>CM062356.1:15037689-25037689 GCA_031216115.1 Senna siamea
AATTGAATCATAATTGAAAAAGAATTGGAAGTCAAAAACTAGTTTTAGAGAGACTTAGTGAGCAAGTAACCTTAAATAGAATGTTTTCTTCATCATTAGCCTTAATGCGAACTAACATCCCAATTACGGCTAGAACATTTGGGAATGACATTCGAAACAAGTGGAATCGGAAAGAAAATAAAATATAAACATGAAAACACATTTTGGGTAGACTTGGTGAACTAGTAAACCTGAATAGAACATTTTTCTTGATCATCTATCTTGGAAAGTGGTTAAACATGCCAATTCGCGTAAGAAAAGTTATGGATGGGGATTTAAAACAAATTGAATCATAATTGAAAATGAATTGGAAGTCAAAAAATAATTTTAGAGAGACTTAGTGAACAAGTAACCTTTAATAGAATGTTTGCTTCATCGTTAGCCTTAGGAATGGGAATTAACATCCTAATTAGGGCTAGAAAATTTGGGAATGACATTTGAAACAAGTTGAATCGGAATCAAAATGAAATATAAACATGAAAACACATTTTGGGTAAACTTGGTGAACAAGTAAGCATGAATAGAACATTTTTCTAGATCATCTATCTTGGAAAGTGGTTTAACATACCAATTCGAGTAAGAAAAGCTACGGATGGGGATTTGAAACAAATTGAATCATAATTGAAAAAGAATTGGAAGTCAAAAGCTAATTTTAGAGAGACTTAGTGAACAAGTAACCTTAAATAGAATGTTTGCTTCATCATTAGCCTTAGGAATGCGAACTAACATCCCAATTAGCGTAAGAAGATTTGGGAATGACATTCGAAACAAGTTGAATCGGAAACAAAATGAAATATAAACAAGAAAACACATTTTGGGTAGACTTGTTGAACAGATAATGATGAATATAACACTTTTCTTGATCATCCGTCTTGGAAAGTGCTTTAACAAGCCAATTCGAGTAAGAAAAGCTACGGATGGGGATTTCAAACAAATTGAATCATAATTGAAAAAGAATTGGAAATCAAAAACTAATTTTAGAGAGACTTAGTGAACAGGTCACCTTAAATAGAATGTTTGCTTCATCGTTAGCCTTAGTAATGCGAACTAACATCCCAATTAGGGCAAGAAGATTTGGGAATGACATATGAAACAAGTTGAATCGGAAAGAAAATGAAATATAAACATGAAAACACATTTTGGGTAGACTTGGTGAACAAGTAAGCATGAATAGAACATTTTTCTTGATCATCCGTCTTGGAAAGTGGTTTAAAATGCCAATTCGAGTAAGAAAAGCTACATATGGGAATTTGAAACAAATTGAATCATAATTGAAAAAGAATTCGAAGTCAAAAACTAGTTTTAGAGAGACTTAGTGAGCAAGTAACCTTAAATAGAATGTTTTCTTCATCATTAGCCTTAATGTGAACTAACATCCCAATTACGGCTAGAACATTTGGGAATGACATTCGAAACAAGTTGAATCGGAAAGAAAATGAAATATAAACATGAAAACACATTTTGGGTAGACTTGGTGAACAAGTAAGCATGAATAGAACATTTTTCTTGATCATCTATCTTGGAAAGTGGTTTAACATGCCAATTCGAGTAAGAAAAGCTTCATAAGGGAATTTGAAACAAATTGAATCATAATTGAAAAAGAATTGGAAGTCAAAAACTAGTTTTAGAGAGACTTAGTGAACAAGTCACCTTAAATAGAATGTTTTCTTCATCGTTAGACTTAGGAATGCGAACTAACATCCAAATTAGGGCAAGAAGATTTGGGAATGACATATGAAACAAGTTGAATCGAAAAGAAAATGAAATATAAAATGAAAACACATTTTGGGTAGACTTGGTGAACAAGTAAGCATGAATAGAACATTTTTCTTGATCATCCCTCTTGGAAAGTGGTTTAAAATGCCAATTCGAGTAAGAAAAGCTACATATGGGTATTTGAAACAAATTAAATCATAATTAAAAAGAATTGGAAGTCAAAAACTAGTTTTAGAGAGACTTAGTGAACAAGTCACCTTAAATAGAATGTTTGCTTCATCGCTAGCCTTAGGAATGCGAACTAACATCCCAATTAGGGCAAGAAGATTTGGGAATGACATATGAAACAAGTTGAATTGGCAAGAAAATGAAATATAAACATGAAAAAATATTTTGGGTAGACTTGGTGAACAAGTAAGCATGAATAGAACATTTTTCTAGATCATCTATCTTGGAAAGTGGTTTAACATACCAATTCGAGTAAGAAAAGCTACGGATGGGGATTTGAAACAAATTGAATCATAATTGAAAAAGAAATTGAAGTCAAAAGCTAATTTTAGAGAGACTTAGTGAACAAGTAACCTTAAATAGAATGTTTGCTTCATCATTAGCCTTAGGAATGCGAACTAACATACCAATTAGGGCAAGAAGACTTGGGAATGATATTCGAAACAAGTTGAATCGGAAAGAAAATGAAATATAAACATGAAAAAACATTTTGGGTAGACTTGTTGAACAGGTAATGATGAATAGAACACTTTTCTTGATCATCCGTCTTGGAAAGTGGTTTAACAAGCCAATTCGAGTAAGAAAAGCTACGGATGGGGATTTGAAACAAATTGAATCATAATTGAAAAAGAATTGGAAGTCAATAACTAATTTTAGAGAGACTTAGTGAACAAGTAAGCATAAATAGAATGTTTGCTTCATCGTTAGCCTTAGGAATGCGAATTAACATCCTAATTAGGGCTAGAAGATTTGGGAATGACATTTGAAACAAGTTGAATCGGAATCAAAATGAAATATAAATACGAAAACACATTTTGGGTAGACTTGTTGAACAAGTAACCCTAAATAGAATGTTTGCTTCATCGTTAGCCTTAGGAATGCGAACTAACATCCCAATTAGGGCAAGAAGATTTGGGAATGACATTCGAAACAAGTTGAATCAGAATGAAAATGAAATATAAACATGAAAACACATTTTGGGTAGACTTGGTGAACAAGTAAGCATGAATAAAACATTTTTCTACTTCATCCGTCGTGGAACGTTGTTGAACATGCCAATTCGAGGAAAAAAAGCTACGGATGGGGATTTGAAACAAATTGAATCATAATTGAAAAAGAATTGGAAGTTAAAAAGTAATTTTAGAGAGACTTAGTGAACAAGTAAGCATAAATAGAATGTTTGCTTCATCGTTAGCCTTAGGAATGCGAATTAACATCCTAATTAGGGCTAGAAGATTTGGGAATGACATTCGAAACAAGTTGAATCGGAAAGAAAATGAAATATAAACTTGAAAACACATCTTGGGTAGACTTGGTGAACAAGTAAGCATGAATAGAACATTTTTCTTGATCATCTATCTTGGAAAGTGGTTTAACATGCCAATTCGAGTAAGAAAAGCTACAGATGGGGATTTGAAACAAATTGAATCATAATTGAAAAAGACTTAGAAGTCAAGAACTAATTTTAGAGAGACTTAGTGAACAAGTAAGCTTGAATAGAATGTTTGCTTCATCGTTTGCCTTAGGAATGCGAATTCACATCCCAATTAGAGCTCGAAGATTTGGGAATGACATTCGAATCAAGTTGAATCAGAAAGAAAATGAAATATAAACATGAAAAAACATTTTGGGTAGACTTGGTGAACAAGTAAGCATGAATAGAACATTTTTCTTGATCATCCGTCTTGGAAAGTGGTTTAACATGCCAATTTGAGTAAGAAAAGCGACGGATGGGGATTTGAAACAAATTGATTTATAATTGAAAAAGAATTGGAAGTCAAAAACTAATTTTAGGGAGCCTTAGTGAACAAGTAACCTTAAATAGAATGTTTGCTTCATCGTTAGCCTTAGGAATTCGAACTAACATCCCAATTAGGGCAAGAAGATTTGTTGAATGACATTCAAAACAAGTTGAATCAGAAAGAAAATGAAATATAAACATGAAAACACATTTTGGATAGACTTGGTGAACAAGTAAGCATGAATAGAACATTTTTCTTGATCATTCGTCTTGGAAAGTGGTTTAACATGCCAATTCGAGTGAGAAAAGCTACGGATGGGGATTTGAAACAAATTGAATCATAATTGAGAAATAATTGGAAGTTAAAAACTAATTTTACAGAGACTTAGTGAACAAGTAACCTTAAATAGAATGTTTGCTTCATCGTTAGCCTTAGGAATTCGAACTAACATCCCAATTAGGGCAAGAAGATTTGTTGAATGACATTCGAAACAAGTTGAATCAGAAATAAAATGAAATATAAACATGAAAACACATTTTGGGTAGACTTGGTGAACAAGTAAGCGTGAATAGAACATTTTTCTTGATCATCCATCTTGGAAAGTGGTTTAACATGCCAATTCGAGTGAGAAAAGCTACGGATGGGGATTTGAAACAAATTGAATCATAATTGAGAAAGAATTAGAAGTCAAAAACTAATTTTAGAGAGACTTAGCGAACAAGTAACCTTAAATAGAATGTTTGCTTCATCGTTAGCCTTAGGAATACGAATTAACATCCCAATTCGGGCTAGCAGATTTGGGAATGACATTCAAAACAAGTTCAATCAGAATGAAAATGAAATATGAACTTGAAAGCACATCTTGGGTAGACATGATGAACAAGTAAGCGTGAAGAGAACTTTTTTCTTGATCATTTATCTTGGAAAGTGGTTTAACATACCAATTCGAGTAAAAAAAATCTACGGATGGGGATTTGACACAAATTGAATCATAATTGAAAAAGAATTGGAAGTTAAAAACTAATTTTAGAGAGACTTAGTGAAAAATTAAGCTCAAATAGAATATTTTCTTCATCATTAGCCTTAAGAATGCGAATTAGCATCCCAATTATAGCTGGAAGATTTGGGAATGACGTTCGAAACAAGGTGAATAGGAATGAAAATGAAATATAAACTTGAAAACACATCTTGGGTAGACTTGGTGAACAAGTAAGCATGAATAGAACATTTTTCTTGATCATCTATCTTGGAAAGTGGTTTAACATGCCAATTCGAGTAAGAAAAGCTACGGACGGGGATTTGAAACAAATTGAATCATAATTGAAAAAGACTTAGAAGTCAAGAACTAATTTTAGAGAGACTTAGTGAACAAGTAAGCTTGAATAGAATGTTTGCTTCATCGTTTGCCTTAGAAATGCGAATTCACATCCCAATTAGAGCTCGAAGATTTGGGAATGACATTCGAATCAAGTTGAATCAGAAAGAAAATGAAATATAAACATGAAAAAACATTTTGGGTAGACTTGGTGAACAAGTAAGCATGAATAGAACATTTTTCTTGATCATCCGTCTTGGAAAGTGGTTTAACATGCCAATTTGAGTAAGAAAAGCGACGGATGGGGATTTGAAACAAATTGATTTATAATTGAAAAAGAATTGGAAATCAAAAACTAATTTTAGGGAGCCTTAGTGAACAAGTAACCTTAAATAGAATGTTTGCTTCATCGTTAGCCTTAGGAATTCGAACTAACATCCCAATTAGGGCAAGAAGATTTGTTGAATGACATTCAAAACAAATTGAATCAGAAAGAAAATGAAATATAAACATGAAAACACATTTTGGATAGACTTGGTGAACAAGTAAGCATGAATAGAACATTTTTCTTGATCATTCGTCTTGGAAAGTGGTTTAACATGCCAATTCGAGTGAGAAAAGCTACGGATGGGGATTTGAAACAAATTGAATCATAATTGAGAAAGAATTGGAAGTCAAAAACTAATTTTAGAGAGACTTAGTGAACAAGTAACCTTAAATAGAATGTTTGCTTGATCGTTAGCCTTAGGAATGCGAACTAACATCCCAATTAGAGCTAGAGGATTTGGGAATGACATTCGAAACAAGTTGAATCGGAATGAAAATGAAATATAAAAATGAAAAAACATCTTGGGTGGACTTGGTGAACAAGTAAGCATGAATAGAATTTTTTTCCTCGATCATTTGTCTTGGAAAGTGGTTTAACATGCCAATTCGAGTAAGGAAAGCTACGGAAGGGGATTTGAAACAAATTAAACCATAATTGAAAAGAATTGAAAGTCATAAACTAATTTTAGAGAGACTTAGAGAACAAGTAAGCTTAAATAGAATGATTGCTTCATCGTTAGCTTTAGGAATGCGAACTAATATCCCAATTAGGGCTAGAAGAATTGGGAATGGCATTCGAAAAAAGTTGAATCAGAATGAAAATGAAATATAAACATGAAAACACATTTTGGGTAGACTTGTTGAAGAAGTAAGCATGAACAAGGCTTTTTTCTTGATCATCTATCCTGGAAAGTGGTTTAACATGCCAATTAGAGTAACAAAAGGTACGGAAGGGGATTTGAAACAAATTGAACGATAAATGAAAAAGAATTAGAAGTCAAGAACTAATTTTAGAGAGACTTAGTGAACAAGCAAGCTTAAATAGAATGTTTTCTTCATCGTTAGCCTTAGGAATACGAATTAACATCCCAATTAGAGCTAGAAGATTTGGGAATGACATTCGAAACAAGTTGACTCAGAATGAAAATGAAATATAAACTTGAAAACACATCTTGGGTAGACTTGGTGAAAAAGTAAGCATGAATAGAACATTTTTCTTTATCATTTATCTTGGAAAGTTGTTTAACATACGAATTCAAGAAAAGCTACGGATGGGGATTTGAAACAAATTGAATCATAATTGAAAAAGTATTGGAAGTCAATAACTAATTTTAGAGAGACTTAGTGAACAAGTAAGCTTGAATAGAATGTTTGCTTCATCGTTTGCCTTAGGAATCCGAATTCACATCCCAATTAGAGCTAGAAGATTTGCGAATGACATGCGAAACGATTTCAATCAGAATTAAAATGAAATATAAACTTGAAAGCACATATTGGGTAGACTTGGTGAACAAGTAAACTTGAAGAGAACTTTTTTCTTGATCATTTATCTTGGAAAGTGGTTTAACATACCAATTCGAGCAAGAAAAGCTACGGATGGGGATTTGAAACAAATTGAATTGTCATTGAAAAAGAATTGGAAGTTAAAAACTAATTTTAGAGAGACTTAGTGAACAAGTGAGCTTAAATAGAATGTTTGCTTCATCGTTAGCCTTACGAATACGAATTAACATCCCAATTAGAGCTAGAACATTTGGGAATCACATTCGAAACAAGTTGAATTGGATTGAAAATGAAATATAAACTTCAAAACACATCTTGGGTAGACTTGGTGAACAAGTATGCATGAATAGAATTTTTTTCTTGATCATCCGTCTTGCAAGGTGGTTTAACATGCCAATTCGATTAAGAAAAGCAACGTAAGTGGATTTAAAACAAATTGAATCATAATTGTAAAAGAATTAAAAGTCAAAATCTAATTTTAGAGAGACCTAGTGAACAAGTAAGGCTAAATAGAATATTTGCTTCATCGTTAGCCTTAGGAATGCGAATTATCATCCCAATTATAGCTAGAAGATTTGGGAACGACGATCGAAAGAAGTTGAGTCGGATTAAAAATGAAATGTAAAGTTGAAAACAAATCTTGGGTAGACTTGGTGAACAAGTAAGAATGAATAGAACATTTTTCTTGATCATCAATTTTGGAAAGTTGTTTAACATACCAATTCAAGAAAAGCTAAGGATGGGGATTTGAAACAATTTGAACCATAATTGAAAAAGAATTGGAAGTCATAAACTAATTTTAGAGAGACTTAGCGAACAAGTAAGCTTAAATAAAATGTTTGCTTCATCGTTAGCCTTAGGAATGCGAATTAACATCCCAATTAGAGCTAGAAGATTTGCGAATGACATGCGAAACGATTTCAATCAGAATTAAAATGAAATATAAACTTGAAAGCACATATTGGGTAGACTTGCTGAACAAGTAAACTTGAAGAGAACTTTTTTCTTGATCATTTATCTTGGAAAGTGGTTTAACATACCAATTCGAGCAAGAAAAGCTACGGATGGGGATTTGAAACAAATTGAATTGTCATTGAAAAAGAATTGGAAGTTAAAAACTAATTTTAGAGAGACTTAGTGAACAAGTGAGCTTAAATAGAATGTTTGCTTCATCGTTAGCCTTACGAATACGAATTAACATCCCAATTAGAGCTAAAACATTTGGGAATGACATTCGAACCAAGTTGAATTGGATTGAAAATGAAATATAAACTTGAAAACACATCTTGGGTAGACTTGGTGAACAAGTATGCATGAATAGAATTATTTTCTTGATCATCCGTCTTGCAAGGTGGTTTAACATGCCAATTCGATTAAGAAAAGCAACGTAAGTGGATTTAAAACAAAATGAATCATAATTGTAAAAGAATTAGAAGTCAAAATCTAATTTTAGAGAGACCTAGTGAACAAGTAAGGCTAAATAGAATATTTGCTTCATCGTTAGCCTTAGGAATGCGAATTATCATCCCAATTATAGCTAGAAGATTTGGGAACGACGATCGAAAGAAGTTGAGTCGGATTAAAAATGAAATGTAAAGTTGAAAACAAATCTTTGGTAGACTTGGTGAACAAGTAAGAATGAATAGAACATTTTTCTTGATCATCAATTTTGGAAAGTTGTTTAACATACCAATTCAAGAAAAGCTAAGGATGGGGATTTGAAACAATTTGAACCATAATTGAAAAAGAATTGGAAGTCATAAACTAATTTTAGAGAGACTTAGCGAACAAGTAAGCTTAAATAAAATGTTTGCTTCATCGTTAGCCTTAGGAATGCGAATTAACATCCCAATTAGAGCTAGAAGATTTGCGAATGACATGCGAATCGATTTCAATCAGAATTAAAATGAAATATAAACTTGAAAGCACATATTGGGTAGACTTGGTGAACAAGTAAACTTGAAGAGAACTTTTTTCTTGATCATTTATCTTGGAAAGTGGTTTAACATACCAATTCGAGCAAGAAAAGCTACGGATGGGGATTTGAAACAAATTGAATTGTCATTGAAAAAGAATTGGAAGTTAAAAACTAATTTTAGAGAGACTTAGTGAACAAGTGAGCTTAAATAGAATGTTTGCTTCATCGTTAGCCTTACGAATACGAATTAACATCCCAATTAGAGCTAGAACATTTGGGAATCACATTCGAAACAAGTTGAATTGGATTGAAAATGAAATATAAACTTCAAAACACATCTTGGGTAGACTTGGTGAACAAGTATGCATGAATAGAATTTTTTTCTTGACCATCCGTCTTGCAAGGTGGTTTAACATGCCAATTCGATTAAGAAAAGCAACGTAAGTGGATTTAAAACAAATTGAATCATAATTGTAAAAGAATTAGAAGTCAAAATCTAATTTTAGAGAGACCTAGTGAACAAGTAAGGCTAAATAGAATATTTGCTTCATCGTTAGCCTTAGGAATGCGAATTATCATCCCAATTATAGCTAGAAGATTTGGCAACGACGATCGAAAGAAGTTGAGTCGGATTAAAAATGAAATGTAAAGTTGAAAACAAATCTTGGGTAGACTTGGTGAACAAGTAAGAATGAATAGAACATTTTTCTTGATCATCAATCCTGGAAAGTTGTTTAACATACCAATTGAAGAAAAGCTAAGAATGGGGATTTGAAACAATTTGAACCATAATTGAAAAAGAATTGGAAGTTAAAAACTAATTTTAGAGAGACTTAGTGAACAAGTAAGCTTAAATATAATGTTTGCTTCATCGTTAGCCTTACGAATACGAATTAACATCCCAATTAGAGCTAGAGCATTTGGGAATGACATTCGAAACAAGTTGAATTGGATTGAAAATGAAATATAAACTTGAAAACACATCTTGGGTAGACTTGGTGAACAAGTATGCATGAATAGAATTATTTTCTTGATCATCCGTCTTGCAAGGTGGTTTAACATGCCAATTCGATTAAGAAAAGCAACGTAAGTGGATTTAAAACAAATTGAATCATAATTGTAAAAGAATTAGAAGTCAAAATCTAATTTTAGAGAGACCTAGTGAACAAGTAAGGCTAAATAGAATATTTGCTTCATCGTTAGCCTTAGGAATGCGAATTATCATCCCAATTATAGCTAGAAGATTTGGGAATGACGATCGAAAAAAGTTGAGTCGGATTAAAAATGAAATGTAAAGTTGAAAACAAATCTTGGGTAGACTTGGTGAACAAGTAAGCTTGAATAGAACATTTTTCTTGATCATCTATCCTGGAAAGTTGTTTAACATACCAATTCAAGAAAAGCTAAGGATGGGGATTTGAAACAATTTGAACCATAATCGAAAAAGAATTGGAAGTCATGAACTAATTTTAGAGAGACTTAGCGAACAAGTAAGCTTAAATAAAATGTTTGCTTCATCGTTAGCCTTAGGAATGCAAATTAACATCCCAATTAAAGCTAGAAGATTTGCGAATGACATGCGAAACGATTTCAATCAGAATTAAAATGAAATATAAACTTGAAAGCACATATTGGGTAGACTTGGTGAACAAGTAAGCATGAAGAGAACTTTTTTCTTGATCATCTATCTTGGAAAGTGGTTTAACATACCAATTCGAGCAAGAAAAGCTACGGATGGGGATTTGAAACAAATTGAATCGTCATTGAAAAAGAATTGGAAGTCAAAAACTAATTTTAGAGAGACTTAGTGAACAAGTGAGCTTAAATATAATGCTTGCTTCATCGTTGGCCTTACGAATACGAATTAACATCCCAATTAGAGCTAGAACATTTGGGAATCACATTCGAAACAAGTTGAATTGGATTCAAAATGAAATATAAACTTGAAAACACATCTTGGGTAGACTTGGTGAACAAGTATGCATGAATAGAATTTTTTTCTTGATCATCCGTCTTGCAAGGTGGTTTAACATGCCAATTCGATTAAGAAAAGCAACGTAAGTGGATTTAAAACAAATTGAATCATTATTGTAAAAGAATTAGAAGTCAAAATATAATTTTAGAGACACCTAGTGAACAAGTAAGCTTAAATAGAATATTTGCTTCATCGTTAGCCTTAGGAATGCGAATTAGCATCCCAATTAGAGCCAGAAGATTTGGGAATGACATTCGAATCAAGTTGAGTCGGAATGAAAATGAAATATAAACTTGAAAACACATCTTGGGTAGATTTGGTGAACAAGTATGCATGAATAGAATTTTTTTTCTTGATCATCCGTCTTGCAAGGTGGTTTAACATGCCAATTCGATTAAGCTTAAATAAAATGTTTGCTTCACCGTTAGCCTTAGGAATGCGAATTAACATCCCAATTAGAAGTAGAAGATTTGCGAATGACATGCGAAATGATTTCAATCAGAATTAAAATGAAATATAAACTTGAAAGCACATATTGGGTAGACTTGGTGAACAAGTAAGCATGAAGAGAACTTTTTTCTTGATCATTTATCTTGGAAAGTGGTTTAACATACCAATTCGAGCAAGAAAAGCTACAGATGGGGATTTGAAACAAATTGAATCGTCATTGAAAAAGAATTGGAAGTCAAAAACTAATTTTAGAGAGAGTTAGTGAACAAGTGATCTTAAATAGAATGTTTGCTTCATCATTAGCCTTAGGACAGGGAATTAACATCCCAATTAGAGCTAGAAGATTTGGGATGACATTCGAAACAAGTTGAATCGGAATGAAAATGAAATATAAACATGAAAAAACATCTTGGGTAGACTTGGTGAATAAGTAAGCGTGAATAGAATTTTTTTCATGATCATCCGTCTTCAAAGGTGGTTTAACATGCCAATTCGATTAAGAAAAGCAACGTATATTGATTTGAAACAAATTGATTCATAATTGTAAAAGAATTGGAAGTCAAAAACTAATTTTACAGAGACTTAGTGAACAAGTAAGCTTAAATAGAATATTTGCTTCATCGTTAGCCTTAGGAATGCAAATTAGCATCCCAATTATAGCTAGAAGATTTGGGAATGACGTTCGAAACAAGTTGATTTGGAATGGAAATGAAATACAAACTTGAAAACACATCTTGGGTAGACTTGGTGAACAAGTATGCATGAATAGAACATTTTTCTTGATCATCTGTCTTGGTAAGTGGTTTAACGTGACAATTCGAGTATGAAAAGCTACGGATGGGGATTTAAAACAAATTGAATCATAATTGAAAAAGAATTAGAAGTCAAGAACTAATTTTATAGAGACTTAGTGAACAAGCAAGCTTAAATAGAGTGTTTGCTTCATCGTTAGCCTTAGGAATTCGAACTAACATCCCAATTAGGGCAAGAAGATTTGTTGAATGACATTCGAAACAAGTTGAATCAGAAAGAAAATGAAATATAAACATGAAAACACATTTTGGATAGACTTGGTGAACAAGTAAGCATGAATAGAACATTTTTCTTGATCATCCGTCTTGGAAAGTGGTTTAACATGCCAATTCGAGTGAGAAAAGCTACGGATGGGGATTTAAAACAAATTGAATCATAATTGAAAAAGAATTAGAAGTCAAGAACTAATTTTAGAGCGACTTAGTGAACAAGCAAGCTTAAATAGAATGTTTGCTTTATCGTTAGCCTTATGAATACGAATTAACATCCCAATCAGAGCTAGAAGATTTGGGAATGACATTCCAAACAAGTTGACTCGGAATGGAAATGAAATATAAACTTGAAAACACATCTTGGGTAGACTTGGTGAACAAGTAAGCTTGAATAGAACATTTTTCTTGATCATCTATCCTGGAAAGTTGTTTAACATACCAATTCAAGAAAAGCTAAGGATGGGGATTTGAAACAATTTGAACCATAATCGAAAAAGAATTGGAAGTCATGAACTAATTTTAGAGAGACTTAGCGAACAAGTAAGCTTAAATAAAATGTTTGCTTCATCGTTAGCCTTAGGAATGCAAATTAACATCCCAATTAAAGCTAGAAGATTTGCGAATGACATGCGAAACGATTTCAATCAGAATTAAAATGAAATATAAACTTGAAAGCACATATTGGGTAGACTTGGTGAACAAGTAAGCATGAAGAGAACTTTTTTCTTGATCATCTATCTTGGAAAGTGGTTTAACATACCAATTCGAGCAAGAAAAGCTACGGATGGGGATTTGAAACAAATTGAATCGTCATTGAAAAAGAATTGGAAGTCAAAAACTAATTTTTAGAGAGACTTAGTGAACAAGTGAGCTTAAATATAATGCTTGCTTCATCGTTGGCCTTACGAATACGAATTAACATCCCAATTAGAGCTAGAACATTTGGGAATCACATTCGAAACAAGTTGAATTGGATTCAAAATGAAATATAAACTTGAAAACACATCTTGGGTAGACTTGGTGAACAAGTATGCATGAATAGAATTTTTTTCTTGATCATCCGTCTTGCAAGGTGGTTTAACATGCCAATTCGATTAAGAAAAGCAACGTAAGTGGATTTAAAACAAATTGAATCATTATTGTAAAAGAATTAGAAGTCAAAATATAATTTTAGAGACACCTAGTGAACAAGTAAGCTTAAATAGAATATTTGCTTCATCGTTAGCCTTAGGAATGCGAATTAGCATCCCAATTAGAGCCAGAAGATTTGGGAATGACATTCAATCAAGTTGAGTCGAATGAAAATGAAATATAAACTTGAAAACACATCTTGGGTAGATTTGGTGAACAAGTATGCATGAATAGAATTTTTTTTCTTGATCATCCGTCTTGCAAGGTGGTTTAACATGCCAATTCGATTAAGCTTAAATAAAATGTTTGCTTCACCGTTAGCCTTAGGAATGCGAATTAACATCCCAATTAGAAGTAGAAGATTTGCGAATGACATGCGAAATGATTTCAATCAGAATTAAAATGAAATATAAACTTGAAAGCACATATTGGGTAGACTTGGTGAATAAGTAAGCATGAAGAGAACTTTTTTCTTGATCATTTATCTTGGAAAGTGGTTTAACATACCAATTCGAGCAAGAAAAGCTACAGATGGGGATTTGAAACAAATTGAATCGTCATTGAAAAAGAATTGGAAGTCAAAAACTAATTTTAGAGAGAGTTAGTGAACAAGTGATCTTAAATAGAATGTTTGCTTCATCATTAGCCTTAGGACAGGGAATTAACATCACAATTAGAGCTAGAAGATTTAGGATGACATTCGAAACAAGTTGAATCGGAATGAAAATGAAATATAAACATGAAAAAACATCTTGGGTAGACTTGGTGAATAAGTAAGCGTGAATAGAATTTTTTTCATGATCATCCGTCTTCAAAGGTGGTTTAACATGCCAATTCGATTAAGAAAAGCAACGTATATTGATTTGAAACAAATTGATTCATAATTGTAAAAGAATTGGAAGTCAAAAACTAATTTTACAGAGACTTAGTGAACAAGTAAGCTTAAATAGAATATTTGCTTCATCGTTAGCCTTAGGAATGCAAATTAGCATCCCAATTATAGCTAGAAGATTTGGGAATGACGTTCGAAACAAGTTGATTTGGAATGGAAATGAAATACAAACTTGAAAACACATCTTGGGTAGACTTGGTGAACAAGTATGCATGAATAGAACATTTTTCTTGATCATCTGTCTTGGTAAGTGGTTTAACGTGACAATTCGAGTATGAAAAGCTACGGATGGGGATTTAAAACAAATTGAATCATAATTGAAAAAGAATTAGAAGTCAAGAACTAATTTTATAGAGACTTAGTGAACAAGCAAGCTTAAATAGAGTGTTTGCTTCATCGTTAGCCTTAGGAATTCGAACTAACATCCCAATTAGGGCAAGAAGATTTGTTGAATGACATTCGAAACAAGTTGAATCAGAAAGAAAATGAAATATAAACATGAAAACACATTTTGGATAGACTTGGTGAACAAGTAAGCATGAATAGAACATTTTTCTTGATCATCCGTCTTGGAAAGTGGTTTAACATGCCAATTCGAGTGAGAAAAGCTACGGATGGGGATTTAAAACAAATTGAATCATAATTGAAAAAGAATTAGAAGTCAAGAACTAATTTTAGAGCGACTTAGTGAACAAGCAAGCTTAAATAGAATGTTTGCTTTATCGTTAGCCTTATGAATACGAATTAACATCCCAATCAGAGCTAGAAGATTTGGGAATGACATTCCAAACAAGTTGACTCGGAATGGAAATGAAATATAAACTTGAAAACACATCTTGGGTAGACTTGGTGAACAAGTAAGCATGAATAGAATATTTTTCTTGATCATCTGTCTTGGTAAGTCGTTTAACATGCCAATTCGAGTAGGAAATGCTACGGATGGGGATTTTAAACAAATTGAATCATAATTGAAAAAGAATTAGAAGTCAAGAACTAATTTTAGAGAGACTTAGTGAACAAGCAAGCTTAAATAGAATGTTTGCTTCATCGTTAGCCTTAGGAATACGAATTAACATCCCAATTAGAGCTAGAAGATTTGGGAATGACATTCGAAACAAGTTGACTCGGAATGAAAATGAAATATAAACTTGAAAACACATCTTGGGTAGACTTGGCGAACAAGTAATCATGAATAGAACATTTTTCTTGATCATCTATCTTGGAAAGTTATTTAACATACCAATTCAAGAAAAGCTACGGATGGGGATTTGAAACAAATTGAATCATAATTAAAAAAGTATTGGAATTCAAAAACTAATTTTAGAGAGACTTAGTGAACAAGTATGCTTGAATAGAAGGTTGGCTTCATCGTTAGCCTTAGGAATGGGAATTAACATCCCAATTAGGGCTAGAACATTTGAGAATGACATTCGAAACAAGTTGACTCAGAATGAAAATGAAATATAAATTTGAAAACACATCTTGGGTAGACTTGGTGAACAAGTAAGCATGAATAGAGTATTTTTCTTGATCATCCGTCTTGCAAGGTGGTTTAACATGCCAATTCGATTAAGAAAAGCAACGTAAGTGGATTTAAAACAAATTGAATCATAATTGTAAAAGAATTAGAAGTCAAAATCTAATTTTAGAGAGACCTAGTGAACAAGTAAGGCTAAATAGAATATTTGCTTCATCGTTAGCCTTAGGAATGCGAATTATCATCCCAATTATAGCAAGAAGATTTGGGAATGACGATCGAAAGAAGTTGAGTCGGATTAAAAATGAAATATAAACTTGAAAACAAATCTTGGGTAGACTTGGTGAACAAGTAAGCATGAATAGAACATTTTTCTTGATCATCTGTCTTGGAATGTTATTTAACATACCAATTCAAGAAAAGCTACGGATAGGGATTTGAAACAATTTAAACCATAATTGAAAAAAAATTGGAAGTCATAAACTAATTTTAGAGAGACTTAGCGAACAAGTAAGCTTAAATAGAATGTTTGCTTCATCGTTAGCCTTAGGAATGCGAATTAACATCCCAATTAGAGCTAGAAGATTTGCGAATGACATGCGAAACGATTTCAATTAGAATTAAAATGAAATATAAACTTGAAAGCACATATTGGGTAGACTTGGTGAACAAGTAAGCATGAAGAGAACTTTTTTCTTGATCATTTATCTTGGAAAGTGGTTTAACATACCAATTTGAGCAGGGAAAGCTACGGATGGGGATTTAAAACAAATAGAATCGTCATTGAAAAAGAATTGGAAGTCAAAAACTAATTTTAGAGAGACTTAGTGAACAAGTGAGCTTAAATAGAACGTTTGCTTCATCATTAGGCTTTGGACAGGGAATTAACATCCCAATTAGAGCTAGAAAATTTGGGATGACATTCGAAACAAGTTGAATCGGAATGAAAATAAAATATAAACTTGAAAACACATCTTGGGTAGACTTGGTGAACAAGTAAGCATGAATAGAGTATTTTTCTTGATCATCCGTCTTAGAATGTGGTTTAACAAGCTAATTCGATTAAGAAATGCAATGTATGTGGATTTAAAACAAATTGAATCATAATTGTAAAAGAATTGCAAGTTAAAAACTAATTTTAGAGAGACTTAGTGAACAAGTAAGCTTAAATAGAATGTTTGCTTCATCGTTAGCCTTAGGAATACGAATTAACATCCCAATTAGAGCTAGAACATTTGGGAATGACATTCGAAACAAGTTGAATTGGATTGAAAATGAAATACAAACTTGAAAACACATCTTGGGTAGACTTGGTGAACAAGTATGCATGAATAGAACATTTTTCTTGATCATCTGTCTTGGTAAGTGGTTTAACGTGACAATTCGAGTATGAAAAGCTACGGATGGGGATTTAAAACAAATTGAATCATAATTGAAAAAGAATTAGAAGTCAAGAACTAATTTTAGAGAGACTTAGTGAACAAGCAAGCTTAAATAGATTGTTTGCTTTATCGTTAGCCTTACGAATACGAATTAACATCCCAATTAAAGCTATAAGATTTCGGAATAACATTCGAAACAATTTGACTCGGAATGAAAATGAAATATAAACATGAAAACACATCTTGGGTAGACTTGGTGAACAAGTAAGCATGAATAGAATATTTTTCTTGATCATCTGTCTTGGTAAGTCGTTTAACATGCCAATTCGAGTAAGAAATGCTACGGAGGGGGATTTGAAACAAATTGAATCATAATTGAAAAAGAATTAGAAGTCAAGAACTAATTTTACAGAGACTTAGTGAACAAGCAAGCTTAAATAGAATGTTTGCTTCATCGTTAGCCTTAGGAATATGAATTAACATCCCAATTAGAGGTAGAAGATTTGGGAATGACATTCGAAACAAGTTGAATCGGAATGAAAATGAAATATAAACTTGAAAACACATCTTGGGTAGACTTGGTGAACAAGTAAGCATGAATAGAGTATTTTTCTTAATCATCCATCTTGCAAGGTGGTTTAACATGCCATTTCGATTAAGAAAAGCAACGTAAGTGGATTTGAAACAAATTAAATCATAGGTGTAAAAGAATTAGAAGTCAAAATCTAATTTTAGAGAGACCTAGTGAACAAGTTAGGCAAAATAGAATATTTGCTTCATCGTTAGCCTTAGGAATGCGAATTATCATCCCAATTATAGCTAGAAGATTTGGGAATGACGATCGAAAGAAGTTGAGTCGGATTAAAAATGAAATATAAACTTGAAAACAAATCTTGGGTAGACTTGGTGAACAAGTAAGCATGAATAGAACAATTTTCTTGATCATCTATCTTGGAAATTTGTTTAACATACCAATTCAAGAAAAGCTACGGATGGTGATTTGAAACAATTTGAACCATAATTGAAAAAGAATTGGAAGTCATAAAATAATTTTAGAGAGACTTAGCTAACAAGTAAGCTTAAATAAAATGTTTGCTTCATCGTTAACCTTAGGAATGCGAATAACATCCCAATTAGAGCTAGAAGATTTGCGAATGACAAGCGAAACGATTTCAATCAGACTTAAAATGAAATATAACCTTGAAAGCACATCTTGGGTAGACTTGGTGAACAAGTAAGCATGAAGAGAACTTTTTTCTTGATCATTTATCCTGGAAAAGTGGTTTAACATACCAATTCGAGCAAGAAAAGCTACGGATGGGGATTTGAAAAAAATTGACTCGGAATGAAAATGAAATATAAACTTTAAAACACATCTTGGGTAGACTTGGTGAACAAGTAAGCTTGAATAGAGTATTTTTCTTGATCATCCGTCTTGGAATTTGGTTTAACATGCTAATTCAAGTAAGAAAAGCAACGGATGGGAATTTGTACCAAATTGAATCATAATTGAAAGAGTATTAGAAGTCAAAAACTAATTTTAGAGAGACTTAGTGAACAAGTATGCTTGAATAGAATGTTTGCTTCATTGATAGCCTTAAGAATGGGAATTAACATCCCAATTAGTGCTAGAAGATTTGGGAATGACGTTCGAAAGAAGTTGAGTCGGATTAAAAATGAAATATAAACTTGAAAACACATCTTGGGTAGACTTGGTGAACAAGTAAGCATGAATAGAACATTTTTCTTGATCATTTATCTTGGAAAGTTGTATAACATACCAATTCAAGAAAAGCTACGGATGGGGATTTGAAACAAATTAAATCATAATTGAAAAGGTATTGGAAGTCAAGAACAAAATTTAGAGAGACTTAATGAACAAGTAACCTTAAATAGAATGTTTGCTTCACCGTTAGCCTTAGGAATACGAATTCACATCCCAATAGAGCTAAAAGATTTTGGAATGACGTTCGAAACAAGTTGAGTCGGAATGAAAATGAAATATAAACTTGAAAACACAACTTGGGTAGACTTGGTGAACAAGTAAGCATAAATAGATCATTTTTCTTGATCATCTATGTTGGAAAGCGGTTGAACGTGCCAATTCGAGTAAGAAAAGCTACGGACGGGGATTTGAAACAAATTGAATCATAATTGAAAAAAAAATAGAAGTTAAGAACTACTTTTAGAGAGAGTTAGTGAACAAGCAAGCTTAAATAGAATGTTTGCTTCATCGTTAGCCTTAAGAATGCGAACCAACACCCCAATTAGAGCTAGAACATTTGGGAATGACATTCAAAACAAATTGACTCGGAAAGAAAATGAAATATAAATTTGAAAACATATCTTGGGTAGACTTGGTGAACAAGTAAGCATGAATAGAATTTTTTTCTTCATCATCCGTCTTGCAAGGTGGTTTAACATGCCAATTCGATTAAGAAAAGCAACGTAAGTGGATTTGAAACAAATTGAATCATAATTGTAAAAGAATTAGAAGTCAAAATCTAATTTTAGAGAGACCTAGTGAACAAGTAACCTTAAATAGAATATTTGCTTCATCATTAGCCTTAGGAATGTGAATTAGCATACCAATTATAGCTAGAAGATTTGTGAATGACATTCGAAACAAGTTGAATCTGAATGAAAATGAAATATAAACTTGAAAATACATCTTGGGTAGACTTGGTGAACACGTAAGCATGAATAGAGTATTTTTCTTCATTATCCGTCTTGGAATGTGGTTTAACATGCTAATTCAAGTAGGAAAAGCAATGGATGGGAATTTGAAACAAATTGAATCATAATTCAAAGAGTATTGGAAGTCAAAAACTAATTTTCGAGAGACTTAGTGAACAAGTATGCTTGAATAGAATGTTGGCTTCATCGTTAGCCTTGGGAATGGGAATTAACATCCCAATTAGAGCTATAAGATTTAGGAATGACGTTCAGAAAAAGTTAAGTCAGAATAAAAATGAAATATAAACTTGAAAACACATCTTGGGTAGACTTGGTGAACAAGTAAGCATGAATAGATCATTTTTCTTGATCATCTATCTTGGAAAGTCTTTTAACATCCCAATTCGAGTAAGAAAAGCTGCGGACGGGGATTTAAAACAAATTAAATCATAATTGAAACAAAATTGGAAGTTCAAAACAAATTTTAGAGAGACTTAGTGAACAAGTAAGCTTGAATAGAATGTTTGCTTCATCATTAGCCTTAGGAATGCGAATTAACATCCCAATTAGAGCTAGAAGATTTGGGAATGACATTCGAATCAAGTTGACTCAGAATGAAAATGAAATATAAACTTGAAAACACATCTTGGGTAGACTTGGTGAAAAAGCAAGCATGAATAGAGTATTTTCCTTGATCATCCGTCTTGGAATGTGGTTTAACATGCCAATTCAAGAAAAGCTACGGATGGGGATTTGAAACAAATTGAATCATAATTGAAAAAGAATTAGAAGTAAAAAACTAATTTTAGAGAGACTTAGCGAACAAGTAAGCTTAAATAGAATGTTTGCTTCATCGTTAGCCTTACGAATGGGAATTAACATCCCAATTAGAGCTAGAAGATTTTCGAATGATATGCGAAACAAGTTGAGTCGGAATAAAAATGAAATATAAACTTGAAAACACATCTTGGGTAGACTTGGTGAACAAGTAAGCATGAATAGAATATTTTTCTTGATCATTTGTCTTGGTAAGTGGTTTAACATGCCAATTCGAGTAGGAAAAGCTACGGATGGGGATTTGAAACAAATTGAATCATAGTTGAAAAAGAATTGGAAGTCAAGAACTAATTTTAGAGACACCTAGTGAACAAGTAAGCTTAAATAGAATATTTGCTTCATCGTTAGCCTTAGGAATGCGAATTAGCATCCCAATTAGAGCCAGAAGATTTGGGAATGACATTCGAATCAAGTTGAGTCGGAATGAAAATGAAATATAAACTTGAAAACACATCTTGGGAAGACTTGGTGAACAAGTAAGCATGAATAGAGTATTCTTCTCGATCATCCGTCTTGGAATGTGGTTTAATATGCTAATTCGATTAAAAAAAGCAAAGTATATGGATTTCAAACAAATTGAATCATAATTGAAAAAGAAATGGAAGTCAAGAACTAATTTTAGAGAGACTTAGTGAACAAGTAAGCTTAAATAGAATGTTTGCTTCATCGTTAGCCTTAAGAATGCGAACCAACACCCCAATTAGAGCTAGAACATTTGGGAATGACATTCGAAACAAATTGACTCGAAAAGAAAATGAAATATAAATTTGAAAACATATCTTGGGTAGACTTGGTGAACAAGTAAGCATGAATAGAATTTTTTTCTTCATCATCCGTCTTGCAAGGTGGTTTAACATGCCAATTCGATTAAGAAAAGCAACGTAAGTGGATTTGAAACAAATTGAATCATAATTGTAAAAGAATTAGAAGTCAAAATATAATTTTAGAGACACCTAGTGAACAAGTAAGCTTAAATAGAATATTTGCTTCATCGTTAGCCTTAGGAATGCGAATTAGCATCCCAATTAGAGCCAGAAGATTTGGGAATGACATTCGAATCAAGTTGAGTAGGAATGAAAATGAAATATAAACTTGAAAACACATCTTGGGAAGACTTGGTGAACAAGTAAGCATGAATAGAGTATTCTTCTCGATCATCCGTCTTGCAATGTGGTTTAATATGCTAATTCGATTAAAAAAAGCAAAGTATATGGATTTCAAACAAATTGAATCATAATTGAAAAAGAAATGGAAGTCAAGAACTAATTTTAGAGAGACTTAGTGAACAAGTAAGCTTAAATAGAATGTTTTCTTCATCGTTACCCTTAGGAATGAGAATTAACATCCTAATTATAGCTAGAAGATTTGGGAATGACATTCAAAACAAGTTGACTCGGAATGAAAATGACATATAAACTTGAAAACACATCTTGGGTAGACTTGGTGAAGAAGTAAGCATGAATAGATCATTTTTCTTGATCATCCGTCTTGGAATGTGGTTTAACATGCTAATTAAAGTAAGAAAAGCAATGGATGGGAATTTGAAACAAATTGAATCATAATTGAAAGAGTATTGGCATTCAAAAACTAATTTTAGAGAGACTTGTGAACAAGTAAGCTTAAATAGAATGATTTCTTCATCGTTAGCCTTAGGAATGCGAATTAGCATCCCAATTATAGATAGAAGATTTGGGAATGACATTCGAAACAAGTTGACTCGGAATGAAAATGAAATATAAATTTGAAAACACATCTTGGGTGCCCTTGGTGAACAAGTAACCGTGAATAGAATATTTTTCTTTATCATCCGTCTTGGTAAGTGGTTTAACATGCCAATTCGAGTAGGAAAAGCTATGGTTGGGGATTTGAAACAAATTGAATCATAATTGAAAAAGAATTAGAAGTCAAGGACTAATTTTAGAGAGACTTAGTGAACAAGTAAGCTTAAATAGAATGTTTTCTTCATCGTTAGCCTTACGAATGCGAATTAACATCCAAATTAGAGCTAGAAGATTTCGAAATGACATTCGAATCAAGTTGACTCGGAATGAAAATGAAATATAAACTTGAAAACACATCTTGGGTAGACTTGGTGAACAAGAAAGCATGAATAGAGTATTTTTCTTGATCATCCGTCTTGGAATGTAGTTTAACATGTTAATTCAAGTAAGAAAAGCAACGGATTGGAATTTGAAACAAATTGAATCATAATTGAAAGAGTATTGGAATTCAAAAACTAATTGTAGAAAGACTTAGTGAACAAGTATGCTTGAATAGAATGTTTTCTTCATTGTTAGCCTTTGGAATGGGAATTAACATCCCAATTAGAGCTAGAAGATTTGGGAATGACGTTCGAAAAAAGTTGAGTCGGAATAAAAATGAAATATCAACTTGAAAACATATCTTGGGTAGACTTGGTGAACTTGTAAGCATGAATAGAATATTTTTCTTGATCATTCGTCTTGGTAAGTGGTTTAACATGCCAATTCGAGTAGGAAAAGCTATGGATGGGGATTTGAAACAAATTGAATCATAATTGAAAAAGAATTGGAAATCCAAAACTAATTTTAGAGAGACTTAGTGAGCAAGTATGCTAGAATAGAATGTTTGCTTCATCATTAGCCTTAGCAATGTGAATTAACATCCCAATTAGCGCTAGAAAATTTGGGAATGACATTCGAATCAAGTTGACTCGGAATGAAAATGAAATGTAAACTTGAAAACACATCTTGGGTAGACTTGGTGAACAAATAAGCATGAAAAAATATTTTTCTTGATCATCCGTCTTGGAAGGTGGTTTAACATGACAATTCGATTAAGAAAAGCAACGGATGGGAATTTGAAACAAATTGAATAATAACTGAAAGAGTATTGGAATTCAAAAACAAATTTTAGAGAGACTTAGTGAACAAGTATGCTTGGATAGAATGTTTGCTTCATCATTAGCCTTAAGATTGGGAATTAACATACCAATTAGAGTTAGAAGATTTGGGAATGACATTCGAAAATAGTTGAATCGGAATGAAAATGAAATATAAACATTAAAACACATTATGGATAGACTTGGAGAACAAGTAAGCTGAATAGAGTATTTTTCTTGATCATCCATCTTAGAAAGGGGTTTAACATTCCAATTCGAGTAAGAAAAAATATGGACGGGGATTTGAAACAAATTGAATCATAATTGAAAAAGAATTGAAAGTCAAGAACTAATTTTAGAGAGACTTAGTGAACAAGTAAGCCTAAATAGAATGTTTGCTTCATCGTTAGCCTTAGGAATGCGATTTAACATCCCAATTATAGCTATAAGGTTTGTGAATGACGTTCGAATCAAGTTGCATCGGAATGAAAATGAAATATAAACTTGAAAACACATCTTAGGTAGACTTGGTGAACAAGTAAGGATGAATAGAACATTTTTCTTGATCATCTATCTTGGAAAGTGGTTTAACGTTCCAATTCGAGTAAGAAAAGCTACGGATGGGGATTTGAAACAAATTGAATCATAATTGAAAACGAATTTGAAGTCAAGAACTAATTTTAGAGAGACTTAGTGAACAAGTAAGCTTAAATAGAATGTTTGCTTCATCGTTAGCCTTAGGAAAGCGATTTAACATCCCAATTAGAGCTAGAAGATTTGGGAATGACGTTCGAAACACGTTGAATCAGAATGAAAATGAAATATAAACTTGAAAACTCATCTTGGGTAGACTTGGTGAACAAGTAATCATGAATAGAATATTTTTCTTGATCATCCTTCTTGCAAGGTGGTGTAACATGCCGACTCAATTAAGAAAAGCAACGTATATGGATTTGAAACAAATTGAATCATAATTGTAAAAGAATTGGAAGTCAAACACTAATTTTAGAGAGACTTAGTGAATAAGTAAGCTTAAATAGAATATTTCCTTCATCGTTACCCTTAGGAATGTGAATTAGCATCCCAATTATAGCTAGAAGATTTGGGAAAGACATTCGAAACAAGTTAAATCGGAATGAAAATGAAATATAAACTTGAAAACACATATTGCATAGACTTGGTGAACAAATAAGAATGAATAGAACATTTTTCTTGATCATCTATCTTGGAAAGTGATTTAACGTGCCAATTAGAGTAAGAAAAGCTAGGTATGGGGATTTAAAACAAATTGAATCAAATTCAAAAAGAATTGGAAGTCAAAAACTAATTTTAGAGAGACTTAGTGAACAAGTAAGCTTAGATAGAATGTTTGCTTCAACGTTAGCCTTAGGAATGCGAATTAACATCGCAATTAGAGCTAGAAGATTTGGGAATGACATTCGACACAAGTGAATCAGATTGAAAATGAAATATAAATATGAAAACACATTTTGGGTAGACTTGGTGAACAAGTAGGCATGAATAGAACATTTTTCCTGATCATCTATCTTGGAAAGTGGTTTAACGTGCCAATTCGAGTAAGAAAAGCTACGGATGGGGATTTGAAACAAATTGAATCATAATTGAAAAAGAATTGGAAGTCAAGAATTAATTTTAGGGAGACTTAGTGAACAAGTAAGCTTAAATAGAATGTTTGCTTCATCGTTAGCCATAAGAAACCGAATTAACATCCCAATTAGAGCTAGAAGATTTGGGAATGATATTCAAAACAAGTTGAATCGGAATGAAA
Source organism: Senna siamea (assembly GCA_031216115.1). NCBI lineage: Eukaryota > Viridiplantae > Streptophyta > Magnoliopsida > Fabales > Fabaceae > Senna > Senna siamea. The sequence goes on from CM062356.1 coordinate 15,062,972, forward strand.
TTAAAATATAAACAAGAAAACACATCTTGGGTAGACTTGGTGATTAAATAAGCATGAATAGAACATTTTTCATGATCATCCGTCTTGGTAAGTGGTTTAACATGCCAATTCGAGTAGGAAAAGCTACGGATGGGGATTTGAAACAAATTGAATCATAATTGAAAAAGAATTGGAAGTCAAAAACTAATTTTAGAGAGACTTAGTGAACAAGTATGCTTGAATAGAATGTTTGCTTCATCCTTAGCCTTAGCAATGCAAGTTAACATCCCAATTAGAGCTAGAATATTTGGGAATGACATTTGAAACAAGTTGAATCAGAATTAAAATGAAATATAAACATGAAAACACATTTTGGGTAGCCTTAGTGAACAAGTAGGCATGAATAGAACATTTTCTTAATCATCTATCTTGGAAAGTGGTTTAACGTGCCAATTCGAGTAAGAAAAGCTACGGATGGGGATTTGAAACACATTGAATCATAATTGAAAAAGAATTGGAAGTCAAGAACTAATTTTAGAGAGACTTAGTGAACAAGTAACCTTGAATAGAATGTTTGCTTCATCGTTAGCCTTAGCAATGCGAATTTACATCCGAATTAAAGCTAGAAGATTTGGGAATGACAATCAAATCAAATTGACTAGAAATGAAAATGAAATATAAACTTGAATACACATCTTGGGTACACTTGGTGAACAAGTAAGCATGAATAGAATATTTTTCTTGATCATCCATCTTGGAATGTGGTTTAACAAGCTAATTCGATTAAGAAATGCAATGTATGTGGATTTAAAACAAATTGAATCATAATTGGATAAGAATTGCAAGTTAAAAACTAATTTTAGAGAGACTTAGTGAACAAGTAAGCTTAAATAGAATGTTTGCTTCATCGTTAGCCTTACGAATACGAATTAACATCCCAATTATAGCTAGAGCATTTGGGAATGACATTCGAATTAAGTTGACTCGGAATGAAAATGAAATGTAAAGTTGAAAACAAATCTTGGGTAGACTTGATGAACTAGTAAGCTTGAATAGAACATTTTTCTTGATCATCTATCCTGGAAAGTTGTTTAACATACCAATTGAAGAAAAGCTAAGGATGGGGATTTGAAACAATTTGAACCATAATTGAAAAAGAATTGGAAGTTAAAAACTAATTTTAGAGAGACTTAGTGAACAAGTGAGCTTAAATAGAATGTTTGCTTCATCGTTAGCCTTACGAATACGAATTAACATCCCAATTAGAGCTAGAGCATTTGGGAATGACATTCGAAACAAGTTGAATTGGATTGAAAATGAAATATAAACTTGAAAACACATCTTGGGTAGACTTGGTGAACAAGTATGCATGAATAGAATTTTTTTCTTGATCATCCGTCTTGCAAGGTGGTTTAACATGCCAATTCGATTAAGAAAAGCAACGTAAGTGGATTTAAAACAAATTTAATCATAATTGTAAAAGAATTAGAAGTCAAAATCTAATTTTAGAGAGACCTAGTGAACAAGTAAGGCTAAATAGAATATTTGCTTCATCGTTAGCCTTAGGAATGCGAATTATCATCCCAATTATAGTTAGAAGATTTGGGAATGACGATCGAAAGAAGTTGAGTCGGATTAAAAATGAAATGTAAAGTTGAAAACAAATCTTGGGTAGACTTGGTGAACAAGTAAGCTTGAATAGAACATTTTTCTTGATCATCTATCCTGGAAAGTTTTTTAACATACCAATTGAAGAAAAGCTAAGGATGGGGATTTGAAACAATTTGAACCATAATTGAAAAAGAATTGGAAGTTAAAAACTAATTTTAGAGAGAATTAGTGAACAAGTAAGCTTAAATAGAATGTTTGCTTCATCGTTAGCCTTACGAATACGAATTAACATCCCAATTAGAGCTAGAACATTTGGGAATGACATTCGAAACAAGTTGAATTGGATTGAAAATGAAATATAAACTTGAAAACACATCTTGGGTAGACTTGGTGAACAAGTATGCATGAATAGAATTATTTTCTTGATCATCTGTCTTGCAAGGTGGTTTAACATGCCAATTCGATTAAGAAAAGCAACGTAAGTGGATTTAAAACAAATTGAATCATAATTGTAAAAGAATTAGAAGTCAAAATCTAATTTTAGAGAGACCTAGTGAACAAGTAAGGCTAAATAGAATATTTGCTTCATCGTTAGCCTTAGGAATGCGAATTAACATCCGAATTAGAGCTAGAAGATTTGCGAATGAGATGCGAAACGATTTCAATCAGAATTAAAATGAAATATAAACTTGAAAGCACATATTGGGTAGACTTGGTGAACAAGTAAACTTGAAGAACTTTTTTCTTGATCATTTATCTTGGAAAGTGGTTTAACATACCAATTCGAGCAAGAAAAGCTACGGATGGGGATTTGAAACAAATTGAATTGTCACTGAAAAAGAATTGGAAGTTAAAAACTAATTTTAGAGAGACTTAGTGAACAAGTGAGCTTAAATAGAATGTTTGCTTCATCGTTAGCCTTACGAATACGAATTAACATCCCAATTAGAGCTAGAACATTTGGGAATCACATTCGAAACAAGTTGAATTGGATTGAAAATGAAATATAAACTTGAAAACACATCTTGGGTAGACTTGGTGAACAAGTATGCATGAATAGAATTTTTTTTCTTGATCATCCGTCTTGCAAGGTGGTTTAACATGCCAATTCGATTAAGAAAAGCAACGTAAGTGGATTTAAAACAAATTGAATCATAATTGTAAAAGAATTAGAAGTCAAAATCTAATTTTAGAGAGACCTAGTGAACAAGTAAGGCTAAATAGAATATTTGCTTCATCGTTAGCCTTAGGAATGCAAATTATCATCCCAATTATAGCTAGAAGATTTGGGAATGACGATCGAAAGAAGTTGAGTTGGATTAAAAATGAAATGTAAAGTTGAAAACAAATCTTGGGTAGACTTGGTGAACAAGTAAGCTTGAATAGAACATTTTTCTTGATCATCTATCCTGGAAAGTTGTTTAACATACCAATTGAAGAAAAGCTAAGGATGGGGATTTGAAACAATTTGAACCATAATTGAAAAAGAATTGGAAGTTAAAAACTAATTTTAGATAGACTTAGTGAACAAGTAAGCTTAAATAGAATGTTTGCTTCATCGTTAGCCTTACGAATACGAATTAACATCCCAATTAGAGCTAGAGCATTTGGGAATGACATTCGAAACAAGTTGAATTGGATTGAAAATGAAATATAAACTTGAAAACACATCTTGGGTAGACTTGGTGAACAAGTATTTATGAATAGAATTTTTTTCTTGATCATCCGTCTTGCAAGGTGGTTTAACATGCCAATTCGATTAAGAAAAGCAACGTAAGTGGATTTAAAACAAATTGAATCATAATTGTAAAAGAATTAGAAGTCAAAATCTAATTTTAGAGAGACCTAGTGAACAAGTAAGGCTAAATAGATTATTTGCTTCATCGTTAGCCTTAGGAATGCAAATTATCATCCCAATTATAGCTAGAAGATTTGGGAATGACGATCGAAAGAAGTTGAGTCGGATTAAAAATGAAATGTAAAGTTGAAAACAAATCTTGGGTAGAGTTGGTGAACAAGTAAGCATGAATAGAACATTTTTCTTGATCATCTATATTGGAAAGTTGTTTAACATACCAATTCAAGAAAAGCTAAGGATGGGGATTTGAAACAATTTGAACCATAATTGAAAAAGAATTGGAAGTCATAAACTAATTTTAGAGAGACTTAGCGAACAAGTAAGCTTAAATAAAATGGTTGCTTCATCGTTAGCCTTAGGAATGTGAATTAACATCCCAATTAGAGCTAGAAGATTTGCGAATGACATGCGAAACGATTTCAATCAGAATTAAAATGAAATTTAAACTTGAAAGCACATATTGGGTAGACTTGGTGAATAAGTAAACTTGAAGAGAACTTTTTTCTTGATCATTTATCTTGGAAAGTGGTTTAACATACCAATTCGAGCAAGAAAAGCTACGGATGGGGATTTGAAACAAATTGAATTGTCATTGAAAAAGAATTGGAAGTTAAAACTAATTGTAGAGAGACTTAGTGAACAAGTGAGCTTAAATAGAATGTTTGCTTCATCGTTAGCCTTACGAATACGAATTAACATCCCAATTAGAGCTAAAACATTTGGGAATGACATTCGAACCAAGTTGAATTGGATTGAAAATGAAATATAAACTTGAAAACACATCTTGGGTAGACTTGGTGAACAAGTATGCATGAATAGAATTATTTTCTTGATCATCCGTCTTGCAAGGTGGTTTAACATGCCAATTCGATTAAGAAAAGCAACGTAAGTGGATTTAAAACAAATTGAATCATAATTGTAAAAGAATTAGAAGTCAAAATCTAATTTTAGAGAGACCTAGTGAACAAGTAAGGCTAAATAGAATATTTGCTTCATCGTTAGCCTTAGGAATGCGAATTATCATCCCAATTATAGCTAGAAGATTTGGGAATGACGATCGAAAGAAGTTGAGTCGGATTAAAAATGAAATGTAAAGTTGAAAACAAATCTTGGGAAGACTTGGTGAACAACTAAGCTTGAATAGAACATTTTTCTTGATCATCTATCCTGGAAAGTTGTTTAACATACCAATTGAAGAAAAGCTAAGGATGGGGATTTGAAACAATTTGAACCATAATTGAAAAAGAATTGGAAGTCATAAACTAATTTTAGAGAGACTTAGCGAACAAGTAAGCTTAAATAAAATGTTTGCTTTATCGTTAGCCTTAGGAATGCGAATTAACATCCCAATTAGAGCTAGAAGATTTGCGAATGACATGCAAAACGATTTCAATCAGAATTAAAATGAAATATAAACTTGAAAGCACATATTGGGTAGACTTGATGAACAAGTAAGCATGAAGAGAACTTTTTTCTTGATCATTTATCTTGGAATGTGGTTTAACATACCAATTTGAGCAAGGAAAGCTACGGATGGGAATTTAAAACAAATTGAATCGTCATTGAAAAAGAATTGGAAGTCAAAAACTAATTGTAGAGAGACTTAGTGAACAAGTGAGCTTAAATAGAATGTTTGCTTCATCGTTAGCCTTACGAATACGAATTAACATCCCAATTAGAGCTAGAACATTTGGGAATGACATTCGAAACAAGTTGAATTGGATTGAAAATGAAATATAAACTTGAAAACACATCTTGGGTAGATTTGGTGAACAAGTATGCATGAATAGAATTTTTTTTCTTGATCATCCGTCTTGCAAGGTGGTTTAACATGCCAATTCGATTAAGAAAAGCAACGTAAGTGGATTTAAAACAAATTGAATCATAATTGTAAAAGAATTAGAAGTCAAAATCTAATTTTAGAGAGACCTAGTGAACAAGTAAGGCTAAATAGAATATTTGCTTCATCGTTAGCCTTAGGAATGCAAATTATCATCCCAATTATAGCTAGAAGATTTGGGAATGACGATCGAAAGAAGTTGAGTCGGATTAAAAATGAAATATAAACTTGAAAACAAATCTTGGGTAGACTTGGTGAACAAGTAAGCATGAATAGAACATTTTTCTTGATCATCTATCCTGGAAAGTTTATTAACATACAAATTCAAGAAAAGCTACGGATGGGGATTTGAAACAATTTGAACCATAATTGAAAAAGAATTGGAAGTCATAAACTAATTTTAGTGACTTAGCGAACAAGTAAGCTTAAATAAAATGTTTGCTTCATCGTTAGCCTTAGGAATGCGAATTAACATCCCAATTAGAGCTAGAAGATTTGCGAATGACATGCGAAATGATTTCAATCAGAATTAAAATGAAATATAAACTTGAAAGCACATATTGGGTAGACTTGGTGAACAAGTAAGCATGAAGGGCACTTTTTTCTTGATCATTTATCTTGGAAAGTGGTTTAACATACCAATTCGAGCAAGAAAAGCTACGGATGGGGATTTGAAACAAATTGAATCGTCATTGAAAAAGAATTGGAAGTCAAGAACTAATTTTAGAGAGACTTAGTGAATACTTCAGCTTAAATAGAATGTTTGCTTCATCATTAGCCTTAGGACAGGGAATTAACATCCCAATTAGAGCTAGAAGATTTGGGATGACATTCGAAACAAGTTGAATCAGAATGAAAATGAAATATAAACATGAAAAAACATCTTGGGTAGACTTGGTGAATAAGTAAGCGTGAATAGAATTTTTTTCTTGATCATCCGTCTTCAAAGGTGGTTTAACATGCCAATTCGATTAAGAAAAGCAACGTATATTGATTTGAAACAAATTGATTCATAATTGTAAAAGAATTGGAAGTCAAAAACTAATTTTAGAGAGACTTAGTGAACAAGTAAGCTTAAATAGAATATTTGCTTCATCGTTAGCCTTAGGAATGCAAATTAGCATCCCAATTATAGCTAGAAGATTTGGGAATGACGTTCGAAACAAGTTGATTTGGAATGGAAATGAAATACAAACTTGAAAACACATCTTGGGTAGACTTGGTGAACAAGTATGCATGAATAGAACATTTTTCTTGATCATCTGTCTTGGTAAGTGGTTTAACGTGACAATTCGAGTATGAAAAGCTACGGATGGGGATTTAAAACAAATTGAATCATAATTGAAAAATAATTAGAAGTCAAGAACTAATTTTAGAGAGACTTAGTGAACAAGCAAGCTTAAATAGAATGTTTGCTTCATCATTAGCCTTAGGAATTCGAACTAACATCCCAATTAGGTCAAGAAGATTTGTTGAATGACATTCGAAACAAGTTGAATCAGAAAGAAAATGAAATATAAACATGAAAACACATTTTGGATAGACTTGGTGAACAAGTAAGCATGAATAGAACATTTTTCTTGATCATCCGTCTTGGAAAGTGGTTTAACATGCCAATTCGAGTGAGAAAAGCTACGGAGGGGGATTTAAAACAAATTGAATCATAATTGAAAAAGAATTAGAAGTCAAGAACTAATTTTAGAGCGACTAAGTGAACAAGCAAGCTTAAATAGAATGTTTGCTTTATCGTTAGCCTTATGAATACGAATTAACATCCCAATTAGAGCTAGAAGATTTGGGATGAAATTTGAAACAAGTTGAATCGGAATGAAAATGAAATATAAACATGAAAAAACATCTTGGGTAGACTTGGTGAATAAGTAAGCGTGAATAGAATTTTTTTCTTGATCATCCATCTTCAAAGGTGGTCTAACATGCCAATTCGATTAAGAAAAGCAACGTATATTGATTTGAAACAAATTGATTCATAATTGAAAAAGAATTGGAAGTCAAAAACTAATTTTAGAGAGACTTAGTGAACAAGTAAGCTTAAATACAATATTTGCTTCATCGTTGGCCTTAGGAATGCAAATTAGCATCCCAATTATAGCTAGAAGATTTGGGAATGACGTTCGAAACAAGTTGATTTGCAATGGAAATGAAATACAAACTTGAAAACACATCTTGGGTAGACTTGGTGAACAAGTATGCATGAATAGAACATTTTTCTTGATCATCTGTCTTGGTAAGTGGTTTAACGTGACAATTCGAGTATGAAAAGCTACAGATGGCGATTTAAAACAAATTGAATCATAATTGAAAAAGAATTAGAAGTCAAGAACTAATTTTAGAGAGACTTAGTGAACAAGCAAGCTTAAATAAAATGTTTGCTTCATCGTTAGCCTTAGGAATTCAAACTAACATCCCAATTAGGGCAAGAAGATTTGTTGAATGACATTCGAAACAAGTAGAATCAGAAGGAAAATGAAATATAAACATGAAAACACATTTTGGATAGACTTGGTGAACAAGTAAGCATGAATAGAACATTTTTCTTGATCATCCGTCTTGGAAAGTGGTTTAACATGCCAATTCGAGTGAGAAAAGCTATGGATGGGGATTTAAAACAAATTGAATCATAATTGAAAAAGAATTAGAAGTCAAAAACTAATTTTAGAGCGACTTAGTGAACAAGCAAGCTTAAATAGAATGTTTGCTTTATCGTTAGCCTTATGAATACGAATTAACATCCCAATTAGAGCTAGAAGATTTGGGAATGACATTCCAAACAAGTTTACTCGGAATGGAAATGAAATATAAACTTGAAAACACATCTTGGGTAGACTTGGTGAACAAGTAAGCATGAATAGAATATTTTTCTTGATCATCTGTCTTGGTAAGTCGTTTAACATGCCAATTCGAGTAGGAAATGCTACGGATGGGGATTTTAAACAAATTGAATCATAATTGAAGAAGAATTAGAAGTCAAGAACTAATTCTAGAGATACTTAGTGAACAAGCAAGCTTAAATCGAATGTTTGCTTCATCGTTAGCCTTAGGAATACGAATTAACATCCCAATTAGAGCTAGAAGATTTGGGAATGACATTCGAAACAAGTTGACTCAGAATGAAAATGAAATATAAACTTGAAAACACATCTTGGGTAGACTTGGTGAACAAGTAATCATGAATAGAACATTTTTCTTGATCATTTATCTTGGAAAGTTGTTTAACATACCAATTCAAGAAAAGCTACGGATGGGGATTTCAAACAAATTGAATCATAATTGAAAAAGTATTGGAAGTCAAAAACTAATTTGAGAGAGACTTAGTGAACAAGTATGCTTGAATAGAAGGTTGGCTTCATCGGTAGCCTTAGGAATGGTAATTAACATCCCAATTAGGGCTAGAACATTTGGGAATGACATTCGAAGCAAGTTGACTCAGAATGAAAATGAAATATAAATTTGAAAACACATCTTGGGTAGACTTGGTGAACAAGTAAGCATGAATAGAATTTTTTTCTTGATCATCCGTCTTGCAAGGTGGTTTAACATGCCAATTCGATTAAGAAAAGCAACGTAAGTGGATTTAAAACAAATTGAATCATAATTGTAAAAGAATTGGAAGTCATAAACTAATTTTAGAGAGACTTAGCGAACAAGTAAGCTTAAATAAAATGTTTGCTTCATCGTTAGCCTTAGGAATGCGAATTAACATCCCAATTAGAGCTAGAAGATTTGCGAATGACATGCGAAACGATTTCAATCAGAATTAAAATGAAATATAAACTTGAAAGCACATATTGGGTAGACTTGGTGAACAAGTAAGGATGAAGAGAACTTTTTTCTTGATCATTTATCTTGGAAAGTGGTTTAACATACCAATTTGAGCAAGGAAAGCTACGGATGGGAATTTAAAACAAATTGAATAGTCATTGAAAAAGAATTGGAAGTCAAAAACTAATTTTAGAGAGACTTAGTGAACAAGTGAGCTTAAATAGAATGTTTGCTTCATCATTAGCCTTAGGACAGGGAATTAACATCCCAATTAGAGCTAGAAGATTTGGGATGACATTCGAAACAAGTTGAATTGGATTGAAAATGAAATATAAACTTGAAAACACATCTTGGGTAGACTTGGTGAACAAGTAAGCATGAATAGAGTATTTTTCTTGATCATCCGTCTTGGAATGTGGTTTAACAAGCTAATTCGATTAAGAAATGCAATGTATGTGGATTTAAAACAAATTGAATCATAATTGTAAAAGAATTGCAAGTTAAAAACTAATTTTAGAGAGACTTAGTGAACAAGTAAGCTTAAATAGAATGTTTGCTTCATCGTTAGCCTTAGGAATACGAATTAACATCCCAATTAGAGCTAGAACATTTAGGAATGACATTCGAAACAAGTTGAATTGGATTGAAAATGAAATACAAACTTGAAAACACATCTTGGGTAGACTTGGTGAACAAGTAAGCATGAATAGAGTATTTTTCTTGATCATCCGTCTTGGAATGTGGTTTAACAAGCAAATTCGATTAAGAAATGCAATGTATGTGGATTTAAAACAAATTGAATCATAATTGTAAAAGAATTGCAAGTTAAAAACTAATTTTAGAGAGACTTAGTGAACAAGTAAGCTTAAATAGAATGTTTGCTTCATCGTTAGCCTTAGGAATACGAATTAACATCCCAATTAGAGCTAGAACATTTGGGAATGACATTCGAAACAAGTTGAATTGGATTGAAAATGAAATACAAACATGAAAACACATCTTGGGTAGACTTGGTGAACAAGTATGCATGAATAGAACATTTTTCTTGATCATATGTCTTGGTAAGTGGTTTAACGTGACAATTCGAGTATGAAAAGCTACGGATGGGGATTTGAAACAAATTGAATCATAATTGAAAAAGAATTAGAAGTCAAGAACTAATTTTAGAGAGACTTAGTGAACAAGCAAGCTTAAATAGATTGTTTGCTTTATCGTTAGCCTTACGAATACGAATTAACATCCCAATTAGAGCTAGAAGATTTTGGAATGACATTCGAAACAAGTTGACTCGGAATGAAAAGGAAATATAAACTTGAAAACACATCTTGGGTAGACTTGGTGAACAAGTAAGCATGAATAGAATATTTTTCTTGATCATCTGTCTTGGTAAGTCGTTTAACATGCCAATTCGAGTAGGAAATGCTACGGATGGGGATTTGAAACAAATTGAATCATAATTGAAAAAGAATTAGAAGTCAAGAACTAATTTTAGAGAGACTTAGTGAACAAGCAAGCTTAAATAGAATGTTTGCTTCAACGTTAGCCTTAGGAATACGAATTAACATCCCAATTAGAGCTAGAAGATTTGGGAATGACATTCGAAACAAGTTGAATCGGAATGAAAATGAAATATAAACTTGAAAACACATCTTGGGTAGACTTGGTGAACAAGTAAGCATGAATAGAGTATTTTTCTTGATCATCCGTCTTGCAAGGTGGTTTAAGATGCCATTTCGATTAAGAAAAGCAACGTAAGTGGATTTGAAACAAATTAAAACATAGTTGTAAAAGAATTCGAAGTCAAAATCTAATTTTAGAGAGACCTAGTGAACAAGTTAGGCTAAATAGAATATTTGCTTCATCGTTAGCCTTAGGAATGCGAATTATCATCCCAATTATAGCTAGAAGATTTGGGAATGACGATCGAAAGAAGTTGAGTCGGATTAAAAATGAAATATAAACTTGAAAACAAATCTTGGGTAGACTTGGTGAACAAGTAAGCATGAATAGAACAATTTTCTTGATCATCTATCTTGGAAAGTTGTTTAACATACCAATTCAAGAAAATCTACGAATGGCGATTTGAAACAATTTGAACCATAATTGAAAAAGAATTGGAAGTCATAAACTAATTTTAGAGAGACTTAGCGAACAAGTAAGCTTAAATAAAATGTTTGCTTCATCGTTAACCTTAGGAATGCGAATTAACATCCCAATTAGAGCTAGAAGATTTGCGAATGACATGCGAAACGATTTCAATCAGACTTAAAATGAAATATAAACTTGAAAGCACATCTTGGGTAGACTTGGTGAACAAGTAAGCATGAAGAGAACTTTTTTCTTGATCATTTATCCTAGAAAGTGGTTTAACATACCAATTCGAGCAAGAAAAGCTATGGATGGGGATTTGAAACAAATTGACTCGGAATGAAAATGAAATATAAACTTTAAAACACATCTTGGGTAGACTTGGTGAACAAGTAAGCATGAATAGAGTATTTTTCTTGATCAGCCGTCTTGGAATTTGGTTTAACATGCTAATTCAAGTAAGAAAAGAAACAGATGGGAATTTGTACCAAATTGAATCATAATTGAAAGAGTATTGGAAGTCAAAAACTAATTTTAGAGAGACTTAGTGAACAAGTATGCTTGAATAGAATGTTTGCTTCATCGATAGCCTTAAGAATGGGAATTAACATCCCAATTAGTGCTAGAAGATTTGGGAATGACGTTCGAAAGAAGTTGAGTCGGATTAAAAATGAAATATAAACTTGAAAACACATCTTGGGTAGACTTGGTGAACAAGTAAGCATGAATAGAACATTTTTCTTGATCATTTATCTTGGAAAGTTGTATAACATACCAATTTAAGAAAAGCTACGGATGGGGATTTGAAACAAATTAAATCATAATTGAAAAAGTATTGGAAGTCAAGAACAAATTTTAGAGAGACTTAATGAACAAGTAACCTTAAATAGAATGTTTGCTTCATCGTTAGCCTTAGGAATACGAATTCACATCCCAATTAGAGCTAAAAGATTTTGGAATGACGTTCGAAACAAGTTGAGTCGGAATGAAAATGAAATATAAACTTGAAAACACAACTTGGGTAGACTTGGTGAACAAGTAAGCATGAATAGATCATTTTTCTTGATCATCTATCTTGGAAAGGGGTTGAACGTGCCAATTCGAGTAAGAAAAGCTACGGACGGGGATTTGAAACAAATTGAATCATAATTGAAAAAAAAATGGAAGTCAAGAACTAATTTTAGAGACTCAATGAACAAGTAAGCTTAAATAGAATGTTTGCTTCATCGTTAGCCTTAAGAATGCGAACTAGCACCCCAATTAGAGCTAGAACATTTGGAAATGACATTCGAAACAAATTGACTCGGAAAGAAAATGAAATATAAATTTGAAAACATATCTTGGGTAGACTTGGTGAACAAGTAAGCATGAATAGAATTTTTTTCTTCATCATCCGTCTTGCAAGGTGGTTTAACATGCTAATTCGATTAAGAAAAGCAACGTAAGTGGATTTGAAACAAATTGAATCATAATTGAAAAAGAATTGGAAGTCAAAAACTAATTTTATGGAGACTTAGTGAACAAGTAACCTTGAATAGAATGTTTGCTTCATTTTTAGCCTTAGTAATGCGAATTAATATCCCAATTAGAGCTAGAATATTTGGAAATGACATTCGAAACAAGTTGAATCGGAATTAAAATGAAATATAAACATGAAAAAACATTTTGGGTAGACTTGATGAACAAGTAAGTATGAATAGAACATTTTTCTTGATCATCTATCTTGGAAAGTGGTTTAACGTGCCAATTCGAGTAAGAAAAGCTACGGATGGGGATTTGAAACAAATTGAATCATAATTGAAAGAGAATTGAAAGTCAAAATCTAATTTTAGAGAGACTTATTGAAAAAGTAAGATTAAATAGAATGTTTGCATCATCGTTAGCCATAGGAATGCGAATTAAGACACAAATTTGAGCTAGAAGAATTGGGAATGACAATCAAATCAAGTTGACTAGAAATGAAATTGAAATATAAACTTGAATACACATCTTGGGTAGATTTGGTGAACAAGCAAGCATGAATAGAATATTTTTCTTGATCATCCTTCTTGGTAAGTGGTTTAACATGCCAATTCGAGTAGGAAAAGCTACGGATGGGGATTTGAAACAAATTGAATCATAATTGAAAAAGAATTGGAAGTTAAAAACTAATTTTAGGGAGACTTAGTGAAAAAGTATGCTTGAATAGAAAGATTGCTTCATTGTTAGCCTTAGCAATGCGAATTAACATCCCAATTAAAGCTAGAATATTTGGGAATGACATTCGAAACAAGTTGAATCAGAATTAAAATGAAATAAAAAAAAATGAAAACATATATTGGGTAGACTTGGTGAACAAGTAGGCATGAATAGAACATTTTTCTTGATCATCTATCTTGGAAAGTGGTTTAACGTGACAATTCGAGTAAGAAAAGCTACGGATCGGGATTTGAAACAAATTGAATCATAATTGAAAGAGAATTGAAATTCAAAATCTAATTTTAGAGAGACTTATTGAAAAAGTAAGATAAAATAGAATGTTTGCAGCATCGTTAGCCTTAGGAATGCGAATTAACAAACAAATTTGAGCTAGAAGAATTGGGAATGACATTTGAAACAAGTGGAATCAGAAGTAAAATGAAATATAAACATGAAAACACATTTTGGATAGACCTGGTGAACAAGTAAGCATGAATAGAACATTTATGTTGGAAAGTGGTTTAACGTGCCAATTCGAGTAAGAAAAGCTACGGATGGGGATTTGCAACAAATTGAGTCATAATTGAAAAAGAATTGGAAGTCAACAACTAATTTTAGAGAGACTTAGTGAACAAGTAAGCTTGAATAGAATGTTTGCTTCATCGTTAGCCTTAGCAATGCGAATTTACATCCGAATTAAAGCTAAAAGATTTGGGACTGACATTCAAATCAAGTTCACTCGGAATGAAAATGAAATATAAACTTGAAAACTGATCTTGGGTAGACTTGGTGAACAAGTAGGCATGAATAGAATATTTTTCTTGATCATCTGTCTTGGTAAGTGGTTTAACATGCCAATTCGAGTAGGAAATGCTACGGATGGGGATTTGAAACAAATTGAATCACAATTGAAAAAGAATTGGAAGTCAAAAACTAATTTTATGGAGACTTAGTGAACAAGTAACCTTGAATAGAATGTTTGCTTCATTTTTAGCCTTAGTAATGCGAATTAACATCCCAATTAGAGCTAGAATATTTGGGAATGACATTCGAAACAAGTTGAATCGGAATTAAAATGAAATATAAACATGAAAAAACATTTTGGGTAGACTTGATGAACAAGTAAGTATGAATAAAACATTTTTCTTGATCATCTATCTTGGAAAGTGGTTTAACGTGCCAATTCGAGTAAGAAAAGCTACGGATGGGGATTTGAAACAAATTGAATCATAATTGAAAGAGAATTGAAAGTCAAAATCTAATTTTAGAGAGACTTATTGAAAAAGTAAGATTAAATAGAATGTTTGTATCATCGTTAGCCATAGGAATGCGAATTAAGACACAAATTTGAGCTAGAAGAATTGGGAATGACAATCAAATCAAGTTGACTAGAAATGAAATGAAATATAAACTTGAATACACATCTTGGGTAGATTTGGTGAACAAGTAAGCATGAATAGAATATTTTTCTTGATCATCCTTCTTGGTAAGTGGTTTAACATGCCAATTCGAGTAGGAAAAGCTACGGATGGGGATTTGAAACAAATTGAATCATCATTGAAAAAGAATTGGAAGTTAAAAACTAATTTTAGGGAGACTTAGTGAAAAAGTATGCTTGAATAGAAAGATTGCTTCATTGTTAGCCTTAGCAATGCGAATTAACATCCCAATTAAAGCTAGAATATTTGGGAATGACATTCGAAACAAGTTGAATCAGAATTAAAATGAAATAAAAAAAATGAAAACACATATTGGGTAGACTTGGTGAACAAGTAGGCATGAATAGAACATTTTTCTTCATCATCTATCTTGGAAAGTGGTTTAACGTGACAATTCGAGTAAGAAAAGCTACGGATGGGGATTTGAAACAAATTGAATCATAATTGAAAGAGAATTGAAAGTAAAAATCTAATTTTAAAGAGACTTATTGAAAAAGTAAGATTAAATAGAATGTTTGCATCATCGTTAGCCATAGGAATGCGAATTAACACACAAATTTGAGCTAGAAGAATTGGGAATGACATTTGAAACAAGTGGAATCAGAAGTAAAATGAAATATAAACATGAAAACACATTTTGGATAGACCTGGTGAACAAGTAAGCATGAATAGAACATTTATCTTGGAAAGTGGTTTAACGTGCCAATTCAAGTAAGAAAAGCTACGGATGGGGATTTGAAACAAATTGAGTCATTATTGAAAAAGAATTGGAAGTCAACAACTAATTTTAGAGAGACTTAGTGAACAAGTAAGCTAGAATAGAATGTTTGCTTCATCGTTAGCCTTAGCAATGCGAATTTACATCCGAATTAAAGCTAAAAGATTTGGGACTGACATTCAAATCAAGTTCACTCGGAATGAAAATGAAATATAAACTTGAAAACTGATCTTGGGTAGACTTGGTGAACAAGTAGGCATGACTAGAATATTTTCCTTGATCATCCGTCTTGGTAAGTGGTTTAACATGCCAATTCGAGTAGGAAATGCTACGGATGGGGATTTGAAATAAATTGAATCACAATTGAAAAAGAATTGGAAGATCATCCGTCTTGGTAAGTGGTTTAACATGCCAATTCGAGTAGGAAATGCTACGGATGGGGATTTGAAACAAATTGAATCACAATTGAAAAAGAATTGGAAGTCAAAAACTAATTTTATGGAGACTTAGTGAACAAGTAACCTTGAATAGAATGTTTGCTTCATTTTTAGCCTTAGTAATGCGAATTAACATCCCAATTAGAGCTAGAATATTTGGGAATGACATTCGAAACAAGTTGAATCGGAATTAAAATGAAATATAAACATGAAAAAACATTTTGGGTAGACTTGATGAACAAGTAAGTATGAATAGAACATTTTTCTTGATCATCTATCTTGGAAAGTGGTTTAACGTGCCAATTCGAGTAAGAAAAGCTACGGATGGGGATTTGAAACAAATTGAATCATAATTGAAAGAGAATTGAAAGTCAAAATCTAATTTTAGAGAGACTTATTGAAAAAGTAAGATTAAATAGAATGTTTGCATCATCGTTAGCCATAGGAATGCGAATTAAGACACAAATTTGAGCTAGAAGAATTGGGAATGACAATCAAATCAAGTTGACTAGAAATGAAAATGAAATATAAACTTGAATACACATCTTGGGTAGATTTGGTGAACAAGTAAGCATGAATAGAATATTTTTCTTGATCATCCTTCTTGGTAAGTGGTTTAACATGCCAATTCGAGTAGGAAAAGCTACGGATGGGGATTTGAAACAAATTGAATCATAATTGAAAAAGAATTGAAAGTTAAAAACTAATTTTAGGGAGACTTAGTGAAAAAGTATGCTTGAATAGAAAGATTGCTTCATTGTTAGCCTTAGCAATGCGAATTAACATCCCAATTAAAGCTAGAATATTTGGGAATGACATTCGAAACAAGTTGAATCAGAATTAAAATGAAATAAAAAAAATGAAAACACATATTGGGTAGACTTGGTGAACAAGTAGGCATGAATATAACATTTTTCTTGATCATCTATCTTGGAAAGTGGTTTAACGTGACAATTCGAGTAAGAAAAGCTACGGATGGGGATTTGAAACAAATTGAATCATAATTGAAAGAGAATTGAAAGTCAAAATCTAATTTTGGAGAGACTTATTGAAAAAGTAAGATTAAATAGAATGTTTGCATCATCGTTAGCCATAGGAATGCGAATTAACACACAAATTTGAGCTAGAAGAATTGGGAATGACATTTGAAACAAGTGGAATCAGAAGTAAAATGAAATATAAACATGAAAACACATTTTGGATAGACCTGGTGAACAAGTAAGCATGAATAGAACATTTATCTTGGAAAGTGGTTTAACGTGCCAATTCGAGTAAGAAACGCTACGGATGGGGATTTGAAACAAATTGAATAATAAGAGAAAAAGAATGGGAAGACAAAAACTATTTTTTGAGAGACTTAGTGAACAAGTAAGCTTAAATAGAATGTTTTGCTTCATCGTTAGCCTTAGGAATGCGAATTAACATCCCAATTAGAGCTAAAAGATTTGGGAATGACATTCGAATCAAGTTGAATCATAATTAAAATGAAATATAAACTTGAAAACACATCTTGGGAATACTGGGTGAACACGTAAGCACGAATAGAATATTTTTCTTGATCATCCGTCTTGGTAAGTGATTTTACATGCCAATTCAAGTAGGAAAAGCTACGGATGGGGATTTGAAACAAATTGAATCATAATTGAAAAAGAATTGGAAGTCAAAAACTAATTTTAGAGAGACTTAGTGAACAAGTATGCTTGAATAGAATGATTGCTTCATTTTTAGCCTTAGCAATGCGAATTAACATCCTAATTAGAGCTAGAATATTTGGGAATGACATTCGAAACAAGTTGAATCAGAATTAAAATGAAATATAAACTTGAAAACACATCTTGGGTAGACTTGGTGAACACGTAAGCATGAATAGAATATTTTTCTTGATCATCCATCTTGGTAAGTGGTTTTACATGCCAATTCAAGTAGGAAAAGCTACGGATGGGTATTTGAAACAAATTGAATCATAATTGAAAAAGAATTGGAAGTCAAAAACGAATTTTAGAGATACTTAGTGAACAAGTATGCTTGAATAGAATGTTTGATTCATCGTTAGACTTAGGAATGCGAATTAACACCCCAATTAGAGCTAGGAGAAATGGGAATGACATTCGAAACAAGTTGAATCATAATTAAAATGAAATATAAACATGGAAACACATTTTGGATAGACTTGGTGAACCAGTAAGCATGAATAGAACATTTTTCTTGCTCATCTATCTTGGAAAGTGGTTTAACATGCTAATTCGAGTAAGAAAAGCTACGGATGGGTATGTGAAACAAATTGAATCATAATTGAAAAAGAATTGGAAGTTAAGAACAAATTTCAGTGAGACGCAGTGAACAAGTAAGCTTAAATAGAATGTTTGCTTCTTCGTTAGCCTTAGGAATGTGAATTAACATCCCAATTAGAGCTAGAATATTTGGGAATGGCATTCGAATCAAGTTGAATCATAATTAAAATGAAATATAAACTTGAAAACACATCTTGGGTATACTTGGTGAACACGTAAGCACGAATAGAATATTTTTCTTGATCATCCGTCTTGGTAAGTGGTTTTACATGCCAATTCAAGTAGGAAAAGCTACGGATGGGGATTTGAAACAAATTGAATCATAATTGAAAAAGAATTGGAAGTCAAAAACGAATTTTAGAGAGACTTAGTGAACAAGTATGCTTGAATAGAATGATTGCTTCATTTTTAGCCTTAGCCATGCGAATTAACATCCTAATTAGAGCTAGAATATTTGGGAATGACATTCGAAACAAGTTGAATCAGAATTAAAATGAAATATAAACATGAAAAAACATTTTGGGTAGACTTGGTGAACAAGTAAGTATGAATAGAACATTTTTCTTGATCATCTATCTTGGAAAGTGGTTTAACGTGCCAATTCGAGTAAGAAAACCTACGGATGGGGATTTGAAACAAATTGAATCATAATTGTAAAATAATTGGAAGTCAAACACTAATTTTAGAGAGACTGAGAGAACAAGTAAGCTTAAATAGAATATATCCTTCATCGTTACCCTTAGGAATGCGAATTAGCAACCCAATGATAGCTAGAAGATTTGGGAAAGACGTTCGAAACAAGTTGAATCGGAATGAAAATGAATAAAACTTGAAAACACATCTTGGGTAAACTTGGTGAACAAGTAAGCATGAATAGAACATTTTTCTTGATCATCTATCTTGGAAAGTGGTTTAACGTGCCAATTCAAGTTAGAAAAGCTATGGATGGCGATTTAAAACAAATCGAATCATAATTGAAAAAGAATTGGAAGTGAAGAACTAATTTTAGAGAGACTTAGTGAACAAGTAAGCCTAAATAGAATGTTTGCTTCATCGTTAGCCTTAGGAATGCAAAATAACATCCCAATTAGAGCTAGAAGAAATGGGAATGACATTCGAAACAAGTTGACTCGGAATGAAAATGAAATATAAACTTGAAAACACATCTTGGGTACACCTGGTGAACAAGTAAGCATCAAGAGAGTATTTTTCTTGATCATCCGTCTTGGAATTTGGTTTAACATGTCAATTCGAGTAAGAAAAGCGACGATGGGGATTTGAAACAAATTGAATCATAATTGTAAAACAATTGAAGTTAAAAACTAATTTTACAGAGACTTAGTGAACAAGTATGCTTGAATATAATGTTTGCTTCATCGTTAGCCTTAGCAATGCGAATTAACATCCCATTTAGAGCTAGAAGATTTGGGAATGACGTTCAAAACAAGTGGAATCGGAATTAAAATGAAATATAAACATGAAAACACATTTTTGGTAAACTTGGTGAACAAGTAAGCATCAATAGAACATTTTTCTTGATCATCCATCTTGGAAAGTGGTTTAACATGCCAATTCGAGTAAGAAAAGCTACGGATGGGGATTTGAAACAAATTGAATCATAGGCGAACAAGAATTGGAAGACAAAAAGTAATTTTTGAGAGACTTAGTGAACAAGTAAGCTTAAATAGAATGTTTGCTTCATCGTTAGAATTAGGAATACGAATTAACATCCCATTTAGAGCGAGAACATTTGGGAATGACATTCGAATCAAGTTGAATCATAATTAAAATGAAATATAAACTTGAAAACACATCTTGGGTATACTTGGTGAACACGTAAGCATGAATACAATATTTTTCTTGATCATTCGTCTTGGGAAGTGGTTTCACATGCCAATTCAAGTAGGAAAAGCTACGGATGGGGATTTGAAACAAATTGAATCATAATTGAAAAAGAATTGGAAGTCAAAAACGAATTTTAGAGATAGTTAGGGAACAAGTAAGCTTGAATAGAATGCTTGCTTCATCATTAGCCTTAGAAATGCGAATTAGCACCCCAATTAGAGCTAAAAGAAATGGGAATGAAATTCGAAACAAGTTGAATCGGAATTAAAATGAAATATAAACACGAAAACACACGTTGGGTAGACTTGGTAAACAAGTAAGCATGACTAGAATATTTTTCTTGATCATCCGTCTTAGAAAGGGGGTTAACATGCCAATTCGATTAAGAAAAAATACGGATGGGGATTTGAAACAAATTGAATCATAATTCAAAAGGAACTGGAAGTCAACAACTAATTTTAGAGAGACTTAGTGAACAAGTAAGCCTAAATAGAATGTTTACTTCACCGTTAGCCTTAGGAATGCGATTTAACATCTCATTTAGAGCTAGAAGATTTGGGAATGACATTCGAATCAAGTTGACTCGGTATGAAATTACTTGAAAACAAAGCTTGGGTAGACTTGGTGAACAATTAAGCATGACTAGAATATTTTTCTTGATCATCCATCTTGGAAAGGGGTTTAACATGCCAATTCGAGTAAGAAAAAATACGGATGGGGATCTGAAACAAATTGAATAATAATTAAAAAAGAATTGGAGGTCAAGAATTAATTTTAGAGGGACTTAGTGAACAAGTAAGCCTAAATAGAATGTTTGCTTCATCGTTAGCCTGAGGAATGCGATTTAAGATCTCAATTAGAGCGAGAAGATTTGGGAATGACATTCGAATCAAGTTGAATCATAATTAAAATGAAATATAAACTTGAAAACACATCTTGGGTATACTTGGTGAACACGTAAGCATGAATAGAATATTTTTCTTGATCATCCGTCTTGGTAAGTGGTTTCACATGCCAATTCAGGTAGGAAAAGCTACGGATGGGGATTTGAAACAAATTGAATCATAATTGAAAAAGAATTGGAAGTCAAAAACGAATTTTAGAGATACTTTGGGAGCAAGTATGCTTGAATAGAATGCTTGCTTCATCATTAGCCTTAGGAATGCGAATTAGCACCCCAATTAGAGCTAGAAGAAATGGGAATGAAATTCGAAACAAGTTGAATCGGAATTAAAATGAAATATAAACACGAAAACACACTTTGGGTAGACTTGGTAAACAAGTAAGCATGACTAGAATATTTTTCTTGATCATCCGTCTTAGAAAGGGGGTTAACATGCCAATTCGATTAAGAAAAAATACGGATGGGGATTTGAAACAAATTGAATCATAATTCAAAAGGAACTGGAAGTCAACAACTAATTTTAGAGAGACTTAGTGAACAAGTAAGCCTAAATAGAATGTTTACTTCACCGTTAGCCTTAGGAATGCGATTTAACATCTCATTTAGAGCTAGAAGATTTGGGAATGACATTCGAATCAAGTTGACTCGGTATGAAATTACTTGAAAACAAAGCTTGGGTAGACTTGGTGAACAATTAAGCATGACTAGAATATTTTTCTTGATCATCCATCTTGGAAAGGGGTTTAACATGCCAATTCGAGTAAGAAAAAATACGGATGGGGATCTGAAACAAATTGAATAATAATTGAAAAAGAATTGGAGGTCAAGAATTAATTTTAGAGGGACTTAGTGAACAAGTAAGCCTAAATAGAATGTTTGCTTCATCGTTAGCCTGAGGAATGCGATTTAAGATCTCAATTAGAGCGAGAAGATTTGGGAATGACATTCGAATCAAGTTGAATCATAATTAAAATGAAATATAAACTTGAAAACACATCTTGGGTATACTTGGTGAACACATAAGCATGAATAGAATATTTTTCTTGATTATCCGTCTTGGTAAGTGGTTTCACATGCCAATTCAGGTAGGAAAAGCTACGGATGGGGATTTGAAACAAATTGAATCATAATTGAAAAAGAATTGGAAGTCAAAAACGAATTTTAGAGATACTTTGGGAGCAAGTATGCTTGAATAGAATGCTTGCTTCATCATTAGCCTTAGGAATGCGAATTAGCACCCCAATTAGAGCTAGAAGAAATGGGAATGAAATTCGAAACAAGTTGAATCGGAATTAAAATGAAATATAAACACGAAAACACACTTTGGGTAGACTTGGTAAACAAGTAAGCATGACTAGAATATTTTTCTTGATCATCTGTCTTAGAAAGGGGGTTAACATGCCAATTCGATTAAGAAAAAATACGGATGGGGATTTGAAACAAATTGAATCATAATTCAAAAGGAACTGGAAGTCAACAACTAATTTTAGAGAGACTTAGTGAACAAGTAAGCCTAAATAGAATGTTTACTTCACCGTTAGCCTTAGGAATGCGATTTAACATCTCATTTAGAGCTAGAAGATTTGGGAATGACATTCGAATCAAGTTGACTCGGTATGAAATTACTTGAAAACAAAGCTTGGGTAGACTTGGTGAACAATTAAGCATGACTAGAATATTTTTCTTGATCATCCATCTTGGAAAGGGGTTTAACATGCCAATTCGAGTAAGAAAAAATACGGATGGGGATCTGAAACAAATTGAATAATAATTGAAAAAGAATTGGAGGTCAAGAATTAATTTTAGAGGGACTTAGTGAACAAGTAAGCCTAAATAGAATGTTTGCTTCATCGTTAGCCTGAGGAATGCGATTTAAGATCTCAATTAGAGCGAGAAGATTTGGGAATGACATTCGAATCAAGTTGAATCATAATTAAAATGAAATATAAACTTGAAAACACATCTTGGGTATACTTGGTGAACACGTAAGCATGAATAGAATATTTTTCTTGATCATCCGTCTTGGTAAGTGGTTTCACATGCCAATTCAAGTAGGAAAAGCTACGGATGGGGATTTGAAACAAATTGAATCATAATTGAAAAAGAATTGGAAGTCAAAAACGAATTTTAGAGATACTTTGGGAGCAAGTATGCTTGAATAGAATGCTTGCTTCATCATTAGCCTTAGGAATGCGAATTAGCACCCCAATTAGAGCTAGAAGAAATGGGAATGAAATTCGAAACAAGTTGAATCGGAATTAAAATGAAATATAAACACGAAAACACACTTTGGGTAGACTTGGTAAACAAGTAAGCATGACTAGAATATTTTTCTTGATCATCCGTCTTAGAAAGGGGGTTAACATGCCAATTCAATTAAGAAAAAATACGGATGGGGATTTGAAACAAATTGAATCATAATTCAAAAGGAACTGGAAGTCAACAACTAATTTTAGAGAGACTTAGTGAACAAGTAAGCCTAAATAGAATGTTTACTTCACCGTTAGCCTTAGGAATGCGATTTAACATCTCATTTAGAGCTAGAAGATTTGGGAATGACATTCGAATCAAGTTGACTCGGTATGAAATTACTTGAAAACAAAGCTTGGGTAGACTTGGTGAACAATTAAGCATGACTAGAATATTTTTCTTGATCATCCATCTTGGAAAGGGGTTTAACATGCCAATTCGAGTAAGAAAAAATACGGATGGGGATCTGAAACAAATTGAATAATAATTGAAAAAGAATTGGAGGTCAAGAATTAATTTTAGAGGGACTTAGTGAACAAGTAAGCCTAAATAGAATGTTTGCTTCATCGTTAGCCTGAGGAATGCGATTTAAGATCTCAATTAGAGCGAGAAGATTTGGGAATGACATTCGAATCAAGTTGAATCATAATTAAAATGAAATATAAACTTGAAAACACATCTTGGGTATACTTGGTGAACACGTAAGCATGAATAGAATATTTTTCTTGATCATCCGTCTTGGTAAGTGGTTTCACATGCCAATTCAAGTAGGAAAAGCTACGGATGGGGATTTGAAACAAATTGAATCATAATTGAAAAAGAATTGGAAGTCAAAAACGAATTTTAGAGATACTTTGGGAGCAAGTATGCTTGAATAGAATGCTTGCTTCATCATTAGCCTTAGGAATGCGATTTAACATCTCAATTAGAGCTAGAAGATTTGGGAATGACATTCGAATCAAGTTGACTCAGAATGAAATTGAAATATAAACTTGAAAACATATCTTGGGTAGACTTGGTGAACAATTAAGCATGACTAAAATATTTTTTTGATCATCCGTCTTGGAAAGGGATTTAACATGCCAATTCGAGGAAGAAAAAATACGGATGGGGATTTGAAACAAATTGAATCATAATTAAAAAAGAATTAGAAGTCAAGAACTAATTTTAGAGAGACTTAGAGAACAAGTAAGCCTAAATAGAATGTTTGCTTCATCGTTAGCCTTAGGAATGCGATTTAACATCAAAATTAGAGCTAGAAGATTTGAGAATGACGTTCAAAACAAGTGGAATCGGAATTAGAATGAAATATAAACATGAAAACACATTTTTGGTAGACTTGGTGAACAAGTAAGCATGAATAGAACATTTTTCTTGATCATCTATCTTGGAAAGTGGTTTCACGTGCCAATTCGAGTAAGAAAAGCTACGGATGGCGATTTAAAACAAATCGAATCATAATTGAAAAAGAATTGGAAGTGAAGAACTAATTTTAGAGAGACTTAGTGAACAAGTATGCTTGAATATAATGTTTGCTTCATCGTTAGCCTTAGCAATGCGAATTAACATCCCATTTAGAGCTAGAAGATTTGGGAATGACATTCGAATCAAGTTGAATCATAATTAAAATGAAATATAAACTTGAAAACACATCTTGGGTATACTTGGTGAACACGTAAGCATGAATAGAATATTTTTCTTGATCATCCGTCTTGGTAAGTGGTGTCACATGCCAATTCAAGTAGGAAAAGCTACGGATGGGGATTTGAAACAAATTGAATCATAATTGAAAAAGATTTAGAAGTCAAAAACAAATTTTAGAGATACTTAGGGAACAAGTATGCTTGAATAGAATGCTTGCTTCATCGTTAGCCTTAGGAATGCGAATTAGCACCCCAATTAGAGCTAGAAGAAATGGGAATGAAATTCGAAACAAGTTGAATCGGAATTAAAATGAAATATAAACACGAAAACACACTTTGGGTAGACTTGGTGAACAAGTAGGCATGACTAGAATATTTTTCTTGATCATCCATCTTAGAAAGGGGGTTAACATGCCAATTCGATTAAGAAAAAATACGGATGGGGATTTGAAAAAAATGGAATCATAATTGAAATGGAACTGGATGTTAACAACTAATTTTAGAGAGACTTAGTGAACAAGTAAGCCTAAATAGAATGTTTGCTTCATCGTTAGCCTTAGGAATGCGATTTAACATCACAATTAGAGGTAGAAGATTTGGGAATGACATTCGAATCAAGTTGACTCGGAATGAAATTGAAATATAAACTTGAAAACACAGCTTGGGTAGAGTTGGTGAACAATTAATCATAAATAGAATATTTTTCTTGATCATCCGTCCTGGAAAGGGGTTTAACATGCCAATTCGAGTAAGAAAAAATACGGATGGGGATTTGAAACAAATTGAATCATAATTGAAAAAGAATTGGAGGTCAACAAATAATTTTAGAGAGGCTTAGTGAACAAGTCAGCCTAAATAGAATGTTTGCTTCATCGTTAGCCTTAGGAATGCGATTTAAGATCTCAATTAGAGCTAGAAGATTTGGGAATGACATTCGAATCAAGTTGACTCGGAATGAAAATGAAATATAAACTTGAAAACATATCTTGGGTAGACTTGGTCAATATTTAAGCATGAATAGAATATTTTTCTTGATCATCCGTCTTGGAAAGTGGTTTAACATGTCAATTCAAGTAAGAAAAGCAATGGATGGGGATTTGAAACAAATTGAATCATAATTGTAAAAGAATTAGAAGTCAAAAACTAATTTTTGAGAGACCTAGTGAACAAGTAAGTTTAAATAGAATGTTTGCTTCGTCGTTAGTCTAAAGAATGCGAATTAACATCCCAGTTAGAGCTAGAATATTTGGGAATGACACTCAAAACAAGTTGAATCAGAATTAAAATGAAATATAAACATGAAAAGACATTATGGATAGACTTGGTGAACAAGTAAGCATGACTAGAATATTTTTCTTGATCAACCGTCTTGGAAAGGGGTTTAACATGCCAATTCGAGTAATAAAAAATGCGGATGGGGATTTGAAACAAATTGAATCGCAATTGAAAAAGAATTGGAAGTCAACAACTAATTGTAGAGAGACTTAGTGAACAAGTAAGCCTAAATAGAATGTTTGCTTCATCTTTAGCCTTGGGAATTCGAATTAACATCCCAATTAAAGCTAGAAGATTTGGGAATGACTTTCGAAACAAGTTGAATCGGAATGAAAATGAAATATAAACTTGAAAACACATCTTGGGTAGACTTGGTGAACAAGTAAGTATGAATAGAACATTTTTATTATTCATCTATCTCGGAAAGTCGTTTAACATGAAAAATTGAGTTAGAATAGAAACGGATGGGGATTTTGAAACAAATTGAATCATAATTGAAAAAGAATTAGAAGTGAAAAACTAATTTTAGAGAAACTTAGTGAACAAGTAAGCTTAAATAGAATATTTGCTTCATCGTTAGCCTTAGAAATGCGAATTAACATCACAATTAGAGCTAGAAGATTTGGGAATGACTTTCGAAACAAGTTGAATCGGAATGAAATGAAATATAAACTTGAAAACACATCTGGTAGACTTGGTGAACAAGTAAGCATGAATAGAACATGTTTATTGTTCATTTGTCTTGGAAATTTGTTTAACATGCCAAATCGAGTTTGAAAAGCTACAGATGGAGATTTACAACAAATTGAATCATAATTGAAAAGGAATTGCAAGACCAAAACTAATTTTAGAGAGACTTAGTGAACAAGTATACTTGAATAGAATGTTTGCTTCATCGTTAGCTTTAGGAATGTGAATTAACACTCCAATTAGAGCTAGAAGAATTGGGCATGACATTCGAAATAAGTTGAATCGAAATTAAAATGAAATATAAACATGAAAACACTTTTTGGGTAGACTTGGTGAAGTAAGCATGACTAGAATATTTTTCATGATCATCCATCTTGGAAAGTGGTTTAACATGCCAATTCGAGTAATAAAAGCTACGGATGGGGTTTTAAAACAAGTTGAATCATAATTGAAAAAGAATTTAATCTCTAAAACTAATTTTAGAGAGACTTAGTGAACAAGTAAGCTTAAATAGAATGTTTACTTCATCGTTAGCCTTAGGAATGCGAATTAACATCCCAATTAGAGCTAGAAGAATTGGAAATGACATTTGAAACAAGTTGAATCATAATTGAAATGAAATATAAACATGAAAACACATTTTAGGTAGACTTGTTGAGCAAGTAAGCATGAATAGCATATTTTTCTTGATCATCCGTCTTGGAAAGTGGTTTAACATGCCAATTCGAGTAAGAAAATCTATGGATGGGGATTTAAAACAAATTGAATCATAATTGACAAAGAATTGGAAGTTAAAAACTAATTTTAAAGAGACTTAGTGTACAAGTAAGCTTAAATAGCATGTTTGGTTCATCGTTAGCCTTAGGAATGCAAAATAACATCCCAATTAGAGCTAGAAGATTTGGGAATGACATTCGAAACATGTTGAATCGGAATGAAAATGAAATATAAACTTGAAAACACATCTTGGGTAGACTTGGTGAACAAGTAAGCATGAATAGGACATTTTTATTATTCATCTATCTTGAAAAGTCGTTTAACATGCCAAATCGAGTTGGAATAGCTACGACTCAGGATTTGAAACAAATTGAATCATCATTGACAAAGAATTGGAAGTCAAAAACTAATTTTAGAGAGAGTTAGCGAACACGTATGCTTAAATAGAATGTTTACTTCATCGTTAGCCTTAGGAATGCGAACTAACATCCCAATTAGGGAAAGAAGATTTGGGAAAGACATTCGAAGCAAGTTGAATCGGAATGAAAATGAATTATAAACATGAAAACACATTTTGGATAGACTTGGTGAACAAGTAAGCATGAATATAACATTTTTCTTGATCATCCGTCTTGGACAGTGGTTTAACATGCCAATTCGAGTAAGAAAAGCTACGGATGGGGATTTGAAACAAATTGAATCATAGTTGAAAAAGAATTCGCAGTGAAAAACTAATTTTATAGAGACTTAGTGAACAAGTAACCTTAAAAAGAATGTTTGCTTCATCGTTACCCTTAGGAATGCGAACTAACATCCCAATTAGGGCAAGAAGATTTGGGAATGACATTCGAAACAAGTTGAATCGGAATGAAAATGAAATATAAACATGAAAACACATTTTAGGTAGACTTGGTGAACAAGTAAGCATGAATAGAACATTTTTCTTGATCATCTATCCTGGAAAGTGGTTTAACATGCTAATTCGAGTAAGAAAATCTGCGGATGGGGATTTGAAACAAATTGAATCATAATTGAAAAAGAATTAGAAGTCAAAACTAATTAAAGAGAGACTTAGTGAACGAGTATGCTTAAATAGAATATTTGCTTCATCGTTGGCCTTAGGAATGAGAATTAACATCCTGGTTAGAGCTAGACGATTTGGGAATGACATTCGAAAGAAGTTGACTCGGAATTGAAATGAAATATAAACTTGAAAACACATCTTTGGTAGACTTGGTGAACAAGTAAGCATGAATAGAACATTTTTATTGTTCATCTGTCTTGGAAAGTGATTTAACATTCCAATACGAGTTACAAAAGTTACTGATGGAGATTTGAAACAAATTGAATCATAATTGAAAAGGAATTGGAAGTCAAAAACTAATTTTAGAGAGACTTAGTGAACAAGTAAGCTTAAATAGAATGTTTGCTTAATCATTAGCCTTAGGATTGCGAATTAACATCCCAATTAGAGCTAAAAGATTTGGGAATGACATTTGAAGCAAGTTGAATCATATTTGAAATGAAATATAAACTTGAAAACACATCTTTGGTAGACTTGGTGAACAAGTAAGCACAGTGGTGATACAGTTCACCAAGTCAGCATACCAAGGCACACTTTCTTTTATTGAAAAGAGGTGTTTGTCTAGGAATTCATTAGCCAAAGGGGGTGAATCCATGTCAAGGGGCAGTCTACTAAGATGATTAGCCATTAAGTTCTCTGACCCTTTCTTATCTTTTATCTCTAAATCGAACTCTTATAAGAGAAGAATCCATCGTATTAACCGTGGCTTTACTTCCTTTTCTTGCAATAGATATTTCAAAGTAGCATGGTCAGAATACACTATAACTTTAGTACCCAACAAGTAAGAACAAAATTTATCTAATGCAAAAAAAAAAAAATAGCTAAAAGCTCCTTCTCCGTTGTAGAATAATTTGGTTGGGCATTGTCTAGCATCTTAGAAGTGTAATAGATGACGATGGGATTCTGGTCAATTTTTTGCCCGAGCACAGCTCCCACGGCATAATTACTAGCATCACACATAACCTCGAACGGATGGTTCTAGTAAGGTGCTTGGACTATCGATGCTGAGGTAAGTCTATCTTTCAAGAGGTTGAATGCTTTCTTGCAAGCGTCACTGAATTTGAACTCTATATCTTTTTGCAAAAGCTTGTAGAGTGGTTCAGTAATCTTGGAAAAATCTTTGATGAACCTCTTGTAGAAACCTGCATATCCTAAAAAAGAGCGAACTTCCCATACTGAGGCAGGATAAGGCAGAGATTTAATCAAATCAATCTTAGCTTTATCTACCTTAATACCTCTTTCAGATAAAATGTGTCCTAAAATCAAGCCTTGGTTTACCATAAAGTGACATTTTTTATAGTTTAAAACAAGGTCTGATTCTAAGCACCGTTCTAAAATCTTAGTAAGATTAACAAGACATTTATCAAAATATTTACCATAGATTGTAAAATCATCCATAAAACCCAATGATATCTTCCACATATTCAGAGAATATACTTACCATACACCTTTGGAAAGTAGCAGGTGCATTACACAAACCAAAAGGCATTCTTCTGTGGGAAAATGTTTCGAATAGCTATGTGAAAGTTGTCTTTTCTTGATCTTCTGGTGCAATTGGAACTTGGTAAAAACCTAAATAACCATCAAGACAACAATAATGAGTTTTACCTACTAAACGCTCAAGCATTTGATCAATGAAAGGAAAAGGAAACTGATTTTTTCTTGTCGATGCATTCAGTTTGCGATAATCAACACAAACCCTCCACCCGTTTTGCACTCAGGTGGGAACCTTTTCCCCTTTTGCATTTTCTACCACTGTGATACTAGTTTTCTTGGGTACTGCTTATACTGGCCTCACCCACTTACTATCTGAAATGGGATAAATCATACCTGCATCTAGAAGTTTTAAAATTTCCTTCTTTACTACCTCCATCATCAGGGGGTTAAGTCGCCTTTGCACTTCCCTTCTAGGCTTGCTATTTTCTTCCAAGAGGATCCTGTGCATACAGGTGGATGGACTCAGGCCTTTGATATTGTCTATAGTCCACCAAATAGATCCCTTGTACTTCTTTATTACTCCAATTAACTTTTCCTCCTCTGTTAGGCTCAATTTACTGGAAATGATAATAGGTAAGGTGTTCTGAGCTCCTCAAAAGGCATATTTTAGGTGTTCAGGCAGCTGCTTTAACTATAACTTTGGTACTTGCATCATAGAAGGTAGCAACTTAGTGGAAGATTAAGATAAAGTATAAGTATGAAATTCACCTGAATGACTGTAGAGATATTTTCTCCCATGATAATCCTCTCATTGCCTATTAGCTTTTTCTTATTGGTACACAACTCTTTTGAGAAATTTGGCATATTGAGGTACTTGCTTTATAGCATCCAAAAGTGGGAAATTTACTTCCACTTTTCTAAAAGTCTCCATAATCTCTTTTTCTTCCCTTTCCTTCTTAGACTTAGCAAACCTTTGTGGGAATGGAGGTCTAATCACCACATCATTGTGTGAAGTAGCTTTTTCATAATTTTGGTGTCTTTAACTGGATGTTTCACAGAAACTTTAATTTTTAGGTTAACCTCTACATCTGAGTTGTGCCCACGGTTGGATTTTTTTAGAAGTTCTCCTAATTCTTTCCCACTCCTTAAAGTAATGGCGCTAGCATTCTATTTTTGGATTCACTTCTGGCTAAGAGGGAAGCTTGCCTTGAGATTCCAACTTGCTTACTAATGTGGCTAATTGGCTCATTTGGTTTTCCAAGTTCTGAATGCTTGAGCGAGTCTTATTCTAAAAATTTTGTGTGCTCAAGGCTAAGGATTTCACAATGTCCTCTAATGATGAACCTAAATTTGAAGAGGAACGTTGTTGAGGTAGTGGTGTTGGAGTGGAAAGCCTAGGCTGATAATTCTAAAAATTCTGTATCCTCGTTCTATAGCTAAAATTGGGGTGATCCCTCTATCCTGGATTGTAAGTATTTAAGAAGGGATCATACCTCCTCTGTGGCTAAAATTCGTTAACAGTATTCACTTAGCCCTGTGCATCTTCTTGGAGAGTAGGACATGTATCAGTAGGGTGTCCTGCACTAGCATAAACTCCATAGACTCGAGTTGGCGGCATTTGATTCATAGCTAGACGTTGCACCAAGTCAATGAGTTGATTAAGTTTTGATTCGAGAGATTATGTATTCATCTCATTCACTCTCCTTAGATATTCTTGCCTACTTTCAAATTGTTGATAGGTCACTTCCATGATAGAAATCAATTCCTTAGCTTCATTTGGAGCTTTATTCACTATTAATCCTCCACTAGCAGTATCAATCATACTCCTCTCAGTAAGTAGCAAGCCTTCATAAAAATAATGAATCAATGCCTACTCTGAAATGTCATGTTGTGGACAGCTGGCACATAGTCTCTAGAATCTCTCCCAATAGTCATAGAGAGTCTCGAAGTCTTTTTGCTTGATCCTACATATCTCCCTTCTGAGATGTATAACCTGAGAAGCAAGGAAGTACCTCTCCAAAAACAATTTCATCATATTTTCCCAGGTGGTGATGGTGCTTGTTGGTAAATAATAGAGCCATTCCTTAGCTACGTTATCTAGAGAAAATGGTAATGGTCTCAGTTTGATCTTTTCTTCTGTCACTCCTTGAGGTTTCATACTTAAGCAAACCACATGAAATTCCTTCAAGTGTTTATAAGGATCTTCATTTGCAAGTCCTCTAAACTTAGGTAACAAATGAATTAATCCAGATTTAAGCTCCAATGATGCTTCTAAGGTTGGAGTGGCAATGCATAACAGTGACTGATCTACTAGAGGAGCAGCAAGTTCTCTTAACGTCCTTTCTCTTACCATATATAGAATTTCTATCTCGTTCTCAACAAATAGCTCAGCTATCGATGGTATATCCTCTGTATGTTCAACAGAAGAAGAGGCCTCTGAAGCTTTTTTTCTAATTCTCTTACTTTCCTCAATCTTCTAGCTGTCTTTTCTATTTCTGGGTCAAAAAGTTTATCCTTTCCACATGTAGTCATGGGCATAAAAGAAAAAAAAGAAGTTAAACCAGCCCTCAACAATAGTGCCAAAATTTTTCGGGTGTCGAAATTGACAAAAATAAAATATCCTACAGCTACTATGTGATTTTTGTGTAGTGTGAGTAGGGTCGATCCTACAAGGATTGAAGATTTTTTAAATCCTTTTAATTAACCAGAAATCCAGTGAAAAGTAATTGCAAAAATAAATAGGGGGCTTTTGTAAAAATAGGATAAAACTATAATTGAAATACAAAATAAAATTAAAATAAACTAATAGGAATAAAATTGCAAGACTAAATATGATTGCACAAAAGAAATAATTGTAAGGGAAATTTAAATCAGTTGAGTAAATTCTAACTAAGGGATGTTTAATTCCATACCATCACCGACTGCTCATTGATTTTTTTATTATCTTGTATTTCATAATAAATTTGGCTTAACAATTAGACCTTGCTAACTGTTAAATGTCTTTCTAATATAGAAAATTAAGGAACATCCATTAATTTGCACTAATTAATCAATGATCCAAATAACGTACCTGAACTCACCTAATTAACAGTGTTAACACCCAATAGAGATATACCAAATATAGAATATATTAAAACAGAATATCCAATTTTAACATATACCAATTTCTAGTTTCATCACCTAGGATAAGTATAACATATAACTTAACTTACATAATTTGCTACTCATATTAAACTCCCTGAATAATTACGAATTCAAGGAATTCAAATAGCAGAAAGAAATACCTATATATAAATTGATGACCAAACAATTTATATACCAATATATCATTAACATATTTAATTAGAAATTAGAAACTAAAATGAACACAGCTATCAATATTTAAGCATAATCCTTAATCTAACAATCTGGGCATATGAAATTAAATTCCCTTAGCCAGATGAAGTGTTTAGCCACTCATGATTATCCAAACATAAAAAAAATAAATTAACCAAACAAAGTTCATCAATAAATTGATTTAAATATCAAATGAAAACGGCTAAAATGTGACACTTAATTGTGCTGGAAGCGGCAATGGTAGTTAGCAAAGAAGAATGACAGGGCACCTTTGCAAAAGACCGATCGTCGGCGTTCAAAGAAGGCAAATGGGCAGAAATTTCCCCGACAATGGTACTAGAATTGAGATAAAACTAATTAAAATAAAAGAATAAGATTGAGTACAATCACGCAAAAGAAAATAGCAATAAAAAGAATATAAATCAATAAGGAAAGTTCCAACTGAGGGACATTTAATTCCTAACTGTTATCGGCTGATCATTGACTCAATGTTATAAGTAATTCATGACAAATTTAGCTTAACAAATAACTCTTGCTAAATGTTAAATCTATTTCTAATTTAGCAAGTTAAAGAACGTTCGTTATCTCACACTAACTAATTAAGTAATTTAGATAACGTATATGAATTCGCCTAATTAGCAGCACTAAGATCTAAAAGAGATAAACAAAATACAAAATATATTAAAATGAAACATCCAACTTTAATATATGCTAGTTCCTAGCTTCATTATGTAAAATAAGTATAATGTATAGCTTATCTTACATAGTTTACTACTTACATTAAATTCCTTAAACAATTACGGATTAAGGAATTCAAATAGTAAAAGAAAAATATCAACATACAAATTAATGGCCAAATAATTTATGTATCCATATTTCCTTGAAATATAAAATCAAAAGCTAGCAACTATCAGAATTACAAATAGAAATACAAACACAATATTTAATCTCACAGCCAGAACAATTTGGAATCAAATTCCCCTAGTCAGATTAAATACTCAGCCACTCATAATCATCAAAACAGAAACAAAATAAATGAACCAAATGAAATTCATCAATAAAATAATTTAAATACAAAATAAACACATATAAAGATGCAATGTCCAACAACGGACAGCGGCAGCAATGATGTGGCAACAGCAAAAGAATAAGACAGTGAGAGATGGTCGTGGTGTGTCCTGCAATTACGATGATGGACGATGGCAATGATGACGTGATTTTCCTTCCTAAACGACGTCCCTCTCTCACCTTCTATCTTTGTTTTCTTCCGTCAAATGTTACCCCCTCTGTCATGCACCAATGCCTTTAAATACCTAACATTTGTCGCTTCTCGCCATTTTTCATGGAGCACAACCGTGTTCCTTTACCAAAATGCATTGAAATCTCGCCAGAATAATCATGAATCTGGAAGGAAATCGCGGACGTTGCAAAAAATCCACTGCTCAGATTTCGCAGAACGGGCGTGCTTTTCCTCTCGTGCGGGCGTGCAGTTTCTCTTGCTCGCGTCCGTGAACCTCCTGCCAAAGTCATGTCCGATGATCCCACTGGTGAAGCTGCATCCTTCATTCTATTTTGCATGCGTGTCCCTTGCAAAGCCTGCGTGAAGATGAAATGAAATGGGAGGGAAGAAGCTACGTTATTTTGTTCCTCTTTTCCCTTTTTTTCTTTTTAATTATTATTATATATATATTTAACTTTTTATTATTGTTATTTTGTTTTGTTTTATTTATGCTTACTAAAATTAAGTCTAATTTTAAATTTTTGTTTAAAAATTACTAATACTTAATTAAAAGCATTAAAATAAACAAATAAAATAAAATAAAATATTTGAAGCTAACATAACTTATGAGAAATAAATTCTCAGGTAGCTAGACAATCCTTTTTCTTTTTTGAAAACACTGGTATATATCACTGTAGTGATACAAAAAACAATTCTACATTCTTTATTAAAATACAGTTCTTATTCTATTAGAATACATGTATAACTTTCTTTAATGTGTATGGCATACATAAATGAGTATACTTTATGACAATTTATTCCATTAGTTCACCATATAATTTGCTCAATATCATGATTATAGGAAAACATTTCTGAATATAAGCAAATATAGGGAAACTATTCATCATCCATAGGAAAAAAAATCAATCATAAGGAAAATAGTCATACATTTATGGGTGAAGCCATATCTCTGTGAAAGGAAGACTTAGGAGTATCGAGAGAGTCACCCAGTGAACAACTCCGTGTACTACTACTTACATGAGTGAGTTAATTTATCTTCAGTTAGCGTGAAACTATTCTATCATTGGTACTATCTGAGGCATCCCTCAGTGGATCGAAGTACCCTTTATTGGATTTTCTCTTAGACTAATCCTACCAATAGGATTACTCCCTTCCTCTTAAACCTGATTGGTTTAACTTTAATGAATCGTCTCCTAGATCGATTCTACTAGCAAGATAGTACCCTTCCTCCCAAAAGAGATTAGCTTAAATTTAGTGAATCATCTCTTAGACTAATTCTACAGTGGGATTACTCCCTTTCTCCCATATGGGACTGGTTTATTTTTTTCATTCTATAAATTAAGCCCATAAGATCACTGTTATTCCACATAATTCAATTCCTCTTTGCATTTGGTGGATCATGATGCTATGGAATCACCACCCTTTGTTAGTGAATCACCTTCCTAGTACGCTATCTCTTATATATATTCTAGGAAGATTTTGCTTGTACCCATGATTATGCTAAATTATAAGTAAATGTCTCCTTTTATTTCTTATCCATCTATGTTACACTAACTTAAAATTTTCAACCATCATGGTGTTTTCTAAATTTCCTTAGACCGAGTGGATGTTTAACCATCTATATTTATATCACAACCATGGAATACCCAACGGCTGTCCCATACCGACAATTGGTTACTCAATTACAAGCCTATCTATCCTAGAACATATATTTGAAATACTTCCTCTAAGCCCTCCTTTTTATGTTTTCCTTTCTTTCTATGTTTTTTGTTTCATATCTATGTTTCCCTTTCTATTCCTTTAACTTATCATGATACAATATTTCTATAAAACTATGACCCTTGTGTACATTGTTAATAATTTCATGGCTAGGATTGCATAAATATGGAAGGGTTTATTCTTGGCTTAAGGGAAGGATTTAAGAGAAAAATAAGAATTTCTCACTTTCTATTTCTATCTCCCTCCCTTGCCATTTTCTAAACACTCACATCATTTTTCTTCCATTTCTATACAAATCCCAAATTTCTTCTTATTACACATTAAGGGTCCTAGGTGAACTTTTAACACTTTCTTTTACCATTTCCATTCCATTTCACTTTTAGCATATCAATGTATACCTTTAAGTACTCTTTTTCTCATAATACACCTATAGGTATACATACATGCAATTTCCCCCATTCATAGCTATATATTTTTAAAATACTAGGATGTCATGATTAGGAAAATTTTATACTAGATAATTTATCAACATCAACTATTCTCCTTTTCTTTATACCTTGATCGAAACCATGCTATGTATTTATAAACAAATTTCCATAAAAATTTCCTACATGTTCTCGGCCAAGGAAACAAAAATGAGAAAATGGGATGATTTCAAGTACACATTAATCTTCCCTTTATCCTTTGCTTATAACCGAAATGCCAATGGAAACCTGAGAAAAATTTAACCAAATTTCCTTTGCCAATCAACATGAGCTCTCGGCCACGGAAGGGAGATTGGGGAAAACATGAAATTTCATCAAGATACAAATTTTTCTTTCCTCTTTTATCCATAGCCAAGACAATAGCATGTTGAGTGGACAAGATTTAAGCAAAATTTCCATTCTATACACTTAAGCATTTTTGGTCAAATGGGGAAAAAGGGAAAGATTATGTTTTGTCATCAAGTATAATTCTCTTTCTCTCCTTTGACCATAATCAAGACATTAACATATTCGTTAAGCAAAATTTCAACAAAACTTCCCTTCTTGCAAAGAGAAAACCCACGGGCAACAAAGGAAAAAGTGAGAATGATGTGATTTTCACATACACCTTTCCTTTATCCCATTTTCACCTATAATTGGTCATAAAACACAACTTACCCAACAAAATCATGATCATCTATGCACTATACCATCACTTTTCATGAATTTGGGGTTTCATGGAAATGAAAAGTAAAACTTCAAACTTGTCATAAACACTTTAATCATTTCAATCAACACTCAAAAATGCATTCATACAACATTCTAAACACTTTTCTAATAGAAAATAAAGTATATAAGAATGTAGAGAGATAAATACCACTATTCATGGTAGCCATTAAAGAGTTCTAAAAATTAGAAAATCAACATGAACCATGAAAAAAATGGTATAGAATTGTCAAGCTACCTTGGTTTAGCAATGGAAATGAACTTTTCTTAGTGATTTGTCCACTTTTTTTTCTTCCTCTTCCTTCTTCACCTTCTTGGCTTTCCCTCCTTCACTCTCATGTTGGTTTTGCATTTTAGCTTCGTGAAGAAGACGTGAAACATAAAGTGGTGGCAAAAATGATCAGTTTGCCCGTGGTGGCAAAATGACCCATTTACCCTTATTTTTTCCTTTCTTTTTTTTTTATAAATTAAGGAGTTTGTACTTTTTGGTAATCTCATGAATTATTTGAGCTTATCCTTATGGTAAAAATTACCATTTTCCATTATAGAAAATGACCATTTTACCCCTTAAGTCAAAATGACTATTTTACCCTTCATTTTCCTTCATAATTCCAAAAAGTGTCATGGCATAAACATCACAAGAATTTTCATGACATTTTCTAGGTAAAATGACTATTTTTTCTTAAAGGTTAAAATTACCATTTTACCCTTGTGGCAAAATGGTATGCCAAAATGACTAATTTATCCCTCAATTGACTTCATAATTTCAAAAAGTGTAGGGAGATGGTCTTAAGGAAAATTATCATGAATTTTCTAAGTGAAATTACTATTTTTACCCATATGGTAAAATTACTATTTTACCCTTGGTGAATTTGCCATTTTACCCATGGGTAAAAATTATCCTTAAGATATTTTCCAAAAGTTATCATGAATTTTAGATATTTTCTTCAAATATTTTTTGGCATAATCATTGCGTTTTAGATATTTTGAGACATCATGGTTACGTGTCATAAATGCACCAAGATATTTTCCAACATAATGATGACGCTTCATAAATACACCTCGATTCACGTACCAAAGGATAATGATGTTTAGATATTTTAGAAAACTTTTCTCTTTTCACTTTAGTCCCTCGATTTTTCTTCCAATTTATTCCTATCACTTCTTTGGAATCCTAGGGTAAATTAAACTTAGACATTTAGGTATGCAATTAATAATTTGAAGATTTAATAATATATCTGAGGAGGTGAAAAGTGGATATTACAATTTCTCCCCTCCTTTTAAATAAATTTCTTCCTTGAAATTTGATGCATACCTATATAAAGAATTTGAATTAGTGCTCTTGGTATTAGTATAACTCTTTTCTTGGATTATCTTAACTTAATCACATTAGTTGTACTAATTTATGTCCAAATAATTACCTGTCTCTTGTTTCAAACCATCATAAGGATGATCTACATTTCCTTTCATTATCTTTCTTCATGAAATTCTTCAAATCTCTTAGGGGCTGTAGAGATTCACTTTCTTTCTAAGCTTTCAAAATCTGAATTCTAGGATTGTTTTCAATTCTCAATTTGTTCAAATATGCTCAATCTGGTAGTACTTGAGTAAATAAGCTCAAATTGTTAAATTTCTTTATTAGGCTCAATTCATTGACTACCAATATGGAGATATTTTCCATTTAAAATGTCTATCACTACATTTTCTTTTTCCTAGATGGTATTTTAATTAAATTTCATAATCTCTTAGAATTTCATCCATCTCTTCAATCTCACTTCCAATTCTTTTTTATCAAAGAGATATTTAAGATTTTTATGGTCACTAAATTTTTTTACTTTAAACTCACATAATTAGTGTCCTCAAATTGCCAATTCCAATTCCTAGGTAGGTTAGTCTTCTTTATAAGATCACAATTCTCTAGAGATATTCGCTATCACTTTTCCTCTCTATAGGAAAAGACATCCTAGCTTATCTTGAGTGCATTGTAATGCAGTCTAAATTATCCTAAGGGATTAGAAATTGTTAAAAATAGCTATGATAGTTAATTCCTTCCTTTAGGGTTTGGAAATTTCATTTACATTTTGGATTCTATTCAAATAGAGTATTCTGCTTAGTCATTTTTTTCAAAGGTAATACAATTTGCAAGAATCCTTAAAAAATCGCTTGTAGTAACCTACCATTCCAAGAGAAACTACAAATATCAATCTCTTTAGTGGGTCTCTTCCAATTTACTATTGCCTTCCCATTACTAGTAATATGTTGAAACTCTATCCTTGGTACTTAAGAATCTCATCTCCTCTGATCAAAAGTCACCTTTTTCTAGTTTGGCATACATCTATTTGTCTTTAAACAACTATAACATACTCCTGCGATGTTGGGTATGCTCTTCTCTATTTTAGAATATACAAGAATGCTATCTATAAACACTACCACGAATTGATCAAGGTAGGGTCTAAAGATGCAACTCTTGTAATCCATAAAATAGTTGGAGCATTTACCCCTTTAAATGGCATCTAGGAACTCCTAATGTGACATATTTTAACAATAGGCTTAGGTATATCTTAAACCCTAATCCTGATTTGATGCTATCCTGACCTTAAATTAACTTTAGAGACCATTATTGCTCCTCCTAGTTGACATTATAGGTCATCTATCCTAGAGAGGGGATTCAATAACCTTTACAAATTAGGATTTAACTATTTGTAACCTATGCATAACCTTAAGATTCCATTCTTCTTTTTTTTTAAACAATATTGGTGCTCTTTATGGCGATGCACAAGGTCTAACGAATTGTTTTCCAAAAAAAAATCTTTTATTTTTGCTTCTATTTCTTTCAGTCTTAAAAGAGACACCCTATAAAGGTTGTAGAGATGGGTCCCGTATTAGGAATCAATCCTATAGAAAACTCTACTTTCTTTTTAGGTGGAAGACTTAAAATTTCCTTAGGAAACAAAATCAGGAAATTCATAGACTACAGGGATATTATAGAGCTTTTGCAGAATTTCAACTTCCAGAAAGCTTAAGAAATTCATCCTTTAATTATTTTCCTCAATTTCGCCATTCAATAGTAAGGTGGCCATAATCCATATTACATTTCTTAAAGAAATTAGTCCATCCCAAAATAACATCTCAGTCTGTCGTACCTAAAAAAATAAGATTAACAACAAAGGGTTTGTTTTCATCCATAATTTGACACTTTAAAATAGACTAAGGACATATAAACTTATTCTCTATTAGGAATACCAATGGAGAACTTATAAGGTAGGCTTAAAACTGATAAATTCAGTCACTTCACACAGTCCAGAGAAATGAGAGAGTAAAGATACCTGATTAAGGAAGAACTTTCCTTTCATCAATTTATTAGACTAGGTCACTTCCTTATCCTTCAAGGTGTAAACTCTTCTTCTAGTTGAAGGTTTAAGAATTCTCAGTTGACTCCTTCAACATTGGGCACTCCTTGGGAAAATATCCTGTCTTACTATACTTATAAAAATCATTCTATCCCATTATACACAGTATATCTCCATGGTTCTTCCCACATCTCGTATAAGAGACTATATACAGTTTGCTTTACCATTGGTCTTTTTCCTTTTTTGAGCTCCATTAAATTCATTGCCCCTTCCTTTGAGAAATTTTGGCTATATTCTTTTAAAGGCATTAATCTTCTATTTTTCTTTCTTAGCATCTGCCAAATCTTTTTAGAACTATGCAAAACTTATTAACTAGTGAGGCAAATTTTGAATTTTTAGTGGAATTGCTGCACTCTCGTGCCACGCTTTTATTAGGTCTTTGTCTCAAATAGGAGCAAAATTTAGATAACTTCTCAATTCTAGCTAAATGTTCCTTAAAGAATAAGTTTCCTTGCTTAACCTATCTAAGCTCAACTTCTTTCTATTTCTCATATTCTAAGGAAAAATACTTCTCCAACTTGCCCCTTTAAACGACTACCATTAACTATTTGGTACCTCTCCATTAGTTTTCAGCTTATCCTACCCATATAAAA
Source organism: Senna siamea (assembly GCA_031216115.1). Lineage (NCBI taxonomy): Eukaryota > Viridiplantae > Streptophyta > Magnoliopsida > Fabales > Fabaceae > Senna > Senna siamea. The sequence continues at coordinate 15,104,524 of CM062356.1, forward strand.
ATAAAGATAAATACCTTGGGGTTATCTGGGATTTCCTTAACCATGACTCCATAATCTTTTTAATTATTCTTCAACTACTTTCAGGGCAATTTTCTTCTTAAAAGAGAGAGGTTTAACCTTCTTAAATTCTATCCATCCATGGCACACTGGGTTTCCTCCCTGTCCTTTATCCCAATAGATGTTCAAGTGTTTAATAATTCCACCTTCTTGAAGTTATCTCAAAATCTGGGTAGTAGCAACTACTTGTTCCTTCCTAACTTTAACTACCCTTGTCATAGTCCCTGCCATCTTTGTTATACTAACTTCACGTCTTTTCTCCTATTCGGTAGTCCTTCTAAATAGAGCCATATCTTAGTTTACTAAACAAATGGTATCGAGATAGCCAGTCCTAATAACATAATGTTTAATAGAGAACATATAAAATCCATAGGAAATACCATCTATCCAAACCTACAATTCATTCCTCAAGTTAAAACAAATACAAGCCAGTTGACTGCCGGGTTTAGCCAACTAACCTGAATTAATCCCTTTCTTAAGGAATCTACTCTTTTCTAACCTAGGCCTTTGTGCTCTGATATCTCTAAATGTAACACCTCAATCTTATAGCCTTTCTTTAAGAAAGTATATTATTATCAGTAAAAATATCCTCTAGCTACAAGATTGGTATGTTTTCCTTACTTATATCCTCGATTGTTACCTAGGTTTGATTTTTATTTCTAATTAATAACTGAATTGGTTTGGGTTCCTTTACTCAGGTATTCTCAATAAATACATTGAACAACAAAAGACTACATAGTAAAATTGACTAATAGTACAGTGAAATATAAAACATCATTTATACATACTCCATACACATATGGTTTTTGGTCAATACATAGGGTAAGGAGGCAACAATCCTACCACTCAAACCCTTTTTCAATGATATTTCTATATTATTCCTCTATACTACCAGGACCTATATCCCTTGCAAGATTGTGAATAACCATAGAAATCATATTCCAACCAACGTTACTTCTATCTCCATTTGTAGATTATACTTGGTTATCTGATAAATACCAAGATAACTTATGATATTTCTATTGTTTTGTGGCATTACAAATGACACTCCTATATTATGTAATTGTGAAGCTTGCTACATGCATATATATATATATATATTTAACTCCACCTATCTCATGATTACTTAGTTACCTTGAAGAAAAGTCAAGGGAAGGAGGAGGGCTATCCTTACACACCTCTCTCTTTCTCTCTTCCACCGAATGCACATACTAATTTTTTCTTTGTTTATTGAAATAAATTATGCACTCTTGCATTAGCTATTTTCCTTTGTATATTTAAATGCTACACACTTCTTTCATTTCCCAATTGTCTTAGCCGTGTGGTTATATATATATATTTAAAAATTTACATCCTTCTTCCAAATTTCCATTGGTTACATAGTTAAGGGTGGAGAGTAAGTAGTCAAATTCCCTTTGTCTACTTATGTCACATTCTCCCCTTCACCAATTACACTTGCATGTTTATTTAAATTGGCTATACTATTCTCATTTGGTAATTCAGTTAGGTAAAAGGAACGAAATAGGAAATTAAATCAAGCACCCAAATTTTCACATGTTTCCTTTTTTTTTTTTATGAACACTTTATGCTACTTAATACCTAGGTCCATTCTTTCCCTTGTGACATTTATTCTTCATTACATTACTAAATCAATTGCATCATATTTTATGGCAACTCATCTAATTAATTAAGAAAACATTAATTTAAAACTAATCAAGATAATATTGGGTGTTACACTCATCGGTCGCCGCAACGCCCTGGATCACGAGATCTGCGATAGACCCGAGACCACGACTCGTCCACGTTTGCAGCTATTTTTGACGTCATCCATTAGGTTTGCTGCCAGAAATCGCCCCTCTGTCGCTCAGCTCATTGCCTATGACCTTTTGCCTCAGCTCTGGTCGCCATCTTCTGTCGGGTACCTGAGAACTCGAGATCTGACCCGTTTGTAACCTGACCTGCGACCTATTTTCTAGACAGCTTTGAATTTAATTTTTTTGGTGGTTTTCTGGTGACCATTTTGTACAAAGACCATTGGGCATTTGAGAAGATAGGGCTTGCATAATTTTTTACTATTTTTATCTGCTGTTTAATTAATTTTCTCATAGATTATCTGTTATTGGAATTGTCTGTTGTTGTTATGTTCGGCTAAATTTGTAAAATTCATTGGGGTTCCTGACTATGTTGGATTGATATTTTAATTACATGGATGTTGAATTTTGTTGTGTGATCTTCTTTATAGTTATGAATATAGGTATTGGCTTTATTTACAAGACATCGTGATAATGCTAATTAGATTCCTTTTTGAGATCGATGAATAATAATTGGAATTGGAAAACTAATTGTATGGAATAATTAATTATCACTTAGAGTTAAGGTTAATTAATTGCTGGATTAAGAGTAGCTAAAAGTTATTTCTTAATAGTGGTGAATTAGATCGATAATGCTTATTTAAAATTTACCATTATGAAGAACCAGCCAATGGTAGATTTTAGGTTTAAGAAATTCATTGAAAACGACAAAGAATTTGAATTTAAATTAGGATTCACTCACAAGTAGCATAATCAGATTCAGTCATATAGTATCTTTTGTGTTTACCAACTAGTGTAGGTCTCCATTGGGTTTGCTTTTTTTTTTTCTTGATTGATTTCTCTTCCTGCCAATTATCGCTGACCAGTTATTATTGCATTTAACTTAGTCATTAGTTTAATTAGAACACATTCACTTTGAATCATATGCTAGATAATAGAAAACAAGTAGTAACTTTAGGCTTTCCCGTTCCTGTGGAATACGACCTTGATACTCACCATTGCAATAGGATGCATCGATAGGTTCACTGCTTTAGGTGTAGTTGCATTAGTAGCAAGCACACAACAACACATTAAGTTTTTGGCATCGTTTCCGGGGATTGTTTGTCAAAACTATATTGAATTTGCTATTTGTTACATTAGCCGTTTTTGTTTTATTTTGTTTATTTTTTTTGTTTATTACTCTTTGATTTGGTTGTTGGGTTGTTTAGCCATCACTGGTTTCAAGTAATTTCTGACCATGGATTCTATATTAGTCTTAGCAGCTCAAATACAAAGTGAGCTTCTGGCCAAGAAAATTTATCAATGCCTGATGCAAGAGCAGGCTACACAGTTTGGTCGCGAGTTTTGTGGTGGCCCGTATTATGGTGTTAATTGTAATGTGAGAGGTATCTTTGCTAACTCTTCTTCATTTTCTCCCTACACTATTTCTTCTGATTTTGAACAGGTCGATTATATGGGGGATGCCCTAAATCGTCAAAATGATCTTTACAACAATACATAAAACTCTGGGTGGAGTAACCATCCAAATTTCAAATGGATCAACAATATCCAAGGTCCATAAGATTCTCAGTGGCTACACCAATAGCAGCTTTAACAACAAATCGCTTCTGATCAATTTCCTGAAGGACAGGAGGAGTTTAGTCTTGAGGAAATGCTCATGAAATTTATGTCCACAACAGACAAAATCCTTAGAAATTAGTAGGCCTTCATTCAAAACATAGAATATCAAGTAGGCCAGATTTTTAAAATGTTGGCTAAAACACAGCCAGAGATGCTTCCCAGCACCACAGAATCCAAACCAAGGGAGTATTGCGATGCTATCACTCTAACATCTGGTAAGCAAGTATCTGACCCTTTATCATTGACTGATGATTATACTATTAGATAGGATGTGCCAGTCAGTAAAGAGCCAGAGCCTGAGTTAAGTGGGCCAGTGAAAATGGAGGAAGAGAGTCCTATGAGTGAATATAGCCCACCTAATTAGATTTTATTCTGACTTAGCAACTTCTTTAAGACATTCTTTTGATCATGATGATCCTGCTTATCCTGTGGATGTCTTAGATGACGTTATTGAGTTTGAGTTGTAGGAATTCTTGCTTAATAACCCTTTACAGGTAGCATTGCAGGGAGATGAGGAAGAGTTATCCAATGAGCAAGTGTTGGAATAACTAACTCATCTGCTAGCTATTGAGCCTAGCAACTATACTGACCATTCTATTTCTTTTGATAAGTTAAAGTTGCAAGAGGTGAAACTTTCAATGGAGGACCTCCCAATCCTGAAACTGAAAGAATCACCTAAGCACTTAAGATGCATTCATTTTTATGAGGTGGAGAAGCTACAAACGATTATAACAACTGACCTGATCCCTACGGAAGCGAATATAATTTTGGCATCTTTCAGAGACCATCTCAGGGCACTTGTTTACAAGATTCCTCATTCTCTCCTGTTTCCACCAAAGCAGGATAAAACTTAAGCAATTTATTTTATTTTATTTCATTTTATTTTTTGATAATAATAACTTTGAGACTATTAGATTTTCTGTTTGTTCCTTCTTTATGTTGTTAATTTGGGATACCAACCTGGCTGTACACTGAGGGCAATATAACCCTCAAGTGTGGGGTGGGTATATCTTATTGATTTTTTTGTTTCTTTTTCTTTTAGGATACCCTTTTGCTGTACACTGAGGACAGTGTAATCCTCAAGTGTGGGGTGGTGTGCTTATATTATTTTGACCCTTTTTTCCTTTGTTAGTTCAGGATACTGCTTATTGATACTACTTTTTGCTGATGTTGTATTTATGTTGATAGTAGATATAGGACAGGATACTTGATTTTGCTTAACTATATGCACTTAAGTTTTTTTTGTCTTTGAAGCATCTATAATTCAGTTTACGAATTGACAGAAATTGTTTCCCTTAATTCATCTTGGAAAACAATTAGTGATGTTTAATGCATTATCTCAGTCGGGTTATATCGGTCACCCCAGTCGGGTTATACAAGTGGTAATTAATTATTTTTCAAATTGTGAAAATTTTGATTTAGTATGTTGATAATGCAAATTGCATTCACTGCTTGACTTGCAATTCAATTGAAATTTTTTCAGAACCATATGCCATTGTACCACACTCTAAATGTGAGATTTAAGCCTATTTTGAGTATTCATTACAAGTATACTCTTGACTTTCTTTTTTGAGTGTGCATTTTGCTTGATTTTTCCTTTAGAACTTGTTTTGTAATGCTTGTTGAAGTTGCATAAACTTTTGAATATTAGGAGATGATCTGGGCAACTTAGGATACACTTTTTTGGCCAAAAAGCCTACCCTTTGTGTTTCCCTTAGTTGGCCACTTTTGAGCCTTGACATTTGTAACGCCCTTATCTAGTATTACATTTTCTCTGATGTAAACAGATAAGTTCGGTACATTATTCTTATCCTTTTATTATTAAGTCTGAGCAGTTATACCATTAATTTTTATTAAAGCAGATTAGGTTTAGGATCTTTTGCTTAGATTAAACCTTAAATGCACAGCGAAAAATAAAATACTACACATCACAGAGGAAATTTAAAACTTCATATCATACAAAATAATAATGTCCCATCAATGTCTATTACATTCTTTATGAACATGTATCCAGATATATGAAGTACCCATCCATTAGGAGTCAGGAGACAACAATCCTGTCACTCAGAGCCCTTTATAATTAACAAGAATGAACTGGTCCTTCATATATCCTTTTCCCCAACAATTACCCATGTACATCTCATATACACAGCCAAAAGAATAGTCCTAGTTCTAAACCAAAATATATCTAGAATAGGACCCAAAATAGGGGTTACAAAAATTTATCTTTTAACCAAATGAAACTTCTATCTCCCCGGCCCTGATAAGCATCCGCATCTGATACATATTAGCATATAAATGAGAAACACAAGTTTCTCAGTAGCTTAACAATTCGGGGTTTAAAAATTAACTAATATGTATCAGGGTACAAGCACCAAAATATTTAATTCTACATTCTTGGTATGTATAAAAAAACATAGCATTATTCATAAATATAAATTGGCAAGCATTGCACGATCAATTTAAATGTCAAGATGATAAAATGATAATCCATTCAAGTAAAACATCTTTGCATGCTATTAAACAGGTTATCACAAAATGTACAAAAAAATCATTTATTCTTATCATTCTTAAAACTTATCTTTATGCATTAGTAGTGCACACTTGGGCACAATATGGACACTTGGCCACCTTTATAAATCTTTGTGCACACTTAGGCACTTGTGGACACTTGGCCACCTTTTAAAAATTCTCTTGTGCACACTCGGGCACTTGTGGACACTTGGCCACCTTTAAAATTCTCTTGTGCACACTTGGGTACTTGTGGACACTTGGCCACCTTTGTAAAACTTTTAACAAGTTTCAAGGGAAAATTTTCTTTTCTTGAAAAATAATACTAGCGTACATCTTTTTTAAAATTCTAATAAACTTCAATAATAACTTTCCCTTTCTTGAAAAAGAATATTAATGTACATACCTTATAAAATTCTCATGACTTCAAGAATAAATTCCCCTTTCTTGGAAATTAATATTAATGTACATTTCTTATAAAATTCTAATAACTTCAAGAACAAACTCTCCTTTCTTGAAAGGTAATATTAATGTACATGTCTTCTAAAATGCTAATAACCTTTAAGAATAAGTTCCATGAACTTGGCCTAAGGAAATTGGCTATTTTAAAATTTGAATTCCCCTCTTTTATTCCTTAACTACCACCTTTAAAATGGTATTGTCCCTTTCCTCCATGGGTATCATTTTCTCACCAAGTACAACTAGAAATTTTACACCCAATTTCATGTAAACTTTCCTCTCCCATTCGGCCGAAGGGAGTTTTTATGGAGGAAGCATGGTTTTCAAAACTATCCATCTATTTCTATCATATTTAATCATAGTTCATCATGGAATAACATTATCTAACACTAATCCTTTCACAACAACAATATTCATGTCATCCCATCAACCACATTCCAATCAATCACACATGCTTAGCCAACATAACATGCTTTTCATGAAGAATGTAGGGAAGACAATCATGTTCCATAGAAAGCTTGTAAAAAAATGTTGATTGCACATACTAAAGCATGGAACATAATCTTAAAATTGTTAACCTACTTCAAGGATAACTCACAAGTAGACTTGTCTTAGATTCCTTTGACTCCTTTCCTTACTTCTTCCTTATTCTTTTGCTTCCTTTGCTTTCCTTCTTGATCACCTTCACTCTTCTTGTTCACTGGTTTTGTGTTCTCATGTGCTTTCCCTCTCAAAATGCTCTCCCAAGACTTTTGTAATTTTTCTTTTTCTCACCCTCACACCACTCTATCCCTTTTTGGCTGCTATACGCATGCTCTCTCTATAACTCACTTGCATGCTCTTGTTTCTTAGCCTTTCGTGTGTCTAATGCATATGTCCAAATGCAACTCTTAATTACACTTTTCTCTTGGCTTAGGTGGCGTGTGCATGCATCCATGCATTAAAATTAAAATTTCTAATCCCACTACTTAACACCACTTTCCTTTTCCTTTTTCCTTGCATGTGCATGCATCCATCTTAAAATTAAATTTTGAAATCCATTCCCTCATGTATTATGTCATTCGGTCAATGCAGCCCATATCCTTAAAAGTTTGCATTCTTACTTGGTTAAAGTGGACGCTGCCTTTGTTAGCACTTTATGGTCTCATGTTCAATTAAGTAGCCTCACTTTCCTTGCAACTGGGTGTTACTTAACCCAATTTCATGCTGTATCTTCTTTTTCTTTTTCTTTTTCTTTTCCTTTACCGTGTAAGTGTGTCTTTCATCTCTCCTCTCTCTCTTTTCTTTTCATTTTGTATTTGGTTAAAGGGACTGCATGTTTTTCTCAATCTTACTTTAGGATTCTTTCCTAGCTATGCATGCACTTCCCCAATGCTGCCTACCATATTTCCATTGTCTTTCTCCATTCACATGAACCACACGCTACCTCTCTTCTTTCTAATTAGTATGGCTACTACATGTGTACTTGTAAGTAAACTTTATGTTGCTTGCTATCTTGGCATTACTTATAGTTTAGGTGTAGCCCACCTTACTTGCCAATTTTTGTTTTCTTCCTCCCATTTTCATGCTGCTTCCCTTCTTTCCTTCTCTTGCCTTGTGTATGTGCATGCATCCTTGAAAATATACTTCCCCATGTAGCTTGCATCCCTTGGCTTTACTCGACACGCCAAGGAGGAGAAGGGAGGGAAGGGAGATCATGCCAAGCAAGGAAAGCAAGGAGGTCACGCAACCTCTTCCTCACGCACTGTACGACCAAGCAATCACACATTTTTTCCCAATACAATTTAATTTCCTACATACTAACCATGTGGTGGCACCAAGGGGAAGGAGAATACATTCAAGCTACCCTTCACATAAAGCTTCTCTTGTCACTCAGTCACCTAAATTAGAAGAAATATAAAGGAAGGAATGAGATGTGTGTTGGCTAAATAAAAAGAAACCCAACCAATTGCATGTATAGTTATTATATTTTCTCTTTCTTTCTTTTTCTCTCTTCTTAATTTGACTTTCCCCCTACATGTAGACATGCAATTTTTTTTGTTTTTTCTATATACTTTCATGCCACTCATTTTCTCCATTTAATGTTTATTCGGTAGAATCAAAAGAAACAAGGAAAGAGATTTAAGCATAAAAAATCTCCTTCAAGTACCTCACATGCACTTTCATTTTCTTTGCAACTTCATTTCCTTCACATTATTTTATGGCTACTCCAAGTGTACTTTCAAGTACAATTTGCACTTCCTTGCAAGCTTAGATTAGCTACTTAGACAAGTCAAAGGAGAGGAGGAGGAAATTCATATTCTATCTTCATCTTTTGTTATTTCTATTTTAGCATGCTGCAAGTAATCCTTCCTCCTTGCATGTTTAATTTACAAAAATTCTACACTCTTGCTTCCCTTTTACTCCACCAAGTGTACATATAATATACATATATTTAATTGTTGCATCCCTTCATTCCAATTGCACGTGTACGTTCCTAAATGTATGCTTAATATAGAAAATTTTTGCACTCTTTTTCCTTTCCTAATTATTATTCCATAGTCCCACATGTCATCAAGTGTAGCCCTTTACCAATTCTCCTATTACCCATTGGCCACTTAAGATTAAGGCTAAAGGGAAGGAAGGAGGCTTAATGCCATTTGTCTGTCTCTCTTCCCCCTTGCTATATAGGTATAGAAATTTGAAGAATTTGGAAATTATTTCCCCCTTATCTTTCCCACTTGCATGTGTATACCCATATACATATATATATTTAGAATTCTTTATCCTTCTTTCCTTTCTCCTTTTTGTCTTAGCCATGTGGGTATATATATATAAAATATAAAACTCCTATTCTTCACCAATTGGACATGCATGAAGTTTTGAATTGGTTATACTCCTTTCTCTTTTAGTGCTTTGGTTAGAAAAAAAAAATTAATACAAGCATGTTAAATGTATCAAGCATTGCAAACAAGAAAGTGCTCTTATTTATTCTAGACACCAAGCTACACAAACAAATCCAATTAATTGAGAACACATTAGTTTAGACTAACTAAGAAAATATGGGATGTTACAACATTTCCTTCACTTTTTGCACCTTTACACCACACATTACTTTTCTTTACAGCGTCTTATTTTTCACCTTATATGTTGGAAATTGTGTGATTTACTCTTCGTGTTTGGATTAAAATGCACTATCTTCATTGGTAACAATCCACCAAGTATTTTCTTCTCCCTTCAATCCAAAGTTGTTCATTAGCAAGATTGCAAAAATATATATAAAAAAAAGACCAAAAAAGGAAAAAAAAGACAAAAAATATATATAATAAAATATTTTTTTGAAAAGTGGTCTTTATTATCTTTTTTATTGGATATGTTATTCCTTGAGCATCTCCTATTTCATTGAAAACTTGGTGAAAATTTGTGTTTAGCACTTTGTTGCTTTTAATCCTTTGAGTATTCACCATGTTGAAATTGCATGACTTCCAGCATATCTATAACCTCTTCCTAAAATTTTTCATCACCTTTACCTCAACCCCATTACAATCTTGTCAAGACCCTTTGATCTTGGTATTCAATTTTTCACAGTAGCAAAGATAAGATTTATGAGCAAGCATATAGTAGGAAGATTCTTGTGAAATAGCTTGAGGGATTTGTGCTTTACCCTTATACACTTTGAGTGATTTGAGTGATCCCTGTGAAGCTTTGGTTCTTAAATTTTTGTTATTGAATTGTAGGTTAAGTTGAGTATGCGTTGTTATTATTTCCATCCTGTGTTAAGGTTATGCAATTTGATTTATGATTGAGTTTCACTTAGGATGTGTTAGGTATCATTGAATGTGGTTTAGATATGATTTTTGAGGAGCTATTGCTTTTTTTTTAAAGACTGAGTTAGTGTTTGCTTGAGGACAAGCAAAAGCTTAAGTGTGGGGTGATTTGATGTGCCTTATTTTATACATATTTTCTTGATGTTAATTGTCTATTTTATGAGAATTTTATGTAATTTTATTATAAAAATCACCTAAGTTTGCATTATTTTTATTTTTAGGAATTTTATTAAGTCATCATCAGTAAACGGAGCAATTTCAAGCCTAGACAGCCTTTAGAGCACTAAAAATAGGCCATTTGGGCAAATTTTGCTTATTGGGGCGAGCTAAAGCCTTATTGGGCCTTGGACTGGGCTAATTGGGGGGAAAGAAGAGCAACCCGCATGAGAAAAACAAAGGAAAGCTTGGAACAGTGCATACTCAAACCAAGCAGTGTGTAATGCACAAGAGAAGGAAACCTAAGATCTTGGCGTGAACAGGATCCTTCTGGGTGAAGCTTCACGGTGGCGTGACTTTACTCCGGTGACAGGGGACGAAGGATGGGACACCGCCGCCATGAAGAAGAAGATCATGAGAGAAGACACACGACCCGATAGGAAGACCCGTCTACATCGTGGTTGTCTGCGGCATTTTTTGACCGACCCACCGCCAGCAACCATCCCTGCAACCTTCGACGGCTTATCCACCACTTTCCCCTAGCTAGTCGGCCACCGCAACTCCCCAGATTGCGAGATCTGCGATGGACCTAAGACCATGACCCATTCACATTTACAACTATTTTCGATGTTGTTTGTCCAGTTTACTGCCAGAAACTACCCCTCTATTACTTGTCTCCTCTTCTGCGACCTTCCACCTCAACTACGACCACCGTTGTAGCCATTTTCCATCAGTTAGCTGAGAACTTGAGATTCAACCATTTTGTAACCTGACCTACAACCTATTTTTTGGACAGCTTTGTATTTTATTTTTTTAGCAATTTTTTGGTAGTTTTTTGGTCTTTTTTGGTGGTTTTTTGGCGACCATTCTGTATAGAGACCATTGGGCATTTGAGAAGATAGGGCTTGCATAATTTTTTACTATTTTTATCTACTGTTTAATTAATTGTTTGATGGATTTTCTACTATTGGATTTTCCTACTATTGTTATGTTCGGCTAAATTTGTAAAATTTATTAGGGTTCTTGATTGTGTTAGATTGTTGTTTTAATTGTATGAATGTTGAATTTAGTTGTGTGATCTTCTTTACGATTATGAATGTATGTATTAGATTTATTTACGAGACATCGTGATAATGCTAATTAGATTCCTTTTTGAGATCGATGGATAATAATTGGAATTGGAAAACTAATTGTAAGGAACAATTAATTATCACTTAGAACTAAGGTTAATTGCTAGATTAAGAGTAGCTAAAAGTTATTTCTTAATAGTGGTGAATTAGACCGATAATGCTGATTTAAAATTTACCATTAGGAAGAACCAGCCAGTGGTAGATTTTAGGTTTAAGAAATTCATTGAGAATGAAACTGAATTTGAATTGAAATTAGGATTCACTCACAAGTAGCATAATCAGATTCAGTCATCCATTATCTTTTGTGTTTACCAACTAGTGTAGGTCTCCATTAGGTTTGCTTTCCTGTCTTGATTAATTTCTTTTCTTGCCAATTATCGCTGACTAGTTATTATTACATTTAACTTAGTCATTAGTTTAATTAGAACACAATCACTTTGAATCATAGGCTAGATAACAGAAAATAAGTAGTAACTCTAGGCTTTCCCATTCCTATGGAATACAACCTTGATACTCACCATTGCACTAGGCTACATCGATAGGTTCACTGCCTTAGGTGTAGTTGCATTGGTAGCAAGAACACAGCAGCACATCACTATTCCTTTAACTTATTATGATACTATATTTCTATAAAACTATGACCCTTGTGTACATTGTTAATAATTTCATGGCTAGGATTACATAAATATGGAAGGGTTTATTCTTGGCTTAAGGGAAGGATTTAAGAGAAAAATAAGAATTTCTCACTTTCAATTTCTATCTCCCTTCCTTACAATTTTCTAAATGTACTCACATCATTCTTCTTCCATTTCTATACAAATCCCAAATTTCTTCTCGTTACACATTAAGGTTCTTAAGGTGAACTTTTAACACTTTCTTTTACCATTTCCATTCCATTTCACTTTTAGCATAGCAATGTATACCTATAAGTACACTTTTTCTCATAATACACCTATAGGTATACATACATGCAATTTCCCCCATTCATAGCTATACATGTAACACCCCATAATTTAATTAGCCTAAATTATTATCCTTTGAGTAAATGGATGAATTAATGATGTTATTTAATGATTAGTATGAATTGCTTGCCTCATAATTAAGTAAATAAATTAGCTTAAGGAGGGGCAAATTTTGCTGCATAATTTAATGGGCCAAATGGTTATACTAAAAAGTAAGCTTACATGAAAATTAGGTACTTAAAATTAATTCTTTATTTTCCTTTTTAGTTACCTAGCCTAAATACCAAGGGAGAAGCAATATAGGATGCAATTATTTAAGATATATGTATGTATGTGCCTTACATGTTATCCCATGTGAAAGGAGGTAATGGAAACTATACTTTCATGCATGAAACCTCCAAGTCACACGTGAACTAAGAAGGAAAGAAATTTCATGTGTCTTGTGTGGGGGACCAATGGACAATAAGAAGGAGGAAGGGAAATTAATTTATGGATAAATATGCATGCATCAATAATGGTGCATAATTTTATTGCAAAAAATAATATATATATATATATACACTACTACATGGCTAGGAGTCTTTGGAAGGGTGAGGAACGAGTAGCAATTTAAGACACATGAACAAGAACCCGAGTAATTGGGAAGAGAGTGTAAAGAAGGCCACCAAACCACTATATGTGGGGCAATAAAGACTTACAAGGGGTGGAGGATTTAAAATACAATATATATATATATATAAGATACAATGCTATGTTGGAGGTGACATGTTTCCCTTTTCTTTCCTTCTCTTGGTGCCACCTAGGAGAGAAATTAGGAAAGCATGCACAATGCTAAAAGTATAAGCCTTGCGTGAAAGGTATGGTTTACTTGCAAAGAGGAAATAAACTCTAGCTAAATGCATGCCGCAAGAAAAAAAAAAAAAAGAAGAAAGGAGGAGTGCATAATTCTTTTTGACAACAAATGTGAAGTATGTACAGCTAGTGGGAAGATGGGAGAGGGAAGAGGGAGACGTGTGCTACAAGTTTGCCTTCTACCTTGTGTTACTTTTCACACACCCAAAAGAAGAAAGACCAAAAAAAGAATTAATTATGGCCTTAACTCCTCACATGATCGGCTAGATTAAGGATGAGAAATAGTGCAGCCCCTTGGTAACCGAATGGACAACATATGTGAGGAAAATGGAAATTGAAATTTCATCCAAACTTACACACATGGCATGAAACTTAGGGAGAAGGTGGTGAGCTTGCGTGAGAAAGAAGGGTTACATGCAAAAGGGAGAGTTGGACACCTTCATGAAGCAAGGTAAAGGAGAAAGTGCCAATTTAATTCAAATATATATATGTGTGTTTGTGTGTGTGTGTGCATGTACGGTGAAGCCATCCTCTTCCCTCATCTCCATTTACATGCAAAAGTGAAGGTGGCGTCCCTCCCTTGGCCAAATAGAGATGCAATGAAAGAAGAAACTAGCTACATTTTTCTCCTTTCTCTCCCTTCATTGGCATGAGCAAATGGATGAGGGAAGAGTGTAAAGGAAGCAAATGGTACTTAAAAGTACACATGTGGCATGACTAAAGTTAATTAAGGAGGAACAAAAAAAAAAGGAAGGAGAAAAGGAAAAAGGAAGGAAGCATTGGAAAATATATACTTTAAAATACTTGTATACACACGTGGAAAGAGAAGGAAAGAAAAAGGGGAGTTGAAACATTGATTCTTCTTGTATACAATAAACCACATGTGAAGGGAAAAGAAGGGAGAAATAAAAGAGAGAAAGAGAAAAAGAAGGAAAGAGTATCATGTGAAGCAAGGAAAAATATAGAAGAATAGCCACAAGGGAGGAGACACACACGATCAAGCAAGGGGAGAGGCTTAGTCAAAGAAAAAGAAGCAAAAGTGATCAAAAGGGAAAAAGTAAGGGAAGCAAGGTAGATTAACAATCTAAGCTTTTTTTCCATGTTCTAGTTATGCAATCCAATATTTATGTTTAAGTTTTCTATAGAACTTAAGTTGTCCCTACATTATTGATCTAAATATATGTATGTGGGTAGCATATGTGGTTCAATGGAAGGTTGATGGATAAGATAGCATGAATATGTTGATAGAAAAAGAATTAGGGTTGGATGGTGTTAACTTCATGATGATCACAAAGAAAGAACCCTAACCCTCTAAGTGTAGTAAGTAAAGAATAAAAAGAAAGGAAATGGAATTGCCAAATGAATAAAACTCCCTAGGCCAAGTCCATGATATTCATTCTTGGAATTTATAAGCTATGCAATATGATTTTGATTCAAGGCATGGGAAATTATTTTTGATGTCACAAGAGAAAACTTCGATTATTTTTGTAAGGAAAGTAAGCACTCTAAAAAGGCTAGAATTTTTAGGAAGAAATTGTACATTGGAATTAATTTTCCACGACAAAGAAATTATTATGGAAATTATTAGAGTTTTTAGAAAGAATATGTACATTTGAAATTAATTTCTAAGAAAAAGAAATTATTAGAGTTTTTAGAAAAAATATGTACATTTGAAATTAATTTCGAAGAAAAAGAAATTTTTAGAATTTTTAGAAAGAATTTGTACATTGAAGTTAATTTTCAAGAAAAAAAAATTATTATGGAAATTATTAGAATTTTTAGAAAGAAATTGGACATTGGAATTGATTTTCCAAGAAAAAAAAATTATTATGGAAAGTATTAGAATTTTTAGAAAGAATTTGTACATTGGAATTAATTTTCCAAGAAAAAAAATTATTATGGAAATTATTAGAGTTTTTAGAAAGAAAATGTACATTGGAATTAATTTTCAAGAAGAAGAAATTATTGTTGAAATTACTAGAATTTTTAGAAAGGAAATGTACATGGGAATTGATTCCCAAGAAAAAGGAATCTTATTACTGAAGTTATTAGGATTTTAAAGGGGATGTACACTAATAATGGTTCTCAAGAAAAGAAACTTTCCCTTGGATAATTAAAGAAATGTTAAAGGTGGCCAAGTGTCTACCTAGTGCCCAAGTGTGCACAATGACCCTAGGTGGTGGCCAAGCATCCATATAGTGTCCAAGTGTTCACAATAACCCTAGGAAGGTGGCCAAGTGTCCACATAGTGCCCAAGTGTGCATAATGACTATTAAAGGTGGCCAAGTGTCCACATGTGCCCAAGTGTACACAAAGACTATTAAAGGTGGCCAAGTGTCCACATGTGCCCAAGTGTGCACAGAGTTTTAAGGGTGGCCAAGTGTCCCTAAGTGCCCAAGTGTGCACAAAGAGGTGACCAGGTGTCCCTAAGTGCCTAAGTGTGCACCATTAAATTACAAAGAAAATTTAAGAATGACAAGCCTAAATAATTTGTTAATGTATGGTAATGTATGTCACAACATGCTTTATTTGACAATATATTAGTCCCATTCTATTGACATTTTAATGAACCATAGATTGCTTGCCAATTATATTTTTGAATTATGCTGTATTTTATTCCAAGAATGTAGAATTAATTATTTTGGTGCTTGCACCCTGATACATATTAGTTGTTTTTAAAACACAAATTGTTAAGCTACTGGGAAACTTGCATTTCTCATTATGTGCTAATATGTATCAGATGCGGACGCATAGCCGAGCTGGGAGTTTGAGTTCTTTTTGGATTAAGAAATTTTTGTAACCCCATATTTTTGGAGCCCTAGCCTAGACATACTTAGTTCAAACCTAGGATCATTCTTTTGGCTGTGAATCTGAGATGTAATTTAGAAAGAAACAGGGGAAAGGATAGGCGAAGGACCGGTCCTTCTTGGAATTTGTAAAGGGAGTCTAAGTGACAGGATTGTTGTCTCTTGACTTCTTATGGACGGGTGTTTTGCATATCCTGATACATATTTACTGTAATGTAATGGATATTATGGAACTTATTTCATTGAATTGTATGAAAGTTTAAATTCCACTGTGTAGCATAGAATTTCTTTTATTCCGCTATACATGTAAGTTTTAATCTGAGCAAAATATCCCGAACCTAATCTGCTTAATATAATGCAATGGTATAACTGCTCATACTTTAATTAAATAAAGGATAATGATAATATGCCGAATCTATCTGTTTATATCAGAATTAATGATAATACTAGATAGGGGTGTTACATTAAGTTGGTATTAGAGCACAACTACCTAAGTTAGGACAGGGTAGAATTCCTCAACTAAGGGACTAGTTTAGGTTAGTCGGCTGTACCTAGGAAGTTGGCTAGCTTGTATTTGTTCTGATCTTGGGGAATGGAGCATTAGGTTTGGGAAGATAGGAGCTCCTGTTGGTGTCATATGTTACCTGCTTAGTCATTTGTTATTAAGCCTGATCACCTCGATAATACTTGTTTTGTAGAGTAATGATATGGCGCCAACACGAAGAGGCAGAGCACAAGCCTCATGTGCGAAAGTATCTGTGAATGAATTCCTTCAGACCATGTGGGAAATGGAAGAAACCATGAGGGCCCAAGCTGTAGTTATAGCCGATGCACTCCGTTAGGCCCAGACAGATCAAAGCGAATATACCCAGACAAGGGTAGAGCAGGTGAGGACCCCAGTTGGCAGAGGCTGGTCTGATTCCCAAAGAGTCAGGCCTCCCATTTTTAATGGCTTGGCGAACTCAAAGAAGGCTGAGGAATGGGTCCAGAAGATGGAAGAGCTATTTGAGGTATTGGGGACCGTAGAGCCATAGAAAGTCATCTTCACTGCCTACTAGCTTGAGAGGGAGGCGAAGCACTAGTGGAAAGGGATGAAGCAATTAATGGAGGCCCAAGGGACCCCACTCACTTGGGAAAGCTTCAGAGACGTATTCCTGGAAAAGTACTTCCCCCAAAGCGAGCAGAATATGAAGGAGGAGGGAGTTTATGCGTATCAAACAAGGAGGCAGGCCCTTTGAAGAACATTTGGCCAGGGTAGAAGAGTTATCCACAGCATGACATATTTGAGTAATCTTTAATCTATTATTTCTATGAAGAATTACGGCTTACAGAGAAGAAAATTTTAGATGTAGCCAGTGTGGGTTCTATTGTCAACAGAACTACACTTGAAACTAGAAAGCTCATCAATATTATGGCTATCAATTCTTAGCAATTTGGCACAAAATAGCAACTATTAAGAAGAGTGAATGAAGCCTCTAGTATGCCTATGAAACTTACACTGAGCCAGTAGATGAGTCAGTTGACAAAACTTATGTAGAGTATGGTTACAAGACAAACCACATAACCTCAATTATGTGGATTTTGTGCCAAGTAGGGTCACCCTACTAACTTGTGCCCCTCCCTTCGAGAAGTTGTACAAGTCGAAGATAATGTAGTAGGATTTCAGCTATAAGAAAGGAAATTTGATCCCTACTCAAATATCTACAATCTTGGATGAAGAGAACATCACAATTTTAGCTATGCACCAAGATCATAAAATTTCTAGAACAGAATTTTAAAAAGACACAACACAACTTCTAGAATTTCTAACCTAGACCTGTAACACCTCCTCAGCAGTAGAATGCATCTTCTTCCAAGCCAAGTCCTTATTTGGAGGATATTGTAAAGTCTTTAGCTCTAAGCATCCAGAAATTTCAAAACCAAGCCATTTCTATCACGCAGAACCTAGAGAATCAAATGAGTCAACTAGCTACTACAGTAAGCAAGTTATATTCTTAGTCTAAAGGGAAGCTTCCTTCAAAGAAAGAAGTAAACCCAAAGTAAAATTCTATTGCCATAACCCTCAAAAGTGGAAAAAAGCTAAAGGGATTGCCTAAAATGGAGAGTTATGGGTATAAGGTTCCAAGACTAGGTAAGAGCACGTAAAGCACCTTAGGATTGTGCTATAGTTTTTTAGGGAGAAGAAATTGTATGCCAAGTCAGAGAAATGTGAATTTTGGCTTGAATAAGTGAGATTTCTTGGTCATGTGATCACAAAGAATGGGGTAGCGGTTGATCATAGTAAAATGTAGGCAATAGTAAACTAGGAAAGACCTAAGACAGACATAAGTCCTTAGTTTCCTTGGTTTAGTTGGTTATTATCGATGTTCTATCCTAGGATTTTTTTCAAATAGTGTTGCACTTGACCAATCTAACTAGAAAGGTTGTGCCTTTTGTTTAGACCCTAAAATGTGAACATAGTATCCAAACTCTGAAAGAGAAGTTAACCACTGAACTTATCTTAATTAACCTATATCATTTAGGAAAATTTGAAATTTACTCTGATGCATCCAAGAAGGTCCTAGGATGTGTGTAATGCAAGACAAGAAGGTAGTAGCTTATGACTTGAGAAAATTGAGGTTGCATGAGGAGAATTACCCTACCCATGATTTCGAGTTAGCATCCATATTATTTGCATTGAAAATTTGGAGACACTATCTATATGAGACTAACTTTGAAGTGTTTACTAACCATAAGAGCCTTAAGTACCTTTTTGACCAGAACAAGTTAAACATAAGGCAAAGGTGATGGATGGAATTCTTGAAGGGCTATGATTTCAAATTGAAATATCATTAAGTAAAGCAAATGTAGTTTCTGATTTCTTGATGCAACTATATTAGTAGTTCTTAGCTCTAATTTTTAGTTCCAATACTAATTCTTCAGTTCTCTCTTTCTCCCTCTCTATCAACTACCTTCTCTCTCTCTCTCTCTCTCTCTTGTTTATGTTTATATTTTTCTCTATTTTTTCTTTCTTCTCACTCAATCTCTCTAAGTTGTGTGCTAAATACCCCAAACTTAAAAAGGTAACTTGCCATAAAATCAATAGGGAGAAATTATATTTTAGTCCCTAGGGTCACTTTTATAATTTTAGCCATCTTAGTAAGAATTATACTTTTAACCACATTGGGTCAATTTGTAATTTTTCAAACTCAAGGGTAAAATTACATTTTCACCCCTAAAACACCTAATGGTAAATCTTTAAATTTTTGTTTCCTACAGTAATCTTTTGACTAAAATTGTATTTCTATCTCAAGGGTTAAAATTCTAATTTTCCTTCTTTTGAAAATTGGTCTTTAATCCCAAGTTTATAACTTCCTTTACACTTAAGTCCTCCACTCCTTTCAATCTCATGATCTTCAAAAAACTTTCTATTGAAACTTTAATGCAACTATATGCTTATTAATGTAGCAATCAATGTCAAATATAGACATATAAATCAAATTATATTTAACAATTAATTACAATGATTAATAAGTTATCTAGGAGCGGATGTTGTATTTAATATATCTAATATTTATATTAATGTATAAATATAGAAAAATTTTAATTTTTAATTTTTAATTAATTTGATCAATTTAAGTTGAGTATAATCAAAGTTATCCTATAACTAAATAGATTAAACTAGATTTGCGAAATTTTCATGCAATTAATCTAACTAATGAATCAATTTTTATCAATTTTAGTTAAACCAGTTTGTATTACTTTGATTGGAATTGAATGAAAATAAATTGCTAACCCCTACCCTCGCCCCATGGTCTATTTGTAATATCTACTTCCATAAAATTTATTATTGAAAATAAATTGGTGTAGCATAAATGAAATAAGTGGTTAAATCATAAAGCAAAGATTGGAAAGGACAATCTTAGAAATTTTTTCATGCAAGGAATAAAATGAATAACTATAATGGGGCCAAATATGAATGGAAAATAGTTATTAACTGCTCCTTATGAGATTTATGAAACCCAAGGACTTAAAGGCAAATTTTCATATTTTTCTAGGAGGTCCCTAAAGCTCTAATCATGCCACTCCCTTGGACTCTCCTATATGCATAGTTTCCCTCCATATCAGCACGAACTGCTAAACCTCTAAGAAAGAAGGGAACAAAGGAAACTGAGCAAAGGGGAAAAGAGGAGAAAACCAAAGTGAAAACCTCTCATAATTGAATCTCAGGTAAGAAATCTTTACCTACACCTATGAAAACATCTTAGTTTCCATTTAGGAGTAACATACTCTTCCTATAATCCATCAAACATGCTGAAATCATTTGAGATATTAAAAATGGCCAAGTTAGGCTATTTTCAAAATCTTGGTTTTCTTGGCCTGAAATGATGATTTTGAGGTTGTTGGGAGTTAAGAAAAGGTTTCTAAACCAAAATGCTAAAGTCATTAACTTTTGTTAAGCATTTTCTAGGCTTGAATCAAATTTGGAAAGTAGGTTCTACTATTCACCCAATTTGGATGTGTAAATTGACTTGTATAAGTAATATCTAAGCATGAAAATGGTTAGAATTTGGGGGGAAATAGTTAAAAACTAAGCTTATACCTTTCAAATTTGAAAAGTAATGGAATCTGGACTAGAAAATTGTGAAAATATGAGTTTTTCAACTGTCGAAGAACATAGCAGCCAACTGATAGCATGCACCAGTTGATTGTCGTGTTCTTTACAAACCTAAAAATTTATACAGAGACGCAGTAGTTGACTTGTGACCTTATCAGTCGACTATCAAGTCCAATTTTTTCCTAGCAGTCAACTGATATCCTTCTATCAGCAGACTAGTAGCTTACTGTCTTCCGAAGTCTGGGATTCCAAAGAGCCACCAATCAACTACTAGCTTTACAACAGCCGAATGGCAGCCCTTCAGAGAGTAACTAGCTGACTGCTAACTCCACAGCAGCCAATTAGCAGCCTTTTAACATGAAAAATGCTTTCAAAAACAAGAATTGAGCTTAGAAACCCTAAGTATTGGCTGGAATGAGGCTTAAAATGTCATCAAGAATGAGAATTACATATGTTGGGTAATAAGTAACATGAAAGTAGGAAGGGAAAGAGAAGCGTTATCAAGTTATTAAATCTCATAAGAGAAATTGGAAGAAATCCTATATTAAAACTCTAAGCTTAAGTTTCATAGAAAGCATATTACGATAGATGCATATTTGATAAGGACTAGTGTGAAATTTAAGTTGTTTCTCAAGAAGTGACTTGTGAGATCAAGTCAAAAGGAAAGAGGAAGTCCTTGGTCTAGAAAGGAACAAACGGTTAAGGTAGAGTAATCTATACTCCCCTATTTTGAAATGATATTGTGAATTGCTTGATTGTAAATGAAATTTATTTTATGGAATGGGAAATATTTGATGAAAATTGTTTGATAAATGGAAAGTTTTCATATGAGTATAGAGAATTTGCTTGTATATGTTGAAAAGCATGAATGAACCTTTTTCTGCTTGTTTTGATTTGGCTATTAGGTTGTATGCTTGAAGCGCAGACAACATTTGGGTTGGACATTTAATGGCTGGTATGGGAAGGCCATTAAGTGTTCCTTATGTAGACTACTTTGTAAACTACAACTATCCTTTTTATCTTTAATGGTCTGTATTTGTTAGAGATTACTCTTTAAACCAATACAACTCTATGAAAGACTTTAAGTAAAGGGAGGATAGTCTAGATGGGGAAAACATTTGGGTTTAAGTGTAAAACTTCATAACCCTAAGTATTAGTCACCTATTTGTATATATTGCTATATAGTAAAGAAAAGGATGAGACTAGCGATGTGGACATGCCGAGATTGCCCTAGAAATTAGATTCTCAATCACATGGATAAAAGGAAGTGTGATAATTAATGGGAGTTACAGTCCCCGTGATAACAAAAATCTCTCTCACATCGATAAAAGGAAGTGTGACCATCCCATGGATAAAAGGAAGTGTGATGATAATTTGTGATTGGAAAACAACATGCAAAGGAGGTTATAAATTTATATCATTATACTGGTATGCATATTGATTTCTGAGAAAATGCGAATTTATGAGACTTTTGCAATAACATGAGTATTGTTATGCAATTGAGGTTTGAAATGAAATTTCAAGCACTATGAAAATGAAGTTTGACCAGAATAATGGTACTTTACTCTCATGATTTTCTTTGAACTATTACTTTGATGAAATATGGTGAATTTCCATATGTTTGATCATGATAAATTATAAGATGCAATTCACATAGGTGTTAATATAGTACTAAGGAGAGATTTTCTGTACCATAGAAGGGTACAATTGAACTTTCAACTATTTTATGAAAATTGTAAATTACTCTACTGGGATAATTGTATCTCACTAAGTTGTTTGTTCAGATGATCAGGGCCAGGATATGCCTAGGAATTAGCCAGGCTTGAGATGTGTATTAAAGCTGCAAGGCAACCTAGAAGAGTATAAATTCTGAATTCATGAACAAGAGATTTGAAATGGCATGTAAGCGAAGGATTGTATATATATAATAATAATTTTATGGCTATTTTAATGAATACCATAGGTTGTAAAGTTATGTAATGGAAATAATTGTACTGAAATGTGATTAGTCAACAGTAATTTTATTTCAGTAACATTACTATAAATTATATCTCATTCGTTTATGATGGATGGTTTAGAATTGTATATTCCAGAGTATATGACAGTATAAATTGTGATAATAGGTATGTTGTGCATAAGAAATAGTTGAGTGGAATTCGAATGGACTAATAAAAGAGTTTATTTAGGTTACACTCAACTAGTAATGGCCCAAAATGGTATAAGTTTTTAAAAGGAAAAATTTTAATGAAAATTCCACACTTCGTGATCACTCTAATATATGTATGTAATGAGGGGTCATTACAAGTTGGTATTAGAGTGTGATTTATTGGTTAGCCCGGTTAATGGCTTTGGGTTGGCCAGGCTTGCGGCTTTAGGATTTGTTGATTTGAATTCTCAGACTTTGGAATATTATGAGTAAACTTATTGCTATAGTTAGGTGTTGTTACTAAACGCTAATTGTTTTTCCTTTTTTTAATAGCAAACTATGGCAAATATAAGAAGAGGTATTGTTGGAAGGTCACAAGGAAAGAGTGACAGGGATGGAAAAATGCAAGATATGGACTCATTCAAGATGATGGCAAAGACAGTAAGGGATCAAGCTGCCACTAGCACTAATACAAGAGAGAGAATCAGGAGAACCAACTTGGGGGCAATAGTAGAAATACTAACCCTATGCACCAAGGCTGGCTGGAGTTTCAGAGGGCAGGACTGCCAACATTCATAGGTATATATGAGCCGATGGTGGTGGAAGGAAGGCTGAAAGAGATGGAAAAATTATTTCAACTGCTGCATAGCACAGAGGAACAAAGGTTTACATTACATCGTATATGTTGAAGGATAAGGCAGAAAATTGGTGGAGTGGAGCCAAACAACTCATGGAAAGTAAGGGTATCTCACTAACTAGAGAGTCTTTCAGGAGGATTTTCTTGGAAAAATATTTCCCTGAAAGCGTAAGGTAAGCAAAGGAAAAAAAGTTCCTGCAACTTAATCAGAGGGGCAGACCCTTTGAAGAATATCTAACCAAGTTTGAAGAACTGGCTAGGTATTCTACGTACTTGAGGTTACACATGAACCAGAGATTTGCTACTCCTCAGAAACAACTAGCCAAAAATATAAATGTAAAAGGGGGAAACTTCAAGGTGCCCCAAGGGCAATCTAGTGGTAACCAATGTCCCAAGGTTGTAAATTGCCCAAAGTATGGAAACAGGCATGGAAATCAACCCTACTGGTACTGAACACCGATGACGTGCTACAAGTGCAAAAAGACAGGGCACATTGCAAAGTATTTTTTTGTTCGATAGAAATCAACATAATTCTAGTGGGTCAAGGCCACAAGCCCCGGGGAGAGTCTTTACCTTGGATGTGGCCAACGTTGAGAAATCACCAGGATTGATGTAGGGTAGAGGTAAGATCTATAATTTTTCCTTAATAATATTGTTTGATTCAGGTGCTATGTACTCTTTTATATTTGACACATTAGTAGGGAAAATAAACTTGCATTTTTAAACCATGCCATATAATTTTCATATTTCCACACCCTTGGGAGAATCTATAATCTCCCTTCAAATTTTTTTGAATTTTCCTCTTTCTATTGATGACCATTTGTTGGTTGTGGATCTTGTATGTTTACCCCTAATTGGGATCGATGTCATTTTGGGAATGGATTGGTTGGCTAAGAATTGAGTCCTTTTAAATTTTTTTGAAAATACTATTACCTATTTGGATGCCTTACCGATGGGTAGAAGTGACAGAGTGTGTAAGATGAATGATATTTTCCTTAACTTCTCCCAAGTAGAATTACAAGAGAGGCTTAGCTCAATTCCTATTGTAAGAGACCTTCCAGATGTATTTCCTTTAAAGATAGTCAAGTTACCCCCATTAAGAGAGATTGAATTCATCATAGTCTTGATTCTTGGTACAAGCCCAATATCCATGACACCCCATAGGATGGCTCTAATAAGACTAAAGGAATTGAAAATCCAAATAGAGGACATATTGGAAAATTGGTTTATTAGACCTAGTGTATCACCATGGGGAGCTCCTGCTCTATTTGTGAAGAAGAAGGATGGGAGCATGAGATTGTGCACTGATTGCCAACAACTGAATAAGGTGACCATTAAGAATAAGTACCCCCTAATCAAAATAGATGACCTATTTGATGAACTGCAAGGAGCGAATGTATTCTGCAAGATAGATTTAAGGTCAAGGTACCACCAATTCAGGGTAGGAATAAAGATATTCCTAAGACAGCATTTAGCCCTAGATATAACCATTATGATTTTTTGGTGATGCCATTCGGACTAATCAATGCCCCTGCTGTCTTTATGGACTATATGAATAGAGTTTTTCGACCCTACTTGGATTAATTTGTGGTGGTATCCATAGATCGCATCCTAATCTATTCTAAGACTCTTGAAGAGCATACACGACAGCTTGGAATGGTGTTACAAATGTTGAAGAAAAGGCAGTTGTAAGCTAAGTTAGAAAATTGTGAATTTTGGTTAAAGGAGGTCAAATTTTTTGGTCATTTGGTGAATAGAAAGGGGATTTCAATATACCCTAAGAAAATTAAAGCTGTACTAAATTGGGGCCAGCCAAGAATGAACAATGTGATATAGTTTTCAAACACTGAAAGAAAAACTAACTACTGATCCAATATTAATAATTCCAAACCCAATAGAGCCTTTTGAGGTATACATAGATGCGTCATAGTAAGGTTTAGGATGTGTCTTAATGCAAGCTAGGAAAGTAGTTGCTTATGCATCTAGACAACTCAAACCTGTAGAGGAAAACTATCCAACCCATGATTTGGAGTTAGCTGCTATGGTTTTTGCCCTAAAAATTTAGAGACATTACCTATATAGGGCTAAATTTGAGGTTTACAGTGATCATTGTAACACCCTCATTAGCCTATGGTTCCTTTTAAGTGTTTAAAGGTAT
Organism: Senna siamea; assembly: GCA_031216115.1. Classification (NCBI taxonomy): domain Eukaryota; kingdom Viridiplantae; phylum Streptophyta; class Magnoliopsida; order Fabales; family Fabaceae; genus Senna; species Senna siamea. Next base: position 15,130,233 of record CM062356.1, read on the forward strand.
AATGTATATAATTATCATAATAATGGTTTGTTACTATCACTTCTGCCGAAGTAAATTTTAAACTTTTTACCAAGTTGATTAATTGAATGCCATTTGGGTTGGTCTCTACTCTCAGGTTCTGTCATCACCATAGAAGAATAAATATATATATATAGAATACACCTAGATTAACTATACAAAAATATGCATTTTTAATTAAATATAGTCAGTTAACTATTAGGCATAGAGGCAACAATCCTACCACTTATAACCCCATCAATTAGTCTATTCATCAATCCAGCCTAATTCCTATATAAATAAGTTAGAATATCTTATACAAAATAATCCTACACTAGCCTTTCTGAAAGTATCATGAAGGCTAGCTCAATTCTACCATGTAATTATACTATTCAAATTAAGCAGTTTGTATGCCCGGAATGGACACTTCTTCATACTTTACCTTTTTCTCTAGCCCAAGGGGACCTACACGTCTGATACATGCCAACACTAAAATGAGAAATGAATCTTAGTAGCAATGCAACCTGTTATGAAATCCATTAACCTATACCACCGTGCTTGCACAAAAAACTCTACATTCTTTCATAAAACATATCATATACTATTGGGATGTAGTGCATGTAGCATTTAATCATGTTGTGTACTCATACATATGCATATTCATCAAAACATATCATCTTTAAAACATGGAAAGTGCATTCATCATCATTTTCATCATAACATATCTTTAGGGTATTAACCTGCCTTTTGAGCAGGAGAAAAAAATCACATTATATGAGCTATTGGGAGTGTCACCTAGCAAAAACTCCATGTACCACTACATACATGAATGAGCCATCCTGGTGACTACTGCATCACTATAGTAAAATAATGCTCTAGTACATCTGAGGCATCCCCTAGTTGGATACACTTGTACATTCTCAATAACTCATGGGATCACTGTATTCCTTTGAATAGATCATATCCTCTCCACTTCCACAAATCTGAGGCCCTGGGATCACCACCATTCCTTTGAGGTGGATCACCCACTATACCTTATCATTTCCACTTCTGCAGATCATGGGGCTATGGAGTCACCACCATTCCTTCAAGGTGGATCACCTTCTCGGTATGTTATCTTCTAACATATGCACTTGGGTGATTCGGCTCATACCTATGGTTATGCTTTAACCTTAAGTATGTGTTTCTTAATGGCCCTTGGTAGATACACTAACTTAGGGTTCGCAACCATCACAGTGTTTTCAAAGTCATCTATGTTCAAGTGGATGTTTAACATCCTAATTCATGGCACAACCGTAGAATGCCAATGGCCATTCCATACGACAATTGGTCTTTCAACTCATAAGCCTATCTACCACTAATGCATATGCCTAAGATACTTCACTCTTCCTTTTTGATGTCTCTATGCTCCATTTTGTGCCACTTTCACAAGGACCATTCTCATCCAAGTGGAAAGTGAGTCTATCCTTTGCACATTACCCAAAACTTCTAGTTTGCTTGCTTACCCATGTTGTAAGCCCTTAATCAAGTTAGTATGAAGAATTACTAAGTTCAATTGCCATTAAAAACCTCATTTCGCAAGTTGGAGGGCTACCAATCAACTACTAAAAGGCTAGCAGTCGACTGGTGGCTCTCTGTATTCCTCAAGTGCTAAATAGTAAGCTAGCAGTCGGCTACCAGCAAGATTGCTTGCTTGAATACATCCTGGGCAAAAATAAGAACATGATAGTCGACTGCCTAGTGCAAACCCAGGCCTAACAATCAACTACTAGGAATCTAGCAATCGGCTGTTAAGCCTCTTTCTGCACTTTTGGGTTTCCAGGAACATGACAATTGATGCGTGCTGCCAATGCTATTTAGCAACAACACCTAAGGCAGTGAACCTATCGATGCAGCCTAGTGCAATGGTGATAATCAAGGTCGTATTCCTCGGGAATGGGAAAGCCCAGAGTTACTACTTATTCTCTGCTATCTAGCCTAAAAGTCAGAGTGATTGATTTTACCTAAACTAACATCTAACTACAAGCAATAATAAACTAACAGCGAGAAGGAACAGAAGAAAATACACGGAAGCAAGAAACACAAATCGATCAGGAAACCTACACTGGTTGGCAAACACACGAAGGATAATGGATTACTGAATCTAACTATGCTACCTGTGGGTGAATTCTGATGCAAATTTAAATTCTCTGTCGGTCTCAATGAATTTCTTAAACTTAAAATCTACCACTGGCGGGTTCTTCCTAATGGTAAATTTTAAATCAGCATTATCGGTCTAATTCACCACTATTAAGAGTCGTTACTTCTTAATCCAACAATTTATTAACCTTAGTTCTAAGTGATAACAAATTGTCCCTTACAATTAGTTTTCCAATTCCAATTATCATCCGTCGATCTCAAAAAGGAATCTAATTAACATTACCACGATGTCTCGTAAATAACGCTAATACATACATTCATAATTGTAAACGAGATACACATTAAATTTAACATCCATGCAATTAAAATAGCATTCCAACACAGTTAGGGACCCCAATGAATTTTACAAATCTAGCCACACATATTTACAGATAGCAAATAGTCCAATAGCAAGAAATCCATCAGAAAATTCATCAGGCAATCAATTATACAGGAGATAAAAATAGTATAAATTAAGCACGCCCCTATCTTCTCAATTTCCTAATGATTATTGCATGGATTGGTCGCCAGAAAACCACCAAAATCTCACCGGAACACTACCTGAAATTCACCGAAAATTCAAATCACAAGCTGTCTAGAAACGGGTCACCCAACTGGGTCAAAACGGGTCAGATCTTGGTGTATCGGGTACCCATCAGAAAACACCCAAATCGACGGCCTGAGCTGGGGTGGAAGGTCGCGGTGGGGGCACTGGTCGACAGAGAGTCACTTTCCGATGGCGGCGTGGACAAACGGCGATGGGAGCAGCTCCAAAACCAACCGGATCCTCTCACAGGTCACGATCTTCTCCACGTTATAGATGGCTAAAATGGGCGGCGCAGACAACTGATGTGGCAGTGAACCGTCCGTGAAGTCTCTCTGGTGGCAACTCAGCCTTCCTCGACGGCAAATCGGCACGGGCGTCACTCACGGTTGGATGGGTCTTCACGATGGGTCTTCATGCGTTCACGTGTGGGTCATGGGTCTTGGGCGCTACTATTTTTTTTCCATTCCATTTCACGCGTGGGACTCTACTTTTCACGATGGATTGTTTGCTTAATGGCCAGGTACTGTACACAATTGGCTCTTTTTTTTTTTAATTTCACCCGTGGGGTCTCTTGTATCTATTGTTCCTCTTCACTCCGGGTTTAGTAATGGATTTCATAGGTTTTTTCATTGTTCAATGCCAATTTCTCCACTATTTTCACGCTGCCTGGGTGCCACGCACGCTGCTTAGATTTTTCTTCACTCCAAATTGCTCCGTTGCTGACAAAGACTTGATAAAATGCCTGAAAATGAAAATGAAGCAAACTTAGGTGATTTTAATAATAAAATTACACAAAATGCTCACAAAATGGAAAATTCACATCCAGCAATTTTGTATAGAATTGGACACATCAACAATCAACTGCTTCATACTTAGCAATTGGCTATTATGCTCCACTGCAGTTTAAAAATATAATTTTGATATTGCCCAGTCCAGAATGCATTCCATTTTCAATTCTAAACACATGGGCTTAATTTCCATATAACAACTTTATTTCTCATTGAAAATTTTTCATCCATTAGCTCAAACATGGTACATTCTTGGAAAACTAGTCTATATCTCTAGATGAACACAACTCAGCCCTTCCAATCCATTACAAGCACATATATGAGCATACATTCAGTAACATAGCATCCCATAGAAATAGAAAAAACATATAGAATGTAGGTTTAACCTTAAACTCAATTCAAACATTTAGAAATTCATACTTTTCCAACAACAGTAAACTTTTCAGAAAATAAAGGGGTTTAGGATGAATTGCTACCTTGATTCCTTGCAAATGTGTGTGTAGGATGTGTTATGAAGACTATCCTCTTGTGTAGGACTAATTTCTAGCCTTGAATCTGCTCTTTTGCCTTTTGAAATCTCCCTCCTTTGCCCTAACTTGCCCATTTCTCTCTCTACTTACCCCTTTTGGTTCTCTCTATAGAAATGCTAAAGGTTGGAAGTGTGGGAGGGTTTAAGGCTTCAGCTAGGGTTTAAGGATAGTTTAGGTTATTGTATTTTAGTCCCTGAGCTACTTTGCAACCTTGGCCTCACTTACTTTTCCCTTTTTAATTGAGTCCCTAGCCACCTCTTGCTAAACCTTCATGTATTTCCTTTCAATTTAGTCCCTAGGCTAATGCAACTATATGAAACTAATATAACATACACAAGCATTAAACTTAATTTAACAATTAACAAACATCTTTTCAATCATATTTGGAGCAGATGTTACAATCATAAAGGTCTTAGGTACTTATTTGATCAGAAGGAGATGAATATGAGGCAGACAAGGTAGGTAGAGTATCTAAAGGATTTTCATTTTGAGCTAAAGTATTATGCAGGGAAAGCTAATGTTGTAGCTGATGCATTAAGTAGAAAGTCCCTGCAAGTAGCTAGCCCTATAGTAAATGAGATGAAATTACTTAAAGACTTTAGGGATCTTAGTCTTAATGTGATTTCACTCCCAAATAAGTTAGTGATGAATGATTTTCAGATTAGTTGTGAACTGAGGGAACAAGTTAGAAAAGCCCAACAAGAGGGTAAGTCCCGAGGAATTTATGCAAACCAACTATATTTTGGATTAGCCACTGATGGGGTATTGATGTTTAGGAACTGAATAGTGATCCCAAACCATCAGGAGTTGAGGGAGAAATTTTTAGCGGAGCACACCGTAACCATTACACTATTCACCCAAGTATTTCAAAGATGTATCAAGAGTTAAAATGAAACTTTTGGTGGTTAGTATGAGAAAGGACATCACAAAGTATGTGAATGCTTGTCTTAATTGTCAGCAAGTAAAGATAGAGCAATAAAAACTAGCTGGGCTATTGAGACCACTAGAAATACCATAGAGGAAATGAGATCAAATAACCATAGATTTTGCCACAGGACTACTTAGAACCCCCACCTAGTTATGATTCCATATGGGTGATAGTGGATAGGTTGACCAAATATACTAATTTCTTACATATTAAGAACAACTATTCTCTAGAAAAGCTAGCCCAACTATACCTTAAGAAAATTGTGAGATTACATGGAGTACCTTCAGCATAGTGTCAAACCGAGACCCTAAGTTCACATCTTAATTTTGGGAATCCTTGCAAAGAGCATTAGGAACCCAACTAAAATTTAGCACTGCTTATCATCCTTAGACTGATGGAAAGTCTAAGAGAAAAATACCAACCCTGGAGGATATGTTGAGAGCATGTGTGCTAGAACAGCAGGGAAGTTGGGATAGGTACCTACCTTTAATAGATTGCATACAATAATAGTTATCACTCTATTATAGGTATGACACCGTATGCTGCTTTGAATGGGAGGAGTTGTAAATTACCCTTAAGTTGGGTAGAGATGGGGGAGAGAACATTTTTGGGACCTGAAATCATGCAGGAAACTACTAATCAAATAAAAATGATTGGGAAAAAGATGAGATTTGCCCAACAGAGATAAGAGAATTATGAAAATAGGAGGAGAAGGAATTTAAAGTTCAATGAGGGAGACCATGTGTTCTTGAGAGTGTCACCTACCAAGGGTATTGGTAGACAAATAAAGACAAGGAAATTAAGTCCACAATTCTTAGGACCATTCTAGATCTAAAAAAGAGTCAGTCCAGTAACGACCCCCTAATACAGCATACACAATCCGACATTTGCATAGAGGAAGCGTATGGGTTTTCTAAATAGTTATTCCCGATGTAGGAATGTCAGGGGATCGCTATTGGTTGAGCGTAACCCAAATAGACTTCCCGTTGTCCATTCGGATTCCGTTCAATCCTAATTCACATGCAGCTAAACTAATTATACATACACACATCATAGATTACTCTGGAATGAAAACTAAAATCCATTGATACATCGTACAAGCATTCATACAAATTCCAGCTTAATTTCACAAGTTTACATCGATAAACCCTACTAAAAATCCATTAGAGTTTCCTCTGTATTTTGAGTGTATCCCAAATACAATAGTCATCCTGTTTACAGATATATAGCCAGTCCAACAACAATAGAAAATAAAAATTACAGAAAACCAATATACAGCACCATCATTAAAATATATACAATGTAATTCAAGCCTAGACTAAGCTGTTCTTCTGTTTATCACCAAAGCATCATCAGCTAACGTCTAGGTCCCTGTCCCTGTTCCTGTTCATCTGAGAAAACAACCTGGTGAGATTTAAAATCCCAGTAAAATAATTTACAGTTCAAATACAATTCAAAATCTGGTTGAATACTCAGCGGTGCGAGCACTAAAAATAACTTCCCGAAATTAGTTCAAAATCAGTGAAATACCTTATCTTTAAAATCATTTTATCACATGGAAATTGCGGCAAATACTCAAAATCATAAAATTACATTTCTTTGAAAATCAATCATAGAAATTAGGATAAATCCCATGCCCAGTGTATCTAATACATATTGGCCACAAGTCCTCTGCGACCAAATCTAAATCGTTATCCAATTGCACGTCATCTAGAGAGATTACCTCTCTTATCTTTGGGTGTGATCCGTAACACCAATCACCCGAATCTCGCCTATATTGTGAGTGTGATCCGTAACACCAATCACTCACTCAAGGACCGGGTGAGAATCAACATCTAGTGCGTCCCCTAGCATGTGCACATACACCAATTCTCATCCTCATACTGTCTATTCGAACTCACATGCTCACAGTCGGCTATTCCTCAGGGTTCTAGGGCATTACGCTTAAATCACAACGTTTCCCCGTGTAGGCTATCCCCCCTTATACTCCTTAAACCTTTCTTAGGGTTGTCCTGATTTATCGCGTGATCCCTAACGCAGTAAAGGCTAAATCTGGTAAGAACAATATCATTTAAAAACTCCCTGTACTCGGGATACTTAACGGCCGTCCCATACAGGCTATCGACTGTTGTGTTCTTGGAAACCCAGAAGTGCAGACAGAGGCTTAGCAGCTGACTGCTAGATTCCTAGTAGTAGACTGTTGGGCCCAGGTTTGCACTGAGCAGTCGACTGGTAGTCTTAGCAGTTGACTATCATGCTCATATTTTTACCCAAAATGCATTCCAGAAAGCCACCATTCGGCTGCTAGCGCTAGCTTACTGTTTGGTATTTGATGATTACAAAGAGCCACTAGTCAACTGCTAGCCTTCCAACAGTCGACTGGTAACCCTCTAACTTGCGAAATAAGGTTTTTAATGGCAATTGAGCTTAGTAATTCTTTATACTAACTTAATTAAGGGCTCACAACATAGGTAGGCAAGGAAAATAAGAGTTTTAGGTGATGATACCCTTGGGATAGTGAAAGAAAAGAGAGCAGAAACACAAAGAAGGAGAGAGGAAAGTATTCTCAGCGTATGCCTTAGGGTAGATAGGCTTATGATCGAGTGACCGATTATCGGTATGGGAGGCCGTTGGACATTCCACGGTTGTGCCATAAATTGGGATGGTTAAATATCCACTTGAACTTAGATGATTTCAAAAACACCATGATGGTTGCAAACTTTAAGTTAGTGTCATCTCCCAAAGGCCATATGAGAAACACATATTTAGAGTTAGGCATAACCATGACCATGGGCCGATTCACCCCATAGTATATATAGAGGATAGCGTACCGAGAGTGTGATCCATCAAAAAGGGATGGTGATTCTATAATATTATGATCTGCCCAAAAGCGAAGAGGAAATGATCCGAGTAGAGTTGATGGTGATCCCTTGAGAGTATACCAGCCCTGTTAGGGACGAAAGGGAGGAATCCCGCTGGTCAGGGATGATCTGCCAGAAAGGGGCAGGGACCATCACGGTACTTGGATCCACTAGGGGACACCTCAGAATGTACAAAATGTTAAGGCAAGGCTAAATAAACATGTGCTCATTCATATAGACAGTGGTGTATGGAGTTGTTGCTGGACGACTCTCTCGATTACTCTCAGGGTGTTTTATGTACTACTCACATGTTATGGAAATGAAATGATGTTATTTTTACTATCCCACATATGATTTATAAGAAATGCTTTATGATGAGAATGATGATGAATACACTTCCTATGTTTTAAAGTTGATATGTTTTAAATGCACATGCATACATATGAGTATATAACATGATTAAATGCTGCACTCATTGCATCCCCATAATATGTTATATGTTTTATGAAAGAATGTAGAGGTTTTCCGTGTGAGCACGGTGGTACAGGTGAACGGATTTTGTAACTGGTTGTATTGCTACTAAGATTTATTTCTCACAATAGTGTTGACATGTACCAGATATATAGGTCCCCTTAGGCTGGAGAAAAAAGGCAAGGTTTGTAGAAGTGTCCAATCTAGGCACACAAACTATTTATTTTGGATAGTATAAGTACATGTTAAGATTGAGCTAGCCTTCATGATATTTTGAGAAAGGCTAGTGTAGGACTATTTTTTATAGCCTATTCTAACTTATCTGTATATGAATTAGGCTAGATTAATGAATAAACTATTTAATGAGGTTATGAGTGGCAGGATTGTTGCCTCCATGCCCAATAGTTAATTGATTATATTTAATTAATAATGCATATCTATGTATAGTTAATCCAGGTGTACGCTATATGTATTTATTCCACTACAATATTGAGAGAACCCAAGAGTAGAGACCAACCCAAATGCACTCAATAAATTAACTTGGTAAAAAGTTTAAAATTTGCTCAGGTAGAGGTAATAGTAACACCAACACTCTGATAATTATTTTCATACTATAGCTTTTAAATATCAAAAAGGAACCGTAGGATAGAGAGTGTTACACTGCACCTATGAAAACATCTTAGTTTCCATTTAGAAGTAGCATACTCTTCCTATAATCCATCAAACATGCTGAAATCCTTTGCGATAGCAACAAAGGCCAAGGTAGGTTATTTTCAAAATCTTGGTTTTCTTGGCCTGAAATGATGATTTTGAGGTTGTTGGGAGTTAGGAAAAGGTTTTTAAACTAAAATGCTAGAGTCTTTAATTTCCATTAAGCATTTCTAAGCTTGAATCAGATTTGGAAAGTAGGTTTTACTTTTCACCCACTTTTGGATGTGTAAATCGGCTTGTACGAGTGATATTTGAGCATGAAAATGGTTAGAGATTAGGGGGAAATGGTTAGAATTTGGGGGAAAATGGTTAGAAACTATGCTCATACATTTCAAATTTGAAAAGTAGTGGAATCTAGACTAGAAAATTGTGAAAATATGAGTTTTTAAACTGTCGAAGAACATAGAAATCAATTGAAAGCATGCACCAGTCAACAATCGTGTTCTTAAAAGACCCAAAAATTTATACAAAGATGTAGTAGTTGACTGGTAGCCTTATCAATCGACTATCGGGTCTAATTTCTGCCTAGAAATCGACTAATATCCTTCTATCAGCCATTATGAAGTATGAGATTCCAAAGAACCACCAGTCGACTGGTAACTTTACAATAGCCAACTGGCAGCCCTCTAGAGAGTAACCAGCTTATTGCTAGCTCCATAGCAACCGATTGGCAGCCTTTTAATGTAATATCTACTTCCTTAGAATTCATTTTTGAAGGATAATCTTAGAATTTTATTTCAAGAATTTAAATGATAAAGGAGCTTGGAGATAGAAGGAGAAGGACTAAAGGGTAAATTTTCCTATTTTCTAGGAGGTCACTGAAGTTTCAAAAATTACACCCTTTTCCTCCCTCTTATTTGCCTTTCCTTTCCACATCAAAAGAAAGAGTTAAAGCTTTATGGGAGAAAGGAAGGAAGGAAACCGAGCAGAAGGGGAAGGAGAAGGAAATCAAGTTGGAAGCCTCAAGTAGCTGGATTCCAGGTAAGAAATCCATATTTCTAGCTTGGTAAACATCTTAAGCATCATTTAGGAGTAGATTACTGCACTTAGAACCCCTCAAATCTACTAAAATGTTAGGATTAGCCAAAAATGGATAAATTTCCCTTTTCTTCAAGAATTCTGATTTTCTAGTGTGAAATGAGGATTTTGAAGATGTTTGGAGATAGGAAAAGGTTTTTGAACCATAATTTTAGAATCCTCAATTTCCATTTAGCATCTCTTAGGCTTGAATCAAAATTCTTAAGTTAGTTTTTACTGTTCACTTGAGTTGTATGTGAAAATTTTCTTGTATGATTGATGTTTAAGCCTGAAAATGGTTGGGTTTTGGGGAAAAATTGTTAGATTAAGCTCATACCTTTTACAATTAAAATAGGGTGGAATTTATACTGGAAAATTATGAAAAACCAGAGTTTTTGAGCTATCATAGAACATAACAGCTGATTGCTAGCATGCAAGAGTCGACTATTGTGTTCTTAACAAACCTAAAAATTAATACAGAGGCGTAGTAGTTGACTGGTAGCCTCATCGATCGACCATTGAGCCCATATTTCTGCCTAGTAATTGACTAGCAGGCTATTGTCTTGCGAAGTCCAAGATTTCAAAGAGCCAATAGCCGAATGCTAGCATTCTGATATTCGATTGGCAGCCCTCTAGAGAGTAACCAGCTGACTGCTAGCTCTATGGCAGCTGACTGGTAGCCCTCTACCAGGAAAAATGACTTTTAAAGCAATGAATGAGCTTAGAAACCCTTAAAATCAAATGGAATAAGGCTCAAATGTCATCATATAAGGGGATTTCATATGTTGGGTGATGAGTGACAACAAAATAGGAAAGGAAAGAGCAGAGTTATCTCATAGTGAAACCTTAAGCCTAGGAAGCACAGAAAGCATGATGTAATAAATGCATAATTGTGAAGTACTAGTGTGAAATCTAGATTTATTTTTTAGGGAGTGATTTGTGAGGCAAATACCAAGAGGAAATAGAGAGCCTTGATCAAGAAAGGAATAAATGGTTAAGGTAGAGTAATCTACACTCCCCTAATTTTGAAATAATAATGCGAATTGCTTGCTTTGAAATGAGAAATTTATTTTATGAAATGAGAATTTTTTTGATGAAATGAAATTTAAGCTAGTATGTGATTTTCATATGAGTATATAGAATTTTCCTATGTATGTTCGTTAGCATGAAATGGACTCTTTACTGCTTGTTTTAAATTTGGCTATTAGGTTGTAAGCTTATAAGGAAAGAAGAAATTTGTGATAGACATTTAATGGCTGGTATGGGACAATCATTAGGTGTTCCCTATTCAGACTACTTTATAAAATGTAATTATTTTCAACTTGAAAGGTCTGTATTTGTTAGAGATTACTCATTAAACCAATACAACCCTACGGAAGAATTTAAGAGTAAAGGGAGGATAGTCTAGATGGGGAAAACATATTGCTTTAAGCGTCAAATTCGATAACCCTAAGTATTAGTCGCCTATTTGTATATATTGCTGTATAGTCAGGTAAAGGATGAAACTAGCGATATGCACATGTCAGGGAATGCCTTGAAAGTTAGATTCTTATGTCACATGGATAAAGGAAGTGTGACAATATCACGTGGATAAAAGAAAACATGATAATCATTAGGAGGATAGTCCCCATGATAACAAAAACCCTAGTCACATGGATAAAAGGAAGTGTGATGATAGCTTGGGATTGGAAAATAGCGTGCAATGAGATAATGATTTATAAGCTTGTGATAACATGTATATTAATTTCTGGACATATGCAGGCTATGTGCTCTTTGCATTAATATGGAACTTGTTATGAAAATAAGGTTTGAAATGAAATAACAGGCACTATGAATATGATATTTTGACCAAAATACGGTCTTATACTCTTATGAATTTGATATGAATTTTGTGAAGTATGGCTTCAATGAAACCATATTAATTCCCATATGTTTGATGAGATTTGAATAGTGATTTTGTAATTTACTTACATGTTAGTGTGATACAAGGGAGAAGTGTGATAAAGGGGAGAGGTTTTCTTCACCATAAAGGGTACAGCTAAACTTTCAACTATCTTCTAAAATTATAGATCTATAAATTACTCTACTAGGATAATCATATCTCATTAATTTATTTGTTCAGTTGATCATGGTCAAGCTATGCCTAAAGATTAGTTGGGCTTGAAATATGATTTGGAGCTACAATGCCACCTAGAAGAGCTATAGACCTTAGATCCATTGACAGGGAGTTTGAAATGGCATGTAGGCCAGGAAATGTATATGTAATGAATACTTATATGGTTATTTTGATGAATATTATAAGCTGTAATCATATCTTAATTGTTTATAAATGGATATCTTAGAATTTTATATTCCAGAGCACATGGTTGTATAAATTGTGGTATTAGACACGCTGCACATAAGAGGTGGTTGAGTGGAACTTGAATATACCAAGAGAGGAGTCTATTTAGGTTACACTCAATTAGTAACGACCCAACTGTTAATTAAAAAGGAAAATTTTAAGTAAGAATTCCATGCTTCATAATAACTCTGATGTGTTCATGTAGATAATAGGGGTTGTTACAAGTTGGTATTAAAGCTAGGTTTAGGGGAAAGCTAGGTATCAGAGCTATAGTTTACTGGTTTACTAGTTCATGAGTGGCTAGGCTTGTAGCTTTAGAAATTGTGATATGAATTCTTAGACTCTGGAATATATAGGATTGTCATTACAACAATTGAGATATTAGGAGTAAACTTGCTCCTATGGTTGCATTTGTTATTACTAAATGCTAATTATTTTTCTTTTATATCAATAGACTATGGTAAGCACTAGAAGGGGAACTGTGGGAGGGCCAACAGGTGGCGATGAGATGAATGAAGAATTGAGAGATATGATGGGCACGTTTAGGATGATGACTGAGGCAGTGAGAGATCAGGCCGCCACCAGTGCCAACATCATAAGGCAGTATCAGGAGAGCCACCAAAATCTTAACAAAGGGAATAATCGAAATGAAAACCATATGTACCAGGGCTGGCTAGGGTTCCAAAGGGCAGGACCACCACCATTCACAAGTAAATGTAAACCGATGGTAATGTAAGGATGGCTAAAGGAGATGGAGAAAATCTTTCAACTACTGCATAACACTAAGGAGAAAAGGTTTACCTATGCAACATATATGTTGAAGGGTGAAGCAGAAAACTGGTGGAGTAGGGCAAAACAACTCATGGAGAGTAAGGGCACCCCACTAACTTAGGAGTCCTTCAAGAGAGTCTTCTTGGAGAAATACTTCCCCAAGAGCATAAGGCAGGTAAAGGAAATAGATTTCTTGCAGCTTAAGCAGAGGGGTAAGCCCTTTGAGGAATATCTAGCCAAGTTCAAAGAATTAACTAAGTACTTTACATATTTGAGGCTATATCCTGATGAGGCCTAGAAGTTAAGCCAGTTAGAAGCGAGGTTATACTGGCAGATGAAGATGTAAATAGCCCCAATAGAGATCAGGGATTTATAGTATTGGTGAATAAATGTCGCATCGTTAGTAAGAGTTTGGAGGAAAAGTAACATATGAATTAGAGATTTGCTGCTTGGCAGAAACAACCTACCAAGAACTTGAATGTAAAAAGGGGAAACTTCAAGGCACCTCAAGGGTTATCTAATAGTAACCGACGCCCAGAGGTTGCTAATTGCCCAAAGTGTGGAAATAGGCATGGGAATTAGCCTTGCTGGTATTGAACATTGGTGACATGCTTCAAGTGTAAAAAAATAGGGCACATTGCAAAGTACTACCCGGTCAATGGAAATTAGCAAAATCCTAGTGGGAAAGGCCACAAGCCCTAGGAAGAATCTTTACCTTGGACGAGGATTACGTTAAGAAATCACTCCGACTAATGCAGGTTAGAGGTAAGATTTATAATTTTCCTTTAATAATACTGTTTGATTTAGGTGTTACGCACTCTTTCACATATAATACATGTGTTAGGAAAATAAATTTGCCTTTTCAAACCATGCCATATGATTTACATATTTCCATGCCCTTAGGAGAATCTACAATATCTCTTCATATTTGTTTAAATTATCCCTTTTTCATTGATAACGACCTGTTTGTTATAGATTTGGTGTGCTTACCCCTGATTGGGATCGATGTCATTTTGGGGATGGATTAGTTGTCTAGGAATCAAGTTTTTTTGAATTGTTTTGAAAAGTCTATTACTTATTTGGATGCCTTACTGATGGGTAAAAGTGATAGAGTGTGTGAGGTAAATGATATCTTCCTTAACTTTTCCCAAGTGGAATTACAAGAGAGGCTTAGCTTAATTCTTATTATTAGAGATTTTCCTGAAGTATTCCCTTTAGAGATGGTCAAGTTACCCCTACTGATGGAAATCAAATTCACCATAGACTTGGTTCCTGGCATAGGCCCAATATCCATAACACCCTATAGGATGGCTCCAATAGAACTAAGGAGTTAAAGGTCCAAATAGAGGAAATGTTGGAGTAGGGGTTCATTAGGCCTAGTATGTCACCTTGCGTAGCTTCTGCCTTGTTTGTATAGAAGAAGGATGGGAACATGAGACTATGTATAGATTACCGACAATTGAATAAGGTAACTATCAAGAATAAGTACCCTTTACCCCGAATAGATGACCTATTTGACCAATTATAGGGAGCAATTGTCTTTTCCAAAATAGATTTGAGGTCAGGATACCATCATATTAGGGTTAAGGATGAAGATATCCCTAAAACAATGTTTAGCACTAGATATGCCTATTATGAGTTTCTAGTGATGCCATTTAGACTAACCAATGCCCTCTCTATCTTTATGGATTATATGAATAAAATCTTTTTACACTACTTGGACCAGTTTGTGGTTGTATTTATAGATGACATCCTAGTTTACTCCAAAACTCATTAAGAGCATGCACAACACCTTGAAATGGTGTTGTAGATGTTAGAGGAAAAGCAGTTGTATGCTAAGTTGGAAAAGTGTGAGTTTTGGTTATAAGAGGTTAAATTTCTAGGTCATATAGTGAATAGACAAAGAATTTTGGTAGGTCTTAAGAAAATTAAGGCTATACTGAATTGGGGTTAGCCAAGGACGATCACTGAGATTAGAAGTTTTTTAGGTCTAGCAGGTTATTATTGAAAGTTTATACAAGGATTCTATCAAATAGCCTTACCATTAACCCAATTGACCAAAAAGGGTGTTGCATTTGAGTAGAGTGAACGGTGTGAGCATAGTTTCAAAACACTAAAGGATAAACTAACTACTGCTCCAGTATTAGTAATCTTGAACTCAATAGAGCCTTTTGAGGTATACACAGATGCATCAAAGAAAGGTTTAGGATGCATCTTAATGCAAACAGGGAGAGTAGTTGCCTATGCATCTAGACAGCTTAAACCTATAGAGAAAAACTATCCCACTCACGATTTGGAGTTAGTTGTCGTGGTTTTTGCCCTAATTAGAGATATTACCTATATAGGAATAAATTCAAGGTTTTTAGTACATAAGAGCCTTAGGTACTTGTTTGATCAAAAGGAGTTGAATATGAGACAGATGAAGTGGGTAAAGTATCTAAAGGATTTTAACTTTGAACTAAAATATCATGCAGGGAAGGCTAATGTTGTAGCAGATGCATTAAGTAGGAAATCCCTGCACGTAACTAGCCTTATGATAGATGAGATGAAATTGCTTGAAGACTTTATGAATCTTAGTCTTAATGTAATTTCACTTCCAAATAGGTTAGCAATGAGTGACTTCCAGATTAATGGTGAACTAAGGGAACTAGTCCAAAAATCCCAACAAGAGGATGAATCCCTAGGAATCTTTGCAGATCAACCTGATTTTAGGTTAGCCATTGATGAGGTATTGATGTTTAGGAACTGAATAGTAATCCCAAACCATTAGGAATTAAGGGAGAAATTGTTAGCTGAAGCCCACTGTAGCCATTACACTATTCACCCAGGTATTTCTAAGATGTATCAAGAGTTGAAAAGAAACTTTTGGTGGTTAAGCATGAAGAAAGACATCACAAAGTATGTAAGTGCTCGTATTACTAGTCAACAGGTAAAGATAGAGCATCAAAAACCCGCCGGGTTTTTTAGACCACTAGACATACCAGAAAATAAGTAGGATCAAATAACTAAGAATCTTCTAGTGGGACTACCTAGAACCCCAGTTGGTTATGATTTCATATGGGTGATAGTGGATAAGCTGACTAAATCTGCTCATTTCTTACCCATCAGGATAAGATATTCCATGGAAAAGTTAGCCTAATTATATCTTAAGGAGATTGTGAGATTGCATGAGGTACCCTCTAGTATAGTGTTAGACCGAGACCCTAGGTTCATGTCCCAATTTTGGCAGTCCTTACAAAAAGCATTAGGAACCCAACTTAAATTTAGCACTCAAACTGATGGACGGTCTAAGAGAACGATACAAACCCTAGAGGATATGTTGAGAGCGTATGTGCTAGAAAAGAAGGGAAGTTGGGATAGGTACCTACCTCTAATAGAGTTTGCATACAATAATAGTTATTACACTACTATAAGTTATTGTATAATATGCTACTTTGTATGGGAGGAGTTATAAGTCACCCTTAAGGTAGAAATGGGGAAGAGAGCATTGTTAGGCCAGAGATCATACAAGAAACTACTGATCAAATCAAAATGATCAGGGAAAAGATGAGAGTTTCCCAGTAGAGATAGGATAACTATGCCAATAGGAAGAGAAGGCCTTTGGAATTCGATGAGGGAGACCATGTCTTTTCAAGAGTGTCACCTACCACAGGTATTAGCCAGCAAATAAAGACAAAGAAATTGAGTCTACGATTCCTATGACCCTTTCAGATCCTAAAAAGAGTCAGTCCGGTCGCCTACCATATTGCCTTACCTCCCTATATTTTAAATTTTCATGATGTCTTCCATGTATCACAACTATAAAAATATGTCCCAAATATTGGGGAATCAGCCCATAGTTTTAAAGAAAAATTTAACTTAAGAGTCTACTCCTGTTGAGATCCTAGATTTCAAGACTAAGAAACTTTGAGGACAAAATTCTTGTAAGGAGGGGAAGAATGTAATATCTGCTTCCTTATAAGTCTTTTTGGAGGATAATCTTAGAAGTTTATTTCAAAAGTTTAAATGAACAAGGAGCTTGGAGATAGAAGGAGAAGGACTAAAGAGTAAATTTTCCTAATTGCTATGAGGTCCCTAAAGTTTCAACTATTACACCCTTTTCCTCCCTCTTATATGCCTTTCCCTTCTACACCAAAAGAAAGAGTTGAAGCTCTAGTAGACAAAGGAAGGAAAGAAATCGAGCAAAAGGGGAAGGAGAAGGAAATCAAGTTGGAAGCCTTAAGTAGCTAGATTCTAGGTAAGAAATCCTTACTTCTAGCTTGGTAAACATCCTAAGCATCATTTAAGAGTAGATTACTACACTTAAAACCCCTCAAATCTGCTGAAATGTTAGGATTAGCCAGAAATGGAGAAATTTCCCTTTTCTTTAGGATTTTGATTTTTTAGTGTGAAATGCAGATTTTGAAGATGCTTGGAGATTGGAAAAGGTTTCTGAACCATAATGTTAGAATCCTTAACTTCTATTTAGCATCTCCTAGACTTGAATTAGAATTTTCAAGTTAGGTTTTACTGTTCACTCGAGTTGTATGTGAAAATTTTCTTGTATAATTGATGTTTGAGCCTGAAAATGGTTAGGTTTTAGGGGAAAATTGTTAGAACTAAGTTTATACCTTTTAAAATTGAAATGGGGTGGAATCTGGACTGGAAAATTATGAAAAACCAGAGTTTTGAGTTGTCACAGAATATAATAGCTGATTGCTAGCATGCAATAGTCGACTATCGTGTTCTTGAAAAACCCAAAAATTGATACAGGGGCATAGCAGTCGACTGGTAGCCTTATTAGTCGACTATCGAGCCCATATTTCTACCTAGCAGTCAACTGGCAGCCTTCTATTAGTCAATTGGCAGGCTACTGTCTTGCGAAGTCCAAGATTCCAGAGAGCCACCACCTAACTGCCAACATTACGATAATTAATTGGCAGCCCTCTATAGAGCAACCATTTGATTGTTAGCTCTATGACAGCCGATTGGCAGCCCTCTAACATGAAAAATGACTTTTATAGCAATGAATGAGCTTAGAAACCCCTAGAATCAAATGGAATAAGGCTCAAATGTCATCATACAAGGGGATTTCATATGTTGGGTGATGAGTGACAAAAAAAAAAGAAAGGAAAGAGGAGAGTTTTCTTATAGTGAAACCTTAAGCCTAGGATGGATCGAAAGCATGATGTAATAAATGCATAATTGTGAAGTATTAGTGTGAAATCTAGATTTATTTCTCAAGGAGTGATTTGTGAAGCAAATACCAAGAGGAATGAGGAAACCTTGATCAAGGAAGGAACAAACTGTTAAGGTAGAGTAATCTACACTCCCCTAATTTTAAAATAATGATGTGAATTATGATAAGCACATAATTATACATATTTAATTGATAGATTCCACTTACTTTAGGGGTATATTTTATGTGTTTCATGTATAATTACCCATGTCTCTACTTTTTTTCATGTTATCCAAGCTTTTCCTAGCTACAAAGCAATTTTGAAGAGAAATGGACCAAATCCAAGTGTCTAAAGGCTCAAAAAACCTCAAAATACACCTTTTAGCATGGGTACCCATGAAGTCTTCTAGAAAACACCCTACCACATGCCCATGCTACCTTAAATCTTCTAGAACACACCTCTCCACATACCAAAGACATCTTATGCACCTTCCTACATGGCCATAGCAACAATCTCCAACCAAGATATGCCAAAAAATGTATCACGGAGGGATTTCTTCTAGAACACGGCCTAAACAAGAGCCATGCCCTCCACTTAGGCTACCACACGGCCATTATACTTTCTAGGTTGCCACATGGTCGTGTGGAAGCCTAGAGAGGCACCTACCTTACCTATAAATAGGAGAAGGTGCAAGGAAGGAAAGGCATCACTTCTAGGCATCTAAGGAGAAGGAAACTAGGAGCACTTGGAGTAGACTGAAGTGTGACAATCCTTGCTAGTATTTGGAGCCTAAGACTTCAATTCCCTTGCCTCTCTACAAAGTTCACAAGCTGTAGAGAGTCAATCAAGATTTAAAGGAAGATATTGGGAAGCATCAAGAGGCAATTCAAAGCATATTCAAGAAAGGAGTTCAAAATCCAAACCAGTCATCCAAAACTCAACAGATGAGGATGTTTTTGTGTCCATTTTGTTCTTCTTCCCTTGATTTAATTCTTTTTGTCTTATTCATAAACATGAGTAGGGTTATAAATTGAATTGTGTGATCTCCCTCTTGTTAAAGATTAAAAAAGTTTTTATTACGCTACGTCATAAGAAAAACTATCTAGATTCCTCTCAAATACTCTAACCATTGATGTTTGGAATTAGAAAACTAATTAGAGAGAACAATTGATCTTCGCTCGGACTAAGAGGTTGACAACTACTAAACCAGAAGGAACTCCTAAAAAGCCCTAATCCTGATCTAAACTTGACCATTGGACACGAATAGCCAATGGAAGGTATAGGTTTAAGAAATCCATTGAAACCAACCAAAAATTTGGATTTTTTTTACACAGGTAACACAATCAGGTTTATAACTCATTATCTTTTGTTTACATATCATCTAGTCTAAGACCCCAATGGGTTTGCTTTTTTATAACTTGATAATTCACCATTTTAACACTTGCTTTACTTTCCTTCCAAAGTCAAGAGAGTGATAATTAGATTTAGATAATTAAAAATTCATCATTATTCTTCTTAGGCTAGATAACAACAATTAAGTAGTAACTCTAGGTTTCCCATTCCCGTGGGATACGACCTTGGTACTCACTATTGCGTTAGGCTACACTGACAGGTACACTGCCTTAAGGTGTGGCTACATATAGTTCATTGGTAGCACATGAAGTGTTTGGCGCCATTACCGGGGAATATTTGTGAAAACTAGAGTGAAATTAGGAATTGTTACTTTAGCCATTTTATTTTATTTTTCCTTTACCATTTTAATTTTTTTAGTTATTTTTCTTTAATTTTTTTTTCTTTCAGTATTTAAAATTATTAATTATCTCTAAAATTTTATGATTAGGAGTACAAAACCTAAACCAACTAATCCTCTTTCTGAGCCTAAATGATATGTTAACTCAAGATCACGTTTACATCACATTGAGGAGGAACCAGTTCAAATTCATGTTCATACAACGCAAGAGATGGCCAATAATAATAATAATGAAGATGGTAACCGAAAAGTGTACGATTTTCTAGACCTTCATTGGAAAAAACACAAACATGCATCAGTTGACCTACCATTGCTGCTAATAATTTTGAAATAAAGCCAAACATCATCCAAATGGTGAAACAAACTGTATAGTTTGGAGGGCTACCTAGTGAGGACCCCAATGCATATATCGCCAATTTCTTGGAGATATGTGACACCTTTATAATCAATGGAACTAGCGATGATGCCATTAGGCTTAGGTTGTTTCAATTCTCTCTAAGGGACAGGACCAAGAGATGGCTGCAATCCCTCTCTCTTAACTCTATCACCACTTGGAATACTTTGAAAGAAAAATTTTTCTATAAATATTTTACTCCTGCTAAGACTGTACAGATGCGTAATAATATTTCTTCTTTTGTATAGATGAATGATGAAAGCATGTATGATGCTTGAGAGAGATATAAATACCTGTTAAGATGTTACCCACACCATAGACTACCCGTATGGATGCAGGTGCAAACCTTTTATAGTGGTTTGAACCAAACCACTAGGCAAATGGTAGATGTAGCAATAGGAGGAGCTCTGAATAATAAAACCCCTGAGCAAGCACCAAATCTGATAAATGAAATAGCCATGAACAATTATCAATGGCAATCCTCTAGGGACAGATGGCAGAGAGTGGTCAACTAGATAGATTCTACATCAGTCTTGGCAGCTCAAGTAGAGCTTTTGGCCAAGAAAATAGACTAACTCTAGATGTCGATTCAAGTAGAATAGTTAGGCTGTGAATTTTGTGGTGGCCTACATTATGGTGCAAACTGTAATGCAGGAGGTATGTTTGCAAACTCATCAACTTCATTTTCATCTAACTTGGGTTCTGCTGACTTAGAATAGGTAAATTACATGGGTAAGACCCCAAGATAGCTAAATAACCCATACAACAACACATGCAATCCTGGGTAGAAAAATCGTCTGAATTTCAGTTGGAGAAACAATAACACCCAAGGTCCACCAAACTATTAGTGGCAGCAGCAATAACCCTAGTCGCAAACTGCCCCAAATCAATTTCCTCAAGGGCAGGAAAAGAAGCCTAGTTTTGAGGAATTTATGATGAAGTATATGTCCTCTTCAAACATAATCCTTAGAAATCAACAGGCCTCTATTCAAAACTTAGAAACTCAGTTAGGCTAGATATCTAAGTTGTTGGTTGAGAGACAGCCAGGGACACTCCCCAGTACCACAGAGCTAAACCCAAGGGAGCATTGCAATGCTATCACTCTGCTATCGGATAAGCAGAAACCTAGTTCTTTACAATTGACTGACGGTACTACTATTGTACAGGATAAGCCAGTCAGTAAGGAACCAAGATCAAAGGTTAGTAAACCAGTACAAGCTGAGGACAAGAAAAGTCTTATGGAAGAGTACCAACCACTTGTTCTATACCTTGCTAGACTAAAGTAGGCAGAACTATTTCAAAAACTCGGTAAGTATATTGATCTACTTGAACAACTAAAAAGTAATAGACAAGAACCCAAGGATTTGGGGTTGTAACACTGACTGAAGAGTGCACATCAATCATACAAAACAAGCTACCTATTAAGAGGTATGATCCAGGGAGTTTTTCTATACCTTGTGTAACTAATAAACTACCTGTTATAGATGCTTTAGTTGATTTAGGACCTGGAATTAATCTGATGCTTACTAGCTTGTTTGATAGATTAGGATTGAATAAACTAAAACCTGCTAGGATAACTATACAATTAGTTGATAGGACTATTAAACATCTTAGGGGTATAATTGAGAATGTCCTAGTAAGAGTTGGCAATTTTACATTTCCTGTTGACTTTATTGTAATGGATATGGAAGGTGAAAGTAGCGTACCCATAATTCTAGGAAAACCTTTCCTCACAACATCCAAGGCTCTTATAGATTTTTTTCAAGGAAAGTTAATGCTTAGAGTAAGGGATAAAACTGTCACTTTTGATATAACCACTCCTCAATTGTAGGAAACATCACCTAATAACTCTTTGCAAAAGCAACTACATGAGAACTTGCTTTCTGACCCTTTGCAGGTAGCTAATGAGTCTAGTAGCAATATTAACCCTTCTATGCATAACAAATCAAAGGTGAAAAAGGTGAAAACTTTAATTATGGCCCCCTTATCCTGAAACCAAAAGAACCACCTAAGCACTTTAGGTACACATATGTGGATGCAGTAAAGAAGTAGCCTGTGATCATAACAAGTGAGTTAACACCAGATAAGAAGGAATTAACTTCACCCGCTCGCCAGAAACACCCCAGGGCCCTTATATTCAAAAGCCCTCCACCTCTTCTAGCTCCACCTAATTAGGGCAGTAATTAAACTTCCCTTTTTCATCCTTCTCTTTAACTTTATTTTCGTTCATGTACCTTAGTTTTTTGTACTATTTTCTTTCTCTGTGTATCTTTCCAACTTATTTATTTACTTTTGAGATATCTCTTTTGCTATACATCAAGGACAATGTTTTTCTTAAGTGTTGGGTGACTCCTGGTTTAACTTCAGCTTTCTTTCGTCTCAAATAAATTTTCAAAAAAAAATTTTTTTTTAGTGTAGTAGTTTTAACTTTAATTAGTTTACATTCTCCTTTGTTCATTCAGTTATGTTAGTTTACATTATTTTTTTTTTCTTTCTTTACTTTATTTTTACTTTGTTCATAATACAAATAATTGCTTTCCTATATGCATTCCAAAAGGTATCATACTAGTGATTGTCTTCACCATTGCTTTATATTAAGTCATAATATGGATAAAATATAACACACACTTATAATTTTACAAGTCAAACTCTTTTAAATCTATACTAGACAATAAATGCATTTCATAACTCATATAGAAAAATAATTCTATGGCACCCTAGATGCTCCCACATCTGACACCATGTTCTTCATTGCATACACTCTTAGCTGATAATATGGATAGGAAGACATGCATGCATTACTTGACTGACAATTTTATTGAAAATTTTAGGAACCTATAAAGCCACACCCTATAAATGTGAGGATTTAAGCCAAGAGAGGATTCATTACAAACATGCTTTACATTTTTCTTGCTGAAGGTGCACTTCATTTTACTATGTTACTAGAACGTGCTTTGTAATACTTGTCAAAATTACATGAATTTTTGAATATCAAATATAATTTAGGCAACTTATGTTACACCACTATTGACCAAAAAGCTTACCCTATATATTTCCCTTAGTTAACCATTACCGAGACTTGACATGTTCTTCCATATATACACCTTTACACACCATATTCCACTTCTTTTTCTTTACAATACCTTTCTTTGCCACCCTATATGTTGAAATTTGTATGGTCTGTTCTTCATATATGGATTAAAATGTAGTATCTCAATAGATAAGGATTCACTGAGTATTCCCTTTATTTTGAGATACCCCCTCTATCCAAGACTAAATATTAGAAAAACTGCAAGATTGCAAAAAGCAAAAAGAAAAAATATAATATATGAAGAAGAGAAAAAGGAAAGAAAGAAAAGAAGAAAAGGAAAGGAAAAAGAACGCAAGAAGAAAAAAATCATGATTATCAAAGCAGTCTTTGTACTATCTTAGGAAAGGGTATTCTCTGAGATAAAAAGCTTAGTGAAAACTATGTCTACCGCATTTAATCCTTGAAATCTCCCTAGGACTACATGCATTTTCAACATATCTATACCCTTTTCTCCTAAAATTCTTCTCCTGCCTTTACCTTAAGCCTCATTGCAACCTTCTCAAGACCCTTTAATCATGATATTCAAGTTTTCACAGGTAGTGGAGATGAGATTTATAAGAAAGCATATGGAAAGCATGGCACTATGAAATTTCTTGAGAGATTTCACTTCACCTATATACACTTCTGAGCGACATTGAGTGATCTCTATGAGGCAGTGGTTCCTAATCAAATAATGAATTGCTTGTTGAGGAAGTGCATTCAATCTAACTATCTCTGTTATTAGTGAAGGGCTTACAACACCAAGAATTATGGTTAAGATTCATGTAGCATCAAGTTACATAGACTGTGGAGTATGTATAAACCATGAAAAGCTTTTATTGTTTCTTATAAATTAAATAAAAGTTTACTTGAGGACAAGCGAAAGCTTTAGTGTGGGGTATTATGATAAGCACAAAATTATACATATTTAATTGCTAAATTCCACTCACTTTAGGGGTATATTTTATGTGTTTTAAGTATAATTACCCATGTCTCCACTTGTTTTCATGTTATCCAAGCTTTTCCTAGGTACAAAACAGTTTTGAAGAGAAATGGACCAAAACCAAGTGTCTAAAAACTCAAATTGCCTCAAAATGCACCTTTTAGCATGGGCACCCATGAAGTCTTCTAGAACACACCCTACCACATACCCATGCTACCTTAAATCTTCTAGAACACACCTCTTCACATGCCAAAGACATCTTATACACCTTTCTACACAGCCAGAGCAATAATCTCCAACCAAGAAATGACCAAAAACACATCACGAAGGGATTTCTTCTGGAACATAACCTAGAACATAGTTATGCCCTCCACTTAGGCTACCACACAACCATGCCACTTTCTAGGCTGCCACATGGCCATGTGGAAGCCTAGAGAGGTGCCTCCCTTGCCTATAAATAGGAGAAGGTGCAAGGAAGGAAAGGCATCACTTTTAGGCATGTAAGGAGAAGGAAATTAGAAGCACTTGCAGTAGCCTAAAGTGTAACAATCCTTGCTAGTCTTTAGAGCCTAATACTTTAGTTCCCTTGCCTCCCTACAAAGTTCACAAGCCGTGGAGAGTCAATCAAGAGTTGAAGGAAGAGATTGGGAAGCATCAAGAAGCAATTCAAAGCATAGTTAAGAAAGGAGTTCATAATCCAAACTAGTCATCCAAAACTTAAAAGATGAGGATGTTTTTGTTTCCATTTTTTCCTTCTTCCCTTGATTTAATTCTTGTTGTCTTATTCATAAACATAAGTAGCTAGATTGGTAGAACCCATTTGGGGTTTTTAAACGATATTGATACTTTGATTTAAATATGATTGGGTTATAAATTGAATTGTGTGATCTTCCTTTAGTTAAAGATTAAACAAGTTTTTATTACACGACATCGTAAGAAAAATTATCTAGATTCCTCTCAAATACTCTAACCGATGATGTTTGGAATTAGAAAACTAACTAGAGAGAACAGTTGATCTTCGCTCAGGCCAAGAGGTTGACAACTGTTGGACCAGGAGGAACTCCAAAAAAGCCCTAATGTTGATCTAAACTTGACCATTGGACACGAATAGCCAATGAAAGGTATAGGTTTAAGAAATCCATTGAAACCAACTGGAAATCTAAATTTTTTTTACACAAGTAGCACAATCAATTTCATAACTCATTATCTTTTGTTTATATATCATCTAGTCTAAGACCCCAATGGGTTTGCTTTTTTAGAACTTGATAATTCACCGTCTTAACACTTTCTTTACTTTCCTTCCAAAGTTAAGAGAGTGATAATTAGATTTAGATAATTAAAAACCTATCATTATTCTTCTTAGGCTAGATAACAACGATGAATTAGTAACTTTAGGCTTTCCCATTCCCATGGGATACGACCTTGGTACTCATCATTATGCTAAGCTACACTGAAAGGTGCACTATCTTAAGGTGTGGCTATATGTAGTTCATTGGTATCACTTCAAATTTCTTGTTTTGAAATGAGAAATTTATTTTATGAAATGGGAATTTATTTGATGAAATGAAATTTAAGCTAGTATGTGATTTTCATATGAGTATAAAGGATTTGCCGTGTATGTTCATTAGCATGAAATGGACTCTTTGCTACTTGTTTTAAATTTGGCTATTGGGTTATATGCTTATAGGGATAGACAAAATTTGGAGTGGACATCTAACGACTGGTATGGGACGGTCATTAGGTTTTCCCTATGCAAACAACTTTATAAAATGTAATTTTTTTTAAACTTTAAAGGTCTATATTTGTTAGAGATTACTCATTAAACCAATACAACCCTATGGAAGACTTTAAGGAGTAAAGGGATGATAGTTTAGATAGGGAAAATGTATTGATTTAAGAGTAAAACTATATAAACCTAAGTATTAGTTGCCTATTTGTATGTATTGCTATATAGTTGGGTAAAGGATGAGATGTAACATCCACTCCTAAATTTTGAGAGATGTTTGTTAATTATAGTTAATTGCTAGTGTATGTTACATTTATGTTATGTTAGATAACATATAGATGCATTAGAATGAGAGTTTTAGGTGAAGAGAATGAAAAGGGACCAAATTGAAAGTAAAAAGATGCAGTGAGGATGGATGTGAGAATTTTTGAAACTTCAGGGCAATAAACTATAATTTTAGCCAAAAGATTTACTGTAGCAACAGAATTTTGAAAACTTTCCACCAGTGGGTTAGGGACTAAATGGTAATTTAACATATAGTTGGAAGAATTGTTATTTTGGGCTGAATGGTTGGGAATTGGGAGCAGAATGGCAAAGGAATGAATCACCTATAAATAGGTGAATCCCTCAGAACCCTTCAATTGCATCTTGCACTATGAAATTTTAGAGAGAGAAAAAGAATGAGCTAGAGAGAGAAAGAGAAGGAATTTGGAACAAACATCACTGTTACTTGGATTTAAGCATTCTAGGAGATAGGAAATCACTCTAGAACACTTCCCAATCATCAAACACCGATTAGAAATTAGTAAAAAGGTAGCATAATAACCCAATCCCTTTATTCCAGAGTTTACTATTTATACTACTGAAAATTGTGAAATTGAACTTGTTTGAAAGAAAAAGGGATTAAAAACTACATTCTTTTTGTTTTTAATCACTATTGGGTATTTTTAACCGATTGAAAGTAATTGTGCATGCTAAAAATTGTCTATGAAAAATGGGTTTTTCAGCTTGAACGAAAATGAGTTTTAATCTCAGATTTGGACAAGATCATATGATGTTTTGGATTATTTTCTTGTGTTAAATGTTGCTAAGGAGTTTGTCTTGAGTTCATCATTTTCAAAATGGATTTAATAATAAGTTTTTGGATTGAAAATTTGGGTCAACTACAATTCATAAATAGAGCAAGACGCAGCAGCCGACAGTCACAATGTAGCAGTCGACTATCATGCTCTTGATGTACCTAGAAACGTATACAGGATGCTAGCAATCGACTGTCGGGCACCTGGAAGTCGATTTTCGTGTTCTTTATCTTTCCAAAAATGCCCAAGAACAGAGTAGCAGACTGCCCTAACCTAGCAGTCGACTGTCAAGCCCCACAGTAAGCTAGTAGCTGACAGCTAGGCACCTAGCAGTCGATGGTAGCTCTCTGTTTAGAATTTTAAAGGTTCAGACAGAATGCAACCAGTTGACTCATAGCGTGGTACCAGTCAAATTCCACCTTTTATGATGAAAAGATGAACTTAATGATATATTTAAATGATATCTAGCCCAAAAACTAAATCTAAACTAGAGACTAAACTTAAATTATAAGCAAGGTAACATATACTTTGAATGTAAATGAGAAAGAGCATGAAAGTGATGAAATTTAAAAGGAAGGAGCAAGAATGCATAAGAAAAATGAAAATTGTATTCTTAATATATGTATTTGGGGTAGATAGGTTCAAATCTGAATGACTGATTATTGGTATGGGACAGTGAATGGACATGCCACTATTATCGTGATAGTTGTAAATTGTAAGTTAGCAACTTAATGGCTAATATAAATGAAAGTCACAAACTTAGAGTTTACAGAACTATAGTATACACCGATTCACCCTTATATATATGTTTATGAATAGCGTTTTGTGGACCCAAGTATGTACTTAATGTGTGTAACCCAAATGTGGGGACTTTATTATACTTGGATCCACTGGAGGACGCTCCAGAATGTACATAAATATGATATGCAGTCGAGAACTACCAAGTATAGTTTCCAAAGTATATATTTGAAAGTATGGAGTGGTGCACATGTTAACCCTCTAGATTTCTCTTATTATGCAATTATATGATGATGATTATGATGATGATTGGCAGAGGCCAACAAGAAGTGCTCTTATTTCCTTATTGCTCTTTATTTTATAATGAAAGTTATATGAATGATGTTATGTTACCAATATGTTTCGATGAATTTATGAGATATATGCTATGAGCTAAACCTATGCATGCATGTATGAATGTTAAATGAAATGTTATACAGGATAACCCAATAAATGTATTGTTTTATGAAAAAGAATGTAGAATTTTCATATGAGTTTATGGTGGTACAAACTAGCTATTTTGAAAAATGGTTATTAATGCTAATGAGAGTTATTCTCATAAAAATTTTGGTTTCTATCAGATGCCTAGGTTCCAGATAGTGTTGGAAGTGGTGGAGATACCCTTTCTAGGGTATTTTCCTGTTATTCATGAAGTGTGGATCGTGTATATATGGGAAGTTCCTCCTATACCTTGAGGATGTAAAGTTCTAGGAAAGTTTTTGGTATGCCCAATACCTTGAATCCTTATGATATTTTGGTAAAAGGATCAGGAGAATAGTTTTTATGTATAGGATAAGGGCATATATGTATTAGGATATGTGAGCTAGGAATCCACTAGCTAGTTTTGTTAATTGGGTATGAGTGACAGGCTTGTTGTCTCCTTACCCTGACTAACACTTTCACATATCCATAGATATATGTCTAATGAATGATATGTATACACTGTAAATGAATGTGGATGTATATATATGTATGTTTTATGTCAATTAATTTAATGTATTTTTCGCTGCATAACATGTAAGATCCCGAGTGTGATAGCCCAGACCAATAATACTAATTATGTCATTTGATAAATATTTAAAATTTAACTTGGGTAATGGAAGTAGTAATTCACCAATCTTATTGTATATTGGTTATATTATTTAAATCACTTTAAAAGGAACTATAAGATTGGGGGGTTACAATGAGTTGGTATCAAAGCACTACTACCACGGCTATTTAGAACTGGCTCGATAGTGAAAGGATAGATTCCTCAGGATAGAGACTAATGCAAGGTAGTTAGTTGAGCCATGGCAGTTAACTGGCTTGTATTATGTTTTGAATTGAGGAATGAAGTATTAGGTTTGGGTAAATGATATTTCTGATTAGTGCCATATGATCTCTTATAAATAGTATGTTATTGAGACTGATCACCTCGGTAATGTTTATTTTGTAGAGTGAATTATGGCCCCACCTAGAAGAAATACTGGGAAGGAAAAGGAAGGTGAAACCAATATGGAAAGAGTTATACAAGTGATGATAGGAGTGGTAGAGGCTATGAGAGAGAAGGTTGCTACTATCGCTCAATAGGCTGCTATTGCCACCCAATAGGCTACAACTGCTACTCAACAAGCTGCAACTACGGTTGAAGCACTTAGACAATTTCAAGAGAATAGACATGTGAATCCCAACCCAAATCCTGAAGTTGGGCGAGTAGAAACCAAATTTATAATGGATGGCCTAAATTCTAGAGAAACAACCCTCCTTCCTTTAGGGGTGAATTTAACCTAGGCAACAAAAGAGTGGCTTCAAAAAATGGAAAAGTTGTTTGAGGTGTAACATCCCATGCTTTCTTAATTATTTTTAAACATAACAAATGGATAGATTTTAATGTAGAAATTCTGCTTCTCTTAGGCTTACTTTAGACAACTAATTAAAAAGTGAAGGGGAGGGAAGCCCTATACACATTAGTGTAGATCAGTAAAAGGGAATAAAAGAGAATACTGGGCCATAAATAAGGGAAGTTTGTAACCTTTTCTTTTATCCCTTAGCTTAACCGAATAGAAGTATATAAAAGAGAAGTAGATAAAAGATAAGGGAAAATAGGGGAAGGAAGTTATGATTATAGATAGTAAATGAGATAAGTTCTTTACAATTAAATCGTGACACTAGGGAAGACATTAAGAAGACCGAATGAAGAGGGAAATAGGTAATGCATGAACAAAGGAAAGGAACGGATAGAAGTGTGATGGTGAGCTACCTTCTTTCTCCCATTACCTCTCACTTTAAAATGATTAAGAGATTACATACAAGGCATGTGATTCCATTCTTCTCTCCTTTTTGCTAACCGAATGAGTGAGTTAGGAATAAAAATAAGTATAAGAATAATTGAAGCCAAAGACCTACACATGTAGCTAAAGAAGAATGAAAGATAAAAACATAGTATAGTTATAGAAAGAATTTAGTGATGGAGAAGGAGAAAAACAAAGGGAAATACACATAAAAAAATTCTATGCCTCTTATCTTCATTCCATGTAGCATTTAATTCAATTATAAGATGGGAAGGGGACATGCATACGGTGAAGAGGTGGAAAGGTGAGAAAGAGTCATGTGGAGTGGCATTCTTTCTCTTTCCTTGCTTTGTTATTTCCTTCCCATGAAATGTGATGAATGAGCTGCTTAATTCTTCGTCCTTCTTTTTCTTTTTCCCTGGCATGTTAACGTTAATCCAACTGAGAAATAGGTGAGAGAAAATAGCCATACAAAAACTATCTTTTCCTAAGTCCTTAAGATGACCGACCAAGCTTAGAATAGGCATCATTAAATGTACATATGTGCCTCATGTAAGAGAATATAATGTTGTGAAAATACCTAGAACTATTCGGTGATGTTGAGAAAGGAAGGAGGAAGAAAAATCTGAAGAGAGGAGGAGAAAAACATACGGAAAGAACGAAAGGAAGGAAGCTTGATCGAAGGAAAACTCAACACGTTAATTTCACTACTCTTGCAATCATAAGGTAGCTTAACAATTCCATTCCCTTACCTTTAGTTATAATATGAGAAATCATGAGGAATAATTTTATGTCCTGAAACTGTGGATGGAACGCATACACCTATTCTTATATTAGGGAAGTATACATACTTTCCAAATGGGGTGATGGCCTGGGAAGTAAATGGAGAATTTCATTTTCGAGACATGGGTGGGAAGTATATATATGTATAGGTATCTTTTAATTGTCTTGGTGGGATAAATGGTAAATCTGAAATTATTCTATAGATAACGTTTATATGAGCTTAAGTGGTAGTTTAGCATGTAAATTAAGGTTGTACAAATTTATGAAGGGAGTTGTGCAGTAAAGTAGTATGTGGCTTGGTATAATTAGTTAAATAAAGAATATATGAATATGGTAAAGGAGGGATGTCACACGGATATGGTTCCATGGGAGAAATTATTGTGAGCAAAATTGACTATATATATGAGCCAATTGTAATCGAATGTGATGCTAGAATTACAACGTGTAGTATGGCTGTAATTATTTCATAGAATAAATTATTGCGAGTAGAATTTGTGGTACACAAGAATCCATTATGACGCTAGAACAGGAAGTATAGCATGGATATAATTAGTATATGGAAGGAAATTATGGTGGAAATAATTATCCTATATAGGAGACAAATTATTTAAATGCTATGTTGGAGAGTAAAATACTATATAACCAATTTAGGCTACAAAAAGGACAGATAATAATAATGAGATTATTGTTAATATAATGACACATGGATAGGAAATTTTTGTTGGAATTAGTGTGAAGTATAAAATGGTGATAGAGGGGAAATTTGACATAGAAACTTTGATTTACAAAAATTCTCATTTTTACTAAATATGAGACTCATTGAACATAGTTAATTAATTCTATTGAATAAGATGAATTAAGAAAAACAAATATAGTATAGTGTTAAGGTGAATTGATACTTTAAATGGGAGTGAAAGGGGCGAATGAGTAAGCTAACTATGAACATATTGTGGTCTAAAAATTAAAATATAATGTATAAGTAGTATCAAGTATAATAATAGTAATGGTTAACATGTATGAGTGACCAAGTGTTCATTGATCTCATGAAAGTGGCCAAGAGTCCACGACGTGACCAAGAGTTCACGAAAACTACGTAAGTGGCCAAGAGTCCACAATGTGACCCAGTGTTCACAGGAAAATTTTAGTGGCCAAGTGTCCACTTTTATTGCAGGATGACATGAATGTGGCACATACACAAGGTAAGTTTTAAGAATGAGAATTTCTTATGTATATTACATTAATGATTATTGATTAATCTGATTGTTATTTATATCTATGTTCCTAAAAAATGACTATTGTTAATACATTGATAAGTCAACAAAGATTTTCTGTGCATGCACAGTGGTACATGTCAGTACAGTATTAAATTGTGAATTGTTAATTTACTGAGAAACTAGTTTTCTCATTTGTGTGCTAATATATATCAGATGTAGGTAATTAGCGAATTTTTGAGAAAGATGGAATTAGCATTAAGGAAGGATTTTGTAAGAATGTTTTGTAACTAAGGGTTTGAGTGACAGAAATGTTGTCTCCTGACCCAAGGTTAAGTGTTGATAATACTTGAATTAAGGCACTATTGTAGTATTTACAAACGTATTTGTAATGTTGTCACTTTATTCCTTACAAAATATATTTTACCTTCGCTGTGCTTATAAGTTTTATCTGAGTGAAAGAATTTATATTTATAGAATTTGAATAATATGGTGATGCAATGGATGCTCAAATATTAATTATAAATAAATAAGGACAAGAATAAATGTAACGACTTTATCTGTTTGCCAATGCTATGTTGTAATACTGGATAAGAGCATTACATGAGGTCCAAGGGACTACTGATTAACAAAAAGTATTATTCGCTACTTATATGCTTACTAAGGAAGCCGAATATTAGTGGAAAGGAGCAAGACAATTATTGGAAGCCCAATGAACCCAGATTACTTGGGAAGTATTTAAGAGAGTATATCTAGAAAAGTACTTCCCTGAGAATATGAGGAACCAAAAGGAAATTGAATTTAGACAGTTGAAACAAGGTAGCATGACTTTTGAGGATTACTTAGCTAAATTTGAAGAGTCGTCTAAGTTCTCTCCTTATTTGGCACTTCATCCAAATGAGGCATGGAAAGCTATGCATCTAGAAGCTGGGTTACGATCAGAGATAAAGAATGTTGTTACTCCGTCTGAAATTAGGAACTTTGCGATGTTAGTAAACAAGTTTCGCATCGTTTCTCAGAACCTGGCTGACACAGAGAAAGAGAGACAGAAGGCCAATTTCTTTAAAAGGAAACAATCTGGATCCTTTAGAGGAAGGGATAATAAAAATGAAGGAAACCAGAAAGGGAAGAAACCTGTAGTGAGACAGGTAGTACCTAATACTTTTCCAAAGTGTAGGAAAATTCATGGCGAACCTTGTAGATTCCAGTCGGGTGTATGTTATAAGTGTGAAAAACTGGGTCACTTCATTAAAGACTGCCCTGAGTGGAAGAAGTCTACTGAACCCACAAGACCTCCTACTGTGGGAAGAGTTTATACTCTCAAAGTTAAAGATATGGTTCAGTCCGATGATCTGATAAAAGGTAAATTTTTTATAAATGGTATATCTTTAATTATACTGTATGATTCTGGTGCCACTTATTCTTTCATTTCTTGCAAATGTGTGGAAAGATTGAATTTACCTTTATTTAAATTACCCCATGAGTTATCAATTTCTACTACCGCAGGAGAGCGGGTATTAACTTCTTTGGCCTACTTAAATTGTTCCCTTGTTGTTGAAAATAAGCCCTTTATTGTTGACCTCATTTGTTTACCTTTAGTGAGATTGGATGTCATTTTCGAGATGGATTAGTTGTCTACAAACAATGTAGTCTTGGATTGTTCTAAGAAATCTGTGACTTTCATAGATGCCATACTGGTAGTTAGGAAAATTGAGGAAGAGACCTAAAGAACTAGTTTTCTATGTTCTTCTAAAGTTGAACATCAGCATAAACTTAATGCTATTCCTATAGTTTATGAATTTTCATATGTCTTTCCCAATGAAATTTCAAGTCATCCACCTGAGAAAGAAATAGAATTCTCTATAGAATTGATTCTTGGCACGGGACCAATTTCTATAGCACCTTATAGAATGTCTCCCTTAAAGTTAACTGAATTGAAGGTACAGATAAAGGATCTTTTGGGAAAATAGTTTATTAGGCCCAATGCTTCACCTTGAAGGGCACCAATTCTATTTGTAAAGAAGAAGAATGGAAGTATGAGGTTATGTATAGACTATAGACAACTGAACAGGGTAACTGTGAAGAATAAATACCCACTTCCTAGGATAAATGACCTGTTAGATCAATTAAGAGAAGCTACTGTGTTTTGCAAAATTTATTTAAGGTCAGGATACCATCAAATCAGAGTGAGAACAAAAGACATACCTAAAACATCCTTTAGAACCAGATGTGGGCATTATGAATTTTTGGTAATGCCATTTGGATTAACGAATGCTTCATCTATTTTTATGGATTACATGAATCATATCTTTAGACCC
This sequence comes from Senna siamea, assembly GCA_031216115.1. Lineage (NCBI taxonomy): Eukaryota > Viridiplantae > Streptophyta > Magnoliopsida > Fabales > Fabaceae > Senna > Senna siamea. Next base: position 15,164,853 of record CM062356.1, read on the forward strand.
TACCTTGATCAGCTCATGGTAATGTTTATTGATGACATTCTTGTATATTCTAAGAATAGTGAAGAGCATGAACACCATCTTAGGATTGTATTGCAGTTGCTTAGGAAGAAGTAGTTGTATGAAAAATTAGAAAAATGTGAATTCTGGTTGGAAGAGGTGAAATTCTTAGGTTATGTAATCACTAGAGATGGAGTAACAGTAGATCCCAATAAGATAGAAGCTGTAAGAGTTGGAAGAGACCCACGATAGTGAACAAAATTTTGAGTTTTCTTGGATTAGCAGGGTATTATAGGAGATTCATTTAAGGGTTTTCGCAAATTGCATTGCCTTTAACCAGACTGACTAGGAAAGATATTCCTTTTGTGTGGGATCACAAATGTGAAGATAGTTTTCAAATTTTAAAAGAAAAATTAACTACAACACCTAGTTTAATAATCCCTGATCCCTTAGAAAATTTTGAATTGTATTGTGATGTATTCAAGAAAGGCCTAGGATGTGTCTTGATGCAGAATGGGAGAGTTGTTGCATATGCCTCTTGATAATTAAGGCCTCATGAAATAAATTATCCTACCCATAATTTAGAATTAGCAACCATAGTGTTTGCTTTAAAAATCTGGCGACACTATTTGTATGGGTCGAGGTTTGAGGTATTTAGTGACTACAAAAGTCTCAAATATCTCTTTGACCAAAAAGAATTAAACTTGAGGCAGAGAAGATGGATGGAATTCTTAAAGGATTATGATCTTGAATTGAAGTACCATCCAGGAAAAGCTAATGTAGTGGCAGATGCATTAAGTCAAAAATCTCTCCACATGGCTCAACTAATGATCAATGAAATGAGTCTGATAGAGAAATTTAGAAACATGAACCTATCTATATTGGTGTTACCAGATAGGGTATATCTGAGTGAGTTAAAATTCGAGAATAACCTTAGAACTCAGATATTATAAGCTTAAAGAGAGGATGAATTCTTAAAGTCCCTAAAGGACCCAAAAGAATTCAAAAGAGGTGTCGATGGGGTAGTAACTTTTCAAGATAGGATTCATGTCTCAAATTCAAAAGGACTGAGGGATATAATTCTAGAAGAAGCCCATAAGAGCAACTATACTATTCATCCAGTACTACCAAAATGTATCAAGATTTGAAAAAGAAATTTTGGTGAACAGGCATGAGAAGCAAATAGCTGAGTATGTTGCTAGATGCTTAGTGTGCCAGCAGGTGAAAATTGAACATCAGAAACCTGTAGGACTACTACAACCTCTTGAAATCCCTGAATGGAAATGGGATAAGATTTCTATGGATTTTGTAATAGGTTTACCAAAAACTCAATTAGGGAATGATGCAATCTGGGTGATTGTAGATATATTAACTAAATCTACACATTTCTTACCCATCAAAATAAACTTCTCATTAGATAAGTTGGCCCAATTGTATATACGAGAAATAGTAAGACTCTACGGAGTTCCTACTAATATAGTATTTGATAGAGACCCTAGGTTTGCTTCTAGATTCTGGAGAGCCTTGCAGGAGGCTTTTGGTACTAAACTTAGTTTTAGTACTGCTTATCATCCACAAACTAATCAGAAAATTGAAAGAACTATTCAGACTATAGAAGATATGCTTAGAGCATGTACATTAAAGCAAAATAGTAATTGGGATAGAAATTTACCTTTAATAGAATTTTCCTATAATAATAGTTTCCACTCTAACATAAGAATGACTCCTTATAAAGCCTTATATGGAAGGAGATGTAGGTCACTCTTGTGTTGATTTGAGGTGGGGGAGAGACAACTACTAGGACCTGAATTAGTTCAACAAACCACATATCAAATTAAGATGATTAAAGAAAAGATGGTTAAGGCCCAAGATAGGTAGAAGAGTTATGCTGATAAAAGGAGAAGACCACTAGAATTTAATGACAGAGACTATGTTTTCCTTAGAATTTCTCCTATTACTGGTATTGGCAGGGCTATTAAGTCTAGAAAGTTGAGCCCAAGATACATTGGACCTTTCCAAATATTAAAAAAATATCCAATCTATTTATCAAATTGCTTTACCCCATTTCTATCCAATCTCCACGACATGTTTCATATCTCTCAACTTCAAAAATATCTTCCTGATCCTTCACATATTCTTGATGCCAGAGCAGTACAATTAAAAGATAATTTAACTTATAATCCTAGACCTTTAAGAATCATTGGGACTGAAGTCAAACAATTGAGAAACAAGACAATTCCACTGGTAAAGGTATTGTGGGATTAGTCATCACCCCAAGAAGCTATGTGGGAAAAGGAAGATGATATGAGAAAAGTGTATCTAGAGTTATTTATATAGGTATGTATAAATTTTGAGGATGAAATTTCTTAAAAGGAGGGGAGAAATGTAACATCCATTCCTAAATTTTAAGAGATGTTTATTAATTCTAGTTAATTTCTTGTGTATGTTGCATTTATGTTATGTTAAATTACATATAGATGCATTTCAATGAGAGTTTTACGTGAAGAGAAAGAAGAGGGACCAAATTGAAAGGAAAAAGATGAAGTGAGGATGGATGTGAGAATTTTTGGACCTTGAGGGCAATAGGCCGTAATTTTGGCCAAAAGATTTACTGTAGCAACAGAATTTTGAAAACTTCCCGCCAATGAGTTAAGAACCAAATGGTAATTTAACATATAGTTAGAAGAATGATCATTTTGGGCCGAATGGTCGGGAATTAAGAGCAGAATAGCAAAGGGATGAATCACCTATAAATAGGTGAATCCGTCAGAACCCTTCAATTGCATCTTCCACTTTAAAATTTTAGAGAGAGAGAGGACGAGCTAGAGAGAGAAGGAGAAGGAATTTGGAGCAAACATCACTGTTACTTGGATTTAAGCATTATAGGAGATAGGAAATCACTCCAAAACACTTCCCAATCATCAAACACTGATTAGAAATTAGCAAAAAGGTAGCATAATAACCCAATCCCTTTATTTCAGATTTTACTGTTTATACTACTGAAAATTGCAAAATTGAACTTATTTAAAAGAAAAAGGGATTAAAAACTACATTCTTATTGTTTTTAATCACTATTGGGTATTTTTAACTGATTGAAAATACTTGTGCATGCTAAAAATTGTCTATAAAAAAGGTTTTCTATCTTAAATGAAAAATGAGTTTTAATCTCAAATTTGGACAAGATCATATAATATTTTGGGCTGTTTTCTTGTGTTAAATGTGTGTTAAGGAGTTTGTCTTGAGTTCATCAATTTCAAAATGGGTTTAATAACAAGTTTTTGGATTGAAATTTTGGGTCAATGGTAATTCATAAAATAGAGCAAGATGCAACAACCGACTGCCACAGTGTAGTAGTCAACTGTCGTGCTCTTGATGTGCCCGAAAATGTATACATAATGCTAGCAGTCAACTGCCAGGCACCTCGAAGTCGACTGCCGTGTTCTTCATTTTTCTAAAAATGCCCAAGAACAGAGCCGACTGCCTTAACCCAACAGTCGACTATCGGGCCCTATAGTAAGCTAGCAATGATCGCTAGTATTTAGCAATGATCGGGTAGCGCTCTATTTGAAATTTTAAAGGTTCGAATAGAATGCAACCAATCGACTTGTAGCGTGGTACCAGTTGACTGCCACTTTTTTGTGATGAAAAGATGAACTTAATGACATATTTAAATAATATTTAGCCCAAAAACTAAATCCAAACTTGAGATTAAACTTAAATTATAAGCAAGGTAACATATACTTTGAATGTAAATAAGAAAGAGCATGAAAGTGATGAAATTTAAAAGGAAGAAGCAAGAATGCATAAGAGAAATGAAAATGGTATTCTTAATATATGTATTTGTGGTAGATAGGTTCATATCTGAATGATTGATTACTGGTATGGGACGATGATTGGACATTTCGTGATTATCGCGATAGTTGTAAATTGTAAGTTTGTGACTTAATGGCCAATATAAATGAAAAGTCACATACTTAGAGTTTATAGAACTATAGTATAAACCGATTCACCCTTACATATATATATTTATGAATAGCATTTTGTGGACCCAAGTATGTACTCAATGTGTGGAACCCAAATGTAGGGAGTCTATTGTACTTGGATCCACTAGAGGACACTCCAGAATGTACATAAATATGATATGCAGTCGAGGACTGCCAGGAAAAGTTGCCAAAGTACATATTCGAAAGCATGGAGTGGTGCACATGTTACCCCTCCAGATTTCTCTTATTATGCAATTATATGATGATGATTAGCAAAGGCCAACGAGAAGTGCTCTTATTTCCTTATTGCTCTTTATTTTATAATGAAAGTTAAATGAATGATGTTATATTACGAATATGTTTCGATGAATTTATGAGATATATGCTATAAGCTGAGCCTATGCATGTTTGTATGAATGTTAAATAAAATGTTATACAGGATAACCCAATAGATGTATTATTTTATGAAAAAGAATATAGAATTTCTGTATGAGTTTATGGTAGTACGAACTAGCTGTTTTGAAAAATGGTTATTAATGTTGCTGAGAGTTATTCTCATAAAAATATTAGTTTGTATCAAATGCCTAGGTTCCAGATAGTGTTGGAAGTGGAGGTAGAAGTGGTGGAGATACCCTTGCTAAGGTATTTTCTTGTTATTCATGAAGTGTGGGTTGTGTATATATGGGAAGTTCCTCTCACAACTTGAGGATGTAAAGTTCTATAAAAGTTTTTGGTATGCCTAATACCATGAATCCTTATGATATTTTGGTAAAATGATCAGGAGAATAGATTTGATGTATAGGATAAGGGCATATATGTATTAGGATATGTGAGCTAGGAATCCACTAGCTATTTTTGTTAATTAGGTATGAATGACAGGCTTGTTGTCTCCTTACCTTGACTAACACTCTCACATATCCATAGATATATGTCTAATGAATGATATGTATACACTGTAAATGAATGTGGATGTATATATATATATGTATGTTTTATTTCAATTAATTTAATGTATTTTCTGCTGCGTAACGTGTAAGATCCTGAGTGTGATAGCCCAGAGCAATAATACCAATTATGTCATTTGATAATTATTCAAAATTTGACTCGGGTAATGGAAGTAGTAATTCACCAATATTATAGTATATTGGTTATATTATTTAAATCACTTTGAAAGGAACTATAGGATTGAGGGGGTTACATGAGACTTGTAATGTGCATATGTCAGGGGATGCCCTGAAAGTTAGATTCTCATGTCACATGGATAAAAGGAAGTGTGACCATCACATGGATAAAAAGAAATGTGATGATAACTTGGGATTGGAAAATAGTATTCAATGAGATAATGATTTATAAGGTTGTGATAACATGCATATTAATTTTTGGACATATGCTGGATTATGTGCTCTTTGCATTAACATGGAACGTGTTATGAAAATAAGGTTTGAAATGAAATAACAAGCACTATGAATATGATATTTTGACTAAAATATGGCCCTATACTTTATGATTTTGATATGAATTTTTTGAAATATGGCTTCAATGAAAACATATTAATTGTCATATGTTTGATGTGACTTGAATAGCGATTTCACAATTCACTTGCATGTTGGTGTGATACAAGGGAGAGGTTTTCAACTATTTTTTGAAATTACATATCTATAAATTACTCTACTAGGATAACCATATCTCATTAAGTTGTTTGTTCAGTTGATCAGGGTCAGGCTATGCCTAAAGATTAGTTGGACTTGAGATATGATTTGGAGCTGTAATACCACCTAGAAGAGCTGTAGATCTTGGATCCATAGACAGGGAGTTTGAAATGGCATGTAGGCTAGGAAGTATATATGTAATGAATACTTATATGGTTATTTTGATGAATATCATAAGCTGTAATATGTTAATAGATCGTTAAATGTAGTAGTATTATTTTAAAAGTCATATCTCAATTGTTTATAAATGGATATCTTAGGATTTTATATTCTAGAACATATGGTTGTATGAATGGTGGTATTAAACATGCTACACATAAGAGGTGGTTGAGTGGAACTTGAATGGATTAAGAGAGGAGTCTATTTGGGTTACACTTAACTAGTAATGACCCAACTGTTAATGAAAAAGGAAAAATTTAAGTGAGAATTCCATGCTTCATAATAACTCTAATGTGTGTATGTAGATATTGGGGGTCGTTCCATTTAACATGAAAAATGCTTTCAAAAACAAGAATTCAGCTTAGAAACCCCTATTATTGGCTAGAATGAGGCTCAAAATGTCATCATGCATGAGAATTACATATGTTGGGTGATAAGTAACATGAAAATAGGAAAGGAAAGAGTTGTCAAGTTATTAAATCTCATAGGAGAAATTTGGAAAAATCCTATAGTAAAACTCTAAGCCTAGGTTGCATATAAAGCATGTTACAATATATGCATATTTGAGAAGGACTAGCTAGTGTGAAATTTAAGTTATTTCTCAGGAAGTGACTTGTGAGGTCAATTCAAAAAAGAAAGAGGAAGACCTTGGTTTAGAGAGGAATAAACAGTTAAGGTAGTGTAATCTACACTCCCCTATTTTGATATGATATTGTGAATTGGTTGATTGTAAATGAAATTTATTTTATGGAATGGGAAATATTTGATGAAAATTGTTTGATAAATGGAAAGTTTTCATATGAGTATAGAGAATTTGTCTGTATATGTTGAAAAGCATGAAATGAACCTTTTGTTGCTTATTTTGATTTGGCTATTGGGTTGTATGTTTGTAGGGTGGATGAAATTTGGGGTGGACATTTAATGGCTAGTATGAGACGGTTATTAAGTGTTCCTTATGTAGACTACTTTGTAAAATATAACTGTCTTTTCTTATCTTTAACGGTCTGTATTTGTTAGAGATTATTCTTTAAACCAATACAACCCTATGAAAGATTTTAAGGAGTAAAGGGAGGATAGTCTAGATAGGAAAAATGTTTTGGTTTAAGTGTAAAACTCTATAACCCTAAGTATTAGTCACATATTTGTATATATTGTTATATAGTTGGGAAAAGAATGAGACTAGCGATGTGCACATGCCGAGGGACACCCTGAAAGTTAGATTCTCAGTCACATGGATAAAAGGAAGTTTGATAATCATTGGGAGTTATGGTCCTCTTGATAGCAATGATCTTAGTCACATGGATAAAAGGAAGTGTGATGATAGTTTGAGATTAGAAAATAACATGCAAATAAGGTTATAATTTTATATCGTTGTGATGGTATGCATATTGATTTATGAGAAAATGTGAATTTATGAAACTTTTGCAATAACATGAGTATTGTTATGAAATTCTAGGCACTATGAAAATGATGTTTTGACCAGAATAATGGTACTATTATGATTTCGAAAAAAATTCTACAAACTATTACTTTGATGACATATGGTGAATTTCCATACGTTTGATCATGATAAATTGTAATATGCAATTCACATGGGTGTTAATATGGTACCAGGGAGAGATTTTCTGTACCATAAAAGGGTATAGGTAAACTTTCAACTATTTTATAAAAATTGTAAATTGTAACTTACTTTGCTAGGATAATTATATCTCATTAAGTTGTTTGTTCAGATGATCAGGGCCAGGATATGCCTAGGAATTAGCCAGGCTTGAGATATTGAAGCCGCAAGGCAACCTAAAAGAGTGTAAATTCTGAATTCATGAACAGGAGATTTGAAATGGCATGTAAGCCAGGGCTTGTATATATATAATGATAATTTTATGGTTATTTTGATGAATGCCATAGGTTGTGAAGTTATGTAATGGAAATAATTGTATTGAAATGTGATTAGTCAATAGTAAGTTTATTTCAGTAGCATTACTATAAATGATATCTCAATCGTTCATGATGGATGGTTTAGAATTGTATATTCTAGAGTATATGATGATATAAATTGTGATAGTAGGTATGCTGCGCATAGGAAATAGTTGAGTGGAATTTGAATTGACTAATAGAAAAGTCTATTTGGGTTACATTCAACTAGTAATGGCCTAAAATGGTATAAGTTTTTAAAAGAAAAAATTTTAGTGAAAATTCCACGCTTCGTGATCACTTTGATATATGTATGTAATGAGAGGTCGTTACACTATCTCATAGAGCATTTGTGTAATTTTATCTTTTATTTCTAAATTACTTAAATAACTATTATGTATATTCTTATTTGATGTTTATTTCAGTAATTTAACTTTTTCTTATTAAAAAGGCCTAACCCTTTTCTCATTTTCCCCTTTCTCTTGATCAGCCTTTGCTCCCTTGCACACAAAGATTATGACTCTAGTCCATCACGCCACCATTATAGCTACGTTGCGCAACTACAAATCAATAAATTGTTAACATAGAATTTCTTTTATTTTTTCTTTATTCTTTAAGGCTAAAATGTATAAGATCTCCTTGTACTTTAGCTTTTGTACACATAACTTTTAAAATGTTACATAAAACTCATTTTTATCCAATTTTTGATCCAAAAACTAACAAAAATGAATACATTAATTTATAAGATACTAGGTTGGAGCAAATAATTAAAAGAAATAGGTAAAAAGACAAAAATACCAATAAAAAGTTGATGTTTTAATGGTGAAAAAAACAAAACTATCTCTATTATCTTTTAATTATTTTCTCTAACCTAGTATCCTATAAGTTAATGTGTTCATTGCTGTTAATTTTTAGATGAAAAATTGGATGAAAATGGGTTTCATGTAACATTTTAAAAGTACATAAAGGTTTTGGATCATATTTGAAAGTACATGAAAGTTATGTATACATAAGCTATAGTACAAGGGGTCATATATATTTTAAAATTTTTTGAATGCTATAAACCAAAGCATTTATCCAATTAATCTATTTTTTAATATTTTAAAGTGATTGGGTAAATGTTTCATGTGGTATGAACTGGCTTTTTAACAAATTTCAAATCCATACATTGCTACAAGGATTCTGTACAAGATAAACAAATAAATCAAAATGTTGTTCAAAAAATTGTATTTGAGAAACCTATTGCTCATGAGTCATAATAAAAAGTTTTCTTCTGGTGTTTCATTTACCTAGTTTCTCATACATTTTATCACTGTGATAAAAGATTAAGTACTTAAATTTTCCTATTAAAGAGCAAGTTAATGATTATGATCTTTTGAATAGGTGTGATCATAGTGTCTTTGAGTTCAAGTTAACCATAACATTTTTTTTCTTCATTTTAATTCTATGTTCTTCACCTAGTCCTCCCTTAGAGCAACATGTTTCCAAGTCTGGTTGTTAGTTTTTACTCTCAATTACTTAAACTTGGACAAGTTTATAAGGCTATGATTTATACTCAGCTATTGAACTTTTTTTTTTGGGTCAATAAATGATATATTAATTTGTTGAAATGATGAAGTATTAAAAATAAAGCAAATTGGAGAACTTTTTGATGTGCGATGGATTCATATCTTTGAATAGGTGTGATCATAGTGTCTTTGAGTTCAAGTTAACCATAACACTTTCGTATTTTTAACTTTTAACTTTTCAAAAAAACGAATAGTAAGGTGTGAAATAAACTATATATCTCTCAATAAACTGATAGCTAACACAATATTAATATCAATTTTTGAAATTGAAATTATTCTTGACTAGTGAATGAAAATTTTCAAGGCTTTCAATTTCATGATTGGGGTGAACGACAAGATAAGAATTTATTAAAGGTCTTCATTTTGATAAACCTGTTCAAAGTTGGTGATATGGTTTGAAAATTTGTTTTTTGAATTTTATAAGTCTTGGAACTTGATGTTTTCAACTTGTATGTGTGTGCACACACGCGGGCATGCGTGCACACACACACATATAATTTTATTAAATTTTATTGTACTTTTTAATATATATATAATTAGCTCCCAGTGAGAATCGACCAAAAAAAAAAGAACTCTCCATGACGTACTCCTCTCTCTTGTCTTATGCGTGCCATTCCTAACCTAAAATCAATTTTAAATTTTTGAGTAAATTAACTATTGAATATATAAAAGATACATGTTCTCCTAATTTAATTTTTGAAAGATAAAATATGTCAACTTAATCATTAAAAGATCAATTCTTAATCAATTTAGTCTTCTGATTAATATGATGGAAGAAAAATTAATTTTTAGTAACATTAAAAAATTTTAACCTAACTATTAAATGATGAATTAAATCTTATTTAATAATAAAAATTAAAACACATAATATTTACAAATTAAATATTATCAAAACATATAGTTTGTGCATTTTTGTTTGTTTAGTTTGTAAATATGATTATATTTTATTTTATAAATTACATATCATTAAAATATACTATCTATGTTTTGTTGCCTAAATAAAATTTTATTAATTATTTAACAGTCGTCATTAATATTATTGTAAATTAATTTTTGTCAATTTTATTAATTAAATAATTAAATTAATTAAAAAGTAATTTTTTAAAAATTAAATTAAAATATGTTATATTTAAATAATTAAATTAAAAAATATATATCTTAAAAACTAAATTATTAATTTAGTCTAAATTTATTTGAACTTAGAACTTCTTTCTAGTTTTCTACCCGCAAGTAAGATCGGCCTAACTAGGAAAAGGTAAAGCCCAAACCAAATCAACTTACCAGGAGCCCAAACGCGATCATATAGTCTAAAGCCAGTGACTCTGATTAGTTGAAGTGAAGATTTCTCAGAAACAAGGATGGAGTGCGACTTGGACGAAGAGCAGCACCGTGTACGACTGAGCCAGAGGCCGGAGTGGTCAGATGTTACTCCAGTTCCGCAAGACGATGGTCCAAATCCCGTGGTACCTATTGCCTACACCCAAGAGTTTACAGAAGTTATGGACTACTTCCGAGCCATCTACCTTGCCGATGAGCGCTCCCCTCGCGCCCTTACCCTCACCAGCAAAGCCATTGATTGCAATCCTGGCAACTACACTGTATGTACTTTGTGCCCGTCTCTTTGCGTGAGAGTCTGTAGGTCTTTGACTGCTTGACAACTTTTATCTTTGGACCCACGAAATAGCTTCTTCCCGATTTGTAGGTATGGCATTTTCGGCGTTTATTGCTGGAATCACTGAACGCTGATCTTCATAGTGAACTGGATTATGTGGGACGTATATCTAAGGGCAACTCCAAAAATTATCAGTTATGGTAAGTTAGAGATATCATTGATTCTCTTCTTCCCGTCATAATAAATTTGTTTTTTTTACCCTGGTTTCTTGTTCATGAACAATATATGCTTAGAATTAACTAATCTAAGTAAATTCCACAATGGAAACCCTCTCAGACGACTTATATGGCTCATTGCCTTGGTGATTTGAGACTGAATGGCCTGTTTGTGCTCATTGCGCTTTACTTAGTTGGCTATTTTAATAAGCTAGTCATAGTGTGTACTTGGTGTTTTTGCAAGAAGTCTAGTGTAATATAGACAAAATGTACATGGCTGTTTCATTTATTTGTGATAGGTCAAATTCTCATTTCAGTATTTTCTTTTCATACTTTAATTTGCTGAAAGTGACAGATTTATGTCCAAGGAACACTTGTGCTCTCTTTATTGTACGACATTGTATTTTTGTATGGGAATTTGTTTTAACCTTATGTTGTGTTTGATGAGATAATTTAGGAAGGAAAAGTAATTTTGGGAGGTATTTGAATTGCTTTATTATAAAATCCCTTTTATTGAAATTTTAAAATCTCATGATAATTTAATCATGTAATTTAAAAGAATTTGAAATTCCAACTAAATGGGTAGATTTTCAAAATTTCCTTCATTCTAAAATGCATGCATTCATGTTTTACTGCTAGCATTCTCTAAGTGGATTAAAAATCTTTACCTTTTGTTTGCAATCCAAAAAACATTGCATGGATCTTGATGACAGATGTTTGTAGGCATCATAGACGATGGGTTGCTGAGAAATTAGGACCTGAAGCTGTAGACAAGGAACTTGAGTTCACCAGGAAGGTACTGTCTATTGACGCTAAACATTACCATGCATGGTCCCATCGGCAGGTAATGTTTGTTTCTCCCACTAGCTGTACAAATCTAAATATGTCTGACAATTTATCTTGTCAATTTTTTTGCTCAGTTTACTTATTGAAAATACTTGTGCACATTAGTTTGAACACATTTTTTTTAGTTTAATATTGAAACTGAAAATTTTGGTTTGCTTTTTGTTCCTGTTATCCCATTTTTCCTTGAAACAGTGGGTTCTTCAAGCACTGGGAGGATGGGAATATGAACTTAACTATTGTAATGAGCTTCTTGAGGAAGACATTTTTAATAATTCAGCATGGAATCAGGTATACAACCTGTAATGCATGTTCTGTTAAATCTTGGCAATGTGAAAAACAAATCTTCTGGCATTAGTTGTATGATTTTTTCAGAAATGTTATAATTGCTTGTTGCCTAGCTTTTGATATCACACCCTTACAAATCTACTCATGTATGTCTTATATTACTTTCCTGAATGCTACAGTTTCCGATTGAAAAAGAATTTTTAGTATGCTCTTGTAGTTCCATCTTGTGTCTCCCAAGTTTAGCCAATTTGCCACCATTGGGGTCAGTGTTCTCTTTTGGTTACGCATAAGAACAATACAACAACAACAATAAATCAAGTCTTTTCCACTAAGTGGGGTCGACTATATAGATCAAGTAACACTAACGTGTTTTATTTTTATTCATTTCTACAGTTAAGTTATTAATATTTAAGTCTCATAATAATTTATTTTATTTTTTTCTTTGGTCTTTTCCTACCTCTAATTATTGGACTATCTTTTATTTAGTCAACTCTACATATGGGAGCTTCTATTGGTCTCCTTTGTACATGACAAAACCATTTAAGGAGCGTTTCTACTAATTTATCTACGTTAGGTGTTATCCTGACTTCCTAATACACTCGTTTTTAATCCTATCTTTTTTAGTGTGACCACTCATCCAACGCAACATTCTCATTTTTACAACGTTGAATTTTTGCTCATGTTGACATTTTATCACCCAGCATTCAGTACCATATAACAATGCAAGTTTTATACGTATAAGAGCCTCTAATGGTTTCCTTTGTACATGACCAAACCATCTAAGGAGCGTTTCTACTGTTAGATATTATCCCGACTTTCTCTCTAATACACTCGTTTTTAATCCTATCTTTTTTAGTGTGACTAATCATCCAACGCAACATTCTCATTTTTATAATATTGAATTTTTGCTTATGTTGACATTTTATCGCCCAATATTCAATACCATATAACAATGCAGATCTTATAGTTGTATGATAAAATTTTTCCTTAAGGTTGAGTGGTACTTTTCTAACACAAATAACACCTGAAGTATTTCTCTATTTTATCCACCTAACTTGAATCCTATGATATACGTCCTCTATTTCTCCATTATTTTGTATTATCGTTTCCAAATACTTAAAACTTATGACTTTTTGTATGGGATGATCTCTAAGCTTCACTTCTGTCCTAGAATCAGTATCCTTTTCACTAAAATTACATTCCATATATTTCGTTTTATTACAGCTTATACGGAACCCGTATGTCTCTAAAGCTTGTCTCCACCTCTCTAATTTTTCATTTACTTCTTCTCTAGAATCTCCAACAAGGACTATATTATTGACAAAAAGCATACATCGTGGTGCTGCCTCTTGGATATGTTTAGTGAGCACATTTAATACAAAGTTAAAAAGGTACGGCTTTAAAGCTGAATCCCGATGTAATCTTATGGTTATAAGGAAATCTTTTGTGGCTCTACCTTGTATTCTCACACAAGTTGTGGCCCCATCATCCATGTCTTTGATTACTCAAATATAAGCTATCCGGACTTCTTTCTTTTCTAAAGCCTTCTATAACAACTAGTTTTGTACTCTATCATAAGTCTTTTTTAAATTGATAAAGATTATATATAGGTCCTTGTGAGATATCTGATATCTCTCTATCAATCTCCTCAATAAATATATTGCCTCTATGGTTAACCTCCCTGACATGAAATCAAATTGGTGCTTTGTAATTTGTGTGTCTAACCTTACTCTTTGCTCAATAACTTTCTCCCATAACTTCATAGTATGTGACTCATGAGTTTGATGCCTCAATAATTTTCACAATTTTGTATGTCACCCTTATTTTTATTCAATGGGATTAAAATAGTTTTCCTCCATTGCTTTGCTATTATTCACTCTCCTCAATACCTGTACTATTTTGAACTCTTAGATTCTTCGATAGAAACTATAATTAGGATTTTTTTCCTTAGTACTTAGCCTATCTGTATGGCAAGTAGACAAGTGTCCTTCATTAAAAAATTTGTGAAAATAATTCTTCTATCTTTCTTGAATATCTCGTTCCCTTATCAAGATATTACCTTCTTCATCGTTAATACATTTCACTTGATCTAAATCTCTTGTCTTTCTCTCCTATTCTTAGCAAGCTTGAATATTCTTCTCTCACCATCCTTGGTTCCTAAGGATTGATATAACCTTTCATAAATTTTATCTCTTGTTTTCGATATTGTTTTTTTAACGTCTTTTTTAGCTCTTTCCTGGATCCAAAAGAGAGTACTTGGGTTCTCCTAATAACTAAAAGTGTATCATGCCTGAATCTAACTGGGGTTCGCGGTGGTGGAGGAACTAGATCGAAAAATTTATATTTCTCCAAATTTTCATTATCTCTGCACAAGTGCTATGCTTTATATCAATCTCTTTTAACTCTAACCTTATCTTGTACATTTGTATCCTGCCACCAAGATTATTTTCCCTTTAGTCCAAAAGTTCTTGATATACCTAGCGTTTCTGATGCGGCCTTCCTAATTTCTTCAGCCATAGTGTTTCACATGGAGTTTGCATCTCTTTGTACTTCCCAAATTTCCTCTTCTAACACCTTTTTTTTTTTTGGAAACTCCAATGTGATTTGCCTTTTAAATACCATCTTATCCTAGGGCTTGATTTTTTATCGTTTCTTTCTATTTTTCTCTTAACAAGAACATCCATAACCAAGACCTTATGTTAGGTAGTTAAGTTATCCTTGGGTATAACTTTGTAGTCAACGCAAAGTTTTCTATTTGATTTTTTTACTAAAAGGAAATTGATTTGGGAGCATGTCGTTTTTTCTTATACGTGCTAAGGTGCTCTATTCTCTTTCTAAAACAGGTGTTTGTTATAGTGAAGATTGTTTTACCTTTTGCATTTACCTCTCCAATACCATGTCTTCTATGAAATCCTTCATATCTTTTAGCTATGCTCCCCACATGTCCATTTAGATCCTTTCCTAGCAATATTCCTTGTATTAAACCTTCTAGACCCTCCCAAAATTTAATGTTATGGTATTCTTTTAATCTTACTTGAGGTATATAAACACTAATAACATTAAAAATTTCTTGATCTACTATAAGTTTTAGTGCAATTATCTTATCTCTTACTCTTTTTATATTCACTACTTTGTCCCTCCACTCTTTATTTACAATTATACCTACTCCATTCTTAGCTTTTGACTGACCAGCGTACCAAAGCTTAAAATCGGAAGTGTCTAATTCTCTTGCCTTATCTCCTACCCATTTTGTGTATGCACATTATATTTATCTTTCTCTTAATCATATTGTCTACTATTTCCATCAATTTAAACGTAAGTGTGTCAATATTCCATATCCCAAAATGTAATATGCTCTTATGGACTAGCTTTTTTACCCACACTCGTCCATGAAAATGTGGAAGCCCTTGCTTATTTTTCACTACATCCGGGCGTTGATGTAGTGGCTCTAGCTCATTTGACACTATACTCGAGCCATACAGCACGTTGCTTTTGGGCAATGACCTAGCATTAACTTGTTCATGTCGTTGATCAATATTCACAAAGATTTAACAAAGTTTTATGTTGACTGTGACTATTTAATGTAACTCTCTTCTTTTATTTAGGCTTGGGACTAGCTATGAACAACATAGGCAAAGTTGTTAAGCAAAAGAACAATAATAACTTAGTTTACATTGATACGGTTCAATTCAACTGTGATTTAAATTGAAATGTATACTATATTATGATCTATCAATATATTTGCTTGCATTTACTTTTGCTTATGTATATGCTGCTAGAGTTTGCCTAGAAATATTAATTTATTTGTATCTATTATGTTCTCTTCATTTTTCTTTTCAACTCCAAAAGTTAACATACTATCTTTGTGACAGAGATATTTTGTCATAACAAGATCTCCCGTCTTAGGTGGCCTAAAAGCTATGAGAGAATCTGAAGTGGCTTACACTGTTGAAGCCATTTTGGCCTACACTGAGAATGAAAGCTCGTGGAGATATCTTCGAGGACTTTACAAAGGCGAAACCATCTCATGGATGAATGACCCTCTAGTTTCTTCAGTTTGTTTGAAGGTTTTAAGTTCTAAGAAAAACTATGTGTTCGCTTTGAGCACCCTCTTGGATCTTCTCTGCCATGGCTTCCAACCTAACCAAGACTTGAGGGATGCCGTGGATGCTTTAAAGACATCAGATTTAGATAAACAAGACGCAGATTTAGCAGGAACTGTTTGTTCAATTCTGGAACGCGTGGATCCACTTAGAGCGAACTATTGGCTCTGGCGTAAAGGCAGGCTTCCTCGGGCAACTAAATCAACATCAAAGCAGTGAAATGATGTATTTAATGCCGTCTTAATCTGTATTGGGTCTGGCGTTGAAAAATGGGTATCGGATAATTGCTATCCTATGTTGTGATGATGAATTTCCGTTGGGGTAGAAATTTCTTATTATCACACTAGTTACTGCTTTCAGGTTGGACGGATTTTTATCCATTGATGATATTCTCGTTGGGGCATACATATAGTGATAGTTATTACACTTTCATACATTGCTTCTCAATAATATTTTCGCATCTTTGCTCTTCTGCGATCATTTTCTTTTTTCTTTTTTCTCACCATTAATGTTTAAAGCAGGCTAGGGGACGGAAAGAAACTACCCTCGAACGTCACTAACCAATTGAACGTTGTTCTGATAGATCTGAATGTTGATTCAGCTAAAGAAAAAAATCAAAAATAAAAACGGACGGGCCTCCTTGGAGTGCTTACGAGTCACGATTAGACATCAATTGTCCCAACACAAAGGGAAAAGCAAGGACTAACAATTAATATAGAAGAAACGAACGGGAAGAAATCTACTGGTTTAAACTTTTACGTTCACTAATAAACATTAAGCTGATATATAGTAGCAGAACAACTACGGATCCTAATTAAGAACCATAAGGATACATCCAACCAACAAAACTCAGTCAGTAGCCAGTAAAGTTACCAAAAGCAACATGGTCCCCTTAGAACCAGGTTTCAGGTCCTCTTAGCAACCGAGGTTGGATTTTAGTGTTCCTGCAAAACCATACATCTGTGATCAATATAAACCCACCAACGGTAATTTGATCATGGTCGCACTCATCGTCTGATTAAAGAGAATGACACCCAAACCTGAAACCCGAAAAACAGTTTGGTCAAGGCTTCTTCTTCAGACTCAATTTTTTGGATTTGGAAGATGGACTTGAGGTCTCCATGAAAGCTGAAGGGCAGAACTCAGTTACACCACATTCTCCACAGCGAGGGTGACGTGGTGTACAAATTGTCTGTCCAAATCCTACCTGTTTGTGTTCAAGCCATAAGGAGCATGAGCATGTCATGGATATTTATGCACATGATATTGTTAATATTAAATATTAATAATGCTATAAGAAGGCAAGAAGGCTTTCAAAAATGCAGCAGTAGAAAGAGGCATCCAACATAACCACAACGTTAAAAATTTGAAGTTCCATAGGGAAAGAGAGGATCCACTTGCTACAGATACCAAGGGACAACAATCCTTCAGCCACTAATCTAATGTCTGGTGAACATCCTAGTCTTTATTGCTCATATTCAATAACCATTACCAAAATAAGTGCTGTCTCATCCAACATACCTTGCTTATGTTCTCAGGCAGGTCATAATCCCAAATTGTGTTAATATTTTGTATTTACTAATTAGGAGCATCTGTTAGTATACAGTCAAAAGGCATGAGCTGAGCATACCAAAAGAGGATTTATTGGGACCCATTCTTCCCTAGGAAGCCATTGTTCTAGTGCCTCTCTTGTTTCTTCAGCTGTCAAAGTTTTCTGGCAAAGAAGAGGATTAATAACTTTCAATTGTGACCTTCAGAAACATGTTAATGGAAGCAAAAGAAAGCCACTCGAGTTAATCTCTTATTGCTGACTAACAGACTGTTAAATCAAGCAAATTCCAGAGACAATGATATATCATGTGATATGATTTAATGATGATATTTCCATACTCTATCTATTGATCGTACAGAATATGCCTTGATAATTATAGAAAATAAGTAGCACATTTTTCTTTCCAAAGCTCAGGACAATGATCACAAATCACAATTTTATATCTGCACCAGCAACTAGAAGTTGGAAGATAAGTGACTCAAGTGATAATGCTCGGTAAAACAGGATGCTAGGTATCTAATTCCAATGAATTAAATCATAAAATATACCTTTTTATGTTATACACTTTAATTTCCCAAAGCCAGTAAATTGGAAAAACTAGATGGGTACGTCAAGTGTGATACCATCAAACTCAAACAAACCTGTTTTGTGCCTGATCTTGAAACCCACCCAAGCCGATTGCAAATGCGGTGGACATGAGTATCTACACATATCCCTTGAACATTGCTCCATCCAACATTCATAACCTGTGGCACCACTAAGACAATGGGTTTCAAAAAACAAAGGCAAGATGCTGTTTGAACAAGAAAAGCAGTTACACATACCAAATGAGCCATCTTAGGACCAATGCCTGGAAGTGAGAGTAGTTCCTCAATTGAGCTAGGTATGTCTCCGTCATACTTCATTAGACAAATATTTGCAATTTTTTTCAAGTTAGCGGCTTTTCTTGTATAAAATCCAACCTGGAAAAATAAAACCCAAAAGCACAAATCAGACATAAAAGAAGAAAACAACACCATAACATCATAATCATGAAAACATGTAACTTTGCCATAGTATCCTCATAATCTGCCACTAAATCTGGATTATTAGAATCACATGAGAGGCAATGTCTTTAGAAAGAAACCAAAGAACATACAGGGTAAATTAGCTTTTTGATGGTTTCTTCATCAGCGTTGTTGAGTGCATCAGCTGAAAGCAAACCATTTTGAAGAAGACGTTGAATTGCTCCTACTCTTAAAATAAACACTTGTAAGTTGTAACTAGAACTGTTTCATAAGCAAGTTGAAATAAGATATATTTTTGATCAACTAGCAAGTATTAACCACACACATAAAGAAAGACAGAAAACACAACTAGAGAGCCAAAAGTACAGTGGTAGGTCAAATTTTGTTATATTAGCAATTACCTGCAACCTATTCATCTTCAGAGTTCATTCAGCCATGTATATAATGAAATATAGAAGGTATCTTAATTTTGTTATGCCTTCATTACTTCCTACAATTTTTTCTTTCTTCATGTGTCTTGTTTTGTAATGAAACATTCTTCTTCCTCCTCAACTTGAACAATTTGTAAATTTAAGGACTCTGACATTTGTATATTATCTTATTATACTTCGTTGTAATTGATCAGGTTGATTAAATTTAAAAGGCAAAAATAAAAAAAAATTAAAAAAACTCAACAATCCCCCATTTGAAACAAAGACAGGCCACTATGATGTAAATCTCTACCCATTCCAGCTAGCATTATTACAATCTACTCATGTCTGTAATCCCTAATGCTCATCTCGTAAGCATATCAATGTCTTTTTGTTTCTCTTTGTTTGCTATCTAAATATCAGATAAATTTTTACTCTGCTGAGATAAATTTCCAATTCTTTTGTCACATGTTAATGCACCTAACCTAATCCTATATTTCCTATGAGGCAATTCTGTGCAGTCTAGGTTTATGATCAGAAAAATAGCAGTAGATCTCAGAATGTATCAATACATACAGCTGCTAGCTAAGAAATAGTGAATATAGCCTAACAATACATTTCTTAATGACCATATACTTACAAGGCATATGTACTTACCATGAGTAACATGATCCTTAGTTTGGCTCGATAAAAGAGAAGATGCCAAAACAGCAAATCTTCTTTCCTAATTATATATGAACACAAATTTAGATAAGAATAAATCTATCCATATCATGCTTCATACAATATACAGAAGTTCAAGGAAGTACAATGATCCTATCATTGCAATAATTATTAATTCATAAAGAATATAGACATCTTATCATAAATTTACCAAACTAAAGGCTCATGACAAGCCAACATGATCCAAGCCTCCAAAGCTTAAACTCAAAAGCATCAATAGAAATGCACACAATTCTACTGTATGAAAAATGTATATCAAAAACTAATAAAACAACACATAGGGAATACACTAGTTTGTCCATTTCTACCCATCAATTAAATGTATATATATAATCACTTATAATAGAAAGGGCCAATACCAAAACCAAGAAATAAATTTTTATTTCTTTTCCCATATATTTTAGCAAGCGTAGAATAAGGAGTTTGACCTTAGGAGGAAGAGTATCACCAGCTTTCTCGCATCCCATGGTGTCTACTGGTGCATCTGCAGAACACCTCATTTTGCGAATCCCTTCAAGCACCTTTTCCCAGTTGGTAGGTGATTTGCCTATATCATATTTAAAGCATAATTGAAGCTTCCTCAACTAAGGACACAATAACAGCTACGAAGTATATCAATTCCATATTGAAATGGACGCCAAAATTGCAGGACTATTATGCTCACAGTTAAAATTGAATTACTGAATGAAATTTAAAGTAAAATACATTTACCTAAATACATTTATTAGAAACAAGTTCATAGATACGCAAACTGTGGTATTTAAATTCATAGTAGTCAAGGAAATTAGATATTTAACAAAATAAAACTTGCACCAATATGTTAAACCTCTTTCTTCAATTGACTGCAGTTGTTAAATGAACTTTCTTGTTTATGTAAGTGTTTGAGTGTGTGTGTGTGTTATTTTTCTAATATCTTTTATGGTTTGGTTTGTAAATGGTGTACATATGTGTTCTGAATACCTAGCCTTTAACGTTTTCCAAAACATTTTAAATATCAAAGCAAAGATTAAAAAATAAGAAAACAACATTTTAACACAATAGGTATGATCTAGTGGTGAGTTCTTCAGGTAGTTTACATGAGATCTTGAGATCAATCCTCTGTGCTGCAGCTGCGATGTACAGAAAGAAAAAAGGATTCCTATAATTAAAAGAAAATAAGTTTTATCTGAAGGTATAAAAAATGTTTCCCAAAAGAAGGAAGCTATCAATCAATCTCATTAAAAAAGATAAAAGAAAATAAGTTTTATCTGAAGGTATAAAACATGTTTCCCAGAAGAAGGAAGCTATCAATCAATCTCATTAAAAAGGACAAGTTACGACATGAAAGCAGAGGTCAGTTCTTTCAGAAGCTTCCTCTTATCCTTAATGCTATCCACTAATGCTTCTTAAGACGTATACAATAGGAATTTTAATCAGTTGATAATGTATTTGAAAATTTTAATTAGTTAACTATTGAAGGGGCATTATATGTGTAATAGTGCATCATCATTTACCTCTGCATATAATGGAAGCAGCTTGAGTTGCCACTGGAGACACATCTGAATCCATTTTTGGTTTCCCTAGAAAGCCATTTCCATAAGAACTCAAATCTAAAATTGGAATGAGTGAAATTGAGAATTTATCAGTGTGTATGTGCACTGGACCTCATTCAAGAGTCGAGAGAGTAAATACGCGATAAATAAGATTAAATAATACACTATTAATTTATAGAAAGTTCATCATATTTTGGAAGCATGCCAGCTGTTGTCAATTTAAATAACTATCGTAATGCTAGCAGTGAAAAACTGAAAACATTACATCTTTTATAAATGAGTTCAGATTTCTTAAGACGAAAAATTGAAGAGAAGGTATCCAAACATTTGGAAAGAGGTACTAAATCTTACGAGTCAAGCCTTTTGCTCTTCTATATGCAAATTCCTCGATTTCAGGTGAGCCAAAATCCTGCGCAGGAATACGTTGTAATTTACACCATCAGAACCTATTATTTGCAGATGGCAGTTATAAGATTTACTGTGCAAATAAAAGCGTTCATAAAAAGCACAAAAATGCATATTCAAATAGACACCGATAGATTCATTAATGTAGCAACAAATAATGAATGAATTCTCATTTCCTGTTCCTGATTTTGGATCATTTGCTCCTTTTCTTGAACTTCCACAGTCTTCTTGGATCTCTTTCTCCTCGTAAAGACACGAACTTGGGAAACTGAAGCTACGTCCGAGGACTCAGAACCTTAAAACCAAAAGCAAAAAGAAAGAGCAAAGGAAAAAGAATTAAACTTTTCGAAATTAAGTAGAAAAGGGAAGGAGGATAAACATTCAATACTTTGAGAGAGAGGTCGGTGTGGATGCATCGTGGGACTGGGTATGTTGGTTTTGGGAGGAACGGCTTTGGAGAAGCATTTAGTTGTAGCAGAGGCAGACATGATAAATTTAATTCGTCCAATACCAAATGAAGGACTAATAACAGTTCCAAGGGGAACCCACCAACATATTTGGAATTGGGAACGGAATTTGGAGGGATAAGATCAAGATTCCAGGGAATTTTCTTCCAACTAAAATTTATAATTAATTTTGTGAAAGGTTTTTGGCCTGGACTGTGGTGGGGCGTGGTGTAATTTATTGAGTAAGCAACTGCATGAAGCCTTAGAATGCACTAAGAGTTCCATCAATTGCAAAGTTATTGAAATTAACACTAACTGTTATTATAAATTGCACAAGACATGCGGGCACCCTAAATTGCCCATTAGGGGCGAACGCTTGTGTAGAGTGGAAAGTTCACGGACCTTGTGAAGGTGTATCAATTTTCTTGGGCTAAGAATCTAACACGGTAATGTTATATATTTTTTTAGTTATTTAAATAATATAATATTATATATTATAATATTAATAAATTATTATTATCTTTGAATAAATTTTTAATTTTTACTAAGTTAAATAATTATATATCATTAATTTAAATTTCTATACTCGATTTTTCACATGTAACGTAATGAAAATAAAAATAAATAAAATAATATATAACTTTATATATATAATTTAGTTATATACACAGTCACATATATTAATTTTTTATCTAAGATATATATCTATAGATACGTGAAATCAGTCAAAGTCAGTGCATTGGGGTAAGTAGGCAACAAATATAACATCCACTCCTAAATTTTGAGAAATATTTGTTAATTTTAATTAATTACTTGTGTATGTTACATTTATGTTATGTTAACTTACATATAATTGCATGAGTGTAAGAATTGGACTAAAAATGAGTGAGAAAATTGACTAGAATGAAGAAAAGAACTAAATTGAAAAGTAAAAAAGTTTAGGTATGATAATCACAATTTTGGCCAAAAGAATTACTATAGCTAACAAACTTTTGTAATTCTCCTCCTAATGGGCTAGAGACAAAATGGAAATTTCTCATATAGTTTGAAATTTACCAATTGGAGGCTAAATGATCAGAAAGTGTGAATCTATGCAAGTGTTGGATTATCATATAAATAGGGTCATAGTCAGACTCCTTCATTCTAAAACTCAAACTCCCATTTCTAGAGAGAGAGTGTGGCCAAGTAGAGAGAGAAGCTGAAGGAGAAAGGCAGTGAATATCATTTCTAGCAAGATTTGAGGTCATAAAAGTGATTAGGAAGGCATCTACAATATTAACTAGCATCCAAACATCAGTTAAACACGAATTAAGGTAGCATAATAAGTCAATCTCTTTATTTTAGAGTTTACTATTTATACTACTGAAATTTGCAAAATTAAACTTGTTTGAAAGAAAAAGGGATTAAAAACTACATTCTTATTGTTTGTAATCACTATTAATTTCAACCGATTGAAGATACTTGTGCATGCTTAAAATTTCTTATGAAAAATGGGTTTTTCAGCTTGAACGAAAATGAGTTTTAATCTCAAATTTGGACAAGATTATATGATGTCTTGGGCTATTTTCTTGTGTTAAATGTTGCTAAGGAGTTTGTCTTAAATTCATCAATTTCAAAATGGGTTTAAAAGCAAGTTTTTGAATTGAAAATTTGGGTCAACAGCAATTCATAAAACAGAGCAAAACGCAGCAGCCGACTGACACGGTGTAATAGTCGACTATCGTGCTCTTGAGATACTCAAAAACGTATATAGAATGCTAGCAGTCGATTGCCAAGCACCTAGAAATTGATTGTCGTGTTCTTCATTTTTCCAGAAATGCCCAAGAACAAAGCAGCCAACTGCCCCGACCCAGCAGTCAACCATCGGGCCTAACAATAAGCTAGCAACTGATTGCCAGGCACCTAGTAATCGACTGATAGCTCTCTGTTTAGAATTTCAAAGATTTGGACAGAATCCAATCAGTCGACTTGTAATGTGGTATCAGTCGAATGGCACCTTTTGTAATGGAATGATGAACTTAATTACATATTTGAATGATATCTAGCCCAAAAACTAAATCCAAGAACATGACAGTCAATTGGTAGGGTCTACAAGTCGACTGCTACGTTATGCTCTATTTTAAAACCATTGTTAACCAATTATTTTAGCCCAAGAACATGTTTTTAAAATATTTTTGATGATTAAAAATTTAATAACAGCATAAAAGCTTCATTTACCACTCAAAAACAACCCAAACTACTGATTATTTATGCTCAAATCTTGGATTTAAACTCTTTCTTGAAAACCATGAAAAACCCATTTTGCAGATTTGCATTCATGCACTCACAAGTATATTTAATCAGTTTAAAACATCCAATAGCAATAAAAAATACTAAGAATGTAGGTTTTAATCTCCCTTCAGTTTAAAATTATGAAAACTCAGATTTCCAACCATGAACAGTATTTTTGAAAAATAAGGGAGATGGGTGATTTGCTACCTTTCTGCTAATTTAAACTTGATAGTTGTTGTTTAGGAAGTGTTCTAGAGTGATTTCCTAGCTCCTAGAATGCTTAGATCCGTCCAATAGCTTCCTTTCTTCCTAATTCCACCTCTCTCTCTCTACCTCAATTTCCTTCTCTCTCTAAAATTTTAGAACTCAGGATGCCAAATGAAGGGTCTGAAGGATTGGCCTATTTATAGGCAGTCCGGCCCTTTTGCAATTATGCTCCTAATTCCCGACCATTCGGTCTAAAATGATAATTTCTCCAACTATCTATTAAATTACCATTTCATCTTTAACTCACTGGCGAGAAGTTTCAAAATTTTGTTGCCATAGTAAATCTTTTGGCTAAAATTATGGCTTATTGCCCTAAAGTTTCAAAAATTCACGCCTCTATCCTCACTTCATCTTTTTCCTTTCAATTTGGTCCCTATTCTTTCTCTTTACTTAAAACACTCATTCTAATGCATCTATATGTAATTTAATGCAACAAACACAAGCATTTAATTCATTTAAAATCAAAAAACATCTCTTAATGCATAGAAGGAGCGGATGTTATAGCCAGAGTATATATTCGAAAGTATGGAGTGGTAAACATGGTGACCCTCCAGATTTCTCTTATATTATGCAATTATATGATGATGATTATGATGATATTTGGCTGAGGCCAATGAGAAGTGCTCTTAATTCCTTATTGCTCCTTATTTTATAGTGAAAATTATATGAATGATGCTATGTTACCAATACGTTTTGATGAATTTATTAGATATATATTATGAGCTGAGCTTATGCATACAAGTATGAATGATAACTGGAATGTTATACAAGATAACCTAATAGATGTATTATTTTTATGAAAAAGAATATAGAATTTTTGTATGAGTTTACGGTAGTACAAACTAATTGTTTTGAAAACTAGTTATTAATGCTACTAAGCTTATTCTCATAAAAATGCCAGTTTGTATCAGATGCCTAGGTTCCAGATAGTGTTGGAAGTAGAGGTGGAAGTGGTGGAGATACCCTTTCTAGGGTATTTTCCTGTGATTCATAAAGTGTGGGTTGTATATATATGGGAAGTTCCTCCTACAACTTGAGGATGTAAAGTTCTAGGAAAGTTTTTTGGTATGCCTAATACCCTAAATCCTTATGATATTTTGGAAAAAGGATCAGGAGAATAGTTTTGATGTATAGGATAAGGACATATATGTATTAGGATATGTGAGCTAGGAATCCACTAGCTATTTTTGTTAAATGAGTATAAGTGACAGGCTTATTATCTCCTTACCCTAGTTAACACTCTCACATACCCATAGATATATGTCTAATGAATGATATGTATACACTATAAATGAATGTAGATGTGAATATATATATATATGTGTGTGTGTGTGTGTGTATGTTTTATGTCAATTAATTTAATGTATTTTTTACTGCGTAACGTGTGAGATTTCAAGTGTAGTAACCCAGACCAAGAATACTAATGATTTCATTCAATAAATATTTAAAATTTGATTTGGGTAAAGGAAGTAGTAATTCACCAATCTTATAGTATATTATTCATATTATTTAAATCACTTAAAAGAAGAATTGTAGGATTGAGGGGGTTACACTGAGTTGGTATCAAAGCACTATTACCACGGCTTGTGAGAACTGGCTCAGTAATGAAAGGGTTGATTCCTCAGGATAGAGATTAATGCAGGGTAGTTAGCTGAGCCATGACAGTTGACTGGCTTATATTATTTTTTGACTTGAGGAATGAAGTATTAGGTTTGGGTAGATGATATTTCTGATTGGTGCCATATAATCTCTTATAAATAGTATGTTATTGAGACTGGTCACCTTGGTAATATTTGTTTTGTAGAGTGAATTATGGCCCTACCTAAGAGAAATACTGGGAAGGAAAAAGAAGGTGAAACCAATATAGAAAGAGTTATGTAAGTGATGATGGGAGTGACAGAGGCTATGAGAGAATAGGCTGTTGCTGCCGCTCAACAGCCTAATGCTACTACCCAATAGGCTACTGCCACTACTCAACAAGCTGTAGCTACGACTAAAGCACTTAGACAATTTTAAGAGAATAGACAGATGAATCACAACCCAAATCCTGAAGTTGGACAAGTAAGAAACCAAGCTTATAATGGTTAGTTTGAATTTCAGAGAAATAATCCTCCTTCCTTTAGGGGTGAGTTTAACCCAGGCAGCTAAAGAATGGTTGTGAGAGATCAAAAATTTGAGGTCCTAGGGAACACAGATGAATAGAAGGTATTGTTTGCCACTTACATGCTTGTTGGGGAAGCAGAATATTGGTGGAGAGGAGAGAAGCAATTATTGGTAGCTCAAGGGACCCAGATTACCTGTGAAGTTTGTAAAGAGTGTATCTGGAAAAGTATTACCCTGAGAACGTGAGAAACCAGAAAGAAATTGAATTCATGCAGTTAAAGCAAGGCAGTATGAATTTTGAGGAGTATTTAGCAAAATTTGAGGCACTATCTAAATTTTTTCCTTATTTGGAGCATCATCCAAATGAGACATGGAAAGCATTGCATCTAGAAGCAGGGTTGAGATCGGAGCTGAAGAATGCTGTTGCTTCGTTTGAAATTAGGAACTTTGCGATGTTAGTGAACAAGTGTCGCATTATTTCTCAGAATCTGGCTGGCATAGAGAAAGAAAGACAGAAGGACAGTTTCTTTAAAAGGAAACGACCTGGTTCCTTTAGAAGAAGGGATAATAGAAATGAAGGAAACTAGAAGGGGAAGAAACCTATGGTGAGACAGGCAGTATCCACTGCTTGTCTAACGTGTGGGAAAAGTCATGGCAGACCTTGTAGATTCCAGTCGGGTGTATGTTATAAGTGTGGAAAATTGGGTCACTTCATTAAAGACTGCCCTGAGTGAAAGAAGTCGTCTAAGCCCACAAGAGCTCTTACTATGGGAAGAGTTTATACTCTCAAAGGTAAAGAAGCAGTCCATTCTGATGATCTGATAAAAGGTAAATGTTTGATAAATGGTATACCTTTAATTGTACTACATGATTCTGGTGCCACTCATTCTTTCATTTCTTGTGAATGTGTGGAAAGATTAAATTTACCTTTATTTAAATTGCCCCATGAGTTATCTATTTCTACTATCACAGGAGAGCGGGTATTAACTTCTTTAGCCTTCTTAAATTGTTCCCTTGTTGTTGAAAATAAGCTCTTTATTATTAACCTTATTTGTTTACCTTTGGTTTGCGATTGGATATCATTTTTGGGATGGATTGGTTATCTGTAAACAACGTAGTCTTGGATTGTTCTAAGAAATCTGTGACTTTTATAGATGCCATACCAGTAGTTAGGAAAATTGAAGAAGAGATTCGAAGAACTAGTTTTTTTTGTTCTTCTAAAGTTGAATTTCAGTATAAACTTAATGCTATTCCTATAGTTTGTGAATTTCCATATGTCTTTCCTAATGAAATTTCAAGTTTTCCACCTAAAAGAGAAATAGAATTCTTTATAGAATTGATTCTTGCCACGGGACCAATTTCTGTAGCACCTTATAGAATGTCTCCCTTAGAGTTGACTGAATTAAAGGTGCAGATAAATGATCTTTTAGGGAAACAGTTTATTAGGCCTAGTGCTTCACCTTGGGGAGCACTAGTTCTATTTGTAAAGAAAAAGGATGGAAGTATGAGATTATGTATAGGCTATAGGCAACTGAAAAAGGTAACAATGAAGAATAAATACCCACTCCCTAGAATAGATGACCTGTTAGATCAATTGATAGGAGTTAATGTGTTTTCCAAAATTGATTTGAGGTCGGGATACCATCAAATCAGAGTGAAAACAAAAGCCATACCTAAGACAGCCTTTGGAACCAGATATGGGCATTATGAATTTCTTGTAATGCCATTTGGATTAACGAATGCTCCGGTTATTTTTATAGATTACATGAATCGTATCTTTAGACCCTACCTTGATTAGTTTGTGGTAGTGTTTAATGATGACATTCTTGTATATTCTAAGAGTAGTGAAGAGCATGAACATCATCTTAGGATTGTATTGCAGTTGCTTAAGGAGAAGCAATTATATGCAAAATTAGAAAAATGTGAATTCTGGTTGGAAGAGTTGAAATTCTTAGGTCATGTAATCACTAGAGATAGAGTAGCAGTAGATCCCAGTAAAATAGAAGCTGTAATTAGTTGGGAGAGACCCACAATAGTGACAAAAATTCAGAGTTTTCTTGGATTAGCAGGGTATTATAGGAGATTCATTCAAGGTTTTTCGCAAATTGTGTTGCCTTTGACCAGACTGACTAAGAAAGATATTCCTTTTATGTGGGATCACAAATGTGAAGATAGCTTTCAAATTTTAAAAGAAAAGTTGACCACAACACCTATCTCAATAATCCCTGATCCCTTAGGAAATTTTAAATTGTATTACAATGCATCCAAAAAGGGCCTAGGATGTGTCTTGATGCAAAATGGGAGAGTTGTCGCATATGCCTCTAGAAAATTATGGTCTCATGAAGAAAATTACCCTACCATGATTTAGAATTAGTAGTCATAGTGTTTGCTTTAAAAATCTGGTGAAACTATTTGTATGGGTCGAGGTTTGAGGTATTTAGTGACCACAAAAGTCTCAAATATCTCTTTAACCAAAAAGAATTAAACATGAGGCAAAGAAGATGGATAGAATTCTTAAAGGATTATGATTTTGAATTGAAGCACCATCCAGGAAAAGCTAATGTAGTAGCAGGTGCATTAAGTCAAAAATCTCTCCACATGGCTCAACTAATGATGAATGAAATGAGTCTGATAGAAAAATTTAGAAATATGAGCCTATCCACACTGGTGTTACCAGATAGGATATATTTGAGTGAGTTAAAAATTGAGAATAACCTTAGAACTTAGATATTAGAAGCTCAAAGAAAGGATGAATTCTTAAAGTTAAAAATTGAGAATAACCTTAGAACTTAGATATTAGAAGCTCAAAGAAAGGATGAATTCTTAAAGTTAAAAATTGAGAATAACCTTAGAACTTAGATATTAGAAGCTCAAAGAAAGGATGAATTCTTAAAGTCCCTAAAGGACCGAAAAGAATTCAAAAGAGGTGTCAATGGGGTAGTAACTTTTCAAGATAGGATTTATATCCCAAATTCAAGAGGACTGAGGGATATAATTCTAGACGAAGCCCATAAGAGCAATTATACTATTCATCATGATACTACCAAGATGTATCAAGATTTGAAAAAGAAATTTTGGTGGCCAGGTATGAAAAAGAAAATAGCTGAGTATGTTGTTAGATGCCTAGTGTATCAGCAGGTGAAAATTAAATATAAAAAACCTGCAGGACTATTACAACCTCTTGAAATCCGTGAATGGAAATGGGATAATATTTCTATGGATTTCGTTGTAAGTTTACCAAAAACTCAATTAAGGAATGATGCAATCTGGGTGATTATAGATAGATTAACTAAATCTGCACATTTCCTACCCATGAAAATAAACTTGTCATTAGATAAGTTGACCCAATTATATATACGAGAAATAGTAAGACTCCACGGAGTTCCTACTAATATAGTATTTGATAGAGACCCTAGGTTTACTTCTAGATTCTGGAGGGCCTTGCAAGAGGCTTTTGGTACTAAATTTAGTTTTAGTACTGCTTATCATCCACAAATTGATGGGCAGATTGAAATAACTATTCAGACTCTAGAAGATATGCTTAGAGCATGTACATTAGAGCAAAAAGGGAATTAGGATAGAAATTTACTTTTAGTAGAATTTGCCTATAATAATAATTTCCACTCTGGCATATGAATGGCTCTTTATGAGGCTTTATATGGAAGAAGATGTAGGTCACCCTTGTGTTGGTTTGAAGTAGGGGAGAAACA
The DNA here is from genome assembly GCA_031216115.1 of Senna siamea. Taxonomy (NCBI): domain Eukaryota; kingdom Viridiplantae; phylum Streptophyta; class Magnoliopsida; order Fabales; family Fabaceae; genus Senna; species Senna siamea. The sequence continues at coordinate 15,195,667 of CM062356.1, forward strand.
ACTATTAGGACCAGACTTAGTTCAACAAACCACAGATCAAATTAAGATGATTAAAGAAAAGATGACTAAAGCCTAAGATAGGCAGAAAAGTTATGCTAATAAAAAGAGAAGACCACTAGAATTTGATGAAGAAGATCACGTTTTCCTTAAAATTTCTCTTATTAGTAGTATTGGCAGGGCTATTAAGTCCAAAAAGTTGAGCCCATACATTGGACCTTTCCAGATTTAAAAAAGGCTAGCTAATCTGCTTATCAAATTGCTTTACCCTTATTTCTATCCAATCTCCACGATGTGTTTCATATTTCTCAACTTTGAAAATATCTTTCTGATCCTTCACATATTCTCGATGCCCAAATAGTACAACTAAAGGATAATTTGACTTATACACCAAGACCTTTAAAGATTATTGGTACTGAGACTAAATAATTAAGAAATAGAACTATTACTTTAGTAAAAATTTTGTGGGATCAAACGTCGCCACAAGAGGAAACCAGGGAGAAAGAAGAAGAGATGAGAAGAAATTTTCCAGAGTTATTTGTATAGGTATGTATAAATTTTGAGGACGAAAGTTCTTAAAAGGAAGGGAGAAATGTAACATCCGCTCCTAAATTTTGAGAGATGTTTGTTAATTTTAGTTAATTGCTTGTGTATGTTGTATTTCTGTTATGTTAGCTTGCATATAGTTGCATGAGTGCAAGAATTGGACTAGAAATGAGTGAGAAAATTGACTAGAATGAAGAAAAGGACTAAACTAAAAAGTGGAAAAATTTAGGTATGACAATCGCAATTTTAGTCGAAAGAATTACTGTAGCTAATAGACTTTTGTAATTCTCCTGCCAATGGGTTAGAGAGAAAATGGAAATTTCTCATATAGTTTGAAATTTACCAATTGGAGGCCAAATGATTAGAAAGTGTAAATCCATGCAAGTGTTGGATTGTTATATAAATAGGGCCAGGAGTCAGACTCTTTTATTCTAAAACTCATACTCCCATTTCTAGAGAGAGAGTGTGTGTGTAGAGAGAGAAGCTAAAGGAGAAAGAAAGTGAATCTCATTTCTAGCAAGATTTGAGGTCTAAAAAGTGATTAGGAAGGAATCTACAATATTAAGCAGCATCCAAATATCAGTTAAACACAGATTAAGTTAGCATAATAACCCAATCCCTTTATTTCAGAGTTTACTATTTATAATAATGAAATTTGAAAAATTAAACTTCTTTGAAAGAAAAAGGGATTAAAAACTACATTCTTATTGTTTGTGATCACTATTGGGTAATTTCAACTGATTGAAGATACTTGTGCATGCTTAAAATTTCTTCTAGAAAATGGGTTTTTCAGCTTGAATGAAAATGAGTTTTAATCTCAGATTTGGACAAGATTATATGATGTTTTGGGCTATTTTCTTGTGTTAAATGTTGTTAAGGAGTTTTTCTTAAGTTCATCAATTTCAAAATGGGTTTAAAAATAAGTTTTTGGATTGAAAATTTAGGTCAATAGCAATTCGTAAAACAGAGCAAAATGCAGCAGCTAACTGCCACAGTGCAGCAGTTGACTATCGTGCTCTTGAGATGCCTAGAAACGTATACAGAATGCTGGCAGTCAACTATCGGGCACTTGGAAGTCAACTGTCATGTTCTTCATCTTTCTAGAAATGCCCAAGAACAGAGCAGCCGATTGCCCCGACCTAGCAATTGACTGTTAGGCCTAACTTAAGCTAGCAGTTAACTATCGGGCCTAACTTAAGCTAGAAGCCAATTATCAGGCCCAACCTTAAGCTAGCAACCGACTGTAAGGCACCTAGCAGTTGATTGATAGCTCTCTATTTGGAATTTTGAAGATTTGGACAGAATGCAATTAGTCAACTTGTAACATGGTATGAGTTGAATGCCACCTTTTGTAATGGAATGATGAACTTAATTACATATTTGAATGATATTTAGCCCAAAAACTAAATCCAAACTAGAGATTAAACTTAAATTATAAGCAAGGTAACATATACTTTAAATGTAAATGAGAAAGAGCATGAAAGTGATGAAATTTAAAAGGAAAGAGCAAGAATGCATAAGAGAAATGAAAATTGTATTCTTAATATATGTATATATGGTAGATAGGTTCACATCTGAATGACTGATTGCTGGTATGGGACGGTGATTAGACATTCTGTGATTATCGTGATAGTTGTAAATTGTAAGTTAGTGACTTAATGGCCAATATAAATGAAAAGTCATATACTTAGAGTTTATAGAACTATAGTATGCACCGATTCACCCATATATATATGTTTATGAATAGCATTTTGTGGACCCCAGTATGTACTCAATGTGTGGAACCTAAATGTGGGGACTCTATTATACTTGGATCCACTGGAGGATGCTTCAGAATGTACACACATGTGATATGAAGTCGAGGACTATCAATAGGCATAGTTGTTAAAGTACATATTCAAAAGTATAGAGTGGTACACATGGTGAACCTCCAAATTTCTTTTATATTATGTAATTATATGATGATGATTATGATGATATTTGGCTGAGGCCAATGAGAAGTGCTCTTAATTCCTTATTGCTCCTTATTTTATAATAAAAGTTATATGAATGATGCTATGTTACCAATATGTTTTGATGAATTTATGAGATATATATAATGAGCTGAGCTTATGCATGCAAGTATGAATGATAAATGGAATGTTATACAAGATAACCCAATAGATGTATTGTTTTTATGAAAAAGAATGTAGAATTTTTGTATGAGTTTACGGTGGTACAAACTAGCTATTTTGAAAATTGGTTATTAATGCTATTGAGATTATTCTCATAAAAATGCTAGTTTGTATTAGATGCCTAGGTTTCAGATAGTGCTGGAAGTGGAGGTGGAAGTGGTGGAGATACCCTTTCTAGGGTATTTTCTTGTGATTCATAAAGTGTGGGTTGTGTATATATAGGAAGTTCCTCCCACACCTTGAGGATGTAAAGTTCTAGGAAAGTTTTTTGGTATGCCCAATACCCTGAATCCTTATGATATTTTGGAAAAAGGATCAAGAGAATAGTTTTGATGTATAGGATAAGGGAATATATGTATTAGGATATGTGAACTAGGAATCCACTAGCTATTTTTGTTAAATGGGTATGAGTGATAGGCTTGTTGTCTCCTTACCCTAGCTACCAGTCTCACATATCCATAGATATATGTCTAATTAATGATATGTATACACTATAAATGAATATGGATGTATATATATATGTATGTTTTATGTCAATTAATTTAATGTATTTTTTACTGCGAACATGTGAGATCCCAAGTGTTGTAGCCCAGGCCAATAATACTAATTATTTCATTCGATAAATATTTAAAATTTAACCTGAGTAAAGGAAGTAGTAATTCACCAATCTTATAGTATATCATTCATATTATTTAAATCACTTAAAAGAAGAACTATAGGATTGGGGGGGTTACAACAAACCTGCCACTCATACCCTCATCAAAAATCTTACTAGTGGATAATATTCTTTCTCTCACATATGTTGGATACATATATGCCTTCAATTCTCTATACATCAAAATTAATCATCTTGACCCTCTCCAAAAATATAATAAGGGATCAGGGTATTGGGGCATATACACTGGATACCAACTCTTCACATGTCAAAATGTGATAACTAATCTACTAGTCATGGAAGTCCACCCTCTTGTAGGTGGGGGTGATGGAGGAACCTCAATAATAGTTATTACCCATATCTCTTTGACTATCATAAAATATCCTAGGAAAGTTATTTCTCTTAAGGCTACGTCTACCTCCAACAGGATTTGAAATTTAAGCATCTGATATACACCAGCATTTATGTGAAAATAAATCTCAGTAGCATAATAATTTGTTTAAAAACTACTGGCCTGTACCACCATAATCACACAGAAATCCATTACATTCTTTTCCTTATTAAATAAAAGATAGTATCTATTGGGATGTAATGCATAAATTATACAGTTATAGCACTGTAGCATGTACTTATGAATGTATGCATAGTTATAGTTCACCAGATGTCAACAATATAAAATATGTCATTTCCTCACACATATTTGCCATGGTAACATGATCATATTCACATTGAAAACATAAGTAAGGAAAATAAAGCATATCATAGTGTTCAGTTCCACATTCATTATAAGAGCCATCAGGAGAGTCGCCCAACGAACAACTCCATGTGCTCCTACAGCATTCATGAATAAGTTTCAAGTTGAGTCTCGTGGTCCTTGACCACTAGCAGTCCGAGCCTGCCTTGTATTATATGGAATGTCCCCCAATGAATCCCAAGTACACATAGGTCCCTATCCTCTGTGACAGATCATCCCTGACTAGTGGGATTAATATCCCTTTGGATACTTCATTTCCCTTTTGTCCTATAAAGGGGTTGATATAACTCACGAGATCACTATCACATCTGACAGATCACGCCTACTCTGCCCTTGCAGATTATGAGGCTATGGAATCACCATCCTCACTAATAGATTACATTCCTAACATACTATTTACAAGAAAATATTCTAGAATGATTCGACTCATGCTATGGTTATGCTTAATTCTAAGTACATGACTCTTTTTATTTGGCCATAGGAGAGTTCATTAACTTAGGATTTGCAACCATCATGGTGTTTTCAAAGTTATTTATGATTGAGTGGATGTTTTACCATCCCAAAATATGGTTCGATCATGGAATGCCCAACGACGATCCCATACCGATAGTTGGTCACTCAATCATGAGCCTATCTACCACTAATGCATACACTTGGAATACTCTTCTCTTTTCTCTTCCATGTTTTCCTCTCTTTCTTTTCAATCTCATGTTACATGTTACCCGAAAAGCTAGACTTTCCTTAATGTAATGACATTATTTTTGACTCAATTGTACCAAGAAAATAGAAACTTGAACTCACAAACTTGTTCTAAACTTTTGATGTAACACCTCATGTTCTTACAAGAATATTTAAATTCATGATTTAATCAGATAAATTGCCATGAACTCTGTCTAATTACTTGTTTGATGTAATAATTAGAATAAATATTGGAAAGGATGACATTGCATAAATATTGAGGTGCTTGAGGTGCTTGATTTAATTTTATGTAGCCAAATTAAGAAAGGAAAGAAGCATGTAACATTTGAATATATATATATGCATTCGGTAGAAGAAATGAAGGCAAGGAATAATGGGAATTGAAAAAAGGGAAAATATGAATTTATATACAACCGAGTGGGGGGAGTTAAATATATATATTTATATGTATAAACATGTTGCAATGGATGGAAACAACTACACATTATATTTGATTATGCCAAGAAATGATGGGAAATGAAAGTAAGATGGAAATGTGACATTAAATATAGATATATATATGTATATAATATGGAGTGAGGAGGCAAAGGAGAAAGAGTATTGCAAGGACTTTTTCCCTTCCTTTTCTCTAACCGCATGGCCACATGAGAGGTTAATTTAAAATATATATATATGGGTGTACGGTGGAAGCTTTCACTAAGGGAGCTTGATGATCATGTGAAGAACAATGCACCAACCATGAGACAATAGAGAGGCCATTCAATGTAGGGACAAGGCGAGGTGAGAGAAGCCAAATAGGGAATCATAACACGTAGGAATTTGGTATAAAAAAGGAAAAGAAACTTTATTGCCAAGCCATACATCTTGTGTGCAAGCAAGAAGTGGCGTGTTTCTCCATCCTTTCCACCTTTAATTTAGCTGAGTGAGAGTGAGTAAATTGCAAGCAATAAGGACAGTACTTGGACTCCACGTGTGGCTAGGAGGTAACTCTAATTAAGGAGTAGAATAGTGGGCAACCTCCCTTCATCCGAATGAGTGCTACTTATGGGGAAATTGGAATTTAAAATATACACACACACGGCATGGCCTAGGGTGAGGTAGTGAGGAGCAATTCATGTGAAGGGGTACCTTGCGTGTACCTCTCCCTTTCCTTTCCTTTGACGTGGTTGAGTGGTTAATCCACTAATGCAAAATTTCCAATAATGAGAATGGTACTTGAGTGTACGTGTGTCAATCTAAGTAAGGGAATAGGAAGTATGCAAGGGGTGATTGAATCAAGAGAGGCTACATCAATAGCTTTTGGGAAGGGAAAGAGCAATGTCATATTTTAGAAAACACACACACACACATGAGGAAAGGGAAGAAAAGAAAAGAGGATTATAAGAGCCTTGGGAGAGCTATTGGGAGAGTGAGCATGTGAAGCACTAAGGTTTGGAAGGAGGAAGACACAAAGGTGACAAAAAGAAAAAGGAGAAGAGCAAGGGAAGCAAGGTAGGTTAACAATCTAGCTTTTGTTCTATGTTCTAGTTATGCAATCCAATATTTATGTTTAAGTTTTCTATGGAACTTAAGTTATCCTTACATTCTTGACCTAAATGTATGTATGTAGCTAGCATGTGTGGTTCAATGGAGGGTTGATGGATGAGATAGCATGAATATGTTGTTAGAAAAAGAATTAGGGTTGGATGATGTTAATTTTATGATAACCACTAAGAAAGAACCCTAACCTTTTAAGTGTACTAAGTAAAGAACAAAAATAAAGGAAATGGAGTTACCAAATGAATAAAACTCCCTAGGTCAAGTCCATGATATTCATTCTTAGAATTTATGAGCTATGCACTATGATTTTGATTCAAGGCATGGGAAATTATTTTTTATGTCATAAGAGAAAACTTAGATTATTTTGTAAGGAGAGTAAGTATTCTAAAAAGGCTAGATTCCTTAGAAAAAGAAAGTGTACATAAGAAATTAATTTTTCAAAAGGAGAAATTATATTTGAAAAATTAATGTTAGAACTTTTAGAGAAATTGTGCATTATAATTAATTTTCCAAGAAAAATTAATTATTATGGAAATTATTAGAATTTTTAGAAAGAAATTGTACATTAGAATTAATTTTTCAAGAAAGAGAAATTAATATGGAAATGATTAGAGTTTTTAGAAAGAATATGTACATTTGAAATTAATTTTCCAAGAAAAAGAAATTATTATGGAAGTTATTAGAATTTTTAGAAAGAAATTGTACATTGGAATTAATTTTCCAAGAGAAAGGAATCATTATGGAAATTATTAGAGTTTTTAGAAAGAAAATGTACATGGGAATTGATTTCCAAGAAAAAGGAATCTTATTCCTGAAGTTATTAGAATTTTTAAAGGGAAGGTACACTAATAATGATTCTCATGAAAAGAAACTTTTTCCTGGATAATTAAAGATATGTTAGAGGTGGCCAAGTACCTACCTAGTGCCCAAGTGTGCACAATAACCCTAAGTGGTGGCCAAGTATCCACATAGTGCCCAACTGTGCACAATGACCCTAGAAAGGTGGCCAAGTGTCCACATATGCCCAAGTGTGCACAAAGAATATTAAAGGTGGCCAAGTGTTCACATGTGTCCAAGTGTGCACCAAGAGTTTTAAAAAGGTGGTCAAGTGTCCACATGTGGCCAAGTGTGCACAAAGAGTTTTAAGGGTGGCCAAGTGTCCCCAAGTGCCCAAGTGTGCATAGTTAAAATACAAAGAAAATTTAAGAATGATAAGCCGAAATAATTTGTTAATGTATGGTAATGTATGTCACAGCATGCTTTATTTGACAATATATTAGTCCCATCCTATTGACATTTTTATGGACCATATATTGCTTGCCAATTATATTTTTGAATTATGCTATATTTTATTCCAAGAATGTAGAATTAATTATTTTGGTGCTTGCACCCTGATACATATTAGTTATTTTTTAAAATCCAAATTGTTAAGCTGCAGGAAAACTTACGTTTCTTATTATGTGCTAATATTTATTAGATGCGAACGCATAGCTGGGCTGGGAGTTTGAGTTCTTTTTGGGTTAAGGAATTTTTGTAACCCTTATATTTTTTTGGGTCCTAGTCTAGACATACTTTGGTTAGATCTAGGATTATTCTTTTGGCAGTAGTCCTGAGATGTATTTACCAAAGAACCGGGGAAGGGATATGTGAAGGACTGGTCTGTCTTGAAAATTTGTAAAGGGAGTCTGAGTGACAGGATTGTTGTCTCCTAACTTCCTATGGATGGGTGCTTCGCATATCCTGAGACATACTTACTATAATTTAATGGACACTATGGAACTTATCTCATTGATTTGTATGAAAGTTTAAATTCTGTTGTGTAGCATAGAATTTCTTTTACTCCACTGTGCATGCAAAGTTTTAATCTGAGCAAAAGATCCCGAACCTAATTCGCTTAATATAATTCAAGGATATAATTGCTCAGACATTAACTAAATAAAGGATAAAGATAATGTACTGAACCTATCTATTTATATCTGAATGAATGGTAATACTAGATAGGAGAGTTATATTTAAGGTTTAATTTTAAAGACTAGATGGTTCTATCCAAACTATTTCTTCATGAAAAATAATACCTTACCACCTAGCAATCGACTTACACCTCATAGCAGTCGGCTTATAGAAATAAAATCTTGAAAAACACAGAGAGCTACAAGTCAGCTGACAAAACTATACCAGTCGACTATTGGCTAATGAAGAGCTACCAGTCGAATTTCAAGCACATGGTAGTTGACTGATAAGCTACTATAAGCTGGTAGTCGTGCAGTGGAGGCCTGATAGTCAGTTGCTAGGTGCTGGTAATCAGCTACTGCTTCCATTTTTTTGGAAAATTTCAAGCTGAACATGGATGTCGACTTGTAGGATCTTCAGACTTAGTTTTACTGCTATAGAAGGTTACTAAGTTTGGATTTCACCTTTTTTTAGTCTAGAAAAAGCATGAGTTTAGTTCCTTATACATTAATTCATCATTTACTCCATATATCACTCACTTTTATGCTCAATATCATCCATCATATAGATTGAAACACTTTTCTAGCCTAGTGAACAGTAAAAACCATATTTCAAAATCTTAAAAAATCTGATTTAAGCATCTATAAGTACATCCATATAGCATAAAACACCCAATAGAAGTTAGAAATACAAAGAATGTAGGTTTAAACTCCTCTCTTATTCAAACAACATTAAAAATCACCATTTTCAGAAAAATAAGTAGCAACTTTAAAAAATGAGAGGATTAGATTGTTCGCTACCTTGATTCTTGTTGCAAAAGGTGCTGGTGATGTTATAGGCCTTCCTAATTGTTCCTCCTTGAGATTATTTGCTCCTAGTTTTGTGGAACTCCGGGTTATAATCCTTTTTCCTTCACAATTTCTCCCTTTCTCTCTCTAAAATTTGTAAATTAGGTTTTATGGTGAAGGGCTTCTTGAGTTGTAGCTTATATAGGTGGTTTTTGTAGTCAAGAAAACTACAACCTTTGTCCAATGACATGGTCGAATTTTGGTCACCCAGCCTCAAATGGTAATTTCTCTGGTTATATGGAGAATTACACTTTTGCCCCTGAAATATTGGTGGGAAAATTTAAAAATCAGTTACCTGCAATAACTCCCTTTTGCCTAAAATTACATTTTCTATCCTTAGACTAATGGGGATTTACTCCATTCCCTTAACTCAATTTTTTACCTTTTCATTTTAGTCTCTATCCTTATCTTTTCATTTTATCCCCTATTCACTTTCAACTAAGTCCTTATACTAATGCAACTATATGCAAACTGTAACACCCCCAATCCTATGGTTACTTTTAGTTGATTAAATAATACAATATTACTATACAGGATTGGTAAGTTACTACTACCTTTACCCCGAGTAAATTTTCAAATTTTACCAAGTTAAATAATTCAATGCTATTAGTTTAGGAATTCTATGCTCATGTTCTCACATGTAAAATCGAAGCGAGAAAATAATTAAAATAATTAAATAAGATATATACATATATATAAACATCCACATACATAGTTCATTTATAATGTTTACAAGTGTTACCCATTAGACATATACCTATGGATATGTGAATTTGTCAACTAGGGTAAGGAAACAACAAGCCTATGACTCATACTATAACACCCCCATTAGCTTATGGTTCCTTTTAAGTGTTTAAAAGGTATAATGTAAACAATTATCATAATAATGGTGTGTTACTATCACTTTTACCTAAGTAAATTTTAAACTTTTTACCAAGTTGATTAATTGAGTGCCATTTGGGCCGGTCTCTACTCTCGGGTTCTCTCAACATCACAGCAGAATAAATATATATAGAATGCACCAGGATTAACTATACATAAACATGCATTCTTAATTAAATATAGTTAATTCACTATTAGGCATGGAGGGAACAATCCTGCCACTCATAACCCCATCAATTAGTATATTCATCAATCCAACCTGATTCCTATACAGATAAGTTAAAATAGGCTATACAAAATAATCCTAAACTAGCCTTTCTCAAAATATCATGAAGGCTAGCTCAATCCTACCATGTAATTATACTATTCAAACTAAATAGTCTGTATGCCCAGATTGGACACTTCTTCATACTTTACCTTCTTCTCCAGCCTAAGGGGACCTATGCATCTGTTACACGCCAACACTAAAATGAGAAATGAATCTCAGTAGTAATGTAACCTATTATGAAATCTATTGACTTGTACTACCGTGCTCATAAGAAAAACTCTACATTCTTTCATAAAACATATCACATACTATTGGGATGTAGTGCATATAACATTTAATCTTGTTATATACTCATACATATGCATATTCATCAAAAAATATCATCTTTAAAACATGGGAAGTTCATTCATCATTAATCTCATCATTATTAATTTCGTATAAAACATATGTGTGATAGTAAACATGCTATCATTTCACTTTCATAACATATGAGCAGTACATAAAACACTCTAAAAGTAATAAGGAGAGTCACTCAGCAACAACTTCATGCACCACTGTCTATATGAATGAGCGCATGCCTATTTAGTCATGCCTTAACTTGTGTATATTCTGAGGCATCCCCCAGTGGATCCAAGTACCTCAATGGTCCCTGCCCCTTTCCGACGGATCATCCTAGACCAGTGAGATTCCTCCTTTTCATCCTAAATGGGATTGGTATAAACTTATAGGATCACTGTCAACTCTACTCAGATCACACTCTCGGTAGGCTATTCTCTACATATACTATAGGGTGAATTGGTCCATGCCCATGGTTATGCGTAACTCTAAGCATGTGTTTCTCATATAGCCTTTAAGAGATGAAACTAACTTAAAGTTCGTAACCATCATGGTTTTTTTGAAATCATCTAAGTTCAAGTAGGTGTTGAACCATCCTAATTTATGGCACAACCGTGGAATGCCCAATGGCTATCCCATACCGATAATTGGTTACTCGATCATGGGCCTATCTATCTATCTTAAGGCATATACTAAGAATACTTTCCTCCTTCCCTTTTTGGGTTTTTTCTCTCTCTTTGGTTCACTATCAAAAGGGTTTCATCACCCAAAACTCTTAGTTTCCCTATTTACCTATGTTGTGAGCCCTTAATCAAGTTAGTATAAAGAATTACTAAGCTTAACTGCCATTAAAATCCTCATTTCGCAAGCTAAAGGGCTGCCAGTCAGCTGCTGAAAGGCTAGTAGTCGGCTGGTGTCTCTCTGTATTCCTCAAGTGCTAGACAGTAAGCTAGTAGTCACTGGCAGTCGGCAGGTTGCTTACTGGAATGCATCCTGGGCAAAAATAAGAGCATGACAGTCGACTGTGAGATGACTAGTCGACTGATTAGTGCAAATCCAAGCCTAACAGTCGATTGCTAGGAATTTGGCAATTGGCTGTTAAGCCTTTGTTTGTACTTTTGCGTTTCCAGGAACACGACAACCGACTACCCCATACTTAGCAGTTGGTTATTATGCTCTGCCGCAGTTCAGAAAACATAATTTTGATAACACCCACTCTAGAATGCATTCCATTTTCAATTTTAAACATATGAGCTTAATTTCCATATAATAAACTTTATTTCTCATTGAAAATTTCTCATCCATTAGCTCAAACATGGTACATTCTAGGAAACTAGTCTATATCTCTAGATAAACACAACCCAACCCTTCCAATCAATTTCAAGCATATATATAAGCATACATTTCAGCAACACAACATCCCATAGAAATAGAAAAGTATGCAGAATGTAGGTTTAACCCTAAACTCAGTTCAAACATTCAAAAATTCATAATTTTCCAACAAAAGTAAAATTTTTAGAAAATAAAGGGGTTTAGAATGAATTGCTACCTTGCTTCCTTGCAAATGTGTGTGTAGGATATGTTAGGAAGACTATCCCTTTATTGTAGGACTGATTTCTAGCCTCAAATCTGCCTTTCCTTCAGCAAAATCTCTCCTTTATTGCCTTAACTCGCCTTTTTCTCTCTTTACCAGTCCCTTTTGCTTCTCCCTCTAAAATGTAAGTGGGTAGAAGTGTGTGGGGGTTTAGGGTTTAGCTAGGGTTTTGGGGTTTCTGAACATAAGTTCCCTTATTTGCATTCTAGTCCCTAACCTACTTTGTGCATTTGGTCTCAACACATTTTCCCTTTTTAGTTGGGTCCTTGTCCATGCTCTTAATTGAACTTTCATTCCTTTCACTTAGGTCCTTAGGCCAATGCAACTATATGAGATTAATGCAACATACACAAGCATTAAGATTAAATTAACAACTAACAAACATCCCTTTAATCATACTAGGAGCAGATGTTACATTTCTCCCCTCCTTTAAAATAATTTTGTCCTCTAAATTAAAACATACCTATTCGAATAGTTCAGGTGGGACTTCCTCATGTCCTCTTCCTTCTCCCATGTCGCCTCTTGTGGAGATGATTGATACCATAAAACCTTAACTAGAGGGATGACCTTGTTCCTCAATTGCTTGACCTTATTCCTAATGATTCTCAATGGCTTTGGATGATAAGTTAAATTTTCTTTTAACTATATTGTACTGGCATCAATAATGTGGGATAGGTCATGGATGTATTTCTAAAGTTGTGACACATGAAAAACATCATGTAGGTTTGATAAGAATGGTAGTAAGGCTATTTGGTATGCTGATTGACCAACCTTTCTTAGGATTTGGAATGGCCCAATATACCTTGGATTCAATTTTCTTGAATTAATGGCTCTACCTATACCAGTAACAGGTGATACCCTAAGGAAGAAATGATCCTCTTTACTGAATTCTAGTGGCCTCCTTCTTTTATCAGCATACTCCTTTTGCCTATCTTGAGCTCTATCCATCTTATCCCTGATCATCCTAAATTAGTTTGTAGTTTGATAAACTAACTCTGGTCTGAGCAACTGTCTCTCCCCTACCTCAAACCAACACAGAGGTAATCTACATTTTCTCCTATACAAGGCTTTATAGGATGTCATTCCTATGCTAGAATGGAAACTGTTGTTGTATGAGAATTCTATCAATGCTAGGCTTTGATCCCAATTTCCCTTATGCTCTAAGGCACATAACCTAAGCATATCCTTTAAGGTCTGAATGGTTCTCTCAGTTTGTCCATCTGTTTGAGGATGGTATGCGGTACTCAGGCTTAGCTTAGTATTGAAGGCTTCTTGGAAAGCTCTCCAAAACCTAGATGTGAATCTAGGGTCTCTATCTGAGACAATGCTAATAGGGATTCCATGCAATCTCATTATCTGCTGGATGTACAAATGAGCTAATTTTTCTAAAGAGAAATTGATCTTAATGGGTAGGAAATGAGCATACTTAGTCAATTGATCTATTATCACCTAAATAACATCATTTCCTGACTGAGACCTGGGTAAACCTACTACAAAGTCCATAGAAATCTTATCCCATTTCCATTCAGGGATATTAAGAGGTTGCAATAATCCAGCAGGTTTTTTATGTTCAATCTTCAACTACTGACACACTCAGCACTTAGCAACATACTTAGCGATGTGCTTTTTCATACCCCGCCACCAAAATCTTCCTTTCAAGTCTTGGTACATCTTAGTGGCACTGGGATGAATGGTATAATGTATACAATTATCATAATAATGGTGTGTTACTATCACTTTTACCTAAGTAAATTTTCAACTTTTTACCAAGTTAATTAATTGAGTGCCATTTGGGCTAGTCTCTACTCTCGGGCTCTCTCAACATCACAGCAGAATAAATATATATAGAATGCACTAGGATTAACTATACATAAACATGCATTCTTAATTAAATATAGTTAATTCATTATTAGGCATGGAGGTAACAATCCTGCCACTCATAACCCCATCAATTAGTATATTCATCAATCTAGCCTGATTCCTATACAGATAAGTTAGAATAGGTTATACAAAATAATCCTACACTAGCTTTTCTCAAAATATCATGAAGGCTAGCTCAATCCTACCATGTACTTATACTATTCAAACTAAACATTCTGTATGCCTAGATTGAACACTTCTTCATACTTTACCTTCTTCTCCAGCCCAAGAGGACCTACGCATTTGATACATGCCAACACTAAAATAAGAAATGAATCTTAGTAGCAATGCAACCTGTTACGAAATCCATTGACCTGTACCACCATGCTCGCATGGAAAACTCTACATTCTTTCATAAAACATATCACATACTATTGGGATGTAGTGCATGTAGCATTTAATCGTGTTATATACTTATACATATGCGTATTCATCAAAACATATCATCTTTAAAACATGGGAAGTTCATTCACGATCAATCTCATCATCATTACTTTCATATAAAACATATGTGTGATAGTAAACATGCCGTCATTTCACTTTCATAAAATATGAGCAGTACATAAAACACCCTAAGAGTAATCGGGAGAGTCGCCCAGCAACAACTACACTCATCACTGTCTATATGAATGAGTGCATGCCTATTTAGTCATGCCTTAACTTGTGTACATTCTAAGTCGTCCCCAAGTGGATCCAAGTACCTTAATGGTCCCTACCCCTTTCCGACAGATCATCTTTGAATAGTGGGATTCCTCCCTTTCATCCCAAACGGGGCTAGTATAAACTCATGGGATCACCGTCAACTTTACCCAGGTTATTTTCTCTCTGCTTTTGGGCAGATCATAGTACTATAGAATCACCACCATTCTTTTGAGGTGGATCACACTCCCGGTAGGTTATTCTCTACATATACTATAAGGCGAATCAGAACATGCCCTTGGTTATGCTTAACTCTAAGTATGTGTTTCTTATATGGCCTTTGGGAGATGAAACTAACTTAAAGTTCACAACCATCACAGTGTTTTCAAAATCATCTAAGTTTAAGTAGGTGTTAAACTATCCTAATTTATAGCACAATCGTGGAATGTCCAACAACCATCCCATACTGACAATTGGTCACTCGATCATGAGCCTATCTACCCTAAGGCATACATTAGAATACTTTCCACTTTCCCTTTTTGTGTTTTTTGCTCTCTCTTTGTTTCACTATCACAAGGGTCTCATCACCCAAAACTTCTATTTTCCTTGAAAACCTATGTTGTGAGCCCTTAATCAAGTTAGTATGAAGAATTACTAAGCTCAATTGCCATTAAAAACCTCATTTTGCAAGCTAGAGGGCTGCCAGTCGGCTGTTGGAAGGCTAGTAGTTGGCTCATGGCTCTCTGTATTCCTCAAGTTCCAGACAGTAGTAGCTGACTGGTTGCTTGCTGGAATGCATCCTGGGCAAAAATAAGAGCATGACAGTCAACTGCGAGGATGACCAGTTGACTGCTTAGTGCAAACTCAAGCCCGACAGTCGATTGCTTAGTGCAAACCCAGGCCCGACAGTCGACTGCTAAAAATCTGGCAGTCGGCTGCTAAGCCTCTATCTGCACTTTTGGGTTTCCAGGAACACAACAGTCGACTGCCCCATACTTATCATTCGGCTGTTATGCTCTGTTGTAGTTCAAAAAACATAATTTTGATAATACTCAGTCCAAAATACATTCCATTTTTAATTCTAAATGCATGAGCTTAATATCCATATAACAAACTTTATTTCTCATTGAACATTTCTCATCCATTAACTCGAACATGGTACATTCTAGGAAACCAGTCTATATCTCTAGATGAACACAACCTAACCCTTCCAATCAATTTTAAGCACATATATCAGCATAAATTTCAGTAACACAACATCCCATAGAAATAAAAAATCATGCAAAATGTAGGTTTAACCCTAAACTCAGTTCAAACATTCAGAAATTCATACTTTTCCAACAAAAGTAAAATTTTTAGAAAAGAGATGGGTTTAGGATGAATTGCTACCTTGATTCCTTGTAAATGTGTTAGGAAGACTATCCCCTTGTTGTAGGACTGATTTTTAGCCTTAAATCTGCCCTTCCTTTAGCAAAATCTCTCATTTCTTGCCCTAGCTTACCCTTTTCTCTCTTTACCCGTCCCTTCTGCTTCTTTATCTAAAATGCAGGTGGGTGGAAGTGTGTGGGGGTTTAGAGTTTAGCTAGGGTTTTGGGGTTTCTGAACATAAGTTCCCTTATTTGCATTCTAGTCCCTGACCCACTTTTTGCACTTGGTCTCAGCACATTTTTCCTTTTCACTTGGGTCATTGGCCATACTCTTAATTTAACTTTCATTCCTTTCACTTAGGTCCTTAGGCTAATGCAACTATATGAGATTAATGCAACATACACAAGTATTAAGATTAAATTAACAACTAACAAATATCTCTATAATCATAGTAAGAGCGGATGTTACACATACCCATTTAACAAAAAGACTGCTAGTGGATTCTTAGCTCACATATCCTAATACATATATGCCCTCTTTATGTACATCTTAAAATCATCATCTTGATTCTTTTCCAAAAGATTAATATGGATTCAAGATATCAGGCATGTAAAAAATACACCCTTTTAATCCTAACCTCATGTAGTAAAGGAGTAAGGGGAACTTCTAGGACAAAAATAATCCATAATTCCTTCACCACTGGGAAATACCTTAAGAACGGTATTTCCATTATCTCCACCTCCATCTCTAACAGAACTGGGTACCTAGGCATCTGATACAAACCAGTACTTTAAATGAGAATGAATCTTAGTAGCAATAAACAACCTGACTTTTAAAACACACTAGTATGTACCACCATATTCATACGAAAAGCACTACATTCTTCTAATCATTAATTTAAAATATTATGCCAATGGTTACAATGCATGAATCATACAGTTATATCATCTTACGTCTCATACTCATACTTATGCATGTCATCTAAAATCATCACATATCCATTTAGTTGGATATATATATCATTAGATTGTAATTCATATCCATCAAATAGGATATACCATACCATATATGAATCACACAGGATATATATATATATCATATTATAATAGTAACAGGGAATCACATAGAAACAAGGGCATACATAAGGAAATCAGAGCATATGTATATGGCTAACACCAAATCAAGATCATCACAAGATCATACAAAGAGAAATCAAGAGAGTCACCAAGCGAACAACTCCTCACATAAAACGTTCACTCTCAGGTGCGTATCTCATAGTTCGTGACTACTCGTAGTTCTCAACTGCAATGTATTCATAATTTGGCAATCCTTGACTACAATATATGTACATACTGGAGCATCCCCCAGTGGATCCAAGTACATCCATCCACAACACCCTGATGAGGTTGTGCACCGCTCTGATAAATCATTCCCCACCTCCTTAAACCACAGGGTACCTGCCCACCTCTTTGGCAGATCCCTCCTTGTATATTTGGGATTACTGTTCTCAACAAATCATTTCACTAAAACTCTATTCACAAGTCTATAGACTAGGGTGATTTAGCTCATACCATGGTTATGTATAACTTTAAGAACGTGAATCCTTTAATTGGCTATAGGGGAATTCACTAACTTAAAATTAACAACTATCACAACGTTACCCATGGAATGCCCAATTATCATCCCATACCAACAATTAGTCACACAATATGTGCCTATCTACCACTATCCATACATTAGGAATACATTCTCATTTCTCTTGAAATTCTCATGTTCATTCCTTTTCAATTTTCATATCATTCTTACTCTTTTTCTTTCACTCTCACCTTATTGTTACCCATTATATAATTCTAGGTCTAGATCCCTGATTTGAGCGAAGTTTTAGGCTAACTATGCTTTAAACTAAGTAATTTAGTTCATTTTCTAAAACAAAGGCCTACCAGTTGACTTTCACCTTCTTGGTAGTTGACTTGCAGCTTACTGCCTCAAATTTTCCAAACTAGAGGGTTACCATTTGACTTCTACCTTCCTAGCAGTCGACTTATAACTCATTGTCTCAAAATTTTCTAAACCCAAGGGTTACCAGTTGACTTCAGCCTCCTGACAGTCTTCTGCTCTATTCTTGGCAAAATTTCAAAAAATATGAGTATGGCAGTCGACTTTCAGCCTTTTATTAGTCGGTTGTTAGCACTCTGGATGCGTTTATGGGTAATTAAAGAGCATAACAGTCGACTAGTGAGGACTACAAGTCGATTGCTACTTTATGCTCTATTTTTCAAATCCTCCGTTGACCCAAATTTTTGTCCAAGAACTAATTTATAATTCATTGTTAACCCTCATTAACTCAATACCAGTGTGTAAGCATCATTTATCACATAAAAATAGCCCAAACTAACGTTTAATCTTACTCAAATCTTGGATTAAACCCCATTTTCACACAATAGGTAAAAAATTATTTTTCATAATCTGATTTCAGCAAGCATAAGTATATTCATGCAGTTTAAAACACCCAATAACATTCATAAACATTAAGAATGTAGTTTTTAATCCCTCTTTTACTTCAGATAATAGAAAAATCACATTTTTAGCATATGCACAGTAAATTTGAAATTAAAGGGAATCAATTATTTTGCTACTTTGTTTTGTGTAACAACTGGTGTAAAATTATCAAATAAACTCCTAGATTGCTCAGCTACCAACTTCTTACCTCGATTCACTATAAAAATACCACTTTCTTTGCAAATTCTCACTTTCTCTCTCTAAAATGTTCCTCTCTCTCTAGAATTTTAAATGCAAGGTGAAGGATTAAGGTTATGTAATTTAGCCCTATTTATAGGCGGTCCAAGAATTGCCAATTCTGATCATAATTCTTGATTATTTAGCTTAAAATGATAATTTCTCCAACCACATGCCAAATTACCATTTTGCCCTGAACCATTGGCAGCAAATTTCAAAATCATAGTAGCTACAGTAATTTTCTCAAGTAAAATTATGGTATGCTACCCTCAATTATGCAAAGTTTATAGAACTTCCTCTACTCAACCTTTTTCCTCTCATTCAAGTCCTCGTTCTTTTCTTTTCAATTTGGTCCCTAACTCTAATGCAACTACATGAAATTAATGCAACATTCATAACCATTTAATTTATTTTAAAACTAACAAACATCTCTCATATATGGAAGGAGCAGATGTTACACAAACTAATGCAGCATGCATAAGCATTTAACTTATTTAATAGCTAACAAACATCTCTCACAATTAATAGGAGCAGATGTTACAAAGAAGCTATGTGATTTTAGCCTTTGTCCTTTCGTGTGATGCAAGCTTCATGGGAAGAGTGATCACTACAATAGTTAAGGCACGTGGGCTATAACTATGGTTATGCTAGTCATTGATAAAACACAAAAGCATGTGTAAAACAAGATTTGAGGGTATTTTGGACCTTTTTCCATTACCTCATTTCTCTTTTAGATTTTCTTAGAATTTAGAGATTTTGAACTTCCCTTTTACCTTCATTCCTAAGATTTTTCACTTTCAAGAGTTTTGAAATTTTGTGTGAAATTCTATGGATATTTTAGCATTACTATATGCTTTTTAGAGAGTTCGAATAGCAATACCAAAGCACTTAGCAAACTTTGTAAGTATCATTTCCATTTTGGTAAAAATAAATGAGGAACTTGGGCTTTTGTTCTTGTCATTTTACTTATCATAGTTCATTTATACCTTTTATTTTGTATCTCATGCATCTTTTCATCTTGAAATCCTAGAAGAATAACTTTTGACCTTTCACAATGTCTCCTTTAGGTATGTCTCCTTCTGTGTTATTGTTTTAGTTTCCCTAATAGAATAAGAGAACTAAAGAGATTGAGAGGGGGAGTTAGGGCTTGGATTGTTGTTTCTAACTTAGAAAGTCAAAAGGGTTCCCCATTGAGAAATAGGCACCCTGATGTCTACTTGAATGAACTTGAGAAAGTAGAGCAGCCAACACTTTGAATGTGAGGTGATATTGGTATAAATTCTGAAGTCTTCTAGGTGAGTGTCTATGGTTTCTAGGGTCAAAATGTAAGTAGTGGTCGATGTTCCTGGTGCTGTGTTGGGAAATTTTTGTACAAATTTGCCCATGGCATAGTCCATAATAGATGATTTGATTGAGTGTCAATTCAATTGATTTGACAAGTGCACAAAGGAGGAACCCATTTGGAATCCTTCAGAGGAGGATCTTCCCTCAAGGGATGAGAAGGGTAAAGAGTTAGAACTACTTCAATTACATGAGGATGTGATAAATGTGGTCTATACAAATGGAAAGATAATCAAATCTTGCTTATACAATGTGGAAAACATGTGATTGATTTGGCACAATCACTTTGCTTCATTATGAACGCCTGTTGTAACATCTGCTCCTGCCATCTATAAGAGATGTTTTTTAGTTAATAAATAAGTTGAATTCTTATGTATGCTACATTAGTCTACATATAGTTGCATTAGTGTAGAGACTTAATTGAAAGAGGTTGAGGGGCTAGAATGAAAAAGGAAAAAGTTAAGTTGAGGGAATTAGATAAATCCTCATTAGCCTAGGGGTAGAAAATGTAATTTTAACAAAAAGGGAGTTACTGTAGCTAACTGATTTTTGAAATTTTCTTCCAATATTTTAGGGGCAAAAATGTAATTCTTCATATAATCAGAGAAATTGCTATTCCAGGTCGAGTGACTAAAAACTCGACCCTAACTTTGGACAAGGGTTGCAACTTCCCCAACTACATGGGACTACCTATATAAGCCTAAAACCAAAACATTCTACCACTACTAGCTCATTTTCTGACTTCCAAAGAAAGAGGATGTTTTAGAGAGAGAGGTTGTGGAAGAAAAGGATTTTAGTTAGAATTCTAACATGATCAGAAGCAAAAAATTGTGGAAGGGAACATTTAGGAAGGCATCTAACACCACCTACATACTTCTTAACAAGAATCAAGGTAGCAAACAATCTAATCCCTTCATTTTTGAAAAGCACTATTCATTTTACTGAAAATGGTGATTTTGATGTTGTTTGAGTTAAGAGAGGGCTTCAAACCCACATTCTTTGTATTTATAACTTCTATTAGGTGTTTTATGCTGAATGGATGTACTTATACATGCTTGTTTCAAATTGTGAGAAATGGGTTTTACTATTCACCTTTGTTGAAAATATGTTCAGATTTCCTTTAATCGATGATATTAAGCATAAGAATGAGTGATAGTGAGGTAAATGATGAATTAATGTTTGAAACTAAGCTCATGCCTTTTTCTAGACTTGAAAAGAGGTAAAATCTGGACTAAATAAACCTTCATAACATTAAAATTAAGGCTTAAGAACCTGCAAGTCGACTTCTATGTTTTTCAGTTCAAAATTTTATAGAATAAGCAGGCAGCAGTCGAGTGCTAGCTCATGGCAATCGATTATTGTAACATCCACTCCAATTATGATTAAAGAGATGTTTGATAATTGTTAATTTGATGTTCAATGCTTGTGTATATTGCATTAGTACATATAGTTGCATTAGTATAGGACCAAATTGAAAGAAATACAATTCCTTAGTTGAGAGTGAGGCTATGGACCTAAGTAGAAAGGGAAAATATATGGAGATTGAAATTACAAAGTGGCTAGGGATTAGAATGCAATTTCCTAACTTTCTCTTAAACCTTAGTTGAAACCCTGAACTCCCACACACTTCCAAACCTTCATATTTTAGAGAGAGAAACAGAGGGACAGGTCAAGAGAGAAATGGGCGAGCTAGGGCAAGAAAAGAGAGATTTTGCTGAGGAAAGAGTAAATTTGGGGCTAGAAATCAACCATACAGCAAGGGGGGATTATTCTAACACATCAAAAACACACATTCTGGCAAGAATCAAGGTAGCAATCCATCCTAAACCCCTCTCTTTTTCTAAAATGTTTATTGTTGCTGGAAAATATAGATTTCTAGATGTTTGAACTGAGATTGGGGTTAAACCTACATTCTATATGCTTTTCAATTTCTATGGGATGTTGTGTTACTGAATGAATGCTCGTATATGTGTTTGTAATGGATTAGAAGGGCTGGGTTATGTTCATCTAGAGGTATAGACTAATTTTCCTTGAATGTACCATGTTTGAGCTAATGGATGACAAATGTTTAATAAGTAAAGTTTTTTGTATAGAAATTAAGCTCACGCATTTAGAATTGAAAATGGAATGCATTCTGGACTGGGTACTATCAAAATCACATTTTTTTAACTGCAGCGGAGCATAGCAGCCAACTACTATGTATAGGTCAATTGACTGTTGTGTTCCTGGAAAACCTAGAAGTGTAGACAGAGGCTTATCAGTTGACTGCCAGGTTCCTAGCAGTCAACTGTTAGGCCCGGGTTTGCACTATGCATTCAATTGCCCACCCTAGCAATCGACTGCTGTGCTCTTATTTTGCCCAAGACACATTCCACCAAACCACCAACTGACTGCTAGCCTTCCAACAGTTGACTGGCAGCCCTCTAGCTTGCGAAATAAAGTTTTAATGACAATTGAGCTTAGTAATTCTTTATACTAACTTTATTAAGGGCTCACAACATAGGTAAGTAAGGAAACTAAGTTTCTGGTAATGAGACCCTTGTGATAGTGAAACAAAGAGAGAGCAAAAAACATAAAAAGGGAAAAGAGGAAAGTATTCTCAGTATATGCCTTAGGGTAGATAGGCTTATGATCGAGTAACTGATTGTCGGTATGGGACGACCGTTGGGCATTCCATGGTTGTGCCATAAATTGGGATGGTTAAACATCCACTTGAACTTAGATGATTTTGAAAACATCATGATGGTTATGAACTTTAACTTAGTGTCATCTCCTAAAGGCCACATGAGAAACACATACTTAGATTTAAGCATAACCATAGGCATAGGCCAATTCACCCTAGAGTATACGTAAAGAATAGTATACTGGGGGTGTGATCCATCAGAAAGGGATGGTGATTCCATAGTATTATGATCCACCTAAAAGCAGAGAGGAAATGATCTGGGTAAAGTTGACGATGATCCCATGAGAGTTAAACCAGGCCCGATTGGGATGAAAGGGAGGAACCCCGCTGGTCAGGGATGATCTGCCAGTAAGGGGCGGGGACCATTAAGGTACATGGATCCACTAGGGGATGCCTCAAAATATACAAAGGTTAAGGCATGAATAAATAGACATGCGCTCATTCATATAGACAGTGGTGCGTGGAGTTGTTGCTAGGCGACTCTTCTAATTACTCTTAGGGTGTTTTATGTACTGCTCATATGTTATAGAAATGAAATGATGGCATGTTTACTATCACGCATGTGTTTTATAAGAAATGTTTTATGATTAGAATGATGATGAATGCACTTCTCTGTTTGAAAGATGATATGTTTTGATGAATACAAAAATATTTGAGTATATACCATAATTAAATGCTACATGCACTCCATCCCAATAGTATGTGATATGTTTCATGAAAGAATGTAGAGTTTTTCTGTGCGAGCACGGTGGTATAGGTCAATAAATTTTGTAACAGGTTGCATTGCTACTGAGATTCAATTTCACATTATTGTTGGCATGTATCAGATGTGTAAGTCCCGAGCTGGAGAGGAGGTAAAGTAGGAGTAAGTACCCACTTTCGGGTACACAAAAGCGACCATTTTGAGATAGAATAGGCGCTTGTTTTATTTGTACTAGCTTTCATGATATTTTGGGAAAGGCTAGTAATGATCCATTTTGTATAGCCTAGTTAGATATAGATGTGGATGAAGGGATACTTAGATGAGATTACAGTGGCGTGTGTGGCAGGATTGTTGCCTCCATGTCTAATAGCCAACTAATTATATTTAATTAAAATGCATGTCTATCTATAGTTAATCTAGGGTTATTCTATATACATATATATATTTATTCCGCTGCGATGTTAAGAGAACCCGAGAGTAGAGACTAACCTAAGTGACACTCAATTAATTAACTCGGTAAAAAGTTTAAAATTTACTCAGGTATAAGTGATAGTAATACACCATTATTATGATAATTATATACATTATACCTTTAAACACTTAAAAGGAACCATAGGCTAATGGGGTTGTTACAATTGTAGGGCCTCTAGTAAAATACTACTAGCTTACAGTAGACTATCAGCCAATTGCTATGGGCCTAACGGTCGATTGGTAGCTCAATGTTAGCCCATAGTTGACAGATATAGTTATAGCAGCTAACTTGTAGCCTTCTGTTTGAGTTTTCAAAGTTTTATTTCTATAAGCCGACTACAATGATGTATAAGTCAACTGCTAGGTGGAAAAATAGTGTTTCATAAAGAATTTGTTTTGAAAGAGCCAGCTAGTCTTTAAAAATAAACCTTAAAAGTTTAGAGGAAGTTTTTGAGCCCAAGTTTCTATTTTACCTTTGCACATTTAATCTTAGCTTACTATCTAATAATGTATTCTTTCTTCAATCATTTGGTGAGCTCCTAGACTAGATGTGTACTGGAAATATTTCAATTTATTTGTAATCATCAAATCCTTTTTCTTGAATGCTTGCTCAATGGATTTAATAATAATATCATCACATAAGGAAATTATAGATTTTGGGTAACATGTAATAGATGTTGAAAAAGAAAGAGTGGGAAACATAGAAGAGAAAAGAGAAGAGTATTCCTAGTGTATGCATTAGTGGTAGATAGGCTCATAATTGAGTGACCGATTATTGATATGGGACAGTCGTTGGGTATTCCACGATCGAGTTATAATTTAGGATGGTAAGACATCCACTCGATTATAAATGATTTAGAAAATACTGTGATGGTTGTGAATTCTAAGTTAGTGAACTCTTCTATAGCCAACTAAAGGGGTTATATACTTAGAGTTAGTATAACTATGGCATGAGCCAAATCACTCTAAATTATATGCTTGTGAATAGCGTACTGAGAATGTAATCCATCAAAGAGGGATAGTGATTTCATAGCCTCATGATTCACAAAGGCAGAGTAGGCGTGATCTGTTGAGAGGGTAGGGATCATTGAGTACTTGGATCCACTGAGGGACGCTCCAGATAGTACAAACCAGACAAAGACTGTGAATGGTCAAGGACCACAAGGAACTCACTTCAAAACTCATCCTTGAGTGCTATAGGATCACATAGAGTTATTCGCTGGTGACTTTCTCAATGGGTCATGTGATGATTTTGGCACTAGCCATTATGATATGAATTGTTTTCCTTGATCGTGTTTTAAATGTAAATATATTCATGTTACCATGGTGTATATATGATGAAATGACATATCCTATATTTTTAACATCTAGTGAACTATAACTATCCATGCATCCATAAGTACAAACTATAACTGTATGATTTATGCATTACATCCCAATAGATATTGTCTTTTGTTTGATGATGAAAAGAATGTAGTGAAATTCTATATGAGTACAGTGATACAGGCTAGTGGTTTTTAAACAGATTGTTCTACTACTGAGATTTATTCTCACATAAACATTGGTGTGTATCAAATGCCTAGATATCATATCTTTCTAAAGGTGGATGTAGCTTTGGTAGAAATACCCATTCTAGGATATTTCATGGTGATTAAGGAAGTATGGGTAATTGCAATCTTAGAGATTCCTCCATCGCCCCTACCTATAGGAGGGGTGGAGCTTCATGTTTAGTATAATAGTTATTATATTTTGACGTGTAAATATTTGGAGTAGAGTTGCACATGCCCCACTACCTTAACCCCTTATTATGTTTTTGGAAAGGGTCAGGGTGATTTATTTGGTGTACAGGAAAAGAAGGCATATATGTATTCAAGATATGTGAGAGAAATAGCATTATCTACTAATAGGATTTTGGCAAGGGTATGAGTGGCAGGGTTGTTTCCTCTTTACCCTAACTAACAAACTGTTGTCGATCTCACATATCTATAGGTATGTCTTAAGAAAGAATTAATGTATTTGACTGTATTTATATATATAACTGATTAATATGAATATAAGCACATATATTGTTTATTTCTTTTTATTTTCATTGTGTTACATGTGAGAACCTAAATTTAGAAACCTGAACCAATGACACTTAATTATTTAACTTGGTAAAAGTTAAAAATCTTTACTTAGGTAAAGGTAATAGTAACTCACCAATATTATAGTATATTATATAATATTATCTAAATAATTAAAAGGAACTATAAGTTGGGGGTGTTACACCTGCTGATAAGCACATAATTATACATTTTTATTTGATGATTTCTATTCGCATCAGGAGAATTTTATATGTTTTTTATTGAGAATTACCCAAGTTTTCACCTTATTTTCATGTTATCCAAGTTCTAATTAGAGCAAAAAGGGGAAAAAATAGATGTCCATAAGCTTAACATACCCTAGAGCACGCCCATGTGGAAGCAAGGATTCTAGAACATACCTTGGAGCACAGCCAAGCATGGAAGCTTCCATGACACACCCTCCACCATGCCTTTTCCACTTTTCACATAACAACACGGCCATGCTACCCAAAAGATTCTAGAACATAGCCTAGCCATCAACAGACCCTCCACCATGCCCTTGCTATATTTCACACTACCGCATGGCCATGTTGCCTATCAAGCCACCCTTGCCTATAAATAAGGAGGCAGATGAATGGAGGAAGAGAGTGGAGCTGTGAGCATGAGTGTTGTTCAGAGAGTGACACTCCCTTGCATCTGTGGACCTTGGAAATCCAATCTTCTTATCTCTCTACAAAGGTGAAAGCCGTGGAGATTCAACAAAGAATTAGAGGAAGAGATTGAGAAGCATTAAGAGGTAACTAAGAGTGTAATCAAGGAGAAGATCAGAGCCAAGATAGTTCACCTAATACTCAACAGATGAGGGTGTACCTATTCCCATTTTGTTCTTCTTTCTTTACAATTACCTTTCTTGTTATTTTAGTTATGAACATGAGTAGCTAGATTGGTAAAACCCATTGGGCCTCTTAAACTATGTTGATGTTTTGATAGTAACTTGCTTGAAGTATAAATTAGATTATGTGATCTTCTTTCAGTTAAGACTTATTTAAGTCTTCATTACGAGACGTCGTAGGGAAGACTATCTAGATTCCTCTCAAAAAATTGACGAACGATGATTGGAATTTGAAAATAACTGAAAAGAATAGTCAATTATGGATTAAGAGCAATTCTTAATAGTAGTAAATTAGAACTCTAATACTGATCTAGAATCGACCATTAGGAAGAACCAGCCAATGGGAGGTTATAGGTTTTAGAAATCCTTTGAGATCGACAGAGAATTTGGATTTAATTTAGAATTTAGTCATAGGTAGCATAATCAGTTTAATAATTCATGATTCTTTGCATATACATCATCTAGTTCAAGACCCCAGTTGTCACATCTGCTCCTAATAGGATCAAGAGATGCTTGTTAGTTATTAATTTAAGTTCAATGCATATTTATGTTGCATGAATTGCATATAGTTGCATTAGTGCAGGGACCTAGTTGAAAGGGGAGAATTTGAGTTAAAGTATAACTCAGGATTAAATTGAAATGGAAAAAATGAGTGAGGCCAAAGTCATAAAATGGCATAGGGACTAAAATGGAAATATAGAGACTAGATATTTCAAAAACCCTAAAACCTTAACATAACCTAAACTTTAACAAATTTTTTGAGAGAGAAGAAGAAGGTCGAGTTGAGAAAGAAAGAGGTGAGTTAGGGCAAAGGGGAGAGATTTTTCTTAAGGAAGAACAGTTTTGAGGCTAAAGAATTGTCCTACAACAAAGGGAGGACCATTTTAACACATCATATAAGCACTTTTTCAGGAAAATCCAAGTAGCAACTCAACCTAAACCTTATTTTTGAAATGTTAAGCTTTTTGCTGGAGAAATGTGATTTATGAATGTTTTTAGTTAATTTTGGGGTTTAAACTTACATTATCTATGTTTTTAACTACTATTGGGTGATGCTTGCTAAATAGTTATGCTCATTTATACTTGTCATTGATTATGAAAGAGTGCTTATGCCCCAAGTGTGAAAATGTGGTTTGATTTTAGTTTGGAGTGCTATTAAGTTGAGTTTTGGGTATGTTATGAATGCTATATGATGTCTAAATGTTGGCTTTGAGTTCATAGTTTGAGGAAATAGTTTGAAAACATGTTTTAGGGTAAAACTCTGGTTGTAGCGGTAAGTTTTAGAGCACGACCGAATGCTAGCAATCGTGCTAGCCTTGGAAGTTGGCTGTCATATTCTTCATCTACCTAGAAACCAGTTTTGAACGCTAGCAACTGACTACCAGACCCTGGAAGTCAACTGTCATGTTCTTAGTTTTTCAGAGAATTATTTAGAAAGCTATTAGTCGACTGCCCTGCTCTTGCAGTTGACTATTGGGCCCAATTTTCACTAGTAGTCGACTGCCAAGCCTTTAGCAACCAATTGGTAGCTCTCAACCAAGACAGGGTAGAGAGGACAGTAGGCTAGCAGCTGATTGCTAGTATGGGATCAACCGACTGCCAGCCCACTATTTTAGATAGTGAACTCAATGACCAATTTTAAGAGATAAATAGCCAAAATCTCACTCAAACTAAGGATCTAAATCTAGGATGTAGCAGGTAACATGTAAGATGTAAGATTGACATATCACTAGGATTAGAGGATCCATGTGATAGTGGAATGAAGAGAGTGAAAAACATAAGAAAGGAAAAAGGATAGTATTCTAAGCATATACATTAGTGGTAGATAGGCTCATGATCGAGTGATCGATTGTCGGCATGGGATAGTCATTGGGCATTCCACAATTATGCCATGAATTAGGGTGGTTAAACATCTACATGAACATAGATGATTTTGGAAATGCAGTGATGGTTACAAACTTTAAGTTAGTGTTATCTTCCAAAGGCCATTTAAGAAACACATACTTAGAGTTAAGCATACCATGGACATTAGCTGAATCACCCTAGTCTATATGTTAGAGAATAGCGTACCGGAGTGTGATCCATCAGAAAGGGATGGTGATTCCATAGCCCATGATTTGTGTAAGTAGAATGGATGAGACCTGTCTAGACTTGGATAGTGATCTCATTAGTTGACATACCAGCCCCACAAGGGACGAAAGGGATATTCTCCCACTGGTTAGGAGTGATCTGCCATAGTTGACAGGGACCTTATAGAGAGTTAGACCAGCCCTGTAAGGGATGAAAGGGATATCAACCCGCTAGTCAGGAATGATCTGCAAAAAGGGCAGTGATCATTAAGGGATACTCAGATCTGGCTAGGAGACACCTCAGATAGTGCTAGTGGAAGAATTGTCACATATGATGTTAAGTGAACTCATGCATGAATATAGTGGTACGTGAAGCCATTCATTGGGTGGTGCTCCCAATAACTCATATGATATGTTTGTTTCTCCTGCTCATATGTCATATGAACATGTATGTTTGTTACCCCATGGAATGATTTATATGAAAGCTGTGATGATGAATGAGTATCCCATATTTCAAAGTTTATATGTTTCAATTGTACATGCATAGATATGAGCACATGATATGAAGTATGTTACATGCACTCCATTCGAATAACATATGTATTATGTTTTATGATGAAAATAATGTAAAGATTTTTTGTATACATATAGTGGTACAGGTTAGTAGTTTTTAAGACAGGTTGCATTGCTACTGACATTAATTTCTCACATATATACTGGTGTATACCAGATATGTAGGTCTTGGGCTATAGATGAAGGTAATTTAGGAAGAGGTACCCATTATAGGGGTATAAGGAAAAATATGTTTATTTTGGATAGTATAGGCATATATTTATTTTGTACTAGTTTTTATGGTTTTTGAAGAAGGCTAGCATAGATTATTTCATGTACAGCCTATATTATATGTATGGATATAACTTTATTTGAATTTTTCAGTAGACACTAAATAGGGTTTTGAGTGGTAGGGATGTTGCCTCTATACCCCGATTAGTTAATTTGAAGTTCAGCATTGAGTAAATTATGCATGTTTGTGTATAACTATTTAGAGTAATTATGTATATATATATATGATATTCCACTGCAAGGCTTGAGTGAGAACCCGAGTATAGAACCCGACCCCAAATGGCACTCAATTAATTAAATTGGTGAAAGTTAAAATTTACTCAGGTAGAAGTATTAGTAACACACCATTATTATGATATATATATTATACCTTTTAAATAACTAAAAGGAACCATAGAATAAATGTGGTGTTACAGGTGTTACACCAATGAGTTTGATTTTCCTAACTTGGCAATTCCCTTTTGTAATCAAGTGTCGTTGACTCTCTTTGTAGTTAGATAACTTTAGTTAGATAAAATCCATCACCATTTGTCTTAGGTTGGATAACAAGGAGTAAGTAGTAACTCTGGGCTTTCTATTCCAGTGCAATACAACCTTGATACTCACCATTGCACTAGGCTACATTGATAGGTACACGGCCTTAGATGTAGCTGCACATAGAGAATTGATAGCAGCACATCAAGCTTTTGGCGCCATTGTCGGGGACTTTGTATGAAAACTAGAGTGAAATTAGGAATAGTTACTTAGCCATTTGTTTGTTTTTGTTTGTTTTGTTTCTAATCCTTTCCTATTAATTCAGTAATCAATGTTTATTGTCTTGTTTCAATTGATATTTTGTTTAGCTATTGCTTTTTATTTAGTTTTAAACTTCCTACTTATTATTTCATCACTATATTGTTTGGCTGTCAACTATGTGTTATTTTTGGTCTCGTGTAGTTTATGACTAGAAGTTCTGATCCTGCTCCCCTTAAACCTTTTTTTGAACCTAAATGTTCTTTGAGACGTTTAAAGGCTCGCTTACTTGAGGAAGAGCTAGTTTAGACTCCTGTTCATACACCACAAGAGATGGCCAACAATAATAATGATGATGGTAACCGAACAATGTACGATTTTGCTAGACCTTCATTGGAAGGAACACAAATGTGCATTAGTCAGCCTACCATAGTGGCCAATAATTTTGAAATAAAGCCAAACATAATCCAAATGGTGCAACAATCAATACAATTTGAAGGGTTGGCCAGTGAGGACCCAAACACACATATTGCCAATTTCTTGGAGATATGTGACACCTTCAAGATTAATGGAACTACTGATAACCCTATTATGTAACATCCGCTCCTAACACTTGTATCTTATGATGACGTTGTTGTTATTATCATTGTTAGCATTAAGTGTGAAGGGTCAAGGATGATTTATTAAGGAGTTAGAATGAACATTTTTATCATTATATAATCACTTTTGTGATAAAAGAATGAAGTTGGAATTTTGGTAAGGAAGGGTAAAATGGTAATTTTACCATGAAATGAATAATTAGTTTAACTCTTTTATTCCATGAAGTTATGTCAAAGGACTCTTATTATTTTCATTTAAGAGAGAAGAAGAATCTAGTTATGCAAGAAATTCCTTACATTGATGTTGAAAGGCAATTTTCCCTAAAAAGGGTAAAATTGTAATTTCACACTATGAGTATGATAACTATTTTATATGAAGTGAGAAAAAATTTAGTTTTTACCCTAAATATTCTATGAAGGTGGAAATTAGAAATCCTTAATCATTCTTGATCAAAAGAAGAAACAAAGAGAGTGAAATGATAGTTTTATCATAAAGGGCAAAAAGGTAATTTTACCTTAGGGGCAAAATTGTAATTTTTTCAAAACTAGAAGTAAATTAGTAAATTCATGGAAATGAGCCTTATGAAATTTTTTTAAAGTAATTTTACTCCTTGAAACCGAAAAGAATGAAAAAGGGAGCAAAAATGGCCAATTTGGACTTAATGACAAAAAGGCACTTTTCTTAGGGACTAAAATGCAAATTCCAAAAGTTGAGGGACCACTATGAAATTTTAAAATTTTGGAAGGGAAGAACAGTCCAAGCCCATGGAAGTTGCATAAAATTACAATGGCAAGGAGAGACAATGCCATTGTTAAAAAAAGAAAAGAAAAGAAAAAGGATGAAATTGAAAAATTAGCAAGAGTGGCATTTTTGTAAATAAATCAAACTTTAATTCAGCTATTTCTTCTCCTAATTCCTAGAAATGTCGTGAAAGGTGGAGAAGAAGGAGAAGTGGCTGAATTGCATCTTTCCTTCGAGAAGAAGAAGCTTCCACCAAATCAACAAGGAAATCACACATCTATTAGCTTTTCAAGGTAGATAAACAATCCTATGCCATTAATTTCATGTTTTATGGTATGTTTATGGTGTTTTCAAACTTGGAAGCATGATGGCAATTTCTCTCTCTACACGTGTATGGTGGATTTGCATACTTGGATATGAGATATGTTGGAAATAACTTGTGATTATGGTTATAGATATGTAAGAAATCATGGGAACTCATGAAATGGTGAATTTTGTATGGATGGAACTTGATTTTATTAAACCCTAATTGGTGTCAAGGCTGAGTTTGTGGTTGTTAGAGTGAGAAAATGGTATTTTTGCATGGATTTTGCATGAATATTGTTGTATTGCAAGCAAGGTGATGAAACAACTCTATTTTTTGCTTATTTTCTCACCTTGGCCGAATTACTAGGGTTATATGAGTGCTGAATTTTTTGCCAAATTCTATGTTAGAAAGAGTGAGAGAAAGTACTAGAAAATGGTAAGAGAGAGAAAGTATAATTAGATTTGCATTTAGGTACTTTTCTCATTGTCTAGCTTCACAAGTAGCCAAGAAAATGTGGTTTAGTCACCTTGGCCGAATGGATGCATATGAATCGTGCTGAATTTGCTCTTGAAAATGATTTAGAAACCATATTAGTTTAGTTCTAAGAAAGGAGGAGAGAGAAAATTTTTGGCAATTTATGTTTCAAGAAATGTTGCCAATTTAAAGTCTTGTTCACCTTAAAAGTGTGCATAAAAATGTGAAATTGTGATATTAGATGTGTGATTATGTTTGGCATGAAAAATAAGCTAGAAAAGTATCAAAAAGAATGGCCTAAAGTACACTTACCTAATTTTTAGGTGTGAGAAAGTGTTAGGCATAATTATGGGAATTGTCACCATGATGTTCCATTAAGGAGAGTAAGGCTAGAAATGTGCCAAAAGGGTTAGAGATACAAAGTATTCATGTTCATTCTACCTTGGCCAAATACTATGTGAAATTTTCTCTAAAGTGGCTAGATTTATGAATGAGTTGGAATTAGCCTAAAGTGCCATCTAAATGGCCTATGTTAAGGGAAGAGAGACCAAAGATGCAAGGGTCAAGAATGAATGAATAATAACATGCATTTTGCCATAAATAGTAAAATGTTTAAATTTATGCAAAAGTGATTGTGTAACGACCCCTTAATCCACAATATACTATTCTCTATCTGCATAGTGGAAGCATATGGGTTTTCGAAATAGTATTTCCCGATATGGGAACGTCAGAGGATCGCTACTGGTTAAGCATAACCTAAATAGACATTCCGTCGTCCATTCAGATTCTGTTCAACCCAAAATCACACACAGCTATACTAATTATGCATGCAATCATCATAATAGACTCTGGAATAATAAACTATAATCCATACATAAAATATGCAATTCATTCATGTAATTTCTATCTTAAACTTAAACATTTATAACATTAAATGTTACTGAAAATTCGGCAGAGTCTGCCCTGTATTTCAAACATTTCCCAAGTACAAAAAGACAACAATTCATAAATTTACATCCAGTCCATCAACAAAATAAAACCAGTAATTACATAGTCCAATACAAAACATCAATAGAATATATACATCACAATTCAAGCCTAAAACTAAGCTACTCATCCGTCTATCATCAAGTCGTTGCCCATTTATCGTCTAGGCCCCTGCTCCTGTTCATCTGAGCAAACAACCTTATGAGATATTGAAATCCCAGTAGAATAATTTAGAATTAATAATTCTTTTTGAAAACTAGTTGATTACTCAATGGTGCAAGCACCGAAAACAAACTTCCCGTGTTCAGTTCAAAAATAGTGAAATACCTTATTCTTTTAAAATCATTATTTCCCATAGAAATCGCAGCAAGTTCTCAAAAATCATAAAAATCTGTTTCTCTGAAAATCGGTAATAAAATTGAGTTAAATCCCATGCCCGGTGTATCTAAATCCATGTTGGCCACAAGTCATATGCGACCGAGTCTAAAATCCTCCAATTGCACATCATATAGAGAAGTTCTCTCTTATCATTGGGTGTGATCCGTAACACCAATCACCTGAATCTCACTTATGTTATGAGTGTGATTTGTAACACCAATCACTCACTCAAGGACCAGGTGAGAATCAACATCTAGGGCATCCCCTAGCATGTACACATACGCCAATTCTCATCCTCATACAGTCTATTCGAGCTCATATGCACATGATTGGCTATTCCTCAGGGTTCTAGGGTATTATGCCTAAATCACAACGTTTCCCCCTGTAGGCTATCCCCCCTTATACTCCTTAAACCTTTATTAGGGTCGTCCTGATTTATCGCGTGATCCCTAATGCAATGCAGGCTAAATCTGGTTAAAAACAACATATTCATGAAATCCCCTGCACTCGGGATACTTAACGGCTGTCCCATACCAGCTATTAAGTACCCTACCCTAAGTCAATCTGTCTTAATGGCATGTAAACTCGATAGGAAAATAATCTAACATGCAAATGGTATTTCCAGCACACAGGCATGCAATTTAATCCATCAAAAGCAGAACGTAAATCCATGCAATTAATCTAAATCGTTTAGGTATCCACAAGGTCAATTCTAACGTTCGGGAAGCATAAATTATCCTATCTGGTCTCCATTTGCTCTAAATCGATTCGAGACTTCTCGTAGCCTCAGATTTCGAGCCTAATCAATTTCCTGGGCATTTAAATCAATACTTTAGTCCGTTACATCATCGATTTTACCATCCTACGTCCGGTTTCACTGTTTCCTAAACCAATTTATTTCCTATTTATGTTTGACAGCCAATTCAATCAAAATACATTAGGTTTAGGTGAATCAGACCTTACCGGGGGTGCCAGATGATGGAAATCTATTTCGGGACAATCTCGGGTGTCTTTCTGGCTTCTCCGGTGGCGGCGCACGGGGAAGGGGTGTGGTTGGGCTCAAAAATTACACCACGGTGAAGCCCTCAAGATGGGGAGTCTGAATCTGGGGGTGGCGCGGTGATTCACGGCCATTTAGATGACATTTCTGGTGCTGAAAGTTGACACGACAAACAAAAATCTCCTCGATCCTAGCACGTGAGAGCTCTGTTCAGCAGCGATGAGTTAGGGGAAGAAGCTGGCAGCTCAGCCTGCACGCTGGTGGTGGCAATGACGTCCAACGGTGGCCGATCATGGAGATCACAATGGCGCAAGAATTTTGCGATAGAGGAGAAAAACCAGCGTTTTCCCGTGACTGCGGCGACCGTTGGTGGCTGTGGGTGGCTACTGGAGGTCAAGGGTGGTGAGGTGTCTCGGTTGGTAGGTCAGGTGGCGGCCTACGGTGGCCTTGGTGGTGGCACGTAGTGGTGGAAGGAGGAGAGAGAAGAGAAAGAAAATAGAGTGAAGAGAGAGAGAGAAATGTTGGAAATGGTGGGAATTTATGGGTTTATGAGAAATTTAAAGCTTCCAGGGGCAATTTTGACTTTTCCCGGATCACCCGGGAAAACTTCGGGATGTCGTCTTCCATCCGGACGTTGGCATGGGTTCCCATGCAAAGGTTCCGGCCTCCGTCTGAGAAACCAAAGTCTGAAACTTCGTCTGTCAGAATCTTATCGCCAGGCCGCGTTTTCTTTCGTCAGATCACGTTTCTGACTCCAAAAAACCATCTGGTTTCAACCGTCGACCTCAAAAATCATGCCAAGCTTAGTTTAAATGAAATCAATATCAAATTTTAGTTTTAATCTTTTAAAATAATCTCAGTTATTAAAGATTGAATGGCAAAGAATGCTTAATGTAAATGTGAAAGACAAGGTTAAAGCTTCTTTGTAAGGAATGATCTGTTGTATACTTCCAAGGAATTAAATGAGGAGGAATGATCTGGTGAATATCTCCTGAGATTAAAAGTCTATGAAGGAATGATTTAATGTATACCTTCCAAGGAAGTGCCCTAAGGGGAATGATCTGACGTAAACCCCAATGAATTGAAATGTGGGAGGAATGATCTTGTGTATACCTCTAAAGAGCACAGTTAAGTAGGAAGGAATGATTTCATGTATACCTTCCTAGAATTGAGTAATTTTGAAATGTTATGTATGTATTGCATGAACGTGATTTATGTGATTATGATTATGGCATGTAAGCATTGAATGCTTGTAGCCTATTCCTTGAATGACCTAATTGAATGTGTATTTCATTTCTATAGCTACATCCACATATGTTTTCGTGATATGTTATATCCAAGTATCTATATGAGAATAGTTTTGAAAATCAACTGCATGTAGAGTGTTTTCTGTATTATTACAGTGCTACGTGTCAGTTATTTTAAAATAGACTAGTTGTTTATCTACTTGGAATGTATTTCTCATTACTGAACTGATATGTATCAGATGGTTAGATATTGTGTGGTAATCGAGGTGGAGTTGGACATGGTTGAAATTCCTTTCTTAGGAGTTTTCACTATTATCAAGAATGTGTATGTTATCACTGTTTTTGAATTTCCTATAGAATAGATGAGTAAGTGAATATATAGCTATAGCCTGACCTTTTGGAGTCCTAATTCTTCGTTTATTTTTAGGTTTGGAATTAGGGCTGATATTTTTGGCTGTATATAGAAAGAAAAAAAAGGGCATATGTATAGGGATATGTGAAGGACCTATTCACTCACGGTATTTTGTAAAGGAGTATGAGTGGCAGACTTGTTATCTCCTTACTCCTTATAGATGGGTACTTCATCTATCCCAGTGTATGTATACCAAATGATGTACTAAACAGTTGTATAATGTATGTATATTAGAAAAGTTTTTATGATGTATGTATTTATATTCCGCTATGCCAAAGCACATTACCTGAGCAAAAGAGACCAAACCTAATTGCATAACAAATCTATGATGGATTGGATGCTCAGGAGAAATAAAAGTAATTAAAGACTAGAATTAATGTAACCACTTATCTAAATAAGCGTTATGACATTGTTAAGTTATGATAAGGGGTGTTGCATTAAAGTTGGTATCAGAGCACAACTACCTAGGTTAGGAAAGGGTAGATTCCTCAAGGAAGGGACTAGTTCAGGTTAGTTAGTTGTACCTAGGCGGTTGACTAACTCGTATTTTTTTTTAAACTTGAGGAATGAAGCATTAGGTTTGGGAAGATAGTAGCTCCTAAGGGTGTTATGAATTCTCTGTTTAATGCTTTATTATTAAGAATAATTACCTCAATGATGTTTGTTTTACAGAGAGTACAATGGCACCACCTAAGAGAAGTGGAAACCAGGGCCAGGAGAATGAAGTGAGTGTGTTTGAGATGATGCAGACAATGAGAGGGATGGATGAAGCTATGAGAGCCTAAGCTGCAGTTACAGGTGAAGCACTCCGACAGCTTCAATTAGATAGGAGCGAAGCTACTCAACCTGCAAATGAACAAGCAAGGAACCAAACTATAGGAGGATGGACTGAATTTCAGAGGGCTAGACCCCCTACTTTTAAGGGAGAGTTGAATCATCAATTGGCTGAGGAATGGTTACAAAAGATGAAAGAACTTTTTGAGGTTTTAGAAAGCACTGAAGGGTAGAAGGTCTCTTTCGCTACTTACCAATTAGCAGGAGAAGCTAAGCATTGGTGGAAGGGGACCAAACAGCTGATGGAAAGTTAAAAGGTGCAGATCACATGGGAAAATTTTAAGAAAGCCTTCCTAAACAAATATTTCCCTCAAAATGAAAGAAATGCTAAGGAAAATAAATTTTTGAGGATTAAACAGGAAGGCATACCCTTTGAAGAGCACTTAGCTCGTTTTGAGGAGTTGTCCAAGTTCTCCTCCTATCTATAGTGGAAACTAGATGAGACTTGGAAAGCTATGCATTTGGAGAATAGTCTAGATCCAGAGATATAACATTAGGTAGCTTCCCAAGAGATTTGAGATTACACCACCCTGGTTAATAAATGTTGTATTACCTCCAAGTCATTAGCTGCATTAAAAAGATGTAAACAAGAATCAGGCTCCTTCAAGAGAAAAGCACCGTTTAAGTTTGGTAGGGTAAGAGACAACAAATTTGTTAGAAGGCAGATAGGTAAAATACTAGTGAATGTCACCACTACCCCAGAAAACTGTCAAAAATGTGGAAGATATCATAGGGATAAACCCTGTTTGAAAGGGCAAAATTTTTGTTTTAAATGTGGGAAACTAGGGCATTTTGCTAAAGATTGCCCATTCCTTAAGAAGCCAGTTGAAGCCTAGAGACCTACTACCAGAGGGAGGGTGTATACCCTCAAAGGTAAAGAAGTGGCTCAGTCCAAGGATTTAATGAAAGGTATTTTTTTTATTAATGATATTCCTTTAATTGTATTGTATGATTATGGCGTAACCTATTCTTTTATTTCAACAGAATTTGCCTAAAAATTGAGCCTAACCATGTCTAGTTTACCATATAAATTGTCTATGGCTATTCCTATTGATAAACCTTTTGTGACTTTAATTGTCTGTTTAAATTGCCTTGTTGTGATTGAAAGAAAACATTTCCTTGTAGACCTTATTTGCTTACCCTTGGTGGATCTGGATGTTATTTTGGGAATGGAATGGCTCTCTTTTAATAATGTGATTTTGGACTGTTCAGCTAAGTCTGTGACCTTTATAGATACCAAACCAATAAAAAGGGGAATTAAGAGGAAAAATCAAAGAATGAGTTTTCTATGTTCCTCAAAAGTTGAAATTCAACAGAGATTAAATGATATATCAGTGGTGTGTGAATTTCCTAACGTGTTTCTAGAGGAAATAGTGAGTCTTCCACCAAAGAGAGAAGTAGAATTTTCTATTGAGCTGGTTCCTGGCAAGGGACCAATTTCCATTGCACCATATAGGATGTCTCCTGTGGAATTGAGTGAACTGAAGGAACAAATAGAGGACCTTCTAAAGAAAGGATTCATTAGACCTAGTACCTCATCGTAGGGAGCTCCAGTGTTGTTTGTGAAAAATAAAGATGGTAGCCTAAGGATGTGCATAGATTATAGACAACTAAATAGGGTAATAGTGAAAAATAAGTACCCCCTCCCTAGGATTGATGATTTGTTAGATCAGTTGAGAGGTTCCA
This sequence comes from Senna siamea, assembly GCA_031216115.1. Lineage (NCBI taxonomy): Eukaryota > Viridiplantae > Streptophyta > Magnoliopsida > Fabales > Fabaceae > Senna > Senna siamea. Next base: position 15,235,035 of record CM062356.1, read on the forward strand.
TTGTTTTCTCCAAGATTGATTTGAGATCTGGATACCATCAAATTAGGGTAAGAGAAGAGGACATATCTAAGACTGCTTTTAGGACTAGGTATGGGCATTATGAGTTCCTTGTGATGCCATTTGGTCTGACCAATGCTCCAGCTATTTTTATGGATTATATGAATTGCATTTTTAGGCCTTATCTAGATTAGTTTGTGGTAGTATTTATTGATGATATTTTGGTATACTCTAGAGATAAGCAGGAGCACGAACAACATCTTAAGATTGTGTTAGGAATCCTTAGAGAAAATCAATTGTATGCCAAATTGGAAAAATGTGAATTTTGGTTGAAGGAAGTAAAATTTTTTAGGCATGTGATTTCTAAAGATGGGGTGTCAGTGGATCTTGTAACATCCGCTCCTAACACTTGTAACTTATGATGATGTTGTTGTTGTTATTATTTTAGTATTAATTGTGAAGGCTTAAGGATGATTTAGTAAGGAGTTATAATGAACACTTTTATCATTTTATAATCACTTTTGTGATAAAAGCATGAAATTGGAAATCTGGTAAGGAAGGGTAAAATGGTAATTTTACCATGAAATGAATAATTAGTTTAATTCTCTTATTTCATGAGCTTATGACAAGGGACTCTTATTATTTTCATTTAAGAGGGAAGAAGAGTCTAGTTATGCAAGAATTTACTTATGTTAATATTAAAGGAAAATTTTTCCTAAGAAGGGTAAAATTGTAATTTCACACCATGGTTATGATGGTAATTTTATATGATGTGAGAAAATTGTAATTTTACCCTAAATATTTTATTAAGGTGGGAATTAGAAATCCTTACTCATTCTTGATCAAAAGAAGAAAGAATGAGAGTGAAATGATAGTTTTAGCATAAAGGGTAAAAAGGTAATTTTGCCTTAGGGGCAAAATTGTAATTTTGCTAAAATAAAAGTAAATTAGTAAATTCATGGAAATGAGCCTTATGGAATTTTATTTAAGGGTTTTTTACTCCTTGAAACCAAAAAGAATGAAAAAGGAAGCAAAAATGGCCAAATTGGACTTAATAGCAAAAGTGCACTTTTCTTAGGGACTGAAATGCAAATTATGAAAAGTTGAGGGACCACTATGCAATTTCAAAATTCTGGAAGGGCAAAACAGTCCCAGCCCATGGAAGTTGCATGAAATTACAATGGCAAGGAGAGACAATGCCATTGTTATAAAAAGAAAAGAAAAAGGATGAAATTGACAAAATTTGCAAGAATGGCATTTGTGTAAATAAGTCAAACTTTAATTCAGCCTATTTCTTCTTCTAGGTACTAGAAATGCCGTGAAAGAGGGAGAAGAAGGAGAGGTGGCTGAAGTTCATCTTGCCTTGGAAGAGAAGAAGCTTACATCAAATTCAAAGGGGAATTACATATCCATTGGCTTTTCAAGGTAGATAAACAACCTCATGCAATTATTTTCATGTTTCATGGTAGATTTATGGTGTTTCAAAATTGTAAGAAAGGTGGCAATTTCTCTCTCTACATGTGTATGGTAGATTTGCATACTTGGATGTGAAATATGTTGTAAATCACTTGTGGTTGTGAGTATAGATATGTTGGAAAGTATGGAAACTCATGAAAAGGTAAAGTTTCATGAATGGAAATTGATTTTTCTAAACCCTAAATTAGGTAAATGCTGAAATTGTGCTTTTTAGAGTGATAAAATGGTATTTTACATGGTTTTTGCATGATTGTTGTTGTGTTGGAAGGGAATTGATGAAACAACTCTACTTTTGCTTGTTTTCTCACTTTGCCCGAATGCTAGGGTTCATGTTGGTGCTGAATTTTGGCAAAATTTTGTGCTAGAATTAGTGAGAGAAAGTTCTAGAAAATGGTAAGAGAGAGAAAGTTCAATTAACTTTGCATTTGGGTATTTCTCTTATTATCTAGCTTCACAAATAACCAAATAAGTGTGCATTAGTCACCTTGGCCGAATGAATGCATAGGAATGATGCTGAAATTGTTCTTAAAAATTGACTTAGAGACTATATATGTCTAGTTCTAAGAAAAAAAGAGAGAGAAAATCATGGCAAGTTATACCTTGAGTAATGTTGCCAATTTAAAGTCTTACTTTTTCCACTTTAAAAGTATACCTAAAAATGTGAAATTGTGAGATTAGATGTATGGTCATCATTGATTAATATTTTATTTATATTAATATTTAATTATTTAATTTATTTATATTAATATTTAATATTTATAGAATACTTTCCCTTCCTTTGTTAACTTAAAGGCTATGTAGAATCCTAGGTTTTTCTTTCTAATACCAGTCATTAGTTCCGGCTATCGCTCCAAAGTGATAGTGCCATCGAAAGAGAGAGTGTCAAGCATGAAAAAGGATGACTTAAAGTACACTTACACAATTTTGAGGTGTGAGAAAATGTTAGGCATAATTATTGAAAGTGTTGCTAAAATGCTTAAATGATGAGAATAATGCTAAAAAGGAACCAAATGAAGTAAAAGTGCCACATTCTCATATTTTTCTTGCCTTGGCCGAATGTGATATGGCATTTTCTCTAGAATGGCCAATCTTATATGTCCATTGCAAGTGGCTTGAGGTACCACCCGAATAGGCATATGTTATGTAAAAGTGTTTGCATGGCATTATTGTGCTATTATCAATGGAATGTTTACATTTATGTAAAAGATGTTTGCATGACATGAAAATGCTTGATGTGAGGTGAAACACAAGGTTAAAGAATAGCATGAAAATGCATGATGTGATGTGAAATGTGAGGTAAAGAATGGCATGAAATTGCTTGATATAATGTGAAATGCGAGGTTAAGGTTCCTTGGTGGGAAATGATTGATATGTGCCCCAGGGAATTGAAATGAGGAGGAGGGACGACCCAGTGAATGATCCCTGAAATAGAGGCCTGTGAAGGGGAGGAATGATTCAATGTTTACCTTCCAAGAAAGTTACCTTGTGGGGAATGATCTTCTGTATACTCCCAAGGTATTAAATGAGGAGGAATGATTTGATGCATCCATTCCTAAAAAGAGGCTTCCTTGTGGGGAATGATCTTCTGTATACTCCCAAGGAAGAAGAGGCAGGGGGAATGATCTGGTGTCTATCTCCTAAAAGCTGAGGTTTATTACATGTTATGATATGCATTACAAAGATGTGATTTATGTTAATATAATTATGATATTCAAGCATTGAATACTTATAGCCTATTTCATGAATGAACTAATTGAATGTGTACCTCATTTCTATAGCTGCATCCACACATGTTTCCATGATGAATCATATCCAAGTGTATATATGAAAAGAGTTTTGAAATTAAACTGCATGTAGAGTATTTTCTGCATTATTGCAGTGGTACATGTCAGTTGTTTTAAAATAAACTGGTTGTTTATCTACTGGGAATACAATTCTCATTACTGAACTGATATGTATCAGATGGTTAGATATTGCATGGTAATTGAAGTGGAGTTAGATACAGTGGATATCCCTTTCTTGGGTACCTTTATTATTCTCAAGAATGTGTACGTTATCACCATTTTTGAATTCCCGATGGAGCAGATGATAACTTAAATATATAGCTATAGCCCAACTTTTTGGAGTCCTAATTCCTTATTTTGGGGAATTGGAATTAAGACTAATATTTTGGCTGTATATAGACAGAAAAAGGGGCATATGTATAGGGATATATGAAGGACCGATTCTCCCATAGTATTTTGAAAAAGGGGTATGAGTGACAGGCTTGTTGTCTCCTTACTCCTTCAGGATGGGTACTTCATCTATCCCGGTGTCTGTATATGAAACGATGTACTAAATAAATGTCATGATGTATATGTATATGTATATATGGAAAGTTTTTGTATGTAATCTACTGTAGTGTTTAATGTTTTATATTCCGCTGTGCCAAAGCATTTCACCTGAGCATGAGAACCCAAACCTAATTGCGAAATAAATCTATGATGGATTAGATGCTCAGGAACTTTAAATATATTTAAAGACTAGAATTAATGTAACCACTTATCTAAGGAAGTAACATGACGTTGTTAAGGCAAGATAAGGGGTGTTACAGATCCTAGTAAAACGGAAGCAGTAGTGAATTGGGAGAGGCCTACTATTGTAATAGAAGTTCGTAGTTTCCTGGGTTTAGCAGGGTACTATAGACGGTTCATTCAAGGGTTTTCACAAATATCAATGCCAATGACTAACCTGACCCGAAAAGATGTTCCATTTGTGTGGGACACGAAATGTGAGTATAAATTCCAAACTTTGAAGGAGAGATTAACCACTGCACCTGTCTTAGTTATCCCAGATCCGTTGGAAAATTTTCAAGTATACTCTGATACCTCTAAGAAAGGATTGGGGTGTGTTTTAATGCAAGAAGGGAGAGTAGTAGCTTATGCTTCAAGGAAACTAAGACCGCATGAGAGAAACTATCCTACTCATGACTTAGAATTAGCAACTATAGTTTTTTCCTTGAAAATATGGAGACATTATCTCTATGGGTCAAGATTTGAGGTATTTAGTAACCATAAAAGTCTCAAGTACCTCTTTGACCAGAAGGAACTGAATATGAGACAGAGGAGATGGATGGAATTCGTTAAAGAATATGATTTTGAATTAAAATACCATCCAAGGAAGGAAAATATTGTGGCAAATGCACTAAGTAGGAAGTCTCTCCAAGTAGCTCAGATGATGGTGAGTGAGATGAGTTTAATAGAGAAATTTAGGAACATGAGTTTGTCTACTTTGGTGTTACCAAACAAAATCTGTTTGAGTGAACTAAGAATTGAGAACACTCTTAGGCCTCAAATCTTAGAAGCTCAAAAGAATGATGGATTCTTAGAGTCTCTAAAGGACTCAAAGGAATTCATAAAAGAGGATGATGGACTGGTAACTTTCCATAATAGAATTTATGTTCCTAATGTAAACGGATTGAGAGAGAGGATATTAGAAGAAGCTCATCAAAGTAGATATACCATTCATCCAGGGGCTACTAAAATGTATCAGGATTTGAAAGGAAGATTTTGGTGGCTAAGTATGAAAAAGCACATAGCAGAGTATGTGGCCAAGTGTTTAGTTTGTCAACAGGTGAAAATTGAACATCAGAGACCTGCCGGTTTACTACAATCATTAGATATTCCTGAGTGGAAATGGGATAAGATTTCAATGGATTTTGTGGTAGGCTTACCTAGAACCCAATTGGGAAACGATGCTATTTGGGTGATAGTGGATAGATTAACTAAGTCTGCTCACTTTCTACCCATTAAGATTAACTACTCCTTGGATAGGTTAGCTCAGCTATATATTCAGGAGATAGTAAGATTGCATGGTATACCGATTAGTATTGTTTCTGATAGAGATCCCAGATTTACCTCTAGATTTTGGAAAGCCCTACAAGAAGCCTTCAGAACTAAATTGAATTTTAGTACAGCATATCACCCTCAAACGGATGGACAAACCGAGAGAACAATTCAAACTCTAGAAGATATGCTAAGGGCTTGTGTTCTAGAGTATAAAGGAAACTGGGATAGAAGTCTACCCTTAATTGAATTCTCTTACAACAACATTTTCTACTCCAGTATTAGTATGGAACCCTATGAAGCTTTATATGGAAGGAAATGTAGATCCCCATTGTGTTAGTATGAGGTGGGCGAGAGACAACTGTTAGGACTTGAGTTAGTGCAATAGACGACTGATCAAATTAAAATAATCAGAGAGAAAATGGCAAAAGCTCAGGATAGACAGAAGAGTTATGCCAATAAGAGAAGGAGGCCATTGGAATTTGAGGAGGGAGATCATGTTTTCCTTAAAATATCCCCAACCATTGGGACTGGTAGGGCTATAAGGTCTAGAAAGCTGAGTCCAAGATACATTGGACCTTTCCAAATTTTAAAGAGGGTTGGTCCATTTGCATACCAGATAGCCTTGCCACCATCATTGTCAAATCTCCATAATGTTTTCCATGTATCCCAGCTTAGAAAATATATTCCTGATCCCTCACACATTCTTGACGCCAATGCATTACAATTAAAGGATAATCTTACATATAAGCCAAAACCTTTACAAATCGTCGGTACTGAGGTCAAGAACCTGAGGAATAAAATTATCCCCTTGGTAAAGGTCTTGTGGGACAAAAAATCGCCACAAGAAGCTACTTGGGAGAAGGAGGAAGACATTAGGAGTACCTATCCAGAGTTATTCACATGAGGTACGTATCAATTTCGAGGACGAAATTATTTTAAAGGAGGGGAGAAATGTAACATCCGCTCCTAACACTTGTAACTTATGATGATGTTGTTGTTATTATCATTGTTAGCATTAAGTGTGAAGGGTTAAGGATGATTTATTAAGGAGTTAAAATGAACATTTTTATCATTATATAATCACTTTTATGATAAAAGAATGAAGTTGGAATTTTGGTAAGGAAGGGTCAAATGGTAATTTTACCATGAAATGAATAATTAGTTTAACTCTTTTATTCCATGAAGTTATGTTAAAGGACTCTTATTATTTTCATTTAAGAGAGAAGAATAATCTAGTTATGCAAGAAATTCCTTACATTGATGTTGAAAGGCAATTTTTCCTAAAAAGGGTAAAATTGTAATTTCACACTATGAGTATGATAGCTATTTTATGTGAAGTGAGAAAAATTTTAGTTTTTAACCTAAATACTCTATGAAGGTGGAAATTAGAAATCCTTACTCATTCTTGATCAAAAGAAGAAAGAAAGAGAGTGAAATGATAGTTTTATCATAAAGGGAAAAAAGGTAATTTTGCCTTAGGGACAAAATTGTAATTTTTCTAAAAATAGAAGTAAATTAGTAAATTCATGAAAATGAGCCTTATGAAGTTTTATTTAAGTAATTTTACTCCTTGAAACTAAAAAGAATGAAAAAGGGAGCAAAAATGGCCAATTTGGACTTAATGGTAAAAAGGCACTTTTCTTAGGGACTAAAATGGAAATTTTGAAAAGTTGAGGGACCACTATGCAATTTCAAAATTTTGGTAGGGCAGAACAGTCCCAACCCATGGAAGTTGCATAAAAAAAATAAAAATGATGAAATTGACAAATTAGCAAGAGTGGCATTTTTGTAAATAAATCAAACTTTAATTCAGCCTATTTCTTCTCCTAATTACTAGAAATGTCGTGAAAGGTGGTAAAGAAGAAGAAGTGGCCGAATTGCATCTTGCCTTGGAGAAGAAGAAGCTTCCACCAAATCAACAAGGAAATCACACATCTATTAGCTTTTCAAGGTAGATAAACAATCCTATGCCATTAATTTCATGTTTTATGGTATGTTTATGGTGTTTTCAAACTTGGAAGCATGATGGCAATTTCTCTCTCTACACGTGTATGGTGGATTTGCATGCTTGGATATGAGATATGTTGGAAATAACTTGTGATTATGGTTATAGATATGTAAGAAAGCATGGGAACTCATGAAATGGTGAGTTTGCATGGATGGAACTTGATTTTATTAAACCCTAATTGGCGTCAAGGCTGAGTTTGTGGTTGTTAGAGTGAGAAAATGGTATTTTTGCATGGATTTTGCATGAATATTGTTGTATTACAAGCAAGGTGATGAAACAACTCTATTTTTTGCTTATTTTCTCACCTTGGCCGAATTACTAGGGTTATAAGAGTGCTAAATTTTTTGCCAAATTCTATGTTAGAAAGAGTGAGAGAAAGTACTAGAAAATGGTTAGAGAGAAAGTCTAATTAGATTTGCATTTAGGTACTTTTCTCATTGTCTAGCTTCACAAGTAGCTAAGCAAATGTGCTTTAGTCACCTTGGCCAAATGGATGCATATGAATGGTGCTGAATTTGCTCTTGAAAATGATTTAGAAACTATATAAGTTTAGTTCCAAGAAAGGAGGAGAGAGAAAATTTTGGCAATTTATGTTTCAAGCAATGTTGCCAATTTAAAGTCTTACTTGTTCACCTTAAAAGTCTGCATAAAAATGTGAAATTGTGATATTAGATGTGTGATTATGTTTGGCATGAAAAATAAGCTAGAAAAGTATGAAAAAGAATGGCCTAAAGTACACTTACCTAATTTTTAGGTGTGAGAAAGTGTTAGGAATAATTATGGGAATTGTCACCATGATGTTCCATTAAGGAGAGTAAGGCTAGAAATGTGCCAAAAGGGTTAGAGATACAAAGTATTCATGTTCATTCTACCTTGGCCGAATACTATGTGAAATTTTCTCTAAAGTGGCTAGATTTATGAATGAGTTGGAATTAGCCTAAAGTGCCATCTAAATGGTCTATGTTAAGGGAAGAGAGACCAAAGATGCAAGGGTCAAGAATCAATGAATAATAGCATGCATTTTGCCATAAATAGTGAAATATTTAAATTTATGCAAAAGTGATTAAATGGCAAAGAATGCTTAATGTAAATGTAAAAGACAAGGTTAAAGCTTCCTTGTGGGGAATGATCTGGTCTATACTCCCAAGGAATTAAATGAGGAGGAATGATCTGGTGAATATCTCCTGAGATTAAAAGCCTGTGAAAGAATGATCTAATGTATACCTTCCAGGGAAGTGCCCTAAGGGGAATGATCTGATGTAAACCCCAATGAATTGAAATGTGGGAGGAATGATCTTGTTTATACCTCCGAAGAGCACAGTTAAGTAGGAAGGAATGATTTCATGTATACCTTCCCAGAATTGAGTAATTATGAAATGTTATGTATGTATTGCATGAACGTGATTTATGTGATTATGATTATGGAATGTAAGCATTGAATGCTTGTAGCCTATTCCGTGAATGACCTAATTGAATGTGTATTTCATTTCTATAGCTACATCCACATATGTTTTCGTGATGTCATATCCAAGTATCTATATGAGAATAGTTTTGAAAATCAACTGCATGTAGAGTTTTTTCTATATTATTACAGTGCTACGTGTCAGTTATTTTAAAATAAACTGGTTGTTTATCTACTGGGAATGTATTTCTCATTACTGAACTAATATGTATCAGATGGTTAGATATTGCATGGTAATCGAGGTGGAGTTGGACACGGTGGAAATTCCTTTCTTAGGAGTTTTCACTATTATCACGAATGTGTATGTTATCACTGTTTTTGAATTTCCTATAGAATAGATGAGTACGTGAATATATAGCTATAGCCTGACCTTTTGGAGTCCTAATTCTTTGTTTATTTTTGGGTTTGGAATTAGGGCTGATATTTTTGGCTGTATATAGAAAGAAAAAAAGGGCATATGTATAGGGATATGTGAAGGACCTATTCACTCACGGTATTTTGTAAAGGAGTATGAGTGGCAGACTTGTTGTCTCCTTACTCTTTATGGATGGGTACTTCATCTATCCCAATGTATGTATACCAAATGATGTACTAAACAGTTGTATAATGTATGTATATTAGAAAAGTTGTTATATTTTCTGTTGTATTATTTAATATTTTATATTTCGCTGTGCCAAAGCATATTACCTGAGTAAAAGAACCCAAACCTAATTGCATAACAAATCTATGATGGATTGGATGCTCAGGAGAAATAAAAGTAATTAAAGACTAGAATTAATGTAACCACTTATCTAAATAAGCGTTATGACGTTGTTAAGTCATGATAAGGGTTGTTACACATTAGACTAAGGTTGTTTCGATTCTCTGTATGGGACAGGGCCAAAAGATGGTTGCAATCCCTCCCTCATAATTCCATCACCACTTGGGAAGCTTTGACAAAAATTTTTTTGTATAAATACTTTCCTCCTGCAAAGACTGCACTAATGCGCAATAATATTTCTTCTTTTGTAGCTGCATGATGAAAGCATGTATGATGCTTAGGAGAGGTATAAAGACTTGTTGAGATGTTGCCCATACCATGGACTGCTCGTATGGATCCAGGTGTAGACCTTCTATAGTGGTATAAACCCAGCCACCAAGCAGATGGTAGATGAAGCAGCAGAGGTCGTTCTCAATAATAAGACGCCTGAGCAGGCAAAAAATATAATAGAGGAAATGGCCATAAACAATTACCAATGGCAATCCTCTAGAGATAGACAGGGATGGCAAGGAGTAACTAACTAGGTAGACTCAGTGTCAGTCCTGGTAGCTTAGTTAGAGCTTTTGACAAGAAAGATTGACCAATTCCAAATGCCAATCTAGGTAGTACAGCTTAGTTTTGAATTCTGTGGTGGCCCGCATTATAGTGCTAATTGCAATGCAAGAGATATGTTTGCTAACGTTTTTTCATTTACTTCTAATAGTGATTATGCTAATCTTGAACAAGTATACTATTTGGGAAATACCCAAAGACAACAGAAAAACCCCTATAGCAACACATACAACCCTGGATGGGGTAACCATCCAAATTTTGGATGAAGAAACAATAACTAGAGACCACCAAGTTTTCAGCACTTAAATTAGCAGCAACCCAAACCACAAGCGACATCAAATCAGTTCCCTCAAGGACAAGAAATAAGCCTAACCTTGAGGAGATGTTAATAAAATTTATGTCTACTTTTGAGAATAGACTGTAACAAACAAACACAGCTCTTAGAAATCAGCAGGCCTCGATTTAGAATCTGGAAAATTAAATTTCTAAGATGTTAACTGAAAGGCAACTAAGCAAGCTCCCTCGTACCACTGAATCCAATCCAAGGGAGCACTGCAAAGCCGTTACTTTGTGATCTGGCAAGCAAATTTTGAGCCTTTACCCTTGATTAAAGACAATGAGACTATGCAAAATGAACCAGTGAAGAAGGAGCCAGAATTGGCTAACAGAGAGCATGTACATGGGAAAGGGCAGAAAAGGCCAATGGCAGAATATTAGCCACCCATTCCATACCCTACAGAATAAAGCAGGAAAATGTTGATCAATTATTCGATAAGTTCCTTGATTTGTTTAAAAAACTAACGATCAACCTTCCTTTTGTTGAAGCTATTTCATAGATGCCTCAATATGCAAAGTTCTTAAAGGAAATCTTGAGCAAAAAAAGGAAACTAGAAGATTTTGGACTAGAAACTCTGAAAGAGGAATGCTCAGCAATCTTATAGAACAAGCTACCAATAAAGAAATGTGATCTAGGAAGTTTCACCCTACCTTGTGTCATTAGCGAACTTTTGATAAATGATGCCTTAGCTGACTTGGGGGCTAGTATCAATTTGATGCCCACCAGCTTGTTTGATAAATTGGGACTGAGTGAGCCAAAGTCCATTAGGATGAGTATGTAGTTGGCTGACTATCCTAGGGGTATAGTAAAGGATGTACTTGTGAAAGTCGATAAATTTATCTTTCCTGTGGATTTCATTGTAATGGATGGGGCCAACGTTGAGAAATCACCAAGATTAATACAAGGTAGAGGTAAGATCTATAATTTTCCCTTAATAATACTATTTGATTTGGGTGCTATGCACTCTTTTATATCTAATACATTGGTGGGGAAAATAAACTTGCCTTCAAACCATGCCATATGATTTGCATTTTTCCATACCCTTGGGAGAATCTATAATCTCCTCTCAAATTTGTTTGAATTGTCCTCTTTCTATTGATGACCATTTATTTGTTGTGGATCTTGTATGTTTACCCCTGACTGGGATCGATGTCATTTTTGGAATGGATTGGTTGGATAGGAATTAAGTTCCTTTGAATTTTTTTGAAAAAACCATTACTTATTTGGGTGCCTTATCGGTGGGTAAAAGTGACAGAGTGTGTGAGATGAACGTTATTTTCCTTAACTTTTCCTAAGTAGAATTCCAAGAGAGGTTTAGCTCAATTCTTGTCGCAGGAGACTTTCTAGAGGTATTCCCTTTAGAGATAGTCAAGTTACCCCCACCGAGAGAAATTGAATTCACCATAGACTTGATTCCTAGTACGGGCCCAATATCTATGACACCCTATAGGATGGCTCTATGAGATATCCTATTTTATACATATTTGCTTCATTTTTTTGGTCTATTTTCTTAAGCATTTTATATATTTTTATCTCAAGAATCACTCTATTGTGTATCCTTTCTCACTTTAAGGAGTTTTAACAAGTCACAATCAGAAATAAAGCATTTTGGAGTCAAAAGGGACAAAAATGAGCGTTTTATGGCCTGACACACCCTAGAGCATGGCCATGTTCTCAAAGATTCTAGAACACACCCTAGAGCACACCCATGTTGAAGAAAAATTGTAAAACACACCTTGGAGCATACCCATGTTAAAGAAAAGAGTCTAGAACACACCTTGGATCATAGCTAAACAAGAAAGTTCTGTAACATACCCTTCACCACAGCCATGCTATCTTAAGAGTCTAGAACACGCCCTTCAACACATCCAAGAGCACGACCTAGCCTCCATCACACCCTCCACCACACCCTTGCCATTTTCCACACTAGAATATGGCCATGCTACCTCTCATGCCATCTATGTATATAAATAGGGAGACAGACGAAGAGAAAAGGGTGGAGCCATGAGCGTTTATAGCTTGGAGAAGTGACACTCCTTTCTACTTGTAGACCCTTGGCAATCCAATTTCCTTGTCTCTTTACAAAGGCAACATTCGTGGAGATCTAACAAAGAATTGGAGGAAGATATTGAGAAGAAATCAAGCAAAAACTAGGAGTGTAATCAAGGAGAAGATCAGAGCCAAGATTGTTCACCCAAAAGTCGATAGATGAGGGTGTACTTGTTCCCATTTTGCTCTTCTTTCTATACAATTATTTTTCTTGTTGTTCTAGTCATAAACATAAGTAGCTAGATGGTGTGCTGCCAATTCTCTATATGCAACCACACCTTAAGGCAATGCACCTGTTAGTGTAGCCTAGTGCAATGGTGAGTACCAAGGTTGTATCCCACAGGAACGAGAAAGCCCAGAGTTATTACTTACTCCTTGTTATTTAACCTAAGATAAATAGTGATGGATTTTAACTAAGTCTAACTAAATGTTGAGGAAATCGATGATGGTTGATTGAGAAAGGAAAGTATCAAGTTAAGAAAAGCAAACCCACTGGGGTCATAAACTGGAGGATATATATAAACGAAGGATTATAAATTATGAAATTAATTGTGCTACTTGTGAATCAATTATAAAGTAAATCCAAATTCTTTATTGGTCTCAATGGATTTCTAAAACCTATAATCTTTCATTGGTTGGTTCTTCCTAATGAATGATCCTAGATCAGCGTTAGAGTTCTAATTCACTACTATTAAGAATTCCTCTTAATCCAGCAATCAATTAACCTCTAATTCCAAGTGAAGATTGACTGTTCTCTTTAGTTAGTTTCTAATTCCAAACATCATATGTTTGAGTTTTTAAGAGGAATCTAGATAGTTTTCCCTACGATGTCTCGTAATGAAAAACTGAATTAATTCTTAACTAAAGGAAGATCACACAATCTAATTTGTAATTCAATCACATTAGTCTCAATATATCAACATAGTTTAAGAACCATAAATAGGTTCTACCAATCCAGCTACTCATGTTCATGACTAAAACAACAAGAAATATAATAAAAAGGGATGAAGAACAAAATGGAAATAAAAACACCCTCATCTATTGAGTTTTGGGTGAATAGTCTTGGCTCCAAACTTCTCCTTGATTATACTCCTAGTTGCCTCTTAATAACTCTCAATCTCTTCCTCTAATTCTTGTTTGAATCTCCATAGATGTTACCTTTGTAGAGAGACAAGGAAATTGAAGTGCCAAGGTTTATAGAATAGAGAGGATTATCACGCTCTAAACCACTCTTGTGCTCTCGGTTTCACTCTCTCCACACTCTTATCCATGCCCCTATTAATAGACAAGGGTGGCTCTTCTTTAGGCTCCAACACAGCCATGTGGAGGGTGTGAAAAGTGGTACAGCCATGTTGGAGCCTAGGTCGTGCCCTTGGAGTGTTAGTGGCTGTGTTCTAGAAGACATGCTACACGGGTGCCTTTTTTGCCTTCTTTTGGATGGATTTCGATGCTATAGCTATGTAAAAAGGTTCCCAAGGTGGCTTGGCCATGTGGAAGGGTGTGTTCTAGAAGCCAAGGGGTAGCATGGCTGTGTGGAAGGGCGTGTTCTAGAAGCCTCTATGCTTGGCCTTACTAAAAGATGCATTTTAGGGTTCTTTAAGCATTTAGACACTTGGTTTTGGTCCATTTTGATTCAAAACTGCTTTGTACCTAGTTAAAGCTTAGATAACATGAAAACAAGGTGAAAACTTAGGTAATCTTGAATCAAATACATAAAAAATTCTTCAGATGCAAGTAAAATTTATGAATTAAAATTATATAATTATATGCCTATCACTAGATTGGTAAAACCCATTGGGGTTCTTGAACTATGTTGATGTTTTGATATTCAACTAATTGAATTACAAATTAGACTATATGATCTTCTTTTAGTTAAGAATTATCATCTAAGTTTTCATTACGAGACATTATAGGGAAGGCTATCTAGATTCCTCTCAAAAAATCGATAGGTGATGATTGGAATTCAAAATTAACTAAAAAGAACATTCAATCCTCACTTAAAACTAAGGTTGATTAACTTCTGGATTAAGAGAAATTCTTAATAGTAGTAAATTAGAACTCTAATGTTGATCTAGAATCAACCATTAGGAAGAACCAGCTAATGGGAGGTTATAGGTTTTATAAATCCATTGAGACTGATAAAGAATTTGGATTTATTTTAGGATTCACTCACAGGTAGCATAGTCAATTTTATAATTCATAATCCTTTGTGTATACATCATCTAGTTTGGGACCCCAGTGGGTTTGCTTGTATTGACTTGATAATTCCCTTTCGTAATCAAGTGTCGTCGATTCCCTTTGCAGTTAGTTCAAATTAGTTAATTACAACCAATCACCATTTGTCTTAGTCTAAATAACAAGGAGTAAGTAGTAACTCTGGGTTTTCTCGTTCTCATGGGATATGACCTTTGTACTCACCATTGTACTAGGTTACATCGATAGGTACACTGCCTTAGGTGTAGCTGCACATAAAGCATTGGTAGTAGCCCATCAAGTTTTTGGTGCTGTTGTCGGGGATTTTTTGTGAAAACTAAAGTGAATTTGCTATTTGTTACTTTAGCCACTTGTACTTGTTTTATTTTGTTTCTATTTTTTTTGTGATTAATTTTCTTTCTTTCTTATTTCTTTTGTTTTATTGGGATGTTTTGCTATTATTGGTTTAAGGGAAGTTATGACCATGAATTCTACATCAGTCTTGGTAGCTTAAATACAAAGGGAGTTTCTGGTCAAGCAAATTTACCAATCCCTAATGCCATAATAGGCAACATAGTTTGGCTATGAGTATTGTGGTAACCCACATTATAGCGAACACTGTAATGCCAAAGGTATGTTTGCTAACATTTCCACTTCTCTTTTTTCTCCTTACACTATTTTTGCTAATTTTGAACAAGTTGATTATATGGGGAATGCCCTAAGTCAGCAAAATGATCCTTACAGTAATATATACAACTCTAGGTGGAGTAACTATCCAAATTTTAGATGGAGCAACAATACCCAAGGTTCACCAAATTTTCAGTGGCTATACTAACAACATCCTCAACAACAAACTACTCTGAATCAATCTTCAGAAATGCAAGAAAATGAATACAATTTGGAAGAAATGATCATGAAGTCTGTGTCCACTTTAGAGAGCAGGTTCCAATAGATAGACACAATCCATTTAAAATCAGTAGGCTTTCATTCAGAACATAGAATACCAAGCAAGACAGTTTTTAAGATATTTGCTAAGAGTTAGCCAAGGATGATCCCCAGCACTCCAGAGTCTAATCCAAGGGATCAATGTAATGCTATCATTCTAAGTTTAGGTAAGCAAGTATTTGACCCTTTACCATTGACTATTGATAATAATACATTATGCAGGATATACCGGTCAATAAAGAGCTAGAACCTGAGGTAAGTGGGCTATTGAAAGTAGATGACAAGAGCCCTATGAGGGAATACATGCCACCTATTCCATACCCTAATAGACTAAAGCAGGAGAAGGTTTATTCTGATTTAGCAACTTTTTAAAGAAATTCTTTAGATCATGATGATCTTATTTATCCTATAGATGTCTTAGATGATGTTATTGAGTCTAAATTGCAAGATTTCTTGTTTAATAACCCTTTGCAGATAACATTGCAGGGAGATGAGGAAGAGTTGTCCAATGAGCAAGTGTTGGAACGACCAGTCAATTTTCTGGCTACTAAGCCCTACACCTCTACTGACCCTCTTATTTCTTTTGACAAGTCAAAAGTGTAGAAGGTGAAAACTTCAATTGAGGAGCCCCTAGTCCTGAAATTGCAAAAGTTGCCTAAGCACTTTGGACACTAGTATCTGGATAGGGCAGAAAAGTTGTCAGTGATTAGAGCAAGTTACCTGATCCCTAATGAGAGTGATGTAACTTTGGCCTCTCTCAGAGACCACCTTAGGGCACTTGTTGACAAGATTCCTCCTCCTCTCTCGTTTCCACCAGAGTGGGATAAAACTTATGTAATTCTTTTCTTTTCTTTTATTTCATTTTATTTTCCGTCAATAATAACTTTAAGACTATTGGATTTTCTGTCTATTCTTACTTTATGTTTTTAATTTAGGATAGCCTTTTGTTGTACACTGAGGACAATGTAATCCTTAAGTGTAGGTTGGTGTGCCTATATTATTTTAACTTTTTTTATCTATGGATGACTGTATATTGATACTGCATGCTAGGATACTTGATCTTATACATTTGAGTCATTGTTTATCCATTAAGCATTCATGTTTTAGTTTATTAAGCAAGCAGTGATTATTCCTCTTGTTATGTCTTGAAAGAAATTAGTGATGTCTAATGCATCATCTCGATTGGGTCATACCGGTCACCCCGGTCGGGTTATATAGGTGGTACTTAATTATTTTTCAAATTGTTAAAATTTTAATTTAGGATGTTGATAATGCAAATTGCATGCACTACTTGATTTACAAATAGTTGAAAATTATTTGAGAACTATATGCAAACAATTTTGCCACACTTCAAATGTGAGATATTGAGCCTAATTTAAGCATTCATTATAAATATGCTCCTAATTTTCTTATTTTAGTGTGCATTTCACTTGATTATGTCTATAGAACTTGCTCTGTAATACTTGTTAAGGTTATATGAACTTTTGAATATTAGGAGATGATTTGGCCAACTTAGGATACACTACTTTTGGCTAAAAAGCCTACCCTATGTGTTCCCCTTAGTTAGCCACTATTGGGCCTTGACTTTTTCTTCATTACTTACACCATTACACTTTATTTTCTTTCCTTCTTACATGACCTTCTTTCTTCACCCTATCTGCTAGAATTTGTGTGATTTACTCTTCATGTATGGATTACAATGCATTGTCTAAATTGGTGATAGTTCACTAAGTTCTTTTTTTTCATTCTAGATGCTCCTTTCAAGTTGTAAGCATGCAAACTAATTGAAAAAAAAAAGAGAGGAACAAAAGAAAAGAGAAAAGAGAAAAAAAGAAGAAAAAATGATGAATGTTAAAGCAATCTTTATTCTCTCTTTGGATATGGTACTCTTTAAGCATCCCCTATTTGATTAAGAACTTGGTGGGAATTGTGTTTAGGACTTTGCTGCATTTAATCCTTAGAGTTTTTTTTTGGTAGATCACATGAGTTTCCAGCATATCTGTTACCCCTTCTTCTGAAATTTTCTCCTATGTTTACCTCAAACCCCATTACAACCTTGTCAAGACCCCTTGATTTTGGTCTCCAATTATTCATAGTAGTAGAGATAAGATTTATGAGCAAGCATATAGTAGGCAGACTCTCGTGAAATTGCTTGAGGGATTTGTACTTTACCTTGATATACTTTAAGTGATTTGAGTGTCCCTTGTGAGGCATTGGTTCCTAATTATTTGATATTGAATTGCAAGTTTAGTTGTTTTTGCATTATCATTATCTCTATTCTGTTCAAGGTTTGCAAATTTATTTATGTTTAAGTATCATTTAGGATGTGTTAGATATTATTAACCTTAGACTAGGTATAGATTTTGAGAAATTATTACTATTTTTTTAATGACAGAATTATTTTTTGCTTGAGGACAAGCAAAGGCTTAAGTGTGGGGTGATTTGATATATCCTATTTTATACATATTTTCTTGATATTTTATGTCCATTTTTATAAGCATTTTATATATTTTTATCTCAAGAATCACTCTATTGTGTATCCTTTCTCACTTTAAGGAGTTTTATTAAGTCACAATCAGTAGTAAAGCATTTTGGAGTCAAAATGGATAAAAATGAGCATTTTATGGCTTGACACACCCTAGAGCATGCCCATGTTGAGAAAAGATTCTAGAACACACCTTAGAGCATGCCCATGTTGAAGAAAAATTCTAGAACACACTCTAGAGCACGCCTATGTTGAAGAAAAGAGTCTAGAACACACCTTGGAGCACAGCCAAAAAAGAAAGTTCCATAGCATACCCTTCACCATGGCCATGTTACCTCAAGAGCCTAGAACATGCCCTCTAACACGTCCAAGAGCACGACCTAGCCTCTAATACACCTTCCACCACACCCCTTTCCATTTTTCACACTAGAACACGACCATGCTACCTCTCAGGCCATCCTTGTATATAAATAGGGAGGCAGATGAAGAGAAAAGGATGAAGTCGTGAGCGTGAGTGGCTTAGAGAAGTGACATTCCTTTCTATAACATCTGGTTCTTCTACCTATGAACAGATGTTTTATTAGTTTTAAATAATTTAAATGCTTGTGTTTGTTGCATTAGATTGCATGTAGTTGCATTAGAAGAAGGGACCAAATTGGAAAGATAAGAACGGGGACCTAAATGAAAAGAAAAAGTGTTATTGGAGGAAGCTATGTAATCTTTTCATGTTTAAAGGTAGTATACCATAATTTTTGCCAAAAGAGTTACTGTAGCTACCAGTTTTTCAAAATCTCCTGCCAGTGGTTCAGGGATAAATAGTATTTTGGCATATAGCTGGAGAAATTATCATTTTAAACTAAACGGTTGAGAATTAGGA
Organism: Senna siamea; assembly: GCA_031216115.1. Classification (NCBI taxonomy): domain Eukaryota; kingdom Viridiplantae; phylum Streptophyta; class Magnoliopsida; order Fabales; family Fabaceae; genus Senna; species Senna siamea. The sequence goes on from CM062356.1 coordinate 15,254,003, forward strand.
CCAGAATTGCAATTCCTAGATCACCTATAAATAGGGCCAAACTCCAGAACCCTCATTTAGCACCTGAATTCCTGATTTTTAGAGAGAAAAGCAGAAAAAGTTCTAGAGAGAGAAAGTGAAACAATTTTGAAGGAAAAAGGCTATAGGGAGAAGTTGAACATCCTATAAGCTAGGAAGATACACTAGCATACTTCAAAACAATCATTTATAAGCTTGAAATCAACAAAAAGGTAGCAAATAACCTAATCCTCTCAATTTTGAATTTTACTGTTCATGTGTTGAAAACTTTGATTTTCATATTGTTTGAGTTAGAGAGGAAGTAAAACCTACATTGTTGACATTTTTAATTGCTATTGGGTATTTTAAACTGCTTGATTGTGCTTATGAATGCATAAATTGGATTCTAAAAAATAGGTTTTTGATTATAGTTGAGATCAAGGTTTAATCCAGGATTTCTATGTATATATGTCATTTTACAGTTGAATGTGAATGTAAATATCCATATATCTATCTATCTCATTTAAATTTCTTCATTTATTCCGCTGCGCAACGTGTGAGAACCCGAGTGTAGTAACCCAAACTAGTGGTACTCAATTATTTAATTTAGAAAAAGTTAAAAAGGTACTCGGGTAGAGGCAGTAGTAAACTCATCAATCCTATATTATATCACCATATATTATTTAATCACCTAAAAGGAATATAGGGTTGGGGGTGTTACATTGAGTTGGTATCAGAGCACGATTACCATGGTTAGTTGAGTACTAGCTCGGTAACAAAGGGTAGATTCGTCAGGATAGAGACTAATACAGGTTAGTTAGCTAAATCTAGACAGTTCACTGACTTGTTTTTTGTGTTAATTTAAAGAATGGAGTGTTAGGTTTGGGGTAGACAATATTTCTTATTGGTGCCATATGATCTCTTGAAAATATTATGTTATTAAGATTGATCACCTATGTAATATTTTTTTTGTAGAGTGAAGTATAGCTCCACCTAAGAAGAATACTGGGAAGGAGAAACAAGGAGAGGGTAATATGGAGTGACTGATGTAGGCTATGATGGGAGTAGCAGAGGCTATAAAAGAGCAGGCAGCTGTTACTACCCATGCAATGAGAAAGCAGGCAACAACTACTACTCACATTCTCAAGCAATTTTGGGAATAGAGGAATAACCATAATAATCCTAACCCCTAAGAAGCATAGGCTGGAAACCCAATATATCATGGCTGGTTTGAATTCCAAAAGGCAAAACCTCCTTCTTTTAAGGGTCAGTTTTACTTGAAGGTGGCTGAGGAATGGTTGAAAGGAATTCAGGAGTTATTTGTAGTTCTCAGTACAGCTGATGCTGAGAAGGTCTTATTTTCCACCTATATGCTAGATGGAAAGGCAGAATATTGGTGGAAAGGAGCGAAGCAATTCATGGAAGCTCAAGGAATGCAGATTACCTGGGATTCATTTAAAGAAGCATTCCTTGGGAAGTATTTTCCTCATCACGTGAGGAATGAGAAAGAAATTGAATTTATGCAGATTAAACAGGGCAACATGACATTTGAGGATTACTTGGCTAAATTTGAGGAATTATCTAAATTTTCCTCCTATCTGAGACTTCAACTTGATGAGGCATAGAAAGCCATGCATTTGGAGGCTGGATTAAGACCTCAGTTGAAAAGTGTTGTAGCTCTAATGGAAATTCGAGATTATGCCACACTAGTAAACAAGTGTCACATAGTTTTCAAAAATTTGGCAGAGACTGAGAAAGAAAGATAAAGGGCTAATTTCCTTAAACATAAGCAATCAAGATCTTTCATAGGGAGACACAGTAGGTTTGGCAAATGCCAGTAAGGTAAAAGACCGATGGTGAGACCAGTAATGTCTAATGTCTGTCCTAAATGCCATAAAAGTCATGAGGGACCCTGCAGATGGCCATAACCAAAGGTACAACATGGTGTATGTTATAAGTGTGGGAAGGAAGGAAATTTTATCAGAGACTGTCCACTGTGGAAGATACAAGGTTACACCATTAATCCTCCTACTATTGAAAGAGTCTATACCCTCAAGGATAAGGAAGTGGCTCAATCCAATGATTTAATGAAACATAAATGTTTAATTAATATCTTTAATTGTACTATTTGATTCTAACATAACTCACTCATTCATTTCGTTGGAATTTGTGGAGAGATTAAATCTACTTGTGACTAGGTTACCTGATGCATTATATATTTCTATTCTAATTGAAGAGTAGGTTTTAACTTCTTTAGCCTTCTTGAACTGTTATATTGTTGTTGAGGATAGATCTTTTGTTGTTGATCTGATCTGTTTACCTTTGGTGGATTTGGACATTATTCTTGGGATAAACTGGTTATCTATAAATAATTTAATCTTAGATTGTTTAGAAAAGTCTGTGACTTTTTTTGATACCTTATTTGTAAATAGGAGTGTTAAGGAAAAGAATGAAAGGATGCATTTTATATGTTCTTCTGAGATTAAAACTCAGCATAAGCTTGAGACTACCTCTATAGTGTGTGAATTTCCAAATGTTTTCCCTAAGGAAGTTTCAAGTCTTCCACTTGAAAGAGAGATAGAATTTTTTATAAAATTGATTCCAGGTATGCGACCAATTTCTATAACACCCTATAGGATGTCCCCTATAGAGTTGACAGAGTTGAAGGTACAAATAGAGGACCTATTGGAAAAACAATTCATTAGGTCCAGTGCTTCACCATTGGGAGCCCCGGTATTATTTGTGAAAAAGAAAGATGGAAGTTTAAGGTTGTGTATTGACTATAGGCAACTGAACAGGGTAACAATAAAGAATAAGTACCCACTCCCTGAGATAGATGATCTATTGGACTAATTGAGAGGGGCTACCGTGTTTTCCAAAATTAATTTGAGGTCAGGGTACCATCCAATCAGAGTGAGAAGAGAAGAAATACCTAAGATAGCCTTTAGAAACAGATATGGGCATTATGAATTTCTTGTAATGCCATTCGGATTGACTAATGCTCCAGCTATTTTTATGGATTACATGAATCATATATTTAGACCCTACCTTAATCAATTTGTGGTAGTGTTTATAAATGATATTCTTGTATATTCTAAAAGTAGTGAAGAGCATGAATATCATCTTAGGATTGTGTTGCAGTTGCTTAGAGAGAAGCAATTGTATGCGAAACTTGAGAAGTGTGAATTTTGGCTAGAAGAGGTAAGATTTTTAGGTCATGTGATTACTAGAGATGGAGTAGCGGTAGATTCTATTAAGACAGAGGTAGTAGTTGGTTGGGAGTGACCTACCATAGTGACAGAGATCTGTAGTTTTCTCGGATTAGCCAGTTACTATAGGAGATTGATTCAAGGGTTTGATTCAAGGGTTTTCGCAAATAGCATTGCCTTTGACTAAATTGACTAGAAAAGATGTTCCATTTGTGTGGGACATCAAATGTGAATGTAGCTTCCAAACTCTGAAAGAAAGACTGATAACCACACATATCTTAATCATTCCTTATCCATTAGAAAATTTTAAAGTGTATTGTGACGCATCCAAGCAAGGCTTAGGGTGTGTCTTGAAGCAAAATAGGAAGGTAGTGGCATATGCTTCTAGGAAATTGAGACCCCATAAGAAGAATTATCTTACCCATGATCTTGAATTAGCAACCATAGTGTTTGTCTTAAAGATTTGGAGACATTGTCTCTATGGATCTAGATTTGAGGTATTTAGTGACAATAAAATTCTCAAATACCTTTTTAGTCAAAAAGAATTGAATATAAGGCAGAAGAAATGGATGGAGTTTATTAAAGATTATAATTTTGAATTGAAATACTATTTTGGAAAAGAAAACGTAGTGGCTGATGCTTTAAGTAGGAAATCCCTTCATGTAGCTCACATGATGGTAAGTGAAATGAACTTAATTGAAAAGTTTAGGAATTTGAGTTTGTCCACTTTGGTGTTACTATATAGGCTATACTTGAATGAAATGATGGTTAAGAACGATCTTAGAACTCAAATCCTAGAAGCCCAGATAGAAGATGAATTCTTGAAGTCCTTAAAGGATCCAAAGAAATTCAAGAAAGAAATAGATGGTGTAGTAACCTACCAAAATAGGTTGTATATCCCAGAGTCAGGAGGATTAAGGGAGAAAATTTTATAAGAAGCCCATAGAAGCAACTATACTATCCATCCTGGTGCCACTAAGATGTATCAAGATTTGAAGAAGAATTTCTGGTGGCCAGGTATGAAAATGCACACAGCTAAGTATGTTGCAAAATGCCTAGTGTGCCAATAGGTGAAGATTGAACATCAGAAACCTACAAGAATGTTACAACCTATAGAGATTCCTAAATGGAAATGGGTGAAAATTTCCATGGATTTTGTAATTGGCTTGCCTAGAACTCCATTAGGAAATGATGCAATCTGGGTGATTGTGGACAAATTAACTAAATCTGCACATTTCCTGCCTATTAAAATAAATTTCTCATTGGATAAGTTGGCCTAATTGTATATACGAGAAATAGTAAGACTCCACGGATTACCCACTAGTATAGTATCAGATAGAGATCTTAGATTTACTTCTAGATTCTGGAGAGCCTTACAAGAGGCATTTAGTACTAAGTTGAACTTCAATACTGCTTATCACCCTCAAATCGATGGTCAGATTGAAAGGACAATCCAGAAATTAGAAGATATGCTTAAGGCTTGTACATTAGAATAGAAAGGAAGTTGAGATAGAATTTTGCCTTTAGTTGAATTTTCCTATAACAATAGTTTCCACACCAGTATAGGAATGGCTCCTTATGAAGTTTTGTATGGGAGAAAGTGTAGATCACCCTTGTGTTAGTTTGAAGTGGGAGAGAGACAAATTTTAGGGCCAGAGTTAGTTTAACAAACTACTGACCAGATAAAAATGATCAGGGGGAAAATGGCTAAGGCCCAAGATAGATAAAAAAGTTATGCTAATAAGAGGAGAAAACCATTAGAATTTGTAGAAGGAAATCATGTTTTCCTCAGAGTATCTCCAGTTACTAGTATTGGTAGGGCTATTAAGTCTAAAAAATTGAATCCTAGATACATTGGACCATACCAGATTCTGAAAAGAATAGGTTCATCCACTTATCAAATAGTGTTACCACTGTTTTTGTCCAATGTCTACAATGTTTTTCATGTTTCTCAACTTTGTAAATATATCCCAGATCCTTCTCATATTTTTGACGCTAGTACTATACAATTAAAAGATAAGTTAACTTATAATCCTAAACCTTTAAGAATCATTGGTATTGAAGTCAAACACTTGAGGAATAAGATGATTCCACTGGTAAAAGTGTTGTGGGATCAGTCGTCACCGCAGGAAGTCACGTGAGAGAAGGAAGATGATATGAAAAGAATTCACCCAGAGTTATTTGTTTAGGTACATTTTAAATTTCGGGGATGAAAATTTTTTAAAGAAGGAGATAATTCTAACATTCGCTCCTTCTACACAGTAAAAGATGTTTGTTGATTTTAAATGAATTAAATGTTTGTGTTTGTTGCATTAAATTACATATAGATGCATTAGAATGAGAGTTTCAAGTGAAGAGAAAGAATAGGGACCAAATTGAAAGGAAAAAGATGAAGTAAGGATGGATGTGAAAATTTCTAAAACTTTAGGGTAATAGATTGTAATTTTAGCCAAAAAGATTTACTATAGCAACAAAATTTTGAAACTTCTCGCCAATGAGTTAGGGATAAAATGGTAATTTAACATAAAGTTGGAGAAATTATCATTTTGGCTTGAATGGTTGGGAATTAAGAGCGGAGTTGCAAAGGGTCAGACTGCCTATAAATAGGCCAACCCTTCAGACCCTTCATTGTGCTTCCTAAGGTCTAAACTTTAGAGAGAGAGGACAAGCTAGAGAGAGAAGGAGAAGGAATTTTGAGTAAACGACACTGTTAATTGGATTTAAGCGTTCCAGAAGCTAAGGAAACTTACCAAAATACTTTCCAATCATCAAACACCAATTAGAAATCAGTAAAAAGGTAGCAAATCACCAATCTTCCTTATTTTTGAAAATTACTATTCATGGTTAGAAATTCTGAGTTTTCATAATTTTGAACTTAAGGGAGATTAACACCTACATTCTTAGTGTTTTTCATTGCTATTGGATATTTTAAATTGCTTGAATATACTTGTGCATGCATGAATGTAAATATGAAAAATGGGTTTTTCATGGTGTTTAAGAAATATTTTAAATCTAAGATTTGAGCATGAGTAATTGGTGGTTTAAGTTTTTTTCTTGTGGTAAATGAATCCTCTATACTGTTATTGAGTTTTTAATAATCAAAACCATTTTAAAAACATGTTCTTGGGCTAAAATAATTGATCACCGACAAGCTTTAAAATAGAGCATAACATAGTAGTCGACTTGTAGACCCTACTAGTCGACTGTCATGCTCCTGAGTTGCCCTAAAACGTGTCCAGAATACTAGCAGCCTATTGCTAGGGGCTGAAAGTTGACTGCCATGTTCTTATTTTCAAAAATTAGCCCAGAACAAAGCATTTGACTGTCGGGGTCTTAGAGGTTGACTGATTGCTCTCTATTTGAAATACTTTTAAAGATGATTTGGAAAATTTGGAAGTTCTTAGGGGATTTTGTGTGAAAAATAGAGTGAAATTGCTATTTGTTAGTTTACCCACTTTCATTTGTTTTATTTTATTTTTATTTCTAATTAGTTATTAGATTTTATTAGTTCTATTTTTTATTTTATTTTTGATTAATTATTTTACTATTCAGTTGTTTGTTTTTATTTGTCCTGTTTTTGTTTCAGTTGTTGGTTTTATTCTATTTTTATTTTTGTTTTTTATTATTATTCTTTTATATGCTTGTTAGGTTGTTTTGCTATTGTTGTTTTTAGCTAGTTTATGACCAGGAGTTCTAATCTTGTACCTATAAACCCTTTATTTAAACTGAAGAGACAGTTGTGGACTCATACACACCACCGCGAGGAGGAGGAGACAGTTGAGATCCCTGTTTATACACCACCAAAGATGGCGAATAATGCCAACCAAACGATGTATGATTTTGTTATACCTTTATTAGAAGGGATGCAAAAGTGCATTGCTCGACCTATAATAGCAGTAAATAACGTTGAGATTAAGTTAATGTAATCTAGATGGTGCATCAGCCAGTACATTGGGAGGGTTGGCCAGTGAGGACCCTAATGCTCACATAGCCAACTTCTTGGAGATATGTCACACTTTCAAGATTAATGGAACTACCGATAATGCCACTTAGCTTAGGTTGTTTCCATTTTCTTTGAGAGACAGAGTAAATAGATGGCTGCAATCCCTCCCTCTTAATTTTATCTCCACTTGGGATTCTTTGGCTTCTTTATAAGTATTTTCCCTTAGCTAAGACTGCACAGATGCATAATAACATTTCTTATTTTGTGCAAATGGTAAATGAGAGCATGTATGATGCCTAGGAAAGGTACAAAGACTTGTTGAGATGTTGCCCACATCATGGATTACCTATGTGAATGCAGGTACAAAACTTTTACAGTGGTCTAAACCCAACCACAAGGCAAATAATGGATGTAACTATAGGGGGTGCACTGAATAACAAGACCCCTAAACAAGCACAGAACTTGATAGAGGAGATGGCTATGAAAAACTATCAGTGGTAATCCTCTAGGGATAGACCAGGACAACAGGGAACGGTCAACCAGGTAGACCCTACATTAGATTTGGCAACTCAGGTGGAGATCTTAGCTAATAAAATTGACCAACTCTATATGCCAATGCAGGCAACATAGCTTAGTTGTGAGTTCTGTGGTGGTCTGTATTATGGTGTACATTGTAATGCAAGAGGTATTCTTGCTAACCCTTCTTATTCCTTTTCTTCTAACACTAGTTCTGCTAATTTTGAATAGGTAAATTATATAGGGAATGCCCTAAGACAACAAAGTAATCCCTATAGCAACACATACAACCTTGGCTGGAGGAACCATCCAAATTTTGGGTGGAGAAACAATAATACCCAAAGTTTACCAAGTTTTCACTAGTTGCGCCAACAGCAACCCCAGCAACAAGCTGCTCCAAATCAATTTCCTCAAGGGTAGGAGAAAAAGCCCAATCTAGAGGAATTGATCATGAAGTTTGTGTTCACTTCAAAGAGCAAGTTCTAGTAGATGGATATAGCCCTTAGAAATTAGCAGGCATTCATTTAGAACTTAGAGTATTAGATAGGCTAGATTTCTAAGGTGTTGCCTTAGAGACAGTCAGGGACACTCCCTAGCACCACAGAGTCTAAACCAAGGGAGCATTGTAATGCTATTACCCTGACATTAGGTAAGCAAATATTTGGTCCTTCTCTATTGACTGATGATAATGCTATTGTGCAAGATGTACCAATCAGTAAAGAACCAGAACCTAAGGTAAGGAAGCCAGTTGAGGACAAGAAGAGTCCTGTGAGGGAAAACCAACCACCCATTCCATACCTTACTAGATTGAAGCTGGAGAAATTCTATCAACAGTACGATAAGTCTCTTAATCCATTCGAAAAACTGAGAATTAATAAGAGAAAACTAGAGGATTTGGGGCTAGTGACACTAAATGAGGAGTAAAAAACAATTCTACAAAATAAGCTGCTTGTTAAGAGGCATGATCCAGGGAGTTTTTCTGTACCTTGTGTGATTGGAAAATTTCCTGTGATAAATGCTTTAGCTAATTTAGGGGTTGGTATAAATTTGATACCTGCTAGCTTGTTTGATAGACTAGGATTGCGTAAGCCTAAACTTTCTAGGATAACTATACAGTTGGTTGATCAAACTGTAAAATATCCCAAGGGTGTAATTGAGAATGTATTGGTAAAGGTTGAAAAGTTTCCCTTTCCTATTGATTTTGTTGTAATGGACATGGAAGGTGAGAGTAGCATACCCTTGATTCTAGGTAGGCCTTTCCTTGTAACACTTAGGGCTATTATAAATGTCCATGATGGAAAATTAAAACTTAGTGTAGGTAATGAAACTGTTACTTTTGACTTAGCTACTTCTGAAAGATAGTCCTTTGGTTATAATGACACCTTATGTGTGTGGATATCTTGGATGATGTTGTTAAGTCTAAATGGCAGGAAATGTTGTGTGATGACTACTTACAGGTGGAATTGCAAGAATTCTTGTTGACTGACCCTTTTCTAGTAACATTGCAGGAAGATGGGGATGGGTTATCCAACGAGCAAGTTTTGGAGCAACTAGCCTCCTTGCTAGCTAATGAGCCTAGCAATTCTATTAACCCTTTTGTTCTTCTTGACAGGTCAGAGGTATAGATGGTGAGATTTCCAATTGAGGACCTCCCAGTTTTAGAATTGAAGGAATTGCCTAAAAACTTAAGCCACACCTATCTTAATGAAGGGGAAAAGCTACAAATGATTATATCAACTGACTTGCCACCTGATGAAAGAGAGATAACTTTAGCCTCTCTCAAGAAACACCTCAGGGCCCTTGCATACAAGATCCCTCCTCCTCCCCTAGCTCCACCAGATCAAGGCAATACCTAAGCAACCCTTTTATTTCATTTTTATTTTATTCTTTTATTTTCTTTTTTATTCTTATGATATACTTTACGACTATTAGATTTGCTATTTATTTATGCACTTTATGATTGGATTTTGTGATATCCCTTTTCTTGTACATTGAGGATAGTGTGTTCCTCAAGTGTGGGGTGGGTATCTATTGTTTAATCTCTTTTTTTATTATTTTGGCTCTTTCTCTTTAGTTAGCTTTAGTTGACTGTATATTGATATTACAAATTGCTGATGTTGTATCTATGTTAATAGTGGATATAGGACATGATACTGTCTATTGATATTATAGATTACTAATAATACATATATGCTGATAGTAGATATATGATAGGATACTTGACTTTTGCTTGATTCTATACACTTAAGCTTTGTTACTATTTGAGCATTTTTAATTCAGTTATGAATTGGCAGGAATTTTTTCCCTTAGGTCCTATTGAAAAGCAATTAGTGATGTCTAAAGCATCATCTCGACTGGGTCATACTGGTGTAACCTAGTTTTTTTTCAAATTGTTCAATTTTGATTTAGGATGTTGATATTTCAATTTGCATGCATTGCTTGATTGAGAACTCATATGAAAAATTTTGAGAACTATATGTAATTTTACCACACTTCAAATGTGAAGTTTGATGAGCATCCATTACAATATGCTACTGATTTTCATGTTTGAGTGTGCATTTTGCTTGATCATGCCTCTAGAACTTGCTTTGTAATACTTGTTAAGGTTACATGAACTTTTAAATATCAGGAAATGATTTGGCTAACTTAAAATACACTACCTTTGGCAAAAAAGCCTACCCTCTGTGTTTCCCTTATTTAACCAATGTTAAGCCTTGACATTTTCTTCATTATTTACACTTTACAATTCATATTCCTTTTCTTCCCATCATCTTCTTTTTCACCTTATATGCTAGAATATATGTGATTTACTCTTCATAACTAGATTAAAATGCATTGTCTTCATTGGTGATATTTCATTAAGTCCTTTTCTTCATGTTGGATGCTCCCTTTAATCCAAAGTTGTAAGCATTCAGACTGCACAAAAAAAAATTAAAAAAAATAAAAAAGAAAAAAAGTATTTTGATGAAAAAGAAAAGAAGAAAAAAAAATAGCAGTCTGTGTTCTCCTTTGATAGTATACTCTTTGAGCATCTCTCATTTCATTGAAAACTTAGTGAAAATTTTGATGGTTAGCATTTTGCTGCATTTAATCTTTTGAGCTTTCATGATATTGAGATTGCATGAGTCTCCAGCATATGTACCACTTCTATCCAAATTTGTCCTTACCCCCATTACAACCTTGTCAAGACCCTTCAATCTTGGCATTCAAATTTTTCACAGTAACAAAGATGAGATTTATGAGCAAGCATATAGTAGATAGATTCTTGTGAAATTCTTGAGGAATTTGTACTTTACCTTTATACACTTTGAGTGAATTGAGTGATCCCTGTGAGGTATTGGTTCTTAATTATTTGACATTGAATTACTGGTTAAGTTGTGTATGTATTGTTATTATTTCCATTCTGTGTTAAGGTTGTGCAATGTGAGTTATGATTAAGTTTCACATGGGATGTGCTAGTATTATTAACTGTGGACTAGATATGGGTTTTGAGGAAATATTGCTGTTGGTCAGAGGACTGAGTTAGTGTTTACTTGAGGACAAGTAAAGGCCAAAGTTTTGACGAATACTCTAGATATTTTTATGGATTACATGAATTGTATCTTTAGACCCTATCTTTATCAGTTCATGGTAGTATTTATTGATGATATTCTTATATATTCTAAAAGTAGGGAAGAGCATGAACATCATCTTAAGATTATGTTGTAGTTGCTTAGGGCAAAAAAATTGTATGCTAAACTAGGGAAGTGCGAATTATAACTAGAAGAGGTAAAGTTCTTAGGATATGAGGTTTCCAAAAATTAGGAAGCAATAGATCCCAATAAGATAGAGGCAGTAGTTGGCTAGGAGAGACCTACAATAGTGACTAAAATTCGTAGTTTTCTCATATTAGCAGGCTATTATAGGAGATTCATTTAAGGATTTTTGCAGATCGTGTTGCCTTTGACCAAGTTGACCAGGAAGGATGTTCCATGTATGTGGAATTCCAAATGTGAACATAGTTTCCAAACCTTAAAGGAGAGACTAACAATTGCACTTATCTTAACTATTCCTGATCCCTTATGAAACTTTGAATTATACTGCAACGCATCCAAGAAGGGCCTAGGGTATGTGTTAATGCATAATAGAAAATTAGTAGCCTATGCCTATAGACAACTAAGACCTCATGAAGGAAATTATCCTACTTACGATCTAGAATTGGCGGCCATAGTGTTTACCCTGAAGATTTAGAGACACTATCTTTATGGATTTAGATTTGAGGTATTTAGTAACCATAAAAGTATCAAGTATCTCTTTAATCAGAAGGAATTCAATATGAGACAAAGAATATAGATGGAGTTCATTAATGATTATGACTTCAAACTAAAATACCACCCAACAAAGGCAAATGTAGTGGAAGATGCCTTAAGTAGGAAATCCCTCCACATGGCTCAATTGATGATAAATGAGATAAGCCTAATAGAGAAGTTTAGGAACTTGAGCCTGCCCCACACTGGTGTTGCTAGATAGAATATGTCTAAGTGAAATGAGAATTGAAAATAACCTTAGGACTTAGATCTCAGAAGCTCAAAGAGAGGATGAATTCTTAAAGTCCCTAAAGGTCCCAAAGGAATTCAAGAGAGGAACTAATAGAGTAGTAACATTTTAGGATAGGGTATATGTCCCAAAAGAGCAATTACACTGTTTATCCTGGTACCATTAAGATGTACCAAGATTTGAAAAAAAAATTTTGGTTGCCAAGCATGAAGAAGCACATAGTTAAGTATGTTGCTAGATGTTTAGTATGCTAGCAGGTGAAGATCGAACATCAGAAACTTGAAGGGCTGCTACAATCTCTTGAAATCCTTGAATGGAAATGGGATAAAATTACTATTGATTTTATGGTCGATTTGCTTAGGACTCAGTCAAAAAATGATGCAATTTGGGTGATAGTGGACTGATTAACTAAATTTCCTACCCATTAAGATAAATTTCTCACTAGATAAGCTGGCCCAATTGTACATTCAAGAAATAGTGAGACTCTATGGAGTGCCTACTAGCATTGTATCAGATAGAGACCATAGGTTTATTTCTAGATTCTGGAAAGCCTTGCAAGAGGCCTTCGGTACCAAGCTTAACTTTAGCACTACTTATCATCCACAAACTGATGGGCAGATTGAAAGAACCATACAGACTTTAGAAGATATGCTTAGGGCCTGTGCTTTAGCACAAAAAGGGAGCTGGGATAAGAATTTTCCATTATTAGAGTTTGCCTACAATAATAGTTTCTACTCTGGCATAAGGATGGCACCTTATAAAGCCTTGTATAGGAGAAAATTTCAATCACCCTTATGTTGGCTTAAAGTAGAGGAAAGACAGTTACTAAGGCCTGAGTTAGTGCAACAAACTACAGACTACAGACCAGATAGGAATAATCAAGGAAAAGATGACTAAGGCCCAGGATAGACAAAAGTGTTATGTTGATAAGAGAAGAAGACCACTCGAATTTGATGAAGGACATCATATTTTTCTTAGGGTTTCCCTAGTTACTGGTATTCATAGAGCTATTAAGTCTAGAAAATTGAATCTTAGATACATTGGACCATTCCAAATTTTAAAAAGAGTTAATTCATCTGCATATTGGATAGGTTTACCCCTATTTTTGTCCAATCTCTATAATATTTTCTATGTTTCTCAACTTTGAAAATATATTCCAGACCTTTCACATATTCTTAATGCCAGTACAATATAGTTAAAAGATAATCTGACTTATCATCCTAAACCTCTAAGAATCATTGGTATTGAGGTCAAACAGTTAACGAATAAGACTATTCCACTAGTGAAAGTAATATGGGATCAGTCATCACCATAAGAGGCCACGTGGGAGAAAGAAGAAGATATAAGAAGGACCTACCCAGAATTATATAAAGAGGTACTTACTAATTTTAAGGACAAAATTATTTTAAAGGAATAGAGAAATGTAACATCCACTATTACTATTTATGCGAGATGTTTGTTAGTTATTAAATAAGTTAAATGATTGTGCATACTACATTAGTCTGCATATAGTTGCATTGGTGCAAGGACTTAATTGAAAGAAGGTGAGGGACTAAATTGAAAGTGAATAGGAACTAGAATGAATAGGAAAAAGTTAAGTTAAGGGAGTTACTATAGCTAACTGATTTTTGAAGTCTCTCGCCAATATTTCAAGGGGAAAAATGTAATTTTTCATATAACCAGAGAAATTACCATTTGAGGCCGAGTGACCAAAAACTCAATCCTAACTTTGGATTAAGTGGAAGTTCAGCAAGGGTTGTAATTTTCCACAATTACATGGAATTACCTATATAAGTCTAAAACAAAAAGAAACCCTCTACCACAAACCTATTTTTTAACCTTTTAGAGAGAGAGAGAGAAGTAGTTTTAGAGAGAGATTATGAAAGAGAGGCACTCTAACTTGGGGAGGAAAATAATGAAAGAGAACATCTAGGAAGGCATCTAACACCATCAACACACTTTTTAATAGGAATCAAGGTAGATAACAATCTAATCCCCTTTTATTTTTATAAGAACTATTCACTTTACTTAAAATGGTGATTTTGATGTTATTTGAGTTAAGAGAGGGGTTCAAACCTACATTCTTTATTTTTCTAACTTCTGTTGGGTGTTTCTTGCTGAATGGATGTACTTATACATGTTTGTTTCAAATTACGAGAAAAAATTTTACTATTCACCATTTTGAAATATGTTTAGATTTCCTTTGATTGATGATGTTTGAGTATGAGAATGAGTATAATTTAGGGTAAATGATGAATTGATGTTGGAAACTAAGCTTATGTTTTTTTTAAAACTTGAAAAGAGGTGGAATCCGGACTGAGTAACCCTCTATATCAATAAAATTAAGGCTCATTATCTTACAAGTCGACTTTCATGTTCTTCAGTTTAAAATTTTACAGTGTAGGCAAGCAGAAGTCGACTGCTAGCCTATGGCAGCTGACTTTCGTGCCTCCAGTGAAAGGTTTCCAACTTACAGTAGATTAGCAGTCAACTGCTACAGATTTAGCAATCGATAGGTAGCTCTCTATTATCCACCATTCGACTGATAGAGTCCTAGTAGTCCACTTGTGGCCTTCTGTTTGAATTTTCAAGGCTTTATTTCTACTAGCCGACTGCTATGATGTGTAAGTTGACAACTAAGTGGAAAAATAGTATTTTTCATGAAGAATTCATTTTGAAAGAGCCTAGCCTACTATCTAATAGTGTATTTTTTTATTCAATCATTTGGTGAGCCCTTGGACTGAATATGTACTTGAAATATTTCAATTTATTTGTAATCATAAAAACCTTTTCTTAAGTGTTTGCTTAATGGAGTGAACAATAATTTCGTCACATTAGGAAATTACAGATTTTGGGTAACATATAACATGAGGTTGGACATAAAGAGTGAAAAACATAAAAGAGAAAAGAGAAGAGTATTCCAAGTATATGCACTAGTGGTAGATAGGCTCATAATTGAGTGATCGACTATTGGTATAGGGTGGTTGTTAGGCATTCCACGGTTCAACGATAAATTGGGATGGTAAAACATCCACTCTATTATAAATGATTTCAAAAATGCCATGATGGTTGCAAATACTAAGTTAGTGAACTCTTTTATGGCCAACTAAAGGGGTCACGTACTTAGAGTTAGGTATAACCATGGCATAAGCCAAATCACTCTAGAATATATGCTTATGAATAGCGTGCTAGGAATGTGATCTATTAGAGAAGAATGGTGATTCCATAATCTCATGATCCGCAATGACGGAGTAGGTGTGATTTGTTAGAGTTGACAATGATCTTGTGAGATATACCAGTCCCATTTGGGATGAAAGAGAAATGAAAAATCCAAATGGATATCAATCCTGTAACATCCGCTCCAGACACTTACATTTTATGAAGATGTTGCTATTATTATTGTTAGTAATATTCATGGGATGTGTAAGGATGAATTATCAAGGAGTTAGAATGGACATTTTCATCAACATATAATTATTTTGCCATGAAAAGAATGAAATTGGAAATTCAGCAAGGAAGGGTAAAATAGTAATTTTACCATGAATAGAAAAAAATAGTTTAAGTCCCCTATTTCATGAAATTACATCAAAGAACTCTTAATATTTTCATTTAAGAGAGAAGAAGAATCTAGTTATGCAAGAAATTATTTACATTGATGTTGAAAGGAAATTTTCCCTAAAAAGGGTAAAATTGTAAATTCACACTATGGGTAGATAGCAATTTTATATGATGTAGGAAAAATTTAATTTTTACCCTAAATATTCTATGAAGGTGGGAATTAGAAATCTTTACTCATTCTTGATCAAAGGAAGAAAGAATGAGAGTGAAATGATAGTTTTAACATAAAGGGCAAGAAGGTAATTTTGCTTTAGGGGCAAAATTGTAATTTTGATAAAATAGGGATAATTTAGTAAAAACATAAAAATAAGTTTCATGAAATTTTATTTGAGTGATTTTTACCTCTTAAAACCAAAAGGGGGGTGAAAATGGAGCAAAAATAGCCAATTTGGACTTAATGGCAAAATGACACTTTTCTTAGGGACTAAAACACAATTTTCAAAAATTTAAGGGACCACTATGCAATTTCAAAATTCTTGAAGGGCAGAACAGGCCCAGCGCATGGAAGTTGCATAAAATTATAATTGTAAGGAGAGATAATGCCATTGTTAAAAAAGAAAAGAAAAAGGGATGAAATGGACAATTTAGCACTAATGGCATTTTTGTAAATAATCTAAACCCTAAATTTAGCCTTCTTCTTCTCCCAAATACTAGAAGTGTCATGAAAGTTAGAGAGGAAGAGGGAGAGGCTGAATTGCTTATCTACCTTGGAGAAGAAGGAGCTTTCATCAAAACAACTTGGAATTCAGACTTTTATTGGCTTTTCAAGGTAGCTAAACAATCCTATGCCATTATTTTCTTGTTTTATGGTGTTTTCAAATTTGTAAGAATGATGGCTATTTATCTCTCTACATGTTTATGGTGGATTTGCATGCTTGGGTGTGAAATTTGTTGGAAACAACTTGTGTTTATGACTATAGACATGTTGGAAAGCATGGAAACTCACGAAATGGTAAATTTTCATGGATGGAACTTTGATTTTGCCAAACCCTAACTTGTGTCAAGGCTGAGTTTGTGTTTGTAAGAGTGAGAAAATGGTGTTTTTGCATGGGTTTTGCTTGAATGTTGTTGTATTGTAAGCAAAGTGATGAAACAATTCCATTTTGCTTGTTTTCTCACCTTGGCCGAATTGCTAGGACTATAATGGTGCTGAATTTTGGCAAAATTTTAGGCTAGAAAGTGTGCTATAAAGAGTGAGAAAATGGTAAGAGAGAGAAAGTATAATTAGATTAATGTTTAGACATTCTTCTCATTTTCTAGTTTCACCATAAACCATGGGAATGTGATATACCTATTTTGGCCGAATGAGTTCATGTGATTGGTGCTGAAATTTTTGCTTGTAAATGGTTAGAAAGCCTTGTAAAGGTTATCATAAGTAAAGAGGAGAGATAAACTTATGGTAAATTTTATGCCTTGGTGATTTTACCAATTTGAAGCCTTACCATTTCACCTTAAAAGTGTGCATAAAAATGTAAAGTTGTGGGATTTGATGTATTTCCATCATTGGTATGAACAATGAGTTAGAAAAGTATGAAAAAGGATGGCTTAAAGTGCACTTACTCAATTTTGAGTTGTGAGAAAGTGTTAGGTATAATTATTAAAATTGTTGCCATAATTTTTAAATGGTGAGAATGATGCTAGAAATGAATCAAATGAGTTAGAAATGCCATATTCTCATGATTTCCTTGCCTTGGCCTAATGCAATACAACATTTTCCCTAGAATGGCCAATCTTGTATGTCAACTGGAAGTAGCCTGAGGTACCATCTGAATAGGCCTATGTTATATGAATAAAAGGAAAATGATGTAATGATCAAGAATGAATGGTAATAATGTACACTTTTGACATTGATTGAAAAATCTCCAAAATCATGTGAATATAAATGAATAGCATAGAAAGGCCTAATGTGATTGTGAAAGGCAAGGTTAAAGTTTCCTTGTGGGGAATGATCTAGTGTAAACTCCTAAGGAATTAAATGAGGAGGAATGATCTGGTGAATACCTTCTAAGACTAAAAGCATGTGAAGGAATGATCTGATGTATACCTTTCAGGAAAGTTACCTTGAGGGGAATGATCTGGTGTAAACCCCCAAGGAATTGAAATGCAGGGGGAATGATCTAATGTATACCTCCAAAGGATAGTCATATGGGAGGGAATGATCTAGTGTATACCTTTCCAAAGTTGAGTTTTATCACATGTTATGTTGTGTATTGCAAAGATGTGACTTTTGTGATTATGATTGTGATCTTTAAGCATTGAATGTTTGTATTTCATTCCATGAATGACTAACTTGGCTACATACCTCATGTCCATAGATGCATACACACATGTTTTCATGATAAGTCATATCCAAGTATCTATATGAAAAGAATTTTGAAATTAAATTGAATGTACATGTCAGTTGTTTTAAAATAAACTAGTTTGTTTAGCTACTGGGAATGTATTTCTCATTATTGAACTAAAATGTATCAGATGACTAGATACTACGTGATAATGGAGGTTGAATTGGCCACATTGGAAATTCCCTTTGTAGGAACTTTCACTATTGTCAAGGATGTTTATGTTATTACTATTTTTGAGTTCCCTATGGAATAGATAAGTACATAAATATGTAGCTATAGCCCGACCTTTTTGGAGTTCTAATTCTACATGTTCTTTTTGGTTTTAAATTATGGTTGATATTTTTTGCTGTACATAGAAAGAAAAAGGGCATATGTATAGGGATATTTGAAGGACTTATTCACCCGCAATATTTTTGTAAAAGAAGTATGAGTGGTAGGCTTGTTGTCTGCTTACTCCTTATGGATGGGTACTTCATCTATCCCAGTGTATGTATACAAAACGATGTACTAAACAAGTATTATAATGTATGTATATTAGAAAAGTTTTTATATATTCTATTGTAATGTTTAATATTTTATATTCTGTTGTGCCAAAACATTTTACCTGAGCATAAGAACCTAAACCTAATTGCAAAATAAATCTATAATGGATTGGATGCTTAGGAGATTTAAATATACTTAAATACTAGAATTGATGTAACCACTTATCTGAATAAGCAATATAATGTTGTTAAGATAAGATAAGGGGTGTTACAAATCCTACTGGTAAGGGATGATCTGTCAGAGTTGGCAAGGACCATTGAGTCAGTTATATAGCCCTGTTTGGGACGAAAGGGAAATGAAATATCATAATGGATATCGCTCCCGCTGGTCAGTGATGATCTGTTGAGAGAGAAGGGACCATTGAGTACTTGGATCCACTAAGGGATGCTCTAGATAGCAAAAGCACTCTAGGACTTCGAGTGGTCTAGGACCACAAGTAACTCATCTCAGAACTCATCCGTGAGTGCTATAAGAGCATGTGGGGTTGTTCGCTGGGCGACTCTCCCAACGGCTCATATGATGATTTTGGCACTGGCTATTAGATATGCCTTATTTTCCTTGCTCATGTTTTAAATGTGAATATATTCATGTTACCATAACGCATATATGATGAAATGACATACCCTGTATTGTTGACATATGGTAAACTATAACTATATATGCATTCATAAGTATAGGCCATAACTATATAATTCATGCATTACATCCTAATAAATACTATCTTTTATTTGATGATGAAAAAAATGTAGCAAAATTTTATATGATTATGGTGGTATAGGCCAGTGTTTTTTAAACAGATTATTTTGCTATTGAGATTTATTCTCACATAAATGCCAGTGTGTATCAGATGCCTAGATATCACATTCTTCTAGAGGTGGATGTAGCTTTAAGGGAGATACCCTTTATGGGGTATTTCATGATAGTCAAGGAAGTATGGGTGATTGCTATCATAGAGATTCCCCCATCGGCCCTAGCTACAAGAGTGGTAGAGCTTCATGATTAGCATAATAGTTATTATATTTTGATATGTGAATATTTAGAGTAGAATTGCACATGCCCCACTAGCCTGACCCCTTATTATGTTTTTAGAGAGGATCAAAATGATTTATTTTGGTGTATAAGAAAAAGGAGGCCATATATGTATTCAAGATATGTGAGATGGATAGTATTATCCACTAATAGGATTTTGACAAAGGTATGAGTGGCAGGGTTGTTGCCTCCTTACCCCAGCTAACGAACTGTTGTTGATCTCACATATCTATAGGTATATGTCTTAGGAAGGAATCAATGTATGCGATTGTGTATATAACTAATTAATTTGCATTTAAACATATGTATTATTTTTTATTTTTGCTGCATTACATGTGAGAACTCGAGTGTATAAACTCAAACCAATGGCACTTAATTATTCAACTTGATAAAAATTAAAAATGTTTACTTGGGTAGAGGTAATAGTAACTCACAAATCTTATATTATGTTATCTAAATAGCTAAAAGGAACTATTAGATTAGGGGTGTTATACTGTAATGTAAAAAATTTATTTTCCAAAAAGCCACTAGTTGACTGCCAACCAAGTAGCAGTTGACTACTGCTTTCCTACACTGTAAAATTTTAAACTGAAGAACGTAGAAGTCGACTTATAGGTTAATGAACCTTAATTTTATTGATATGGAGGGTTACTCAGGTCGTATTCCACTTCTTTGCAAGTTTGAAAAGGTATGAGCTTAGTTTTCAACATCAATTCATTATTTATCTCGAATTATTACTCATTCTCATGCTCAAACATCATCAATCAAAGGAAATCTAAACATATTTGAAAAAGGTCAATAGTAAAACCCATTTCTCACAATCTGAAACAAGCATGTATAAGTACATCCATTCGCATTAAACACCTAACAGAAGTTAGAAATACAAAGAATGTAGGTTTAAACCCCTCTCTTAAACAAGATCAAAATCACCATTTTAAGTAAAGTGAATACTAATTTTTGAAAATAAGTGGATTAGGTTGTTAGCTACCTTCACTCGTTGTTAGCTACCTTGATTCCTATTAAAAAGTGTGTTGATGGTGTTATATGCCATCCTAAATATTCCCTTTTGTGATTTTCTACTCTGATCGTGCTGGAATCCAAGCTAGAGTCCTTCTCTTTCACAATCTCTCTTTATCTCTCTCTTTAAAATGTCCTCTCTCTCTAAAAGGTTAGAAAATGGGTTTTTGGTAGAGGATTTTTTCTGGTTTTATACTTATATAGGTAGTTCCATGTAGTTAGGAAAAACTGCAACCCTTACCTAACTTGTTTCCACTTTGGAGGATTGCATTTTTGGTTACTCAATCTCAAATAACAATTTCTCCAATCATATGAAAAATTACATTTTTACCCCTAAAATACTAACGGGAGACTTAAAAAATCAGTTAGTTGCAGTAAATCCCTTTTTTTTGTTAAAATTGCATTTTCTAACCTAGGTTAAAATATAATTTCCATAAGTCTTAGGGATTTACATAATTCCCTTAACTTACTTTTTCCTTTTCATTCTAGTTCCTATTCACTTTCAATTTAGCCGCCCACCCTCTTTCAATTAAATCCTTGCACTAATGCAACTATATGCAAACTAATGCAGCATGCACAAGCATTTAGCTTATTTAATAACTAACAAACATCTCTTATAAATAGTAGGAGCGAATGTTACACCTAAAGTTAGAATTTTTCCTACATTTTGAAATACATAAAAAATTATTTCTAATGCATGTATGATGTGATTGCTTAGCTACCCACAGACATACTCCAAGAATAGGAGAAGAAATATGTTTTTACCCATTGAACTTTGAAAACAAGAAATATGGATGATGTTTTTACTCCCACACACATTTCCAAGAACTTAAAAGAAATATGCTTAGCTACCCCTACACACACTCTAGAATACTAGTATTTTTTCCTTATTTATCTCTGTACTTGCCTAAGTTGTACCCATAGGTTATACTTGTTAAGCATTTTGTTTAGTATTCTACTTTTATTTACTTACTACATTACTTAATTACGACCCCCATTTTACTTTTATTTGCTTGTTTTCTCCTGACTTGTGTCAGTAGATTCAATTGAGTAATAAAATTAGTAAGCTAGTCCTCATAGGATTGACCTTTCTCCCAACATATTGCATAATGGGGAATAAGATTATTTAATTGTCTGGATTGCGATACTAATAATTTTTGGCACTGTTGCTAAGGACTGGCATTATTTATTTATTTTTCCTTTGAATGACTAAGACTGCACAAGAAGGAGAACTATTGTTTGATCCAAATATTGAGAGAACTATTAGGAGACTAAGGAAAGAAACTAAATTATTTGAGCATTCATTACAAGTAAGCTCCTGATTTTCTTCTTTAACTGTGCATTTTGCCTATTTATTCCTCTAGAACTTGCTTGGTAATACTTTTTGAGGTTATATAAACTTTTGAATATCAGGAGATGATTTGGACAACTTAGGATATGCTACTTTTGGCCAAAAGGACTACCCTCTGTGTTTCCCTTAGTTGACCACTGTTGAGCCTTGACATTTTCTTCATTATATACACCTTTACACTTCACATTTCCTTTCTTTACATTATCTTTTTCTTTTTCACCCTATATGGTAGAATTTATGTGATTTACTCTCAATGTTTTGATTAAAAGTTTGCAGTCTTCCTAACATACAGCTTTGGATTGAAGGGAGCATCTAAAAAGAGTTAGTGAACTATATCCATCAAGAAAATGATATTAATCCAAATATGAAGAGTAGATTACACAAATTCCAACATATAGGATGAAAAGGAAGATAATGTAAAGAGAGGAAATGTGAGGTATGAAGGTGTGTTTAGAACAAATAGGCCTAACACAGTCATGTCAAAAGCAAACATAGTCGTGTCAAGGCTAAACATGTCCAACATGGCCATGTCATGGCCAACATGACCTGTGTCCTAGGAAAAAAGGCTAACATGGCTTGTGTTAAAGTCCAACACGACCATGCCAAGTCTATCTTACTTCAACACTGCCGTGTCAAGCTCAACACAACAGTGCCAATGCCTTTTCTTTTGAAATGGGCATTTTCTAGGCTATTTGGGAATTCAAAATGGCTCTATTACTGATGATGACTTAGTAAAACTCCTGAAATGAAAAATGATAGAAATTTATGTGATTCTTGGAATAAAAACACACAAAATTCTTATAATATGGACAAATAACATCAAGAAAATATGTGTAAAATAAGGCACGTCAATTACAGTAAGAAAAAACATAATCATTCTCTTGCTCTATAGAGCAATATGAAGAATTAAGAACAGAACCAAACTTCCTAAAACCCTAGTTGAAGCTCCAAAACCCCCACACACTTCCACCATATCAAATTTTAGAGAGAGAAGTAGAAGGGGCGACTAGAGAGAGAAAAGGGCGAGTTAGGGCTTGAGGAGGGAATTTCACTGAGAAAAGAGTAAATTTGGGGCTAGGAATCAATCCAATAGCAAAGGAGGACCATTCCTAACACATCAAACACACACATTTCACAAGAATGAAGGTAGCAACCCCATCTTCTTCTAAAATGTTACTATTGTTGGAAAATATGGATTTTTTTTGCATGTTTGAATTGAGATTGGGGTTAAAACCTACATTCTATATGTTTTTCTATTTCTATGGGGTGTTGTGTTGCTGAATGTATGCTTATATGTGTGCTGCAATGGATTGGAAGGGTTGGGTTGTGTTCATCTAGATATATAGACTAGATTTCTTTAAATGTACCATGTTTGAGCTAATGAACAAGAAATGTTTAATGAAAAGTAAAGTTTGTTGTATAGGAATTAAGCTCATATGTTAAGATTTGAAAATAGAATGCATGCTGGACTGGGTTTTTTCAAAATCATGTTTTCTGAACTACAGCAGAGCATAGCAGCCAACTGCTAAGAAAGGGCAATCGACTGTCGTGTTCCTGGAAAACCCAGAAGTGTAGACAGAGGCTTAGCAGCCGACTGCCAGGTTCTTAGCGATCGTATCGGCCCGAGTCCGCACTAAGCGCCGATCAGCCATCCTCGCTGATCGTCATGTTCTTGGAAATCTAGAAGTGCAGACAGAGGCTTAGCAGCCGACTACCAAGTTCTTAGCAGTCGACTGTTGGGCCCAGGTTTACACTGAGCAGTCGATTGTTGTGCTTATAATTTTACCTAGGATGCATTCCAGAAAGCCACCAGTCGGCTGCCTGCGTGACTGCTAGCTTATTGATTGGCACAAGAGGATTACAGAGAGCCACCAGCCAACTGCTAGCCTTATAACAGTCGACTGGCAGCCCTCTAACTTGCAAAATGAGGTTTTTAATGGCAATTGAGCTGAGTAATTCTTCATACTAGCTTAATTAAAGGCTCACAACATAGGTAGGAAAGGAAACTAGGAGTTTTGGGTGATGATACCCTTGGGATAGTGAAAGAAAAGAGAGCAAAAAACACAAAGAGGGAGAGAGGAAAGTATTCTCAATGTATGCCTTAGGGTAGATAGGCGCATGATCGAGTGACCGATTGTCGGTATGGGACGATTGTTGGGCATTCCACGGTTGTGCCATGAATTGGGATGGTTAAACATCCACTTGAACTTAGGTGATTTTGAAAAGACCGTGATGGTTGCGAACTTTAAGTTAGTGTCATCTCCCAAAGGCCATATGAGAAACACATACTTAGAGTTAAGCATAACCATGACCATGGGCCGATTCACCCTATCGTATATGTAGAGAATAGAATACTGGGAGTGTGATCCATCGGAAAGGGATGGTGATTCCATAGTGTTATGATCCGCCCAAAAGCAGAGAGGAAATGATCCGGGTAAAGTTAACGGTGATCCCATGAGAGTATACCAGCCCCGTTTGGGACGAAAGGGAGGAATCTCGCTGGTTAGGGATAATCTGTCGGAAAGGGGCAGGAACCATTATGGTACTTGGATCCACTGGGGGACGCCTCAGAATGTACAAAAGGTTAAGGCATGGCTAAATAGACATGCGCTCATTCATATAGACAGTGGTGCATGGAGTTATTGCTGGGCGACTCTCTCGATTACTCTCAGGGTGTTTTATGTACTGCTCGCATGTTATAAGAATGAAATGATGTTATGCTTACTATCCCACATATGTCTTATAAGAAATGTTTAATGATGAGAATGATGATGAATACACTTCCCATGTTTTAAGGTTGACATGTTTTAAATGCACATGCATGCATCTAAGTATATACCATGATTAAATGCTTTACTCATTGCATCCCCATAGTATGTTATACGTTTTATGAAAGAATGTAGAGGTTTTCCATGCGAGCACGGTGGTACAGTTAACGAATTTTGTAACTGGTTGTATTGCTACTGAGATTCATTTCTCACAATAGTGTTAACATGTACTAGATGTGTAAGTCCACTTGGGATGGAGAAAGAAGGTAAGGTAAGCAGAAGTGTCCCATCTAGGCACATAAATTTTTTATTTTGGATAGTATAAGTACATGTTAGGAATGAGCTAGCTTTCATGATATTAAGAGAAAGGCTAGCATAGGATTATTTTGTATAGCCTATTCTAACTTATCTGTATATGAATTAGGGTGGATTGATGATTATACTATTTAATGGGGTTATGAGTGGCAGGATTGTTGCCTCTATACCCAATAGTTAATTGATTATATTTAATTAAGAATGCATGTCTATGTATAGTTAATTCAGGTGTATGCTATATGTGTTTATTCTGCTGTGATATTGAGAGAACCTGAGAGTGGAGACTAACCCAAATGACAGTTAATTAATTCACTTGGTAAAATTTTTAATTGGACTCGGGTAGAGGTAATAGTAACACCAATACTCTGATAATTATTGTCATATTATAGTTCCTAAAATAACTAAAGGAACCATAGGCTAAAGGGGTGTTACAAATCCAGTTGGCAAAAAAATTAAAAGTTTACCCTGAAAGGTTTTTGGAAGATACTTTAGTCTAAGTAAATGATGTGGTCTTTCCTATCAAATTCTACATTCTTGACATAGAAAGTGATACTTCTGACAAGCAGTCTGACATACTACTATGAAGACCATTTTTAAGCACATCCAAAACCAAGATTAATGTACATGATAGGGTATTAAATATGGAATTCGATGGACAAGTGATAAAATTCAACATGTATGATGCCATGAATGAAGTACTCCAATGGCTCCTTCTATCTTCAAGATTGATATCATAGATCCTTTAGTTCAAGAGCCTTTTGAATTACAGCATCTTGATAGATTATGCACTATTTTGAATAAAAAAAATTAATTCAAGTTGTATAAAGGAACTCGAGGAAACCTATGGAGAGGACACAGAAATGACAAATAGTACAAGAGTTAGAAATACCAAAGAATAAACCTAGTATTTACTCTGTGAATGTATTAACCCCTACTCACACTAACATTCTCCCTTTTATTGTGTAATATCTACTACTAAACCTAAAGAAAATTTTGAATTTTAATTGTAGAAGATTTAGTGGGATATTTATTAGTTGCTTGCTAAATTTTGTGTTGAGCACTTAATTTCATATATTAATGAAAATTTTATTTATGTATGCTTGTGTGAAGAATTTTCTTTGAAATTTCATTATAATTTAAAGAAATTCTTAGGAGGGCGATAAAATTAGCAGAATTATCATAAAATAAGGAATAATCTCATAACAAAAAGAGAATAGAAAATTTACAATAAAATTATACAATTAAGTTAAACTAAATAGGCATATAATAGTTGGCAATAAAATACAAATTTTTTCTAAATGTTGAGAATTAAAATGTGAATTATGTATGTAAAAAAATAAAATAAAATACATGAGTATATAATGAAATTGATAAATAAAGGAAATAGGGTAAAAGAACAAATGGGGATCAAGAATGGGAGGGAAAACCTTTCATCTGCCCAATTCTAAAATTTTACCCCAATTACGCACCACAAACCTTACACCCTACATAGCCAACCCCTATTTAACTCCTATGTCCCACACCCTTAATATTCATAATCAAAAGAATTTAGGGAAAACCAAGAGACTTTTTACTTCATCGTGAAAATTAAGAAGAAAAGAACTTAGTTCAATGTAAGTGGAAGCAAGTCAAAAGAATAGGTAATGTTGAATATGAGTGTTGTAACACTTAACCCTTATAAGTATTGTACACGTGCTAACCTCATAAGGATGGTGTACTACTATTTTATGACTTTCCTTACATACTCGAATTGAATTTTAAATTATACCCCAGACCCTTTAATTAATTCTATTATTATTTAGGTGTCACTAAAGTATCTCACTTGAATTATGCACTATTGAAAACATAAAACATACACAAAATGACATTTAATGTTTTATATATATATATAAATATATATGTACACCAAACAGGAGAACTTATGATATAACCTGGTTTCTATATACAGATGTATATACATCTAGTCCTATTATAAGATAACCAAAATAACTTACTCTCTTATGTATCACATATTGTCCCTCTGGCTATCACCCAAAACAAATCAAAAGGGTAAGTGGGGTCCAAAACAAAAGGTGTATTATCCTTTACCTCAATACCCAATGGGGGTGCAAGTGGTGCTTTCACAATCCAAACTAGGATGCCTTTAATTGCAATACAATATCTAAGGCTAGAAGCCTCATGTATCTTTATCTCGACCTCTACGATGAGAGTATATCTACACATCTGGACACAACACAGGTAAATTTGAAAACTCAATAATAAAATAAACTAGTTGAAGAAACATTACCATTGAAGGTACCAACTGAGAATCACCAAGAAAACTTGGTGAAAATCTTATGTGTATAGCACTTTGTGGATATCAGTGTAACCCCCCAATCCTATAGTTTCTTTTTAAAGTGATTTAAATAATATGAATAATATACTATAAGATTGGTGAATTACTACTTCCTTTACTCGATTCAAATTTTAAACATTTATCAATTGATATAATTATTATTATTGGTTTGGGTTACTACACTTGGGATCTCACACGTTACACAGCAGAAAATACTTTAAATTAATTGACACAAAAAATACATATATATATACATCCACATTCATTTACAATGTATACATATCATTCATTAGACATATATCTATGGATATGTAAGAGTGTTATCTAGGGTAAGGAGACAATAAGTCTGTCACTCATACCCTTTTAACAAAAATGCTAGTGAATCCCTAATTCACATATCCTAATACATATATCCCCTTATCCTATACATCAAAACTATTCTCCTGATCCTTTTACCAAAATATCATAAGGATTCAGGGTATGGGGCATACCAAAAACTTTCTACTCTAATACTTCATCTAATCAGGGTGGGGGAAGGATTTCCCATACATATATGATCCATAGTTCCTTAATAATAGGGAAATACCCCAGGAAGGGTATTTCAACCAACTCCATCTCCATCTCAAGAAGGATTTGGTATCTAGGCATCTGATACAAACTAGCATTTGTATGAGAATAAATCCCAATATAATTAATAACCATTTTTTAAAACAACTAGTTTGTACCACCATAAAATCATGCGAAAATTCTACATTATTTTCATAAAACAATACATCTATTGGGTTATCTTGTATAACATTTCATTTATCGTTCATACTTGCATGCATAAGTTCAACTCATAATATACATCTCATAAATTTGTCGAAACATACAGGTAACATAACATCATTCATATAATTCACTATAAAATAAAGAGCAATAAGGAAATAAGAGCACTTCTCGTTTTCCTCTGCCAATCATCATCACAATCAACATCATATAACAGCATAATAAGAGAAATCTGAAGGGGCAACATGTGCACCACTCCATGCTTTTGAATATGTACTCTGGCAACTATGCTTGGCAATCCTCGATTGCATATCATATTTGTGTACATTCTAGAGTGTCCTCTAGTGGATCCAAGTACAATAGAGTCCTCACATTTAGGTTCCACACATTGAGTACATACTAGGGTCCACAAAATGCTATTCATAAACATATATATATGGGTGAATCAGTACATACTATAGTTTTGTAAACTCTAAGTATATGACTTTTCATTTATATTGGCCATTAAGTCAGTAATTTACAATTTACAACTATCACGATAATCGCGAAATGTCCAATCACCGTCCTATACCAGCAATCAGTCATTCAGATATGAACCTATCTACCACAGATACATATATTAAGAATACAATTTTCATTTCTCTTATGCATTATTACTCTTTCCTTTTAAATTTCATCACTTTCATGCTCTTTCTCATTTACATTCAAAGTATATGTTACCTTGCTTATAATTTAAGTTTAATCTCTAGTTTGGATTATGTTTTTGGGCTTGATATTGTTCAAACATTGTAATTAAATTCATCTTTTCATCACAAAAAGTGGTAGTCGACTAGTACCACGCTACAAGTCGACTGGTTGCAATCTGTTTAAACCTTAAAATTCCAAACAGAAAGCTATCAGTCAACTACTAGGTGCCTGGCAGTCAGCTACTAGCTTACTGTGGGGCTCGAAAATTGACTGCTAGGTTGGGGCAGTAGGCTACTCTATTCTTGGACATTTCTGGAAAAATGAAGAACACGACAGTCGACTTCCAGGTGCTTGGAAGTCTACTGCTAGCATTCTGTATGTGTTTTTGAGCATCTCAAGTGTAATTCCCCTATTTAGTGTTACAATTCCTACAATACAAATAGATAGGTTCGATACATTATTCTTATCCTTTATTTAATTAATTTCCGAGCAGTTATACCATTAAGTTATATTAAGCTGATTAGGTTCAGGATCTTTTGCTCAGATTAAACTCGTATGCACAGCGGAATAAAAAAAATACTAAACTACACAACAGAAATTAAAACCTTCATGCAATTTAAATAAATACATTTCCAGCAATATCAATTACATTTCTGTACACATATACCGGGATATATGAAGTACTCGTCCATAAGAAGGTAGGAGACAACAATCCTGTCACTCAGACCCCTTTACAAATTACAAAGATGGACCGGTCCTTCACATATTCCTTCCCCGATTCTTTCTCAATTACATCCCAGGTTTACTACCAAAAGAATAATCCTAGTTCTAAACTAAATATGTCTAGACTAGGGCCTCAAAAATAGGGGCTACAAAAATTTCTTTAACCCAAAAAGAACTCGATATCTCGGCCTAGCTATACATCCGCATCTGACACAAATTAATATATAAATGAGAAACACAAGTTTCCTAGTAGCTTAACAATTTGGTTTGAAAACAACTAATATGTATCAGAGTGCAAGCACCCCAAATATTTAATTCCATATTCTTGGAAATAAAATACAACATTATTCATAAATATAAAGTGGCAAGCACTGTATGATCAATTGAGATGTCAATATGATAAAAATAATATTCTTTCAAGTAAAACATCTGGCAGGCTGTGTAACACATTATCATAAAATTAACAAAATAATTAAGCTTATCATTCTTAAAATTTTCTTTATACTTTAGCTATGCACACTCGGGCACTATGTGGATACTTGACCACCTTTTTAAATCTTTGTGCACACTTGGGCACATGTGGATGCTTGGCCACCTTTAAAATTCTTTGTGCACACTTGGGCACATGTGGACACTTGGCCACCTTTAAAATTCTTTGTCAATTATCAAGGGAAATTTTCTTCTTTTCCTTGAAAAATAATACTAGTGTACATCTCTTTAAATTTCTAAGTTCATCAAGAGTAAAGTCCCTTTTCTTGGAAATTCATATCAATGTACATCTCTTATGAAAATTCTGATATTTTCAATAATAATTTCCTCTTTCTTGGAAATAAATTCTAATGTACATTTTCTCTAAAAATTCTAATATTTCAAGAATAATTTCTCCTTTCTTGAAAATTAATTTTTTGTGTACATCTCTTATAAAATTCCCATATCTTTAAAAATAAATTCTCCTTTCTTAGGAATTATTATTATAACAACTGAAAGGATTTTTAAAGATAAAATTTGATTTTTAATCCTAATCCCTATTAAACGAAGCCTGACACGACTTTCATGGATAGTAAATCGAAACGGAAGATTATTCGAAGCCAGAAACATGATCAAACAGAAAGAAATGCAATCCGGAGATCAAAAATTGATGGAAGAAGTTTTGTGCGTCAATTTCGTTGACGGAGGCCAAAAATTTTGCATAGAAATTCGTGCCAACGTCTGGAAGGATGCCGACACCCTAAAGTATCCCCGGGTGGTCCAGGAAAAGTCAGAATCGCCCCCGGAGGCTTTAAATTACACGAATTTCCTCCATTTCTCTCTCTCTCCTCACATACTCTCTCTCTCCTCTCTCTCTTCTCTCTCCTCCTTCCTTCACCGTGAACGGCCGCTACAGCCACCGTGGACTACCACCAAGGACACCAACTGACAGCCCTCACTGCCCACAACCTCCAGCAACCAACCACGGCCACCAACGGCCGCCGGAGCGACCAGAAAAATGCTGTTTTTCCCCGCCATCGCACGAAATTTCTCCAACTCGGATCGCCACCGTCCGTCGCCATTGACCGTCATCGTCCCCACCATTGTGCAGCCCGAGCTGCCAGCTTCCTTCAGTAGCTCGCTGCCGTCGAAAGGAGGCCGGACGCGCCCATATCGAGGAAAACTTTGTCTGCCGTGCGAGAAGCTTCGTGGCCAGAAAATGCCGCTCAAACGGCCGTGAACAGCCGCACCACCACCGTATTCAGACTCCTGGACTTGCGGGCTTCACCGTAGTGTGATTTTTAAGGCAAACCGCACCCCTCCGCCGTGCGCCACCGTACGACGCTATACACCGCCGTGTGCCGCCGTGCCGGAGCTTTTGGACGTGCATCGGGAGAAACCGAGACCACCATAACGCAGAATTCCATCATTCGGACACATTGGTAAGGTCTGTTTTCCCAAAAAATGATGGTATTTGATTATAATGATTGCCGAACATAATTAGGCAATTAATTAACCTAGGTAGGTGTGTAACCGGGTTTAGGATCAAAAATTGGAGGACGTGACGAGCCTAAATGTTTAATTTAATGTCCAGGAAATTAATCGGGCTCAAAAACTGAGACTGCATGGAATTCTGAAGTGACTTGGAGCATTCGAAGACCAGGTAGGATAATTTACACTTCCCGAACCTTAGAATTGATTTAGTGAATACGTGAATGATTTAGATAACTTGCATGAAATTACGTGCTGCTTTCGATGGGATAAATTGCATGCCTGTGTATTGAAAACCCTAATTGCATGTTAAACACCTTGTTTATCTAGTTTAGATGCCTTTAAGATGGATTTACTTAGGGTTGGGTACTTGATAGCTGATATGGGAAGGCCGTTAAGTATCCCTCGTACAGGAAGCTTTTAAACGAGATTATTTTTATCAAATTTAGCCTGTACTGAGTTAGGGATTACGCGTTAAACCAGGACGACCCTAAGAAAGGTTTAAGGAGTATAAGGGGGGATAGCCTACATGGGGAAACGTTGTGATTTAGGCGTAATACCCTAGAACTCTGAGGAATAGCCGACTGAGAGCATGTGAGTTCGAATAGACTGTATGAGGATAAGAATTGGCATATGTGCATATGCTAGGGGATGCCCTAGATGTTGATTCTCACCCGGTCCTTGAGTGAGTGATTGGTGTTACGGATCACACTCACAACATAGGCTTGATTCGGGTGATTGGTGTTACGGATCACACCCAACGATAAGAGAGGTATTCTCTCAAGACTACGTGCAATTAGATGATGATTTAGATTTAGTTACAGCGAATTTGTAGCCAACGTGGATTGAGATACACAGGGCATGGGATTTTACTTGATTTTGATGATTGATTTTAAAAAGAAATGGATTTTATGATTTTGATTCATTGCCGCAGATTTCCATGTAATTTAATGATTTTAAACAAAAGGTATTTCACTGTTTGCGAACTGATTCGGGAAGATGATTTCGGTGTTCGCACCGCTGGGTATTCAACCAGTTTTCGAATGATATTTGAATTGTGAATTATTCTACTGGGATTCATATCTCATTAGGTTGTTTACTCAGATGAACAGGAACAGGGACAGGAACCCAGACGATAGCCGAGGCTGACTTGAGGATAGACCGGAGGATGATTTAGCTTAGACTGGAATCGTTTGTACATATACTTTGATGACGTGTTGTTTATTGGGTTCTGTCTCTTATGTTTTCTGTATGGATTGGACTGAATGTACATGTATAATTCAGATAGTGTATGTAGACTGTAGTGATGGATTGACGTTGTTGTATATGGATTTATGTTAATTATGTTTACTGCTGTGTTGGACTGGCTGTGTAAATGTAAACAGGTGATCTTTGTATTTTGGATATGATCGAAATACAGAGGAAACTCTGCCGAATTTTTGGTAGGGTTTCCGCTGTGAACTTGTGAATTTGACTTGGAACAAATATGTATGCATGATGCGATATATATATACGAGTCTTAGATTTCATTCCAGGGTTATTGATGATGTATGTATGTGTATTTAGTTTAGCTGCGTGTGAATCAGGGTTGAACGGAATTTGAATGGACAATGGGAAGTCTATTTGGGTTACGCTCAACCAGTAGCGATCCCCTGACATTCCCACATAGGGAATAATTATGTAAACTAACCCATATGCTTCCGCTAATCAGATAAGCATCGCGTATGACGTATTAGGGGGTCGTTACAATTATGGTATCAGAGCCTGATTTGTCAGATTGTTTGGTTTAGTGGGTTAGGGACTTGAATTTTCGGGCTTACAGCTTTAGGGTTTTGATTGATTTAACTTTGGAATGTTAGGACCTGATTTTGAACCGATAATGAATGGAATGAATTTAATGCCTTGCTGATTAACTGTTGCTGTGTGACTAATCTATTTGTTTCTGTGTCAGATAAGCATGGCAGAATCTAGCAGGGACGCCACACGTAGGCCCAAGGGAAGGCCAAGACACAGAAACCAGGGTGCGTCAGGTAGTGGTAGCATAGAGATTGAGGTTGACATGCGTGAGATGATGGAATCTATCAGATTGACGACCGATGCAATGAGAGACCAGGCCACTACCAGTGCCAATGCAATGAGACAGCAGCAGGAAGATCGACAGACGAGAAACGACGGAGCCACTCAACATGTGAACCCACTATATCAGGGATGGATTGAATTCCAGAGAGCAGGTCTATCTCCGTTTACAGGTGCCTCCGATCCAGCTGTTGTGGAAGCTTGGATAAAAGGAATTGAAAAGATTTTTAGGCTGTTGCAGTGCGATGATGAACAGAAAGTCACATATCCAACGTACATGCTGAAAGGTGAAGCGGAACTTTGGTGGACAGATGCCCACCAACTGATGGAGAGCCGAGGCATTCCACTGACTTGGGAATCTTTCAAGAGAGTCTTCATGGATCAATATATCCCTGAGAGCATGAAACAAGCAAAGGAAGCACAGTTCCTGAAGCTCACACAGGGAGGCAGGCCATTTGATGAGTATCTGAAATAGTTTGAAGAATTATCACGATACTCCACTTACCTGCGAATGCATTACGATGAGGCTTAGAAAGCGAAGAAACTAGAAGAAGGCCTCAATTTACCTATGAAGACTCAATTAGCTACCCTAGAGATTCGAGACTTTGCCACACTGGTGAATAAGTGCCGAATTCTGAGTAAGAATCTAGAACAGAGACAGGCTCAAAATATGACACAGCGAACAGGGAACCGGCCCAGACAAGCACCTAGAAATCTGAATGTAAGAAGCGGTATGTTTAAACCGCAACCAGGGGCTTCTAGTAGCAGTGAGAGGCGACCTGATAATAATCCCTGTCCGAAGTGTGGTACCAGACATCCAAATCAACCCTGCTGGCATTAGACTCCACTTCAGTGTTATAGATGTGGAGGCACAGGACACATGGCCAGATACTACCCTTCCACGGGGAATCAGCCGACATCTGGTAGCCGAAGACCACAGGCTCCAGGGAGAGTTTTTACTATGAATGCTGCCAATGTCGACAGGTCTTCGGGCTTGATGCAGGGTAGAGGTAAAATTTATAATTTTTCTTTGATAGTATTGTTTGATTCGGGTGCTATGCACTCCTTTATCGCTGATGCATGCATAGAAAGAGTAAGATTGCCTGTTCAAACCCTGCCTTGTGATCTACATATATCCACACCTTTGGGAGAAGCCACTATGTCCCCATGAATATGCCTAAATTGCCCCTTAACCATTGAAGATACCTTATTTCTTGTGGACCTAGTGTGTATACCATTGTCAGGGATCTACATTATTTTGGTAATGGATTGGTTGACTAGGAATCAGGTCTTGTTAAATTGTTCCAAAGGGACAATTACTTATCTGGATAACGTACCTGTGCGAGGGAATGACAGGGCTTGTGAGATAGGTGATATGTCCCTGAATCTCTCTGAGGTAGAATTGCAGGATAGATTAAGTCAAATCCCAATCGTTAGTGACTTTCCGGAGGTATTTCCTTTGGAAGTCAGTAAACTGCCACCACCTAGGGAGATAGAATTCACCATTGACCTGATTCCGGGAGCGGGTCCAATAGCTATGACCCAATATCGTATGGCCCCCGCAGAATTGAGAGAATTAAAAGTCCAAATTGAAGATATGTTGGAGAAGAGGTTCATTAGGCCAAGTGTATCACCATGGGGAGCTCCGGTCTTATTTGTAAAGAAGAAAGACGGGAGTTTAAGACTGTGTATTGACTATCGGCAATTGAATAAGGTGACTATTAAGAATAAATACCCATTGCCACGTATTGATGATTTATTTGACCAGTTGCAAGGTGTGACTATATTTTCTAAGATAGACTTAAGGTCAGGATACCACCAGATTAGGGTTAGAGAGGAGGATGTTCCTAAGACAGCATTCAGGACAAGATACGACCATTACGAGTTCCTAGTGATGCCATTTGGATTGACGAATGCACCCGCTGTCTTTATGGATTACATGAACAGAATTTTCAGACCCTATTTAGATCAATTCATTGTGGTATTCATCGACGATATTTTAGTCTATTCCAATACTCACGAAGAGCATGCCCAGCATCTTAACACGGTGTTATAGATACTGGAAGAGAAAAAATTGTATGCAAAGCTGGAAAAATGTGAGTTTTGGTTAGAAGAGGTGAAATTTTTAGGACATGTGGTAAATGGGGAAGGGATAGCGGTCGACCCAAAGAAAATTGAAGCAGTATTAGATTGGGATCAACCTAGAACGGTCACCAAGATTAGGAGTTTCTTGGGTTTGGTTGGCTATTATCGAAAATTTATTCAAGGATTTTCGCAGATAGCTGTGCCATTGACCCGGTTGACTTGAAAAGGGGTAGATTTTGAATGGAGCGAACAGTGTGAGACTAGTTTTCAAATTTTGAAAGAGAAATTGACCACCGCTCCTGTATTAATTATTCCAAGACCCCTAGAACCCTTCACTGTATACACAGATGCATCCTTGAGAGGCCTAAGTTGTGTTTTGATGCAGGATGGGAAAGTTGTAGCTTATGCATCGCGACAATTGAAACCTGCAGAGGAGAACTACCCCACCCATGACTTAGAATTAGCCGCTGTCGTGTTTGCCCTAAAGATTTGGAGATATTACCTATATGGCGTGGTATTTGAGGTATATAGTGATCATAAGAGCCTTAGGTATTTGTTTGATCAGAAAGAATTAAACATGAGGCAGCGTAGGTGGGTAGAATATTTTAAAGACTTTGATTTTGAATTGAAATATCATGCAGGAAAGCAAATGTTGTAGCTGATGCATTAAGCCGAAAGTCACTACAACTAGCTAGTTTAATGATTGGTGAAATAAGGTTACTTGAGGATTTTGGGAACCTTAGCCTCAATGTAATCTCGTTTCCGCAAAGATTAGTGATGAGTGACTTTTTGATAACCTGCGAATTGAGAGAATTAATTAAACAGGTCCAACTTGAGGATGAATCTTTTGAGGTATATGCAGACCAACCCGACTTTGGACTAGCACCTGATAGAGTTTTAATGTTTAGGAAGAGGGTAGTAATTCTGAACCATCAGGAACTAAAGGAAAAAGTGTTAGCAAAAGCTCACAGAAGCCATTACACTATCCACCCTGGTATTTCCAAGATGTATCAGGATCTAAAGAGGAACTTTTGGTGGCCCGGTATGAGGAGAGATATCACGGATTACGTGAATGCCTGTTTGACTTTTTAACAGGTTAAGATAGAGCATCAGAAACCCGTAGGGCTACTCAAGCCATTGGAGATACCAGAGAGGAAATGGGATCAGATCATTATGGATTTCATGGTAGGATTACCTAGAACACCAGCAAGATTTGATGCCATTTGGGTGATAGTGGATAGGTTGACCAAGTCTGCGCACTTTTTGCCTGTTAAGGTGCGTTACTCCATGGAGAAATTAGCTGAAGTATACCTTAGGGAAATTGTAAGACTACATGGAATACCGTCAGGTATAGTATCTGATCGAGACCCTAGGTTTACTTCGAGATTCTGGCAATCCCTACAGCAAGCCTTAGGAACCCAGCTTAAGTTTAGCACAGCCTATCATCCTCAGACTGATGGGCAGTCTGAGAGGACTATTCAAACCCTAGAAGACATGTTAAGGGCTTGTGTGCTTGAGCAGAAAGGAAGTTGGGATAAACACCTGCGGTTGATAGAGTTTGCATACAATAACAGTTATCACTCTACCATCGGTATGACACCGTATGAGGCACTGTATGGGAGGAGTTGTAAGTCACCTTTGAGTTGGGTAAAGATGGGGGAGAGTGCATTGTTGGGACCTGAAATGGTGCAAGAAACCACTAATCAGATTAAAATAATCAGGGAAAAGATGAGAGCTGCCCAACAGAGGCAAGAATCCTATGCCAACAAGAGAAGAAGGCCCTTGGAATTTAATGAGGGAGATCATGTATTTCTAAGAGTATCCCCCACCACGGGTATCAGTAGACAGATAAGGACCAAGAAACTAAGCCCTAGATTCCTAGGACCATTCCAAATTTTACAAAGAGTCAGTCTCGTTGCCTACCAAATTGCTTTACCTCCCTATTTGTCCAACTTACATGATCTTTTCCATGTCTCCCAACTTCGTAAATATGTTCCAAATCCTGCGCATGTATTAGAGAATCAACCGATAATATTAAAGGAAAATTTAACTTATGAATCTACTCCTGTTCAAATCCTTGACTATAAGACTAAGCAAATTCAAAGTAAAATAATCCCTTTAGTTAAGGTACTTTGGCAGGATGTAGCATCGCAGGAGATGACGTGGGAGAAAGAAGAAGAGATGAGGCAAAGATACCCAAAGCTGTTTACAGGTATGAATTTTGGGGACAAAATTTCTTTTAAAGGGGGGAGAATGTAACAATTGAAAGGATTTTTAAAGATAAAATTTGATTTTTAACCCTAATCCCTATTAAACGAAGCCTGGCACGACTTTCAAGGATAGTAAATTGAAACGAAAGATTATTCGAAGCTAGAAACATGATTAAATAGAAAGAAATGCAATCCGGCGATCAGAAACTGACGGAAGAAGTTTTGTGTGTCAATTTTGTTGACAGAGGCCAAAACTTTTGCATAAAAATGCGTGCCAATGTCTAGAAGGATGCTGACACCCTAAAGTATCCCCGGGTGGTCCGGGAAAAGTCAGAATCGCCCCCGGAGGCTTTAAATTACACGAATTCCCTCTATTTCTCTCATTTTCTCTCTCTCTCCTCACCATACTCTCTCTCTCCTCTCTCTCTTCTCTCTCCTCCTTCCTCCACCGTGAACGGCCGCTACAGCCACCATGGACCACCACCAAGGACACCAACCAATAGCCCTCACTGCCCACAACCTCCACCAACCAACCACGGTCACCAACGGCCGCCGGAGCCGCCGGAAAAATGCTGTTTTTTCCCTCCATCGCGCGAAATTTCTCCAGCTCGGATCGCCGCCGTCCATCGCCGTTGACCGTCACCGCCCCCACCACCGTGTAGCCCGAGCTGCCAGCTTCCTCCAGTAGCTCACTGCCGTCGAAAGGAGGTCGGACGCGCCCAGATCGAGGAAAACTCCGTCCGCTGTGTGAGAAGCTTTGTGGCCGGAAAACGCTGCTCAAACGGCCGTGAACCGCTGCGCCACCACCGTATTCAGACTCCTGGACTTACGGGCTTCACCATGGTGTGATTTTCGAGGCAAACCACACCCCTCCGTCATGCGCCACCATACGCCACCGTGCACCGTCGTGTGCCACCGTGCTGGAGATTCTGGACGTGCATCGGGAGAAACCGAGACCACCGTGACACAGAATTCCATCATTCGGACACATTGGTAAGGTCTGATTTCCAAAAAAATGATGGTATTTGATTAAAATGATTGTCGAACATAATTAGGCAATTAATTAACCTAGGTAGCTGTGTAACCGGGTTTAGGATCGAAAATTGGAGGACTTGACGAGCCTAAATGTTTAATTTTATGTCCAGCAAATTAATCGGGCTCAGAAACTGAGACTGCGTGGAATTCTGAAGTGACTTGGAGCATTTGGAGACCAGGTTGGATAATTTACACTTCCTAAACCCTAGAATTAATTTAGTGAATACCTGAATGATTTAGATGACTTGCATGGAATTGCATGCTGCTTTCGATGGGATAAATTGCATGCCTGTGTGTTGAAAACCCTAATTGCATGTTAGACACCTTGTTTATCGAGTTTAGATGCCTTTAGGACGGATTTACTTAGGGTTGGGTACTTGATAGCCGGTATGGGACGACCGTTAAGTATCCCTCGTACAGGAAGCTTTTAAACGAGATTATTTTTATCAGATTTAGCCTGTACTGAGTTAGGGATTACGCGTTAAACCAGGACGAGCCTAAGAAAGGTTTAAGGAGTATAAGGGGGGATATCCTACATGGGGAAACATTGTGATTTAGGCGTAATACCCTAGAACCCTGAGGAATAGCCAACTGAGAGCATGTGAGTTCGAATAGACTGTATGAGGATGAGAATTGGCGTATGTGCACATGCTAGGGGATGCCCTAGATGTTGATTCTCACCCGGTCCTTGAGTGAGTGATTGGTGTTATGGATCACACTCACAATATAGGCTTGATTCGGGTGATTGGTGTTACGGATCACACCCAACGATAAGAGAGGTATTCTCTCTAGACTACGTGCAATTAGATGATGATTTAGATTTGGTTACAGCGGATTTGTAGCCAACGTGGATTGAGATACACAGGGCATGGGATTTTACTTGTTTTTGATGATTGATTTTAAAAAGAAATGGATTTTATGATTTTGATTCATTGCCGCAGATTTCCATGTAATTTAATGATTTTAAAGAAAAGGTATTTCACTGTTTTCGAACTGATTCGGGAAGATGATTTTGGTGTTTGCACCGCTGGGTATTCAACCAATTTTCGAATGATATTTGAATTGTGAATTATTCTACTGGGATTCATATCTCATTAGGTTGTTTACTCAGATGAACAGGGACAGGGACAGGAACCCAGACGATAGCTGAGGCTGACTTGAGGATAGACCGGAGGATGATTTAGCTTAGACTGGAATCGTTTGTACATATACTTTGATGACGTGTTGTTTATTGGGTTCTGTCTCTTATGTTTTCTGTATGGATTGGACTGAATGTACATGTATAATTCAGATAGTGTATGTGGACTGTAGTGATGGATTGACATTGTTGTATATGGATTTATGTTAATTATGTTTACTGCTGTGTTGGACTGGCTGTGTAAATGTAAACAGGTGATCTTTGTATTTTGGATATGATCGAAATACAAAGGAAACTCTGCCGAATTTTTGGTAGGGTTTCCGCTGTGAACTTGTGAATTTGACTTGGAACAAATATGTATGCATGATGCGATATATATATACGAGTCTTAGATTTCATTCCAGGGTTATTGATGATGTATGTATGTGTATTTAGTTTAGCTGCGTGTGAATCAGGGTTGAACGGAATTTGAATGGACAATGGGAAGTCTATTTGCGTTACGCTCAACTAGTAGCGATCCCCTGACATTCCCACATAGGGAATAATTATGTAAACTAACCCATATGCTTCTGCTAATCAGATAAGCATCGCGTATGACGTATTAGGGGGTCGTTACAATTATCAATGTATATTTCTTATGAAAATTGTAATATTTTCAATAATAATTACTTCTTTCTTTAAAAATTAAATCTTTATGTATATTTCTTATAAAATTCCAATATCTCTAAGAATAAATTCTCCTTTCTTGGGAATTAATATTTATGTACCTATCTTATAAAATTCTAACATTTCAAGAATAAATCTCCCCTTCTTGAGAATTAATAATGTCATCTCTTAGAACAATTCTACTAGGTTTAACAATAATTTCCTTTCTTGAATGATAATGATAATGTCATTTCTTATGGAAGTCTACCAAGTTCAAGAATAATTTTGGCTTAAGGGAAAATTCTTTAACCTAATCATAACAATATTTCAATATCAATTTAGTAGCAAATCCCATCTTCTATTTGGCTAACAAGGGAATTCCATGGAAAAATGATGGTTCTCAAAATCATTCCCCCCTTTTTCTCATACTCAAGCCTAGTTCATTATGAGCATGTTATTAACCATATATCACCTCTACATAATACAATACTCATTTCATCACATCAACTTAACATACAAGCTTAGCCAATAAAGCATGCATTTTATCAAGAATGTAGTAGGGCAATAGCATCATGCTCCATGGAAGACTTATGAAAACATGGTAGTTACACATACTAAGACATGGAACATGATTTTTTTGGAATTGTTAACCTACCTCTTTGGTGCCCTAAGATGGTTTGCTAGGCTTCCTCTTTGATTCTTTGCTTCCCTTGCTTTTCTTCTTAATCTCCTTCACTTCTTCCTCTTTAAATTTTTTATGTTTCATGTGCTTCCTCCTTTCCTCAAAGTGCACTCTTTTTCTTTCTCTATTTTTCTCCTTTCATGTGAGGTTGTGTAGCATG
This sequence comes from Senna siamea, assembly GCA_031216115.1. NCBI lineage: Eukaryota > Viridiplantae > Streptophyta > Magnoliopsida > Fabales > Fabaceae > Senna > Senna siamea. The sequence continues at coordinate 15,295,690 of CM062356.1, forward strand.
CATGAAAAATGAACTTTAAACTTCCTTTTGTTTCCCTTCACATGTGGTTTGTTGTATTAATGAAAAGTCAACTTTTCAACTCCTTTTTTGTCTCTTTTCTTTGGGTTACGTGTGCATACATCAAGAATACAATTTCAAATTTCAATTCTCTTCTCTTCCTTCATGTGTGGGCATGCATACTATTTTTTTTTCTTTTCCTTCACTCTCATGCTACATCACCCTCTTCTCTATAATTGTTATTGTGATTATCATTATTGTCTAATGGTCTTCATATGTGGCTCTCAATGTGTATTTCTATTCTTGTCAATTTTAATTTACTTATTCCTAAAGTCGCGTTGTACTTCTTGTTTCCTCCTTCCTTTTCCTTGCGGTGTGGGTGTGAGTGTATATAGGCAATATAAAATTTCCATTCCCTCATTTATTCTACTTGGTCAACTTGAGACGTAACCCTTCCCCCTTTTGTCTCATGAATTTGTGTAGTCCATTTCATCCATCTTTCTCTTGTCTTTGATGTGTGGGTGTAAGAAAATTCTGCACCTTTTATTTCATGCATGGCTGCACCTTTTACACTTAACTAATTCCCTTTTGTTTGCTTGCAATTGATCTTCCTTCCCTTTCACGTTAGTTGTATCCCACAAGCAATAACATTTATATGTTCCATAAAATTTTTACACCCTTTACATATGTATATATATATATTTTATATTTTTCTTGCACTAAATGTACTTGCAAGCACACTTTTCCTTTTCTTGCAATCTTGGCATTACTTGTAGTTTAAGTATACTCCTCCTTACTTGTCAAATTGGTTTTACTTCTTCCTACTTTTCACATGTGCATTTACTTGCAATTTCTATGTCCCTAGTCATGTGGTGCATAGAAAAATTCTACACCTTCTTGGTTTTGCTTGTTGCCTTCATTTATTAAATTCCCTCAATGCATACTTAAGCTAAACATAATAAAATTCTGCACCATTTCCTTTTACCTCATGTAAGCCACATGTCTTGGTTTCTTTCTCCTTGCCGTATACCCACATTCTCATTGTACATATATATTTTTTTGAATGCTTTTAGTCTTCTTCCCTTTCCACTTCACGTGAGGCTTGAAATTTTCATGCATAAAAATAAAATTTCCCTTCCCTTCTCTTAGGTAGGATGCATGCAAGGCATACTTATGCATATATATTTAAATTCTTCCCTTTCCCATACATGCTTAATCTTCCCTACATGCACACACACATATGCACACATTTTAAATGTTGCATCCTTTCGTGCTTTTCTCTTGGCATTTAGGCTAGGTGCCTCAAAAAGAGAAATAGAAAATAAAATGAAGCACCTAATTTTATGCAAGATTATCTTTTAATATCCCCATTTTGAGCCATTAAATTAGACAAGAAAATTTGCCCTTCTTTAAGATAATTCATCTAATTAATTATAAAGTATTTAGTTTATAGCTAACCATTAAATGACACAAGTAATTACATCCATTAATTAAATAACTTCAATTTAGACTAATTAAAATTATGGGGTGTTACATCAAGTACACGACAGTCAACTGTTGCACTTTGCCAGTCGACTGCTGCGTCTTGCTCTATTTTATAAATTGCCGTTGACCTAAATTTTCAATCCAAAAACTTGTTTTTAAATCCATTTTAAAATTGATGAACTCAAGATAAACTTCTCAACAAAATTTAACATAAGAAAATAGCCCAAAACATCATATAATCTTGTCCAAATCTGAGATTAAAACTCATTTTCATTCAAACTGAAAAGCCCATTTTTTAGAAGCAATTTTAAGAATGCACAAGTATTTTCAATTGGTTAAAAATACCCAATAGTGATTAAAAATAATAAGAATGTAGTTTTAAATCCCTTTTTTTTTTTCAAAAAAGTTCAATTTCACAAATTTGAGTAGTATGAATAGTAAACTATGAAATAAAGGGATTGGGTTATTATGCTACGTTAATCCGTGTTTAAACAACATTTGAAGGCTTATTTATGCTGTAGATTCCTTCCAAATTGTAACGCCCCTATCTAGGATTACAATTCCCTCGATGCAACCAGATAGGTTTGGTACATTATTCTTATCCTTTTATTTAATTAATGTCTAAGCAATTATACCATTAATTTTTATTAAGCGGATTAGGTTCGAGATCTTTTGCTCAGATTAAAAACTTACATGCACAGTAGAATAACAGAAATTCTATGCTACACAATAAAAAATTAAACTTTCATACAATTCAAATGATAAGAGTCCAATAATGTCCATTACATTACAGTGAACATATATCAGGATATATGAAGTACCCGTCCCTAGGAAGTCAAGAGACAACAATCTTGTCACTCAGACCCCTTTTACAATTTTCCAAGATGGACCAGTCCCTCACATATCCCTTCCCCAGTTCTTTCCTAATTACATCTTAGGTCTACTACCAAAAGAATAGTCCTAGGTCTAAATGAAGTATGTCTAGACTAGGTCCCAAAAATAGGGGTTACAAAAAAAATTCTTAAACCAAAAAGAACTCAAACTCCCAGCCCAGCTAAGCGTCTGCATCTGATACATATTAACATATAATGAGAAATGCAAGTTTCCCAGTAGCTTAACAATTTGGGTTTTTAAAACTATTAATATGTATTAGGGTGCAAGCACCAAAATAATTAATTCTACATTCTTGAAATAAAATACAACATAATTCATAAATATAAATTGGCAAGCAATATATGATCAATTAAGATGTCAATAGGATGAAAATAGTATACTTTCAAATAACACATGCTGTAACATACATTATCATAACATTTATAGAATATTTTGGCTTATTGTTCTTAAATTTATTTGTACTTTAGCTGTGCACCCTTGGGCACTTGTGGACACTTGGCCACCTTTAATATTCTTTGTGCACACTTGGGCACTTATGGATACTTGGCCACCTTTGATATTTTTTGTGCACACTTGGGCACATGTGGACACTTGGGCACCTTTAATATTCTTTTGTGCACACTTGGGCACATGTGGACACTTGGCCACCTTTAGTATTCTTTTATACACACTTGGGCACATGTGGACACTTGGCCACCTTTAATATTCTTTTATACACACTTGGGCACATGTGGACACTTGGCCACCTTTAATATTCTTTGTCAATTATTAAGGGAAAATTTTCCATTTTATTAAAGGTTATTATTAGCATATATCCCCTTTTTAAAATTTCAATTAGCTTGAAAGATAAGATTCCCCTTTTCTTGAAAAGTATTGTTATTAATTTATTTCACTTGAGAAAATTCTATATATTCCAAGGATACATTCCCCTTTTCTTGGAAATTAATGTAAATATACAATCCTTATGAAAATTCTCAAATTTAAAGAATAATTTTTCCTTTATTAGAGATAAATTCTAGATGCACATTTCTCATGGAAAATTCCAAGACTGCAAGGAAAATTTCTCCTTCCTTAGAAATAAATTCTAATATTTGAAATACTAATTTTCTTCTTTCTTGGAAATCTATTCTAATGTACATTTTCTTTTTCTAAGGATTCTAGCATTTCCAAGAAGAATTTCTCCTTCTATAAAAATTAAATCTTTATGCAAATTTCTTATAAAAATTCTAATGTTTAGAATATTTCCTTCTTTGAAAATTAATTCTAATATAATTTTCTTATGGAAAACTTCAACATTTAAGGATAATTTCTCCTTCTTTAGAAATAATTGCTAATGTTTATTTCTTACCAAAATTCTAGCCTTTTTAGAATACTTACTTTTCTTACAATAATAATCTAGATTTTCTCTTGTGACATCAAAAATAAATTCCCATGTTTTGAATCAAAATCATAGTGCATAGCTTATAAATTCCAAGAATGCATTTCATGGACTTGGCCTAGGGAGATTTATTAAATTGGCTATTCCATTTCCTTTCTTTGTTCTTTACTTAACACACTTAAAAGGTTAGGGTTTCTTTCCTTTGTGGTCATCATAAATTTTAACACCATTCAACCCTAATCCTTTTTCCAATAACATACTCATGCTATCTCATCCATCAACATTTCAATAAATCACACATACTAGCCAACATACATACATTTAGTTCAAGAATGTAGAGACAACTTAAGTTCCATGGAAAGCTTGAATATAACCATTGGGTTGCATAACTAGAACATGGAACAAAATTTTAACTTGTTAACCTACCTCTAGTGATGCCAAAGGATGAAGTTGTAGTGACTCTTCCTTTATCCTTTCCTTCCTCCTTGTTTCCGTTCTTGATCAACTTCCCTTCTTCCTCTTCAATTGTGGTGATTCACGTGCTTTCCCTCTCAAATGCTCTCTCAAGGCTCTTGAAGTCTTCTTCCTTTTTTCCTTTTCCTACTTTATGTGAGGTGTATTTCTAAATGAAGCCTCTCCCTTCTTTTTTTTTTCTTTTCTCCTTTTCTCTCTTCTTGCCGTGTGGAAGTATGTTTCATGTATGAGACAAAATGAAATTCTCACTCCCTTTTTCTTCCTTTCTTCTCACGTGTATATGCATGAATTTCTCCCACTCTTTTGTCTCTTGCTTAGGTGGCTTGCCATGTACAAAATTCTTAAATTTCCTTTCCCTTTTCTTCACGCCACCTTAGCCTCTTCTTCTTAATTATTATTGTGATTATCATTTTTGTCCAATGGTCTCCATGTGTGGCCCTTAATGTACACCTCATTTCTTGCAAGTCTTGGTTTACTTTTCCCAAACTCAAGCTACATTTATTTCCTCAATTTCCTTTTTCTTGCCGTGTGGATGAGTGTAGGAGTAGTCAATATAAAATTTCCAATTCTCCCTTCATTCCTATGAACCTCACCCTACCTTCCTACCTAACGCTGCAGTCCACTTTTTTTCTTTATGTGAAATCCTCTTTATTTCTCCCTCCAATCTCATGAAATGGTGCAGCCTATTTCTTCCCTTTTTCTCTTGTCTTTGGCATGTGAGGGAGTGGAAAAATTCTGCACCTTTTCCCCTTTTATTTTTATAATGTGTGGGGCTTCCTTGTTGCACACAGAAGCTCATTTCCTTCCACAAAATTCTGCACTAAGTGTACTTACTAGTACACCTTCCTTTGCTTGCAAGTTACCTCTTCCCATGTTTTTTTTTCACCTTTCTTTCTTCTCTTATTTTAATTTTCATGCAGCCTTCACGTCACCTTACCTCCTTCTTTTCTTCAATTTCCATTTGGCCATAATGGGGAGAAAAATGCTGCACCTTTTGTCTCCTTTTCCTAACCATAATTCCCTACCTCACATGTGCTTCTCATTTGCAACAATTTAATAAAAAAAATTCTGCACCTATTGGGTTACTTGTTGCATACTTCACGTCACCTTCCCTCATTCTTTTCTTCCATTTCCATTCGGCCATAGTGGGGAGAAAAAAGCTGCACCTTTTAAAATTCTTTTCTTAGCTATATTTCCATACCTCATGCCATGCATGTGTTCTCTCATTTCTTTCCCCTAGTTCACATGTGACTTTATGTGCTTATTTATTTAACATATATTTTTGCATGCCTGTAGTCTTCTTTCCTTCCCACTGCACATGAGACTTAGAGTTTTCATGCATAAAAATATAATTTCCATTCCCTTCTTTCACGTAGGATGCATGCAAGGCACACACATGCATATATTTAAATTGTTGCATCCTATATTGCTTCTCTCTTGGTAATTAAGCTAGGTAACTTAAAAGGAGAATAAAGAATTAAATTAAACATCTAATTTTTTTATGTAGCTTATCTTTTAATATAACCATTTTGGGCCATTAAATTACGTAAGCAAAATTTTCCCCTCCTTAAGCTAATTCATCTAATTAATTATGAAGCAAGCAATTCATACTAATCATTAAATGACATAATTAATTCCATTCATTTAATTAAAGAACATTAATTTAGACTAATTAAAATTATGGGGTGTTACAAAAATCACTTTTCTAACTTCAAATCTTGCTAGAATTGAAATTCACTACCTTTCTCCTTTAGATTCTCTCTCTACTCGGCCACTCTTTCGCTCTCTAAAAATGGGAGCCTGAGTTATGGAATGAAGGAGTCTGACTCCTATCCCTATTTATATGACAATCCAACACTTACATTGATTCACAATTTTTGATCATTTGACTTCAAATTAGTAAATTTTGAACTATATGGGAAATTCTCATTTTGTCCCTAACCCATTGGTGGGAGAATTGCAAAATTCTGTTAGCTACGGTAATTCCTTTTGCCAAAATTGCGATTGTTATCCCTAAACTTTTTCATTTTTAGTTTAGTCCTTTTCTTCATTCTAGTCAATTTTCTCACTCATTTCTAGTCCAATTCTTACACTCATGCAACTATATGCAAGCTAACATAACATGAATGCAACATACACAAGTAATTAACTAAAATTAACAAACAACTGTCAAATTTTAGGGATAGATGTTACAATCAGACCAATCTTTATTCTTTTTACTCTTGGATGTTTAAATCTTTGAGCATCCCCTACTTCATTGGAAACTTGGTGAAAATCTTATGTGTATAGCACTTTGTTGTATTTAATCCTTGGAGTTTCATGATTTGAGATTGCATGAATTTTCAGAATAATTGATTAACCCTTTCTCCTAATTTTTTCTGACGTTTACCTCAATCCCATTACAACCTTGTCAAGACCCTTTGATCTTAGTGTTTAATTTTTTGTAATAGTAGAGATAAGATTTATGAGCAAGTATATGGTAAGCAAGTTCTTGTGAAATTGCTTAAGGGATTTATACACTACCTTTATACACTTTGAGTGATCCCTGTGAGCATTGGTTCTTAATAGTTGACATTGAGTTACTAGTTAAATTGTGCATGCATTGTTATTATATCCATTCTATGTTAAGATCTTGCAATTCTATTTATAATTAAACTTCACTTAAGATGTTAGGCGTTATTATCTATGGAGTGCAAATAGATCTATACTGGTCATAGATTTTGAGGGGCATTGTCAATAAAACCTTCAATTAAGGACCCCTCAGTCTTGGAATTGAAGGAACTGCCTAAGCACTCAAGATACACATATTCGGATGGGGCAACTTACCAGATTGCAAACAATCCTAGGGTTAAATCTAGCCATTGTTTGCATGACATTATGACTGAGTCCAGCTAAAGACTCAGAAAAAAAGAAGCAATTATTTTTTGTTTTCTTTTATTTTCTGTCAATTTATTTATGGTGTACTTTAAGACTATTGGTTTTTTCTGGTTTTTTATGAATTTTATATCTTTATTTTGTGATGTCCCCTTTACTGTACACTGAGGATAGTGTATTCTTCAAGTGTGTGGTAGGCATATTTTGATTTTCTTTTATTTTATTTATTTGGTGCTTCTCTTTCTTTTTTTATGTTATTTTTGACTCCTTTTCTTATGTTAAGCTTCAGATGATTGTATATATTGATAGTACATGATGTTGCTGATGCTGTAATAATGTTGATATTGGAGAAATGATAGTGTAATAACCGAGATTATTTTTAAAGATTAAAACTACATTTTGATATTGATTTCATTTAAACTAAGTTTGACACAATTTTTGAGGTCGACCGTTGAAACCAGAGGGTTTTTCAAAGTCAGAAACATGATCAAACGAAAGGAAACGTAGCCCAGCGATAAGATACTGACAGACAGAGTTTTAGACTTTGGTTTCTCAGACGGAGGCTGAAACCTCTACATGGGAACCTGTGCTAACATCTGGATGGAAGACGACATCCTGAAGTTTCCCCAGGTAGTTCAAGAAAAGTCAGAATTCCCCCCATAAGCTTTAAATTCCCCAGAAACCCACAAATTCCCACCATTTCCAATATTTCCCTCTCTCTCCTCACTCTATTTTCTCTTTCCTTTATCTCCTCCTTCCACCACTGCATGCCACCACCAGGGCCACCTTAGGCCACCACTTGACCCACAAAATCGACACACCTCACCACCCTCGACCTCCAGCAGCCACCTACGGCCACCAATGGCCACCACAGTCGCCGAAAAATACTAGTTTTTCTCCTCCATCGCAAAATTCTTGCACCCCTGTGATCTCTGCTGTCGGCCACCATTGGACGTCACCACCAACACCAACATGTAGGCCGAGCTGCCAACTTCCTCCCCCAGCTTGCAGCCACCAAACGGAGCCGCCACGTACTCAGATTGAGGGAAAAGGCATCTGCCATGCATCACTCTTCGTCACCAGAAAATGCTGTCCAAACGGCCGTGAACCATAGCACCAACCTCAGATTTGGACTCCCCATCTTGAGGGCTTCACTGTGGTATAATTTTTGAGGCCAACCGCACCCCTCCGCCATGCACCGCCGTGCACTGCAGTACTCTGCCGTGCACCATCATCGGAGAAGCTAGAAAGATGCCAAAAATTGTCCTGAAATAGATTTCCATCATCCGGCACCCCCGGTAAGGTCCAATTCATGTAAACCTAATGTATTTTGATTAAATTGGCTATCGAACATAAATAGGAAATAAATCAGTTTAGGAAACTGTGAAATCAGACGTAGGATGGTAAAATCGATGACGTAACAGACTAAAGTAATGATTTAAATGCCCAGGAAATTGATTAAGCTCGAAATCTGAGGATACGAGAAGTCTCAAATAAATTTAGAGCAGACGGATACCAGGTAGGATAATTTATGCTTCCCGAACATTAGAATTGACCTTGTGGATACCTGAACAATTAGATTAATTGTATAGATTTGTGTGCTGCTTTCAATGGATTAAATTGTATGCCTATGTGCTGAAAATACCATTTGCATGTTAGATGATTTGCCTATCGAGTTTAGATGCCATAGGGACAGATTGACTTAGGGTAGGGTACTTAATAACTGGTATGGGATGGCCGTTAAGTATCCCGAGTGTAGGGATTTTATAAATATATTGTTTTAACCAGAATTAGCCTGCATTACGTTAGGGATCACGCGGTAAATCAGGACGACCCTAAGCAAGGTTTAAAGGAGTATAAGGGGGGATAACCTAGACGGGAAAATGTTATGATTTAGGCATAATACCCTATAACCCTAAGGAATAGCCGACCGTGTGCATATGAGTTCGAATAGACTGTATAAGGATGAGAATTGGCGTATGTGCACATGCTAGGGGACGCCCTAGATGTTGATTCTCACCCGGTCCTTGAGTGAGTGATTGGTGTTACGGATCACACTCACAACATAGGCAAGGTTCGGGTGATTGGTGTTACGGATCACACCTAATGATAAGAGAAAACTTCTCTAGATGGCGTGCAATTGGAGGATTTTAGACTCGGTTGCATATGACTGGTGGCTGGTACAGATTTAGATACACCGGGTATGGAATTTGACTCGATTTTATTACCGATTTCCAAAGAAATAGATTTTTAGGATTTTTGAGAACTTTCCGTGATTTTCATGCAAAATAATGATTTTAAAAGAATAAGGTATTTCACTATTTTTGAACTAAACACGGGAAGTTTGTTTTTGGTCCTTGCACCGCTGAGTAATCAACCAGTTTTCAAACAGAATTATTAATTGTAAATTATTCTACTGGGATTTCAATATCTCATAAGGTTGTTTGCTCAGATGAACAGGAACAGGGCCCTAAAAGATAGCTGGGCAGACACTTGATGACAGACAGAAGTGAAGCTTAGTTCTAGGCTTGAATCTGATTATATATATACTGTTGATGATTTTGTTGCTGGATTTATGTAATTACTGGTAGTTTCTGGTTGTTATTAGTTTTACCTGTTGGATTGAATTGTGATGTACATATTCTGTTGATATTTGTACTGGATTATGTACTTTTTGGTTTATTTTACTGTTGGACTGGATGTAAACTATTGAATTGATGTCTGTTTATACTTTGGGAATGTTTGAAATACAGGGGAGACTTTGCCGGATTTTTATCAAAGTTTAATGTTGTAAATGTGTAAGATTAAGACAGAATTTGTATGAATGGATTGCATACTTGATGTATGGATTCTAGTTTACTATTCCAGAGTTTATTATGATGAATATATATGTAATTAGTATAACGACATTCGATTTTGGGTTGAACGGAATTTGAATGGATGACAGAATATCTATTTGGGTTACGCTCAACCAGTAGCGATTCCCTGATGTTCCCATATCAGGAATAACTATTTTGAAAACCCATATGCTTCCGCTACGCAGATAGAGGATAGTATATTATGGATTAAGGGGTCGTTATAGATAGGATACTTGATTTGATGCATTTAAGTTTTATTTTGTCTTTTGAGAAATTATGATTGAAAAGGCAACAATTTTTTCTTTTAAGTGTATGCTGGGAAGCAATTAATTATGTCCAATGCATATTTGATCATGGCCGAATCATACCAGTGTTGCCTAATTTTTCAAATTGCTCAATGTTGATCAAGGATGTTGATAGTACAAATTGCATGCACTATTTGATTGATAATTCATATGAAAATTTTTTGAGAACTATATACAACTTTGCCATACTTTAAATGTGAGATTTGAGCTTATTTTGATCATTCATTACAATGTTGCTCTTGATTTTATTATTTGAGTGTGCATTTTGCTTGAATTGTGCTTCTAGAACTTGCTCTGTAATGCTTATTGAGGCTACATGACTTGTTGAATATCAGGAAATGATTTGGGCAACTTAGGATACACTAGTTTTGGCTAAAAAGCCTACCTTCTGTGTTTCCCTTAGTTAGCCACTGTTGAGCCTTGAAATTTTCTTTACTGCTTACACCTTTTTCACCTCATATTTTCTTTCTTTACATTGTCTTATATTTCATCCTATATACTGGAATTTGTGTGATCAGTTCTTTATATTTGGATTAAAGTGCACTATCTAAAGTGATGATAGTTTATTATGTAACTCCCCTATCTAGTCTTATTGTTAACTTCGATATCAAGAGATAGGTTCGGTACATTATCTTTATCCTTTATTTTATTAAAGTCTGAGCAGTTAAACCATCGATATATATTATGCGCATTAGGTTTGGGATCCTTTGCTCAGAATAAAAACTTACATGAACAGCAGAATAAAATACTACACTACACAGTAGAAATTGAAACCTTCATGTAATTCAAATAAATACATATCCAATAATTTCCATTACATGATGATAATACACATTCTCGGATATATGAAGTACCCGTCCCTCAGAAGTCAGGAGACAACAGGCCTGTCACTTAGACTCCCGTAAAAATTAAGGGGGACCGGTCCTTCACATAACCGTTTCCCTGTATACCCCAATTACAACTCATGTATACAGTCAAAATAATGTCCTATTCTAAATCAGATCTAGCTAGGCCCCAAAATAGTGGATTACAAAAAATCATACTTAATAAAAAAGAAATGTAACCACGCGGCCCTGCTACGCATCCGTATCTGATACATATTAGCACATAGATGAGAAACATAAGTTTCCTAGTAGCTTAACAATTCAAAGTTCAAAATCAACTAATATGTACCAGGGTGCAAGCACCAAAACATTTAGTCTACATTCTTGATATTAAAACGTAATGATATGCATAAATGTCAACAGGCTGTCATTGCATGATAAATTCAATAGTCAACAAAAAATTAAATAACTCTTTTCTAGGGAAAACGTATTCTCATATAATCACATGTGTTCTTACGGAATTATCAGAATGGTTATACATTTAGTTCTTTCCCTTACTGTCATCGATTAGGTGAATGTTCTTGGATAATACGCGAACATTAGGTCACAGGCATGGAGCACCATTGGCCACACCTGCTTAGGTCACTCGTGTGGAGAACCTTTAGCTACACTTCAAAATTCATGGACATTCGGCCACATAAATAGAATCGTCTGGACACTAGATCATAGGTATGGATCACCTTCGGTCACACCTCACTAGGTCACTCGTGTGGAACACTTTCAGCCACACCTCGTGATTCGTGGACACTCGGCCACGTAGACAAAGTCATCTGGACACTAGATCACTGGTGTGGAGCACCTTCGGCCACACCTTGAGATTCATGGACACTCAGCCACGTACCTCAACTCATCATGAGTACCGGGTCACGGGCATGGAGCCCCTTCCTGATAATTTCTAATGATCTCTAGGAATAAACTTTCTTTTTCTTGGAATTTCTTATCGATGTATTTTGTTGGAATTTTCATTGGATTCAGGGATAGATTTTTCTTTCTCATGGCTTAGTGTAATTATTTACTTTCTAAGGAAAATTCAATCTTTAAGGAGAAGTTCCTATTTTTCTTGGGAATAATATCTAGTGTATGGTCTAGTAATCCCCTTACTAATTTCTTTTCTTCGAAATCATTTCTCATGTATGTTTTCTTCCTAATAATTTCAATAATAATTTCCCTTTCTTGGAACTAAAATTCCAATGCCCCCTTTCTTCTTAAGAATTCTCCTAATATAATATCTTTCTTAAAACAATTAATAATGGCCATAAAATTGCCTTTCTCTTAAAAAATGTATTCCAATACAATTCCTTTCTAAAAGCAATTAATAATCACCATAAAATTGCCTTTCCCTTAGAAAATTTATTCCAATATAATTCCTTTCTAAAAGCAATTAATAATGACCACAAAATTTCCTTTCTCTTAGAAACTTTATTCCAATATAATTCCTTTCTAAAAATAATTAATAATGACCATAAAATTTTTCCTTTCTTGGAACAATTAACCCCAACATAAATTTTTCTAAAAGTGTTAGTAATGACCCTAAATTTTCCTTTTCTTGTGTCATCCAAAATAGATTTCCAAGCTTTGAATTAAATTCATGGTGCATAGCTTATACATTTCCAATAATGACTATCATGGACTTAACCTAGGAAATTTTTCTTCATTTGGCCATGCCATTCCTTTCCTTTGTTCTAAGCTTAATACAATTAAAGGATTAGAGTTATTTTACTTGATGATTATCACAATTTTTAAATCCTAATCCATAATCTAACAATATCCTCATGTCATTCCATCCATCAACCATTTATTAACCACACATGCTAGCCATTAATCATACCATTTAAATCAAGAATGTAAGGATCACCTAGGTTCCATGGAAAACTTAAAGGTAGACATTGATTGCATAGTTAATACATGGAACAAAGAATTTAATGGTTAACCTACCTTAGGCGGTGGAAAATATGATGAAAGTCTTCTAGTGTTTCTCTTGAATTTCTCTTGTTCCTTTGATCCCTTGCTTCTTCCTTTCTTAGCTATCTCACTTCCTCCCTGGATCGATTGTTTGTGTGTGTTTTTTCAATTACAAAGCTCCTCTCTCTTCTTGCCAACGCACCCTTTCTTTTGCTCTCTCCCTTGTATACGTTGTAATAGACCAAAAAGGAATTCCATACCCCATTCTCATTATTTATCTATTTTTCCTTTGTGGCCTCGCGTGAAATGCTAATGCAGCCTCATTTTTTTTTCACTTGGTTAATGGGACGCAGCCCCCTTACCATTTCACGGTCCCATGTACCATTAAGTGCAATTACTACCCTTACACTCTTCCCTTAGCCAACTAATCATGACAAGGAAAAGAAGGAACTTACGCTAGCTTCACTTTTACACACAAGATGTACGGCTATGTGAGGAGTATTGAATGCTGCATCTTTCCCTTCCCCCATCGAATACATGTTTGTATTTCATGGTCCCAAGTAGCTCACATTGGCATCCCAATTCCTTTGCCATACACACTCCATTCAGTGGCATAATACACGAAAAAGGAGGAAGACCAAATTGCATGTCTCCCTTCCCATTTGTCTTCTTGTTTCCCGTACTCCCTTAGGTTTCTTAATCTAATCCACATGTTGTCTAGTTGGTGGAGTCAACCGAACCCAAGGAAAGGAAGGAAATGGATTCTCGTGAGCTTCCATGTAACGTGGGTGCCTCCCTTCATGCAAAGTCCATAGTTTTGTATGTTAATTACTTATATCTAGTCCACCCCCATTAGCTTCCACCATACGTGTGCATTTTATGTTAAATCATTCTACATTCTTGCTTCACGTTACGCACACATGTGTACCCACTTTTTCCTTTTTTATTGAATTACATGCTGCACTCTTACATTTGCATATTCTATTTGTTGACATGAGTAAGCTATTTGGTTAGGATGATGTGAAGGAATGTATTGAGTGAACTTCCTCACACGTTTCTTCTTTCTACTTCCCACCTTACCGCTTCACCACATAAAATATGTATATACATATATGTCAATGCTACATGTCCTTCTTATCCCAATTGTGCTTGCTGTGAGGTTCTTATATTTAGCTTTAATTCCCTCTTCCCTTGACAATTCAGCTAGCTAAATGAAAGAAAGGAGAAAAAGAAAATTAAATCAAACACCTTAAGCACCTCAAAATTTATTGAAGCACCTCAAGCACTTAAAATTTTTCTGCGATATCATCCTTTCCAATATTTATTTTAAGTATTAGATCACACACGTAATCGGGCATAGTTCATGGCAATTTATTTGATTAATTCATGAATTTAAATGTTCTTGTAGAGTATGGGGTGTTACATTTCTCTCCCTCCTTGAAATAATTTCATCCTTGAAATTCATACATACCTCATAAGAATAATTTTGGGTAGGTCTTGCGCATGTCTTCCTCCCTCTCCCAAGTAGCCTCCTGTGTTGCCTTCAGGTCCCACAAGACCTTTACCAGTGGGATGTCCTTATTCCTTAGGGTCTTGACCTCAGTACCGATGATTTGAATAGGTTTTGGCTGATAGGTCAGATTACCCTTTAATTGTAGAGTATTGGCATCAAGTATATGGGAGGGGTCTGGTATATATTTTCTGAGCTGGGAGACATAAAAGACATTGTGAAGGTTAGAAAAATGTGGGGGTAAGGCTATTTGGTATGCTAATGCACCCACTCTCTTCAATATCTGGAACGGTCCATTGTATCTAGGGCTTAGCTTTCTGGACTTTATAGCTCTACCAATCCCAGTGGTTAAGGACACTCTCAGAAAAACATGGCTTTCTTCCTCGAATTCTAGGGGCCTTCTCCTCCTATCAACATAGCTCTTTTGCCTGTCCTGAGCTTTTGCCAACTTTTTTCTGATCATCTTAATCTGATCAGTGGTTTGTTGTATTAGCATTAACTTTCCTCCTGGATGAACAGTTTACTTACTTCAGTGAGCTTCCTCTAAAATCTTATCCCTCAGTTCTCCTATCTTAGGGACATACATCCTACCCTAGAAGGTTACCATTCCGTCAGCCTCCCTTGTGAACTCCTTTGAATCCTTTAGGGATCCTAGGAATTCATCCTCCTTCTAGGCTTCTAAGATTTAGGCCCTAAGGGTGTTCTCGATCCTTAACTCGCTCAGACAGATCTTATTAGGTAACACCATAGTGGACAACCTCATGTTCCTAAATTTCTCTATTAAGTCCATCTCGCTCACCGTCAGACAAGCTACATAGAGAGACTTCCTACTTAGTGCATCTTCCACAAGGTTTGCCTTGCCTGGATGGTATTTTAATTCAAAATCATAGTCCATAATGAATTCCATCCACCTTATTTGTCTCATATTTAATTCCTTCTGGTCAAAGAGGTATTTAAGACTTTTATGGTCACTAAATACCTCGAACTTAGATCCATAGAGGTAGTGTCTCCATATCTTCAAAGCAAACACTATGGCTGCCAACTCCAGTTCGTGGGTAAGGTAGTTTCTCTCATGTGGCCTTAGCTGCCTAGAAGTATAGGCCACTACTTGCCCTCCTTGCATCATTACACATCCTAACCCTTTCTTAGATGCATCATAGTATAACTCAAACTTCACTAAAGGGTTAAGAATAACTAGCATGGGTGCAGTGGTCAACCTTCAAGGTTTGGAAGCTTTGTTCACACTTTGTGTCCCACACAAATGGAACATCCTTTCGGGTCAACTTGGTCATTGGAATCGCTATTTGTGAAAATATTTGGATGCACCTCCTATAGTAGCCTACTAAGCCTAGAAAACTCCTAATTTCGGTCACAGTAGTGGGTCTTTCCCAGTTCACTACTGCTTCCGCCTTACTAGGATCTACAGACACTCCCTCATCAAATATCACATGCCCTAGGAATTTGACTTCTTGTAACCAAAACTCACACTTTTCTAGCTTGGCATACAATTGCTTCTCCCTGAGTATTTGCAGCACTGTCCTTAGATGCTGCTCATGCTCCCATCTAACCCTGGAATACACTAATATGTCATCGATGAACACCACTACGAACTGATTGAGGTAGGGTCTAAAGATGCGATTTATGTAATCCATGAAAACAGCTGGGGCATTTGTCAGTCCAAAGGGCATTACGAGGAATTCATAATGCCCATACCTAGTCCTAAAGGCGGTCTTAGATATGTCCTCTTTCTTAACCCTGATCTGATGATACCTCAACCTCAAATCAATCTTGAAAAAGATAGTGGCCCCTCTCAGTTAGTTTAATAGGTCATCGATCCTAGGGAGAGGATACTTATTCTTTATTGTTACCTTATTCAGCAGTCTATAGTTATGCACATCCTCATACTCCCTTCCTTCTTCTTAACAAATAGCACAGGAGCTCCCCACGACGACACACTAGGTCTAATGAATTATTTTGCTAAAAGGTTATCTATCTGCTCCTTCAACTCCTTTAACTCCATCGAAGAAATCCTATAGGGTGCTATAGAAATTGGCCCTGCCCCAGGAACTAGGTCTATGGAAAACTCTATTTCTCTTTCTGGTGGGAGACTAGTAATGTCTTTCGAAAACATATTTAAAAATTCATTGACTACAGGTATGGTTTCTAACTTCTTCTAAATTTCTACCTCTGAGGAATATAAGAAACCCATCCTCTGGTTTTTCCTCTCTATCCCTACATTTACTGGCCTAGTGTCTATGAAATTCACAGACTTAGCTAAGTAGTCCAAGATAATGTTGTTTGAAGAGAGCAAGTCCATACCAAGGATGACATCTAGTTCTACTATGGGTAAATAGATAAGGTCCACAATAAAGGTTCTATTTGCAACTATAATGGAACAGTTTAAACAAATCAAAGACGTAGACATGTGGTTGTGGGTAATTTTAAGTTGTGAACACAGTCTATTGAGATAAAGGAATGGGTGGTTCCAGAATCATACAATACAATTAAAGGAATATCATCAATAAAACACGTACCTTTCATCAAATCTTTAGACTAGGCCACCTCCTTCCCCTTTAGGGTATACACCCTTCCTTTGGTAAGAGGATCAGCGGGTTCCTCTAGCTTCCTTAAGGTTGGGCAGTTCCAAGCAACGTGTCCTGCCTTTCCACATCGGTAGCACACGTTCTGCCCCATTAGGCATGGTCTGTCTCTGTAGTTCTGCCCACACTTTGAGCAGGTGGTCTAAGCAGGTGGAGTGTTCACTAGACTCTTCCCGGTCTGGTTTTTGTGGAACTTCCTGTTTTGACCCCTGCTGAATCTGGCTGGTCTCTTCCTTTTAAGGAAACCAGCCTCCTGTCTCTTCTTTTGTAGGGCATCTAGGGACCTGGAGGCAATTCTGCACTTGTTTACTAGCTTCGAGTAGTCCTTAATCTCCTGTGTCATCACCTCTTGGTATAGCTCCGGGTCTAGACTATTCTCTAGGTATATGGCCTTCCCTGCTCCGTCGGGTCTCCATTTCAAGTACGAAGAGAACTTGTACAACTCTTCGAACTTGGCAAGATGTTCTTCGAAGGGTCTGCCTCTCTGCTTAATCTACATGAACTCTCCCTCCTTCGCATTTTGCTCACTCTGGGGGAAGTAATTTTCTAGGAAGGCGTCTTTGAAACTCTCCCAAGTGAGTGGGGTCCTCTAGGCCTCCATTAACTGCTTTATCCCTTTCCACTAGTATTTGCCTCTCCCTCTAGTTGATAGGTGGCGAAAATGACTCTCTGCGACTTTGCGGTCCCCAGTACCTCAAACAGCTCTTCCATCTTCTGGACCCATTCCTCGGCCTTCCTTGAGTTTGCCAAGCCATTAAAAATGGGAGGCCTGGCTCTCTGGAAATTAGACCAGCCTCTGCCAATTGGGGTCCTCACCTGCTTCGCCCCTGTCCGGGTGTCTTCGCTTCAATTCGTCTGGGCCTGGCAGAGTACCTTGGTTGTAACTGCCGCCTGGGCCCTCATTGTCTCTACCATCTCCCATATGATCTGAAGGACTTTGTTCACATCCACTTCCACACGTTGGGCCTACGCTCTACCTCTTCGTGTCAGTGCCATATCATCACTCTACAAAACAAGTATTACTGAGGTAATCAAGTTCAATAACAAATGACTAAGTAGATAACATATGACACCAACAGGAGCTCCCATCTTCCCAAACCTAATGCTCAATTCCCTAAGGTCAAAACAAATGCAAGTTAGCCAACTGCCTAAGTACAACCGACAAACCTGAACTAGTCCCTTACTTGAGGAATTCTACCCCATCCTAACCTAGATATTTGTGCTCTGATACCAACTTAATGTAACGCCTCTATCTAGTCTTATTGTTAACTCCAATATCAAGAGACATGTTCGGTACATTATCTTTATCCTTTATTTTATTAAAGTCTGAGCAGTTAAACCATCGAAATATATTATGCTCATTAGGTTCGGGATCATTTGCTCAGAATAAAAACTTACATGCACAGCAGAATAAAAATACTACACTACACAGTAGAAATTGAAACCTTCATGTAATTCAAATAAATACATGTCCAATAAATTCCATTACATGTTGATAATACACATTCCCGGATATATGAAGTACCCATCCCTAGGAAGTCAGGAGACAACAGGCCTGTCACTTAGACTCCCGTATAAATTAAGGGGGACCGGTCTTTCACATATCTGTTTCCCCTGTATACCCCAATTACAACTCATGTATACAATCAAAATAATATCCTATTCTAAATCAGATCTAGCTAGGCCCCAAAATATTGGATTAAAAAAAATCATACTTAATAAAAAAGAAATGCAACCACGCAGCCCTGCTACGCATCCGTATCTGATACATATTAGCACATAGATGAGAAACACAAGTTTCCCAATAGCTTAAAATTCAAAGTTCAAAATCAACTAATATGTACCAGGGTGCAAGCACCAAAACATTTAGTTTACATTCTTGATATTAAAACGTAATGATATGCATAAATGTAAACAAGCTAGCATTGCATGAGGAATTCAAAAGTCAATAGAAAATTAAATAACTCTTTTCTAAGGAATACGTATTCTCATAGAATCACATGTGTTCTTGCAAAATTATCAGAGTGGTTATACATTTAGTTCTTTCCCTTACTATCATCGATTGGGTAAACGTTCTTGGATAATACGCGAACCCTAGGTCATGGGCATGGAGCACCTTTGGCCACACCTCCCTAGGTCACTCGTGTGGTTCACCTTCAACCATACTTCAAAATTCGTGGACATTGATTGCATAGTTAATACATGGAATAAAGAATTTAATGGTTAACCTACCTCAAGCGGTGGAAAATATGATGAAAATCTTTTAGTGTTTCTCTTGAATTTCTCTTGTTCCTTTGCTCCCTTGCTCCTTCCTTTCTTGGCTATCTCACTTCCTCCCTTGACTAATTTTTTATGTGTTTTCTCAATTATGAAGCAGCTCTCTCTTCTTGCCAACGCACCTTTTCTTTTGCTCTCTCCCTTGTATATAATGTAATAGACCAAAAAGGAATGCCACACCCTATTGTCATTATTTATCTATTTTTCCTTTATGGCCTCGCGTGAGATGCTAGTGCAGCCTCATTTTTTTTCCACTTGGTTAATGGGATGCAGCCCCCCTTACCATTTCACGGTCCCATGTACAATTAAGTGCAATTACTTCCCTTGCACTCTTACCTTAGCCAACTAATCACGCCAAGGAAAAGAAGGAACTTACGCTAGCTTCACTTTTACATGCAAGATGTATGGCTATGTGAGGAGTATTGAATGCTGCATCTTTCCCTTCCCCCACTTAATACATGTTTGTATTTCATGGTCCGAAGCAGCTCACGTTGGCATCCCAATTCCTTTGCCATACACACTCCATTCGGTGGTATAATACACGGACAAGGAGGAAGACCAAATCACACATCTCCCTTCCCTTTTTTCTTCTTGTTTCCCGTACTCCCTTAGGTGTCTTAATCTAATCCATGTGTTGTCTAGTTGGTGGAGTCAACTGAACCCAAGGAAAGGAAGGAAATGGATTCTCGTGAGCTTCCATGTCACTTGGATGCCACCCTTCATGCAAAGTCTATAGTATTGTATTTTAATTACTTATATCTAGTCCACCCCCATTAGCTTCCACCGTACTTGTGCATTTTATGTTAAATCATTCTGCATTCTTGCTTCACTTATGCACACATGTGCACCTACTTTTTCCTTTTTTATTGAATTACATTCTGCCCTCTTGCATTTGCATATTCTATTTGTTGACATGAGCAAGTTGTTCGGTTAGGATGATGTGAAGGAATGTATTAAGTGAACTTCCTCACACGTTTCTTCTTTCTCCTTTCCACCTTGCTGCTTCACCACATAAAATATGTATATACATATATGTCAATGCTACATGTTCTTCTTATCCCAATTGTTCTTGCCATGATGTTCTTATATTTAGCTTTAATTCCTTATTCCCTTGACAATTCAGCTAGCTAAATGAAAGAAAGAAGAAAAAGAAAATTAAATCAAGCACCTCAAAATTTGTTGAAGCACCTCAAGCACCTCAAAATTTATTAAAGCACCTTATAATTTATTGAAGCACCTTAAGCACCTCAAGCGCTTAAAATTTTTATGCGATATCATCCTTTCTAATGTTTATTTTAAGTATTATATCACACACGTAATCGGGCATAGTTCATGGCAATTTGTTTGATTAATTCATGAATTTACATGTGCTTGCAGAGTTTGGGATGTTACATGAGTTGCCTAAAGTTGGAGGAATGACCACGGACGGTGGGTCAATCGAAAAAATGTGACAGAATGGCTGAGATGTGGATGAATCTTCCTCTCAGGTTGTGTGGGTCTGTCGCTAAAACTCCATGATTTTGCTATATTTTGGTGGCTGATACAGATGGCGAACCCATCACCAGCATATTGTTGCGCCGTGGCAGAGCTCTATCCTGAACCATTGATTCACTCCTCAAGCTCTCGGCTCTCTCTCTCGTGTGATGCCCGGGTTTGCTACTATTCCAAGCCATTTTCTCCTTTCTCCTCATGTGGGTCTTCTCGCCCAAGGCCAGTTCCTCCATAATCCAGGCCCATTAAGGACATCAGCTTGGCCCAATAAGGAAAAATGGCCCAAATGGTTTATTTTGGGTGCTCTAAAGGCTGTCCAGGCAAAAAATTACTCTATTTGCTGATGATGACTTGATAAAATGCCTAAAAATGAAAAGGATACAAATTTAGGTGATTTTTAGAATAAATTGCATAAAATCTCATAAAATAGACAAATAACATTAAGCAAAAATGTATAAAATAAGGCATATCAGAGACTGTTGCTGTTTTTTTGATGACTGAGTTAGTGTTTGCTTGAAGATAAGCAAAGGCTTAAGTGTTAGATGGTTTGATGTGCCTTATTTTACACATATTTACGTGATGTTATTTGTTTATCTTATGAGCATTTTATGTGTTTTTATTCCAAGAATCAACTATGTTTGTATCTTTTCTCATTTCAGGAGTTCTAACAAGTCATCATCAGTAGTAGAGTCATTTTAGAGTCCCAAATAGACAAAAAAACATGGAAGAACACAGCCGTATGGAAGAAGGCAGCCTTGGACATGACTATGCTCACTCTTACATGCCCATGTTAGAGAAATTAAAGTTGGACAAGCCCATGCTCACTCCTACATGCCCATGGTGGAGAAATTGAAGTGAAACACAGCCATGCTCACAGAGAAAATGATGTCCAAAATGGCCATGCTCGCTCCTAAATGTCCATGTTAGAGAAAATGGTGTCCAATGCAGCAATGCTCATTTCTACATGGCCATGTTGAAGGAAATGATGTTGTGCATAGCCATGCTAGCCTTGGAATGGCTATGGTAGGCTTATTTTCCATGAAAACGGCCATGTTGTCCTTAAAATGGGCATGTTGGAGGTTTTTAGCATGAAACATGGCTATGGTTATGAGAAAAATGGGCGTTTTTACCTTTCACATGGACGTGGTTGCCATGTACAAGGGCGTATTAGAGTTTGGCTATGAACAAGAAAAGATGACAGAGATAAGGGGTTCAAAATTTTGATATTACACTTTCCTTAGACCTATAGAGAGACACATTTCAAACACTAAAGGATGACTGATATGAGACTACCTTTGACCTTAAACATACAATTTGTGACCCTTGGAATTCTGTTAGAGATTGGAAGAGGAGATTAGAAGCACATTAAGAGGCAATCAGAATTTCATTCATATAGAGGTTGGAGATTGAAGTTGTTCATCATATATTCAAGAAAATAAGCATGTAAATATTTTTATTTCCTTCTTTCTTCTTTGTAATTTATTTTCTAGTTGTTGTACCCATGAACATGATTAGCTAGATTTGTTAAACTCATTGGGGTTCTTTACTATGTTGGTATTTTTGTTTTGAACGTATAAACTTTAGATTTGATTTTGTGACCTTTCTTGCAATTATGAATGATTGTTTGGTTTTCCTTACAAGATACTGTATGGAATACTATGTAGATTTCTTTTAGTAATCAAATGATTATAATTGGAATTGGACACGTAATTGTAAGGAATAGTTAATTTTCACTTAGAACTAAGGTTAATTAATTGTCAGATTAAGACATAATGATCTTATGCCCCTTAATAGAAAAGAATTAAAATGGTAATGCTAATATAAAAATCAATCATTAGGAAGAACTTCCAATGATAAGTTCATAGGTTTGAGAAGTTCAATTGTAATGACAATGAAGTTGAACTTAATTTAGAATTCATTCACAAGTAGCAAAAATTAAATTCAATGATTCAATATCTGTTGTGTGTTTGCCAACTAGCATAGTTCTCTTTGGGTTTGCTTTTCTTATCTTGATAAACTTCCTTCTTATTCATTATCTTGGATTATTTATTTTTGCATTTAATTAGTAGTTTAATTAGAATGTAATCACTCCTATTCTTAGGCCAGATAACATAGAACAAGTAGTAACTCTAGGCTTTACCGTTCCCATGGGATACGACCTTAACACTCACCATTGTACTAGACTGCATCGATAGGTTCACTGCCTTAGGTGTGGTTGCATTGGCAGAACATCAAGGAATATAGAAAACCATTTTAAGAATAATATAGAAAGAAGAATAACATTCAACAAAAGAGAATATAATAAAATAAAAAATACACAAATAGATTTAAGACCTGGATAACTTAGCAAACAAAATTTTATGACTAAAGTAAGTAGAATATTAAAAACAAAGAAAAAAAGAAAAATCAGGGTGTTCTTGTGTCTATTTTCTTCTCTTCTTTCTTAATTATAATTCTTGTTCCTTTATTCATAAACATGAGTAGCTAGGTTGGTAAAATCCATTTGGGGTACCTAACTATGTTGATATTTTGGGTTTAATATGATTGAATTATGAATTAGATTGTGTGATCTTCCTTTAGTTAAAGATTAATTTAGTTTTCATTATGAGACGTCGTAGGGAAAACTATTTAGATTCCTCTCAAAAACTCTAATCGATGATGTTTGAAATTGGAAAACTAACTAAAGAGAACAGTCAATCTTCACTTGGAACTAGAGATTGATTGATTGCTAGATTAGGAGAAATTCCTAATAGCAGTGAATTAAAGCTCTAATGCTAATCTAGAATCACCCATTAGGAAGAACTGGCTAATGGGAGGTTATAGGTTTTAGAAACCCATTAAGATCGATAGAGAATTTGGGTTTAAATTAGGATTTATGATTAACTTCGTAATTCAAGTCTCTTTGAATAATATCACCCAGTCTAGCTGTAACGCCCTTATCTAGTATTACAATTCCTCCAGTGCAACCATATAGGTTTGGTACATTATTATTATCCTTTTATTTAATTACTATTTGAGCATTTATACCATTCATTTATATTAAGCGAATTAGGTTCAGGATCTTTTGCACAAATTAAATACTTACATGCACAGCGAAATAAATAATAATATACTAAACTACACAGTGGAAATTAAAACCTTCATGTAATTCAAATAAATACATGTCCAATAATGTCCATTACATTTATGTAAACATGTATCAAGATATATGAAGTACTTGTCCATAGGAAGTCAGGAGACAACAATCCTATCACTCAGACCCCTTTACAAATTTTTAGGATTGACCAGTCCTTCACGTATCCCTTCCCGATTCTTTCCCATTTACATCCCATGTATACTGCTAAAAGAATAATCCTAATTATAAACTAGATATATCTGGACTAGGACCCGAAATAGGGTTACAAAAATCTCACTTAATATCAAAAATGTAATTGCTACCTCTTGACCCTACTGTGTGTTCGTATCTGATACATATTAGCATAGTAATGAGAAACACAAGTTTCCCAGTAGCTTAACAATTCAGGTTTTAAAAATAACTAATATGTATCAGGGTACAAGCATCAAAACATTTCATTCTACATTCTTGATATTAAAACATAATTTTATTCATAAATGTAAATAGGCAAGCATTGCATGATAAACTTAGATGTTAACAAAAAAAAATAGATATTCTCTTTCAAATGAAACATATCCAAATAAAATTATACACATTATCACATGATTAAACAAATTACTTATGCATTAACTTTTACATTTACCGATCTAGATTAATTGAGCGCCTTGGGGTGTTATGTGGTCACTTGACCACCTTTATGAAATCATCGTAAGCACTAAGTCATGCGTATGGATCGCTTCTAGCCATACCTTACTAGGTCACCCGTGTGGAGCACCTTCGGCCACACCTCGTAATCCATGTACACTCGGCCACGTACATAAAATCATCATGAACTCTAGGTCATGGGTATGGAGCACCTTCGGCTACACCTCACTAGGTCACCTGTGTGGAGCACCTTTGGCCATACCTTGTAATTTGTGGACACTTGGCCACGTACATAAAATCATCGTGAACTCTAGGTCACGGGTATGGAGCACCTTTGGCCACACCTCACTAGGTTACTCATGTGGAGCAACTTCAGCCACACCTTATAATTTATGAACACTCGGCCACGTATATAGCGTAATCGCAAGCACTAGGTCATAGGCATGGAGCACCTTCGACCACACCTCGCTAGGCCGCCCGTGTAGAGTACCTTTGGCCACACCTCATAAATCGTAGACCTATATATGATTTCCATTGTCAGTTTCGTTTCCCCTTTTTCTATCGGTGTACAATATCTCTTTATTATATTTATTTATGACAATTCTTTGCCTAATTTAATTAATTCTCCATTCTTAAATAATGTTTCAATTATAAAATCTTAGTAATTTTCAAGGAAGAATTTCCATGATTTTGGCCTTAAGGAAACTCAAGGGAATTGAATGTTTGAGCATTTAAATTTCCCCTTTTCCTAGTCCTTAATTATCTCCATTAAATTGGGATAATTTAATAATACATTTCCCTTTTCTAGTTCTTAAAATATCACAATGAAATTGGGATAATTTAATAATGCATTTCTCTTTCCCAATCTTAAAATATCACCATTAAAATTGGAATCATTTAATAATACATTTTCCTTTTTCTAGTTCTTAATATATCCCCATTAAATTGGAATAGCTTAATAATGCATTTCTCTTTTTCTAATCTTAAAATATCACTATTGAGATTAGAATCATCTAGTAACATATTTCCTTTTTCTTAGTTATTAAAATATTACCCTTAAAATTTGAATCATTTATTACTACATTTCACTTTTTCTAGTTAGGATCTAATGTATCCATAACACAATTAAACCTTGACAAAGAAATTAGCTTCATTGAGTAAATAGACATGTCTTCCCTTTCATTGGAATATGGTTATCTCACTTGCATTTACATGGTTATAGCCAAAGTTCACACTTTCTATAATGATAAGATATCTCTAACACTCCCATTATGAAGAAAATGGTTTTCCAGGGGCATGCATCCATTTTTAGTATGCTTAACCATGGTCTACCATGGTAACATTATTAACTAACCAACATTTCCCACAACATCAATGTTCATTTTATCATATACCCACATACCACTCTATCATGCGGATTTGGCTAGCAAAACACAAATAATGTCAAGAATGTAAGATGGCAACAATGTCCTATGAAAGCTTGTAGAAATATGGCATACACATATAAAATCTTGGGACACTACTTTTAAGAATTGTCAACCTACCTCAAGGATGACTAGAAGGAAGTGATCTTGGCTTTTCCTTTGATCTCCTTCTACACCTTGCTTCCTTTCTTTCCTTTGCTAAACCTTTATCTTCTTCTTGCCTTAACCGAATTGTGTGGGTGTGTATGCTCTCTTCCTCTTTTCTCCTTTCTTTTCTCTTTGCCATCTGAGTGTGTATTTTCTGTTTACACTTCTCTCTCTTTTCTTTACAATTTTACCTTTTTACAATTAAACTCCTAATTTACACTCCAGGCTAATCATTAAGGCACATTCAGAAACAAAATCCACAAGGAAACATCAAATTGGGGCAAATTGTACCGGGGGTTTTAGAACCTTAAAATTTGATTTTGGCAACTTTCCAACAACTCCGACGATGGCATACGACGGCGGATGGCTGCTGGGGTCGAAAAGTACTCCAAAATGTAGCCCGTAATGTGAGGATGCCAGATCCAGGGTCCGTTTGGTGAAACACGACGGTTTAACCGTAGTTTTTCAACAAAAAAAGTGGCGGCCATCAGAGCTATTTTCCTCTGTTCATGGCACGTGGCGACGACATTCCACCGGTTAGAAGCTGGCAAAGGAAGCTAGCAGCTTAGGCTACCCAATGGTGGCGGTGTTGTGGCCTAGCCATTAGGCAGTTTCTGGTCGATGTGGTGTCCTTCAACGGTCGAGAATGGCAGCTGGAGGTCAGCGGCGTCAAGCTGCACGGGTGACGGGGTCCGATGATGGCACAGCACGGCGGTTCCAGTGGCTGGAGGTGGCGCACAAAAATGAGAGAGAAGAGAGAGAAAATGTGTGGAGGAGAGAGAAATAGGAAAGGAAAAATAAAGGAAAATTATAGGGTTTTGGGGTTTTATGGCCTCCAAGGGTATTTTGATCTTTTTTCACTTTGCCCGAAGTAAATTTTGGATGCATTTTCTGATCTAGGCAAGAATATAGACCCATATGGAAGGAATTCAGAAATCTTTTGAAGATTTTAAGCCTTCCAAATTATTTGCTAAATTCTTGAAGCCAGATCAAGTTTTCTCCGTCAAATAAGATTTTTACTCTGAAAAATTCTCAAATTTTAACCACAAGCTTAGAAAAATACACTTAATTCAATCTCAACAAAATCTAAATTTATTTTACCCAATTTAATTTATTTCAAAAATTAGGTTATTACACTAACACCCCAATAGGTTTGCTTTTCTAGAACTTACTATTTCACTTTCTCGAAAAAATGTCTCACCTTCCCTCCGTAATTAGATAGTAGTAGTTAGAATTAGTATAGTTTAATTCATTAATTATTTTAGGCTAAATAACAAGGAGTAAGTAATAACTTTAGGCTTTCTCGTTCTTATGGGATACAATCTTGATACTCATCATTATGCTAGGCTACTTTGACAGGTGCACTGCCTTTAGGTGTTGCTATAATTAGAGTTTTGGTAGAGCTCACATCAAGTTTTGGCGCCATTGCTGGGGACCTTTTATGTGAAAACTAGAGTGAATTTGCTATTTGTTATTTTAGCCACTTTTACTTGTTTTATTTTATTTTTGTTTATTTTAGTCAATTTCTTTCTTTCTTTCTTTTTTTAGTTAGTTGTTCCGTGTAAAACCCCATATTCTCTTAACTATTTTCATATTAACGTTTCCTTAATTGATTGCATGAGTTTTTCATAAAATGTTATGAGATTGTCTTGGTGATGTAGTGTAAAATAAATGTTACAAGGGAATAATAATCTTAGGTATTAAGAGTATGAAACATTTACAAAAAGGAAGAGACGTATGGCACTTTTATTCTTAAGTTTCATTCTATTCCTTATCTTACCTTGGCTATATAAAATATATAACAACGAATGAGGAAAAATTCTATAATGATTAGAGAAAAGGAGCCCTTCAGTGGAGGAAATATCATAGGAAAATTAGGGTGCTTGTATGAAGAGTGAGGTTCTTGATTTAACTCTTATGTTTCTTCCTTTTGCCTAGCCAAATTGCCAAAGGAAAGAGCTAAATTAAAAATATATATACATGTATGGTAAGGACCCTTAGAAGGAGCTTGGCAATTGGTGAAGTTTAAACAATTGGTGAAAAGGAGAATGTGACATGTAAGTAGACAAAGGGAATTTGACTACTTATTCTCCACCTTTAACCGTGAAACCAATGGAAAATAGGAAGAAGCATGTGAATTTTATATAACCACACGACAAAAGAATTTGAGAAGAGAGAGACCATTAAATATATATGCATTCGATGAGGGAAATGAAGGTAAGGGAGAGTTCTGATGTGTACGAAGAAAAAGGGAACTTGGCTTCCTATTCTTCCTAGCCAACCATGAAAGCTATTAAGAATAGGTAAGAGAATTTGAATTTTTAATTAGACTTATAGAAATCCATGGCAACAATTAACGAGAAGGAGGGAAATAAAGTGTAGCATTCAAGCATCTCTTGCTTGAGCCGTACAGCTGGCATGAAGAGTACAGCTTGCATGAACCTCCCTTCTTCCCTTCCTTTGGCATGACTGAGTGGATTAATTAATACAAGATTTTAATTAATGTGGATTGTACTTAAGTACTTGTGTAGCACTCAATGTAAGGGAATAGAAAATATACAAGAGAGAGATTGAAGTAAATGGACACATATGGCAATTTCACTCGATGTAGCAAGAGAGTAGCTTGGAAAGGAAAGCAAAAGCTTTTGTGAGGGGAGGAAGAGCTAGCTAAAAGGGAAGGAAGCAAAGAAGTATGGGAAATTCAAAGGGAAAGCTAAGACAATTCCATTTTTCTTCATCCTTGAGGTAGCTTAGCAATTCTCTTAATTTTGTTTCATGGTTTAAGATATATTCATCATGTTTTCCAAACTCTCATGGAACATTAATTTTTCTACATTCTTGAAGAAGTAAATGTCTCTTTGGCTAAGCTTTTATGTTAATTTGCTCATGTTTGTTGATGTGTTAAAGTAGATATTGTGGTTTTCATGGAAGAACAATTGTTGGTAAAATTCAGCATGTATATTGGAAAGCCCTAACATAAGATAGTGCTGAAATTTTATATTCTTGAATGGTTAGTATATGCTTTAATTTATAGACACCAAAATGGAGGTTGCTAGCAAGCATTTGGTTTAAAATTATGACATTGTCTCGTGGGCCTACCAAATCTAAAAGTGGCCTTTGTATGGTATGAAGTTGATTGATGAAAATTGTGTAAGACAGATTACAATTCGATTTTGGCTAAGAAAAGGAGAGAAAATATAGTAGATTAATATAAAGTAAATGGTTTACCATTTTTCACATAATAAGGATCCACCTTTATGTTGAAATGTAAGAATGGGGAATGTGTGTAACCTTAAGTCTAGTATGTAAAATAAGCCAAGAAAGTATGTAGGAAAAAGTGCCAATAGTATGATTACATAATTTTAAATATGATAGAAAATTCCAAAATAATTTTTATGCATAGAACCATTGGGTTTAAATTATGGCAAGGATGTGGAAATGTAGAAATGTGACATGTAAACCATTAGATTCCCTTCCTTTCTCATGATGGTCAAATGTAATTCCTTATGTTATTTATGATAGCCAAATCACTATGCTATTGGTAAATGAGTTATAAAATGTCTTACAATAGCTAAAATCAAAGGCAATAGCAAAGTGAATTATGGTTGCTAATTGTATGTATGAGTGACCAAGTGTTTACTAATCTTATGAAAGTGGCAAAGAGTCCACAATGTGACCAAGTGTTCACTAATCTTTTGAAAGTGGCCAAGAGTCCACAAGGTGACCAAGTGTTCATAAGTCTTACAAAAGTGGGCAAGTGTCCATCCTTCTTGGGGTGTGACCAAATGTGCTTCACACTATCAAGCAAGGTAAGTTTCAAGAATGAGAATACATAGATGATCATTAGCTATTTTAATGGTTACATGTATGCTTTTACTGCAAATATGATGTATGAGAATGACCATCTTTATCACATTGACATCCCAAATAATCATGCAATGCTTGCCAATCTGTATATTTAAATAAGGCTATATGACTGGAATGTAGATGGAAATATTTTTATGTGTTTGCACACTAGTACATATTAGCATATTTTTAAAATGCTGAATTGTTAAGCTACTAGGAAACTTGTTTCTCATTTATATGCTAATATGTATCAGATACAGAGACATAGCATTGACATAGAGACTGAAGAGGGTATAGGTGGAGGTTCCTTTTTGAAATATATGTTGGTCCTGATTCTATATGTTCTTTTTAGGTTAGAATTAGGACTGTTATTTTTTGCTATATATATGAAAAGGAAAAGGGGCAATTACAAGGGAAAGGATAAATGAAGAACCTGTTCATCCATAGTATTTTGTAAAAAGGAGTTTGAGTGATAGGCTTGTTATCTCCTTACTCCTTATGGATAGGTACTTCATATATCCTGGTATATGTATACTAAATGATGTATTAGACAGTCATTATACATGATATGAAATTTTTTATTCTGCTATAATGTATGTGATTTTCTTTCTGCTGTGCAAAAGTATGTTTACTTGAGCAAAAGGGACCCAAACCTAATTATACATTAAATTATTGATGGATTAAATGCTCGGGCAAATCCAACAACAAGATAAAAGGCTAAGAATAATGTAACCACTTATCTGAACATGTTATATGATGTTGTTAAGTTAAGATAAGGGGTGTTAAATTTGATTGTTTTACCATTTTTGGTAGGTTGTGACCATGAACTATACATTATTCTTGGTACCAAAGAGAGCTTCTGGTAGCTTAAAGCAAGCTTCTGGTCAAGGAGATCATAATACAATGGAATCACCACCATTCCTTCAAGGTGGATCACAATCCTAGTAAGCTATTCTCTATATATACTCTAGGGTGAATCGGCCCATGCCCATGGTTATGCTTAACTCTAAGTATGTATTTCTCATATGGCCCTTGGGAGATGACACTAACTTAAAGTTCGTAACCATCATGGTGTTTTTGAAATCATCTAAGTTCAAGTGGATGTTTAACCATCCCAATTTATGGCATAACCATGGAATACCCAATGGTCGTCCCATACCGATAATCGATCACTCGATTATGAGCTTATCTACCCTAAGGCATACACTGAGAATACTTTCCTCTTTCCCTTTTTGTGTTTTCTGCTCTCTCTTTGTTTTACTATCACAAGGATCTCATCACCCAAAACTCCTAGTTTCCTTGCTTACCTATGTTATGAGCCCTTAATTAAGTTAGTATGGAGAATTACCAAGCTCAATTACCATTAAAAACCTCATTTTACAAATTAGAGGGCTGCCAGTTGATTATTGAAAGGCTAGTTATTAGCTAGTGGCTCTCTGTATTCCTCACGCTGGCAGTCGGCTGGTGACTTTCTGGAATGTGTCCTGGGAAAAAATAAAAGCACGACAATCGACAGTTAGGATGGCTGGTGACAATCACAGTAGACTGGTAGTCGGGTACTAAGCCTCTATCTATACTTCTGGGTACAGTCGACTGCTTAGTGCAGACCCAAGCCCGACAGTCGACTGCTAGGAATCTGGCAGTCGGCTGCTAAGCCTCTGTCTATACTTTTGGGTTTTCCAGGAACATGGCAGTCGACTGCCTCTACTTATCAGTCAGCTGCTATGCTCCGCTACAATTTAGAAAACATAATTTTGAGAATACCTAATCTAGGATACACTCCATTTTCAATTCGAAACACATGGGCTTAGCTTCCATATAACAACTTTACTTCTTATAAAACCATTTTCATCTATTAGCTCAAACTGGTACATTCAAGAAAATCTAGTCGATACCTCTAGGTGAACATAACCCAGCTCTTCCCATCAATTTCAAGCACATATATGAGCATACATTAAGCAACACAACTTCCCATAGAAATAAAAAAGTATATAAAATGCAGGTTCAACCCCAATCTCAGTTCAAACATTCAGAAATTCACATTTTCCAACAGCAGTAAACTTTTAAAAAAGAAAGGGGTTTAGGATGGATTGCTACCTTGATTCCTTGCAAATGTGTGTGTTGGATGTGTTAGAAATGATCCTCTCTTGCTATTGGACTGATTCCTAGCCTAAAATCAGCACCTTCCTTAGTAAAATTCCCTCATCAAGCCCTAGCTCGGCCCTTTCTCTCTCTAGTCACCCCCTTCAACTTCTCTCTCTAAAATCTAGTATGGTGGAAGTGTGTGGGGGTTTTGGCTGTAGCTATTTAGTCTTTGAGCTATTTTGCACTCTTAGACTCCCTCATCTTTTCCCTTTTCAATTAAGTCCCTAGCCACCTCTGACTTAATCTTTATGTATTTCCTTTCAATTTAGTCCCTAGGCTAATCCAACTATATACACTAAGGCAACATACACAAGCATTAAACATCAAATTAACAATTATCAAATATCTCTTTAATCATAATTGAAGCGGATGTTGCACTTTCTGTTTTCTTCCCCTTCTCCTTTTAGACGTGGTCCTATGTGTATGTGTGCTAAGGTGTGCAATTTTTTCTCTTTTTCTTTCCTTCCACATGTGTGTGTATTGTATGCATGAAAAAAAATGAAATTCCCAACTCTTTTGTCTCTTGCTTAGGTAGCATGGGCATGTATTCATAAAATTTCCAATTTCTTTCTCTCATGCCACTTCTTTCCTCCTCTTGCCGTGTGTATGCTTCCATGCATAAGAAAATATATAATTTCCATTCCATTCTCCCATGCCACTCTCCTTACTCATTCTTCCCTCATTCACGCTGCATTCTTTCCTATTTCCTCTTGGCTATTCAGTTAAACATGTTCCTCATGTACCATTCCCATTGCTTGTACACCTTGGCTTACTTCCTCCCAATTTCACGTTGTACTTTCTTCCTTTTTTTCCTTGTCTTTGCTGTGTGGGTGCATGAAAAATTCTGCACCTTTTTTTTATTTATTTCATGGTTGCACCCCTTCTATTCTTTCTCTCTCTTTTTTTTAAAAAAAAAAATGTGTGGGGCTTTCTTGTTGCATACACAATCTCATTTTCCATTTCTCACATAAAATTTTGCACAAAGTGTCCTGTAAGTACACTTTTTCTTTTCTTGCAAGTTACCTCTTCCCATTGTTTACTCCATCTCCTTTTTTTCTTAAATCCTAATTTTCATTCGGCCAACATGAGGGGAAGGACGCTGCACTTCTTCTTGTTTTAATTGTTGCATGCTTTTATATGTATAATTAATTCCCTCCTTGCTTGCAATTTGGTAATCCCTTCTCTTGCATGTTAGTCACCCCTACAAGCAACTATATTTGTACTAAAAAAAATTCTGCACTCTTGCTTTCCTTTTATTCCACCTTATGTGCATATGATATACATATATATTTAGTTGTGGCATCCCTTCTTCCAATTGCATGTGTACCTTTCCCTTCTCCCTTCATATAAACCCTCGTTTAATGCAAGACACACCCATGCATATTTATATTTAGGTAACACACACATGATGTGGAGGCCACTTGCATTTCATGCAATGGGTGTATATATATATTTAAATTCTTTCCTTTCCCATTTCCTCTCCTTACACGTGAGCTACCCCCACAAGCAACTTCACTTGGATAAAGTTCTATACTTCTCCCTAACCTATTCAGTCACCTTAATTGAAAGAAATAGAAAGGAAAGAATGGGATGTGCATAAAATAATTAAATAATCTTATCCTCCCCCACTTGCACGTGCACACACACATGCATGTATTTTAAATATTGCATCCCATCTTACCTTTCCCTTTATCTATATTGCTGTGTACCTCCAAATATTTATCATGCCACACTTTTCTTTCCTTCCTCAATTTGGATAAAATGGGAAAGGTAATCTAAATCAAATATCTAACAAATTAAGAGCATATTTATTTTGAACACCTAAATTTCACAAGAAAATTTTATCCAATAAACTAAAGAACATAAATTTAGACTAATTAAAATTATGGGGTGTTACGCACAGTACTCAACCATTTTTTATGCAACATTCATGCGTAATTTCCTCTTCTCATCAAGTAAGTATTCCATCATTCTTCTTTGCATTTTTCATGTTTATTCTTTAATAATCACAAAAAAAAAATTATTTCATCTTTGATTCTCTCATTTGCACGTAAAATAAAGTGTTTTCATAATCACATAGAATTCACTAATCCTCTCCTTTGCCTATTCTTTACACATCACATGTGCAAACTCCCACACACTTCACATAATTAGGGAGATAAAAATTCAAATTTTATGTAAATAAATATTTCATCTACTTATTAAAAATAAAGTAAAAAAATCTAATTCTTTTCTTAGCATAAGTAAATCTTCATCATCAAGCATAGACCAAGTGAGTTCTTGTTATTTTTACATTCATCAAGTTCTAGTGAAGAACTTCACTTGTCTTGCAATTTCTTATGCAAATTTAATAAAATAAATGAATGTAATGAATTCCAAAATATATATAAGTAAATAAAAATAAAATAAAATAATAATAAATACATCTATATATATAAAGGATTATGTTACATATTTTCCTTTAAAATTTAATTTGTTTAGCTAACATATGCTTGTCCAGGATAATGTTGCAATCCTCAGTCCATAGTGTCACATCAAAGAGAAGAAGGACACCTCAAGTCACTCCTTCTCCTCCTTTAAGACATAGGTTGATGACATTCCAAGATGCTAAACAAGAAAAGAAGTACCAAGCCTTCTTCTTTAAGCTAATAGGAGCTAGATGCTACATCATTCAAAGTGCTACCCAGACAGTTGGCTTGGTTGAGGAGTTACATAACCTCTTAGACACGCTTCCTTTCACCATGAAGACTCATATCATTGAATAGGCTGAACCAGGCACCATATCATTTCAATTAAGAGGCAAAGATTTCTCTATGTCCATACCTCGCTTTGGATGGCATCTAGGCCTTTAGACAACGGATGAACTAAATGGAATTGCATACAGAGGATGCCTCTATGCTCTAACATCTCCATCTCACACCATATGGAATTAGATCGTAATCATACCTAGCCGGTACAACCTAAGCAGCGCTAAGGCCACTAGCCTCCCTAATGGTTTAAGGTACCTTTACTCCATAATGGCACGTACTCTTATAGGTAGAGGTGATAGCTTCAAAGTAGTGACACAGATAGACTTGTTCCTGCTCTGGGCCTTGCATCAGCAAAAAGAACTGGATCTTGGTTACATCTTAGCATACCAGATCTTTACTTTTGTGCAAGATGTCAAGAAGTCCACACTATGTTTTGGCCCGTACGTAATGAGACTAGCAAAGAAGGTAGGGTCCTAGATGATTGCATAAGCGATCTTACTCCAGTGGGATGCATATTGCCAGTAGGTCTTAGGCAGATGATGAATATACGAATGATTTATAAATCCTGTGGCCATAACAGTGGCCCATTCTATAGGTTAGTAAGCCAGAAGCAAGTCATACAATCTAGAGACATTATAGGAAATGATGCACAACCCGCAAGACCAACTGATCCACCATCTCCTTCAGCAGCAAAGTATAAATGCCTACCAACCAGGTCAATACCTCAGCTGACCACTTAGCTCAGATAGCAAACATTTAGTAGCAACATATTGCTGAATTCAGAGCCTTTCAGCAAGAGATCAAACAGGAAATGATGCTATTTGGGTGATAGTAGACCAATTAACTAAGTCTACCCATTTCTTAGTCATTAAGATTAATTCCCCCTGGACAAATTAGCTCATTTATATATCTAGGACATAGTGAGACTACATGGAATCCCTACTAGCATTGTCTTAGATAGAGATCCTAGATTCACATCTAGATTCTGGAGAGCCTTCCAAGAAGCCTTTGGTACTAGGTTGAGTCTGAGTACCGCTTACCATCCTCAAACAGGTGGAAAAACAAAGAGAACCATTCAGACCTTAGAGGAGATGCTTAGGTCTTATGCCTTAAAGCATAAGGGGAATTAGGATCAAAGTTTAACATTGATAGAATTCTCATACAGCAATAGTTTTCATTCTAGTATAGGAATGACACCCTATAAAGTGGGAGGAAGTGTAGATTACCTCTGTGTTGGTATGAGGTAGGGGAAAGACAATTGCTTGGGTTAGAATTGGTTCAGCAAACCACAGAACAAATCATAATGATCAAGGATAAGATAGCTAGAACACAAGATAGACAAAAGAAGTATACTGACAAGAAGAAGACCACTAGAATTCAATGAAGGGGATTATGTTTTCCTCAAGGTATCTCTTGTTACTGGTATAGGTAGAGCCATTAAGTCTAGAAAATTAAATCCAAGGTATATTGGGCCCTTCCAAATCCTAAGAAAGGTTGGTCAATCAACATACCAAATAGCTTTACCCACGTTTTTATTGAACCTCTATGATGTTTTCCATATCTCATAACTTCGAAAGTATATCCATGACCCATCCTAAATTATTGATGCTAGTATAGTACAGTTAAAAGAAATTTTTTAACTTATCATCCAAAACCATTGAGAATCATCAGGAATGAGGTTAAGGAACCGAGGAACAAGGTCATCCCTCTTGTTAAGGTTTTATGGGATCATTCATCTCCACAAGAGGAGACATAGGAGAAACAAAGGACATGAGGAAGTCCTACCTAGCATTGTTTGAATAGGTACATTTTAATTTCGAGGATGAAATTATTTTAAAGGAAGGGAGAAGTATAACATTCGCTTCTAGTATGATTAAAGAGACGTTTGCTAGTTGTTAATTTAATCTTAATGTTTGTGTATGTTACATTAGTGCATATAGTTGCATTAGCCCAAGGACTAAATTGAAAGGAAATACATGAAGGTTTAGCAAGAGGTGGTTAAGGACTCAATTGAAAAGAGAAAAATGAGTGAGTTTAAGAGTGTAAAAGAGCTTAGGGACCAGATAGCGAATTCCTCAAACTCTCCTAAACCCTAGCTGAAGCCTCAAAAGCCCTACAATTTTAGTATACTAGATTTTTAGAGGAAGAAGCTAAAAGGGGTGGCTAGAGAGAGAAAAGGATGACCTAGGGCTTGAAGGGGGAATTTTACTAAGGAAGGAGCATATTTGAGGCTAGAAATAAGTCCTACAGCAAGGGAGAATCATTTCTACACATCATACACACACATTTCAGCAAGGAATCAAGGTAGCAATTCATCTTAAACCCCATTTTTGAATATACAAAAAACTTACTAATAAATGTGATTTTTAAAATTTTTTAAGTCAAGTTAGGATTTCTAAACCTACATCCTATGTGTTTTAACTGCTATTGGGTAATGTGTGCTAATTTCTCTTGCTTTTTTATACTTGTGAATGATTTTAAAGTTGGGGTTTTGCCCTAAGTGAGAAAGATGTGGTTTGATCTTAGTTTGAACATGTTAAGCTATGTTATGGGCATTTTATGAATGAGAAATGATGTTTAAATGTTGGCATTGAGTTCATGATTTAAGTAAATGATTTAAGAACATGTTTTTGGGGCCAAACTCTGGGTAAAACCATGATTTTTCAAGTAAACCAAGCACTAGCAGCTGACTGCCAGACCCTTGTAAGTCTACTCTCGAGGCTAGCAGCTGACTACCATGCCCTAGCAGTCGACTAGTAGCTCTCAGCCAGAAGCAGAAAATTTTAAACAGTAAGCTAGCAGCTAACTACAAGAAAGAGGGAAGTCGACTACCAGCTCTTTAATGTGTGTAATGAGCTCAATTGACCATTTTAAGAGGAAGTTAGCCTATATTTTCACTCAAACTAAGGATCTAAACCAGATATATATTGGGATAGAGTCATGAATCACTTGGATGATGAGACCCTCATGATAGTGAAATAAAGAGAGAGCAAAAAACACAAAAGAGGAAAGAGGAAAGTATTCGCAGTGTATGCCTTAGGGTAGATAGGCTCATGATCGAGTGACCGATTGTCGGTATAGGATGGCCATTAGGCATTCTAAAGTTATG
Organism: Senna siamea; assembly: GCA_031216115.1. Classification (NCBI taxonomy): domain Eukaryota; kingdom Viridiplantae; phylum Streptophyta; class Magnoliopsida; order Fabales; family Fabaceae; genus Senna; species Senna siamea. The sequence goes on from CM062356.1 coordinate 15,333,800, forward strand.
CCATAAATTGGGATGGTTAAACATCCACTTGAACTTGGATGATTTTGAAAACACCGTGATGGTTACAAAATTTAAGTTAGTGTCATCTCCCAAAGGCCAGATGAGAAATACATACTTAGAATTAGGCATAACCATAGGCATGAGCTGATTCACCCTAGAGTATATGTAGAGAATACCATACCGGGTGTGTGATCCACCTCAGAGGAATGGTGATGACTCCATAGTACTAAGATCCACCCAAAAGCAGAGAGGAAGTGATCTGGGTAGAGTTGACAGTGATCCTATGATTTTATACTAGCCCTCCTTAGGACGAAAGGGTGGAAATCCCGCTACTCAAGGATGATCTACCAAAAAGAGGCAGGGACCATTAAGGTACTTGGATCTACTAAGGGATGCCTCATAATGTACAAAGGTGAAGGCATGACTAAATAGCCATGCGCTCATTCATATAAACAGTGGTGTGTGGAGTTGTTGCTGGGTGACTCTCCTGATTACTTTTAGGGTGTTTTATTTACTGGTCACATGTTATGGAAATGAAATGATGGCATGTTTACTATCCCAAAAATATTTTATATGAAAGTGATGATGAGAATGATGATGAATGAGCATCCTATGCTTTAAAGATGATATATTTAAATGTATATGCATAAATCTGAGCACATGATTGAAAGTATGTTGCATGCTTTATACCCTAATAGTATATGCTATGTATTATGTTACATGATGAAATAATGTAGAGATTTTCTATATAAGTACAGTGTTACAGGCTAGTAATTTCGAAAAGATAGGTTGCATTGCTACTTAGATTTATTTCTCACTTTAGTGCTAGTGTGTATCAGATGTGTAGGTCCTCCAGCTGGATTAAAAGGTAACATAGGAAGAAGTACCCTTCTTGGAGTACATGATAGTAATTTTGAGATAGTATAGGCATATGTTTACTTGTACTAGTCTTGGTGAGTTTTAGAAAGGCTAGTATAGAATATCTCTTGTATAGCCTATCTTAAATTCAATGTATATGAGCTATTTCTTAGACTAGCTAATAGGGTCATAAGTGGCAGGATTATTGCCTCCGTGCCCAATATTTTTTTAACTATATTTAATTCAAAATGCATGTTTATGTATAGCTAATCCAGGTATATTCTGTAACACCCCTTATCTTAACAATGTCATAAAATGTAATAAGATAAGTGGTTACGTTATTCTTTACCTTTTTATCTCATTAATTTGCCTGAGCATATAAATCCATCATTAATTATTATTTGATTAGATTTTTTCATCTTATAGATATATATATACTGTATGATACATATTCCAGGATATATGAAGTACCCATTCATAAGGAGTAAGGAGACAATAAGCCTGTCACTCAAACTCCTTTTACAAAATACTATTGATGGACACGTCCTTCACATGTCCTATCTCAAATAAGTACCCTTATCCCCTTTATATACATCCAAAAAATAGGAGTCCTAATTCTAACCCAAAAAGAACATACAGAATTAGGACCAAAATAAAAGGGCTACAACTACATATCTATGTCTGTTGTCTAGATACACAAATTATTTAGGGGGAATTTCTATAATAGACATAATATAAATATCCTTTAGTATGGTAAAAGTCCTTACGAAAGGAACTTCTACCATGCCACTTCAATCTCCATGATAAGACAATACCTAGGCATCTAATACATACCAGTACAATAATGAGAAATAATTTCCCAGTAGCTAAACAAACCATTTTCTTTCAAATCACTAATGTGTACCATTGTACAAATATAGAAAACATTTCTACATTCTATTTAGTTCAAAAATCTTTCCAATCAATTATAAGGGTATGCTATATGTGAAACATGTGTGTATGCATTTATGAACATGAGATATGCAACATGTGATATCATTAATGAAATATATGATAAAATATTAACATTCCACATACATCAACAACTCACATTTATAATACTGTCATGTATTATCAACTATTGCAACATCATAGTCGGCTTAAAGCCATCTCTTGGTATCATTCTTACTTGACCACTAGGGTGACTCATTATAGTGTTGTGGAGTCTCACCACTAGGGTATCATTTAATGTCATCAAGTTACTTCTATTAAGGTGACTCATTATAGTGCCATGGAGTCTCACCACTAGGTATTATATGATGTCATTACATACACCTGAAGGGGGATATAAAAGTTCCATGCTCCACCCTTTATTGGTGACCTTTAGGAGGACATAAAAAGTGTCATGGCTCTTTCCTTCAGGTAACATTTATTGTCTTTCTCTTTATCTCTAGGGGAAGATATAAAAGTGTCGTGCTCTTACCCCTAGGATAACATTCATTACTTTGACATGTTCACCTCAAAGGGGATATAAAAGTGCCATAATCCACCCTTGTTTGATGACTTTTCATGCCTTTGCTTTCACAATTGCAAAGAGATTTCAATCCATTCAATCACATTCACATAGTCTTTGAACATATTTCTATCAATGGCATAATGCATGCAATTTATCATTCACATTTATTCATCACATCATTTTCCCCATTTTGCTTAACACAGGCCACTTTAAAATACATATTAGGCCACTTTTTATTAACACATAAATTTATCCATCCAAGGGAAAAATATACATAGCATTCGTCCAAGGCAAGAAAAGTATGAAGAATTTGTCTTTCCAAGCTATTTGGTTCATTTCTAGCATTCTTTTTACCATTTAGGCATTATGGCAACATTTTCCATAAATGCATAACATTTTCCATAAATGCATAACATTTTCACACACCTCAAAATGGGTAAGTGTACATTTGGCCTTTCTTTTCCACCCTTTTCTAGTTAATTTTTCATTCCAAACATGACAATACACATAATCTTACAACTTCAAATTTTTAAGCACACTTTCAAGGTGAAATGGTAAAACTTTAAAATGGTACATTTGCCAAAAACATGAAAATACCATAATTTTCTCTCTCCTCCTTTCTTATGACTAAACTTATAAGTTTTTCTAGTCATTTTTCAAATGGATTTCAGCACCATTGCCATGAATGCTTTCAGCCAAGAAGGGTAAGGTACCCTTTCATGGTTAATGGTGAAGTTAGAAAATGGGAAAAGTGCCAAAACATTAACCTAGCATAATTTTTTCTCTCTTACCAATTTATAACAAGTTCTTCCACCATTTCTAGACACTTTTCAAACCAATTTCAGCACCCTCACAAGGACAAGCTCTCAGCCAAAGGGAGAAAAACATGGAAATGAAGTTGTTTCACCATTTTTCTTACAAGACAATCATATTCAAGTAGTTCTCATGCAAAATCACCATTTTCTCACTCTTAAACACACCATTTCAGCCACCTTAAAAATTAGGGTTTTTCAAGAGTTAAGTTCCAATCATGAGAAATTTCAATCTCTTATGTTTTCAAGCATTTCAACATGTCCATATTCATAAATACAACAAGATTTCAACATAAGCAAAACCTATTCAAGGAAATCTTCCATAAGAATGTAGAGAGAGAAAACCCTAACCTTCTTGCAAGTTTAAGAAAAAGTTTAAGAACCTTTTCTAGTTCATTTTTCATTCCAAACATGACAATACACATAATCTTACAACTTCACATTTTTAACCACACTTTCAAGGTGAAATGGTAAAACTTTAAAATGGTACACTTGCCAAAAACATGAAAATACATAATTTTCTCTCTCCTCCTTTCTTATAACTAAACTTATAAGTTTTTCTAGTCATTTTTCAAATGGATTTCAGCACCATTGCCATGAATGCTTTCGGCCAAGAAGGTTAAGGTACCCTTTCATGGTTAATGGTGAAGTTCGAAAATAGAAAAAGTGTCAGAACATTAACCTAGCATAATTTTCTCTCTCTTACCAATTTATAACAAGTTCTTCCACCATTTCTAGACACTTTTCAAACCAATTTTAGTCCTCACAAGGACAAGCTCTCAGCCAAAGGGAGAAAAACATGGAAATGAAGTTGTTTCACCATTTTTCTTATAAGACAATCATATTCAAGTAGTTCTCATGCAAAATCACCATTTTCTCACTCTTAAACACACCATTTCAGCCACCTTAAAAATTAGGGTTTTTCAAGAGTTGAGTTCCAATCATTAGAAATTTCAATCTCTTATGTTTTCAAGCATTTCAACACATCCATATTCATAAACACAACAAGATTTCAACATAAGCAAAACCCATTCAAGGAAATATTCCATAAGAATGTAGAGAGAGAAAACCCTAACCTTCTTGCAAGTTTAAGAACACTTTAATCAAACCATAAAACAAGAAAATAAGGATTTACGCATGTTTAGCCACCTTGAAAATGCAAATGTTGAATTTCTTAAGTATTTTGCCTTGATTTCCTCTTCCTCCAAGCTTGGTTATGGTTTCGGCCAAGGCTTCCTTTCTCCCTAGGTTTCGACTTCTTCATCATCTAAAGGAAAAAAGATGACTTAAATTAGGGTTTAGGTGAAATTACCAAAATGCCTTTGGTGTAAAATAACCAATTTACCCTTACTACTTCTCTTTTTCAAGAATGGCATTCACTCTCCTTAGAATTGTAATTTTGTGGAACTTCCATAGGTTAGGACAATTCTGCCCTGATAATTTTTGAAATTCCAAATTTGTCCTCTATCTTTTTGGAAAATTACCATTAGGTCCCTAAGAAAATTACCATTTTACCCTTTATGTCCAAATGGCCAATTTAACCCCATTTTTTACCTTTTTCGAGTTTAATGGGCAAAAAATACTTGAATAAAGTTTCATAAAACTTATTTTTATAAAATTACTAATTTATCCTTCTTTGACAAAATTACCATTTTGTCCTTTATACCAATACTATTATGTTTACCCTTATTCTTCCTCCTTTCTAAAATAAAAGGGTAAAGACTTTCCAATTCTATTTCTATGAAGTATTTAAGTAAAAATTAAATTTTTCTATCTTATGAAAAATTACTAATATGCCCTTGGGGTAAAATTGCAACTTTGCCCTTTTAAGAAAAAATTACCATTTTGCCATCAAAGTGGACAAAATCACTTCACACTAAATTCTTTTTCTCTCTTAAATTTATTCCTCCTTTATAGTAAAATTACTATTTTCCCTTCTTTACCAAATTTTTAATTTCACCCTTTTATGAAAAAAGTGGTTCTATCTTTATGAAAATGTCCATTCTATCCCTTTAATGAACCATCATTATCATTACATAAATAATAACATCTTAATGTTCAATTAATGATAACAATAATGTCATAACAAATCTCAAAGTATTAGAGGTGGATGTTACATATTCTATACATTCTATTTCGCTGTGAGAATGAGTGAAACCCAAGAGTAGAGACCTGACCCTAAATGGCACTCAATTAATTAACTTGGTAAAAAGTTTAAAATTACGCGAGTAGAAGTAATAGTAACACACCATTACTATGATAAATATATATTTTATACCTTTAAATACTTAAAAGGAACCATAGGTAAAGGGGGTTTTACAATTATACATTGACTATGGGAGACTATTATTTCTTCATAAGATTAAATAAAGGTTTTCTTGGGGATAAGTAAAAGCTTAAGTGTGGGGTAATTTGATGAGTACAAATTTATACATCTTTAATTGAAATTTTTCACTCACATTTAGAGTATATTCTAGGTGTTTAATCAAAATTACCCAAGTTTCCATCTTATTTCCATGTTATCAGAGCTTTAACCAGGTACAAAGTAATTTTGAAGTTAAATGGACCAAAACCAAGTGTCTAAAGGCTCAAAACACCTCAAAATGCACCTTGTAACAAGATCAAGCATGAAGTCTTCTAGAACACACCCTACCGTGTGGCCATATTGCCTCAGAGCTTCTAGAACATACCCCTCCACATGTCCAAGACACCTTATACACCTCCCTACATGGCCATAGCAACCAATTCCAACCAAAAGAAGGCTAAAAATGCACCATGGAAGCTCATCTTCTAGAACACAGCCATCAACACAATTGTGCCATTTTCTAGGCTACCACACGGCTGTGTCTTAGCCTAAAAACCTTCCTCCCTTGCCTATAAATAGGAGGAGGCACACGGAGAGAAAGGCATTCATTCAGAGAGAGGAAAGGTGAGCACAAGGAGTGGTTTGGAACATGACAATTTCCTTCCATTCCTAAAGCTTAGCACTTCAATTCCCTTGTCTCTCCACAAAGGTAAGAGCTATGGAGATTCATCCAAGAGTTGAAGGAAGAGATTGAGAAACACCAAGAGATGATTTGGAGCATAATTGAGGAAAAGTTCAAATTCTAAAGCATCCACCGAAAACTCGACAGATGAGGGTGTTCTTGTGTCCATTTTCTTCTTCTTTCTTAATTATAATTCTTGTTGTTTTATTCATAAACATGAGTAGCTAGGTTGGTAAAACTCATTTGGGGTACCTAACTATATTGATATTTTGGGTTTAATATGATTGAATTATGAATTAAATTGTGTGATCTTCCTTTAGTTAAAGATTAATTTAGTTTTTATTATGAGACATCGTAGGAAAAACTATCTAGATTCCTCTCAAAAACTCTAATTGATGATGTTTGGAATTGGAAAACTAACTAAAGAGAACATTCAATCTTCACTTGGAATTATAGGTTGATTGATTGATGGATTAGGAGGAATTCCTAATAGCAATGAATTAAAACTCTAATGCTGATCTAGAATCACCTATTAGGAAGAACTGGCCAATAGGAGGTTATAAGTTTTAGAAACCCATTAAGACCAACAGAGAATTTAGGCTTAATTTAGGATTCACTCATAAGTAGCATGATTAACTTCATAATTCATGTCTCTTTGAATAATATCACCTAGTCTAGGACCCCAATAGGTTTGTTTTTCTAGAACTTGGACTTTCACGGACAAGTGTCTCACCTTCCCTCTATAATTAGATAGTAGTAGTTAAAATTAATATAGTTTAATTCATCAATTATTTTAGGCTAAATAACAAGGAGTAAGTAGTAACTCTAGGCTTTCCTGTTCTCGTGGGATACAACCTTGATACTCATCATTACACTAGGCTACCCTGACAAGTGCATTGCCTTAGGTGTGGCTATAATTAGAGTATTGGTAAAGCTCATATCATAATTGATCCTATAAGACCTTAACCAAAGGGATAACCTTGTTCCTCATTGTTTGACCTCATTCCTGATGATTCTTAAAGGTTTTGGATGATAAGTTAAATTTTCTTTTAATTGTACTATACTGGCATCAATAATGTGTGATAGGTCATGGATGTATTTATGAAGTTATGAAACATGGAAAACATTATGGAGGTTAGAAAAAAATAGGGGTAAGACTATCTGATAAGCTGATTGGCCAACTTTTCTCAGAATTTGGAATGGCCCAATAAATCTAGGATTTAACTTTCTAAACTTAATGGCTCTACCTATACTAGTGACAGGCAATACCCTTAAGAAAATATGATTCCCCTCATTGAATTCTTGTGGTTTCCTTCTCTTGTCAGCATATTTCTTTTGCCTATCTTATGCCCTAACCATTTTATCTCTTATCATCCTGATTTGGTCTGTGGTTTGTTGTACCAACTCTAGTCCAAGTAATTTTCTTTCCCCTACCTCAAACCAACATAGAGGTGATCTACACTTCCTTCCATACAAAGCTTCATAGGGTGTCATCCCTATGCTAGAATGGAAACTATTATTGTATGAGAATTCTATCAATGCTAGGCTTTGGTCCTAACTCCCCTTATGCTCTAAGGCACATGACTTAAGCATATCCTCTAAAGTTTGAATAGTTTTCTCTGTTTGTCCATCCGTTTAAGGATGATAAGCGATACTCAAGCTTAACCTAATACCAAAAGCTTTTTGGAAGGCTTTTCAAAATCTAGAGGTAAACTTAGGGTCTCTATCTAAAACAATGCTAGTAGGGATCCCTTGAAGTCTAACTATTTCCTGAATATACAAATGGGCTAATTTATCCAAGGAGAAATTGATCTTAATGGGTAAAAAATGTGCAGACTTAGTTAATCGGTCTACTATCACCCAAATAGCATCATTTCCTGATTAAGTCTTGAGTAAACCTACCACAAAGTCTATAGAAATCTTATCCCATTTCCATTTAGGGATATCGAGAGGTTGCAACAATTCAGTAGGTTTTTTATGTTCAATCCTCACCTACTGACACACTAGGCACTTATCAACATACTCAACAATGTGCTTTTTCATGCCTGGCTACAAAAATATTCCCTTCAAGTCTTAATACTCTTAGTAGCACCAGGATGAATAGTATAGTCTTTCCTATGTGCTTCCTCTAAGATTTTATCCCTTAATTCCCCTAGACTTAGAACATAAACCCTATTTTAGAAGGTCATTAGCGCATTGGCCTCCTTATAAAATTCCTTTAGGTCCTTTAGGGACTTTACAATTCATCCTACTTTTGGGCCTCTAGGATTTAAGTTCTAAGGTCCCTCTCAATCCGCAATTCGCCTAAACAAATTCTATCTGGTACCATCAACAAGTATAAGCTCAAATTACTAAAATTTTCTATCAAACGCATTTCACTCACTATCATCTGAGTTATATGGAGGGATTTCTTACTCAGGTTATTCGCCACGACATTGACTTCACCTAGATGGTATCTCAATTCAAAATCATAATCCTTGATGAATTTCATCCATCTTCTCTATCTCATGTTTAATACCTTTTGATTAAAGAGGTACTTGAGACTTTTGTGGTCACTAAATACCTCAAACCTAGACCCATAAAGGTAATGCCTCTAAAATTTCAAGGCAAACACTATAACCGTAAATTCTAGGTCGTGAGTAGGGTAATTTCCCTCATGCGATCTTAATTTTCTGGAAGCATAGACCAATACTTTCCCCTCTTGTATTAAGACACACGCTAGACCATTCTTGGATGCATTGCAGTACAACTCAAACTTTTCCAAAGAGTTTAGGATAATTAACATAGGTGCAATGGTTAACCTTTCCTTTAAGGTTTGGAAGCTATGTTCACATTTGGAATCCCACATAAATAGAACATCCTTCCGAGGTTAACTTGGTCATTGGCATCGCTATTTATGAAAACCCTTGGATAAACCTCTTGTAGTAACCACTGCTTCAGTCTTGGATTTACTACGGATTTTAGTCATCGTTGTAGGTCTTTCCTAATAAACCACTGCTTCAGTCTTAGATCTACTACTACCCCATCCTTGGTAATCACATGCCCTTGGAATCTTACTTCATTTAACCAAAACTCACACTTCTCGAGTTTGGCATACAGTTGTTTCTCCCTAAGCACTTGTAGCACAATTCTAAGGTGTTGTTCATGCTCTTGCCTATTTCTAGAATATACAAGAATATCATCAATGAACGTTAACACAAACTGATCAAGGTAGGGTTTAAAGATGCAATTCATGTAATCCATGAAAATAAGTTGAGCATTTGGCAAGCCAAATGGCATTACAAGAAATTCATAATGCCCATACCTAGTCCTAAAAGCAATCTTAGGTATTTCTTCACTTCTCACTCTAATTTGATGGTACCCCGACCTCAAATTGATCTTAGTAAACACAACTGCTCCTCTTAGTTGATCTAACAAGTCATCAATTCTAGGGAGGGGATATTTATTTTTCACCGTCACTTTGTTCAATTGCCTATAATCTATGCACATTCTCATACTTCCATCCTTTTCTTCACAAATAACACCAGTGTTCCCTATGATGAAGCACTAGGCCTAATGAATTACTTTTCTAAAAAGACTTTTATTTGCATTTTCAACTCACTTAATTCTAAGGGAGATATCCTATAAGGTGATATAGAAATCAGTCCCACTCCAAGAACTAACTCTAAAGAGAATTCTACTTCTCTCCCTAGTGGAAGACTAGAGATTTCCTCGGGAAAGACATCAGGGAACTCTCTAGCTATAGGGATACTATCAAGCTTATACTGACTCTTAACCTTAGAAGAATATAGGAAAAATAATTGTTGATCTTTTCCTTTGTACCCCTATTCACAGGTATAATGTCTATAAAAGTCATAGATTTCTCAAAACAGTTTAAGACCACCCTATTAAAAGACAACCAATCCATCCCAAGAATGACATCTAAATCCACCAAAGGTAGATAGATAAGGTCAATAATAAAAGGTTTATTTTCAACAATGAATGGGCAATTTAAGAAAGTAAAAGAAGTTAAAACATATTTTCCAACAACAGTAGAAATGGATAACTCATAAGGCAATTTAATTAAGCTCAATCTTTCTGCACATTCAATGGAAATGAAGGAATGAGTGGCACCGAAATCAAATAGTACAATTAAGGGAACATCATTTATAAAACATTAACCTTTGATTAAATAGTAGAATTGGTTTACTCTTTTGCCCTTGAGGGTGTAAATTCTCCCTCTAGTCATAGGCTTAGAGGCCTCGTTACCTTCTTCCCCAACGGGCAATCCTTGATGAAATGTCCTGACTTACCACACTTGTAACAGACATTCTGTCCCAGCAAACATGGCTTATTCCCATGATTCCTCCCACACTTGGGGCAGTTGTTTGAAGCAGTTTTCCTAACCATGGGCTTCATCCCTAACTGGGTTTTACCAAAATTGCTCTTCTTTCCCTTGGAAAATCCAGCTGTGATTTCCTCTTAAGGGGATTGAACTCTTTCTTCCCCTTTATAGTCTCCACCAAGATCTTTGAAACTATGTGACATTTTTTAGTCAATATGGCATAGTTTTGTGTTTCTAATGAAGCCACATCGCTCTTTAGTTCCAGATTTAACCTAGCCTATATGTGCATGGCCATCCATGCTTCATCCTGCCTCAACTACAGATAGAAGGAGAACTTGGAAAGCTCCTCAAATTTTTCCAAGTAATTATCAAAATACATGCCACCTTGTCTGATCTTCATAAAATTTACTTCTTTCTCGTTTCTCACACTTTAAGGGAAGTATTTCTCTAAAAACACCTTCTTAAAGGAATCCTAGGTGATCTAGACTCCCTAGGCCTATATTAATGGCTTGGCCCCTTTCCACCAATGCTTGGCCCCCTTAGCTAGCATATAAGTAGAGTATTAAACCTTCTGAGCCTCTATACTCCTCAAAACTGCAAATAACTTCTCCATCTCCTCTAACTACTCTTCTACCACCTTCGAGATGAACTCACCCCTAAAGGAAAGAGGTTTAGCTTTCTGAAACTTAGACCATCCCTCATAGGCCTGATCCCCTGCTTGTTCGCCCTCGGGGTTAGGGTTGCAGTTCATATTTTAGTCCTCCTGCATCTACTGAAGCACCTCAGTTATAATAGTTGCTTATTGAGTGACAGTAACGGCCTGTTCCCTTATGGCATTTATGATTCCCATTAGGGTGTTCATAACCTTGGCTAAATCCATGTCACCATCTTTATCCCGTGTACCATTTCTCTTAGGAGGCACCATATCTTACTATTCAAAACAAACATTATTAAGGTGATCAGTTTCATTAACAAAATATTTATAAGAGAATATATAGCTTTATAGGAAATATTGTACAGCCCCAAACCTAGCACTTCATTCCTCAAGTCAAAACAAAGCACAAGTAGTCAATTGCCTAGGCTCAGCTAACTAACCTGTAGTAGTCTTTATCCTAAGGAATTTACACTTACTACTGAGTCAGCTATGTGCTAACCATGGTAGCCATGCTCTAATACCAATTAATAAGTAACACCCCTTCTACCTATAGTTCCTTTTATATTAATTTAGAAGTATAATATTTAAATATCATATCATAGGTGTACTACTATTTCTTCTACTTGAGTAAATATAAACTTTTTACCAAGTTTATTAATTGAGAGCCATTTGGGTTAAGTTCTACACTCAGGTTCTCACTCGTGACTAGCAACTAAATTTCACACTATATTCATATACATAATTTACTCTAAATAGCTATACACAAACATGCATAAGTACTCATTTGTAAACTTTAATTTAAATATCGGGGCATAGAGGCAACATCCCTGCCACTCAAATTAACATATCTATTGACAATCTCAGGTTAATCTATGTCCATACGTACCATATAGGCTATACATGAGATCATCTATACTATCCTTCCTAAAAAATCATAAAGACTAGCATAAAATAATTACATGCTTATATTATCCAAAAGAAGCATCTCAGTGTACCCCACGAAGGGTTCCTTTCTCCAAATTAACTTCATCTCTAGCTAGGGACCTAAACATTTGGTACACACCAGCACTTATGTGAGAAATTAATCTCAGTAGCAATGCAACCTGCTTTGAAAACTACTAGCCTGTACCACTATACTCATATGAAAAAATCTCTACATTCTTTCCATTATAAAATTGTAACACATTCTATTAGGATGCAATGTGTGCAACATACTTCATATCATATGCTCATCTATATGCATGTAACATTTGAAACATATAAACTTTTCAATATGAGATATGCATTCATCATCATTTTCAACATAAATTTCATCTTAAACAATCCATGAGGCAATAAACATACATTTTCATTTAACATGTGAGCACTCAATGAATGGCTCTACGTACCACTACATTCATGCATGAGTTCACTTGACATCATATGTGACAATTCTGCCACTAGCATTATCTAAGGCGTCCCTCATCTGGATCTAAGTACCCCTTAATGGTCACTGCCCTTTTGCAGATCATCCCTTAACTAGTGGGTTGTTATCACTTTCATCCCATATAGGGCTAGTATAACTCTCTACGTGGTCTATATCAACTCTGATAGATCACTCCTGACCAGCGGGAGAATTTCCCTTTCATCCCATATAGGGCTAGTATGTCAACTCACGGGATCACTATCCAACTCTGGATAGGCCTCATCCACTCCGCTTCTACAGATCATGGGATAATGGAATCACCATCCCTTTCCGATGGATCATACTTGTAATGCTCAATCACTTGGAAATTTTAATAATGATGATAATTTTGAAATGTCAAACGAGGATTTGAAGGAAATAAGGAAATTGTGGTTATAACAAGAGAGACTTAAGTGCAGTTTCTCTATTTTTGCTAGATGGTCCCTGAGGTCTCAACAAAGTCACTTCTCTCCTCCCTTATATGAGCTCCTTCCCCTGGTGCCAAAATATAAGGCTGAACGTTCAGAAAGGAGAAAAAGAGGAGAGGAGAATGAGCCAGGAAGAGAGAAAAGGAAAATCAAGAGAGAGGTTGGTGAATTCAGATTTGAGGTAAGAATCTTTCCTGCCAGTCTTAGAAAATCATTTATACATCATTTAGGCATAGATTTCTTCCTTAAAACACATCCAATCTGCTGTGATTTAAGGAAGAAAAAGAAATTTGGAAAACTTAGGGCATTTCAGATTTTTTGAGATTTAGACCAAATAAACTAATTTAAATGCTTGTTTGAGGTTAGGAATAGGTTTCTAAACTGAAATGTTGAGATTTCTGCTTCCATTTAGAGATTTCAAAGCTTAAATCAAAATTTTTGAGTTAGGTTTTTCTTTCACTCAGTTTGCATGTAGATTCTCTGAATTGGTTAATGTTTTGGACCCAAAAGTTTATGGGTTTTGTGCAAAAATGATTAGGGATTAAGCTGATATGATTTTTAGATGTTATGGACTAGTAATATGGGCTGCATTTAATGGAAACTCGCATTTCTAGACTATCAAAGAACAAAATAGTCGACTACCAGAATGTATTAGTCGACTGTCGTGTTCTTTGCAAACCTAAAATTTTACTCAGCAGCTTAGAGTCGACTCCAGGCATGCGCTAGTCGACTGTCGAGCCACTGTAAAACTCAGAACTGAACATAGCAACTTAGCAGTTAACTACCAGGTGGGCACCAGCGACTGTCGAGCCACTATGAAGCCCAGAATCACATATAGAGGTGCGCCAGTCGACTATCGGGTCCCTGTCTCATGAAATACAGATATCCAGAGGGAAATTAGCCGACTGCCAGCTCCTGGCAGTTGACTAGTAGCTCCCCTGATGCAAGGAAATGATTTTTAAACATGATTTGAGCTTGTAAATTCCTGGGCTTTATTTGAATAAGGTTCACACATCATTCTAAAAGAGAATTACGTGAGAAGAGTGATAGAAAACTAAAGAAATAGTGGGAATTCAGAGGAAACTGTAGTGAAACCTTAAGATAGGATTTTCCTGAGAGCATGATAGAAGGGATATGGAATGATATGTGAATTTTTTACCTCAGGAGACAATTTTTGAGGACAATTCAAAGGTAAAAGAGGAGAGCCCTGTTCAAAAGAGGAGCAAATGATAAAGGTAGAGTAATCTACACCCCTTGACTTTTATTAACGATTGTGAATTGCTGTGTAATAAATATGATTTGTATTGATTGGGAATGATTGCTGAACATGATTGATTTGATTTAGATTTTCTAAGTATAGAAAAGACTTGACTGTGATGCTCTTTTCATGTTTGCTAGTTTGGCTATTGGGTTATATGCCATAGGGACAGACTAGCTTATGGTGGATATTCAGTAGCTGGTATAGGACGACCATTGAATATCCCCTATGCAAATCATTTATAAATTGAATTAGTCTGCATTTGTTGGGAATTATGCATTAAACTAAGACAACCCTATGAAAGGTTTAAGGAGTAAGGGTGGATAACCTATATGAGGTGAAGTTAGGGTTTAAGTATAGTATCCCATGGCCTTGAGTATTAGTTGACTGTGTGTATATATTGCCATATAGACTGTATGAGGATGAGACTAGCAGTGTGCATATACCGGGGGATGCCTTAGAAGTTAGCTCTCGCCTGTCCTTGAGCGGGTGATTGGTGTTACGGATCACACTCACAAAATAGGGTGTGTTTTCAAGTGATTGGTGTTACGGATCACACCCAACCAAAACCTTGTTTTTAGATAAAAAAACATGCAATTGAGATGATTAATCACATGAGATGTGTGATAGATTAATGTATGAGATTTTTCAAACTTGATTTCAATATGATTTTCAAACTTGAGATGCTATACTCCCTGTACGTTTTGCATTAATTTCCCTTATACATTTTAGTTAAAGTATTCAGTAATTCACTTATTTTCTAAATTGATTTTGGGGGAAATTATTTTCTATGCTTAGTCACAGCTGAGCTAGCAACTATTTTTAGAAAGTATTTATTTGTAAATTGCTCTACTGGGATTTTTATATCTCATCAAGTTGTTTGCTCAGATGATCAAGAATAGGGGATGCCTAGAAGATAGCTAGGAAAGAGAGTGGATGCTAAGACTACTAGGCAACGCCAGAGGATCTGTATAGTGTTAGGTTGAAATTGTAGTAGGTTAATGGATTGTATATGTCTTGGTTTTAGAAACTATTCAATGAAGCTGATAAATTATGGTTGTATGTATATATGAATTTATTTTATGGTAAGAGAATATCTTAATTGTTTCTGAAAGACTGTTAGAATTTTATGTTCTAGAGCAATGTGTTGTAATATATTATGATATTAGAATTGCTGCACAAGATAGGTGGTTGAGTGAAATTTGAATGGACTGTGAGAAAGGTCTATTTGGGTTACATTTAACCAGTAGCGACCCTCTGATGTTCCCTAGTTTGGGAAAGTGAAAATTTATTCGGTGTATTTTTATGCTTCCGCTAGTATATACTTTGATATATGAACAGTAGGATAAGGGGGTCGTTACAATACTCTTGGTATGTTATTCTCTAACATATGTATTAGAGTGGTTTGGCTCATCTCTATAGATATGCTTAACCCTAAGTATGTGTTTCTTAAATAGCCTTTGGAAGATGACACTAACTAAGAGTTCACAACCATCATAGCGTTTTTGAAAGCATCTATGTTCAAGTAGATGTCAACCATCCCAATCCTTGGCACAACCGTGGAATGCCTAACGGCCGTCCCATACCGACAATTGGTCACTCGATCATGAGCCTATCTACTACTAATGCATATACTTAGAATACTTTCCTCTTTCTCTTCTTATGTTTTTCACTCTCTTTATTTTACTATCACATGGATCCTCTCATCTTAGTGACACATGAATCTTACATCTTACATGTTACCCGCAACATTCCAAGTTTAGATTCTTAGTTTGAGTGAGAATTTTGGCTTACTATCTCTAAAAGTAGGTCATTGAGCTCTTTGTCTAAAACAAAGGGTTGGCAGTCGACTAGTCTCAAGCTACTAGTCGACTGCTAGCTCACTACTCTTTCCATTCTGTCTCGACCTAGAGCTACCAGTCAGTTGCTAGAGGTCTGATTATCTATTGCCAGCCTATTATGAGACACTTCTGGGAAAATTTGGGCCCGATAGTTGACTACTAGAGTGCACAGTCAGCTACTAGCCTTTTGAAAAATTTTCTGGAAAACAAAGAACACGGCAGTCGACTTCCAGGGGCTGGCAGTTGACTGTTAGCATTCTGTGATGCTTTTTTAGGTAGAATAAGAACACGAAAGTTGATGCTTGCTGCCAATGCTATCTAGCAACAACACCTAAGGCAGTGAACCTATCGATGCAGCCTAGCGCAATGGTGAGAATCAAGGTCGTATTCCTCGGGAACGGGAAAGCCCAGAGCTACTGTTTGTTCTCTGTTATTTAGCCTACCAATTCAAAGTAATTTCGATTCTAATCAAACTAATAATTAAGCTAAATGCAATAATCACTAGTCAGCGCTAATTAACAAGAAGATGAATTAGTTGAGACAGAACAGCAAACCCACTAGGAACCTAAACTAGTTGGTAAATACGAAAGATAATGGATGATCAACTGATTACGCTACCTGAGTGAATTCTAATGCAAATTCAAATTCTCTGTCGGTCTCAATGAATTTCTTAAACCTAAAATCTACCACTGGCTGGTTCTTCCTACTGGTTAATTTTAGATTAGCATTATCGATCCAATTCACTTCTATTAAGAGTCATTGCTTCTTAATTCAGCAATTTATTAACCTTAGTTCTAAGTGATGACAAATTGTCCACTACAATCAGGTGTCCAATTTCAATTAAAATCTGTCGATTATTAAGAGAAATCTAAAGAACTTTCAATGCAACATCTTGCCAATGAAAACATAAACAGTCATTCATAACAATAACGGAGATCACGAAATCAATATTCAACCATCCATGGAAATTAAATTCAGTCTACCAACATAGTTCAGGACCCAATGGGTTTTGCCAATTTAGTTCCACATAAACATCATTCAAACAACCCAGAAAATCCACAATTCAAAGAGAAAAACCATGTAGAATTTATATACGTCCCTCTTCTCCTGAACAACTGATGAAACAAAGGCGAGAATAGTCGCTAGAAAGCTACTGGAAAATGACCAGAAACTGCAACTTTGAAGCTGTCCAATGGGTCACAATCGGGTCGAGTCGTGGGTCACGGATACCCGACCGAAAATAGCTCCAAAAAACACCGGATCAGCGGCGAAAGGTTGCAGGAGGGACGCCGCACGACGGAGGGATGATTTTCGGTGGCCTACGACGCAAGCGACGCTGGACGGGTCGCGAAACGCTATCGGGTCGTGTCACTCGGGTCTGTCTCGGGTTGCGCGATCCGTCGCGTTTGGCGGCCGATGGTTCGTCGGAAGGTGCTACTAGGCTGCCTGAAGCTACAGGAGGCGTCGGTGGGCGGTGGGTCGGTCAGAAAACGCCGCAAAACACCGCGATGTGGAGCAGTTTTTCCTCTCGGTTCGCGCATCTTTCTCACCGTTCTGCTGCTGTCCGATGACAATGGGTGGTGGTGGTGGGTTCTCCGTCGTCTCCTGCTGCCAAGGTGGGGTCACGCCGCCGCAGAGCACCGGTCAGGCGAGCCGTGGGTCCCTCGATTGCGCTCTGGTTTCGTGAAGGGTGTGTGTGTTTCTTACTGTTCCAATCTCCTCCCAATTCTACTGTTCCAAGCTTTCAAAACTCTCTTTTTGCACGCTGCTCGGCCTCCTCCCTTGGGCTCATGCCCCAAAGGCCCATTAAGGGCTTTGGCTTGGCCCAATAAGAGAAAAATGGCCCAACTGACCCAAAATAGCCGCTTTAACTCCAGAAAAGTCTCGTTTGCTGATGATAGATTGATAAAAAGCCTGAAATGAAATAAAATACACATTTAGGTGATTCCTAGAATAAAAATACACAAAAAATACAAATAAAATGGACATAAAATATTAGGTAAAATTGTGTAAAATAAGACATATCAAAAGTCGACTTCTAAGAGTTGGCAGTCAATTGTTAATGTTCTGTATGCTCTAAAACTTACTATTACATCCCAAATTTTGTCTAAAACATGTTCCCCAAATCATTTCCATAAACTATAAACTTAATACCAGCATTTGAACATCATATGACACTTAAAGCCGACCCAAAACTCAACTTAACATTACTCAATACTAAGATCAAACATACTTTCACACTTAAGGCATAAGCCCACTTTCACAATTAGTTACAAGCATAAATGAGCACAACCATTCAGCAAACATCACCCAATAGTAGTAAAAAAACTATACAAAATGTAGGTTTAAACCCCAAACATAAATCAAAACATTCATATTAACATTTCTTCAGCAAATAGCTGAACATTTCAGAAAAATAGGGTTAGGTTGAGTTGCTACCTTGATTCCTGAGGAAATGTGTGTGTAAGATGTGTTAAAATGGTCCTTCCCTTGCTGTAGAACTAATTCCCTAGCCTCAAATATGTTCTTCCTTTAGAAAATCTCTTTCCCTTTGCCCTAACTCACCATTCTTTCTCTACTCACCCTTCTCTTTCTCTATCTAGAAAATGTTAAAGTTTGGAATTTTGTTTTAGGGTTTAAGGTTTCTAAATTATTAAATCTAGCTAATTGCACTCTAGCCCTTGGCCATTTTGTGACTTTAGCCTAGCTGAACTTCTCTTTGTTTTTTTTTATTTGGTCCTTAGTCATACTTTAACTCAGCTTTTATTTCTTTCAACTAAGTCCCTGCACTAATGCAACTATATGCAATTAATGCAACACGCAAAAGCATTAAACTTAAATTAACAACTAACAAGCATCTCTTAATCATATTAGGAGCAGATGTTACATTCATCTGTAACTAAACTCTTGTAAAGATTAATGAGTAGTACCCGGATGATTTTACAAGTAACTAGACCTTACTTGAGTGCTACCAATCATGGAAGAACGAGCCTCACTGCACTAAGTCGCGTTCCAATGACTATGATCCTATAAGGAATACTATTTGTAAGAATATTAAAATAAGGAAGTCTGGTACATCTCCTGTAGGAAACAAAAGAAGGCTATGTTGTAATAATCTGAAAGAAGAAGGTCTGAATACCTTTGTGTTGTGCTCTATAATAGAACTTCTACATAAAAGAGGGTAGAAGTCCTTCTATAACCTGGATTATTGTCAGTCATCCACAATACTTCTAATTCTAGTATTGTTACAAACAGACTGTTCAATTATAGAGGTAAGTTATGAGAAATTTGGGTGATTAGATAAGTTTCATGTTAAACCAAATTTAATTGAAATATAAACTATATTAATTATTTTTAACATCCACTCTAATTATGATAAAAGAGATGTTTGATAATTGTTAATTTGATGTTTAATGCTTGTGTATGTTGTATTTGTGCATATAGTTGCATTAGTATAGGGACCAACTTGAAAGAATTACAATTCCTTAGTTGAGAGTGAGGCTAAGGACTTAAGTGAAAAGGGAAAATATATGGAGACC
Source organism: Senna siamea (assembly GCA_031216115.1). Taxonomy (NCBI): domain Eukaryota; kingdom Viridiplantae; phylum Streptophyta; class Magnoliopsida; order Fabales; family Fabaceae; genus Senna; species Senna siamea. Next base: position 15,353,441 of record CM062356.1, read on the forward strand.
AAAACTACAAAGTGGCTAGGGATTAGAATGCAATTTTTTAACTTTCTCATAAACCCTAGCTGTAACCAAAACCCCTACACACTTCCACCATACCAGATTTTAGAGAAAGAAGCTGAAGGGGGCGGTTAGAGAGAGAAAGGGGCGAGCTAGGGCTTGAGGAGGGAATTCTATTGAGGAAGGAGAAGATTTGAGGCTAGGAATCAGCCCAATAGCAAGGGAGGATCATTTCTAACACATCAAACACACACATTTCACAGGAATCAAGGTAGCAATCCATCCTAAACCCCTATCTTTTTCTGAAATGTTACTATTGCTAGAAAATATATATTTTTACATGTTTGAACTGAGATTGGGGTTAAACCTACATTCTGTATGCTTTTCTACTTTTATGGGATGTTGTGTTGCTGTATGTATGCTCATATATGTGCTTGTAATGGATTGGAAGGGCTGGGTTGTGTTCATCTAAAGATATAGACTAGTTTTCCTTGAATGTACCATGTTTGAGCTAATGGATGAGAAATTTTTATTGAAAAGTAAAGTTTTTTGTATGGGAATTAAGCTCACATGTTTGGAATTGAAACTGGAATGCATTCTGGACTGGGTATTATCAAAATCATGTTTTCTGAACTACAATGGAGCATAGCAGCCGACTACCAGATACCTAGCAGTCAACTGTCGAGCTCGTGTCTGCACTAAGTAGTCGACTGGCCATCATCACAGTCGACTGTTGTGTTCCTGGAAAACTTAGAAGTGTAGACAGAGGCTTAGTAGCCGACTGCTAGGTTCCTAGAAGTCGACTGTCGGGCTCATATTTTTACCCAAAAAGCATTCTAGAAAGCCACCAGCTGGCTGCCAACATGCTGGCAGTCGACTGCTAGCTTACTATCTAGTATATAAGGATTACAGAGAGCCATCAGTCAACTGCTAGCCTTCTAACAGTCGACTGGCAGCCTTCCAACTTGCAAAAGGAGGTTTTTAATGACAATAGAGCTTAGTAATTCTTCATACTAACTTAATCAAGGGCTCACAACATAGGTAAGCAAGGAAACTAGGAGTTTTGGGTGATGATACCCTTGGGATAGTGAAAGAAAGAGAGAGCAGAAAACACAAAAAGGGAAATAGGAAAGTATTCTTAGTGTATGCCTTAGGATAGATAGGCTCAAGATCGAGTGACCGATTATCGGTATGGGACGGCCGTTGAGCATTCCACGGTTGTGCTATAAATTGGGATGGTTAAACATCCACTTGAACTTATATGATTTCGAAAACACCGTGAAGGTTACGAACTTTAAGTTAGTGTCATCTCCCAAAAGCCATATGAGAAACACATACTTAGAGTAAAGCATAACCATGGGCATAATCTGATTCACCTTATAGTATGTGTAGAGAATAGTGTACCAGGATTTTGATCCACCTCGAAGGAATGGTGGTGATTCCATAGTATTATGATCTGCCTAAAAGTGGAGAGGAAATGATTCCGGTAGAGTTGACGGTGTTCCCATGAGAGTTATATCAGCCCCATTTAGGACGAAAGGGAGGAATCTCGCTGGTTAGGGATGATCTGCCAGAAAGGGGCAGGGACCATTAAGGTACTTGGATCCACTGGGGGACGCCTCAGAATGTACAAAAGTTAAGGCATGGTTAAATAGACATGCGCTCATTCATATAGACAGTGGTGCGTGAAGTTGTTGCTAGGCAACTCTCCCGATTACTCTTAGGGTGTTTTATGTACTGCTCATATGTTATGGAAAAGAAATGATGTTATGTTTACTATCCCACATGTGTTTTATAAGAAATGTTTTATGATGAGAATGATGATGAATACACTTCCCATATTTTAAAGTTGATATGTTTTAAATGTACATGCATACATATGAGTACATAACATGATTAAATGCTATACTCATTTCATTCAAATAGTATACAATATGTTTCATGAAAGAATGTAGAGTTTTTCTGTGCGAGCACGGTGGTACAGGTCAATGAATTTCGTAACTGGTTGTATTGCTACTGAGATTCATTTCTCACAATAGTATTGGCATGTACAAGATGTGTAGGTCCCCTTGGGCTGGAGGTGAAGGTAAAGGATGAAGAAGTGTCCAATCTAGGCACACAAACTATTTAGTTTGGATAGTATAAGTACATGTTAGGATTGATCTAGCCTTCATGATATTTTGAGAAAGGCTAGTGTAGAATTATTTTGTATAGCCTATTCTAACTTATCTATATATGAATTAGGCTAAATTGATGAATAGACTAATTAATGGGGTTATGACCGGCATGATTGTTGCCTCCATGCCCAATAGTTAATTGATTATATTTAATTAAGAATGCATATCTATGTATAGTTAATCTAGGTGTATGCTATATGTATTTATTCCGTTGTGATGCTAAGAGAACTCGAGAGTAGAGACCAACCAAAATGGCAATCAATTAATTAACTTGGTAAAAATTTTTAAAATTTACTTGGGTAGAAGTGATAGTAATACCAACACTCTGATAATTATTTTCATATTATAATTTTTAAAATATCAAAAACGAACCGTAGGATAGAGGGTGTTACATTATTAACTTAAATTTTTTTATAAAAAAATAATCATTATTATGCATTAAATATGCAAAGAATCTAAAAATACTAAAAAAAATCACATTTTCCTCCTTTTAAGAAATAAAGATAAATTATAATTTTATTTATTTTGACCCAATATTTTTTATATTTGATATTTATATAATATAACATGTATTAAATATGTGTTTAATCAATATAAAAGAGTTAATTTATTAAATTTTAAAATAAAATAAAATTATAATTTTTAACTCAAAATAAATAACATTAAAATAAAATGTTTTTTTAATTTTTTTTAATAAATTATATTTTCAATAAAAAATAATATTATTTTTTATAATCTTTTTGAAAATAGATGAAATTTAATTATGAACTTAGATTTAATTTACCGAAAATGATAGCTAAACTTCAAAACATAGTAAAATATTTTCTTAAACTTCAAAATATTACAAAACATTCATATTTAATATTTGATATTTAAAGAATATTTTGATATAATCTAAAATTTATGAATTATTTTGTTTTATTTAAGCTAAAGTATAAACCTTATTTGTAAAGCTAAAATGTATTTATTTTTTACAAGGAAAAAATCAGCATGCATTCTCGCGGAATTCTATTTGTCGTTGTCGTCAATTAGCCGGTGCAGTTCAATTCCAAGGATATGGTACCCAAGAGGGGTGGAGAAGGCAGGGTAACGGACGTTTCCAGAACTCCATTTCCATCTCCTACCTGTGTTTTGATTTACCCATACTCATGTTTCCAAAACAGAGTTGAAAGAAGATGAACATACAGGTTTCATATACAGCACCACAAATAGAACCAACTTCGCAAATAGGAACAACATTTTCCTAACCTCTGGCTCTCCTCCATACAGATCACCTCAACTCCGCATCTTTGTCGTTTCACTTTCCCACATTCCTCAAAATACCCTTCTCTTTCTGCCTTATATATATATATACCTTAAACAGGCTACTCAATCTTCTCCTAAAGCCCCACTGTTTCTGAGCCATAATGGTATTGCCAAGGTTTCACGCCAAGAGATGCTAACACTACAGATTCAAAAAGATCCTATCTGATGCTAAAGGTCTACGCCTCTGAGCCAAAGGTGATAATGGTGCATTGTTTTTTATATAACCCCGAGTTCATCATATAATTAACTTGAAAAGCTACCAGCTCCCTAAGCATATCACAACTCTAACTACAATGTAAATCTATCCCGCAGAAGCTGCAAATGGAGTTAGACCCTTCTGGTTAAGCTTGACTTTAATCAAATGCACTACATTTGAATTTTTCCCCATCTAAAAAAACCGGCATGAAAGAAATCAGGACACAAACAAGCACATTTGCGTTCATCTTCAGCATTCTTACATGATATTAAGTTACAAAAGCCAATCGTAAATATTGGGGCAGAAAACTATATACATTAAATTGGGTCGTATTCGAACAGGGGGTGCAAGAAGAAAGAAACTTTCTTCTGCGAGTTACCCCCTTCATCCCGGTCACATTAAGTAGCCTCGGACAAAAGGAGCCAGCATATATATGTATATATATAGACAATATGAGTAACAACTCCAGTATAGCTTTTGGTGCACCGGCCTTGGATAAGAAATGTGTACTGGAGGGCCCAAATTTTCATCGGCGTTGATGGCACATCTGGCATGTGATGGAAGATTTGGGATTTCCGTAAGTACAATGCTCACACGACCAAATATTATCGTCAGTCATTCTGCTGGTTCGAGTAGTTCCCTTTCCTCTTCCACCTCTCCCCTTGCTGCTTCCAGCACCATTTTTTGAGCTTGTTGCTTTGCTGGAAGCAGCTCCATTACTATCCACATCAGATAGACCATTCTCTAATGCCCTAACCAAGTTCTCAAAGTAGTTTCTAGTCACACTGCACACAAAATATACATATATATATATTAGAAATTCAAGTTTCTTCTATGCCCTACAAATTAATCACGACTGCTCCAAATTAATATAGAAAAGTGAAACGGGGGAACAAAATCATTTGGCAAGTCAACTCAAGCTCTAAAGAGTACCAACAATCATAAATAAATTAAAATAAAAGTGAGGCAAAATCCTAACAAATTGGAACCAAAGATACACCTAGTTAATCCAGCTAGCTTTGTGCGGAAGTCATTGAATTCTCTAGATGGGCCATCAGCATTGAGGTACTGCTGTAATTCCTTTTCAGCACATTGATGAAGTCTTTCTAAACCAGACTCTGCCTCACCTGAAAAAAGTGAAAAAAAAGAGAAAAGAATATTATTGACAGTGAACCGCAATGGGCACAGGACAGTAATAAAGAAAATTCAAATTGACATATTTGACCTTGTAAGTACTCAAAGAACTGTTTTTTAGCATGCTCATGCTCTGGTAAATAGTACCCATAAGCATATGTCCACTTCAGCACTCGTCTACATTCAACAATCTGCAAAATGGGGGATAGGAAGCCTTTTATGTTTACCCTCAGATGATTTCTTGTAATTGTGGCTACTTTACACAGAAACCCATACAACTAGTAGAAAAAAAACATTAAAAACTTTTTTTCTTTTATGAAAAACACTAAAAGCTGACTAACAGCCAAAAACTAAAACCTGGCCAAATGACCAGCTTCCAGAAATAGTTCAAAGTCAATGAATAAGCAACTATGGTGGGAGGTCAGGGTGGCTGTGAAGAACTGTTTACTCTCAGAAAGTTAAAAATACAAGGGGCTTCATAATTCAAGATTAAGCAAGCTGCAATTCAATAGTTGATTAAACCACAAAGCATCGTTTTACCTGAAGCCATGCCTCAGTTATGAATTTAAGCTGTGACTCAGGTTGGCATTGTGTGTCACTAAGCTTCTCAATCTGTCAAAAACAAGAAGATTAACTAAAGATTACATGATCTCCACCAGACTTACTGAGCTCTAAATTAATTAGAAAATGCAAGAGCAGTACAGCAGAAGGCAACTCTGAATTCAAAGCAGAGCACATAAAATGTAAATTTATCATATGGAGAAAGCCACTAATTTGCCTAGTTTCATGTACAACTACAAAAGTAAAATTTATCAAAAGCAGAATTTCTGAACACAGCAGATGTATATGTAACTTACATGCACAGTTTGCATCTGATATAGATCAGCAAGAGCTTTTTGCCTAGACTGCCAGATGAACAAAAGAAAATTGCACAAGGTATATCAAATAAAGAAAATCCCAACATATGAAAGAAAATAAAATAAATTAATATTCAAAATAACTAGATAGATGCTGACATTTAAAACACCCATGCAAAATTAACAATGTAATTGAAGACAGTTAAAAATAATATAAAATCAATGAAAAAAGGGCTTACTTAAATATCAGCAAGTTACCTCCCTCCCACCCCCCACCCCACCGAAAAAAAAAAAAAAAAAAAAAAAAAAACAGGGATTAAGAGATAAAAGAAGATGACCTATTTCAAGCATATTAAAATTAAATCATAAAGACAGGCTGTCAACAAGAAAGCAACTGAACTGAGGAAAATAAGGAGCACAACCATTAGCAATTTACTTATAAGTAATCAATTAGTCAAATGTAGCATCATTAATGAGTAAAATTGAGGGCCTATTTAATTTTGTTTTGTTTTATTGTCAACAAAAATCAACTTTTGATCCCTTAACTTTGTACAAGGTCTCTATCCTATCCCTTATCTTCACTAACTGGAATTTCTTTCCCTTGCCAAATGCAACAGCCCAACTTTTTGTCCATGTTGTGTTGCATGTCTGTTATATGTATATGTTCTGTCTGTGTGTTTCATTGATAAACCAAGCACCAAATAGAGAGTTTAGAGTTTAAAATTTATATAAAAATGTCAAGTTTTCACTTTTCTTATCTACTACTACTAGGCATTATTACTACTGGGCAAGACTTTATCCTATGTTTTTGTACGTTTTTGTAATTTTATCTTCAATAAATTCTTTTTTCATTAAAAAATTTTAAGAAAAAAAACTACTGGACGTCATTTAAACACCAGCCATTTTTTATGTAATGTAAATTTATACAAAGTCTTGTTAACCTCCTGATTTAACAAATTATCAGTTGTCTTATATATTGAAATAAATTAAAATAATATATAACATACAGAAAATAACAAGTTCAGATTGGTACTTACAGATTGATTGCTGGCCCACCGTTCATAATAATGTGTGTACCTCTCCAATGAGTTCTTTGCCATTTCTCTCCTCCTTTCAGCCTCGTCATACTACATGCAAAAACGAAATTAGTTCATAAACAAATATATCTACAAGGGAAGGCGTGATAACTGTAGCCTGAGAACCTAAATTGAGAAGTGTATTTTATGTCTCTTACCACTCCCTCTTGCTTAGCTGCCTCATAACGGTTGCAAGCATAGAAACCACCAGTTCTTTCACCATGATCTGACCATGCACCAAGGCATAGCCTAAGTGGTAAAAAAATACATTATATTCAGTTAACCTTTTTATAAATTTAAACTATATAAAAAGCAAAGGCAAGCTGAGGGTGCCCATAAAAAGTATTCATCCACAGAAAAGAAATCAATCTGCATAAAATCAAACTTTACATGTTAATAGGAAAAAATGAGAAGAGGATGCATGCAAGCAACATTAATTTTAAATGAAAAACAAAGGCAAAAGAAAATTACCAGCAAAATTCAAATTTACAAGGTGGTGTACATGTCATGTGCATGCACCCCTGGTTCTTTTCAATTGGTCGCTTGCACTTGGGACATGGCTTTGAGTTAGCAAGTATCCTGCAAGTTACAATACTGGTTATCAAATTTCTAAAAAAGCCAGGCCCTTGGCCCTGCCCTTCTACCAAATTTTTTTTTTTTTAAAAAGCAACACTTATCATCAGCATATGCAATTTCCAATAAAATATGTGGTGTCCTTAATTGTTCAGTGAAATTCAATACATGAAAATACTTTAAAAATCATGCAAGATATACAAGATAAGGCAGCATTCTGATAATCCATGGATTAAGAATGGATCTGGTAAAAAAGTTTAGAAAAAAATGTCAAAACAAAACATATATATCAATTTTCTGTGTGAACTATTTTTTTCATTCCTTCAGAAATGAAGTAAGAATCACCACTCTCCTTCCACCAATATTTAATTTAACCAGATTGAGCATGTCTCGTTAATTTTTCATCCCTTAATGGCCCAAAAAAAATATATTGACCCCTTAAACGACCTCCATTTCAGTGTCTATATTAAACATTATATAACTGCATTTATGGTCAATACCAAATTACTCAAACTATTCATATGAATCTGATAGACCAAATATCTCTCAGCATGCTCCAGTTTCCATACCCACTAAAAGTTAGCAACAGCAATCAAATGACTTAGCAAAGCATTAGCATTGATTTGTTGGCTTGCAACACATCCTTCATTCCTTAGACCAAAACCAGGGCTGTGCAAATCATTTGTTAGAAAACAAAGTCAAGCAATGTTACTTGCTGCTCTCATCCAGTGAAAAAGGAAAACTCATTGGAATCACCATCTTCATCAACTTACAACACTAAAACCAATACATAAATATTGATACATATATAAATAACAATGAGTACAAAAACAAATAAAGAAAAATTATATAGCCAATGATGTTCTAACAAAAATCCCCAGTTTAGGTCCATAAAAAGCTATAGTGTAGCAAATGCATCAACCTTGACAGCAGCTATTATTGAAAGGCAGGAGACACTAAAGTAATCAAATATCCGGAAGAAATACAGGTAAGACACTAATATCTAGAGATGATAAATAAACTATTACCAATTCATATTTTCAGATTCTGCACTGTTCTTCAAAACCCACTTTGCCACGGTGCCACAGTCCACAGGACGGTGTGCCTCCTCAGTGCACTGTAGAGTGTATATCCAAAGAAGCATCTTAAAGTCAGCATTACAAATAAGAATATTCTGAAATGCGATACTGTAACAACTTGAAAGAATCCAGCGAAAACTTACATTCCAGCAAAAGCTGTATGAACAGAGGCAAGAAACATCATAATTTCCACTACCAGCATCAAAAGTGACCGCAAATTCACAACCTGGAGCAGGACACCACTTGGTCTAGACAATATAAAGGATGCAAAAGAAATAGCATTACTGTGACAGTGAGATATAAAAAAAAATAAAGAAATATTGTTTCCACTACATGTGATAACAAATGAAGCATCAACCACATAATTTAAGAATTTATATTGCTGCTTTGCCAAAAGATTGTGAAAATGGCTCACTTTCGAGACTCAAACTAAAAAACATGCAAAGAATCATAAATGCCCAGTGTAAAGAAAACATAGCCACATACAGAATCAATGCTTAAATTGGAGCTTGGGAGCACAAAGGAAGTGTAAATATCTAGTTGCAAAGTAAGTGTAAATATCGAGTTATCTACTACATACCTTTTTATTATCTTCAATATAAGACCTAAGAAGGTAACGTGCATACTTCTCCTTGTCTTCATCAGATGCTAACAGATTAATCATATCTTGACCAACAGCAGAACCACAAGTGGGATCAGGACATCTCAGCATCAAACATCCAGGGCCATCGTTAATAGATGTGCTAATATATCCTAGCATTTAAAAAGGACAGAAGAACGTGATATGGCAGAAAAATAAAAACTAGAGGATATAACAAACATAATACTAATATCTACATGATTAGAAGGAACGGACTGACAAAAATAAGTTAATAAAGGAATAGCTACAGATGGAAACAGTACAACTTACCAAAAAAAAAATCCAAATAAATATTTTCAGAATCATGTCCAGATTATATCTGAGGTCACAAAAGAACAGTGTGAAAGCATGAAAGATATACCTTCCCAGCACGAGATACAATAAGGATGACCACAAGTAGCTGCTTCTATCTGTGACCGAGGATAAGTTTCAAAACAGATGCCGCATAACAGCTGACCAAAGAGGGGGAAAAAGTGAAAAACAAATGGTTGCCAAGCAGCAAAAGACAATAAAATCTAACCACAATAGTGGCCAGTTTAAGAACCCAAATATCCATATCTTATCTCACCTCTCTAGCATTAGGAAACTGCACAACAGGCTTATCCAACAAGCCAACTGTTTTGCGGACTCGATCTTCATCAGCAAACCATGCATCATGCACATTGCTGACGCTCCTGCAACACCAACTCTTCGTTAGTACAGTAGTATACAAGCAACAGTCAAAACCTTATACATCATAGAATGCTGCACTGAAAAAATGAAAGCTGAAGACTTCAATGATGGTATCATATAGAGATAACTGAATGATATGCCTTATCAAACAGTAAAAGGATAGAAAGGGACGGAATTACCAATTGTAGTGACGAAGTAGTATGCTTGCAGCAACTCGTGATATAGAAAGAACTGTTGCTACTCTTGTGATGTCTTCTTCTTGTCTTTGCCGAATATCTGATTCCGTCAAGATGGTAAAGTTCTGCTGAAAGGCAAACAAAATGCATCAATAACGGGGATATATAACTGCAGCACTAATAGCAATGGCAAGTGTCTTAAAAATTGAGAAATGGAACAGACCTCGGGGCGACGGGACTCAATCCTATCGGAATCATCAGCATCATCAAAGTAATCATCGGCATCATCATCATAGTCGCTGTAGTAATCCATGGGAGCATCCTCAGTCTCACCGCTGTAGAAATCGTCATCGAGGGACTCGACATCGTTGGCATCGTGCATATCATCCTCGGACTCCATGGAGTGAACCCTAAAAGGGAAATTCAACGGAATTCAGGAAGAAGATATAGTAAGAAGGTGGAGTGGGAGAAGAGTATGGAGAAAATATAGGGCAAGATGGATTACGAATCAGAAGAATAAAAATTATAAATTAAAAAAAAAAAAAAGGACAAGTGTCTTGCTTTTTGTTTGTGTACTCCTAGTGAGAGGCCAGGAAGTGAATGGAATTTGAAAGAATAATAATGATTTGTAGTTATATATGGAGGAGGCTTTGGAGAAGCAGCAGGCTGCAGAAGGAGAAGGATTTGATACGCTTAAGGGGAAGAAAAAGGAATAGGAATAGGATGGAGAGGTAGGGAAGGAGGGGGGCAACGGAACAATGGAAGAAAGTGCAAGTGGGAACGACTACCAAACGTGAGAGTGAGACGAGCTAAGAAATCTACACAAACAACTTTGGTAAATAAAAAAACTGAAGAAAGAATATACTTCCACTTAACATGATTGGCCAAAAAAAAAACTGTTGCATTTCACATGACTTCTTACCGATATATACCTTTTATTAGTTATATAAAAAAATTTAATTTCTTAACTTAAATTCCGACTATATACCTCAAATGAAAATTTTAGCAATCTATTATATATATATATATATTCTTATAGTTCATTCAACATATTTAAAATGTACTATGTAATAATATGTGAGATAACATTCAAAATATATCGCACAACGTACAATGTACTTGTAAAATGCATCGCACATTAAGTAAAAGAATAATAAATTTTAGTTTTCAGTGTTTCTTAGTGTCACATGGCACCATATTTAACCACCTATATTCTCTCTGTCTCTTCCATTTTTTTTTTTACTCTCAATTTTTACTCTTAATTCTTACTTCTTTTATTATGTCACATTTACTCTGGACTCCCTCACACCTTTAACCCTAAACATGTTCATTTCAACTATTCCTTCACCATTTCTTTTAAATGGCTCATTAGAAACATTTTTTTTTGGTAACAAAGAAAAGATGAGGCTAAGACACTCCTAAAATACTAGAGGAAGGCAAACTACTAAGGTCTTCAACCAAATAATGTCTACAATCATAAGGAAGCTCATCAAAGATATGAATCCCATCCGTGAGGGAGTGACCAAGCTTAGCAAGTCGTTTAGCAACATGGTTCTTATTCTTAGGAACATAACATGTAATAACCCAATTAAAATTAATTAAATAATTGGGATAAAAATAATTAAAAACCTTGAAATATTGTTGGGAGGTGATTAAGAAATTTTTTTTGAGCTCGTAGTTTAAATTTGAAAATTTTTTAGAATAAAATTTTAGTTGATGGAGAAAATTTTATTTGCCTTGAGAAACTTAGCAGATAATTTTGGAAGGCTTATGATAGTTTAAAATTTTTCAAATCCCTTCCATATCATCCTAAATTCTTGCCTAAATTGAAAAATGCATCCAAAATTTATCTAGGGAAAAGTGAGAAAAGACCAAAATGCCTTTAGAAACTTTAAAACCCTATTTTTTTCTCCATTTTTTCCATTTTCACTCTCTCTCCCATTCACTCCCTACACTCTCTCTCGCGCACCTCACCTTCACGCTGCCTGCCCGCCGTTTGTCCACCAAACCACCGCGCGTCGTCGCCCCACCTTGACAGAGAAGCTAGCGATGAGTATGCCGCACCCCGTCACCGCCTCTCACGTAATTTTCGACCACCATAGCGGTCAAAAAACGGAGCCGTTAGTCTACAGCTTCCCTCCTTCAATCCGACCAGTTTTGCGTCGTTGGTTGCCAATGAGCACTCGGGCTGGGGTTGTTAGAGGTTCATTGATCCTCTTTGTCACCTCAGCCGTTGCTGTCACCGTTGCCGTCGTCGCCTCTGCCGTTAATTTTTCAAAACTTTTGGTATATATTGAAATACTTCGAATTAATTACTTTTTCCACAATTTCTAGCCTCTAGGATGCTATCAAGGATGAATTGAAGGGATAGATTGGAGAAAAATGGTGAAAATCATAAATTGGAAAATAGGGACTAAATTGTAAATTCTAAAAAAGTTTGGTATGAAGTAGAATTTCAGAATTTGATGCATCTCTGCAATCCTTAGCTTAATTAAGACTCTTTTGATTGTATAGAAGTAGAAAAAGGAAGGAAATCATTGCAAAAGAATCAATTGAAGTTTAGGGACTAAATTGAAAAGATTGATATTTTTTTAGAAATTTCAAATTCCAATGAACCCTTGACGAATGAATAGAAGTAGAAAATAGGAATTTAATTGTAAGGAATCATGATTGAAAGGGAATTTATGTAAGACTTGAATGGTTTCTAAGGAAACAATTTTTGAGCATAATTCAAAGGTAAAAGCGGAAAGTCTTGGTCTATATAGGAGCAACGGTGAAAGGTAGAGTATCTACACTCCCCTTTGTTTTGATATATGTTTAATGTGAATTGATTGTTATGACTATGTTTGTGAACATGTACTGAGAAATGTGTGTTGGATTAGATGAGTATAAGAAATGACCTGCATGTGTTTAAAATGCATTTGAAAATTCTTTGCTTCTAGTTTTATTAGACTATTGGAATTTATGCTTATAGGGCAGAAGAAACATAGGATGGATACTTGATGACTGGTATGGGACAGTTGTTAAGTATTCCATATTCAAACCTACTTTTTAAACTTTCATTATTTGAACATTGAATCGTTCTGTATATGTTAGGATTTACCCGTTAAACCAATAAACCCCTATGAAAGACTATAAGGAGTAAAGGACGAGAGTTTATATGAGGGAATGGATTGGTTTAAGAGTAAAGCCCTATGATCTAAGTATTAGTCACCTATATGTATACATTGCCTTATAGTCGGCGTAGAGAAATGAGACCTATTTGTAATGTGTACATGATGGGGGATGCCCCTTATTGATGTTAGGTTCTCACTCACAAGGAGGACGGTCCCCGTGATAACAACAATCTCAATCACATGGAGGATAGTCCTATGACAATCACTGGGAGGACAGTCCCTGTGATCTTAAAATGAGATTGGAAAACAGCAGACAATAAATTGTGAATTGATTTATATGATTTTATGCATATATATTGATGTAATATGCAGATGTTCGAGATCCTTATAACAACATAGGAGCGTTATGCAATGGATATGAAAATTTGACTGCAGGCATTTTGAAAATGATGGTTTTCATAAACACTTATACTCTTTGATTGAGAAAATGATTTTGACTTCTAATTTTTTAGATAGCCACTAGATTTCCCATGTTTATTGATTTATGATAAATGAAGCTTTAACTCACATGTTTTATTTAATGAATGAATTTTGGGAGAGGTTTTCTATACTCGGACGGAGGTGTAGCTAAACACTCAGCTATTTTGAATAAAATTGTGTATTACTCTACTGGGATTCAAAATCTTATTAAGTTGTTTGTTTAGGCAATCAAAGGCATGATGGCGCCAAGAATTAACATTGGATTGACGTATTTACTAAGTAGAATTACAGAGAGACCGAGATGCTATGATGTAGCTTAGATCATTAATTGTAAATGGCTTAATGACCTTAATATGGTGTTTATTACTCACTGAATTTGTATTTAGAGATATTTATGTTCTATTGTGGTAAATGATTAAGTGTTACATCTTGTAATTAGTATCTCAAATGCAATTTTTGAATGGTAATTTAGATGTATATTTCAGAGTATATTGATGGCTGCATTTTTATAATGATTTGAGGTATTAGATAAGCTGCAAAAGTATAGAATTGAGTGAAATCTGAATAAGGACAGTTATTTGGGTTACACTTAACCAGTAACGGCCCTGATCGATGCATATTTTGAAAAGAAAAATTTTTCATAGCATTTCACGCTTCCTAAATTACATGCTATGGTAAGGGGGTCGTTACAGTTCGATATCAGAGCCTATGATTTTGATTAATTGTAGGAAATATAAGATTTATTTAGGTTGATGATTGAATTGCAACTTCAGGAATTTCTGACTCTAAAATCTTAAACTCTAGAATATATAGGCTTCAGATTTGACATTTTAAATTAGGGATAAACTGCTACTATAGTTTTGTTGCTGTTGCTAAAAGTCTATTTGCTTCCTTTTGTATCAACAAGCCATGGAAAATGCAGGAAGTGGTTTTACTGAGAGATCAAGAGGAAAGCTTAGAGCGAGAAGTAATATGAATGAAGAAATGAGGAAAATGATAGATTCATTCAGGATAATGGCTGAGGCAGTGCGGGATTAGGCTACCACTAGTGTCAACCTCATAAGGGAGAACCAAGGAAGGCCTAACCCTAGACATGGACATTAGACCAATGAACAGGTGACTACTACATATACCAAGGCTAGTTGGAGTTTTAGAAAGCAGGACCACCGGCATTTAAAGGTACATATGAACCTATGGTGGTTGAAGGGTGGCTGAAAGAAATGGAGAAGATTTTTTGACTACTCCACAGTATAGATGAGCAAAAAGTCACCTATGCCACTTATATGCTGAAAGATGAAGCAAAAAACTGGTGGAGTGGTGCAAGGCCGATAATGGAGAGCAGAGGCATTCCGCTGACATGGGAAACATTCAAACAAAGCCTTTCTAGAGAAGCATTTTTGAGAAAATTTTAGGCAAGCTAAAGAGATGGAATTCCTGCAGCTTAAGCAGAGGGACAGACCTTTCGAGGAGTATCTAGCTCAGTTTGAAGAGTTAGCCAAGTATTCCATATATCTGAGGCTGCATCCATATAAGGTTTAGAAGTCAAGACAGTTGGAGGCAGGCCTAGACTAGCAGATGAGGAACCAGATAGCCCCAATGGAGATCTAAGATTTTATAGTATTGGTGAACAAGTGCCAAATTTTAAGTTGTAGTTTAGAGGAAAGGCAGCACATGAATCAGAGGTTTACTGCCCGAAAGAAACAACCTGCTAAGAATTTAAATGTCAAAGGCAAGGAAGGAAACTTTAAACCATAACAAGGGTCATCTAGTGGTAACAGACGGCCTGAAGTAGCTAACTGTCCTAGGTGTGGAAGCAGGCATGGAAATGAACCCTGTAGATACAGAGCACCCATAACTTGCTTCAAATGCGAGAAGACAGGGCATATTACAAGATTATACCAATTTGATGGAAATCAACAAGGTCTTAGTGTATCATGAGGGCCAAGACCACAAGCTCTAAGGAGAGTCTTGACCTTGGATGGGAGCGAACGTCAAGGAATCACCAAGACTGATGTAGGGTAGAGGTAAGATTTATGATTTTCTTGTAATAGTATTATTTAACTCGGGTGTTACGCACTCTTTCATAGCTAATACATGTGTGGAAAAATTTGATTTACTTTTTCAAACTATGCCTTTTGACTTGTGCATTTCTACTCCTTTGGGAAAATCAACTATTTCTACCCAAATCTATTTGAATTGTCCCCTATTCATTGATGACCACTTGTTTGTTGTTGATCTAGTATACTTGTCTTTGACTGGGATTAATGTGATATTAGGAATGGATTGGCTATCAAAGAATAGGATTATGCTAAACTATTTTAAAAACAAGGTAGTCTATTTGGATGCCTTGCCGGCAGATAAGGGTGATAGACTTAGTGAAGTCAATGAGATTTTTCTGAATTGTTCCCAGGGAGAACTGCAAGAAAGGCCTATCTCCATTCCTATAGAAAGGGATTTTCCTGCAGTGTTTCCCTTAGAGATAGAAAGTTTACCCCCATATAGGGAAGTTGAATTTGTAACACCCCATATTCTCTTGATTGGTCTTAAATTAGTGTTTCCTTAATTAATTGGATGAGTTTCCATAAAATGTGATGTAATTATTGTAGTATATAATGTTCATGAAAAGGGAACATGGGTAATTGAAGTGTTCAATTTAATTTCCTATTCTTCCTTTTTCGCCTAGCCTAATTACCAAAGGAGAAAACCAAATTTTAAATAGACATATATGCATGCATGACAAGGAAAAATGAGAAATGAAAGGAGTGCCTAGCATTAAAATATATATATACACATGCATTTTGTAACGCCCCTATCTAGTATTATAATTAATTTTGATATAAACAGATAGGTTCGGTACATTATCTTTATCCTTTATTTAATTAATGTCTGAGCATTTATACCATTAAATTAATTTAAGCGGATTAGGTTTGAGATCTTTTGCTTAGATTAAAAACTTACATGCAAGCAGAATAACAAAAATGCTATACTACACAGCGAAATATTAGCTTTCATACAATTCAAATAATAAGATTCTAATAATGTCCATTACATTACAATCAACATATATCAGGATATATGAAGTACTCGTCCCTAGGAAGTCAGGAGACAACAATCCTGTCACTCAGACCCCTTTAAAAGAATTTTCAAGATAGACCGGTCCTTCACATATCGCTTCCTCGATTCTTTCCCAATTACATCTTAGGTCCACTGCCAAAAGGTTAATCCTAGCTCTAAATGAAGTATGTCTAGACTAGGTCCCAAAAATAGGGGTTACAACATTTCTTAAATCCAAGAAAGAACTTGATCTCCTGGCCTGCTATGCGTTCGCATCTAATACATATTAGCATATAATGAGAAACACAAGTTTCTCAGTAGCTTAACAATTTGGATGTTTAAAAACAACTAATATGTATCATGGTGCAAGCACTAAAACATTTAATTTTACATTCTTGAAAATAAAATAAAACATATCATAATTCATAAATAAAATTGGCAAGAAATATATGAACAATTTAAATGTCAATGTGATAATATTCTTTTCAAGTGAAACATCTTTACATGTTATTAAACACGTCATCATAAAATTAGCAAAACCATTTCAGCTTATCATTCTTAAAATTTACTTTTATATGATAGTTGTGCACACTTGGACACTATGTGGACACTTGGCCACATTTATAAAAATCTCTTGTGCACACTTGAGTACTTGTGCACACTTGACCACCTTTATAAAAATCTCTTGTGCACACTTGGGCACTTGTGGGCACTTGGCCACCTTTATAAAATCTCTTGTGCATACTTAGGCACTTGTGGACACTTGACCACCTTTATAAAAATCTCTAGTACACACTTGGGCACTTGTGGGCACTTGGCCACCTTTATAAAAATCTCTTGTGCATACTTAGGCACTTGTGCATACTTGGCCACCTTTGTAGGATTATTGTACACACTTAGGCACTACGTGGACACTTGGCCACCTTCCTAGGATCATTGTGCACACATGGGCACTATGTGGACACTTGGCCACCTTCCTAGGGTTTGTGCACACTTGGGCACTATGTTGACACTTGGCCACCTTCCTAGGGTCATTGTGCACACTTGGGCACTATGTGGACCCTTGGCCACCTTTATAATTCTTTAACAATTCTCAAGGGAACTTTTCCGTTTATTAAACAATAATACTAGTGTACATCTCCTTAAAATTCAAAAATTTTAAGAATAAATGTCCCTTTCTTGGAAATTAATATCAATTTACACTTCTCATAAAAATTCTATTAATTTCATGAATGATTTCCCTTTTCTTTGGAAATTACTATAAATGTACAGTTCTTGTGAAAATACTAATATTTTCAAGAATACTTTCGCTTTTCTTGGAATTTAACTTTAATGTACAATTCTTATAAAAATTCTAGTATTTTCAAGAATAATTTCTCCTTTCTTGAAAATTAATTCCAATGTACGTTTCTTACAAAAACTTTAATGTTTTCAAGGATAATTTCTCCCCTCTTGAAAATTAATTTTCTTATATAATTTATCAATTTCAAGAATAATTTCCTTCCTTGAAAATAATAATAATATCCTTTCTTATAAAGTTCTACTAATTCAAAAACAATTTCCTTTCTTCCAATAATAAATTCCCATATTTTTTTGAAAATAAATATTGGTGCATAGCTACTAGATTCCAAGAATAAATTTCATAGACTCGGCCTGGGGAGTTTTGTTCACTTGGCAATTCCATTTCCTTTCTTGTGATTCTTCACTTAATACACTTAAAAGGTAGGGTTCTTTCTTTGTGGTCACTATGATGTTAACACTATTCAACCCTAATCATTTTGCTAACAACATATTCATGCTATCTCACCTATCAACATTTCAATAAACCACACATGCTAGCCAACATGCATACATTTAGGTCAAGAATGTAAAGACAACTTAAGTTCCATGAAAAGCTTGAATATAAACATTAGATTGCATAGCCAGAACATGGAACAAAACTTTAAATTGTTAACCTACCTTGCTTCCTTTCTCTTTAACTAAATCTCCCTCTTCTTCTTGGTACATTTCTAGGCTCTTTTTCCTCAGTAATTGATCCCAATTAGTTTTCTGAGGAAATAATTCAAATCTTAGACGAGTTTTCCTTTTGATTATGCTTTCCTACGTTAATATATCTAATTCCTAGGTCGGTATAATCCTTAAACATGTTCAGAGTCAATTTTGATAGGAAAACATCAAATTGGAGTATTTTAAATTGTACCGGGGGTTTCAGAAGCTCAAAATTTGAATCCGACAACTTTCCAGCAACTCAGGCAACGAAGCACTGTAGAGCACGGTGGCAGACGGCTGCTCAAAAAATACTCCAAAATGTAGCTCACAACTCGAGGATGCCGAATCAAGGGTCCGTTCAGTGAAACACGGCTGTTTAACCATAAATTTTTGACAGAGAAGGTAGTGGCCGTCAAAGCTATTTTCCTCTGTTCACAGTGTGTGGCAGCGGTATTTCACCGGCTGGCAGTTGGCGGAGGAAACTGGCAGCTCAGGCTAGCTAATGGTGGTGACGGTGTAGTCAGATGGCGTCGAACGACGGAGATTGTGATGGGGCTTTGAATTCGCAACAAGAGCAAACTAGCGCTATTTTCTGTCGTTGTGGCATCTGTCAGCAGTCGGGAATAGTAGCTAGAGGTTGACGGCGTCGAGCTGCACAGGTGGCGAGGTCCGGTGGCTGAATGGTGGTGCGCAAATGAGAGAGAGAAGAGAGAGAAAATATGTGAAGGAGAGAGAAAGGAAAGGAAAAATGAGAGGAAAATGTGAGGTTTTGAGATTTTGTGGCCTTCAGGGGCATTTTGGTCTTTTCCTACTTTTCCAGGGGTAAATTTCGAATGTATTCTCTGATCTAGGCAAGAATATAGGCCCATATGGAAGGAATTCAGAAATCTTTTGAAGATTTTAAGCCTTCCAAATTATCTGCTAAATTCCTAAAGCCAGATCGAGTTTTCTTCGTCAGATAAGATTTTTACTCCAAAAAATTCTCAAATTTTAACCGTAAGCTTAGAAAAATATGCTTAATTGAATTTCAAAAAAATCTAAATTTATTTTAAAAAATTTGGTAGAGTGAAGACGAAGCAAGAGTGCAAAATTTATTTAACATAAAATACACACACGTAGGTGTACGGTAGAGCCAATTGGAAACTAGACATAGGGAATTAAAATACAAAACAATATGCCTTGCATGAAGGAGGCTATCACGTGAGATTGTGTCCTACATGAGTCTTTTTCCTTCTTCCTTTGACGCCATCGAAGAGTGGAATTAGACATGCATGCATAATGCTAAAAGCATGAGTCTTGCGTGAGGGGAGTAGCATACATACAAAGGGATGGAATTAAATATGCATATGTGCATACAACAATTTAGGGAGATAACTTCACACTTACACAACAGTGTCATTCGTTAATACCAAAGAATAAGAGAAATTGAGAAGAGGAACGGGAGGTGTGGCATTCAAGGAAAGGTGGCGTGACCGAGTAACTAAAGGAAAAGGTGTAGAATTTATTTAAATTAAACATACATTAGGTGGCTGTACGCTTGGCATGAGAGGTGGCTTGCGTGAAGAGGTTACATGAATTTCTTTCCTTCTTTTCTCCTTAAAAATAGCTGAGTGGGAATGCCAAACTTGCAAGCAATGTAAAGTGTACTTCATACTTGGGAACGGAATTAAAACTTGACACGAAGCAAAAGAGATAGAGAAGAGGAGAAGAGGGTGCAGCATGAGGAATGAAGATTTATGACTTCCCTCCTCCTTTCCATTGATGTGCTCAAGTAGCTAACCCAATATTGCAAGGAAATAAAAATTATACTTCAAACTACAATGTGGCTAGTGAATGACAATGATTAAAAATAAGAGAAAAGTATGCAACCTTCTATTACCCGAATAGAAAATAAAAAGGGAGAAGAAGAAAAAGATGAATTGCATTGAGAGGGAGTGCAGTGTAAATAGTAGATAAAACACCCAATTTCACGAAACATGGGCTGCACTAAACCACACATGAGGCTATTAGATAATAATAATAATAATTAAAGAGGAGGAGGGTAACATCCCATGAGCCTATTGGAAAATAGACAAGAGGGAATGGAATTGGAATTTGCATTTTAATATACATGCATGCACACGCACAGTAGGAGGTAAAGAGAGAGCACTCAATATTTTGGGGAAAAACCCACATGGCAAGGGATCCAAAAAAAAGAGAGGGAGATAGTGATGTAAGGGTGCAAGGAAATACAAAAGCTTGGGAGAGAGAAAGGGAGCAGTGTAAGCTTTTGAGAACACACAAAAATTTGTGAGGAACGAGAGTTAAGTTAACCGAAGACAAGAAGAAGAAAGGAGGAAGGGGAAAACTCAAAGGAAGAGTCAAGGAAATTCCATCATTTTGCATCACTTGAAGTAGGTTAGCAATTCATGAGGATTTGTGTTCCATGTTTTAGAATTTATGCATCATGATTTTCCAAACTTTCATGGAAAATTAGTTGCTTGTTTACATTCTTGAAAGTGTAAATGTCTCTTGACTAAGCTTGCATGATAAATAGATGTGGTTGTTGATGAGCATAAAATTGATATTGTTGTTTTATGGGAGGATCATTGTCAAAAATAAATTGTAACATGTATAGTGAAAACCCTAAGGCATGTTAAGGGTGAAAAATTTATATTATGGCCAATGAATGTTACAAGTTATAGATATCAAAATAAAAGTGGCTTTTGTAAGATAGTAATTTGCTTGTTGAAAATTTGTGTAAGAAAGATAGAAATTTGGTTAGCTACAGAAAGGAGAAAGAAAAAGATTATGACAAATTAGAATTTAGAAGATTTGGCTTTGGCTAATAAGGATTCACATTGCTATTGGGATGTAAGAATAATCAAATATATATAGAACCCAAATTTTAGTATGTGACTTAAACCAAAAAGGTAAGTGGAATAAAGTGTTAATGGTAATGGTGACACAAATTAAATGTGGGAGAAATTACCCTAATAATATCAAGGCATAAGGTCACGAAGTTTAACTTATGGTATGGATGGGAAAATATGGCAACTTGACATGCAAAATCCTAAATTAGATTATTTTTCCATAATGGCCGAAACCATATTTCATTTCAAATCTTGGTCGCCAATCTAATAGTGAATGCATTAGAATGTACCTTGTTAGGACTAAATGCAAGAGAGATTAAAATGATAAAAATAAAAGGAAATATAGTTTCCATATGTATGTAAGGTGGCCAAGTATCCACATAGTGCCCAAGTGTGCACAAGTATTTTATAAACGTGGCCAAGTGTCCACATAGTGCCTCATGTGTGTACAATTGATTTAAAAAGGTGGCCAAGTGTCCACATAGTGCCCAAGTGTGCACAATTGATTAATAAAGGTGGCCAAGTGTCCACATAGTGCTCAAGTGTGCACAATTATTTTATAAAGGTGACCAAGTGTCCACAATTATTTTATAAAGGTGAAAAAGTGTCCACAAGGTGCCCAAGTGTGCACAATTAATTTATAAAGGTGGCCAAGTGTCCACAAGGTGCCCGGTTGTGCACAATTAATTTATAAAGGTAAACAACTGTCCACATAGTGCCCGAGTGTGCACAATTATTTTATAAAGGTGAACAAGTGTCCACAATGTGCCCAAGTGTGCACAATTAATTTATAAAGGTGGCCAAGTGTCCACATAGTGTCCAAGTGTGCACAATTGATTTATAAAGGTGGCCAAGTATCCATAAGGTGCCCAAGCATGCACAATTAGTAAGGTAAGTTTTAAGAATAACATGCACAGATGATTATTATTTGTTTTTGTGATAGCATGCATAATCCCATAAAAAGATGCTTTATTTGAAAGAGAATATTTATTTTTACCATATTGATATTTCAAATAACCATGTACTGCTTGCTAATTTGCATGTGTGAATGAGACTATGTTTTCAAATGCCGAGAATGTAGACGTAAATGTTTTTGGTGCTTGCACCCTAGTACATATTAGTAGATTTTAAAATAATGAATTGTTAAGCTACTAGGAAACTTGTGTTTCTTATTTGTATGCTAATATATATCAGATGTAGACACTTAGCAGTGCCAGGGAGGATAGGAGTTCTTTTTGTCAAAAGAATTTTTGTAATTCCTTATTTTGGGGTCCTGATTCTAGATATATTTTCAAGTTAGAATTAGAACTAGTATTTTGGCTATGTATATGAAAGGGAAACGGGAAATTGCTGGGGAAAGGATATGTGAAGGACCTGTCCATCCCTATCATTTAAAAGGAGTCTAAGTGACAGGATTATTGTCTCCTGACTCCTTATGGATGGGTACTTCATATATCTTGGTATACTTTCACAAAGGATGCAACAGATATTTATTTGACATTTATCAGTTGTAATATGAAAGTTTTAAATTTCTGCTGTGATGTATGGTATTTTAATTCTGCTATGCGTATGAGTTTAATCTGAGAAAAAGAACCCAAACCTAATCCACTTTAATAAAACTCAATGTATAAATGCTCAGATGTTAATAATAAAAGGATAAGAATAATATACCGAACTTATCTGGTTATATCAAAAGAATTATAATACTAGATAAGGGTGTTACAGAATTTACCATTGACCTAGTTTCAGGCATTGGACCGATCTCAATCTCGCCCTATAGGATGACACCCATAGAATTGAGGGAATTGAAAGTCTAGATAGAGGACCTATTAAAAAAGGGGTTTATTAGACCCAGTGTGTCACCTTGGGGAGCTCTTGTTCTAGTTGTGAAAAAGAAAGATGAGAGCATGAGATTATGTATAGATTACCATCAGCCGAACAAAGTGACCATTAAGAACAAATACCCCTTACCCAAAATAGATGACTTGTTCGACCAACAACAGGGAGAAACTATGTTCTCCAAGATATATTTGAGGTCAGGATACCACCAGATTAGGGTTAGGGAGGAGGATGTAATGCCCTTACCTGTAACGACCCCCTAATACAACATACGCTATGCTTATCTGATTAGCGGAAGCATATGGGTTGGTTTAAATAGTTATTCCTGATATGGGAATGTCAGGGTATCGCTACTGGTTGAGCGTAACCCAAATAGACTTTCCGTTGTCCATTCGGATTCTGTTCAACCCTAATTCACACGCAGCTAAACTAATTATACATACATACATCATAAATTACTTTGGAATGAAATCTAAAACTCATATATACATCACATCATGCATTCATATACATTCCAACTTAAATTCATAAGTTTACAGCGGTAAACCCTACCAAAAATCCGGCAGAGTTTCCTCTGTATTTCGAGCATATCCAAAATACAACAGTCACCTGTTCACAATTATACAGCCAGTCCAACAATAACAAAACACATAAATTTATAGAGACCAATTATACAGCATTATCATCAGAATATATATAATGTTATTCAAGCCTAGACTAAGCTTCTCATCTATCTGTCATCAAATCATCGTCTAGCTATCGTCTAGGTTCTTGTCCCTGTCCCTGTTCATCTGAGTAAAAAACCTGGTGAGATATAAAATCCCAAAAGAATAATTTACAATTCAAGTACAATTCAAAAATCTGGTTGAATACTCAGCGGTGCGAAAACCGAAATCATCTTCCCAGAAATCAGTTCGGAATCAGTGAAATACCTTATCTTTAAAATCGTTTTATCACATGGAAATTGCGGCAAATAGTCAAAATCATAAAAATCCATTTCTTTTAAAATCAATACTCGAAAATAGATAAAATCTCATGCCCGGTGTATCTAAATCCACGTTGGCCACAAATCCGCTGTAACCAAGTCTAAATCGTCGTCTAATTGCATGTCATCAAGAGAGAATACCTCTCTTATCGTTGGGTGTGATCCGTAACACCAATCACCCGAATCGAGCCTATATTGTGAGTGTGATCTGTAATATCAATCACTCACTAAAGGACCGGGTGAGAATCAACATCTAGGGCGTCCCCTAGCATGTGCATGTACGCCAATTCTCATCCTCATACAGTCTATTCGAACTCACATGCTCATGGTCGGCTATTCCTCAGGGTTTTAGGGTATTACGCCTAAATTACAACGTTTCCCCGTGTAGGCTATCCCCTCTTATACTCCTTAAACCTTTCTTAGGGTTGTCCTGGTTTAACGCGTAATCCCTAACGCAGTATAGGCTAAATCTGATAAAAATAATCTCATTTAAAAACTCCCTGTACTTGGGATACTTAACAGCTGTCCCATACTAGCTATCAAGTACCATACCCTAAGTAAATCCATCCTAAGGGCATCGAAACTTGATAAACAACACGTCTAACATGCAATTAGGATATCCAGCACACAGGCATGCAATTTGTTCCATCGAAAGCAGCATGCAATTCCATGCAAATAATCTAAATCGTTCAGGTATCCACAAGGTTAATTCTAACATTCGGGAAGTGTAAATTATCCTACCTGGTCTCCTGTCACTCCAAATCGATTCAGAACTTCACGTAGTCTCTGTTTCTGAGCCCAATAAATTTTCTGGACATTAAATTGAATATTCAGGCTTGTCACGTCATCCGTTTAATAATTTTAAGTCCGGTTGCCCTAATAATTAGGTTAATTTATTGCCAATTACGTTCGGCAGCTATTTCAATCAGATATCATCAGTTTTGGGAAATCGGACCTTACCAATGTGATCGGATGGTGGAATTCTGTCTCAGGATGATCTTGGTTTCTCCCGGTGTATGTCTAGAAGCTCCGGCACGGCGGCGCACGGCGGAGGGGTGCGATTTGCCTTGAAATTTACACCACCGTAAGACCAGGAGTCCGAATATGGTGGTGGCGCGGCGGTTCACGGCCGTTTGGACGACATTTTTTGGCCACAAAAATCGATGCACGACAGACGGAACAATCTTTGATCCGGGTGCATCGGACCTCCGTTCAACGTCGGCAAGCTGGTTGAGGAAGCTGGCAGCTCAGGCTACATGGTGGTGGGGGCGGTGATGGCCAATGGTGGTGGATGGCGGTGATCTGAGCTGGAGAAAATCCCACACGATAGAGGAAAAAAATGCCATTTTTCGACGGTGCTGGCGGCCGTTGGTGGCCGTGGGTGGTTGATGGAGGTTGTGGGTGGCGAGGGCTGTCGATTGGTGTGCCAGGTGGTGGCCCACGGTGGCTGTGGTGGTGACGCACGGTGGAGGAAGGAGGGGAGAGAGGACAGAGAAAGTGAGGTGAGGAGAGAGAGATTTGAGAGAAATGGAGGGAATCCGGGAAATTTAAAGCTTCCGGGGGCAATTCTGACTTGTCCCGGACCACCCGGGGATACTTTAGGGTGTCGACATCCCTCCAGACGTTGGCACGTGTTTCCATGTGAGGGTTTTGGCCTTCGTCAGTGAAATTGACGCACGAAACATCATCTGTCAATTTCTGATCGCCGGATTGCGTTTCTTTCCATTCTCTTGTGTTTCTGACTTCGAACGACCTTCTATTGCAAATCCTCGTCCTCAAAATATGTGTCAGCCTCCGTTTAAAAGGAATTAGGGTTAAAAGCTCAATTTTATCCTTTAAAAACTTTTTCGGTTGTTACATTCTCCCCCCCTTAAAAGAAATTTTGTCCTCAAAATTCATACCTGTAAACAGTTCTGGGTATCTTTGCCTCATCTCTTCTTCTTTCTCCCACGTCATCTCCTGCAATGCTACATCCTGCCAAAGTACCTTAACTAAAGGGATTATTTTATTTCAAAGTTTCTTAGTCTTATAGTCAAGGATTTGAACAGGAGTAGATTCATAAGTCAAATTTTCCTTTAATATTATCGGTTGACTCCCTAATACATGCGCAGGATCTGGGACATATTTGCGAAGTTGGGAGACATGAAAAACATTATATAGGTTGGACAAATAGGGAGGTAAGGCAATTTGGTAGGCAACGGGACCGACTCTTTGTAAAATTTGGAATGGTCCTAGGAATCTAGGGCTTAGTTTCTTGGTCCTTATCTGTCTACCGATAACCGTGGTTGGGGATACTCTCAGAAATACGTGATCTCCCTCATTAAATTCCAAAGGCCTTCTTCTCTTGTTGGTATATGATTCTTGCCTCTGTTGTGCCACTCTCATCTTTTTCCTGATCATTTTAATTTGATCAGTGGTTTCTTGTACCATTTCGGGTCCCAACAGTGTACTCTCCCCCATTTCTACCCAACTTAAAGGTGACTTACAACTCCTCCCATACAGAGCCTCGTACGGTGCCATACCAATAGTAGAGTGATAACTGTTATTGTATGCAAACTCTATCAACGACAGGTATTTATCCCAACTTCCTTTCTGCTCAAGCACACAAGCCCTTAACATGTCTTCTAGAGTTTGAATAGTCCTCTCAGACTGCCCGTCAGTCTGAGGATGATAGGCTGTGCTAAATTTAAGTTGGGTTCCTAAGGCTTGCTGTAAGGATTTCCAGAATCTCGAAGTAAACCTAGGGTCTCTATCAGATATTATACCTGACGGTATTCCATGTAGTCTCACAATTTCCCTAAGGTATACTTCGACTAATTTCTCCATGGAGTAACGCACCTTAACAGGTAAAAAGTGCGCAGACTTGGTCAACCTATCCATTATTACCCAAATGGCATCAAATCCTGCTGGTGTTCTAGGTAATCCTACCACAAAATGCATAGTGATTTGATCCCATTTCCTCTCTGGTATCTCCAATGGTTTGAGTAGCCCTGCGGGTTTCTGATGTTCTATTTTAACCTGTTGACAAGTCAGACAAGCATTCACGTAATTCGTGATATCCTTCCGCATACCGGGCCACCAAAAGTTCCTCTTTAAATCCTGATATATCTTGGAAATATCGGGGTGAATAGTGTAATGGCTTCTATGGGCTTCTGCTAACACTTTTTCCTTTAGTTCCTGATGGTTCGGAATCACTACTCTCTTCTTAAACATTAAAACTCCATCATGTGCTAGTCCAAAATTGGGTTAGTCTGCGTATACTTCCAAGGATTCATCCTCAAGTTGGGCTTGTCTAATCAATTCTCTCAATTCACAGGTTATTAAAAATTCACTCATCACTAATCTTTGCAGAAACGAGATTACGTTGAGGCTGAGATTCCCAAAATCCTCAAGTAACCTCATCTCACCAATCATTAAACTAGCTAATTGTAGTAACTCTCGGCTTAATGCATCAACCATAACATTTTCTTTCCCTGCATGATATTTCAATTAAAATCAAAGTCTTTTAGGTATTCTACCCACCTGCGCTGCCTCATGTTTAATTCCTTTTGATCAAACAAATACCTAAGGCTCTTATGATCACTATATACCTCAAATACAGCGCCATACAGGTAATGTCTCCAAATCTTTAGGGCAAACACGATGGCAGCTAATTCTAAATCATGGGTGGGATAGTTCTCCTCTGCAGGTTTCAATTACCGCGATGCATAAGCCATAACTTTCCCATCCTGCATCAAAACACAACCTAGGCCTCTCAAGGATGCATCTGTGTATACTGTAAAGGGTTCTAGGGGTTTCGGAATAATTAGTACAGGAGAGGTGGTCAATTTCTCTTTCAAAACTTGAAAACTAGTCTCACACTGTTCGCTCCATTCAAAATCTACCCCTTTTCGAGTCAATCAGGTTAATGGCACAACTATCTGAGAAAATCCTTGAATGAATTTCCGATAACAGCCGGCCAAACCCAGGAAACTCCTAATTTCGGTGACCGTTCTAGGTTGATCCCAATATAATACTGCTTCAATTTTCTTTGGGTCGACCGCTATCCCTTCCCCATGAACCACATATCCTAAGAATTTCACTTCTTCTAACCAAAACTCACATTTCTCTAGCTTTGCATACAATTGCTTCTCTTTCAGTATCTGTAGCACTGTGTTAAGATGCTGGGCGTGCTCTTCGTGAGTCTTGGAATAGACTAAGATATCATCGATGAATACCACTACAAACTGATCTAAATAGGGTCTGAAAATCCTGTTCATGTAATCCATAAAAACAGCGGGAGCATTCGTCAATCCAAACGGCATCACTAGAAACTCGTAGTGGTCGTATCTTGTCCTGAACGCTGTCTTAGGAATATCCTCCTCTCTAACCCTAATCTGGTGGTATCCTGATCTTAAATCTATCTTAGAAAATATAGTCGCACCTTGCAACTGATCAAAAAAATCATCAATACGTGGCAATGGGTATTTGTTCTTAATGGTCACCTTATTCAATTATCGGTAATCAATACACAATCTTAAACTCCCGTCTTTCTTCTTTACGAATAAGATCGGAGCTTCCCATGGCGATACATTTGGCCTAATGAATCCCTTCTCCAACATATCTTCGATTTATACCTTTAATTCTCTTAATTCTGCTGGGGCCATACGATATGGGGTCATGGCTATTGGGCTCGCACCCAGAATCAGGTCAATGGTGAACTCTATCTCCCTAGGTGGTGGCAGTTTACTTATTTCCAGAGGAAATACCTCCGGGAAGTCACTAACGATTGGGATTTGGCTTAGCCTATCCTGCAACTCTACCTCAGAGAGATTAAGGGACATATCACCTATCTCACAAGCCCTGTCACTCCCTCGCACAGGTACGTTATCCAAATAAGTAATTGTCCTCTCGAAACAATTCAATAAGACCCGATTCCTAGTCAACCAATCCATTCCCAAAATAATATCGATCCTAGTTAATGGTATACACACTAGGTCCACAAGGAATAAAGTATCTTCAATGGTTAAGGGGCAATTCAGGCATATTCGTGGGGATATAGTGGCTTCTCCCAAGGGTGTGGATATGTATAGGTCACAGGGCAGGGTTTAAACAGGTAATCTTATTCTTTCTACGCATGCATCAGCGATAAAGGAGTGCGTAGCACCCGAATCAAACAATACTATCAAAGAAAAATTATAGATTTTACCTCTACCCTGCATTAAGCCCGAAGACCTGTCGACATTGGCAGCATTCATGGTAAAAACTCTCCCTGAAACCTGTGGTCTTCGACCTGTCGGCTAGTGGCTAGTTCGGTGGAAGGGCAATATCCGCCATATGTCCTGCACCTCCACACTGTAACAAGTGGAGTCGATGATGCGCAGGTCGATTCGGATGTCTGGTGCCACACTTTGGACAGGGATTATTATCAGGTCGCCTTCCACTGCTACTAGAAGCCCCTGGTTGCGATTTAAACATACCGCTTCTCACGTTAAGGTTTCTGGTTGCTTGTCTGGGCCGATTCCCTGTTCTCTGTGTCATATTCTGAGCCTGTCTCTGTTCTAGATTCTTGCTCAAGATTCGGCACTTGTTTACCAGTGTGGAAAAGTCTCGAATCTCTAGGGTAGCTAACTGAGTCTTCATGGGTAAATCTAGGCCTTCTTCTAATTGCTTTACTTTCCAGGCCTCGTCATAATGCATTCACAGGTAGGTGAAGTATCGTGACAATTCTTCAAACTGTTTCAAATACTCCTCAAATGGCCTGCCTCCCTATGTGAGCTTCAAAAATTGTGCTTCCTTTGATTGTTTTACGCTCTCAGGGATGTACTGGTCCATAAAGACTCTCTTGAATGACTCCCAAGTAAGTGGAATGCCTCTGCTTTCCATCAATTGCTGGGCATCTGTCCACTAGAGTTTTGCTTCGCCTTTCAACATGTATGTTGCATATGTGACCTTCTGTTCGTCATCGCACTGTAACAATCTGAAAATCTTCTCAATATCTTTCACCCAGGCTTTTACAATGGCTAGATCGGAGGCACCTGAAAAGGGAGATGGACCTACTCTCTGAAACTCGATCCATCCCTGATATAGTGGGTTTGCATGCTGGGTGGCTCCGTCATTTCTTGTCTGTCTGTCTTCCTGCTGCTATCTCATTACATTAGCACTGGTAGTGGCTTGGTCTCTCATCGCATCAGCCATTAACCGGATGGATTCCATCATATCACGCATGTCAGCATAAGTCTCCATGCTACCACTACCCGAAGCACCCTGATTCCTGTGCCTTGGCCTTCCTCTGGGCCTGCGAGTGGCATCTCTGCTAGATTCTGCCATACTTATCTGACACAAAAAATAAACAGATCAGTTATACAACAACAGTTAACAAAAATGCATTAAATTTATTCCGTTACTTATCGATTCAAAATCAGGTCCTAACATTCCAGAGTTAAATCAATCAAAACCCTAAAGCTGCAAGCCTTGAAGATTCAAGTCCCTAACCTACTAAACCAGACGATACGACAAACCGGGCTCAGATACCATAATTGTAACGACCCCCTAATACAACATACGCGATGCTTATCTGATTAGCGGAAGCATATGGGTTGGTTTAAATAGTTATTCCCGATATAGGAATGTCAGGGGATCGCTACTGGTTGAGCGTAACCCAAATAGACTTTCTGTTGTCCATTCGGATTCCGTTCAACCCTAATTCACATGCAGCTAAACTAATTATACATACATACATCATAAATTACTCTGGAATGAAATCTAAAACTCATATATACATCACATCATGCATTCATATACATTCTAACTTAAATTCACAAGTTTACAGCGGTAAACCCTACCAAAAATCAGGCAGAGTTTCCTCTGTATTTCGAGCATACCCAAAATACAACAGTCACTTGTTCACAATTATACAGCCAGTCCAATAATAACAGAAAACATAAATTTACAGAGACCAATTATACAACATTATCATTAGAATATATACAATGTTATTTAAGCCTAGACTAAGCTTCTCATCTATCTGTCATCAAATCATCGTCCAGCTATCGTCTATGTTCCTGTCCCTGTCCCTGTTCATCTGAGTAAAAAACTTGGTGAGATATAAAATCCCAGTAGAATAATTTACAATTCAAGTACAATTCAAAAATCTGGTTGAATACTCAGCGGTGCGAAAATCGAAATCATCTTCCCGGAATCAGTTCGAAATCAGTGAAATACCTTATCTTTAAAATCGTTTTATCACATGGAAATTGCGGCAAATAGTCAAAATCATAAAAATCCATTTCTTTTAAAATTAATACTCAAAAATAGATAAAATCTCATACCCGGTGTATCTAAATCCACGTTGGCCACAAATCCGCTGTAACCAAGTCTAAATCGTCGTCTAATTGCACGTCATCAAGAGAGAATACCTCTCTTATCGTTGGGTGTGATCCGTAACACCAATCACCCGAATCGAGCCTATATTGTGAGTGTGATCTGTAATATCAATCACTCACTCAAGGACCGGGTGAGAATCAACATCTAGGGCGTCCCCTAGCATGTGCACGTACGCCAATTCTCATCCTCATACAGTCTATTCGAACTCACATGCTCATGGTCGGCTATTCCTCAGGGTTTTAGGGTATTACGCCTAAATTACAACGTTTCCCCGTGTAGGCTATCCCCTCTTATACTCCTTAAACCTTTCTTAGGGTTGTCCTGGTTTAACGCGTAATCCCTAACGCAGTATAGGCTAAATCTGATAAAAATAATCTCATTTAAAAACTCCCTGTACTTGGGATACTTAACAGCTGTCCCATACCAGCTATCAAGTACCATACCCTAAGTAAATCCATCCTAAGGGCATCGAAACTTGATAAACAACACGTCTAACATGCAATTAGGATATCCAGCACACAGGCATGCAATTTGTTCCATCGAAAGCAGCATGCAATTCCATGCAAATAATCTAAATCGTTCAGGTATCCACAAGGTTAATTCTAACATTCGGGAAGTGTAAATTATCCTACCTGGTCTCCTGTCACTCCAAATCGATTCAGAACTTCACGTAGTCTCTGTTTCTGAGCCCAATAAATTTCCTTGACATTAAATTGAATATTCAGGCTTGTCACATCATCCGTTTAACAATTCTAAGTCTGGTTGCCCTAATACTTAGGTTAATTTATTGCCTAATTATGTTCGGCAGCTATTTCAATCAGATATCATGAGTTTTTGGGAAATCGGACCTTACCAATGTGATCGAATGGTGGAATTCTGTCTCGGGGTGATCTTGGTTTCTCTCGGTGTATGTCCAGAAGTTCCAGCATGGCGGTGCATGACGGCGCACGGCGGAGGGGTGCGGTTTGCCTTGAAATTTACACCACCGTATGACCAGGAGTCCGAATATGGTGGTGGCGCGGCAATTCACGGCCGTTTGGACGGCATTTTTTGGCCATGAAAATTGACGCATGGAGGACAGAAAAATCCTCTATTTGGGCTCGTCGGACCTCCGTTTGACATCGACAAGCTGGTGGAGGAAGCTGGCAGCTCAGGCTACACAGTGGTGGGGCGGTGACGGCCAACGGTGACGGATGGCGGCGATCTGAGCTGGCAAAAATCCCATGCGATGGAGGAGAAAAATGCCATTTTTCGGCGGCATTGGTAGCCGTTGGTGGCCGTGGGTGGTTGCTGGAGGTTGTGGGTGGTGAGGGTTGTCAATTGGTGTGCCAGGTGGTGGCCCACGGTGGCTGTGGTGGCAGCGCAAGGTGGAGGAAGGAGGGGAGAGAGGAGAGAGAAATTGAGGTGAGGAGAGAGAGAGATTTGAGAGAAATTGAGGGAATTCGGGAAATTTAAAGCTTCCAGGGGCGATTTCGACTTGTCCCGGACCACCCAGGGATACTTTAGGGTGTCGGCATCCTTTCAAACGTTGGCATGCATTTCCATGCGAGGGTTTTGGCCTCCGTCAATGAAATTGACGTACGAAACATCATCTGTCAGTTTCTGATCACCGGATTGCGTTTCTTTCTATTCTCTTGTGTTTCTGACTTCGAAAAAACTTCTATTGCAAATCCTCATCGTCAAAATACGTGCCAGCCTTTGTTTAAAAGGAATTAGGGTTAAAAGATCGATTTTATCCTTTAAAAACTTTTTCGGTTATTACATTATCTAGTATTACAATTCCTTTTATGTAATTAGATAAGTTCGGTACATTATTCTTATCCTTTTTATTTATCACGTCTGAGCATTTATACCATTAAGTATTATCAAATTGGATTAGGTTCGAGTTCTTTTGCTCAGATCAAGTCTTATATGCACAGTGGAAATAAAACACCATACATCACAGCAAAATTTAAAACTTTCATATAATACAAATAATAAATGTCCAATAATGTTTATTACAACTTTTGTAATCATGTACTAGGATATATGAAGTACCCGTCCATAGGGAGTCAGGAGATAACAAGCCTGTCACTTAAACCCCCTTTAAAATAACAAGGATGGACCGGTTCTTCACATATCCTTTCCCCGGAAATTTCCTATTTCCCTTTCATATACACAGCCAAAATAATACTCTTAAGTCTAATTCAAAAACATTCAAAATCAGGACCCTAAAAGTGCAAAATATTTCTATCAAAAGAATGTCCTCTCATGCTACCTTCATCCTTCCCCGAGATTGCTAAATAATTGGATATGATACATATTAGCATACAAATGAGAAACATAAGTTTCCCAATAGCTTAACAATTCATTATTTTAAGAATCTACTAATATTTACCAGGGTGCAAGCACCAAAAACACTTTCATCTACATTCTCGGTATTTAAAACATAGTCTTATTCATAAATATAAGTTGGCAAGCATGACCTGATTATTGGAAATGTCAAGGTGATAAAATAGATATTCTCTATTAAGTAAAACATCTTTTTATGGAACTATGCATGTCATCATAAACAAATAAATAAAATTATTTATGCATTTCATTCTTAAACCTTATCTTCGTAAATTGATTGTGCACACTTGGGCACTTGTAGACACTTGGCCACCTTTATAAAATTGATTGTGCACACTTGGGTACTTGTGGACACTTGGCCACCTTTATAAAATTCATCGTGCACACTTAGGCATTTTGTGGACACTTGGACACCTATATAAAATTTATTGTACACACTTAGACACCTTTATAAAATTCATTGTGCACACTTGGGCACTTGTGGACACTTGGTTACCTTCATAAAATTTATTATGTTCCAATTGTATATTAGTATGTGGTCTTAAATTAACCATCCATAATCTCTTAAATTTTCAACATGAGAACACTAATGGCATACATAGGATATATTGCATTCATCCTTCATTTAATTCTAACTTTTTCATTTTCCCTTGACTTTAGCCATTAAAAACATTTTATAAGTCATTTTCATTAGCTTATGCATTTGGCTACTAGAACCAAAATGGGGGTTAGGTTCAGCCATGATGATATGACAATAATCCCTAAGGTTTTTCTTGCCATATTGTCAAATTCTCCCCATGTTTCTATACTTTACTCTTCAATGAGCTCATGCATTAAATTCTAGGATACTTTCTTCTACATTTAATTGGTGTAGCCTTTGCCATTAATAATTTATTCCCTTTGTTGGTTCTTGCTACCCACTGAATTTTAAGGTTACATATTATTTTAATTCACACATAATAATAATAATGTGGGCTTTACTACATGTAAAAGGTGAAATAATTAGCTATAATTTAATTAACCATATTTTCTTCCTTTCTATTGGCCAAAACCGAATGGTAATTTCTTTTAAACAATTTTCATCAAGCCATTCATACCAAGACAATGAGAGCAATGTCATATATTGTAAACCAACTTCTAGCTAGCAAGCTTCAATTTGAATGCTTCTAACTTAAAACTCATACTAGTCATGCAAAAATAAAATTTTAGCACTATCTTAGGTGTGAGCTTTCTATCATGCATGCTGTGTTTTTCTTGTAACCATGATCCTTCCATAAACAACCATATTCATTTTATCACATCCACCAACATACCAATCTATCATAAAAGCTTAGCCAACATAACATTCATTTCATCAAGAATGTAAGGAAGAAAATAATGTTCCATGCGAGCTTGTAAAACATGGTGATTACATATACTAAACCATAGAACAAAAATTTTTAAAATTGTTAACCTACCTCAAAGATGGACCCAAAGTGGATTGTCCTAACTTCCCTTTGAATTTTCCTTGCTCCTTTGCTTCCTTTGCTGATCCCCTTCACTCTCCTTCCCCACTACTTTTGTGTGTTCTCACGCTGCTCTCTCTCCCTTTTGGATACACGTCCGTGTGGGTGTGTATTTTCTAAGACATGAAGTGCTCTCTCTTTCCCTCTTGCCATGTGTGTCTTTTTGGTTTAATGAAATCCTTTTCCTTCTTCTCTAGTCACTTGCACTTGGGTGCCCCACTTGTAATCTAGGTGCCACTCTCATCTTTTATTTTTCTTATTTAATTTCCTCATGTATAATCTAAGTGAAGGCCATTTCCTTGTGCCCTCACGTTACTATCTCCCTCTCTTTTACTTGCCGTGTGTTTGTATCTTTCATCTCTCCCTTTTCATTTTCTATTCAGGTAATGGGAGCCTGCACACTCTTCTCTTTCTTATTATTATTATTTTTTTAATCATCATCGTTCACTAGCCACATGTGTACTC
Source organism: Senna siamea (assembly GCA_031216115.1). Classification (NCBI taxonomy): domain Eukaryota; kingdom Viridiplantae; phylum Streptophyta; class Magnoliopsida; order Fabales; family Fabaceae; genus Senna; species Senna siamea. The sequence continues at coordinate 15,389,301 of CM062356.1, forward strand.
TTAAGTACAATTTTCTTTGCTTGCAAGTTTATCTTATCCCATTTGTCACGCCATCTCTCATTGGGCTACACATGTGTTTAATGACATTTTATTTTTCCTTGCACTCTTGCAATTGCCGTGTGGTAGTTCGTTTACTCCCCTCTTCACTTCCCTCTCTCACCTATATTTCCCATTTGGCCAAAATGAGACGCTAACCTCATTCCTATTATCATTATTTCATGGGGATACATGTAATTTAAGTGTAACCCCATTTTTCTTGAACTTATTTTTGTGTTTTATCTAACATTCTTGCTGCTCTCCCTTTCTCCCTCATGTTTTCCATTTGGCCACAAGTGTGCTTAAGTACACTTTACATTTCCTTGCAACCTTGGGTTAACCCTTTAAGAACGTTAAATGAGGGAAGGAAGGAAGTCATACTTTATTCTCATCTTTCATTGTTTTTATTTAATCATGGTTGCACATGTACTTCTTAGTACACCTCACATTGCTTCTACTCCACTTAAGGCTGCACTTTCCTTTTCTCTTCTTAATTCTACCTCCCCACTACACGTATGCATGCATGTTGTTTATGTTTAATGCAATCTCTCTCTCATATGTTATCTAGCTAGCAATGCCAAGTGAATTAGAAATGAAGTGCTGCACGTCTTTTCATTTCTCACTTCACGTAAGACTTCCATTTCATACAAGACACACATGAGGTTCCATTCTTGAGAGTGTTGGAGGAAACACAAGGGAAGGAAGGGAGACTTGCATCACATGTTTTCTCCTTCTCTCTTCCATCTCCCCCACTAACCGTACACACATATACATGTTTCATTGTAAACAAATTCTACAATCTTACCTTATAATACATGCACACATTTAGCTATTTTTTCCTTGTCTTATTTTACTTATTAATTGGCAAAGCCATTCGGCCACTTAAGAAAAGGGGAAGGGAAGGAAGTTTAATGCCAAACGCCACACTCCACCAAATGCATTTGTACATATATATATATATTGGATGCTAACCCTTTTTCTTCCCTTCATCAATTGCATGTGCATGTGTTTTAAGTTGGCTATACTCTTTACTTTTGGTAATTAGGTTAGGTAAAATGGGAGGAAATAAGAAATTAAGTTATGCACCCAAATTTTCTCATATTTCCCTTGTGACATTTATAATTCCTTACATCACTAAGGCAATTGCATCACATTTTATGGATACTATCAAATTAATTAGGAAAGCATTTAATTGAAAACCAATAAAGAGAATATGGGTTGTTACAGAGGATATCCCTAAGATAGCTTTTAGCACCCGATATGGCCACTATGAGTTTTTAGTGATGCCATTCGGCTTGACCAATGCCTCAGCGGTGTTTATGGACTACATGAATAGGATTTTCTGACCTTACTTGGATCAGTTTGTGGTGGTATTCATAGATGACATTTTGATTTATTCTAAGACTCCCAAAGAGCATGCACAACATCTTGGGATGATGTTGTAGATATTGGCAGAGAAGAAGTTGTATGCGAAATTAGAGAAACGTGAATTCTGGTTAGAGGAGGTCAAGTTCTTAGGTCATGTAGTGAATGCAGCAGGGATTTTTGTATATCCCAAAAAGATTGAGGCTATGTTAAGTTGGAATCGGCCAAGCACAGTGACGAAGATTAGAAGCTTTATGGGTTTGGCAAGCTATTATCAGAAGTTCATACAAGGATTTTTTCAGATCGCTTTGCCATTAACTCGGTTAACTAGGAAGGGTGTAGAGTTTAGATGAGTGAGAAATATGAGAGGATTTTCCAAACTCTTAAGGAGAAATTGACTACTGCTCTAATGTTAGTTATACCAGACCCCATAGAACCATTTAAGGTTTACACCGACACATCAAAGAAAGGTTTAGGATGTGTGTTAATGCAGGCTGGGAAGGTAGTAGCATATGCATCTAGGCAATTGAAGCCTGCAGAGGAAAAATATCCCTCCCATGACTTAGAGTTAGCTGCCATAGTCTTTGCCTTAAAGATTTGGAGAAACTATTTATACAGAGCAAGATTTAAGGTTTATAGTGATCATAAAAGCCTTAGGTATTTATTTGATGAGAGAGAGTTGAATATGAGGCAGAGAAGGTGGGTAGAATATTTGAAAGAATTTAACTTTGAGTTGAAATAGCATGCAGGGAAAGAAAATGTTGTTGCTAATGCACTAAGTAGAAAACCCTTGTAGGTAGCTTGTCTGATGATAGATGAAATGAGTTTACTTGAAGACTTTAGGGATCTGAGTCTCAATGTAATTTTACTGCCAAATAGGTTAGCTATGAGTGACTTTTAGATAAGCTATGATTTGAGGGAACAGGAAAGACAAGCCTAATTAGAGGATAAATCCTTAGAGATTTATTTGCATTAACCTGATTTTGGGTTAGCTGAGGATAGAGTGTTATTGTTTAGGAATAGGGTAGTAATCCCGAACCATCAAGGACTTAGAGAGAAGTTGTTAGCAGAGGCCCATCGTAGCCATTATACCATCCACCCTAGTATTTCTAAGATGTATTAAGAGCTAAAAGAGAAACTTTTGGTGGCTAGGTATGAGGAGAGACATCATAAAATATGTGAGTGCCTGTCTTACTTGTCAGAAGGTAAAGATAGAGCGCTAGAACCCTGCGGGTTTATTGAGGCCACTGGAAATACCAAAAAGGAAATGGGATTAGATAACCATGGACTTTGTAGTAGGATTACCTAGGACACTTACTGGTTATGATTCCATTTGGGTGATAGTGGATAGATTGACTAAGTCTTCTCACTTTTTACCAATTAGGATTAACTATTCCTTAGAAAAGTTAGCCCAGATTTACCTTAAGGAGGTGGTGAGATTAAATGGGGTACTGTCTAGCATAGTGTCCAATCGAGACCTTAGGTTCACCTCCAGATTTTGTCAATCCCTATAAACAACATTAGGGACCCAACTAAGGTTTAGCACCGCATACCATCCTTAGACTGATGGACAGTTTGAGAGGACAACACAGACCTTGAAAGATATGTTGAGGGCGTGTGTGCTAGAACAAAAGGAAGTTGGGACAAGTACCTACCTTTGATAGAGTTTTCTTACAACAATAGTTATCACTCTACAATAGGTGTGGCACTGTATGCCGCTTTGTATAGACGAAGCTGTAAATCACCCCTAAGTTGGGTAGAGATGGGAGAGATCACACTATTGGGACACGATATAGTTTAGGAGACCACTAAATAGATAAAGATGATTCAGGAGAAAATAAGGGTTGCCCAACAGAAACAGGAAAGTTATGCTAATAAGAGGAGAAAACCTCTAGAGTTCAATGAAGGGGACTATGTGTTTTTGAGAGTATCTCATACCATGGGTATAGGCAGGTGAATAAAGACTAAAAAGTTAAGTCTTAGATTCTTAGGGCCATTCCAGATCCTATAGAGAGTTGGCCCAATCACCTATCAGATCACCCTACCTCCTTACTTGTCTAACTTGCATAATTTTTTCCATGTTTCCTAACTCAAAAAGTATGTTTCGAATCCCACTCATGTATTGGGGAATCAACCTATATTATTAAAGGAAAATTTAACTTATGATTCTACCCCTGTCAGGATCCTTGATTTCCAAAATAAGCAACTCCGAAATAAAGTAATCCCTTTGGTTAAGGTTCTTTGGTAGTATACAGTGAACCAGGATATGACTTAGGAGAAGGAAGACTTATTCGGTATGAATTTTGGGGAAAAAATTCTTTTGAGGGGGAAAGAATGTAATAACCCAATTAAAATTAATTAAGGAATTGGGATAAAAATAATTGGACACCTTGAAATATTGTTGGGAGGTGATTAAGAAAATTTTTTCGAGCTCGTAGTTTAAATTTGAGAATTTTTCATAATAAAATTTTAATTGATAGAGAAAATTTTATCTGCCTTGAGAAACTTAGTAGATAATTTTGGAAGGCTTATGATAGCTTAAAAATTTCCAAATCCCTTCCATATCATCTAAAATTCTTGCCTAAATCAAAAAATGCATCCAAAATTTATCTAGGGCAAAGTGAGAAAAGATCAAAATGCCTTTCGAAACTTTAAAACCCTATTTTTTTTCTCTATTCTTTCCATTTTCACTCTCTCTCCTGTTCACTCCCTACACTCTCTCTCACTGACCTCACCTTCACGCTGCCTGCCCATTGTTCTTCCACCAAACCGCTATGCATCACCACCTCACCATGCTAGAGAAGTTCGCTAGAGTGTGCCACACCCCGTCACCGCCTCTCACGCAGTTTTTGGCCATCGTAGCGACTGAAAATAGAGCAGTTCATCCGCAACTTCCCTCATTCGATCCGGCCAATTTTGTGCCATTGGTTACCGATGAGCACTTGGGTTGGGTTGTTGGAGGTCCGTCAGTCCTCTTTGTCACCTCAGCATCGCCCTTTGCCACGTGTACCACCACCACGATTCTTTGAAAAAATGCCACGAAAGGTATAGGGACTAAACTATAATTTTTTAAAACTTTTGGTATACATTGAAATACTCTAAATTAATTGCTTTTTCTACCATTTCTAGCCTCTAGGATGCTATTAAGGGTGAATTGAAGGGATAGATTGGAGAAAAATAGTGAAAACTATAAATTGGAAAATAGGGACTAAATTACAAATTCTGGAAAAATTTGGTATGAAGTAGAATTTTATAATTTGATGCATCTCTGTAATCCCTAGCTCAATTAAGACTCTTTTGATTGTATAGAAGTAGAAAAAGGAAGGAAATCATTGCAAAAGAATCAATTGAAGTTTAGGGACTAAACTAAAAAGATTGATATTTTTCTGTGAATTTCAAATTCCAATGAACCCTTGATGAATGAATAGAAGTAGAAAATAGGAATTTAATTATAAGGAATCATGATTGAAAGGGAATTTATGTAAGACTTGAATGGTTTCTTAGGAAATGATCTATGAGCATAATTCAAAGGTAAAAGAGGAAAGTCTTAGTCTGTATAAGAGTAACGGTGAAAGGTAGAGTAATCTACACTCCTCTTTGTTTTGATATATGTTTAATGTGAATTGATTTCTATGACAATGTTTGTGAACATATATTAGAAAATGTGTGCTGGATTAGATGAGATAAGAAATGACTGCATGTGTTTGAATTACATTTGAAAATTCTTTGCTGCTAGTTTTGATTGAACTATTGAAATTTATGCTTATAGTGCAGATGAAACCTGGGATGGATACTAGATGACTGGTATGGGACGGTTGTCAAGTATTCCATATTCAGAACTACTTTTTAAACTTCCATTATTTGAACACTAAATTGGTCTGTATATGTTAGTATTTACCCGTTAAACCAATACATCCCTATGAAAGACTATAAGGAGTAAAGGAGAAGAGTCTATATGGGGGAATGGATTGGTTTAAAAGTAAAGCCCTATGATCCTAAGTATTAGTTACCTATATGTATACATTGCCTTATAGTCGGTGTAGAGAAATGAGACCTATTGGTAATGTACACATGATGGGGGGCGCCCCTTATTAATTTTAGGTTCTCAGTCACAAGGAGGATGGTCCTGTGACAATCACTGGGAGGACAGTCCTCGTGATAACAACAATCTCAGTCACATGGAGAACAGTCTTGTGATAATCACCGGGAGGGCGGTCCCCGTGATCTTAAAATGAGATTGGAAAATAGCAGACAATGAATTGTGAATTGATTTATATGATTTTATGCATATATACTGATGTAATATGCAGATGTTTGAGATCCTTGCAGCAACGTAAGAGCATTATGCAATGGATATGAAAATTTGACTACAGGATTTTGAAAATGATGGTTTTCATAAACACTTATACTCTTTGATTGAGAAAATGATTTGACTTCTGATTTTTTGGATAGCCACTAGATTTCCCACGTTTATTGATATATGATAAATGAAGCTTCAATTCACATGTTTTATTTAATGAATGAATTTGGGGAGAGGTTTTCTATACCCAAACGGGGGTGTAACTGAACACTCAACTATTTTGAATAAAATTAGTTGTATATTACTCTATTGGGATTCAAAATCTCATTAAGTTTTGTGTTCAGGCAATCAAGACATGATGGCGCTAGGAATTAGACTAGGATTGAATGTATTTACTGCGTAGAATTGTAGAGAGACCGAGAAGCTATGATGTAGCTTAGAGCATTAATTGTAAATGTCTTAATGGCCTTAATATGTTGTTTATTGCTCACTAAATTTGTATTTGGTGATATTTATGTTCTATTGTGGTAAATGATTAAGCTTTACATCATGTAATTAGTATCTCAAATACAATTTATGAATGATAATTTAAATGTATGTTCCAAAGTATGTTGATGGCTGTATTGTTATGATGATTTGAGGTATTAGATAAGCTGCATAGGTATGAGATTGAGTGAAATCTGAATAGGGACAGTTATTTGGGTTACACTCAACCAGTAACGACCCCGATCAATGCATATTTTGAAAAGAAAAATTTTTCATAGCATTTCACGCTCCCTAAATTAAATGCTATGGTAAGGGGTTCGTTACATAACAGATGTGCCAATTCTTTTTTCTTGAAGTAATTTCTTTAATCCTTCTCACAATATGGGAACAAGGGTGATGGATAAGAACTTCTTGTGTAATAAGCTCTACTGTTGTATTGGAGTCTGATTCGAGGATTGCATGAGAACACCCATTATTATGAAGTAACTTCACTCCATCCAAAATGCCATAAAGTTTAGCATGAAAAATGATATTAGCATTGATGTTTCTACAAAAAAACTCTTTGATATGATAACTGTGAGCATCTCTAATAATTCCTCCAATAGTAGCTTTTGTATCTGTCCCTATGACTAACTTATCCACGTTGCACTAGAACCAACTAGCTTTAGGTGGCTCCCAATTTAAATGACGATTTTCTTTATGTTGCTGAGTATGCTGGGGTTGCAAATCAAGTATACTATGAGTATTCTCTTTAATAGAAAACATGGTAGAAAAGAAAAGGTTATTCATGTCACTTGATCATTAAAAATAATATCATTGTGGTTACTCCAAAATTTCCAATAAATGGTCCCAAAAGCAATCTTCTAATTTCAATGAAATATTTCCAAGAATTATTCTTATAATTCCAATCTATCAAACTCTTTAAGAAGAAATCAATCCATTTATTGGGTTTAACAAAGCAAAGTTTATCCTAGACGAATTATGAGGTTATGGAATCAGCACCCCTTACCAGATCACATTCCCAGTACACTATCCCAAGTGTATATACTAAGGAGAATCGGCTCAAGCCACGGTTATCCTTAATTCTAACCTAGAATTTTCAATCATCACAGAGTTTTCAAAACCTTCTTAATTTAATCGAGTGGATATATTATTATCTTAAGTTATGGTTCAAAAATTGGTCACTCAAACTTGAGCCTATCTACTACTAATACATACACTAGGAATACTTTTCTTACTTTTTATTTCCCTTATTGATCCATGTTACATGATGTGTAATTCTCTTAATATTTGAGCCTGAGGAGTTAATTGGGCTTTAATATTCAAAGTTAAGGGATTGTAGGGCACAATTCTTATTCTTGAGTCTACTGGTAGACATCCTATCCTTTGGTAGTCACCTAGTAGCTCTCGGCTTAAACATGATACCCAAACTCGAGAGCTGGTAGTTAACTTCTAGCTTCCTAGTAGTTAGTTGCTAGCCTTCGGTTTTGGGTTCTAGGCATATCAAGAACCTGACAATTGATTGCTAGTCCTGTAGCAATTGACTACTGGGTTCTTGGCCACTTTGGACAACATGAAGAATATGGCAATCTACTTTTAGCCTCTTGGCAGTTAGTTGTTATGTTATTAACATAAAAACCTCATTTTTCATCTATGTATAACCCATGCAACTGTCCATTTTCAATTGTAATCAACAAATCATGGTCCCTTCAACCCCTTAAAAAATTTTAACGTAGAAAATAATCAACGTCTGTGCCCAATCCCCTCAAATCCCAAATTTGTCTCACTCTTATAGCATGAATAGTAACACAAATCATAGATCTACTAGGCAAGCCATCATAGTGCAAATAACTAGCACATAACATCCAATAAAGGCTAACAAATAAGAGAATGTAAGTTTTATCCCCTCGTTCTTACTTAAAATCATCAAAATGGCACTTTTCCACACTATAAACAATGACTTTTGAAAATAAGAGAGAAAGGAGATTTAGCTACCTTAATCTTCTAAAATACAATCTAATAGTAGTCCAGGGGAGTGATAGAGCGATTTTTGGATATTTTTCTAGCCTTGGATCGATGCTCCTAGATTCAAATCTCCCTTTCTCTCATTATCTTTCTCTTTATCTCTCTAAATATGCCACTTTCTCTCTCTAAAGTCTTCTCGTTCTCTCTCTCTACTTGAGGATGTGACTTCCTCCCAACTCCATACTATTATAAAAGGTGGTAAGTGTAACATCCCCCAAATAGCAAATTAATAATTTTATGATATGATATTTGTTTGAAGGGTCAATTATGGTTTATGAGGGAAGTTAGCAGCTAGATTAAAAATTTGGCTGAGAAACTAAGCTGAAATGAGGTCTGGTTTAATAGAAAGGGAACTTTTAGTAAAAGGTATATTTAGGGTAATAAAGCCCAAAGAGTTAGTAAAGAAATAAAGTGAAAAGGTTGTACATGAAGGAAAGAACTTTTGTAAACTTTATAAAGTTGTAGTTTCTTCCAAGGACTAATTAGCAAATAAGTTTGAACTTTAATTGATAGAAAAATGACCCTTCGTGAAAACTTGATAAGAAAGGAAGAGGAGAAAGAAAGTCCAGAATTTGGACATAGGAAGCAACAAAGAGACGAGAGAGAGAGAAGGAGAAAGAAGAAGAAGAAGAAGAAGAGAAAGAATCATGGTCTAAACTTGAAGTAAAGTGTTGGCAGGCTTAAATCACTACGTAGGAGCTAATATCAATGCACAAGAAACACCCAGAACAAGGTAATCCATTGAAAATATGATTTTCTCTCTCTAGGTTGAAAACCCATTTTTTTAAACTTGGTTATATAACTAATTTTTTTTGTTTTAATGACTTTGAGAGAGATTTAATCTTGCATTTTATGTCTTGCATGCTTGATTCATGCTTTTTAATGCTTGTATAAAGACAAAAAAATAAAGAGTTAATAAGTGGGTTATTTTCTCTTTCTTTTAAGAATTTCCAAGATTTGATTTGAATTATTTCTAGCTAGAAGAGCCATGGAATTTAAAAATGTTGTTGGTCTAAGTGTGGGAAAAGAGTTTATGAATTTCTTTATGAATTAAAAGCATGAGAAACAAGATTTTTTGGAGTGATTTCGAATTCAAGGCATGATTATCAAAAAATTGGGTAATGTAGCTAAAGTTGGTGTGTTCTTCAGGATGTTGGGCAACCTACTTAGAGGCAATATCCTTAGGGGTGAGCTCCTCGAGGGCGAACTCCTCTAGGATGAACACCATTGGGGCTAGTTCTCTAATACCTGTTTCCTTGAAAATATCATTTATTGAGGATACTTTTTTAAATTGCCTACAAAGATTTAAATGAAATAAGGAAAATTGGGACTTAAATGAAAAGAAGGACTAAAATGCAATTTCTACATTTTATAAGATGGTCTCTGAAGCTTCCCACTGTGCCACTTCTTTTTACCTCTCTAAATGCAACATTTCCCTCCTACCAATGCATTCCTAACACTGATAAGGAGAAGAACTATGCAAGAAAAGGAGAAAAAGGAAGGGAAGCAAGTGGAAATTCTCTCATAGTTAAATTTGAGGTAATAATCCTTCATCTATGCTTTAGAGAATATCTTAAACATCATTTAGAGATAGATTTCTTCCTTAGGGATGCATCAAAATCTGTTGTAATTTAGGGAGAAAGTGAAAATGGAGAAATTTCCTTTTTCTTCAGGAATCTTGAATTTCTGGTGTAAAATGATGATTTTGAGGTTGCTTAAAGTAGGAACAAGGTTTTTGAAGCTAATGCTAGGGTCATTAACTTCCATATAACATTTTCTAAGCTTAAAATTAGATTTTCAAGTTAGGTTTTACTATTCACCTAATTTTTCATGTGTGAATTGACATGTATCATGGATATTTGGCCTTAAAAATGGTTAGAATTTAGGGGAAAATGCTTTGAAACTATGCTTATGCCTTTTTAAAATGAAATGGACTAGAATCTAGACTGGGATTTTGTGAAAACCAGCATTTTTGAACTATTGAAGAACAGGGCAGCCGACTGCCAGCATGCACAAGTCGACTGTTGTGTTCTTGGCAAACCTAGAATTTTAAATAGGGGCCTTGACAATGTGACTATGCACCCGATTATTGTCGAGTCCAAGTTTGCACTTAGTAGTCGACTGATAACCTCTTACCAGTTGACTATCAAGCTACTATCTCACGAGTCTAAGAATTTCTAAAAAACCACCAGTCAACCGTTAGCATTACGATAGTTGACTAGCAATCCTCTAGAGAGCAACCAGCCGACTGCTAGCTCCATGTAGCTGACTGGCAATCCCCTGACATGGAAAATGACTTTTAAAACACGAATTAAGCTTGGAAGCACCTAATTTTGGCTGAATTGAGGTTCAAAATGTCATCATACATGAAAATTATATGTGTTGGGTGATGGGTAACATGAAAATAGGAAGGAAAAAGGGGAAAGTTATTAAGTTACCAAACTTTATAAAAGAAATTTGGAGAAAACCTATAGTGAATCACTAAGTCTTAGTGGCATAAATGCATATTTGAAGAGAAATAGTTTGTGACTTGAGTTATTTCTCAAGAAGTGATCTGTAAGGACCAATTAAAGGGGGAAGAGCAAGACCTGGGTTAGGACAAGAACAAATGGTTAAGGTAGAGTAATCTACACTTTCCTATTTTTTGAATGGTGATTGTGAATTGCTTGATTTTAATGAAATTTACTTTATGAAATGGGAAATGTTTGATGAAACTAATTTGATAAATGTAAAGTTTTCATATGAGTATAGAAATATTACCTATGTATGTTTGAAAGAAATGGAATAAACTCTTGCTACTGGTTGTGGATTGGCTATTGAGTTAGATGCTTATAAGGACGGATAAAATTTAGGGTGGATATTTAATGGCCATTATAGGACAGTCATAGAGTGTTCCCTATGCAGATTTCTTTATAAATATATTTGTTTTCATCCTGAATGATCTGCATTTGTGAGGGATTACTCTTAACCCAAGACAACTCTAAGCAAGACTTAAGGAGTAAATGGTAGATGGTCTATAACAAGAAATGTTTTGGTTTAAGTGTAACACTCTATAACCCTAAGTATTAGTTGACTATGTGTATGTATTTGCCGTATAGTCGGGAAAGAGGATGAGACTAGCAATGCGCACATGCGGGGGGATGCCTTAGAAGTTAGATTCTCACCTATCCTTGAGTGGGTGATTGGTGTTACAGATTACACCCATTATTTTTGGGTGATTGGTGTTACATATTACACCAACTATTTTTGGATGATTGGTGTTACAGATCGCACCCACTATTTTCGAGTGATTGGTGTTATGGATCACAACCAACGAAAATAAAATGAATTTGAAACATGGAAACGAAATGCAATGAGATGATAACTTTATAATATTATGATATATGCATATTGATTTCAGGAAATATGCAGGTTTATGTGTTTTTGCATTTCATGGAAATTGTTATGCAAAAATGGAATTTACAGGCATTATTGAAAGCTAGGTTTTTGAATGATGAAATGATAATATACTTATATGAATTATTATGAGTTTCCTGTATGTGTTGAATTAAAAGCATCTGATGATTCACATGTTTATGAAAACTGACTTTCGGGGAGATGTCTTCTGTTTTAGAGACACAACTGAACTTACAATTGTCTTGAAAATATTTAACTTGTAAATTACTCTACTGGGATTATTATATCTCCTTAAGTTTTTTGTTTAGATGACTAGGATTAGGATATGCTTAGAAGATAGCTGGGCATGAGAGGGATGTCAGAGCCGCGGGACATCCTAGAAGAATTGTGAAGTTTTGAGTTGAATTGGCACGTAGGCCATGGTTGTACATATGAATGATAATGGTATTGTGATTTGATGGATATTTTGGGATGTAGACTGTAACATCCGCTCCTAGTATGATTAAAGAGATGGTTGCTAGTTGTTAATTTAATCTTAATGCTTGTGTATGTTACATTAGTGCATATAGTTGCATTAGCCTAGGGAATAAATTGAAAGGAAATACATGAAGGTTTAGTAAGAGGTGGTTAGGGACTCAATTGAAAAGGGAAAAATGAGTGAGTCTAAGAGTGCAAAAGGGCTTAGGAACTAGATAGCAAATTCCTAAACTCTCCTAAACCCTAGCTAAAGCTCTAAAACCCCCCACTTCCAGCATACCAAATTTTTAGAGAGAGCGGCTGAAGGGGGCAGCTAGAGAGAGAAAGGGATGAGCTAGGGCTTGAAGAGGGAATTTTACTAAGGAAGGAGCAGATTTGAGGCTAGAAATCAGTCCTACAGCAAGAGAGGATTATTTCTACACATCATATACACACATTTTAGCAAGGAATCAAGGTAGCAATTCATCCTAAACCCTATTTTTGAAATATGCAGAAAACTTATTGATAAATGTGATCTTTGAAATGTTTCAAGTTAAGATGGGGTTTTTAAACCTACATTCTATGTGTTTTAACTGCTATTGGGTAATTTGTGATGATTTACCTTGCTCGTTTATGCTTTTGAATGATTTCTGAAGTTGGGGTTTTGCCCTAAGAGAGAAAGATGTGGTTTGATCTTAGTTTGAACATGTTAAGATATGTTATGGGCATTTTATGAATGAGAAATGATTTTTGAATGTCAGCACTGAGTTCATGATTTAAGTAAATGATTTAGGAACATGTTTTTGGGGCTAAACTCTAGGTGAAACCATGATTTTTCAAGTAAACCGAGTGCTAGCAGCCAACTGCCAGCCTTGAAAGTCGATTGCCATGTTCATCCTCTCCCTAGAAACGTGTGATAGAACACTAATAGTCAACTGCCAAAACCCTAGAAGTCGACTATCGTGTTCTTTATTTTCTAGAAAGTTTCCAAAAGGCCAGTAGTAGACTGCTAGACCCCTGTAAGTCGACTGTTGAGGCTAGCAACCGACTATTAAGCCCTAACAACTTATTGGTAGCTCTTGGCCATAAATAGAAATTTTAGACAGTAAGCTAGTAGTTGACTGCCAGAAAGAGGGAAGTCGAATGCCAACTCTCTGATGTGTGTAATGAGCTCAATTGACTATTTTAAGAGGAAATTAGCCTAGATGTTCAGTTAAACTAAGGATCTAAACCAGGGGTGTAGTGGGTAACATGCATAAGATAGAGTCACGAATCACTTGGATGATGAGACCCTCGTGATAGTGAAATAAAGAGAGAGAAAAAAACACAAAAGAGAAAAGAGGAAAATATTCTCAGTGTATGCCTTAAGGTAGATAAGCTTATGATTGAGTGACCGATTATCAGTATGGGATGGACGATCGATTGTCGAGTGACTGATTACTCTTATGGTTTTTTATGTATTGCTCACATGTTATGAAAATGAAATGATAGCATGTTTACTATCCCACATATGTTTTATATGAAAGTGATGATGAGATTGATGATGAATGAACATCCCATATGCATAAATCTGAGCCCATGTTTGAAAGTATGATTGCATGCATTACACCCCAATAGTATATGCTATGTATTATGTTTTATGATGAAAGAATGTAGAGATTTTTCGTGTAAGCACAGTAGTACAGGCTGGTAATTTTTAAAGACAGGTTGCATTGCTACTAAGATTTATTTCTCACTTTAGTGCTGGCATGTATCAGATGTGTAGGTCCTCCAACTGGATTGAACGGTAACATAGGAAGAAGTACCTTCCTTGGGGTACATGATAGTAGTTATTTTGAGATAGTATAGGCACATGTTTACTTGTACTAGTCTTGGTATTTTTGGAAAGGCTAGTATAGAATATCTCTTATATAGCCTATCTTAAATTGGATGTATATAAACTAATGTTTAGACTAGCTGATAGGGTCATGAGTGGCAGGATTGTTGCCTCCATGACCAGCAGTTATTTAATTATATTTAACTCTAAATGCATGTTTATGTGTAGCTAATCCAAGTATATTTTATACATTCTATTCCGTTGTGAGAGTGAGTGAAACCCTAGAGTAGAGACCTAACCACAAATGGAACTCAATTAATCAACTTGGTAAAAATTTTAAACTTTACTTGGGTAAAGGTAATAGTAACACACCATTACTATGATAAATATATATTTTATACCTTTAAATACTTAAAAGGAACCATAGATTAAGGTGGTGTTACATAGACTAGTGTAATGGAATTATTGAGGTTGAAATGAGATGTACTAAATGAATGTTTTAGAATTCTATATTCCAGAGTATATATGGTATGAATTGTGGTGTTAGTTATGTTGCAAATGGAAAGTGGTTAAGTGGAATTTGAATGAACTAACAGAAGAGTTTATTTGGGTTACACTCAATCAGTAATGGCCTCTGAGTTACCTATGTCGGAAAAGGAAAAATTTTAGAGGAAATTTTATGCTTCCAACTTTTTACTCTGATATAGATGTATGTAAGATGTGATAAAGGGGGTCATTACAAGTTCCATTAGGAAGGCTGAAGCAACAAACCAAGAGGCAAGCCATGGAGTGAACCCCATTGAAGGACCTATAAAGGTTAATGACTTAGTTTTCTAAGGCTAACCTCAATGCAAGCCTTTTAAGAATAGCTTATTCAAACCAACCCTTATAGGTAAGCCTTGTGGCCAAACCTTGAGAGTTGAAAGATCTTAAGTTGGTCTCATCATGAATCCTTATGGGTGAAGCCCTCATGGGTGAGCTATATGGGAAAACTCTTGTAGGTGAGCTTTAATGGGCGAAGATGAATCTTGATGACCAAAAATCTTATTCTTTGAAATCCTAAAAAACTCTAAAACTTAGTTAGTTTCTTAAATGGAGCAACAAGAATTCTAGAAATTAATTCTAAGTCAAAATAAGAACCCTTATTATCTACTTTACTCTAAATAGGTTCCGAATTGAACGACCAATGGTCGGTATGGGATGATCATTGGCAATTCCATGATTGAATTTCAGAATCGGATGGTAAAGTATCCATTTAAACTTAAAAATAAATTTTGAAAATGTCGTGTTGGTTGTTAACCCTTAGTTAGTTTACTTTAATAGTTATAGAGTTACTTACTTAGAGTTAAACCAACCATGATCTAGGAACCTATCATACTAGAGTATATATTAAAGGGTTATATATGTTTAGAAAGTAATTCTCCCCAAAGAAGAAGGATGAATTTTAAGAAACATAACTGAAGAATAATCCTTCCCATATAAGAGGAATTATTTTTAAACAAAGTATCAAGAAATTCACCCCACAGAAGAAGGTTAAGTATAAACAACATTTTCTCATCACAACAAAACGAGTGGACATAATCTGTAACCCAAGATAGAGGTATGATCTAATGAGTGTATATGATCTGTGACCCAAAGTAAAGGCACAATGATATCCATCAAAGTAGAATGGTCTTTCTAAGTATAATGTGTAAAGACTAAGGGGCACCCTAGAGGTTAAAGCTAGCTAACCAAGTATAGAAAAACTCATACAATGTTTCCTTTAGAATAAAAGTTATGTTGAAAAGGGCCAAATGAGCCATAAAAAGGGCCAAGTGAGCCTAGTGGATACTTTTATTTATGTTATATGAGGTAAAGCATGATTATAACCCCTGTACATTAGTTTATTATGTTATGGTTTCAATGCATGACATAAAATAGTTTGACATTTGTGCATTGTCTAGTATGTTTATGCTTATGTTTTATGATTATAAAAAGAAAAGTGAATGTAAGAATTTTTTGTGTGATTCACGGCTGGTACCATTAAAGATATTTTTAAAATTGATTTCCCTTTATTACTGATATTTTCATCTCACCATATGCATTGATGTTTCTAGATGCCTAGTTTCACTATGACCATGGAGCTAGAGGTCGAGGTTTTTGAAGTGTTTGGCCTTAGGTACTTCCTTCGAATAGGGGATGTGATTGTTTAGATAGTAGACATACCACCTATACCCCTAATGGGTTAAGGTGGGAGAGGCAAACGACATTTTGGAGTGCCCACAACTTGTTTTGTGAATAACTGGTGGGATAGAAGTTGTTTTATATAGATAAGATGAGTGGGTGTTTTGTCTATTTTTATGTGTATGTGTGTGTGTGTGTATGCTTATAGATAGATGTATTGCTTTTATGGATATATATAAATAGTTATGTTATTTTAATGTGTTTGTTTCGTGTGCTTCCTTAGGAATTGTGTATACGAGTGAGCTAACCAATTGAAACTCAAACCTATAACTAAATCAAATAATGGATCCTAAGTAATAAACTAAAATTGAACTTGAGTAGTTAAATAGCATAATGAGATAGTAGCATACTGCCTCTATAGGCTATAATATATAAGGGCTTATAGAGGTGAGGTGTTACAATAAGTAGGAAAATGAGAAAATAGGCTAAAAGGAAAGGAACAAAACAAGTGCTACATTTTAGTCCCTATGTCTACACTTCATGCCACTGTAACCAAGAAGGATGTAAAGTTACCTTATTGCTCTTGTGTAACATCTACTCCTTCTATTCATAAGAGATGTTTGCTAATTATTAAATAAGTTAACTACTTGTGTATGTTGCATCAGAATGAGTTGCATATAGTTGCATTAGAGTGAGGGATTAAATTGAAAAGAAAAGAGCAGGGAATGAAATGAAATGGAAAAGGCTTAGTTAGGAAAGATATATAGGCTTTCGATAATCTAGGGGTAGTAAGCTATAATTTTAGCCAAAATACTGGTTATTGTAGCTAACAAAAATTTAAAATTTTTCATCAAAGTTTTAGAGGCAAAATGGTAATTCTCTAAATGGTTGGAGAAATTGCTACTTGAGGTTGGATGATCACAACTCGACCTTGATATTGGATGAGGGTTATAGTTATCTCGACTAGGCAGAATCATCGATAAATAGGCCAGAATTAGATTAATCCACCATTTCACCCTAATTTTCAAAACTTTATTAGAGAGAGGAAAAGAGGTTTTAGAGAGAGAAAGAGAGACAATTTGAAAGAGAATAGTGGTAATTTGAGTGCAAGTTGAAGTGGGAATCTGTATTAGGGAAGTTTATGAGGGCACATACTACCACCAACAAATCATCTAATGAGAATTAAGGTAGCAAAAAATCTAATTCTCTCACTTTTGAAAGTTTCTAATTATTTTTTGAAATTGGAGATTTTAATGTTATTTGAATGAGAGAGAAGTTAAAACCTACATTCCTTGTATTTTTAACATCTATTAGGTGTTTTGTGCCGATTAAATGTACTTAGATGGCTTATTTCTGATTCTGAAAAATGGGTTGTACTCTTCAACATGGTTGAATTTTAATCCATTGTGATGGTTGATTTTGAGTATATATGTGAGTTTTGATGCAGGATAAATGATGATCTGATGTTAGAAACTAATCTCATACTTTTTCTACACTTGAAATGAGGAAAAATCTAGACTGTAGTATTTCATAGCAGCAAAACAAAGCTTTAAGATCTTATCAACTGATTGTCATGTTCTTTACCCTCATACTTTTTAGAAAAAGTAGGTGACAATCGACTGATAGCTTCTAACAACCAACTGTTAGGCCTTTAGTGGCCAACTACAAGTAGACAGTAGCTCACTAGCTGATTGATATAAGGCTGATGGCCAAATGGTAGCTTTCTGTTAGCTAGCAGACGATTGATATAAGGCTGACAGCTAATTGATAGAATTTTGTTTTGGTTTTCAAGATTTTAATTCTATAAGTCGACTGCTATGAGGTATAATTCAACTGGTAAGTGGGGAAATATGGTTTTTCATAGAGGAATTGTTTTGAAAGAGCCACCTAGTCTTTAAAATGAAATCCCAAGAATCTAGAACTAGTTTGTGAGTCTAAGTTTTTACTCTCCTAAAGGTTATGCTCAATAAAGTCAACAATAATGTCATTACATGAGAAAAGTATGGTTTTTGGGTAACATGTAACATGAGATTGAAAAGAAAGAAAGGAAAACATAAAATGGTAAAGAGTAAAGTACTCCAAGTGTATGCATTAGTGGTAGATTGGCTCATGGTTGAGTGACCGACTATCGATATGGGACGGTCGTTGGGCATTCCACGGCCGAACCATAAATTTGAGGTGGTGAGACATTCACTCAATCATAAATGATTTTGAAAACATCATGATAGTTACGAATTCTAAGTTAGTGAACTCTTCTATGGCCAACAAAAAAATGAGTTACATACTTAGAGTTAAACATAACCACAGCATGAGCCGATTCACCCTAAAATATATACTTGTGAATAGCATTTTGGAATGTGATCCATCAGTGAAGATGGTGATTGCAAGGGCAGAATAGATATGATCTATCATAGGTGGCAATGATCTCGTGAGTCTACCAGTCCCTTTATGGGATGAAAGGGAAATAAGGTATCTGAGAGGGATATCGATCTCGCTAGTCTAGAATGATCCGCCAGAGTTGTCAAGGACCAGTGAGCGAGTATAGGATGATTTGTCAGAGAGGACAGGGACTACAGTGTAATTGGGATTTACTAGGGGACACTCCAGATAGTATAGGGCAAACATTGAGCTGCTAGATGGTCAGAGACCATGAAGCTTGACTCAGAACTCATTCATGAGTGTGAGTAAAGCACATAGAATTATTTGTTGGGTGGCTTTCCTGATATCTCATGATGATATGATTATTTTCCTAACTCATGTTTTATGTGTAAATATGATCATATTACCGTGAATATAAGATGAAATGACATGTTTTACATTGTGAACGTCTGGTGAACTATAACTATACATGCATCTATAAGTACATATTATGAAGTTATGATGGCATAATTGTGTAACACCCCATTCATATGACTGCTTTTATGTTATGTTTCCTTAATTAATTGCATGAGTTGCTATACGATATAATGAAATTGATTAAGTGATATAGAGTTTAGAATAAAGATGTCAAAAATGAATACCTTCCTTTCTTGTTTAACTAAATTGGAATACAAGTACAAGGAGCTTACAAGAGAGAATGGATAAGTTAATAATCAATTAAGAAAAAAGAAAACAATGTAACAGGAGTGGAGAGAAACATGTATGCAACTATACTATTTGGTAGGGAAATTAGAAAGGGGAATGAAAAAGTGATAGGTTAAGTAAGTGAAGTAAATCCTTTTCTAAAATGTTTGTAACATTGAAATGAAATTGAAATTTAAAAGAAGTAAGTCAGTGTTGGGGAAAAGAAGAAAGGAGAAAAAGATGTGTGCAACTTTTATTTTTAAGTTTCCCTCTTATTCCTTTTTGTCTTCTCTTAGACGTAGAAACAAATATATGAATGAATGTAGCAAACTCTCAAAATGATTAGAGAAGAGAACCCATTCGGTGAAAGAAATATTAATAAGGTGCTTAAGGTGCTTACATTAAGTTTAAGGTGCTTCAATCATTTTATTGTGATGCTTGAGATAAGTGAGGTTCTTGAATGAAATTAAGGTGCTTGAATCATTTTATTGTGATGGTTGAGACAATGGAGGTGCATAAGCACACGACAATAGAAATTGAGGAGAGAGAAAAGAGTTTAACATCCATTAAATATACATATATGCATACGATGAAGGAAATGAAAGTGAGAGAGGATCGTGACATGTAGGAAGAAAAAGGGGACTTGACTTCTTATTCTTCCTAGCCAATCGTGAAAGCTACTAAGAATAGGTAAGAGAATTTGAATTTTTAATAGAACTTATATAAATCCACGGCAATAACCGGTGAGAAGGAGGAAAGGAAAGTGAAGCACTCAAGTGTAGCTTGCATGAAGGGTGTAGCTTGCATGAATTTCTCTCCTTCTTTCCTTCCTTTGACGTAACTAAGTGGTTAATATAAGATTGCAAGGAAATGGATTGTACTTAAGTACAGTGTGGCTATTAAATAATAATAACTAAGAATAAGAAGGAGGTGTAGCATCCCATTTAGCTGACTAGATAACATACAAAAGAGGGATTGCATTAAATATAAATATATACATGCATACGACAAGTGCATGGGTGAGAGTGAGAGTAGCTTGAGAATTAAAAAAAACATAAAGGCACATTCGGTGAGAGAAGGAGGGGCTAATTTGGCCGAGAGAAGAAGAGACAAGGAAGGAAGGTAACTTCCAAGAGAAACACCAAGACACCTTCATCATTCTTGCACCCTTGAGGTAGCCTAGCAATTTTATGTTTTAATTTCATGATTTAAATTATGTAGTATGATTTAAAGTTTTCATGGAATCAATTCCTCTAGCTCTACATTCCTTAAGATGTAATGTTTCTATTGGCCAAGTTTGTATGATGAATGGAATGGGTTGTGATTGTTGATGTGTTGTGGTAGATATAGCTAAAATCATGAGAGAATGGTAAATGGAAATTTCCAGCATGCCTAATGAGAAACTTTAGAATTATAAAGTGTGGAAATTTCATGTTCTTGAAGGGTCCATGTATGTGTTTATTTTATAAGTAACCAAGGGGATCACATTAGCTAAAATGTGGCATGAAACCATGATATGAATCTTTTAACCTACCTAGGCCAAAAGTATTTCATTTGACATGTAATAGTGCTGCTGAAAAATATATGGGAAAAAGTTACCTTTTAGTTTTAGTAAGAGAAGAAAAGAAAGAATGATAAATGGATGGGAAAAGGACTTCACTTCGATTTTTGGTAAAAAGGGAAAGAGAATATATAGTAAGAAAATAACATATAGAAAATGGTTAGTTTTTACATAATAAATTAATACATGGTACATTGTTTGCTTTTTATATATAGATGTAAGAATGGAGAATGTATGTAACCTTAAGTTTAGGATGTAAAATAGGCTAAGGAAGTAAGTCGAATGAGTGCCAATAGTATGATTACATAATTTTAGATATGATGGAAAATACCAAAATATAATTTTATACCTAGCACCATTAAGTTTAAATTATAGCAAAATGGTGAAAATATAGCAATGTGATAAGTGAAACATTAGGTTTCATTCCTTTCCCGTAATGGCCGTATGTAATCTTCTATTTTTTTTATGATAGCCAAATCACTAAGCTATTGGTCAATGAATTATAGTGTCTTACCATAGCTAAGATCAAGGGCAGCAGCAAAATGTATGTATAAGTGACCAAGTGTTCACAACTATTTCATAAAAGTGGCCAAGAGTCCACAATGTGACCAAATGTTCACAACTTTTCATAAAAGTGGCCAAGAGTCCACAATGTGACCAAGTGTTCACAATTCTCCCAAAAGTGGCCAAGTGTCCACGTCTCTTGCGGTGTGACCAAATGTGCTTCACACTATTAGGCAAGGTAAGTTTTAAGAATGAGAACATATATAGATGCTCATTAGTTATTTCAATGGTTATATTATGATTTTGCTGATAATATGATGTAGGAGATTGACCATCTTTATCACAGTGACATTCCAAATAATCATGCAATGCTTGCCAATCTGTATATATGAATGAGATTATGTTTTAAATAACTGGAATGTAGATGAAATGTTTCTGTGCTTGCACACTGATACATATTAGTATATTTTAAACATGTGGAATTGTTAAGCTATTGGGAAACTTGTTTCTCATTTATATGCTAATATATATCAGATACAGAGATGTAACATTGACATAGAGATTGAAGGGGGCATAGGTGGAGGTTCCTTTTTGAAGTATGTGTAGCCCTTCATATTGGTCCTGTTCTATATGTTCTTTTTGGGTTAAAATTCAGACTATAATTTTTGGCTGTAGATAGAAAAGGGAAAAAGGGTAATTACGGGGGAAAGGATATATGAAGAACTTATTCATCCATAGTATTTTGTAAAAAGGAGTTTGAGTGACAGGCTTGTTATCTCCTTACTCCTTATGGATGGGTATTTTATATATCCTGGTATATATGTACTGAATGGTGTAACAAACAGTCACCATATATGATATGAAAGCTTTTATAAATTTTGTTGTGATGTATGAGATTCTATGTTCACTGTTCAAAAGTATGTTTACCTAAGAAAAAGAACCTAAACCTAATAGATATTAAATTACTGATGGATTAAATGCTCGTGCAAATTAACAAGATAAAAGGGTAAGAATAATGTAACCACTTATCTAAGCATGTTATATGACATTATTAAGATAAGATATGGGGTGTTACATGAAAGTAGTATCAGAGCACAGTTACCTAGGATAGAAATATGGTAGAATTCCTCAAGGAAGGGACTAGTTCAGGTTAGTTAGCTGTACTTAGGCAGTTGATTGACCTGTAATTTGTTGCGGCTTGAGGAATGGAGTATTAAGTTTGGGAAAATAGAAGTTCCTGTTGGTGTTATATGTTATCTGCTTAATAAATTGTTGTTGAGACTGATCACCTTGGTAATACTTGTTTTGTAGAGTAACAATATGACACCAACAAGGAGAAGTGGATCATAGGCCCAAAATACTGAGGTAGACTTGAATGAGATGATACAGACAATGAAGGGTATGACAGAGGCTATAAGAGTTCAGGTTATAGCTTCCTCTAAACAAGATGCAGTCGCAGCTGAAGCACTTCGCCAGATCTAGACTGATCGGAGTGAGGATACTCAGAATAAGGCTAAACAGATGAGAACTCAAGTCGATGGAGACTAGACTAAATTCCAAAGAGCCAGACCCCCTGTCTTTAATGGTGTGATGAATATAAAGAAGGATGAAGTATAGGTACAAAAGATGGAGGAGTTTTTTGATGTACTGGGAAGTGCTGAACCACAAAAGGTTTCCTTTGCTACATATTAGCTAGAAGGGGAGGCTAAATATTGGTGGAAAGGGATGAAGTAGCTAATGGAAGTTTAGGGGAACCATATCACTTAGGAAAATTTTAAGGATGCATTCTTGGAGAAATATTTTCCCCATAGTGAGAGAAATGCTAAGGAGGGTGAATTCATGCAGATAGAATAGGGTGGCCGACCATTTGAAGAACATTTAGCTAGGTTTGAAGAGTTATCAAAATTCTCTTCATATCTAAAGTGGA
The DNA here is from genome assembly GCA_031216115.1 of Senna siamea. NCBI lineage: Eukaryota > Viridiplantae > Streptophyta > Magnoliopsida > Fabales > Fabaceae > Senna > Senna siamea. Next base: position 15,412,399 of record CM062356.1, read on the forward strand.
GGCCAGATGGGGCATGGAAATCCATGCACTTGGAGAATAGTTTGGATCTAGAGTTATATTATGAGGTGGCATCCTAGGAGATTTGGGACTACCCAACATTGGTTAATAAATGCAGAATAGCCGCTAGGTCGTTAACAGAGCTCAAGAAAGGAAGACAGGAAGTTGGATCCTTTAAGAGGAAGAATCCACCCAAATTCAATAAGGGTTGTGATAGTAAGTTTTTGAGAAACTAGACAAGGAAGAGGTCAATGAATATTCCAATTTCTCAAAACAACTGTTCAAAATGTGGGAGGAATCATGGGGACAGACCGTGTCTGATGGGATAGAATGTGTGCTATAAATGTGGGAAGCCAAGACATATCTCCAAAACTTGTCCTACCCTAAAGAAACCAAAGGAGACCACAAGACCTATTACCAAGGGAAGGGTGTATACCCTAAAGGGTAAAGAAGTGGCCCAGTCTAAAGATCTAATGAAAGGTACATGTTTTATTAACGATGTTCTTTTAATTGTATTGTATGATTCTGGCGCCACCCATTTTTTTGTTTCATTAGACTGTGTTCAGAAATTGAAATTGCCAACAACTAGCATACCTTATAAACTTTCCATAGCAGTACCTATTGATGAACATATGTCCACTTCATTAATTTGTTTGACTGTTCTATTGTGATTGAAAACAGAACTTTCATTATAGACCTTATTTTTTTACCTATGATTAAACTGGATATCATCCTTGGTATGGATTAGCCTTCTTCTAAAAATGTTATTTTTGACTGTTCAGCTAAATCTATGATCTTCATAGACACTAAACCAATAAATATAGGGATTGAGAGGAAAAATCAGAGAATGAGTTTCTTATGTTCCTCAGAAGTGGAAAGTTAGCAAAAACTAGAAAATATTTCTATAGTCAATGAATTTCCTGATGTATTCCCAAAAAAGATTACAAGTCTCCCACCTGAGAGAGAAATAGATTTTTTCATTGAACTAGTCCCTAGGGTAGGACTAATTTCCATAGCACCTTATAGGATGTCCCCAATGGAATTAAATGAATTGAAGGTGCAAATAGAGGACCTTTTAGCAAAACAATTTAGCAGACCCAGTGTATCATCATAAGGAGCACTTGTATTATTTGTCAAGAAGAAGGATGGAAGCATGAGGATGTGTATAGATTATAGACAGCTGAATAGGGTGACTGTGAAGAATAAATATCCTCTCCCTAGAATCAATGATTTATTAGACCAATTCAGAGGAGCCATCATCTTTTTAAAAATTGACTTAAGATTAGGGTATCATCAAATCAGAGTTAGAAATGAGGACATACCTAAGACTGCCTTTAGGACTAGGTATGGGCATTATGAATCTCTTGTGATGCCCTTTAGCCTGACAAATGCTCCAGCTATTTTTATGGATTACATGAACCGTATCTTTAGACCTTACCACGATTAGTTCATAATAGTGTTTATTGATGACATTTAGTGTATTCTAAAAATAGACAGGAGCATGAATAATACCTTAGGATAGTGCTTCAAATACTTAGGGAGAAATATCTGTATGCTAAGTTAAAGAAGTGTGAATTTTGGCTAGAAGAAGTAAAATTTTTAGGGCATGTAATTTCTAAAGAGAGAGTGTCAGTGGATCCCAGTAAGACTGGAGCAATAGTGAACTAGGAAAAACCTACTACTATGACTGAAGTCAGGAGTTTCTTGGGGTTAGCAGGATACTATAGATGGTTTATTCAAGAATTTTCGCAAATAGTGATGCCTATGACTAAACTAACCTGGAAGGATGTTCCATTTGTGTGGGACACTAACTGTGAACGAAGTTTTCAAACTTTGAAGGAGAAATTGACCATTGCACTTATTCTAGTTATCCCAGACCCTTTGGAAAAATTTGAATTATATGTGATGCATCTAAGAAGGGGTTAGGATGCGTCCTGATGCAAGGAGGGAGAGTAGTATCCTATTCTTCTAGGAAGTTAAGGCCGCATGAGAGAAACTACCCTACTCATGAACTAGAGTTAGCAGCCATAGTATTTGCCTTGAAGATTTGGAGACATTACCTCTATGGGTCTAGGTTTGAGGTATTTAGTGACCATAAAAGTCTCAAGTACCTCTTTGATCAGAAGGAACTGAATATGAGGCAGAGGAGATGGATGAAGTTCATTAAGGGCTATAATTTTGAATTAAAGTACCATCCAAGTAAGGCAAACATGGTGGCAGATGCATTAACTAGGAAGTCCCTCCATGTAGCTCAAATGATGGTAAGTGAGATGGGCTTAATAGAAAATTTTAGGAACATGAGATTGTTTACTCTGTTGTTACCAAATAGAATTTGTTTGAGTGAGCTGAAAATTGAGAATACCCTTAGAGCCCAAATTCTTGAGGCTCAGAAGGATGATGAATTTCTTAAATCCCTAAAGGATTCAAGGGAATTCATAAGAGAAAATGATAGAGTAGTAACATGCCAACATATAATATATGTTCCTAAAATTAGGGGATTGAGAGAAATCATTTTGGGGGAAACTCATCAAAGCAATTATATTGTCTATCCTGGAGCCACTAAGATGTATCAAGATTTTAAGATGAGGTTTTGGTGGCCAGGTATGAAGAAAAATGTAGCAGAGTGTGTAGCTAAATGTCTAATGTGCCAACAGGTTAAAATTGAACATCAGAAACCTTCAGGGTTACTACAACCCCTAGACATTCTTGAGTGGAAATGGGATAAGACCTCAATGGATTTTGTAATGGGATTACCTAAAACTCAGTCAGGAAAAGATGCTATTTGGGTAATTGTGGATAGATTAACCAAGTCAACACATTTCCTACCTATCAAAATCAATTTCTCCTTAGATAGATTAGCCAAAATATATATTCAGGAGATAGTGAGACTTTATGGGATTCCCAGTATTGTTTTAGATCGAGATCCCTGATTCACTTGTAGATTTTGAAGAGCTTTACAAGAAGCTTTTGGTACTAGATAAAATTTCAATACTGCTTACCATCCCCAAACTGAGGGGCAGACAGAAAGAACCATTCAAACTCTAGAGGACATGCTTAGGGCTTGCACCTTAGAATATAAGGGAAATGGGAATAAAGTTTACCATTAATATAATTCTCTTATAATAATAGCTACCACTCTAGTATACAGATGGCACCATATGAAGCCTTATATGGGAGGAAGTGTAAGTCCTCATTATGTTGGTATGAAGTAGGTGAGAGGCAATTGTTAAGACCTGAGTTGGTTCAACAAACCACCGATCAAATTAAAATGATTAAAGAAAAGATGATTAAAGCTCAGAATAGACAAAAGAGCTATGCTGATAAAAAAAGAAAACCACTAGAATTTGAGAAAGGAAACTATGTTTTTCTCAAATTTTCCTCGACTACTGGTATTGGTAGAGCTATAAAATCTAGAAAGCTGAGTCCTGGATATATTGGACCTTTCCAAATATTGAAGATAGTAGGTCCATCAACATACCAGATAGCCTTACTGCAACACTTGTTAAACCTTCATGATGTTTTCCATATCTCCCAACTCAAAAAATACATACATGATCCTTCATATATACTTGATGCCAGCACTCTACAATTAAAGGATAATCTAACATATAAGCCAAAGCCTTTACAAATTATCAGTACTGAGGTCAAGACCCTAAGGAATAAAACCATTCCCCTAGTGAAGATCTTGTGGGATCGAATATCACCACAGGAAGCCACTTAGGAAAGAGAGGAGGACATGAGAAGAGCGTATCCAGAATTATTTACATGAGGTATGTATAAATTTCGAGGATGAAACTATTTTCAAGGAGGGGAGAAATGTAACACCCCATTCTTGTGACTGCTTTTATGTTATGTTTCCTTAATTAATTGGATAGGTTGTCATACGATATAATGAAATTGATTAAGTGATATAGAGTTTAGAATAAAGATGTCGAAAATGAATACCTTCCTTTCTTGTTTAAATAAATTGGAATACAAGTACAAGGAGCTTACAAGAGAGAATGGATAAGTTAATAATCAATGAAGAGAAAAGAAAACAATGTGACAGGAGTAGAGAGAAAGATGTATGCAACTTATAATATTTGGTAGGGAAATTAGAAAGGGGAATGGAAAAGTGATAGGCTAAGTAAGTGAAGTAACTCCTTTTCTAAAAAGTTTGTAACATTGAAAGGAAATTGAAATTTAAAGAAGTAACTCGGTGTTGAGGAAAAGAAGAAAGGAGAAAAGGACGTGTGGAACTTTTATTTTTAAGTTTCCCTCTTATTCCTTTTTATCTTCCCTTAGACATAGAAATAGATATATGAATGAATGTAGCAAACTTTCATAATGATTAGAGAAGAGAACCCACTCAGTGGAAGAAATATTAGTGAGGTGCTTAAGGTGCTTGCATTAAGTTTAAGGTGCTTGAATCATTTTATTGTGATGCTTGAGACAATGGAGGTGCATAACCACGCGGCAATAGAAATTAAGGAGAGAGAAAAGAGTTTAACATCCATTAAATATACATATATGTATATGGTGAAGGAAATGAAAGTGAGAGAGGATTGTGACATGTAGGAAGAAAAAGGGGACTTGTATAACACCCCTAATTTCATAGCCATATTTAAAATATTGTTTATTGAAAAATCCTTCACTTAATAAAACTAGTGTGTTATATACACTTCTATCCTTTATTTCTTACCTGAGTTCTTTAAATATCCATTTATAGTATACATTTCATTAGGTTCGGATCCTTACTCAGGTATCACATTCAATTATCAATACAGCGAAAGTCTAATTATAATACACCATAATCCATAAAAATTCAGGATAAATTTAAACTTTTTCCTTTACATACATTTACATCCAGTTCAACGTTACAACGTTGTTACATATACTGCAGGATATATGTAGTTTTCTTGTTTTCATAGGGTAAGGAGGAAACAAACCTGCCACTCACACCCTTTTTAACTATTTTTCATAAACCTGATATGTATGCCTTACATATCCATATACTTATATGTATTTCTATCATAATATATATTATTCCATTTCTTGGGATGGATAGCTAATCCCTTCTGTCTTGTAGTACCATAATGGTCCTAGTCATCTGATACATACCAGAAAATAATGAGAAAATAATTTCTCAGTAGCTACGCATTCCACATTTCATTTCTGAGCTATGGTATGTACCACCGTATGGGTACGAAAAACAATTTACATTCCTTATTCTTAAATTCCATCATTTCTAGGAAATGCTATAAATAAACCAATCAGATGTATAGGATGAAGTTTATGAGGTATATCAGTAATATATCAGTTATAAAATAAAAAAAGTATCAATTTCAGTCACAATCATAGTTCACCGTATACCGTTTAGTACCATAATCAGGAAAGTACATTCATTAAATTTCCATTCAACCTTAGATAATTTAGGAGAAACAACATTTATCATTCATAGAAAACTGTATTATTTATAAGGAAAATAAACATTCATATTTGGCTAAAAGCTATATTTTCAATTCAGAGAGACACAAGAGTATCGGAAGTATAAATTACTCCACATACTACAGTGTGCATGAATGAGATAGCCGCTCTATCAAGTATGTGACAATTCTGCCACTGGTACATCTGAGGCGTCCCTCAGTGGATCCAAGTACCCATTCACATTCAGTGATCATGTCATAAAGACAGATCTAAGTGGGAATTTCTCATAGGGTTCAGTCAAACTAAGCTCATGGAATCACTGTTATTCACACAGATCATCTTCTCCCCGCTTTATGGGCGGTTCATGATGCCATAGATCACCACAACCTACATCATGGATCATTTCCCAGTATGCTATTTCCTATATATATCAACTAGGATGATTAGGCTTAATCCCATAATTTTGCCAAATTCTAAGTCAATGTCCCCTATTCAATTGGCCATCTAGGTCACACTAACTTAGAATTCACAATCATCACAGCGTTTTTGAAATTCTTTCATTCCAAGTGGATGTTTCACCATCCAAATTTTTTGATACAACCGTGGAATATCCAACGGCTGTCCCATACCGACAATTGGTCACTCGGTTATAAGCCTATCTACCCTAGAACATATATTGAAATTACTTCCTCTATGTTTCTCTTTATTGAACATTCAAATATTTTCCTTCCATTCAATGTTTTCCAATACCATGCTATGTTTTTCCTTATCTATGTCATAAATCAATCCTTTTCTTTCCTCATTCATGATGATACTATCATTCTCACTTTCTAAAAAGAAAACCTTTAAATCTCAATAACAATTCCATTCTTGAATTTGTATAAAAAGGAAGGTTCATTCTTGGTCAAGAGAAATCCTTAAGAAATTTAAGATTTTCATACTTAAAAATTTCTATTTGTCACTCTTGCCATATAATAAGCAAAATAAATTTACTTTTCCTTCCCATTTACACTAAATTCCCTTTTTCACATTTTATTGCATTTAAAGGGTTTCAAAGTTGAACCTTTTCTATTTCCTACTTATTATTCCATTTTCCCCCTTTCTTACCTAATTATACATACCCAAGGTATGTATAATCATTGTCTCCCCACACTTAAGCATGCACAAAAATTGCTAGAATTGCCAAGATAGCACAAAATATTCATTAAAATTTAATTGCAACGTCATATTATTTCCTTTGTATACTTTGACCAATTTCATTACATTTTTGTACAAAAATTTTCCATAAATATTTCCATGTCCTAAAATTGGTCAAGTAGGTTACATGAAATTTAATGGGATCATTTTGCATAAAAATAATTGCCAATTAATCTTGCTTCAACCAAGACACACACACAAAATTTCAGCACATTTCCTTCATCAAAAACTTGCATACTCTTGGTCAAGATGGGATTTTTAGGCAAAATTGGGCCTTTCAACCAATTGACATCTATTCTATCCTCCATTGGCCATAACTTGAATTACCAATAAGCTACTTTAAAATTTTTCAAACAATTTTCCAAATCTTATTTTTCTAGCCATGGCCTAAAGAGGAGTTTTGTGCAAAAATCATCATTTTTCATATAATCATTCCTTTAATCCCATTTTCATCATCTATAAACCATCAATCACCATTTATCTATAACAATCAAGGAAAAACAAACAATTTGGCATGACATTCATGAATTTGGGGTTTTAGGGCAAATGAAACAAAATTGAGAAATGAACATAAAAACTTTCATAATTGAAATTAACCATCACAAACAACTCCATACTACTTTCTAAGCATTAATCCATAGAAATTTTGAGAATTTAAGAATGTAAACTTAAAAACATCACTATTCATGTACTGTTCATTCAGCCATGAAAATCTCAAAAGCTTGGAAAAATCCATTAAAACATGAAATAAGTGATGGAAGAATGCTAACCTACCTTGATTTACAATTTTTGGTGGATAAACCTTGAAGTTTCCTTGCTTTTTCTCCCTTATGAAGCCTATGGTATTTCTCCCTTCCAAAAGCCTTCACGTCATCTTTGCTAAGGAGGAGAAGAAGAAGTAGTGTGACTTATTTAAAATGGCTAATATGACCATTTTTCCCTTAGTGGCAAAATGACCAAAATGCCCTTCACTTTTTCCTTCTTAAAACCTTGACATGTAAGGGTATTTTAGAAATTTTAAAGTGTTTCTTTAGGTAAAATTCCCCTTATGTCCTTGTGATGAAATTACCTTTTTACCCTTGGTGTCAAAATTACCATTTTGCCCTTCATGGTAAAATGACCATTTTACCCCTCTTAAGTGCCGAACCAAAAGTTTTTTTTTTTTGAAAAATTTTGGAAAAATATTCTAGGGGCAATTTCATAATTTTTCAGATAAAAATTAACCATTTTATCTGATAAATAAATATTTTATTCTTATTTTCAGATAAAATTTTGACCTTTTTGCCCCTAAATATTTTTCTTGCAGCATTCATGACATTGGCACCATTTTCAAACCTCATAAATGTGTGCCATAAATGCACCTTAATTTGCGTGCTTACTATTAGGATATTTTGTGAAACAAATTTCCTTTCATTTTAGTCCCTAATTATTTCCTTTCAATTTAGTCCTTCCTTTGTTTAAGGTAATATAAAATAATTTTTGGACTATTTTCCATGCATAAAAATATTGAGTCTAGGATTCTAAGACATACCTGATATCATAGAATTGAGGATATTACAACTTGACTTCTTATTCTTCCTAGCCAACCGTGAAAGCTATTAAGAATAGGTAAGAGAATTTGAATTTTTAATGAAACTTATATAAATCCATGGTAATAATTGGTGAGAAGTAGGAAGTGTACATCTAGTATGAAGGGTGTAGCTTGCATGAATTTCTCTCCTTCTTTCTTTCCTTTGACGTAACCGAATGGTTAATACAAGATTGCAAGGAAATGGATTGTACTTAAGTACATGTGTGGCTATTAAATAATAATAATTAAGAATAAGAAAGAGGTGTAGCATCCTATTTAGCTAACTAGACAACATACAAAAGAGGGATTGCATTAAATATAGATATATACATGCATACAGTAAGTGCATGGGTGAGAGTGAGAGCATCTTGAGAATTAAACAAAACACAAAGGCACATTTGGTAAGAGGAAGAGGGGTTAATTAGGCCAAAAGAAGAAGAGACAAGGAAGGAAGGTAACCTCCAACAGAAACACCAAGACACCTTCATCATTCTTGCACCCTTAAGGTAGCCTAGCAATTCTATGTTTTGATTTCATGATTTAAATTATGTAGTATGATTTAATGTTTTCATGGAATCAATTCCTTTAGCTCTACATTCCTTAAAATGTAATGTTTTTATTGGCTAAGTTTGTATGATGAATGGAATGGGTTGTGATTGTTGATGTGTGGTGGTAGATGTAGCTAAAATCATGAGAGAATGGTAAATGGAAAATTCCAGCATGCCTAATGAGAAACTTTAGAATTATAAAGTGTGGAAATTTCATGTTCTTGAAGGGTCCATGTATATGTTTATGTTACAAGTAGCCAAGGGGATGACGTTAGCTAAAATGTTGCATGAAACCATGATATGACTCTTTTAACCTACCTAGGCCGAAAGCATTTCATTTGACATGTAATACTGCTAATCAAAAATAGATGGGAAAAAGTTACCTTTTAGTTTTAGTAAGAGAAGAAAAGAAAGAATGATAAATGGATGGGAAAAGGACTTCACTTCGATTTTTGGTAAAAAGGGTAAGAGAATATATAGTAAGAAAATAACATATAGAAAATGGTTAGTTTTTACATAATAAATTAATACATGGTACATTATTTGCTTTTTATATATAGATGTGAGAATGGGGAATGTATGTAACCTTAAGTTTAGGATGTAAAATAGGCCAAGGAAGTAAGTCAAAAGAGTGCCAATAGTATGATTACATAATTTTAGATATAATGGAAAATACCAAAATATAATTTTATACCTAGCACCATTAAGTTTAAATTATAGCGAAATGGTGAAAATATAGCAATGTGACAACTAAAACATTAGGTTTCATTCCCTTCCCATAATGGATGAATGTAATCTTTTATGTTTTTTATGATAGCGAAATCACTAAGCTATTGGTCAATGAATTATAAGTGTCTTACCATAGCTAAGATCAAGGGCAACAGCACAATGTATGTATGAGTGACCAAGTGTTCACAACTATTTCATAAAAGTGGCCAAGAGTCCATAATGTGACCAAGTGTTCACAATTCTCCCAAAAGTGGCCAAGTGTCCATGTTTCTTGCGGTGTGACCAAATGTGCTTCACACTATCAGGCAAGGTAAGTTTTAAGAATTGGAACATATATAGATGCTCGTTAGCTATTTCAATGGTTATATGTATGCTTTTGCTGATAATATGATGTAGGAGATTAACCATCTTTATCACAGTGACATTCCAAATAATCATGCAATGCTTGCTAATCTGTATATATGAATGTGATTATGTTTTAAATAACTGGAATGTAAATGAAAATGTTTCTGTCCTTGCACACTGATACATATTAGTGGGTTTTAAACATGTGGAATTGTTAAGCTACTGGGAAACTTGTTTCTCATCTATATGCTAATATGTATCAAATACAGAGATATAGCATTGTCATAAAGACTAAAGGAGGCATAAGTGGAGGTACCTTTTTAAAGTGTGTAGCCCTTCATCTTGGTTCTGATTTTATATGTTCTTTTTGGGTTCAAATTAAAACTGCTATTTTTGGTTGTATATAGAAAAGGGAAAAAGGATAATTAAGTGGGAAAGGATATATGAAGAACTTGTTCATCCATAGTATTTTGTAAAAAGGAGTTTAAGTGATAGGCTTGTTGTCTCCTTACTCCTTACGGATGGGTACTTCACATATTCTAGTATATGTGTACTGAATGATGTAACAAACAGTCATCACATATGATATGAAATTTTTTATAAATTTTGCTATGATGTATGGAATTCTGTCTCGGGGTGCGGTTTGCCTCGAAATTTACATCACGGTGAAGCCCGCAAGTCCAGGAGTCCGAATATGGTGGTGGCACGGCGGTTTATGGCCGTTTAGACTGCGTTTTCTGGCCACAAAGATTTACGCACGGTAGACAGAAATTGCCTCGATCTGGGCTCTTTTGGCCTCCGTTCGACGTCGGCGAGCTGCTGGAGGAAGCTGGTAGCTCAGGCTACACGGTGGTGGGGGCGGTGACGGGCAACAGTGGCAGACGGCGGCGATCTGAGCTGGCAAAGTTTTTGCGCGATAGAGGAGAAAAGTGGCATTTTTTGGCAGCACTGGCGGCCATTGGTGGCCGTGGGTGGTTGCTAGAGGTTGTGGGTGGCGAGGGCTGTCGATTAGTGTGCCAAGTGGCGGCCTACAGTGGCTGTGGTGGTGGTGCACGGTGGAGGAAGGAGGAGAGAGAGGAGAGAGAAAGTGAGGTGAGGAGAGAGAGAGATTTGAGAGAAATAGAGGGAATCCGAGAATTTTAAAGCCTCCAGGGGCGATTCTGACTTTTCTCGGACCACCCAGGGATACTTTAGGGTGTCGGCTTCCTTTTAAATGTTGGCACGTGTTTCCATGTGAAGGTTTTGGCCTCCTTCAGTGAAATTGACGCACGAAACATCTTCTGTCAATTTCTGATCGCCAGATTGCGTTTCTTTCTGTTTGATCGTGTTTCTGATTTTGAACAACCTTCTGTTGCAAATCCTCGTCCTCAAATTATGTGCCAACCTCAATTTAAAAGGGATTAGGTTTAAAAGTTTAATTTTTATCCTTTAAAAACTCTTTCAGTTGTTACATTCTCCCCCCTTAAAAGAAATTTTGTCCCCAAAATTCATACCTGTAAACAATTTTGGGTATCTTTGCCTTATCTCTTCTTCTTTCTCCCACGTCATCTCCTGTGATGCTACATCCTGCCAAAGTACCTTAACTAAAGGGATTATTTTACTTTGAAGTTGCTTAGTCTTATAGTCAAGGATTTGAGCAGGAGTAGATTCATAAATCAAATTTCCCTTTAATATTATCGGTTGATTCCCTAATACATGCGCAGGATCTGGGACATATTTACGAAGTTGGAAGACATGGAAAATATTATGTAGATTGGACAAATAGGGAGGTATGGCAATTTGGTAGGCAACGAGACCAACTCTTTGTAAAATTTGGAATGGTTCTAGGAATCTAGGGCTTAGTTTCTTGGTCCTTACCTATCTACCGATACCCGTGGTGGGGGACACTCTCAGAAATACGTGATCTCCCTTGTTAAATTCCAAAGGCCTTCTTCTCTTGTTGGCATAGGATTCTTGCCTCTGTTGGGCAATTCTCATCTTTTTCCTGATCATTTTAATTTGATCAGTGGTTTCTTGTACCATTTCGGGTCCCAACAGTGCACTCTCCCCCATCTCTACCCAACTTAAAGGTGACTTACAACTCCTCCCATACAGCGCCTCATACGGTGCCATACCGATGGTAGAGTGATAACTGTTATTGTATGCAAACTCTATCAACGACAAGTGTTTATCCCAACTTCCTTTCTGCTCAAGCACACACGCCCTTAACATGTCTTCTAGGGTTTGAATAGTCCTCTCAGACTGCCTATCAGTTTGTGGATGATAGGCTGTGCTAAATTTAAGCTGGGTTCCTAAGGCTTGCTGTAGGGATTTCTAGAATCTCAAAGTAAACCTAGGGTCTCGATTGGATACTATACCTGACGGTATTCCATGTAGTCTCACGATTTCCCTAAGATATACTTCAGCTAATTTCTCCATGGAGTAACGCACCTTAACAGGTAAAAAGTGAGCAGATTTGGTCAACCTATCCACTATCACCCAAATGGCATCAAATCCTGCCGGTGTTCTAGGTAATCCTACCACAAAATCCATAGTGATTTGATCCCATTTCCTCTCTGGTATCTCCAATGGTTTGAGTAGCCTTGCGGGTTTCTGGTGTTTTATCTTAACTTGTTGACAAGTCAAACAGGCATTCACGTAGTTCGTGATATCCTTCAGCATACCGGGCCACCAAAAGTTCCTCTTTAAATCCTGATACATCTTGGAAATATCGGGGTGAATAGTGTAATGGCTTCTATGGGCTTCTGCTAATACTTTTTCCATTAGTTCCTGATGGTTTGAAATCACTACCCTCTTTCTAAACATCAAAACTCTATCAGGTGCTAGTCCAAAATCGGGTTGGTCTGCGTATACTTCCAAGGATTCATCCTCAAGTTGGGCTTGTCTAATTAACTCTCTCAATTCACAGGTTATCAAAAAGTCACTCATCACTAATCTTTGCAGAAATGAGATTACGTTGAGGCTGAGATTCCCAAAATCCTCAAGTAACCTCATCTCACCAATCATTAAACTAGCTAATTGTAGTGACTTTCAGCTCAAGGCATCAGCCACAACATTTGCTTTTCCTGCATGATATTTTAACTCAAAATCAAAATCTTTCAAATATTTTACCCACCTACGCTGCCTCATGTTCAATTCCTTCTGATCAAACAAATACCTAAGGCTCTTATGATCACTATATACCTCAAATACAGCGCCATATAGGTAATGTCTCCAAATCTTTAGGGCAAACACGATGGCAGCTAATTCTAAGTCATGGGTGGGATAGTTCTCCTCTGCAGGTTTCAATTGTCACGATGCATAAGCCACAACTTTCTCGTCCTGCATCAAAACACAACCTAGGCCTCTCAAGGATGCATTTGTGTATACGGTAAAGGGTTCTAGGGGTTTCGAAATAATTAATACAGGAGCGGTGGTTAATTTCTCTTTCAAAATTTGAAAACTAGTCTCACACTGTTCGCTTCATTCAAATTCTACCCCTTTCCGAGTTAACCGGGTTAATGACATAGCTATCTGTGAAAATCCTTGAATAAATTTTCGATAATAGCTAGCCAAACCTAGGAAACTCCTAATCTCGTTGACCATTCTAGGTCGATCCCAATATAATACTGCTTCAATTTTCTCTGGGTCTACCTCTATTCCTTCCCCATTAACCACGTGTCCTAAGAATTTCACTTCTTCTAAACAAAACTCACATTTTTCCAGCTTTGCATACAATTGCTTCTCTTCTAGTATCTGTAGCACCGTGCTAAGATACTGGGCATGCTCTTCATGAGTCTTGGAATAGACTAAGATATCATCAATGAATACCACAACAAATTGATCTAAATAGGGTCTGAAAATCCTGTTCATATAATCCATAAAAAATAGCAGGTGCATTCGTCAATCCAAACAGCATCACTAGAAACTCGTAGTGGCTGTATCTTGTCCTGAACGCTATCTTAGGAATATCCTCCTCTCTAACCCTAATCTGGTGGTATCCTGATCTTAAATCTATCTTAGAAAATATAGTCACGCCTTGCAACTGATCAAACAAGTCATCGATGCGTGGTAATGGGTATTTGTTCTTAATGGTCACTTTATTTAATTGTCGGTAATCAATACACAATCTCAAACTCTCATATTTCTTCTTTACGAATAAGACCGAAGCTCCCCATGGCAATACACTCGGCCTAATGAACCCCTTTTCCAAAATATCTTCGATTTGGACCTTTAATTCTCTTAATTCTGTGGGGGCCATACGATATGGGGTCATAGCTATTGGGCCCGCTCCCGGAATTAGGTCAATGGTGAATTCTATCTCCCTAAGTGGTGGCAGTTTACTTATTTCCAAAGGAAATACCTCCAGAAAATCACTAATGATTAGGATTTGACTTAGTCTATCCTGCAACTCTACCTCAGAGAGATTGAGGGACATATCACCTATCTCACAAGCCCTGTCACTCCCTCGCACAGGCACGTTATCTAGGTAAGTGATTGTCCTCTCAGAATAATTCAACAAGACCCGATTCCTAGTCAACCAATCCATTCCCAAAATAATGTTGATCCCAGAAAATGGTATACACACTAGGTCCACAAGGAATAAAGTATCTTCAATGGTCAAGGGGTAATTCTGGCATATTCGTGGGGACATAGTGGCTTCTCCCAAGGGTGTGGATATGTATAGGTCACAGGGCAGGGTTTGAACAGGTAATCTTATTCTCTCTACGCATGCATCAGCAATAAAGGAGTGCGTAGCACCCGAATCAAACAATACTATTAAAGAAAAATTGTAAATTTTACCTCTACCCTGCATCAAGCCCGAAGACCTGTCGACATTGGCAGCATTCATAGTAAAAACTCTCCCTGGAGCCTATGGTCTTCGGCTACCGGATGTCGGTTAGTTCCCAGTAGAAGGGCAGTATCTGGCCATATGTCCTATACCTCCACATCTGTAACACTAAAGTAGAGTCTAATGCCAGCAGGGCTGATTCGGATGTCTGGTGCCACACTTCAGACAGGGATTATTATCAGGTCGCCTTCCACTGCTACTAGAAGCCCCTGGTTATGGTTTAAACATATTGCTTCTCACGTTAAGGTTTCTGGTTGCTTGTTTGGGCTGGTTCCCTATTTTTTGTGTCATATTCTGAGCCTGTCTCTATTCTAGATTCTTGCTCAAAATTCGACACTTTTTTACCAGCGTGGCAAAGTCTTGAATCTCCAGGGTAGCTAAATGAGTCTTCATGGGTAAATCTAGGCCTTCTTCTAATTGCTTTGCTTTCCAGGCCTCGTCATAATGCATTCGCAGGTAGGTGGAGTATCGTGAAAATTCTTCAAATTGTTTCAAATACTCCTCAAACGGCCTGCCTCCCTATTTCAGCTTCAGGAACTGTGCTTCCTTTGATTGTTTTACGCTCTCAAGGATATATTGATCCATAAAGACTCTCTTGAAAGACTCCCAGGTAAGTGGAATGCCTCTGCTCTCTATTAGTTGTTGGGTATCTGTCCACCAAAGTTCTGCTTTGCCTTTCAACATGTATGTTGCATATGTGACCTTCTGCTCGTCATCGCACTGCAACAATCTAAAAATCTTTTCAATATCCTTCATCCAAGCTTTTACAACAGCTGGATTTGAGGCACCTGTAAATGGAGATGGACTTGCTCTCTGAAACTCAATCCATCCCTGATACAGTGGATTTACATACTGGGTGGCTCCGTCATTTCTCATCTATCTGTCTTCCTATTGCTGTCTCATTACATTAGCACTGGTAGTGGCTTGATCTCTCATCGCATTAGCCATTAATTGGATGGATTCCATCATATCGCGCATGTCGACATCAGTCTCTATGCTACCACTACTCGAAGCACCTTGATTCTTGTGCCTTGGCCTTCCTCTGGGCCTGCGAGTGGCATCCCTGCTAGATTCTGCCATGCTTATCTGACACAGAAGCAAATAGATCAGTCATAACAGCAACAGATAATAGAAATGCATTAAATTCATTTAGTTCATTATCGATTCAAAATCAGGTCCTAACATTCCAGAGTTACATCCATCGAAACCCTAAAGCTGCAAGCCCGAAGATTCACTATCCCTAGCCCACTAAACTAGAAGATCCGAAAAATTGGCCTCTGATACCATAATTGTAACGACCCCCTAATACAACATACGCGATGCTTATCTGATTAGCGGAAGCATATGGGTTAATTTACATAGTTATTCCCGATGTGGGAATGTCAGGGGATTGCTACTGGTTGAGCGTAACCCAAATAGACTTCACGTTGTTCATTCAGATTCCGTTCAACCCTAATTCACACTCAGCTACTAATTATACATACATACATCATAAATTACTCTGGAATGAAATCTAAAACTCATATACACATCACATCACGCATTCATATACATCCCAACATAAATTCATAAGTTTACAGTGGTAAACCCTACCGAAAATCTGGCAGAGTTCCCTTTGTATTTTGAACATACCCAAAATACAATAGTCACCTATTTACAATTATACAGCTAGTCCAACAACAACAGAAAACATAAATGACAGAAACCCATATACAACAACGTCATCGAAATATATATACAAGACAGTTTAGGACTAAACTAAGTCATTCTCCTGTTTATCACCAAGGAATCATCAACTATCGTCTGGGTTCCTGTCCCTGTCCTTGTCTCTGTTCATCTGAGTAAACAACCTGGTGAGATATAAAATCCCAGTAGAATAATTTACAGTTCAAATACCATTCAAAATCTGGCTGAAAACTTAGCGGTGCGAACACCGAAATCATCTTCCCGAAATCAGTTCGAAAAAAGTGAAATACCTTATCTTTTTAAAATCATTTTATTACATGGAAATTACGGCAGGTAATCAAAATCATAAAAATCCATTTCTTTTAAAATCAATACTCGAAATCAAATAAAATCCCATGCCCGGTGTATCTAAATCCACATTGGCCACAAATCCGCTGTAACCAAGTCTAAATCATCATCTAATTGCACGTCATCTAAAGAGAATACCTTTCTTATCATTGGGTGTGATCCGTAACACCAATCACCCGAATCAAGCCTATATTGTGAGTGTGATCCGTAACACCAATCACTCACTCAAGGACCGGGTGAGAATCAACATCTAGGGCGTCCCCTAGCATGTGCACATATGCCAATTCTCATCCTCATACAATCTATTCGAACTCACATGCACACGGTCGGCTATTCCTGAGGGTTCTAGGGTATTACGCCTAAATCACAACGTTTTCCCGTGTAGGCTATCCCCCCTTAAACGCCTTAAACCTTTCTTAGGGTCTTCCTGATTTAGTGCAAAATCCCTAACGCAGTACAAGCTAAATCAAGTAAAAAAAATGTCAATTAAAAGCTCCCTGTACTCGGGATACTTAACGACCATCCCATACCGGCTATCAAGTACACTACCCTAAGTAAATCCGTCCTAAGGGCATCTAAACTCGATAAACAAAACGTCTAACATGCAATTAGGGTATCCATCACACAGGCATGCAATTTATTCCATCAAAGCAACATGCAATTCCATGCAATTAAATCTAATCATTCAGGTAATCACTAGGTCAAATCTAGGATTTGGGAAGCGTAAATTATCCTACCTGGTCTCCTATCGCTCCAAATCGATTCAGAACTTCACGTAATCTCAATTTCTGAGCCTAATTAATTTCTTGGACATTAAATTGAATATTAAAACTCGTCACGTCATCCGTTTAACAATTCTAGGTCCGATTACCCTAATACCTAGGTCAATTTATTACCTAATTACGTTCGGTAGCTATTTCAATCAGATATCATTAGTTTTTGGGAAATTAGACCTTACCAATGTGATCAGATGATGGAATTCTATCTCAGGGTGGTCTCGGTTTCTCCCGATGTATGTCCAGAAACTCTGACACTACGGCGCACGGCGGGGGGTGCGGTTTACCTCAAAATTTGCACCACGGTGAAGCCCGCAAGTCCAGGAGTCTGAATATAGTGGTGGCGCGGCGGTTCACAGCTGTTTGGACGGCGTTTTTCGGCCACGAAGATTTATGAAAGACAAACAAAAATTGCCTCGATCCAGGAGCGTCTGGCCTCCGTTCGACGTCGGTGAGCTGATGGAGGAAGCTGGCAGCTCAGGCTACACGGTGGTGGGGGCGGTGATGGCCAACGGTGGCGGACGGCGGAGATTTGAGCTGGCAAAGTTTTCACGCGATGGAGGAGAAAAGTGGCATTTTTTGGCGGCACTGGCGGCTGTTGTTGGCCGTGGGTGGTTGCTGGAGGTTGTGGGTGGCGAGGGCTGTCGATTGGTGTGCCAAGTGGCGGCCCACGGTGGCTGTGGTGGCGGTGCACGGTGGAGGAAGGAGGAGAGAGAGGAGAGAGAGAGATTTGAGAGAAATGGAGGGAATTCGAGAATTTTAAAGCCTCCAGGGGTGATTCCAACTTTTCCTGGACCACCCGGGGATACTTTAGGGTGTCGGCTTCCTTCTAAACATTGGCACACATTTCCATGTGAAGGTTTTGGCCTTCGTCAATGAAATTGATGCACGAAACATCGTCTGTCAGTTTTTGATCGCCGGATTGTGTTTCTTTCCGTTTGATCGTGTTTCTAACTTTGAACAACCTTCTGTTGCAAATCCTTATCCTTGAATTACGTGCCAGCCTCAATTTAAAAGGGATTAGGGTTAAAATTTTAATTTTTATCCTTTAAAAACTCTTTCGGTTGTTACACTTGCACCCTAATACATATTAGTTATTTTAAAACCGAATTGTTAAGCTACTAGGAAAATTGTGTTTCTCATTTATATGTTAATATGTATCAGATGTGGACTCTTAGCAGGGCTGAGAGATAGAGGTTTCTTTTTGTTCTAAAGAAAATTTTTGTAACCCTTATTTGGGTCTTAGTCTAGACATATTGTTTGGAATTTGGATGATTCTTTTGGCTACATATGAGACATTCATGGAAAATCCCTAGGGAAGGATATGTGAAGGACCAATCCATCCTTAGAAAATTTGTAAAGGAGTCTGAGTGACAGACCTGTTGTCTCCTGACCTCCTATGGATGGGTACTTCATATATTTTGGGACATGTTTACCAGAATGTAGTGGACATTATTGGACTTGTATTATTTGAATTACTTGAAAGTTTAAATTTTCACTGTGTAGCATAGTATTTCTTTTATTCCGCTGTGTATATGAGTTTTAATCTGAGCAAAAGATCCCAAACCTAATTCGCTTAATGAAACTTAATGGTATAACGACTTAGACAATAATTAAATAAAAGGATAAGAATAACGTACCGAACCTATCTATTTGCATCAGATGAATTGTAATACTAGATAGGGGCATTACATAAAGCACCTCACAACTCCAAGCAAGATAAGTCTCCAAAGTCATAGCCTCTTCCAAGATTATTCCCCCTTTGTCATAGCCAAGATTAGGGTTCTAAAGAGAGATGTTAGCCATCTTCAAGGAGGATCCTTGGCCAAGAAAGATTCTAGGGTTCTTCAAAAGAAAGGATAGGATAGGATAAGATAAGAGATAAGTCAAAAGATGAGTAGACAAGAGAGATGGTAGGGTTTTCAAAAGAGATCATGATAAGTCAAAATCCCTTCAAAGATGATGATATTTCTCGAAAGATGATAAGCTTCTAGATAAATGATAATCCAAGATAAGATGATGATAAGTCAAAATAAGGTGATGATAAGCCAAAATCATTGCTTCCTCTCTTCTTTTGGACTTCTCTCTTTTTTCTCCCCAAATCCTCATGTGGCACACTTTGCATAAGGCCAATGTGGTCGTGCTTCAAGGCCCATGGGTTGTTTCAAGGTCCATGGCTGGCTTTAAGGCCTACTTTGCATGTTTCTAGGCTATTTGGGCCTCCAGAGTGGTTCCACTGCTGATGATGACTTGGTAAGCTTCTGAAATGAAAAAGGATACAAACTCAGGGTGATTCTAGGGATAAGAACACAAAATGCTTATAAAATTGACAATTAACCTTAAGCAAAATATGTATAAAATAAAACACATCAATGTTGTATTATATTATATAATTAACTAAAAGGAACAATAGGATTAGGGGCATTACACCTTGCAAATATGACAAGAAAGTTTCAAAATTCAGTTAGCTATAGTAACCCTTCCTTAGCAAAAATTTTTAATCTACCCTTGACTATCTTTTAAATTTTTAGTTTAGTCCCAATGCTCACTTCCATTCAACTTGTAGGGATCCCATTGAATTTCCTACACCAACATAGGAAAATTTATTAAAAGTTAGACTCTGGGGATTATGTATGAGCAAATGTTACACTTAGTGTGTTCTTCTCTATACTCCTCCTCACTATTAACTTAAAAGATTTTTCTAAAAGTCTTTTAAAATAGGTTTCTACTTGTAACCTCTTTTTGACAAGTATAACCTAACATTTAGCATATAGTGATATACACCTGATCAATATATTTCAAAAATAAAAAAGACCGAGATTTATTATTTAAATAAAGAAACCAATTCAACCCCTTTCTTAATTTATTATATGGCTAACAAAATTTATTCCAAAATATTCTTAAATTTTAAGAATAAAGAGTTAAAAAAAAAACTTAAGATAGTATCTATTAACTTTTTAAAAATAAATAATTTGAAAACTAATACTTTTCAATTGTTAGAATCATGATGAAGTTTTACAAATCCATCTTGAGCAAGTTGCTAACACAAGTATCCACTTGCTCCACACTAGGGTTAGTTGAAAAGCTAATATTAGTTATCATTAAATGTTTATATTACTATAGGAAAAGGTTAGCAATTGTTATATACACAAGAAAACCAACTATAAAATATATAAATTTTCTCATCAATATATATATATTTGGAGTATTGTAACATACCACTTTAAGTGATTAAATTTGTATATGTTTGATGTTAATGAATGCATAAAGCTAGAGGAGTTAGTCCTTGAGATATTGACTGAAAAACTAGACTGAAACAAGGTATGGTTTACAAAAAATAATAAATTTGAGAAAGTGGTAGATGTTGATAATTTAGCCTGAAGGAATAAAAGACCAATTTAGAAAAAAATTTAAGTAAATGACACCCTAAAAGGTTTAAGACAAAGAAGCGATATAAGGAAGGCAATAATCTTGTAAGTTTTATAATTTTCACTTTTACCTTATGAGGACCTAAATAGCAATTAATTTTTAAATTTTGCTTAACTAAACTTTCCTACTTAATTAAGCTTAGTATAAATAGAGGAAAGTTGGAGAAAATGTAAAACCTATCATTTTCAGAAAGTGAGTCTGAGAGACAGAGAGAGAATAGACCAAGAGTGAAGATTGGAAGAAGGTTAGATCAAGTAAGAGATTGCTAGAGAGGACTGAGAGCTAGGCTACTAGACACGAGAAAAATGCACAAGGATAATTTTGATGTTGGAGGTAATCGAATAATCCTCCACTTCCCCTATTTTCTTAATTTTTCTCTCTAGAAAAAATGGGTCTTTTGATGAATCTTCATTTTTAGTGCTATTTAATTCGAAATGGGGAATGAAAAGATGCATTCTTGATGGAATATAGTTGGATCTCAATCTATTCAAAATCGAAGGATTAAAATCTAGGTTTTACTTTCTCTCTCTAGAAAATTTGGTTGGTTGATTTGAGTTAGGTACTGGTTGAAAATTAGTTATTTTTTAGGTATTTTGTTGGCCTGATTGAGATGAATAAGTATGTAAATTTACATTTTTGCATAGTCGATTGTTTCTGGTATGGGTGTATGCCCTAGAGGCAAATCATAGGATGATTGATTATACACATTTTATTACATTTAATATAAAAGCAATTCAGTTATTATATTTTGATATATTTGCACATCACATTTAAATACATTAACTGTTAGTAGAATAATTTATTATTCTTAAAATTGTCCTTAGTCAAATATTATTGCAAATTGGAATGGCAATAATATAGTAAGACTAGCATATCTGTTAATTGATGACTAAAGTCAGAGTCGTTCACATGAATGGAGGAAAGAGAATCAAGGGATGAGGAAAGAAAGGGGGAGAGAAGTAGGGACTGACACGAAGTCGTTCACATGACATTCTGAGCATACAGACTATTTAATTTGAATAGCTTAAGTACATAGTAGAATGAAGCTAGCCTTCATGATATTTTGAGAAAGGTTAGTGTAAGATTATTTTGTATAGCCTATTCTAACTTATCTATATAGGAATTAGGCTGGATTGATGAATAGACTAATGGATGGGGTTATGAGTGGCAGGATTGTTACCTCCATGCCCAATAGTTAATTAACTATATTTAATTAAGAGTGCATGTTTATGTATAGTTAATCCAAGTGTATTATATATATATATTTATTCCACTGCCATGTTGAGAGACCTGAGAGTAGAGACCAACCCAAATGACACTTAATTAATCAACTTGGTAAAAATTTTAAAATTTACTTTGGTAGAAGTGATAGTAACACTCAATTATTATGATAATTATATGCATTATACCTTTAAACACTCAAAAGGAACCATAGGCTATAGGGGTGTTACAGTTTCTCTCTCTAAATTCTCTCTCTATTTTTGCTTGTTTTAGCTTCTGCACTAAAGTCCAATATATTGACTTTTACAAGAAGAACTATTTATTCACATGTACATAGAAAGAGTGCAACAGTGAAAATTACAATAATTGTGTGCAGTAAAAGTGCTATAGGGAAATTGAAATTATTTCCTTTAGGAAGATTCCTTATTGACGTGAAATTTGTAGAGGTAGAGAGCAACTGGAAAAATAAGGCTACTCATCTTCATCCAAATTGATTCTGTAACAATCATCTTCATTACATAGAGAGAGTCTAAAAAGCTTATGGCAAAACTTGTAGGAGAATTTGGCTCCTTAACTTGTTTTGGAGAATATGATTGAGTTGTTTAGCTAGTTCATCTTTATTTGTAGAAGATGTTATACAAGATTGGATTTTTGATTTTTTGTTAAGGAAAACACAAGCTTCCTTATCTTTTGCAAGAAAAAATTTGGGGTTGCTTAAAAACCACTTTTCGATGGACAAGATAGAGACCCTATCAATGCCTTCAAATTTAGGCCACCATTTGACAAAGGTACCCTTTGAAGAATTGGAGAACATTTTGGATATGGAGATACTCCATATCTATATTGCCATTTGTAAACCTAGGTTAAAGCAAATTTTGAAAATAAATGGAGATTTGCTGGGAAAGTATCTTCACTTAAATTTATTCTTTTAGAGAAATATTCAAGACCATTTTTCACAATAGAAGGGGAGATTTCTAGACATGGTCCAAAGAAATTCCACCATTTGATGAACCATTATGGGAAATGGTAATGAATACCTGTTTTGAAAAGAATTAACCATGAATGACTAAATTTCTTATTTTGGTACCAAAAGGTATAAAACCAATCATTACAATAGTCCTAGTAATTGTAACCATTTTGATCAAAATTTTGGGAAAATTTTTTTATTTTTGTTAATATCTTGAGCCCATTCGAAGGGAGACAAAACCTTAAGAATTTGTAATGTGGAGTAAGCACGGGAAGACTTATCTCCTTGATCAGAAAAATGTTTGATTCCAGCAGATTTTGTTTCTACTAGAATAAATTCATAAAATAATTGGGTTTAAAGAATAGAATGGGGAGTATAAAGAAAACCATAAGGAAAAAATTTTTAAGCAAAGATTTGAGGATTTTTATTAAAGAATCCTGCTTCAATTTGAAAAACATTCATTGCCTTTTCGGGCTTTTGGATATAGTTAGTTTTAGGAATTTTAACTGGTAAGGAACTATACTGCTAGAAGTTTTAGGAATTCATTTCCTTTTCTTGGAAAGCTAAAGCTAAATCATCTTCTTTAGCTATATCTGCCTAAGATTTTTTAGATAAATTTTTACTAGTTTGAAAAGCTAGTAGGGTTTCAATTAGGAAATTAGTTAATTACTTTTGGTGTGCAATTTCTGCCCAATCAGTTTTTGGGAAGTTTGAAATTTGTTAATTTGATTGAAGAGCCAAAATGGTCTCTAAAGGAACTACATAATCTTTTAGGTTCCTTAAGGAAGGGTGATGAGTAAAAGACTCAATATTTTTTTGGGTTATGTAACACCCCTTATCTTATCTTAACAACATCATAATACTTATTCAGATAAGTGATTACATTATCTTTATCTTTTAATTACATTAATTTCTCTTGAGTATTTAATCCATCATAAATTTATCATGCAATTAGGTCTGGGTTCTTTTTCTCAGGTAATCATGCTTTGGCACAGCGGAATATAAAAATAACATACATTACAACAAAATATATAAAAACTTTTCCTCTATATGTATATTATCATAACCATTTGATACATTATTCTGTATACATATACTAGGATAGATGAAGTACTCATCCCTAAGGAATAAGGAGACAACAAGCCTGCCACTCATACTCCTTTACAAAATATCAAGGATGAATAGGTCCTTCACATATCCTTATAAAGATGCCCTTTTCCCTCTATGTACAGCCAAAAAATGATAGTCTCGATTCTAACCCCAAAAAGACTATATAGAATTAGGACCAAAAAGAAAGGGCTATGACAACATGCTTAAGTATCTAATTTACTCCAGAGGGAATTCAAAGATAGATATAACATAAACGTCCTTTACAATAGTGAAAGTCCCCAAAAAGGGAATTTCCACCGTTGCCAGTTTGATCTCCATTATAAGACAATATCTAGGCATCTGATACATATCAGTATAAAAATGAAAAATATATTCCCAATAGCTAAACAAAACAATTTATTTAAAACAACTGATATGTACCACTGTAATAATACAGAAAATCAACTCTACATTCAGTTTAATTTCAAACTCTTTTTATATTGACCCTTGGGTATGACATATGTGAAACATGTGTGTATGCATCTATAGACATGAGATATGCAGCAAATTATTTCATTCATAGAATGGACAACAAGCTTTCAAGGCTTATATGCCTTAATCCTATTCACAAAATCACATTCATACAATACAACTTATAACTACACGGAAATACTTTACTTTGGAAAGGTATACACCAGATCATTCCTTTACACATCATTATGTTCTTTGGAGGTTTACACCAGATCATTCCTCCTGCATTTTATCCCTTGGGAGTATACATTAGATTATTCCCCACAAGGTAACTTACTATGGAGGTATGCATCAGATCATTCCTCCTTATAATTTTGGTCTCAGGAGGTATTCACTAGATCATTCCTCCTTGATCTTTAACTTTGGCATAAATACTTGCATTTAAGAATTTTCATGCTATTCAGTCACTTTCACATGAATTTAGAAATCTTGCTATCAATGGCAAAATTTCATGTTATTTACTATTCATTCTTGACCATTACATCATTTTCCCTCTTGTAACTTAACATAGGACAATTTTGATGGCACCTTAGCCTATTTTCAATTAACATAGAAATTTAGCCATTCTAGGAAAAATTATACAAGGCATTCGGCCAAGGCAAGGGAATCATGAGAAAATGGCACTTTTAACTCATTTGGTTAGCCTTTTTCTTGCCATTTAAACATAATGGTAACAATTCCCATAATTATGCCTAACTCTTTCTCACACCTCAAAATGTGGTGAGTGCACTTTAGGCCATCCTTTCTCATATTTTTCTAGCTCATCATTTCTACCAAACATGGCAATACACCTAACCTCACCACTTCACTTATTTATGCACACTTTTTAGGTGAAAAGGGTAATGCTTTACATTGGTAAAATGGCTAAAGCATAGAATTACCATAACTTTCTCTCTCTTCCTTTCTTGGAACTAAATTTACATGGTTTCTAGGCCATTGTTAAGAAAAATTTCAGCACCACTTACATGCATCAATTTGGCCAAGATGAGTAAGTCACACATTCATGGTTAATGGTGAAATTAGAAATTGGGAAAAATGCTTAAACACTAACTTACCTAAATTTTCTCTCTCTTACCATTTTCTAACACTTTCTCACACTTTTTCTAACACCAATTTAACCAAATACCACCAAATTTCAACACCCTTACACAAGCAACAATTCGGCTAAAGTGAAGAATGCAAGGAAATGGAGTTATTTCACCATCTAGCTTACAACACAATCATATTCAAACAAAAACCATGCAAAAACATCATTTTCTCACTCTATACAACAACATATCATCCTTGGTATAGGTTAGGGTTTTGCAAGACTAGGGTTCCATCCATGAAAATTCACCATCTCTTAGATATTCAAGCTTTCCAACATGAATATAGCCATAAACACAAGTAGTTTTCAACATATTTCACACCAATCCATGCAAATCAACCATAAGAATGTAGAGAGAGAAAAAGCCATCATTCTTGCAAAGTTGAAAACACCATAAACACACCATAAAACCAAAAAAGAATGGCATAGACATGTTTAGCTACCTTGAAAAGCCAATACAAGTGTAATTTCCAAGTTGTTTTGGTGAGAAATTCTTCTTCTCCTTGCCTATGAAGTAACTCAGCCTCTCTCTCCTTCTCCACTCTTCTTCGACACTTCTAGCACTTGGAGGAAGAAGAAGGCTGAAATTTAGAGTTTGAATTAATTACAAAAATGCCATTGGTGCTAAAATGTCCATTTTGTCCTTTTTTCTTCTCATTTTCATCAATGGCATTCACTCTCCTTGGAAATGTAATTTTGTGCAACTTCCATGGGCTGGGACTTTTTTGCCCCTCAAAAATTTCAAAATTACAGAGTGGTCCCTCAACTTTTCAGAATTTGCACATATGCCCCTAAGAAAATTGTCATTTTGCCATTTAAGTCCAAATGGTCATTTTAGCTCCATTTTCACCCCTTTCGGTTTTATTATGTTAAAATTACTCAAATAAAATTTCATAAAACTTATTTTTATGATTTTTTTCAATTTTTCCTTATTTTAGCAAAATTACCATTTTGCCCTTTATGACAAAGATTATCATTTTCACCCTTTTCTTCCTTCTTGTGAGCATAAATGGGTAAAGATTCCAAATTTCTATTTTCCTAAAATATTTAAGATATAATTTAAAATTTTTACATTATGTAAAATTACTAATGCGCCCTTAGGGTAAAATTACGATTTTGCCGTTCCTCAGGGAAATTGCCCTTTTGACATCAAATGAAAGTAATCTCTTACATAACTAGATTCTTCTTCTCTCTTAAATGAAAATAATAAGAGTCCTTTGATATAATTTCATGAAATAAAAGGATTAAACTAATTTTTCCCTTCATGGTAAAATTACTATTTTACCCTTCCTCACCAAATTTCCAATTTCATTCTTTAATCACAAAAGTGATTATATAATGGTAAAAATGTCCATTCTAACTCCTTAATAACTCATCCTTAACATCCCACAATTAATACTAACAATAATAATAACAACGTCATCATAAAATGCAAGTATTGGAACAAATGTTATAGGTTAAAGACCCAGATTTTAGGGAATGGGTGGATGACCCACAATTTTTCTTTTCCCTGCAAAAATTTTCTAATTAGATAGAGAGAATTTGAAGAGCCTTTGAGATATTCAATTTCGAAATTGAAAATATTGAGAATTACTTGCCATCTAGAAAAAAAAATTTTTGAAGCTAGGTTCTTAACATCTTTTTTCAAAACTTTAGCTTATTTACAATCAACTCTAACTAAAAATTTTTATTTAAAAGATCACTTTGAAATTTATTTATGCAAAGAACTATTGTAAGAATTTCCTTTTAATTGTGGAATAGTTCTGTTGAGTTATATTCCAATGCTTTGAAGTGAATGCAATGCATGATTCCTTTTCATTAATTTGTTATTTAAGGATGGCTCCATAACCAATGTTTGAGGCATCAGTTTCTACAATTTTGAATGCTTGTGGAATAGAAAGATACAAGCATGGAAGATTTTGAACATAAGTTTTTATCTGTTTCATAACAAAAGTATGATCATCTGTCCAAAGAGGAAGAGCCTTTTTAAGACAATCATGAAGAGGTTTTATAACGTTATTTATGTTAGGAATAAAATCATCAACATAGTTTAAACATCCTAAAAATCTTTGAAGTTGATTTTTATCAAGAATTTGATCAGAAATTTTTTTTTACAAATTCAATTGCTCGATTGATAGGAACAATTGATCCTTGGTGAATGTTATGACCAAGAAACCTAATTTTTGTTTGAAAATGTTTAATTTTAGTCTTTGAAACTACAAGATCATTTCTTTTTAAAACATTAATAAACATATGAAGATATTTAAAATGTTGATCAATGGATTTCGAATATACTAGAACATCATCAATATAAACAATAATGAACTTAGTATAAGGATTAAATATTTCATTTGTTATCCTCTGGAATTCAAAAGGAGCATTTTCAATGCCAAAAGGCATGACATTCCATTCATACTATCCAAAAAGAGTAGTAAAAGCGATTTTATACCTATCAGCGTCAAGAAATTGAATTTTCCAGAATCCAAATTTCATATCGAATTTAGAAAATAATTTTGCCTTATGTAAGCGATTGAGAAGATCTTTTTTATTCGGAATAGGATACCCAATCCATTAAAGAGCTTGGTTTAATGGCTTGTAATTAATTACAAGCCTAGGTGTGACTCTTTCTAGTTTTTCTTTTTTATTAACATAAAAGTAGAACAAGACCAAGGACTTTGCTTTTTTCTGATTAATCTCTCTTCTAAGAGATCTTTGATTTCTTTTCAACAATGATCCAGGAGTTCCTAGTTCATCTTAATTGGTTTGGCTTTTGAAGGAATATTTCTTTCCTGAAAGCCTTTTTCGTAGGGAAGAAGGACAAAATGTCTATTTCTTTGCCAAAAAGCATTTTATTTTGAACTTGAGGCTTGGCTATTTGAGTTTTTATAATTTTTTAAGAAACTTCCTCTTTTAGAAAATTAATTTTTTTTTCTTTGTATTGGATTGTGTTCAAAAATTTTTTAAGAGGAGGAATGGAGAGTTCAAAAGGAATTTTCTTGTTGAAATATTCGGTTTCAATTCCCTTTTTAAAATGTTGAAATGCATTATTTGTTCAATAAATGGAGATCCAAGCATTACTTAATTTGATAAATTTTTTTACCAAAATTAATATAGTAGAAATTCTTAAATCATCATTTTTGACAATAGCATTGGATAATTTGTAATTAATACCCAAATTTGAACCATTAGCAGCACTAAGTGATTCAATAGTTTTTTCAAAGAATTTGGTAGGAACAAGCACTTCACAAACACAGTTTAGAGCTACACCAGTGTAAAAAAGAGTAGTTGTTTTTAAAAAAATTTATTTTGAATAATAATTTTGATTGGAATATACCACTTTTCAATGAAAATTTTTGAAATAAGGTTTAAGAATGGCTCAAGGAGATCTTCTTCTTAATCTTCAATTACCGATTCTTTTACTTTTTCAGAAATTTTCATTTCTTTTTCTTGAACTTGGATAATTATCAAATAATGAAGATCTTGAGTATTTCCTAATTCTCATATCTCATTTTTCAAAATATTGATTTCTTTTTGTAAATCCAGTATTGTATCGTAATTGGTTTTGATTTATTGTCAGAATTTTTTATAACTTCTATAAAATCATAAAGTTTTGGTTATTAGACAGGCTTGGGATTTGATGTAGAAGGAGTTTCCATAGTTTCTCTAAGTTTATTAAAATATTTAATTTTTTAATATTTATTACTTCAAGAGAATTTATTACTTCAAAAAGAAGATTTTGTTATGAAGTAAAAACATTAATTTAAAGAGAATCCTTAAAGGTTTCTTCTAAAGAATTAATTGGAGAATTTTCTTCTTCAAAGGAAGAGTTTGATAAAACATCATCTTCAAGAAGTTGATTTACTTTTTGTTCAGAAACTTCACCTTCTTACTCTTTTTCAGAAAAGGTTTCAGCCATAAGGCTATTGATTTGATATAGGATTGGTTCTTATAAGTTAAGAGTCCTAATCTTTTTATTTAATCTATAGTACTTAGCTATGTGACCTTCTTTCCTGTATCTAAAACATTTGATTTTTCCTTTTGGTAAATCAATAGGAGGTTTCAAAGACATATATTCAGAAAGATTTCTAGGCTTTCTATTTTTGGGAGTTATATAATAACTCTTAATTTGGGTGTAACACCTTTTATTCTACGGTTCCTTTTGATTGATTAAATAATGTAATACAATATACTACTGGATTGGTGAGTTACTATTATCTCTACCTGAGTAAATTTTTAACTTTTACCAAGTTAGATAATTAAGTGCTATTGATTTAGGAATTATACTCTCGAGATTCTTACATGTAATACAGTGAAAAATAATTGGAATAATATGTAAATATATATTTCAAGTACATACACATGCATAATTCATTTACAATCATTATAGTTTCTTTATATTCGACATATACGTATAGATATGTGAGATTCACCAATTAGGGTAAGGAAGCAACAACCCTGTCACTTATACCCATTTAGCAAAAATCTTACTAGTGGATACCTATCTCACATACCTTAATACATATATGCCCTCATTTTGTACACCAAAAATCATCATCTTAATCCCTTTCAAAAATGTAATAAGGAATCAGGGCATGGGTCATGTACAACTTTACTATCTATATGTCAAAATACCAAAAACTATTACACTAATTTTACATATCCATCCCTCCTGTGGGTGGGGGATATGGAGGAACTTCAACAACCACAACTACCATATTCCCTTCACCAGCATAAAATATCCTAAAAGTGTGATCTCCACTAACTAAAATTTCACCTCTAACACTATCTGGTACCTAGGCATCTGATACACACCAGTACATATATAAGAATAAATCTTAGTAGCATAAAAATCTGTTTTAAAACTATTGATCTATACCACCATACTTGTACGAAAATCCACTACATTTCTTTTTATCATCAATTAGGAAAAACAACATCTATTAGGATGCAATGCATGGGCTATGCAATTATGCCATCATAGTCTTTCAATATATATATCATGTACTTATGAATGCATGTACAGTTCAGTCTACCAAATGTCAATAATATAACCATGTCATTCCATCACATACATTTATCACGGTAACATGATCATAATCACATATAAAACATTAAAACATGAGTCAAGAAAAAAATCACATTACAATGGCCAATGCCATATCATCATATGAGATATTGGGAGAATCGCCCAGTGAACTACTCCACATGCTCCAACAGCTCTCATGAATGAGTTCCAAGTTGAGTTCCTCATGGTCCCTGACCATTAACAATCCATAACTGCCTGTACTATCTGGAGCATCCCTCAATGGATCCAAGTACTTATTGGTCTTTGCCAACTCTGACAGATCATCTCTGACCAGTGGGATCGATATTTATAATGATATTTCACGTCCCTTTCATCCTAACCAGGGCTAGTATAACTCACTCAATGGTCCCTACTAACTCTGACAGATCATCCCTGACCAGTGGGATCGGTATCCCTTTGGATACTTCACCTCCCTTTCATCCCATAAAAGGGCTAGTATAACTCATAAGATCATTACCACCTCTGATAGATCACATCTACTTCGCCCTTGCAGATCATGAGGCTATGGAATCACCATCCTCATTGATGGATCACACTCCCTGCATGTTATTCACAAGCATATATTCTAGGGTGATTCAGATAATGCTATAGTTATGCTTAACTCCAAGTATATGACTCTTTTTGTTGGCCATAAAAGAGTTCATTAACTTAGAATTCGCAACCATCATGATGTTTTCAAAATCATTTATGATTGAGTGGATGTGTTACCATCCCAAATTTATGGCTCAACCATAGAATGCCCAATACTGTCCTATACCAATAGTCGTTCACTCAATCATTAGCCTATCTACCACTAGTGCATACACTTAGAATACTTTTCTCTTTTCTCTTTATTTTTTCCTCTCTTTCTTTTTGACCTCATGTTACACGTTACCTAAAACTTCTCTTATGAAGTAATGTAACACCCCATATTCTCTTGGTTATATTAGTAACATCTGCTCCAATTATGATTAAATAGATGTTTGATAATTGTTAATTTAATGTTTAATGCTTGTGTATGTTGCATTTATGCATATAATTGCATTAGCCTAGGGACTAAATTGAAAGGAAATACATAAAGATTTAGTAAGAGGTGGCTAGGGACTTAACTGAAAAAGGAAAATATGAGGGAGTCTAAGAGTGCAAAATAGCTCAAAGACCAAATAGCAATTTCCCAAAATCCCTTAAACCCTAGTAGCAACCCTAAACCATCCCACACTTTCAACCTTCAGCATTCTTAGAGAGAGAAGCAAGAGGGGTGAGTATAGAGAGAAAGGGGCGAGTTAGGGTAAAGGAGGGAGATTTTGCTGAAGGAAAGAGTGGATTAAAGCTAGAAATTAGTTCTACAGCAAGGGAGGATCATTTCTAATACATCAAACACACATATTCTGCCAAGAATCAAGGTAGCAATCCATCCTAAACCCTTATCTTTTCTGAAATGTTTATTGTTGGTGGAAAATATGAATTTCTACATGTTGAACTGAGATTGGGGTAAACCTACATTCTATATGCTTTTCTATTTCTGTAGGATGTTGTGTTGCTGAATGTATGCTCATATATGTGCTTGTAATGGACTGGAAGGGTTGGGTTGTGTTCATCTAAAGATATAAACTAGTTTTTCTTGAATGTACCATGTTTGAGCTAATGGATGAGAAATGTTTTTGATGAGAAGTAAAGTTTGTTGTATGGAAATTAAGCTCATGTGTTTGGAATTGAAAATAGAGTGCATCTTGGACTGGGTATTATCAAAATTATGTTTTCTAAACTGCAGTGGAGCATAGCAGCCGACTACTAAGTAGGGGCAGTCGACTGTCGTGTTCCTGGAAACCCCAAAAGTGTAGATAGAGGCTTAGTAGCCGACTGCCAGATTCCTAGCAGTCGACTTTTAGGCCTAGGTCTGTACTAAGCAGTCAACTGGCCATCCTTGCAGTCGACTGTCATGTTCTTGGAAACCTAGAAGTGCAGACAGAGGCTTAGGAGCCAACTACTAGATTCCTAGCAATTAATTGTCGAGCCTGGGTTTGCACTAAGCAGTCAACTGTCATGCTCTGATTTTTACCCAGGATGCATTCTAGTAAGCCACCAGTCAGCTGCCAGCACTAGCTTGCTGTTTGCCACTTGAGGAATACATACAGTCACCAATTGACTACTAGCCTTCCAATAGTCGACTGACAGCCCTCTAGCTTGCGAAATGAGGTTTTTAATGGCAATTGAGCTTGGTAATTCTCTATACTAACTTAATTAAGAGCTCATAACATAGGTAAGGAAGAAAACTAGGAGTTTTGGGTGATGAGACCCTTGTGATAGTAAAACAAAGAGAGAACAGAAAACACAAAAAGGGAAATAGGAAAGTATTCTCAGTGTATGCCTTTGGTAGATAGGCTCATGATTGAGTGACTAATTATCGGTATGGGACGGCCGTTGGACATTCCACGGTTGTGCCATAAATTAGGATAGTTAAACATCCACTTGAACTTATATGATTTTGAAAATAGATGGTTGTGAACTTTAAGTTAGTGTCATCTCCCAAGGGCTATATGAGAAACACATACTTAGAGTTAAGTATATCCATGTGCATAAGCTGATTCAACCTAAAGTATATGTAGAGAATAACGTACCGAGAGTGTGATATATCAGAAAGGGATGGTGATTCAATAATATTATGATCCGCCCAAAAGCGGAGAGGAAATGAATCGGGTAGAGTTAACGGTGATCCTACGAGAGTTATACCAGCCCCAATTAGAACGAAAAGGAGGAATCTCGCTAGTCAAGGATGATCTACCGATAAGGGGAAGGGACCATTAAGGTACTTCGATCCACTGGGGGATGCCTCAGAATGTACAAAATTTAAGCCATGGCTAAATAGGCATGTGCTCATTCATATAGACAGTGGTGCGTAGAGTTGTTGTTGGGCGACTCTCTTGATTACTCTTAGGGTGTTCTATGTACTGCTCCTATGGTATGAAAGTGAAATGATGGCATGTTTACTATCACATGTTTTTTATGAGAAATGTTTTATGATGAGAATAATGATGAATGCACTTCCCACATTCTAAAGATGATATGTTTTGATGAATATGCAAATGTATGAGTATATAACATGATTAAATGCTACATGCATTACATCCCATTAGCATGTGATATGTTTTATGAAAGAATGTAGAGCTTTTCCATGCAAGCACGGTGGTACAGGTCAATAGATTTCATAACAGGTTGCATTGCTACTGAGATTCAATTCTCATGTTATTGTTGGCATGTACCAGATGTGTAGCTTTCAGGCTAGAAAGAAGGTAAAGTAAGAGTAAGTACCCACTATAGGGTGCACAAAAGTGACCATTTTGAGATAGAATAAGTGTTTATTTTATTTGTACTTTCATTATATTTTAGGAAAGGCTAATAATGATCCATTTTGTATAGCCTAGTTAGACATAGATGTGAATGAAGGGATGCTTAGATGAAATTATAGTGGAATGAGTGGCAGGATTGTTGCCTTCATGTCTAATAGTTAACTAATTATATTTAATTAAAATGCATTTCTATGTATAGTTAATCTAAGATTATTATTATATATATATTTATTCCGCTGCGATGCTGAGAGAACCCGAGAGGAGAGACCAACCCAAATGGAACTCAATTAATCAACTCGGTAAAAAGTTTAAAATTGACTCGAGTATAAGTGATAGTAACACACCATCATTATGATAATTATATACATTATACCTTTAAACACTTAAAAGAAACCATAAGCTAATGGGGATGTTACAATATTCAAATTTATGTTTTCTTAATTAATTAGATGAGTTGCCATAAAGTGTGGTGAATTTCTTGTGTAATTTAATGGTTAGAATAAGGTATTAAAGGACAACACTTTCAATTTCTTGTGTGACCGAATTATCATGAGAATGAGAGGAAAACACCGAATAAAAGTTAGATGCTAGAGGAGCTTGATACATTTAACATGCTTGAATTAATTTTCCTTTTTCCTATCTGAATTAACAAAGGAGAGAAGAGTATAACAAAATGAATATACATGCACGTGCAATTAGTGAAGGGAAGGAAAAGAGTTAGCATCCATTAAGTATATATAAATACACATGCATTCAGTGGAGTGAAATGGAAGCAAGGAGAGACTGTGGGAATGTCACTTTTCCTTCTTCCTATCATTCCTTTTGCCTCATCCTAGCTGAATAGTTGCCAATTAAATAGATAAAATATAAAAAAGGAAAGTGGCTAATGCAAGAGTGAAAATTTTATTTCAATAAACAAAGCCACCACCTAAGCATCACGTGAACTAGGAAGAAAGAGAAAATAGATAGGTATAAAGGTACCATACTAGCATACAAAGCTTGCGTGAGTACAATCCTTTCCTTCCTTTGACTTTTTCTTTAAGGTAACCAAGTAATCAAGAGATAGGTGGAGTAAATATACATATATATATACATGCAGAAATTTAGGGAGGAGAGTGCAGAATTTATTTAAAATAAAAGATACATGTATATGTATGGTGAAGCAAGAATACAAGAGAGGAAAGAGGCGTGTGGCATTGCCTTCCTTCTTTCCTTCTCTTGTCCGTGTACGAGGGCACCAAGAGATGAGAGTAAGGTACTTGAGACAAAATAAATTGTACCACTCAAGAGATGAAAATATTTTTGGTGCTTGCACCCTAATATATATTAGTTCATTTTAAAATAGTCAATTGTTAAGCTACTGGGCAACTTTTTTTCTCATTCATATGTTAATATGTATCAGATACAGATGTTTAGCAACCTTAGAGAAGGATGAAATTAGCATTAGAGGATATTATTTTGTTAGGAGTATTTTAGTCTTTCGTTTGGGGTCTTATTCTAAATATTTTTTTGGAATTAGAATTAAGGCTATTATTTTGGCTGTGTATAGTAAAGGGAAACAGGAAATTACTGAGAAGGGATATGTGAAGGGCCTGTTCATCCCTATTATTTGGAAGGAGTCTGAGTGACAAGCCTGTTGTCCCCTGACTCCTTATGGACGGGTACTTCATATATCCTGGTATATGATCACAGAAGAATGTAATGGACATTGATTATTGGACATTTATTATTTGTATTATATGTAAGTTTTATAAATTTTGCTATGATAGATTGAATTTAATTTTCACTATGCATAAAGTAAGGTTATCTGAGCAAAAGAACCCGAACCTAATCCATAATAATAATACTTAATGGTATAAATGCTCAGACGTTGCAAATGAATAATTAAGGTTAAGTGTAATGTATCAAACTTATCTGTTTACTTCAGAGGAGTAGTAATACTAGATAAGGGCGTTACATTAAGTTGGTATTAGAGCACAACTACTTAGGTTAGGAAAGGGTAGAGTCCTCTAGTAAGGGACTAGTTCAAGTTAGTTGACTATACCTAGGTGGTTGGCTAACTTGTATTTTGTTTTGAAATTAGGGAATGGAGAATTAGGTTTGGGAAGATAGAAGCTCCTATTGGTGTTATATGTTACCTGCTTAATAATTTGTTATTGAGATTGATCACCTTAGGAATACTTTTTTTGTAGAGTGACAGTATGGCACCAACACAGAGAAGCAGATCACAGGCCCAAAATATGGAGGTGGATGTGAATGAGATGATATAGACAATGAGGGGTATGGCTGAGGCTATGAGAGAACAGGGCGCAGTCACAGTTGAAGCACTCCACCAACTCCAGACTGATCAGAGTAAGGATACTCAGATTGGGGCTGAACAGATAAGGACTCAAGTCAGTAGAGGATGGACTAAATTCCAAAGAGCTAGACCTCCTATCTTCAATGGCATGATGAATTTAAAGAAGGCCAAAGAATGGGTCCAAAAGATGAAAGAGTTGTTCGAGGTACTGGGGAGTGCCGAGCTGCAAAAAGTCTCCTTTATAGCATATC
This sequence comes from Senna siamea, assembly GCA_031216115.1. Classification (NCBI taxonomy): domain Eukaryota; kingdom Viridiplantae; phylum Streptophyta; class Magnoliopsida; order Fabales; family Fabaceae; genus Senna; species Senna siamea. The sequence continues at coordinate 15,449,118 of CM062356.1, forward strand.
AGCTGGAAGAGGAGGCTAAATATTAGTGGAAGGGGATGAAGCAGCAAATGGAAGCCCATGGGACTCAGATCACTGGGGAGAACTTCAAGGAGGAATTTTTAGAGAAGTACTTTCCTTAGAGCGAGAGGAATGCTAAGGAGGGATAATTTATGCAGATTAAATAAGGTGGCAGACCATTTGAAGAACACTTAGCCAGGTTTGAAGAGTTTTCAAAATTCTCTTTATACTTAGCCAGGAGGGAGAATTTATGTAGATTAAATAGGGTTTGGAAAGCTATACACTTGGAGAACAGTTTGGACCCAAAGCTATATCACGAGGTGGCATCCCAGTAGATCAGGGATTACCCGACATTAGTTAACAAGTACCATATAGCCTCCTAGTCCCTAGTAGCACTGAAGAAGGGATTACAAGAATCTGGGTTTCTCAAAAGGAAGAACCCATTCGGATTTACCTGAGGCTATGAAAGGAATTTCCCGAGGAATCAGATTGGGAAAAGGCCAATGAATGCTCTAACTTCCTAGAATAACTGTTTGAAATATGGGCGGAATAATAGAGACAGACCATGTATGATGGGTCAGAACATGTGCTATAGATGTGGGAAGCCAGGACATATCTCCTGGGTTTGTCCTACCCTAAAGAAGTTAGAATAGACCATAAAACCCCTTACCAAGGGAAAGGTGTATACCCTAAAGGGTAAAGAGGTGGCCCAGTCCAAGGATCTGATGAAAGGTACGTGTTTCATTAACGATGTTCTTTTAATTGTATTGTATGATTCTGGCACCACCCATTCCTTTGTTTCAGTAAACTGTGTTCAGAAATTGAAATTACCAACAACCACCCTGCCTTATAAAATTTCCATAGCAGTACCTACTAATGAACATATGTCTACTTTATTGATTTTTTTGAATTATTCTATTGTGATTGAAAATAGAACCTTTATTGTATACCTCATCTGTTTACCTATGATTGAACTGAACATTATCCTTAGTATGGACTAGCTCTCTTCAAATAATGTCATCTTAGACTGCTTAGATAAGTTCTTGACCTTCATAGATACTAAACCAGTAAATATGGGGATAGAGAGGAAAAACCAGAGAATGGGTTTCTTGTGTTCCTCAAAAGTAGAAAGTCAGAAAAAGTCAGAATCCATTCCTGTAGTTAATGAATTTCCTGATGTATTCCTAGAAGAGATTTTAAGTCTCCCACTAGAGAGAGAAATAGAGTTTTTCATAGAGCTAGTCCCTAGGGCAAGACCAATTTCTATAGCACCTTATAGGATGTCCCCAATGGAATTAAATGAATTGAAGGTACAAATAAAGGACCTCCTAGCAAAATAATTTATCAAACCCAGTGTGTCATCATGGGGGGAAACTGTATTATTTGTCAAGAAGAAGGATGGGAGCATGAGGATGTGTATAGACTATAGGTAGCTAAATAAGGTAACTGTGAAGAATAAGTATCCTCTCCCTAGAATTAATGACTTGTTAGACCAATTAAGAGGGGCTACTATTTTTTCTAAGATTAATTTAAGATCAGGGTATCATCAAATCAGGGTTAGGAATGAAGATATACCTAAGACTACCTTTAGGACTAGGTATGGGCATTATGAATTTCTCGTGATGTCCTTTGGCCTGACAAATGCTCCAGTTGTTTTTATAGACTACATGAACCACATCTTTAAACCTTACCTCGATCAGTTCGTAGTAGTGTTTATTGATGACATACTAGTGTATTCTAAGAATAGACATGCGCATGAACAACACCTCAGAATAGTGCTGCAAATACTTAGGGAGAAACAACTATATGCTAAGTTAGATAAGTGTGAATTTTGGCTAGAAGAAGTAAAATTTATAGGGCACGTGATTTCTAAAGATAGAGTGTCAGTGGATCCTAGTAAGACTGAAGCAGTAGTAAAATGGGAAAGGCCTACTACTATAACAAAAGTCCAAAGTTTTCTGGGTTTAGCAAGATACTATAGACAGTTTATTCAAGGATGTTCACAAATAGTGATGCCTATGACTAAGCTAAACCGAAAGGATATTCCATTTGTGTGGGACACAAAGTGTGAAAAAAGTTTCCAAACTTTGAAGGACAAATTGACCATTGCACCTGTTTTAGTTATCCCCAACCCTTTGGAAAAAATTTGAATTATACTGTGATGCATCCAAGAAAGGGTTAGGATGTGTCTAAATGCAAGGAGGGAGAGTAGTAGCCTATGGTTCTAGGCAGTTAAGACCTCATGAGAGAAACTATCTTACCCATAACCTATAGTTAGCGGCCATAGTATTTGCCTTAAAGATTTGGAGACATTATCCCTACGGGTTTAGATTCAAGGTATTTAGTGACCATAAAAGTCTCAAGTACCTCTTTGACCAAAAGGAGTTAAATATAAGGCAAAGGAGGTGGATGGAATTCATTAAGGACTATGATTTTGAACTGAAGTACCATTCAGGAAAGGCAAATATTGTGGCCGATGCATTAAGTAGGAAGTCTCTCTATGTAGCTCGACTAATGGCAAGTAAAATGGATTTAATAGAGAAATTTAGGAACATAAGGTTGTCTACCCTGGTGTTACCTAATAAATCTTCTTGAGTGAATTAAGAATTGAGAACACTCTTAGGGCCTAAATCCTAGCAGCTTAAAAGGGTGATGAATTCCTAGAGTCCCTAAAGGATTTAAAAGAGTTCATAAGAGAGGCGGATGGAATGGTAACTTTCTGAAATAGAATTTATGTTCCTAAGGAAAGTGAACTATGGGATAAGATATTAGAGGAAGCTCACTAAAGTAAGTATACTATTCATCCTAGAGCCACTAAGATGTATTAGGATTTGAAGGAGAAGTTTTGGTGGCCAAGTATAAAGAAACAGATAGCAGAGCACGTAGCTAAGTGCCTAGAAAGTCAGCAGGTAAAGATTGAGCACCAAAAGCCTTCTAGGTTGTTGCAACCCTTAGAAATTCCTAAGTGGAAGTGGAACAAGATTTCAATGGATTTCATGGTAGGTTTACCTAGAACCCCATCAAAGAATGATGCTATTTGGGTAATAGTGGATAGATTAACCAAGTTTGCTCATTTTCTACCTATTAAGATTAACTACTCCTTGGATAAATTAGCATAGCTATATATTAAGGAGATAGTAAGGCTTCATGATGTACCCATTAGCATCATCTCAGATAGGGATCCCAGATTTACCTCTAGATTTTGAAAAGCCCTGCAGGAAGCTTTAGGACTAGATTAAGTTTCATTATAGTATATCATCCTCAAATAGATAGACAGACGGAGAGAACCATTCAGAGCTTAGAGGATATACTTAGGGCTTGTGTTTTAGAGTATAGAGGAAATTAGGATGGGAGTCTACCATTGATTGAATTTTCTTATAACAATAGTTTCCACTCTAGCATAGGTATGACACCCTATGAAGCCCTATATGGGAGGAAGTGTAGGTCCCCATTATGTTGGTATGAAGTAGGAGAGAGCCAACTATTAGGACCTGAGTTAGTGCAACAGACAACTGATCAAATTAAGATGATCAGGGAGAAAATAGCGAAGGCTCAGGACCAACAAAAGAGCTATGCTGATAAAAGAAGAGGACCCCTAGAATTTGAGGTAGGGAACCATGTTTTTCTGAAGGTATCCCCGACTACTAGTATTGGTAGAGCTATGAAGTCTAGGAAGCTAAGTCCCTGATATATTGGACATTTCTAAATATTTAAGAGAGTAGGTCCATCAGCATACCAGATAGCCTTACCACCCCATTTGTCAAACCTTTATAATGTCTTCCATGTATCCCAGCTCAGAAAATACATACCTGATCCTTCCCAGGTACTTGAGGCCAGTACTCTGCAATTAAAGGATAATCTAACTTATCTGCCAAAGCTTTTATAAATCATCGGTACTAAGGTCAAGACCCTAAGGAATAGGACTATTCCCTTGGTAAAGATCTTGTGGGATCGCACATCACCATAGGAAGCTCTTGGGAAAGAGAGGAGCACATGTGCAGAGAGTATCCAAAATTATTCCTATGAGGTATGTATAAATTTCGAGGATAAAATTATTTTAAGGAGGGGAGGAATGTAACACCCCATATTCTCTTGGTTATATTCAAATTCATGTTTTCTTAATTAATTATGTGAGTTGCCATAAAGTGTGGTGAATTTCTTGTGCAATTTAATGGTTAGAATAAAGGTGCTAAAGGATAACACTTTCAATTTCTTGTGTAACCAAATTATCATGAGAACGGGAGGAAAACACTGAATAAAAGTTAGATGCTAGAGGAGCTTGATACATTTAACCTATTTGAATTAATTTTCCTTTTTCCTAACCAAATTACCAAAGGAGAGCAGAGTATAACAAATTACATATATATGCATGTGCAATTGGTGAAGGGAAGGAAAAGAGTTAGCATCCATTAAGTATATATAAATACACATGCATTCAGTGGAGTGAAATGGAAGCAAGGGAGAGACGTGTGGGAATGTCACTTTTTCCTTCTTCCTATCATTGCCTCATTCTAGCCGAATAGTTGCCAATTAAATAGATAAAGTATACAAAAGGAAAGTGGCTAATGCAAGAGTGCAGATTTTATTTCAATAAACATAGCCACCACCTAAGCATCATGTGAACTAGGAAGAAAGAGAAAATAGATATGTATAAAGGTACCATACTAGCATACAAAGCTTGCGTGAGTACAATCCTTTCCTTCCATTGACTTTTTCTTCAAGGTAACCGAGTAAGCATGAGATAGGTGGTGTAAATATACATATATATATATGCATTCAGCAATTTAGGGAGGAGAGTGTAGAATTTATTTAAAATAAAAGATACATGTAGGTGTATGGTGAAGCAAGAATACAAGAGAGGAAAGAGGTGTGTGGCACTTGCCTTCCTTCTTTCCTTCTCTTTGTCTGTGTACAAGGCCACCAAGAGATAAGAGTAAGGTACTTGAGATAGAAGAAAGTGCAGCACTCAAGTAAGGCTTGCAGCATAAACCATACAGCTTACGTGAATTCCTTTCTTTCCTTCCTTTGGCACCACCAAGTGATAGAATTAAATATGCATGTATGAGTCTTGCGTGAAGGGTGTGGCTTACGTACAAGAGGTGGAGTTAAATATATATGTGTATACAGAAAGATAGCCTCACAATTCCATTCGGTAATGCCACGAGGAAAGAGAAGATTGAGAAGAGGAGAGGAAGGTACAGTGTTCAAGGGTCTTACGTGATGTAAGCATAAAGTGGGTGACTTCCTTCCTTCCTTCCTTCAACGTAGCCTAGTGTGATTACCAAACTTGCAAGCAATGAGAATTGTACTTAAAAGTACATATGTGGCTAGTGAATAATAATGATTAAAAATAAGAAAGAGAAGTAGCATCCCATTACTTGAATGTATAATAGACAAGAGGGAAATGGAATTGAAATTGCATTTTTAACATACATGTATGCACATACACGGCATGAAATTTGGTAAGAGAGTAATGAGCCATATGTTTTGTATGAGAAATGAAGCTACGTGACTTCTCTCCCTCTTTTCCTTTAACATGACGAGGGGGTAATGTAAGAGTGCAAGTAAATGGGTGGTACTTAATAATAATAATAATAATTAATAATAAGGAGGAGAAGTGGCATCCGATTAAGGGGATTAAGTAATACACAAAAACATAGAAATACATATGCGGCAAAGGAAAAAGAGAGATAGCAGCGTAAGGATTAGAGAGAACCTAAAAGCTTTTGTGAGGGAGGTCAAGCTTGGACGAGAAGGGGAAGAGCAAAAGGAGAAAGTCAAAGAGGAAACCCAAGATAATCTCATCCTAGTTCCCCCTTGAGGTAGGTTAGCAATTCTTTTAATTTTGTTCCATGGTTTAGTACATATTCACCATGTTTTTCCAACCTTTCATGGAATATGATCTTCCTCTCTACATTCTTGGTGAAATGAATGTCATGTTGGCTAAGCTTGTATGATAAATTAGTATGTTGGTTGATGTGATAAAATGAATATTGTTGTTTATGGAAGAATTAGGGTTGCAAGAAAAATTCAGCATGCATGATAGAAAGCTCTCACATAAGAGAGTGCTGAAATTTTATATTTTTGCATGACTAGTATGAGTTCTAAGTTAGAGACATCAACATGAAGGTTGCTAGCTAGAATTTGGTTTACAATTTATGACATTGCTCTTGTTGTCTTGGTATGGATGGCTTGATGAAAATTTGTTTAAGAGAAGTTACACTTTGGTATTGGCCAAGAGAAAGAAAGGAAATATCGTTAATTAAAGTCTAGCTAATTATTTCACCTTTTTGCACATAATAAAGCCTACATTATTATTAAAATGTGTGAATTTAAATGGGTGTGTAACCTTAAAAATTTAGTGTGTAGCATGAACCAATAAAGCAAGGGGAATAAATTATTAATGGCAATGGCTACACCAATTAAATGTGGAAGAAAGTATCCTAGAATTTAATGTATGATCTCATTAAGTGTAAAGAATAGAAAGGTAGGGAAAATTTGACAATGTGGCATGAAAAACCTTAGGGATTATTAACTTATCCTTATGGCCGAACACAATCCCCCATTTTAGTGCTAGTAGCCGAATGCATATGCAAATAATAATGACTTATAATATGTCTTATAATAGCTAAATTCAAGGGAAAATAAGAAAGTTAGAGTTAAAGGAAGGGTGATTGCAATTTATTCCAATTTATGCCATTAATGTTCTTATATTGAAAATTTTAAGAGATTATGGATGGCTAAATTAAGACCACATACCAATAGACAATTGCAACATAATTAATTTATCAAGGTGGCCAAGTGTCCACATAGTGCCCAGTATGTATAATTAATTTATCAAGGTGGCCAAGTGTCCATATAGTGCCCAAGTGTGCACAATTAATTTATCAAGGTAGCTAAGTGTCCACAAAAACCCAAGTGTACACAACTAAGTTATCAAGGCGGCCAAGTGTCCACATAGTGTCCAAGTGTGTACAATTAATTTATCAAGGTGACCAAGTGTCCACAAAGTGCCCAAGTGTGCACGATTAATTTGTAAAGGTGGCCAAGTGTCCACAACATGCCCAAGTGTGCACAATTAATTTACAAAGGTGGCCAAGTGTCAACATCCCTTGAAGTGTAATCAAAGGAGCTTCACACTTTAAGGCAAGGTAAGTTTTAAGAATGAAATATATAAATGATTATTGTCTATTCCAGTTTTAACATGTGTCCCATGAAAAGATGTCTTACTTAAAAAGGAATATCTACTTTAATCACATTAACATTTCAAATAATCATGCAATACTTGCTAATTGATGTATATATGTATATAAATGAGACTGTGTCTTAAATAACTATAATGTAAATAAAAATATTTTTGGTGCTTGCACCCTGGTACATATTAGTTCATTTAAAAATAATTAATTGTTAAGCTACTGGGAAACTTATTTTCTTATTCATATGCTAATATGTCTCAAATACAAATGTTTAACAACCTCGGAGAAGGATGGAAGTAGCATTAGAGGACATTCTTTTGTTAGGAGCATTTTAGTCTTTCATTTAGGGTCCTATTCTAATTATTGTTTTGGAATTAGAAATAGGGCTATTATTTTGGCTATGTATAGTAAAGGGAAACCAGAAATTACTGGGAAGGGGTATGTGAAGGACCTGTTCATCCCTATTATTTGGAAGGAGTCTAAGTGATAGGCCTGTTGTCTCCTGACTCCTTATGGATGGGTACTTCATATATCCTAGTATATGATCAAAGAAGAATGTAATGGACATTCATTATTAGAAATTTATTATTTGTATTATATGTAAGTTTTATAAATTCCACTGTGATAGATCGAATTTAATTTTTGCTGTGCATAAAGTATGGTTATCTGAGCAAAAGAACCTGAACCTAATCTATGATAATATCACTTAATGGTATAAATGCTCAGACTTTGCAAATGAATAATTAAGGTTAAGAGTAATGTATCGAGCTTATTTGTTTACTTCGGAGGAGTAGTAATACTAGATAAGGGCGTTACAAATAACACTATTGTTGACTCTATTGAGCGTACATTCAAAGAAATAGAAACTTGGACTCCATGACTTCTTCTAGACTCTTGACGATTTCATTTCAAAGACTAGGTGGATCTTTAAAAATAATTTCTTTATAAAAACCCATAGTTTCCCACCTAGAGTCGACTTATGCTTTATTACAGTTAACTTGTAGTAATAAAATAGTAAATAAATAGTAAAAACTCTAACAGAGAGTTACCAGTTGGCTGCCCGAATGCTAGTAGTTGGCTAGCAGCTGACAGAGAGCTACCAGTCAGTTATCAGCTTCTTGGTAGTCGGCTGCTAGTCTACTGCATTCAGGAAATTGATCTTAGGAGCACAACAGTCAACTGCTATAAGCTAGCAGTTGGCTACCACCTCCATTTTCTGGAAAATATAAAGATGAAGAACAGACAGTCGACTTATAGGATCTTAAGCTTCGGTTTTACTGCTATAACATGCTATAAAATCCATATTTTACTTCTTTTCAAAAGCATGAGATTAGTTTCTAACACTCAATTATCATTTATCCTTTATCAAAACTTACATATATGCTCAAAATCATCCATCACAATGGATTCAAACTCAAGTCAACTATGGTGAATAGTGCAACCCATTTTGCAGAATCTGAAACAAGCCATTCTAAGTACATATAATCGGAATAAAGCGCCCAATAGAAGTTAAACACATAAAGGATGTAGTTTTAAATCCCCCTCTCAACTCAAAAATACCAAAATCAATATTTTCAACCATATGAAGAATATTTTCAAAGTAGAGGGATTCAGATTCTTTTCTACCTTGTTGTTAATTTAAAGCATGTAAAAGTTTTCTTGAGAGCTTGCTTGTGTGTTATCTTTGCCTCTAGAATATCAAACTACTTCCTACAATACTCTTTCTTTTTAGTTTCTTACTTTCTCTCTCTAAGTTTGCTCTTTCTCTCTGGGGAAGGTTTTTGATATTTTCACCTATTTATAGGTGGTACGGGCGATCGAAGCAACTTTAACCCTTATTCAACACTAGGGTCGAGTTTTGATCATTTGGCCTCAATTAAAAACTTCCCCAACCATATAGAAAATTACCATTTTGCCCCTAAAACTTTTGCTAGAAATTTCAAAATTTTAGTAGTTACAGTAACCAATATTTTGGCTAAAATTATAGTTTGCTACTTGTAGAGTATTGAAAGCCTATGTAACATTCTCAACTAAACCTTGTCCTTTCATTCAAGTCCTTGCTCCTTTCCTTCCAATTTAGTCCTCTATTAATGCAACTACATGCTGTCTAATGCAACATATACAAGCATTTAATCTTTTGAATAACTAGCAAATATCTCTCATAAATAGGAGGAGAATATGTTACATTGGGACTTTTGGTGTTCTTTTTATTTTGGTTTGGCCTTTCTACAGGGTGGAAAATGTAACATCCTATACTTTTTTTTAATTATTTTTAAACATAACAAATGGATGCATTGTAATGTAGAAATTTTTGCTTCTCTTAGCCTTACTTTAGGCAAATAATTAAAAATTGAAGGGGAGGGAAGCCCTATACACATTAGGGTAGATCAGTAGAATGGAATAAAAGAGAAGTAGATAAAAGATAAGGGAAAATAGGGGAAGGAAGTTATGATTATATATAGTAAGTGAGATAAGTTCTTCCTTTTCAATTAAGTAGTTACACTTGGAAAGACATTAAGAAGACCGAATGAAGAGAGAAATGGGTAATGCATGAATGAAGGAAAAGAACGGATGGGAGAAAAGACGTGTTATAGTGAGTTGCCTCCTTTCTTCCATTACATCTTACTTTAAAATGATCAAGAGATTGCATACAAGGCACGTGATTCCATTTTTTCCTCCTTTTTGCTAACCAAAAGAGTGAATTATAAATAAATATAAGTATAAGAATAGTTGAAGCCAAGGGACTACATGTGTAGCTAGAGAAGAATAAAAGATAAAAGCATAGTGTAATTATGGAAGGAATTTGGTGATGGAGAAAGAGAGGAAAGGGGAAGACACATAGAATAATGGCATGCCTCTTATTTTCATTCCATGCATCATTTAATCCAATTATGAAATGAGAATGGGACATACATACGGTGAAGAGGTGGAAAGGTGAAAAAGAGACGTGTGGAGTGGCATTCTTTCTCTTTCCTTGCTTTGTAATTTCCTTCCTATGAAACGTGATAAATAAGCTGCTTAATTCCTCATCCCTTTTTCTTTTCGTAGCACGTTAATGCCAATCCAACTGAGATATAAGGGAGAGAAAACAGCCATGCGAAAACCATCTTTTCCTAGCTCTTAGGATGACCGACCAAGTTTAGAATAGGTATCATTAAATATACATATGTGTTGCATGTAAGGGAATAAAACTTTATAAAAATACATGGAATCCATTTGGTGATGTTAAGAAAGGAAGGAGGAAGGAAAATCTGAAGGGAGGAGGAGAAAAACACACGAAAAGAATAGAAGGAAGGAAGCTTGACCGAAGGAAACTCAACAAGTCAACTACACCACTCTTGTAATCATAAGGTAGCTTAACAATTCCCTTACCTTTGTTTATAATATGAGAAATCATTATGTTCCCCTAAAGCCTTAGATGGAGTGCATACATCTCTTCTTATATTCGGGAAGTATACATGTTTTCCAAGTGGTGTAATGGCCTGGAAAGTACATTACAAATTTCATTTCCTTAATATGGGTTGGAATTATATATGTATATGTATCTCTTAATTGACTTGGTGGGATAGATGGGAAATCTGAGATTTAATCTATAGATAATTTTTACTTGAGTTTAGGTGGTAGCTTAGCATGTAAATTAAGATTGTACATTTTTATGGATGAAACTCGTGTAGTAAATTAGTATATGGCTTGGTATGGTTAGTTAAGTAAAGTAAATAATATATGAATATGGTAAAGGAGGAATATAACACGGATATGGTTCCATGGAAGGAATTATTGTGAGCAGAATTTGTTATATACAAGAGTCCATTTTAATCAAATATGATGCTAGAAGTATAAAGTATTGCATAGATATAGTTATTTCATGGAAGGAAATTATGGTGGAAAGCAATTATCCTATATAGGAGAAAAACTACTTAAATGTAATGCTAGAAAGTAAACTGCTATATAATAGATTTAGGCTATAAAAAATAATAATAATGAGATTATTGTTAATATAATAACACACGGATAGGAAAATTTTTGTGGAATAGGTGTGAGATATAAAATGGTGACAAAGTGGAAAGTAGACATAGAAACTTTGATTTACAAAAATTCTCATTTTTACCAAATATGGGATTCATTGCATATAGCTAGTTTTAATTATATTGAATAGGATGAACTAAGAAAACAAATATAGTACAGTGTTAAAGTGAATTAATACTTTAATTAGAGTAAAGTGGACGAATGAGTAAGCTAGCTATGAATGTATCATATTGTGCTTTAATAATCAAATACGAGGCATAATTAGTACCAAGCATAATAATAGTAATGAGTGACATGTATAAGTGACCAAGAGTTCACTAAAACTACGTAAGTGGCCAAGAGTCCACTATGTGTCCAAGTGTTCACATGAAATTTTTAGTGGCCAAGTGTCCACCTTTATTGTAGGATGACTGAATGTGGGACATGCACAAGGTAAGTTTTAAGAATGAGAAATACTTATGTATATACGTTGATGACCACTGATTAATCTGCTTGCTATTTATACATATGTTCTTGGAAAAAGAATTATAACAGATTTGAAAATGACTATTTTTACTGCATTGATAAGAAAACAAAGATTTTCTGTGCATGCACAGTGGTACATGTCGGTGGAATTTAAACTATGAACTGTTAAGCTAATGAGAAACTAGTTTTCTTATTTTTGTGCTGATATGTATCAGATGCAGGTAATTAGCACATTTCTAAAAGAGATGGAATTAGCATTACGGAAGGTTTTTCGTAAGAATGTTTCTTAACCAAGGGTTTGAGTGACAGAAATAATGTTGTCTCCTGACCCTAGTTTAAGTGTTAATCATGCTTGAACTAATGTACTATTGTAGTATTTACGGAATTATTTGTAATGTTATTACGTTATCTTGTGTAACCTATACCTTCGCTGTGCTTATAAGTTTTATCTGAGCCAAGGAATTTGAATTTAAAGAATTGAAATAATATGGTGATGGAATGAATGCTCAAATATTAAATCTAAATAAAATAAGAATAAGAATAATGTATCGAATTTATCGGTTTACAATCGAGACGTTGTAATACTAGATAAGGGCGTTACAGAAAACCAAATTATTCATAGAAAGAACCTAATTCTTTTTTGTTGAGTGCTTTTTCTTTGTGAAGCTAATGTTAAATTCTATCATCTTGGTAGATTTTTAATGTAGTTTTTTGGACAAGTCTATGAGCTATCCATAGCTCAAATCTTCGTAATGAATTTGGCCATCACCAGTTAGGTTTCTAAGTTTTTCTCTAACTTTGTCACCTAATTGAATTTAGTAAGCCTGTAATAAATTTTTCTTTCCAAAGAGGATGGTTACTATCTTCTCTAGTGTAAACCCTAATTAGGAAGGTATCTTTATACCACCTAAAATTAGCTAGAGTTTTCCACTGAAGGTTAGAAAAAAGTTCAATAGATTTGTCTCTTTATAGAGACAGATCACCTATAAAATCTTAAGTAATTTTATAGATGAGAGTATTGACCGCATCAGGAACTTGTTCACCATTATTGGTTATAATAGTTCCATCATTGGTAGTTTTGATTGAACTAAAGATTTGTTCCTTATGTTAAGGAGTTAGATAAAAATCCCACCAACCTTTGAGTTTGCCAGTAAACCCAGCTATTAATATCTGAGTAATTGCTTGTCCATCGTAATTTTGATACATAACATAAGTTGTGATAAACATGGTCATTTGTTAGAGAATTTCTAGAATATTATTTCAGACAAACCATATATATTCCAAGCATATATATGGATTGCATTAAAATGTTTTGGAGAAAGATTTTTCTTGTCTAAGGTTATGTCAAGAAGAGTAGCCCTAGGATAATAGAGTTTTGTGGAATGTTTCCAGTTTGGAATAATTGCTTGGATTTGGTCCAAAGGAATATGGGTTTGCTCATCTAAAGTGGCTATGGAGGCTTGGTTTTAGATGAAGACTTAAATTTTTGAGGAGTTTCTCTTACAAATAATGTAATATCCACTTTTCATGTCCTCAGGTATATTGTTAATTCTTAAATTTGTTAATTGTATACCTAAATATTCATGTTTAAATTATCCTAGATTTTTCTAAAGTGGATAGGGACTAAATTGAAAGAAAAGTAGAAGGAATAAAGTGAAAAGAAAAAAGGTCTCTGAAATATCTAAACGTAATGATGACCTTTAGAAAATATTTAGGCGTATTAATGACACATAATCATGACTTTGAAAATATCTAAAAAGTAATAATTTCTTTGAAAAAATATCTAGGAAAAATATCTAAAGGCTATGATTATCCTAAAAAAATATCCCAAGGGCAAAATGGTAAATTTTTATCCAAGGGCAAAATGGTAATATTATCCAAGGGTAAAATAGTCATTTCACTTAGAAACTTTATGAAAATTTTCCTCAAGGCTATCTCCTTGCACTTTTCAAAATTTTAAGGATGAATGGAGGGTAAAATGGTCATTTTGGCATAAAGGGAAAAATAGTCATTTTTTCCCTTTAGCTAATAAGACGTCTTCTTCATGAGAAAGGAAAAGAAAGTGATGGCAAAGGGAAAAAGAGAGAGAGAAGCCGAGAGGTGAAGAAGGAGAAGAAGGAAGGAAAAACTCAAGGAAAAGCTAGGCAAAAACAAGATTTCTTGCAAATTCAAGGTAGCTAAACAATCCTTACCCTTCTATTTCATGTTTTATGGTTTTCATTGGATTGATTATGTAATGTTATGATTGGCCATGGATATGGAAGGAAAATGATGTTTTCATGCTTGTATTTTGATGAAAATGGGAGAAAGGGAAGAAATGGTTTGAAACTCTCTTGTTTCTCCTCCATTTGCTTAGTGGCTGAGAGCTTCATGGGATACCATAAAGGAAATTTTGCATAATCTTAATCCAAATGGGTGTTTATTTTCTTGGCCATAAGCAAGAAAGAGAGAGAAAATTGTGTTTATGGTGAAATTCCCTTATTTTCCTTATTTTACCCTTTGGCCAAGAGCACCATGGAAGGAATTTGCATGATTTTAGTCCATGTGTGTCTATAGTTTTGGCCATTAGCAAAGGAAGGAGAGAAAAATTGATGTTTATGTTGAAACTCCCTTGTTTTTATTTTTCTTGCATATTGTCCGAGAGCATCATAGGAAAGATTTGCATGAATAAAGTTCATATGTGTGTTCATTTCTTTGGCCACAAGCAAGAGAAAGGGAGAAAGTGATGATTGTAATGATATGCTTGATGAAGTATCTTCCGTAGCCTTGAAATTCTAACCATGAAAGTATATTCCAACAAGAATGGAATGACGTATTGATATATACACATAGATATAATGTGAAAAAGGGATATTTGTATGTATATAAATATATATATACACATATATATTGTGAAAGTATGAGAATACAAGGAAGAAAGGATATATATATACATACATGTGTCATTAAAGAAGTATCATGAAAATGAAAGGAAAGGAAAGGAAAACATAGAATGGAAAGGAAGAGAACTAAGAGGAAGTATTTCCAATATATGTTCTAGGATCGATAGGCTTGTAACTGAGTGACCAATTGTTGGTATGGGACATCCTTGGGCATTCCATGGTTGTGTTATAAATTGTTGATGGTTAAACATCCACTCAGGTATAAGAAAGTGTGAAAATACCGTGATGATTGCAAATTCTAAGTTAGTATAACTTAGTATGGCCAATAGAAAAGGACATTTACTTAGAATTTAGCATAATCATAGGTACAAGTCAAATCATCCTAGACTATATATAGGAAATAGTGTACTGGAAATGTGATCAATTGGTAAGGGGTGGTGATTCCATAGCATCATGATCCCGTGAGCTTTGTAACATCCGCTCCTAATCCCGTGAGCTTTAATTTAATCTTAATGCTTGTGTATGTTGTATTAATTTCATATAGTTGCATTAGTGTAGGGACTTAAATGAAAGGACATAAATTAAAGTTTAGTCATGATGAAATTAGGGACTAGACTGAAAAGGGAAAACTGAGTGAGGCCAAGGTTGTAAAGTAACTCAGAGAATAAAATGCAATAACCTAAACTACCCTTAAACCCTAAACCTCCCATACACTTCTAACCTTTAGCATTTTTAGAGAGAGAAGTGAAAAGGGAAAGTAGAGAGATAAAGGTCCAAGTTAGGGTAAAGGAGGGAGATTTTTGAAGATAAAAGAGGGATTTGAGGTTGGAAATTAGTTCTACAACAAGGGGATAAACTTCCTAACGCATCATACAAACACATTGACAAGGAATCAAGGTAGCAATCCATCGTAAACCCCTCTATTTTTTAAAAAGTTTAATGTTGTTGGAAAATATGAATTTCTGAATGTTTAAACTAAGTTTAGGGTTAAACCTACATTCTGTATGCTTTTTTATTGCTATTGGATGTTGTTTTGCTAAAATGTTGTGCTCGTATGTGTTTGTAAATGATTGGAAGGGTTGGGTTGTGTTCATCTAGAGATATAGGCTAGTTTTCCATTGGCTACATAGTGTTTGAGCATTATAAGGAGAAATGTTTATAGAAAAAGTTATGCTCAGATGTTTTAAACTTGATATAGAATGGAATATGGGCTAAGAAATCTTGAAAATACCACTTTTTGAACTGGTGCAGAGTATAACAACTGACTGCTAGCATATTACAGTCGACTCATTAGCTCTAGCAGTTGACTGTCGGGTTTGGGTTTTCTTCTTAGTAGTCAACTGGCAGTCCTCACAGTTGACTGTTGTTCCTCGCAGTTGACTATCGTGTTCTTCATTTTACCTAGAATGTATTACAAAGAGTAACCAGTCGATTGCTAGCCTTCTAACAGTTGACTGGCAACATACTGTCTTATGAACCAAGGATTCCAAAGAGCCAACAGTTGACTGCTAGCATTCCAACAGTCGATTGCCAGCCCTCTAACTTGCGAAACATGATTTTTAATGGCAATTGAGCTTAGAAATCCTTCACACTGATTTTATTTAAGGCTTATAACATAGGTAGGCTAGGAAACTACATGTTTTTGGCTATTGTACAAAGGATAAGGTCACTTTTCACTTGGATGAAAATGGTCCTTGTGATAGTGATACAAAAGGGACGGCAAAGACATCAAAAAGGAAGTGTGAAGTATTCTAGGCATATGCATTAATGGTGTAACGTCTCTTGTAACACCCATTTGGCCTACAATTCCTTTTAGTTGATTCGAAGGTTTAATATATATATATATAATCCTACTAATAGTAGTGTGTTATTGTTACATATACCCAAGTAAATTTTAAACTTTTTACCAAGTTGTTTAATTGAGTACCATTTGGGTTAGTCTCTACTCTCGGGCTCTCTTAACATAGTAGTGGAATAAATATCATATACATATACATAATTATCTTAATTAACTATATATCAACATGCATAATACTCATAGATTAATCTTAACTCAACCTATTAGGAAATAGAGGCAACAATCCTGCAACTCAATTTCCACCACTATATCTATCCATCAATTCAGGCTAATCTATATACAGATAATTTAAAATAAGCTATACAAAATAATCCTTTACTTGCCTTCCTAAAAAATATCATGAAGACTAACTCAATTCTACCATGTGCCTATACTATCCAAAATAAATAATTTTATGTGCCCACAATGGACACTTCTTTATACTTTACCTTCCTCTCCATCTCAATGAAACCTATACATCTGATACATGCTAGCACTCATGTGAGAATTTTCATGAACTCAATTTCCTTTTCATTTTTGGTGCTCTAGGGGAAATAATTCTCTAAAGAAACCTCTTTAAAAGAGTTCCAAATAACTTGAACTTTATGGGCCTCCATAAACTACTTGGCCTCATTCCACTAATTCTTGGCCTCTCCAGCCAGCATATAGGTTGAGAACTAAACCTTCTGAGCCTCTATATTCCCTAGCACTATTAACAACTTCTTCATTTTAGCCAACCACTCTACATCAAGCTTTAGGTTAAACTCACCCTTAAAGGTTAAAGGTTTAGCCTTTTGAAATTCAGACCATCCTTGTGGGCCTGATTCCTCACTAGTTCACCCTTAGAGTTAGGGTTTTAGTTTACATTTCTATCCTATTGCATCTGTCAAAGTACTTCAAATATGGTAGCTACCTGTTGGGTGGCAACAGTAGCCTGCCGAGTAGCAACATCGTCCTACTGAGTAGCAACAGTAGCCTGTTCCTTCATGGCCGCTACCATCCCTATGAGGGTTTACATAACCCCAACTAAGTTTGCTTCACCATCCTTGTCCCTTGTACCATTTCTTCTGGGAGGTGCCATACTTTACAAAATAGATATTACTGAGGTGATCAATCTTAATAACAGACATTTATAAGAGAATATATGGCTCTAAAAGGAAACACTGTACACCCCAACCTAGCGCTTTATTCTCCAAGTCAAAATATTGCACAAGTAGTCAATTTCCTAGGATCAACTAACTAACCTGTAGTAGTCTTTATCTTAAGGAATCTACCCATACTACCTAATCAGCATTTATCACTACCGAGTCGGCTATGTGCTAACCGTGGTAGCCATGCTCTGATACCAACTAATATGTAACGTCTCCTATAACACCCATTTGGCCTACAATTCCTTTTAGTTGATTCAAAAGTTTAATATATATATATAATAATCCTATTAATAGTAGTGTGTTACTATTACATCTACTTGAGTAAATTTTAAAATTTTTACTAAGTTGCTTAATTGAATGCCGTTTGGGTTGGTCTCTACTCTCGGGCTCTCTTAACATAGCAGTGGAATAAATATCATATACATATACATAATTATCTTAATTAAATATACATCAATATGCATAATACTCATAAATTAATCTTAACTCAACCTATTGAAAAATGGAGGCAACAATCTTGCCACTCAATTTCCACCACCATATCTATCCATCAATTTAGGCTAATCCATATATAGATAATTTAAAATAGGCTATAAAAAATAATCCTTTACTAACCTTCCTAAAAAATATCATGAAGACTAGCTCAATTCTATCATGTACCTATACTATCCAAAATAAATAGTTTTATGTGCCCACAATGGACACTTCATGATACTTTACCTTCCTCTCTAGCCCAATAAAACCTACACATCTGATACATGCCAGCATTCATGTGAGAATCAAATCTCAGTAGTAAAGCAATCTGTTTAAAAACTACTAGCCTGTACTACTGTGTTCACACGAAAAAACTCTACATTCTTTCATCATAAAACATAATACATATTATATGCCATTTTGGAATGTAATGCATGCAATATATTATCATAACATTTGCTCAAATTTATGCATGTGCTATTAACATGTAAACTTTGAAATATAGGATGTCATCTTAATATCATCTCATTATAACTTCTCGTATAAAACATATTTTTGGGTGTGAACATGCCATTACTTTACTTTAAACATCAACACATCACAAGAGTTATCGAGAGTTCCACCCAGCGAACACCCTACATACCACTATCTATATGAATAAGTTTGTGACTATTTAGCCACTGTATAACTAACTCTAGCTTTTAACTTTAACTTTTTCTAAATTATGAGGCGTCCCCCAGCCAGATCCAAATACCATTCTCATAACCAACGGGATAGTTTTCAACTCTACCCAACGTTTCCCTTCCCCTTACGAGACTGGTTATTAACTCATGGGATCACCGTTAACTTTACCCAGATCGTTTCCTCTCTTCTTTTAGGGCGGATCATAATACTATGTAATCACCATCCCTCTTTGATGGATCACACTTCTCGTACACTATTCTCTAACATATACTCTAGGGTGACTTGGCTCATACCCATAGTCCTACTTAACTCTAAGTACGTTTTTCTTAATGGTCATTGAAAGAGGAAACTAACTTAAAGTTCACAACCATCACGGTGGTTTCAAAAATTATCTTAGTTCAAGTGGATGACTAACCATCCTAGTTCATGACATAACTGTGGCATGCCCAATGGCCGTCCCATATCAACAAATGGGTTACTTAGTCATGAGCCTATCTACCACTAGGCATATACTTGGAATACTCCCCTCTTTCCTCTCTTATGTGTTCTGCTCTTTCTCTTTTACCATCACAAGGATCTCATCATCGAAGTGAATTGTGACTCTATCATTTCACTTTTCATAACAATCTCATCATCCAAGTGACGTGTGACTTTGTCTCTTGCATGTACCCACTACATCCTAAGTTTAAATCATTAGTTTGAGTGATATTTTGGGTTATTTTCCTCTTAAAATAGTCAATTGAGCTTATTTTCCATGTCAGAGAGCTAGCAGTTGACTCCCCCCTTTTCAGTGGTCGTCTACTAGCTTACTATCTAAAATCTCTATTCTTAGCCAAGAGTTACCAGTCAGTTGCTAGGGCTTGGTAGTTGGCTGCTACCCTTGACAGTCGACTTCCAAGGGTCTGGCAATCGGCTGCTAGCCTTCTGGAAACTTCTTAGGGAGTGAAGAACATGACAATTGACTTCCAAGGGTCTGGCAGTTGGCTGCTAGCATTTTGTCTTGCATTTCTGAGCAGGGGATAAGCAAGACAATCGATTTCTAAGGCTAGCAATCGGCTGATAGCGCTCGATTTATTTGAAAAAATTATGGTTTTACGTAGAGTTTAGCCCCAAAAACATTTTCTTAAATCATTTACTTAAATCATGAACTTAATGCCAACCTTCAAACGTCATTCCTCGTTTATAAAATGCCCATACAATAGCTTAACATGTTCAAACTAAGATCAAACCACATCTTTCTCACTTAGGGCAAAAACCCAACTTCAAAATCATTTACAAGCATAAATGAGCAAGGTAAATTAGCATACATTACCTAATAGCAGTTAAAAACACATAGAATGTAGGTTTAAAACCCTAAATTTAACTTCAACCATTTAAAATCACATTTATCAAAAAAAAATTTGCACATTTTAGAAATGGGATTTAGGATGAATTGATCCCTGAATTCCTTGCAAAATGTGTATGTTTGATGTGTTAAAAAGGTTCTCCCCTTGCTATAGAACAAATTCTCAACCTCAAATTTTCCTTTCCTTCTAAAAATCCCTTCCTTTATGTATAACTCAGCTCTTCATCTCTTTACTTACCCTTCCATTTCTCTCTCTAGAATTTTTTATTGCTGGAAGTGTATGAAAGGTTTAGGGTTCAACTAGGGTTTTTAAGGAATTTTGGGAAATTGCTCTTTGGTCCCTGAGTTACTTTGCATATTTTGTCTCAGCACATTCTCCCTTTTCACTTGGGTCCTTAACCACACTCTTCACTTAGAATTTCATTTCTTTCAATTAGGTCCCTACACTAATGCAATTATATATACTAA
This sequence comes from Senna siamea, assembly GCA_031216115.1. NCBI lineage: Eukaryota > Viridiplantae > Streptophyta > Magnoliopsida > Fabales > Fabaceae > Senna > Senna siamea. The sequence goes on from CM062356.1 coordinate 15,469,643, forward strand.
TGCAACATACACAAGCATTAAGATTAAATTAACAACTAACAAATATCTCTTTAATTATACTAGGAGCAGATGTTACAAGTGGTAGTTAGGGTCATGATTGATTGATTGATTGTCGGTATGGGACGACCGTTGGGCATTCCACAGTTGTACCATCAGTAGAGATGGTCAAACATCCACTTAAACATAGATGAATTCAAAAATGCCATAATGGTTGTGAAGCCTAAGTTAGTGTAACTTCCAAGGGCCATTAAGAGACATATACTTAAGGTTAAAGCATAACCATGGGCATGGATTGAATCATCCTAGTATATATGTTAGAGAATAGCGTGCGGGGAGGGTGATCCACCTCAGAGGTAATGGTGGTGACTCCATAGCCTCATGATTTACTGAAGCGGAGAGGATAGGATCTGTTCAAAGGTTTATGGTGATACTATGAGTTATTGAGATTGTACAAGTGGATCTATCTAGAGAAGCCTCAGATGTACTAGAGCAGTATTTTATTGTAGTAGTGCAATAGTCACCAGGATAGCTCATTCATGTATGTAGTGGTACGTAGAGTTATTATTGGGCAGCATTCCCGATAGCTCATATAATGTGACTGTTTTCTCCTGCTCAAACGCCAAAGAAAAGGAAAACATTTGTTACCCTAGGAAAATGCTTTATGATGAGAATGATGATGAATGCACTTCTTATATTTTAAAGTTGATATGTTTTAAATGTACATACGTATGTATGAGTACATAACATGATTAAATGCTACATGCATTGCATCCTAATGGTAAATACTATATTTCATGATGAGAAAGAATGTAGAGCTTTTTCTTGTAAGCATAGTGGTACAGGTCAGTGGATTTTAAAATAGGTTGCATTGCTACTGAGATTCATTTCTCACATTAGTGCTGGTATGTATTAGGGGTATATGAAATTGATTAATTTATTTTGAGATAGTATAGGCACATGCTATTATTGTACTAGTCTTCATGATTTTTGAAAAGGCTAGTATAGAATATCTCTTGTATAGCCTATCTTAATTTGGATGTATATGAAGCAATGTTTAGACTAGCTGATGAGGTCATGACTGGCAGGATTGTTGCCTCTATGCCCAATAGTTATTTAACTACATCTAACTAAGAATGCATGTTTATGTATAGTTAATGCAGGTATATTTATATATTATATTTCGCTGTGAGAGTGAGTGAAACCTGAGAGTAGAGACCCGACCCAAGATGCACTCAACAAAATCAAATTGTAAAAAGTTTAAATTTACTCGGGTAAGGGTAATGGTAACACACCATTATTATATAACTACACTTTATATCTTTTAATTAATTATAACAGAATCATGGGTAAGGGTGTGTTACCAGAGGTGTTACAAGCTTAATTTTCTAAAAGGTAAAACTAGCCTCGATAGGGATAAAAGGGAGTAATCTCGCTAGTCAGGGATGATTTGTCTAGGAGACAGGGACCATTGAGGGGTACTTGGATCCATTGGGGGATACCTCAGATAGTACCAATGGTAGAATTGTCACATGAATGAAAAGAAATTATCTCACTCATGTAAGTAGTAGTATAGGGAGTAGTTCACTAGGTAACTCTCTCGATAGTCTTAAGTGTCTCTTATATTGACTATAGCTGTAACACCTCTTATCTCTGTATTACAACTTTATAATATGTAATAAGATAAGTGGTTATATTATTCTTTACCTTATTTTGTAAAAATGAGCCTGAGCATTAAATCCATCAATAATTAATTATTTTATTAGGTTTGGGTTCTTTTACTTAGGTTAACATACTTCAGTGCAACAGAAATAAAATTCCATACATTATAGCAAAATTTGTAAAACATTCCATAACTATATGTATATCATTTAGATCTTTTTATACACATCCCAAGAGACATTAAGTATTCATATATAAGGGTAAGGAGAAAACAATCCTCTCACTCAAACCCTTTTTTGCAAAAGAATAGTAGTCCTAATTCTATCTCAAATACATATGGTAGAAATTAGGACTAAAAGTGCTACATTACATAATTTCTATTTACTCCTTAAATCTGCTAGTTTGGTGCATCACCACACTAGATCTATGCATCTAATACATACAGTACAATAATAAGAAATAATTTCCCAGTAGATAAACAAACCATACATTTTCAAAATAATTAGTATGTACCACTGTATAGATACAAAAAATATTTCTACTTTCTATTCATTTAAAAACCTTTTTCATTCAATTATGTAGGCATGCTATATGTGAAACATGTGTGTATGCATCTATGAATATGAGATAATCAACATATCATGTCATGAACAGAATATATGGTAAAAATATTAACATCCTACTTCAATCAAAAAATCACATTTATAAACATTCATGTATCATCAATTATCACATCATCATACTTTAACTGGAGCTATCCTTTAGTACCATTCTTTCTTGACCACTAGGGTGACTTCTAATTAGTGTCATTAAGTCCACCACTAGGCTATTATATAGTGCCATCAAGTCATTACCACTAGGGTAACCCTTTATAGTGCCATTGAGTCCCACCACTAAGTTATTATATAATCCCATCACTTACACCACAAGGGGGATCTAATAGTGCCATTCTCCACCCTTTCTTGGTGACCTTTAGGAGGACTTAAATAGTGTCGTTGTCCATTCCTTCAAGTAACATTCATTGCCTTTTTATTTATCTCTAGGGAAAGATATAAGTAGTGTCATTCTCTCACCCCTAGGATAACATTCATAACCTTTGCATATTCACTTTAAGGGGTATCTAATAGTGTCATTCTCTACCTTATCTTGGTGACTTTCAATGCCTTTCCTTTCACAATTGCAAGTAGCATTTCAAGCCATTGAATCACATTCACATAACTTTGAACATATTCATATCAATGGCATAATGCATGCCATTTATCATTCATATTTAATCATTACTTCATTTTTCCCCATTTCACTTAACATAGACCACTTTAAAATACATCTTAGGCCACTTTCCATTAACACATAAATTTAGCCATCCAAGGGAAAAATATGCATAGCATTCGGCCAAGACAAGAAAAAAGTGAAAAATTGGTATTTTCAAGCCATTTGTTTCATTTCCTCAATTCTTTTTACCATTTAGGCATTATGGTAACATATTCAAAACACTTTCTCACACCTCAAAATATGTATATGTATATTTAACCTTTCTTTTTCACACTTTCCTAACTCACTTTTCATGCTAAACATGAAAGTGCACATAATTTCACATCTTTACATTAGCAAGCACATTTTAAAAGGCTAAATGACATGGTTACAACATGGTAAACTTGAAAAATCATCAAGATAACATAATTTTCTCTCTCCTCCTTTTTATGTTCAAGCATATAAGCAATATGAGGCATTTTTCAAGTAAATTTCAGTATGATCACAAAGGTAAGCTCTCGGCTAAGGAGGGAAATGCAAGGAAATGGAATTATTTCATCATTTTGCTTACAAGAATTTCATATTCAAGTAGATCTCCTGCAAAATCACCATTTTTCTCACTCTTTTCCATACTATTTCAACCATTTCAAGAGTTAGGGTTTTTCAAGAATCAAGGGCAAACATGGAAAATTTCAACCTCTTATGTTTTCAAGCATTTCAACGTGTTCATATTCATGAACACAATAAGATTTCAACATAAGAAAAACCTATTCAAAGAAATGCATCATAAGAATTAGAGAGAGAAAACTCTAGGTTTGATGAAACATTAAAACACTTTAAACATACTATAAAACATGAACTAAGGCTTTAGGAATTTTTAGCTACCTATAAAATGCAAGAAAGGTTGAATCTCCTAAGTGTTTTGCCTTAATTTCTTCTTCCTCCAAGCTTGAGTGTGTTTTAGCCAAGCCTTCTTCTTCTGCCTCTTGCATGACTTCCTTCCCTTCTTAAGGTAAAAGATGACTTAAATTAGGGTTTAGGTAAAATTACTAAAATGCCCTTGGTGTAAAATGATTATTTTACCCTTACTACTTCTCTCTTTTCAAGAATGGCATTCTCTTTCCTTAGAATTGTAATTTTATGGAACTTCTATAGGTTAGGACCATTCTACCCTTATGATTTTGGAAATTACAGTTTTACCTTTCAAATTTTTAGGAAATTACCAACACGTCCCTAAGAAAATTACCATTTTACCCTTTGTGTCTAAATGGCCAATTTAACCTCATTTTTCATCCTTTTCGAGTTTGGTGGGCCAAAACTTCTTAAATAATGTTTCATAAAACTTCTTTTTATGAAGTTACTAATTTATCCTTCTTTGATAAAATTACCATTTTGCCCCTAAGGAAAAATTACCATTTTACCCCTTATGTCAATATAATTATTTTTACCCTTATTCTTCTTTCTTTCTAAAATAAAAAGGTAAAGGTCTTCTAATACTATTTTCATGAAATATTTAGGTAAAATTTAATTTTCCTATCTCATGAAAAATTACCAATATGTCCTTAGGACAAAATTACAACTTTGTCATTTTAAGGGAAAATTACCATTTTGCCATCAAAGTAAGCATATTCACTTCCATACTTAACTCTTCTTCTCTCTTAAATGAAAATAATAAAAGTATTTAAATGTGATTCCATGAAATAATTAGATAAAATTTATTTTCTCCTTTATAGTAAAATTACTATTTTTCCTTTCTTTAAAAAATTTCCAATTTTACCCTTTTATGGTAAAAGTGACTCTATCTTGATAAAATGTCCATTCTATCCTTTTAATGAACCATTCTTATCATTGCATAAATAATAACATCCTAATGTTTAATCAATGATAATAGTAATGTCATAATAAATCCCAAAGTATCAGAGGTGGATGTTACATTTCTCCCATCCATTAAAATAGTTTCGTCCTCGAAATTGATATGTACCTCATGTGAATAATTCTGGATATGTCTTTCTCATGTCTTCCTCCTTCTCCCAAGTGGCCTCCAGTGGTGATTTTTTATCCCACAAGACCTTTACCAGGGTAATGGCTTTATTCCTCAAGTTCTTGACCTCAGTACCAATTATTTGTAAAGACTTTGGTTCATAAGTTAGATTATCCTTTAATTGTAATGTATTGGTGTCAAGTACATGGGAGGGATCAAGAATGTATTTTCTTAACTGAGATACATGAAGACATTGTGAAGGTTTGATAATGATAGTGGCAAGGCTATCTAGTATGCCGATGGACCAACTCTCTTCAGAATTTAGAAAGGTCCAATGTATCTAGGACTTAGCTTTCTAGACTTTATAACCCTACCAATACCAATGGTTGGGGAGATTTTAAGGAAAATATGGTTTCTCTCATCAAATTCCAGTGGTCTCCTCCTTTTATCAGCATAACTCTTTTGTCTGCCCTAAGCTTTTGCCTTTTTCTCTCTGATCATTTTAATTTGATCAATTGTCTCTTGTACCAACTTAGGTCCTAATAATTGCCTCTCACCTACTTCATACCAGCATAATGGGGACTTACACTTCCTCCCACACAGAGCTTTATAGGATGTCATACCTATGCTAGAGTGGAAACTGTTGTTATATGAAAATTCAATTAATGGTAAACTCTTATCCCAATTTCCTTTATACTCTAAAACACAAGCCCTAAGCATATCCTCTAAGGTTTGAATTGTTCTCTCTTTCTATCCATCTATTTGAGGATGATATGTTTACTAAAATTCAATCTAGTTCCAAAGGCTTCCTGTAGGGCTTTCTAAAATCTAGAGGTAAATTTAGGATCCCTATCTGAGACAATACTAATGGGTAAACAATAAAGTTTTACTATCTCCTGGATATATAGCTGAGCTAACCTATCCAAGGAAAAATTGATCTTAATGGGTAAAAAGTGAGTAGATTTGGTCAATCTATCCACTATCACCCAAATAGCATCATTTCTTACCTGTGTTTTAGGTAAACCTGCCATAAAATCCATAGAAATTTTATCCCATTTCCATTCAAGTATATCTAATGGTTGTAATACACCAGCAAATTTATGATGTTCAATCTTTACCTGTTGACATTTAAACACTTAGCTATCTGCTCTGCTATTTGCTTTTTCATACCTGGCCACCAAAACCTTTTCTTCAAATCTTCATACATTTTAGTGGCTCCAAGGTGAATGGTATACTTACTTTGATTAGCCTCTTCTAATATCATATCCCTCAATCCTCTAGCTCTAGGGACATAAATTCTATCTTGGAAGGTTACAATCCCATCTGTCCCCTTTGTGAATTCCTTTGAATCCTTTAGATACTCTAGGAATTCATCATTCTTTTGAGCTTATAAAATCTTAGCCCTAAGTGTGTTCTCAATCCTCAATTCACTTAAATAGATTTTATCAAGTAACATCAGAGTAGTTAAGCTAATATTTCTGAACCTCTCAATCAAGTTCATTTCACTTACCATTATATAAGCTACATTGAGGGATTTCTTACTTAAATACCTAGATGGTATTTTAATTCAAAATCATAATCCTTAATTAATTTCATCCATCTCCTTTGTCTCATATTCAACTCTTTCTAATCAAAGAGGTATTTAAGACTTTTATGGTTATTGAATACCTCAAATTTAGACCCATAAAGATAATGTCTCCAAATTTTCAAAGCAAATACTATGGCTGTCAACTCTAAGTCATGGGCAGGATAATTCCTCTCGTGGGGCCTTAACTGTTTAAAAGCATAGGCCACTACTCTTCCTTCTTGCATCAAAACACACCCCAAACCTTTCTTAGAAGCATCACAATATAATTCAAACTTTTCCAAAGGATTTGGGATAACTAAAACAAGTGCAGTGGTTAGTTTTTCTTTCAGGGTTTGGAAACTTTGTTCACACTTTGTGTCCTACAAAAATGGAACATTCTTTTGGGTTAACTTAGTCATTGGCATCATTATTTGCAAAAACCCTTAAATAAAATGCCTATAGTATCCTACCAAACCCAAAAAGCTAAGGACTTCAGTCACAGTAATAAGCCTTTCCCAGTTAACTACTGCTTCTGATTTGCTAGGGTCCACTGACACACCATCCTCAGAAATAACATGCCCTAGGAATTTCACTTCCTTTAACTAGAATTCTCACTTCTCTAATTTAGCATACAATTATTTTTCATTAAGAATTTTCAACACTGTCCTTAAGTGTTGTTCATACTCTTGTCTGTTTCTTTAATATAGCAAAATGTTATCAATAAACACTACCACAAATTGATCGAGATAGGGTCTAAAGATGCAATTCATATAGTCCATGAAAATAGCATGAGCATTTGTCAGACCAAATGGCTTTACAAGAAATTCATAATGCCCATACATAGTCCTAAATGTAGTTTTAGGTATGTCTTCTTCTCTTAACCTGATTTGATGGTACCCCGACCTTAAATCAATCTTTGAAAATACAGTGGCTCCTCTTAATTGGTCTAACAAATCATCAATCCTAGGGAGGGGATATTTATTTTTCATAGTCACCCTATTTAATTGTTTATAATCTATACACATCCTCATACTCCCATCCTTCTTCTTTATAAATAACACTAGGGCTCCCTATGATGAGGCACTAGGCCTAATGAATTGTTTAGCTAACAGGTCCTCTATATGTACTTTCAATTTGCTTAACTCTACAGGGGACATCTTATAGGGTGTTATGGAGGTTGGTCCTGTTCCAGGAACTAACTCTATAAAGAATTCTACTTCTCTCTTAGGTGGAAGACTCACAATCTCATCTGGAAATACATCAGGGAATTCGCACACTACAGAGATATTTTCTAGTTTTTGCTGAATTTCCACTTCTGAGAAGCATGGAAAACTCATCCTTTGATTTTTCCTCTCAACTCCCTTATTTACTGGTTTGGTGTCTACAAAGGTCACAGACTTTGTTGAACAGACTAAAATTACATTATTAGAAGAGAGCTAGTTTATACTAAGAATAACATCTAGATCAATTAAGGGTAAACATATAAGGTCCACAATAAAGGGTTTATTCTCAATCACAATAGGGCAATTCAAACATACCAAAGAAGTTAAAATATCTTTATTAGTTGGGACGGTCACAGATAATTCATAAGGTAGGCTAGACATGTGTAAGTTCAATTTTTGGGCATAATCTGAAGAAATAAAAAAATGGGTGACACCAGAGTCATACAATATAATTAATGGAACATCATTAATAAAACATATACCTTTTATTAAATCCCCGGACTGGGCCACCTCTTTACCTTTAAGGGTATAAACCCTTCCCTTGGTTGCCAATCTTAGGGCCTCTGCTGGCTTCTTCAGGACTGTATAGTCCCTAGCATAGTGTTTTGATTTACCACACTTGTAGCAAGCATTTTGTCCCATTAGGCAAGTCTGTCTCCGTGGTATTTTCCACACTTCGGGCAATTGTTGGTGACAATTGGGGCATTCATAGGCTTTTTACCCATCTAGCTCTTGGGAAATTTATTGTCACAACCCCTACTATACTCGGATTAAGCCTTTCTCTTAAAGAAGCTAGACTCATATTTTCCTTTCTTTAATGCTACTAGGGATCTAAAGGCGATACGACATTTATTTACTAGAGTAGCATAGTCTCTGATTTCTTGGGATGCCACTTCGTGATACAACTCAAGGTCTAGACTGTTCTCAAAATACATAGCCTTCTATGCTTCATTTGGTCTCTATTTCAGATAAAAGGAAAATTTTACAACTCTTCAAACTGAGCAAAGTGTTCCTTGAATGGCCTGCCTCCGTTCTTAATGTGCAGGAATTCTCCCTCCTTTGTATTTCTTTCACTTTGTGGAAAATACTTATTCAGAAAAATTTCTTTAAACATCTCCCAAGTAACCTGTACTCCTTGGGCTTCTATGAGTTTCTTAGGCCCTTCCACCAATACTTAACTTCTCCTTCTAATTGATATGTGGCAAATGAAACTTTTTTGGGTATCACTACTCCTAAACACCTCAAACAATTCTTCCATTTTCTGTAACCATTCTTTTGCCCTCTTTGAATCTAAATCTCCTTTGAAGGTAAGGGGTCTAGCCTTCTAAAATTCAGTCAATCCACTGATGGTGGGATTCCTCACTGGTTTATTCCCAGGCTGAGTGGTCTCACTCCTATTAGATTGAATCTGATGGAGTGCCTCAGTAGTAATTGCAACCTAAGTCCTCATGGCCTCTGCCATCCCTCTCATTGTCTGCATTATTTTAGCTAGATTCACCTCATTGTTCTTGTTATGAGTGCTACTTCTACATGGTGCTATATTGTGCTCTATAAGAAAAACATCACTAAGGTGATCAGTCTCAATAATAGATTATCATGCAGAGACTCTATAACACCAATAGAAGCTACTATCTTCCTAAAGCTAATACTCCACTCCTCAAGTTCAAAACAAAATACAAGTTAGCCAACTGCCTAGGTACAGCTAACTAACCTGAACTAGTTCATTTCTTGAGGAATCTACCCTTTTTTAACCTAGGTAACTGTGCTCTGATACCACTTTAATGTAACACCCCTTATCTCTAAATTACAGCTTTATAATATGTAATAAGATAAGTGGTTACACTATTCTTTACCTTATTTTGTAAAAATGAGCCTGAGCATTAAATCCATCAATAATTAATTATTTGATTAGGTTTGGGTTCTTTTTCTCAAGTTGACATGATTCAACATAGCGAAAATAAAATTCCATACATCACAGTGGAATTTGTAAAACATTCCATAACTATATGTATATCATTTAGATCTTTTGATACACATCCCATGAGATATTAAATATTCATATATAGGGGTAAGGAGACAACAATCTTGTCACTTAAACCCCTTTTTCCAAAAGAATAGTAGTCCTAATTTTATCTCAAATACATATGGTAGAAATTAGGACTAAAAGTGCTACATTACATAATTTCTATTTACTCCTTAAATATGCTAGTTCGGTGCATCACCACATTAGATCTATGCATCTAATACATATCATTATAATAATGAGAAATAATTTCCCAATAGCTAAACAAACCATACATTTTCAAAATAATTGGTATGTACCACTGTAGAGATATAGACAACATTTCTACATTCTATTCATTTCAAAACCTTTTTCCTTCAATTATGTGGGCATGTTATATGTGAAACATGTGTGTATGCATCTATGAATATGAGATAATTAGCATATTATGTTATGAATAGAATATATGGTAAAACATTGACATCCAACTTCAATCAACAAATCACATTTATAAACATTCATGCATCATCAATTATCACAACATTATACTTTACTTGGAGCCATTCTTTAGTACCATTCTTTCCTAACCACTAGGATGACTTCTTATTAGTGTTGTTAAGTCCACCACTAGGGTATCATATAGTGCCATCAAGTCCCACCACTAGGGTATTATATAATCCTATCACTTACACCTCATGGGGGATCTAATAGTGCCATTCTCTACCCTTTCTTGGTGACCTTTAGGAGGACTTAAATAGTGTCGTTGTCCATTCCTTCAGGTAACATTCATTACCTTTTTATTTATCTCTAGGGGAAGATATAAATAGTGTCGTTCTCTCATCCCTAGGATAACATTCATAACCTTTTCATATTCACCTCAAGGGGGATCTAATAGTGTTGTTCTCTACCCTATCTTAGTGACTTTCAATGCCTTTTCTTTCAAAATTGCAAGTAGCATTTCATGCCATTGAATCACACTCACATAACTTTGAACATATTCATATCAATGGCATAATGCATGTAATTTATCATTCACATTTAATCATTACTTCATTTTTCCCCATTTCACTTAACATAGACCACTTTAAAATATATCTTAGTCTACTTTCCATTAACACATAAATTTAGCCATCCAAGGGAAAAATATGCATAGCATTCGGCCAAGGCAAGAAAAAGTTGAAAAATTGGTATTTTCAAGCCATTTGTTTCATTTCCTCCATTCTTTTTACCATTTAGGCATTATGGTAACATATTCAAAACACTTTCTCACACCTCAAAATATGTATATGTATATTTAACCTTTCTTTTTCACACTTTCCTAACTCACTTTTCATGCTAAACATGAAAGTGCATATAATTGCACATCTTTACATTAGCAAGCACATTTTAAAAGGCTAAATGACATGGTTACAACATGGTAAACTTGGAAAATCATCAAGATAACATAATTTTCTCTCTCCTTTTTTATGTTCAAGCATATAAGCAATATTAGGCATCTTTCAAGCAAATTTCAACACCATCACAAAGGTAAGCTCTCGGCCAAGGAGGGAAATGCAAGGAAATGGAATTATTTCATCATTTTTCTTACAAGACTTTCATATTTAAGTAGATCTCATGCAAAATCACCATTTTATCACTCTTTTCCATACTATTTCAAGAGTTAGGGTTTTTCAAGAATCAAGAACCAATCATGGAAATTTTCAACCTCTTATGTTTTCAAGCATTTCTACATGTTCATATTCATGAACACAACAAGATTTCAACAAAAACAAAACCCATTCAAGGAAACCCACCATAAGAATGTAGAGAGAGAAAACTCTAGGTTTCATGAAACATTAAAACACTTTAAACATATCATAAAACATGAAACTAAGGCTTTAGCAATGTTTAGCTACCTTGAGAATGCAAGAAAGGTTGAATCTCCTAAGTGTTTTGCCTTGATTTCTTCTTCCTCCAAGCTTGAGTGTGTTTCGGCCAAGCTTATTCTTCTTCCCCTTGCACGACTTCCTTCCCTTCTTAAGGTAGAGGATGACTTAAATTAGGGTTTAGGTGAAATTATCAAAATGCCCTTGGTGTAAAATGACCATTTTACCCTTACTACTTCTCTTTTTCAAGAATGACATTCCCTCTCCTTAAAATTGTAATTTTATGGAACTTATATAGGTTAGGACCATTTTGCCCTTATGATTTTTGAAATTACAATTTTGCCCTTCAACTTTTTGGGAAATTACTAATACATCCCTAAGGAAATTGCCATTTTTCCTTTTGTGTCCAAATGGCCAATTTAACCTGATTTTTCATCCTTTTCGAGTTTGGTGGACAAAAACTTCTTAAATGATGTTTCATAAAACTTATTTTTATGAAATTACTAATTTAACCTTCCTTGGTAAAATTACCATTTTTCCCTTTATGTCAATATAATTATTTTTACTCTTATGCTTCCTCCTTTCTAAAATAAAAGGGTAAAGGTCTTCCAATAATATTTCCATGAAATATTTAGGTAAACTTTAATTTTCCTATCTCATGAAAAATTACCAATATGTTATTGGGTCAAAATTACAACTTTGCCAAAAATTCTCATTTTGCCATCAAAGTAAGCATATTCACTTCCACACTTAATTCTTCTTCTCTCTTAAATGAAAATGATATAAGTCTTTAAATGTGATTCCTTGAAATAACTAGATAAAATTTATTTTCTCCTTTATAGTAAAATTACTATTTTGCCCTTCTGTACAAAATTTCCAATTTTACCCTTTTATGGTAAAAGTGACTCTATCTTGATAAAATGTCTATTCTATCCTTTTAATGAACCATAATAATAACATCCTAATGTTTAATCAATGTTAACAATAATGTCATAATAAATCCCAAAGTATCAGAGGTGGATGTTATAGTGGCCATGTGCTAATGATTGATGAATGTTTTTGCTTATGAATTATGAATGTTTTCTTTACTCATGAATGAATTATAATTTAAATGATTATGAATGAAATGTGATATAGTTCATTTATGAATGAAATGCAACGGTAATCATGATACTTAAATGATGAAATTATATCACATAAATGATATATATGGTGAACTACAATGATGCATACTTATGAATACATGACATACACACACATGATTTATATGTTGCATCCCAATAAAACAAAATGTGTTATAAAGTAAAGAATGTAGAAACGTTTTCCGTATCACTATGGTGGTGCATACCAAAGTTTTAAAGTGGATTGTCTACCTACTGAGAAATTATTTCTCATAAATGTACTGGTATGTATCAAATGCCTAGATATATAATTTGGCTAGAAGTAAAGGTAGGCTAGATAGAAATACCATTTTTAGGATCTTTCATAGTGATCCAAAGCATCTGGGTGGTAACAGTGATGGAAATCCCTCCTCTCTAGTGAGAATAGGGATTATGTTTGATCTTTTAGGAAATCATGTACTTAAGTAGACAATAGCCCTTCTATCCTAATTTTCATATGTTTTTGGAATAGAATTAAGATAAATCATTTTTAGATGCATATAATGAGAAGGGCATATATATCAAAATATGTGAAAGTGTCATCCACTAGTAGGTAAATTTTGTTAAGTGTCTGAGTGGTGGGTTTGTTACCCCTTTATCCTAAGGAACTAAATGAACTTCACATATATGTATGTTGCCTCTAGAAATATATGTATGACATTGTAAATATCTAATGAATGAATGTATATTAATGAGGTTTACTTTTCGCTGCATTGTTATTATTATGATGATTTCACTAATTAGTCTTTCGTTGTGCAATGTATGAATGAAAACCCTAAGTAAAGGAATCCAAACCTAATTTGTAACATCCACTTTTTCTTTTGATTCCTAGATTATTGCTTCCTTAATTATTTGACTAATTTTGCCATAAATTGTGATGAAAATGCTTTTGTGATGTAGTGTTTAGAATGAATATTAAGAATGAAAGAATGAACATAGTCATCAAGTAGCATGAATTTCTCCATAAAAGGGAAAATGAAGTTAAATTCACATTGGTTTCTTCTTACCTTAGCCAAGGAGGTTAGTGAAATAAAAAGGAAACATGTGAAATTGAGAAAGATACATTAGTTATACTTAATGAAGAAGAGTGTCTCAGTTTTAAGGCAAAAAGGGAAGAAAAGAGAGCATGTGGAGGAAATGGAAAGTGTGCAACTAAACTTCCATTCAGTAAAGAAGTGAGAAAAAAGAATGGAAGGTGATGTATGATTTAAGTGAATTAATTTCTTCTTGTCACCAAGGAGCTTGTAATTAATGTCAACGTGAGGAAAGAAAGGAGAAATGAAGGAGACGTATTGGACTTATATTCTTTTCTTTTCCTTTCATTTCATATTATTAATTTTACTAAGAAGACAAATGAGAAGAATATATTCAGTGTAAGCTATATAAAAAGGGAAGTGACTTTCTAATTTAAAATTCCATTTACTTCTCTTTTGTCTTACCTTAATCGAGAGTGCAAGTGGGAATGGAGAAAAGCATTTGGTGAAGAGGTGGGAGAGAAAAATGGAGACGTGTTCCAATGGCTTTCTCCTTTCTCCTCTTTGTTTTTCATTTTTAATGTGACCAAGTGATGAAATGAAAGAATTACAAAGCATAATTTGGCTCGATCAAGAAGAGTTTAGCTAAAAGACAATTAATGGGAAGAAATAATTTTTATGCTTTGCCTTGACTTATTCTCGGTGCTAGCAATTAAGAGGAGGAAATAAAGTTTATGAAGTTATCTATGCATTCCATCATTTTGGACGAATTGAAGAGAGAAGTTGGCTAAGTCGGCTGCATGTAGTGAAAGCAATTAAAATTAGAGAAATAAATTGTAGAAGGAAGAAAAAAAGAACTCGAAGGAGAAGGAAGAAGGAGGTTGGCCAAAAGGAGAAAGAAGCAAGGAACTAAGACAAATTCAAGGAAAACATCAAGGCACTTTTACTTTTCTTGCATTCCTAAGGTAGCTTAACATTTCTATGGTTTTTGTTTCATGATTTATGGTATATTTATAATGATTTGAAGCTTTCATGAAACATGAACTTTCTCTCTACATTCTTCAAGATGCAAACCTTTCTTTGGCTAAGCTTGTAGGATGATTTAATGGTGTTTGTTGATGTGATAATGTAGATGTAGCCATTTCCATTAAAGGAAGGTTGTTGTAAAAATTTCAGCATGCATCATGAAAAACCCTAGAATGAGAAAGTGTTGAAATTTTATGTTCTTGAATGACCAATGTATGTTCTATGTTAAAAACACCTAAAGGAAGCATGCTACCTAGATTTTGGATTGAAACCATGGCATTACCCTTTTTTTAACTTACCTAATTCAAGAGAATTTTTTTGACATATAAAAAGAGTTTGCTAAAAAATGTGTAGGAAGAAGTCTCATTTTGGTTTTGGTAAAAGAAGAGAAAAAATAATGGTAAATAGATGTGTGGTAATGTGTCTATCCTTTTTCATATAATAAATTTCATATTATTGTTCTTGAGATATAAGAATGATAAAATGTGTGTAACCATAAATTTAGCATGCAAAATGAGCCAAGAAAATAAGGAAAGGAAATGGCTAATGGTATGGTTACATAATTTGAATGTGAGAGAATACATGGTATCATTAGTTTTGAAATGTAGAAAGGATGGAAGAATGTGAAAATTTAAATGAAAAACCTTAGATTACATCCCTTTCTCATGATGGCCAAAAGTAATCTCCTATTTTAGTCTTGGTATCTGAATCCATATGATATTTGCAAACTACTTACCATGTGCTTTACAATGGCTAAATTCAAGGGAAATTAGAAAGGTAATAGTAAGATGAATAGTGGTAGCTATTTGTTTGTACATGTGCCATTCATGTTCTTATGTTGAGATTTTAAGCAATTATGGATGGCTAGTCTAAGATCACATACAAAGAGATATTTGCAACACAATCTTTTCTAAAAGTGGCCAAGCGTCCACAATGTGACCACGTGTTCACTATTCTTATAAAGGTGGCCAAGTGTCCACATTTCTTGAAGTATGACTGAAAGTGTTTCACACTTCAAGACAAGATAAGTTTTAAGAATGAAAGGAGAAGATAATCATCTAGTAATTCAATTTTCTATATGTATGTCTTGATATAAATTTCAAGGATATTCTTTATATGCTTTCTATTAGAACATGTTATGTTTAATATGAGAAAAATCCATTTTCTCACATTGACACACCAATAAATTATACAATGCTTTCCAATATGCATATATGAAGGAGATTAGATATTAAATGATTGGAATGTAGATGAAATGGTTTTCTTTCCTTGCACAGTGGTACATATCAGTAAGTTTTAAAAATATTGAATTGTTAAGCTACTAAGAAACTTGTTTTCTCATTTATGTGCTGATATGTATCAGATGCAGAGGTATTACATTGTCATAGAGATTAAAATGGCATGGGTGGAGGTTCCTTTCCTTAGAAGTATTTTGGACAATAAGGGTTTGAGTGACAAATCTGTTGTCTCCTTACCCTTATGAAAAGTTTCTTTGCAATTCTCAATTATATTAAATGATATAATACTTGGGAAAAGATATATGATACTTAATGAATTTATCTCAGATGTATTATATTTTATTTTTTCTATGATTACAAGTTATAATCTAAGTAGAAGAACCCAAACCTAATCAATTTTAATAATATTGCAATGGTTTAATTGCTCAGACGTTATTAATAAATAATTAAAGTTAAGAATAATGTACTGACCTTATCTGGTTACATTTGAGGTGTTGTAATACTAGATAAGGGTGTTACATAATCAAACATATTAAATGGATATTAAAATCAGAATCGGTTTATAATTAAGGATAAAAGTAAAGGTAACACACTAGTCTTGTAGTAAAATGGATTATATGAGAAATAATTAAAGATAAAGGCTATCAAACTGGGTTATAATTAAACTTTTGAGTTTTTGGTCAATCATTTGGGATAAAGATTAATTTTGTAAACCTTTTTTTAGATTAACAGTAGGTTCAAATGGTTTAAAAATTAGTTGTTGAGGAATTTTTTTAGATTTAGTCTTTCCAGAAACCAAATCATAAATTTTCTTTAAATAAGAATTGGTCTTTTCTCTTAAAGTTTGGAGATAAGAATTTGTATAATTGTTTTGTTCCATAAGACTTTAATCTCTTTAGGATCAATTTCTTTTGAAATATATTTTGTTTTAAAAGGCAAACAACAATAGATTCATTGTTCACCATAAGATTTAGAATAAGATAATGTTTTACAAGAGGTAGTTCTGTTTCAACTACTTTCCCATGTTTTGTTTGCCAAGTTGCATTAACTTTAGAAATTTTTTCGGAAGGATAATTGATTGAGTGGTATTCAACATAAACTTCAAACCATTCAAAGAAAATAATATTTTTCTTAATTTTATTTAGGGTTTTATAATAATATTCTTGAATAGGTTTTCTAGAATTTAAACTAAAATGTTTAAGAAACCAATTTCTTTTTCTGTATTTTCAAAAGAATAAAAATATTTTTGCAAGAATTTTTCATTTAGTTAAAAATCTTGAGAAATAACATTTATGGTGTTTTCAATCATATCAGAATAAGTAGGTGATTAGACTGAAGATTGATCATATTTAGTAAATTGGTCTTGAAAGGTTAGATGATGTATATAATTATTAGAGGTGTATGAATGGAGGAGGAGTCCTAGAGGTCTGAGGAATGGAAGAACAGGATTGTCTAAAAGGTTCTATTGCAATCCTAAAATCTTCACTGGATTTTATGGATCTAGTCCTAGGAATACTAAAAGAATTTCTTTTGAAAGTTATTCCTATAGTTCCTTAGTTATTTTGTCTTATTTCCTTAAGATTGGAGGAGGGATCAGGAAGAGTTGCTTTTTCCATAATCCATTCTTCTGGAAGATCCATTTCTTCCTCAAATATGGTTTTTGGTACCATAACACTGGTTTTGGAAGCATCTGTTAGGAACAAATTTTTTTTACCCTTTTCATGAGGGATTAAGCCATTAGAATTTGAAGAGTTTATGACTTTATATTGTACCCTATAAATCAAGGCTATAGGGATTGATCCTAGTTTCATATCAAAACCATGGAGTTTAATATTTATTTTAAGGACATCCATAATGTTTTGATCATTAAGTTACTGTCCTATTTGGGAACCAATTAAAATAATTTGGACCAGTATGTAAATCAGCTTCTATTGTTCTTAGGAGGGAATTTACAAATTTGTTATGCCTAGCATCTCTAAGACAAACAAGGCAAGAAACATTTAGGCCTTCCCTAACCAGAGGTTTTAAGGCTATTTGTACACATCCTATGTGTAGGAATTTATATTTTTATCTGTGAATATTAATAGATTTTTGAGATAATAGAGGGAGATCCTCCATATCAAAATTGATGTTAATAGTTTCTTCAGTAGTTTTGATTACAAATCAGAAACTTCAAAGAATTTGCCATCAAGTTTGTAAAGATCATTTTTTGTACTGGGATGGTCTAGTCATCCAGATTTTGGTTTATATCTTCAAAGTGGATTTCCTATTTGAAGATCTAGTTTGATGAGGATGTAGATCCTCAGTCAGAAAGGGAAGAAGACTCAAGAATAGAAGAGCGGCAAGTGAATGAAGAAAGGGTACGAGAAAACATAATTGTAAAAATATGATGAAAATATCCCCATGATATCATTACCTTCATTAGGTTCTGTAAAATATGCAGAGGGTCAGGATGAAACTAAATCTAAAACTTTTTTTTTAACATAAAGTAAAGCATCTTTTATCTCAACTTAACTGGGAAATATGAAAAAATATAATCTATTATTAAAACTTAGCCAAGAAATATGAACAAATGTGCTTTTGGACGTATTGCCACTAAATCACAAATGTGGTCTTACCATGTATGGCCTTAGAAAAGAAGAATGAATATATATTTAATTCATAACATAAACTTCTATCATTTTATACAATAAACATACTATTCATAGTATAATTGTTATCAGTTCAAATGATTTATAATTTAAAACAGTGAACAGGAAAATTTACATATTATATTATCTTTTGAATCTTGATATTAAAGTAATACTAAGATGGTCTCCTTTTGGGCTTTAGTATATTATATTATATGTTTGGCTTAAGTTAACCTAATTGAACTAGGAATAATTAGTTTAAGCCCATGCTTAAGGATTAACCTAGTTGGACTAAGATTAATCAAATATTGGGCTTAAGTTGTCCAAGTTGGACTAGGATCAATTAATTTAAGCCCAAAGCTTAAGGTTAACCCAATTAGACTAGGAATAATAACCTTAAGCCCATAAACACTCCTTATCATACTAGGATTCATGTTAGGAGTGGGTGTGCCTTCTATCAAAGGCAAAGAAAGGAATTGATTCATCCTACTCGTGTGGATACCATAGAGGCACAGACACAAGGTTCATACTCGTGATTCAACAAATTGCAATCAGAATCCTAACCAAAACAAGGTAAAAACTCTATTTCTACTTCAATTATGCTTTTGTGTAAGATCTATAATTGGGTTTTGAATGAAATTTTAAATTTCAATAGGCTCTCGTGCCCTTTGAAACCCTTTATCTGGGGTTTTTGAAATCAAATAGTGTTTTTGATTAAGAAGAACTGCATCAGTCAAACTTATAGAGAGAGATTTGATCGCAATGTGTACTCTATTTGAAAAAAAAAACCCTTAGGGTACACCCATTAGGAGAACCTAGATGGGTAAGCCAAAGAGGGCAAACCCCCAAATGTACCCAATGGACGAACCTATAGGGATTGACGAGTGGATTACTTAAGGTAAACTTTAGGGCGAGCCTTCCAAGATTAACCTATCGGGATAAGCCTCTATGGGAAATCCTTATGGGAAAAATTCTACGAGTAAGTTCATAGTAAGCTATGTGTGATACTGTAGGCAAGCCTCTATGGTCTAACCCATAGTGAATTTTCTAATTGAACCCTCGCGGATGAACTTGGATGGGTGAACCCTGGTAGGTGAGTCTCTATAGATGAACCCTTATGGTTGAACCCCTAAGAGCAAACTAGGTGAACCCTAATAACTAACGATCCTACTTATGGAAGGCAACTAGAAAGCCTTTGTTAATGAGATGGACTTAGTTTTTAATTAATAACAACAAGACCAAAGACCTAAGTAAATTAAGTAAGTAGAACATAAGTAGTATTGGGTAAGGGATGAAAATAAATAGGATTTCGTGACACATACATTAGGGATAGGCGAATTCTGGATTGGGGAACTAACGACTGGTATAGGACAATCATCGCAACTCTCACAGTAAAACCTTATTATCTGTAGACAAAGAATCCTAAGTTATAATATTATTTTACTTATTCAACTACTTACTTAGAATTAGGTCCACCCTAATATGAAATTCATCCTTCCATTCTATGTGTTATTCAACCAAATGAAGGTACCATTATTTAATGATGGGTGCAACCTAAGGGATTGAACCATTATTTGATGATGATGGTAGGTAACCCAATAGGGTGAACCATTATTTTATGATAATGGCAAAGCAAGGAAATAAATCACCATTTACTGATAGTGGCAATCTAACGAAATGAACTACCATTTGATGACAATGATAAACCCTTAGCGGCCATGACCTATGAGAGTGGAATGATATGGTACTTTGATAAGGCTAGTGACCAGTGAGTGGATGAATGTTGGTACCCAGATATCTAGGGGACACCCTAGAGGTATCAAGAGCTAACCCTGCAATGAAACTCATCTAATGTCTACTTTGATTACATATGCAATCCATTTTTATAAAGAAAGAGATATGATTTCTAAAGCTTGAAATTGTGAGATATGGACTTGATGGCCCATATGCAATTATAATCTAATATCTCTTTCCACATGTTACTATGTTTCCATGCTACTGTGTTCTATCATGAAATTTATGGTGATTTATTATGAAGTTGCTTGATGGCTTATTTTACTATGCATAACATGACATATCTACATGACATCCATCCTTTTAATCTAAATTATGAGGAATGCATGTTTTTACTGGGTGATTCCTAGTTGGTACCATCAATGGTAAGAATTTTAAAATAGTTTATTTAATTACTGAGTTTCCCAACTCACATGTGCATTGATGTGTCTAAATGGTTAGTTACATGATTATAGTGGAGGTAGATATAGAGTTATTCAAAATCTCGGGCTTCAGATACTTTCTACTGATACGGATCATTGACATACCACCTGTGCCCCCAGTGGTTTAAGGTGGACGGTAGCTACAGTCCTTTTTAAAGATCCCACTCTTACCCTAGCTTGTTTTGTGGATAGCCAGTGATTAGTATATGATGTATAGGCAGAGTGAGAATTTCTTTTTATTATGTATATGGTTACCTAGATAGATATTATGTATATAACTGTAAGTATGAACACAGAACTAGTATCCCATAATGGGTAAGTGTTCTTTAGGGATAGGTCTATTATTCCTCCAAGCTCTCACCTTATATTTTGACTTGTATAAATAATATACACACACACACACATATATATATATATATGGTATATAAAAGTTTAACTATGATGCTTAGATGTATATAAGTCTTATTATGCTTCTATTGACATAGTAATAATGAGTGAGACACCTGAGTGATGCCCAAACCAACAAAAGAACTAAGTAAGGGATTTTTGGTAATTGATTAAAAATGAACTCAGGTAGAAAACATAGAAATTTTTAAGTAGCATATCGTCCCTATGGAGTAACATGTATGATAATCACATATAGAGGCGGGGTGTTACAAGTATTCCCTTGAAAATGATTTTTTTTTGTAAAATGTTACTATTTGGGAAGTCTTGTAGGATGTTACTATGTTTATTATAATCCTTAACAATATATAATCTACAATAAGGGATGGTTTGCTTAACCTTTTTGGCTTATTATGTTTTGTAATATATGAAGTTTTAACCTTTTTTACTAGAATAAATAGGATGATCAAAAAGTCATTCACAAATTGTTGGATTAGATATGGTTTGAAAGATTCTCTATTTTTAATTATTTATTTTTGTCTATAAATTGAAATGAAGTTTTTTTTTTATGTTTACATATTCTAGTCAAAATAATATTATATTGTCATTTTTAATATCAATCATATTTATTTACGAGTTTTGATTCTTTTGTGATTGGACATATTAGTGAAATAATTATTATTAATTATTAAATATCATAATATGTAAGATAATATCTGAACATACATTTTTTTTATTATAGAGTTATTAATGATGTTTTAAATAGATTAGTATATATTATTTAATTATTTCCATCTTACATTACTTATTTATTTAGTTTCAAATATTTTGCTAATATATTATCATGTTAAATAATATATGTAATTAAAATATATAATAAATTTTACTATTATAAATAGTTTTGAAATTTATTGTGTGTCTAACCTTATGCCTTAACTTTCCAGGGACAAATATTTACAAAATTAATTTATGTCATATTGCTCCCCTCTACACAACTAGCATTATTATAATTCTTTTCATTAAGACATAGCATATTACAAAAGGAGAGAGTAGGTAATGTTTGTATATATGATCCAGCTTGGAATTAGTTGTAAAATTGAAGGAAGAAAAATCTATTCAGCATTAGCCATTGTATGTATGAGAATGCATGTTTCTAGATTAGTTGCTATAGGTCTTGTCCAAGGATGTGATTTTCCATTTCTTGATGTTGTCCCATAATGGTGTTGACATGACCTTGCTTTTCCAAAGATATGATAGCTAATTGTTGGTGTACTTGCATATTATTACATAGAAGATCGGTAATATAGGATAGTAAGAAGGTGTTATACCTAACATTCTTATGAACCACTGTGATCTTTTTCCATTAACCCTGCTCAATTAGAATAGAAATTATGAATTTCTCCTTCTTATCTTGTCCTTTAAAGAGCAGAAGACATTCTTTCGACTAAAGCTCTTCTAAAGAAAGATGATAAACATATCTTCTCTTGGGTTGGGGATTTTTACAAGAACTAAT
Source organism: Senna siamea (assembly GCA_031216115.1). Taxonomy (NCBI): domain Eukaryota; kingdom Viridiplantae; phylum Streptophyta; class Magnoliopsida; order Fabales; family Fabaceae; genus Senna; species Senna siamea. The sequence goes on from CM062356.1 coordinate 15,492,332, forward strand.
CTCCTTTAGAGATTTATCTACAACAATACAATCTCTCCAATGATTATGGATTTGCGTAAGAATTTCTTCAGGCATGCTCTTTTTGCCCTCCTTGTGTAACTTATTCCTTGCTTGCCAAATAATATTCAAGATTACCACGAACAAGACTGCTTGACTAATGATGTCTTCCTTTGCTTAGTGCAATTTTCTAAGCTAAGAATCTAACCATTCAAATAGAGAAGAAATTTAATTTGGCCTAATTGAAAGGCTTGATCCAAACCAAATGGCTTTTGCAAAAGGACATTAAAGGAAGAGATGATTTGTATTCTCCTCATCCTTTGAGCATAAGTAACATGTGGTGGGAATTTGAGGGTGATGATGTTTGAGATTGCACAGAGTTAGAGAGCTTCATCTCTTAATCGCCAAACAAAATTTTGTAATTGAAGAGGCACTAGAAGTTTCCATAGATATCTCCAAAGAAGTTTTCATCCTTTCATTGTTAAACAAAATTTTATATCTTTGATTGACTTTATAAGAACCATCTGATAACAATTTCCAACTTAATTTGTCTTTAATGCCACATTTGAAAATATATGTGTCATTGAGATGATGTATAAAACATCATTGGGAAAAACTAATGTCGTTTTTCAAGGTCCCATGAGTTAGCAGGATAAGAGATTAAATCTCTAGCTATGATAATTTGATTTGATCTAGAAGAATTAAACATCCACCAGTATTTCAACCCAATGTTAAGTTTATATATATGGCTAATTCTTCACCACAAGTTGTTAAAGATAAGTTTTCCAACCTCATTTATGATTTTCCAAATCCATGCTAGTTGCATGGTCTTCTTAGGCTCTTGGTCAATGCTTCCTTTAAAATGTTTAGCCATTGTCCATTTATTGAAGATAGAAGATGGCTTATCAATTATTCTCCACACTTGCTTTGCTAATAGTGGCTTATTGAAAAGAGGAGCCTTTTGCAAACCCAGTCCACCATTTTCCTTAGTGTCAAACAACTTGTCTTTATTAAGCGGATGCATTCTTGGTCTGTCATCTTTGAAGCCACAATAAAAATTTGTTGAAATGGCATCTATCTAAGTTGATTATTTCTTAAGTATGTAGATGGAAGACATTTGGTAAATTTAAGCCGATTAGATGACAGATTTAATCAAAGTGAGGCAACCTTCTTGAGATAATAATTTTGACTTCCAGCAACTAAGTTTCCTTTAAAGTTTCTCAAACATTTCCTAATGAATTTTTGACTTATTTTGATGAGAATCAATTCTTACACGAAAATGCATAAATAAGTGGAGATTTTTTCTCCTAGGGTTGTAGCCATAAACCTTTTAAATTGAAGTGGGGAATTAGGACTAAAAATCATGAAATATTTTGATTGTCTTAAGGATTGACATAATAAGGTTCCATACAAATTTAGAGTATGCTGGATGGCTAAACAACTTTCTATTATTGCTTTGAAGAAAAATATGGTATCATTAGCACACATTAGATGTGAGATTGTTAGTCCTCTTCTAGCAAATATGACCCCTTGGATTTTATTTTCACCTTCAAGTTTAGTAAGCATACAAGAGAGAGCATTTGAACAAATAAGGAAAAGATTAGGAGAAAAGGACCACCTTGTCAAAGTTCTCTCTGAGGAAAAAATAAACCCAATTTTATTCATATAGTAGTAGAGTGTATGATAATAGTCACATATTGCATGATGATCTTGATTAGATGGGCAGGAAAGTTCATTTTTTTGAGAACTGCTTCTAGGAAATCCCATGAAATTTTATCATAAGATTTTTGAATATCTAATTTATAGGCACACCAATGTGATTTTATTTTCCTATCTTTGTGTATAAACATCATTAATTTCGAAGCTAGGAAGATCTTATTTGCAATTGATTTGCCTTTAAAAAATCCATTTTGATGGAGAGTGATAATCAATTCCATGATTTTTTGCATGCAATTCACTAGAATTTTTTAGATAGCTTTGAAGACTACATTAAATAAACTGATCAAGAAAAAATCTTGGAGTTTTTTTGGTGTTGGGATTTTTGAGATTAATGTGATCAATGTTTAATTGAGTTCCTAAATTAAATATCCCCTGTTAAAGAAGTATTGAATACTTTGAACTATATCATATTTTACAACTATCCAAAATTATTGTAAAAACATTATAGGAAGACCTTCTGGCCCTAGAGCTTTATCTGGTTTCATCTGAAAGAAAGCTTGCTTAATTTCTATAAATGACAAATGAGCTGATAGTCTTTGTGCCTCTTCATCATGTAATTTACGAATTTCAAATTGAGCAAGTTGACTGCATATGCCTGATGTAGGCATTCTTTCATGTTGTTTATACACATCTTGAAAGTATTGGAGCGATAATTGCTCAATATTTGAGTAATCTTGTGCCCAAGCTCCTTGAGCATTTTTTATTCGAGGTATCCTATTATTAATCCTTCTTTTCTTAACCACTGAATGAAAATATTTCATATTTCGATCCCCTTGAACCATCCACATTTGTCTTGCTTTTTGTGCCCACAGGATTTTTTCCTTATCTAACATGTTCTCTAGTTCTTTCCTCCCTTGATTTTCCTTCAGTAATATCATCTCATTAACAAAACTTTGTTTTCCCAATTTCATGCTAAATATCTTGGAGTTTTGTAGTTAGTTTTTTAATACTAGCTTGAACATGCCCAAAATGATTATGATTCCACTTTTTAGTTGAAATTTAACATTTTTACACAAGAGAATTCTGTAACATCCACTCCTTCTATGCATTAAGAGATGTTTGTTAATTTTAAATGAATTAAATGGTTTTTTTGTTGCATTAGGTTGCATATAGTTGCATTAGAATAAGAGTTTTAAATGAAGAGAAAGAATAGGGACCAAACTAAAATGAAAAAGATAGTGAGGAAAGTTATGTGAATTTCCAATACTTTAGGGTAGCAAACTGTAATTTTAGCCAAAAGAGTTACTGTAGCAACCAGAATCTTGAAACTTCCTGCCAATGAGTCAGGGGCAAAATGGTAAGTTAGCATTTAGCTGGGGAAATTATCATTTTTGGGCCAAATGGTCAGGAATTAGGAGTAGAATTGCAAATTATGGGATCACCTATAAATAGGTGAAGACACCAGAACGATCTTATTAGTGGAATAATTCGAATTATTGTATTAAGCTTTTTCATGACATTTTCAATTAGAAATGAATTTTCCAGCATTTGACTCTGTACCACTGAAGGATTTAGCCGCACATTTGAAAAATAGCCTAAAAAGTAAAATGAATGCTCGGATAATTGGTTTATATGGATCTTTTATAAACTCTGTTCAATAAGCGGAACGCATTAGCTGTCCGCTCTCAGGTTGGACAGTAAGGGTCAAAGAAGGGCAATCACTCATTCTTAAAACCAGCATTCTTAAGACCAAAGAGTCGGGCGGAAAGGGGGGGAAAGCTCTCCGTTCCCGGTTCTCCTGTAGCTGGATCCTCCGGAACCACAAGAGTCCTTAGTTAGAATGGGATTCCAACTCGTAGTTGGATCTCCAAGTTTTTGGAATGCTCTAAATTCGACTTGAGCATCCAAATCTGGGTCAATACCAGCAAAAACATGTGAAAAATGATAATAGATCTCGTTGTTAATTTAGTATTAGTAATTAAGATATTACTAAAAAAGAATTCATTATTCATTAAAAATGAAAATGAAAATAAAAAAAATTATAAAGATTCTAATTTTCTTCTAATTTTCATTTTTATATTTATATTTTATATTTTTATTTAAATATTTAAATATTATTATTTTAAATATTTAAATATTATAGGATTGACTACGGATTCGAGCAATAGCACATGGTTTCATAAAATCGTACGATAGAGACATCGACATATTTATTTTAGCTCGATGGAAATAAAGTAATATTATTATTTATATATTTATATATTTTATATATTTTTATATTATATATTATTAATATTAATATATTTAAATATTAAATATATATAAATATAAATTTAAAATATGTAATGAGGATTCGGAATATCACGAATTGATCAATCAAAGAGAGATTCACCGAAACAGGGGTGGATACATGTTACACCACGATTTGGAATCAGAAGAGAGAAATGGGGGAATTGTGAAGGAAGAAAGTGGTAAGACAGATTTGAGCATTCTAAAAGCTAGGAAAACATACCAGCAAGTCTCAAAACCAACATTTATAAGCTTTAAATCAATAGAAAGGTATCAAATCATCTTAACCTCTCAATTTCAAAATTTACTGTTCATGACTAGAAATTCTGGTTTTTCATGCTATTTAAACTTGAAAGGGAATAAAACCTACATTCTTGACGTTTTTAATTACTATTAGATATTTTAAACTGCATGGATGTACTTATGATGCTTAATTTCAATTTTAAAAAATGGGTTTTTCCTTATGTTTGAGAAGAGGGTTAAATCCAAGATTTGAGTAAGAATAATCAATAGTTTGGGCTATTTTTGTGCGATAAATGAAGCTTTTGTACTGGTATTGAGTTGATAATTGTAAAAAATGATTTACAAATTGATTCTTGGGTAGAAATTTTGTTCAATCGCAAGTCTTAAAAATAGTGTATAACGCAGGTTGCCATTGCCCGACTCTAGCGATCGTCGTCGTGTTCTTCTGTTGCCCAGAAAAGTATACAAATTACTATCAGTCGACTGCTAGCCCTTGGAAATCTACTATCGTGATTATATTTTTCAAAAAATTGTCATGAACAGAACAATCGACTATCGGGTTGTAGCAGTTAACTGGCAGCCCTCAGGTTGGAAAATTTCAAGATAATAAGTTGCAAATTGTAACACCCCTTATCTTATCTTTACAACGTCATCTTGCTTCTTCAGACAAGTGGTTACATTAATTCTAGTCTTTAATTTTGTTTAAATATCCTGAGCATCCAATCCATTATAGATTTATTTTGCAATTAGGTTTGGGTTCTCATGCTCAGGTAAAATGCTTTGGCACAATGGAATATAAAATATTAAACATTACAACAGAATATATAAAAACTTTTCTGATATATATATATATACATTATAATAACTGTTTAGTACATCGTTTTGTATACATACACTGGGATAGATGAAGTACCCATCCATAAGGAGTAAGGAGACAACAAGCCTATCACTCATACTCCTTTTACAAAATATCGTGGGTGAATAGGTCCTTCACATATCCCTATATATATGCCCTTTTTCTTTCCATGTACAGCCAAAAATATCAACCCTAATTCTAACCCAAAAATAACATGTAGAATTAGGACTCCAAAAGGTCAGGCTATAGCTATATATTTATGTACTTATCTATTCCATAGGAAACTCAAAAACAGTGATAACATAAACATTCTTGACAATAGTGAAAGTTCCCAAGAAGGGAATTTCCACTATATCCAACTCCATCTCCATTATCACACAATATCTAGTCATCTTATGCATATCAGTTAAATAATGAGAAATACATTCCCAGTAGATAAACAACCATTTTATTTTAAGATAACTGACGTGTACCACTATAATAATACAGAAAACACTCTACATGTGGTTTAATTTCAAAACTCTTTTTATATGGATACTTGGATATGACTTATCATGAAAACATATGTGGATGCAACTATAGAAATGAAATACACAGTTAATTAAGTCATTCATGGAATAGACTACAAGCATTCAATGCTTACATTTCATAATCATAATCACATAAATCACGTTCATGCAATACATAACATAATATTTCATAAATACTCAATTCTGGGAAGGTATACATAAGATCATTCCCTCCCACTTAACTGTGCTCTTTGGAGGTATACACCAGATCATTCGTCCTACATTTCAATTCCTTGGGGGTTTACACCAGATCATTCCCCTCAAGACAACTTCCCTGGAAGGTATACATTAGATCATTCCTTCACAAGCTTTTAGTCTCAGGAGGTATTCACCAGATCATTCCTCCTCATTTAATTCCTTGGGAGTTTACACCAGATCATTCCCCACAAGGAAACTTTAACGTTGCCTTTCAAAATCACATTAGGCCTCTCTATGCTATTTATTTATATTCACATGATTTTGGACATTTTTCAATCAACGGCAAAAGTGTACATTATTACCATTCATTCTTGACCATTTCATCATTTTCCCTTTATTCATATAACATAGGCCTATTCAGATGGTACCTCAGGCCACTTCCAATTGACATATAAGATTGGTCATTCTAGGAAAAATGCTATATTGCATTCGGCCAAAGTAAAGAAATCATGAGAACATGGCATTTCTAACTCATTTGATTCCTTTCTAGCATCATTCTCACCATTTAAACATTTTGGCAACAATTCCAATAATTATGCCTAACACTTTCTCACACCTCAAAATTGTGTAAGTGCACTTTAAGCCATCCTTTTTCATACTTTTCTAACTCATTATTCATATCAACGATAGCAATACATCTAATCCCACCACTTTACATTTTTTTGCACACTTTTAATGTGAAATGGTAAGGCTCCAAATTGGAGAACTGATGCTTGCTGCCAATGCTATCTAGCAACAACACCTAAGGCAGTGAACCTATCGATGCAGCCTAGCGCAATGGTGAGAATCAAGGTCGTATTCCTCGGGAACGGGAAAGCCCAGAGCTACTGTTTGTTCTCTGTTATTTAGCCTACCAATTCAAAGTAATTTCGATTCTAATCAAACTAATAACTAAGCTAAATGCAATAATCACTAGTCAGCGCTAATTAACAAGAAGATGAATTAGTTGAGACAGAACAGCAAACCCACTAGGAACCTAAACTAGTTGGTAAATACGAAAGATAATGGATGACTGAATCTGATTCTGCTACCTGTGAGTGAATTCTAATGCAAATTCAAATTCTCTATCGGTCTCAATGAATTTCTTAAACCTAAAATCTACCACTGGCTGGTTCTTTCTACTGGTTAATTTTAGATTAGCATTATCGATCCAATTCACTTCTATTAAGAGTCATTGCTTCTTAATTCAGCAATTTATTAACCTTAGTTCTAAGTGATGACAAATTGTCCGCTACAATCAGGTGTCCAATTTCAATTAAAATCTGTCGATTATTAAGAGAAATCTAAAGAGCTTTCAATGCAACATCTTGCCAATGAAAACATAAACAGTCATTCATAACAATAACGGAGATCACGAAATCAATATTCAACCATCCATGGAAATTAAATTCAGTCTACCAACATAGTTCAGGACCCAATGGGTTTTGCCAATTTAGTTCCACATAAACATCATTCAAACAACCCAGAAAATCCACAATTCAAAGAGAAAAACCATGTAGAATTTATATACGTCCCTCTTCTCCTGAACAACAGATGAAACAGTGCAAAATAGTCGCTAGAAAGCTACTGGAAAATGACCAGAAACTGCAATTTTGAAGCTGTCCAATGGGTCACAATCGGGTCGGGTCGTGGGTCACGGATACCCGACCGAAAATAGCTCCAAATAACACCGGAGCAGCGGCGGAAGGTTGCAGGAGGGACGCCGCACGATGGAGGGATGATTTTCGGTGGCCTACGACGCAAGCGACGCTGGACAGGTCGCGAAACGCTGTCGGGTCATGTCACTCGGGTCTGTCTCGGGTTGCGCAATTCGTCGTGTTATGGCGGCCGATGGTTCGTCGGAAGGTGCGACTAAATTTGCTGGCTTCTGAGGAGGCGTCGGTGGGTGGTGGGTCAGTCGAAAAACGCCGCAAAATGCCGCGATGTGGAGCAGTTTTTCCTCTCGGTTCACGCGTCTTTCTCGCCGTTCTGCTGCTGTTCGACGGCAATGGGTGGTGGTGGTGGGTTCTCCGTCGTCTCCTGCTGCCGAGGTGGGGTCACGCCGCCGCAGAGCACCGGTCAGGCGAGCCGTGGGTCCCTCGATTGCGCTCTGGTTTCGTGAAGGGTGTGTGTGTTTCTTACTGTTCCAATCTCCTCCCAATTCTACTGTTCCAAGCTTCCAAAACTCTCTTTTTGCACGCTGCTCGGCCTCCTCCCTTGGGCTCATGCCCCAAAGGCCCATTAAGGGCTTTGGCTTGGCCCAATAAGAGAAAAATGGCCCAACTGACCCAAAATAGCCGCTTTAACTCCAGAAAAGTCTCGTTTGCTGATGATAGATTGATAAAAAGCCTGAAATGCAATAAAATACACATTTAGGTGATTCCTAGAATAAAAATACACAACAAATACAAATAAAATGGACATAAAATATTAGGTAAAATTGTGTAAAATAAGACATATCAATCACCCCACACTTAAGCTTTTGCTTGTCCTCAAGCAAACATTAACTCAGTCCTCAAACAGACAGCAACAATTTCTCAAAAGTCCAAACCTAGTCCACAGTTAATAATGCCTAACACATCCCCCGTGAAACTTATTTATTGACCAAATTACAAAAAAAACTTGATGCAGAATAGAGATAATAACGATGCATACACAACTTAGCCAGCAATTCAATGGAAATTATTTAAGAATCAATGCCTCAAAGAGATTACTCAAATCACTCAAAGTGTATACAGGTAAGACACAAATCCCTCAAGCAACTTCACAAGAATATGTCTACTATAAGCTTGCTCATAAATCTCATCTCCGCTACCACTAAACATTGAACACCAAAATCAAGGGGGGTCTTAACAGGGTTGTAATGAGACTAAAGTGATGGTAGGGAAGAAATTTTTGGTAAAAGAGGCATAGATGCTGAAAATTCATGCAATTGAAGCACCAAGAAGGATTAAAGGATTAAATGCAACAAATTCTAAACATAACAATTCTTACTAAGTTTTCAATAAAGTTGGAGATGCTCAGAGAATAAAATCAATAGACAGGCTACTCTTATTATTATCTTTCTTTTGTTTTGTTTTGTTTTTTTTTTTTTCATAATTAGCCTGCATGCTTACACTTTTGGATTGAAGGGAGCATCTAGAATGATAAAAAGAACTTAGTTCACTATTTTCAACTAAGGCAATGCATTTTAATCCCTGTACAAAGAATGAATCACACAAATTTCAGCAAAAGGAGGGGGTGAAGAAAGAAGATAGGGAAAAGAAAGGACTGAGGTGTAAAATGTAAGTGATGAAGAAAAATTGAAGGCCCTAAAAGTGGCTAACTGAGGAAGGAAAATGAGGTGTAAAATTTAAGTTGCCCAAATCATCTGATATTCAAAAGTTTATGTAACTTCAACAAGTATTACAGAGCAAGTTCTAGAGACACAATCAAGTGAAATACACACTCAACAAAAAGAATTCAAAGCATATTTGTGATAAATGCTTATCTTAGGCTCAAATCTCACATTTGAAGTGTGGCTAAATTGCATATGATTCTCAAATATTTCCATATGAATTACTAATCAAGCAGTGCATGCAAACTGCATTAACAACATCCTAAATCAAAATTGAACAATATGAAAGAAAATCAAGCAACATGGGTATGACTGCCGTGGTCAAGAATACATTAGGCATTAAGCGCTTTCTAACATAAACTATGAGAAACAATGTCGCCCATTCATGATCAATCATACATGCTCAAATGACAATCAAAGACTTAAGTGCATAGGATCAAGCAAAAATCAAGAATCCTGTCCTAGATATACTGTCAACACATATACAACATCAAAGAAAAATAGTATCAATATGCATACTGAACTAGTAGAGGGAAAATGAGTCAAAAAAAAATAAAGGCACACCACCCCACACTTGAGGATCACACTGTCCTCAGTGAACAGCTAAAGGGGATACCATAGAAATAAAAGTAGAAAGCACAAAGAACAAGCACGTAAAATCTAAAAGTTTTAATGTACCTCAACAAAATGAAAAAGAATAAAATAGACAAGAGTAAAATAACACAGATAAAATAAATAAATAAAAAAAAAAATAATGCTTTTTTTTTTTGAGTCTTTTAGCTGGACTCGCTCCTTCTATCATTCTTTCAGGTAAAGCACCATATGCACTCGCTCCTCGACCTCCAATGGGTCTCCATAGTAGTGCTTTAGTCTATGGCCATTGACTTTGAAATCTCCCTTGTCAGGATGATGCAATTCCACTGTGCCATAGGGAAAGACTTTCTTGATCACAAATGGTCCCGACCATCGGCTCTTAAGCTTTCCTGGAAAAAGACGAAAATGTGAGTTATAAAGTAATACCCTATCTCCAACCTGAAAATTTTTAGAGCCACGCAGCCTTTGATCATGCCACTTCTTGGTTCGAGCTTTGTAAATGGAAGAATTTTCATAAGCTTGGTGGCGCCATTCTTCTAACTCATCCAACTGCCATAACCTCTCTTTACCTGCAGAAATAACATCAAGATTGCATGTTTTAAGGGCCCAAAGTGCCCTGTGTTCCAATTCAACAGGCAAATGACAGGTCTTTCCATACACTAGCCTATAGGGTGTAAATCCAGTAGAAGTTCTGTAAGCTGTCCTAAAAGCCCATAATGCATCATCCAATTTGGATGCCCAATCCTTCCTACTCACCCCTACGGTTTTCTCTAAGATTCTCTTTAAACCCCTATTAGTTACCTCTACTTGTCCACTGGTTTGTGGGTGATAGGGTTTTGAAAACCTATGAGATACCCTGTAATGTTTTAGTACTTTCTCAAGTTGGGAGCTACAGAAATGGGTCCCTCTATCACTAATCAGTGCCCTAGGTGTACCAAACCTAGCAAACAATTTTTTTAGGAACCTAGTCACCACCCTAGCATCATTAGTGGGAAAATCTTGAGCTTCTGGCCACTTGGAAAGATACTCAACAGCCACAAGTATATACTTATTACCAGATGAGGAAGGAAAAGGGCCCATGAAGTCAATACCCCACACATCAAAGATTTCAACCACTTGCATACTCGTTTGGGGCATTTCATCACAAGCAGAGATGTTACCTGACCTATGACAAGCATCACAAACCTAGACATATGCTCTGGCATCCTGGAATATGGTTGGCCAGTAGAACCCTGCTTCGAGCACCTTCCTAGCAGTGTGGTTTGCAGCCTGGTGGCCTCCCGTTGGTCCTTCATGGCAGTGCTTCAGGATTTGGTAGACTTCCTCCCCATGTATGCATCGCCTGATTATTTGGTCTGCACAGATACGAAACAAGAAAGGATCTTCCCAAATGTAGTATTTCAAGTCAGCAAAGAATTTCTTCTTTTTCTGGGTAGTCATACCCTTTGGTAAAACCCTTGCCACCAAATAGTTAGCATAATCACAAAACCAAGGGGAATCAGTACATACCTGAACCGTCTCCAAATGCTCATCTGGGAAGTTATCATCAATGGCTCTCTCATCTAAGGCCTCCCAGTTTGGATTCTCTAACCTTGATAGGTGATCTGCAGCCAGGTTCTCCGCACCCTTCTTATCTTTGATCTCAATATCACATTTCTTCAAGAGCAAAATCCATCTAATGAGTCTAGGCTTAGCATCATGCTTCAGAACAAATACTTCAAGGCTGAATGATCCGTGTAAACCACGGTCTTGGATAGCACCAAATAGCATCGAAACTTGTCGAAAGCATAGACCACTGCAAGTAATTCCTTTTCAGTAGTGGTATAGTGCTCCTGGGCATCAGACAAGGTCTTGCTAGCATAATAAATTGGCTGGAACTTTTTATCAATCCTCTGACCTAACACAGCCCAATCAGAAAGTCACTAGCATCACACATTAGTTCAAAAGGCAGCCCCACTTAGGTGAAACCATAATAGAGTGTGGTTAGTCGTTCCTTTAGTAACTCAAATGCATGCAGACAATCAGTATCGAAAACAAAAGGTACATCCTTGACAAGCAACTGAGTTAAGGGCCTAGCAATCTTAGAGAAATCTCTAATAAATCTCCTATAAAAACCAAAGATGCCCTAAGAAGCTTCTAACACTTTAATCAACTAGGGGTGGTAGTTTTGATATGGTCTCAACCTTAGCCTTATCCACTTCCATCCCTGCATGTGATATCTTATGCCCAAGAACGATCCCCTCTCTCACCATAAAGTGACATTTTTCCCAATTAAGGACTAAGTTTTCTTCTATACATCTTGCAAGCATACGTTCTAAATTAAGCAAACAGTAGGAGAAGGAGTTACCAAAAACTGAGAAGTCATCCATAAATACCTCCATAGACTCCTCAATCATGTCATGAAAGATTGCCATCATGCACCGCTGAAAAGTGGCTGGTGCGTTGCACAATCCAAAAGGCATCCTCCTATACGCGAACGTTCCATATGGGCAGGTAAAGGTGGTCTTCTCTTGGTCTTCAGGTGCAATGGGAATCTGAAAGTAACCTGAAAAACCATCAAGAAAGCAATAAAACATGTGACCTGCCAAACGTTCAAGCATCTGGTCAATGAAAGGCAGAGGAAAATGGTCTTTCCGGGTTGCATCATTGAGTCTCCTATAATCAATGCAAACCCGAAAACCTGTTACTGTCCTAGTGGGTATGAGTTCATCCTTATCATTCTTGACCACTGTCATACCACCCTTCTTTGGTACAACCTGCACAGGACTCACCCAAGAGCTATCAGAGATAGGATAAAACAAACTTGCATCAAGAAGTTTAATTACCTCCTTTTTCACCACTTCCTTCATGTTTGGGTTCGATCGTCTCTTGGTCGCACCACTGGCCTATAGCTATCTTCCATCAGGATCTTGTGTGAACAATAGCTAGGATTAATCCCAGGAATGTCCGCCATCTTGTAAGCAAAGGCCCTAGGGTATTTCCTAAGAGAGGTCAAAGTCATCTCCCTCTCCTCAGGTGTCAGGTCACCGCTATAATTATCGGCGACTTCTCGCCTCATCCAAATAGGCATAGCTTAAGTGCTTGGGTAACTCCTTCAATTCCAAGGTTGGGGGTCCTCAATTGAAGGTTTCACCTTCGCACCTCCGACTGGCCAAGAGAAACAAAAGAATCGCTTAAGTTCTTTGGGCTCAACAGCTAGCAAGTGAGCTAGTTGTTCCAACACTTGCTCGTTGGACAACTCATCCTCTTCTCCTTGTAATGCCACCTGTAAAGGGTCATCAAGTAAAAATTCCTGCAATTCAGATTCAACCATATCATCCAAGACATCCACAGAATATACAAGATCATCATGATCTAAAGATTGTCTCTTAGAGGTAGCTAAGTTAAAGGTAACAGTTTCATCCCCTACTCTAAGTTTCAATTTCCCATCACAGACATCTATAATAGCCCTAGACGTTGCAAGGAAAGGCCTACCTAGAATCAAGGGTACGCTACTCTCACCCTCCATATCCATCACAACAAAATCCACAGGAAATATAAATTTATCAACCTTTACAAGGACATCTTCAACTATACCTCTAGGATATTTAACAGTTCTATCAGCTAATTGTATGTTCATCCTAGTAGGTTTTGGCTCACCCAATCCCAGTCTATCAAACAAGCTAGTAGGCATCAGATTTATGCTAGCTCCTAAATCAGCTAAAGCATCCATGACAGACAGATCACCAATTACACAAGGTACGGTAAAACTCCCTGGATCACGCCTCTTAACAGGTAGCTTGTTTTGTAAGATTGCTGAGCACTCCTCATTCAATGTCACCAGTCCCAAATCCTCTAGTTTCCTCTTGTTGCTCAGTATTTCCTTCAAGAACTTTGCATAGTGAGGCATCTGAGAAATGGCTTCAACAAAAGGAAGGTTAATCCTCAGCTGCTTAAATAGATCAAGAAACTTACCAAACTGTTGATCTACTTTCTCCTGCTTCAGTCTAGCCGGGTATGGAATGGGTGGCTGGTACTCTCTTATGGGGCTCTTCTTGCCCTCAACTTGCACCGGCTTAGTTACCTCAGGCCCTTGGTCCTTATTGACACTTGTATCTTGCACATCATTATGATCATCAGTAGGTAAAGGTAAAGGACTAGCTACTTGCTTACCTGATCTTAGAGTGATAGCCTTGCAATGCTCCCTTGGATTAGACTCGGTGGTGCTAGGGAGTGTCCCTGGCTGTCTTTCAGCCAACACCTTAGAAATCTGGCCTATCTGATTCTCTAAGTTTTGAATGGAGGCTTGTTGGTTTCTAAGTGCTGTGTCTGTTTGGTGGAATTTGCTCTCTGAAGTGGACACAAACTTCATCATCAATTCCTCTAGATTGGGCTTCTTCTCCTGCCCTTGAGGAAATTGACTTGGAGCGACTTCTTCTTTGGGTTTCTTGTTGGTGCAACCGCTGAAAACCTAGTGGGCCCTGGTTATTAGTGTTTCTCCATCCAAAATTGGGATGATTCCTCCACCCGGGGTTGTATGTGCTGCTATATGGATTGTTCTACTGTCTCGGAGCGTTCCCCATGTAATCTACCTGTTCAAAATCAGAAGAACCATTGTGAGAAGAAAATGAAGAAGAGGGGTTAGCAAACATACCTCCCGCATTACAATTGACACCATAATGCGGGCCACCACAGAACTCGCAGCTTGACTGTGCTGCATGCACTGGCATCTAGAGTTGGTCAATCTTCTTAGCCAGAAGCTCCACTTGAGTTGCCAAGGTTGATATAGAGTCTGACTGGTTGACCACTCCCTGCCGTCCTAACCTATCCCTTGAGGATTGCCACTGATATTTGTTCATGGCCATTTCCTCTATTAAACTCTGTGCCTGTTCAGGGGTTTTATTATTTAGTGCACCCCCTGCTGCCGCATCCACCATCTGCCTTGTGGCTGTATTTAAACCACTATAGAAAGTCAGCACTTGCATCCACACAGGCAATCCATGATGTGGGCAACACCTCAGTAAGTCCTTGTACCTCTCCCATGCATCATACATACTCTCATCAGCCATCTGCACAAAAGAAGAAATGTCATTACGTAGTTTTACAGTCTTAGCTGGTGGAAAATATTTGTACAAAAACTTTTCAGCCAAAGTCTCCCAAGTAGTGATGGAGTTAGGTGGTAGGGATTGCAGCCATCTCTTTGCTCTATCTCTCAAGGAAAATGGAAACAATCTAAGTCGAATGGCATCATCAGTGGTTCCATTAATCTTGAAAGTGTCGCATATCTCCAAGAAGTTAGCTATGTGGGCATTAGGGTCTTCACTGGGCATTCCTCCAAGCTGCACCGTTTGTTGCACCATCTGAATCACATTTGGCTTGATTTCAAAATTGTTAGCTGCTATTGTAGGCCGAGTAATGCACGTCTGTGTCCCTTCCAATAAAGGTCTAGCAAACTCGTACATCGTTCTATTGGCTTCGTCATTATTATTTGCAGCTGCCATCTTTGGTGATGTAGGGTCAGGGATCTCAATTGGTTCCTCCTCTAATATCTCAACTGGCACCTCCTCCTGACGACGGTGTGCACGAGTCCACAACAGTCGTTCTGGATCGGATAGAGGGTCTACAAGTACAGGATTAGAACTCCTGGTCATAAACTACCTGAATCCAATACCAGTGAAATAGTCCACCAATCAGATCAAAAGTAATAAACCAAAACAAAAAGTAAAACAAGACAGATAAAACTCAATAACAGAAACAATAACGAAACAAATAAAAACCTACTAAAATAATAAAACAAATAATCCAAATAAATAAAATAAACTAAAATAAACAAAGGACAAAATGAAACTAATAAAAACTAATAGTTGAACGCAGAGAAAGACACACTAACCAGAAACAAAAACAAAATAGAACAAATAAAAAATGGCTAAAGTAACAGATAGCAAATTCACTCTAGTTTTCACCAAAAGTTCCCCGGCAACGGCGCCAAAAACTTGATGCTTGCTGCCAATGCTATCTAGCAACAACACCTAAGGCAGTGAACCTGTCGATGCAGCCTAGCGCAATGGTGAGAATCAAGGTCGTATTCCTCGGGAACGGGAAAGCCCAGAGCTACTGTTTGTTCTCTGTTATTTAGCCTACCAATTCAAAGTAATTTCGATTCTAATCAAACTAATAACTAAGCTAAATGCAATAATCACTAGTCAGCGCTAATTAACAAGAAGATGAATTAGTTGAGATTGTAACAAAGAAACCCACTAGGAACCTAAACTAGTTGGTAAATACGAAAGATAATGGATGACTGAATCTGATTCTACTACCTGTGAGTGAATTCTAATGCAAATTCAAATTCTCTGTCGGTCTCAATGAATTTCTTAAACCTAAAATCTATCACTGGCTGGTTCTTCCTACTGGTTAATTTTAGATTAGCATTATCGATCCAATTCACTTCTATTAAGAGTCATTGCTTCTTAATTCAGCAATTTATTAACCTTAGTTCTAAGTGATGACAAATTGTCCGCTACAATCAGGTGTCCAATTTCAATTAAAATCTATCGATTATTAAGAGAAATCTAAAGAGCTTTCAATGCAACATCTTGCCAATGAAAACATAAACAGTCATTCATAACAATAACGGAGATCACGAAATCAATATTCAACCATCCATGGAAATTAAATTCAGTCTACCAACATAGTTCAGGACCCAATGGGTTTTGCCAATTTAGTTCCACATAAACATCATTCAAACAACCCAGAAAATCCACAATTCAAAGAGAAAAACCATGTAGAATTTATATACGTCCCTCTTCTCCTGAACAACAGATGAAACAGTGCAGAATAGTCGCTAGAAAGCTACTGGAAAATGACCAGAAACTGTAATTTTGAAGCTGTCCAATGGGTCACAATCGGGTCGGGTCGTGGGTCACGGATACCCGACCGAAAATAGCTCCAAAAAACACCGGAGCAGCGGCGGAAGGTTGCAGGAGGGACGCCGCACGACGGAGGGATGATTTTCGGTGGCCTACGACGCAAGCGACGCTGGACGGGTCGCGAAACGCTGTCGGGTCGCATCACTTGGGTCTGTCTCGGGTTGCGCGATCTGTCGCGTTATGGCGACCGATGGTTCGTCGGAAGGTGCGACTAGGCTGCCTGAAGCTACAGGAGGCGTCGGTGGGCGGTGGGTCAGTCAGAAAACGCTGCAAAATGCCGCGATGTGGAGCAGTTTTTCCTCTCGGTTCGCGCATCTTTCTCGCCATTCTCCTGCTGTCCGACGATAATGGGTGGTGGTGGTGGGTTCTCCGTCGTCTCCTGCTGCCGAGGTAGGGTCACGCCGCCGCAGAGCACCGGTCAGGCGAGCCGTGGGTCCCTCGATTGCGCTCTGGTTTCGTGAAGGGTGTGTGTGTTTCTTACTGTTCCAATCTCCTCCCAATTCTACTGTTCCAAGCTTCCAAAACTCCTTTTTGCACGCTGCTCGGCCTCCTCCCTTGGGCTCATGCCCCAAAGGCCCATTAAGGGCTTTGGCTTGGCCCAATAAGAGAAAAATGGCCCAACTGACCCAAAATAGCCGCTTTAACTCCAGAAAAGTCTCGTTTGCTGATGATAGATTGATAAAAAGCCTGAAATGCAATAAAATACACATTTAGGTGATTCCTAGAATAAAAATACACAATAAATACATATAAAATGGACATAAAATATTAGGTAAAATTGTGTAAAATAAGACATATCAAGAACTCACTAAGGCATAAAATTTACCATAACTTTCTCTCTCTTATTTACTTATGATGACCTTTATAAGGCTTTCTAACCATTTACAAGCAAAAATTTCAGCACCAATCACATGAACTCATTCGGCCAAAATAGGTATATCACATTCCCATGGTTTATGGTGAGACTAGAAAATGAGAAAAATTCTAAACATTAATCTAATTAGACTTTCTCTCTCTTACCATTTTCTCACTCTTTATAGCACACCTTCTAGCCTAGAATTTTGCCAAAATTCAGCACTATTATAGCCCTAGCAATTTGGCCAAGGTGAGAAAACAAGAAAAATGGATTTATTTCATCACTTTGCTTATAATACAATGACATTCATGCAAAAACACCATTTTCTCACTCTTACAAACACAAACTCAGCCTTAACATAAGTTAGGGTTTGACAAAATCAAAGTTCCATCCATGAAAATTTATCATTTCATGAGTTTCCATGTTTTCCTACATGTCTATGCAATTCAGCCTCTTCCTCTTCGTCTCCACCTTTCACAACACTTCTAGTATGTGGGAGAAGAAGAAGGCTGAATTTAAGGTTTGAATTTTATTTACAAAAATGTCATTCTTGCTAAATTGTCCATTTCATCCTTTTTCTTTTCATTTTTAACAAGGCATTGTCTCTCCTTGCAATTGTAATTTTATGCAACTTCTATGGGCTAGGACTGTTCTGCCCTTCAAGAATTTTGAAATTGCATAGTGGTCCCTTAAATTTTCAAAAATTGCATTTTAGTCCCTAAGAAAAGTGCATTTTTGCTATTAAGTCTAAATTGGCCATTTTTGCTCCATTTTTCACTCTTTTCAGTTTCAAGGAGTAAAAATCACTTAAATAAAATTTCATAAGGCTCATTTTCATGAATTTACTAATTTTCTCTTATTTTAGCAAAATTATAATTTTGCTCCTAAGATAAAATTACCTTTTTACCCTTTATGTTAAAACTATCATTACACTTTCTTTCTTTCTTCTTTTGATCAAGAATGAGTAAGGATTTCTAATTCCCACCTTTATAGAATATTTAGGGTAAAAACTAAATTTTTCTCACATCATATAAAATTGCTATCATAACCATAGTGTAAAATTACAATTTTACCCCTTTTAGGGAAAATTGTCTTTCAACATCAATGTAGGTAATTTCTTGCATAACTAGATTCTTCTTCTCTCTTAAATGAAAATAATAAGAGTCCTTTGACATAACTTCATGAAATAAGAGAATTAAACTAATTATTCACTTCATGGAAAAATTACCATTTTACCCATCCTTACCAAATTTCTAATTTCATTCTTTTATCACAAAAGTGATTATATAATGATAAAAATGTTCATTCTAACTCCTTAATAAATCATCCTTAACCCTCCACAAATAATACCAACAATAATAATAACAACAACGTCATCATAAGATACAAGTGTTAGAAGCGGATGTTACACAAATCGACTGCCAGGAGGGTAGAAGTCGACTGGTAGACCTCTATTTTGGAAAATGAATTCAATGACCTATTTTGAAAAATAACTAGCCTATAACTCCACTCAAATGAGGGATTTAAACCTGAGATGTAATGGTTAACATGAGAATTGAGAATATTAGAAGAGAAATGAGATTTTAAAATGAGATGAGCATGAACCATAAATGATAATAACTATAACTGGTTAAACGGTGAGAATTGCTGCAACTGGTTATACCGTGAGAATCACTACAACTGGTCACAAACCATGAGAATATTGCAAACGATTAACCACAAGAATATTGCAGATGGTTAGCCATGAGAATATTATAGACGGGGAAAACCACGAGAATATTACAACTAGTCAAAGACCACAAGAAAACTCATTTATGAATGAGAAATTTTTAAAGATTTCTTTTATGATGCTTTTGATTATGGCTAAAGAAAATTCCTCTGATTTCTTTTGTTTATGCTCTATATTGATATGTGGATATAATATTGTTGCAATTACAATTTGAGAATATATCCTGTGTGGTGGATATGTGATGAAATGCATGTGTATTCATAAGTATATGTGAGAAAATTGTGTAATTCATGCATGTTATTCCAATAGTTGAATATGTTGATTGATGAGAAAAGAATGTAGCGCATTTTCGTACCAGTACAGTGGTACAAGGTAGCAGTTTTTAAAATTACAAGTGATTATTGCTACTGAGAAACTTTTCTCATTAAATGCTGGTTTGTATCAGATGCCCAAATACTAGGTATTACTGAAGATGGAAGTAGAAATGGTGGAAATACCCTTTCCAGGATATTTTCCAGTGGTTAAGGAAGTATGGGTTATTTTGTATTTGAAGTACCTCCTACACCCTGTTGCATGAATTGTTAGATATTGTACAGTGTTTTGATATGCCCTATACCCTAATTCTTTGTTATTATTTTTTTGAAAGAATCAGGATGATGATTTTTGGGTGTACATAGAGAAGGCATATATGTATTAAGATATGTGAGATAGGAACCCAATAGCAGTCTTTTATTAAAAAGGGTATGAGTGATAGGTTTGTTGTCTCCTTACCTTTGTTAACTCTCTCACATATCTATAGGTATATGTCTTGAATAACTAAGAAATAATTATTGTACGCTATTCATGTATGTGAATGTAAGAATATAAGAGAATATAAGAATATCTATATTTTTTTTTTAGTTTTTCCATTGCGTAACATGTGAGAACCCAAGTGTAGTAACCCAAACTAGTAGCACTTAATTAGTTAACTTGGTCAAAAGTTAAAATTTACTCGGGTAGAGGTAGTAGTAACTCACCAATCCTTTTATATTATATTATTTAATTGACTAA
Organism: Senna siamea; assembly: GCA_031216115.1. Classification (NCBI taxonomy): domain Eukaryota; kingdom Viridiplantae; phylum Streptophyta; class Magnoliopsida; order Fabales; family Fabaceae; genus Senna; species Senna siamea. Next base: position 15,512,596 of record CM062356.1, read on the forward strand.
AAGGAATCATAAGATTGGGGGTGTTACACTAAGTTAGTGTCAGAGCACTGCTACCACAGTTAGCATATAGCTGACTCGGTAGTAAAGGGTAGATTCCTCAGGATAGAGACTAATGCAAGTTAGTAGCTGAGCCTAGGTAGTGGACTGACTTGTATTATGTTTTGACTTAAGGAATAGAGTGCTAGGTTTAGGGTAGAAGGTATTTCCTGTTGGTGCCATATGATCTATCATAAATATTATGTTATTGAGACTAATCACTTCAGTAATGTCTGTTTTGTAGAATGAAATATAGCTCCACTTAGAAGAAATACTGGTAAAAAGGAAGGAAGGTGAGAGAAATATGAAAAGGGTGATACAAGTCATGATGGGAGTGGCAGAGGCTATAAGGGAACAGGCTGCTGCTACTACCCAGGTTTTTATGCAATTTCGAGAATAGGGGAATAACAATCATCCTAACCCTAACCCTCTTGAAGGATAAGCAAGAAACCCAGTGTATCATGGCTAGATAGAATTTCTAAAAGCTAAACCTCTTTCCTTTAGGGGTGAGATTGACCTAAAGATAGCCGAGGAGTGGCTGAGGGAAATGAAGAAGTTATTTGTGGTTCTAAGAACCAATGATGTCACGAAGGTTTTGTTTTCCACTTATATACTGGTTGGAGAGGCAAAATATTGGTGGAAGGGGGCAAATCAATTAATGGAAGCTCAAGGAATTTAGATTACCAGGGATTCATTCAAAGAAGTGTTCCTTGGAAAGTATTTTCCTCAGAACATGAGGAATGAGAAGGAGATAGAATTTATGCAGATCAAAAAGGGCAACATGTCATTTGATGATTACCTAGATAAATTTGAGGAATTGTTTATGTTTTCTTCCTACTTGAAACTTCAACCAAATGAGGCATGAAAGGCAATGCATCTAGAGGTCGGGCTAAGATCTGCATTAAATAATGTTGTGGCTCCATTGGAGATTAGGAATTATGCCATACTAGCAAATAAGTGTTGTATAGTTTCCAAGAATCTGGAAAAGATAGAGAAGAAAAAACAAAAGACTAATTTCCTTAAAAGAAAACAACTAGGATCTTTTGGAAGGAGAGATAACAGGTTTGGTAGAGACCAAAAGGTAAAAGACCGATGGTGAGACAAGTGATGACAAATGTTTGCCCTAAATGTCGAAAGAGTCATGAGGAACCCTGTAAATGGCAACAACTAAATGTACATAAGGGTGTTTGTTATAAGTGTGGAAAAAAGGGACATTTTATCAGGGATTGTCCACTATGGAAGAGACAGGGTGACACCACTAGACCTCCTACTACTAGAAGAGTCTATACACTTAAGGGTAAAGAAGTGGCTCAGTTTAATGATCTAATAAAAGATAAATGTTTAATAAATGATATATCTTTAATTGTACTATTTGATTATTGCATTACTCACTCATTCATGTTGTTGGAATGTGTGAAGAGATTAAATTTACCTGTGACTAGCTTACATTACCATTTTTCTATTTCTATTCTAGCTAGAGAGTAGGTTTTCACTTCTTTAGCCCGTTTGAATTGTTCTATTGTTATTGAGGACATATCTTTTGTTGTTGATCTGATTTGTTTGCCTTTAGTAGATTTGGACATTATTCTTGGGATGAACTGGTTAGCTATAAACAATGTAATCTTAGATTTTTTGGAAAAGTTTGTGACTTTTATAGATACCTTACCTGTAAATAGGATTATTGAGGAAAAGAATGAGAGGATGCATTTTCTATGTTATTCTGAGATTAAAACTCAGCATAAGCTTAGTACTATCCCTATGGTAAGTGAATTTTCGTATGTCTTTCTTAATGAAGTCTTGAGTCTTCCCCAAAAAGAGAGATAGAATTCCCTATAGAATTGATTCCAGGTACGGGACCAATCTCTATAGCACTCTATATGATGTCTCCCTTAGAGTTGACATAATTGAAGGTGCAGATAGAGGACCTCTTAGAAAAATAATTTATTAGGCCCAGTACTTTACCCTAAGGAACACCGATCTTATTTGTGAAAAAGAAGGATGGGAGTTTGACATTTTGTATAGATTATAGGCAAATGAACAGAGTAACCATTAAGAATAAATATGCCCTCCCTAGAATAGATGATCTGTTGGATCAATTGAAAGAAGCTACCATGTTTTCCAAAATTGATTTGAGGTCAGGGTACCATCAAATCAGAGTGAGAAAAGAAGATATACCTAAGATGGCCTTTAGAACCAGATATAGGCATTATGAATTTCTTGTAATGCCATTTGGACTAACGAATGCTCCAGCTATTTTTATGGATTACTTGAATTGTATCTTTAGACCTTACCTTGATCAGTTCGTGGTAATGTTTATTGATGACATTCTTGTATATTCTAAAAGTAGTGAAGAGCATGAACATCATCTTAGGATTGAGCTGCAGTTACTTAGAGAGAAGCAATTGTATGCTAAACTTGAGAAGTGTAAATTCTGGTTGGAAGAGGTAAGATTTTTAGGTCATGTGATTACTAGATATGGAGTAGCAGTAGATCCCAGTAAGACAAATGCGATAGTTAGTTGGGAGCGACCTACCATAGTGACAAAAATTCGTAGTTTTCTTGGGTTAACAAGTTACTATAGGAGATTTTTTCAAGGGTTTTCGCAAATAGTGTTGCCTTTCACTAAATTGACTAGAAAGGATGTTCCATTTGTATAGGATGCCAAATGTGAACATAGTTTCCAAACTCTAAAATAAAGACTGACAACCACACCTATCTTAATCATTCCAGACCCATTAAAAAATTTTGAAGTGTATTGTGACGCATCCAAGAAGCTTAGGGTGTTTCTTAGTGCATAATAAGAAAGTGGTAGCATACGCATCTAGGCAATTGAGACCCCATGAGAAGAATTATCTTACCCATGATCTCGAGTTAGCAGTCATAGTGTTTGCCTTAAAAATTTGGAGACATTACCTCTATGGGTCTAGATTTGAGGTATTTAGTGACCACAAAAGTCTCAAATACCTTTTCAACCAAAAAGAGTTGAATATAAGGTAAAGGAGATGGATGGAGTTTATTAAGGATTATGATTTTGAATTAAAGTACCATCTGGGAAAGGCAAACGTAGTGGCCAATGCTTTAAGTAGGAAATCCCTTCATATAGCTCACATGATGGTAAGTGAAATGAATTTAATTGAGAAATTTAGGAATTTGAGTTTGTCCACTCTGGTGTTGCTAAATAGGTTGTACCTAAGTGAAATAAGAACTGAAAATAATCTTAAAACTCAAATCCTAGAAGCTTAAAGGAAAGATGAATTCTTGAAGTCCCTAAAGGATCCATAAGAATTCAATAGAGAAACAAATGAGATAGTAAAATTTCAAAATATATTTTATATCCCAAAATAAGGAGAATTGAAAGGTCAAATCTTAGAGAAAGCCATAAGAACAATTATACTGTTCATCTTGGTGCCACTAAGATGTACCAATACTTGAAAAAAAAATTAGTGGCTAGGTATGAAAAAGCACATAGCTGAGTATGTTGCTAAATGCCTAGTGTACCAGCAAGTGAAGATTAAACACCAGGTTACAACTTTTAGAGATTTCTGAATGGAAATGGGAGAACATTTCCATAGATTTTGTAGTAGGTTTACCTAGAACTCAGTCAAGAAATGACGCAATCTGGGTGATTTTTGACAAATTAACTAAATCTACACCCTGCTTATTAAAATAAATTTTTCATTAGATAAGTTGGTCCATTTGTATATACAAGAAATAGTGACTCCATGAAGTACCCACTAGTATAGTATCTGATAGAGACTCTAGGTTTACCTTTAAATTCTAAAGAGCCTTACAAGAGGTATTTAGTACTAAGTTGAATTTCAGTACTGCTTATCACCCTTAAATGAATAAGCAGATTGAAAGGACTATCCAAAATTTTTGAATAGGTATGTACAAATTTTAAAGGAGGGGGAAAATGTAACATCTACTCCTTTTAGGCATTAAGAGATGTTTGTTAATTTTAAATGAATTAAATGCTTGTGTCTGTTGCATTAGGTTGCATATAGTTGTATTAAAATAAGAGTTTTAAATGAAGAGAAAGAATAGGAACCAAATTGAAATGAAAAAGATAGAGTGAGGAAGGTTGTGTGAATTTCCAATACTTCAGGGTAGCAAACTATAATTTTAGCCAAAAGAGTTATTGTAGCAACTAAAATTTTGAAACTTCCCTCTAATAAGTCAAGGACAAAATGGTAATTTAGCATATAGCTAAGGAAATAGCCATTTTTAGGCCAAATGGTCGAGAATTAGGAGTAGAATTGAAAATTCTAGGATCACATATAAATAGGTGAAGACACCAAAACCCTCACTTTTGCATTAGAATCCTGAAGTCTAGAGAGAGAAAGGGGAAATTGTGAAGGAAGAAAGTGGTAAGACGGATTTGAGCATTTTAGAAGCTAAGAAAACATACCAGCAAGTTTCAAAACCAAAATTTACAAGCTTTAAATCAACAAAAAGGTAGCAAATCACCTAAACCTCATAATTTCAAAATTTACTATTCATAACTAGAAATTCTGGTTTTTTATGCTGTTTAAACTTGAGAGGGAATAAAACCTACATTCTTGATGTTTTTAATTACTATTGGATATTTTAAACTGCATGGATGTGCTTATGAATGATTAATTCTATTTTTGAAAAATAGGTTTTTCCTTATGTTTGAGAAGAGGGTTAAATCCAAGATTTCAGTAAGAATAATAAGTAGTTTAGGCTATTTTGTGTGATAAATGAAGCTTTTGTACTGGTATCGAGTTGATGATTGCCACAAATGATTTATAAATTGATTTAGGCAAAAATTTTGGTCAATCGCAAGTCTTAAAAATAGAGTATAACGCAACAGCCGACTACCAGCTCCTAGCAGTCGACTGTCATGTTTTTCGATTACACAAAAAAGCATACATAGTGCTAGAAATCGACTGCCAGCCCTTAAAAGTTTACTTTCATGCTCATATTTTCTAAAAAATTGCCAAGAACAAAACAATCAACTATTGGGCTTGTAGCAATTGACTAGTGGCCTGCGCGTTTGGAATATTTCAAGATAGTAAGCTGCAAGTCAACTGCTAGGAGGGTGGAAGTTGACTGGTAGGCCTCTTTTTTGGAAAATGAATCAATGACCTATTTTGAAACATAACTAGCCTATAACTCCACTTAAATGAGGGATTTAAACTCCAGATGTAATGGTTAGCATGAGAATTAAGAATATTTTGAGAATGAATCAGAAAGAGAAGAGAAATATGAGATTTTAAAATAAGATAAGCATAAATCAGAAATGAGAATAATTGCAACTGGTTAAACCATAATAATTGCTGCAACTGGTTATACCGTGAGAATCGCTGTAACTAGTTAAACTGTAAAAATTACTGCAATTGGTTACAAACTACGAGAATATTACAGATAGTCAAAGACCACAAGAAAACTCATTTATGAATGAGAAATTTTTAAAGGTTTCTTTTATGATGCTTTTGATTATGGCCATAGCAAAATGCTTTGATTCCTTTTGTTTATGCTCTATATTGATATGTGGATATAATCTTGTTATCATTACAATTTGAGAATATATTTTTTTTTGGTGTATATGTGATGAAATGCATGTGTATTCATAAGTATATGTGAGAAAATTGTGTAATTCATGCATGTTATTCCTATAGTTATAATATGTTGATTGATGAGAAAAGAATGTAGTTCATTTTCATACCAGTACAGTGGTACAAGGTAGCATTTTTAAAATTACGGGTGATTATTGCTACTGAGAAACTTTTCTCATTAAATGCTAGTTTGTATCAGATGCCTAGATACTAGGTGTTGCTAGAGATGGAAGTAGAAATGGTAGAAATACCCATTCTAGGATATTTCCCAATGATTAAGGAAGTATAGATTATTTTCGTATTTGAAGTACCTCTCACACCCTAATTGCATGAAGTGTTAGATATTGTACAGTGTTTTGATATGCCCTACACCCTGATTCTTTGTTATTATTTTGTTGAAAGAATCTGGATGATGATTTTTGGGTGTACATTAAGAGGGCATATATGTATTAAGATATGTGATCTAGGAACCCACTAGCAGTCTTTTGTTAAAAAGGGTATGAGTGACAGGTTTATTGTCTCCTTACCCTAGTTAACTCTCTCAAATATGCATTTGTGCCACTAAAACTTAACGCTTCACTATAGGTTTTCTCCAAATTTCCTTTATAAAGTTTGGTAACTTAATAAATTTCCCCTTTTTCCTTCCTATTTTCATGTTACCCATCACCCAACACATGAAATTTTCATGTATGATGACATTTTAAACCTTAATTCAACCAAAACTAGGGGTTTCCAAGCTCAATTTATGTTTTAAAATTCATTTTCCATGTTAGGGGGCTACCAGTCAGTGCCATGGAGCTAGCAGTCGGTTGATTGCTCTTTGGAGGGCTGCAAGTCAACTATGGTAAGGCTGGCAGTTGACTGATGGCTCTCTGGAAATTCCTAGACTCACAAGACAGTAGCTCGATAGTTGACTGGTAGAAGGTTATCAGTCAACTGCTAAGTGCAAACCTGGACCCGACAGTCGACTGGTACATATTGATAGTCAACTATTGCGTCTCTGTTTAAAATTTTGGATTTGGTAAGAACATGACAGTCAACTAGTGCATGCTAGCAGTCAGTTGCCTTATTCTTTGAAAGTTCAAAAATACTTGTTTTCACAAAATCCCAGTCTAGATTCCAGTTTATTTTAATTTAAAAAAGTATGAGCTTAGTTTCAAAGAATTTTCCCCCAAATCCTAACCATTTTCAAGGCCAAATATCCATCATATATGTCAATTCACACATGCAAAATTGGGTGAATAGTAAAACCTAGCTTGGAAATCTTATTTTAAGCCTAGAAAATGCTATATGGAAGTTATTGACCCTAGTATTAGCTTCAGAAACCTTTTTCCTACTTCAAGTAACCTCAAAATCATCATTTTACACCAGAAATTCAGGATTTATGAAGAAAAAGGAAATTTCTCCATTTTCACTTTCTCCCCAAATTACAGTAGATTTTGATGCATCCCCAGGGAAGAAATCTATCCCTAGATGATGTTTAAGATATTATCTAAAGCATAGATGAAGGATTCTTACCTTAAATCCGACTATGAAAGAATTTCCACTTGCTTCCCTTCCCTTTTCTCCTTTGCCAGTGCGGTTCCTCTCCTTCTCAGTGTTAGGAATGCATTGGTAGGAGGGAAATGTTGCATTTGAAGGGGTAAAAAGAAGTGGCACAGTGGGAAGCTTTAAGGACCATCTTGTAAAATGTGAAATTGTATTTATTCCTTCTTTTCATTTAAGTCCCAATTTTCCTTATTTCATTTAAATCTTTGTAGGAAATTTCAAAAATTATCCTCAATAAATGATATTTTCAAGGAAACGGGTATTACATTCCTCCCCCCTTAGAAGAAGTTTGTCCTTAAAATTCATACCTGTAAACAGTTCTGGATAATGTTGTCATATTTTGTCCTCCTTCTCCCACATCATCTCATGGGTTGCTACATCTTGCCAAAGCATTTTAACCAAGGGAATTTCTTTATTTCGGAGTTGCTTAGTCTTGAAATCTAAGATTTCAACAAGAGTAGACTCATAAGTTAAATTTTTCTTTAATACTATAGGCTAATTCCCTAATACATGTGTGGGATCTAGGACATATTTTTGGAGTTGTGAGATATGAAAGACTTCATACAAGTTTGACAGGTAAGGAGGTAGGGCAATTTAGTAAGCAATTGGACCGACTCTTTTCAGGATTTGAAATGGTCCTAAGAATCATGGACTTAATTTCTTGGTCTTTATTTTTCTATGAATACCCGTGGTGGGTGACACTCTCAGAAAAATGTAGTCTCCCTCAAAAAATTCCAAAGGCCTCCTCCTCCTATTTGCATAGTTTTCTTGTCTTTACTAGGCCACTCTCATCTTTTCCCTGATTATTTTGATTTTCTTAGTAATTTCTTATACGATCTTTAGTCCTAACGGTATACTCTCCCCCATTTCTACCTAACTCAAGGGTGATCTACAGCTCCTCCCATACAAAGAAGCATATGGTGCCATACCTATAGTAGAGTGATAACTATTATTGTACATAAACTCTATCAAAGATAGGTACCTATCCCAACTTCCCTTCTGTTTTAGTACACATGCTCTCAACATATCCTCCAAATTTTATTGTCCTCTTAGACTGTCCATCAGTCTAAGGATGATAAACAGTGCTAAATTTTAGTTGGGTTCTTAATGCTCTTTGTAGAGATTGCCAAAATCGGGATGTGAACCTAGGATTTTGATCTGACATTATACTAGAGGGTACCCCATGCAATTTCACAATTTCCCTAAGAAATATTTATGCTAGCTTTTCCAAGGAATATTTGATCTTGATAAGTAAGAAGTGAGCAGATTTGGTTAGCCTATCTACTATCACCCATATGGAATCATAACCAACTGAGGTCTTAGGTAATCCTACCACAAAATCCATGGTTACCTGATCCCATTTCTTCTCTAGTATTTCCAATGGCCTCAACAACCCAACGGGTCTTTAATGCTCTATCTTTACTTGCTGACAAGTAAGACAAGCATTCACATACTTCGTGATGTCCTTTCGTATACTTGACCACTAGAAATTTCTTTTTAACTCCTGATACATCTTAGAGGTACCCTGGTGAATGGTGTAATGGCTACGGTAGGCTTCTACTAACAATTTCTCCCTTAGTTCCCGATGGTTCGAAATCACTATTCTATTCCTAAACATCAATACTCCATCAGTAGCTAACCTGAAATTTGGCTGGTTTGCATAATTTCCTAGGGATTTATCCTCTTGTTAAGGTTGTCTAATTTGTCCCCTCAATTCACAACTAATCTGAAAATCACCCATCATCAACCTATTCAGGAGTGAAATGCCATTAAGATTAAGATCCCTAAAGTCTTCCAGCAATTTCATCTCATCTATCATAAGGCTAGCTACTTGCAAGAATTACCTACTCAGTGCATCTACTACCATATTAACTTTCCCTGCATGATACTTTAATTTAAAGTTAAAATTCTTCAGATACTTTACCCACCTCCTTTGCCTCATATTCAATTTTTTTTATCAAAAAAATACTTAACGCTCTTATAATCAATAAAAACCTCAAATTTATCCCTATACAATTAATGTCTCCAAGTTTTTAAGGCAAATACCACGGCAACTAACTCCAAAAAATGGTTGGGATAGTTTTCCTCTACATGTTTAAGTTGTTTGGATGCATAAGCAACTACTCTCCTGGTTTGCATTAAGACGTATCTTAAACCTTTCTTTGATGCATTTATGTATACCTCAAAAGGATCTATTGGGTTTAAGATTACTAACACTGGAGCAGTAGTTAATTTTTCCTTTAATGTTTGGAAACTATGCTTACACCGTTCACTCTACTCAAATCAACACCTTTCCTGGTCAATCAGGTTAATAGCAAGGCTATCTGAGAAAATCCTTGTATGAATTTCCTATAATAACCTGTCAAACCCAGAAAACTCCTAACCTTTATGACCGTTCTTGGCTGACCACAATCTTATACAGCTTCAATTTTTTTAGGGTCTATCAAAATTCCTTTCTCATTTACCATATGACCTAAAAATTTCACCTCCTCCAACCAAAACTCATATTTCTCCAATTTAGCATACAACTGCTTTCCCTCCAACCTCTGTAGCGCCATACTAAGATGTTGTTTATGCTCTTCATGAGTCTTAGAATAAACTAAGATGTCATCTATGAATACCAATATAAACTGCTCCAAGTAAAGTCAAAAAATTCTGTTCATATAGTCCATAAAGACAACAGGAGCATTAGTCAGTCCAAACGGCATCACTAAAAACTCATAATGACCATACCTGGTGCTAAAAGCTATCTTAGGAATATCTTCACTCTTAACCCTGATTTGGTGGTATCCCAACCTTAAGTCTATCTTGGAGAATATCGAGGCCCCTTACAATGAATCAAATAGGTCATCTATTCGTGGTAAAGGATACTTATTCTTAATGGTCACTTTATTTAGTTTTCGGTAGTCTATACATAGCCTCAGGCTCCCATCTTTCTTCTTCACAAATAGGATAGGATCTCGCTAGGGTGACACACTAGGTCTAATGAACCCTTTCTCCAGCATGTCTTTATTTGGACCTTCAACTCCTTTAGTTCTATTGGGGCCATCCTATATGGAGTCATGGATATTGGGTTTGTACCAGGAATCAAGGCTATGGTAAACTCAATCTCTCTTGGTGGGGGTAGTCTAACTATCTCTACCGAAAACACCTTTGGGAATTCCCTAACAACTGGGATTGAACTAAGCTTCTCTTGGAATTACATTTGGGAAAAGTTAAGAAAGACATCCTTTACTTTACACACTATCACTCCTTTCTACTAGTAAGGCATCCAAATAAGTAATCTTCTTTTCAAAAAAATTTAGAAGAACTCAATTCCTAGACAACCAGTCTATATCTAAAATGACATTGATCCCAATCAATGGTAAACACACCAAGTCTACAATAAATAGATGGTCATCAATAGAAAAAGGATAGTTTAAACAAATTTGTGGGAATATTGTAGAATCTCCCAAGGGTGTGGAAATATGTAAATCACACAACATAGTTTGAAAAGGCAAGTTTATTCTCCCAACACATGTATTAGATATAAAAGAGTGTATAGCACCCGAATCAAACAATATTATTAAGGAAAAATTATAAATCTTACCTCTACCCTACATCAATCCAGGTGACCTCTCGACATTAACTCCATCTAAGGTAAAGGACCTAGCAATGTACCCTATCTTTCTGCATTTGTAGCATATCACCAATGCTCGATTCTAACAGGGTTGATTCCCATGCCTATTTCCATATTTTGGGTAATTTGCAGCATGGGGCATTTGTTACTACTAGATGACCCTTATTATGCTTTGAAGTTTTCCTCTTTTACATTCAAGTTCTTAGTAACTTGTTTCTGTCGATTAGCAGCAAACCTCTGGTTCATATATTGCTTCTCCTCCAGGCTTTTACTAAAGATGCGACATTTATTCACTAACACTACAAAGTCCCTTATCTACATTGAAGCTATTTGTGTCCTCATCTTTAAGTCCAAATTGGCCTCCAGCCAACTTAACTTCCAGGCTTCATCATAATACATTCTCAAATAGGTGGAATATCTAGCTAGCTCTTCAAATTTAGCCAAATATTCTTCAAATGACCTGCCCCCTTTGTTTAAGCTGTAAGAATTTAGTTTCTTTCGCCTGCCTCACACTCTCAGGGAAGTATTTCTTTAGGAAGATCCTCCTTAAGGACTCCCATTAGAGTGGGGTACCTCTGCTCTCCATGAGCTGTTTGGCCCTGCTTCACAAATTCTCCACTTTTCCCTTTAACAGAGATACTACATAATTGACCCTTTGTTCATCCGTGCTATGCAGCAATTGAAAGATTTTCTCCTTCTCCTTTAGCCACCCTTCCGCTATCGGTGGCTCATATGTACCCTTAAATGCTGGCGATCCAGCGCTCTGAAACTCCAGCCAGCCTTAGTACATATGATTTTTATTCCAATGATTCCCTTCATTAGGATTCTAGCGATACTCTTGATATTATCTCATCACGTCGACATTAGTGGCAGCTTACTCTCTTACTACCTTTGTAACACCCCTTATCTTACCTTAACAACGTCATATTACTTCCTTAGATAAGTGGTTACATTAATTCTAGTCTTTAAGTATATTTAAAGTTCCTGAGCATCTAATCCATCATAGATTTATTTTGCAATTAGGTTTGGGTTCTCATGCTCAGGTGAAATGCTTTGGCACAGCGGAATATAAAACATTAAGCACTATAGTAAATTACATACAAAAACTTTCTATATATACATATACATATACATTATGATATCTGTTTAGTACATCATTTCATATACAGACACCGAGATAGATGAAGTACCCATCCTGAAGGAGTAAGGAGACAACAAGCCTGTCACTCATACCCCTTTTTCAAAATACCATGGGAGAATAGGTCCTTCATATATCCCTATACATATGCCCCTTTTTCTGTCTATATACAGACAAAAATATTAGTCCTAATTCTAACTCCCCAAAAACAAAGAATTAGGACTCCAAAAAGTCAGGCTATAGCTATATATTTAAGTTCTCATCTACTCCATCGGGAATTCAAAAACGGTGATAACGTACACATTCTTGATAATAGTAAAGGTACCCAAGAAAGGAATATCCACTGTATCTAACTCCACTTCAATTACCATGCAATATCTAACCATCTGATACATATCAGTTTAGTAATGAGAATTATATTTCCAGTAGATAAACAACCAGTTTATTTTAAAATAACTGACATGTACCACTGCAATAATGCAGAAAATACTCTACATGCAATTTAATTTCAAAACTCTTTTCATATATACACTTGGATATGTTTCATTATGGAAACATGTGTAGATGCAGCTATAGAAATGAGATACACATTCAATCAGTTCATTCATGGAATAGGCTATAAGCATTCAATGCTTAAATATCATAATCATATTCACATAAATCACATCTTTGTAATGTATATCATAACATGTAATTAAACCTTAGCTTTTAGGAGATAGACACCAGATCATTCCCCTGCCTCTTCTTCCTTGGGAGTATACACCAGATCATTCCCCACAAGGAAGCCTCTTTTTAGGAATGGATGCATCAAATCATTCCTCCTCATTTAATACCTTGGGAGTATACAGTAGATCATTCCCCACAAGGTAACTTTCTTGGAAGGTAAACATTGGATCATTCCTACCCTTCACAGGCCTCAGTTTCAGGGGTCATTCACTGGGTCGTTCCTCCTCCTCATTTCAATTCCCTGGGGCACATATCAAATCATTTCCCACCAGGGAACCTTAACCTCGCATTTCACATTACATCAAGAAATTTCATGCCATTCTTTACCTCGCATTTCACATCACATCATGCATTTTCATGCTATTCTTTAACCTTGCGTTTCACCTCACATCAAGCATTTTCATGTCATGCAAACATCTTTTACATAAATGTAAACATTCCATTGATAATAGCACAATAATGCCATGCAAACACTTTTACATAACATATGCCTATTCGGGTGGTACCTCAAGCCACTTCCAATGGACATATAAGATTGGCCATTCTAGGGAAAATGCCATATTACATTCGGCCAAGGCAAGGAAAATATGAGAATGTGGCACTCTTAACTCATTTGGTTCCTTTTTAGCATTATTCTCATCATTTAAGCATTTTAGCAACACTTTAAATAATTATGCCTAACATTTTCTCACACTTCAAATTTGTGTAAGTGTACTTTAAGTCATCCATTTTCATGCTTTTCTAACTCATTATTCATATCCATGATAACCATACATCAAATCTAACAATATCACATTTTTAGGCATACCTTTAAAGTGAAAAAGTAAGACTTTAAATTGACAACATTACTCAAAGTATGACTTGCCATGATTTTCTCTCTCTTCTTTTCTTAGAACTAGACATATATAGTTTCTAAGTCAATTTTTAAGAACAATTTCAGCATCATTCATATGCATTCATTCGGCCAAGGTGACTAATGCACACTTATTTGGTTATTTGTGAAGCTAGACAATGAGAAAAATACCTAAATGCAAAGCTAATTGAACTTTCTCTCTCTTACCATTTCCTAGCACTTTCTCTCACTAGTTCTAGCACAAAACTTTGCCAAAATTCAGCACCAACATGAACCCTAGCATTCGGCCACAATGAGAAAACAAGCAAAATGGAGTTGTTTCATCATTTCCCTTCCAACACAACAACATTCATGCAAAAACCATGCAAAATACCATTTTCTCACTCTTAAAAGCACAAATTCAGCATTTACACAATTTAGGGTTTAGAAAAATCAATTTCCATTCATGCAATCTTACCATTTCATGAGTTTCCATACTTTCCAACATATCTATAGTCACAACCACAAGTGATTTCCAACATATTTCACATCCAAGTATGCAAATCTACCATACACATGTAGAGAGAGAAATTGCCACCTTTCTTACAATTTTGAAAACACCATAAACTTGCCATAAAACCTAAAAATAATTGCATAAGGTTGTTCATCTACCTTGAAAAGCCAATGGATATGTAATTCCCCTTTTAATTTGATGTAACCTTCCTCTCCTCCAAGGCAAGATGAATTTCGGCCACCTCTCCTTCTTCTCCCTCTTTCACGGCATTTCTAGTAGCTAGGAGAAGAAATAGGCTGAATTAAAGTTTAACTTATTTACAAAAATGCCATTCTTGTAAATTTTGTCAATTTCATCATTTTTCTTTTCTTTTTATAAGAGTGGCATTGTCTCTCCTTACCATTGTAATTTTATGCAACTTCCATGGGCTGGGACTGTTCTGCCCTTCCAGAATTTCGAAATTGCATATTGGTTCCTCAAATTTTAGGAATTTGCATTTTAGTCCCTAAGAAAGGTGCACTTTTGCCATTAAGTCCAATTTGGCCATTTTTGCTTCCTTTTTCATTCTTTTCGGTTTCAAGGAGTAAAAATCACTTAAATAAAATTCCATAAGGCTCATTTCCATGAATTTACTAATTTACTTTTATTTTAGCAAAATTACAATTTTGCCCCCAAGGTAAAATTACCTTTTTACCCTTTATACTAAAACTATCATTTCACTCTCATTCTTTCTTCTTTTGATCAAGAATGAGTAAGGATTTCTAATTCCCACCTTAATAAAATATTTAGGATAAAACTAAAATTTTCTCACATCATATAAAATTACCATTATAACCATGGTGTGAAATTACAATTTTACCCTTCTTAGGGAAAATTGTCCTTTAATATTAACATAAGTAATTTCTCACATAACTAGACTCTTCTTCCCTCTTAAATGAAAATAATAAGAGTCCTTGTCATAACTTCATGAAATAAGAGAATTAAAATAATTATTCATTTCATGGTAAAATTACCATTTTACCCTTCCTTAGCAGATTTCCAATTTCATGCTTTTATCACAAAAGTGATTATAAAATGATAAAAGTGTTCATTATAACTCCTTACTAAATCATCCTTAACCCTTCACAATTAATACTAAAATAATAACAACAACAACATCATTATAAGTTAAAGTGTTAGAAGCGGATGTTACAACCTTTGCCATCATCCGAAAAGAATCCATCATATCTCTCATATCATCATCCCTATTACTATTCCCCCATGACCTTCCAACAGTGCCTCTTTTGGTGTTCGCCATGGGTTACTAATATAGAAGGGAAATAGTTAGCCTTTAGTAACAGTACCCAATTATGGAAATAAGTTATTCCTAATATCCTAGTCATTCAATTATAATCCTATATATTCCAAAGTCTAAGAGCTTAAATCAAAAATCCCTAAATCTACAAGCCTAGCCAACCATAATTTTTTTCCTCTAAACCAGGCTCTGATACCACCTTTGTAACGACCCCTTTTATCACATCTTACATACATCTATATCAGAGTAAAAAGTTAGAAGCGTAAGATTTCCTCTAAATTTTTTCCTTTTCCCATGTAAAGAACTCAGAGGTCGTTACTGATTGAGTGTAACCCAAATGACTCTTATTTTAGTCCATTCAAATTCCACTTAACCACTTTCTTTGCATAGCATAACTAACACCATAATTCATACCACATATACTCTGGAATATAGAATTCTAAAACATTCATTCAATACATCTCATTTCAACCTCAATAATTCCATTACACTAGTCTACATCCCAAAATATTCATCAAATCACAATACCATTATCATTCATATGTACAACCATAGCCTATGCGCCAATTCAACTCAAAACTTTACAATTCTTCTAGGATGTCCTACGGCTCTGACATCCCTCTCATACCCAATTAACTTCTAGGCATATCTTGACCTTAGTAATCTGAACAAACAACTTAATGAGACATAATAATTCCATTAGAGTAATTTATAAGTTAAATATTTTCAAAATAGTTGTAAGTTCAGTTGTGTCTCTAGCATAGAAGACATCTCCCCAAAAGTCAATTTTCGTAAACATGCGAATCATCGGATGCTTTTAATTCAACACATATGGGAAATTCATAATAATTCATAGAAGTATATTATCATTTCATCATTCAAAAACATAACTTTCAATAATGTTTGTAAATTCCCTTTTTGCATAACAATTACCATGAAATGCAAAAACACATAAACTTGCATATTTCTAGAAATCAAGATGCATATATCACAATATCATAAAGTTATCATCTCATCGCATGCCATTTCCATTTTTCAAATTCATTTTATTTTCGTTGGGTGTGATCCGTAACACCAATCACCTGAAAATAGTGGGTGTGATCTATAACACCAATCACCCAAAAACAGGGGATGTGATTCGTAACACCAATCACCCATAACCATCCTATTTTGTGAGTGTGATTTGTAACACAATCATCCACTCAAGGATAGGTGAAAATCTAACTTCCAGGGCATCCCTCGGCATGTGCACACTGCTAGTCTCATCCTCTTTCCTAACTATACAGTAAATATATACACATAGTTAACTAATACTTAAGGTTATGGAGTGATACACTTAAACCAAAACATTTTTCGTTATAGACCATCAAACCTTTACTCCTTAAGTCTTTCTTAGGGTTTGTCTTGATTTAAAGAGTAACCCCTAACAAATGCAAATCATTCAAGATGAAATAGATATATTTATAAAGAAATTTGCATAGGGAACACTCAATGACCGTCCAATACAAGCCATTAAAAGTCTACCCTAAATTTCGTCTGTCCCTATAAGCATATAACCCAATAGCCAATCCACAACCAATAGCAAGAGTTTATTCCATTTATTTTAAACATACACAGGCAATATTTCTATACTCATATGAAAACTTTACATTTATCAAATTAGTTTCATCGAACATTTCCCATTTCATAAAGTAAATTTCATTAAAATCAAGCAATTCACAATCACCATTCAAAAAAATAGGAGAGTGTAGATTACTCTACCTTAAGTATTTGTTCTTTTCCTGACCCAGGGTTTCCTCTTCCCTCTTTAATTTTCCCTTACTGATCACTTCCTGAGAAACAACTCAAGTCTCAAACTATTTCTCTTCAAATATGCATTTATGCCACTAAGACTTAGTGCTTCATTATAGGTTTTCTCTAAATTTCCTTTGTAAATTTTGGTAACTTAATAACTTTTCCCTTTTCTAACACCCTATAATTTTAATTAGTCTAAATTAATGTTCCTTAATTAATTGGATGAAATTGCTTGTGTGATTTTGGTATTTAGAATAAATATGCTTTCAATTTGTTAAGGTGTTTGATTTAGACTACCTCTCCATCTTAGCAAAATTGAGGAAGGAAAGAAAAGTGTGGCATAGTAAAAATATATATAGGTACACGGCTAGGAACATGAGAACGTATAGAAATAAACACACATGGAAGGCACACATGCAATTGATGAAGGATGGGAGTTTATATTTTATACACCACGTGGCTAAGACAAAAAGAAGAAAGGAAAGAAGGATAAAGCACTAATATATATATATGTATGTATGTGTATCCACACGTGCAAGTGAGAAGAACAAGTGGCATTAAGCCTCTTTCCTTCCCTTTAGAATTAATCTCAAATGGCCAATGGGTAATAGGAGAATGGCAATGGATAAAATGCTATACTTGATGATGTGTGAGGTTATGAAAATATAATTAACAAAGAGAAGGAAAAATGCAGAATTTTATTTCAAAAAAAATATACATTAACCACACAGCTAGGAGGACGAGTGAAACACGTCCCCCTTCCCTCATGCTGCCTCCAACTTGCCCAAGAGGGGGAAAGACTCATGTGTTTGCATAGGACATGAGCCCTACGTGTAGTATGAAAGGAAGAGAGGTAAGACCATGAAAATGTGAATAAAAAAGAGTGCAGTGTCCTTTCCTTATTTTGGACGAATGGAAATTTAAAATAAGAGAGGAAAGGAAGGTGGCGTGACAATGGGAAAAAGGCACCTTTCAAGAAAAGAAAAGTATACTTATAAGTACACTTAGTGCAACCATGAGAGTTAGGAAAAAGAAAGAAAACAATTAACAAAAGAGTTGTCGCATTTGCAAGCAAGAAAGTACAAAGTGTAAATTTTTATGCCCTCCCACACGCTAGAAGAAGAGAGAAAGGAGGGAATTAATTGTGCATGCAGCAAGTAAAGAAAAATGGTGCAGAATTCTTCATGCTCCCACACGGCAAAGGAAAGGAAAAAGATGTATAAATGCAACGTGAAACATGGACACACTACCAAAGAAATGGGCTGCACAAAATTGCATTTGACAAAGAGTGAGGTTGCATCTCATTGTGGCCAAGTAGAAAAATATAGGTGAGAGATGATGTGTCTTCCTTCATCCTTTCCTTAAAAATAGCTTAATGAAGAAGTGAATATACATATATGTGATGCAGCGTGAAATTGGGGGGTAAGTAACACCAAAGTTGCAAGGAAAGTGAGGCTACACCTAATTAACCATGAGATCATGAAATAGGAACAAAAGGCAACATCCCACTTTTGACCAAATGAGGAAAATATACACATACACAGAATAGCATCCAAGGGAAGGGAGAGCAGTGTGAGTTTTACTTTTAGAAAACATAAAGTCCTTTGCGAGGGGAAAGGGTAAAGTGGACCAAGTAAGGAAGCAAGGTGTGGAAGGAGACTAAAGGAAGGGCCAAGATCACTTTTTTCTAGTTCACCATCAAGGTAGTTTACCAATTCATTAATTTTGTTCCATGATCTAGAGTACATGCATGATGAATTTTTGCTTTCATGGAACTTGAGTACTTTTCTACATTCTTGAAATAGGAGTGGCACTTGACTAAGCTTGCATGATAAATAAATAAGGTGGTTAATGTTTAAAACCTAATATTGTTGTTTTCTTTAAATCATGAAAGAACTTAGAATAAGAGATCATTGAAATGGCATGTGTTGCTTAGCTAATGTCTCGTAGTATTAGAGTAGACTTGTGATTTCCATGATAAAATTATTGTTGGTAAATGTAACATGTATAAAAAGGAAGCTTTAACCTAAGATAATGTGGGAAAATTATGACTAGTTAATGATGAATGTTGTCATAGGAAAATTATGGTTAGTAATGATGAATATTGATGTTGTGGGAAAATTATGGTAGTTAATGATGGATATTGTTATGGAAAAATTATGGATAGTTAATGATGAATATTGTTATGGAAAAATTAAGGCTAGTTAATGATGAACCTTGCTATGGAAAAATTATTGCTAGTTGATTATGTGTTGATTATAGAAAAGGAATTATCCCATTTTAATGGTATTATTTAAAGAATGGAAAAAGGAAAATTTAAATGATAAAATATGAAATTCTCTTGAGTTTCCCTTAGGCCAAAATCATGGAAATTCTTCGTTGAAAATCTATTAAAATTTTATAAGAGAAATATATTATCCAAGAATGGAGAATTAAAATGATTTAGGCAAAATTTGTCATAAATAAATATGACAAAGAGGTATTGTATGTCGATAGAAAAAGGGAAACACAACTAACAAGGGAATACATAGGAAGGTACACAATTATGAAAAGAAATATGGCCAAGTGTCCACAATTTACGAGGTGTGGCCGAAGGTGCTCCATACTCGTGACCTAGTGTTCACAATGATTTTATATACGTGGCCCAGTGTCCATGAATTATGAGGTGTGGCCAAAGGTGCTCCACATGTGTGACCTAGTGAAGTGTGGCCGAAGGTGCTCCATACCCATGACCTAGTGTTCACGATGATTTTATATACGTGGCTGAGTGTCCACGAATTATGAGGTGTGGCCAAAGGTGCTCCACACGTGTGACCTAGTAAGGTGTGGCCGGAGGTGCTCTATACCCGTGGCCTAGTGTTCATGATGATTTTATATACGTGGCCGAGTGTCTACGAATTATGAGGCATGCCCAAAGGTGCTCCACACGTGTGACCTAGTGAGGTTTGGTCAAAGGTGCTCCATACTCATGACCTAGTATTCACGATAATTTTATATACGTGGCCAAGTGTTCACGAATTATGAGGTGTGGCCGAAGGTGCTCTACACGTGTGATCTAGTGAGGTGTGGCCAAAGGTGCTCCATACCCATGATCTAGTGTTCCCGATAATTTTATAAGGGTGGCATAGTGTCCACATAACACCCCAGGGTACCCAATTAATCTATAGTAGTAAGTGTAAGAATTTAATACATAAGCAATTTTGGTTAATTCTGCGATAACATGTATAATTCTATGAGAATATGTTTCACTTGAAAAGGATATCTAATTGGTTGTACATTGGCATCTAAATTTATCATGCAATGCTTGCCTATTTGTATTTGAGAAATATGTTAGGTTTTTAGCATTAAGAATGTAGAAGTAAACATTTTGGTACTTGCACCCTGATACATATTAGTTGATTTCTAAACCCTGATTTGTTAAGCTACTGGGAGACTTGTGTTTCTCATTTATATGCTAATATGTATCAGAAGCGAACGCTTAGCAGGGCCGGGGGAAAGTCAGTAGTTCTTTTTGGTTAAAAACAAGATTTTTGTAACCTTTTATTTTAAGGTCCTGATCCTAGAAGTATTTTGGTTTTGAATTATGACTATTATTTGGTTAGGTATATAAGATGTACATAGGATATCACTAGGAAAGGATATGTGAAGGACCAGTCCATCCTTAGCAATTTGTAAGGGAGTCTGAGTGACAGGCCTGTTGTCTCCTGACATCCTATTGACGAGTACTTCATATATCCAAGTACATGTTTACCAAAGTGTAATGGACATTATTGGATATGTATTATTTGAATTATATGAAAATTTTAAATTTTTTTTGTGTTGTATAATACTTTATTTTCGCCATGCATATGAGAATTTATCTAAGTAAAAGAACCCAAACCTAATCCATAATAACAAAACTTAATGGTATGAATGCTCAAAGGAGTTGTAATACTAGACAAGGGCGTTACATTTTTCCTTCCTATTTTCATATTACCCATCACCCAAAAATTGGGGTTTCCAAGCTCAATTCATGTTTTAAAAGTCATTTTCCATGTCAGGGAGCTGCCAGTCGGCCGGTTGCTCTCTGGAGGGCTACAAGTTGACTATCATAAGGCTGGCAATTGACTAATGGATCTCTAGAAATTCTTGGACTCACGGGACAGTAGCTCGACAGTCGACTAGTAGGAGGTTATCAATCAACTGCTAAGTGCAAACCTGGACCCGAATGTCAACTTATGCTGGCAGTCCACTGTTGCATCCCTATTTAAAATTCTAGGTTTGCCAAGAACACGACAATTGACTAGTGCATGCTAGCAGTCTGCTACCCTATTCTTTGACAATTTAAAAATGATGGTTTTCACAAAATCCTAGTCCAGATTCCAGTCTATTTCAGTTTAAAAAGGTATGAGCCTAGTTTCAACGCATTTTCCCCTAAATCCTTACCATTTTTAAGGCCAAATATCCATCATACATGTCAATTCACACATGCAAAATTGGGTAAACAGTAAAACCTAGCTTGGAAATTTGATTTTAAGCCTAGAAAGTGCTATATGGAAGTTAATGACCCTAGCATTAGCTTTAGAAACCTTTTTCCTACTTCAAGCAACCTCAAAATCATCATTTTACACCAGAAATTTAGGATTTATGAAGAAAATGGAAATTTCTCCATTTTCACTTTCTTCTAAAATTATAACAGATTTTGATGCATCCTCAGGGAAGAAATCTGTCATATATGATGTTTAACATATTCTCTAAAGCATAGTTGAAGGATTCTTACCTCAAATCTAATTATAAGAGAATTTTCACTTGCTTCCTTTCCCCGCACAGTTCCTCTCCTTCCAATGTTAGGAACGCATTGGTAAAAGGGAAATGTTGCATTTGAAGGGGTAAAAAGAAGTGGCACAGTGGGAAGCTTCAGGGACCATCTTTTAAAATATAGAAATTACATTTTAGTTCTTCTTTTCATTTAAGTCCCAATTTTCCTGATTTCATTTAAACCTTTGTAGGAAATTTCAAAAATTATCCTCAATAAATGATATTTTCAAGGAAACAAGTATTGCAGTGGAAGCCCAACTTGCAAAAGAGTCTTCAAAATGGGCCGTGGTGTTAAGCCTGTGAGAAAGAAAAGTTTGAATCGCCCCTTCCCAAAGCGATTGAGATTAAAGCCTTCAAATGCCACCTATCCTTGTGCAAGTGTGACTAGTGATCTTTCAATATGTTCATTGCCTACCATGTTGTTATCTATGTGATAGCTCTCTGAGGATGTTACATTCAAAATCTAAAAAAAAACTGCCTAAAGGATCAGAAATGTCATTGAAGGTAGGACAAGTATTCAAATGTCCTTTTCGATTCAATTTAGATGTAACTATATCTATATTTTGCCACTCTAGAGATATATATATATTCAATGAATGCATGAAATTGAAATCTAAATTCTCATACAAAAATAAACCCCAATTCATACATGGGTCTTCTATAGATTGAACATTTTCATTAAATTGATGATCTTGTGTACCATTATCCACAATAACCACATTCAAGTAATATTTTTCTAGAGTAAAATGGTCTTCCTCTATTGAATCACTTTCCATTGGTTCATTGGGCATGAAAAAAGGAGGTAAAGAATCAGAACTAGAGGATAAAGAGGCATCATCATATGAAACCCTAAAAACATTCAAAGGTTGAGGACATGAACTTAAACTTGACCCCGTACATCTAAACTGAATGGGATGAAATTCATGTGAAAAATATGTGACCCTGGATCATATCTAATGGTGATCTTTGTGGTTCTCATACTTTTGTTCTCTCTAAATGTTACTACCTCGTTGACAAAAGGAGGTTGATTGAAGTCAATAAAACACGGGATATCAAATCTATCACGGATAGCACGTTTCTTCTCATCTACTTCCAATTGCACTTCTCTTCTTCACTTCCTAAAGTCCTATGAAATGTGTCTTATACAACCACATTGCTTGCAAATTTGAAACATATGCTCATATTAACATTGTATCCACACCATCCATGCTACCAACTATGTCAAAAACTACCTCTATAAAATACTCTAATGGAGTCCCCATAACACCACCCATATTAGAAAGGATTCAACTTTGTGATCCTTGATGACCAAATTCGGTGACCAATAATCCAAAACTAGTAATTTTTTTCATACTGCCCAAGGACCCTCATGTGCCACAAACTCCTTGTTCGATGAATTTGCAAACTCAAAATATATAAATATTCTTTTGTTTACCTATCACTCATTAGAGCTTGAAGATTCCAAGCTTTGGTGACAACTTGAGCCATACAATGACCAGTAGTAGTTTTAACAACAAAAAAAACTCCTATGAGACATTTATTCAAGTACTAATGTTGAAAAGCAATGCATTGTGTAATGCCCCCAATCTTATGGTGCTATTTAGTTAATTAAATAGTATTATATAATATCCAATAGGATTGGTGAGTTACTATAACACCCGCTCTTAACAATTGCATTTTATGATAAAGTTGTTATTATTATTATTGTAAGTATTATTTATGGGATGCTAAGGATGGTTTATCAAGAAGCTAGAATGGATATTTTTATCAATACATAATCACTTTTTCTATAAAAGAATGAAATTGGAAATTTGGTAAGGAAGGGTAAAATAGTAATTTTACCATGAAGGAGAAAATTAATTTAATTTTCTTATTTCATGAAATTATATTAAATGACTTTCATCACTTTTATTTAAGAGAGAAGAAGAATCTAGTTATGTAAGTAATTATGTGCATTTGATGTTAAAAAGGAAATTTTCCCTAAAAAGGGAAAAATCGTAATTTCATGCCAAGGGCATACTAATAATTTTACATAATGTAGAAAATCTAATTTTTACCTTAGATATTTCAAGGAAATAGAAGTTAGAAATCCTTACTCATCTATGTTCAAAAGAAGAAAGAATAAGAGTGAAAATGATAACATTGGCATAAAGGGCAAAAAGGTAATTTTGTCTTAGGGAAAAAATTGTAATTTTGCTAAAGGAAGGGTAAATTAGTAAATTCACAAAAATAATTTTTGTGAGATCTTATTTAAGTGATTTTTACACATTAAAGCTGAAAAGGATGAAAACTGGAGCTAAAATGGCCATTTTGACTTGAATGGCAAATTGACAATTTCCTTAGGGGCATATGTGTAATTTTCAAAAAGTTGAGGGACCATTCTACAATTTTGAAATTATTGAGGGGCAGAAACGTCCCACCCCATGGAAGTTGCACAAAATTACATTCTTGAGGAGAGTGGATGCCATTCTTGAAAAGGTGAAGTAGTAAGGGTGAATGGGACATTTTACACTAAGGGCATTTTGGTAATTTCACCAAAACCCTAATTTAAGTCTTCTTCTTCCTTAGGATGCTAGAATGGTCGAAGAAGAGAGGAGAAGGAGGTGCTGGCCAAATTGCTTCCTAGGCTAGGAGAAGAGGATTTTCAAACCAAAACAACTTAGAGATTCCACTTGTTTTGCATTTTCAAGGTAGCTAAACATGCCTATGCCATTATTTTCTTGTTTTATGGTGTGTTTATGGTGTTCTTAATCTTGCAAGAAGGATGGTATTTCTCTCTCTACATTCTTATGGTTGATTTTCTTGAATGGGTTTGAAGTATATTGAAAACTACTTGTGTTTATGGCTATAGACATGTTGAAATGCTTAAAAACTTAAGAGATGGCAATTTTTCATGAATGAAAACCTAGTCTTGACAAACCCTAACTTGTAACAAGGCTGAAATGGTGTTTCTAAGAGTGAGAAAATGATGTTCTTGTAAGGAATTTACTTGAACATGGTTGTATTGTAACCAAGATAGTGAGATAACTTCATTTTCTTGTTTTTCTTTCTTTGGCCGAATGCTAGGTCTTGTTATGGTGCTGAAATTTAATTAAAAATGATGATAGAAAGAGTGAGAGAAAGTGTTATAAAATGGTAAGAGAGAGAAAATCTAGTTAGATTAATGTTTAAGTACATTTTCCATTTTCTAATTTCACCATTAACCAAAGAAGTGTGACTTACTCACCTTGGCAGAATGGATATGTGACAATGATGCTGAAAATGCTCTTGAAAATAGAAACCATATAAACTTAATCCCAAGAAAGGAGGAGAGAGAAAATTATGGTAAATTTTATACTTTAGGAATTTTACCAATTTAAAGCCTTACTATTTCACCTTAAAAGTGTGCATAAAAATGTGAAGTTGTGAGATTAGATGTATTGCTATGTTTGGTATGAAAAATAAGCTAGAAAAAATGTGAAAAAGGATGGCCTAAAGTGCACTTACCAATTTTTGGGGTGTGAGAAAGTGTTAGGCATAATTATGAAAATGGTTACCATAATTATTAAATGGTAAAAATAATACTAGAAATGAACCAAATGGGTTAGAAATGCCAATCCTTCATGCTTATCTTGCCTTGGCCGAATGCTATGAAGAATTTTCCCTAAAATGGCTAAACTTAGGTGTTAATTGAAAGTAGCCTAAGGTGCCATACAAAATGGCCTATGTTAAGTGAAAAACGGGGAAATGATGTAATGGTCAAGAATGGAAGGTAAATAGTATGCATTTTTTCGTTGATAGAAAGATGTCCTAAATCATGTGAAAATGATTGAATAACATAGAATTGCTTAATGTACTTGTGAATGGAAAATTTAAAGCTCAAGGGAGGAATGATCTGGTGAATACCTCCTAAGACTAAAATCATGAGGAGGAATGATCTGATGTATACCTCCCAAGAATAACACCTTGTGGGGAATAATCTAGTGTATACTCCCATGGAATTAAGTTTCAGGAGGAATGATTTGGTGTATACCTCCAGATAATACAAGTATGTGGGGGAATGATTTGGTGTATACCTCCTAAAAGTAAAGCATTTATGAGATGGTATGATGTGTATTGTATGAATGTGTTTTATGTGAGAATGTTTGAAAAATGTGAAACTTGAAAGGTTGTCATTCATGCCAATTATGATAATATATGTTGCATATCTCATGTTTATAGATGCATACACACATGTTTCACATATTTCATACCCATAGATTTGTATGAAAAGAATTTTGAACTAAATAGAATGTAGAAATGTTTCTGTATTCGTACAGTGGTATATATTAGTTATTTCAAAGAATTGGTTTGTTTAGCTACTGGAAATATATTTCTCATTATTGTACTTATATGTATCAGATGTCACGATATTGCTTAATCATAGAGATTAAGCTAGCAACAGTGAGAGTCCCCTTCTTAGGGACTTTCACTATCATAAAGGATATTTATATTATATCTATCTTTGAGTAAATTAGGCATTTATTATGTATATGTAGCCCTTTTATTTGGTCCTGATTCTGCATGTTCTTTTTGGGATAGAATTAGGACTACTATTTTTTGGCTGTATATAAAAAGAAAAAGGGGCACTTACTGGGGTAAGGATATGTGAAGGATCTATTCATCCACAATATTTTGAAAAGGAGTTTGAGTGATAGACTTGTTGTCTCCTTACTCCTTCTAGATGGATACTTCATATATCCTAGTAAATGTATACTAAATGATGTAATAGATAGTTTCTTTATATATAATATAAAAGTTTATATATATATATATATTCCATTGTGATGTATGAGAATTTTATATTCCGCTATGCAACAACATGTCTACCTAAGCAAAAGAACCCAAACCTAATTATCTATTAAATCAATGATGGATTTAAATGCTCGAGCAAATTAATAAGATAAAAAGGCTAAGAATAATGTAACCACTTATCTGAACATTTTATATGACATTGCTAAGATAAGATAAGGGGTGTTACAGTTACTACCACTTTACCTGAGTAAGTTTTAACTTTTACCAAAGTTAAATAATTAAGTTCCATTAGCTTGGAGATTCTACACTTGGGATTCTCACGCGTAACACAACAAAATTTATTAAAAGAAAATATACATATATATTTATAGTTATACACATATATAATTCTTTTATAATAACTACAGTTTCTTTACATCAGACATATACCTACAGATATGTAAAGCTAACTAAGGCAAGGAGACAATAGCCCTGTCGCTCACATCCCTTTTTAGAATCTTACTAACAAATACCTATCTCACATATCCTAATACATATATGCCCTCATTCTATACGCCAAAATCATCTTCCTAATCCTTCCAAAAATAACCATAAGGAATCAAGGTATTAGGCATCACATATTTACATGTCAAAATATAAAACTACTATGCTAATCTTGCATATCCACCCCTCTTGTAGGTGGGGGCGATAGGGGACTGTCTATAACTGAAATTACCCAAACTTCCTTTATCACCATAAAATACCCCAATATAGGTATGTCTACCAAATCAACCTCTAATTTTAGTAAAATTTGGAATCTAGGAATTTGATACAAACCAGCAGTTAATGAGAATAATTTCTCGGTAGCAATAACAACCTATTTAAAAACAACTAATCTGTACCATCATACTCATACGAAAGTATACTACATTCTTTTCATCATCAAATAATACATCTTGCCTATTAAGATACCATACATGAATACAATCATATCTCATACTTATTAATGCAACATCACATACCCATCATACAAGATATATTATCAGATTATATCATATATCCATCACACAGGATATATTATCTCACATATCCATCACACAAGATATATCATAATGGTAACAGAGTTATGTTCACATATAAACATAGAGCATACATAAGGAATCCAAAGCATATCTCATGGTCATTGCCACATCATTATCATACCAAGAGAAATTAAGAGAGTCATCGAGCGAACTATTCCTCATATTAAACCCTCACTCACAAGTGAGTTTCTCTTAGTCCATGACTACCTGTAATTCTCAACTACCAGCAGTTCTTAAATGATATCTGTACATTGTCTGGCAGTCCTTTACTGCAATTTATGTACATGCTACAAGGTCTTCTAGTGGATTCAAGTACATCCATCCATAACACCCCTACGAGGATTACTACCCATCTCCTAGCAAATCCTCTGCCTGTCTCCTGGCAATTCCTCCCCTGCATATTCGGGATTATAGTTTTTCCACAGATCATTTTCCAAAATACTATTCACAAGTATTTAGACTAGGGTGATTCGGCTCATACCATGGTTATATTTAACTTCAAGCATGCGACTCCTTTAATTGGCCATAGGAGAGTTCACTAACTTAAAATTAATAACCATCATGGTGTTTTCCAAACCATTTAGTTCAACTATGGAATGCCCAAAAGCCGTCCCAAACCAACAATTGGTCACTCGACATGAGTCTATCTACCACTATCCATACACTAGGAATACTTTCTCATTTCTCTTGTATATATCATGTTCATTCCTTTTAAAATCTCATCTTATTTTTGCTCTTGTTCTTTCACTTTCAACCTACACGTTATCCATTATACATTCTAGGTTTGAATCCCTTTTTTGAGTGGATTTTTGGGCTAATTGCACTTCAAGCTAGGTCATTGAGTTCATTATCCAAAACAGAGCCGACCAGTCAACTTTCACCCACCTGGCAGTCAACTTTTTGCTCATTGTCCTACAAAATTTTTTCAAAGCCAAGGGCTACAAGTTGACTGCTATGGACCTGATAGTTAACTACCCTATTCCTGGCAATTTTTTTGGAAAAGATGAGCATGGTAGTCAACTTCCAAGGACTGGCAATCAACTATTAGAGAACTGTATTTGTTTCTAGGCAATTAAAGAACACAATAGTTGACTTCTAAGGGCTGGCAGTCGGCTGATATGTTATGCTCTATTTTTCAAATTGGTTGTTAACCTAGAATTCTGCCCAATAACTTGTTTGTAACCTATTTATGATAATCAACAACTCAATACCAGCATATAATCATTATTTATCACATAAAAATAACCCAAATTACCATTTAATCTCACTCAAATATTGGATTCAACCTCATTTTCATCAATAAGTAAAAGCCCATTTTTTGTAATCTGATTTACACAAACATAAGTACACCCATGCAATTTAAAACATCCAATAGCAGTTAAAAACATCAAGAATGTAGTTTTTAGCTTCCTCTCTGGCTTAATAACATGAAAATCATAATTTTCCATACATAAATAGTAACTTTTGAAATAGAGAGGATTAGGTTGTTTGCTACCTTATTTATGGTAAAGCTAGATTTTCAATATCAGATACCTTCTAGGATTCCTTTGGTGCTAGCTTCTTACCTCAAACCACTTTAAAATTCCACTCTCTTCTTAATTCCTCACTTTCTCTCTCTAACTCTTCTCCTTCTCTCTCTATATTTCAACTCTAAGTGTGAATAAGGGAGAAGAGTCTGATATTTTCACCTATTTATAAGTGGTCCAAAAATTGTAACTTTTATCTTAGTTATTTGATCATTTGGCTCAAAATGATAATTTCTCTGCCCATATGCCAAATTATCATTTTACCCCTGCATCATTGGTAGGAAGTTTCAAAAACTGGTGGCTATAATAACTCTTTTGGCTAAAATTACAGTTTGTTACCATAGAGTATTGAAAGCCTACATAGTTTCCTCCAATAACCCTTTTCCTTTCATTCAAGTCCCTGCTCTTTTATTTTCAATTTAGTCCCTCATTATAATGCAACTACATGTAATCTAATGCAACATACACAAGCGTTTAAATTATTTATAAACAAACAAACATCTCTTATAAATAGAATGTGCGAATGTTACATTTCTCCCCTCCTTTTAAATAATTTCCTCTTCAAAATTAGAATGTACCTAATTAAATAATTTTGGGTAGGTCTTCTTCATCTCATCTTCCTTTTTCCAGGTGGTTTCTTGCGGTGATGATTGATCCCACAATACCTTTACTAGTGGAATGGCCTTATTCCTTAATTGCTTGACTTCAGTACCAATAATTCTTAAAGATTTCAGATGATATGTTAAATTATCTTTCAATTGTATTGTACTGGTGTCAATAACATGTGAAGGATTGAGAATATATTTCTAAAGTTGTGAAACATGAAAAACATTATGAAGGTTGGACAAAAATAGAGGTAACACTATTTGATAAGTGGATGAACCAATTCTTTTTAAAATCTAGTATGGTCCAATGTATCTAGGATTCAGCTTTCTTGAATTAATAGCCCTACCAATACAAGTAACTAGAGATACCTTGAGGAAAACATGATCTCCTTCCACAAAGTTTAGCGGTCTTCTCCTCTTATTAGTATAACTCTTCTATCTATCTTGGGCCTTCCCATTTTCTCGCTGATTATTCTTATCTGATTAATAGTTTGTTGCACTAATTTTGGCCCTAATATTTGTCTCTCCCCTACTTTAAATCAACACAAAGGTGATATACACTTTCTCCCATACAAGGCTTCATATAGAGCCATTCATATACTAGAGTGGAAACTATTATTATAGAAAAATTCTACTAATGACAAGTTTTTATCCCAACTCCCCTTTTGTTCTAAAGCACAAGCCCTAAGCATATCTTCTAGAGTTTGTATAATTCTTTTTATCTACCCATCAGTTTGTGGATGATAAGTAGTACTAAAGTTTAACTTAGTATCGAAAGCCTCCTGCAAGGCTCTATAAAATCTAGAATTAAACCTAGGGTCTCTATTTGACACAATACTAGTGGGTACTCCATAGAGTCTCACTATTTCTTGTATATAAAATTGGGCCAACTTATCTAATGAAAAGTTTATTTTAATTGGTAAGAAATGTGTAGATTTAGTCAATATATCTGTAATCACCTAGATTGCATCATTTCTTGAATGAGTTCTAGCCAATCTTACCACAAAATCCATAGAAATCTTATCTCATTTCCATTCAGGGATCTCTAAAGGTTGCAATAATCCTATAGGTTTCTAATGTTCAATCTTTACCTGCTGGCACACTAAGCATTTAGCAACATACTCAGTTATGTGCTTTTTCATACCTGGCCACCAAAATTTTTTTTTTAAGTCTCAATACATCTTAGTGGCACTATGATGAATAATATAGTTGATCTTATGGGCTTCCTCTAGGATTTTGTCCTTTAACTCTCCTGATTCTGGAATTTATACCCTATTCTGAAAAGTTACTACCTCTTCAGCTTCTTCCTTGAATCCTTTTGAATCCTTCAAGGACTTTAAAATCCTCTCTTGGGATTTTAGGATCTAAGTTCTAAGGTTGCTTTCATTTCTCATTTCACTTAGGTATAACCTATCTGGCAATACTATAGTGGATAAACTAAAATTCTTAAATTTCTCAATTAGGTTCATTTCACCTACTATCATGTGAGCTATATGAATGGATTTCCTACTTAAGGCATCTGCCACTACTTTTACCTTCCCTAGATGGTATTTTAATTCAAAATCATAATCTTTAATAAACTCCATCTATCTTTATTGTCTCATGTTTAACTCCTTCTAATTAAAAAAGTATTTAAGACTTTTGTGGTCACCAATTAGCTCAAATTTAGACCCATAAAGGTAATGTCTCCAAATATTTAGGGTAAATACTATAGCCGCTAATTCTAGATCATGAGTAAGATAATTTTTCTCATGAGATCTTAGTTTCCTAGACACATATGCTACCACTTTCCTATCTTGCATTAAGACACACCCTAGGCCTTTCTTGGATGCATCACAATACACCTTAAAATTCTCTAAATGATCGAGAATGGTTAAGATAGGTGTGGTCGTTAGTGTTTATTTCAAAGTTTGGAAACTATGTTCACATTTGGCATCCCACACAAACGGAACATCTTTCCTAGTCAATCTAGTCAAAGGCAACGTGATTTACGAAAATCCTTGAATAAATCTCCTATAGTAACCGGCTAATTCGAGAAAACTATGAATTTTGATCACTGTTATCGGTCTCTCCAACTAACTACTGCCTCTATCTTACTGGGATCTACTTCTACTCCATCCTTTGTAATTACATGCCCTAAGAATTTTACCTCTTCTAGCCAAAATTCACATTTCTCTAGTTTAGCATACAATTGCTTTTCCCTAAGCAGTTGCAGCACAATCCTAAGATGATGTTTATGCTCTTCACTACTTTTAGAATATATAAGAATTTCATCAATAAACACTACCATGAATTAGTCAAGGTAGGGTCTAAAGATACGATTCATGTAATCTATAAAAATATCTAGAGCATTTGTCAGTCCAAATGGCATTGCAAGAAATTCAAAATGGCTATATCTAGTTCTAAAGGCAGTCTTAGATGTATCTTAAGCTCTAACTCTGATTTGATGGTACCCTGACCTCAAATCAATTTTGAAAAACACAGTAGCTCCTCTCAGCTAATCCAATAGGTTATCTATTCTAGGGAGGGGATACTTATTATTCAATTTCACTCTGTTCAGTTGCTTATAATCTATACATGTAACATCCACCTCTAATACTTTAGGATTTATTATGACATTATTGTTATCTTGATTAAACATTAAGATGTTATTATTTATGTAATGATAAAATGGTTCATTAAAGGGATAGAATGGACATTTTCATCAAGATAGAACCACTTTTATCATAAAAGGGTAAAATTAGAAATTTGGTAAGGAATGGCAAAATAGTAATTTTACTATAAAAGAGAAAATAAATTTTATCTAGTTATTTCATGGAATTACATTTAAGGACTTTTATCATTTTTCATTTAAGAGAGAAGAAGAATTAAGTGTGGAAGTGAATATGCTTGCTTTGATGGCAAAATAGTAATTTTCTCTTAAAAGGGCAAAGTTGTAATTTTGTCTAAAGGGCATATTAGAAATTTTTCATGAGATAGAAAAATTAAATTTTACCTAAATATTTCATGGAAACAGTATTAAAAGACCTTTACCCTCTTATTTTAGAAAGGAGAAAGAATAAGTGTAAAAACAATTATATTGACATAAAGGGCAGAAATTTTACCAAAGAAGGGTAAATTAGTAACTTCATAAAAAGAAGTTTTATGAAACATTATTTAAGAAGTTTTTGCCCACTAAACTAGAAAAGGATGAAAAATGAGGCTAAAACGACCATTTGGACACAAAGGGTAAAATGGTAATTTTCTTAAGGACGTATTGGTAATTTTCTAAAAAGTTAAGGTGCAAAATTGTAATTTAAAAAATCATAAGGGCAGAATGGTCCTAACCTATAGAAGTTCCATAAAATTAAAATTCTAAGGAGAGGGAATGCCATTCTTGAAAAACAAAAGTAGTAAGGGTAAAATGGTCATTTTACACCAAGGGCATTTTAGTAATTTTACCTAAAC
Source organism: Senna siamea (assembly GCA_031216115.1). Classification (NCBI taxonomy): domain Eukaryota; kingdom Viridiplantae; phylum Streptophyta; class Magnoliopsida; order Fabales; family Fabaceae; genus Senna; species Senna siamea. The sequence continues at coordinate 15,545,885 of CM062356.1, forward strand.
TCTAGCGTAAGTCATCTTCTTCCTTAAGAAGGGGGAGAAGTCGTGCAAAGGGAGGCTTGGCCAAAATACTCACAAGGGAAGGAGAAGAAGTGCAAAAACATGGCAAAATACTTAGGAAATTCAACTTTTCTTGCATTTTCAAGGTAGCTAAACATTCCTAAACCCTTATTTTCATGTTTTATGGATTGATTTAAGTGTTTTAAAGTTTCATAAAGGTTAGGATTTTATCTCTCTACATTCCTTATGACTTTTTTTTCTATTGGATTTTGCTTGCATAGAAATATGGTTGTGTTTATGGATGTTGGAATGCTTGTATGATTCAAATAATGAGAACATGAAGTTTTTCAAGAATGCTACCTATTTTCATGAAAAACCTAATTTGAAAGGGTTAAAGATGGCTGGAAATTACATGGAAATGAAAGGAAAAATATGATTTAAACTCATATATTTTGAAAATGGAAGCTAGGTAAGCAAAGGAATGAAATCCTTACATTCTCTCCTTTTTCTCCTTTATGACCGAGAGCACTATGCACTTGTATGGCTGAAGTTTTCATGAAAATGCTCTTGAATATATGTAAATGAAATGTCCATGAGTGAAGAAGAGAGAGAAAGTAAGGTACATGGTGTAAAAATGATGAATTTACCTTTCTTATTCATGGAATCCAAACTTGAAAAGTGTCTTTGATATGAAAATGAAAATGTATGTGTAAATATATGTATGGCAAGGAACCTAAGTCATGAGAATGAAGAATATAAAAGCTATACATATAGATACACATATTAAGTATAAGAAAGTGCCATGAATAATGGAAGGAAATTGCACCATTATGTCTAAGTGGTAGAAAGGATGGAAGAAAGGGAATAGATAGTATAAAAATCCCTAGCTTCCACTCTTTTCTCACCTTGGCTGAAACCAGCACTCTTGTTTCTCTTGAAATTGATTAAATCTGGTAATTGATATTGTGAAGGAAAAATGTAAAATTTTTATGCTAACCAATTTCAAGAGAAAAAGAGAATGCGGGTTAGTGTGGCAAAGGGGTATAGTGATGTGTGCTATGCATTTTATGGAATAAATTTCTAGTTTTCCATATCCATGGTATACATTACAAATTTCATATGTAACCTTCCATATTCATGTAATTCAATTGGCAAGTGTTGCCAAGCAAGAAAGGGCTATATTGTGAAAGGGTCAAATAGGTATCATAAAAATGGAAGAAAGAAAGGAAAAGGGAAACATTAAAAGAAAAGGAAAAACATAGAATGAAAGAAAAGAGAACCTAGAGGAAGTATTTCTAATGAATGATCTAGGATAAATAGACTCATAACTGAATGACCAATTGTTGGTATGGGACAACTATTGGGAATTAAACGGTTGTGTCATGAATTTCAATGGTTAAACATTTACTCGATGTAAGAAGTTTAGAAAACACCGTGATGGTTGAAAATTCTAAGTTAGTGTAACCTAGATGGCTAATAAAGAGGGGACTTTTACTTAGAATTTAGCAAAGTCATGCAGAATAGCATACTGGGAGTGTGATCCACTAAAAAAGTGGTGGTGATTTTATAGCATCATGATCCGTTTGAGAAGCAAAGAGGAAATGACCTGTGCAGTTAGCAGTGATCTTGTGAGCTTAATTTTCTTTTTAAAGATAAAAGTAGTCCCCTATGGGGTAGAAAGGGAAGAAAACTCCCGCTATATGGGATGATCTGCAAAAGGAGCAGTGACCTCATGGTATTTTGATCCATTAAGGGACACCTCAGATAATACCACTAATAGCATTGTTACTTATGTGTTTAAATTAACTCATTCATGTAAGTAGTGATATATGGAGTAGTTCACTGGGTGACTCTCTCGATACTTTTAGGTTTCTATTCTCTAAAGAATGGCATTAGCCATAATGTTATGATTGTTTTCCTATTTTCCTAATTTTGTGATTTGTATGATCTTACAATGATGAATGATTTATGCATATCTATTATGACACCTATTTGACACTTTCATTATGAAATGATGTTAAGAAATGATATTGACTGTGAAATTCATTCTTATACTGAACTATATTGTGCTTTCATAAATACATGCCATATTAACATCTATGAACTATGCATGATATCTCGATAGATAATATGATATTTTAAAGAAAGGAATGTAGAATGTTTTCTGTGTTATCACGGTGGTACATGCCAGATGTTTTTCAAAAGAATGGATTGTTTGACTACTAGGAATTTATTTCTCATAATTATCCTAGTGTGTATCAGATGACTAGGCATACCTTACTACCAGAGATAAAGGTAACATGGATGAAAATATCTTTTCTAGAATCAAGCACAGTATTGCCAAGAATATGGGTTCTGTTAGTATGTAAAATTTACATATGATAATAGCAAAGTATTACAGGGGTTTGAGTGACAGGGTTGTTGTCTCCTTACCCCTATATGTAACATCCACTCCTAGTATGATTAAAGAGATGTATGTTAGTTGTTAATTTAATGTTTAATGCTTGTGTATGTTGCATTAATCTCATATAGTTGCATTAGCCTAGGGACTAAATTGAAAGGAAATATATGAAGGTTTAGTAAGAGGTGGCTAGGGACTCAATTGAAAAGGAAAAAATGAGGGATTTTAAGAGTGCAAAATAGCTCAAGGACCAAATAGCAATTTCTCCAAACCTCTCTTAAACCCTAGCTGAAGCCCTAAACCCTTCCACACTTCCAACCTTCAACATTTCTAGAGAGAGAAGTAAAAGGGGCGAGTAGAGAGAGAAAGGGGCAAGTTAGGGCAGGGAAGGAGATTTATGAAGGAAAAAGAGCAGATTCAAGGCTAGGAATTAGTCCTCAATAAGGAGATAGTCTTCCTAACACATCCTACACACACATTTGCAAAGAATCAAGATAACAATTCATCCTAAACCCCTCTCTTTTTCAAAAAGTTTACTGTGCTGGAAAAGTATGAATTTCTAAATGTTGAATTGAGTTTAGGGTTAAACCTACATTTTGTATGCTTTTTCTATTTCTATTGGATGTTGTGTTGCTAAATGTATGCTTATATATGTGCTTGTAATGGATTGAAAGGGTTGGGTTGTGTTCATCTAGAGATATATACTAGTTTTCCTAGAATATACCATGTTTGAGCTAGTGGATGAGAAATATTCAATGAGAAATAAAGTTTGTTATATGAAAATTAAGCTCATGTGTTTAGAATTGAAAATAGAATGCATTCTGGACTGGGTATTATGAAAATTATGTTTTCTAAACTGTAGCAGAACATAACAGCAGACTGCTAAGTATGGGGTAGTCGACTGTCATGTTGCTAGAAACCCAAAAGTGCAACAGAAGCTTAGCAACCGATTACCAGATCCTTAGCAATCGACTTTCGGGTTTGGGTTTGCACTAAGCAGTCGAATGGCCATCCTAGCAGTCGACTATCGTGCTCTTATTTTTTCCCAAGACACATTCCAAAAAGTGACCAGCCAGCTGGCAGCCGACTGCTAGGTTACTGTATGGCACTCGAGGAATACAGAGAGCCATTAGCTAACTACTAACCTTTCAGCAGTCAATTGGCAGCCCTCTAGCTTGCAAAATGAGGTTTTTTAATGGCAATTGAGCTTATTAATTCTTCATACTAACTTAATTAAGGGCTCACAACATAGGTAAGCAAGGAAATTAAGAGTTTTAGGTGATGAGAACCTTGTGATAGTGAAACAAAGAGAGAGCAGAAAACACAAAAAGGGAAAAAGGAAAGTATTTTCAGTGTATGCCTTAGGGTATATAGGCTCATGATCGAGTGACCAATTGTTGGTATGGGACAGCCGTTGGGCATTCCATGGTTGTGCCATAAATTGGATGGTTTAACGCCTACTTGAACTTAGATGATTTCAAAAACACCGTGATGGTTGTGAACTTTAAGTTAGTGTCATCTCCCAAAGGCCATATGAGAAACACATACTTAGAGTTAAGCATAACCATAGGCATGGGCCGATTCACCCTATAGTATATGTAGAGAATAGCATACTAGGAGTGTGATCTACCTCGAATGAATGGTGGTGATTCCATAGTACTATGATCCACCTAAAAGTAGAGAGGGAATGATCCAAGTAGAGTTGACGGTGATCCCATAAGTTTATACCAGCCCTGTTTAGGACAAAAGGAAGGAATCCCGCTGGTCAAGGATGATCTACTGGAAAGGGGCAGGGACCATTAAGGTACTTGGATCCACTGGGGGACGCCTTAAAATGTACAAAAGTTAAGGCATGACTAAATAGGCATACGCTCATTCATATAGACAGTGGTGCATGGAGTTGTTGCTAGGTGACTCTCTCGATTACTCTTAGGGTGTTTTATGTACTAGCCATATGTTATGAAAGTGAAATGATGTCATGTCTACTATCAAACATGTTTTATATGAAAGTGATGATGATATTGATGATGAATAAACTTCCTATATTTTAAAGATGATATGTTTTAATGAATGTGCATATTTATGAGTATATAACATGATTAAATGTTACATGCACTACATCCCAATAGTATGTGATATGTTTTATGAAAGAATGTATAGTTTTCCATGCAAGCACAGTGGTACAGGTCAAGAGATTTCATAACAGGTTGCATTGCTACTGAGATTCATTTCTCATTTTAGTGTTGGCATGTATCAAATGTGTAGGTCCCTTTAGGCTGGAAAAGAAGGTAAAGTATGAAGAAGTGTCCAATCTGGGTATATAGACTGTTTAATTTGAATAGCTTAAGTACATGGTAGAATGGAGCTAGCCTTCATGATATTTTGAGAAAGGCTAGTGTAGGATTATTTTGTATAGCCTATTCTAACTTATCTATATAGGAATTAAGCTAGATTGATGAATAGACTAATTGATGGGGTTATGAGTGGTAGGATTGTTGCCTCCATGCCCAATAGTTAATTGACTATATTTAATTAAGAATGCATGTTTATGTATAGTTAATCCAAGTGTATTCTATATATATATTTATCCCACTTCGATGTTGGGAGAACCTGAAAGTAGAGACCAACCTAAATGGTACTCAATTAATCAACTTGGTAAGAAGTTTAAAATTTACTCGAGTAAAAGTGATAGTAACACACCATTATTATGATAATTATATACATTATACCTTTAAACGCTTAAAAGGAACCATAGGCTAATGGGGGTGTTACACTATATATGAATGCTTAATATCTCCTGGGATGTGTGTTTGAAGATTTAAATGATATACATATAGTTATGAAATGTTTTACAAATTTTGTTATGATGTATGAAATTTTATTTTCGTTATGCTGAAGTATGTTAACCTGAGCAAAAGAACCTAAACCTAGTCAAATATTAAATTATTAATAGATTAAATGATCAAACAGATTTACAAGCTAATATAGTAAAGATAAATGTGACACACCTATCTATTTACATTTTATGACATTGTAAAGTAAAGATAAGGGTGTTACAATACACAACCTTAAGCTTCCATCTTTCTTCTTCACAAACAATACGGGTGCTCCCTATGGTGAAGCACTAGGTCTCACAAATTATTTCTCTAAAAATCCTCTATCTACACCTTCAACTCTATCAGCTTTAAGGGAGACATCCTATAGGGTGCTATAGAGATCAGTCCTGTTCCAAGAATTAACTCTATAGAGAAATCTACTTCCCTCTCAGGTGGAAGACTTAAGATTTCTTCAGGAAAGACATCTGGAAACTCATTAACTACAGGGATTTCATTGAGCTTATGCTGAATTTTAAACTAAGAATAACACAGAAAATGTATCCTTTGATTCTTTTCCTCAATACTCTTATTCAACAGTAAGGTATCTATAAAAGTCACAAATTTTCCTGAACAATCCAAGATTACATTGTTTAAGGACAACCGGTTTATCCCAAGAATAATATCCAAATCACTTAATGGCAAATAGATAAGATAAACAACAAAAAGCTTATTTTCAACAAGGATTGGACAATTTAAATAGGCTAAAGAAGTCAAAATTTGTTCTCCCACAGGAGTAGAAATAGACAACTCATAAGGTTAGTGGGATATAGGTAATTCCAATATTTTCACACATTTATAAGAAATAAAAGAATGAGTAGTTCTAGAATCAAACAATACAATTAAAGATACATCATTTATCAAACATTTACCTTTCATTAAATCATTGGACTGGGCTACTTCTTTACCTTTTAGGGTATAAACTCTCCCAGCAGTTGGAGGTTTATTGTTCTTCATTGGTTCCTTCCAATGTGGGCAGTCCTTTACAAAATGTCCCACCTTTCCACACTTATAGTAAACACCTTATTGCCACCTGCAAGGTCCATTATGACTTCTCTCACATTTTAGGCAAATATTAGGTATTTTTGGCTTCACCATTGGCCTCTTACTTCCCTAACCTTAGCCAAACTGATTATCCCTACCTCTGAAGAATCTTGGTTACTTTCGTTTAAGGAAGTTGGCTTTTTGTTTTTCTTTTTCAACCTCTGCTAGGTTCTTGGCAACTATGTGACACTTACTTGCTAGTGTAGTATAATTTCTAATCTCAAACGAAGCTACAATGATTTTCAACTCTGGCCTCAGCCCAGCCTCTAAATGCATGGCCTTCCATATCTCATCTGGTTGAAGCTTTAGACAACTCCTCAAACTTGGCCAGGTATTCATCAAATTTCATATTGCCCTAATTGATCTGCATGAATTCAATTTCCTTTTCATTCCTTACATTCTATAGAAAATATTTCTCCAAAAATACTTATTTAAATGAATCCCAGGTAATCTGGATCCTCCGGGCCTCCATCAACTACTTCGTCCCTTTCCACCAATACTCTGCTTCTCTAATCAACATGTAAGTGAAAAATAATACCTTCTTGGTATCTGTCGTACTAAGAACTACAAAAAACTTCTCTATTTCTCTTAACCATTCCTCGGCTATCTTTGGTTAGCTTTTTGGAACTCTAACCAACCATGATACATCGGGTTTCCTGCTTGTCCTTTTTGATAGTTAGGGTTAGGATGATTATTATTCCCCTATTCCCAGAATTTCCTGAGAACTTGGGTAATAGTAACAAATTGCTCCATCATAGCCTCTGTCACTCCCCTTATAGCCTGCATTACTCCTGTCAGGCTAGTCTCACACTCCTTCTCCTTTCCAGTATTTTTCCTATGTGGGGTCATAGTTCACTCTACAAAACAAACATTACCAAGGTGATCAATGTCAATAACATAATATTTATAAGAGGACATATGGCACCAATAAGAAATATTGTCTACCCCAAACCTAACACTCCATTCCTCAAGTCAAAACATAATTCAAGTCAGTAAACTACCTAGGCTCAGCTAACTATCTTGCATTAGTCTCTATCCTGAGGAATCTACCCTTCACTACCAAGTTAGTGTTCAACTAGCCGTAGTAGCTGTGCTCTGATACCAACTCCATGTAACGCCCCCAGTCTTATGGTGCCTTTTAGTTAATTAAATAGTATTATGTAATATCCAACAGGATTGATGAGTTACTACTACCTTTACCTAAGTAAATTATAACTTTTACCAAGTTAAATAATTAAGTGTCATTTGTTTAGGGATTCTACACTCGGGATTCTCACACATAACATAGCAAAATTTATTAAAATAAAATATACATATATATTTACGTTCATACACATTATTCTTTTATAATAATTATAGTTTCTTTACATTAGACATATACCTATAGATATGTGACGCTAATTAGGGTAAGGAGACAACAACCCTGTCACTCATACTCCTTTTTAGAATCCTACCAGTAGATACCTATCTCACATATCCTAATACATATATGCCCTCATTCTATACACCAAAATCATCCTTCTGATCCTTCTAAAAATAACCATAAGGAATCAGGGTATTGGGCATCACATATTTACATGTCAAAATATAAAACTACTATGCTAATCCTACATATCCACCCCTCATGTAAGTGGGGATGATGTGGAAATTTCTATAACTGAAATTACCCAAACTTCCTTTATCACCATAAAATACCCCAATATGGGTATGTCTACCCAATCAACCTTCACTTCTAGTAAAATTTGGAATCTTGGCATATAATACAAACCAACATTAATAAGAATAATTTTTCAATAGCAATAACAACTTATTTTAAAAGCTTTTGATATGTACCACCATACTTATATGGAAATATATTACATTCTTTTCATCATCAAATAATACATCTTGCCTATTAGGATACCAAGCATGAATACAATTATATCTCATACTTATGAATGCAACATCACATACTCATCACACAAGATATATTATCAAATTATATTACATATCCATCACACAAGATATATCATAATGGTAACAGGGTTATGTTCATGTATAAGCACAAAGCATACATAAAGAATCCAGAGCATATCTCATGGCCATTGCCAAATCATTATCATACCAAGAGAAATCAAGAAAGTCACCAAGCGAACTACTCCTCATATTAAACCCTCACTCACAAGTGATTTTCACTTAGTCCATAACTGCCCACAATTTTCAACTACTATTTGTATATTATCTGGCAACCCTTGACTGTAATTCATGTACATGCTCCCTTCAGTAAATCTAAGTATATCAACCCACAACACCCCCACAAGGATCCCTGCTCGTCTCCTAGCAGATCATTCCCCATCACCAAGAACCACAGGGTCTTAGCCCGTCTTCTGGTAATTCCTCCCCCGCATATCTAGGATTACTATTTTTTCACAAATCATTTTTCAAAACACTATTCACAAGTATATAGACTAAGGTGATTCAGCTCATACCATAGTTATGTCTAACTTTAAATATGTGACTCCTTTAATTGGTCATAGAAGAGTTCACTAACTTAACATTAATAACCATCATGGTATTTTTCAAACCATTTAGTTCAACCTTGGAATGCCCAATGACCGTCCTATACTAACAATTGGTCACTCGACATTAGTCTATCTACCACTATCCATATACTAAGAATACTTTCTCATTTCTCTTGTATATATAATGCTCATTCCTTTTAAAATCTCATTTCATTTTTGCTCTTGTTCTTTCACTTTCAACCCACACATTACCCATTATACATTCTAGGTTTGAATCCCTTGTTTGAGTGGAGTTTTGGGTTAATTGCACTTTAAGTTAGGTCAATGAGTTCATTATCCAAAATAGAGGCCAACCAGTCAACTTCCACCCACCTGCAGTTGACTTTTAGCTTACTATCCTGTAAAATATTTTCAAAGCCAAGGGTTACAAGTCAACTGCTATGGACTTGATAGTCAATTACTCTATTCCTGGCAATTTTTTGGAAAAGATAAGCATGGCAGTCAATTCCAAGGGCTGGCAATCGACTGTTGGAGCTTTGTATTTGTTTCTAAGCAATTAAAGAACACATTAGTTGACTTCCAAGGGTTGGCAGTAGGTTGCTATGTTATGCTCTATTTTTCAAATTGGTTGTTGACCCAGAATTCTACCCAAGAACTTGTTTGTAACCATTTATGATAATCAATAACTCAATACTAGCATATAAGCATTATTTATCACATAAAAATAGCCCAAATTACCGTTTAATCTCACTCAAATTTTTGATTCGACCTCATTTTCATTAATAGGTAAAAACTCATTTTTTATAATCTGATTTACGTAAACATAAATACATCCAAGCAATTTAAAACACCCAATAGTAGTTAAAAACATCAAGAATATAGTTTTTAGCTTCCTCTTTAGCTTAATAACATGAAAATCATAATTTTCCATACATGAACAGTAACTTTTGAAATATAGAGGATTAGGTTGTTTGTTACCTTATTTCTGGTAAAAGCTGGATTTTCAATCTTAGATACCTTCTTGGATTCCTCTAGTGCTAGCTTCTTACCTCAAAACACTTTAAAATTCCACTCCCTTCTTAATTCCTTATTTTCTCTCTCTAACTCTTCTCCTTCTCTCTCTACATTTCAACTCTAAGTGTGGATAAGGGAAGAGAGTCTAATATTTTCACCTATTCATAGATGGTCCAGAAATTACAACTTTTATCTTAGTTCTTTGATCATTTGACTTAAAATGATAATTTCTCTAGTCATATGCCAAATTATCATTTTGCTCCCTATACCATTGGTGGGATGTTTCAAAAATCTGGTAGCTACAGTAACTATTTTGGCTAAAATTACGGTTTGCCCCCTCTAGTAACCCTTTTCTTTTCATTCAAATCCCTACTCTTTTCCTTTCAATTTAGTCCCTTATTATAATACAACTACATGTAATCTAATATAACATACACAAGAATTTAACTTATGTATAAACTAACAAATATCTTTTATAAATAAATTTTATAAATAAAATGAGCAGATGTTACATATTGATAAGAGAACTTTAGGCATTTGCCTTGGTATGATGAAATCTGGCTTTGCATCAGCTAAGTCTTCTTATGTGTATCTAGAGCTATTTGAGGAAGTATGATTTGGCATTGTGTTGGTCTCAAGCAAGCTCATTTCTCGTACAAGTGTTGAGGAAGCCATGTGGGGATGGAAAGTGTTGAGGATTTTGCACAAGAGTAGAAAAAGTAGGAAAATACAATAGAAGTGAAGAAACTGCTAAATGAAGCCTTCTTGAGGTGTAGTATAACATTTTAGATAGAAAAATAGTAGATAAGAGACCACCAGATATGTTGGATGATAAAGATAGGAAAATGGAAAGGCTCGCATACAGAACACATTAAAAAAACTAACTAATTTGATATATGCTTTAAATTCCACGGGTAAGTTTGGCCAATACAATGACATGCGAACCTGAACCATGAATCCGAACAGATGATCTTCTTAGAAGCAAAAATGTGGAAAGGATTTATGTGTGTTAGACGGCGCTATCATTGGCATTCTTCGGAGACTTCAACTTTAAACTGATTAGAAAAACTCTTGCACTAACTAAGACGAGTTGAATCAGAAATTTACTTTGAGATTCACTCGTTGCGAAAGCACGCCACTCATAAAGAGAGGTTAAAGCTTCTCTCTCTAACTCCCCTTAGCATTATTATAATCAACAAGGGAGAATCTTAATTCATTTTAACCGTTCCAATTAAATAATCAACTGATTGAAGTTTGAGTTTGAGGCATTTACACAGATTCCAAGCAGTCCACTACATCCAAGAAGCTAATAGGTATTATTGTTACATTCATCATGTAGAAAAAAGTACATAGTAATTTTTTTAATTTTAAAATATAATATAAAAATAATAATTATATTTTAAAATAATAAATTAAATAATATAAAATTATCTCATTCTTATATTGTAACTTTTATTATTATTATTTTTTTTACATCCTCACATCACATATTTTATTTAATATTTTATTAAAAATTAATAATAAAAAATTCATATAATTTGGAGATGCTTGACAAGTTCAAACCCAAACTTCCATACATTTATATGACTCGTATACATTGACTTCCAAGTTTATAGTGTAAATGCAGCTGTGGTAGATGCAAGAGTTTAGTGCAAAAATCTTCTATGATTGGAGAGTATGTCCTGCTTTTGTAGGTGAATCTTAATATCTCATCATCCATATATGTCTTCACATATTTTTGTATATTTAGAATATAAAACTCATCTTATTCCAAGCGAGGTGAATCATATATTTTTTTAGTGTTCATTTTTTGCATTTAAGGTTTATATAGAGTTTAATATAAAAATAAAAAAATAAAAATATACGTTCAACTAAAAATAATAATTATAAAAAAATCAAATTATATTAAATTATTTTTTAGGTTATATTATTTTTAATTTTATTAACTTAATCATTAATATGTGTAAATATATTTTGTATGTTAAATTGTAATGCATTAAATAGTATTCTTTTCAAATTTGATGTGACATTGTCATCATCAAATTTATTGGCGTCACAACCTCTACTCACGAAGCCTTTTTCTTTTTACTAATTTTAAGACAATAGAAAGTTGTTGCAAACTCAATTAGTGAGAATCAATCTTTTTAAAAAATAAAAATGGTTTTCAGCTTCTTATGTCCAAATGAAACTGCTCAAGTGGTGAGAGTGCCGTGAAATTTAATTTGAGAAGAGCTAAAAATTCAATCCTTTACTTTTGTTTTTTCCGTTCCATTCCCATAAAGGTCCACAGTCCACACATGAGGTGAGGTTTTAGTACTATACTTTTAAGAATAGATATAATTTTAAAACTATAAATATACGGTAAATATAATTTTACCAAATTTATGGCAATATTAATGTATTCGACTCTATAAAATTTTCATGGTAATTTTTCACTCCAAGTATTTATTTTGGATTTGGGTCTTTTAAACTATATAAGAATCATCAACATCGGTAAAGTATAAATAAAATATTATAGCCATTCTATCAAATTTAGACTTTGAATAAATAGCAAAATTAATTTTTGAATCTTTAGACTCGTATCTATTTACTAAAAAAGATTTTAAAATAATTAAATTTTTTTAAATTATTACTTACATATAAATTCATAAAAAGGATATACAAGTTATATTATATATATATATTATATAAATTTAAAATATATAATCAATATAAAATTTTAATAAATTTATTCTTAAAAATAATTAAAAATAATAATTTATAAAATTATATTAAATTTAAATTATTTTATTTAAGGTCTAATTATTGGGTCCATATGCGTTATATTTAAAAAATAATGTATTTTTTATGTGAGATAAAAAAATATTTAATTTTTAATTTATTTATGTATATTTTTTAAATTTTTTTATTTTTTTAAATACAAAAAATGGTGAGACGGTGAATATTCGGAGACAGATGGCATGCATTCTGTTTTTGCATTTTGGAGTTGACATTCAACTTTCATCTCGCTCAACTCTGACTCATTTGAAGAATCAAGATCTACCCAAGTCCACAAAAACTACCGGTAAGCGGTTAAAGCGGAGCTCACAGACAGTTTAACCTATGGAATGACGGAATTGGCCCTCATGTTATGAGGTTTTTTAACTCATTGACAGATCGACATATACACCTCAGTGTACAGGACGAGTCACAGACTAAAGAGCCAATCGACAAATATCTATTGACGCTTCTGGGGTTCTCTCTATCCCTACTTCTCTGTTTCATTTAGCCGAATGTTCTTATAACCAGCGCTGTTCAAACTCTTTGCCAATCCTTAATTCATTGAATCTCAATGTTTCCTTTTCTGGGCATTCCACCATTTCTTCTTCAGATCATAGTTTTTGCCTAAAATTATTTCTTGTTTTGAGCTTTTACCATTCGAATCAACTCACTTGGGAACAACTTTTTGGGTATTGCTTATTCTGTAGTTCTTCTTTTGAGCGCTTTAGCAGATTCCATTTGTCGAGTGTCATGCTAGATATGCCAATTTATCCTCATTCCTGGTTAGTATTGTTCTCATTCTTTCTTATTTTAACTGAATTTGATTAGAATATGCCTTTCATTTTGTCAAGGGTTGCTATTACCTCTATTCATGGATTTTCAAAGTTTGATGTAATTTGATTGATTGATTTGGAGCATTATCAGTTCTATTCAACTGCCTTCCTATTACTTTTCATTGTTTATTATGGATCTCTCATAGAAACTATATATTCAGAAGCTTATGTTATTCATGCTTTCTTAGTTCTTTGTTATTCATGATATCGCAAGTCGCCCTTTTGCTTTTTGCTTTGTTTTTTTATTATTATCTTATTTTTATATCCCCTAATCGACAATTTCTGAATTTTAAGTTTTGGTAAGATACTTGTTACCTAGCTTTCAGCTATTATACAAACCATTCGACCTTCAATTCCATTATTTAAAGCAGTCAGAATCAGCGTTCTTTGTATTCTGTGCTGGAAAATTAGAGCCTAGTGGAGGTTAAAAACAAGTGCAATACAATTGGGCTGAAAAAGCTTCTGTCTTTCTGTAAGACATAATCAGAGACATTAATTTTTCTTATGGCTTAATTTTCCAGAGGAAAAAACTTAGTTTACAGATGATATAATGGGGAATCAGCTTCTCATTTTGTGTTGATATCTGATTAAAGTCAAATAAAACTTGCCTGTAACCTGTTTTCTGAGATAGGTAGCTTTAACATATCAAAGCCATTAATTATAGAGAATAAGCAAATGAGATACTTCACTCTGAATTCCTGTAAAATATTTAATGCGTGTGAACAAAAAATTATTAATTGCAAAATTTCTACAATTTTTGTTAAGCATCTCATTATGTACGTTATTTCTGGCAGAGATCCTTGTCTGCATGATCAGATCTTTTTTGGGGGTTTTAAGATAATGGGTAGAGGTAGAAGAAAGGGTAAAAAGCTTACAGTTACCAATCATGAGGATCCTGGAAGTGGTGAGGATGAGAAAATACCTGCACAGAAGAGAAGAGGAAGACCACAAAAACCACTAAAGGATGATTTTGATGAAGAAGAAGTTGAGAAAATAGAAGATAATGGTGACAATGTTAAGAATGGGGTCGCTAGTAAAGAGATGAAAAGTCCCACTGCAACAGAACATGGAAGGAAGAGGAAACGAAATTCACAGGTAAAAGAGAAATTAGAATCAGCTGAGGATGAAAATGGTGTTGGAAACCGGTCAAGCACTGATGAGCTGACAAAGTCCAATGGATTCCGGCATAATGGAAGCAGGCGTAAAAGCAAGCCTCATCGAGCTGCTGAAGCCGGTGTGCAGTGCAAGTAACACTATGGTGGCTGTGCTATAGCTTTCTTTCTTTCTATGTTGCCGGAAAATTATGAGATAGGAAGAGAGGCCTAATAATAAGTGATTTCTTGATTCGATTTTTTATTTGTTTAGTTTCTTTCTTCATATTTTTCCTTTCTTCTTTGAAGGAAGGGGAGTTGAGCGGGCTCCATGTGGGGTTCCCTGTCACTAATTCCATTTTGTTTTGATGCACGAATTTGAGAATTTGGTTGTACTTTTATAATGCTATCACACTTTTGAAGTTAAACCTTTTCCAGTTCTACTTTTAGTTCAGTTTCTTAATAGTGTGGTCATTTTTTTTTCAGATAAAAATAGTGTGGTCATATTTGAGATATAGAAGAAAGATTTATAATTTGGAACTTGCAATTTTTAGTTATGGCTGTGCCTCATATCTCCCAGTTCTACTAATTATGGCTTTCCCAAGGGACAAAATAGAAGAAATATTTCCTTTGCTATCCTAATGAGAAGTCTGGTGACAGAGAATCAGAGGAGAATTATTCCTGACCTTACATTATGTAATATTCCCATCTGTCTCAAAACTTATTTTGAATAGTTGTAAGTTATATTTTTTACACATAATCATCATTCTTATTAATATTATACATGTCAATTACGTGGTATCAGGATTTTTTGATGGTTGCTCCACTTTTCCTTTTTGTTGCTTGGCACCTTATATTTGTTACTACAATCATAATGCTTTTATTGGTGATCTGTTTTATTTTTCTATTTTTTCCAAATTAAAGTTCCTTCTATTCTTGTACACTCAACTCTGAAGGCCCTCAGAGTCGAAGGTGAAAAGAAAATCAGAGGACACCACCCTTGAATCTGGGTATGAAGCTAGTTTTTCAGGATGAAGCAGCAGAAGCTTGAATGGCTTTATTAGAAGGTTCAGTATGAAGTGATTCTTGTCTTTATTACTTATTATTTAGTACCAGAATTACCCTTCATGAGTTCTTTGAAAAAATTTATAAAACATTACAAGGACCAAGAAGCATCCTGAACATGTAAGTGTGAAGTTTTTGTTTACTTTGCAGCTTCAATTTTGATTAGGCCTTTACTAAACTTCTTGCTGCTAACTCTGTTCAGCTTTCTGATGTATCTATTTAATAGGAAGGAATCTAAAAGTTTGCAGCATTGATGCTATTGTTTTAATTTATGCTCCCCAATGTTTGGATTTTATAATGATTGTTTTAGGTCTATGGTCGTTATCTAATATTTGGAATAATACATGTTATTTTTACATGTTAACATTAAGCTTTTACCTGAACAGAAAGACTTTTAACTGAAACATGTATCTGGATATTAACATATAATTGTTGTCTAGGTATTCTGTAACTTGTAAAGTTTATAATTATTTAGTTGTTTGGTCCAATTTATGATTTCTATTGCATTCTCTTCGTAAACAGAGGCAAGGATATAGATACGCCCTGGTGTAATTGGTAATAATTTCAAGGACAATAGAATGTTGGAAACAATGGGATGGTTCTTCAGGGAGAAAATTATGAAGTTGTTCATTTCATTTCTTAGTCAAAAAGGTGATGGGTTGTTGGAAAACCCCCTAAGTTTTCATATCAGCATTTATCTGTATAGAGGGACGCCATAGCAATGAAAGGTCATAGCATGTTGGTTAAACTAAACCCCGTGAATATATGTATCTGCAATTACCGAGTTATGTTTGAGACAGGAACTTTTCTCTAAGTACTTACCTTTTTTGGAGTGAAAGGTCATGGCTTTTTGGTCTAACCCCGTAAATTTGATTACTGTAATTCGTAACTATCTAACATTGAAACTTCATTGCATGTTGGTCGTTAAACTAGAGCAAATATTGATAAATCTTGAACTGCTATTTTTATTCAGCAAAGCAATGCCTTTTATAGGCAAATACATTTACAGGAAAGACAAAAACCATAATCTAAAAAAGTAGCCACATCCTAAACAGTAAACAGTGGGATAGAACATAACACCACAATAAAATAGATTTAACAAAATCAAATTATCTAACAGTAACAAAATATCTAACACCCTTCCTTAAATTGAAATTTCTTTTAGCTTAAACTTGACTTCAAACTAAATTCTTCATATTGCAAACGCCAACAGCACTTCACTCTTGTAATAAATGACATCAGTTATTTTTTCCTTTGTGAGATCTCCCAAGTGAAACTAGACATTAAGTTGTTTACTTTTTTCATGTAAGAAAAGTTTTTTTTTTTTTTTTTTACAGTTTGATTACTGAACTATTGTCACAATAAAGTGGAGTGGTACCTTTTTGTGGAAAATGAAACTCACCAAGAATATTTCTCATCCATATTGCTTGGCAAGCACAAGCGTTAGTTCATAGTTGCTACAGACTTGTGTTTGGGCCATGACAGAGTGACAATTTGCTGTTTTTTGGATGACCATTAAACAGCTCCTGAACCTAGTAAAAACGCAAATGCACTTGGATCTCATGCAAAGCTAATTAAGGTTTATTTGAAGGTTGTTTTATTTTCTTGTTTTTTTAATTTTTTTGTATAATTAGTTTTGAGAATTTATATGAGTATTATTTTATGTATTTATATACATGTCATTAATAAAAAAATTATTTTTTATTTTAAAAAATTAGAGTTGAGAATATCTTTTAATTTTTTTGTATTTTTTATTATCAAAACACATTCTTTTTTTTTTTGTGAAAAACAGTTATTTAAATAAGTTTTGTTGTTTTTATGTTTTTTAAAACTAAAACTAATTTTTAAAACCTAAATTCAAAGAGCCCCAATCTGTCCTGTCTCCTTTCTTGTAAAAGATTCCATAGTCAATGGTACCTTGCAAGTACCTGAGAATTCTTTTGGCAGCTAACAAATGCACTTCTTTCAGTTGCTCCATGTATTTGCTAGTAAGACTGACAACAGACTCAAGTTTCAACCCACAATTTGTTTGTAAAAAGTGCTATCGATGTTCCTTCCTCCAGGATCTTTCTGAAGTTTCAACCCCATCTCTGAAATAGAAGTTCCAACAACAAATTGGTTAGCTTCCATGCCAAGAAAATTATGCATTAATCCAAGATCAAACATATCAAACTCCTTCATCATGGACTCCTTAAATGTATCAAGCATTCATTCATTATTTCGTATAAGCATACAATATCATTGCTTCCATCTTTAGTTTTTATTTTAGTAGTATGCTCATAGGGACATTTCTTAAAACCAGCCTTCAAGAAATAAGCATTTATATGGCTATACCAAGCTCTTAGAACTTGCTTGAGTCGTACGCTCACATCCATGTTTCACATAATCACGAGATTAATTATTGAATACCTATTGTTGGAAGTTTCCATGAAGGAATTAATGCTGATTTTACATCCATCTAAAAAATTGAGCATACACTTTGTGCTACCAAAGCTACCGCTAACCAAATTAAATTATATATCAAGCTTGGCCACTGGGGCAAAGATTTCTTTGTAATCCATACCAAATTTTGGCTTGTAGTATTGTTTAGCTACCAAGCGCACCTTGTATTTGTCAATATCACTATTTTCTTTCGATTTTGTCTTGTAAATCCATTTAACGTGACCAAACTGTCTTAATTTCTTAAAAATAAAAATAAAATTAAAAAAAAGCTAAAGATTGTTCAAGCAATTGTCCAATCAGGAGCTCAAGCTTTGAGAGTCCGAACTTTCTGTAGAATTGCATGATAGAATAATATACCCACACGTTAGTTAACGGAGTTAACAGAATATTTTGGGACTAGTCATGTCATCGATTTATGATATGATATTGAAAACTTGAAATATATATCCCACAAGCACAAGGACGCTATGCTGGGATTGGGCCGAAAATGTTGTTGTAAACATCTTTTAAAGTGTATAGAGCGACGTAAAATAATGAAGTGCTGAGGGAAAAAAGAAAAACAAAAACTGTTTTTTTTATACTTCATTGCTTTTTCTTTACATTTTAGAGTTTTTTTTCCACTCCTTTCACTGCTTCTTTTATCTTACAACGTCTTTGTTCCTTTCCTTTCGGCTCTCTTGGTCTTCGCGAATCGGGGTTCACCAGTGCGTTTTTTTTGTCTTTTTTAAATGTTCGGCGACCTTTTTTGAGAAAAGGGAAAAACAAAAAGAAAACAACTGATATCTTATTATAAAAGATAATAATATTTGTATATATTACTTAATATCTTATTCTAAAATATAATTTTCATTGATACATCAATTTTCATTAATATTATTCATTAATTTTCATTGATATATGAGGTTTGGTATAATATCGTTTTAACAATATTATTTTAGATAATATAGTATCTTAAATAACACAATTAGATGATACTGTTTGTTAATGTTATGTGATAATACGAGAACGTTTAACATAACAATGTGTTATTATATCACACCAACAAATGTATTTTCTTATAATACAAAAAATATTGTATCGTCTCATATTATAATACAAAAAATGTGAATTATTTTACACATATTTTTTTGATATTATTTATCTATTTTATGAGCATTTTATACATTTTTATTCCAAGAATCACCTGAATTTATATCCTTTTTCATTTCAAGAGTTTTATCAAGTCATCATCAGTAATGAAGAAATTTTAGAGTTTCAACATGGGTTAGAACACGCCCATGTTGAGAAAACGACCTCCCACACGACCATGTTGAATTTGACATGGCTATGTTGAAGAAAACGGCCTCCCACACGATCGTGTTGAATCCAACACAACCGTGTTGAAGAACACGGTCTCTGACACAGCCGTGTTGAATAACACAGCTCCCAAAAGGCTGTGTAGATGGCACGGCCTTGGAACATGGTCGTGTTGGACTTGGAACACGATCGTGTTGGTAGGATCACAGGTTATGTTGGATATTTTATAAAGGGAGAAGCTAACAAAGAGAAGGGGTTTCATGATTTTTGACCTCTCATCTTCCTTGGAGCTATAAAAAGACACATTCCAAAGACTAAAGGGCAACTGTTAGGAGACTACCTTCAACCTTAAACATCCAATTTGTGACCCTTGGAGTTCCGTTAGAGATTAGTAGAGGAGATTGGAAGCACATCAAGAGGCAATCAGGATTTTGTTCACTTGGAGATTGAAGATTAAGGTTGTTCGTCTATTATTCGAGAGAAAAAGGATGTACATGTTTTCATCTCTTTCTTTCTTCTTTGTATGTGATTTTATGATTGTTATATCCATGAACATGTATAGCTAGATTTGTTAAACCCATTGAAGTTCCTTACTATGTTGGTATTTTCATTTTGAATTTTATGGATATTGAATTTGGTCTTGTAATCTTCTTTGCAATTATAAATGAATGTTTAATTTTCTTTACAAGACGTTGTGTAGAATGCTATTGAGATCTATTTTAGTAATTGAGAAATTCTAATTGAAATTAGAAATATAATTGCAAGGAATAGTCAATTCTCACTTAGAGATAAGGTTAATTAATTGCTGGATTAAGAAGTAACAACTCTTAATAGTAATGGATTAAAACGGTAAGCCTGATCTAAAATTAATCATTAGGAAGAGATTCCAGTGATAAGTTCTTAGGTTTAGAAGTTCAATTATCTCAAGAGAGAAGTTGAATTTAATTTAGAATCCATTCACAAGCATTAAAATCAGATTGAATAATTCATTATCCTTTATGTGTTTGCCAACTAGTACAGGTCTCTCTTGAGTTTGCTTTTCTTGTCTTGATTAACTCTTTTTCTCATTCATTATCGTTGAATATTTACTATTGCATTTAATCATTAGTTCAATTAGAAATTAATCACTTTTACTTTTAGGCTAGATAACAAAGAACAAGGAGTAGGTCTAGACTTTTCCGTTCTCATGGGATACGATCTTGATATTCACCATTGCACTAGGTTGCATTGATAGGTTCATTGTCTTAGGTGTAGTTGCATTGACAGCGCATCAATAATGTCATTTTAACAATATTATTTTAGATAACATGGTATTTTAGATAACACAATTAAATGATACTGTTTGTTAATATTCTGTGATAATATAAGAATATTTAAAATAATAATATTTTATCACATTTCACCAAAAAATATATTTTCTTATAATACAAAAAATATTGTATCATCTCACATCATACTATTAAGAGGGATACATTTTTTTTTAACTTACCAATTTTACTCATATTATATTTTATTTATATTTTAGTCTAAATTAAAAATATCACTTCTTTTCTTTTCTATTAGTTCTTCTGGCTAAAAACTCTCCCTATATTTATATTGCTACAATTTCATAGAATACTTAATTTCCTCAACACACATCCCCAACCTCATCTCGCGAATACTTAATTTCCTCAACACACATCCCCAACCTCATCTCGCACACACAATATCTAATAGTATGGACCTATAGTTAATTTTTTTAGTTTAAAGCTATTTATGAAGTTTTTTAAGATAATCATGATATAATAAAATAGGTTATTTATTTAAATTCATAAGGGTAGATTTAAAAATTACAAAAACAAAAACATTGATTAATACATAAATAACAAAATATTTATATCTTATATCATTATTATCTGAAAATGTCACTAATTAATATATCAAACATAAATATCATAAATATAATAGTATGTAAGATCACACTGTAAAATATCATAATATATAAGATAACATAGTATTTGATATTACATTATACCACATGTCCCCTAATTTTGTAATGTTTTTTCTTTATTTTTAGAGTAAATTACATTCTCGTCTCTTGAAGATGCTAAAATTATAATCTCTTTTATTCTATTTTAAAAAATTATAATTTTTTTGTTAAGATATAAGAAAAAAATTATAATTTCATCTATTTTGATCAAAAATACTCTTATATGTATTATTTATATAATAAAATATGTATTAGACTAACATGAAAAATTATTTTTAAATTTAAAATAAAATAACCTTATAATTTTTAACTTAAAATAAATAATAACTTTTAAATTTTTTTAATAAATTATAATTTTTTAAAAAAATTTAAGAATGAATTGTAAATTTTTAAATAAAAATAAGATAATATAATTTTAACTTTTAAAAAAAAGCGTGTAATTTATTGTTTTTTTAAACGTGCTTTTACAAAAATGAAATGTACTTTGTTGACATATTTATATGATCATGATGACCACCGTAACGTGAAAGAATGGCACGTGCTGAATCACGTAGTCCAATAGATGAGCCGAAGGTTCAGGTCTCAAAATTCAATTACAAACCAGGTCAAACCGTCTGACGTATTCCTACATCTAACTATATAAACTATAAACATCCGCTTGGCGGGCCACGTGGAAACTCAGACTAATCAAAATCTTATTGGACATAATCTTTGCAATAATTTATAGAGTAAGCAAGAAGTAATACAATTTCGTCCCCGTGAAGCTTAAACTTGAAGTAATCCCAACAACATTATATACATGGGTGGTGGTGATCTAGAGAATGACCATTCCACAAACTTGATATTTGTTCAACTACTGTTTTTACCAAATTATACACCAACAACATCCCTGCTAGCTGCACCAACACATTAGGTCCGTGACTAAATATATAAAAAGTCACTCCAATTAACATGCATTCCGAGTCTCATCTAGTTCATCTTTTACAATTAATTGACAAAATTTTTATTTTGGTGAATTAAATTTAGTAATTTTTTTAATTTTTTAATTTATATTTTTTTATTCTTAATTTAATTTCTCATATTTATAATTATTATTAATTAATTTTTTTTATTTCTGAATTGTTAAAATATATAATTGACAAGTTAAACATTAAGTAAGAATCACTAAATTTTTATTTTTGATCTCTCAAATTTAATGAGTTTTTCAATTTAATTCTTTAAATTTAGTGATTTTTTTAATTTAATCTTTCATATTTTTTATTTTTAATTTAATCTCCAATATTTAAAATTGTTATTAATTTAATCCTTATATGTACAAAAGCATCAAAATACTTAACAGAAATATTGAGTTGAAAGATTAAACGTTGAGCAGAAACATTAAGAGGCTACCAAACTTGCTTTTTTCTCCTTATTTCTTTCAAGAAGTCAATGTTGGGCGTGTAATTTGATTTTTTCTTCAAGTATTCCAAACAGTGACTTTTTCAGATATGTAATTTTGCATATATAATTTTTTTTCAATATCCCAAAGGAAATTTTTAGCAGGTTCACTCCAACTATATCTTGTCTTACAGGCCAAATAACTAGGTAAATAATTTTATATTATCTTAACATGAATTAAAATTTTGATTATATATATATATACACACACACACAAAATGTAACATTTGGAAGACTTCAAAAAAAAAAAGTCAAAACACACAATATTAGTCACCTAAAAGGAACGAGAGAAAGAAAAATATTTGCTGAAAATTTCTATCTCACCATAAGGATAATCTCTACCCTTCATTGTACATACATTGTATGTGCAAAAGAGTTGCTTAAGTTTGGTAGTCTTTTAATATTCTTACTTAGTATTTTTGTTTTTTATTTTGACACTTTATATACAGAGAGACGAAATTGATAACAATTTTAAATGTGGGATACTAGATTAAGAAAATTGTTAAAATTGAGAGATTAAATTAAAAAATTACTAAACTTAAAAAATTAAATTAAAAAAATTGTTAAACTTGAGAGATAAAAAATAAAAGTTTTGTAATTTTTATTTAATATTTAACTTGTCAACTCAGTATTTTTGTTGTATATTTTAATCATTTATAAATGAAGGGATCAAATTAATAATAATTTTAAATGAGGAGAATTAAATTAAAAATAATCAAATATAAGGGATTAAATTAAAAAATTATTAGATTTGAGACATCAAAATAAAATTTTTGTTATAATTAATTATTTTTTCCAAACCAAATGTGTTGTGGTCTCTCTCTAGAGGATAAACATGAATAGAAAATCCAACATTATTGACTATATACATTACAAGGATTTTGGTAATTTGATTTGATAAGTCTCAGTTAACTATATCAACAGTCAACTGTGATTACAACTTAACTTCAATCTCATGTACTATCATAAGGGCAAATATATGAATAAAAGTATCAAACAATTTAAGAGGTTTAATAAGCCTCTTTTCTACTATTGCCTGTCTATGTATAGTTTTATTTTTTATAAACATAAATTTGACTAGTTTTACCTAATTTTTTTGGTGATTGCTCGTAATCACATTTATAACTTAAACAAAATTTTAAAAATTAAACTAATCATCGAATCATTTGAAGAACTGATTCACTAATTAAATTGTAGTTAAATTGATAAAAATTAAATATATTTTTTAATTTTATATATTATAATATATCTTTAATTTTTAATATAATATAATAAATAATACTAAAAATATTATATAAATTCATTACTTGATAAAATAAGTTCACCATACATAATCATAAACAATACTAGAACTTGAAATTTAGAACAATATGTCAATATCTAATAAACTATCACAAATAAGAGGCAATATCATTATGCATCCTGAAGATATGTACACAAAATGTAGAAAGAAGCATAAATAATATATATCATGCTTGAAGAAACACAATGCGCCTCTCCAATTATGCATCATGATACATAATTTTCTTACAAAATGCACACAACACTAATCCACCCTCAGGAACCACCAAATATGCAGTGACAAAATCTAGATATGTACATAGATATGGAGATTCACAAGCATCAAAAGACTGATAGGCTCAAACATCATAAGATCTAAGTACGTATTAAATTTATCAAAAGAGTAATTTATTATCTTTTTAAAAGAACAAAGGGCATAAAATAGAGAATATTTGATAACTATTGTGGAAAAATCAAAAATCATAAGATCTAAATAATGTTATTAAATATCAATACTCAATAACAGAATTGTTTGCCAGACAATGAACCAAGAAGGGGGATTAAATTTGTAACAACCCCCCTATCCTACTTTACACATCATAGAGTATATCTTAGCGGAAGTATAGAAAATCACAATAAATTTTTCACTCTTCCACATTAGGAAACATCAGAGGGTCGCTACTAATTGAGTGTAACCCAAATAGACTTTTCTTATAGTCTATTCAAATTCCACTCAACCACTTTTTCTGTGCAGCATATCTATTATCGCATTATACCATCACATATTACTTTGGAATATAAAGTTCTACTAGCCATCAAGTAAACAATTGAAATATACTATGCCATAACACTCAATCTATACATACATCAATAATTAAATCACAATTCATTAGTTTCATTATACAATTCTATATCCAAGACATTCATCATTAAATATATATACATAATTTTGAGCCTATTACAAATCCAACTCAGTACTATACATTTCTTCTAATATTTCCTTGTAGCCTTGGCATCTCTCTCATACCCAGCTATCTCCTAAGCATCCCCTATTCCTGGTCATCTGAACAAATAAATTGATGAGATATATAAATTCTAGTAGAGTAATATATAATTCAATACTTTTAAAATAGTAGTATGCTCAGATGTGTCAAGCACAGAAATCATCTCCCTAAGATCAATTCAAATACATGCGAATTACTAAATACTCTCAATTCAAAATAAACATGGAAAATCAATTCAAAACAACATGAGTATAGCGTCTCAAATCTATAGAAAGCATACTTTTAAATCACGCCTGTAAATCTCATACATATTGTAAATCTCATACATATATATCTCTATCACAAATCTCATTTGATCATCTTGTCAATTGCATGTCATCTTATCAAATCACATGTTTTAGTTGGGTGTGATCTGTAATACCAATCACCCGAAAATAGTGTCCTAATTTTTTAAATGTAATCCGTAACACCAATCACCCACTCAAGGACAGGCGAGAATCAACTTCCAGGGCATCCCCCGACATGTGCACATTGCTAGTCTCATCCTCATGCGGTCAATATGGCAATACATACACATAGTCGACTAATACTAGCTTTTGGATCCCCTGTTGGGCGCCTGCTGGGCTTTTTAGTGGCAGTTTTATCCGTCGCTAAAGTGTGTTTTAATATTATTGAAACGAATATTATTGTTGCTATAACTTTTGTTTAAATAATTAATTTAACAAAAGTTATAGTGGCAATAAAAATCATTGCAAAAAACTTTAGCAACAAAAAAAATTGCTGCTAAAACGCCCAACAGGCGCCAGCAAGGACACGCCCAGTAGAGGATCCAGACGCCTAATACTAAGGGTTATAAGACATTACACTTAAACCAATACATTACCTCATATAGACCATCCACCCTAACTCCTTA
Organism: Senna siamea; assembly: GCA_031216115.1. Classification (NCBI taxonomy): domain Eukaryota; kingdom Viridiplantae; phylum Streptophyta; class Magnoliopsida; order Fabales; family Fabaceae; genus Senna; species Senna siamea. The sequence goes on from CM062356.1 coordinate 15,571,806, forward strand.
AGTCTTCTATAGGGTTGTCTTGGTTTAATGGGAACTCCTAATAGATATAGATTAATTTAGATAAAAATGATTACGTTTATAAAACTATTTGCATAGAGAACATTCAACAGTCGTCCCATACCAGTTATTGAATGTCCACCCTAAGTTAATCCGTCCCCATGGCATACAACCTAATAGCCAAATCTAGCAAACATGCAACGAGCATCTCAATACTCAGGTAATAAATCTATACTCAATGTAATTCTCATCCTAAAAATTCAGTTCAGAAATCAATTCCTATTTCATGACAAATATTTGATATAAATCAACAATTCACAATATCAATTTAAAATCAAGAGAGTGTAGATTATTTTACCTTTACCGTTTATTCCTCTTTTGACCAGAGTTTTTCTCTTTTACCTTTTGATTGCCTTCAAAATTTGTTTCTTGAATCAATAGGTAAGGTTCATATTCTAATTCTTGTCAATGTGTATTTATCCAAAACTTAAGTGATGTGCTACCAATGAAATATATGTAGCCACACCTTAAGGCAGTGCACCTGTCAGTGTAGCCTAGTGAAATGGTGAGTACTAAGGTTGTATCCCACGGGAACAGGAAAGCCCAGAGTTACTACTTAATCGTTGTTATCTAGCCTAGGAAGAATAATGATGGATTTTTAATTGTCTAAATCTAATTATCACTCTCTTGACTTTGGAGGGAAAGTAAAGCAAGTGTTAAGACAGTGAATTATCAAGTTCTAGAAAAGCAAACCCATTGGGGTCTTAGACTATGTGATATGTAAACACAAGGTAATGAGTTATGAAATTGATTGTGCTACCTGTGTAAAGTAAATCTAGATTTTCGGTTGGTTTCGATGGATTTCTAAAACCTATACCTTCCATTGGCTATTCATGTTTAATGGTCAAGTATAGATCAGCATTAAGGCTTATTCGGAGTTTCTCTTAATCTAGCAGTTGTCAACCTCTTAGTCTGAACGAAGATCAACTATTCTCTCTAATTAGTTTTTCAATTCCAAACATCATCAGTTAGAGTATTTGAGAGGAATCTAGATAATTTTCTTACAACATACCATAATAAAACTTGATTAATCTTTAACTAGAGGAAGATCACACAATTCAATTTATAACCCAATCGTATTCAAATCAAAGTATCAACATAGTTTAAGAACCCAAATTGGGTTCTACCCATCTAGCTACTCATGTTCATGAATAAAATAATAAGAATTAAATCAAGGGAAGAAGAACAAAACGGAAACAAAAAGATTCTCATCTGTCGAGTTTTGGATGACTAGTTTGGATTTTGAACTCCCTTCTGGATTATACTTCAAATTGCCTCTTGATGCTTCCCAATCTCTTTCTTCAACTCTGGATTAGCTCTCCATGGCTTGTGACCTTTTTGGGGAGGCAAGGGAATTGAAGTTTTAGGCTCCAAAGACTAGCAAGGATTGTCACACTCCAAGCTATTCCAAGTGCTCCTAGTTTCCTTCTTCTTAGACGCCTAGAAGTGATGCCTCTTCTCCCTTGTGCCTTCTCCTATTTATAGGCAAGGTAGGCACCTCTCTAGGCTTCCACACGACCATGTGGCAACCTAGAAAGTGGTATGGCTGTGTGGTAGCCTAAGTGGATGACATGGCCATGTTGTAAGCCATGTTCTAGAAGACATCTGTCCATGATGATTTTTCGATCGTTTCATGGTTGAAAATTATTGCTCTGGTCGTGTAAGAAGATGTATAAGATGTCTTTGTCATATGAAAAGTGTCTTCTAGAAGATTTAAGGCAGCATGGGCATGTGGCAGGGTGTGTTCTAGAAGACTTCATGAGTGCCCATGCGAAAAGGTGCATTTTGAGGTGCTTTGAGCCTTTAGATGCTTGGTTTTGATCCATTTCTCTTCAAAACTGCTTTATACCTAGGAAAAGCTTTGATAACATGTATTCAAGTGAAAACATGGGTAATTATTCATAAAACACACAAAATATATCCCTAAAGTGAGTGAAATTTAGCCATTAAATATGTATAATTATGTGTTCATCACTAGGTCCTAAGTTTTCCCTAAGATTTCTCTTAATTTCCATTTTTCTTGCTATTTCTTTGGTTTTCTATCACTCATCTCATGTAATTCTCATGTAGGATGAGGTGTGAACCTTATTTAAATCAAAACTAGGGGTTTCTAAGCTCAATTCATGTTTTAAAATCATTTTTTTCATCAGAAGAGCTACCAGTCGGCTACCAGGGGCTAGCAGTTGGCTAATTGCTCTCTGGAAGGCTGAATTCCATAAGACAGTGGCTCAACAGTTGATTGCTGCATGCCTGGAAGTAGAATGGCGTATGCCTGGCATTCGACTAGTGCACCTCTGTGTGCAATTCTGGGCTTTACATTGGCTTGGCAGTCGACTGGTGCATGCCTTACAATTGAATTTTATGTTGTTGTATACATTATTGGGTTTGTGAAGAATATGACAGTCGACTAATGCATGCTAGCAGTCACCTGCCTTGTTCTTTGATAGTTTAAAATCACTGGTTTTCATCAATTCCAACCCAGATTTCTAGTCCATAATAATTAAAAATTACATGAGCTTAGTCCCTAACCATTTTCGTGCAAAACCCATAAATTTTTAGGTCCAAAAAATCATTCATATTAGAGAATCCAACATGAAAATCGAGTAAACATTAACCCTAACTTGAAAATTTTGGTTTAAGCTTCAAAATTGCTAAATAGATGTAAAAAATCCTTGCACCTTAGTTTGGAAACCTATTTCTAAACTCAAACAAGCATCAAAATCAATTTACCTACTCCATAAATCTAGAAACCTGAAAATCCCAAAATTGTCCTATTTTCATTTCCTCTCTTAAATTTTGACAGATTTAGGGCATTTTGCAACAGAAATCTATTATTAAGTGATGAAAAAGAGGTTTTATAAATCCCAGTTAGAGGATTCTTACCTCAAATCTGGCTATGGGAGCTTCCCAGCTTTCTTTCTCCTCTTCTCCTTTTCCTTGATCTTTCTTTCTTGCTTCCCTCTGATGACTAGTCCTTTCTTTTGGTATGGGAAGACAGGGTTTATATATGGGAGGAAAGGGTGAAGTAGCTGAACTTCAGGGACCTCCTAGCAATTTAAAAGAACTGTGCACTTTAGTCCCTCCTTACTAACATTTCATCTTCTTTATTTTATTCAAGTTCTTGAAGAAATTTTAGAATTATCTTTAAAAATAATAAATTCAGGGGAGTGGGTATAACATAATTGGTTCTTTTTGTTTTATAAAATCCTTTTCAAAATCTTATAAGGTTGATTTTAACCTTTTAGCAAACCCTTTAAATGAACCTAAACAAGCACCTTTTAACACAATTTTTTCAACTTTGAATATGGTTAATAATGAAGATGAGGAAGATAAAAATCACACAATCAATTTATAGAGGTTCAAACTCAAGATAATCTTGATTCTACGTCCTCTTTCAAACACTCAGTAAGAGAATTTTATTATAAGGGTAATTACCAAAAATGCACTTGGGAAACCTTCTTACAACTAGGCTTAGCATACACAAGATTTTATTCCACTTGGAAATCTAATGAAGGTTCAACACACTTGCTTTTACTCTAACTAGAATTGTTTCTAAAATTACTCAAAACCCCAACTAGTTTAATTAGTAACCCATTGACTTAGGCCAATAAACACCTCACCAACTCCTACTTCTTGATTCTTCACAAGACTCCTAGAAAAAAGGAAAGATGAGAGTTTCAACTCAATGTTTATGAACTACAACAATAATCAATAACTCACTAGGAGCAAATAGACTTTAAGAGCACAGAAAGATGGAGAGAATTATCACTTGAAGAATGATTTCAAATTTTCATCACAACAACCTTTGTCTTCATGCAGCGCCATCCATCTTAATTTATGGAGCTTCAATGACTAGCTGTTGGAGCTCTTCATTTATCTGCCTTCAATAAATGCCAGGATTTCTGCTGATTAAGGATACTCCACCTTTGAAGAAAATGTTGCAACTTTCATTAATTTTTTTTCTCCATTTGGCAACTTTTCAATCCAGCAGAAGGTGAAGTAGAGTCAATAGGTAGCTGGATCTTCTCTTTAACCATTGGGTCTTCCCTTTGTTTGTTGGTTTCATAGGCGAAGTTGACATTGGCCTTGAGAGTTGTTCCATCTTCTTCTTTTTGTTTGCAAGAGATATGCTATGGAGACTTGTGCTAGCCTAGGAAATATTTTCTTTACTTTTGCTATACTCTGAAAAGGCTACTTTTTAGTCTGCTGAATTATGACACTAGAAGACTTTTGTAAAATCATATTGGCCTTTTAAAATGCTTTCACGTGAGGGACTTTTTAAATTTGATGGATTTGTGTAGAAAAATTATGGCTTGTTTGAAATGGGCCATTTTTATACTTTAAACATTTTCTAATAAAAAATGGCCTTTTGGACTTTAACATAAGCTTGATACTTTAAAACAATTTGGCCTTTTGGCAAAACACAAATCTAATACTTTCAAACAATTTTTCATTAATCAAAATAATTAACTACAACATGTTCCAACAAGAATAATATATATATATATATGAATTTTCAAGGCTTTCACTCACGGCAGCAGCAAGTTTCATGATAACAACAAGTCTTTACGGCGACATAGCGATGCTCCTCCACAATAGCAATGATGACAAGAGAAGGGAGGCTAGGGTTGGAAGGAAACACATATGGGAAATGGTAATGCTTCTTCATATCTGCATCTATCTCAAGCATAAGATCTATTTAGGAAGATAGCCAAAACGACATCGTTTCGGTATTAAAAAGAATCAGTAAATTAGTCAATCAATTAAATATCGATTCTTGATCAATTCTTTTAATCATCAATTTTCTAGTTTTTTTGAATCAGACGAAAGATTGGTTCACCAAGTTTTCAGTTGAACCAACCAGTTTAGTTCGATTTTCAAAACTATGATTTTAAACACCAACACGTGTTAGCATGGTATATGGACTTATTGACATGCCATGTAAGCACCCCAACGCTTTTTGTCCCAAGTTTTTTTGCTTTCTCAATCTCTTCTTTAACTATAATATCAAAGGTGTATACGAGAAGCTACCTCCCCTTTTTGTTTTTCTTGTAGCTTTCTTGCAATTTCCATTATCAACTTTTATTTGTACTAATTCACGATTCACAAGTAATAATTTCTTCTCATATATATGACACCACTTTAACACTTCAATTATATTGATGATGTTGTGCTTGTAGAAAATTAGAAATAATTTAAGGCTAAAAGGGTCAAAATTAAATTCCTAGGCAAGTACTCATTATTAGGGGTTGTTTAATGAGTTGGGTTAATCCATCAACCCGCTAAATCTAACTGAATCCGTATAATGGGATTGGTTTAGATTAGGTTGATAAGTTAGTTTTGATTTTTTTTCAAACCTTTATGAATGGTTCAGATTATGGTTTTAAGAAAATAAATCTGTTTAAATTTTTATTTTTTAAAAAAAATTATATGTTAGGCTTTTATGTTGTATATATTTTTAATTTTTTTTATATTTATCAGTTAACTCCAATCACTAATTTTTTTTTTTTTGCACAATGTGAGTAAAGGATAAAACAAATTAAACAAATCATAATTTGAAATAATATAGGCAAATTATTTAATATTATGTTATTATTTTAAAATTAACTTATTTTAGTATAAGATAATAAAATGATATGATTTTGATATTAGTTTATCTTAATACTTGTAGATAAAAAATAATAATAACTTTTTTATATTTATAATTTATATAATATTTTAAAATTATTTTATTAAAAAAATTAAATAAAAATACATTTTTTTAAAAAAATTCAACCCACCAACCCAAATTAAACCAATCCGCACAAGTATAAGTTGGGTTAGTTTGATTTTTATGATAAATTTTATAAAACTCAATCCAGGCCAATTCAACTCAACATATATTATTTATTAGGATTGGATTAAAAAAATTCTTGAACTCAAACCAACCCAACTTAAACATCTATACTTAATACTCAACAAGTTATCTTGACACTAGCTAGACTCCAAAATACATGTTAGTAATTTACTTGTTAGAAATTGAATAGAAAGATTTTGATTGAAATTATGCTAATAGAAATTAATGAGAATTGTATACGTAAGAGATAAACAACTTCTGATTCGATCTAAAATTTAAATTCTAAAAATAAATTATATGTGAAGTGAAAGTAATTCAGGCAATAATTCCTGCAATCGTGGAAGATAAGATCTAAAACAATGCATGAAAGAAAACAAGACTTTGTAATATAGACCTAGCTATAGCAGCAAAATTACTTGGTGGAGATAGCTTTATAAATAAATTATAATTCGTCGTTATATATGACTTTTTTGATTGCTTGGACATATATATTAGGGTATAGGCTGAAAATTAATAATTTTGAAAAATCAAATATATCCACATCATGGTGAAATATATATTTGGATAACACTTTGATTTCTTTTCTTTTGGCTGACTAATTTGAAGCAAAAATGAATTGACAAAGTTGGTCCACAGTAATGAACAAGATAAATATTAATTTATTAGCTCATTGTATATTTATATAATACATTATATATAAATATTCAAGCATATTTCCAGAAAATAAGGGATATAGGAGTCGGAAGGGGACATCATATTGTTGTAAAATACTTTAATGTTGCAAATGCTGTTTTGCTTCACGGAGATTGAGAGGTTCAATCAATCAATATATATAGAGGTATTATATTTAAGAGGAATAGAATCCTCTAAAATTTTCAAATAATTTTACATGATAAAGTTAGAGAGAAATAAATAAATAAATGTTTAGATAAAAACCAGCAAAATAATGGAACCCTTTGAATGGTTTATGAGTCTTACTTATTGTATTTATTACGCTCTAACTTTATCATGTAAAATTATTTAAAAACTTTAATTAGGAGATCCTAATCCATATTAAGAAGAGTAGTATATTTATTATTAATTAGTTGGGACGCTTTGCAAATCTAAATTTTCTTTTATTATCAATTATGTAATTTGATTTAAATGAACTTTAGATTATTTGGAATTTTCTTTGCAAAAATTTAAATTTAATTAATTAATAAAATATTATTTAATAATTTTGGTAACTCTCATTTATGATTTTAAATAAATTAAAGGATAATAAGAAAATAAAATGGGCAATGATAAAAGAAACATTAATTCAAAATGAAATCTTATGTTGAGTTAAATTTTGATTTAAAATTTAATAAAAAAAATTTTAATATTTGAGTGATTATCATTATCAAACACCTAAAATTATAAAATTGATTATATATTATGCCTTGCTTATCGTCTCAAATCCGGCAAAGATCGCTAATGAGATTTTTTCTATTTTACTCGGTCAATCAGAGAGCAAAAATTAATATAAAATTACCAAAAAGACAAATATTACATCCAAAGTTTTTCATTTCAGGGATTTACATTTTTAGGCGAAAATGAAAGTTTCACTTTAATTTGTTCCGGTAAAGTTTAGATGTCACGTTTATATTATAAAATAATTTTAATTCTTCTCTTTTATTTTTTTGTCCAAAGAATTAAGTTTTACAAATTGATTTGGCTAACATCTTAATTTTAAATTTTCCATCAAAATTACAAGTTCACGTGATATCGACTGACAAAAACTGACGTGTGTTTTATGTCAAATATTCAATCTAGATTTTAAGACCATTTTTTTTTTTTTAAATTCAACGTTTATGATTCGTATAAAAATGGTGGGACCATAAAGCCAGAATTTAGGTTCCTTGTGAACGATCCATGTGTCTTTTTATTTCGATAAGGAAAAGAGCCTGCCGTCCAGTTTAGTTAATGATAAATTGTACACTTATGAATACCAAATCATAATTTAAATATTTTCCTCTGACCGACGTATTACTATTACGGGATTTACTACCCTTATTTTTTCGCTAGCAAAATAAATAAATAGGGTGCGAAGAATTTAATCAGACACCAAATCAGGAGGAAATATTATTTATGAAGTTTTAATAAGTAAACGTAGAGACATCTTTTCACCAACTTATAGATTTTTTAAATTAATTTCTTATAATGTGATAAATTATAATTTAAATAATTGATAAATATATTTAAAAAAATATTTATATTTAATATTTAACAATATATCAATTATTGTTACCTTTAAATTAGATTTTTCGTAAGAAAAAAATAAGCGGCTAGAACAATTTTAATATATATTTTGGTATAAAGTAGCCAGCGCTAAGCGCTTTGGTTTAGATGTAAAGTGGGAAAGAATATTGAGGAAGAAACAAAAAATGAGAAGATGGGAAAAGGGTAAAGTGGGAAAAGAAATTAAATTAGAGTGGGTAGGTTGTATTTGAGGTGTAATGTGTACTATACTGTGTCTCGACCAGTCTTCAGGCTTGAAGGTTTGGCGTGAGAGTTTGGGTGTTATAAATATATGTAAGGGTTGAAGTTGAAAGGCATGTGATATATATGAGACAGAATGAATACGAAAATGAATATGAAGAAGATTGGATTGAAGGAGGTAATGAGCGTGCTTTTGGCTCTTATTGCTAGCTCGTCCCTTTCTTTGATCCAAGCAACTGCAACACCAACTGCACCCATTCTTGACATTTCATATCTCAATCTCAATCGAAGCTCTTTCCCCCGTGCCTTCCTTTTCGGAACCGCATCCGCCTCCTACCAGGTACTACTTATTTTGAAAAAGAAATTTAGGTTTAACCAAAAATTAATATTTATATAATTTATGTAATTTATCTATTTTATTGTCGATTCTTTTAAAAAATATTTTAAAGATACAAGTCTAAGTCGCTTGATTAATTACTTTTTTCATTTTCTTCATTTGTTCATTCATTAAAACTACATATGTCAATAGGAGTTGACATATCTAAGAATTTTTATTAGCCTCATCAATACATGTATCACTAGCGTTCTAATTACAACCAATTTTTTTTTTTAAAAAATAAAATTTTACAGATACATACATAAATTGAATTAATTCATTTAATTTGTTCGTATATATACACATTTGTAAGTACAGTACGAAGGTGCAGCAAGGGAAGATGGTAGAGGACCTAGTATATGGGATACCTACACTCATAAATACCCTGGTATATATATATCTCTCTCTCTTTCTCTCGTTCTCTCTCTTTTATTAATTAAACTCAGTAGTTTGAATAAAGAAAACTTTTTGAGAATATCCAACTATGGAGTGATGAATTGTAAAATTCATTTATATGTTTTTTATTAAAAAATTTAATAATAAAAATATAAAATTTACAGGTAATTTTTTTTAAAAGAAATGAATAAACTTCAACTATTTATGATAGATTCTTTGTAAATGATCATTTGGATGCCAGTTATATATATATATATATATATATATATATATATATATATAAGGAAGAGTTGTATTTTTAATTGAATGACAAGGCCACTTTATGTGTGGACTTGTTCAACTTCAACCCCTCTACAATTACTTGTTTATGGGAGAGTGAGTACAATATCATTTACAGAGCAATCCCGCGAAAGTTATGTGAACAGCAGTGTAAATCAATTAATTACGTACGTGTGTTTGATTCACTGGTTTTGCAGAAAAAATAAAGGATCGGAGCAACGGAGATGTAGCCAATGATGAGTATCATCGCTACAAGGTGACAACCAATAGTCAGAACTAATGATAAGAGTTTAGAATATTTTAACTATAATTAAAAAGATTTTGGATCCTCTGTTTGGGACTTTTTTTGCACCTTTAGCGGCGATTTTTTCCGCTGCTAAAGTTTGTTTTAATATTATTGCAACGAATATTACGGCTGCTGTAACTTTTGTTTAAATAATTAATTTTAAAAAAGTTATAATAACAATAATTTTTGTTGCAAGAAATTTTAGCAGCGGAAAAAACGGCCGCTAAAAGTAGCAGGTGCCCAACTAAAAGTGCCGAACACAGAATCCAGACGCAATTAAAAACACAATAATTTACTTACTTTAATTACAATTTATTTTGGACCATTATTTCCCGTCAACGTCATCGGGATTTAATTAACTGGTATGACACGGCTCGAATCTTTTAAAATTAAGTAATATTAAATTTTTTTAAAATTAAAAAAATATTTAATTCTTCATTTATTTAAAATAATTTTGTATTAATATCTCTCTAATTTTTTTAAAAAATTATTATTTTTAACTTTAAATGATCTAAAATCTATCTTATTTTGCTATATAAGTACAAATAAAATAAGAGTTCTAATCATTAATGTCTTTGAAAGATTGATTAAAATTTTAATTGATTAATAAATATATTTTTTAATAGTAAAAATTAATATATTAACTTTTTGTAAGTTTTAAGTTGTTAAATATATTATCAATTAATAAAAAAATTTTAATCATTACTTTAAAAAATATTAATTAAAAAAACTCATAAAATAAGGTAACTTCAATAGTCAAGGGTAGCTAGTCCTATTAACATTATTTTGTCTTTCTGAATTACTCAATAATAAATTAACCGTTTGGCGTGTGATCTATATGTTGTAGGAAGATGTTGGGATCATGAAATATATGAATTTGGATGGTTACAGATTCTCCATCTCTTGGTCTAGAATACTGCCAAGTAGGTCACCATTGAATGTCTCTTATTTTAAAATTTTAATTTTGACTATATTTTTTAAATAAATTATATATGTAACATTGCAGAGGGAAAGCCAAGTGGAGGCATCAACAAGGAAGGAATCAAATATTACAACAACCTCATCAACGAGCTTTTGGCTAATGGTCCATCGCAAAATCCAACCTTCATATTTAATATTAAACTTAATTAAATTTTTTATTGTGGTAATTAAATTAAACAATATTGATATTGATATATGGAGACGCTTGCATGCAGGTTTGACACCGTTTGTGACCCTTTTCCATTGGGATCTTCCGCAAGCCTTAGAAACTGAGTACGGTGGCTTCTTAAGCCCTCGGATTGTGTGAGTGACATAACTAAATTAATTTGACGTTGATTAATATAATGATATGATTGCTTAATTAATTAAGTAAATAGCGTATTAATTATATTAATTATTATTATTATTATTATTATTATATGAATTTGACAGAAAGGACTATGAGGACTACGTGGAAGTTTGCTTCAGAGAGTTTGGGGACAGGGTGAAGCACTGGATAACGTTGAATGAGCCATTGACTTACAGTATGGATGGCTATGCGACAGGGCAGTTGGCTCCGGGTCGATGTTCTGACTGGCTCAATCTTAATTGCACCGGCGGCGATTCTGGCACCGAGCCCTATTTGGTTGCTCACCATCTTCTTCTTGCTCATGCTGCTTCTGTTCAACTCTACAAGACCAAGTTTCAGGTTCAATTATTATAAACATTATCTCATAATTTAATCCCTTTTAATTAATTAATTAATTCCCTCTATCACATGTTTTTTTTTTAATGAAAAAATTTTAGGTATAATTTTTATAATTTTATTATTAAGTTTTTTTAATTAAAAAAATAATGTATATAATTTATCTATTTTTTAAAAATTATTTTATATATTTTAATTTTATTAAAAAATGTGATAACCACTAATGAAGATTGAATTTAATTAAATTAATGAGTTAATCTTTTATAACATGAAAAATCAAATTTTAAATTTTTACTAAGAAATATCTTCATATTTAATGACCTATTATACCTTAAACAAGATTATTTTTAAAAAATTGTGCATAAATTCAAATCCTTTTTAAATCTTTCTCGCTCTCTCCTCTCTTTATAATTAATAATAATGGCAAACTTTGAAAATAATATTCATGTACAATACCGACGTTATCAACTTGGTCTATATATATAATTATATTACTAAACGTATTATTATAAATTAATTTGTACGCGTGTGTGATTGTACACGTGTGATTGTGCAGGCATCTCAGAAGGGTTTAATGGGCATATCATTAGTGTCTCAGTGGTTTCTGCCCTTGACAGATAACAAATCTGATCAAAATGCTGCTATACGAGCTGTTGATTTTATGCTGGGATGGTAAGTACTAAGTAGTAATTAATTTATGCTGGGATATATAAATGGACTAGCTAGCTAGATATATATAGGGGCCAGGGGTAGATTGATTAATTAAAGGTAAAAACATTTTTATTTTTTTAAAATTTATATTAATTTTTAATTTTATTTTAAAAATATTTTTGTAATTAATTTTTTAAAAAACTTTAAATTTTAATCAATTTTACTTTACGACTTAATATTATCTAAATTATTAATAAAAAATAATAATATAACATTGTATTTAATATTAAAATTATTAAAAAAATAAAATATTAACTCAAGTTAATTTTAAATATATAATATTATATATCATATCATTATTTTTTTAATAATTTAAAAGACTTTAAATTATAAAATAATATCGATTATAATTTAAAATTTAAAAAATAAAATTAATTATAAAAAAATTAAAAATTAGATTAAAAATTAATGTAAAAAATTTAGAGATATAAAAAATCATTTACCTTATTTAAATTATTATTATGTGATGAACAGTTAAAGAAACAAAAGAAAACTGAAATTAACATCAATCATTGAAATTTGAAAAAAAAAAAAAAGAAGAACAAATATAGAGCGTCCAGCCAAATGGATTTGGAACTTTGCATGATTCCTTCAATCTTCTTTTGGCGGACAATATTATGCACTGCACATCTTAATCACTATTAATACCCAATAACTCCCATCATTAATTCCCCTTTTCTTTCTTTCCCCTCTCCGAAGAATCGATTCTCAAATGTCCATTGTTTGTTGATTATGCTCCTTCAATGGAGGACAAGAAAATTATATTTATAAAATTAATGTATAGTTAATTAGAAGTAAAGTTTGTGTGGGGTCGTAAATAGTGTTTTGATTGGATTTGCAGGTTTTTAGATCCACTTACAACAGGAGATTATCCAAAAAGCATGAGGACTCTAGTGGGAAACAGATTACCCAAGTTCTCTAAACAAGAATCCAAGCTTCTCAAAGGCTCATTTGATTTTCTTGGCCTTAACTACTATACTACCTATTATGCTTCTAATGCTCCTAGCTTGAGCAATGCCAGACCCACCTACCAAACAGATTCACTTACCAATCTTACAAGTACATATAAGCTATTCAATTAATTCCTTAACTCATTTCATTTACTTCAACTAATTTTATTAATACACTTGTGTTTTGTTACATGTGGCAGCTGAGCGTAATGGGTCACCCATTGGTCCAAGGGTACGTACGTAATTGCACCCACGCCATTCTCTCTGTCTCAAATTTCAATGCCCTGTTTTTCACTTGCATGTGTTTACTGAATGTCCAGGCTGCTTCTGATTGGTTGTATGTTTATCCAAGAGGAATTAGAGACGTGTTGCTTTACGTCAAGAAAAAGTATAACAATCCTTTGATTTACATTACTGAAAATGGTAAATTACACATACGTACCCATCCTCTTCATTCTGCGTGAAGAAATGTGATTTTTTTAAAATTTGCAAGTTAGCTTATACTGTTCACCTATCTGTAGGTTTAGACGAGTATAATGATCCAACACTAACACTTGAGGAAGCTCTTGTGGATACTTTCAGAATTGATTACTATTATCGCCATCTTTATTATCTTCAATTAGCAATCAAGTAAGTGGTTCCTCTTAAATTCTTAATTGAAAGAACCTGAAATATTATTGCTGTTTCTAATTGCATTTCTCACTCTGGGCTTGTTTTGGTGTTTACAAGGGATGGCGTCAATGTAAAAGGATATTTTGCATGGTCATTGCTGGATAACTTTGAATGGACTTCTGGCTACACTGTGCGTTTCGGAATCAACTTTGTGGATTATAAAAACAACAATAAAAGATACCAGAAACTCTCTGCTCACTGGTTCAGGAATTTCCTGCAAAAATATTAACATTTTCTGATTCCCAATAAATGATGTCATGTAATTTATCCATCATGAATGTCCTTTTCTTTATAATAATGATAATGCAATCTCTCTTACCGTTCTTACGGTGTTAAGAGATAGTGAACATTATATCAATCCCTCTTAAAATTTAATGAAATCATATTTATTATTTTTCTAGTTTTAAAAATTAAACTTAATACGCCCTCCTCATTCAAAACTAATTCTTATTTATACTATGGTTTTTACAAAAATCCAAGGGATTATGATAACCTACTTTATCTATTAATATGTGACTCATCGTTTACTATTTTTCAAGAACACGAATCATTAATATTCACTTTATCTCTACCGGTTTACAAGGACACACAATCCTTTTGTTTTTTATTCTTGACTTTCACACAGTTACTATATACAAAGGCATGAATCACAATTTGTAGTACATCTGTAGAATTTTTCACATTGCTATAACTAGCCACAAATTGATTGAAGTTAGGAAAATAAATTAACCAAGCAAAATTCGCTGGCAGGCATAGCGGATTAAGGAAGATAAATTCACATGCAGATCTAGCTAATTTAGCTCTCTAAATTTTCTAGCTGTGACAACGAATTAGCTCTATAAATTCTCTAGTCGTGACCGCGAATTCGGCCCTCTGAATTGAGACCCAAATGCCACCTTGCTGAAGCCGATTCAAGATGAAATGCTTGTGATCGGTTCAGTATGGTGTTGATGTGAAGCAAGTTCCTGTTGCCCCATAAATCTGTTGAAAATTTGGCTAACGAACAGACTGTACATTGGAAGCAAACTACAAATTACACATTGACATTTACAGCAGCAAAACTCAGGCTTGTTAGAGAATTCAGACTGGCATTTAGAGCAGCAGAATTTCTGACTACACATTGGAATTCAGAGCAGAAGAACTGTGGACTACACACTGGCCAATTCAGACGGTCAACTTGCTACTGTACATGCATGAAGAAGTAAATATATTCAATGCAATTCTCTATCCCAAGAACCAAATTTAGTGTCCTTAATTTGTTAGTATGGATAGCTAATTTGGTAGGTAAGTTTCCCCAAGATGAATTCGTTGAAGAGATTAGCGAATTACCTGAAGTAAATTCGCTACCACCTCCAGGGAATTTGTTAAAGTAAGTTCCTCCAAGATGAATTCGCTAAAGAGTCTAATATGTTACGGGCAGTAAATTCTCTACCACCTCAATCGAATTTAGTAGAGTAATTCGCTGGCCCCACTAGTGAATTGCCCTCTATATAAACCAACCGCAGGACCACACACATATTTGTTACCTCTTGTAGCAAAACATTTGAACTCTCTTTCTTTTTTCTTCCAGCAAAACATCCATAAACTACAACATATATCTTTACTTGTTTCCTCTTCCAACAATAAGATCTCTTCTTCATTCTTTCTTGCCTCTTGGGTGTTTTTTGGATTTTTTCCAAAATAAACTAAACAATCATTGTTTGCATTTATCAAGATGACATCCTATCAAATGGGGATCATTGTGATGTGCCAAAGGCTCCAATAATAACAAGAGTTAAGTGTGAAATAAACTTTGATGAGTTGAAAAATCTTATTCATTGGAAGCTAAAATTACAACCAAACCAAAAGGTGTCACAATTGATATACATGATGCCTTTTGGTATTAATCCGTTGAGATTTAGCCCAATTAAGCTGGTGGACAATGATGAAGTTGAGGCTATGGTAGAATGCCATAATCAGTGTAGTGGGATTCTATCTTGGATTGAGATATGCACTAACATTATGGCAAGTGAACAACAACCAAAAGTTGCAGACTGTGAACCTACACATCAACCTCAAATTCTTGTTGATCTTAATTTAGCCACTGCACAAGATTGTGGTACTAGTACTCCAATAGCAGAAGCAGAAAAAGCAAAAAAATTAGTAGAAACATATCTTAACATGCCATCAGTATCTCCATACGACATGATAGAGGATGATATTGTATTTAACTTATTAGTGGGGAATACCATTGAAGATAATCAGGAAGAAGCAAATGAAGATCGAGGTGACATTGATGATGAGGAACCAAGTAATGATGAAAAAGTTAATCCTATAGATGTGGGTGATAATCCTGGTGTAACTATTAGTTATTTTGTCCCTCTCCATTTCAAATCTATGAAAGGCCTAGTGTTTCCATACAAAGCTTCATTGAAGGGCGTAGTAAAAATTTATTTAATAAAATGTTACTACAGTTATAAGGTCTCAAGGTCTAAAGAGAGTAATTTTAAGGCCAAGTGTAACAAGCACAATAAGGGCTACAAGTAGAGAGTGAAGGCATGTTTGAAGTCAACACTTCAAATGTAGCTTATTACAAAGTATAATGGTGACCATACGTGTGTGTTGTCCTCAATCTCCCAAGACTACGAGAAGTTAGACTCAGACATCATAGCATGCATTACAGAAATGATGTTAGAAAATTAATTAAATCAAATTCTTAAAGAGATTTTTTCTATATTATAGGAGAATCAACAGACAATTCTCTTCAAGATACAACAAAACCTTTTTGGAACTTTTCTAAAAGACATCAGTTTTCTTATTAAAAGAATTAGTTATATATTCTGTCTAAATAGATACTTCTAATAGTCATATCTTTTTAGTTTGAACAAGTGTTTCGAATAATTATAATTATAATTATATATCACATATAAATATATATTTATTTAATTTAATCACATTGTTCAAACTCTATTAATATACTAGGAAGACTTTTTTCTTTTATTCATTGTGAGACTTTTCTAACCTATATATGACAATTATTCAATAATCCTCCTCTAGATTGTAATATCATAATATCATGCATAACAGAAAGTATCTTAATCTGATTTGAATTTTCTATTAGTGTAAATACTTTAAAGTTTTAACAAAGTTATTGGTATCTTAAGATTTGAACCAAAACTTTATAAAATTAAAACCAAAAGTATAATACACATGACATTATTAAGTTAGAAGTTCCAATATCTTGGTTTGGCACTTTTATGGCCTTGTGTAAATCTTGATTTTTTGAATATTTATAATATCAACCCTATTTTATTTTTGCTTGAAGCGACACCACTTCTCGTAACTGTATGCACTATAAGAATTACCAACCACTGTGACATCTCCTTAACATGTCATAAATACAATACAATGCAATATAAAATAGGGCTTTGAAATGCAAATTTTAGTGCATAAAAAAACACAAATAATTTTTTATTACGCATTGAACTTTTGTTGTTAGAGTGTATACTAACTCAAAGTTGATACTCATTATTTGAATTTTATCTAAAGGGTTTTAGCCTCATCTCCTCACATGTTTGTTGTATTTCATCCCTTGATAGTGCTTTATTTAGTGGACCTGTTATATTCTTAATTGATCACACATACACTATTGTCATAGTCCCATTTGTGAACTAACTCTCTAATATAGGCATGCCTTAAAATTATATACATTGTATATCTTATTGTGAGCTACAGACATTATAGATTCACTATCACAAAAAATGGAAATAGTTGGCATAGGTTATGGCCACAACTTTATATCTAATAACATGTTCCTCAGTCATTCCGCTTGTTTTCCAACATCTGCTAATGCAATAAGCTTAGATTCCATAGTGGAATGGAAAATACAAGTTTTTTTCTTTGATGCCCAACTTATGGCACCACCTCCTAAAGTAAAAACCCACCTAGAGGTAGAGTTATTGTCATTTACACTTGTTATCCAACTTGCACTAGAATATACTTCTAATATAGTTGGAAAACTTGAGTAAAATATTCCCAAATACTTTATTCTTTTGAGATAATTAAGTACTATAATAATTGCTTTCCAATGATCATTACTTAGAGTGCCAGTAAACCTTGAAAGTTTACAAACAGTAAATTCAATATCTGGCTTAAGACAATGGATTGCGTACATCATACTACTTACTGCACTTGCATACTCTAACTATGATATCATTCTTCTAGAATTTCTAGTCACTTAACATTAGAATCATAGGGAGTTTTTAACTCATTAATTCTCAAATATGTAAACTTGTTAAGTACTTTATCTATGTAATGAGATTGAGTCAAAACTACCTTTTTTTTTTATCTCTTTTAAATTTTATTCCTAAGATAGTATCTATTTCAGTCAAATCTTTCATCTTAAAGATAGAAGATAGATACTTCTTAGTTTTAGTAATTCCAAGCATATTTGTATCAAAAATCATCATGTCATTAACATAAAGATAAATGATAACTCCATATTCATTTGTGAGTTTAGAGTAAATACATTTCTCAGCATGATTATGCATGAAATCATTTGATAGTATAGCATGATCAAAATTTTCATGCCATTGTTTCGGTGCTTGTTTCAACCCATAAGAGACTTTACGAATTTACACACTATATTCTCATTACTAGGAAGAATGAAAACTTCAGGTTGTTCATATATATTTCCTAACTTAAATTTCCATTCAAGTAGGCTGTTTTAACATCCATTTCATGTACATGTAAATTATAGATGGATGCTAATGATAAGAGTACTATAATGGATGTTATTGTTGTTACTAGAACATATGTGTCAAAATAATCAATGCCTTTTGTGTGTTAAACCTTTTGCCACAAGGCTTGCTTTATGTAACATCCCAGTCCTAGATAAGGAGGAAATTCATTTAATTATCCTTTCTTGCGTGGTGGTTACTAATTTGAAGGGAAAGTTAAAAATTTTCTTAATTAATTTCATTATATTTGAATTTAGGACTTGCATGTCATTACCTATATAAGAATTCTAATTCTAACAACTAAGTTAAATTATTCTTAAAGGTAAATAAATAATATTAGTTGCTATCATTTACAAATGTAGCCTTACATAGGCTTACAACAATACAAATAGGTTTCTTTATATCTTGAGTATACATAGTCAAGCACTTGTACAACATACAAACAGTGCACACAGAATCATCCACAATCAACATTTCACTTTTTGCCACTAGAACCTAGACATTAGCAGACTATGAGAATAAAATTCTCAATAGGACAACTTATAAAAATTTTTCCATAAAACATTTTTGTTAACAATCCTGATGCATTGGAATGTAGAAATACCTCAACCTCATATCACACATACTTTAATGCTTAATCATAACTACATATCATCAATATATATAATTTTTACTTTGTAGAAGTATCTGATAAGAATACTTACCTCTACATCATCTTTCGATGTCTCATATGTGATAATAATTACCCTTTTCCATATGCCACACAAATATATATATATATGCTTCAAAATATTGAGAATCATAGGTAAATGAAGTTAAGTGTGAAATCCTTAAGGTCTAATCAATAACTTTGCACTTATCTCCCTTTACACTACTACATGTCTTCCCTTAGGCACATAGAATATTTATAGTCATCCTATACTAACTACAAATACTCATTCCCAATAAATTTTAAAGCAGAGCATATAAAAAGTATGGTATCCATCATTGCCCTTTTTGGGTCACCATATTGGTTTACTGCGACCTTAGTCAGTAATCTAGGGCATCTCCTAGCATGTGCATGAGTTTATTGCCATCTTTAACCTTTTGGGATCCTCTACTGCAGTCATTTCCTCCTTTCCTTTACTATTCAAAATATATGAAGTTCTCTTGCTATGCTTAGGATTATGGTATAAGGTAAACATAAGAAGGTTGTCTCTTTGGCCCTTAAGATAACTAACTTAAGTTTTCCTCTTCCAATATATGTTAATTAATACCATATTGGCATTAACTGAACATATAGGATACCAATTACCATCCCATACTAACTAATGGTGTCCATCCCAAACATTTCAAAGAAGAACACATATCGAAAATAACATCTTTCATTGTTAAATTCATAGATGTAGGTAAATTCATGATAAGAGATCTGAATTCATCAATAATATACATATATAAAATTTATTCTTATCAATTAAACATGAGTTAGGGTCGAAGGTTGTCCTACCTTTTCTTTCAAATTTTGCTCAACTTATTGTATGCTGGATGTTGATTTTCCAACCCCAATCAACCTTACAATACAATAGAATTTCACTGTTTTCAATACACATTTAATAAATATACAAAAATACATCTCCACATGCTACTAGTCACATATGGTTCTCGACCAATAGCACACAAGCAAGAATTTCAACATTTCAATTATAGTTTCCATCATTTACTATTATGTCTAACTCTATATCATTTTAAGAAGGTTTCGTTTTCGATTTGTTCTTGTCTTTCATAATTCTTCTATGGAAAAATTACAATTTATGTACACCCATTATCATATAAACAAGCATGGAATAGTTCATCTCATTCTCAAAGAAAATAACATGGTATTGGGATTTAAATTCCTCATTAGAATGCAAATTCTGGAATTTATAATTCTAAAAGATATTTGAGTTCCAATTACCTATAATGGTTAGAAACTCAATGTTTAGGAGTTCTCCCTTCCTTCTTATTACCATTTCCTATTAGTTTCTTGTATCCCTAAATATATTCATTAAATTGATTATTATCCTTTTATTAGATTTATCTTCTGGTTTTAAGCTTTAAAATCTTATTTCCTAGTGTGTGTGTATTTATTTATTTATTTATTTTCATGAGTTTGTATATTTTAATTTACCCTTAAGTTGGTTATTACCCAAGATGTAACCCTTTGTGCCTAAACCCTATCTTCTTTCCTTAGTTATGTGTCTCATAAGCTTTTCCTACCCTCTTCATCCCATTCGTATTCTTTCTTTCATTTAGTCATATCCATATTCCATAATCTTGATAATTCATTTAAACTTCGATTACTTATTCCTACAAAAAATTTGAATGAGTCTTCTTTTATAATTTTTATATATTCATTTCTAATATGCACTAGCCATTTAAGACATATTTTCTTCTGCACAAACCTCCCAACATACGTCTGTAACAGCCCTAATTTACTCCATTTCCCTCCTCTCAAGTTTCAGTCATGTAATCCCTACTTAATTTGTAATTTCACCATAAATCAGAGTCACCAAAAGTCACATAATGCAGCCTCCGTTCTCCCACAACTTCCATACATTCATAGTTAAATTGTTTTCTGCAGTAAAACTTGTAACAAATCCCCCTACCCGGGCCATAGCAGTATTTAAAATTCTGTTTTGGGTCCCTACATTCTGTCTTGGTTAACAGACACATAATTTCCATCTTTCTCTGTATTTTACACTCATTTAAAGTCACACAAGATTCCACAGAAGCATATACATAACAGTAACTCACTCCTTCAAAATTTCCTAAGTTTTATGAGGAACACCTCCCTTCTTTCTTCTCGGTCTGAAGCTCCAATTCTGCAGACTTATACTGCAGATTTTTGAGCTTTAAGGTGCCCCATCACAGCCTCTTTCTCCTCCTGAAACCCATTCATTTTCCCACATAATTACATGCTTAATTGGTACATGATTCCCTACGTTCACAGAAGCATATTCTGCAGGATAACTACAGTGAAATTCTCCTCCCTTGCCTATTCTGCCATTCCCGGTTCTGTTTTAAGCTCAGAAATCTTCCTACTGTGCTATCGAATTTTTTTGCATGCACGACAACAAAATACACCATAGTTGATTCATTAATCATCCCCAAAACAGACATCATACAACGTGAATTTTCCACTTTGTTTTTCCTAAATTTCAGTTTAAAGTGCAGTATTTGGTTTTCTATTCCACTCTCGATTTGCATGCCTAAATTCTTCCCAGATTTTGTTTCTGTATTTAGTTTTTAATTAACAGCCACCATTTAACAATTTAATATCTTGCATGTGAATAAGATGTTAAGAAAGTCATCTTGCAACTACACCAAATAACAGAGAACTACCCTACCTTCAAAACTGATACACTCTTCCTCGGTTCTATTCTAAAATTTTGCAGTATGGGTTTATCTTCAGCAATGATTTTCTCCTTCATATGTAGCTCCCTCCGTACATGCAATGGTTCTTCTAGGATCCTACAGTTCCGAACTACCCTTCCAACTCTTGGATCAAGCTATGAAGGGGACTTACGGAGTTTTCTTCAGAATTTCTCCCTTCTCTCTCTGTCGGTTTTTCTTTCTTTTCTGCTCTCTCTCTCTCTCTCTCTCTCTCTCTCTCTTCGCGGGTCTTGGGTGTTTCTACTGATGAGAGGTAAAGGAATTTCTGCATAGATAGTATAGGGTTAAATATAGGTAGGGGATTATTTGCTTAGTTAATATGGTGGGTATTTTCTTTCCTGTGTGTCTCTTTTTACTACTTTTTCCTTCTTACTATTTGGGTAATTATTTTACTTACTTATTTCACTTCATTTATTTTACTATACTCTTATTTTAAATCCCTTAAATATCAAGAATTACATCTTTTCCTTTCTCCCTATTTATTTGTCCCCTATTAAATTTTTCTTTTTAATAATTAAGGGTACTCCTACTTTTAAAATTTAGTTTGTTATTTCAGTTTTATAGAATTTCTATATTTTTCTTATTATTGGGTTTCCTTTTAATTACACAAACTTAATATAATTAAATATATTTTCCTTAATTTAATTCATACCCAATTTTCCCACATCAACTGGGGTTGTGAGACATATGTAACCTCACATTATCATAAAAAATTAAATTAATTCATTTAATTATATATTTAAGCAGCAGATGTTACACTTTAAAGGTTTGAATAGAGCTATTTGTATTATATTTTCATCTAAATATGCATTTGCAACCAATGGGTTTTGATCTAGGAGGTAGATCAACTAAAACCCTTGTATTATTAAACAATATTGAGTCCATTTCATGATTAACAACTTTTTTCCAAAAGGCTGCATCTTTAGAAAACATTGCTTCTTGAAAGGTTTTAGGATCATTTTCAACATGTATCACAATGGGTTTTTTGTTACAGTCATACTTTTTACAAGAAAAACAATAGATTGTGAAGAAATAAAACTAGGCTAAGATCTTTCTATTTTCTAACTATTTGGCTTCATTTAGGTTCCACTAGGATGTTGTCACTTTCTCTTTTGTTAGACTTAACAACAAATTGTGACAATTTAGCATAAAATTTTTTAGCTTGTCTAGACACTGATTCATTAACAGAATCATTCAAAAATTTATTTTCAATAAAATCTATGTGAATGAATTCTATAATGACATTTGAGTTCAAATCGAGAAGTCTATAAGCTTTTGAATGTTGTGCATATCTAACAAAAATGCTTTTATTGCATCTAGGTCCTAGTTTATACTTTTGATTATAGGTATTTTATAATATGCAATACACCCCCACACCTTGAAATAATTTAAATTTAGTTTTTTATTATTCTGAAGTTCATGTGGAGAAACATGCATTAACCATATCTATTAGAGTCCTTTTTTTTTTCTGCCAATTCATTTTGTTGTGGTGTGTGTATGGAGTACTCTTTTGATGTATCAAACCATGTTCCTCACTAAATTGATCAAATTCACTAGGAAAATATTCTCCTCCTCCATCACTATGAAGTAATATAATTTTCCTATCCTTTTGATTTTCCAGAATTGATTTATATTCCTTGAATTTTTGAAATGTTTCATCCTTTATTCTAATCAAATAGACATATGTGAATCTAGAGTAATCATCTATAGATGTAATAAAATATTTCTTTCCAACTCTTGTTAATTCTCCATTTAATTCACATATATCTGAGTGTATTAAATTAAGTAATTCAATGTTTCTTTCAACTTTAGGAAATGGTTTCTTTGCCATTTTTTCTTGTATACAGATTTCATATTTTCCTACCATTTTGTGTTTATAAGAAATATAACCACTTTTAGACATATAATTCAATGAAACAAAATTAATATGACCTAGTCTAGCATGCTACAAGAAAGAATCAAACTGAAAAGAGTAAACAGAAACATAATTAATTTCATTAATACTTAATTTGAACATGCCTTCACTACTATATCCTTTTCTTACAAATACACCATTCTTAGAAACTATTATACCATCATATTCAATTACAATTTTGAAACCCTTTTTAGAAAGAAAACTAGCAGACATCAGATTCTTCCTAACTTTGAGAACATGGAACACATTCATCAAATTAAACTTCTTTCCATATGTGAAGTCAAGTTCCACAGTTCCCTTTCCTAGAACTTCATCAGTGACTTGGTTTCCCATCAAAACCTTGTCAAGCTCCTTCAATTCTGTATAGGTCTTGAATAGACTCTTATTATTACATACATGAAAAGTTACACTAGAATCCAAAAACTAATAATGATTTTTGGTTACAACAGATATCATATTCAATTCTGTTATCATCCCCACTTGAAATACAGAAATCATAGCCACCATCTCATTGATATAACTTTCAATTAAGTTTGCTTTCTCAAAGTTTTCAGAATTCTCAAAATTTCCAACCTTGAAATTCAATCCTGCTTTCTTAAACCTACATTCACGAATGGCATAGCCTTTATTTCCATAATGGAAATAGATTAGATCCTTTTTATTTTTCTTAAAGGATTTCTTTAAAGCTATCATATTTTTACTCTTTCCATCAGGATTCTTTTGACTAATAAAATTAATAGTAATTTGAAGAAAGAAAAAATGCTTCACAAGCATGAGCTTCTATTTCAATTTGCAGATGAGTTTGAAATTGTTCTAATGCTAATTTTTTAGAAGAATACAACATTTTCTTTTTATATTGATTCCAAGAAGCAGACAATTTAGACAATATTGCACCAATTTGCAATGCATAAGGAATTACAACTTCAAGGTCTATTAATTTTGAGATCAACACTTGTAATTCATGAATCTGATCCATAATAGGTTTTGAATCTACCATCTTAAATTCAAAATATTGCAATGCAAAAAATTTATCAATACCTCCTTTTTCATTCTAATATGCAGTTTGTAAGGCATTCCATAATCCTTTGGTTGTCTTTAGTGTGGAGTACAGATCATACAAATGATCTGTAAGATTATTCAAAATGTGTCCACGATAGAGCAACTCATCATCTTTACTTTTATTTCTTGCAGCCTTGATTTCGTCAGAATCTTTTGAAGTGGGTCTTGGCAAATCGATCAATTATAGATTAAGAATGTACTATATCTTCAATGCAGTCAACATGAATGCCATCTTGTCCTTCCAAAGGGTGAAATATGTTCCAGCAAATTGATTAAGTTTGATGAAATCCTTCAATTTTTTTATGACGAGGAAAATCTGTTTAAGACTACTAGAAAATTAATTGAGATGAAAGATTGAGAGTTTTGAGGTGTGATAAAGTACTTTCCTTAAAGAGATTTTTCTTGTAAGTCCAAGTCAAAGTATTTTGATATTAAATATTAAATATATATTTATATTAATATGTCTCTTATATTAATGTATATTTATTTTATTTAATTACATTGTTTAGACTCTATTAATATACAAGGAAGCCATTTCTCTTTTATTCGATGTGGGAATTTTTCACACCTATATATTACAAACTATTCAACAAAGGTGGATCAAGCACTAGATATGCCTATCTCACAAGTCATCCAAAGTGTCAAAGATGAATAATGATTCAATATTTCATATAGGAAGGCATGGCTAGAGAAGTAAAAGGCCATATCCACAGTGTATGAGAATTAGGACACTTCTTATGAAAAATTACATAGATGGATAATCGCTGTTCAACAATTCTTGCTGAGATCAATTATTTCATTCCAGACATGTCCAAGAGAAAATGATGCAAGTTTTGTTTTGTTTTGTTGTTTATTTTGGGCATTTAAACTGTGCATTGATGCACAGATGTAACAGTCCAGCCGCCCACTTACAGATATTGTCCGCTTTGTCCCACCTCTGTGAACTCACGGTTTTGTTCTTCCCCAACCTAAGGAGGGAAAACGCGTCTACAAGGGAGAGGTATCCACACCCTTATAAGGCATACTTCGTTCTCCTCCCCAACCGATGTGGGACTTTACAATCCACCCCCCTTAGGGAGCCCAGCGTCCTTGCTGGCACACCAATCTGAGCCCCGGCTCTGATACCATATGTAACAGTCCAGCCGCCCACTTGCAGATATTGTCCGCTTTGTCCCACCTCTGTGAACTCACGGTTTTGTTCTTCCCCAACCTAAGGGGGGAAAACACGTCTACAAGGGAGAGGTATCCACACCCTTATAAGGCATGCTTCGTTCTCCTCCCCAACCGATGTGGGACTTTACAACAAACGCCTTTCAAACCGGTGGTACAAGTAGATGAGACTTTTCTATATGAAAAATATTGACATACGCTATTGATAGCTACTGGGCAAGGTGGGAATCGACATATAGTCCCCATATCATTCATTGTGGAAGGGGAAAATCAAGCAACATGGGCTTGGTTTCTATGGAGACAACGTCGAGATGTGATCAAAGATAGGAATGATGTGTGTTTGATATCTGATAGAGGTTTTGGATGCTAGCTATAATTAAGGATAAACAAGCTGGATACCAGCCACCACACTTTTATCATGTGTTTTGCATCCACCACATGTCTAGTAACCTGACCACCCATTACAAGAATAAGATGTTAAGAAAGTTTTTTGTGAATGAAGTGAAGTTACTTGAACAAAACTATGTAATTATTTATTTTATTTTAAGGTGATTAATGTTATTTAAAAATTTATGTATAGGGTATGAATACTAGCCACATGTTGAAACCAATTTGAGAGCAATTCATGCATTAAATAACAAAGTTGTAGACTGGATTGATGAAATCTCCTGAGAGAAATGGTTTTAGGCATATGATAATAGTCGAAGTTGTGGGCATATAACAACAAACCTTGCAGAGTGCATGAACAATTTATTATAAAGTGTTAGGTTTTTTCCCATCACTTCTTTGGTGCAGGTAACTATGTATAGAGTTATTGCTTATTAAGCAAAAAGACATCAACAAGCTGTTGCACAACTAAATGCGGGCCATTTTTACTATGAAGAGTTTCAAAATTCTATATCAAGGAATGTGTCCAAAGTGTTTGTTTGTGTTGTCAAACTATCCAACTTGCATATATCCTGCTTCAAAGTGCAAGAACCATATGATTAATGTAATTGATAGTCTAATCGAGTGTGTAAAGTCTATTTGCGCAATGGTTTTGTGATTGTGGGGAGTTTCAGTCACTTCGACATTCATGTTACCATGTGCTTGCTGTGTGTTTTGCATTATCGCACGATTACCAGTTATAAATTAACCTTATTTATAGGTTGGATAACATCATTATTGCCTATAGTAGTCCATTCCATCCAATTAGAGGGGATCAATATTGGCCTATTGTTTATGGTCTCAAATTGATACCCAAAATTTCCACATTACGTCCACCTGGATGACTATGTTTAACACGAATACAAAACAAAATGGATTGGAAGGACCCAAAGGTGAAACCAAGGTTTGGACTTTGTAGAGAAGAGGGGAACACTCGCAAGACATGTGCAAATAGGAAGCAAATGTGTAACATCCGCTCTAATTATGATTAAAGAGATGTTTGATAATTGTTAATTTGATGTTTAATGCTTGTGTATGTTGCATTAGTGCATATAGTTGCATTAGCCTAGGGACTAAATTGAAAGGAATTAAATGAAGGTTTAGTAGGAGAAGGTTAGGGACCCAATTGAAAAGGAAAATTGTGCTAAGACAAAATGTGTAAAGTAAGCCAAGGACCAAAGAGCAAATTCTCTAAACTTTCCCCTAAACCCTAGCTGCAGCCAAGACTCTCACACACTTCCAAACCTTCAGATTTTAGAGAGAGAAGAAGAAGGGACGAGTTAGGGCAAAAGAGGGAGATTTTGCTAAAGGAAAGGGCTGATTAAAGCTAGAAATTAGTTTTGCAGCAAAGGAGGATCATTCCTAAAACATCAAACACACACATTTTGCAGGAATCAAGGTAGCAATCCATCTTAAACCCTATATTTTTTTGAAATGTTACTGTTATTGGAAAATATAGATTTTTATATGTTTGAACTGAGATTGGGGTCAAACCTACATTCTGTATGCTTTTTTACTTTTATGGGATGTTGTGTTGCTGAATGTATGCTCATATATGTGCTTGTAATGGATTAGAAGGGCTGGGTTGTGTTCATCTAAGGATATAGACTAGTTTTCCTTGATTGTACCATGTTTGAGCTAATGGATGGGAAATGTTTAATGAAAAGTAAAGTTTGTTGTATGGAAACTAAGCTTATGTATTTAAAATTGAAAATAGAATGCATTTTGGACTGGGTTTTATCAAAATCATGTTTTCTGAATTGCAGCAGAGCATAACAGCCGACTGCTAAGTAGGGACAGTTGACTGTCATGTTCCTGGAAAACCTAGAAGTGTAGACAAAGGCTTAACAGCTGATGCCAGACACCGAGAAGTTGACTGTCGGGCCCAGGTTTGCATTAAGTAGTCGACTGGCCATCCTCACAATCGACTCTCATGTTCTTGGAAACCTAAAAGTGCAAATAAAGGCTTAGCAGCTGACTATCAGGTTCCTAGCAGTCGACTGTTAGGCCCAAGTTTGCACTGAGCAATCGACTGGCATTCTTAGCAGTCGACTATTGTGCTCATATTTTTACCCAGAACGCATTCCAGAAAGCTATCAGCCAGCTGCCATCGTGACTACTAGCTTATTGTCTTGTATTTGAGTATTACAAAGAGCCATCACTCGATTGCTAGCCTTCCAACAGTCGACTGTCAGCCCTCTAACTTGTGAAATAAGGTTTTAATGGTAATTGAGCTTAGTAATTCTTCATACTAACTTAATTAAGGGCTCACAACATAAGTAGGCAAGGAAACTAGAAGTTTTGGGTGATGATACCCTTGGGATAGTGAAAGAAAAAGAGAGTAGAAAACACAAAGAGGGAAAGAGGAAAGTATTCTCAGTGTATGCCTTAGGGTCGATAGGCTCATGATCGAGTGATCGATTGCCGATATAGGACAATCGTTGGGCATTCCATGGTTGTACCATAAATTGGGATGGTTAAACATCCACTTGAACTTAGATGATTTTGAAAATACCGTGATGGTTATGAAATTTAAGTTAGTGTTATCTCCTAAAGGCCATATGAGAAACACATACTTAGAGTTAAGCATAACCATGACCATGGGCCGATTTACCCTATAGTATATGTAGAGAATAGCGTACCGGGAGTGTAATCCATCGAAAAGGAATGGTGATTCTATAGTATTATGATCTGCCCAAAAGCGGAGAGGAAATGATACAGGTAGAGTTGACAATGATCCCATGAGAGAATACCAGCCTCGTTTGGGACGAAAGAGAGGAATCCCGCTGGTCAGGGATGATCTGCCGAAAAGGGACAAAGACCATTATGGTACTTGGATCCACTGGGGGATGCCTCAGAATGTACAAAAGTTAAGGCATGGCTAAATAGACATGCGCTCATTCATATAGACAATGGTGCATAGAGTTATTGCTGGGCGACCCTCCCGATTACTCTCAGGGTGTTTTATGTACTGCTCGCATGTTATGAAAATGAAATGATGTTATGTTTACTATCCCACATATGTTTTATAAGAAATGTTTTATAATGAGAATGAGGATGAATACACTTCCCATGTTTAAAGTTGATATGTTTTAAATGCACATGCATACATATGAGTACATAACATGATTAAATGCTACACTCATTTCATCCTATTGTATGTTATATGTTTTATAAAAGAATGTAGAGGTTTTTTGTGCGAGCACAGTGGTACAGGTTAACGAATTTTGTAACTGGTTGTATTGCTACTGAGATTCATTTCTCACAATAGTGTTGACATGTACCAGATGTGTAGGTCTCCTTAGGTTGGTGAAATAAGGTAAGGTATGAAGAAGTGTCCAATTTGGGCACACAAATTGTTTATTTTGGATAGTATAAGTACATGTTAGGATTAAGCTAGCCTTCATGATATTTTGGGAAAGACTAGTGTAAGATTATTTTGTATAGTCTATTCTAACTTATCTGTATATGAATTAGGCTGGATTGATGAATAGACTATTTAATGGGGTTATGAGTGATAGGATTATTGCCTCCATGCCCAATAGTTAATTGATTATATTTATTTAAGAATACATGTTTATGTATAGTTAATCCAGGTGTATGCTATATGTATTTATTCCGCTGTGATATTGAGAGAACCCGAGAGTAGAGACCA
This sequence comes from Senna siamea, assembly GCA_031216115.1. Classification (NCBI taxonomy): domain Eukaryota; kingdom Viridiplantae; phylum Streptophyta; class Magnoliopsida; order Fabales; family Fabaceae; genus Senna; species Senna siamea. The sequence goes on from CM062356.1 coordinate 15,601,849, forward strand.
ACCTAAATGCATTCAATGAATTAACTTGGTAAAAACTTTAAAATTTGCTCGGGTAGAGGTAATAGTAACACCAACACTCTGATAATTATTTTCACATTATAGTTTAAAATAACTAAAGGAACTGTAGGATAAAGGGTGTTACAAAATGCAGCATTGATGAATGTGAATTTATTCAGTACTTTAGTTATTTAAGCTAATCTTTTAATGATTCACTGAGTTTTACTTGATATTATGCCAGTTTTTAGTAGTATAATTTAGCATGTTTTGTTATTTGGGTGTTAGCATACTAAGTTCTTTTAGTTTTAGGTTTTTAATTGTATTTTATGACTAATTTTTTTAGCTTAGTTTTGTTAATTTTAAGTTGAGATGTCTAATATTAGGTTATTCTTTCTTGTATAGGTCCAAAAATGGTAAAAAAAAATCACAAAAATGAACATTTGAAGTCTTAGATGTCATTTTTGTACCTAGGCGCAAGATCTCAGCCTAACTTTTGATTTGGCGCAATGTTTCTATGCCTAGGAGTAAGTATCAGCCAAAATTGTGCATAAGCGCAAAAATATTGTTAAAAGAGGGGCACACTTGCAAGACATGTCCCATTAGGCAACAAACTCTAAAAAAAAAAATCATTTGCTCCTCTTACTCTTTATTCGAAACTCCATACATTTTCCCCTAGATCTATGTTGCCACGTGTTTGTTCTTTTTCAACATAATAAAAAAAAATCATTTGATCCTCTTGCAAGTAATTTTTCACTTTATTTCTTCTTACAAATTTGATTATAAATATGAAATTTTTATCTCCATATTTAAATTTTCATATGAAATTCCCAAATTGATTTGATTTTGAAACTCTTTGTTTTTATTTGTCTCTTTTATAATTATATTCATATATATATATTGATATATTATTCATAAAACATGATGATCAAAGAAAACTAAAAAAACATAAAAAGTATATTGGTATCATAAATAACAATATTTTGATTGAAATAGGATGGCAATATTTTGGATTGAATGATTAAGATTGGGCAAAGAAGGTGACATATTGTCAATTGAATTAAGGGAAGTGGGTTTTGTATTGTGACTTGTGAGCGTGTGGCAAAGTAGACGAAAGAGCATCCATATGACAAAATTTCAATTCAAAGATCCAACCCAAAATGCTGGAAGAGATAAGCCATTCATGAATAAGGTGTTTCCTAAAGTAAGGAAAAAATAAAGAAAGAAAGAAATGGAGGAAATTAAAAGAAATAAATATAATTAGTTGAAGTTGGGATCTTGATTCAGCATGGAAGATGAATCTTTTTGAATCCTTTGCAACATTTGGTGTATTGATGTTGCTATGTCATCCACTACATCCATCGATTAATGATTAAAGGTCCCATTCCCAGAGAAATTCATTAAAGAAACACGCGCACACTTCAATGTAGGAGGAACAAAATAAACAAAACAATAAAGGTTTACCAATTATTATTATATCTAATTATATTAAATGATGATGCATTTTATATCTAATCCATAGCTATTTGAATTATTATTATATCTAATTATATTAAATGACAATGAATTTTATTAAATACACATAAACTTGTTCAAGAAACAAAAAAAGAGAAGTACCTCATAAGAAACAATTTTTTTCAACATAGAAGCAAGATCATCCCACATAATTTAGTGAAGCTCTAAGACAGCAGGACTAGACATGTACTCAAAATTTCCTTCAAATAAGAATCTAGTGGTCTCTGTGATGCAAATTTTTCCTCTCTGTGTAATTATATAACCAAATTATAAAAAAAAAATGAGTGAACATACAATGAAGAGTGAGGTGAGAGGGCTTGGGAGTGAAGAAGAAGACCTACTAGAAAGAAGTACTAAGAAGGCGAAAGCTTAGTCGAAGGACTTTCTCGAAGGATTTGAGAACATGGAAATAGTGGTGGAGAATGTAATTCCAAGTGCTAATCAGGAGATGGTGGTGGATAATCCTAGACCGGTGATTCAAGAAAATGTGAATTGAACAAAATCGTATAAAGATTTAATGATAGGTGTGAATAGATTCAAGAATGAGACTCTGATTAAGGACAAAGAGGATTCATTGGACTATAAGGATATGTTGACGATGAAGAAGGGAAATAGGTGTTTACAGAAGATTCGTTCTGTTCAGAGGTGGAAATGGCAAAGGAAGAAAGGCTAACGTGGTGCAAACCATGGACGAAATCTTCAATTGTGAAGGTTTTGGGCAAATATGTAGGGTTCCAATTTTTGAAGAATCGACTAATGAAAATGTGGAATTCTAAGGGCCAATTGGTTATGATTGATTTAGGAAATGACTTCTTCCTTATAAGGTTTTTTGATGTAGAAGATTATTACTATGCTCTAGAAGATGGTCCATGGATGATTGTGGGACATTACTTGACAGTGAAAAGATGGAGGCCTGAAACCTAAACTTCTGATCGAATATTATAATCAAACCTTCCTTTAGAGGCTGGGTAATAGGTTGGGAAGCACTTTGAAAAGTAGATATACATGCTCTGATGTTCTTGATTGATCAGATGAGGGTCTTATTCTTGAGAGGGGTAAATTTATAAGGATATGTGTGAAAGTTGACCTCTAAAAAAGGCTAATATCTAAAGTTAGAATTAGTGAAAAGATCAAGAGGGTGGAATTTGAGGGTTTGCATCTAATTTGCTTCATATGTGGAATGTATGGTCACCATAAGGAGATATGCCCGAGTGAACATGAGGCTAATGATAAGGATAATGGAAGCAAAGAGTGCCATGGTGGTGCAGAAAAAAGGAACTTAGGAGAGTTAAACCTAGAGAAGGAAAATTATGGTCCTTGGATGATAGATGATAAACCAAGGAGGAGGAAACAAAATTGAAAGCAGGTGGGAACTAATTCCATGAAGGGAGATAAGGAGAGTAGAATGAGTAACCTTGAAAAAAGGAATGATACAGGGAGGGGTTTTATGTTTGAAATATTAGGGGAAGTTGATGATGATGGATACAATACAAAAATGGATGAAAAAGGGGAGAGGAATGTGCAAGATGTCCAGTATATAGAAAATGCAAAGAAGTAGGAGAGTAAAGGGATGGAGATAGATATGGATGGGAGTGAAGAAAGGGGAAGGATTAATGGAACAGAAACAAATGTAGAAGTGGTGACATTAGAGAACAGGTCCTTGCATTCTGAACAAAGAGAATCTTGGTAGAAGTAACTATGAAAATGAGATGACCCAAAGGAAGGGTGGGCCGGAGAAAAGAAGTCCGAGAATGCAGAGAGGTGCAAAAACTAATAGACATGAAGTGACGAGTAAGAATGGAGCAGGATTGACATCAAATGAATAATTTTTTTTAAAAAAAAGAAACGAAAATTAAAAAAATAAATTATTATTTTATAAAAAATGTTAAAGTTCTCTGTGGTCCAGCATTAAAAAAATAAAAAAAAACTTATAAAAATATTGACGAAAGAGAGAAAGACAAATTGAAATTGAATTAAACAAAACAAAGAAGAAAAAGAGACGAAGTATGAAGTGGTCCATCGCTAAAAGAATATTAGACAACTAGTGAAAAAAAAAATTGGTCAAACATCAAAACATATCAGGTGCTCCAACACTTAAACAATACTCAAGAACATGTCAATTTTCAGAAAACCAAAACATATACACAAATCTATAAAAATTATACAAAAAACCTCTATCAAAGATATATATTAAATTAAATAAAAAGAATACCTAAATAAGTGCTAAAATGACAAATGTAGACGTTGGTGTAAAAAAATAGCAATATGGTCGGCCGAAATAAGTGTGAAATGAAAGAAAAAAAGGTGGAGATGAAAGAGAAAATGAATAACTCTTGTGGTTGTGTAAATTGGAGGTAGGGGAGGGGGAGAAGACGCGTTTAGAGATTTTAAAATGTGAGCCCTATGTTCGCAGACTTTTCGTGTTTATTGGTAGCGAAATGTTGGTCAAAAAATTTTGATAAAAAATTCGCGATTACTCATAACGAATTGTTGGTTAAACTTTTCACCACCAGTTCGCTAGTGTCAAGCGTGTATTTTGGATCGACCTTAAAGCTTTTCTTGGACATCCCTCACAAATTAGTGGTCAATAAACAAGAATTTTGGGCAAACATTTTTTGATTAACAACTTGCTATGCGGGAATGTAAACGTGTAAAAATTAAACATAACACTCTGTTATAAGTAACGAATTGGTAATGCTATAAAACAAATAACATAGATTTGTAGATTAAGTTGAGAAAAAGATACTTTTAAACATAATAAAAAAATCACGATATATTTGTACAAAAGCCAGATAAAATAGATCATTGTGATTCTTATCTTCTTATAGAAGCCAAAGTAGTATAAATAGGAATAATTTTTTTTAAAAAAAATAAAACCGCATAGTTTTAAATGAAGATGACATAAGAAAAATAGTAAGATAAAACAGAGAGCATTATATTTAAGTATGGTGGAATATTATTTTGTTTTTTAAAATTATTTTTTAAAATTAATTACAAAAATTGATGGTAATACTATTTTTATATATTTTTTGTTATAAAAAATTATTTTTTAGAATATAATATATATTTATTTTTTATAATAATTTATTTATTTTAAAAATTAAAAATAACTTTAAAAATTACATTCAAACATAATTTTATCAAAATTATCAATATTTAAAAGTTCATTAATTTTAATTAATTTAATTCAAATTAATAGATATTTTATAACAAAATTAAAATTCTTCTAACAAAATTTTTTTATATGTAAAATTTAAACTCAATTTTATTTAAAAAAATAAATACTTACTAGTGAGACAAATATAAGTTCTTATTGTTTCGCCTTCAAAATTCCTTGTCTTGTGTGATTAGACGCTTTCCCGGTTGCAAAATAAAAGTTGCAAAGATACATCGTAACAAAACCTACGCAAGAATTTGTGTACCCAGCCCTCTAGCAGTAGCAGCTAGCAAACGCTTCAGCTAGGCAGTTCACGTCGCTACGGGATCTCCCAGCGGCTTTTATTTTTACGATTTTACTGCTTGAGTAAGCTCTGGATTATTTCGGATCAAAATTATTTAAAGCAAATGATAAGAAAAAAAAACCTAAATGAATTAGGACTTTTTTTTTTTCTATCTTTATCTTATTTCAACAACTTCTCTCCTATTTTAAAGATCTAAATCCTAAAAAGAAAACAAAATAAAGGCCCACAATGCAATAGATGGCACAAAGTAGGCAAGGTAAAGGATAAAGCAGAATCAGTTACTCTTTACTGAATGGCTTTCATCCTCTACCTTTTTGCCCTGCTTGCTACCTTATCCCTCATCGCTTTGGTGGAATCTGCTGCTGGAACTCCACCCATCCTTGACGTTTCTTATCTGAATCGGAGCAGTTTTCCCCATGGATTCATTTTCGGAACGGCATCTTCGGCCTACCAGGTTCTTCTGTGCTATGCCTATACATATACTTCTTAATTACTAAATAAGATCAAGATCAACGCCCTATGGCTTATTTTTGGGTCAATGTGTTTTGTAGTACGAAGGTGCAGCAAATGAAGGTGGTAGAGGACCCAGTATATGGGATACCTTCACCCACAGATACCCAGGTATCTCTCTCCCTGCCTCTCCCACTGGGGAATTGGGAAATCAGGCGTTTAGATCTTTTGCAGTAGAATTTTTTTTTTGTTTTTGTAAAAGAAATAAATAATAAAATATTAACCTGCAATTCAGTTAATATATTATTATTTGTGACTTGTACAAAGAATCTAAAATCGAAAATGACAATGACGCTTTGCTTTGTGGTTTTCTTAACATATAGTCAATTTTTTTTAATAAATTAGATCAATTTTCTTAATATATAGTAAAATTACATGTATTATTTTTTTAGTTTTAAATATTACATTTTATACCCTTAAATTTTAATACATTAACGTTACATAAAATTTTATCTAATTTTTTTATCTATAAAATTAATATTTTATATGATATATGTCATTCCAGAATAATAAAATGACTTAAATGTGATTTCATGTTAAAACTTAATATAAATTTAAATTATTCATTATTGTATTAAAAATAAAATCACAATATTATTCTACACAAAGTTATCTTTATTCATAGAAAATAAATTGAAGGAGAGGAATATATAATTTTTTAAATTAGAGAAATTTTAAGTGTAATTTAGCTAAACTATAGGGAAGATTGATGTAATTTCTTCATTTTTTTGGAAAAAAAATCATTAATCTAAATTTTATATGAATTTTTGAAAAAAGATGATTTTTTAGAAATAATAATAAATTTTTTTTTTTTTTAACTTTAAACTTAAATTATTTTTGTTTTTTACTTTAATCTTATTACTACAATATTATTAGTGTCATTTTCGTCTATTATGCCAATATCATTATTAAAGTGCAATCCTCTCTAGGATTTGAAGCCTTGGCAAATTAGCTAGGCTATCATGAACCCTTCCCTCAGGAAAAGAGTCACTCACTCTGGGCAATCCTTATCACTTCTGTACGTCCGTGTCTGTGGCATCATCGTTGTTAAAGATATTGTAGTAATTGTCAATGATACGACTGAGTACTGCGAATTATGAATCTTAGATTCAGGATAAAAATACACTTTATACTCGTCAACTATACTTTAAAAAAAACACACTAAAACTTTTATTTATAATAAATTACTCTCGTAAAAATAACAAAATTATGATACTGCTAAGTTAGAGTTAATTTTAACAGATTTCCCATCACATGTAAGTCACATGCTCATCATTCACCTACTTTCTTCCCAAACTGACCAAGAAATAGTGTTGAAGGGAACGCAGCAGCCATGCGAGGGAGAACTCAGCCTCCGTCCATTGACTTGGCCGTTGTCCAAAATGGAAAGCATCACTAGTTTCTTAGAAACAAGTGTATTTAATAGGACAACCTCTCAATTATGACGCTTTCACCTCAAATTACTTATTGGACATCAACATTGCCCCTTAATCTGTCTTAGGGTTGTTGATTAGTTTAGTACTGATCAATTTTAGCCCACATTGTTAATTGAGAATTCGAACTGTGGGTGATATGAAATGACCAAGACTAAATCATTTTTCTTTGTTATGTATGTTTGGTGGCACCAGCTTCTTCATGCATTGAGTCATTTATTTGTAAAGTCAGCATAAATAGGTTCGACTTTGGAGCAGCATCCATGGCTCACCAATTAGAAAGTGGTGGTAAATATTGTGGCCCATTGTAGCTATATACGTCTTCTTGTGTCCCAAAAGCTTATATGGTTGTAAATATTCATTTTGCATATACGTTGTTAATATCAGAAAAAACCAAAAGCTTATGTTTTCCCATCTAGAATGTAGAAATCAATGAACCCCAAATTGCTTCTTGGGTCGGCTTAGACTTATTGTTCAAACATCAATGGACAGAGGCCCAGTTCTCCTCTGCATGGCTCCTGTGTTCCCTTTAACCTTGTCACTTCACTTGGTCAGATTTGGGAAGAAAATGGATGAATGTTGGACATGTGAGTTACATGTGATGGAAGATTTATTGTTACAAAAAAAAGTTTAAGTGAGTAAAGTGTCATTTAGGTATAGTTTAGGGGTAAAGTGTACTTTTCCCTTAGATTTATAACTATAAACAAGTTATTTAATTTTTATTAAAAAAATAGAAGATTGATTTTGCCATCAAAGGCAGTTGTATACTGTTGTTGTGTATATAATTTATGTGCTACTAGTTTACCTGGTTCTTTCCATTGAAGTTTTGTTCTATAATCTTGTTCAATGGTCACTTTAGGCATGTAACATGTCCAACACATGATACGATATGACACTTCATGACACACTATAAACATACGTTCAACACACTCAGGTGTATCAGAATAAATAATTTTATTTTTTTAACTCAGACACATGTCATGTCGTGTTTCATATTTTTTAGAGTTTAACATGTCAATGTGTCGATGCAATGTCAGATGTCTGTATCAGTGTCTGTGCTTCATAGATTTAAATAAATGCAGTGTAAATTAATTAATTGCATCCACACTTTACATTTTGTTATTGATGCTATGATATGCAGAAAAAATAAAAGATAGAGGCAATGGAGATGTAGCAGACGACTCATACCATCGATACAAGGTGGTTCAAATGACTGATAAAGCACAAAACTAAACACCAGAATTGACTTTTTCTTTCATGACTGGCTAATTTTTTCATACTCTAAAATTTTAGGAGTCTTTTTCCATGATTTCATTTTTTTTTCCTGCTGTATAGTATGATGATACATTGTTGCACTATTACGTATTACAGGAAGATGTGGGGATCATGAAATATATGAATTTGGATGCTTACAGATTTTCTATCTCTTGGTCTAGAATACTACCAAGTAAGCCTTTTACTTGTTACTTTCAAGTGCCTATGATTTTATACGTAGTTGCATGTTTCACTTTAAACCTTTAAAATTTCTGTAAGCTCTCGACAGAAGGAAAGCTGAGTGGAGGTGTGAACCAGGAAGGAATCAAGTATTACAACAATCTCATCAATGAGCTACTGGCTAATGGTCATAATTAAATATTGTTTATTTAGCTCTCAGTTACGTACTAGTTTCACATTTATCCCGTTAATATATATAATCATAATTAACCATATTGAGGTCAATTCAGGTTTGCAACCATTTGTAACCATTTTCCATTGGGATGTTCCCCAAGCCTTGGAAGATGAATATGGTGGTTTCTTAAGCCCTCAAATTGTGTAAGTGATTCAATTTTCTGCTGCATGACTACTGAGGCCAAATGAAAAGGATTCTAATTAGATTAGCTGATGAGCATCATATATGCAGAGCTGATTTTAAGGACTATGCAGAGCTTTGCTTCAAGGAGTTTGGTGATAGGGTCAAACACTGGATTACTTTGAATGAACCAAGGAGTGTCAGCAAGAATGGCTATGCAAATGGAAGGTTTGCCCCAGGCCGCTGTTCTGCTTGGCTGAATATGAATTGCATCGGCGGTAATTCAGGGACAGAGCCCTATTTGGTCTCTCACTACCAACTTCTTGCTCATGCAGCTGCTGTCCAAGTGTATAAGATCAAGTATCAGGTACAGTATTTAATTAATGAACAAGACTTAATCCATGCCCAATAGTTTCATAATTTGAGACTTGATAACTGAATGAGACAGTGAAGTGAACAAGAGTTATTAATAAATGCCAAAATACTTGAATATATGTCCAGGCATCACAAAAGGGTTTGATAGGCATAACCCTAAATTCTGACTGGTATGTTCCTTTCTCCAACGAGAATTCAGATCATGAAGCTGCTCAACGAGCTCTTGACTTCATGTTTGGGTGGTAAGGCTCTGTCCATTGAAGTTTACTTTTAACATTTCACTATTGTATTGTATTTGGTAAAAAGTAAAGATGAGATCAGATAAAAATGAAACAATGAAATTAATTTGACTAGCTATATGGACAAAATAACTTATATACATCCATCATTTTTGGTTCTTCCTATTTTCACTCCTATGAAGGATACCTTAATGTTAGGTTAGTTTTTGACAGTTATCATTGAACTACATGAGCCTTTGGGATTCTAAAAGATGGCTGTTTGGTGGTAATTTCTATGGACCTCTCTAGTTGTGACTTGTGACTGGTCAGGAATCAAGGAGCACTAAAGATGACTTTTAAGTGGGGTATACATGAACTTTTTATTGTTTTTTGGTTTTCTGAGTATCTCCAGATCTTTTTGGCATGAAGCAAATCTTGTTTGCAGTTCAGAACTGTCCCTCCCTGCAAGTGTTTTTTGACTTTTTTCATTAGCTTGAGCCCCTGACATTGCAGAGGCGCCTCAGCCACAAACTTTTTATTGTTGATTTCAGGTATATGGCACCTCTCACAAAAGGTGAATACCCAAAAAGCATGCGATCTCTGGTAGGAAACAGATTTCCAAAGTTCTCTAAAGAGCAATCCAAGTTACTTAAAGGGTCATTTGATTTTCTTGGCCTAAACTACTACTCATCCTTTTATGCTGCTCATGCACCTCACCTACGTAATCCCAGCAGACCAAGCTTACAAACAGATTCTCTCGTTAATGTTACAAGTAAGAATAGCCTTATATGAGATATTATTAAGTTGTATATACAGTGATTGCTTCAGTTCTGATGGCCAAAACTAATTGAAAGATAAACTATACTGTGACTGTGATTGTGAAAGCTTGCTTTTTGTTTTGTTATGACAGATAATCGTGATGGGAACCCCCTTGGACCAATGGTATATATCTATGTGCACTTCATTTGCAAATGCAAATCAAAGCCATTTTGTAAGGCCTTTATTCTGAGTAAATCGTGAGAATAACGAAGCCTTCACTCATCTTCAGGCTGCTTCAGCATGGTTATGTATTTATCCAAGAGGATTTCGAGAACTGCTACTCTATATTAAGAGAAAGTACAACAACCCCATGATTTACATTACTGAAAATGGTATTATTCCAATCATATTTCTTTTCCTTAAATATATATTGTTTGATTTTACTGTTAATAAAGCTAAAGAAAATCTTATAAAATTTTCTGTATATGTGGATATTATAGGATATGATGAGTACAATGATCCAACACTATCACTTGCGGAAGCCCTTATGGATACTTACAGAATTGATTATTATTATCGTCATCTCTATTATCTTCAAACTGCAATAAAGTAAGTGGTAACATATTAGAAGAGCCCCTCTCTCTGTCTGTGTTTATTTCAGAATTATGTATTCTATGCATTTTAATACTTATGGTTTTGTTGGCTTTTGGTGCATTGAAGGGATGGTGTGAATGTAAAGGGATATTTTGCTTGGTCATTGTTGGATAACTTGGAATGGGATTCAGGCTACACTGTGCGATTTGGATTGAACTTTGTTGATTACAAAGATGGCTTGAAAAGATATCATAAGCTATCCGCCCAATGGTTTAAGAATTTCCTCAAGAAGTATTAGTTAAATTTGTACATTATGGCACCATACAAATAGTAAAATAAAATTCATGAATAATTAATGTTTGCTTTGAAAATATTATGTTGGTGCCACTATAATTGCAGTATCATAAAAGGTGTAGCTATTAGCTCTCTTTTTGTGTATCCATGCTCTTCTTACAACTTAGTATAGGCTTTTAATTATCTAATGGAGTTAAAATAGTGTTTTGGTCTAATAATTTTACTTAAAATTTTAAACCAGGCTTATAAGTTTGAAACATTAAAATGGTCTGTTATCTTTTATTTAGTCCCGTAAATGTCATAAATCACCAATTGGGTTAATTTAATTGCTGCTGAGATGACTTTAAGTCTTTAACTACGCTGAGATAGTGTTGTTTGCTCTGTTAGCTGACAAGAAATATATGATTTAGTGCTAAAGAAACAATTTATGCAACATTATATTGATAGTGGGACTGAGTGTTAACTGTGTGGTGTAAGCCAATTCATTAGTCTGGTTGTATTGATTTAAAAGGCCTACTAGAAGTATACAAATTGAAGACATTTCCGTTGGCAGCATTGACCACACAAAGAGTCGTGCCATATTATTATATTTTGAAAGGGAAGTCCTTTTCCATTATGAATAGGAAAAAGAGAGAAACTTGGATTTAAAAATATCAACTTGGCATCCTAATGTCTGGCATATAATCTATCAAAAATTCTTAGGTAGATGTATTGTGTCATTTTATGTTTGCATTAGTCAATAATATTTAATTAAAATTTTTTATTTTTTTTATAATATGTGAGTTCATCAATATAAAATTAGAAGAGTTAATTGAATATTATTGATTAAGACATAAATAAAAAATTACAATGTATCTACTTCAGAATCTCTTGTAATATGCTATGACAAAGTAATAGATAAAGAGGGTGGGTATATAGCCAAAATATTTAGATTCAAACATACATACGGTGGCATACTTAATAAAAATATCATAAAATTATACAGAGAGACAGTTGGTACTATTAAATCAGAGCTCGTCTGTGGTTAGTCTTAGTTATCCTTTTTAGATAAAGAAGTGCAATATTGAAGCAGAAGCAGTTAGGGAGATAGAGTTACAGCAATGGCAATGAAGGGGAATGCGGTGGTGCTGGTGCTGGTGCTGGTGGTAGTACTGGGTGTGTTAGCACTTGTTATGAATATGATGGAAGCTGTTGAGGCCATTGTGGTGGACGTTGCTTCTCTGAATCGGAGCAGTTTCCCAGCAGGCTTTGTGTTCGGGACCTCCTCCTGTGCATACCAGGTAGCATCCTTTTTTTTATATTGAGCAGAATTTGAATCTAAATAAGAAAAAAAAAAAAAAAAAGTCAAACGTAAGATTTCAATTTCTTTCTCTTTCCTTTCATCCTCCTCAATCTAATCCAAAGATACTTTCAAGAGGAGATCTAGCTTTTAACTCTTAAACACTTCCATAATTTGGCTCTAATTAATGATCCATGTAGTACGAAGGTGCTGCAAACGAAGACAGCAGAGGACCCAGCATTTGGGACACCTTCACTCATACCATTCTGGTACACCTTTATTTTCTTCTTTCCTTCTCTCTCCTTTGTTTATTGATATTTCTCTACTTTATTTTTGGCTAAAATGCAAAAAAGGTCACATCCCTCAACTATCAAAATTAATTTAAAATCTCTTGAAATCTTATAATTTGTGCAAGATATTCTTTCAACTTTTTTATTTAAAATTTTAACGAAAGAACGAGATGTCAACAAAATCAATTCATATTAAAATGTAAAAATCTCTCATTGAATTTTAGGCCTTGTGTAAAATATCCCTATGAACTTTCTTTTTGAATTTTTGGTATTGTGCAAAAAAATCTCTCAAATATTTTGATGTTTCTACCATTTGTTAAGGTTTTAGATAAAAAAGTTAGTAGATAAAAGTTTTTTTGCATAAATTACAAAGTTTAAGAGCATTTTAGGTTAATTTTTATATTTAAAGAGAGTTATCTACACATGACTTATAATTTAAGAAAGTTATATATATTTTAACCTTTGTCTTTTTACAGGTTAATAATGAGTAAATCACCATAATTTTCTGTCCAAATTGGAGAACTTATATGTAGTTCTTTTCTTATTTTAAAAATTACCGTTGATTCTATTAAAATTTAATAAAATATTATACAAATTTTTTTAATTTATTTTTTTTAATAAATTTAATATTTTAAAGTTTTTATTTAAAATAATAAAATTATTTTTTTGTCTTTATTGTTACATTAAAATTCTCATGTCAAAATTTACTAGTAATTTAATTATATTTACTATTATTTTAAAAATAAAATAACAATCTTATTCTACCTAAAAAGTTATCTTCAATTAACAAAAAATAAATTAAAAAAAAAAAGATAAATATAATTTTTCAAACTAAAAAAATAATAAATGAAATTCAGTCAAATATGATGAAATGATAATGTAATTTACCCAATTATAAATAGCTTGCAATAAAGAGAAACTAGAAAGTAGAAACCATCTTCATTGCTTTTCCGTTAAATTTTTACTATGCTTCCAATTTAAAAAATTATATTATATTCTAATTTATTTTATATAAAAAAATAACTTTCTGTAGACTCTGATTTTATTAAATATTAAATGCAGTTATATTTATACCAAATTTTAATATAAGATTCTTAATATTACATTAAAGAAAGTTAAGTAATTTTGAAAATGAACATATATGATGTAAAATACTAGCTTCATTAACAAAAAATAAATTAAAAAGAATATTTGTATAAATTTATTAAAAGGGACACTAATTTTAAGACCGAGGTGAAACTTGAAAATCATTCCATACAATAAGTCACAAATTTTAAATATTTAAGAATGATAATACAAAATGAGGTTTCAGAAGTTATTTGTGATAGAAAAATATCACTTAAACTTAAAAAAAATAATTTATCATATAACTATAAGACTTGTATTGTGGGATACTGCAAATATTGAGTGATAAAAAGTTAACGTAAGTAAAACTTCAATACTGTAAAAATAAGAATGTTATGTTGGATAAGTAGTTACACTAGAAATGATAAAATTAAGAATGAGTGTCTTAGAGAAAAAGTTGAAATAGTAGCTATCATAAAAAAGTTAGTAGACACATGTCTTAGGTGATTTGGTTATATATAAGGAGATTACTATAGGTTTTTATATAAAAAATTGATTAGATAAAAAATAGTTCAATAACTAAAGATATGATAACATCAAAGAAAATAATATGATAAACTATTATAATATATTTATCTATTAATAATATAACTATAAAAATGAATAAAGACAGAACACATTGATATCGTTTGATCCATATAGTCAATATCACTTAACAAGAAAAAAATTTGTTTATTATTGTTATTATTTGTATAACATTATATTAACCTTTAGAATACTGAGTATAATTTTTAACTATAAAGATGATAAGTTTAATGTCACCAAATTTTAAAGGTTAGTCATTAGTATAATTCACTCTTTCAAATTTAATATTAATAACACAGCGCAAGTTCATTTAAATCGATTATTTAAGAAAAACTTAATGAAAGGTTTTTTTTTTTTTTCAAATTAGAATGTAATATTGCCCTGGTGGAAAAATAGTAAATTAAATTGTGAATGACAGTTCTCAATCTTGTGATATCTAAATTAAAAAAACGCTTCAAGTGTAACTGGTAAATTGATTATATATATATATATATATATATATATATATGTAAAGCTTAGATTTAGATTTTGTTACTAATAAGTAAAACTGAAACGGCGTTAATGCAGAAAAAATAAGCGATGGTAGCAATGGAGACGTAGCCATCGACTCATTTCATCGTTACAAGGTATATATGGTCCCAATTTGTCTTTGATGATATAGTCATGGGACTCAAGAAAACAGCATTTAATTTGTCCTTTTGGCTTTTGTACAAATTATGATGGGCCACCACTACACTTCAATCCGCTGGCATGTGACTCACTTCTTGAAGTTTATCTTTGTTTTTTCCTTGTATATTCATAGGAAGATGTTGGAATTATGAAATATATGAATATGGATGCTTACTGATTCTCCATCTCTTGGTCTTGGTCTAGAATTCTGCCAAGTAAGCAAATGTTGGATTTTGCATTCTTGTGAGTTTTGTAATTTGGATATACATATGATTCATGAATATATTAAGCACCGGAATAACCTGTTTTTGCAGAAGGAAAGCTACGTGGGGGTATAAACGAAGAAGGAATTAAATATTACAACAACCTCATCAATGAGCTATTGGCTAATGGTCATAATCAACCATCTACTATTTCATTATTGATTTGTTTTTGCATTACTGCTCATAATTATATAACATAATAATGTAAATGATGAATTAAGACAGGTGTGCAACCGTTTGTGACCCTTTTCCATTGGGATCTTTCCCAGGCCCTACAAGATGAGTATGATGGCTCCTTCAACTCCCGCATTATGTAAGTCACACAATGCAACACAACTTTTCATTTCAACCTACTTGTATACAATAACCCATGCCATGACACACCAATTATAATTCTTTTTCTTTCTATATATAAATTAGAAATAAATATAGCAGCAGTGCTGAATAACTTCTGCACATGCATATAATGTACATAAATTTATTTATCGTTGTACATGCAGAAATGACTTTGAGGACTATGCAGAGCTTGCTTCAAGGAATTTGGAGATAGGGTGAAGCATTGGATGACTTTGAATGAGCCATGGAGTTACAGTTTGAGTATCTATACATCCACAAAACCCTATTTGGCCCCTCACTATCAACTTCTTGCTCCCGCAGCCCCTGTCAAACTCTATAATACCAAGTATCAGGTAATTCTGTCTTAATTTTTCTGACATTCTTTCATATAAGTCTAATATTTCAATCAATACATTTCTAACACATTTTAATATATATCATCAACATCAAGTGTTACTAAATTGAATGATTCCTCAGGTGTCACAAGGGGGTCTAATAGGCATTGCTTTGAACTCGAACTGGTTTCTGCCCTTCTCGAATAACAAATTGGACCATCGCTCAGCTAGACGAGCTCTTGACTTCATGTTCGGATGGTGAGGCCTCTATTACTCTATTTAATATTATATAATTGAGCCTATGCTATTAATTAAATGGAAAATGTATACTTAAGTAGTGTTAAACTGTTTATTTGTATATTGCAGGTTTATGGAACCACTGACAAATGGAGAATACCCAAGAAGCATGCAATCGTTAGTGGGAGCCGATTACCAAAGTTCTCCAAACAGCAATCCAAGCTTCTCATGAATGCCTCCTTTGATTTCATTGGCCTAAACTACTACACTTCTAACTTTGCTGCCCATGCACCACACTTGCGTAATCCCTCTTCCAAACCTACCTATTCCACCGATCCTCTTGTCAATCTTACTAGTATGACCATTCCTATTCTATCACTAGTTGGTTCACTTCATCTTTTCAACTAGGCTTAAGAATTTATACTTGTTTTTTCCCATGACTTCTGACAGCTGAGCGTTATGAGACACCTATTGGACCAAGGGTACTTTCTTATCTGTGACTTTCATAACTCCAGAAATACTTCATTTATATGTTTATTTATTTATTTATACACAGGCTGCTTCAGATTGGTTATATGTTTATCCAAGAGGCATTCACCAACTACTGCTCTACATCAAGACAAAGTACAATAACTCTTTAATTTATATAACTGAAAATGGTAATACATATATATATATATATATATGTATATATATATGCATGTAGTTTTCCCCGTAACAATATTTTTAAGCTTAAAAGGAATTGACACTGGAATATATTGAATTGTAGGCATAGATGAGATAAATGATCCAACACTTTCACTTGAGGAGGCCCTCATGGATACCTACAGGATTGATTACTATTATCGTCATCTTTATCTTCAACTTGCAATCAAGTAAGTGAATTCCTCTCTAGCTGCATTTGTTTTTTCTATATATATGTAGATATATTTGATGCACTAATTTGAACACATATTGTTGTTTTGTTTGTGGAAATGCAAGGGATGGCGTGAATGTAAAAGGATATTTCGCATGGTCATTATTGGACAACTTTGAATGGGGATCTGGCTATACTGTGCGTTTTGGAATCAACTTGGTAGATTACAAAGATGGCTTGAAAAGGCATCAAAAGCTCTCCGCCCATTGGTTTAGGAATTTCTTACGCAAGCAGTAGACTTATCCATTCTTATGAATAATACTGTTTACTTCAGAGCAACTATTTATTTCATAATGTCATCAGTGTCACAATCAATTGCATAGTGCGTATTTGAATAATGATGATTCCCATCTCTCAGTAACTAAATGTGGGCATTGTAAACAGAGAATCGCACTCTTTACTCTTTAGTTTAGTGTACATTCACGGCATGCATTTGATGATATATGTTGGAATAAATCTCTAAATACATAAATTGAAATCTGATTCAAAATTTAATCATGTCAAACCATCCAAAAAATAAATCTAAACTTAAATGTGAAAGTGTATCTGAATCTATAATTCTTAAAATATTTTTTAGTCTTGTGGCTATTGGTATTCCAAATTGATATGTATAATTTTTTAGAAAATAGAATTTCTCTCTTTTCTTTTATGAGGATAGAGTTTTAAAATAGAATTATTCATCCATACAATTTAGAGACCATAACTCATATATAATTAAGGCCCTAATTTTTAATTTAGCTCATTATAAAATTAGAAATTATATATGAGAGTATCTACACATATAAGCTCACACTTTACTAAATAAATTAAGTCTATTATGATATTAAACCAAATTAGATTACTTTGAGACAAGTTCTTTTGATAGCATTTGATATATAATTATTATATTTAATATATAAAGTCCATAAAATATTCAACAATCTACTGTATATATAAATATCACTTTAAAATTAAATGTCATAATATAATTTTATGAGTTCAAGTTTTGTTATCATAACCAAAAGCATATACGAACAATCTTTTTCATAAATCATATCAACATAAAATCAAAGCAACTTTTGTTATATGTATTGCAACTCAGCCTTACTTGATTACATATGTCAACATAATCAAATCACAGATCAAGTATGGAATAATTACATGTAATATGATCTAAACATGTTTATTTTCAACTGGTTCAATTTAAATCTTATCAAACCATACCAAAATTAAAGTGTGAATAAACTAAAAGATACTTTATTTCTACCAAAAATATCCTCAATATTCATAAAAATGAAATAAGTGAAAAATGTGTCTATAATAGAAAAGTAAAATTACAAACTCCCATTAAAAACTGAATATCTTCAAATGATATAACATTCATATAAGTAGTGTGCTCGTGAAAAATCTTGGGTGGTAGTTCATTAGTAAGTGGATCTACAACCATGGAATTTGTATCAATATGCTCTATAGACACCTAACCATTTTGAACTCTTTCTTTAACAACTAAAAACTTGATGTCTATGTGCTTTGACATTGTAGAGTTCCTATTGTTATTTGAATAAAAGACTGCTAATTTATTGTCACAAAATATCTTAAGTGGTCTTTTAATTCCATCCATAATTTGCAGCCAAGTGACAAAATTTTGCATTCATATTCCATGACTGATGTCTCGTAAAACACTATAAACTTAGCCGCTATGGTGGAAGGAGCTACAAGTATTTTATTGAACTCTTTCAGGACATTACTCCTCTAACTAGTAGATACATATAGCCCAATGCTATTTTGATATCCAATAAAGTCAGAGTTTGAATACCCAATAATCTCTAACTTATCTTATCACCTGTATATGAGTATGTAATGTTTTGTTATCTGTAAATACTGCATAACTCTTTTGGCTACTTTCCAATGATCCATGCCTGGATTGCTCAAATATCTTCCCAACATGCCAACAATGTACACAATATCTGTATGCGTACAAACTTGTGCATACATTAGACTCTCTATTGATGAAGCATAAGGAATCTTTTGCATGTCCTTTTTTTCAAAGTCATTTTTAGGGCATTGGTTAAGACTAAACTTGTCTCCTTTAGCCATAGGGTATCACTTAGTTTGCAATCCTGCATACTATATCTTTCAAGAACCTTTTTGATATAGGCCTTTTGTGATAATCAAAGGATACCTTGAGAGCGATCCTGATGTATTTGAATTTCTAATACAAAGGTGCATCACTAAGATCTTTCATCTCGAAAGTATTTGCTCGAAAGCTCTTGGTTTCATACAACAAGCCTATATCATTACTAGCAAGTAGTATTTCATCAATATACAGAACCAGAAAAATGTGCTTACTCCCACTAAATTTTCGGTATATACAATCATTAACTACATTCACCTCGAAAATGGACGAGGTAATGACTTGGTGAAATTTATAATACCATGGATGAGATGCCTACTTAAGTCCATAAATAGATTTCCTTAATTTGCAAACCATTGATTTTGCATCACTAGATACATAGTTTTCTGGTTGCACCATATAGATTGTTTCATCGATGTCATTATTGAGAAATGTTATTTTGACATCCATCTGATGTAACTCAAGATCAAAATGCGTCACTAATCCATTATAATTCTAAAAGATTCTTTCAATGAAACTGGAGAAAAAGTCTCTTTATAATCGATGCCTTTTTTTTTTGTAAAGTCCTTAGCAACAAGACGTGCCTTGTACCTCTCCACATCACCCTTTAAATCTCTCTTGGTTTTAAATATCCATTTACAACCAATTGGTCTCACACCTTCAGGCAATGGGACAAGATCCCACACATCATTGTCTTTCATATACTTTATCTCTTCATTCATAGCATCAATTTACTTTTGAGAGTTAGAACTTTCTATGGCTTGATGGAAATTAATTGGATCATTTTTTATCATTCCAATGTCAACATTGTAATATCCTCAATTCTATGATATAAGGTATGTCTTAGAATCCTAGACTCAATATTTTTATGCATGGAAAATAGTCCAAAAATTATTTTATATTACCTTAAACAAAGGAAGGACTAAACTGAAAGGAAATGATTAGGGACTAAAATGAAAGGAAACTTGTTTCACAAAATATCCTAATAGTAAGCACACAAATTGAGGTGCATTTATGGCGCACATTTATGAGGTTTGAAAATGGCGCCAATGTCATGAATGCTGCAAGAAAAATATTTAAGGGCAAAACGGTCAAAATTTTATCTGAAAATAAGAATAAAATATTTATTTATCAGATAAAATGGCTAATTTTTATCTGAAAAATTATGAAATTACCTCTAAAATATTTTTCCAAAATTTTTCAAAAAAAAAAAAATTGGTTCGGCATTTAAGAGGGGTAAAATGGTCATTTTACCATGAAGGGAAAAATGGTAATTTTGACACCAATAGTAAAAAAGTAATTTCATCACAAGGACATAAGAAAACTTTTACCTAAAGAAACACTTTAAAATTTCTAAAATACCCTTACATGTCAAGGTTTTAAGAAGGAAAAAGTGAAGGGCATTTTGGTCATTTTGCCACCAAGGGCAAAATGGTCATATTAGCCATTTTAAATAAGTCACACTACTTCTTCTTCTCCTTCTTAGCAAAGACAACGTGAAGGCTTTTGGAAGGGAGAAAAACCATAGGCTTCATAAGCGAGAAAAGGGAGAAAAAGCAAGGAAACTTCAAGGTTTATCCACCAGAAATTGTAAATCAAGGTAGCTTAGCATTCTTCCATCACTTATTTCATGTTTTAATGGATTTTTCCAAGCTTTTGAGATTTTCATGGCTAAATGAACAGTACATGAATAGTGATGTTCTTAAGTTTACATTCTTAAATTCTCAAAATTTCTATGGATTAATGCTTAGAAAGTAATATGGAGTTGTTTGTGATGGTTAATTTCAATTATGAAAGTGTTTATGTTCATTTCCCAATTTTGTTTCATTTGCCCTAAAACCCCCAAATTCATGAATGTCCTGCCAAATTGTTTGTTTTGCCTTGATTGTTATGGATAAATGGTGATTGATGGTTTTCAGATGATGAAAATGGGATTAAAGAAATGATTATATGAAAAATGATGATTTTTGCACAAAACTCCTCTTTAGGCCATGGCTAGAAAAATAGGATTTGGAAAATTGTTTGAAAAATTTTAAAGTAGCTTATTGGTAATTCAAGTTATGGCCAATAGAGGATAGAATAGATGTAAATTGGTTGAAAGGCCCAATTTTGCCTAAAAATCTCATCTTGACCAAGAGTATGCAAGTTTTTGATGAAGGAAATGTGCTGAAATTTTTGTGTGTGTGTCTTGGTTGAAGCAAGATTAATGGGCAATTATTTTTATGCAAAATGATCCCATTAAATTCCATGTAACCTACTTGACTAATTTTAGGACATGAAAATATTTATGAAAAATTTTTGTATAAAAATGTAATGAAATTGGTCAAAGTATACAAAGGAAATAATATGACATTGCAATTAAATTTTAATGAATATTTTGTGCAATCTTGACAATTCTAGCAATTTCTGTGCATGCTTAAGTGTGGGGAGACAATGATTATACACACCTTGGGTATGTATAATTAGGTGAGAAAAGGGGAAAATGGAATAATAAGTAGGAAATGGAAAAAGGTTCAACTTTGAAACCCTTTAAATGCAATAAAATGTGAAAAAGGGAATTTAGTGTAAATGGGAAGGAAAAGTAAATTTATTTTGCTTATTATATGGTAAGAGTGACAAATAGAAATTTTTAAGTATGAAAATCTTAAATTTCTTAAGGATTCCTCTTGACCAAGAATGAACCTTCCTTTTTATACAAATTCAAGAATGGAATTGTTATTGAGATTTAAAGGTTTTCTTTTTAGAAAGTGAGAATGATAGTATCATCATGAATGAGGAAAGAAAAGGATTGATTTATGACATAGATAAGGAAAAACATAGCATGGTATTGGAAAACATTAAATGGAAGGAAAATATTTAAATGTTCAATAAAGAGAAACACAGAGGAAGTAATTCCAATATACGTTCTAGGGTAGATAGACTTATAACCGAGTGACCAATTGTCGGTATGGGAAGGCCGTTGGACATTCCACAGTTGTATCATAAATTTGAATGATGAAACATCCACTCGGAATGAAAGAATTTCGAAAACACTGTGATGATTGTGAATTCTAAGTTAGTGTAACCTAGATGGCCAATTGAATAGGGGACATTTACTTAGAATTTGGCAAAATTATGGGATTAAGCCTAATCATCCTAGTTGATGTATATAGGAAATAGCATACTGGGAAATGATCCATGATGTAGGTTGTGGTGATCTATGGCATCATGAACCGCCCATAAAGTGGGGAGAAGATGATCTGTGTGAATAACAGTGATTCCATGAGCTTAGTTTGACTGAACCCTAGGAGAAATTCCCACTTAGATATGTCTTTATGACATGATCACTGAATGTGAATGGGTACTTGGATCCATTGAGGGACGCCTCAGATGTACCAGTGGCAGAATTGTCACACACTTGATAGAGCGGCTATCTCATTCATGCACGCTGTAGTATGTGGAGTAATTTATACTTCCGATACTCTTGTGTCTCTCTAAATTGAAAATATGACTTTTAGCCAAATATGAATGTTTATTTTTCTTATAAATAATACAGTTTTCCATGAATGGTAAATGTTGTTTCTCCTAAATTATCTATGGCTGAATGGAAATTTAATGAATGTACTTTTCTAATTATGGTACTAAACGGCATACGGTGAACTATGATTGTGACTGAAATTGATACTATTTTTATTTTATAAATGATATATTACTGATATATCTCATAAACTTCATCCTATACATCTGACTGGTTTATTTATAGCATTTTCTAGAAATGATGGAATTTAAGAATAAGGAATGTAAATTTTTTTTCGTACCTATATGGTGGTACATACCATAGCTCATAAATGAAATGTGGAATGCGTAGCTAATGAGAAATTATTTTCTCATTATTTTCTGGTATGTATCAGATGACTAGGACCATTATGGTACTACAAGACAGAAGGGATTAGCTATCCATCCCAAGAAATGGAATAATATATATTATGCTAGAAATACATATAAGTATATGGATATGTAAGGCATACATATCAGGTTTATGAAAAATAGTTAAAAAGGGTGTGAGTGGCAGGTTTGTTGCCTCCTTACCCTATGAAAACAAGAAAACTACATATATCCTGCAGTATATGTAACAACGTTGTAATGTTGAACTGGATGTAAATGTATGTAAAGGAAAAAGTTTAAATTTATCCTGAATTTTTATGGATTATGGTGTATTATTATTAGACTTTCGCTGTATTGATAATTGAATGTGATACCTGAGTAAGGATCCGAACCTAATGAAATGTATACTATAAATGGATATTTAAAGAACTCGGGTAAGAAATAAAGGATAGAAGTGTATATAACACACCAGTTTCTTAAGTGAAGGATTTTTCAATAAATAATATTTTAAATATGGCTATGAAATTGAGGGTGTTATAAACATCATGTTCTCAGAGAAACACAATATAATCATCTAAAATTGTACTTCTCTTTTCTCTAGTGGATCTTCTTAATGGCAATGGTTCTTAAAATTGTAAAGCTTGTTCATTTGGAACACTTTCTTGAACTTGATCAGGAAGGGCAATGAAATTTTCTTGATCCAAATTTTCTTCTTGAATAATGGCAGGTATAGTAATCAATTCCTAATCATTCTTAATAGCAATTAAAGGAATATTAACATATTCATTTTTCGAAGACAAAATCCTTAACTCTTTTCCCCTCGGCAAACTCAACATCCTCAAAAAATTGAGCATTATTCGTCTCAAATATGGACTTAGTTGTGGGATCATAAATTTGTAACCCTGGATCTTTCAAAGTAACCAATGAAATGGCAACTGATAATCAGAGAGTCTAGTTTCTTTTAATTTGGCCTATATGATCTTGCCTTAGTTAGACATCCTTAAATATGAAAATGATTTAAACTAGGCTTTTTGCCTGTCCAAAGCTCATAAGGGATTTTTTCAGTTGCCTTAGTTGGAACTTTGTTGAGTATATATACTTTGGTTTTTAATGCCTCTTCCTATAGTGATTCACGTAAGGTATAATGACTAATGACTAATCATACTCCTCACCATGTCTTTAAAAATTCTATTTCATCTCTCATCTACACCATTAATAGTGGCTGAAGCCAAAATAGTTTACTAAAGAGCAATGCGCTTTCTTCTAAGAATATCACAAATTCTTCTTCTTATGACCTACAGCTCCACAGAAGAAACAACCATCTTAATTAAGTTCCTTATGTTGCTTCTTCTGCAATGCCATATTCGCATTTTCCTTATTCTTATTACTCTTGTTGTCTTTCTTCTTGTCCTTTGAGGTGGAGGCTAAGTGAGCACTTTTTGTCATTTCTTACTTTAATAATCCCTCTTTCTAAACATAGTATGAGATGAACTTATTAAATGACCAATGTTTCTTTTGGAAATTATAGTTCACCTTAAATTGCCTACACTGTGCTGATAGGGATACCAAAAGCAAATGCACTAACAAATTTTCAGACAAGTCTAACTTGAGTGCCTTTAAATTTGAAGCAAGATGAGACATTCCTATAATGTACTCTCTTATGTTTCCTTTTCTTGTATACCTTATAAAGATGAGTTTTGCTAAGATTGTACTAGCTTGAGACTTTTCATTCTTAGCAAATATCTTCTTAAGGTCCTCAAGGAAACTTTGGCCATGTCCACTTGATAGAACATAATGCCCTTACAAGCTTCTAAAATGACACGCTTGATAATCATTAGACTTATGCGATTGGTTTTTTCCCACTTTTCCATCTCCCTCATATCATGTGAGGTACTCTGATAAGTGAGATTAGTAAGTTTAGGAACCCCTGATGCATAATCTAGGTCCATGATACCGAGAATGTTTAGAACACTCTCTTGTCGTGCCTTAAAATTTTTGTCATTTAGCATGAGAATTTGGTTGATGTTGATAGTTATATTAGTTTCTAAATCAAAAAACTAAGTCAAAACAAAACAAATAAAATATTCACATGAGTATAAAACAAAACTAGAAGGAAATATTAAATTTGAATAAAGGTAAATCCCATCTAAAGATATCGGACACTCCATTAATATTTCATCTTTAGATAAAATATTAACTTGTAAGTGATATCTTGGTGTACTAATCAAATACTGATAATAAAGTAGCATATTAAACAATAAATCTTCCTTTAAGTCGATTTATTGCTCATATATAAAGCCAAATAATTATCATATATTTATTACCACAGGTGTATATGTAATTATATTAAATATAGATTTTTCTCAAGGCCAATCAATATTTATATAAGTTATATACATACAACTGTTTATATTTCATAATAAAATAATTTCTACAATAGTGATCACTTTGGTAATACATTGTTTCAATTAATTCACTTCAATATATATAAACATACCAATATTCAAATTTAAATTCTCAAAAATATTTTAAAATTTACATCACATCCTTATAAATCATGATATAGTACAATTTCAATAGATATATACAAGTATATATTAAATACCAAAATCTCAAAAAATCTAAATCCATAAATCTCAAGGTACTGCAAAAAATAAAATTTGTAGTATAATACTTACCAGTCAATCAAATATGGCCAACAATTTTAAGCATGGATCTATCTTAAATAAATTTCACAATTGCACATCATTCCACATTAAAACGGTGTCATCAAATATATAATTAAAATCATATGTTTATATACATGTAGACAATACTAAATCAACTTTAACAAACAAAATTAATCAAAATTTCAATACCGCACCAAATCAAGAAAGCTATTATATATGAATATGAATTGAAAACTTGGTTGCTATTGATGCCGCCAAATATGTGTAAACATATATGATATGAATTTTCTGAATGTAAATAAAAAATATTATACTAAATTTATCCAAAAATTAAAACATATATAATCCAAACATGAAAAATTGATATGATATATATATGAAAATTAAAAATTATCTTCTTTGCATATATCAAATTCACATTTGTATCTGTAACATCCACTCCTAAAATTTGAGAGATGTTTGTTAATTTTAGTTAATTGCTTGTGTATGTTGCATTTATGTTATGTTAGCTTGTATATAGTTGCATTCGTGCAAGAATTGGACTAGAAATGAGTGAGAAAATTGACTAGAATGAAGAAAAGGACTAAAATGAAAGGTAGAAGAGTTTAGGTATGACAATTGCAATTTTGGCCAAAAGAATTACTGTAGCTAACAGACTTTTGTAATTCTCCCGCTAATGGATTAAGGACAAAATGGAAATTTCTCATATAGTTTGAAATTTACCAAATTGAGGCCAAATGATCAGAAATTGTGAATCCATGCAACTGTTGAATTGTCATATAAATAGGGACAAGAGTCAGACCCTTCATTGTGCATTCTTCAGGTCTGAACTCTAGAGAGAGAGAGGACAAGTTAGAGAGAGAAGGAGAAGGAATTATGAGCAAACAACCTTGTTGCTTGGATTTAAACATTCTAAGAGCTAGGAAATCACTCCAGAACACTTACCAATCAACAACTACCGATTAGAAACCAGCAAAAAGGTAGCATAATAACCCAATCCCTTTATTTCGAAGTTTACTATTCATACTACTGAAATTTGTGAAATTAAACTTGTTTGAAAGAAAAAGGGATTTAAAATTGCATTCTTATTATTTTTAATCACTATTGGGTATTTTTAACCGATTGAAAATACTTGTGCATGCTTAAAATTGCTTCTGATAAATGAGTTTTTTTGCTTGAACAAAAATGAGTTTTAATCTCATATTTAGACAAGATTATATGATGTTTTGGGCTATTTTATTGTGTTAAATGTTGATGAGAAGTTTATCTTAAGTTCATCAATTTTAAAATAGATTTAAAAACAAGTTTTTGGATTGAAAATTTAGGTCAACGAAAATTCATAAAATAGAGCAAGACGTAGCAGTCGACTGCCATGGTGCAGCAGTCGACTGTCGTGCTCTTGATGTGCCTAGAAGCGTATACAGAACGTTAGCAGTCGACTGCCTAGCACCTGGAAGTCGACTCTCGTGTTATTCCATTTTCTAAAAATGCTTAAGAACAGAGCAACCGACTGCCCCGACCCAGCAATCGACTGTCGAGCCCAACATTAAGCTAGCAGTCAACTGTCGGCACCTAGCAGTCGACTGATAGCCTTCTGTTTGAAATTTCAAAAATTTTGACAGAATGAAATTAGTTGACTTGCAGCGTGATACCAGTCGACTGCCACCTTTTGTGATGAAAAGATGAACTTAATGATATATTTGAATGATATCTAACCCAAAAACTAAATCCAAACTAGAGATTAAGCTCAAATTACAAGCAAGGTAACATATACTTTGAATGTAAATGAGAAATAGCATGAAAGTGATGAAAGTTAAAAGGAAAGAGCAAGAATGCATAAGAGAAATGAAAACTATATTCTTAATATATGTATTTGTGGTAGATATGTTTATATCTGAATGACTAATTGCTGGTATATGACAGTGATTGGACATTCTGTGATTATCGTGATAGTTGTAAATTGTAAGTTAGTGACTTAATGGCCAAAGTAAATGAAACGTCACATACTTAGAATTTATAAAACTATAGTATGCACCTATTCACCTATATATATATGTTTATGAATAGTGTTTTGAGGACCCCAGTATGTACTTAATGTGTGGAACCTAGAGTTGGGGACCTTATTGTACTTGGATCCACTAGAGGATGCTCCAGAATGTACACAAATGTTATATGCATTTGAGGACTGCCAGGTAGAGTTGCCACAGTACATATGCGAAAACATGGAGTGGTGCACATGCTACCGCTCCAAATTTCTCTTATTGTGCAATTATATGATAATGATGATGATTGGCAGAGGCCAATGAGAAGTGCTCTTATTTCCTTATTGCTCTTTATGTTATGATGAAAGTTATATGAATGATGTTATGTTACCTATATGTTTTGATGAATTGATGAGATATAAAGTATGAGTTAAGTTTATGCATGCAAGTATGAATGTTAAATGAAATGTTATAAAAGATCACCCAATAGATATATTGTTTTATGAAAAAGAATGTAAAATTTTCGTATGAGTTTACGGTGGTACAAACTAGCTATTTTGAAAAATGGTTATTAATGCTACCGAGATTTATTCTCATAAAAATGCTAGTTTGTATCAAATGCCTAGGTTCCAGATAGTGCTAGAAGTTGAGGTAGAAGTGGGGAGATACCCTTCCTAGGGTATTTTCTTGTGATTCATGAAATGTGGGTTGTGTATATATGGGAAGTTCCTCCCACACCTTGAGAATGTAAAGTTCTAGAAAAGTTTTTGGTATGCCCAATACCCTGAATCCTGGTGATATTTTGGTAAAAGGATCAAGTTAGAAAAGTTTTTGGTATGCCCAATACCCTGAATCCTGGTGATATTTTGGTAAAAGGATCAAGAGAATAACTTTGATGTATAGGATAAGGGCATATATGTATTAGGATATATGAGCTAGAAATCCACTAGCTATTTTTGTTAAATGGGTATGAGTGACAAGCTTGTTGTCTCCTTACCCTAACTAACACTCTCACATATCCATAGATATATTTCTAATGAATGATATGTATACACTATAAATGAATGTTGATGTATATGAATATATGTATGCACATGTATGTTATTTTAACTAATATGTTTTAATTTTCACTGCGTAACGTGTGAGATCCCGAGTGCAGTAGCCCAAACCAATAACACGCATTATTTCGCTTAATAAATAATTAAAAATTAATTCGGGTAAAGGAAGTAGTAATTCACCAATCTTATAGTATATTGTTTATATTATTTAAATCACTTTAAAAGAGACTACAGGATTGGGGGGTTATAGTATCAATTTTACAAAAGACATATTATATACAATATCACACATAAATTGTTGCAAAATTAATATAATTTTAATCCTAATGATTCAACATGAAATTTGGCTCTGATACTATTTGTTAAAATAAATTCCTAAATATATAAATATACATATGGTCTAAATTTTAATCATGTCAAACCATCAAAAAAATAAATCTAAACTTAAATGCGAAAGTGTATTTGAATCTATGATTCCTAAGATGTTCTTTAGTATCACGGCTATTGGTCTTCCAAATTGATATGTATGATTTTTCAAAGAATAAGGTTTCTGTCTTTTTTGAGAAGGGGATTTTAGAAAAGAATCATTCATGCATACAATTTGAGAACCGCAACCCTTATATAACTAAAATCATAATTTCTAATTTAACTCATTATAAAATTAAAAATTATATATAAGAATATCTACACATATAAATTTATATTTTACCAAAT
Organism: Senna siamea; assembly: GCA_031216115.1. Taxonomy (NCBI): domain Eukaryota; kingdom Viridiplantae; phylum Streptophyta; class Magnoliopsida; order Fabales; family Fabaceae; genus Senna; species Senna siamea. The sequence goes on from CM062356.1 coordinate 15,631,166, forward strand.
AAATTAGTTTCATTATGATATTAAATTAAATTAGATCACTTTTACATTAGATCAAGTCTTTTTAATAATGTTTGACATATAATTATTATATTTAATATATAAAATTCATAAAATACTTAACAAAACTCAAGTTACAAGTCTCTACTGTAGCACAAGTAAGTCGGTATATGCTAACTCTGTTCAAAGAGAATGTAGTCGTTGCTGCTGATGAGTTGAGTGAGGAAGAAATTTGAAACGCTGGTATCTTAGGCTGAGGTGAAGATTTTTCTTACTTTTATTTGCTCCCATACTCATAAGGATTAAGGAATACATTAGGGTCTTATATTTTCTGAACTACCAAGCTGTATTGCTACGTCAAACATGAACATTGAAGTTAATTTTTCATTATCAAGTTTTGGAAGAATCCTAGCCTCCTCTCATTTTCGTCAAAATAGGGATTAGTCTGTACAACCACACCACAATGTCAAATTGATTTTATGTCCAAAAGATCATTATCATTTCAAAAAAGAACTCAATTATGTAGCAATGTCATTATAAGGGTTTTGCTAATCATCCTTTTAAGTACTTATTAAAATTTTGCATAATTGATTAATGAAGTATTTAATAATTTAAAATTTATAAAATATCAATAAAAATAATAATTTTTAATATCTAAAAATTTTATTAATTAATTAAATAAAAATTAATCAGTGCTTTAAAGACAGTATTTAGCAAAATTCATATAATAATTATAACGTAAGAATTTTTCTTAATAAGTGATCGTTTTGCAATGCTTCAAGAAAGAAAACAGAAGTAGTGGATGGTCTCGTGTTCCACTCTAATACTCCCCCAAGGTCCCTACGACGACGTCTGTCCGGCACGCCCAAAAACCTTTTATGAGTGTTGCTGAAACCCGACTTTGCCCTTCTCATTGAATGCTATCTTAACTTTTTCTGCTCAACTTTCGCTAATTTCATCAATTTTCGTGAGGTTGATCAGGTTGTAAAAGTAATTGCAAACCCCATTACATTTTTGAAGGACCCTTTTGGTATTTCTCACGCTATCCTGCTCACGGGGGTTTTTAAAAGGAGATTTTCAACCAAAAAAAAAAACAGAGAGAGAGAGAGAAAAAGGCACTTCCTTTATGCTCTTACTCTGTCAACAATGGCGTTCAAGAATGCTTCCACCTGGGAAATAAATGTTGTCATCCTAACTTTGGCGCTATCAGTATCACTACCATTTCTTCATTCCTCTACTTCAAGTGAGTTCATGGAAATGCTCTCTCTCTCTCTCTCTTCCTTTATATCTCTGGTTTTTCTCTAGGTTTTAAAATTTAAACCATTGCTCTATCAGCAGGTCTCCCTTATGGAGCACACATGGCAGAAACAAGAACAGAGGTAGGTAACTATATGATCATAGCACGTTAAAACCGAAAAGGAAACAACTTTTTTGGTTCTCCATATTTCACATAACATCCAACATCCTCTCTGGGTCTCTGTTTTTGGATTTTTTTTTTATATTTTATTTTAGGTTGCCACATTTGGGAATGAAGCTTCTGTTGGCGCAGTAGAAGAATCAGCAAGACAAGTCCCAACGGGACCTGACCCTCTTCATCATAACAATAATCCCATAGGCCCTTGACCTTTGAGGTACCTTCCTTCCTCTATTCAAGTTAATGGTAAGTAAGTGTTAGACTTTGATTCTGTGTCTCATGGTGGCTCTTCACTCCTCAGGAATACCCACCCATTCTCTTTATTTTTTCTACTTCGTTGTGTTACTTATGCCATATTCAATACCTGCAATCCCTGTTCTTCTACAATGTGCATTGCTTTGTACAGAACCAGATATATGAGATGTATGTTTTTCTTTTGTTTTTTGTCAATTCATATTTGCAAATCATAATTTTCCCATATTCATCGTTCAAAGCTTCAAAACAACCAAAACAGATTATGGAAAACTCGAAAGAATACAGTATTAGAATGCCTGTGTCGTTTTCTACTGTGGGTTATGGAGTGAAATATTAATGAACAGGAATGGTTTTTCACTGCCCTTGTCAAGGACCGTTCAAATGGGACAGAAGATAGTGGAAAGAAAGAACATGTATATTTCTGTACGATTCCACAACAGGGTCGCTTCTCTTCAATTTCCATGGGCTATTGCTATTCTGTCTTAATAAAAGACAAATGCTAAAACTAATGGTAGCGTTAAAATTATAAGTATAATGATGTAATCGTCGATTTTTTTTGTTTTTCGCTTTTGAAAGGGAATGGTCTCACACATTCGCATTTCGCCTAATATGATTGAATTCAATGTTGAATTGGAATCGTTCCCTGTTTGCAAGAGAAATACACGTAGAGAAGCTGAAATAGTTTTGGAAGTTTAATAATTTAAATTATTTAATAAATTTATACTTAAAATATTATGTGCATTACATATTCAAACAACACATCAAATATCAATGAAGTTGAGTCCAATCTTAACAAATTAAAGTTTGAATTTTACTAAAAAATTGTCTATATCAAATGTTTGATATGTCACAAAAAAATTGTGTCTGATAAAATGATAGTTATAATAATAATACAAAAAAAGAAACGTATCAAATTATACATGGAATAAAACAAGATGCAACCTTGGTTGTCCTTGGTTCTTCAGGCTAATTAACCAATCATTTCTTATGGCTTAAAAAACGGTCTACAACTCTGCGTGCGTTGTGAGATCCCACTGAGGAATCTGGCGGTGAAATGATATGTTACGAAACAGGCCTTTTTTTTTTTTTTCTTTCAGTATTATATTTATTAATATTTTAATATATAATTTAATTTATTCCTTTTGATAAAAATCATTTAATTTAATTTTAAATTATAAGTAAGTTAAATCTTAAATTTTAAGTAAAAATTAATTAACAATTCATCAAAATATAAATAAAGGCAATATTTATTATAAACATATAAAAGTTTTAAAATATTTTGGTGATATTAGTATATAGATAAAATATAAAATAAATTATTACATAATAAAAAAGAATTAAAATAAATATAAAAAATAATATAAATTTAAATTATTTTTTCTTATATTGAAACAAAATAAAATTATTAAAATTTAATTTATATTAAAAAAAATTAATTTTCTTAAAAGAATTAACCACTAGTAAATTTATATAACAATTTCAAGGTTAAATTATTTTTGTAATTCCTATAATTTTACTCAATTTTTAATTAAGTCTCTACAATTTAAATATTTGTAATTGAGTCCCTATAGTTTAACAAAATTTTAAATTAGTCCATAAGTTTAAATTTTTGTCAAATTTTTGTTAAATTTTGATAATATACTAATTATATATCATTTTAACATTATGAATTGACTTAATTCAATTCAATATACTCATATTATCTAACATAAATTGTATTTTATTTTATATATGTAAGTTATTTTTACATTATTATTTATTTTTTCTCTTTTTTGTTGATATAAATCATATATATTTAAAGTGCTAAAATATTATATGTTGGTAACACTAACAAAATTTAATATAATTTAAAAAAAAATTTGAAAATAGGGAAAAATTTAAAAATTTGTTAAAATATAAGGATTTAATTACAAATTTTTACACTATAGGGACCTGGTATATTCAAGTTGGATCCACCAATGATATGCTGCCACATAGCATACAACTACTCATCAAGCTAGCGATTCATGCGATCACCCTCTTCGGTCGGTAATCCTTGCGATCACCCCTTATGATAGGCGATCCTTGCGATCACCCATAACTAACCGTGTAATGGTTTCCCTCACTTAAATGCCTATATATAAAGCTACTTTGGCCTCTCGTAGGTACGACATTCTTAGTACTTTCAAGCTCTCTCAGTTGCCTCCTAATATCTTCTTTATTCACTTGACCGTCCGAGGTGCATTATGAAGGCCATCTTCCTTTGTGCATTTTTGTTTCGAGCTCCTCATCCTCAATAGTGTTCATGCCCATTTCAGAGAACATTAGTGGTGCCCACCGTAGTCTTTCCCTTACCACCATATCCTTGTTATTCTTTTCCCTTACACGTATATTTTCTTTGTTTTTAATAAACTTTTAAAATGATGCCTCGTTTAGTTCTTGCCACTTCTGGTGCACCACCCGCCATAACCAATCCTCCACAAAGAAGCCCATAAGTCACTCGTCATCACAGAGGGTAGTAAGATGCCACCTTACCAAATCCTAAGCCTATCATTCAATAGCTCCCAGTTGATGATCAGATGGTTGATAACAAGACAACCTTACCATCCGCTAACTCCGTCCCTGTTGGTTCGATGAGGAAGAGAAGCAAGTCTAGGGACCCCACAGAGCCACAATCTAAGTGTCGAACAGAGGTTAATAACCTCTAAGAAGAAGTCTTAGATCTTTTGCCAAGAACTTGCCACACTGGGCCAAGCCTTACAATAACCTGTAGATTCAACAGCCATAGCATCGCATCCTATCTTGGCTATCCTGTCGTTGTCAAAGCCACTGCTACCTCAACCATTGCCAATGCTAGTGGAATAACCTCCCTCCGCGATCAACCAATACAGGCCCCCTATTGTTGTCAACACACCATTGCTAATGCAAACTGCACCACTTCTTCCAGCTTTTCTTATAGCATTCGTCACACCAGTTAAACCACCTCTGTTTAACCCATACAATCCTTATTATCATGGATGGTTCAGGTATTTGCCACCACAAGGCCGTCACTTAGCCATGTTAGTGCCAATCATTAATCGAACCATTACAATTGATGTAAAGGCTACCCTAGAAAGATTGCAAAAGAAGGGTCACCACTCATTCCTCCCCCACGTTCTTGAGGAGTATATCCCAATCAGCTTCAAAATGCCAATGAAAATATATCCCTATGATGGAGAAAAAGATCTGAGAGATCATGTTAACACTTTTAATTCAACAATGTCCATCTTAAGCACGTCTAATGCTCAACAGTGTAGAATATTCTCAAGCACGCTAACAGGCCCAACCCTCTAGTGGTATTTAGAACTACCAATCAACTTGATCGGCACTTTTGATTAACTCTCAAATGAATTTCTCAAGCACTTCGCCACCAACAAGAAGTGCAATAAAACCACCAACTATTTAGTTAGTCTTATGCAAAGAAAGATAGAAACCTTGCAGAGATTCCTTTCAAGATTCAACAAGCTAGAACTCTAGATCCGAATATTGAGGATATTTAGGCGATACAAAAGATCAAGCAAGGGTTACATGCTACACCCTTTTACTTCCCTATTTTCAGCAATCACCCTTCCACTTTATCAAAACTCCTTAAACGTGCTGATAATTACATCATCAAGGAAAACTCCTATCTTTCCAAAAAAGGCATAAAGTAAAGGGTTTTAAAGGGCACAAGAGCCCAACAAAATTTAAAACTTTGATTTAAAACTCGACTATAAATCTTACTCAAAATCATAACCAAAGTAAGGATAGAGTTTTTACCTTATCATGACTGGGATGCTAATTATAAATTGTTGAATCATGAGCACAAAATTTTGCGTTGCCTCTACTGTATCCACACAACCAGGATGAATCAATTTCTTACATAGCCTTTTCTAAAAGGCATGCCCACACACTTTCTCTCTTAAGGTTTCTTGAGTTTTCCATATCATATATAGGTAAAACATAAATCCTAGTATGATAAGGAGTCTTTATAGGCTTAGGGTTATTATTCTTAGTATAACTAATATTCGTACATTTGATAAGTGATAGTCGTATAGTTAACTTAGAAGGGGCTAAACGGCTAAAACATAGTGATCATATAACGTTGTAAGTGATTGATAGGCTTGATGGTGGCCTTTATCTTAGTTTTAGGCCTGATGGTGGCCTTTATCTTAGTTTTGATAATGGCTCACTTTGTTTTACAAATGTTGCTTTTCTATTCATGCAATGAGTAGTTTGTAGGTAAGTGATTGTCCACTAATCACTTAGTGAGGGCCTTGATGCCGATGAAAGATGATGAAAAGCTATTATTGAGGTAAGCAATTATCTACCAATTTTCCTAGCGAGGGCCAAGGGCCAAAGAAGGAAGCTAAAAAGTTATTCTTAAGGCAAAGGATCATTCACCAATCACCTTTCAAGGGCTGAGGGCCAGATTATTGAGAGTGTATACTATTTTCCCTTTCTCACGTTTTGTAACGAGAGATAAAGAAAGAGAGTGCAGTTTGCAAAAAAATACTTTGCTTAATTGATTGGAGGGGTACAACTTGGATTGAAATTTATAATAAATATCACCTAAGGCTTGACACATTCAATGTATTAGGAATCAGTTCACCCATAATGGCGAATAGGCAATAAGCCTCATTAGGTAGAGCTTGGATGACTCAATATAGTCTTTACCAATTTGGAGCTAAATTTTATTAGGAGAGATTTTTTCGGTTATTGATGGATGTTCACAAGACTAAGTCTCCTTACTAGAACACTCTGTGTCTGATGTTATGATCATGTGCGTGGGTGACTCATTGTTGGTCTGTTGTAGCTTAAATTTGTGATTTCTCTCTTTTTTTCTTCCAATGCATCTAAGCTCATGGCTAGAGCCTATCTATTGCTTTCGATCAAGTAAACAATTAATCAATTGGATGGGCTTTCCAATTGACTAGAATCATGGCTTTATGCCTATATGTAAGGGCTAACAGCGTCTCGCCCATTGGTGCTTGTAAGGTTGTCCTGTAAGACCATAGTACTGAGTGTAATTCATTTACTCAGTTAGCTTTTGCTACTCTGAGTCTCTTTTTGAGTCTTTGGAGAATTTTGTTAGCAAGTTCAACGTGTCGATTTGTGGCAGGGTATTCAATATAGGTCGTTCGCAAGATTATATCCCACTTTTAGTTGTAATCCTTAAAGGATTCACTCAAAAACTATCTGTCGTTGTCTGTGATTATTATGTGAGGAGATTCAAAGCGATAGATTATGTTCTGCTACAAGAATTCTTAGACCTCTTGTGAAGTTATGGTTGCTAGTGGTTTTGCTTCAATCCTTTTAGTAAAGTAGTCTGTTGCTACTATTAATAATTTCCTTTAGCCAGAACTAATTGGGAATGGTCCCAGGATATCTATTCCCCAAGTATCAAAAGGCCATAGAGAGGATATAATGTGACGTTCATTTGTTAGAACATAGATGTAGTTATTGTGCTTTTAGCATGTATCATGATGTCAAACTAGGCGATTGGCGTCCTTTGTTAAGGTGGGCCAGTATAGTCCTGACCTTAAGGTTTTGTGCCTTAAGGTGATCTTAGACTAGTGGGTATAACATATCCCTTCTTGGAGTTCGTGGAGTACCTTTTCACCTTGTTATGGAGTTATACACTTATTATAAAAAGAGTTGAAAATCCTTTTTTGTATAGGTTACTGCCCCAAATATAGTATCAGAAGGATTTTCGCTAAATTTTTCGAGCTTTGTTCCTTTCATATGGCAAGGTTCCATTTATGAGGTATTGGATGATTGGATTCATCTAGGATTTGCGATCGGCATCGATCAGGAGGATTTCTATTTGCTAAATGCTTGGTCCTTCCAGTTTTTTCCCTACTAATATTCTATAAATCCTCTATTTTTTGTATTTTCTAGTCTCAATAGGGCATATGCCCTTTCATTTTTGTCTCTGGGTATACACTTCAGTTGTGAATGTTTAAATTAGCGCATTAGCTACTTTACTAAGTAGGCATATTGCTTGATCTTAAGATCCTTTGTTTCATTTTCACTATTTACTTAGTTAACGACCAAATGGGAGTCACTAAAGAGGCAAACCCGATAGGCTTCCAAGTCTTGGGCTAACTAGAGACCTGTTAGGGGGCTTCATATTCTGCTTAGTTTTTGGATGTTTTGAAAAGGAAGTGAACTACTTGTTTGACCTTAATGCCAAATGGGTTCTTGACAATTATGCTTACACCACATGTGGCTTTTGAGGATCCATTGACATGGATGGTCTAAGAGGGGAATTCTTCAATTTATTATAAAGGAACTTCTCTGGGTGGATGTGTCATTTCAGTGAAAAAGTCAACGAGTTCTTAGACCTTGATGGTTCACCTTGGTTAGAAAGTGATGTCAAATTTTGACAATTCGATGGCCCAGGTGGTTAGTCAGCCCACACGATTCGGCTTGTGTAAGATTTTCCTATGTGGAAGATTAGTTCGAACAATAATAAAGAGTTGTTAGAAGTAAGGAAATAACCTTTTTGGCTGATGTGACTAGTGTGAAGGCTAGCTTTTTGACATTTTGGTAGTGTAGTTCAGGTTCTTAAGGGCTTGATTGGTAAAGTAAATTAGTCGTTCGTTCACTTGTTCTTCACAGAGTAGTACTAAGCTAACCAACCAATTGATTATCGAGAGGTATAATAAATTTTCCCTTGGCTCTGGCTTCAAAAGCATAGACAGATTGGTGAAATATTGCTTTAGTTGTAAGAATGCTTGTTCGCATACATTTGTCCATGGGACTAGCCACTTTCAATATTTTGAAAAATAATAAATAGTGATCGACTAACCGATATTGTAATCATATTTAAATGAAAGTAGCTAAGTTGTTTTGTCATGCAAAAGTAGAATAAAGAACACAAATTTGAGAAAGAAAATGCTCTTATTATTGAAGGAATTTGAAAGTATAGAATTGGGTCGATCAGGTGCAACCACTCATTTTTACAAGGTTATAATTTGATAACTTGTATAATAAGTTTGTAAATTACCGCTAAGGGCTAGGGTATCTTTAGATACCTCAATAGGTGTCTTGATAATATGACAGTCATCCAATAAGTAGTTGTACTTCATTCATAGTTTTGGGTGGCTCCTTATTGAGGATTGATTGGCACTTTTTTAGGTTTGCTTTAATTCCCCTCTCGATAATTATAAACCCTTGGAATTTCCTCGCGGATATGCCAAAGGCACATTTAGATAGATTCAGTGTAACACCCGCCTCCAATATGTTTGATACTATTTGTAACATCCGCTCCAATTATGATTAAAGAGATGTTTGATACTTGTTAATTTAATATTTAATGCTTGTGTATGTTGCATTAGTGCATATAGTTGCATTAGCCTAAGGACTAAATTGAAAGGAATTAAATGAAGGTTTAGTAAGAGGTGGTTAGGGACTCAATTGAAAAGGAAAAAGTAAGTGATTCCAAGAGTGCAAAATAGATGAGGGACCAAAAGGCAAATATGCAAACCTCTCTTAAACCCTAGCTGCAGTTAAAACTCCCACACACTTCTAAACCTTCAGATTTTAGAGAGAGAAGCAGGAGGGGCGAGTTAGGGCAAAGGAGAGAGATTTTGCTAAAGAAAAAGGCTAATTGAAGCTAGAAATTAGTTATACAGTAAGGGGGGATCATTTATAACACATCAAGCACACACATTTGCAAGGAATCAAGGTAGCAATCAATTCTAAACCTCTACCTTTTTCTGAAATGTTACTGTTGCTGGAAAATATGGATTTCTACATGTTTAAAATGAGATTGGGGTTAAACCTACATTATGTATACTTTTCTACTTTTATGGGATGTTGTGTTGCTGAATGTATGCTCATATATGTGCTTGTAATGGATTGGAAGGGTTGGGTTATGTTCATCTAGGGATATAGACTAGTTTTCCTTGAATGTAGTTTTCCTTGAATGTACCATGTTTGAGCTAATGGATGAGAAATGTTTAAAGAAAAGTAAAGTTTGTTGTATGGGAATTAAGCTCATATGTTTAGAATTGAAAATGGAATGCATTCTAGACTAAGTATTATCAAAATCATGTTTTCAATCAATGAAGAGAGCATAGCAATGATCGTTAAGTATGGGGTAGTCGACTGTCGTGTTCTTAGAAAACCCAAAAGTGTAGACAGAGGCTTAGCATTCGACTGCCAGGTTCCTAGCAATCAACTGTCGGGCCCGGGTCTGCACTAAGTAGTCAACTAGCCATCCTTGCAGTCGACTGTCGTGTTCATGGAAAACTCAGAAGTGGAGATAGAGGCTTAGCAACCGACTGCTAGATTCCCAGCAGTCAACTGTCGGGCCCAGGTTTGCACTGAGCAGTCAACTGGTAGTCTTAGCAGTCAACTATCGTGCTCATATTTTTACCCAAAATGCATTTCAAAAAGCCACTAGTCGACTGCTAGCACGTTGGCAGCCGACTGCTAGCTTACTATTTGGCACTCGAGGAATACAGAGAGCTACTAGCTGACTGCCAACCTTCTAGCAGCCGACTACAGCCCTTTAGTTTGCGAAATGAGATTTTTAATGGCAAATGAGCTTAGTAATTCTTCATATTAACTTAATTAAGGGCTCACAACATAGATAAGCAAGGAAACTAGGAATTTTGGGTAATGTGCAAAGGATAGAGTCACTTTTCATTTGGATGAGCATGATTTTTGTGATAGTGATATAAAAGTGAGCAGAGAGACATCAAAAAGAAAGAGTGAAGTATCCTCGATATATGCACTAGTCGTAGATAAGCTCATAAGTTGGGTGACCGATTGTCAATATGGGACGGCCGTTGGCATTCCACGATTGTGCCATGTATTAGGATGGTTAAACATCCACTTGAACATAGATGACTTCGAAAATAACGTGATGGTTGCGAACCCGAAGTTAGTGTGTCTTCCAAGGGCCATGAAGAAACACATACTTAAGGTTAAAGCATAATTATGGGTATGAGCTAAATCACTCTAGCGTATATGTTAGAGAATAACATACTGGGAGCGTGATCCACTGGAAAAGGGGTGGTGATTCCATAACCTCATGATCTGTGAAAGCGGAGAGAATAGAACCTGTGCAAAGGTTTTACAGTGATCCCGTGAGTTATTGAGATTGTACGTTAGATCCAGCTAGGGGACGCCTCGGTAGTACTATGCAGTAGAGTTACCATAGTGGCACAGTTAGTCACCAGGATAGCTCAACTACTGTAGTGGCGCAATTAGTCACCAGGATAGCTCATTTATGTATGTAGTGGTACGTGGAGTTATTGTTGGGCAACACTCTCGATAGCTCGTATGTTTTGATTGTTTCCTCCTGCTCATATGTACCATCAAAAGGCATATTTATTACCCTATGAAAAATGTTTTATGATGAAAATGATGATGAATGCACTTCTTATGTTTTAAAGTTGATATGTTCTAAATGCACATGCATACATATGAGTATATAACATAACTAAATGCTGCACTCATTGTATCCCAACAGTATATGATATGTTTTATGAAAGAATGTAGAGATTTTTCTGTGCAAGCATGGTGGTACAGGTCAATGGATTTTGTAACTGGTTGTATTGCTATTGAGATTTATTTCTCACGATAGTGTTGGCATGTACCAGATGTGTAGGTCCCCTTAGGTTGGAGAAAGAAGGTAAGTTATGAAGAAGTGTCCAATCTGGGCACACAAACTATTTAGTTTGGATAGTATAAGTACATGTTAGGATTGAGCTAGCCTTCATGATATTTTAAGAAAGGCTAGTGTAGGATTATTTTGTATAGCCTATCCTAACTTATCTGTATATGAATTAGGCTGGATTGATGAATAAACTATTTAATGGGGGTTATGAGTGGCAGGATTGTTGCCTCCATACCCAATAGTTAATTGATTATATTTAATTAAAAATGCATGTCTATGTATAGTTAATCTAGGTGTATGCTATATGTATTTATTCTGCTGTGATATTCAAAGAATCTGAGAATAGAGACAAACCCAAATGCACTCAATTAATCAACTTAGTAAAAAGTTTAAAATTTGTATAGGTAGAAGTAATAGTAACACCAACACTCTGATAATTATTTTCATACTATATTTTTTAAAAATATCTAAAAGGAACCGTAGGATAGAGGGTGTTACACTATTATTATTAATAATGATGATTCTTTATGTAAATTTTTGTGTGTTATGTGGTGTCAAAAAATGCAATAAAAGGGTAAAATTGAAATTTTCCCAAAGAAAGGGCAAAATAATAATTTTACTATGAAATAAAAGACAATAATTTCATCTAAGTATTTTAGGAAATGGTATTTGAAGGCTTTTACTCTCTTATCTTAGAAATAGAGATAAAATAATGGTAAAAATAAATATGTTATCAAGAAGGGTAAAATGATAATTTTATCCTAAGGGCAAAATGATAATTGTACCTAAAGAGGGATGGAGTATTAATTCTATAAAAAGGACTTTATGAAACTTTATTTGAGAATTTTTATTATGGCCAAAAAGAGATGAAAATAAAAGTGAATTAGCCATTTTGGGCATAAAAGGGTAAAATGGTAATTTTACCCAAGGACTTTAAGATGATTTTCAAAAAAGTTGAAGGCAAAATGGGAATTCAAAATTTGAAAGGGCAAGGTAGTCATTTACCATGAAAGTTCTATGAAATTACAATTTGAAGGAGAAAGGATGCCATTGTAGAAAAATATAAGTAATAAGGGTAAAATAGTCATTTTACACCAAGAACATTTTGGTAATTTCACCTAAACCCTAAATTTAAGTCATCTTCTTCCTTAAGGAGAAAGAGAAGTCGAACAAGGGAGAAAGGAGAGGGTATGGCCGAAAGCTTCACAAGGGAAAGAGGAAGAGCAAAATCAAGGAAACCACTTGAGAGATTCCACTTTTCTTGCATTTCCACTTTGAATTTGAGGGATTAATTGAGCCTTAAAATCTGAACTTGAGAGACTACAGGGCAAGATCTAGGTTTTGGAGCCTACCAGTCAACTTCCTCTCCTCTAAAAGTTGGCTAGTAGCTCTTAGCCCAAACAAAGTAATCAAACTCGAGAGCTGGTAGTCGACTTCCAACCTCCTAGCAATCAACTGCTAGCCTACTATTCTAGGTTTTGTACAGATTGGGAACATGACAATCGACTGCTAAGGAGCTGGCAGTAAGATTTTGGGTTCTTAACCATTCTGAATAGCATGAAAAACACAGTAGTCGACTTTTAACCTCCTAGTAGTTGGCTACTACGTTCTATACTATCATAAAAATTACATTTTTCACCCATGTACAACCCATACAACACTCATTCTCAGTTTTTATTGTCTAATCATAGTCCCTTCAATCCCTCGAAGGCTTTTAACATAGAAAACAATGAACATCTTAGCTCAATCTCCCTCAAATCCCAAATTTTTATCACTTTCATAAGATAGTAGTATCTGGATTTTCGGTCCCCATCATTTATCCACTTTGTTCTTTGTTGGAACATGTTTATGTTTAATTAATGGAAATTTATTTTTAATATACCAGTTTTAGAATTATTGGAAAATTTTTAAAATTGATCAAGTCCTGAAAATTTTGCAATGGAAAATTATTTCATGAAAATATAGCTTTTAATTTGTAATTTGTAAAGCCCTTAAAAATATTACTGAAGGCCCAAAGTATTTTTTAGCCCATAAAATTATTAAAGACCCAATACATTTTTGGCCAAATACTTTTCAGACCAATAATTTTCCTAAATCCTAAGTATTTTCAAAATAATACAATAAGCATGCTTTTATTAAATTTTTAAATGCTAAAATCCATTTTACCAAACAAATCAAAAAGCCCATTGTTTTAAAGCCCAAAAAGTCCAAAAACAAAAGCTTCTTTCCAAAATTCAAACACTGGGTGGCAAAATGAAACAAGGATGATTTAAAATGTAAAATTTAGTTGGGAAATGTGCAGCTTAATCTAGCAGGTCTATAGAGGCTATAAGTAGTAACCTACAGCATAACACTGACATAGTAGCAGACACCTAAAGAACCTATAAATATCAACCTGCAGCTAGATTCAGCAACGTAGACAGCTATGACGTACATCAGTAGCCAACTCTGTATTAGCAACTCAGAAGCAATAGTATAGTAGATTATAGCAGAGCAGAAAAGATGAAGCAAATGGCGCAGAATGCAGCTTAAAATTAGGAACAAATATGAAAAGTGCACATCTCAAGAAAGGCTTAGACCAGCATACATCCTTCATTGGAACAATATACACCAAATGGCTACAAAGTAACGGCTAGCTCTTCACTTCCTGCATTAACCTCGAATAACTCAAAGGTTTAAACAAAGTCAACTCTGGTCAAGAAGTAGCTCTATAGAGAAGTGTGCAGCATAAAAACAAGAACCTACAGGCTATAAATAAGTAGCCTTCAGCATAATACAGCAAAATAGGTAACAGATGGCATAACAGGCTAAAAGCAATAGCCTTCAGAATAAAGTAGCTGAGCATGTGTATAAAAGTAAATCTGAAGAAAAGCATGAGAGATGGCAGCGCGCTTAATGGAACAAAAATAGAATGATGCACGTCTCAAGGCATAAAATCAGGTTGCTCAGCATTCCTCTTTTTAGAAAAACACAAGGGCAACGGTCTACAAGAATAGAAAAGCTACTGGACAATAAACTTTAACCTCTACCATCCTGTGAAGTCGTAAAGATGAAGCAAAGCATTAAATGCAGTCTGCAATGTCCCTCTAAGTAAAGGAGCGTCCTGGACAGCATGCTTCATAGCATTTATTAGTGCATTTAATGAAGGTCTCAACAGCTAGTTTTGAAGACCATTAAATGGGAGGTGAATGGCACAGCATTAAGGTTAGGAGAGTTATTGAGGTGAAATAGAGAAACCATTTTCTTGAGTTAATTCTCTCAATCCCTTTATGGTTTTAATGTCTATTTGCTCTTAGTGAGTTATTATTTGTTGATGAAGGTTATAAACACTGTATTGAAATCCTCATCTTCCTTAGTCTAGGTGTCTTGTTAAGAATATAAAAGTGAGGTGGATGTTATCTTAAGTCGGTAGGCTACTGATTAAGCTATATAAGGTTTGGGTAATTTTAGGAGAATACAAAGTGGAGTAAAAGCAGGTGTGCTGAGCTTTCATTGGGTTGCCTAAAGGCATAAAAGCTGGTGTATGCTGAGCCTAGGTGTATGAAAATTTCCTAGGTGTATTTTTAATAATTACCCTTACTGTGGTTATTAGCTTAATTCAGTAGGTTGCTGATTAAGCTGGCTCAGATTATGGGTAAGATTAGAAAAATACTAGGTGGAGTAAAAGCAAGTGTGTTAAGCTTTAATTGGGTTGCCTAGAGGCATGAAAGCAAGTATATGCTGAGCCCAGGTGTATGAAGGTTTCCTAAGTGTATTTTTGGTGATTACCCTTTTAATGAAATACCCTTGCTGTGTGCTTGGAGAGAGGATATAGGATCAAGGTAATCTTGGATCCAAATCTCTATAAATCGATTGTGTGATTATCTTCTCTTTTATTCTTACATTTAACATTAACCTAAATTTCAAACTGGTTATTGTCCTCAAAAAGGTATTTGTTTTGGGTCATTGTAAATTTTTAACATCTACCTAACAGTATTTTGAAAAAGTTTTCAAAAACTAAAAGGAACTAATTTAACCCCCCCTTCTTGGTTCATTATCTGGCTAACTATTCTCGACTTTTAAAACCATAGAATCTCCTCTTGATGGATACATTCTCTAAGTTCTTTTTAAGAGTCAATTCTAATTGATGGAAATGATGGGTCGAAAAACTACTTGTTTGAATATTTTGCTGGATTCCATTCAATCGTGCTAGGATTCTATTTTTCCTTTTGAAAATATCCTCAGATATATCACATCATTTACATTTTTGTTACATGTAATTTGTAAATTTGTTGTGTTTTAATTATTTTTTATTATTGAATAACATTCAATTTATTATTTAATAATCAAATTAACGTTTTTTAATATCACATTAGCAAGTCAATTAATTTTTTATTCATTCAATTAACAAGGAGATTAATTAATTAATTTAAAAAATAAATTAAAATATTTCATCGTTTAGATTATTTATTCTAATATAAATAAATATATGTATAATGTGTACGAGAGTCAAAATGGACTTAGCCTAGGGGGAGAGCCTAACATGTTCGTTGAAATAATGGAGGCTAAGCTAAGACAATACTAATCCATTTTAAGGACAAGCTTTTAATCTAGTCCATTTTAGGCCCATGTATCACAGTGAGCTTGTAAAGGTTGGGTTAGACTAGCCCTTATAAGCCAAATTTTTATTTTTTATAAAATATTTAAAAATATTTTATGCCATACAAAATGTTATAACCTATGTTGATATGTAATATTTATTTATAATATGTTGATATATAAAATAAATTATACTAAATAAATTTTTTAATCAATATTTTTATAAGTTAATTTAAAATATTCATTTTTAATATGTTAATATATGAAATAATATATATATATTTGGTCAAATAAAATAAAATATTTTTTTAAAATTATTTTTAAGAAAAACACATGAGTTAGTCCAATCTAATATATAGCCCGTCAAGAATTGAATTAGGCCAATATTTTTGGCCCATGGGTCAAATCAACTTCGTTTAATGATTTGGTTTTTTACTCTTCTTGTGGGCTTAGGCCCGGTATTCTACCCACTCCCACAAAAGAAATTAAAAGTGGAATGGAAGGAGAATGTCTAGAATCTTCGTAAAAGCAAGAAGAAAAATATCTGTGGGGCGTTCTTTTCTTTTTCACTTTCGGTAAGGTACCATGAGAAATATCTCATTCAAATGTATACCCCTCTCAGTGTCTTGTCCTCCCGGCTCTTACTAATTAATTCAACCCAATTATCACACACTTTCAACACGCCGCTGCAACTGTCGCCGGAGCTACACCTCTGCACAACATGTCCTCAACCTCCGCTCCCACCACTATCTCCGGCGCCCAGTCTCTTGACCACCTCCACACTCCAACACTAGATTCTGAGTCTCCTAGGCTCCTCCACTCCATTTCCGAGCACGGAGGATATGCTTTTGTACGGATGGCGGTTCTGGCGGCCACCGGTGACTTTCGCGCTGCTGAAGCGGCTCGTGAGATGGCATGGGAGCAGCTACACTCGGGGCCCTGGCACTCTGTCCTCCCGGTGTGGCGCGATGCATACTCTATGGCGTGCATCCACGTTGCCAAGTGCCATTATAGCCGTGATGAGTTCAAGGAGACTCTTAGGGCTTTGGATATGGGACTCATCATGGGAGGGATGCTTCTAAGGAAGGACTTGGACTCTGCTGTGGACAAAGTTTCGAAGAAGGCCACAAACGTTAGGGATTCTGGAGATAGCTATGGAGGTTTGGGCAAATACGAGCGTCTACTTGTTCATCAGCAACTTAGTGACTCTGAGGTGAGGCCCGTCCCTATTTCTACCTTATTGATGAAACCTTTTGACTTTGTATAGCTGAAACTAGGGATGGACACTATTATTTGATTACGTCTCATGCACCATCTTGACACAAATTGCTTATTTGTATTATATTTAGAGGAAAAAAAACTTAGTCTCTTATATGGATTTTTTTGTATAAATATAACTCAGGTGATTGGGTTTTATAGAAGTTTTTTTTTTTCCATATATACTTATTTTTTTGTTACACTTCCATATTTACTATTATACGGTACATTGGCAATAAGGGTGTTTTTGTGACTGCTGATTACCTGTATTAATCATGCTTTGTACCTTGACACTACTTATAGCAAAATGGCATGGCAACTTGGGACTTTGTTTTTCAAAATTTGCGGAGTTGGTCACTACTCACTAGCCATAAGGAGTGGAAAAAGTTACCAACCTGATTGCATCCCATCTTTGATTTGAAAGCTGATTTAGGGTATAATTCTATCAACAGGAATGGTTGTAGGTTTAACTGAATTTTGACAAGCCTTGTATATAAGGAGCCATGAAATTTGGATGTAACAGAAGTTTCTGCATAAAAAAGTCAGAATCCAAACTATATTTGCTAAATATAACAAATACAATCACCCATGAATGTGATCAAGGACTATCTATCAGTGTTGCAATTTCAGGATTTTACTTCTAAGTTTCTCTCTGCTTCCTTCACTGTGCTTTTGAAGTTGGATTTGAATGAGATTACTGCCACATTGCCTGGCCCTTCTAATGTTTATATTATAGCTTTTACACTTGTAGGTGCTCCAACTTTTACCTGTCAAGTCCTTTTCATGTAAGGCTCTGGTGAAGAGCTCTGCTCTGCCATTGGAAAAATTCCTAGAAGATTATTACCTGTCCAGTTCCCCAGTTATTATCAGAGATTGTATGGCTCACTGGCCAGCCAAGTCAAAATGGAATAACATAGATTATTTGAAAAGGGTTGCGGGTGATCGAACAATTCCAGTTGAGGTAATTACTCTAATTTTTATTTTTGTAACTGTAAAACAATGCATCTCTTCCCCACTGAAGAACAAAGGTACTGTGTGAGGGAGCAGTTGGTCATGTATGTTTTATGTCTGGTAGTATTAAGTCTTTATTATGAATTTAAGTTGTTTGCTACTAGACAAAAATGCTTTGATGGAGAATTTTCAAAGAAAGAGCTTGTTTTGGACAAATGATTTATTACTTTTTTAATTAATTATTTGGAGAAAAGGGTAAAATTCAGCTAGTTTTGCAGGTTGGGAAGAACTATTTATGTGCAGAGTGGAAGCAAGAGCTAATTACATTTTCAGAGCTTCTTCAGCGGATAGAGTTCCGCGGAAATTCTTCTAGTGGTCCTACATATCTTGCTCAGCATCCATTATTTGATCAGGTATATACTATATAGTTTTCTTTTGTCCATTTCCAATTTTTGTAATTTTGGCAAGTGCAGGACTAGTGCTGCTTCTTTCAGTTACTGATTATTGTTATGACAGATAACTGAGCTTCAGAATGATATTTGTATACCAGACTATTGCTTTGCTGGTGGGGGTGAGCTAAGATCTCTCAATGCTTGGTTTGGTCCAGCTGGAACAGTAACACCGTTACACCATGATCCACATCATAACATACTAGCTCAGGTAACTCAGTTTTAGTACTCTAGATTGAACAGTTAAAAAACTGAACTTTCTTTTACACTTTTTTTGTTCTTATTTTAATTTTCACTAGCTGTTGTCTTATTTCAGTTTTCTGAGCATATTTACTTGAAGTTAATTGTTAATGAATGAAAGAGGGTACCATCAAATGAAAGCATGCAGAGTTAAAGACTATTGTAGTTCATGTCAACAGCCATGCTATACAAATGAGTATTGTTATTGTGCATGGAAATGTTATTTTGCGTCCTTGGGAACTTCAATTGTAAATCATGTCTCAATTTTCAAGTCCCACATGAAACTGATTATCACAATCTTGGCAGTGTTATTATGCATTCTCTTTTTTTTTTTTTTCACCCTGTCTGCATCCCCAAGATACCCACTTCAGATTCATATCCTGTTTGAATTTCTTTTTTCTTTCTGTTAGTTTACATGCTTGAATGCTATCTAAAGACTCATCACATAATTGAACAGCTATATATATGATTTGAATCATTACCATGTTTGGTACCTTCAGGTTGTTGGACAGAAATATGTAAGGCTTTACTCTCCATCAGTGTCTGAGGAACTTCACCCCTACACTGAAACCATGCTTAGCAATTCCAGCCAGGTATTTAGTTTTTGAGCTATTTAATTGAACAACTTCCTGCAGTTTACTAGTAACTTGTGTCTAGATTTGTGTGTTTCCACTGCTCACGTGTTTGGACTGGCAGCCAAGTAGTTTTGTGGTCTTGAACTTGTTATCACAAACAAATATCTTCCATCGTAGATTTGTGATGAGAATGGGTCGAGATGGCTGTGGCGTAGTTTATATCAGGAACAAATGGTTGTTGGTTTTCCAGCACATTGCTAAGTGAAAACACATATATCAAAGTTATTATATATGACTTTGTGTCCTTAGCCTCAATTGTCTCTAAAATCATATATTAATACATTAAAATAAAATACGAATTTAAAAAAAAACGTGAGAGTGAAAAACTTGGAGAGTTAAAATAGATGTAAGGAATAAGAAATTAAATAACTTTCTTTTATTTACTTTTATTATTTTAAAATATAATAATATAATTTTCTTATTTTTCATTTAAAAATTTTAAAAAAGATTAACATACACTTTAGTATATGTCAAGCTTCTAGTATGTATAATACAATTTGTTGCTAATTTTTGAAGAGATGTATTTTCAATAAACCATGGAGTTCAACTCTTGATCATTGTGGTTGGTATAATTTCATTCATATAAATTTGAAAACCCTGCACCAAGCATTAACCATTTGTAATTATTTAAAGTGTATAAAGGTAATAATTAATTCTGAAATCTTTATCGTCATGTTGATTCGAAATTCCTATGTTTGAAGGTTGATTTAGATGATATAGATGAAACGAAGTTTCCCAAGGTGCAAGACTTAGAATTTGTTGACTGCGTTCTAGAAGAAGGCGAAATGCTATATATCCCCCCAAAATGGTGGCACTATGTTCGCTCTTTAACTACAAGTTTCTCAGTTAGCTTTTGGTGGAGCGAGGGTTAAACTTGTGCATCCTAATTTATTTCTTCCATCATTTACGTCTACATTTATTTTTTTTAGTGGCGAACTCAGCTTATTTATAGATTATATATATATATATATATATATATATATTCTCAGATTTCAGACCACTCATTTTGTATCACAGCGACAGTATATCCTCGTGTACATAATAAACATTTTTGGCCATTGGTGCTACCATTATTATAGAGAAAAAACGTGCCACAGAGCAGCCGACAAAAAAATTTGCTCGGATCTACTCTATGTACTAATGTATTTTGTGAAATTTTTATGTTATAATTAAGTATTAAAATTTGTGTGATTAGATCAGTGATGACGAAGAATTAACACCACAATACGACAAAGCGATAAAACGAAAATGCCCTCATTTATTGACGGCTAATTTCCACTCAATACAAGTCATATGTAAAAGATAAGTTTGATTATTATTATTTTGGTCATTCAGTGTGCTTACTCTTATCCGTGTGCGCTGCAGCGGCTAAGAAGTCATCCATGGCTTTCAGAGAAGACCCCTTGTAACCATCTTCATCTCTCATGGCATTCCTTATCACATGTCCGATATTACAAGCTTGGCTTCTCATCTCCTTCCCTTTGCCATCATCACTCATCACTAATTGAATCTTGGCCGCTAGGTCTTCATGTTTAACCTCACAGCTCTTCCCTCTAGCTATCTCCACACACACACCAACATGTTCTTCCAAAAACTTGCAATTAAAGAACTGTTCCGCCGCCATAGGCCATCCCAGAATGGGAACCCCATGACTCAGAGCTTCCAGCACCGAGTTCCATCCACAGTGACTCAAGAATGCAGACACAGCCTTGTGTGACAATATTTCCATCTGGGGAGCCCAATCATGCACTAACAAACCCCTTTTTGACTCTTCAACTCTCTCTACAAACCCTTGTGGCAGCCATTCCTGGGATTTGAATTCCGAATTTATGTCATGACCAATAGGTGGCCTCACACACCATATGAAATCCCTTCCACTACGTTCCAAAGCCATACCCAATTGCATCATCTGTGAGGCAGAGATTGTATTCATTGATCCAAAGCACACAAACAACACTGAACTATTAGCCTTCTTATCCAGCCATTCCCGGCATGCCTCTGGGCTCATACCACCTCCTTTCCCACGCGACCCACTTCCGGTCGATAACAGAACCGGCCCCATTGCCCAGACCGGCCGGCCGATCTTTCGGGTGAAGTAGAGCAACCCCTGGGAGTCAAACTCCTGTGCTGTGTTGAACAGAATCCCATCCGAGTTAAGCCACTGAGTGAGATTCTTGTCTTGGAAGAGGGACCACGCATCACCACCATCAGCCTCCGCTATGTTATTGGGCAACTGCGTCCTGTGTATGGGACCAGCTTCTGGAAAATCAGGCAGTACAAACTCACGGGAGGACTGTGAGTTCCTGTGAGGGAGATTGACCCACAGAGAATAGTAACAAGCCATGCCATACCCACCAGAGCCACTGAAGATAACGTGGAACACACCCACCTCTTTGGCCACACTCGCGGTCCATCCAAAGAATATGTCAGCTATAATACACAGAGGAAGACGCTGGGTGTCACTGTCAATGAGATTTTGTATGAGTTGCTTGAAGGCAGGTCTGAGAGAAGTAGAGGCTTCGAGCAGACGAATGACGAGGTTGTACGGTACAACGTCGGTGTTCTCAGTGTTTGGAGGGAGGCCATGTTGGGAGCTGTCAAAAGGGATTTCTAGGAGATTAATGGAAGAGTGAGGTGGGAGAGAGGCCCTCAGTTTTTTGATG
This sequence comes from Senna siamea, assembly GCA_031216115.1. Taxonomy (NCBI): domain Eukaryota; kingdom Viridiplantae; phylum Streptophyta; class Magnoliopsida; order Fabales; family Fabaceae; genus Senna; species Senna siamea. The sequence continues at coordinate 15,653,236 of CM062356.1, forward strand.
TTCAAAGGGGTGTTTACTATAGTGATAGTGTCGTTGGTTTTTCGTTCCAAGTGAAGAGCTAAAGCGACGAAGGGGATTATGTGGCCTTGTCCCATAAAAGGGAATAACACTATGTGTAGTTTGCTTTGAGCCATGATTACTCAAGAAACCAGGGTATTGCTATGGCCGGCCGGACACACAGAGAAAGAAGACACAGCACAAGACTGAAAGTGATGAACTGAATAATGATAATGTTTTTATCTTGGCGCTGCTTTTATTTGACTTGACTGTTAGATTACTTTAATAGTGGTTTATGCCTTTCATCTTTCCGTCTTTCTTTAATTTGATTAGAAAAAGAGGGAGTCAGAAGGAAATTTTATTTATAGAAATTAACGAAGAAATTTGTGCCAAAACATTCTAGATGAAACAAATTAAAAGACACGCCGTTTACTACTTGTTGCCAAATTCATGTGCTTTGGTTGAGATTAAGTCTACTGCTGCAATCACGTGAGTCGTGGTTGTTACTAATTACTTGTTAGTAAATTGTTGAACATCGATCCCAATTATTATGGCAGATAAGATTTTCCATACATTCAAATTTAAATCTCGACAATTACTGAGTACACGATAAGTGATTTTTAAAATATCTAATAATTTTGAATTTATAAAAATTGATAAAAATAATAATTTTAATTGATTAATTAAATATATTTTTAACTAGTATCGTATAAATACTAATCAGTAAAATCCTATATTTATTCCTTCTAGGTGGAATTCTGAATCTCATTAACGACTCACTGTACGGTATTTTTAGGATGTGGACATAACATTGACCTATGAAATTAACTCAGATAAAAAGGACAAAAATGTAGACATGACAATGATTATGGCTAGGAAAATGTACTATAGCGTTTAGAATTGAATTTTTTAAAATATATATATATATATGTAGTACTTAGATTGAAATTTGAACTTGTAATAATCAATTTTCATTCTTAAATTTACTGAATCTTTGGATCTGACCTCACATTTTTAAAAATTGTTAAAAAGAATAAATTATTTATAAATTTAAAACTTTTTATAAAAAACTCATTTATATAAAATCACAAAATAAAAAACTCACGATTGTAATAATATTCAAATTTTAAAATAGAATCTAATCACACAACTTTTGTTGCGTTGTAAACTTCAAGGAATATTCACAAGTTTGGTTGGATTTATTTGGGTTAAAATTTTTTTAACATGAGCCAATTTTAGGTTTTAAAAAATTTATTATAAAAGTCAAATTAATTTAACTAGTATTTATATGAGTTAGTTTGGATAAAGTTGGTGAGTTAAATTTTTAAAAAAAATATATTTTCATTTAATTCTTTTTCAAAATAATTTAAAAATATATAAATTATAAATATAAGAAAGAAATAATTATTTCTTATATATAAGTACTGAAAAAATTAATATTAAAATTATATTATTTTTCTCATATACAAGTAGTAAAATAAATTAACATAAAAATTATATCATGATGATATCTAATTTTTATATACTATTTTAAATTATGATAATTTTAATTTATTTTATCATTTCTCTATATTGTGAAAAAAGATGAATGAATGAGATTAAGTGGTAAAAGTTAAAAAAAAAATTTTAAAAATACTCAAAATTCATAATATGAATACTTAAATAGCATATTAATAAATAGTATAATATAAACTCATAAATAAATGTGTCACTACCTGTGATCTCGAGTTCATTTTTAATTTTTACTAAGTTATTAATTGAAGAGGTTCAATTGAAGCTGTAATATCTGCATTTTTTTTTACTCCAGGCATGCTTTAAATTTATAAATTTAGCAATTTTCTATCTAAAGATTTTAATGAAATTGCCCTAGAAAATTCAAAAATGGGGGAAGGGACTAAATTGAAAGAAAAAGTTAAGGACTAAAGTGAAGAATTTAAAAGTTTTACTACAAGAAAAAATACAATCATTATGTCTTCAAAATATCTCGTACTTTTATGATACGTCATTATAATGTCAAAAAAATATTTGAAAGCGTAATAATTTTGCCTGTAAATATCTAAAAAGTTATCATGACTTCAGAAAAATATTTGGAGGCAAAATAGATAATTTTTATCTAAGGGTAAAATAGTAATCTCACCCAAGAGATAAATAGTAATTTTACCATAAGAGTAAAATTATCATTTTACTTAGAAAATGATGATAAATTTTCTTAAGAATATTCCCTCAAAATTTAAAATTTTTGGAAGCCAATAAAGGGTTAAAATAGTCATTTTGGCTAAAAAGGCAAAATGATAATTTTATAATAAGGGTAAATTATAATTTTACACTTTAGGGATAAAATTATCTTTTCATCATGAAAATATTTATGAAATTTATATTGTATCATTTATCAAAATTTTGAAGCAAAAATGAAGGAAAAAGGTGAAAAAAAATAAAGAATAAAGTGAAAATTTTAAGAAAGGGCAAAATGGTCTTTTGGCCCTTCCTTTTAGAACCCATGACATCTTCCTCATTCCAGCCTGCAACCAAACATGAAAAATAGAAAACGGAGAAGGAGAGGTTGCAACGTGAATGAGGAAAGAGAAAGGAGAAGAGGAAAGTGAAAGAGAAGAGGAAACTTCAAACTAAATCCATTTTTATTGCTAAGTTAAGGTAGCTATACAATCGCCTACTATTATTTTCAAGTTTCATGGATTCTTTTACAAGTTTGGAAATTTCCATGAAATCTATAAACAATATAAGATTTTTAATCTACAATTTTTCTTGCTTAAATTTCTATTGGGATATATTTATAATGATGTATGGATGCATTTAGGAATATTTATGGAATTTATTGATTGATTTATGAATGTGCCAATACCTATAAGTAATTGTTCGAAGTGTGGCAGGAACCATGGAAGCAAGCCTTGCCTAATGGCTCAGAATGTGTGCTTTAAATGTGGCAAGTCGGGGCATTTCGCAAAGGAGTGTTCGACTTTAAAGAATCCGATGGAAACCTATAAACCTATGACCAAAGGAAGAGTCTATACTTTAAAGGGCAAGGAAGTGACTCAGTCTGATGGTTTGATTAAAAGTAATGGTTTAATTAATGATGTTATTTTAACTGTATTATATGATTATGGCATAACCCACTCCTTTATCACTTTGGATTGTGTAAAACAATTGAGTTTACCGTGTCAATCTTGCCTTATGAACTGTCTATGTCCACTCCAAGTGGAGAGAAAGCCTTAACCTCTTTGGTTTGTCTAAACTGCCCAACTATGATTGAAAATAGACTTTTTGTAGTTGACCTTATTTGGTTACCCTTAATGGACTTAGATATCATCCTTGGGATAGACTAGCTCTCAAGGAATAATGTTATCTTGGACTGTTCAACCAAGTTTGTGATTTTTATAGACACCTTGCCAATAAATGGGAGAATTAAGGAAAAGAATCAAATAATAAATTTCTTATGTTCTTCTGAGACAAAAAGTTAGCATAACCTTTCTAGTCTTCCAGTTGTCTGTGCATTCCCTGATGTATTTCCAAAAGAAATCTCAAGTCTTCCTCCTAAAAGGGAAGTGGAATTTTCTATAGACTTGATCCTTGGGACGGGATCGATTTCTATAGCCCCGTATAAAATGTCTCCCTTATAATTAAAGGAACTTAAGGCACAGATGGAAGACCTTTTAAGAAAAATAATTCATTAGGCCTAGTTCTTCACCATAGGGAACACCTATACTTTTGGTGAAAAAGAAGGATGGGAGATTGAGGCTATGCATAGATTGCAAGCAACTAAGCAAGTGCATAGATTACAGACAACTGAACAAGATAACCATAAAGAATAAGTACCTCCTCCCTAAGATAAATAACCTACTAGATCAGCTGAGAGGATCCAAAGTATTTTCAAAGATTGATTTAAGGTTAGGCTATCATTAAATTAAAATAAAGGCTGAGGACATACCTAAGACAGCTTTTCGAACCAGATATGAGTATTATGAATTTTTGATAATGCCATTTGGATTGACAAATGCTTCAGCTATCTTTATAGATTACATGAATCGCATATTTAGACCCTACCTAGATCAATTAGTGATAGTGTTTATTGATGATATTATTGTATATTCTAAGGACAAAAAAGAGCATGCCCGACACTTGAGGGTTATGCTACAATTGCTTAGGGTTATGCTACAATTGCTTAGGGAGAAGCAGTTGTATGCCAACTATCTAAATGTGAATTATGGTTAGAAGAAGTGAAATTTCTAGGACATATGATTAGTAAAGAGGGAGTAGATTGGGAGAGACCAACCATAGTAACAAAAATCTACAATTTCCTTGGATTAGCTGGCTACTACAGATGATTTATTTAAGGGTTTTCACATATTATGTTGCCTTTGACTAAACTAACTAGAAAGAATGTCCCATTTGAGTGGAATTCAAATTGTGAGGATAGTTTCCAAACTTTAAAAGAAAGGCTAACCACAACATCGGTCTTAACAATTCTCAATCCTTTAGGACACTTTGTGCTATATTATGATGCATCCAAGAAAGGTTTAGGATGTTTTTTAATTCAAGAAGGAAAGGTAGTGGCATACGCCTCTAGGCAATTGGGACCTTATAAAGAGAATTACCCTATGCATGACTTAGAATTTGCTGCTATAGTGTTTTCCTTAAAAATTTAGGGACACTGTTTGTATGGATCAAATTTTAAGGTATATTTAATGACCACAAAGGTCTTAAATATCACTTTAATAAAAAGGAATTAAACATGAGGCAAAAAAGATGGATGAAATTCTTAAAAGATTATGATTTTAAATTAAAATACTATCCAGGAAAGGCAAATATAGTAGTGGATGCCTTAAGTAAGAAATCTCTTCATGTAGCTCAATTAATGGTTTAGGAAATGAGTCTCATAGAGAAATTTAGAAACCTAAGCTTATTTTCCTCAATACTATCAAATAGAATATATTTGAGTGAATTGAAAATTGAAAATACCCTTAGAGCTCAGATATTAGAGGCCCAAAAGGAAGATGAATTCCTCAAATCACTGAAGGATTCTACACAACCTAAAAAGGAGATTGATGGAATGGTAACCTTCCACAACAGGCTGTATGTTCCTGAATCAGGGGGATTGAGGGACATAATACTAGAGGAAGCCTACCGAAGTGACTATACTATTGATCCAAGAGCCGTAAAGATGTATCAAGATCTAAAGGTAAAATTTTGGTGGCCTAGTATGAAAAGGAAATTATTCGAATATGTTGTTAGGTGCCTTACATGCCAACAGGTTAAGATAGAACACCAAAAACCTGCAGGGCTATTGCAACCTCTAAATATCCTAGAGTGGAAATGGGATAAGATTTCAATGGACTTTGTGGTAAGATTACCCAGAACTCTAAGAGGAAATGATGTCATATGGGTGATAATGGATAGATTAACTAAATCTGCACATTTTCGGTGAATCAAAATTAACTTCTCATTGGAAAGATTAGCTCAAATTTATATTCAAGAAATAATAAGATTACATGGGGTTCCTACAAGTATTATGTCAGACCGAGACCCTAGGTTCACCTCTAGGTTTTGGAGGACATTACAAGAATCTTTTGGAACTAAATTGAGTCTCAGTATTTCTTATCACTCTTAGACTAATGGGTAGATTGAATAAACCATTCAAACCCTAAAGGACATACTTAGGCCGTGTGCATTGGAGCAAAAAGGAAACTAGGATAGAAACTTACCTCTAATAGAATTTTCTTAAAATAACAATTATCATTCCAGCATAGGGATGGCGCCTTATGAGGCCTTATACGAAAGAAAGTGTAAATCACCGTTATGCTGGTTTGAAGTAGGAGAAAGACAATTGTTAAGACCTAATTTGGTGCAAACCAAATCAAAATGATTAAAGAGAAGAAGGTCATTGGAATTTGAGGAGGGAAACCATATCTTTTTAAAGATCTCCCTAATGACTAGCATTGGTAGGGCTATAAAGTCCAAAAAATTAAGTCCTCGATACATTTGGTCATTTCAAATTTTAAAGAGAGTCGGCTTATCAGCCTATCAGATTGCCTTACCACCCTCCTTCTCAAATCTTCATAATGTCTTCCATGTATCCCAACTCCAAAAGTATATTCCAAATCCCTCACATATACTTGACACCAGTGAAATACAGTTAAAAAAATCTCACATATCAACCAAAGCCTATACAAATCATTGGTATTGACGTCAAATAGTTAAGGAATAAGAAAATTCCTTTGGTAAAGGTATTATGGGATGCAACGTCACCACAAGAGGCTACAGGAGAAAAGGAGGAGGATATGTGGAAAAATTTTCCCAAGTTATTTATGTGAAGATACCACAAATTTCGAGGATAAAATTCTTTTCAAAAAAGGGGAGAATTGTAATATCTACATTTTCTGACTCCATGTACGCTTTAAATTTATGAATTTAACAATTTTCTATCTAAAGATTTGCATGAAATTACCCCTAGAAAATTCAAAAATGAGGGAAGGAATAAATTGAAAGAAAAAGTTAAGGACTAAAGTGAAGAATCTAAAAGTTTCACTACAAGACAAAATATAATCATCATACCTCCAAAATATCTCGCGCATTTATGATACGTCATTATGATGCCAGAAAAATATTTGAAAGCGTAATGATTTTGCCTGCAAAATATCTGAAAGTCATCATGACTTTAGAAAAATATTCAGGGGCAAAATGGATAATTTTTACCTAAGGGTAAAATGTTAATTTCATCCAAGAGTAAAATAGTAATTTTACTATAAGGTTAAAATTGTCATTTTACTTAAAAAATGATGATAAATTCCCTTAAGAATATTCTCTCAAATTTTTGAAATTTTTGAAAGCTAATAAAGGGGTAAAATAGTCATTTTGGCTAAAAAGGTAAAATGATAATTTTATAATAAGGGTAAAATTGTAATTTTACACCTTAGGGATAAAATTGTCATTTTATCATGAAAATATTTATGAAATTTATATTGTATTATTTTTGACAATTTTGAAGTAAAAATGAAGGGAAAAGGTGAAAAAAGTAAAGAATAAAGTGAAAATTTTTTAAAAAGGGCAAAATGGTCTTTTAGCCCTCCCTTTTAGAACCCATGACATCTTCCTCATTCCAGACATGAAAAATAGAAAAGGGAGAAGGAGAAGTTGCAACATAAACGAGGAAGAAGAAAGTAAGAGAGAAGAGGAAATTTCAAGCTAAATCCACTTTTATTGCTAAGTTAAGATAGCTATACAATCTCCCACTATTATTTTCAAGTTTCATGGATTCTTTTACAAGTTTGGCAATTTCATGAAATTTATGAATAATAAAAGATTTTTAATCAACAATTTTTCTTGTTTAGATTTCTATTGGGATATATTTATAATGATGTATGGATGCATTTAGGAATATTTATGGAATTTATTGATTGATTTATGGCTGTAATAGTCCAAGCTACCCACTTGCAAATATTGTCCACTTTGGTGGAATACACCAAATCATTCTACCTCACGATTTTTCTTCTCCTTACCTAATAGAGGAAAATGCGTCTATAAGGGAGAGGTATCCACACCCTTATAAGGCATGCTTTGTCCCTCTCTCCAACCAATGTGGGACTTTTCAATGACAATATCAAAATTCTTGATTTTCACAATGTTTATGAAGTTTATCTTGTTGGAAGAATATGTGATACTTGAGCTGTCATGGCTATGGCTAATAAATGATGTTTTTGTGATTGTTTATTGTTGAAATTGAGAGAAATGAAAGAATAGCATTGAAAACACTTTGTTTCCATGCTTTTCTCCTTTTGGCCGAGAGGGTTATGGAATTGTGCACTTGGAATTTTGTTAATTTTTGGTTCACAAATGGTGTTAGAATTTGCCATAGATAAAAGGGGAGAGAGAAAGAAAATTTATGTTTACAAGAAACAAAATGTTTAGCCTTTTTCATGCCTTGGCTAAAAGCAATGGAAAGGAAATTTATGGAAAGTATTTTGTATGGTGTAATCTTAGTCAAAGCAAGAATAAAGGTAATGATGATAAAGTTATGGTTAATTGATAGCATGATTATATTCACCATAACCATGAGGTTCAAGTGAAGCACATATATGCCAATGGGAATGAAGTAATATGTCTATGTATGCATTGATGTTTAGTATGAGAAAACTAGTGTTTAAATGTATATATAGACATGTTGACATTAAAGTGTAATGTGATTGGTGAAAGAATATTGGAAGTTCACCTAGTACCCTTAATGTGTGATGTTTTGTATTATGGAAATTTTGTTGGATATGGAATGGAAATTAGATCATTTTAGTGATATTAAGAGAAAAAGGGAATTAAAATGTGAAATCTCCATTTTTCTCTTAATTTTTTTCTTTGGCTGAGACCATGAGATTTTTCCTTTGAAATAGATTAAATTTTCATATAAAAATTATTATATTAAAATATTTCAAGAATATAAATGTAAATGGTTAAGGAAAAGATTTCATAGACATATGTGAAAAAGGGTTTAAAGAGAATAAAAAGTTTTCCATATCCATACAATTCCATCATGAAAAAGCTAACATACACAAAAAGATGAGGTTATTTTTAACCAAAGTATAGTTCATGATAGATAAAAGAGAGGAAAGGAATATATTATTCCAATAGAAAAGGGAAACATAATAAAGAAAGGAAAACATAGAATGATAAAGAAGAGAAATTAAAGGAAGTATTTTTATTATATATTCTAGGATAGACAAGCTTGTAACCAAGTGACCAATTATTGATATGGGATGACTGTTGGACATTCCATAGTTGTATCATAAATAAGGGTAGTGAAACATTCACTAAGAATAAAGATTTTGGAAAAACACCGTGATGGTTGCAAATTACAAGTTAGTGTAGCCTAGATGGCCAAATAAAATGAGACATTTACTTAGAATTTAGCATAAGCTTGAGTATAAGCTAAGTCATCCTTGATTATATCAATGGAATAGCGTAATGGAAATGTGATCTACCAATAAAGAAGTGGTGATTCTATAACAGCATGATCCGCTCAAAAAATGGAGAGGAAATGATATTCACAGTTAGTAATAATCTCGTGAGCTTAAATTTTCATATTATTAATGATTTGTCAAAAGGCAGTGAACAGTATAAAAGGGGTACTCAAATCCACTAGGGGACACCTTAGATAGTACCGATGGTAGAATTGCCACATAGGAGAAAATAATTTTAATCATGTAAGTAGTGGTACATGGAGTAGTTTACTGGGTAACTTTCTCAATACTCTTAAATTTCTCTTATTTGATGATGACTTTTAGCCAAGATTTATGAATGTTTTCCTAGTAAATGATAAATGTTTTCCTTATTTCTAAATAGAAATATTTTACTATCCTGATACCAAAATATTTTTTATGGTGAACTAGTATGTGGATTGTCATATTTTATACATACATATATTTATTCTTAAATACATGCTATACATACCTAGTTGAAACTGTCAGTATCATCCCAATAGAACACTTTATGGTATGAAAAGAAAGAACATAGAGTTATTTTTCGTATCACTACGGTGGTACATGTCAGATTAATTTAAAAAGAGAATGTATAGCTACTGAGAAATTATTTCTCACATTTGTATTTGGCATGTATCAGATGCCGAGACACATGGTCTAGCTCGAGTTTGATGTATCATACATGGAAATTTTGTTCTTGGTAACCTTTATGGTAATACAAGCCATCCATATAGTCATAGTTATGGAAGTGCCTCTGATGTAACAAGGGTTGGAAAAGACATCTTTTTGAAAGTAATGTAATTAAGTAGGAATAGCCCAATTATCTTAAATCCCTTATATTTTGGAAATGGGATTAGGATAAATCATTTTTGGATATATATAAGAAATGAGCATGTATGCCAGGATATGTAAAAGATATCCACTAGTAAGAATTTTGTAAAAGGATATGAGTAATAGGATTGTTGCTTCCTTACCCTTAAAAGCTAATAAGCAATTTACAAATCCTAAAATATATGTACTATATGATGTTATATATTAATGTAAATATTACATGAAGTAGAAATTATGTGAATGACGTTTTAGTTTACCATTGTGTTCTTATTTTAATTTATTTAGTTTTTTGTTGTATAAAGTATGAATGTACTTCTGAGTAAATAATCTCAGACCTAATTCAAATAGTAAATAAAAATTTGAAAAAGAAAAACTTTTACTCCAAAAATAATAAAGAAATAAGGAGTAACACGTTAGGCTTATAGCTAAAAAGAATTATTAAAAGAAATATTTTTAATAAGCTCTATAAGGTTAGGGTGTTATAGAAGCCACTATACTTGAGTATTTCACTCTCTTGTATTAATTAGTTTATTTTCTTGCATCACTGAAAGTAATATAAGTAAGCATACAAGAATATACAACAAGTCTTCAACAATTATATACATAAGATATATATATGGATAAAATGTAAAAATTCATCCTTAATTATAAGTCATGTACAAATAACTCTCCTCAATTATAAAAATTAAACTAGAATCTCCCATAACTTTGCAAATTATGCAAAAAAACTCATCTATTAATTTTTTCATCCAAAACCCTAACAGACCAGTGACATGTTAGCCCAATTAAATTACACCAAAATGTAGAAAATCTCCTTAAACTCTAGGTCTTTTGCAAAAAACTTACCTTAACTTTAGGCCTCATGTAGAAAAATCCTGCAAATAAATTGAAGTTTCTATCCTCTATTAGGGTTTTGGATGAAAAAGTTAACATAAGGAGTTTTTTTTTTTTTGCACAAATTGTAAAGTTTAAGGAGATTCTAGGTCAATTTTTATAGTTGAAAGAAGTTATTTGTACATAACTTATAATTTAAGAGGTTATGTGTATTATATATATATATATATCATATACATTTATCCAAAAAGTAGTCTAGATGCAATAATACCTACGTCTTAGACAATAAGAAATACCTAATTCAAAAGTTAATACATAAACATATCATCATCACCTTTTTCTTATACATCAAAACAAGCCACTCAAGCCTTTCTAAAAAGAATATAAGGCTATGATATCAAGGCTGGATATACAACCATAGCAATATATATATCTTATATCCTGCTATCTTAACCATGCAAGTGCTCACCACCAAGAGGTGGGGTAGGAGCATCAATAACTGCTAACACCCATTCATCTCATATTATTAAAAAGTAACCCATGAACGAGATCTCCACCTGTACCACCTTTATCTCTAGGAGCACGTAAAATCTAAGCATTTGAGCACATCAACACACACTAAGATTTATAATCTTAGTAACCATAACATATTATTTTGGAACTTACTAATGATATCAACCACATAAATTATGACAAACCCATACATTCAGGCACAAATATATCTTAAATAATGAATGTAATACTATTGGATGCAATGCATGGGTTACATTGTACATGATTATGTACATATATGATGAAGGTGTCATAGTGCTTCTCATATATCATAAAGAAGAACATAAAATCTTTACAAGCCCTAAGCCACATTAAATGTAGAGGATTATTACATAATCTTTATAAGCCCTAGGCCACATTTCATAAAAATTGAGAGCTTTGGGAGTATCACCCAGTAAGCCTCTCCTTGGAGTTATCACCCAGCTAACTATCCTTTCCTTACCTTTTAACGTACTTCTCATGTTTCCATGAATGAACCAACATAATGGTACCAAACTAAAGTATTATCTTAGGCGTCCTCTAGTGGATCAAAACACAAATATATCATCATCCCAGACAAATCATCTCAAGCTTAAAGAGTCCCCATTCCAGATAAATTATTCCCACTCTATCATAAACAAATCTTGAAGCTCACAATCCCAGATGAATCACACTCCTAGTACGTCACCCAAAATATATATATAAGAATCATTCGACCCAACCATGGTCATGCCTAATTCTAAGTACATGACTCTTAAATTGGTCAATAGGAAATTTTCATTAACTTAAAATTCACTAATGCGGAACCCTAAGGTTATGAAGAACTTGAAACCCCTTGAACACACAATATGGTCAGAACATATAGAAGGAATCAACCTATTGAAGTCCCAAATGAAAGATGCAAATGGAAATGCAAATGATAGGTTGATTTAAAACAAGAATAAAATTCACCATAAGGGATTACCTCGATAAGAATTAATTCTTTTTGCAATGGAGGCAATTGGCCAAGAAAACACATGACATGCATTTCATTTCAATAAAATTTCTTTTACCACATAAAAGTGAAAAAATGAGTATTTCTAATCCAAAAATAGAGAAACAAACCCTAAAATAAGTGAATGGGTCTTTCCTATAACTTATAAACTAAATCCCAAACAAATCAAAATTTGAAAGAAATGAATGGGCCTTTCCTATAACTTATAAAGTAGAGCTTAAACAAAAATATTAAGTTTTTTATGTAAAAAATAACCCATTAATTACATAGACCCAATGTTCGAAAAAAAAAGAACTAATCATTTTCAGACTTAAAATAATTAACTAAACACATATTGGATCCTTGTGACAAATTTGCTACTATTTGATTATGTAAAGTCCCATTGGCCTTCATGGAATATTAATCTTCCACATGCTCTAAAAACCTTACCACATAAGTTTGGAGTGATTCTTTGACTTTCTTGGCTCTCATTTTTGTAATTGTTCCTAAAGGTAAAGTCACCTCATCTTTCATGCCTTTAGGCCTTTTACTTTTTGTGCTCACATCATTCACACCCATCATGGTGAACAAATATGTAATTATAACCATTTAATGGTCAAATGGGTGTGTTATCATCTTAAGGTTCTATTTGGGAAGGAGAAAATGGAGAGTAAGGAAATAGAAGGAAATTTAGTAACATTTCCCTTGTTTGGTTTTTAAAATTTTAGAAGGAAAGAAATTATAGCATTTTATATTAGCTCTTATTAATCCTTCCCCTTTGTTAATTTTAATTACCTAAAATTGAGAGATTTTGGAGGATTTAAACAAGGAGAGAAAAAATTATCACTTAATATTCCCATCCCTTCCCTTACCCTTCTCATTCCCAAACAAACCCTAAATTATGGTTCAATGATTGAATGCCTAATAGGAATTTCATACCAACTATCGGTCACTCGATTATGGGTTTATCTATCACTAACACATACACTAGGGATACTTCCTTTAGTGTCATTTAGTGTCATACCTTTAGTGCCATTTAGTTTTATACGTTTAGTGCCATAATCGTCAAGCTCTCATTTCTCATTCCCTTTCTTAAAACTCTTGTTCCATATTACCCTTGAGCATTAAAACATCACAATGGAAGGAAAACTAAGCTTATCTCACATTATAAAGCGTTACCAGTCGACTAGTAGGTCTCAATAGTTAGTTGGTAGCTCTTTGGAAAGGTCATTTTCAAAATAGAGGGTCAACAATCAATTGGTGCTAAACCAAAAATCAGCTGGTGACTCTCTGTTTAAACTACAGGGTAACTCAAAGCTTACTAGTTAGCTATTAGGGAGCTAATAGTTGACTGTTAACTTTTTTGAAAAGTTTCTTAAAGGTTAGAATGCTAACAATTGGTTTCTAAGCCTCTAGAAGTCGATTTTTAGTCATAATTTGTTCATAATACCCTGTTTTCTCACACTTTTTCACTTTAAATTTAGTCTTTTCATGTTTCCATCCTCTACCTCAAACATGCATAAAATAACTCAAATTCCAACTTAAAAACACTCAAGTAGTGAATTCAAGTCATACTTGCATATGAACAGTAAATCCACACTTTAAATCCTCACCCAAGCATACATAAATACAACTAGCATTTAACACCTAATAGTATTCAAATAAGCATATAATGTAGGTTTTAAACTCAACCATATAACTCATAAATAATTTGAAAACAGCTCAAAGAATGTAAAAACCATGGAAAGAGAGTATGAATGTTATGCTTACCATGATTCCATGTTATAATTTGTGAAGTTGATGGTGTAGATGCATGAATTATAGTGGTTTCTAGTTCAACTTCTTGATTTTGCTCTCTAAACTTCTCTTATCTCTCCCTCTTAACTCTCCTCTTTTATTTTTCTTTTCAAAGGCTTCTCCCTCTCTCCTTTGGCTCTCATCTCATTTTTCCTTGAGGGAGAGAAGTTTCATTTAAATTCTAAAGGGGAAAACTATAATTTAGCCCTTAGGGCACTCTTACAATTTTCACCATAAGAGAAATATGTGGAATTTTACCCCCTTAGGATCCAAATACAATTTCTAAAATTCAAGTGAAAAATTACATTTTCACTCTTAAACTATCTGGCGGGAAATGTTTAAATTACAGTTATCTACAATTATCTTTTGGCTAAAATCCTATTTCTATTCCTTAAGGTTAAATTCCAATTATTTTTCTTTTTTGAAAATTTCATTCCTAGTCCAAACCTCTTACTTTCCTTTCACTTAGATCCTTTTATCCTTTCATTTTAGTCCTTATCCTTACCTAAACTTCTTCGTTGGAATTCTAATCCGAATACATGCTATCTAATGCAATACTAAATGCCAAACAAAAGCATATAAATCAGATTATATTCAGTAGATAATATTTCTAATTGTTAAGGAGCAGATGTTATAGGTTAATTTTCTTTAACCCATAACTTGAATCATTAGTTGTGAGCTAGAAAAAAATGAACTTGAACCAACCTATCATTCCAATCTAATTATACGAATTGGGTTGAATTTTGTGGATTTACGAGTTAACCCAACCCAATAAATACCCCTACATAAAACCAAAATTAGATATTAACAAGTTCATATTTAAATGTATCAAATATAACTAGAAAATTAATATATACATATATAAGGGGCTAAACATTAGGTTTTCTATAGATTCTAAAAGGATTTAAGAGTCTCACTAAAATAAAAAAAAACTATAATTAACATATGTATTTTATTATAATAATTTTATAATTTAGGGTAAATACTATTCTCTTCAAACCTAAAAAATCTTCAAAAAATTTTTTAAACTGGAGCTCATCTTTTAATACCTAACTAGACCCAACAAATAAAATTTGCAAGTACCCATTCTAGAAGGATTTATGTGTCTCACTAAAGTAAAAAATAAAAGAAAATATAATTAATATATATATGTGTATATACACATATTGTAGTATAAGGTAAATAATATTCTCCTTAAACCTGAAAAATCTTCAAATAATTTTTCAAACTAAAGCTCATCTTTTAATATCTAGCTAAACCCAACAAATAAAATTTGCAAGTACTCTTGGGTATAAATATTTCGAATATTTTAATCATTCTTACATGAGAAACACATAATCTAATGTTTAGGAACCTGGAGCTAATCAACTAGTCTAACTTTCAAATCGATCACCCTACCCAGTTCAAGTCTCTCAATTCGTTCTCCCTTTAGTCAATATGGATATGGCTCAAGTTAACTTGTCCATTTTATTAAAAATAGATGACTTGAATGCATTTAGGGTAGCTTCAAGACTTGGTTTTCTCTATAGTTCAACTAGCTCGTAGCCTATCACACATAATAGCTTCCATTTCTGTCTAACAGCACAACAGAGCTTCAATCATTCTCGCAGTAGTTTCTTCTCACTAAATCTCCTCCCAATGTTGGCATAAGTGATATGTTTCATTCTTCCCGCAGTAGAGCAGTAGCTTCAAGCAGTCTTTAAGCATATATAATAGATGTATTAAAGAAGAATCAAGAAGAGGAAAAGTTAACATCCAAATGAGAAAAACAAAGACAAGGAATGAGTAGCTTTGAGTAGTCTCTAAGCATCTCATAGA
The DNA here is from genome assembly GCA_031216115.1 of Senna siamea. Taxonomy (NCBI): domain Eukaryota; kingdom Viridiplantae; phylum Streptophyta; class Magnoliopsida; order Fabales; family Fabaceae; genus Senna; species Senna siamea. The sequence continues at coordinate 15,668,995 of CM062356.1, forward strand.
TGCATTTGAGAAGAAGGAAAAGGAGGAAGAGTTAATGTCCAAATATAGAAGAAGAAAGAGAACGAGTGAACATATCTCGAAAAGAGGGACTAAAAAATAGGAAAAAAAATGAATGACCGTTAGAAAAAGAGAAAAATAAAGGAAGAGAGGAAGAAAAAGAGAGAAAAAAAATGAGGTAGTGACCATATCTCTAAAAAGAGAAGAATAATGAGAGAGAACTATAAAAAAGAGTGATGAACAAAACATGAAATATAGAGACATTTTATTTCTTATACTTAATAAAAAATATTTTCATAGTAATTATATTTTTTATTAAAAAAATATAATTAAAATTTCCATGCATCACTTAATTTTATATTTTTATTTTGAAATATATCAATTTATATTATTTAATTATTTTTTAAATTACATACTTACTAATTATACATAATTTATATGAATTTTATTTCTTGCATATAATTTTAGATATTTATTTTGATAGAAATTAATTCAATTATCTTATTTTATAATTATGAAAAATAACTGTTTAACATAAAACAACATAAATTGTTTATTTTCTTTGTTTTGATTACTTATATTTTATTTTTTATTTAATTAGGCAGGTAAATTTACCATAAAAATTTTTAAAATTTTTTTTATTTTATTGGTTTAACTAATTTTTTTTAATGATCTAATAATTAGATTAATAATTTGATGACCCAAAATTTTCATCGTTTTAATAATGGATTCAAGTCTAAAAATAATGACATAAACTTTTTTTTTTATTTGAGAATATTGGTTAGGCAATCTCCTTTTTTTAGATAAAAGTAATCTATTCTAATTTTAAATCATTATCAAATTAAAATTATTTATTTATCAAAATGTAAATGACACTAATGATAAATTTTTAAATATTATAAAAATATGATGAATATTTACCATAAAGAATAGGAAAAAAAAAGGAAAATCTATGATTATTCACCGTTTTCCATTGTTCTCAATATTAGAAAATTGATTCTTAATTAATATTGACAGCACACATCTTTGGTTGGTCACTTTTCTAAAATTATATATATCTCTCTCTCTCTCTATATATATATATATATTAACAGTCATTTCTGTAATATTATTTGATATGCTAAATTTTTATGAACATTAATATTAAAATTTAGCCAGTCTATCCGTATTGTAAAAGGGCAGGCTGCGGGTTTTTTTCTTCAGGAAATTGTCAATAAGAGGGAAATAGAAATAGAGTTAAGAATTATGTGTACTCATTCTAAATCTGTGCTGACTCTGTTTTGCTTTAATATATTTTTGTTTTATATATAAAATGTGTATATTTTTTTATTTCTAAAATATAATATAAAATAATAATTATTATAATTTTAAAATAATAAATTAAATAATAAAGTTATTTAATTTTATAATTTTTTATAATTTTTTGTTATCTTTATTTTTTTATTTTATATCTTTATATTATATATTTTATTTTTATTCTTATTATAAAATATATTATTTTATAAAAAAATTAATAAAAGAATTTAGAATCATAATAATATAAATATATAATATTGAGGAATATCTAAATTAACAAATGGTGGCCAATAGTATGTCATTGTCTCAGTCCGATGACTAGGCCGATAAAAAATTCACATGTCATAACCTACCACACCTACTCCCACAAAGCAAAAAATAGAAGCCTACATCACTTTTTCTTACACTCCCCAAACCTTTATTTAAAAAAAAAAATTTCTAATGAAAGATGCTTCATGAAGATAAACATTGAATACAATAGTTTATAAGAGATGAACTAAGAAACAAGAAATAAAAAACATTACATTAAGTATCGATCAATACTGCAACTGAATTATAGCTAAAAGCCCAAATTGATGTATAGAAGAGTAGGGATGGTGAATCTACTAAGGAAGCCATCCTTTTAATGGTTGATTTGGCTAGTTAATATGTTATATTCTTGACAATAAATCCATGTGAAAGAAAGATCATTGGAACTATTTTAACATGTAAGATATCTTCTATGAGAAAAGAAAACTATTTTCACACCCATTATGACTGTGTGATCAATCATAGTATTGAAGTCCTGTATAATTCCTTGTTTGGTGGCATATCGCCTTATGAAATCAATAATCTATGAATATGACTATAAAAAAAATACGAAGTGTATATCAGTTCTCAACTAGGGATGGCAATGAGAAGTAAGCCCTCCCAAGTTGTTAATCAATGAAAATTTTTTAGCAAAGTAAATAAAAGAAAAGAATATGTGAAAATTTAAAAATTGGCAACAAGTATTGTGGGTCCCTTTCAAGTGATTAATCAACTACTTTAACCAATGAGAATTTTTTAAAAGTTCAAAAAAGTGTTCTTCAAGAAACTACATACTTTATATTAAAAAAAGTATATCATTTTATATTTTAGATTCTCTAAAATTTAAAATTAATACATTTTTTTGTAATAAAAGAGAGATAAAAATAAAAGACTTACACGAATAGAGATATACAATAAATGAATTAAGAATTAAAATTTTTTTATTTTTATCTCTCTTAATATAAAAAAATACATTAATTTTAAATTACTAAGGATCCAAACTCATCTTTTTGCTTTCATTATTGAAAGCTACTTGAAAATAAAAGAGATAGTATGTGAAGAATTTTCTCTCATTTTTGAAGAAGCTATTGTTGGACAAGTATTTTTTAACATCTTTGAACTTCATATTGAAAGCCATTTTGTGCTTCAATTTTTATGAAATTTTAGTATGTTGATTTAAGCACTATGAGCCTTTGTTTGTTTAGCTTGTTTGTTATATTGTTGTCTTTATTTGGCTTTATTATAATTCCCATGTGTATAGCATTTATGTTGTGGTGATGATGATTTCACTTGTGTTGATTATTGGTGAGTATGATGAGTTCTAATATTTTTAAAAGACTATTGATGTACTTATTAATTTTTACTTATAAATTATTTTTTGAACTAGGTCTCATGATTTTTATTCTTTACTATAAGTGAATTTTTTATGTTAAAAATCAGTGTCTATTGTATTATTTTTGTGCATTGTTGGGCAAATTTATTGTTAGAATTTTTTGTATTCTTTATAGATATATATTTTACTGATCTCAGATTTATTCAAGTGGGGAAAATCCCGTTTTGACCCACCTAAGCTATTTTTGTTGCCAACCTTTTCCAACCATAAGTGCCTCTATTCCTGTGCTTATTTTCGCTCCTCATTCACATCATTATTCTCCACATTAAGAAGAAAAATGTTTTCATCCTCGTTCTCTACGAGAATTGATAGAGTTTTCATTGAAACTTAAAGTATTTAAAAAATTATTAAAATAATAATATAAATTTTTCATAAAATATTAAATAAGATACTAATGAAAAATGTTTAATTCTACCATTACAATAAAAGGTTAATTATAATTTTAAAATTTTTAAATAAACCAAACAGTCATAGAAGATAGCTTTTAGGAATTTTACTATTTTAATATATTATTTGCTTTCTTTTTTAATTATTTTATTAACAAAAGAGAAAAAAAAATTACGAACTAAGACATTAAAATAAATATATTTATAAATTTAAAAAATATTTATGTAATTTTTTGTAGACGGAGGCTGGCTGGAGGCATGATGGCCATCTTCAAACTTTTTGCGAGAAAATTTTGTCCAATATCACCATTCTTGTGAGAAAAACATTCTCATGTGGTATCTCCAAATGGAACATCCAAAGAAATCCCAAACCTACATAGTTATGCGATCCCTATTCTCGACCATTGCATCCCCTTGGTAGAATCTGTCGCCTTCATACAGCACAGCGCACAACTTTGTTTATATTCTGCTTCTTATTTGGATTTGGAATGGAATTCATAACCACGTTAGTAATGCTCATGCATTATATAACTATGTCCATTAGCAGTTAACACTGTTTTAGTTTATGCAAGGTTTTCACTTTCAAATCTTCACCTACTCATTAACATTGACAAGCGTCCAAAGTCTTTGTAGCTGGCTATAGTTGAAATCAAAATTCGAACCATTATGATTTCATACATTTGGGAAGTTATAGAGTTGAATAGGAAAGTGAGTGAAGAAATGCAAAAGCAAAATGAGCATTAGTTAATTAAAACCTATAATTAGGCTGCAGATTTGTACCTGCAAAGAACCTTACACCTCAATACCTTGTCCTGAACATAGAACCCTGGCATCACCATCATCTTCACCCTGCTTGGCCCATGTGATTTCTGCCTATCCCCACACATATCATCCATGTAATGAGCATCAAAGATCGTGTTTTCCTGAACCCTTAATATTCCCAATGCTGGGTTGAAGGAAAAGGCCAGCAAGTGAAGCAGCCATATGCATTTTGCTGCCACAAAGAATGCTTGAAGCAGCTCTTCAGGCCAAGCCCTTGTCCAACTTAGAGTGGTGATGATAAGGCTCATTTTGTGGTCACAGAACTTGCTAAACTCTTCACTGTAACACTTTGTTCCCTTTCTCAGTACTTCGTTCCAGCTCAAATTCCTGAGTGCCACGAAAGATGAGAACTGTTCCTGGCGTTGCTGTTGTGGGTCTAAGAATTTTGGGCACCCATTCTTCTGGAAAATACAATTCTCAAAGTCTTGGTAGAGACACTGATTGATGAAAGCTTCGAAATGGTATAACACTGCCTTGGAGTACTTGGCATCAAGAGCCAGCTTAAATGGCTGAAGAAGCTGGTTTAGATTGTGCACTAGAGAATGATCAGTTTCTTCAATTTGGGTTATGAGGGTCTTACAGAATTGCTTCACTGATAGTCTTGCTTCCGATACTATCTGCAAGAACCCCTCTACCATTACTTCCTCACTCACGGGCATCACATTCTCCCCATTATTCCCCTCCAATGATTTTCCTCTCTTGGGAAGATTACTAAGCTTCTCATTGTGTTGGGAATTTTTTGCCTGCACAGCTTGTCTCAATGCTTTCTTCAGTTCTTCACAGTAACTCTCCAAGTACTCTAGCTTTTGCTTAAGCTCCCCAAGTGAAGATTTCATGTCAGAAACTTGCATCAATGCCGCATCTCTATTTTCATTTGCTTCAATCAGCTCTTTCTTCAAATCCTCAATGGACATGATTCCTAAATCCTTAAGAACCTGAGAAACCTCCTCAGATTCGGTTCTGTTTGGGGAAGCCTCATTCTTGTGCTTCTTCTTTAATCGAGGAAACAGCCATGAGATGACCCCCTTGCTCTTGGGTTGCGATGGAAGAGACGAGTGAGAATGGGAGAGAGGGACAAAAGCATTGGTAGTGTTGGTGTTGTTTGTAATCTCAGATTCGGCAGCTATGAGGGGAGGCTTGGAATTTGATAAAGAGTTGAAGTCATCCAAACTGTTTCTTCTTCTAGACTTGAAGAAGTAATCATTGCTAGTACTATTAGCGGGTGATGTTTGAAGAAGGGTAATGTGGTTTCCACAAGAACCAGTTAGAGATTTGGTATCATCAACAGGACATGCAAGAGATTCAAAACCACATGGTACTCCCTTTCTTGTGCTTGATTTCTCCTTTGAATTTTGTACAATGATTTCCATAGCGTTTCCTGCTTCTTCCATGTTCTCATCCCAACTTTCTGTCACTGTTGGGATTTTTATTAGTTTTTGTTGATACCTTTGCACTGGCTCATCCTCGTAGCTCTGTCAATGATTCCATTGTTAATAAAATTATCCTCCAATCCATCCATCCATCCACAGAGAAAAATAATAATAATTTGGCCAACAAAATAGATAAAATTGTGAAAACAATGGAAAAGAAGAGAGCAGACGAAGGAATGAATCTTTGGAAGCTGAAGGAGAGGCAGAGAAGAAAGCAGGAATCCTGGAAAGTGAAGAGATGAAAACTGGAATCTTGTAAGGTGCTTTTTTTGAGGTTGAAAAAGGATATTATAACCCTTACACTTACAGCAATGGCATGTAACCGCTTGAGCAGATAGTAGAATAATTAAAAAAAAAAATAAAACAAAACTGAGATTAACAATATAATTATTAACGATGAGTGGAGCTGGAAAAATTCACATTTCAGGCATATCATATTCTAGCAATAATGCTATCTTCATCCTACGTTGAACAAAACATATGAGATATGTGTTAAGAGCAAGGCAAGAGGGTTGTCACCAACGAATTGCAGCAAGGCAAGCCAATTTTGATTTATGTTTAAGAGTAAAGAAAAAAGGGGAAGTGGGTGCTTACAGGAGTGAAAACAGGGTAATCTTGAGCAGAGAAGTGAGAAGAAGCAAGAGAAGGAGATGGGAATGTAGCATTAGCTGGGCTATTGCCTTGCATCAAAGCGGCATGAAGGGCTCTAAGCTCCACAGCTTTTGCAATGGCTCGTTCAATTTCATGCCTCCTCATTTCACTCTCATCCTTTCCAACCCCATTCTTACTACTGTTGCTTCTCTTCTTCTCCTTCTTCTTATGCTCTTCAGATATCTGCGTCGCACTAGCAGCTGCAGCCATGAATGAGAACTTCACAGCATGCGAATTCCGCTAAGGTACTATGTGTGCTTGGTGATTAATTGATATGCTCAGAATTTGTGTCCGTGACCCAATTCGACAAATAGTAGGAACTTGTGGTTGTGAGTATTGAACGGCTGGATTTGATTTCCAGAGAACCCCATATCTAAGTTAATATCTTGGACAACCAGAAAACAGAATGAGGGATAGAGAAAGAGAGAGAGAAACATCCCAAATCCCATGAATTTTGTCTCTGTTCTCACAGGAAACTTGAGGAAATGAGGGCATGTGAGGGGGAGAGAGAGAATGAATTAACTTTTACTCTTTGATATATAAATACAGACGTGACTGCGAAGCCAGTTTACCAATATGCCCAAACATTCCAAGAAAGGAATAGCAAGAAGGAAGCAACATCAAGTGGAGGTGGTGGTGGCACAGTCCAAATCCAAATAAATTATCATGATTGCTTTTGTACTAACATTACGAGCTCCATGGCATGCCACTGAGTTATAGTCAAGTTTCAGCTTTGAATTTGGGGTTCTTGGGAAGAAGATGTTGCTTTAGTACTCATTGATTCATGGCGTGTAATCATCACATTTCCTCACACGAGTACGAGTTGTTCGGCTCTGAATTCTTTTTAATTTTGTAAGGAAATGATATTATTAATTTTTTTTAAAAAAATACAAGATAAACTCTAATTTCAAATGGATCCTTTATTTTTATTTTTTCTTTTCTTTTCTCTTTTTCACCGTTCAATTTTGTAAAAGATCCAAATTTTTCTTCACAATGGCATCAAGTACTTCCATTCAATTACTCTCTATCATAATGGTGCGTTGTTGATGACATGCCTCTTGGGCTTTTCTTTTTTCTTTTTTTTGTTAATAAAGGAAAGCAATCAAGCATGTTGTTATATAATTCATAGCATTATAAAATGTATCATGTACTTTTTTATTTTTTTAAACTATGTAATTTATATTTTGAGTGACCTTTATGCACCAACCTACCACTTTCTTGCTTGCTCTTTCTGGCATTCCTAGTTTATAAAAGATTGTCACAAAAAGCATCATTTCTTCTCCTTCATTCAAGCCCAAAATTCCAAATTTCAAAAGAGAAAAATCACTAAACGCACTATACCGAAGCCAAATCCACCATAATTTAAAAAGTGTTTAACTTGTACTAAGTTGAAAAGTAGCCTTGAGTCAAAAATCTTAGGGCGTATTTGATTCTCTCCTTTTTACTTTTTAAAAATAATTTTATATTAAAATATTATATTATTATGAAAAAAGTTATTATTATATTCTTTAATTCTTCTGTATTTTTAATTTTAAAAACACGTATTCTATTTTTAATTTTTAATTAAAAAGCACACGTTCAAACAAATTTTTATTGTATTTTTCTGTTTTTAAGAAATAAAAAATAATTTGTAAGAGTAGAGATCACAGATTTCTTTGAATGTAATTTTTAAAAATTATTTTTTATTTTTTATTTTTTAACAAGTAAAAAAATTTGTTTCATTCATTATTTTTAACTGAAAAAATAGTATGCGTTTTAGCAATAAAATTTACAACAAAATTAAAAAAATATTTTAAACTCTAATTTTTTTAAATAAATAAATATAAAAATAAATTTTTTATTAATAGCATGTATATATATATAATATTAGTATAAATTTTTAAAATTAATTTTTAAAAATAAAATAATATTTAAACAGTTCCAAATAAATCATTGAACTCTCATTTTTCTTTTGCAAATTCATAGGAGTAATAAAGCAATGAAGCAACTAGGCTGGCGAGGCCAAATTGGTCCATATAAAAGCTGGAAGCAGGAAAAAGAAAAAGAAGTGTGGAAGGTGCAGTTGTTTTGGGCAACCAATGAACAGAGAATGAATGTCACAACTCACAAGGCAGAGTGGCACAGTGGGGACCAAATGCCAATATCCTTCAACTTTTTTCCAATTTAAATGACGAAAAGGCCAAGTCATCCCATATACATTAAGTACAAGTTCCAAGAGAAAATGGATGGACTTGGATGGGTTAGTGGATGGAAGCAAAGGGTAATTTTGAAAACCGAAAAAATTATTTGCTTTTGGATTGTAGTATCGTTCTTTCACAATTGGAATTCCTTGTATGGAATTCCTTGTTGTTATCACTGTTTCACTAATATATTTATTTACTATTGGAAAGTCTCTTCTAAACAAACAGAAATTATAAGATGCATGAGGCAACCACATTGGAAAGTTAGTAAAAATCGTCAACCACCACATGCAAAAAGCGTCTTTTTTCTTGTTTAATCGGAAGTACTAGAATTAATTTCTTCTATTATAATCTAATATTGAATACATAAAGCATAGTCCTTAGAACTACACTTTTATAAAATTATTTATATTTATATTATTAAATCTTTTAATTAAAGTAAAATATATAAAAAAAAATTTAACAAAAAAAAATTATAAAAAAATAAATTATATAAATTATACACAATTTTAATTAAAAAATTTAATAAAAAATATAAAAATTACACTTAAATTTTTATCCTCCTCATGCTTAACATCCGTATTCCATTAGAACAAAGACGTATCACAATTCACAGCATGTGATTTTGACTAATGAAAGCAGCAATTAAATGGAATGTGATGTGTTTAGTCTTTTCCTAACCAACCAAAGATTTTCTGTTCCCACCAAACCCGATTTCGCCTAAACGTATTCATTCCATCACAGTAACATTCTTTCAACGCTTGCTAGATGCTCACCTCTGTAGTCTTCCTCACCATACTATTATGCTTCCATACCAAAAACTTGTTCTTAATGAGCAAAAATAGAAATCTAGCAAGAGATATCACTAGAATATACAAAAACCCATATTTTGATTCTAATTTTCTTTTATTCTTTAAAATAATTTAAGGAAATTACTCTAATTTTTTTAAATTTGATGAAATTACATTTATCACTCTTTTAGTTTCAAAGAATATATGCAATATTTTTAAAATTTAATACAATGTTACACAAATATTTTTTAATTTATTTTTTTTATCAATCAAATTAGCATTTCACATGAGATATGTTAATTTCAGAACAATAAAAATACTTAATTACTTTTATTGTTACACTAAAAATTTTAGGCTAAAATATACAAAACCTCTCTGAAGTTTGAATCTTTTGCAGATAATTACTATGAGATTTAAAACTTAACAAGAAACTTCACTAAACTTTCAAAATCAAGCAAGTAATACCTTTCGTTAAACTTTTCATCCAAAAGTTAACGATCAAAGGCCACGTCAAATCTCGTTGACTCCATGTAAGTAAATATGCTGAGTTACACCAAGGGCATTTCAATGTTCAGACTTCACGAACAACAGCGAAACTCCATAGACGAATGACCATGGATGATTTTTGACAGATCTACGAACAGATGAACTCCACCAAACACGACAAATCTGCTGCAATAGCGAGGCTCAACAAATTCGCAGATGATCAACAAGCGTTCACGATAGATCCTATCAGCAAGGGCGAGGCAGGAGGGTTCGCAATATCCTACCTTTCACCTCCCTTAGAGCGGCAATGCAATGATTCTGGCTTTCTGCGAACAAGTCACCTGAACAACACGAACACACGAATGTATGGACAAAACCCTTGCTTCTCGCCCTTGCCCTCACCCTCGTGCATGGATGGATGGGTTACCCAGTTGATGATTCATGGAACCCTCACGTTGTCAATTGGTGACTCGTCCGACAAAAATTGTCGCGCGAGGACGTGTCGTAGACTGAGGACAAGTTGTGCAAGGTCAAAGGCGAAATTTGGAGGCAGTTAAGGTGAAATCTAATAGATTCAGAGGCGAAATCTATTGCGATTTTTACTGATTTTTGTCAAATTTATCGCAATTTTTGGCGCCGATTTCGTCCAGTGAGAGGAGGAGGAAGAAAGAGAGGAAAAAGATAAAAGACCGAAATTCCCTTGGTGCAACTAAGATATTTTCCTACGTGGAGTCAACGGGATTCGACGTGACCTTTAACTGTTTGCTTTTGGATGAAAAATTTAACACAAGGTGTTACTTGCTTGATTTTGAGAGTTTAGGGAGGTTCCTTGTTAAGTTTTAAATCTCATGGTGGTTATCTGCAAAAGGTCTAAACCTTATGGGGGTTCTATGCATTTTAGCCAAAAATTTATGATAAAACTTAGTATAAATTTAATTGCATTTATTATTATACTAAAAATAAAACCATATCTTATTTAACACAAAATATTATTTTTATTGAAAGAAAACTTAAAAAGAGATAAGTGTAATTTCTTAATATTAGAGGAGTGATAAGTGTAATTCAATCAAACTTTAAGACATGTTAGTTTAATTTACTCAAAAATTTTTGTGAAATAGATTTTTGTTAAAAAATAAATTCATGATCAAGCAGTACATAGAAGCTATTCTCCAACTAACGCAGCAATTCGAGTCCACTCAAGTTGAGCAGATCTCTTGAAATATGAGCACCCATGCAGACATTCTCTCCAAATTAGCACACTCAACTGATTATCTCAATCACCACTCAATCATAAAAGCTACTTTGGCTAAGCCAAGCATCGCCAAGGAAGTCCTCCCTTTCCAAGCAGATAGTTCATGTATTATCCCCATCAAAGCTTTCCTCACTAATGGAACACTACCTGACGACAGCAACCAGGCGAGGAAATTTCAACAACAAATCCCTAGATATTTCATATAGGGCGAAGACTTTTACAAAATGGTTTTCTCTTCTCCTTATTTGTGTTACCTTCCCCTTTCATGAGGGAATTTGTGGAAGTCATCAATTTGCAGTTGCACTCTAAAGGAAAGATTTGCAAGAACAATTCTATTTGCTTACCATTAGGTTAGAAGCCAAATATTTGGTCACAAAGTGTGACTAATGCCAACGAAATAGCCATTTCATCCACTTATTAGCAAATGAACAAAAGCACATGCATTTTCCATGACCGTTTGATGTACGGGCCATGTACATCCTCAAAGCCTTTCCAATCGCCAATAGACAGCAAATATTCCTCATCGTGGCAATTAACCAATTCACCAAATGGATCAATGTAGAGCCCCTTGCCTTAATTACAGTTAAGAACACTTATAAATTCTTATGGTAGAATATCATCTATCATTTTAGCCTCTCATTTACCCTTATCATCAATAACGAACACTAATTCATCAATGAAAATTTAAGATCTTTTTCTCTGAGTAGAAGATAGATCTCCAAACCACATCCATTAAACACCCAGCAACCAACGGCTAGGCCAAGCTTGCCCATTCTTGAAGGCTTTCGAAAGTGACTTGGGTCCACCAATCATACCATAATTTTGCAATCTTATCATACCATAATTTAGACCTCTATAGGAGAAACCCTATTCAACCTCACTTACAGCCATGATCCCTATAGAGATTGGTTGCTTGTTTGATTGAGCATGACACTACTATAAGTAGAACTATCAAATTCTACTCCTAAACTTATATTCCCTTGAGAAAATAAGGGAAATTTCCAGTATACGAGTTGCTACCTATAAGAAAAAAAGGTTCACTAGCCACTTTAATCAACATGTGAGGAAGAGAAGCCTCGAAGAAGGCGATCTCATTCTACAAACCTTCATCTCATCCTATGAACGATGATCAACAATTACTCCAACCCTTCCCAAGGAAAGTTCACCCCTAATTGGGAAAGTCTATACAGAGTAGCCCAAGTCTTCTCAAGCGGTGCCTACCGACTCATCAAAATCAACAGCGAACCAATCCCAAATACTTGGAATGCCACTAGTATAAGGTGTTATTTTACTTAGGCTCTTGTATTTCCTTTTACATTTATGTATTTTGTAGAACAAATATTTTAATCAATAAAAGTTGAATTTTCATTAACTTATGTGTGCAAGCTCCTTTTAATTTTTTAAAGGTTCTTGTGAAATTAGTCAAGTTGGACCATCACCCTTTAAAGACTCAAGTTAAGAACGTAGTTTGTCCCAACCAAACACTTAGCCAAAATTCATTAGCAAACACACGGGTAAGCACCATTATAGGTTTTATCCAAACCCTCAGCCTAAAATATAAATAGCCTAACGTTGGCTAACTCCATTAAATAGGCCTATTCATCTCGTTAGTCATACTCTAACCATAAGCATCGAGTATCATCTGGAGTGCTTTTCAATGCTCCCTTCAACTAACATTTACACTAATCCTAAGCATAAATAGCCCTAGGTGTTCCCTTCATCGTTCACCTCACAACAAAAATACAAATAATGTGGAAAATTAAACCTCATTCATTAATAGGGCCAATGACGCTAAAGTCAACAATACAATTGTTAAAAAAAAAAGGGAGAAAAACAACAAAATAAATAAGATTTCAACCCTGAGCATCCTCAAGGCCTTCTCTAAGGTTTAGTGCCTCTTTATTTTATCGGTCTTCCTCAACCTCAAAAGTCACCTTACTGAACTCACCAACCTGTTCCTCACCTTCTTCCTCTGACTCCTCAAGTGAGAGATATGACTCCAACTTGAAGAGACCATCTACCTTGTTTACACAATGCAAGACTACCCCATTGAACACTTCCATAAAGGAATCCATCCCACCAACTGCTCCTCACTAACCAATTTAGGATTCAATGCATTTAGCTAGGCAATATAATTCTTCTAACCAAACTAAAGGAACTCGCAAGATTTTTCCTTTTAGATATTGTGCTCTTGTGCCTCCCGAACCTTCCTACAAAGTTTGGCATTCTAAGAATCCTTGTTTGCAAGCTCACCCAAAAGGTGCTTAATTTCCTTATGCTCAGTCTTCAAGCCCTTTTTGAACACCTCTTTCTACACCCTCGTCTCTTCTTCTCTTTCTAGTGAGCCTCATCCTTTTGTTTCTCAACTTCCTTCAAGAATTGATATTCTCCCTTTTCTCCCAAAAATTTTCAATGATCTTGGCCACCTCAACTATCTATTTCTCGGCCTCCGCATTCTACTTATTAGCCATAATAATAACCTATTTAAAGGAGCTTCATTCTCTCTGTCAACAAACTAAGTCAGAATAAATTTGCAAGAAAATATAAACTACTAGGATGATGAAAATATGTACCTTAATATCATCGTAATTCTCGTGGTATGTGAGCAAGCCTGTGAACACATCCACCAAGCTTTCTGTCATTTTTCAAGTGAGCCTTATCGACCCTTATATTTTTATGAACCCCATGTTCGATCCTATGTCTTTGGTGGAGTCCGATCCTCCTCTAAGGATACATGTAAAGAAGCTCTCATTAATTATGATGACAAACTCCCTTACCTTGGTTTGAGGCCTCTTCCTTAAAGTCTTTACTATAGCACCCCTTGAACGCCTTAGCGGTAACCCCTCAACCCTAAGGGGAGAAACTGTTTGGCACTTAGCAGGTGAAGGAGCCACAAAAGACTCCCTAGAAGAAGGGTAACTAAGATATTGTTGGAGGATCTTGAAGCTAACCAACTGTTTTACGAATGTGTCCTCAATGGTAATTTCTTCATTTGGATTTTAACCCGATGAGGCTAAAATTGCGATCTACACAAAATAATGACCATCAAGCCAACACTTCAAACAATTTATAAGCAACAGAAGCAAAAACCAAAGACACAATGGAAAGCTCCTTCAAGTTTACGGATCGATTGGACAGGCTATCTATTAGCCTCCTTTTTCATTGGTATAAACTCCCATATATGAAACCCAAATGGTTTATTGGGTGTCTCCTACCTTAAATTCAATAACGGATGCTCATTTAACTCCTTGATACACTAAGGACGCGTGCCCGTCAAGGGAATTATCTTAAAGAAAGCTAACAACTAACCCTTAACATTGCTAGGAAGCCCCTAAACTAATGCCAAGAAACCTGCTGCACTCTAGAAGTATACCTAACTCCCAACCCAGTGTATCACTGCATAGAAGCAAAAAACAATGTTTACTACATCTACATTGTCCTCATCACACACAAGCCCAAACCCCTTTATCAGAATCCAAGAGTTCGCTGTCAATTGTGTCAAGCACTTATGAAGACCCATCACGTCCATTTTAAACCTAGTTAAGGGAGGAACGATATTGAGATCCTTCACTATATACCTATGCCTAAGGAACCCTAACCTATTCACATATGTTAAGTCTATTGGCTCCCTCCATCCAGTGACCACAAAATAGTTTCATCCCAAGGGAGAAAGATACGTCTCCTAAAGAGATCGCATATGCTCCCCTGTAAATAACCAAGACTTGAATTTCTTAATGTATGGATGTATGTTGCTTACCACCTCCTCATCCAAATCGGGAAGCAAAAATTTGTTTTCATTATCATCCCTTGGAAGTATATGCTCTTCAATAGAACCCCCAATAGGGTTTATCTAGCACACCCTAAAAAATTCTCTGAGATCTCTCTCATAGATAATACCATATACTATCCTTTGACTTTGTTAAAAACTTCCTAATGCTCTTCACTCCATTTCGAGGACTTAAATTCTACTATGGGCGACTCTACACCCCCCTTTTAGACCTAATAAGATTTTCCTCTTCCTAAATCTCCCCCAACGGTATAGCCAACGAGGCCTCTACAACACTTCTAGAGCCCTCAGAATTAGACCCACTCGTGATTTTGAGCCTAACTCCCTCTGTCAAAGTCATTTCTCAAAAAATCCAAAAGAATATAAGCCTACCTAAAGCAGACACGGTGTAAACATAAAAAATGTGCACGGTAAATCAAGAGAGAATTCTACAACAAATCAAAAGAGGAGAGAACAATCACAAATTAATTGAAACAAAGGGAAATAGCAAAAATGATCAAGGAAGTAAGTTAAGATACTTATAGAAAGGTAGAACAAGCATTACATAAGCATCCTAACTCTAGAAGAAAGACAAATACTCAAAAGAAATCTCAAGTCTTCTCAAAAATGCCAAAAAAAGGAGAACGAGGGAATGAAAGGGTTTAAATACCCAAAATCTAGCAGTTTTGAAAAAAAAATGGCACAAGGGTGAAAAATCTAAAATACTCTTGTCATAACCTAATACACACTCCTATGTACCACAAAAAGACCAACTTGCCCCTACAAGGCACCCTATGAGCACTACGCACCCAGAAATTATGATGACCACTCTACCTGAGAAATGTATAAAACACAAAAAGACGTGAACTAAAAAGATACGATTGCTTAGTCCTCAAGTAAAGTGACATCGCTCCTAACACGTGAGGGACTCCCCTGCCATTTAAACATACTCTATGTGGGGATATTTTTTTTTTATTGCCTAAAGTACATAGGCACTTACACCTATGGATTTGGAAAACTAGTGATAATACTAAGCCTGACAATAAGAAGGCATTCACCCTCCTACACCTAAGTTGCCCATCTCATATTTAAACTTAAGGATGGCTATCGCTTGTGTAATGGACTTGGTTAACTTTTTGACTTATAACCGCTTGAAAACACTATAAATATGGGGTAACTCCCTAGTAGTACGAAAATATTCTAGCTCACTTAGTTTTCTCTTGCTTTCTAACTATCTTGCTCACTTAGGCATCGAAGGTGCAACCAGGGAACAACTCTCCCCTCTACATTCCTTACTTTGTTCATTGTGCTTAGGTCACTTTCATTGTTGGCCACCACCTTTGGACAACTCCAATTATCTAATCTAGAACTGAATCATCCTTTTTTTTTATTTTTTAAAAAATAAAAATTATTTTTGAGAATAAAACCTTAAAGCCTTTGCCTTCTCTTAATTATTTAACACTTGAGTACAATTAGTATGCAGAATTTTGAGATGCTCCGATTATAAAAGGAGACACCTCTTCCAAAGGACTGCTTGAAATTGCATCTTGGGTGGCAGTTGATTATTGGATTAAAATGATTAAAAGTTAAAATCCATAAAATGAATGGCTAATAAAATTTCGAGCTAAGCATTTAGCACAAGTTTGGAAAATAGGTCTCTTTATTTCATTTTCAGTCACAGGCTAGCCTGGAAGAAACAAGTGGTGATGGGGCTTTTGTGTCCCTTTCAGGGTACCGAAAGGAAAAGAATGTAAAATGATAAAGAAAACAAAACACACCGTAAGACAAGAAATACCAGCAGCACCTCAACATGTCTGGTTCTCTTTCTTCGGTAAAATTACAACACTACTTTTACAGAATCACTGGTACCTATTCTTACCTAATCACTAGTACCCACTATAAAATTGATTCTAGAATCTCATGCATTCGTTACCTTGTTCACCGGGCATTGAAAAGAATAAATTAAAGAAAAGTTATGAAGGTTCGAATATATGAAGTCAAATATATATAAAATGAGGAATTAAATTTAAATAAATTAAATTCTTATTTTTTAAAGAGATATTAAAATTTTATTTTTTTAAATTAAAAAAATTATAATTTTATTTATTTTGATTAAAATATTTTTAATAATATTTTTAATTTTTTTAAAAATATTAAAATTTATTATAAAATATTTTTTAAAATTATTATATTTTATTATTATTTATTTTGAGCTAAAAATAATACATTTATTTTATTTTAAGTTAAAAAATATTTTTTTATATTATTTAAATACATATTTAATTATATAAATAATAAACATAAATGCAATTTAACTAAAATAAATGAAATTATAAATTTTTTTATCTTCAAAAAAATTATAATTTTTTAAAATAAAAAAATATAATATAATTTGAGGAGTATAATTTACTTTTAAATTTTTTGTAACTTTGGAGAAAATTAGAAGTGAATTATATAATAGTCTACGTCGACTTTAGGAAGAATAGATAGAATAGTATTACAAACTAAAGTCAACTTGATGTTAAGTATATATAAGAATTAAAACATCTTGTCATCACCTTGGTCACATTGAGAAATTGCTTAATGATATTTTATCATATGGATAAATTTTGTATTAGGAATTTTTAGCTGGATTCTTGATCCTATTAAATGCTTAGAAATCTAGAGGATGCTTCTCAAACATTTTAAGAAAATACTAGTTAAATTTTCATTGGACCTTTTAACAAGTCCCACAATTGGAGAGAGTCTATTTATTAGCTAATTTGGAAAAAAAAACAGTGAATTGGTCTTTCTTCCATTTTTTTTTCACATATGAACACAATCCTCACTAGAGCTAGATCTTGGTTTGGTTTGGATTGGAGTAGACACTGAAAATTTGCTTTTCTTGAAGATTCCAGGTATTTGGCTCTGTGAAACTCTCCTTGTAAACCAGTTAGGTTTGACTCTTGGTTTGCCTTCAAAATAATTATATTACTTGTTGGATTTGTAGTTATTTCATCAAAAATTAATTTGTTTCTGTGATAATAAATACTTTAACAAATCATAAGAATTTTTTCAACAAGATTAACGAAGGTTAAACCATGATTGGGAGCATTACTATCTTCATTCTTTATAATAGTTTTCACCTATACTTTTTCACAAAACTTCCATCCAAAAACAATAGTTTTCTTTGGAACATTGAGTTTCCATAAACAAAATCATTCTTCAAAATAACTACTACTTTGAAGTTTGAAATTTAACAAACTAAGATTAGAGGTTTACCTGCTCTTTTATATAGCAAGTTATGATTTTAGGTTTAAGTGAAATTATAAGAACCAAAAAAGTAATTTAACCAAAAATTTTATTTGAACAAATTAATAATATAATTGTGGGTTTTAAATAAGAGTGATGATCTTGTGGACTGATATTCATAGTAAACTCTAATTACAAGTCTATAGTAATTTAATCAAAAATTATAAGAACCAAAATTAGAGGTTTAGCTACTCGTACTAATTTATACGGCGAGTTATGATTTTGGGTTTAAGTTAAATTATAAGAATAAAAAAAGTAATTTAACTAAAAATCTTATTTAAAAAAGTTATATTATACTTTTTAGGTTTAAATAAGAGTGATGATCTTATAAACTAGAGTTTATAGTAATTATGATAAGATAAATTATTTTTTAAAAAGCAATTTTATTCTGTTCTATTAGTTTTATTCTTGCAATAACAATTTTTTATAGGTTTTTACAATACTGTCGTGCATCGCATGGAAGCAAATGTTAGTTTGACATTAATTAAAAGTTAAGGCATTAATTAAAGTTTTTTATTAGTTGATAGAATATTATGACTTAAAATTTGTAAAAAGTTAATAAAAATAATAATTTTTAATATCAACAAATTTTATTAACCAGTAATAAAAAATTTTAACCAATGAGATAAGAGTTAGTTATTAAAACCCATAAAATTAACGTACAATAAACATTTCAAATAGAGGAACTTAATGAATGTATACTTATACTTGATTTGAATAAAAATTGATATGGAAGATTAACATAATTATTATTTTTAATCTACCTATATCGAATCAATTAAAATTAATTCCTATAATAAATTTAAAAGGATATAAAAATGCTAAATCTTACGATGATCAAAGTGAAGGAAAATATATAATATAGGAGTATTAGATTAATAGAGCGGATAAAATAATGTGCTTATTTGGTGAACTCCTTGTGGGGGTTAGTTGAAGGATAGGGACACAAACATGATATATTTATATTTTATAATGTGCTATGTCTTTACAGGTTGGTGGAATGGCACTAGGCTTTTTCTTTTAAATTCCTTCTTATTTGGTAGATATGATTGTAGAATGCAGTCAAAGAATAAAGGAGGTAGGAGGCGGAGATAACGGTTCAAAGAACAATAGCAAAGAATCGCTTAAAACGGGGCTAGGGCAGTGGGACGTTGACTGTGATTGTCTGATTGAACACATTTAAAGATATGGGCCAATTCACATTGAGAGGAAATGAGTCCTATTAAAGGTCCTCCTTTGTTTCTTGAACAATCAGTGGCCCAAAATTTCCTTTTTTAGAAAAAAAAAATTGACATTATATTAGAAAACCAACCAAAGAACAAGTACAACAAGCAAAAGCTATGGAGACCAAACTAGGCCACACAACAAACAGGAATAAAGGACTGCAGGATACTAATACATCAAAATTTTTCAAAGTAATGAGGAAATACTATTCCTCCCAACTCTACTATGAAAATAGGATAAAGAAAACTAGTGACCGAATCTAAAATCAAGGGATCAAACTCAGTTCCTACAGCATGCTTAGCCAAGGCATCTGCACAAAAGTTCCCTTCCCTTAAAGTATGCTTCACCACGATATGATGGAATTCTTTCATCAATAACTTGCAGTCCTCTATAATTTGAAAGTAGTGATGGGTCATTGGAATTTTATCATTCAAAATTAAATTCACTGCAATCTACATGGCCTTTAGAGAAGTTTTAAATTTCCAAAACAAAGGCTATAAGTCAACGTCTAGAGCCTGGCAGACGGCTAGTAACTCTCAATTAAGATTTAGGAACCAAACCTGAGAGTTGGCAGTCGACTTCTAAAGTGATAGCAGTCTACTGCTAAGTTCTTGGATTTCTTGGGTAGTGATGAATACGACAGTCGACTTCAAAGGCTAGGAGTTGACTGCTATATTCATGCTCTATTTTTAAAATCAACTGTTTAATCCAAAAGAGCCTTGAAAACTATATAGCTTAACAAGAAATCGAATCATAAACTTGAATCACAAGTTTAGATCAATAATATGCCTTAAAAACAACAACAAAAAATGCCAAATCCATCACAAGCTGTAACAACCGCCTACATGTAACTTCTAGAACCCAACTCTTAATAAAGTTGCCTATGTTGGTGCAGGAAATTCAATAAAGGCTCCGCAAGCTGAATGGAAGAGAACGGGGACTAAATTGAAAACCTAAAATATGGTCAGGGGTAAATTCAAAAATTTTTTCAAGAAAGGGGTATTGTAGCCAACTGAAATTTAAAACTTCCCCGCCAACATTGCAAGGGCAATGTGGTAATTTCATCATTTCATAACTAGGGTGATCTAAAGTGTAGTATAGGAACCAAATCACATAAGTTTGTTTCTACACCTACTTATGCCATAGTTTTCCCCATTCCCTACCTACCATCCTTATAAATAACATGGAGAAGAGAGAGAAAAAGTTGAAACCATTGCCCAAGTTTAGCTAGAGAGATGGGGGAGTCATGATTTAGAGAGAGAAAGCGAGATATGAATCTTGAGGTGTTGATATGTATCTTGGCAATTACTTTAGAATCACCACACACTTCATCTGAACCATTTTCAGCAAGAAAAATATGAATCAAGGTAGCTAAATCTCATATTCCTCTTATTTTTGAAGTGCACTGTTCATTGAGAGAAAAATGCCATTTTTTATTATTTTAAGTGAAAATGAGGGTTTAAAACCTATGTTCTCTATTTTATTGATTTTTATTAGATGTTATATGCTAGTTTGTTGTGTTTATGATGGCTTGTATAATAGATCTAAGATTTATGTTATTGTTAATGCTATGAATGTGAGAAAAAATTAGGATTTAAGGATGACTGAGCTAAGATATTTGCTATTTTCCACATTAGGAACCTTTTGAAGGTCAGAGGGCTAAGATTGGATAATTAGAAATGAGAATGTATGGATGAAAACATAGGTTAGTAAGGAAAGCCAAGACATAGCAATTGACTGCTAGGCCTCTGAAAGTCAACTATGGCATTCTTCATTCTGCCCAAAACAATTATATAGAATTTTAACTGACTAAATATTTTTCTTGTATTATTCAATTGTATGTTACAAATATATAGACAATGAATTCCCTATTCTAAGGTTGGGAAGGTAATTAAGATACAGTAATTACAGAATAAACAAAAGCCCAATAAGCCCAATAAAACTAGTCAACGCTCCCCCTCAAGTTGGTGCAAAGATGTCACACATGCCCAACTTGCAAACGAGTGTGTGACACATTTTTTATTAAGACCTTTGGTAAATACATAAACAAACTGCTTTTCTTACGTTACAAAAATCAAGCTTAGTATTCCACTAGTAACATTTTCTTTGATAAAGTGTCTGTCAATTTCAATGTGTTTTGTTCAATTATGCTAAATTGAATTATGAGTTATACTAATGGCAGCCTTGTTATCACAATACAAGGATAATTTCTCCTTTTCCAGTAGCTTCAGTTCTTATAACAGCTTCTATACCCACATAAGTTCACAAACTCCCTGGGTCATAGCTCTGTATTCAACTTTTACACTGAATCTACCAATGACACTTTACTTTTTACTTCTCTAAGTAACCAAGTTTCCTCTTACAAGCGTACAGTATCTAGATGTAGATCTTCTATCATCTAGTGATCTAACCCAATCTGCATCTTTAAAGGCTTCTATCTAGAGGTAACCATGTTTGGAAAAAATTAATCGTTTCCCTGGGCTAAACTTTAGATACCGCAAGGTGTGAAAGACAACTTGCATATGGGATTCTCGAGGGTCATGCATGAACTAACTAACTAGATTGACCACATAGGCTATGTTTGGTCTAGTGTGAGAGAGGTAAATAACTTTTTCAACCAACCTCTGATATCTCTCCTTATCAACTGACTTGCCAACCCCTGATCGTAGTTTATGATTACTCTGAATAGGAGATTCTGCTAGTTTGCACCCTGACATGCCAGTCTCTTTTAAGAGATCCAAAATATACTTCCTTTGAGAAATGAAGATTCTTCTCTCTAATCTAACAACCTCAATTCCCAAGAAGTACTATAGTTTACCAAGACCTTTGATCTCAAATTCTTGTGCTAATAGCTTCTTCAACTGGGACATCTCTTGTTTATCATCTCCAGTCATTACTATATCATCAACGTAGACGATAAGAAGAGTGACTTTGTACTTTTAATGTCTTATGAAGAGAGTATGGTCAACATTACTTTGATGATAACCAAAGGAAACCATGACATTATTGAATTTTTCAAACCATACTCTTGGGGACTATTTCAGTCTATATAGAGCCTTCTTTAGTTTACACACCTTTCTTTGACTCTGTTCATTATTAAACCCACGTGGGATCTCCATATACACTTCCTATTCTAAGTCTCCATGAAGAAATGCATTCTTGACATCAAATTGGTGCAAGTCCTAATCGAGATTAGTTATACAAGATAACAAAATTCTAGTGGAGTTCATTTTTGCAACCAGAGCAAAGGTCTCTTAATAGTTCACCCCATAAGTTTGTATGAACCCTTTGGCCACCAGTTTAGTTTTGAAACATTCTATCGAACCATCATCTTTATGTTTCACAATGAATACCCATTTGCAACCCACCAATTTCTTATCTAGTGGAGGAGAAACCAAGCCTCAAGTCTCATTCTTGGACAAGGTCTTCATTTCTTTAGTCATTGCTTACCTCCAGTTGGGATCAGTAATAACTTCCTTCTAATTCTGTGTAATAGACATAGAAAAAATAGACAAGGCAAAGGCTTTATATAATGGGGACATGGAGTCATAAGAAACAAAATTAGACATAGGATATTTGGTACAAGATCTGACTCCTTTTCTATGAGCAATAGGTAGATTTAAATCATTCGAGAATATAAATAACTCACTAATAGAGGAGGATTCAGAAGATTCGACAGATTGTATGATGGCTTCTTTAACTCTGTCTGGCCAGTTCCTTCTTGAATATGTCAATAAGTCAGGTCTATCCAATCTCTTAACAGTCTCCCCCTAAACTACATTCTTCCTTATGTCTTCTAGATCAAGGAGTGTCACTTCTTCTACTTTATTAACCTCTCCCTAAAGAGGTGATGAGGGTGTGCTAAAGTAAGGTTCAATTTCCCGAAAGGTAACATCTATACTAACAAAAAATTTTTTTAGGGAGGATAATAACATCTGTAACCTTTTTGAGTAAGAGAATACCCTATGAAGACACATTTAAGGGCTCTAGGATCAAGTTTTCTAGTATTCCTGGTATGAACAAAATAAACACAACTAAACACTTTAGGTGGGATAACATAGTCTCTTTTACCTTTTAACACTTCAATAAGACTTTGAAAATCAAGGATTTTTATATGCATGTAGTTTATAAGGTATGTAGTAGCTAAAATAGCATCCCCCAATAAGGCTTCAATAAGTGCACGGTGAACATGAGGGAACGGGCCACATCTAATAGGTGTCTATGCTTCCTTTCAGCTACTCTATTTTGGGCACTAGTATAAGGACAACTGGTTTGATGGATAATTTCATAATTTTTCAAGTAAGTCTCAAAGTGTTTATTCATGTACTCAATGCCATTGTCAGTTCTTAGGATTTTTATCTTAGCATCAAATTGGGTACAGACCATCTTATGGAAGGAGTGAAAGCAAGAAAAAATTTCATTTTTTTACTTTAGTAAATAAACCCAAGTGGTGCGAGTACAAAAATCAATAAAGGTAAAAAACTAGTGAGAACCAGACAAAGAAATAATTTAAGTAGGACCCCAAACATCATAACGAATATTCATAAAAAGAATTAAACTTTTATTATTACTCAAAGGATAAGAAGTTCGAGTATGCTTGGCAAATTCACAAGCATCACAAAATAAGGTTTCAACATTAAAATTTGAAAACAAATTGGGAAAAAATTTCTTTAAAACAAAAAATGATGGATGTCCTAACTGCCTATGCCACTGGATTATTTTATGGTTGACATCTTTATTAACTCCAACAAGGGCCTGTCCTAAGTTTGCGTACCATCTATCACGTACAAGCCATCACACAACCTACCACTACCAATCCTCCTCCCTGTGTGAAGGTCCTGAAAGACACAATGGTCAGGGAAGAACACAATTTTACAATTTAGATCTTTAGTGATGGAACTAACAGATAAAAGATTAACAAGAAACTCAGGTTCATGAAGCATAGATGAGAGTGTAATATTAAGTGTACAAACCCTAGAACATATCCCACAAATAGAAGATACAGACTTATTGGCTATTCAAACGTTCTCCCCTTTAATACATAAAGAGTAGTTGGAAAAGCCTTTAGAAGAGCCAATCATATGTTTATTCGCACCAAAATCAACAATTCAAGAGGAAGAATGAGCAGTAAAAGCCATACCTGAGTGCACATAATTAGAAGTGCCAGCTATGGAGGGGTTAAGTTTGGTTAGGAGTCGACGGAGGTGCTGAATTTCATCAAAAGAGAGAGAGGCTCCTGAATCTTCATCCTTGGGTGGCTCAACAGTATCAATCATATTTGCTTAACCTTTGAATGAAATGACTTGTTTACCTCCACGACCTTGAGTTGGCCGACCATGTATCTTCCAACAAGTCTCCTTGGTTTGCCTCGGCTTACCACAGTAGTCACACTGCAAGTGATCTCTATTAGAGGTGGTGGCCTTGGGTTTCTCATGGGATACGGTCAAAATAAACTTCTCAATCAGTGCTTGATAAATCATGACATCACGGCAACTTTATTCTTGTATAACATAAGAGAAAGCATCCTCAATAAAAGGAAGAGGAAATTTTCCCAAAATTTGAACCCGAATTTGATCATATTCTAGATTCAAACCAACCAAAAAATCATAAACTCTCTCTTTTGAAATCACCTGGTGAAACAAAATTGCATCCTTTGTAACGCCTTTATCTAACACTACAACGTCTCAGATGTGAATAGATAAATTTGATACATTATTCTTAACCTTAATTATTCATTAATAACGTCTGAGCAATTATACCATCGTAATATTATTAAAATTGATTAGGTTCGAGTTTTTTTGCTCAGATCATAACTTATAAGCACAGCGAAATAAAATAATATACATCTAAGATGATTTCATTAAACATCATATATTCGTTCTCAAATGTCACATCTTTCAACATAACTGGGAATTATTAAGAAACCTCTCATAAGGGTAAAGAGACAACAAGTTTATCACTTAAACCCTTATGATCCAAAATATTTCTAAGAAAGGAAACCTCCACTCATGCCACTTCCATCTCTATGACAATGTTATACCTCTGCATCTAATGCATATCAGTATATAAATGAGAAAACTAGTTTCTTAGTAGCTTAACAATTCAACATTTTAAAACTTACTGATTTGTACCACTGTGTAAGCATAGAAAACAATTTCATTTATATTCCAATAATTTAAAACATAGTCTCATTCACATACACATATTGGTAAGCATTGCATAATTTATTGGTGTGTCAATGTGACAAAGGTGGACATTCTCATTTCAAATATAACATATTTTCATGGGATCATACATAAAAAAACTAAAATAGACAATTATCATCTATACATTTCATTCTTAAAACTTACCTTGCCTTAAAGTGTGAAGCATCTTCGGTCACACTTCAAGAAATGTAGACACTTAGCCACCTTTGTAAGAATTGTGAACACTTGGTCACATTATGGACTCTTGGCCACTTTTATGAAAATGGTGAACACTTGATCACTTATGCATACAAATAGCAACTACAATTCATCTTGCTATTACCCTTCCAATTTCTCTTGAATTTAACTATTGTAAGACACATTATAAGTCATTTACAAATAGTATAGTGATTTGGCTACCAAGATTAAAATGAGAGATTACTTTCAGCCCTTATGAGAAAGAAATAAAATCTAGGGTTTTTAATGTCACATTGTCCCATTTTTCCATCCTTTCTACATTTCAAACCTAATGGTACCATGTATTAAAATTATTATGGTACTTTCTCTCACCTTCAATTTATGTAACCATACTAGCCATTTCTTCTAATTATTTTCTTGGCTCATTTTACATGCTAAATTTAAGGTTACACACATTTTACGACTCTTACATCTTAAGAATAATATGGACATTTATTATGTGAAAAAGGGTAAACAATTTACCATACATTAATTTACCATATTTTCTCTCCTTTTCTTAACCAAAACCGAAATGCAACCTTTCTTACACATTTTTCAACAAGCCTTTCCATACATTACAAAGGATCACTCTCGGGTTTGGTAGGCCAAAAAGGGTAATGCCATAGTTTTAAGCCAAATTCTAGCTAGCATGCTTCCTTTAGGTGTCTATAACCTAAAACATACCTTAGGCATACAAGAACACAAAATTTTAGCACTTTCTCATTCTAGGTTTTTTTTTCATTATGCATGCTGAATTTTTCCAACAATAATTCTTTCATGGAAATAACAACATCCACATCATTACATCAACAAATATAACCAAATTATCATACAAGCTTAGCCAAAGAAAGATTTACATCTTGAAGAATGTAGAGAGAGAAATTTAATGTTCCATGAAAGCTTTAAATCATGATAAATATACTTTAAATCATGAAACAAAAATCATAGAATTGCTAAGCTACCTCAAGAATGCAATAATAATGAAAGTGTCTTGATGTTTTCCTTGAGTTTGCCCTAGTTTCTTTTCTCTACACCCTTTCGGCCAAGCTTCTTTCTTCCTTATCCTTTGAGCTCTTTTCCTTCCTTCTAAGGTTTATTTGCTACTCTCCTTTAATATCACCAAATGCCTAGGCTTATGTATTGTTTTTGAATAAATGCCAAGCTCTTCCTAATGGTTTTCATCGTGCACACACACATATGTATATATTTAAATCAACTCTTTCTTTTGGCTATTTGGTTAGGCAAAAGGAAGAAAAGGAGAGAAATAAATCAAGCACCTTATTTACTACTATCGGTCACATTTAAAATAAAAAGCAGAGGGAAGAAAAGAAAGAAAGCCATTGCAACACGTCTCTCTTTCTCTCTTCCACCTCTTCACCGAATATATATATGTATATATATACACTTGAATTAATGCGACACTCTCCTCCCTCTTCTCAATTGTTATTTCCGTATGTTTATATAGATTTAAATAAAATCCAAATTATCTTACCTACTCTTAATTGCTTTCACGGCTAAATAGGAAGAATAAGAAGCAAAATTCCCTTTTTCTTCTTACATGTCTCGGTTCTCCCTTTCCTTCCTTTTCCTTCACCGAATGGCTTCTTCTCTTTTATTTCATCATTATGAAATTTCCTCTCCATTCACTCTTATATGCTCGGCCAAGGTAAGATAAAAGAGTAGTTGAAATTCTCAATTTGCAAGGTCAATTCCCTTTCTATCTAACTTCCAGTGAGTGTACTCTTTCCATTGCATTCTTAGTACACTTAATAATAAGAAATGAAAGGAAAAGAGAGAATACAAGTCCAACACGTCTCCTTCATTCTCCTTTCTTTCCTCATGCATCACATTGTCTTCCTTTAACCAATTACTATTTCTTTCTTGCAAGCTCCTTGGTGACTTGGAAGGAAACACATTAATATTAATCAAGACTCACTTCTAATTCTCTTTCCACTCACATCTTAATTCGGCTAAAACAAGAAAGAAAGGTATTCACTCTTAACATATTTATTCTAAACACTAAATCACAAAAACATTTCATTACAATTTATTGCAAAATCGTTCAAATAATTAAAAAAAAATAATTTAAAAATCATTAGAAAAAGTAGGTGTTACATCCTGAACACATTTAGCGTGGAGATCTTGATAATAATCTAACTTTTGCCATAACCTACTCAATTCAGAATAATAGTCAATTGCAGCTAACTCTACCTATTTAGTGGCATGGATCTTTGTCCTGATCTCAAACACCTAAGCATTATTCCCTTTACGAGTTAATCAACAGGTCAAGAATAGTAGCCGGTTGCCAGCTCTGTATTAATCTATTGTCATGTTCCTAAGTTTCTTAGAACCCATAACAGTAGATTAGCAGCCAACTACCAGAAGGTTGGTAGTCGGCTGCTAGCTATTGGGTTTAGTTATCCTATTTGTACAGAGACCTACCAAGACTGCCATAGGAGAATAAGTTGACTAATAGGTTCTAGAACATGAATTATGCCTCATATTCCCTCAACTTCATATTTTAAAGCTCAATTAACCATGAAAACCCAAAGATTAAGAGAATTAAACATCATGTGACATTAATCAATAGGGAAAATATGAATAAGAGCTATGAGAAAAGTTTAAAGTATTCTTAATGTATGCATTAGTGGCAGATAGGCTCAAGTTTGAGTGATCGATTATTGGTATGGGATGGTTGTTGGGTATTTTACGATTAAGCCATAAATTAGAATTATAAAAAATCCACTCAATTAAGTAAAAGAGATTTCAAAAACTTCGTGAAGGTTGTGAATTTCATGTTAGTGTATCCTAAATTAAATAGCTAAGAAAGGATCACATACTTAGAATTATGCATAATCGTGGCTTGGGCTAATTCACCTTAGTGCATATGCTTACAAATAGCATACCAAGAACGCGATCCTCCGGTAAGGGGTGGTGATTCCATAGTTTCATAATTTGTCTAGCACAGAGAAGATGTGATATACACCCAAAGTAGTGATCCCTTGAGTAAGACATGATCCTTCAAAGTGATGAAAAGTTATCCATATGTTTATGTACTTAGATCCACTGTGTACACCTCAGAATGTATAATGGTTAGATACCACCAAGGTCTAAGGTTATAGAGTACTCATTCATGTAGAGCTCAAGGGTACGTAAGGTGTTCGTTGGACGACACCTTTGATAGAAAGTTACTCTCTATTCTATTTTATATAATGAGAAAGAAAAGCTTAAGGCCTACAATTATGTATTCCCCTACAGAATGATTGAGAATTATTCATGTTACTAGATTGATACTAAATACTTTATGATGTTAATGATGTTTCATGAGATGAATGAACATTTACTATGACTATTTAAATGTACATGCATCATTGAGTACATGAGATGAGCATGCATTGCTTCCAATAGATATATACATTTATGGAATTTTGAACAGGAAAAGAATGTATAATTTTCTATACGAGTGTAGCTAGTACCATTAATGGATTTTAAAACCAAGTAATCTAGCTACCGAGATTGTAAACCTCACTTTTTTGCACTAATGAGTCTAAATGCCCAAGTTCCACATGCTACTTGAGATAGAGATGGTGACAGTGAAAGTCCCATTTATGGGGCCAATCACCATAGTAAAAGATGTTTAGATTATAATGGTATTAGAGGTACCTTTTATGGTGCCTCTAATAGTTGTGCCTGTGCTTGATCAACATTCATCCTACCAGTAGTCAACTTAAATACTAATAAGTAGTATATTTTGGTTAATTTATCCTTGACCATGGTCTAATGATATTTTTGTATGACCCATGGTAGTTTTTTTGTGGTACATAGTGAAGGATAGATATATAGATGAATAAATATGTGACTAGGACTATCTATAGTAGGTGTTTTTAGGTCATGGGATTGAGTGGCAGACCTGTTGCCTCCTTTCCTCATGAATAACTATACATACATGTCCAGAAGTCATATATTCTCATATATATATATATATATATGTCTAAAGAAAGGATGTTAATATGTGTGTGTGTATATATAATTTTGACATATTTTATTCTATCTGTTTAATTATTCCACTGCAATTTTATATATGTGAGAACCCAAGTGTAGAGATTCAAACTTAACTCCACTAATTATATTTAACTTAGTAAAAGTTAAAAATTTACTCTAATAAAGGAGGTAGTAACTCACCTACCTATAGATGCAAATTATAAATAAATCATTGTATTAATGAACCATAGGTTAGAGGTTTTACACAAGTTAAGTGAAAGTAGCTCTTAGAGAAAAGATAAAAATACCTAACTTTCAATCCAAATTTCAGGCAAGATCATGAACATGCATCCACATGCAAGCACACATCCAAGTTTACAAATCATAGAATGCAAGTTTTATGATCCCTAAATAATCAAAAAGCTCCACTTAGTGAATTCAGTTCACAATTTTTCAACACACCATTTTCACAAAGAGGGGATCTCAGTTTTTCCTTGAATATTAGTATGTGATTTGTGTCTCTCAACTTGATTTATAACTTCTCTAATTAGTTCTCTTTGTTCTTTGCTTAGGTTCCTCCTCTTTCTCAGTTCCTTTATCACTTTTCTTTCAAATTTTAGTTTCTCTCACTAAAACTCAAAATTTTTTAACCTCTCTCTCTCTCTGATCTTTGATTTAAACTTTGGCTACTTAATGAAGAAGATTTTCAGTAGCTATTTGAAAATATTTACCAATTGGTCATTGGGAAAAATTTACAAATTAATAAAATTTAGAGAAGTTTTACCCCTTTGTGCCACTGTTAAGTTTCATTTCTCCTAAGGTTCCATTTCTTAATAATTTCTCCCTTATTATACCACTAACCTTTAGGGGATATTTCCCTTAGGGTGACTCTTAGATATATTCAAATTATTTATTTGTAATACCTTTCTTTAAAGCTTCGTTTCTCACTAACTAAACCTCATCTCAGTCTGGTTTTCAATTAGTTTTTCCCATAACTAGCACCTCTAATCTTAAACACCAATTATTGCCAACAACATGCTAGATAATTTATATAAACTCAAACAAAACAATCCAGCTTCTTAGGGGGATGATACAATATCGACCTCCATCTTCAACATAATGATATACCTAGCCATCTAGACACATCAATGCTCAAGTGAGATAAACATCTTAGTAATTAACCAAACCAAGTTAAAAATAACCGTTGGAGGTTCTATCCGTGAACAAAAAATCATGCATTCTAGATTTCAAAATTATTACATGTATTGGATGTTTTGCAATTTCATGCTATGTCATGTACTATGAAATGCACTAAATGTTTATACAGATATTTTCGTGGTTATGCTTAACAAACTTTTTCCAAAAGAACACAATAATATAGGCAATCACAAAGCATATGTAGGGACTAACATATCATAAACAATCAATTGGAACACAGGCCAATCATTATTATAAAATCTGAGAGCTAAAGGGACTTAACAGTCAAAAATACCCAAGAAAATGCTACCCAAAGGAACACACCAGTGGTAGCTAGTCCTCACACTAATCACAACATACCTTTTGTCTTGAAATCCATTGAATGAGTTTCATTGTGCTACTCTAACCCTATAGCCCTAGGACATCCCATAATTTAACTAGGTACCAACATTCATCATCTCACTAGATCACTGCGCCTCTCTATAAGCCAGATCATGTCCACTTATTCTCTTGATAAGTCAATTTTTCTTAAGAATCATCATCCTTTGACAATAAATCACTTTATAGGTACATGATTCGATAACATATATATTAGGATGATAGTTTTATATAATAGTAGGTCTAACTCTAAGCAAGTAACTCCATGGCCACCAAAGTACACTAACTTAGGGTTAACCACTGACAAAGTGTTTTCACAAATGATTCTAGAATTAAATAGATGTTTTACCATCTCATTGCATGGTTTAACCATGGAACTCCTGACGATTGTACCATACTGACTACTGGTCATTCAATCCAAAACCTATCTATCCCTAATGGATACACTAAGAATATTTTCAACTCTCCTTTCTATTATTTCCTCTAAACTCATTGTCCCATATTACTCTCACGTGTTCTAATTCTTAGTTATAGTGGATTTCTTCCTTTATTACGACAATAAGTAAGGAATCAAGTTCTTTTCCCACTATGTAAGATAATGGCCTACCAATCACCTACTAAAAGTCTAATAGTCGACTGTTAGCTCTCTGCCTAAAATAGGATATGAACCTGAGAGCTGGAAATTGACTTCTTGTAGGCTAGCAGTCGACTGTTAAGTTCTTAAGTTTTTTGAAAAATTAAGAATGTGACAGTCATCTACTAGTTACCTAGTAGTCAGCTGCTAGTTACCTAACAATCGACTGCTATGTTCTAAACCTAGGTTTTCTGGGCAGAGGTAGAATGTGACAATCGACTTCTAAATGCTGGCAATCAACTTCTACAATAAGCTCTATTTTTCTAACTTAATCTTGATTAGATAATAGCCCCAAATTGAAAGTTTTAACCAAAACAAATGCATGAACTTGTTTCCCTACTTAATATGCAATATATACATAAAAAATTGTTTGTTCTAAGGCTCAATCTAAAATAGACTCATCCAATCTCAATCTTTGAGAAAAGATAAAATATGCCCATAATTTTCAATTGTTTTTAGGTAAAAATAAGTACATGCAAGAAATATTCGCACACATCCAGTCATGTTAAACACATAAGTCAAACAACTTTGCTACATTTTTTTATAATTTAGTATTTTTATCTACGTTGATGATTTTTAAGAGTTGTTGACCATGGAATCCTATGCAAAGTAGTTTCTTGGTTCTAGGTTCTAGTTGTTGAATTTTTTATGTATTTAAACACCATTTCAATTCAATGAAACATATAGCTTATCCAATAGTAAATATTTTTTTTCTCTTCTAGCCTTTACTTATGTTTCTCAAATTAGAGTTAAATTTAAAAACTCCAAAAAATTAGTATCAAAGCCAAGTTTCTTGAGGGACTTGTAATTAAGGGAAAACACATCTTATTTCTTCTTCTATGGATTGAAAAACCCCTTTCATTGCACTTGCACCACCCATCTTTAATGTTGAAGGCTATCATGCTGGGCAACAAGGATAACGGCACATACGAAGGCAAATAATCTCTTGGAAGTTGTTGAAGAGGACTACAAAGTTCCTTCCTTACTTGCAAATCCAACCATGCACAGATGAAGAATCATAAGGAAAAAAAGAACAAGAAAGTCAAAGGCTAGAGCTATGTTATATAGTCTCACCAAAAATCTTTGCTTGAATTATGACAATGAAATCAACATTTAAGGTTTGGGATCTATTAAAGAAAGAATATGAAGGAGATAAAATAATCAAGGGAATGTGTTCTGACACCTTGATTAAAGAGTTTAAACTTCAAAAGATGAAGGATTCAGAAACAATCAAGGAGTATTCTGACTCTAAATTTCCATATTCTAGATTGGTTCAAAAACATTCTTGTAATAGTTCTTACAAGGTTTAAAGCAACCATTTCCTCCCTAAAAAATATTAAATGTTAGATCGAGTGCTTACCATTATGCCAAAAGCTATATAGCTATTGGTCAAGACAAACTCTTTCTACTTAATTGTACTTAGCCAAAGCACCACGTAGTTCGACTCTGACTCAACCCCCACCTGGGCCTCTGCCATGGGATAATTGCTACCACACCTTGGCCAAAAATCTCCCCCTTAGAAATTTCCTTGTTGAAAATAGAACCATGACCTTGGCTCTAATACCAATTGTTAGAACAAGCGTTCACCACTAAGCCAAAAGCTATAGTTATTAGTTAGGGTACAACTCTTTCTATCTACTTGTACTTAGCCCAAGCGTCACCCAGTTTGACTATTACTCGGCCTTCATCGTAGGATAATTTCTACACACCTTGGCCAACACTAAAGATTTATTAAAAATTAGTTTGGCATAATTATTGAATTCTTTGCATGTAAAAGAACAGAGAAGGTTTAAGGTCTGAAAGGTTTGTTGAGCCTCTACTTATAAAAGTTTAGTCAAATCAAGGAGACAAAGGAAAGAAAAATAAAAACAATATTGATAGGGTTTGTTGAGCCACTACCTACAATCTCAAAGGTCTGAAAGGTTTGTTAAGCCTCTACCTACAAAATTCAGGTTCTGATTCTCCTAGGATCAATAAGGGAACAAAATCTTTTTTTTCCCTTCAAAGCATTGTGGAAAGAAAGGTCATCCATTTTTCAAACACTATAGAAGGCCAGATTAATAGTGTGAAAAATATAAAAAAAGGAGACATCATCAAAAGATTGCAAAAACAACGCTCAGCAAAAAAAATATTACACAAGTAGTTGACTAGGAAAAAGAGGAGAAACTCTTTGTAGCAACCTATTTTGCAACTAACCACTTAAGTGACAAGTGGCTTATTAGCAATGGTTGAACAAACTAAATGATATTTAATCATAATCTCTTCAAAGAGTTGGATACTTCAGTAATTATGAAAATACAAATTGGTAATGAAGATTATATTTCTATTAAAGGCAAAGGCATTACGGCAATTAGAAGCTCTTTAGGTATAAAACTAATTAAAGATGTGATTTTTGTAACTAATATAAATCAAGTTTTGTTAAGTGTTGGCCAACTACTTGAGAAAGGTTTCAAATTTTTCTTCAAAACCAATCATTGTCAAATCAATGATGAGAAAGATAAAGATGTATTCAAAGTAATGATGAAGGGAAGAGCTTTACACTAGATTTTTTATAACAAGAGAAAAAAAATATTATTTTGCAACTAAGATTAATACAGAAGTTTGGCACAAAAGACTAGGATATTTCAATCATGCTATTATAATAAACCTATAGAAAAAAGATCTGGTTCAGGGATTACCTCACATTAAAGCTAATATACCATATTGCAAAATCTATCAATTTGGTAAGCAAGCAAGGCTTCCTCAGATTCAAGTCAAAAGTTGCTAGCATCCTCATGTTAGACACAACTCCGTCACTCAAATGGAGTCAGTATTACATAGTTTTCATTTATGACCATACTAGAATGTGATGATTTACCTCCTCATATTCAAGTTAAAGGTTGCTAGCATCTTCTGGAAATTCAAGAAGTGGATTGACATTTAAAGTGGTTGTAAGAGCCAATCTTTAAGGTCTGATAATAGCAAGGAGCACACAGCTTATCAATTCAATCTATTTTGTGAAGAAGTTAGGATTGAACACAACTCACTACTCCATGTACTCCACAAAAGAATGGAGTTAGTGAGAGGAAGAATTGAACCATAATAGAAATGTTTACATGTTTTTTGTATGAGAAGTTCTTACCAAAAGAGTACTTGGCGAAAGCTACACATACTTCAATCTTTCTACTCAATAGACTTCCAACAAAAGTAATGGAAGGAAATACACCATTTGAAGTCTTGGTATGGTTATAAACCTTCTTCAGAAAATCTCATAGTGTTTGGATGCTTTTGCTTTACTTATGTGCCACAAATCAAAAGAGATAAGCTAAATAAAAAGGAAGAAGTTTGAATCTTTGTGGGTTACAACTCTGTTTCCAAGGCTTACAAAGTTTTCTAGCCTCATACAAGGAAAATTCTAACAAGTATGTGCATTTCATGAAGGATGAACAATGGAAATGGAAATAAGCATAACCAATATCACTTCCAAAACTAAGTACAAAGCTCTAGCTTAAAGAAGAGATGAATTGGTGGATGATGTCCCAATAAGAGGCACTATATCTCTCTCGAATATCTATCAGAGATGCAATGTTGTTGTTCTTGAGCCAACGAATTTTTGGGAAGCAGAAAAAGATCCAAAATGGAGAGTTGAAATAAAGTAATAACTCATCATGATTGAGAAGAATCAAACTTGGAAACTTGTTAAAAGACCCAAAGAAAAAAAAAATTCATAGGAGTCAAATGGGATTTTAGAACAAGGCTGAATGTAGATGCTATATTAACAAGAACAAAGTCATACTTGTTGTAAAGGGGTATGCTCAAATATTTGGCGTTGATTTTTCTAATACATTTACTATTGTTGCTATATTAGAAACCATCATATTATTGTTGGCTATAGCTATACAAAAAGGTTGGAAAGTGTTTCAGCTTGACATTAAATATGCATTCTTGAATCGCTTTCTTGATCGGAGGAAATTTATGTTGAGCAACCTGAAGGATTTGCAGTCAAAGGGCATGAAGATGAAGTGTATCAGTTCAAGAAAGCTTTGCATGGACTAAATCAGGCGCCTAGAGCTTGGTTCAACATACTTGATGACTATTTGTTGCAGCTGGGTTATAGAAAAAGCCTCAGTGAAGCTACTCTCTACATTAAAGGTGATGAAATAAATTTTATTATTGTTTCACTATATGTAGAAGACTTTTTGGTTGTAGGAAGCCATGATAAGCTTGTTAAGAAGTTCAAAGAAGATATGTAGCATACTTTCGAGATGACAGATCTAGGAGAAATGGTTTGTTTTTTGGGAATGGAAATCAACCAAAAACAAAACAAAGTGTTCATCTATTAAAAGAAGTATGCAAGAGAGATCATGAAAAAGTTCAGAAAAGAAGATAGCAAAGAAACAACTAATCCAATGTGTCAAAAGGAGAAGTTGAGCAAGAATGATGAAGATGAAAATGTGGAAGAGACTCTTTATAGAACTATATTTTGTTGTCTCATGTATCTTATAGCAACTAGACCTGACATTTTACTTGTTGTTAAGTCTTCTATCTAGATTCAATAACTATGCAACTGACACTCATTTTAGAGCAACTAAAAGGGTGATGAGATACATTATTCCAAATCAGAAGTATGTGTTACCATTTTGACAATGATTGGGTTGGTTCTTCTAATAATATGAAGAGCACTTCTGGTTATTGTTTTAATCTTGGCTCATGGGCATTTTCTTGGTTTTCTATGAAGCAAGAGATTGTTGTATAATCTACAGCTGAAGCTGAGTTCATTGCAGCAACTGTTGCTACAAATCAAGCCTCATGGCTTAGAAGATGTTGCTTGATTTGAATTTAAAGCAAGAAGAGTGCAAAGGTGTTTGTGGATAATCAAGCAGCTATTGCTATCTCAAATAATCTCATTTTTTATGGAAAAACCAAGCATTTCAACATCAAATTATTCTTTCTCAAAGACGTGCAAAAGGAAGAATCTGTTGGATTAAAGTATTGCAAGACTAATTTTCACCTAGCAGATATGTTTACCAAAGCTTTTCCAAGGAGCAAATTTGAATTTCTCAGAGGCTTGGAATTTGCAGAAACTAAAAGCAAGGAGTGTTGAAAAATTTGTCTCATCTACTGCAAGAAAAAGTCAAACAACTTTCCTAGATTTTTTCCTTTTTTAAAAAAATCAATATTATATAAGTTGTTCATTTTTAAAAAGATTTTGATCTTTAATAAATGCCACTTTTTTTAATTTAATTTTTTATAGATTTATTTTTTTAATTTAATTTTTTTTAAATTGATCTGTTATAAATTTGATTGTATAATATTTATATATTTATAAATTTTTTGGTCAAATTTTAATTCTAGATCAGACTTTCTCCAACGGCCCTTTTCTTCTTCTCTTCATCAAATCAAAAAACGCTCTGCCCTAGTCGAGACTACTACACGCGAATAAGCTACGACGAAACGCGGGTGGAGACAGTAGCTGTTCGGACAAGGACCATGTCGCCAGTGAAGACAATACTCGTCAAGTTATTTTTCTGTGATTTTGCCATAGGTAATTTTAGTTTCTTCTCCTTTCTAGTATATATGCTTGCTGCAATTTTCAGAAAATAACATGGTTGCATTAGTTTGTATCTTCCCATTCATAAAAAGTCAAGAAGCCAAGTTGTTTGGTAGGGCAGGGTGTCAAAACCGAAGGAAGAAAAGTAAAGAATGTATCCTCATTCATAAAAAGTCAAGAAGCCAGGTTGTTTTCTTTTAAATTAATATGAATTAAACATAACTGTTCAAGAAGAATAAATAAAAAAGAAATATGAGCAGTAAAAGGAATTTCGACTAGTGTACATGTTAAGAGCAGTAAAAGGAATTCCTTCTCAGGCATAAAATTCCTTATATATATATATATATATATATATATATATATATATATTTAGTGTACATTGCATCAGATATACCATATAAAAAAGAAATAAGAGCAGTAGTATTTGCACCAAAACCATTTTGAACAAGATGAGTGAATCACAATTCTTCAAATAATTTCCTTGCATTAGATATTGAATCACAATTGCAGTACTTGTCAATTAGGAAATTCATTAGAAACTTGCTACATAGTTGACTACTATTTTGAATAACATGTTCATGAATAGCCTTCCCTAGCTTTAAATTCATAAGATCACTACTGAAAGAGCATCTCGTACTTTGCCATTCTTCAAATAACCTAATATCATAATGTTCCAAGATGTTAAATCCTTCACAGGCATATTATCAAACAGTATTCTCATTGTTGCCATATCCATACCCCAAATTTGGAATACATTGAGAGCAAAGAATTGCCCACATAAATATCAGATTCCAACCCACTGTTCATTCTTGGTTCCTTACTTAAAGTATTGTTTGGATTTGAATTCTTGATAATTACAATTTTAATTTAAAGTATTGGATTTTCCTTATTGATTGTATTTGTAAGATCCTTACCTTATCTGCATTTAAACAAATTGAAACTGAGATTTGTTGGAGGAATATTATAACTCATCTATTTTGTTTGGAAACACCTTTCCCTGTACTGATACTTAATTTATTGTGAACTATATATCCTCCTGTTTTCCTTTCTCTTGTGACTCACTATCTTTTAATTTTTCTAGATTCATAGGCAACGGGTGATAGAGAAGATTCTTTTGGTGTTGCAAGATTAAAGGAGTTGTCATCATATTCATCATCATCAAGAAATATCCACCAACAATTTGAGAGATATTGTGATTGTGGGTTGAAGACAGTAATTCGAGTCTTAAAGACTAAGAAGAATCCTGGAAGAAAGTTTGTAGGTTGCCCTAATTACAAAAACTGATATGTACAAATCATGGCTGTATACTGCAAGCAAAAATTGATATGTAAATCTGAATATATTGAAGTACAAGTGGTCAAGATTGGCCCTAAAGAATTCATTACCTCCAGATGAATGGTTCTACCATTTTGTCATTATCACCATAACTTACCAAACATATTAACATAGCCCAGATTTCAGTAAGTAAACATAGCTTAAAAAATTAAAATGCTAAATCTTCACAAAAGCTAACGTGAACTAAACCTATCAAAGCAAGTGACTATGAGTTGTAAATTAAATCACAAGAGCGATATAGACTATTAACCAAGCAAAGTATTCAATATAATTATCAAGGTAGTGTTACATAATATCCAAGTAATAGGATAACTTAGAATGATCACAAGCATAACAACAAAAAGAAACCATGCATTAAGAGAATGGCGAGAAATAATGTAAAAGAATAACTCAATCTTTGAAATGAAAAGAACAAACGATAGCTCCATAAAACCCAGGTTCTTTCACTCCAAACAAGTAGGCAAAGTAACTCTCCTTCCTTCATACAAATCAACCATCAATGGGCTGTATATTGCAAGCAAAAACTGATATGTAAATCTGAATATAACTTACAAATTACAAAAATCACATTAACAAAGTTTAAAAACAGAATGCAATGGAAAGAATTTCAAACACACTGTATAAGTGAAAACATATTGTACCAATATTGCTAAGGATAAAAACACGTTGTTATTACATCAAAATATATACATGTTTACCAATATTCTAGACAAAGTTGTTGATTCTTGGCCATCAAAATATATAATCCTGTAATTACATCAAAATATATAATCCTGTAATTACATCAAAATATATAATCCTGTAATAAAATTCTGTAGTTGAGATAGGGGACCACTACTTTTGATACAGAGTTAAATAATAAATGTCTCGTCTCCTTCTCCATAAGTCAATGCACTTGCTCTCAGATGCACTTTCATTAGTTAAATAATAAATCTCTTGTCTCATTCTTTCCAAGCGCTCTACTTTTATGGAGTTCAATATACCCTATTAATGAAGCAGCTGAAACACATACCTGTTCTTTCCAAGCATGCTGTCTTGCACGATTTCCTTGGTGGCCGACGAAACGACAGATTTTTTGTGCTTGCGTTTGGAACCAATAACCACTATCCTGTTGAAGCAATCTTCACCGGCGACGTGGGCGTGCGGCAAGTTTCATCGACAATGTGAGTGAAACAATCTTTGCATAAGAGAACGCACTTGGGCAAACGCAGATGAAGAAGACAAAGCAATGGAATGAAGGTATGAGAGTTTCTAAAAGGATAGACCAGCATTTTGAACGCACAGTAAGTATTGGAATTAAAATATATAAAAATGTATACTTATTGCACAATCAACCAAAAAACAAAATCTAATTCAACAAGATGTGTTTATTATTTAATAATAAGGACTAAATGGATAATAAATTAATTTAAAAAATTAAATTAAGAAAAAAATTTATGAAAAATTAAATAAAAAATTATCATTTATAAAAGACTAAAATCGTGTTTTAATTATTTTAGAACTCATTGAACATGGAATCGTGTGCAAAATAGTTGCTCGATTCTAAGTTTAATCTGTTGAATTTTTTGCTATATTTAAACATAATTTCAATTCAATAAAATAGATATCTTAACCAATAGCAAATATTTTTATTCCCTTCTAGCCTGTATTTTTATTTCTCAAATTATAGTTAAATTTAAAAACTCCAACACTAACAAATAAATTAAGAAAACCCATATAAGAACGGAAGCAACCTGTAAGTTGCATTTATTTTGACTTCATAAGTAGATAATTTTGGTTTTGTTGAGTGGAGTCAAGAGTACTACTTTGTTCTATCCTTCTAACTACATCCAATCTAACACCATTATTTTCACAATTTTGGATAGGTCCAAAAAGAGAAATCAGAAATATTTTCTATTTTCTAACAATAATTGGCTGGTTTACATATTAAATATTTAAAGCCACTAGCCGTTCATCAACCAAATTTTTGTTGACTGTCATAATATAATGGGTGAAATGTAGTTCAACGAATAAAGCTGCCAACACAAACCTATGTTAGCACTAGTGAGTTGTGACAGCTTGAACCTTTAAGGCAAGGATGACAAGAACGACTATCATCTTGAACAAGATAATTTAGTGCTGACATGGGAAATCAATTTTTTCTCACTTTTTGTAATGAGTGGAGATTCAATCCAGCTTTATAAAAGAAAGGCATATCAGAATGCCGATACATAGACTGACTCGTTTGCAAACTGGGCCAGGTAAAAGACATTCTAATAGAGTAACTAGTTTAACCAAAAGAACCGTGAATGCAGGAGACTAATCTCCACCTCCATATGACTCGTGTCTCTGGGAAATCACGAGCAAAGATGTCTGCTTCGTTCCAGCTATGATGGTATTATACAAAGGATGAGCAGCGCATGCAGTAACTCCTTCAGTTAAAGGAAGAAACCTGTTCTGATTATTTCCATTTTTCACCCTGAAGATTTCCTTCACATCCTCCCTGGAAAGAACAATATTAAAATTATTTTAAAAGTAATAGAATATATGCCGCTAAGAAATTTAGACATACAAACATATACATACGTAAGTATATAAATATGCATGCCTTCATATGTACAAATAGATATATAGACGAGGAAGAACTCAAGACATTTCATCTCACTCATTCATCAACTTGTGTCAACTGTACACATGCATTCTCAATTATGTGCTCAATTAAGATATGTTAAGATTTTGAGGGAAGTGAGAGGAAGAGAAATTTTAATTTAAACATTTTTTTTATTTAAATTCAATCTAAACATATCCTTCAATGTCAGTAGCAGGAACTCCTAACGCCAATTAACATGTATATCACTGTTGCAGCGCCTTACTTGTAATCCACGTGGCTCGGTGAGCTGGTGTTGGGATAGAAATCCAACAGATGAATGCCACAGTCAGAAGAAGATCCAACCACATATATCTGCACTTGATTACACCACAAAAATAATTTCTTGTGCAAGAATAATGCTTTGCAGAGTCCATAAATTAAGTTAATAGCTCCTGGCACTTTGGCAGCATTATCTTGAGCAATAAAAAAAAATGGAGGAAATGATCGAAACAGGTAACATAACTAAGTTGAAAATGTCAGTTATTAATATATCAATTAGACGTGGGAAAGATTAAAGTAAACAAAACATAAGTGCAGAAAGGAAAGTTCATAAGAAATTCTTACCGAACATGTGGATAACCATGAAGGTTTTCTTATATATGATAACTCAGCTGAAACATAAGAATCATTTCTAACAAGAAATTACCAGAAAATACAGAATGATTAGATTTAATTTGTAGGGCATTTCAACAAACATCTAAAAAGAAAGTGTACATGTTTTGGACTTACAACCAAGCTGGAGGAGGGCAATGAATATGCGAAACTTTAAGATTATAAATATCCAGAACGCCTGACCTAAATCAAATCGTTAAGGAAGATTAACTAAAGTTATCGTGAAAAAATGAAGAGAAACAATTACTTTTGACGGATCAAATTCAATACAAAGTAGCAAAATTAGGTGTACATCACTATTGAAGTCAAATGCAACTGCAGATTGGTAATCATTTGGACACTCAGATTTGGCTAAAAGCTCATAATTTCCCAATTTAGTACTGAATAAAATTAAAGACACGTGTGGGCCATTTATTACCTAGTGATAGAAGAGTGATAAAAATATAATATCATTCACAGGATTTCAGTTCCTATGTCCTTTTTTTCATTTAAAAAATGAAATTAATACTTTATAGCGGATAAAATCACAGGATCCATGTAAAATCTCGTTATTATTCTCGGTTAGAGAAAGAGAAACCAAGCACTCAAACTGCTATCTTGCAGATGGAGGAGAGACGTCAAATTTTGCTACCTACCAGCCATCATCAAGGTGGAATGCCAACTGATACGGGCAAGATGGGTTAAGATTGATAGAGTGTATCTCCTTAGGAATAATATCTGATTGCGCCTGCATAAGGATATGTACAGATCTTAACATTAGACATCTATATGAGCCTCACACGGTAACGAATAAGAAGTTTTGCTCCAGTTTTCATTTGTATAAACGACAGAAACGAGTATGAAGAATAAATATACCTTCAGAGATTCAATCTTCTCTAGCAGTGATGCCAACTTCACTGACGTCACAGGTGGATGACATATCTAAAAGAAAGTTAAATCAGACTTAGAAAGCTAAGTAATATAAAGTATATCTTTCAATAGAATCAACGAACAAGTCCATTGACCACAATAATTAAAAGTACAACGTGCATCCTACGCTATGAAATGTAGAATGGAGACAAGGTTGTAAACACCATAGAGGCATAAACTTAAGTCATAGGCCAATTAAGACTAACAAACATAAGCCGTGAAAAATAATGAGATCACAATTTTTTATTATTTTACATATATCTTGCATTAACATATATATCCAAAATATGCAAGAGCAGGACAGTATTTCCTTTTGTTTGTTCTGTGTTACAAAAGAGGCACAAAATCATGGGAGTTAAAAGTGAGAAAAGAAGTGCAGTAAAATGTAATTTCTTCTTTACTTAATTTTGAGCAGTGCTGTAGATTGTATTACCAACTCAATCTAGGACTGGCTAAGCTTTAAACTAGTATGCAATTTGCTTCAGCCAATGAAAGAACCTAGACTCTTTAGTTCTTTTTGATCGTCCGTGTCTCAAAATATAATGAGTAACAACTACTAACTATATATATTGTGAGATCCCAGCTAATAACCTCTTTGTGACTTTGGAAAGTGGCAGATGCTCTTCCACCACGAATATCCCACGCGTACACTATCCCATGCTTCCCAGCACCAAAAATGATCTGAAAAAAAAAAAAAATTCCATGTTAATATTTTCCCTATGTAATGGACAGAAAAAAAAAAAATTAAAGCCATACACCAAGACGTGTGAAAATGGAACATTAGGTCAATAGCAATAAAGCATACGTGCTACCAACTGGCGTTTTGTCAAGACAATACAGCGTTACATTATTTGCGTTTGGCTATGAGAAATGTCTACTGTGCAAAAGTACCCAGATTCTCAAGACTTCATAATGGGACAAAAAAGAATTATGGCAAATCATCATGTTAATAGTAGACATTGGTTATAAAAGAAACGCAAAATTTAGACATTTGGTCCAGTCACTTGATTATAAATAGGGATTTTTCTCAATATAAATATGATTATGTTCTTTGAAAAATATTTTGTTTTCCAATGTAATCCAAATACAGATTTTGAACTTTTTGATAAACTTGTCTATTTGTGGAACTATTTCAACTCAAAATCTACATTGGGAAAATAGCATCCATTGTAGAGAAGTATAATGCACTCAATGTCATCACGGTTACCTTCCTCCGCCTTCAGAACTCTAATTAAAAGATTTCGCTAATAAACATTGCAAGGCCTCCGCCACAACCCTAACTCACAAGTCACAGGTGCTAAAGCATAGCCAGAGCAATTTCCCAAATGCAGGCCACAAGACAAACATCGAATATGAAGCACCTAACTAACTAAAAAGCAAAAACGAAGACCAATACATACTCCTCGATATATGTAAACTAGGACCCATGGTCACACTCCCTCTAGAGCATACATAGCCCTAAAATCCCTTAGAAGCTTCTTTCAGTGAGTCACTTCTGGAGAGAAGTGTGTTCAGTCATAACAAAACAAATACATGGTTGCTATGCCCAGCAGCACAAATAAGAGAAATTATTAAAGAAACACCATTCAACCTTTCCCAAAAATTAGAAAGGCATAAAATGCATATTTCCAGAGATTCAAGAGAATAACATAATAGAATATAGAAACAACACTTAACCTGATTTTCTGCATTTAATTGGATACTGTTGAGGGTACCAGAGGAACTAGATGAAAGCTCAAGGCAAGGTAGAGCTTTCACTCTTCTATCCCATACATTGATTGTACCATGCGTATCAGAAGCAAGTATCCTGGTAAAATTAACCAACAAGGCTTAGGAGATCAGAATGTCAGAAATGTAATCC
Source organism: Senna siamea (assembly GCA_031216115.1). Classification (NCBI taxonomy): domain Eukaryota; kingdom Viridiplantae; phylum Streptophyta; class Magnoliopsida; order Fabales; family Fabaceae; genus Senna; species Senna siamea. Next base: position 15,713,736 of record CM062356.1, read on the forward strand.
TTGGTACATTCTAAAACAATATCCAAAGATTAGTTATGATGCCTTTGCCAAACAATAAATTATTGGTCTAGGAAAAATAAAAAAACAACAAAACTTTTAAGGCCATACTATAACTGCAAGTCTCTCCCAGGGCCTGCAAGGTATCTTAGGCTGTTTCACATGGCCTATAAACATCCAAAATGGAAAGAAAGGCCAGAGTTTTCTTGTATGATGTCCAATAGAAAATCTAATGTCTATCAAAACTATACACGTGAACCTGATGAGTAATGAAACAGTAGGAAAATGCAAGCTCGTGATTCTCAAGGAGGTTTATGATCATCAATCTAATACTTCAAGAATACTATGTATTCATGTTGAAGCACATTTCCATAAAAAAGAAAAAGTAGTTCCAAGACTCACACCTTGAGTCATTTGGCATGAGGACAACATCAGAGAGACCTTTGTGGATGCTGGATCCATGAACTGTGGCAGTATGTCTTGTTCTTAACACCTTAGAAAACCATTCGAGAGGAAAAAAATCAAATCATGAAGGCTGTAAAAGTACATGATCAAATTTGATTGTGTATTGACAGTAGAAACATATTTTGATTTCTGAAAGATACAATATTGGTTAAATAATGTAAAAGTATGCAATGTGAAGGAGAAAGTATAAAATTAGACGAGAACAGAAGCTTACTTCAACTGGTTCAGAAGTGATGTAACCAACATCAAATATAAGTAGTTCGTTACTTTTCTCAGATGCACAAATAACCTAAAATGACAAAATGCAAAAGAAGCAAATGTAAATACATTAATTTCTTATAAGAAAAAGAAAGAGGGTTCTGCGTTATCGGAATACGAGCCTTGACATGTAATACTCTAGCTATAATAGAGGAAACTTAATTATGATAAACCCAAAGCAATTTCCATAATTTGTGGTTGATAGGATATGAATAAATTATCTTCAATTGTAATTTTCAATGTACAATTCCCAGTAAGAAGAAATTTTAATTGTGTTGAAACCTCATCCTGGTTAAGAGGATTCCATCGGACAGCATCAAGTTGTCGATTAAGTGAGAGGTGTAATATATGCTTGCTTTCATCTTCTTTCAAGCCTAAAAGGAAAAACAAGTAAGAATATTGGCTACAACACAGTCGTATTCTACTGTCCTAGAAAGTATGAAATCAATGATTGGCCCATTTAATTTCTTTAGCAGAATCGCATTTTGGAAATTCTTAAGGAAAATTGCGAAAGATGAACTTACATGTTAATTCATTTATCCGGCAATAAAGAGATTCAAAGTCATGCACTGTTAAGCAACCCGATTTTGTCACAGATACCAAGTATATTCCCTAGAATACAGTTCAAAAATAGTATGAAAACAACACTAAAGCATTAAAAAAATTCAAAACAAAATGACCATGAACAACTTAACAAAACTGCATTTTTCTTGCAATAAACAAAAAATAAATTCATATAAAAAAATAACACTAAGATTAGACATGGAAGAAAAATAAATCAAACTATGCAAAAATCGTGATATAGAAACAACAATGAACAGAATGTGTTGAGATCCTAAACATTTGAATTCCGTATCAGAGTCATTCAAGTTTGAGCAGCTAATCACAATCTCCACGTTGAGTATTTGTGAAAACTAGTTAGACCATGCTTCATAATTCCAAAGCAGAAAAGAAAACACATCTTTTGTGAAATTTGCTATATTATGGAAGTGCATGCTCTACCAAAATTTCACTTCTTTCTTACATTTCATAATCGAGCTGGTATCTAATTGCCAAAATATTTACCTTGGTGTCAAAGTCTACTGCAGAGATACCTTGCCTGTTAGAAAATAAATTTAAAGTATTTTTACTATTGAGAAATCATTATGGCAGAGAACAGACAAAACACAAATGCTTGCACAAGAAATCTGAATGGGAAGAAACTTGTAGAAAACAACACAATTGCAGGAATTGAAATTAGCATATTGATCAGAATGGACTTCATGAGACAAAAAGAAGTGGAGATACTGACTTTCTAAAAGGCACCTGGTAATTAATATTTGCCTCACTTGTAAGTCGATTCAACTAAACAGCAAGCCCAAAAAATTAAGTCAATTTAAATGACGGAATTATTAAAAGAAAAAATATATGTGCTCAATCTGTAGACTAGTATGAAGGCAAATTCATAACTTCAATCATACATACATGAGATTGGCAAGGCTCTCCATTTCCATCTACATGATACAAATGCGGGAAGGCTCCAACCTTTACAAGATTAAGCAGCACCAGAATTAAACTTCGACTACTAGATACGTTAAACTATACTAACTTATAGAGAACCTAATCAAAAGTTCACGCACCTCAGAATAGGAACGAGTTAGCAAGTCAAACATCTGATGTCGATAATTGGGCTCAAACCTTCCATTTAGTTCTATGGAGCCCCTTTTCCAACGACACCTTTCAACAAAAACATCATTCCACCACAAATTTCAACAACCATAGAAGAAATTCAAGCACAGATGAAATCAAATTTACCTACGAAAACGGGGAGCACCCTCAATTTCGGATTTGGGATGGATCAAATATTTGTCCATTTGCCCGCGCGCAAACCTTTGAAGTGGTAGATTTGAGATCGTAAATGCAAATATGCAATCACCTACATCAGTTTCCCGCCACCTCGTTGGAATGGGCTGGGCCGAAACCAACAAACTGAGTGCTTAATTTTTGCTTAAAAATTCATTTGGGCCACGGGTAAGCCCAATGCTTTCAGAGATCGACTCGTCGTCTTCGTCTAGTGAAGAATGGTAATCAAAATTTAAATAATTGAGGAATTAAAGTAAAATTGAGAATTAGCTAAATCTGATTTCTAAAACTGAATTGATTACAATGGAGATTGTATATGCTAACTGCTAAGCACAATATATCCCTTCAAACAAGCATATGATATCCCAACCTCCCATTACAATGATCTTTACAATGTAGCAAGCTTAAGCCCTCTCGCCCCTAATCCTGCGAGCAAGCTGAATATCCTTGGGCATAATGGTAACCCTCTTGGCATGAATGGCACAAAGGTTTGTATCTTCGAACAATCCAACCAGATAAGCCTCAGCAGCCTCTTGCAGAGCAGCCACAGCGCTGCTCTGGAAACGAAGATCGGTCTTGAAATCTTGAGCAATCTCCCTCACTAGCCTCTGGAAAGGAAGCTTCCTGATAAGCAACTCCGTGCTCTTCTGATACTTCCTGATCTCTCTCAGAGCCACCGTTCCAGGCCTGAATCGGTGAGGCTTCTTCACTCCTCCGGTAGCTGGTGCCGATTTTCGAGCAGCCTTGGTGGCCAGCTGCTTCCTCGGCGCCTTCCCTCCGGTAGACTTCCTAGCGGTCTGCTTCGTGCGAGCCATTTGCCTCACAAAACTTGTCTCTTCCTCGAGAAATGCTTAAAGTTGTAGACTCTACAAATGTGCTTAGGCAATGCAGGAATGTGTAAAGCTGGAGTTTGGCCGTTGTATATAAGGCGGAGATGTTGAGCTTCAAACTCGAGGCGGCAAATTTTGAGATGCAGAAATCAAAAGAAGGGGGGATAAAGGACCGTCGATGAGCATATTAATCAACGGTTGATATGCTGCTTTAACCATAGGCACGGATCTCAATCGGCTTCACTACTAAAGAACCAATGACTCGTTAATTTGTTGTTTTTTGTATTCAATTATTTTTCGAACATCCAATCAAAAAAAAAAAAAAAGTGGTTTACGCAAGAGGAAGATATTATAGTCTTTAATTTGCACTTGCCAAAAACTATTTTTCTTGTTCTTACACCTAAATATGAGATGATAACAAAATCAATTTTTATTAATGGAGTCGTTAAAACTTTGAATTTTTAGACTTAGACTTATTTATCTGAAAAAATTTAAAAAAAAAAAGAGTGATTTTTTATTAATTTAAAACTTATTTTTATAAAATTTATTTTTATAAAACTACAAAATGAAAAAATTATAACTATAATATTACTCAATTTTTAAAACATAACCAAGTTTCAAAATTTTTACTACAATGTAAACTTTGAACATACGATCAAAATTGAATTTTAGTAAGTTCATCCTCAAAAGCAGCAAGCATAATTAGCCAATTAGTATATAGTAGAAAATGAATCCATGAAAAGTTACATTAATTGCAACATAATCAAAGCTAATAATAATTATTATTATAAATTTAAAATATACACAAAAGAGAGAATGAGTGAACAATTCCTTAAGAAAAGACCATGACTGTTTTTTTTAAAAGCTAAGACAGTTTTCCTTAAATAATAACCTGGAGTAGGTAAGTTGGGCTCATTAGTTTTAAGTTTAATGTGTATTGTAATTCATGTTAACATTCAACAATTCAAGTAACTTGAAATGAATTATATATCTAATTAATTAACATTCAGATCAAATATTTACTTATAAGAGGAAAAGGTGTTAAAAATATTAAAGAATTTTTTTTAATGATTTAAATTGTTACAAATTTCTTTGTATATAACATTCACAACAATGTTAGAGCTACCACATATAGCACTGGTGGTAAAATTTTAAATTTTTTAACTTGACACATGTGTTAGTCACATAATTTTTTAATTTGAACTGGTTAATAACTTGGTAAATAGCTTAAGTTATTAAGTCATTGGTCAATAAATCAGTTGAATCAATAAAATAAATAACTAAATAATATTAATTATAAATTTAGATATATTATTAAATAAAGTGTAAAATTATAAAAATAAATAACTTATGGTTCTCTATGTTACAAATTTCTGTTTATAGCTATAAAATAAAATGATTACATTAATATTCACTATAATAAAGGTTTCAAATCTTAATATAAGAAAAAAAAAAACACAGATTGAATATATTTAAGAACTATTTAATTTTAGAGAAAAGTAATAAAATAATACTAGTAGTAGGTTTGACATGTATTTTTTTAAAATTTAATTTTTAATAGAATAGAGAAATTAAATAAAATTTTATTCTCTTATAATTCACTTTGCATAACTTTCTATTTTCTCTTATACAAATTACAAACATAATATAATTTAAAAAATAATTAAATAATATATTAATACATTTCAAAATATCAATATATAACTAAGTTATACATAAAAAAAATTAATTATTTCTATATTTTCAAAATATTCTTTTTTATATATAACCTCTAGACTCCCTAGTTTTTCATTTTTTACTTTTCATATTTATTTTAAACAAATTATTTACTCATTTATCATTTCCAATAGTATAGTCACTTCTCTCTTTCTCATTTGTCATTATCATTTCACATTTTGGTTTTCAAGATTTTTCTCTCCATTTATTTCGCTTTTCTTCTCTCCATCTCTGCCACTTTTTTCTTTCTTCTAAATAGTGGTTCTTCTCTCAATTTCTTTTTCTTTTTTTCACTCCATCTCATCTGGTATTTTTTTCTCTCTTGTGAACAATGGTTTTTTTTTCTATTTTCACTTCCTCTTCACCCCTCTCTCATCTAGCTGTTCTTTTTTCTCTGAATGGTCCATTGTTCTCTCTATTTTTACTTCATTTTCTTCTTCATCTTTTGTCTTCTTCATTTTTTTTTCTTCTTCATATGTCTCAGACCAAGTTGATGGATTAAATTGGATCGTCAGTTTGAGGAAAATTTGCCCAGTCCAATCAGGTTGATGCCAAGTTACATGCATCTCGTTTCAATTACTTGAATTAGACCAAATTAGGGTCTAATTTATTGGATTATTGGCTGAATTGTCTAATCTGACTTGGTTCCTAATACTATAGTTAGTCAACCTAATGGTGATCTCATTACTCCACGCAACGAGGCCGCTTTTTTAAGGGTGGCCATTTTGATTGGCCACTCATGAACCCACCCCCTTTCCCTTAAATTCTCCAACCTTTCCTTTGCTCTAGCTATTTCGTCTCTCAAATTCTTCTTCTTCCTTTCAAGTGTTGTTTTCTTTCATTTTCACAAGTGCTGCTTCCTATTACAGAAGATTTTGTGGTTTAGTCATCGAGAAAAAGTTCTTCCATATATTTTTCAATTAAGTTTACTTTTTTTGATAGTTTATACTAGAATTTTTGTGTTTAATATGAAAAATATAATTAGAATATTCTTGCATTTTGTTTATTTACATGAATTTTGAAATAGAATATGTTTGGTATAATTTTTTAATTTTTTAGAATATTCTTGCATTTAAATATTTAAGTTTTGACTATACTTTGTTAGAAAATATAGGCTTATATTAATTTCATTTTGCTTTTAACATTATGAATTGATATGTAGGCTATTAAAGGAAACCCAATTAAGAATTATTGGGTCATGGCACACATTAAACTAAGTCTGGTAAGTGGCTAGGTGTAGGCCTTTTAGTTTTACTAAAACTCGTAATATAAGGGCTTAATAAGATAGTTTTACTTATACAGGCTAGGTCCCCTCTCTTACCTAACCCTAAGTAAGCATCTCTATTGTAGCCGCTGCACAATTCAGGGAATAGAAAGGAAGACTTAGCCACCGCAATTGGGAAACTCTAATATCTGAACATGGCACAGACAAGTATACAATTCTTATCTAAACAAAATTAGATTCAATATTCTATGATACATATGTCTCCAAAAACATAATTACATTTGGTATCAGAGCCTATATATATTATTATAGGTCTTGAATGTTGTTTGAATTTCGTATAAAAAAAGGTTTTATTTTGTTGAATTTTTTGATTTTGATTTTGGCAAAATCACCTACAATAAAATTAGGGCTTTTTTTCGTCTCTAAATTAGCTTTGAATTGATATGTTATATGCTTAATATCGTGATGTATTTAGTGAGAAATTCTGACTTAAATTTTCAGTTGTGTATTATAAACCCTAGGAAGTTGCGACCTAAATTTCGTATGACTAAAGCAAAATTTCCCAAAATTGAACATATAGGTAGTTTTATGATGTTGTTTAGGATCAAAACCCTAAACTAATTGCCTCAATTGATTGTAAATACAAGCTTAGAAACTTGTTTTACATGAAACCCCTAAAAAATTTTGGATTAAAATGCATTAAAACACATGAAAAGGTCTCAAATTTAATGCGTGTCGCACGATCCGGTTTGCGCCTGCGGGTCGACCTAGCTGGAGGTTAAAGAAGACCTCTCAGACGAAGCCCACTAGCATCTCATCCAGGGGGTGGCGCATGCAACTCACCCCCACATCTAATCAACTTGGTTCAAGTTGCATTGTGATTTTTTCGATTATTCTTGATGTTTCTATATTTTAATTTTAATTTTTGAAAAATTGAAAATATTCTTTTTGAATTTTTAACATATTTTATGATTTTTATTCAAAATAAATATTTTAGAAACCCTTTTGATACAAAAAAATCATGTAAAAATTTTATCACAGCTTCTGAACCTATTAAAGATTCTTACTCTCCCTATTTAGGCGCATAAAATGTATACTCTCAAGCTAAACCCTAAAGTTATTAATTATACACTAAAATTCCTAAAAAAAATTATTGTTCAAAATTTGATTGGAGTAATAATTAATGGTTTATGATGCTTCTTAGTCTGAAAAATTTGTTTTTAGATTGTTGAGAATAAATCACTAAAGTGATTGATTCATCAAAATCCATAAAATCGTTAAATTCCTAGTTAATGGGAAGTTAAGGCAATTTTAAATTCTTGTATGAGAAATTGTTTCTGAATTGTTAGGATTATTACCACTAAAGTGGCAAGTCATCAAAATTTACAAACTCACGTCTCATGTTGATAGAATTATTTATTAATTAATACATGTAATTTCTTGCCTAAAGGGGTTTATTATGTGTGTTTATTCAATGATCACATGAAGCGTGTTAATGAGTACATATGATCTTGAAAGTGATTGATTCATCAAAATCCATAAAACCGTTAAATTTCTATTTTGATGGGAAGTGGAGGCTATACTATCAGATACCTTAAAATTTATTATTGAGGCTAAATTGGTAGGATGTGAATAGAAAATGGCTATAAAGTGCTTTACATGAGTCTTATGAAACCTAAGGACTTACAAAAAATTTTCATATTTTGCAAGATGGTCCCTAAAGCTCTAACAATACTACTCCTTTAAACTCTCTCATATGCATTCCTTCCCTATCAGCACACTCCCACATTTGAGAAAAAGAGAAAAGGCATGGGTAAGGGATAAAAAGAAGAGAAATCAAGTGGAAACTCTCCATAGCTGAATTTCAAGTAAGAAAATCTTTATCTACACTTAGGAAAACATCCTAGCTTTCATTTAGAAGTAGTATATCCTTCCTACAAGCATTGAATCTATTGAAATGCTTCAAATTTAGCAAAAATGGAGAAATATCCTTTTCTTCAGAAATTTCTTGTTTTCTAGGTTAAAATGATGATTTTGAGGTTGATTAGAGATAAGTAAAGGTTTCTAGACTAAAATGCTAGAGTTTTTAACTTCCATTAGGCATTTTTTAGGCTTGAATCAGATTTTTCAAGTTAGGTTTTACTGTTCACTCGAGTTGCATGTGAAAATTGACTTGTATGATTTATGTTTGAGCCCGAAAATGGTTAGGTCTTGGGAGAAAATGGTTAGAAACTAAGCTCACATCTTTTAATTTAAAAAAAATACTGGATTCTAGGCTGGATGATTTCAAAAACTGGGATTTTTAAGCTATCTCTGGACATAACAACCGATTGCCAACAACCATTAGTTGACTGTTGTGTTCTTGACAAACCCAAAATTTTAAATAGAGACGTAGTAGTTAACTAATATCCCTATTAGTTGACTGTTGGGTCCATATTTCTGCCTAGCAATCAAATGGTAGCCTTCTAACGGTTGATTGGTAGGCTACTGTCTTGCAAAATCCAAAATTTCCAAAAAGCCATTAACCAACTACCAATTTTACAACAATCGACTAGCAACCTTCCAGAGAGAAACCAACTGTTAGCTTCCTGATAGTCGATTGACAACCCTTTGATGTGAAAAATGATTTTTAAAACAAGAATTGAGCTTGGAAACCCCTATTATTGATTGGATTAAGGCTCAAACACCATCATACCTGAGAATTTCATGTGTTGGGTGACAAGTAACCCCAAAATAGGAAAGGAAGGAAGAAAGTTATCTTATAGTGAAACCTTAAGCCTAGAATACATAGAAAGTATGATACAATGAATGCATAGTGGTGAAGTGCTAGGGTGAAATCTAGAATTGTTTCACAGGAAGTGATTTGTGGGGCAAATACTAAGAGGAAAGATGGAAGCCTTAATTAAGGAAGGAACAAATAATTGAGGTAGAGTAATCTACACTCACTTGTTTTGAAAGGAAAATGTGAATTATATTGATTGGAATGAAATGTATTTTTGTGAAACGGGAAATGCTTGATGAAAATGCTTGTGAAATGAAATGTTTCCTTATGAGTATATAAGGAAATATACCTGTATGTGTTTTAAGGTACGAGATAAACCCCTTGCTGCTTGTTTTAATTTAACTATTGGGTTGTATGCTTGTAGTGCAAACAAAATTTAGGGTGAACATTTAATGGCTGGTATGGGACGATCATTAAGTGTTCCTTATACAAAAATTTTTTTATAAAACTATAACTATTTATCATAGCAATAGTTTATATATGTTAGAGATTGCTCTTTAAATCAATACAACCCTATGGAAGACTTAAGGAGTAAAGAAAGGAAAGTCTATAGGGGTAAATGGATTGGTTTAAGTGGAAATACTCTATGACCCTAAGTATTAGTCACCTATCTGTATACATTATCGTATAGTTATGGATAAAGACACTAACGAAGGATGTGCACGTGCCAAGGGACGCCTTGATAAGTTAGATTCTCAATCATATGGATAAAGATCCTATAATGATCACTAGGATAATAGTCCTCACTATGTTAACAATCTCAATCACATGGATAATGGTCATGTGACATTCTTTGGGATAACAGTCCCTTGAAATATTTGAAAATTTGAGATTGGAAAATAGCATGCATTGTGATGGGGATGTAAATGGCGGGAAATTTATGCATATAAGATTTGAAATGAAAATACAAGTATTACATAATGATGATTTTGATAAAGATAATTTTCCTATACTCTTGTGATTCTTAAGAAACTACATGAATTGTTTAATTTAGGAAAATGCTAGATTTCCCATATGTTTGACTACACTTTGATATGAAATTTCAATTCACATGCATATTATAACAAAAAGGAGGAGGTTTGAACTTTCAACTATGTTATAAAACTATAAATTTGTAAATTACTCTACTAGGATAACTGTATCTCATGAAGTTCTGATGATCAGGGCTAAGATATGCCTATAACTTAGCTAAGAGGTGCAAGGTAACCAAGAAGATCATAAATTTCAAGTTGTAGATAAGTTTGTTTAATGGCATGTAGGCCAAGAAATGTTATGTATGACATGAGAATTTTATGGTTATTTTGATGAATGTCAGGAGTTATATAGTTATGAAAATTTGGAGACAAATTTTGTTAAAATATGACTTGTTAATGGGAAGTTGACTTCAGTAGTATTAATGTAAATTGTAACTAAGTTGTTTATGATGAATGGTTTAGAATTTTGTATTCCAAATTGCTTGGTTGTGAAAATTTTGGTATTAGTATATGCTTAGCATAAGGGATAGAGTGGAATTTGAATGAGCTGAAAAAGAGTTCATTTAGGTTACACTCAACTAGTAACGATCCCATGGGGTATGAAATTTTAAAAAGAGAGAAATTTTTTTTAGTGAGGATTTCATGCTTCCATTTTACTCTAACAATAAGGAAATAAGAGGGGTCGTTATAGAGGCAATTTTAAATTATAATGCCACGAGTAGGATAATAGAATCTAAAGCCTTTTGAATGCTCCAGATAACCAACAAAAAAGTAATTTGAAGTTTTAGGATTTAATTTTCTTTGTAAAAGATTATAAATCTTTACCTTTGTAAGACAAACCCAAACACAAAGGTGATTCAAACTAGTTTTTCTACCTATCCATAACTCAAAAGGTGTTTTGGGTACAGATTTATTAAGGACACTATTCAGAATATATGTGGGCATTTTGATTGCTTCATCTCATAAAAATTTAGGCCGATTTGACCTACTCATCATACTTCTCACCATATCCATAAGTGTGTGATTTCGCCTTTCTGCCACACCATTTTGTTTTGGACTTTTAGGCATTGTATATTGAGAAACAATACCACAATCCTATAAATATTTAGCAAAAGGATCCTTCTATTGTCTACCTTCATCATACTTTCCATAATACTCTCCACCAAGATTAGATCTTACAGTCTTAATGACTCTCCCCAATTACTTCTCTACTTCAGTCTTGTAAGTTTTAAACATTTCAAGAGCATCAAACTTTTCTTTAATCAAGAAGAGATACCTATAACAAGAGAAATCATCTATAAAAGTAATGAAATATTTCTTTCTACACAAGGTAGAGCCCCTCACTACATGTTGCAGATTTCTTTTGAGTCTTAGTCAATTTCCCTTTTGCATAATCAACACAAATAAGGTTCCTAGAAGGATGTCTACCATTTTATTTCCAAAATTAAAATAATATCCTGCTTTATCCAGTGAAGAAATAGAAATAAGGTTCCTCCTAAAAGAGGGAATGTAAAAGGTGTTTCTCAATACAAGTTGAAAACTAGTGTCAAGAGTTATAATAATATTTCCTATGTATTGAACTTCTACGTCAGCACTATTTCCAACCTTCAACTTAGACTCCCTTTTAGTTGGTCCTATCCTATCCCTGAGCCCTTACAAAGTGGAAGTAATATGAACAGAAGCACCATTATCAAGCCACCAAGAGTTTAAAGGCATATCAGTAAAGTTTGATTCAAAAAAAACATAAAAAATCAACTGACCTTGCTCCTTGCTCTTATTTTTCTCTACCCATGCCTTATACTTATAGCAATCAGCCTTCTTATGACCCTTCTTCTTGCAAAAGTAACATTTCAGCTCACTAGTGTTAAATTTTGGGCTACCATTACTAGTATTTTAATTATTCCCAAGGCTTTTGAAAGTGTGATCTTTCTTAGGAGCATATGGTTTTGCCTTCTTAAATTTCTCCTTTCCCTTATTAAAGAATGGCTTACTCTTTGAAACAAAAAAGGTAGTTTCATATCTTTCCCTTTTCAACTTCTTTTCTTCAGCTACACATTTGGAAATCAAATCATTGAGGTTGCATGTTTCATATTTTGTGTTATAGGATGTCTTGATTTGACTGAATTCAAGTGGAATTGAATGTAGAATATGATGGATGACATAGTCATCAGGACGAGTTATTTGATGAGTTTTGAGCTTTGACTGGATGCGAACGATCTTCATGATATATCCTATAACCCCTTTAGAAGTATTATATTTTATTGTCGCTCGTTCATTTATCAACAACCTAACTTCTGCCTTGTTTGGGATATGAAATATTTCCCCTACAACCTTAAAAAATGCCTTAACATTTGTGGTATCTGGTAAACCACTCATGAGATATTTAACAATTGATCTCTTGATGGCTATGAGACTGAGTTAATTAAATCTCTCTTACTTTTTATAAAACACTCTGTCATCAGAATTACTGTTCTCAGTAGGTTTAGGTGGTTCATCTACCCTTAATGCTAGGTCAATATTAACTATCCCCAAAGCAAATTCGATGTCTTTTTTTTTTCATTTCTTGTAATTGAAACTAATCAGCATTTCAATTATGGCATTGTTGTTGTTCACATTGAAAGAAATTGTTTGCAAATAATTAATATGGTTAATAAATGAGGCAATTATATTAAAATTCAACAAACTTGAAGGAAAATTGGTTGCATCATTATAAACTCTCCTTTGGGCAGAGAATATAACATGTCATTGGTTGCCTTCCTTTCATGAAGTAAATAAAGACAATATAAAAATTTAAAGAATTTAATCTCCTTCTGGCAGACAAAATCCTTTAAAAAATACAATGGAGACATATAATTAGAAAAAAAAAATTTCTTTTGGGTTGATTGATTTTCAAGATCATATGCACTCATCAACATGCTTTATGTGAGCATTGAATTAACACATACAATAACCCCCTTTGGGTAGAAAATTACATGTATTAATTAATAAATAATTCTATCAACATGTGACTTACGTAATTTTGTAAATTTTGATTACTAGTCACTTTAGTGGTAATAATCCCAACAATTCACAAAAAATTTCCCATACTAGAATTTAAAATTATCTCCACTTCCCATCAACATAGGAATTTAACGGTTTTATAGATTTTGATGAATCAATCACTTATGAATCAACATAAGAGTGTGGTATTGTAGCTCAGTATACCATGCCTAGAAGTCTATAACAAAATGGTGTGGCAGAAAGGCGAAATTACACACTTATGGATATGGTGAAGAGTATGACAAGTAAGTCAAATCTACCTAAATTTTTATAAGGTAAAGTAATCAAAATGGCCACATATATTCTAAACCGTGTCTCTAGGAAATTTGTAACCAAAACACCTTTTGAGTTGTGGATAGGTAGAAAGCCTACTTTGAATCACCTTCATGTTTTGGGTTGTCCTGCAGAGGTAAATATTTACAATCCTTTGCAAAGAAAATTAGACCCTAAAACTTCAAGTTGCTTTTCTGTTAGTTATCTGGAGCATTCAAAAGGCTTTAGATTCTATTGTCCTACTCGTGGCACTAGAATTGTGGAAGCATTAACTGAAAAAGCTCCTAGAGTTATATGTGGCTGAAAGCAGTTGTTCTCAATCTCTTGAAACACCTGAATCCAGCAAAACTGTGTCCATCCTTTTACTATCCTTAAATGAGACTTTTCCAATTGCACATGTTAGGGAGGAAATTGTGGCCTTACCTATTCAGGAAGAAGATCCTAGGGTCCTTGTGATTGAAATTCCTTAAGTTAATGAACCAGCCTTAGAAATTCCCTTAAGAAGATCTCAAAGAGAAAGAAAACTTACAATCAGTGCTGACTACCAAGTGTATTTAGATGAGGTTGACTATGACATTGGTCATGTCGTGGACCCTGTAACTTATCTTGAGGTAGTGAATAGCTCACAATCAGATATGTGAAAAAATGCAATTGAGGATGAAATGCTCTTTATGTCAAGAAATTGTGTTTGGGAATTCATTGAATTGTTAGAGGGTTGTAAACCAATCGATTGTAAATGGGTTTTCAAAACCAAGAAAGATTCCAAGGGTCAGGTTGAAAAATTCAAAGCCAGATTAGTAGCAAAGGAGTTTTCTCAAAGAGAGGGCATTGATTATACTGACACTTTCTCACCTGTCTCATCCAAGGATTCCTTTAGAATCATCATGGCTTTAGTGGCTCACTTTGATTTAGAGCTTTAACAGATGGATGTTAAGACAACTTTTCTTAATGGAGATCTCACAAAAGAGGTTTACATGGTATAGCCTAAAGGTTTCGAGGAAATGGAAAAGAACATATAGTGTGCAAATTGAAGAAATCCATTTATGGTTTTAAACAAGCCTCTCGATAGTGGTATCTCAAATTTGATAAAGTGGTGACTTCTTTTGGTTTTTTTGAAAATAGATTTGATCAGTGCATTTATATGAGAACCAGTGGGAGTAATTTCATTTTTCTCATGCTCTATCTCGATGACATTCTTCTTACGAGCAGTGACTTAAATCTCCTTTATGAGACTAAGAACTTCCTATCTGCTACTTTTAAGATGAAAGACCTTGGAGAAGCTTCCTATGTCTTGGGTATTGAGATTAAACGTGACAGGACTGGTGGATGTGTGGGTTTATCTCAAAGAGCTTATGTAGATCGTGTGTTTAAACAATTCAATATGCATAGTTGTAAACCTGGAGATGTTCCTATGGTGAAAGGTGATAAGCTTAGAAAGAGTCAGTGTTCGAGAAATGAGCTTGAAAAAGAAGTAATGAAGTTAATTCCATACTCTAGCATTATTGGCAGCCTTATGTACTTGTAAGTCTGCACCAGGTCAGACATTGCCTTCGTAGTAAATGTCCTTGGAAGGTATTTATCGAACCCTGGGTCCGAACATTGGGTTTCTGTAAAAAGGTGATGAGATATTTACAAAGGAAAAAAGATAGATTTCATGCTGACATATAGGAGAACATATGACCTTTGGGTGATTGGCTATTCAGATTTAGATTTTTCAGGATGTACAAATAATCTAAAATCCACATCTGGTTACATTTTCATGCTTGCTGAAGGAGCAGTATCCTAGAAAAGTGTAAAGCAGGGTTTAATGGTGTCCTCAACAATGTATGCTAAATTTGTTGCATGTTATGGAGCATCGTTACAAGCTATTTGGCTCAAGAACTTCATCTTAAAACTCCATGTAATTGACTTGAGCTTTGAACCTATGGTCATCTATTATGACAACAGTACAACTATATTCTTCTCTAAGAATAATAAGATAAGTGGTGCATCAAAACACATGAAGATAAACCATCTCACCGTTAGAGACTTAGTAAGGAAAGGTGACATAGTTATTGAGAAAATCAGTACAGATGCAATGTTGGCAGATCCCTTAAACAAGGGGTTAAAGCCTATACAGTTTAAGGAACATGCTCAAAACATGGGTATGATAGGGTCTTTTGATCCCTTAGGTTAGTGGGAATCTGTCATATTTTTTCTTTCTTGTGATCACCTTATGAATAATACTCAGTTATTTTGCAATAAATTTGATTTTGATGCCATCTACACTTTATTTCTGTATGCATACATTTTTTTAAATATAATTAATGATAATCTATGAATTTAAGCTTTGCTTATGCAAAGAAAGGTGGATACAACATGTGCCTTAGAGCATGGCATATATCTTAACAGCGACAATTGTATCTGATGTGGTATGTCTCCAGTGGCGCTAATTTATATATACTCAAGATAAGGATTGAGTCATACTGATTGATTTTAACCTAAATGATTTCTTCTGCGAATTTAGCATAAAGTTATTGAGAAATCATATAGAGGACTGATGAGAAATAATGTGTTATTAAATATTTGAGAGTTATTTCTTACTACACTTCTAGATTGCTAATCCATGTTAATATAATTATTGATATGTGTGATTATAGATTGATTGAACATCGATAAATGGCATAATGATTGCCATGATCCTATATTAATGATTATATGGATTGGATTGTGTATGCTGTGCTGATATTGGACCATTTTCTTTTAAAATATGCACACTAAAGTTGTTTTTATTTGTACTATCAACCCAAGAGTCTTTTTATTTTTTATTTTCCTTTCCTTTTTTTATAATTTTTAATTAATGTAGCCCAAGTGGAAAAATGTTAGAAAATATGGGATTACATTAATTTTATTTTGTTTTAAACATTGTGGGTTGATAGGTGGTCTATTAAAGGAGGCTCAATTAGAAATTATTGGATCATGGCACACATTAAACTAAGTTTGATAAGCAGCTAGGTGTAGGCCTTTTAGTTTTACTAAATCCCATAATAGGAGGCCTAGTAAGATAGTTTTACTTATACAGGCTAGATCCTCTGTTTAACTTTAATCCTAAGTGAGCATCCCCATTGTAGCCATTGCACAAGTAAAGGAATAGAGAGGAAAACCTAGCCACCGCAATTGGAAAACTCCAATATCTGAACATAGCACAGATAGGTATGCAATTCTTATCTAAACAAAATTAGATTCAATATTCTATGATACATGTTTAAAATTTTTTTAAAATATAAAAATGAAATAATGTTTTCATGAAATGAGGTAATTTTTTTTTTTGTTATATATCTTAGTGAATATTTTTACATATTAATTTTTCTATGTCTTAGTGAATAATGTTTATCTTTTTTAATGTAATGAAATATTTTTTAATATTTGTTTAAATATAAAAAATAAATTACAATTAAAATTTAAGAGATAATAATATACAAAGTGAATGTTCTTACAAGGTATCTTGGACCACATACATGTGTTAACCCAGCATTGACGCAAGATCATTTGAACTTGGATTTCGATGTAATTGCATCTTGCATTGCGGAAATGGTGACGGAACTGCCAGATGTTCGTGCTTCCAATATTGTGGTGAATTCCAGGACAAGCACTATTCTTGCTAACACGTGATTGTGGCATGAGCTAGGGTTAGCATGGGTTACTACAAGCATACATCGGTCAACTTCAACCTATTGGCATAGAGGAAAACTAGCCAACATATGACAGTTCAAAGGTTATGCCAGATCCTTCAATGTAGTGCGAGAAAGGACAACTATGTATCCACTCACAAAGTAAGATCAACAAATCTCACAACATTTGTGGGACAACTATGTATGTTAGCAACTATTTTTTATTCTTGTTTCTTTTTAACATTCAATTAACTTAAATGTGTTGATCAATGCACGATCACTAACCATTACGTCCATGTCGATGCACCAATAACATAAAGGGGTAGCCATTGCCAGCCATTGGGCCATATTTGATGGAGTCTAGTTTTCTATAAGGTGGCTTGTTTACATGTGTTCAAGTTCAATGGAGGGTTTGTATCCATTCTTGTCAGGAGGCGACACCCTAAGACTCACATTCTACATGTCATAAGGCGAGTGTACAATTATATTAGAGGATGTTGTAGTGCAATTAAGATTACCCTACAGTGCAGCCCCAGTTATAAGGCCTACTACATGAGCTTATAGATATATGTGTGCTCAATTGTTACGGGAGGTGCTACAAGAGGATAAGCTAGATGGACAATGACTAAGTATGCTTTGGTTAGCACAAAAATTTAATGAGATACTCACCAATGCCTTTAACCATTTCATTCAATGTTGTACTAGAGCATACATCTTAGACCTTATCAAAGGGTATTTAATGGTATATGTCTACCTCATTTCTACATTGATCTAGAGGTGTAAATGAACTGACTTATTCATAAACTACTCATATTCAACTCATCAAAATTTCAAATCAAGCTTGATTCATTTATTAAATAAATGAATTTGATCAACATATTAAGTTCGTTTAGTTAAATGAATGAAGCTTAAACATTTGATGTTCAACTCGTTAAACTTGTAAGTAACTTAATAAATATTAAAATGTTATTTTATATAATATAATATATATTTTTTAAATTTTAAATAATATATATTATAATCATATATATCTTTTATAAAAAAATTGATAAATACAAAAATTCAAGCATAATTAAAAATATAATATATATGAATTTATGTCAATTTCTCATATATATATATATATATATTATATGAAATTTGATAATTTTTTATTTAGTTTTTAACTTTTATATGTGCATAGAAATATATATACTATATTTATAACATTGTTTACGAACTGTTCAAGTTAAACTTTTATTAAACAAGTTGAGCTTAATCACGATTTTATGTTTATTTTAAAGCCCTCGTATTTGAGTTCATTTTATTTTAAATAAATGAACTTGATCAAACTAAGATTAAGTTTGACTTAGCTCGAGTCATTTACAACCCTACTTTGAACCCTTGAAACAGCAACATACAATTGTCCATGAGAGAAAACAGGAATTGGTAAATATACTCCTATGTTGGGAAGTGACTCACCTTGGCTTTTGTTAACAAACATAGCAAAGCACACAATCAAAAAGGAAATTGTCTTCACCTTATCTTAAATGGAAGGCAAGAATCTAAAGGAGTGATTGCTAAGCTAATGATGAACCACCTCAAAAGCTAGCTGAGGAGAGTTTTACAACCCCATATATATAACAACCAAAACTTCCCTAACTATTCGATGTGGGGCTTATTTCTCGATCCATTTAAAGAGTACGTACTTGTATAGAGAACTGAGAGATGATGGCCCCATCAACCAAACCAAGGCAAGCTCTAAGACCATATGAAATGAAACAACCAAACTCTACATCAAAAACTAACTCGGAGATTTGCAACCCATGTATATAACACCCAAGACCTTTCCATCTAATCGAGACTTATTTTTCACATCATTCTTGACCCTTTTAAACTGTATATACCACATGAAACCGAGACACATTAAAAAATATTTTTTGTACAAAAATGAATAGTATGTTTTAAAAATTAAAAAAAGAAAAAAGAAAACAATATTTTAAAAAATGGTTCACTTGCTAACCAAACTCACTAAATTCGTGTTCCAAAGATTCAAAGCGACACTCTAATGATTGAGTACTGGGTATTTCAATTGGAAATGTTACATCAAATCCCATTAAGAGTTAGTCGATAGATCCAAATATTCTCAATAACTATATCTTGCTAGGATGACAAAGTTTGCTGGCCATGTTTCTAAAATTTGTAGCCTGAATCTTGTTATTTATCATTTAGTCTCATCATATAGTTCCAGACTTCAATTAAGCAAATGTATATGCTTTATTTGTGTTCTTTCTTTTGGTGGACAAGCTATCAGAGAAAAACAAAATCTCCAACCCCCCCTAAAAAAGAAAAAAAGCCCAAGACTAAGGGCCATGCATATTTTATTACATATACAGTACCATTAGAAGTGAAAAGGAAAACACAAAAAAGGTAGAACAATATCATTCATATTTCATACCCAGTTGCTAGACAAGGAGAATTCATGGAATCTGAAGGAGACTTCCCCAGCTGTGTCTCTCTCAATCCCAGGGAGTAATCCATCACTGACAACTTCACTTGAATGTGGATCAGATGCTACAGGAAGCAATGGTTGTATTTGATTATCATTAGGGTGGCGTGCCAACTGAACTTCAGGTGGTAAGGGCAAGACAGTGGGAGTCACAGCAGGGAGAGACCTACTAAAGCTAGTGCTCCCGGTGCTTCCGCTGGAAGAAGCCAATGCTGTGTCCCAAAGGAAGACGTGCATCAGAATGGGAACTCTAGTGTGACGGTGCAAGGACAGCTTCTGGCTGATTGAAACTGTGTCATAACACCGAATGGCTCCTGTTGAAGACACCAGCCATGGGAGCACTTTCTGATTTGACACTCTTGAAACCACCAACAACCTTGAAGTATCTGTTGCTATTTTATATAGATTGCTCAGTCCTGACCTTGTACCAGGCAAATTTTCTTCATTATCAATCACTGAGGAGATGAATATAAATCCCTGTAAAATGTAGAGCAGCAAGTGAGGGAACTGTATTATATATATATATATATGTATATAGACCAAAACAGAGAGAGAGAGAGAGAGAGAAAGATCAAGAGACCTCTTCTGTCCGACTAATGGCAAACCCAAGCTTTGTATCACTCTCTTTTAGTTTGATCTCAATAGAGAACTCTCCTCCAATGGGAGCATACCATAGACGAACTGTTCTTACAACACCTATGTCTACTCCATGGTAGTCCTCAAAACCGTAAAGGCTTGCGTTTGCAAGGTTAGACAAGTCGGATAATGACCCTGCATTAACTGTGGAGGAAGCTGTCTCTCCAGAGATCTGTCACACAAATACAAGAACAAGACCAACTCAGTAACATGCAGCCTTGTATTTGTTTGTATATGGCGAACACTGAATAGGAAGTTATTTACCTTGGTGAGCAGAGACTCGGTTTGGATGTTCATAAAGACAATAGGTGCCCCTGAAGCTTGAGCAGCATGAAGCCATGCATTTGCTCTGGCTAGGGTGTCTTCAAAATCATTGTACCGAGAAGCTATTCGATCTGAAGCTTTTGGAAGCACTAATATTGAGAGAAAGTTGCTAGAATTGGGAACTGATAGCAACTCCTGCATCCTCCTTTCCCATGGATACGACACATATCCATCGTGAAGGCGATTCCTTGTCAGAGCATTCACCATCCTAGTACTCCTTGAAGCTGCAATATGCAATCCATTGTTTCACATAATTAGAGATTCGAACTAAGTTGTACTTGTGGTCCAACTTCCAAACTTAAATTAGATCCTAGGTAAAAGCAAGATCCCTTGACTTTGCTGCTGAGTTAGAGTTTAGCTGTTTAAAGTTCCATCAGTTATTGGTAATCAACCTTACTAAATATGCCATTCGCAGAAATTTTGATGGTAAATAACTTATCTGCTGCTCTATTAAAATCAATCATCAAAAGTTAACAATGGTATAAATTTCTAAATTATAATTGAATGTTTGACAAGACACACAAGCAGCATCAAATGCCAGAGCCATTTTTGCAACACGAACAGATCAAAAATATATTCAATGAGCAATTTGCAGTCGAGGGAAGATAATTAACCAGTTAGCCATATAATTCCAAGTTTCGAAGATATTCTTGGCAGCATAGTTTGAGTCCTCGAGACAAGATGTAGGGTTTATTATCATGTATATGGGTGGGTTTGCCACTACAATCAGACAGCAAAATTGGAAGAGAGCAAATCGAGATTGTTAAAACCAGGATTATCTGACTAAGCATGAGACCTTGAACCCAGATACTTGCTTAAATCTGTGTTAGGCCAGTAATGCTAGAAACAATTCTAATTGGCAAAAGAATCTATTACACTTGGTGCTTTTTGCTTAAATCAAGCTTACTCTTTCCATTTCTAAGCATTATTATTAAGCAAAATCATTACGCAGTACATTATATGTAGGATGCTATGCTTGAAAGTATAAATGAAGAAGTTGACGTCAAATTGTATTCTAACTCACTTTAATATATGAAGGGTTCAGTTTTAAATTCAATTCATATACAATTTACATAGTGACTGGACCATATTGAATCCATTATGACAAGTTAATGATTATTGTGTATATTCATGCTGCGATAAGCAAAGATGGATTAAAGTTGATGCTTGAGTTTTTGCTTTTTCTCAAACTAACTTTAAAACATGTTCAAAATACTGGGTCCTCCGTCAAAAAAATTGGTGCCCCTTCAATAGCAAAAAGGGCCAGCACAACACAAATTAAATTAGGTAAGCCACTTCACATCACCCTTCACCCCCAACAACGACTTAGGTCAACTTCACAAAATTAAAACAAGAGATGACTCATGAGTATCACGCACCTTGGTGCATGATTCCTGCAAAAGTATGCAGCTTTCAGATGAAACTTTAATATCATCTAAAGGGAATTTAGTACACCGCACAAAAAGTATACCTAGACTCAATACAACAACAACAAAAAATTTTTTTTTTATTAGGTTGAGTCAATTATATAAATCAAGTGACACTATTATTAAGTTTGACTTTCATAACTTGTCTCAAATCAAAATAAAAAAAAAATGTTGTGTTAGATAATAGATAACTAGCATAAAACTTTATAGAACTTTTATGAAGATATCTTAACTCAATATTTTCAACAAAATCAGCTCACAAGTATTATTGTTGCTGTGGACGAAATAAGGAGTAGGTGATTTGGCACAGCAGAAAAATACAAGACAACATAAAGCTAAAGTAACCAGGTAAGCAAGATATTAATTTCCATCACCATCGTTAAATGTTGGACCTAAAAGTCATTCTAAAACTTGCAATACCCCTATCTATCTTAGATGTATCCAAAACTTGAATTCACACAAGTTCGAAATCAAGGGGAAACATGCATCAATTATTGACTTCTCGTTGGCATTCAATTTTTGTACCAAAAAAAGTAGCATTAAAGGTTGTGGGAACAAGCATTTACAAGTTGTTGAGTAAGTTAATGCGTGTCGGCTAAGACGGAGAATTTAGATATTTCTTTGTGGGATTCAAATCACACTTTTCATAATAATGATGTACATATAATTTACACAAAATTACAAGTTCCCTTCAAGTTAGAATCCTAACTTTAAAAGTTGGACAAAAGACTCCCACATACTTTTAATTTTGTACAATATACCTCTTCGATTTATAATTTTATCTAAATATTTGTCATGTGAACAAAATTAAGGAAGTATTTTGTAGAAAATTAAAAGCTTGCGAGATTATTTTGTCAAATTTTAAAAATTAAAAGAGTAAATTGTATAATTTTGATAACATATTTTGGAAAAAAAAAAAAGAAATAAGTATGTTACACAAAAGTAGAAGTTTTCAGATTTTAAAATTGAAAAGATAAATTGCTATTTCTTGCCTACAATTTAAACTAGGAACGTGAATTTTCACAATTTTGAATTTTTTTCTGCATAACTTCTTTGTAATTATTAATATAGGTCACGTCTCACGTGGGAAAGCAAGATTCGTGGCGCGGTTATTAATTTAACAGAATAGAAGGAAGCACGAGACCTGAGAAATTTGGAAATGGATTCTCGACAGTACTCGACAATCCTATAAATTAAGTCTCTTTTATATATACTTTTTAATTTTAAGATGTAAAATAATCTGATTTAGACAAATTTTTTCTCATATCAGACTGCCAAGAATTGCTCTCTTACACTGCCGAAGATTCATAGTCGAAAAATTCTCTATTTTGTTGTTGTTGTTGTTTTTTTTTTTCATTGGAAACTCAATCTAATGAAGCATGCAACTTCCCGGAATGGCCTCCGGAAAAGAAAAAAAAAAAATCTCCATAGTCAAAAGAAAAACGGGAAACGCATAGACATACCTTGAATCTGGAAGCAGTCGGACTCGACCCGATCCAAGAACCCGACGACGTAATTCGGATCAGTGATAGAGCGAAGGACGTAGTGCTTCTTAGCGCCGGCGGAGTCGCTGGGGACAATACAGGCTTGCAATTCGGCGAACTGGTCGTGTCCCCGACGGACCCGAACGAGTATGGAGGTGTGCTTGTTCTTATAGGAGTCATGGAGGATCTTGTGGACTCCATTTCTTCCGTTCTTGAATGGAGCTTTGAATCGGATCACTGAGTTAGGGGAGCTTCCGATTCGGAGCTCCTCCACTATATCCCCCGTCTGCAGCATATCCCCCGTCCACTCGTCTCCTTTGGAGCTTCCCTTTAGGCACTCTATGGACAGAACTTTCAGGTCTCGGGTCGGCGAATCGGAGGTACTCTGAGACGCTCCGTCTCGATCCATGGTCATGTTGAATTTCGAATTCGTCGTTCTATAATAGTCACACTCACACCATTTACGTGTATATGTGAGAAAGATTTTCACAGTAAATTGGAGGTGTTGGAGATGGAAAGAGGTCTTTGGGTTGTGCGTGTGCGTGTGATACCGTACAAACTCTACGGAAGGTAAGAGAAAGAGAGAGTAGTGTAGTACATAATGACGAGAATGAAAAGAGTTAGCCTCGAATGGCTTCTGCTACTGTAACAAATTGTGGAAATATATGAGATTTGAGCACCCAAAGTCAATAAAAACAATTGTAATAATAACTCTGGAGGCTAGCTTAATGGGAATCCAGTGCCAAACATGAATCTAATAATTTCTTTATAAATTGTTGAGTTAAATTTTAAATGACAATTATTTATTTATGTATTAGAGTATGAATGTTGATGATATTAATTTTATTATTATTATTAAAATATTAAACATATCTTTTCATTTTACTAGTCTTAGTCCTGTAAGTATTATGATCAGTTTAAGAGTTTGTCACAAGGTTTGTATTGATTTAACTCTTTGTAACCCTGTCTTATCAAATAAAAAAATGTAATTTAATTTTCAATTACAATTAATTTAAATTTAGTTGTAAAATTATATTTACGGAACCATATTTCTTTATTTATTTTGATATTAGATAGAAGATTAAATTACACTTTATTTTTTAAAAAATTAAAAATTAAAAATTTTACTCATTTTAATTAAAATGTTTTTTATGGTAATATTAATTTTTTAAAAAAAATTATAATTTATTAAAATAATATAATTTAAAAATTATTATTTATTTTGAATTAAAATAATAAAATTAATTTATTTTAATCTTTTAAAAAAATATTTTTATATTGGTCAAATATATATTTAATTATATAAATAATGAATTTAAAAATATTTTAATAAAAATAAATAAATTTATAAATTTATTTATTTTTTAAAATAAATAATAAAAAAGTGTAATTTTGATATATTTTTTTAAAAATTAATTTACTCTATATAAAAAGAAGTATGACTCCACAAGCAACCTACCCTGTGTTGAAAAGTATATATATAGTACAAGTGTGTGTTCTCTGTTTGTTCCAACTTAGTTCCTTCACTCTAATTTTAAAATGTCCTATTATGGTTACATTTGAAAATTTGCAAATTAGAAGAAAATATGACGGTTCTGTACAAAAGAAGTAAATTGATACAATTTCATAGATTGTGGAAAATTTATTATTCAAATGAGATATGTCTTTCAAATGAATTTCGTTACTTCTTAAAAAGCACTTATTATTCTTTCACATATAAATTCATCAAATACGTATCCCTCCCTCCTATTTAAAAAACCTTCCTCCTTCCAGTTATATATCATTAAAACTTCGATATGTTACTGAAATACAAAGAATTGGATAATTTAATAACCCCTTAATTAATTATTTAATTACAAGGTTGAAGATTGACTTATTTTTTTTCCTAGTCAAAACGACATGTCGGAACGAAAATATAGTTATTCATATTCAATAATGGCGCATTCAAATATAGATGAATTGTTTGATTAATAAATTGTGTGTAGTTCTCTCATCAGCCAAAGAAGAAAATTATATAAAAGGAATGAGTTATATATGTCTTTCAACATTTATTTAAACTGACACTGGTGTGTAAGGGAATTTGACGGTTCAAAACTTGAAATACTAGTAGATTCTATGTTTTCATTTAAGAGATTGATTGCAAGGTATAATTAAGTCCAATATTGTCATAGTGAAGTCTTGAACATGGCTCATAGCTTTAAGTTTGACAAATAATTGAAGTGGAGTCTCATCGGTCGGCGCAATTTTAATAATATGAATATACATTTGTACTTCTAGAAGCATGTGCAACCTAAGTAATTCAAGAATGTTATTAGAATAGGACGCGAAGTGAATCGAATTCAAAGGGTGAGCAAATTACGAGTCATTTTTCAGAATACAAGTGGGCGCTAAGATTCCACGACCCACTATTTCTAATTTGACTGCAACCATCCCCCAGGCCCCCCCATTAACACAATATTGCTCTTCCAATTGACTAATTGTATTCTATTATATTCATTCCCACACCTCTCCTAATTTTATTTTTTTTATGTGACATCTATTCTTATTATAATTGATAAATATTAGAATAAATTACATTATCTTTTTCTAAAAACGTTAAATTTATATTTTATATTTTTCATTTTAAAATATTACACTCTTATTCTATATTTTTATTGTAAAATTTTAAATTTTATGAAATTTAAATTAATGTAATAAGTTTAAATTACTATAATTTAAATTTTTTATTTGAATAATCATATTATTTATAAAATTCTTTGTTATAAATAATAAATATATGTAAAAATTATAGTATGTGAATGTATGTATTAATATACTTTTAAAAAGTAAACTAATATATATATATATATAAATACACACACATATAAATCCATATACATATGTATGTATATGCATATATTTGAATATATACATATACATATACATATACATATAAATATATTTTGTGGATGCGTGTGCAAGCAAATGCACATATAGCCATATTAAAAGATTTGTATGTATAAATATGTATATTTTTTCTTTAGCTAAACAATAATTATTATTATAATTTTAAAATAATTTATTTCTTGTAACTTCTCATTATATTTATTCTTTTAGGGTAAATTATATTTTATTTTCCTATAATTTGTCTTGATTTCATTTAGTTACTCAATAGTTTAATTTTTTTAAACAAATGGCCTGTAATTTGTTCTGTTAACACTTTGGTTCCTTGTGATTTCATTTCATTAAAAATTTAACAGCTAATGTTAAAAAAAATTTAATTTTTTATCTAAAAAAATTTAATTTTCCACCAAAAAATAGTTTTCTACCTAAAAAACTTATTTTTATCTCAAAATAATTGAATTTATTTTTTTTAAAAATATTTTTATTCTTAAAAACCTAATATTTTTTTCAAAAAAAATCAAAATTTTTCTATTTTTTCATTAAAACTCAATGTTTTTCTACTAAAATATGATATTTTCATTAAACTCTAAATAATAAATGCTAAATTTTACACCCCAAACTCTAAATACTAAATTTTAAAATATAAACTTTAAACTCTAAATTTCAAATTCTAATTTTTAAAGTCCAAGCTTAAACTCTAAATTCTCAATTTCAAACCATAAATAATATGTAAAAAATATATAATATATTTATAAATAAAAATACCAAAAATTAAAATAACATATTAATAATTAATAAATAATATAAATAATATAATAATATAGCATTTAGTATTTAGGTTTATTTTCTATCTTTTTCTATTTTCAGATTAATTTAGAATTCTATATAATATCTATACTATTTATTTTTATTATTTTTAATTACTATTTGATTTTAATTTTTTAATTTTATTTTTAAATATATTAAATATATTTTTATATTTTATAATTTCTGTTTTTTAATTTTATATTTATAAATATATTATATATTCTTTTATAGTTTAAGATTTAGGATTTTAATTTAGAATTTAGAATTTAAAGTTGAAGGTATAGTAAAAAAGCAAGTCTTAGTTACAAAGAATGAAAGAAAATTGATCTTTAAAAAAATAGATTGTTCGAGAAAAATATGATTTTTTTAGGGAAAAATCTGTTTTTTAAGAAAAAAAATGTGTTTTAAGAAAAAAAAAATACATGTTTTGGGTAAGAAATGCATTGTTTGCACAGCCAATAAAATCATAGGATACAAAAGTGTTAACGGTGCAAATCATATGCTAATTGTTAAAAAAAAAACTACATAATAGTTAAGTGAAATTAAAGTAAATTATAAAGCACTAAAGTATAATTTATTTTATTTTTTATTTTTCATGTCTTCAAAATCGCATATTTTATTTATATGTTATATTATAAAATATATCATTATGTGAGATCAAATCACTAACCAAAAGAGTTTAAAACCATTATAATATATATTAGAAGTTTTACATGTACAAATGTAAATTTTTTTTAAAAAATAAAATAAAATATAATATAAAATTATTATTATTATTTTAAAAAAATGAATTAAATAATAAAAAATTATTCAATTCACTCATCTCTTATAACTTCTTATTATTTTTATTTTTTTTTTCTCATATCTTTACCTCATATATTTTATATTATAAAATATATCATTTCATTATATCATTAACAAAAAAAATTTATAAATATTATAATATTTATATATACATACATGTTTTAACTTGTATACGCATATATATGTGTGTATACATATACTTATATATATATATATATAAGTATATAATATATCTATTCATACATTTATGTTAGTGTGTATAAAATATATATATGTATTAAAAATAATACAAATAATTAATATTAAGAAATTTATAAATTTTATTTCATTTCAAATTAAATAAAAAATTTTATAATAAAGTAATTAAAATATCTTCTAACAATATGTTTTTCTAAATTATCTCATCTTAAAAAGCTCCAACTCCTAAGAACTCCCTACAGCATTCACCCCACTTTCTCTTTTTCTTTTTTCCTTTTTTATTTGGATACTGTTTTCACATAAAATGAGGAAAGAGAAAGATATGAAAAGACCCACGAAAGTCCAGCTTTTCATATCTCTTCCCCAAAAAAACAAGAAAGTGATACAATTTTCCAAACCTATTTTTATCAAGAGCGTGTAAAACGCCATTGCATTCAAATTTCCAATCTAACCAAAACGGCCTCCCTTTTATGGAAATATAAGCCACAACGTGGCTACTGCTGCCTGGATTAAATGTTCTTTTCTTTTGTATTTTTGTTAAATTATTCTTATAATTTTAATAATTTTACTTAATTTTTAATTAAATTTTTATAACTTAAAAAAATTTTGAATTAATCTTTATTATCAAATTTTTGTTAAAATTATATTATATTTTGTTGTTGATGTCAACATACAATATTTTAATATTATAAATATATATAATTTATTTTAACAAAACAATAAATAAATAACAGTGTAAAAATAAATTATATATATGAAATAAAATACAATATATATTAAGTAGTATAGAATAAATTAATTTAAATTAAGTAAATATATAATATTAATATGATATATAAGTAACATATCATTTAAATTTTAACAAAAATTTAAGCTTAAGAACTAAATAAAAATTTGTTAAACTATAACAATTTAATTATAAATTTTAAATTATAACAACCTAATTAAAAGTTGAGCGAAACTATGGAGTTTATATAAATAATTGAACCTTGTATTTTTTAAATTTATTTATTATATAATGTTTTTATTTCTTATAGATGTTATTATATGAATAAATTAAAATAAATTTTTAACAAATTCTGCAGTTATTATTATATTGATAAAGTAAATAATTTATAAATAAAATAAATTGTTAAGAATATGTAATTAATAATGAATTTTTTTTATAAAAATTGACAGAACTAATTGACTTTCATTTTCTTCTGTGTTTCATTAATAGCATAATAATTTTAAATTAAATCATATAATTTTTTGATTTATTTAGATAAATAATGAAATCCAAATCTAATGGATCCAAAGTATCTCCAATCATATATTTTTATTGACACTCGACTGCATGGTATTTATAATTGGATTTGATTATTTACCTAAATAAATAAATTAAAAAATCGTTAAGTGGGATGAACGGCTATCTAATTAACTATTGGTTGGATCTAATTTCCTAGATGTAATCATATCGTCCTTGCAGAAGGGACAACGACGAGGATGAAAATTAAATGAATGAAATTAATATCAACGTGATTGGCACGTGTAGTACACAGTCCAATAGTAATGGAGATATTTGCGTCATCCGCCGAAACGACGAAACGCTTTCGGTGTTTGATTATTCACTCTTGGTTCCGCCATCGCCTTAAGTCCAACATACGCATTCATCTCTTGGCCAACCAAGATTCTTCTGGTATATTAAGTAGTGTGTCATTTGACCTTCTTATAATAATTTATTATGTTATGCTTAATTACTTTATGTTATTTTTTTATTTAGAATTTAATTTAATTAATCAATGGAAAATTTTTAAAAATTAATTTTTTCCCATGTAATTTAAAATTCTCATGTAATTTAATACTTATTATTTAATCTATTGTTATTATTTAATATTAGTCCTTTAGCATTTTTAACGTTTAAAATTTATTTTTCAATACTCTAGACTTATTAAATCATTCATAATAAAGATAAAAAATAATATATATATGATAATTTTTGATTTAGTTGAAATTACGATTCAGGCTTGATAACCCGTGAATAAGAATGTAAAAGAAGGACAGACTCACCTGAAACACCTCTAACAATCAAATTTGTGAGGAAGATGAGAGTAAATGTAAAAGTATAGCTAAAGCTAGCGCATATCTAAGAAAGGCATAAGCTTCTCATTATATAAGTTTCGAGTAACGTGACCTTTATGAGTTTGGTAAGGTTAATTACTAATAATCGACTATTTAAGATTGATCTACTTATGGATGACAGTTTATTAAGTCAAATTAATTTAGATATACCATAAGTTTTTTAAGTTCGAGTTTTTCACATTTGTAAAAATATTTTTATATTATAAGAATATAAAATTTTTATCTCTTTATGTAAGAATAAAAATTTATAAAAATATAAGAATATTTTATTTTTAAAAATATTTTTTTAATTTATGTATTAAATACAAGAATTTAATGTTTTAAATCTCATATTCTTAATTTTTTTTTTTTTGAATTGTGTACCAAATGCCTCTTAAAAATTTTAGGGGCAAAGTGATAGGATAGAATAGTTAAGTGGTAACAGAACAAATTACAGGAGTTTAAGTGAAACATTCTTAACCATAGGACAAAATTAATTTTAAGCCATATTGCAGAGAATAAATTATAATTTATCTTTTTTAATCTATGACAATGTGAATAGAAAGATACTTAAAAAAAAACTTATTGGATGTGTCATTACTGCTTAAAAGGGTGTTGATATTGCATCTCATCGCAATTAATTTGTGTTTTGTTAATTTAATTAGAAAATATTTTTATTAATGTGTACGAAAAAATTTGTGTTAATCAATATGTAATGTTTTTAATTCTAAAATTATAAAAAAAATGAATCAATAGTTATAAATATTATTTATTATTGTTAATTTTTATTAAGTTATTATTAATTAATTAAAATATAAAGAATAAATTCATAATAAAAATTTAAAAAACATAAATTCATAAATAAATAATTTATACTCTATTTTATATCTCAAATATAATTTCTTTCAAAGCGAAGGAGCATAATTAGTGAAGGGTTTAGATAAAACAAATGAGGGTCTGTATGATAACTAATAAATTTTTGTAGGGTGCTTTTGTTTTTAACATTTTAATTTTTAATTTCTGCTTTTACTTAAAAACAGAAAATTTAATTTCTAGCCTCTTCTCTAAAGTTGATAAATTGCTTTTGATACCATTCAAAAATACTTTTTTTTTAAAAAAAATAACTTGGTGAAATATTTAAATTTTTTAAAATAAGTGCTTTTTTTTAATAAAAAAAAACAGTTTATCCACTCCAAAAAGCTTAGCCAAGCAGATGTAGAACTATCAAAACAAGGACTGTTTAGCCCTACAAAAAATAGGGTTGAGCTTAAAAAAAAAAAAAAGCTCACCTTTAATTTAGGCTTTTTCCGCTAATGACCCTAGAACTAAATTGAGCTAGTTAAGTCAGGTCAGATACGGCATAGCTCACTTTTTTTAATAAAAAAATAACTTAATTTTTAAAAAAATTAGATGAGTTTTTAAGAGAAACAAATATTAGCCTAATTCAATACTTAGTAGTACAGCATTGAAAGGCTATAAAAATATAAATAACGAAAATAGATATTGTTATGTCAATATTAATTTATAAAAATAGATTATATATATGTTATTAGTATAAGATTTTACATTAATAACAAATATTTACTTGTATTTATGGAGAGTTTGGAACTATTATGACTTTAAACTTTTATATTTAATTATCTGGCATAAGTTTTAACAGAAATATTTATCTACTATACTATAAAAGAAATTTTTTTATCCAAAATGTCCTTGACACTCAAAAGCGATCAAATAAAAGTAACTTTTCATAGAACTTAGCATTTTGTTTTTTGTTTTTAATCAAGATGGTATAATTTTATTGTTGTTCAAGTAAGGTTTGGATCTGAATCACAATCACAGGTCTAGCAGAAATTGATTTCCCTCAGTTCTGTGTGGTGAATGCAGGTTTATATTTGATGATTTCCATTAGTACATTGGGCTTAAAACTTGCTGCAATTTTCAACTTCCATCATCTCCCTGATTACTACAAAATTTCTAATTTCTTAAACCTTTAGTCTGAATTACATTCAATTACTCTGTTATATCTGGGCATTATAGTTTTATAGTAAGACAGAAAGCACTGCACACGTTGTATGATTTTTTTAATAATTATATATTATATATAATGATTAACAAGATATTTTATTTTGTTAAAATTTTATTACATTAAAGAACAAAACTTATTTTTATTTAAATTTTATTTATTATTCTTACAATATATAGTTAGAGTTTTAATTAAAAAATATTTTATTTGAGACAGAAAGAATATATAAGATAATAAAGACAATCAAATTAAAATGTTAACAAAATTTTGGATCAATGTTTATAAATTGCATATTGCCTTTTATTTTATTATCTACGTTCAATTATATGTTATATATATTACAACCAATTAACTGATCTTCTTTATTGCCTTAGTAAGTAATATATAATTTTTTGTTGATGAGAGTAATATATAATTTATTCATGGTGATAAAGTTAGATTAATACATGAGTATTATACCTTAGTAAAAGTATTGTAGGTGAAGTTTAGATTTTGTCATTTACATTTTATGATGACCAAAATACACAAGAAAATACTTTTCACATATTAAATATTGTTTATTGTGCAATCTCTCTTTGTAATTAATTGTTTGTCAAAATTCATTTAAAATAAACTTAAATACAATGATCAAATGTGACTACCTTCTACACTTTGCTATATTTATGCCATTATATATATGTAGGTATTTGTGTTGGGAAAATATACTAAATACATAAATTGAATTAAACCCATAATACTATTCATGTCAAATTATCAAGAAAGTAAATAACTAAAAGCAGAAGCATACTTAAATCCATAACTATACTTTAGCCTTGTAGTTATAGGTCTTCCAAATTGATAAGCACAAATTTTATGAGAATATGTTTTCTTTTTTGTTTGATGATAGGATATCAGAGAAGAACTGTACTTATAATTCAGGGACCATAACCCTAATTAAATAGTTGAACTACGATTCTTTATTTCTAATTTAGCCCATCATAAAATTAGAAATTATAATTAGGGTATCTATACATATAAGCTCATACTTATAATTTAAGCCCATCAACATTAACTAAATCAGATCACTTTTAATTTGGGCCAGACCCTTTTCTTATAATAGCAATTGATATATAATTATATATTTAATATAAATATAAGTCCATAAAATACCCTTTTCATGTGAACTAATTTTGTGTTTTGTGTATTGTTCTTTATACAGCTGATATAGTTAATACTTCCTATGTTACTACTACTATTAATAGCATTTTTATACTAAGTGGTAGTAACTTTAAAACTTGAAAACAATATATTACTATGGTCTTGGGATGCTTGGACTTAGACCTCGTATTAAGAAAGTCACATCCTCAACCTCTTATGGATCAAAACTCTTTTGAGGATCGAAGAGTTTTTTACAGGTGGGACCGCTCTAACCGCGTCAGTCTAATGATCATGAAAAATGCTATCCAAAGAAATTTTTGGACACTTCGTCTAGGGAAAATGATGCCAAAGGTTCTTGAATACCTTTGAAGAGCGCTTTGTTAAGAGTGACAAAGCGGAGACAAGCGAAACATTAAGAAAAATTGTCCCCATCAGGTAGAAGGGTAATGGGAACATAAGGGAATACATCTTGAAAATGTTTCATCTTGCTAGAAAATTAAAGTCACTAAAGATCGAGCTTTCAGAAGACTTACTTGTTCATTTAGTGCTCATATCTCTTCCTTTGCAAGTTTGAGGTGAGCTACAACTATCAAAAGAATAAAGGGACATTGAATGAGCTCATCTCTAACTTGGTACAAGAGGAAGATAGCATGAAGCAACATAAGATTGAGAGTGTTCACTTGGCATCTACATCCTTAGGCTATGGCAAGAATAGAAAAGGAAAAGAGATTGCGGTGTCTCAAGTAAAAAAGAAGCCTAAGGATTTGACCAAGGGACTTATGGCAAAGAAATGCTTCTTTTGTAAGGACCCTTCTCATATGAAGATTGCAATAAGTATCACACTTGGCGCATGAAGAAAGGTATGTCTTTCGCTCTTATTTACACTGAAGTAAATTTGGTTTTAGTACCTAGATATACTTGGTGTTTTGATTCTGGTGTTACAACTCACATAAGTATAACTATGTAGGGTTGCCTGAACTACCAAAAACCCAATGAAGATGAGAAATACATCTATATAGGCGTTGGGAGTCCGATAGAAGTTCAAGGCATAGGAAATTTTAGGTTATTTTTATGTACTAGTTATTATTTAGAATTAAATAACACTTTTATTATATTGTATTTTAGACAGAATTAGTTTCAATTTCTGTATTGGACAAGGAAGTACATATTTTTTCATTTGAAAACAAAGAATGTAATGTGTATTTTAATTTTATTCTTGTTGGAACTAGTACTTTATCTAATCATGACGACCTTTATCTTCTAGATTTAATAAATTCTTATAATAAGTCTTATACAACTAAAACTAAAGGCGTTAAATGAAAATTATCAAATGAGAATTCTTTTTTCTTATCGCATAAGCGTTTGAGTCATATCTCTAAACAGAGAATTGATAGATTAGTGTCAGAATTCTAGAAAAATTGATGATTCAAATTATGATGTATGTGTTGAATGCATAAAGGGCAAAATAACAAACAAGAGAAAAATAGGAGCTACGAGAGTTAAAGATGTTGTAGAATTGATACATACAGATATATGTGAGCCATTTCCTATAGCTTGATGGAATGGTTAACAATGTTTTATCACATTCATTGATGACTACTCTTGATATGGCTATCTATACTTAATTTATGAGAAGTCACAAGCATTAGACGTTTTTAAGTCTTTTAAGGCTGAAGTTGAAAATCAACTTGGCAAGGCTATTAAAGCCATTAGATCTAATCGTGGTGAAGAATACTACAGTCGATATGATGGCTCAGGTGAATAATGTCTAGGTCTTTTTACTTGCTTTTTAGAGGAGTGTGGGATTTTACCTCAATACACCATGCCAGGTTATCAAGGATGAATGGTATAGCCGAGAGGTGCGATAAAACCCTTAAGGATATGGTAAGAAGTATGATTTGTCATACAACCTTACCTCACTCACTCTGGGTTGATGCTTTAAAGATCGCAATGTATATCTTGAACAAAATTCTTACTAAAGCTACCAAAAAACCCTTACGAGTTATAGACTGGCAAGAAACCAGTACTTAAGCATTTACGTGTTTAGGGATGTCTAGCTGAAGCAAGGCCTTACAAGCCAATTGAAAAGAAACTAGATGCTAGAACTGTTAGTAGCTATTTTGTAGGATACTTTGAAAGGTATAAATTTTATGATTCCAAAAGAAGAACATTCTTTGAGATGGGAAATGCTTGGTTCTTTGAGGATGTTGAGTTTAAGGGGAAAGATAAGAACAATGACATTGTTTTCTAAGAGAACTCGAATGACATTGTTTGTGAAGAGAATTCAGTTACTATTTCTCTTCCAACAATAGTTGTGAGTCATGATCATGATTAGGTTTTTATACCTAACATAATTCACCAACAACATTCAATTCAAATACAAAACAATGTTAAACTTCCTACTCATTAAGATCAACCTGAAAGACAATAGGTTGTTCTTGAGAAACATGAGAATCAAACTCAACAACCTCAAATTCAAGAAGAATTAGTGTCTTTAAGAAGATCTTCAAGAGAAAGGAGAAGCGTAAATTCAAATGATTATATTGTATATCTCCTAGAGAATGAGGAACATATTGACTTATTGGGAGATGATCCACTCATCTTTCATGAAGCAATTAATAGTTCTAATTCTCATTAATGGATTAATTCTATGGGTGATGAAATGCAATCCATGAAAGACAATGACATTTGGGATCTTGTACCATTACCTGTTGGTGTGAAATCAATTGGTTATAAATGGATTTTCAAGACCAAGAGGGATTTACAAGGTAATGAGAAAAGATATAAAGCTTATCTTGTCGCTAAGGGATTCACTTAAAAGGAAGGTATTGACTATAAAGATACTTTTTCTCCAGTTTCATCAAAATACTCTTTTAGGATAATCATGGAACTTGTGGCATATTTTGATCTTGAGCTACATCAGATGGATATAAAGACAACTTTTCTCAATAAAGACATTGAGGAAACTATCTTTATGAACTAGAGGGGTTAGATAATTCTGAGAAAACTAACTATTTGATTTGTAAACTTAATAAATCTATCTAAGGACTTAAACAAGATTCTTGTCAATGGTAATTAAAATTTCATCAAGCTGTTCTTTTATTTGGTTTTGAAATAAACACTATTGAAAATTTTGTCTACTATAAGTTCAGTGAGAGTAGATATATATTCTTGGTCTAATATGTGGATGAAATTTTGCTTGCCAGTAGCAATATAGAATTACTTTGAGAAACCAAGAAATTCTTATCAAATAGATTTGAAATGAAAGATCTTGGTGAAGTATCCTTCATATTAGGAATCTAAATTCATCATGATCTTTCACGAGGAATTCTTAGATTATCACAGAAAAGTTATATTGAAAAGTTACTTGAGTGCTTTGGCATGAAAAATTGTAGACCTCATGATACCCCCATAAATAAAGAAGACAAGTTTAGTTTGAAACAGTGTCCAAAAAATGATATAGAATCCAAGTTCACGCAGAATATCCCTTAGGAGTTTGATGTATGCACAGGTTTGCACTCAACCTGATCTTGCATACATTGTGGGAATGCTTGTTAAATATCAAAGTAATCTAGGCAGAGAACGTTGGGTAACAGCTAAAAGAGTTTTCAGGTTTTTACAAAGTACTAAGGATTATATGCTCACATATAAGAGGTTAAACAAACTTGAGATAGTTAGATTTTTTGATTCTGATTTTTGTAACATCCACTCTTCCTGTTTGTTGAGAGATGTATTTTAGTTTTTAAATAAGTTAAATGCTTATGTTTGTTGCATTAGATTGCATGTAGTTGCATTAGGAGGATGGACTAAATTGAAAAGAGAAGAGTGAAGACTTAGAAAAGGTTTAGTGGAGGAAGCTATGTAAGCTTTCCATATTTCAAGGGTAGCCTTCTGTAATGTTTGCCAAAAGATTTATTGTAGCAACCAAAATTTTGAATTTTTCCTGCTAATGGTTCAGGGTAAACTGGTAATTTGGCATGTGGTTGGGAAAATTATAATTTTAAACTGAATGATCCAGAATTGGGATCAGAATTGAAAATTCTTGGACCGCCTATAAATAGGGCTAAGTCCTAAAAGATTCATTAACCTTAAATTCTGGAATTTAGAAAGAGAAAGGGGAACCGAGTTAAGAGATAAAATAAAGGAGAAAAGATCAAATCTCCACTCTCAATAAGAATTGAATCCAAAAAAACATTTAGGAAGGCATCTAACACAATAATTAGTTCACCAGCAAGGAAATAAGGTAGCAAAACAACCTATTCCCTCTAATTTTGAATTTACTATTCATATTCTGAAAAAAATGAGATTTTGATGTTTTTTAAAGTAAGAGAGGGATTAAAACTACATTCTTAATGTTTTTGAATGTCATTAGGTGTTTTAAACTGCATGAATATACTTATGCAAGCTAAAATCATATTATAAGAAATGGGTTTTTATCAATTGAATGAGAATGGGATTTAATCCAAGATTTGAGTGTGATTAAGTGGTAGTTTGTGTTGTTTTATGTGATAAATAATTTTTGTATACTGGTATTGAGTTGATGAGGGTCAAAAATGATTTATGAACAAGTTCTTAGGAAAAAATCTAGGTCAAACACAAGTTTGAAAAATAGAATATCATGTAGCAGTCAACTTATAGACCTTACCAGTCGACTGTCGTGTTCTTCATTTGCCTAGAAACGTATACAGAGTGCTAGTAGTCAACTGCTAGCCCGTGAAAGTCGACTATCATGCTCATATTTTTTAGAAATATGTCAAGAACGTAGCAATCGACTGATAGCCCTCGGGTTTGGAAATTTTTCAGGACAGTAAGTTGGATGTCGACTACTAGAAGGGTAGAAGTTGACTTGCAGGCCCCTATTTTGGAAAAATGAACTCAATGGCCTAATTTGAAGCATAGTGTAACATCCACTCTTAACATTTGCATTTTATGATGATGTTTTCATTATTATTATTGTTAGTATTATTTATGGACTGCTACAGATAATTCATCAAGGTGATAGAATGGACATTGTTATCAATATACAATTACTTTTATTATAAAAGAATGAAATTGAAAATTTTGGTAAGGAAGGATAAAATAGTAATTTTACCATGAAGGAGAAAATTAATTTAATTCTCTTATTTCATGAAATTACATTAAAGAACTTTCATTATTTTTATTTAAAAGAGAAGAAGAATCTAGTTATGTAAGTGATTATGTGTAATGGATGCCAAAAAGGCAATTTTCCTTGATAAGGGGCAAAATTGTAATTTCACTCTAAGGACATATTAGTAATTTTACATAATGTAGAAAATCTAATTTTTTATCTTAATGTTTCAAGGAAATAGAAATTAGAAATTCTTACCCATTTATGCTCAAAAGAAGAAAGAAAAAGGGTGAAATGATAACATTGGCATAAAGGGCAAAAAGGTAATTTTATATTAGGGGCAAAATCATAATTTTGTTAAAATAAGGGTAAATTAGTAAATTCACAAAAATAAGTTTTAGGAAATCTTATTTAAGTGATTTTTACACATTAAAACCAAAAAGGGTGAAAAATAGAGCTAAAATGGCTAATGGGACTTAAATGACAAAATGACAATTTTCTTAAGGGCTTATTTGCAATTTCCAAAAAGTTGAGGGACCATTATGTAATTTCAAAATTATAGAGGGGCAGAAACGTCCCAGCCCATGGAAGTTCCATAAAATTACATTCTTGAGGAGAATGGATGCCATTCTTGAAAAGGTGAAGTAATAAGGGTAAATTGGTTATTTCACATCAAGGGCATTTTGGTAATTTCAACAAAACCCTAATTTAAGTTTTATTCTTCCTCAAGGTGCTAGAAATGTTGAAGAAGGGAGGAGAAGAGAGGGCTGGCCGAATTGCTTCTTAGGCTTGGAGAAGAAGATTTTCACACCAAAATAACTTGAAGATTTCACTTATTTTGCATTTTCAAGGTAGCTAAACATGCCTATGCCATTCTTTTCTTGTTTTATGATGTGTTTATGGTGTTCTTAATCTTGCAAGAAAGATGGTTTTTCTCTCTCTACATTCTTATGGTTGATTTGCTTAAATGGGTTTGAAATATGTTGAAAACTACTTGTGTTTATGGCTATAGACATGTTGAAATGCTTGAAAATATAAGAGATGGTAATTTTTCATGGATGGAACCTTTGTCTTAAAAAACCCTAACCTATACCAAGGCTGAAATGGTGTCTTTATGAGTGAGAAAATGATATTCTTGCATGATTTTTGTTTGATTATGGTTGTATTGTAAGCAAGATGGTGAGATAACTCCATCTTCTTGGTTTTCCCTCTTTGGCTGAATGCTAGGTATCTTATGGGTGCTGAAATTTAGTTAAAATGGTGTTGGAAAAAGTGTGAGAAAGTGTTACAAAATGGCAAGAGAGAGAAAATTAGTTAGGTTAATGTTTAAACACTTTTCCCATTTTCTAGTTTCACCATAAACCATCGAAATGTGACATACCTATCTTGGCCAAATGGATTCATGTAAATGGTGCTGAAATTTTGCTTGAAAGTGGTTAGAAAACCTTGCAAAATTTGTCATAAGAAAATAGGAGAGAGAAAATTATGGTACTTTTATGTTTTAGTAAAGGAATTATTTCAAATTCCTTACCATTTCACTTTGGAATTGTGCATAATTATGTGCAATTGAAAAATAATATGCATTAACAAATTTAGCATGAAAAATGAGCTACAAAAATGTGAAAAAGGATGATCTAAAGTGCATTTACCAAATTTTGAGGTGTGAGAAAGTGTTAGGCATAATTATGGACATTTCTACTATAATGTTTAAATGGTAATAATAATGCTAGAAATGAACTAAATAAGTTAGAAATGCCATTTTCTCATGTTTTCCTTGCCTTGGTCGAATGCTATGTAGAATTTCCCCTAGAATGGCTAAACTTATGTATTAATTGAAAGTAGCACCTATGTATTATTTGAAAGTAGCCTAAGGTGCCAACCAAAATGATGCAATGGTCAAGAATGAATGGTAAATAGATTGTATTTTGCCATTGATAGAAAGATACCCAAAATCATGTGGATATGATTGAATAGCATAGAAATGCTTATTGTAGTTGTGAAAGGCAAGGTTAAAACTCAAGGGAGGAATGATC
Organism: Senna siamea; assembly: GCA_031216115.1. Classification (NCBI taxonomy): domain Eukaryota; kingdom Viridiplantae; phylum Streptophyta; class Magnoliopsida; order Fabales; family Fabaceae; genus Senna; species Senna siamea. Next base: position 15,754,220 of record CM062356.1, read on the forward strand.
TGGTGAATACCTCCTGAGATCAAAATTATGAGGATGAATGATCTAATGTATACCTCCCTAGCCAGCTACCTTGTGGGGAATGATCTAATGTATACTCCCAAGGAATTAAGTGCAGGAGGAATAATCTAGTGTATACCTCCTGAGAACACAATCATGTGGGAAGGAATGATCTGGTGTATATCTTCCAAGAGTAAAGCATGTATGAGAAATTAGGGTTTGTATGGCATAAATGTATTATTTATGAGCATGATTAAAGTATGTAAACATTGAAAGCTTGTTATTCATTCCATTGATGATACCATAGATTTCATATCTCATGTTGATAGATGCATACACACATGTTTCACATATATCATACTCATAAATCTGTATGAAAAGAATATTTAGAACTGAACTGAATGTAGAGCTATTTTTTGTATTGGTATAGTGGTACATATCAGCTATTTTTAAAGAAAATGGTTTGTTTAGCTACTGGGAATATATTTCTCATTGTGTGCTGATATATATCAGATGCTTAGATACTGCTTAATCATGGAGATCAAGTTAGCAACAGTGGAAGTTCCCTTCCTAGGGACTTTCATTATCATAAAGGATATTTATGTTATATCTATCTTTGAATTTCCTCTAGAGTAGTTAGGCACTTTAGTATGTATTCGTAGCCCCTTTATTTTGGTCTTAATTCTACATGTTCTTTTTAGGTTAAAATTGGAATTGTTATTTTTTTGGCTATACATAGAGGAAAAAAGGGTGCTTACTGGGATAAGGATATACAAAGGATCTATTCATTCTCAGTATTTTGGAAAGGAGTATAAGTGACAGGCTTGTTGTCTCCTTACTCCTATTGTATGGATACTTCATATATCCTAGTAAATGTATACTGGACAATGTAACAGATAGTTTTTACAATGATAGTTTTTATATGGAATAGAAAGTTTTTATATATTCTTCTATGATTTATGTAAATTTTTATATTTCGTTGTGCCAAAGTGTATTTATCTGAGCAAAAGAACCCGAACCTAATTGCATAATAAATTTATGATGAATTAAATTCTCAGGAGAAATTAATGTAATTAAAGATTAAGGATAATGTAACCACTTATCTAATTAAGTATTATGACGTTGTTAAAGTAAGATAAGGGGTGTTACACATAATAAGCCTAGAAATTCATTCAAGTAAGGGATTTAAACCTAGAATATATAATGCGTAACAAAAGGGTTGAGAATGAAAGAAAAAGAGTAAGAAAGAGGAGAATTTAAAAAGTAATGAGCATGAGAACTACAAGAGAAATGAGAAAGTATTCCTAATGCATGGATAGTGGTAGATAGGTCCATGTTGAGTGACTAATTGTTGGTACGGGATGAAAATTGAGGCATTCCATGGTTAAATTAAATAGTTTTGAAAACATCGTGATGGTTATTAATTTTAAGTTAGTGAATTCCCCTATAACCAATCAATTGATTTACGTATTTAAAGTTATACATAACCATGATATGATTCGAATTACCCTAGTCTATAAACTTCTGAATAATTTTTTGGGAAAATGATCTGTTGAGAACAATAATCTTGGATATATAAGGAAGGATCTGCCAGAGAGGTGGGTAGGGATCTTGTGGTTCTTAGAGGTGGGAATGATCTGTCAGAGAGGTGTACAGTGACCTTCGTGGGGGTGTTATGGATGGATGTACTTGGATCCACTAGAGGATACTTCAGCATATACATGAATTGCAGTCAAAGACTGCCAGATAATATATAGATTGAAGTTAAGAACTATGGGTAGTCATGGACTACAAGAAACTCACCTATGAGTGAGGGTTATATATGAGGAGTTGTTCACTCGGCGACTCTTCGAATTTCTCTTGGTATGATCTTGTGATGATCATGATTTGGCATTGGCTATGAAAATATGCTTTGATTTCCTTGTTTATGCTCTTGTTTCTATGTGATGCTCTGTTACCATTAGGATGTGATATATATATCCTGTTTGATGGATATGAAATATAATCTGATGATATATGTTTATCTTGTGTGATGGATATGGAATGATTGCATAAGCATGAGTATGAGATATGAAACATAACTGTATAATTCATGCATTGTATCCTAATAGGCATAATGTTTTATCTGATGAAAAGAAGAATGTAGTGTTTTCTGTAAGAGTATGGTGATACAGATCAGCAGTTTTTAAAACAGATTGTTATTGCTACTGAGATTCATTCTCATATAAAATGTTGATGTGTATCAGATGCCTAGGTTCTAGATATTGCTAGAAGTGGAAGTGGATGGGTAGATATACCCATTGTAGGTTATTTTATGATAATAAAAGAAGTATGAGTGATTTCATTTGTGGATATTCCCCCTATGCCCCTACCTTCTAGAGGGGTAAACATGTAGGACTAATTTGGTAGTAGTTTATTTTGACTGGTAAATATGTGATACTCGATACCTTGAATCCTTATTATCATTTTTGGAAATGATCAGGATGGTGATTTTTTTTTTATGTATAAAGTAAGGGCATATATGTATTAAGATATGTGAGATAGGTATCCACTAGCGATTTTGTTAAAAAGGATATGAGTTACAGGTTTGTTGTCTCTTTATCTTAGTTGACACTCTCACATATCTATAAATATCTGTCTGTTGCACAGAAATTATAACTAATGTAAGTGAATTATGAATGTGAATGAAAACATATATATATATATTATCTATATGTTTTAATTAATTATTTTCGCTGCAACGTTATATGAGAATCCCGAGTGTAGAATTCCCAAACTAGTAGCACTTAATTATTTGAATTGATAAAAGTTAAAAATTTACTCGGGTAGAGATAGTAGTAACTCACTAATCTTATATTATATTATTTAATTAACTAAAAGGAACCATAAGATTGGGGTGTTACAATTTTTTTGGATGCCAAGATAGTCAAAAATTGACATCTGGTTATGTATTTTAATTAGCAGGAGGTGCAATTTCTTGGAAAAGTGCTAAATAGACACTTTTTGTATCTTCTACTATGAAGGTTGAATTCATAGCATGTTATGAAGCATCCAATCATGCTATATGGTTGCACAACTTCATCATGGGACTGCATATTATCAATGGTATTGAAAAGCCACTTAAGTTATATTGTGACAATAAAGCAACAATTTTATATTCAAATAACAATATGAGCTCTTCTAGATCTAAGCATATAGATATACAGTTCCTTATTGTGAAAGAAAGAGTTTAGAGTGGCTTTATTAATATTGAATTGATAGGAACAAACTACATGCTTGCGGATCTGCTTACTAAGGCATTAACACTCATAGCCTTTCATGAGTATATTGCTTACAGGGGTGTTGTTACATTAGATTTTCTTTAATTTAGTGAGATTTTATGTTCTATTGTACTTTGATGTCTTGACATTATTTGATTATATTAATGAAATGTTCCTTTTTAAATTTATATAGCTTGCTCTGAAATTTGATCTCATTTGGTTAAGGTAGGATAAATTGAAAATAGACATGTGTAGAGCACATTAAATGTAATTTTCATGCTATACATCCACACATAATGTAATACCTGTCTCCCTGGAAATTTTTATGATGATAATAATGTTGGAATTTTTATTAGGTTTTAATGAAATAAGGAAATTGGGGTTGAAATATGAGGGATTAAAGTGCAATTTTCCTATTTTGTTAGGAAGTCCTTGAAGTTTAGCTATTTCACCCTTTCCTCCCATATATACTCCTGGACTCCCTACACCAAAGAGGGAACGAGTCAACCAGGGAGAAAGAAAGGGAAGAGCACAGATAGAGGAGAAAAAAAGAAAGGAAGCAAGGTGGAATCCTCTCATAGCTGGATTTGAGGTAGGAAATTCATCACCTATAACTTACTAAGCTTCTCAAACATCATTTATTTAGGTTTTCTGTAGTTAGAACACCCAAATTTGTCAAAATCTGAGAGGGGAAATGAACATAGGAAAGCATAAGGCATTTTGAATTTTTTTTGTGATTTAGATTGGATAAATTGATGTAAATGCTAGTTTGAGCTTAGGAATAGATTTATGAACTAAAATGCTATGATTATCTGCTTCCATTTAACAAGTTCGAGGCTTAAATAAGAATTTTTAAGTTATGTTTTTCTTTCACTCGGTTTGCATGTAAATTCTCTGAGTTAAGTGATGTTTTGGGCTTAACAATTTATGGGTTTTGCTCGAAAATAGTTAGGGATTAAGCTTTTATATTTTAATTGTGTTATGGACTAGAAATTTGGGCTGGGATTGAGGAAAATCATGTTTTTAAACTGTTGAAGAATGGGGCAACCGACTGCCCACATGCATTAGTCGACTGTCGTGTTCTTCGCAAACCTAGAAATGCATACAACAGCTTAGCAGTTGACTTCAGGCATGCACCAGTCGACTGTCAAGCCACTGTAAAACCCAGAATCGAACACAGAGGTGTGCCAGTCGACTACTAGGCATGCGGCAGTCGAATGTTAGACCTCCTGCCTTGCGAAATTCAGGACTCCATAGAGCAATTAGCTGACTGCCAGCCCCAAGCAGCCGACTGGTAGCTCCTATGATGTGAAAATTGGTTTTTAAAACATGATTTGAGCTTGGAAATCCCTAGTTTTGATTTGAATAAGGTTCAAACTTCATCGTACATGAGAATCACATGAAATGAGTGACAGAAAACCAAAGAAATAGCAAGGAGAAATAGGAATTTAGAGAAAACCTTAGTGAAATCTTAAGATAAGATTTGCATAAGTGCATTATAGAAGGAAAATAGTGAGAGACTTGAATTGTTTGCCTCAGGAAACTAATTGTGGGGACAATTCCAAGGTAAAAGAGGAAAATCCTATTCAAAAGAGGAGAAAATAGTAAAGATAGAGTAATCTACACTCCTCTAACTTTTAATTAATGATTGTGAATTGTTGTTTTAAGTATGATTTGTGAATTGAATAGGAATGATTGCTTCACATGATTGATTTACTTGAGATTTTCACATGAGTATAGAAATTACTTACCTGTGTATGAGATGCTCATTGCATGTTTAGTTGATTTGGCTATTAGGTTATATGCCATAGGGATTGACTAACTTATGGTAGATATTCAATAGCTGATATGGAAAGCCGTTGAATATCCCCTATGCAGACTGTTTTATAAATTGATTGTCTTATTTAAATTGGTCTGCATCTATTAGGAATTATTCATTAAACCAAGACAATCCTGTAAAAGGTTTAAGGAGTAAGAGTTGATAGCTTATATGGGGTGATGTTTTGGTTTAAGTATAATATCTTATAACCTTGAGTATTGGTCAACTATGTATATGTATTGCCATATAGACTGTATGAGGATGAGACTAGCAATGTGCATATGCCAAGGGACGCTTTGGAAGTTGGTTCTCGCCTGTCCTTGAGTGGATGATTAGTGTTACAGATTATACTCACAAAATAGGACATTGTTTTCGGGTGAATGGTATTATGGATCACACCCAAACAAAATCATGTTTTCAGATAAAACAACATGTAACTTAAGATGAATGATCACATGAGATGTGTGATAGAATTATAGGCGAGGATTTTCAAGCATGATTTTAGTATGACTTTTCATATTAAAGATACTATACTCATGATATGTTTTGCATTGATTTCTCATGTTTATTATAAGTTGAAAGTATTTAGTAATTCACTTGTTTTTGAACTGATTTGTGGGAAGATGTTTTCTGTGCTTGACACAGCTGAGTATGAAACTAATTTTGAAAGTAATTATTATGTAAATTGCTCTACTAGGATTCATATAATCTCATTAAGTTATTTATTTAGATGATCAAGAACAGGGGATGCCTAAGAGATAACTAGGCATGGGAGGAATGCCAAGGCTACCGAGCAAAACCAGAAGAATTGTATAGCACTAAGTTAGATTTGTAGTAGGTTAAGGTTGTGTGTGTGTGTGTGTGTATTTAATGATGAATGTCTGGAATTTGGAATTTGTATAATTAATCTGATGAATTATGAATTAAATTGTGGATGTATGTATAGATTTAGTAATTATGGCATAGTATATTTCAATTGTTTCTGAATGACTGTTAGACGTTAAATTCCAGAGTAATAGGTGTGAATACATTGTGATATTAGAAATGCTGCACAGGATAGGTGGTTGAGTGGAATCTGAATGGACTAAGAGAAGAGTCTATTTGGGTTACACTCAACCAGTAACGACTCTCTGATGCTCCCTAATGTGGGAGAGTGAAGAAAAAAAAGAATTTATGGTAGTATGTAAAGTAGGATAAAGGGGTCGTTACACATAATCTATGTCATTTAGTTTAATTAATATTTGAGATCACTGTAGGTTTAGTTGTAAAATGATGACGATTGGCTCTTTAGTCCTTACATTAATGAGACTCGTGAATGAAATTGATCTAAATAAGGTATACATAAAGTTATAGTGATTTGTATATGATTAAAGGTTTTATAATATGAATACATAGTTATACAATCCAAGTGGGAGATTGTTAGATTTGAATTATATGCTATGTATATACATATTTATAAATACATAAAGACATGTAGACTTACATGTATTATGGATTAATTATCATTGACATATTACTGTCATAAAGTTTAAGGATCTACAAAGTGATTTAATTATATTTAATAGTCCTTATCATAAAATTAATGTGTGGGGATTAATTTATATTAATATTATGTGTAGAATTTTTAATGTGTAAATTACTAACTTATAATAGACAAATTAGTAATTTACTAAATAAAATTCTATATATAAAAGAGTGTGGTCCTTTATTAAAGTATCTTAACATAACAAAATATACAAACATTTTGTTTTCTCCCTTATGGTTCTCATCTACCAAAAGAAAACATTAGATACTATCAATTAGAAAATCATTCTTGATTCATCAATTTACTATTGATTTTGATACGCTTCTATTTCAAACTTTTTTCTCAAATAATTTTTAAAATTATCCAATAATTCAATCTAAAGAGATTGTTGTTGATTTGAATTGAATTAGTTTATCCTCATAATACTAAATTGATTGGATAATTTTTTTAACTATCATTTATAATAAATTCGGTTGGTCATATTACCGAAGTTGATCCAAATTCATCGATTACTCACCCCTATGTCTATCTATTTAAGGCTTCGACAACTGCCACCAAATTACCAAAGGGGCTACAACTTTAACCTTTTTTTTCTTTTCCATTATTAATATACTTCTTCTTGTTGTTGTTATTCCTTCCTCTATAAAAAGTTTAATCCTCTTTCTCTTTGGAAACACCGCGTTCTTTCTCAATATATACTTCCAATATTTGAAAATTAGAAGTTATACAATGTCCTTTATAAATCTGGACAAATATTTTTGACAAATTTAAATATTTTGAAAACATACACCGTAGAGATTGATAATTTATCAAATATTATTTTATTAGAAATATAATTTATTATATTTGATGAAATTAACATTATATTTGAAAAGTCTATATAAGATAATTTATTATACTTGATATTTGTTAATCTCGTTCTCATTTTTTTAATAGAGATTTATTTAAATTTAATAAATAAAAAGTATATATAAATTTTTAATAAAATAAATTTATTATTTGATCTAAGATTTATATAAACGTTTCACTTATAAATAAAATTATAACTACAATTTTAAGTAAAAAGTCTATGTAATATAATTTATTATATTTGATGATCTATATAAGATAATATATTTTATAAATATACAGTGGCACAATTTTAATGATAATATACGTGATATTTTATTGGATCATATAAATATAATTAATTCATAAGATTATTTATGTATTAAAATTAAATAAATAAATAATTTTTTATTTATATTTTTGGACCAAATATTTTCACTTCCTTGATATGATTTGTGGGAAGAGCGTCAGATGCAGCGTTTTGTTTTCATTCAGGTATTTATGCTTTACAAATCTTGCTTTGTGGAGAATGGTTAAGTGCATAAAGGAAAATGTGTTTGATTGACATTTTTTGTTGTTGAGAAATTTAAGAAAGGATCAAAATAATTTTCGACCCCACTGTGTAGGTTTTTTTTTTTGTGGGCAGCTAATCATAGATTTTATTTGTATTTATTAATTAAAAAATATTTATATTTTGTGAGACCCAGTATTTTTTAAAATAGTGAGTAGTTATTTATTATATTTGCAGATAATTAATTATGTATAGATTTTATTTTTATTTATTAATTAAATAATTTTTTGATTTTTTGACCACAATAGTTCAAAATTTTTATGATATAAATAATATAAAATGTAAAATAAAAATAGTAAAAGTTACAACACAAGAATAAAAAGTTAAATAATTTTTTTATTTAACTTATTATTTTAAAATATAATAATTATTTTTATATTATATTTTAAAAATTAAAAAAAGTTATAATTTTGTACATGTGAAAATTTTAATATATATATATATATATATATATAAAGAAAGGCAATTGTTGCCATTAGCAATTGCCAAAATTTAATATTCTTTTTCAAAAACAACAGAATAAAAAAAATGTCTGAGATAGAATGTGTTGTGTCTGGTAAAATAATACTAATCAATCCTATACTGGGACAAATTAGGGGTTAATATTAAAAAAAATAAGATTCGTGGCATTATTTAAACGAATTAGAAGAGATTCGTAAAAATTTGCAACACATTATCTTCACCAAATGATAAAAATAGGGTTCAGAGAAAAATAGATTTGACATGAAATTTTGGTGTTTAACTTTTTAAAAAGATAGTTTTCTGGTGAAAAAGCCAAACTTGTATCTTGTGTATAGTAATTTTACAAATAAACTAAACTTATTTATAATTATTTATATTTTTGTTATTATATTTTTAATTAAAATAAAATATGTAAAAAATTTTAAAACAAATTAATCATAAAAAAATAAATTATATAAATTATACACGCATTAATCTTTAATTAAAAAATTTAATAACAAAAATATAAAAATTATACTTAATTTTTTTTCCTTTGAAAATACACCCAAACCAGTCTCATAAAAGACCATTACTTTCAAAATTCAAATTTGTGGTTCTTCTCCCGTACTCGCCATAAGGAATAAACATTTATCTACTGTTTTAGCAAATGATCCATTAACTAACGATTATAAACCATCGATACATACAATTATACAAATAAGTGAATAACGAACTTGCTAGTGCATGTTGGAATAGGGGAAAAAAATCAATCAATTGGGAGACAGAGAAATGCATCAAGTTTCATACTGAGTAAAATATCCCATGAGTGATATTCATAAAACAATGTGAGATTACCCGTTGCTTCTGTCTGAAATTGCTCAAATTGGACTAGAATATGTTTCAATTTCAAAAATATTTACCAAAGTATCACCTATATAACTACAGAATATTTACTAAAATGTTTGTCTGGAATGATACCATTTTGCTAATTGCAGAATACAGCCCCTTGTATCCTCTACCTACATTTGCTAGTTCGAGGAAAATGAAACCAAGAGATAACTAAGGCGTAGTTAGTAGTCACCTCTTTATGTAATGAGGCAGCTTCAAAATACATAATAAAAGGGATTGAAATTTGACATTTGGTGCGGCAACGTTTGGTAGAAGTTTCTTTTGTAGGACATCTACGAAGCAAGTTTCACTTACGCATAATTATACCCATCTCTTCTGAGCAGTTGCTCTCTTAGAAGAACTAAGAGATCGTCTTCTACTCTTGTTTAAGTCCCCACGAACTGACAATTGCTTTTTCCCTGAAGAAGAAGCAGTTTCAAATTTCCAGTTTGCTGAAATTTCTTTAAGAGGACTCACGGATGAAGATTTTGAGTGTTGTTCAATCGCTATCCCTGAAAAACTAATGGCTTGTTCTGGCGTCGATTTCTGATCATTTCCCCCAACATAACCTTGGTTTAAAACAAGGACATCAGCTTTCACTGCCAAATCTTTTCCGCTGCTACTAGGAGTATTATCTGAATCAGACGATGAGGGGCTAGTGCTACTCTCCATATCATACAACAGGTTATCTCTCAGGTGTGTCTGCTTCCCAACGTTTGATTCACAGCCAGAGAAGGAGGGTCTACGAAATCTTGAAAGTTGAATTACCTGCAGTCAATCGTCCAAGAGCTAATTATCTGAAAAGCATTTCCGATTTGTTAAACGTCATTGTTCTACTTCTTGGAAGATTTTTTGTACTATTAGATGCACTTTAGGATTCTCACTATTTTTTTTTAGTCACTACGATCTCATATTGCATCTAACAATGAAAAATCTCAACATGCACTTACTCCATATAGACTTAAAATCCAGCTTTTGGCTTTTAAATTCTTATCTTGCAATACCAAGCGTTTATATTTGTCATATATGTTATAACAAACATGCATATTGTCAATTAACTTGCAGACCACAGTGGTAAACGTAAACCCCAACTGTTATCTCCATCTCATGTACAACTGCCTTTTACCTTTTGTTCTAGAATCACCAAGTCCTTCTTTAATTTTGTAATTGTTGCATTCTTCGTACGTATAATGTCTTCTAATTCTTCAACCCTCTGTTTTTAACAGAAGTAATAGTGTAAGTGGATCAGTCAAAAAGAGAAGGAAATAACTCGCAAGGATGATATGCAAGTGAGGATTACCTTGGAATTAGCAACCTCAGAAGAGTTCAGCAGAGTGGTTAACTCCTTTATTGTGGTATCCTTCTCTTCACAATCTCTCTTTAGATTATAGATATCTTGCTCTACAGCCAAGCTATTTAACTGTTGATAGCAAAAGACACAACAAATGTACTAAAATATAACAAAATAACAGTAGTATTCTGCGGTTAATATTAACTCTGTCCAAGATGACAACATAATTATCCGGTTGCTATTTGATTTCCTGATTTTGATTGAAGTTGACGACCATGGAATGCGACAAATGAGAAATAAATCATAAAAATGTTAATGAGTACCCCATTTGATCTAGTTACATAGAAGATAAGAAGCAAGGGTGACAGATAGCCACTAGCTAAACATATGGCTTGATAAGAGAGATACGATGTTAAAGATTCACCAAAAGAAAACACATTACGGATGAAAAATGGGAAATATGCATGATAGGAAGAGGAAAAAAAATGCATAGAGCCTGAGAGAAGAAACATATAGAATAACCAGATTTGATGAAACTGATATCGCTAAAACTCAAGAAAATTCCTAGAAGTTACTATCTGTTTGTAGTGCTTGACAAGAGTCTAGAAAGTGAGTATTTGGAACAGCACACGCTATATGCCAGTGGATGTATATCTGATGTGCACGCTGCTCAACGTGCACAGAGAAAGCAAGAGTACATTTTCTCATGAGGATTGGACCCTAATAAATATTGGAGACCACTCTTCCCATAATTTTGCCAAAAAAGAAAATTGCAGCGTGAGAAACAGCCCATAAAGTGCACATATCTTGTGACATGATCAATTTGTTATAATACAATTAAAGGTGAGGTACGAAGACAAATGATGATTCTGAAGTTCATATTACCTGAATATCAGCAGCAGATGTGACACTTGAGGCCCAATCTGACAAGTCAGACATTCGCCGCTCCTCTTGTTCTTCCTTAGAGAAGGGCATCTTATATTGGACTACCTCATTCCCAACAGAGATTCTAGTAACAGAGCTATGTTGCTAACAAATCAATGTTATGTTGTTCAGCGGAGACATTATGAAATTGCACAACTATAATTACCACTTACCAGCAAGCCAGGAAAAGCAATAACAAATAGTCAAATATTGTGTTCTTACCATCAAAACATGAAAGAAATCAGAGTGTTGATCACAAAGCCAACAGCCACAATCAACAAATTTAAAGTTCTCAGAGCCAAAAGTTTCATTCAGTGGCGATTCTTCATTCTTTGTGAATGACTTGCTGATTGCAGCAGTTGAGTGCTCCTCAGTATTGTTTAATTGCTCGCCCAGATTGTCGAGCTTCTGCTGCATGCTTGATAGCACCTGATCCTGGTCGGGAGTCAAAATAATAAAATTTAAAAAAATAAAAAGATATTCATTCATAGATTAAACAATTAGTCCGGAATATACATGACCTAGCAGAGGGGAAATTATAAAAGCAATACTTAGATTCTATATAATATAAAATTCTCATTTCTATGATTACTTCGTGGCAAAGGTAAAGTGAGAAAGTATAATCACAAAAGCAACCCGTCCTTAATCCTCATCTCCCACCCAATCAGTGGTAAAGGGGAAAATGAACCAATAATATGTGTCTTTTTCATAAAAGAGTTAACTATAACCATTAAAGGACGAAAAACTAAAATTCGAATGCAGGTAATCACGCAATTAAAGCAGTAACACGGTGGATTCATATGAATTCATTTCTTGAAACTGTAACGGTCTTGCAATTTCTTGATGAACTATATGTGAGCAATAATAATTCAGCCCAGGGAAACAGAGATTCATAATATTCATGGCGAGTGTGAGCTACAAAAATACGGACCCTTAATTCCACAGATTTCTTTAGGCGCCATATCTGGCGATTCTTCTGAGACTGAGCGACGGCAACAGCTATAACAGCAACGATAAGGAACCTGTGAATAGGATCAAACAGTTCCCAAGCCAGGGCTTGATCTTCAGATAAGTTACCTCCGATGGTTCGGGCGGAGCTTGCTTCTTGTGCGTTAACGAAGCGCCCCTGGAGAGAGAGCCAGGCGAGGTGTGTTGGCGACGAGATAGGACGGCTCGGCTCAAGGAAGGTGGCGGAGAGGCGGCGCGTGGAGGAGGGAGAGAATGGAGCAAGAGATACCAAAATTGGAGACGCTTGAGCATCATCAAAGCCAACATGTTGGTCGCCTTCTTCTTCCATGGTGTGATGATTATTCAGGACTGTAGTGGCTAATGAATTCCAAGATTCATTTTGGGTTTGGCACCATTTGCTCTGTGCATTCAAATTTTTGGTTCGGGAGGGAAAGGGAAAGCACACGCAGCACAACAAAAACACCACGGTGAAGGGGAATGTAAAAGTTGGACGCTCGCTATACTTATTTAGGCATGGCCTTTACTTTCTGCTTGCTTCTTATTTATTACCAAATATGAAAAAGATAATTATAATGTAAACAAAATTCAATGATTTTTTTTTTATCTTAGGATTGAGAATTTTGTTTTTAAAAAAATACAAATATAGACTTCATTGTTGCGTTAAACTATTTATGGGTGCTTTTTTTATTCACTAATGTCTCAATTATTATATGGTCAAAGCGTACTATTAAGTATTAACATTATGCAATGCACTTTAAAAAGGTCAAATGATCAAATCCCATATATATGATGCAGAGACTACTAAAAGGAAATATATTAGTATCACTGATAGGGAGGCATTGATAACGGAATATTTTTCCATTGATTTACTAACCATTTAACATTATATTCAATCCAGATATCACCAAAGGTAATAGAATGCATTTTTTTTTTTATTGGGCTGCATTTTACTAAATTTATATTTCATATATTTTAATAATTATAAGTAGGAAGAAATAAAATAATTTATTAAAATAAATTTAACTATAAAAAAATAATTATAAAAATAAATAAAAATAAAATACATTAACATCATTTAACTAGATCTTAAGTATAATAATAATTCTTTCATTAGGATTCATTTTTTTCATTTTAAAAGAAATTAAATGATATATTTTCATAACTGCTTGTAAAGGTTGTCAACATATGTAGAAACAAATGTGTCTGATTATTTATTTATGTTTTTTTTCAAATCAGGAAATTTTGTCATTGGAAATTTGACCGTCCAATTTAATGTAAACCAACTAGGGATGAATGAATTGATATTGTATAAATATAAAAGATTTGCTATAAATATAATTATATTTTTTTAAAATTATATTTATATATATATATATATATTTCGTCCTTTAAAAATATAAATTTTTATATTTAAAGTCATGTCTTTTTATATTAATTTTTTTGAAGTCATATACTTTCATGTTTTTTATGTCTTTTAAAAATATAATTTTTTAATTTAATAATCATATCTTTTCATTTTGAAGTCATATAATTTTATATGACTTTTATGCCTTTTCAAAATATAACTTTTTAATTTAATAGTCATATTCTTTTATATTTATTTATTATTTTAAGAGAAAAAAACGCATGTCATGCATGTGAAAATTGTACCTAACATATATTATTTAGAGTCTTGACAAACAATAGTTCTTGTTCTCTTTTTTTTTCTTACTCTCATAAATTTTATTTTATTTTTTTGTGTTATTATGTTTTTGTGAATTCTCCTTATAATTATATTCATGTCATCTTATTATTTTACAATTTGCTCACATGTTTTACATGCATCAATCTATTTTTTAAAAAAAATTAGAGATTTAGAGTTTATACATGTATCAATGAATTTTATAAATTATAAAGAGAAATAAAATATAAAAAAGCCCAACAACTACATGAAAACTAAGAAAATACTATCATTAACAACTACATGAAAACTAAGAAAATACTCTCGTTCTTGCTTAAATAGCACACTGTCGCTCATGGCATCTATATATAATGCAACAAATTTGACAAAAAGCATGAAGAAAATTCTCCTGCATAGACTGAAGCAGAGTTATGAATGAATGATAATAAGGAAGCAGACTAAACCTGAGGTTGGACCTTTCTATGTTGTGGAAGAAGCAAAGAAAATTCAATGAAAAATTCAAGACAACAAAATAAAACTGATGTCACTTCAAGCATCAATATAATATGCACATATTATCACAGATCCGCAACAAATAAGAGGGAAGAAGCAAGTTGGTTCATTTTAACAGGAAAGGCATGTTAAAAATAGCGTAGTTTACGTGTGTCCGATGTTATTGTGTGTCTTTTTCTGATCAATTTTCTCTCACTCAGACAAAGAAAGCATCAAATCTGTGAAATGTCTTGTATCATATTCTTGTTTCCAAAATTTGTATACCCACCAGAGAAGGAAAATCACAAAAATCTACGAAGTCTCAAATTTTTTATGATGAAAAATCTTCTTCTTCTTTGACAATTTTCCATCAATTAAACAAATAAAGCATCAAAATCAATGAAAGGTCTTGTATTTCTTACTTTCCAAAATCTGTTCGTGACTCACCCTGATTCTCAGACTTCTGTTATAAAAAATCTTTTTCTTCTTTTTCCACATTTTCCCATCAAAATTTGCGAAATGCTGTGATACCCACCCGAGTAGAAAAATGACAAAATCTTTGCAATAATTTGTTCTGATTTGGATTTGTGATTTGTGATTATATGCTATCCTTGTTGTCTTTGAAACGTTGCAAGACCTTTCATTATAGTGCTTTCATTGTCTTTCAAAACATACCAAAGAACAATTTCGTCATCCTATGCAAACCTACTAATATGAATATAATGTCAAATTCTCAGTATATATATTACATAAATGCCAAAGAATAGATTCCAAACACCATCAACATTGGAAAAGATCACACGCAATTGTAAGCTCTTGGCAGATGAATCGCAGACACAGTCTTTGGTAATGAAACCCTTCTTCCAATACCATCAGGCACATCTTCTTTCAATGTCACCTAGCATCTTGACATAATAATGTGGCACATCTTCATCAGGGGAGAGAATGAATTTTTCAAACACCATTGTAGTTCAATTTGGAAGACCCCAAAAGAAAGGTCTGCTTGACCAATTTGATTGTGTGGAAATGACTTAAAAAGTTACAATATAGATGCAAATAGTATATGTGTGTACCAATATCATTGATGAAAGATAGAGAAAGAGAGAGGGAGGAAGCAATAATATTTAATTAAAATAAGATCAAATTATGTAAGTGTAGATACTATGTCAAAAGCTGCTTTAACCCATGGTTCTAATCCCTATATGCTACGCACGTCTTTTCAACTAGTACATTTAAATACGTAAATACAAAATAATATTATATTTTTAAATAATATCTTTTTTATAAAGTACAAAATTCACATTTTAAATGGTATGACTTGATATGTGCATGTATTAAAAAAAAGTCAATCTATTAAATGTATTTAATATGGTATAATTGGTTATTATGTGATATGCATATATGAAGTAAGGTTTTTTTAAGACATAAAATTTGAAAAGTAAATAATAAATTATTAAAAGTATAATCATTTTTAAATTTTAATTAAGACATTATATTTATATATTAAAATTTAATTTTTTAAAATATTATAAATATCTTTAATTAAAGATATCATATAATTATTATGGTATCTTGAAATTAATCTTTAGTATAAAAATTATTATTATTTGATACTTCACCATTTTATGTAAATATGCACTTTTTAAATATTAAATAACATTTTAAAAATATTTAATGCATGATACTAAATATCAAATTTTTTTAATACATGATAATTTTTCTATATAAAAATAAAAATTAGATAAAAATATTTTAATTTGTATAATGTATTAAATACTCTCAGAAAGATGCATATGTATTTTTTTCACATTTAATGTGCTTTAGTTATAATTTAAGATTTTATTTTAATATAATATATTGATTATAACCAAATTCAATAAATTGATTAAATAAAATTGATAATCACTTAATTAGATTGATTGATATGATTCAATCAAATTAATCTAATATATATTAGCTCACCCTGATTACCAAATACAAGAAAGCCACTTCTGTATAAATATTTTTGTACTCTAAATATAATATTTTTTGTATAAATTTTTAACAGTCATTATTCATATTTTAAAAAATAGATAACTTTTATTTAAAATTTAATATCTAAATCAGCCATAATTTTAAACTAAATTATATAACACTTTTACTAAAAATATAATTAAATTATGCATTAAAATATTAATTAATATAATATCAAATATTCAGTAAATCTATGTCATTCTAATTTTATTATATATTCATAAAGGGACAATATTCAATACACAAGCACAAAAGAATGGACCACCCCCTCCTCTCCTCTTTTAAGTAATCTTCCTTTTCTAAAAATAGAATATTCTTTCTTATTTGACGTTACCTTACGTGTGTGTGTCTATATATATATATATATATATATATAAAATAACGTTATTAATTTTTTAAAATATTATAATTTATTATAAAAAGATAAAAAAAATCACTTTTGATCCCTTAATTTTGAATTTGATTTTATTTTTATCTTTCAAGATTAATTAGTTTCACTTTAGTCTTTATATTTCAAAAAATTAACCAAAATTTTTTTTAATCCTTAGCTTCATTAATTTACTTAACAAAAAATGTTGACTTAGAGTTAATTTTAATATTTCTATATAATATTATTGTTAATATTATCAATTTATTAAATTTTTATGTAAAAAAAATCTCAAATTTAAATTATAAGTTTCAAATTATGCACTCATCAAACATAAATCTAAATATAATTCTACCTATAAATTTATTCCTTTTTACATTTTACATTGATAGAATAATAATTTTGGTAATAATATAGGATATAAATATTAAAATTGGCTCAAACTTAATATTTTACGTTAGATAAATTAAGAATAAATTATTATTTTAGCCCATGAAAGATATAATTTATTTCACTTTAGTTTATGAATTTTAAAAATATTTAATTTATTCTTTAAAGAATACATTATATCTTAATTTATTCCTTAAAATTATGAATTAAAATATAAAAAGATGTATAATATTTATATTTATGAACTAAATTGAGACATAATATATATTTTAAAGACTAAATTAATTATTTTTATGATTCATAGATTAAATTGAGATAAGTTTTATTTCTCAAAGACTAAAATAATAATTTACTTATAAATTAATGATGTTAAGAATTATGAAAAATTGATTGATTTTTTAAAGTTAAAAGGCTAAAGTACAAATAATCAAACTTAAGGAACACAAATAAAACATAAGTCAAAGTTAAGGGATAAAAAGTAATCTTTTACCTTATAAAAATATATTTTAAAAATTATTATTTATTTTGATTTAAAAATAATTATCTTATTTTATTTTAAATTTTAAAAAATAATTTTTTTATTTTAGTCAAATACATATCTAATTACATAAATAATAAACATAAGAGTATTTTGGCCAACGTAAATAAAATTATAATTTTTTTTATCCTTCAAATGAGAGGAGTGCAATTTTTTTTTTTAAAAAAGAAAATATAAGTTCAAAATTTCTTAAAAGAAAAAAGTATAATTGACTTTCTCATCCAGAAGATTTTAAAATTATATTCTTATCTCCTTTATTTTAAAAAATTACACTCTCTTCTCTTAAGAGATGAAAAAATTTAAAATTTCATTCATTTGAATCAAAATACTCTTGTTTTAATTATCTATATAATTAATTATATATTTGATTAATATAAAAAATTCTTATTTTTAATTTTAAAATAAAATAAATTTAGTAGTTTTAAATCAAAATAAATAATGATAAAATCATAATTTTAAAATAGTTTTTAACAATATCCAATAATTCTATTAAAAGTATTTTAATTAAAATAAGTAAAATTATAAATTTTTAATCTTTAAAAAAGTAAAATTTTTAAAATAAAAAAATTTCAATCTCTAAAAATATATAATTTACTCTGTTAATATTGTATTATATTTAATAATATTTAAGCACTCTCCTTATTAAATGATAATAAGTTCACATAACATAAAAAACAAAAAAATCTTAATTAAATACGATTGTCAATACGTTTGCTTTTACCTGCCTTATGACATCATCTCTGACGTGTTCCTTCACTTGGTGTGGGCCTCAACCCAGTTCTCCTTCGTCCTTAAACCCAACGAAATTAAATCATTTAAAGTGATGTAAAATTTATCAAAATAATTATTTTACATTAAATAATAAAAATAAACAATATTTTACAAAATTTACTTGCTTTCGAGTTATTAATATATTTGAACGAACTTTATAGAAGGGAAATTTCAAAAAATCTAATTCTAACTCCAACCCAATTGTATGGGTTTCTTTCAGATAATGAATCCAGAAAAGGAATAAGAGCAGCATCTACAGTTAGGGAAGGAAATAGGTGCAAGTGTCATCATACAGTGATACATACTTGCCCCTCATTCTTATCACTAGAATTGAGTGCGTTTACACCATCTAACTCACCTTATCACAAACTAGTGTACGTCTTACACGACACTCACACACACTCTCACTCCTTTAGTCCTTTCACTTTTCTAAAAGCACCTTCTCTTCGCTCCCCTCACTTGCACTTTCCGACACTGATGACTCAATTCCACACAATCATTTTGTGTCATTTCCCAAAGCAAACATTGACCAAAAGCTATCAAACATTTAACCAAAATTATCCCAATCTGTGGGCCTCAGTAATGTGAATGTAACAACGAAAACCCACACATAAAGTCATAATAATATCCATTAACGTGCAAACAAAACTTGAAGATATGTTCGTCCCTACCCCATATCCTTCTTCAATTCCCCTCAATTCTCAAGTGAAAGCCATAAATTGAGATACAGCACAAAAAATAAAATGTCCACCCCATGCTACATGCTATGTTAATACGGCATCATAGTTGGGGATTACGACGATAATAATAATAATAATAATAATAATAATACTATAAATTAACATGCATGTCAGCTTTTAGGAGCCAACTCTCTCCCCTTGGCATCTCAAAACCACACAAGTGGTAGCTAGCCTACCTACATGTATTCCATATTATATATGTATGTATTATTTCTCTTAATCAGTGCAGAAAGAGAAACCTGCTCTCAAAGTTTCTATCTCCACCACCAAATTATTACAAATCTGTACAAACACTAAGTCTTGTAGTATATCCTCCCATCCTTCCTCCCTCTTCTCCGTTATTGATGCTGCCTCTGTGAACACGTACACTTGGCTTGACTGTCTGCAAGTGTCTGTACAATTATGTGGGAAGACAATATGAGTGATCGAATAAGAGGCAAAACCACAAAAGCTATATATATATATATATAGCTTAGCTGGGGTGGGGTGGGGTTTTTATTTGACATATCTACCTGAAGCTGCTTTTGAAGGTCTTTAATGTAGTCGACAGCCAAGTCCAACATGTCTGCTGTGTTTGTTTGCTGGAAAGGGAAGCAAAGATGTTGTAAGATGAACATGTCACAGCCTCATCATAGTGTTTGAGTCAATATCTGATATCTCTTACTTACCTTGTCCATGTTGGGAACCAGATCTTGTAGTTTCCTCATGCGCTCACTAATTTTAGTTCTTCTAACCTGAACCCACCATTTATTTGCTCAGTTATATTATATATATATATATATATATATGTATCTATGTATACTGCTTTTCCTTTGACTCAATAATTACTCAACAAATACACATTGTTTGACACTTTCCCAAGTTACAAAAATGTCTGAATGTGGATACTAGAACAAATTAACAATCCAGCTACAAATAGAAAATGGGAAAGGTTTGGGGGTAGAAATTGGAATAATTAAACCACCATACCCGCTCTGCGATGCTTCTTGGGTGAGTGGCACAGCCTCGCTTGGCACGAATTTTACAAGGAACAGAATCAGAGTACTGCAACAGCTTCTCAATGGCTGCCATCTCCGTTGCAGTTTTAGGCAAACTTAGGTGATGAGCCAATGGGGAAGGACCACCCCCTTGGGCTTGGCTTCCTCTCTCATTCTATCATTCACATTTCACGATGACACAATAAAAATCAGATCAATCACGAATTACATCATAATTCATGAGACCAGACCAAGCTCCAAATCCAATATCATTGATTCAACAAGTTGTTGTACTTACCTTAGTTTCAGCTGCGTGTAAACCAGAAAATGGCTTTGCATCTTCATCTCTATATCTTTTTACACCACTAATATTGTCACCCATGATTGCAGATTCATCCCAGGGATCCACCGGAAAACCCCCCATAAAATCGTTACCCTGGCTTTCCCCAAAAGCTTCATTCTGTGAATTATCTTCTCTGCTGTTCTTACTATCTCCAATTTCTGCTATGGAAGACATTAGTCCCGACGAGTAGGATGGAGGGTTCTTCAACCTCCTTGCAGCATTAAAGTTTGCTTCTTCGCTAGCATTGTTACCACCTCCAAAACCCCCCATGCCTCCCATGGCAGTACCATAGCCTGCAACTGTAAAACATTGCCATTTATATCATGGCTTTCTACTTTAATTTTGCATAACTAATTAATTAGCCCCATATATATAAAAACGAAAATTTTCCAAAATAGTTAATCTACCCAGAGAGATGTTTAGGAAAGAAGAAAAGGACAAAGAGCAGAGTGAAATAGGATACCATTATCAATGTTGATGTTAGCAAAGAGTCCAGCAGGTGAGCTCCTATGCCTTATGAGATTAGAAGTATTTCCAAATCCAGTCTTCATAGGCGGCAACCTATTCGCTGAGGCCACGTTCTGATTTGGCAAAGGTGGTCTCGCTGCGCTTTGGTATAAACTACGAGCACCACTCTCATACATATTCATATTCTGATTCTGCTGCTGTTGCTGTAGAAGCAGAGGTTCATTACTGATGGGTGGCATCACTTGAGGCTGAGGGTTGAGGTTGACCTCTTGCTTCACCGTAGGCGTCGAATTTTGGGGAAGAGGGGAGAGATTTTGAGCGTGAGTGGGTGAGTCTTCACTTAAACTATTGATTAAGCGTGAGAAAACTCGTTCAGTCTCTGGGCTTGAAGGGCGATTGAATATGTGCTCATAGAAGTCCTTGTCTATTATGTTGGTGAAGTAGGAGCTTGGGGCGGATCGGTAACGCGTGAGCCCGGAATTCATGTGCTGCTGCTGCTCCTGAAACATGGGAGGGTGTTGGAGATCTGACTCCATTCTACTGATTTTTCTTCCACCTCCCTCTTATAAGATCAAATCAAAACAAGTTCATAAATGGAATGGACTGTGTATGGAGTTGCAGTATGCAGTATGCACCCACTTCCTCCTCCCAAGGTTTCTTCCTGTTCCCCCAATTCCCAAATAACAATTATTCACCTCTTGAGCAGATCTAAAACTAATCCAAGAAAACCCAAATCCAGATAAGATATATGGAATGGACTCACTCTAAACTGAGAGGAAAGAGGAGATAGATGACGAGGAAAATGGAGAGGAGAGACGAAAATGAAATAGAAAGAAAAAAGTGGTTTTCTCTGGGGTAGAACCAAAGGGCAAGCAGGGACGGAGTTTGATGAAATAGAAAGGGAATGATTGAAATTGAAGTGAAGGGACAAGACTAGAAGCAAAAGCAACAGGTGAGAATCAAGAAGGATATGATAACAAAGCGCACAAGAACACACAACAATCATACACCATAAACATAAACATCCATCCCTCTTTTTCTCTCTCTAGTGTCTCCAACTCAAACTTGAATATGTAGTAGAATAAGTGGTGAGAGATTGGCCAGAAATTAGGAGAGGTTGAGGCTGGAAGGCATGATTGATTTAAGATTATAAAAACCAAACATACCCACACTCCATAACCATTTCTCTTGTTTTTCTTCTTCTCTTTCTCTAATAAGAAGTAAACCACAGCCATAACTCTGTCCTGCCCTCCCAGATTTGGTACCTTGCCACTTCCAATTTACCATAATGCCCTTCACATTGTTGGATAATAGTTTGAAAACAAATCGAAGATTACCACATCAACGTGGCCTCATCGGGGACAAACAAGCACACAACCACCCCTCCTTGCTTAACCCATTTTTAGAAACTAAAGCCACTTTTCATAATAATATATATATATATATATATCCATCTGTTCCTCCTCTCTATATTTTTTTTGGAATAAATTACATTTTTTTATGTTAAAAATGTTAAAAATTACAAAAATTTATAATTTTATTATTTTAGCAAAAATAATCGTATTATAATCCTTTATAAAAATACATTTTAAAAATTATTATCTTATTATAATTATTTTATTTTATTTTAAATTTTAAAAAATAATTTTTTATTATTTTATCTTTTTACAACTTCACTGTGCTCTTAAATTTGTACCCAAAACTACATACATAATACTTGTAATAAAAAAGTTATGTTTAAGCATTTAATGATAGATATAAAAAGAAGTGAAATAGCACGAAGGTGACACGCAATGACTCTTACATTTTTTTAACTCGCATCGGGAATCGTGGAGAAAGTTTTTGTTTTTACTTATCATAAAATAAAATATATAGCGAGGGAGGGGACCACAGTGCCACGCGGAGCTTAGTGGAAACAGATGTTTTAAAAACTATTTGTGTAGAACCGTCTCCGATAATTTTGCTTACTCACCCTATGACACAGATCTAATCCCCTTTCGTTGGGGTATCCCTGCGATGTCATATCTTGCTTCCTCTTTTAATTAATATAATCACTAATCAAACTCCCTAATCCCTCAATTATTCACTCGCTATTTCTATTAAACATACTAATTATATCACTCTCATCCTTTTATTATCAATTAATTAATCCTCACCTTTTAATTACAATTTCCCCCACGCATCCCTCAACACTAGCATCCAAATCTAACAACATCATCTTAATATTAAAAACCCACACTCAGTGATATCATACTAGTTTTAAATTTATTCACAACATAACTGCGATTTACATTCATCGCAATATACTTGAACTAAGTGCCGCAAAATGTTCTACTGATACTGGACCAAAAATACTTTTTTAGTTTTGTACTTGATCTTCTTTTAGTTATAATTTTATTCTTTATCTGATACATCTTTATATGCCTAAAATTATTTTAGTTATAACATAATTAAACTAACAAAAAATTTTAAGTAGAATTAAAATAACTATTAAATTAGTTTTCATATAACTTGAGAATATTTACAAAATTTTTAATTTTTTAGTTTTAAATACTTAAATGACAAATTTTAAAAATAAATACAAATTTTTAAAATATTTTGACTTCATATAAATTTTAATTATATTTTGGATATAATAATTCTATTTAAAATTTAAATATAACTAATAATATTTAATAAAGATAAGAGACGTCATTAAAATATAAAAAGATAAGGGAAAAAATTTGCTAGTGTATGTGTATATTTTAAAACATTTGTTGTGAACAAAAAATTACAAATATAAAAAAATATTTAAATATCTATAAAAAGATAAGAATTTATCTTAATTTAGTAAAACGCAAAATTGCAGCTGCACATAGCTTTGATTTCTTTTCCTTTTTTTCATCGACCACATGTCACCCACATTTAAATAATAGAGGGCATAATATCAGAATAAAATCTAACTGTGGTTCAAGGGAACTTGATTTTCAGAACTCTCTTGAGTTGTGCGTTTGCTTGTCGGGGATGATTCATTTGATATTGAAATAAAAAAGTCATGAAATTGAAATATAATAATCGTCATATAAATTAAATTGTAGAGAGAGTTGAATTGTTGATGAGACAGAAAGTGATTAAAATTAATATGAAGTTGTATTTAATATTTCATATACCGCCCTCTTTCCGCTTGATAAACACGTCTTATATACTTAAGCATTGTTAGTTAAACTCTCACCTTTTTTTTTTTTAAAAAAAAAATAGAGTATATTACTATTTAATTCTTAAAAAATATTTATTATCTCAATTTAATTTTTAAAAAATTAAAATTTTTAATTTCATATTTTAAAATATTTTAATCTTTGTGTCAGATACATAATTAGTATTATAGTAACATAAAATAACAATCATTATTTCTAATGAAACATTTGTTTAAGAAATATTTTTTAAAAGATAAAATTGAGGATTTAAGTTTTTTAAAAATTAAATTGAGATGAAATATATTTTTTTAAAATTAAAATAATAATTTATTATAAAAAAATAATATCATCATATAATCAATAAAGCTGTCTAGAATAATACACATTATGTTATAATAAAACAATTATGTGAAGATCCAATAAGAGTGGAAGTATGTAGTTGATGACATTGTATTAATTAGAACAATGATTCGATATCCAAGAGTTAGATTGGTTTTGGACTTCTCGCTGATGAATTATAGAATATATGATTTTAAAATAATGAATTTTATTATTTAAATTTTTAAATCAATTTATACATATTATCAATTTAACTAACTTCAAAATTAGATTAAAAATCAAACGACTTAAGTCTTTTATTAAAATTTAAAAATAAAATAATCTCATAAATTATAAAATGATAAATATTTTTTCTTAACTATAACTTAGTAATAATTATTTTTTAAAATTATTAAATATGATAAATATTTTTTTGTATTTGTATACACTTACATTTAACTTTAATTTTATACCTTTGTATTAATTCTATTAAATATATTCTATATCACACTTTTACATAAATTTATTATCTAATTTTTTTTTAAAAAATTTTTTTAGATAAACTCTAAGTTTAGCAATGTATAAAAAAATTTAATAATCTTATTTTTTATACTCATTTTTCCCTTATATTTAACCACAATGTGTAAGAAAATAAGAAAAGTGTATTTGATAAGATGTAGGATGTATATAGATATAGTTTGTAGTATGAAAATACGGCGGAATCTACGTAGAAGATGAGGTTAGTAATTAATAATAATAATTAGAAAGTAAAAATTAAATGGAGGTCTAGAAAGGTTAAAAAATGAGTTCCAAAAAAGAAGGGTAATGCACGTGCATTAGGATAAAAGTATGATTTGGACTTTGAAAAGTTGGTGCCAACTAAGCAAACATTATTATATAATATAGTTTAGAGCCCATACACTCTTACAACAAAGTATTAATATTAATATTAATATTACCCTTTTTATATTACACTACACCGATGCTATAAAAGACAAATGCTATGATTTGAGTGCACACTACGATCCTTAATTTCTTTACCATTATTACAGGTGAATTGAATTGTTTATGAGTTTTCAGATTTAATTAATAAAAAATTTGAATTAGGCCGCCTTTATTTATTAAATAAATGAGTTTAATTAATCTATTAAGATTCTTTAATTAAATGAATTAAATTTAAATAAATATTGCACAGTTTTTAAAGTTTACAAACAATTGAATTAATAATAAAATATTATTTTATATATTGTATTTTTTATAATTTGAACTAATTTATATATATTATAATCATATATATATTTATAAAAAATCTAGATAAATATAAAAATTTATTTATAATTAAAAAATATAATATCAAAATTTATATAATTTTTCATATATATATGTATAATATACATACAAATTCATAATTTTTTATTTAATTTAACTTTTATATATACATATAAATATAATATTATATTCATAATATTGTTCATCAACTATTTACACTGGCCTCATTTTAAATTTGGCTCATTTGATCTTCATTCTATTTGTCTTTTAAGTAATTCTCTCCATTTTTAAATATATAAATATAATTTTTTTTAATGTAATTAATTAACGCTTCTTCAAAATTTAAAATTATATTTTTGAAAATGACATGTTAAATATGTCAAATATATGTGAAGTACAACTAAATGTCAAAGTAACTATTTTACAAACATCACCTTATCACTCAAATCTCTTTTGTTTATATCAAGAGTACTCATTTGAAAGGAACAAGAAATATATTTAATTTAGTAATTTAAACGCGTCAATACTAATTAAAAATTTTAATCTAATCTATTTTTGGTTCATATCTCTTTTCTTCTATTTTGATAGTTTGGTATACAAATAAATTTTATATTTTAAGAAATGTGATTCCCAATAATTTTAAAATATTTTTAAATTTATTTAAAATATTTTTGAAAATATTTAAAAATATTTTTAAGAATATTACATTCTTATATTTGGTTTATCTTTAATATTTTTAAGAATATTTAACAATTTTTTAAATATTTCCTTAAAAAATTTTTAAATATATTTTTTAAAAAATTATAACCAAATATTTTTTTAAATTACTTATATTATATTAAAAACAAAAATCATAAAAATTTATTATATTTATTATTTATATATATAATATAATGTATTAAATATATATTTAATCAATATAAAATAATTACTATTTTAAATTATAGAATAAATTAAAATTTTAATTTTTAACACAAAATAAATAATATTTAAATAAAAAATTTAAAATATTTTTTAATTAAATAATAATAATTTAATAATATCTCAAATATTTTAATTATTTTTTAATTCCAAATAAACTTGGGTATGGGCACATGAGACTATCACAATAAAATAATAAGAGTAAATATATAAGTAGTGTTAATGATTCAAACTTTCTTGATATATTAAGAAAAAAAACTTGGGTATACTTTTAAATTTTTTATAATTTTATGTTTAAAATAATTTAACATAGGGTTATGGAAGAGAGAGAGGAGATGTAATATTTTTTAAAATATAGTGATAAGTGTAATAACTCAATTTAAAATTAAATAATTGGGATAAAATAATTGAAAACCTTAAAATATTATTGGAAGGTGATTAAGAAAATTTTTTTGAGTTTGTAGCTTAAATTTGAGAGTTTTTTGAAATAAAATTATATGTGATGGAGAAATTTTTATCTGCCTTGAGAAATTTAGCAGATAATTTTTGAAGACTTATGATAGTTTAAAAATTTCCAAATCCCTTCCATATTATCATAAATTCTTGCTTAAATAAAAAAATACATCCAAAATTTATCTAAAGTAAATTTATAAATGACTAAAATGCCCAAAAATCTTAAATTTCTTCTCTTTCTTCCATTTTCCCTCCCCTCATGCATTCATCTCTCCCTCTCCATCTCCATTGCACGCGACTTCCCTTCATCATCAAACCACCGCCACATCGTCGCTCGTCACTTCCAAAAGGTGCAGCAGCTTCACCAGACACCGCAAAGATGTCATCTTGACTTAAATCGCTTACCACCACAAAGAACTAAAAATGGTCATTTTCCCCTCTATCACGAAGCAAAAAGCGCCGCTTTGATCTCCGCCGTTCTTGTAGGTTGGTCACTGATAAGCACTTGGGTTGGATTATTTGGAGTCTGTTGGTCCTTTCTGTAACCTCCGCTGTTGGAATCGCTGCCATCTGCAGCTAAAAAATGACACGAAAGGTTCAGGGACTAAATTGTAATTTTTCAAAACTTTTGGTATACATTGAAATACTCTGAATTAATTACTTTTTCTGTAATTTCTAGCCTCTATGATGCTATTAGGGATGAATTGAAAGGATAAATTGAAAAAAAATGGTGAAAACCATAAATTGAAAAATAGGGACTAAATTACAAATTTTGAAAAATTTTGGTATGAAGTAGAATTTCAGAATTTGATGCATCTCTATAATCCTTAGCTTAATTAGGACTCTTATGAATGTATGAAATTAGAAAATTAAAGAAAATTATTGGAAAAGTTTCAATTGTAAATTTAGGGACTAAATTGAAAAGACTGAAAGCTAGATACATTTTGAACTTTTGAGTGAATTAAGTTTATTTGGCCTCCTAGAATTATCATAGAGTAAATTGGATTATTTTATAGCTAAATACCAACTTTGGGATAAATAAGGGACTAAAGTGAAAACTTATTTTTTTAGGCATTGAAAATAAGTTTTAGTTCTGAATGTTGGTTACAAAATGTACAAAGATGGCTTGAAGAGTTAATCAAAGGAAGGAGAAAAATCTTAAGTTAAGTGAAGAAAATCCCAATTAAGGTAGAGTAATTTACACTTTCCTTTGTTTTGATAAATAATTTAATGTGAATTGATTGCTGTGAATATATTTGTGAACATGTATTAGGAAATATGTACTGGATTAGATGAGTATAATAAAAGACCTACATGTGTTTGAAATGTATTTGAAAATTCTTTACTACTAGTTTTGATTGGACTATTAGAATTTTATGCTTATAGTGCAGACGAAACTTGGGATGGATACTTGATGACTGGTATGAGACAGTTGTCAAGTATTTCATATTTAGACCTACTTTTTAAACTTCCATTATTTGAATACGGAAATGGTGTATATATGTTAAGGTTTACCTATTAAACCAATACATCCCTATGAAAGATTATAAGGAGTAAAGGAGGGAATCTATACGGGAGAATGAATTGGTTTAAGAGTAAAACCCTATGATCTTAAGTATTAGTCATCTATATGTATATATTACCTTATAGTCGGCATAGAGAGATGAGACCTACTTGTACTGTGCACATGATGGGGGATGCCCTTTATTGATGTTTGGTTTTCAATCATATAAAGGACGGTCGTGTGACAATCACTAAGAGGATGGTCCTCGTGATAACAACAATCTCAATCACATGGAGGACAATCCCCATGATCTTAAATTGATATTGAAAAACAGCAGACAATGAATTGTGAATTGATTTATATGATTTTATGTATATATACTGATGCAATATACAAATGTTTGAGATCCTTTGCAGCAACGTAAGAGTGTTATGCAATGGATATGAAAATTTGGATACAAACATTTTAAAAAATGATAGTTTTCATAAATACTTATACTCTTTGATTGAGAAAATGATTTTGATTTTTAGATAGCCACTAGATTTTTTATATTCATTGATTTATGATAAATGAAGCTTCAATTCATATGTGTTATTAAATGAATGAGTTTGGGAAAAGATTTTCTATACTCGGATGGGGTATAGTTGAACACTCAACTGTTTTGAATAAAATTAATTTTATATTACTTTTTTGGGATTCAAAATCTCATTAAGTTGTGTGTAAAGGTAATCAAGGGCATGATGGCGTCAGGTATTAGCCTGAGATTGGATATATTTATTGCGTAGAATTGTAGAGAGATCGAAAAGCTATAACATAGCTTAGAGTATTAATTGTAAATAGCTTGATAGCCTTAATATGAGTTTATTACTCACTGAATTTGTATTTAGAAATATTTATGTGTTATTGTAGTAAATGATTAAGTTTTATATATTGTAATTAGTATCTTAAATATAATTTATGAATAGTAATTTAGATTTATATTCTAGAGTATGTTGATGGATGTATTGTTATGATGATTTGAGGTATTAGATAAGTTGCGCAGATATGAGGTTGATTGAAATCTAAATAGAAACGACTATTTGAGTTACATTCAACCAGTAACGACCTCGATCGATACATATTTTGAAAAAAAAATTTTTTATATCATTTTACGCTTCCTAAATTATATACTAGGGTAAGTGGTCTGTTACAATGAGAGATGTAATGTGAAGAGAGGGAAAGAGTTTGAAAAATAAATTAAAAATTAAAAATTAAGTTTTAGAATGATAATTTAATAAATTCATATATTAAATATAAAAATATAATATTTTATACTATCATAAATATTTATATTCAGCAAATTAACATTCAAAATGCTTACTATAATAATAATAATAATATAATATCATCACTCTTTTGGTAAATATATATGATGGTATTATTACAAAAGTGCTTAAACTAAATCTCACGCGCTTCTTGTCTGCTCTAATTTATTCACATCACTTCTATCAGCTTTCTCTTGGATTGTGATTAATTAGTTTTTTTAAATTACATGAATCTTTATTGAAGGTTGATTATTAATTATACTTATTACTTTTCTATAAAAAATTAAACTTAACTTTTTCTTCTAGTTTTTTCCCTGTTGGGACATATTTGGAGAAAGGGACCTTGGTCACGGAAAAAGAAGTGAGTTTTTTTTTTCTTCTCTTTTTGTCTTTTTTGATAAAAGGTTGAAATTACTCGAAATTCCAATAATTTGCGTTGGTGAGTAATGAATGGAGGATTAGCTGGAGATGTATGAATTTAAAGCTGATGATTTCGATCTCTTTCGAACTGTATTTGTGGGTATCATTGTGAGGACCCTACAACAAACGTGGTCAACGTTTCCATTTATGACACCAAACCAAACTTCGTCAATTAATGCCATTGAGCTGTCCCTGTTCCCATTTTATTGGGTTTCAGATTGCATTACATTATAAAAATGTGTTCTTAACATTTCATCAAAGAATATTATTGATTAAGATTTTTTTAATTAATTAATAAAATATTTAATAATTTAAAATTTATAAAAAGTAACAAAAATAATTTTTAACATTTTAAAATTTTATCAACCTTAACAAATGTCTTGATTATCAAAATTCTTATAAAAGCCTCAAAATGACTTTATTTAGTATTTGCAGAAAATGGTGAATGTTTCACAAAATAGTAAGTGCAATTCCCAAATTCATTAATCGTTATTTATCTTTGGGGCCGTTATTATAGCACTCATTTCATGAGTTTGAATCTTTTAAAATAAATGAAAGAGAGAGATAAAGTTTATAAAATATAAAAAATATAAAAAAAATTTAATCTTAAACTATTTAAAATATGTTATTTATTTATTATTTATTAATTTTTTTATTTTTTCATACTTCAAAAATTTTATCATGAAAAGTATTGTAGAAAAATTTTACCCCTTTTTACCATGGACAGTATTAGTATTGTCCGTACATTTTGATAGGAAGAATTTAATTTCTGTTAACTTTTTAAAATTTGTATATTCTATATTAATTTTAAAATATAATTAAAGTACGGAGAGCTTAATTTTCTAGTCACAAGATCCTTTAAAAGAAAAAAAAATAAAGAAATAAAGAAAAGCAGTGAAATTTACATCAGCAGAATATCTGTAAGACTTATTTTATATTATAAGTAGGTTGGGCTAGGGTAGGTTTAAAGATTAAATTTTGATGTTGGTTTGAAAATTGAAGATACTTCTTGGAGGTTGAGACACGTTATAGGAGACATTTAGTTAGGTTTGAGTTTTGGTCAAGAAAGTTTAATTAAGACAAGAATGCCAAAAGGAGAACAGCATATAACTAGCACTATTGGAATGCTATTTTATTTTGGGTAAAAATGCAATAAATTCCTTAAATTTTAATCTATGCGCATAAAACTTTCTTACCTTTAAATTTTGACAATAACTCCTTAAATTATTATTTAGGTGTAAAAAGCCCCAAATCCTACTTAACACATGTACACATTATATTTAAATTACACATCACTAAGGGTATAATTGTCAAAATTAATTTTAGTCAAATTTATCAAATTACCAAATTACCTATACTCAAAGAATCATAATTCTCTCACCGCAATTCAGCCTTAACAATCTCATGTTCTTCATATATTGAGTTCCATATGTTTCACTTCTATATAGGTAGCTGCATAAAAAAAAAAAAAAAAAAAGAACTACACTAACCTTGAGAATGTAGGAGCTAAAGATTACTACTGTAGTCCAAGGCTGCTACTTAGGCTTTTACACCAGAGTCCAGACCGTGTTGCTGTGTATTGCAAATGTGAGATGCCTTATAACACCAACGACCTCATGGTGCAATGTGAAGGGTGCAAGGATTGGTATCGTCCTCGTCCGATTGTAGCTTTCTGATTTTTCTTGTTTGCTCTACACAGATCTTGGTTCAGTGGTGGTAATTTGACATCAGGACGAGGGCAATTTGAGTAATTTTGATTAGAATTAAAGTGACACATTTGTCCTTCCTCATGTGTAACTTAAATCTGATGTATACATGGCTTAAATAAAATTTGGAGTTTTTTACACCTAAATAATAATTTAAGGGGTTATTAGTCAAAGTTTAAAGTTAAGGAGATTTTATGAACATGGGTCAAAGTTTAAAGGGATTTTTTTTTTTTTTGTATTTTACTCTTTTATTTTTTTATTTTTATATCATTTCAAAATTTTCTGATATTTGAAGATGAAAATTCAAGATTCTGGCAATGTCGAATACATACATGACTTAAGCAGAACCTAGATTCCAATTACACTGAATTGGTGCTTCTACTTCACTCTTCATTAATACATATTCACACCACAAGTGAATCTAACATCATATAATATCTACTTCGTTTATGAAATCTATGAGATCATCTTGCATCAATTACTTGATCTTTATTTCCTCAATATTTACTACTAGTGGAATATTTGGTTCATTCATATTATATTTTGATTCTTAGGGTATGTTATATCACGTGCAGGTGGCATAAGTGGAATGCGAACAATATTGCATTCCTCTTTTAGCATAAATCTCTCGTGGTTTTAATTTGTCTCCCACTATCTGACTCATCCCCAAAGTCAAAGAAAACATTACAACCACTCAAAATTGGATTATAGCTTTGTCTTATGACTCCAAACATGGAAATGTTTTAAATTGGATTTCTTTCATGATAATAATTCGTAAAGCTTATGATAAATTTTTTTTGCAATTTTTGGAAGACATCCTCCAAGAAATGGGCTTCCCATTGTTGTGGCAACGGATCATTATGCAATGCGTAACTACCTCTTCATACAAGCTTTTTGTCAATGGCAGCTCTTAGCTGTTTGAACCATTAGTAAGGCTCTGACAAGGAGATCCTCTCTCTCCATACCTTTTTATCATGTGTGCTAATTTTCTTTCCAGACACCTCATTAAGGCGCAAGAGAGTAAGGAAGTCAAAGGAATTAAAATAGCTGGAGATCTTCTCCCATCAATCACCTTTTGTATGTTGATGACCTCCTCTTGTGTTTTAAAGTGAATCTCGAAGCTTGTGGCCACCTAAAGAACATCCAAAAGAATTTTAGTGCTTGCTCAAGATTAAAAGCGAATGGAGCAAAATTTTTAGTCCTAATACTCCTAAGAGATTCCAAAAGATTATGGGAAGGAATTCGGCTTGTTAAGTAGTTGACTATTTAAACAAATACCTTGAGGGATTTATAGATAGAGATAATAGGGACAGGAAGACCTTTAAAGTCATAATGGAACACCTTGAAAAAATAATTAGTGGTTGGAAAGCAAACCTTCAGTCCCAAGTGGCTTGAGTCACTCTTATTCAAGTAGTACTTATAACGGCTATCCCTTTGTACCACCTCTCATATTTTAGAGAAAGAAGCTAAGAAATATGATTCCCTTCTTGCAAACTTCTTCTAGGCACATGAATCTAAAAAGAAGTCTCCAAAAATGGTGGCTTGGGACAAAATTTTCAAGCCTAAATCCTTGGAAAGGCTAGGGCTAAGAAAGTTGGCCCACTCAACCTAAGCCCTGATTAGGAAACAAGCCTTGTGCATAATTCAAGAAAGAACACCCTCAACAGTTGTATCTTAACTTCAAAGTATTTTAGGGAAGGAAACATCGAGAAACCTTTCTCTAATAGTTTGGGCTCTCTTGTTTGGAAAAGCATTTAACCAAGTGTAACATCCCACTTCTACAAGTATATATCATACATTATCCCATAGAGATGTTGTGTTACTATCTTGTCTCTTTGTACTTAACTACTTGAATAAAATTTTTAAATTAATGTCTAGGATTTTTTATTAAATTCAATTTTAGGTTTAGAGTTGCACTTGGGATTCTCACAATGTTTACTCAATAGCGAAAGCATAAATAAGATACGCATATAACTAGAAAAATATTTATATACATAAATATAAGGGTTTTATAGAAGTGATTAAGTACTCCTTCTAGCTATATATATAATTCTAAAAGCAAAATACCTCTCACCATAACCTATATAATCAAAACCCTTCAGACGTATATAAACAAGTTAAAGGAATAGTTGAGAGTCTCAAAATACTATGCATCATAACCCCTTGGTACTTGTACCAGATCCACCTCAACCTTAACTTTCATAATATACCTAAGCATCTGGACATATCAAAAATAAAATTTAGCTTTTCTAAGAAAGTTATTCTCCTTTTATACCACTTTCATATTTTATTTCCTGCAAGATTCCATTTCTGATTACTTAATTTTTAATTCCTAACTTATTATTTGGATTAAATTATCCAGATATACCATTTCTTAAAAACCTCATTTCAACTTGGTTTCTCAATCAGTTGGTCAATAATTTACTTTTTTAGCTCGTAGTAACACATTCATATGGTAAACCGTTCTCTCGAACTTAATTAAATTATATTTAGAGTCTGGGTACTTAGGAGGATGTTACACCAAGGATATGCAACATTCTAGAAAATAGAGAATGATTGGAAATGGAAAGGAAATCCATTTACATAGCACTCGTTGGTTTACCCATTCCAACTACGTCCTTGAGATTAGGAAAGTGGGAGACCTCATATTGACCAAAGGAAATTGGGACAGTCCAAACTAAATACCATGTTTCTTCAAGACATAGTTCAGAGAACTGCTCAGTCCCCCATATCATTAACAAATGGCTCTAACAAACCCATGTGGAAAGAAAGTTTCATTGGAGATTATTCAGTCAGGAATGCTTATCATCAACTCAGAGCTTTGCAGAATACATATCATCCCATTAGCATAAACTGGAAAAGATCTTGGAAATCAAAATGCCCACATAGAATCATCCTTTTCTAGTGGAAAATGTATCACAAAGGCCTACCTCTAGGGAAATATCTGAAGTATCATCAGGGAATGCCCCTTTGGATGTAGTGAGGAAGAAGACATTGACCATATTATGATGAGGTGCCCCTTCGCTCGTGCTATTTGGTTTGGCTCTAACCTAGGGATCAAAATTGACTTGCTCACACACACCCAAGTCAAGGATTGGATTTGTTCGCTTCTAGCAAGAACTAGTAGGATGAATCATAATAATGGTACCTCCTTTGAGAACACCATTCCATCTACTGGTGTATTTACTATCACAAGAACAATGCCATCTTCAAAGGAGTTAAGCTAGAGGTAACAACAATGATCAACCAGTGTTTTAGAATGAGAGACAGTATGATCGAGGCTTACAACCTAGGGAGACAACCTAGCTTGGGACTTGATAAACCCCCGCTAAAGGTGTACCTCAAGAATACATCCCTAGTTGACCATAAGTCAACCACTTATGAACATTGGGTGTAATTGGGTGAGAAGCAAAAGGAATGTAAAAAACATCTTGATGACTCACCCTTTTAAAGGCTTTTGAATCTCTTGCCTATTGGACTTTTTAGCGGCGGTTTTATCCGTCGCTAAAGTGTGTTTTACTATTATTGCAACGAATATTATTGCTGTTATAACTTTTGCTTAAATAATTAATTTAACAAAAGTTATAGTGACAATAAAAACCGTTGCAAAAAACTTTAGCAACGAAAAAAACCTCTGCTAAAACACCCAACAGGCACCCAACAAAAATGCGTTCAGCAAAGGATTTAGACGCCTTTTAAAGTAGTTTTTGTCCCCCTCACAACCTACATTAAGGAAGGAGACCTCCCGATCATGTCTATAGTCGTCAGAGATATTCGCAACGCCATTACCAAACTATAATTCCCCAAAGACCAACTTGTTCTCATCAACATTCCCTAACAAAGGTGTTCACTACTAGGTTTGCACAGGTAAGAGAGTCGAGAGACAGGCAACTACCCCAGCTAAGGACATTAAAAGAATCCTAAGACTATAGGATCACTTGTCCTTTGTTTTCAATTCGAATAAGCCCCCCCACCCACCCCCACCCCCATTGCCACCGTGCTCTATCATTATCCATCGGGATGGTTTGTTTTCGATTACTTGTAGTTACTTTACTGTTAATCCAAATTCATAAAATGTTTTGGGCACATATTTATTTAGGACTTAATTTAATATGTATGTGGGATAGTCTTTAAGGTTTCACCTTATAGAAAAATCAAGGTAGAATGGCTCAGCATATATCTCACCATGTCTAATAATATATTTTAAATAAATTACCTTTCCAAATTTGTCACAGTTAAAAATATGGATACATCTAAAAGTTTTATTCATTGAGAAAGCATTGAAAAATTAGGCACACTAATTGCCTTGGCAAAACTTAAATTAACCATTGTGATCATTGTCTTCAATATGATATTAGTAGATCTTTTAATCACTAAATATATATATATATATATGTATATGATATCAGCACGATTTATTTTATCATAACTAAATTGGTATGCCAGACCCTGTTTAGCCATGATTGGTAAGACCACAGTAATATGTGTCCGCAATGGTGTTTTGCTAGTTTAGCAAGAGTTTTCACTGTGGCTAAGCATTATTTTTTTTTTAATGAGAAGAGACATGTAATTTACTTTATGCCTCCAAAAGTACTAACACAATAAAAGGTACTAAAGAAATAAATGGTGTGATTAATGAGAGCTGAAACTCCCATTGATCTGTTTTTATTTTTTAAAATTTTTTCTAAAATTTTCTCTAGAGAGAGAAAGAGTGTGAAACGCTCAACGTTCCGTAGCATGCCCCAGAAATAAATCTGCCCTGACTCTTCTTGTCCTTGTTAATTGTTATCCACATTAATTAATTTGTTTTTACTTTTACTTTTTTGTGTGCTTTGGATTCATATTGGAAAGTGCACGTCAAAATTTTTTTTACATATAATAAAAAAATAATTATTATATTTTATAATAATAAATTAAATGATAAAAAGTTATTCAATTTATAATTTTTTATTGTACCTTTTTATTATTTTTATTTTTTACATAACATATTTTATTTTATATTTTATATTATATAATATATATTTTTAAAGATTAATAATAAGAAAAAACTATAGTATAAAATATAAATTTTTTTTAATATATTCATATAATTGTAGAGACAAATAAACAAAATCCCAGTCATTATAATACAAATTATGGTGATCTGTATATTTTAAACGTGTTCAGTTTTCAGTTTGCACTTCCAAGTTCGAATTTACAAATGTGAATATGGACCTGGTTGGGTTTTGGGCTTCTTTTCCTACTCTAATGTTATTTATTCACAGTCCAACAATTAGGCCCTTTAGCCCATATCCAAATTATAGGGCTTTATCTTTTCTTCTCTACCAACATTTTTCTTCTCTACAATAAAAACATGCTTTAAACAAATAAAAACACATAACCCAAAAGCAGGTTAATGCCTTATTTGTTTTTCTTGATGTTTAAGACATTAACCTAAAAGCATTAACACTATTGTGATAATGTGTTATTATTTGTTTCTAAACTTGATCGCTAGTCAAGTGAGGCAAAATCTGAACATAAGCTTAATGAAATTTTTTATAAATGGGTTAAAGCTCAAATTCAAGCCTATCTAACTTATAGTCCATTTCAATGGCCCAAGTATCAGTTCAAGCTTATGGACTATGCATTGACTTGGTTTATTATCACATTTTACTAATTAAAAAGAATTTTATATAATAGATGAATCATTTTGATTTTTAAGTGCATTTAACTGTAAAGCCTTAAAAATTCTTGACATAATGATAAATTGATGAGGCACATTCTCAAAAAACACTAATTAAAAAAATTATACATAATTGGTGTAGCTGAGTATAATAAACATTTTAAAAGAATACAGGCAGTTATTGGATGGCTTCACGCACTAAGGATAAATATGGATGAGATTATTAGAATTAATTAATGCATTTCCATGTTTAATTTAATTTGTCATAAGAGATAAAAGATATTAGTAATTTATCACATCTCATAATTAATTACAATGTATAGAAAATTAGAAATAACCTTTCAATTATCGAAGACAATGACTTGTGTGCCCCTACTCTCCTTCAATTGCTGTGTCTCCTATATTTGTGTAATAAGTTTCTTT
The DNA here is from genome assembly GCA_031216115.1 of Senna siamea. Lineage (NCBI taxonomy): Eukaryota > Viridiplantae > Streptophyta > Magnoliopsida > Fabales > Fabaceae > Senna > Senna siamea. The sequence goes on from CM062356.1 coordinate 15,792,645, forward strand.
ATGCCCCGTATATACTATTAATTTTTGTAATTATTTATTTTTTAGTATTTTTATTCTATCTCGTGCTCCTTGTGTCTATTTGGAAAGAAGACTTTAAAATGAAAGCAACATTTTTGAAAGGAGCTTAGATTATTTGAGATTTATATAAATAAAAACAATAAATTAATTTACGGAAATTATAAGAATAAGCTCCTTGTACATCTTAAATTTTGCTTAAATATCATTCCAACATATAATTCAACGAGAAAGTTTACTTGGGCCCAATTTTTTTTTAAATATTTGGGTATGTGGAGTTGTTCTTCGATGGGATTGAAACTCAAATTATAGATGGAGTACTTGAGTGATATTTCATGAGCTGGACTTGGTTAGGTTTATAAAATTAGATTACTCAAATGATTAGGTTAATTTTAAAATTTATTGACTTTTTTACATATATTTCAATATGACCCGTAAATTTAAACTTTGAGTAATATCATGGACTACTTAATTTATGAACAAGTCTATTTATTTTTTTCTTTTGTTTTTATTGCAGAAAACAATAGAGAACTCCAATGGCAAAGAATTCAAACGAATAAATCATGCTATTAAATAAGTCAAGTGGGTCAAATAGGATACGTATTTGCAGCAAGGATATATGCACTCACATGGCTATTTTAATTTATACGTAACATGTATGTCAATAACCAACTATTATTATCAGATAATATTATACAAAAAAAATGGTTTGTATTGTTTGTAAACATACTGATGTTGGAAGTTTGTCACCTCTTCCATATATATATATATATGAAGATGTTCGTTGAATTCCTCTTCAACACTTTCTTTTATGGGGAAAGTTTGGTACCTTTTCTTCTAATATTTACTTAATCAAACGTCTACTTCCGTATTAAAAAAAGTTAGATCTAATAAAAGAAATTAATTTTTTATAATATATCAAATTTAGATTTGAATCTCTATAAAAAAAATCAAAATTTAATATGTGATATTACCTTAAATAAGATTTTGTCAAATAAAATTATCTTCAACAAAAAAATACTTTTAAAAAACCAAACATTGCCTACTTACATAATCTTTTAATAAACTTAATATAAAATTTGTGCACATGCTTCTCTGGATCCTCGCCTAAACAACCTTTTTATGGTTGACATACGAAAATTAAAATAATATGAATGATTATACATATATATTTATAAATGCATATCCATAATAACAGGAGTTTGAGCACTTATTCCGCTTAACCACAACATCTCTATCTGGTAGTTGTCTGCCCCAGATATATACTACCTGAACTCTCGCTCTATTTTTTTTTTAAATTCAAATAAGGCGATACAAAGATTAAAATTGTGGATTAGTAGGTCTTGATAATAGAGTTTGGATACTGATTGTGCGAACAAAAAAATAGATTAAAATTGTTGAGACTTTGTATTTTAGAGAAAATATTGTGGGGCAAAATAATTATTAAGATGATTTGGATGTTGTAACAGCCGTATGCTTGAGTTGCGATGGTTGCTATATAATTGAGATGATTTATTGAGTGTTGATGATGTTGACTCTTACGTCCTCCTATTTTCTATAAAAATGAGAATGATGGTGGGACTGTACGTAGTAAAGATTTCGCAAGATGATTTGTTGCTTTCACTTGGGTTTCACCCATCATGATCTTTTTTTATGTTTTTGAATTGTTTGCCGATTTGACTAAGGGTTAAAATGTGCGTACTTTATGACCCAACCAGCTAGGAGATCACATTGCACATGTAAACACATGCTTGTTTGTTTCCTCTCAGAGATATGGCATCTTCTCATGAAATATTTATTAATTAATTCTTCAATTTATTTTTAATGTGTTTCTTTTATTTTAAACAAATGATTCAATTACGAATGAGGTTGGTTTTAATAGAAAGATTTAATAGGGTGAGCATTGATTTGATTTAAACTATTTGACTAACTAAACTTACTTGATTGAATGACTAAAAAAGTCATTCAATCAATCTAATAATTTTAGCATCAATTTATGCAATCTAAACAAGCTTGAATTATTTTGAATTGAATCGTTCCAATTAGTTTTTAATAAAAAAATAATAAAATTAACATTAATATATATATTTTTAATTCCAACTATATATGAAAATATAAATTTTTAACCATAAAACTTATACTTTAAGACAATTTTAAACAACTATAACCATAAAAAATATTTATTGTAAAAATTAATAATAATATATTTAAAATTTTAATTAATATATAATATATAATAAATATATAATATTAATCGAGTTGCGTTCAAATAAAAATTAACATCACCTAATAATCAAATTGATTTAATTATTTTTTATTATTTTTTATCTAATCTATTCAATCAAATAATTCATTTTGATTAGATTCATAGGGTTCCGTTTCGTTTGAATTTGATTAGTCCTAGGAGTTAGTTTCTTACGTGATAGATAAAGATTTAAATTTTTACTAAAAATATATTCATATTTAATGCCAAAAATGCTTGATTATAGTAGAAGATATTCATTAAAAAAAAAATTTGAAAGAGAGAAAGAAAAAAAAAAAAGAGAAGAGTTTGTGCATGTATGCCACTAACTGTCAGGTCTTGATTAGCGCAGGATCTCAGGAGAAACAAACACGGTATAGTCATATTTAATTAATTTGTTTATTGAGAATGGTGTTGGTTTAATTTTATTAAAATGAAGAATTGCACTTTCCCATAAGGAAGCATGGAATCATGGGGATAAGGTTTTCTGGAATATTACTGGCCTTCCCTGGCTGGTTGGATTTTTCCTCTCATGTATACGTATATTAAACAGCTATACACATAAAATAATTGAGAGAACACTTGCATGTTCAAACCCCAATCATTCATTTCCATATTGCATTGATTTTGGTTTCATGTTTCAAATTATTGACAGTAAAAAGAAAAATAAGGAGCACGCATAGATGTATACATATCTCTCTCTCTCTGTGCTATAGATAGGGGTGAAAATGTCCTTATCCGGCCAGCCTTCAATACTAAATGACCCCAGCTACGAGATGTTCAAGCAAATTAAAGTCCATCCGCTTTTAATTTTCAATTTTCCAATTCTGAAGAAAATTAGTTAAGGTAATTATATAATCTTGGTACTTTAATTTTATGAATTACTTAAATGGATCAATGACTATATATAGTTTGTCTTAAACACCGAAAATAGTTATATGTAACCATCATGAGGGAGACAAAGATTTAGGCACTCATTATTGTAATTTTAGTTATGATGGACCACTAAACCTGGAAAGATATGACCTAACGTGACATGCTCCTAATTGATCAACTCTCCCATGTTCCTCAATTTGACCTTCTTTCTCTCTCATTCCTTCATCCTAGGATGCCCAATCACCAACCTTTCCATTATCAACTTCATGCCCCTCAATGTAACACAAATGTAATTAATTATTACAGGAAACTTGTCATCAAAATTACTATATTTACTATTCTTTTAATTTTAAAAATTATATTAATATTATTGATAGAGGTATAAAGCATCACCATCCTTGTATGGTCGCCCCCTCCTAGTTATTGACATCAACAACTGGTCAGTGTTTTTGATCGGACGTTCACCTGTCATTTTTCTTAATTAAATAACTTCTACTCTACTGTTATCATTGGAAATGACAAAACTTTTTAATTTTAGAATCTTATGAAATTACTCGTTTAGAGACTTGGATATTAAATTTTTTTTCTCATGAGAATGGAATCGAGGGTAAAATTCTCTTAAAGTAAGTTTGGAAATGGGAATGAAAATTATGCTCTTCGCTTCATGGAATTTTCGTCTCTAAAAATTTATATAAATATTTTTTTAATATATATATATATTGATTTATAATTTATTTATTGTTTATTAATTAAAAAATTAAAAAAATAAGTAATTTTAAAAAGTAGTAAAATTCTTAAAAGTCTTTCTTTATAACTTTTCATTTTATTTTAAAATTTTAAAATTATAATTAATTTTTTTATTATCTTGATAAAATTAAATATTTTTTATATATATTTTTAAAAAAATTATACTATTATTTTGATAAATTATTATTAACATTTAAGTAAAGAATCTTAATAATTTTTGAATTCATATAAAAAATAAAAATAAAGATGAAAGACAATGATAAATATTCCCATCGTATCCCGTAATCATTCCTAATTATTGTCTACATCTCCCATTACTCAAGATGTACAAGCCTTGTGTGCCAAAATGTCTTTACCTCATTCCTCTATCCCTATAAATACGTAGAACTTTCCCTTGAATTAGACAGTTACAATAAGATTATGTTACTTATAGTGAAATCACTTGGAGATTATTCTTCCTTGATCCCGCCTAGATGCTTTGAATTTGCTTTAGACTTAACAATTATATATATATAATAATAAAATTATTTAACTATTATTATATAGTATTAAAATTTTCATATTAATATTGAATATAAATTTAATTATAATTAGTATTATATTAAAAATAAAATTACAGTCTAGTGATATATTGAGTGTCCCTGCCACTCTAGACTTGTGCATTGCACCTTCTCTTCTTCTAAACTATGCATGTGCGTGCTTCTCACGGTCTCTGTCACACTCACCCTCCGTCTACAAACTTACCCTTTCCCATATGTCACAGTTTTATGAAATTTTCTGAATTTTTTATTAACAAAATGCTCACACACACATGAGTTGACTAAAATGGTCCAAGACTTATCGAGGGAAAGGGTGACGGAGGGAGGGGCAAAATGGTCAGGACAACTGGATTGAACACTATAAATGAGGTTGTCAGATTCCCAAACTCCATGCAAACGAACACGATTCCTTGCCGTCAATCACCACACCCACAAAACACGTTTGCTTTCATTTTCAGATTTCAAATTTCAATCACTCTTGAACCAATCTACGCACACAGATTACAGATTACAGATTACAAGTAAATGGGTCGACCTTGGTTCATAGCAGCAGTGCTACTATTGCAGGCCCTCAGTTTGGCCGTCCACTGCTGCCCGCCGTCGGACCGGGCGGCGCTGCTCGCCTTCAGGGCAGCTCTCCACGAGCCTTACTTGGGAATCTTCAACTCCTGGACCGGCACCGACTGCTGCCACAAATGGTACGGCGTCAGCTGCGACCAGCACTCCCGCCGTGTCGCCGACATCAATCTCCGCGGCGAGTCCGAAGACCCTCTGTTCCAGAAAGCCCACCGCACCGGCTACATGACCGGCTACATCTCCCCCGCCATCTGCAAGCTCACTCGCCTCTCCAGCATCACCATCGCCGACTGGAAAGGAATCTCCGGCGAGATCCCCCGCTGCATCACTTCCCTCCCTTTCCTCCGCATCATCGATCTCATCGGAAACCGCATCTACGGTCCCCTCCCCACCGACATCGGGAGGCTCCAGCGCCTTACCGTCCTGAACGTGGCCGACAATCTGATCTCCGGCGAAATGCCCCCCTCCTTCACCAACCTGGCAAGCCTCATGCACCTTGACCTCCGTAACAACCGAATCTCCGGCTCACTTCCTAGAACCTTGGGGAAACTGACAATGCTAAGCAGAGCTTTGCTTAGCGGGAACCAGCTAATCGGAAGCATCCCCACTTCCATGTGCTCAATTTATCGTCTCGCCGACGTGGATTTGTCTCGTAACAAAATATCCGGCCCCATACCCGAGTGCGTGGGTCGAATGAGTGTTCTGTCTACGCTTAATTTAGATGGGAACAAGTTTTGGGGTGAAATACCACAAAGCTTGTTCAGTTCGGGTATCAGCGATTTGAATTTGAGCCGAAACGGGTTGTCGGGTACCATACCCGATGTATTCGGGGCGAGGTCGTATTTCACTGTGCTTGATTTGTCGTATAACAATCTCAAGGGTGCGATTCCCAAATCAATCTCAGAGGCGTCGTTTATTGGTCACTTGGATTTGAGTCACAACCATCTGTGTGGGAGAATCCCAAGTGGCACACCGTTTGATCATCTCGAAGCGTCGTCGTTTGTTTATAATGATTGCCTGTGTGGGAAGCCACTCAAACCTTGCAACTAGAAATTAGAATTGAATTAGCATGTGAGATAAATGGTGGTAATGGATGGTATTAATTTGTGTTAATTTTGTAATAGGAAGAGATGGAGGTGTATGTATAATGCATGTTTAGTTAATTGATTCTTGTGCTTCAATTCGTTTATGGTTAATTACTTACTATTGCAAGGATGTGCAATAAAATAGAAAGTTGCATGAATGCAAATTCTATCATCTTTATGAATGACGTTGTGTTTTGCATTGCATGGATTATTTTAAAGGCGGCCTAAAGCTTCCAAATTCTGAAGTGATTGATTATCATTTGTGAACCAAAAGTCAGTCCCAAAGACGACAGTCATTTTCTTTGGAAACATGGTGACGTGTGATGGAGTCTGGAGTTTTATTTTTCTTTTCTTTAATCTCAAAAGAGAAATGAATTAAAAAAAAGAAAAAGAAGGAGGAGGAAAAAAATGAGTGGATAACAAGGGAGAGGGTAGATAGTGGACAGGTCACGTGACGTGAATTATTGTCACATATTTTTCTATTTTTTTAAAAATGTTTTGTGGATTGGTCTTGGTCGGTGGGTCCATTATTCAGTTTATTTGAATTATTGTCACCACCAGGAAAGGCATAAATCAGAATAGAGAGAGAAAGCAGATGGATTAACTCAGTGGAAAGCATTATGTAGTTAGCAACGATGATGCGAAGAGAAGGTGCCCACAAGTTCATACACAAGTTCGTAGGGTAGTATAATCACTCTTCCACCAAAGTCATGGAGGAATCAGCGTCTCCACTTGTTAAATTTATCGTTTTCTGTATATATATATATATATATATATCTCAGATAATGTGATCAACCTTTGTTTTGTATAACCATATTTTAATCTCATGACTTCAGCTAATATATCAAGTTGGAACTGGAGCAGATATGGGGACTCTTTAGTAACATATGCCTACTTTACTAGAAAGCACACAAAAAGTTCTCAACAAACCTGATCATCACAACAAATATCTTGCTTCTCTTCAATTCTATTCAAAATATGATTAGCCATAGAAATGGGGAAAAAAAAGTAAATTTTTGCTTTACAGCTTTTTTTGTTGTAAATAATTATCAGTAATACCTATACCATATTTATGTTATATAGCAGATAAAAAGTAGGATAAATGAGAACCGGCAATTTAAAAAACAGTTTTTTTTCCTTCCCCTGTTCTTTTCTCTACAATTAAGGGGGTAATGTTACTGTAGTTTTCCTATATATATATATATATATATTCTGCAAATCACTGACAAAAATTTCAACAAAAGAGAACATAAGAAGAAGCAATTCATTTACTATGTGGTTTACAACTTATTTTTAATAATTTGAACCTCCACAGATGAACCGTATACAGTTTTATATCAACCAACTCCCTATCAAAGAGGAGGAAAACTAAAAGCCGTGTCAAGCTTGAATGTTGAAATAAATCGTATAAGGTTCATCTCTGAAGGCGAATAATGGTTCCAAAAGAAATTTCTTCTTTGCCCCATTAGCCACAAAGCTGATAGGATTGTACTGACGTAGTACATCTCTTGCTACAAAGCTGGCTTCTTGACTGAAAGTACCATCAGAACCCGACTCGCATCTGAGCTTCACACTTGCACCAGGGCTCAAATCACTATACACAAAGCAACCCTTATCGCTTTGAGCTTCTAATGATATAGTGTCATTTTGTCCATCCAATCCCGCTACCACAAGAAAAACATTAGAGGCCCCACCTTCAGAAGAATCTGCAATGACAAGAGGACGTTCTGCTCCGTGGTGCATCAAGAGCATTCCAGGAAGATTAAGTGGTTCTAACATCACTGATTTACCAATTGCATCTCGCCACGTTGAAAACTCTGAAGAAGGTTCTCTTATTACAAGTCTAAATGTTGCATGAAGAGCATGTTCGGTGCCAGGTTCAGGTAAATTTTCCATTGTAAGAGATTGATTTGAGTTTGTTAAAACAAGGGTTGAGTCTGCAAGTTTTTGGGTAAATGATGCTAGCTGATTATTGTAACCAGCAGGGATTGGAGCAATCCAATCTGCAATAGATGCATTTGACCCAACTTCAATGTCCCAATCACGAGTGGTATGACCAGCAAGAACATACGGACCATAAAGAATTGCTTGAATAGAAGCATATTCAGACCTCTCATCTGAATTAAATTCAAACACATACTGTCAGTAATGTGAACAATTTTTTTCTTATTTGTATGACAGTGACTGGCACACAGGGATTACTACCTTTTATAGCCTCTGTTCTGAGAGTAATAGGCAACAGCAGGGTCAGCTTGTCACTGGCACTCCACTTTCCCGTGATTGACAAAAAGTTTCCTGCAGGTCCCCCAAAATAAAATTTTACTTTCAAGTTTCAGTCTTTCAGGAGTTGAAATTGATGTGTACATATATACTTAAATGAACTTTTGGTCCCCTCGTTTAAATTTAATTAGTTGTCACTTTAGTTTTCATTTCTTCTGACATGGAATGAACTATGTATAGCAAGCATGCACAAATATATTCGATTTGATGGCTAGACCAAATTATTACCTGGAGATGGCACAGATAAAACCTTGTCATTTAACGTTGCCTTGGCACCATCTAATCGTGTCCAAGTTGGTACTCGGAAGTTCAATGTAGATGAAGCGCCAGTTCCCTGCAAAAGTGGATATTTAGATGACAGGTTGCAAAAGGGATATGTAGATTATCTTGTACTTTACAGCTTCTTAGTTTCTGCAACAAGGTAAAAATCTGACACCAAAAGCCCCATGTATCTATCACCTATCATCATTCATCGGAAGTAATTTTATGCTGACCATGGCTAATTCGTTGAGCAATTAAAATAAATTTAAGCCACTGAACTGCATTGTGAAGTTGAGAGTTTCATTTTTAGTATCATATAAGGAATCCACCTACTAATACAATATTCACTTTGATGTATTCGTTCTAAATCTTTATATTGCTTGTGAAATCTTCGAGTTCTATTATTGAAGGGTAGTTGGAAGTCAAAATACTAATAAACTGAAATTCACGCAAATGCAAGTTTTGCTTGCAATGTTGTGCAAGTAATATCAGCATAAATTGTCAGACTATTTTCAGAAGTCACTTGAAATTGTGAGGATGTTATGGCAACACATAACACAGTGTAACAGGTACCTCAGCAGGAGAAAATGTCAATGTCACTCGTAGGTAAGGATCCCATGAAGTAGCAGGAGCTACAGTCTGATTAAGTATAACACGCCCAGATGTCCAATTAAAAGAGCTTGATATGTACTGGATGATGTAAAGGGTAGGGTTATTTCCTTCTTCTTCAAAATAAATAGAATCCCCCAGCTTTGAGAATGATTCAATCCCTAAAGATGATTAGGAAAGTAAAAAGATGGATGAGAACGTAAATTAAAATTATGTTTGCTTGAGTTGAGAAAGGAGATGTGGTTTGATGCAATTTGAATTCAAACCTGTCCCATAGCAGCACCAGAAAGAATCAAACTTTGTTCCCCAACTGTGTCCAGTTTTAGCCTTGGAGACTCCAGGGCCTAGTGGGAGCATATATATCATCACTCCAGGATCTGTACCTCTTTGAATACTTAGTACACCATTTGTTAACGCACGCTCATAATAATCTGCATATAATACTTCCTTGGTCCATCTAAATAGGTGGCGTGAAACCTAAGAAATAATTTAATTTTTCATTGCTGATATAAAGGAAACATTGTAAAGAAACTGATGACAATGTATTGTGCACAGAGAAACACATACTTCAAAGAAATAAACTACAATTTAGCTGTGAATATCAATTGTTACATGTGCACTCTCACATATAGACACATACATACATACATAAATCCATGAACATATTAATTTTAAAATTTATGTAGTGAAAACTTTTCATACACATATGTTTTCCACTTTGCAAGCATCCCATCATGAGCTAAACTAATAAAAGGGAAAGGGTAGATGATTATTAGCTGTACCTTCAACATATTATAAGTTGTGCATGACTCTTCAGTCTCTGTCGTTTTCAAGTTTTCTGCTATTCTCTTTGGATCCCTCCTACACAAAAATTGAAGTAGGTGAGTTTAAAAGAATCAGGGAGTAATTGCTATAACAAGAAGGAACAAAACACTTTCTACTTGACACCCTCATAGCAAATTCAATGGATGATTTGAAGTTCATATGAAAAAACTGAAACTAAACATAGGTCTCATTACCAAAACTCACTGACTGATGTCCCTCCAGTTGCATAGCTGTGAGAAGAGTTAATAATGTCCATAAAGAATGTTCCAATTTCCTAACACAGCAAAAAGGAAGAACAAATCTTTTTAGAAACTTGAAATCATCGCAAAGGGCAACCACTTCTTGGCTTAATTTGTTTTTCAAATGAAACATACACATAACATACCTATCATAGGAAAAAGAATAAAGGCTGTGAATAGACGTGTAATTTGAAATTTGAATGACTTAGTCATGAGACAAATACACAGATGCAATACAGAAAATATGAAGGCCACATATTCAAATTTAGAATTGGAAATTCGAACCATCGAGCTACTGAAGAAAAAGGAAAGGTGAAGGCCAATACCAATTTATATTTATTTTTGTTTTTGGCCTTTAGACTTCAGAGCGGGTGTGTGCTTTGCAAACTATAATAGAATAAATACCTAAAATTAGTAGGTGTTGAATGTTTATTATCTTTAAGTTAGACCAAAAGGTGAAAGCATTTCTTTCACAAGAAATTGACCGCAATGGTATGACTATTGTTTCTGGTCTTCTGAGTTCAGAGTAAGAGGGTGCTTTGCAAACTTTAATTGAATGAATGCCTACAATTAGTGGGTTTTGAATGTTAATCATCTTCAAGTTAGACCAGAATGTGAAAACGTTTCTTTCACAAGGCATTGACCACAATAGTTTACTAGATAATTGAGAAAAAACCGTCACAAGAAAACTCTATAAATTATATAATAAAAATAGATAATTTAAAAAATAAATTTACTCCAACAAAACGTAAACAAGCATAGTTCCTTTCAAAAGTGAAATAAGTGACAGTAATCTACACACATACATAAAGCATTTTACCTTATAAAGTGGATCACCAGTGACTTCATACCGCATTTGAGATCCAACAACAACTGGAATATGTGTATTAGCATGAAAACTTGCAATGTCATTAGCCTACATGGAAAAAAGGAATCTTAGAAATCTTGGGCATTGTAAGAAAATTAAAACATCAAAGTTCAAAATCGAAATTTCTAATTGTGTCATTTAGAGTTGAGCATAATATTGTTAATGATTCACTTACAGAAAACACTTTTTGTTTTTAGGGATAAATGAAGAAATAATGATTGTCATCATCTTACTCCTAATCCCAACTTGATCTGCTTTTTCATTAGAAGTGAAATTGGATTTAAGGTAACAACTGCATTTGCATGGAAACTTAGTGATCACATAGTAACTTATATGCACTTTTTACATACCAACAGATAGCATTTAGTTCTAACTGTGACCACAACTGATTTAAGGAAAAATCATTTAAAAACCATGATGTTAATATTGAAACCTCATGAAAACTAAGAGCCGCAATAAAACAAGAAAAAATGTGGACTTAGAAGGCAATACTGTCGAATGTGGCATAAATAATTTTTCTGCAAGACAACATTTTTTTGGGTGGGAGATCAAATTTCATGAGAAATTTCTAGGCATCAGGTGTTTGGGTACTGAAATTGAAGTGCAAGTGTCTAATTTTACATTACAAGGATATAAAGCCAGGACTACAGTTAAAATTCAGAGGAAACCTACATAATGAACACATACAATCACTACCTGCACTGCAAGCAACCCTAAAAAGCATGGCTTGTCAAAAAGGTGAGCCAGCAACAGATGCTTTGGATCTCCCTGTATAAGTTAACAAGACAGGTACAATTTCAGGACAGAATTTTACAGTTATGATTAGCTACTATGAGTACAATTATGAAAAGTTGTATCTTATATTTCCTATATACACTTATATCAACCGAGTACAGGAGTGAACAGCATCATACAAACAAATGAAGCAACAACGCTAGTTAACCTACCGTAATGTTGTATAATTTGTAAAGGACATCATTCATTCCTCCAGTTTCCTCATTCAATGATTGATAGTGTCTAGTCATACTGTACTTAGTAATTACATTCTGCACACGGTTGTAAAAGTACTCAGCCATCCACGTCACCATCTTTAGAGCATTTGGGTCTCCAGCTATAGAATGCTGATCTAACAGGCCAGCCATGATCTGTCAAAGTTGAGTAGTTGAAATCCCACAATATTAAGGCCAATAGTAGTAACATACTCGAAAACCACTTTTCAATGTACCTTATGAATGGTGTAATAGGGAGCCCACACAGGCCTAATATCTTCAAAGCGGTCGAAGAACTCAGATGGAAATGCAGAGAGATATCCCGTGCCAAGTTTCTGCTGACAGGCAGATAGATTGGCAACAAGAGCTAACATTTTCTCCTTCAGGTTATCATTGTGTGTGCTGGCCCACATTAGAGCTGATGCGCTCAAGTAATGCCCTTCAAAATGTTAAAAGCAGGTAACTATAAACTAACTATGAAAAGTAAATTATAAATGACTAGAGACTTTACATGCACTTTAGTGCATGTAAAATAAAAAATAATTATTATATTTAAAAATAATAAAATTAAATAATAGGATTCCTTGCCTCATATTTTATTTTATATTTTATATCATATAATATTTAGTATTAGAGACCAATTATTAGAAGACCCACAGCTATTTTAATATAGAAGAAAGTTGCAGCTACTTGCAAGATGGTGGAGCTTTAAAAGCCCTAGGAGAATGAAACATGCATAAGTTTGTCTACAATCTGTCTGTGTGTGAGAGTTATTTCCAAAGAAGTTGTGAGAAATAACACACCATGTATGTAAAGTTTACTACTTGAGATAAATAAATGACGGAATCTAAGGAATCCTTCAGACACAGAATTGAAAGAAAGGCATGCTTTAGAAAAGCTGGGGTATATTTGTTGGTTAAAAATCAATTACTAAATGTCCTCTAGATATAGCTGTTTTATTTTATTCAAATTAATAGTTTAATCTCTTCCCAAATAAAAGCATACCAAGCAAATACTGGGTAAAGCCTTACCAAAAAATAATATATATATATTGGGAAAAGCATTGAAGAGAAATGAATGGTCTTTTCAGTGGTAGAATGAAAAGGACCTATACGGATTTATTGTAGCAGTTATAATTTCAACGGTAGGCTAATGGTGAATTATTATGAGTACAGATTACAGATAAGAATTAGATTTGATTAACAGAAAAAAGTTAAGATGATGAATGGAATAAACTAACCAACGAAATGACCACGGAGCTCAGTCTCTGGAGCTTCCCAGCCTCCATATGGCTTTCCAGGAGTGGGTAGACCAGCTGTCTTCCTGAAGCTATAAAGCAAGCTGTCCACGTCTAACATCAACAGATACTCCAAATTTGTTAGCTGTGCCCGAGCGTGGATTGAATCCTGATGCAATCTCACATTATGCAGAGACACTTCTTTAAGAAGACCTTGAGGTGGATTGAACGGACCCAAATTTTTAATTTTCCTATACATCATTGCCCAATCGCGTTGCTCTTCTTCTTTCAAGAACTTCCTTGGTAGCAAACTTTCCCAAGCAGAGTCATCGGTTGGGGTCAAATGGTAATGCGACATCACCTCTGCCTTCCATGTTTGGTTTTTGGATGTTAATAACTCATACCGAAAGCTGTGTGATTGGGTAGGAGTATTGGTACATTCTTTAATAGCATTCACTGCACAGCCACATAGCACCAGGACAAGCAACACATACAGAAGGCCCTTCATCCTCCTGAGGCATTCAGATATCAATCAAAGTTAAACTCAGCCAAACTGGGTATCAAAAAAAATAAATAAATCACAAATGTAGCCAAGAAACAACCTGAGTAAAACAGTGGATTTTGGTTTCGGTCCTCAATTGAAGCAGAGCGAAGTGGAGAACTGAAAATTCAGGAAAGGAACAGAAAGGGCGAAGCGGAGTTATAGAGGAAAGACCAAGTGAGTGGAGTTTATATACAGAGAAGCCAATAAAGGAGGGTTGGAATGGAGCCAATAAAAATGAGGGGAGAAATCATCTCGTGAAAGGCAAGATTTGGAAAGAAGTAAAAGAAAATCGAAAAGGAAAGAATCAGAAGAAAATCGAAAAGGAAAGAAGCAGAAGAAGAGGGAGTGAGAAAGAAGAGAGGACGCAAAGAGATAAACAAGAGTCACGGATTAATAATCGACAAAATCACCGTCATTCAGATTCAGTAGTAGCAATAGCAGTATCTTTGGTATATGTATGTATGTATGTCTGCGTAGCCACAGCCTGGCTGTCAACAATTCAACAGGGTGTGTGCTTGCTGGTACACGAGAATGGATCTTCGTTGTATTGATAGAGATTCACTCCAAGGGGAGAGAAAAAGCATAAAACATAGAGACAAAAACCAAAATTATCGCACATTATTAGTTATCATTGATGTATATTATTACTTGTAATTAATGCATATCAATGTTTCAAGATAAAATTAAATATAAAGTGAGGAAAGAAATAATAATAAAAATAAATTGAAATAAGATAAAATTTCAAAGGGGCATATACTTTCTCTCTAAATATTGATGCCATTGTTATTGTGTCCTTCAACAACCATAATGCACTCACAAGAATAATTAACTCTTTAAACTTTCATCTTTTTTTAATTCATCTCACTAATTTAATATGTATTTCTAATTTTAGACATAATAAATGTTTGTGCTTATGATCTTAGCTCTCTCTCTCTCTCTCTATATATATATATGAAAAATTAGTGAATGTCTTCTACTAATGAATAAATGGATATGTCAGCCTATTAAAAAGAAATGACAATATATATATATATACATCATTTAAGAGACATTAATTTTAAAAAAAAATTTGACTTATTATGAAGAAATTACTATATATAAATATAAATATATATATATGAAGTTACAATGGTTAAAAAAAATTAAACAATTTTGCATAAGAGATGTTAGTTAAAAAAAAAGAGGAGTAATTTTAATAAATTAAATTTGTAAACAATTCATTGTTTTATAATAAAAGAGATTGTTTATTTTCCTTCTCATTTAAGCAAGTACTATTTTTGTATTTTTTAAATATATATATAAATTTTAAAAATTATACTATTTTTTATTCTATGTCTTCCCTATTAAAGAGTAAAGAGAATTATGTTAGAGACACTCAAATATACTAAATTTACAGATTTTCTATTAATAAATATTCCAGCTGTCCTCAAACTTGGTTGTATGTTGTTTTTTGACAAATAGCGTTAGGTTTGTGTAACATTTTGTACTAGTTACTACTTTGTAAACAAAAACGAGCATGAAGGTTAATAGAGTTGAAAAGAATTTTGAATTGATGGAATGTTTTATTTTCTTTTTTGAGTAGAAACAATTACTTCAAATTAATAAGAATGTTTATTGACTTCATTTTGAATGAGTTAATTTGAGTTTTTTTTTTTGGCTCATCATAAATAATTTAGTTTTTAGGTTATAGAAAATGAACTTATTTTAATTTAAACCAATCATCCTAACTCCAAACATTTAATTTTTTGTTCTTAAAAAATAAATGTTAAATGTCTGTGTTGTATTTTTTTCATTTTTCATTTTTTATATTTATTAATTAACGCCATTCAATTACTTTTTTTACATAATGTAAATAAAGGATAAGATAAATTGAAAGAATTATAATTTCAAATAGTATATAAAAATTAGATATCATAATATAGTTTTGATATTAATTTATCTTAATATTTATATATGAAAAAAATAATATAATTTTGATATTAGTTTATGTTATTATTTGTAGATAAAAAATAATTATTATTTTTTTATATTTATGATTTATATATTATTTTTAAATTATTGTTAAAAAATAAATAAAATTATTTTTTATTTATAAAAAATCAACCCATTAACTCAATCCAAAGATTACGCATAGTAAGAGTTGAATTAATTTGAATTCAATGATAAATTTTATAGAATCTAACAAAACTGTTATATATTAAATTAAAATTTTTTTTAATTTAAACCAATCTAACTCATAAATATTTTCATTAATTAGCTGAGTGTTTCTTAGGTTTTGTTTTAGAAATATGTTCATACAAACTAAAGTCCATTAAATTTTATATTAATCTATTAATACAATTAAAAATAATTTAATACTATTTATCTTTTATAATTATCAATTATAATTATACACATAAATTTTTTTATACCACTCTTTATTTTGTTAGGAGAAGATAAAGACGAACCTACAGACCCACTTTTCTTGGGTCCCGAGCTCGTTCGGTGCAGTTGTGTTTGATTACAGAGATAAAGAAAATGAAAACAATTCGAATTTCAAAGGTTAGGTTTTGTTTTCTTCAAAAAGATATTTTATAATTTTCTGTGCACGTAAGACATAGAGATTTTTGTTCAAAATAAATAATTAAATAAATAAAATAACGTATACACCTCAAAATTTTGTGTGTTTTTACCAAGATCTGGAATCTATACAAGGAATCTTTGTATTCGCTACCTATCAATATCAACGTCAACATTAATGAATAATTCGATGACGAGTTGAACTTGAAGTAGTCAGAGGAAATAATCATGTGAAGCAACAGTAATGTAAATCTAGAATTTCACAACATGGCACTCCACAGCCAACTTTGATATTTTGTTTTGAGTAAATTAGATTAAATTTTCGAAAATTTTATTTATAATTTTTTAATTCCTTTTTTATTAACAAAATAATTTTTATATAAGGTAAAATTATGATTATATTTTTAATATAATAATAAAAATAGTTAAATGATTTAATTGTTTTGAAACCATATATCATATAAAATGTTAATCGATGGGTAAGCATTATAACAAATTTCAGGTACAGGAATTGTATTTTTTTGAAACAAAAGAAATATTAAATATAATTTTATTAAATTTTGAGAGATTTTTGTATAATTTATTTTTTATTTTTGAGAAGCCCAATCTCTTTATCATTAAATTATTTTAAAATATATAATAATAATAATAAATTATTTTATACAAACACAAAAATAAAAAATTCAACCCCCCATAAAATACACTCTCTCAATTGTAAAGCAAATATTTCTTTTTCCTTTACACATTACAGTTATACATGTTAAGTAATTGACAATTAGTGTACACACACACACATATAATCATATAAAATAAAAAAAGTAATACGCGAAAAATGATAAAAAATTAAAAAATTATGTATATATATACATATACATATATATATATGTATTACTCATTTTCCTTTTATATCTATTTGATCAATATAAAATTTTTTTAATAAATTAAATTTATCATTTTTAACTGAAAATAAACAATAATTAAATACAAATTTTAAAAAAATATTTTTGATAAATCATAATTTTTAAAAAATAATATTATTAATATCATTATGGATGTTTTGAACAAAATAAGTAAAATTTTAAATTTTTTTTTATCTATGAGAAGAGAGAATTATAAGTTTTCTAAATAGTTGAGAGAAGATTATAACTTTGATATCTTTTATGGAAGAGTAATATAATTCACTCTAAATAAAGAAATCAAAATATATGTATATTTTATCATTGTTTGTAAATTTTTTCTTTTTTGGGTCTGAAAAGTAGGATTGAATTGTCTCAAATTATGTATTAGTGTTGTTAAGTTGAAAAAATATTCAAGGATAAATTTTTTAGGACCAGACAATTCCAAATTATGTTAATAATTATTTGTTTGAATAATATTAATAGTTATATCATCATTCGTGACGCGTTCCTCATAAGTGAATTTCCATTGAAGTGAAGTGAGGAAGCTAAGCGAAAGTGACTGTATGTATTTGTTTCTTTTGCGACACTTGAAATTAAAAGTGACGGAATACTTATCCTTATCATTGTGGGATCACCTAACATAACAATGACATTCTCGATACATTATACCAAATAAGTATAATTCCCAAGACAAATTTCTTTCTTACCACCAACAAATTACTCACCTTTAATTGATTAATTTATGAGTGCGTTCCTTCTTGCGTCCATAAAGGGTTTGGTTTGTTAATCTGTCCTTTTTTTTTTTACCTCACAAATATTTTTTATAAAAATAAGGTAAAATGACACTTTTAGTCTCTAAATTTTGATTTAAGCCAATTTTAATTTTATTTTTTAAGTTTGATTAGTTAATTTCACTTTAGTATTTAATTTTAAAAAATTAATTAATTTTTTAATTTCTTATACCCATTAATTCATTTAACAGAAAATGTTGAATTGGAGCCAATTTTACTATTTTTCTATATACCATATTATTATAAAAATTATTAATTTATTAATTTTATATGTTAAAAAAAATAACAAATTTTGAAGATGACACTATATTTATATTTAAGTTTGATGAATATTTAATTTAAAATTTAAAGTTTAAATTTGAGATTTATTATATTTTTTTATATTTAAGATTAATAAATTGATAATATTAATAATAAAATAATATAAATATATTTAAATTAACTCAAACTCAATATTTTTCTTTAAATAAATTAATAATGTTAAAGACTAAAAAAAATTGATTAATTTTTTAAAATTAAAAAACTAAAGTAAAATTAATCAAAATTAAAAATTAAAATTAAAATTTAAATCAAAATTAAAAACTAAAAATATTCTTTTGTCTAAAACAATCTTGATTAAAATTCTGCCACACATTAAACGTGAAAACCAATAGAGCTTCATTAATATCTCTTCAACAACATGCTTACTATAGTACTAGTTTTTATTAGGAAGCCGATTCTCAAAGTGCAATTAGTCAATGCAAATGATGATAAGTTATTTAGATTTATTTTAGGGTATGTGATAAGATAGTTTGTTTTTGTTAGACAATAAATTTAAACGGTTATAAAATTTTTAGAATTAATTATCTTCATTTGAAATGTTTCCTTTCGGGTGTACAAGAGGGAAACAAAAATACAAAAGCTAATTCTTAAAATACACTGCAGAAGTGTAATCAATCTACAATCTTAAACACAAAGATTACAAGAACCATGAGACCCAAGCTTGGCAAGTCTGTCATTCAACTCATTATCTTCTCCCAGGATGTGAGCAATAATTGTTATTTAGAAGCAAAAATATGTTTGTAAAAAAATTATATATATTTTAATTTATTGGCATTAGATATGTTTAAGCAGTACAGGTGTTGATTGGGTTCGCTTAATTTGTCAAATTTAATTTAATTGAGTTAATTTCTTTTTAATCCACCACTTGGAGCTTGGATTATAGATTGAAAAAGATTACCCCATTTCAATCTAAAGAATCAATTTTTTAGAAAAATAATTTTTAAATAGTTATATTATACATTTTGAATTTTTTTTATATTTATTACTTAACCTCATTCAATTATATTTTGGTACAATGTATAGAAAAAATAAAATAAACTAAAAGTATCATCATTTAAAATGACATATAAAAATCAGACATGACATAATTTTTATGTTAATTTATCTTAGATAAAAAATGATATGATTTTAATATTAATTTATCTTAGTAATTATAGATAAAAAATAATTATTCATTTATTATCTTTATGATTTATATGTTTTTATATTATTTTTTTAAAATTTAAATATACATATATATTTTTATTCTTAAAAAACAATCAAACTCAAACTAAGGTAAATTTTTTACCCTTAATAAAAGCACTGACTAAGCCTACAGTAATTGCTAGCGAGGAAGCATTTTGGATAGTAAGAATGTGGCTTAGAAGCCCAATTTGTTAATAGAAGTGAAGAGGCCGAAGATAATATTGGATTACGAGAAGCAACAGCCCATCATATTCAAGCCAGAAAGAGAAACAAACCAAATGAAGCTTCTCGTAACAAGTTTAACCAACAAAAATCTTGCAGGCTCATTGTTGAACACCTAGCTGTCTCATTTCTTCTGTGAACAACAAAACGATCGTGTCCTCATCATGAGTACATAATGGTAATTACCTTAACACTTAGCAGTTAATTATTTTTTAATATTTAAGTAATAAATTTGAGGAAAGTTAACTTTAAATTTATTTTGAATTGCATTTTTGTAACATAAATTATTCTAAACTTATAATTTGATATTTTTATTTAATAGTGTATGTACTTTTATAATAACAAAAAATAAGTTCATTGTTTAAAATTTTCAATTTAGTTATTTATTTTATTGATTCATTCATTACATGATGCTTTTTTTTTTCTTTTTAATTATATGATCTCTGTAAGAAACACATAGATGAGTTCATTAATGAATGTATAATGTTCTCTGATCATGTTCCCTATTTCTTTGATGTTATGCTACAAATTTAGAACTCTCCATTCTGGCCCTTTCTTCATTAAACATTCAAAGAATTAAGTCTTTTCGATCGAAAGCCCAATTGCAGAGTAGGATTAGCATGAATATGCATATATAATTAAGCCAACCAAAATTAGAAAGCAATTAACTTCAAAGATTTCAAATTATTACTGTCATCATTACTTCAAAGAACTTCACGTTGTTGAAACCAAAAACTAAATTTTCATGAGTAAATAATATAGTAAAATTTGTAGAGAAACAGAAAATGAAAGTATCCAGTATGGTTATTAGCATGTTATAATGCTAAACGCAATTGATGTCATAAAAAATTAGTTCTGTAGGGTATCATTATCAACTGCAAGTTAAATTCATAATATCAATTGTTATAGAGAATTCTATATCTATAGTTCTTTTCCTTTACAAGTTAAATTAATTTAGCAAAGAGAAGAAAAAGAACATATAGAGGTATAGTGAGTTAATAATTTGAAGAGATTCTGGACTTAGCTCTTGGCTTGGCTCTAGCTTAATTTTCAGAAGCTTATATATAATCTCATGAGCCACTTGCTGGTTAAAAAAATTAAATTTCCATTAACGTTGATAAAATAAATTAAAATGAAAACATTAGTCCGAGAGAATAAACATCAAATTAGCAGAAAACAGTTACTACTACTTTATCATTTTGCTTGTAAGCTCTCGTAAGCTTCAAAACAATCCTTCCCCCACCTCAGGGAAGTTGGTGTTGACATCTACAAGCAATGCAGCAAAAACATCTGTAAATCTTGGAGATGCCATCTTTGACTTCATACACGAACGACAAGAGAGACCTCTTTCTATGAGCATCCCAATTCCCATGTTAATCTCTGATACTCGACACCACTTTTATGCTTTCCTCACATTATATTATGCGTTGTTCAAAAATCACCGCCAATAAACCTTACTGTATTGTACCCGTAGGACTGGTTTTGGGCCACAAGGCCTAACTAAGGTGGAAAGAAAGGTTTTTCATTTGTTTGTGCCCCACGGCTTTTTTGTTTAGGGCCTAATTTTTTTGTCCAATCAAAAAGGACAACACAAAAAAAATTAATATATAATAGCAAAACGGGAAAATGAAATCTCTTAAAGTTTTTAGTGAAATTTACATAATAAAATTCGAGAAAAATAAATAAATAAAATTTAAAGGGAGGCTACTAAAATAAATAGGATTCTTTGTATAATTTATAGTCCTTATTTTTTATATTTATCTCTTTATAACTTCTGAAAATAAGACTATTAAAATAGGTTAAGTCCATTAAACTGACTCTTAAAATAAAAAGGGATGAACTATAAAAATTGTGACCCATTTTAAAGATGAGCTTTTAACCCAATCTATTTTAAACTCACGACCATGACGGTCTTGTAAGCGTTGGGCTAGGTCGGTTCTATAGGCCTCTTTTTTTATTTTAATTTTTTTAAAATTTTTGTATTATAAAATGTCATATAACTTATATTAATATGTAACATACATTTTAATATATTAATTTGTAAAATAAATTATATTTTTGTAGACTAATTTATAATATGTTGATATTTAGAATGAATTATACAAAATTTTTTTAATTACTATTTTTATGAGTTAATTTGTAATATTTATTCATAATATATTAACATATAAAATATATCATGCATATATATATTTTTGGGTCAAGTAAAAAAATTTTTTTTAAAAAAATTCATAGATTAATCCATCCGAGCCTATGACTCATAAAGGTTTGAGTTGGGCTAATATTTTTGACACATCCATAAGATGGGCTTGACCACCCCCAAATAGTAGTGTTGTTTACATATGATGCTTACACGTGCATAATGCATTCCCTGTTGCACAAGAAGAAACAAGTGAGAAGGCACGTGAGCCTAACAGTCAGTGAAAGACGAGAGGATAATATGGTAGAGGAAGGAGATAAAAACAAATTGTGATATGTAAGTTATGTTGTCTTGTGTGTTGAGGAGAGGACAGGTACGTACCAACTAAAGTCTGCTATATGAGTATGACTTGCTAAATGACATTCAAAGGCAGAGGAGAGGGCAAGAGCAATCCGTATGGCTAAGTGATATAATAAAAAGGCTAAATTTGGTTGCATTAACACATCATATGAGAAACAGCTATACATTTCAGGCTCTATACTTGTACATTTCTTTCTTTTCCTTTTTTGTTTTATATTCTGTTTATGGCGGGAAACTAGTAATTATTGTTGCTGTAACAATTTATGGGTTGGACCCCCCTCCCGCAATATCATACTCATCAAATAATTGCTTTTAGTGTTACGTTCATGAATAAATATATTAATTTAGACAAAGGTTTTGGAGGGCAATTTTCTATTACCGTACCCGTAATTTTAGAACAATCTGTCCCGTAATCATAACTACACCTTTTCTTTTATTTGTTTTCAAAATTACAAAACTTACTCTAGTGCCACCAAGTGAGGATTAATTGCAGCATAAAGTCATAAACATAAGGAACTAGCTGCAGCACGTGGTAAAGTATAATACCTTTGGCTGCTCATTATCATGTACAAAAGCTCAATCCCATAATTAAATTAAATAATCGCAACTTAATTTACCATTACTGCCTCTCTCTAAATAATGCTTTCTTCTCCAAAAAGAGAATTACCTTTATTGCTTTTCCCATTGAAGCATAGCCAACCAGGCATCTTGGACCACTCAATATTGCACCTTCAATACTAACCTTAAAGTGAAACCAAACAACACAAATTTAAAATTAAAAGGATTACACTACATACATGACATGACGTGGCACACCCCAAAAAAAAATATACCAGAGGGGAATATTTTGAACGGCTATGATTTCGAATCATTGGCACTCAATGTCACTTGATGATCGCACTCGAACCCCTTTATGACCCCATTTTTGGGTTCAAACTATAAAATTTGAATAAATTAAACTTGATTAATCCTTCTATTACGGACTTTGTGTGGAGCATGTTAAAATTACATCAAAAAGGTTTTAACGTATAAGGCTATACGCAACAGTATTTTACAACTACTATATGAGATTATAAATTATAATTCATGTTCTACCGTTATTCTATGTACATAGGAAGGAATTACAGAGTGCAAAAAGAATAACTAACTCTATCACGTGCCACACCCCTCACGTGCGTCAGAATTCTGTGAAAGGAACATCTCTGTGTTTCTCGGCAGAAGGTGACAGTGATGATAACGGTGAAGGCGGAAGCGACGGCGGCGGTTTCAATTTCTGAAAGTATTCCTTTATGTCCAACCCGCGGGCACTGATTCGCTCCGTCAAGTCCCCATCCTCTCTCGACGGAATGAACGGCGGTCGTACTACTTCCGTCAACATGTCCCACTGGACTCCTCTGAAGAACTCGTGCTCCTTGATCTCACTTGCTCCACGCGCGTAACCCAATCGCCTTGTGGGGTCCTTTTGCAGCAACCGTTCGATCAAGTCCGTTAACGCCGTGCGCTTCCCCACGAATTCTGGCGCTTTCATCAAAACGTTGCGAAACGTTTCTTTCCGATTCCTCCCCTTGAACGGCGTCATGCCATACAACATCTCGTATGTCAAAATCCCCAGGGCCCACCAGTCAACGGCGAATTCATGTCCCTCGCCGCGAACAACCTCCGGCGAAACGTACTCTTCCGTGCCGACGAACGAGTTAGAACGCTCACCATTGGAGAAACTCTGTTTCCGTCTACTCACCGGGCTGACTCGGGCGGACTTGGCCTTCTTCAACCCTTTTTTCTGATAAATAATGTCCGGCGAGACCGGTATCCACCGCGTGAAATTCCGGCGATGTTTACGTCGACTTTCCGGCGGCAGGTTTTCCTCGACGGGAGCCTTTGGTGTAGTGATGGTTTTGATTGATTTGGGTTTAAGCTTGCGAGAGAGATCGAAGTCCGTGAGGGTCACGTGACCGGATTGCTGAACGAGGACATTCTCAGGCTTTAAATCTCTGTAGGCGATGCCCAGAGAATGGAGATGGTCGAGAGCGCAGACGATCTCGGCCAAATAGAAGCGAATGACGGCGGGGGAGAAGACGCGATCGGTTTGACGGTAACGGAGGACGTTGAGGTCGCCGCCGGGACAGTAAGGTACAGCCCAGCCCAAGAACTGGTCGGACTCGAAGGTGCCTAGAAGCAAAGGGAGAAATGGGTGGGACAAGCGAGAGAGGACGTGGATTTCCCAGCGGGCACGGCGGTCAGCGTCGAGCTTGGTGTGGAAAGAGCATTTCTGAACGACCTTGAGGGCGAAGGGGCAGCGGGCAGAGGGATCGGCCACGGTGTTGTTGACGAGGAAGACGGTCCCCATAGCACCCTTACCGAGGACTTTGAGGGCTCTAAGCTTGTCGAGGTCCAGCTCCGGCAACGGTGGATTTTCAGATTCCATATCTCTCTGTGAAGATGGAAGGAATTGGGAGCTTCACGAGAGAGGAGAGGGGAGAAAAAGAGATATGGTTTTTGCTTCCTTCGCATTTGGCTTTTATAGCATTTTCTTTTTCCTTTGCGGTTTTTTTTTCCGTGTCTTTCTGTTGTCACTGACAGTGAATGTGATTAACTTAATTCCAATTTTTGATTTTTTTCTTCGTTAATTATTATGTTTTATTTTAATATTATCATCAATTTTTTTCTTAAAATTATTATTTTCTATTTTCATATCTTCTAGAAGAAAATACTGCATTATTCGGTTTATTCCATTAATTACCTATTTTTTGGGGTATTAACAATAACAATAACATTAGCCCATATTTAGAAAAAAAAAGGGATTATGCCGTGCCCTCCTTAGTAAATGAGGAGAAAAACTGAATTATAATAAGACTTATTTGGTTTTACTATATATGTACCACTATCTATCGAGATTTACCAAAATAGAAAAACTGATTTATATATTTGGCAAAAAGAAAATTGATTTAAAGGACATTTTGAAGTGACTATACGCCACAGCTCACATTGTATGCTCGTGTTTTAAGATGAGATTTACTTGGATATGACTTAATTATGAAACATATTATAGAAGTCATTATGTATATTATATTAATTAGTTGCGCATAATTTTACAAATTAAACAAACAAGTTCAATAACACCAATAAGATTGAAGTGACAGAGTTACCAATAGGTGATTAGTTGAAGTAATAAATATTTTTTTTAAATAAAATCTTAAATTTGAGTCCTGTGTATAAAAATTTTTTTATTAAAATTTTTTTATCTTTGTTATAAAATTTCTATTAGTTTAAACCACATTCTTTAAAATGTAAAAAGCACCAAAATGTTGAAATAAGGAAAGAGGGCCGGTAGGTATCTTCTGCATCCCTTAAAATTTGTTGTATTCTGCTATTATAAAAGAAAAAATATAATGGAAGAAAAATTTTTTTAAGACCTCTTTGAATGTAGTTTTTAAGAATTACTTTTTTATTTTTAAAAATAAAATTTTTTTTTAAATTATTTTTATCGATTGAAAAAAAATAAAATATGTGTTTTAAAAATAAAAAAAATATAATAATTAAAAGCTATTCTAAGCTCTAATTTTTTAATACAAAAAAATTATAGGAAAGAAGTCTTTGATTAAGAGTAAATTACACTCTATTCTTATTAGAGATTTTAAAATTACACTTTTTTCTTTTTTATTTTAAAAAATTACACTTTCTTCTTTTGAGAGATAAAAAAATTTATAATTTCACCTATTTTAACCAAATTAACCTTATGTTTATTATTTATATAATTAAATATGTATTTAAATAATATAAAAAATATATTTTCTTAAAATAAAATAAAATAAAATAAAATAATTATTTTTAACTCAAAATAAATAATAATAAAATATTATAATTATAAAAGATATATTTTATAATAAATTATAATATTTTTAGAAAATTAATAATGCTATTAAAGACCTTTTATTTAAAATGAGTGAAATTATACATTTTTTTAATCTTTAAAAAAAAAGTGTGTAAATTTTTAAAATTGAAGAGAGAGAAGTGTAAGTAATTTTGACATGTCTCAGAAAAAGAAAGTGTAATTTACTTTTTTATTAATAACATATACATAAATACATAAAAATAAAATCAATATGAATTTTTAAAACTAATTTTGTAAAAAAATTTTAAAAAATAAAAAAAATAAAATGACAACAGATAATTCGTTTTCCATTTATTTTTATCCTAATTTTTTTCTTTTATTTCTCTTTCCTTACTTTAATACTTCATAACTTCCCGCGCTTGAGAGGTTGCGTCTCAAAATTTCGTTTAGGACTATTAACTCCATTACTTAGTTAAATGAATGCATTTGGATATCCGTTAGGTGTTAGCTATGGGTTTTAAATGTGCATACACCAAATTAAATAGATGAAATTATTTTGATGTATCTTTATTTATAGTGTGTGGAATTGAGATTGAAATATTCTAGCGCCGGAACCAAGAGCATGTTATGACAAATTTTGATTTATATATTTTTGGTTTTTTGAGAGTGTTATATATTTATGTTTGAGAAGATGAGATTATTAATAATTGACGTTTAATTAAATTGAAAGGGAAGGAAATGGAAGAACACACGTGTAAGACACAAAGAAAAAGACGCATGGAGCCAAACAAAATGACAAAATAAATAAGGTTGTACATTAATGATCACATGGGGTCTCCCCCTAATCTAAGGAGAACGTGAACGCGCACCCCTACCACCTTAAATTTATACTCTCATTTCTCATTATCTTCCTCTTTTTTCTGAGTCTAAACCACCATTATGAATTTCGCTCATATCATATCCTTCTTAATTTCCTCCTTTTATTTTGATAATTATCCTATCTCTCACTCTTTTTAATTATTCATTATAGATCCCATGTGTATTGCACTAACATGTGTGTGTGTGTGTATATATATATAATTTTTTTTATTTAGACAATTATATAGATTTCTTATTTTTTAAATTGGGATTTAAGAGCGAAAGCAGCTTCCTTGTCATTACTGATCAGACTTCTAAGCGGTAATACGAGTATCTAGGACTAATTTGTTTTGTCTTTTTTCTTGTCTCTTTCTTCCTATAATTCATATGACCTTTTGTCTCTTCTGATTTTTTATTCTTTTCAATATTAAACCCTACTAGATGTATGTATATCCATCTTGGAATGCTACCCCAATTATGAAAAATTTCACCAAAAATGATGAATTATAATAAACTCCGATAGCTGTACATGTTTGTTTGTATATTATTAATTAATTATTTGTTGAATTCCATAAGCTCTTTGCTTTGCTCAACAATTAATCCCTCAAGTTTATATGAATTTCCCAAAACGACAAGGAAAATAAGGGAGGCTTTACAACTAATTTTGTAGTTATACAGGTAAGTGATATTCAAGGATATATACCAATTTGCAAATTGGTGATACATATATAATAGCATCGATCAAACCTGGATGGCATTAGTTGGATGCAAAATAATATATATATAAATTAATTACAAGTAAAAAGTATGGTTAAGATATTGTATATATAGAAGCAATTTGAATTGTGGAGATACAAGTGGAGGACATGATGATTATGCTTGCTTTAACACATAAAGCTTTTGATTTGCAAATCTTCAACTTCATTTTACTACTGATTAAGAAATGTTATCTATAAATTTTAAAGAAGTTTCACTTTCATGTAATTATGATGAATGATAAATCACAGTTAATTAAAATAATTAATTAATATTCATTGAATGGTGATTTGGGCAGAGGTTTAGGTGATTATATATAGTGGGATCAAATCCTTCATATATAACGATAATTAAATATCTAAGCATTAATTACCGGTGTCTGTAGAAAATAATAAAATTAAGTATATATATATATTTATATGGTTGAACTCATTAGATAGTGATGTGGTTCCAATTCGTGGCTATATATTATTCTTATATGCTTCGTGCTCTCTTGTGTGTGTGATCATGGGACTATGATTCTCAAGTCCCTACTCTCTTATTATCAACCTTTCTTGTATATATGCCTTATGCTTTCTGGTTTTTGGAGCACATGCTTTTCTTTTTCTTCTTTATTTTTGAAGTATATTTTCGGCACATTCTCTATCTTTTCTTCCCTCTTCCCAAAATTATTCCGAAATGCAACAAATTAAATGCAAAATAATCAATATATATTTATTTATTTATTAAAAACGAAAAATTAAGACGGACATTATATACCTTTTTATATGTACACTGAGGTTATATCAAAATATATGCATCTATTGTTACTATATTTTGAAAGGTAATATAAATAGGAAATGAGAAAGGAAGATAGATTAAAGAATAAAATAAATAAAGGCATGGAAGTGTGGGGAATAAGGAAAAAAGAACTAATTTTTGAGGTTTATTAATTTAATGGGGTTGTTCTATGGTTCCATGCCATCACATGGAGCATTCACTGTTTAATTGTGGTCCCAGTCACAAATGACTTAATTGCATGTCCTTAATCTTTTTCTGTTGTAGCGTGGCACTTACCAATGTGTCAAAACCATATGAAATGAGTGAAGATCATTCTTATAATTAACTTTGCTATGATCTTAATTACCATTTGATTCAGGATTGCAGTTAATTAAATATTTATTTAGGAGAACAAACAACGGAACTAAAAATTTTTATTTGATAAAGAAAGGTTATATATATATATATATATGAAAACTCAGATATTTTTAAGTTAAATTAAATTTATAATTAATTTTTATTGAATTTAAAGTATTAAGATAAAATTTTTTTAATAAATTTATTTTTAAAATTTAAACTTGTGTGTTCCATCTAACGAGAGATGAAGCCGCCAGCTAGCATTTCATCAACCAACAATTTATATATACACACACATGCGCACCAACTTTTTTAAAAATTTGTTTGCTTTATGAAAAAAAAGAATTTATACTCTATTTTTATTTTTTAATATTATTTTTTCGTTTTAATTTTTTAAGTTTTAAAAATATATTTATTATATAAAGTTAAAATAATATTTATATGGTTGAAGAATTTTTTTAAAAATTTTATAAAATAACCCTAATTTATGTGAAAATATTGAAGACTTGTTTTTAGACATTTTTTATTTTTAACTTATTTTTAAAAATGTTTTTAAAAATATGTTGAATTAAAATGTATTAAACAAAATTTTAATTATATTTTTTATTTTATAAAAAATAAACCGAACAAAATTGCTTAGAGGAGGATACCCATGAGGAAAGAAAAAAAATCCTTCTATCAATTTGTTTGCAACATATTATTATGTGATTTTGATCTCTGGGGAACCTAGGTGAACAAGGACGAATGAGTGGACAACAACTGCTAAGATCAAAATCTCATGAAGCTACCGCCTTGTCCACACCGAAATTTGACCCTGAAGAACAAGGCACAGATTGGACTTGTAAGTTACGAAACTCCTATTGACCCAAGAAATCCATGCACCCCAAAATTTCACCTTGCAATACCTTATGAAATTGACCAAGAGTTAGAGAGGAAGATCCAAATATGTAACTTTTTAAAACTACCTCTACTTGAACCATGTCCCATGATTAAGAGATGTCTGTCAATTACAAATTAAATGCTCGTGTATGTTGCATTAGTTACATATAGTTGCATTAGTGCAAGGACTTAGTTGCAAGAAATGAAAGTTTAGCTAAAGTGTGACTAAGAACCAAATTGAAAAGGAAAAAGTATTAAGGTTAAGGTTGTAAAATGACTCAAGGACCAAAATGCAATAAACTAAACTACACTAAAACCCTAGCTGAACCTTAAACATCCTCATATCACTCAAACTTCAACAAACTTAGAGAGAGAAAGGGAAGGGTGAGTAAAGAGAGAAAGGGTGGCTTAGGCAAGAGAGAAAGGCATTTGGCTGGAAGGAAGGTCGGATTTAAAGCTAGGGAAGCATCCTACATCTAGGAAGGCACCATTTAAACATTGTATACACATCCAACTGTAAGAAAATCCAAGGTAGCAGCAAAACCTAAACCCTATTTTCATGAAATGTTTGATCTTAACTAAAAATGATGTTTATGAATGTTTTAAGTTGTATTGGGGTTTAAACCTGCATTCTCTATGTTTTAAATGTCTATTGGGTATTGCTTGTTAAAGGAGTGTGCTTGTTATGCTTGTAAATGATTTTTGAAAGTTGGGTTTTGCCTTAAGTGCAAAAATGAGGTTTAATCTTGGTGTTGGGTGAAATGTAATGGAAATGTGGGCTGTTTGTTGATGTTAAATGATACCTAGATGTTAACATTGAGTTTATCAATCTTTTATATGAGTTGTATTCATGTATTGGGGCAAAAAATCTAGGTACATCAAAATTTTTTATGCAAAACAGAGTACTAGTAGCTGATTGCCAACCCTGAAAGTTGATTGCCATGTTCTTTGTTACTTAGAAAATGTACCCAGAATGCATTAGTTTACTGCCAGACTTTAGCAGTCGATTGTCAAGCTCATAGTGAGCTAGTAGTCGACTACTAGGCCTGGAACAGTTGACTGGTTGCTCTCGGGTTGGCTTCTCATTTTAGATAAAGAGCTAGCAATCAAATGCCAGCTTAAGGGCAGTCGATTGCTAGCCTAAAATGACAGAAAATGAACTCTATACCTTGATTTGATAGAGAATTAGCCCAAAACCTCACCCAAACACAAAATTGAAACCTAGGATGTATTAATAACATGAAATATTCGAGTTATGACTTACTTGGATATGGTGATCCTTGTGATAGTGAAATAAAAAGAACGGAATCCATGAAAGAGAAAAATAAGGGGAGCATTCCTAGGGTATGTATTAGGATAGATATGCTCATGATTGAGTGACTAATGGTTGGTATGTGACGACCTTGGGAGTTCCACGGTTGTACCATGTGCTAGGTGGGTAACCATCCATTTGAACCTAGATAATTTTGAAAATGTCGTGATGGCTGCAAACTCTAAGTTAGTGTAATTTTCAAGGCCATTAAATTAGACACATACCTAGAGTTAGACATAACTATGACATGAGCTGAATCATCCTAGTATATATATTAGTGAATAGAGTACCGGGATATGATCCTAAGAGTTAAACAAGTAGTCCCTTATAGGGTGGAAAGAAAAATAAATTCTCACTGTATACGGAGTGATCTGCGAAAAGGTAATAACCATATCATGAGAAGTCCTTATGGGGTAAAAAGGAAAATAATTCCTGCTATATATGGAATGATGTGCGGTAAGGGCAGTGACTACATGGTACTTGGATCCACTAGGGGACACTTCAGATAGTATAAAAAAAAAAGTATGATGGCTAAATAGTCACAAAGTTATGTATGGATATATGAAGTGGTACGTGGAGGTAGTCACTGGGCGGCACTCTCGATAACTCTCAATGTATATGTATGATTCCTGTTAAGTTTAAAAGATGAATATGTTGATGTTACCATATGAAATGTATGAGATGAAAGTTTTTATGATAAAGCATGATATTGAGATGACATCCCACGGTGATTTAGTTTCACATGTTTCAAAGTACATGCATACACCTAAGCACAAACCATGAAAGTATGATTCATGCATTGCATCCTGATAGAGCATGTTATATTTTGAATTTGAGATAAGAAATGCAGAGTATTTTCGTATAATTATGGTGGTACAAAGTTAGCAGATTTTAAAATAGGTTTGCTTGCTATTGAGATTCAATTATCACATAAGTGCTGGTGTGTATCAGATGTGTAAGTACCAACTAGAGAAGGAGGTAACTTGAGGAGAGGTACCCTCTATGGGTATTTTAAGAAAGTTATTTGGATAGTATAGGCTTTTAATTTATCGAGCTAGCCTTCATGATTTTTGAGGAAGTGCTAGCATAATTTACATTATGTATAGCCTATATTGATTAGCTGTATATGAATTAGCTAGAATTTAAGAATAGACATGTTTGATGAGGTTCGAGTGGCAGCGTTGTTGCCTCCATGCCTTGATAGTTATTCTATGTTAATTATGGAAGTAATTATACATAATGTTTGTATACCTAGCTAGAGTAACTGATGTATCACATGATTTCATTTTGCTGTGAGGTTGAGTGTAAACCCGAGAATAGAGACTCAACCCAAATATCACTTTAATAATTAACTTGTAAAAAGTTTTAAATTTACTTGGGTAGATGTAATAGTAATACATTACTATTATAATATTTATGTAATATATCTCCTGAAGAACTAAAAGGAACCATAGATTAAAGGCATGTTATGGGCGTTACATATTGGACACAATTAACTACCCCTTGGAGGACACAAATTTTTAGAATAACTCCATCACCATCCTTGAAATCAATGCACCTCAATTTAGACAAGAAATGCAATAGGACAAAAGCACACCAACCTTTCTCAACATCGCTAGCTCATCTAGAGTTTAACACTTTGAAGAGGATGATGACTATATGGTCATGCAGCAAATACAGAGGGTTGACCACATCCCAAGCCCACATACAAAGCATCAACCCTACTATTTGGCTATCATTCAATACCACTTAGCCCACAATGAGGCAATGTCACAAGCAAACACGTAAAGCTGGACTATCTCCATGACCCAAGAATATTCGCTCATAGCCCTTAACAACCTAGTCCAATCACATAGCCCACACTATTCTACCACTTATGAAATGGACTAGGCTTCTTTGATTTCCTCGCTACATGGAGAATGATTTACAATGAGTTAAAATAAAAAAAACTTTATTCTCCAACAAAATCCAAACTGCATAGGCCCAAATTATAACACCCCAATCTTATAGCCATTTTCATTAAATGCTTATTTTATAAATTATCTTGCTATAAGACTGGTATGTTATCCTTTCTTTTACCTGAGTGTGATTCCAATTGCAATTTAGTCATTGATTAGGTTTGGGTTTCTTTACTCATGTATTTCTAATTCATACATTGCATAGCAAAAGACTATATAGTGAAAATTAATAATAATAATACAGCAGACAATAAAACATTATTAATATATATACATTCCTCATATGTGAAGTTTTGGTTAATACATAGGGTAAGAAGGTAACAACCCTATCACTCAATCCCTTATCAAAATGTTCCTATCAGTGGATATGATTTTCACACATTGCTAGAACCTATATCTCTTGCAAAATCGTGACTGATCATAAAGAGGGTATTTCAACCAACGTTACTTCTATCTCCAGTAGTAGGGTATATCTGGTCATTTGATATATACCAGAACAATTATAAGAAATAATTTCTTATTTGCCAAACAATCCATTCTTTTTGAAAACCTCTGACATGTACCACCGTGATAACACAAAAAACATTCTACATTCTTTTCTTTAAAATACAATATAGTCTATTGGGATATCATGCATGATTCATATATATAAGTATGGCATGTATTTATAAAAGTATAAACATAGTTCAATATGAAGATATAGTTCACTATTCATAACCTCATTTCATAGCATCATTGTATAATAAATTCATCACATAGGTATCATGAACATATACATATTTCATTCATCATCATAAGATCATAAAGATCATAACATTAGGGAAAAACATTCATAACATGAAATTGTGGCTAATGCCACTTTCCTCATAAGAGAAACCTTATAAGAGAAACATAAGAGTATCGAGAGAGTCATCTAGTGAACTACTCCACATACCACTACCTACATGAGTGAGTTAATTTATCCTCATATGTGACAATTCTACCACTAGTACTATTTGAGGCGTCCCCCATTGGATCCAAGTACCCCTTCATGGTCCCTGCCATATAGATAGATCATTCTTGACTAGCGGGATCGATATTCTTATGAATACTTCATTTCCATTTCATCCCAAATGGGGTTGGTATAACATTATAAATTAAATTCACGGGATCATTGTCAACTATACCCAGATCATTTTCTCTCCACTTTTTAGCGGATCATGATGCTATGGAATCACCACCCCTTACTAGTGGATCACATTCTAGGTACGCTATCCTATACATATACTTTAGGATGATGTGACTTGTGTACATGTTTATGCTCAATCCTAAGTAAATGTCCCTTTTATGGCCTTATTAAGTTACACTAACTTAGAATTTGAAACCATATAGTATTTTTTTTTTCCAAAATCCTTGTATCCGAGTGGATGTTTTACAATCCCAATTTATGACACAACCATGGAATGCCCAACAATCATCCCATAACAACAATTGGTCATTGGTCATAAGTCCATCTATCCTAAAGCATACATTAAGGATACTTTCTCTAGTTTCTCTCCTTTCTTTTCTTTTGATGTTTTCTCTTCCTCACCTTAATTTTCATGATACCTTCCTCACATTACTAAAATATCACCCTTTATTTTTTGACAACACTTTCAAAATTGGATTATATGGATATAGAAGGTTATGCAATCCTTTCATAAAATTCATAACATATATCATTATAATACCTTGACTTAATCACATATTCCCCTTTTCTCTTGAAGTTGGCCATCATAAAATTCAACATATTTCCTTTTAAGACTTCACTTCCAAGTCTTGGCCAACACAAGGGAAAAAGGGTGAGGCCTTAGCTAAGAGAGGTCACTCCTTTCCTTTTTTCTTTTAACAATTCATAAAATACATTATGAAAGCCTTTTGCCATAGCCACCCACTTCTTTTTCTCTTGAATTGGTTAACATAAAGTTTTAGCATTTTTCCTTCACAATTACACTAACAAAATTTAGTCAATTTCAAGGGAAATAAGAAGGGTGGTCTTGGCCAAGGGAGGGAAGTGAGGGAAAAATAAGACTTTCATGCCATTTCTTCCCTTTCTTCCATCCTTTACATCATTCAAGCATAAATACAGCCATGTTCTTCCGTTTCCATCTCAGCCAAATGAGGAAAGTGAGGGGAAAATGGGGTTTTCACACCATTTATTCCCTTTCTTCCATCTTTTACATCATATAAACATAAATACATCAATTTCTGTCCATTTCCATACAAATTTCCATAATTTATGTCATCAAACATCAAAGGTTTCATCATAAACTTAGGTTAACTAATATTCCTTTCCTTCACAATTTTCATTTCAATAACATTCAAAACATTCATAAATACATCCAAAACAATCATATAATCAATACGCAATAGCAAATTCATAATAAAAGAATGTAGATTGAGAAACCCTCTTTCACATAAACAACCATAGGTTTTCCATTCAAACAAAATAATCCATAAAACTTGAAATAAGAGATTTAGGATTGTTTAGCTACCTTGATTTTGTTAGAAAAATGGTGTTTTGGCTTCGATTCTTGGCTTCTTCCTTCTCTTTCTTCCCTTCCTCCTTCACGGTTTCCTCTTCCTTTTCCTTTCTCTCGTGCTTCTCCTTTAATTCATGAAAGAAATGGAGTTTTAATTCAAGAAAATAGATGATTAGCCTTAGGTGCTTAGCCTTTTTTGTAACATCCACCAATACTTTGGGATTTATTATTATATTATTATTATCATTGATTAAAAATTAAGATTTTATTATTTATTTGATGATAAGAATGGTTCATTAAAGGGATAAAATGGATATTTTCATCAAGATAGAACCACTTTTATCATAAAAGATAAACTTGGAAATTTTGGTAAAGAAGGGAAAAATCGTAATTTTAGTATAAAGGAGAAAATAAATCTTATCTAATTATTTCATGAAATTAAATTTAAGGACTTTTATCATTTTCAATTAAGAGAGAAGAAGAAATAAGTGTGGAAGTGATTATGTCCACTTTGATGGCAAAATGGTAATTTTTCCTAAAAAGAGCAAAGTTGTAATTGTCTTAAGGGCATATTAGTAATTTTTTATAAGATAGGAAAATTAAATTTTTACCTAAGTATTTCATGGAAATAGTATTGGAAGGCCTTTACTCTTTTATTTTAGAAAAGAGGAAGAATAAGAGTAAAAATAATTATATTGACATAAAAGACAAAATGGTAATTTTTCCTTAGGAGCAAAATGGTAATTTTACTCAAGATGGGTGAATTAGTAATTTCATAAAAGTTTTATGAAACTTTATTTAAGGATTTTCTGCCTACCAAACTCTAAGAGGGATGAAAAATGAGGTTAAATTGGCCATTTGGACATAAAGGGTAAAATGATAATTTTTCTTAAGGATATATTGGTAATTTTCCAAAAAGTTGAAGTAAAAAACTGTCATTTTGAAAATTATGAGGGTAGAATGGTCATAACGTATAGAAGTCCCATAAAATTACAATTCTAAGGAGAGAGAATGTCATTCTTGAAAAAGAGAAGTAGTAAGGATAAAATGGTCATTTTACAACAAGGTCATTTTGGTAATTTTAACTAAACTCTAATTTAAGTCATCTTGTTCCTTGAGAAGGGAAAGAAGTCACGGAAGTGGGTAGGAAGGAGGCTTAGCCAAAAACATCTTCAAGCTTGGAGGAAGAAGAAAACAAGACAAAACACTTGGAATATTATACTTTTCTTGCATTTTCAAGGTAGCTTAACAATCCTATAACCTTAACTTCATGTTTTATGACAAGATTAAAGTGTTCTTATGTTCATGAAATCTAGGATTTTCTCACTCTACATTCGTATGGTGGATTTCTTTGAATGGGTTTTGCTTATGTAGAAATCTTGTTGTGTTTATGAATATGAACATATTGAAATGCTTGAAAACATAAGAGATTGAAATTTTTCATGATTGATACCTAATCCTTGAAAAACCCTAATTCTTGAAATGGTTAAAATGGTATGGAAAAGAGTGAGAAAATGGTAATTTTGCATGAGATCTACTTGAATATGAAAGCCTTGAAAGCAAAATGATGAAACAATTCTATTTTTCCTTACTTTCTCACTTGGCCAAATGCTTCCATGTATATTGGTGAAAATGTTAGCTTGAAAAAGTGCCTAAAAATGGTGGAAGAAATTGTTATGAGTTAGTAAGAGAGAGAAAATTTTGTTAAGTTGATGTTTTAGTACTTCTATCATTTTCTAGTTTCACCATTTAACCTTAAAGTGTACTTATAAATGTGAAGATGTAAGATTATGTTCATTTTCATGTTTGGTATGAAAAAAATGAGTTAGAAAAGTGTGGAAAAGAAATGCTAAATGTACACATGCCTATTTTGAGGTGTGAGAAAGTGTTATTTTTAATTATTGAATATGTTACCATAATGCCTAAATGGTAAAAAAAAATGGAAGAAATGAAACAAATGGCTTGAAAATACCAATTATTCACCTTTTTCTTGCCTTGGCCAAATGCTATGTATATTTTTCCCTTGGATGGCTAAATTTATGTGTCAATGGAAAGTAGCCTAATATATTTTAAAATGGCCTATGTTAAGTGAAATGGGAAAAATGATGTAATGATTAAATGTGAATGATAAATTGCATGCATTATGCCAGTGACATCAATATGTTCAAATTTATGTGAATGTGATTGAATGGCTTGAAATGCTACTTACAATTGTGAAAGGAAAGGTATTGAAAGTCACCAAGATAGGGTGGATGACGACACTAATAAAATCTCCCTTGAGGTGAATATGAAAAGCAATGAAAGTTACCTTAGTGGTGAGATGACAACATTAATAAAATCTCCCCTAAAGGCAACAGAGAAAGCAACGAAAGTTACCTGAAGGGGTGGATGACGACACTAATAAAATTCCCCTTGAGGTGTATGTGATGGCACTATATGATACCCTAGTGGTGGACTTAACATCACTAATAAAAGTCACCCTAATGGTAAGGAATAAATGATACTAAATTATTATTATAGATCAAGTATGACTAATGTGATGATGGATGATGTTTAAATACTTATATATGTGTTTTAATGATGAATGAAGCATGATAGGAAATGTTAATAATCTCATATTCATAAATACACATGTATATATTTCACATAAAGCATGCCTATAGAACTGAATGAAAAATATTTTTTTAAAAATAAAATGTAGAAATGTTTTCTGTATCCATATAATGGTACATGCCAATTATTTTGAAAATGTATGGTTTGTTTAGCTATTTGAAAATTATTTCTCATTACTGTACTTGTATGTATCAAATGCATAGATCCAGTGTGGTGATGCACCGAACTAGCTAATTTAAGGAGTAAATAGAAATTATGTAATGTAGCACTTTTAATCCTAATTTCTGCCATATGTACTTTGAGATAGAAATA
Source organism: Senna siamea (assembly GCA_031216115.1). NCBI lineage: Eukaryota > Viridiplantae > Streptophyta > Magnoliopsida > Fabales > Fabaceae > Senna > Senna siamea. The sequence continues at coordinate 15,831,191 of CM062356.1, forward strand.
GGACTACTATTCTTTTGGAAAAAGGGGTTTGAGTGACAGGATTGTTGTCTCCTTACCCTTATATATAAATACTTAATGTCTCTTGGGATTTGTATCAGAAGATTTAAATGATATACATATAGTTATGAAATATTTTACAAATTTCATTGTGATGTATGAAATTTTATTTTCGTTGTGCTGAAGTATGTTAACCTGAGCAAGAGAACCTAAACCTAATAAAATAATAATTATTGATGGATTTAATGCTCAGGCTCATTTTTATAAAATAAGGTAAAGAATAATGTAACCACTTATCTTATTACATATTATAAAGTTGTAATATAGAGATAAGGGGTGTTACATTTTTCTTTTTCTTCCTTTCTTCTTCTTTCTCACAATTTCCCTCTCTCTTTCTCTCTTTCTTCTTCCCCTTCTCCTTCCCATCACTTTTCTCCTCCTTTCATGAAGAAATGGGTTTAATTAGATTAGTGAAAAATGACCATTTTGCCCTTTATTTCAAAATGACTATTTTACTCTCCATTTGTCTTCTTATTTTTGAAAGGTGTAGGGAGAAAGCCTTTAAGGAAATTTTCATGAAGTCTTTCGGTGAAGTGACTATTTTACCCTTCAGATAAAAATTACTATTTTATCCTTGGGTGAAATTATCATTTTGCCTTTGGGTAAAAATTACCATTTTGTTCCTAGATATTTTCCTATAGTAATAATGACTTGTAAATATTTTTCCTAGATATTTTTTTAAAGTATTCATTACTTTTTAGATATTTTCAAATGTCATAGTTAAGTGCCATTAATACGCGCAAATATTTTCTAAGGTAATCATGACGCTTTAGATATTTTTAGAAACTTTTTCCTTTTCACTTTAGTCCTTATACTTCTCTTTCAATTTGATCCCTCTCTACTTGGTAATTGTAATAACCTAATTTTTTTAATAAATTAATTGTGTAAAATAAATTTAGATTTTTTCAAAATTGAATTTAGCATAATTTTCTGAGCCTGCGGTTAAAATTTAAAAATTTTTCAGAGTCAAAAATCTTATCTGACGGAGAAAATTTGATCTGGCTTCAGGAAGTTAGCAGGTAATTTGGAAGGCTTAAAATCTTCAAAAGATTTTCTAATTCCTTCCATGTAGGCCTGGATTCTTGCCTAGATTGGAGTATGCATCTGAAATTTATCCTGAGCAAAATGAGAAAAGACCAAAATGCCCTTGGAGGCCTTAAAACTCCAAAACCTCACTTTTTCCTCTCATTTTTCCTTTCCTCTCTCTCTCCTCTAACATTTTCTCTCTCTTCTCTCTCATTTTCATGCGCCACCACCAGCCATCGGAACCGTCGCCCTGCGCCACCGCCAGACCCCGCCATCGGTGCAGCTCAACACTGCCGACCGCCAGCCACCATTCCTGAGTGTTGAAGGATGCCATAGCGGCTGAAAACAACCACATTTTCCCTCCGTCACAAAAAGCCACCTTCATCGCGATCTCCATCGTCTGAAGTCGTCTGGCCATACCGTTGCTACCGTTGGGTAGCCTGAGCTGCCAGCTTCCTCTGCCAGCTTCCAGCTAGTGGAACGCCGCCGTCACGCCCCCAAAATGGAGGAAAAATAGTTCGGTCGTCCGCTGCCTTTGTCGCCAGAAAATGCCATCAAAATCATCCTATTTTGTCAAACGGACACTAGATCTGGCATCCTCAAGTTTTGAGCTACATTTTGGTATATCTGACCCCAGTCACTATGCATCGCCGTACGCTACCGTGAGCCACTGTCCGTTGCCATGCGTCATCTCCAGAGTTATTGAAAAGTTTTTGAAATCAAATTTCAAGCTTTCGAAACCCCCGGTACAGTTTAAAATGCTCCAATTTTATGTTTTCCTATTGAAATTGACCTCGGACATGTTTAAGGATTAGGCTGGCTTAGGAATTTGATAAATTGACGTAGGAAAGCCTAATTAAAAGAAAAACTCGCCTAAAAACTTAATTATTTTCTCAGAAAACTAATTAGGAGCAATTGTTGAGAAAATAAGAAATCTCAACCCAATTAAGAGAAAACGGTAAAAGGTAGAGTGATTTACACTCCCCTGAACTTTAAATTGACATTGTGAATGCCTGTTTTTAGAATAATTACATTGCATGGGAATGTATGCTGAATTATATGAGTATATGCGTATGCCTGTGTGTTGAGAATGGCTATTGTATGTTTGATATGTTTGGCTATCATATTTATATGCCATAGGGACGGACTAACTTAAGGTGGGTATTCAATAGTCGATATGGGACGGTCGTTGAATATCCCTTATGTAGATAGTTTTTCATAACGAATTGTTTTTACTTAGAGTAGTCTGCATTTGTTAGGGATTATTTGTTAAACCAAGACAACCCTATGAAAGGTTTAAGGCGTATAAGGGGGGATAACCTATACGGGATAACATTTTGGTTTAAGTATAATATCCTATAACCTTGAGAATTAGTCGGCTATGCGTATGTAGTTCTGTATAGATTGTATGAGGATGAGAATTAGCATTTGTGCACATGTTAGGGGACACCCTAGATATTGATTCTCACCTGGTCCTTGAGTGAGTGATTAGTATCATGGATCACACTCACAATATAGGCGTTTTTTCGAGTGATTGGTGTTATGGATCACACCAACCTAAAATTATGTTTTCTGTAAAAATGGCATGCAATTGGAAAGAATAATGAATAGTCACATGAGACTTGTGACTGATAAGTATATGAAAACCCCAAGCATGATTTTAAATAAGATTTTAATATAATTTTTTAGAATAAAGATTCTATGCTCATTATATCATTTGCATTAATTTCCCATGTGTTTTATATTTTAAGAATACAGTAATTCACATGCATTTAAATTGAATATGGGGAGATGTTTTCTGTGTGTTGTCACAGCTGAGCATCCAACTATTTTAGTACTATAAATTGTAAATTTCTCTACTAAGATTTAACCATCTCATGAAGTTGTTTGCTCAGATGAACAGGAACAGGAAATGCCTAGGAGATAGTTGGGCAGAAGCAGGATAGCGGGTTAACGTTGTGGCATAGTTTAGGCTTGAATTTATGTATATATATATCTATGCTGTTGTTTTTGATTTCTGATGGATTTTACTGGATGTATTTGTGGTTTTGACTGGTTGTATAAAAGGGGAACATCCAATTTTTAGGAAAAAATCTGTCAGATTTTTGGTAGAAAGACGGTATGGAAGAAGAGCTCGTTTTAAAATGATTTTGAATGGATTTAGTATTATGAATTAGTATATCTCAATTATATTTTTATGGTTGTTAATATTTTTATTCTAGAGCATGTTATGGCTTGTATGTGATAGTAGTAATACTGCATAGGACTTAGGGTTGAGTGGAATCTGAATAGACTGTGAGAAGAGTCTATTTGGGTTACACTCAACCAGTAGCGACCTTCTGATGTTCCCTGATATGGGAAAAATAAAAAATTTATTTAAAAATTTATATGCTTTCGCTGCTCTGATAGAGGAAAGTATATTATGAATTAGGGGGTTGTTACAATAATAACCTAGAGTGACTTAGACATAAATATTTATGTATGCAATCACCAAATTTAAGAATTAATAACATTCTTAAAAACCCATGAGCATCTCATCTACCTTGGATAAGAAAATTGTCTTAGTCTAGGAACCCTAATTTTGTGGACTAAAGAATTCTTTGATTCAACATTCCTTTAGCCTCAAGAACTCAATTCACTAACTTGAGACCCCTCTCAACTAGCCCCCTTAAGAAAATATAAAATAATTACTTTAGACTAGTTGATTTAGGAGGTCTGTAAAAGAGCTAAGAGATAGCCAGTTATCATCTTAGTGGAAGAACTGTAATCTAGCCGGTTATGCTATTCACTAAGGACGAGGATGTGTTAGAAAGACATAGTAATAAGTCAAGAAGCTCAGATTTAGAACATGAATAATATAATCACAATGAAAACAATTAGGATGTAATAATTGAAAGCCTATCACACCTAGTAGAGAATTGCTATATGGGTTTGAAGGAGATTGTCCCTAAAAAACCTTTTTATTTGCCATGATCATCATTAGTTGGAACTTTTGGGGAATTAACAGTACCCCATTAGTTCATAGACTCAAAAGTCTGTGTAGGAAATTTAGTCCTGGCTTTATTTTTATCCAAGAATCAAAATGTAAAAACTCAAAAATCCAAAAATTAATGAAAGTTGGAAATTTCACTGGCTACCACTGTGTTAAAGCTAAAGGCACTAGAGGAGGTATCATCCTCAACAGGAAAGCCAACAAGGTGGTGTGGGCCAAACTTGACAGGATGCTTTGCAACAAAGAATGGCTAGACAAATTTGAGTCTAGTTTTGTTCAGAACCTTCCAATAGTAGCCTATGGCCATTCTCCCACTTGTTAACCACTTTGGAAAGAGCCACATTCCTAAAAAGAAACACTTTAGATTTGAAATCATGTGATTAAAACATAGTGAATGTAAGAGAGTGATGGAAGAAGCTTAGACAACACTAAAGGATCTTGAGCATTCTAATTGATCCATAAAATTAAACTAACTCAAGCCTCATTGAAAAATGGAACCAAGAAAAGGTGGGGAATGTCAGAGCCTAAATTGTTGAGATAGAGAAATCCTTGGGAGAAATCTAAGCAAACTTAAGAATGATAAGGGATTCAAAAAAGATGAAATACTCAAGAAAAGACTTGAATTCCTAATAGATTTTAAACAAATTGTGTGGGCTCAATGAGTAAAATAACTTTAATTTGTTAAGGGAGACCGTAATATAAAATATTTTCACATACCAATGACTCATAGACAAAACAAAGCTCGCATTCACACTATCCAAAATTAGGATGGTAGTTGGACCCAAGTCCTAAATGAAATAATAAAAAAAGGAGTCACCTTGTTCAAAGACATTTTCTCTAATAACAGGACTTAGGATCGCAATTAAAGCCAAACTTTCATCTAGCAAGTAGGAATTCCCCAACTACAACAAAGAAACCGTTAGGAACTTAACAAGCCTTTCACTCATTTGGAGATTGAAATTGACCTCTTTCAAATGGATGGATTCAAAATGACAGGACCTGATGTGCTCCCTGTCACATTCTTCCAATATCTTTCGCCAATAGTTAGAGATAACCTTACCACCATGGTTGGATCCTTTCTAAGCAGAGGCTTCTTACTTAGAGAACTAAATCAAACCAACATTTTATTTATTCCTAAGAAATATAGCCCCAAGGACTTTAGAGATTTTTAACCAATTAGCCTACATAATGTCGCTTAAAAATTCATTGTAAAGACCCTTAAAAATATGCTCCAATCGATCAGGAAAGAAATCATCACACCCTTTCAAAATGCCTTTGTCAAAGAGAGACAAATATCCAATAATATTCTCATAGCCAATGAATTGTTAAACTACATTAGGAGATGCAAAAAACAAAATACATTCTGGGTAGCTCTTAAAATTGATCTGCATAAGGCCTACAATAAAACCTCTTGGGAATTTCTTTAAGACATTCTTTAGGAAATGGGTTTCCTTCAATTATGGCAATAGGTCATCATGCAATGTGTAACTATTCCTTCTTTCCATTTATTAATAAATAGGGTAACCTCAAAACCATTCATTCTCCCCAAAGGTGGGGCTTAGACAAGGAGACCCCCTCACCCCTACCTCTTCATTCTATGTGTTAATGTTCTCTCAGGACACCTAATAAAGGTAATAGAGAGTAAGGGTCTTAAAGGCATCAAAATATGCAGAAACTCCCTACTAGTAAATCATTTCCTTTATGTTAAAGACCTTCTCCTGAGTTTCAACTTTGATATTGAATCGTGTGGTTATCTTAAAAATATCCATCACTAATTTGGGGAATGGTTAGGCTTAAAACCCAATAATGCGAAATCAAAAATAACCCTCAACCCCAAAATGCCATTGAATACAATTAAGGTTACACCAATATAGGCCTCAAAATAGATTAGGTTGCACACTCATCTCACCAGTTTGATTTCTTCCCTATCAAATTGTGAAGATAACCAAAATATCACGCCAGGCTTTATGTTCTATGAGAAATTTATCATTTTTTTGTGTATCTATAACTGTAAGAACGAGGTCATCTTTAAAGGCATCTAACCAGACTTCTTGAAAGTCTTAGGAAAATGGAGAAGAATGAAAACTAATCTACTAGAAGCCCAAAATCTAGGACATTGGAACCAAATATGGGACCTTAAGGATATTCGTTGCCCTCAATGACACACTCTTGTTAACCAAGAACATCTAATTTGGTATTAACACAACATCTGGTGTAATTGGGCTAAGTATAAGAGAGCAAGATAGAACATTTTCTTGACCTACACCTAAAGGATGGTAGAATCACCCCTTTTACAGCTCTCATAAATAATGACAACACTAGGGTCATTGAGAAAATCTTAAGGGGCCTTAGAAGCACTATTTTTGTTTCCCTTATGACAGGTGATCAGACCATAAGTCTCAACATTCCCAATAAAGGGTTGATTTGATAGTTGATAGCAAGTACAGGTATAGATCGACAGATCGCCGCCATAAAGGAAAACATAAACAGGATCCTAAACTCTAGGCATAACTTGACTCTTAGAGACACTGAAATTCTCCTCCCTTTTCCACACAATACTCTCCAAATGTACTCAAAAGGATAGTTTTTTCTCAATTCACTGTTACCTTGTTGTAATTTATTAAAAAAAATATAATTCTTTTGTAGCAAGTAAACCACATGTGCTGGTATTGATCAATTTATTTCACAATAATTGTAAATCTAAGATATATATATATATTATAATGATTGTGCACCTTTTTTGTCAGTGGTATCAAATGATATATTTTATAATATAAAATATAAAATAAAATATGTAATATGGGGGCTTGGGAGACAAAAAAATAAATATAATAAGAAGTTATAAGAGATAAGTGAATTAAATATAACTTTTTATTATTTAATTTATTATTTCAAAATTATAATAATTATTTTATTTTATATTTTAAACATAGAAAAAGGCATGCATATTTGTGCATGTGAATATATATGTCAAAAATTATATAATTTAATATTGATGATGTAAAGAATAATTATACGGGGATACACATAAATGATCATAATGACTTTTTTTGTTTGTTTGTTTTCTCACAAGTATTCTTCTAATCAAAGTGGAGACAATTCTATTTGAGACATTGTCAGATACTTAATATGGGTACTTTTTCTTACAAAAAATTTGAATCTGAGTTCACCACGTAATGAAAAATTAATTTTTTTTATTAGACCCAAGTTGATAAATGATCATAATGAACTTGTAACTGTGTGGCATCACTTTTTTGGTAGGATATAGGGTTCTCACTCCACATTTCGTAAGCTAAAAGGCCATGTTATAATCAATTAGCTATCCATTTTTTTTTCCTTCTTGTAACGATATTTAAATTATTAAATTATCAATAATCAGCTACCTCTGGCTTCTATGTACGTGAGGTGTTAATTCTTCAAAGATCACAAAATTTCTGTTAGTTTATTGGTCGTAAGTATTTACTAGCATGTTAATGCAACATTAAATATTAATATCAGTCATTAAATATTAATTAAATATTTGAATGCTTATTTAATAGTTAATATAAACTAATTTTTTTCACATCTCTATGATGTTATTGTTATATTTTGATTATGTCATTGTCAGATTACTGGCAATAATATGCCAGTGACATATGGTAATAATACAATAATAATGTGAAAAAATTAATACATATACATAATTGAATATACATCTCATTTAATATTTAACAACTATCACACATAATATATTACCTCAATATATTTGTTAAAAGCTTATGACCCAAGACTAATTAATTGGTTTTTATAATTTTTTGAGATTAAAAAATATATTTTCTCGTGTATTAATATTGTAACAACAAAATTACAATAATTATTTGAATATAGTACATACATATATTCCCTATTTTATATTTAGAATTTAAGCAATATATAATAAACTGAATTTCCGGAGCAGCTAGTATGTTGAAAATTTTAAAACATTCCCAAGGAAAAAATAGGGAGAAAAATCAGACAAAAGAAAAAGAATATTAACGTCGTGCAAGTGTTAGGATGCCATTCCAGCAGCATCCGTGCGTAATTAAAGTGCCTTCACTGTGCAATCAAATATACCAACTGTAATGAGGCACACATATATATTCCTTACGAATCTATTGCTTTCAAAAGCAAAGAAACTAATTAAAAGATGCTAATAGTAATTAGGCTGAATTAAAGTCTCTTTCGTTTAACATAAAGCTAACCATGTTGCCATGTGGTGCTGTAGGGTAATTCATGGGCAGCTTAGTCCTACTATCACTTGCTTAATAACCCAAAAGAGTTACAAAATTCACCAAAAGCAGCTAATATATATATATATATATATATATATATATGTTTGTGTGAGATATTAAGATTTAGGTGTGTTTGGTTGTACATTTTGGCACCTACCATATATATATATATCTTAAAATTAACCCCATTGAATACAACTTTAGGTTACACAAAATCTTTGTATACTATTATCTTTTGAGCTTATGTTGTTTAGGCCAACCTTTATAGCTTATGTTGGAGAGACACAGTGTAAGCCCCCACACCACCCACAAATTTTTTAAAATTGGCTTTACATTATCCTTTTGAAGCTTCACCCTTTGTGTTCCTGTCTATCATCATTTGATGGGAGAAAATATAAGCTTCCACCTAAGCTCAAGTAATAAAATATCTTTTAAGAAATAAAATAAAAAATATATTAATTATATGAGTAAGTAATTCTTTTTAAATTTATTTATTTTAAAAATTTATACTCTCCCCCAAATAAGAAAAAAATTATAATTTTATTCATTTTAACAAAAATATTCTTATATTTAAAATAATTTTTAAAATGTATTTTCTTATAAATTATAATATTTTTAAAAATAATTAATATATATGATCATTAAAAATTAGTCAAAATTCAGAGGACTTCTGAATACTAATAGTTTTGATAAAAAAAATATTTTAGTTAAAATAATTAAAATTAAGATTTTTTTAATCTCTAAAAAAAAGAGAGCACAAATTTTTAAAATAAAAAAGAGAATAATATAATTTTAAGAAAAGAAATATAATTTAGTCTTATACATACATATATATATATATATATATTTTTATATATTCCTCCACCCATGTCAAAGTTTGGAACATTTGTGTACTTTAAAGAAAAAGCTCTTTACACTTAGTTGATGCCCTTGTCGGCCATTTCCACCATCCAAACAGTATTCCTTTCTTTAGGATTTTATTATAGTTTTCTTTACGAACTATGTATAGATTAATACTATTTTTCTATCTCTCACTTATTTATATCACAAATTCTAAAAAAAAAAAATTAGTATTTTTGGGAAGCCTATAGTGAAATAGAGTTTAATGATGAGCTTTGGATTGTGAATCATGCAACGTCAAGTTTGTGAATTTAGCTAGCTTTGATGAAGCGTTTTTAATTAGTTAATTAAAATACACACACACACACACACACACACACACAATAATAGACCCTCCATTAAACTTGGTAGTGCATTTGGTTGCTTTCTTTAATGCTTACTTTGTGACTCAAATATATATGTGAGATAGGACAAATTAACATTCGTACTTTATTTTTTCAATTAATAATAATATAAAATAAATCCGATTTGATTTGATTTCTTATACAAATATATGTTGTGTGGACTTTGAATCACTAGCATTCTAGTTAGCACATAGAGCTGACTCTTCCATAATGGTTAAAGTGCGGAATACGCATTTACATTAATTTAGATTATAATAATTTTTGTACATTATCTTCCATTTTGTGTTTAAAATTTAAATGCATTAGTCTCCAAGGACCCCGCCATTTTCCCAATAACATAGATCATACTTTAAATTATTACTCACATGAAGATTTTCTCACATATATGATAATGTAATATTAAAAAAAATAAATATAAAATTAATTAAGTGATTAATCTTACTCACATAACAAAAATTATGAATGAATAATATATTTTTATTCTGTATTTATCTTTCTTTTTCACACACTTTTATACTATTTTTTTATGCGCAAAAATCCTTATCCATTATTACTCTCTTATTTGTGTGTTTTTATATTAATTATATTTGTAATTTGCATAACAAGTGCACACGGACGAAGACGCCAAGCACTATCATTTTTTTCGATATCATTAACCTTTGCTCTCTAGCTATATTTTCATGACAACCCTCATTAATGATGACCTTTGGATAAATTCTGAATAGTATCATTATTATCGTGGGCCTAGCTTTTTTATTAGCTACAATGTGTCAGAAAAAGAAAGAATGTGAATTATTTGGGCATGATATATAAAAATATACAATTATATATATATATATATATATATATATATATATTGGGAGGATCTGTGATGGTTGCATCCACCTGTATCTGTATGCATGCCGCACCAGCATTTTCATGATGGAGGAGAACACAACCAAACGTACATTAATTGTTTATGCTTGTCATAGCACTAGCGCCAATGGGTGGTGACTGATTCACTGGTGATCGATATTGCATGTTTTGCTTTTTCCATCAATCTCTCTCTCTCTCTATATATTCTTCAGCTTTATTTTATTCATATTCTGTGGGACTTGATGATGGCGATACAAGAATTTCAAGTACACTATCATTACCAAGTAAAGAAGGAGGATGCAATGCAAATCGTATAATATATATACTTCTTTTATTCTGTGTCTCATCTATAATTAAAACTAGCTAGTAGTTACTACAGTATTATCATCATGATAATTTGACAATAATATGTTTATGATAGAAGTGCAGGTTATACATTGAAGTCATGGAGTGGAAGGAAAGGGAGGAGGAGTTGAAGTCATTACGTCATTTTGATAAGAAAGGGAATTAACAGTTTTTCTTTGTCTTTGAGGCTAAGATACAAAGGTTTGTAAGGTATGGTTTAATTGATTTTCTTTATTGTACCTCCAAAATTGTCAAAGTAGGCATTAAGCTAAGAAGACACTGCCATCAACCCGGGATTTCAGAATTGGAATTCAATATAAATATATATATTTATATATAAACGAAAGTTAAAATTCTACTTCACATCCAATTATTGATGTACTTAAAAGAAATATAATTACTTAAAAGAGATCTTAGCTAGCTGGCTTTAACTTTCATGTGTGTGTGTATATCTATATATATATATATTGATATATATATATTTTGTGACTTCAATTCTTGTAACCATTTTTTATTACATGTCAAAATAGTATGTTATCTTTTCTCAGAGCAAGTTTCAAACTTTGAATGCGGCATCCAACTCCTAACTACTGGGCCAGGGTCCATTACACATGCAAAACCAAGGTATGAGCCAAAAGCCCACACACAATTGAATTAGAACTTTTTTTGGGACCAAGTTACATAGTGTGTGTGTGTGTATAATAAGAATATATAGTATCTAATTGAAATAAAATGGAGTTTGTAAGTTGTTAATTTGAAGATATTAATTAATGTGAACAAAAGGTAGGTGTAGGTGGTGGTAGAAGACTAGAAGGCATAGGTAGGGTTGAATGTCTTTTTGGAGTTGAAAGTCTTTTTAAGGGTTTTGTTAACCAGCACCTCTAGTTATTCATTAAATTTTTTTTTATTAGTTGACAGAGCATTTAATGACCTAAAGTTTGTAAAAAGTAAATAAAAAAAATAATTTTTAATGTCCAAAAACTTCACTAGCCAATAAAAAAATCTTAATCAATATTTTAAAGACACTAATTAGCAAGAGCCTAATAATTAAAAATATACAAATTGAAAATGAGTTATGGGTTTATGACATTAATTAGTTTTTTTGCATTGCTTCATTTCGAGGTGACACGAGCAATTTCTTGGCGTTTCTTCCCACCTCTTGGATTTTCTCCTTTAATCTTTGCCTCCTCATCACTCATCACTTTATTTTTCCTTATTTGCCCTCCTTCCCTCTCTTCTAATTACCCATACATAGGGATGAAAATAGGGTAGGACTGGAGCGAGGAGTGCCTCCTCACTTCTCGTCCTTGCACCTATTCTTGCCCCCATCTCCATACCCATTCCCCATGTTGGAAAGAAAATTTTCCCTATCCTCAATCTTCATGAAGATTCGGGAATTGTCAGGGTTCCTACTGAGAATTTAAATGTCAACAATAATTTATCAAAATAATAGTATAAGTTTTTCATAAAATATATATAGAAAAGATATTGATGAAAAATACTTAATTCTACTAAAATAATAAAAAATTAATTATAATTTTAGAGTTTTCAAATAAAAGGAAGGGCCATAAAAGATGAATTTTTAATAATTCTACTATTTTTTAAAGTTAATTATTTTTTTAATTAATAAATAATAAAAAGAGAAGTTACAAAAGAAGATATTTAAATAAATAAATATAAATTTAAAAAATATCTACGTAAATTGTTGGGGACTAAGACCTCGTAGGGCGATCCCCATATCTAAATTTACTTCAAAAAAATTTTGCCCTTTATCTCCTCCCCATCCTCGCAAGAAAAAAAATTTCCATATTTAAGTTTCCAAATAGGACAGTTCCTACAGGGATCCCCAAACTTGTAGAATTTTACCAACTGTGCCTATATATATTGTCATTTCCTTCTCTTGTCTTGAAGACAGAAACTAAAAGAGATGGGTATTTTGGGTAATAAATAAAATAAGGAGGGAGAGAGTGGTCAAATCAAAGTTATTTAATTTGGTGAAGTGTGTTTTGAAATTTGAATGGAAGGAAGGGTGCATGCATGCAATGCAAACTGGATAATTGGCCTGTCTGGCTATAAATAGAGTAGCATAGTGAATGAAGATGAGGAAAATGATGACAGACACGTGTCAATCATGTTCCTCTAAGTAATGAAATGATGTGAATGCCTAATTGAATAGGTTCATGGTTGATCATGAATGGTCGATGCAAAACAAATATACTAAATTCCTACATTTTTGCATTTCCCAACATAACTCATTCTTCTTCTTCTCATTTTCTATTCACACTTGCATTCATCTCTTACACCTCCTTCATAATTTTCAATCTCATGCATGATATATATAATTTATATATCTTATTCTTTAAGGATTGCTAATTTTTTTCTTGTTTTCCTCATCACTCATCAATTTCTGAGCTTTATATATATATATATATATAACGTAATTTGCATCCTTCCTTTTGTCAACAATTTGGTTGGCTGTAATCAATACGTCAATTCAATATTAGCAAAATTATAGGTATATTTATTATATGGATTCACATTCACTCTCGTTTTTTATTGCTGCATGTTGAAAAACTAATCATCTTATGTTATGATTTAACTATTCTCTAATCAATGTTACTTATGTTGCTTTATCTATAGACTAACTCATATAATTACGAATTGTACTTGTGAAAAAAAAAAGATCTTTTTTTCCTATTCATCCATATATATATCATAAATGTAATCAATAGAAAATTGAAACCCAGTACTTTATGTTCAAACTATTTATGACAAAAGTCCTAGTAAGTTAGTCTTGTGAGCATGTTGAGTATAAGATATATTAGTCTATTGCCTTCATTTGGATATATGGTTATATGAATAATGATGGTTCACAAAAGAATGTTTGAAGTTGTGTATGCAATCTAGGTAGAGGCCTAGCAGAGGATGATCCTGAGGTAATGCAGAATATATGTTTCTAGTGTATGTATAGGACATGAACTTGAACTTTGTTTTTTTTTAATATTTATTTTAACCGTAATTTGTGGTGTCCCTTTTGACGAGTACACTAATTTGTTCAGTAGTTAACAAATTTTTACTTAGGGGAACCAAACGAGAATTATTTTAATTTTATAATTTTATAATTAATTAATTTAGTATAAATATGAAAAAAAACGTTAGCCTAATTTTGAACTAAGGTGAATCTCACTCCTTAATTTTATGGGTACTTTTGAAATTTAATATTTCAGAGTTTTGTCATAAAATAACTACATAACCGTACACATTCATGTTTAACACATGCAAGACTCGGGGATCCACAAATTTGGTTTTCTCTATTATGTTCTAATTTGTTAAATATTCCATCCTATTATTTTCGTCTATTTTTTTGAAGTTTATGGAATATTTGAGATATGTTGCATGATGGATTTGAGAGGTGGAATTAAGATAGTCTCATCTCATGCAGAGTATGGAGATTCTGACCTTTAGGGAGTCATTGATTTCATTGAATGAGGTTGAGAGTTCCAATACACCTAAGTGAGAATCGTGTATAGTGATAGAGAGAGTTAGAAAGAGATGGGATCAATATTGCTTTTTCTAGTTGGAATGGTGGGCTTGTCTCTCATCATACAAAGAGTTAAGTATAATTAAAGTCATAGTTTAGTGCGTGTTTACACACGCACACACACACACACACATGTCACTCATGTCCTCTGTAATATACAACATGAAGAAAATATAAATGAATTATTTAATAATGATTATAGGCAGATTGTATGTGTAACAAATGAGCACTGGGAAAAGAAGGTAAAGGGTTATACTTTTAAATACTGTGTAACTAAAACATGATGTTCTCTTATCATCCCCCTCCTCCTCTGACTTTATTATCTTAAGCTTCAAAATAGGTAAGAAAGGGAGAGGGATAGATACATATTGTGTTTAGTACTTTAAGCCCTAGCTAGGTAGCCACTATAGGGGTAACCTAACTATAACAATTTCTCTTATATGTAATCACTCTCTTATGTTCTCTTTTTAACTTGTGCTAATTCTAAGCTTTACACACACACACACACACACACACACACATATATATATGAAGATGCAACAAGAGAGTTGGTTATTTGAAGGGGAACTTTAAAGAATATGGGGTCAATAAACTCAAAAAAGTGGCTCTCCTTCCTTCTTTTCCCAACTCAATCTCATCATCCCTATTTTTCTCTTGGGCTACCTAATGAGAACACTAAAATCCCATTCCAAAACCACGGTATGAATGTATACATATATATATAAATAATGTCATTCTTTCTTTACATATTCATGTATATATATTCATGTTGTTGTTTTTCTAACCTAACATAAAACAGATAGGCGTGTGATGAATACTCACATTCATAGCAACAACCAAGTTCCCAGGGTTGTATATTTTCTAGGTGTGAGCAAGATAGAAAATAATAATAATTCAGATCTTACAGCTTTTAAAAATGAAATTTAGCCAAATATAGCCATATCTAGCAAAAACTATGAGTATCAAGAATATGGGGTTGGTAGTAGTAACTTGTAGTAAGTGAAATTATTATCTATGGGAAGTGGCAATGGTTATGGTAAATAGTTAGCTTGTGAAGACAAAGGTAATGGTGGTGGCAATAGTATAACTAATATTATTGATGTTGCACCAAGAAGAACTATGGATACCTTTAGGCAGAGAACATCCATATATCATGCAATTACAAGGTGTATAGATGCTCCATGCATATTATTTTCTTTAATTTATTTACTCAGTTTATTGGATAATATATACTATTATATGATGTGGGTGCTGATCAAATTAATATTTTGATTTACTTTTTTTTTTTTGAAAATTGATATAGACATAGATGGACTAGAAGGTAGGAAGCTCATATTTGGGATAACAATTGTAGGAGGGAAGGGAAATCAAGGAAAGGTGGCCAAGTGTTACTAATAGAAAGAATAACAAAAAAAATGGACAAATAAGAGAATGAAATGATGGATGTATAGTATCAAATTCTAGAGGAAATTGGAAAGTATATAGAAGGAAAATTTTTTCAAGTAAAGGCAACTCCTAAGTTAGTGACTTACTATAAATTCAAGCTCAAAATTCTCTAATACAATCTAGCCAAGATTTATACTAATAAATGAATGAAATAATGATTTCCTTCACATGTATTGCCTTGCTTGAAGCATCTTCTACACTTTACACAATTTTCACGCGAAGCTGTAGTGTCATCATGTAATCCTTCACCCATCCAGTTTGCTTACGTGTCCTTTTCCCAAGATTTTCTAGCTTTTCTAACCCTCTTCCCCTACCATGTTCTTTTTACATACATCCCTCTTCATGTATTTTTCATTCTTTATGCCATCTCCTTCTATATTAATATTAGTTTCAATTTGATCCTCATATTTACATTTAACAATAACCTCGTCTTTGAAAATAACCTTATCCTCAAGGTTGATATAAGGAAAATATGTTATGAGTTCACTCTATTCCTCCCATGTAGCTTCTTCCCTCGGTCAATTCCTTTCCCATTCTACCAAAACCTAATGTTGTTGATTTTTCTCCCTTGATCTATCCTTATATCAACAATGGCCCATGGTTGTATTGGAGGCATTTCCATTGCTTCAGGTATTAAGACTCATTTTTCAAAATTTGTTCATGGAACTCTTTCAAAAATGATACATGAAAAATAAGACGGATTTTGCTCTCATATGGAAGTTGAACCTTGTATATGCTATTGGTCTAATCTTCTTTGAGATTTGAAAAGGCCTATAAAATATCTTCAAAAGCTTGAAATTCAATCTTAAGCTACATAAGATTGCTTTTACTGATGAATTTTGATGAGAATTCAATCCTTAATTCAAATTGCTTATCAATTCACTTCTTATCTGCAACCTTCTTCATTCTCTCATGTGCCTTCAATTCCATGTTAGGTGCTCATGTAAGTCTTTCCTTTTTTTAAAAAAAATTTCATTGCCACTTTTGATGTTGTGGAGTGAAAATCCAAACATTTTCACTACCATATCTACAAACTTTGTTGCCACTTTTGTTGTTGTGTAGCCACTTGTAAGTGCTCCAAAGCGTACTAACTTAGTGAATTTGTCAATAATCACCAAGATGGTTGTGTACCTTGAAGAATTGGGTAATGCTGTTATAAAATCTATGTTAAGTTATTCACATGGCTATGATGGAATAGGCAAAGGCTAAAGTAAGCCTTGCTTCTTTCTTGTGTTATATTTCACCTATTGGCAAGTGATAAAACTACTCATGAACTCCAAAACTTCTTTTCTCATGTTTTTCCAATAAAATAGCTTTGCAATTACTTTATTTGTCTTAGTAAATCCTCTATGACTACCCATTAGGATAACATGAAATGTAGTGAGGATCAGTTTCTTCAAAACTTCCTCACTTTGTGCCACCATTCTGTCTTTATAGAATAATAATCCATCCTTGACAAAAAATAATTTTGGTAATTTTGTTGCCCAAGAATTTGATGATAGTGTAGCATTTCATTATTACTATGGTTTAATTTCCTTAACTCTACAATATGTTGTGTTGCACTCCTAACAATGTCAATAACATCCATTTATCTTTCTCATTATGCTAAAATTCCTCCTTCTTGGATAATACGCCATCCACAACATTAGTGTTACCAGACCTATACACAATCTCGTACTGAAATCCTAGTAGTTTAGATAGATAAAAATGTTGTTATGGAGTGTGAACCACTTGATGCATCAATTCTCTTAAGCTTTTATGAACTGTCTTGATAATGAACTTCCTACCTAGAAGATAGTGGCACCATTTCATCATAGCTTGTGTAATGGCATATAACTCCCTCACGTATGTTAAAGTGTTCATCAATTTTTTTGGTAAGTTTTTTTTACTAAGAAAAGGCTAAACGAGGCCTCTTTTGGCTAAACATAGCCCCAATGCATGTCTTGGATGCATCAGTCTCTACCACAAAGTCTTCTTTAAAGTCTAGTAAGGCAAGTATTAGTGTTTGATTCATACACCACTTGATTTTGTCAAAATCTTCCTATACTTGCTTACTCCACTTAAATTGATTTTTCTTCCATAGTTCTTTCAAGGGATAAGCAATCTAGCATACCCAAAAATAAATTTTCTTTAATATCCAATGAACCCCTAGAATCCTCTTATATAAATGCTTCACATTATGAGGTTGTGGCCATTCTATCATAGCTTTCACCTTCTTGGGATCCACATGTAGTCCTTCCTTATTAATTATGTGCCTTAAATATTCAATGCAGTCCTAACAGAATAAGCATTTAATTAGATTGTTGGCAAATAATGAGTGAGTGAATTTAGAACCAATCTCAAATACTCTACATGATCCTCCAATCTCTTACTATAGATCAAAATATCATTAAAAAACACAGCAAAAAACTTATGTAAATAAGGTTGGAAAACCTTGTACATTACAGTTTGAAAGGTTGAGGGGGCATTAGATAACCCAAAGGGCATCACCAAAAATTCATAGTGCCTAAGGTTTGTCCAGAAAGCAGTCTTGTGGATGTCCTCTTCCCTCATCCTAATCTAATGGTATCCTTAACATGGTTCTAACTTAGAAAAATATGTAGCCCTATGGAGTTCATTTAAAATTTTATCTATAATGGGAATAAGAAACTTGTATTTGATGGTTATCTCATTTGGTGCCCTAAAATCAGCATAGAACCTCTAAGTTTCATCTTTTTTCTTGACTAATAACAATGGAGAAGAGATATAGCTCTAACTATCCCTTATAACCCCTTTTATTTTCATTTATTCCACCAATATTTCTATTTAAAATTTTTGAAAATGTGGATGTGGATAGGGTCTTATGTCATAGGTTTAGCTCTCAGTATAAGAGTGATTCTATGATATATGTAATGTTGGGGAGGCAATTGCTTAGATTCTTCAAATACTTTTGTAAATTCTTGTAAGACATGATGAATTTCTCTTGCTATGGACTTCTCATCTCTCTTGTTAACTTCTAACTTTTGTAAATAAAATAGGTAAGTTGTACTATTAGTTTTTGCCATATTCTTCATAATCTGCCCATTAATAAGTTCTGTAGTTAAGATTTTTTTCCATATATTTTTGTCACCCCATAGTTGCATTGGAATGTGAGTGTCAATTATTTGTGATTAATGACTATGTCACTTAATTCAACTAGCCATTGTACTTCTTGACCACTTCTAGTCCCTTAATGTTTAAAACAAAACAATCTCATGGCCTTGTAAATTTATGTTCATAGCGTCACATCTCTTGGAACACTGTAAATATGCTCCAGCACTTGTCTGCATCTAATCTATTTCTTTCTCGAGGAATATTTTTGCCATGTCTCCTTACATACCCATTTTTTCCTACTTCTGAATCATATTCAAATTCTTCAATAGGAAACTCCCTTCACTTTTCATGCCTTCTAGGATTAGGTTGACCTATTTGTAAATTCGTGATCCTCTCCTTTCCTATCCATCCTATCCTTTATTTCTCCAAAAATCACATTTAAAAGTTTAAATTGTTGCTACATTGCATTGAGGGTGAATTATAAATTCCTTGGATTTTCACCACCAATGGATGTTTTGTAACGACCCCTTTGTCTGCAGCCTACATACAACATAGTATGCTTTATGCAGAAGCATAAAGAACCATAAAATTTTTTTCCTTTTCTGTTTTGGGAATTCTAAGGGGTCGTTACTAGTTGAGTGTAACCCAAATAGACTCACTCATCAGTCCATTCAAATTCTACTCAACCACCTTTCTTGTGCAGCATAACTAATACCATCATCAAACTATACAATACTCTAAAATATACTAGTCTAAAACATTCATTCACAGTATTTGAGATATGAATTACAACTAATTACAGACTTTCATGCATTCATCCACGTGACCATAAAAATCAGTATTATATACATATATAATTACAAATCTCTAGCCTACAATAAAAACCATCTTAACATGGTACAATTCTTCTAGCATCCCCTTGTCGCCATGACATTCCCTTCATGCCCAGCTAACTCCTAGGCATATCATGTTCCTGGTCATCTGAACAAGCAACTTAATGGGATATATAAATCCCAGTAGAGAAATTTTGCAATTAGTACAAATCATAAAAATAGTTTCAAGTCCAATTGTGACTCTAGCATAGAAAACATCTCCCCAAAGTTCAATATTTAACACATTTGTGAATCACCAAATACTTTCAAATCAAAAAATATGGGAAAATCATGTAAATTTATGAGTATTATATCAATTCAACGGAAAACCATTATTTTTAATAATGCCTGTAACATTTTTTTTTGCATAAAAAATCCATGTTAATGAACAATCACCTACCATGTGATTACTAGCTCAATGCATGCCATTTTATAAAAATATTTTGGTTTGCTTGGGTGTGATCTGTAACACCAATCACCCGAAAATAGTTGGGTGTGATCCATAACACCAATCACCTGAAAATAGTGGTCCTATTTTGTGAGTGTGATTCATTACACCAATCACCCACTCAAGGATAGGTGAGTACCAACTTCCAAGGCGTCCCTCAGCATGTGCACATTGCTAGTCTCATGCTCTTTCTTAACTATACGGCAAATATATACATATAGTCGACTAATACCTAAGGTTATATGATAGTATACTTAAACTAAAATGTCACCCAATATAGACCATCCACCTTTGCTCCTTACGTCTTTCATAGGGTTATCTTGGTTTAATGAGTAACCCCTAACAAATACAGATTAGTTTGATATAAAATAGATAGATTCATAAAGCAGTCTGCATAAGGAACATTCAATGACCATCCTATACCAGCTATTGAATGTCTACCTCAAGTTTCCTCCGTCCCTATAAGCATATAACCAAATAGCCAATCTCATCAAGCAACAAAGAGTATCTCTATACAGGAAATATTTATATACTCATATACAAACTTTACAGTTATCAAATCAAACTCATCACATAATTCCCATTTCAATACAGAAATCTCATTTACATCAAGTAATTCACCATATTATTCTAAAACGGGGGAGTGTAGATTACTCTACCTTTACCGTTTGCTTCACTTTTGACCAAAATTTTCCTCTTTTACCTTCAGATTGTCCTCACAAATCGTTCCCTAGGGAAACAACTCAAGTTTCACACAAATTTCCTTTCAATCATACACTTATGCAACTATGACTTAGTGTTTCCCTATGGGTTTTTCCCTAATTTCTTCCTATTTCTATGATGCCTATCACTCATCACATGTAATTATCATATATGATGATATTTTGAACCTTATTCAAATCAAAATGAAGGGTTTCTAAGCTCAATTCATGTTTTAAAAGTCATTCTTCGCATAAAGGGGCTGCCAGTCGACTATTAAGGAGCTAGAAGTTGGCTGGTTACTCTCTAAAGGGTTGCCAGTTGACTGTCGTGAGGTCGGGCAATGACCGTGGCTCTTTGAGCATCAATTCGTGGAGATAGGGGCTAGGCAGTCGACTGATGCATACTTGACAGTCAGCTACTAGGCTGCTGTCTACGAGTTCTGGGCTTACAGTGGCTCAACATTCGATTGGTATGAGGTTATCAATCGATTACCCTGCCTCTGGGTACACTTTTAGGTGTGCCAAAAACACAATAGTCGACTAGTGCATGCTAGCAGTCGATTGTTCTGTTCTTCGATAGTCCAGGAATGTCGGTTTTCTCAAGATTTCAGCCCAGATTTCCTGTTCATAACAAATTTAAAATGCATAAGCTTAGTCATTAACCATTTTGGTGTAAAACTTATAATTTTTGATGTCAAAAACATTAATCATTCAAAAAATCTAATATGCAAACCAAGTGAAAGAAAAACCTAATTTACAAAAGTCTAATTTAAACCTTGAAATTGCTAAATGGAAGTAAATAATCTTAGCATTTCAGTTTGGAAATCATTTCCTAACCTCAAGAAAACCTTAAACTCAGTTTCTCCTACTCAGAATCATCAAAAATATAAAAATGCCTTATTTTCCTATTTTCACTTTCTCCCTTAAATTGCACCAGATTTTTAGGTTCTAAGAAAGGAAATCTGCCTTCTGAATGATGTTTCGATGATTATCAAGCTATGGAAGAACAGTTCTCACCTCAACTCTAGCTATGGATGAATCACCCTTGATTTTCTCCTTTTACCCGGTCCCCTTCCTCTTCCCTGGAGTTTTGGTTTCCTCTTTTGGTGTGGGGGAAGAAACACTTATATGGGAATAAAGGGTGAAATAGCCATACTTCAGGGACCTCCTAGCAAAAATAAGAAAACTACACTTTTGTCCCTCCTAGTTTAACTCTACTTTCCCTTTATTTCATTTTAAATGCTTACAAGGAATTTCAAAATTATCATAATCATTAGAAATTCCAAGGAATTGAGTATTACATGTTTCATCTATATTAGCCATTAAAAACTATAAGAAAAAGAAGTTAGTCAAATAAATCTCCTTACAATTTCCTCAAAAATGACACTCACACGTGTTTCACTCTAATAAAGATTTTTCCACAATTGATGTTCACATACTCTTGCCTTCTCTAAATTCTTCTTGAGGTTCTTCAAAGAACTAAGCAAATTTAATCAAAGCTATCACAATTTGTAGAATCAACATAACACTTAGAATTTTAAGATATCAAAAAAAGTATTTGATGTTCTAAGGAACCTAAAACAAGAATACACAAAGGAAGATGGCCTCTTTAATGGACGTTTGACAGTCAAGTAAGTAAAAGGAATCGCGGGGATCATTGGCCTAGAAGGGCAATCGCATGGATCTCTAATTGTACAAATGGTCGTATGCTATGTGGCATCTTATCATTGGTAGAGCTAATCCAAATATGCTAGTATTGAAAATAGAGTTTCAATGAAATCAAGATTTCAACTAACAAAAGGTCTTATGTGGGCTTAGGTCGCACCATGGGTATTTCATCTAAGAGATTGCCAATCTCCATTACTTTTGTTGGTGGATTGGCATTAAGTTGCTCCTTCTCTTAAAGGGGAGGTGGTTTGGGCACCTTAGTATGGTTGGTTGTGTAGTAGACACGCGTCATTTTCTGATCAGCTCAAACTTGGCTGATTTCTTGCCTTGTTGGGAACTTCATGAAAAGGTGTGTCGTAGAGAGAAAAGCTTGTAGCCTATTTAATGAAGGTCTCCCTAAGATGGCGTTATACATCAATGGGGCTAGATGAAGTATATGTCAAAATCTTCTATATGTGGAGGAGATCCTGGTGTCACCCTTGCTTTGATGGTGCCTTCTGTTGGGACCTGTGTTCCAGAGAACCTAATGAGGGTTCTATGGAATTTATGCAGATTGTGTTCTTCTAAGTAGAGCTTCTAGAATGCATCATAATAAAGGATGTTAGCAGAGGAGCCTTGGTCAACCAAGACTCATTTAACCTTGTAGTTGGCTATAACAATCGTTACAACCGTGGGGTTATCTTGATGTGCAAAGTTGTCATACTCGAGATTTTAAGTAAACTTATGAAGAGGGGTTAAACTTGACACATAAATTCGTAAGAGTTTTAATCTGTCAATAATTAGCTATTAAAAATATATATCCTTATTATAAGAAATATAAATTGAATAATATGAATTCAAATGCATAATTACTTAAAATAAATCTAATTAAATCATGGATTTTCATAAATAAATAGTTAAATGCATAATATCACCCATCCAAATCAAGCATTATCCATAATCCATAGTTCCATACATAGTTAATAATCATAAATAATCAAATAAATAAATTAAACTAAGTATTCAACAAAAATTTTCAAAAGTTTCATCTTAATAAATCAATTAAAACATGAATTTTTATTAATTTAAACAAAAAATATCTTAGTGACTAGTGATAATATTGTTTTAGGTTGAAATATCCTCTTTTATACCATTTTTACCCAAATGAATTTGGGGTTAAAATAGTTTTAGACTTAATGGGCCTTCATAAAAGAAAGAAAAAGCAAAACTGGGATTTTTCCCTTAGTCTTTAGAAAATGTAAACTTGTAGCCTAACTAGCGAGTTTACATGATTTCACCTGCATTTGAATGAGTTCCCCTGAGTTTAGCCTTATCTAAGTTTTCATATGTGTTTACAATTTTTTGGAAGGTATATATTTGAAATTATGCGATTTTTTGAGTTAACTCATGAGTTTGACAACCACAGTGGTCTGGGTCGATCTTCACAAAAATTAAAAATTTAAATTTGATTGCACTTGTGTTGCTCAAGGATGTCCTTCCTTTTGTTTTATTGATAACCAAGTGCCTAATCGATCACTCAATCTTATTCTGGGATTGGGACTAAGAGGTCCCCTTTTGGATGTCACCTGCGATCACATTAATCACCCCTTACAGAGGCAGATTATAGTTATCTTAGAGATCGCATCGATCAATTTATCGGTGGTCAAAAGTTTCTTCTTGAGGGGGTGTCTTCTTAGATCTTCAATCATCTTTCTTCACATACTTGCTGAATTTTTCATGCTGGATCAAATCTTTAATTTTGTCCTTCAGTTAGATACACTTATCAACGATATGCTCATAATCTTTATGGAATCTACAATACTTTTTTTTGTTTATCCTTGCGTTACTCTTGCATTGGAAAATAGGTGGAAAGCAGAGAATGTCAGAATTGTATACTTCATCCAAAATTTAGGATGGAGGCTTGGTCAACAAGGTGTAAGAGTATAAGCACCCTCAGAGGGCATTCGCCTCTTTCTATCTTTAGATTCTCACTCTTTCTTTCTTTTGTCTTTCTTATTTTCTTTCTTACCATCTTCCTTATTGTTAGTATTTATGCCTTTCCTGGCAAGATAGGCATTTACTATGATAATGTATTTATCAGCGTGTTCGAAGAGCTTTAAAAGGGTGGCTGGGCAATTAATCAAAATTAAGAAATAGAAGGGTGTTGCATGTAGCCCGTGTTTAATGGTATGTATCACCAAACTATCCTCAAGATCAAAGATTTGGAGGGTTAGTTTACTAAATCTTGATAAGAAGCTCTATAAGGTATATGTCTTTCCTTGTGTGAGGCTGATTAGGTTATCGATGATCTTCTTGCACTTTTGTTGGTGACAAAGTGCTTAAGAAACTTGTTGGAGAGTTCATTGAAAGTGCTGATAGAGTTGATCTATAGTTGTGTGTACCACTGAAGGGCTAAGCTCATTAGTGTGCTTGAAAAGATTCTCTACTATTGAGCATCATAAATGCTCTAGATGGACATTGTTGAATTAAAAGTATTAATGTGATCCTTGGGATCTTTTTCTCTATCATAGGAATGAATCTTCATTGGCATTTGTAACATCCCCCAAAGCCATTATACTATGAATGTTGAGATATATTTATTGTGAAAAAAAATGATATAGGAAGATATAGAATTACATAACAAGTCAATTGACTATGAAAATAGGTCAAAATGAGGTATGGATTAGGAGAAAATCAAGTTTTACAGAAATGATATATTTGGGTAATTTAACCAAAGGACAAATAAGGAATTAAAGACTTAGTAATCAGAAATGGAACGTTTAGGAAATTTATTGTAAAAGTGGCACATGAAAGGAAAAAGTTTTTAGGATAGTGAAAATTCATTTTTTTAACCCAAGGACTAGTTAGCAATTATTTTTTAATTTTACTAAACTGCATCTTGATCCTCATGCTACCCTACATATAACCTAAGGAGTCTCCATATTCATCATTTTCATCTTCAACAACTAAAGGGATAGATTAAGAGAGTTTAAAGAGAGAAAGTAAGAATTCTAAAGAATAAGGTGTAGATCTGAATTGGAACTTGAAAAAGATTGCTAGGATAGTCAAATCTCAACTTTATATAGCCAAATTAACGCACAAATCTTCTAGGTAATCAAAGAAATCTTCTCCTTCTCCCTTGGGTGAAAAAACCCATGTTTTTCTTGGAAATTTTTTTTTTGAATGGATATAGGGAGATTTAAACTTACATTCTTTGGTCTACATACTGGATATATGGTTGTGGAGTCGTTTTTAGGCTAATCTATGCTTGAAGGCATGGTTGAAAGAGTGAATGAGAGATTTTTCCCCATGAGCATGCTTTTGAGTATGAATTTTGATACCTAACCTATGAAAACTTAATTTTTATTGTATGGTGATATTTTTGAAAAGGAAAAGAGTCCAAAGTTGGTCATAAAAAAATTCTTAAACTTTCCAAGAAGTGTTTTTAGGCCAAAATTGGTTTAAATTAGATTTTATGTAGAATTTTCCTAGAAATCACGAAGTTCTAGAGACTTTGCCTCGACTAAAATGCATCTTCACCGCGACTAAATGTCTTTGGCAACTTCACCGTGACAAACTTGGTTTCCTGTTGTAGCGAAGTGCCTTTGTGCATTTGATAGCAACCTTACAAGTTTTTCCAATTTGATGTTTTCATGCCTCTTTTATTTTTCAAACTTCATGTAAGGGCTAGGGAATCATTT
Organism: Senna siamea; assembly: GCA_031216115.1. NCBI lineage: Eukaryota > Viridiplantae > Streptophyta > Magnoliopsida > Fabales > Fabaceae > Senna > Senna siamea. The sequence continues at coordinate 15,857,388 of CM062356.1, forward strand.
TAAAGTTTTGATATGGTATTTGAAAAGTAATATGGGACAAATTTTGAAAAGAAATAACTAAAAATATTGAATGTAAATACTTTTATTATATGGTCTAGCCTATATGAGTTTCAGATTGAAGGGTCGGTTGTTGGTATGGGATGATTACCAGAAATTCCACCTAAGTTAGTCCTTGAATGGTTACGAAGTGACCTAATTAGAGTTAAATTAATCATAATTAGGGAACTTGTCAAATTAGGATATATATTATAAAGTATTGAATGAAGGCTGCATTAATCCATCTCGACATAGTGCAAGTGGATATGATTTGTAACCCATGGAGAGGTGCAGTGATCTAGTGAGTGGAAATGATCTGTGACCCATGGAGAGGCACAATGATCTCTATTTGGTAGTATGGTCTTTAAAAAATGGCTAGGGGATGCCCTAGAGGTAAAAGCTTACTAGCCTTGAGAAAGAAAAAGCTCATACAATGTTTGGTGGATGATTTTTTTGTAGAACTCGTTTTATGAATGGCTACAAAGAGCCGTGTGGAAATTGTTTTGTGATTAGCCATGAGAGCCATCTAATGGAAAGTTATTTCTTTGAAAGTCATTTCCATTAATTATAATATGAAATGTCCTTACTACTGTGTTTTGATGATGGAAAGCTTGAATATGTCTAGAATTCCCACTAAATGATATATTTGAATGACATAGCATAGTAGTTGCATATTATCTAGTGAAATTGCGTTTATGATTTGAAATGAATGTGAATGCAAGAGATTTCTATGTTTTTCACATTTGGTACCATTGACGGGGATTTTAAACTTGATTTCTTATGATTATTGAGATTTATGTTTCAAATGTGCATTGATGTTTCCAGATGCATAGATATACTATAACAACTGAGGGTGAGGTGGAGCTAGTACAAGTATCTAGGGATTATGATGCATAGTATTTGGGAGACTCTCACCTATCCCTTTTAGCTTGTTTGTAGATTTTTTAAGGGTTTTGGTTATATAGGATATGTGAGAGGTATTTTACTATTAGAGTTATGTATATAGTTAGAAGAAATACTAAATTACTTCTATTAAATTCTCGTATCTATGTATATAAGTAATTTTCTTGTTATATGTATATCTTATTTATGCTTCCACTATTGAGTAAATACGTGTGAGAATCCTGCGTACAATCCTGAGTATCACGCTATTTTTATGGGATAATGTATGATATTAACTTATAGAGGTGGGTGTTACAAATTTTAAAGCCGATTAGGATATGCTCCTCCATGATGTGGGGGAGGAACAACTAACAACCATTTTTCTATAATCCTCCTAGGGTGGCCTATGTATTGACCATGAAATTTTAATTAACAGTTGGCGTAGGTATGGCTAGGTGAGGGCCTTGTGGTGGTAGATACCTATTCCATCCATAATAATAAGGATGATATGGGTTGAAAGATGGTGGTCCATTCGATTTGTCGACTAAGGAAACGAATGCTATAGGAAAAGCTAGAGAAGGTGATGTGGTTTGCATTGATAATGGTGGATTGATAGCAGTGGGGGGGCCTATATTGGTTGATCCTAGGAGGAGGTGGCTCCACCAGCATTAACGTTAGTTGAGGTAGTGGCAGTCTTGGTGATGGTAGAATGGCCAAGATTAGATGTGGCATCAAAGCTATTGGATCTTTAGGTTGCTACAGGGTTTAACACATCATGACGAGCTCTTAATGGAGTGTCAAGACTTCTTCTTGGAGGTTATTCACCTCTGTTTGATGGTTGGATTATTGAACTACTAGACCCATTTCTCTCCTTTCGGGAACCGAAAAGGGCAAAGTTAGTAGATGGTGAGTATGTACTGTCATTGAATATTTGATCATCGGTAAGGAGCTGTTGAATGACAGGCTCAAGATCAGGAAAGGGCTCCTTTGTGGAGGATTAGCTAAGATAGGTGGTGCACCATAAGTGGCAAGAATTGAATGAGTCATCATTTTGAAGGTTTCTTGAGAGGAAAAGAAATAGTGTGTGCGAGGGCAAAGAGTAAAGGAATGTGATGGTCAGGGAAAGACCAAGGTGGGTTCTATTGATGTTCTCTGATCTACATAAGAACACCATTGTGGATGAGGAACCTGAAATAGGAATGCACAAAGGGAGGTGGCCTCCCTAATACATCTCTAATGGTTAAGTCAGTAAAGGGAATATGAGGTTACGAGTGAGAGAGTTTGAGAGTACTAAAAATGTCGTACTTGAGGGAGACCAAGGTAGTTCTCTATATATGCATTTAAGTGAGGAAAATCGTTACTTGGTTAGTTATGGGCGATTGTAGGGATCACCTAGAGGAGGGGGTAATCGCAAGGACCACTAGCCTATAAGGGCAATCGCAGGGATCACTAGCTTAGAAGGGCGATTGCAGGAATCACTAGCCTAGAAGAGTGATCACATGGATCTCTAGTTGGACAAGTGGTTGTATGTTATGTGGCAACATATCATTGGTGGACCTAATCCTGATATACTAGTATTAAAAATGAAGTTTCAATGAAATCAAGAGTTCAAATAACACAATTTGTAAAGGTAAAATCAAATTTTCTCAAAACATTATAACACTTTTCACATCAACAATTGCATATATTTTTTGTCCTTATTATTTTTTTATTTTTCTCTTTATAAATATAAAGAAAAATATCACAAAATCTACCACAAAAGAACAAATTGAAATAAAATCAACCCCAAATGTCCAGAAAATGCAACTATATAAAATGGGTTATAACTTTATGTGGAAAACAATATTTGAGATTATTTCAAAGAAGGATGAAAGATAAGATTCTCAAACATAAAAATGACTTGAGTTTATAACCGAAGCTTAGATACCAAATGGTGCGAACCCACAACCAAATTGAATATACACACATTAAAAAAGTTAAAAGAAGGCCCGAAGTGATCCACTTGAAGCCCCAAACTCGAATGAAAAAGGACCCAAAGTGTAGGAAGAAACCACAAGGATGATTAAACCTTGACAAGTCTGTTAGTTCAATGTAAAATCCTAGAGAGAATCCACTCTCAAGTTTTTGTGTGTAAAAACACAACTTTTTATTAAAATTACAATCTGCCTTCAAAAATGAAAGATAAAATGTATTTTAAGAGATACATCCCAAAATATGATTTAATGGCTTAGGAAACATAAACCTAGAGACTCAAAATAATAAATGCTTACTTAAAATGTCAAATATGTCAACTAATAACTCTAATTTTCACACTAAATTAAAACTCTAATTACAATTAGCATATTTAGGCCTAAAAATGACTTCACATGTGTAGTACTTGGTCTAAGTTCTTTAAATTAAAGTCTCCAAGCCCAAAGCATGATTTTTAGCCCCACTTTGAGCCCATATTAAACGATTGATGTCCTTAACTTTGTTTGATGGCCCAATTGCTTTTTGCTTTGTCTAAGTCTCTTGAATAAGCTCATTCAAAATCTCCTTGATCCTTCTAGATCTAGCTCTTGTGATTGGTCCACTTGAAATTTGTTAAGTATCATAAGCTTGTTGACCAACCTTACCTCGAGTTTCGAGGGTCGGTGTTTCTTATCTTCTAGCTCGTCAAAGAGGGGAATAGGACACCTACTCTCTAGTAGTAAGCCCTTTGAAGTTTTTCCAGAACTCTCAAAATAAAAAATAGTCGTGATTTTGAGTTTGGCTCCCCCTCTAAATCTAATTTTCACAAGAGAGGAAAAAAGAGAAAACGAGTGTACTTAGAGGAGACATTGGGAAAGGTAAGCAATTCATCTAAGAAATTAAAGAGAAATTCTATGGTAAATCAAAAAGAGGAGAAAAAAAATAGTCAAACTGACTAAAAGAAAAACAAAAACCCATCAACCATTTGGAGGGAAAGTGAAAATGCAAAACCTCAAAGGGATTTGATAATCTTGTAAGAATGCTAAAGTTACAAAATGAAAGGATTAAAAAGGTTTAAACCCTTTAAACCTAACAGTTTTGAAAAAATTGAACAATGTGCGGGTTAAAAGTCCAAAATATCCCTATTCTTACTCAAACAAGCACTCCTACATCCTCCAAAAGTACCAACATGCCACTTCAGGGCATCCCACAAACCTAGCAATCATGATAGACACTCTTCCCAAAAAACTTACAAAATAGAAAAGGATGTGAGCCAAAACGACGTAATTGCTTAGCCTAACGAAACGAAATAGCTTTAGACACATGGGGGACTTTCCCCATACAAAATTATTCTTCATATGCATAATCCCACCTTAACCTTACAAAATAATGCTCGCTCTCTTGTCCCTTTATGCCCTAACCTGCTCGCAGGCATCCTAAGGGAGGATGCACTTTTAAAAATTTATACTTTAAGTCCATAAGTGCTTACACCTACGGACTTGGGGGGAGACTAGTGATAATACTATTAGTAACTATCCTTATCAGGCCCAATTCGTTCATTGGTTGACAGCATTCGAGGGTTGAGAATGCCTATGAGGGTGACTTAAGTATCTTTCCCACTTATTACTACTTGAAACCGTTATAAATATGCCCTTGGTGCTTAGGTACACAAAAATTCTAACTCACTCATCTTTCTCTTGCTCTTTGACTCTCTTGCTTACTTTAACTTTGGAGGGACAACCAGAGACCCATCTCCTTCTCTACATTCCTTGTTTTGTTCACTGTGTGCACATTAGTCATTTTCGGCCACCACATTCAAACAACTCTAGTGATTTAGCCCAAGTATTAATCATCAATTATTAAAATTATATTATATATTTTAATAATTATAAAATAATTTATATAAATACATATTTATATATAGTGAGACATTTGTCTTAAGTAACATTGTCAAAATGAGTTATAGCCTGTGAGATGATAAGTTTAGCCTATTAAATGAGCAAGCTTAGAGGAGAAAAAATTAGCCCATTTAAAAATGGGCCAAGGGGTTGCCATGGTTGGCCTGCCAAAAATTAAAAAAATAAAATTTTAAAAATTAATATAAATTAGTTTACAATAAGTATAAATATATAATTTTATGAAAATTTTGTGTTAAGTAACTATTTTATTCTTACATTGTGAATAAAAATTTAATTAATGAAAAATTTAATAAAAAATTAATTTAAAGTGAAGATAGTATTAATTTTAAAATGAATACATTAATTTAAACACACTAATTTTATCATAATAAATTTAATTTACTTTTATTTTTTTAAAAAAATTTAGCAATATTAATTTTTATTTTTGGTAAAAATAATTATAAAATATGAATTTTTTTTTTGAAAAATAATTCACAAGCTAACCTATCCAACTCGCGAGTCGGCGAGCTTAGATTTCATAGTACAAACTTGTTAATTATATAAGCTAATTCACCCTCAGCCCGTTAATAGGTGAAAGCAGACCGGCCCTTTTGCTAGTGTTAGCCTTAAGCAATAGGGTACACAATTTCCTAAGGACAATTGCTTCTGACATATTAAGTGCAATCCATCTCATATTGTAACAAATTACACTTATTTTTTTTAACAAAAATTAAAGATACAATTATTATTCGTCTTATATTGAGATGGAATGGGTCTTAAATACTTGAAATAATAAAATAAAATTGAATTCGTTTTAGAGTGTAATAGATTACATTGTATAATTCGTATTAAATGGAAGAAATTATAGTTTTTGTGAAAAATTAAATTTTTGACATTAAATTTTAGTATTTAATAAGTCCTTAAATGGTGAATTAGTGAAAAAAGCCTCTTTCTTGTCCATTGCATTTCTGTATCAATTACGAAGAAATTAATAAACTAACGCTATATCTTCAATTTCAAATATTTAGGTTTTTATTGGCCAGTTCAAGTTTTTGTATTGTATATAGCCTTTCAATTTCAACTGAGTTTTAAACCAGCAATTATATATTTTGTATGGCGTAAAAAACCAAAAAGAGCTCCTATACCTCTCCGAAGTAAAAACAATAACGAAATAAAAATACATCCTCATAATCAATGATTAAAAATATTGATTCATTTAATCAAACGATGACACCATATGTTGGCTACAATTTATTGGAAAAATTGGCTCATAACCTCCTCCTAGGACCTTTTTTTTATCATCCTTAAGATAGATCATATTTATATATATAGATAAATAAATATCTACATATATAAATACAATATCTAGTTCAAGTAAAAGGCAAGGAATGACAAGAGAGAAGCTCCAAGCATAGGGATGGTGGCAGTGGCGGTGGCGGCGGAGGCTTCAGGGTTGGAGGGTCCAGGGGCTGGTGCCGGGGCCTCAGTGATAGAGGCCAAGGCCACCGACATGGAAGCGGCGGCAACGACGAGGACGGCACAGGAGATCTTCTTCATTTCCATGGCGAGATAACAGACACTTGAGAAAGCGAGACTGATAACTAGCCTTGGAAATACTTATTGATTCGATAGATATGAGAAGAGAAGGTGGCTTGTGATAATGTCCTTGGCTGTCCTGATCAAACAATATGGTGTGAAGAGGTATTTATATGAATTTGGGACGCTATTTTTGGTATGTGACACCTTTGATGTTTTTAATTTGGTATTCAGATTAGTGGCTTCTCACCAATTTCTGAGCCGTATTGATTGGGTCAATTCTTCTTGAGCGTGGGATCCGCGTGATGCTTAACACATTTACAAATTGGTATGAGTTTTAACGGAAATTGAATTTTAATTTTTGGTTTAAAAAAATAAGTTTGTTATACTTATTGTTGCGGAGTGCATGATCGCAACAATATTCTTTTATTTAGCTTTTCAAATTTTCATCATTATTTTAAATTTTTATCTCTTTTAGCCAACATTTTTTATCTTATATATATTATTTTAAATTAATATATAATTTTAAAATAACAATATAATGATGATGTCTTTGGCCCCTCAAAAATGCAAAAGCTTTGAACTATAGTTTTAGGATTTGGATTGATCTAATCGGTGAGATCGGTTATTCGATCACTATATATTAATTATTTTAATTTAGTTATGAACTGAATTGAAATTTTTAAAATTTTAATGAACCAAGTAATCTAGCACCAATTCAATTTGGATTAACTCGATTCTCTTTTTTTCTAATGAATTCTTTTATTTTTGATGAATTATAATATTATTTTTATATGATGTTAAATTTATAACTTTCTTTTAACAAGCATTAAATTTAGTTCTATAATTTTTTTTAGTGCTCATTGTATAATCTTAAAACTAATTTCATTACATGTAATGCTTAATTTTTAATTATTTTTATGATTTTATGATTTATGATTTTTTTACATGATAAATTTTAAATATTATAATATGGTAACTTTAATATTTGTTTAGTACTTTATTACTTATTCAATATTTAATTTTAAATAATAAATTTGAAAGTGATAATATATAAATTTGAGAATAATTTTAAATTTTTTTAAATTATATTTATTATAATTTGACGTGTACTAAATTTATGACTTAATATTTTTATTTAATGGTGTACTTAATTTTAAAATAATAAAACGTAATTTTATTATTTAATTTTTTTAATTAATTAATTTATATAATCAATTTAATGAATTTTTTTAATAATTTAAAAAGGAGTAAGCAGTCTACTTTTTCGTATTGATCAATCAAATTGTTTGGCATTAGTAAAGGGAGTGATCGACTAGTTTGATACAAGTCAATTATAATAATTATTTTCTAATCATGTACTACTATTTAGACCAATTGAAAGAATATCACTAATAATATTATTTAAGTAAAAATGCAATTAAGGGAGTTTAATATTTTTTATAACCTATCTCTTTGCTCAATTTTTTCATCTAAAATATTAGTCTTTAAATATTAAAATGTTTTAAAGTTTCTTTTTTTCTTAATAACTAGTTTCATTGTCATGCTAAACACGGATAGTTGCATAATAATCTGTAAGTATGAGTATTGTATATTATAATAATTATTTATATAAAAATTTAATGTAATTTCTTTCAAATTTATCATATGTTAAAAACATTTAAAAATATTAAATCTTTGTTAATTACACATATGATGGATGGCAAGTTTGTATCTCATTGATGATTTTTCATTCTGTTGTGTATAAGAGGTTATCAGTGATTGAGTAGGATGGTTGCTTAGAAATGATTTTGAATTTTCTACGTTCGAAAAATGATAAATTTTTTTGTACTTAAAGAGATAAAAAAAAGAAAAGAAACTCTCACTCATGAATTTACCTTGAATAAAAATGTTCTAATCTGAAAATATATGATCCTGTTTGGTAATAGTTTTTGTTTTGTATTTTAAAAAATAAGTCTAAAAATTATTTTTAAAAGTAAGTTTTGGAAGAACAAAAAAAATTATTTGTTTAATTTTTTTTTTGAAACAATTTGAAAATAAAAGAATAAAAAGATTGTTTGATAAAATTACAAAACTGTCATTAATAAAAATTGTCATTAATTAAAAAAATGCCATTACAAAACAATTTTGAACATTGATGGATGCCGGTCTCTGTGCAAAAAGTGAAGGAATAGAATTTTGGAAGAAATTGTCAAAATTATAAAACTGCCATTAATGATAACTGTTTTCTCATGTTCTCCATGTTTTTATCAAAGTCCAAAAACAAAGACAAAAACAAATTTTACTTGTTGTAGTTTTTTTTTTTAAACACCATTTTGTTTTTTAGTTTGTAATAACAATTATTGAAAACAAATGTTCAAACAAGTTTTTTGATTCTTTATTTTTAAAACCTTAAAACAATTTTAAAAAAATTGTAATCAAATAGGCCTTATGTTTTTGTTAATATTTGAATATTATCAAAATCTTATTTATACTCTTAGAATTTATTGCCAAATGTGTCCCTAATATTTGAGTGTACTATTAAATATATTTTTGAAATTAGTACGAGTCAGTATTTTATTTTTTGCGTAATATTTTAACAATACATCAAATGTTACGTCACTATTTTTTATTAATAATTTGAACAATATTGGACCATGAGAAAAAATTAATTATAATTCAAAATTTTAAGAACAAAATTGATAATAAAAAAATATTGAAACAAAATTGAGAATTGATGTAAAGTTTGGAGAATGCTTTTGCCTTTTACTTAATATAAATTTTTGATAAAAAATATATCTACTTAATAAACATTATAAATAATCGTTTAATTTTAAATATTTAAATTTTAAAATTAATATTTTAAAAAAATTGAGACTATTCACCCATTATCAAGGGGTTAAAGGTTGACCTCATAAATTTTCACAAAGGCCGTAAAAATATAGTAAGTAAAATTATTAATACAAATTTAACTATAAATAATTTAATTATAGAAATAAATTGAAATAAAGTATGTTGATATCACTTGATTTATGTAATCAAAATTACTTAATGATAAAAACTATTTGTTGTTGTGTTCTATTGTCTTCATAATTTTGAATGTGATTTTCAACCTTAATCATAATGTATGATTAACTCGTAAAGTTGAGTTACACTCAACAACCCACGTTTGGGTTTTTTGTCCACCAAATCTAGGTTCCTGACAAGGCAAAGTGAAACACAATAATGCATGAAAGAGTGTCATACCCATAAACCTTCAGACCTCAAACAACACATAAATTGGTAGAAGAGAGGCAACAAAGCATATGCCTTTTTCTAATAGAAGATGCTTTGAAACCCTTTCACTTTTTAATTTGTTCCCCTACCCCATTATCGTCATTAATCATTAATTTTTTGTAGTGCATTTATTGGCTTTAAACACATTGTTCTTTTCCCCATTTGCGATATTATATCTGCCCCAATGTCTCCCCTAGCATTAGTTTCTAAGAAGGCTAATGTTACTTCCTCCCCTTCCCCACTGTGTCAAAGCCAATCATTGCCCTTCTTCAACTCACACCATTTGACTAGTAATCATAACCATCGAAACTCTCCCTCTTTGACCCATGAATACTTATCATCCCTAACATAAGATCAACCCTTTTAAACATTTGAATAAGCCTTCACCCCACTTGACCCATCCATTCATGGATAACCCATGAGAGATCTATTGGGTGGAACCCAGTGACTCCAAGTCAGGAGAAGATGTAGACGAATTAATAAACATGAAGTCTATACCTAACTCCCGACCTGTACCAACACAAAGACTTGCTCGTGGGCCTGTTATCAACATTGATCATGACCAGCATCTCATGTAACCATGAGTTTTGGTCCCACTGCTTGATTGAGGCATTTCTAGATCTAAGAAACTTCACAGTGAGCCACTTGTAAACAATTATAGTTAGATTTTGGCAGCTGAAAGGCACAATCAGATTGGTTGGAAGAGAAAGAAACTACTACGTGATCCACTTCAGTAGACTTGATGACATAAACTTTGTTTTGGAAGTTGGCCCATGGTCAATCAAGGGTGGCTTGCTATTCGTCATCCCTTGGGAGCCGAATATAGTTATGAAAAGGTATAGAGTATACAAAATTTCGATGTAGGTGTAACTTTAGGGACTTTCCCTAGAATATCACCTCCTTTCAGTGGCAAAAAAGCTTGGTGCCTTAGTTGGTGACGTTTTAAAGGAAGACTAGTCCTTGTCCATTCTTAGAGACTTGTGTTTCCTGAGAGCTAGTGAAGGTTTCAATAGATCGCTTGTACTTATGCGGATAATATAGAGAATAGATGATAATGAATTATTGTGGATACAATTTAGATATGAGAGAGTATTTAGGATTTGTTGAGCATGTGGCAGAGTAAGGCACATGTACCCTATTTGTGACTGGATTAACACATAGGTAAATATTGCCCTAGATGCTCAGATGGGCCACATCAATAGAATATTTAGAGTATAAGAGGACCTTTAGTTGGAATGTGCACACTTCGTCAATGAGGCACAAAGGTTCTTGTGCCATGGACATCATCAGACGATTAGCCTGGTGAAATAGTAGAGGGACAAGACTACTACCTATGGCACGCATCACCAGTAGAGTTTGAATTTGACCCCTAGTTAACACTTATGCTCAAGGTAATATGCGAGAGCAAACAAATCAAGAGAATGCTAACTTCTTCATCCAATCTCTATCCTTATAGGAATTTGATCTAAAAGAACGCCATGTTTGGGGTTATGCCACAAATTCCAAAGAACCAATCCCTTTGATCCCTTTTTCGCAACTAGCTCACCATAATACATCACATCAAAAGAAGCTCAGGAAATGAAAAATGACCAAGAACTTACTCCACTTTTAGCCTATCTATACCTGCACTCGTCCTTTTGCTTCCATCCCTTTCCATGTATCTACTTCATACCACACTCATAGCATGGTCAAACACCTCAAAACCAATTATCTTGGATTAAATTTGAATTGGAGGAATTTTCTATGGTCACAAAATATGTGATCCTAGACCCAAATAATTACCCTTCTTTTGGAAGTAATGACAAGCTAGAACTACAAGAGGAGAGCACTTTCTGGCTTGATTCAAAGAAAATCATAGCTATAGACCACCACTCGATCTTACAAAATCTCCCATTTGACTGCTTCAAAACCATAATAGAAGCACAACCCTTAGGTTTAACTCAGAAAGCAGGGGATGAGGACTTCATGATAGTAAGAGATATTTAATTGATCCCACCTAACCTAGCCGAATAGGCTTGGTCTCTCTTCGAGGCCTAAATAAATAGTGAGGCCAACCCACTTCAAATGGAAACATATTGGGCCTTATCTAGAAACCCAGAGAATTGTTGTATCGTTCTAACCTGAGGAAAACGTCTAAACCTTATAGAGACAATTTCCACACCCTAACCAGTGGAACCTCTTAGGCTGAACCTTGCCTAAAAATTAGGCTTAGAATTATTGCCTTAAGAGCACCTGATCACAATTAGCTAGGATGGCACTAGTTTCCTTCTTGAAAATATCCAAGGAAACAATTGGAATGCAGATCACTTCCATCAAGGACAATTCCTAAGAATTGGGAAGGACCAAACACAAGGGCTTGGCTGATCGTTGTTATGGTATAAAGATCTATCCCAACCCCACCCGAGACAAGACCTAGAAGCGGGAAGCAGCTATGAGTTAATTCCCTTAGAAGTTACAAGAGCTAATAGGAAAAGGATATTGTCAAGAAAAAAAATGATCCAAGTAGTATGCAAGAGAGCCAAAAAATAGCCCATATCCATCCTCATAGACAAGGACTTACTAAAGCAAAAATCAGTCCCTCCTAAAATGAAAAAACTAATAGTCCTGGAGAGTGATACTCCAGAGAATGAAAGATAAGATAAAAAGAGTAGAAGCTCAGACTCGAAAGAAAAAAATGGAGAACTACGAGAGCATATTGAAGATCTCATAGTTCTATTGGAAGCTTGCCATTTGGTTTGGAAGAGGTTGTTCCACAATAACCTTTTAGGTCGCCATGATTCTCGTAGGATGTGATTGTCGAGGATTAGGCAGTGCCTTGATAGTCCAAATAATTAAAAGGCTGTATAAAACTTATAACCATGATTTTATATTTATCCAAGAAGCCATATGTAACCAAGATAAAATAGAGAAGATAATGAGAATAGGCTCCTTTTCTTATTGATCATTATGTTAACTCTATTGGCCTCAAGGGGGGGGGACTGATTCTTCTTTAGAAGGACCCATGAAAAATAGAAATCCAAGATTCCTCTAAAAATTGGATTCATGGAATATGCAAAATAACAAAACAATATGGATATAGTTATCACAAGGGTACATGTCCATCCCTTATTACAAGATAGAGACATTTTTTCAGAATTCCTTGACCAAAATGAACCATATCCTAGGCCTTGGCTAACCTTTAGGGACTTTAATCAAATCCTTCATAAAGAGGATAAACTAAGTAAGAAAAGGTCTATCATATGTGATAAAAAATTCATGTAGATTATTGATAGAAAAGGGTTAAAAGAACTCCCATCAAATGGAAATCCTTTATCCTGGTCAAACATTTGGGAAAAATTAGATAGGGCATTCTGCAACAAAAAATGGTTATAAACTTTGAATTCCATCTTTCTTGAAAACCTTCTAATTACAGCCTCAGATCACTCCCCCATTATAATTTGTAACATCTCGACCTATGTTTCCTTTAAAAAATTATTAATTTATAATTTATTTGCATAGATAAGTGTGTTACTACCTCCTCTACCCTGGGTAAGTTTTAAATTTTACCAAGTTAATTGTATTTAATTGAGTTTGGTTTGGGTCTCTACAATCAGGTTCTCACACATACATATTTTATCGCATCAAAATAGATAAAACAATGGATAACAATATTATATATATATATTATTGCTTAATTTAACATATACATAAAATCCTTCCCATTAGACATATACATACAGATATGTGATTTTCAAACATATATGTACTGTTAGTCATGAGAATAGGAAGAAACAAGTCTGTCACTCAGTATTATTTTCCAAAAATACCTACTAGTGGATAGTCCAAGTCAAATATCTAATCATCTATATGTCTCACCTTTCTTGTTTACCACAAAAGAATGCCATGGGGTTGCTCTAAAATTGATCTAGAACCATCACTAAGGATAGATCTTCCAAAATACTCAAAATAATTATATAGGAAGGTAGCTCATATAGTTCTTACTCAAACCCTAGACCCACAACCAGAGGTGTAGGATTCGGCACCTCTAATACTAATAATACCCAAACATCACAGACCACCATCAGTTGTCCCATAAAAGGGACATCCACCCAGGCAACCTCTATCCCGAGCAACACTTCGAACCTACGTATCTAGACACATCAGCGAAAAAGGTGAGATTTATAATCTCAATAGCCAAATCACCTATTCAAAGCTATTGATGGTTCTATCTCTACTGATACAAAAAATCATACATTCTCATTTACAATAATAATCAACTATTAGATGAAATGCATGTTCATGACATGTACTGATTGATGCATTTATAATTAAATAGTCATCTCAAACTATCTAAAACATTGATGTGTCTGATTCAATACAAAATTGTTGGATGTGAATTGTCCATTTTGTGAGCATTTTGTGTAATTTTGTTATTAAAATCACCTAAGTTTGCTTCATTTTCTTTTGCAGACATTTTATCAAGTCGTCGTCAGTAAACAGAGTAATTTGGAGTGAAGGAAAATCAAAATAGCGTGTTGTGTACAGTACTTGGCCATTAAGCAAACAATCCTTTGTGAAAAAAGTGGAGTCCCACGCATGAAATGGAGGGGAAGAAAATAGTAGCGTGAAAGAGTGGAGTCCTATGCGTGAAAGAGGAGAGAAGACCAAGCCACGAGCGAAAAAAATGAAAAAAAAAGAAGGAAGGGGGCTGAAGTGAACAGTAAAAAAGGAAAAAGAAAAAGAAAGGAAGAGGGGGCTGCATCGTGAAAGAGGAGGGTGAATAGTACCCAGCTTGAACCCATCGTGCAAGAGAGAAAAGCAACGCATACCCGTGAGAGGATCCGGTTCGCAACCCACGCCCAAGAAGCTCGATCTGACCCTTTATACACCTTCCACCACCATCCAACTGCACCGCGAGCCTGTCCGGCCACCGTCCATGCCAAATCGCCACCCAACCCGCCAGATCCGCAACGGAAGTGACGCAACCCGAGAGACAGACCCGGTTGCACTTCGCTACCCGTTTGTTTTCTTTTTTTCGTCAGGTCTTCGTCCGTTTCTGCTGCCCATGCATCGTCTCAGCCTCCCTCAGCTGTCCGCCGCCGTCCAACTGATTGGAGAGGAGCAGATCCATCGGGTACCCAGAACTTGGGGTCCAACCCGTTTCTGACTCGACCCGTTTGACCCGTTTTGTTGGACAGCATTGTACTTGATTTTTCAGGCATTTTTCTAGCAATTTTTTGGTGACCAATTCGTGCAGTAATCATCGAACAATTGAAAAGACAGGATTGCATAAATTTTTATTATTTTTAATTGCTGTTTAATTGACTCTCTTATGGATTATCTGCTGTTGGATTGTGTGCTGTCTGTAAATATGTGTGGCTAGATTTGTAAAAATTCATTGGGGTCCCTAACTGTGTTGGATTGCTGTTTAAATTTGCATGGATGTTGAATTTAATGTGTGATCTTCGTTACAATTATGAATGTATATGTTAGCGTTATTTACGAGACGTCGTGGTAATGTTAATTAGATTCCTTTTTGAGATCGACAGATGATAATTGGAATTGGAAAACTAACTGTAATGGACAATTTGTTATCGCTTAGAACTAAGGTTAATAAATTGTTGGATTAAATAACGACTCTTAATAGTGGTGAATTAGATAGATAATGCTGATTTAAAATTTGCCATTAGGAAGAACCAGCCAGTGGTGGATTTTAAGTTTAAGAAATTCATTGAGATCGACAGAGAATTTGAATTTGCATTGGAATTCACTCACAGGTAACATAGTTAAATTCAGTAATCCATTATCCTTCGTGTGTTTGCCAACCAGTGTAGGTTCCCTGATGGATTTGCATTTCTTGCCTCCGTGTATTTTCTTCTATTTCTTGTCGCTGTTAGTTTATTATTGCTTATAGTTAGACGTTATTTTAGATAAAAATTAATCATTTTAATTGCTAGGCTAGATAACAGAGAACAAGTAGTAACTTTGGGCTTTCCCGTTCTTGAAGAATACGACCTTGATACTCACCATTGCACTAGGCTGCATCGATAGGTTCACTGCCTTAGGTGTTTTTGCTAGATAGCATTGGCAGCACGCATCAAACATTTCATATAACATCATTAAAAATTATAACATTAACAATTTCAGTTATACATTCAGGGAAATTACATAAAATTAAGCCTTGGGCTCCTTTTTATCATTTCATGAAATAAAGAGCATTTTCTTGAAGGTGATGCCTAGAGAATGACCTTCCTTTACCTTTCTGACACACCTCTAAGCTCTACATGAATGTGCACTTGGTGGTCCTAGACCATAGTGGTATCAAACAATAGTACTATTTGAGGCATCCTCCAATGGATCTAAGTAAAAATATATAGATCACCGTCCCTCTCTTCAACGGATTATATCCTACTCATGGGATCACTACTCTTTGTAGATCACTTCCTCTCTATCATAAATAGATCATGAGGCCTTGGAATCACCACCTATTACTAGTGGATCATGTTCTTAGTACGCTACTCACAAGTGTATATACGAAGTTGATTTTGCTCAAGCCACGGTTATGCCTAACTCTAGGTATGTGATCCTTGTCTAGCCATTGAGAGTACACTAACCTAGAATTCACAATTGTCATGGTGTTTTGGAAATCTCTTTTAATTGGTCGAGTGGATGTTTTACCATCTTAATTTATGGTTTGACCATGGAATGCCCAACAATCATCCCATATTGACTATTGGTCACTTAATCTTGTGCCTATATACCACTTATGAATACAATAGGAATACTTTTCTTAATTTCTATTGAGCTCTCATATTCTTTTCCCTATTGATTTATGTTACATGTTACTTATGTCTCTTAATCTTATGATTTGAATGGTCGATTGAGCTTCAACTTTGGAATAGATAGACTACATGGCTCAAATCCATTGGGACTTACTGATCGACTGCCAGTATCCTAATGGTTTGCTAGTAGCTTTTTGCCTAAAATAGGGCAACTTAACTGAGAGTTGGCAGTCTATTGATCCTATTGAGCATAGGCTCTTTAAATTTTTGATGATTATAAACACATTGAAGGACATTTTAGATTAAGAGTTAAGTTTAAAGGCCCAACTAAATACACATTAAGAACTCAATATAGTTTGTAAAGTTAATTTAGAAACATGAGTTATAAAACCTTTAAAATTTTCTTGGGAACTTCTTTCAACTTTATTCTTAAAATACTTGGTAGCTCTCTCTTGTTTTCTCCATTTAAAAACATTTTTCCTTAGCTACAAGTCAACTACTAGCTTCCAAGACTCGAATGATACACTTGAAATATGGAGAAAATGAGACAGATAGATGTAAGTCGACTGCTCGGCCTCTATCAATCAATCACTAGCCTACAATGAGCTAATAATTGACTACCAAAGTCTTAGAAGTCAACTACTAGCCCAGGGTAAAAATTATATATATACACGAGAGCACCCAATCAATTACCAAATGCCTAGAAGTCAACTGCCACAATCTAGTTTTAGAAGAATTTGAATTTAATAATATGATAGTCGACTGCTAACCTGTGTAAATCGATTACCAGAGTACAAAACAATATAGTAAAGGTAGAAAACAACTATTTTTTAAAAGATATGAAAAGATATAGTCTCCAATAGCTATTTTTAGAAAAATCTATATATATGGGGCTTGGGAAGTCTGAAAACACCAATGGAAAAGCCTAAACTCGAATTTTAATTCTTTCTTCTGAGCTCATTATTCTAAACTTACTTATAACTCTTCATTTGTATCATCTACTCTGAAAAATAGAGTGTCTTTTGATATATTATTTTCTTCTAAAAAAGAAATGTGTGATAATCTTAATGAAAGGTTTTCATTAAGTGTATTGAGAGAAAGAAACTGCTAAGATTATTGAGTGGTTTACAAGTACCCATTTAAAACTTGTGGAGTATAGTGAAAATATTAAGCTTTTCTTAGGGACTAGGCAAAAGCTTTGTTAGATAAGATGAACCAGGATAAATATTTATGCCCATTTACTTTACAACACTTATATTTCTGCACTTTACATTTCTCCAGATAAAACAGGGTGGCAGACCATTTGAAGAACATTTAGCCAGATTTGAGGAGTTATCAAAATTCTCTTCATACTTGAAGTAAAGACCAGATGGGGCATGGAAAGCCATGAACTTGAAGAATAGTTTAGATTTAGAATTATATCATGAGGTGGCATCCTAGGAAATTAGGGATTACCCAACCTTAGTTAATAAATGCAGAATAGCCTCCAGATCCTAAGCAGCACTAAAGAGAGGAAGACAGGAAGCTAGATTCTTTAAGAGGAAGGATCTACCTAGTTTTAATAGGGGCTGTGATGGTAAGTTTCCAAGGAATCAGACAGGGAAAAGGCCAATGAATATTCCAATTTCTCAAAACAACTGCTCGAAATGTGGAAGAAATCATAGAGATAAACTATGCCTGATGGTACAAAATGTGTGTTATAAATGTACGAAGCCAGGACATATCTCTAGGACTTGCCCTACCCTGAAAAAACTAGAAGAAACCACAAGACCTATTACCAAAGGAAGGGTATATACCTTGAAGGGCAAGGAAGTGACCCAATCCAAGGATTTGATGAAAGGTACATGTTTTATTAAAGATATTCCTTTAATTGTATTGTATGATTCTGGTGCCACCCATTTAATTGTTTCCTTATACTGTGTTCAGAAATTGAGATTGCCAATAACCAACCTACCTTATGAACTTTCCATAATTGTAACTACTGATGAACATGTGTCCACTTCACTGATTTGTTTGAACCGCTCTATTGTGATTGAAAATAGAAATTTTATCGTGGACCTCATTTGTCTACCTATGATTGAATTAGATGTCATCCTTAGTATAGATTAGCTCTCTTCTAATAATGTTGTTTTGGACTGTTCAGCTAAATATGTGATTTTCATAGATACCAAACCAATAAATATGGGGATTGAAAGGAAAAATTAGAGAATGAGTTTCTTATGTTCTTTAGAAGTGGAAAGTCAGCAAAAGCTAGAAAACATTCTTGTAGTTAGAGAATTTTTTGATGTATTCCCAAAAGAGATTACAAGTCTTCCAACAGAGAGAGAAATAGAATTTTTCATAGATTAATTCATAGGGCAGGACTAATTTTCATAGCACCTTATAGGATGTCTCCAATGGAATTAAATGAATTAAAGGTGCAAATAGAAGATCTCCTAGCAAAAAAATTTATCAGACCTAGTGTACATCCTGGGGAGCACTTGTATTGTTTGTCAAAAAGAAGGATGGGAGCATGAGGATGTGCATAGATTATAGATAGCTGAATAAAGTAACTGTGAAGAATAAGTATCCTTTCCCTAAAATTGATGACTTATTAGACCAATTGAGAGAAGCCACTATCTTTTCAAAAATTAACTTAAGATTAGGATATCATCAAATTATAGTTAGAAAAGAAGACATACCTAATATTGCCTTTAGGACTAGGTATGGACACTATGAATTCCTTGTGATACCCTTTGGCTTGACAAATGCTCCAGCTATTTTTATGGATTACATGAATCGTATTTTTAGACCCTACCTCGTTCAATTCGTAGTAGTGTTTACTAATGATATACTAGTGTATTATAAAAATGAACAAGAGTATGAACAACATCTCAGAACAGTGTTACAAATACTTAGAGAAAAGCAGTTGTATGCCAAATTAGAGAAACGTTCCTTTTGGTTAGAAGAAGTGAATTTCTTAGGACATGAAATTTTTAAGGAGGGAGTATCAGTTGATCCTAGTAAAACAAAAGCAGTAGTAAACTGGGAAAGGCCTACTACTGTAACGAAAGTCAGGAGTTTCTTAGGATTAGTAGGTTATTATAGGCAATTTATTTAAGGTTTTTCACAAATAGCGAGTGCCTATGACTAAGTTAACTCGAAAGAATGTTCCATTTATATGGGATACCAAAATGTGAACAAAGTTTCCAAACTCTAAAGGATATATTAACCAAAACACTTGTCCTAATTCTTCTAAATCCTATGGAAACATTTGAAGTATACTATGATGCATCGAAGAGAGGTTTAGGGTGTGTCCTAATGCAGAAAGGAAAGGTAGGAGCTTATGCTTCTAGACAGTTGAGACCACACAAGAAAAATTATCTTACTCATGATCTAGAAATAGCAGCCATTGTATTTGCTTTAAAAATTTGGAGACATTATCTTTATGGATCTCAATTTGAAGTCTTTAGTGCTCATAAAAGTCTTAGGTACCTGTTTAATTAGAAAGAATTAAATATGAGACAAAGAAGATGGATGTGTAATAATCGAGATTGATTTTAAAAGATAAAAACTGGATTTTGATGTTAAATTCATGTAAACTGAGCCTGACACAATTTTTGAGGATGACGGTTGAAACTGGAAGACTGTTCATAGTCAGAAATGAGATTTAAGGAAAGGAAACACAACCCAGCGATAAGAGACTGACAGACGGAGTCCTAGACTTTAGTTTCTCAGATGAAGGCCGAAACTTCTGCATGGGAACCCATGCCAACGTCTGGATGGAAGACGACATCCCAAAGTTTCCCCGGGTGGTCCAGAAAAAGTCAGAATTTCCCCTGGAAGCTTTAAATTCTCTAGAACCCTGCCATTTCTACCATTTTTTCTCTCTCCTCACTGTATTTTCTCTCTCCTCTCTCTCTTCCTTCCTCCACCGTGCGCCACCACTTGGGCCACTGTGGGCCACCACCTGACCTACCAACTGACACCCCTCGCCACCATCGACTTCTAGCAGCCACCCACGGCCACCAACGGCCGCCAGAGCCACCGAAAAATGAAGTTTTTTCCCTCTGTCGCGTGAAATTTTTGCTAGCTGGGATCACCGCCGTCAACCATTGTTGACCATCACCGCCATCACCAGCGTGTAGGCCGAGCTACCAGCTTCCTCCTCCAGCTCACAGCTATCGAACGAAGCCTATATGCACCCGGATCGAGAGAATTTTCATCCACCGTGCGTCAATCTTTAGGGCCAGAAAACGTCGTCTAAACGGCTGTGAACCACCGCACCACCACCATATTCGGACTCCCCATCTTAAGGGCTTCACCGTGGTGTAATTTTTGAGGCCAACCGCACCTCTCCACCGTGAGCCACTGTACGCCGCCATATTTCGCCGTGCACCACCTCTGGAGAAGCCAGGAAGACACCTGAGAAACACCCGAGAGTGCCCCAGGACATATTTCCACCATCCGGAAACCCCGGTAAGGTCTGATTCACCTAAACCTAATGATTTTTGATTGAATTGACTGCCAAACGCGAATAGGAAATAAACTAACTTAGAAAATTGTGTAATCGAACTTAAGATCGTAAAATGAATGACGTAACGAGCTTAAATATTCATTTAAATGTCCAGGGAATTGATTAGGCTTGAAATCTGAGGATACAAGAAGTCCCGGATCGAATTTGGAGAAAACAAAAACCAGGTAGAATAATTTACGCTTCTCGAATAGAATTGATTATGTGGATACCTAAACTCTTAGATTTAATTGCATAGATTTACGTGCTGCTTTTGATGGACTAAATTGCATGCCTGTGCGCTGAAAATCCCATTTGCATGTTAGATGAATTTTTTATCGAGTTTAGATGCCATTAGGACGGATTTACTTAGGGTAAGGTACTTAATAGCCGGTATGGAACGGCCGTTAAGTATCCCGAATGCAGGGGATTTCATGAATACATTATTTTTAAATAGATTTAGCCTGTATTGCGTTAGGGATCATGCGGTAAATCAGGACAACCCTAAGAAAGGTTTAAGGACTATAAGAGAGGAAAACCTACACGGGGAAACATTGTGATTTAGGCGTAATACCCTAGAACCCTGAGGAATAGCCAACCGTGAGCATATGAGTTCGAATAGACTGTATAAGGATGAGAATTGGCGTATGTGCACATGCTAGGGGACGCCCTCGATGTTGATTCTCACCCGGTCCTTGAGTGAGTGATTGGTGTTATGGATCACACTCACAACATAGGCGAGATTCGGGTGATTGATGTTACGGATCACACCCAATGATAAGAGATGAAATTTCTCTAGACGACATGCAATTGGATGATTTTAGATTCGGTCACAGAGGATTTGTGGCCAACACGGATTTAGATACACTGGGCATGGGATTTGACCTGATTTCGATTATCGATTTTCAAAGAAATAGATTTTTATGATTTTTGAGCATTTGCCGCGATTTCAATGCGATAAACTGATTTTTAAAGATAAGGTATTTCACGAATTTTAAACTGATTTCGAGAAATTATTTTCGGTGCTTGCACCGCTGAGTAATTAACCAAATTTTGAATTATATTGTAAATTGTAAATTATTCTACTGGAATTTCATATCTCACCAGGTTGTTTACTCAGATGAAAAGGAACAGGGACCTAGACGCTAGCTAGGTAAGGCATTGGTGATAGACAAGAGAGTAGCGTAGTCTAGGCTTGAATAATGATGTATATATATATCCTGTGGTTGTTGTACTGTATTTTGTAATTATGATGTATTTTACTATTGAATGGATGTAATCTGCTGTGTTAATGACTGGTTGTACTTTTGGATACGTTCGAAATACAAGGGAGACTCTGCTAGATTTTCAGCAGGGTTTATCGCTATAAACGTGTGTAAATAAGTTGGAATTTTCATGAATGAATGATATAATGTATGTATGGATTTTAGTTTTCATTCCAGAGTAATTTATGATGAATGTATGTATAATTAGTATAGCTGTATGTGAATTAAGGTTAAACGGAATCCGAATGGACGACGAAATGTCTATTTGGATTACGCTCAACTAGTAGCGATCCCTTGACATTCCTACATCGGGAATAACTACTTCTAAAACCCATATTGCTTCCGCTAAGCAGATAGAGGATAGTATATTATGGATCAGGGGGTCGTTATAGGATGGAATTCATAAAGGATTACAATTTTGAACTTAAGTACCACCCAGGTAAAGCAAATATTGTGGCTGATGCTTTAAGTAGGAAATCTCTCCATGTAGCCCGAATGATGATGCATGAAATGAAATTAATAGAAAAATTTAGAAACATGAGACTCTCTACTCTGATGCTACCTAATAAGGTTTTCTTAAGTGAATTGAAGATTGAGAATACCCTTAGAGCCCAAATTCTTGAAGTGTAGAAGGATGACGAATTTCTTAAATCCCTAAAGGATTCCAAGGAATTCAAAAGAGAAAGTGACGGAGTGGTAACATTTCAGAACAAAATATATGTTCCTAAGACTGGAGAATTAAGGGAGGTAATTTTAAAAGAAATCCATCAAAGTAAATATACTGTCCATCCTGGAGCCACTAAGATGTATCAAGACCTGAAGGGAGGATTTTGGTGGCTAGGTATGAAAAAGAATATAACAGAACATGTAGCCAAATTTCTAGTGTGCCAACAGGTTAAAATTGAACACCAAAAGCCTGCAGGGTTACTAAAACCTTTAGACATTCTTGAGTGGAAATGAGATAAGATTTTAATGGACTTTGTAGTAGGGCTACCTATAACTCAATCAGGGAATGATGCTATTTGGGTGGTTGTAGATAGACTAACCAAATCCACGCACTTTCAACTGATTAAAATAAACTTCTCCTTGGATAGATTAGCCCAATTATATATCCAAGAGATAGTGAGACTTCATGGAATTCCTACTAACATTATTTTAGATCGAGATCTCCAGTTCACTTTGAGATTCTAGAGAGCTTTCCAAGAAGCTTTTGGTACAGGACTAAATTTCAGTACCGCTTACCATCCCCAAACTAATGGACAGACATAAAGAACCATTCAAACTATAGAAGACATGCTTAGAGCTTACATCTTAGAATATAATGGCAATTGGGAGCAGAGTTTACCATTGATAGAGTTTTCTTATAATAACAGCTTCCACTCTAGTATAGGAATGACACCATATGAAGCTCTGTATGGAAGGAAATATAGATCCCCTTTATGTTGGCATGAGGTTGGGGAGAGGCAAATGTTAGGGCCTGAACTTGTTCAACAAACCACTAATCAAATTAAAATGATAAGAGAAAAGATGATTAAAGCTCAAAATAGACAAAAGAGCTATGCTGACAAAAGAAGAAGACCACTAGAATTTGAGGAAGGAAATCATGTTTTTCTTAAAGTTTTCCCAACTACTGGTATTGGTAGAGCTATGAAATCTAGGAAGCTGAATCCCAAATATATTGGAACTTTCCAAATACTAAACAGAATGGGTCTATCAACATACCAAATAGCCTTACCACCCCACTTGTCAAACCTCCACAATTTTTTCCATGTATCCCAACTCAGAAAATATATACCCGATCCTTCACATATACTTGATGCCAGTACTCTGCAATTAAAGGATAATCTAACATATCAGCCAAGACCTTTACAAATTCTCAGTACTAAAATCAAGAATGTAAGGAATAAAGCCATTCCTTTGGTGAAGGTCTTGTGGGATCGAACATCACCACAGGAAGCCACTTGGGAAAGGGAAGAAGATATAAAAAGAACTTATCCATAATTGTTTACATAAGGTATGTATAAATTTTGAGGACGAAATTATTTTCAAGGAGGGGAGAAATGTAACATCTCATATTCTCTTAATTAATTGGATAAATTTGCCATAAAGTATGATGGATTTGCTTGTGCTAAATGCGAACATTTTCTTGTGTTAACCAAATTAGAAGGTGAGTGAAAAGAACCTTAGTAGTGAAGCTTGATTAACATTAAAAGAGATATATATAAGTGTAGTATATGAAGGAAGGAAGATGTGAAGTATTATAAAATTATCCCATCTCTTACATTTAACTTCTTTACTTTAATAGGAATGACAAGTAGAAAGGGTGCAATTGGTGGAAAGGATGAACACTTTGTAATGTAAGAAATTTTGTTTCATTTTGTCTTGCTTTAGCCAAATAATTAAAGGTGAGTGGAGAGAAGTTATTACATGTATTGGCATAATCATTAGGATAGAAAAGAAAAGAATACCCAACCATAAGGAATTGAGATGCTTTATAAAGAAGACAGAAAAAGGGAAAGTGATGTGTAGCATTTTACTCTTAAATTACCTTCGTTCCTTCATTTCCTTTTAGCCTGACCAAGAGTTCAAGAGGGGGAGAAAGTAAGAGACGTATTTCATTGAGATGCTTGATGTGCTTACATAAAGTATGAGGTGCTTACATAAAAGTTTAGGTGCTTAAATTCCCTTCTCTTGTTCCTTTTGATGTAACTGAATGGACATTGCTAAATTAAATTAAGTGATGCATATGTATACGGCAATGACTATTGAAAAGAGAAAAAAGAGTATAGAATTCAATTATATATAATTAGTAAAAAGGAAAATGCAATGAAGGAGGCGTATGGCAATTGTACTCGTCCTTTCTTCCCATCATTCCTTTTTCTCACCTTAATCGAGTATGTAAGTGAGAATAGATGGAAACATTCGGTGAAGAGGTGGGGGAGACGGAGCGAGACGTGCTGCTATAGTTTTCTTCCTTTTCTTTCCTTTTTCTCTTATTTTCAATGGGATCATACCTTTACTTTTAATATGATCAAGAATGGAAAGGAAAATGTAGCGTTCAATAAAATAAAAAGAAAAAGAAAACTGCATTCGGTGATAGAGACTAGAAATTGAAAGCAAATGTAAGAAGTAATCTCGGCCAAATTGAAAGAAAGAGTATGAAGTCGGTTACACATATAGCAAAAGAGAGGATCTTGCTAATTATGCTAACCTTATAAGCATTTGGGAGAAAGAGAGCAACTTAGTATTAGGCAAAAACACATAAGCAATTGGTGAGGAGAAAAATAGTAGTTCAGCCGAAAGAGAGAGACACAAGGAAATAAGCTAACTTCAAGAGAAACACCAAAAATTTCTTCATCCTTCTTGTATCCTTGAGGTAACTTAGCAATTCCCTTAAATTGTCTTATGATGTGAAATGTATTTATAAGGTTTTTAGCTTCCATGGAACGTAAGTTCCCCTTTTATATTCTTAAAGATATGAATGTTTCGTTGGTTAAGTGTGTTTGATAGATTGGAATTAATTCTTGAAATGTGAAAGTGGACGTTATCATTTTCATGAAAGAAATATAGTAAAGGAAAAATTCAGCACCCATAATGGAAGGCCTAACTAAAAATAATATTGAAAATTTGTGTATTTGTGTGATTAATATACGTTTTAGTTTATGGCAACAAAAGTGAAGGATTATAGCTAGTATTGATGTAAGACTTATCAATTGCTCTTATTGTCTTACCAATTCGGAAGTGGCTTATGTAAGGCAAGAATTGGTTGCTGAATTTAGGGTAAGGAAGATGAAATTTCAATTAGATAGGAAATGACAGAAATTGGGATAAATTGGAATATAAATTGGGATTGTTAAGTGGAGTGTTACACAGATATGGTCATTTTCATAGAATAAATATTGTGGGGAAGAAATTATTATATATAATAGAAAAACCTAACTAAATATAATGCCGAAAAGTTGTATTTTCATATAGTTAGTATAGGTTTTAAGTTGTAGAAAATAAAGCATGGAATTCTTGTTAATAATGGATGTAAGATTTAGAATTTACTCTTAGGGTTTTACCCAATCCAAAAAGGGAAAAGGCTTTTATAAGATATGAAATTAATTATTAAAATTAGAGTAAGAAAGATGGGGAATTATTTAGCTAAGGAAAGGAGAAAAAATGTGATACATTAGAATGTAGAAAAATTAGTTTTGACTAATAAGAATCCACATTGTTATTAGAATATAAGAATAATTAAATATAGTTAGTCTTAATTATATTAGGTGATTTGAACTAAGAAGACAAGTATAATAAAGTGTTAAGATTAACTAATACCTTATTTCTAGTGGAGTGGCCGAATCATTATGCTAGCCATAAATGCATTATAATGTGTTTTATGACAATTAAATGCAAAGAAGATTGAACGACAAGAATGATAGTAATTGTAGTTGCTATGTATATGTATAAGTGACCAAGTGTTCACTAATCTCATGAAAGTGGCCAAGAGTCCACAATGCGACCAAGTGTTCACAAAATTTTTAGTAGCCAAGTGTCCACAATTATTGCAGGATGACTAAATGTGTGTTACATATGCAAGGTAAGTTTTAATAATGGGAGATATATATATATATATATATATAAATGATTACTGTTTAATTCAATTGTTATATATATATATTCTCCTGGAAAAGAGATATAATAGACATGAGAATGAATATATTTGCTACATGGATATATCAATTAATCCTATGATGATTACCAATGTATTCATATGAAAGAATTTAATTATGAAATGATGAGATATGGAAGAAAGAGAATTTTTCTATACTTGCACAGTGGTATATGTCAGTGAGATTTAAACTGTGAATTGTTAAGTTACTGAGAAATTAGTTTTCTCATTGGTGTGCTGATATGTATCAGATGTAGATAATTAGAAATTTTTTGGGAAAGATGGAAATGGCATTAAAGAAGGTTCTTATTAAGAGTATTTTATCGCCTAAGGGTTTGAGTGACAAAGATGTTGTCTCCTGACCCTAGGTTAAGTCTTGACAGTCTTTGAATAGATGTAATGTTGTAAGATGTATGGGAGTATATGTAATATTTCATCTCCTACGTAGTAGTTTCTATTTTTGTTGTGCTTATAAGTTTTGATCTACTCAAAAGAACCCAAACCTAATTAACTTGAATAATATTGCGATGGTATGAATGCTCAGATGTTAGATATAAATAAATAAGGTTAAGAATAATGTACCAACCTTATCTGTTTACAAATGAAACGTTGAAATACTAGATAAGGGCATTACATAATTCACCCCCCTCTTGGGTGCTAGCTATTCCTAACAAGTGATATCAGAGCTTAGATCTTGAAAAAAGATTTAACAATACCAAGAGATTTAAATGGTAGGTTTTGGTGATATTGTTTTACCTAAAAGGCTCTCTATTAATAAGACACTAGGTTTCAAAGGTGAGAACTATACCTTCTAGAAGTTAAGGATGAATTTTTTTTTTAATGTAGTATAAGTTGACCTTTGGGAAGTAATAGAAAAAGGACCATATGTACCTACCAAGGTAGAAAATGGTCAATCTATAAAGATACCCAAGATTGAATGGAATGATGTAGATAAGAAAAGAGTGCAATTAAATGCTAAGCCTAAACTTATTCTTGCTAGTGCCTTAGCCAAGATGAGTATTTCAGAGTTTTTAATTATGAAAGTGCCAAGGAAATATGGGAGGCTCTTGAGATTGCTCATGAGGGAACCTCAGGTGTTAGAGACACCAGGATTAATTTACTTATTAATATGAAATATTTAGAATGAAACCTGGTGAGTCTATCAAAGATATGAAAATGAGATATACTCACATTGTTAATTATTTGACAGCTCTTGGGAAGAACTACACTGTAAAAGACTTGGTGTAAAAAAATTCTAAGATCTCTTCCCTCAGAATGGCAACCCAAGGTTATAACAATGGAGGAAATCCAAGGAGATTCTACAAGATCACTCTCTGAACTCTTAAGAAATCTTTAAAAACATGCGACTAAACTTTAACAACTATTCTATGAAGACTAAGATAAGAAGAAGAGTCTATCACTTAAAGAAACTTCCTCATCCTTAAAACAAATAAAAGAAGAAGAATAAGATGATAGCTTAAATATTCCTTTTGATAGCTTTGAGACATAGGTGACAAGGACGAATAAGACCATAAACGAAAGAAGGAACCAAATAACCTCTAACTTTCTATAAATGTAGAAAACTTGGACATATCAAGTGGGAATGCCCACAATACCTGAAAAAGCAAGAGGCTCTTGAAAAGAATAAAGTGAAAGACAAAAAGAAAGCATATGTTTCATTGATATGTGGAGATAGTGATGGAGAGCATCATGAAGAAGATAGAGCTAAAGAAGCTAATCTTTGTCTCATGGCCAAAGATGATAATGAGGTAAAAGATCAAAACTCACTGCCCTCTTATGATGAATTATTATATGCATTTAAAGAATTGCAAGATGAATACCTTAAAGTTGCTAAAGTCTTAAATCAACCGAAGAAATGAATTTTAGTTTTAGAAAATGAAATACTTACTTTTGAAAAAGGAAAACTCTTCTTTGAAAGAAAATAATTCTGATTTAGAAAAGCAAATGCTAGTCTCATCTTTAATGTTTGAAAAATGAAATGAGTGTGATAATATGAAACTAGAAAAGGAAGATTTGACTAATACTCTAGCTAAGTTTACTAAAGGAAGAGATAACTTAAATATACTTATTGGGCAACAAATATGTGTCTTTAATAAAGCTGGAATATGATATAACTTTAATTTTGAACAAAATTACTATAAGAATTTCTTTTTTCTAGTTATTACGTCAAGTAGGACATTTACAACATGCTTCCATTTTGGTAAAAGAGGTTATAATTCTCAAAATTGTGCTTATAAGAAAAATGGACCTTTTGAAAATAAAAAAGTATGGATTCCAAAGGTAAAATTAACATTCAAGAACCCAAAAAGGTTTGGGTACCAAAAATAAAGGATAAACTACTTTGTAGTTATTCTTAAAGGCTAAGAGTGGTAAATGGTAATTGGATAGTAGGTGCTCAAAGCATATGACTAGGGACAAATCCAAGTTCATCTCTCTCCAGCCAAAGAATGAAGAGAAAGTCACCTTTAGAGGTGATGGTAAAGGAAACATCATTGGTATAGTAAGGTTGGTAAGAATTCCTCCATTTTTATTGATAATGTTCTCTTGGTTGATGGTTTAAATCATAATTTTTTGAGTATAAGTCAATTATGTGATAAGAATAATGGAGTAATCTTTAATTCTAATCATTGCATTGTTAAGGTTAAAAATAATGATAAACTTATTCTAATAGGTTATAGGGTAAACAATGTATACATAGTAAACTTAAATGAAGAACCTCCATTAGAGTCAAAATTCCTCATTAGTTAATGATGGTAATTGGCTTTGGTATAAAAGATTAGCATGTGCTAGTATAAGTTTATTAGAGAAACCTTCTATGGGAGATCTTGTCATTGTTTTGCCTAAAATAAATTTTCAAAGAATAAAGTTTGTGATTCTTGAAAAAAGGAAAACAATTCAAAGCCTCTTTTAAATCTAAAGACTTTGTTTCCACTTATAGACCTTTACAACTAATCCATATGGACTTGTTTAGTCCATTTAGAACAAAAAGTTTGGGAGATAATTCTTATGTGCTCATTGTAGATGATTATTCAAGATTAACTTGGATACTACTTTTTGTACACAAAGATCAAGCCTTTTCTTCCTTTGTTAAACTACCCAAACTCATTCAAAATGAAAAAGAATTGACCATTGGAAAAAATTAGAAGTGATCATGGAGGAGAATTATAAAATTTTAACTTTAAAAATTTTTATGAGGAAAATAAAATTGAACATCATTTTTCCACAGCAAGAACTCCTTAACAAAAAGCAGTAGTAGAAAGGAAAAAAAAACACTAAAAGAAATGGCAAGAATCATGCTCACTGTAAAAGAACTCCCTAGCTTTTTTTGTTTGATGTAGTAAGTATTGCATGTTATGTAATGTGTAATGCCCTTATCTAATATTACAATCTATATGATGTAAATAGATAAGTTCAGTACATCATTCTTATCCTTTTATTTTTTAAGTCTGAGCAATTATACCATTAAGTTTCATTTAAGTGGATTAGGTTCGGGATCTTTTGCTCAGATTAAATCTTGTATGCACAGTGGAATTAAAAGGCTATACTACACAGCGAAAATCTAAAACTTTTATATTACAACTGATAAATGTCCAATGATAAATGTTCATTACATCCTTTAGTGAATATATTTTGGGATATATGAAGTACCCATCCATAAGGAGTCAGGAGACAACAATCTTGCCACTCAAACTCCTTTTACAAATATGGGGTAAATAGGTCCTTCACATATCCCTTTCCTAGTAATTTCCTGTTCCCCTTTCATATACACGGGCAAAATAATAGTCCTAGTTCTAATCCCAACATACATCTAGAATTAAGACCCAAAAATAAGAGGTTATAAAAAAATTTCTTTTGACCAAAAAGAACTTCTATCTTTCCTAGCATTGCTAAGAATCCATATCTGATACATATTAGCATATAAATGAGAAACACAAGTTTCCTAGTAGCTTAACAATTCAGAGTTTAAAAATCAACTAATATGTATCAGGGTGCAACCACCAAAATGTTTACTTCTACATTCTTGGTATTTAAAACATAACATTATTCATAAACACAAATTGGCAAGCATTGTATAAGTGTTGGAAACGTCAATGTGGTAAAATAATATTCTTTTCCAGTAAAACATCTTTGCATGCTATTAACATGTTATCACAAAATGAACAAAAATCATTTATGCTTATCCTTCTTAAAACTTATCTTTATACATTAGTTGTGCACACTTGGACACTATGTGGACACTTGGCCACCTTGGTAAAATAATTGTGCACACTTGGGCACTTTGTAGACACTTGGCCACCTTTATAAATAATTGTGCACACTTGGGCACTATGTGGACACTTGGCCACCTTTGTAAAATTTTTTGTGCACACTTGGGCACTATGTGGACACTTGGCCACCTTTATAAAATTCTTGTGCACACTTTGGCACTTTTGTGGACACTTGGCCACCTTTATAAAATCATTGTGTATCTTTCTATTTTTTTATTTGTTCACTATGTTTCTTTTATGACCATGTTGCATAAATCAATTTAATTCTCCATGCTTGAAAGGTAATAACAATAAGATAATACTCTTATAAAATTCTAATAAGTTTCAAGAGTAAATTTTCCTTTCTTGAAAAAGAATAATAATATCCATCCCTTATAAAATTCTAATAAGTTTCAAGAATAAATTTCCCTTTCGTGAATAATATAAATCTCTTCCAAGGTTCTAATGAGTTTCAAGAGTGAATTTCATGAACTTGGCCTAAGGGAAATTCAAGAAAAATGGATTATGTTACAATTCAAATTTTCCTTTTTCTATTCCTTAATTAAAGCCATTAAAATGGTGTACCCTCTTTCATCAATGGTTAATTTTTTTTCTACACCAATCATAACTAAAAGTTTAACATCAATTTAGTGTAAGCTTTCATCTTCCAATCGGCCAAAAGGGAGTTTTATGGAGGAAAGATGGTTTTCAAAATCGTAATCCATTTCTATCATATTCAACCATAGTTCATCATGAAAACATCATTAACTAACCATAATCCTTCCATAAACAATAATATTCATTCCATCACATCCACCAACATCCTAAACTATCATACATGGTTAGCCAACATAACCTTCATTTCATCAAGAATGTAGAGAAGATAATAATGTTCCATGGGAGTTTGTAATAGCATGGTGATTTCATGTATTAAAACATGGAACACAATTTAGAAATTGTTAACCTACCTCAATGATGAAACCAAAGGGAAGTGTCTTAGCTCTTCCTTTGAATTTTCCCCTTGCTCCTTTGCTTCTTTGCTTCTTTTTTTGTCTTTAGTCAACTTCTTCTTCTTCCTCACAAATCTTGTATCTTCTTACGTTGCTCTCTCTCTCTCTCTCTCTCCCTTTCTCTTTTTCTCTTCCACTCCTTTCGTGTTTGTGTGATGCATGTATCCAAAATGCAATCTCAATTCCTCCTTTCTCTTTGCTTAGGTGGCGTGTTCCCCTTTTTCCTCCTCCTTAATTATGGTTGCTTAATTATCATAAGTATACTTGTAAGTACAATTGCATTTCCTTGCTATTTTAGGTCACCACTTGGACACGTTAGATAGAAAGAAAAGAAAATAGTTCACGCTATCTTCCCTTTCTCCTTACATCTTCTATTCGGCCAAAGGGAGATGCTACCTTCACTCCCATTATTATGATTTCGTGGCTTCGTGTGTGATTAGGTGCAGCCTATTCCCCTTGAAATTTTGTATTCCTACTTGGTTAAAGGGATGCTACCTTCCTTTCTTTTCCCTCCTTGTAAGTTACCAAATCTCTTGCATGTGAGTGCTATACATATATTCTTCGTACAATTCACATTACTTGCCAATTTGTCTTACCATTAGGCTATGTGAAACACTGCCCTCCTCCCCATTCTTAACTATTATTTAATAGCTATATACATTGATTAAGTACAATTCACCTTAGTGGGAATCTTGCATTAGTGGGTTAACCATCTAGCCACGTTAAAGGAAAGTGGGAAGGAGAGTCACGCAAGGTACCACTCCACGTAGGCTGCCCCCTCCTCGTGAGACTCGTGTCTTATTTGTTTGCATAAGTAAATCCCTCACTCGGTGGCGCCACAAGGAAGGAAGAAAGGGGTTTACTCAAAACGTACAGCCATACTCCACCATGTCTTGACATCCTACATGCTTATGTGAATTTCTTTTGCTTCATGCAAGGACCACATCTTATGCATAGAACTTCATCACTTGGTGGTCTTGTATATGGGCAAGGAGAAGGAAGGAAGGAAGGAATGTGCCCCACTCTTCTCCCTTTTCTTGCATACTTGATCCACTTTACACACACGCCTACATAAATTTTGCACCCCTTTTTTTTTTCTTGCTACATGTATATATATATATTTAATTCTCCTATTTGATTGCATTGGAAATGACACAAGAGAAGGAAGCTAGCTTTACAAATCTTTCTTTTTGCCACCTCATTCTATGTGTACTTCTAAGCACCATTAGCCTTTCCTTACACGCTTGGGGTTGGCCACTTGACAAGTTAATGGAAAGGAGAAAAGAGAATTCACGCCTATACAAGCTGCCCACGCCACCTCATGCAGGGTTGTATAGTCATGCAAGGCTCTTTACTCTTCTCTCTCAGTACGTTGATGGTGACATAAGGGAAAGGGAAAGGAAACTTATATCACACGTAAGCCTCTTTTCTCATATAGTCTACATGACTTGGCACCTCCATTTTCATGAGGTTGAGAAATCATTTCCCTAGCTTGCTACATATATTTAATTTCTTCCCTCTCATGATTACTTGGTTACTTGGAAGGAAGGTCATGGGAAGGATGACTAGCCTCACACGTTTTCCCCTTTTCTAGCCGTGTGGGTGTATTTCTTGTAAAAATTTCTGCACTCTTACTTCATAATACACACACACACTTAGCTATTTTTTCCTTATCTTATTTTACTTATCAATTGGCAAAACCATTCGGCCACTTGAGGAAAAAGGAAGGGGAAGGTTTAAGGTCACATGCCACTCCCCTTTGCTTCCATTATACTCCACCTAATGCATGTGTGTATATATATATCTATTTTTTTTTGGATGGTAACCCTTTTTCTTCCCTTTATCCATTTCACATGTATCTTAAGTTGGTTATACCTTTTACCTTTGGTACTTTGGTTGTTAAAAGGAACGAAATAAGAAATTAAATC
This sequence comes from Senna siamea, assembly GCA_031216115.1. NCBI lineage: Eukaryota > Viridiplantae > Streptophyta > Magnoliopsida > Fabales > Fabaceae > Senna > Senna siamea. The sequence continues at coordinate 15,891,323 of CM062356.1, forward strand.
ATTCTCCCAAATTCTCACATAATTCCCTTGTGACATTTATAATTCATTACATCACTAAAGAAATTGCATCACATTTTATGGCTACTCATCACATTAATTAAGAAAGTATTTAATCAAAAATCAATCAAGAGAATATGGGGTGTTACATAATGAATAGAGCTTTAATTAGGTCAATCTTAAATAAAACACCATATGAATTGTATAAAGGGAGGAAACCCAATATCTCACATCTTCATGTCTCTAATTGCAAGTGTTTTGTTCACAATAATGGTAATGATTAGGAAAATTTGATGCAAAATCTAATGATGCAATCTTTCTAGGATACTCTAGCTTTAGCAAAGTACATAGGGTATACAATAAGAGAACTCTCATTATTGAAGAATCGATTCATTTGTTTTTTGTGAAACTAACCCTCTTGTTTCAAGAAATACCTCAAGTGAAATTATAGTAAATTTAGAAAGGCTAAATCTAAATGATCAACAAGAACCAAAGAAGAAGAGGAAGCAACAACTAATTCAAATGTTGAAGGAGTTCAAGAAGAACCAGCTAAAAAAGAAGAACAACATCTTCCAACTATATGGAAAAATGTGAGACATCATCCAATTGATCAAGTCATTAGATATGTATCATATAGGTTAACCACTCATAATCTTCTTAAAACTCTTGTAATCACCTTAGTTTTCTTTCTAAAATTGAACCCAAGAATGTTGATGAAGCCTTAATGGATGAATATTAGGTCTTGGCTATGCAAGAAGAATTGAATCAATTTGAAAGAAGCCAAGTATAGGATTTAGTCCCTAGACCAAATATTATCCAATTATTGGCACTAAATGGGTTTTTAAAAGTAAACTTGATGAATCTAGAAATATAGCTAGAAATTAAGCTAGATTGGTTGCTAAAGGATATAAAAAGAAGGAATTGATTATTATGAGGCTTTTGCTCCAGTAGCTAGATTAGAAGAAATTAGGATGATTTTAGCCTTTCTTGCATTAAAAAATTTAAACATTTGCAATGGATGTTAAAAGTGCTTTTCTTAATGGAATTATAATGGAAGAGGTTTATCTTGAACAACTCCCTAGTTTTGAAATTCTTCACCAAACCATGTCTTTAAATTAAAAAAGGGTTTATATGGTTTAAAGCAAGCTCTTAGAGATTGTTATGACAAATAAAGTAACTTTTTGATAGAAAATGATTTTTCAAGGGGAAAACTTGATACAACTCTATTTATCATGAAAAAAAGATGATTTTCTAATTGTACAAATATATATTAATGATATAATATTTGGGTCTACTAATGAATTATTTTTTGTGAAGAATTTGAAAAGTTAATGTAAGGGGAGTTTGAAATGTCAATGATTAGGGAGATGAACTTCTTCCTTAGACTTCAAATAAAGAAACAAGATGATGGAACCTTTGTGAAACAATCAAAGTACACAAAGGAGCTACTAAAGAAGTTTGGAATGGAGAAGGAAAAACCCATTGGAACTCCCATTAGTCCATCTACCAAAATGGATAAAGATGAAGAAGGGGAATCCTTTGACATAACAAAATATACAGGTATGATTGGCTCACTACTTTATTTGACAGCAAGTAGACTTGATATCATGTTTAGTGTTTGCATGTGTGCAAGGTTCCAAACAAACCCAAAAATGTCACACTTTATTATAGTAAAAAGAAGCTTTAGATATCTAGTTGAAACCTCATATATGGGATTATGGTATCCAAAGGGATACCCTTGCAATTTAGTTGGCTTTTTAGATGTTGAATTTTATGTCAGTAAAATTAATAGAAAAAAGAACTAGTGGAACTTAGTCAATTTTTAGTAATAACTTGTATCTTGGTTTAGAAAAAAGAAAAATTGTGTTGCATTATCCATTGCTGAAGCTGAGTACTTAACAACTGGAAGTTGTTATGCCCAAGTCTTTTGGATGAAACAACAACTCTAAGATATAGGTGTAGCACTTAAAGACATTCAAATCAAATGTGATATATCACACTAGTGTAATTAATTTGAAAAAGAACCCACTCGTGCATTCAAAAACTAAGAACATTGATATCAAGCATCATTTTATTAGAGATCATTTGCCAAATCACAATGTATCATTAGAATTTATTCAAATTGAATATCAACTTGCTGATATTTTTACAAAACCTTTTTTTGAAGAAATATTTTGTTTCATAAGAAAAGATTTTGGCATAATAATCCTTAGATTCTTAATTTTTTCCCCATTATGCAAATAATTGGTTTTTCATCTTTGTATTTCCTTACTAACTTAAACATCAGATTGACCTTAGATTTGTTTTGCGGGGTCCTCTTAATTCGCTAAGACTCACTCATGAAGTTCTCTTGATGGAATGCTACTTGAAAAGTTGAAATTGGTTAAGATGGATGGAAAAGGTTTGAAAATGGATGAAATAAGGTTAAAATTGCCTAAGAATGTCGTAAAAAGTGAAAAATCAAGTTGGAAAAAGAAGGCTAAAAGAAAAGAAAAAGGTTGGTGTCATTTGAATCTAGCAGTTGCATTTTGGAAAGCTAGAAGTTAACTATCACAATGTAACACCCTTATCTAGTATTACAATTCCTTCGATGTAACCAGATAAGTTTGGTACATTATTCTTGACCTTAATTATTCATTTACAACGTCTGAGCATTTATACCATTAAGTATTATTAAAGTGTATTAGGTTTGGGTTCTTTTGCTTAGGTAACCATACTTTATGCATAGTGGAATTAAAATTGCATACATGACAGCAAAATTTATAAAAATTTCATATTACAAATAATAAATGTGTTACATCCTTCTGTGAACATATACTAGGATATGTGAAGTACCCATCCATAAGGAATTAGGAGACAACAAGCCTGTCACTTAAACTCTTTTTACAAAATACTAGGGATGAACTAGTTCTTCACATATCCTTTCCCCAATAATTGCCCTTTTTCCTTTACTATAGCCAAGGATAACAGTCCTAATTCTAATCCAAAAATAATATATAGAATTAGGACCCAAAATGAAGGACTACAAAAAATGCTCTTAACAAAAGGACTACCTCTAATGCTACTTCCATCCTTCCCTGACACTGCTAAACATCTGCATCTGATACATATCAGCGTACAAAGGAGAAAACTAGTTTCTCAGTAACTTAACAATTCTATATTTTAAAATCTACTAATATGTACCAGTGTGCAAGCACAAAAATATTTTCATCTACATTCCTGTTATTTAAAACATAGTCTCATTCACATATATAAATTGGTAAGCATTGCATGATTATTTGAAATGTCCATGTGATAGAAGTGGATATTCTCATTTCAAGTATAGCATCTTTTCATGGGATCATACATAAAAAATTGAATAGACAATGATCAGCTATACATTTCATTCTTAAAACTTACCTTACCTCCAAGTTTGAAGCACCTTCGGTCACACTTCAAGAAATGCGGACACTTAGCCACCTTTATAAAATAATTGTGAACACTTGGTCTACCCAAAAAGAATATATATGGAATTAGGACTAACAAAAAAGGCTATGGATACATAATAATATTTTCTTTCTAAGTCTGCATATCTGCTGCAGGGATTTCAAATAGGGTAAATGTGCATATATCCTTCAGGACTGTAAAGGTCCCTAGAAAAGGAACCTCTACCACAAAAACTTCAATTTCTAGGATTACACAACATCTAGGCATCTAATACACACCAATACAATAATGAGAAATGATTTCCTAGTAGCTAAACAAACCATATGGTTTTAAAAAAATTAGCATATACCACTATACGGATACAGAAATCATTTCTACATTCCATTGTTTTCAAAACAATTTTCATTCACTTCCATGGGCATGCTTTGTATGAAACATATGCATATACATTTGTAAATATGAGATTATCACTATTTCATGCCATGAACATATTATATGATATTACATTGTCATGCTTCATTTATTAACAAAACACATCTTTAAGCATTCATACATCATCTATCATCACATCATTCATACTTTATATGTAATAACAATTTAGTGCCATTTATTCCTTGCCACTAGGTTAACTTTTATTAGTGTCATTAAGTCCACCACTAGGGTATCATATAGTGCCATCAAATACACCTTAAGGGGAATCTAATAGTGCCATTCTCCATCCTTTCTTGGTGACCTTTAGGAGAACATTAATAGTGCCATAGTTCACCCTCTTTATGAACATTCATTTCCTTTTTATTTATCCTTAGTGGGAGATGTAAATAATGTCATTCTCTCACCCCTAAGATGACATTCATAGCCTTTACATATTCACCTCAAGGGAGATTTTATAGTGTCATTCTCCACCTTTATTGGTGACCTTCAATGCGTTTCATTTCTTATTTGCATGCAAATTTCAAACTTGATACTCATAATATATGAAATTGAAACATAATGGTATCAATGGCATAATTACATGTAATTAACATTCCCATTTCATCATTTCATCCTTTCCTCCATTCCACTTGAAATTGACCATTTTAAAATACATTATAGACTTCTTTCCATTAACACATGAATTTGGCCATCAAGGGAAAAATGGGCTAATGTTCTCAACCAAGGTAAGAAATGGGCGAAAGATAGGGATTTTGAAATTATTTGTTCCCTTTCTTCCATCCTTTCTACCATTTAGGCATTATGGTACAATTTTCATTCATTAATCATGATGGTTCCTCATACTCAAAATATGCATATATATGTTTAGCCTTTCTTTTCTCTACTTTCATAACTATTTATCATGCCAAACATATACATACACATATTCTTTCATCTTCACTTTACAAGCACACTTTTAAGGTTAAATGACATGGCCAGAAAATGGTAAATTTTCCAAAATCATGAAGATAACATAATTTTCTCTCTCTTCCTCTCTTATGACCAAACATATAAGCATTTTTTGTCATTTTTCAAGTAAGTTTTAGCACCATTTGTCATGGGTGCTCTTGGCCAAGAGAGAAAATTAGAGAAAATGAGAGTTTTTCACTCTTTTGTTTACAAGGCTTTCAATTTCAAGATGTTTTCATGCAAAATCACCATTTTCTCTTTCATTTCCATACCATTTCAACCATTTCAAAAGTTAAGGATTTTTCATGAAAATGGTACCAAACATGCGAAGATTCAATCTTTTATGATTTCTAGCATACAAACATTTCCATACTCATAAACATAACCATATTTCCAAACAAGCATAGCCAAGTAAGTCTTATGGAATGTAAAGAGAGAAAATCGTAGTTTTCATGAACATAAAAACACTTCAATCTTTCCATAAAACATGAAACTAGGGTAATATGATTGTTAAGCTACCTTAAAAATGCAAGATAAGTGAAATCCCCTTGATGTTTTGCTTGATTTTCCCTTCTCTTCTTCCCTTGGTAGCTCTCGTTCAAGCCCTCTCCCTCCCCTTTGTTCAACTTCTTCTTCTCCTTAAGGAAGAAGATGACTTAAATTTAGGGTTTAATTGAAGTTACCAAAATGCCCTTTGTGTAAAATGACTATTTTACCCTTATTACTTCTCTTTTTCAACAGTAGCATCCTTTCTCCTTCAAATTGTAATGTCATGAAACTTTCATGGAATATGACTAATTTACCCTTCTATTTTCAAAAATGAAAATTTTACCATTACACTTTTTTAAAATTACTAACATGTCTTTGAGATAAATTACCATTTTACCCTTTATATCCAAATGGCCATTTTACTTTCATTTCCCTCTTTTTCAAAAATTATAGGCAAAAACTCATCAAATAAGGTTTTATAAAGTCTCTTTTATGAAATTACTAATTTATTCCTCTTTAGGTAAAATTAACATTTTGCCATTAGGGCAAAATTATCATTTTGCCCTTTATGGCAACATACTTATTTTTACCCTTATTCCTTCTTCTTTTTAAAACAAAAGGGTGAAAGCCTTTAAACACAATTTCATGAAGTATTTAAATGGAAAAGTTGGTATTTTTTCTTTATGCTAAATTACTATTTTGCCCTCTTTAGTAAAAGTAAAATTTTACCCTTATGGTAAGATTAGTCCTATTTTGATAAAAATGTCCATTCTACTTCTTTGGTAATTCATTCCTAACACCACATAAACCATTACATTTACATAAACTATCTTTAATAATAAAAATAATAATATATCAAAATTACTGGAGGAAGGTCTTACATTTCTCCCCTCCTTTAAAATAATTTTTTCCTCAAAATTGATATGTACCTCATGTGAATAATTTTGGGTAATTTCTCCTCATATCCTATTCCTTCTCCCAAGTTGCTTCCTGTGGTGATGTTTTATCCCACAAGACCTTTACTAGGGGAATAACTTTATTCTTCAGGTTCTTAACCTTAGTACTGATGATTTGTAAAAGGTTTTAGTTTATAAGTTAGATTATCCTTTAATTGCAGTGTACTGTCATTAAGTATATGTGAGGGATTAGGTATATATTTTCTGAGCTAGGATACATGGGAGACATTATGGAGCTTTGACAGTGATGGTGGTAAGGCTATCTGGTATGCTGATGGACCAAATCTTTTCAAAATTTAAAAAGGTCCAATGTATCTAGGACTCAGTTTTCTAGATTTCATAGCCCTACCAATACTAGTAGTTGGGGAGATTTTGAGAAAAACACGATCTCCCTCATCAAATTCTAGTGGCCTCCTCCTTTTATCTTCATAACTCTTTTGCCTATCTTAAGCTTTGGCCATCTCTCTGATCATTTTAATTTGATCAATGGTTTATTGCATTAACTCGGGTCCTAACAATTGCCTCTCACCTATCTCATACCAACATAATGGGGACCTACATTTCCTCCCATATAGAGCTTCATAAGGTGTCATACCTATGTTAGAGTGAAAATTGTTGTTATAGGAAAATTCTATCAATGGCAAGCTCTTATCCTAATTCCCTTTATACTCTAAGGCACAAGCTCTAAGCATATCCTCTAAAGTTTGGATTATCTTCTTTGTCTGTCCATCTGTCTAGGGATGATATGCAGTACTAAAGTTCAACCTAGTACCAAAAGCTTCTTGTAGGGCTTTCCAAAATCTAGAGGTAAATCTGGGATCTCTATCTTAGGCAATGCTGATAGGTACTCCATAAAGTCTCACTATCTCCTAAATATATAGTTGAGCTAATATATCCAAGGATAAATTGATCTTAATGGGTAGGAAATGAGCAGACTTAGTCAATTTATCCACTATCACCTAAATGACATAATTTCCTAACTGGGTTATGGGTAAACCCACCACAAAGTCCATCAAAATTTTGTCCCCTTTTCACTCAGAAATATCTAATGGCTGTAATAATCGAGCAGGTTTTTGATGTTCAATCTTCACCTACTGATATACTAGACACTTAGCCACATGCTCTGCTATATGATTTTTCATATCTGGCCACTAAAACCTTTCCTTCAAATCCTAATACATCTTAATGGTGCTAGGGTGAATGGTATACTTACTTTGGTAAGCTTCCCCTAATATTTTATCCCTTAATCCTCCAGCTCCAGGAACATAAATTATATTATAGAAAGTTACCATTCCATCAGCCCCCTTCGTGAAGTCCTTTGAATCTTTTGGAGACTTTAGTAATTCATCATCGTTTTGAGCTTCTAAGATTTAAGCCCCAAGAGTGCTTTCAATCCTTAACTCACTTAAACAGATTTTGTTAGGTAAAACCAGAGTAGAAAAACTCATGTTCCTAAATTTTTCTATCAAATCCATTTCACTCACCATAATTTATGCTACATGGAGGGATTTCCTACTTAATGTAACATCCACTCCTAATGTGATTAGGAGATGTTTGTTAGTTGTTAATTTAAATTTAAATACTTGTGTATATTACATTAATTGCATATAGTTGCATTAGTATAAGGACTAAATTGAAAGGGATAAAATCTGAATTAAAGGTGAATAAGGACCTAACTAAAAAGGGAAAACTAAGTGAGGCCAAATTCACCAAATGCCCAAGGACTAGAATGCAAATAGGGAGAGTTAATATTCAAGAACTTTAAAACCCTAACCCACACAACTCACACTTTAGCATTTCTAGAGAGAGAAAGAAAAGGGAGAGTAGAGAGAGAAAGTGGTGAGTTAAAGAAAAGGGGAAGAGATTTACTAAAGGAAGAACAAATTTAGGGTTAGGAATTAGTCCTACAACAATAGGAGGACTATTCTAACATATTATACACAAACATTGCTCAGGAAATCAAGGTAGCAACTCAACCCAAAATCCTATTTTTGAAATATGAAATTATTTGCTGAAAAATGTAATTTATAACTGTTTTAAGTTATGTGTAGTGTTCACACCTACATTCTCTATGTTTTTAAATGCTATTGGGTGATGCTTGCTGAATGGTTATTCTCATTTATGCTTGTCATTGATTGTGAAAGTGGGCTTTTTCCCTAAGTGCGAAAATATTGTTTGATCTTAGCTTTGAGATATGTTAAGTTGAGTTTTAGGTCTGTTATAGATGCTAAATGATGTTTAGACGTTGACTTTAAATTCATGGCTTGAGAAAATAGTTTGAGAACATGTTTTTGGGATAAAAGTCTTGGTGAAACAATGATTTTTAGAACATAATGAGCGCCAGCAACCAACTACTAGCCCTGAAAGTCGACTGCCATGCTCATCCTCTGTTTAGAAAAGTAAGAAAGAATGCTAGTAGTCGACTACCAGCCCTAAAAGTTGACTGTCATGTTCTTTATTTTCCAAAAACATTTCTAGAAATCTATCAGCTGACTGCTAGCCCTTAGGAGTCGACTGTTGAGGCTAGTAATTGACTGCCAAGCCCTTTGCAGCTGACTGGTAGCTCTAGGCCAAGACATGGAAAATTGAATGATAAGCTAGCATTGCCACGAGAGAGCGATCATGCCACCACTGACTTGGATAATGAACTCAATGATCATTTTAAGATGTAAATAGCCTAAGATCTCACTCAAACTAATGATTTAAACTTGGGATGTAGTGGGTAACATGCAAGAGATTGAGTCACGAGTCACTTAGATGATGAGATCCTTGTGATAGTGAAATAAAGAGAGTGAAAAACATAAGAAAGAGAAAGAAAATAGGAAAGTTTATAAACATATGTCTTAGTGGTAGATAGGCTCATGATTGAGTGATCGATTATCGGTATGAGACGGCCATTGGGCATTTCATAGTTATGCCATGCGTTAGGATGGTTAAATATCCACTTGAACTTAGATAATTTTGAAAACACAGTGATGGTTGTAAAATTTAAGTTAGTGTCATCTTCCAAAGACCAGTAAGAAACACATACTTAGATTTAGGCATAACCATAGACATGTGCCGAATCACCCTAGTGTATATGTTAGAGAATAGTGTACTGGGAGTGTGATCCATCAGAAGGGGTAGTGACTCTATAGCCCTATGATCTAAAAAATCAGAGTAGATAGGACATGTCAAGAATTAGACAACGATCTCATGAGTTGATAACTAGTCTCATTTGGGGAAGGGAGAAGTTGTGTTGAGTTGACAACCATCCTGCTGGTTATGTGATGGTACTCGGATCTAGCTAAGGGATGCCTCAGATAGTACAAAAACCTTTTAGAGTGGCTAAATAGTCACACACTCATTCTTGTATGTAGTGGTACATTGAGTTTTTCGCTGGGCAGCACTCCTGATAACTCTTTTGTTATGTTGTTTTTCCTGCTCATATGCTAACTATAAAGGCATGATTATTACCCTATGAGATGTTAAGATGAAAGTTATGATGAAATGATGAGGAGTGGACATCCCATTTTAAAATTTTATATGTTTAAAGGCACATGTATAAATATGAGTACATGACATGAGAATATGCTGCGTGCATCGTATCCCAATCGTATGTATTATGTTTTTATGATAAGAGAATGTAGAGATGTTTTCGTGTTAGCATGGTGGTACAGGTTAGTAGTTTTCAAAGCAAGTTACATTGCTACTGAGATTCATTTCTCACATAAGTGCTGGCATGTACCAGATGTGTAAGTTCTTTGGTTAGAGGAAAAGGTAAGCAGGAGAGAATTACCTTTTATAAGGGTACCTGAGAATGTCTATTTTGGATAGTATAGGCACATGTTTAATTTTTACTAGTCTTTATAAGTTTTGGAAGGGCTAGTAAATAATATCTCTTGTATAGCCTATATTGATTTAAATGTATATGGATTAGTCTGAATTTATGGATACAAAATTTGATGGGGTCATGAGTGGCAAGGTTGTTGCCTCCATACCCTAATGAGTTAAATTAAAATTAATGAATGAGTGTTTATGTATGTTTGTGTATAGCTACTTAGGATGAATTATGTATATGTGTTTGATTCAATATTCCACTGCGACATTATAAGAGCCCAAGTGTAGAACTCAATCCCAAATGGCACTCAATTAATCAACTTGGTAAAAGTTTAAAATTTACTCTAGTAGATGTAACAACAACACACCATTATTATGATAATTATTTATTATACCTTTTAAGTAGCTAAAAGGAACCATAGGCTAAAGGGGTGTTACAGATGTTACACTTAATTGGTATCAAAGCATGGCTACCATGGTTAGCATATAGTTAACTCGATAGTGATAAATGCTAATTAGGTAGTAAGGGTAGATTCCTCAGGATAGAAACTACTATAGGTTAATTAGCTGAGCCTAGGCAGTTGACTACTTGTGCTATGTTTTGTCTTGAGAAGTAGAGTGCTAGGTTTAAGATGTACAGTATTTCCTATGGAGCCATATATTCTCTTATAAATATTCTGTTAATGAGACTTATCACCTTAATAATGTTTGTTTTAAAGAGTAAGCTATGGCACCTCCTAAGAGAAATTGTGCAAGAGACAAAGATGGTGAAGCAAACTTAACTGGGGTTATACAAACCCTCATGGGGATGGTAGAGGCCATGAGGGAATAGGCCACTGTCGCTACTCAGCAGGCTGCTACTGCCACCCAACAGGTGGCTACCACTACTAAAGTACTAAGTCAGATGCAAAAGGATAGAAATAGGAATTGCAACTTAAACCCTGAGGGCGAACCATTAAAGGATCAAGCCTACAAGGGGTGGTCTGAGTTTCATAAAGCTAAATCTCCTTCCTTTAAGGGCGAGTTTAACTCGAAATTGGCAAAAGAGTGGTTGGCAGAAATAGAGAAGTTGTTTCCAATTCTGGGGAGTACAAAAGCCCAGAAGGTTCAATTCTCTACTTACATGCTAGCTGGAAAGGCCAAGCACTGATGGAAAGGGGCTAAGTAGTTAATGGAGGCCCAAGGAGTCCAAATCACTTGGGATTCTTTCAAAGGGGTATTCCTGGAGAAGTACTTCCCTCAAAATGTGAGGAACGATAAAGAGGTGGAGTTTATGAAGATAAGGTAGGGGTCCATGTCATTTGATAACTACTTGGCAAAATCTGAGGAGCTATCCAAGTTCTCCTCTTACCTGCAAGTAAGGTAGGATAAAGCATGGAAGGCCATGCACTTATAGGCTGGGCTAAATTCAGAATTAAGGAGCATTGTGGCTCCGTTAGAGATAAGGAACTATGCTATATTAGCTAATAAATATTTCATAGTTTCAAAGAGCCTAGCAGAGACTGGGAAGGGGAAGAAAGAGTTTAATCCCCTTAAGAGGAAACCACCATAGGATTTTGCCAAGGGGAAAAATAGTAAGTTTGGTAAGACACAAGTTGAGGAAAAAGCCTATGGTTGGGCAAACTGCTTTAGACAACTGCCCTAAGTGTAGGAAGAACCATGGGAGCAAGCCATGTTTGTCGAGACAGAATGGCTGTTATAAGTGTGGTAAGCTGGGACATTTCATTAAGAAGTGCCCGTTGTGGAAGAAACTAGCTGAGGCCTCTAAGCCTTTAACTAGAGGGAGAGTCTACACCAAAGAGGTAGACCAATCCGATGATTCTATAAAAGGTCAAGGTTTTATAAATGATGTTCCATTAATTATACTATTTGATTTTAGCGTCACTCATTCCTTTATTTCTCATAAATGTGTGGAAATATTGAGCTTACCTGTAACCAAATTTCCAGATGAGTTATCCATTTCTACTACAGCTGAAAAACATGTTTTGACTTCTTTAACTTGTATAAATTGCCCTATCATTGTTGAAAGTAAACCATTTGTTGTTGACCTTATTTGTCTGCCTTTGGTGGATTTAAATGTCATCCTTGGAATGTTTTAGCTGTCTTTCAATAAAGTAGCCCTAAATTATTTTGAGAGGTCTATGACTTTTATGGACACTATACCTATGGATAGGGGTACAGAGGAAAAGATCCAACAATTATGTTTCCTATGTTCTTTTGAGGTTAAGAGTCAGCATAAGTTTGATAGTATCCTTATAGTTAGAGAGTTCCCTGATGTCTTTTGTAACACCCCTTATTTCCATGATTATTTCTAAATTAATATCCTTTTAATTAATTAGATAAGTTTTCCATAAAGTGTGATGAATTTGCTTGTATGATTTAGTGTTTAGAATAAATAAGTTAAAGGAAAACACCTTTTTTCTTGTGTTAACCGAATTAGAATGTGAGTGGGAGGAAACACCACATAAAAATTTAGGTGCTTGTATTAAAGTATATAGATACATACGGCAATAATAAATGAGAGGAAAAGGAAAAAGTGTGGTAATCAAGTGTGTGTGTGTGTATATATATATATATATATGAAGAGGTGAAAAGAAGAAAATAGAAAAGACGTGTGGCATTTTTATTCTTAAGTTTCCTTCCATTCTTTTTGTTTTCCTTGGCCATGTAAATGTACCTAAGGATGAATGAGGCCAATTTCCATAGTAATTAGAGAAAAGGAGCCAATCGGTGGAAGAAATAGTTGTGAGGTGCTTAAGGTGCTTACATTAAGTGTAAGGTGCTTGAATGGAATTAAGATGCTTGAATCATTTGATTGTAATGCTTGAGACAATTGAGGTGCATAATCACACGGCCATAGAAATTGAGAAGAGGGAAAAGAGTTTAACATCCATTAAGTATATATATATATGCATTCGGTGAAGGAAATGAAAATAAGAAAGGATCATGACATGTAGGAAGAAAAAGGGAACTTGACTTCTTATTCTTCCTAGCCAATGGTGAAAGCTATTAAGAATAGGTAAGAGAATTTGAATTTTTAATTAAACCTATATAAACCTACGGTAATAGCAAGTGAGAAGAGGTAGGAGAGTGCAGAATTTATTTAAGTGAATATACATACATGTAGGTGGAAATGGTGAAAGAATGGAAGGGAAAAAGAGAGATGTGTGACATTAACCTTCCTTCTTTTTTTTTTTTTTTTATTTCATGGTAACCGAGAAGGATGAATAAGGTGTTGGAATTACTTTTCTCTTCTCTTCCTTTTTGCCAAACTGAATGGCTTTGCCAAATCAAATAAACAAAAGAAAGGTGGTTTAAATACATGTATATGTGTACGGTGAGAGCAATTCCTTACTTGCTTTTAGGTTAACCAAATTGGCAATAAATGTAGGGAATTAAATATGTATATATGTATGCATATAGCAATAGAATTTGGGAGAGGGAGAGAAGCTTGAAAAATTAAAACAAACCACAAACATATTCGGTGAGAGGAGAAGAAGCTAACTTGGTTGAGAAAGGGAGAAGCAAGGGAAAAAGATAAAATTCAAGAGAAACACCAAGACATCTTCATCATTCTTGCATATTTAAGGTAGCTTAGCAATTCTATGTTTTGATTTCATGATTTAAATTATATAGTAGGATTTAAAGTCTTCATGGAATCAAATTCTCTAGCTCTACATTCCTTAAGATGTAATATTTCCATTGGCTAAGTTTGTATGATGAATGGAATTGGTTGTGGTTGTTGATGTGTGATGGTAGATGTAGCTAAATTCATGAGGAAATGGTTAATGAAAAATTTCAGCATGCATATTGAGAAACCTTAGAATTATAAAGTCTAGAAATTTCATGTTCTTAAAGGATTCATGTATGTATTTATGTTAAAAGTACCCAAAGGAATCGTGTTAGCTAAAATTTAGCACGAAACCATGGTATGACTCTTTTTTAACCTACTTAGACCGAGAGCATTTCTTTTAACATGTAAAAATGCTGTTGAAAAATATATTGGAAAAAGTTACCTTTTGATTTTAGTAAGAGAAGAAAATAAAGAATGATAAATGGATAGGAAAAGGACTCCACTTCGGTTTTGGTAAAAAGGGAAAGATAAGATATAGTAATAAAATAACATATGGCAAATGGTTATCTTATTACATAATAAATTAATACATGGTAAATTGTTTACCTTTTTGCATAGATATAAGAATGGAAAATTGTGGGTAACCTTAAATTTAGTATGTAACCTGATCCAAGAAAGTAAATAGAATAGATTGTTAATGGCAATGGTTACATAATTTGAATGTGGAAGAAATGCCCTAGACATTAATGTATGTTACCATTTAGCCTAAATTAAGGAAAGGATGGGAAAATATGACAATGTGACAAGAAAAATCCTAAGTTTGATTACTTTTTCATGTTGGTCGAAACCAATGCTTCATTTTAATTTTGGTGGCCGAATCACTATGCAAATAGTGAATGCATTACAATGTACCTCGTAATGGCTAAATGCAAAGGAAATGGAAATGATAAAAATGAGAGGAATTGTAGTTGCTAAGTGTATGTATAAGTGACCAAGTGTTCACTATCTTTATAAAAGTGGCCAAGAGTCCACAAGGTGACCAAGTGTTCACCTCTTCTATAAAAGTGTCCAAGAGTCCACAATGTGACCAAGTGTTCACACTCCTTACAAACTTGGCCAAGTGTCCACAAATTTTTGAAAGTGTGACCAAAGGTGCTTCACACTTTAAGGTAAGGTAAGTTTTAAGAAGGAAATGTATAGATAAGAAGTATCTATTTTAATGTTTAATATGAATGTTTCCTATGAAAATATGTTATATTTGAATTAAGTATGTCCACCATTGTCACATTGACACACACTAATGAATTGTACAATGCTTTCCAATGTGTATATATGAAAGAAAGTATACTTTAAATGATTGGAATGTGGATGAAAATGTGTTTGTGCTTGTACACTAGTACATATTAGTATATTTTAAAATATGGAATTGTTAAGTTACTGGAAAACTTGTTTTCTCATTTATATGCTAATATGTATCATATACAGAGATATAGCATTGACATAGAGACTTAAAAGGGCATAGGTGGAGGTTTCCTTTTGAAATATTTTGTAGTATAAGGGTTTTTAGTGAAAGAGATGTTGTCTCCTAACCCTGTGAAATGTTTTGTAAAAATTTTAGTTAGACAAAAGGAGTAATATTTACAAAGGATATGTAACACTGTATGAAGATATTTCTGTTGTATAATAGTTTATTTTCACTGTGCTTATGAGTTTTGGATCTGAGAACAAGAACCCGAACCTAATCTACTTTAATAATATTGCGATGGTATGAATGCTCAGATGTGGTTAATAAATAATTAAGGTTAAGAATAATGTACCAAACTTATCTGTTTACATCAGAGTTGTAATACTAGATAAGGGTGTTACATCTTTCTCGAAGAGATCTCTAGTCTTCCTCTAGAGAGAGAGGTAGAATTCTCTATAGAATTAGTCCCTAGAGCGGGACCGATCTCTATGCACCTTATAGGATGTCTCCCTTAGAATTAAGTGATTTGAAGGTACAAAATAGAAGACCTCCTAGAGAAATAATTCATTAGGCCCAGTGCATCATCATGGGGATCACCGGTGTTATTTATGAAGAAAAAGATGGGAGTATGAGAATGTGCATAGACTATAAGCAGTTGAATAATGTGACAGTGAAAAACAAGTATCCCCGCCCTAGGAGTAATGACTTGTTAGATCAATTAAGAGGAGAAGCTATGTTTACTAAGATCGATTTGAGGTCAAGGTTCTATCAAATTAGAGTAAGAAGTGAGGATATACCTAAGACTGATTTTAGAACTAGGTATGAGCATTAAAAATTTCTTGTGATGCCATTTGGTTTGATGAATGCTTCAACTATTTTCATGGATTACATGAATTGCATCTTTAGACCCTACCTCGATCAATTCATGGTAATGTTCATTGATGATATGCTTGTATATTCTAGAAATAAGAAAGAGCATGAATAACACCTTAAGATTATGTTGCAAGTTCTTAGAGAGAACTAGCTTTATGCCAAGCTTGATAAGTGCGAGTTTTGGCTAGAGGAAGTAAGGTTCCTAGGGCATGTGATTACCAAGGATGGGGTAGCAGTAGATCCAAGTAAGATTAAAGCGGTGGTTCATTGGGAGAGACCTACAACAGTGACTGAAATCCATAATTTCCTCATATAAGCCAGTTACTACATAAGGTTTATCCAAGGATTTTCACAAATAGCAATGCCAATGACCAAGTTAACCTAAAACCATGTTCCATTTAGATGGAATTCTGAATGTGAGCATAGTTTCCAAAACTTGAAGGAAAGGTTAACCATTGCACCTATGCTGATTATCCCAAATCCTTTGGATAAGTTTGAGCTATACTGCGATGCATCCAAGAAAGGTTTAGGGTGTATCTTGATGCAAGGGGAGAAAGTAGTGGCCTATGCTTCCAGATAGTTAAGCCCTCATGAGTACAATTATCCCACTCATGACCTAGAATTAGTAGCTATAGTGTTTGCCTCGAAGATTTGGAGACACTACCTTTATGGGTTTAGGTTTGAGGTATTTAGTGACCACAAAAGTCTCAAGTACCTCTTTGATCAGAAGGAGCTAAACATGAGACAGAGGAGATGGATGGAGTTCATGAAGGACTATGACTTTAAGTTGAAATACCATCCAAGCAAAACCAATGTTGTGGCAGATTCCTTGAGTAGGAAATCCCTTCATATAGCCCAGATGATGGTGAGTGAGATGAATCTCATAGAAAATTTTAGGAACTTAAGTTTGTTCATAGTAAGGCTACTTGATAGAATATGTCTAGGTGAATTTCAGATTGAGTGCGACCTTAGAACTCAGATCCTAGAGGCCCAAAAGGAAGATGAATTCTTAAAGTCCCTGAAGGACCCAAAGGAATTTCATAAGGAGGCCGATAGACTAATAACCTTCTATAAGCAGGTTTATATCCTAAGTCTAGGGGAGTTAAGGGAGAAAATCTTAGAGGAAGCTTATAAGAGTGACTATACTATTCACCCTGGTGCTATTAAGATGTATCACGACTTGAGGGGAAGATTTTGGTGGTTAGGCATGAAAAAGCACATCGCTGAGTATGTCGCTAAGTGCTTAGTGTGTTAGCAGATGAAGATTGAACATCAGAAACCTATTAGGTTATTGCAACTGCTTGATATCCCTGAGTGGAAATGGGATAAGATTTTCATGGACTGTGGTAGGTTTATCCAGGACTTAATCAGGAAATGATGCTATTTGGGTAATAGTAGACCAATTAACAAAGTCTTCATATTTCCTACCCATTAAGATCAATTCCTCCTTGGACAAACTAGCTCGTTTGTATATCCAAGAGATAGTGAGACTTCATGGAACCCTTACTAGCATTGGCTCAGATAGAGATCCTAGATTGACCTTTAGATTTTGGAGAGCCTTCCAAGAAGCCTTTGGTACTAGGTTAAGTTTGAGTACCTCCTATCATCCTCAAACGGATGGACAAATCGAGAGGACTATTCAGACTTTAAAGGATATGCTTAGGTCATATGCCTTGGAGCATAAGGGGAGTTGAGACTAAAGCCTAGGATTGATAGAATTCTCATACAACAACAGTTTAATTCTAGCATAAGAATGACACCCTATGAAGCTTTGTATGGGATGAAGTGTAGAAAACCTCTGTGTTGGTTTGAGGTAGGGGAAAGACAATTGCTTAAACCAGAGTTGGTTCAGCAAATTACATACCAAATTAGGATGATCAGGGATAAGATGGCTAAAGCCCAAGACAAGAAGAAGAAATATGCCGACAAAAGAAGGAGACCACTGGAATTTAATAAAGGGGATCATGTTTTCCTTAGGGTATTGCCAGTCACTAGTATAAGTGGAGCTATTAAGTCTAAAAAGTTAAATCCAAAATTTATTAGGTCATTCTGAATTTTGAGAAAATTTGGTCAATCAGCTTATCGTATATCCTTACTACCATTCTTATCGAACCTCTATGATGTTTTCCATGTCTCGCAACTTCGAAAATACATCCATGACCCATCCCAAATTCTTGATATTAGTATAGTACAGTTAAAAGAAAATTTAACTTATCATCCAAAACCTTTTAAAATCATCAGGAATGAGGTCAAGCAATTGAGGAACAAAGTTATCCCTCTGGTTAAGGTCTTATAGGTTCAGTCATCTCCACAAGAGGTAACCTGGGAGAAAGAAGAGGATAAGAGGAATTCCTACCCTGAGTTATTCGAATAGGTATGTTCTAATTTCAAGGACAAAATTATTTTAAAGTAAGGGAGATGTAACATCCACCTTCAATACTTTGGGATTTATGATGACGTTATTGTTATCATTAATTAAACATAATGTAATGATAAGAATGGTTCATTAAAGGGATAGAATGGACATTTTCATCAAGATATATAGAACCACTTTTATCATAAAAGGGTAAAATTGAAATTTTTGTAAAGAACGGCAAAATAGTAATTTTACTATAAAGGAGAAAATAAATTTTATCTTAGGAAAAATGGTAATTTTACTAAAGAATGGTAAATTAGTAATTTCATAAAAGAAGTTTTATGAAACTTTATTTAAGGAGTTTTTGCCTACCAAACTCGAAAAGGATGAAAAATGAGGTTAAATTGGCCATTTGTACATAAAAGGTAAATGTTAATTTTCCTTAAGGACATATTGGTAATTTTCTAAAAAGTTAAAGGGCAAAACTGTTATTTCTAAAAGTATGAGGGCAGAATGGTCCTAACCTATAGAAGTTTCATAAAATTACAATTCTAAGGAGAGAGAATTCCATTCTTGAAAAAGAAAAGTAGTAAGGGTAAAATAGTCATGTTACACCAAGGGCATTTTGGTAGTTTTTCAAAACCCTAATTTAAGTCATCTTCTTCCTTAAGAAGGGGGAGAAGTTGTGCAAAGGGAGGGAGAAGGAGGCTTGGCCGAAAATACATCAAGCTTGGAGGAAGAAGAATACAAGACAAAACACTTAGGAAATTCAACTTTTCTTGCATTTTCAAGGTAGCTTAACAATCCTATAACCTTAGTTTCATGTTTTATGGAAAGATTAGTATTTTTATGTTCATGAAATCTAGGGTTTTCTCTCTCTACATTCCATAATGCTTGGTTTCTATACTTGGCTATGCTTGTATGGAAATATTGTTGTGTTTGTGAGTATGGTAATGCTTGTATGCAAGAAATCATGAAAGATTGAATTTTGGCATGTTTGGTACCACTTTCATGAAAAACCCTAATCTTTAAAATGGTTGAATGGTATGGAAATGAAAGAGAAAATGGTGATTTTGCATAAGATCTACTTGAATATGAAAGCCTTGAAAGCAAAATGATAAAACAATTCCATTTTCCCTTACTTTCTCACTTGGCCGAATGCTTCCATGTATATTGGTGAAAATGTTTGCTTGAAAAAAGTGCCTAAAAATGGTGAAAGAATTGTTGTGTTAGTAAGAGAGAGAAAATTATGTTAAGTTGATGTTTTGGCATTTTTATTTTCTATTTTCACCATTTAACTTTGAAATGATGAAATGGGAATGTAAATTGCATGCATTTATGCTATTGATACCATTATGTTTCAATTTTATATGTTATAAGTATCAAGTTTGAAATTGCATGCAAATGAGGAAAGAAATGCTATGAATGTCATCTTAGGGGTGAGAGCATAGCACTATTTACATCTCGCCCTAGGAATAAATAAAAAGGCCATGAATGATCATGAAGAGGATGAACCATGGCACAATTAATGTTCCCCTAAAGAGTACCATGAAAGGGTGGATGATGGCACTAATAGATTCCCCTTGAGGTGTATGTGATGGCACTATATTATACCCTAGTAGGGAGACTCAATGGCACTATAAAGAGTCACCCTAGTGGTAATGACCTTATGGCATTATATGATACCCTAGTGGTCGACTTAATGGAGCTAATAAAAGTTACCCTAATGGTAAGGAATTTGATGGCACTAGAATGTTACTACAATTATAAGAGTATAAATGATGTGATGGTAGATTATATATGAATGCATGATGATTACTCTATTGATGAATGAAGAATGACATTGTGATGTTACATAATATGTTCATTACATGAAATGTCAATAATATTATATTCACAAATGCATATGTATATGTTTCATAT
Organism: Senna siamea; assembly: GCA_031216115.1. Taxonomy (NCBI): domain Eukaryota; kingdom Viridiplantae; phylum Streptophyta; class Magnoliopsida; order Fabales; family Fabaceae; genus Senna; species Senna siamea. The sequence goes on from CM062356.1 coordinate 15,911,581, forward strand.
AAAGCATGCCCATAGAATTGAATGAAAACTATTTTGAAAGAATTGGAATGTAGAAATGTTTTTTGTATCCCTACAGTGGTACATGCCAGTTATTTTGAAACTGTATGGTTTTTTTAGCTACTGGAAAACTATTTCTAATTATTATACTAGTGTGTATCAGATGTATGATGGCAATAATTGAGGTCCCCGTAATGAACTAGGAAATTTAAGGAATAGTTATAATTGTGGAATTGTAGCCCTTTTGTTCTAATGCTCAACATATTATTTTTAGAATAGAATTAGAACTACTATTCTTTTGGAATGTACATGATGGAAATGGGTAAATGTATTAGATAGAATATGTGAAGAATTCATCCATTAATAGTATACTTTTGAAAAAAAAAGGATTTGAGTGGCAGGGTTGTTGCCTCCTTCCATTTGGGTGATTACTTCACATATCCTTATTATGTATCAGATAATGTAAACATATATATATGTTATGTTTTTTATAACTTCCACTGTAATGAATGGAATTTTATTTCTGCTGTGATAAAGTATGTTAACCTGAGCAAAAGAACCCAGACCTAATTAAATAATTAATTATTGATAGATTTAATGCTCAGGAAAATTAATGAGACAAAAAGGTAAAGAATAATGTAACCACTTATCTTATTACATATTAATAAGCTATAATATAAAGATATAAGGGGTGTTACAGGAGAAATTTAAAGTGTGATTTTTGGTTGGAAGAAGTGAAATTCTTAGGGCATGTGATCTCTAAAGATGGAGAGTCAATGGACCCTAGTAAAACTGAAGCAGTAGTAAACCAGGAAAGGCCTACTATTGGGACTAAAGTTTGGAGTTTCCTAGGGTTGGCGGGATACTATAGGTGGTTTATTAAAGGGTTTTGCGAATAGTGATGCTAGTGACCAAACTAACCTGAAAGGATGTTCCATTTGTGTGGGACTCAAAATGTGAACAAAGTTTCCAAACTTTGAAAGAAAAACTAACCACTACACCTGTATTAGTTATTCTAGACCTTTTGAAGAAGTTTAAGCTATACTGTGATACATCTAAGAAAGGTTTAGGATGTATCTTGATGTAAGAAGGAAGGGTAATGGCCTATGCTTCTAGGCAATTAATACCTCATGGGAGAAACTATCCTACCCATGACTTAGAAATGACAGCCATAGTATTTGCTTTGAAAATTTGGAGACATTACCTTTATGGGTTTAGATGTGAGGTATTTAGTGACTATAAAAGTCTCAAGTGCCTCTTTGACCAGAGGGAACTGAACATGAGACAGAGGAGATGGACAAAATTCATTAAGGATTATGATTTTGAATTGAAGTACCATCCAGGTAAGGTAAATATTGTGGCATATGCATTAAGTAGGAAGTCCCTCCATATAGACCAAATGATGGTGAGTGAGATGGATCTGATGGAAAAATTTAGGAACATGAGTTTTTCTACTCTGATGTTACCTAAAAAATCTGTTTAAGTAAGCTAAGGATTGAAAACACTCTTAGAACTCAAATCCTAGAATCTTAAAGAGATGATGAATTCCTAGAGTCTCTAAAGGATTTAAAGGAGTTCACGAAGGGGGCTGATGGAATGGTAACTTTCCATAATAGAATTGATGTTCCTGGAGCTAGAGAATTGAAGGATATGATATTAGAAGAGGCCCATCAAAGTAAATATATCATTCATCCTAGAGCCACTAGGATGTCTCAGGATTTGAAGGAAAGGTTTTGGTGGCCAGGTATAAAGAATCTTATAGCAGAGCATGTAGCTAAGTGCCTAGTATGTCAGTAGGTGAAGATTCAACATCAGAAACCTGTTGGATTACTACACCCATTAGCTATTCTTGAGTGGAAATGGGACAAAATTTCAATGGACTTTGTGGTGGGTTTACCTAGAACCCAGTTAGGAAATGATGCTATTTGGGTAATAGTGGATAGGTTGAATAAATCTGCTCATTTCTTGTCCATTAAGATCAATGTCTCCTTTGATCAATTAGCTTAGCTATATATTCAGGAGATAGTGAGACTTCATGGAATAACCATTAGCATTGTCTCAAATAAAGATCCTAGATTTACCTTTAGATTTTGGAAAGCCCTGCAGCAAGCTTTTGGTACTAGGTTAAACTTTAGTACTGCATACCATCCCCAAATAGATGGACAAATAGAGAGGACAATCCAAACTTTACAGGATATGCTTAGGGCTTGTGCCTTATAGTATAAAGGGAATTAAGATAAGAGCTTGCCATTGATAGAATTTTCCTATAACAACAATTTTCACTCTAGCATAGGTATGACACCCTATGAAGCTCTGTATGGCAACTAGAATATGTTGGTATGAGATAGGTGAGAAGCAATTGCTAGGACTTGAGCTAGTGCAATAGACAACTGATCAAATTAAGATGATCAGAGAAAAGATGGCAAAAGCTCAAGATAGGTAAAAGAGCTATGCTGATAAAAGGAGGAGTCCACTAGAATTTGATGAGGGAGATTATGTTTTCCTCAAGAATTGAAATGCAGAAATGTTTTCTGTATCTGTACAATGGTACATACTAGTTATTTTGAAATGTATGGTTTGTTTAGCTATTGGAAATTATTTCTCATTATTGTACTATTGTTTATCATATGCATGATGTCAATAATTGAGGCCCCTACAACGAACTAGTATATTTAAGGAATAGTTATAATTATAGAATTTAGCCCTTTTATTCTAATTCTCAACATATTATTTTTAGAATAGAATTATAACTACTATTCTTTTGAAATGTACATGATGGAAATGGGAAAATGTATTAGATAGAATATGTGAAGAATTCATCCATTAATAGTATTCTTTTGAAAAAAAAGGGTTTTGAGTGGTAGGGTTGTTGCCTCCTTATCCCTTTGAGCGATTACTTCACATATCCTGATTATATCAGACAGTGTAAACATATATATATGTTATTTTTTTTATAACTTTCACTGCAATGAATGGAATTTTATTTCTACTGTGATGAAATATGTTAACCTGAGCAAAATAACCCAGACCTAATCAAATAATTAATTATTGATGGATTTAATGCTCAAGCAAATTAATGAGACAAAAAGGTAAATAATAATGTAACCACTTATCTTATTACATATTAATAAGCTATAATATAGAGAGATAAAGGGTGTTACAAGAGAAATGTAACATCCGTTTCTAATGTGATTAGGAGATGTTTGTTAGTTGTTAATTTAAATTTAAATGCTTATGTATGTTACATTAATAGCATATAGTTGCATTAGTACGGGGACTAAATTGAAAGGGATAAAAGTTGAATTAAAGTGTGCCCAAGAACCCAACTGAAAAGGGAAAACTGAGTGAGGCCAAATTCACCAAATGCCCAAGGACTAGAATGCAAATAGAGAGAGTTAATATTTAGGAACCTTAAAACCCTAACCCACATAACTCACACTTTAGCATTTTTAGAGAGAGAAAGAAGAGGAAAGTAGAGAGAGAAAAGGGAGACTTAGGCAAAAAAGAGGAGATTTACTGAAGGAAGAACAGATTTGGGGCTAAGAATTAGTCCTACAGTAGGAGGAAGACCATTCTAACACACTATACAAGCACATTGCTCAGGAAATCAAGGTAGCAACTCAACCCAAAACCCTATTTCTGAAATATGTAGTTATTTGCTGAAAAATGTGATTTATGAATGTTTTAAGTTATTTCTAGGGTTCAATCCTACATTCTTTATGTTTTTAAATGCTATTGGGTGATGCTTACTGAATGGTTATGCTCATTTATGCTTGTCATTGATTGTGAAAGTGGAGTTTTGCCTTAAGTGTGAAAATATGGTTTGATCTTAGCTTTGAGATATGTTGAGTTGAGTTTTGGGTCTATTATAGACGTCGAATGATGTTTAGATATTGGCTTTGAGTTCATGGCTTGAGAAAATAGCTTGAGAACATATTTTTAGGGCAAAAATCTAGGCAAAACAATGAATTTTATAACAGACTGAGCGTTAGTAGCCGACTACTAGCCCTGAAAGTCGATTGTTGTGCTCATCCTCTACCCAAAAATGGAAGACAGAACGCTAGCAGTTGACTACCAGCCCCTAGAAGTTAAGTGTCATGTTCTTCACTTTTTCAAAAATTTTTTTAGAAATCTAGCAACCGACTGGCAGCCCCTGGGAATCGATTGTCGAGGCTAGCAGTCAACTTCCAAGCCCTTAGCAGTTGACTAGTAGCTCTCGACTAAGACATGGGAAATTGGACAATGAGCTAGCAACTGATTGCCAGCAAGAGAGCAGTCGACTGCCAGCCCCCTAACTTGAATAATGAACTCAATGTTCATTTTAAGAGGTAAATAGCCCAATATCTCATTCAAACTAATGATTTAAACTTGGGATGTAGTGGGTAACATGCAAGAGATCGAGTCATGAGTCACTTGAATGATGAGATCCTTGTGATAGTGAAATAAAGTTAGTGAAAAACATAAGAAAGAGAGAGGAAAGAGGAAAGTATTCTAAACACATGCCTTAGTGGTAGATAGGCTCATGATCGAGTGACCGATTGTCGATATGGAATAGCTGTTGGGCATTCCATAGTTATGCCATGAGTTAGGATAGTTAAACATCCACTTGAACTTATATGATTTTGAAAACACCGTGATAGTTTTGAACTTTTAAGTTATTGTCATCTTCTAAAGGCTAGTAAGAAACACTTACTTAGAGTTAGGCATAACCATAGGCATGAGCCGAATCACCCTAGTGTATATGTTAAAGAATAACGTACCAGGAGTGATATCCATCAGAAGGGGTGGTGACTCCATAGTCCCATGATCTACAAAAGCATAATAAATAAGACCTGTCGAGAATTTGACAACTATCTCATGAGCGGATAACTAGTCTCATTTAGGGAAGGGAGAAGTTGTGTAGAGCTGATAACCATCTCGCTGGTTATGAGATGGTACTTAGATCTGGCTAATGGATGCCTAAGATAGTATAAAAAACTTTTAGAGTGGCTGAATAGCCACACACTCATTCATGTATGTAGTGGTACGTGGAGTTGTTTGCTGGGCGGTGCTCCCAATAACTCTTATGTTATGTTATTTTTCCTGCTCATATGTTAACTATAAAGGCATGATTATTACCCTATGAGATCTTGAGATGAAAGTTATGATGAGATGATAAGGAGTGGACATCCCATTTTTAAAGTTTATATGTTTAAAGGCATATGCATAAATATGAGTACATGACATGAGAATATGTTGGATGCATCGCATCACAATCATATGTATTATGTTTTTATGATAAAAGAATGTAGAGATGTTTCCGTGTTAGTAGGTGGTATAGGTTAGTAGTTTTCAAAGCAAGTTACATTGCTATTGAGATTCATTTCTCATGAGTGCTGGCGTGTACCAGATGTATAGGTTCTTTGGCTAGAGAAGAAGGTAAGCAGGAGAGAAGTACCCTTCATGGGGGTACCTGAGAATGTCTATTTGGATACTATAAGCACATGTTTAATTTGTACTAGTCTTTATAATTTTTGAAAAGGCTAGTAAAGAATATCTATTGTATAACTTATATTGATTTAGATGTATATGGATTAGTCTGAATTTATGGATACAAAATTTGACGGGGTCATGAGTGGCAGGGTTATTGCCTCTATACCTTAATGAGTTAAATTAAAATTAATGAATGAGTATTTATGTATGTTTGTGTATAGCTACTTAGGATGAATTATATATATATGTTTGATATGATATTCCACTACAACATTATGAGAACCCGAGTATAGAACTTGATCCTAAATGACACTTAATTAATTAACTTGGTAAAAGTTTAAAATTTACTCTGGTAGATGTAACATTAACACACTATTATTATGATAATTATATATTATACCTTTTAAGTAACTAAAAGGAACCATAGGCTAAGGGGGTGTTACGAATGTTACACTTAAAGCATCCGCCACAATATTTGCCTTACCTGGATGGTACTTCAATTCAAAATTATAATCCTTAATAAATTTCATTCATCTCCTTTGCCTCATATTTAGCTCTTTTTGATCAAAGAAGTACTTGAGACTTCTATGGTCACTAAATACCTCAAATCTAGATCCATAAAGGTAGTGTCTCTAAATTTTCAAAGAAAATACTAGGGCTACCAAATCTAAGTCATGAGTAGGATAATTTCTTTCATGAGGTCTTAACTGCCTAGAAGCATAGGCCACTACCAGTCCTTCTTGCATCAGGACACACCCTAAGCCTTTCTTGAATACATCACAGTTTAACTCAAATTTTTTCGAAGGGTTTGGGATAACTAAGACAAGTGCAGTGGTCAGTTTTTCTTTCAAAGTTTGGAAACTTTGTTCACATTTTGAGTCCTACACAAATGGAACATCCTTTCGAATTAACTTAGTCATTGGCATCACTATTTGCAGAAACCCCTGAATAAATCACTTATAATATCCTGCTAACCCTAGAAAGCTACAAACTTCAGTCACAGTGGTAGGCCTTTCCCAATTCACCACTGCTTTTGTTTTACTAGGATCTACTAACACTCCATCCTTAGAGATCACATGCCCTAGAAATCTCACTTATTCTAGCAAAAACTCAAACTTCTCTAATTTAGCATATAATTGTTTGTCCCTAAGTATTTGCAACACTATTTTGAGGTGTTGTTCATGCTCTTGTCAGTTTCTAGAGTATACAAGAATATCATCAATAAACACTACCATAAAATGATTGAGATAGGGTCTAAATATGAGGTTCATGTAATCCATGAAAGTGGCTGAAGCATTTGTCAAACTAAATGACATTACAAGAAATTCATAATGCCCATACCTAGTCCTAAAAGCATTCTTATATATGTCTTCCTCTCTTACCTTGATTTGATGGTACCTTAACCTCAAATCAATCTTAGAAAAGATAGTGGCTCCTCTCAATTGGTCTAACAGATCATCTATCCTAGGGAGGGGGTATTTGTTGTTCATAGTTACTTTATTTAACTATCTATAATCTATATACATTCTCATACTTCCATCCTTCTTCTTTTCAAACAAAACTGATGCTCCCCATGATGAGAAACTAGGCCTAATGAATTGTTTTGCTAGGAGGTCCTCTATTTGCACTTTCAACTCACTTAGCTCTAAAGGAGACATCCTATAGGGTGTTATAGAGATTGGTCCTGTTCCAGGAACTAACTCTATAGAGAATTCTAATTCTCTTTCAGGTGAGAGATTTATGATTTCTTCTGGGAACACATCAGGGAACTCACAAACTATAGGGATATCACTCAGCTGCTGTTGAATCTCTACTTCTGAAGAACATAGAAAACTCATCCTTTGATTTTTCCTCTCAATTCCCCTATTTATTGTTTAGTATCTATGAAAATCATAGACTTAGCTAAACAGTCCAAAATTACATTGTTAGAAGAGAGTCAGTCTATTCCAAGAATAACATCCAAGTTAACCAAGGGTAAACATATAAGGTCCATAATGAAAGGTTTATTTTCAATCACAATGGAATAATTTAAACAAACTAATGAAGTTATAACATGTTCATTAGTAGGGATGGCTATAGATAGTTCATAGGGTAGGGTAGAAATAGGCAATTTCAATTTCTGGGCACACTCTAAATAAATAAAAGAATGGGTGGCGCTAGAATTATACAATACAATTAAAGGAACATCGTTAATTAAACATATACCTTTCATCAAATCCTTAGATTGAGCCACCTTTTTACCTTTGAGGGTACAAACCCTTCCCTTGGTTGCAGGTCTTAGGGCCTCAGTTGGCTTCTTTAGGAATGCACAGTCTCTAACATAATGCCCTGGTTTACCACACTTGAAACAGACGTTTTGCCCCATCAAGCATGGTCTGTCTTTGTGGTTCTTCCCATACTTTAAACAATTGGTTAGGGTGGCTAGGTCATTCATGGGTCTTTTACCTATTTGACCCTTAGCAAATTTACTGTCACATCCTTTACCGTATCCTAATAGTGCCTTTTTCTTGAAAAAATTAGATTCTTGTTTCCCTTTCTTCAATGCTGCCAGGGATCTAGAGGCAATATGATACTTATTTACTAGAGTAGCATAGTCTTTGTTTTCCTGGGATGCCACTTCATGGTATAATTCAGTTTCCAAGCTATTTTCCAAGTGAATGGCCTTCCATGCTTCATCGAGTGTCCATTTCAAGTAAGAGGAGAATTTAGAAAACTCCTCAAATTAGGCTAAATATTCCTCAAATGGCCTGCCTCCCTGCTTGATTTGCAAGAATTCCCCTTCTTTGGCATTCTTTCACTATGAGGAAAGTATTTGTTCAGGAAGTTCTCTTTGAATGACTCCCAAGTAACCTATTCTCCCTAGGGTTCTATTAGTTGTTTAGTTCCCTTTCACCAGTATTTTGCTCCTCCCTCTAACTAGTAAGTTGCAAAGGAAACTTTTTGGGCAATAATACTCCCTAACACCTCAAAAAATTCTTCCATCTTCTACAACCATTCTTCTACCTTTTTAGAATCTAACTCCCACTTGAAAGTAGGGGTCTTGCCCTCTAGAACTCAATCCACCCTCCAAAGGCCTAGTTTCTTGCTGGTTCATTTTCATGCTGGGTGTTCTCACTCCTGTCTGTTTGGATTTGACATAGTGTTTCAGCAATAACTACTACTATTCAGATGTAGTAGCAACTTAGGCTCTCATGGCTTTTTCCATCTCTCTCATAGTTTGCATAATCTCATTCAAGCTCATGTCATTTCCTTGATTCTGGGTGCTACTCCTTCTATGTAGTGCCATATTGTCCTCTACAAAATAAACATCACTGAGGTTATCAGTTTCAATAATAGATTATTAAGCAAAGAACACATAACACCAGGAGCTACTATCTTCCCAAACCTAATGCTTCATTACTCAAGTGAAAACAAAATACAAGTTAGCCAACCACCTAGGTACAGCTAACGAACCTGAACTAGTCCCTTCCTTGAGGAATCTACCCCTTTTTAACCTAGGTAACTGTGCTTTGATACCACTTTAATGTAACACCATTATCTTTACATGACAATGTCATAAAATGTAATAAGATAAGTGATTACATTATTCTTTACCTTAATATTTCAAATATTGGCCTGAGCATTAGTTCCATTATTAATTTACTGATTGCTCAAGTTTGGGCTCTCTTTTGCTCAGATTACCATACTTTAGCACAGTAGAAATAAAATTTCATACATCTTAGTAGAATTTGTAAGTAATACAACTATATATATTTATATATCTATATATATATTTCATATACACTATCTGATACATGTTCTAAGATATAGAAGTACCCATTTATAAGGGGAAATGAGACAACAAGCCTGTCACTGAAACCCCTTCCAAAATTCTACTAATAAATAGATCCTTCACATATCCTAATTCAAATATTTGCCCTCTTTCCATTGTCTACAACAAAAAATAATAGTAGTCATAATTCTACCCAAAAAGAACATATATAGAATTAGGACTAAAAAAAAATGGCTATGGATACATAATGATATTTTCTTTCTAAGTCTGCATATCTACTACAGGGATTTCAAATAAGGTAAATGTGCATATATCCTTCAGGACTGTAAAGGTCCCTAGAAAAGGAACCTTTACCACAACAACCTCAATTTCTAGGATTACACAATATCTAGGCATCTTATACATATCAGTACAATAATGAGAAATAATTTCTCAGTAGCTAAACAAACTATATAATTTCAAAATAACTGGCATGTACTATTATACGTATACAGAAAATATTTCTACATTCCATTTTTTTCAAAACAGTTTCCATTCACTTATATAAGTATGCTTTGTATGAAACATATGCATATGCATTTGTAATTATGAGATTATCACTATTTCATGCCATGAACATATTATATGATATTACATTGTTATGCTTCATTCATCAACAAAACACATCTTTAAGCATTCATACATCATCTATCATCACATCATTCATACTTTACCTGTAATAATAATTTAGTGCCATTTATTCCTTACCACTAGGGTGACTTTTATTAGTGCCGTTAAGTCCACCATTAGGGTATCATATAGTACCATCAAATACACCTCAAAGGGAATCTAATAGTGCCATTCTCTACCCTTTCTTGGTGACCTTTAGGAGAACATTAATAGTGCAATAGTTCACCCTCTTCATGAACATTCATTTCCTTTTTATTTATGCTTAGGGAGAGATGTAAATAGTGTTGTTCTATCACCCCTAAGATGACATTCATAGCCTTTACATATTCACCTCAAGGAAGATTTTATAGTGTCGTTCTCCTCCCTTTATTAGTGACCTTCAATGCCTTTCATTTCTCATTTGCATGCAAATTTCAAACTTGATACTCATAGCATATGAAATTGAAACATAATGGTATCAGTGGCATAATTACATTCCCATTTCATCCTTTCCCCCATTCCACTTGACATTGGCCATTTTAAAATACATTATAAACTTCTTTCCATTAACGCATGAATTCGGCCATCAACGAAAAAAATAGGGTAATGTTCTTGGCCAAGGTAAGAAATGGGTGAAAGATAGGGATTTTCAAATTATTTGTTCCCTTTCTTCCATCCTTTCTACCATTTAGGCATTATGGTACAATTTTTTATTCATTAATCATGATACTTTCTCATACTCAAAATATGCATATATATGTTTAACCTTTCTTTTCTCTCCTTTCGTAACTCATTTATCATGCCAAACATATAGATACATATATTCTTTCATCTTCCCATTTACAAGCACACTTTCAAGGTTAAATTGCATGGCTAGAAAATGGTAAATTTGCCAAAATCATGAAGATAACATAATTTTCTCTCTCTTCCTCTCATATGACCAAACATATAAGCATTTTTAGTCATTTTTCAAGTAAGTTTTAGCACCATTTGTCATGGATGCTCTCAGCCAAGAGAGAAAATTGGAGAAAATATGAGTGTTTCACTATTTTGTTTACAAGGATTTCAATTTCAAGATGTTTTCATGCAAAACCAACATTTTTTCTTTCATTTCCATACCATTTCAACCATTTCAAAAGTTAGGGTTTTTCATGAAAATGGTACCAAACATGCCAAGATTCAATCTTTCATGATTTCTAGTATATAAACATTTCTATACTCACAAACACAACCATAGCCAAGTATAGAAAGCAAGTCTTATGGAATGTAGAGAGAAAAAATCCTAATTTTCATGAACATAAAAACACTTTAATCTTTCCATAAAACATGAAACTAAGGTTATAGAATTGTTAAGCTACCTTTAAAATGCAAGTTAAATTCCCTTAATCTTTTACTTAATTTTCCCTTCTCTTCTTCCCTTGGTAGCTCTCGGTCACGCCCTCTCCCTCCCCCTTGTTAGACTTATTCTTCTCCTTAAGGAAGAAGACGACTTAAATTTAGGATTTAGGTGAAATTACCAAAATGCCCTTGGTGTAAAATGACTATTTTATCCTTATTACTTCTCTTTTTCAACAATGGCATCCTTTCTCCTTCAAATTGTAATTTCATGAAACTTTCATGGAATCTAACTACTTTATCCTTCCATTTTCAAAAATGACAATTTTTGCCTTACACTTTTTCAAAAATTACCAACATGTCCTTGAGAAAAATTACCATTTTATTGTTTGTCCAAATGGCCATTTTTCTTTTATTTTTCCTCTTTTTCAAAAATTATAGGCAAAAAATCATCAAATAAAGTTTCATAAAGTCTCTTTTATGAAATTACTAATTTATCCCTCTTTAGGTAAAATTACCATTTTGTCCTTTATGGGAATATACTTATTTTTACCCTTATTCCTTCTCCTTTTTAAAACAAAAAGGTAAAAGCCTTCAAAAACAATTTCATGAAGTATTTAAATGAAAATTTTAGTCTTTTTTCTTTATGCCAAATTGCTATTTTGCCCTCTTTGGTAAAATTACAATTTTACCCTTATGGTAAGATTAGTCCTATTTTGATAAAAATGTCCATTCTACCCCTTTGGTAATTCATTCCTAACACCACATAAACCATTACATTTACATAAACTATCATTAATAATAAAAATAATAATATATCAAAATTACTGGAGGCAGGTGTTATAATCTACACTCCCCTATTTGAAGTGATGATGTGAATTGTGTTGTTTGAAATAAAGTTATTTTATGACATGGGAAATATTTGATGAAATCTATTATGAAATATAAATATTTTCATAGAAGTATAAGAAAAATTACCTATATGTGTTGGAAAAGTATGAGATGAATCCTTTGCTGCTTGTTTTAATTTGATTATTGGGTTGTATGCTTCAAGTGTGAGCAAAATTTGGGGTGGACATCTAATGGCTGGTATGGGATGGTCATTAAGTGTTCCTTATGTAGACTATTTTTGCAAAAATGCAACCATTTGCATCTATGATAGTCTATATTTGTTAGAGGTTACTCTTTAAACCAATACAACCATATGAAAGACTTAAGGAGTAAAGAGAGGATAGTCTATATGGGGCAAACAGATTGGTTTAAGTGGAAAAACTCTATGACCATCATAGATGAAAATGGTTATAGATAAAGAGACTAACAAATGATGTACACATGCCAAGGGACGCCCTGATAGTTAGATTCTCAATCATATGGATAACGTTCCTATGACAATCATCAGGATAACAGTCCCTATGATGATGATCTCAACCACATGGATTTTAATTCACATAGGTGTTATTATAACTACAGGGGAGAGATTTTCTATACCATAAAAGGATCAGCTAAACTTTCACTATTTTATGAAAATTGTAAATTGTAAATTACTCTACTGGGATAATTGTATCACATTAAGTTGTTTGTTTAGATGATCAAGGCCAGGATATGCCTAGGAATTAGCTAGGCTTGAGAAGTGTACTGAAGCTGCAAGGTAACCTAGAAGATTGTAAATTCTGAATTCATGAACAGGAGATTTGTAATGGCATGTAGGCCAGGGATTGTATGCATATAATGATAATTATATGGTTATTTTGATAAAGGCCATAAGTTGTAAAGTAATGTAATGGAGATAATTGTATTGAAATGTGAGTAGTCAATTGTAAGTTTATTTCAGTAGCATTACTATAAATTACATCTCAATCATTCATGATGGATGGTTTAGAATTGTATATTCTATAGTACATAATGGTATAAATTGTGATAGTAGGTATGCTTCGCATAGGCAATAGTTGAGTGGAATTTGGATGGACTAATAGAAGAGTCTATTTGGGTTACATTCAACTAATAACAACCCCAAATGGTATAAGTTTTTAAAAGAAAAAATTTTAGTAAAAATTTCAAGCTTCATGATCACTCTAATATATGTATATAATAAGGGGTCATTACAAATAATACAATCATAAAATTGAATACAAAGAAGAAAGAAGGAAACAAAAACATGTACACCCTTATTCTCTCGAATAGCGAACGAACATCTTTAGTCTTCAATCTCTAAGTGAACGAAATTCTGATTGCCTCTTGATGTGCTTCCGATCTTCTCTTTCAATCTCTAATCAAAACTCTAAGGTTCACAAATCTGATGTCCAAGGTCAAAGGTAGTCTCCTAATAGTTATCCTTTAGTTTCCGTAATGTGTCTCTCTATAACTCTAAGGAAGGTGAAAGGTAAAAAATTGCCAAACCTATTCTCTCGTTAGCTTCTTTATTTATAAAACATCCAACACGGCCTATTTTCTCCTAACACGACTATGTTCCAAGGTCAACACAGTCGTGTTCAAGGTAAACAAGCCCAACACGACCATGTGGAAGGCTAACACGACCATTTTCAAGGCAAACAAGCCCAACATAACTATGTTTCAAGGCTAACATAGGTGTACCACTCTAATTTTTCATCAACATGACTATGCCACTCCATTTTTGCATTAACACGGCCATGTAAGATTCAATAGCTATGTTGGAGGCTGTTTTCAAAAATGGGTGTGTTCTAGGCTATTTAGGACTTTAGAATGGCTCTACTGCTGATGATGACTTGGTAAAGCTCCTAAAAATGAAAAAGGATACAAACTTAGGCGATTATTAGAACAAAAACACACAAAATGCTAATAAAATAGACAAATAACATCAAGAAAATATGTGTAAAATAAGGCACATCAACACTTTAACCCCTTTTCCCACACAAAGAGAGAGAGAAAGAGAGAGAGAGAGCATAGAGAAAGAGTAAAACCCAAATAGAGAGATGGAGAGGAAATTCTAACCAACTTCACCTCCTTTCTACCATAAAACCATCATAAGTGAAGATTTAGGAGAAGAAATACCACTAGAGACTAAGGTGGAAGTGGGGTTAGTCACATGTGAGTTATGGCTCGGTCAAGAGGGAGAAATCTACTGCAAGGGAAGTAAACCGAGCTACCAAGAAGGGAAGGGATGAATTGAGATGATCCTAGCTAAATTTCAAGGTAGGTTGACTTCGCATAACTATATGTGCTTCTTAGAATTTCCCTATTCATCCATTCTTTCCCTTATGAGTAGAGATAGTAAGAAATCATGGAAAATTATGTTGTAATGGTGTAAAACTCTGACATGAATCTGTTATGTGAACATAAAAATTTTGCTACATAAAAATGGATGAAATTGAGACTCTTTTGTAGGTGCTTTTCTAATTTCATATGTATGTATTAAGTAGAAGTATATTTTGGTTTATTTGGGTTTTGTGTATATGTATTTTACTACACTTATATTGTTGTCATGACTGAGATAATGCTACTAAAATTTTGTTTTAGTATGTTGTACAATGCAAAAAATTCCAAGGGAAAAAGGGGTGAATTGGAGAGTATGTTAAAGTAGGTTTTGAAGAAAAAAAAATAGGAAGGAATTTCCATCATGTAAATGCCAGATATTGCTATTGTAAAATTGGTGATTCTGGTTTAATTATAGTTGTATTAATTCAAAGAACATAACAAGGTAAAGTTAGAAGAATTTGGAATAAAAAAATGGTATAAAGTAGTGGAAACAAGGGATAGCTATAGTGGAAATTCTAGGATATGTTAGGTCACTCTAGGTTATTTTATAATGGATATAAATACTATAAAAACTACTGAGTCCTGGGCATAAAACTACTTCCCTATATAACACAAAAATATTGTGCTAAATGGAGTGTAACTCACAGGAAAGAGGACCATTTGCTATTGGAATGGAGAGAATTATGTTAGGAGGTATAATTCATAGATTTTGGGATGGAAAATGGGAATGTTGTCTTGTTAAAAAAGTGAGATATTGACCAAAGAAAAAACTAGATTATAATCACGATAATGGAAATAGGTAACATAAGACAAAACGAGTATAAAAGAATAGGAAATTGGCAACTTGGATTGGCATGAAAATTAACATGTTTGAGGATAAATTCTTGTACAATTTAGGTTTAATGAAGGACAAGGAAATGAGTAAAAAGGGACAATAAATTCTTCCTATGAATTAAGAGGAATTGAGGCAAAGAAAATGTTTAAAACTATTCATAAAATTCAACCCCTTAATAGTTTAAAAACTAAAGAACTTGGGAAGAAAATTTTAACTCTAAATTGAGAAGAATTTCACCCTTACCAAGTGACCAAAACTGAGAGTGAGAGTTAGAAAATTAAAAAGGAAATTCCATAGAAAATTATTCCCATTCTCTTGAGACAGCCTTAGGACTTAAGTAGTGGTAACGGCCTACTCCCTCATAGTGTCGACTATGCCTTGGAGGGTCTATATGATCCCCTCCATGCTAGTCACAACCCTTCTTTCTTGACCAACATTTCTCCTTCATGGGGCCATAATTCACACTCTAAAATAACTATCATGGAAGGGATCAATATCAATAATAAAAGATTTTATAAGAGAATATATGACACCAAAAGGAGACATCCTTATCCCAAACCTAATACTCCATCCCTCATTTCAGACCGCAACATTAGCTAGTTAATTGTCTAGGTTCAGCCAACTAACGTAATCTAGTCCTTTCCTTGAGGAACATTACCCTTTCTACCTAGGTTATACTATGTTATGATACCATCTATAAGGTTTAACACCCCCAACCTACGGTTCCTTTAAGAAATTATTAATTTATAATTTATATGCATAGATAGGTATGTTACTACCTCCTCTATCTTGAGTAAATTTTAACTTTTAACAAGTTAATTGTATTTAATTGAATTAGATTTAGGTCTCTACACTCGAATTCCCACAAGTATATATTTTACCGCAACAGAGTAGATAAACCAATGGATAACAATAATATATATATGTATGCTTATATCATTTCTTACTTCAACATATACACAAAATCTTTCCCATTAGATATATACATGTAAACATGTGAGTTCCCGACACATATGTGCTGTTAATCATGAGAATAAAAGGAAAGAAGCCTACTACTCAGTCTTATTTTGCAAAACTATCAACTAGTGGATAGTCTAGGTCACATATCCAATCATCTATATATCTATCCTTTCCTATTTACCACAAAAAAATGTTATGGGGTTCCACCAAAAATGATCAAGAACTATGGTTAAGGATAGATCTTCCAAAATACTCAAAATAATTATATAAGAAGGTAGCTCATATAGTTTATAGTCAAATCCTGGACCCCTAACTGGTGTTGTTGGATTCGGTACCTCTAATATTAATAATACCCAAACATCTCAGACCACTATTAGTTGTCCCATAAAAGGGACATCCACCCAGGCAACCTCTATCTCAAGCAATGCATAGAACCTAGGAATATGGATACATTAGCAAAAAATGTGAGATTTATAATCACATTAGCCAAATCATTTGTTTAAAACAACTTACAGTACCAGCTATACTGATACAGAAAATCATACATTCTCTCAATTCTCATTTACAATAATAATCAACTATTGGATGCAATGCATGTTTGTGACATGTACTCATTGATGCATGTACAATTAAATAATCATCTTAAACTATCTAAAACATGTTCATGCATTTCATGTAACAACATTAAACATTGTAACATAAAAAGTTTCAATTATACATTCAGGAAAATTACATAAAATTAGGCATCAGACCTACCCTTGAGCTCTGCATGAATGAGAACTATAGTGGTCCCAGACCATAGTGGAATCTAACCATAGTATTATCTAAGGTGTCTCCTAACAGATCCAAGTACAAACATATAGATCATCATTCCTCTGTTTGACAAATCATATCCTACTCATAGGATTACTAATCTGCGTAGATCACTTTTTCTCTATCATAAATAGATTAAGAGACTTTGGAATCACCACCCCTTACTAGTATATCATGTTCTTTGTACACTATTCATAAGTGTATATATTAAGTTGATTCAAGTCAAGCCATAGTTATGCCTAATTCTAAAAGTATGTGATCCTTGGGCCATTGAGGGTACACTAACCTAGAATTCACAACTATACGGTATTTTGAAAATCTCTTTTAATTAATTGCATGGATGTTTTATTAATCACATCTTAATTTATGGCTCGATCATAGAATGCCTAATGGTCATCCCATACTGACTATCAGTCACTTGATCAAGAGCCTATCTACCACTAATGCATACATTAGGACTACTTTTCTTAATTTTTCTTAAGCTCTCATCTTCTTTTCCATATTGATTCATGTTACATGTTGCTTAAGTCTCTTAATCTTATAATTTGAATGGTTGATTGAACTTTAAATCTAGAATAGAGGGACTTAATGGTTCTAATTCATGTTATGGGGCCTAACAATCAACTATCAACATCTTAGCAGTCAGTTGGCAGCTTTCTGCCTAAAATAGGGTAACTTGACCCTAGAGCTGGTAGTCGACTTCCAGGACGTTGGCAGATGACTACTAGCATTTTATATTGGGTCATAGAGAACTTAAGCTCTCAACAATTGACTGCTAGCATCTTGACCATTCTAAGTAAAGTGAAAAACAAGATAGTTAACTTCTATAAGCTTGGTAGTCAGCTGCTATGATCAACTCTACTATTCATGAATTCATTTTTGCCCCTCTTTATCACATTTCATAGCCATTTTCATCTTTTATCATTTAATTATAGTGTCATCTTTCCCTACAAGATTCTAACGTAAAATATGGCAAGTCTTCTAGCTCAAATAACCTTAAATCTAATATTTCCCTTCCTATTTTCGCATGAAAAGTACATATAACATTATATCTACCATACAGTCCATTATAAGTACAATAAATCAACATCTATCATCTAATAGAAGTCAATAAAACAGAGAATGTTAGTTTTAATCCCTCATTATACCAAAAAAATCATCAAAAATGGAATTTTTCATTAAGTGAACAGTGTATTTTATGAGAATAAGGGAATAGGAGATTTAGCTACCTTGATCTACTAAAATTGATGCTGATGGTGAGTTTTATAATGATCTTATATTGATTCTCAAACCTCAAATGGTCCTTTCCTTGTTGCAGATTCCACCCTATCTCTTTAACTTCCTCTTTCTCTCTCTAGAAGTCAACCCTTCTCGCTCTATAGCTAAAAATGGGTAAGTGATATGGCCTCTCTTTCTCCCTAAAGCTATTTATAAGGGTGATTGGTAAGAGAGGTGGGAAAATGTGGTGTGAGTGGAAGAAAAGATGAGTCCTACAATTTAGTCATTGAGCTTCATCCTTTGACCTCCTTGGTTATTAAACAATGTAATTAATTATTGCCCTCAATATTGGCAAGGATTTTTCAAAATTTGGTTAGCTACAATAACGTTTCCTGGCTAAATTCCTAATTTTGCACTTGGCTTCCTTTTTGATTTTCAGTTTGGTCCCTACATTCTTTTATGCAACACATAGGGACTCTATTAAAATTCCTTGCACCAAATAGGCATTTTAGCATAGTAAAATTCTACAAGATTATTTAAAGATGGGTTTACATAGTTAACAGTACATCCCCTCTTAGAAGAAGAAGTCTTTCAATTTTGAAATGATTTAGTTTAAGCATAATGAGTTCCAATGAGTTGTAGAAAAGGCCTGGTTTAACCTAATAGGTGGATCACGGGCGTTCTAACTAACCCAAAAGTTGCAAAGAGTGGCATCTTCTTTGAAGATTTAGGATAAAGATAGATTCAAAAATATCAATTCCCAAATTATTGAAACTGAAAGGCTCCTTTAGAGGGCATAGTTAAATCCCAACATTTAGGAACCTTCTTAAGAAGAGGAAATCCTTCAGAGAAGATTGGGGTCTCTCCTTAATTACGAGCATATCATATAGGATCAAAGAGCTAAACAACTTTGGCTCATAAAAAGAGATAGTAACACCAAATATTTCCACACCCTAGTCACCCATATAAGAAATAAAAATAAAATCAATACAATAAAATACCAAGAAAGAAGGTGGATGCTTAATACAGAGGAAATCTTGGCAAAAGGGGTGGAATTTTTTAACGGAATCTTCTCAAATGAAGGATCAACAAACAGAGAGGAGTGCTGAAAGTATATCCAGAATGTTAAGATTCCTTAGATTCAAAAATATCATCTAGATAAGCTCAACAAGCCTTTCACTATTCTAGAAATAAAATTAGCTTTATTTCATATGGATGTATCAACAGCCCCAGGATCAGATGGACTCCCAACGGCTTTATCAACACCTCTAGCATATTGTGGGAAATGATCTTATGAGTATGGTTAGGTAATTCCTTAACAGGGGTTTCCTTTCAAAAGAACTGAACCAAACTAACATCGTACTCATCCTAAAGAATGAGTGCCCAAAAGGTTTCAAGGAATTTTGACCAATCACTCTCTATAATGTGGCTTACAAGGTTATCACCAAAACTTTGACAAATAAACTTCATGATATTATATAGGACTTGATTATGCCTTTCCAAAATGCCTTTGTAAAAGGTAGGTAAATCACAAATAATATCCTAATCACAACTGAGATCCTTCACTGCATAAGGAAATGCAAAATATAGAAACCTTTTGGGCAACCCTCAAACTAGACCTCCACAAAGTTTATGAAAAAATCTCCTAGGACTTTTTAGGCAATGTGCTATAGGTCATGGACTTCCTAACACTCTGGCAAAGAATATATAATGCAATGTGTTTCCACCCCCACTTATTGGCTAGTTATTAATAGGGAATGTTGCAGACCCTTTAACTATAATGCAGGGCTTTGACAAGGGGACCCTCTTTCCCATACCTCTTCATTCTCTATGCTAACATCCTGTCAAGCTACCTCATCAAGGCACATGATTCAAATCTAGTGGCATAAAAAGTAGGAGGGAATCCCTTCAAATCAACCATCTCCTCTATGCAAACGACGTCCTAATCTATGTTAACGCAAACCTTAACTCTTTTGCATTACTAAAAAATCTCCTAAATGAATTTGTCTCATGGTTAGACTAAAGCCAAACTGAGCAACGTCGAAGATAACTTTTAGCTCAAAAACCCCTAAAAGGTTCTAAAAGATTATGAGTCATAACTTTGCTTATAAGACCATAGATAAGATTAACAAATACCTAGGTGGATTCATCGATACTGGAAAAAGGGATAAGAAAATGTTTCATGTCATCCTAGACCAATCAAGAAAGTAACTCTCAAGATGGAAGGCCAACCTCTTGTCTAAAGCAGCCAGAGTCACGCTCATTTAATCAAAACTACTTTTATCTCTCTCTACCACTGATCATAGTTCAAGCTTAATGAAAAAGAAGCTAGAAAATCAACTCTT
Organism: Senna siamea; assembly: GCA_031216115.1. Lineage (NCBI taxonomy): Eukaryota > Viridiplantae > Streptophyta > Magnoliopsida > Fabales > Fabaceae > Senna > Senna siamea. The sequence continues at coordinate 15,932,210 of CM062356.1, forward strand.
TGTTGGCAAGCTTTTTCAGGGGTCACTAGGAGAATAGCAAATCCTTTCACATGGTGTTATAGCATAAAATTTGTTTTCCAAAAAAAATAGAGGTCTCAAAATTAGGAAGATTAGTATTTTAAACAAAGCACTCCTTGGGAAACAAGCCTAAAGAATCATCCAAGATAAAAACACCTTGCGTAGTCAAGTACTCATATCAAAATATTTCAAGAAAGGAGAACATCCTTCTTTGCCTTGCACTGTCTCTCTAGTTTGGAGAAACATCTTCCTCAAGCAACGGGATATCCCAACCATAGTGAATGGTGGGTTGGCAATGGTAGAGACATACAAGTTTGAAGTACTCTCTAGAAGGCACTAGCACAAAGTCCCCCTCCCACCACAATAGTAGCAGAACTTATAAACCAACAAGGAAGATGGGATGAAGGAAATTACACCAATTTTTTTATCCTGACCAAGTTAATGAGATTTTAAGAATTCCTATCTCCTCTAAAAATATCTCAAATTGCTTTATGTGGAAAGGAAATCCCTCAAGGATATACTCAGTAAACGATGCTTACAACCTCTTCAATGTCAACCAAGTCTCCATTACCACCATAGGGACAAATTAGATCCACACTTTGAAATCCTAACTCCTGTTGAGATTTATCCTCTTCTAGTGGAAGCTCTACAACAATGATCTACCATTGAAGGATTCCCTACGACATATAGGGCTTAATATACCCCTAGAATGCCCCTTTATCTTATTTGTAACACTTGATAAATTTAATACCTGCACAGAAGTTCTAAACGTGTCATCCTTGGACTATTTTAGAACATGTTTCCAACTTGGATAACTAATCAGGAATGCAGTAGAGTTTCTTGAAACACCTTCCAAGAAGGAGCCAAGTAATCCATCACCTTTCTCCAATTGGTTGCCCTAATTCATTAAAATGGACTACTATCTTTTCACCTTGAGGTAGCACCTAAATGTCATGAACGATCAAGTTCTTAGATTGTATCACCTTATACACATCTATGGATAAGTATATAGTTATACATTAAACATGAAATTATTGAATTTAACATAAAAATATCTTAAACAGGCTTACAAATATTTTTAACTACCTAAAATGTTTGTTTGTGGGGATGTACTATCTCTTTTTTTTTTAACATCGTCTAATGGTATGTCCTCCCTAGCCAAATCATTAAAATCCTCCTAGTGATCAAAGGTTGGAGCAGCCAAATCATTACTAGTGTGATCATCTTTTAAGTTAGCCGCTAGAAGTTTAGCACTAGATAGAGGTACTGGATTAGAGACTGAAGCAATAGGTATGGAGCTCATATTACTAGGTCCATCACCTTTGTTAGAAGGTCTTGATTTACTCTTCCTTCTTAAGAACCTCTTCATTTCTGAAATTGGCATTGTCAGGCTCTACTCTAATTTCGTGCACCTATCTTATATATGTACTCACTTTAGTCAAAAGTTATTTGTGCATTGAAAGTTCAAACACAAACTAGAAACTTCTTCAAAAGTTTCATAAGTCTCTAGAACATTCACATTTACCTTATTTTATTATTGATAAAGTGCCTAATAAGTAGTGAGTCCAAAAATTTCAAGGACTACATTGTGTAAAGATAAGATTAAGAGACTAAATAGTTCAAGCATGTACTTTTTAGCAATCAAAAAATAGATTTCCTCTTTTTATTTTTTGATAAAAGAGGAAAACTATATTTCCTACCCTACTTTCCAAATTCAAGATAGTTTTCTCTTCTATTCTGCTCTTTTGGGTAATTGTAATGGTTGCACATATAGTGCCTCAAATGTCATTTTATTGACCCATAAATATTAATCATGCTCAAATGAAAAAAAGTAAGTGCATGTACTAAAGGACATAATGGCTGGTGATTAATCAAAAGAATAATGATTATTGTACTCAATAATTATACTTTTTTCTTTAATAATGCTAATTTCTTATTAATATTTATATATTTTTTCAAAATGAATTCACCCCACATAGACTTTTTAGGTATAGAAATCATGAGCTTGTATATATATTTTTTATTCAAAATACTAAGATATATCATATATATGATAAAATTTTAAATAGATAAGCTAAACATAACATTATTTTTTATATATCTTGTTGATTTTAATAAAATGTCATTTTTATGCTTTCTAGAGTATATTAATTAATACTAGATGAGATAAGTGTGTGAGTTAACTTCAATTAAATTTTTGTGGCCATTATATTAAAGAATTTTAATTTATATGATTAATTATATTAAAGAGTAAATTTTAGTTGAAAAAGAGGAAGAGTTATGTGAAGAGTGTGTTGGTGTGTTATAAGATTAATTAACTGAAGCTTACTATAAGAGGAAGAATATATAAATAAATATATATATATGAAAGATAAACTTTTAGTGCTATACGTAAGTATAATTCTTTAAATTTTTGTTGTGTATAAAGTTCTCCAATAACTGAATCTAATCTCATGGTCAGATTATGATTAAATTGCAAATGAATGGACACCTAAAAGAAATGAAGTTACATTAATTTTATTAAGAACTTGGTTCAAAATCCTACCTAATCTTGCTGTCTTTTATTGTATCCCTTACAAAATTTAAGTATAGCGAGGCTTGCTCCACTGCTACAGCAAGCAAGCTTGATGCACTTGCTACTATTGCAGCAAGCTTTCTGCACTTAAATTGAAAGGGAAACAAATTAATTTGTAATGCAAAGGCACAGTTCCCCTTTTCTATTTTTATGTTTGACCTATCATTAGCATTAAACTATATAAATCTAGTTGACATAAATAGATAATAGAAAAAACATAGTCCCGATTAAATCAAATCCCCATTCCTCATTGTTGATCCAACCAATACCAAAATTTTGTTATTTACTGGCACTTAACCTCTAAGAATTTTAAGATAAAAACATCATGAAGCAAAAATTTTCAAAAGTATAGATCATGATTTTCAGTCAAAAACAACAATAGCATAAACAGGACTAACAAGGAGGATAATTACTAAAATTCGTAATTTAACAAGATACAATTAATTTTCTTACAAATTTCTCTTTCAATGTATAGTGGAGGGTGTTAAGAGATACAATAATACTCTACCAGTGACCCAATGGAGAATCTTTACCAAATGATCAGCTAGATCGTAACACTCCCTTTGATGTTCTTGGTTCCTATATAAGTGATAAATTTAAATGGGGAACCAAACTAAAAATTTATGTGACTAAAATAATGTAGGAATTAGAATACTTTCAAAGATTTATAAAAAATACCAAAAGGCAAAGAAAAAAAATATACTATTATAAACCCTGCTAAATGGTAATTAAAAGACATAATATACATTTTAATCCTCAATTACTAATTTTAAGTGTTCATTTTCATTCATCATTTTTGCAATCCCATCAACTTTAGCCTACAAGGTGAATAAACAGAATTTTAATAAAATTTCAGTTACATAATACAAAAAAATAGAAAATATTAATGTCTATTAAAAAGAATATATATAGAATTGAAAGTGATAAAGAAGAAGTAAATAAAATAAGAATGCTAAAATATATTATATACCATATGTTTCCACTTATTTGATGAGTAAGTTTGGTAACTATGAAAAGCATAAGGCATCTTTTTGCTTCTTCTATTCTATATATAGGTAGCAAAGGTACACCAAAAACATCACACATATATAGTAATTCATTATTCATTACCTACTATATCTAATTATTTTTCTTTTCGAAATCATTCTATTTCTCCACTTTTTTTTCCCTTAAACTCATAGCATATATAGTAACTCAATATATAGGTAGCACAGGCACCAAAGGAAAACAGTAGTTGGTCTAACGCGACATAACTTAAAAGAGAAATTAGTTCATCCTCATCATCATATTCATATCACTGCCATACCTTCATCCTCATACATGCATGCATACTATAACGCCCCTATCTAGTATATCATTAATTCTTATATAACATATAAGTTCATTACATTATCTTTATCCTTTATTCAATTAAAGTCTGAGCAGTTATACCATTGAATTATATTAACTAGATTAGGTTAGGGATCTTTCACTTAGATCAAATAAACTTACATGCACAGCAAAATAAAAGAAATTCCATGCTACATAGCAGAATTTAAACTTTCATACAATTCAATGAAATAAGTTCCATAATGTCCATTACACTATAGTAACATTTATCAGGATATGCGAAGCACCCGTCCATAGGAAGTCAGGAGACAACAATCCTATCACTTAAACTCCCTTTACAATTTCCAAGACGTGCCCGGTCCTTTACCTATCCTTTCTCCTGTTTCTTTCCTAATTACATCTCAGGTTCACTGCCAAAAGAATAATCCTAGATCTAAACTAAGTATGTCTAGACTAGGGCCCAAAAATATGGGGTTACAAAAGTTTTCTTTAACCCAAAAAAGACTCAATCTCTCAGCCCAGCTATGCATCCGTATTTGATACATATTAGCATATAATGAGAAACACAAGTTCCCTAGTAGCTTAACAACTCAGGTTTTAAACCAACTAATATGTATGAGGGTGCAAGAACAAAAATAATTACTTCTACATTCTTGGAATAAAATACAACTTAATTCATAATTATAAATTGGCAAGTAATATATGATCCATTAAAATGTCAATAGGATGGAACTAATATATTGTCAAATAAAACATGCTATGACATACATTACCATACATTACAAATTATTTAGGCTTATCATTCTTAAATTTTTTTGTATTTTAACTGTGCACACTTGGGCACTTGGGGACACTTGGCCACCCTTAAAACTATTTGCGCACACTTGGGCACATGTGGACACTTGGCCACCTTCCTAAAGTCATTGTGGAAGTCTACCAAGTTCAAGAGGAATTTTTGGCTTAAGGAAAATTCTTTTCATTCCTCCCTTTACCTCATACTCAAGCCTAGTTCATTATAAGCATGTTATTAATTATATATCCCCTATACATATACAATCCTCATTTCATCACATCAACTTAACATACAAGCTTAGCCAATAAAGCATGCATTTTATCAAGAATTTAGGGCACTAACATCATGCTCTATGGAAGGCTTATGAAAAACATGGTAGTTACCAAAACATGGAACATGAGTTTGTTGGAATTGTTAACCTACCTTGCTTCCATTGCTCTTTCCCTTTTGATCACTTTTTCTCCTTCCTCCTCCCAATTCTTTGTGCTTCATGTGCCCCCCTTCAAATGTTCTCCCAAGACCCTTCAAATCTCCTTTTCTTTCCCTTCTTCACATGTGATTGTTGCATGTATTTCTCAAGGATGGGGTTCCCCTTGTCTCACGCTACTCTCTCTTCCTTTCTCTCCTTTTTCTTCCCTTTCCTCACATGTGTGTGTATGTGTAGCTTGCATGGAATGAAACTTCCCCCCTTTCTCTTTCTTCCACGAGTGAATGGGGTGTGATATCCATGTAAAATGAAATTCCCACTCTTCTTTCCTTGGTAATGTGTCCTTGTGCCTAACACATAAAAAAATTTCATGCCATCCCCAATTGCTTTTTCCTTACTTCACCCCACCCCTTTATTTGTTTCTTTTCTTTTTTTTTCTTCCCTACTTCACGTGTGTATGTCTCCTTGTGAGACTAAAATTTTTAATTTCCATTTCTCTATCTCCCTTCACGTGTGGCCTTGCATAATTTACATTTGCAATTCCCTTTTCATTTCCTTCTTGCTTTGGTGGCGTATGCATATCTCCAATTCAACTTCATTTTCCTAAAAGAAAATTCTGCACTTGTACTCTCTTGCTTGCAACCTTGGTAATTGTTTTCCTTGCAAGTTCGGGTTACCTATTCTCACAAGCAACTAAACTCATATTGTTGCATAAAAAATTCCTTCTCCTTCTATCTTCTTTTCTTCACCATAATCTCCTTCTTCACGTGGGGTTCCATGTGCAACAAGTCAAATAAAAATTTTGCACCTTTAAAATTCTTCCTCCTTGCCATGTTTTCATGCCTCACATATTCCCATGTGCATATTTCCCTTAGAAAAATTCTGCACTTAATTGGTTTTGCTTGCTCCCTTCATTTGTTGTTAATTAAATTCCCTCCATGCATACTTACACAATAAAAATATGCACTTAATTGGTTTTGCTTGCTGCCTTGGTATTTCTTTTCCTTGCAAATACACGTGCACTCTCCCTTGCATGCAAGGTGGAAATTCAACTTCTCTTCCTTCTTTGTATTGTCCATTGGTCCCACACAAGATGCATGAAATTTATTTCCTCCCTAGTTCACGTGTGACTTGGAGTTCCCTTGCATAAAATATAATTTTCATTCCTTTCTTTCATGTAGGATACATGCAAGGCACACACATACATATATTTAAATTGTTGCATCATATATTGCTTCTCTCTTGGCACTTAAGCTAAGTAACTAAAAAGAAAAATAAAGAATTAAACTGAGCACCAAATTTTCATGCAAGCTTACCTTTTAATATAACCATTTTGGGCCATTAAATTATGCAAGCAAATTTGCCCCTTCTTAAGTTAATTCATCTAATTAATTATGAAGAAAGTAATACATACTAATCATTAAATGTCACAATTAATTCCATCCATTCAATTAGAGGACATTAATTTAGACTAATTAAAATTATGGGGTGTTACACATACTCAATTTCAACCTCTAATACCTATATATATACATACACACACACACACACACATATATTCATTCTAGTCATTGTCACAAATTGTCTCACTGGTGTTCCACAAAAAGAGTTAAGTGATGTGATAAGTGAGGTGTAGGGAGGGATCCCTTACAAAGGATAATGAAACCAATCAAACGTTAACCATACTCTTCCCATCCCAATCCCAAGTGAAGAAGCCAATTCATCTCCCTAATCCCTACCTATATGTGTCTCTACTGATTCTTCCTAAATTGTGAAAAAAGTAGCATATTAAAGTTTTGTTCTGGGAAAAGTTAGCATTCAAAGTTTCATACGTAGATTCATGCCCCTTCATCAATCATCTTTCAAATATTATATTTTACTATATAATTTAAGACCAAGCATTAACTAACCCTGCATGAATGCGTTGAAAATGAAAGCAAGCTAGCCCCACACATCAAACAACAAACCCTTATCTTTATCTTATATTATACCTCCTATACATCACATAATAACTACTAACTAACTCATCTCTTCCTCCATAACACACATATATATATACCATCATTTTATTTTTAATTTCAACTTATATCACTTTAATCAATAGTATAGAACATGTGAAATTTCCTCCTAAAAAATGAAATAAACTAGTTACACCAAGCATTGAGAGGACGACAGCTTCACAAAAAATTAAACCAGAAGATTTACAAATACAGAGGACAACTTCTAACCAATAGGAATCAAACAATGCATCTTTTCGGTGGCAAATGACAACTTTATGACAGATAACAAAGAACATAGGATGATAGTGATCTTCAAACAACGACGATAATTTGCAAACCATGATGGAAATGTCCGAATGATGACAGTGACAAGACAATGACCTAATTGGGGTTTGGCTAAGATGAGATGATGGCTTGGCTAGGACAATCCATTGGCTTGGATGACTCTACACAAAGTAGCTCGTGGGTGGTGGCTTAGACGAAGACAATGCCTTAATGAAAGTGGAATTGAGGTTTTAGGAATTTAATTGAATTAACAACGATTCATAACCATCGTTATTCCTAGATTTACAATGATTTTCATGAACCATCATAAAGCCTTGGATTGGCGACGGTTAGTAACTGTTGCTAATCCGAACCTTACAATGTTACAACAAATCATCGCCAATCACATGGATTAGTGGTGACTAGGCTAATAACTATTGCCAATCCTTTATTATACTTATAACGGTTAAGCCAATCATCGTAAATACGTAAAGGTTTTTCGACGATTAGTTTTTAACTATTGCAATGCCATTGCTTTGCGACGGTCTTTAGGTGACTGTTGTAAATCCCTTATGGTTTTATAATGGTTGATTTAATTGTTGCGAATCCTGGGTTTGTGAAGGTTTTTACAACCATCGCTATTTAATCGTTATAAAGCCACTAATTTCTTGTAGTGAATATTGAACACCTCTTCCTCATATGCCCATTTTCAAGAGCTATTTGGTTCATATCAACATTGAGAGTCAAAACTGATCAAATCACAAATGGGAACATGGTAAACTAGTTAGATGCTTTACCAAAACAAACATATAAACCATTGTTAGAGGAGTTACCTACTTTGAAGACGCAATCTCCCTTTAATAGTGTATCTAAAATCATAGAAATAACCTAATTTTTAAGCGCACTTAGCCTAATGTGAGAAACAAGTCATCTGTTAGTGGCAATGCACACATTCAGATTTTAGACAGGTGAAGAATTTAGGGAACCTTGATCACATTTGGGACTTGAAAGATAAATCCTCAAGACTCTTGAAATCTCTAGAAAATCCCATCCTCATCAACAACCAAAAAAGGAACATCTGGGTGAGTTGGAAGAAGCTCAAGTATAAAGGAAAAAAAGTTATTCATGACCCACATCACAAAGGAAGGAAGACTAATCCCTCTCACAAAACTCATTGAAGGAGAGATGAAGATCTTGGACACTGCTCTAAGAGGAATCAAGGCCACCCTTCGCACCTTTGAGCAGGATTGGAATCATCCCATGAATGTCAACATACCCAATAAGGTGTTGGCAGAACACATAATCATAGGGAAAGGTTCTGAAAGACACATTTCCAAAGTCGAAGAGGACATCAACAGAATAATTTATGACAGGTGTGCCATCTAAAGGTTCGAAGTTACAAGAATCACCATCTTCCCTTACACTTGCTCCTTAAGAAACACCAAAGGACTGGTTTGTATTTAACTCCTTGTAATTTCCCTATTTTGTAAAGTCCTCAAAATTTTTTTTCTTTTAAAAAACCTGAATGTGGAATACATTTTTGGATCTTAGCTTATCATTAGCTTGGCCATTGCTTTCCAAACACTTTGAAAAACCAAAATTTTTGGGATTAGAGGATAATCCCCAAATTTTAGCATTTTCGTGGCTAGCTTTCGTAAGTTCTCAATCTAATTGCCTTGTTTGGAACCAAATTAGTAATTGAAATTTCCATTTTCCAACAATATCCCTACTAATGAAATATCATAACGATTTAAATATTGGCCTATTTACAACAAATTGTATAATATTATGTTGATGGAATATAATAGAACATTCATATTTATTATCTTATGAAAGGAATTTTTTTTCTTAAGAAAGCTTTTTTTTTTAGAACAGCTTAACTCTATCTATGAGAAAACAAAAGAGAAAACCAACTTCAGTCTTAAAAGATACTTTTACTTATAATATAGTACTTAAAAAATCATAATATTTTGTCTTTTAAAAATCATAAAAATTAACTCATTATTATTTAAATTTTTGTTCATGAGAAACAAGCTACATAACATGTTAAATAATTATTGAATATCTATTTAATAATTGACACGTAATGATGAAATGACTATGATGTAAAAGGGCCTAATACACATCAACTATTAAATAAACATTAGTCAACATTTATATATATATATATTAATAAATGAAGAACCACCTTTTTTTTTTAGAATTTTTAATTTTAAAAAATTACTTTCTTTCCTTTAACCAACAACTCATTGAAAATAGAAAAAGTTTTTTTTTGTTAATATACTTTTTAAACTTCTATTTAATGCATTGATATTTGAAATTTTTTTTTTATTTCTTCATCCTTTCAGGAAATTTTTACTCCAAATTAATTTTTTATAGTATTTTTATAAGATTATATATATATATATATAATTACTCTGTGTTGTTCAACATATTAATTTAAAGTCATTTATATTGACTAATTAACATTGCCCAAAAATTGATATATGGATGAAAATGACTTTTTAATTCTAATTTTTTAGCAATAGAAAAAAAATACTTATTTTTAATTATATTTACAAAACTTACTTTATAATATTAAATATAAAATTTAATATTATTATTCATATTTTTTGAAATTAAAAAATAAAAAAATTATATTATTTTAAAGGTATAATCCTACTTAAATAAATGGATAATTAATATGAGGTATTTAAGATTAAATTTTGTATACAAATAAACAATATTTAATATTCTACCATTTAATGTAGATGGTCGATATGCATGTTTTTTAAAATATTAAATTGCAATAAAAATATTTTAAATTTTTTATTTTTTTAAATGTTTAGAATATGTGAAAATATCTTACAACACTTTATTATTATTTGTTACTTTAAATATGTCTAATAATCTTATTCTAAAATAATATATTGGTACTCAATATCAAATTTTTTAATAATAATAACTAATTTAAAAGTTTTAGATATGATCAATACATAAAAATATAAATAAAACAAAAATATTTTAATTTTTATTGTTAAATTTCTAAATAACTTGAAAATATCTCTCTGTGAAAATTTATTATTATTTATTACTTTAAATGTATCTAATAATTTTACTTAGCATAATATAATATATTAATTTTTATTTAAGGGTGTTCGCATGTTAGGTTGGTTAAAATTTTTTTTAACCAAAATCATTAATATATAAATTGGTTGGGTTAGATTTTAAGAAATTTATTATAGAACTTGAACTAAAATATATAATATAAAAAATCAATTACAGGTTTGATTTGGTCAATTACGAGTTGAGTTTTTTTTAAAAATATTTTTTTTTCATTTTAATTGTTTTAAAATAAATAAATAATATATAAATTATAAATATATAAAAAAAGAATGATTATTTTTTATCTATATAAGAACTAAGATAAATTAATATCAAAATCATATTATTTTCTCATATACAAGTAATCAAATAAATTACTATGAAAGTCATATCACGTTAATATCATATTTGCATATATTATTTTGAATGATGATACTTTAAATTTACTTTATCATTTTTTTACATTATATAACATGATGACTAAATGAGGTTAAGTGATAAATGTAAACAATGAAAAAAAATCAATATTTTAGGTTGGACAGATTAATTTAGGTTAAAACGGATTAATTTTTGTCAACATAAAACTCGAACTATTAGTAATGAGTTAGAATAAAATAAACATGAATCAACTCATTAATCTAATTCAAGTTAACTCAACCTAATAAACACTCATTTTTATCCACTTATATTGATTAATTAAAGGTTTTTTTTTTTTTTTACTCTCTTTCTCTAAATTCCAACATAAAAGTTTATTATAAATTATTCAGTCTTGTGTTGCTATTGAACAAGTTGTCCCTTAATATTTCTACACCATACTTTAATATAGTGTATAGAGTAACTTATATATATATAAGTGTGTCTGTGTGTGTGTAAATTTTATTTTATTTATTACTAAATATAACAAGTCATATACTAATGACTTATGAAGTTTTTTAATTATTTCATGTGTGAAATAAATTTATCATATTCTAACTTAAATAGTTATGTACATTAGCATACTTATATTATGGTTTGTAAAGTAACAAAAGGATACTAGTATTTTTGTTTAAATTTTAATTTTATTTATTACCTAATATAAAAAGTCATGTACTAATAAGTTATTTTATTTATACCAAATATAACAAGTCATATACTAATGAATTATGAGTGTTTATTAGATATATATATTTTTTATTTTATTTATTACCAAATATAACAAGTCATATGCTAATGACTTATGAAGTTTTCTAATTATTTCATGTGTGAAATAAATTTACCATATTCTAACTTAAATAGTTTTTTACATTAACATACTTATATTATGGTTTGTAAAGTAACAAAATGACTAAAAGGATACTACTATTTTTGTTTATAAATTAAATTATGTAAATTTATACATCCATCTCTCTACTAAACATTTTTATAAATGTATAATTTAATTTATAATTATCATATTTTAATATTGTGTATCTTTTTTTGTATTTATTTTATAAATGCTGATATTTTTCAATAATATTTATTATATTTAATTATTAATTATTAAATAAAAAATTTCGTGCAATGCAACAGGCGAGCCGCACACTAGTTTTATAGGTCAATTTTTCCATTTAACCACCAACACGGTGGTTGGGTTTTCAATTTCTTAACCTGTATAATTATAAAAAAATATCTCACCCGATGTACTATAATATTTAGATGACTCATTTATTTATTTTAAACTCGAGTCCATCTCAAAACCAATTCACAATTTTAACCTAATAATAACTTACTAAGGCCTGATACCAAGCCTCCAAAATGCTATTCAAATTTTTATTTTTATTATTTTTATGTTTGTTTAAGTTGTTTAGTTTGAAATTTTATTTTCAGTTTCAAATTTAAGTTATTTAGTTTTATACCAACATTATGATGTGATGTTAGTGGTTCAAAAACCTTGATAGAGTTCAATTTTAGATTTGTAATTGTATGATATTATTGTGTAATTTATGTTATTATGTGTAAATTTAAATCATCTATATTGCATTATTATCAGTTGTAATTTACATTTGGAATAATTTCTCTCCTTTTTTTAAAAAACAATTTCAATGGGCTAAATAGATTGCTTCGTTTAATCCATGAATCAGATTGGTCATTTCTAGCCAGCCCAGTATAAAAACGTTAGTAAAATCCTACTCCCTTAACAAAAAACTTATAACGGACGAATATGCATGAATTGGATTGCCCATTTTGGTAGTTATAGCACCTAAATATTTGATATACCACGTCAACATATTCATCAAAGACTAATGGCTGAGACTATTAAGTTGTCTTTCAAGGATTAAAAAATATTTTTTTCCAAAAGACAAAAAATTGATGGGTAAAACATTCTTTTAAAATAAAGCTTTCTGGAAAGAAAATGACTTTAGGGGTGTGTCATTGAATCTGCATACATTATGCTGTAGTCACCTACCATAATTTACGATTACATACCAACCATTTAGATCTTTTCTCCCAACTACAACTACAATTTTTATCAACATTTCTCCAGACATGTTTCAATACATTTTCAGGGCATGGTTTCGCATTTCTAGGGTTCAGAATTTTTCATATTAGATTAAATGATTTATAGCATTAGGATTTGGGGTTCAGAGACATAGGACTCTGGAGAGTTTAGGTACCTTAGAATTTAGTGAATTAGTAGAGTTTACGGTTCTTGGATTTTTGAGGTGTGAACTGTAGAGCTTTAGGGCAGTTTGTTTAGGGTTCACAGGCTTGGGTGAGACGATTGAGACTCAGGAAGATAGCGTTTTTAGAATTTGGGAGATTAGAGTTTAGGATTTTCACCAATTATGCTTTGCGGTTATTTTTTAGAGTTTTCTTTGTGTCTTGGGTGCTATGGCTCATAGGATTCAAGTGTTCAGGGATTATTGTTTAGAGAGCTTTAAGATTTTTATGGGATTCAGATTTAAAATTATAGTCTTTGAGAATTATGTATTACAGAATGAGTTGAGAGAATTGAATCATAAACGTCTAGAAGAAATCGATGATGATCCTAAAACCTGAAGCAGCAACAGTAACAAGAATAAGAAAAAAAAAAAAAAGGTATTGCTACACTATGCAAAAAGATGGCAATAATTGTTGAAGAGCGAAAACAAGAGAGAGGAAAAAGAAATTGCTGGTGACAACAATCTCTCTTTGCAACGTTGGTCATGCTTATGTATTTTTACGATTAATTTAGTCTACTAATTTTTTATAAATCAAATCTAAAAATCTCTCCACGCCTATGTTACATATAATAGGCAAAAATGATCCTAAAACGTGAAGCAGCAACTTGACAAGAGAACAAATCTGTTCTTGCTTGACAAATGACAACAACCTAACCAGAGAACAAACCTATTCATGTCTGATAAACAACCAATGGTACAACAACAAACCAAGCATTTTCCTATTAAGTGGGATCAACTATGTAAATTAAGTGACGTCAAAATATTCTATCTTTGCTCACTTCTACAGTTAGATTATTAATACTTAAGTCTATCTTAATAATTTTTTTATTATTTTCTTTGATCTTCTCCTGTTTCTAATTATTAGGCTATTTTTTATCTGATTAACTTTACAATCTCTAATAGTCTCTTTTTTACATGATCAAATTATCTAAAACACATTTCTACTAACCTATCTACGATAGATACTACTCTAACTTTCTTTCTAATACACCCGTTCCTAATCCTATCACTTCTATAGTATGATCACTCATTCAATGCAACGTTCACATAAACAACCAATGGTCAAGACGAAAAAAAAAAAGGCAGTGACAACAGTTTCTCTATGCAACCATGTTCATGCTTATGTGTATTTTTATGATTTCTATCAATTTTTATTAGGCAGAAATGATCCTAAAACGTGAAGCAGCAACTTAACAAGAGAACAAACCTGTTCAAGCTTGACAACACAAACAATGGTATTGCTCAAGTTGCTAGCAACGATAGAATAAACCTCTTCATGCTTGCTTATATGTACCTTTGTAATCAGCGTTAATGAAACAAGAGACAGACAATTTGGTATTCACTAATTTTATTTGGTTTTGCAGCAACTAATAGGTGACCTTTTGCAGGTACAATTTGCATCAGAAACCAAAGAAAAAGTTGATAAAATCAACAAGTATACTGGATCACATTTCAACAAACTACTTGGAAATTTACTCTACAATAGACCATATACAATTAAGTAAGAAACATAAAAAGCAAAAGTGGTCAATGAACAAAGAAAGCTCACTAGAATATGTCAACTCTTTTCAGGGGAATATGCAAAAAAATAATACACGGATTTTTCATCAACTGGTTTCGCTTATTCATTGAGAAATTTCACCTCAAAATAATGAATTACAACAGCAAAACGTAATGTTGTTAACAATCAAGTTGTTTATCCCAATTATCTCTTTACCAATGTGCCAATCCTAATTATAATCGGAAAAATCTTGGGCCTGATAACCCACTTCTCTCCTCCCAAAATTATGACAGTATAATAAAAAATTGATAAACAAAAAATTAGTCGTGCCATACATCTACGAGCTCTTGGCTCCCTCCTTCACCGCATCGGCGGCCTCTATCATCTTCTTGTTCTTCTCAATAGCCGCAGCAACTTCTTTTGGCATATACTTCTCGTCATGCTTTGCAAGAACCTCGGTCGCTGCAAAATAACACTCTCCACTCCTCGCCTTCCCAGACACATTTTTGGCTGAAACCTCTTTCTTGATTTCCTCCGTAAGAGGCTTTACAAACCCTTCCACCAGCACGGAGTGCCCCTCCCTAAACAAATCCGGCAACGAGCCCTGGTACCGAACCAAAATATCAGTAATCAAATCAGTGATCACGAATTCCATTTCCGGTGACGAGGCCGGATGCACAACGCTGCCTTCGAGGACCAAACCACCCAAACGAAACTTGTTTTTCGATGGGTTCGAGGAGTACTTTTGGAGAGCATCAGTCGGGGTGATGTAGAAGACCAATTGGTCTTGGAAATTATTCAACACGATCACAATAAAGCCAGCGATGCAGCTGAAGGTTAAGGCATAAGTCCAGAGTCGACGATTCTGAAGCTGCCTGGCTCGCGTGCCGATGTCCACCGTCTTCTTGGACCGGAGTGGCTGGCGCCGAGCTGTAGATAGGAAGCGGTGGGCGAATAAAGTAGATGAGGAATCGGTGAGAAGAATGGAACGGACATCAGCGAGGGAAGCAACCACAAAGGGCGGGGATCTGATGGGAGCATGGTGATGGTGGCGAAGAGAAGACTGAAAGAAAGAGGCGGTTCGGAGCAGATGGGACCTGAATCTAGATGCCATTTGATGTTCGTGGAGAAAAAAAATGAGAATTGTGATTTGTGAAGGAGGGTTTAGGGCTTTTGATCAGGCGACCATGAAATTGAACACCAGGAGATTCGAGGCATAAGTCGAACTTGATAGGCGCAGTGCGCAGACGCAGCGCAAAATAGTGTCACGTGACCAAGGCTGTCAACAACTCAACTCAGTATTCAATGTGGTAGCTTGTGGGCCACTTGTGATCTTGAGATAAATTCAAGTTTACTACTTAACTCTCGCCCACACTCCGAAAAGTGAAGACTAAGGCCCAAAATTAGAGATAATAAAATTTATCAAGTTCGAAGATCTTTGTGTGAAGACGCTATTTGAAGATTTGAATATAAAATTTTTTTTTTTGCGTAAAGGGAGTAAAATTTATTTAAAGTAAATTTGATGATAGGGATAGAGACTATGCCTTTTACTCCTTGAGGTTTTTATCCATCCTTAAAATTTTATATAAATATTTTTAAATATATATATGTCTTTTTTATAACTTTTTTTATTATTTGTTAATTAAAAAATTAAAAAGAAAAACATATAATTTATTAAAATAATAAAATTCTTGAAAGCCATCTTCTATAACTTTTTATTTTATTTGAAAACTCTACAAGTATAATTAATCTTTTATTGTCTTAATAGATTTGAACATTTTTTATTAATATCATTTTTTTACATTATATGTGAAATTATTATTATTATTATTATTTTTTAATAATTTTTTTTACAGTTCATATTTTCTTGGAGACTCCATCAATTCTCAAATCTCTGTAAAAAAATAGGAATAAAGAAATTTTCTCTTCCATATGGAGAACAAGAATGAGGATAAGATACAAAAATAAACACAAAAAAGAAAGTAAAGAGGCATTTCTCATGCCTACTTGTTCCCTTGCCATCCCTACTCAAAAAATATACGTAAGTAATAATTTAAAAAAAAGAGGTTAACCTCTCCCAACTGCCTCCTCCCTCTTTGACAACCACCAACCCTTACTTGGTCCATTGGAAGATTAAGCATAAACACCTCAACCCCCTAACCCCCTCCTCCCCTTCCTCTTTCAGCAACCACCAACCCTTTTGTTCACTATAATACTGTTAACCTCTCCTCCCTCATTTGGTTTATTTCATACAATCCTTCCTCGTCCATCACTCAAACCTCCTCAATTCGATTCCATCAATTAGTTTATCCAAAGAGGAATCCCTCTCGCTTCAAAGCCCTTAGTCCAAGGCCCTAATTATTCACCTCTATGGACAAAGCATAAGTGCATATTTTCTCTGAAATAAGTTGGGAAAAATCTAGAATTTGAAAGAGAATCCAAACTTCCTTGATCTAAGACAAGGGTTTTACTTAATTTCCTTTTGAATGCTTGAAGATCGGTGGAAAGCTCTGCTATGGTCCCTATTATGTAAATGGTTACCTCTTTTCACTATGCACTTAAACTCCTTGTTTCAAACCATGTTCATCTAAATATCTATTCCCTTGTTTGGATTTTTTTGGAGGGCTTACCTTTGGAGTTTTATAACCAAGATATCCTAGTTCGCATTGGTAACACCATTGGTATGTTTATAGGATAGATGTTCCTGCTCACAATTTTTAGAAGGCGCATTTAGCTTAAGTTTATGTCTTGCTAGAGATTAATAGCCATCTCCCACCTTCAATCATCATAGTTGGATTAATCCAATCTATCCTATATGAACACATCTCATCTATTTGCTCTTTATGTGGCTCCATATATCACTTTACTACAATTTTTAAGAAGAACAAGAAGTTTAATGTTGATACCAGCCAACCACCTATTTCTCAATCTGTAATAGAAACGCAATGGATGGATGTTTCGAGAGGAAATTAAAGAAACCTCCTTGATTTATCGATAGAAACTCTAATGACCCTCTGAGAAGCCTGGTCAATCTGTTTCGAAACTCTTTAGCCTACTCACAAATCCCCCCCCCCCCAAATCAAAATTCCAATGTTAGTGATAGGAACCCTAGTGAATCACCACCATTTGACCTGGCTAGTCAAGGCTAAAGTTTGGTTAGTCAACCCACATTTGAATTAATCCCACAACACCCACCAAGAGATCAAGTGATCCCAGAGGTTGACCAAAATGCCTCAATGCAGTCTACAAATACTCTGGTTATCCCACCTAATATAGATCTATTGTATCTCAAAAAGCCACCTAATGCCTCTCCTGTTTCTCTAGAAAGCCTCCCTAACCCTTAATTTTTAATTCCTTACTATTGAAAAACCCTTTTTTCTCTTTGATGCCTATCCGTCACCTTGATTTATCAACAATTCAAGAAATTCTTTTGGCCAAGGACTCAAGCACCCAAAACTTCACCCCTTCATTCCCTAATGACCCCTCATCACATGTTAATACGATGACCCCAAAATTTATCATGAAATTTGGTCACAAGGTTGGAGGATTCTCAAACCAAGCTTATCTTATTGGTGAGAAACCAAGTTCACATGCTGATCAACTGTCAATAGAGAATCCAGAGAAGGCGAGCACTCTTAATATGGGAAATACAACATAGGGAGCATTACGCAACTCACATCAAAATCCTCATTGTAGTTTTGGGCAGGGACCCATTCAAAGGCTCTTTAACTAAAATTCCTCAACATGTAGATCTCAATTGGCTCTAATATGCGTTTTCCATAGGGCACTTCAACCATCCTCAAGCTTTATTTTTTTATTCAATGAAAATTTGGAAGAACATGATGTTTGCTATCACCTTCTAAGAGGAGTGGCTCCAGAGTTGGGCACATTCGATCTCTCAGGCTCAGTTTACACCACAAAAAATAATGAATTGAGATTTTGAATGAAGACCCTAAAATAGAACAACCTAGTGTAGGTTCTCCCTCCCCATGTTGTGTAACGCCCGTAACACCCCCTTAGCCTATGGTTCCTTTTATGGTTAATTAAGGACTATAATATATAAATATCACCATAATGGTGTATTACTATTACTTTTACCTAAGTAAATTTTAAACTTTTACCAAGTTAATTAATTGAGTGCTATTTGGGGTCAGGTTCTACACTCAAGTTCTCACTCGAGAATCGCAGTGGAATATTACATCATATATACATATAATATACTATAGATAACTTTACAGAAATATGCATAATTACTCATTAGTCAACTTTAAAGTTTACTATTAGGGTATAGAAGCAACATCCCTACCACTCAAAGCCCCATCAAAATATCTATTGATAATTTCTAGTTAATCCATTTACATCTAAGTTAATCTAGGCTATACAAAAGATAATCTATACTATCCATTCTCAAAAATCATAAGGACTAGTAGAAAATGAATATATGCCTATACTACTTAATATATATACTTTTGTGTACCCCTATGGTAGGTACCTCTTTCCAATTACCTTCCTTTCCAGTTAGGGACCTACACATCTGGTACATGCTAGTATTTATGTGAGAAGTTAATCTCAGTAGCAATGCAACTTGCTTTAAAAACTACTAACTTGTACCATAGTACTCATATGGAAAATCTCTACATTCTTTTCATCATAAAAACATAATACAGACTATTATGATGTAATGCATGCAATATACTCTCATGTAGTGTACTCAGATTTATGCATGTGCATTTAAACATCTATCTTTGAAATATGGAATGTCTATTTATCATCATTCTCATCATAAATTTCATATAAAACTCTTATATAAACATATTGTGGGGTAGTAAGCATGCCTTTACATTTAGCATATGAGTAGGAAAAATAACATATCATAAGAGTTATCATCAGTGCTGCCCAACAAATAACTCCACGTACCACTTTCTCTATTTCATGAGTTTGTGACTATTCAACCACCTCTAAACTTTAACTTTAACTTTTTGTACATTCTGAGGCGTCCCTCAGCCAGATCCAAGTACCATCTCATAACCAGTAGGATAGTTGTCAACTCTACCTAACATTTTCTTTCCTCAAACAAGACTGGTTATCAACTCATGGGATCACTGTCAACTCTACTCAGATCATTTCCTCTTTTTGCTTTTGGGTGGATCTCAATACTATGGAAGCACCATCCCTTTTTAATATATCACATTTTTGGTATGCTTTTCTCTAACATATATACTAGGGTGACTCGGCTCATGTCCATGATTTTGCTTAACTCTAAGTACATGTTTCATAAATGGCCTTTGTGTAATGCCCTTATCTAGTATTACAATTCCTATGATGTAAATAGATAAGTTCGGTACATTATTTTGAACCTTAATTATTCATCTACAACGTCTGAGCATTTATACCATTAAGTAGTATTAAAGTGGATTAGGTTCGAGTTCTTTTGCTTAGATCAAAACTCATAAGCATAGCGAAAATAAAATTTCATACATCACAGCAGAATTTATAAAACTTTCATATTACATGCAATAACTATTTGTTACATCCTTTGTGAACATATATCAGGATATATGAAGTACCTGTCCATAAGTAGTTAGAAGACAACAAGCCTTTTACTCAAACTCCTTTTACAAATAATAGGAATAAACAAGTTCTTCACATATCCTTTCCCCAGTAATTGCCCTCTCTCTTTTACTATATACAGCCACAAATAATAGTCATAATTCTAATCCAAAAACTATATATAGAATCAGGACCCAAAATAAAGGACTAAAAGATGCTCTTAACAAAAGGACTTTTATCTTTCCCCAACATTACTAAACGTCCGCATCTGTGACATATTAGCATATAAATGAGAAAACAAGTTTCCTAGTAGCTTAACAATTCGTCATTTTAAAATCTACTAATATGTACCAGTATGCAAGCATAGAAAAACATTTTCCATCTACATTCTAGTAATTTAAAACATAGTCTCATTTATATATACCAATTGGCCAGCATTGCATGATTATTTGAAATGTCGATGTGATAAAAGTAGATATTTTCTTTCAAGTAAAACATCTCTTCATGGGATCATACATGTTAAAACTGAAATAGCCAATAATCATCCATACATTTCATTCTTAAAACTTACCTTGCCTTAAAGTGTGAAGCACCTTTGGTCACACGTCAAGGAATGTAGACACTTGGCTACCTTTATAAATTAATTGTGAACATTTGGTCACATTGTGGACACTTGGCCACCTTTATAAATTAATTGTGAATACTTGGTTACATTTATATATTAATTGTGAACTCTTTGTCACATTGTGAACACTTGGCCACCTTTATAAATTAATTGTGAACACTTGGTTACATTATGGACACTTGGCCACCTTTATAAATTAATTGTGAACACTTGGTTACATTATGGACACTTGGCCACCTTTATAAATTAATTGTGAACACTTGGTCACATTTATAAATTAATTGTGAACTCTTGGTTACATGTGGACACTTGGCCACCTTTATAAATTAATTATGAACACTTGGTCACATTGTGGACACTTGGATACCTTTATAAATTAATTGTGAACACTTGGTCACATTGTGAACACTTGGCCACCTTTATAAATTAATTATAAACACTTGGTCACATTGTGGACACTTGGCTACCTTTATAAATTAATTGTGAACACTTGTTCACATTGTGGACACTTTGCCACCTTTATAAATTAATTGTGCACCCTTGAATTTAGCCATTATAAGACATATTATAAGTCATTACCATTTGCATATGTATTCATCTACTTAGACTAAAATAGGGAATGATGTTTGGCCATCATGATAAAAAGGTGGAATCTAGGGTTCTTCATATTAATTCTTCACATTCTTCTACTCTTTCCACATTTAAAACTTAATGGTGCCATGTCTTGAAATTATTATAATATTTTCTCTCACATCTAAGTTAGGTAACCATGCAATTTGTCATGTATACTATCTCTTTTCTTGGCTTGATTTATGTACTACATTTTATAATTTCTCATTTCATCATTCTCACATCTCACTACTACTAACATCACCATTTATAAAACAAGTAAACCATTTACCCTATGTTACTTTATTCTTGTTTTCTCTCTCTCCCTTTTTAACCAAAACCGAAGTGGGATCCCTTCTCCCAAAATTTCAGCAATTTCTTTTAAGTGTCAACATGATGCCATAGTTTAAAACCAACATCTAACTAATAAGCCTCCTTTAGGTCTCTTTAACATAAAAGGTACATTAGCCATGCAAAACATGATATTTTGACACTTTCTTATTCTTCATGGAGCATGCTGAAATTTTGTTTATTCTTTTAACCATTACTCTTTTATGAAAACAACTACATCCACATCATCACTTCAACAAACACATCCATTTTACCATACAAGCTTAGCCAAAGAGACATTCACATTTTCAAGAATGTAGAGAAGAAACTAATGTTCCATGAAAGCTTGAAAAAACATGATGAATATATTCTAAACCATGGAACAAAATTAAAAGAATTGCTAAGCTACCTCAAGGATGAAACCAAAGGGAATTGCCTTAACTCTTCCTTTGAATTTTTCCCTTAATTTCTTAATTCTTTCTTTCTTGATCAACTTAGCCTTTTCTCCCTTCTCACCGAATGCTTGTGTGCTTCCCTCCAATGTTAAGCTGCTCCCTTCCCCTTCCCCCCAAATGCTACTGCTGTAAGCTTCTTTAATTAAATGCCATCCCTCTTTTGTATGTAGTCTCATCAGGTAATGGGATGCTACACCTCTTTCTCATCCTTAATTGTGATTGTTTAATAGTCACACGTGTACTTTTAAGTACAATTCAAATTGCTTGCAAGTTTGGTATTCCCACTCAGTTATGTTGAAGGAAGGGAGGAAGGGAAGTCACGCATGCTTCATACTCACACGCAAGAGTTACGGTTCACGCAGCTTCTCGTTTTAGCATGCCTATGGGAATTTATCACTCGGTGGTGCCAAAGGAAGGGAAAAATGAATTTATGCATGCTGCACCTTCACATAACTCACTTATCTCTCAGGCATATTGTGTTGGAAAATAAAATAAAATGGAAGAAAAGGAGGAAGGCTAATCCCACACGTCTCTCTTTCTTACTCTCTTCTCAATTTCTGTTCCCTTATGGTTATATAAAAGTCGCGTTCTTCTTCCTCTTCTCACTTTTATCTTCACCAAATGGAAGCATTATTTTACTTAGCATAAGAATAAAAATAAATCTCTCTCCACTCACTTGTCTCCTCGGCTATAATTTAGGAGGAATAAACCAATTTCATACATCCCTTTTCATTTCTTCTACCGAGTGCACATGTATAAATATATTTAAATGCCATATTCTTCTTTCCTTTCTCAATTTGGATAAATGAAAATGAAATTTAAATCAAGCACCTCATAATTTATGTAGTGTTTTCCTCCCTACTCACATTATAATTCGGTTATCACAAGGAAGAAGGTGTTATCCTTTGGCATATTTATTCTAAATATTAAATTACACAAGCAATTTCATCATACTTTATAGAAAACTCATCCAATTAATTAAGGAAACATTAATTTAGACTAATTAAGAGAATATGGGGTGTTACACTTTGGAAGATAACACTAACTTAAAGTTCACAACCATCATGGTATTTTACTATCACAAGGATTCTCTCAACCAAGTGACTCGTGACTCTATCTCTTGCATGTTACCCACTACATCCCACGTTTAGATCTTTAGTTTGAGTGAAAATCTGTGTTATTTACCTCTTAAAATGGTCATTGAGCTCATTATCTAAGTCAAAGGGCAGGAAGTTGACTGGTCCCATGCTGGCAGTCGGTTACTAGCTCACTATCCATTTTTCTTTATCTTAACTGAGAGCTATCAGTCGGCTACTATAAGCTTGGCAGTCGACTACTAGTGAAAAATTAGCTTGACAGTCGACTACTAGTGAAAAATTAGCTTGACAGTCGACTACTAGTGAAAAATTAGCTTGACAGTCGACTACTAGAGCAAGGCAGTCGACTGCTAGCTTTTTGAAAAATTTTCTAAAAAACAAAGAACATGGAAGTCGACTTATAGGGTCTGGTAGTCAACTGCTAGCATTCAGTCTTCCTCTAAAACTTACTCCTACAACCAGATTTTTGCCCAAAAATATGTTCTCAAATTATTTGCTCAAACTATGAACTCAAAGCTAACATTTAGACATCATATAGAATTTATAACATACCCAAAACTTAACTTAAAAGCACTCTAAACTAAGATCAAACCACATTTTTGCATTTAGGTCATAAACCCTCTTTCATAATCAATGATAAGCATAAATGAGTATAACTAATCAATAAGCATCACCTAATAACATTTGAAAACATAGAGAATATAGGTTTAAACCCTAAACTTCACTCTAAACATTTATAAATCACATTTTCCCAGCAAGGAGCTGAGCATTTCAGAAATGGGGTTTAGGTTGAGTTGCTACCTGGATTTTCTTGAAGAAATATGTGTGTGCAGTGTGTTAAAATGGTCTTTCTCTTGTTGTAAGACTATACCTAGCCTCAAATTCATCCTTCTTCCAGTAAATCCCTTCCCCTTTGTGTAACATCCATTCCTAGTATTGTTAAAGAGATGTTTGCTAATAATTAATTTAATCATAATTCTTGTGTATGTTACATTAGTGCATATATTTGCCTTAGTCTAGGGACTAAATTGAAAGAAAATACATGAAGGTTTAGCAAGAGGTGGCTAGGGACTCAATTGAAAAGGGAAAAATGAGTGAGTCTAAGAGTGCAAAAGAGCTTAGGGACCAAATAGCAAATTCCTTAAACTCTCCTAAACCCTAGCTGGAGCCCTAAACCCCTACACTTTCAACATACTAGATTTTTAGAGAGAGAAGTTGAAGGGGGCGGCTAGAGAGAGAATGTAACATGTACTTTTTCTTTTGATTTCTAGATTATTGCTTCTTTAATTATTTTAATGATTTTGGCGTAAATTGTGATGGAAATGCTTTTGTGAAGTAGTGTTTAGAATAAATGTTAAGAGTGAAAGAATGGACATAGTCATCAAGTAGCATGAATTTTCCACAAAAGGGAAAATGAAGTTTTTAATAAATTCACATTGGTTTCTTTTTACCTTATCCGAGAGGGTTTGTGAAAGTAAAAAGGAAATCTTATTTGTATTTCATGATGATGATGGCTGGTCATGAGGGAAGAAAAAAAAAGGAAGTGATATTACAATACAAAATTATATTGGTTTCTTTTGTTTTATTCTAACCGAGAGAATGCAAGAGTGAGTGGAGAGACTTTTTACAATTCTTATTTTAATCAAAGAAATGCTTCCATTTGGTGACTTGTTACAATTCATATTTTAATAAAAGTAATACTTCCATTTAGTGATGAAGATGAGAGAAAAGAATTTATAACTATTATTTCCATTCAATGACGGAGAGGGAAGAGAAAAGAGAAAGTGATATTTTAACAAATTTGCATTAGCTCCTTTTTCTCTTCTTAACGAAGAAGACATGTACGAAGAGAAAGATAATTTTTCCTTTTCTTCTTTCTATTTGACCATAAAAACAAATGCGAGTGGAGAGAGAGTTTAGCATTTATTTAAATATATATATGTATGCATACGATGTTAGCGATTGAGAGTAAGGAAATAAATGTTATGAAGCTTACCTATGCATTTTACCATTTTGGCCGGATTGAAGAGAGAAGTTGGCTAAGTTGGTTACTTTGCGTATAAAGGGCATTTAGGTAATTTCACCTAAACCTTAACAATAAGCCATCTTCTTCATGAAGAAGAAAAAGAACTCAGAGGGAGAAGGAAGAGGAGAGGTTGGCCGAAAGTGTGAAGAAACAAGGAACTAAGACAAAACCAAGGAAAACATCAAGAAACTTTCACTTTTCTTGCATTTTTAAGGGAGCTTAACATTTCTATGGTTTTTGTTTCATGATTTATGGTATATTTGTAATGATTTAAAGCTTTCATGAAAAATGAACATTCTCTCTCTACATTTCTCAAGATGTAAACCTTTCTTTGGCTAAGCTTGTATGATGATTTGGTTATGTTTGTTAATGTGATGATGTGGATGTTGTTATTTCCATGAAAGAGTGGTTGTTGTAAAAATTTTTAGCATGCATCATGAAAAACCCTAGAATGAGAAAGTGTTGAAATTCATATTCTTGCATGGCCAATGTATGTTTTATGTTAAAAACACCTAAAGGAAGCATGCTAGTTAGATTTTGGCTTGAAACCATGGCATTACCCTTTTTAACCTATCAAACCCAAGAGTGACCTTTTGTAATGTATGGAAGGGCTTGCTAAAAAATGTGTGAGGAAGGTTTCATTTTGGTTTTGGCTAAGAAGAAGGGAGAAAATAATGATAAATTAATGTATGGTAAATTGTTTACCCTTTTTTACATGATAAATTTTCATGTTATTATTCTTGAGATGTGGGAATGATGAAATGAGTGTAACCATAAATTTAGTATGCAAAATGAGTCAAGAAAATAAGTAAAAGAAATGGCTAATTGTATGTTGCATAATTTGAATGTGAGAAAAAGTACTATAACAATTTTAATATATGGTATCATTAGGCTTGAAATGTAGAAAGGATGGAAGAATGTGAAAATTTGACCTGAAAAACCTTAGATTCCACCCCTTTCTCATGATGGCCAAAAGCAACCTCCCAATTTGATCTTGGTGGCCGAATCCACATGCTATTTGCAAATGACTTATGATGTGCCTTATAATGTGACCATGTGTTCACAATTTTCATAAAAGTGGCCAAAAGTCCACAATGTGACCAAGTGTTCACTATTCTTACAAAGGTGTCCAAGTGTCCATGTTTCTTGAAGTGTGACCGAAGGTGTTTCACACTTTAAGACAAGGTAAGTTTTAAGAATGAAATAAGAAGATAATCATTAAGTATTGCAATTTTCCATATGTATGTCTTGGTATAAATTTCAGTAAGTTTCTTTATAGGCTTTTTATGATATTATGTTATATTTAAATTGAGAAAATCCATTTTGTCACATTGACACACCAGTAAATCATACAATGCCTGTCAACATGCATATATGAATGAGATGATGTTTTAAATGATTGGAATGTGGATGAAATTGTTTTCTGTACTTGCACAGTGGTATATATCAATAAATTTTAAAATGTTGAATTGTTAAGCTATTGAGAAACTTGTTTTTTCATTTATGTGCTAGTATGTATCAGATGCCAAGGTATAACATTGTCATAGAGATTGAAGTGGCATCAGTGGAGGTTCCTTTTCTTAGGACCTTCATGGTCCTGAAGGACACATATAACCCCTGAACTATGTATTAAAATTCATATGTAATGTAACCCTTTGTTTGGTTCTAATTTTACTATTATATTCTTTTGGGTGGAATTAGGACTATAATTCTTTTGGTTGTGAATAGGAAAAAGGGCAATAGTTATGTTAAGATATGTGAAGAGTATATCCATATTAAGAATATTTTGGATCATAAGGGTTTGAGTGACAGACCTTTTGTCTCCCTACCCTTGTGAAAAGTCTCTTCACAAATCTCAAATGTATTAAACTATGTAATACTTGGGAAAATATATATGATGTATAAATAATGTCTCCATGAATTTATTTTAAATGTATGACATTTTTATTTTTGTTGTGCTGACAAGTTATGATTTGAGCAAAAGAACCCAAACCTAATCAATTTTAATAATATTGTGATGGTATGAATGCTCAAACATTATTAATAAATAATTAAGGTTAAGAATAATGTATCAAACTTATCTGTTTACACTTGAGGTGTTGTAATACTAGATAAGGGCGTTATAGAGAAAGGGATGAGCTAGGGTTTGAGAAGGGAATTTTAATGAGGAAGGAGCAGATTTGAGGCTAGAAATCCATCTTAC
Organism: Senna siamea; assembly: GCA_031216115.1. NCBI lineage: Eukaryota > Viridiplantae > Streptophyta > Magnoliopsida > Fabales > Fabaceae > Senna > Senna siamea. The sequence continues at coordinate 15,959,777 of CM062356.1, forward strand.
AGCAAGGGAGGATCATTTATACACATCATACACACATTTCAGCAAGGAATCAAGGTAGCAATTCATCCTTAACCCTATTTTTGAAATTATGTAGAAATTTTTTGAGAAATGTGATTTTAAATGTTTGAAGTTAAATATGGGGTTTTAAACCTACATTCTATGTGTCTTTAACTGCTATTGGGGTAATGTGTGCTAATTTACCTTGCTTATTTATGCTTGTGAATGATTTGAAGTTGGGTTTTTGCCCTAAGTGAGAAAGGTGTGATTTGATCTGAGTTTGAACATGTTAAGTTGTGTTATTGAGGTTTGAATGTTGGCATTGAGTTCATGATTTAAGAATAATTTTTTTTGGTCCACACTCTGGGTAAACCATAATTTTTCAAGTAAACCGAGCACTAGCAGTTGACTGCCAGCCTTGGAAGTTGACTATCGTGTTCTTATTCTACCTAGAAACGTGAGACAGAACACTAGCAGCTGACTATCGGACCTTGGAAGTTGACTATCGTGTTCTTCATTCTCCAAAAAGTTTCCAGAAAAGGATCAGCTGACTGCTAAGCCCATGGGAGTCAACTATCGAGTCTAGCAATCGACTACCAAGCTTAGCAGCCGACTGATAGCTCTCGATCAAGAATAAGGATGTTAGATAGTGAGCTAGCAACTGACTGCCAGCAAGGGGGAAGTCGACTGCTAGCCCTCTAACATGGAAAATGAGCTCAATTGGCTATTTTAAGAGGAAATTAGCCCAGATTTTCACTCAAACTAAGGATCTAAACCAGGGATGTAGTGGGTAACATGCATAAGATAGAGTCACGAATCCCTTAGGTGATGAGACCCTTGGGATAATGAAACAAAGAGAGAGAAAAAAATACAAAAGAGGAAAGAGGAAAGAGGAAAGTATTCTCAGTGTATGCCTTAGAGTAGATAGGCTCATGACTAAGTGACTGATTGTCGGTATAGAACGGCCATTAGGCATTCTACGATTGTGCCATAAATTGGGATGGTTAAACATCCACTTGAACTTAGATGATTTCAAAAATACCATAATGATTGCGAACTTTAAGTTAGTGTCATCTCCCAAAGGCCATATGAGAAACACATACTTAGAGTTAAGCATAACCATGGGTATAGGCTAATTCACTCTAGAGTATATGTAGAGAATAGCGTACCAGGAGTGTGATCCACCTTGAAGGAATGGTGGTGATTTTATAGTACTATGATCTGCCCAAAAGCGGAGAGGAAATGATTCGAGTAGAGTTGACAGTGATCCTATGAGTTTATACCAGCCTCGTTAGGGACGAAAGGGAGGAAATCTCATTAGTTAGGGATGATCTGTCGGAAAGGGGCAAGGACCATTAAGGTACTTGGATCCACTGAGAGACGCCTTAGAATGTACAAAAGTTAAGGCATGACTAGATAGTCATGCGCTTATTTATATAGATAGTGGTACGTGAAGTTGTTGCTGGGTGACTCTCCCGATTACTCTTAGGGTATTTTATGTACTGCTCACATGTTATGAAAATGAAACGATGGCATGTTTACTATCCCACATATGTTTTACATGAAAGTGATGCTGAAAATGATGGTGAATGGACATCCCCTATTTGAAAGATGATATGCTTAAATGAACATGCATAAATCTAAGCACATGATTAAAAGTATGTCGCATGCATTACACCCTGATAGTATATGCTATGTTTTATGTTCTATGATGAAAGAATGTAGAGATTTTTTGTGTAAGCACGGTGGTACAAGCTAGTAATTTTTAAAGACAGGTTGTATTTCCACTGAGATTAATTTCTCACATGGGTGCTAGCATGTATTAGATGTGTAGGTTCCCTTATGCTGGAAGAGAAGGTAAAGTAGTAAGAAGTACCCACCATGGGGTACATGTAAATAGTTATTTTGAGATAGTATAGGCACATGTTGTCATTATACTAGTCTTATAATTTTTAGAAAGGCTATTCTAGAATATCTCTTGTATAGCCTACCTAAATTTTTTATGTATATGAACAAATGTTTAGACTAGCTGACGGGGTCATGAGTGGCAGGATTTTTGCCTCCATGCCTAATAGTTATTTAACTATATTTGACTAAGGATGCATGTTTATGTATAGTTAATTCATGTATATATATATATACACTCCATTCCGCTGCGAGAGTGAGTAAAATCTAAGCATAGAGACCCAACCCAAGATGCACTCAACCAAATCAAATTGTAAAAATATTTAAAAGCACTTGGGTAGAAGGATAGTAACACACCAATACACATATATTATAAAAGGAATTATAGGCTAAGGGGTGTTACACTTTGCCTTAACTCAGCACTCTCTCTCTACTTACCCTTCTCTATCTCTCTCTAGAAAATACTGAAATGTGAGTCATGTGGGCTAAGATTTAGGGTTTCTAAAGTTTAAGTCTCACAAATTGCAATCATACCCTTGGCCCCTTTTATAACTTTGGCCTTACTTAGTTTTTCCTTTTCAATTGGGTCCTAAATCATGCTTTAACTTAACCTTTATCCCTTGTAACTAAGTCCCTACACTAATGCCACTATATGCAATTAATGCAACATGCACAAGCATTAAAAATAAATTAACAACTAAAAAACATCTCTTAATCATATTAGGAGGGTATGTTACATGTTGTGCTAAGGGTAACCAAAAATTTCATTCCATAGAGTCTATTAGAGGATCGCTTGATAACCTACAACCAAATTAGTCTTGACCTCTCCTGTTTTTCACCTTATCAAAGGTCATATCCCTAATAGAGTGTCTCTTTTAGGGTCATTTTCACTTAAGGATGTAAATGTGTGTGTCACTACCTTTCTGCAGCTCGCAAAAAGGAAAGCTTAACTAAAAAATTCAATGTAATCCCCTTCACTTTTAGGATGAGGAGATTCAAATATTCAATTTTGAATCTTCTTCCTCATCATCTGAGAATGACTTTTTTGGATATAATTTCCTTCATAATCAAGCAGTTACGGACTCTCTCTACTTATTTTCATAGAATGTTCTTAGAGCCTCTAGTGGTGATTTTTGCAAAGTTTTCATGGATATGATGACGAGATACAATCCAAACATAGTCCTCCTCAAAAGACTAGAATTGGGGGAGAAAGATCCAATCAAGCTCCTTAGGCTTCAATAGATTCTTAAAAGTAGACTCGATGGGTTATACACGTAATGTCCTTATTAATCTCTTTGTTAATAACATGGTGGTTATTTAATTTTATTATATTTTCTTAAATTTTAATCACAGATCTCCTTAGATGGCCTATTTGATGCCTATATGTGCTCATCCTTTTTCTTTTCTTTATTTTATAACTTTTATTATTATCATGCCTTACAGTGCAAAGAAAAAAAAACACATGCATTTCTTCAATTTACATAGTCCATAGGTACATTAAGACTTTTCATTATCCAATACATAGTCAGATCTGACTTTCCCATCCTCATACATACATATTTACATCAAAAGTAAGGGTCTTAGCCCTTTGCAACCAAAATACATAATGGTCTATATCAAAAGAAAAGGGAAAGCGCATCACAACATATATCTAAACTATACTAAGGTATATAGGGAGGCGAGGGAGGGGGTAGTTCCATCGCAAAAATTACTATGATATACCGTATCATAGTAAAAGTGCCCAACAACTGAAAGCTAACCATCATCCCTTCAATTTCCAAAATCAAGTGATAATGTGGCATCTGTATAAACATCAACAAGGGTGAGAATTCAAAATTCTTAGTAGGATATCAACCTATATAAGCAGTTAAGCACATATGTATATATTAAAACTTACCTAGTTACCTCAACATGTAACACAGATTAGGTAAAAAAATGCAATTCATGTTATGAAATCATAACTATAATACTTGCCATGCCATACTTACTTTTAGTGTCTTTTTTAGCATATCATAGGTACTTTCCTAACCTTTGACTACTAACCCTAGATATTCCTTTCCTGGTTGTGTACACAAGTTTAGTGTCATCTTTTTTTTCTTGGAATCATCATGTCCTTGCATAACATCCCCTAAGCAGCTGACTATAGTTTTAAACAGTTCTTATGAATGTGTTTTAAGTCTAGCTAATGCATATGGTTAGTTAAAACCTAGACAGAAAGTTTGGCTAAAATACCATATTGAAATGAGGTTTAGTTTAAGAAAAATAGTAATTTTAGGGAAGTGATACCTTTGGGTAATTTACCTCAAATGGTAAATGAGATATTAAAGTAAAAATGCAAGTGAAATGGCACCTTGGAAGAAATAGGATTTAAGAGTGTCATGTGAAGGGAATAACTTTCCCAAATTATACAAAATTGTGATATATCCCAAGGACCATTTATAAAATATTTTGAAGTTTAGTTAATTGATTTCCTACCCCTTTGAAAATTTGATAAGGGAAGGAAGACAAGAGAAAGGTCTAGAAAATTTAAACCTAGTGAGTTAGTGAGCAAGTAGAGAGAGAAAGTGAGAGGAAAGAGAAAGAGAGAAGGAGAAGATCTTGAAGGGAATGGGTAGATCTAAGCTTGAAAGTTGTAGAATCAGCTAGAAGAGACATAAATCAACAACTAGGACTCAGTGAATCATGCATAAGACAGGTAATCAATTAGAAATCTCATCTTCGCTCATTGGTTGAAAAGCTCTTTTTAGATTTTTTAATGAACAAGATCAAATCTTTAATTTTAAATGTTTTTGGGAAGATGTAAACTTGTATTATTTGTTATAAATACTGGATGTGTGCCTTTTGATGCATGCCTGTGGGTAGATTGCTAGAAATCATGAAAAGAAATATAGGTTTTCTTTCTTTTCCTCTATAAGCATGATTCTTATGGTTTTGTTTGACTCCTAGTCTCAAAGAGTTTAGTTAGACGTATGATGATGTTTTAAGTAGGACAAAGAGTTTAGAAGTGATTTAGAATGAAAACTTGATGTTTTAGGGATCCAAAATGGTTTAAAAGATGAGTTTTTATGCTGAACAGTACCAAAAATCTTGAATTTAGGCATCTTTGCAATGACTAAACATAACTTCACCTTGGCGAACTACCACATGGGTTGTGTTCTTCACAATGGTGAAATAAAAGAATTTGGTTCTATGTTCTATGCCTTGGCACTTCACAATGGCAAACTTTTTAACTAATTTATAGCTTCCATCTTTGTATTTTAGCCTTTTTTCTTCCCTAAACATTGTGTAAAGGCTAGGTAACCATCCCAAATTCATAATAATGCGTTTAAGAAGTAATATGAGATAAGATTGAAGGAAAATAACTAGAAAAATAAAACATGAATATTCTTATTATATGCTTTAGTCTAGATGGGTTCTAGGCTAAAGAATCGGTGGTTAATTTGGGATGACCATTGGGAATTCGATGGTTATACCATAATATGTGATGGTAAAGCATCCATTTTTTAGGAAGGGTTGAGAAAATATTGTGATAGTGATTAACTCTAAGTTATTTTACCTTGACGGCCTAAGAGTTACCTACTTAAGGTTGTATCTACCATGATTTGGGAACCTCCTAAACTATTGTATATAACAGAGGGTCATATATTCAGAATCACCTCAGTGAGTGATGATTTTAAGATCTAGAAAATGATTCACCCTAGCGAATAATGATTCTTTACTTATCCAAGTGCACGAGTGGAGGTGATCTAGCCCCAAGAAAGGTTCAGGGATCCAAAGATAGATAATGCACAAACTAGGGGACACCCTAGAGGTTAATGCTACCTAACCAAGAACTCATTCAATGTATGATTAAAAAGAAATGTATGAATTCTTTTCTTATCAATGGGCCAAAGGAGTCCCATGAATGAAAGATGAATGTTTTTCTTATCAATGGGCCAAAGGAGTCCCATAAATGAAAGATGAATGTTTTCCTTATTAATGGGCTAAAGGAGTCTTATGAATGCTATTTTCCTTTAAAATATTATGAATTTTTATATTACTATAAATGAATGATTGATGATGATATTACTATAAATTAATGATTGATGAAAAATATACTCATTGAGTATGAGCATACCCTTGGAAGACATGGATCATTATTGTTATGATACATTTCCATTACATGGCATGGCATGGAATGGTAATCGTATAACATCTAGTTTACATTGGAAAGTATTTATGTATAATGAGTTGAATGCAAGATTTTTCTATGTTTTACACAATTGATACCTTCAACGGTAATTTCTAACTTTATTTCTCTTGATTATTGAGATTATATCTCACATATGCGTTGATATTTCAAAATGCTTAGATTCTCTATGAAGAAAGAAGTGGATATGCCCCCGGCACCTTTAGTGGGTTAGAATGGCACAGATAAAAGCTGTTTCTTTTCTGGTGCCCTTGATTTGTTTTGTGATGGTCATAGGGACTTGTACATACACTGTATTGGACAAGCACCTACTGCTGTTTGTTTTATATGTAAATATTTATATTTACAATATAAAATGCCTAGTTGCATGTAGTTAATTTTATTTTTATTATACTTATGTTGTTTTATCCATACGAGTGAGAATCCTGAGTGTAGCCTTAAGCCAAAAATTGAACTATTAAAGGATCCTGGGAACTAATTTAAAAATTGAACTCAAGTATCCAAGTAAAGAGACAAGATAGTAGCATACCATCTCTATGGGATCATGTATGATAGGTACTTGTAGAGTTGGAGTGTTACACCCTATGTAAAGTCCCACATCGGTTGGAAAGGAGAGCGAAGCATGCCTTATAAGGGTGTAGATACCTTTCCTTTGTAGACGCATTTTCTACCTTGGAATGATCTGGTGTGTACTAGGGGGGAGAAACAAAACCTTGAGGGGAAAAGGGTGGGTCAGCCGTTACCAGCCCTAAAGAGGACAATATCTGCAAGTGGGCACCAGGACTATTATAGATGGTATCAGAGCCAAGGCCCAGATCGGTGTGCCAGTGAGGACGCTGGGCTCCCTAAGGGGGGTGGATTGTAAAGTCTCACATCGATTGGAAAGGAGAACGAAGCATGCCTTATAAGGGTGTGGATACCTTTCCCTTGTTGACACGTTTTCCCCCTTGGAATTCTTTAGTGTATACTAGGGGGGAGGAACAAAACCTTGAGGGGAAGAGGACGGGTCAGCCGTTACCAGCCCTAAAGAGGACAATATCTACAAGTGGGCGTTAGGACTGTTACACCCTACTCTTCCTTCTTATTATTATTAATATATATTATTCTTGTTATATTTAGAATCACAACAGAAAGGAAAGGTAAGTAAACTATTCTTAAGGCCTTTTAGGATAGTTAACTTAAACTTTCTTTGTCTTGATATGCATTGAATAATGCTAGTGTTATCTGAGACTAGTCAACCACATAGGATAATTATGATCATCCTATACTAACCATAATTATCCATGCCAAATATTTTAAAAAATATCATATATTAAAATAATATCATAGACATGTTCTTTTTCCATAAATTTACCTCATGGAAAATTACAATTTAACATAATCATATAAATATGCATAAATATGAGCATATCATTCAAAATTTAAGACAACCACTTTATAACACTAAGCCTTTCTTATAAATTTAGAAATTGGGGTCCTATTATATTGGTTCCCTTTTCCAAAGGTTTTTCCTCATAGTTTTTACCTATTTTCTCGTAATTTAACTAGTTTTAGTGTTAATTCCTCGCTTATAAATTTTACAAATATTTGAGTTCCAATTACCTATTTAAAATGGAGAAACATTACCTAGAGGTCTTCCCTCTTTCATTACTAATTCTCCCTCTTTGTTTCTAACATTTTATACTTGAGTATTAATATAATCTATGGTCTTTTTATCAAGTCTCTTTTCTTTGAAAATTCATTAAATTCTTGTTAACTTATTTTCCCATTTATCAATATGTATCATTCTTACAAATATTTGTATTTTATCCATATCCTATATGTAACACCCCACAATTTAATTAGCCTAAATTAATGTCCTTTAATTAAATGGATGGAATTAATTATTTCATTTAATGATTAGTATGAATTGCTTTTTTCATAATTAATTAGATGAATTAACTTAAGGAGGGGCAAATTTGCTTGCAAAATTTAATGGGCCAAAATGGTTATATTAAAAGGTAAGCTTGCACAAAAATTAAAGTACTTGATTTAAATTTTATCCTTTCAATAAGCTAGCCAAATTACCAAAGGAAAGAGAGAATTGAAGCTAAATGTATATACATATAGATAACCTCACAACAAGCACACATGGAAAAGGAAAAGAGTTAGCACACAATAAATATATGTACATATACACATACAAATGATAAAGTAAAACAAAGAAATAAAAAGGGGTGTTATGAATTGTGGACTTGCATGGGTTTCACGTGCAAATGGGTAGAAGAAGAAAAATTTTGCTTGAATTTTCATGCATGGTTCATGTGAATTGAGAAAGGAAAGAAGGAGTGCACACGTGAATTAAGGAAAGAAATTTCATGCATCTTATGTGGGACCATTGGACAATACAAAGGAAGAGGGGAATTGAATTTTTTAGCATGCAACAATTTAATATATAGGCATATAAGGTGGAGTAAAAAGGAAGCAAGAGTGTATGTGCATTTAGAAGAAAAGAAGAAGAATTTTAAAGGTGTAAAATTTTTATGGGATTGTTGCACATGGGAAGCATACGTGAAGAAGGAAATTATAGTGACGAAAAGAAGGCAAAAGTTGCAGAAATTTTATGCAACATATCAATTTAGTTGCTTTTGAGAGTAGATAACCTAAACTTGCAAGGAAGAGAATTACCAAGAGTTCAAACAAAGGCAAAGTGTACTTGCAAGTAAACTTAGTGCAAATAATATAAATATATATATATAGAGTGTATAATTTTATTTCCAAAAAAAAAGAAAGAAAAGTTGCTTGTGGGAGGAGGCTAACATCAAATTGCAAGTAAGGAGATGAAGTATGGCATGAAGGAAGAGGAAATTTCACTTTTATGGATGCTTTCATACGCCACCTACGCAAGAAGGAAATCTAAATTTTATGCATGCAATGTACACATGGAAAGGAAGAGACAAAAGAGAGGTTGAGAGTTATTTTCCATGCAACACACACATACACGTGAGGAAAGGGAAGAAAAGAAAAAAAAGGAGAGAAAAAGAGAGGGTACACGCCACCTAAGCCAAGAAGAAAGGAAATTGAAATGTTCATTAGTGGCATGCAAACATATAGACACACAAACTATCCCTAAAAAGAGAGGAGTGAATGTGAGCCTTGGGAAGACACACACACTTGGGGAGTAAAGGAGCAAGAAAAGTCAAAGGAAGGGGAGCTAAGCATCCTAGTCATCTTCAAGGTAGGTTGGCAACTTATTATTCTAGTTCCATGATTTAGTATGCATGTTTAATGACTTTGCTTCCATGGGACTAGAGCACTTGTCTACATTCTTGATTTAGGAATAACACATGACTTAGCTTGCATGGTAAATCCAGGAGGTGGTTAATACTTAAACTTAAAATGTTACTTTCTTAAGATCATGAGAGAACTTAGAATAAGGAATCTTTTCAATGGTTTGGGTTACTTGGCTTACTACTCTTAATATTGAAGTAGACTTGTGAATTCCATGATGAAATTAATGTTAATAAATGTAACATATACAAGAAAGGAGACTTTAAACCAAAATAAAGGGGAAAATTCATGACTAATAAAGATGATACACATGGTTATGGAAAATTTTTGGTTAGAATAATGATGAATATCATTATTTGAAAATTTAGGCAAATTAATGATAAACATTATTATGAAAAAATATTTGACTAGATTTATGAGAAATATTGATATTAAGAATTTAAGACTAATAATGATGACCATTGATATGGAGAAATTATGGCTAAATTAATGGTGAAGGTTGTCATGGAAAAATCATGCCTAGCAATGAGGAATATTGGTGTTATGGAAAATTATGAGCAATTAATGATGAACATTATTATGGGAAATTTATGGCTAAGAAAATGATGACTATTGTTGTGAAAAATTATGGTTAGTAATATTGAATAATGTTGCTAGGGAAAAATCATGATTGATAATTATAAACATTATTGTGATGAAAAAGGAAATTACCCCATTTCATTAATATGGTTTAAAGAATGGAAAGAGAAAAATTCTAATGATAAAATATGAAATTCTCTTAAATTTTCCTTAGGCCCAAAATCATGGAAATTCTCTCCTAAAAAATTATTAAGGTTTTATAATTGAATATATTATTCAAAAGGGAGAATTAAATTGATTTAGGAAAAATTTTTCATAAATAAATATGATAAAGAGGGTAATGTGTGCCCATAGAAACAAGGAAAGGCAATTAACATAGGAAAAACAAAGAAAGATTCATGAATTACGAGGTGTGGCCAAAGGTGCTCCACACTGGTGACCTAGTGAGGCGTGGCCGAAGGTTCTCCATGCCCGTGACCTAGTGTTCACAATGAATTCATATACGTGGCCGAGTGTCCATGAATTACGAGGTGTGGCTGAAGGTGCTCTACACAGGTAACCTAGTGAGGCATGGTCGAAGGTGCTTCATGCCCGTGACCTAGTGCTCACAATCACTTTATGCATGTGGCTGAGTGTCTACGAATTACGAGGTGTGGCCAAAGGTGCTCCACACGGGCGGCCTAGCAAGGTGTGGCCGAATTTGTTCCATGCCCATGACCTAGTGTTCACGACTACTCTATATACGTGGCCGAGTGTCCACGATTTATGAGATATGGTCGAAGGTACTCCACACGAGGGACCGAAAGAGGTATAGCCGAAGGTGCTCCATACCCATGTCCTAGTGTCCACAGTGATCTCATAAAGGTGGCTTAGCGGCCCCATAACCCCCAGAGCTTGTAATTAATTCATAAAGGTTAGAGGAGGAATTTAATGCATAAGCAATCGGTTTAATTCCACAATAACCCATGAAATTTTATGATAGTATGTGTCTCTTGAAAATGGGTAGCCTGATTTTCTATTGCCCTCTAAATTTATCGTGTAATGCTTGTCTATTTCCATTTGTGAATAACATTATATTTTAATATCAAGAATATAGATTAAATGTTTTGGTGCTTGCACCCTGATACATATTAGTTGATTTCTAAAACTTGAATTGTTAAGCTACTGGGAAACTTGTGTTTCTCATCTATGTGCTAATATGTATTAGATACGGACACATAGCCGGGCCGCGAGGTAGTAGCTCTTTTGATTAAGTAAGATTTTTTTTGTAACCCCTATTTCGGGTCCTAGATATATTCAATTTAGGATAGAACATTTATTTTGACTATGTACATGAGATGTTTATAGGGTATCCCGAGGGGGATGGATATGTGAAGGACCGGTTTATTCTTAATTTGTAAGGGAGTCTGAGTGACAGACCTATTGTCTCCTGACTTTCGATGGACGAGTACTTCATATATTTTAGGACATGTTTATCTACATGTAATGGACATTATATTATTTGAATTACATGGAAGTTTAAATTTCTACTGGGTAGTGTAGTATTTCTTTATTTTGCTGTGCATGTAAGTTTTTTTAAGCTGAGCAGAAAAAATAAGAGACCCAAACCTAATATGCTTAATATAATTTGATGGTATAATTGCTCAGACCCTAATTAAATAAAAGATAAGGATAATGTACCGAACCTATCTATTTATATCGAAATTAATGGTAATACTAGATAGGGGCGTTACACTATACCCTTTTTATTTTCTCCCCTCTATAAGGATTTCTAGTGCAGAATTTTTCTTGTATTTTTTTTTCAAATGATGCTCTTAATTTCACTCATTTATATTCTTTCTTAATTTTCACACAATTTGGACCACATTCTACACCTAAGTCCTCTTGATTTTAAGACAACCTATTATGAAACTCCTAGGTTTTTCTCCCTACACTTTATCCTTTGCACTCTTTTACTCACTTTTACAGCAAAAAAAATAGCCCCAACAATGCAGTAAAAGAAATCAGAAATTCCACTACAAAAACCTACTAAATTGTGTCCCTAAACTACACCAAATTGCACGTTCTATTTTGCCTATACTATCCCCAAATTTGGATGAAATTTTGGTACCTAAAGTTGTCCTATTTTCTTCAGTAATACACCATGAAAATTCTTAGAAATTTTAGTCTTAGGTAGCATTAGATATGTCACCATTTAACAAAAATTTTTAGTCATAATTTGTGCCACTTAACACCCACTTTTCACCCCATTTTCATTCAACTTAGCATGCATTTTGTGTAGTTTTCCTAGTTTGAAAATTTTTACATTATCTTCAAATATGTACAAAATTTTCCCATAATTCTTCCCACGGTTGATGAAATTTGTTTCGCATAGCATAGCTATATAAATTCCATTATCTACTTGCCTATGTCCTACTAGTTTACCTACCAAATTTACACAAAAAAATCGCTCATGCTAGTGTAGCTATGGTTTCACTCATCTGCCATAATTCTTAACCATTACAGTAGTATTTTTAGCAAACTTAAACACTCCCAAATAGCCCAAAAATATTCACATGAAAGTGCAGCACATAATTTTAAAGTTTAACACCAATTTACATAAAATTATAGCAATTCACATACATATACACCATATGAAATTTACACATGGAGGCTCGGGTTTAAGGGGCATTTTCTACTGTAATTATAGTGATAAAATGTCGCATAATAGGGACAATTTATCACTCATTGTAGTAATCAATTGTTACAGACTCAGCAGTACATTTACACCCAACACAAGGGAAAGGAGAAAGCTAGGTAAATCTTAAATTACATGAAGCATAGGGAGAAATCCTACCTTGGTTTTTATTCCTAAAATAGAATTCTGATTTAGTGAAGAGAAAACCTCTCAGTTTGCACCTATAGCTCTTAGTTTATCAACCATTTTAGCACCCAAACATTTTGCATGTGAGTAAAGAGGCGTATAGGGGAAATTCATTTGCTAAATTGAGTATTAGAGTTTTCCCACCTCAAAAATTGCCCAAGGGTTCCCTTGGTTGGTTTTTCTTCCCCTGCAGCATTCTCTCTTCTCGGTCAAGCTCCCAAATTCACATGCAATGGAGGTTTTGCGCTCTAATGGATTTCCTCTAGTCACTTATACTTTTGATGGTTTCTTTTGGTGAAGGAAGGAGATGGGTTTATTGAAGATTTTTCTCCCTCTTCTCGATTTCTCTCTTTTTCCCTTGCTCTCTCTACCTCTCTCTCTATGCTCGAGTAACTCCTTCTAAATGAAGGAGAAGAAGGATGTAGGTAATATAAGGTTTAATACATATGGGGTATATTTTTCCTAGGTGGGTTACTAAAGGAATTTATGTTTTAGTTGGGGTGAGTGAGGCTTTTCTTCCTAAGAGTGACCCTTAATATTATTTTCCCCCATCCTTATTTTCTATTCCATTTTATTCTTTGTTTTCTTTTATTTCATAATATTGTTTTCCTACATATTCTTATACTTATATTTCATTAGATTTATTACAAGTTTTTTCCATTTTTCCTCACCAAATTTTTGCCCTATTTCTGTTAGGATTAGTTAGTGTGTGTGTGTATATTTTATCAAAACTTCATTGCGTTATGTTAGAAATTCCCACTAATACACCCACATGCATGTAGGGAAATTTCAAAATCATTAAATTATTTTTTAATAAACTATTACTAGCAAGAATTCAATTAATCATATGTGAAAAAATAAGGGCAATTATTTTTACTAAAATGAGGGATATTACAATGCAAGAGGGATATGGCTCTTATGCGATAACACTTAGATTAATATAACCATCCATGGCTACACCTTTCAAGAAATACATGCTATGATAGAGTTACAATCTTCTTTACCTTCCCTTATTTCATTTATATATGGTAGCCCAATTAGAGATAAGAGGAAAATATTACAGGAGAACTTGTCAAATTTAGCCTCTGTCAACCCTTACCCATGGCTCCTTTGTGGATATTTTAATAAAGTCCTTTCCCTATATGAAAAATGGGGTAAGTAACCTACTTTTGGCTCTAGATAGATTCCTTGACAAGGGATATGGGGTGAGGAGATATCTAAATGCTATAAACTATCATTTATTTAAAATTTGTTCTAATCATTATCCAATCCAGATAGATTCCTTGACAAGGGAGATGGGGTGAGGAGATATCTAAATGCTATAAACTATCATTTATTTAAAATTTGTTCTAATCATTATCCAATCCTTCTGACTAACCATCCATCTCTAAGCCTTAGAGCCATTAAACCATTCAGATGTGAGAAGATCTAGCTTAGACAACCTAGTTTTATTAGTCTATCTAGGCAAGTGTGGTCTAATAGACCTTCTATAGATGAAGAATTGCCCTCACTTAGAAAAAAGGCCATTGTTTGGAACAAAGAGACATTCAAAAATATTTTTCATAAGAAGAATGTTATTCTTAAAGTACTAGATGGTTAGTAAAAAATACACTCTAAATCCAAACCCTTTTCTTTACTAAACTATAGAATCAATTATCTAGTGAGTATCAAAAGATTCTTGCTCTAAATAAGTGCTTTAGACCTCTAAGTCTCGGTTGGATTGGCTTCACCCAGGTGATGAAAATATCTCATTCTTCCACACATTGTTAATCAACAATAAGAGGAAAACTTGTATAAGTGGTTTAAAAGATAACACTGGGAATTGGTTTTTCAAACCAAATGACACCAAATCCTTCATCTTAAACCATTTCTCAAACCTTTCTAGTAACCATATTGTGGACAACATCCCATATTCCTTCCAATCCCTAAGAGTAGAAAATTTATCCTTTTCTTCCATTTGTAACCCCTGTTGGCTACTGAAATAAATGAGGCACTATAGGACCTTAAACCTTATAAAGCCCCAGGGGTTAATGGATTTCAATTGGGTTTCTTCCGAAACTAATGGGATTTCGTAGGGGAATCTATAATCATTACTATATCTTTTATTTTTTGTAACTAAGAATTCCCCTAAAAATGGAACTTAACCATGATTTTCCTCATTCTTTAGACCACAAATCCTTGTGAGATTAGAAATTTTAGGCTAATTAGTCTTTACACCTCTGTTTATAAAACCTTGTCTAAAATTTTGGTCAAAAGATTAAAACCTTACATTGAAAATATGATATCCTTTAACCAAGGGGCCTTTGTATCTAGTAGGAAAGCCATTGGCAATGTAATGATTACCTAAGAGATCATTCACAGCCTAAATAAAAAAAAAAGAGGTTCTTATGGTTGGATAGTGGTCAAATTGGATTTAGAAAAGGCATATGAAAAAATTAATTGTCATTCATTAAATCTGCCATGGAAAGATTCCAGTTCCCTCCCAATTTTATCAAACTCCTATACTTCTGTATCTCTATGGTTAGCTATTCCATTTTGATTAATGGAGGCCTTTTTTATGTCATTCACTCGAAAAGAGGTATTAGGCATGAGATCCCATCTTCCCTTACCTTTTTGTTCTAGGTATAGTAGTCCTCACACACATCATAAATTTAGAAGTGTCAAAAAAGAAATGGAAACTAGCCCATGTTAATAATATCCTAATTTCCCACTTATCTTTTATGGTGATATTCTTTTATTTGCTAGATCGAATTCTGAGATCATTATAGCCATTAAAAGAGCCCTTAACCTCTTCTTAGGATTCTCAAGTCTCTCCATTAATGAATCTAAGTTCTTTATTTGGTTTTCACCAAATAGCCCTAGATATGGTAAATCTAAAGCCACATAGGTCCTAGGTTTTAAGACTATAAATAAAATAGGAACCTAACTAGGATTTCCAATAGGGACAAATTTACTGACCTGAGAAAAACGCACTCACCAGGGAGAGAAAAATGCTCATATTATTGTATTCTAATGGTTTGTTTAACCCACTTTACTCCATCTCATTTTATACTATTCTATTAATAATCACTACACCCCATTCTCTTTAAAACTTCCTACCAACAAATTCTGGCTCTCCCCATAAGCTCTTTGGTAATATCCACTTCTCTGTATCCCTAGGTATATTCTAAATTTCTAAATTTAGTAATTTCGTCCCTAAATAAATATATTAAATTGCCTAAAGTTTTCTTAAGAAGAAGAAATGACTAAACTGAAAGAAATTCTAAGGACTAAAATGAAAAGTAGAAAAGTTACACGAAAGTCCAAAAAGCGTAATCATTACGCCTCCAAAATATCTCACGCATTTATGACACGTCATTATGATGCCAAGAAAACATCTGAAACGCAATGATTACGCCAGAAAATATTTGAAGAAAATATCTAAAAGTCATGATGATGACTCTAGGAAAATATCCTAGGAAAAAAATAGTTCATTCTACCTAAAGGTAAAATGGTCATTTCACCCAAGGGTAAAATAGTAATTTTATCACAAGGGTAAAATAGTCATTGCACTTAAAAAAATTTATGACAATTTCCCTTAAGGTCATTCCCCTATAATTTTTGAAATTATGGAAGCAAGTAAAGGGTAAAATAGTCATTTTGACTAAAAAGGCAAAATAGTAATTTTACACATTAGGGATAAAATTGTCATTTTATCATGAAAATTTTATGGAGTTCATATTTTGCCAATTTTCAAAAATTTAGGAGAAAAAGAAGGGGTAAAATGGTCATTTTGCCACCCTTTGTAAACTAACACGTCTTTTTCCTCCAAAAGAGAAGGAAAACAACATGAAGAAGGAATGGAGGAAAGGGAAAGCCAAGAGGGAGAAAGGAAAAAGAGAAGAAGAAGAAGAAGAGAAGGAAAATTCAAGATAAAGCCATTCCCATTGCCAAATTAGGGTAGCTTGACATCCGTACATCATTATTTTCACAGTTTATGTTAATTTTCAAGCTTTTAGAACTCTCCCATGGCTGCCATGAATAGTGATGTTCATCTCTCTACATTCTTGAAATGTCTAGATTTCTATTGGGATTTGTTTAGAATGTTGTATGGATGCATTTTTTAGTGTTGATTGAAATGATTAAAGTGTTTATGACAAGTTTGAAGTTTTACTTTCCATTTTCATGAAAACCCTAAATTCATGAAAAGTGATAGTATAGTGCATAGATGTTCATGATTTTGTTGGGTAAATTGTATTTTATGACTAATTATAGATGAAAATAGGATAAATGAAAGGTATGTATAAAAATCATATTGATTCTCACTTTCCCTTTTTGGCCATGGGTGTCTCTTTTCAAGAATGGAGATTTTGTTTAAAATTTTGCCTAGTTAATATGCTATTGTCTTGATTATGGTCAAAAGAAGGAAGGAGAATTAATGTATGATGACATTACACAATTTTTCCCTTTTTCTCCCACTTGGCCAAGAGCATTGTGTATGCTTAGGAAGGAAATTTGTTTAAATTTTACCAATTAGTTATGCTTACATTTTGGTCAAAAGCAAGGGAGGAGGGAAAAATTTGTATTGTTAAAATTATTCCATTTTCTCCATTTTAGTTATCTTGGCTGAGAGCATGAAGGAACTTTTATGAAAAAATATTTATAAATCATTATCACTATTTTGGTCAAGGTATGAAAGAAAAGAAAGTAGTTAATATTGGTAAATGATCTAATATACAATTTACATAATCATGACATCCTAGCATTTAAAATGTGTAGCTATGATTAAGGGAAATTGTATGTATGTATGCCTATGAGTGCATTATAAGAAAAAGAATACTTATAGGTATGCATGGATATGGTAAAAATGAAATGGAAATGTATGACAAGAGAAAATGTTAAAAAATTCACCTTAGGACCCTTAATGTATAATGGAAGGAGATTTGGGAATTGTATATAAATGGAAGGGAGATTATATGAATATGTTTATGTAATGGCAAGGAGGACGATAGAATAATTAAAGTGAGAAATTCTTATTTTTCCCTTGAATCCTTCCCTAAGGCCGAGAATGTACCCTTCCATATCTAAGCAATCCTAGTCATGAAATTATTAGCAATATACATAAGGGTCATAGTTTTATAAAATATAGTATCACGATAAGTTAAAAGAATAGAAAGGGAAACATACATATGAAAAGGAAAACTAGAAAGAGAGGAAAACAAAAAAGGTAAGAGGACTTAGAGGAAGTATTTTCAATGTATATTCTACAATAGACAAGCTTGTAACCGAGTGACCAATTGTTAGTATGGGATGGCCATTGGACATTCCACGGTTATGTCATAAATAGGGATGGTTAAACATTTACTCAAAATAAAGATTTTAGAAAAAACCGTGATGGTTGCAAATTCTAAGTTAGTGTAACCTAGATGGCTAATAAAAAGGAGATATTTACTTAGAATTTAACTTGATCATGGATACAAGCCAAGTCATCCTAGATTATATATGAGAGATAGCGTATTGGGAAGGTGATCTATCAACAGAGGGTGGTGATTCCATAGCATCATGATCTACCCAAAAGTGGAGAGAAAATAATCTATGCAAAATAAAATTGATCTAGTGAGTCTAAAAAATGAAAACCTTAAACCAATCCCATTTGGGAGGAAGGGAGTAATCCCACTGATATGATCAGTCTAAGAGACAAATTACTAAAGTTAAACAAATCCCGTTTGGGATGAAGGGAATAATCCCGTTAGTATGATCAGTCTAAGAGATAGATTACTAAAGTTAAACCTGTAACATCCGCTCCTCCTATTTATTAAGAGATGTTTTGTTAATTTTAAATAAATTAAATTCTTGTGTTTGTTGCATTAGATTACATGTAGTTGCATTAAGAGGAGGGACTAAATTGAAAAGAAAAGAGCGAGGACTTGAAAGAGAGAAAAAAAGGTTGAGTGAAGGAAGCTCTGTAAGCTTTCCATAATTGAGGGTAGCATACCGTAATATTAGCCAAAAGATTTATTGCAACTACCAGGATTTTTAAATTTGCCTGCCAATGGTTCAGGGGCAAAATGGTAATTTAACATATGGCTGGAGAAATTATCATTTTAAACTGAATGATCAAGGATTATGATCAGAATTGGCAATTCCCGGACTACTTATAAATAGGGCCAATCCTAGAAGCTCCATTTCTCACCTTACATTCTGAAATCTAGAGAGAGAAAGGGAACCAAGTAGGGAGAGAAAGTGAAGGAGAAAAGATCAAATCTCCATTTTCAATAAGAATTGAATCTAGGAAAGTGTTTAAGTAGACATCTAACACAATAATCAGTTCACCAGCAAGGAAATAAGGTAGCAAAACAACATATTCCCTCTAATTTTGAATTTATCGTTCATATTCTGAAAAATAAGACTTTTATGTTATCTGAAGTAAAAGAGGGATTAAAAACTGTATTCTTGATGTTTTTGAATGCTATTGGGTGTTTTACATTGCATGAATATACTTATGCATGCTGAAATCAGATTATGAGAAATGAGTTTTTACCTATTGAATGAATATGGGGTTTAATCCAAGATTTGAGTAAGATTAAACGGTAGTTTGGGCTATTTTTAAGTGATAAATGATGCTTGCACACTGGTATTGAGTTAATGAGGGTAAACAATGATTTAAAAACAAGTTATTGGGCATAAATTTATGTCAACGGATGATTTGAAAAATAGAGCATAATGTAGCAACTGACTTGTAGCCCTTACTAGTCGACTGTCGTGCTCATATTTTCTGGAAATTTACTAAGAACGTAGTGGCCGACTGTCGGGCTTGTAGCAATCATCTGGTAGCCCTCGAGTTTGAACTTTTTTAGGTAGTGAGCTGTAAGCCAACCGCCTGGAGGGTAGAAGTCGACTGGCAGGCCCCTGTTTTGGAAAAATGCACTCAATAACCTAGTTTAAAGCATACTTAGCCCAAAAATCCACTCAAATAAGGGATTTAAACCTAGAATATGTAATGAATAATAAGAGGGTTGAGAATGAAAGAAAAAGAGTAAGAAAGAGATGAGAATTGAAAAGGAATAAGCATGAGAACTACAAGAAAAATGAGAAAGTATTCTTAGTGTATGGATAGTGGTAGATAAGAGCATACTAAATAACCAATTGTTGGTATGGGACAACAATTAGGGCATTCTATAGTTAAATTAAATGATTTTGATAACATTGTGATGGTTATTAATTTTAAGTTAGTGAATTACCTTATGGCCAATTAAAGGATTCACATACTTAAAGTTATACATAACCACGGTATGAACCGAATCACCCTAGTTTATATACTTGTGAATAGTGTTTTAGGGAAATGATCTGTTGAGAACAGTAATCCTGAATATGTGGGGGAGGATCTACCAAAGAAGTGGGCCAGGACCCTATGGTTGTTGGTGGTGGGGGATAATCTGTTAGAGAGGTGGACAATGGCCTTCGTGGGGGTGTTGTGGATGGATGTACTTGGATCCACTAGAGGACGCTCCAGCATGTACATATATTATAGTCGAAGACTGTCGAATTATGAATATGTTGCAGTTGAGAACTATAGTAGTCGTAGACTACGAGATACTCAACTGTGAGTAAGGGTTATATGTATGAAGAGTTGTTCACTCAATGGCTCTCTGGATTTCTCTTAGTATGATCTTGTGATGATTATGATTTGACTTTGGCCATGAGAAAATGCTTTGATTTCCTTGGTTATGCTCTTATTTTTATGTGATGCCCTATTACCACTATGATGAGATATATATATCCTATGTAATGAATATGTGATATAATGTGATATGATCTGATGATATATGTATATCTTGTGTGATGGATATGGAATGATTGCATAAGTATGAGTAAGAAATATGAGATATAAATCTATAATTCATGTAATGTATCCCAGTAAGCATAATGTTTTATTTGATATAAGAAAATGTAGTGTTTTCTGTATAAATACAGTGGAATAGGCCAGTGTATTTTAAAACAGGTTGTTATTGATATTGAGATTCATTCTCATATAAAGTGTTGGTATGTATCAGATGCTTAGGTACCAGGTCTTGTTAGAGATAGAGGTGGAGATAGTGGAAATACCATTTTTAGGGTATTTCCTAGTGGTGAAGGAGCTATGGATTATTTTTGTCTTAAAAGTTCCCCCTACCCCTTGACTGCATAAGGTAGAGGGTCTGAGTAGTGTATTGTTGACATTCCTGATGCCTTGAATCCTTATTAATATTTTTGGAAAGGATCAGGATGATGATTTTTGGATGTATAAAGTAAGGGCATATATGTATTAGGATATGTGAGGTAGGTATCCACTAGTAGTTTTTGTTCAATGGGTATGAGTGACAGGCTTGTTGTCTCCTTACCCTAGTTGATACTCACATATCTATAGGTATATGTCTGTTGCACAGAAACGATAACTAATGTAAATTAATCCTATATGTGAATATAAATACATATATTTATATGTTTGTTTCAAATGTTTTAATTATTTTTTGCTATGTTACGTGTTAGTATCACGAGGGTAAAATTTTCAAACTAATAGCACTAAATTAATTAACTTGGCAAAAGTTAAAAATTTACTCAGGTATAGGTAGTAGTAACTCACCAATCTTGTTTAAATGTTTTATTGATTCACTAAAAGGAACCATAGGATTGGGGGTGTTACACTAAGTTAGTATCAGAGCATGGCTACCATGGTTAGCACATAGCTAACTCGGTAGTGAAGGGTAAATTCCTCGAGATAGAAATCAATGCAAGGTAGTTAGCTGAGCTATGGCAGTTGATTGACTTGTATTGTGTTTTTACTTAAGGAAGGAAGTGCTAGGTTCAGGTAGACAGTTTTTCTTATTGGTGTCATATGATCTCTTATAAATATTATGTTATTGAGACTGATCAACTCGATAATATTTGTTTTGTAGAGTGAAATATGGCCCCACCTAGGAAGAATACTAGCAAGGGAAAGGAGGATGAAGGTAGTTTGGCTGGGATTATGCAGACTCTGGTGGAACTCATAAGGGAACAAGCTGCTAATGCCACCTGATATGCTGTTACCAATGCAACTACACCTAAGGTAGTGAACCTATCAATGCAGCTTAGTGCAATGGTAAGTATTAAGGTCGTATTCCTCGGGAACGAGAAAGCCTAGAGTTACTACTTGTTTTCTATTATCTAGCTTAGCAATTAAAGTGATTATTTTTAACTAAACTAATAATTAATTAAGTGCAATAATAAATTACCAGCGACAAGGAACAAAAGAGAAATACCGAGGCAAGAAAAGCAAACCCAATGGGGACCTATATTGGTTGGCAAACACCTAAAGGATAATGGTCTATTGAATCTAATGATGCTACCTGTGAGTGAATTCTAAGTTAAATCCAATTTCACTCTCGAGACAATTAAATTTTTAAATCTAAGAATCTACCACTGGAATCTCTTCATAATGATTGATTTCAAATCAGCCTTATCCTTAATTTAACCTCATCTCTATGCAAAAATTAACTATTCTCTGCAATTAGATTCCAATTTCAATTATCATCTCTCGATCTCAAAAAGAAATCTAATTAGCATTGACAACGACATCTCATAATGAAAACTTAAACAATATATGCAGAATCACAAAGAAGATCATAACATCAAAATCAATATCCATACAAATAAAAATAGAATACCAACACAGTCAGGAAACCCAATGGATCTTACAAATTTAGCCACACATATTTACAGGTAATTTCATCAAATAATCCTTCAAAAAATCCATCAGACAATCAATTACCTAGGAGATAAAAATAGTAAAAATTATGCACGCCTTTGTCTTCTCAAATGCCCAACAATAACTGCACGGATTGGCCACCAAAAAACCATTGAAATCTCACCAAAAAACTGCCAGAAATTCGCTGAAAAAATCAATTTTAGATATGTCCAAAAGATCCATGGGTCGCGGGTCACAATGGGTCGTGGGTCATAATTCTCGAGTACTCTATGGGAAATGGCTGCAATAGTGGCCAAAACTAAGGCAGAAGGTCACGGATGAGGCACCTAGAGACGAAGGAACAATTTTCAGTGGTAGCTTAAATGGACGACACTGGACGGGTTGCGAATCGCTCCTAGATCGCGTCTCAGGTCTATCTCGGATCTCCAGATCTAGGGCTTTGCGATGGCCGGCGAACTGCAAGGAGGTTGCAATTGAGTTTCTTGAAGTTACAGGGGTGGCCACAGATGGTGGGTTAGCCAGAAAATGCCACAAAATGGTCGCGATGTGGATGGGTTGCGAATCATGTTGCGCAGGTCTATCGCCAAAACTCTACAGTTTTACGACATTCCAGTGGCTGAAACTGACAACGTTGTCCCACTCGTCATCCTCCATCACCGGGACATTGTCGCACCACCGCAGAGCTCTACCTAGAACCACCGAACACCCTCAAGCTTTTGGCTCTCTCTCTCTTGCGCGCGTTGCTTTCCTCTTTTTGTATTTGCCACTGTTCCAAGCCCCTTTTCCTTTTTCTCACACGGGTCCTCTCTCCCCACGCTAGTTCACTTGCTTTTAAGGCCCAATAAAGGGCATTTACTCAGCCCAATAAGCAAAATTAGCCCAAATGGCCCATTTTGGGTGCTCTAAAGGTTGTCTAAGTCCAAAATTGCTTCGTTTGCTGATGATGAATTGATAAAATGCGTGAAAATGAAAATGATGCAAATTTAGATTATTTTTATAATAAAATTATATAAAATGGTCATAAAATAGACAATTAACATCAAACAAATATGTATAAAATAAGGCACATCAACACCCAACAGGCTACTGCTTCTACTTAACAAGATGAAGCTACTACTGAAGCATTCCAACAATTTTAGGAAAGAGACCTGTGAATCACAACCTAAATCTCGAAGGTAGACAAGTGGGAAACCAAGCCTATAATGGATAGCCTGAATTTCAAAGGAACAAACCTCCTTCCTTTAGGGGTGAGTTTAACCTGCAGGTAGCTGAGGAATGGCTTCGAGGGATCGAAAAGTTTTTTGTGGTTTTAGGTAACACAGATGAACGAAAGGTACTATTCGTTACCTATATGTTGATTAGGGAAGTGGAATATTGGTGCAGAGTGTAACATCCGCTCCAATTATTATTAAAGAGATGTTTGATAATTGTTAATTTGATGTTTAATGCTTGTGTATGTTGCATTAATGCATGTAGTCACATTAGCTTAAGGACTAAATTGAAAGGAAATAAATGAAGGCTTAGTAAGAGGTGGTTAGGGACTCAATTGAAAAGAGAAAAGTAAGTGAGGTCAAGAGTGCAAAACATCCCAAGGACTAAAGAGTAATTTCCTAAACTTTCTAAAACCCTATCTAAAGCCCCAAAACTCTCACACACTTCTAAACCTTCAAATTTTAGAGAGAGAAGGAGAAGGGGCAAGTAGAGAGAGAAAGGGGCGAGCTAGGGCAAGAAAAGAGAGATTATGCTGAAAGAAGGGCAGATTAAAGCTGGAAATTAGTTCTGTAGTAAGGGGGATCATTTCTAACATATTCTACACACACATTTGCAAGAATCAAGGTAGCAATCCATCCTAAACCCTATCTTTTTCTAAAATGTTACTGTTGTTGGAAAATATGTATTTTTACATGTTTGAACTGAGATTGGGGTTAAAACCTACATTCTATATGCTCTTCTACTTTGATGGGATGTTGTGTTGCTGAATGTATGCTCATATGTGCTACAATGGATTGGAAGGGCTGGTTTGTGTTCATCTAGATATATAGACTAGATTTCCTTGAATGTACCATGTTTGAGCTAATGAACAAGAAATGTTTAATGAAAAGTAAAGTTTTTTGTATGGAAATTAAGCTCATATGTTTGGATTTGAAAATAGAATGCATGCTGGACTGGGTTTTATCAAAATCATGTTTTTTGAACTGCAGCAGAGCATAGCAAATGATCGCTAAGGCAAAGGCCGATCGCCATGTTTTTGGAAAACCCAGAAGTGTAGATAGAGGCTTAGTAGCTGACTGCCAGACACCTAGCAGTCGACTATCAGGCTCAGGTCTGCACTAAGCAGTCGACTGTCGTGTTCTTGAAAACCCAGAAGTGCAAACAGAAGCTTATCAACCGACTTCTAAGTTCCTAACGATCATTGTCGGGCCCCAGTGTTTACTGAGCGATCGTGGCGATCTAGCAGTTGACTATCGTGCTTATATTTTACCCAGAACGCATTTCAGAAAGCCACTAGCTAACTACCAATTGCTAGCTTACTAATTGGCACCAGAAAATTACATAGAGCCACCAGCCGACTGCTAGCCTTCCAACAATTGACTGACAACCCTCTAACTTGTGAAATGAGGTTTTTAATGGCAATTGAGCTTAGTAATTCTTTATACTAACTTAATTAAAGGCTCACAACATAGGGAAGCCAGGAAACTAGGAGTTTTTGGTGATGATACCCTTGGGATAGTGAAAGAAAAGAGAGCAAAAAACACAAAGAGGGAGAGAGAAAAGTATTCTCAGTGTATGTCTTAAGGTAGATAGGCTCATGATCGAGTGATCTATTATCGGTATGGGACGGCCATTGGGCATTCCACGGTTGTGCCATAAATTGGGATGGTTAAACATCCACTTGAACTTAGATGATTTCAAAAACACCGTGATGGTTGCGAACTTTAAGTTAGTGTCATCTCTTAAAGGCCATATGACAAACACATACTTAGAGTTAAGCATAACCATGACCATGGGCTAATTCACCCTATAATATATGTTGAGAATAGCGTACCGGGAGTGTGATCCATCAGTAAGGGATGGTGATTCCATAGTGTTATGATCCACCCAAAAGCGGAGAGGAAATGATTAGGGTAAAGTTGACGGTGATCCCATGAGAGTATACCAGCCCCGTTTGGGAAGAAAGGGAGAAATCCCACTGGTCAGGGATGATCTTCCGGAAAGGGGTAGGGACCATTATGGTACTTGGATCCACTGGGGGACGCCTCATAATGTACAAAAGGTTAAGGCATGGCTAAATAGACATGCGCTCATTCATATAGACAGTGGTGTGTGGAGTTATTGCTGGGTGACTCTCCCGATTACTCTCAGGGTGTTTTATGTACTGCTTGCATGTTATGAAAATGAAATGATGTTATGCTTAGTATCCCACATATGTTTTATAAGAAATTTTTTATGATGAGAATGATGATGAATACACTTCCCATGTTTGCAAGTTGATATGTTTTAAATGCATATGCATACACATTAGTATATAACATGATTAAATGCTTCACTCACTGAATCCCTATAGTATGTTATACATTTTATGAAAGAATGTAGAGGTTTTCCATGCGAGCACGGTGGTACAGGTTAACGAATTTTGTAACTGGTTGTATTGCTACTGAGATTCATTTCTCACAATAGTGTTGACATGTACCAGATGTGTAGGTCCCCTTGGGATGGAGAAAGAAGGTAAGGTATGCAGAAGTGTCCCATCTAGATACACAAAATATTTATTTTAGATAGTATAAGTACATATTAAGATTGAGCTAGCCTTCATGATATTTTGAGAAAGGCTAGTGCAGGATTATTTTGTATAGCCTATTCTAACTTATATGTATATGAATTAGGTTGGATTGATGATTAGACTATTTAATGCGGTTATGAGTGGCAGGATTGTTGCCTCCATACCCAATAGTTAATTGATTATATTTAATTAAAAATGCATGTCTACGTATAGTTAATTCAGGTGTATGCTATATGTGTTTATTCCGCTGTGTTATTGAGAGAACCCGAGAGTAGAGACCAACCCAAATGACAATTAATTAATTTACTTGGTAAAAAGTTTAAAATTTATTTGGGTAGAAGTGATAGTAACACCCACATTCTGATAATTATTTTCATATTATAGTTCCTAAAATAACTAAAGGAACCGTAGGATAAAGGGTGTTACAGAGAGGGGCTAGACAATTACTGGAGGCTCAAGGAAGCCTGATCACCTAGGAATCATTTAAGAGGGTATACCTAGAAAAGTACTTTCCTCAATGAGGAATTAGAAAGAAATCGAATTTATGCAAATAAAGCAAGGTAATATAATCTTTGAGGATTACTTAGCTAATTTTGAAGAGTTGTCTAAGTTCTCTTCCTATTTAGAGCTTCATCCAAACGAAGCATGGAAGGCCATACATCTGGAAGCTAGGTTGAGATCAGAGTTAAAGAATGTTGTTGCTCTATTTGAAATTAGAAACTTTGCTATGTTAGTAAACAAGTGTCACATAGTTTCTCAGAACCTAGCTGATATAGAAAAAGAAAGGCAAAGAACTAACTTCCTTAAAAGGAAGCAGCCTAGATTCCTTAGAGGAAGGGACAACAAGAATGAAGGAACCCAAAAAGGGAAGAGGCCGATGATGAGACAGGCGATGTCTAATGTTCAACAAATGCAATGAGGTATCTGCTTCAATTATGGAAAATAAGGAC
Organism: Senna siamea; assembly: GCA_031216115.1. NCBI lineage: Eukaryota > Viridiplantae > Streptophyta > Magnoliopsida > Fabales > Fabaceae > Senna > Senna siamea. The sequence continues at coordinate 15,987,017 of CM062356.1, forward strand.
ATTTTCATAGGGATTAACCAGAGTAGAAGAAACAAGGTGACACTATTAGATCTCTTACTACTAGAAGAGTCTATAACCTCGAGGGCAAGGTAGTGACCCAATATAATGATTCAATGAAAGGTAAATAAATGTTTAATGAATGATATATCTTTGATTGTACTATTTGATTCTGGTGCTACCCACTCTTTCATTTTATTGGAATGTGTGGAGAGATTAAATTTGCCTTTGATTAGTCTACCTTATTAATTGTATATTTCCATTCCACCTGGAGAGCAGGTTTTGACCTCTTTAGCTTGCTTGAATTGTTCAATTGTTGTTGAAAATAGATCTTTTGTTATTGATATGATTTGTTTACCTTTAGTGGATTTAGACATTATTCTTGGCATGAATTGGTTGTTTGTTAACAATGTAGTCTTGGATTTTTTAGAAAGGTATGTGACTTTTATAGATACCTTCCTAGTGAATAGGAGTGTTGAGGAAAAGAATCAGAGAATGCATTTTCTATGTTCTTACAAAGTTAAGATTTAACATAAGCTTAGTACTATCCCTATAGTAAATGAATTTCCAAATGTCTTTCCTGAAGAAATCTTAAGTCTTCCACTTGAGAGAAAGATAAAGTTCACTATAGAGTTGATTCCTAGAATAGGACTTATTTGTATAGCACCCTATAGGATGTCTCTCTTAGAATTGACAAAATTAAAGGTGCAAATAGAGGATCTCTTAGAGAAATAGTTTGTAAGACCCAGTGCTTCACCATGGGGAGCACCAGTGTTGTTTGTTAAGAAGCAAGATGGAAGTTAAGGTTGTGTATAGATTATAAGCAATTAAACAGAGTGACAATAAAGAATAAATATGCAATCCCTAGAATAGATGATCTATTGGATCAGTTAAGAGCTACTATGTTTTCCAAGATTGATTTGAGGTCGGGGTATCATCAAATCAGAGTAAGAGCAGAAGACATACCTAAGACAGCCTTAAAACTAGATATGGGCATTATGAATTTCTCGTAATGCCATTTGGGCTGACAAATGCTTTAGCTATTTTCATGGATTACATGAATCATATCTTTAGACCCTACCTTGACTAGTTCGTAGTAGTGTTTATTGATGATATTCTAGTATATTCTAAAAGTAGCAAAGAGTATAAATATCATCTTAGAATTATGCTGCAGCTACTTAGAAAGAAGCAATTGTATGCTAAATTTGAAAAGTGTGAGTTCTGGTTGGAAGAGTTAAGATTCTTAAGTCATGTAATCACTAGAGATGGAGTAGCAGTAGATCCAAGTAAGACAAAAGCGGTGGTTGGTTGGGAGAGACCCACAATAGTGACCAAAATTCATAGTTTTCTTGGATTAGCCAGTTACTATAGGAGATTTATTCAAGGGTTTTCGCAGATAGTGTTACCTTTGACTAAAATGACTAGGAAAGATGTTCCATTTGTGTAGGATGTAAAATGTAAACATAACTTCCAAACTCGAAAAGAAAGACCAACAACCACACCTATCTTAATCATTTCAGATCCATTAGAAAAATTTGAATTGTATTGAGATGCATCCAAGAAAGGCCTAGGGTGTGTCTTAATGCAAAATGGGAAAGTGGTAGCATATGCATCAAGCCAGCTAAAACCTCATGAAATAAATTATCTTACGCATGATCTAGAACTAGCGGCCATAGTGTTTAACTTAAAAATTTAGAGACATTACCTCTATGGGTTTAAATTTGAGGTATTCAGTGACTATAAAAGTCTCAAATACCTTTTAAACCAAAAAGAGCTAAATATTAGATAGAGGAGATGGATAGAGTTTATTAAAGACTATAATTTTGAATTGAAGTACCATCCAGAGAAGCCAAATGTAGTGGCCGATGCTCTAAGTAGGAAATTCCTTCATGTAGCTTACATGATGATGAGTGAAATGAATATGATTGAGAATTTTAGGAATTTGAGTTTGTCCACTTTGGTGTTGCCAGATAGGTTGTACCTGAATGAAATGAGAATTGAGAATCATCTTAGAACTCAAATCCTAGAAGCCCAAAAGGAAGATGAATTCTTAAAGTCTCTAAAAGGCCTAAAGGAATTCCAGAAAGAAGTTAACAGAGTAATAACCTTCCAAAGTAGGTTATATATTCCAGAATTAGGAGAATTAAGGAATAAAATCTTAGAGGAAGCCCATAAAAACAACTATATTATTCATCCTGGAGCCACTCAGATGTACCAAGATTTGAAAACAAATTTTTGGTGGCCAGGTATGAAAAAGCACATAGCTAAATATGTTGCTAAATGCCTAGTATGCTAGCAGGTGAAGATTAAACATCAGAAACTTGCAGGAATGTTGCAACCTCTAGAGATTCCTGAATATAGATGGGAGAAGATTTATATAGATTTTCTAGTTGGTTTGCCTAGAACTTAGTTAGGAAATAATGCAATCTGGGTGATTATAAACAAATTAACTAAATCTACACATTTCCTACCTATTAAAATAAAATTTTCATTGGATAGGTTGGCCCAATTGTACATACAAGAAATAGTGAGACTCCATGGAATACCCACTAGTATAGTATCTGAAAGAGATCCTAGGTTTACTTCTAGATTCTAAAGAGCCTTCCAAGAGGTGTTTGGTACTAAGTTAAACTTTAGTATTACTTATCATCCTTAAATTGATGGGCAGATTGAAAGGACTATATAGACTTTAGAAGATATGCTTAGAGCTTGTATATTAGAACAAAAAGGAAGTTAGGATAGAATTTAACCTTTAGTGGAGTTTTCCTTTAACAATTGTTTTCACTCTAGTATAAGAATGGCTCCATATGAAGCCTTGTACAGGAGAAAGTGTAGATCACCATTGTGCTGGTTTGAGGTAGGGGAGAGACAAATATTAGGACCTAAGTTAGTTCAACAAACTACTGATCAAGTAAAAATGATTAGAGAGAAAATGGCTAAGGCCCAGGATAGGTAGAAAAGTTATGCAGATAAGAGGAGGAGACCATTAGAATTTACAAAAGGAAATCATGTTTTACTTAAGGTGTCTCTAGTTACTGGTATTGGTAGGATTATTAAGTCCAGGAAACTAAATCCTAGATAGATTATACCATACCATATTCTGAAAAGAATGGGTTCATCCATATACCAGATAGCTTTACCCCCATTTTTATCCAATCTCCACAATGTTTTTCATATTTCTCAACATCGTAAAATACATTCCTGATTCTTCACATATTCTTGATGCCAATATAGTACAATTAAAAGATAATTTTACTTATCATCCTAGACCTTTAAGAATCATTGGTACTAAGGTCAAGCAATTAAGGAACAAGACAATTCCACTGGTAAAGGTATTGTGGGATCAATCATCATCACAAGAAGCCACTGGGAGAAAGAAGAGGAGATGAGAAGAAGTTTTCCAAACATTTTTTAGTAGGTATGTACAAATTTCGAGGATAAAATTTCTTAAAAGGAGGGGAGAAATGTAACATCCACTCCTCTTATTTATTAAGAGATGTTTTGTTAATTTTAAAGAAAATAAAGCTCATGTTTGTTGCATTAGATTGCATGTAGTTGCATTAAGAGGAAGGATTAAATTGAAAAGAAAAGAGTAGGGACTTGAATAAGAGGAAAAAGGTTGAGTAGAGGAAGCTCTATAAGCTTTCCATAATTGAGGGTAGCATACCATAACATTAGCCAAAATATTTACTGTAGCTACCAAGATTTTGAATTTACATGCCAATAGTTCAGGGGAAAAATCATAATTTGGCATATGGCCAGAGAAATTATCATTTTGAGCTACATGATCAAGGATTATGATCAGAATTGGCAATTCCTGAACAGCCTATAAATAGGGCCAAGTCCCAGAAGCTTCATTTCTCACCTTGCATTCTAAAATCTAGAGAGAGAAAAGGAACCAAGTAGAGAGAGAAAGTGAAGGAGAAAAGATCAAATCTTCATTTTCAATAAGAATTGAATCCAGGAAAGTGTTTAGGCAAGCATCTAACATAATAATTAGTTCACCAGCAAGGAAATAAGGTAGCAAAACAACCTATTCCCTCTAATTTTGAATTTACCATTCATATTCTGAAAATGAGACTTTTATGTTATCTGAAGTAAAAGAGGGATTAAAAACTACATTCTTGATATTTTTAAATGCTATTAAGTGTTTTACACTATAAGAATATACTTATACATGCTAAAATCAGATTATGAGAAATGGGTTTTTACTTACTAAATGAATATGGGGTTTCATCCAAGATTTGAGTAAGATTAAATGGTAGTTTAGGCTGTCTTTAAGTGATAAATGATTCTTGCACACTACTATTGAGTTAATGAGGGTAAAAAATGATTTACAAACAAGTTCTTAGGTAGAAATTTGGGTCAACAAATGATTTGAAAAATAGAGAATAACATAGCGGCCGACTGGTAGCCCTTACCAGTCGACTGTCTTGCTCTTCAGTTGCCCAATAATGCATCTAGAGTGCTAGCAATCGACTGCTAGAAGGGTGGAAGTCGACTACTGTGCTCATATTTTCAAATTATAGCTCATCGTAACATAAAAAAGCTGGAAATAAAAATAGATTCAACCACTGCTATTCATCTTCTAAATGAAACAACTATCAATGAAAAACATCACTACTTCACCATCATCTATAATTGTAAGTCCCTACTTTCTACTTTGGAGAACTGGAACCTTTAGAACTGCTTTTGTGAAGCAAATTCATGTTCTGAGGCCCTTTCCAACCATGTAAGAAAGACTGCCACAGGCCTCATCCTCTTCCACAAATGTAACATCCGCTTCTTCTATGCATTAAGAGATTTTTGTTGATTTTAAATGAATTAAATGCTTGTGTTTGTTGCATTAAATATCATATAGATGCATTAAAATAAATTAGAATAAGAGTTTTAAGGGAAAGGAAAGAATAGGGACCAAATTGAAAAGAAAAAGATGAAGGATAGATGTGTGAATTTCTAAAACTTTAGGGCAATAGGCCATAATTTTAGTCAAAAGATTTACTGTAGCAACAGAATTTTGAAATCTCCCGCTAGTGAATTAGGGACAAAATCGTAATTTAACAAATAGTTAGAGAAATTATCATTTTGAGCCGAATGGTTAGGAATTAGGAGTAGAATTACAAAGGACCAGATTGCCTATAAATAGGTGAAAATTTTAAAACCCTTATTTGGCATATTGGATTCAGAAATTCTAGAGAGAGAGAAATCGAGTTAGAGAGATAAAGAGTTGTAATTGTGAAGGAAGAAATCTGTTAGGGGGATTTAAACATTTTTTGAGCTAGGAAATCATCCCAAAACACTTTCTAACCATCAATCACCAAGTATAAATTAGAAAAAAGGTAGCAAATCACCAATCTCTCTCAATTTTTGAAATATACTGTTCATGACTGAAATGCTTGATTTCTCTGTTGTTTAAGTTTGAGAGAGGTTAAAACCTACATTCTTAGTGTTTTTTATGGCTATTGGATGTTTTAAAATGCATAAATATGCTTATGAATGTCTGAAAGCAAATATGAAAAATGGGTTTTTATGGTTTTTGATAAAGAGTTTAAATCCAAGATTTAAGCATAAGTAATTGGTGGTTTGGGATATTTTGTGTGGTAAATGAAGTCCCTATGCTGTTATTGAGTTTTTAATCATCAAAACCATATTTTAAACATGTTTTTGGGCTAAAAAGATTGGTCAACTATGAGTTTTAAAATAGATCATAACATAGCAGTTGACTTATAGCCCTTACCAGTCGATTGTCATGCTCTTGAGTTGCCTAGAAACATGTCCAAAATGCTAGCAGTCAACTTCCAAGGGTTGGAAGTTGACTATCGTGTTCTTATTTTCTAGCAATTAGCCCAGAGTAGAGCAGTCAACTGTCAACGTCTTATAAGTCGACTGCCAGGAGGCTGGAAGTGTAACACCCCATATTCTCTTGATTGGTTTTAAATTAATGTTTCCTTAATTAATTATATGAGTTGCCATAAAATGTGACACAATTTTTTTAGTGATGTAATGAAGAATGGACCTAGGTATTAAGTAGCATGGAATGTTCATAAAAAGGGAATATGTGAAATTGAGATGTTTAGTTTAATTTCCTATTTTTCTTCCTTTCGCCTCATTACCACAAGAGACAACCAAATTCTAAATAGATATATATATACATGCACGGCAAGGACAAATGGGAAGTGTAACCATGAAACGAATGGAAAATAAGAAGAAGCATGTGAATTCTTATATGCCACATGGCAATGGAGAGAGATTTATTCTTATGCTAATTAAAATAATGTTTTCATTTGGTGAAGGTAAAGGTGAGAAGAGGAAGAAGAACGTGACTTTTATAACCATAAGGCAATAGAAATTGAGAAGAGAAGGAAAAGAGTTAGCATCCATTAAATATATATATATACATGCATTTGGTGTAGTGAAATGAAAGCAAGGGAGAAACGTGTGACATTAGACCTCTTTTCTTCCCTTTAGCCTTAATCTCAACGTGACCGAGTGCAAGTGATGACTAGAGGCTTGTGTGGAAGGTACATTCGGTGTGTGATACAAGTTACCTTCTCACATTGCCTACAATGTGCCCGAAGAGGGGAGACTCACTGTGCCTTGCATGGAACATGAGTCTTGCGTGAGTCCATTTTCCTTCCCTTTTGGCGCCACCGAGTGAAGAGTTTGCATAGGAATTAAATTATGATGCTAAAACGTGAAGCTATGTGAACCGTACCCCTTTTGTGTAAGTATAAAGATGGTGTGACTTTCCTTCCTTCCTTCCTTCAACATAGCCGAGTGGGATTACCAAACTTGAAAGTAATGAGAATTATACTTAAAAGTACACGTGGCAATTAGATAAAAATAAAAATGATTAAAAATAGGAAGAGTAGCTTTCCATTACCCGAATGGACAATATACATGAGGGAATGGGATTAAAATTTCATACGACAAGGAGGAGAGGGAGAGTTCAACGTGAATAGTGGATAAAACACAAAATTTCAAGGAAAATAGGGTTGCACTTAATTACACGTGAGGCCATGAAATCATAATAATGAGCATGAAAGTAGCGTCCCATTTTGGTCAAATAGAAAATGTAAGGGAGAAAGGGAAGTGAAAAGGAAAGTAAATACACACACGGCAAGTACATCCAAAAGAAATAGGGCAGCTTGGCAAGGAGAAAGAAAAGCTCTTGTGAAGGGGAAGGAGCTAGCTAGACGAGAGAAGAAGAAGAAGCAAGAGAGAAGGATAAGATTTAAGAGAAACACTAAAAGACCTCCATCATTTTTGCACCACTTGAGGTAGGTTAGCAATTCTTTGACTTTTGTTCCATGTTCTAGAATATATGCATCATAATTTTCCAAGCTTCCATGGAACATTAGTTTCTTCTTTACATTCTTGATGATATGAATGTCATGTTGGCTAAGTTTGTATGGTTAATTGGTGTGTTTGTTGATGTGTTGAAATGGATATTGATATTATCATGAGAGAACTCTTGTTAGAAAAATTTACCATGTATCATGGAAAGTATAACTTAAGATAATGCTAGAAAAATTATGTTCTTGCATGGTTAATGTAGTTTTATGTTAAAAGTACCAAAAGGGAGTACACTATCTAGATGTTGGCTTGAAACCATGGTATCACCCTTGTTCACCTATCAAACCCAAGATTGACCTTTGTAATGCATGGAAAGGCTTGTTGAAAAATGTGTGAGGAAGGTTACATTTTGGTTAGGGTAGGAAAGAGGAAGAACATAATGATAAATTAGCCTATGGTAAATGGATGACCCTTTGTCATATGATAAATGTTTAGGTTAGATGTGAGAATGATGGAATGAGTGTAATCATAAATTGTAGCATGTAAAATAAGCCAATGAAATAAGTAAAAAGAAATGGCTAATGGAATGGTTACATAACTTAGATGTGAGGGAAAGTACCATAATAATTTTCATATGTGGTATCATTAGTCTTGAAATGTATGAAGGATGGAGGAATGTGAAAATTGGACCAAAAAAATCATAGATTCCACCCCTTTCTCATGATGGCCAAAAATAATCCCTCATTTAGTCTTGGTAACCGAATCCATGTACTAAGTGTAAATGACTAATAACGTGTCATACAATAGCTAAATGCAAGAGAAATTGGAAGGGTAATAGTAAGATGAATTAGGGTTCACAATTAATTTATAAAGATGGCCAAGTGTTCACAATGTGACCTAGTGAGGTGTGATCGAAGGTGCTTCACACCTGTGACCTAGTGTTCACAATGATAAAGGTGGCCAAGTGTCCACAATGTGACCAAGTGTTTATACTTAATTTATAAAGGTGGCCAAGTGTCCACAAGGTGACCTAGTGAGGTGTGATTGAAGGTTCTTCACACTCGTGACCGAGTGTTCACAATGATAAAGGTGGCTAAGTGTCCATAATTTGACCAAGTGTTCACACTTAATTTATAAAGGTGGCCAAGTGTCCACAAGGTGACCTAGTGAGGTGTGACCGAAGGTGCTTCACACCTATGACCTAGTGTTCACAATGATAAAGGTGGCCAAGTGTCCACAATGTGACCTAGTGAGGTGTGACCAAAGGTTCTTCACACCCGTGACTGAGCGTTCACAATGATAAAGGTGGCCAAGTGTCCATAATTCTTGAGGTGTGACTGAAGGTACTTCACACTCTAAGATAAGGTAATTTTTAAGAATGAAATGTATAACTAATCATTGTTTATTTCAATTTTAACACGTATAATCCCATGAAAAGATGTTATAATTGAAACGAGAATATCTACTTTTATCACATTGACATTTCAAATAATCATGCAATGCTTGCCAATCGGTATATATATACATGAGACTGTGTTTGAAATGACTAGAATGTAGATGAAAATGTTTTTGGTGCTTGCACCCTGGTACATATTAGTTTATTTTTAAAATAATAAATTGTTAAGCTACTGGAGAACTTGTGTTTCTCATTTATATGTTAATATGTATCAGATACGAACATTTAGTAGTGTTAGGGAAAGATGGCAACCCCATTTTGCTAAAAGCCTTTTATATTCCTTTATTTTGGGTCCTGATTCTCTATATGGTTTTTGGATTATGAGTTAGGACCATTGTTTTGGCTATATATAGTAAAGGGAAATGGGAAATTTTTGAGGAAAGGATATGTGAAGGACCTATTTATCCCTATTATTTGTAAAAGGAGTTTGAGTAACAAGCTTGTTGTCTCTAAAATTCTTATAGATGGGTACTTCATATATCCTGGTATATGTTCACAGAAGGATGTAATAGACATTTATTATTAGACATTTATTATTTGTAATATAAAAGTGTTATAAATTTCGCTGTGATGTATTTAATTTTATTTCTGCTATGCATATGAGTTTGATCTGAGCACAAGAATCCAAACCTAATCTACTTTAATAACACTTAATGGTATCACTACTTAGATGTTATACATGAATAATTAAGTCAAGAATAATGTACCGAACTTATCTGTTTACATTGAAGGACTTATAATACTAAATAAGAGCATTACAGGAAGTCGACTTGTAGCTCTCTAATTTAGGAAATTTGACTCAATAACCTATTTTAAGCCATAATTAACCCAATACTTTACTCTAATGTAGGATTTAAACCTAAGATGTAATGGTTAGCATGATAATTGAAAATGCTTCAGAATAAATGAGAAAGAAAAGAGAAACATGATATTTTATAAAATGAGCATAAACTATAAATGAGAATAACTGTAAATGGTTGATGGGCGAGAATAACTGCAAATGGTTATGCTACAAGAATAGTTGTATTTAGTTATACCACGAGAATAGCTACATTTGGTTATACCATGAGAATAACTAAAATTGGTTATACCGCAAGAATAACTGCAACTGGCTGTAATCCAAGAAAAGTTTTGTAGATGGTTAACCACGAGAATTAATGCAGACAGTTAACCACAAGAAATAATACAGATGATTAACTATGAGAATTAATGCAGACAGCTAACCATGAGAATGGTTACAGGCAGTGAAAACCACAAGAATGATTACAGGTGGGTCATGACCACGAGAGAACTATTTATACATGGAAATGTTTAAAGATTTCTTTTGTGATGCTTTTGATTATGGCCATATCAATTGCTTGATTTCCTTGCTTATGCTCTATACTAATCTCTACATTAATATATGACTATTAGCTGCTACCATTACAATCTGAGAATATATCCTGTGTGATGAATATCTGATGATGTGCACACATATTTATAAGTATGTATAACATTTATGGATATTATTCCAATAGCATAATATTTCAAATACTGTGAAAGAATGTGGTGTATTTTTGTATCAGTATGATGGTACAAGTTAGCAGTTTTTAAATTACAAGTGATTCTTACTACTAAGAAACTTTTCTCACTAAATGTTGATTTGTATCAGATGCCTAGGTTTCAGATCATGCTAAAAGTAGAAGTTGAGATAGTAGAGATACCCTTTATGGGGTATTTTCCAGTTATTAAAGAAATATGGATTGTATATAGATGGGAAGTTCCTTTCACCCCCTGACTACATGAAACCTTAAGAACTGTATAGTAATATTTTGAGATGCCCATTACCCTTCATCCTTATAAATATTTTGGAAGGATCAAGAGAATGAATTTTGATGTAAGAAAATAGGGCATATATGTATTAAGATATGTGAGATAGGTATCCACTAGCAGTTTTGTCGAGGGGTATGAATGATCGGCTTGTTGTCTCCTTACCCTTGGTTAACACTCTCACATACCTATATGTCTCACACACACAGAGGTTTATGTTTTGTAAGAATTATCCTGTAAATTTGAATGTGTATGTACATACATATATCTATGTGTCTTATCTAAATAATTTAATTATTTTTGCTGCGTAACGTGTGGAAACCTAAGTGTAGCAACCCAAACTAGTGGCACTCAATTATTTAACTTAGAAAAAGTTAAAAATATACTTGGGTAGGGGCAGTAGTAAACTTATCAATCCTATATTATATCATCTTATATTATTTAATTATCCTAAAAGAAATATAAGGTTGAGGGTGTTACACTGAGTTGGTATCAGAGTATGGTTACCACGGCTAGTTGAGCACTGGCTAGATAACAAAGGGTAGATTCCTCAGGAGAGAGACTAATACAGGTTAGTTAGCTAAATCTAAATAGTTCACTGACTTGTATTCTGTTTTAACTTAAGGAATAGAGTGCTAGGTTTGGGTAGACAATATTTCTTATTAGTGCCATATGATCTCTTAGAAATATTATGTTATTGAGACTAATCACCTTGGTAATGTTTGTTTTGTAGAGTGAAGTATGGCTCCACCTAAAAAGAATACTATAAAGGAGAAAGAAGGATAGGGTAATATGGAAAGACTGATGCAAGCTATAATAGGAGTGGCAGAGGCTATGAAGGAGCAGGCAGCTGCTACTACCCATGCATATGAGAGAACAAGTGGTTGCTACTACTTATGTCCTCAGGAAATTTCAGGAATAGGGGAATATCCATAATAACCTTAACTCTCAAGAAGGACAGGTTGGAAACCCAATATATCATGGCTGGTCAGAATTTTAAAAAGCAAAACCTCCTTCTTTTAGGGGTGAGTTTGACTTGAAGGTGGCTAAGGGATGGTTGAAAGGAATGGAGAAGTTATTTGGGGTTCTCGGTACAACTAATGCTCAAAAGGTCTTATTTTCCACCAATATGTTGAATGGAGAGGTAAAGTATTAGTAGAAAGGAGGAATCTAGATCACTTGGAATTCATTCAAGGAAGCATTTCTTAGGAAGTATTTTCCTCAGAGTGTGAGGAATGAGAAAGAGATTAAGTTCATGCAGATCAAGAAGGGCAACATGAAATTTGATGAATACTTAGAAAAATTTAAGGAATTATCTAAATTTTCCTCCTATCTAAGGCTTCAACCAGATGAGGCATAGAAAGCAATGCATTTAGAGGCTGGGTTAAGGCCTAAGTAGAAAAATGTGGTAGCTCTAATGGAAATTCAAAATTTTGCCACATTAGCAAACAAGTGTTGCATAGTTTCCAAGAATCTAGTAGAGACTAAGAAAGAAAAACAAAAGAGTAACTTCTTCAAAAGAAAGCAACCAGGATCTTTCTTAGGGAGAGATAGTAGATTTGGTAAAGGCCCAAAAGGTAAAAGGCCAATGCGAAGGCCAATATTGCCAAATGTCTATCCTAAATGCCATAAAAGTCATAAGGGACCCTACAAATGGCTACAACTAAAGGTACAACATGGTGTATGTTATAAGTGTGGGAAGGAAGGACACTTTATCAGAGACTATCCACTGTGGAAGAGACAGGGTGACACATCTAAACCTCCTACTACTGGAAGAGTCTATATTCTTAAGGGTAAGGAAATGGCTTAGTCTAATGATTTAATGAAAGATAAATGTTTAATTAATGGTATATCTTTAATTATACTATTTGATTCTGGCGCTACACACTTATTCATTTCGTTGGAATGTGTAAAGAGATTAAATCTACCTGTGACTAGCTTACCTTATCCATTTTCTATTTCTATTCCAGCTGGAGAGTAGGTTTTGACTTCTTTAGCCTGCTTGAATTGTTCTATTATTGTTAAGAACAAATATTTTGTTATTGATCTAATCAGTTTACCTTTAGTGGATTTGGACATTATTCTTGGGATGAACTGGTTATCTGTAAATAATGTAATCTTGGATTGTTCAAAAAAGTCTGTGACTTTTGTAGATACCATGCTAGTAAATAGGAGTAATAAGGAAAAGAATGAAAGAATACATTTTCTATATTCTTCTGAGATTCAAATTCAGCATAAACTTGAGACTATCTCTGTAGTGTGTGAATTTCTAGATGTTTTCCCCAATGAAGTCTTAAGTTTTCCACCTAAGAGAGAGATAGAATTTTTTTTAGAATTGATTCCAAGAATAAGACCAATTTCTATAGCACCCTATAGAATGTCTCCCATAGAGTTGACAGAGTTTGAAGTACAAATATAAGACGTCTTAGAGAAATAATTAATTAGACCTAGTGCTTCACCATGGGGAGCCTCGGTATCATTTGTGAAAAAGAAAGATGGAAGCTTAAGGTTGTGAATAGATTATAAGAAACTGAACAGGGTAACAATAAAGAATAAATATCCACTCTCTAGAATAGATGATATGTTGGATCAATTGAGAGGAGCTAATGTGTTTTCCAAAATTGATTTTAGGTTAGGGTACTATCAAATTAGAGTGACAAGAGAAGGCATACCTAAGATAGCCTTTAAAACAAGATATGAACACTATGAATTTCTTGTAATGCCATTCAGATTGACTAATGCTCTAGCTATTTTCATGGATTACATGAATGGTATCTTTAGACCCTACCTTGATCAATTCGTGATAGTGTTTATAGATGACATTCTTGTATATTCTAAAAGTAGTGAAGAGCATGAACATCATCTTAGAATTGTGTTGCAGTTACTTAGAAAGAAGCAATTGTATCCTAAAATTGAGAAGTATGAATTCTAGTTGGAAAAGGTAAGATTTTTAGGTCATGTGATTACTAGAGATGGAGTAGCAGTAGATTCTAGTAAGACAAAGATGGTAGTTGGTTGGGAGCGACCTACCACAGTGACGGAGATCTGTAGTTTTATCGAATTAGCCGATTACTATAGGAGATTTATTCAAGGTTTTTCGCAAATAGCACTGCCTTTGACTTAATTGAGTAGGAAGGATTTTCCATTTTTGTGGGATACCAAATGTGAACATAGTTTCCAAACTTTGGAAGAAAGACTGACAACCATACCTGTCTTAATCATTCTAGACCGATTAAAAAAATTTGAAGTGTACTGTGACGCATCCAAGAAGGGCCTAGGGTATGTCTGATGCAGAATAAGAAAGTAGTAGCATATGTATCTAGGCAACTAAGAGCCCATGAGAATAATTATCCTACCTATGATCTTGAATTAGCAGCTGTAGTGTTTGCCTTAAATATTTTGAGACATTATCTCTATGGATCTAGATTTGATGTATTTAAGGACCACAAAAGTCTCAAATACCTTTTTAATCAAAAAGATTTAAATATGAGACAAAGGAGGTAGATGGAATTTATTAAAGACTATAATTTTGAATTGAAGTACCACAAACGTAGTAGCTAATGCTTTAAGTAGGAAATCCCTTCATATAGCTCACATGATGGTGAGTGAAATGAACCTAATTGAGAAGTTTAGGAATTTAAGTTTGTCTAATCTGATGTTGCCAGATAGGCTATACCTAAATGAAATGAGAATTGAGAATGACCTTAAAACTCAAATTCTAGAAGTCTAAAAAGAAGATGAATTCTTAAAATCATTGAGTGACTCAAGAGAATTCAAAAAAGAGATAGATGGGGTAGTAACCTAGAAAATAGGTTATATCCCCAAATCAGGGAGATTGAGGGATAAAATTTGAGAAGAAGCTTATAGAAGCAACTATATTCATCCTGGTGCCACTAATATGTACCAAGACTTGAAGAAAAATTTCTAGTGGCCAGGTATGAAAAAGCACATAGCTGAGTATGTTACTAAATGCCTAGTGTGCCAGCAGGTGAAGATTAAATATCAAAAACCTGCAGGAATACTGCAACCTCTAGAAATTATTGAATGGAAATGGGAGAAAATTTTCATGAATTTTGTAGTGGGTTTGCCTAGAACTCTATCAGGAAATGACACAATCTAGGTGATTGTTGACAGATTGACTAAATCTACACATTTCCTACCTATTAAAATAAATTTCTCATTGGATAAGTTAGCCCACTTGTATATACAAGAAATAGTAATACTCCATGGAATACCCACTAGTATAGTATTAGATAAAGATAATAGATTTACTTCTAGATTCTAGAGAGCCTTGTAAGAGGCATTTGGTACTAAGTTGAACTTCAATACTGTTTATCACCCTCAAACCAATGGGCAAACTGAAAGGACAATCCAGACATTAGAAGATATGCTTAGGGCATGTACATTAGAACGAAAAGGAAGTTGGGATAGAATTTTGCCTTTAGTTGAATTTTCTTATAACAATAGTTTCCACACCAGAATAGGAATGACTCCTTATAAAGCCTTGTATGGGAGAAAATGTAAATCACCCTTGTGTTAGGTTGAGGTGGGGAAGAGACAAATTTTAGGGTCGGAATCAGTTCAACAAACTACTGATTAGATAAAAATGATCAAGGAGAAAATGACTAAGGCCTAGGATAGACAAAAAAGTTATGCTGATAAGAAGAGGAGACCCTTAGAATTTGTAGAAGGGAATCTTGTTTTCCTTAGAGTATCTTTAGTTACTGGTATTGGTAGGGGTATTAAGGCCAAAAAATTGAATCCTAGATATATTGGATCATACTAGATTCTGAAAAGAATAGGTTCATCTGCTTATCAAATAGCATTACCACCATTTTTGTCCAATCTCCAAAATGTTTTTCACATTTCTCAACTTCGTAAATATATTTCAGAACCTTCTCATATTCTTGACGCCAGTACTGTACAATTGAAAGATAACTTAACTTATAATCCTAGACTTTTAAGAATCATTGGTACTGAAGTCAAACAATTGAGAAATAAGACAATTCCACTGGTAAAGGTATTGTGGGATCAGTCATCACCACAAGAAGCTACGTGGGAGAAAGAAGAAGATATGAGAAAAGTGTATCCAGATTTATTTCTTTAGGTACGTTTTAAATTTCGAGAACAAAATTTTTTAAAGAAGGAGAAAATTGTAATATCCGCTCCTTCTACGCATTAAGAGATGTTTATTGATTTTAAATGAATTAAATGCTTATGTTTGTTGCATTAAATAGCATATAGATGCATTAAAATAAATTAGAATAAGAGTTTTAAGGGAAATGAAAGAATAGGAACCAAATTGAAAGGAAAAAGATGAAGTAAGGATAGATGTGTGAATTTTCAAAACTTTAAGGCAATAGGCCATAATTTTAGTCAAAAGATTTACTATAGCAATAGAATTTTGAAATCTCCCACCAGTGAAATAGGGATAAAATGGTAATTTAACACATAGTTGGAGAAATTATCATTTTGAGCTAAATGGTTAAGAATTAAGATTAGAATTGCAAAGGACTGGATCACTTATAAATAGGTGAAAACTTCAAAACCCTTATTTGGCATATTGGATTCAAAAATTCTAAAGAGAGAGAAATTGAGTTAGAGAGATAAAGAGTTGGAATTGTGAAGGAACAAAGTTGTTAAGGGGTTTTAAACATTTTTTGAGCTAGGAAATCATCCCAGAACACTTTCCAAACATCAATCACCAAGTATAAATCAGCAAAAAGGTGGCAAATCACTAATCTCTCTCAATTTTTGAAATGTATTGTTCATGACTGAAATGCTTGATTTCTCAGTTAAGTTTGAGAGAGGTTAAAACCTACATTCTTAGTGTTTTTTATGGCTATTAGATGTTTTAAAATGCATAAATATGCTTATGAATGTCTAAATGCAAATCTAAAAAATAGGTTTTCATGGCTTTTTAGAAAGAGTTTAAATCCAAGATTTAAGCATGAGTAATTGGTGGTTTAGGCTATTTTTGTGTGATAAATGAAGTCCGTATGTTTTTATTGAGTTTTTAATCATCAAAACCATTTTTTAAACATGTTCTTAGGCTGAAAAGATTAGTCAACTACAAGTTTTAAAGCAAAGAATAACATAACAGTCAACTTATAGCCCTTACCAGTCGATTGTCGTGCTTTTGAGTTGCCCAGAAACATGTCCAGAATGCTAGCAGCCAACTGCAAAGGGCTGAAAGTTGACTTCCGTGTTCTTATTTTCTAGAAATTAGCCCAGAACACAGCAATCGATTGTCGAGGTCTTGTAAGTCGATTGGTTGCTCTTTGTTTGAAATATTTTTAGGACAGTAAGCTGGAAGTCGACTGTCAGGAGGCTAGAAGTAGACTGTCAGGAGGCTAGAAGTCAATTGTCATGAGGCTGGAAGTCGACTGCCAGGAGGCTGAAAGTCGACTTGTAGCTCTCTAATTTAGGAAATTTGACTTAATAACCTATTTTAAGCCACAATTAGCCCAATACTCTACTCCAATGTAGGATTTAAACCTAAGATGTAATGGTTAGCATGAGAATTGAAAATGCTTGAGAATAAATGAGAAAGAAAAAAGAAACATGAGATTTTATAAGATGAGCATAAACCATAAATGAGAATAACTGCAAATGGTTGATTCACAAGAATAGCTACAAATGGTTATGCCGCGAGAATAGTTGCATTTGGTTATACTGCGAGAATAGCTGCATTGGTTATACCGCAAGAATAGTTGCAACTGGCTATAATCTAGGAAAATTTTTGCAGACGGTTAACCACGAGAATTAATGCAGATGGCTAACCACGAGAATGGTTATAGATGCTGAAAATCACAAGAATGATTGTAGGTGGCTCATGACCACGAGAGAACTCATTTGTGAATAGAAATGTTTAAATATTTCTTTTGTGATGCTTTTGATTATGGCCATATCAAATTGATATATTTCATTGCTTATGCTCTATACTGATCTCTACATTAATATATGACTATTATCTGCTGCCATTACAATCTGAGAATATATCTTCTGTTGATGAATATCTGATGATGTGCACACGTATTCATAACTATATCAGTATAACATTTATGTATTTATTCCAATAGCATAATATTTCAAATACTGTGAAAGAATGTGGTGTATTTCTATACAGTATGGTGTTACAATTCAGCATTTTTAAATTGCAGGTGATTCTTGCTACTGAGAAACTTTTCTCACTAAATCCTTATTTGTATCAGATGCCTAGGTTTCAAATTATGCTAGAAGTGGAATTAGAGATTGTAAAGATAGAGTTTCTAGGGTATTTTCTAGTTATTAAAGAAATATGGATTATATATGTATGGGAAGTTCCTCCCACCCCTTGACTGCATGAAACCTTAAGAACTGTATCGTAATATTTTGAGATGCCTGTTACCCTGCATCCTTATAAATACTTTGGAAGAATCAGGAGAATGAATTTTGATGTAAGTAAAGAGGGCATATATGTATTAAGATATGTGAGATAGGTATCCACTAGCAATTCTGTTAAGGTGTATGAGTGACAGACTTGTTGTCTCCTTACCCTTGGTTAACATTCTCACATATCTATAGGTATATGTCTCGCACACACAGAGGTTAATGTTTTGTAAGAATTATCATGTAAATTTGAATGTGTATGTACATACGTATATCTATGTGTCTTATCTAAATTATTTAATTATTTCTGCTGCGTAACATGTGGAAACCCGAGTGTAGCAACCTAAACTAGTGTCACTCAATTATTTAACTTAGAAAAAGTTAAAAATGTGCTCGGGTAGGGGTAGTAGTAAACTCATCAATCCTATATTATATCATCTTATATTATTTAATTATCCTAAAAGAAATATAGGGTTAGGGATGTTACAACAAACTCCCATCATTTCTCTCAACTCATCTACTTTTTGACTAGATGTACTTAAGTAGCTTACGAAATATTAAGATAGAGACTTAGCTCTAAATTGTAGTTTACTTCTTTAGTCTTTCTCAAGTTTCTTTCGATTCTCTTCTGTATCCATTCTGATTTCTTATGTCTTTTCTTTTACGTAGTTTAATTTTCCTCTACATGCATGTATTTTCGGCTACGCCTTTGTGTATTGGTCACCTGACCTTTCGCTTTTAATCTATTACCATTTTTCACCAAAAAAAAAATATATTAAATCAAATACACCTTTAGTTTTGACTTTTAATACTCCTGAAAGTTAAGTTAAACTTGTTTTTTTCCTTATAATTTTATATTAGATTTTAGGATAAAATCCAAGAAACTCCCTTGAACTTTGGATCATGTGCAAAAAATTTCTTAAACTATATACTTTGACTAATAAACCTTTAAATTTTCATTTGAGTACCAAAATCTCCTTATGTTACTATTCTCTCGTCCACAAAAAAAAAATCTTATTAGTCCCACATCAATAAATATAGCACAAATTATCAAGAATATTTTGGTCATTTAATTGAACATTTAAATTATCAAAATACCCCAATATAATGCTTACACCCCTTTATCTCTTTTCAACATGACTCACCAAGTATAGGGAGAAGGAAAATTAGAGAAGACAAACACAAATAGAAAAGACAAACACACTGATACTTTTTCTATAAATTTTTAAATTCACTTTAGTTTAACTTCTTTGCTTTGAGCTTCTTCCAATCAGAAAGAAATGTTGCTTAGATCCACTTCCATGATGAGATCATTGGCTAAGAAGTTGGATTGAAGAATAAAATGGGTATAGATCCTCTACAATTGAAAATTAGCGTATTTCTCTACAGTAAGAGAGAAATAGAAAGAAAAAAAATTTAATCCCTAATCCATTCAAGGTGAGTCCCTATCAATGTGGGTCTCTTTTTTTTTCTTTCTATATCTCTCCTACTGCAGAGAAATACTGCAAAAAAGAAATGCAAAGCATCCAAAATCCAACACGTTTGTTCTTTCTTAGCCTTTTCAAACTATTTCGCATTTGATTTTTATTCAACTTTTTGTAATAGAACTTAATGTATAAAGAAGCATGAATTCTTTTTTTTCTATATAGTACTTGATACTTGATAGAGTTTCTTTTAGTTGTAGAAAAACATAATAGAGCTTCCCTATTAGTCTTGTACTTCTTTCTAGTCCTATTATTCAACTTTTTTGAAGTCACTGCATGACTTTAAAGATTTACAGAAAAAGCTCACTAGTAGTGTTTGTCTTTTTTGTCTGTGTATTCGTCTTCTCCGATTTGCTCTATCCTCATATCTGGTGAATCGTGGTTGGAAAGATATGAAAGGGTGTAAGCATTCAATTGGATAATTTAGGTATTTAGTAACAAAAATTTAATGTTTTTGGATGAAAAGGGTTTTTGGCACTCAAATAAAAGTTTAAAAGTTATTAGTCAAGGATATAGTCCAAGGATTTTTTGCACATGACTCAAAATTTAAGAGACTTCTTTGCCTTTTACCCAAAATTTCATAGGCCTTATATAAAATTACTCTTATCAAATTATAACTAAGCTAACAAAAGTGCTAAGCTAAAGATGCATTAATTTGATCTCCATGCAACTTTAAAATTTTTTTTAGAGTATTCAAAATTTAGGATTTCAAATATCCAAATTAAGTTAATGTATTTTTTTTCTTGCTTCAATTCTTTTATCAACTAATTCATACTATAATTAGATTCTAATTTAAGGTTTTAAATGGATAAATCAAATTGATACTTTTTTTTTTACCTTAGTTGACTTAAAACTTTATATTTTAATTGGAGTAATTTAACTTAAGCTTAGGGATGGCAATGAGGTAAGGTTAGGGTGAGAAGTGCATCCCTGCTCCTTGTCCCCACACCTCTCCTTGGGCCCCATCCCTATCCTCATTCCTTATGTTAGGGAGAAAATCTTTGTCATTTTCTTTTCGCATAAAGATTTGGGGATTGTCGGGATTTCCACGAAGATTTGAAGTATCAACAGAAATTTATCAAAATAATAGTATATGTTGTTCATAAATATATATATATATAAGGTATTAATTAAAAATACTCAATTCTACTAAGATAATAAAAGATTAATTATAATTTTATAGTTTTCAAATAAAAAGAAAAATCATAGTATATGATTTTTAAGAATTCTACTACTTTATAAAGTTACTTGTTTTCTTTTTAACTTTTTAATAAACAAATAATAAAAAGAGAAGTTAAAAATATATATTTAAATATATATATAAATTTAAAAAACATCTATATAAAGTTTTGGAAACAAGGACCCTGTGGGCTACGACCCATTCCCAAACTTGCTTCGAAAAAAGTTTACCCTCTATTTTCATAAGGAAAAATTCTTCATACGTGAGCTCCCAATTAGGATAGGTCATAGAGAGATCCCAAACATTGAGAGTTTTTTCATTCTACTTAGGCATGGCAACGAGCAGGACATCTATCTTTACCCTCTATTCTTATCCTTATTCCCCATGTCGAGGAGAAAATCTTTCATATTCCTATTGTCCATGAGAATCATGGGATTGTTGTGATCCCCATGGTGTAACCTCCCAATCCTATAGTTCATTTTAGTTATTTATATAATATATTACAAGATTTGTAAATTACTACTACCTTTTCCTGAGTAAATTTTTAACTTTTTACCGAGTTAAATGGTTAAGTGCTATTAGTTTGGGTTACTACACTCGAGCTCTCACACATTACGCAACAAAAAATAAATTAAATTAGTTGGAATAAAACGTAAATATATATATGTACATTCACATTCATTTACAATATGTATAAGTATCATTCATCAGACATATGCTTATGGATATATGAGCATGTTAACTAAGGTAAGGAGACAACAAGCCTATCACTTATACCAATTTAACAAAATTGCTAGTGAATTCCTAACTCGCATATCCTAATACATGTATGTCCTTGCCCTATACACCAAAAATCATCCTCCTGATCCTTCCAAAATATTAATAAGGATTCAAGATACCAAGCATGTCAGAATTTTACTATATAACCCTATTACTTTATGTAATCAAGGTGTGGGAGGAACTTTCTATACATACATAACCCATAATTCTTTAATAATAGGGAAATAGCCCAAGAAGGGTATCTCCATCAATTCCACCTCAATCTCTAGTAAGATCTGGTACCTAAGCATCTGATACAAACCATCATTTTTAGTGAGAATAGCTCTCAATAACAATAATAACCAATTTATAAAATTGCTAGTTTGTACCACCGTAAACCCATACAAAAAATTCTACATTCTTCTTATCATCATAAAGAATATCATAACTATTTGGTCACCATACATGAACATAGTCACATTTTATACTTAAGATTGCATGCATAACTCATTTAATATCCATCCCACAAGATATACATATATTCATAAAACATAATCAAATTATATAAAACCAATTTACATCGATAACATGCTTCCATTCTCACAAATAACATTAAGGAAATAAGAGTATTTCTCGTTGGCCTTTGCCAAAATCATAACAATCATCAACTAATGACAATAATAAGAGAAATTAGGAGAGTCACCATATTTTAAAATCTTGTACTCATAACTTTTTGGCAACATATGCCCATTGGTAGTTCTCGACTGCTATATCATATTCATGTACATTCTAGAGCTTCTTACAGTGGATATAAGTATAATAGAGTCCCCACAATAAGAGTCCACACATTGAATATATAATAAGGGTCCCCAAATTTACACTATTCTTCAACATATATAATAGGGTGATTCGGTTCATACTATAATTATGTGAAATTCTAAGTAGGTGATTCTTTTTAAATTGGCCATTACGTTCACTAACTTAGAATTTACAACTATCACGATAACCGTGGAATGTCTAATCACCATCCCATACTTGTAATCAATCACTCAATTATAAACCTATCTACCACTAACACATATACTAAGAATACAATTCTCATTTTTCTTATTTATTCTTGCTCTTTCCTTCTTAAATCTCATCATATTCTTGCTCTTTTTCATTAAATTTCAAAGTACATGTTACCTTTCACATTATATGTTCAAATCCATTGTTTGAGTAGAGTTTTTGGGCTAAATACCTTCTAAACATGTCATTAAGCTCATGATACACTCACAAAGGCTGGCAATCGGCTGGTTTCCTACTATCAATCAACTGCTAACACTCTGTCCACTTTTAAATTTTTAGCTCGAGAGTTATCAGTCGACTGCTACAGGGCTGGTAGTCAGTTGCTAGCTTTCGGTTGGGCTTGACAGTCGACTGTTAAAGCATGGCAGTCGATTGTTAGCTTTCTGGAAACCTTTCTGAAAAATGAAGAGCATGACAGTTGACTTCCAAGGACTGGTAATCGACTACTAGAGCTCTATATGCGTTTTTGGGCAACTCACGAATGCGATAATCGACTGATTTAAGCTACCTATCAATTGCTACGTTATGCTCTATTTTACAACTTGCTGTTGAACCAGAATTTTTATTCAAAAACTTGTTTGTAATTCTATTTTGAAATTCATGAACTCAAAACTAACATGTAAGCATCATTTACCACACAAAATACAGCCCAAACATAGGTCAATCTCTCTCAAATATCATATTTAACCTTATTCTCATCCATGAATAAAAACCCATATTATCTGATTTAAGCATGCATAAGTATATTCATACAGTTCAAAACACCAAATAGTAATCAGAAACACTAAGAATGTAGCTTTAAATCCCTTTTTCTCTTTAAATAATTTCAAAAATCATGAAATTCAATCACATAAAGAGTAACTCCGAAATAAAAAGGGATTAGATTATTTTGCTACCTTAACTCCTTGATTATAAGTTGATTAATGTATTAGACGCCTTCCTAGACACTTCTCTAAATTCAACTCCTATTAGAAGTGGAGATTTAGTCTTTTCTTCCTCACTTTCTCTCTCTGCCTGGCTTCTTTTTCTCTCTCTAAAAGTTTGGTTCTAAATTTGGATAAGACGGAAGTCTGACTCCCGATCTTATATAGGGACCCAAAATATGTAATTTTGATCCTGACCTCTAATCATTTGACCTCAAAATGGTAATTTTTAAACTATATACATAATTACCATTTTTACCTCAAAACTATTGGTAGGTGATTTCCAAAAATTTGTTGGCTATAGTAAATTTTTTTGCTCAAATTATAGTTCTCCTACTTAAACTTTTCTATTTTTCAGTTTAGTCCTTATACTATTTTAGGACAGTTATCTCACTCTTCTCTAATTCAATTCTTGCACTAATGCGGTTATATGTAGTCTAATAAGCAATCAGTTAAAATTAACAAGCATCTTTAATCAAAATAGGAGAAGATGTTACACACGAGAATTTAAAATGTCAACAATAATTTATCAAAATAATAGTATAAGTTTTTTTTATAAAGCATACATATAAAAGATATTAATGAAAAATACTTAATTCTACCAAGATAATAAAAAATTAATTATAATTTTAGAGTTTTCAAATAAAATAAAGAGCATAAAAGATGGTTTTCAATAATTTTACAACTTTTTGAAATTACTTTTTTTCCTTTTTAATATTTTAATTAACAAATAACAAAAAAAAAGTTATGAAATTAAAAAAGATATTTAAATAAATATATATAAATTTAAAATATATCTAAATAAATCTTCAGAGATAGGGCCAACAAGGGGTTGGGGCATAATCACTATCTTCATCCCCAAACTTACTTTAACAAAATTTTGCCTCTCATTCCCATCCCCGCAAAAAAAATATTTCTATATTTGAGTTTTCAAATGAGATAATATGCAGATATTTTGAAATTTAGAGAATTTTGTCATTTCCATTGCTACTTGATCTATACGTAAAATTAATAGCATTTAACTAAGTGAAAAAAATATAAAAATTAAAATTAAAATTAAAATTTTATACTAAATGAAAATTTTAATTTTGGCCCCAATTATAAAATGATCCCTATTTCAACTTTGTGTTTATTAATTGTTATAATTTGGCGGAGTTGCTGCGTAGCAAATAGCAAGAATTAACAAAGACAAGGGAGGAAGAAAAATATAAAACTGCAATAAATTAATGGAGAGGAAGAAGTAAGGTTAGGTATAGTCTGCGGAGAAAGAAAACGGGAGCCTAAGCTAGAGCTCCTCCTTTCTTGGACTAAGAGCACAAACCATCTCTTTCTTCCACTCTGAAAAATTAAAAATTCCATCTCCCTCGCTTGCTCTTCACGAAGTTCTTATTTATATATCCCCTCCCTTGCTGTCAAGTCCAACTCGTATTTAGATTAGTCCACCTTCATTTTTCCTAATCAACTGCTTTTCAAAATTCCTAACTTTTCTCGCTGCATTCCTCTAGCTCCCACAACCCTAGATTTTATCCCCATTTCCCATTCAGGGGACCAGAAAAACAACTTCCTCATGGATTCTCAAGTGACTGTTGCTCTGGCTCTTTCAATCCTTGGCGGTTTGAGTACATCTATCGGTACGTATGCTTGGTGTTTGATTCCTCCTGAACTTCAAATTCAGCTTCTTATGTCATTTTAGAGTCTGCTTGTTGGCTACTCTCTCTTCATAATAATCTGAACTATGTGATAAGCCACAGGCTTGATCTTATCTAGACGCATCGCCTTTCTCTACCTTTTCGGTTTTCTCTTTGCTAAGTTTAAGCGTTCGGACTTCTCTAATATGAATAGCTGTTTGCTTTCTATCTGAAGCATTTTTGTCCTGCACAATTTGATGTCATCATTCATGTATTTGACTTTGTGTCGTGGCATCCAACTAGAAAAGGATGTTCGCCTTACTTCTTTTTTCTGTGACAAGCATACTTTAGGTTGTTATAAACTCCTTTGGGGAAATGTCTTTTGGTATTTGCTGAGAATTGAGATTCCCAGAGAGAAAAAAAAAAAAAGAAGAAGAAGAAAGTTTCTTAATGACTTCTGGGTACCATCTTTCAAGAATTTATTTATATGGAAAGAAGTTGACCTCTGTGCTCCACAAACTATTAGCATTTAGTGAAATTTTTATCTTAATTATAATTCCAGAAACATTTTCTTTTCATGTATTAGACTAAAAGTTCTCAATGTGGAACAGGTGCTCTTTTTGTAATAATTAATCAATCTCCCAGTTTGAAGATGCTTGGACTATTACAGGTGCCTTTCATTGGTTAAAACTTCTAATTGTGATGAGAATGTTTTCCTTCCCTCCCCTTTTGTGAAACATGGTATAAGATCAATTATATTTGTTTTTGACACGCTCATGAAAGTCTGTTTTCTTAAATATTTCTTTCCGTGCAGGGTTTTGCTGCTGGTTTGATGCTGAGTATATCATTCTTTGATCTGGCTCACAATGCTTTAAACTCACTTGGCTTCTTGAAAGGAAACCTTTGGGTAGTCTATGCTCTTCAGCACTTAACAATTCATCTCACATTAGTCCTTTTCTTTTACAGCATGTTCCCTCATGCTAGTTCTGATCAAAATGTAATTGTTCATGCAGTTTTTTGCGGGTGTTATATTCTTTGCTATTGTTTCCAGTTTTATCCCAGAACCAGCACTTGTTCCCACTTCAGATGTGAAGAGTAAAAAGGTTTTCATGAACTTGTTTCTTGCCAAATCAATGTTATCTCTATACTGCAGCATATGCAAGCTGCTATGTTATTTACCACATAGATACAAGTTTTGATAGTATGACAACATTCTTGATAACAGAAAGATGGGGATGAAGGAGGCAAGGACATAATGAAGAAGCATCGCCGACAAGTTTTTTTCAGTGGGATTATCACGGCCATAGGTAAGAGTATTCTTCAAATTTAACCTTTTACTTAGGTTGTAGTTCAAATAATTCTAGATTGCTTTTCATATAACTAAAGAAGTAGCATACATGCTTGTTGACTGGCAGACAGATTGTGAAACTGACCCTCATTGCTTATCTGCTGTGAAGAATGTAGATACTGGTTATTTTGGTACTAGGATTTAGTTAAAGGATTTTGGCTTCTAATTGCATTGCAATACAGATAGCAGTTTAAGTCTCACACAAAATATATTACAAATACTGTATGATGAAGTCACATGAATTTGCTATATTTGTAAGGAAAAACTGATTTTGAGATTGGGAAAACTTGGTGATGGAGTTTTTAAAAGTTCAAGGAAGAAAAGTGTTAATTGAAACTTACAAGAGTACTGAACTGGTCCTAAGCTTAAGGCTACAAATAAACAAATTAACGTGAACAAGTTAAAAAGAAACAAAGAAAGAAAATGAAGCAACCCACTGT
Source organism: Senna siamea (assembly GCA_031216115.1). Lineage (NCBI taxonomy): Eukaryota > Viridiplantae > Streptophyta > Magnoliopsida > Fabales > Fabaceae > Senna > Senna siamea. Next base: position 16,013,776 of record CM062356.1, read on the forward strand.
ATACAATAATTGAAATCTCAGATTTTCAAATGAATCAAATTTACTGAATTGCATGCAACTTGATATCTGAAATATAAGAAGAATGTCCTTGTAACCAATCTGCTTTTAATACAAATAAAGTATTTTTCATTGGCAGGAAGGTGACATGATGACAATATAATGAGCTATAGGTCCACTAATCACTGTTTTAGAATCTCTTGAAGTGCTAAAAATTCTTATACACCATGTATATTCTTACAAACTTACCCGTCCTAAGCTCTAATTTTAGTGTCAAGTTCAATATGGTTGCTACATGTTCTATTTCCTGAAAAGTTATAATATTTAAGTCCAGGATAAGCCATTTTGTTGGGAGAAGAAATGAAAAGGAAAAATAGGGAAAGAAGAATATAAAACATTTTTTATGTACTGGGAGCTTGGGTTATAGGCCTAGAGTTCAAAAAAACATTTTAATATAGAGAGAAGGAAAAATAGGAAATCGAATTTTCATGAACTATTTTTCCCCCTTGTTCAGTGTTACTTCAAGTTTTGATGTGAATTTTATTTTTTGTTCATCTCTCAGGTATAAGTTTACATAATTTTCCAGAAGGAATGGCAGTTTTTCTTGGATCCATAAAGGTAACCTCCCCCCCCCCCCCCCCCCTTTTTTCTTTTCAAAACTTTGAAGTGGTATCAAGTTAAAGTTTTGGTTGAGAGGTAATCTATACTAAGGTATATGGTTTTGAGGCCTTCTAATCCCTGGTCCCCAAAACCATCTGTTAGCATTTAAAATAAAATAAAATGTAAATTATAATATAAATAAGAGAAGTAAAGGTGCATGTGGGAGAATGAGAATTCAAATAACTTCCCACAACTTCTTTTTATTATATTAAAATTTTAATATTTTTTAAAAATTATTATTTAAAATATTAAAGAGAAAAATGCAGGCAAGCCACTAGTATCTGCATATGGATTTATTATTAATTGGTGAAGGTTCCCTATATCATCCCTAATCTTCTTTCTAATGTTACTTTAATATGATTTTGTTTCTTGCTTATTTCAATAGGGCCTTCGAGTTGGTCTTAACCTAGCATTGGCCATTGCTCTGCACAATATACCAGAGGTCAGATGCTAATCTTGTAACAAAACTATGATGACAAAATCGAATTACTCCCAAGGTTTTCCTTCATGCCCTCCTGAAAATTGGGGAAAAAAACTTAGAAGTTAGAACTATGATTACAATTTGTATTTGCTTTTTCCAGCTATTTTATTTTTTGAAACAAATATTCATCTTAAAGAAAAATTAGTTTTGTAAGTTTTATTATAACTAAATTAATTTTCTACTTTCCAGGGTGTTGCAGTTGCTCTTCCTGTTTATTTTGCAACTCAGAGGTAAGAACATTAAGGGATACAGTAGGTTCAGCTTTTTTTTTTTTTTTTTTTATAGTACTGGTAACAGAAAATAGACTCTATTTCTTTAGGTGTAAACTGTAAAGAGTTTATAGTTTAGCTGTTTGAGATCTGAGCACAAAAACAGTGAATTCAACAATGATGTATGTGAAATAAACAAGCAATTGCAGGAATTATATCCTCGGTAGTTTAAGAAGGTGATATTGGAATGGTGATCCAGATAGTTTCCTGTGAAGAGTTGACAGTCTATATGATAGTTTGTTTCGGGTTCTGTGCGGACTCACTATTTGCAGCATGGCATGTGATGGTGGTGATGGAGGTATTGCAAGGCTGTTCGGTGCTGATAGCCATTTTTGAGGCAAAATGATTTCTTTTAAGGCAATAATGTTAGGATAAGTGTAGAGGATTTTTGTTTTTTTTAACTTTCGCATTATCAGAGAAAATGAAAGAAAATTTGAACCTGCTTTTGGATATTTATTCTGTTACCTCTACAAATGAATATAGATGCTTATCACATTACCTCCTGGATGTTACATTTGTAAATTTTGACATGGTTGATGTCATTCTTTGGTGATAAAATTATACCTGGAATTTTTAATTGACCTTGAATTATTAGCTAAATCTAATTTTGTCGTTTCTGGATGTATCTTAGTAAATGGCAGGCGTTCAAACTGGCATCACTTTCTGGCTTTGCTGAGCCCCTTGGTGTTATAATTGTAGGTATGCGATCCACTTTTTTGTTGCTTTACACTATAGAAGTTTGTTTTCTTTTCAATTAAAGGGAAAGCATGAATTAGAATTAATACAGCATTATGATAATGAAGGGTCATATTGATGAGAACATGCTTCAATATTTAGACCAGGTGAGGCATGTTAGCCTGATATCATGCTCATTTGAACCTCGCACATTTTCTCTCTATTTCTATCAACCTCAGAGTTAGTTTTCATGCTTTAATTTTGTAGATTTAATATTTTAAGAAGCTTTTGGGTGTGAATTTACTGTATGAGTTCTCTTCTTTCACTGCAGCCTATCTATTCCCTAGCAGCTTAAGTCCTGAGATTCTTGAAGGTTTGCTTGGATCAGGTTTGCACTAATACAAGTTCTTAAACTCAATTATTTTTTTTTGCATTTATGTTAAGTATGTTGTTCTATGATAATTACAGTTGGTGGAGTCATGGCTTTTCTAACCCTGCATGAAATGCTGCCGTTGGCTTTTGATTATGCGGGACAGAAGCAATCTGTTAAGGCTGTTTTCTTTGGGATGGCTTTCATGTCTGCAAGGTGATAAATCTCATCGCTAATAAATTACCATTTGAAGAGCTGATGCCCTTGTTTGCTTTTTATCATTACTTTGGTAATATTTTGCCGTGATTCATGTGATTATGTTATGCATTTTACTTTTAGTTAGAAAAATTCCGTGCATGAAGTGTAACTCTATTTATTATGAATAGTTTGGAAAGGGAGGAAACACAATTGTTATTTGTGGAAAGATGCAATACTTCTGTTGTCAATACAGCATTCAATTACCGCAGTTCAAGTTTGTTATGACCATGAATGGAGTGTGGGATAGAGAGGCTGACTCAGAAAACTGCCCAAAATTTCTTGGCATTTTCAGCAGTCAGATATTGAGATTTAGCTGAGGACCCAGAATCTTTGGTGACACAGTCAAAACCATATTTATTGTGAGGATGTAAAATCAGCAATCTGCTAACTTCTAGTTCCTCTCAACAATCTCTTAAAAAGGGTGTACTGTGTAGCATCTGCATCTGATTTTTTTTTTTTATTCACTAACACCTGTCTTTAAACTTCTAATTGCTCGTTTTATCTCATAATATTTTATACTTCAATAAACCTGTGTCTGGCACTCTGATTGCTTTTCCTTCATCCCAATATTTGCTTGTAGGTTCTTTTCTTATTAATATTGTTGGATGTGCAGCCTATATTTTCTAAGCATCAGTTTACCAGAGGATATGAGCTTGTAGCTGGGAACTATCTCTTCTCTTTCCCAAATGTGATGTTCCGCGTATCATTGCGGTGTTTTCTGGTGATGACATCAGCTGCATAGCAGCAACATCCCTTCAGAAAGGAGAATAATGTACAACAATTTGTGGAAGGTTAGCAGTCAGATATCATTGTAGGGATGCTTTTCACCATTGTTATAATTTGCCTTGAAGGCTCATGTACAAAGAGTATGAAAGAAATAATAACCGAAGTATGCTATCTGTAATATTTTATTTGATCTCCTGTTCTGTGTCCACAATGAAGGATAGACAAAAATTCACAATTTGCATATAAATATTTGGTGTCTTTTGTTGCATAGTTATGCAAGTACCTGTTTAGTCATTATTGTCGTTGACCTTCGTGTCTTAAGCTGTTAATGAACATTTGAAGGATACTGTTATAATTGTTTATCCTTAGGATTTAGAAGTCCTGAAGTTGGCTTGAAAACTGAACTTACTTCCATAAATTCTCAATTAAAGGTCTAAACAACCTCCGATACAAAAAAATTGAAGTAGACGTGTTTAGCTAACACTGAGAGGTGGGCTGAGCTGAGCTATCAGAAGCATTACTATACATGTTCAATTCAATACATGCAATTAGACCTCCCTAAACCTTGTGGTTACCTATCAAACCCCACAGCCTTTCTGTTTCTTAATTGTACAAACTTTTGAAATTTGATTGAATTATACTTTACCTCTTCTCTAATTTTAATTTATGTCAATAAAATTAACTTTTTGTATAAAATATTAATGTAATTTTTTTTAATATAAGAGTAAATATAATTAAATTTATATTAAGTTTCAACTTAATATAATAGTAAAGACAGTTGAGTATTTTTATTGTTCTGATATGAATAAATACTGATATAATGCTAACTTTATGTATCGACTCTTAAGGATACCGAGTGTAAGTAATTTTTAAAATTAGAAAAATAGTAATTGTAATTTTATCACAGGGAAGGTCAGTATGATTTAATCTTATTTTTGTTCTGGGTTTTCATTTTGCATGAATGTATAATTTTTTTAAAACTTCTTTTGAAAAAAAGTGAAAACTCCTCAGCATTTGTCGGCAGAAAGGAAAAGGCACAGATCTGAGTCCAGTCAATTATTTTCAGTCATAAAACTCGGTACAATTGAAGAAGCAATACATAATTGAAAAATTAGTTTTTATTACCATTGGAAACCCCCTTCAAAAAAAACAACTAATATGTGTGTGTGTGTGTGTAATATTGTCAGTAAGTGTTTTTATTAATTAAATGGATAGCCGAAATAAATGGTGGGGATGCATCATCTTTTTTTATATATTTCAATCACAAAACTAGAATGAACGATTCACATGTGAACAGATGCAGATTCCATCTTTGTCTTTCTTTATAATTATTGTTAATCTTTTCCATGATTTTGTCCGTACTTTTGCAATAAGCAGAATGAGGCCAGTTTTCATTAATGTGTTTCTTAATAAGTTGCTTAATTATTCATTTCCTTGAATTTTCTTTTTTCCTTTTCGCATGCCTTTTCTGTTATGCAAACCACACTGTTCAGTTCAAATTTCTAGTGCTCCAGTTTCTTCAACCAAATTCAATGGCTCAATAAATTTCTATTCAACCAATTTAAATTCATGTGTGTGCAAGTATATATATACACATATGGGTACTTAATACTAATCAAGGAGACAAAGTTGTCCCACTCTAAATAGAAAAACGAGTAAATGTAATTCATTTTTTCTTCCATTTTTTTGTTATCTTTTTCTGTTTTTTACCATTCCATAATGATGTCAGTAATTAGTAACTTGTTAATAGTCTCCAACCTTACTTTTCCCATTGCTAGCTAGCAAAGATATATATATATATATATACAAGAATGAGAATAAAAAATTAAAATAATAAAGGTAAGAAATTATTAAAAAAGGGTATGAAAGAAGATTAAAAAAATTATTTAATTTTTTATTTTTGAATGTTTAAAAATAAATTTCAGAAAAAAATCACATGTATAAATCAATTAATACATATATAATAAAAATTCTAAAACTATTGTGAACGAACGTACCTACAAGGATCTATCACATCTGTTTATATTTTTTTGGCTGAAAGTTTGAAGCTCACTAGGGTTTGTTGTGACAGATTGACGTTACAGAGTTACAGTGGATACCATTGGTAAACAAGAAAAGAATCACATAAATCAGTTATCGTTGTCATCACCCATTTCACTGTTTACTTAAATCTTTAAAGTACAATTATCACTGTCGATCACTGCCAATATTTACAACGTCTTCAACTCCAACGGAAAAAGGAACACACGTATACCAACAGTTTATTATATGTGTATATTTAATTATGTACATATAATGTAGAAGACCTAATTTTTGTACGAAAGGGAATTAGAAGCCTTGAGGTAAAGTTACGTAAAGATGGTCAAAATTATAATTTTATATATTAGTTATATGGGTTTTAAATAATAAAAATAAATAAAATTTAATTTTTAATTTATATGTGATTTAATATTATATTTTAGTTAACTTCATAATACTTCATAAAAAAAATTTAAAAGAATCTTATCACATACCAAACCTATAATTTAAAAGACTATTATATTTTGATATAATTTAATTTTATTGACATGTTATTATTTTGTTAAAATTTTAGATAAAAAATTAATAAATAAATTTTTTTATATAAATTATAAAATTTTAAAAATTTCAAATAAATTTTTATAATTAAAAAAATTACGTTTACATGACTTAAAAATTGATTAAAAGATTTTATAATATTATAATATACATAAATATATTAAATGTAATTATATAAAAAATTCACTATACTGATTATATTGTACTATGAAATGACACTTCAATGAGCTCCGATCTATCTCTACTGGCATCCAGATCGGAGGCATCTCTGCCAACCTTTAATTTCCCGTACGAAATTAGGACACGTTCCTTCTGTTATAAATGCTTTTCTATTTTCTTACCAGAAAAGAAAAAATAATGTTGAAGTTTTTTTTTCTTCAAAATTAAAATAGTAATCATTTCAATAGAATCATTATGGTGAGTGTAAACATAGTATTTGATCTGTCCATCGCATTGGACATCAACAAAAAGGATATAGCAGTATAAAGCTGATTAGATGACACAAGACATAATTCAAAAGTTTAAGTAACTGCCTTAATTTTCCATTATATTCTTTTTTCAGTTTATTTTGTAACCCATAACGAACATCACCTTCTATCTAGTTGCTTCGACACTTTGGACCTTAGCAATTGATTTAGAGATAAGCTCCTTTTTGAACGTCACGTGAGTTAATAGGAATAAGTACAAATACAATACTACTAAATACATGGGTGTTCAGTACTGTTTTTTCTTTTTTTTTTTCTTTTGATTGAGGTACGTGACTTTCTATCCTAATTTGTCAGAATAAATTTTTTTAATTTTTATAAATATTTTTTTATTAAAGATAAATTCATTTAATTTATTTTTGTAAATATTAAATATTCAAGATTTAACCATTATCGATGCCATAATAAATGTTTGATGCAACCAAACAAAAACAAAATAAAACATCCATTTTTATGAAGTGTGGTTAATTAAATTATATTTTTTATTTTTTATTTTAAAAATTATATTTATCGTTTTTGTAATTTCTCTTCTAATCAACAAAATTTTATGTGCAAAATAAAATTAAATTGTGATTTTGTTAGCACTATAATAGTTAATGAAGTTAAATTTATATTAACTTTTGACGTGAAAATCTTAGTATATATTAAAGATAATTGAGTAGCATTTTATTTTTAAAAATAAATATAAGTGTAAAATGTTAATTTCATTAACAGAAAATTAATAGATTAGAAAAAAAATATGTGTAATATTATATCAAATCTCAATGGTATCAACCCAGCGTAATTTTTGCAACTATGAAATGTGATAAATGCAATTTCATTAAATCTCAGAAAAGCTTGATGTAGTTTACTCTTAGAAATAAAATAACAAGAACTACTTTTGCTCCAATATATATATTAGCCACATATATGTCCAAGTCCAAACCGAGAAATTAGATCAAAACATGAGATCAAACCTAGTTCTGATCAGGAAATTCTACTTAAGTATACATCATGAATGGAAGGATTCATTTACTTGGTCAAATTCAGAAGGTGGTTCATCTTGATTCTCAAGAGTTATTATTATTATTATGAGCTGTACGTATTATTATTAGCACAAGGCACATGAGAATGTCCAAAAGCCTTGATATGATCTTTGAGAGACCTTTTATGCTTGAAGTCAGAGCCACAGGAGCAATACCATAGCTTTCCACAGTTCTTCTCATGAGTTCTCCAATCACCTCTCACAGCAAAAGCTTTGCAACATTTTCTACACATGAAAGGCTTCATTCCATGCTTTCTTTTGTAATGTGTTTGAAGGGTTCTGAAATCTTTCAATGGTTTGGCTCTTGGATGTTCGATGTTGTTCTTGCATCCTGCTGCACAGCAATAGCATGGAAGCCTTAACATTCCTCTTGGCTGTGTTCCCCTTAGAGATTCTGGCCCCTTTCTATATTCAGATCCATGCCCCCACATATGCATCTGTACGTACGTACGTACATTTATTTTCTTTTATTTTAATTAACACTAAACAATTAATTAATTAATCATTCAAATTAAGATAGATGATCCATGTTTTACTTTATTATTGTTGGCTCTACAAGTTATCTTATATGTTTTACTTGAGACTTAGGTGAATTGGGGTTTGAGTGAAGGGTACGTAGATCATTCTCATGTTAACATGATTGGCCGATTATTGAACATTAAAGTTTATTGCTTTTATAACTTTTTTCATGTTTTCTGTCAACTAATAAAGAAAAATATTAGCCAGCGTCCTAATGACACTAATTAATTAGCAAAACCCATATATAATTGAAACTACATTATGTGTTGCGAACAGTCAATATATATATATGGTCCAAGAGTCTCCACGTACGTGAAATATATATATGGCTTTAATTACTTCAAACTATAGCTAGGTCTCTTTGTGGTCATGTAATTATTTTCCTAAGATTCTATTTAGTGTAGGGAGCCTCGTCCTTTTCATTATGTTTCATCACTTTCTTCATCACCTATGGTCAAGAATAAAATAAAAAAGGCAACATAGTGTCGGGTATCCTGATAAAGAAAAGGTTGGGAAGCCCAAAACGTTTTGGGATTGAATACTGTGTGCTTCTATTTATGTTCATTTATGTGATCAAGTGGTAATGAAAAACCAATTTATTCTATATGTACATATATGCTGCTAGAGTTTAGAACTAACTTATAAAATAATCTTTTTATTATGTTGTGCCTATGTTCAAATTGTTCATGGTTATATATAAACTCTAGCTAGGATTACAGAAACCCTAGCGAGAGAAAAATCTTCCATTTTCAAATGTATATATACTTGACACTTAAAGGTGCAAAAAAAGGCCATACGTATATATAGCAGTAACTAATTCTGCTTGATAAGGATACTGATCTGATCCGTTTGGTCAGGGAATTTTTCAGTTTTAATCTTCGCAAAAGCAAAAGGGGCATGGTAAGTGATAACAGTTCAGAGGAAAAAGACAGTACTTGTAAAGTTTCTATTCCTAAAAAAAATGAAATATATAGTTTCATATATTAAAAGGGAATAAGTAACTAAAATCCTAGCTTAATTAGAAGGAAAATAAATTAAGGAAATCCCTAAAACACACTAAATTAAAACAAAAGAAAATTTTGATTAGTTAATAGGGTATTTAATAATTTTAGGTTTAATAAGTACTGAACAAAAATAGCGATTTTTATTGACTAAATTGTACTGGATAGAAATTAAAGAACCTTAAAACAAATCTAATTACTTCTCCAATGAAATTAAGCTAGGACAGAGGGTGAAAAAATTTTGTAGTCAAGAAGAGTACAAGAAAAAAGCTTTCTTTGGTTTTACAGTAAAATGTTGGCAAAAGTATAAGATCAGGGAAAGGTTAGCTAGGGAGTAGAGTAGAGAATAGGGAAAAGGAAAAGGAAAAGATAAAAAGGGAAAGGAAAGACATATTTCTGTTCTCCATGATAAAATATTTATCTCTCCTCATAATTAATTTTGAAGATAGACATTACACAGATAGATATATAGCTAGATGCAAGATGATGGATGATGAAAGTGGACAAACCTGCATGTTGTTGTATCTGTTGAAGGTTTTGAAACAAAGAGGACATGAGAATTGAGTTGGACCAATCAGAATCTGAGCAGGGGTAGGGATCCAGTACTGTGCACCTCCATTAATATCCCTCCTGTTACACAGATATCCAGAAGCAGAAGCAACAGTGACTTCTTCTTTGTGTGTGTTTGAAGGTGAATCATGAGGTGATGAACGAGTTGTGGTCGGATTTGGAAGCCCTAGGTGTAATTGCAAAGCCACAGACGACGTCGTCACAGTATCATCATCCTTATCAATATTATCATCATCATCCAGAGAGGCAGATGAGATGCTTCCTTCTTTCTCATTCTTGTCAACTTCTTGTCTTGTAGGACTTAGTTTAAGGAGAGGAAGGGCTTCTCTTAGAGCAGGAGGAGATCTGGAGGAAGGTAAGCACTGATGATGATGATGAGTTGAGTGAGTGAAAGATGTGATGTTATGAAAGGTAGAAGGAAAATAGAAGGAACAAGATGAGGAAGAAGAGAAAAGGGAGAGAGAATTATTGAGGTCATTGGAGTAGTAGGGATGGGTCATGATGACTGATGATAAAAGGTGGGAATAAGGGAGTAAGATAGATGATGGGGTTGGAATTGAAAGGGTTAGGTTAGGTTATTATAGACTAAAAGAGAGAAAGGAAATAAAGAGGAGAGAGCAAAAGATAATAATTATAAAGGAAAGGGAACTTTTGCAATTATTTATGGGGCAAGAATGCAAGAATCTATCAGAAATTCGAGCTCTTGGTCCATTACATCATTCACCTACTCTTTTTATTGATAAATTTTATTTAAAAAAAAAAAGAAGAAGAAAGAGAAAGAAATCAAATTTGAGAGGTTGAAGTTTCCATATCATTTTTCCTTTTGTAAGGAAGAAATAGTTTGTCTCTTTGAAAAAAGTATATCATAAGAGTTTTTATTAATATCATTGTATTTGGTAAATCTTTTTAAGAAACATCTTTTACAACATAATTATTAACAAAAAAGAACAATGTATTTAAAAGGGAAAGTAAAAATTTGTAAATGTAATTAATTAATGATTAAGTGTTTACTTTTACTTCTAAAGTTTTTTTTTTTTACTTCATTCTCGTATTACAAAAACTATTTATGTTACTATTTAGAGAAACTTTTTATTGGCCAAATACAATAAATTATCAAAACATACTTTGTTGAAAAATATACAAATTTTGATCTCAATTAATAAGCAAGGCCAACACCCTCTACCACATAATTTAGCAAAATCAAATAACCGAACCTGAAGATTAAGGGTGAAGAGTTACAACAGAAAAAAAAAAAAAAAGTAGAAATCCAATATTTGGAGTTTGGACCCCATGGAAAGTAAAAAGGTAGACAAGAAAGAAATCACTTGTGAAGTGTGACCTAACAGATAACAATGGAGAAATTAGTGAAGCAAAGAGAGAGAGAGAGGTATGAAGTCAGGACGTGGGGAAGGAGATGATTGGGTTATCTAGGGACTTGAATGACTGTATATATATGTACGCTACGTGGGAAAAAAAGGGTATCATGAAGAGAAGATTTGTATAAAATTAAAACTTTTTTTCATAAAATAAAATAACTGTTAAACCAATAAAACTCCACCTACCCATTAATGAGAGGAAATAAGGGCAAAGACAAAAGTCAATCGTTCGAGTCTTGAAGACTTAATTAAATCTCTCATAAGTCATACTCATTACCATAATCCTAATTCCATTCACACGAGACAGAAAGCACATTGAAGTCCCATCAGGAGGAAACCACCAAAAAGTTAAGGAGAAAATTTCTTTTTTTTTTTTAAAGTAAAATTTACTCAGCTTTTTTAAATTTGCTATCGAAGAAAACAAAACCTGCTTGTTTGGCACACTCACCTTGTGAATTTCACATCCTTGGGAAAACAAATAGTATGGATATTTTGAAGCAGCAATTTCTTTGGCCTGCACGCTCTGGTTGGCTTTTGGCTCCTCAAAGAGCAGTAAGAGACTGTGTGTTGAATCTACCTTGTCCTTTTATATCTTTAATTTCCCATGCACCTGTTTTGCTCAGTGAGACTCAGACATTTTGGAGTTAAGGGAACAACCAATTACGCTGCGGGTCACACCATAACATACTGTATAAATTACCATTGCTACGGCCTACATCCTTCTATTCACTCCTATGTTTAATAATTTAATAGTGCGCGTGTGTTTGACAGATAGATGGAGAATGTGTGTGTGTGTTCACATTTCACAGATAGCAAGTATTTTTGTTGTAGGACCCGCAGTGAACATTGCTTCATCACATGAATTAAAAGGGGAGATCGTGAATCATGATTCGTGTGGGCTAAGCGCTTTCTTTCCTTTCTCCTTGTACTGTGTCTGGGAATAAGGAGGAAGGAAAAGAAATGAATTAAAAGAAAAGAAAAGAAAAAGGAAGGGAAGGAATACATTTGTCTTTGCTCTTTTCTGCTTTTATTTTTATTAAAAATTAAAAATATGATTGAAAATACATTTGATAAAATTTAATTAAAAACATTTTTGAAAACATTTTTAAAAGTAAACTGAAAATAGGAAACGTCTAAAAAATATTTTCAGCGTTTTTAAATAATAATTGGTGTTATTTTTATAATTTTTTTAAAATTTTTTTTAATTATATAATTATTATTATTTGATAATGATTATACTTAAAAATTAATAAAATATTATACTCACTTAAGCTATTTGACTTAAAAATAAATATAAACAAAATTTTAACTTTACATAACAAACATAATTTAAAAATTTTTAAAACTTAGAAATGAAAACTAATTTTAAAAAATAAAAATAGAAATTAAAAATTAAAAATGTTTTCACAAACCAAAATATACAGTGATAGTTTCTTTTTCATTTGTTTGAATTTTTTAAAATCTCTTAATTTAGAATAATTAAAATTAGCAAAAGAAAAAAAGTTAAGAAGAGTTAAAATAAAATTTTTTAATTTTTTTTCTCATTCAAAATTATAAAAAACAGAAAAAATTACTACGGGCCTGTTTAGATGTTGTTCTATTCTTTTATTATTTAGAATTGTTTTATATTATTAGTTCTAAAAATTCATACTAATATTATTTTCATGTATTTATAAATATTTTATTAATAAAAAGATTTATTTTTGGTGTTTTCATTGTTTTAAAAAATTATAGTTCATAATATTTTTTAATTGTTCTATGTTTTTTATTCTCAAAACACTTTTTTTTTTTGTTTTCTATCTAAAAATAATCATTCAAACAAATTTTATTATTTTTTTGTTTTAGAAAACTAAAAATAGCTTTTAAAAATTACAATCAAACAAACCCTACATGTCATTCCCTTCCCTTTCCTTCTCTTATGAAATCTCTCTTCCAAACCCACTCTAATGATATGGATTTGAGTTTATATAAAGTATACATGAATGTGTCACATGTTATGAGTATTGTTATATATATAGAAATTGAAAATTATAAAAAGAAAGTTGATTATATTAAATTATTTTTTTTCAAATTATCTACTTTAATTGTTAACACGTGAGTTCATACAAACTCAAGTCCGAGATTTCCTTCTTTGAAAGTGATTTTATATGTCAAAATTACAAATTCACGATTTTAAATTTTATTTATTTAATTGTTAACATACAACCAGTTTAAATTTAATTACATTAAATTATTTTTTCAAATTTTATGTACTTTAATTGTTAAAATGTGAGTTCATACAAACTCAAGTCCGAGATTTCCTTCTTTGAAAGTGATTTTGTATGTCAAAATTACAAATTCATTATTTTAAATTTTATTTATTTAATTGTTAACATACAAGCAGTTCATATAAACTTGAGTCTCTGAATATTTTCCTTCTTCAAAAGTGATCTTGTAAGTCAGAACTACAAATTTCTAGATTTTTAAAAAATATAGACGAAAACTTTCGTCATACCAATTTTTGCGTGCTGAGTCCCATACGATCTCTTTTGACAAAGAAAATTGACGCAAACGACCCAGTAATTGAAACTTGAAAATGTGGAAGCCTCAAAGTCACCAATTTTGACTACTGGTTCATTTTGAACGTCAGAGTAAGAGAAATTCCATGGCCAACAAAAGTTGAAATATGATTTACAAGACTTGAATATATTATATATGGCGTTGTCCCCAATATTCCAACAGTGCGGGAGCGTATTATTCTAAATTTGACTATCAACCATGTATCTTGTTCAAGGACTAATATGCAACTAGGAAACTAAAGTCATCTTGTTAAGCTAACCGAACGTCCTTGTGTCCCAACAATGGAACAACCCACACTAATTATCTCAATCGAAGAAATATTAAAGCTGGAAGTGAACCATTTCATGCAAGAGATCTGGGGCACAATTAAAAGAAGCATCAACAGAGCTCATTTGATTCAAAAAATGATATACACTATTTCACAAAGATGGCTAAGCTTAATGAGGCTGCCAAAAAACAAAAAAAGGGGACGTGAGGAACAATCAGGAACTCGTCAAGCAGTCCTGGTAAGCAGAGAAAAGGGTTAGTTTCTATGACCAACTCCAAAGTGAAACCTCTTGGCTTGCGCATCATTGAAGGCATATTCAAGACGCAAAGGACCCAAAGGCGAATCCACACGGATGCCAAATCCATATCCATATCCAGTTCCGGGTTTCTGCCTCACCCCGGCAGGATCACCTAATAAAAAACCAAAACATGATTGGTAAACATCTATTGAAACGGATTACCAGTTTAAACAGTCAAGAAGTTAAAATTGTTCCAATAAGACAATTTAGATATTGTAGCACAAAGGAGCCAAAGCACAAAGATATGAAGCTTGATTGTCCTCCAAGTCTGAGACTGTTAAATCTTAATAGAAATCTAGCTTCATAATTCAGTAAAATAACTATGATGGCATCCATTTACAACAAGTGATCTCTTGAATATTAGTCATCCAAATGCAATGCAAGATGTTAATACTATATAAAAGATTAAATTTTTCATTAAAAGAAGAACAAAACAAATAAAGGCCTACCAGGGACATATAGGCCGGATCCAAGATCAGTTCCATAGTCAGAAAATATAACACCTTCTACTGGCCCCAACTGTGCACAATAACAGCACAAGATCAGTGAGTCAATTATTCTCCAACTTAATTTTCATCAAATGCATGCACCCAAGGGCATAGGAAACCAAAACGTTTATCAAAATTCAAATACCATTGGGAAAGAAATTTCTCCAGAGCCAACAATATAAGACCGACCAGAGCCCACAGCACCTTCTTCGTAGCCTCTCACACTGTTTGTTCCACCGATAGCAAATGCCTCATAGGGAGAGAAATTTCCCACTACATGACCACCAGAGAGACTAAAAATTACAGCCAAGTCAAAAACGTATTAGATCATCTGTTTGTTTTACTGCAAATACATATCATTCTTGCTTTTGGAAATTGCGCATGTATTGGGCACCTTAAAAGAAAGCGAGCAGGACCTATCTCAACACCCTTCCTGGCACGCACATTTGTCCTATTGAAGGACAACCATTCAGGCAAAAGAGGAAGTCCCTGTTCCATGTTAAAGACAAACTGCAAAACCAAGCACTTAAAAATCAGATTATAGAAGAGTAATTTATACTGAAGGACAGCAGTTATATATAACAAACCATAGAAGACCCATGGTCGCCAGAACCGGTGTAGACAGTCTCGAATTTGGCAAGCAACATGTCATCGTGGGTATTGCCACTACAAGAAGACATCAGCAGAAGATCAGAAACAAGTACCCAACATCAATGTAGCATTTGTGTTTATAGATTGCAAACCTTGCAGTGAGAGGACTACTGTAAAAATCCTTGATGATAGGATTCCCTTTGTCATCACGGACCCCTGCATGCTGGAGTAATAGAGTACCATTAATCGTTGTTGTTAGGATCACTAGTTAGATCGTAAGATCATCCCACCTTCCAAAACCTATCCTGATCCTATGTAGGATTGTAAATTACTAGAATTGCAGCAGGATATCAAGATCATAAGATTGTAGGATAGTGCTATCCTACCCAATCCTAGAAGATTGGTTGCATATATATTTTTTGTTCCTTATATGACTTAAAATGAACCTTTTTCGCTAAAATTACTATATGTAGTCTCTAGCCAACCCCACTTAGTGGGAAAAGACTTGGTTTGTTGTTGTACTATATGTAGTCTCTATTTTGAAATTTAGCTTGTTGATTTCTTGCTTCTTGTTGTGTCTTGACAAGCAATTATATTGAAATTTGTAAGATGGGTCTGATTATTGCATGTGTCTAAGGTTGGTGAATTACCAATAAATTTGATCTTGCAATTGTGACTTTTATGATCTATGACTTCTTCAATGTATGTCTATTATAACTTCGGCTACTTATGGTCTATTTTTATGTATGAGAATTAGTTGCTTTTGTAAGACTTGTTCTATTTAAGTATGACAAGGCTTTGATAGTTTTATGCTTATCTAAAAATTTTATGATACTGTATATGTTGTATCTTTATATTTTGTGACAAAAAGTAGGATCTTATGATCTTCAATTTGATATTACAATTTGATCTTTTTTACCTCTTGACCATTAAGATCTTGATCTTGACAACCTTGTCATTAATATACTTGAAAATGAAAACTTATTTACATTACATGACATGTATTGCAAGAATCATCTGATTACATAGTGTAAATGTGAAACTAAGTAAATCAGCAATATGTAGGAGGTAGAGAAAGAGAAACATTAAAAAAAGAAAAAAAGAAAAAAGGAAACATAGATCAGCCTAACCACCAAAATTGTGAATGAAGTACCTGGAAAATAAGTCCTGCAGTTCCACTCCACTTTGGCCTGACTGGTCGACTGAACTCTATACCAGCAGTGACACGACCAATGGTCAGGCTACTATTATCGGGCTGATTACCATGAACAACTGTTCCAGGGGTTCTTGAATTCTAGAACGAAGTAAATTGCATTACCAATAAAACACAATTGTTAGCTTTCTATCATCAAATGGACAGTAATTAAACTTGGTCAAAATAAACCTTCAGATCACCTGAATCATTATTGTTCTAGATGTCCGTTTATCATCTCCTTGAATCCAAGGGTCTGTGTAGTTTATACGAAATATTGAGTCAATCTGACCCCTCTCTAAGGAAATATTGAGTTTCTGGTTTCGTCCAAAAACATTCCTATGTGAATAGGCAAAGCTGAAATGGAATCAAAGTATAATTGATTGGAACAGCTGCATATATTTATAAATCAGTTGTAGTTGAGCCACAAGCAGCAAACAAGATAATCACAGATATCAAAGGAAAAACCATTTTGTCCTGTTGATAAGGATAAAAACATATATATAAATAGATAAAAGAAATTTAAAAAGGAAAACTCCAAGAAATTTATATCAACTAAGATTTCAATGTGGCCCATTCTATATTATGTGAAAAGATATACTGGATCGCGGTATGATTGCAACTCCAGTTGGCTTATACACACATGTATCAATGCTATTAACACTGCAAAGCCGCATGTGGAGTAAGCAACTAAGGTAAATCAGCCTTGAAATGGCTTCAATTGCAGGGAAGTAACCTTGGACTAAAGGTCAATAATAACATAGAACAAAGAATAGGATACCACAGGACAAAGCATTTACTAATAACTTCTATGGTAGCATGATATAATGTATCCGATAATCTCACCTTCCAATGAGTCCAGACAGCGGACCACTTGTAATCCTGTGAATTTCAAAAACAAGTCAGGCTTTGCAGCAACAAAATTAGTATATATGAGCTACATTGAAGTATGCATTATATTAGTATCACTGACCCACTCGATATTCCACCACCAGCAGAAAATCCTCCACTAGGACGCTCCACTACATTCATCACCAAATCAACCTTTCCTGTATCTACAGCATTGCAGAGAAAAAAAAAATTAGGTTTGAGTATACCATAAATCTAATGGAGAAGACAAGAAGAGGAAAGAAAAAACAAGGTAGGAGAGATTAAAAGATTTGTACTAATGTATGGTCTGGTAAATAAAACCTACTATAACTTCAAAAGTGTAGTTGGAACTGAAAATATACCTTTCTAACAGCTATTGAACTTAAATGAAAGCCCACTTTGTGTGTATCTATTACCTGCTGGCTGAGGAATAATGCTAACATCTTCCATGATCCCCATGGTTAATACAGTCTCCACATCTCTTTTTCCCTGAAGCATACTGTAGACCTAAAAATACAATTATAGATTGTGCCAAAATTCCTATTAGTAAGATGCAAATTTGACATGGCATATTTACATAAAAGTGGCTCATTTTATGCAGATATGTATGTCTAAAAGTAAGAGATTAATTTTTCCCTTCAGTGAACAGTACTATAGCAACACAATAACAAACCAAGCCTTTTCCCACCAAGTGGGGTCAACTAATGTTCACGTCGTTGATCCATGTTCATAAGGATTCGACAAAGTTTTACGCTGGCTAAAGATAAGAGTTCTCTCTATCTAGCTTAATTTGCACAAATATTAAACGAATTATGGTGCTGGGTAAAGTTATCAATAGCTACCTCAACATACGAGTTATTATCTTCAAAGTAAACAGTGCTCCAGGAAGTACCTGCCCTTTCTTGGTTGTAACTTGCCGAAGTATTGTTTCAGGTTTTGTCTTCCCTATAGTAGGCTCACCTCTGAAGATAGCAGACAAAGTAATAACAACTCTCAATAAAAATCTTAATAAAAAATTAGTTCCATGTACTTTGGTGACTGCATGTTTGTAAAGGTGCACGTAAATTTAATTGAAGGAAGGTCCTTACGTTTTCCTATCAAGAAACCGTATGGAGATATTATTGACCTCAGCTTCTGAAACTTGTAATCTCAGAATACCCCCTGAGAGAATCTCAACAGCTGAAACCTATAACAATGATTAAGGAGGGGGGAAAAGGAGAAAAGGACAATTCCAATTGTAATACTAGTTGGAGAACAATCCAAACAGCTCAAACCTATAACAATGATTAAGGAGGGAAAGAAGAAAAGGACAATTCCAATTGTTATACTAGTTGGAGAACAATCCAAGCAAAGTTGAAGCCTTGAAGGATAATATTTTGAAACTCTATGGAGCTAAGAGCACTTAAAGACATGAAATATGTTACTAGAGTTTGAAGTATAAACAAATCTCCAAACAGGAAGCATATGTTACCAGAGTTTGAAGTATAAACAAAAGATAACACAATAAGGACAATTTACCATAGCAAAAAGACCACGCTCCATGTACCAGCCATTGATGGAAGATATTGCTTCATCCAATCGCCTAATATTGATAATCTTACCTGCTCAAATTAATATAAAAATTTTAGTACAGTGAAGGACTTATAGGAACAAATAATCATATATTTTACATATATATGATTATAATTGCACAGGTAGGGATAAAGAATAAGTTACCAAATCCATCTCGAAAAGAATCCTCTAGAAACTTTGCTGGAAGAACATTGGCTCCTTCACATACCAACCCTTGGAACTCTTGATTTGCTTCCACCTTATGCCACAAGAAACCAGCACTAATTGTTTAATATTTAAAACATGTCCAAAGAATAAGAAAAGAGCATGTAGCCAAGAACGTTAACGACATGAATTTGCACTGCTTGACTATCGCAAAAATGTGAAGCATTCAAGACCTCTACCGCAGCGCATTATACACAACGCTCTACTCTAACAAGATATTTTTTGTTGTTTGGCCGCTCGGTTCCTTTTAATAGAATGTAGCAATCAGGAAGGGACGGTATTGAAGTAGAAGATGAACTAACTTTACTTTCTTGTTATAAAACTATAGGAGTCTAACATGTAATCATTTTTCCGGCAGCTCAATGCAAACCCAAACATGAACTAATGTCATAATGAGGGAAACGTCATTTCGTAAAAGCGTAAACAAAGAAGATACCCTATTGCATAAGAACACACATCTCTTTCGTATTCATACCTGAAATACCAATCTGATGCCATCACGCGTATCAACTGCAACTGGCATGCACGAGCAAAAATACCCACTGTTAATAATGCGATGCACATCTTCTTGGACCTCGCGAACAGTTAGAGCCGAGTTGGGTCGGCAAGCTTTGAGGGCCTGAAGTGCCTCCATCTCAAGGTCCTTTCTCTCAAGCTCCTCCCCATCCTTGTCTCTGACAAGCACCTCACTGATCAGCACCCTCTCTTCGTTCTGTCGACTTGACGAGTGACCCTTCTGCGGAGTCTCCTTCCCCTCTGGCCCTACCTGAATCGACTCCGCCAATGATAAAGAGGCTGAACAGAGAATAGGAGACGTTCTTTTCAATGGCCTCTTGTCATCAGTCCCAGACCCAGTAATGTATGATAAAGATGCTGAACAGAGAAGACTGGATTTTACCCTTTCCTCCGCAACGCTCGTAGCTGGACTAGCCCAATTCCCCTTGCGAGACCACAATGGAGCACTTGCAGGGTTGAATTTATCAAGTTTTGAACGCGCTCTGATCGAGCCAATGAGTTGAGCAATTGAGTTCCCGGTTTGAAGGATTTGAGAACGGAAGGTTTCAAAACAAAAGGTTGGGGATTTGGGAGGAAGAGGGATTTTAATGGAAGACGAAATGAAGCGGATATCGTCATTCCGATGCATTCTGGGCTAGCTTCAAAGATTCAACAAGATTTGAATTTGAAGTGAGGAAATTGAGAAGCACCCACTGAAGCTGCATACACTCATTGACAAGCAAGCCTAAGCTTCCTTCATTGAGCCTCCAGTCCGGCGAATGAACATTCACAGAGGTTTTGGGTTCAAATATGGGCCGGGAATGTGGGTCCATCTTACAAGGGCCTAGAATTATTGCAAGCTAAGGCTGGGTTGGGTCTTAGCCCATTCTATACCAACTTTTCATGGATGGACATAACTAAAGGACAGATTTGGGGACATCTTCGGCCTAGCGTATGGAGAAAAAAGAATCTACTTATTTTTTAAAAAAAGTATTTATTTTAAGAAATTTAAATGTTTGGCCAAAAAAAAATACATACTTCTAAGTGGAAACAAAAGTAATTTTTTTTTTCGTGGAGCAAAAGTTAAAAATTAGATGATCTATTTTATTGTAGTTTTTAAAATTTGTTTTTGGTTTTTAAAAATAAAAAATAAAAAGAAACTTGTTTGAATAATTATTTTGGATAAAAAATAAAAAATAGAATATATGTTTTGAAAAAAATAAAATAAAATACATGTTTTGTAAAAAAAAATACAAAACAATTAATAGGGGTCTCTTTCATAACAATTTTTAAAAAATGTTTTTAGTTTTAAAAAATAAAAAAAATATGTTTGAATAACTATTTTTGATAAAAAAAAAATAAAATAAATAAAATATGTGTTTTGAGAACAGAAAACACAAAATAATTAAAAGATATTTTAAACTTTAATTTTTTAAAATAAAAAAAAACATAGAAAACAAATTTTTTTATTAATAGTATGTACATAAATACATAAAAAAATACTAATATAAATTTTCAGAATTAATTTTATAAAATAGTTCTAAAGAATAAAAGAACAAAACAAATGCCAAACAGACCCTAGATGTTTTGAACTACAATTTTTTAAAATAAAGAAAATATAGAAAATTAATCTTTTTTTTATGAATAGCATATATACAAATATATATAAAAAATACTAGTATGAATTTTTTGAATTAATTTTATAAAACAGCTTGAAAAACAAAAAGATCAAAACAACTTTTAAAAAAACCCATAGTTTTTGTTTCTAAGAAAAAGTAGAATATGAAAATTAAAAATTTCAGGGAAAAACCCCTATCAAATTTTTTTTTTATCATAATACCCTTAATTTTTTTTTTCTAAACCATTCACAAACATAAATTCTATATATAAATTATGCTTCGTCTTTTGAGGGTAGTTATATACATTATTTTGAAACACATAAATTAGAGTATGGAATATTTAATATTAAATTCATATTTTCTTAAAATATTTAAAACATCTATTATAATTTTGTTCTTTATATTTTAAATAATTAATAATTACTTAATAAAAATTAACAATAATAAATATTTATAACTATTTATTTATTTAAATAACATCAATATAAGTAAATAAATTCTATACATATACTCCTTTTGATAATTTGATAGTGAAAAGTAGTTTTCAAATTAGCATAACATAAATTATTTCAAAATAAGCAGGTTTTGAGAGACTAGCCAAAGGGCCCTAAGAGCAAGAAATTCTTTTGTTTTTCTTGTTTGTCCCTTGAATTAGCTATTCTTGCTTCATCAAACACCAATAACGAATCCAGGATGCTTCCATGTTTTCCATTTTTCCAATGTATTTTTGTTTTTTGGCATAGAATCTCGAATTATTTGCAATAAAAGTGAGAGCGCAAAAGACAAGGTAAACTTGGAAAGCTGGTGTAGTTTAGTATAAAGGTGCAGTATGAAAGTCGACTACATTGTAACCCCCTCCAATTAAATGGAAACAAGTAAAAAGACAATAAAATGGTGGATTCTTGTGTCAAAACCCATGCACAGTCTGCAGGCATGACTTTTGCAAGCGTATAGTTGAAATTATTGAGACAAATATTCCATATATTTGGTTGAAAAAATTATTGAGTCTAGTACTAGTCAGTATAAATTATAGACAGTTTTTGATAAATCAGTTTTGCACCTCTTCTAACTGATCTCAAATGGTGGAATCTTGCAAAATAGGTAAGTGTGTGAACTTTGAAGTAGAAAATGTAAAAGGGAGAAATGAGTAGAGAGGGAACATTGAAATGATATGCACTATAATGTGAGTTGAGTCGTAAGGTGCCTAACTATATATATAAATATATATATATATAAATGAATTTGACGTTATTAATTAGAATCACTCACAGACACACATATCTAAATGTGCAAGAGAAAGGTGTAGATGCACGAATTGTGGAGTAAAATGAGTGAGTTATAAAAAGGAATAGAATAATGCATAATTTGAAGCACACCATAAATCCACAATAAAGTACAGAATCCACTTGGAGCAAAGGACAAAGTGGTGCTTAATACGCAAGATGCCAACTGATGCGATGTGTTGTGTATGAGTGCGACATTTGCTGTTACGAAGTAGTATTGGACCACTTCTATAGTCTGACCATACGTACTATTTTCCAAGCCATGTTTGTACGTTGTCACAATTATGATTCGTGCCTCATTCCATTGCAAGGCTCTTTTGCTTCTTTTTTTTCTCAATTTTCAATTGGATGATTCCAAAACACCTTCAATTATCTTTATAAATATATATATATCTAAAACATTATTTGATATTAAATATAAGCAATTCTTCTAACACAATTTTAAATTATGATTCATCAAATTATAAAAAATTAACTTTTTAATTAAACTCCACTCACTCACTAAATTTGCTGGCGTTTAAGTAATCCTATTATCACCTCAAACATGGGAATGATATAATAATGAGGAAACTCATGTAATTACAAAATTGATATATTAAATATAAAATATAATACCAACTACGTTAGATTTAATAAAAGAGATTAATATATCATAATATAACGAATTAATATTTTAAATTTTTATTGAAAGAAATATTCACATTTAATGTTTCACAATATCTTAAACAGAATTATTTTTAATAAAATGATACTTATAAGAAACTAAAAAAAATATAAAATGCAATAAAACATTTGTTGAATTTTGGACAAAAAAGAAAAAAAAAACACTTCTTAGTCTCATTCAAAGTTTATGGAACTTTAATATGTTTTAAATTAATGATGTATTGACCAAAAGGAAGTTGAGTCTAATCAAAAGGGGTTAGTCTTTTATAATATAATAAATCAAAGTTTAAATTTTAATTAGGATATATATTTATATTTAATATTTAATAATTTTTTGAAAAGAATTATATTTAGTATAGAAAACTTATGAGAAACTAACAAAATCAATATACTTGTTTTGTAATTAAATCTAATTTGAAAAGATAAATTGTAGTTTCTTCAATCATAAATGATGGTAAATTTTAACTAGAAAATTTATTTATTTTTTGTTCTTAAAAGATACTTTCACCTACAATTTAGTCATTGAAAGATTACAAATGTAATATCCGCTTCCTTAAAATATTTATTTTTAAGGATAAATTGGTGTGATGTAAATGAAACAAGTGACTAAATTCAAAAGTGAAACTTGGAAAAGGATAATGTTAGAGTTTTACTTCAAGGACTTAAATGAATAAGAAACTAGGGGTTAAAGTGAGAGAGACTAAAGAGCAATTTTCCATTATTTTGCTAAGAGGTCCCTGAAGCTCCAACCATGCCACTCCTTTGAATTCTCTTATATGCATAATTTCCCTCCATACTAGCACAAAGTGCTAAACCTCCAGGAGAGTAGGGAAGAAAGAAAAATGAGCATAGGGGAAAAGAGAGAAAACCAAAGTGAAGACATCCCACATCTGAATTTGAGATAAGAAATCCTTGTTTATAGCTTGGTAAATGCCTTAGCTATCATCTAAGAGTAAATTACTTCTCCTAAAATGCATCAAACATGTTGAAATCTGTTTGAGATAGCAAAAATGGCAAAGTTAGGTTATTTTAGAAATCTTGGTTTTTTGGGCCTGAAATGATGAGTGTGAGGTGGTTGGGTATAACACCCCAAACTCAGTCATTTCCTTTATAAAATGTATTGTTTTCAATATAAATCTTTTGGCTACCAAATTGGTAAGTTATCTTCAATTTTGTCCTTATTTATTATCTGAGTTTGATGTTAAATTACTATTTAATATTAGATTAGATTTGAGTCCTTTTTACTCAGGTATTCTCATACATTCATAGAGAAAGTCTACACATTAAAAGTTACTAATAATACAGCGAAAGATACAATATCATTAATATTTATGTATTCTCATACATGAAATCCTTATCAATTCAAAAAGTAAGAAGGCAACAACCTTACCACTCAGACCCTTGTTATTATTTTGTTATTACCATGCATAACTTTTATATACTGCCAGAATCCATCTTCCTTACAACTCCAGTGATAGTCTATGCCTGGTTATCTAATACATACCAATATAATTATGAGAAATGAATTCTCAATAGCCAAACAATCTAGTCTTTTGAAAACCTCTGGCATGTACCACTATAATAATACGGAAAACATTCTATATTCTTTTCTTTAAAATATATTGGGATATCATGCATGATTCATATATATCAGAATGGCATATATTTATGCAATTGTAGTATAATTCAATATAAGGATAAAATTCACCATTTATATTATTTCATAACATCATTTCATAATGGAATGTCATGAATATACATATATATGTTTCCTACATCATCATAAGATCATAAAGATCATAAAATTAGGGAAAAGAAAAACAATTATGCCATTATGGATAATGCCACTTTCCTGAGAAGAGAAACTTAAGAGTATCGGGAGAGTCACACAGTAAACTACTCCACTTACCACTACCTACATGAGTGAGATAATTTTCTCCTATGTGACAATTCTGCCACTAGTACTATCTGAGGTGTCCTCCAGTGGATCCGAGTACTCTTACTAATCATTTCCTTTCGACAGATCATTAACCTATGAATATTAAGCTCATATGATCTCTGTTAATTGCACAGGTCATTTCCTTTCCACTTTTGAGCGGATCATAATACTATGGAATTACTACCGCTTAATGGTGGATCACATTCCCAGTACACTATCCTATACATATACTTTAAGATAATGTAACTTATGCATATGGTTATGTTAAATTCTAAGTAAATGTCCCTTTTTCATTTGGTCATATTAAGTTACACTAACTTAGAATTTGCAACTATCACGGTGTTTTCTAAAATTCTTGTATCCGAGTGGATGTTTTACCATCTAAATTTATGATACAATCGTGAAATGTCTAACGACCGTCCCATACCAATAATTGGTCACTCAGTCACAAGTCCATCTATCCTAAAGCATACATTAAAGGCACTTCCTCTAGTTTCTCTTATTATCTCTATTCCTATTTCCCTTTCTTTATTTTCATTTTCATGATACCTATCTTATACTTTTACAATATTATCCTTTCTTGTTTGAAAACATTATGAATTTGAATCATATGAATATGGAAGGCTATACATTCCTTTCATAAAATTTATAAAGTACATTTTACAAGTCTCTTGCCATAGTTACCCACTTCCTTTTCTCTTATGGCCAAAAACAACCAACACACATAGACTAAAATCAGCAAATCTCTTTCATAGTGCCATGTGATGCTCTCGGTCACCAAGTAAGGAAGGGGAAAATAAAGGAGTTTCAAACCATTTCTTCCCTTTCTTCTATCTTTTCTATCATAAAAACATGTATGAATTAATTTCCTTCCATTTTCATACAATTTCCATACTTTATGCTATCAAACATCAAGGGTTTCATTACAAACTTAGGTGAATTAATAATCCTATCCTTCATCATTTTCATTTCATTTTGCTTTCAATATATTTATGCATACATATAAATATTCCTTTCTCATATTATATCTATACATATACATAAATATATCTTTTCCTTCTTATTGGAATACACACTCAATGTTAGGATGTCATCATTATGGAAGGAAATTCATCAAGTAAACCATTATAAGTATCATTATCTCTTTTTCTCTTGTCTTGACTAGAACCATAAGCACATATATGAACAATTTTCATAAAATATACTTTAAGATGCTCTTGATCAAGACATGAGAGAAAGGTAAATGGAAGAGTTTCATCAAAACATCAATTATCTCTTCCTCCCTATCTTATGGCCAAATACTAGCCATGTGTATACGATAAAATTTAACAAAATTTCCTTCATAAAAGTGATGCATGCTTTTGGCCAAATAGGAAGAAAAAGGGAATCAATATGATTTCACACTAACTCTTCCCTCTTTTCTATTTTCATCCATAACTAAGCATAAAAATACCATTTCTTTACCATAACCATAACAATCCCAACATTTCATATCAATTCCAACAAGATAGGTTTCATGAACATGGTGAACCCAAAAATCACAAACTTTCCATAAATTATTCAATCAATCATTCTAACACTCACAAATACATCCATACAATCATACAAACATAACCCAATAGGAATTTAAGTTTAAAAGAATGTAAAGTGAGAAACCCTCATTATTCATGGAAGTCATGGAAATTGTTCAAACACTTAAAAGAATCCATGAAATATGAAATGAAGAGCATAGGATTGTTTAGCTACCTTGACTTGCCAATAAAAGTGCTTTCTCCTTTGAGTTTCCTTCACTTTTCTCCTTCTTCCTCTCCTCTTATTCTTCTCGGTCACCTTCCTTTCCGTTTACCCATGGCTTTCACTTCTAATGGAGGAAGTGAAGTCAGTTAAGACGGGAGGGGAAAATGATTATTTTTCCCTTTATGATAAAATGACCATTTTGCCCTTCATTTTCCTTCAAAATTTCAAAAAGTGTCATGGCATAAGTTTCATAAGAATTGTCATGACATTTCCTAGGTAAAATGACTAGATAAAAATTACCATTTTACCCTTGTGACAAAATTATCATTTTGCCCTTTATGCCAAAATGACTAATTTACTCCTCACTTGACCTCATAATGTTGAAAAAGTGTAAGGAGATGACCTTGAGTGAAATTGTCATGAATTTTTTTAAGTGAAATTACTATTTTTACCCTTGTGATAAAATTATTATTTTACCCCTTAGGTGAATTTACTATTTTACCCTTGGATAAAATTTATTATTTTTTCCTTAAGATATATTTACTTTTAGATATTTTCTAACGTAATCATTGCGTTTTAGATATTTTTCAGTGTCATAATTATGCATCATAAATGCGCTAGATATTTTAGAAGCGTAATGATTATGCTTTAGATATTTTAATAACTTTTTCTCTTTTTACTTTAGTCTCTAGACTTTTCTTTCAGTTTGGTCCCTCTCCCATTTAAAAAAACTTAGGGTAATTTAAATACAACCTTTTAGGTATGGAACCACTAAATTTATAAATTTAGAACATACCTAGAGATATAAAACAGCGGATATTACATTGGGAGTTAGGAAAAGGTTTCTAAACTAAAATGATAAAGTCTTTAACTTTCATTAAGCATTTTCTGGGCTTGAATTAGATTTGGAAAGTAGGTTTTATTGTTCACCCATTTTGAATGTGTAAATTACTTGTATGATTGATATTTAAGCATGAAAATGGTCACAAATTAAGGGGAAATGATAGCTAGGGGTTAGAAAGTAAGCTCATAATTTTTAATCTTGAAAAATATAAGACTTTGGACTGGAAAATTTCAAAAATCAGGTTTTTCAAAACTATCGCAAAACGTAACAGCCAACTGATAGCATGCACCAATGGAATGTCATGTTCTTGACGAACCCATAATTTCATACAAAGACACAACAATTAACTAGTAGCCTTAGTAGTAGACTATCGGGTCTAAATTTCTGCCTAACAGTCGACTAGTAGCCTTCTATTTGTCAACTGTTAGCCTACTGTCTTGCGAAGTCCAAGATTTCAAAGAGCCATTAGTTGACTACTAGCTTTACAACAGTCAACTGCCAGCCTTCCAGAGAGCGACCAGCTGACTGTTAGCTCACGACAGTCGACTAGTAACCCTTCAGAGAGTAATTAGTCGACTGATTGCTTCATGACAGTCGACTAATGGCCCTCCAACATGAAGAATAACTTTTAAAGTGAGGAATGAGCTTGGAAACCCCTAGTATTGGTTGGAATAAGGCTCAAGTTGTAATCATACATGAGAATTTCATATGTTGGGTGATAAGTAACATTAAAATGGGAAAGGAAAGAGGAGGGTTATCCTATAGAGAAACTCCAAGCCTAGGTTGCATAGAAAGCATATTGCAATAAATGCATATTTGAGAAGGACTAGTGTGAAATTTAGGTTGTCTTTTCAGGAAGGGACTTGTGAGATCAAGTCAAAAAGGGAAGAGGAAAACCTTGATCAATAAACGAATAATCAATTAAGGTAGAGTAATCTACACTCCCTTAATTTACTATGATGATGTACATTTCTTGTTTTGAAATGAAATATTATTTTATGGAATGGGAAATGTTTGATGATATTGTTTGTGAACTGGAAATGTTTTCATATAAGTATAAGAAAAATTGCCTGTACATGTTTGAAAAACATGAAATGAATTCTCTACTTCTTGTTTTGATTTGGCTATTGGGTTATATGTTTATAGAATAGATGAAATTTGGGGTGGACATCTAATGGCTAGTATGAAACATTCATTAGGCGTTCCTTATGCATAACACTTTGTAAAATATAACTGTTTTCATTTTAATGGTCTGCATTTGTTAGATATTTCTCTTTAAATCAATACAACCCTATGAAAGACTTTAAGGAGTAAAGGGAGGATAATCTAGAAAGGGAAAATAGATTGATTTAAGTGTAAAACTCTATAACCTTAAGTATTAGTCACCTACTTGTATACATTGTTGTGTAGTTGGGAAAAAGATGAGACTAGCAATGTGTACATGTTGGGGGATGCCTTGGAAGTTAGATTCTCAATTACATGGATAAAAGGAAGTGTGATAATCACTGGGAGTCACAGTCCTCGTGATAATAACAATCTCAGTCACATGGATAAAAGAAAGTATGACCATTACATGGATAAAAGGAAGTGTGATGATAGTTTGAGATTGAAAAATAGCATGCAATGAGATTATGATTTATATTGTTGAAATGGTATGCATATTGATTTATGAAAATATGCAGATTTATGAGATGTTTGCAATAACATGTGCATTGTTATGCAAATGATGTTTGAAATGAAATTATAGGCATTATAAGAATGATATTTTGACAAGAATAATGGTACTATACTCTTATGATTTTGATATGAATTTTATAAATTTTAGCTTAATGAAATATGGTAGATTCCTATATATTTGATGATGATAGAATATAACATGCAATTTACATGCTTATATATATATATATATATATATATATATATATATATATGCTACAAAGGAGAGGTTTTCTATACCAAAATGGGTACAGTTGAACTTTCAACTATTTTTATGAAATTGTAAACTATAAATTATTCTACTGGGATAATTATATCTCATTAAGTTGTTTATTCAGATGATCAGAGCTAGGATATGCCTATAAATTAACTGGGTCTGAGATGTGTATCGGAGCTACAAGGCAACCTAGAAGAGTTGTAAATTCTAAATTTTAGAGAGTAAATTCTAAGTGACAATGTAGGCCCTGGATTGTACATGTAATATAAAATTTATGGTTATTTGGATAAATGCCTTAGGATGTGAAATTATGTAATGAAGATGATTATATTGAGATGTGATTTGTTAATAGGAAGTTTGTTTCAAATAGTATGACTATAAATGATATCTCAATTGTTTTTAAATGAATGGTTTAGAATTGTATATTTTAGAGTGTATGACTGTATAAATTGTGATATTAGGTATGGTGTGCATAGAAAGTTGTTTAGTAGAATTTGAATAGCCTAATAGAAGAGTATATTTAGGTTACACTCAATTAGTAATGCCCCAATTTGTATCAAAGAGGAAAAAGAAAATTTTTTTTAGAGAATTTTACACTTTTAATTTACTCTGTTAATGTGAAAATTTAAAAAGGGTGTTATAACAAAAATCAACTTTTTTGTCCCTAGAACATTAGCCATTGATAGATAAATTAATGTGACATATGAAATGTTAAAGTGTACTATTAAATATTGACTAGACAACTCATCAAATGAAAAGATATACTTACTGGTCCTTAAAGCATTTACTTGACTTTGATTCATTGTTAACAATTATTATGAAAATAAAATTATAAATTAATAATACTAATATATATAATTTTGAGACCCTAATTGTTCATTGGCCCAGCCATCGAGTCATTAGTCAAACTTCTAAATCACTAAAAAATTTGATTGAACTGATAAGATTAATTAATTAATTAATTAAAAATTTTACATAATGAAATTATTTTTAGTTATTTTAAAATTAAGTGCACCATTAAATAAAAATATCAAGCCATAAGTTTAGTATACTTTAAGTTGTAACTATACAATTAAAAATAAAATTAAAGATGGCCTTAAACTTTTTTATTATCACTTTCAAATTTATTATTTAAAAGTAAAAATTAAATAAGTAATTAAGTACTAAGCAAGTGTTAAAGTTATCACAAATTTTAATATTTAATTATTTATTATGTGCAAAAGTAACAAATCACAAAATCAAAAAAAATAATTAAAAATTAAAAAAGTTAACGAACTAGTTTTATGATTATATAATAAACACTAACAAAAGTTAAACAACTAAATTCAATGCCTAATAAAAGACAAGTTATAAATTTAACATCATATAAAGATAATATCATAATTTATCAAAACTAAAAAAAAATTTAAAAAGAAAGGACTAGGTCAACAAATTAGGTTGATCGAATTGATTACTAAACAATTTAAATAGTTAACCAAGCTCATTTAATGATCATATTATTGCATCACCAAGTCATTGATTTGGATCTCAAAACTATGCTAATATAAAAGAGTGTGTCTTAAAATTATCATATACAGAGAATTTAACTCAAATAAAACATTAAAAAAAATAAAAAAACTTAGGTGTAGTTTTTATATAAGAAAAAAGACATTTTGTGCTCTTCAATTATGTTTATATAACACATTATTTACATAAACTCTAATTTTATAACAAATTATCTTTAAAACTATTTAAAATACTGAAATTATATTTAAGAAGTTTACAAATTTTATTTTTTATTTTTTTCAATCTTTTTTCACACATAATATGAAATTAAATTAAGAAATAAAAAAAAAATTATATTGTAAGTAAGCACATGATTGTTAAATTTAATTTTAAAAATAATAATTATTAATATTTTGAATAGTTTAAAAAAATAATTTATTATAAATTAAAGTATATATGAGTGATATATTATAAATGTATACTTGAGGAGGATAAAATGTATTTTTTTTTATATATTTGTCATCAGATTTTTTAATCACAGATATACAACTTATTTTTTTTATGATTAAAAGAAGTTTTAAATTTAGGTGTATTATATTTTTTGAAAGAGTTTTTTAAATATTTTATTTTAATTAAAAATTTAATAATAAAAATATAAGTACGTATATATAAGTTTCGTGCTAAAAGAATATGTCTTCCCGTGAAAAGGAAAAATAATAAATACTGTTATGCCATATTAGTCCTTGCTGCAGGCAACCGCGTAGCAAGAAAATGACCCGCGGAGGCCCTAGAATTATTGACCGCGCTGCAATTTATATGACAAGTCAGGGGTATAAGAGGCATTTAGTCAATATTTGGTGGGAACCGTAGGACGTTAAGAATTCGAAAATTTAAAAAAAGATCACCGTATTGTAAGCGACAAACTCTCCTCAATTCAACCGTCGCAGAATTTGCTGGGGCATTCTGCTTGGCTTGCAGTTCTCCTCAGCTAGCGAAACCCTTTCCAAATTTTAATTGAAACTCCAAAACCATCAGCACCCAGTGATCTCCAATTTCGTAACCCTAAGATTTTGTTTCTTAGTTTCGTAAGCCTTTATCCGTCAACTATTCTCTTCTCTACGTCTTCACGCGTACGTCGATAAGAAAACCGGTATTCTTCTTTGAGAAATTCAAGTTGACTTTAGTATATGTATGTGAATTTAACTTCTTAATTTAATTTTGAATAGAACATGAAAAATTTGCCACATAATAGAAGTGGATGGGATTGCGCCATATGGCGATAAAATCAGAGTTCTCTTGAGTTTGTTATGGCAAAGTCGGCTGTACTTGGTGTGCCTATAAATCTCTAAGCGTTGTGCTTATAAACGTCTGAGCGCCGTGACTTGTTATTGGGGGTAAGATTCATGCATATTTTTGCTGCGATTAATTCGTTAATAGGTGAAGGCCTGGTTGTTATGTTAAAATTTGTTTTTAGCTTCCTTTTTGGGTCCAAATAGTGAAATTGAATGGTTAGTGATGTATGAATTGGCTGAGTCTTTCACCCTTCAGTTTTTTAAGTGATAAGGGGTATGGGTTTAAATTAATAAGACAAATAAAACAGTTTTATTGGCTTACTTTCTTGGGCGGAAAAAAGTTGCTATCTCTTGTTTGTTAGCTGAGTTGTCAATAAACTTTAGTGATGACAAGTTTACCTCAACGGGTTCTCAGAGCAATCCTTGATGGTTATGGGTTTTTATAACATTTGTGGGGATGTGTTGTGTTTCAAGTTTAAGAGTGTTTTGTGAGCGTTTTAGAATTTTTATTCAGTTCACTTTCGGTGATTTATTTATCATCCACTGAGTTGTGCTTTTGTTTTTTTCCTTCTGGAAGGGAGAGCTACTACCAAGGTAGCTTCCATTATTGTTATTCAAACACTATCCTCCGATTCTATTATTCAAGTGCATAAATTGAATCCCTATTCGTTAACAATTTAACTTATATGGAACCTATATAAGCCATGGAACCATACATAATTCAATAGAGCTGCTTAGAAATGCATTAATTCTTGTCCCTGAAAAAAAAAAAAAAAAAAGAACTCTGAAATGGGCAATGGGGACCATGCACTGTTCATCTCATTGTTTTCATTCTTTCTGTAGAACCAATGGAGTCTAGGTCTCCGAATACTGCATCAGAAGCTAATGGGATGCATGATCTTAAGATACCTTTGTTGCAGACTTCAGAAGATGCCACTGTCAGGGAAGCTCATTTTAGAATAAAAGATATCAATTGTGCATCCTGTGTAAATTCAGTAGAATCTGTCGTTAGAAATCTTAATGGAGCTAATTGCTTTATGGTGTCAGCACTTGATGGCCAAGCTACAATCAAATATGAGCCAAAGCTCATTAATGTAAGTCTTTTGATATCATGTGAATTTATTTAGCTTGTAACATGAGAAATTGGTCTGGTTTTTCCTCACTAGTTATTTGATAGATGGACTGTCATATTGGCATGCCTGGAATGTGTAAGCAAGAAATGAAGCAAAAAGTGGTATTTTTTATGAAAATTTATTGTAGGCCAACAAAATAAAAGAAACCATAGAAGAAGCAGGTTTTAAAGTTGATGGACTTTTGGAGCAAGACATATCAGTATGCCGGGTCAGGATTAAAGGAATGGCATGCACAAGCTGCTCTGAGTCTGTTGAGTGTGCCCTTCAAATGGTTGATGGAGTTAAAAAGGCAGTAGTAGGCCTAGCTTTAGAAGAAGCAAAAGTGCATTTTGATCCTCATCTCACTGATGTTAACAAGATCATTGAAGCAATAGAAGATGCTGGCTTTGGAGCAGATCTCATTAGCACTGGCACTGTTGTGAACAAAGTGCATCTAAGACTTGAAGGAGTTGATTCTCCAGATGATGTAAATGTTATAATGTCATCTCTTGAGTTGGCTGAAGGTGTGAATAATGTTGAAATGGACGTAATAGAACACAAAGTTACAGTTACCTATGATCCAGATGTTACGGGTCCAAGATTTCTTATACATTGCATTCGAGCAGCTGGCCGTGGCCCCAAAGAGTATCAAGCAACCTTGTGCACTCCTTCAGGACAAAGAGAAACAGGGAACATGTATGAAATACGTACATATAGGGACCAGTTTTTGTTCAGCTGCTTATTTTCTGTTCCTGTGTTCTTATTTGCTATGGTGCTCCCCATGCTTCCTCCATATGGAAATTGGTTAAACTATAAGATCCACAATATGCTAACACTTGGAATGTTTCTTCGATGGATCCTCAGTACACCTGTTCAGTTTGGAGTTGGCAAAAGGTATTACATGAGTTATTGTATAATCTGTTTCTTGCTTCTGTTAAATGGTTTTATTTTAGTAATTATTTAATCCTAGTTTCTTGTTACTATTACTTTAGCCAACATATGATTGTCTATGTTTTCAAGAAATAGAATTTTTTATAATTTCTTGCTTTGAATATATTAGGTTCTATCTTGGATCATATCATGCACTGAGACGAAGATCTGCTAACATGGATGTGTTGGTTGCTCTAGGCACTAATGCTGCATATTTGTACTCTATTTATATTTTAATAAAAGCTCTCACTTCAGTCACATTTCAAGGACAAGATTTCTTCGAAACCAGTTCCATGTTAATATCCTTTATTCTCCTAGGAAAATATTTGGAGGTTGTGGCTAAGGGGAAAACATCAGATGCTTTAGCAAAACTGACACAGCTTGTTCCTGATAAAGCTTATTTGTTAGCCCTAGATGCTGATGGAAATGTAATCTCTGAGACAGAAATTGACACTCAGCTTATACAGAGGAATGACATAATTAAGATTGTTCCTGGGGCCAAAATTCCTGTCGATGGTATTGTTATAAGAGGGCAAAGCTATGTAAATGAAAGTATGATCACAGGGGAAGCAAGACCTATTGATAAAAGTCAAGGAGACAAGGTATTATTTTTATTGTATGGCTCTTAGTTGTTCTTTTATGCTAATGTTACTGATACTGAAAGAAAGCATGAGCACTCCAAGAAAAGAAATGGATTAAGATCAATGCAAAACATAAATGAAGAAGGGTGTGTTGGTGTTTTATGATGAGAGTTCTAAGGAAGATATATAGGTCTAATAGAAAGTGATAGAGGAGGTGGATGCACTTTTTATGTATCATGGTTACTAAGTTAAAGAGATATTTCTTTTTCTTTTTAATACAGAATGCAGATATCATTTTTTTGTTTTTTGTTTTTCTTTTTGAAAGTTGGTATAAATGCGCCTTTGTTTGTTGTTACATGTTTTTCTTTTTTCAAGGAAGGGATGTAGGAAATGTGTCATTGTTGGTATTTCTGTCTGAAGTTCTGGTTTCATATTGATATGAAGGTGGCATTTTAGAATGGTAGAACCTTTTTATTTTCTCTCCATCTACTGAACAGGTTATTGGTGGGACCATGAATGAGAATGGCTGCTTACTGGTCAAGGCCACGCATGTTGGGTCAGAGACTGCACTTTCTCAAATTGTTCAGCTTGTAGAAGCTGCTCAACTTGCCAGAGCACCAGTTCAAAAACTTGCTGACCATATTTCAAAAGTTTTTGTTCCAATAGTGAGTATTTTTTCTTAAAAGAAAATATTCTATCATATTTTCTTTTTCTTTTTTTCTTCATGAAATAAGTCAAGTATAGTACCATACCATAATATACATCTCTTTTGGGAGACCGAGCTTATATATGCTGGTTATGAAGAAGAAAAACAGGCAAACTTCTGCATTAATAATGTTAGTTTATGATTGCATTTTTAGGTGGTTGTTGCAGCATTTATAACCTGGTTGGGATGGTTTATTCCTGGCAAAGCGCATATTTACCCTACACATTGGATACCAAAAGCTATGGATGCATTTGAGCTTGCTTTGCAGTTTGCTATTTCAGTGCTAGTTGTTGCCTGCCCATGTGCTCTGGGTCTAGCAACACCAACAGCAGTCATGGTTGCTTCAGGTATGGGTGCTTCTCAAGGTGTGCTCATCAAGGGAGGAGATGCCCTGGAAAAGGCACACAAGGTAATGGCCCTCTGTTTCCAGTGCTTTATACTTGTGCTGCATTTTTATATTAATCACTGGCATTTTTTTTGGGTTGTAAGACCAAAGGCACTGTTCCACTTTATTATATTTTTTCTACATTGACATTTGCCATAATCTATTCTAATAAATGTTACCTGGTGTTTATTTTTTATGCTACATTTTTTGCATGAAGTCTTTACTCATTGTTCTTGATGCAGGTAGAAATTGTTGTGTTTGATAAGACAGGGACACTTACAGCTGGAAAGCCAGAAGTAGTTAGTGCTGTGCTGTTTTCTGAATTTTCGATGGAAGAGTTATGTGACATGGCTATTTCTGTTGAGGTATATCTAGATGTTGTTCACTGTACTAATTTACAGATTTGAATATTTGGCATTGTTTCATTCTCATTTCAAATTAACGTATTGGGAACATTTGTTAGACTGGTAGTGGTAATATATATATATCAAGGAACTAAATCTAGCTAGTGCAAGGTCCATGAGTTTTGACTTAAAATAAATATGAATAGTACTGGAGAATATCATTTTCTATTCATTCTATTGATTTGAATTAATATATAGATATTTATATATGTTTTGAGAACATATGTTCGAAAACAGAAAAAACAAGAAAAGCCACTCTTGACTTATTCTAGAAAGAAGCATGTGCAGCGTGTGCCAAATAACCAGGAGGACGTGGGGCCTTCCTTACTGCAGATAGTGGGGTTTTCAACTCTATATGTTCTGAATATGGGCAGCATAGTGGGATAACTGGATAAGTCATTTTCCCACTACTCTCTTCATGTTCCCATTAATTTGACCATGTTTCTGTTTATTTATTTCTGTTATGCACTTATTATAATTTCAGTAATTAGCATTCTGTTATTTAGGAATATAGGATATGATGCTATAAATACCATTAGGGTAGTTTCATTCATAGTCTTTGGAATTATTATCTTTGTATTGGGGTTTTGTCCTACCTAAGGGCACTCCAATTTGGTTAATTCAGTGTTCAGATTCTGCATTTGAGTTCATCACTTGTTTTCTACCTTTTCTATCTTTTTCTTTTCTTCCCAAGTGTTAGAGACTTCTATGAATATATTTTGTGGCCCTTGGATTTTGAAATTACTATTTAATTTCTCACAATTTGTTCATGGAGATGAAAAACAAAAGGTGAGTTCTTATAAATTGAAGAATATGTAATGGTGGGGAAGTTTTTCAAGCTAATTATCTTTTTTCTTTTTTAAAATTTTCCCCTAATATGTAATCTAAATGTCTAATTATTTCTACAAATTTTTAGGCTAGCAGTGAACATCCAATCGCAAAAGCTGTTGTGGTTTATGCTAAGAGGCTGCGCCATAAGTTTGGGTCTTGCACTGAACAGGTCTTAGATGTGAACGACTTTGAGGTGCACCTGGGAGCCGGGGTAGGTGGAAAAGTTGAGGGGAGAACAGTTTTAGTTGGGAACAAAAGACACATGCATTCTTTTAATGTCCCAATATGCCCAGAGGTTGAGAGGTACATATCTGAAAATGAAATTCTTGCTAGAACTTGTGTATTAGTTTCAATTGATGGAAAGATTGCTGGAGCTTTCTCTGTAACTGATCCTGTTAAGCCGGAGGCTAAGCGTGTAATATCTTTTCTCCACTCCATGGGTATCTTAAGCATGATGGTGACTGGTGATAACTCTGCTACTGCAACTGCTATTGCAAATGAAGTTGGTATTGACGAGGTATTTGCTGAGACTGATCCATTGGGAAAAGCTGATAAGGTTAAAGAATTACAGGTAAGGCTTGTAAGCTATTTTCAGTTGTACTTCAAGAAGTATGACTCTCTTGCTGAATGATAGTCATTAAATTTAAATCTAATTATCTAATGTTTGACATTGTTGTTTGTGGTTACAAAATGATGTATGAAGCCGTATTTGAGGTCATGGGAAAATAAATGTTTGGTAAACTTATAATCATCGCGTACTTAACTGAAGTAACTGTATGTATATAAACAAGGTAACAGTCTGATATCTTTAACTGAAACTGTATGCAGAGGAAAGGGATGATCGTGGCGATGGTGGGCGATGGAATTAATGACTCACCAGCCTTAGTTGCTGCTGATGTTGGTATGGCAATTGGTGCTGGAACTGACATAGCTATAGAAGCAGCTGATGTAGTTCTTGTCAAAAGTAGCTTGGAGGATGTAATTACAGCCATAGATCTTTCTAGAAAGACCATGTCTCGCATCCGTCTCAACTATATCTGGGCTCTTGGTTACAACATTCTTGGCATGCCAATTGCCGCTGGCATCTTGTACCCCTTCACTGGAATCAGGTTGCCACCGTGGCTTGCTGGTGCTTGCATGGCTGCCTCGTCTCTTAGTGTTGTTTCTTCATCTCTCTTGTTGCAATTCTACAAGAAACCTTTGCACGTAGAATCCACTTGATGGCTCATATGAGCATTTGTTTAACTTTACCAACCACAATTTGGCAGTTTTTTAGCCTAAGTTGTAACTATCAGTGGGCTTATTGATGCCCTTTTCCTTACTGTTACAGTTATTCTGCCTAATAGGTGGACCCCTTTTTTTTGGGTATAGGACCTTCATTAATAATTAGTCATTTTAAACCGTTTGAAAAGAACAAAAAAAGCTCAATTGCTCTCGGAATGAAGTGATCGTTTAGAAGTTCACCTTGCATTGATCAATACTGACTAATAATCATGCATCTGCATATTGTTAGAAACTTTATGGTTAATGTTATATAGTCACTATAAAATGCTTTGTAAAGGGTGTAGTTATATTGCAATGACTCATATATCATATCTTGGTTGAGTACTTTGTTAATCATTGTATCAGCAGAATTATTTCAATCCAAATTATTTACCATTTTCCTCTATGATTAGAGATACGTTGTTTGCAAAATTCATTATATACTCATTATATCACTCACTAGATGGATTGGACTATTATTGCAATCAGTCTCTGGGGTTGGGTTAATTTTATCATCAATCTTAGCTGTTCTATTAAGAAGCTGCAAGCCATAAGCATGATTCAAATATTGGCTCTGCTTGTTCATGAAATATAAGAAGCTGCAAACATTTCTTTCGGGATATGCAATAATATAAGTAGAACCAAACGTTCAAATCGGTCCCAAGATCCCAGGACTTTTACTATTGTCAAAATTAGCTCAACATGATAAAGTCATGCCATGCTATTAACAGAAATTTCTACGGAAAGTCCCACAACTTCCCTTTCGTTCTTTATGAAAGAGAAGGAATCAAATTTTTCAATAGTTATGATTCGACTCTAAATTCAACCGTTTAAATGGGATCCATCACCGCCAAATTTCTGCGTACCAGAATCTTCTAAATGAAGTATAGGAAAAGAATACAATATTGCATCTTCATCTTCACAAAAGGTTTCCGTCTCTGGGAAAAATATTATTTGGTCATCCTTTGGACACAGTTGATACTTTGATAATAGGCTATTTAGTGTTGTATTTGAGGGATATTTTGGATCCTCTGTAAAATGTCATTTTGTTGTGAAAAAAAAAAATAAAAAATCAGAGGTTTCCTTCAAATATTGTTGACCACCTGGTCTTGAGTGATACTAGCGATGCTATCTATTCAGCCTTTATGATGATCCGAAAGAAGGTACTAAGAATACTTTCGGCAATGGACATTATTCTATTTTATTATTTTTTAAATCTGTTTTATAAAATCAATTTTAAAAATTCATATTAGTATTATTTATATATATATTATTAATAAAAAAATTTATTTTTTATTTATTAAAAAAAAAGAGTTTAGAATAATTTTTAACTGTTTTTTATTTTTTGTTCTCAAAATATATTTTATTTTTTTTATTTTTTATCAAA
Organism: Senna siamea; assembly: GCA_031216115.1. Classification (NCBI taxonomy): domain Eukaryota; kingdom Viridiplantae; phylum Streptophyta; class Magnoliopsida; order Fabales; family Fabaceae; genus Senna; species Senna siamea. The sequence goes on from CM062356.1 coordinate 16,053,695, forward strand.
AAAATTATTCAAACAAGTTTTTTTATTTTTAAAAACTAATTTTTTTTTTAAAATAAGTGCATTCAAACAGGGCCTTTGTCTTTGCTTCATAAAATTTTCTTCCTTCCATTACAAATGGAATGAAACTACCAATAATTTATGTGCTTAATTGAAAATTTTGAAGAAGGATAAGTCGGTGTTTATTAATAGAGTTGTGTGAAGTGAAGTTAGTTAAACAAAAATAAATCTCTCTATTGATTGAGAGATTTTAAAAAATAAAGAGATAAACCACTCTTCTATTTGGAGTAGTATGAATGGAAAAAACTTTAATATTACTCTTATAATGAATTTTTTAAAAATTTTTAATATAGATTATTTTAATCAAATAAACTTATTTTAAATATTTTTTTAATTTTTATATTATATATATATATCATGTTTTTATTGATGATTTATTTTCTATTCATTATTTATTGACCTAACTATTTAATATAAAAATAAAAAAATAATGATTTAAATAAAAAATAATTCATATAAAATAAGGGATAAAACAAAAACAAAAACAAATGCACATAATACCGTCATACAAAAATAAATGGTTGTCAACTTAATGTGCAAATCAGTGATTCATTTTTAATCCTTTTTACATGTTAACTAAAAAGGGGGTTAATGTGCAAAACTGTAAATTTCTCTACTTTCAGGTTTACCCAATAGAGGGTTAATGAGCTTATAAACTTCAAATTACGTACCATTTAATTACAACAAAATCATATATAATATTACAATTTACAATGATATCAAGCAATCTTTAAAAAAATTAATTATAACAAAAAAATTTTAAACTTAATATTTTAGAAAAATAAAAAAATAAATGTAAAATTTTTTTACCATTTTATTATAACCTCTCACTATCTTTACTTTTTCTTTTACCTCTTTTCTCCTCCACTTCTCAACTCACATATTTTATTTTATATTTTATATTATATAATATATAATTTTGAACACCAATATATAAAAGATCCGAGAGCCATTATATATATATATATATATATATATATATATTTATAGCATTATGTGTGAACAATTCAAATTCAACTTGTTCTTTAAGCAAGTCGAGTTTAATCATAATTTTTTATTTATTTTAAGTTTAGGCTCATATTTAAACTTATTTTATTTTAAATGAATGAGCTTAATCAAATTAAAATTTAGCTTGTTCAACTTATTTATAGTCATAAAAAAAAAACTCAAATTTAATTATTCAAAGACTTTTTAATCAAAATGATTCATCTATTAAACAAAATTCTTTTAATTATAAAGTGTGATAATGGGCCAAGCCTATGAGCAGAGAGGCATGGTGGAAACAATGAAGGTGAAAAGTGAAAAATAAAATTAACTGTAAAATTTTGAATTTGGTTGAAATTTCCCTTGCGAAAACTTTTCCTCCTTTTTTTTTTTTTATAAAAGAATTGCCATTAATTGAACCTATCATAGAATAACTGTAGGGCCATCTTACCATTTTTAGGGAAGTTATTGATGATATATATAAGGCATGGACACGCATTAACTTCTTAAATAGCGAACATAAGTAAAATCAAGAATAAATTAATGATTTAATTTTTAAAAGATGTATGTTTTCTCAATTTAGTCCTTGAAAGATAAAATGTCTCAATTTAGTTCTTAAAAGATCAATTTTTAATCAGTTTGGTCTTTTGATTAATAAGATTGATAGATAGTTAATTAACAATAACATTAATTGATGTTAATTGATTATTAAATAATTAATTGAATCTTATTCAACAAAAATACAAATAATACATTTTGATGATGTCTAATTTATAAAATAAAACACATCAGATTTATAAACTGTACATAAAAAAATACACAATTTGTATGTTTTGATGATGGTTAATTTGTAAATATGATGTATTTTTTTTATTAAATAAGATTTAATTTATTATTTAATAGTCAAGTTAATATCTAATAATGCCACTGCCAGTTAACTTTTCTTCTATCTTATTAATTAAAGGACTAAATTGATTAAGAATTGATCTTTAAGGGATCAAATTGAGACATTTAATCTTTTAAGAACTAAATTGAGAAAACATATATTTTTCAGGGACCAAATCATTAACTTAGTCTAAAATTAGTTTGAAATTAAAGAAACAAAAGGAAAGAAAAGTGTAACATCTAATCCTTTTATTTATGAGAGATGTTTGCTGTAACATCCGCTCCTTTTATGTATGAGAGATGTTTGTTAGTTATTAAATAAGTTAATTAATTATTTATGTTGCATTAGAATGAATTGCATATAGTTACATTAGAGTGAGGGATTAAATTGAAAAGAAAAGAGCAGAAACTGCAATGAAATGGACAAGGTTTAGTTATGGAAGATACATAGGCTTTCAATACTTCAGGGTAGTAAGCCATAATTTTAGCCAAATTATTGGTTACTATAGCTAACAAAAATTTGGAAGTTTTTGCCAATTTTTAGGGGCAAAATGGTAATTTTTCATATGGCCTGAGAAAATTGCTACTTGAAGCCGAATGATCAAAACTCAACCCAGACATTGGATAAGGGTTGTAGTTTCTCCGACCGCTCAAACCACTTATAAATAGGTGAAAATATCATAACATTCCACCATTTTCATCTTGAACACCAGACTTAGAGAGAGAAAGAGCAGACTTAGAGAGAGTAAGAGCAGACTTAGAGAGATAAAGTGAGAAATTAAGGAGGAAGAGAATTTTAGGAAGAAGTTTGATATTCCAGAGGCAAGGAGAACACACCAGCAAGTCTTTGAAAAAATATTTTTGTGCTTTAAATCAATAATAGGATAGCAAACAATCTAATTCTCTCATTTTTTTAAAGTTTCTACTTATTTCTAAAATTGAGGATTTTAATGTTGTTTGAATGAAAGAGAAGTTAAAACCTACATTCCTTGTATTTTTTACATCTATTGGGTGTTTTATGCCGATTATATGTACTTAGGATTACTTGTTTCAGATTCTAAAAAATGGGTGGTACTGTTCACCAAAGTTGACTTGAGTTGAATTCATTGTGATGGATGGTTTTGAGTATTTTTTTATGAAAGATAAATGATAATCAAGTGTTAGAAACTAATCTCATACTTTTCTATACTTGAAATGAGATAAAATCTGGACTTGTAGTATTTCATAGCAGCAAAATGAAGCTTTAAGATCTTATTAGCCAACTGTTATGTTCTCTATCTTCATATTTTTCTAGAAAATGTATGTATGAGTCAACTGATAGTGTGATGTAGCTGACTGTCATGTTCTTCAGCTTCATATTTCCTAAAAAACCCAGGTGACAGTCGACTGATAGCCTCTAGTAGCTGACTGTCGGGCCTTCGATAGTTGATTACTAGTAGACAGTAGTTCACCAGCCGACTAATGCAAGGCTACCAGCTGACTGATAGCTTTCTGTTAACTAGCAGCCGACTGATAGAAGGGTGACAGTCGACTGACAGCATGCTATTTTGGTTTTTCAATATTTTAACTCCATAATCCAACTGCTATGAGATATAAGTCAATTGGTAGATGGGAAAATATGATTTTTTTTTATAGAGAAATTGTTTTGAAAGAGACACCTAGCTTTTAAAATGAAATCCCTAGAGTCTAGAACAAGTTAGTGAGTCCAAGTTTCTAATCTCCTAAGAGGTATGCTCAACAAAGTCAACATTAATGTAAACATGAGAAAAGTATAATTTTTGGGTAACATGTAACATGAGGTTAAAAAGAAAGAGAGGAGAAAATAAAGAGAAAAGAGAGAATTATTCCAAGTGTATGCCTTAGTGGTAGATAGGCTTATAGTTGACTGACCGACTATTAGTATGGGACGGTCTTTGGGCATTTTACGGTCAAACCATAACTTGGAATGGTAAAACATTTACTTAATTATAAATAATTTTGAAAACACTGTGATGGTTACAAATTCTAAGTTAGTGAACCCTTTCATGGCCAACAAAAGAGAGTCATATACTTATAATTAAGCATAACCATAGCATGAGCTGATTCACCCGAAAATATATGCTTGTGAATAGAATGCTGGAATGTGATCTATTAATGAGGATGGTGATTTCAAAGCCTCATGATCTGCAAAGGCGGAGTAGGCGTGATCTATCCAAGATGATAGTGATCTCATGAGTTATACTAGTATTTTTATAAAATAAAAGGGAAGTGAAGTATCTAAAAGGATATCGATCCCGCTAGTCAGGGATGATCTGTTAGAAATTGATAGGGACTAATGAGCTAGTATAGTATAAGATGATCTACTAGAGATTGGTAGGGACTATTAAGTACTTTGAATCCATTAGGGGATGCTTTAGTAAGTACATAGTAGTTATGGATAGTTAAGTAGTCTGGGACCATAAGAACTTAACTCAAAACTCATTCATGAGTGTTAGTAGAGCACGTGGAGTTGTTCGCTGGGCAACTCTCTCGATATCTCTTATGATGATATGGCGTTGGCCATTATGATATGATTTTTTTTCTGACTCATATTTTATATGTGAATATGATCATGTTACCATGAATATATGATGAAATGATATGTTTATATTGTGAACATTTGGTGAACTATAACTGTGCACGCATCCGTAAGTTCATACTATGAAGTTATACAGGCATATATCATGCATTGCATCCCAATAGGTTTTGTTTCTTTAAATAAGAATGAAAGGAAATGTAGTAAATTTTTGTACAAGTACGGTGGTACAAACCAGTATATTTTAAATAGATTGTTATGCTACTGAGATTTATTCTCATACAAATACTAGTGTGTATCATATGCCTAGATACCAGATATTGTTGGAGATCAAGGTAGAGATAATAGAGATACCCTTTTTAGGGTGTTTTACTTTGATAAAAGAGTTATGGGTGATTACAGTAGTTGAAGTACCTCCATCACCTCTACCCATAAGAGGGGTGGAATTCTAAGAGTAGTGAGTAGGTTACTTATTTTGACATGCCCGATATTCTGAATCCTTACTATTATTATTTTTAAAAAGATCAGGAGGATGATTTTTGGTATATAGGATGAGGGCATATATTTATTAGGATATGTGAGATAAGAACCCACTAGAATTTTTTTGTTAAATAGGTATGAGTGACACACTCACATATCCATAGATATATGTTTGATATATATAGAACTTGTAATTATTGCAAAAGAATTATGTATATGAATGTTATTGTATATATATATATATATATATATATATATATGTCTTGTTTTAATTATTTCCACCGTGATATTACGTGTGAGTATCCTGAGTATAGAATTCTTAAACTAATAACACTTAACTATCTAACTTGGTAAAAGTTAAAAATTTACTCAGGTAAAGGTAGTAGTAACTTACCAATCTTGTAGTATATTGTATTATTTAATTAACTAAAAGGAACCATAGGATTGGGGGTGTTACACTTGTTAGTTATTAAATAAGTTAATTGCTTGTGTATATTGCATTAGAATGAGTTGCATGTAGTGGCATTAGAGTGAGGGGACTAGATTGAAAAGAAAAGAGCAAGGACTTGAATGAAATGGAAAAGGTTTAGTTAGGGAAGTTATATAGGCTTTTAATACTCCAAGGGTAGAAAGATGTAATTTTAGCCAAAAGACAGGTTATTGTAGCCAACAAATTTTTGAAATTTTCCACCAAGGTTCCAGAGGAAAAATGGTAATTCTCTATATGGCTGGGGAAGTTGTTACTTGAGGCTGGATGATCAGAACTCGACTCTTAAATCGGACGAGGGTTGTAGTTTTTTCGATCGCCGAACCACTTATAAATAAGTGTAAATATCATAACTCTCAACCATTTTTCACTTGAACTTCAAACTTAGAAAGAGATAGAGAGAAGAGCTAGAGAAAGAAAGAGTGAGAAATTAAGAAGGAAAAGGATTGTAGAGAGAAGTTTGACATTATAGAGGCAAGGATACCACACTAAGGAGTCTTTAAACAAACATATACATGTTTTAAATTAACAAGGTAGCAAAAAATTTGAATGCCTCTACTTTGAAAATATTCTTTACTTGGTTGATAATGCTGATTCTGGTATTTTTGAGTTGAGAGGGAGATTAAAACCTACATTCTTTATGTTTTTAACTTTTATTAGGTGCTTTATGCTATTTAGATATACTTAGAATTGCTTGTATCAGATTCTGTAAAATGGGTTGCACTGTTCACTATAGTTGACTTAAGTTTGAATCCATTGTGATGGATGATTCTGAGCATATATTTTTGATGCAAGATAAATGATAATTGAGTATTAGAAACTAATCTCATGCTTTTCTAAACTTGAAAAGAGGTAGAATCTGGATTTTGTAGTATTTTATAGCAGTGAAACCGAAGCTCAGGATCTTACAAGTCAATTGCCATGTTCTTTGGCTCGATATTTTTTAGAAATACAGGTGGCAGTTGACTGCCAACATATATCAGTCAACTGTCATACTCTTGAGATCGATTTCCAGAATGCAATAGAATAGCAGTCACCTTCCAAGAAGCTAACAGCCGACTGGTAGCTCTCTATCAATTACTAGCCGATTGGTAGCGTTCGGGCAGCCAAGTAGCAACTTTCTGTTAAGGCTTTCACTATTTTATTACTACAAGTTGACTATTATGAAAGAGCCACCTAGTCTTTGAAATGAAATCCTCAAGAGTTTAGAAGAGGTCATGGAGTCCAAGTTTCTATTTTCTTGAATGTATGCACAATAAAGTCAACAACAATGTCATCACATAAGGAAAGTATAGTTTTTGGGTAACATGTAACATGAGATTGAAAAGAAAGAGAGGAAAGCGTAAAAGAGAAAAGTATTCTAAGTGCATACAATAGTGGTAGATAAGCTTATGCTTGAGTGACTGACTATCGATATGGGATAGTTGTTGGACATTTTGGGATAGTTGTTGGACATTTTGTAACCCCCCAATCCTACAGTTCTTTTTTAACGGATTTAAATAATATACACAATATACTATAAGATTGGTGAATTACTACGTCCTTTACCCGAGTCAATTTTTAATTATTTATCAAGTGAATTAAAAAGTATTATTGGTTTGGGCTACTACACTCGGGATCTCACACGTTACGCAGCGAAAATTTAAAACATATTAGTTAAAATAACATATATGTGCATACATATATTCATATACATCAACATTCATTTACAGTGTATACATATCATTCTTAGACTTATATCTATAGATAAGTGAGAGTGTTAACTAGGGTAAGGAAACAACAAGCCTGTCACTCATACCCATTTAACAAAAATAGCTAGTGGATTCCTAGCTCACATATCCTAATACATATATACCCTTATCATATACATCAAAACTATTCTCTTGATCTTTTTACCAAAATATCACTAGGATTCAGGGTATGGGGGATACCAAAAACTTTCCTAAAACTTTACATTCTCAAGGTGTGGGAGGAACTTCCCATATATACACAACCCACACTTCATAAATCACAGGAAAATACCCTAGGAAGGGTATCTCCACCACTTCCACCTCCACTTTTAGCACTATCTGGAACCTAGGCATCTAATACAAACCAATATTTTTATGAGAATAAATCTTAGTAGCATTAATAACCATTTTTCAAAATAGCTAGTTTGTACCACCGTAAACTCATACGAAAATTCTACATTCTTTTTCATAAAACAATACATTTATTGGGTTATCTTGTATAACATTTCATTTAACATTCATACTTGCATGCATAAACTTAACTCATAGTATATATCTCATCAATTCATCAAAACATATAGGTAACATAGCATTATTCATATAACTTTCATCATAACATAAAAAACAATAAGGAAATAAGAGCACTTCTCGTTGGCCTCTGCCAATCATCATCATCATCATTATATAATTGCATAATAAGAGAAATTTGGAGGGGCAACATGTGCACCACTCTATGTTTTTGCATATGTACTGTGGCAACTATGCTTGGCAGTCCTCGATTGCATATAACATTTGTGTACATTTTGGAGCGTCTTCTAGTGGATCCAAGTACAATAAAGTCCCTAACTCTGGGTTCCACACATTAAGTACATATTGGGGTCCTCAAAACGCTATTCATAAACATATATATATGGGTGAATCAGTGCATATTATAGTTCTGTAAATTCTAAGTATGTAACTTTTCATTTATTTTGGCCATTAAGTCACTAACTTACAATTTACAACTATCACGATAATCGCGGAATGTCTAATCACTGTCCCATACCAACAATTAATCATTTAGATATAAACCTATCTACCACAAATACATATATTAAGAATATAATTTTCATTTCTCTTATGCATTCTTGCTTTTTCCTTTTTAACTTTCATCACTTTCATGCTCTTTCTCATTTACATTCAAAGTATATGTTACCTTGCTTGTAATTTGAGTTTAATCTCTAGTTTGGATTTATTTTTTGGGCTAGATATCATTTAAATATGTCATTAAGTTCATATTTTCATCACAAAAGGTGGCAGTCAACTGATATCACGCTGTAAGTTGATTGATTGCATTCTATCCAGATCTTCAAAATTTTAAACAGAGAGCTACTAGTCGCTGTTAGGTGCCTGGTAGTAGACTGTTAGCTTACTGTTGGGCTCGACAGTCGACTGCTGGGTTAGGGCAGTCGGCTGCTCTATTCTTGGGCGTTTCTAAAAAAATGAAGAACACGACAGTCGACTTCCAGGTGCTCGGCAATCGACTGCTAGCATTCTGTATACTTTTCTGAGCATCTCAAGAGCATGATAGTCGACTGTTGCACCGTGGCAGTCGGCTACTGCGTCTTGCTCTGTTTTATAAATCGCCGTTGACCCAAATTTTCAATCCAAAAACTTGTTTTTAAACCCAATTTGAAATTGATGAACTCAAGACAAACTCCTTAGCAACCTTTAACACAAGAAAATAGCCAAAAACATCATATAATCTTGTCCAAATGTGAGATTAAAACTCATTTTCGTTCAAGTTGAAAAACCCATTTTTTAAAAATAATTTTTAGCATGCACAACTATTTTCAATCAGTTAAAAATACCCAATAGTGATTAAAAATAATAAGAATGTAGTTTTAAATCCTTTTTTCTTTTAAACAAGTTTAATTTTGCAAATTTCAGTAATATGAATAGTAAACTCTGAAATAAAGGGATTGGGTTATTATGTTACCTTATTGCTGGTTTCTAATTGGTGTTTGATGATTGGGAAGTGTTCTAGAGTGATTTCCTAGCTCCTAGAATGCTTAAATCCAAGCAACAAGGTTGTTTGCTCATAATTCCTTCTCCTTCTCTCTCTAACTCATCTTCTCTCTCTCTAGAGTTCAGACCTTCAGGAAGCACAATAAGGGTCTGAAGGGTTAGCCTATTTATAGGTAATCTGACTCTTTGCAATTTTTCTCCTAATTTCTGACCATTAGGCCCAAAATGATAATTCTTCCAACTATATGTTAAATTACCATTTTGTCCCTAGCTTACTGGCGGGAAGCTTTCAAAATTCTGTTGCTACAGTAAATCCTTTGGCTAAAATTGCAATTTTCATCCCTAAATTTTTCACTTTTCAGTTTAGTCATTTTCTTCATTCTAGTCAATTTTCTCACTCATTTATAGTCTAATTCTTGCACTCATGCAACTATATGCAAGCTAACATAACATAAATGCAACATACACAAGCAATTAACTAAAATTAACAAATATGTCTTAAAATTTAGGAGTGAATGTTACACATTCCATAGTTGAACCACAAAATTGGGATGATAAAACATCCACTCATTCATAAATGATTTTGAAAACACCATGATGGTTATGAATTCTAAGTTAGTGAACTCTTCTATGGCAAAAAAAAAAAAAAGAGTCACTTACTTAGAGTTAAGCATAACCATAGCATGAACCGAGTCACCCTAGGATATATGCTTGTGAATAGTGTGTTGGGAGTGTGATCTATCAGTGAGGATGGTGATTCCATAGTCTCATGATTCACAAGGGTGGAACAAGTGTGATTTTTCATAGGTAGCAGTGATCTCATGAGTTATACCAACCCCTTTATAGGACGAAAGGGAAGAGAAGTATCCAAAGGGATATCGATCCCGTTGATCAGGGATGATTTATCAGAGTTGGCAAGGACCATTGAGTGAGTTATATTAGCCCCATTTAGGATGAAAGGGATGTGAAATATCAGTATAGATATCGATGTTGTTGATCAGGGATGATTTGTTGAGAAGGCAGGAACCATTGAGTACTTGGATCCACTAGAGGATGTTCCAGATAGTACAAGCAGTTGTAGACTATCAGTGGTCAGGGTCCACGAGGAACTCAACACGGAACTCATTCATGAGAGCTGTTGGAGCACGTGGAGTTGTTCTTTGGGCGACTCTCTCGATATCTTGTATGATAATATGGCATTGGCCATTATGATGTGATTGTTTTCCTAACTCATGTTTTATATATGATTGTGATCATGTTACTGTGCTAAATGTAAGTGATGAAATGACATGTTTATATTGTTGACAGCTAGTGGCCTGGACTGTAACTGTACATACACCCAGAAGTACATGCTATATTTATTAAAAGATAATTGCATAATCATGCATTGTATCCCAATAGATACTGTTTAACAATTAATGATGGAAAGGATGTAGTGGATTTTTGTACTAGTACGGTGGTACAAACTAGTAGACTTAAAACAGATTGTTGTGCTACTGAAATTTATTCTCATAAAAACACTGGTGTGTATCAGATGCCTAGGTACCAAATGATGTTGGAAGTGAAGGTACAGTTAGGGAAGATCCCTTTCTTAGGCTTTTTTATGCTGGTGAAAGAAATATGGGTGGTCACACTTATTGAAGTTCCTCCATTGCCCCCACCTACAGGAGGGATGGATATGTAATACTAGTGTGATAGTTTTTGTATTTTGACATGTAAATAGAAAAGTTGTACATGACCCAATATCCTAATCCCTTTATTTTGTTTTAAAAAAGGGTCAGGATGTCTATTTTTGATGTATAGGAAAAGAGGGCATATATATATTTAAGATATGTAAAAAGAATAGCCACTAGTAGGATTTAAAGAGCGGTATGAGTGGCAGGGTTATTGTCTTTTTACCTTAAAAGAGCCTTATATATCTATAAGTATATGTCTTGTATAAATAAATTATAACTATTGTAAAGGAATCATGTATATATGTGAATGTATATGAAATTTTTTATATGCCTGTATGGCTACTTTTACTTATTTCTGCTGTGCTACGTGTGAGAATTTCTAGTGTAAAATTTTCAAACCAATGACACTTAATTATTTAACTTGATAAAAGTTAAAAATTTATTCGAATAGAAATAATACTAACTTTTTAATCCTGTAGTATATTATATTATATTATGTAATTAATTAAAAGGACTCATAAGATTAAAAGTGTTACAAAAAGAACAAAACTATTTGGCCCATTGAAATGAAAAAATAAACAAAGGAAAAAAATTACTTAGCCTGAAGGCTTAGGCCAATATTTGACCCATTGAAATGAATCACAAGTTTTATAGAGTTGAGTTTAGGCTAATACCATTTGTGAAAAGTCTATTAGACTTAGGTTCAAATTTGAAATGAAATATTTCATCAAAAAAAAAAAGATACAAAGCAAACCTTGACTGCATTCTCCCCAACAAAAGAAAAAGGCAAAATAAGACAAAAACAAAAACTCTCAAGAGGATGGGAGGTTAGTCAAACTTTGTATACTTTAGGTGTATACGCAGGAATAAAATTTTCAATTGTAAAATCAAAGCCCAACCTCATTAATCTTGGATTTATCAATAGCTTGGTAGGCGCAGGGTCAATCACCCTATTTGGAGGATCGGACGGAAGGTTCACAGGAGACGAAGATGGATGGAGAAGGTGCTTCTATGTCCAAGTCAATGCAAAGGCTGCCAAATTTGTAACTGTTGGTAGAGGAGCCGCTTTTTATAAAACATTTCAAAAGCAAGATAATCAGGAATGCTGTTAAAACAATCCCAACAAAAATGCCACAAACTGATAAAAATATAATATTAGAACTTGGTGATATAAAAAAGAAATTAAAATACACACATCTTTTTTAAACTTTAATTTTATTACATAAAATTCTTGGTGATATAAAAAGGAAATTTGTAACTGTTGGTAGAGGAGCCGCTTTTTATAAAACATTTCCAAAGCAAGATAACTAGGAATGCTGTTGAAACAATCCCAACAAAAATGCCACAAACTGATAAAAATATAAAAAATATAATATTAGAACTTGGTGATATAAAAAAGAAATTAAAATACACACATCTTTTTTAAACTTTAATTTTATTACATAAAATTCTCTTAAATTTTAAAAATTGATAAAAAAATTTTAAAATTTTTAAAATTTTACAAATAAGAATATTATTAATTTTTATTTAAATATTAACGATAAACTATTATGTTAGTATGTAAAATTTTTTGTCAACTTGAACTAGGGTTAATATTTTCTTTTCACATATTTTTAAAACCCCCCATAACCCATCTCATATACACTCACTTAAAACCTGAAATCCACGACCCACCAACCCGTTTTCCATTATCAGAAACCCGATTCCATTACCCCTAAATCCTAGTTTACGTTTCATTTGAAGAGAGCAAACTGAACCCCACCCACTGTGTTCCTCCATCGCTGCGAAAGGGAAGAGAAGATAGACAACCGCGTTCTTCTGGTTGGCTGCACACGACATTGCTGCGGATGACATCTTCTCCATCGCGTTCCTCACTGAAGACCCTTGCTTTCTTCTCTTTTCAAGTCAGTATATATAAAACCGAAGAAGACTCTTGCTTTCTACGTGGATATCTTCTGTATTGAATTTGTGGCTGCAAAATTTCTTTATATATATATATATATATATAAAGTAGGAGTGAGAAGAATTTTGAACATGGTATTTTGTCTGATTGCTGTTTTTTAGGGAATGTAATTTGTTTTTAAAGGAAGAAAATGGTGTGGATATGGGATGTGATAGTTTTTTGTGGGTTGATTCCTGGTATAATTTGAGAAAAGGGTGTTGTTCCCCTTCTTCCTTCATCCTATAGATATCATTGGCATCTTAATTAAGATTAAGCATAGTAGAATGACATAACAAGATTTAGTTATTGTATTACTAAATCAAACATGTTATATAGTAGAAGTAACGTGTAATTAATATAGTAAAAGTTTATGGAATAAGTACAACCTGAATTACATTAACGAGGCTAAATTTTAGCATCTTATATACGATTGGATCTTATATAGAATATACTCCATAGCTTATGCTTTTATTAAACAGCTTGATAACAAACACTTTAAAAGAAAGTTTATTAACTCTTGTTTTAACTTAAATTGTACCGTCTTCATATTTGTGCACCTCTTAACTATATAGGAAAAACAATGTAAGGAGTATCATTGGAGGAAAATAGCACTGCTTTATTAAAATCTCATGTTTATAACCAATAATTTCATCTTGGTTCTTGAAATTAAATTTGCCTTGATGTTTTGAATTTGATCTTTATTGGATAATTTATGTCCTTATGTCTCCTGTTTATCCTGCATCATTTCTCTACAGATAGCTGTTGCTTCTATGCTGTTATGTTTATCCTGCATCATTTCACATATTGCAAAAGTTAAATATATTTCTTTCCATTCTGTTGCTGTTGCTGTCCTGTTCTTTTCTCTGATTTTGCTGGTTGCTCTATGGTTCTGGAGAAAATGACAAAACTTCTGCCTTTCTATTCTTTTTTTTCGCTTGCAGTCAAGTTACAAGGCCAGGGATAAAAAAATTGGTGAAATTGTTGCTCTCTAAAAATTTTGGCTGTATAATGAATTAGACGGGGTTCATCTTTGATCACCTTGCTGCATATTTCTTTTATAATATTTTTGTATTATAAGCTTGTACAGTTGATCACCTTGCTATGTGTTTCGTTTATAATATTCCAGGTAAGTTTTTCATTTTGATTCACATAAAAACACAATACGCTTAATGATTCTGTTTACTCATTAATTGCAGGTGGTAACTTGCATAAAGGTGGCATGTATATGGTGTTTGAATACATGGAACATTATTTAGTAGGTCTTCTTGAGCTTCCTGGGTGGTTTTGACACCTCCTCAAATTAAGTGAAATTATATACATTGGCTTGTATGTCAGATTTTGTATATCAGAGTTTGGATTGTGTTGAAATTATATACATTCTGTTTTTGAGTTGTATATAAATCGTATATCAGTTGATTTTAGGCTTATATGTATTCATTTATATATGAAAATGTGTTTGAATGTGTTTTTAATTGTGACGTAAATATTAAGGTTCTGAATGTAAAAATAGTAGCCATGGATTTTATACCTTCAACATATTATATATACTATTTTGTACTAACTAATTATTAATTAATTAAAATTCTTCTTGAATCTAACTTCCAACCACGTGAATATAAAAAAAAGTGGAATAATGAGTAAATTGAAGATTAGTTGTATGTAATGGTTTGTAATATACTATGTGAACATTAGTTGTATGTAATTGTTTAATTAATAGTAAGTTGAAGTTAGGTGTGGAAAATGATCTGAGTCATGAGCTACACACCCACTTAATTAAGCTGAATACACGAGTAATTAAGAATCAAGCAGTGTCACATAATTAAGATATTGTTCTGAATGTTTTATATCAGACAAAGTTAATTTAAAATTTTTTTTCAATTTATTAATTATTTTGGAAAAAAATTCAAATAGAATTGAAAGACTACTAACAGAAAGTAGTTTATTGTTTAGATAGGATAAAAATTTTGTCAAATACATAATTGACTTTAAATCACTGCCATCATCACTACTTGAATCTGAATACAAAATTTTGTCAAATATAAACTGCTTGATTCCGAATACATAACTTTGAAAAATACAAAGTACTTGATTCTAAATACAAAATTTTGACAAATACAAACTACTGGACAATTTCCTTTTGTGGATCTTTGCAGCATTCCCATTTCTCCTTCAACATATAAGCCACATCAGACATATACAACCTGTGAAAAAGAAAAAAGATGAATAAACATTACATGCTTCCAAAAACTAATTTAAAATTTGGTCAAACCACACTTTTCCATACAGCTCATTTCAAAGGAAAAACTAGTTCAAAGTGAAAAACGCTAGTAGGCATTGCTTTTTATCAAATTTAAAACCTACTGTTAGTATTCATCAGAGGAAGAATATTGAAAAGTAAAATTCAATGATTAAATAGGTTGTTCTTGTAATGTACTAATCATGAAATTAACTTGCAACTCTGATGCACACTAGTTGTCCATTATCTAGGCAGATAACATGGTTCAAATGAAATCTCCTGACCCCAACACAAATTAAAAAAACAAAACCTTATGTGTAAAAACAACCAAATCAAATGAACCAGGCATGGACAGCAAACATACATAAATAACAAATAAATCAATGCACCATATTACAAAAGCAGGATACATGAACCTAGATCAAAATCACAATTAGAAAAACTTGGGTATTATCAACTTACGCTGGTCTGCATTGATGCAGAGAGACACGTTCATCATTTTCTATACAAATATCAGGTCTTCGAAGCTGTCCACTTAGTCCTGTTGCCCAAGGTTTTATAGTAGCTGTCCACTTTACATAGGTATACGCTAAAAGAATCAATAAAATTTTTTTAAAATTATTTACAAATTTTTAAATTATGAGAAGTAAATTAAAAATTGAATAAAAATATAGTGATCAAAAGATCAATTGACGAAAAATTTTATAATGGACCACTTTAACTAATTCATAAGTTCTGATGTAAGCATACAGGTGTTCACTTCCACGTGCATTTGAAGATAGTCAATACTCTCTTATCTTATCTCATCTCTGTGGTTCAAGAGATTACACCTGAAAAACAAAAAGCATATGAAAGGAAAGAAGTTGATATCTTGATGACATTACTATTAACTGATGGGATTTATAATGAATGCTTAATGATATTAGGAATACTAACACACATTAGAGACAATGAAGCTATGTATGCATTCCACTAAGTTGTGTTTCTTATTTGATTATATGTGTCTCCCACAAACGAGTCTCATCAATCTTTATCCTCTTGGTCTTATAAAGTAGAATTCATAACATAGCAGCTTGTAATGAGATCTTCTTTCTAATTTCAATGACATGAAGTTCATTGAGTCTCATCCAATATCCTATTCTATTTTAGCAATTGTAACAAAATCTCTAGACAAAAATTCACCAGATTCACCAGAATCTGATGTTAATAAGAAACATAACATGAGGATATGTTGTAAATTCAATATTACGTCATTGACTCCTTAAATAAAATGTTTTAAAAGAAAAAAACTCACATCACCTAAGTTTTTTTCCATCGAAAGGACAACGAGGTGCATGGGCTATTCCAAATTCCAAAGAACTGCAACTATAGCTTTGGCTTTGAGAGGATAGCTTGGTGCCTCCAAAGGAAAGGACACACCTTGATATGATGCATGTAGGCTTGTGGTTTAGTTGGCTTACAAACTCAGTGTGAACACTTTTTCTTCGCCAAATACACTTTTACTTATCTCATCCAGGAAAAGCGAAAGCATAGCTAAAAGCGCACATATCATGTCCTAGCGTACCCCTTCACTATTCCTGGGCAGCTTTAGCATAAAGAATCAAGGGTCAAGGGACTTAATACATATTAAAATCATCCATACGTCTTTGTCAGTTACAGTAGAATAATGGTCTTCTACATATTTGGTTTTATCACTTTGCACGTATAACAGATAGTTTTTTTATCAGCGTTTGCTTTATTGAGGAGACTATGCATTAAGGCAAAGATAGTAGTATCAATGTTAGCTTCTCTGTTTCCAAATTCCTTCACTGATTTTAAACCACTTAAACTGCATTAAATGTAAATTAAGACAAAGGTAGCTCCAAATCCAATACCACCTTTCCATCTCCATGAAAGTATTCGTGCCCGTGTTATATTATAATTATATAATGAATAATGCAGTCAAACAAGAAACTCTGTGGGGAAACATTAAATGGAAGAAAAGAAATAGACATCGAGAAGATGACCTCTCTATACACAGAACAAGCAGAGGACCCCTAGAGCAACTCAGAAAAATTATGTTGCCTTGAGTCTTAAAGATGTGATGAGTGCGGTGTAACCCCTGTTCCTACATAATCCTCAAAGTTCAATTTCTAATAGATCGCCTGTGTTGGTACAGGAAATTCAATAGAGCCTCTGAAAACTGAATGGAAGCTAAGGAGGGACTAAAATGAAAAGTGGAAAGAAATTTAAAGGTGAAATTGGGAATTTTGCCAATGAAGGGTTACTGTGAATAACTGAAAATTGAAACTTCCCCACCAACATTTCAAGGGCAATTTGGTAAATTCACTATCTCCTAACCAAAATAGTTTCATAGGTGAAGACAGGGACTAAATCGCAGGAACCTATTCCTTTTTCCATCTCATGCCATATTTTTACCATTTCCACCTACCACCTATATATATAGTGGGGAAGAAGGAGAGAAGTCAGAAGGCATCTTTTATTCAAAGAGTGCTGACCTTCTTAGAGAGAGAAAGAAGCACTTCCTAGAGAGAGAATGTGGAATCTAAAGCAAGAAATTCATAGTTGAATCTAGGAAACTACTTCCAAATCCTCCTACAACCCATCTAAACTACATCCAATGAGAAAAACACGGATCAAGTTAGCTAAATCTTCTTTTCTCTCTTATTTTTGAAAAGTACTATTTATAGTGGTGAAAATGCTATTTTTAATGATTTCTAAGCATAATGGGAGATGAAAACTTACATTCTCTGATTTCTTTACTTTTATTGGATGTTGTATGGTAGTTTATTATACTATTGGATGGTTGTATGGTAGATCTAAAATTTGGGATACTATTCATGTCAGAAAAATAGAGATAATTGGGATTTGAGGGAGATTGAGCTGAGATTTTCATTATTTTTTACGTTAGAAATGTTTTAAAGATTGTT
This sequence comes from Senna siamea, assembly GCA_031216115.1. Lineage (NCBI taxonomy): Eukaryota > Viridiplantae > Streptophyta > Magnoliopsida > Fabales > Fabaceae > Senna > Senna siamea. The sequence continues at coordinate 16,071,663 of CM062356.1, forward strand.
TGGACTAAGATTTGACAATTAAAACTTCAAATGGGTTATTTTATGAACTAGACATGGGTGAAAATTTAGGTTGGTATGGCAAGCCAAGACGTTGCAGCCAATTGCTAGGAAGTTTAAAGTCGATTGTAGCGTTCTTTAAGATATCCAGAATAGTCAAGAAAGTAGCAATTGATTGCCACCCTAGTAATAGTTGACTGTTAGGTTATTGAGCCGTCTAGAATCCAAAATAGTAGGCTAGCAGCCGACTGACAATAAGCTAGAAGTCGACTGCTAAATTTTGGGTTCAAATGCCCTGTTTAGGTTGAGAGTAACCAGCCACCTACCAGAGAGGTGAAAGTCGAATGGTAGGCTCTAAAACAAGAGAAGGCCCTGTAGTCCCTAAATTTCATGTTTTAAAGCTTAATCAAATCCCCGAACTCAAAGATTATAGGAATTAAACATCACGTAAAATGGATCAAAAAGGGAAAAGAGATTGAGAACTTAAGAAAGAAAGGAAAGTATTCCTAGTGTATGCATTAGTGGTAGATAGACTCAAGTTTGAGTGATTGGTTGTAGTATGAGATGGCTGTTGGACATTTTACAATTGGAACATTGGTAAAACATTTACTCAAGCATTGAAAGAGATTTGAAAACACTGTAGTGGTTACAAATTCTATGTTGTTGTACCCTTAATAAAATGGCTAATAAAGGATCACATACTTAGAGTTAGGCATAACTATAGCTTAAGTTGAATCACTTTAGTGTATACATTTGTGAATATCGTACTAAGGAAGTGATCCATTGGCAAAGGGTGGTGATTCTATAACCTCATGATCTATTTGGGACAAAGTAGGCATGATTTATTTTAGGAGTAGTGATTTTATGAGTAAGATGTGATTCATCTGGGATGGTGATCTATATGTTTGTACTTGGATCCACTGAGGGATGCCTTAAAATGTATAGTGGTTTAGGACCACAATGGACTTGGGGCCATAGAGTACTCATTTAGGTAGAGCTCGGGGGTACGTAAGGTGTTTGTTGGGTGACGCCTTTGAGATGATGCTCTCTTATTTTATGATATTATATATGAGGCAAGAGGCCCAAGATTATTTAATATTTCCCTAAAAGAAATTTTTATGTATTATCCTGTTACAATGTTTAAATAGAAATTTTTTATGATGATAATGATGTTTATAAGTGCAGGAACACCTCATGAAAGTTTTTATGATGAATTTCTTGTACATGCATCATTAAGTACTTAACATGAGCATGCATTATATCCAATAGATACATGTTATGAAATTATGAATAGGAAGACAATGTATGTTTTTCTGTACAAGTACAGTTGGTACCATAAGTGGGTTTGTAAAACAGGTGGTCTAGATACTGAGATTATAAATCTCACATTTTCGCTAATGTGTCCAAATGCTCAAATATCACGTACTCCTAGAGATTGAGGTGGCAGAAGTAGAGGTCCCATTCATGGGACTAATCATGGTAATCAAAGATGTATGGGTGATGATGGTTCTGGAGGTGCCTCTCATGGTTCCCCTAGTAGGTGGACTAGGGTTTGAGGAGCAGCAACAATGGTAGCCTTCTTTATATTACTATTTCATATATTTTGATAAGTTTATCCTTAGTCATGGGTCTATATAATCTTTTGAATGACCTATAGTTCCCTTTCTGAATTTGAATAGTGAAAGCATAGAAATATATGATAGGTATGTGGCGAATATCCAATAGTATGTTTTTTTATAACCTAACTTGAGTGGTAAACCTGTCACCAACGGTCACACATCCAACTATATATATTTAAAGGTGAAGGGAATGTAAATGTACATAAGACTTATGGTGGTATGATCTGCATATATATATATATAGGAAATCTTAATATAAGTTCTATCACATTATATTATGTAATTATTCTACCATGACATTACATACGTGTGAGAGCCTGAGTATAGAAACCTAAACCTAACTCAACTAATTACAAATTAACTTGGTAAAATTTAAAATTAACTCAGGTAAAGGAGGTAGTAGCATACATATTCTGCATACAATTAATAACGAAAGCATTTATTAAAGGAACCATATGGTAGGGGGTGTACATGTGGCATCATTTAAACAGAATGATAAACGACGCGAGCAGAAAATCAACCCACAAAACCAAAATAGAGAAAAATCAATACTAGGAGAGATGTGAAAGACCTCACTGCAAAGAGCACATTGTGGTTTCAAATAACTGTCTCTAACGGTGGTTGAGGTGGTGGTCATCTCTACTACGAATAGCTTCAAGTGGCATTGCAATGTGTTGATCTTTGATCTTCTCGTCTCTTCAATAGCTATGGAGGAATATAGTGGCTTTAGTTTTCTTTGTCCAAAAAGAACATCACCTAGGTTTTAGGGGTAATGGAATTAATTTTTTGGTAAGTGAATTTGGGTTGGTGGCTCAGGTTGTCATGGTAAGGGGGTGGGTGGGCCTTTAATTTAAGGGAAAAGACAAATAAGCCCCGGTCTATGTCATCAAATTATCTTAGGTGGAGTTAACTCTCATGACATGGAAATTGACTGTTAACAATTGGATGGAAAAACTAACGGATGCTACAATGTGCAAGATTTTGAAAGTTCAGGGGGTTTCCTTGTTGAGTTTTAAATTTCATAGGGTTCTGTGCAACGAACTTAAATTTCATGGGAGTTTTGTATACTTTAGCCTATGAAAAACTAATAATTCTATGAGTATTACAATGGAAAAGGAAAATACCTCATTCTGAATATGAATCATGTTTATACTTGCAATTAGATAGAGAAGCAATACACACACACACACATATAGAGAGAGTTGTCAAAACAGACCAGCTTGGTTTGGCCCAGGCTCAGTTTGGCCCTATTTTAATAGGGCTAGGTTGGGCTGACTCATTTTTAATATGGGCTAGTATTTTTTCAACCTAGTCCTATTTTTTATTATTTTTTACATAAATAAAATTTTAAATTATTAAATAATATTTATAAAATAAAAATTATAATTGATCATAATAAAAATGATCACTAAATTTTCTTACCACAAACAAGAAAAATACAATTAGGTTGTATTTGGATTGTGGAATTTAAAATGTAAGGAATTTAAATTTTCACAATTAAATTACTTGTTTGGATAATCATAGTACTTGTAAATTTTTGTTGTAAAAAATAAATATATGTATTAATTATAATGTATGAATGTACATATTTATATACATGTGTGTGTATATTAGTATGTGTATGTTAAATGTACTTGTATGTACACTAGTATATATACATGTATGTATTTGAATATATACATATACAGATTAATCTATATGTGTGTCTGCATGTAAATACATATGCAGGCAAAAGTATCTTTTTGGTCTCTAAACTATAAGGTCTCTGTCAATTTAGTCCCTACACTTTTTTTACTATCAATTGCATCCCTAAACTTTTAAATTTCTCCCAAATTTTCCCTTCACCCTAACTCTGTCTAAATCATTAATGGCAGGCACATACGTGGCATTCCACGTGGTTTATATTGTTGACAATGCAAACCTAATGCCAAGTCATCATGCCAAGTCATAACCTTCACTCTTAGTAAAATAAAATGACGTCATTTGAATTTTGAAATAATAATATAACTAATATGTCCATAATCACAGAACAAGAAGTCCTCCTCTTTGTATCATCTCTGATGTGTTCTTCAACTTGGTCTCTGACATTGCTAAGAGTTTTGGCACCAAGAATATAACCTTCACCACTTGTGGTGCCTACAGAACTATTACTTACATGTGGCTCTGGTTGAACTTCCCTCAGTAGGAAATTGATTTCGACGGTTTTTACATTCCAGAGTTCCTTAAAAACTATCACTTCCATCGAACTCAAATTCATCAATTCTTCAGACAAGCTGGTGAAATTGATGCTTGGTATTAATTCTTCCAAACACAAATCACTCTTTCTATGAACTTTGACTAATGGATTTGCAATAAATTGAGGAAATTGAGCCATTCTTTTGAGAAAATTCATCAATTCTCTAGTTTACTACATTGGTCCTCTTCTTCCTATGAATTCAGGCATGGATTCAAAGCATCATTCAGGGAAATAACCTGGAATCCCTCTAGAAAATTACATGGAATGGTTCAATCTGAACCCCAAGAGCTCTATTCTTTACATCTCATTTAGATCTCAGTACATAATCAGTGAAATATAGATGAAGTCATTGTATGAGGGATTAAAAGAGAGTAAGAAACCATTCATATGGATTATAAAACCACCTTTAGGGTTTGACATTAATAGAGATTTCAAACTAGAGTGGCTTCCAAAAGGTTTTGAAGATCAAATAAGAGAGAGAAAAATAGGGTTGTTGATTCCCAAGTGGGGACCTCAATTAGAGATTATCACAAAAATCAATAGGAGCATTCTTGAGCCATTGTGGGACAAAATAAGAAATTTGTGACATATTAGTTAGGTTATGATTTCAAAATTTAAAATGACATGTGAAGGTTGTAACTTGGCATGATGACTTAGCATTAGGTTTGCATCGTCAGTAATAAAGTCACATGGAATGCCACATATGCACCTTCCTTTAACGATTTAGACAGAGTTAGGGTGAAGGATAAAAGTGGGAGCAATTTGAAAGTTTAGGGATGCAATTGGTAACAAAAAAAGTTTAGGAACTAAATTGACACAGACCCTATAGTTTAGGGACCAAAAAGGTACTTTTGCCTTGTTTTTTTCTTTTACGTTGATCATGATTCCCTGCATACTTTTCTATTTCTATTTCCCATTAACATATGTAGGTATCTGTGCTAACATTTTTATATATATATATATGTATATGTATAAAGATTCCTATTATTCTATATAACTTGCATTGTATATCCATATAGTGTGGTTTCTATGTATGATTAAAAGAACATCTTGTCAGGTTGTATATATATATATATAATCATACAATGTAGATGGTGCTTGTAGTTTTTACTTCATATTCATGTTCTTTAGAGGCAAATTGTCAAATTTGCAAAGCTTGCTTCTTCATGTTACTATAGCTAACTTTGTAATATGTCATACAAGAAATATTATTAAGAATTCTTAGTGTGAAGTCTGTGTCCACCTTCATATTCTCTCCTTTTTGCTCTTCTCAGATTTAATTCTTTGAGTGAAGAAATGGCATGACATTTCGATTTGGCAAAAATATATTTTATGTCTCTAAACTTCATATCGATTTTCAATTTTGTTTCTAAAGTTTGTTTGCTGTCAATTTTGTCTCTAAAGTTTCAAATTGCAATTAATTTTGTCTTACAGTCTAACACTGTCTAAATCATTAACAAAAATAACTAATGTGACGTCTGACATATCAATTTTTGTTGATTGAATACTTATAACTTACATATTTATTTTTAAATGTGTCCCCAAAGTTTATGAATACTATCAAATATGTCCCTAAAATTTATAAATACTATCAAATGTGTTCTTAACTCCTTCAAACAATTTGCAATTTTTCAATAACTATTGTGACATCTGATGTGTATATTCTTATTAACTAACACACTAAAATTCACAAATTCATATCAAACTATGAAACGACACCGTATAAGTAAAAAAGCAATATCTCTATTTACACGTTATTAAATAGTTATGTTACTGAATAGTCTCTATTGAAGTAAGTCCAATGATTCTTTTGAAGTTATGATGCATTGAATTCGTTGACAATGAAGGATTCCATTGAGTCTGCCATTGAAGCCAAAAGTCAAAATTATGAAAGATAAGTAAAATATTAGATTTTTTTCTCTTTGAATCATGACCTATAATTTTTATTATATGTCAATATTATTGAATTATTTTATTTATCAATGACTTTATATATAAGTTTTTTTTTTATATAAATGTAAGGGTTTTATAATGGGTTGACTTTGAGTAAGTTTTTTTATAATGGCTTGTGGTCTCTTATATGTGGAATCATGAATGTATATATTATTGTAAAATAATGGCTTGTAACCTGAATTCATATATATTGTAGGTAGTTTTATATCGACTTATTTATTGTTGAAGTTCACTAAGAAAGGAAATTCATTAGAGAACTAACTTTAACATATGCCGGTGGCTATACAAGTTGGTAGGAGAAGTGTGATGTTGATAGATAGAGTTATATATTGAGAAATTGTGAATTGTTTGAAAGAGTTGGGGACATATTTGACAGTATTCATAAACTTTGGATAAACATTTGATAATAAATATATAAGTTGTGAATATTGAGTCAGAAAAAATATACACGTCAAATGTTACATAAATTATTTTCGTTAGTAATTTAGATGACGCTAAGCCATGTGATGTAATTGATTGTAATTCAAAACTTTAGAGTTAAAATTGATAACAAAAAATCTTTAGGAATAAAATTAAAAATCTATGTAACTTTTGGAGACTTAAAAGATACTTTTGCCTTTCTATTTTAATCCAAAAACGAAAATTACTTTGTTAAAACTTCATAAAAATTAAGGAAATAAAACAACGGAGAGAAATTTTGAACAATGGAAAATCGTTGATGTCCTAGCTTCAGTTATAGAGCTGTTAGAATATATCAGGTTTTATGGGTTGACCTGTTAGAGCCTTAAAAATTAATAAAGTTGTGTTGAAAAAATTTTGACTCGAAATAAAAATAGGTTAGCCAGAGTATTCCCTAAAAAGAATTGGGTCGAGTCAGGCTAGCTAGTTTTTTAAAAATATATCTTTTAAATATTTTTTACAATGCATTAGTTGTATGACATTGATCTTAATTCAATGGTATTAATTTTTTGGTATTTTATTTAATTTATCTAATTACTTTAATATATATTTTATTAATATATCTTATTATTTTAAATTATAAATAAAGATAAATACTATGCTAAAAAATATTTACCAAAAGATAGTATAATGATGATGGAAGGGAATAGTAGTAAAGAATAAAGAATAAAAAAAATTATAAATTTTATTTCATGATGTTGATAGATAATGAATTACGTATTATATATTTTAATAATTTATAATCTTTAAACATATGTAGTGTATTCTAATTATATATATTTTTTGTTTGTAGTGAAAAAATTAAAAAAAAATTTATTATGATTAATTATCATTTTTATATTATAAATATTATTTAATAATTTAAATATTATTTTTGTTAACAAAAATAAAAAAACAAAACAAGAACCAACCCAACCCGTCCCTGTGCCCAATAGGAAAAATCCTAGCAGAGTCCGGTATGGAAACTCCCCCCACCCTCCCCTAGCCAGGCAGGCTTTTTACTGCTCAAGGGGCATAATTATAAACTTCTAATTACTCTATATCAATATAAAAAAGGAGCCAATGCTACCTAACTTAAAAAAAAAGCGTAAAACGAGACTCAAGTTAGACTGATTTAATAATAATATCTTAATTCAAATAGAGGCGATGGACATTTTTACTAAATTTATTAGGATTGGATTTAGTAAAAACTTTTTTATGAATAAACTTATTCATTTAAAATAAAATAAATTGAGTTTTAAAATGAAAAAAAATCTACCATTAACAAAATAGAAAAAAGAAATTTTTTAATCATTCAACTTTAACTTAGATTTTAATTTTGTTCTTTAAAATTGATTGGTTTTACTTTAATTCTTTTAATTTTTAAAAAATTAATTAAATTTTTATAAATTCTAACAGTTTTAATTTATTTAACATAAAATGTTAAGTTAAAAGTCAATTTTAATATCTTTATTCTATACTATTACTAATGCTATCAATTTATTAATTTTATATATAAAAAATAACAAATTTAAAGATAATGTTACATTTAATTTTATGTTTGTGAAGTATTTAATTTGAAACTCAGAGTTTAAATTTAAAAATTTATTATTTTCTTTTACATGTAAGATTAATAGATTAAAAAAATTAAAAATAATATTATATAGAGATATTAAAATTGACTTCAATTTAGTATCTTCTGTTAAAAAATTAATGATGTTAAGGATTAAAAAATTTTAATAATTTTTTTAAAGTTAAAAAATTAAAGTAAAACTAATTAAGCTTAGACAAAATTAAAATTTAAACCAAAGTTATCAAAGTGTTCTTTTTCCAACAAAATAAATTTAGAATTGCCACGTCGAATACGAGACACCGTTGAAAATAATTATAACGGTAATCAGTTGACCAACAAATATTTTGACATGCAATTTGCTATATATAATATAAAACATTTTATATTGAAATAATTATAGTAACTTATGACTTATAAAATATATTATTTTATATTATAAAATATAATATACGTACAAAAGTATTTATATAATAATTTTATTTTATAGACATGAATATTTATAATTATTAAAAAATTAATAATAGATAATATATGTTATAATTTTTATATATGTAAAATATTATAATATATTTTATATAATGTATTTTTAAATATTTATAAAATCATTCAGTTTAAGAGTTTAATTGTGACATGAAAGCCTAATTGGCCTGTTATTATCTAGTTTGTTTTTAAAACATTAATTTTAGGTCAAGTTTTATTGTTGAAGAAATTATCTACACATAGTTATGTATATTTTAGCAAAAAAAAATTATAATCAAACTCAAATCATTTAATAATTGAGTTCAAAATTCAATATGTGGCAAATAATATTAAAAATATAAATATATTTAAATACATATATAAAAATTAAACTAAATAAAAAATTATAAAATTTCATATTATACATATCTATGAGAAAATTATATACATTTGTATATTATAATTTTTAATGATCATAAATCTTTTTATTTATCCAAATTTCTTAATAAAAAAATATATAATTTACAATATATATTATTTAAAATTTTAAAATATATATTATATAAAATAATATTTTATTACTGAAAAAATTATTTGTATGCTTAATAACTGAACATTAAATTTTTAAATTGGTGGAGCTTGACAATTTTTTTTTTCAAAAGATTAGAGATAAACAAGAAAAAAAGGATTGATTAATCTGATCTCTTTCGCTTGATAGCTTTATATGTACAATCTACCGTCAATAGTAAGTTGATTTGGGGTATCTTAGATGTTTATGCTCAAACGACATTAAAAAATTTAAGAGCTATTCACAGGGAGCACATGTGTTCGATCATCATGACAAAAACATTTGATTTACGGTCCGTTCGGGAGAGGAAATGAAAAAAAAAAAAATTAATGACCTTCAACATGTTTAATTTTAAAATTTTAGATGAAAAAAATTAAAAAAATTTATATTAATCTCTATTAATTTTTTTTGTTAATTTTAAATAAAAAAAAATTTATCAATTAATATTTTTTTTTCTCCCCTTTCCTTTTTTTTCAATTTCTTTTTTTTTTTCTTTTCTCTCTTTATTTTAAAACACACCTAATTTCATTAGAAATACAAAGAGTGCTGCTCAGACGAGCTCAAGTTCGTGTCCAATTAGACGCATCCGTCAAATGTCAAATTTTGCAGAGCTTGTTATAAAGTCTTTTCTCTATGAATAATGTAATAAATCCAAAACGTGATATCACCTATTTAACAAAATATGATTATGTGAATCTATAGATAATATTTTAAAAAAATCAATCGTACGTATTTTTTTGCTTTTAAAATACACAATTAAAATTTATAAAAAAAACTTTAAAATTTTTAAAATGCATATAAAAAATAATATAAGATTAACATCTCTTATACAATTAAAAAAAAATACAATTTATTTTAATTATTATATATATCTCTTTTTTTTAATACTAAAAAGATATTTTTACAAACCTTATATCTAATCTATTATCCTATATGTTCTAACATGCGGGCTTCTAAAGCTTTTCTTTTCTTCCAAACAAACACTTTAAGATATAACAAATTTTTATATATAATTATTAAATAAATAAATTTTTATAAATTTTAATTGTGTATTTTAAAAGCAAATAAAAATATAATATAATTTTTTTTAAGATTATCTATAGATTCCTATAACTATATTCCGTCAAATAAGTAATATCACATTTTGAATTTGTAACATTGCTTATAGAAGAGAGGTTTTGTGAGAAGCTTTGCAAAAATTGACATGTAGTGAGTGCATGTAATTCAGCATGAACTCAAAATATTGGCAATTTAGCCTCCAAGAAGCTTCAAACCTAATTCGAGCACATAACGGAGCTAGACAAGCTAATTGAAGTTTCCGTTAAGCATAAAATATTGTAGGCAATATCAATTTGAAATACATTAAAAGGGTGAGAATAAGTAAATTCACAGCACACATAAGTAAGAAAACAAGGCATAACCCAATCTCTCCAATACAAACATCACGTATGTACATAATTCTTTATATTATACCTCATTATTATAACGCACCAGAAGTGTTTACTTCGTATTTTTGTTAAATCTAACGTGATGGTTGGTTCATCTGACTAAAAATAAGGAAACAAATAGATATATTCCTACTGAAGACACCCAAACTCAGAGAAACAGACATGCAGGTTTCCTCTATTCGTCCGTCAGATTATTTGTGTTTTGATACTTCAGCAAACACCTCCGTGTAACATATAGGACAAGCCTGAAAAAATAAAAAACAGAAAAAAACAAGGACACACTAATTGAGCACACAGCAAAATGAGCAGTCCAGGAACTTAATCTAATAACGTTAAGTATCAAAATTAGTTGCCTTATTGATGCTAAGCCATCTGTTCCCACAACTAGCATGATAGACATGTTTGCATGGTAAAGTGATCCGCTTATCCCCTCTTTTATATTCCATCTGGCAAATCACACATCTGACAACGAAACAAGTTATCAACCCATTAACACAGAACAAAAAAGATCCAAAGTTCCAAACATAATCAGATTAATAGAGAAGAGACAAGATCCAAACACTTGCTCAACCAACGTAAATACAATAGATATGAGGACACCATATGCAACTGCATTATGCATACAACAGACATATACCCAGCAGTTCAAAGCGCAATCCACGTGGCCCTTCTCCAGATTATTAAAGATGAGCAGAAGATAAGGATAATGAGACAAAGTCCTACGCATTATCAAATGCAAGAATCTACAACTACATAATATAAGTTATCTACACCATTATTTCGTTGTGTCTATTCGGGTTTGGTCTTATTACAAATTTCAATAAGACAACTTACAATGCCACCAATTAGGGGACTTCTTGACTTCTCTAAATATATAGACCATAAGAAAAGGTTACTTTGTTCATTTATTGCCCATGCATCCCCTGGGTCCACAAAGTTCATCGGTCTGTGCATCAGCAATTTTTCCATTTCATAGCAGTTCCCCACGGACATATGGTGTCATTTTTATTTTTTATTTTTAATAAAATACAGTTCCATTATGTTCATTGCATCCTATTTCTTCTTTACCTCACAAAACATTCTACCAAAGATATAAAACTTGGCAATATAGCAAAGCCAAGCTGACATATCATTTAGATTTAAAATTCTGCCAATATAATGGACTCTAATTGCAGTAATTGCTAAAATCCATGCAAATCAATTCAGTCCCAGAAGAAAATATTGACATAATGGTCATCCATGCCGTAGAGAAAGTGATGAACTATAAAAATAAGTTCAAAAGCTAGACTGAAGAAAGTATATTGACATAATGGCTGAATGGAGAAGAAAAAAAGCAACAGCATTAGTGAAGCAAATCAACAAACCCATATATTACCTCTCATCCCGTGATTTTTTCCTCAAAAAGAACCCACATTTGTATTTTGAAACTGGAAGCAAAGAGATTTGCTCTTGGGAGAGACCACGACTTTGAGTTCCAACAGCCTCACCTAACTCAAGTAATTCCTGAAAAAAGTGTTAATTATGTGGGTAAAAGGTAAAATAATGATCTTTCTTCTTCCTGATAATTATATAAGTATTAGACAACATTTCATCAATTATAATTAAAATTAGTGCTGCAGTTTAGCTCATAAGGACATAAAATGAACTGCAGGAAATATACGGAATGGCCAAACTATTTCCACACAGGTAATAATGTGTAAAATTACAAGGAAGGAGTCAAGCATAAGACAACCCAAGACAAAGTAATAGAGGAGTTAAGAAAGCAAGTTCTCAAAATCAAATAGTGGTGTCACTGTCACTAACTATTCTGTACGTCTAGAAGATTGACTCTATAATGCAGGAAAATCCAACCTATTGGAGCTGAACTATAAGTTTGCAATGTATAGAGACTAGAAAGACAAAAAAATTTCAGACTCAGCCCAACCTCATAGGTCATATGGTCTGGATCAATATTGTCTTGCAAAATGACCTGCAAAGTTTATAAAAATGGCTTAGACCATCATTTGTCATCCTTCTTACTGACAAATTCTGAAGGTAACTGTCACAAATGACTTCAAAATTCATAACATCTAACAATTCTACGCACTAGGATTTTTGAAGCTGCTTACCTGGTAATTGTGGGAACTATGATGTCTTCTGGGACCTGAAAGAAAAGGGAAAGAGTTGTTCAAATCATAAGTCTACATTTTATAGTAAAAGATTTTAAATGACAGTTTCACAGAACAGGACCAATTATGTGAAGGGTTACTGCTACCGTATCTGGTTTTCTCTCTCCTTCTCCATTATTGAACAAAGCTTTGGCAGGATAAAATTCATATTTTCAATACAACTCTTAAAATAATGCTTACAAGTTTTCAGCATATTTCCTTCTTAGTAAGGGACAAAGTAAAATTCAATCACGAAACAAAAAATGTGGTAAGTATTAAATAAGTTGTCTACAATAGGGCAAACAGATTGGCTAAATTATATGAAAGCAGACGCTTTACCCCTACTAAAACCATTAACATGATAAAAACAGTCATGGTAATGTTTACACCTTCTCCCCATTCCATACTTGATGTGGCTGTCTGGTCACTGTTCGTTGACGAGTTCTCTGATGGCCTTCTATACCCATCAATCTGTGGTTCATGATGATTCACCTCATAACCATGACTTTCACGATAGTATGAAGTACTCTCAGGTTCTGATAGTCCAGACTTGTAGAAATTAGTAGTCGATGGGTAAAAACTCTCCTGCATAAATAAAAGGGATTTTATCTTACTTGAATATTATGAATCTTTCTAGTAGCCTTCCATTCCATTTATAACAAAGGAACATTAAAAAGACATAAATTATGAAACATAAATATTTATTATACAGGGAAGGCTGCACTTAGATTGATAGGATTGACTTGGTAAGTTCCATATTATAAATAAACTAAGCAGTCTTTCCAACAGATCTACCTTGAGAGAACAAGACAAGAAGAAAAAGAATTGCTATGTCCAGAGGATATACTATCTGAAATAGAAACCAAATTATATCTTTGTAGGCACCTGAGCATGTGAAGCGCCATTAAAAATGAAATTGACATGTTCGTATGTGAGACCTTCAAAATATTCAATAAAGCTTCCAGCTGTACTATAGGGATAGCTGATGTTACTGTAATGGACCTCCATTTGGGTGTTCCAATTCATCTTAAATCCTTTGTTAGACAAGTGATCTGCAGAGTGAACTTACACTACAGCAAAGTAGAAGAGCATATATCAGTGCAAACGCAATGAGCTGCACAAACAACAAAATATGAAAGATTTATATATATAAATGTAAACCTGATCTTCCCACAGATTCACCAATAAGAATCATCAACAAGTATTGATGCAGTTAACAAGAGACAATTTGCCGTCTACCATTCATCTACTCCTGAAATGTAAGCCCAAAAAAATTAAATTCACACATAAACTCAATAAATAAGATAAATAGTGCGGAAGGAAAATGTCATTAATTACGCCCAAATTGTTTAAAATTACCAAAATCTTCTAATGAACGTTTACTCAAATTTTCAAGCAAATACCATTAGAAAAAAATGGTCTAGCACGCCTAATGAAGCATTTTTGAAGCAATACCACAGTTGCCATATTTAAGCCAGATTTGCACCAAAATAATTCTTATCAACCCAATAAATCTATAAGAAACGTGCTCTGATGAACTATTCAAAGTGTGGTAGAAGACGAAGATCGTATAAAAGTTAAAATCTTTGATCTCTGTAGATGGAGACAGATAAAGATTTAACATCAGGATATTCACCCACCTACCAAATTAGGAAAAAGGAAAAGAAAGAAAGGAAAATTGTACCTCATCAGAACCTACGCTTAGTCAAAAAAAGATTAAAGCAACACAATTACAGCGAATGACTATTGACTCGTCTCCATTTTGTTATTCCTTGCTCGGCAGTATTCCGGAAGCAAAAAGGAATAGTACCTCATTAGACGGAACCAACCTCTAACCGCTAAGAAGCACATCAAGTGCACCACCACTTTCGTTGATTCTACCGCCCGATTCTTGGTGAGGTAAAAGCGAGGCTGACCATGAGATCATAACCAGAATGCTGGCAAAGATCAACGATGATAAGCAACTAAAAATTTGGAGATGATGAGCAGGAAAAGATCAATATAATTCAGAAGGTGGAAGAATGGAAATAAGTACCGACATCGATCGCTTTTTGGCTGCGACCTCCGAGTGAAACTGAAACTAAAAGAATCACATTGTTTTGTAAATCCCTCTATTCTCACTTTTTCACTATTTCTCACCACTCTCTCTCTCTCTCTCTCTCTTTTCTCTCTCTCTCAGGCTTTACGCAGTGGTTTCAGGAATACGCCAACTCATTTAGATAGACTATGATCAGCTGCATCGCACCTCTTCTCCAACCTTTACAATTTTCTTTTTACTGCAATTCAAGCGCTGAATGTAAACAATTTTTTAACAACAATTCAAATCTTACTTCATTTTATTTACTTATATTAAACCCAACTCTTATGAGATCAAGTCCTTTTACTATGAATTTTGTTCCCAATGTAAGTGAAGTAAAATTAAGGAATAATGAATAAAAGCAACGTTATTAATATTTAAAGAATATAAATAAGATGTGATGGCAGTTGATTTCTCTGATTAAGGCGATCAAAAGTGGGCATATTAATAAGTAATAATGACAAGATGGACAGAGGAGAGACATGAAATGGGGTTTCACATGAAGGAGACCACCAAATCCTTGGATTCTCTAGATAGGGACAACCTCAGTGGTTGGCCCATGTTTAGAAAAAGTATCATGTGGTCCGTGGATGATAAATGTGGTTGAATAAGGGTGACCAAACCATAACCATCCCAATCAAATTGGTATCACTTAAAGCTTTGTTTGTTATGTATTACTATTAGCAATTACCCCTAAAACAAAGGGGTATTTAGCTATTTTTATCATTCTCGCTCTTTCTTTCTCAATATACTAAAAATAATTTAAAGAATCAATTTTACAGGGAGAAGCTGACAAAGGCAAAGGGTGTCAAGTGTCAAGTGTCAAGTGTGAACTACGAAGTGAGGCATGTGATAGGAGCGAAGTTGATGAGAGAAAAACAAAAAGCTAACGTGCGAGAGAAGTGAAGGAGCAAAAGCATCATCATTCTATTCGCTTCATGCTCACTCCTTTTTGTATGCGATGCTAAATAGACCCATTACATCAAAAGTTCGCTGCTTGTTCTGAAAGAAAAGGAACAACGTGGATGCTCTAATCATTTTTTTAAGTTTTTTTAATTAATATTCTTAAAAATTGTGTTACTAATTATCACGACCCAAATTCTAAGATCGTGACCGGCGCATAGACCTGTCGTAACACTTATTAAGCTTAATCAGCCTAAGAATCTCTTCATCTCATAATAACAATATTAAGACATTTTAATATTTCGCTTTTAAGTCCTTAATCATAATTCCAAATTCTATCAAAATTTCAGCAGAATTTTCTTTGAAAATAGAACGTTTCCTCAATTTACAACAACACAAAACCAATTCAATATTCATTACAATTCAAAGACAATACATCTGACTATCACAAGCCTACAGAAATTTTCATTTTGTCCATATGCAAACTAATCTAATACGATGATATTGATAAGCTGCAATATTATTGAGCCTGCGAGACTTCAAGGAAAAGTCTATCCAAAATAGAAATATATCTCTATTCACTTGTACGCTTCAACTTAAGGAAGATTTGAAAAATGTAAAGTAAGGAAAGTGAATCACACAGACTCAGTAAATGTAAGATAAAAGAAACACATAGAATGGGAAGCAGACTCACACAGTTTTTATCATCATAAAATAATTGTATGGTAAATAGTTCAAAATCTTGTAATCAATCTCTAAGAAATAGATTAGAAAGAATAATATCAATAAACTTTATTTTCATAAATATCAAAATGTAATAAATTCATATAATTAAATATCTCTCATCATGTCATCTCCCTTTGTATCTTTTCCCCTTATATGAGGACAACCCCACTGTGCCTTGCACTACATGAAACCAGTCTCATGCCTTTAGCCACATGGGACAACCCTACCATGCCACTAGTCATCCGTGCTTTCTGCCGCATGATGACAACCCACTATGCATCGCACGCTTTTAACCAATCTCCGTGCCTTCAGCCACACGGAGATAACCCAACAGCGCCACCAGTCCCTGTGCCTTCAGCCACATGAGGGTGCTTACGTACGAGGTACTCCACCACAACACCAATTCCATATTACACAGATCATACAGAATATATTTTCTTATCATTATCTAAACAAAATATAATTTTTCACAATTATGCATTCAAATTCAGAATTTCAATAATAAATCTTAGGTAATCAAAAAAGTATATAAATTCTTGTATTTGATAACAACAGTCACATAAACACAAAATTCATCAAATTATCACAAAATCAGAGACAACACATATCCTAATTATTTCCCATGGTTGTCTAAGCAAAGTACACAATTACATACTCAATTAAATTCATATTTAGTTCAAAATAGGTAATAGATATTTGAAAATAGTATTTCCTTTATCAAACACTCACCTGAAAGGATTTGTAAATAAATTCTTACTTTATCGGTCCAGCACTAATTGTCTCGATTCCTCCTTTCTGCTATTCAATTTTTCTTTTTTCCTTTCTATTTGATAATAGACAAGAATATTATTAAATATTATTCTATCTAAACCAACTAGAACAAATATTCAGATATCGTGATATCTTACCGATAATTTAGGCTACTTTATATTTGTTAAATTCTCAAAAATATGAACGGCCGCCATAATACTTCTATAATTCCTACGAGCTTCTATATTGCATTTTCAGAGCATTTAGGCTACACCGACTTTAATGGCTCACCGAAAAAGACATTGTGATAGCGGTCAACCGTGGTTAACGGTGGCGCAAGGCGGCAGATGACGAAAATTGGTCCAAAATATAGATCAGAATACGAGGATGACAGATTTGAATTTAGTATGGCGAAACAAAGCAGTTTAACCATGATTTTTCGACAAAGAAGATGGGCGGTGTGGTGACAACGTTTCACCTCAATCCGAGAGTGTGGTGGCAGCTCTTTGACAGGTGACGACTGGTCGAGGAAGAGGACGTCTTAGGCTAGTCTTTGGTATAGGCAGTGCAGCCGACAGTGGCAAATTTTTGGCTGTTCGTAGATGCCAAAAATTGGGTCGACAAAAGGAAAATGTTGTGGATTTCGGGGAGTTTCAGACCGCAGAGGTGTGACAGATGCTCGACCTTGACATGACGTGGTCAGGGGTCCTTCGCCAGTGAGCTTCGCGACCTCAAATCAGTGCCGGTGGTGGTTCGAAAGGAAGAAAAGAGGTGGCCGAACGAGAGATAACGAGAGGATGAAGCTGCGTGGGAGAGGAAGAAAGAGTTGTACTTTTGAAGGTGGGAGGGAAGGAAAATTTTGGTTTCTTGGATATTAAGGACATTTTGGTCATTTACTGACTTACTCTAGATGAATTGTGATTGCACTTGCTGATTCATATTAAAATATGGAATAGCATGGAAGAGATTAAGATATTTTTAGAGTATCCTATACCTTTCAAAAATATCTGCTAAGTTCTTTAAAGTAGATAAAATTTTCTTATCAGATATAAATTTATTCCAAAAAATTTTCAGATTTGAGTCATAAGCTTAAAATAATTCACTTGTTCCATATCTACAAAATTTTCATCACATTTTTCTCAATTATTTTAGCTACTAAGTATTTAAATTAGCAAAATATTTAGAATATTACACTAACTAAAATTTTTTTAATTAAGAAAAAAATTTTAATTTTACACGATTTTTAATTTATTTTCAAAATTTTTTTACGATCAATTTTATTTTTAAAATTTTAATTTGTAATTAATTTTATCTCATGAGTCTAAATTACTAAAAAAATGATAACTTGACATTTGATGTAATATTAAAACATTAGATAAAAGATAAAACGATGAATTATACTAATTTTAAAGACATAATATTAGATGTTACATCATTAATTTTTTTATTTAAAACAAAATTAATTTTAATTTAAAACTTTAAGAATAAAATTGATTGTAAACAAATTTTAGAGACAATTAAAAATTGATGTGAAATTTGAGAACATAAAATATATTTTTGTCTTTAATTAATTAAATATATTTTTTAACATTAAAAATTATTATTTTTATTGAGTTTTTATAAATTTTAAATAATGAAATGTTTGGCTTCAAAAAACATTAAGTCTCACCTTTTAGATTGCCTAATATGAGATAAATCACTTAACAATAATAATGACAAATGGATCACCTTAGCTGTAACTTTCCTACAAGGACCACTGGCTTCATAGAATCATTCATTCCAAAGTATAAACCAAAGTACACAATGATTCCAACACAAGAAATGTTGAAGTCACAGTAGCATAGTTGAGAGAGGCGACTAGCTTTAATCATCTTGTCTTGGTTTTGAATCAATAGCTTGGCGCGCTCACATGAGAAAATGAGTGGCAAAGCCTTTGACACAAACACGCGTGAAGACGGCTTGAGAAGATATAGCAATGACATTTGAAGAAAATCGTTGCTGATACAGAGCAGCCCTTGGAAACCTCCATAATGAGTTGCAATATTAGAGGAATGGCTGGATTTCACATGAAGCTGCCCAGCAAACTGTTGGAAAAAAATAAAAATAAATAAAATGCATTTTCCCCCTTTTAGAATAAAGCAAGAAATAAGATAAAACAAAAGTATAATTACAACATAAGAATTAACATAAAAATTTTAAATAGAAAAAAAATCAAGACTGTTGTCAAAAGATAATTAAAAAAATTACTCTAAAATTTTTTACATCACACGCTATTTTTTTAACCCGCACTCTGAGTATGCACCCACATTTTTTAAAGTAAATATGTAATTATGTCTCACGTCACTCCGCTCTAGAATAAAAATTTGTTTAAGAAATCTAATACAAATTTAAAATGTTTTTAACTTGGTACTTCTTTGAACAATACTTACAACTGCTTAAATAATTGACACACGTACTCTCTTTTTTTCCAAGTCACATGGGATTTTTTAGTCAAAACTAACACAAACTTCTATACAATTATTGGGCGCTGATGACTTTCAGTCATCATTGCCTAGTAATAGGACACCCTTGCTATAAACTGCACAAATAATATGATGCGAATCTCACAAAATTGCCATTAAACTAGCAACTACATATAAAATAAAAACCCCAAATCATCCAAAAATATTTTGAAGGACGGAAATTGTGACCCATTGAAGAGAATAAAGAATAAATATTATAAAAGATTTGTAAATAACAAGTTACATTTGGAATCTCTGCAAGTTTGTTGAAGACAGTCAGCACAAAATCTCTCAAATACTTCTAATTTAAAGAGTAAACTAAGGCTTTGTACAATTAATGGGCTAAGCTAAAAAAGTTTTAAATAAAAATAGCACAATTAATTTTATGTTTAAAGAACAAATAGCGTAATTGGACCTTAAATAATAGCTATTTAAGCCCAAAACAATGTACATCATTTGAATAACATAATTGGGATTAAATTTCTTTCCTAATTGAACTTGCATGATGTTAATTAGGGTTGAAGTATAGAGCTGTGCATGGCCAAGCCAGCCCATGATCCTACTTGACTCATCTTATGTGTTTGATTCCCAATTAAACTTAATGAGATTAAACCTAAAACAATTTTTAAGCTTCAGCCAATTAAGTTCAAGGCCTCGTTTGTCCAAGCCCAAGTAATACTAGAGTATTTTGTGCTCATAGAAAACACGTATTTGCTACCTGTGTCATGTTTTTTCTATTGGGTGTGACTAATGGGAGATCGAGCTCCCAAGGCTCGAGCTCCCATTAGTCCATTTTTATATATTTTTTTAAAATAGTTTTCAAAATTTTTCTCTAGAGAAGGAGTGTGGAAAGCTATTATGAAACTTTTTGTATGCCTCTTTTCTATCCTTACAATCTATAAATGCCACATGCCGCATCCACTTTTGAGCTTTTATGAAACTATTCAACTAGAATCAAGAAACTACCTAACATTCCTTATTTGATGATTAATATATTATTTATTTATTTTTGTATCTCGGACGTATAATAAATTTAATGAATAAAAAGATGTGTAATTCTTTTACAACTATTTCATGTTACAAGATTTTTTTATATAGAAAAATGATCATTACATGCAAAAAAATTAATAAATCTTACTATATTATATTTCATTATATATATATATATATATGATTGTGATAACTAATGGACCCAATAATTTTTCCTTTCCCATTGAATTTTTTTCAACTAGATTTAAGACCCAATTATCTTTCTTCCCTTTACCTTCATCTTCCTGTTCTTTTGCCATCAACCAATATTGACGCCATCTCTTCCATCTACATGCACTAGACTTCTCATCACCATGGTAGTTGTGTTTCAAGTCTCTTCTCTTGGCTACTTTAAAGTTGGATAGGCAATATATAGTTTTTGAATTGCTTGACAATTGTGCTGAGAATAAAATCTTCGGTTCTAATGTTCAAGTTGCTTCCATAGGAGTTATCGAAACGAGCAACAAATTCTAGTTTTGCCACTTATTATGTCCTATTCATGGAGGCAAAAAGAGGTGGTGAGTTCTTCAATTCCAACCTCTCATCTTCTTCACCTCTCTTTGCTTGGGAAAGTCGAGAGTTTTGCAATTGACTCCAACGAGATGACCATTTGATAGGCTCCCTTTCTATTTCTCCCATTTCCTTTTCCCTACTTAATCTAACTAGAACATCACATAATTCTTTTGTGTACTCCTTATAATAGTTTATATGTCCTTTAACCCTGTCATCTCTCTCCAAACAGCCTACTACGTTCTCTAAATTAGCCATTCTTAGTTTTAACCTTCCCTAGATTGCACTTTGATACAAATTTGATATATCCTAAATTGAAAACTCTTGACAAGAAATAGAGTTAAATCACATATGCCTTTTCATATGAACGTGGATAAAATGCCAAAAAAAAAAGAGAGGCAAAAATGCCTTCACACAAAAATAGAAAAAAGTGAGAAAGATAGAACATGCTTTAGCTATTTAATAAGCTATAAATCTCCCAAAGTCATTCCATAATTTTCTCCATGCCTTCTGCCCTCTCTTCCTTTATTGTTTATTGAGGATTTCTTAACTAACTCCTAGAACTTTTCTCAAGAGCCTATACATATCCCTCATCCCTCCTAACCATTCCCAACCCTACCTTACCACCCTCACAGCATATATATATATATATATATATATATATTAGCATATACGGTGCCTATGATTACCTAGCCCTCGAGGCTTATTTCTAGTAGATCTTTTCTCTTCTTCCCCAAAGAACACAACCTAGCATCTACTAGACACATTGATACTCTTCCAAATTCAAATGGAAAGAAACATTGCACATATAGGATCCCCTCTTGTTGCACTGTCTTTACATACTTGTTATAATCATCCAAGCAATGTGCATAAAGACCATAATATAGCAAATTACGAATTGACTTCAAAGTTCTCAAGGACTCAAGAGTAGCATCTTTCTCGGAGATTTTAAGACTAGTAAACAACTCATCAATAGAAGAAGAGATTTTCAGAAGTAAAATAGCTTAATCTGAACCATCAACTCTTAGATTGTTATAAAACAGAACAAGTATAGTCCCCTTAGCATTTCTAGGCTATAAATCAAGAACTCTGGGAAGTTAGAAAAATAAAATATTCTCCTTTGTGTTTCCTTCCTTCTATCCTCTTTCTTTTCATCTTCTTCCATTATTAGTTAATAAACCCTACTATTTTTTCCCACAATAGAGTACATGAAAATTTAAATTGATGCCGCTTTGTTTTCCTTAAATTGAATATCCTTCTTTGGTGTTTTCCCTTATTTGTCTTCATCATTTTCTTCACCATAAAAAATGAACAAAGCCAAGAAGATGCACGACTGAGAAGCTGGCTGAAAGAGAAAAAAAAAGTTGGATGACAAGGAAGAATGTGAAAGCTAGATAATGAAGAAGTTGTTGCTATATATGTCTAAATGAGGTTGTGAGGATATTGAAACCCTTAAATAAACCATAAAATTTATTATCCTCTAAAATTCCCAATGCATTGTCCCAAACTACTCATCACAACAAAAATAAAAGTCAATTTCTTATTGGCACCACATTAGAGAGATTTTGATATCCACAAGATTTGGACGTCATCGTGTTCATCTTCTTTCCTACATAAAACAAGTGTATCTTTTCCCAAATCCCATGCTTTATTTTGTTAAACTTGGGTGGATGAGTAATCTTTTCCTTTTTTAAAACTAGGTTTTTGTCCTTCAATTCATTAGCGAAGCTCATTAACTTTAATTGGGTTACGGGTTTAATTTTTGAAATAGAAAGAGTCAACCTAATAATATGTAGGACTAATGTGCCTAATAAAATTTCCTTCCCCATTTAATATTAGGTGTCTTCCCTAGTTAATTTTTTTTAATCCGATCTCAGGCCCAATTATCTTTCTTCCCTTTTCTCTTTCTTTCTCTTCTTTAGGTGTTAACCAATACTGACCCTTTCTCCATCTACATGCACCAAATTTCTCATCGCCTTGGCAAGTGCACTTTCAAGTAACTTCTCTTGGCTACTTCAAATTTGGACAGGAAATAGGTGTTTTCTGGATTGCTTGGTGCTGAGAATAAAATCATCTTCGATTCTAGTTTTCAAGTCTCTTCCGTACGAGTTGTCAAGTTAGAGAAAAAATTTGGTTTTACCTCTTCTTCTGTTCTGTTTGTGAAGACAAAAAGAGTTGGTGAGTTCTTTAATTCAAGCCTCTCCTCTTCACCTCTCTTTGCTTAGGAAAATAGAGAGTTTTGTGATTAACTCCAATGAGAAGACCATTTGATAGGCTTGTATTTTTCCCATCTCCTTTTCTCTACTTAATCTAACTAGAACATTATGTAGTTCCTTCATGCACTCCTTAATGGTTCATATATCCTCATTCACCCTTATCATATCTCTCTCTCCAAATGACCTACTTTTCTCTCTAAATTAGCTATTCTTAGTCTTGAACTTCCCTGGATTATCATTTCTCTAATACCAATTTGATAGAACCCAAACTAAAAACTCTAGAAATTATGGAAAAATACTAGGTTTTATGAATAAAATCACCAAAACTAGAGGAAAATCACAATTTACTTTACACAATAACAAGGATAAAATAAAAAAAGATATAGGAAGCAATGCCTTCACATAGAAACAAAAAATAATGTAGAAGATAGAAAATACTCTAGCTATTCGAGATGCTAGAAATCATCCAAAATCATTTCATAATTTTTTTCATTGTCTTCTGCTCTCTCTTCCTTCATTCTTTATTGAGGATTTCTTAACTAACTCCTTATAGAACTTCTCTCAAGAGCCTACACGCATCGCTCATCCCTCCTAACCATTCCTAAGCCTCCCTTAGAACCCCTAATCACAGCATATATTTTATTTACCCTTTTCTGATTTTTTTTCCTAGCATATACAAGTCCCATCAATTTGTATATTAAATTCTAGCACAAATATTTTGTTTTATGCTTAGACTTATTTTAGAATTGTCTTGAACTAATTTTGATGTTCTATTATTGGGGATGTTTATTATTATGGTTGAAATTGAAAAAAAAAATGTTAATTTTTTTTTAATTTTATTATATTTTTTAAGTAAAATTTGATTATCCAATTCAATTCAAATCGATAAGATGTCCAAAAAGATAGATTGATTGGGTGAAGTTTTGAGTCATTCAATTAGGTCAGTTTGACTAGACAAATGAACCAAAACCATACCAAATCAAATCAAATCGCTTTGTTGTTCACCCTTATTGTTAATAGTCTTCACTTAGTCCAAATCTAATTAGTCCAAATCAACTCCATCTCCAATGACATATTTCGCTAGACTCTACATGACTTGTTGGATCTGTTAGCTCATGCTCTTGAAATTGGTCCAACTGGCATGTAAAAAGTTTGGCTGGGAGTTTTAAAGAGGGAGATAGAGTGGTTATTAATAGAGTGACGTAGAATGGAGTGGACTGAAGTAAAGTAAATTGGACTAAACAAATCACTCCATTGATTGGAAGTTTTAGAAAAATAAAGAGGGTAAAGCACTCCTTAATGTTTGGATGTTATTTTATATATATATTGTAAATTTGGGTGTTATGGGGTGAAGTGGTTTGAGTGCTCCTTTGAAATTTTAATATAAGTTATTTTAATAGATCAAACTTATTTTATATATCTTTTTTCAATTTCTATATTTTATATCTCATATTTTATTACTAATTATCTTCTATCCATTTTTTATTGATCTAACTATTTAATATGAAAATTAAAAAAATAATTATCTAAATAACAAAACAATCTATATAAAATAAGAGATAAAAAAAGGTACATAGTAATGTCATACAAAAAAATTGGTTTAGGGTTTAGGGTCAAAATACAATCAAAAGTTATTTTCTTGTATTATGCACTATGCATATTTCCTGTTTATACATATGTTATTTTGCTATGAAAATAAAATATAAATAAGGAGGTATAAGTAAACATGAAATTTGTCTAAGTTTGATCGGAGTAGGAATGTGAAATTGTGCTTTCGAAATAATTAGAGTAAAAACAATAGCTAAGTAGGAAATAAGCAAATAAAAAAATAAATAAAAGTAGAAAAGTAAGAGAGGGTTAAAAATAGAACTAAAAATTTTAAAAAATTCAAAGCATCCCAAACCCCCCAATTAAGGACTTGGTTGGGAGAATGGTTTGAGAGTGGAGTGGGCTGGGATAGGGTGGTTTGAGATTTTAAACTCTTGGTTGAATGTCTGAAAGATTAATGGGATGGAATGGTTTAGGATAGTTTGAAAACCATTCCAAACTGTCCTACACCTCAGTTTTCAAACCCCATCAAATTAGGGGGTTTGGGATGGTTTCAAATTTTTAAATAATTTAGTTCCATTTTTAACCCTCTCTTAATTTTCTACATTTTAGGATGGGTCAAAAATTTCTGTCATTCCTTGCCACCTTATATAATATCCAAGATAATTTCTTCATTAGATGCTGATAACATTTTAAGGATAGCATCTGTGTCAAGAAACTTGTCTTTAAACATTTGGCATCTTGATTTCTTACAAGAACACTATGCATCACCCAAGAAAACAAGAAAAAAAAAAAAATTCCATGAAATACTTATTCGTAATGGAGAGTCATTTGTCGTTCTTCAGTAATTCAACATAAATGAAGGGAATTTGTCTCCTCTGCAGATTCCTATACACATTCCTCCTCAAGTGTCGCTGAATATGATTGGTACTAATAGGGGATTTATTTGCATTAATTTCTTTAATATAAGAAATAAAAAAAAATTGATATAGAATCCATGCACAAACCAAATTGTCCTCATTCGACGTATAACAATATGAAGTTTTAGAGGCTACTTCATATTAACTTAATTTAGTGTTATCTTTCCACTATTTTTTCAATGCCATATATAAAATTTATCATATATTATAATCTGTCATCAAAGATTGAGGTTACTTCAAATTAACTAAATTCTAAGGCTTGATATTATAATTTGTCATCAACGTGGACCCTTCTTTTATTCTGCCCGTAACTATATTGATGAAAATTTATCTTATTTTTATGACAACGAAAGTGACATTTGGCCTTGGATATGATCATTTCATCAAGGATTACCAAATTTTGGTTCTTTATAGTGTACCATGGGATGAGTCTGAAATGTTATACTCCATTTGCAGATTGAGGAATCAACGATGGTGTGATCCAATTAATTTATTGAGAAGAAAAATAATACAGGATGGACAAAGTTTATTGCATAATAGAGAGATATTTTGGATTTGTGGGAAGAGACTACAACAATGGACTGTTCTCGACTCCCTACTAGTGTACAATTTGGTAGGTGATTTCTTTTGGGAGATAAAGATACCAGATAAGGTATGTTTAAGAGACTCTTAGTTGATGGAATATAAGGGAATGATTGAATTATTGAACTATGACAAAGAAGACTGTGAAAATTATGTGATTGTCATATGGGTTTGTTATATTGATCATGACAATTATATACCATGATTCAATATGTTTACAGTTGGTCCTATTTCATTCTCTCTAAGTCCACTGTTCATGTTTGAAGATGAACTACTATTTTTCTGCTCTAAGAATTGATCAACTTTAGACTATAAAGACAAATGGTATCCAGGACTTTTCTTGATAAGTTCTCTTTAAAAAAAAAGCAAGCTTGTAGGAAGTCAGAAGACACATTTTTCTTGGTAAAGAGATGCTTTATTGTACCAAAAGAAGCTTTATTTAGAATATGATGCCTTCGACAATATGATGTAATTTATCAATAGTAAGAAGTTAGTTTGTAGTCATCAATAGAGACGGCTTGAAGTCATGTATATAACATATATACTTTTCATATTTCAATCTCTCAACACTGTGTATAAATATGATTAGACTTATCTTTATTGAAAAAATTGATTAATATTTATCTATATATCTTTTTTTATTTCTTTACGTTTTTTAATTTAATTTAATTTAATTTAATTTGATTCCTTAAGTAGTATGGTAAAGACAACCTATCATAAGGTCACCAAACAATCTACTACGTGTACGTCTGTCGAACACACACCAGCCAGTCAAGCACTCGAGCTTCGTCAACGTCGAGCACAAGAGCTAGCGTCATCACCTTCAAGTCTCTGTCAAGTCAGTGAAGTGATTCTTGTATCTTAACTTTTTGATCTGTTTTGAGGTGATTCATGATCGTGAATGATAGAGCAATGGTGGTGTGCTTTAAATGTATGATATGGGAATTTAAAGCTTTAAATTTGAGAACGTAAAGCTTTAAATTTCTTGCAGTGGTGTGCTTGACTATAAAAAACATATTTTTGTACAAATTTTCATCATGGGGTTGGACGGGTTGCATATAGACATGGTGGGTTGGATATCCATTTCCTAACCTAATAGATATCAATTTCATCGTTCTGTTCGTGTTACTAACTGCTTTGCACCCACATCCTCTGAAAATCCTCCCCAAACGGCCGCAATCTCTGTCGGCCAACACTATGTCCGTCGAGCACACACAAGCTAGTTGAGCAGTCAAGCTTCGAGCTGTTCACTATCGATCACTCGAGCGTCATCACCATCACCATCAAGCCTCAGTCAAGTAGGTGAAGTACTTGAATCTTAACATTTTGATCTATTCTGAGGTGATTTGTGATCGTGAATGATATAGCAGTGGTGCTGTGCTTTAAATTTATGATATAAGAATGTGAAGCTTTGAATTTGAGAATGTAAAGCTTGAAATTTGTTGCAGTCGCGTGTGTGAACACCATATTTTATTTGGGTATTTTAAAAATATAATTAAAAAAATAAAGAAATATATATAAAAAATAAAAATAAAAATAAAAAGTGATGAGGCTTTAGATTTTTTTTACTTCCATCTCAAAGTAATAAAGTTAAAATAAAATAAATGAAAAAGAAAAAATATGGTACAATTTTGGTTTTTTTCATAATTTTGTAATTTTAATTTTAACAAAAAATAATAAAAAAAAAGAAAGAAAAAGAATATATTTTCATTTTTTTTTGCTGAGTTCCTTTTTGCTCCTTTTTTTTTTTCTCTAATTCCCATCTTATCCTTTTTATCCTAAATATAAAAGCCCAAAATAAAACATGAAATGAGGAGACCTATTTTTACCAGCAGCACTATTCTAAAGGAGCAGCACCCTCTTTCTTGTGAAATAGAGAGAGACGCAACGTGAGGGACAAGGAGATAGAGTGTGAGAGTGAGAATGAGAGAGCTTGAAAGGTTTCTGTCCAGCCTATATCCTACCGCTTCACAAGTGCCTATATGAAACAAAATTAGCAATGCAATAAGCAGAGAGAGGAAGGGTGCGATGGCATTTATCTTTATGCAGACTAATGGGCAAATCAAGGTCATGAGATGGAGGATCAAATGTTGAAAGGGGTGGTGTAGGACATGTATCATTGGCCTCTCGCCTACGAGAATATACCTGAACAATTGGTGGTCTTGTCTGAATCAGACGGAGATCTGACTAAATAGGAGGAATACAAATATCTTGTTTATCTGGTTGCTCAGTAGCAAGACTTAAAGATGTGACCTTATAAATTAGCCACTCATCTTCCTCTTTTGGACTTGTAGTGATGGGTAGTGAGGAGAAGAATGGTGTTTCCTTTGAAAAGGCCACATCAATTGATACTAAATCTCTATTCAGATCTAGAGAGTAGCATCGCTAACCTTTTTGAAGAAAAGAATATCCCAAAAAAACACACTTCAAGGCTGGGATCTAACTTTGTAATATGGAGTCGTATATCACGAACATAACATCTACTTTCAAGTACTTGTGGTTCCATAAAAAACAATGATTTTGTGGGAAAGAGAACAATGTAAGGAATATCCCCAATCAATGTTATGGATGGCATTCGATTAATTAGGAAGCAAGCAATAGAAACTACATCAGCCCAAAACTGTTTAGGTACTTTTACTTAGAACAACAACACACAAGAAGTCTCAAGAAGATGTCTATTCTTCCTCTCAGCCACCCGATTTTGGGTAAGTGTATCAACATAGGATGTTTGATGAAGAATACCATGTTGAGTCATGTATTTTTGAAATGACTTTGATATGTATTCTTTTGCATGATCACTTCTCAATATGTGCATGGAAACATTAAACTATGTTTTAATCTCAACACAGAAAGTAAAAAAATGGGTAAATACTTCATGATGATTCTTCATAAAATATATTCAAGTCATTTGAGAAACATCATTCACAAAAGCAACAAAATATCTTAATCTAGTTTTAGAAACAATAGGACATAGTCCCTAAACATCCAAATGAACTAACTCAAAAATAGAATTAGCGCGTTTATTAATTCTAAGACCTAACGAGCTAAGATGGTGTTTTGCAAAATGACAATACTCACACTCCAATGAAGATACCATATGAAAATAGGGGCATAACTTCTTCAACATGGGCAGAGAAAGATGTCCCAACTGACAATTTGCTTCAAAATGAGAAATAACATTGGAGCAACCAACTGAACAAGGAATCCATGCATTAAAAATGTAGAGACCATTAGATTCATGTCCTTTACCAATAATCTTTGTCATAAGTTCTTGAGAAACACAGTTATCAAGAAATATTGAGAAAAAGTAATTTAGTTCTTTAGTAAGTCTACTTATAGACATCAAATTAAAAGCAAGATTAGGAAGATTGAGAATAGCTGACAGGGTAATCGAAGAAGTTGGTTTAACAATTTTAGATCCTAAAATGTTATAGGTTGAAACATCAGCTATGGTTATAGTTGAGGGTGCTTTATGTTATTGGAAACTAGAAAAGATATTAAGATTTCATGTCATGTGTTTAGTGGTTCCATAATCAACAACATACTTTTTTAAAGAGGAGATAAGGCATGTTTTACCTAACTCAGCAAGGGTAGTAACTGGGGTGGATTGTTTTAGTGAATCCTGATACTGAGAGAACTTAGCATATTCATCAATTGAAATTGTGATAGTTCTTTCTGAAGACGAGCTAGAAGCAGCAACATTAGCAATTTGAGTCTTTTGGTTATGGTTTTGTAACTTCCTACAATATAGATTTTTGTGACCTGACTCCTTGTAGTAGAAAAAAATATTACCAAAGTCATTATTTTGACTATCAATGACTTTGGTTGCTCTCTTGTTACTATTCTTCCTCCCAGTCTCATTTCTACCTCCTCCTTTGGCAATAAGGACATTAGTCTGCTGACTGGATAGAGTATTCTTCATACATAGTACTATACTAAACACTTCTTGAATGTCTCGAATTAAGAAGGAAGGCTAGCTATAAAACGCATGATAGCCATTTTTTCTCCTTGAGCTTGTGGGTTTTGATATCAATTCTAATTGGTAATAACTCATTCAATTCTTCATATGTATTCTTGAAGTACATAAAATAGTTTATGAGTGATTTGCCCTACTTCTCAGTATGATAAAATTCCCTACAAATTCATAGATGAAAGGTATATTTCCCTTACCTGAATACAAGAACTCCAAATAATTCATTAGTTCTTTCAAAAATTCAAAATAATTAATCAAGCCAACAATATAACTTTTAATTGAGTTTTTGATTTGTAAGAAAAGATATTCATCATCTCTTAAAAAAACTTTTCTAGTTTAAATTGATGAAATTTTCATAATAGGGATTAAGTTCTCCAAAATAAGTTTTTCTATACAAGAAATAGAGTAAATAGAGCAAGTCATAAAGACTTAGTAAGCATATAATAAATAAAAAGAGCAAAATGGGCAACAAACTCAAGCAAGAATTTCTTGCAAACAATAAGAGAGTAAAACGTATACCTATAAATTAATATTTGTAAATATATGACCTAGAAAGGATAAGGAGAAATTTAAAAATCAAACCAAACATATAAATAAATATCAAATGCATATATCCTCATTTCATCTCAAAGTTTCAAATAAATTTCTCATAACTAACATTCAAAGGAAAGATATTCAAAGAAAATCACTATGTTATAGAACGTAATTTTAAAACAAAGTGCCTCTATACATAATTTTATTACATCATGCCTCTACACATAATCATATTACATAATGCCTTTACCCGTAATTTTATCATAATGTGCCTCTATACGTAATCATATCACATAATATCTCTACACATAATTTTATCACGCCATGCCCTCACAAATAATATCTTTACACATAATCATATTAACCTCGCTAACATCTATAGTGTTCTAAGGAGAGCCCATCTCAATTCTCAACTACTTGAATAAATAATAAAACATAATTGTGTTTTGTATATCTGGATTGGTCCACCTCTAATATGCCGACACATGGCATATTTATCACCCATATAGGCATGCAATCGCCTCGATTGACATTAGGTAGGCAGATCCCTGTGATCGGCCTTGTAACGCCCCTATCTAGTATTATAATTCCTCCAATGCAAATAGATATGTTCGGTACATTATTCTTATCCTTTTATTTAATTAATGTCTGAGTAGTTATACTATTAAGTTATATTAAGCAAATTAGGTTCAGGATCTTTTGCTCAGATTAAATCTTGTATGCACAGCGAAAAATATACTAAACTACACAGCAAAAATTAAAACCTTCATGTAATTTAAATAAATACATGTCCAATAATGTCCATTATATTTCCGTAAGCATGTACTCGGATATAAGAAGTACCCGTCCATAGGAAGTCAGGAGACAACAGGCCTATCACTCAGACTCTCTTACAAATTGATAATGATGGATCGGTCCTTCATATATCCTGTCCCAAGGATTCCCATGTACATCTCATCTATATAGCCAAAATAATAGTCCTAAGTACATACCACAATATGTCTAGACCAAGACCCAAAATAGGGGTTGCAAAAATTTTTTTTCTTTAAACCAAAAAAAACTTTTATCTCTCAGCCCTGCTAAGCGTCCGGATCTGAAACATATTAGCATATAATGAGAAACAAAAGTTTTCCAGTAGCTTAACAATTCAGGTTTAAAATCAACTAATATGTATCAAGGTGCAAGCACCAAAATATTTAATTCTACATTCTTGAAATAAAAACATAGCATTGTGCATAAACATAAATTGGCAAGCAATGTATGATCAATTTAAATGTTAATGTGATAAAAATAATATTCTTTCAAGAAAAACATCTTACATGCTATAAAACACGTTATCATAAAAATCCCAAAACCATTTTAGCTTATCATTCTTAAAATTTACTTTTATATAATAGTTGTGCACACTTGGGCACTATGTGGACACTTGGCCACCTTTATAAAGATCTCTTGTGTATACTTGGGCACTTATGGACACTTGGCCACCTTTCTATGGTCATTGTGCACACTCGGGCACTATGTGGACACTTGGTCACCTTCCTAGGGTCATTGTGCACACTTGGGCACTATGTGGATACTTGGACATCTTCTTAGGGTTATTGTGCACACTTGGGCACATGTGAAAACTTGGCCACCTTTAAAATTCTTTGTCAATTTTTAAGGAAAATTTTCTTTTTCTTGAACAATAATACGAGTGTACCTCTCTTTAAAATTCTAATATTTTCAAGGATAATTTCTCCCTTCTTGGAAATTAATTCTAAAGAACATTTCTTATGAAAAATTTGAATATTTCAAGGATAATTTCTCCTTTCTTGGAAATTAATTCCAATGTGCATTTCATATGAAAAATTTTAATATTTTCAAGGATAATTTCTCCTTTCTTGAAAATTAATTCCAATGTTATGAAAAATTCTAATATTTTCAAGGATAATTTCTCCTTTCTTGGAAATTAATTCTAATGTACATTTTTTATAAAAATTCTAGTATTTTCAAGAATAATTTCTCCTTCCTTGGAAATTAAATCCAAATGTACATTTCTTACAAAAACTCTAATATTTTCAAGGATAATTACACCTTTCTTGGAAATTAATTCTCTTATATAATTCTACCAAATTCAAGAATAATTCCCTTCTTTGAAAATAATAATAATATCCTTTCTTGTAAAATTCTACTAAGTCAAGAACAATTTCCTTCCTTTCAATAATAAATTCCCATATTTTTTTTTTGAATTAATCTAATGGTGCATAGCTTATAAATTCCAAGAATAAATTTCTTGGTCTTAGCCTAGGGAGATTTGCTAATTTGCAATTCAATTTCCTTCTTTTATTCCTTACTAACACCATTAAATGGTAGGGTTTCTTTCCTTTATGGTCATCATGAATTTAGCATTATCTAACCCTAATCCCTTTTTCCAATAATAAGCATGCCATCTCATCCACCAACATCCCAATCAATCACACATGCTTAGCCAAGATATATACATATTGTCAAGAATGTAGGAAAGCAAACATGTTCTGTAGAAAGCTTTTAAAGATATGTTGGTTGCATAAACTAAAGCATGGAACACAATCTTAAATTGTTAACCTACCTTGATGATGACTAGAATGGACTTGAGCGTGACCTTTGCTTTGAATTTTCCTTGCTTCCTCCTTGTTCCTTTGATTCCTTTGCTTTCTTTTTGATCACCTTCCCTTCTTCCTCCTCACACTTTTGGTGTTTTTTTCTCAAACTAACGTTCTCTCCCTTTCTCTCTTTTTCATGTGTGTGTATGTGTAGTTTCCCACGTTGCAAGCTCTCTCCCTCTTTTATTTTGGCATTATCCCGTGTGTGTTTGTATATTTTCCTTAAGTAGGACACTGCCTTTATCTTTCTTTTCTTCATATGTGGGTATTGCATGAAACTCCCAACTCCTTTTGTCTCTTGCTTAGGTGGCATGGAATGCATAAAATTTTTAAATTGCTTTCCCCTCACTTTCACGTCACACTTTCCCCTCTTGTCTCTTGTCCATTTGGCAATGGGGTGCTCCACCTTATTCTTCTCTTGGTTATTATTATTATTATGATTATTATTAACCAATAGCCTGCCACGTGTGACTAAGTTCAAGCCTCCTCCTTGTACTCTTATGTCCTTCATTCAGTTACTTGGGGCTAAAGGAAAATGCAATTTCCCATTCCTTCACGCCATGCTTCATCTACACTTCCCTTCCTTACCAAATTGTCATGTTTCCCCTAAACTCACTGCATCACCCTCTTCTCCTTAATCATTATTGTGATTATCATTATTGTCTAATGGTCTTCACATGTGGCTCCTAATGTACACCTCCTTTCTTGCAAATCTTGGTTTACTTCTCCCAACCTCAAGCTGCACTTGTTCCTTCCCACTTGCACCTTATTATTCAGCCAAAACCAAGGGATTAGGACGCTGCACACTCTTCCTTTTATTTCTTTCCTTTTTCCTTGGCTTTGGCGTGTGGTGCATGAAAATTTTGCACCTTTTCTTCTATCTATTTCATGGCTACACCATTTTTATTCTTTATAATATGCGGGGCTTTCTTATTGCATACACAATCTCATTTTCCTCACACAAAATTTTGCACTAGGTGTACTTACAAGTACACTTTTCTTTTCTTGCAAGTCACCTCTTCTCATAGGTTACTCAATCTCTCTTTCTTCTCTTATTTTAATTTCCATTCAGCCATCAAGGACACTGCAGTCCACTCTTTCTTCACGTGAAATCCCTCTTCATTTCTCCTTCAAATTTCAATTCGGCAATCACATGAAGCTTAGCCCTTTTTCAACTCTCTCCCTCTCTCTCACGCAAGGCCAAATTGTGCATATAAACCAAATTGTGCATATAAATTATTTTATTTATTTCCTTTCTGTAATAACTTGATTTTTTTTAAAATAAATTAATTGGGCAAAATAAATCTATATTTTGTTAAAATCGAATTCAGCATAATTTTTTGAGCCTGCACAAAGAATGAAACCCTACCATGTAAATGGTTGGAAAAAGAATAGAGTTGCATGGCGTTAAATTCAAGTGGACCACAAAGGAAGGAAACCCTACCATTTAAGGGTGTTAGTAAAGAATGAAAGAAGGAAATAGAATTGCCAAATTAATAAATCCCCCTAGGCCAAGTCCATGGAATTTATTCTGGTAATTTATAAGCAATACACCTTAGTATTATTTTTCCAAAAGAAAAGGGAATTTATCGTTGAAGTTTATAAGAGATGCACATCAATGTAAATTTTTTTAGAAAAGAGAAATTTATCCTTGTGTTTATTAATATTCTATAAGAAATGTGCATTGATATTAATTTTCAAGAAAGGGAAATTACTTCGGAAGCTATTAAAACTCTTATAAGAAATGCACGTTAGAATTTATTTCCAAGAAAGGAGAAATCATTTTTGAAAATACTAGAATTTTTATAAGAAATAAAAACTAGAGTTAAATTTCAAGAAAAGCGAAAGTATTCTAGAAAATATTAGTATTTTCACAAGAAATGTACATTTATAGTAATTTCCAATGAAAGGAAAAATCCTTCATAAAATTTATAGAATTTTTTTATGAGAAGTGTACAGTGATATTAATTTCAAAGAAAGGGACATTTATTCTTAAAATTTTTGAATTTTAAGGAGACATCCACTAATATTATTATTAAATAAAAGAAAAAGTTCCCCTAAGAATTGTTAAAGAATTATAAAGGTGGCAAAGTGTCCATAGAGTGCCTAAGTGTGCACAATTACCCTAGGTGGTGGCCCAGTGTCCACGTAGTGCCCAAGTGTGCATAATGACCCTAGGAAGGTGGCCAAGTGTCCACAGAGTGCCCAAGTGTGCACAATTACCCTAGGTGGTGGCCTAGTGTCCATGTAGTGCTCAAGTTTACACAATGACCCTAGGAAGGTGGCCAAGTGTCCACAGAGTGCCCAAGTGTGCACAATGACCCTAGGAAGGTGGCCAAGTGTCCACAGAGTGTCCAAGTGTGCCTAGTGTCCACATAGTGCCTAAGTGTGCATAATGACCCTAGGAAGGTGGCCAAGTGTCCACAAGTGCTCGAGTGTGCACAACTTTTATATCAAATATGTTTTAAGAATGATAAGCATAAATGTTTTGTTAATTTTAGGATAGTGTGTTTTATAATGTGCCAGATTTTTTTCTTGAAAGAATATTATTTTTATCTCATTGACATTGAAATTAATCATACATTACTTGCCAATTTATATTTATGAATAACGCTATAATTTAATTTCAAGAATGTAGAGTTAAATATTTTAGTTCTTGTATCCTGATACATATTATTTGTTTTAAAACCTGAATTGTTAATCTATTGGGAAACTTGTGTTTCTCATTATTATGCTAATATGTATCAGATATAGACGCTTAGCAGGGCTGGGAGATAGAAGTTCCTTTTTAGTCTAAGAAAAATTTTGCAACCCTTATTTTTGGGTCCTAGTCTAGATAAAGCTAGGATTATTCTTTTGGAAGAGTCCTAAAATGTAGTTAGGAAAGAACAGGGGAAGGGACAGGTGAAGGACCAGTTTGTCTTAGAAATTTGTAAAGGGAGTCTGAGTGACAGGATTATTGTCTCCTGACTTTCTATGGACGAGTGCTTTGCATATCATGATACATGTTTACTATTTTGCTATAATGTAATGGACATATTGGACTCTTATTATTTGAATTGTATGAAGTTAGTCTTCCGCTGTGTAGTATAGGATCTCTGTTATTTTGCTGTGCATGTAAACTTTTAATCTGAGTAAAAGATCCCGAACCTAATCTGCCTGATATAATTTAATGGTATAACTGCTCAAAAAATAATTAAATAAAGGATAAAGATAATGTATCGAACCTATCTGTTTAAATCAGAATTAATGGTAATACTAGATAAGGGTGTTACACTTTCTCCATGCCTATTTAAACAAGAAAAATCTTGCACTTCTCTCTTTCCTCGTTTATCTAACTTACATGTGTGCTTTAGGCTTTTGCACTCTTGCTTCCTTTTCACTCCACCTTATGTGCATATGTATTTCATTGTTGCATCCCTTGTGTACTTTTCCCTTCTCGCTTCACATAAACCATGCATGCAAATTACACAAAAATTTTCCCTCCTTCTTTCACCAATTGCACGTCTTTATTGCCATGCATCCCTTGAAACCTCCATGCATATTTAAATTAAAAATTATGTGCTTATCTCTCTCTTTTATTTTCAATTCACATGTGTCTTCATGTGCATATTTAATTGCTATTTATTCATGGCATTTCCAAATGCTTCTAGTCGTGTGATTCATGGACTTGTAAAATTTTTTGCACACTTTTTATTTTACTTGTTGCATGCATTGATACATAATTAATTAATTTCCATCCTTCTTCCTATTGTCCCTTGGTCTCATGCAAGATACATATGTTAGTATCTTTTCTTCCTAGTTCACGTGTGATTTCCCATGCATATTTGATGGCTATTTCTTCATGGCATCTCATTTTCCACGTGTGCATGCATTCTTGAGTCTCGATGCTCCTAGCCATGTGAACACATACATATATATATTGGATTGTTTCATTCTTCTTTCTTCCCCTTGTTTGTCTTGGCCACGTGGTGTGTGTATATATATATAGGTATTTAGTTTGTTTTTCTCCTTGGTAATTAGGCTAGGTGAAGGGAAGAAGAATTAAATTAAACACCTAAATTTGGTTAAAAGGGAGAGATAATCTAAATCAAATATCCTACAAATCAATTGTATCCAATTAATTAAAGAACAATAATTTAGACTAATTGAAATTAGGGGGTGTTACAGGCCTCACCTAAATCATAAAGGTTTTCCCACTTAAATAGCTACTTATACAGCAATCATGGCCTCCTTCAGGTACTACATTCTTAGAATTCTCAAAGCTCTCTTGCTTACATCATCATACACTTTATTAACTTTCTCATCAGAGGTGCATTAAGGAGGCCCTCTCCTTTTCTGCATTCACCTTGTAGGTTCTTCATCCTTGACACTTTCTCTGACCAAATCAAAGAAGATCAATATCTAATAATAAGAATAAATCCAAGAAATGAGTGGAAATTCAAATGACATGATAGTTTGTGTAATATCCACTTTTCACATCTCTAGGTATATTGTTAGTTCTTAAATTTGGTGGTTGCATACCTAAATGTTTATGTTTAAGTCACTCTACGTTGTTACCAAGTAGAGAGGGACCAAATTGAAAGAAAAGTGGAAGGACTAAAGTGAAAAGGGAAAAGTTTCTAAAACTATCCAAGCGTCATGATGATGTTAGAAAATATCTTAGGCATATTAATGGCGTGTAATAATGACGTTTGAAAATATCTAAAAAGTAATGATTACTTTGGAAAATATTTAGGAAAAATATCTTAAAAGTCATGATTACACTAGGAAAATATTTTAAGGACAAAATGATAATTTTTCCTAAAGGATAAAATGGTAATTTACCACAGGGGCAAAATAACAATTTTTTCATAAGGATCAAATGGACATTTCACTATAATAACTCATGAAATTCCATAGAAGTGCAACCTTCTCTTAAAATTTGAAAGAGAGAAAATGAGGGTAAAATGGACATTTTCACACCAAGGGCATTTTGGTAATTTTTCATTAATTAATTAAAACTCCCACTTCCTCCATGGAAGGGAAAAAGCTGAGAAAAGCAAGAAAGAGAAAGGGAGACCATGAGAAAGAAGAAGAGAGGAAGAAGAAGGAAAAGCTAAGCACCTAAGGCTAATCATCCATCTTAAGGTACCTAAACAATCCTAACCATTTTATTTCCACTTTCATGGATTATTTTGCTTGAATAAAAAATCTATGGCTTTTCATGTGAAAGAGGGTTTCTCTCTCTACATTATTTTATGATGAATTTGCTATTGGGCATTGATTGTATGATTGTTTTAGATGTATTTATGAATGTTTTGAATGTTATTGAAATGAAAATTGTGAAAGAAAGGAATATTAGTTCACCTAATTTTATGATGAAATCCTTGTTGTTTGATGGCATAAAGTGTAGACATTAGTATGGAAATGGAGGAAAATTTGTATATTTATGCTTATATGATGGAAAATATGGAAGAAAGGGAAGAAATGGCATGAAAATCCCTCTCTTCTCTCACTTTCCATACTTGGCCGAGATGCCTTCTTCTTTTTTCCCTTGTGTTGGTTGAAATTTGATAAGGTTATATTAAAGAAACTATGTTAAATTTTCATGTTGGCCAATTTTAAGAGAAAAAGAGAAATGGGTGGCTATGGCAAGAGATTTTAATGATGTATGTTGTGAATTGTTTGAGAGGAATGAATGACCTTCAATATCTATATAATTCAATTTTGAATAATTCAATCTTGAAAGTGTCATCAAACAACAAAGGGTTATATTTTTCAATGTGGAGAAGGTATCATGAAAATTAAAGTGAGGAAGGGAAAACATCAAAAGAAAAGAAAGGAGAGAAACTAGAGGAAGTATCCTTAATTTATACTTTAGGATAGATGGACTTGTGACCGAGTGACCAATTGTCAGTATGGGACGGCTGTTGGGCATTCCACTGTTGTGTCATAAATTTGGATGGTAAAACATCTACTTGAATATAAGAAATTTAGAAAACATCGTGATGGTTGAAAATTTTTAGTGTAACTTAATAAGGCAATAAAAGGGACATTTACTTAGAATTTAGCATAACCATGTGCACAAGTCACATCATCCTAAAGTATACGTAAAGGATAGCGTACCAAGAATGTGATCCACCCATAATTGGTGGTGATTCCATATCATTATGATCTGCCCAAAAGTAAAGAGGATATAATCTAGACTAAAGTGACAGTGATCCCATGAGTTTGAGAGGTGCTCATGCTTAAGTATAGAGGAAGTACTTGGATCCACTGAAGGACATCTTAGATAGTACTTGTGACTGAAGGTGTTCACATACACTTAAGTAATGACCGAAGGTGCTCTTGCTTAAGGAAACTCACTCATATACATAGTGGTATGTGAAGTAGTTCATTGGGTGACTCTCCCGATAATCTTATTTTTCTCTTATGAGGAAAGTGGTATTAGCCACCATGTTATGAATGTTTTTACCTGATTTTATAATCTTTATGATCTTATGATGATGAATGAAATATGTATATGTTTATGATACCTATGTGATGATTTCATTGTGTGATGATTTCATTGTGCAATGATGTTATGAAATGAGGTTATGAATGGTGAACTATATCTTCATATTGAACTATGTTTATGCTTTCATAAATACATGCCATACTTATATATATGAATCATGCATGATATCCCAATAGATTCTATTGTATTT
Source organism: Senna siamea (assembly GCA_031216115.1). Taxonomy (NCBI): domain Eukaryota; kingdom Viridiplantae; phylum Streptophyta; class Magnoliopsida; order Fabales; family Fabaceae; genus Senna; species Senna siamea. The sequence goes on from CM062356.1 coordinate 16,111,680, forward strand.
TAAAGACAAGAATGTATAATGTTTTCCATATTATTATGGTGGTACATGCCAAAGGTTTTCAAAAAGAATTGATTGTTTGGCTACTAGAAATTTATTTCTCAATATTATCCTGGTATGTATCAGATGACCAGATATACCCTACTACTGGTACTACTGGAGGTAGAAGTAGTGTTGGTTGAAATACCCTTTCTAAGGTCATTCACAGTTTTATCAAGGATATGGTTATTGGCGATTCAGGGGGTGCCTCCTCCACAGTAAAACGAAGAGTAGTTCCACTTTTGGATAAATATGTAACTATATAGATTGTAGCCCTTTTTATCCTAATTCTCAATATGTTTTTAGGTTAGAATTAGGATAAGTCATTTTTATATGTATATAAAATGTAAGGGCATATATGTATTAAGATATGCAAAAGTTATATCCAGTAAGAGGTAAATTTTGATAAGGGTCTGAGTGGCAAGGTTGTTACCTCCTTGCCCTATGTGTAGACAAAACTTCACATATCTATAGGTATATGTCTGACAATGTAAATTTATGAGTATATATATATTAATGATGTTTTATCTTTCATTATGTTATTATTAACTTTTATTGTATAGTCTTTTGCTGTGCTATGTATGAATTAAGAACCTGAGTAGAGGAACCCAAAGCCATTCAATTATTAAATAGTATAGTAATTGGAACCACACTCAAGTAATAATTAAGGATAAAAGTAAGGATAACACACCAGTATTATAGCAAGATGGTTTATAACATAAGCATTTAATGGAACTGACTATAAGATTGTGGTGTTATATTAAGTTAGTATTAAAGCATAGCGGCCTAGGTTAGAAGAGGGTAGATTCCTCAAGAAAAGGACTACTTTAGGTTTGTTGGCTGAACCTAGGCAGTTGATTGACTTGTATTTGTTTTGACTTGAGGAATAGAGTATTAGGTTTTGGTAGATGGTATTTCCTATAGATGTCATATGTTCTCTATTAAATGCTATTGAGATTGATCACCTCAGTAACATTTTTAAAGTGAGATATGGCTCCACTTAGGAGGAATACCAAATATAAGAAAGGAAGTGAAACTTGTATAGTAAAGGTGATGGAAACTATAATAGGGGTAGTTGAAGCTATGAAGGAACAAGCAGTTTCTGTTACCTAGATTTTGAGACAATACCAGGAAGTTGGAAATAGTAATCACCTGAACACCCATCATAACAGAAAACAAGGGGGAAACCTAGTGTACCATGGATAGTCAGACTTTAATAAAGCTAAATCTTCTTCTTTTAAGGGTGAATTTGACCTGAAAGTAGCTAAACAATAATAGAAGCTCAAGGGATCCAAATTACTTGGGAGTCCTTTAAAGAGGTATTTCTGGAAAGGTATTTTTCGTAGAATGTGAGAAATGAAAAAAGAGGTTGAGTTATACAGATTAAAAAGGGAAATATGCCCTTTGATGAACATTTAGTTAGATTTGAGGAGTTATGTGTAAAGAGATTGAACTTATCTATGTTAAGCCTACCTTATGAGTTATCTGTTGCTATTCCTAATGGAGAATAGGTTTGGACCTCTTTGGCTTGTTTAAATTATCCAATTGTTATTGAAAGTAAATCTTTTGTTATTGACCTTATTTGTCTACCTTTGGTGGATTTTGATGTTATTCTTAAGATGGAATGGCTCTCTTCAAATAATATAATCTTGGATTGTTTAGTAAAGTCTGTGACTTTTATAGATACCTTACCAGTAAATAAGGGAATTGAGGAAAGGAATCAAAGAATGAGGTTTTTGTATTCGTCTTAAGTTAAAATTTAGCATAAGCTCTATGATATCCTTGTAGTTTGTGAATTTCCTCATGTATTCCTTAAAGAAATCTCAAGTCATCCACCTAAAAGGGAAGTAGAGTTCTCTATAAAATTGATTCCTGGTATGGAATTAATTTCTGTAACCCTTAATAGAATCTCTCCCTCATAGTTGAGTGAATCAAAAGTAAAGGTAGAAGATCTCTTAGGGAAACAATTCATAAGGCCTAGTGCTTCACCATGGGGAGCACCAATGTTGTTTGTAAAGAAGAAAGATGGGACCTTGATATTATGTATAGATTACAAGCAATTGAACAGAGTAACAGTTAAAAACAAGTATCCCCTCCCTAGGATAGCTGATCTATTGGACCAAATGAGAGTAGTTACTGCATTCTCTAAGATTGATTTGAGGTCAGGATACCATCAAATTAGAGTTAGAGCTGAAGATATACCTAAGACTGCTTTTAGAACCAAATATGGGCATTATGAGTTCTTAGTAATGCTATTGGGATTAACGAATGCTCCCACTATTTTTATAAATTACATGAATTGCATCCTTATACCCTTACTTGATCAATTTGTGGTAATGTTTATTGATGACATTCTTGTATATTCTAAAACTAGGTAAGAGCATGCCCAACATTTAAGGATTATGCTACAATTACTTAGGGAAAAGCAGTTGTATGCCAAATTGGAGAAATGTGAATTCTAGTTAGAGGAGGTGAAATTATTAGGACATGTGATTACTAAAGATAGAGTAGCAGTATACCTTAGTAAGATGGAGGCAGTAGTAAATTGGGAGAGACCTACTACAGTGACTGAAATTTATAGTTTCCTTAGGTTGGTAGGTTACTACAGGCAATTTATTCAAAGGTTTTCGTAAATCGCATTGCCTTTGACCAAATTGACTAGGAAGAATGTTCCATTTGAATGGGATTCAAAGTGTGAACATAGTTTTCAGACCTTGAAGGAAAAATTAACTACTGCACATGTCTTAACAATTCCTGATCCTTTAGGACATTTTGAATTGTATTTTGATGCATCCAAGAATGGCCTAGGATGTGTCTTAATGCAAGATGGCAAAGTGGTAGCATATGCCTTTAGACAATTGAGATCTCATGAAGAGAACTATCCTACCCATGACTTGGAATTAGCTGCTATAGTTTTCACCTTAAAGATTTGGAGACACTATCTGTATAGGTCTAAATTTAAGGTATTTAGTGACCTTAAAAGTCTTAAATACCTCTTTGATCAAAAGGACCTAAATATGAGGCAAAGGAGATGGATGGAATTTCTTAAAGATTATAATCTTGAACTAAAATACCATCCAAGAAAGGCGAATATAATGGCAGATGCTTTGAGTAGGAAATCTCTTCACATGGCTCAATTGATGGTAAATGAAATGAGCCTAATAGAGAAATTTAGGAATTTAAGCTTTTTTACTTTGGTATTTCCAGATAGAATATGTTTGAGTAAATTGAGAATTGAAAACAATTTTAGAACTCAAATTTTAGAAGCTCAGAAAGAAGATGAATTCCTAAAGTCCCTAAAGGATTTAGAGGAATTCAAGAAGGAAGCTAATGGGATGGTAACCTTCCATAACAGAATATATGTTCCTAAATTAGGAGGATTAAGGGACATAATAATGGTAGAAGCACATAAAAGCAACTATACTATCCATCCTAGAGCTACTAAGATGTATCAAGATTTGAAAGAAAGGTTCTAGTGGCTAGGTATGAAAAAGCATATCACTAAGTATGTTGTTAGGTGTCTGGTATGCTAGCAGGTGAAGATGGAACATCAAAAGCCAGTGGGCCTATTACAATGCCTAAATATCCCTAAATGGAAATGGGATAAAATTTCTATAGACTTTGTGATTAGATTACCTAGAATTCAACCAGGAAATGATGCAATTTGGGTAATAGTGGATTGATTAACAAAGTCTGCACATATCTTGCCAATAAAGATAAACTTCTCATTAGATAAGTTGGCCCAACTCGACATACAAGAAATAGTAAGACTCCACAGGATTCCCACAAATATCGTATTAAATAGAGACCTTAAGTTTACTTCTTGATTTTAGAGAGCATTACAAGAAGCTTTTGGCACTAAGTTAAATTTTAGTACTGCTTATCATCGACAAACTGATGAGCAGACTGAAGGGACTATCCAAACTCTAGGAGATATGCTTAGGACATATGCTTTGGAATAGAAATGTAATTTGGATAGGAGTTTATCATTAGTGGAATTTGCTTACAATAATAGCTTTCATTCTAGCATAGGGATGACACCTTATGAACCTTTATATGGAAGAAAGTGTTTGTCACCTTTTTTTTGGTTTGAAGTAGAGGAGAGACAATTATTAGGGCTTGAATTAGTAAAGCAAACAACTGATCAAATCAAGATGATCAGGAAAAAGATGGCAAAGGCCCAAGATAGATAGAAGGAGAAGGTCACTTGAATTTGAGAAAGGAAACCACGTATTCCTTAAAGTCTCCCCAATTACTGATATTTATAGGGCTATAAAGTCAAGAAAACCAAGTCCTAGACGTATTGGACCATTCCAAATTTTGAAAAGAATTGGTCTATCTACTTATCAATTAGCCTTACCACTCTCTTTATCAAGTCTCCATAACGTATTCCATATGTCTCAACTCAGAAAGTATATCCCAGATCCTTCACATGTTCTTGACGCCATTATAGTATAATTAAAGGATAATTTAACTTATCAACCTATGCCTTTACAAATCATTGGTACTGAAGTCAAGCAATCAAGGAATAAAATCATTCTCTTGGTAAAAGTCTTGTGGGACAAAACCTCACCACAGGAAGCTACTTAGGAGAACGAAGACATGAGAAGAATTTATTCAGAATTATTCATATAGGTATGTATCAATTTCAAGGACGAATTTATTTTAAAAGGAGGGGAGGAAATGTAATATCCACTTTTCACATCTTCAGGTATGTTGTTAATTCTTAAATTTGGTGGTTGCATACCTAAAAGTTTATGTTTAAGTCACTATAGGTTGTTACCAAGTATAGAGGGACCAAATTGAAAGAAAAGTGGAAGGACTAAAGTGAAAAGGGAAAAGTTTCTAAAAATATCGAAGCGTCATGATGACATTAGAAAATATCTAAGGTGTATTAATGGCGCATAATAATGACATTTGAAAATATCTAAAAAGTAATGATTACTTTAAAAAATATCTAGGGAAAATATCTTAAAAATCATGATTACCCTAAGAAAATATTTTAAAGAAAAAATGGTAATTTTTTCTAAAGGGTAAAATGGTAATTTTTTATAGGGATAAAATGGGCATTTCACTCTAATAACTCATGAAATTCCATAGAAGGGAAAATTTCTCTTAAAATTCAAAAAAGAGAGAAAATAAGGGTAAAATGACATTTTCACACTAAGGGCATTTTGGTAATTTGACATTAATTAATTAAAACTCTTATTTCCTCCATGGAAGGGAAAAAGCCGAGAAAAGAGAGAAAGATAGAGGGAGACTGTCAGAAAGAAGAAGGGAGGAAGAAGAAGGAAAAGCTAAGCACCCAAGGCTAATCATCCATCTTTCTTGCATAAACAAGGTAGCTAAACAATCTTAACCCTCTTATTTCCACTTTCATGGATTATTTTGCTTGAATAAAAAATCTTTAGCTTTTCATGTAAAATAGGGTTTCTCTCTTTACATTCTTTTATGATGAATTTGCTATTAGGTATTGATTGTATGATTGTTTCGGATGTATTTGTGAATGTTTTGAATGTTGTTAAAATGAAAATTGTGAAGGAAAGGAATATTAGTTCACCAAAGTTTATGATGAAATCCTTGTTGTTTGATGGCATAAAGTGTAGAGATTAGTATGGAAATGGAAGGAAAATTGTATATTTATGCTTATATGATGGAAGAGATGGAAGAAAGGGAAGAAATGGCATGAAAATCCCTAACTTCTCTCACTTTCCATACTTGGTCGAGATGCCTTCTTCTTTTTTCCCTTGTGTTGGCTGAAATTTGATGAGGTTATTTTAAAGAAACTATGTTAAATTTTCATGTTGGCCAATTTTAAGAGAAAAAGAGAAATGGGTGGCTATGGCAAGAGATTTTAATAATGTATGTTGTGAATTGTTTGAAAGGAATGAATGACCTTCCATATCTATATAATTCAATTTTGAATAATTCAATCTTGAAAGTGTCATCAAACAAGAAAGGGTTATATTTTTCAATTTAGAGAAGGTATCATGAAAATTAAATTGAGGAAGGGAAAACATCAAAAGAAAAGAAAAGAGAGAAACTAGAGGAAGTATCCTTAATTTATGCTTTAGGATAGATGGACTTGTGACCGAGTGACCAATTGTTAGTATGGGACGGATGTTGGGCATTCCACTGCTATGTCATAAATTTGGATGGTAAAACATCCACTCAGATATAAGAAATTTAGAAAAAATCATGATGGTTGCAAATTATAGGTTAGTGTAACTTAAAAAGGCCATAAAAGGGACATTTACTTAGAATTTAGCATAACCATGTGCACAAGTCACATCATCCTAAGTATATGTATAGGATAGTGTATCAGGAATGTGATCCATCGGTAAGGGGTGGTGATTCCATAGCATTATGACAATGATCCCTTGAGTTTAAGAGGAAGTAGTTGGGTCCACTGAGGAATGCCTCAGATAGTACTTGTGACCGAAGGTGCTCACATACATTTATGTAATGACCAAAGGTGCTCATGCTTAAGGATAGAGGAAGTACTTGGATCCATTGAGGGGTGCTATAACAACCCGATGTTTTTTAAATAAATTAAATTGGGTAAAATAAATTGTGATTTTGTTGAAATTGAATTAAAGAAAATTTTTGGAGCTTGTAGCTAAAATTTGAGAATTTTTCGGATTTAAATTATATCTGATAGCGGGACTTTGATCTGCCTTGAGAAACTTCGGTGATAATTTTGAGAAGCTTGAGGTAGTTTGAAAACTTCCAAATTTACTCCATATCGTCCTAAATTCATGCCTAAATCAAAAAACACATTCGAAATTTAGCTAGGGCATGATAGAAAAAGACCAAAATGCCCCTAGAGGTCATAAATATTCAAACTTCTCTCATTTTTCCTCATTTGTCCCTCTCACACAGCATTTTCTCTCTTTCTCTCTCCTCTCCCTCGCATGAGCCACGTCGTCCACCACCTTCACCACGTGCGTCCACTGTCCGGCCGAGTTACCGCCGCTTGTTGCTGCCAGAAGGTTCAGTTGTAACGCCCCTATTTTGTATTATCGTTAATTCTGATATAAGCAGATAGGTTCGGTACATTCTTCATTTCCTTTTCTTTTATTAATGTATGAGCAATTATACCATTAGAAATTATAACAAGCAGATTAGGTTCAGTATCTTTTGTTCAGATTAAAACTCGTATGCACAGCAGAATAGATAAAAATATACTAAATTGCACAACGAAAATTAAAACCTTCATGTAATTTAAATAAATAAATACATGTCCAATAATGTCCATTACATTACAGTTAACATATATCAAGATATGTTAAGCACCCGTCCATAGGAAGTCAGGAGACAACAATCCTGTCACTCAAACCCTTTCAGAAATTTCAAAGATGGACCGGTCCTTCAAATATCCCATGTATACTGCCAAAAGAATAACCCTAGTTCTAACCTAAACAAATCTGAATTAGGACCTGAAATAAGGTTACAAAAATCTCTTTAAATCGAAATGGGACAGCTACCTCCTGCTTTGGCTATGCGTCCGCATCTAATACATATTAGCATAGTAATGAGAAACAAAATTTTCCCAGTAGCTTAACAATTCGGTTTTAAAAATAACTAATATGTACCAGGGTGCAAGAACCAAAACATTTCATTCTACATTTTTGATATTAAAACATAATGTTGTTCATAAATACAATCAGGCAAGCATTGCATGATAACTTAAATGACAACCTAAAGATCAGGCATCCTTTTCCAAATGAAACATATCCAAATAAAATTATAACTGTTATCACGTAATTACAAAAATTACATATGTATTAACTTTTGCATTTATCAATCTAGATTAATTAAACGTTCTGGGATGTTATGTGGTCACTAGGCCATTTATGAAATCATCGTGAGCCCTAGGTCATGGATATAGAGCGCCTATGGCTATACCTCACTAGGTCACCCGTGTGGAGCACCTTCTGCTACACCTCATAATTCATGGACACTCGGCCACGTATATAGCATAATCGCAAGAACTAGGTCATGGGTATGGAGCACCTTCGGCCACACCTCGCTAGGCTGCCTGTGTGGAGCACCTTCGGCCACACATCATAAAGTATGGACACTTAGCCATGTACATAAAATCTTCGTGAACTCTAGGTCACTTGGAGCACCTTTGGCCACACCTTACTAGGTTACTCGTATAGAGCACCTTTGGCCATACCTTGTAATCCGTGGACACTAGGCCATGTATATAGCGTAATTGTGAACACTAGGTCATGGGTATGGAGCACCTTCAGCCACACATCATAAATCGTGGACACTAAGCTATGTATATAGCGTAATCGCGAACTCTAGGTCATGGGTATAGAGCACCTTCGGCCACACCTCGCTAGGTTACCCGTGTGGAGCACCTTTGGCCACACATTGTAAATCCTGGACACTCAGCCACGTATATAGCGTAATTGTGAACATTAGGTCATGGGTATGAAGCACCTTTAGCCACACCTCACTAGGTCACCCGTGTGGAACACCTTCAGCCACACATTGTAAATCGTGGATACTCGACCACGTATATAGCATAATCGCAAACTCTAGGTCATGGGTATGGAGCACCTTCGACCACACCTCGCTAGGTCGCCCGTGTGGAGCACCTTCGGCCACACATCATAAATCATGGACACTCGACCACGTATATAGCGTAATCACAAACTCTAGGTCATGGGTATAGAGCACCTTCAGCCATACCTTACTAGGTTACCCTGTGGAGTACCTTTGGCCACACATCGTAAATCGTGGACACTTGGCCACGTATATAGCGTAATTGCGAATACTATGTTATGGGTATGGAGCACCTTTAGCCACACTTCGCTAGGTCACTCGTGTGGAGCGCCTTTGGTCACACATCGTAAATCATGGACACTCAGCCACGTATATAGCATAATCATAAACTCTAGGTCATGGGTATGGAGCACCTTTGACCACACCTCGCTAGGTTGCCCATATGGAGCACCTTCAGCTACACATCGTAAATTATGGACACTTGGCCACGTATATAACGTAATCGCAAACTCTAGGTTATGGGTATGGAGCACCTTCGGTCACACCTCGATAGGTCGCCCGTGTGGAGCACCTTCAACCACACATCGTAAATCGTGGACACTCAGTCACGTATATAGCATAATCGCGAACTCTAGGTTATGGGTATGGAGCACTTTCGGCCACATCTCGCTAGGTCGCCCGTGTGGAGCACCTTTGGCTACACATCGTAAATCATGGACACTCGGCCACGTGCATAAAATTATCGTGCCCATTTGGGCACTACATGGACACTAGGCCACCTTTATAAAAATCTTTAACAAATCTCAGGGGAAATTTTTGGCTTATTGAGAAATAATACTAGTGTATATCCCTTCTTTTCTTGAATTTCTAAATAATTTAAGAATAATCGTCCCTTTCTGGAAAATCTAAAATTAATGTATGTTTGTCATAGGAATTCTATTATTTTCATGATTGATTTCCCCTTTCTTTGAAAATTACTATAAATATACACTTCTTGTGAAAATATGAATATTTTTTAGAATACTTTTTCTTCTTTTGAAATTTAACTCTAGTATAAAATGCTTGTAAAAATTCTAGTATTTTCAAAAATGATTTCCCCTTTCTTTAAAATAAATTTTAACGTGCATTTCTTATAGAGTGTTAAATACTCAAGGATAAATTCTATGGACTCAACCTAGGGAGATTTATTAAATTGGCAATTCAATTTCCTTTCTTCAACTGGAGTTTAACACCATGCAAGGCTATTCTTTTTCTAATAACATGCTCGTGCTATCTCATCTATCAAAATTTCAACACACCACTCAAGCCAGCCAACAGACATACATTTCAGTCAAGAATGTAGAGGCAACTTAAGTTCCATGGAAAGCTCGAATATAAACAATAGATTGCAAAACCAGAACATGGAACAAAAGTTAAATTGTTAACCTACCTTGCTTCCTTTGCTTCTTCTTTCTTGATACATTTCCAGTCCTCTTTTTCTCAATAATTGTTCTTAATTAATTCCCTAGGCAAATAGTTAAATTCTTAGGTGGGTTTTTCTTTGAATTAGGCTTTCCTTCGTCAATATATCACTTTTCTAAGCCGGTTTTATCATTAAACATGTTTGGGATTAGTTTCGATAGGAAAAAATCAAATCAGAGTAATTTAAACTAACGGGGGTTTCGAAAGCTTGAAATTTTGTTTTTGACCACTTTCTGGCATCTCTGGCAATGGCAAATGGCAGAGCACGATAACAGACGGAGGCTCACAATGGCACAAGGCAGACGATAGCGGCTGAGGTCAAAAAATACACCAAAATGTAGCCATAACTCAAGGATGTCAGATCTGGGGTCCATTTGGTGAAACATGGCTGTTTGGATGGCGTTTTCCAGTGGAGAAGTTTGATGCACGACAGATGATTTTTCCTCCGTTCCTGGCATGTGGCGGCAGCATTCATCGGCTAGAAGCTATCGGAGGAAGCTGGCAGCTCAGGCTTCCCAAAGATGGCGGTGGTGTCGCCAGACGGCATAAAATGACAGAGATCACGGAGGAAAATAAAAATTGCAACGGAGGAGAAAACTAGCTATTTTTGGCTGCTGTGGCATCCGTCAGTGGCTGGGGATGGTGGCTGGAGGTCGGGGACATCGAGCTGCACTGGTGGCTGGGTTCGGTGGTGGTGTAGGGCGGCATTTTCGGTCGTGCACGGTGGCAAAGGTGAGAGGAGATAAGGGAGAGAAAATAGAGGGAGGAGAGAGAGAGAAAAGAGAAAATGGGAGGAAAAAGTGGGGTTTTGAAATTTTAAGGCCTCTAGGGGCATTTTAGTCTTTTTCCACTTCACCCGGGCAAATTTTCAGATGCATTCTTCTACCTGGGCATGAATACGGGCCCATATGGAAGGAATTCAGACTCTTTTTAAGGATTTAAAGCCTTCCAATTTATCTGCTGATTCGCTGACATCGGACCGAGTTTTTCTCCATCGGATTGAATTTTAACTCTGAAAAATTCCTAAATTTCAACCGTAGGCTCAAAAAATTATGTTGAATTCGATTTTAAAAAAATCAAAATTTAATTTACCCAATTAATTTATTTTAAAATTTTGGTTTATTACATCAGTAGCTCAGCCTGACATCGTAGCAAGCTATCGTAGCGACCGACGACCACCAGAGCTGCCAAAAAAAGGTTTTTTTCCTTCCCATCGAGTTTTCAAGGCCAAGTCGTGATCTCTGCCGTTCGACGTCTTCTGGCCACACGACTGCCACCTTTGGGAAGCCTGAGCTACCAGCTTCCTCCGCCAGCTTCTAGATGGTGGAACGCTGCCACCACGTGCACAAAACGAGGAAAAATAGTTTTCATAGTCCGTCACCTTCGTCACCAAAAAAAGCCGTCTAAATGACCTTGTTTCACCGAACGGCCTCCTCGAGTTGCGGGCTACATTTTGTTGTATTTTTTGACCCTAGCCACCATCAGCCACCGTCATCCGCCATGCGCCGTTGCTGAAACTTCTGGAAAATCACAAAAATTAGTCTCCAGCTCCCAGAGCGTCTAGTATAATTTAAAATACCCTAATTTGATGTTTTCCTGTAGATTTTGTGCCGATTGTTCCTTAATGATTGAACCAAAGTGAAAACTTGGCATTTATTATAGGGAAGTAAGAATTAAAAGGAAGCGAGGTGTAGAGGGAGATCAAAGGAAGGCCAAGATCAGCTCTTTCTAGTTATTCTCCAAGTAGTTTGACAATTCTTGAAAATAGTATCCCACAATTTTTCATGTGCATGTCTGTTTTTACCAGCTTTGATAGGACATTATTGCAAACTTACATTCTTGATATTATTAATGTTTTCTGGCTAAAATCATGGAAATAGAGTTAAATTAAATTAGGCAAATAAGAGTCATAGCTAAAGGTGATAAAGATATATTGTACACTGAAAAAAAAAGAAAGGAAACACAACTGATAAGGGAAAACATAGATAGGTACACGATTTACGATGTGTGGCCAAAGGTGCTTCACACGGGTAACCTAGAGAGGTGTGGCCAAAGGTGCTCTATGCCCATGACCTAGTGTTCGCGATTACACTATGTATGTGGTCAAGTGATGACGATTTATGATGTGTGGCCAAAGGTGCTCCACATGGGCGACCTAGCGAGGTGTGGCTGAAGGTGCTCCATGGCCATGACCTAGTGTTCACGAGTACGCTATATACGTGGCCGAGTGCCCATGGATTACGAGGTGTGGCCAAAGGTGCTCCACATGGGCGGCCTAGTGAGGTGTGGCCAGAGGTGCTCCATACCTATGAACTAGGGCTCAAGGTGATTTCATAAAGGTGGCTTAGTGTCCACATAACACCCCACACGCTCAATTAACTTATATTGATAAATGTAAAAGCTAATACATAAGTAAATGGCGTAATGCTGTGATAACATGTATAATTTTATTTAGATATGTTTCATTTGAAAGAGAATGTCTAATTTTTATGTTAACGTCTAAATTATCACGTAATGCTTGCTTGATTTCATTTATGGATAACATTATGTTTTGAATATCAAGAATGTAAAATGAAAATGTTTTAGTGCTTATACCCTAGTACATATTAGTTATTTTTAAAACTCAAATTGTTAAATTACTGGGAAACTTGTGTTTCTCATTATTATTATGCTAATATGTATCAGATATGGACGCTTAGCAGGGCAGGGAGATAGGAGTTTCTTTTTGGTCTGAGGAAAACCTTGTAACCCCCATTTTTGAGTCCTAGTTTAAATTTATTTGGTTTAGAATTAGGGTTATTCTTTTGGCAGTAGACATAGGATATTTGAAGGACCGGTCCATCATTAAAATTTGTATAGGGATCTGAGTGACAGGATTGTTGTCTCTTGACTTTCTATGGACGGGTACTTCATATATCCTGACACATGTTTACAGAAATGTGATGGACATTATTGAACATGTATTTAATTGAATTACATGAATGTTTTAATTCCGTTGTGTAGTTTAGTATATTTTGATCTATCCCACTATGCATGTAAGTTTTTAATCTGAGCAAAAGATCCCGACCCTAATCTACTTTAATTAATGTGATGGTATAACTGCTCATACATTAATTAAATAAAGGATAATGATAATGTAATGAACATATCTGTTTATATCAGAGTTGATAGAAGTACTAGATAAGGGCGTTACAAATGCCTCAAATAATACTTGTGACCGAAGTTGCTCATATACACTTAAACAATGACCAAAGGTGCTCTTGCTTAAGTAAACTCACTCATATATGTAGTGGTATGTGGATTAGTTCACTGGCTGACTCTTCCAATACTCTTATGTTTCTCTTATGAGGAAAGTGGTATTAGCCATAATGTTATGAATGTTTTTCCCTGATTGTATGATGTTTATGATCTTATAATGATGAATGAAATATGTATATGTTCATGATACCTATGTGATGATTTCTTCATGCAATGATGTTATGAAATGAGGTTATGAATGGTGAACTATATCTTCATATTGAACTATGTTTATGCTTTCATAAATACATGCCATACTTATATATATGAATCATGCATGATATTCCAATAGATTGTATTTTATTTTAAAGAAAAGAATGTAAAATGTTTTCTATATTATTACGGTGGTATATGCCAGAGGTTTTTAAACAGAATAGATTGTTTAGTTACTGAGAATTTATTTCTCATTATTATCCTGGTATGTATTAGATGACTAGATATACCCTACTACTGGTATTACTGGAGGTAAAAGTAGCGTTAGTTGAAATACCCTTTCTAAGGTCATTCATTATTTTTCAAGGGATATGAGTATTGGCAGTTCTAGAGGTCCGTCCTCTATAGTAAAACGAAGAGTAGTTCCAATTTTGGATAAATATGTAACTATATAGATTGTAGCCCTTTTTATCCTAATTCTCAATATGATTTTGGGTTAGAATTAGGATAAGTCATTTTTAGATGTATATAAAATGTAAGGGCATATATGTATTAGGATATGTGAAAGTTATATCCAATAAGAGGTAAATTTTGATAAGGGTTTGAGTGGCAAGGTTGTTTCCTCCTTGCCCTATGTGCAGACAAAACTTCATATATCTGTAGGTATATGTCTGACGCTATAAATTTATAAGGAGTATATATATATTAATGATGTTTTATCTTCTACTGTGTTATTATTAACTTTTACTGTATAGTCTTCCATTGTGCAATGTATGAATTAAGAATACCTGAGTAAAGGAACCCAAGCCTATTCAATTATTAAATAGCAATTGGATCCACACTCAGGTAATAATTAAGGATAAAAGTAAGGATAACACACTAGTCTTATAGCAAGCTAGTTTAGAACATAAGCGTTTAATGGAATTGGATATAAGATTGGGTTGTTATAGTTTGAATAGAATATGGAATAATAAGTAGCTAAATATTTTAAATCATTAAGAATATTTTGAAAGAATTCAATTAAAGGATAATAAAAATAGACTTACAGCTCTATTTATATATATATATATTGTTTTTCATGAGTATCCTTTACTAAATATGGAATCTTCCTAGTAAAGATTTAAACATTGATTCCTCATGTTGTGAGGAGCTAGTGCAAAACTATCCTGCCTAGACCAACTCTCATTGGTAGAACTCTATTTAATTCCATTCTTACTAACCAAGACTCTAGTTCCACACATCAACGTTCTTAAATCATATATCAAGTAGGAATATGAAAGGGGATTCACTTTTTGTTTCCCATGGAAGAATTGAGAAGTTAAAAGAATAACACATGTAAGTGAGACATATAATAAAAATTAAATTATTTATGAAGAAAATGAATGTGTTATTTCACCCATTATACACTCATCTTGTAGGATTTAGAAATAATAGTGTTCACTCTATTATTGGCAACACCAAGAATAGTACCACATGTATTTCTCACATCCCCTAAAGTACAAAAGTATAGTATCAATGCAAGAAAATACATTGGAATCATTTAGCCCCTTTCCCACAGTAAGTGTCAATTTCCAATCTTCACATACACAACAAAGTTTTTGCCCAAGTTTTTATTTAATCAATTTCACAAACACAATATTTTAATCACTAGAATTTAAATTTCATTCTTCATCTCCAAAAATTCATTTACTTTTCAATTCGAGTTAGCTAACCTTAAAGTAGTAGTAATTGTTATTGTTATTGTCATTATTGTTATTATCATTCTTGTCATTGTCATTATTGTTATTATCATTATTGTCATTGTCATTATTATTATTTTCATTATTGTCATTATTGTCATTTTCATTGTCATAAACATGATTTATGAAAGCTTGGACAACACATGGATAACATAATAGAACCTAAACATAACAAGCACTTAAAAGAAGTTCTAAAATATCAAAATAGACTTAATGAAAATTAGATGCATATGGGAACCTAAAACAACACCTTGATTAACCCTAAAATGAACCCTAAAACACAAGAACATGACTCTTAAAGATTGGAAAACACATAAACAATAAATCAACACCTAAAACACCTTAAAATAAGCTTCAAAATGCCAAAACATGACTTACAAACATTGAAAAACGTATAAATATATTCTCACATGCAAAAAAAAACTTAATTACATGTTAGAAACCATGGAAACACAATCGCAAGTTTGGACAGCATTAAGCTTTAATTTCACATGTGAAATCTGATCAAAATACATTTTAAAGACTATAAGAGATAGGGCTTTGGGCTTTAAAAAAGAGTTGCATCACTTCATGAGAACCATGATAATGAAAAATTGGAACATCGTAGCAAAGTGCCACCAGCACCAAAACCTTTACCAAACACAATTTATCTTTAAAATATGCCTCAAGATGCAAAAACCAAACTAACAACGAACTCAGATAGCCACCTACATTTTGTCACATGTTTTGACTCTAAAGCATACTTCAAATGCAAAAATCATACTTAACACGAATCTATACAACCAACCACATTTTCATACATTACTATTCATACTATTTGCACGCTAATTTTAACAATTGGTAATTCTCCCATTTTGTTGTAATATTTTTTTAAGAAATAAAGTTATCTCCTCTCCTAATTCTCAACTATCTTTCACAACAATAACAAAGCTAACTTGCATTATTTGAGAAAAATCGTTCAACCCTTAATATAAATCGGCTATAGACTTCATTATAAGTCCACCAACCTCAAAAATCGATTTTCAACATCCTCTTACGATCAGTCAACTAGCTAAGGATTTCAATATAAAAACACTAGCTCTCGGGATCACCCTTTAGCACCCTTTTACGTCCATTCGTGTAACACCCTTATCTTTACATTACAACATGTTTTGAAAAAAGATAAGTATATACATTTATCTTTACCTTATTATTTCCAAGAATTGGCTTGAGTGTTATATCCATTGATATTTAATTATTTAATTAGGTTTGAGATCTTTTGCTCAGGTTATCATACTTTTGCATAGAGAAAATAAAATTTTCATACATCAAAGCAGAATTTACAAAATATAGTACATATACATATCTATGTCATTACACTGTCTGATACATAAATTAGGATATGTGAAGTATCCATTAAGAGGGGTAGGGAGACAAAAAGCCTGTTACTCAAACCCCTTTACCAAAATGAATCCTACTAACAGATGAGTTCTTCACACATCTCATTTCATGTGTGTGTGTGCCTCTCTTTTCTATGTACAATAAAAAAGAATGGTAGTCCTAATTATATCCCAAAAAGAACATATTAAGAATTAAGACCAAAAAGGGCCATAACTACATAATTACATCTACTTCTTTAACATGCTAGTTCGTAGGAGGGATTTCAAATATTGCTACATATAAATGTCCTTCAAAATAGTAAAGGTTCCTAAAAAGGGAACCTCTACCATGGCTACCTCTATCTCCATTATAACGTTGTATCTAGGCATCTAATGCATACTAGTATAGTAATGAGAAATAATTTCCCAGTAGCAAAACAAACCATTCATTTTCAAAATAACTAGCATGTACCATTGTATGAATACAGAAAACATTTTCACATTCCATTCTTTCTGATGTGTTCTGCCAATGCTACCTAAAATATTAATTAACTAAAATATTAATTAATTAAATTTCTTGTTTGATACATAAAGTGATTGATTTTTAACTAAAATATTAATTAATTAAATGCAATAAACAATAACCAACTATAAGGAATGAAAGAGAATATACCGAGGCAAGAAAAGCAACCCCATTGGGAACCTATATTGGTTGGCAAACACATGAAGGATAATGGTCTATTGAATCTAATGATGCTACTTATGGGTGAATTCTAAGTTAAATTCAATTTCCCTCTTGAGACAATTAAATTTCTAAATCTAAGAATCTACCATTGGAATCTCTTCCTAATGATTGATTTTAGATCAACCTTATCATTCTAATTCACCACTATTAAGAATAGCTACTCCTTAATCCAGCAATTAATTAACCTCATCTCTAAGTGAAAATTAATTGTTCTCTGCGATTAGATTCCAATTTCAATTATCATCTCTCGATCTCAAAAAGAAATCTAATTAGCATTCACAATGACATCTCGTCTTGTAATGAAAACTTAAAAAATACATGTATAATTACAAAGAAGATCGCAGCATCATAATCAATATCCATACAAAATAAAACAGAATACTAGCACAGTCAGGAACCCCAATAGAGTTTACAAATTCAGCTACACATATTTATGGCCAATTCCATCAGATAATCTGTCAGACAATCCATCAGAAAATTAATTATACAGAGATAAAAATAGTAAAAATTATGCATGCCCCTGTCTTCTCAAGTGCCCAACAGTAGCTACACGGATTAGTCGCCAGAAAACCATCAAAAAAGGACCTAAAAATTGCAAGAAAATAGCCTAAAAAATCAAATTTGAAGCTATCTAGAAAATGGGTCGCTAATTGGGTCAAAACAGGTCAGATCTCGAGTTCTCAGTTACCTGATGGAAAATAGCTACAATAACAGCCAGAGCTGAGGCAGAAGGTTGCGGATAATGCTAGCTTGGACGAACGATATTAGAAGTAGCTCCAAACATGGACAGGTCATGGTCTTGGGTTTGTCATAGATCTCGTTATTTGAGGCATTGCGACAGCCACCAAATTGAGGGAGGTTGCAGTTGGGTTGCCTAAAGTTGCAAGGAGTAATGGCGAACGATGGGTCACTCAGAAAATGCCGTAGACAACCGCGATGTGGACGGGTCTTCCTCTTAGGTCGCGTATCTTCTCTCACAGATATGCTACTTTTTGATGGTTATTCATGGCGATGGTGGCTCGCCCATCGTCCCCTATGGTTGGAGTGAAGTCACTCCACCGTGGAATCCACCTAGAACTACCTCCATTCACGCTATACTTCGGGTCTTCTCTCTTGCGTGATGTTACTCAGGTATATCCCAAAAAACACTGTTCCAAGCTCTTTGCTTCCTTTTCCTCACGCAGCTGCTTGCTTTTTTCACTATTCCTAGCCCGGTCCAAGGCCCAATAAGGCTTTTGCTTGGCCCAATAAGCAAAATTGGCCCAAATAGCCTATTTTGGATGCTCTGAAGGCTGTCTAGGCTCAAAATTACTCTGTTTGCTGATGATGACTTGATAAAATGCCTGAAAATGAAAAATAATGCAACTTCGGTTAATTTTAGAATAAAATTACATAAAATGCTCATAAAATGGACAATTCACATCAAGCAATTATGTATAAAATAAGACATATCAAATCACTCCACACTTAAGCTTTTGCTTGTCCTTAAGCAAACACTAACTCAGTCTTTAAACAAACAGCAATAGTTTCTCAAAATTCATAACTAAACTACAATTAATGATACCTAACACATCCCAAGTGAAACTCAATCATAAATCAAATTTCACAACCTTAACACAGGATGAAAATAATAACAACACATACACAACTTAACCTGTAATTCAATAACAAAAATTTAAGAACCAAAGCTTCATAGCGACTACTCAAATAACTCAAAGTGTATAAGGGTAAAGCATAAATCCCTCAAGCTATTTCATAAGAATCTGCCTACCATATGCTTGCTTATAAATCTCATCTCTGTTACTACGAACAATTGAACACCAAGATCAAAGGGTCTTGACAAGGTTGTAATGTGGTCAAGATAAAGGTGAGGAAAGATTTTGGGAAAAGGTGACAAATATGCTAGAAGTCATGCAATTTCAATATGGTGAAGACTCAAAGGATTAAAAGTAGCAAAGTGCTAAACACAAAAATTTTCACTAAGTTTTCAATGAAATAGGAGATACTAAAGGAATGACATATCCAATAAACAAGATAATAAAGACTGTTTTTCAAAAATATTTTATTTTATTTTATTTTCTTCTTATCTCTTTTTTCTTTTTTTTCTTTTCCTTTATATATATATATTTGCAGTCTTGTTAATAAATGGCTTTGGATTGAAGGGAGCATCTGAAGAAAAGACTTGGTGGATTGTCACCAATCAAGACAGTGCATTTTAATCCAAACATGAAGAGTAAATCACACAATTTCCAGCATATAAGGCAAAAAAGAAGACGATATAAAGTAAAATAATGTGAGGTGTGAAGGTGTAAAAAGTGAAGGAAATGTCAAGGCTCAAAAGTGGCCAACTAAGGGAAACAGAGAGGGTAGGCTTTTTGGCTAAAAGTAGTGTATCCTAAGTTGCCCAAATCATCTCCTAATATTCAAAAGTTCAAGCAACCTCAATAAGCATTACAGAGCAAGTTCTAAAGGCAAAATCAAGAAAAATACACACTCAAACAAGAAAGTTAAGAGTTAAAATGGGCTCAAATCTCACATTTGGAGTGTGGTACAATTGCATATGGTTCTAAAAAAAATTTCAACTGAATTGAAAGTCATGTAGTGCATGCGAATTGCAATATCAACATCCTAAATTAAAATTAAACAATTTGAAGAATAACTAAGTAACACCAGTATAACCCGACCGAGATGATACGTTAGACATCACTAATTATTTTTCAACACAAATTAAGGGAAACCATTCCTGTCAGTTCATAAACTAAATTATAAATGCTCCAAAGACAAACAAAACTTAAGTGCATAACATCAAGCAAAAATCAAGTATCATACCCTATATCCACTATCAAAATAAATATAGCATTAGTAAACTATAGCATCAAAATCATAGATACCAACCCCACACTTGAGAAAGACACTGACCTCAGTGTACAAAAAAGGGAATACCATATAACTAAAAGCATAAAGCACAACAATAAGTAAAGATAATATAAAAGTTTTAATACCTCAACAATATGAACAAGAAGAAAGTAGACAAAATAAAATAACACAACTAAAGTAAATAAATAGTAAAAAAAACACTGCTTCTTTTTGTTTGAGTCTTTTTGCTAGACTCATTCCTTCTATCACTCTTATAGGTAAAGCACCATATGCACTCATTGCTCGACCTCTGATAAGTCTCTATAGTAGTGCTTCAGTTGGTGCCCATTGACTTTGAAATCTCCTTTGTTAGGATGATGCAATTCCACTGTGCCATAGGGAAAGACTTGCTTGACCACAAATGGTCCTGACCATCAGCTCTTAAGCCTTCCTGGAAAAAGACGAAGATGTGAGTTATAAAGTAATACCCTATCTCCAACCTAAAAATCTTTAGAGCCACGTAGCCTTTGATCGTGCCACTTCTTGGTTTGAGCTTTGTAAATGGAAGAATTTCCATAAGCTTGGTGGCACCATTCTTCTAGCTTATTCAGCTGCCATACCTTTCTTTACCTGTAGAAATAACATCAAGATTACATGTTTTAAGGTCCCAAAGTACCCTATGTTCTAATTTGATAGGCAAATGACAAGTCTTTCCATATACTAGCCTATATGGTGTAAATCTAGTAAAAGTTCTATAGGCTGTCCTAAAGGCCCATAATGCATTATCCAATTTGGATGCCCAATCCTTCTTACTCACCCCTATGATTTTCTCTAAAATTCTCTTTAAACCCTTATTAGTTACCTCTAATTGCCCACTGGTCTGTAGGTGATAGGCTGTTGAAAACCTATGAGATACCCCATAATGTTTAAGTACTTTCTCAAGTTGAGATCTACAGAAATGGGTCCCTCTATCACTAATCAGTGCCCTAGGGGTACCAAACCTAGCAAACAATTTTTTAAGGAACCTAATCACTACCCTGGCATCATTAGTGGGTAAAGCCTAAGCTTCTGGCCACTTGGAAAGATACTCAATAGCCACAAGGATATACTTATTACCCGATGAGGCAGCAAAAGGGCCCATAAAGTCTTATAAAGTCAATACCCCAAACATAAAAAATTTTAACCACTTGTACACTCGTTTGCATTCGGGTGGCCTCCCGTTGGTCCTTCATGGCAATGCCTCAGAATTTGGTGAATTTCCTCCCCATGTATGCATCACCGAATTACTTGGTCTGCACAAACACGAAATAGGAAAGGATCTTCCCAAATTTAGTATTTCAACTCAGTAAAGAATTTCTTCTTTTGCTGAGTAGTAATACCCTTTGGTAAAACCCTTGCAACCAGATAGTTAGCATAATCACAAAACCAAGGGGAATCAGTACATACCTGAACTACCTCTAAATGCTCATCCGGGAAGTTATCATCAATGGCCTTCTCATCTAAGGCCTCCCAATTTGTATTCTCCAACTTTGACAGGTGATCTACAGCCAAGTTCTCTGCACTCTTCTTGTCCTTGATCTCAATATCAAATTCCTGCAAGAGCAAAATCCATCTAATGAGTTTAGGCTTAGCATTATGTTTACCAAAAAAATACTTCAAGGCTGAATGATCCGTGTAAACATGGTTTTGGATAACACCAAAAAGCATTAAAATTTGTCAAAAGGATAGACCACTACAAGAAACTCCTTTTCAATAGTGGTATAGTGCTCCTAAGCATCAGTCAAGGTCTTGCTAGCATAATAGATTGGCTGGAATTTTTTATCAATCCTCTGACCTAATACAGCTCCAACTGTAAAGTCACTGGCATCATAATCAGTTCAAAAGGCAGCCCCTACTTAGGTGGAACCATAATAAGGGCTATGGTTAGTCGTTCCTTTAGTAACTTAAATGCATGCAAACAATCAATATCAAACACAAAAGGTACATCTTTGACAAGAAACTGAGTTAAGGGCCTAGCAATCTTAGAGAAATCTCTAATAAATCTCCTATAAAAACCAGCATGCCCTAAGAAACTCTTAACAACCTTAACAGAACTGGGGGGTGGTAGTTTTGATATAGTCTCAACCTTAGCTTTATCTACCTACATCCTTGCATGTGATATCTTATGCCCAAGAACAATCCCCTCTCTCACCATAAAGTGACACTTTTCCCAATTAAGAACTAAGTTTGCTTCTATACATCGTGCAAGCATACGTTCTAAAGTAAGCAAACAATGAGAGAAAGAGCTACCAAAAATTGAGAATTCATCTATAAAAGCCTCCGTAAACTCCTCAATCATGTTATGGAAGATTGCCATCATGCACCCTTGAAAAGTGGCTGGTGCGTTGCACAGTCCAAAAGGCATTCTCTTGTAAGCAAACCTCTCATATGGACAGGTAAAAGTGGTCTTATCTTGGTCTTCAGGTGTAATGGGAATTTGAAAATAACTAGAAAAACCATCAAGAAAGCAATAAAACATGTGACCTGCCAAACGTTTAAGCATTTGGTTAATGAAAGAAAGAGGAAAATGGTATTTTTGGGTTGCATCATTGAGCCTCCTATAATCAATGCAAACCCAAAAACCTGTTACTGTCATAGTAGGTATCAACTCATCCTTCTCATTTTTGACAATTGTCATGCCACCCTTCTTTGGTACAACCTGCACAGGACTCACCCAAGAGCTATCAGAAATAGGATAAATCAATCCTGCATCAAGAAGTTTAATTACCTCCTTTTTCACCACTTCTTTCATGTTTGGGTTTAGCTATCTTTGTGTCTGCACTACTGGCCTATAGCTATCCTCCATCAGAATCTTGTGTAAGCAATAGCTGGGATTAATCCCAAGAATGTCTGCCATCTTGTAAGTGCAAGCCTTAGGGTATTTCTTGAGAAAGGTCAAAGTTATCTCCCTCTCATCAAGTGTAAAGTCAACTGTTATGATTACTGGCAGCTTCTTTGCCTCATCTAAATAGGCTAGCTCAAGTGCTTAGGTAACTCCTTTAGTTCCAAGATTGGGGGGTCATCAATTGAAGGCTTTACCTTCTGCACCTCTGACCTGTCAAGAGAAACAAAAGGGTTAGTACTGTTGTTGGGCTCAATAGCCAACAGATGAGCTAGTTTTTTTAACACTTGTTCGTTGGACAACTCATCAGCATTTTCCTACAATGCCACCTATAAAGGATCATCAAGTAAAATTCCTGCAATTCAAACTCAATCATATCATCCAAGACATCCACAAAATATACAGTATCATCATGATCTAAATATTGTCTCTTAGAGGTAGCTAAGTTAAAAGTAACAGTCTCATCCCCTACTCTAAGTTTTAACTTCCCATCACAAACATCTATAATAGCCCTAGATGTTGCAAGGAAAGGCCTACCTAGAATCAAAGGTACACTACTCTCACCCTTCATATCCATCACAACAAAATCAACAAGAAAGATGAATTTATCAACCTTTACAAGTACATCTTCAACTATACCTCTAGGATATTTAACAGTTCTATCAGCCAATTATATATTCATCCTAGTAGGTTTTGGCTCACTCAATCTTAGTCTATCAAACAAGCTAGTAGGCATCAATTTTGTGCTAGCTCCTAGATTAGCTAGAGCATCCATAATCGACAGTTCACCAATTACACAAGGTATAGTAAAACTCCCTGGATCACGCCTCTTAACAGGCAGCTTGTTTTGTAGGATTGCTGAGCACTCCTCATTCAGTGTCACCAGTCCCAAATCCTCTAGTTTCCTCTTGTTACTTAGTATTTCCTTCAAGAACTTTGCATAACAAGGCATCTGCAAAATGGCTTCAACAAAAGGAAGGTTAATGAGGATTAACCTTTTCCTGTCTTGATCAAGAAACTTACCAAACTGCTGATCAACCTTCTCTTACTTTAGTCTAGTAAGGTGTGGAATGGGTGGCTGGTACTCTCTTATAGGGCTCTTCTTGCCCTCAACTTACGCCAGCTTAGTTACCTCAAATTCTGGGTCCTCATTGACTGTTACATCCTGCACATTAGTATTATCATCATCAGTTAAAAGTAAAGGACCAGATACTTATTTGCCTGATCTGAGAGTAATAGCCTTGCAATGCTCCCTTGGAAATTTGGCCTATTTGGTTCTCCAAGTTCTTAATGGAGGCCTGTTGATTTCTAAGGGATGTGTCCGTCTGCTGGAACTTGTTCTCTGAAGTAGACACAAACTTTATGATCAATTCCTCCATATTAGACTTCTTCTCCTGTCCTTGAGGAAGTTGATTTAGAGCAGCTTGTTGATGGGGTTGCTATTGTTGTAACAACTAAAAACTTGGTAGACCCTGGTTATTAGTGTTTCTCCATCCAAAATTTAGATGATTCCTCTACCCAGGATTGTACATGTTGTTGTAAAGGTTATTCTACTGTCTTGAGGCATCCCTCATGTAATCTACCTGTTCAAAATTAGAAGAACCACTATGAGAAGAAAATGAAGAAGATTAGTAAAAATACGTCTTGCATTACAATTTACACCATAATGTGGGCTACCACAGAACTCGCATCTCAAATTTGCTGCTGGCACTGGCATATGGAGTTGATTGATCTTCTTGGCTAGAAGCTGCACTGAGTTACCAAGGTTGATATAGAGTCTGACTGGTTAACCACTCCTTGCCATCTTAGCTTATCCCTTAAGGATTACCACTGATAGTTTTTCATGGCCATTTCCTCTATTAAATTTTATGCCTATTCAGGGGTTTTATTGTTTAATGCAGCCCATGCTACCGCATCCACCATCTATCTTGTGGTTGTATTCAAACCACTGTAAAATGTTTACACCTGCATCCACACAGGCAATCTATGATGTGGGCAACACCTTGGCAAGTCTTTGTACCTCTCCCATGCATCATACATACTCTCATCAGCCATCTGCAAAAAAGAAGAAATGCCGTTACACATTTAACAGTCTTAGCTGGTGGAAAATATTTGTACAAAAACTTTTTAGCCAAAGTATCCCAAGTAGTGATGGAGTTAGGTGGTAAGGATTACAGCCATCTCTTTCTTTGTTTCTCAAGGAAAATGGAAACAATCTAAGCTGAATGGCATCATTGGTAGTTCCATTAATCTTGAAATTGTCACATATCTCTAAGAAATTGGCTATGTGAGCATTAAGGTCTTCACTAGGCATCCCTCCAAATTGCACAGTTTGCTGCACCATCTGGATTACATTTGGCTTGATCTCAAAATTGTTAGTTGCTATTGTAGGTCGAGTAATGCACGTCTGTGTCCCTTCCAATGAAGGTCTAGTGAACTCATACATCATTTGGTTGGCATCATTATTGTTATTTGCAACCGCCATCTTTAGTGATGTAGGATTAGGGATCTCAACTGGCTCTTCCTACAATACCTTAACTGGCACCTCCTCTTGACGATGGTGTTCACAAGTCCACAACAGTCATTTTGGATTGGACAGAAGGTCTACAGGTATAGGATTGGACCTCTTATTCATAAACTAACTGAATCCAACAACAGTGAAATAGCCCAACAACTAGATCAAAGAGTAATAAACCAAAAAAGACATTAAAACCAACAACAGAAACAAAAACAAAACAAATAAAAACTAACTAAAAATAGCAAAATAATTAATCTAAAATAAAATAAAATAAACAAAAGACAAAATGAAACTAATAAAAGCCAATAACTAAATGAACAAAAAGACACAACTAACCAGAAACAAAAACAAAACAGAACAAATAAAAATGGCTAAAGTAACAAATAGCAATTTCACTCTAGTTTTCACAAACAATCCCCAGCAACAGTGCCAAAAACTTGATGTGTTTTGCCAATGCTACCTATGAAACTACACCTAAGGTAGTGAACCTATCGATGCAACCTAGTGCAATGGTAAGTATCAAAGTCGTATCCCACAGGAACGAGAAAGCCCAGAGTTACTGCTTGTTCTCTATTATCTAGCCTAACAATTAAAGTGATTGATTTTTAACTAAACTATTAATTAATTAAATGCAATAAACAATAACCAGCTACAAGGAATGAAAGAGAATATACCGAGGCAAGAAAAGCAACCCCATTGGGGACCTATACTAGTTGGCAAACACATAAAAGATAATGGTCTATTTGTAACACCTCATAATTTTAATTAGTCTAAATTAATTTAATGGATGGAATTAATTGTAACATTTAATGATTAGTATGGATTTCTTGCTTCATAATTAATTAGATGAATTAACTTAAGGAGGGGGAAAATTTGCTTGCATAATTTAATGGGCCAAAATAGTTATATTAAAAGGTAAGCTTGCATGAAAATTTGGTGCTTAATTTAATTCATTATTTTCCTTTTTAGTTACCTAGCCTAAGTACCAAGAGAGAAGCAATATATGATGCAACAATTTAAATATATGCATGTGTGTGCCTTGCAAGTATCCTACATGAAAGAAAGGAATGGAAATTATATTTTATGCATGGGAACTCCAAGTCACACGTGACCTAGGGAGGAAAGAAATTTCGTGCATCTTGTGTGGGACCAATGGACAATACAAAGAAGGAAGAGAAGTTGAATTTCCACCTTGCATGTAAGGGAGAGTGCACGTGTATTTGGAAGGAAAAGAGAGAATAGAAAAAGGGAGATGGAACACGTGAATTAGGTGAAACAATTAAATAAAGGTGGAGAATTTTTTATTAAGCATATAAATTAGTTGCTTGTGAAAGTAGGTAATCTAAACTTGCAAGTAAAATAAATACTAAGGCAGCAAGCAAAACCAATTAAGTGCAGAATTTTATTGTGTAAGTATTCATGGAGGGAATTCAATTAACAAAAAATAAAGGTAGCAAGCAAAACCAATTAAGTGCAGAATTTTTCTAAGTGAAATATGCACATGGGAACATGTGAGGCATGAAAACATGGCAAGGAGGAAGAATTTTAAAGGTGTATAATTTTTATTTGACTTGTTACACATGGAATCCCACGTGAAGAAGGAGATTATGGTGAGGAAAAGAAGACAAAAGGAGTAGAAATGTTTTTATGCAACAATATGAATTTAGTTGCTTGTGAGAATGGGTAACCCAAACTTGCAAGGAAAACAATTACCAAGGTTGCAAGCAAGAGAGTACAAGTGCTGAATTTTCTTTTAGGAAAATGAAGTTGAATTGGAGACATGCATATGCCACCTAAGCAAGAATGAAATGAAAAGGGAATTGCAAATGTAAATTATGCAAGGCCACACATGAAGGGAGATAGAGAAATGGAAATTAAAAATTTTAGTCTCATAAGGAGACATACACACGTGAAGTAGGGAAGAAAAGAAAAAATAAAGAAAAAAGAAAACAAAGAAAGGGGTGATGTGAAGTGAGGAAAAAACAATTGGGAATGGCATGAAATTTTTTGTGTTGGACACAAGGACACGTTACCAAGGAAAGAAGAGTGGGAATTTCATGGATATCACACCCCCTTCACGTGTGGAAGAAAGAGAGAGGGGGGAAGGTTCATTCCATGCAAGCTACACATACACAACACATGAGGAAAGGGGAGAAAAAGGAGAGAAAGGAAGAGAGTGGCATGAGACAAGGGGAAACCCTATCCTTGAGAAATACATGCAACAATCACATGTGAAGAAGGGAAAGAAAAGGAGATTTGAAGGGTCTTGGGAGAACATTTGAAGGGGGGCACATGAAGCACAAAGAATTGGGAGGAGGAAGGAGAAAAAGTGTTCAAAAGAGAAAGAGCAAGGGAAGCAAGGTAGGTTAACAATTCCAACAAACTCATGTTCCATATTTTAGTAACTACCATGTTTTTCATAAGCCTTTCATGGAGCATGATGTTATTGCCCTACATTCTTGATAAAATGCATGCTTTATTGGCTAAGCTTGTATGTTAACTTGATGTGATGAAATGAGGATTGTATATCTATAGGGGATATATAATTAATAACATGCTCATAATGAACTAGGCTTGAGTAAGAGGTAAAGGGAGGAATGAAAATAATTTCCCTTAAGCCAAAAATTCTTCTTGAACTTAGTAGACTTCCATAAGAATTAATATTATTGTTATTATTGAAGAAAGGAAAATTTATTCTTAAGGGTAATAGTATTTCATAAGAAATATACATAAAGATGTGTCCTTTAAGAAAGAAGAAATTATCATGGAAATTATTAGAATTTTTAGAAAGAAAATGTACATTGGAATTAAATTCTAAGAAAAAGAAATTATTATTGAAATTATTAGAATTTTTAGAAAGAAAATGTACATTACAATTAAATTCCAAGAAAAAGAAATTATTATTGAAATTACTAGAATTTTTAGAAAGAGAATGTACATTGGAATTAATTTTCAAGAAAAAGAAATTATTATTGAAATTACTAGAATTTTTAGAAGGAAAATGTACATTGGAATTAATTTCCAAGAAAAAGAAATTATTATTGAAATTACTAGAATTTTTAGAAAGAAAATGCACATTGGAATTAATTTCCAAAAAAAAAAAAAGATTAATATTGAAATTATTATAATTTTATAAGAAATATACCTTAGAAATTATTTCTAAGAAAAATAGAAATTATTTCTAAGAAAAATAGAAATTATTCCTTAAATATTGAATTTCCCATAAGAAATGTATATTTACATTAAATTATAAGAAAGAGAGATTTATCCTTGAAATTAATAGCATTTCCAAATAAAGTGCCTTAATGATAATTTCCAAGAAAAAGGAATTTTATCCTGGAAGTTATTAGAATTTTAAAGGGAATGTACACTAATAATTATTCTCAAGAAAAGAAAATTTTTCTTGAATAATTAAAGAAATGTTAAAGGTGGCCAAGTTCCCACCTAGTGCCCAAGTGTGCACAATGACCCTAGGTGGTGGCCAAGTGTCCACATAGTGCCTAAGTGTGCACAATGACTATTAAAGGTGGCTAAGTGTCTACATGTGCCCAAGTGTGCACAAAGAGTTTTAAGGGTGGCCGAGTGTCCCATAAGTGCCCAAGTGTGCACAGTTAAAATACAAAGAAAATTTAAGAATGACAAGCCTAAATAATGTGTCAATGTATGGTAATGTATGTTACAACATGTTTTATTTGTCAATATATTAGTTTCATCCTATTGACATTTTAATGGACCATATATTGCTTGCCAATTTATAATTATGAATTATGTTGTATTTTTTTCCAAGAATGCAGAATTAATTATTTTGGTGCTTACACCCTGATACATATTAGTTGGTTTAAAACCTGAGTTGTTAAGCTACTGGGGAACTTGCATTTCTCATTATATGCTAATATGTATTAGATGCAGACACATAGCTGGGCGGGGAGATCGAGTCCTATTTGGGTTAAAGAAATTTTTTGTAACCCTATATTTTTGGGCTCTAGTCTAGAAATACTTAGTTTAGATCTAGGATTATTCTTTTGGTAGTGGACCTAAGATGTAATTTTTGAAAGAAACAGGGGAAAGGATAGGTGAAGGAACGGTCCGTCTTGGAATTGTAAAGAGAGTCTGAGTGACAGGATTGTTGTCTCCTGACTTCCTATGGACAGGTGCTTCGCATATCCTGATACATGTTATTGTAGTGTAATAGACATTATGGAACTTACTTCATTGAATTGTATGAAAGTTTAAATTCTGCTATGTAGCATAGAATTTCTTTTATCCGGCTGTGCATGTAAGTTTATTTAATCTGAGTGAAATATCCCGAACCTAATCCACTTAATATAATTCAATGGTATAATTGCTCAGACTTTAATTAAATAAAGGATAAAGATGATGTACCGAACCTATCTATTTATATCAGAATTAATGGTAATACTAGATAAAGGCGTTACGCTATTGAATATGATGATACTATCTGTGAGTAATTCTAAGTTAAATTCAATTTCCCTCTCGAGACAATTAGATTTCTAAATATAAGAATCAACCACTGGAATCTCTTCCTAATGATTGATTTTAGATCAGCCTTATCGTTTTAATTCACCACTATTAAAAATAGCTACTTCTTAATCTAGCAATTAATTAACCTCATATCTAAGTGAAAATTAACTATTCTCTGCGATTAGATTCCAATTTCAATTATCATCTCTCGATCTCAGAAATAAATCTAATAAGCATTCACAACGATGTCTCATAATGAAAACTTAAACAATACATGTATAATCGCAAAGAAGATCGTAGCATCATAATCAATATCTATACAAAATAAAATAGAATACCAGCACAGTCAGGAACCCCAATGGAGTTTACAAATTCAGCTACACATATTTACGGTAAATTCCATCAAATAATTCGTCAGAGAATCCATCAGACAATCAATTATACAAAGATAAAAATAGTAAAAATTATGCATGCCCCTATCTTCTTAAGTGCCCAACAGTAGCTACACGGATTGGTCACCAGAAAACCACCAAAAAAGGACCAAAAAAACTGCCAAAAAATAGCTAAAAAAAATCAAATTTATAGCTGTCCAAAAAACGGGTTGCAAATCAGGTCAAAATGAGTTGGATCTCGAGTTCTCGATTACTCGACAAAAAATGGTTGTAACGGTGGCCCAAGCTGAGGAGGATGGTCGCGGATGATGCACCGATCGACAGAGGACTAATTTTCGGTGGTAGCCTGGACACATGACGTTGGAAGTAGCTCTAAACACGGATGGGTCAGGGTCTCTGGTCCGCCAGAGATCTCGTGATCCGAGGCAAAGGGAGGTTACGGTTGTTTTGCCTAAAGTTGCAGGGAGCGACGGAGAATGGTGGGTCGCCTAAAAAATGCCGCAAATAGCCGTGATATGGAGGGGTATTCCTCTTGGGTCATGCATCTTCTCTTGTGGATCTGCTGCTTTCTGGTAGCTATGCACAACGGTGGTGACCTGCCTGTCATTCCTTGTGGCCAGAGTGAAGTCGCACCGCCATGGACTCTACCCAAAACCACCTCTATTCACGTTATGCTTCGGGTCTTCTCTCTCGCGTGATGCTGCTTGGGTATATCCAAAAAAACACTATTCCAAGCTCTTTTCTTCCTTTTCCTCACTCGGTTGCTTGCTTTTTTCCTATTCTCAGCTCGGTCCAAGGCCCAATAAGGCTTTTGCTCAGCCCAATAAGCAAAATTTGCCCAAATAGCCTATTTTGGGTGTTCTGAAGGTTGTCCAAGCTTAAAATTGCTTTGTTTGCTGATGATGAATTGATAAAATGAATGAAAATGAAAAATAATGCAACTTCAGTGACTTTTAGAATAAAATTACATAAAATGCTCATAAAATGGACAATTCACATTAAGAAATTTTGTATACAATAAGACACATCACTTTCTAAAATAGTTTCCATCCAATTCTAATGGCATGCTTTATATGAAACATATACATGTGCATTTGTGAATATGAAACTATTGATAATTTATGTCACGAACATACTACTTGGCATCACATTGTCATGCTCCATTCATCAATAAGGTACATCATCATGCATTTATACATAATATGTCATCAGATACATCATCACATCATTTATAAATTTTATATCTACAGTAATACTTTAGTGCCATCAATTCATTACCACTAGGGTGACTTTTTACTAGTGCCGTTGAGTCCACCACTAGGGTATCATATAGTGTTGTTACATACACTTCAAGGGGGGCTTAATAGTATAGTCATTTACCCCCTTTAGGTAACATTCATTGCCTTTTTATTTATCTCTAGGGGGAGATGTAAATAGTGTCATTTTCTCACCCCTAGGATAACATTTATTTCCTTTACATATTCACCTTAAGGAGGATTTAATAGTGTCATTTTCCACCCTTTATTAGTGACCTTCAGTACTTTTTATTCCTCATTTGCATGTGAATTTCAAGCCATACATTCATATTCATATGAATTAAAACATAAATGTAGCAATGGCACAATACATGCAAACATCATTCACATTTCATCATATAGATCCTTCCGCTCCATTTCTCTTAATATTGGCCACTTTAAAACACATTTTCTTCTTTTCCCCATTAACATATAAATTTGGCCATCAAGAGAAAAGTGAGGTGATGCTTTCGGCCAAGTTGAGAAAAGAGTGGAAGCTAGGGATTTTCATATCATTTTTTCCCTTTCTTCCATCCTTTCTACTAATTAAGCATAATGGAACAATTTCCTTTCATTACCCATGACACTTTCTTATAATTAAAATGTGCATCTATATGTTTAGCCTTTCTTTTCTTCATTTTCATAGCTCATTTCATTTTTTTTATGCCAAACATATAATTACACATATTCTTTCATCTTCACATTTGAAGCACTTTCTCAAGGTTAAATGGCATAACTAGGAAATGGTAAATTTGCCAATTTATCAACATAACATAACTTTCTCTCTCTTCCTCACTCATGGCCAAATACATACACTAATTTTTAGACATTTTTCAAGCAACCATTTTCCATAAAACCCCTAGGTGTTCTCAGCCAAGAGAGAAAGTGAAAGAGAATGAAAGAGTTTCAATCTATTACTTACATGGCTTTCATTTTTGAGACATTCTCATGAAAAATCACCATTTTTCCTTTCATTTTCATTCCATTTCAACCATTTCAGAAGTTAGGGTTTTTCATGAAACAAGTGCCATTCATGGAAGATTTCAATCTTTCAAGATTTCAAGAATTTAAACATGTCAACATTCACAAACACAACCATGTTTCAACATAAGCAAAGCCCATTAGAAAAATCAAGCATAAAGAATGTAGAGAGATAAAACCTTAACTTCCATGAAACTTTAAAACACTTTAATCAAACCAAAAATCATGAAAATAAGGGTTTAGGAATGTTTACCTACCTTGAAAATGCAAGAAAGATTGAATTTCCTAAGTGCTTTGTGTAATACTTCCTTAAAATTTATTTTTGAGGATAATCTTAGAATTTTATTTTAAGGATTTAAATGAACAAGGAGTTTGGAGATAAAAGGAGAGTGACTAAAGAGTAATTTTTCCTAATTGCTAGGAGGTCCCTGAAGTTTCAGCTATTGCACTATTTTCCTCCCTTTTATATGCCTTTTCTTCCCATACCAAAAGAAATAACTGAAGCATTAGGATAAAAAGGGAGGAAGGGAATCGAGTAGAAGGGAAAGGAGAAGGAAATCAAATTAGAAGCATCAAGTAGCTAGATTCTAGATAATAAATCCTTACTTACAGCATGGTAAACATCCTAAGCATTATTTAAGAGTAGACTGCTGCACTTGGAACCTCTCAAATTTGCTAAGATGTTAGGATTAGCAAAAATGGAGAAATTTCATTTTCTTTAGAAATTCCTAATTTTCTGGTGAGAAATAATGATTTTGAGGTTTTTTGGATATAGGAAAAGGTTTCTAAACCCTAATGTTGGAGTTTTTAGCTTTCATTTAGTGTTTTTAAGCTAATTTCAAATTTGGAGAATATGTTTTACTATTTACCCCACTTGAATGTGTAAATGGGATTGTACGACTAATGTTGAGAGTTAAAAGTGGTTAGGCCTGGAAGGCTTCCAGTCAACTGTCATGAAGTTAGTAGTTGATTGGTGGCTCTCTGGAATCCTAAATTCGCTAGATAGTGGCCTGCCAGTTGACTGATGGAAGGCTACCATTCAACTATTAGGTAGAAATATGAACTCGATAGTCAAATGATAAGGCTACTAGTCGACTACTGCGCCTTTGTATCAATTTTTGGGTTTATCAAGGACACGATAGTTGACTGAATGCATAGAAATGAACTGGGTGATAGGCGACAAGAAAATAGAAAGGAAAATTAGGAGAAATATTATAGTAAAACCTTAAGCATAGGATGGATAGATGTGTATTTGATAAGAATTAGTGTAAAGATGAGGTTTGTTCTCATGTAGCGAAAGAAGTGACCTGTGGGAACAAGTTTAAAAGGAAAAAGGAAGACCTTGAATAGGAAAGGAATAAATGGTTAAGGTAGAGAAATCTACACTCCCTTAATTTAAAATGATGATGTGAATTACTTGTTTGGAAGTGGGAACTCATTTTTATGAGATGAGAAATATTTGATGAAATTGTTGTAAACTAGAAATGTTTTCATATGAGTATAGAGATATTGCCTGTGTATGTTAAAAAGCATGAAATAGACTCTTTGATGCTTGTTTTGATTTGGGCTATTAGGTTATACGCTCATAGGGATGGATGAAATTTGGGGTGGACATGTAATGGCTAGTATGGGACGGTCATTAGATGTCCCTTATACAGATTACTTTAAAGAATATAACCCTTTTCAATTTGAATGATTTTTATTTATTAGAGGTTACTCTTTAAACCAATACAATCCTATAGAAGACTTTAAGGAGTAAAGGGAGGATAGTCTAGATGGGGAGAACATTTTAGTTTAAGTGTAAAACTCTATAACCCTAAGTATTAGTTGCCTATTTGTATATATTGTTATATAGTTAGGTAAAGGATGAGACTAGCGATGTGCACTTGTCTAGGGATGCCCTGAAAGTTAGATTCTCATGTCACATGGATAAAAGGAAGTGTGACAATATCATATGGATAAAAGAAAGCATGATAATCACTAGGAGAATGGTCCCCACAATAACAACAATCCCAGTCACATGGATAAAAGGAAGTGTGACCATCACATGGGTAAAAGAAAGAGTGATGATAACTTGAGGTTA
This sequence comes from Senna siamea, assembly GCA_031216115.1. Taxonomy (NCBI): domain Eukaryota; kingdom Viridiplantae; phylum Streptophyta; class Magnoliopsida; order Fabales; family Fabaceae; genus Senna; species Senna siamea. The sequence goes on from CM062356.1 coordinate 16,146,477, forward strand.
GGAAACAACATGCAATGAGATGATGATTTTATAATGTTATGATGACATGCATATTAATTTATGGAAATATGTAGGATTATGTGCTTTTTGCATTAATATGGAATTGGTTATGCCAATGAGGTTTGAAATGAAATAACAGGCATTATGAATGTGATATTTTAACAAAAATAGTGGTTGTATACTCTTATGGCTTTGATATGAGTTTTATGAAATTTTTCTTGGTGAAAGATAATAAATTCCCATGTATTTTTTGATAATAAAATGTAAAAATGGCAATTTTCATGAATGTTGATATGATAATAGGGGAGAGGTTTTCTATACCATAAAGAGGTACAGCTGGACTTTCAACTATTTTTATAAAATTATAAAATTGTAAATTACTCTACTGGGATAACTACATCTCATTAAGTTATTTGTTCAAATGATCAGGGTCAGGATATGCCTAGAAACTAGATGGACTCAAGATGAACATCGAAGTGGGAAAGGCAACTTAGAAGAGTTGTAAATCCTAAATTCTTAGGTAAGAATTTTTAAATGGCATGTAGGCCATGAAATGTATATGTAATGAATACTTATATCGTTATTTTGATGGATGCCACAGGATGTGATTTATTAACAGATGGTTAAATGTAATAGTATTATTTTAAAAATTTTATCTCAATTTTTTATAAATGGATGTCTTAGAAACTTATATTGTAGAGTATGTAGTTGTATAAATTATGGTATTAGTCATGCTGTGCATTTGAGGTAGTTTCAGTGGAACTTGAATGGACCAAGAGAATAGTTTATTTAGGTCACACTCAACTAGTAACAACCCAACTATTATTGAAAAAGAAAAATTTTTAGCAAGAATTCCACATGTTATGATAATCTCTGATGTATGTATAGAGATATTAAGGGTCGTTACAATATGATATCAGAGCCATAGTTTATTGGTTTATGGTTGGTAGGCTTTATAGCTTTAGGAATTGTTGACCGAATTCTTAAACTCTAGAATATATAGGATTATGATTACAACAATTGAGATATTATGAGCAAACTTGCTATAGTTTGATGCTGCTACTCAAGGCTAATTGCTTTCCTTTTGTATCAGCAGACCATGGTAGAACACTAGAAGGGGAATTATGGAAATACCAAGAGGTAGTGATGAGATGCATGAAGAGTTAAGAGATATGATGGGCACATTTAGGATGATGGTTGAGGCAATAAGGGACTAGGCCACCACTAGTGCTAACATCATGAGACAGCACTAGGAGAACCACCAAAATCCTAATGAGGAGAATAATCAAAATAATAACCATATGTACTAGGGCTGGCTGGAGTTTCAAAGGGCAGGACCGCCAGCATTCATAGGTACATGTGAACCAATGGTATTGGAAGGATAGCTAAAGGAGATGGAGAAGATCTTCCAACTACTGTATAACATCAATGAGAAAAGGGTTACCTATGTAGCATATATGTTGAAAGGTGAAGTGAAAAATTAGTGGAGTGGGACCAAACCACTAATGGAAAGTGGGGGCATCCCATAGACATAGAAGTCTTTCAAGAGGGTTTTCTTAGAGAAATACTTCTCCAAGAGTGTAAGGCAGGCAAAGGAAACGAAGTTCTTGCAGCTCAAGTAGAAGGGCAAGCCCTTTGAGGAATATCTAGCCAAGTTTGAAGAATTAACTAGGTATTATACATATTTAAGGCTACATCCTGACGAAGCCTGGAAGTCAAGCCAGTGGAAGTGAGGTTAAATTAGCAGATGAAAATCCAAATAGCCCCAATGGAGATCAATGATTTTGCATTAGTGAATAAATTTCGCATCCTTAGCAAGAGTTTGGAGGAGAAGCAACACATAAACCAGAGATTTAGTGCTCGGTAGAAACAACATACCAAAATCTTAAATGAAAAAGGGGGGAACTTCAAGACACCTTAAGGGTCATCTAGTAGTAACCGACGTCTAGAGGTGGCTAACTACCCAAAGTGTGGAAATAGGCATAGGAATCAACCTTGCTGGTACCGAACATCGATGACATGCTACAAGCCCAAAAAAATGAGGCACATTGCAAAGTATTGCCTAGCCGATGGAAATTAGCAAAATCCTAGTGAGTCAAAGCCTCAAGCCCTGGGGAAAGTCTTTACCTTAGATGGGGCCAACATCGAGAAATCACCCGAACTGATGTAGGGTAGAGGTAAGATTTATAATTTTTCCTTAATAATACTATTTGATTTGGGTACTACACACTGTTTTATATCTAATACAAGTGTTGGGGAAATAAACTTGTCTACTCAAACCATGCTATATGATTTTCATATCTCCACACCCTTGGGAGAATCCAAAATATCTCCTTAAATTTGTTTAAGTTGTCCTCTTTCTATTGATGACCATCTATTTATTGTGGATCTTGTATGTCTACCTTTGACTAGAATCGATGTCATTTTAGGGATGGATTGGTTGTCTAAGAATCAAGTTCTTTTGAATTACTTTTAAAATACCATTATCTATCTAAATGCCTTACCAGTGGGTAGAAGTGATAGAGTGTGTGAGATGAATGATATTTTCCTTAACTTTTCCCAACTAGAATTCCAAGAGAGGCTTAGCTCAATTCCTATTGTTAAAAATTTTCTAGAGGTATTTACTTTAGAGATAGTTAAGTTACCCCAACTGAGGGAAATCTAATTCACCACAGACTTGTTTCCTAGCACGGGCACATCCATGACACCATATAGGATGGCATAATAGAATTGAAGGATTTGAAGGTCCAAATAGAGGACATGTTGGAGAAGGGGTTCATTAGGCCTAGTGTGTCACCTTGGGGAGTTCCTGTCTTATTTGTGAAGAAGAAGGATGGGAGCATGAGGTTATGTATAGATTACCGATATCTGAATAAGGTAACTATCAAGATTAAATATCCTCTACTCCGAATAGATGACCTGTTTGACCAATTACAAGGAGCCACTGTCTTTTTCAAAATAGATTTAAGGTCAAGGTAGCACCAAATTAGGGTTAGGGGTAAAGATATTCCAAATATAGCATTTAGCACTAGATATGGTCATTATGAGTTTCTAGTGATGCCATTCAGATAGACCAATGCTCTTGCTAATTTTATGGATTATATGAATAAAGTCTTCCAACCCTACTTGGATCAGTCTATGGTAGTATTTATAGACGACATCTTAGTTTACTCCAAGACTTATAAAGAGCATACTCAACACCTTGAAATGGTGGTACAGATGTTGGAGAAAAAGTAATTGTATGCTAAGTTGGAAAAATGCAAATTTTGGTTAAAGGAAGTCAAATTTCTAGGTCATGTGGTGAATATACAAGTAATTTCAGTGGATCTTAAGAAAATTGAGGTTGTACTAAATTAAAGTCAGCCAAGGACGGTCACGGAGGTTAGAATTTTTCTAGGTTTCATGGGTTATTATCGAAAGTTTATACAATGATTCTCTCAGATAACCCTGCCATTAACCTAATTGACTAGAAAGGGTGTTGAGTTTGAGTAGAGTGAACAATGTGAGTTTAGTTTCCAAACATTGAAGGAGAAACTAACTACCACTCCTGTATTAGTAATTCCAAACCCAACCAAGCCTTTTGAAGTATATATATACATGTCAAAGAAAGGTTTAGGATGCGTTTTAATTCAGGTAAGGAGGGGTTACTTATACATCTAGATAACTCAAACCTGCAGAGGAAAACTATCCCACCCATGATTTGGAGTTAGCTACTGTGGTTTTTGCCCTAAAAATTTAGAGACATTACTTGTATGGGGCTAACTTTTAGGTTTTTAGTGATCATAAGAGCCTGAGGTACTTGTTTGATTAAAAGGAGTTGAATATGAGGCAGAGGAGGTGGGTAGAGTATCTGAAGGATTTTAACTTTGAATTAAGGTATCATGTAGGGAAAGTTAATGTGGTAGCAGATACATTAAGTAGGAAGTCCCTGCAAGTAGCTAGACTTATGATAGATGAGATGAAATTGTTTGAAGACTTTAGGGATCTTAGTCTCAGTGTGATTTCACTTTCGAATAGGTTAGCAATGAGTGATTTCCAGATTAATTTTGAACTAATGGAACTAGTTAGATAAGCCTAACAAGAGGATGAATCCCTAGGAATATATGCAGACCAACCAAATTTTGGGGTAGCCATTGATAGGGTATTGATGTTTAGCAATCGAATAGTGATCCTAAACCATTAGGAGTTAAGGGAGAAATTGCTAGCAGAAGCACACCGTAGCCATTACATTATTCACCTAGGTATTTCTAAGATGTACCCAGAGTTTAAAAGAAACTTTTGGTGGTTGGGAATGCGAAAGAACATTGCAAAGTATGTGAATGCTTGTCTTACTTGTCAGTTGGTAAAGATAGAGCATCAAAGACCTGCTGGGTTATTGAGACCACTGGAATTATCAAAGAGGAAATGGGATCAAGTAACCATGGATTTTGTGTTTGGACTACCTAGAACCCTAGCCAGTTATGATTCCATATGGGTGATAGTGGATAGATTGACTAAATCTGCCCATTTCTTACCTATCAAGATCAATTATTCTTTAGAGAAGCTATCGCAATTATACCTTAGGGAAATTGTGAGATTGCATGAGGTACCCTCTAGCATAGTGTTAGACCAAGGCCCTAGGTTCACATCCCGATTTTGGCAATCTTTACAAAGAGCTTTAGGAACCAAACTTAAATTTAGCACTAATTATCATCCCCAAACTGATGGACAATCTGAGAGAATGATACAAAACCCTAGAGGATATTGAGAACATGTGTGCTAGAATAGAAAGGGAGTTGGGATAGGTAATTACCTTTAATAGAGTTTGCATACAATAATAGTTATTACTCTACTATAGGTATGGCACCTTATGCTACTTTGTATGGGAAAGGTTGTAAGTCACCATTAAGTTGGGTAGAGATGGGGGAGAGAACACTATTGGGACTGGAGATCATACAAGAAACTACTAATCAAATTAAAATGATTTGGAAAAAAATGAGAGTTACCTAGCAGAGATAGGAAAACTATGCCAATAGGAAAAGAAGGATTTCACAATTCAATGAGGTATACCATGCCTTTTTTAGAGTGTCACCTACCACAGGTATTGGCAGGCAAATAAAGACAAAGAAATTGAGTCCACGATTCCTAGGACACTTCCAAGTCTTGAAAAGAGTCAGACCAGTCGCCTACCAAATTGCCTTACCTCCCTATCTTTCAAATTTGCATGATGTCTTTTACGTCTTGCAACTCAAAAAATATGTTCCAAATCCCATGCATGTATTAGGGAATCAGCCCATAGTATTAAAGGAAATTTTAACTTATGAGTCTACTCCTATTGAGATCCTAGATTTCAAGACTAAGAAACTCCAGAATAAAGTAATTACTTTGGTTAAGGTACTTTGGTAGGATGTAGCAACCGAGGAGATGACATGGGAGAAGGAAGATGAGATAAGGCAGAACTATCCCGAATTGTTTATAGGTATGAATTTTGAAAAAAAAAATCTTTTAAGGAGGGGAGGATTGTAATATCTACTTCCTTAGAAATTATTTTTGAGGATAATCTTAGAATTTTATTTCAAAGATTTAAATGAACAGGGAGTTTGGAGATAAAAGGAGAGGACTAAAGAGTAATTTTTCCTAATTTCTAAGAGGTCCCTAAAGTTTTAGCTATTGAACTCTTTTCCTCCCTTTTATATGCCTTTTACTCCTGTAACAAAAGAAAGAGCTGAAGCATCAGGAGAAAAATAGAGGAAGGGAACCAAGTAGAAGGGGAAGGAGAAGGAAATCAAATTGGAAGCATTAAGTAGTTGGATTCCAAGTAAGAAATCCTTACTTACACCTTGGGTAAACATCCTAAGCATTATTTAAGAGTAGACTACTACACTTAGAGCCCCTCAAATTTGTCGAGATGTTAGGATTAGCAAAATTGGAGAAATTTCCTTTTCTTTAGAAATTCCCAATTTTCTAGTGAAAAATCATGATTTAGAGGTTGTTTGGAGATAGGAAAAGGTTTCTGAACCCTAACGTTGGAACTTTTAGCTTCCATTTAGTGTTTTTTAGGCTAATTTTAGATTTGGAGAATAGGTTTTACTATTTAGCCAACTTGAATGTGTAAATTAGCTTGTACGACTAATGTTGAGCATTAAAAGTGGTTAGGATTTGCAAAAAAGGCTAGAAACTAAGCTCATGCCTTTTAAATTTGTAATGTAGTGGAATTTAGACTGAAAAATGGTGAAAACCTGAGTTTTTAAGTTGTCGTAGAACATATCAGCCGACTGCTAGCATGCACCAGTCAACTGTCGTGTTCTTGACAAACCCAAAAATTGATACAGAGGTGTAAAAGTTGACTGGCAGCCTTATCAGTCAATTGTCAGGTCAATATTTCTGCCTAATAGTCGATTGGTAGCCTTCCATCAGTCAAATGACAAGCCACTGTCTAGTGAAGTTTAGGATTCTAGACAGACACTAGCCGACAGTTAACTTTGTGATAGTTGACTAGCAGCCCTCTAAAGAGCAATTAGCCAACTACTTGCTTCGTGGTAACCGACTGATGGCCCTCCAACATGAAAAATGACTTCTAAAGTGAGGAATGAGAAATCCTCATGTTCTTACATGCATTGGGTGATAGGCGACATGAAAATAGAAAGGGAAATTAGGAGAAATACTATTGTAGAACCCTAAGCCTAGGTTTAATAGTTGCATATTTGATAAGAATTAGTGTAAAGATGAGGTTTGTTTTTAGGTAGTGAAAGAAGTGACCTATGGGAACAAGCCCAAAAGGAAAAAGGAAGACCTTGATTAGGAAAGGAATAAATGGTTAAGGTAGAGTAATCTACAATCCCATAATTTAACATGATGATGTGAATTGCTTGTTTGAAAGTGGGAACTCATTTTTATGAGATAGGAAATATTTGATGAAATTGTTGTAAACTAGAAATTTTTTCATATGAGTATAGAGATATTAGTTGTGTATGTTGAAAAGCATGAAATAGACTCTTTTCTACTTGTTTTGATTTGGGCTATTGGGTTGTATGCTTATAGGGACTGAAAAAATTTGGGGTGGACATGTAATGGTTGGTATGGGACAGTCATTAGGTGTCCCTTATGCAGACTGCTTTAAAGAATATAACCCTTTTCAATTTGAATGGTCTATATTTGTTAAAGATTACTCTTTAAACCAATACAATCCTATAGAAGACTTTAAGGAGTAAAGAGAGGATAGTCTAGACGAGGAGAACATTTTGGTTCAAGTGTAAAACTCTATAACACTAAGTATTAGTTGCCTATTTGTATATATTGCTGTATAGTTGGGTAAAGGATGAGACCAGTGATGTGCACATGTCAAGGGACACTCTGAAAGTTAGATTCTTATGCCACATGGATAAAAGGAAGTGTGACAATATCACATGGATAAAAGGAAGCGTGATAATCAATGGGAGAATGGCCCCCGTGATAACAACAATCCGAATCACATGGATAAAAGGAAGTGTGATGGTAGCTTAGTGTTGGGAATCAACATGCAATGAGATGGTGATTTTATAATGTTATGATAACATGCATATTAATTTCTGGAAATATGTAGGACTATGTGCTTTTTGCATTAATATGGATCTGGTTATGCCAATGAGGTTTGAAATGAAATAACAAGCATTAAGAATATGATATTTTAACAAAAATAGTGGTCTTATACTCTTATGGATTTGATATGAGTTTCATGAACTTTTTCTTGGTGAAAGATAGTAAATTCCCATGTATTTGTTGATAATAAAATGTAAAAATGGCAATTTGCATGAATGTTGATATGATAACATAGGAAAGGTTTTTGTACCATAAAGGGGTACAACTAGACTTTCAACTATTTTTATAAAATTGTAAAATTGGAAATTACTCTACTGGAATAACTGTATCTCATTAAGTCATTTATTTAGATGATCAGATTCAGGATATGCCTAGAAACTAGCTGGGCTTGAGATGAACATCGGAGTGGGAAAGGCGACTTAGAAGAGTTGTAAATCCTGAATTCTTAGGTAGGAATTTGTAAATGGAATGTAGGCTATGAAATGTATATGTAATGAATACTTATATGGTTTTTTTGATGGATGCCATAGGATGTGATTTATTATCGGATGGTTAAATGCAATAGTATTATTTTAAAAATTTTATCTTATTTTTTTATAAATGGATGTCTTAGAGTCTTATATTTTAGAGTATGTGGTTGTATGAATTGTGGTATTAGTCATGTTGCACATAAGAGGTAGTTGAGTGGAACTTGATGGACCAAGAGAAGAGTCTGTTTGGGTCACACTCAACCAGTAACGAACCAACTGTTATTGAAAAAGGAAAATTTTTAGCAAGAATTTCACGCTTTATGATTATCTCTAATGTATGTATGGAGATATTAGGGGTCGTTACATTTTACCTTGATTTTCTCCTTCTCCTTTGCTTGTGAAGCTCTCAGCCACACCCTCTCCTTTCTCTCGTTTTCAACTTGTTCCTCTCCTTCCATGAAGAATATGGTTAAATTAGGGTTTAGGTAAAATTATCAAAATACCCTTAGTGTAAAATGACTATTTTACCCTTATTATTTCTCTTTTTCAAGAATGACATCCTCTCTCCTTCAAATTGTAATTCCATGGAACTCCTAAGGGGTATCACCATTTTACCCTTCCACTTTTTAGAAAATTAACAATATGTCCTTGAGTAAAATTACTATTTTATCCTTCCACTTTTTAGAAAATTACCAATATATCCTTGGATAAAATTACCATTTTACCCTTTATGTCAAAATGGCCATTTTACCTTTAATTTTCCTCTTTTTTGGAAAATGGTAGGCAAAATCCTCTGAAATAGAGTTTCATAAAGTCTCTTTTATGAATATACTACCTTACCCTTCTCTAGATAAAATTACTTTTTTGTCCTTAACGCAAAATTACCATTTTGCCATTGAAGTAAACATAACCATTTTCACCCTTATTTCTTCTCTTATTTAAAATGAAAAGGGTATAAGCCCTCAAATTCAATTCCATGAAATACTTAGGTAAAATTTTTATCTTCTCTTTTGTAGTGAAATTACTATTTTATCCTTCCTAATGAAATTTTCAATTCTACCCCTTATGGTAAAATTAGTTCTACTTTGACAAAAATGTGCATTCTACCCATTTTGGTAAATCATTCTTAACGCCACATAAATAATAACATCTATATAAATAATCATTATTATTAATAACAATGATAATCAAGAATATTGGAGGCGGATATTACATTTCTCCCCTCCTTTAAAATAATTTTGTCTTCGAAATGGATACGTACCTTATCTAAACAATTCTAGGTAAGTTCTCTTCATATCTTCTTCTTTCTCCCAAGTGGCTTCCTGAGAGAATGTTTTATCCCACAAGACCTTCACCATGGGATGACTTTATTCCTCATGTTCTTGACCTCAGTACCGATGATTTGTAAAGGTCTTGGCTGATAAGTTAGATTATCCTTTAATTGTAATGTACTGGAATCAAGTATGTGTGAGGGATCAAGTATGTATTTTTTGAGTTGGGATACATGAAACACATTATAGAGGTTTAACAATGATGGTAGCAAGGCTATTTGGTATGTAGATGGGCCAACTCTCTTCAAAATTTAAAAATTTCTAATGTATCTAGGACTCAATTTTATAGATTCATAACCCTATCAATACCAGTAATTGGGGAGATTTTAAGAAAAATATGATCTCCATCATCAAATTTAAGTGACCTCCTTCTTTTATTAATATAGCTCTTTTTCCTGTCTTGAGCTTTTGCCATCTTTTCTTTGATCATCTTAATTTGATCAGTTGTTTGTTGCACTAGCTTAGGTTCTAATAGTTGCTTCTCACCTACTTCATATCAACATAATAAGGACCTACACTTCCTCCCATACAGAGCTTCATAAGGTGTCATACCTATGCTAGAGTGGAAACTATTGTTGTAAGAAAATTCTATTAATGGTAAGCTCCTATCCCAATAACCTTTATACTCTAAGATACAAGCCCTAAGCATATCCTCTAAAGTTTGGATTGTCCTCTCTGTTTGTCTATCTGCATGAAGATGATAAGCGATACTAAATTTAACCTAGTACCAAAAGCTTCTTGTAGGGCTTTCCAAAATTGAGAGGTAAATCTGGGATCTCTATTTGAGATAATGCTGATGGGTACTCCATAAAGTCTCATTATCTCCTGAATATATAGCTGAGCTAATATATCCAAGGAGAAATTGATCTTAATGGGTAGGAAATGAGCAGATTTAGTCAATCTATCCACTATTATTTCCCAACTGGGTTCTGGGTAAACCCACCACAAAGTCTATAGGAATTTTATCCCATTTCCACTTAGGAATATCTAATGGTTGTAATAATCCAGCAGGTTTTTTATGTTCAATATTCACCTATTGACATACTAGACACTTAGCTACATGCTCTGCTATATGCTTTTTCATACCTGGCCACCAAAATCTTTCCTTCAAATCCTGATACATCTTAGTGGCCCCAAGATGAATAGTATAATTACTTTGATAAGCCTCTTCTAATATCATATCCCTCAATCCTCCAGCTCTAGGAATAAAAATTTTATTCTGGAAAGTTACCATTCCATCAGTCCCTTTCATGAACTCCTTTGAATCCTTTAGAGACTCTAGGAATTCATCATCTTTTTGAGCTTCTAGGATTTGGGTCCTAAGAGTGTTTTCAATTCTTAACTCACTTAAACATATTTTCTTAGGTACACCAGAGTAAAAAAAAACTTATGTTCCTAAATTTTTCCATTAATTCCATCTCACTCACCATCATTTGAGCTACATGGAAGGACTTCTTACTTAAAGCTTTTGCACAATATTTGCCTTACCTGGATGGTATTTCAATTCAAAATCATAATCCTTAATGAATTTCATCCATCTCCTTTATCGCATATTCAATTCCTTCTGGTCAAAGAGGTACTTGAGACTTTTATGGTCACTAGATACCTCAAATCTAGATCTATAGAGGTAGTGTCTCCAAATTTTCAAAAAAAAATACTATGGCTATCAATTCTAGGTCATGAGTAGGACAATTTCTCTCATAAGGCCTTAACTGTCTAGAAGCATAGGTTACCACCCTTCCTTCTTGCATCAGAACACACCCTAAACCTTTCTTGGATGCATCACAGTATAACTCAAACTTTTCCATAGGGTTTAGGATGACTAAGACAGGTGCAGTGATTAATTTCTCTTTCAAGGTTTGGAAACTTTGTTCACATTTTGAGTGTCACACAAATGGAACATCCTTTAGGGTTAACTTGGTCTTTGGTATAGCTATTTGTGAAAACCCCTTAATAAACTGCCTAAATACCCTACCAAACCTAAAAATTTACAAAATTTGATCACAGTAGTAGGCCTTTCCCAGTTTACCACTGCTTTCATTTTACTAGGATCCACTGACACTCTATCTTTAGAGGTTACATGCCCTAGGAATCTCACTTCTTTCAACCAAAAATCACACTTTTCTAGTTTAGCATACAACTATTTTTCCCTAAGTATTTACAACATTATCTTGAGGTGTTACTCATGCTCTTGTCTATTTTTAGAGTATACAAGAATGTCATTAATAAACACTACCATGAACTGATCGAGATAGGGTCTAAAGATGCAGTTCATGTAGTTCATGAAAATGGCTGGAACATTTGTCAGACAAAATGGCATTACAAGAAATTCATAATGCCCATACCTAGTCCTGAAAGCAGTCTTAGGTATGTCCTCTTCTCTCATCCTGATTTGATGGTATCCTGACCTCAAATTAATCTTAGAAAAGACAGTGGCTCCTTTCAGTTGGTTTAACAAGTCATCAATCCTAGGGAGGGGGTATTTATTCTTCATAGTTACTTTATTTAACTATCTATAATCTATACACATTCTCATGCTCCCATCCTTTTTCTTTACAAATAACATCGATGCTCCCTACGATGAGGCACTAGGCCTAATGAATTGTTTTGCTAGGAGGTCTTTTATCTGTACTTTTAACTCACTTAGCTTTATAAGAGACATCCTATAGGGTGCTATAAAGATCCTAATGAATTGTTTTGCTAGGAGGTCTTTTATCTGTACTTTTAACTCACTTAGCTCTACAAGAGACATCCTATAGGGTGCTATAAAGATTGGTCTCATTCTCGGAACTAACTCTTTAAAGAATTCTACTTCTCTCTTGGGTGGGAGACTTATAATTTCTTCAGGAAACACATCAGGGAACTCACAAACTACAAGGATGTCATCCAACTTCTATTGAACCTCCACTTTTAAGGAACATAGAAAACTCATTCTTTGATTTTTCCTCTCAATCCCCTTGTTAACTGGTTTGGTGTCTGTGAAAGTCACAGACTTAGCTGAACAGTCCAAGATCACATTGTTAGAACAAAGCCAGTCTATTCCAAGGATAACATCTAGATCCACCAAGGGTAAACATATAAGGTTAACAATGAAAGGTTTATTTTCAATCACAATGGGATAATTCAAACAGACCAATGAAGTCAAAACATGTTCATCAATAGGAACTGCTACAGACAATTCATAAGGTAAGCTAGTCATAGGTATTTTCAATTTTTGGGCACAATCTAAAGAAATAAAAGAATTGATGGAGCCAGAATTATATAGTATAATTAAAGGAACCTCGGCTGAGGGTATAAACCCTTCACTTGGTTATAGGTCTTGGGACCTCGGCTGACTTCTTCAAGAATACATAATCTCTAGCATAATGCCTTGGTTTACCACACTTGAAGTAGACGTTCTATCCAATTAAGTATGGTTTGTCGCCATGATTCTTCCCACACTTCGAATAGTTAGTTGGAGTGGTTGGGGCATTCATGGGTCTTCTACCTGTTTGTCCCTTAGCAAATTTACTGTCATGTCCCATATCGTATCCTGACGGTGCCTTTCTCTTGAAGAAGTTGGATTCTTGCTTTCCTTTCTTTAATACCGTCAAGGTCCTAGAGGCAATACAACACTTGTTCACCATAGTAGCATAATCCCTGATTTCTTGGGATGCAACTTCATGTTGTAACTCAGAATCCAGGCTATTTTCCAAGTGCATGGCCTTCGATGCTTCATCTAGTCTCCAAATCAAGTAAAAGGAGAATTTAGACAACTCCTCAAACCAAGCTAAATACTCCTCAAAAGGTCTGCCTTCTTGCTTAATTTGCATATGTAACGCCCTTATCTAGTATTACACCACCTCAGATGTAAACAGATAAGGTCGGTACATTATTATTAACCTTAATTATTTATTAATAACGTTTGAGTAATTATACCATCGTAATGTTATTAAAATTGATTAGGTTTGGGTCCCTCTACTCAAATCATAACTTTTAAGCACAACGAAAATAAAATACAATACATCTAAGATAAATTCATTAAGCATTATATATCCTATCCAAAGTATTACATCATTTAATATAATTGAGAATTTCAAAGAAACTTTTCATAAGGGTAGGGAGACAACAGGTCTGTCACTCAAACTCTTATGGTCCAAAATACTTCTAAAGAAAGGAACCTCCACCCATGCCACTTCGATCTCTATGACAATGTTATACCTCTGCATTTGATACATATCATCACATAAATGAGAAAACAAGTTTCTCAGTAGCTTAACAATTCAACATTTTTAAAACTTACTAATATGTACCACTGTGCAAGCATAGAAAACCATTTCATCTACATTCCAATCATTTAATACCTAATCTCCTTCATATATGCATATTGGCAAGCATTGCGTAATTTATTGGTGTGTCAATGTGGCAAAATGGATTTTGTTCATTTTAAACATAACATATTCTAATAGAAAGCATATAAAGAATCTCTTTGAAATTCATATCAAGACATACATATAGAAAATTGAATTAATAGATGATTGTCTTCTCCTTTCATTCTTAAAACTTACCTTGTCTTGAAGTGTGAAACACTTTTGATCATACTTCAAGAAATGTGGACACTTGGACACCTTTATAAGAATAATAAACACTTGGTCACATTGTGAACTCTTGGCCACTTTTAGAAAATATTGTGTTACAAATATCTCTTTGTATGTGATCTTATACTAGCCATCCAAAATTTCATAAAATTTCAACATAAGAACATTAATGACACCTGTACATACAAATAGCTACTACAATTCATCTTACTATTACATTTCTAATTTCCCTTGAATTTAGCCATTGTAAAGCACATCATAAGTAGTTTGTAAATATCATATGGATTCAGCTACCAAGACTAAAATAGGATATTACTTTTGGCCATCATGAGAAAGGGATGTAATCTAAGGTTTTCATGTTAAATTTTCACATTCTTCCATCTTTTCTACATTTCAAACCTAATGATACCATGTATTAAATTATTATGGTGCTTTCTCTCACATTCAAATTATGTAACCATACCATTAGCCATTTCCTTTACTTATTTTCTTGGCTCATTTTGCATGCTAAATTAATGGTTACACACATTTTATCATTCTTATATCTCAAGAACAATAACATGAAAATTTATTATATGAAAAAGGATAGACACATTAGCACACATCTATTTACCATTAGTTTCCCTCTTTTTTTACCAAAACTGAAATGGGACTTCTTCCCACACATTTTTTAGCAAGTCCTTCTATATGTTAAAATGGGATGCTTTTGGGTTAGGTAGGTAAAAATTTTAATACTATGATTTCAAGCCAAAATCTAGCTAGCATGCTTTCTTTAAGTGTTTTTAACATAAAAAATACATTGGTCATTCAAGAATATGAAATTTTAACACTTTCTCATTATAGGGTTTTTCATGATGCATACTGAAATTTTTACAACAACATTCTCCCATGGAATTAACAATATCCACACTATCACATCAAAAAACACAACCAAATTATTATCCAAGCTTAGCCAAAGAAAGGTTTGCATCTTGGGGAATGTAAAGATAGAAAGTTTATGTTTCATGAGAACTTCAAATCATTATAAACATACCATAAATCATGAAACAAAAACCATAGAAATGTTAAGCTACCTTAGGAATGCAAGAAAAATGAAAGAGTCTTGATGTTTACCTTGATTTTGCCTTAGTTTCTTCTTTCTTCAACCTTTCGGCCAACCTCCTTTCTTCCTTCTCCTTTGAGTTCTTTTTCTTTCTTCTAAGATTTATTTCCCTAATCTTAATTGCTATCAATACATTTAACCGACTTAGCCAACCTCTTCCTTTAATTTGGTTGAAATGATGAAATGCATAGGTAGCTTCTTAAAACTTATTTCTTACTCTTAATTGCCATCACCGAATATATATATATATATATATTGAATAAATGCTAAACTCTCCTCCCTATTCTTAATTGCTATTGTCATATGCATATATATATATATTTAAATAAGAGCCAATTTCTCCTTCCTGCTCTCAATGGTTTTCACGATCAAATGGGAAGAAGAAGAAACAAAATTCCTTTTTTCTTCCTACATTAAGAAAGGGATAGGAGCTAATATAGATTTGTTAATTATTACTTTCTCTTTTCTCTTCCATATTCTTCACTGAATGAAATTAATCCCTTTTCCTTGAAATAATAGTGATACATCCTTCTCTCCATTCATACTTGCACTCGGTCAAGGTAAGACAAAAGAGAAGCAATTGAAAATTTTAAATTGCAAAGTCACTTCCCTTTCTATATAGCTTCCACCGAATGTATTCATCCCATTTGTCTTCTTGGTAAAAATTAATAATAAGAAATGAAAAGAAAAGAAAAGAATAAAAGTCCAACAAATCTCCTTCATTTCTCCTTTCCTTCCTCACAAATCAACATCATCATCTTTTAACCAATTACCATTTCTCTCTTGCAAGCTCCTTTGTGACAAGAAGGGAATACATTAATGTTAATTAAACTTCACTTTCCAATTCTCTCTCCCACTTCTTCACCGAATGGAGGAATATTTGTGATTAAAATACAAGTTTAAATTTCCACTTCACTCACATGTTAATTGGGCTAAACAAGAAGGAAAAGGGACAAAATTTTACATGTTTCCTTTTTACTTTCACAAACCTTCTCGGCTAAGGTAAGAAGAACCAATGTGACTTTATTAAAACTTTCTTTTCCCTTTTATGGAAAATTCATTCTACTTAATGACTATGTCCATCTTTCATTTTTTTTAACATTTATTCTAAACACTACATCACCAAAGCATTTTCATCACAATTTATGGCAAAATCATTCAAATAATTAAGGAAGCAATAATCTAGAAATCAAAATAAAAAGTGGGTGTTACAGCATAAATTCACCTTATTTTGCATTCCTCTCACTTTGGGAAAAGTACTTTTTCAGAAATTCTTGCTTGAACACCTCCTAGGTAACCTACACTCCTTAGGATTCCATTAGCTGTTTAGCTCCTTTCCACCTATACTTAGCTTCTCCCTCTAATTGATAGGTGGAAAAAGAGACCTTCTGAGTCTCAATACTCCCTAATACCTCAAACAGTTCTTCCATTTTCTGCAGCCATTCTTCTGCCAATTTAGAATCCAACTCACCCTTGAAAGTAGGGGGTCTAGCTCTCTAGAACTCAGTCCACCCACCATATGCCTGATTCCTTACTTACTCATTTTCTGGCTAGGTATTCTCACTCTTATCTATCTGAATTTGGAAGAGCGTCTCTACAATAACTACAGCCTACAAATTCATAAATATGTATTCAAGCCTAATTCTACTTCCACAAATAGCATTATCCTAACATCCTTCTTCTGCCCAGCTATCTCCTAGGCATTCCCTGTTCTTGGTCATCTAAATAAAAAATTTAATGAGATGATTAGATCGGAATTGGATCCCCTGCTGGGCGCTCCCTGCTGTAGTCCCTGCTGGGCTTTTTAGCAGCGATTTTATCCGTCTCTAAAGTGTGTTTTAATATTATTGCAACGAATATTATTGCTGCTATAACTTTTGTTTAAATAATTAATTTAACAAAAGTTATAGTGACAATAATATTTGTTGCAAAAAACTTTAGCAACGGAAAAAACCGCTGCTAAAACGCCCAAAGAATACTAACAGACTCCACAGGACACGCCCAGCAGGGAATCCGGACGCGATTAGATCCCAGTAGAGAAATTTATAATTTAATATTTGTAAAATAGTTGGATGCTCAGCTATGACAACGTACAGAAAATATCTCTCTAAATCGGTTTAAATGCATGTGAATCACTAAATACTTTTAAATTTAAAATGAGTATGGAAAATCAATGCAAAGAAATATAATGAGCATATTATCATTAATCTGAAAAATCATGCTTGAAAATTCTCATATACTTATCAATCACACATCTCATGTGATCATTCATTGTTCATTTCAAGTTGCATGTCGTTTTAACTAAAAACACAGTTTTTGGTTGGGTGTGATCTGTAACACCAATCACCCACTCAAGGACCGAGTGAGAATCAATATCCAAGGCGTCCCTCAGCATGTGCATAAACGCTAATTCTCATCCTCATACAGTCTATATAGAATTACATACACATAGTCGACCAATACTCAAGGTTATAGGATATTATATTTAAACCAAAATATTACCTCGTATAGGTTATCCACCCTTTTATTCCTTGAACCTTTCATAGGGTTGTCCTGGTTTAACGAATAATTCCTAACAGATGCAGACTAATCCAATTAAAAATAAATAAATTTACAAAGCCGTCTGCATAGGGGATATTCAACGACCGTCCTATACCGGCTATTGAATATCCACCCTAAGTTATTCTGTCCCTATAGCATATAATTCCAATAGCCAAATTCTATCAAACATGCAACAAGTATTCTCAATAAACAGGCAATCTTATATACTCATATATATAGCTTTCATGCAAATTAATTATTTTCAGCACTCATTCCCATTCAATACAAATCATACTTAAAGGAGTAATTCACAACGTCAATTAAAAATTAGGGGAATGTAAATTACTCTACCTTATATTTTTTTCTCCTATACGGGTCGGGGTTTTCCTTTTTCCTTGGAGATTGTTTTCCCAATTAGTTTTTTGAGAAAACAATTCAAATCTTATGCGGGTTTCCTTTCAGTTATACTTTCCTATAGTTAATTTCCTAATTTCTATGTTGATCTAATTCTTACAACATTCTTGAAATCAAAATCTACAGGAAAACATCAAATTGGAGTATTTTAAATTATACCGGAGGTTTCAGAAGCTTAAAATTTGATTCTTGCTTCTTTCCAGCAACTCTGGCAACGACGCACGGCAGAGCATGATGGTAGATAGTGGTTGGCGTCAAAAATTACTCCAAAATGTAGCCCATAGCTCGAGGATACTGGATTTGAGGTCAGTTTGGCGAAAAATAACGATTTAACTGCGATTTTATGATGAAAACATGACGATGGACCCAAACTGTTTCTCCTCCGTTCACGGCGTGTGGCGATGGTTCTCACCGGCTGGCAGCTGGTGGAGGAAGAAGGCAGCTCGGGCTAGCTGTTAGTGGCGGCGATGTGGTCGAACGGAGATGGACGACGAAGATCAAAGTTGGTCTTCAAATTTGTGACGAAGGAGGAAATGTGGCTATTTTCGGCAGCTGTGGTGGCTGTTAGTCGTTACGGTGGCTTGCTACGGTATCGGGCTGAGCTGATAAACCTTTCGACAATGATGGGCGGCAATAACTCGGCCGAACGACGGATAGCATGGTGAAGGTGGCGGAGGAGGGTGACGCGTGTGAGAGAGAGAGAGAGAGAATGAGGCAGTAAGGTTGCGAGAAGGAGGAAAAATGGGAAGAAAATATGAAATTTTTGACCTTTTAGGCATCCAGGGGCATTTTGTTTTTTTCCCACTTCACCCTAGTTAAATTTTAAATGCATTCTTTGATCTGGGTAAGAATATAAGACCATATGGAAGGGATTTGAAAATCTTTTGAAGATTTTAAACCTTCCAAAAATATTTGCTAAATTCTTGAAGGTAAATAAAATTCTCTCCGTCAAATAAAATTTAATTTCAAAAAATTCTCAAATTTAAACTGCAAGCTTAGAAAAATATTCTTAAATCAATTCTAACAAAATTTTAATTTATTTTATCTAATTTATTTTATTTTTAAATCGAGTTATTATAGAAATGAATTAAACTTGACATATAAGGAATGAATTACTTCTATTTTAAAAAATTATATATTTAATTCATTTGAAGTTCATACCGATTACATTGTGTAATCCATCAGTATCTAATGTAAATTAAGTATACTAAAAGACAAAAATGAGAGTTTTAAAAAAATAATTTTATTATAGATAAATTTTTAACATTTTATTAATTTAAAAAATGGTTTTTAATAAAATAAAAAGTCCATGTTTTGTCCTATATTGAAAACTTAGCAGAGATATATACACAGTTGTAATATGCTCAGAATTTGTTTGAAATGTGTTTATCTGTCTAATGCAAGAAAGAATCTAAAATCACGCCACATATATTTATCATCCCTCTCACCTCAAGGTGCAAATATATCCAGAATACCCAATTGATCTTATATGATCCCACAGATTATACTCCTCTTTAACATCATTATTTCAAGTTTAAAATCTAAAAATTTCTCAATAATTTTTTTTAACTATAAAGATTAACTAAAATTTCTCCAAACTCTATAATTTGCATAAAAAAAATCTCATTCATTAACTTTTTTATCTAAAATATTAATAAAATAATGACAAATCACAAAAAGAAAATCATATATTTAAAATCAAAATACGAATATACCTAGATGTTTTGCAAAATACCTCATGAAAATACTATTGAACTTTAAACTTGTATAGAAAATTCCCTCAACTAAACTGATATGTCTATCTTCAGCAGAGATTTTAAATAGACGAAGCTTTTTGTATGAACTGTGACATTTAGAGAGTTCTATATCAATATTTATAATTGAGAGAATTATTTATATATAACCTATAATTTAAAAAGATTATGTATATTTTAAATAAGAAACAAAATATAAAAACAAAAAACAAAAATAAAAACAAAAGCAAAATAAACAAGGGCGATCATAACAACTAAGTTTATTCTTGCCTCTTCATACATCGATCAATCATATAATATACACGTTTATTTGTTACCATACAAAGAGCCCATGACTTTCCAAGGACAAATTTTAAGCAACCAACAAGCTGCGAGTAGTTAAAGCCTGGTCGTTTGGAAGCACATTGAGGAGCCATAGTCCATTTGTTGATATGATATGCGAAAAAGCTAGTGAACAACGAGGGCGTCAAACACTGAGCTTGGGATGGAAATCAGATTTAATAAATGGAGAGGTAAATTCATCTATACAAGCCATCCGAATTCTCTCGGGGGTTGCTGGATTATCAAGAGGAAACCACTCGTTACACCCCATTTCAGCTCTTGCGGCTCTAATGGCATCCTTGATGGCAAAGAATACAGAAGATGCTAAGAAAAATGGAGGCTCACCAACAGCTTTAGATGAATGGATGGCCTTGACATTTGGATGACCCTATTATTTAGTGCACAAAGCAATCAAAAGGTAAGTAATCATGCAGCAACTTCAAAATGCATCCGCATATGCTTCAAGGAATATAAGATGCGTGAGCTAATATTACAATGTTTTAATAACACATGAATACATTAATCTTACGAATATCTTTGACAGATGGAGAAATGGAAATATAGTTAAATAAAGCTAGGCAGGACATGTTGAAAAATTGACACCAATATAGACATGATAAAGTTAATCAATTAGCTATATTTTTTGATTAAACCAAGACATGTAATGCAAGCCATACGAATAATGACAACACCGTACACTCTCCATACAAAGGATGTCAGTCACGATTGTTTTATAGACTGCAAAAAGTCTGTTTAGTTCATTCTTTCCCATAATTAACAATAGCGACAGTAGTTACCCCATTTCTTATTACAAGTTTCTGTCTTGTTCTTTTTTTTAAAAAAAAAAAATGCCCCAATTAATACTCAATTTCTGAGATTATGCCCATCACTCCACAGTGCCACTACGCAATGTAAACAAAGTGAAGTTTCTTCCATGTACATCCACTGCTCCTATCCACTTACCCTAAAATAAGAACTAAAAAGCTGTTCTGGAACATACCTTCAGTAGTGAGACATTAAATTTCAAGGGAACATCATTTACAGATGGAATTTTATAATTTCCAGGCCCACATGTGTAAAGGCACCCAGGGGGAATCCATTTATGGGCTCCATCTCCCCATTTAAGTTCTTCCAGTGCCACCCAACCCAAACCTTGAATAAAAGCTCCTTCAATCTGTAAAAAGTAATAGCAAGAAGCAAATGAGTATGTCTTGCAAAAATAAATCAAATATGATTTCAAGAATAGAAATATAAATATTAAGTTATAACTCCAAAGGAATTATAAACAATATTTAATTTACTACACAAATAAATAAGGACGGCAATTTTAAGTTTTTCCCAAAGTAAACCTCTGACCCAATAGTGCAAAACCTTTTATTTTGGTTATTAAACAGATAACATGCAAAAAGCCAAAGACTAAAAACCTGGTTATAAATGATTGGCAAGGGTGGACTTGGAAATTTCTTTTATGATTTTCAGAAACTAAGTCGAGCCACTTTTATTTATAACAACCATTATTTTCTAGCAATTCTTGGCAATATCTCCAATAGGCATAGAAGGTCTAATATATTAAATTTTTCTAATTAAAGAATAATGAATACAAATATTCAAATTATTTCTGAAAAATCAAAATTCTGTCAACTATTATAGAAGTTAAGGAAAGGAAATGATTGAAGAATAATGATTCTTCCATTTTTCTGTCAAATGTTTCATAGGAATTTATTCCCTCTCTTCCTTACTCCTCTTTCTTCCTCTTAAAGCTTCTTTCTCTATTCTGAGAATAATAATAACAATAAACTATAGAAGAAAATACCTGTCCAACATCTATCGCTGGGTTCAGGGAATACCCAAGATCCAAAACTATGTTTGCTTCCCTTGTATGAAAATCTCCAGTCAAGGTGTCAATTTCCACCTCAGCAAATGCAGCCCCATAAGTGAAGTACCTAAATGGATTTCCTTTACCACTTCTCCATTCAAAGCCAATATCAGGTGTAATATAAAATCCATGGGCAGAAAGGTCTATTCGATCTGCATAGCATGCACTAGCCAGCTGAAAACAATAAATTAACAGAAAATATCAAAAGATAATTTGCAAGGACAAGATAGTTTGTCATTGTAGAGACAATCATAAAAACTACTTTTATTGAACATATGATTGTTGACAAACCTATACATCATGTTCAGAAGGATTTGAAATATGGTACAGGTTATATCAATTATCATGTGCTCCAAATTATTTATATGAATATATTTACAATCTTGTAAACCTTTCTTCTTTTGCTTTTATCCCAAATTCAAACAAGTGCAAAACAGCTAATAATATCCTAATTGGTTGGAAAAATCTGTATTAATTAAATCTATGAGAACACGTATGTTTTAGTGCCTATTATCTCCAACATACTTATATGACTTCCCCGAAGGTTCTTTTTTCACCGCAATCCTCAATGCATATGATATGGAAATACATCTATCATAATGGACAATAAGTGAGACATTCTTGAATAGTCCTTTTTTCTGAGTGGATCATTTCTTCACGTGAGATGCAACAACAGTAAATACAGGATACCTCAGCAAATGAATTGAAAATTTGTTGTGAAGCAATAGGCTCCATGCGTGCCTTTATTTTCTCACATGCATCTAAAACTGCTGCTCCATACATATCAGAACTTGCAGAAGCAGCTGTTGGTGAAGCATTAGGAACCTAATTTGGTAGCAAAGAAGAGCATGTCATAGCTATATAGCATCAAAATCAACAGTCCGCAGATATAGCCAAGGAAAAAAAAAAGTAGAAGAAAAGGATAGTCCAACCGAATGGAAAAGGCATCTCATGATTTTTATATTCAAATATTTTGCAACAAAAATGGTTGCAGAAAGCATCACTCTCTAAGCTATATTTTCTGGGGACTACAGTTCTTTCTTAATTTTGTTTTGTAGGCTTAGTTTTCTAGGGTGTTGAGAAAGTTTCATAGGTCACTAAATTTTATTTTCAAACAAATGATGCTGGTGTTTGTAGATTTTTAATTTATTTTGCCATTATAGTAATAGTACTTACTTATCTAGAATATTATATGAGACATTTAGAATAAAAATATCATCAACCCAAAGGGGTAGCTCGTTACCTTATCAGTGCTTGTATCTGATATAAAGACAGAACTAAGGGGGATACTGAAGGCAGATGCAGCAATCTGAGCAACTTTTGTATGCAAACCCTGCCCCATTTCTACACCCCCATGGGTAACTAAAACAGTTCCATCAGTGTAGACATGAACCAGAGCACCTGCCTAAATTTATTAAGAAAATATGAAACTCGTCAATATTTTTAATCCATGAAAATATATATAATCTAAAAAAAATAACAAAATTAGTTATATTGGATCCCAAAACAGTTTTTTAAAATAAAATATAACAGAAAATGAAACATTAGAAACAAAAACAACAGACTTTTCCCACTAGGTGGGGTTAGCTACACATAAATCCAGCAACATCAATATGTTCTATCTTTACTCATTTCTAGAGTTAGATTTTTATAGTTAAATTCATCCAAATAATTTCTCCTATTATTTTCTTTAGTCTCGCCCTACCTTTAGTTATTGGATTATGTTTCATCTAGTCAACTCTTCATATAGGAACCCTAATCATCTCCTATATGCATGAACAAACCACGTAAGACGCGTCTCTACCAACTTATCTAAGTGCTACGCCAACTTTCTCTCTAATGCACTCATTCCTAATTCTATCTTTTCTAGTATGTCTATTCATCCACCCAACATTTAGTACTACTAAGTTTGATTTTCATAGCCGGTCCCGACAAAAAAGAGTTGCATTAGGTAGTCAACAACCAACATAAAACTTTGTCGAATATTTATGAGTATGGACCAATGACATGAACATCACAGAAATATACTCGAGCAAAATAAATAATCAAGTGACGTAAATCAATATCCTATCACTTGAGAGAATACAAGTTACAAATATAAAAATCATAAGCCATGGTAGCACTATCAATCATTTTGAAGATACAGTGAAGAAATCTTAAACTTATATTTCACTACATGAAAAGTTTAAGTAAATTAAAAGTTGTGGTATATTAATTACAGCTCAACATTGCAACAAATAGTTTTTGAAATATGTATTGATGTCGACAAAGCTGATGGCTAATAGTAGACAATAAAATCCAAGGAAATAAAAAACTCAATGAGGATACATAAAGTATCAGAAATTAGTTCTGAACCTATCCCTAGAAGTGGTTACTCAGACCTCAGTCCAATCTACCTTACTCTTGGACTTCCATCTTCAGTTGATTACTAAATGTATTAGATTGTCATTCCATACAGCAAAGCACATTTTCTCTCTCCCCTCCCCCTAAATATAATAGAACTTAGATATTACCTGGTTCATAAGCTTTGTTGTAAAGGATATGCCAAACTTAGTTGGAACCATAGCAATCCCACGCTTCATCCACCTGTTTTGACTATTGAATAGGTCAACTTCTTCACGTGCCTTCACAAAGTTAGAGGATAACTTAAGTTCATTCCATAGCTGAGCTAGTGTACAGTGCTGAAGTTGCTGACCATAATGCAACACAGATCCTTCACCTTGAAAATTTATTTCCTGAAAAGAAACTTGGTTTACAAAGTTTGAAAGGAAAATCAACCAATATTGATAATGACTGCGATAAAAATTCACAGGTTCAACACAAGAAAGAATATAGATCAAAGTTATATATCCTACCCTTATCTCTTCTGGGTTCTTCTTCAGTTCGACAGCTATTCTCTGAATCCAATTTTCAGTAACAAGCATGCCTTGAGGACCGCCAAATCCACGGAAAGCAGTGTGGCTAGGGAAATTAGTGAAGCAAACCCTTCCCACTATCCTCACATTTGGTATTTCATATACATTATCTGAATGAAACATAGCACGTTCAAGAACTGCAAGGGACAAATCCAATGAATTTCCAGCATTGTTATAGATTTCAAGATCTAGTGCAAGCACCCTCCCTTCATTTGTAAATCCAACCTGAATCCAATAATTTTCAACAAAAATGAAGCAGAGGATGATTACTCAACTGAAAATGATCCAATTGGCCAGAATAATAGAACATACAAATCAAAGGAGTGCAAGAAGCAAGGCATAGTTTGACTTCTCTCCTCTCCCTAAGATTCATTTTGTTTCATTTTTTAATTCCCCCAATTTTTTATACAACAACATACTAAACATTTTCCCAATTTTTTATATTTAATCATTTTATAAAGAAAGCAAGACAAGGACCAAAAGAAAATTATACAATGGAAACATTAAGTTGAATTACTCAAAAGTATTAGAGGAAGATATTCTCAAAGTCATCTTCTGGCCTTGTATTCACAAGGAATAAGGATTGTGGCCCAGATAAAATACACAAGTTGTGTCTGTAAAACATTTTAAGAAAATATAATAAATAATGTTGAAGTGTGAAGAAAGGCATAAGTTTAAACCATAGAGTAACTGTAGCAATACCTTGTACTTCCCTAAAAAACTATGGCGTTGCCCAGTAATCATCATATCTATATCTCGGTCTAGTGTGATTTTCACAGGACGATTTAACAGATATGACGGAACCGCAGCTGCAGCTGCAATAAAAGCTGATCTTGTCTCCTTTCCTCCAAATCCACCACCAATTCGCTTTGTTTTGCAAACTACCTTTGACATAGGAAGACCAAGAACAACAGAGACATATTTCTGGTGCTTCTGAGGAGCCTGCAATAACACAGAGATTCTGACTTAAATGAGAGGGTAGAAAAAGATAAGGCCAAAACATGTCAGTAGGCCACTATTAAACTAGAGAAATAAAGAAATTGAACATTTAATAGCAACTTTGTCTTTTGCAGAAAAGATTCAATGGTGATACAGTCAGGAACGAGATGAACTATGTGCACAGAACTTGAACCTACTCCCCATCCCACCAACACAAACAGAAATTTAAAATAACAAGATGTAATATTATCATATTAGACTTTAAATTCCCATATTTTCAAGAGACTGATAACATTACCGACAACAATTGGGATACGAAAGGAAAAATAGCAGCAGACCAAAAGTACAAGGATCTTGAATACAAATAATCTCTACTAACTGAGTTCGTAGGAGGACTAATCCCAGTACAATGATTGAATTAATTAAGTTCAGATGCTGACAAGAAACATGCCTAGGGGTATTTATAGTCAAGATACCCATCTAAAATGCATAAAACAGAAAATAGAGAACATGCACAGACAATTGGAAACATACTTAAAAATTAGGAAAGCAAAGAAAACTAGAAATAACTATAAATCAGTAATGTGGAGAAGTGGGTCTGCTGATGTGGCACTTCAGCATAGTGGGTCGTTACCAATAACTCCAGCAAAGGAAGGGATGAGTCTTGAGAGTTGCTAGATGGAATATTCTTCCTTCTAGAATAAGTGAGCAGTAGTTTACTGCTATCAGAGACACCACAGCAATAGAGTCACATGGCATGTCAACTGGTTGCTAGAACATGACCATTACACACAGGGATGGAACAATGGACACACAAACCAACACTTGTAGGAAGAGATGAACATGTCATAAAGGTTTGCACCTTGCACATTAATCAAGTACTCAAGCATGGTACAATCCAGATGAGCAGCGTATGAAATACATGCACTGGCCAGGAAAGGTTCAATATGCCAAAGAACAAGTTGCCAAAATAAAATGGTCGTATTCTTCAACACCCTCCTTTTAGCTTTTTTCCATAATTTGACTTTGTTATCATGTCATGGACCACTCCATCCCAATGGATTAAGACGTTAGTGAAGGAATGCCTAAGATTGGTTTTATTAATATCTCTAACTCCAACATTTATAAATGCTTTGATTGTATATCGGCATTGATGTGGTTTAGTCATGCATGGCAAAATCCTTGACATAAAGCAATTGATAGATACTAGAAAACTAGCTAAAGATTTAATACTGCTAAAGTTTCCAAAAGATACATATACTATATCTTACAGGTACTAATTACAAGAATGCTTACTTGAGTAGATGAAATCATATGAACTTCATTCCCACCATCCACTGTCCATACTAAACTGCTATGTGGCTCCAAATAAAAGTGTTCTTGACCTCCAATCTGAACTTCCCCTTCAATTATCTTTTCACATTGACCAGACTGAAAACAGTGATCCACGTCACCTTTTCTCAAACATCTCTCTGAGTTAGGATGAAAACTTTTAGCGTCAATGGCATCCTGTATTGTCAGGATGGCAGGGAGCTCTTCATACTCAACATGGACTTTTCTTGCTGCTAGCTTTGCATTTTCATGAGTATCCGCAACAACTACTCCTATAACCTGTTGATAAACATACAAATCCCATTTATAAAAGTACATGCAAGATATATTTCGAGCTTTCAAGCATAACATAATATCATTTTTTCTTTTCCTTTTCTAAGTAACATTTCACTGCTTCCAGCTTCCAATTTTTACCACAACTCCATCTCCATCATTATAGAGAGAATGCACACAAGTGCCATACAAAAGAAGCAAAAAGAATTCCTTTCCCTTTATAACCTCAAGCTAAAAATTTATTAAAATAACAAATCACAAACATCAGAACTGCTAGATACCTGCCCCACACAAGTGACATAATCTTCAGCAAAAAGTTCCTCATCAATAACAACAGGTCCAATTTTATTACCACCTGGTACGTCTTTGGCCAGGAAAATGCCCACAAATCCAGGTGAAGACTTGGCTCCTGAATCATCAATTGAAAGTATTTGAGCATGGGGTTTTCCACTCAACACTAAGGCTGCATGCAAACCATTAGGAGGCAATTGTGTGTCATCAGCATATTCTGCCTCCCCTGTTACCTGAATAAAGATTATAACATCAACCATATAGTCAAGAAGAATTTCCAATAAAAATATGTAGATATACAATGTGATCAACTGAATAAACTTTAAATATAATTTCCTGGAAGGAACCACATAAACCAATCAAGTGAATATATATATATATATATATATATATGTTGATATGCAGGTAAGGCACTTAACTTCAATCCTAGCAAGCAACATAACTATGAAACTTTATATGAACACGTGGAATTAAAATAATTATAGCCAACAGAGGAATTTAGGTTTGGATCTTATGAATGCAGTCTAAGAATCTAAGTCCCTGTTCATTATCTAATGGTCCAAGAAGCCATCAACGTCAGACTGTCTGCTAAGCACCAACATGCAAAATAGTAGCAGGAGGAAGTGAATATAACCAACAAAGAAGTTAAATTTTACATATGACATGTGAGGATTCTTTAGGATGAATCTCAGGTTCCTGCAGTAGTTTTAATTAGCAATTAAAAAAAAAAAGTGATAAGCATCAGGATAAGTACCCTTCATAATAGTGTATCTTTAAAAGTTTGATAGTAAGAGAAGCACGAATGAAGAAGCTGTGAGCAAGGGCTTGCCAGTAACTAAATCATACAATTTGTGAATGTAAAGGAGAGGCAAAGAAGAGGAGAAACAAAAGATATAATGAGGTTTAGCCACAATGGCCTACATCCACAGAGAGAAAACCAAAAGGGGTCACATCTCTCGTTTACTAATGTTGAATTAAACTTACGCAAGGAGCTATATTGCAATGATGCTTTCACAATCTAAAAGAAAATATTTTCAAATAGACTACTTCACATGTGTTTTCATATATTCAATTCTTCTAGTGTTAACAAATCTAGAGTAGATTATGTGGCTGGTAATCTAGGGTTAAAGTTTAACCATACAAGTACGTATACAAACCTGAAGTCTTGATGATAGATGAACCTCAGAAGAACCCACCGCTGTCCCATGCTTCATGATTTCATAGTCCTGAGATCCACTAGCTGGTGGGCGGTGGACTGATTTCACAGCAGATAGATATGATAATGGTACATGGTCTTTGAAGTGCTTATCACCCTCCATTTGATGAGACACCCACAGAAAAAATTTGAAGAAGAAACTTAGCGTCAAAGATTTCCGAAACTCAACCATTCCACCAGGAGCATCTTCCTTAAGTGATATATCCTTTTGTAGGACTTTCAGTGCATTTTGCAACAGATCTTGGTCCCATATCTTTCCAATGAGAAATTCCTTAGTTTTACTTGCAGAAAGAGACAACGGAGCCACCCCACCGTAAACAATTGATGCATCAACAACAACCCAATTTTCACTATGTTTCTGAAGATAAACACGCATGCCAGAATTTGCAATTGCAATATCATCATCTCTTCTATGAGCCTGTTTAAATTCTTTCACAAATTCAAAGGCCCTGGTCCATGGCAAGAATACTGAGAACAAGATTTCACCATTAGCCAAATCTACCTTACGATAATCAAGAAAGAAATTTTCTGCCATTGTTGTCCTGATGTTCCCTTGGCAATCAATAATCTGAAACTTTGCTCCAGCTGCCATCCAGAGAGGGTTCAAGTCCGATATAGGACTTGCAGTACATATGTTCCCACCAACTGATGCAACATTTCTTATCTGTGTTCCAGCAAACCATTTTAGTTGCTCAATAAAAGCCTTACAAGACAAAGTTTCGTGAGCAGCTCGCTCAGTAATAACCTTCCGGAAAAAAGTCAAAAGATCAGATAGTCTTACTGCAGCACCTATTTCTATGCCATCATGTTTTACATTCAAAGCATTCAATTCTGGCACATGCATTACAGAAATTAAAACCTGATACTGCTTTCTCTTAAATCTCATCTCAATTCCTACCTCAGTATTACCAACTAACAACTTTGCATCAGGATATTGGGCTTTCAAATCCAATACATGTTTAAGTTTTAGAGGTCGATACCACTTTAGCCCACCAAATCCAGTCAAATTTAAGTAGTTTAGATTCCTCAACAACAGTTCAGGAGGAAAGATGAGCTCCTTCTCCGTATATATGCTCCCATCTATTTCACTGTGGGAGGTAGGTTTATGTCTATCTTCACTAGGTATGCATTTTCTGTCTTTATCTACATCATTGACATTGTTTGGTTTACATGAACAGGGTTTACCAGTTGATGGACAAACAGACTCACCTTCTTCGAGACGCACTGAAGAAACACCACTATACAATTTATCATCAGTTTTAGCAAAGACCCGGAATGCATCAAGTATTGGTCTGTAACCAGTGCATCGACACAAGTTCCCAGAAAGACATTCTTCAATCTGCTCTTCACTAGGTGGTGTTCGACTTGACCTTAATAATGCATACATGGACAAAACAAAACCAGGTGTACAGAATCCACATTGTGAACCATGAGCACGTGCCAGTGATTCCTGCAGAGCTCACAAGGTTAAGTTCCTAAAATCAAACGATCAATAAAGATTTAAAAAAAAAAAGAAGAAAAAGCTCATAGCTTAAGCCTTTGAAGATATAACATGATACATGAGAAACTATTGAATAAAGTAGAATACCCAAAATGTTGTAAGTAGACATGCATCATGAAGGAAAATAGTATGATCGTGCATCACCTGGATAGGGTGCAATCCATGCTTGTAGTTTCCCAATCCCTCCACTGTAATCACATGCATCCCTTCAACTGAATATAGGGGTGCTAAGCAAGCATTGATAGCATAGTGCCTGAAAGAAGATTTAAAACTAAAATGGTAAGTTTGGTGTCAAGATACAAGAGAGAAATGTTTCAGCAGTAAATAAGCATTGCATGAGAAAGAAACACTTACACACATCTTTTAAGGTTTCTATCATAATGAGAAACCATAACTGTGCAAGCTCCACAACCACCTTCGCCACAGCCAAGTTTAGTCCCCGTAAGACCTATGTCTTCTTTACCATAGGGGAGCAGGAGGACTAATTAGTTAGTTCTGATTAACCAAGAAGAAAATTTAAAAGAACTCAATAAAAATTTAAGTAAATATGAATAAGAAAACTAGAAAAGAATAAAGTTGTCTATATTTTTTAAACATTAGGAAAAACGATAATGCATGTTTCTTTTTTCTTTTTTCTCCTTTTTCTATTTGAGGGGTCAGCATGGGGAATTAATAGGACAATCCAATCAACTACCAAAGAGCATGAACTCAAAGTTGAAACATTTGCCTATATAATATAAAAGAGAACTTAAGGAATATCTTCAAGGAAAAATATACGCAAATATGAAACACTCTAAAAATCAGATCTTCAGTTTAATGACATTGCGACAGTATAAAATATTTACAGAATACCGACAGGGCACATAAACGGAAGAAAACTCTTGAAGTTCAACTTTGTATTAAAAATATTGCAATTTTGAGATGATGGCATCAATATCAAGATACTAAAGTAAAACTCGTGATCCATATATAACATAACATGTTTGTAGACCCATAGCAAGTAGGAAATTCGCATTAAGAACTGAACAATGTAATCCCCACAATACTTTGTGTCTTTGGGGTAAATTAGGAAAAGAAAGTTTAATGTTTTCGAGCAATCTAGAGAACCGACTAGTAAAAACAACTTCATTTCGGAAAGTAAGAGCAGCAAATATTGTGCAATCCTGTTCGGTTCCTCAATCCATATGCAAAGTTGTCATATTCAAGCATAAAAAATAAGACACCACACTCAATTCAATCCCAAAAAAAACGAATAGCAAGGAACTTCATTACTCGGTACTGAAATGCATACAACCAACAACCAACGAAACATGTGTAACACAGATCGATGAGTGATACCTCTGAGGTACTCAAGAAGGGTCAAGTGAGCCAATCCATCTGGTAACACTCTACGAGCTCCGTTGACGTACAATATGGCCTCCTTCGACTCCTCACGAATTTTGCCTGGCCCTTCGTTCTCCAACGACCCCATTTATCCCTTGAGTTGTTCTGTATGTACCTGATGGAAGAGGATGAAACTCCAGTTCAAATGAAACGAGCTGTGATTCAATCTCCTGGCGTCAAGTGTCTGAAACTGAAACTGAAGCTAGTGAAAACGTGACGACGCCAACTCCATCTTATTTTAAAATGGTTAAAAGTAGGAATCTCTGTACAATCAAATTGAGGTGGATCATGTTTATTTTTAGGGATATTTTCAAGAAACTATCTCTTAGATGTTACTAAACGAAAACAAAAATAGTTGACCTCTCCCAGAGTCCCAATAAACTGAAATACTCGATCAAGCCATCACTGGTTGCAGCTGATTAATGTTCGATTCCTTTTCATTTCCATACTGTAATTTCTAAGATAGGCTCTCCCAATGGATTAGGCAATGAAGAATCTTGTGGTTGCACAAATAATTTTTGCTAGCCGCGTTAATATTTAGGATTACGAATAATTTTTTTTAATATTGAGTTGATTCTTGATTGTATTTCTTTATTGTTAATTTCTTTTGTTAAAAATATTAAAATTCTACAAACAAGGGTGTTTAAAATTGATTAAAATTAATATCGATAAGTAAATCAAATTAAATTGAATAAAATTGATCAAAATTTATTTTTGATTAATTTTGTTTAAACATTTTTTTTATGATTTGATTTAGTTTGTAATTTGATATGTTAAAAATTTAAACCAAACTAATTATATATATATATATATAAAATATTATAATATATATGTTATTTATATTAAAAGAATCTCCCTTATACAAAATATATTATTTTTAAAATATTTATTTTAACTTATAATTATTTAATTTTCTTAAATAAATATATATGTATGTATAATATTTATAATCTCAAAATAAATTATATAAAATTACTTTATTTTAATATTTTAATTTTTTTTCAGTTGTACTACATTGATTTTTTCATAGAACAATATTAAAAATTTATATTTAAAAAAAATTAAATTAATTAGTCTATATATTATATTTTTCTTAAAAATAATTTAATTTTGAAACTTATTTGATTTTATAATTATTTGAACTAGATTTAAAATAACAATATTATTTACTTATTTTATAATATTGTTTGAATATGTATTAACTAAGAATATCTATAATTTTATCTTATTAATGAATGAAATATTACAATATTTTTTTGTTATTTGTTTTTATTTACATATTAAAAAAATTATTTTATTTTTTTTTGTTGATAAACTTAAATGTATAAAATTAGTAAATTAAAATAGCTCAAATCGTCTAAACCAAAATACTCACAACTTATTATTTACGGTTATGTTTGGTTTAGTTTTATGTTGTAAAATCAAACGGATTTATGTCAAACTAACGTGAATGGTTCTTTTTTTTTTAAACTGTCCAACCGACAAACAGTAAAGCGTAACTAATTTACTTTAAATTGTCGACATGATTTGGAGTATTGAAATTACACAAAACATCCTCTTTCAAATTACGTGATCTCTATTATTGTCAACTTGAAAGATTTTATTTTTATGTTAATGGGCTCATTTCGAACTAGGCTAGTTGCATTCTTTTTTATAGGCTAGTTGCATTCTTTTTTATCGACACATCAGAATTTTGGACAGCTTACTGTTTTACTAGTTTTTGGCCTAAATCAAGGGGTAAACCATCTATTTTGGAGCTTATTTTTGGAGCATCTCTAGGAAATTATGCAAGGAAACTTCTACAAAAAGATGGGCTTCAAAACATACTATTTAGTTGCTGAAATCTTAGTATTTCCAAAGCTGTCCAGGTTTGCTGCTACGTTTGTCTCCCTACTGTTTTGCTTGCAAAACACCAACCAAACCATTTCAGAAATTTACCAAATTTTTCAGAACTCAAGTTCTGTCTTTTAAGAGTCCTCTGAAATTTTACAGAATTTATTTCAGTGGTCTGGTAGGTTTCACACATCAAAACAAATTGGGATTCTATTTGAGTGGCAAAACAGGGCAGTATAACAATGTCCTTTTTTCTTGGACTCAAAAATCCTACTTAAGCATATCTAAAAATTCCCATTGACCCTAGATCACTTGTACATGATGTGTAGAATCAAGAATTATTAAGCGTCAATCATTTGGTCCCAATTCACTTTCATTACTACCCAGCACTTTGCCTCTCGGTTTTTCCCATAAACTCCACTCCTTTACCCCAATCTGTCAAAACTCACTATTTTGATGGCTCTAAGAAGTTCTACTATGTTCCCACATGGTACAAAGTATAAACTGAATAAGACAGCAGCAATGGTTCAGATTAACAAGGTGAAATTGATGTTCTACTCTTTCATGGTTCAGTCACAATTTCCTCTTATTTGTTACAAATTAGAGACCTGCAGTTGATCATTTCAACTTCTATAATCTATTTATGTCTCCTAATGGTGTGAATTCACATTCAAATACAAACACATGCTATGCTAAGGATAATGGAAACAAGACAACCAATTTAGCTAACATTTACATACCTCTCATACTCACAATTTCAAGCCAAATAACATGCTAATGATCCATAATATAATAGTAAATTTGGATAGCATTAAGAACCAATTTCTCCTCTAATTTCAAGTCAAATTCTATTCTAAGGACACTGCAACATAAAAACAAATCTAGGACATCGTTTTAGATCAAAGTCACATGTAATTCAAGGCCACTTGACGTGTTAATAGTCACTACACAAGGCAGAAATCGTTAGGATTGGCTTTGAGGAAAATTAAAGATCTGCATTCCTGCTCTATCCTCTTTTTCTGCTTCTACAAGATGCACAAACATTACATAACTCAAGAAAAACCCAGTCATTATGCTTCAGATTTATTCACTTACTGCTCATTTCACAAAGCTATTTTGAAACCAAACCACAGATGAAATGCACTATTTTATGCAATTTTAGAAGTCACGGACTTTGGATCCTCGGACTTTGGATCCTCTGCCTTAAGTTCTCTGTCATGCTTTTTAGCAGCGGTTTTTTTCGTTGCTAAAGTGTGTTTGAATATTATTGCAACGGATATTACTGCCGCTATAACTTTTGTTTAGAATATTGATTTAAAAAAATTTATAGCAACAATAATATTTGTTGCAAAAAACGTTGCAACGAAAAAAACCGCCGCTAAAAAGTATGGTAGAGAAATTGCAAAGAACTTAAGGCAGACGATCTGAACACGAAGTCACGTGCACCCTATCAGCATCCCAAAGATCTCATAAAGTAGGTTAAATTAAAATAGTCAAAGTCCAAATTAATTTGTTGACCAAATAACAGATGAACTGCGACAATCAAACAAGTTGGAAAGCATGGCCATGATACAACTACAATAGACTATTCCAATTTAAATTCAAATCAGGCTCATATAAGACATGCTCCAGCATATCTTCTACACAAGATGAGTTTTCAGTTATAACTCATAAAACTTCTAAGAAAGGCCATATCAGATTGAAATGCTAGCATATAACATAAAACCACTACTGCCTTCAAATTTACAACGAAGAAAAAAGTTATTGCAACAAAATTTCGGCCAAGCAATTAGGTAAAGCATTTGCTAGCCCCAAGCAAAATTGCTAGTGTAGTAATAGAAATGTCATACTAGAAAAGTGTAAAGCCTTGACAATAATTGTTTCAGTGATCAACATATCATAATTCGTTAAAAATTACTACACATTATATCCCATCCTTTTTTATATTATCAATTTTGCAATACATGGCAAGGATAGAAAATATATACTCAAAATTTTAAATTAGTAGAGAAAATTGACAGATAAACCTTTGAAAACATAATCATCTCTTTTTGCTTAAGTCAACTAAAACCTAGGATATTAAAATAAAATTACAGATGTGAAAAAAAGTTAAGTGTAGACTCAGATAACCTTCAATTAAAGGTGTTTGTGAACTAAACTAGTTCAATTTCAGACCAAATCTTTAACTAAACCAGTCTTTGATTGGTTTGAGAATATTAAAACCATGCAAACAAAGGAATCTATATAATAATTTATAGGAAACCTAAGCTTAGGCCGACCACTTTATATAATTTTATGAAAGAGAAAAGGACAATATTGTCTAAAAGTATACATGGTAATCTTCTCTGTAATATCCGCATTTTTATAATTTCAGGTATGCCCTAAATTCCTAAATTTAGTAATTTCATATCTAAATAATTGTAATTAAATTTTTTTAGGTTTCTTTAATCAGAGAAAGGACTAAACTGAAAGAAAAGTAAAGGGACCAAAGTAAAAAGAGAAAAGTTTTATTAAAATATCTATCATCATCATTACTTTGTATGAGGATCGAGGTATATTAATGATGCGTAATCATGACGTTGAAAAATATCTAGTACGAGGATCGAGGTGTATTAATGATATGTAATCATGACACTAAAAAATACCTAAAAGATAATGATTACCTTTAGAAAAAATGTCTAAGAGTAAATTAGTAATTTATCACAAGAGTAAAATCATAATTTACCACTAGGGGTAAAATGGTAATTTTATCAAAAGGACAAAATAGTCATTTTGACAATAAAGAATTTGTAAAATTTCAAGAATACCATCTCACTAAACCCATAGCTATTTGAAGGAAATTGAAGGGTAAATTGGTTATTTTGCCACCAATTTATGTTTCACGTGTTCTTCTCCAAGCCAAAATGCAAAACCAACGTGAGAGTGAAGGTGAGGAAAAGCCGAGACGGTGAAGGAGGAAGAGGAAGAAGAGAAAGTGGAGGAATCACCAAGGAAAGTTCACTTTCATTACTAAAGCAAGGTAGCTTAACATTCCTATGCCATTATTTTCACGATTTATGTTGATTTTCAAGCTTTTAGAACTCTTCCATGGCTACCATGAATAGTGGTGTTCATCTTTCTACATTCTTGAAACATTTAAAATTCTATTGGAAATTGCTTAAAATGTTGTATGAATGATTTATTGAGTGTTGATTGAATTAGTTAAATAGTTTAAGACAAGTTTGAGAAATTTCCTTACCATTTACAAGGAAACTCCATTTCATGAAGATTGATTTTATAATGCATGGATTGTCCTGATTATGTAATTATTGATGAAAATGGGATGAATTAGGTGTTTGCATGAAAACTAGTTGAATTCTCTTACTTTTTCCTTTTTGGCCGAGAATGCATGTATATGTATGAAGGGAAATTTTGCTTAAATTTTGCCTAATAATCATGCTAATGTCTCAGCCATAGGCAAAGGAGAGGGGGAAATTTAGTGTTTTCATGAAATGACATTATTTCCCTTTTTCTTCCCCTTTGGCCAAGAGCATCATGCTTACTTGTGAAGGGAATTTTGTTAAAATTTTGCCTAAATGTTATGTTAAAGCCTCAGTCATGAGTAAGGGATGAAGAGATGATTGATGTTTTTGGAAATCATCCCATTTTCCCATTTTTAGTTATCTTGGCCAAGAGCATAAAGTAACTTTTCATAAAAATTAAATTGCAATTATGTATCATGGTTTCAGTCAAGGTATGAAAGAAAGGGAGAAAATATGTATTTGATTATTTGTCTAAGGTATGACTTTCATAATCATGAAATCCTAGCATTGTATAAGTATAGCCATGAAAGGAAAGATGTATTTATGCATTCATATAGGTTTGTTATGAGAGAAAAGACGCTTATATGCATGCATGACCATGTTGAAATTGAAATGGAATGGAAATGGTAGAAGAAAGTGTTAATAGTTCACCTTAGACCCTTAATGTGTAATGAAATGAGATTTGGGAATTGTATAGAAATGGAAGGAAGATCAAGTAAATATGTTTATATAATGGCAAGAGTGGAAGATAGGGAATTTAAAGTGAGAAATTCTTATTTTCCTTTGAATTCTTCTCTTTGGCCGAGAGCATTACCTTCCATATCTATGAAATTTAGTTATGAAATTGTTAGCAACATATAAGGGTCATAGTTTTAGTAAAAATATAGTATCATGAAAGACTCAAAGAGTAGAAAGGGAAACATAGATAAGAAAAGGAAAACATAGAATAGAAAGAAACAGGACTTAGAGGAAGTATTTCCAATATATATTCTAGGATAGATAAGCTTGTAACCGAGTGACCAATTATCATTATGGGACGGTCATTGGGCATTCTACGATTGTGTCATGAAATTGGATGGTAAAACATCTACTCGGTATGAAAAGTTTTGAAAACACTATGATGATTGCAAATTCTAAGTTAGTGTAACCTAGATGGCCAATAATAAAAGAGGACATTTACTTAGAATTTAGCATAATCATGGGTATAAGCCTAATTATCCTAGTCTATATATGCGAAATAGTGTAATGGGAAATGATCCAATAGAAAAGTGGTGGTGATCTATAGCACTATGACCTACCCAAAAGCGAGGAGTAAATGATCTGTGTAAAGCGATAGTGATCCCGTGAGCTTAATTTTAATAATTTTCCCTTGCGTAATAGATATAAATAGGTACTCGGATCTACTAGAGGATACCTCAGATAGTACTAGTGGCAGAATTGTCACATAGAGAATAAAATTATCTCACGCATGTAGGTAGTAATATGTGGAGTAGCTCACTGGGTGACTCTCCCGATACTCTTAAGTCTTCCTTTCAAAGAGTTATGGCTTTTAGCCAAAGATTAATTACTATTTTCCTTATGATTGATATCTATTTTCCTATGAATGATGAATAGTTTTCTTATATGTACTTATACCCAAAAACGTTTTTCCTATAATCATGATACTGAATATTATATATATGGTGAACTGCTGTAATGAACTATCATATAGTATACTCATTGACGCATCAAGAAAGTTATATATGTATTATAATAGAATGAACTTCAATGTTGATAAAGAATGCAGACCTATTTTTCATATTACTACGGTGGTACATACCAGTGTTTTCAAAAAGAAAATAGATTTTCTAACTACTGAGAATTTGTTTTTTTCATAATTATAATGGGTGTGTATCATATGGCAAAGTATATTATCTGGTTAGAGATTGACATTGCTTTGGTAGAGATTCGCTAGTTAGGTTCCTTCATAGTTGTACAGAATATCTACATAGTGATAGTGATGGAGGTTCCTCCTATGTAAAGGAGCCAGGCTGACCTTTTTGGAAAATATATGTAGATAAATAATTATAGCCTTGTTTTCCCAATTTCTTATATTTTTTTGGAAAATAATTGGGATAAATCATTTTTAAATGGAGATAGTGACAAAAAGGGCATATATATCTAGATATGTGAGAAAGTTAGATGTCTATGGAAACTTTGTAAAAAGGGTATAAGTGGTAGATTTATGGCCTCCTTACCCTAGAGTGTTGTTTAGATTCCACACATCCAAAAGTATATGTGTGATGTTGTATATATTTTCTAAAAGGAAATATATAAGGATGAAGTTACTTTCTGCTACGTTGTTATTTGAATGATGTTTTAACTATTTTAGTCTTCCACTGTGTAATGTATCTATGAAATACTTGAATAATGAATCCTAAACCTAATCAAATAATAATTAGAAATAATAAATTCACTCAGGTAATATTCGAGGAAAAAAGTAAGGATAACATGCCAATCTTGTAATATCTGCTTCTTTAAAATTTATTATTGAGAATAATCTTAGAATTGTGGCTTCAAGGACTTAAATGAAAACTAGAAACTTGGGGTTGAAGTGAAAGGGACTAAAGTGTAATTTTCATATTTTGCAAGATGGTCCCTGAAGCTCCAATAGTGCCATTCCCTTAGGCTTCCTTATTTGCAAAATATTTTCCCTCCCTATCAGCATATCCCACCAATTGAGAAGGAAAGGAAAGGAAAGGCATGGGCAAGGGAGAAAAGAGGAGAAACCACATGGGAGTCTTCCATAGCTGGATTCTAGGTAAGAAATCCTTACTTACAGCTTGATAAACATCCTAAGCATCATTTAGGAATAGATTACTGCACTTAAAACCCCTCAAATCTACTGAAATGTTATGATTAGCAAAAATGGAGAAATTTCCTTTTCTTCAGAAATTCCTGAATTTCTGGTGAGAAACAATGATTTCGAGGTTGTTTAGAGATAGAAAAAAGTTTCTGAACCATTATGTTGGAGTTTTTAGCTTCCATTTAGTGTGTCTAGGTTGATTTCATATTTAGAGAATAGGTTTTACTATTCACCTAACTTGAATGTGTAAATTGGCTTGTATGACTAATGTTTGAGCATTACAAGTGGTTAGGTTTTGGGAGAAAATGGCTAGAAACTAAGCTCATGCCTTTTAAATTTGTAATGTAGTGGAATCTAGGCTGGAAAATGGTGAAAACCTAGATTTTTAAACTGTTGCAAAATATAACAGCTGACTGCTAGCATGCACCAGTCGACTATCGTATTCTTGACAAACCTAAAAAATGATACAGAGGCGTAACAATCGACTGGTAGCCTTATCAATCGACTATTGGGCCATATTTCTGCCTAGCAGTCGACTGGTAGCCTTCTATCAGTTAACTGGCAGGCCACTGTCTAGCGAAGTACAAGATTCCAGAGAGCCACCAACCAACTGATAGCTTCATGACAGTCAACTGGCAGCCCTCTAGAGAGCAATCAACCAACTGCTTGCTTCATGGCAGCCGACTGATAGCCCTCTTGTAAAAACCCTGTTAAAAATTAAATAATAAGGATAAAAATAATTGAAAACCTTGAAATATTGTTGAGAAGTGATTATGAAAATTTTTTGGAGCTCGTAGTTTAAATTTGAGAATTTTTCAATATAAAATTTTATCTGATGAAAAAATTTTTATCTACTTTTAGGAACTTAAAAAATAATTTTGGAAGGCTTATAATGCCTTAAAAATTCCAAAATCCCTTCCATATTATCCCGTATTCTTGCTTAAGTTATAAAATGCATTAAAAATTTATCTAGGTGAAATTGGTAAATTATTAAAATGCTCCTGGATGTCCTAAAATCCCAAATTTCCTTCTTTTGTTCCCATTTCTCCCTCTCCCTCGTGACTCCCTCTCCCTTCCCTCTCAAATCGCACGGCTTCTTCCTTCAGACCACTGCCCGCCATCGCCTGCACCATGCCATGCCACCACCAGACTATGCCGCTCATCACCGTCTAGCGTCTGTTGCCATCCCTCGCTATCAATAGCCACTATAGCAACTGCACCGTCGCGTTTTCCCCTTTGTCAAGAAGTAAGAACTGTGACTTTGATCTTTGCTATTCACACCGTTTGCCCGCCAGTGAGCCTAGGGTTTGGTGCTCTGGTCGATGTCGATGCTGCTTGTGACCTCTTTTGAGCCTTCTGCCACTGTGAGCTGCCAGAAATCACTGAAAAAGTAAGAAGGACTAAACTAAAATTTTTGGTTTGAATTGGAATTTCAATTTCTGATGCGTTTATGTAATCTTTAGCTCCAATAAGACTCTTATAATTGTATAGAAGTAGGAAATGGAAGGAAAATGAGGCAAAATCATCATATGAAATTATAGGGACTAA
Organism: Senna siamea; assembly: GCA_031216115.1. NCBI lineage: Eukaryota > Viridiplantae > Streptophyta > Magnoliopsida > Fabales > Fabaceae > Senna > Senna siamea. The sequence continues at coordinate 16,187,798 of CM062356.1, forward strand.
ACTAAAAGTTTTAGAAATTCTTGATATGGACTGAAATTTGAGGAATTTGATTCTTTTATGTAAATTTTAATTCCAATGAATCTTTTATGAATGGATAAAAGTAGAAAATAAAAGAAATTTGAGAGTCTTATGGGGAAATACTAAATTTGAGATGAATTAGGAGTTTAATTATAAGGAATTATAATTGAAAGGGATGGTTAGATTTATGTAGTTTTTCTTAGAAACTTCATAGGAGAAACTTAGAGAATTTGGAATTTATTCATAAGAAGTGAAAAAGGTGACTTTTGAGATTAAGTCTAAGTAAGAGGAACGTCTTGATCAAGAAAGGAACAAAGGTTAAGGTAGAGTAATTTACACTCCCTTGTTTTAAAATAATATGGTGAATTACTTGTTGTAAATAACATTTCTTGATTAAAATGGGAAATGTGTGCTGAAATTGAGTTGAGAAATGTATCATTTTTACATGAGTATAGAAATATTGCCTATATAGAGATACTCTTTGCTGCTGGATGAGATAGGCTATTGGGTTATATAATCATAGAGACGGGGCAAAATTTAGGGTGGACATTTGATAACTGGTATGGGACGGTCGTTAAATGTTCCTTATGTAGACCCCTTTTTCAAAGTTATCTGTTTTCATATAATTGGTCTATATTCGTTAGAGGTTACTCGTTAAACCAGGACAACCCTATGAAAGACTTAAGGAGTAAAGGGTGGATGGTCTATACTGGGTGACGTGTTAGTTTAAGTGTAATATCCTATAACCCTTTATATTAGTTGACTATGTGTATGTATTTATCGTATAATCGAGTAAGAGGATGAGACTAGCAGTGTGCACATGCCAGGCGATGCCCTGGAAGTTAGTTCTCACCTATCCTTGAGTGGGTGATTGGTATTACAGATCACACTCACAAAATAGGACATTATTTTCAGGTGATCGGTGTTATGGATCACACCCAAGAAAAACCAAAATATTTTTATAAAACAACATGCTTTGTGTAACATCCGCTCCTTATATGTATTAAGAGACGTTTGTCGATTTTAAATGAATTAAATGCTTGTGTTTGTTGCATTAAATTGTATATAGATGCATTAGAATAAGAGTTTTAGGTGAAGACAAAGAATAGGGACTAAATTGAAAGGAAAAAGATGAAGTGAGAATTTCCAAAACTTTAGGGCAATAGACCATAATTTTAGCCAAAAGATTTACTGTAGCAATAGAAATTTGAAACTTCCCGCTAGTGAGCTACGGACAAAATGGTAATTTAACATATTGTTGGAAAATTTATCATTTTGGGCTAAATGGTTGGGAATGAGAAATAGAGTTGCAAAGGGTCGGACTGCCTATAAATAGGCCAACCCTTCAAACCCTTTATTGTGCTTCCTAAGGTCTGAACCTTAGAGAGAGAGAGAGAGGAAGAGCTAGAGAGAGAAAGAGTTGGAATTGTGAAGGAAGAGAGCTGTTGGACGGATTTAAGCATTCTAGAAGCTAGGGAAACTTACCAGAACACCTTCTAATCATCAAACACCGATTAGAAATTAGCAAAAAGGTAGCAAATCACCCATCTCTCTTTTTTTGAAAATTACTGTTCATGGTTAGAAATTCTGAGTTTTTATAATTTTGAACTTGAGGGAGATTAAAACTTACATTCTTAGTGCTTTTTATTGCTATTGGGTGTTTTAAATTTTGTGAATGCATAAATGCAAACATGAAAAATGGGTTTTTCATAGTTTTCAAGAAAGAATTTAAATACAAGATTTGAGCATGAGTACTTGGTGGTTTGGGCTATTTTCCTGTGGTAAATGAAGCTCTTATGCTACTATTGAGTTTTTAATCATCAAAACTATTTTAAAAACATGTTCTTGGGCTAAAATAATTGGTCAATGGCGAGTTTTAAAATAGAGTATAACATAGCAGTCAACTTATAGACCCTACCAGTCAACTGTCGTGCTCCTGAGTTGCCCAAAAACGTGTCTAGAATGCTAGCTGTCGACTGCCAGAGGTTGGAAGTTGACTGCCGTGTTCTTATTTTCTAGAAATTAGCCAAGAACAAAGCAGTTGACTATTGAGGTCCTGGAAGTCGACTGATTGCTCTCTGTTTGAAACATTTTTGGGACAGCAAGCTGGAAGTTGACTGCTAAGAGGCTGGAAGTCAACTGCCAGGAGGCTGAAAGTCGACTGCCAAGAGGCTGGAAGTCGACTGCTAGGAGGCTAGAAGTCGACTTGTAGCTCTCTGTTTTGGAAAATTTGACTCAATAACCTATTTTAATCCACAATTAGCCCAATACTTCACTCAAATGTATGATTTAATCTTGAATTGTAATGTATAACATGAGAAATAAGAATGTTTGAGAAATTATGAGAAAGAGAAGAGAAATAAGAGATTTTAATTAAGTATAAACCATAAATGAGAATAATTGCAAATGGTTGATCCGTAAGAATAGTTGCATTTGGTTATACTGCAAGAAGGGATACATTTGGTTATACCGTGAGAAAGGATGCAATTAGTTATACCATGAGAATAGCTGCAACTGGATTTAATCTAGGAAAAGTTTTGCAAACAGTTAACCACGAGAATTATTGCAGATGGTTAACCACGAGAATGAATGTAGACGGTGAAAATCACGAGAATGATTACAAGCGGCCCGTGACCACAAGAGAACTCATTTATGAATGAAAATTTTGAAAGAGTTATTTTATGATGCTTTTGACTATGGCCATATCAAATTGCACGATTTCTTTGTTTATGCTCTATATTGACATGAGAAGATGATTTGTTACCATTACAATCGGAGAATATATCTTGTGTGATGAATATCTGTTGAAGTACGTGTGTAATCGTAAGTGCATGAATGAGATATTTGTATAACCCATGTATATTATTCCAATAGCATATTATTTTAAATTATTATGAAAAATAATGTAGTGGATTTTTGTATCCGTACGGTGGTACAAGTAGCTATTTTTAAACAAAAGTGATTATTGCTATTGAGAAATATTTTTCATTAAATATTGGTTTGTATTAGATGCCTAGATACCAAGTGCGATTAGAGGTAGAGATAGAATTAATGGAGATACCCTTTCTGGGGTATTTTCCTATGATCACTGGACTATAGGTCCTATTTGTATTTGAGTTACCACCCTTCCCCTGACTGTATGAATAACTAGGAGTATATAGTTGTTTGACATGCCCATTTCCCTAAATCCTTATTAGTATTTTGAAAGGATAAGGAGGATGATTTTGGTGTAAGTAAGGAGGGCATATATGTAATAAGATATGTGAGATAGAGAATTTTACTTAAAGCAGGGTATGAGTGGCAGGCTTGTTGTCTCCTTACCCTACTCAGGCTCACATATCTATAGGTATATGTCTAGGACATACTACTGTGTATGTATGTATAAATATTATGTACAGTTGAATGTGAGTGTGAATATCTCTATATCTATCTATCTCATTTAAATTACTTCATTTATTTCCTCTCTGCAACATGTGAGAACCCGAGTATAGTAACCCAAACTAGTGGCACTCAATTATTTAACTTAAGGTTGGGGGTATTACACATTGAGTTGATAATCATATGATATGTGATTGTGCATTAACATAGATTTGTTATGCAAAAATAATTTTACAAGCATTATTGAGAACAATGGTTTTCTAACAAATTGATACTATACTCTTATAAATTTGCATGTTTTCCCATGTTTATTGATTTGAAGGTAATTGGTAATTCACATATGAGTTAGAACTAATATTGGGGAGTTTTTTTCTATACTAGAGTCATAGCTGAACTTACAAATGTTTTAAACTAATTAAATTGTAAATTACTTTACTGGGATGTCTTAAATCTCATTAAGTTGTTTATTTAGATGACCAAGAGCAAGGTATGCCTAGAAACTAGCTAGGGCTGCAATATGTTTTTTTGTAGGATGTTGGAAGAAATTTTGTGACAAATTAGGCAACCTGGAAGAACAAAAGAAAGAATTTGCTATACAATCTCTGAATTTATATTTTGGATAATTGTAAATGTCTGTAGGTATTAAATATGTGGTTATTAGATGATGTTTTGGGCTATTGTAAAAATAGAGGAATGTCTTGTTTTTAGGGGAAATTCTGCCAAATTTTTGGTAAGGTTCCTGATGAGAATTGAGAATTTAAATATTTGGAGATATTTATGTTAATGAATGAATGGTTTAGATTTCTTTTATATTCCAGAGTAGATGTATATATTGCTTTAAATTGTGATGTTAGATTTGCTGAACAGGGAAGGTGGTTGAGTGGAATCTGAATGGACTGGTGAAAGAGTCTATTTGGGTTACACTTAACTAGTAATGGCCTCTTTGAGTCCCCTAGTATGGGATAGGGGAAAAATTTATTGAGGATATTTTATGCTTCTGCTATTTACTCTGATAAGTTTATGTAAGGTAGGATAAGAGGATCATTACAAAGTTGGTATCAGAGCATGGTGTACGAGTAGCCTGGTTACTGATTTACTGGTTAGCCATAGTTTACTGGTTTAGGAGAAAGCCAGGTCAGAGCCACAGGTTTTGGTTTATGGTTAGCCAGGCTTGCAGCTTAAGGGGTTATTGATTTGAACTCTTAAACTCTGGAATGTATAGGATTATGATTAAAATATTTGAGATATTAGGAGTAAACTTGCTATTTTGGTTGAATTTACTATTATTGAAGGTTAATTGTCTTCTTTCTATATTAGCTAGACATGGAAAATACGGGTAGAAATACTATTGGGAGACCTAGAGGAAGGCCAAGAAATAGGACTGAAATGGATAAAGGAATGAGGCACATAATGGACTTATTCAGGATAATGGCAGAGGCAGTACGGGATCAAGCTGCTACTAGTGCCAACGTAATAAGACAACATCAAGAGAACCACCAGAATCCGAACAATGAAAAAATTGGAATAATAATCACATATACCAAGGCTGGTTGGAGTTTCAGAATGTAGGACCAATAGCATTTACAGGCACATCCAAACCAATGGTTGTGGAAGGGTGGTTGAAGGAAATGGAGAAAATCTTCTAATTGCTGCATAGCATAGATAAACAAAGGGTCACCTATACAGCATACATGTTGAAGGAAGAAGCAGAGAACTGGTGGAATGGGGCTAAACAGTTGATGCAGGCTAAGGCCATTCATATTACCTGGGAGTCTTTCAAAAGGGTTTTCTTAGAGAAGTACTTCCCAGAGAGTGTAAGGCAGGCGAAAGAGATAGAGTTCCTGCAGCACAGACAAAGGGGTAGATTATTTAAAGAGTATCTAGCCAAATTTAAAGAGCTGGCTAGGTATTCCACTTATCTCAAGTTACATCCCGATGAAGTATGGAAGTCAGCCCAATTAGAGGCAGGCTTGGACTTACAGATGAGAACATAGATAGCCCCACTAGAGGTAAGGGACTTTGCTGTGCTAGTGAAAAAATGCCGTATCCTCAATAAAGTCTTGGAGGAGAAGCAAAATGTGAACCAAAGATTTGCTGGGTGACAAAAACAAACTGCCAAAAATCTGAATGTGAAGGGCAGAAACTTCAAACCGTAGCAAGGGTCATCTAGCAGTAACCAGCGTCTCAAAGCTACAAATTGCTCTAAATGTGGGACTAAGCATGAAAACCAACCTTGCTAGCATGAAAACCAACCTTGCTAGCATTAAACATCGGTAATATGTTACAAGTGTGAAGGCACAGGACACATTGTAAAATACTATCTGACCAGTGGTAACCAACAAAATCCTAGTGGACTGAGACCACAAGCTTAAGGGAGAGTGTTTACTTTGGACAGAGCCAATGTTGAGAAGTCACCTGGACTGATGTAGGGTAGAGTAAGATCTATAATTTTTCCTTAATAATATTTTTTGATTCAAGTGCTACGCACTCTTTCATATCTGATGTATGTGTGGGGAAAATCAACTTACCATTTCAAACCATGCCTTATGACTTGTGCATTTCCACCCCCTTAGGAGAGTCTACAATATCTCCACAAATTTACTTAAATTATCCTCTTTCCATTTATAATACCCTGTTTATTGTGGACCTTGTGTGTTTACCTTTGACTGAAATCGATGTCATTCTGGGGATGGATTGGTTATCTAAGAATCGGGTCCTTTTGAACTGTTTTGAAAAGACTATTACTTATTTGGATACCTTACCGGTGGGTGGGAGTGACAAAGTGTGCGAAGTAAATGATATATCCCTTAACTTTTCCTAGGTAGAATTGTAAGAAAGGCTAAACTTAATTCTTGTCATTAGAGACTTCCCAGAGGTGTTTCCCACATAAATAAGCAGGTTACCCCCACTGAGAGAGATTGGGTTTCTATAGACTTGGTTCCTAGTACAAGCCCAATATCCATGACATCATATAGGATGGCTTCATAGAACTGAGGGAGTTGAAGGTCCAGATAGAGGACTTGTTGGAGAAGGGATTCATTAGGCCGAGTGTGTCATCATGGGGAGCTCTTGTTCTATTTGTAAAGAAGAAGGATGGAATCATAAGGCTGTGTATAGACTACCACCGACTAAATAAAGTAACCATTAAGAATAAGTACCCTTTACCCTAAATAGATAACCTATTTGGTCAATTGCAAGGAGCCACAATCTTCTTCAAAATAAACTTGAGATCAGGATACCACCAGATTAAGGTTAAGGATGAAGATATTCCTAAGATAGCGTTTAGCACTAGGTATGTTCACTATGAGTTCCTAATGATGCCGTTTGGACTAACCAATGCTCCTGCTGTCTTTATGGATTATATGAATAAAATCTTTTGACCCTACTTGGACCAGTTTGTAGTGGTATTTATAAATGATATCCTAGTCTATTCCAAGATTCATGAAGAACATGTACAACATCTTAATGTGGTGTTATAGGTGTTGGAAGAAAAGCAATTGTATGCTAAGTTGGAAAAGTGAGTTTTGACTAGATGAGATGAAATTTTTAGGTCATGTGGTAAATGGGGAAGGGATTTCGGTAGACCCTAAGAAAATTGAAGCTATACTGGATTGAGGTCAGCCAAAGATGGTCACTGAGGTTAGGAGTTTTCTGGGTTTGGCAGGTTATTACCGAAAGTTTATACAAGGATTTTCCCAGATAGCCTTGCCATTAACCCGACTGACTAAGAAAGGTATTAAGTTTAAGTGAAGTGAAAAGTGTGAGCGTAGTTTCCAAACCCTGAAAGAGAAGTTGACTACTGCTCCAGTATTAGTAATCTCAAACTCAATAGAACCTTTTGAGGTATATACAGATGCATCAAGGAAAGGTTTAGGATGCATCTTAATACAAGCCAAGAAAGTAGTTGCTTATGCATCTAGACAACTCAAACTTGCAGAAGAAAACTACTCGACCCACGATTTAGAATTATCTGCCATGGTATTTACCTTGAAAATTTGGAGACATTATCTGTATGAGGCAGAATTTGAGGTTTTTAGTGATCATAAGAGTCATAGATACTTATTTGATCAAAATGATTGAATATAAGGCAAAGAAGGTGGGTAGAGTATCTAAAGGACTTTAACTTTGAATTAAAGTACCATGCAGGAAAAGCTAATGTGATAGCTAATACATTAAGCAAGAAGTCCTCAAAAGTAGCTAGTTTGATGGTACATGAGGTAAGATTGCTTGAGGACTTTAGGAATCTTACCCTCAATGTGATTTCACTCCCGAAGAGGTTAGTGATAAGTGACTTTCAAATAAATTGTGAGTTGAGGGAACAAGTTAAACAAGCCCAACAAGAAGATAAATCCCTAGGAAGTTATGTAAACTAGCTAGATTTTGGACTAACCACTAATGGGGTATTGATGTTTAGGAACAAAATAGTAATCCCAAACCATCAAGAGCTAAGGGAGAAATTGTTAGCAGAGGCCCATCGTAGCCACTATACCATTCACCCAGGTATTTCTAAGATGTATCAGGAGTTAAAAAGAAACTTTTAGTGGTCAGGGATACGAAAGGATATCGCAAAGTATGTAAATGCTTGTCTTACTTGTTAGCAGGTTAAGATAGAGCATCAAAGGCTGGGTTACTGAGGCTATTAGAAATATCAGAAAGGAAATAGGATCAGGTGACTATAGATTTTATAGTTGGATTACTGAGAACTCCAGCTATTTATGATTCCATATGGGTGGTAGTGGATAGATTGATCAAGTGTGCTCATTTCTTGCCTATTAAGATTAGATATTCTATAGAGAAGTTAGCCCAAGTATACCTTAGGTAAATCGTCAGGTTGCATAGGGTATCATCAGGAATAGTGTTAGATCGAGACCCTTGGTTTAGATCCATTTTTTGGCAATCCCTACAGAGAGTATTAGGAACCCAACTTAAGTTTATCATTGCCTATCATCCTCAGACTGATGGAAAATCTAAGAGAACAATCTAAGCCTTAGAAGATATGTTGAGAGCATGCGTGCTAGAACAAAAAGGGAGTGGAGACAAGTAGCTACCTTTGATAGAGTTTGCATATAATAACTATAACGCCTTTATCTAGTAATACAACTCCTCTGATTTATCCAGATAAGTTCAGTACATTATTCTTAACCTTAATTATTCATTACAACATCTGACCATTCATACCATTAAGTATTTTTATTGTGGATTAGGTTCAGGTTCCTTTGCTCAGATAACCATACTTTATGCACAATGAAAATTAAAATTTCATACATCACAGTGAAAATTCATAAAAATTTTATATTACAAATAATAAATGTTTGTTACATCTTTCTGTGAACATATGCCAGGATATATGAAGTACTTGTCTATAAGGAGTCAGGAGACAACAAGCCTGCCACTCAAACTCCTTTTACAAAATTCTAAGGATGAACCGATTCTTCACATATCCTTTCCCAATGATTACCCTTTTTCCTTTACTATATACAACCAAAAATAATAGTCCTAATTCCAATCCAAAAACCATACATAGAATCAGGACCCAAAATGAAGGACTACTAAAAATGCTCTTAACAAAAAGGACTCCCTTTAATGCTACTTCTATCCTTCCCCGAGATTGCTAAACATCTGTATCTGATAATGAGTTTCCCAGTAGCTTAACAATTCATCATTTTAAAATCTACTAATATGTACTAGTGTGCAAGCACAAAAACATTTTTCATCTACATTCCCATTATTTAAAACATAGTCTCATTCACATATATAGATTGGAAAGCATTGCATGATTATTTGAAGTGTCAATGTGATAAAAGTATGTATTCTCATTTCAAGTATAACATCTTTTCATGGAATCATTCATGTAGAAACTGCAATAAACAATGATCAGCTATACATTTTATTCTTAAAACTTACTTTGCCTCAAAGTGTGAAGTACCTTCGGTCACACTCCAAGGAATGTGGAAACTTGGACACCTTTATAAAATAATTGCGAGCACTAGATCACATGATTGAAGCACCTTCGGTCACACTTTAAGAATTGTGGACACTTGCCCACTTTAAACAATAGTTGCAAACACTAGGTCATAAGTGTGAAGCACCTTCGTTCACACCTCACTAGGTCACAAGTGTGAAGCACCTTTGGTCACACTTTAAGAATTGTGGACACTTGGCCACCTCTAAACAATAGTTGTGAACACTAGGTCACAAGTGTGAAGAACCTTCGGTCACACTTTGAGAATTGTGGAACTTGGCCACCTTTATACAATAGTTTTGAACACTATGTCACAAGTGTGAAGCACCTTCGGTCACACCTCATTAGGTCACAAGTGTGAAGCACCTTCAGTTACACTTTAAGAGTTATGGACCCTTGGCCACCTTTATAAAATAAGTCATTTACGAATAGCATAATAATTTAGTTATCATAATAACATAAGGGATTGCATTCGGCCATCATGGGTGAAAAATGAAATCTAAGGTTTTTCATGTTACATCGATACATTTTACCCTCTTTCTATGATTTAAGCTTAATGATACCATGCATTAAAATTTCCATGGTACCTTCTTACACATTTAAATTATGTAATCACGTCCTTGACAAGTCCCTCCACTTACCTTTGTGACTTAATTTTCTTTTCCTTTACCTACCAGAATTTAGACGACACATATCACTCACCCTTACATTTCAATATGTTATGGACCTTTATTGTGTGCAACAAGGAAAAATAATTACCATACTTTAAGTTATCATAAATTTTTTTTTCTCCTTTTCATAGCTAAATCCGAATGGCCATCTCTCTTACACCATATTTAACAAGCAATTTCATGCCTTACAAAGGCCACTCTCAGTTTTAGCAAGCCAATAAGGAAAAGTCAAATTTTTAAGCAAATTCTAGCTAGCCATATTTAGTTTGGTATCTATAACTTAAAACATATATTAACTTTACAAGAATCCAAATTTTCCAGCACCATCTTAGGTTAGGGTTTTCCATTATTCATGGTAAATTTTACCAACAATAGTTCTTCCGTGGAAGCCACAATATCTACTTGAACACAAGAGACACATTAGCCATGCAAAACATGATATTTCAACACTTTCTTATTCAACACTTTCTTATTCTAAGATGCAAATGTCCATCCTAACTCCTTGATAAATCATCCTTAACATCTCATGAATATTACTAACAATAATAATAATAGCAATGTTATCATAAAATTCAAGTGTTAGGAGTGGATGTTACATTTGAAGTACAATTTACTGTCCTTGCACTCTTGCCTTAGCCACTCGGTCACGCCAAGGAAGGGAAGGAAGGAAGTCACGCAAGCTTCTCCCTCATGCAAGCCACACGGTTTGGTATTTCTATTTTATGAAATTGTGAAGCTATCTCCCTAACTTGCTGCATGCATATATATATATATTTAACTCCACCCATTGTACGTAAGCTACTCCCTTCACACAAGACTCATGGTTCATGCAAGGCACATGTGAATCTCCATTTTTGAGCACGTTGGAGGCAATACAAGGGAAGGGAAGAAAACTTGTATTACATGTCTCTTCCTTCTTTCTTCTATCTCCCCACCAACCGTACTCTTCCATTCCCAATTATCCTTGCCATATGCCCACCTAGATGTGTTTTTATTCACACAATTTTTCACTCTTGCTCCACCGTACACATGCACATATTTAACTACTTTTTCCTTGGTTTATTTTACTTATTGATTGGCAAAACCATTCGGTCACTCTCTTTTTCTCTCTTCTATCTTCATTACCAATTGGAAACATTAAAATAGAATTGTAACATGTCACAATCACCAAATGGAAGCATCATTTTAATTAGCATAAGAATAAAAATGAATCTCTTTTTGCTCACTTGTCTTCTCAGTCGAATTAAAGGAAAAGGAGTCAATATTTGCTACATTGCATTCCTTTCCTTTCTTTTCTTAAGGCCGAAGTCATCGTCCCTTTTTCTTTTGTTTAAATTCAACAAAATTTCCTTTCCAATTCACTAACTTTCTCGGTTAACACAAGGAAGAAGGCTTTATTCTTTAGCATTAAATTACACAAGAAAATTCATCATACTTTATATCAAAATCATCCAATTAATTAAGGGAATCATTAATTTAAAAATAATCAAGAGAATATGGAGTGTTACAATAACAGTTATCACTCTACCATCGGTATGGCACCGTATGCTGCTTTGTATGAGAGAAGTTGTAAGTCACCCTTAAGTTGGGTAGAAATAGGGGAGAGTACCCTGTTGGGACTAGATATTATACAAGAAACTATTGATCAAATTAAAATGATCAGGGAAAAGATGAGAGTTGCCCAGCAGAGATAGGAAAAATATGCCAATAGGAGGAGGAGGCCTTTGGAATTCAATGAGAGAGACCACTTCTTTTTAAGAGTGTCACCCACTACAGGTATTGGTAGACAAATAAGGACAAAGAAGTTAAGTCCCTGATTCTTAGGACCAATCCAGATCTTGCGAAAAGTCAGTCCAGTTGCCTACCAAATTGCCCTACCTCCCTACCTGTCAAATTTACATGATGTCTTTCATGTCTCTCAACTTCAGAAATATGTTCTAGATCTCACGCATGTATTGGGGAATCAACCCATATTATTAAAGGAAAATTTAACTTATAAGTTTACTCCTGTTGAAATCCTAGATTTTAAGACTAAGTAACTCCGGAACAAAGTAATCCCCTTGGTTAAGGTACTTTGGCAGGATGTAGCAACCTAGGAGATGACATAGGAGATGGAAGACAAGATGAGGCAAAGCTATCCAGAATTGTTCACAAGTATGAATTTTAAGGGGAAGAAAATGTAATAACCCTGTTAAAAATTAAATAATTGGGATAAAAATAACTGGAAACCTTGAAATATTGTTGGGAATTATTAAAAAAAATTTTCCTGAGCTCGTATTTTAAATTTGAGAATTTTTTGGAATAAAATTTTATCTAACGAGAAAATTTTTATTTGCCTTTAAGAACTTAACAGATAATTTTGAAAGGCTTATGATACCTTAAAAATTCCCAAATCCCTTCCATATTATCTCATATTCTTGCCTAAATCAAAAAATGCATTAAAAATTTATCTGGGATAAATTGGTACATTACTAAAATGCCCCTAGATGCCTTAAAATCCCAAATTTCCTTCTTTTCTTCCCATTTCTCCCTTTCCCTCATGACTCGCTCTCCCTTCCCTCTTAAATCACACAGCTTCTTCCTTTAAAACACTTCCTGTCATTGTCTATACCATGTCATGCCACCACCTGCATCACTTGTCGTCGTCGAGCGTTTGCTGCCATCCCCTGCCGTCGATAGCCATCGTAGCAGCTGCACCATTGAGTTTTTCCCTTTGCCGAGAAGTGAGAACCGCATCTTTAATCTCTATCATCTGCACCATTTGGCTGATGGTGAGCCTTGGGTTTAGTGTTCTGGTCGACGTCGAAGCTACCATGACTTTCGCCGAGCCTCTCACCACCGTGAGTAGCCAAAAATCGTTAAAAAAGTAAGAGGGACTAAAATAAAAATTTTTAAAATTTTTGGTTTGAATTGGAATTTCAATTTCTGATGCATTTATGTAATCTTTAGCTCTAATAGGACTCTTGTGATTGTATAAAAGTATGAAATCGAAGGAAAATGAGGCAAAATCATCACATGGAATTATAGGGACTAAACTAAAAGTTTTAGAAATTCTTGATATGGACTAAAATTTTAGGAATTTAATGCTTTTTTGTAAATTTTGATTCCAGTGAGGCTTCTATGAATGGATAGAAGTAGAGAATAGAAGAACTTTGAGAGTCTTATAGCCAAAAACTAAATTTGAGTTGAATTAGGAGTTTAATTATAAGGAATTATAATTGAAAGGGATGGTTATATTTATGTAGTTTTTCTTAGAAACTTCATAGGAGGAAGTTAGAGAATTTGAAATTTATTCACAGGAAGTGAAAAAGGTGAATTGTGAGGTCAAGTCTAAGTAAGAGGAACATCTTAATCAAGAAAGGAACAAAAGTTAAGGTAGAGTAATTTACACTACCTTGTTTTAAAATAACGTGGTGAATTACTTGTTGTAAATAAGATTTCTTGATTGAAATGGGAAATGTGTGCTGAAATTAAGTTAAGAAATGTATGATTTTTACATGAGTATAGAAATATTGCTTATATAGAGATACTCTTTGTTGCTTGATGAGATAGGCTATTAGGTTATATGCTCATAGAAACGGGGCAAAATTTAGGGTGGACATTTGATAACTGGTATGGGACGGTCGTTAAATATTCCTTATGCAGACCCCTTTTTCAAACTTATCTATTTTTGTATAATTGGCCTGTATTTGTTAAGGATTATTTGTTAAACTAAGACAACCCTATGAAATACTTAAGGAGTAAAGGGTGGATGGTCTATACTGGGTGACATGTTAGTTTAAGTGTAATATCTTATAACCCTTGGTATTAGCCAACTATGTGTATGTATTTTCCGTATAGTCAGGTAAAAGGATGAGACTAGCAATGTGGACATGCTGGGGGATGCCCTGGAAGTTGGTTCTCACCTATCCTTGAGTGGGTGATTGATGTTACATATCACACCTAAGTAAAACCAAAATGTTTTTATAAAAAGACATGCATTAAGGTAATAATCGTATGATATGTGATTGTGCATTAACATGGATTTGTTGTGCAAAAAGAATTTTACAAGCATTATTGAGAATAATGGTTTTCTAACAAATTGATACTATACTCTTATAAATTTGCATGTTTTCTGACAAACCAAAATGTTTGTTGATTTAAAGGTAATTGGTAATTCACATATGTGTTAGAACTGATATTCAAGAGTTATTTTCTGTGCTGGAGTCACAGCTAAACTTACAATTGTTTTAAACTGATTAAATTGTAAATTACTCTACTAGGATGTCTTAAATCTTATTAAGTTTTTTGTTCAAATGACCAGGAATAGGGTATGTCTAGAAATTAGCTTGGGCTGCAATATGTTTTGTTGTAGGATGTTGGAAGAAATTTTGTGACAAATTAGACAACCTGGAAGAACAAAAGAAAGAATTTGCTATAAAATCTCCGAATTCATATTTTGGATAACTGTAAATGTCTGTAGGTATTAAATATATGGTTATTAGATGATGTTTTGGGCTATTGTAAAAATAAAGGGATGTCTTATTTTTAGGGGAAATTTTTTCAAATTTTTGGTAGGGTTCTTGATGATAATCGAGAATTTAAATATTTAGAGATATTTATGTTAATGAATGAATGGTTTGGATTTCTTTTATATTCCAGAGTAGGGGTATATATTGGTTTAAATTGTGATGTTAGACTTCTTACATAGGGAAGGTGGTTGAGTGGAATCTGAATGAACTGGTGAAATAGTCTATTTGGGTTACACTTAACTAGTAACGGCATCTTTGAGTTCCCTAGTATGGGATAGGAAAAAATTTATTGAGGATATTTTATGCTTCTGTTATTTACTCTAATAAGTTTATGTAAGGTAGGATAAAGGGGTCATTACACCTTCAACATGAAAAATGACTTTCAAAGCAATGAATGAGCTTGGAAACCCTTAGAATCGAATGGAATAGGGCTCAAATATCATCATACATGAGTATTACATACGTTGGGTGATAAGGGACATGAAAATAGAAAGGGAAATTAGGAGAAATATAATAGTAAAACATTAAGCCTAAGTTGCATAGCTACATATTTGTTAAGAATTAGTGTGAAGGTGAGGTTTGTTCTCAGGTAGTGAAAGAAGTGACCTGTGAGAGCAAGACTAAAAGGAAAAAGGAAGACCTTGATTAGGAAAGGAATAAACGATTGAGGTAGAGTAATCTACACTCTTTTAATTTAAAATGATGATGTTAATTGCTTGTTTTGAATTGAGAACTCATTTTTTTTATGAGATGGGAAATATTTGATGAAATTATTGTAAACTAGAATTTTTTTCAAATAAGTATAGAGATATTTCCTACATATGTTAAAAAGCATGAAATATACTCTTTGCTTCTTGTTTTGATTTGGGCTATTGGATTGTATGCTCATAAGAACGAACGGAATTTGGGATGGATATGTAATGGCTAGTATAAGATGGTCATGCAAACTAATTTAAAGAATATGATCCATTTTCAATTTGAATGGTCTATATTTGTTAGAGGTTACTATTTAAACCAATACAACCCTATAGGAGATTTTAAGGAGTAAAGAGAGGATAATCTATATGGGAAAAACATTTTGTTTTAAGTGTAAAACTCTATAACCCTAAGTATTAGTCACCTATTTGTATATATTTTTGTATAGTCGAGTAAAGAATGAGACTAGCAATTTGCACATGTTAGGGGATGCCCTGGAAGTTAGATTCTTATGTCACACAAACAAAAGGAAGTGTGACAATATCACGTGGATAAAAAGAAGCATGATAATCACTTAGAGGAGGATCCCCGTGATAACAACAATCCCAATCACATGGATAAAAGGAAGTGTGATGATAGCTTGGGATTGGAAAATAGCAGGTAATGAGATGATGATTTTAAAATGTTATATGATATGCATATTAATTTTTGGGAATATGCAAGATTATGTGCTTCTTGCATTAACATGGAACTTGTTATGCAACTGAAGTTGAAATGAAATAACAGGCATTATGAATATGATACTTTGACTAAAGTATGGTCCAACACTATGATTTTGATATGAATTTTGTAAAACATGGTATTAATTGAAAATATGTTCATTCCTATGTGTTTGATGAAATTTGAATTATAGATTTTTGCAATTCACTTGTATGTTGGTATGATACAGAGGAGAGGTATTCTATACCATAAAGAGGTATAACTGAACTTTCAACTGTTTTATAAAAATTATAAATTTGTAAATTACTCTACTAGGATAACCATATCTCATTAAGTTATTTGTTCAGATGATTAGGACCAGGATATGCTATATTAAGTTGTTTGTTTAGATGATTAGGACTAGGATATGCCTAGGAATTAGCTGGGCTTGAGATGTGTGGAGATGCGGTGCAACCTAGAAGAAGTGTAGAATTGTGAAATTTGGTAAACAGGAAATTTGAAATGGCACCTAGGCTAGGGTTTGTACATATAATGATAATTATATGATCATTGTGATGGCTGACATAAAGTGTGGAATTATTAAATGGAAATGTAATTTATTGCTGGAAGGTTAAATTCAGTAACGTTATTATTATTTGTAACTCAATTGCTCATGAAGTAATGTTTTAGAATTTTATATTCCAGAGTACATGATGGTGTTAGTTGGGATATTAGGTACGCTACGCATGAGAAGTAGTTGAGTGGAATTTGAATGGATAAATAGAAAGGTCTATTTGGATTACACTCAACTAGTAATGACCCAACTGTTATTAAAAAAAAAAAGGAAATATTTTTAGCAAGAATTACACGTTTTATGATAACTCTGATATATGTATGTAGATATTAGGGATCGTTACAAATCTTATAGCCAAGTAATTTACTAGAAAAATTATTTATAAGAAGGTCTATAAGGTTGGGATGTTACATTCTCTAACTTAATATTGCTTCTTGACTAAATTACAATAAAAAATTGGAATAAAACTTGTAGTAAGTAATACAGGGGATATGGATGTGATGATAAAAGAAAAAAAATACTCTAGTTAAAAGGTGATGAAACTACTCCTTCAGGATGGATCTTATAGTAGCTGGTCTATTGTAGATACGCTACAACATGCATAGGAAGCAAGCCACATTTGTCATGATAGTATTACACATAGAAAAATTCATCCATGTAGTACTTGTGTACTTCCATTGGTCAGACTAAATGAAATTATTATGATGGTTCACTTTTACTAATATATAATCAACAAGTTAAAAAACATTTCAATGACTTAAGAAGTTAAAACATATTTTCTAACTACAAATAAACGTTGTAAGGCTTTAAAATTTATTATCCACAGTAGTTTCCTAACTCCACCCACAAAAATAAGATGCTTTAGTGCTCCAATTCTATAATCATTTTGAAATTCCATTTCTACAAAAGTATAGAAAATAAAATATCATGTTAATACTCCTTTCCTATTTATTATTCCTATTCCCATATAAAATTATGTTAGATAGCTATTTGAAAAGGTTAGACCATTTTAAGAGTAAGTTGTTATCTTCACTTTGGGATTGTTTTAGGATACGCCATGCATACCATATTCTTGCACTAGGTAAAATTTGGAGTATTTTGTAGGAAACAATGCACATGTAAATACAAAGAGTGTTGTTTCTTTGCATTGGACTTGACTATAGAAATCCATATGGGCAAGGATAATTCATATGCCAAGTTTTGCTTAACATATAAATTTCCATTGCCAGTTTTATACATTTTTATGGTTTTTTAATCTCTCATATCAAAGGTAGATAATAAAAAAAATTTGCAATGTTATTCTTCTTGCAAAGAGTAGATACATTTGGAAAATCATAATGAATTTGGATCATCTTAAATACTACACCAGAACTCGATAAAATAAAGTGGCGGTTTAAATTCAAGAAAATGAAAAAAAAAAGTCTTTACAATGCTACCACTCAAAAGCAGACAAATCACAACAAAAAAAATGACGTGGGAGTTAGAAAACAGAGCAAAAATGAGGCTGACAAACCGACAACCTATACCTAAGTTTTAACAAGGCAAAACTAAGTCAAATGAAAAAACACCAAATGTAGAAAAACAACAAGAAGCAACAAACTTAGTAATATAAGCCAATTTTACAATAGTAGTACAAAATTGGTGGAATAGTAAACCAGAAGAATTTAGATAAGCTAAATCAATAAATACACCTTACTCAAACAAAAAAGAATTATATGCAATATTAGTAAGACAATATGAACAATTTATTAAGAAATAGATTCTTAAGAAGAAGCATAGGATTAAACGAAACAACAAAGATAGAAAATGCTATACCAAAAATGCATCACACAGAAATATGTGAATATAAACAATATTACTATAAAGCAAGACTACCAACATATGAACAACAAAGATTTTATTTAGATTTATTTTTTAAAAGGTTACCCAAATTAATATATGAAACAATCATAGAAAATGATATAAAAGCAATTAATAACATAGACTTAATGCCATATATAGCTATTATGGGAAGAAGGGAATAATATTTAAAAGAATATATATCAAATAAGTGTAGACAAGCATGGAGAAATATGAAATATTATAAAACAAATAAACTATTTTATAAAATATGGAAAATTAGAAATCCCTCGTAGATAGGGATGTGAATTAGAAAAAACAAGACAAAAAAGAAAGAGAAAATATAAATATAAATTTAAAAAATATCCAAAAGATAAGTTATATAAAGCATATAAACCTAAAAAATATTTTAAGAAACAAAAAAAAGAATAAATTATAATAAAAAACCAATAAAATGTAAATTTTATAATTGTGAAAAATTAGGACATATATCAACTAATTGTCCAAAACCAAAAAAAAAGAAAAAAATGAATATTCTACAACAAGCCTATGATTGTGACCTAGAACCTTTAGTGTAACGACCCCCTAAATCATAATATACATTCCTTTATCAGAGTAGCAGAAGCATATAAAGTTTTGAATAAATTTTTCACTTTTCCCATGTCAGGGAACATTAGAGGGTCTCTACTGGTTGAGTGTAATCTAAATAGACTCTTCTCACAGTCTATTTAAATTCCACTCTACCTTAAATCCTATGCAACATTTCTATTATCACATTGCAAACCATAACATGCTCTGGAATATAAATTCTAACAACCATTCAAATATAATTGAGATATGCTATTTAAGACTACTAAATCCATTCATACATTAGTCAGTAAAAACCATAATCCATCAAGTTCATTTTAAAAAGATCCATTCTCCTAAACCATCTTTCTACTAAAAATTCGGCAGAGTTTTCCCTAAAAACTAGACATTTCACTTTTATACAATGTTCTAAACAATTATACAGCCAGCAAATTCATCAATAAAATCAAAAAATAACAATACAGATATATATATATATATATATACAAATTCAAGCATAATTCTATGCCACAATGTCATCCTGATATCCTTCTTCTACCCAGCTATCTTCTAGGCATTCCCTTTTCTTGGTCATTTGAGCAAGCAACTTAATGAGATAGTTAAATCCTAGTAGAGAAATGTATAGTTAAACACTTATAAAATATTTAGATGCTCAGCTATGACAACGCACAAAAAACATCTCCCCAATTTGGTTTAAACGCATGTGAATTACTAAATACTATAAAATTTAAAAAGTATGGGAAATCGATGCAAAATAATATAACGAGCATATTATCTTTAAATCTAAAAAATTATACTAAAAATTTTACTTAAAATCATACCCAAGGATTTTCATATACTCATTTGTCACACGTCTCGTATGACTAATCATTATTCATTTCAAGTTGCATACCATTTTAACAGAAAACATGGTCTTTGGTTGGGTGTGATCCGTAACACCAATCACTCACTCAAGAACTGGGTGAGAATCAACATCCAGGGCGTCCCCCAGCATGTGCACAAATGCTAATTCTCATCCTCATATAGTCTATATAGAAGTACATACACATAGCCGACCAATACTCAAGGTTATAAGATATTATATTTAAACTAAAACATTATCCCAAATAGGTTATCCCCCCTTATACGCCTTGAACCTTTCATAGGGTTATCCTAGTTTAACGAATAATCCCTAACAAATGCAGACCAATTTAATTAAAAATAATTCAAATTGCAAAACCGTCTGCATAGATGATATTCAACGGCCGTCCCATACCAGCTATTGAATATCCACCTTAAGTTAGTCCGTTCCTATGGCATATAATCCCAATAGCCAAATTCTATCAAACATGCAACAAATATTCTCAATACACAAGCATTCTTATATACTCATATATATTTCTAGCATACATTACCATTCAATACAATCATGATTAAAATAGTCATTCACAATGTCAATTTAAAATTCAGGGGAGTGTAAATTACTCTACCTTTTACCGTTTGCTCCTATTCAGGCCGAGATTTTCCTTTTTCCTCGGAGATTGATCCCAATTAGTTTCCTGAGGAAACAATTCAAATCTTAGACGAGTTTTTATTTCAGTTATGCTTTCCTACAGTTTATTCCTAAATTTCTAGGTCGATTTAATCCGTAAACATGTTTGGAGTCAAATTCGATAGTAAAAACATCAAATTGGAGGATTTTAAATTATACCAGGGATTTTGGAAGCTTGAAATTTGATTCCTGCAACTCTCCAGAAACTCCAGCAATGGCACACGATTGAGCATGGTGGCGCACGACGGCAGACAGCGGCTGGGGTTAAAAATTACTCTAAAATGTAGCTTGCAACTCGAGGATGCCGGATCCAGGGTTGGTTCAACAAAACACAACAGTTTAACCATAGTTGGCGCATCTAAACAATTGGAATTGAATTAAGCATATTTTTTTGAGCTTGCAGTTAAAATTCGAGAATTTTTTGGAACAAAAATCTTATCTGATGGAAAAAATTTGATCTGGCTTCAAGAATTTAGCAGATATTTTAGAAGGATTAAAATCCTCAAAAGATTTCCAAATTCCTTTTATATGGACTTAATGTAGAAAAGCATAACTGAATGAAAAACTGGCATAAGATTTGAATTGTTTCCTTAGGAAACTAATTGGGATCAATTGCCGAGAAAAAGGAAAATCTCGACCCAAATAGGAGCAAACGGTAAAAGGTAGAGTAATTTACACTCCCTTGAATTTTAAATTAATGTTTTGAATGACTCCTTTAAGCATGATTGTATTCAATGGGAATGTGTGCTGGAAATATATATGAGTATATAAGAATGCATGTGTATTGAGAATATTTGTTGCATGTCTGATAGAATATGGCTATTAGGATTATATGCCATAGGAACGGACTACCTTAAGGTGGATATTCAATAGCTGGTATGGGACGGTCGTAGAATATCCCTTACACAGATGGTTTTGCAAATTGAATTATTTTAATTAGATTGGTCTGCATTTGTTAGGGATTATTTGTTTAACCAAGACAACCCTATGAAAGGTTCAAGGCATATAAGGGGGGATAACTTATACAGGGTAATGTTTTGGTTTAAGTATAATATTCTATAACCTTGAGTATTAGTCAGCTATGTGTATGTATTTCTGTATAGACTATATGAGGATGAGAATTAGTGTTTGTGCACATGCTAGGGGATGCCCTGGATGTTGATTCTCACTCGATCCTTGAGTGGGTGATTTGTGTTATGGATCACACTCACAATATAGGAATTTTTTTCGGGTGATTGGTGTTATGGATCACACCCAATCAAAAACCATGTTTTCTATTAAAACAACATGTAACTTTAAATGAATAATGAATAGTCACATGAGGTTTGTAACATATGAGTATATGAAAATCCTCAGCAATGATTTTAAGTAAAATTTTCAGTATAATTTTTTAGAATAAAGATAATATGCTCGTTATTTTATTTTGCATCAATTTCCCATACTGTTTAAATTTTAAAGTATTTAGTAATTCACATGTGTTTAAATCAAATTGGGGAGATGTTTTCTGTGCATTATCACAACTAAGCATCCAATTGTTTTATAAATGTTTAATTGTAAATTTCTCTATTGGGATTTAACCATATCATTAAGTTGTTTGCTCAGATGACTAGGAATAGGGAATGCCTAGGAGATAGCTGGACAGAAGAAGGATATCAAGATGACGTTGTGATATAGTATTAGGCTTGAATTTGTGTATATATATATGTATTGTTGGTTTTTGATTTTATTGATGAATTTTACTGGCTGTATTTATGGTTTGGACTGATTTTATAAAAGGGAAACGTCTGATTTTTAGGGAAAACTCTACCAAATTTTTGGGAGAATGGATTTATTTTAAAATGAACTTAATAGATTATGGTTTTTACTGACTGATGTATGAATGGATTTAATACTCTGAAATATTATATCTCAATTATATTTGAATGGTTGTTAGAATTTATATTACAGAGCATGTTATGGTTTGCAATTTGATAATAGAAATGCTACATAGGATTTAGGGTTGAGTGGAATCTGAATGGATTGTGAGAAGAGTCTATTTGGGTTACACTTAACCAGTAACGACCCTCTGATGTTCTTTGACATGGGAAAAATGAAAAATTTATTCAAAACTTTATATTCTTCCGCTACTCTGAGAGAGGAATGTATTTTTTGATTTAGGGGAGTTATTACAATAGTGGTATTAGAGCCCGATTTATTGGTTAACTGGTTTATTGATTTATTGGTTATGAATTTTTGGGTTTGCAGCTTTAGGACTTTAAATTGATTTGACTCTGGAATATCTAGGAATTGATCTAAAATTGAGATATTAAGGAATAAATCTGCTGCTATGCTGATAATTTTTGCTATTAAAGGCTAACTAATTCTTTTTTCGTGTCACTTAGCTATGGCAGATGCTAGCAGAGATAATATAAAGAGGCTAAAAGGAAGGCCAAGACACAAAGGTCAATGGGCACAAGGGAGTAGTAGCAGGGAGAATAATTTTGATTTGAGGGACATGATGAATTCCATTAGAATGATGGCAGATGCTATAAGGGAGCAAGCTACTACAAGTGCCAATATAATACGATAGTATCAGGAGGATTGTCAGAATCGAGACGATGGGAATAACAGGAATAATAACTAGATGTACCAAGGTTGGATAGAATTTCAAAGGGCAGGACCACCAACATTCTCAGGCACATCTGAGCCATTAGTAGTAGAAGGGTGGTTGAAGGAGATGGAGAAGATTTTCCAATTGTTGCATAGTATAGATGAGCAGATGGTTACTTATGCAACGTATATGCTAAAAGGAGAGGCAGAACAGTGGTAGACTAGAGTCCAGCAACTCATGGAGAGCAGGGGCATTCCATTCACATGAGAGTCTTTCAAGAGGATCTTCTTGGATAAATACTTCCCTGAGAGTGTGAGACAGGCTAAGGAAACTGAATTTCTGCAACTCAGGCAAAGAGGCAGACTGTTTGAAGAATACTTGGGCAAATTTGAAGAATTGGCTAGATGTTTCACCTATCTGAGGTTACATTATGATGAAGCTTAGAAATCAAGCCAAATGGAGGCAGGGTTAGACTTGCAGATGAGAACACAGATCGCCTTACTGGAGATAAGGGATTTTAAGATACTGGTAAATAAATGCCAAATTCTTAGTAAAAATCTGAAGGAAAGATAGAATATGAATTAAAGAATTGAAAGCAGAACGAAGCAACCAGCTAGAAATCTGAATGTGAAGGGCAGAAGTTTTAAGCCACAACAAGGGTCATCTAGCAACAACAGATGTCCAGAAATTACTAATTTCCTGAAATGTGGAACCAGGCATCCTAATCAACCTTGCTGGCATCAAACACCAATACAATGCTATAAATGCGGAGTTACAAGGCACTATGCGAAGTACTGTCCATCTGGTGAAAGCTAATAGAATCCAGGTGGACGAAGACCACAAGCTCCGGGAGAGTCTTTACTCTGGATGGAGCAAATGTCAACAAGTCACCTGGATTGATGCAGGGTAGAGGTAAGATTTATAATTTTCCTTTAATAATATTGTTTGATTCGGGTGCTATGTATTCTTTTATATCTAATGCATACGTGGAAAAAATAAACTTACCTTTCCAAACCATGCCTTGTGATCTTCATATTTTCACACCGTTAGGAGACACAACTATATCTCTATAAATATGCCTAAACTGTCCTCTTTCCATTGATGACACCCTATTCATAGTGGACCTTGTGTGTTTGCCTTTGACTGGGATCGACGTCATTCTAGGAATGGACTGGTTATCTAGAAACAAGGTTCTGTTGAATTGTTCTGAAAGGACTATCACTTATTTAGATACCTTACCAGTAGGTGAGAGTGACAGGGTGTGTGAGATAAGTGATATTTCCCTTAATCTCTCTCAGGTAGAATTGCAAGAAAGGTTAAACATAATTCCCATTGTTAGCAATTTCCCAGAGGTGTTTCCTTTAAAGATAAGTAGGTTACTCCCACCTAGAGAGATAGAATTTACAATTAACCTGATTCTAGGTATAGACCTAATAGCAATGACCCTATATAGAATAGTCTCAATGGAATTAAGGGAACTAAAGGTCTAAATAGAAGATTTGTTAGAGAAGGGATTCATTAGGCCGAGTGTGTCACATGGAGAGCTCTTGTCCTATTCATAAAGAAGAAAGATGGGAGTTTAAGGTTATGTATAGATTATCGACAGTTGAATAAGGTGACCATTAAGAATAAGTACCCATTACCTTGGATAGATAACCTGTTTGATCAGTTGCAAGGTATAACGGTATTCTCCAAAATAGACTTAAGGTCAGGATACCACCAGATTAGGGTTCAGGAGGAAATATCCCTAAGAAAACATTTAGCATTAGGTATGGTCACTATGAGTTTCTAGTGATGCCTTTTGGACTGACTAATGCACCTGTTGTCTTTATGGATTATATGAATAAGATTTTTAGACCTTACTTGGACCAATTCGTAGTGGTATTCATAGATGAAATTTTAGTCTATTCCAAGACTCATGAAGAACATGTACAACACCTTAGCACGGTGCTACAGATATTGGAGGAAAAATAATTATATTCTAAGTTATAAAAATGTAAGTTTTGGCTAGAGGAAGTGAAGTTCTTAAGTTATGTGATAAATGGGGAAGGAATTTTAGTAGACCTTAAGAAAATTAAAGCAATATTAGATTAGGGTCAGCTAAGAACGATCACCGAAGTTAGGAGCTTTCTGGGTTTGGCAGGTTATTATAGGAAATTTATACAAGGATTTTCTCGAATAGCTTTGCCATTAAAATTTTGAATGGAGCGAGCATTGTGAATATAGTTTTCAAACCCTGAAAGAAAAGTTAACCACTGCTCTAGTTCTAGTAATTCTAAAACCCTTAGAGCCATTTACAGTTTATATAGATGCATCAATGAAAGGTTTAGGATGCGTCTTAATGCAAAATAGGAGGGTAGTTTCTTATGCATCAAGACAATTGAAACTTGAAGAGGAAAACTATCCTACCCAGGACTTGGAATTAGCTGCTATGGTATTTACCCTAAAGATTTAGAGACATTACTTATACGAGGTTGTATTTGAGGTTTTTAGTGATCACAAGAGTCTTAGGTACTTATTTGATCAAAAATAGTTAAATATGAGGCAAAGAAGGTGGATTGAGTATTTGAAGGACTTTAACTTTGAGTTAAAGTACTATGCAGGAAAAGCAAACATAGTAGCTGATACATTAAGCAGGAAGTCATTACAAGTAGCTAGTTTGATAGTAGATGAGATGAGATTACTTGAGGACTTTAGGAATCTTAGCCTTAATGTAATTTCATTTCGAAAGAGATTAGTAATGAGTGACTTCTTAATAAGTTGTGATTTGAGGGACCAGATTAGACAAGCCCAACTAGAGGATGAATCCTTGGGAATTTATGTGAACCAACTTGATTTTAGGTTAGCCCCTAATGGAGTGTTAATGTTTAGGAAAAGAATAGTGATTCCAAACTATCGGGAACTAAAGAAGAAAGTGTTAGCAGAGGCTCATCGAAGCCACTATACCATCCATCCAGGTATTTCCAAGATGTATCAAGACTTGAAAAGAAATTTTTGGTGGCCAGGTATGTGAAAGGATATCACGAAGTATGTAAATGTTTGTCTTACTTGTCAGCAAGTTAAGATAGAGCATCAAAGACCTGCAGGATTATTAAAGACACTTGAGATAACGAAGAGGAAATGGGATCAAATAACCATAGATTTTATAGTTGGACTACCTAGAACACCAATAGGTTATGATTCCATTTGGGTAATAGTGGATAGATTAACCAAGTTTGCTTACTTTTTACCTATCAAGATTAGGTATTCTATGGAGAAATTAGCCCAAGTATACCTTAGGGAGATTGTGAGACTACACGGGATACCATCGAGTATAATATCAGACCAAGACCCTAGGTTTACCTTGAAATTTTGGCAATCCCTATAGCAGGCATTAGGAACCCAATTTAAGTTTAGCACCACCTATCATTCTCAAACTGATGGACAGTCTGAGAGAACAATCTAAACCTTAGAAGATATGTTAAGGGCTTGTGTGTTAGAACAGAAGGGAAGTTGGGATAAATACCTACCTTTGATAGAGTTTGCTTACAATAACAGTTATCACTCTACCATAGGTATGGCACCATATGCTGCTCTATATGGGATAAGTTGTAAATCGCCCTTAAGTTGGGTGGAAATGGGGGAGAGTACATTGTTGGGACCAGAGATTATACAAGAAACTTCTGATCATATCAAAATGATCAAGGAAAAGATGAGGGTTGCCCAACAGAGATAGGAAACCTATACAAATAGGAGGAGACCCTTAGAATTCAATGAGGGAGAGCACATATTCCTAAGAGTGTCATCCACTACAAGTATTGGTAGACAATTAAGGACAAAGAAATTGAGTCCCAGATTCTTAGGATCATTCTAAATCCTGCAAAGAATCAGTCTAGTCACCTACCAAATTGCCTTACCTCCCTACCTGTCAAACTTGCATGACGTATTCCACGTCTCGCAACTCCAGAAATATGTCCTAGATCCTGCGCATGTATTGGAGAATCAACCCATAATATTAAAGAAAAATTTGACTTATGAATCTACGCTTGTCAAAATCCTTAACTTTAAGACTAAGTAACTCTGAAATAAAGTAATCCTTTGGTTAAGGTACTTTGGCAGGTTATAGCATCTCAAGAGATGACGTGAGAGACAGAGGACGAGATTAGATAAAGTTATCCAAAATTGTTTGCAAGTATGAATTTTAGAGATAAAATTCTTTTAATGGGGGAGAATGTAATAACCCAATTTTTAAAATAAATTTAGATTTTGTTGGAATTGAATTAAGTATAATTTTTTGAGCTTGCGGTCAAAATTTGAGAATTTTTCACAATAAAAATCTTATCTGACAGAGAAAACTCGATTTGGCTTCAGGAATTTAGCAAGTATTTTGGAAGGCTTAAAATCTTCAAAAGAATTCCAAATCCCTTCCATATGGGCCTATATTATTTCCTAGATCGAAGAATGCATCTGAAATTTACCCCGGGCAAAGTGAGAAAAGACCAAAATGCCCTTAGAGGCCACAAAATCCCAAAACCTCACATTTCCTCTCATTTTTCCTTTCCTCTCTCTCTCTTTCGCACACTTTCTCTCTCTTCTCCCTCTCACTTTCTCGTGCCACCGTCCAGATTCTGGAACTGCTGAGCTATGCAACCACCGGACCTTGCCATTCTTGATCGTCGACAGATGCCACAGTGGCCGAAAATAGTCGTGTTTTCCTCTGTCTTGGATTTTAAAGCCTTGATGTGATCTCCACCATTCAATGTCGTCTGACCACACCGCCACCACCACACGCTGTGAATGGAGAAAACAGCTTTGACGTCTGCCACCTTCTTCGTTGAAAAATTGTGGCTAAACCACCGTGTTTTACTAAATTGATCCCAAATCTGATACCCTCGAGTTGCGAGCTACATTTTGGAGTATTTTT
Organism: Senna siamea; assembly: GCA_031216115.1. NCBI lineage: Eukaryota > Viridiplantae > Streptophyta > Magnoliopsida > Fabales > Fabaceae > Senna > Senna siamea. The sequence continues at coordinate 16,215,758 of CM062356.1, forward strand.
TGACCCCAATCACCGTCCGTCACTGTGCGTCACCGTGAGCTATCGTTCTTCATTGTGCGCCATTGCTGGAGTTGCTAGAAAGTTTCTAAAATCAAATTTTGAGCTTTTGAAACCCTCAGTATAATTTAAAATACTCTAATTTGATGTTTTCCTATCAAATTTGACTCTGAACATGTTTAAGGATTAGACCGACCTAGAAATTAGATAAATTAACGTAAGAAATCATAACTGAAAGGAAAACCTGCCTAAGATTTGAATTGTTTCCTCAGGAAACTAATTAGGAATAATTGGATAAATTTATATGTGATTTTATTAAAATTGAGTCTGGCATAATTTCCCGAGTCTACGGTCAAAACTTGGTAATTATTCAGAGTTAAAATTTGATCTGATGGAAGGAAACTCATCCTGACGATAGGAAATTTACAGATAAAGTATCGGACCTTAATTCCTTAAACGGAGGCCAATTTTCTTTCATGGGAATCCGTCTCCTTGCTCGAATCACAGAAGGCATTTGAAAATTTCCCCTGGCGAAGTGGCAAAAGACTTAATTGCCCCTGGAGGCTTTAAACTTTCAAAAATACCATTTTCCCACCTATTTTCCCTTTCCTCTCTCTCTTTTCCCTCTCTTTTCTTTCTCTTCTCTCTCCTCCACGCTTGCCACCGTGCACGACTAAAAATGCCACCCTATGCCGCCGCCCGACCTAGCCACCAGTGTAGCTCGACACCCTGAACCTCCCGCCACCAACCCCGGCCAACGACGGATGCCACAGCCGCCGAAAAATGTCACTTTTCCCTCCATCGTGAGTTTTCTCCTCTAGCCGTGATCTTCGCCGTTCGACATCATTCGACAACACTGCCCCCACCATTGGGAAGGTCAAGTTGCCAGCTTCCTCCGACAGCTCCCAGCCATCGAACGCCGTGGCCACGCACCCAGAACGGAGAGAAAATAGTCTGTCATGTGTCAATCTTCGACGCCAAAAAACACTGTCTAAACGGCCGTGAACCACCAAACTAACCCCAATCTGGCCTCCTTGACTTGCAGGCTACACGCTGGTGTAATTTTTTACCTCCACTGTATCTCCTTATCGTGCAACTTCGTGAGCTATCGTGCGACACCATGAGTCACCGTGCAACGCCGTGAGTCACTGTATGTAGCCGTGCACTGTCGTGCGCTACCGCTGGAGAAGCCAGAAATGATCTAGAATTAGAATTCCACCTTTTGAAACCCCCATTACGATCTAAATTATCCTGATCTAATATTTTATAATTGAAATTGAATGCCAAACATCCGTAGGAATTAAATCGACCTAGGAAAACATGTAACCAGACGTAGGAAGTTTAATTGAATGAGAGAAAAGCCTGAGATTTTATTTAAATTGCCCAAGGGACTAACTAGGCTTGAATTTCAAGGAAACGAGAAGCCCCAGATTTTTTAGGAGCAAATGGTAAACAGGTAGAGTGATTTACGCTCCCCTGACTTTTATTTGACACTATGAATGTTTGATTTAGATTAGTTTGACTACATGGGAATGTGTGCTACTTTCGATGGGTATATTTGTATGCCTGTGTGCTGTAAATGCTTGTTGCATGTTAGATTGATTTGGCTATCGAATTTAGATGCCATTGGAATGAGTTGACTTATGGTAGGGAACTTGATAGTCGGTATAGGACGGTCGTTGAGTATCCCAAGTTCAGATGATTTTATAAATGTATCATTTTTAATTGGATTTAGCCTGCATTCATTAGGGATTACGCGGTAAACCAAGATAACCCTATGAAAGGTTTAAGGAGTATAAGGGGGGATGACCTATACGGGAAAACGTTGTGGTTTAGGCGTAATTTCCTAAAACTTTAAGAACTAGTCGACTGTGTGCATGTGATTCCGAATAGATTGTATGAGGATGAGGATTGGCGTATATGCACATGCTAGGGGATGCCTTAGATGTTGATTCTCACCTGGTCCTTGAGTGAGTGATTGGTGTCACAGATCACACTCACAATATAGGCGTGATTTTGGGTGATTGGTGTCATGGATCACACCCAATGAGAATGAATGATTTCCGTAAAACGACATGCAGTTGGATAGATTTAGATACGGTCACATAAGACTTGTGACTGATGTGTATGTGAAAACCACCAGGCATGGATTTTAAATTAGATTTTTAGTATGGATTTTCAAAAAATATATTTTATACTCATTCTTAAGTATTGCATCATTTTTTGTGCGATTTCACGATTTTAAAAGAAAAGGTAATTCACTAGTTTTGAATTAAACACGGGGAGATGTTTTCTGTGCTTTGTCACAGTTGAGCATCCAGCTATTTTGAAATTATATACACAGTAAATTACTCTACTGAGATTTAACTATCTCATGAGGTTGTTTGCTCAGATGAACAAGAACAGGGGCCTAGGAGATAGCTGGGTTGGAGCTGGGTGACTGACGGACGTTGCTATGTAGTTTAGGCTTGAATTTTGATTATGTAATTAATGTATTGATGTTTTTGTTTATTATTGGATTTGACTGGATGTAAATTGCTGGATTTCTGACTGTTTGTATTTTGGGAAACATCCGAATTACAAGAGAAACTCTGTCGAATTTTCGGCAGATATGAATGTTTAAATACTGGTTTAATTTGAACTGCATGTGGATGGTTTATGTATTCTAATTTTATGGTTATTAGAATTAATATTCCAGAACATTTTATGATTGTATGTGAATTTAGAATAGCTGCATAGGACTTAGGGTTGAGTGGAATCTGAATGGGCAGTGGTAAGAGTCTATTTGGGTTACACTTAACCAGTAGTGACCCTCTGAGATTCCCGAATTGGGAAAAATTTATTTGAAAACCCTTATGCTTCCACTACTTTGATGGAGGTAAGTGTATTGTATATTAGGGGATCGTTACACAAGGCGTATAAGGGGGGATAACCTATAAGGGTAACATTTTGGTTTAACTATAATATCCTATAACCTTGAGTATTGGTCAGCTATATGTATGTATTTCTGTATAGACTGTATGAGGATGAGAATTAGCGTTTGTGCACATGCTAGGGGATGCCCTGGATGTTGATTCTCACCCGATCATTGAGTGGGTGATTGGTATTACGGATTACACTCACAATATAGGCATTGTTTTCGGGTGATTGGTGTTACGGATCATACCCAACCAAAAACCATGTTTTCTATTAAAACGGCATGCAAATTGAAATGAATAATGAATATTCACATGAGACTTGTGAAATATGAGCATATGAAAATCCTTAGGCATGATTTTAAGTAAAATATTCAGTATAATTTTTTAGAATAAAAATAATATGCTCGTTATATTATTTTGCATCAATTTCCCATATTGTTTAATTTTTAAACTATTTAGTAATTCACATGCGTTTAAATCGAATTGGGGAGATGTTTTCTGTATGTTGTCATAGCTGAACATCCAACTATTTTATAAATGTTTAATTATAAATTTCTCTACTGGGATTTAACCATCTCATTAAGTTATTTGCTCAGATGACTAAGAACAGGGAATGCCTAGGAGATAGCTGGGCATAATAAGGATATCAAGATGATGTTGTGGCATAGTATTAGGCTTGAATTTGTGTATATATATCTGTATTGTTAGTTTTGATTTTATTGATGATTTTGCTGGCTGTATTTATGGTTTGGACTGATTGTATAAAAGGAAAATGTTCGCTTTTTAGTGGAAAATTTTCTAAATTTTTGGTAAAAAGATGGTTTGGGAGAATGGATTTGTTTTAAAATGAACTTAATGGATTATGGTTTTGACTGGTTGATGTATGAATGGATTTAGTACTTAGAAATAGTATATCTTAATTATATTTGAATGGTTGTTAGAATTTATATTCCAGAGCATGTTGTGGTTTGCAATTTGACAATAAAAATGCTGCATAGGATTTAGGGTTGAGTAGAATCTAAATGGACTGTGAGAAGAGTCTATTTGGGTTACACTCAACCAGTAACGACCCTCTGATGTTCCCTAACATGGGAAAAATAAAAAATTTATTCAAAACTTTATATGCTTCCACTACTTTGATAGAGTAATGTATATTATGATTTAAGGGGTCGTTACAACCAATTTTGTAGGTTCGACCCCAACCATAAGGGTGTCCTCAAGGGTCCCTATAACATGACTAACGTATAACATACATTTAAATACTTCCTCAACAAGATCAAATTTCAAAACTTCACTATAAGTAATCTCTAATACTAACTTTAATTAAATGGGACAATTTTTATGAATTCTTTTCCTCAGCTTTTTTTAGAGGCTTCATATTGAGCTTTGACAATATCTGTAAACGGGATAAGTTTTATTAATCCTTCTTTTTGCTTGGGCTTTTTTAGGTTGATTCTTCTTGCTCCTTTTTATTTTATTATATCATCTTAACCTGGTCTTCTAGGTTTTATAGTTTTTTGTTCATTTCTTCATAATGTACATAGAGAGTACTTAATGAAGAGTTAATGTTATTTATATTATTTGTAATCTGGCTTTGCATAAGGCTCATATTCATTTCCATAATATTAATCTTCATAATCATTTGTCCTTGAGTAGATAATGATGTTTCTTGACTTATAATCAAGTTCTTATTCTGCTCTTTGTTGGATTTCATTTGCTCAAAAAGTTAGCTATTAAATTATTTTTACCTTTTATATATTCAATATTATAATCATAATAAGATAAATCACCTTACCTTTTAATTAAGATTTTACTACTTAATTTATTTGTCTTAATTCCTCTATCTAACTAATGTTCTACTTGAGTGTTATTTGTTCTTATTGTAAATCTTGTGCTTCAATAAATAGTTCAAACTTTTCTATAGCCTTTACTATTGGTAAAAATTCTTTCCAATTTGAGTGGTAATTACTTTGGGATTCATTAAATTTTCCATTAGCATATCTAGTCATTTTTTTCATTTTCTTCATTATTTTCATGATATAATGCTACTCTCCGATAATTATCTGATGCATATATATATTATCCATTTAACCTTTGATAAATTTAGTATTACTAATTTTGGTAGATTTTGACATAATTTTTTAATCTAATTTACCACTTCTTCTGTTTCATTGTTCCATATCCATTTAGTCTTATCTCCTGCTAATTCAGATATTTTTGCTATGAATTTAGAAAGGTTTGGTATATAATTTCTTGCTTGGTTTACTAATCCTAAGAATGCTTTTAATTCTTTTTTATTTTTTATTTTTGGAAATTCTAATACTTTTTCATTTATATGTTCTTGTAATTTTATATCATTTTGTGATAAATATTGTTGTAAAAATGGTATTCTTCTTTTTCTTGATTCGAATTTTTTGGGTGATATGTTTAATCATTTTTGTTCTATAAGATCTACAAATTGATTCAAATGTTTTTCATAATCTTCTTTTGTTTATGAGTATATTAGTATATCACCAATATATATTACTACAAATTCTCTAATTTGTAATAATGTTTTAGTGACATATTATTGAAATATACTTGGACTATTATGGAATCCCATAGGTAGTACATTCCATTCATATAGTCCTTCTAAAGTGCTAAATGTTGTATATTTTTTACTTTCTTCTTCTAACTTTATTTGAAAAAATCTTGATTTGCAATCAAAATTTCTAAATATTGTTTTTCCTTTTACTAAGTTAAATAAAAGATTTATTTTTGGTATAAGGTATCTATTTCTAATAGTTAACGAATTTAGTTTTTTATAATTAATAACTAGTCTTGATTTTCCTCTTTTTTCTTTATTATGTTTTATTACTATATGACTGGTGAAGAATATTCTAAGTTACTTTATCTAATTAGATTATATTTCTTCATTTTATTTATATGTATTATAAATTCTTTTTTATCTTGTTCTATCTAAGAATAAGGTTTACAATTAATTTCCTTACTATTATCTTTAATTATATTTTTGCTAAGGGCTTACATTTTTCCCAATGATATAATAGATTATCATTATAATTTTCTAAAATTCTTTGTTCTATGTCTTTATGAGATTTTATAGTTCCTAATTTTTGTTCAATTTCTATAGGTTTATTATTAGGTAAGAATTATATTTGTTTTTCATTTGTCTTTTTCTAAAATTTTTCATCATTTCTTCTATATGGTTTTATTATTCTTATTCCTAAGCTTCATAGTTACAAGGTGTAACGACCCCTTAATTCATACTACTTTCCTCTATCATAGTAGCGGAAGCATATAAAGTTTTAAATAAAATTTTCCATTTTCCCCATTCTAGGAATATCGGAGGGTCGCTACTGGTTGAGTGTAACCCAAATAGACTCTTCGCAAAATCTATTTAGATTTCACTCAACCCTAAGTCCTATGCAGCAGTTCTATTATCACATACAAACCATAACATGCTCTGGAATATAAATACTAACAACCATACAAATATCATTGAGATATACAACTTCAGATTGCTAAATCCATTCAAATTCATTGTTAAACAAGCTATTCTTCTATACTGTCATTCTACCCAAAATCCAGCAGAGTCTTCCCTAAAAATCGGACGTTTCCCTTTAATACAACTAATCAAAATCCATAAATACATCCAGTAAAATCCATTAGAAAACAAAACCAACAGTAAAAATATATATACACACAAATTCAAGCCTAAACTAAGCTACAACGTCGTCCTGAAATCTTGCTCCTGCCCAGCTATCTCCTAAGCATTCCCTGTTCCTGATCATCTGAGCAAACAACTTCATGAGATGGTTAAATCCCAGTAGAGAAATTTACAATTTAATAGTACTAAAATAGTTGGATGCTCAGCTGTGACAACGTACAAAAAACATCTCCCTAAATTCGATATAAACGCATGTGAATTACTAAATATTTTAAAATTTGAAAAACATGGGAAATCGATGCAAAATAATAAAACGAGCATATTATCTTTATTATGATAAATCATACTGAAAATTTTACTTAAAATCATGCCTGAGGGTTTACATATACTTATCAGTCACAAGTCTCATGTGACTATTCATTATTCTTTCCAATTGCATGTTGTTTTTACAGAAAACATAATTTTAGGTTGGGTGTGATCCGTAAGACCAATCACCCGAAAACACGCCTATATAATGAGTGTGATCCGTGACACCAATCACTCACTCAAGGACTGAGTGAGAATCAACATCTAGGGCGTCCCTTCGCATGTGCACAAAAGCTAATTCTCATCCTCATACAGTCTATATAGAAATACATACATATAGTCGACAAATTCTCAAGGTTATAGGATATTATACTTAAACCAAAACGTTACCCCATATAGGTTATCCCCCCTTATACGCCTTAAACCTTTCATAGGGTTGTCTTGGTTTAACGAATAATCCCTAGCGAATGTAAAATAATTTAAGTAAAAATAATTTGTTTTGCAAAACCATCTGCATAAGGTATATTCAACAACCATCCCATACCGGCTATTGAATACCCACCTTAAGTCAATCCGTCCCTATGACATATAATTCTGATAGCCAAACATATCAAACATGCAACAGACATTCTCAACACATAGGCATTCGTATATACTCATTTATATTTTCAGCACGCATTCCCATTCAATTCAATTATTCTGAACGTCAATTTAAAGTTTAGGAGAGTGTAAATTACCCTACCTTTTACTGTTTGCTCCTAAACGGTTCGGGATTTCCTTTTTCTTCGGCAATTGATCCCAATTAGTTTCCTGAGGAAATAATTCAATTCTTAGGTGGGTTTTTCTTTCAATTAGGCTTTCCTACGTCAATTTATCAAATTCCTAAGCCAGTCTAATCCTTAAACATGTCCGGGATTAATTTCGATAGAAAAACATCAAATTGGAGTATTTTCAACTGTATCGGGGGTTTTAGAAGCTTGAAATTTGATTCCAACACTTTTTAGAAATTTCAGCGATGGCGCATGGCAAAGCATGGTGGCTTATGGCGGCGCACGGCAGCTAAGGTCAAAAAATACACCAAAATTTAGCCCATAACTCGAGGATGCCAGATTTGATGTTCGTTTGATGAAACATGGTAGTTTTGACGGCATTTTCTGGTGACAAAATGCTCAGTTAGATAGAGCTATTTTCCTCCATTCCAGACCCGTAGCGATAGAATTCCTCTGGCTGGAAGTTGTCAGAGGAAGCTGGCAGCTCAGGCTACCCAATGGTGGTAGCAATGTGGCCAAACGGCGTCGGATGGCGGAGATCGCGATGGAGTTGGATTTTCACAATGGAGGGAAAATGCAACTGTTTCCAGCCATTGTGGCATCCGTCGGCAGTTGAGAATGGTGGCTGGAGGTCGGTGGCGTCAAGCTGCACTGGTGGCGAGGTCAAGCAATGGCATCACGATTCCGGCAGCTGGAGGTGACGCGCGAAAATGAGAAAGAAGAGAGAGAAAATGTATGGAGGAGAGAGAGAGGAAAGGAAAAATGAGAGAAAAAGGTGAAGTTTTGGAGTTTTAATGCCTCCAGGGGTATGTTGGTCTTTTCCCACTTTTCTCGGGGCAAATTTTAGATGCATTCTCCGATCTAGGCAAGAATACAGGCCCGTATGGAAGGAATTCAGAAATATTTTGAAGATTTTAAGCCTTCCAAATTACCTACTAACTTCTTAAAGCCAGATCAAGTTTTCTCCATCAAATAAGATTTTTATTCCAAAAAATTCTCAAATTTTTACCGCAGGCTCAGAAAAATACGCTGAATTAAATTTCGACAAAATCTAAATTTATTTTACCTAATTAATTTATTTTAAAAAATTGGGTTATTACATTCTCCCCCTTTAAAAAGAATTTTTTCCCCAAAATTCATACCTGTAAATAATTATGGATAACATTGCCTCATCTTATCCTCCTTCTCCCACGTCATCTCCTGTGATGCTACATTCTACCAAAGTACCTTAACTAAAGGGATTACTTTATTCCAGAGTTGCTTAGTCTTAAAGTTAAGGATTTGGACAGGCATAGATTCATAAGTTAAATTTTTATTTAATATTATGGGTTAATTCCCTAATACATGCTCGGGATCTGGGATATATTTACAGAGTTACGAGACGTGGAATACGTTATGCAAGTTTGACAGGTAGAGAGGTAAAGCAATTTGGTAGGCGACTAGACCGACTCTTTGCAGGATTTGGAATGGTCCTAAGAATCTGGGACTCAATTTCTTTGTCCTTATTTTTCTACCAATACTTGTAGTGGGTGACACTCTCAGGAAGACATGCTCTCCCTCATTGAATTCTAATGGTCTCCTTCTCCTATTTGTGTAGGCTTCCTGTCTTTGTTGGGCAACCCTCATCTTTTCCCTAATCATTTTGATTTGATTAGTAGTCTCTTGTACAATCTCGGGTCCCAATAGTGTACTCTCCCTCATTTCTACCCAACTTAAAGGTGATTTTCAGCTTCTCCCATACAGAGCAGCATATGGTGCCATAACTATAGTAGAGTGATAACTATTATTGTAAGCAAACTCTATCAAAAGGTAGGTATTTATCCCAACTTCCCTTCTATTCTAGCACACAAGCCCTTAACATGTCATTTAAGGTTTGAATTGTTCTCTTAGACTGTCCATCAGTCTAAGGATGATAGGCAGTGCTAAACTTAAGTTGGGTTCCTAATGCCTGTTGTAGAGATTGCCAAAATCTCAAAGTAAACATAGGGTCTCGGTCTGATACTATACCTGATGGTACCCCGTGTATTCTCACAATCTTCCTAAGGTATACTTCGGCTAATTTTTCTATGGAATACCTAATCTTGATAGGTAAAAAGTGAGCAGACTTGGTTAATCTATCCATTATTACCCAAATGGAATTATAACTAGCTATTGTTCTAGGTAGTCCAACTGCAAAATCCATGGTTATTTGATCCCATTTCCTCTCTGGTATCTCCAGTGGCCTCAATAATCCTGCGGGTCTTTGATGCTCTATCTTAACTTGCTGGCAAGTAAGACAAGCATTTACATACTTCGTGATATCCTTTTGCATACTTGAGCACCAAAAGTTTCTTTTCAAATCTCGATACATCTTGGAAATATCTGGATGGATGGTATAGTGGCTTCGATAAGCCTTTGCTAACACTTTCTCCCTTAGTTCCTGATGGTCTGGAATTACTATTCTTTTCCTAAACATCAACACTCTATCAGGGGCTAATCCAAAATCAGGTTGATTCACATAGATTCCTAAGGATTCATCCTCTAGTTTGGCTTGTCTAATATAATCCCTCAAATCACAACTTATTAGGAAGTCACTTATTACTAGTCTTTTCGAAAATGAAATTACATTGAGGCTAAGATTCCTAAAGTCCTCAAGTAATCTCATCTCATCCACCATTAAACTGGCTAATTGTAATGACTTCCTGCTTAATGCATCAGCTACTACATTAGCTTTCCCCGTATGGTACTTTAACTCAAAGTTAAAGTCCTTCAAATACTCTACCCACCTTCTCTGCCTCATACTCAATTCCTTCTGATCAAATAAGTACCTAAGGCTTTTATGATCACTAAAAACCTCGAATACAGCCCCGTATAAATAATGTCTCCAAATCTTTAAGGAAAATACTATGATAGCTAATTCCAAGTCGTGGGTAGGATAATTTTCCTCTGTAGGTTTCAATTGTCTCGATGCATAATAACTACTCCCCCATCTTGCATTAAGACACATCCTAAACCTTTCATCGATGCATATGTATAAAATGAAAAGGGCTCTAAGGGTTTTGGAATTATTAACACTAGAGCGGTGGTTAACTTTTCTTTCAGGGTTTGAAAACTATGTTCACAATGCTCGCTCCACTCAAAATTAACACCCTTTCAAGTCAGCCAGGTTAATGGCAAAGCTATTTGAGAAAATCCTTGTGTAAATTTCCTATAATAACCTGCCAAACCCAGAAAACTCCTAACTTTAGTGACCGTTCTTGGTTGATCCCAATCTAATATTGCTTTAATTTTTTAGGGTTTACTGAAATTCCTTCTCCATTTACCACATGACCCAAGAATTTCACTTCCTCTAGCCAAAACTCACATTTATCTAACTTAGCATACAATTGTTTTTGCTCTAATATCTATAGCATCATGCTAAGATGTTGTGCATGTTCTTCGTGAGTCTTAGAATAGACTAAGATGTCGTCTATGAATACCACTATGAATTGGTCCAAGTAGGGTCTAAAAATTCTATTCATGTAATCCATAAAGATAGTAGGTGCATTGGTTAATCCAAATGGCATTACTAGAAACTCATAGTGACTGTACCTAGTGCTAAATGTTGTCTTAGGGATATCTTCCTCCCAAACCCTGATCTAGTAGTATCCTGACCTTAAGTCTATCTTAGAGAATACCATTGCACCTTGCAACTGATCAAACAGGTCATTTATTTAAGGTAATGGGTACTTATTCCTAATGGTCACCTTATTCAACTGCTGATAATCTATAAAAAACTTTAAACTCCCATCTTTCTTCTTTACAAATAGGACAAGAGCTCCCTATGATGACACACTCGGCCTAATGAATCCCTTTTCCAATAAATCTTCTATTTGGACCTTTAATTCCCTTAATTCTACTGGGGCCATTCTATATAGGGTCATGGCTATTAGGCTTGCACCAAATCAGGTCAATTGTGAATTCTATCTCTCTAGGTGGGGATAACCTACTTATTTTCAAAGGAAACACCTCTGGGAAATCACTAACAATAGTAATTAGGTTTAACCTTTCTTGTAATTCTACCTGAGAGAGATTAAGGGAAATATCACTTATCTCACACACCCTGTAACTCTCACGTAATGGTAAAGTATCCAAATAAGTGATAGTCCTTTTGGAACAATTCAACAAAACTCAATTCCTAGATAACTAATCCATTCTTAGAATGAAATCAATCCTAGTCAAATGCAAACACACAAGGTCTACTATGAATAGGGTATCATAAATGGAAAGGGGACAATTTAGGCATATTTAAGGAGATATGGTTATCTCTCCTAACGGTGTGGAAATGTGTAAATCACAAGGCATGGTTTGTAGAGGTAAGTTTATTCTTTCCACGCATGCATTAGAAATAAAAGAGTGCATAGCACCCGAATCAAACAATATTATTAAAGGAAAATTATAAATTTTACCTCTACCTTGCATTAATCCGGGCGACTTATTAATGTTCGCTGCATCCAGAGTAAAGACGCTCCCCAGAACTTGTGGTCTTTGGCCACCTGGATTATGCTAGTTTCCACCTGATGGACAGTACTTTGCATAATGTCCTGTACCTCCACATTTATAACATTGTATCAGTGTCTGATGCCAGCAAGGTTGATTGGGATGCCTCGTTCGACATTTTGAGCAGTTTGCACTTTCTGGATGTTTTTTATTGCTAGATGACCTTGGTTATGGCTTAAACATTCTGCCCTTCACATTCAGATTTCTAGCTAGTTGTTTTTGCCCGCTTCTAGTTCTTTGATTCATATTCTGCTTTTGTTCCAGATTTTTTGCTAAAATTTCAACATTTATTTACCAACATTGCGAAATCCCTTATCTCCAACGAGGAAATCTGTGTTCTCTTCGGCAAGTCTAACCCTTCATCTAGTTGGCTTGCTTTCCAGGCTTCATCATAATGCATCCTCAAATAATTAGAATATCTAGCCAATTCTTCAAATTTAGCCAAGTATTCTTTAAATGATCTACCCCTTTTTTTGAGTTGCAGGAATTCTATTTCTTTAGCCTGTTTTGCACTCTCAGGGAAGTATTTATCTAGAAAAATCCTCTTAAAAGACTCCCACATGAGTGGAATGCCCCTACTCTCTATAAGTTGCAGGGCTCTGGTCCACCACTGTTATGTTTCTCTTTTTAGCATATAAGTCGCATAGGTAACCATCTGTTTATTTGTACTATACATATAAGTCGCATAGGTAACCATCTGTTCATCCTTCAACCACCCTTCAACTACTAATGGTTCAGATTTGCCTGAAAATGCTAGTGATCCTGCCCTTTGAAATTCTATCCCACCTTGGTACATTTGGTTGGTATTCTGGTTATTCCCGTCATCCCTGTTCTGACGGTCCTCCTGTTACTGTCGCATTATATTGGCACTCATTGTACCCTATTCCCTTATTGTGTCTGCCACCATTCTAATGGAATCCATAATTTCCCTCATAACCACGTTGGTCTCCCTACTACTACTCCCTTGTGCCCCTTGACTTCTGTGTCTTTGCCTCTGTGTATTGTCTCTGCTAGCATCTGCCATGGCTAATTGACACTGAAAAAGAATTAATTAACCTTAATAGCAACAGTTATCAATATAGTAGTAGATTCATTCCTAATACCTCAATTATAGATCAATTCCTAGATATTCCAGAGTTAAATCAATTTAAAATCCTAAAGCTGCAAGCCTGAGAATTCATAACCAATAACTCACTAAACTAGTCAATTAGTAAACCGGGCTCTGATACCACTATTGTAACGACCCCCTAATTCATAATATACTTTCCTTTATTAGAGTAGCAGAAGCATATAAAGTTTTAAATAAAATTTTATATTTTCCCTATTCTGGGAAGATCGGAGGGTCGCTACTAGTTGAGTGTAACCCAAATAGACTCTTCTCACAGTCCATTCAGATTCCACTCAACCATAAGTCCTATGCAGCAGTTCTATTATCACATACAAACCATAACATACTCTGGAATATAAATACTAACAACCATACAAATATCATTGAGATATACAACTTCAGATTGCTAAATCCATTCAAATTCATTGTCAAAACAAGCTATTCTTCCATACAGTCATTCTATTGAAAATCCAGTAGTCTTCCCTAAAAATTGGACGTTTTCCTTTAATACAACCAGTCAAAATCTAGAAATACATCCAGTAAAATCCATCATAAAATATATATAATAGTACAGATATATATATATACACAAATTCAAGCCTAAACTAAGCTACAACGTCGTCTTGAAATCTTGCTTCTACCCAACTATCTCATAGGCATTCCCTGTTTTTGATCATCTGAGCAAACAACTTCATGAGATGGTTAAATCCTAGCAGAAAAATTTACAATTTAACAGTACTAAAATAGTTGGATGCTCAGCTATGACAACACACAGAAAACATCTCCCTAAATTCGATATAAACGCATGTGAATTACTAAATACTTTAAAATTTGAAAAACATGAGAAATTGATGCAAAATAATATAACAAGCATATTATCTTTATTCTGATAAATCATACTAAAAATTTTACTTAAAATCATGCCTAAGGGTTTTCATATACTTATCAGTCACAAGTGTCATGTGACTATTCATTATTCTTTCCAATTGCATGCCGTTTTTATAGAGGTTGCGTGTGATCCGTAACACCAATCACTTGAAAAATGCCTATATTGTGAGTGTGATCCATGATACCAATCACTCACTCAAGGACCGGGTGAGAATCAACATCTAGGGTGTTCCTTAGCATGTGCACAAACGCTAATTCTCATCCTCATATAGTCTATACAAAAATACATACACATAGCTGACCAATTCTCAAGCCTATAGGATATTATACTTAAACCAAAATGTTACCCTGTGTAGGTTATGCCCCCTTATACGCCTTAAACCTTTTATAGGGTTATCCTGGATTAATGAATAATCCCTAGCGAATGCAAAATAATCTAAGTAAAAATAATTTGTTTTGTAAAATCGTCTGCATAAGGGATATTCAATGGCCGTCCCATACCAAGTATTGAATACCCACCTTAAGTCAGTCTATCCCCATGACATATAATTCTGATAGCCAAACATATCAAACATACAATAGACATTCTCAACACACAGGAATTTGTATATACTCATCTATATTTTCAGCACCTATTCCCATTCAATGCAATTATTCTAAAACAAGCATTCACAATGTCAATTTAAAGTTTATGGGAGTATAAATGACTCTACCTCTTACTGTTTACTCCTAATTGGTTCGGGATTTCCTTTTTCTTTGGTAATTGATCCCAATTAGTTTCCTAAGGAAATAATTCAATTCTTAGGCGGGTTTTTCTTTCAATGAGGCTTTCCTACGTTAATTTATCAAATTCTTAAGCCGGTATAATCCTTAGACATGTCCGGGGTCAATTTTGATAGGAAAACATCCAATTGAAGTATTTTAAATTGCACTGGGGATTTTAGAAGCTTGAAATTTGATTCCAACAATTTTCAGAAATTCTGGCGATGGTGCATAGCGGAGCACAGCGGTGCACGGTGGCTCACGGCGGTGCACCACAACGGACAGCGACTGGGGTCAAAAAATACACCAAAATGTAGCCCGTAACTCAAGGATGCCGGATCCAGTGTCCATTCAGCAAAACACGACAATTTTGATGGCGTTTTACAATGACGAAGTGCACGGTTGGATGAAGCTATTTTCCTCTATTCTGGGCGCGTGGCAGCGGCGTTCCACCGGCTGGAAGCTATCAGAGTAAGCTGGCAACTCAAGCTACCCAACAGTGGTGGTGGTGTGGCCAGTTGGCGTTAGATGATGGAGATCACGACAGAGTTGGATTTTCATGACAGAGGGAAAATGTGGCTATTTTTGACTGCTGTGGCATTCGTCGATGGTTAGGAATAGTGGCTGGAGGTTGGCGACGTCGAGCTGCATCGATGGTAGGGTCCGGCGGTGGTGCAGGGTGGCGATTCTGGTGGTTGTAGGTGGCGCGCGAAAATGAGAGAGAAGAGAGAGAAAATGTATGGAGGAAAAGAGAGGAAAGGAAAAATGAGAGAAAAAGGTAGAGTTTTAGAGTTTTAAGGCCTCCAGGGGCATGTTGGTCTTTTCCTACTTTGCTCAGGGTAAATTTTGGATGCATTCTCCAATCTAGGCAAGAATACAGGCTCGTATGGAAGTTATTCGAAAATCTTTTTAAGATTTTCAGCCTTCCAAATTACTTGCTAACTTCCTGAAGCCAAATCGAGTTTTCTCCGTTATATAAGATTTTTATTCTGAAAAATTATCAAATTTTTATGGCAGGCTCAGAAAAATATGCTAAATTCAATTTCAATGAAATCTAAATTTATTTTACCCAATTAATTTATTTTAAAAAAATTGGGTTATTACACAAGGAGTAGTTAATATTAAAGCTTTCTTAATTATATGTAAAGGCATATATTGTTCTAAGAAGTCTAATCCTAACATTATATTACTAGATGCTTCATTAAATTGATTTAAATTTTGAATTTTGAATTCATATTTTCCTATTTGTATTGGAATATTTTTTGCATATAATTCTATCGTATGAATTTCTTGTCCTACACTAGCCATTCTTAAATGTTTTTCTTTCTTTTTTCACAATTCTGGTGCCAATACTTTATATTTAGCTATTGATATATTTGCTCTTGTGTCTACTATAGTATGATATTTTCTAGATCTATATTTTATAGTTAATTTTTTTTAGGATAAAATATAACTGCATCTAAACTAGTTAATTCTTTTTATTATAAATGTTTGCTGGTTTATATTAAATAGAATTCTATCTTTTTGTATTCTATATGGTTTTACTTGTTGTAGAAAATCATTTCTTAATATTATTTTTACTTCACTATTTATATTTATTTCATCTTTTACCTATAATATGATGTTTATTATATCTCTATTATTAAATCTTAATATACTTGTTATTTTTGTTCCTTCTTCTTCTAGTTTTATGTTATCTTTTGTATATTCTAGTTGAATTGTGCTTTTTTCTATTTGGGAATTTATTATAACTATTATTGTAATAACCAAGATTTTTTTAAAAGATTAAATTGAACCTTCATAATGATTTCATTTAAACTAAGTTTGGCATGATTTTTGAGGTCGATGGTTGAAACTAGAGGATCTTACGGAGTCAGAAATGTGATCTGATGAAAGGAAACGCGACCGGCGATAAGAGACTAACCAACGGAGTTCTGAACTTTGGTTCCTTCAACGGAGGCTGAAATCCTTGCATGGGAAGCCGTGTCCATGACCAGATCAGTTACGACATCCCGAAGTTTCCTCAGGTGGTCCAGGAAAAGTCAGAATCGGCCCGAAAGCTTTAAATTTCCTGAAACCTCACCATTCCCCGCCATTTTCACCATTTCCCTCTCTCTCCTCACTACCTTTTCTCTCTCATCTCTCTCTTCCTTCCTCCACTGCGCGCCACCACCAGGGCCATCGTGGGCCGCCATCTGACCCACCAACCGACACACCTCACCACCCTCGACCTCCAGCAACCACCCATGGCCATCAACGGCAGCCACAGTCGCTAGAAAATGTTGGTTTTTCTCCTCTATCATGTGAATTTTCGCTCGCCGTAATCTCTACCGTTAGCCATTGTGGGACGTCATCGCCACTACCAGTTTGTAGGCTGAGCTGCCAGCTTCCTCCCCCAGCTCGCTGCCACTGAACGGAGCTCCCACGTGCCCAAATTGAGGCAAAAGGCGTCCACCGTGTGTCATTCTTCATCACCAAAAAATGCCATCCAAACGGCCGTGAACCGCCGCGCCACCACCAGATTCGGACTCTCATCTTGAGGGCTTCATCGTGGTGTAATTTTTGAGGCTAATTGCACCCTTTCGTCGTGCACCGCCGTGCTCTGCCGTGCACTACTGCTGGAGAAGCCAGA
The DNA here is from genome assembly GCA_031216115.1 of Senna siamea. Classification (NCBI taxonomy): domain Eukaryota; kingdom Viridiplantae; phylum Streptophyta; class Magnoliopsida; order Fabales; family Fabaceae; genus Senna; species Senna siamea. The sequence goes on from CM062356.1 coordinate 16,233,324, forward strand.
AAGACACCTGGGACTATCCCAGAACAAATTTCCATCATCCAGAACCCCTGGTAAGGTCTAAAGCACCTAAACCTAATGTATTTTGATTGAAATTGGCTTCCAAACATAAATAGGAAATAAATTGGTTAGGAAACCATGAAATTGGATATAGGACAGTAAAATTGATGACGTAACGGACTAAAGTAATGACTTAAATGCTCAGGAAATTGATTAGGCTCAAAATATGAGGATACGAGAAGTCTCGAATCGATTTGGAGCAAACAGAGACCAGGTAGGATAATTAATGCTTCTTGAACGTTAGAATTGACCTTGTGGATACCTGAATGATTTAGATTAATTGCATAGATTTACGTGTTGCTTTCGATGGATTAAATTGTATGCCTGTGTGCTGAAAATACCATTTGCATGTTAGATGATTTTCCTATCGAGTTTAGATGCCATTAGGAAAGATTGACTTAGGGTAGGGTACTTAATAGCCGTTATGGGACGGCCGTTAAGTATCTCGAATGCAGGGGATTTCATTAATATATTGTCTTTAAACAGATTTAACTTGCATTGCGTTAGGGATCATGCAGTAAATCAGGACGACCCTAAGAAAGGTTCAAGGAGTATAAGGGGGGATAACCTACACGGGTAAACGTTGTGATTTAGGCGTAATACCCAAGAACCCTGAGGAATAGCTAATCGTATGCATGTGAGTTCAAATAGACTGTATGAGGATGAGAATTGGCGTATGTGCACATGCTAGGGGATACCCTAGACGTTGATTCTCACTTGATCCTTGAGTGAGTGATTGGTGTTACGAATCACACTCACAACATAGGCGAGATTCGGGTGATTGGTGTTATGGATCACACCCAATGATAAGAGATGTAATTTCTCTAAATGATGTGCAATTGGATAATTTTAGGTACGGTCGCAGATGATTTATGGCCGATACGAATTTAGATACACCGGTCATGGGATTTGACTTGATTTGATTACTGATTTTCAGAGAAATAGATTTTTTATAATTTTTGAGAACTTGCCGCAATTTCCATGCTAAATAGTGTTTTTAAAGATAAGGTATTTCACGAATTTTGAATTGAATACGGGAAGTTTGTTTTCGGTGCTTGCATCACTAAGTGATCAACCAGTTTTTGAACTATATTATGAATTGTAAATTATTCTACTGGGATTTCAATATCTCACCAGGTTGTTTGCTCAAATAAACAGGAATAGGGGCCTAGACGCTAGTTGGGCAACGACATTAATGATAGACAGAAGAGCAGCGTAGTTCTAAGCTTGAATTGTGATGTATATATATATGTTGTGGATATTTGTGTTGGATTATGTAATTATGTTTTCTTTTACTGTTGAACTGGATGTAAACTATTGAATAGATGACTATTTGTACTTGGGATACGTTCGAGATACAGGGGAGACTATGCCAGATTTTCAACAGGGTTTACTGCTGTAAATGTGTATAATTAAGTTAGAATTTGCATGAATGGATTGTATGCTTGATGTATGGATTTTAGTTATTATTCCAGAGTATATTGTAATGACTGTATGTGTAATTAGTATAGTTGCGTGCAATTTTAGGTTGAAAAAAATCCGAATGGACGACGTATTGTCCATTTGGGTTACGCTTAACCAGTAGCGACCTCCTGATGTTTTCCCTAAAAGGGAAAGGTAAACAAAAAATTATTGCAAAAACCCATATGCTTTCACTAGATAGTGGCAGCATAGAGACCGACGTCGACATGCGAGATATGATGGAGTCCATACGAATGATGGCCGATGCCATGAGAAACCAAGCCACTACTAGTGCCAACGTAATGAGGCAGCAGCAGGAGGACAGGCAAACCAGGAACGATGGAGCCACCCAGAATGTTAACCCGTTGTATCGGGGATGGATTGAATTTCAGAGAGTAGGTCCATCCTCATTTGCAGGTGCCTCCGATCCAGTGGCAGTAGAAGCCTGGCTGAAGGACATGGAGAAGATCTTCAAGTTTTTGCAATGTGATGATGAACAAAAGGTTACATATGTAACATATATGTTAAAGGGTGAAGCAGAACAATGGTGGACAGGTGCCCATTAGTTGATGGAAAGCAGGGGTATCCCGCTCACTTGGGAATCCTTCAAGGGAGTCTCTATGGAGCAATACTTCCCTGAGAGCGTCAAACAGTCAAAGGAAGCACATTCCTTAAAGCTCACCCAGGGAGGCAGGCCATTCAAGGAATATTTGAGACAGTTTGAAGAGCTATCCAGATATTCCACATACCTGCGGATGCACTATGTTGAAGCCTGGAAGGCAAAGCAGTTAGAAGAGGGCCTAGACTTACCGATGAAGACGCAGCTTTCCCCACTTGAGATCAGAGACTTTTCCATGCTAGTGAAAGAGTGTCGGATCTTGCGTAAGAACCTGGAGCAGAGACAGGCCCAGAACATAACCCAGAGAACAGGGAACTGGCCGAGACCACGAGCCAGAAATCTCAATGTGAGAGGCGGCATGTTTAAATCACAACCAGGGTCTTCAAGTGGCAGTAAACGACCTGATAATACGCCCTGTCAGAAATGTGGAACCAGACACCCAAATCAACCCTACTAGCATCAGGTTCCATTACAATGTTACAGGTGTGGAGGTACGGGACACATGGCAAGATATTACCCCTCCACTAGGAACCAGCAGACATCCGGTGGCTGAAGACCGCAGGCTCCAGGGAGAGTTTTCACTCTGGATGCAGCTAACGTCGACAGGTCATCAGGTTTGATGCAGGGTAGAGGTAAAATTTATAATTTTCCTTTGATAGTATTATTTGATTCGAGTTCTATGCACTCTTTTATTATCGATGCATGCATAGAGAAAATAAAATTACTTATACAGACCCTGCCCTGTGATCTATATATATCCACACCCTTGGGAAAAGCCACTATGTCCCCATGTATATGCCTAAACTGTCCCTTAACCATTGATGATACCTTGTTTATCGTGGACCTAGTGTGTATACCCTTGACTGGGATCGACATCATCTTAGGAATGGATTGGTTAACTAGGAATCGGGTCTTGTTAAACTGTTCTGAGAGGATAATCACTTACTTGGATAACGTGCCTATGTGTAGGAGTGACAGAGCGTGTGAGATAGGTGGTGTGTCCCTCAGTCTCTCTCAGGTAGAGTTGTAGGATAGGTTAAACCTAATCCCAATCGCTAGTGACTTTTCAGAGGTATTTCCTTTGAAAGTAAGTAAACTGCCACCACCTAGAGAGATAAAATTCACTATTGACCTGATTCCGGGCGTGGGCCCAATAGCCATAACTCTATACCGAATGGCCCCAGCGGAATTAAGGGAATTAAAAGTCTAAATTGAGGATATGTTAGAGAAGGGATTCATTAGGTGATTGTATCACCATGGGGAGCTCTTGTCCTATTCGTAAAGAAGAAAGACGAGAGTTTAAGATTGTGTATCGATTATCGGCAACTGGACAAGGCGACCATTAGGAATAAATACCCATTACCACGTATTGACGACTTGTTTGATCAGTTGCAAGGTGCGACTGTGTTTTCTAAGATAAACCTAAGATCGGGATACCACCAGATTAGGGTTAGGGAGGAAGACATCCCTAAGACAATGTTTAGCACTAGATACGGCCACTATGAGTTTCTGGTGATGCCGTTTGGATTGACAAATGCACCTGCTATCTTTATGGACTATATGAACAGAATCTTTAGACCCTACTTAGATCAATTTGTAGTGGTGTTCATTGATGATATCTTAGTCTAATCCAAGACTCACGAAGAACATGCCCAGCATCTTAGCACGGTGCTACAGATACTGGAAGAGAAACAATTGTATGCTAAGTTAGAGAAATGTGAGTTTTGGTTGGAAGAAGTGAAATTTCTTAGACACGTGGTAAATGGGGAAGGAATAGCAGTAGACCCTAAGAAGATTGAAGCAATGTTAGACTGGGGTCAACCTTGGATGGTCACCAAAGTGAGGAGTTTTCTGGTTTGGCCGGCTATTACAGGAAATTCATTCAAGGATTTTCTCAAATAGCCTTGCCATTAACCTGGTTGACTCAGAAGAGTATAAACTTTGAATGGAGAGATCAGTGTTAGAATAGTTTCCAAACTTTGAAAGAGAAATTGACCACTGCTCCTGTATTAATTCTTTCGAAACCCTTAAAACCCTTCACAGTATATACAGATGCATCATTGAAAGGCTTAGGATATGTCTTAATGCAGGATGGGAAGGTAGTAGCTTATGCATCATGACAATTGAAACCTGCAGAGGAAAACTACCCCACCCATGACTTAGAATTAGCTGCCATTGTGTTTTCCTTGAAGATTTAGAGACATTACTTGTACAGGGCTGTATTCAAGGTGTATAGTGATCACAAGAGCCTTAGGTACTTGTTTGATAAAAAAGAATTGAATATGAGGCAACGTAGGTGGGTAGAATACCTAAAGGATTTTAATTTTGAATTGAAATACCATGCAGGGAAGGCGAATTTTGTAGCAGATGCATTAAGCCGGAAGTCACTACAATTAGCTAGCCTAATGATAGGTGAGATGAGGTTACTTGAGGATTTTAGGAATCTCAGCCTCAATCTAATCTCATTTCCGAAGAGATTAGTAATGAGTGACTTCTTGATAACCTGCGAGCTGAGAGAGTAGATCAGACAAGCCCAACTAGAGGATGAATCCTTGGAAGTATACGCCAATCAACCCGATTTTGGACTAGCCCCTGATGGAGTATTGATGTTTAGAAAGAGGGTAGTGATTCCGAACTATTAGGAGCTGAGGGAAAAAGTGTTAGCAGAGGCTCATCGAAGCCATTATACTATTCATCCAGGTATTTCCAAGATGTATCAGGATCTAAAGAGGAATTTTTGGTAGCCTGGTATGCGGAAGGACATCACAAACTACGTGAATGCCTGTTTAACTTGTCAACAGGTCAAGATAGAACATCAAAAACCCGCAGGGATACTAAAACCACTAGAGATATCGAAAAGAAAATGGGATCAAATAACTATGGATTTCGTGATAGGATTACCTAGGACACCAGCTAGATTTGATGCCATTTGGGTGATAGTGGATAGATTGACCAATTCTGCTCACTTTTTGCCTGTTAAGATGCGATACTCCATGAAAAAACTAGCCGAGGTATACCTTAGGAAAATCGTGAGATTACATGGAATACCATCGGGTATAGTATCCGATCGAGACCCTAGGTTCACTTCAAGATTCTGGTAATCCCTACAGTAAGCCTTAAGAACCCAGCTTAAGTTTAGCACAGCTATCATCCTCATATCAGTCTGAGAGGACTATCCAGATTTTAGAAGATATGTTGAGGGCTTGTGTGCTAGAACAAAAAGGGAATTAGGATAAACATCTACCATTGATAGAGTTTGCATACAATAACAGTTATCACTCTACCATCGGTATGGAACCTTATGAGGCTCTGTATGGGAGGAGTTGTAAATCACCCTTGAGTTGGGTAGAGATAGGGGAGAGTACCCTGTTGGGACCAGAGATTATACAAGAAACCACTAATCAGATCAAAATGATCAGGGAAAAGATGAGGATTGCCCAGCAGAGGCAAGAAGCCTATGCAAATAAAAGAAGAAGACCTTTAGAATTCAATAAGGGAGAGCATGTATTCCTGAGAGTGTCCCCCACCACGGGTATTGGTAGACAGGTAAGGACCAAGAAACTAAGCCCTAGGTTTCTAGGACTATTCCAAATCCTACAAAGGGTCGGTCCAGTCAACTACCAAATTGCTTTACCTCCCCATTTGTCCAACCTACATGATGTCTTTCATGTCTCTTAACTTCATAAATATGTCCCAGACCCTGCGTATGTATTGGGGAATCAACCAATAATATTAAAGGAAAATTTGACTTATGAATCTACTCCTGTAAAAATCCTTGACTTTAAGACTAAGCAATTCTGAAATAAAATAATCCCTTTAGTTAAGGTACTTTAGCAGGATGTAGCATCACAGGAGATGACATGAGAGAAGGAAGACGAGATGAGGCAACGATACCCAGAGTTGTTCACAGGTATGAATTTTAGGGATAAAATTTCTTTTAAGGGGGTAGAATGTAATAACCGAGATTTTCTTTTTAAAGATTAAATTGAACCTTGATAGTGATTTCATTTAAACTAAGTTCGACACGATTTTCAAGGTCGACGATTGAAACTGGAGGGTCTTACAGAGTCAGAAACGTGATCGGATGAAAGGAAACGTGACTAGGCGATAAGAGACTAACCGATGGAGTTTCAGACTTTAGTTCCTTCAACGGAGGCTGAAATCCTTGCATGGGAAGCTGTGTCCACGACTGAATCAGTTATGGCATCCTCAAGTTTCCCCGGGTGGTTCGGGAAAAGTCGAAATCGCCCCCGGAAGCTTTAAATTTCCTGGAACCTCACTATTCCCCGCCATTTTCACCATTTCCCTCTCTCTCCTCACTTCTTTTTCTCTCTCCTATCTCTCTTCCTTCCTCCACTGTGCACCACCACCAAGGCCGCTGTGGGCCACCATCTAAGCCACCAATTGACACACCTCACCATCCTTAACCTCTAGCAGCCATCCATGGCCACAAACGCCCGCCACAGTCGCTGGAAAATGTTGGTTTTTCTCTTCCATCGCATGAATTTTTGCCTGCCGTGATCTCTGCTGTTAGCCACTGTGGGACGTCATCGCCACCACCAGCGTGTAGGCTGAGCTGCCAGCTTCCTCCCCCACCTCACCACCGCCGAATGAAGCTCCCATGTGCCCGGATCGAGGCAAAAGGTATCTGCTGTGCGTTATTCTTGGTCACCAAAAAATGCCATCCAAACGGCAGTGAACCCTGCGCCATCACCAGATTCGGACTCCCCATCTTGAGGGCTTCACCGTGGTGTAATTTTTGAGGCCAACCACACCCCTCTGATGTGAGCCGCCGTGCACCGCCATCAGAGAAGCCAGAAAGACACCCGAGACTGTCCCGGAACAGATTTCCATCATCCAGAATCCCTGGTAAGGTCTAAAGCACCTAAACCTAATGTATTTTGATTGAAATTGGCTACCAAACATAAATAGGAAATAAATTGGTTAGGAACTATGAAATTAGATATAAGACAGTAAAATCGATGACGTAACAGACTAAAGTAATGACTTAAATGCCCAGGAAATTGATTAGGCTCAAAATCGGATGATACGAGAAGTTTTGAATCGATTTGGAGCAAACGGAGACCAAGTAGGATAATTTATGCTTCCCGAATGTTAGAATTGACCTTGTGGATACCTGAACAATTTAGATTAATTGCATGGATTTGCTTGTTGCTTTCGATGGATTAAATTGCATGCCTGTGTGCTGGAAATACCATTTGCATGTTAGATGATTTGCCTATCGAGTTTAGATGCCATTAAGACAGATTGACTTAGGGTAGGGTACTTACTAGCCGTTATGGGACGGCCATTAAGTATACCAAATGCAGAGGATTTCATGAATATATTGTCTTTAAACAGATTTAGCCTACATTGCGTTAGGGATCACGCGGTAAATCAGGACGACCCTAAGAAAGGTTCAAGGAGTATAAGGGGGGATAACCTACACTGGGAAACGTTGTGATTTAGGCGTAATACCCTAAAACCCTGAGGAATAGCTGACCGTGTGCATGTGAGTTCTAATAGACTATATGAGGATTAGAATTGGTGTATGTGCATATGCTAGGTGACGCCCTAGATGTTGATTCTTACCCAGACCTTGAGTGAGTGATTGGTGTTACGGATCACACTCACAACATAGGCGAGATTCGGGTGATTGGTGTTATGGATCACACCCAATGATAAGAGATGTAATTTCTCTAAATGACATGCAATTGGATGATTTTAGGTACGGTCGTAGATGATTTGTGGCCGATACAGATTTAGATACACTGGGCATGGGATTTGACTCGATTTGATTACTGATTTTTAGAGAAATAGATTTTTTATAATTTTTGAGAACTTGCCACAATTTCCATGCTAAATAGTATTTTTAAAGATAAGGTATTGTCACGAATTTTGAATTAAATACGGGAAGTTTTTTTTTGGTGCTTGCACTACTGAGTGATCAACCAGTTTTCGAACTATATTATGAATTGTAAATTATTCTACTGGGATTTCAATATCTCACTAGGTTGTTTTCTCAGATGAACAGGAACAGGGGCCTAGACACTAGCTGGGCAACGGCATTGATGATAAACAGAAGAGTAGCGTAGTTCTAGGCTTGAATTGTGATGTATATATATATATGCTGTGGATATTTGTATTGGATTATGTAATTATGTTTTCTTTTACTGTTGAACTGGATGTAAACTGTTGAATGGATGATTATTTGTACTTGGGATACGTTCGAGATATAGGGGAGACTCTGCCAGATTTTCGGCAGGGTTTACCGCTGTAAATGTGTATAATTAAGTTGGAATTTGCTTGAATAGATTGTATGCTTGATGTATGGATTTTAGTTATTATTCCAGAGTATATTGTAATGACTATATGTGTAATTAGTATAGCTGCGTGTGATTTTGGGTTGAACGGAATCCGAATGGACGATATATTGTCTATTTGGGTTACGCTCAACCAGTAGCGACCTCCTGATGTTTTCCCTGAAAGGAAAAGGTAAAAAAAAAAATTATTGCGAAAACCCATATGCTTCCGCTATACAAATAGAGGACAGTATATTGTGGATTAGGGGGTCGTTACAATTATAGGTTTCCACAATGGTTCTTTCCTAACTTCTAAGAGAATGTACATATCTTGAGGTTGAGTTAAGTCTATTTGAGGTGTTTGTAGATTTATTTTAGTTAATCTACTACTTATAGGTATTTCTGCTAATTGATGTCTTAAACTTGTTGTCCTATTTAAATTTCTTGAACTTAATGCTATACTTATTCTTTCAATGTTTCTATTATCTCTTGGATATTCTAGGCTATGTCTAGGTTGATTTATATTAATATTTAATGTAGATGTGTGTAACACCCCTATCTAGTATTACAATTTCTCCGATTCAACAGATAGGTTCGGTACATTATTCTTATCCTTTTATTGTATTAATGTTTGAGCAGTTATACAATTAAGTTATATTAAGCGGATTAGGTTCAAGATCTTTTGCTCAGATTAAAAACTTGTATGCATAGCAGAATAAAAGAAATTCTATACTACATAGTGAAAATTTAAACTTTCATGCAATTCAAATAATATAAGTCCAATAATGTCCACTACATTCTAGTAAACATGTATCAGGATATATGAAGTACTCATCCCTAGGAAGTTAGGAGACAACAATCCTGTCACTCAGACTCCTTTACAAATTTCCAAGATGGACCGATCCTTCACATATCCCTTCCCCAGTTCTTTCCCAATTACACCCCAGGTCTACTGCCAAAAGAATAATCCTAGTTCTAAACTAAGTATATCTGGACTAGGACCCAAAAATAGGAGTTACCAAAAATTTCTTAAACCCAAAAAGAACTCGATCTCCTGGCCCGGCTATACGTTTGCATCTGATACATATTAGCATATAATGAGAAACGCAATTTTCACAGTAGCTTAACAATTCGAGTTTTAAAACAACTAATATGTATGAGGGTGCAAGCACAAAAATATTTAATTCTACATTCTTGGAATAAAATATAGCATAATTCATAAATATAAATTGGCAAGCAATATATGTGATTAATTTAAATGCCAGTGCAATCAAATACTAATTTCTTCAAATAAAATATCGGCATGCTATAAAAACGTATTATCATACAGTTATCAAATCCATTTTATGCTTATCACCCTTAATTTACTTTATTCATTGGTTGTGCACACTTAGACATCATGGACACTTGGCCACCTTTTGAAGTTCTTTGTGCACACTTGGGGACATGTGGACACTTGGCCACCTTTTGAAGTTCTTTGTGCACACTTGGGCACATGTGGACACTTGGCCACCTTAAAATTTCTTTGTGCACGCTTGGACACATGTGGACACTTGGCCACCTTTAAAATTTCTCTGTGCACACTTAGACACATACGGACACTTGGCCACCTTTAAAATTTCTTTGTGCACACTTAGGCACATGTGGACACTTGGCCACCTTTAAAATTCTTTATCAATTATCAAGTGAAATTTTCTTTTCTTGAAAATCATTACTAGTGTGCATCCTTTTAAAATTTCAATAACTTCAAGGATAAAATTCCTCTTTCTTGGAAATTATAATTAATGTACTTCATTTGGAAAATGCTATTAATTTCAAGGATAATTCCCCCTTTCTTGTAGTTTAATGTAAATGTACACTTCTTATGATACAATCTAATATTTCAAGAATAATTCCTCCTTTATTGGAAATAAATTCTAATATACATTCCTCATGAAAATTTTAATATTTCAAGAATAAATTTCCCTATATTGGAAATAAATTCTAAGGTACATTTCTTATGGGAAATTTCAATATTTCCAAGGATAATTTCTCCTTTCTTAGAAATAATTTCTAATGTATATTTCTTAGGAAAAAATTCATATTTAAAGAATAATTTTTCCCTTCTTAGAAATAATTTCTAATGTATATTTCTTGTGAAAAATTTCATAGTTAGAGAGTGATTTCTCCTTTCTTGGGCATTTATTTCTAAGGTACATTTCTTATAAAATTCTATCCAAAAAAAGAATATTTTATTTTCTTGCATTAATAATAATATCCTATCTTATGACTTTCAAAATAAATTCCCATATTTTGAATCAATATCATGGTGTATAGATTATCATTTCCAACCACAAATTTTATGGACTTGGCCTAAGGAGATTGGTTAAATTAATAAATCAATTTCCTTCTTTCATTCCTTGCTAACACCCTTAAGTAGTAGGATTTCTCTTCTTTATGGTCATCATGAATTAACCCCATCTAACCCTAATTGTTTTTTTTTCAACAACAATATGCATGTCATCTCATCCACCAACAATCAAACTAACCACACATGCTCAGCCAACATACACACATTTCTTCTAGAATGTAGAACCCACTTAAGTTCCATAGAAATCTTGAAGATAAAAATGTTGGTTGCATAAATTAAAGTACGGAGAAAAAGCTTGAATTGTTAACCTAACTTGCTTTCTTTGCTCTTTCCCTTTTTCGATCAAGCTCACTCTTTGACTTTTTCCCTTGCTTCTTCCTTTCTTGATCCCCTTAGCTCTTTCCTTCTTCAAAGCCTTAGTGATTCACTCAACTCACGTTCTTTCCCTTTCTCTCCTTTCTTTTTTCCATGTATGTGTGTATGTGTAGGTTGCATGAAAAAGGAACTTTCAAAGGAGGATGAATTCCTAGGATCCCTAAAGGATTCAAAGGAGTTCACAAGGGAGGTTGATGGAATGCTAACTTTTTAGGGTAGGATGTATGTCTCTAAGATAAGAGAACTGAGGGATAAGATTTTAGAGGAAGCTCACCAAAGTAAGTACACTGTTCATCCAGGAGCCACTAAGATGTATCAAGACTTGAAGGAGAAGTTTTGGTGGCCAGGAATGAAGAAGAACATAGCGGAGCATGTAGCTAGGTGCCTGGTGTGTCAGTAAGTCAAGATTGAACATCAGAAGCCTACTAAGTTATTACAACCCTTAGATATCCCTGAGTGAAAGTGAGACAAGATTTCCATGGACTTCGTGTAACGACCTGATTTTTTTGAAATAAATTAAATTTGGTAAAATGAATTCCAAGTTTTGTTAAAATTAAATTAAGGAAAATTTTCTGAACTTTCAGCAAAAATTAGAGAATTTTCTTTCGGAGTTAATTTATATCTGATAGCGAGATTTTGATCTTCTAGAGGAAATTTGGCGGATAATTTTGCGACGCATGCAATCGTTTGAAAATTTCCAATTCTCTCTCTATATTGTTTTAAATCTTACTTAGATCTTTCCTAGATCAGGAGAGATACGTTCAAAACTTAGCTACAGTGAAAGGGAAAAGACTAAAATGCCCTTAAGGGCCTTAAATACCCAAACCCGTCTCATTTTCTCTCACTTTTTCCCTCTCATACAAAAATTTCTCACTCTCTCTCCTCTCCTACGCACAACACCCTCAGCCACCACCTTCACCACGCCTGGCCACCGTCCGACCGACTTACGGCTGCCTATCGGTGCCAAAAGTTCCCCACCTCAGCCCAACGCCATAGTAAGTCACCACAGTGACCGACGACTGCCACAGCCACCAGAAAATGCCCCTCTTTCCTTTCCATCGCAGTTTTCTTTTACTGTCGTGATCTCTACCGTCCAACGACACTGCCACCACTGTTGGGAAGCCTGAGCTTCTAGCTTCCTCTGACAGCTTCCATCCGGTGAATGTCGCCACCACGTGCCCGAAACATAGGAAAAATCGTCCATCTTGCGTCAAACTTCTCCACCAAAAAATGCCATCCAAACAGCTGTGTCTCACCAAACGGACCCCAGATCCAGCCTCCTTGAGTTACGGGCTACATTTTGGTGTATTTTTTTACCCTAGCCACCGTGCGCTACCGTGCGTCGTCATCGGAGCTGTTGAAAAATCACAAAATTGAGATCTCAAGCCCTCATAGCCTCTGGTATAATTTAAAATGTCCTAATTTGATGTTTTCCTGTAGTTTTTGTGCTGACTGTTCCTTAATGACTGAACCAAAGCGGAAACTTGGCATTATTGTAAGGAAATAAGAATTTATAGGAAACAAGGTGTAGAAGGAGATCGAAGGGAGGCCAAGACTAGCTTTTTCTAGTTGTTCTCCAAGTAGTTTGACAATTTTGGAAAATAATGTCCCACGATTTCTTTTGTGTATGCTTGTTTGCTAGCTTTAATAGGACATTATTGCAATTTTACATTCTTCATGTTATTTACGTTCGATGGCTAAAATCATGGAAATAAAGTTAAATTAAGTTAGGCAAATAAGAACCATAGCCAAAGGTGATAAGATATATTGTACACTGACAAAAGAAAAGAAAAGAAATGTAACAGATAGGGGAAAACTTAGATGAGAACATGATTTATGATGTGTGACCAGAGGTAATCCACACGGGTGACCTAACGAGGTGTGGCTAAAGGTGCTCCATGCCCATGACCTAGTGTTCGCGGTTACGCTATGTACGTGCCCGAGTGACCATGATTTATGATATGTGGCCAGAGGTGATCCACACAGGCGACCTAGCGAGGTGTGGCCAAAGGTGCTTCACACGGACGGGCTAGTGAGGTGTGGCCAGAGATGCTCCATACCTATGAACTAGGGCTCACGGTGATTTCATAAAAGTGTCTTAGTGTCTACATAACACCCCAGGCACTCAATTAACTCAGATTGGAAAATGTAAAAGCTAATACATAATTAAATTGCATAATGTCGTGATAACATGTATAATTTCATTTAGAAATGCTTCATTGAAAGAGAATGTATGATTTTTTTTATGTTAACATCTAAATTATCACGTAATGCTTACCTGATTCCATTCGTGGGTAATCTTATGTTTTAATATCAAGAATGTAAAATGAAATTGTTTTGGTGTTTACACCCTGATACATATTAGTTATTTTAAAACTCGAATTGTTAAACTATTAGGAAACCTGTGTTTCTCATTATTATGCTAATGTGTATCAGATACGAATGCTTAGCAGAGTAGGGAGATAGGAGGTTCTTTTTGGTCTGAGGAAACCTTGTAATCCCCTATTTTTGAGTCCTAGTTTGAATTTATTTGGTTTAGAACTAGGGTTATTCTTTTGGGCAGCAGCTATAGGATATTTGAAGGACTGGTCTATCTTTGAAATTCTTAAAGGGGTCTGAGTGACAGGATTGTTATCTCCTAACTTCCTACAGATGGGTACTTTATATATCCTGAGACATGCTTACATAAATGTAATGGACACTATTTATTATGTATTTAATTTGATTACATGGATGCTTTAATTCCGCTATGTAGTTAGTATATTTTTATCTATTCTGCTGTGCATGTGAGTTTTAATCTGAGCAAAAGATTTTGAACCTAATTCACTCAAATTAATTTAATGGTATAACTGCTCAGAAATGAATTAAATAAAGGATAAAGATAATGTACCGAACTTATCTGTTTATATCAAAGTTCTCAATAAGACTAGATAGGGGCGTTGCACTTCATGGTGGGACTACCTAGAACCCAATCAGGAAATGATGCTATCTGGGTTATAGTGAATAGGTTAACCAAGTCCGCTCACTTTCTACCCATTAGAATTAACTACTCCTTGGATAGACTAACATAGCTATATATTTGGGAGATATTAAGACTTCATAGAGTACCCATTAGCATTGTTTCAAATAAGAATCCCAGGTTCACCTCTATGTTTTGGAGAGCCCTGCAAGAAGCCTTTGGAACCAGGCTAAATTTTAGTATAGCCTATCATCCTCAAACTGATGGATAAACAGAGAGAACCATTCAGAAGTTAGAGGACATGCTTAGGGCTTATGCCTTAGAGCACCAAGGAAACTAGGAAAAGAGTCTGCCGCTTATTGAGTTTTCTTATAATAACATCTTCCACTATAGTATAGGCATGACTCCCTATGAGGCCCTGTATGGGAGGAAATGTAGGTCACTATTATTTTGGTATGAAGTGGGTGAGAGGCAGTTGTTAGGTTCCAAGTTAGTACAATAGACCACTGATTAGATTAAGATAATCAGAGAAAAGTTGGCAAAAGCTTAGGACAAGAAAAAGAGCTATGCTAACAAGAGGAAAAGGACCCTAGAATTCGAGGAAGGAAGCCATGTTTTTTTGAAAGTGTCCCCGAATAATGGGATTGGTAGAGCTATGAAGTCTAGAAAGCTAAGTCCCAAATACATTGGACCTTTCCAAATAATAAAGAGAGTGGGTCCATTAGCATACCAAATAGCCTTACCTCCACACCTGTCCAACCTTCACAATATTTTCCATGTCTCCCAGCTCTAAAAGTACATACCCAACCCTCCCATATACTTGACGCCAATACTCTGCAATTAAAGGAAAATCTGACTTATCAGTCGAGACCTATTCAAATCATCAGTACTGAGGTCAAGACCCTAAGGAATAAGGCTATTCCTCTAGTAAAGTTCTTGTGAGACCCGACGACACTATAAGAGGCTACCTAGGAGAGGGAGGAGGACATGCGCAAGACCCATCTAGAATTATTCTCATGAGGCATGTATAAATTTCGAGGATGAAAATAAATTTCGAGGATGAAATTATTTTAAGTGGAGGAGAATGTAACAACCCAATTTTTAAATTGGGTAAAATAAATTTAGATTTTTTTGAAAATTGAATTAAGGAAAATTTTCTGAGCTTTTAGCTAAAATTTAAGAATTTTTCAAAATTAAATTATATCTGATAACGAGATTTTGATCTACCCTGAGAAACTTTGCAGATAATTTTGAGAAGCTTGAGGTAGTTTGAAAACTTCCAAATTCCTTCCATATCATCCTAAATTCATGCCTAAATCAGAAAACGCATCCAAAATTTATCTAGGGCGAAGTGAGAAAAGACCAAAATGCCCTCAGGAGATTTAAAACCCATTATTCTCCATTTCCCCCCCTCCATTTTCACTCTTTCTCCGTGCTCTCTCTCTCTCTCACACTCTCCTTTCCTCCAAAAAATTTCAACCACCATCCACTCAGCAACTGGCCACCACACTATCGTCCATCATCGTTGAAAGGTTCAGCATTTCGGCCAAACCGCATAGCGCCTTGATCTCCACAACCATTAGAAAATGACATTTTTCCTTTCTATCACGATTTTAAGGCCACATCACGATCTCTACCGTTTAATGCCATCCGGCCACACCGCTGTCACCATTGGGTAGCCTGAGCTGCCAGCTTCCTCCACCAGCTTCCAGCCAGTAGAGCATCGCCGCCATGTGCTCAGAACGGGGGAAAGTAGTTCCGTCTTCTATCACCTTCATTGCCAAAAAATTCTATATAAATGGCCGTGTTTCACCAAACAGACATCGGATCTGGCATCCTCGAGTTACGGGCTACATTTTAGTGTATCTTTCGACCCTAGCCGCCTTCCGTCGCTGTGCACAACCATGAACCATCGTCTGCCACCATGCTTCACCATGCGCCATTGTCAGAGTTGCTTGAAAGTTGCCAGAATCAAATTTCAAGCTTCTGAAATCCCCGGTACAGTTTAAAATACCCTAATTTGATGTTTTCCTATAGATTTTGTGTCCGAATGTGCCTTGATGATTAGACCGAAGTGAAAATTTGGCATTTTGTTGTAGGGAAGTAAGAATTAAAAGGAAGCAAGGTGTAGAAGGAGATCAAAGGAAAGGCCAAGATTGTAATAACTGAGGTTGTTTTTCAAAGATAAAAACTAAATTTTGACGTTAATTTCATGTAACATACGTCTAGCACGGATTTTGAGGTCGATGGTTGAAATTGAAAGGAGATTTGGAATCAGAAATGCAATTTAATGGAAAGAAACGCGGCACGGCAATAAAAGACTGACAGACAAAGTTTTATACTTTAATTTCACAGACAAAGGCCAAAACCTCTGCATGGGAACTCGTGCCAACGTCCGGATGAATTAAAATGTCCTGAAGTTTCCCCGAGTGGTCCGGGAAAAGCCGGAATCACCCCTAGAAGCTTTAAATTCCTAGAAACTCTACCATTTGCGACATTTCTCTCTCTCTCCTCACTTTATTTTCTCTCTCCTCCTTCCTCTACCGTGCACCATCGCCTGGGCCACCGTGGGCCACTACCTGACCTACTAACCGACACCCCTCGTCACCCTCAACTTCTAGCAGCCACCCACGGCCACCAACGGCCGCTAGAGCTGTCAAAAAATGAAGCTTTTCCCCTCCGTCGTGTGGAATTTTCGCTAGCTAAAATCATTGTCGTCAGCTACCATTGACCATCACCGCCACCACCAGTGTGTAGGCCAAGCTGCCAGCTTCCTCCCCCATCTAGCAGCCGTCGAACAGAGCCTCCACGAGCGTAGATCGAGAGAAACTCTATCTGTCATGCATCATATTTCAAGGTCAGAAAACGCTGTCCAAATAGCCGTGAACCACCGCGCCACCACTATATTTAGACTCCTTATCTTGAGGGCTTCACCGTGGTGTGATTTTTGAGGCCAACTGTACCCCGCCACCATGTGCCACCGCCGAAAAACCAAAAAGCCACCCAAGAGACACCAAAACTACCCCGGGACAGATTTCTATCATCTGGCAACCCTGGTAAGGTCCGATTCACCTAAAACTAATGATTTTTTTATGGAATTAGCTGCCAAACGTAAATAGGAAATAAACTGACTTAGGAAATAGGGTAATCAAACTAAGGACTGTGGAATTGATGACGTGACGAGCTTAAATATTCGTGTAAAATGTCTAGGGAATTGATTTGGCTCAAAATTCGAGGATACGAGAAGTCCCGAATTGATTTGGAGTAAACGGAGACCAGGTAGGATAATTTATGCTTCCCGAACGTTGAAATTGATTGTGTAGATACCTGAACGATTAGACTTAATTGCATGGACTTGCGTGCTACTTTTGATGGACTAAATTGCATGCCTGTGTGCTGGGAATTCCATTTACATGTTAGATGCTTTGTTTATCAAGTTTAGATGCCATTAGGACGGGTTTACTTAGGGTAGGATACTTAATAGCTGGTATGCGACAGCCGTTAAGTATCCTGAGTGCAGGGAGTTTTTAAATGATATTGTTTTTACCATATTTAGCCTACACTGCATTAGGGATCACGCGATAAATTAGGACGACCCTAAGAAAGGTTTAAGGAGTATGAGGGGGGATAGCCTACATGGGGAAATGTTTTGATTTAGGCGTAATACCCTATAACCCTGAGGAATAGCCGACCGTGTGCATATGAGTTCGAATAGACTGTATGAGGATGAGAATTGGCGTATGAGCACATGCTAAGGGATGCCCTAGATGTTGATTCTCACCTGGTCCTTGAGTGAGTGATTGGTGTTACGGATCACACTCACAACATAGGTGAGATTTAGGTGATTGGTGTTACGGATCACACCCAATGATAAGAGATGAAATTTCTCTAGATGACGTGCAATTGAATGATTTTAGATTCGGTCGCAGAGGATTCGTGGCCAACATGGATTTAGATACACTAGGCATGGGATTTAACCTGATTTCGATTACTGATTTTCAAAGAAATAGATTTTTATGATTTTTGAGCATTTGCCGCAATTTTCATGCAATAAAATGATTTCTTAAAATAAGGTATTTCACGTATTTTGAACTGATTTCAGGAAATTATTTTCGGTGCTTGCACTGCTGAGTAATCAACCAGATTTTGAACTATATTGTAAATTATTCTACTGAGATTTCATATCTCACTAGATTGTTTACTTAGATGAACAAGAGCAGGGACCTAGACGCTAACTGAGCAAGGTATTGACGATGGACAGAAGAGCAGCGTAGTTCTAGGCTTTAATTGTAATGTGTATATATATATTGATGAGGGTTTGTATTGGATTCTATAATTTCTGCTTTTCTGTTGTTGTATTGGCTATAAATTTTTGATGGATGACTATTTTTATTATGGGGATATGTTCTAAATATAGAGTAAACTTTACTAGATTTTCGGCAGGATTTACCGCTGTAAATGTATATAATTAAGTTGGAACTATATGTTGTATGTATGGATTTTAGTTTTCATTCCAAAGTAATTTATGATGAATGTATGTATAATTAGTATAGCTGCATGTGAATTAGGGTTGAATGAAATCTGAATGGATGACGAAAAGTCTATTTGGGTTATGTTCAACCAGTAGCAATCCTTTGACATACCCACATCGGGAATAACTATTTCTAAAACCCATATGCTTCTGCTAGACAGATAGAGGATAGTATATTGTGGATTAAGGGGTTGTTACAAAGATCACCTCCTTCTAGTCATCCGCAAGGTAGGTTGACAATTCTTGAAAATAATGTCCCAAGATTTCATATGTGCATGCCTTGTTTCTACAAGATTTCATGGGACATTGTTGCAAACTTACATTCTTGATATTATTTATGTTCACTGGCTAAAATCATGGAAATTCTTGATTTTTTCCACCTTTTTCCTCTTTCCTCTCTCTCTCCTCCCTCCATTTTCTCCTCCTTCTCTCCTCTACTTCGCACCACTATGCACTGCCAAAATGCCGCCCTTAGCTGCTACCAAACCCAGCCACTGGTGTAAATCGAGGTCCCCAACCTCCAGCAACCATCCTCGGCCACCGACAGATGCTATAGCAGTCAAAAATGTCTTCTTTTCCCTTCGTCGTGATTTTTCTCCTCCCATCATGATCTCTGCCATCTGGCGACACCGCCACCACAGTTGGGAAGCCTAAGCTACCAGCTTCCTCCGACAGCTTCCAACAGGTGAACGCCGCAACCACGCGCTCAAAATGGAGGAAAAACTGTCCCCGTGCGTTACTTTTCATCACCAGAAAATGCCATCCAAACGGCCTTGAATCGCCAAATGGACCCCAGATCCAGCATCCTCGAGTTGCAGGCTACATTCTAGTGTATTTTCTGACCTCAGCCACTGTCGTCCGCCATACGCCACCATGAGCCACCAGCCGTCATCGTGCACCATCACCGGAGTTGCCATAAAGTGTTTAAAATGAGAATTTCATCTTCTGAAACCCCTGGTATAGTTTTAAATGCCCCAATTTGATGTTTTCATATTGAAATTTAATTATAAACATGCGTAAGAATTAAACCAACCTAGGAAATCTGTAATCTGACATAGGAAAGCTTAATTGAATAGGAAATCGCCTAAGATTTTAATTAAATTGCCCAGAAAACTAACTAGGATCAATTTTTGAGGAAACAAGAAGCCCTGAACTGTTTAGGAGCAAACGGTGACAAGTAGAGTGATTTACGCTCCCCTGAACTTTATTTAACGTTGTGAATGCCTGTTTTAGAATGGTTTTATTACATGGGAATACGTGCTAAGATATATGAGTATATATGTATACCTGTGTGCTATAAATGCCTATTGCATGTTAGATTGGTTGGCTATCAGATTTATATGCCATAGGAATGGGTAGACTTAAGGTAGGGTATTCAATAGCTGGTATGGGATGGTCGTTGAGTATTCTGAGTGCAGAAGGCTTTGTAAATGTATCATTTTTAATCAAATTTAGTCTCCATTCGTTAGGGACTACTCAGTAAACCAGGATGACCCTATGAAAGGTTTAAGGTGTATAAGGGGGGATAACCTATACGAGGTAACATTGTGGTTTAGGTATAATCTCCTAGAACCTTGAGAACTGGTCGAATGTGCGTATGTAGTTCTGAATAGACTGTATGAGGATGAGAATTAGCGTTTGTGCACATGCTAGGGGATGCCCTAGATGTTGATTCTCACCCGGTCCTTGAGTGAGTGATTGGTGTCACGGATCACACTCACAATATAGGCGTGATTTCGGGTGATTGGTGTTATGGATCACACCCAACGAAAAAGTATATTTTCTGTAAAAATGGCATGCAATTGGATAGATTTGTAAATAGTCACATGAGACTTGTGATTGATGAATATACAAAAATCATCGGGCATGATTTTTAAATCAGAATTTTAGTATGAATTTTCAGAAATAGTATTTTATACTCATTTTATTTATTGCATTGGTTTCCATGTGATTTCACATTTTTAAGAATAAGTTAATTCACATGCTTTTAATTGAATAAGGGGAGATTTTTTTGTGCATTATCACAGCTGAGCATCTAGCTATTTTAGAACTGTATAATGTAAATTACTCTATTGGGATTTAACTATCTCACGAAGTTGTTTACTCAGATGATCAAAAATAGGGTATGCCTAGGAGATAGTTGGGCAGGAGCAGGATGGCGGGATGACCTTGCAACGTAGTTTTGGCTTGAATCTGTATATGTAATTAACTGTATTGATTGTTCTATTTATTGATGGATTTGACTAGATGTATTTTGATGATTTTTTGACTGATTGTACTTTGGGGAACTTCCAGTTTTCAGGGGAAACTCTACCAAGTTTTTGACAAAAGTAAATGTTTAAAGATTAGTTTAATTTAAATTGAATGTGAATGGATTTCGTATTATGAATTTTATGGTTATTAGAATTGATATTCCAGAGCATGTTATGGTTGTATGTGAAAATAGAATAGCTGCGTAGGGCGTAGGGTTGAGTGAAATCTGAATTGACGGTGGTAAGAGTCTATTTGGGTTACATTTAACCTATAGCAACCCTTCGATGTTCCTTGATATTGGAAAAATGAAAAAATGATTAAAAAATTTATATGCTTCTGCTACTCTGATAGAGGTAAGTATATGGTGAATTAGGGGGTCATTACACTAGTGACGTATGGCTAGAGGTGCTCCATACCCATGACCTAGGGCTCACGATGATTTCATAAAGCTAATCTAGCGTCCACGTAATACCCCAGGGCACTCAATCAATCTAGATTGATAAATGTAAAAGTTAATACATAAGCCATTTGTGTAACTACGCAATAACAGGTATAATTTTATTTGGATATGTGTCATTTGAAAGAGGATACCTGATTTTTATGTTAACATCTAAATTAACATGCAATGCTTTCCTGATTGCATTTATGAATAACATTATGTTTTTAATATCAAGAATGTAGAATGAAATGTCTTGGTGCTTGCACCCTTGTACATACTAGTTATTTTTAACTCGAATTGTTAAGCTACTGGGAAACTTGTGTTTCTCATTACTATGCTAATATGTATCAGATGCAGACGCATAGCCAGAGTGGGAGGTAGTAGTCCCAGTTTGATTTAAGTGAGATTTTTTGTAACCCTATTTTGGGTCCTAGTTCAGATATATTTAGTTTAGAACTATGGTTATTCTTTTGGCAGTAGACATGGGATATTTGAAGGACTGGCCATCCTTGAAAGTTGTAAAGGGGTCTGAGTGATAGGATTGTTGTCTCTTGACTCCCTATGGACAGGTACTTCATATATCCTGATACGTGTTTATAGAAATGTAACGGACATTATCGAACATGTATTTGAATTACATGAATGTTTTAATTTTTACTGTGTAGTTTAGTATATTTTGATTTATTCCGCTGTGCATGTAAGTTTTAATCTGAGCAAAAGATCCCGAACCTAATCTGCTTGTTATAATTTAATGGTTTTAATTGCTCAGAAATCAATTAAATAAAGGATAAAGATAATATACTGAACCTATCTGCTTATATCAGAATTAATGGTAAGACTAGATAAGGGCGTTACATATTAAAAAATTAGTGTTTATAGTGAATTTAAGTTATTGATATATTGGAATCTCTGTTAATATTCCTAATATCCTATCTTGTATATTACTTATTATCCTTCCATCTGTTATTAATAATTCAATTGGTGAATTTATTCCTTCTTAAAAATAAGCTATTACTAATAATTATACTCTTGCAATATATATTTATGTAATTTCATCTTTAAAGGGTAATTTGTTAATTTTTTATTCTATTAATGTTTTATTACCAGATGTTTCTTTTCTAGTATTATACATGCTTAATTTTTCTTTTTTCTTTGATTTTAGTATTTTACTTACTTTTTCCATAAAATTTTGTTATCTAAGTTCTTCAAATTTTAAATCTAATTGTATATTTTTATCTTGTTATATTGTCTTTGGTTAAATTTAATTCTTCTTTCTGTTATTACTTGGGATGGATTTCTATATTCTTCATATTATGTATAGGGTTGTTCTTCTTCTATTGTATTATCTTCTTCTTGTTTTTCTTCTATGGCTCTTGTCATATTTATTTGGTACATATCTTCTATTATTGAATCTTCAAAATTATATTCATAGATTCTTCACTTAAAATTTTTAGTTTATATATTTCTATATCTAAATTTTCTAGTTCACTTCTTGTTATGTTATCATATTCTAAAGGTTCTAATTCATATTCCCAAGCTTGTTATAAAATATTTATAGTTTTCTTAGTTTTTGGTTTTGGACAATATGTGGATATATGTTCTATTTTTTCACAATAATAACATCTGCATTTTTTTGGTTTTTTCTTATAATTTATTCTTTTTCTTCCTTTCTTAAAATATTTTTTAGGTTTATATTTTTTATACAATTTGTCTTTAGGGTATTTTTTAAATTTGCATTTATATTTTCTTCTCTTACTTTTCTTTGTTTTTTTTTTCATGTATATATCCCCATTTATGAAGGTTTTCTAATTCTCCATATTTTATGAGTAGTTTATTTGTTTTATGGTATTTCACGTTTCTCCATGCTTACCTACATTTGTCTAATAGATATTCTCTTAAGTATTTTTCTCTTATTCCCATAGTATCAAAGAATGACATTAATTATATATTATTAAATGTTCTAATATAGTCTTTTATAATGGTTTTTGAAATAAGCTTGGGTAATTTTCTAAAAATTAAATCTAAGTAAAATCTTTGTTGTTCATAATTTTGTCATCTTGCTTCATAATAATATTTTTTATATTCACATATATACAGATTTAAGTATTTTGAATCTAATTTACATATTTCTATTTGGTGCATTTTTGTTATGGCTTTTTCTATTTTAGTGGTTTCATTTAATCTTATACTTCTTCCTAGAAATTTATTTCTAAGTAATTGCTCATATTGTCTTATTAATATTGTATATAATTCTTTTCTGTTTGAATAAGGTTTATTTATAGATATTTCTTGTTGTCTAAATTCTTCTATTTTACTTTTCCACCAGTTTTATACTATTCCAGTAAACTATTACTAAGCAAGCTGCTTGAGTATCTATATTTCTTCCTATTAATGCTATTAGTTGTGACTTGGACCATTCTTCTATTCTTTTTTCATTATCGAAATTACAATCTAGGTCTAACTATATTCCTAAATTAGGTATTTTTCTTGTCTCATATTGTTCTAATAGGGTTAGAGTATATCTTGTATTTGTTGGTGTTTTGAAGGTTGTATTATTTATTTGTATAATATCATCTTCTTTTAGTGGCTCTTTATGTCTTAATATTTCTTGTTCTGCTTTATTTTCTTTAGTTTCTCTTGTTATACTTGATGATAATGTATTATCTTTGTATTATGGATTTCTTATATTTAGTGAATTTATGGGTTCTTGATGTTGCATATTTATTTGAGGTATGCTTGTTCCTATAATAGCCATATGTCTTAATTATTGTTTTATTTTTTTAAAATTATCCTCTTCTTCTCCCATTAATCTTTCTATTTCTTCAGTATCTGATTCTTCCTTATCACTTTCTCCTATTTCTTTTAGGGCTTGCATCATATTTATAATAGATATTTTTTTCTTTTTCTTTATGTTTTTTTATTCTCTAAATATCCTAAAAATATCATCTGTATCTATTACTATTTGACATACTAATTCTAATACTTCATTATCTTTTTTGTTAATGATTGTATAATTTCTTCTTTTGAGATTTTTGATATTATTTATTCTTCTTTTATCCATGACTTTTGTTGTCTTGCTATATTTGTTTTTTTATTTCTTCAAAAATTGTTCATAAATTTTTATTAACTATTTCTTGTCCTTTTTGTATCTATTTTGCTATTATTCTTGTTTGTTTCATATTTTCATCTAGGGTTTGAGACCTTATTAGTTTTTTAGTTATCTATGATTTTGGTTCAATTGTTTGTAACATATTTATTTGAGGATTTGGTTAGATAGGTTCTACTGATAATCCTATTCCTAAAGTTTTTATTATTTGTCTAGTATTTCCTTTTATATATAATAATTCATTAGTTAAGTTTTTTATTTCTTTCTTAATTTTATATACTTTTTACTCTAATGGTTTCGATAATTCTTCTAATCTTTCTAGTCTATATTTAGGATTTTCTTTGTCTATTATTAATTTTGCTTCTTTAGGTAGAGTTTCTATAATATCTTCTTAAGCACAATGTTTTTTTTAAAATTATAATTTATACAACATCCTAATTTTTTTGTTAAAAACATATTTAACCAATTTAATTGATTAAAGCTACTATCCCCATCACCTCCTAATATAAAATGTGCATGGATACACAGTTATTTTTTTGATAGTGGAATATATATGAACTTATAGGTAATTCTATACTTTCTACACAATATATTCGAATCTGGATTCTTTGCTGGGCGCTTGCTCGGTGTTTTAGCAGTGGTTTTTTTCGTAGCTAAATTTTTTTGCAACAAATATTATTGTCACTATAACTTTTGTTAAATTAATTATTTAAACAAAAGTTATAACAGTAATAATATTAAAACACACTTTATCAATGGATAAAACTGCCGCAGAGAGCGCCCAGCAGAGGATCCAAAAGCAATATATTCTTAGTTCTACTTTCTCTAATATCTTCATAATTTAAATTCTATAATAAACTCAAAACATAACTTAAAAATAGCTATAATGAACAGAAGTAAGTTAAAAAGGCTTAACACAATATTCAAATTACAGAAATTAAGGATTCATGTTATCTTGTTTCTCCAAGCTTTGCTACCATATGTATATATATATATATTGGTAGACAATGTGAACACTTTTATCAATAAAAATTTAAATCTTAATTTATCATATGAGGGACTAGTCCTTGGTTACTTCTTAGACCCAACCTTGTTAGTACAATTCTATTTATTTCCATTCAATTACTAACCAAAACTCTATTGCCACATATCCACATTCTTAAATAATATATCAAGTAGGAATATGAATGGGGATGCACTTTTGTTTCCCATGGAAGAATTGAGCAATTAAAAGGATAACACATGTAAATGAGACAGAATAAAAATTAAATTATTTATTAAGAAAATGAAGGTGTTATTTTACTTATTGTAAACTTCTCTCGTAGGATTTAGAAATGATAGTGCTCACTCTATTAAGGCAACAAGATTAGCACATGTATTTTCTGCATCCCCTAAAGCACCAAAATGTAAGATAAATGCAAAAAAATACATTGGAACCATTTAGCTCCTTTCCCAAAGTTGTCAAATTCCAATCTTCACACACACACCAAAGCTCTTGCTTAATTTTTTATTTCATCAATTTCACAAACATGATATTTTAATCACTGGAATTTAAATTCCGTTTATCTTCTGCTACAAATTTATTTCCTATTTCACATCCCCAGGGCCCATTGAGTTCATTAATATCTCATAAGTTTCTCTTATTTAAAATTCTACTTTTCAATTCTAGTTAGCTAACCCTAAAGTAGTATGGTAATAGTTATTATTATTATTATGGTTACTAAAATAGCAATTTTTTTTTCACAAGTCCAAATCATGCTAACTTGCATACAGACTTGCAATCAAGAAAAATCAAGTGAGCTCATGTGAACTCGTGCAAACTCGGTTAAAATCACGAGTTTAGGGGGTATTTTTATGAGTTCGAATAAGTCTGAAAGTGTAGCCTACCAATGAGTTTTTGCTTAAGCCTATTTTGTAGGACAACCACTAGTATTCTTGGAGTTTGAGACTTTGGGTTTATATATGATTTAGTATTCTTCTATGTTGTTTCTCAGATTCTTGAATTCCTCAATGTTGCTTATTTGGGCTAAATAGTTAGTATTCTTCCATGTTGCTTGCTTCTTTGGGTTTTATATATGTTTTAGTTAATGTGATTTTGATAGGCATGAAGTAACCAAATATTTTCTTCTTCCATAATCAAACAAAGGAAGGAATGTGAGAATTCTCTTGTGATGGGTACTCTATTTTTTATTGGATTTGGGTTTATATATATGATGTAACGCCCTTATCCAGTCTTGGTGTTCATTTCAATATCCATAGATAGGTTCGGTACATTATTCTTGTCCTTTTAATTATTGCCTGAGCAGTTAAACCATCGGATTATGTTATACGCAGTAGGTTCAGGATCTTATGCTCAGATAAAAATAAAACTCACATGCACAGTGGAATAATAAAAATTCTACGCTACACGATGAAAATACAGTCTCTCATATGAATCAATAAAACAAGTCTAATAATAATAATCATTACAAACTGATGTACCGGTCCCCAGATTTATGAAGTACACGTCCCGCAAAAGTCAGGAGACAACAGACCTGCCACTCGAACTCCCACACAAAATAGTGATGGACCAATCCTTCACATATCTGTTTTCCCGGTATTCCCAGAACCACTCATCTATACAGTCAAATTAGCTGCCCTATTCTAATTCAAGTACATCTAGGATCCAAAAATGAGGATTTACAAAAACCTTGATAAAAAGGCACTGCTGCTACACATCCCTGTTATGCATCCGAATCTGATACATATTAGCACGTAGGTGAGAAACACAAGTTTCCCAGTAGCTTAGCAATTCATAGTTTAATAGAAACTAACATGTATCAGGGTGCAAGCACCAAAAATGTTCAAACTACGTCCTTGATTTAGGAGTAAAGTACATAACTATAAACAGGCAATTATTGCATGATAAATTTAGTAGTTAGCAATAGTTAGATATGTAATAACCAGAATTATTTTTAAACGATTAAAACTAAATTTTGAGGTTGATTTTGTTAAAACTAAGTCTGGCATAATTTTTGAAGTCGACGGCTAAAACCAAAGGGTTTTTCAGAGTCAGAAATGTAATTTGATGAAAGAAAATGCAGCCCGACGATAAAAGACTGACAGACAAAGTTTCAAACTTTGATTCCTCAGACAGAGGCCAAAACCCCTGCATGGGAACCCGTGCCATCGTCCAGATAGAAGACGACATCCAGAAGTTTCCCCAAGTGGTCCAGAAAAAGTCAGAATCGCCCCCGAAAGTTTTAAATTTCCCAGAATCCCACAAATTCCCATCATTTCCATCTTTTTTTCTCTCTCTTCACTCCACTTTCTCTCTCCTCTCTCTCCTCCTTTCACCACCGCGCGCCGTCAGTAGGGCCACCATAGGCTGCCACCTGACCCACCAATCGACGCAACTCACCACCCTTGACCTCCAGCAGCCATCCACGACCACCAACGACCGCCACCGTCTCCGAAAAGAGGACTTTTTTCCCCTACATCGCGTGATTTTTTCGCCCATCGTGATCTCTGCCGTCAGTCACTGTTGGACGTCACTGCCACCACCAGCGTGTAGGCCGAGCTGCCAGCTTCCTCCCCCAGCTCGCAGCCACCAAACAGAGCCTCCACGCTCTCGGATTGAGACAAAAGGCGTCCGCCATGTGTCACTTTTCATCGCCAGAAAAATGCCATCCAAACGACCGTGAACCACCATGCCAACCTCATATTCGGACTCCCCATCTTGAAAGCTTCTCCGTGGTGTAATTTTTGACCCAAAACACCACCGGTCGCCGTGCGCCGCCTTGAGTCACTGATCGCCGGTAAGGTCTAAATCACCTAAACCTAATGTATTTTGACTGAATTCGATGCCGAACATGAATAGGAAATTAATCAGCTTAGGAAATTGTGCAATCGGATGTAAGAAAGTGAAACCGATGACGTAACGGACTAAAATACTCATTTAAATACCTAGGAAATTGATTAAGCTTGAATTCTGAGGAAACGAGAAGTCCCGGATCGATTTCGAGCAAACGGAGACCAGGTAGGATAATTTACGCTTCCCAAACTTTAGATTTTACCTTGTGGATACTGAACGATTTAGATTAATTGCATGGATTTATGTACTGCTTTCAATAGACTAAATTGCATGCCTGTGTGCTAGAAAATATCCTTTACATGTTAGATGATTTGCCTATCGAGTTTAGATGCCATAGGGACGAATTGACTTAGGGTAAGGTACTTAATAGCCGGTATGGGATGGCCGTTAAGTATCCCGAGTGTAGGGATTTTATAAATATATTATTTTAACTAGAATTAGCCTGCATTACGTTTGGGATCACACGGTAAATTAGGATGACCCTAAGAAAGGTTTAAAGGAGTATAAGGGGGGATAGCCTATACGGGGAAACGTTGTGATTTAGGCGTAATATCCTAGAACCTTAAGGACTAGTCGATCGTGTGCATGTGAGTTCGAATAGACTGTATGAGAATGAGAATTGGCGTATGTGAACATGCTAGGTGACGCCCTAGATGTTGATTCTCACCCAGTCCTTGAGTGAGTGATTGGTGTTACGGATCACACTCACAACATAGGTGAGATTTCGGGTGATTGGTGTTATGGATCATACCCAATGACAAGAGATAGAATTTCTCTAGATGACATGCAATTGGATGGTTTTAGACTCTGTCGCATATGACTTATGGCCAACATGGATTTAGAAACACTGGGCATGGGATTTCACTCAATTTTTTTTGTTACAAATTTTCATAAAACATACTTTTATATTTATTGAATAATTGCCGCGATTTCCATGCTAAATAATAATTTTAAAAGGATAAGGTATTTCACTGTTTTCGAACTGAATATGAGAAATTGTATTCGGTGCTTGCACCGCTGAGTAATCAACCAGTTTTTGAGCAGTATGATTAATTGTAAATTATTCTACTGGGATTTAAATATCTCATAAAGTTGTTTACTCAGATGAACAAGAACAAGGGCCTAGACGATAGTTGGGAAATGGCGTGATGATAGACGGACAAGCAGCTTAGTTCTAGGGTTCAATTGTGATGTATATATTCTGTTGATGTTTTGTATTGGATTATGTAATTACTGGTTTTATTTTGTTGTTGGACTGAATGTAAATTTCTGAACTGTTGTCTATTTGTACTTAGGAAACGTTCAAAATACAGGTGAGACTCTGCCAAATTTTCGGCAGGGTTTAATGTTGTAAATGTGTAAGATTGAGATGAAAATTGTATGAATGGATTACATGTTTTATGTATAGATTCTAGTTTACTATTTCAGAGTTTATTGTAATGATTGTATGTGTAATTAGTATAGCTGCTGTTGATTTTGGGTTGAACAAAATTTGAATGGACGACAGAATGTCTATTTGGATTACGCTCAACCAGTAGAGATCCCCGGATATTTTCCCTGAAGGGAAAAGTGAAAAATTATTGTGAAAACCCATATGCTTCCGCTATACATATAGAGGATAGTATATTGTGGAGTAGGGGGTCGTTACAAGTTTGGTATCAGAGCCCGGTTTGTCGGTTGTCTGGTTTAGTGGGCTAGGGATTATGAATTTTCGGGCTTGCAGCTTTAGGGTTTTAATTGACTTAACTCTGGAATATTAGGACCTGATCTTGAATCGATAAATGATGGACTGAATTTAATGCTTTTCTGTTAACTATTACTGTTAAGACTGATCTATTTTCTTTCTGTGTCAGATAATTATGGCAGAACCAAACAGGGATAACACCCGTAGGCCCAGAGGAAGGCCAAGACACAGGAGTCAGGACGCTTCAGGTAGTGGCAGCATGGAGACCAACATCGACATGCGAGACATGATGGAGTCCATACGGATGATGGCCGATGCCATGAAGGACCAAGCCACTACTAGTGCCAACGTAATGAGGCAACAGCAGGAGGACAGGCAGACCAGGAACGATGGAGCCACCCAGAATGTCAATCCGCTGTATCAGGGATGGATTGAATTTCAGAGAGCAGGTCCATCCTCATTTGCAAGTGCCTCCGATCTAGCCTTAGTGGAAGCATGGCTGAAGTACATAGAGAAGATCTTTCGGTTGTTGCAATGTGACAACGAACAGAAGGTTACATATGCAACATACATACTGAAGGGTGAAGCAGAACAATGGTAGACAGGTGCCCAACAGTTGATGGAAAGCAAGGGTATCCCGCTCACCTAGGAATCTTTTAAGGGAGTCTTCATGGAGCAATACTTCCCTGAGAGCATCAAACAATCAAAGGAAGCACAGTTCTTAAAGCTCACGCAAGGAGGTAGACCATTCGAGGAATATTTGAAATAGTTTGAAGAGTTATCCAGATATTCCATGTACCTGCGGATGTACTATGACGAAGCCTAGAAGGCAAAGCAGTTAGAAGAGGGCCTAGACTTGCCAATGAAGACGCAGCTTGCCCCACTTGAGATCTGAGACTTTGCTATGCTGGTGAACAAATTTCGGATCCTGAGTAAAAACCTAGAGCAGAAATAGGCCCAGAACATGACACAGAGGACAGGAAACCGACCGAGACCACCAGCCAGAAATCTTAATGTGAGAGGTGGGATGTTTAAACCGTAACCAGGGTCTTCAAGCAGCGGTAGACGGCCTGATAACACACCCTATCAGAAATCTGGGACCAGGCATCCTAATCAACCCTGCTGGCATCAGACTCTATTACAATGTTACAAGTGTGGGGGTACGGGACACATGGCAAGGTACTGCCCCTCCAACGGGAGCTAGCAGACATCCGATGGCCGAAGACCGCAGGCTCCATGGAGAGTTTTCACTCTGGATGAAGCTAACGTCGACAGGTCATCAGGTTTAATGCAGGGTAGAGGTAAAATTTATAATTTTTCTTTGATAGTATTATTTGATTCGGGTGCGACGTACTCTTTTATTATCGATGCATGCGCAGAGAAAATAAAATTACATGTACAAACTCTGTCCTGTGATCTATACATATCCACACCTTTGGGAGAAGCCACTATATCCCCACGTATATACCTAAACTGCCCCTTAACCA
Source organism: Senna siamea (assembly GCA_031216115.1). Classification (NCBI taxonomy): domain Eukaryota; kingdom Viridiplantae; phylum Streptophyta; class Magnoliopsida; order Fabales; family Fabaceae; genus Senna; species Senna siamea. Next base: position 16,264,800 of record CM062356.1, read on the forward strand.
TTGATGATACCTTTTTTATCGTGGACCTAGTGTGTATACCCTTGATTGGGATCGACATCATCTTGGGAATGGATTGGTTAACTAGGAATTAGGTCTTGTTAAACTGTTCTGAGAGGATAATCACTTACTTGGATAACGTGCCGTGCGTGGGAGTGACAGAGCATGTGAGATAGGTGATGTGTCCCTCAATCTCTCTCAGGTAGAATTGCAGGATAGGTTAAACCTAATCCCAATCGTTAGTGACTTTCCAGAGGTGTTTCCTTTGGAAATAAGTAAATTGCCACCACCTAGAGAGATAGAATTTACTATTGACCTGATTCTGGGAACGGGCCCAATAGTCATGACTCTATACCGAATGGACCCAGCGGAATTGAGGGAATTAAAGGTCCAAATTGAAGATATGTTGGAGAAGGGGTTCATCAGGCCGAGTGTATTACCATAGGGAGCTCCGGTCTTATTCGTAAAGAAGAAAGATGGGAGTTTGAGATTATGTATCGATTATCGGCAATTGAACAAGGTGACCATTAGGAATAAATACCCATTACCACGGATTGACGATTTATTTGATCAGTTGCAGGGTGCGACTGTGTTTTCTAAGATAGACTTAAGATCGGGATACCACCATATTAGGGTTAAAGAGGAATACATCCCTAAGACAGCGTTTAGCATTAGATACGGTCACTATGAGTTTCTAGTGATGTCGTTTGGATTGACAAATGCACCTATTGTCTTCATGGATTATATGAGTAGAATCTTTATACCCTACTTAGATCAGTTTGTAGTGGTGTTCAGTGATGATATCTTAGTCTACTCCAAGACTCAAAGAGTATGCCTAGCATCTTAGCATGGTGCTAAAAATACTAGAAGAGAAGCAATTGTATGCTAAGTTAGAAAAATGTGAGTTTTGGTTGAAAGAAGTGAAATTCCTTGGACACGTGGTAAATGGGGAAGGAATAGCAGTAGACCCTAAGAAGATTGAAGCAGTATTAGATTGGGGTCAACCGAGGAAGTTCACTGAGGTTAGAAGTTTTCTGGGTTTGGCCAGCTATTACAGGAAATTCATTCAAGGATTTTCTCATATAGCCTTGCCATTAACCCGGTTAACTCGAAAAGGTGTGAAATTTGAATGGAGCGAGTAGTGTGAGGATAGTTTCCAAACTTTGAAAGAGAAATTGACCACCGCTCCTATATTAATTATTCTGAAACCCTTAGAACCCTTCACAGTATATACAGATGCATCATTAAAAGGCTTAGGATGCGTCTTAATGTAGGATGGGAAGGTAGTGGCTTATGCATCACGACAATTGAAACCTACAGAGGAAAACTACCCCACCCATGACTTAGAACTAGCTGTCGTCGTGTTTGCCCTGAAGATTTGGAGACATTACTTGTATGAGGCTGTATTCGAGGTGTATAGTGATCACAAGAGCCTTAAGTACTTGTTTGATCAGAAGGAATTGAATATGAGGCAGCATAGGTGGGTAGAATACTTGAAGGATTTTGATTTTGAATTGAAATACCATGCAGGGAAAGCTAATGTCATAGTAGATGCATTAAGCCGAAAGTCACTGCAATTAGCTAGCCTAATGATAGATGAGATGAGGTTACTTGAGGATTTTAGGAATCTCAGCCTCAACATAATCTCATTTTTTGAAGAAATTAGTGATGAGTGACTTCTTGATAACCTGCGAGCTGAGAGAGCAGATTAGACAAGCCCAACTAGAGGACGAATCCTTTGAGTTATACGTCAACCAACCTAATTTTGGACTAGCCCCTCATGGAGTATTGATGTTTAGGAAGAGGGTAGTGATTCCAAACCATCAGAAGCTGAGGGAAAAAGTGCTAGCAGAGGCTCATCGAAGTCATTATACTATTCACCCAGGTATTTCCAAGATGTATTAGGATCTGAAGAGGAACTTTTGGTGGCCTGGTATGCAGAAGGACATCACGAACTACGTGAATGCCTGTTTGACTTGTCAATAGGTCAAGATAAAACATCAAAAACCTGCAGGGCTACTAAAACCACTGGAGATACCGGAAAGAAAATGGGATCAAATAACCATGGACTTTGTGGTAGGATTACCTAGGACACCAGTTGGATTTGATACCATTTGGGTGATAATGGATAGATTGACCAAGTCTGCTCACTTTTTTCCTGTTAAGATGCGATACTCCATAGAGAAATTGACCGAGGTATACCTTAGAGAAATCATGAGATTACATGGAATACCATTAGGTATAGTATCTGATCGAGACCCTAGGTTTACTTCAAGATTCTGGCAATCCCTACACCAAGCCTTAAGAACCCAGCTTAAGTTTAGCACGGCCTATCATCCCCAGACTGACGGGCAGTCTGAGAGGACTATCCAGACTTTAGAAGATATGTTAAGGGCTTGTGTGCTAGAATAGAAAGGGAGTTAGGATAAACACCTATCGTTGATAGAGTTTGTATACAATAACAGTTATGACTCTACCATCGGTATGGCACCTTATGAGGCTCTGTATGGGTGGAGTTGTAAATCACCCTTTAGTTGGGTAAAGATGGGGGAAAGTACACTTTTGGGACCTGAGATTGTACAAGAAACCACTGATCAGATCAAAATGATCAGGGAAAAGATGAGGGTTGCCTAACAGAGGCAGGAAGCCTATGCAAATTAAAGAAGAAGACCTTTAGAATTCAATGAGGGAGAGCATGTATTTCTTAGAGTGTCCCCCACCACGGGTATCGGTAGACAAGTAAAGACCAAGAAATTAAGCCCTAGATTCCAAGGACCATTCCAAATCCTACAAAGGGTCGGTCCAGGCACCTACCAGATTGCCTTACCTCCCCACTTGTCCAACTTGCATGATGTCTTTCACGTCTCACAACTTCGTAAATATATCCCAAATCCTGCGCATGTATTGGGGAATCAACCAATAATGTTAAAGGAAAATTTAACTTATAAATCTACACCTGTACAAATCCTTGACTTTAAGACTAAGCAACTCCGAAATAAAATAATCCCTTTAGTTAAGGTACTTTGGCAGGATGTAGCGTCGCAGGAGATGACATGGGAGAAGGAAGACGAGATGAGGCAACGATACCCAAAGCTGTTCACAGGTATGAATTTTGGGGAAAAAATTTCTTTTAAGGGGGGAGAATTAATAACCAAAATTATTTTTAAATGATTAAAACTGAATTTTGAGGTTGATTTAATTAAAACTAAGTCTGGCATGATTTTCGGAGTCAACAGTTGAAACCGAAGGGTTTTTCAGAGTAAAAAATGTAATTTGATGAAAGGAAATGCGGCCCGGCGATAAGAGACTGACAGACGAAGTTCTAGACTTCAGTTCCTCAGACGAAGGTCAAAACCCCTGCATGGGAACCCGTGCCATCGTCTAGATCAAAGACGACATCCAGAAGTTTCTCCGGGTGGTCTGGAAAAAGTCAGAATCGCCCCTGGAAGTTTTAAATTTCCCAGAATCCCATAAATTCCCATCATTTCCATCCTTTTTCTCTCTCTCTTCACTCTACTTTCTCTCTCCTCCTTCCACCACCGCGCGCCACCACCAGGGCCACCGTAGGCCGCCACCTGACCCACCAATCAACGCACCTCACCACCCTCGACCTCCATCAGCCATCCACGGTCGCCACCGTCATCGAAAAGAGGACGTTTTTCTCCTCCATTGCATGATTTTTTACCCACCGTGATCTCTGCCGTCAGCCACCGTTTGACATCACCGCCACCACCAGCGTGTAAACCGAGCTGCCAGCTTCTTCCCCCAGCTAGCAACCACCGAACGGAGCCGCCACGTGCCCGGATCGAGGCAAAAGGCGTTCGCCATGCGTCACTTTTCGTCACCAAAAAATGCTGTCCAAACGGCCGTGAATCGACGCTCCAACCTTAGATTCAAACTCCCTATCTTGAGGGCTTCACCGTAGTGTAATTTTTGACCCAAAACACCACCGGCCGCTGTGCACCGCCATTCATCACCGTGAGGAAAATCTAGAAACTACCTCAAAATATATTTCCATCATTCGGAACCCCCGGTAAGGTCTAAATCACCTAAACCTAATGTATTTTGACTGAATTCGATGCCGAACATGAATAAGAAATTAATCGACTTAGGAAATTGTGCAATCAGATATAGGAAAGTGAAACTGATGACGTAATAGACTAAAATACTCATTTAAATACCCAGGAAATTGATTAGGCTTGAATTCTGAGGATACGAGAAGTCCCTGATCGATTTGGAGTAAACGGAGACAAGGTAGGATAATCACGCGGTAAATCAAGATGACCCTAAGAAAGGTTTAACGGAGTATATGGGGGGATAGCCTATACGGGGAAATGTTATGATTTAGGCGTAATATCCTAGAACCCTAAGGACTAGTCGACCGTGTGCATGTGAGTTCAAATAGACTATATGAGGATGAGAATTGGCGTATGTGCATATGCTAGGGGATGCCCTAGATGTTGATTCTCACCCGGTCCTTGAGTGAGTGATTGGTGTTACGGATCACACTCACAACATAGGTGAGATTTTGGGTGATTGGTGTTATAGATTACACCCAATGACAAGAGATAGAATTTCTCTAGATGACATGCAATTGGATGGCTTTAGACTCGATCGCAAATGACTTATGGCCGACATGGATTTAGAAACACCGGGCATGGGATTTGACTCAATTCTTTTGTTACAGATTTTCATAAAACAGACTTTTTATATTTATTGAGTAATTGCCACGATTTCCATGCTAAATAATGATTTTAAAAGGATAAGGTATTTCACTATTTTTGAACTAAATACAGGAAGTTGTTTTTAGTGCTTGCACCGCTGAGTAATCAACAAGTTTTCGAGCAGTATGATTAATTGTAAATTATTCTACTGGGATTTAAATATCTCATAAGGTTGTTTGCTCAGATGAATAAGAACAGGGGCCTAGACGAGAGCTGGGAAACGACGTGATGATAGACGGATGAGCAGCTTAGTTCTAGGCTTGAATTGTGATGTATATATTCTGTTGATGTTTTGTATTGGATCATGTAATTACTGGTTTTATTTTGTTGTTGGACTGAATGTAAATTTCTGAACTGTTGTCTGTTTGTACTGGGGAAAAGTTCAAAATACAGGGGAGACTCTGCCAAATTTTTGACAGGGTTTAATGTTGTAAATGTGTAAGATTGAGATGAAAATTGTATGAATGGATTACATGTTTTATGTATGGATTCTAGTTTACTATTTCAGAGTTTATTGTAATGATTATATGTGTAATTAGTATAGCTGCGGTTGATTTTGGGTTAAACAAAATCTGAATGGACGACAGAATGTCTATTTGGGTTACGCTCAACCAATAGCGATCCCCGGATATTTTCTCTGAAGGGAAAAGTGAAAAATTATTGTGAAAACCCATATGTTTCCGCTATGCAGATAGAGGATAGTATATTGTAGAGTAGGGAGTCGTTACAAGAGATTCTTTTCACATGACCAGTATTTTCTTAAGTGTACTAATTTATTATAGCGAAGTTATTAGAACATATGTACATGTTGTGTGAACACTAAATCACAGGGGTGGAGCACCTTCGGCCACACCTCCTAGGTTACCCATGTGGAGTACCTTCGGCCACACCTCAAAATTCGTAGACACTCAGCCACATGTATAGCGTGATTACGAGCACTAGGTCCTAGGCACGGAGCACCTTCGACCGCGCCTTGCCAGGCCGCCCATATGGAGCACCTTTGGCCATAGCTCGCAAATTGTGAACCCTCAGCCCATGTACATGAAATCCTTGGGACACTATATCACGAGTATGGAGCACCTTTGGCCACACCTCCCTAGGTCGCTCATGTAGAGCACCTTCGGCCACACCTCGTAATGCGTGGGCACTCGGCCACGATTTTAGCGTGATCACAAACGCTAGGTCACGAGCATGGAACGCCTTCGGCCACGCCTTGCTAGGCTGATGGTGCATTCGGAGCCCTGCAGGGCGCGGTGTCACCCTACCCCTCCCTTTCAGATATCTAGGGAAAAGTTTCATTTTCTCAAGCTTTCGAATAAATTCGAAAGCTTCCACCCTATTTTACTTTTTCCTGGGGAATTAGACCTGGGTTTCCTTTTTAAAATACTGGTAATGGCCATGACATTCAATTTTTCTTGGAATTTAATTCTCACCTAAGTTTCCTTCCAAAAATTAATCATGGATACAATATTTTCTGTTCTTCTTGGAATTTAATATGGATATAATATTTCCTATTACTCCTTTCATAAATTTCCTTCCAAAATTATTATTAATGGACATAATATTTCCTACTCATTCTTACCTAAATTTCTATTATTAATGGACATAATATTTCTTATTATTTCTTTCATAAATTTCCTTCCAAAATTATTATTAATGGGCATAATATTTTCTATTTATTCTTCCATAAATTTACTTCCAAAAATATGATTAATGGACCTAATATTTTTCTATTTATTCCTATATAAATTTCCTTCCAAAAATATTATTAATGGGCATACTATTTTCTATTTGTTCTTACATAAATTTCATTTCCAAGAATATTATAAGTTTCCTAATAATTTCCTTGGCTTGGGAATTAATTCTAATATATGTATTTTCTTTTCAAAAATTCCAATCACTCTCATCATTATTCCTCCCTTTGCTTGGAAATTAAGTTCCCTGTATGTTCTTCTTCTAAAAATTCTAATAATTCTCAATACCAGTCTAGTCATTTAATTTCATAATCACATGCATTAATATTGTTCAATAATCCCATTAATATCATTATGGACCTAACAAGCTCCACACAATATTAAGAGTAGTGGACCAAACTAATTAAACCTTAAAATAAATTCCTACATCTAAGTCTTATCATGGCCTTAAGGAAACATTAATTTAGAAATTATTGTTAGCCACCTTCTATCTTTATCATGCATGCTCATTATATTTTCTTTCTAAATCAAGAATGTGCATGAATGCTCCAGTTCCATGGAAATAAAAATTTGAAACAAGTATACCACATCATGGAACAAAAATAATTGAATTGCTAACCTACCTTGATTCCTTTACCCTTTCCTTCTTCTTTAGATCACTTTTGTTTCTTCCTCCTTCCAAATTTTATGCTTCACGTGTCTTCCCTCTCTATTGCTCACCCAAGCCTCTTGCAAATCCTCCTTTTTCCCTTTTTCCTTTTAATTCACGTATGTGGGTGTGTGTTAGTTTGCATGGACGAGCTCTTAACCTTCCCTTTCTTCCTTGCCTTCACGTGGGGTCTATTCACCTAAGTCAACCTTTCATTCCCCTCTTGTTTCTTATCCATTTGGTAATGGGGTGCTTCACCTCATTGGAGTGTTATTATTATTATTACCAATCTTATTATTAACCATTAGCCTCCCCTTTCATGTGCAGCCTCCTTCGTTCTTCCTTGAAGTTTTTTGTTTTCTCCAATGGTCACACTGATCTCCCTCTTCCCCTCTTTCATGCTACCCTATGAGTGCCTTATGTACATCATATAAAATAGAGTTCTTGTGTGAGTGGATTAACCACTTGGTCAAGTTAACCGAAAGGTGGAAGTTATACTAATGAAGTGGACAAAGCCCCTTCTCCCTTCTTCCACATGCCACACGTCTTAAGTTTTGCATGCTCGTGAACTTCCCTTCTTTCATGCGATTAGGCATATCTATTTAAAACCCTCATTCCTTATTTTACACAGAATTCTTATTATGGTTTGTGAGTATTTATTTTCATTTATTCTTTTGTTATTGAAAAGAATTCTGCACTTCTTGCTTAAGGTGGCATGCCTTCTTTCTTATTTGACTCTTTTTACCTTACACGTGTGTTCTTAGTACCTAGTGCATTGTTCCCTTTTTGTAACTCCACTCAGCCACGTTTTGGAGAGAGGGAGGGAGTCACGCTATGGTCCATTCATGCACAAGGCTACAGGGTTTGGCAGCTTCCTCCTTTCCTCTTTTAACTTTACTTCCCCCCTTCACGTTAAACACACTTCACACGCAATGGGGTACATTTTTGGGGTAAGTCTCGCTGCAAACCTTTTGGTTAGTACAATACAATTTCCATGTGGCTTACCATAGGGTTTCAAGAGAGGAAAGGAAATGGGAAGCACGCAACTCATGGTATAATATAAATATTATTTTAAATTCTGCTTCATTTGTGGCTGGTATGTTGGTTTATAATTTAGATTTCCCTTTCTTCCCTTAGGTTGCGTGACCGACACACACACATATTATGCTTATATACATTTTTTTTCATCCTTCCTTTCACGTCACTTTCCTCATGTGTGGATATGTTCCTTATTCTCTTCACCCCATGTGTGGATATGTTCCTTATTCTCTTCACCCCATGTGCATACTTCTTTGCCAAATTTCCATTCCCCTTCACGTGTATTGCATGCAAGATTCACACACATGCACCTTACACCTTATCTCCTCTCACAAAAGATCTAAGCAAACCACACATATGTTTATATATTTTTGCAAGCCTCACTTCCATTATCAATCCTCACGTGTGGCTTGGGGAACTTATACATGAAATAAAAATATTCATTCCCTTCTTTCATGCAAGACACATGCAAGGCTCACTCATGCATACAATTAATTAATGGCATCTTGTTTTACATCTCTCTTGGTACTTAGACTATGAAATAAAAAAATTTAAAGAGTTAATTTTAAGCACCAAACTTTCATGCAAGTTTACTCTTTAATATAGACATTTAGCCCATTAAATTGTGCAAGAAATTTATACTAATTCATTAATGGCACCATCAACTCCATTCATTTAATTGAAAACCATTAATTTATCTGATTCCATGATGGGGTGTTACATATGATGTGTACATATATTTGATATAAATTTTTCTACTTTACAATCTTAATTATTATTATATGTAAAATATACTTTCCTCTATAAGAGTAGTGGAAGTATATAAAGTTTTAAATAAATTTTTCATTTTTCCCATGTCAGGGAACATCGAAGGGTCACTACTGGTTAAGTATAACCCAAATAGACTCTTCTCACAGTCCATTTAAATTCCACTCAACCCTAAGTCCTGTGCAACATTTCTATTATCACATACAAACCATAATATGCTCTAGAATATAAATTCTAGTAACCATACAAATATAATTGAGATACACTAATTCATAATACTAAATCCATTCATGCGTTCGTCAGAAAAACTAAAATCCACCAATACATTTTAAAACAAAACTATTCTTCCATACCGTTATTTTATCAAAAAATTTGATAGATTTTTCCCTAAAAATCGAACGTTTCCCTTTAATACAACTAGTCAAAATCCAGAAATACATCCAGTAAAATTCATCAAAAATCCAAAACCAATAGAACAGATATATACACACACAAATTCAAGCCTAAACTATGCCACATTATCATCCCACTATAATGTTTCTGCCCAGCTATCTCCTAGGCATTTCTTATTCCTAATCATCTAAGCAAACAACTTCATGAGATGGTTAAATCCCAGTAGAGAAATTTACAATTTAACAGTACTAAAGCAGTTGGATGCTCAGCTGTGACAGTGTACCGAAAATATCTCCCTAATTTCGATATAAACACATGTGAATTATTGTATACTTTAAAATATAAAATCACGAAAAATTGATGCAAAATGATATAACGAGTATATGATTTTATTCTGAAAAATTATACTAAAAATATTACTAAAATCATGCCTGAGGATTTTCATATACTTATCAGCCACAAGTCTCATGTGACTATTTAATATTCTTTTCAATTGCATGTCATTTTTACAGAAAACATAATTTTAGGTTTAATGTGATCCGTAACACCAATCACCCGAAAACACGCCTATGTTGTGAGTGTGATCCGTGACACCAATTACTCACTCAAGGACTGAGTGAGAATCAACATCCAGGGTGTCCCCTAGCATGTGCACAAATGCTAATTCTCATCCTCATACAGTCTATTCAGAAATACATACACATAGCCAAAAAATTCTCAAGGTTATAGGATATTATACTTAAACCAAAACATTACCCCGTATAGGTTATCACCCCTTATATGCCTTAAACCTTTTATAGGGTTGTCCTGATTTAACGAATAATCCCTAGCGAATGCAGACTAATCTAAGTAAAAATAATTCATTTTACAAAATCGTCTACATAAGGGATATTCAATAGCCGTCCCATACCGGCTATTGAATACCCACCTTAAGTCAGTCCGTCCCAATGGCATATAATTTCGATAGCTAAACATATCAAACATGCAACAGACATACTCAACACACAGGCTATAACAACCCAATTTTTAAAATAAATTAAATTGGGTAAAATAAATTTTGATTTTGTTGAAATTGAATTAAGGAAATTTTTCTGAACTTTTAGCTAAAAATTTGAGAATTTTTCAAAATTAAATTATATCTTATAGTGGGATTTTGATCTTCCTGAGAAACCATGCAGATAATGTTGCGAAGCTTGCGATTGTTTGAAAATTTCCAAATTCCTTCCATATTGTCCTAAATTTTTTCTTAGATCAGAGAAATGTATCCGAAATTTAGCTAGGGCAAAGTGAAAAAAGACCAAAATTCCCCTAGATGCCCTAAATATTCAAACCTCTCTCATTTTCTCTCATTTTTCCCTCTCACATAGTATTTTCTCTCTCTTTCTCCTCTCCCCTGCTCGAGCCACATCATTCACTATCTTCACCACGCTCGTCTACCGTCTGGCTGAGTTACCACCTTTGTTCTTTGCTAAAAGGTTGATGCTCACCGACGCCGCAAAGAAGCCACCGCAGTGACCAACAACCACCACAGCCACCGAAAAATGGCATTTTTCCTTCCCGTCACATTTTTAAGGCCATGTCACGATCTCCTTCGTCTGATGTCGTCCGGCCACACCGCCACCACCATTGGGAAGCCTGAGCTGCTAGCTTCCTCTGCCAACTTCCAACCGGTGGAACACTGTCGCCATATGCCCCGAACGAGGAGAAATAGTTCCCATTATCCGTCACCTTTGTCGCTAGAAAATGCCATCTAAACGGCCATGTTTTTTCGAACGGACACCAGATCTGGCCTCCTCGAGTTACGAGCTACATTTTGGTGTATTTTTTGACCCCAGTCGCCGTTCGCCGCTGTGCGCCACCATCCGCTGTCACTAAAACTACTGGAAAATCACAAAAATTAGATCTGGAGCTCACGAAGCCTCTGGTATAATTTAAAATACCCTTATTGATTTTTTCCTATAGATTTTGTGTCGACTGTTCCTTAATGATTGAACCAAAGTGAAATTTTGGCATTTATTGTAGGGAAGAATTAAAGGAAGCGAGGTGTAGAAGGAGATCAAAGGAAAAGCCAAGATCACCTCCTTCTAGTCATCCTCAAGGTAGTTTGACAATGTTGAAAATAAGATTTCGTATGTGCATGTCTGTTTTTACCAACTTTTATGGGACATTGTTTCAAACTTACATTCTTGATATTATTTATGCTCACTGGCCAAATTCATGGAAATAGAGTTAAATTAAATTAGGCAAATAAGGGTCATAAATAAATGTGATAAAGATATATTGTAACTAAAAAAAAAAAGAGGAAATGCAACTGATAAGGGAAAACATAGATAGGTACATAATTTACGATGTGTGGCAAAAGGTGCTCCACACAGGCAACCTAGTGAGGTGTGGCCAAAGGTGCTACATGCCCATGACCTAGTGTTCATGATTACGCTATGTACGTGGCCAAGTGACCACGATTTACGATGTGTGGCCAAAGGTGCTCCACATGGGTAACCTAGTGAGGTGTGGCTGAAGGTGCTCAATGCCCATGACCTAGTGTTCGCAATTACGCTATGTATGTGGCCGAGTGACCACGATTTACGATGTGTGGTCAAAGGTGCTCCACACGGGCAACCTAACAAGGTGTGGCTGAAGGTGCTCCATGCCCATAACCTAGTACTTGCGATTATGCTTGTTACCTGGCCGAGTGTCCACGGATTACGAGGTGTGGTCAAAGGTGCCCCACATGGGCGCCCTAGTGAGGTGTGGCCAGAGGTGCTCTATACCTATAAACTAGGGCTCACGGTGATTTCATAAACGTGGCTTAGTGTCTACATAACACCCTAGGCGCTCAATTAACTTAGATTGATAAATATAAAAGTTAATACACAAGTAAATTGCGTAATGCTGTGATAACATGTATTATTTTATTTGGATATGTTTCATTTGAAAGAGAATATATGATTTTTATGTTAACCTGTACATTATCACGTAATGCTTGCTTGATTTCATTTATGGATAACATTATCTTTTAATATCAAGAATGTAAGATGAAAATTTTGGTGCTTGCACCTTGGTACATATTAGTTATTTTCTTAAAACCTGAATTGTTAAGCTATTGGGAAACTTGTGTTTCTCATTACTATGCTAATATGTATCAGATGCGGATGCATAGCTAGAGCAGGAGGTAGCAGTCCCATTTTGATTTATGTGAGATTTTGCAACCCTATTTTGGGCCTTGGTTGTGATATATTTAGTTAGAACTAGGGTTATTCTTTTGGAAGTAGACATAGGATATTTGAAGGATCGGTCCATCCTTGAAAGTTGTAAAGAGGTCTGAGTGACAGGATTGTTGTCTCCTGACTCCCTATGGACGAGTACTTCATATATCCTGATATGTGTTTACACAAATGTAACGGACATTATTGGACATGTATGTATTAGAATTACATGAATGTTTTAATTTTTGCTGTTTAGTTTAATATATTTTGATTTATTCTGCTGTACATGTAAGTTTTAATCTGAGCAAAATATCCTGAACCTAATCCACTTAAATTAATTTAATGGTTTTAATTGCTCAGAAATCAATTAAATAAAAGATAAAGATAATGTACCAAACCTATCTACTTAAATCAGAATTAATGGTAAGACTAGATAGGGGCGTTACACAGGCATTCGTATACACTCATCTATATTTTTAGCACGCATTCCCATTCAATGCAATTATTCTAAAAAAGCATTCACGACGTCAATTTAAAGTTCAGAGGAGTGTAAATTACTCTACCCTTTACCATTTGCTCTTAATTGGGTCGGGATTTCCTTTTCTTCAGCAATTACTCCCAATTAGTTTCCTGTGGAAATAATTAAATTCTTAGGCAGGTTTTTCTTTCAATAGGCTTTACTATGTCAATTTATTAAATTCCTAAGTCGGCCTAATCCTTAAACATTTTTTAGGTCAATTTCGATAGGAAAACAATTAAATTAGAGTATTTTAAATTGTACCAGGGGTTTCAGAAGCTTGAAATTTGATTTCGGCACTTTTCAGAAATTTTGGTGATGGTGCACGGCGGTGCACAGTGGCTCACGGCAGCTGGGGTTGAAAAATACACCAAAATGTAGCCCCACAACTCGAGGATGCCAGATCTGGTGTCTGTTCGGCGAAACACAACGATTTTGAAGGCGTTTTTTGGCGACAAAGTGCGTGATTGGACGGAGCTGTTTTCCTCTGTTCTGGGCGCGTGGCGACAGTGTTCCACTGGTTGGAAGCTGTCGGAGGAAGCTGGCAGCTCAGGCTACCCAACGATGGCAGCAGTGTGGCCGGACGGCGGAGATTGCGACGGAGTTGGATTTTTGTGACGGAGGGAAAATGCTGCTATTTTCGACCGCTGTGCCGTTCGTCGGTGATCGGGAATGGTGGCTAGAGGTTGGTGGCATCGAGCTGCACGGGTCGCAGGGTCCGGCAACAGCACAAGGCTGCAATTTCGACAGCTGGAGGTGGCACACGAAAATGAGAGATAAGAGAGAGAAAATGTATGGAGGAGAGAGAGAGGAAAGGAAAAATGAGATGGAAAGTGGAGTTTTGGAGTTTTAAGGCCTCCAGGGGCATTTTGGTCTTTTCTTACTTTGGTCGGGGTAAATTTCGAATGCATTCTCCGATCTAGGCAAGAATACAGGCCCGTATGGAAGGAATTCGAAAATCTTTTGAAGATTTTAAGCCTTGTAAATTACCTGCTAACTTCTTGAAGCTAGATCAAGTTTTCTCCATTAGATAAGATTTTTACTCCAGAAAAATCTCTATTTTTTACCGCAGGCTCAGAAAAATAAGCTGAATTCAATTCAACAAAATCTAAATTTATTTTACCCAATTAATTTATTTAAAAAATCAAGTTATTACATTATACCCTAGTCCTTTCTAAATTTTTCCTCAAATTTTAATATTAATTGTAAGTCTAAAAATTATATGTTCAAGGTATGAGTGCAACTTCTAAATTGCAATTTTCACTATAAGAATCTCTCACCTGGTATATAAGAAGTCTAAGGTAACAAATGAAATATTTTAGTTAAAAAAAAAATTGGATAAAATATAGTCTATATATTTGCTAAAATGTAAAAACTTATCTAATTTTCAATTTATAAAATTCAAAAATTATTTACAATTGACTCAAAGTTTAGAAAATCTTTTTATATTTTCCCTTAAATTAAATAAAATAATGCAACTCTACACTTTTTAATTACAGACTTTTTTTACAACCCAGCACATTGGACCTCAATAAGAGGATTCAAATATTTGCAAATACATCAATTTCCAAGCCCACTGAACAAGGATGGAAAAAGATGTAACATATAAACTAGCTAGTGTGGTGGATCGATCTTTGTTCATCTTTGAAGAAGCCTCTCCTTCGTTGGATCTTTTATAGGTAACGTCATGGGAGTAGATTTCTCTGTTGCAGATGACAGAATGAGAATTTCCATAACCATTGTTACAAGGATCAAGAAAAGTGCTGAAACAGATATGCCTTTCCATGAAGAGAGGAGTGAGGACCACTGGATGAATTTAACAATGACAAACACAAGAAGACAAGACCAAGAAATGACAACCTGTTCAATCAATCAACAAAACCAATGTTTTTGTATATGTGAAAGATCAACAGACGAATAAAAAGGAGTTGTAATTGCTTTTTTTAACCACATGTTATAATGTCATCTTACAAATAAAGATAGTTTAGGCCGACCAATGTCCTGGATTTCTTGTTCACTGAATAAGTCTGTAGTACGATATCTCTCCAATAAAGCATCCTGCAAGTGGTTTACCATAGCATAGAAAATTTTGAAGATTGATTAAATTTGTATAGAGAGTGACAAGCAATGCTAGCATACAAGAAACTAACTTAGATAATCTAATTCTAAGTTAATTATTGCGCTCGTAAATACTTCAAAGGACATGGTCTACAAATCTTAATTAACCAGTCTGGCATCTTGATTATGCATTCTTAAGCAAATTCATGAATTCTGACACTGATTGTTCTACCTTGGTGGCAAATATGTCTTTACACCATTGTGCAATGTCATCAGCTGTTTCTGGCAGTTCCTCCATTTTGTGTCGCTTGATTTCAACCTTTACCTATATATTAGAAAAAAAAATGCAGATACCAAATTATATCCTTCTCCCCATGCATGCATGTGTTACCAAGCTTCAATTATCATGTTGAATTGGTAATCCTATGAACTTTCAGATTTTTTATGATGTTCAATTTAAGTGTATACCAAAAGATTTCAGATCAATAAGAATTCCTAAAATTATGCTACAATAATACTTTTTATAAAGGCTAGAATACAAAAAAGTCTCAAAAACTTTTAGATTATATATAAATAATTTCATCAATTATAAAAATTCACCTAAATCATAAATCCTAAATTTTTTCTATTAACTTTTTTATCAATAACACTAATAAAATAGTAATAAATCAGCAAAATCACTTCATATCAAGATATAAAAAATTTCTTTGAACTTTAGACTTTATATAAAAAATTTTCTTGAACTTTAAGTCTTGTATAAAAAATTTTTTAATTAATTTGACTTGTTCATTTATTAAGATTTTAGATGAAAAAATTAACAGAAATTTTTTTTACACAAATTACAAAATTTGAAAGATTTTAGATCAACTTTATAATTAAAGAAAATTATCTACACATAAAATTTAGTTTATGAGATATATATATATTTTATCTTTTCATAAATAAGACAATTAATGTGACGAAAATCCAACTCTTCTACCATTAAATTACTCTGAAATTTGTATAAAATAATTTTAATTTTTTTGTACACAATTATCAAAATAACTAATAATAAAGAGTCTTATTTTGTTAAGAGAGATGAAGGTGAGATCATGATACTATATAGTTTTGTCCAGTTTAATGTAGCTTTTTCCAAGGATCTCAATTGGCCTACCGAAGAAGAGATGCCTCTAAACATTCTCAGGAGTGTAGGCGAAGGCTGACTCTTCGGAACAGCAAATGTGCAATCATAGATAGCTGGAATGAACTTACGCGTATTTGTTACTGCTGAGACAAAACCCTAAAAAAAATAAATAATGAGCGATCATCGATCAGTTCAAACAAAATCAAAAGGTAAAAGCAAAAAGAAAAAAAAGAAAAAAGACTTAGATCCTCTTAAGTGAGCATTTCATAAAATTCAAATGTTTAGTTTTACACATCAACTCGCTATTAGATTAATCTTAAGTAGAAATAAAAATAAATTATCGTTTTATATATTAATCCACCTGTAAGTTAAGATGTATTTCAAGTCTCTTCATACAATTTTATTTTACACATTGACCCCTTGGTTAACATGCTTTTGAACTTTAAGCACTTCACAGGACGCAAATTTCAAAGGATATATTCTAAAAAAATGCTTAATGAAATCACTCTTCTTCATAGTTTTTTTTTACCTTTTCAAAATTATAGTATAGGAGAAAAAAAAAAGATTTGGATCATCTAAAGTTCAGAGATAATTAGTGGAGTGAAGAAGTGTGAAAAGAGAAAAAAAGAAAAGAATAAAAAAAATAAATAAGAGAGAGATAAATTAAAAATTTATTTTGTATAAATTATAATTCATCTGTGTCTTTTTTTTTTCTCTCTTTATACTTCATCACTTCACATCTCTTTCTGCACTTTAAAGGATCTAAATTCAAAGAAAAAATTGAAAATGTTAATGTATACTAGTCAGACCTTAATTCACCTTAGTACGAGGTATCAAAACATTTTTAGGTATAGGCAAGCCTTTGGAAGTAGCAAATTCTTGAGCTGCGATAAGCTTTGACTCTGTAAAGCGAGTTCCTTCCACAAAAAGAGCCAACCAAAAAGGCATAGGGAAGTCCTCCAATCGCTGCAAACTTGTCTGCCATTCAAAAATAAATAGAAACATTAATAAAATTTATTAAAAATAGATTATTCTATTAAATTCTCTTATTATTTATGAGAATATATTTAGAAATACATTCAATGTCGTTCTATCCTTATCCCAGCTTCTTTCCAGAAATACATAATCAGCGAACCACATTGACCAACCTATAACCTGCATAAACATGCATCCTTAATATATTCTATATTAAATATCAATGAATTGAAAGTAAATATACTTAATTAATTAAAGGGAAAAGCTTAATACAAGTCTCTGAATATTTGGAGGAGATAGAGGACATGGGATTCATAAAAACTCACAGGAAGATATTTTATTTCTTTCTTCATCATAGCTACAGTTGTACCAAGGCAACCCATTCTCTGCCACCATTGCGAAACTTTCAGATTAATGATGAAAAATGAATGTTGTGTAAAATTGTAAATTCAGGTAATTAAAAGCAAAGTTATTGTGAGGACGAAAACAAAGATGAAAATAGAACTAATTAAGAATTGAGAATTTAAATAAATTTACAGAAAATTTAATTATAGGCACCTGAGCTAAGACCCATCCAACAAGCCAATCAATGTCACTTCTGTGGTTGCAGATAAGGAGTGCATTTTCTTTACCTGAAAGTTTCTCAGACAAGAATGTCATTAATTTTGTGAGAACAGTGATTCTGTTTTTGGTTAATATTTACTATATTTTCAACAACAGATATATTGAACTTAATAACCATAAAGTGGTCAGTGATCACCTTACCCATTAACTGATTATAAGTTTCTGAATCTGTGTGCAGCTCAACCTGCAAACCGGAGTTTCAACCATTTAGACTGTATGGAAATTAAATTCCAAATACAAGTACTTAAGGCATAAAAAATTGATGATCACAATTTAATTTCCAGGAAAACTTAACAGACTCTACGTACTTTCCACATAAGAATAATTAAGAGTACGTCTGTTTGAAAACTAGTTTTAAAAATAAATTTTGGTTGTTGTCCAAAACAAAAAAAAATAACAAAACCTATTTGCATGTATATTTTCAAATGAAAACAAAAAAAAAAATAGAATATTTGTTTTGAAAATAAAAAATACAGAATAATTAAAAGACACTTTATAAATTGGTTTTGTAAAATTAAAAAAAAATAAAAAAATAAGTGTTTTTATTAATGACATCTACATAAATACTTGAAAATAATAATAACATAAATTCTTAAAACTAATTATATAAAATAATATTTTAAATAATGAAAAATAAAATAAAATTCAAATATAACTGACAAATTAAATATATGTGAAGATGGAATAATTAGGAATTTAAGATAAACCAAACACCTTGATGCCTGCCCACCAATCAACGAGCCATATAAGCTCCAACCATAGTGATTCTGCAAGTAATTTGTTTATTCTTCTGTACCAATTCTTCGCCAATGGACGAACAATGACAAAGAGAAGCGCCTGCAGGATCATTTTTACTATAATTAATTAATATTAAACGAAATAATCAACTTATTATTATTATTATAAATCAAAACAATAATGTCTGAATTTTCTAATTTCAGTTCATTTGGTATTGCAGGAATTATCACGAAAAGGGTTCATCTATATAATTAATCATAATTATAATTAAGAAATACAAAAGATCATGCATGCATTACGTGTAGGCAAGCGACAGTTTAATTTGCCTCTCATCAAATTCCAGCATTTATAAAGGCATAAAAGAAGAATACGATCTGTATATGTTCAGAAGTTTTTGCCAAGTAGTGAGATATATATTGTCATGAATTCCCAAGATTGAATGTAAATTTTATATGATATTCATTTTTAATCTCTGTAATGTCAATGATTCACTACCATAAATATTAATTTGTCATTGACTATTTACCATTCAAGAAAATAATGCAAGTAGGAACCAAAATGAATGACAAATTAAGGTTTCTGTAAAAACTTATTCAACCTAAAAGAACAATGACAATAATATTCAAGATGTGAGAAAGAATTAAAAACGAAAAAGAAAGATTAATGGTTTCTTCATGGATATATATTACCTGGATTAGATTAACGATGAGACCTGAGATTATGAAAAGAATGCCCACAGGAAGAAGAAAGATTGCAGCTGGGATCGCCATGGCTTCTATCCCGGTGCTATGCCTCACAAATAAGAAAAGATAGTGATTAGAAGAAAAAATAAACAAATAAAAATACGAGACGGAAATTTAGGACAAATTAGTCAATGTTTTCGGACGTTGTGAAATATATATGTGTGTGTGTGTGTGTGTGACCACTTTAAGCGGTCATTAATTACCGTTGCATAATTAAAGGATTATGTCTAATCGCTGCGCTTATGCTCATATAGCTCACTCTACGATTATTAGTTTCAATTAAGTAAATTAAATTTTATATGCACTTATATTTTTATTATTAAGTTTTTAAATTAAAATAAAGTATATAAAAATTTTTTTTAAAAGGATCAATTATGAGAGAATTTTTAATTGAAAAATTTGATGACAAAAATTTTTAATATTAAATAAACAATTAGAGGCGTCACGCTGAAAATTTTTTTAAGGATTGTGGAGATTAACTAGTAATACTCCATGTATATACAATGCTTTATGCAAGAATCTAATAAAATTCAAGCATTAGCAAGTGAGGACCATGAAAGTTGACAAGAACATATTATAAAATTTCAAATTAACAATAATAATGTTGGACACTAGGGCGCTTTTTCAACAATAGATTCAATTTTTTCTGGAGGTTCCTATCTTAACTAAAACAAGGAAGAAACTCAGAACAAAAGGGATTCATAAAATGGAAATTAACCAAGTGAAAATACAAGGACGAAAATGTAATTAAAAAAAGACTTCAAGGTACCCTCCCCTTTTTAATTTCATTGTGCTTCAAACGCATATATAGGCAGTCATGGAGTAAAGGCTCCATCTACATCAATATTACAATCAACAGTGACAGAAAATTAAAAAGATTACAATTATGCAAGATTCCATAGTCACGGACTTCAATTAGTTGTGCTCGTTGTTGTTATACGTGTCTGCTCCAGTAATTTCTAGTTCTATATTAGCCACACCAGCTTGATTAGTTATACTTTAGGGAGAAATAAGAAGAAAGTTCCAATTGAAGCAAGTGAAAGGCGTCTATAATTTTTGAAGGAGGTGGTGATTATTAACTTAATTATAAAAAGCCAATATTTGCCCATATGTCTTATACTATTGCTCTTGAGATATTCATGTTTTTCTGAGGGACTTTCTCTTGTCATATCTTTCATTATTTGAATGAAAAAAACATTCTTTTTAGGATGAATAGAAGTTGCTGGATCGAGTTCAATGTACTAAAATGAGTAATTAAGAATATGTTAATAAACACTAGAATGTATATTTAAGAATGCAACCTGCCACTCACTAAGAGATTTAAAATAGAATAATCATTTCTTTTTATGAATTATAAATTCTCGTTAAAAACATAATTATTTTTAATATCGAAAATGTCTTAAACAAAGGAATACTAATTGAAGGAAACAATTTGAATTGTTACATATAAAAATGCAGATGTTTAGTCCAAGTTCTTCGACCAATTAAGTTTTTATTTTTTTATTTTTGCTTGGAAGGAATTAATTAATCTCGCATGAAAGACAAGCTATCAACTACTTTAGTTTTGCTAGTCACTACACTGCATAGAGACAAACGTTATAGCCATTCATAAGAATAAGGTAAATATTATAAAATTCTCCACGTGGTTTGCCTCACATTTATATAAAATTTAAAGCCAGCGTCCTATTTTTTCTGCGTTTTTTGGTCTGAGTATTATCCACTTTGCATTTTTTTAAAAACAAATATGATCAATCAAATTGGTAGAGAAGCACGTGGTAGCCCGTAGTCCGTATAATTTTCACTTTGTCCTGTGTTTTAAAAACTAAATCCGTTGTTGAATCGGTAAAATTACTAATTTATAATTCATTGATTCAATCTTAATTGAATTAATATTAATATTATATTAAAATTAATTAATCAATTAAAATAAATATATTATATAATTTTATTATATATAAAATAAAATAAAAATATATATCTCACATATTAAGTTTTTCATCTCTTTTTTTTTAATCATTCTCACTTAATATTTATTCCATCTATCTATTTATTTTTATATCATTATAATTTTTTATCCATTTTTTTTCCTTTCCTCCCTATTCTCTTCATTTATTTTTTTATATTCCCTAGAGAACTTTTTCTTCTTCATTCACGCCATCCATCTTCAGTCTTCCCAAGGCTTAATCTTTGAAAGTGAAGAAAAGAGTGTCCAACATTTTTTCTTTGAGAGTGAAGGGTAAGTTTTCTTCTTCTTCTTCTTTTTCAAACTATGCTTACTGCCATCTACCTCCTTCCATCTTTTTCCAACTTCTTTCATCTTCTTTCATTTTCTTCTATCTTTTTTCAACTAGATTTGTTGATGAATCATTGGAAAAAAAAAATCTTGAACTGATTAACTGCTTGAACCGTTGATTTTATCATTTTTTGATCGATTCAAAAAATTTTCTATTGGTTCTTGAAGCCTTCGATTATGTGGTTCTTTTAGACTGGCCAAGAGATTGGTTCACTGGTGTTGAACGGACTGGTCCAATTCACTTTTGAGAATCATGCTTTGCCTTTTATTGATTTTGCTTCTCTGAATTGAATTCCCTTCCTCCAAATAATTTCTCTTCCTTTCCAAATATAAATAATAATTATTTCTCTTTTTTTATGTTATCCCTACTTTTTATAGTATATTTGATGAAAATATCTATATATTGATAAAAAAATATTAAAAAAATTAATAACTAATTAATTAGAGTGATAAATATTTCATTCTCATTTTAGTGGGTTGGATGAGTATAACCTAATGAATATATGTGGTTTCTATAATATATATATATATTTATTTATATAAAGGAGACATTTTAAACTATATACAAGAGTGAGTGCAAACAAATGAAATTAAAACATTTCAACAATACTTGCTCTTTGCTTTTTTTTTAAGGAAAAAAATGCATATACGCATCTCTAATTATCATTCAGTTATAAAATACTCCATAAACTATCACTTATAACAAATATCTTCTCAAACTATTACTCAATTTCAAATATTCTTGAACTATCACGTGTGACAAATACCTAACCCGCTCCAACTATCTATTAGTTTCCCCCTCAAACTATATATCATTCAATTTGTAAATACCCTTGAACTTGACAAATATCCCACCCCTTCCAATTATCCGTCAGTTTTCTCCCTCAAACTATATATCAATCATTTGTAAAATACCCTCTCTAATTATCTGTCAGATGCAAATACTCCCCTCTAACTATTATTCAGTTACAAATACCCCATAAACTATCCCTTGTGAAAAATGCTCCTTTGTACTATTACATGATTCTTGATAAGTATTTCTTTTGAGAAAAATGCATATACTCTCATTCATTGTGAAAAAAACTTAAGTACAGTTTTTATATTTTTGTCATCAGGTTTTTTAATCAAAAACTAACACATGTATGCTTTAATCAAAGACTAACACATGTATGCGATTTATATAACTTGTCTCTCCTATGACTGATTTTTTTTTAAAAAAAATTTCACATTCTTTATTTTAATTAAAAAGCCTAATAGTAAAGATATAAGCAACTGCATGTGAGTTTAGTCCTTCATTAATCTATGAATTAGTTACAAATACTTCTTAAACTATAAAATGTGGTAATTAATGCCCTTCAACTATAACTTTTGTTTAGATTTATTAGTTTAGAAAAAAAATCATAAACGATTTTGATTTTTAAAAGTATCCAAATAAACTTTAAATTTTTATAATCTCTAATTCTTTTTAACATTTAATCTCAAATTCATTAAAAAAAATTCAAAAAATACAAAATTTGCATAGCTTTGGAGTTATTATGTAATAGTAAAGGCTTGCAATATTTAGGACCTCTTATGAAGCACATGAAGTAACATTAATAAAAAAAATTGACATAGATAAGTTTTTAATATAGGAAGCAATTATTACATCCAAAATTAATAATGTCATTTTCTTTATTAATGTTACTTCATGTGTTTCTAATTTTAGTATTTTTTTTATGAGATTGAATGTTGGAAGGAAATTTGATATTATAAAAATTTATAGTTTATTTTTATTTTTTAAAAATCAAAATAGTTTAGAAAAAAAATGTTAAAGGGTATTTGTCACATTTTATAGTTTAAGTAGATATTTACAACTAACTCATAGTTAAATAAAGTATATTTTCATTTTTTTTCAAAAGGAATAATTAATGGTATTAATAGAAATGTGTTAACTAGAATTAAATTTAAACATGTAAAAGTCAAGGGAGATATTCATCGCAAATGATAATTTATGAAGTATTTGTAATTAAGTGATAGTTGAAATAAGATATTTTTTACAAGTAATAATTTAAGAGAATATTTGCAACTAAATGATAATTAAAAATAATTACATGCATGTTTTTCCTTTCTATATATTTATACTTCTGTCCATGTGCAAAACACAAATTGAACATTTCAATTATTATAATCAATTTTACTGGACAATAAACCATTTTTTTTTTGTAGGAAATCAAATAGAGGAAATGACTCGTCAAGGAAGTCATATTAAAAAAAGAAAAAGTTTATTTTTAATTCCATTTTTCACTAAAATTTTATTTTAGTCTCAAAAATATATTTTGATTCAATATAATTCTTAAATTTTCAAAAATGATTCAATATTAATCTTTTCCCTATATGTGATTAACTCTAGTAAGACAAACGTATAATCTAGCATCACACATGACTCTACGAGCTAAATAAAATGTTGATTTAAAAGTTTAGATCCAATTCAAATCCGAATTATATCTTATTAGATATAAGCATCAAATCAATAAAAATAAATAAATATTTAGTAGTTACAATGATTAGAACAAAATAATATGAATTATTATATTTACATTATAATGCTTTTAGAATTTTTTAGTCATTCATCTCACAAAATATATATTACATAATATAAAATATAAAATAAAATATGTGACGTGAAGAAAATGGAGAGAAAAAGTAAAAACAGTGAAGGTTGAAAGAGAATAATTTAGAGCTAAATAACTTTTTATTATTTAATTTATTATTTTAAAATTTAATAATTATTATTTTATAATATATTTTTTTTAAAAAAAAAAGACGTGACCTTTTATGCATGCTAAGCATATAATGTGTATGAATATATTTGAAATTGTCACGTTAGCATTTTATTTAACTTGTAAAGTAGATACATAAGAAACTTTTGCTTAAACTCAAAGAATTATATATTTAACCAAAATAAATTTTTAAGGCTAAAATAAAATGTTGATAAAACTTTAGAGATTAAATGGAATATTACAATGGTACTTTGTCTTTATTCTTACTTTCAACATTTTTTTTTTCTTACTATAGGTATGTATCTTTTATATTATTTATTGTTAAATTCTTTTCGTCTCAAAAATTTAATTATATAAAATTTATTTGTCACATTTGGTTGCAACAGAAAATGAAAGGATTATTATGATGCTAATAAAGTCTGGGATCATTCAAACTTATGGCATTGCTAACTTGTTGCTAATGAAAAGCATTTTTGATAAATATTTATGTAATTATAGTTTTTTTTTTGTTGATGATTAATATATATTGATAGATAAAATTATTTGATTTATTTAATTTTTATATGGATAAAGTGATTATTCAATTATAAGTTACAATCATTTGATTAATTTTTAGTAATTTAGTATTGTTGAACTCTTGATTAAGAATTTAGGCTTAGTTATTTAGTATAAAACATAAATTTGATATTTTTAAAAAGGCTCATTATTATTATTTTAAGTTTTATAAATATGTAAAATATGTATATATTTATTTAACATAAACTTACTTAAAAGTCTCTTTAACGTGAACCAAACCACTTAAAAACTAAACAGACAAGGTCTCCTTTTTTAAAAAACTGATTACGTTGGTTCGTATTAAGTTTTATTATGCAAAACCAAACCAAACCAAACCAAACCTTTGAACACTTCTAGTTGAGATGGAACTTGGGATGAGAACAGACTTAGATTTTTGAAAGATAGATGAGTGTCTAATCTGCCACCTTTGTGTAGTCTTTTCTTGAAGTCATATTAATGAGGAAGGGATGGAGGCCTCGGTCCTTGATTTTGTTATTGACGGAAAGTGGAATTTGACCAAATTAAGAAGATTGTTAAGAAGATTGCTACTATACTTCCTCCTAAGAGCAGAATGAGTCAGGATACGATTGAGTGGGGGCCTAAATCCTAGTGGAAAGTTCTTAGTGTCCTCAACGTATCATATGGGCAATGAAAAGGGCTTGGTCCTCAGAGATTCAAAATATTTTTATGGCTATTAAGTAAAGAGAAGCTTTTGTCTAACCTGATGAGATTTGACAGAAAAATGCCTGATCATCTGTTGTACAGGAATCACTCGAAATTTATCCTGCACTCCATTGGGGGCTTTGAGGAAGTGAAGAAAATAATGTGGATGATGCTTGTGAAACCAGTTAAATGGGAGGACTTTTTTAGAGCACATACGAAGGAATGGGTCAGTATGAAATTAACCAAAAACCTAGGAAGGGATGAGTGTGGAGATTGGATAATTAATTACCTTTGTTATAGGCACACGGAGGCTGTGGTGGCAAAGGAACAGACTAGTGTTTGAAGGAATCAAGTGTGACAGAGGATTGGTATATTAGGAAATTTTGTCAAGGTCCAGGGAAATTACCAGTGTGTGGAGGAAGGAATTTGAAATAAATAAAGAGGAAGAAGGCAAGAAGGAAGAAAGATTTGTGAGGTGGAATCCACCTTCAATGGACTGGTTCAAAGTTAATGTGGATGGCTCGATTTTGGGGGATCAGAGGTCTGCCGGATGTGGAGGCGTTTTGAGGGACAGCTCTGGGACTTGGATTAAAGGCTTTAGCTTGAATATTGGGGATTACTACATCCTTGAGACTGAGTTATGGGGTATTCTTTGTGGCTTGAACTAGCTTAAAGCCATGGTTGCAAAAAAAGTTCTAGTGGAGGCAAATTCCTTGACGACAGTAAAGATGGTTACGAAAGGAGTCGACAATTTGCATTCTTGTGCGCCTATGGTTACAAGGATCATAGAGGTGCTTACTGCTTAGTAGGGAGTGGAGACCGGATGTTGGTCATGTTTTTAGGGAGGCAAATAGAGTGGCAGATTATTTGACTAATTTGTCGCACGGTTCCTCTCTAGGTTTTACAGAGTTGAACTCAAAGTTGAAGGATTGTTTTGAACTTCTGAGGGAAGACCTTTTCTTGAGATCATTTGCCAGAATGTTTAGGAGTGTAAGGCTTGTTTGTTGTTTTCTTGAGCTTGGCCCGTTTTCTTTCTCGTAAAAAATAAAGGTATAAAGAAATGAAATGTAAAGGAAAAAATCTCATTCCTTCTTCTTTTGCAACACCAATTTTTATTCCCCCTTCAATTGGAGAGTAAAGATATGGAACATTTAATTTTAATTGAATGGATAATTTTATTTTAAAAATTTATAATCTAATTATTATTGTTCTTGGTTTAAAATTCAATTTTAACTCCAAATCTATTGCACTTGAAGATGGTTACTCTTTAATTGATTAACTTCACTTAATTTATTTCCACCACCTAATTATGAATTTAAAAATTAAAATCATCTTTAGTTTCTACATTTAAATTTTTATACCAAATTTGTGTTGCTTTGTTATTTTGGAAACTTTTTTTATTTTTGTTTACTTTACTAATATTACATTTATATATTACTTCTTTATCTCATTTCAATATAATTTTTTAATTTTTAAAAAGTAAAATAAATAATTACTATATTTTAAAATAATAAAATTAAATACTTGATTATGTTGTGGCAAAAAAATACTTGATTAAGAGTGAAAATAGTGAGGTGGGAGTGGTGATTATTGAAATGGAATGGATTGGAATGAAATGCAATGACTCAAATAACGTAGCCTATTAATTGAAAGTTTAATAAAAGAAAAATATAAATAGTACCCACTCATCATTCGTGACGTTTAATTAATATTAGAAGTTTTCTATGTACAAACATGCACATTGTTTTATCTTTAAATTTTAAAATATAATATAAAATAATATTTATTAAATTTTAAAATAATAGTTAAATAATAAAAATTTAATTAACTTTTTAATATTTTATTAAATTTTTTATTTATATTACATATTTTATTTTATATTTTATATTATATAATATATAATTTATGAAATAAATAATTTAAAAATTATAAAATTATTATAATATAAATGTGATATACCAACAAGGATGGATCTAAAAAGTAAAATCTTTTATAAGGTAACCAATTAAAATTAAAATTTTGGCAGGTAAAGGTACCATCACATATGAGACAAGCAAAATGTAATATATTTTATTTTTTATCATAATTTTTTTAAAAAAGTATATTTGAATTTTGAAGTTCTAAAATTTAGATGCAAAAATCATAATCTCATAGAATCATGTCACGCGGGCACACAGAAGCAATAACACAAAGCTGGATGAAGTTATTTCCTCGCTAGGGTTTGAGCTCTGATAGAGGGAGGGAAGAGCAGCGACATTCATCGAGTAGGCAGTCCCAAAACATAGAGACGACGATGACGACGACCTCTTCCCAAGGGTATCATCAACCCTCGTCGATCGAGGAAGTTCGAACCCTTTGGATTGGGGATTTACAGTACTGGGTCGACGAAACCTACCTCAGTCACTGCTTCGCTCACACAGGCGAGGTTTGTTCCCTTTTTCATTTTTCTTTCTTGTCTTGGACTCACAAATAATCATTAATATATGCAATGATTCTGTTTAAATTGAAACTGTCTCGTAAAAAGTTTCCATCTGTAGGTTCTATGTAGGTTAAAAAACATGTATAATATCGTATGCGGTTGAGCTAATAAGAGAAAGGAGCGAAAACGCATTCAAAATAGTAATTTCGGAGAGTCCAGTGAGTAGAATTTTTGGATTTTAAGTCAGAGATTGTCCAAGAGTTTCATTCCCCAGGGATTGTTCCTAAGAAACGCATTACTGAGAAAAGACGCCCAATTGGTCTAGAGTTTTTCTTTACGGTTGCACATGGAGTGGATTCTAATAGGTCGAATTGGGAACTTGGAATCTTCTAATTTCGGATGATTTAAGTACTTACATCATTTCCAAGAATCATCATTCGTATTGGGATCCGAATTTTCAAGTTGATGGCTTCATCTTCTCTTAATAGAAGCTCAAACTCTAGAATGAACCAGTGCCAGAAAGACCAAGTTTTGAAGGATCAAGATGGCAAATCCTACTATGCCAAGAAGAAGCAACATCTAAAGAAGGGGTCAATATTTATCTTGTCAATTTTGAATAGTGAGAAAAGAACCATTTTGGAGACTTTGTTCCTTGAGTATGAAAGGCCTGGTAACATCCATATTTATCTTGATCGCAACATGGGAGGAACCTTCTCAATAGAATGCTTGGATGATTCATCCCAGAGATAAAGATAATTTTTCATGCACTTTGTCTAACTTATTGATGTGATCCCTGGCAGCTTCATAATTCAATCAATCATCTTTTAATCAAGCTGTTCCACCATCTTCATACTTTCCCAGAAAAGACTTCCCTTTTCGTTGCCAATCTTTGTCATGTGCTCAATGTGTTTTTCTGTTGGGGGTCTCTCATTTGTGCTCTCTGACTGATCTCCTGGGGTATGACCAATGGATCAGCAACAAAAAATTATATTTGTATTGTGTTGTCTTGAAAAAGCAGTCAAATCTTTTTATACCTGTCAATGGAGTCTGTTTTGAGTGCATTTGAAAAGGTTTTGCTAATGAAGAATAGGAATGGTCAAATTTCTGACATAGGTTGTAGTTTAAAGTAATACTATACATAAATTGGTCACCCAACCAGTTGAACGCAATGTGCTACTTCCTGGCATATGGTCCTGTGTGAATCTTTTTGAGCGGATGATTGAATTGTATGAACATATAATACTTGATGAGCTATTGATCGTTAATTTTGTCCTATTCATTCCATGTATCTGGGATATTTCTATTTATGTAGTTAGTGGCAGGGTGCTAATAGGAATGGATACTTTCCTTGATGTAGGTAGTTTCCATAAAGATCATACGTAACAAGATCACCGGACAGCCTGAAGGCTATGGGTTTGTGGAGTTCATTTCCCATGCAGCGGCAGAGCGGATTCTGCAGACTTACAATGGGACACAAATGCCTGGAACAGAACAAACCTTCAGGTTGAATTGGGCATCTTTTGGTATTGGGGAGCGACGTCCTGATGCTGGGCCCGAGCACTCAATTTTTGTGGGGGATCTAGCACCTGATGTTACTGATTATCTTCTACAGGAGACATTTCGAGCCCATTATCCTTCAGTTAGAGGTGCCAAAGTAGTGACTGATCCTAATACTGGGCGCTCCAAGGGATATGGGTTTGTTAAATTTTCTGATGAGATTGAAAGGAATCGTGCTATGACTGAAATGAATGGTGTTTATTGCTCAAGCAGGCCAATGCGTATCAGTGCTGCAACCCCAAAGAAAACCACAGGTTTTCAACAGCAGTATGCTGCTGCTAAAGGTGAAAATAATTGATACCTGTTGCACACTTCTTTGGGACAAGAATTATACTCCCCATCGAAGGGACCATTTAAATTTATATATTAATTTTTTTAAAAATATATGCTCATAAATATCATATACACATTTTACTACATGTTAGGTGCATATTGGAATTTTTTTTTTTCAATACTAAACAACTGTATTTGTAGGAGAAATGATACTATTTATATTGTAATTTATTTATCACTTTAAATATCTTAAGAAAATTTTAAGGATCTTTTTAGAATTCTAACTCAATATTTAGTATTGTTCTACCCTATGTCTTATTGGCAGAAGCAATTATTAGTTTATTGGTTTACACACTCATAATTAAGAAAGAATAAGAAATGTTTTGGTTTAATATAAAAAGTAGAAAAAAACCAGTCAGGTCTGGATGGCAAGTCTGAGCTCCTTAGTGGTCTATGTGCCACATTAAAGATTTTGAGTGCTTTAAAACTCAAGCTGGATTTGATGTTAACAAAAAGAAGGGAACTTGATGGACTCAAGTGACTAGGGGAATCTTTCCTCAAAAGTTAACTATTGAAGGGGAAGAACCAAGCTACTTAAATACCTCAATTAGCATCACATTCTACCCGATGTGGGACTTGGATAGCCCATACTACTCTAGGGACATCTCATACTATTCCCATCCCTATCATAGCATCGCCCCTAAAGAGCCGATGTCCTAGCAGCTGCATTCTGCAACACTTTACTTGACGTTGCTTCACTTTATTGCGGTCAGTCTCTCTGTTGGTCAGAACCCTTCGTAGGTATCCCTCCTTAGGTAGCCCTCCTCATGCCGTCAGCAAACCGAGCTTTGATACCAAATGATGGAACCCAAGTGACTTGGAGAACTCTCCCTCAGAAGCTAGTTATTGAAGGGGAAGAACCAAGTCACTTACTTAAGTACCTTATCACGCATTGTATTTTACTCAATGTGTAACTTGGGTAGCTCATACTACCCTAGGAACATTCCATACTATCCCCATCCCCATCAAAAACGTTTTCATGTTAAGAAAATGCGCTATTTTAATTGCTACCTCTTTAGTTTTGTCATACCCAAGAGATGGTTGTAGCTATTGCACTCTTTTTTTCACTTAAAATACTTTATGATAACTCACTAGCCTAAAAGCTGAACCATTGGAGAGTGATTATTAATTGATTGATTTATCCTAACACTTCTCTTGGTGTATTCTTTTACCATACTTAAAAAAGCAGACAATGAATTTTTCTATTGTAATTAGTTGACTTAGGGATGAGACGAGTTTTGAAATTTGGCCCTAATGATTTGTTACCAGCTATATCTTAGTATTTTGCTATTTCAATTTAGCACTACTTAGAAGAGACACTAACCCAAGGATCTCTATGGCAGCAATATATCCAATCCCAGCATATACCACCCCAGTAAATACAGTTCCGCCAGAGTATGATGTGAATAATACCACCGTAAGTGAAATAGACCTACAACCTTTGTAATTTCAGTCTTCTATGGTAATCTTACCTCTCTTTGCATTACAGATTTTTGTTGGTAATTTGGATCTTAATATCACAGAAGAGGAGCTGAAACAAACCTTCTTGCAATTTGGGGAAATTGTTTCTGTCAAGATTCATGCTGGCAAAGGATGTGGTTTTGTTCAATTTGGGACAAGGTCCTCTTTTTTCCTTTTTTCCTTTAAATATGTGAAATCTTAATGTGGTTACTCTGATTATATAAATTAAAAGGTAAAGATATGGCTTTGACATCTGTTCCACCTCCCCTACCCCTTTTCCATCATGCCTTTTGCTCTTTTCTTCGAAAAGAAGAACAGAATCTTATTAAGCACTTTCTTTTCTCTTCAATTTCTCCTATTGCTTTTGTCTGTAGAGCATCTGCTGAAGAAGCCATTCAGAGAATGCAAGGAAAGATGATAGGTCAACAAGTGGTCCGAATTTCTTGGGGTAGGAGCCTAACAGCAAGACAGGTGATTACCTTTGGAAATGAGTCATTTCTTCACAAAATGCCTGTTTAGAAGCTTGTCCCACTGTTGCATGTGTGCTTGTAATATGTCATGCTGATTGGCCTCACGATAGCAAGCAATAAAGAAGGAGGAAGGGCTACATGGAGAAGAAGAGGGGCCCAGGGCAGACCTCACTCCCAGGTCTGAATTTATATTCTAGAAGAGAGAAAAAAGGGCTGAGTGGAGAGGGAGAAGAATATCCTAAATAACTTGTCCAGTGTGGACCATTTTGCATGGGTTAGGATATTATTTGGGGAATGAGGCAGTGAGGAGGAGGTAGGAGAAGTCTGAAGGGAATTTGGAAGAGTGCTAGCCTCTTGAATGCTAGCTTTGTTCTTTTCTTTCTCTGGTTTGCTGCGAGTGAGTGATGTTCATATTTTTCTGCTATTGAGTCAGTGAGTCTATATTGCTGGTTTTCCAGCCTTCAGTTGTGGTTTTGTAGGACTCTTGAGTGGGAAGTTTTCAGCGGTAAGAGTATTGTTCAGTATTATTCTTTTGGCTTTATCACATGCATTTCAATCTTAGAAACTCAAATGCATATGATAGCATATCTTCCAAAATTGCTAGGTAGGTTGCAAGCATAGCTTACATCTACTGTTTTAGGATAATTTTGCTGTCCTATATTGTGCCTTGCCATTCTTTACTGTACCAATGGTGGTGGATGAATATTTTTGGAAAATTGAGTGTGTAGACACTACCATACATGAGGTTGTGAAGATGATGTGTGGTTTACACAAGAAAACATGAGAAAAAATGAAGACATTCACTCAGTTATGGATGGTTCTATTTAAATATAAGTTTTATATAGCATTATCTAAGATAGTTGCAGCAGCAACATGCAAATGACCAGCGTGGAAGATTGAGGCTTTTTAAATGGTACAATAATAAAGAATAAGATTGAGTAAAATGATGTTATAGAAGTGAATTTTCGTCCAAGTTTTACTGATATCAAAGATTGATATATGAATGAGTATGACATTTTTTAGCACGATAAGTTATTAAGGCATGGCTTTCTATATTTTATTTTTTACACAAGCTATATATTATTATTATCACAAACAAAATTTGGCGTGACATTATTCTAGGACTTACCTGGTGGCTGGGGGCCACAGATGGATCCAAGTCAATGGAGTGCCTACTATGGATATGGACAGGGCTATGAAGCCTATGCTTATGGCGCAGCTCATGATCCTTCGTTGTATGCATATGGTGCATATGCTGGTTATACACAGTACCCCCAACAGGTATGTTATTCTAAATTTACTTTACATATTGGTTCATTTAGCAGAAAATAACTGTTGGGTTGAAACACTGTTAAATGATCTTAAGTTTACTTATTGAGGTACTCATGGATGTGGGTGGTTTATTTTCAGGTTGAAGGAGCTCAAGACATGGCATCTATGGCTATGCCTAATATGGAACAAAGGGAGGAGTTGTATGAGCCCCTGGCCATGCCTGACGTTGATAAGTATGTTTATATTTATAGATAGACACCTTTACATATATATTGGCTTGGAGTTTGACGGATCCTTGATTGCTTTACCAGGCTAAATGCTGCATATCTTTCAGTACACGGAAGTGCCATTTTAGGGCGGTCCCTATGGCTGAGAACTTCGCCATTCTTACAGCAAGCCTAGGATCTATGCATTACTCAATTTTGTGTGATTACGTTCTCAGGCATAGGTTCTGTTAATACGTTGTTAAGGGGATATAAATGCTTTTTCTTATAGTCCTCAGCCTCTGTCATAACCCCTTGATTTTGGCCATCAATCAATATGACTAATTATTAGGAGTTCAATTTACAGATGTTCTCAACCTAGCACTACATTGAAATTTTTGCCAGATTGCAGAGAAACTAAACCAATAAGCTGCCACGTTCTGCCGTTTGAGCTGGCTGTCCTTCTTTGCTCTGCTTTTCCTAGATGGACTCTGACGTCCTATAATCCTTATCAGTACAACCTATCACGTACAATGAGCAATATATAATTATTAGATGAAAAATTACTTTTAATCCTTAAATTTCGACTTAGATTTTATTTTCCTCTCTTAAATTTGATGATTTTATTTTAATTTTTTAATTTTAAAAGATTAATTAATTTTTTTTAATTTATAACATTTTTAATTTATCATATAAAAAATATTAAATGTGAGCAAATTTTAATATTTTTAATTTATATTATTATTAAAATTATTATTTTATTCATTGTACATATAAAATTAATAAATTTAAAAATAAAATTATATTTAAGTTTGATGTACATAATTTAAAATTTAAAATTTAAATTTAAAAATTTATTTACATAAAAAGTTAATTAAATTAGGTCTAACTCAATAATTATTTACCGGGCAATGTCGGAAATCCACATCTGTCAATTTTATAGTTGTAGTACCAGCGTCCAGCGGTTCGACCAAATTGCTGAGAAAATTCTTGTATTACAATAGTATTGAATTTTAGTAATTTTCAAATATTTAACTTTTAATTTATTTAAGGTAAATATATACCAGTATAAATTTTACATTGATAAAGACTCAATTTAAATAAATTAAAAATCAGTCGCATGAAAAAACCTCTGAAAATTCAGTATTACTAATACTAGAATATCCCAAAACCAGGCAATAATTATGTCACGGATATTAAGAGCAGACTAATGGCAGATCGACCCTGTTGAACCCCCACTGAGCAAAAGAATGTATCTCGTGTTTGAATTATTCTGAAGTAAATGACATTATGACAACAATCATGCAAGTCGTAAAAAAAAAATGTATTAAAGTTATGGTCAAAATTGTTTCAACCGAATACAATTTTCATTTCTAAATTAAATACTTGGCCAGCCAAGGTAAATCGTTGCAGTTTCTCAGCGCAAAGGCTACATCATCACTGCCACAAGCAACAAGTAACCAATGTCAAGTGAAATTAAATTAGTTTAAGAAAAAAATTTTAATGTAATTTTTATATTTTTATTATCAATTTTTCTAATAAAATATTAACATGCATATAATTTATATAATTAATCTCTTTCATAATTTATTTTTTTAAAATTATTTTTATATGTCAGTCTCTAATTAAAGATATAAATGGCTGTATATAAATTTATTTTTTGGTTAGATGAAGTAAATAAATTAAATAAATAAATTGCCATTCTAGTTTGACACTGGCAGCAGCTGAAAAACTAAAATGGGATGAGAGAACTAACCTGGGGAAATTGAGCTGCAACTTTTGCAGCCTGTGCTTGGCTCCTGCTTCGCATAAAATAATCCTGCATTCGCCTAGCCTACAGCTGTCAACAAAATTGTAATAGACATCAGATGTTACATCGATACGGAATTACCATGGATCATCTAGACTTCAAAGCTCTCGTTTAATTATCTTTCTTTCAGTAACGAAAGGGAGGAAGGTTATTATCCTCATATTGTTACCTGTACCCAGATAATATAGATGTTTCCTTCTACTTTCACGAAAGTTTAAGCCTTTCTTTTTGTTTGCATGGTAAGTGGGTATGGGGAGAGAGCGCTTTCTGACGGGCTTGGGGCTAGAAAGACATGCGTGTAGCAAAGAACATTAAAAGAAGAAATCTTACCCAACTTGCAGGAGTGTATCATATCCAGGAAACACTTCTCCGTTGCTGGTACAGAGACACGACACCGTCATTGCCAACTACATTGACAGATATTACCTTATATCAGAACAATGCAAATTCATATTTTATATTGAATTCCCATAAGAGTTAATGAAAAAATCTGCAAATTTTGGCATGGTATTTCAGAATATCAAATCTCTAAGTTGACTGATTTTTTAAACACGCAAAACTCCATGCTGGAAGCTTAAGTTAGGGGGAAAATAAAACTGCTGAAAGAATTATGTATCCTACAAGGTTTTAACCAGAATGCTCGAGCTTGAAGGTCAAGAACCTTGTAATTGTATAATGCTAAAGTGAACGAAATGACAGAAAGAAGCTCCTGACCTTTTCAAAAGTGGTCTCCCCCATTCCTGTTTTATAAAGCTCATGCACCATGGCCGTCAGGAAGATTTTGCTAAGTCTAGAACAGCTTTTCATCACCTAAAAAAAAAAAAGAATGGCGTGCATCAATGTAAAAAAATTCAAGTAAAATGTTAACGTCATTCTATCAGATCAAGGAACATATCAAGTGCTTATACATGTAGTTAGCAATGAATTTTTCAGATTTTGAGATAAAAATCTGCTCGTGCATTAATTGACAAAGATTACATATCAATTTCCTATTTTACGATACTCTATGAACATTTGTCCCTCAAAATTAGCAGTCGTGTAAAATGAACTAAAGCAGAATTCATGTAATTTCTTAATAATTCTTAGCTGCGGTCACGTTAAAACAGAAGATAAAGTCTCCATTAATTTAATGGAAACAGCTTAGCCTTTTACAAGCAAGACTAATCATCCAGTAATAGCCCCGCTATCACGTAGTTTAGGTCACGTACATATTGTGTTTTAGCAATAATAACTCATATATTCACTGACTACAGCATTGTCTACCATTAAAAATAATGCAGCTTCGAGTATCCAAAAATAAATCAGCACTAGGCAAATTTGAACTCACTTGGATATGGGGAGCTTGGAACATTTCTTGGATGGCAGTTTCAACATCTGCCATTGCAACGAGTCCCTTTCCTGGAAAGCAGATGGAAATGAAGAATTAGTGGGCATTAGAGCCACGGCAGAAAACAAGGAATTCAGACATTAAATGGGTTCTGATCTATGTTGCTTAGGCACGGGTGCGGATGCGGATGTGGGATAAGGCAGTTGTTTTCAAAATATAAGCTACGGGGTATAGCGATATATACTAAATAAATTAAAAAAAATCTAATATATGATAAATTTTACAATAATATAAAAAAAGATAATGAACTTTTAATCATATAAAATTAGTCAAAATAATAATGTAACTATGAGATTTTTAAAATTTATATAACTAATATAGTTGGTATGATATTGAAGTATATACTTTTTTTTTCTAATAATTGTTGAGATAATAATTAATTTCTTATCTATAAGACTAAAAGTTAAGATTTTGTAGGTACACTTGCAATTTTTTTCATTATGGATTGAAGTAAAAATTTTTCTTTGAGAAAAATACTAAATGATTCATATTTTGAAGTACCTAAGAGT
This sequence comes from Senna siamea, assembly GCA_031216115.1. Classification (NCBI taxonomy): domain Eukaryota; kingdom Viridiplantae; phylum Streptophyta; class Magnoliopsida; order Fabales; family Fabaceae; genus Senna; species Senna siamea. Next base: position 16,301,738 of record CM062356.1, read on the forward strand.
AGAGAGATATGGATACAGGTACAAGCCAATTACAGGAACGGCTCGAATTTAGAAGTACCAATACGTCATAAGTGCTGATGCTAATTTAAAGTTAATTTAAATCAATATATTCTATTTTTACAAGAAGTAGGAAGGTAATCATACCACATTTGTAAATCAACATCAAGCATGCACACATTGAAACGACAGAATTTCTAGTTAAAAATATAAGAGATCAATAACTCTGCTTCACATGGTTTTCATAATTTCATGTTAATAGCAACACTATGACATCAAATGCCAGTCTACATACAATTTCTAGGCAGTAAATGCATGAAAGTTTAAAATAATGAAATAACAAATTAAATTATGCAACTGATTTTCAAAGCAAAAAAACTAACTTTGACTTGCTATGATTACAATAAAACTTTGTGAAAAAAATTACTTTGTGCATAAAGTACAACTAGATAAGACCACAATCGTTCAACTAACCACCAACATCGCGTCAAAAAGAATGTTATCTCAGGCTATCAGTGTGATTAGAGAAAGTAAATGTAGAGTTACATGCCTTGACTACAGCAAAAGCAAGCATTATAGGGATATCTTACAAATTTTTCAATTTCCATTGGCAAATTTTATATTAAAAAAGAACAACGGAAATTAAAAAGGCATTCATTGCCATCCTAGACAGTGCTAAAATATCAGAAAAACATGTCATCATAATTGTTTTTTATTTTTGGATTTGATACATGAATATAAATTTATTAAACAGGAAGTGAAAAACCATGTCATGATTGGATCCCCCTTCCCCTTTCTACTGTGACTAAGCGTAACATATGTAGGACTGTATGCTCATATACCTGCAGCAGCCAATTCTGGACTCGCAACCAGCTTCTTAATACGATAATCTGCAATTTCTGCAGCGCGTCTGCATATCTCCAAAGCACGGCGTGCATCTCCTGATATTGCTGCAACCTGAATAAATGCAAACCAATTTAAGTGAATTGAAGAGCTGAAATGCCAAAAGTTAGTTTATGAGAAAGTCCAAAGTTCATATAAGTGATAAGTCCCACATCCCATAGTTCCAATGTGGAATTCAAATTTCATGTCTTGCAATTGGGTCATAATAGTATACAACAAAATTGAAGGAAATTAAGCTTCATGATGAAATACAGACTGACCTTTCTTGAAGCGAATTCTATAGCTTGCTTTTCAAATACATCTACTCCCTTCAACCGGCTTGAAATGATTTCTTGAAGCTGTTGATAATTATATGGGCCAAAGCAAAGCCTCTGGATGCCCATTCGACTTGATATACGAGGAAGTAACTTCTCTGGAAGATCCATGGTATTTGCTATCCCTGAATTTGTCACCATTACTAAAGCGTTAGTTTTTGCACTCAAGGTTGGCATTATAATCACTATACTATAGCCATGGGATTCTTATTTTCCCCAAAATGATCCACACATAAGTAGAAGATCATTGTATAGAACAAATAAATTTAGCAAGAACTTAGTCTTACCTATCACGATTAGTTTGGAATGTGGCTTAGTAGGCCAATCAAGAATATTGTAAAGAACCTATAATAAAAGTAAGGTACAAAGCAATGTAATTGGGTATGTGAAAGACTGTGAATCAAATAAAGTCAAATATATTGTTACAAGATCCATTGTTTACCGACTGGTTTCTGGTTACAAGAAGATCAAGTTCATCAATAAGTAGAATGCATGGCCGATCACCCTCTCCAGTTTTCTTCCCTTCTACAAATCTCTCATTCAGCAAGTGAAGGGCCTTTTTCCAGCTGACCCTGTGCCCATTTAATGCCTCATATACGACCTGAAAGAATATAAATAATAGAGGATAACCAACTAATATGGCCATAGTATAAAACCAAAACACAATAGACTCCATTAACATTACCTTGTAAATATTCTCTGGAGATGCCAATTTCAGACCATTAATCTCCACAAAACAATAGGGTCTTATGGTTCCTGCATCAACTTCTGACCTCAAATTCTTCATTACCGATAGTACACTCATTGTCTGCAGTTTCACATCAGTAAGAGGAGAAAATAAGCAAGACTTGCTCTATTATAGTTAAAGCCTCAAATACTAAATTTTTTAAAAAAAAGGATAGTACCTTGCCAGTTCCAGGAACACCATGAATGTACAAGCAACGTCCCAGACATTGATCATCACAGATAGCACCTTTTATGAATGAAGTTATCTCCTCCATTTCTCTATATAAAATCATGCTTTGATTAGTAACGACACAAATGTGTATAACATTTATTAAAAAGAATGTTTGAACTTCCACATACTTATTCCTACAAGGTAAAAATTTAGGCAATGATGCCAACAGCAGCATAGCCTTTGCTCTCTCAAGATCAGTCTGTTTGTGGGTCCTTACAAACTGTGGAATTTTTTTGGTACCTATCTTTTGAAGTCCGAAGAATTGTCCCTTGCGTAAATTCTGTACCAGTTACAAATGCATCCCATTTAAGAAATTGACATGCCAAAAAGCTACGAATACAGTGAACAATAATATTCATACTGCAGCTAAAGCATGAGTTGCTGATGAATGAGATTGTGAATTTTTTATATTCTCCACTTCGTATTCAACATCATCATCTGTATCAGAGTCTGCTTCCTTACAGAGATTCCAATCTTCATCGCTGTCAGATACTTCACCGTCCTACCATGCAAAAATTAATGCATATATACTATTAGATTGCTATAAGCTAATTTTTTAATGAGCAGGATCCTAATATATTTGTTTTCCCTTCTGACATGATTACCTCTTTGTCATTGTCAATCTCAGCAAGTCGCTTGAAACTGTGCCAATGAATGTCATATTCATATTCACAAAAGAAAATATCATCTCCCTCATTGTTGGCCTTCGCAAATTCTTTCGGGGTCATGACATAGCAATGTCTAAGGACAGATTCCATCTGCAGTGGAAGTCAGGAACATCATAATGAAAAACTTAAGGAGTCTACGCTTCAATTATCTCAAACACTATGCCTGTCGAGATCAATGAATTGATTAATATAATAATCACCTATAAAAGAAAGGATTGATCTTGAGTAAGTGGCAGATTAGACCCAGAAAATGTTCCATCCAAAACAAATATGTCATTAACCACATAGACTGAAGGTCAACAAAGTTTTCATGCCCTAAGCAGTATGAAACTCAATTATCTTCCATACACATCCGAATTACTAAAAATAGAAAATGATACTCTTAACAACAGCAAAATATCTGCTTTTACATTATTAATGAAGACTCGTCCTTTTCCAGTCTAACAAAGAATGAATGCCTATGCTTCCCTAACTAAGTTTCAATCCATTAACACCGTACTTCAGCAATGATCAAAAAAAGCAAGATAAGAAATGCTTCAAGTAATTAGATCCCACTTCCCAAACCAAACCTTCAATTACTTCACCTTCATGCCAGGGAATTCCCAGTGTAAGTAATTTGCCTTGACACATCACATCAAACTCAAGATCTTTGTTCTCAAAAAATTATCCAAAGTTGCAAGCTTTACTGTTTTAAAATAGAATAGCCACAGGAGTAATGAAGTAACCAAAAGACCAGTCATGCAAAAACATGTACCTTAAAATAAACAAGCAATTCATAATTTTGATTGCTATTCTCCACTCAATTAAATCCATCTATTTCATTTATTAAAAATAAAGCTTGAAGTCTTTCAGTTATACCAAAACAAATACAAGAATAAGTGGATAATTATTGGAAGAGGGTAAGTTCGACTTCGTTAAGTTTGATAGATGGAAAGCAGAAATATGCATAGGAAAATTTGGCTCTTTTTAAGGATGCCACATGGCCTGCCTGATAACTGAAATTATTTGTAGAATCTGACTCCAACAGATAATACGCTTCAACAGAAATTTCAGATGTGAAGAACTTGCACCACGTTAGTCAAAATTTGTTATTTATTTTTTTCTATTTAGCTAATGAATTTGGTCATAGCTTACTGTCCTACTTACAGAAAGAACTCACTGCAATAACTTGAAACAATGCAAAGGATGTCAGTTGCATTCATGCCAGCAGTTTACTATCAGTATATAACAACCAAAACAGTTATCAATCGCCACCTCAATGTCTCCAAGATCATTTGTTCTATATAGCTCCCTCCTCAGGTTATGAGGTTGTCTCCCAACAGCAGTCTCTTCTGGGATCACGTACCACCTTACTCGACACCAATAGCTACCATCTACTTCTTTCCATATACTGCTTACATGAAACCAACCAAGAACAGAAAATTGAAGTAAATTTATTTTCACGTAACCTTATATCATTGATATACAAAAATATCATACCTTTCAATGTGAGCAGCCCACAAATCACTGGAAAGAAGCTTCTCTCTGAATGTCCTAACTAGCTTCTTACCCTGTGGGGGCATCGGAAAGTTAACGTCGCTACCCATCTTACGAGCCTCACAAAATCCACAAATCCAATCTCCTTCCGGAACCTCCTTTAATGATGGAGTTAAACATTTTAGATGAAACCCACCTAAACAATCATCACACTCAATCATAATATCATTCCCTGAACTAAAGCACAACCTACATTCTTCCACTTCTGGGTCTTCATTATCTGATTCGGTGTCTTCTCTCCTCTTCACATAAACATCATCGCCCACTTCAAACTCACCCCCATCATATATCACTTTTTTATAATACACCCGTTTCTTGGACAACCTGCTGTTCTTTTGACCCTTCTCAGATTTCCCATTTTTTGCAGCCATAGCTCTAGTAACAACAGTTCTTTCATCAATCCTCTTTCTCTTCTTACTTTCCGATTGATCAGGTGATGCTGGAGCGATAGAAACCTCAACTGAATCTTTACCATTTCTCCGCTTTAAATTTACAACCCTTGTAGCAGATGTCGGGCATCTTAAAGATCCAGCATTGTTCACTTTTTTAATAGCTTTGTCTATTAAACTGTTTTCCCTACTTCTATCTCTACAGGTTATCATTTTATCTTCACTAGGTTGTTCAGCATAATCAATTGATCGACGAGACCTCTTCAAATCCATACTCTCCATGGTTTTGCCCTTCTTTGGACTTTTCGATGAATGCTCAAAAACTTCATCAATACGATCCAGAGGCTTCTGAGGACTGATTAAATCGAAGGCCGGCGAGTTTCGTCTGGTCGATCTGCGAGGAGTTAGAGATTGTGGGGTTACGGGGCTTAGTGAAGGTGAGGATTTGACATCCAATTGGGATTGTTGTTTGCATTTCGAGGGAGATCGAAGAGACTGCCTAGGAGTTTCAGCCATTGATGAACAGACGGTACAACGATGCCGGGAAGTGGTCCTAGGGTTCAGCCGAGGAATGAAGGAGGAGGGGAAAGAGAAGCTGCCAAGAAGCAAGAAAATTGGCGGGAAATATTCCCTCTCGTTATTCAGTCTTCGAATGACTTTTTTGTTTTTTTCTTTTCCTTTCTCTCATATGTCCTTGGACCGATAAGCATCACAAACCCAATTCATAGTATCATACTTTCGGCCCTTCTACTTATTTAACTTTTGTTCTACAAAAAAAGAAATGTCTGACCAAAAACCAAAAATTATTTGATTCTGTTTTTCTCCTTTTATTTTATAAAATTAGTTTTAAAAATTTATATGTATATTTTTTTATATATCATTAATAAAAATATTTATTTTTTGTATCTTATGTTTTAAAAAATAGAAATTAAAAACATTTTTTTAATTTTTTCCTCAATATATATTTTATTTTTTTATTTGTTGTTAAAAACAGAAATTAAAACAATTTTTTTTTGCTTTTAAAAATAAGAATAATTTTTTAAGAATAGCTTTCAAGCATGACTTATATTTTCAATTTCTGTCATTTTTTTTAAATTGGCAGTGTTAAGTTTACAAACAAAAAGAGACAAAAATGTGGTCCTATAAAGATAGATCTTCTCTTCTCTTTATATATCTCTGTTGCACATGTGTCCTTGCAATAACAACAATAATATATCAAGTATTTTTTTATTAAGTGATGTTAGTATGTTTAATTTTTATTTATTTTTATAGTTAGATTATTAATATTTAAATTTATCACAATAATTTTTTTTATTATTTTTTTTGTCTTTCCTTACTTTTAATTATTAAGTTATCTTATATTTGGTTAACTTTACGTACGAAAGTTTCTAATAGTCTTTTATGTACATGATCAAATTATTTAAGACACATTTATACTAATTTATCTAAGATAGGTATTATCTCGACTTTTTTTTTTTAATACACTCATTCCTAATCTTATTTTTTTTAATGTGATTACTCATCTAACATAATATTATCATTTTTGTAATGTTAAATTTTTACTCATGTTGATATTTTATTGCATATGGTACAATATTAGAAAAACAAATTATTTCTATCTTTTGTTTAATTTTGATTAAAAAAATAACAAATGTTTGTTAATTTCTTTTATCAAACAATAATGAAAAAAAAATTAATTTACTCAGATACTACCAAAAACACCGATGAAAAATCCTTTATTAGTTAAATCCTTAATTTTGCTTCCAAATACTCTCTAGAAATTTTCTGCATTACGATTTAGTTGCATTAATTGTTCAAATGGAGCACAAATTGTAGCAAGTATTAGAAAATTCAGTATTTTAATTTATTTGGACAGCAAATATAAAATCAGAATTTGTGTTATGAAGTATAATTTTCTTTGCTTGTCAAACTATATATTCTTAGAAATGAAAATTTTTTATACCAGAATGCAAGATATGGCTCTCGTAGCTTCTTGCCACTGAACATTGTTCTACTTGTTTTCTTTCCTACCAAGCATGCGCTATGTAACGTGATGAGAAAAAAAAACATTTTTCTTCAAATTTAGAAATTATAATATCCTTGTAGAATTGCATGGTTGAAAACAGCCCTTCCAAATGAAGTTTATACAACATTTTGTTCCACAAAATTTGATTTTGATGAAGGCAATATAAGTGTGAAAAAGTCTTACATTGTATAAAAGAAAAGATTTTTTTTTTTGTATATTAAATATAGTCTTGACTATATGTTCTAGTAAAAATAATATATATTAATATGAAGAATATGTTAATATATATAATTAATATTTGAAGACTTGGATTTAGAAAATGAAGTATGAGGATAGTGAGTCTACAATGTTTGTAGATCACTAATATTATAATGAGAAATTAATGCCTATAAGTTTGAAATATGTTTATATTAGAGAGTTAGTCAAAAACTCTGAGAAAAAATGGAGCTAAAACTCTTAAATAAACCACAAATAATAGAAACTCAACTTTAATTAGAGTGTAATAACAAATTATTTTGTGTTGTTTAAAATACTCAATTTGAATTTTAAAGACCTATTTTATACTAAATTATATTTATGTGGATGGTTAGAAATTTTCATTATGCATATTATTATGAGAAGATATTAACTATGATCATAATGAATTATTAAATGTCTCGAGTAAAAGGGACATAATGACAAATTTTACCTTTGGAGTGATGTGCTTCAAGCAACTGTCAAACACGATTGTCCTTACAAATATTCAAGAAATACTTTCCATTGCAACTTAAGTTGTGGTTCAAGTTTCATAATACCAATAACTCGGCAAAATTTTACAATAGAAAGTTCAAATTAAGTTAAATTACTTACGAAGTTGTGGTTTAAATTTCAATTGTGAAATGACATTCTCAAAAAACTCAGCCGACATTCCAATACCAAATCAAAAGGATCCTAATTTTATAGAAAAAGTGAAGATGATAGGAATTAAAGCTGCCTCCATGAATAAAAGCTCTTTAAAAGAGAAGCTTATTAGGGAACAAACAAAGGGAAGCTTGAATCCCAGAAGACTTAATAGTCAAAGAACTTGTTAAAATTGAGTAACATGAAGGTAAGCCCACACTTCCAAAAATTGATGTGGAACCACAAGGTTATGAAAAACCCGAAACTTCTTGAAGACAAAAATTGGCCGGAACATGTAGAAAGAGAGAAATTTCCAACCTATTGAACCCCCAAATAACAGAAGCAAATGGAAACACAAATGATAGGTTGATTTAAAAATAAAAATGAAATTCTCCATAAGGGATTACCTTCATAAGAATCAATTCTTGATGCATTAGAAGCAACAAGCCAAGAGAATCATGAGATGCTCTATTTGAATAAAATTCGTAGGTTTTTCTAAAGCATGAAAAAGGAGTAATTATACTCCCCAATTAAAGAAAAAACCCTAAAAGAAACAAATAGGCCTTTATAAATTAAAGCCCAATCAAAACAAACACTAAAGAGACAGATGGGCTTGTCCTAACCCATATAAACTAAAGGCCAAACAAAAATAATAAGTTTGTTATGTCACAAATATCCCATTATTGATTATTTAGGCCCAATTCAATAGCCCAATAATTAATTAAACACATTTTGGACCCTTGTGATAAATCTACTCCTATTTGATTACGTAAAGTTCCATTGGCCTTCATGAAGTCCCATTGGCCTTTATGAAGTCTTGATCTTCAACATGCTCTAATAATCACGCCACATAAGTCTGGAGTGATTCCTTGAACTTCTTGATTGTTGTTCATACAATCGATCCTGGAGGTAAAGTCACCTCCTCTTTTATGCTTTCATGCCCCTGCCTTTCGTTCTCCCATAAAAAATTCTTGTGGATGATCGTATTATGATAGAATTGATAAAATTATAGGAGAACATGATCATCATAAGTTTCTCAAGAAAGAAATAGTATATAAATACTTGCTGAATAAACTCAAAACCATGTCGAAGACTTGTGAATCTTTAGAAATGATCAACTTGGGATTTGGATATTTTTAGTTTTAGTTTGGTAATGTTGAATGACATACTTATAGCTTTTGGTGATGGACCACGGGTTATACAAGATCACTACCTTACAATTAGAAAATGAACTCCAAAACTCATACCTTCATCTGCACGAATGTTGAGAAGAAGAAAGCTTAAGTACATTTTCCAAAAAAAAATATAGTTTTCTATGAGAAAAACATACTCATTGTTGATGCCATTGAGCATAGACTCTTTAAGATTTTGATTATTACAAACAAGTTGAAGGATTTTTAGTTTAAGAGTCAAAGTCCAATTGCCCAACTATATACATATTAAAGAAATTCTCTTAAACTCTTGAAATACTTGGTAGCTCTCTCAAGTTTTCTCCACTTAAAAACCTTTTTCCTAAGCTACAAGTTGATTACCAATTAGTAGAAGTTGACTTGTACACTTAAAATTTAGAGAAATCGAGACAATAAGATGCAAATTGACTGTTAGGTCTCTAGTAGTCAACCGCTAGCCTACTGTGAGCTAACAGTTGACTGCTAGCCCCAGGATAAAATGTATACAAAAACTTGAGAACTCTCAATTGATTGCAAGATGCCTAGAAGTCAACTGCTATAGCCCAGTTCCAGAAAAATTTGAATTTAAGAACACAAAAATTGACAGCCAACTTTGTCAAGTCGACTTCCAAAACAACTATTTTTCAAAAGATATGCAAAGATTTAGTTTCAAACAGCTATCTTCCTAAAGAAATCTATGTATAAGGGGCTTGGGATGTCTGAAACAAATAAAAGAAAGGCCTAATTTCGAAATTTAATTCTTCCTCTAAGCCTTTCTTCTAAAATATTGTCTATAGCTCTTTATTTTTATCATATACTCTAAAAGAGAGAGTTTCTTCTAATATATTCCTTTCTTATACAAAAGAAGTGTGTGAAAATCTCAAGGAAAGGCTTTCCTTGAGTGTGTTTGGAGAAAGAAGTGCTATTATTATTTGTAGTTTTTCACAAGTACCCACTTAAAACTTGTGGAGTATAGTGAAAATCTTAAGCTTTGTTTGGGGACTAGATGTAAGCTTTGTTGGATAAACTGAACCAGGATAAACATTTGTGCCTATTTAATTTATAGCACTTCTATTTCTACATTTTACATTTCTGTAACTTTAAATTTTATCACTTTACATTTTCATACTCTGTTTTACTGTCTTGAGATTTGTTTTCTGCATAATCTAAATTCTATTCTATTATGTACTAGTTCTTTGAGCTTTAAGGTTTTAGAAACTAATTTGAAAAAACTTATACTAAATTTGCCAGTAATTTAAAACCTTCCAACTTCCAAAAGTCATAAAATTTTTAAAACACCTAATTCACCCCCCTTGGGTGCTAGCCATTCCTAACTAGTTTTACTTGAAGGACTTTCTATTAATAAGCCACCAAATTTCAATGGTAAAAACTACACCTTTTGGAAGCTTAGGATGAAAATATTTTTTAAAACAATAGATGTTAACCTTTGGGAAGTAATAGAAGAAGGACCATATGTTCCTACTAAGATAGAAAATGGTCAATCTATAAAGAAACCCAAGATTGAATGGAATGAAGTAGATAAGAAAAGAGTTCAACTAAATTCTAAGGTTAAACTTATTGTTACAAGTTCCTTAAACCAAGATGAGTATTTAAGAGTTTCTAATTGTGAAAGTCTCAAACAAATGTGAGGGCCCTTGAGATAGCTCATGAGGGAACCTCTGGTGTTAGAGACACCAAGATAAATTTAATTACTTACCAATATTAAATGTTTAGAATGAAACCTAGTGAGTTTATCAAAGATATGCAAATGAGATTTACTCACATTTTTAATCATTTGGCAACTCTTAGGAAGAACTAATCTTTAAAAGACTTGGTGTCTAAATTATGAGATATCTTCCCTTAGAATGACAGCCAAAAGTGATAGCAATTGAGGAAAGCCAAGGAGGTTTTACAATATTAGTCTTTGTAATATTTGGGAACCTCTAAGAACATGAGACCAAGCTCTAACAACTCATGCTCTATGAAGAACAAGATAAGAAGAAGAAAAGTCTATCACTTAAAGTAACCTCTTCATCTTCACAATAAATGGAAGAAGATGATGATGATGACAACTTAAATATTCCCCTTGATAGCTTTGAGTTAAATGAAGAAAATTTTGGGCTATTTGTCAAAAAATTTGGAAAGTTCTTCAACAATACAAAACAAGGAGGAAGAAGACCACAGATGATGATGAGTTAAAAAATCAAGAATTACCCATTCTTATGATGAATTATTATATGCATTAGAAGAATTGCATGATGAGTCCCTTAAAATTGCTAAAGTCCTAAGTCAATCAAAGAAGAGAATTTCATCTTTAGAAAATGAATTACTTACTTTACAAAAGGAAAACTCTTCTTTGAAAGAAAAAAATTTTGGTTTAGAAAAGCTACTTCAAGTCTCATCTTCAATATATGAAAATGTAATAAATGTGATAAGCTAGAGCTAGTAAAGGAAGATTTAACTAATACTGTAGCTAAGTTTGCTAAAGGAAGGGATAACTTGAATATAATTCTTGGGCAACAAAGATTTTTTCAATAAAGTTAGTATAGGATACAACTCTAATAAAAAATAAAAGTATTACAAAAATTTCTTTATTACAACTATTTCGTCAAGTAGTCCCTTTACAACATGCTTTCATTATGGTAAAAAAGGTCATAATTCTTAAAATTATGCTTATAAGAAAAATGAACCTCTTGAAAAAAAATGAAAGTATAGGTTCCTAAGGGAAAAACTAACATTCAAGGACCCAAAAAGGTTTGGGTACCAAAGAATAAAGGATGAACTACCTTGTAGGTATTCTTGAAGGCCAAAAGTGATAAATGGTACTTGGATAGTGGGTTCTCAAAGAATATGACTAGAGACAAATCTAAGTTCATTTCTCTCCAAAAAAATAATGGAGGGAAAGTCACCTTTAAAGGTGATGGCAATGGGGACATCATTGGTATAGGTAAGGTTGGTAAGAATTCCTTTACTTCTATTGATAATGTTCTCTTGGTTGATAGCTTAAATCATAATTTTTTAAGTATAAGTCAATTATGTGATCAAAATAATGAAGTTGTCTTTAATTCTTATCATTGCATTGTTAAGAATAAAAGTAATGATAAAATTATTATAATAGGCCATAGGGTAAATAATGTATACATAGTAAACTTGGATAAAGAACATCCTTTTGACTCAACATGCCTCATTAGTGTTAACGATGATAGTTGAATTTGGCATAGAAGATTAGCATATGCTAGTATGAGTCTTCTAAAGAAACTTTCAAAAGGAGATGTTGTCATTGGTTTGCCTAAACTACATTTTAAAAAGAACAAACTATGTGATGCTTTCTAAAAAGGAAAATAAGTTAAAATCTCTTTTAAATCTAAAGAATTTGCTTCCACATCTAAACCCTTACAACTACTCCATATGGACTTGTTTGGTCCATTTAGAACAAAAAGATTGGGAGGTAATTCCTATGTGTTTGTTGTTGTAGATGGCTACTTAAGATTCACTTAGAAATTATTTATTACACATAAATATCAAGCCTTCACTTCCTTTGTTAGACTAGCTAAACTCATTCAAAATGAATAAGGCTTGACCATTGTGAAAATTAGAAGTGATCATTGAGGAAAATTTGAAAATTTTAACTTTGAAAACTTTTGTGATGAAAATGGAATTGAGCATCATTTTTCAATAGAAAGAACTCCTCAACAAAATGGTGTAACACCCCACCTTTAAAGTTACAATACACATTAGTTCCGTGGAGATGATGCTCTACTACATATCTCTTCTTAACTAACCAGTTCAATTTTATATTAATGTCATAATCCTTAATTAATTTAATTTCAGGTAGGTTACACTTGGGAATCTCACTCATTTATATATGTATATGTATATGTGGTAGCAGAAATATAAAAATTCTAAGATATAATTATATATATATAAGCTAAACATTTCCATTTTTTTCTTATAAACATATATACAAGGTTCTAAAAAATAATAAGTGAGAGAACTTGGGAGGATGATGTCAATATTTTCCAAGACTACCTAAACCCATTATAGGATATCTATTGCTTTATACAAAGTTGGTAAACTCATATAAATAATTCAAATAGGTTCCACACTCTATTAACTATACATACATACAAGTTCCCTAAGGCCTTCTCATATAGGCTAGGGATGGTGGAACAACAAAAAGATGGTTATCTCTTTTACGACTCTAACCTATTGAGAGTGGTAGTGCATCTATAATATAGATCATGATTTTACTGGTTCTTATATAGTAACCTATTCTTGACACATGTACTACTTTGATCTCCACCTCAACAGTAACTAAATACCTAGGCATCTAGACACATCAATGCACATGTGAGACTTAAATCTCAGTAATAAAAAGAAATCAGGTTTAAAATCATTGTCAATGGTACTAGTTATGAAAAGCACAAAAAACTCTTGCATTCACATTCATTTCAAATCATAAACACAATTTCACTAGATAATATGCAACTACTTTGCTGTGTTATGTCAAGTAAATGATTTAGTGGGCAATACTAAATATATTCATACTTAACATCATCAAAATACAGTAATATAGACATTTTACAATATAAATAATGGAAATAACTCTCAATCATATGGCTCACATGGCCAATAATAAAATATCTTTCATATGGCTCTACCTGGCCATTTATAACATTCTTTTTATATGGCTCTACTTGGCCAATTATAAAATATCTTTCATATAGCTCTGCCTGGCCATTCATAAAATTCTTTTTGTATAGCTCTACTTAGCCGATCATAAACAACTTTCATAACATTAGGAAAACATTGTATTAGTTCTTTCATTCATAATGGTTAGATAGTACTTACCTCTAAGGCGTCCTTTAATCTTATTTAAAAGACTATTCCATCATGATGGAGATCACTATGCCTCTCTATAGGTCACAGATCATTTCCATTCACTAATCACTTCACCTTTCCCTGGGTTGTAGATCATATCCACCCGCACTATGTCGAGGTGGGATAATGTTGCCTTCATTTAATACTCTCTAATATATATGCCCTAGTTTGACAAGTTCCCTGATCATGATTGGTTTGACTCTAAGTAGGTCACTCTGTACCTAATCAGGGACTAACTTAGGGTTAATCATTAGCACATTATTTTCTAATAATTCTTTGAAAAGTTTAATGGCTATTTCAATTTAGAAAACGTGGAATTTCTAGTAAACGTCTCATACCAACCACCAGTCATTCAACTTGAAACTTATCTAGGCTAGACCATATACTAAAAGTACTTACATTTGATCTTTCTAGTTATTTCCCTTCAAAAATTTGTCCTATATTACTTTTCAAATACACTATCATAACTTTGGAATGATTCCCTAGCCTCTACATAATTTTTGGGAAGAGAAAAGAGGTATGAAACATCAATTAGAAAAGAATTTCAAAGGATGTTGTGCAGCTCACTACGGCAAACAAAACCCTTAGCCATAGCTAAGTTCACAAAGGCACTTTACCACTGTAAGAAACCATGTTGGCCATAGAGAAGTTGCTAAATATGGTTAGTCATAGCGAAGTCTCTAGAACTTTGCGATTTTCAGGAAAACTCTGCCTAAAATATGAGTTTATACCATTTTTTGCCTAAAAAGACTTAATGAAAACTTTAGGAATTTGTTTAGGACCAAATTTGGACTCTTCCTTTTCCCAAACATCACCATACAACAAAAATCAAGTTTTCATAAGTTAGGAATCAAAACCCATCACAAAGGCATGTTCATGGAAAAAAAATCTCATACCCACTCTTTTAATCATATTTTTAAGCATAGGTTAGCCTTAAATAAGGCTTCAAAAACATATATCCAACATATAATTCAAAGAATGCAAGTTTAAATCTCCCTCACTTAATTCAAAACATTGATTTTTAGAGAAAAAGCATGGGTTCTTGCAGCCAAGGGTGAAGAAGAAGATTTCTTTAATTAACTTGAAGTTTTGTGTGTTGATTTGGCTATGCAAAGTTGAGATTCAACTATCCTAGCAATCCTCTACAAGTTCCTATTCAAACTTGCACCTTGTTCTTCATATTTCTTACTATCTCTCTCCTAGTTCTCACTCTCTCTCTCTCTCTCTAAGGTAATGATGAAGATGAAGAAATGAACATATGGAGCTTTCCTTCACTCCTTAGGGTATACATAGGGTTGGATGTGGATCAGGATGCATTTTAATGAAATTGAAAAATAATTGCTAACTAGTCCTTGGGTCAAAAATAAATTTTAACTATTCTAAAATGATTTTCCTCTTATGTGCCACTTTCACAATAAATTTCCTAAATGTTTTATTTTTGATTACTAGGTCTTTAATTCCTTATTTGTCCTTTAGGTTAAATTACCCAAATGTACCACTTCTGAAAAATGTCATTTTCTCTTAAACCAGACCTCATTTTGACCTATTTTCACAGTGAATCAATTCATAACTTACTTATCTAGCTCTATATATCACTTTTTCACAAAAAATATATCTCTAATATTTAGAGATTACTTAGCTTAGGAGGATATTACATTTTCCACCCTAAAATAAATTTTGTGCTCAAAATTTAGAAACATACCTATTCAAATAACTCTGGATAATCTGTCCTCATATCCATATCCTTTTCCCATGTAGCTTCTTGAGGCGAAGCTTATCCCATTACACTTTCACCAATAGAATAATCTTATTTCTCAATTGCTTATTGTCAAATCGATGTTCCTTACGGGTTTTTGAAGATAAGCTAGGTTATCATTTAATTGTAGTACTTAGGCATCCAATACATGAGAAGGATCAGGTAAATACTTTCAAAGTTGAGATATATGGAAGACATCAAAAGGTTTGAAAGAAATAAGGGTAAAGCTATCTGATATGCAGATGAACCTATTCTTTTTCACAATTTGATATGGTCCCAAATATCTTGGAATCAATTTTTTGGACTTTACAGCTTTACCAACACCTGTGATAGCAGATATTTAGAGAAATACATGCTCTTCTTCCTCAAACTCAATGGGTCTTCTTCTCTTATCGGCATAGCTCTTCTATCCATCCTGATCTTTAGCCATCTTTTCTCTAATCATTTTGATTAGATAAGTTATTTCCTGAGCAAGATTTAAGCCTAACAGTTGTCTTTCACCCACTTCAAACTAGTAAATAGGATATATGAATTTTCTCCCATACAAGGCTTTGTATGGACCCATTCTTATGTTGAAGTGATAACTGTTATTATAGGCAAATTTCACTATAGGAAAGTTTCCATCCTAACTACCTTTTTACTCTAGTGCACAAGCCCTCAACATGTCCTCTAAGGTTTGAATGGTTGTCTCAAATTGACCATTTGTTTGAGGATGATATGCAATACTAAAGTTTAGCTTTTTATAGAAAGATTCCTATAGTGCTCTCCAAAATCTAGAAGTAAACCTCGTATCTCTATCTGAATAAATATGAGTAGGGATACCATGCAACCTAATTATTTCTTTAATATATAGCTGAGCTAGCTTGTCCAAGGAATAATTTATCTTGATAGGAAGGAAATGTGTAGATTTGGTTAACTGATCCACGATTACCCAAATTGCATCATGACCTAACTGAGTCCTTGGTAAACCTACTACAAAATCCATTTTCACTTTTTCCCATTTCCATTCAGGGATGTTTAATGGTTGTAAAATGCCAGTAGGCTTTTAATATTCTATCTTGACTTGCTGACACACTAAACACTTAACAACAAACTCAACAATGTCCTTTTTCATACCTAGCCACTAGTATCTAGACTTCAAGTATTGATACATCTTAATTATGCTAGGATGGGTGGTTTAATCACTCTTATGAGCTTCTTCTATAGGATTTTTGTCCTTAAGTTCTCACTATCAAGGGCATAAATCCTATCGTGAAACCTCACTACCACATCGGCAGCTTTGTTGAATTCCTTTATGTCTTTGAGGGACTTCAAGATTTCATCATCTAATTGTGGTTTAAGGATTTGAGCCTTAAGGTCACAATTTTTCTTCAAATTATTTAGGTAAGTCCTATTAGATAATACTGATGTAGACAGATTTAAATATCTAAACTTCTTTATTAGTTTTAACTTATTCTCCATCATATAGGCTACATGCAAATATTTCCTACTTAAGGCATTTGCAACCATATTTACTTTGTTGGTACTTAAGTTCAAACTCATAATCCTTAAGAAACTCTGTAACACTCAATCTTATAGCCTTTTCTTATAAATATTTCTTTTTATTAAACTCTTTAGCTATAAGACTAGTGTGTTACCCTTACTTTAATCCTTTATTATTTTTCGAGTAAAAATTTTATTTTTTTTCCATTTATTAATTAATTAGGTTTGAGACTCATTACTCGGCATTTAATCCATTCAGTTACACAGTGAAAGAATAAATAAATTAAAACGTTCTGTAACTATTAATGCAGCGGAATTTAAATGTCATTCACATATTTATCATTTCATAACATTTACAACAACATCATATACATATATTTCAGGATATACGAAGTTCAGACTATTTTCTAGGGTAAAGAGGCAACAAACCTGCCACTTAGACCCTTTTACAAAATTCCTACTAGTGGATAACTTTCACATATCCTGATATATATGCCTATTCCTTATATACATTCAAAAGTGATTTATCCTAATTCCATTCCCAAAATATAAGAGAATTAGGATAATGGGCTATTTCTACCTATTTATATCGTTTTCCAAAAAGATGTCTTCTCTACCCCTGCTACGTCGGAGGCACTTCCAAAATGATCACCACATAGATAGCTTGGATTATAGTGAACATACCCAAGAAAGGAAGGTCCACATATGATATGTCAAATTCTAACCAAACCATATACCTTTGTATCTGATACATACTAGATACAAACGTGAGAAATAATTTCTTAATAGCTATATAATCCTCTTTTTAAAATATTCTGACATGTACCACTGTAGTGATGCAGAAAATATTTCTACATTCTTTATAAAAATATAGTATATTCTGTGGGATTAAATGAATAATTTTCTCTTATGAGTATGGTATACATATATGAGTATACTATATGACAGTTCATCACCTATACTATTTAGTATCATGATTATAGAAAATAATTCTGAGTATAAATACATATAAGGAAACCATTCATCATTCATAGGAACATAATTTTCAATCATAAGGAAAACAGTAATCAATTCTTGACTAAAAGCCATCTCCGTGAAAGAAAGACCTAAGAGTATCGAGAGAGTCACCCAGTGAACTACTCTACGTACCACTACTTACATGAATGAGATAATTTTATTCTCTTTGTGACAATTCTGCCACTGGTACTATCTGAGGCATCCCTCAGTAGATCTAAGTACCTATTAATGGTCCTTTCTAGATCATCTTTGACCAGCAAAATTATTCCCTTTCGTCCCAAACGGGGCTGGTTTAACTTTTTAAAAATAAGCTCACTGGATCATTGCTACTGCGTAGATCATTTCCTATCCACTTTCAAGACAGATCATGCTACTATAGAATCACCACCCTTTACCGGTGGATCACATTCTTAGTATGCTATCTCCCACATATATCCTAGGATGACTTAGGATGTACCCATGATTATGCTAAATTCTAAGTAAATGTCCCCTTTTATTGGCTATTTAGCTTACATTAACTTAGAATTTATAACCATCACGGTGCTTTCTAAAACCTTTATTCTGAGTGGATGTTTAACCATCCATATTTATAACACAACAGTGGAATGTCCAATGGCTGTCCTATACCGACAATTGGTCACTCAGTTACAAGCGAGTCTATCCTAGAATATACATGGGAAATACTTCCTCTAAGACCTCTTTCATTTTATGTTTTCCTCTCTTTCTATGTTTTCCTTTTTCATATCTATGTTTCCCCTTTCCATTCCTTTAACTTGTCATGATACTATACTTTTATAAACTATGACCCTTATCTATATACATTTTTATGACTAAATTGCATAGAAATGGGAAAATTTACTTTCAACCAAGAGAAGAAATCAAAGGCAAAATGATAATTTCTTCCTTTAAATTCCCAATTTCCACTCTTGCCATTATATAAACATAATTACATAATTTTCCTTCTATTTCTATACAATTTTCCATGTTATGTTTCATCTCATATTAAGGATCCTAAAGTGAACTTTTAATACTTTCTTTTTGTTATACCATTCCATTCTACTCTCAATCTATCCATACCTAAGAGTATTTCTTTTCTCATGATATACCTATAGGTATATATTCAAACAATTTCCCCCATTCTTAATATACATCTCAAGTGCTAGGAACTTTATGATTTTGAGGGTTTACATGCAAGATAATCCTTCAACATATATTGTTCCTCTTCCTTCATGCCTTGGCCGAAATCATGATACTTATTGATAAAAATTTTCGTAAAACTCCCTTCATGTTCTCGGCCAAGATCACCAATCATGGAGGAAATGGAACAATCAAATCAAAACATCAATTTTCCCTCTTTCCCTTAAAACCAAAATGCCATCCTAGTGCTTAGGTAAAAATTTAACAAATCTTCCTTCCCAAGCAACTATAATGATCTCAGCTAAATGAGGGAAAAGGGGAAAACCATATATTCTCATCACCACCTCAAGGATTCTAAGGTGGTTTTTCCTTGAAATTTCCCTTCTTTCTCTCTTCTTCTTCCTCATAGTCCCTTCTCTCCTTCTCTCTTTCTTTTAGCTTCCTTTCATCTATGGAGGAAATCACTAAGGTGATTAGTCACAATAATATAATATCCTGTAGAAAAAACATAGCATACCACAGAATACCAGCTATCCAAACCTAAACTTCATTCCTCACATCAAAATAAATATAAATTGGTAACTATCTAAATTATCCACAAAGTCTAAACCTAACCTTCTTATGAGGAATACTACCTAAATCAAAATCACTGCTCTAACACCAAAATTTGTAATACCCCACCTCTATAGGTACAATACACACTAGTCTTATAGATATTGTGTGCTACTACATATCTCTTTTTAATAACCTGAGTTCAATTTTAGATTAACGATCAGAATCCTTAATTAATTCAATTTCCAGTTTAAGGCTACACTTGATATTCTCACTTGTATATATATGTATATGTGGCAGTGAAAATATAAAAACTATAAGATATACTTATATATATAAACTAAAAATTTCTATTTACATCTTAAAAGCATATATATAGGGTTCTAAAAATAACTAGGTGAGAACTTGGGAGGATGATGTCAATATTTTCCAAGGCCACCTAAACCCATTATAGGATACTTTTTGCTCTATACAAAGTTGGTAAACTCATATACATAATTAAAATAGGTTCCACCCTCTATTAACTATACATACATACAAGTTCCCTAGGGACTTCTCATATAGGCCAGGGATGGTGGAACAACAAAAAGATAGTAATCTCTTTTACCACTCTACCCCACTGATGGTAGTGGTGTATCTACAACATAAATCATGATTTTGTCGATTCTTATATAGTAACCTATTCTTGGAACGTGTACTACTTCGATCTCCACTTCACTGGTAACTAAATACCTAGGCATCTGGACGCATTAACACACATGTGAGACATAAATCTTAGTAATCAAAATAAATCAAGTTTAAAATCACCTTCAGTGGTATTAGCTATGAAAAACACACAAAAATCTTGAATTCGCATTCATTTCAAATCATAAACATAATTTCACTGGATAATCTGCAACTGCTATGTTGTGTCATGTCAAGTAAGTCATTTAGTGGGCAATGATAAATAGATTCGTACTTCACATCATCAAAATATATTAATATGGACATTTTACATGATAAATAATGAAAATAACTCTTAATGATATAGCTCCCCATGACCAATCATAAAATATCTTTCATATGGATCTACCTGGCCATTCATAATATTCTTTTTGTATGGCTCTACTTGGCCAATTATAAAACAACTTTTTTAACATCTAGCAAACATTATAGGAGTTCTTTCTTTCATAATGGTTAGCGTATTTACCTCTAGGACATCCCTTAGTCTTATTTGAAAGACCATTTTATCGTGAAGGAGATCATTGTGCCTTTCTCAAGGTCATAGATCATTTTCACTCACCAGATCACTACACTTCTCTCTGGATTACATATCATATCCACTCGTACTATGCCAAGACGGACAATGTTGCCTTCATTTAATACTCTCTAATATATACCCTAGTCTAACAAGTTCCTTGATCATGATTGTTTTAACTCTAAGTTGGTCACTCTGTAGCCAATCAGGGACTAACTTATGGTTAACCATTAACACATTATTTTCTAATAATTTTTTGAAAAGTTTAATGGCTATTTTAATTTAAAAAATGTGGAATTTTGAGTAATCGTCCCATACCAACCACCGGTCATTCAACCTGAAACTTATTTAGGCTAGACCATATAATAAAAGTTCTTACATTCGATCTTTCTAGTTATTTCCTTTATAAAATTTGTCCCATATTACTTTTAAAATACACTATTATAACTTTGGAATGATTCCCTAACCTTTACATAATGTTTGGGAAGAAAAAAGAGGCATGAAACATCAATTAGAAAAGAATTTCAAAGGATGCTATGTAGCTTGCCGTGGCGAACGAAACCCTTAGCCACGAATCAAAGGCACTTTGCCATGGTTTGAAACCATGTTGTCTATAGAGAAGTTTCCAGAATGGTTATCCACGATGAAGAGTGATTTTGGCCACAGCGAAGTCTCTTGAACTTTGCGATTTTTAGGAAAAATCTGCATAAAATCTGAGTTTAAACCATTTTTTGCCTAAAAACACTTAATAGAATCTTTAGGAATTTGTTTAGGACTAACCATACAACAAAAATCAAGTTTTCCTAAGCTAAGAATCAAAACCCATCACAAAGACATGTTTATGGAAGAAAATCTCATACCCCCTCTTTTAATCATGTTTTTAAGCATAGATTAGCCTCAAATAAGGCTTCTCAAACATATATCCAACATATAAATCAAAGAATGCAAGTTTAAATCTCCCTAACTCAATTCAAAACATATATTTTTAGAGGAAAAGCATGGGTTCTTGCAGCCAAGGGAGAAGAAGATTTCATTGATTATCTTGAAGTTTTGTAAGTTAATTTGGTTATACAGAGTTGAGATTCGACTATCTTAGCAATCCTCTGCAAGTTTCAATTCATATCTACGCCTTGTTTTTCAGATTTCTTACTTTCTATCTCCTAATGAAATTGAAAAATATTTGCTAACTAGTCCTTGGGTTAAAAATGAATTTTGACTATCATAAAAAGATATATTCCCCAAACGTTCCATTTTTTATTATTAGGTCTTTAATTCCTTATCTACCCTTTTGGTTAAATTACCTAAATATACCATTTTTGAAAAATTTCATTTTCTCTTAAACCAAACCTTATTTTGACATGTTTTCACAGTAAATCAATTCATAACTTACTTATCTAGCTCTCTGTATCACTTTTTCACAACAAATATATCTTTAACATTCAGAGATTAATTGGCTTAAGAGGATGTTATAAATGTAGTAGAAATAAAAAATAGAAAACTAGAAGAAATGGTAAGAACCATGCTCAATGAAAAGGAACTCCTTAGTTATTTTTGGGCAATATTTCTTGCACACAAAGATCAAGCCTTCATTTCCTTTGTTAAAATAGCTAAACTCATTCAAAATGAACAAGGCTTGACCATTGTGAAAATTAGAAGTGATAATAGGGGAAAATTTGAAGATTTCTATGATGAAAATGGAATTGAGCATCTTTTCTCAATAGCAATAATTCTGCTGCAAAATGTAGTAGTAGAAATGAAAAACAAAACACTAAAAGAAATGGAAAGAACCATGCTCAATGAGAAGAAACTCTTTACCTATTTTTGGGCTTATGCAATAAGTATTGCATGTTATGTAATGAATAGAGACTTGATTAAGACAATCTTAAAGAAAACACCATATGAGCTATATAAGGGGAGGAAACCCAACATCTCACATCTTCTCTTTGGTTGTAAGTTTTTTGTTGACAATAATGGAAAAGACAACTTGGGTAAATTTGATGTAAATATGATGAAGCAATTTTTCTAGGATACTCTAGTTCTAGTAAAGCATATAGGGTATACAATAAGTGAACTCTCACTATTGAAGAATCCATTCATGTTGTTTTTCTTTATTAAACTAACCCTCTTGATTAAAAAAATGCCTTAAGTGATATTATAGTAAATTTTGAAAGGTTGAACCTAAATGACCAAATAGATGCCAAAGAAGAAGAACAAGTGCAACAAGAAGAACAAAATCTTCCAACTGCATGGAAAAATGTGAGACATTATCCAATTGATCAAGTCATTGGAGATGTGTCATGTGGGGTAACCACTCATAATATTCTTCAAAATTCTTGTAATCACCTTAATTTGCTTTCTCAAATTAAACCCAAGAATATTAATGAAGCCTTAATGGATGAATATTGGGTCTTGGCTATGCAAGAAGAACTAAATCAATTTGAAAGAATCCAAGTATGGGATTTAGTCTCTAGACCCAATAATTATTCAATTATTGGCACTAAATGGGTTTATGAAAATATAGTTAGAAATAAAGCTAGATTGGTTGCCAAAAGATATAATAAAAAAGAAGGAATTAACTATGATGAGACTTTTGCACCAGTAGATAGATTATAAGAAATTATAATGCTTTTATCCTTTGATTGCATTAAAAACTTTAAAATTTTTCAAATGGATGTTAAAAGTGCTTTTCTTAATGGAGTGGAAGAGATTTTTGTGGAACAACCCCCTGGTTTTGAAAACTCTTCCTTGCTAAACCATTTTTTTAAATTGAAAAACCATTGTATGGTTTGAAACAAGCTCCTAGATCTTGGTATGAAAGATTAAGTAATTTTATGATAGAAAATGGTTTTTCAAGGGGGAAAGTTGACACAACTTTATTTATCATGAAAAAGAAGGATGATATTCTAATTGTATAAATATATGTTGATGATATTGTATTTGAGTCTACTAATAAATCTTTTTGTGAAGAATTTTACAAATTAATGCAAAGAGAATTTGAGATGTCAATGGTGGGTGAGTTGATCTTCTATCTTGGACTTTAAATAAAGCAAAAAAAATGATAAACCTTTGTGAGCCAAAAAAAGTACAAAAATGAGTTTTTAAAGTTTAGAATGGAGAAGACAAAAATCATTGGAACTCCTATGAGTCTATCTGCCAAAATGGATAAGGATGAAGAAGGAGAATCCTTTGACATCACTAAATATAGAGGTATGATTAGCTCATTACTTTATTTAATAGAAAGTATACTAGATATCATGTTTAGTGTTTGTATGTGTGCAAGGTTACAAATAGACTAAAAAATATCACACTTTACAGTAGTAAAAATAATTTTCAGATATCTAATTGGAACCTTATAAATGGGATTATGGTATCCTAAGGGATATCCTTGTAACTTAATTGGTTTTTCAGATGATGAATTTTCTGGCAGCAAAACTAATTGAAAAAGCACTAGTGGAGCTTGTCAATTTTTTGGAAACTCACTTGTATCTTGGTTTAGTAAAAAGAAAAATTGTGTAGCCTTATCCATTATTGAAGCTGAGTATTTAGCACTTGGAATTTTTTGGGCCAAGTCCTTTGGATGAAACACTAAATCCAAGATATAGGTATTACTCTTAAAAATGTTCCAATGAAATGTGCTAACACTAGTGCTGCAATTAATTTGACAAAGATTCCCATCATGCATTCACAAATTAAGAACATTGATATCAAACATAATTTTATTAGAGATCATATGCTAAATCACAATGTCTCATTGGATTTGATTAAAGTTGAATATCAACTTGTTTGTAATATTCCTGAAGAAAGATTTTATTTCATAAGAAAAGAACTTAGAATAACTAATCCTTAAAATCTTCAAAATTTCCCCACTATGAATATCATTGGTTTTTCATCTTTGTCTTTCCTTACTAACTTAAGCATCAAAGTGACCTTAGATTTGTTTTTCAGGTTCTCTTCAAGCTCTTTTGGTTTAATCCTCTTTGAAAGGTTGAAGTTGGTTAAGATGGATGAAAAAGGGTCAAATTGGTTTATAATGCCATAGAAAGTGACAAATTAAGTTGGATAAAACATGCTAAAAGAAAGAAAATGCTTGGAGTCTCTTAAACCTTAATTCTACATTTTGGAAAGCTAGAAGAAAACTGCCACAAGATAGTAGCTATTAGGATTTTTGAAAAATCTCAATAGAGAAAAGCCCTTTCTAGGCTTATAAAAAAACTTATTAATAGATCGCTTAATGGCTCCCAATTGATCGAAAGGTCTTTGGACCTCGACAGTCGACTGGTAGGCCTTTGGAAGACTTTTTAAAAAGAGATTGAAGCCTAATAGTCGAATGCCACACTTTTAAAAGTCGACTGCTAGGGCTTTGGAGTAGTTTAAATAAGGAGGGAACATCATTTTCAAGAAATTTTCAAATATCCTCTCCTTCCCTCTCAAAATCCTCTCAAATGTTTTTTCAAAGTCTTTCATTTCTATTTTGATTAAACAAATCTAATCCCTATAACAACCAAAACCACTAGATTTTTCCTCTAATTCATCTAAATTTCACCATTCTATTGACATTAATTACTGTGCCACAACTTAAGTGAGAGGGAAAAAGGTATCCTTCACTTACCAAAAATTAATAGATTGGTTAGGGGCCAAAATTAAAGCGTATCAAATTCTAGATCATCCCCTAGCCTGAACTCAATCCCAATTATAATAGAATGGTCATTCAGAACTCAATCTTGGGCAAAACTTGATGCTAATGCTACACCCACTATACTTACTACCAAGTTTGATTTTGAGAAGCGTATCCTTCATAATAACATTGCTTATTGTATGGTAAATAAAGCTGGTAAGTTTCTTAAGCTAGTGAAATAGAGCAATTTCTTATGTACTAAGTACTTATTGGGGAAGCCTTTAATCTACCTTACTTCTTAGTCCAAAAAATGCTAAAGACTGCCAGGCTTAATAAAATACCTCTATCTTATGCCTTTGTCATTACTATTATTCTAGAAAAATGCCATATTGCCCTTCATGACACTAAGACAGTATCTCCATCCAAGATTGATATGAACACCTTGTCAAGATTCCACTACACCAAGCATGGCAATCAATGGATACAAAAGATGGAAACTAAAAGTCAGAGACAATGCAGGAAGCAAATGGAATTAAGGGAGGTAGCTAGAGCTCAAGAAGAAGATGAAGTTATACAATAGGAAGGAACCTCCTCTTAACCTCTTCCTCTGGCTTTTGATCAATATGCTTTTATGGAATATTTTCAAACACTTCAAGCTTTAATCTTTAGAAGATTTGATAGAATTGAAATTAGAGTTGATGACCTTGAAATTAGACTTAAAGGTCTTGAAACCAAATTTCAAGCCATGGAGATCATAACAACTGACATCAATGAGCTTTTGAGGCAAATATTGAATTGCATGCATGAGCCAATGCAACCGGGGGATCAAGAATAGTTTTTCATGTTATTTTCTCATTTTTGGACTTACCCTTCACTCCTTTCTGTTGATGAAAAAAGGGGGAGAAATAGTTAGCTTAGGATTCAACGTTTATACTTTTAGTTATGATAAAATTTTGATTATGGTTTGCTTATATTCTGGTTATGTTAGTTTTGAATTTTATTTTGGATATTCTAGTTTGATATTCTCTAGTTTGATATTCTGATTATATTGAGAAATTTAGTTTAATTTGGATACTTTGGCTTCTGCTTTGTTAACCTTTAAAATTTATGGATAACAACTTAATTCTTTTTAAGTTGATAATATGTTAAAAAGGCTAAATACTCTTATATTTTTTTGAAAATCTCACCACTTTGAAATGTTTGAGTACACTAAAAAAAACTCTTTTGATTCCAAATATGCCAAGAATCTAAATTGACTATTTCTTTTTAGCTTAAGATATTGAATTGATTTGAATCACATGAATTCTTTAAAAAACTTTCCTAAGATTCTTAAAATCAAACTTAAATAAAGTCCACACATTTAAAGGGAGTTTTTCTCTCCAACTCATTTAAAAAATTTGATAAAATAACCTAAATCCTTCTTAAGTACTTTTCAGAATTTAATAGGTTTGTTATCATCAAAAAGGGGGAAATTTTTGACCCTATTGACCAAAGACTCTTCAAGATTTTGATGATTATAAAAACATTGAAGGATTTTTAGGTTAAGAGCCAAAGTCTAATTCCCAACTATATACATATTGAAGAACACAAATTAGTTAGGTATCTAGGAATTATTTTGTAAAGGTAATTTAGTAACATGTGCTCTAAAACTTTATAAATTCTCTTGAAAATTTCTCTTAAATTTTTTCTTGAAGACTTGTTAGCTCTCATAGGTTTTCTCCACTTAAAAACCTTTTTCATAAGCTATAAGTCGACTTGTACACTTAAAATTTAGAGAAAACGAGATAGTATGCTTTAAGTCGATTGCTAAGCCTCTAGCAGTTAACTGTTAGCCTACTATGAGCTAATAGTCAACTACTAGTCCTAAGATAAAATTTATACAAAAACCTGAGAGCTCTTAGTCAACTACCAGATGCCTATCAATCGATTGCCACAGCCTAATTTAAAAAAAAATTTAAATTTTAAGAGCAAAACAATCAACTTCTAGCTTTGTGCAAGTTGAATTCTAGAGTACCAAGCAGTACAGTAAATGTACAACATGACTATTTTTTTAGAAGATATGCAAAGATTTGGTTTCAAACATCTATATTCTTTAAAATCTATATATAAGGGGATTGGGAAGTCTAAAACAACCATGAGAAAAACCTAATTTTGAAATTCAATTCTTCCTTTGAGCTGTTGTTCAAAAATATTTTCTAAAGCTCTTCGTTTGTATAATCTACTTTCAAAGAGAAAGTTTCTTTTGATATATTCCCTTATTCTATAAATAAGTGTGTAAAAATCTCAAGGAAAGCCTTTCCTTGAGTGTGTTGAGAGAAAAAAGTGCTGAGATTGTTTGTAGTGGTTTACAAGTACCCATCTAAAACTTGTGAAGTATAGTGAAAATCTCAAGCTTTGTTTGGGGGCTGGATGTAAGCTTTGGTGGATAAGCTAAACTACGATAAACATATGTGCCTATTTATTTTACAAAACTTCTATTTTGCACTTTATATTTCTACAAATTTAAGTTTTATCACCTTACATTGTCATACTTTGTTTTACTATCTTGATTTATGTTTTTCTACATAATCTGAATTATTATTCTATTTTGAACTGCTTTTCTTAGCTTTAAAGTTTTACAAACTAATTTGAAGAAACTTATGCTAAAATTTTCATTGATTTAAAACATTCCAACTTCCAAAAGTTAAAAAAATTTTAAAACACGCAATTCACCCCCTCTTAGGTGCTAGCAATTCCTAACACTCATTGCTATCACTTCTGCTATTGAACTTCCTATAAGAGTTTATAACAATACTCTTGAAGCTTCAAAAGGAAATTTTACATGGGTTATGCATTAAGATTGATTTGAATAAACCTTTGGTCGATAAAATTTTGGATTGAAGGTGAGTAGATTAGGGTGGAGTGTAAGAGTCTTCATTCATTATGTATGAGTTGTGAAACCTATGGGCATTCCTTAAAGGACTATGTAATAGTGAGGACAACAAAACCAACGTTAGTGTATCTTTAAGCAAACAACAATGCTCAGAACCAAGTTGCAAAAGAAAGTTTAATGAACATTAATGACCACATGAATGTGAATGTGATTCATGGAGAGCCTATGAGATTGTTGAAATCAAATGATTTTCACATAGAGTGCCCATTAGTATTGTATCAGATAGAGACCTTATGTTTACTTCTAGATTTTGGAGAAACTTGTAAGAGGCCTTCGGTACTAAACTCAGTTTCAGTACTGCCTACCATCCATAAACTGATGGGCAAACTGAATGAACTATACAAATTCTAAAAGATATGCTTAAGGCCTGTGCTTTAGAATAGAAAGGGAATTGGGATAAGAATTTGCCTTTAGTGGAGTTTTCTTATAATAATAGTTTGCCCTCCAGAAAAGGAATGGATCCTTATAAAGCCTTGTATGAGAGAAGGTTTAGATCACTCTTATGCTGGTTTGAAGTAGGGAAAAGACAAATATTAGGGCTAAACTAGTACAAGTAAAAATGATCATGAAAAAGATGGCTAAGATCCAAGATTAACAGAAAAGCATGTTGATAAGAGGAGGAGACCACTAGCATTTATGGAAGAAGATCATGTTTTCCTCAGGGTATCTCCAGTTACTGGTATTGGTAAGGCTATTAAGTTAAGAAAACTGAACCCTAGATACATTAGACCCTTCAAAATCTTGAAAAAGATTGGTTCATCGACTTATCAAATAGTGTTACTCTCATTTTTGTCCAATCTTCATAATGTTTTTCATATTTCTCAACTTCATAAATACATTCCAAATCCCTCCTATATTCTTGACACTAGTATAGTACAATTGAAAGATAATTTGACTTATCATCCTAGACCTGTAAGAATCATTGGTATTGAGGTCAAACAATTGAGGAATAAGACTATTCCACTAGTAAAGGTATTGTAGGATCAGTCACCACCACAAGAAGCCATGTGGGAAAAGGAAGATGATATGAGGAGAACCTATCCTGAATTATTTTAATAGGTACATTCAAATTTCAAGGACGATATTATTTTAAAGGAGAAGAGAAATGTAACATCTACTCCTTCTACACATGAGAGATGTTTGCTAAATATTAAATAAGTTAAATACTTGTGTATATTGATTGCATGTAGTTGCATTAGAATGAGGAACTAAATTGAAAAGAAACGGGCAGGGACCTGAATGGAATGAAAAAGTTTAATGAAGAAAGTTATATAAGCTTTCAATACTCTAGGGGTAGTAAACCATAATTTTAGCTAAAAGAGTTACTGTAGCTACCAGACTTTTGAATTTACTCGTCAATGGTTCAGGGGCAAAATGATAATTTGGCATATGGCTGAAGAAATTATCATTTGGAATCGAATGATTAAGAATTAGGATCATAATTGCAATTTTCAGACCACTTATAAATAGGGCCAAACTTCAGAAGCCTCATTTTTCACCCTGAACTCTAGAAGTTAGAGAGAGAAATAAGTTTTAGAGAGAGAAAGAGAGGCAGTGATAAGGAAGTGGAATTTTTAAAGTGATTGAGAGCAAGACGCTTACAGCAGAGGAATCTAGAAGGACATCAAAGACTACTACTCCGGCTTTTACACAAAATAACCTAATCCTCTCTATTTCGAAGTTATTGTTCATATACTAAAAATTGTGATTTTCATGTTATTTAAACAAGAGAAGAGATTAAAAATTACATTCTTGATGTTTTTAACTGCTACTAGGTGTTTTAAACTGCATGGATGTACTTATGTATGCTTATATCAGATTATGAAAAATGAGTTTTTACCTATAGATGAAAATGGGGTTAAATCCAAGATTTGAGTGAGATTAATGGTAATTTGGGCTGTTTATATGTTTTAAATGATGTTTATATATTGGTATTTAGTTGATGATTATTAGAAATAGGTTATAAACAAGTTCTTGGGTAGAAATCTAGGTCAATAGCCAATTTGAAAAAAATAAAGTATAACATAGCAGCTGACTTCTAGTTCTTGGAAGTTGACTATCGTGTTCCTTAATTGCCCAGAAATGTATACGAGTGCTAGCAGCTGACTACCAACTGTTGGAAGTTGACTGTCGCGTTCAACTTTTCCAAAAAAAAAATACCAAGAACATAACAGTCAACTGTCGAGTCTATGGCAGCTGATTGGTAGCCATCAGGTTTGGAAGATTTTGTAGGACAGAGAGAAGAAAGTTGATTGCTAGGTGGGTAGAAGTTGACCTGTCAGACCCTATTTTGGAAATTAAACTTAATGACATAGCTTAAAGCATAATTAGCCCAAAACTCCACTCAAACAAGGGATCTAAAACTAGAATGTATAATGGGTAATATATGGGTTGAAAGTGAAAGAGAAAGAGCAAGAATGGTATGAGAATTTAAAAGGAATGAGCATGAGACATAAAAGAGAAATGAGAAAGTATTCCTAATGTATAGATAGTGGTACATAGGCTCATGTCGAGTGACCGATTGTCAGTATGAGACGACTGTTGGCCATTCCATGGTTGAGCTAAATGATTTCGAAAACACTATGATGGTTACTAATTTTAAGCTAGTGAACTCTCCTATAGCCAGTTAAAGGAGTCACATACTTAAAGTTAGACATAACCATGGTATAAGCCAAATCACCCTATTTTATATACCTATAAATAGCATTTTGGAAGATGATATAGAAAATAGTAATCCTATATATACAGGGGAGGAACTGCTAGAGAGGTGGGTAGGGACTCTGTTTTAATTGTGATGCAAGGAAGGAACTGCCAAAGAGGTGGGTAGAGACCTTGTTAGACTTAGAGATAGGGGATGAATTTTCAGACAGGTAGGTAGGGACCCTTGTGGGGGTGTTGTGGATGATTATAGTTGGATCCACTAAGGGATGCTCCAGAATGTACACAGAATGCAGTTATGAACTACTGGATAAGTAGTCATGGACTAAGAGAAACTCACTTATGAGTGAGGGTTTAATATAAGGAGTTGTTTGCTTGGCGACTCTCTTGATTTCTATTGTTATGATAATGATTTGGCATTTACCATGATATGCTCTGGATTCCTTGTGTATGCTCTTGTCTATTTGTGAACATAACCTTGTTACCATTATAATTAGATAATAAAACCTGGGTGATGGATATATGGTATGATATATCCTGTGTGATGGATATGTAATATAATCTTATGATATATCCTAAGTGATGGATATGTGATAAATTGTAATTGCATTCATAAGTACGAGATATAACTATATAATTCATGAATGGCATCCTAATAAACATGATGTATTATTTGATGATAAGAAGAATGTAGTGTATTTTTGTAAGATTATGGTGGTACAAATCAGTAGTTTTAAAACAGGTTGTTATTGCTACTGAGAAATTATTCTCATATAAATGTTGATTTGTATCAGATGCTAGGTACTAGATACTGCTAGAAATGGAAGTAGAGATAGTGGAGATACCCTTCTTGGGGTATTTCCTAGTGGTTAAGAAACTATGGATTATTTTTGTATTAGAAGTTCCTCCTATACCCTGACTGCATGAGGTTTAGGGTCTGCATAGTAAATTTTTGACATGCGATGCCCTGATTCCTTGTTATTATTTTTGGGAAGCATTAGGATGGTGAATTTTAGTGTACAAAATGAGGGCATAGAATGGATATGAGTGGTAGGGTTGTTGTCTCTTTACACTAGTTAACACTCTCATATATCTATAATATATTTCTGGTGTATAGAAATTATAGTTATTGTAAAAGAATTATGTATATGAATGTGAATGTGTGTGTGTATACATTTTTTATTTCAATTATTTTCACTGCATTACATGTGAGAATCTCGAGTGTATAAATCCCAAATCAATAGCACTTAATTATTTAACTTGGTAAAAGTTAAAAATTTACTCGGGTAGAAGTAGTAGTAACTCACCAATCTTGTAGTATATTGTATTATATTATTTAATTAACTAAAAAGGAATCATAGGATTGGGGACGTTACACATGGCAATCCTCTTGAAATTCTTACTAATGTGACAAATTGTAGAAACTAATATCATGTTTAAGTAGTTGATGTTAGTAGTTAAAGTTGTTAGTAGTTGTTGAGATTAAAGGGTGTAGTTTTACAATAGTTTTATATTCTGTTAATTTTTGTTTCAAGTGTATAAATAGGCTTCAATAAACATTCACACTTTTTATTCACTATTCTCTCTAGTTTCTAAAGTGTAAATGTTTACATGGTATTAAAGCGGGTTCTTTAATCCAAGAACACGCTTCTATCTTTCAGGAAGCCTAGGAAGAATGATTTGATCTTAGTCAACTATGGCAGATAACCAATGTGCAGAAAACAAAGCGAACAGAGATAAAGGAAATTCAAATTCCTCTGCAAGGATTGATGAAGGTCCATACCTGCTACACAATTCTGATCATCCAAAGATGCCATTACTTACTTCACCATGGGTGGGTCTTGCATGAAAATTGACATAGTGCAAGTATACACTATTAACAAGCAATATAATGATGAATAAGAGTATCATCCTCATGGAATTTTAGTCAAAGATTGACTAAGTACCAATGTTATTGTATTTACCTTATCTAGGCAACAATTATATCCAAGTGAAAAAAGGATATAAAATCTCAAAGTAAAGCCACAATTCTAAATTAAAGAAACAAAATGAAATAAAATTCCTAGGATTATAGCCTAACTTCGAATTTCAATTGTGATATCACTTCTGTTATACTTAACCTAATTCAATGTTTAAAAGTTAGTCTTAGCCTCTTTATTAATTATAAAAATCTTTTGATTTTCTATAAATTCTATTTCTCTAATTTAATACCCTATATTCCTAGGGTAACCTAAATCAAAAAAATGTATTAAGCTTGGACTATTATAACTCTACAAGACCTATTGGTATATGTCTATCCTTTGGGTGAATCTAGTTAATTACAAAATTAACTAAGAACAAGTGATATTTAGCCCTAGGACTAAATTCAAGTCTCTTTTCCAAGATTAACTCAAATCCTCATAATTTCCCTAATTGGTGATCAAGAAAAGAGGGCCTAAAGTAAATTAAGCTGAATAAACATCATAAACATTGAATAAAAGAGAGTTTATCCTTGCATGATTACAAGAAACATCAACTTAAAGTTAGAAAACATAGCAAACTCAAGATAAAAAGGATAAAGGAAGAAGAAACTCTATTTCTGAAGCTTAAACCAACCTTCATTGCTCTTGAATATGCTTAAATCAACCTTAAACCTTTGTTTTCCTTCATGTTATTTACACCATTTCTTTCTTATTATCTCCAAAATTAAGTGTCCTTCGAAACCCTAGGCAAATCCCTCTTTATTCCCCTCAAAATCAGCTAGATAGAACTACCTTTAATGAAGGTCTGTGACATGGCACCTTAGCGGGAGAATATTCTAATGCCAAGGCTTTAAGTTCCCTAACTCTACACTTCAAGCTCATGCCTTGGCGCGAGATTCCAATTACAAGGCTTAAACTCATTAGAACCTATAGATTCTTATGCCAAAGCTTCAAGTTGCTAGAGTCTCTATGAGGTGCAGCACTAAATGGTGCATTAACTCTAGATTTTGACACCAAGGCTTAAGCTCAAAAAATTCTTCAATTTCTTTATTTTTTTTAGGGTATGCAAAAGGTTCAAACACTATGATCAATTTACAAAATGAAAGGAGACACCAATAAACAACATTAAACGCCACTTAAAGATGTAAAAATAACCTAAAACCTATCTAAACAAAACTAAATTGAATAAACACATTAAAATAACTAAAAAATAAGCATTCATGAACTAATTTACTTAATATTTAGGCATAAAAATAACTTAAATAACTCTTTTTCATAGAGTTATTAGTGGGAAGCAATTACATGTCATGGAGCAATGTAATTTGGATCTATTTGGAGGCTAAGGACCAGCTAGGATTTATAGAAGAAACTATCACTACTCCTAATGATCCCAAAAAGTTTAAGAAATGGAAGAAAGTTGATTCCATGATCAAATCATAGATCATAGAATCCATTTTGAAGGAGTTGTTAAAATCCTTCATATATTTCTTGAATTCTAAGTCTCTTGGGGAAGAAATAGAAGAATTTTTTGTAGTAAGTACTGCTCCTCAACTATATCAAATAAAAAATGATATTGGCTCAATTGAGTAAAGATCAGATATAGTAACAGCTTACTATAACAAGACCCATAGATGTTGGGATGAGATGGGTAGGTTAATGCCCATGCCAGTTTGCAAGTGTGGTAATAGTATTTGTGGGTTGAACGAAAGAATTGCATAAATGGATGCATTAGTGAAATTACTTCAGTTTTTTATGGGTTTGAAAATCAAAGGTAAGTGAATATGGTGTATAATTTAAACATCATTGAAAGTAGTGCTAAGATGGCCAAAACATATGAGAACAAGAATAAGGCAGAATGGAAAGGAACTTATAAGAAGAGGGATGTTAGGAAGAAAGATAATTTTTGTGATCATTTTCATGTTACTATACCGAAGAGACATCTTTTAAATTCATAGATACCTAAAGGGGTTCAAGGAGATTAAAGAAATGAAAAAGAACACAGGAATGAAGCATATAGCAAATATGACTTCCACAGATGATGCAATTGTTTAAATGACTATTGAACTAGAGGTAGAACAAAAGAAAAACAAAAGTGAATTGGCAAACACAATTTCCTACTTGATCAAACTGGAGATGTCTAAGTATGGAAAGAGCAACAAATCTTTCTCTGAAGGATGAACATGTGAACTTTGCATAGCTTTATGAAATTCAGGTAATACTCACATCTTGGATAAAAACTTAATTTCAATGTTTCTTGGATTATAGACACTAAAGCCACCAGCCATATGTGCTTAAAAAAATACTTAATGCACCATATAAAAACTCTTATGCAACCTATATTTGTTTATGTACCTAACAAAATTACTAAGACTATAAAATATAAAGGATCTATAATCATACATCCTCAACTCAACTTGAACAATACATTTGTTATCTGATATTTCAAATTCAATCTACTTTCAGTAAGAAGACTTTCCAAATATTATGATTTTCTTTGCATTTTATCCTTCATGCTATATTATACAATACTAGAAGAGTAAAAGAATTTTACCAAAGGGAGCTTCCATTGGAAAATTATACATTTTGAATGCTTCAAACTTTCATACATCTATAATAGATGGGTCTAAAAACATTCATGAAGAATTGCCTAATCTTACAATGTAACTCAATCTCAAATTCCAATAATAAGAGTGGTATTTCTGCAAAGCTTTGGCATTACATATTATTAATATTGATTTCAAAGAAAAATCAATGTCTAATGTATGTAAGACCTGCCACACTGCTAAATAAAAAAGAATGCCCTTACAAATAAGTACCAATCAAGCTAAAAATAAATTAGAACTATTACATATTGATATTCAGGGCCCATATAAACACCTTATAATAAATTCTACTTATTATGTTCTCCCCATAGTAGATGATCATACTAGAGCCACAGAGACCTTTTTATTAGAATATAAAACCCAAGTAGCTTAAATGCTTGAAAATTTCATTCTCTTTACTTAAAACCAATATCAAGCTAGAGTCAAAACTATGAAATCAAACAATGTAATTGAATTCATTGGTCAAAAGTGTAACATCCGCTCCTAATATGATTAAGAGATGCTTTTTAGTTATTAATTTAAGTTTAATGCTTGTGTATGTTGCATTAATTGCATATAGTTGTATTAGTGCAGGGACCTAGTTGAAAATAAATAAAAGCTGAGTGAAGAGGTGACTAAGGACCCAAGTGAAAAAGAAAATTTTAGCCAAGCAAAAGTTGTAAAATGACTCAAGGACCAAAGTGCAATTACCTAAACTACCCTTAAACCCTAGCTAAACCCTAAACCTTCTCATAACACTCGAACTTCAGCAAACTTAGAGAGAGAAGAAAAAGGGCTAGTAGAGAGAGAGAAGGTTACTTAGGGCAAGAGTGAAGGGAATTTGGCTTGAAGGAAGGCCAAATTTAAGGCTAGAGAAGTGTTCTACAGCTATGAAGGCATCATCTAAGCATCATATACATGTCCAACTCCTAGAAAATCTAAGGTAGTAGCAAAACCTAAACCTTCCTTTCATGAAATGTTGCTTTTAATTAAAAAATTGATGTTTATGAATTTTTTGAGTTGTATTAGGGTTAAAACCTGCATTCTCTATGTTTTAAATGTCTATTAGGTAATGCTTGCTGAACGAGTGTGCTTTTTATGCTTATAAATGGTGTATGAAAGTTAGGTTTTTCCTTAAGTGAGTGTGCTTTTTATACTTATAAATGGTGTATGAAAGTTAGGTTTTTCCTTAAGTGCGAAAATGAAGTTCAATCTATGTGTTGGGTGAAATGTAGCTAGAATACGGGTTATTTAGTGAAGTAAATGATGTACAGATGTTAGCATTGGGTTTATAAACCTTTGGCACGAGTTGTGATTGATTTTGGATCCTTTGCTGTAATCCTCTGCTTGGCGCCTGCTTGGCATTTTTAGCGGCGGTTTTATCAATTGCTAAAGTGTGTTTTAATATTCTTGCAACGAATATTATTGCTGCTATAACTTTTATTTAAATAATTAATTTATAGTGACAATAATTTTGTTGCAAAAAACTTTAGCAGCGAAAAAAACCACCGCTAAAAACACCAAGCAGGTGCCAGGCAGAGAACGCCAATCAGAGGATTCGGACGCGTTGTGATTACGTTTTAGGGCCAAAGATCTACGTATATTAGATGTTTTTACGTAGTGCAGAGCACTAGCAGTTGACTGCTAAACTCGAAAGTTAACTGTCATGTTCTTTGCTACCAAAAAAACATACCTAGAACATATTAGTCGACTGGCAAACTTTAGCAGTCAACTTTCAGGCTCGTAGTAAGCTACCAGTCAACTGCCAGGCCTATAACAGTCGACTGGCTACTCTCAGAATGGCTTCCCATTGTAAACAGAGGGTTATTAGTTGACTGCCAGCGAGTGGATAGTTGACTACCAGCCTAAAAGGAAAATAAATGCACTCTATACCTTGATTTCGATAAAGAATTGGCCCATAAACCTCACCCAAACACAAGATTGAACTCGGGATGTATTGGTAACATGTAGAATTCAAGTTATGGCTTATTTGGACATTGTGGTCCTTGTAAAAATCACATGGGACATAGCGGTCCTTGTGATAGTGAAAAGAGAAGAAAGGAATCCATGGAAAAGAAAAGGAGGGGAGTATTCCTAGGGTATGTTTTAGGATAGATAGGCTTATGATTGAGTGACCAATGGTTGGTATAGGATGGCCTTAAGAGTTCCATGGTTGTACCATGAATTATGATGGTTAAACATCCACTTAAATTAGATAGTTTTGGAAACGCTATTATGGTTGCGAACTCTAAGTTAGTGTAATTTTCAAGGTCATTAAAGTAGACACGTACTTAGAGTTAGGCATATCCATGGTGTGAGTTGAATCATCCTAGTGTATACCTTAGTGAATAACATATCGGGATATGATCCCATAAGCTAAATAAGCAGTCCCCTATGGGGTAGAAAGGGAAGTAATTCCTGTTGTATATGGAATAGCTTGCGGTAAGGGCAATGACCACTATCATAGGGAGTCCCTATGGGGTAGGAAGGGAAGTAAATTCTTGCTGTATATGGAATGATCTGCGATAAGGGTAGTGACCACACGGTACTTGGATCCACTAGGGGACACTCTAGATAGTACAAAAATGTATAGTGGCTGAATAATCACAACGTTATGTATATGGGTATTAAGTGGTATGTGGAGGTATTCGTTGGGCGGCACTCCTAATGACTCTCATTATATGTTTGATTCTTGTTCATGTTTTTAAAGAAGAATATGTTGATGTTAGCATATAATGTATAAGATGAAAGTTTTATGATAAAGCATGAGATTAAAATGACATCTCATGATGATTAACTTCATATATTTTAAAGTACATGCATAAACCCAAGCACAAACGATGATAGTATAATTCATGCATTGCATCTCGATAGTACATGTCATGTTTTGAATTTGAAATAAGAAATGCAGAGTATTTTCATATAATTATGGTGGCACAAGTCAACAAATTTTAAAATAGGTTTGCTTGCTATTGAGATTCAATTCTCACATAAATGTTGGTGTGTATCAGATGTGTAGGTACTGGCCAAGAATAGAGGTAACTTGAGGAGAGGTACCCCCATGGGTATTTTAAGGAAGTACAGATGAATAGCTTAGGATTTTACTTTAATGGGCTAGCCTTCATGATTTTTGAAAGTGTTAGCATAATTTATTTCATGTATAGCCTATAACATATGTATGATCATAGAAATTGACTAGATTAATTAATGAACACTTGGAGGGGGATTATGAGTGACAGGGATGTTGTCTCCATGTCCCAATAGTTATTCTATGTTAATTATGAAAGTATTTATGCATAATGCTTGCATATATATATATATAGCCAGAGTAACTTATGTGTCATATTAGTTTATTTTGCTGCGAGGTTGAGTGTAAACTCGAGAGTGGAGATCTGACCCTAGCCTCACTCAGATAATTTAACTTGTAAAAATTTTAAATTTACTTGGGTAGAAGTAAGAGTAACACCCTTAATTATGATATTTACATACTATACCCTTTTAATTAATATAAAAGGAACCATAAGCTAAGGGGTGTTACAAAAATTGCTCATCCCTATACCAAAACTTAGGAATATTACATCAAAAGTCATGTAGTTATAATTTATAGTCCACAAAAATTTGAGATAGTAGAGAGGAAACACAAGCAATTATTAAAAATTACTAAAGCACTCATGTTTCAATCAAGCTTACCAAAAAGATTTTGGGGAGAAGCTATACTTACTAAAAACACACATATTAAATAGATTTCCAACACCTATTTTAGAATGGAAATCACCAAATGAAAGAATTCAAGGAGAAAAACAAAATTATAATAGGCTTAAGACCTTTGGTTACTTATGCTTTGCAACAAATACAACACCTCACAAAGCAAAATTTGAGACAAGAGCATTCAAGTTTATATTCATTGGCTATATAGTAAGTCAAAAGGCCTACAAATTATATAACATATGCTCTCAAAAGGTCATTGTAACTAGAGATGTAGTCTTTTATGAACATATCTTTCCCTACCAATCAATACATGAACAAAACCAATTTCTATTGCCAAATATAACCCTCACAACAGATTTATCTTCATTAGAAAATTCATCCCTTATAGAAATCCCATTGTTTATAGAGAGCTTACCCATAGCAAAAAACACCATCTTATACAGATATTCATGAATCCCAAAACCAAATAAATGTGATGAGAGTAAGTACTAGATCTAAGAAACCACCATCTTGGTTACAAGATTATGTTTGCCATACGCAAACTTTAGAAAATACAGAAAACCTAAAAATTGATTTTGTTCAATCCCCAACATATGCTGCATTAATGTCTACAATTAATAAAATCCATGAACCATATAGTTATAAACAAGATGAAAAATCCAAGGAATGGGTTGATTCCATGAATAAGGAATTTGATGTTTTATAAACTAACAGAACTTGGGAAATTACTGAGCTACCTCTTGGAAAATAGGCTATTTGTAGCAAATGGGCATTCAAATTTAAGTATAATGGAGATATAAGTGTTGAAACATACAAAGAACATTTAATGGCAAAGGGGCACAACCAAAAAACTGGAGTTGATTACTTTGAGAGCTTTTATGCTGTGGCTAAAATGGTGAAAGTGAGAATAATTTTATCGATTTCATGCATGAAAGGTTAGAGCATTCACCAATTAGACATTAATAATGCCTTTCTTCACGGTTACTTAAAAGAGGAAGTGTATATGTTGCCACTAGAGGAGTGTAATAAAGCCTAAGGTTACCAAGTATGTAAGTTGAAAAGATCCTTGTGTAGCTTAAAACAAGCCTCTAGAGAGTGGAATTTAGTATTCACACAAATTATCAATTTTAGGTTTGTTCAATCAACCCATGATCATTTTTTGTTTTTTAAACAAACTTCCACCTCAATTTTAGCACTATTGGTGTATGTTGATGATGTTTTACTTGCAAGAGATTATGAAGAAGAGGTTATACCAGTTAAGAGGTTACTACACTCTACTTTTACAATTAAATATATTGGTTATGCCATAAATTCGCTCTTAGTAAGAGCAAATTACCAGTCAAAATCGTTTAACCATAAATTCACTCTTAGCAAGAGTGAATTTGGTGGAAGCCACAAATTAAAAAAATTACTACTTCTTTTTCCTTGATGATGGTTACAATGTTTACCATAAATTCGCTCTTAGTAAGAGTGAATTATCGGTCAAAATCATTTGACCATAAATTCTCTCTTAGCAAGAGTGAATTTGGTGGGACCTATAACTTAAAAAAATTACTAATTCTTTTTTCCTTTTCCTCTCTCCATACACAGATCATAGCAGATAACCTTTTTTTTCACGGTTCTCTTTCTCTCCATTTTTGCCAGTCTTCCTCTCTGTTTATGCCACTCCAACCATCCACTTCAATTAGCCACTCTGACCAGCATGTGGCGTAACTTCTTCCTCTTCGTTTCACAGCTTCTTCCTCTCCATTTTCATCCATTTTTGTTGTTCCCTTTCTCTCCATCAACGTTCTCTTCCTCTTCGTCTCTAGCATCTGGTATAACAATAGATCTACCATTTTGGCACTGCCACTTCGGCACACTAACATTCTCTTATTCATTTTGTTTATTTTTTATATCATTTTTAATATTTGTATCTCTTATTTAGTTTTTTATGGAGAATTTTGATATCATTCTAGTTTGTTTTGTTGTTGTGTTGTGTTGTGTTGTTTGCTCTTGTTTTGTTATTCAAAACTTGGTGGTAATTCTTGATGTGTTGTTTAGTTTGTTGGTTGTTTGTTCTTTGACATGCTAAGGAGGTGCATGTGTGCATAGAAAGACAAAAAAAAAAAAAAAGCCGTTAGATAGATTTTTGAAAATGACATATGCTAGAATTTTTAAAATAGAATTTAATTGTAATTTATTTTAAAATATAAGGAACGTGTGAATAAATTTTAAAAATAAATTTTTTTTAATATTAAAAAAAGAGAAAGGATATTGAAGTATTTTAGTCTTTAAAATGAATAAAGTTTGATTGTCTTATTTTATAATTTAATCATCTAAAATAATTTTTTAAAATTTTTATTAATTTATTAATTATTTTTAGTAAAAGATTAATGCATCCAATTAGTTTAAAAACATTTCTTTTTCTTAAACCCTTATGAGCATAACTACCATAACGATTTGTCAAAAATATTGTCACTTTGTGAAATATTGTCATCTATATAAAACATTGTTTCACTTATGACAAAAAGAACTACATTCTAGTTGTTAAAATTTCATTTTGTATTTGGGAAAATATCTTTCATATCTTCTTAAAATTTTTGTTAACTTTTTGTTTGTAATTTGTATGTTATAATTTGTTTATATATTTTTTAATGTTTTATTTTAATATTTTTTAGCGTTGTGGTGCTTAGTATTTTTTAAATTTAAGTCTTCTATTTTTTTTATATCAGTTTGTGTATTTAATATATTTTCATATCTTTTGGTTTGTGTTCAAATAGATTGTTTGACTATATTTTGATATATTTTTTTAATTTTTTGAATTATGATGTTTAATTATTGTTTATTAAAATTTTGTTCATATAAATTTTTGATATATTGAATTAAAATTTTGTTTGTTCTTTTTTATTTAATTTTTTAATATTTTGAATTGGATTTTTTTGTTAATATTTTTTTATTTTTTATGTTGTTTAATTATTATTTTTTAAATGTGCTCATTTTGTTTAAATGTTGTTAATATATTGAGTTGAAATTTACTTTGTTCATTTATTACAATTTTGCTAATGTATAGAGTTAAAATTTTGTTTGTTTATTAGTCTTTTGAGTTAATACAATACTTTAATAAAATCTTGTTTATTATTATTTTTGACTTGTGAGTTTTTAATAATGTTTCTTTATAGTTTTTTCATTATAAGTTTTTTATTGTATTGTTTGTTAGTTTTTGGATTTAAGTTTTTAATTTTTTTTGTATTTATCTGTGCATTTAACTTGTTTTGTTCAAAATTTTTATTAATGATTTTCTAATAAGTTTTCATTCATAATTTTTTGTTACATTTTGTTTATAGTTTTTTTATTTATTAAAAAATTATATTTTAGTGTTGTAATGACGAAATCTAGTAAATTTTTTAATATAAGTGTTTTTTGTATTTATTTGTCTATAGCACATTTTTTCTTTAATTTTTTTCTTTATTATTTTTCTACTAATTTTGTTTTATCAATTTTTTATTTATAGAAAACAATGGATTAATTTTCCTGTGCATATGTAATGCACTTGATTAGAGGGTTTTTAAAGCATGACACCTCTAACAATTGGGTGTAGATGATCTACCTGCCTCTACTACAAGATTTGGTCTATTCCGTTATGCATATGAGATTTAATTTGAGCAAAAGATCCTGA
This sequence comes from Senna siamea, assembly GCA_031216115.1. NCBI lineage: Eukaryota > Viridiplantae > Streptophyta > Magnoliopsida > Fabales > Fabaceae > Senna > Senna siamea. Next base: position 16,344,753 of record CM062356.1, read on the forward strand.
ACTTAATCTGCTTAATATAACTTAATGGTATAATTGTTCAGACATCAATTAAATAAAAGGAATAAGAATAATGTATCGAACCTATCTAATTATATCAAAATTAATGGTAATACTAGATAGGGGCGTTATATCTCTCCTTCGACTTCTTCTTCTCCTTTCATGAAGAAGAAGAATAAATTAGGGTTTAGGTAAAATTACCAAAATGGCCCTTAGTATAAAAGGACTATTTTACCCTTCTTACTTCTCTTTTTCAATAATAGCATCATCTCTCCTTCAAATTGTAATTTTATGAAACTCTTATGGATCATGACCATTTTACCCTTCCAATTTAAGAAATTACCATTTTACCGTTCCACTTTTTTGAAAATTATCAATATGTCCTTGAGCAAAATTATTATATTACCCTTTATGTCCAAATGACCATTTTACCTTCATTTTTTTTATTTTTTGAAAATGGTAGGCAAAAACTTTCCAATAAAGTTTCATAAAGCCTCTTTTATGAAATTACTATTTTATCCTTCCTTGGGTAAAATTACCATTTTTTCTTTTATGTCAACATAATTATTTTTACCCTTATTTCTTCTCTTTTCTAAAATAAAAGGGTAAAAGCCTTCAAACACAATTTCATGAAGTATTTAAGTGAAAATTTGATGTTTCTCGTTTATGGTAAAATTACTATTTTACCCTCTTTGGTAAAATTTATAATTTTACCCATATGGTAAAGTTAATTCTACCTTGATAAAAATTCTATTCTACCCTTGTGGTAAATTTTTCTTAACACCACATAATAGTAACATCTACATAAATAATCATTAATAATAATATATCAAAATATTGGAGGTGGGTGTTACAATAAGTGAATTACCTAGGAATTAGAAAAATCCTTTAACATCAAAAGTAAACATACATGGTTATCAAGCATTTGATCCATAATTTTTTTGTACCATATAATTAGATGCATTAGAGAGTCTCTTAATCCTCTGTAATTTGTCCACCTATTAAGTAAAAATGAATGTTAGTTGATAGTTAATCAAGAATCTTAATATTCAATAAGGCAAAATACTGACCGATACATGCCTATAACCTAATGGTGGACAAATAGGGTATATCTGCAACTCTTCCTCATTTGACATCCGATTTGGATATCATTCCTTAATCTTCAGTGTTAGGATAGGAAATCTATCTCATACCCATACATTCAAGAGATGCAAGTAGCCTCTAATGTTTTTCTGATTTTAGCAGATGGTTATGCACAACTCTCGGTATAAGTACGTGATGATGCATAGGCCCTAACTATATCAGATATACTAAATTGCACAGCAGAAATTAAAACATTCATGTAATTCAAATAAATACATGTTCAATAATGTCCATTACATTTCTGTACACATGTATTAGGATATATGAAGTACCCGTCTGTCAGGAGTCAGGAGACAACAATCTTGTCACTCAGACCCCTTCACAAATTACTAGGATAGACCGGTCCTTCACATATCCCTTCCCCGGTTCTTTCCAATTTACATCCCATGTCTACTGTCAAAAATAATCCTAATTATAAACTAAATATACCATGGTGCAAGCACCAAAACATTTCATTCTACATTCTTGATATTAAAACATAATGTTATTCATAAATGTAAACAGGCAAGCATTTCATGATAAATTTAGATGTCAATATAAAAATTAGGTATCCTCTTTCAAATGAAACATATCCAAATAAAATTATACATGTTATCGTGTGATTAAACAAATTGCTTATGTATTAACTTTTACATTTATCAATCTAGATTAATTGAGTGCCTTGGGGTGTTATGTGGACACTAGAACACCTTTGTGAAATCATCGTGAGCACTAGGTCATGGGGATGGAGCACCTCTGGCCACACCTCACTAGGTTACCCATGTCAAGCACCTTCGGCCACAACTCATAATCTGTGGACACTCGGCCACGTATATAGCATAATCGCGAGAACTAAGTCATAAGCATGAAGCACCTTCAGTCACACCTCGCTAGGCCGCCTATGTGGAGCACCTTCGACCACACCTCATAAATCATGGACACTCGGCCATGTACATAAAATCATCATGAACTCTAGGTCACAAGTATAGAGCACCTTCGGCCACATCTCACTAGGTCACTCGTGTGAAGCACCTTCAGCCACACCTCGTAATCCGTGGACACTCAGCCACATATATAGTGTAATCGCGAGCACTAGGTCATGGGCATGGATTACCTTCGGCCATACCTCATAAATCGTGGACACTCAGCCACGTACATAAAATCATCGTGAACTCTAGGTCACGAGTATAGAGTACCTTCGGCCACACCTCATAATTCGTGGACACTCAGCCACGTACATAAAATCATCATGAACTCTAGGTCACGAGTATGGATCACCTTCGACCACACCTCACTAGGTCACTCGTGTGGAGCACCTTCGGCCACACCTCATAATCTATGGACACTCGACCACGTATATAGCGTAATCATGAGCACTAGGGCGTGGGCACGGAGTACCTTTGGCCACACCTCGATAGGCCGCCCATGTGGAGCACCTTCGGCCACACCTTGTAAATCGTGGACACTCGGCCACAAACATAAAATCATCGTGAACTCTAGGTCATGGGTATGGAGCACCTTCGGCCACACCTCACTAGGTCACTCGTGTAGAGCACCTTCGGCCACACCTCTCTAGGCCGCCCGTGTAAAGCACCTTCGACCACAACTCGTAAATCATGTACCTATCTATGTTTTCCCTTATCAGTTGTGTTTCCCCTTTTTCTATTGGTGTACAATGTCTCTTTATCATATTTATTTCTGACAATTCTTTGCCTAATTTAATTTTATTCTCCATTCTTAAATAATGTCTCATTTATAAAATCATAATAGTTTTCAAAGAAGAATTTCCATGATTTTGGCCTTAAGGAAACTCAAGGGGATTGAGTGGTTGACCATTTAAATTTTCCCTTTTCCTAGTCCTTAAATATCTCCATTAAATTGGAATAATTTAATAATACATTTCCCTTTTCTTTGTTCTTAAAATATCACCATTAAATTAGGATAATTTAACAATGCATTTCTCTTTTTCTAATCTTAAAATATCACCATTAAGCTTGGAATCATCTAGTAATACATTTTTTTTCTGTAGTTCTTAAAATATTACCCCTAAAATTGGAATCATTTATTGCTACATTTCACTTTTTTCTAATTAGGATCTAATGTATCCATAACACAATTGACCCTTGACAAAGAGATTGGCTTCACTGAGCAAATAGACATGTCTTTCCTTTCATTAGAATATAGTTACCTCACTTGCATTTACACGGTTATAGCCAAAGTTCATACTTTCTTTAATGGCATCTGTAACACTCCCATTATGGCGAAATTAGTTTTTAAGGGGCATGTATCTATTTCTAGTATACTTAATCATGGTCTATCATGGTAACATTATTAGCTAACCAATATTTTCACAACATCAATGTTCATTTTTTCATATACCCACATACCACTCTATCATACAGATTTGGCTAGCAAAACATAAATAATATCAAGAATGTAAGATGGAAACAATATCCCATGAAAGCTTGTAGAAACATGGCATACACATACAAAATCTTGGGACACTATTTTCAAGAATTGTCAACCTACCTTAAGGATGACTAGAAGGAAGTGATCTTGGCCTTTCCTTTGATCTCCTTCTACACCTTGCTCCCTTTTAATTCTTACTTCCCTACAATTAAATGCTAAATTTTTCACTTTGGTCTAATTATTAAGGCATATTTAGACACAAAATCTATAGGAAAACATCAAATTGGGGTATTTTAAATTATACCATAGGTTTTGAAAGCTCAAAATTTGATTTTTTCTACTTTCTAGAAATTTCTGTGACAGCGAGCGACAACTCACGACGGTGCACGACGGCTAGGGTTGAAAAATACACCAAAATGGAGCCTGCAACTCGAGGATGCCGGATTTGGTGTCTGTTAGGTGAAACGCGACAGTTTTGATGGCATTTTCTGATGACGAAGTGCGCGATCAATGGAACTATTTTCCTCTGTTTCGGGCACGTGACAGTGACACTCCACCGGCTGAAAGCTGGCAGAGGAAGCTGGCAGCTTAGGCTACCCAATGGTGGCGGCGTTGTGGCTGAACGACGTCAGACAACAGAGATCATGATGGAGGTTGGATTTCACGATGGGAGGAAAACGCGACTATTTTTGGTTGTTGTGGCGTTCGTCGGCCGTCAGGAATGGCAGTTAGAGGTCGGCAGTGTCGAGCTACACTGGTGGCGGGGTTCGGCTAAGGCGCAGGGCGACGATTCTGGCGGCTGGAGGTGGCACAAAAATGAAAGGGATAGGAGAGAGAAATTGTGTGGAGGAGAGAGAGAGAGGAAAGGAAAAATGAGAGAAAAAGGTGGATTTTTGGAGTTTTAAGACTTATAGGGGCATTTTGGTCTTTTCTCACTTTGCCTGGGTTAATTTTGGATTCATTTCCCGATCTAGGCAAAAATATAGACCCATATGGAAGGAATTCAAAAATATTTTGAAAATTTTAAGCCTCCTAAAAATATCTGCTAAAGTCCTGAAGGCAGATAGAATTTTTTCCATCAGATAAGATTTTTATTTCGAAAAATTCTCAAATTTTAATTGCAAACTCAGAAAAATATGCTTAATTCAATTTCAAAAAAATATAAAGTTATGTTTCCAAATTTAATTTATTTTAAAATCAGGTTGTTACAAGAGAAGGGAGGCGTGAGGCCGAAAGGGGAAGAAGGCAAGGAAGAAGAAGAAAACCAAGGGAAAACACCAAGGAAATTCCACCTTTCTTGCAAATTTAAGGTAGATAAACATTCCTAAACCCTTTATTTCATATTTTATGGATTGTTTTAAGTGTTTTAAAGTTTCATGAAAGTTAGATTTTTCTCTCTCTACATTCCTTATGGCTAGTTTTTCTATTAGGTTTTGCTTTTATGAGAATATGGTTGTGTTTATGAATATTGGAATGTTTGTATGAAGGAAATATTGAGAAAATGGAATTTTTCAAGATTGGTACTTATTTTCATGAAAAACCCTAATTTTAAAATGGTTGAAGATGGCTTGAAATTGCATGGAAATAGAAGGTAAAATGTTATTTTAAACTTGTATATTTTGAAAATGGAATCTAAGTAAACAAGGGATTGAAACCCTTTAATTTTCTCTCTTTATCTCCTTGTGGTTAAAAGCACCATGTGAGGTTATGACAAAAATTTTCATTAAAATGTTCATGGATTTGTGTATATGAAATGGTCATGAGTGAGAAAGAGAGAGAAAGTAAGATTCATGATATTACATTGTCAATTTTACCTTTCATACCCATGTAATTCAATCTTGAAATGTGTCTTTATGATGAAAGTGAAGATGTATGTGTAAATATATGTATGGCATGAAAAATGAATCATGAGAATGAAGGAAATGAAGGCTACACATATAGCTACACACATTGAATATGAAAAATTACCATAAGTAATGGAAGGAAATTGTACCATTATGCTTGAATGGTAGAAAGGATGGAAGAAAGGGAACAAATAGCATAAAAATCCCTAGCTTTAACTCTTTTCTCACCTTGGCCAAAAGCATCTCCCTATTTTTCCCTTGATGGATGAATTTATATGTCAATAGAAAAGAGACTAAAATGTGTTTTAAAATGGCCAATATTAAGAGAAATGGAGAGGAAGAATGTGTGTGATGAAATGTGAATGATAATTGCATGTATTTGTGCCCTTAATACATTTATGTTTGAATTCATATGATTATGAATGAATGATTTGATATTACATGCAAATGAGGAATGAAAAGTATTGAAGGTCACCAAGATAGGGTGGATGATGACACTAATGAAATCTCCCTTGAGGTGAATATGAAAGGCATTAAATGATACCCTAGGGGTGAGATGATGGCACTAATAAAATCTCTCCCTAAAGGTGAAAGGAAAGGCAATGGATGCCACCTAAAGGGTTGAATGATGACACTAATAATATTCTCCCTGAAGGGTATTAAGACAGGGTGTATGATGGCACTAATAAAATTCCCCTTGAGGTGTATAAGATGGCATTGAATGTTACCCTAGTGGTGAGATGATGACACTAATAAAATCTCTCCTAGTGGACACCAAAATAGGGTGGATGACAACATTAATAAAATCTCCCTTGAGGTGTATATGATAGCACTATATGTTACTCTAATGGTGGACTTGATGGCACTAATAAAAAGTCACCCTAGTGGAGGAATGAATGGCACTAAAGTGCTACCACATGTATAAAGGTATAAATGATGTGATGATGTATATGATGTCAAATTGTGTATAAATGTTATGTAATTATGTTCATGACATGAATTATTAGTAGTTTCATACTCATAAATGCACATGCATATGTTTTATATAAAGCATGCCAATAAAATTGAATGGAAATGTGTTTTGAAAGAATATAATGTAGAAATATTTTCTGTATTCATACAGTGTTACATGCCAGTTATTTTTAAAGTGAATGGATTGTTTAGCTACTGAGAAATTATTTCTCATTATTGTACTGGTATGTATCAGATGCATAATGGCAATGTTTAAGATTCCTGCAATAGACTAGCAGGCTTAAGGAGTAGGCATAATTATGTAGTTGTAGTCCTTTTTATCCTAATTCTCAATATGTTCTTTTTGGAGTAGAATTAGGACTATTATTCTTTTGGTTGTACATAATGGAAAAAGGGCACATACATGAACTAGATTCTTTTTGGAAAGGGGTTTAAGTAGCTGGCTTGTTGCCTCCTTATCCTTAAGAAAGAATACTTCACATATTATGGAATATGTATCAGACAGTGTAATCAATATATATATATATGTAGTATTTTACAAATTTCACTGTGATGTATGAAATTTTATTTCTGCTATACTAAAGTATAATAACCTAAACAAAAGAACCCAAATCCAATCAAATAATGAATTGCTGATGGAATTAATGCTTGGGCCAATTTTTTTGAAAATAATAAGGTAAAGATAAATGTAACTACTTATCTTATTACATTTTATAGAGATGTAATGTAAAGATAAGGGCATTAAACTTATGCTTTTAGCGAATTTGGTGGAGAATTCTCTAGCCCTAGCAAATTCGCTAATAGCAAAAATGAATTTGCTACGAAAATTCACTTATACTATTAGCAAATTTGCTCCATTTATGGCTATATATAAGGTGAACCATTCACACCAAACCACTTAGTTTTATCTCTTCCTACAATGATAGCCTCTATTTTTTCCTCTTTTAGCCAAACATCCTCTAAGAACATGAATCAAAAAAATCATATTTTGCATTTATAAAAATGGCATACTATCAAATGAAGCAAATGGTATAGCATTTCACTGTAATAGTGCTCTAATAGTTACCAAAGTTAGGCATGATACAAATTAGTACAGCTAAACCAAAGGGTATCACAATTAATATACAAGATGCCTTTTGGTATTAATCTATTAAGATTTAGCTCAGTTGAGCTAGTAGACAATGACGGAGATGAGGCTATGATAGAATGTCACAAGTAGTACAGTAAGGTCCTATCATGCATTAAGATATGTGCTAATGTTGTGGAAAGTAAAAGTGTAGACTATGATTCACCATATTGGCCTAATATTAATTTGGCTACTTCACAAGACAATGGTACTCCACCGGTGGGAGAAGACAAAGCGGTAGAAGTGATAGAAACATGTCTTAACGTGCCACCGGTGTCTCTATATGAAATAATAGAGGATGATGTTGTATTTGACTTATTAGTGGGGAATACCATTGAAGATAATCCAGAAGAAGGAAACAACGATCGGGGTGACCATGAGGATGAAGAACCGAATAACGAAGAAGAAGTTAATCCAGGCTCCCCTAGTTATCCTTTTACACCTATAAGCTATTTTAACCTTACTACAATCTAGTCACAAGTAAAAACCATCGCCATGGATGAGAGGCTAGATGAAGTACCTAGGATGTATGAGCCTAACGTGTGGGCAGATGATTCAGATCTAAAGAGAGGCTTTTACTATTTCCAGATAAGGCTTCATTGAGGGAGGCAGTTAAAATTTATTCAATAAAACATCACTACAAAAATTTTGATGCCAAGTGTGAAAAGCACAGTGAAGGCTACAAGTGGAGGGTGAGGGCATGTTTGAAGTCAACACTTCAAATATGTCTAATTACAAAGTATGTTGGTGACCATACATGTATTTCATCATCAATCTCCTAAGACCATAAGAAGCTAGACTTATATATCATAACTAGGTGCATTATAGGAATGGTGGATCAAGCACCAGATATTCTTATCCCACAGATCATACAAAGAGTGAAAAGTAAGTAGCAATTCACTATTTCTTATAGGAAGGCATGGCTAAGGAAGCAAAAGGACATCACCACAGTGTATGGGAATTAGGAAGCTTCATACGACAAATTATGTAGATGGATGGCCACTATTTAAAGATTCTTACCCAGAACAATTATTTCATTCCAAACTCATCTGACAAAAAATGATGTAGGTTCTGTCTTCTTTCATTGTGTACTTTGGGCCTTCAAACCATGTATTGATGCATGGACCCACTTGAAACTGGTTGTACAAGTATAAGGGACTTTCCTATATGGAAAATATCAATATATGTTATTGATAGCTATAGGGCAATATGGGACCTTTGGCATTTGCAATTATCAAAGGGGAAACACAAGCAGCATGGCCTTTGTTTCTATGGAGATCCTTCATCAAGATGTGGTCAAAGATAGGAATGATGTGTTCTTGATATTTCATAGAAGTATTAGATGCCTAGAGAAAGTTGAGGATGAACAAGTTGGATGGCAGCCACCACATGGTTACAATGTGTTTTGTATTCGTCACTTTGTCTGGCAAATTGAACACCCATTACAGAAAGGTGTTAAAAAAGCTTCTTGTAGATGCAAGTGAAATTACTTTAACAAAACTATGTAATTATTTATTTTATTTTTTCATTTGAGGTGTTAATGCGGTTTATAAACTAATCTACATTGTATTTGTACCAACCACATGTTGTTGAAAACAAGTTAAGAGTAATCCTTGCACTAAATAGCAAAGCTAAAAACTGGATTTTTAAAATCCCTTGAGAGAAATAGTACCAAGCATATGACAACAGTCAATGTTACGTGCACATGATAACTAACCTAGCATAGTGCATGAACAGTGTAATGAAAGGTGTTAGGTGTTTGCCTATCACTTCACTGGTGCAAGCAACAATTTATAGGGTTACTTCTTATTATGCAAAAAGGCAATGACAAGCTATTACACAACTAAATGCAAGCTATGTTTACTATGAAGCATTTCTAAAAGCTATATCAAAGAATGTGGCTAAAGAGGTTGTTTGTGTTGTCAAACTATCCAACTTAGATACATCCCATTTTGAAGTGCAAGAACCATATGATCAGAGTAATCTGCAGACTGGTCAATTATATAAAGTTCATTTGCGTGAGAGGTTTTGTGATTGTAGGGAGTTTCAGTCACTTCGATTCCCATGTTGTCATAAGCTTGCTGCATGTGCAAGTATGTCACATGATTACTAGTTATACGTCAACCCAATTTATAAGGTCAAAAATATCATTGTTGCTTATAGTAATCCATTTCATCCAATTGGGGAGGAGCAGTACTGGCCGAATATTAATGGTTCCAGATTGATACCAATCTGTCTACGTTATGTCCATTGAGACAACCGCGATCAACACTAATACGCAATGAAATGAATTGGAAGGAACCAGGGGCATCAAAGTCTGGACTTTGTAAACAAGAGGGTCACACTGATAGGTCATGTCCAAATAGGCAACAGATGCAACCCTGATCAATGTAATTGTATAAACTTGGTTTCTAATTTGGTATTTGTGCAAAATTATTATTTGTTCTTGTAATTTGATATTTGAAAATCTATTTTTAGTTTCTCTTTTGCTATATAATTATATTCACACACATATATATATTAAAGCATTTTTGTTTGAGTATATAAAAATATGTTGTCTATAATATTTGTTTAAAATTAAAATATATAACACTCTTGTAATTATTATTTTAAAAATAAAATTATATTCATTTACAAAGTAAAGAAATCTCATTGTGTTCTAATTTAAACAAAAATTAGAAAGTTATATATAAAACAAGATTTTTAATGCAATATAAATTATGGAAAATTCATTGACATGATTGTTAATTATTGTGAGAGAAAACTTCATTCAGATGATTAATTATTACCTAAAATTTTAACTCAACATTCAACCATATTTATATGCATAAATGTCTAATTTTTTGTTGCTTAATTTGTCTTAGTGTCATAAAATGCATATTACAAATCCAAATAGTTATCAAGAATGCCTTGCTTTGTCATGAAAAAAGTTGCATCAGGAATCTCTGTAATGCTTTGTCATGAACCAACTCTACCCATTGATGCCTTCACGTTGAGAAATAGGCAGAGCAATCTCCTTTGAGGAAGCTCATTTCTCCAATACCAAAAGAGAATTATCAAAGTATATTTGCCCATGGTGATAGCAAATTTGACTTGTCTGATCGGCCTAAATTTGCCTGTAGCATTATCAAATTGAACTAAGCCCCACGTCCCGGCCAAATTCGCCCTTACTAAGATCGAATTTATGGTAATTCTCTCTTACTAAGATCGAATGTTTGACTATAAATTCGCTCTTAGCAACAACGAATTTGGATGAATTTTGAACAGAATTTGCTAATTAATAATATTAGTAAATTTGCAGTGCTACAGAAAAAATGATATAATTTTGTAAAATTGATTTTAAATAAGATAATTTTGAAAATATTAATATTTACATACAAAAGCCTATATCTAAACTCGAAGTTGTATTTTAATTAATTAATTTGATCACCATCTTATTTTCCTTTTTTGGTCAACAATCTGCCCCCACTGATTACTGTCTATAAAATAAGAAAGAGACCAACGAGGAAGGAGACTGGCACAGGTATCTCGGAAGATCTCTTTCCTCTTATCTAGGTGACTAGGCCACATATAAGATGAGGACGAGAAAATAGTTGAATTTTCAAACACGAAAAATAATTTTAAAAAATTAAATATAGTTTTTATAAGTTTTAATTATAAAATTGTATGTATATACATATAATGATTCTAAATTTTTTTGTTATTAGTTTGTAAAATTATATATTATTTTATATAAAATAATATATAATTTTTTAAAAAAATATAATATGATATGGGTGGGAAGAGAAAGTAGAGAAAATGAAAAGTTAAAATGAATGACTCAAGAGTGAAAAATTAAATAATTTTTTGCTACTTAATTTTTTTATTTTAAGATATAATATATAATTATTATTTTTTTGTTGGTTCAATTCTGGATTGCATCACAAGAGCTATCTAAATGCAATGGGCTAACGGTGGCTATGGTCTACACATAGTGAACAAAGAAAGGAATGCAAAGGGCCAAGGGAAGTTGCTCCTCAATTATACCTCTGATGTCTACGTGAGCACGAGAGTCAGATGTTAGAATGTTTGTGTACTTGGGTACTAGCTAAGGATCACTAGCCTTGTATTTATAGAGTTTTCAGATGATTACATGTGTACGAGGCCTCCAAGACCATCATGTGGCAATCACTAGCCTTAGGTGCATCCACAAGGTGGACGACTTGGACGTATCAAGGCAAATGCCCATGAATGGGCAGGTGTGATATTATCAAGGACCTATTTCATCTCTTTTCATTTTCTCTATCCCTCTCTTACATGACAATATAATATCTTGATTCTAATTTTAAAGTTTCAGTTAGCAATTATAAATATAATAGAATAGATTAATAATTATTAGAAAATAGTTACATTTATTTAATTTAAATAAAGTGATAATTAATTGATAAACTTACATATATAGATTATAATTTGATGAAAGACTAATTACATCAGCCTTAAGGTTTGATAATACTTTTTATAAAAATTAATTTTTTACTAGATATATGTTCATCTCAAAACAATAAAGTTACTAAACTATTTTCATTGTTATATTAAAAAATTATGTTGAAACTTTGTGTGAATTTACTACATTAATAAACGTTATGTTATAATAAAATCAGAGTTAGAAAATTATCTTTATTGATAAAAGATGAATTGGAAAAGAGGTGACTATAATTTTTTAAACTAGGTAAGTAGTAAGTGTAATTTAACCAAATTTTAAGAGAAGTTAAAATACTCTTAACATAAATAAAAATATTATTTTGAGTAATTAAAAATAATTAAGAATAATTAAAGTAAAAAAAAACTTTAGTTTCCAACTTTTCAACAAAGCCATATGATAATTATTGGACAACATTGATATAAAACAAATCCAAGTAAACACATTTGGTTACAATATATTTTATATATTGATTATTGAGGAGCAACTAGAATGACTTGCTTGCCAGGATTACGTCCAGTGAAAAGTCCTTCTAAGGCAGCAGGGCCATTTTCAAGGCCTTGAGCCATGGCCTCCACGTAGGACACCTTACCCTCTCTGATGTAGGGCAACATGGTGTCTAAGAACTTGGGGTACAAATGGTAGTAATCAAACACTGTGAAAGCTTCTATTCGGACTTGGTTGTATATGATAGTGAGCAAATTCTTGATGGGTTGAGGCTCTTCAACGTCATACTGAGAGATCATTCCAGCCACTACTATTCTGCCACGTCTTCTCATGTTCAATAGTGCTGCCTCAAGCATGTCACCTCCAACGTTGTCGAAGTATATGTCTATGCCTTCTGGGAAGTACCTGCATGTGGTTTGCATTTATATTAATTTGATGATTAATTATATATTGCTGCATGAGAAATATATATACATACGTGTTGGGGAAGAGTATTGGATTTGATTAATTTTTTAACTCATCTAATATTCAATCCAAACCACCTCAGTTTGGATTAGATCAAATAATTGATTTTTTTTTTTAAAAATATAATTTAAAATTTTGAACATTAAATAATTTTTTAATTCTAACTATGAAAATATATATTTTTAGTCAAAAAATTAAAATTAAGATTAATTCAAAAAAATTTAAAATTAAGTTTAACTTTAAAAAAATCATAATTTATGTTTAATAAATTTAATATTTATAATTAAAATATAATATATAAAAATTAAAATATTTTACTTTAATCAATTCCATCTATTCGATTTAGATTTCATTTAAAATCATTCAATAATTGAAGCAGTCAAATTCTCGTCCAATCAATTTAATCATATCAATTTTGAATTTTGTCAGTTCGAACAAGTTCAATTGGATGAATTGGATAGGATTAGATTTAATCATATATGCATTGACCTTTTCAAAGCTGCATCTAGGTCATGCTCCTCCTTGTAATTGAAAGCCCCATCAAATCCAAACTTATTCTTCAAAATTTCAACCTTTTCTCATCAGCAAATCAAAACAAAGAAAGTTAATAATTGGGATTAATTCTTGATCAAACTACATTTAAAAAAACAAAAAATTATCTACTCTCTTGTCTGCAAACCATGAAACTAGCATATACATATATACATACATACATACATGCATACATACGTACGTACATATATGTGTGTGTGTGTGTGTGTGTGTGTATATATTGTGTGTGTACCTTTTCTTTGCTTCCTGCGCTTCCAACAACATAGCAGCCCATCAATTTTGCTAGTTGCCCAACAAGTTGACCAATTGCACCAAATGCTGAAGATATAAACACATAATCTCCCTTCTTTGGGGCACCCACTTCATAGAACCCTACATACGCACTCATTCCAGGCATACCTGCATGTCCCAAGGAAAAAAGTTCAAAACCACAAACTAGCTAGTACGAACTAATTAATTATATATAGTTGTATTTAATTGCAGCACGCACACTACAAAAGTTAATTACCTAAAAGTCCTGTGTAATAGGATAAAGGCACATCTGTGTGTTCAATTTTGAAGAAACTGTGAGTGTTGGTGAGAATACTATACTCTTCCCATTTGGTGACTCCCCAAATTAAGTCACCTATTTTGAACTCTGGGTGGTTGGAATCCAAAACTTCAAAAACTCCATACCCAACAACTACCTGAAACAACAATTCAGCTCAGAAAAAAAAAAAAATATATATATATGCAGAAATTTAATTAAAGTGAAATGAAAGAAAGAAAGAAAAGGGACATAAATGCATACTGCGTTTGGAACAAAGGTATTAAAGTTGCGGTATTTGTCTGCTTTCTTACTGCCTCGCATGTAAGGATCACAAGAGAGGTAGAGATTCTTGACAAGCACTGCATTTGAAGGCTCAGAAGGAAGCTTCAAGCCTATGATGGAATCCCTCAAATACATGTCTGTTTCTCTTGGATTTCCAGTAATGTAATCTTTAGCTACCACTTGTGTGTTCCTCACTTTCTCTTCAACAACCTTAATATCTGCCATTATTATTGCTTAATTTGATCTTCAAATGTTAGCTCTTGAATTGATTGATCTCCTTTCTCATTTTTTTTGTGATATATGTCTAAGGATGCAAGTTTCATGTTTCTCTTCCACGTATTTATAAAGACAGAATACAGGAAAAAAAAAAAAAAGCTGGATCTTATGTCATTGCTGATGTCGTTGGCAAAAGTTTGCACCAAAAGTTCCGAGGTGTTCGTCTCTGAATTTTTTTGAGAAAACAAATATTATTTTGATACGGACTCTTTTGTTTGATTTTTCAACTATTGTTTTTTAATTTAATTTCTTAATTATTAAAATATTCGTATTATTTTCTTTCTACTTAATTTTCATACCAAATTTAACGTTAAACTCGAGGGTTAGCGTATAAATGAATATCGTTCAATGAAGAGCTAGCCAAAATAAAAGTTTAATTACCTAACTATTGGGGACCAAAACAAGATTTTTCTTTTCTTAATTGCGATCTTCTAAGGGGCGGAGCACTTAAATTAATTGAGTTTTTCAATATTTTCATTTATATTCATAATACTATTTTGGTACAATTGGGAGTCATCTCTCTCTACATTTTTTGCTTTATTTATTTTGTGGAGTTCTCTTACTTTTGATCATTGTATTTGGACAACTACAATAATCTAACGTAAAACTGAATGGAATATATTAATTATCAAAGTCAATGAATGCCGCCGCTTGAACCATCACACTGACTAACATAATAATTTGGACCATTCTTCTATATGTTTTTATCATTATCATTATGCATTCACCCTTATTTACTATTTTTAAAAAATCAATTTTAATTTCTAAAAATTTATAATAATAAAATTATTAGAAGGAATATATTAATTATCTCTTTTATATAATAATAATAATAATAATAATAATAATAATAATAATAAAGGCACACTTATTTAATTTTTAAGTCAACTATTCAACGCAAAATAAAATAAAGATACTGATATTGTGAAAGAATGTAATAATTCAAGAAGTTTAGTTTGATATTTATAAGGTATAAATGATATGTTTGAAATATACAATTTGTCTCATATTTTATTATTATTATCATGGGAAAACTGAAAAGAAGATTATTATATTGTTTTTCTGTACTTTTGTATATGCATTAAATAAAAATTTATATTATATATATTTATTATAAAAATACTTAAATATTATTAATAAATATCAACTTGATTCTTATAAAATAAGGATAGCACAAATAGAGAGAGAAAAAAATGAAGGAAATTCAAAAATTAATAAACACAAATAAAGAGGAAGGAAATGAAAGAAATTCACGAATTAATATGTTTCCTCTGCTTTTTTTTTGTTCTAATGTTTCCTCTTCAATTTTTGTTTTTAGAAAACTTCTCATTCATCTTTTTCTTTTTTTTTTTCCTCATTCTTCTTCTTCTTCTTATTTGTGGGTTGAATGAATTCACAAAAACTAATTAATGCAACTATGGTTGCACTAACCAATTAAGGGACAACAATTTCTTAAAAAATGCTTTGAAGAGAACACATAATGGGAAGAAATTATATTTATATTTAATATAGTGAATATTTTTAATTTGAAGCATCATTAATAAATAAATATTTTTGGGTGAGACTTTAATAGAAGTTAATATATATATATATATATATATATGATTTTTTTTTTATTTTTTTTTTTGCGTGAAACAACACAGTTATGTCATGTGAAAGAAATACCAACCCGGGTCCCTGGAGTATATTGGGGACAACTAGTTATTGAGAGTTACAAAGAACTTAATACTGGAATTAACGCTACACAGATAATATATCTTCCCCTATTTTTGCAAACTATATGAAAAGTCATTAGTAATTAAGTAATCAGAAGATATTTTTGAAGAGTGTAACTTATTAAAGAAAAGTTATAATAATTATAAAAAAATAAATAATTAAATAATTAAAAAGTCATTAATAAATAAACATAGTTTTGAAGAGTGTGACTTATTAAAAAAAAGTTACTTAAAAGAAAAAATGAAATAAGCGAGTATCTCTTGAATAAATATTACTTAAGATACGTTGATTTATATAAAAAGTCATTAATAAATATGTATATCTTTAAAGAGTATGATTTATTAAAGAAATATTGTAATTGTTACAAAAAACTAAACAATTCAGTATATCTAAAATAAATACATCTTAAGAAATATTAGTTTGAAAAATAAAAAAGTAATTTTGGTAAACTATATTTTTAAAACAACTCATACTTTTATAATAAAAAAGATATATTATACGATATGAGTGAAAAAAATTAGAATTAGATAACAAAAAACATAAATTTTTAATAAAATTAAATTATAAAGACATTAAAATATTAATGATGTAAACTAGGCATCAATTATTTAAAAAAATTAAACACAAAATTGTATTTGAAGTAAAATTATATGATACTAAACTGTAATTTATTTTTTATATAATATTTAATCAAATCTTTTACTTTGATTATACATTAAGTGAACTCACATTAAGATGTTTAAAGTAAAAAAAAATGATTAAATATAATTAAATATCATATAAATGATGATTGACAACTTTAGTCTAAAAACGTTGAGCTGATTCATTGCATTCCTCTGCTTCGCACTCTCTGCCTGGCGCCTGCTTGGCGTTTTTAGCAGCGGTGTTTTCCGCTGCTAAAGTTTTTTCAACAAAATCATTGCCACTATAAATTAATTATTTAAACAAACTTTATAGCAGCAATAATATTTGTTGCAATAATATTAAAGCACACTTTAGCAACGGATAAAATCGACGCTAAAAACGCCAAACAGGCCCCAAGCAAAGGATTACGGCAGAGGATCCAAAATCGTCCCATACTAGTTTTTTTATTCTTTTTTTTGTTTTTTGGGATAGAAACACACAGTTATAATATATATAAAAAAAATAATTCACTAGTTAATAGCACGGGTGCTCCCTTCACCTCAAATTTCTACAACTCAGATCCTGACACTGAAGTACATCTATGCTCCTATCTTTGCAGTTGACTTTAATTTAACAAAATTATAAAACTCATAACAAATGAGACGATTTTAAAAAAATCTTATTTAAATAAATTTTTCTATTGAATTATTATGATTACACCAAACCTACGAAAATAATTGATCGAAAAAAAAAAATTATTGAGAGTCTGAAACCTCTCCACATGTAGTCGTGTATCATTTATTAGGATTGCGAACTTAATTGACATTGAATATGGAAGATGAAATTGACATCACTCAGTGTTGCTCATGAATTTATTATTTCGCCCTTCAGCTGATATTTGGTTTCAACTCTATAAACAAAGCCACAAGACTACACGAGGTTCGACCAAAATCAATTATTTGAATTAATGGATGGAATAAAAAAATTGTAAAAATTGTAAAAATTAATGCATTTATCAGATGATGTGAACTTTTATTCGAATCCAACCGATCGATTAATATATTATAATTCATATTATATTACATATTTTTTATCTAAATTATTCTGATCTAAAAATTTATTAGTTTGACTTGAATTAATAAAAATTTTATAATAGGAGTAGACTTCTCTTAATAAAAATATTTTGTTATATAAAAAATTTAAATATAAGACTTTGTTTAAAAAAAATAAAGTACATGTCACTCTAACTAACTATATGTTGATATATTAAATATTTATTTATTATATATTATATTTTAATTATAATTTTAAATATATTATTATTATTATTTACCATAAAAATTTTATTTTTCAGTTATAATTATTTTAGAATTGTTTTAAAGTAATATTAATGCAAGTTTTATAGTTAAAAATGTTTATTTTTATAGTTTAAAAAAATTATTAATTAATATTAATTTTTTAATATTTTTAATTGGTTTGAATTAGATTTGCTTATGTCAAACATATTAGAATAATTAAATGACTATTTTAACTATTCAATTAAATAAATTATAGTCTAAATCAAATCAATATCCATCCCTACGTGTTACCCCACGTATTTTAACACAAGGTTGTATTTAATTAATTAATTTGATCTGTTTCTCCTTCTTTGTCAATAATTTTCCTCCACTGATTACTGACTATAAATAAACTAAATAAGAAATAGACCAACGAGGAAGGAGACTACTGTTACCTCGAACGATCTCTTATCTAGGTCACACATAAGATGAGGATGAGAAAGTAGTTGAACTTTGAATCACAAAAGATAATTTAAAAAAAAATTAAATCTAATTTTTATATTTTTTAATTATAAAATTGTGTGTGTATACACATACATATATAATGATTTAAAAAAATTTTGCTAGTTTTTAAAATTATGTATTATTTTATATAAAATAAAATATAATTTTAAAAAATATTATATGATAAAGGTGGCAAGAGAAAATAGAGAAAATAAAAGGTTAAAATAAATGACACAAGAGTGAAAAGTTATATAATTTTTTGTTACTTAATTTTATTATTTTAAAATATAATTAATATATGATTATTTTTTTATTTTTTATGATTCAATTCTGGATTAGATCATCCAAATTATTTGAATGCGATAGTTGACGATGACTGTGAGCAAAGCAAGGAATGCTCTCCAATTGCACTTCTAATGCCTAAATGAGTGAGAGAGTAAGAGAAATAGGAAAAAACTAAGTTAGAATGTTCATATACCGAGATACTAGGGGTTAACTGTATTTATATAGTTTCTAGGCAGTTACAAGTGTACATAAAGAGCCACCCGAGTCAGGGCGTATCAAGACGAACGCCCACAAATAGTCAGGCATGATATTATATGGGACAAATGCGGTCTCCATCTCTTCTCTCATTCTCTCTATCTCTCTCTTACATGATAGAATAATATATTGATTCCAATTTTAAAGTTTCAATTATCAATTACAAATGTAATAGAATAAATTAATAATTAGGTAAAAACACATTTTAATGTCTCTAAATTTTACATCGAATTTTTATTTTCTCCATAAATTTTTTTCGATCAATTTTGTTCTTAAAGTTTCAAATTTCAACCTATTTCATCCCACTGTCTAATGTCATCCAAATTACTAATAAAAAATATTGATATGCCATTTGAAATAAATCTTAAGAGTATGAATAATATTTTTAAAATATTTAAATACTAAACAAAAATATATATTATCAAATTACATCGTTTTCACTTTCACTTATTCGTATATGACTTGAACGGCTTTAATGATGGCTTTGCATTTTCTTCTAAACACAGCATTATATCACCATTTTTTGTTAGTAATTTAGACAACATTAATTCATGGAATAAAATCGATTGCAATTCAAAACTTTATGAACAAAATTGAATGCAAAAACACTTTAGGGAAAAAATTGAATATCAATATAAAGTTTAGAGACATAAAAGGTGCTTTTGTCCAAGGATTGCATCATAAGCGGATGGGGCAGTTACCACGATGAAATCTATATCAACGTCTATAGTTCAAGGGTGGCTACTCAATGTGACTCTTGCACTTATTGTGCCTTAGGTTGGAACTTGGGTTCTGAGAATCTAATAAGGGTTCTTAGGAAAGGCTACAGGTCTTCTTGTTTTATACCGAGCTTCTTAAATACATTGAAGTAGAGGATGTCGGCAAATGAGCCTTAATCGATTAGGATCCTCCTAACTTCATAATTAGTAATGAAGGCAGTGATTACCATTGAGTCATCATGGTCAGGGTCAATTTCTCCAAAGTTATAAAACTTGAAGGTGATCAACTCCGAAATTAATGGAAGGTCAATCTTAGCCTTCTTGGAGAGGTAATGCAAAGTTAAGATTGAACGCTCAACCTTTTCCTTTTGGTTTGGGATTTAGAGGACGTTCCCTTTTGGAGTCCATCAGCTATCACGTTGATGGTTCCCTACAGTTGTTGGTGGCAATCTTCCTGACCCTCGCCTCATAGGGTCGATCATACTTGTTTACCCAGTTGGCTCACCTATCATCTCAATGGGCATAGTTAGTGAGCTTTCCTCTTTGAATAAAATCTTTGATGACATCTTTCTTATGGAAGCCACTACAAGAAAAAGGAGAATTAGAGACAGAAAAAATCGTCTCTAATTACATGGAAATCCGTCTCTAATATATTCAGAGACAGATTAGCTACGGGAATTACTTCGTCATTGATAAGGGCGTTGCTAAAAAATAGAGACGAAAATATTTATCCGTCTCTAATTGGAGACAAAAAAATCCATTTCTAAACAAAAATATCCGTTTCTAAGAAAAAAAAGGAAAAAGGAATTAGAGACAGAATAAAAAACTTTGTCTCTAATTTGTCTCTAATTTAGGACGAAACTTCCGTCTCTAATGTGAAAATATCCGTCTCTAATTAGAGACAAATTTTTCTGTCTCTAACTGACTAAAATCAGAGACAGGATATTACGTCTCTAAAATTATAAATTTTGTCTTGGATTAGAGATAGAATTATCCATCTCTAAATCTTTATAATCCGTCTCTAATTAGAGACTAAATTTTTGTCTCTAAATGGGATTTTTCATCTCTAATTAAAGACTGAATTTTTGTCTCTAATTAGAGACAAAAAATTCTGTCTCTATTTGCCTATTCCGTCTCTAAATGTAACAATGGTATTTTCTTCCTTTCACCAATTTTGTATCAAATTACCTAATGAACCAAACAACAAATATTTGATTTCTTACATAATATTATATTAAAACAATAAATTTCACATCCATACAAAGTCATGTTTGAGTACATAAATATTTACAAGATATTTAAACATCATCATAATCATTATCATCATGTTGCTTATTACTGGTAGAACCTGGCTCTCCATCCCCCTTGTTAAGGGGTAGATTTTCTAACCGATGAAATAATTGGCCAAACAGGTGATCATATTCTTCAAACTTATCCTTGTAAGTAGCTATCACCTACTTCTGCTCATCCACTGTTTGTTGTAAAATAGTGTTTGCTGCCTGTGATTCTTGCGATTGTTATGCCAACCGCCTATCCAGCTCTGCTTGGAAGAGAGGATGAAGCCATGAATCAGGTGCAGCTAAAGCCTCCGTTGAAGAGCTTTCAATTATAGGTTCCTTTGAACCAACACCAAAAATGCGACCTTTTTTGTTTCTGCTACCGACCACCTCTAACCAAATCGATGTCTCTTCCTGCTCAGAGATCATATTCTCAGAGGTCGTATTCCCATCTGCACCAACTGATGTTTGGGAATATCTAATTGATTTGAGTTTGATATATTCTTCCTAGAAATTAAAACCACATTATACACAAGTGTAAAATATAAGCATTATTCACAATGACATCATACATAGAATAGCAACGCTTTCAAACATAACCCATGAAATTATGACCAAAAAAATATTACAGAAATAATATCACAAACTAGAAATACTTCCAGCCTAAACCACGAAACTATGATGGAGAACAACAACATAAGAACATAGCAATACTTTTAGCATAACCTATGAAACTATGACCAAAATAGCAATACCATAAAAATAGTGTACCACAAAACAATAATCTTAGCAATATTGTCCAAATCAAAATTAGTAAACGACATAAACACAAGTAGAAAGAATTCAATGAAATCAGCAATATATGCATCTAACAGCCTAGGAAAAAAAAATACCATCTCTTACACTTACATATGCATAAGCTAACCTCTGATCAACAAATTCTCCAGTGTCCTTTCTCTTGTGTGTGTGCATAAACAAGCCAAACATCGAAGGGTCCTTTCCCAATTCTTGCCTTTGTTAATATCTTGTTTGACAAAAACTCTGAAGCCAAATTAAACATTGAAGTAAGCTGATAGTTTTCAATGAATTTAAAATTTTACCATCCTTCTCTTATGCTCTGACATAGGAATAGATCCATAACTATGCAAAGTTCCTTCCCTAGTAGAGGCTCGATTCTTCTTTGCTTGCTCTTGTCTCAATTTGAAGTCTTCAGAATTCCACTCCTATATCAGTTCATCCACAACATGCTCTGGAATCCAAATTGGCCTTTTACCCTTGCCTACCTCATCCTGCACTTTACACATGATGCCTCTGAGGCGTTTTGCAGCCTTGTGATTCTAATTTTTCCTAATTTTCTTGTTATACTGATCAAGCCACTTGTAAGATTTCTGTATAAAATATACATATACATTCAGCATGTAAACTTATCTTAATAGACGTGAGAAGTCAAAATGAATAATGTAAGATAAATCAAAAGTGATAAAACAAATCGCCCATTCCCCAAACCTTAAATCCCTCAGTTCTGTAGGTGTGTTCCTCCAATTGTAACATGGCTTTGTCATACTTCTCATGGATTACCGTTGTGATCTCCTTGACAACATCCACTACAGGATAGAAGTTGCATATTTGAATATATGTTTAAACCCTAACATTACTAAAAATGGTACTGGATGAAACTAAAAAACATAAACATTTGTAAATTAATACTTACACATCTTTTTGTGGATATATCCATGTTTTACCATCTACAGGGTCCTTGCCCCAAGGTCCAGGCAGAGACGAGTTACTATCGGATAAATTTATTGGAACTTCTTCAGGCTGGACTGGTGATTCTGTCTCTATTAGCGCATGAGAAGTATGTGAAGGTTGATTAAAGGATTGAGAAGATGAAGGTGGGGAAACATAAGGTGCTAGAGACAGGGGTGCACCAGGTAATGTAGGTGAAGGAGTTGACAGATGATCAGATTGACCCCTACCACTTGATCGGCCCCTACTGTGAGTGATACATCCCCTACCACAGACTGATCGATCACTAGACATCTGCAGACCACACAAATCAAGCCAAAAGTAGAAAAAAACAATACAAACTATGTCATTGAAGTTTCCAATTCCATATTTTAAGATAAGTCAAAAAATTACTAACACTATTGCTAGAACATGTTAAAGTCAGTCATAACTTTAGACAATTAAGAGACGAACAGCCCCAAACACAAGAGTAAGTTGACCTTAAGAGTAACCTCAAATACAATATATAACTAATATAAAAAATAACTACTCTTCATCACTTAAGTCAACAGAAGGTGGATCATCATCCTTAGTATCATCTTTGAGAAGTGCATCTTCCCATCTTCCCCAGTTGAGTCTGAAGTTAAATCTATTTCAGCTTTATCAGGATCATGGCTAAAGAAGGACCCATCAAACTCTTTAAATGCACCTTCACAGTCACGTAAAGTTGGGAGCTTGTCATTTTCAAAACTTGTCGGAGTGACTTCTTCTACTTGATCACTCTAAAATGTATCATGGACAACTTCAACACTAGGAACGTTGATTGTGCTCCACACTTTTATTAGAATTACAACCACCCAATCCAATTTGTCATGCCTTGTAGGATAAGGTGCATAATACACCTATACTGCTTATTGTACAAAAATGAATGGATCATATTGGTTGTACCTTCGCGTTGTTTTGATCTCGACCATTTCATGCTGCTTATGGATTCTCATTCCTCGATTCAAGGTTGGATCAAACCAGTCACAATTGAACAATACTATTTATTTAAGGGATGACATAACATACTCTAATCGAATGACTTCTTGAAGTATGCCATAGTAATCACTTTCTGATTGGTCAAAACTAGTTCCCTTAATGCACACACCACTGTTTATGGTTGATTTATAATGCCTCAATGCCTTTATGTGAAACTTGTACCCATTAACAAAATAAATTGGCCATTTCTGGAAAATTCTCTTGGGTCCCCATGCAATATCTTGTAGAAAGTGGTCATCCACATTATTAGTCAGGTTTTGAACCTATGAAGCAAGAATCTATTAGATACAATTGTAAGGTGTACATTTAAAAGTTCACACTGGTCACACGATGACAACTTACATAGTCTTGAAACCAGCTAGCAAACTCT
Source organism: Senna siamea (assembly GCA_031216115.1). NCBI lineage: Eukaryota > Viridiplantae > Streptophyta > Magnoliopsida > Fabales > Fabaceae > Senna > Senna siamea. The sequence continues at coordinate 16,369,026 of CM062356.1, forward strand.
ACAGCAATCATTTGATCAACCTTATAATCTGTAATTTGAGGTGTTGATGCCATTATAACCTTAACAAAAAAACCGCACATGCACATGCTTACTTAACTGATCACATACAAGAAATTTCCCTCAAATAAAATGTTATTTGTGTAGGGAAAAACTTACTTTACATAAGGTTGCACCTCATCGCACTTTAGAAGAACATATTTTGTGGCAGCCAGCATTTCATTGTCATTTAGGTAACGAGTCATACACTCTCCAGCTGGGTGTCTTGGATAGTTAAAAACTGACAGTTGTTAGGGTGAATCACCACCCTCGTCATTCCTGGGAACCCTTTTCATTCTCATGGAGACATGTGACTCGAAATAATGTTTACAAAAATTTGTAGTCTTCTCAATGATGTATACCTCACATATAGAGCCTTCTACACGAGACTTGTTCTTGACCTTCTTTTTCAAGATGTGAAGGAACCTATAATTTCAAGAACAATTGTCATTATTCATTGACAGAAATTAAGAAATAAGGAAGAAAGGTTATTTGTTATCACCTTTTAAATGGATACATCCACTGATATTGAACCGGGCCACCCACCTTTACTTCATATGGTAAATGAATTGGCAAGTGTTCCATTGAGTCAAAGAAACCTAGAGGGAAAATCTTTTCTAGTTTACATATTGTTACCACAATATTTTGTTCTAATAATTCTAATTGATCTACTCTTAATATAGTCAAACAAATTTCCTTAAAAAATTGGCTCAGCTCACAGAGAGGATTCCACATAACTTTTGGTAAAGAACTGAAAGTAATAGGAAGTAGACATTCCATGATAACATGACAATTGTGACTCTTCAACCTATACAATTTAGCCTCCTTCAGGTCAACACATTGGGTTAAATTAGAAGCATAGCCATCAGGGAGCTTAAGTTTCTTGATCCACTCACAAACAATGCATTTTTTATCCACATTAATTGTATATTATGTCTTAGGCTTCAAGAGCTTACCGTTGTGCTCCACTAGTTCCAATTCTCTACGTCGACAATATTCTTGTATGTCCATCCTAGCTTTTGCATTGTCTTTTGTTTTTCCCTTTGTGTCTATCACAGTGTGGAACATACTATCAAATACGTTCTTCTCAATGTGCATTACATCTAAGTTGTGTCGAATGAGATTCATTTTCCAATAAGGTAATCCCCAGAATATACTCTACTTGGTCTAATTGTGTGCCACCCCATACCCTTCCATGTTGTGTACACACCCATGCTCAACAACTTTAGGAATGTTGGGCACTTGTTCCCAAAATTGGTCCCCATCCAACCTCAGAGGCGACGTGGATTGCTCTAATATGTTCTTTAAGAAGGAAGTTTTGTTCCTTCGATACGGGTGATCTCTTGGCAAAAATTGTCTATGGCAATAAAAAAAAAGATGTCTTTCAACCATTCTTTAGAGTGAACGCTTTTGATTTCTCCATGTAAATAGGACATGACAATTTACCAGCCGTCATCCATCCGGAAAACATCCCATGTGCTGGGAAATCATTAATAATCCATATAAGCGCCGCCCGTATTTGAAAGTTCTATTTCAATGAACAATCAAACGTTAGAACTCCATCATCCCACAAGACCTTCAATTCATCAATCAATGGTTGCAAATAGACATTTATCTTGCTTTTTGGATTCTTTGGTCTAGGGATGATCAAGGATAAAAACATATATTCTTGTTTCATGCACATCCAAGGTGAGAGGTTATACGGAGTGATAATGACAAGCCAACAAGAGTAATTTTTTCCAGATTGTCCAAATGGTGTAAAGCCATCAACACATAATCCCAACCTAACATTTTTTGGATCCTGTGTAAACTCAGGGTAAGTTTGGTTAAATACTTTCCATGCCTCCCCATCTGATGGGTGGGACAACACATCGATCTCTCGCTGATTATCATAATGCCACCTTATCTCCTTAGAAGTCATAGATGAAGTGAACAACCTTTGAAGTCTAGGTGTTAATGGTAAGAACCATAAATTTTTGGTTACCACCTCCCTCCATCTACCATGTCTATTCCTTCTAACTTCATACCTTTTTGTCCCACAAAATTTACATTCGTTTTGGCCCAAGTCATCCTTGTAATATAGCATACACCCATTCGGACAACAATTAATTTTTTCATAGCCAAAGCCCAATTTTAACACCATTTTCTTCATTCTGTAAAGATCAATTGGCATCCAATTACCATATGGTAATATAACCATGCATTACTATAAGAGGTTGTAGTCCGCCTTGATGCTAAGAAATCTTACTGTCGCTGAAAGTTTAGAGTGACGAGAACAGCCCTCCCATAAAGGCGCTTGGGCAGCATACAACATGTCATAAAAAACTTGTGCATCAACATTTGGAGGCTCCTATACTCTTTGTTAGAAGGATGGTTCAATTGCATCTACCACCATTGCCTTATATCGATTAACTTCTTCTCCAAGACCCTTTTGAAACACATCTTCATCATTTGCTTATGGGTGTGGCACTTGAAAGACCTCTGCCAATGGTTCCCTGTGGAAGGTCCAATGATAATTAGGTTTAAATCCATACTGATACAAATGCACCTTCACCACATCAAGACAATTAGATTTTCTATTTTTGCACTTTTCACAAGGACACCTTATATGCTTACTACACAGATATGGTGATGACAATTGAGAAGCATAATCTAAAAACTTTTCAACGCCATTCATAAAGGCATCAGTGAATCTAACTTGACCAAGAAGCACTCTATCATACATCTAACCTCGATTTTTAGGTATATCTATGGTCTACTCTTACAAACCTATAATGTTCAATTATAAAACTCTAAATTAGCCAAAATTGCAAAAAACCTGTGGGCAAGATTCCTAATACCTATAAGAAATGACACAAAAAACCATATCTTAACATTGCTTCACACAAAATTACATAATCTAACAACCTTTTGGTATATTATTTAATGGGTCACCATAGGTTATAACAAATTATTTGTGAATTAGATAAGCTAAACACTGAACTTTCACAGAACATATCAAACAATGAAACTATTGCTATCAAAATATAACAAATTTACATTATTTATCTTTCACATACCACATTCACAGTGGTCTACATCCTGGTCATACATATGTATACTCATGCATACATATACAAACATGTAACACTTTTCAGGCTTCTTTCACAGAACATATTCTGTGAAAATTCAAAAATCACAAAGGCATCAACATTATTTCAATATATCACAGATAAATACACATCATTGCCCTATCACAGACTGTTCCTTTGCTGGGTTATGGCTGTTGATCGAAAGAGAAAATTGCCAAAAAAAATTGTCTCTAAGTGAACCATGCAAACCAAGAGCAAAGTGAGAAAATAACTTTTTGCATTTGTATAAATACTGTGATTTTATTTTTAATATAATTATAATAATAGTTAAAATAATAATAAAAGTAGAATGTTAATTTTATTAACAAAACAATATATTGAAACAAAGAATTTTGTAAAATCAAATCTAATATGAAAGGAATCAAGTATAATTTAGAAACAAAAATTATGTGATATCTTGTAAGTAAATTTTACACCATAGAAATCTTGTCTCATCTAATGGCTATCTTTCCCAAACTTGATTTCTAATTTCATTTTCCCCATCACTTGGCATAAAAGCTCATTAACAATCTCTTTGTTTTGGGGTTTCTCAAATTCTTATATTATTAGTATTTATTTGGAAGATTTATTGAATATATTTTTATCTATGAAATATAATTTAATTAAATCAATCATACGTAAAAGGTCTCCTATGTACTAAGAGGAAATGTCTATATTTTAAGAACCAAGGGAGAGAGTATCATCTGTGAGGAAAGGGGAATATAATGGATATCCAACCTAGCAGATGCTGTTTTCAAACTCTAGACAATGAAACTATGAGGGCTGACATAAGAGGTGTAAGATACCAAATTAAGTGCAGAGATTTAGGATAAAAACGGGATTTAATGGTTGTAAAATGATGAACCAGAGCACACCAAATAGAACAAGAAAAAGAGAAGTGAAAATTGTCCTATATGCTGGACAATGCCGAGTTGTAAGGGAAGACTATAGTAATATTACTTCAAAATGATGTTTAAGTTTACATATTTAATTAATTTAAAACTAGGTGTTGTGGACAATGAGTGTCACAAGTGGATGCAGCACTACTATTTTAAGCATTAAGAATATCTTATAATCTACATATGTATGATTACATAAAGAAACTAGAATCCTAGATTATGTATATATATATATATATATGAAATTATGATGCGTGCTATTATTTAAAGTAAAGTGCTAGTGGAAGGAATTGTGGTTATCCATGTTGCTCTTATCGTCCATTTCAAAATAGGTAATTTTAATTTTTATTTGTACTTAAATTTAAATAAAATAGAATATCAAAATTGAAAATTTATTTTTCTCCCTTTTTTAATATATATATATATTCAATCTAAACATACTAAAGTAAAGTGCAGAATTAATTTGGATAGTAAAATCATGGGAAAGATTAGAAAATGTAGCAAGTTTTGGGCTGACTGTAGTGTCAAAATTCTGTCCAAAGATGGCTATAGTGTTCACATTTTGAAATAGAAGAAGATATCAATAATTGCATAAGTATAAGGAAATTCTAAAGGAAACATGTAGGGTGAATTGGCAGGAACTTAAGAAAAATGATTGCAAACCCATATACCTATTACGTGACACTAGTGCAATCACGTGGGAGTGTTTTATCTGTGAAAACCTAGGCAAAATGTGAAACTAATGCAGTAGTTTAAAACTAGGAAAGAACCACTTGAAATTTATGTTAAGTTGGAGGGAAAGTGAGGTGTAAAATGAGTGTTTAATGGGATGATTAATGAGTAGAAAATTTGCTACTAAATGGTGATACAACTCATGCTACCCAAGAACAAAAATTTGAGAAGAAATTTCGTGATATAATAGTGTAGAAAAATAGAAAAACTTAGACGACAAATGCCTAACTAAAAGTGGAGATACATAGGCAAGATGGAAGTGCAATTTGGGATAAGTTAGGGACTCCATTTAGGGGAAATGTGTGGCTAAATTATGATGTCTTCACTGCACTATTGGGACTATTTTGGGCTACTATACAAGTGAGAAAAAATGATGCTACCCCACAAAATAAAATGTAGAGAGGAAAGGACCATGGAGTTAACATGTTAAGTTGTGTCAAAACTAAGAGACTTTAAGGTATAATGGGATCCAAATGGCATGGGATTTACTAAGAATACAGTCAAGTAAAATGAAGAGTATAATTATAAACAAAATATTAGAAAAATTCTGCACTAGAGTTCCTTATAGAAAGACAAAAAATTTAATGGAACTTAACCAATAAAAGTGGTATAGGTGAACTTAACCAGTAAAATTCTACACCTTGCTATATCCCTAGCCATAACAGAATCCCTAGCCATTGCTACAATTAAGGCATTAATTCAGTTCAGCAAAACAACAAGCATTGCTACATCCCTAGCCACAAACAGAATCCCTAGCCATTGCTACAATAAAGGCATTAATTCAGTTCAGCAAAACAACAACCATTGCTACATCCCTAGCCATAACAGAATCCGAAGGGAAGGAAAACATACGGGAATGAAATTTGTACACTTATGGGGAACATTGTAACTAGGCAGCAGCAATGCCCAAGCATCAGTGAGAAGAACACTATAATCACAAGAGAAAGAGAAAAATAAGGACAAAAATTCACCTTCCTCAACCAAACCGACTGGAAGTACAGAAGCAACGATGGCGAGTCCCTCAAACAGACGGCTTCAACGATGATTATCGACTAAACAACATGCGGCATGGTGAACAGCAATGAATGGCAAGGCGTGGTGAGTGGGACTAGAAGTAAGTGAGCACACATGTAGGGAAGGAAATGGGGATGGAAATGCAAAGTGTAAATTTTAACACTCATTGTTCTGGTACTTCCATGAATATATACTATATGTAAAAAATATCGTCATATATATATTGACAGCCATTACAGCACACATGGTAATATGCCCATTACTCTCTAATGCCTTAGGTCCCATGTTCGATCGTTCCATGTGACACCCCCCACATTTTTTCGCCCATCTTAAGTTACATACAACATATAAAACAATGGCAACTACAACCTCTAATAGCCATTGTGGCACACATGGTTATACGCCCGTTACTCTCTAATGCCTCAGGTCCCGTGTTCGATCCTTCCATGTGACACCCCCCACGTTTTTTTGCCAATCTCAAGTTATATACAATATATAAAACAAATGCAACTACAACATCTGACAGCCATTGCGGCACACATGGTTATATGCCTGTTACTCTCTAATTCCTCAGGTCCCATGTTCGATCCTTCCATGTGACACCCCTCACATTTTTTTCTCCCATCTCAAGTTATATATAATATATAAAATAAATGTAACATTAAACTTTGATAGCCATTATGGCACACATGGTTATTCGCTGGTTACACTCTAATGCCTCAGGTCCCGTGTTCGATCCTTCCATGCACCAGCTCAAAAATTTTTCCAAGACAATTTAGATGGAAAAATTCTGTCTCCAATCCCTTGCTAAAAATTTTTTTTGCAAAACGGTGTCGTATCATTATATTTTTCTTGGGAAAAATTAGAGACAGAATTTTCCCGTCTCTAATCCCTATCTGATCCATATTTAATCTGTCTCTATTCTGTTTCTAAGTTCATCCCACCAAAATGTTTCCTACCAAATTCAAACAAATGAATTTGTGACCACCTAAGAACAACTTAGACATTAATTTATTGGAGGCAGAAAACATTCTGTCCCTAGTGGATTGCAGATTAATCTAGACAAATATCAACTTTCCTAATGTTCATATCACTGATTACATAGGATACAATTGCCATATTCAAAAGAAGGTAAGTCACTAAAACAATATTTATTGAGATACTTCTAATTTCCTATTGGATTGTATATCACTCCCTCTAAATGATGTTTTACTTTAGTAGGAAGGCTCTTCCATCGTAATTCAATTTAAATGGGAGGGCTATTACTCGTTAAAAGTCTAAATTGGCTAAAGCTCACACTACTAGATGCTAATGCAATGGATGTTGACGATGAATTATCCATGCACGAGCAAAGATGGAAATGAGACATTGCCATGACATTAGAGCAATGAAGATGAAAATGAAATCTTATTTAATTTTAGCACTTTGTTATTACATACAATATTTATAAAATATTGCACCTTACAATTTGACAGCCATTGCGGTACACATGGTTATCGCCCTGGCACATTCCACTGCCTCCTGTCTCGTGTTCGAATCATCAAAATGCCACTCTAAAAATTTTTTCCTAGAACTTTGTAAATACATTCAATATATATAAAAATGTGACACACGTTAAATGACAGCCATCGTGGCGTGCTTGGTCATTGGCCCATGCATTTTACTACTTCTAGTCCCATGTTCAATCCACAATTCGCATGCAACTCAACACAATTTTTTAATCTATTAGAGATGGATAAATTTCGTCTCTAATACATCTCTTCTAGCCAAAATATTTTTCCCACCAAATTTAAATAAACAAAATTTTGCGCTAACTTGAATGACGATTTAGAAACGAATTTTTTAGAGATGAATTTTCTGGATTAGAGATGAATCTTGTACAAATTAGAGACTGAATAGAAACGGAAGAAATTTCGTCTTTATACAGTTTAGAGACAAAAAATTTTTTGTTTTTGTTCAATCTCTAATTTTCAGTAAATTCAAATGACAAAATTTGTGATAGAATAAGGACGCTTTAGGACAAAAATTAGAGATTGTATTTTTCCATCTCTAATTCCGTCTCTAATATCAGTTTCAAAAATTTTCCCCTTTATCGACAGATTTTTAACAAAGTAGAGACGGAATAGAGACAAAATTTATTCTGTCTTTAATTTTTGTCTCTGATTTCCTCCTTTCTTGTAGTGAGAATTCTTCTATAAGATGATTATAGTCTTAGTGGAATCTAAAATGCTTTCTTTGGTTCACATTCTTATTGCTTTGCCTCTTCGTCTTCATAGGAGGGAATTGAATGACATTAGTGTTATACACTTCGTCTAAGATTGATGATGGTTTTTTGTTGAGTGGGGTATATGAGGAGAAACAGCCCCGAGGTGGTGGCCATTTCCTAGTGTCTTTATCATTGTTAGGATTAAAGCCTTGCTTGTCATCTTTATTTTCTTTAGGGAGATGCTTCTGTGCTTGGCAAGATAGGTGTATTCTTAGAATATATATCAGTTTATACATCCTAGGAGTTCGCCCAAGGTTTCTAGAGGTCTTCTCATAACTGAGGAGAAAAATGAGCCTGTACGAGAAGGCCATATTTAATAATGTGGATAGCTAATGGGTTCGAAAGATTGCAAATTTCTAGTGCAACCTTGCTAAAGTGGGTGAGGTAACTCTAGAGTGTTTCGTTCTTTCCTTAAGTCAAGCTGATCAAATCATCTGAAGTCTTCTTATACACCTTTCTAGTTGCAAAGTGTTTAAGGAAAAGGCCAGATAGCTTATTGAAAGAGATGATGAAACGTAGAGGCAAGAGTGGATACCACTGTAGGGCGGACCCTATCAATGTGCTAGAAATTAATTGGCAGTGTTTTGTATTCGACATGTTAAGATTATACATGGCAAAGTTAATGGTGTTGAGGTGGTCCTAGGGATCTTTCTCCTTATCATAAGTTTTCATCTTTATAGGCATCTAAAACCCTATGGGAATGTACACATCCATGATGGATTGTATGAAGGAATGGCGACCCTTTCTTGGTAAGTTGACCGAGCTAACTTCTAACAGTGAGACATAAGATTGCTCCTAAAGGGGGTAAGCCTATTATTGCATTTGCGCAAATTGTGGATATGGATACAATCCATAGTGCAAGTTATAAGGGTTTTAGAGATGTAGATGCCCCAAAAAATAGGGTGGCATCCGAGTGTCTGGTACTAAAAGGTAAGCCTAATTGGGGCGCACCTGTGGTAATGGGTGCGAAGGTGCCATTTGTGGTGGAGATTGTTTGCATCATATTTGCTATGGCTATTTAGATTGCAAAGGTACATTAGCAACTTGGTGTGGGATTGCAGATGGATTGGGCATAGCGCCCACTTCTTTAAAAATTGGGTAGATTGGGCATAATGCTTGCTCTCGTGGGCATGTTGGGTAACGCCGATGGTGGTGGTACCAAGATTGGTCGTTGCTATTAAAATGGTTTGTCTGCGAAGGGTATATCATATATAGATGGATCTAAGAATGGGTACCTTGACTAATGGCGTGCTTGGTTGAGTTCTTCCCTAAGAAGGATAATCTCCTTTTGGAGGTCATGAATGGCCTATCACCTATGGAAGTTGTTGCTAGAGGCATTGTCCTCTTGGTGAGGGGATTACGACTAATCTTACAAGTCCTATTGTTCTGTTCATCTTCCTTGAAGTTTCTAAGGGAAATCTTATAGTAAATGTGTTGAGGGCTGGGCATTGTGGTTTAATCCACCACGACCTCTCCCCTCCTACGACAGGTGTTGCGTGTATTATGCGGAACATTTGGAACAACTAGTGCTACTCCAGTAAGAGGGGCTGTGAAGACATTATTCATGTCCATGATGGCAGTGTAAGATTCTTGGTAGGCAAGAAGGGCAAGAAGATTAAGATTGTAGTTGTAGTCTAAGTTGACCATGATGGCTGCTAATGATAAATCAATTTTAAACAAACTCACCGAAAAAAGAGCAAGAAGGGTGCTAGCAACAACAAGGTCCTACATAGAGAGTAAACAACGAATGCATAGGGGGAATGACTCCCTAAATACACCTTTGATGATAAAGTTACAGGGAATAGGAGAGCGTAAAAGCGTAGAGAGCCTAGAGAGTAATAGAATTCGTGTCTCAAATACCAAGGAGTAGAGCAATATTTATAGGTAATGTGGTTTGGTCGTGGACATGTGACAATAAGTGGGCGATCCCCATTTTTGTCGATGCCTTACTTAAGTGATCCAGGCAACTAGGGGAGATCTCCTGAGAGCAGCCAGATTTGGTATTATCAAATAGTAAGTGTAATTTAACTAAATTTTAAGAGAAGTTAACATACTATTGACATAAATAAAAATATTATTTGAGTAATTAAAAATAGTTATGAATAATTAAATTAAAAAACTTTTTTTCAACTTTTTCAACAAAGCCATAAGATAATGATTGGACAACATTGATATAAAACCTTTTAATTTCTTATTTTTGGTTATTTGCAAGTACCTTCAATATTAAGTTATTTTTTAACTAAAGGGAACAAAAGGAAAAAAATAGTGAAGAAAATCATAACATAGAAGTTAGAGGGAAACCTTAAGCCAATATATAATGCAGGTTAATTTTTTTAAATTTAATTTTAAATATAAGTGAGAAATTAAGTAATATGTACACTCTTGCTAATTAACTTTCCATTCTATAACTTTATATTTTTTATAAATTTATATTATATATTATACGATTTGAGTGACAAAAAATAAAATAAAATTATATAACATAATATAAATCAACACATTTATTGATATTGCCGCCAAACATTGATAAATTGTTTTCCTATATATAAAAGGGTCTTTTTATACTTTAATTAATTTTTTATATTATAATAATTTCAAAGTCTTCAAGTAATTAGTCTCACAAATTATATATAATATAATATAATATAATATAAAAAATGTAATGTAAAGAGATGAGAAGGAAAAGAGAAAGTAAAAACACTGAAAAGTTAAAATAAAATAATAAAAAGTTAATTAACTTTTTATTATTTTAAAATATAATAAATATTATTTTATATTATATTTAAATTTTTTTAAAAAAATAGCAGACACATTGTACATGCTAAGCATATTATATTATGATGTCTCAAATTTTTCGATAACATCATCACTTTATTTGTCTGGAATGATGTTATAGAATCTAACGATCATCTTCAATCCAAATGTATAAATAGTGAATCAAGTAGAATCTAGACTCAAAATTATTATACATTTAATTTTGGGAGAAATTAAACCAACACTAGTTTCTAATAACACATATTTATAATTGTTTTGGAGAATAAAAATATTACATATTTCCAGACCAAACAAATACAAGGAGGCAAACCTAGAAACACTTGCATATAACCTATATAGTGGATAGGAACCTACATATATGTTTATATTGGCAAATCATGAGGAGATACCCAAAACAGATCTGCGTTTAGACGGTCTCTTCAAGCCAAGCAAAACAAGGAGGAGTCCCAGATAGTCATAATTATAAGCCACGTCAAGTAGTTGGAATTTGTTAAGAGTCCAAGGAGGATACCGAAACCAAAAATCAGTAAGGAAACTTCTCCTCACAATAACCTTGTCGTGGCTGAATGTGTCAAACGAGAACTTCCCGTGGTAACTCCCAAACCCACTTTCACCAACTCCTCCAAATGGCAGTGTATCTGCAGCATACTGAAAACATAACAAACACAAATCTAATTAAGATTCCAGTCAAAGCCTCCGGCAAAACCAAGATAAGAATTGAAACAGATGAATATATATATATATATGTATGTATGTATTTTTTATGTACTTGCAGAATGGCGTCGTTAAAGACCACGCTTCCTGATGATGTTTCAGATATCATTCTTGTCTGTAGTTTTTGGTTTTTGGTGAACACGTACATCGCCAGAGGCTTAGGCCTAGAGCTTATAAATTCAATACTATCTTCAACTTTATCCAACTGCGAATTAATTATAGGAGAAGAAAATTAATTTATAATTAAGCATTTGACAAGGAAAACGAAAACTAAAAGCTTACGGTAATAATGGGAAGCAGTGGACCAAAGATTTCTTCTGTCATGACTGCCGCATCAAGTGGGGGATCCACCAGGATTGTTGGTTCGATAAATCTGAAAATAAATTAACAAAATAAAAAATAAAACCAATTTTTCTGTGTACTATTTACAAGTTAGTGAGAATTGCCTTAGCAAGTGAAATTGTAGGGAGTATTAATTACAATTTGTCTTCGTCCATTACTTTGCCGCCATAAATGACCGATTGTTTGACCTTTGGATCAGCCAGAAGATTCTTGAGTCTAAAGAAGTGATGTTTATTAACAATCCTGGCAATAGTGTGGGATTCTTTTGGATTTTCTCCAAACATTTTCGTGATCCAGAGCTTCATCAATTCCACCTAAACAAACATAGAGTAAGTATACATTTAAATATCAAATAAAAAAAAGAAAGAAAGACAATAACTTTGTTCAACACGTACTACTGTTGAAGTGAAACTCTTTTCTACAAGGATATAATCGATTGCTATGCATGCTTGACCACCACAAGTCCCAAATTTTGCCGTCATAATGCGTTTTACAGCCACCTTGAAGATAATTAAGCAGAAAGCCGAGTAAGCCAGAAAATTAATTATGAATTGTCATATTGTATACATAATTGAGATATAGGTAGGTTTGATCTGATGATGGAGTTGAGAGCAGAGAGAATGAGTAAATGAGTAGGGCATGCAGTATGCAGTGTGGACCTGTAAGTCCCAAGAAGAGGAAAGGGAATCAAAGACAGCAGGGCATTTTCCACCCAACTCCATAGTGACCGGTGTTAGATGCTTCACGGCTGCAGACATCACAATCTGCCCCACACGTGCACTTCCTGCTTATTACTAACATTTGCGTAAGTTCATTTTTTATAATTAACTAGTAAAAAAAAAATTCTTTTCAAAATGTCAAGTGGTATTTGTCAACGTTCACAAAACCTTTTTTTTAAAGTAAAATTTTTTTAACAAGTGTTTTAAGAAATTTAAATTTATATTCTCTTCTTTATAAAATAAAGTTAATTTTATCTCTATTAATAATTTATTGATAAAGTTTTGATTAGCAATTAAATTTACAAGTAAACAAATAATTTAATTATAAATAAAAAATGAGTCGTGGTGGTGACCAGAATCATGATTATAAGAAAAAGATGCGAACCTGTGAAAAAGATTTTGTCCCATCGTTGGTGAAGTAGTTGTTCGGCCACATCAGGTCCTCCTTGGATAACCTTGATGGCTTTATCGTCCAAGTACGTGGTGAGAGCAGACGCAAGCAGAGCAGACGACGCAGAAGACACCTCTGAAGGCTTTAACACTACAGTGTTTCCAGCAGCTACGGCTCCTATCAGTGGTTCCAACGACAGTCCTTTTTTCATACATAAAAAAAAAAAAAAAAATTCAAATACAATCACAGCTTAAGTCAATTGAGGATAAATGAATGACAGTACATATAAATAAAGTAGCCGATCTAGATGATTAGTCACTCACCAAAGGGAAAATTCCAAGATGAAATTACAAGGACAAGACCCAAGGGCTCCGGGATAATATGCGCACTCGTAAGCAGTGCTATTTGCGGTAGTTTAGCCTATCAAAATAAATCACTTTTGCACTCAGTTTACTAATAATTAATTAACTATGTCCATGAATGATTAACAATTAAATGTAAGTTAACAGTTATATATAAATGAATAACAATTTAGTTAACTAAAAGATTGTCAAATTTAGTAGTAAATTTTGAATTAATTATACGATAAAAAAATAAAGTTGGATCAGAATTAAATTATCTATTTTATAAAATTAAATCTTTTTTAAAGTTAGAGAAATTGAAAATGTATTTAAACGTAATTTATATATACATAAGGATTGTGTATGGGAGGAAGATTTTGAAAAAAAAAAAAAAGAAAAGAGAAGAAAACGTAAAAATTGTTCACTTATTTATTTGTTAAAATTTTAACAGAGAAAAAATTGAAAGATTTATATTAATGTTCATAAATTTTTTTAATAATTTTAATTACTTTAAATTAAAAAATTTTAAAAGATTGTAGAGAAACAGCCACGCTGGTGAAGTTGGGAAGCCTTAATTACCTTTTTGCTTGACATCCATGCTTTCAAAGACTTTAGTGCGAAATTTAAGGTCTTGATCAACGTTCCCACCTGCGAGAATGGATAATATAAAAATTAATTAATTAATTAATCAAATAATGAAATATCTATGGAGTGAAAACTTAAAAAGAAGGTGAAAAAAGAAGATATATGATGATATGAAGCAAAGACACAATACACAACCTCGTCTCTATAAGCCTCAGCGTAATGTTTTCCTAAATCTTGCATGAGAGCCTTCAAGATATCTTCTTCTTTTTCAATGAGGAAACGACGCAACGCTTTAAGCTGCGATTCTCTCCAACATGCTTCCTTCGTCGTTCCACTCCCATAATACTCTCTCATGTTCTTTAGATCTCTCTCCCAACTAACTTTTTCGCTCGCCATGGCCTTCTCTCAACTATTCTCATCCAATTCTTGCTTCAATATTTCCCTCTCTGCAACCCCTATTTATTCTATTCAGCTAACTAACTTTGGACACGAGAGGTAAGTTCGCTTTCATAAACATTAAAGAAATTACCTTTTTTTTTTTGTCAAAAAAAAGGAATTGACCTCGCTAAGCCACTTCCTCACGTGACACGAGCAGGCCAGAGATCGAGAGGCGTCCAAGGAGTAAAATCATAAATAAAATTATATTTTTATTATTTTTTAATTTCAAAAATTATATTCAATATTTTTAAAATTTAATTTAATAATGTAAAAAAATTTTAATTTATTTTTATTAATAAAATTAGTATTTTTTATCTTTATTCTTATATTATTAAAAATTTTATATTAAAATTCTGTATAAATTTAACTGTATTTATTATTATATTAAAAACAAAATTACAATGTCTTTCTATATAAAAAGTTATGTTTATTGATAGAAAATAAATTAAAAGAAAGATAAGTATAATTTTTAAATTACATATTGTGATAAGACCAAATCTCAAAATTGATCAATCTAATTTACTCTTATATTGATGATTCTTTTAATTTAAAAGTTACATTCATTTTATTAATTTATTTTTATCAATGACGATGGCTTTTTATGTGTAAAATAAGATTGGTATTATAATTTTAATATAATAATAAATACAGTTAATTTTTATATAAAATTTTAATTTTTAATGCAATAATAATAATCAATAGATAATTTTATTGTTTTATAATAAATTGTAAAATTTTATTGACTTTATTTAAAAAAAACGTTTTTGCGGTATTATATGCAAATGTAAGAATATCAAATTTAATTTTTAAAATAAAAATATAAGATATAATTTCATCTAAGAAAAATAAATATAATTTATTAAATAAATTAATTAGTTAGCGATCACTCTAAAGTCAAGCATTAATTGAAAGATTAGGTAATCATTATTTGAAGTTTGAAGTTTCAAACAATTCTCAACGAGAATATAAATCTCTTGTAAAAAACTGTTAAAATTTAAAGTCTTCCATGTTTCTAAGAGGTTAATCAATGCGTTCATAAAAAAACTGAAATTGGTTTTCATGACATTTCTCTCATCTCTATTTGAAAATGTCCTTCTCTTAATATATTTATCTTATTACTTGCTTATGATTTATCTGTACTTTTTTTTTTAATTCTAGTTTTTATGTTATCTCCTCTAAACCAAAAAACCTTGTGTACTGCCCACAAAAAAAATTGAGATCATTATTGAAAAATCCTGAATTATTAAGAGGTGGAGAATTATCACCATAAATACACATCTTAAAAAAAATATTGTATTAATTTACATTTCTACTATCTATGGCAAAAGTTAAAAAAAAAAAAAAATCTACATTCTGAATCACTATTTAGTATTGAAAATGTTCAATTTCTTCTATCATAAAACCCTACACTTTATGGCAATAGCAGTAGGTTAATTAATAAAATAAATTATTTCTCCTTAAGAATGGTAATGGGTAGGTCTCGACCATTGTTTTTTTTACTATAGGTATTAATTGTTATCTATCTAAAATTTCTTATATTTGTACCATAACCAAATCTTAAAAAAAATATTATTTTTAATATTTATATTTAAAATTATTGCTATCTAAAATATTCAAAAATTCAGAAGACCCAAAAAAAAAGGTACTAGATAATTAATTAATAGATATTGAATATTTAATTATTAAATAATTTGCTCGATACTAAATAATTAATATATTCACCAAATAAAAAAATTTAATATTATAATGGTTATAAAAATTAGTTTAAAATTAAAAATTATAAATAATTATCATAAATTAAAATAAAAAACAACGATGCTAATAACACATTAACTAAAAGTATGAAATCAACCAGCTAGCTAGCCTGGCCTTTGCCTTTGCGGTTCAGTGCTTTACTTGATTTTATGAAGGTCCACTATGAGAGCTGATATCTCCCAAAATAAAAACATTGAAATTATATTTAATAATATATATTGGTTTGGATATGTGGTATAAGATATTCAAAATTAATATTTACATTCGTTTAATATTTAAAATATAATTATAATTTATTATCTATATTTATATTTTATTTGATATTCAATAAATTTTTTTTATCAAAACCAATATTATCAAGTATCCAAAATATGAGTCTATCATCCCTGTTAGATCTTCTTCCGGTAGTCAATGAATTTTTGGACAATCAGTTTCAAGATAAACTAGAAAATATATTAATTCTTATAACTGTTTTTTATTAGGACAAACTTATTTTCTTCATGGAAAAGATATTATTAGTTTTTTTACTTACTTTACACTATATATATTTGAAAAAAACTTAAGTTCTATTTTTATATATTTGTCATTAAATTTTTTAATCAAAAATTGATACATGTATGATTTATAAAACTTATTTTTTTTATAATTAGTTTTTTAAAAAAAAGTTTTAACATTCTTTATTTTAATTGAAAAACTTGATAACAAAGATATAAGAAATTATATATAAGTTTAATTTTATATTATTAATTCATGCTTGATAAATTTGAATTTTGTCATGTGATCATATAATAATTGGCAACTAAATAAGCATAATCAAAATACTCACATCTAATGAGTACCCACAAATTTTATCTATTGAATCTAAGTTTAGGTACTAAAATTAGGTCTACTTTCTAGTAAGAGGACTTTTTCAAACATTTTGATGAGTTCGGATTCAAGGAAAGTAGTATTCACCCCGAATCTCAATTCATTGTTTATATTATATATTAAAATATTTATTTTATATTTACATATGTTAATATATTAAATTTAAATTTATTATAATATGATAAATATATATTAGTTATATATATTTTTTACTTTTTACTTTAGGGAGACACAAACCTTTCAAAAATTATTTAAAAAAATATAATCCTCAACCCTTCACATATACATATATCTAGTTATGTTTAATATTTTTGAAAATGAACTCGTTTAAATTTAATTTTAGTTATATGTTTAATGTTTACATTATAACTAGAGTTGTGAGATTTGATTATCTTTGAGAATTTAGATAATATTATGGTTGCAAATTTTTTATTATAATTATATAGAAATGAATTTTATAAATATAAATTTTAAATTAAAAAAGATTACTGATTTTAAAATTTTATCGGATAAAAATGTTTGGTTTCGAGGATTCGAACATTTAATGTTTCAAATATAGAGATTGATTATTTTTTACTTGTTCAAATTCGTGTACGAAGACAGAAAACATATTACACATCATATATATCATAGTTTTTTCCCTTATGGTCGACCAACATAACTCAACAATAAAATAATAAAATTAAGTAATAAAATTTATTTAAATTTTTTTGCTATTTTTTTTAATTCTACATATTTTCTTGCTCTGTGCAAATATTTTAAAATTAATAATTAAAAGACTCGAAAATTATATATATATATATATATTAGTTTTTTACATGTATCTTATGATTGAGAAGCAATCTAAATCAAAGTATTGTGAGGTATGACAATAAAAATTTAAATATTAATTCGTTAAAATTAATCTATTTTATTAAACCAAGTTTTATTAATTTTTAAAATTATATAATAATAATAATAATAATAATAATAATAATAATAATAATAATAATAATAATAATAATAATAATAATAATAATATAGTTGTGGTTAGCAAATTTCTTTGAATAATTGGCATGAAGCGGCGTAGCTAGGGCGCAGGATGTTTACCCTCCATATATATTTCAGCCAAATGGATGGCTCCAACTGGAGAGGAGGGTAATTTTCAATATTGGTTCTCTCATATAATTTCGATTTCAAAACGGTTATATGTTCATTTAAGCACATTGCTATCCGGTGTTAATTCATGAGAGGGATTGTTTTTCAAGTTTTAAAAGTTTTAGTGGCCTATATGTAATTTTGTACCTTTAGTTTCATAAAATTTTGAATTTGGTTTCAGATAGTTTAGAAATAAATAACTTGATCCTCATATTTTGTGAGATAATTTAATCTTGTCCTTTTTATTATATAATTGATCCAAAATTTAGTGTTGAATTTGATAATTTATTATGTGCAATTATTTGTTTATGAAAAATTATTAATTTACACCCATATTTAGCATTTAATTTAGTCAATTATTATATTTAACATCACATTTTAAGTAAAAATGTGGTAAAAATACCTTTTATGTTCCAAATCAATTTCATCTCTAAAGTTTGTTTATTGTCAATTTTGTCTTTAAAATTTTGAATTACAATCAATTTTGTCTCATGACCTAATGCCATCTAAATACTAACGAAAATAGCTAACGTAGCTTCTGAAGTGTATATTTTTGTTGACTCAATACTCTATTTATATATCTATTATCAAATATATCCCTAAAATTTATGAATATTGTCAAATGTGTCTCCGAAGTTTATGACCACTATCTAATATGTTCCAAACTCCTTCAAACAATCCACAATTTTTCAATAAATTCATCTATCAACATCACATTTCACCTAATAACTTGTACTACCACCAACATATATTAAAGTTGGTGCACTAACGAATTTTCTTCCACAGTGAACTTTAACAATAAACAAATCCATATAAGACCATCTACAACATATATGAGTTTAGGTTATAAGCCATTATTTTACAACATATACATATATGATTTCACATCCAAGAGACCATAAGCCAAACAAAAAAATTCATCTATTATCAACCCATCATAAAACTCTTACATTCACATAAAAAAATCTATTTATATAGGAAGTCATTGATGAATAGAATAACACATTAATATTGTCATATAATCAATGCTATGTTATGGTTCAAAGAGGAAAATACCTAATATTTTATATATCTTCCATAATTTTGCCTTGCAGCTTCAATGATAAGATGAAATTTAACGACTTTAATGGTAGACTTCAACAGCAGCCTTCAATAGTAGACTCAATGGCAAGCTTCTTTGTCGATGGATTCAGTGCAGCGTGACTTCAACGTGATCAATAGACTTACTTTAATAGAAATTGTTCAGTAACGTGATAGTTCAATAACATGTAAATAGAGATGTTGCGTTGTCTGCTTATATGGTGTCATTTCATAGTTTGATGTGGCTTTGTGAATTCTAGTGTGCATGTAGTCAACAAAAATATACACTTCAAACGCTACATCAACTATTGAAAAATTATGGATTGTTTAAAGAAGTTAAGGACAAATTTGATAGTATTTATAAACTCTTGGAATACATTTGATAATAAATATATAATTAGAGTATTGATTAGCAAAAATATACACATCAGACGTCACGTCAGTTATTTTTATTAGTGATTTAGATAACGTTAAGTCATGGGACGAAATTGCTTGCAATTTGAAACATTAGAGATAAAATTGACAACAAAAAAACTTTAGGGATGAAATTAAAAATTGATATAAAGTTTAGGGACATAAAAGGTACTTTTACCTAAAATTGCGATAGACAGAACAAGATTTAATTAATCATTTCATAATCAAATTGTTACTCCTATAAAGAGACATAAAGATTTAGGGGTGGCGAGTGAAGAAATAAGTAGAGTACGTATTAGAGAATAGAGATCAAAATGAGATATACCTTATATTTCCTAACACATAAATTTAGAAAAAGAAATATCAGTTGAAATGAAATGGGAAGAAGTTGTTTATTTTTTTTAAAAAAATATTTATCTTAAGAAAAAGATATGTATGTTTGATGAAAATATTGTTAAAAAGTTAAGGGCAAAAGTATCTTTTATCTATTAAGGGAAGAAGTTGTTTATATTGATTTTCAATTTCGTCTTTACAATTTTTTTATGGTCAATTTTATCTTTAAAATTTCAAAGTATAATCAATTTTATATCATGCTTAATGTTTTCCAAATTACTAACAAAAAATAGTAACATGACATTTGACGTAATGTTAAAATATTTGACAAAAAATAAAATGTTGACTCACACTAACTTTGTGGTTAATATTTTAATATTATGTTAGATGTCATGTCACTATTTCAATTGTAGAATGAAATTGATTGCAATTCAAAACTTTGGGATCAAATTGACTATATTTGACAAAATTAAAAATTGATGTAAATTTTAGAGACATAAAACATTTTTTTGTCAAAAGTTAAGGGTGTGTGTTGGGTTTATGAAAATATTTTTAGTTTTATTTCTTAACCTATCTTTCATTTTTAGGTTTTAAATATTTTAAAAACATGTTTGTTATGTACAATTATTTTTTTAGAGGAAAAGTTTATTTTGTTGACTCCATTGAGCAAACACTCAAGAAAAGGTTTTGATGATTACAAACAAATTGAAATATTTTAGGTACACATTCAGTCCAATAGCTCACCAAATGATTGAAGAAAGAATACACTATTAGATAGTAGGCTAGGATTAAATGTGTAAAGGTAAAATAGAAACTTGAGCTCAAAAACTTCTTCTAAACTTTTGAAGTTTCTTTCCAAAAACTAAGTGGCTTTTACAAAATGAATTTTTCTTAGAAAACACCATTTTTTTCCCTTAACAGTCAACTTGCACGTCATAGCAATCAACTAGTAGAAATAGAGTCTTGAAAAATTCAAACAGAAAGCTACAAGTCGATTGTCAGGACTCTATCAGTTGACTGCTAGCTAACAGTTGACTGTTAGACCTATAACAACTGATCGCTAGACCACTTTAAGCTGGAAGCCTTTAACTGGAGGCACGATAGTCGATTGCCATAGGATAGCAGTCAACTGCAACAACACTATAATGTAAAAATTCTTTTCCAGAATGCCACCAGTCAACTGCCAACAAAGTAACAGTTGACTGTTACCTGCCTGCACTGCGAAATTTTGAATTGAAGAACATGGAAGTCAACTTGTAGGTTATGGAAATCGACTTGTAAGGTACAGGGGTGACATTAGGCAAAGTACAAACAGTTATTTTTGCAGAGGTACACTTTGATTTGTTTCTGAACGATTTTTTAATGTTTTCTCTTGCAAAAACTCTATAAATATAGCCTTTGGAAAGCCTAAAAAAAAATCAAGTTACACATTCTGAATAAATCCTCTAAAAAATTCTCTGAGCTTTGATTTCTATTATTATCTATAGTTCTTCATATGTAATATCTTTTCTAAAAGAGAGAGAGTTTCTTTGATCAAGAAACTTATTTCATCTAGAAAGTTGAGAGATATTTAAAGAAAGGTTTTCCTTGAAAGAGTAGAAAAAAAGAAAGTGAGAAAGATCTGTAGTGGCTTACAAGTGCCTTATTTGAACTTGTGGAGATAGTGAAAATCCCAAGTTGTGCTTGGGGACTGGATATAAGTTTTGTTGGATAAGCTGAACTAGGATAAATCCTTGTCTCCTTTACATTTTCGCACATCATTTTCTGATCTTACATTTAGTACTTTACTTTACTGCTCTTACTTTGACTTACTCTATTTTTGTTAATCTAACTGAACTATTCCCTGTATCTGCTATTTAAATTGATATAACTCTTCTATACATCTGCCTTAAAATTCTTTAGCTATTCATTAATATTTCAAAAGGCAACAATTTTATGACACCCAATTCACCCCCTCTAGGGTGCCAGCCATTCCTAACAAGTGGTATCAAAGCTTGGCTCTTGCTAAAAATACTTAACCGTCTCAAGAGTTTACATGGTTGGATTTGGTGATAATTTGTTACTTGAAGGACTCTCTATTAACAAACCTTCAGGATTTAATGGAGAGAACTATATTTTCTGGAAACTTAGGATGAAAATATTTTTTGAAGCAGTGGATGTTGATCTTTGGGAACTAATTGAAGATGGAACCTATATTCCTTCTAAGGAAGAGATGGTCAATCAATTTAAAAGCCCAAGATTGAATGGACTAATGTAGATAAGTTTAGTTAAATGCAAAAGCTAAACTAATTCTCACAAGTGCACTATGTTAAGATGAATATTTCAAAGTTTCTAACTGTGAAAGTGCAAAAGAAATATGGGAGGCTTTAGAAATTTCCCATGAGGGAACTACTGGTGTTAGAGAAAATAATATTAATCAACTTATCAATATGAAATGTTTAGAATGAAACCAAGAGAATAAATTAAAGAAATGCAAATCAGATTTACTCATATTGTGAATCATTTGGCAGCTTTAGGCAAAAGCTACACAACAAAGGAACAGTTGGCCAAAGTCTTGAGATCTCTTCCTATGGAATGGCAACCAAAGGTGACATCCATTGAAGAGAGCAGAGGAGAATCAATAAAATCAGTATCAACTCTCTTTGGGAACCTCCAAGAACATGTAAGAAAATTGCAGTAGCTTATGCTCTATGAAGAGTAAGATAAAAAGAAGAAAAGTTTGTCACTTAAACCAACTTCATCTCAGCAAATAGAAGAAGAAGATGATGATGACAGTTCAAATTTTCTCCCAATGGAATTGAGATAAATGAAGAAAATTTTGGTTTGTTCATCAAAAAAATTGGGAAATTCTTCAACAATAGAAAGCAAGGAATGAGGAGAACCTTTAGAAGAAATCAATATGAAAGCAAAGAGCCTCCATCTTGCTATGAATGTAGAAAGACTAGGCATATTAAATGGGAATGTCCTCAATACTTTAAAAAGCAAGAAATATTTGAAAAGAAGAAGGAGAAGAAAAAGGCTTTTATCTCATCAATATGGGGAGAGAGTGATGAAGACAATGATGAAGAGCAAGAAGAAGCAAACTTATGCTTAATGGTAAAAGAAAAAGAGGAGGTTTGTCTAAAGGTAAATAGTAACAAATGGTACTTGGATAATGGTTGTTCAAAACACATGACTAGAGATAAATCCAAGTTCATTTCTCTTCACCCTAAGGATGGAGGGAAAGTCACCTTTGGAGGAGATGGCAAAGGAAGCATCATCGGTATAGGTAAAGTTAGGAAGAATTCATCCACCACTATTGACAATGTGATATTAGTAGAAGGATTAAATCATAATCTCTTAAGTATTAGCCAACTATGTGACAAAAATAACAAGGTAAATTTTGACTTAAATCATTGCACTGTAGAAAACAAAACCAACAATAAGGTCATATTAATAAGACATAGAATAAACAACATGTACATAGTTAACTTAGATGAAGAACTATAGACTTAAAATTTTTAATTATCATAAATAATGATAACTGGGTTTGGCATAAAAGATTAGCTCATGCTAGTATGAGTCTTCTAGATAAATTAGCTAAGAAGGATCTAGTGATAGGCTTACCTAAGATTAAATTTGAAAATATAAAATTTATGAGGCATGCCAAAAGGGAAAACAAGTTAAAGCTTCCTTCAAATCTATAGACATTATTTCTTCCTCTAGGCCTTTACAGCTTCTCCACCTAGACTTATTTGGTCCATCTAAAACAAAAAGTATAAGAGGGAACTCTTATGTACTTATTGTTGGGGATGATTTTTCAATATTTACTTGGACTTTATTTTTCTCTCAAAAAGATCAAGCTTTTACATCTTTTGTCAAATTAGCAAAAATTATTCAAAATGAACAAAGCTTAACTATTGTAAAAATTAGAAGTTACCATGGGGGAGAATTTGAAAACAATTACTTTGAAAACTTCTGTAATGAAAATGGAATTGAACATAATTTTTCTTGTCCAAGAACTCCTCAACAAAATGGGGTATTAGAGAGAAAAAATAAAACTCTAGAAGAAATGGCTAGAACAATGCTTAATGAAAGACAAATACCTAGCTATTTTTGGGCTGATATTGTAAATCTGTATCGTACATCATGAATATAGCATTAATTAGACCTATCTTAAAGAAAACTCCCTATGAATTGTACAAAGGAAGAAAACCTAACATCTCTCATATTCATGTATTTGGCTGAAAATTTTTTGTTCATAATAATGGAAAAGACAACCTAGGAAAATTTGATGCTAAATTTGATGAAGCTATTTTCTTAGGATACTTCATCACTAGTAAAGCCTACAGAGTTTTAAATAAAAGAAATTTTTTTGTTGAAGAATCCATTTATGTTGTTTTTTATGAATTTAACTATCTTGAATCAAGAGATACATCTAGCAACATTACAGTTGGACTTAAGAAAATGAGCATCCAAGATTGTAATAACTCAATTAAAAATTAAATAATTGGGATAAAAATAACTGGAAACCTTAAAATATTATTGGGAAGTGATTAAAAAAATTTTCCTGAGCTCGTAGTTTAAATTTGAGAATTTTTCGGAATAAAATTTTATCTGATGGAGAAATTTTTATCTATCTTTAAATACTTAGCAAATAATTTTGGAAGGCTTATGATACCTTAAAAATTCCTAAATCCCTTCCATATTATGTCATATTCTAGCCTATATCATAAAATGCATCAAAATTTTATCTGGGATAAATTGGTAAATTACAAAAGTGTCCCTGGATGCCCTAAAATCCTAAAATCCTAAAATCCCCTTTCTTCCTGTCCATTTTTCCCTCTCACGTTGCATTCCCTCCTTTCTATCCTCTATACTATCGTGCGACCTCTACCCCAAAGCTGCTACACGTCACCAGTCTACTGTGTCGCAGCAACTCGCCAGACTGTAGGGCTTCTATCGATGCCGCCAGGAGCTTTGCTAGACCACCACAACGGCTGAAAACAGTCATTTATCCCTCCATCGCGAAGTGAGAACCGTGGCTTCGATCTCTACCATTCGCACCTTTTGGCTGCCAGTGAGCCTCGGGTTTGGTGCTCTGGTCGACGTCGAAGCTTTTTATGACTTCTGTCGAGCCTCCTACTGCCATGAGCTGCCGAAAATTGCTGAAAAAGTAAGAGGGACTAAACTAAAATTTTAAAAATTTTTGGTTTGAATTAGAATCTCAAATTTTGATGCATTTCTGTAATCTTTAGCTCTAATAGGACTCTTATGATTGTATAGAAGTAGGAAATGGAAGGAAAATGAGGCAAAAACATCATATGAAATTATATGGACTAAAATGCAAATTATGAAAAGTTTGGGTAATGAATTGAAATTTTGTAAATTTTGGTACTTTCTATGATATTGAGTTACATGGAGGCTCTCATATAAATTTGGAAGATTTTTTATAACTTTAAGGGCTATTTTCAAGTTAGGAAATTTTTAGGGACTAAATTGAAAATGTTGTTATCTTTTCGTTCAAGAAGAGAAAACCATGTAATTATGAAATTCTATGTTGGGTTAAGTTTATTTAGCCTTCCAAAAGTGTTCTAGAAGAAATTTGAGAGTTTTATAGCCAAATGTTAAATTTGAGGTAAATTAGGAATTTAATTCCAATATATTTATGTCTGAAAAGAATTAGTCTGGGAAAATTGAAACATTGCTTTCAAAAATTGATAGAGGTGGCCTGTGTAATCAAGGAAATAGAGCAAAGGGAAGAATCCTAATTCAAGAAGAAAAAATCAAGGTTAAGGTAGAGTAATCTACACTCCCTTGTTTTAAAATAACATTGTGAATTACTTGTGGTAAATGAAATTTCTTGATTGAAATGGAAAATGTGTGCTGAAATTAAGTTGAGAAATGTATGATTTTTACATGAGTATAGAAATATTGCCTGTATAGAGATACTCATTGCTGCTTGATGAGATAGGCTATTGGGTTATATGCTCATAGGGACGAGTGAAACTTAGGGTGAACATTCAATAAATGGTATGGGACGGTCGTCAAATGTTCCTTATGCAAACCCCTTTTTCAAAGTTATCTGTTTTCATATAATTAGTTTGTATTCGTTAAGGGTTACTCATTAAAGCAAGACAACCCTATGAAAGACTTAAGGAGTAAAGGTTGGATGGTCTATACTGGGTGACGTGTTGGTTTAAGTGTAATATCCTATAACCCTTGGTATTAGTCAACTATGTGTATATATTTACCGTATAGTCGGGTAAGAGGATGAGATTAGCAGTGTGCACATGCCAGGGGACGCCTTGAAAGTTGGTTCTCACCTATCCTTGAGTGGGTGATTGGTGTTACGGATCACACTCACAAAATAAGACACTAGTTTTGGGTTATTGGTGTTACGGATCACACTCACAAAATAGGACACTATTTTTGGGTTATTGGTGTTACAAATCACACTCACAAAATAAGACACTATTTTTGGGTTATTGGTGTTACAAATCACACTCACAAAATAGGACATTATTTTTGGGTGATTGGTGTTACAGATCACACCCAACTGTTTTTAGGTGATTAGTGTTACGAATCACACCCAAGCAAAACAAAATTTTTTTTTATAAAATGGCATGCATTGAGCTGATAATCATATGATATGTGATTGACCATTAACATGGATTTATTATGCAAAAATAATTTTACAGGCATTATTGAGAACAATAATTTTTCTGACAAATTGATACTATACTCTTATAAATTTGCATGTTTTCCCATGTTTATTGATTTGAAAGTAATTGGTAGTTCACATGTGTTAGAATTGATATTGGAGATTTTTAAATATTTAGAGATATTTATGTTAATGAATGAATAGTTTAGATTTCTTTTATATTCCATAGTAGAGGTATATATTGGTTTAAATTATGATGTTACACTTGCTGCACAGGGAAGGTGGTTGAGTGGAATCTGAAAGAGTCTATTTGGATTACACTCAACTAGTAATGGCCTTTTTGAGTGCCCTAGTATGGGATAGGGGAAAAATTTATTAAGGATATTTTATACTTCTACTATTTACTCTGATAAGTTTATGTGAGGTAGGATAAGGGGGTTGTTACAAAGATAAAGAAGACAACAAAGAAGAGAAAGACAAATCAAGAAGTCTAAGCTATCAAAGTGTTAATCAAGAAGCAGAGGGAACTCTACCAAAATCCTAGAGAAATGTAAGACAGCATCCAATAGACCAAGTTATAGGTGATATATCACAAAGGGTAATTACTAGAAAATCCCTTAGAAATGTTAGCTCTCATATTGGTCCTTTATCTCAAATTGAACCTAAAAATATAGAAGAAGCCTTAATGGATGAACATTTGGTATTGAGTATGCAAAAGAACTAAATCAATTTGAAAGAAGCCAAGTTTGGGACTTAGTTCCTATACCCAATGATCACCTAATTATTAGTACCAAATGGGTTTTTAGAAATAAACTAGATGAATCAGGAAAAGTAGTAAGAAATAAAGTTAGACTAGTTGCAAAAGGTTATAACCAAGAAGAAGGAATAGATTATGATGAAACCTTTGCACCTGTAGCAAGATTACAAGCCATTATAATGCTTCTAGTATTTGCATGTTCTAAAGATTTTAAACTATTTCAAATGGATGTAAAGAGTGCATTTTTAAATGGTTTCATAATGGAAGAGGTTTATGTAATGCAACCCTCTTCCTTTGAAAAATCAAATTTGCCCAATCATGTTTTAAAATTGAAAAAGGCTCTATATGGGTTAAAACAAGCTCTTAGAGCTTGGTATGAAATATGAAAAAATTTCTTAATTGCAAATAATTTTTCAAGGGGCAAAGCTGATACTACATTGTTTGTCAAGAAAAAATACAATGACTTGCTAATTCTTCAAATCTATGTAGATGACATTATTTTTGGATTTACTAGTGAAACTCTCTGTGAAGAATTTGCTAAGCTTATGCAGGGAGATTTTGAAATGTCATTGATGGGTGAGCTCAACTTCTTCCTTAGACTACAAATTAAGCAACTTAAGGAAGGGATCTTTGTTAACTAAACAAAATATACCAAGTAGTTCTTAAGAAATTTGGCATGGAAAATGCAAAGGCAATTGGAACTCCAATGAGTCTAGCCATCAAAATGGACAAGGATGAAAAAGGAGAACCATTTGACATTACTAAATATAGAGATATGATTGGCTCACTACTATATTTGACTGCAAGTAAACCAAACATAATTTTAGTGTATGCATGTGTTTAAGGTTTCAAACTTGTCCCAAAATGTCTCATTTCACTGTTATAAAAAGAATTTTTAGATATTTGGTTGGAACCTCACATATGGGATTATGGTATCCTAAAGGGTATCAATGTCAGTTAACAAGTTTTTTTTTTTTTCATTTTGATTTTGCTAGTAGTTCAACTGATAGAAAAGCATTAGTGGAACTTGTCAATTTCTTAAGAACTCATTAGTATCTTGGTTTAGCAAAAAAAAAAAAAATATGTAGCTCTTTTAACTGTTAAAGCTAAATATTTAGCAGCTGGAAGTTGCTATGCACAAGTTTTATTGATGAAACAACAACTCTAAGATATGGATGACGTCCTAGAAAGTATTCCAATTAAATGTGACAATACTAGTGTTATAAAATTAACCAAAAATCCCATTATGCATTCACGAACTAAGCATATAGATATCAAACATCATTTTATTAAAGATTATATGCTTAATCATAATGTCTCTTTAGAATTTATCCAAGCAGACTATCAACTTGCTGAAATTTTTACAAAACCTCTTCTTGAAGAAATATTTTATTACATAAGAAAAGAATTTAGACTGACATCACCCCATTAAGCATATTTATTACCTTAATTATTTTTTCTTATATACTAACTTAAGCATTGGAGTGACCTTAGATTTGTTTCGCAAGTCCCATAAGGGTTGTTTAAAAAATGAGAAAAGAGAATTCAAGGTTGTTGATTACTTGAAATGCTCAAAAAGTTGGACAAAGGACCTTATAAAAATGGGGGCTGAGACTTCATTTGAGTAAAGTATTCAGAAGAAACAAAGTTGGAATTCCTTGGACACCATATACAGGTACTAATTGACTGCCACAACGATAGCAGTCGACTGTTGTCTCTTTGGATCTCAGAAATTTCATCACAGAGAGCTAGCAGTTGACTGTTATAGCGTTACTAGTCAACTAATATGTTCTTTCCCTTTCTAGGTTGATGTAAGAACATAGCAGTTGACTGACAAGTGGATGAAAGTCGACTGTTAAGCTACTGAAAACTCATCAGGCACTTTGCTCCCTTGACAGTCGATTGCTAAAGGTTCACCAGTCAACTGCTATGTTCCTCCTTTTTTTTTTGGGCTCACTTAAAACATACCATTCAAATGCTACATTTCTAGAATGCTTTTTTAAAAAGAGGTGAATCTTCATTTTCATAGAAACTTTCATTTCTTCACTCTAAATTCTCTCAAATCTCCACTTTCTAGTGTAAATCCTTTCAAAACTCACATCGATTACTTGATTCCTCCTATATTTTTGACCAAAATCCCATCAATTACCAATCTATTACCATCCAATTCACTCACAATTTCTCCAACACACTCCCTTCGAAACCTCAAAGCCCTAAATTGCCCTCTCTCTGATTTTGACCAAATCTCCTACATCTTTTGCTTACTTTGCTTCCACAAACACTCATTCATCCTTTCTCTCTCATTTTTAAATCAAGTATATCATCCAATGTCCAAGTGCACCAAGCGAATAAGGACCAAGGGTTCTATGTAACGCCCCTATCTAGTATTACTCTTAATTCTAATATAAATAGATAGGTTCGGTAGATTATCTTTATCCTTTATTTAATTAATGTCTGAGCAATTATACCATTAAATTAATTTAAGCGGATTAGGTTCGAGATCTTTTTCTCAGATTAAAACTTACATACATAGCGAAATAACAGAAATTCTATACTACACAGCAGAAGATTAAACTTTCATACAATTCAAATAATAAGAGTCCAATAATGTCCATTACATCACAGTAAGAATATATTAGGATATGCGAAGCACCCGTCCTTAGGAAGTCAGGAGACAAAAATCCTGTCACTCAGACTCCTTTTATAAATTTCTAGGACGGACCGATCCTTCACCTATCCCTTCCCCTGTTCTTTCCCAACTACATCACAGGGCTACTGCCAAAAGAATAATCCTAACTTTATCTGGACTAGGACCCAAAAATTGGGGTTATAAAAATTTCTTTAACCCAAAAAGAACTTCTATCTTTCTGCCCTGCTAAGCGTTCGTATCTGATACATATAGCATAATAATGAGAAACACAAGTTTCCCAGTAGATTAACAATTCAAATTTTAAAAATCACTAATATGTATCAGGGTGCAAGCACCAAAATATTTAACTCTACATTCTTGAAATTAAAATATAGCGTTGTTCAAATTATAAATTGGCAAGCAATGTATGATCAAATTAAATGTCAATGAGATAAAGATAATATTCTTTCAAATAAAACACTTTGAATGCTATAAAACACATTATCATAAATTAACAAAAAATTCATGCTTATCATTCTTAAAACAGATTTGATATAAAAGTTGTGCACACTTGGGCACTCGTGGACACTTGGCCACCTTTAAAATTCTTTGTGCACACTTGGGCACTCTGTGGACACTTGGCCACCTTCCTAGGGTCATTGTGCACACTGGGGCACTACGTGGACACTGGGCCACCACCTAGGGTAATTATGCACACTTAGGCACTCTGTGGACACTTGGCCACCTTCCTAGGGTCATTGTGCACACTGGGGCACTACGTGGACACTAGGCCACCACCTAGGGTAATTGTGCACACTTGGCCACTCTGTGGACACTTGATCACCACCTAGGGTAATCGTGCTCACTTGGCCACTCTGTGGACACTTGGCCACCTTTATGATTCTTTAACAATTCTCAGGGGAAATTTTCTTTTTATGAAATCATAATACTAGTGTACATCTCCTTAAAATTCAAAAATTTTAAGAATAAATGTCCCTTTCTTTGAAATTAATATCGATGTACACTTCTCATAAAAATTATATTAATTTCATGAAGAATTTCCCCTTTTATTTAGAAATTACTATAAATGTACATTTCTTATGAAAATATTAATATTTTCGAGAATACTTTCACTTTTCTTGAAATTTAACTCTAGTGTACAATTCTTGTAAAAATTCTAATATTTTCAAAAATGATTTCTCCTTTCTTGGAAATAAATTTTAATGTGCATTTCTTATAAGAATTCTATTAAATCCCAGAGTAATTTCCCTTTCTTGAAAATTAATATCAATGCACCTTTCTTATAGAATGTTAAATACTCAAGAATAATTTCTCTTTACTTAAAAAATACATTGATGTGCATCTCTTATAAACTTCAAGAATAAATTCCCTTTTTTTTTAAAAAAAAAAATACTACTAAGGTGCATCGCTTGTAAATTGCCAGAATAAATTCTGAGGACTGGGCCTAGGGAGATTCATTAATTTGGAAATTCCGTTTCCTTTCTTCATTCTTTACTAACCCCCGTAAATGGTAGGGTTTCCTTCCTTTGTGGTTCCTTTGAATTTAACACCATGTAACTCTATTATTTTCCCAACAAAATACTCGCGTTATCTAATCCATCATCATTTCAATAAATCACACATGCCAGCCAACAAACATACATTTTGTCAAGAATGTAGGTACGGGATTATGTTCCTAAGAAATCTTGTAAAATGTGTCAGTTGCATTAACTAAACCATGGAACAAAATCTCAAATTGTTAACCTACCTTGAGGATGACTAGAAGGAAGTGATCTTGGCCTTTCCTTTGATCTCCTTCTACACATTGCTTCCTTTAATTATTACTTCTCTACAATAAATGCCAAATTTTCACTTTGGTCCAATCATTAAGGAATAGTCAGACACAAAATCTACAGGAAAACATCAAATTAGGATATTTTAAATTATACCAGAGGTTCCGAAAGCTCGAGATCTAATTTCTGGGATTTTCTAGCAGTTCCAATGACAATGCACGGCAGCGCACAACGACGGACGTTGGCTAGGGTTAAAAAATACACCAAAATGTAGCTTGAAACTCGAGGATGCTGAATCTGGTGTCTGTTCGGTGAAACACGGTCATTTAAACGACATTTTCTAGAGACAAAGTGTGACGCACGACAGACTATTTCTCCTCCATTTTGGGCGTGTGGCGGCGGCGTTCCACCAGCTGAAAGCTGGCAGCTCAGGCTACCCAAGGTGGCGACGGTGTGTTCGGACGGTGTCGAATGATGGAGATCGCGACGAGGCTTTGAAATCGCGATGGAGGGGAATGCATGTTATTTTCAGCCACTGTGGTGGTCGTCGGCTGTCAGGAATGGCAACTGAAGGTCAGCGGCGTTGAGCTGCATCGATGGTGGGGTTCGGCGACGGCGTAGGGCAGCTGGAGGTGGTGCGAAAATGAGAGGGAGAGGAGAGAGAAAATAGGTGAAGGAGAGAGAGAGGAAAGGAAAAATGAGAGGGAAAAGTGGGGTTTTAAGATTTTAAGGCCTTCAAGGGCATTTCAGTCTTTTTACACTTCGGGATAAATTTCAGATGCATTCTCTGATCTAGGCAAGGATACAGGCCCATATGGAAGGAATTTAGAAATATTTTGAAGATTTTAAGCCTTCCAAATTACTTGTTAATTTTCTTGAAGCTGGATCAAGTTTTCCTCCATCAGATAAAATTTAACTCCGAAAAATTCTCAAATTTCAACCGCAGGCTCAGAAAATCACGCTTAATTTAATTATGATAAAATCTACATTTATTTTATCCAATTAATTTATTTTAAAAAATACGGGTTATTACATTTTACTTCACGAAGCTTAGCACCACAAGGGCTCTTTTTCTCTGAATCTCAAGAGAGAAATTATTTAGAGAACTTTGCACAATGATCAGTTGCCTCAACTAAGTATGTTGATGTCGTATTTTTTGAGAAAGAATAATTTCTAATTTTGTTGATCTTGAAAAATGTTGGCCTCTATAAACTGATCAAAATCCAAAAGAAATAGAGCTCCAAGATTGTCAAAGCTTTTTATTCAAACATGAAATAGGATGATGTTGATCATTGTATATCTACTGAAGTTAGAGGAAAGTGATAAAATTTACCCAACAGCAAATAGGAGCTTGGTTGGGTGCTGAGTCTATTGGGTACTTGTTTGGAGATCATCCATCTTCCTTAGGTAGCATTCCAAACTATAAAGCCCAATCTATTCTGAATGCTTTGCTAACTACTCCTAAAGTTCATCCAACTGCCAACTTTCCCACAAAAAAATTTGAACTTCAGAATTGCCTCCTCCACTATATCATTACCAACAATTTTGTGAACAAGGGAGGTAACTTTGCCTTTGCAAGTGAGCCTGAGCAGTTTGCAATATATTGTATCCTCATGGGTGATCCTTTTAATGTCTCCTATTTTGTTATGGAGAAGATGATGAGGAGTGCTAGGATCAAGAAAGTTGTCCTCTCTTATGGCTCATTGATTACATGGATCCTTGAGAAGCATTAAATTGATCTCTTCGATAAGGAAATCTTAAGTCCAACTACCATTAACGAGACTACTTTATCTAGATTCCACTATCTGAGACATAGTGATGCTTGGGTATAGAAGCCTTTGTCACATGTTCAGAGCCAAAGAAGGGAACAAAGGGAGCAAAGAGAGGCTGCCCAGAATCAATCTGAGGATGTTTCAGCCCATGATGTGGTTCCTTCATCCATACCCACATCTGATCCCTATAACTCTTCCATATTTTTGAATGCCCTTCAAAACTTTCAGGCCTTTATCTTTCAAAGATTTGATACTTTGTATCAAAGTTTTAACTCTCTTAAGGCTCATTTCAATTCAAGACTTGATGGGCTGGCAAGGCAAGTTACTGATCTTGGCACATGACTCATAGCTATAGAGCTTACCTTCGTCGATAACAACAAGCTTTTGAAGCAATTTCAACGATCTTCGGGATCAAAGGGCTCTAAATAGATTGGTTTTCCTTTTTGCTGTTTATTGTACTTACCCTTTTCTCTCTTTTTGTTGATGAAAAAAGGGGGAGAAGTAGTTAGCTTAGGAAAACTTTATATCTAACTCCAATTATTAAATATATCTTTGATTTTTATTGAATCTATTTTGCTGATTATGATTACTGCCTTGATCAATTGCATAATCTTTTTATGAGACAGCACTAAAATCCTTGTACCTTTTTCAGGGAAAACTGTGAAAAATTATAACAAAGTTATGCATAAATTTAGGGAGAGTCTTTTTAAATTAATATTTTTCACTCTAACCCCAATATTTTTCACTCTAACTAATAGAAATAAAGCATTAAAAAATTCAAACAGAAGGCTACAAGTCGACTGCTAGCTAACAGAGAGCTACTAGTTAACTGTTAAACCCATAACAGTTGACTACTAGACTACTGTAAGTTAAAAGCTTTTTAATAGAGGCATGACAGTCGACTACCATGGGATAGCAGTCGATTGTAATAGCAATGTAATATAAAATTTTTTTTTAGAATGCCATCAGTTGACTTCCAACAAAGTAACAGCTAACTGCTGCCTGCCTGCACTACAAAATTTTGAACTAAAGAACATGGAAGTCGACTTGCAGGTTATGATAGTCAACATGTAAGGTACAGAGGTGACATCAGGTAAAGTAAAAATAGTTATTTTTTGCAAAGTTACACTTTGATTTTTTTTTTGAATGATTTTTGAATGTTTTCTCTTACAAAAACTCTATAAATACAGCCTCTGGAAAGCTTTAAAAAAATCAAGTTACACATCCTGAATAAATCCTCTGAAAAATTTTTGAGCTTTAATTTCTATTATTATCTATAGTTCTTCATCTGTAATATCTATTCTGAAAGAGCTAGAGTTTTGTTTGATTAAGCAACTTATTTCATCTAGAAAGTTGAGAGATATTCAAAGAAAGGTTTTCCTTGAAAGAGTAGAAAAAGAGAAAGTCAGAAAGATCTATAGCGGCTCACAAGTGCCCTATTTGAACTTGTGGTAATAGTGAAAACCCAAGTTGTGTTTGGGGACTGGATGTAAGCTTTGTTGGATAAATTGAAATAGGATAAATCCTTGTCTTTACATTTTCGCACATCATTTTCTGATCTTACATTCAATACTTTACTTTATTGCTCTTACTTTGACTTGCTCTGTTTTTGTTAATTTAACTGAACTATTCCTTGCATATGCTATTAAAACTGATATAGTTTTTCTATACATATGCCTTAAAGTTCTTTAGTTGTTCATTAAAATTTCGAAAGGCAAAAATTTTATAACAGCCAATTCACCCCCCTTTTGGGTGCGAGCTATTCCTAACATATTTTGGTCCTTTAAAGATATAGTAACTTTTAATTTAATCATTTACATATTATTTTTATTAATTTAATTACTTAAAGATAAAAATATCTTCAATGTTATACTTTTATTTAAAATTCATCCATATCTCAACATTTTACTTAACAAAATATTAACTAAAATTTTTCTTGCTACTGTAGAAGTTTTAGATGGTAGATAATCCACATTATATTAAAAAGGTCCATGTATGAAATTAGTCAAAAATTATTTTTAATATCCAAATTAATCCTAATTTCTAAATTACTGTTAGATACATAATTAGTTAAAAAAATGTGTATGCATTTAGGAAATTTTGATTTATCTAGACATTTTTATCTTATGTAGATTAACATTTGACATGTGAGAAAACTATATCATCAATTAAATTACGCTTCGACATTCATTTAGGCAAGAAATTTATGGATGAAATTTAGGTGGAAGGACAACATTGAAGGTACTTTTATTTTTTAGGGATTAAATTGACGAGAATGATTTATATAGGATTAAATTGAAAATAATCATATCTCTCAATAAGGATGACCATGGGTAGGATACTATATTTCCTATACCCAGAATTTGAGCGGGTATCCCCTTACACGGATCCGTAAAATTTGTGAATACTCGGATCTAGACTCGTTTATCTGAAAAAAAATTTAAAATAATTATTTTTTTAAATTATAACTTATCTACATATAAATTCATTGAAAAAGTATATAAATTACATTAATGATATTATGTAAATTTCAAATATATAATCAATATAAAATATTAATAAATTTATCCTTACAAAATAATTAAATATAATAATTTATAGGTTTATATTAAAGTTAAACTATTTTATTGATGAAATTGAAGCAAATAACATAATTTACATATATATTTTCTTCAATAGAATAAATTAAATATATATTTATAATATAAAAATAATATTTAAATAATTTATATTGAGAGAGTCTGAATTAAGGTAAAATACCACTATTCTCAAATTTAGACCTGCTCCTTTCATACCTGACCCTAGACCTAAACCCAACAAATGAATTTTACGAGTACTCATAAGATATACATATTTTGATTATCCATATCTTTCAATGCACCAAAATAATTTTTTTTTATATTTGATTCTAAGTCAAATAACTTGAATGTAACTTTTTATTGATTTTTGAGGTTAACTATTATTAATAGATAATATATATATATGGTTAGAAGATTTATTTTCTATTTTAAATTAAAAAGATAACATTAGTTTATCACATAAAAAAAATCCAAAAATGTCTTTTAAATATATTTTTTTATTTTTTATTTTAATTTCAAAAATAATTTGTTATTAAAGTTTATCATACACATTTTCAATAGTATTTTTTATTTTCAGTAAAATAAAATAGAAAAAAATCAAATCAAATCAATTTTTGATAGTAGTAGAAGTACTTTATTTTTGCAATGAGAAAACAAAAACAATGAATTTTTTGGAATTAGGAGAAGAAAAAGTAGTTTTTTTAAATAAAAATACTCTCTTAATCACCTTTTTTTTTATTTGTTTCCTCAAATATATGTCATTTTTAATAATTTAATAGAAAAACACTTTTAGAAAAAAATTTATCATACTTTTCAGTCTTCTAATCTTTAAAATTATTTCCAATGCTCATGAGGTTTGATACATTACACAAATTTATTTTTAATTTATTTTGTTATCAATGAAGCTAATATTTCATACAGTATTTATTCATTTCAAAATAATTAAATTATTTAACTATCTTTATTATTATATTAATAATTTTACATTAAAAATTAATATTAATATTAATTATATTTATTTTTATATTAAAAATAAAATTATAATTTATTCTGTACAAAAAGTTTTTACTTACAAAAAATAATTTATTAAAAAAAGCAAATATATTTTTTAAAATTAAAAGAATGATGAGTATAATTTAATTAAATAAATTAATATAATTTTCTCCATAGAAAATGTCCCACCAAAAGAAAATAAGAAAACTCAAGCCAACTAATTACACAACAGTGACAGGATTTTTATTCTGTCAAACTTCAATACACACATGGGATTAACATTAATTTTGGGCACCACATGTCGTTCCTAGAGCTTTAAAAGAACTTCTCGTGTATTTATATATGGGACCCACTTTATTAGTGGATGGGAGGTATACGTATCACTTCAAACCAACTACTACGAACATTCATTGAGGCAAACCTGATCCCTTGCCGTCCCATTCGCCAACGTCTATTTATTGTTATATGTCAAGTATTTTATGTAAAAAAAGGAAAGTTAATCCCCTCATACTCACTTTGAGATTTGCATTTACTAAAATAATGAATAATGAAAGTAACTAAGTGACGAAGGTATAACAAAAAGATAAATTAAAAACTTACTTTTTATAAACTAAAATTTACCCGAACCTTTTTTATATATTTTATCACTTTACTATTTTTTTCACTTTAAAATATATAAATCCTTAATCCAACCATATATCAACCACCACTTTCAATACGAGTAGGGCCAAACGAGAGAAGGGAACTAGCTAGCAATCGACCACGTACGCCAGATGAGAAACTAGAGTTGATTGATCTCTGTAGATTGTTGAATTTGTTGGGCTGGATCGATTAACTCTTTAATTATTAATATTTAAATTTTTTTTAATTTTTAATTAATTTAATTTAAATTAATTAAAATCTTATCAAGAAATTAAAATATTTTTTAATAATTTTATATACAATACTAAAAATAAAAATCTTATTTAAAAAATATTTATTACCTTAATTAATCATTAACCTTATTTTTCTTTGCATGACTAATCATGTTCCTTGATCGTACACTTATTTAGTGGTTTAGCATTCAAAACTTCTACCTACCTACCCCATCATATCAAAAGTAGCTTTTGCAGCAAGAGGTCATAATTTATTTCTAGTTTCTTTCTTGGTCGATGTAAAAATGAGCATAATAAAGTATAATAAAATATCTAATAAACATATTCAATAAAATATAATAAAAAACTGAAACTGAATCTTCTAATAGGCTTGAAAGGATTTAACCCAACCTTTTATTACTGTTTTTTAGATATACACAACAGTATACAGACAAAAAAAAAAATTATGTAAAAAGAGGAAGGGGCTTTTATCTCCTCTCTCTCTCTATATATATATATATTAAATTTAAGAATAATTCTTATGTATACTTAGTGTACATACAGTAAAAAGTAATTGAGAGTTAAAATTAATTTCTTACAACAGTGTAAAAATTTATCTCAATTCTTTATTATTTTCTATTATATATACACTATAATATAGCCAACAAAAATTACTTAGTGTAGGTTTTGTGTGTTTGGTTTGTTTGGGGGTCCCTAGATATATCAATATACATGTAGAAGGTATATTACATGGTAGCTGCAGTGAGCTAGCAAGACGAAAATGTGAAGAAAAAGGACTAGCTGTATAAATGCCTTAATCCATAGGACCAAACCATATAGCATTGCACGGTGCTCCTCTTGAAGCTGGAGACTTGGTAGGTGTAAGTTGGGAGACCAACTTAAATAAACTAGTCTTGCCTAATATCAGTATATAATTAGAGCTTCTCATTTGAAGCAAATGTAAAAAGAGAAAAACCAACAAGATCTTTGCTCAACATAAATGAGTCATGTTATGAAGGAAGGCCAAAATTGTCTCTTATCTTTATTTAGTTTTAATTTTATTATTTACCTTTATAAATTAACATACTTTTTTTTCTTGATCAAATATGTTATATGTAGACCTCAATAAAGGGTTTAAATAAAGTCAAAATGTTTCAAAAGCCTAAATTAATAATATTTAAAATTTTTTGAAAGTATATGAAAAATAACTTTGTACACCATTTTATTCTGGCTTAATTTTTTTTTATTTTATTCATTTTCTAAATAATAATAATTTTATGTAAATTTCATATATAATTGTTGTGTTAGTAATATATACTAAACTTTTATTTTAATTTTAATTTTAATTTTATAATAAATATATAAAATTTAATTTATTTTAAATTTTAAAAATAATTATTTTATATTAATCAAATATATATTTAATATTTTTTTTATTCTAAACTTCCTGCGTCGATATGAAAACTGTCCCGCCAATCTGTCACTAGAAACCTACCTAATCACTTAATATTTAATTGTCAACCACATAGCTGTTCTATTATTCATGTTACCGATGCCAGTAACTCCATAATCCGTTTGACGTACAGAAGCTGCTTTGTCTTTGGATTTAGATGTTTTAATATAAGAAGAAAGTAAACTTTACGAAATAAAAAAAATAAAAAATTTGAGTGTTAATCTATTCAACATAAATTATTTATTCATTTATTATAATATATTTTTTTCTATGTTTTTCTTATTTTAAAAGTTTTATCATGTAAAATATTATAAAGAATGGTTTTTTATTGTCTTTTTTTCCAAAGGAGTCCCAAAGCATAATGGTAATCTCAGTGTAAGAGGGGAGCGACTACTGGAAAGAGCTTTGCAAAATAAGAGCAATTAGGTACCAGAGTCCACCACTAATTGATGCTTGGCGTTAGACACTGCTCCATACTAGATCCATATGGAAGCTACGGACACGAGGGCCACAATTTGCGTTCACTTATGTATATATGGCCCTCCAAGGATACAGAAAGACACCATCTTTGGGATTACTTACAATAAATAACTGTTCACATTAATTCTCCTTGGTTAATGCCAGGTGACTTTAATCAGGTCATGTTTAGCGGAAAAGTTAAGCATTCGGTATTCCATCTCTAATGCTAATGAGTTTCAAAACTTCCTTGATTAGTATGGTTTAATTCACCTACATGCTCAAGGCAATTAGTACACATGGAGTAATGACAGACAAGATGCTGTATGGGAACGATTACATAGGGATATATGTATTTTTGAATGGCTTATTAGCTTCCTCAATACAAGTGTTTTCTGTCTTCCTCCGCACTGTTATGATCATAGCCCTCCACTAGTAAATATGCATGAGCAAATACCATATAGGCCTCACCTCTTTCATTTTGAAGTCACGAGGCTCTTAGATACCTCTTGTAGCACTGTTGTGAGACGCTTGGAATATAAATAATAGGGGCTCTTGTATATAACTTGGTGCAAAAGTGTAAAAATATCAAGTTTACTCTTAAAAAATGGAATTTTGAACATTTTGGGAGAGTACAAGTACAAATCTCTAAGTTAAATGGGGTAGTTAGCTAATATTTCAGTAGCAAATGGGTACACAACAGATTATATATCATTATTTGGTACAAAAAGAAATTGAAATCAGAAGAGAGTTCGAAAAGTTGCTAGATAAAGAATAAATCACGTGGGCGCAAAAGTCACGTCAAATGTGGCTATTGCAAGAAGATACAAATACAAAGTATTTTCATACTATTGTTAAAAAGTGGAGAATTAATAATTGCATTACAAGAATTAAAGATGAACACGGAGTATGAACTCAAAGCTATGAAGAAATGGAGCAGCGTGCAGTAGAATACTTCAAGGAAGTATATAAACAAGAAGACCAGTGCTCCACAGATGATATATACAATCAAATCTCACATATCAATCTACCCAAACTCTGTGAACAAGAAAGAAAAAGTCTAATTGAGCCAATCTCCCAGTGAAATTGAGCAGGCACTATTTTAAATGAAACCAAACAACGCTCTAGGTCCTGATGGTTTTCTTACTCTGTTCTTCCAACGGTTTTGGCACATCATTAAAGAAGATTTAACATGTTGTATTCAATCTTTTTTCAACAAGGGATACTTACTCAAAGAGCTTAAGCAAACCATAATCACATTAATTCCTAAGATAAAAGTGCCAGAAAAGTTCAAAGACTCAGATCAATTAGCCTCTACAATATGATCCTAAAAGTTATTTAAAAAATTTTGGTGCTTAGGATGCAGAAAACTATGGAACGAGTAATATCCCCATATCAAAATGGTTTGTCAAAGGTAGGTTTATGTCGAACAATATCTTTTTAGCTTCGAAACTCATGACCTACATTCATAAAACAAAAAACCCTAAAAAACATGGTGTGCATTTAAACTTGACATATAGAAGGCATGTGATGAAATGTCATGGAATTTTTTAGAATCAGTCCTTCATAATATGAATTTTCCTCCTCATTTTACCAAATTCATCATGAAATGTGAGGATAGTCTCATATTCATTACTCCTAAATGGCTAAAAAGTAGGATATTTTTATCTTGAAAGAGAAGTTAGACAAAGGGATCCAATATCACCCTATTTGTTTTTAACTTGCTCCAATATACTATCTTGTCTTCTCATACAATTGAAAGCAGAAAAGAAAATCTGGGGAATTAAATTTGCTAGAAGAGGACCATTTATAACACATCTCATATATGCAGATGATAATTTTATTCTTCCAAGCTATCCCAGAAAATTGTCAAGCCATTCATCAGGCCTTGGAATTTTATGGCAATTTAGCAGGTAAAAAATTAAGCAAGGAAAAATCCCTCGTAATCTTCAGCCCAAATACACCAAGAAAATTCAAGAGATTCATGGTATCTATACTAGGAGCAAAAATATGAAATCAGTTAGGTAGATATCTTGACATCAAAATTGACCGACATCGCAATAAAGCAAAGTTTTTTCAAGAAATGAAGAAGATTCAAGGTAAATTTAGTGGATGGAAGAAAAAATTGCTTTCTCAAGTAGTTTGTCTTACACTTATCAAGTTAGTAATGCAATCAATTCTCATTTATTAAATGGAAAATGCAGCTTTTCCTAAGAAATTCTACAATCACCTTGATGCTATCTTACCAAATTTCTTCTGGGGATTTAAAGGAGACAGACTGACAATGCATCTTCTCAATAGGAAAAAATTGTTCATTGCAAAAGACAGAGGAGGACTGGGACTTAGAAACTCTAAGTCTTTTAATAAAGCTATGCTAGTGAAACAAACATGGAGAATAGTCAATTAGCCATCCTCCTTATTTAGTCAATAGACAACAGCAAAATATTTCAAGGATAACATTACACATGTAACGACCCCTTTACCATAACATATAATTTAGGAGGCGTGAAATGCTATAAAAAATTTTTGCTTTCAAAATATGCAGCGTTCGGACTCGTTACTGATTGAGTGCAACCCAAATAACCGTCCCTATTTAGATTTTACTTAACCCCATACTTGCGCAGCTTATTTAATACCTCAAATCATCAAACAATACAGCCATCAACATACTTTGAAATATACATCTAAATTACCATTCATACATTACATTTGAGATACTAATTACAGGATATAACTTAATCATTTGCCACAATAGTACATAAATATCTCCAAATACAAATTCCGTGAACAATAAACTT
Source organism: Senna siamea (assembly GCA_031216115.1). Classification (NCBI taxonomy): domain Eukaryota; kingdom Viridiplantae; phylum Streptophyta; class Magnoliopsida; order Fabales; family Fabaceae; genus Senna; species Senna siamea. The sequence goes on from CM062356.1 coordinate 16,411,701, forward strand.
CATATTAAGGCCATTAAGCCATTTAAAATTAATATCATAAGCTACAACATAGCTTTTCAGTCTTTCTACAGTTTTACGCAATAAATACGTTCAATCCTAGGCTAATTCTTGGCGCCATCACGCCCTTGATTGTCTGAACACAACTTAATGAGATTTTGAATCTCAGTAGAGTAAAATACAATTTATTTTATTCAAAACAACTGAGTGTTCAGTTATACCTCCATCCGAGTATAGAAAACCTCTCCCCAAACTCATTTATTTAATAAAACATGTGAATTGAAGCTTCATTTATCAAAAATCAATAAACATGAAAAATCTAGTGACTATTCAAAAATCATAAATCAAAATTATTTTCTCAATCAAAGAATATAAGTAATTATGAAAAATCATCATTTTTCAAAATACTTGCAGTCAAATTTTCATATTCATTGCATAACGCTACTACGTTACTGTAAGGATTTCAATCATCTGTACATATATGCATAAAATCATATAAATAATTTCACAATTCATTACTTGCTGTTTTTCAATCTCATTTTAAAATCACGGGGACCGTCCTCCCGGTGATTGTCAAAGGACTGTCCTCCTTGTGACTGAGAACCTAATATCGAAAAGGGACGTCTCCCATCATGTGCACATTACAAATAGGTCTCATTTCTCTATGTCGATTATAAAGCAAAGTATATATATAGGTGACTAATACTTAGGATTATAGGGCTTTACTCTTAAACTAATCTATTCCCCTGTATAGACTCTCCTCCTTTACTCCTTATAGTCTTTCATAGGGGTGTATTAGTTTAATGAATAAACCTTAACATATACAGACCAATTCAGTGTTCAAATAATGAAAGTTTAAAAGCAGGTCTAAATATAAAATACTTGACAACCGTTCATACCAGTTATCAAATATCCATCCCAGGTTTCGTCTGCACTATAAGCATAACATTCCAATAGTCCAATCAAAACTAGCAGCAAAGAATTTTCAAATACATTTCAAACACATACAGGTCATTTCTTATACTCATCTAATCCAACACATATTTCTCAGTACATGTTCACAAACGTAGTCACAACAGTCAATTCACATTAAACATTTATCCTAACAATGGGGAGTGTAGATTACTCTACCTTAATTGAAATTTCCTTCACTTAACTTAAAATTCTCCTTCTTTTCCTTGGATTAATTATTCAAGCCACCTCTATACATTTTGTAAACAATATTTAGAACTAAAACCTATTTTCAATGCCTAAGAAAATAAGTTTGCACTGTAGTCCCTCATTTATCCAAATTTGTTATTTGGCTATAAAATTATCAAACTCATTCTATTATATTTCTAGGAACCTAATTGGACATGATTCAACTTCATAATGCAGAATTTACAGAGTTTACAGTACGTTATATAAGATATAAAATCCTTTTTAATTTAGTCCCTGTAAATTTCTAAGCATTGGAATAACCTCTTAAATGTCACAATATTCTCCTTATTTCATACAAGAGCTTCCATGTAACTCAATGTTACAGAAAATACCAATACTCATTGCATTTCAGTCCATATACCAATATTTCTGAAGGTTACAATTTAGTCCCTAAATATTCAATTGAAACTTTTCCAATAATTTTCTTCCATTTTCCAATTCCATAAATTCACAAAAGTCCTAATCAAGCTAAGGATTACAGAGATACATCAAATTCTGCAATTCTACTTCATACCAAACTTTTTCAGAATTTGCAATTTAGTCCCTATTTACCAATTCATAGTTTTTATCATTTTTCTCCAATTTATTCCTTTAATTCATTCCTAATAGCATCATAGAGACTAAAAATTACAGAAAAAACAATTAATTCAGAGTATTTCACTGTATACCAAAAGTTTTGAAAAATTGCAATTTAGTCCCTGCACCTTTCGTGGCGTTTTTCAGCGACTGGAGGCGAAGGTCACTGGTAGCTCAAGGGTGTTGCCGGGCAGCTCAAGCATCGATCATCAGCGATCCAACAATGCAAAATCGGCCGAATCGACACTACTTTCCGAATTCGCAACAGAAGAAAAAATGAAGTGAGCAGACGACGGAGTTGCAGACGACGTGCTGCGATGTCGAGCAGAGCTGCTGCACCTTTTGGCGGCGACAGGTGACAATGCGGTAGTGATTTGGCGGACGAACGATGACTGACAGCATGGGGAAGAGAGAGGCGCGAGAGAGGCGCGAGAGAGAGAGAACAAGTGAGCAGGAGGGAGAGAAAATTGGGAGGAAAATGAAGAAAAATGGAGTTTTAAAGTTTTTGAAGACATTTTGATCTTTTCTCACTTTACCCTAGATAAATTTTGGATGCGTTTTCTGATTTAAACAAGAATTTAAGATGATATGGAAGGAATTTGGAGATTTTTAAGGTATCATCAACTTTCCAAAATTATCTGCAAAGTTTCTCAAGGCAAATAAAAAATTTTCTATCAGATATAATTTTATTCCAAAAAATTTTCAAATTTAAGTTACAAGCTCAGAAAAATTTTCTCAATCACCTCCCAATAATATTTCAAGGTTTTCAGTTATTTTATCCCAATTCTTTAATTAATTTTAATTAGGTTATTACAACACAGGAGCCAAAAAATACTTCTCATGGGCATGGAAAAGTGTATAAGCATCTGGAAAAGTAACCTTTGATAATTTGTGGTGGATAATAGGAACAATGAATAATGTAAAAGTAGGAACAAAATTATGGTGGAATCCAGAACATATAAGTTATAAAAGAAGTTTGTCAGTCAAAGATTTGATTCTACATCCTCTTTAGGTATGGGATAAGAGTCAACTACAACAAATTTTTATTCATCAGGTTGCATAATCAATCTTAATGACTCTAATTTCTTAATTTGGTCCAATTGACTCAATTATTTGGAAATCCTCACCTAATAGTACATACAAAGTGAAACTCGGATACAACAACCTAAAGGATGATGAGCATGCCATTACTTCCTATCCAACTTTTCCTTGGTGTACATTTTGGAAACTATAGATTCCCCAAAAATATCTAACCTTCATTTGGATGGTTATTCATGTTGCTCTGCCTATGCTTTGCAATCTAAGAAAGCATCATCTTCAGCTATCAACATTGTGTCAAATATGTTCAATGGAAGAAGAATCGTTGGAACATCTATTTTTCCATTGTTCTTTTGCAAAAGCAATTTGGTTTGGATCATCACTCCATAAGAGTAGATGAAGTCACCTCTCCCACATTAGCTAGCTGGCTAGACAGTACTTGGTTAAGGAAAGTCACTAATAAGGACTCCAGTATTATACAATAGGTTACTCTTATAATATTTTTATTATATAATATTTGGCAAGCAAGAAATAAGTAGCACATGGAAGGCAAGACATGCTCGTCCGAAGCTACACTTTCAGCTATTCAAAATCAACGGCCAACATTATTAAAAAGCTTTAGGATAGCAACAACATTGCACAAAACAAAATTACAACCATTTCAGCCTCTAAAGATTAGTGAGTTACTACTACCTTTACCTGAGTAAATTTTTAATTTTTACCAAGTTAAATAATCAAGTGTTATTAGTTTGGGTTGCTACACTCGGGTTCTCACACGTAATGTAAATGCAGTGAAAATTATCTACAGATATGTGATGCTAAGTAGAATAAAGAAACAACAGAACTGTCACTCATACCCCTCTGCTTGTCCCACAAGCAGGTATTTCTCACATATATTGGATACATATATGCCCCTCTTTGTATGCCAAAAGTCCTCCTGACCCGTTTCCAAAAAAATAATAAAGAATCAAGATATCGAACATCACATATTTACATATCAAAATAAAGTACCACCAAATTAGTCCTGCATATCTATCCCTCCAGTGAGTAGGGGAGTAAAGGGAATATCTACAACTGAAATCACCCATACTACCTTTATTATCATGAAATAACCTAGAATGAGTATGTCTACCCAATCCAACTCTACCTCCATTAGGATCTAAAATCTAGTCATTTGATACAAACTAGCATTTAATGAGAATAATTTCTCAGTAACAATAATAATCTGATTTAAAAAAATTATTGACTTGTACCACCGTACTGGTACAAAAATACACTACATTCTTTTCTCATCAGTTAGTATATTATGACTATTGGGATTACATGCACGAATTAAATAATTTCTTACATATACTTATAAATACATATCATCTCATCACACATTAACCATGTAACATCCGCTCTTATTTTATAAGAGATGTTTGTTAGTTATTAAATAAGTTAAATGTTTGTGTGTTGAATTACATTGCATGTAGTTGCATTAGAAGGAAGAACTAAATTGAAAAAAAAAAGTAAAGACTTGAATGAGGAAAAAGTGTTACTAATGGAAGCTATGTAAGCTTTCCATATATAGGGGTAGCCTATTGTAAATTTTTCTAAAATATTTACTGTAATTACCAGAATTTTGAACTTACCCACCAATGGTTTAAGGGCAAAATGATAAATTTGACATATAGCCGAGGAAATTATCATTTTAAGGTGAATGATCAAAAATTATTATCAGAACTGGCAATTCCCGAACCGCCTATAAATAAGGCCAAGTCCTAGAAGCTCTATTTCCCACCTTGCATTCTAAAATCTAGAGAGAGAAAGTAAGCGAGAAAGAATCAAAGTCCCATTTTCAAAAAAGATTGAATCCACAAACGCATCCAGGAAAGTATCTAGCACACTAGCAATTTAAAAGTAGAGACTTAAGGTAGCAAAACAACCCCATCTCTCTAATTTTGAATTACTGTTCCTATTTTTGAAAATGAGATTTTAATGTTATCTGAAGTAATAGAGGGATTAAAACTACATTCTTGACGTTTATGAATGCTATTGGGTGTTTTAAACTGCGTGAATATACTTATGCATACTGAAATCAAATTATGAAAAATGAGTTTTTACCTATTGTGTAAAAATAAGGTTTAATCCAAAATTTGAATGAGATTAAACGATAGTTTGGGCTATTTTTATGTGATAAATGATGCTTGCACATCAGTATTAAGTTAAGGAGGGTCAAAAATGATTTACAAACTAGTTCTTGAGAAAAAAATTGGGTCAATGTATGATTTGAAAAATAGAGCATAACGTAGCATTCGACTTATAGACCCTATCAGTTGACTATCATGTTCTTCAGTTGCCCAAAAATGCATACAAAGTGCTAAAAGTCAGCTACCAAGGGCTGAAAGTCAACTGCAGTGCTCTTATTTTTTAGAAAATTGTCAAGAATAAAACAATCGACTATCAGGCTTGTAGCAGTCAAATGGTAGCGCTCGGGTATGAAAATTTTTGAGACAATGAGCTGCAAGTCGACTGCTAGGCCTCTATTTTAAAAAATAAACTCAATGACCTAATTTAAAACATAGTTAGCCTAAAACTTCATTCAAATAAATGATCTAAACCTAAAATTATGTAATGGATAACATAAGAATTATGTATGAAAGAGAAAGAATAAGAATGAAATAAGATGAGAATTAAAAAGAAAAGAACATGAGAATTGAATAAGAGAAATGAGAATGGTATTTCTAATATATATATATATATATTAATGGTAGATAAGTTCATACTTGAATGACTAATTGTCAGTATGGGACGGTAATTAGATATTTCACAATGTCGTGATAATTGTAAATTCTAAGTTAGTGAACTAAATAACCAATTTAAAGAGTCATGTACTTAGAATTTCACATAACTATAGCATGAACTAAATCACCTTAATTTATTTACTTGTGAATAACGTAAAGAAATATGATCTATTTGAGATAAATGATAATCATATAAACTTGTAATCTCATGATCCGCGAGTGCAGAGTAAGAAAATGAACTGTTCGAGGTGGCAATAAACTCGCGTATTGAGATATACCAATCCCATTTGGATAGGAAGGAAAAATACAATATCACAGGTGATATCAATCCCACTGGTTTAAAAATGGTTTGCCGGACAAGGGGTGTGATAGGGACCATTAGGTTACTGCTGAACAGGAGGTATAGCAAGAATCATTTAGGGTAACCTACCTGACAGAGGGTGTGGTAGAGACCACAATGAGTATGACAGAGACTCCATTGAGTACTTGGATCCACCGAAAGACACTCCAAATAGTACATGGAAGTTGAAATGAACACGAGTAAAGGAAAGTAAAATGAAATAATTATTCATGAGTGCTAAATTTTATGCACGAAGTTGTTCGCTTAACGACTCTATGTTCTCTTATTGTATTATGATGAATATGAGTTTGGCTAAGGTCACTGAGAAATACTCTGATTTTCTTATTGCTTTATATGTGAAAATGTTTTTATATAAGAATGATCATGTTATCATTATAATCTAATAATGTATCATGTGTGATGGATATAAGGTGAAATGCACATGTATTTATAAGTATGATGTATGATGACATTCATGCATAGCATTCCAATGGCAATGATATTTATATGATGATGAGAAAATGATGTAAAATATTTTTTGTATGAGTATGATAGGGATGAGGGTAGTATGGGATGCCCAAGTCCCACATCGAGTAGAATGGGATGCTCGATGGGGTATTTAAGTAGTGTGGTTCTTTTCCTTCAATAGCTAGCTTTTGAAGGAGGGTTCCCCAAGCCACTTAGATCCTATCAATTGGTATCAGAGCTGGTTTGTCGACGGCACGGAGAGGGTTACCTGCAGAGGGTTCTGACCTGCGAAAGGTTCTGACCGGCAGAGGGGCTGACCCGCGGAGGAGTGAAGCAATGCCGAGTGAAGTGTCGCAGAGTGCAGCTGCCGGGTCGTCGGCTCTTCAAGGGCGGTGCTATGATAGGGATGAAGGTAGTATGGGATGCCCAAGTCCCACATCGAGTAGAATGGGATGCTCGATGGGGTATTTAAGTAGCTTGGTTCTTCCCCTTCAATAGCTAGCTTTTGAGAGAGGGTTCCCCAAGCCACTTGGATCCTATCAGAGTACAGTGGTACAAACTAGCGATTTAATAAATTGGTTATTATTACTACTGAGATGTATTCTCATTAAAAAATATTGATTTGTATCAAATGCATAAATACCAAGTATTACTAGAGATGGAAGTATATTTGGTGGAGATGTCCTTTTGGGGGGTACTTCCTATCCTTAAGAAAATTTGGGGGTTATTAATAGTAGAAAATCCCCCAATACTGTAAGAGACAGGAGATGATATTTTGAATATTTTGGGCATGTAGAAAGATATTTTGTATAAGAAAAGTATGAAAACATATATATATATATAAAGATATGTGAGAAAAAATAGTATGAATGGCAAGATTGTTATCTCCTTATTTTAATTGACTAGTTTTTGTAAACTCATATCTATAGGTACTCGATAGGTAACTGCTATGTATATAACTAATCATATATGTGAATGTATATATATATATATATATGTTTGATTTCATTTACTTTTGCTACGTAACGTGTGAGAACCAGAGTGTAGTAAACCAAACTAATGACACTTAATTATCTAACTTGATAAAAAGTTAAAATTGACTCAAGTAAAAGGTTTAGTAATTCACCAATCTTATAGTGTATTGTAGTATATTATTTAAATAACTAAAATAAACTATAAGATTGGGGGATACAAACCACACAGGATGTATTCTCAAATTATAATAGTAACAAAATCACATTCTCATATCCCTTCAAAGCATAAATAAGAAATTAATGCATATTGTTATGACTATAAACAAAAACATCATAAAAGAAATCTTTAAAAATTCTCATTCATAAATGAGTCTATCTTGTGGTCCTAGACCATCTGCAATATTCTCGTGATACTGCCTATTTGCTGTATTCTTGCAGTTTAACCAGTTACAGTATTCTCGTAGTCTTCAACCATTTGCAATTATTCTCAATTATGATTTATGCTCTTATTTAAAATCTCATATCTTTCTTTCTTTTTCTCATTCATTCTTAAACTCTTTCTGATTCATTCTCAAATCACAGGTTAACCATTACATCTCAGGTATAAATCTCTCATTTGAATGAAATTTTGGGCTAAAAGTGCTTCAAACTAGGTTATTGAGTTCATTTTCTAAAATAGAGGCCTACAAGTCAACTTCCACCCTCTTGGCATTTGACTTCTCATAAAATTTTCCAACCCGAGAGCTACTAGTCGACTATCCCAAATCTGATAGTAGGCTACTCCGTTCTTGGCAAATTTTTGGAAAAGATGAGCACGACAGTCGACTTTCACAGACTGGCAATCAACTGCTAGCACTCTGGATGCGTTTCTGGGCAACGAAGAACACAAAAATCGACTGGTGGAGGCTACAAGTCGACTGCTATGTTATACTCTATTTTTCAAACTTGCTGTTGACCCAAATTTTTATTCAAGAACATGTTTGTAAGTCCTTTCTGATGATCAACAACACAGTACCAGTATGTAAGCATCATTTATCACATGAAAAGAACCCAAACTATCCTTTAACCTCACTTAAATTTTGGATTAAACCTCATATTCACTCAATAAGTAAAAACTCATTTATCATGATTTGAATAATGCATTCATAAGTACATCTATGCAATTTAAATTACCCAATAACAATCAAAAAGTTAAGAATGTAAGTTTTACTTCCTCTCTAACGTAAACAGTATGAAAATCAAAGTTTTCAGCACATGAAAAGTAAAATTCAAAATTGAAAGAATTAAGTTGTTTACTACCTTGTTAATTTCAAGCTTGTAAATGATTGTTTTGAGGTATGTTGGTGTATCTTCCTAACTTCTGGGATGCTCAACTTCTTCCTATAGCCTTTTTCCTTCACAATTGCTTCACTTTCTCTCTCTAGAATTCTCTATTTCTCTTTCTAAAACTCTGAAATTCTGGGTGAGTAATGAAGGTTTTGATACTTAGTCTTATTTATAAGTGATCCGAAAATTATCATTCCAATTCTAATTCTCGATCATTCAACTCAGAATGATAATTTCTTCGACCACATGCTAAATTACCATCTTGTTCTTGAACTATTGGCAGGCAAATTCAAAAGTCTAGTAGCTACAGTAACTCTTTTGACTAAAATTGCGGTAAATTACCCTGGAGTATTGAAAGCCTATACAGCTTTCTCCACTAAACTTTTTTCCTCTCATTCCAGTTCCCGCTCTTTTCTTTCAATTTAGTCCCTCACTCTAATGCAACTACATGCTATCTAATACAACATACACAAACATTTAACTTATTTAAAAATTAACATACATCTCTCAATAAACAGGAGGAGCCAATGTTACAACTACAAAAAAACTAATTTTTTGGTCAAAACAGGCATCTAGCGACGACTTTGACCGTTGCTAAAACTCTATCGACAATTATCGTAACCATTGTTAGAGGCTCTGCCGTCACCTTCGCTAATAACAATTATAATAACCTTTGGAATAACTATCGCTAGAGGGGAAAAGTATTTAGCGCGATTGTAACCATTGATATTTTCTTTTACAATGGCATTCTTTAATATCTAGAGACAATTATGACTATCGCTTAAGTCAATATTATTGTTATGATCACCATCAAATATACCGATGGTTATAACCATTCATAAAAATAATGAAGTATATTTTTTATCTTTAACAACGGTTAAGCGTCGTTAATTTATTTTTATAATTTTTTATACAATATATTTTTTTTTAGATAGCTCAACATAAACTACACATTTATATGAAAGACATTTAAGTTAATTCAAATATGTATATAGATTCAACAACCAAAATATATTTATGATTCCATCAAAATATAATTTACATACATATGTTCCAACATGAAATTAATAACCAAAACAAAAATCTTAAGATTATCACAAGAACATTACCATGCGAGTCTCTTCTTGATATCTCTCAATTTCTCCTGCCAAAGACAACAGAAAAAGTCATTGAAGGAAAAGCAACAAACAAACAAAACTTGGTTTATATTTATAAATAACTAAGTATTGTATATAAGATACCTGAGACTCATTGGAATATGCCCGAATCGAAATAGTGCAGGAAAAGCTTTATAACCAAGCTTATATTGCTGAAACTCAAAATTTGAAGACCAAGTTAAGCCTAAATTTACATTGTTGAGCAAAATTCATGTAAAGAGTAATGTGGTGAATCATAATGGCTCCTAAACAATACAAATTCCATTTCTTCACAGTACTTTTAATTTTTAAATAGGACAAGCAAGCAGTAAGAAGATGAGAACCAGAAAAAGGATGAAGTTTGAAACATCACATTACATATCTTATATATATATATATATATATATATATATCAACATTCTTAATTTCCTCCTTTATATGGTCTTTAACTTCGATTTCTCTTAAAATTACGTAATTTATAAATAGAATGGAAAAAAATCAATCAATAGATAACTCTGGAAACATACATCAACAAATTTTTTTTTTTTTTAATTTCACTTTGTCAACACATCAGAAAGTAAAAAGAAATAAAAACATAGCCTAAAACTAAATCCTCCCATTCTTACTACCCTCTCTTATGGATGCTCAGCATAAAGCAGTATGTATGAAACACAGTCCAATTAGAGCTAATATCATACAAATAAAAGATCAAATAGCCACATGTACCACTCTTGTGCTCCAGTTGTTTCGTATTGGAATACAAGTGGATTAATTTAATTAATTTATATATCTTCATCAGTCTGTTTCATATATATATATATATATAAAGGGATGGAGTAGTGTACTTTATATGAACTTATGAAGATATTGCTGTCCTTCATTTTCTCTTGGGCTCCGTTTTGCTGTTTTGTTTGAGTGTTGTCAGTTCTTTAAAAAAGGAGGGTCCTATCAACAACCCATACAAAATAAATTATAAGAATACACTAGTTTTTCTTCTGTTCCATAACTCTAGGAATAAGAACAAAATATGATATTATTGATCAAATCCTTTTTTATCAATAGGTTTTCAATCTTACTCAACAAGAGGGGATAAATTTTCATTAATTCACTATTACACCTTGCATAAGAGGCATTTTCATGTGAAATCAATGACTACTATAGTCCATTTAATTTTCATTTCCTTTCAATTTTCCCTATGCAGTAGAAAGCAATAATGAGAAAGAGGAAGGTCTATCCAGGATATTAAGGCATGTGGGAGGGCAAGCTGCTTATCAACAGGGAAAGAAGCAAAACACAAACCTTCACTAAAGCGTCATCTTCAACACTAATAAACAAGCAGAAAATCTCAATGCAGAAAAGAATCATAAAACAAAATTCAAGCAGGCAGAGTTATGTCCAATTTTTAATAAAGAAGGCATCAATTATGTTTTATTTTAATTTAGATAAACTTTAGCTCAATTACACCCAACAAATAAATAAATGTTCTAAAATATTAATTTTTTTCTGCCAGAAAATATCCTTAAATTTATTATGTGAACCCCTTCCTTATTTTTCAAAGTTCAATTTCTCAAATTGTTGACACAATCTACATAGATCTAAATAATGTGCCTTTAACTACATTTTTAAACATTTTTAAAGCAAACTAATGCATCCTACAAAAGCATTGCAATGGAATGTACATTCCTCAAACCATCTAACAATTTCAAGATTCATAGCTGGTGATTACTTCATCTATCTCTTTAGTTATATTACATGCTAGATTTGCTTCAAGATGAGATAACGTATTTACAGTATACCAAGGAAAAAGCTGAAAACTCTGTCATTTGAAAACAAAGTTGTAAAAAATATATTAGGGTATGATTTGGCTTAACATAACCCCCACCCTTATTTAGTTTAAAGTGTCTCATTCAACTCTCTTGTGATTTGTTCAATTAACATTTAATCCTATGGTATTTTGCATCCAAATTTTAATGAAAATAATCATGTAAATGTTTAAGTGATGAATAATTTCACAGTTACATATACTTATATCTTGAAAAGTTTCATAGCATTCTAAAGCTATTGTTAACAATAAGTAAATGTTTTTAACTTCAAAATATTATTTTAATCTTAGTACGTAATAGCTTAAAAAAATTATGAAATAGTTTAATATATGAGTAAAACATACTTCTGATAATGAGAGTATTGACATGGTCATTTTAGTGCAAATTATGGGAGAGAAAAAAGACCATAAATTGAAAACTCCTTTCCAAGGATAATCAATTTTTAATTCCCCCTCCCTCCCACAACACACACACACACACACAGAGAACAAGATAGCAAGCATGCCACCAATTTACTCAATATGCAGCAACTCTGTTAGATTTGAAACTGTCACTTATTAGTCTATGCAATTTGATGCTTATTATGTTCTAGGTTCCCCTAGTACATGGAAATAGATCGCCGGATTATCTACTATTCAAGCCAGTTATAGTTTAGAAGCACAAGCACAAACATGCGATATACTGAGTTCACAGAGATAGAAGTCACCAACTTTTTCTACACATCCATATTAATCAGCGAAAGCGTCATTTTCTTAGGCTCTCCATCGAACACCATGGAGGCAAAAGTACAGATATTAAAATTACAATGTAGATGATAGAAACTTAAGAAAAAGATTAAGCAGAACAAATAGAGCACTAAGCATGACATGAATTATGAAAAAAATAGGCAAAAACAAAGAAAAATCAACTATGAGATTAAAAGCAATGTTTTCTCCTCCTTCGACATCAAACAAATATAACCGTAAGTAAAGCATATTAGAATGTGAAATTGAGAGCCGAGATGAAGTATTAGGTGAGAGATTACCAGATAACGAAGGAGGGAGGGTTTCGAAAGAGAAAACGCACAACAGACTTTGAAGTTGATGTGGGCGAAAGGGGAGTAATACCCAAATCCTCCACTAAAGCAGTGAGGCTGAGGAGTTTTACCCTTTATGGCATTACAAATCCCCCAGGTTGCTATGGCGTTTTACCCTTCAAAACATCAGCGAAGATATATTTTACATCAGTGAGGGAGGGTTTGAAAGAGCTGAAGATCAAGTGAAGTGTGATACTGAGAGGGTGGAGAAGGGTTTTCACCATGATGGACAGCGAGGGGAAGCTGAGGTTTCAGGCATACTTGAAATTGGCAGATTTGAAGGAGAGTCATGGAAAGGAGAGGGTGAAGAATGGGGGGAAGGAAGCGTGGTACGAAAAAATTCGGAGGGATTTATTTTATTGAGCATTTTTCTAATGCATAACTACGGCTGCAAGGGATGTTAATTAACCATGGTTAAATTTAAAAAAAATTGATGTTTAACTACGATTGCATCAACGGTCATTATTTGACCATAGTTAAAGTCTTAATCTTTTGCAGTGTTATGAGTTTCAAACAGAAAGATGCGTGCTGATGTTCTCTGGGAGATACAAAAAATAACAATTCATCATCTCAATCTTTTCGATGCAAGACAGTTCAAAAGAGTTGCAGTAATACGTAGAGGGTATCACAATAAGTTTAACTTTCTTTTACTTAGTCCTTTAAGAGACTTTTTGTGTAATAAGACCTTAGCATGTCTATACTAGCTTTGAAAAACCTAGGACATCTATGCATGATTATAGGCCCTCATCACCCTGCACAAGATGATGTCTTGTGTCAATATGTCAAGCTAATGATTCAACAGAGCGGCATCAAAGTTCGGGACGTGCACAACACGAAGCAATACCTCCTTCATTTGATAATGAAGCTAATCCCAAGTTGGATTTTTTGTACAAAAAGTTCCTTTAATATTTATATGTAAACTATTATTTATAATAAAAAAAAAGGTACTAGAGTCCAAAAACATACAATTACTAAGACAATGAGTTAAAATATTTTATGTCTATTTAATATTAGATATTGAGGTACTATAAATAATAAATTAAATATTTAATAGATATGAATGTAAGCTCTAGTTATTTTATATTTATATAATATTAATGAATATAAAAAATATTAGATATATAATATTTAAATAATATATATTATTAAATAAATTTTTATATTTTTAGTTAATGTGTTATTGAAATCGTTGTCGTTATTTTTTATTTTTAGTTTATGAGAATTAAGTGAGATTTTTTAATTATAAAATTTTCTTTTATAAGCTTTCATAATATTTTTCAAATTTTAGTACGTCAAACATGCCAACTTGGCTCGTATTGGTCTATTTATGAAATGGTATTGGATTATGAAGTCTAAGCTCACCCATGGGCTAAACAAGTTACTCTACAAACTATTTTTTTATTTTTAATAATTAAAAAGTATTTGTTAATACAAATAAAAAGTAATATTAATTTTTTAAAAGTTTTGAATTTATTTAACAAATTAAGTGAAATAAATTTATTTTGATAAAAATAATATTTCTAAATTAATATATTTATTTTAAAAATTAGTATTATCTTCACATTAGAGTATAGATATTGAATTTTTAAGAATATAAAAAAAATTAAAAAAATGGACGAATACCTATCCATTGCTATTCTTATTCGTAATGCAGAAGAAGTGATAACTTAGGGATGGTTGAGATCATTGTATGATGGTCAAAGCACCTATAAAGGGAATGCATAGAACATCCACTCCTAATATGAAAGGAAAGAAAGTTGAGTAAAAATATGACTCAGGACTAAATTGAAAAGAGAAAATGAGTGAGACCAAAGTCATAAAATAGGACAAGGACCAGAATGCAATTAGCTATACTCAAATATTCAAAAACCCTAAACCCTCACACAATTCCAAAATTCAGCATTTCTAAAGAGAGAAGGGGAAGGGTGAGTAGAAAGAGAAAGTGGTGAGTTAGAGTAAAGGGGAAGAGATTTGATGAAAGAAGGACAAATTTGAGGCTAAGGATTGATCCTACAGCAAGGAAAGGACCTTTTTAGCACATCAAACATGCACATTTCTCATGGAATCTAGGTAGCAACTCAACCTAAGCCTATTTTCTGAGATTTTTAGCTTTTGCTAGAAAAATGTGATTTATGAATGTTTTGAGTTAAGTTTGGGGTTTAAACCTATATTCTCTATGTTTTTAATTACTATTAAGTGATGCTTGCTGAATAGTTATGCTCATTTATGCTTGCCATTGATTGTTAAAGTGGGCTTATGCCCTAAGTACGAAATATGATTTAATCTTAGTTTGGAGTGCTACTAAGTTAAGTTTTGAGTATGTTATAGAGGTTATATAATGTCTGAACATTGGTGTTGAGTTCATAACTTGAAAAAATGGTTTGAAAACATGTTTTTAGAGCAAAAATTTGGATTTACCAGTGAGTTTTACATTAGATCGAATGCTAGTAGCCGACTGCCAGGCCCCCGAAGTCGACTACTATGTTCTTTGTTTACCCAGAAACTAGTTTTGAATGCTATCAGCCAATTGCCAAACTTTGAAAGTTAACTGCCATGTTTTTCATTTTCTAGAAAATGTGCTTGAAGGCTAGTAGCCGACTGCCCCACTCTAGCAGTTGACTGTCAAGCATATTTTTCGCTAGCAGTCAACTGCTAAGCCTTTAGCAGCCAACTGGTAGCTCTCAACCAAGACAGGGCAAAATGGACAGTGAGCTAGTAGCTGACTGCCAGCATAGTACTAGTCGAATGTCACTGTAATACCCAGCTCCTCAGAATTTCTAATGATTATGATAATGTTGAAATTTCACATAAGGATTTAAAAATGAAATAAAGGAAGTGGGGTTATAATAGGAGGACTAAATTACAAATTTTATAAATGCTAGAAGGCCCCTAATAATGCAACTTCCTAAACCTTTTTATCCCTCCCATATACTCCTTCCCTCCATACAGAGACCTGAGCGGGAACTCCAAAAGAGAAAGGAAGAAAGGGAACGCTCGAGCAAGGGAGAAAAGAGAAGGGAAGCAAGTGAAAATCCTCTTATAGCCGGATTTGAGGTAAGAATCTACTATCCATGACTTAGAAAATATTCTAAGCATCATCTAGGAATAGATTTCTTCCTTGGGATGCATCAAATCTACTGAAAGTTAGGGAAAAAGTGAAAATAAGAAAATAGGGCATTTTTAAATTTCTGATGATTTTCAGTATGAAAAACTAAGTTGAGGTTTTCTTGAGGTTAGGAAATGATTTTTGAACTAAAATGCTAGGATTATTTACTTTCATTTAGCGATTTCAAGGTTTAAACTAGATTTTTGTAAGTTAGGTTTTTCTTTCACTCGGTTTTCATGTTGGATTTTCTGAATGATTGATATTTTAGACATAAAAATTTATAGGTTTTGCACAGAAATGGTTAGGGACTAAGCTCATGCATTTTAAATTTGTTATAGACTAGAAATCTAGGCTGAAATCTTGAGAAAATCGACATTCTTGGACTATCAAAGAACAGAATAATCTACTGCAAACATGCACCAGTCGACTGTTGTGTTCTTGGCAAGCCTAGAAGTGTACCCAGAGGTAAGGCAATTGACTGATAGCCTCATACTAGTTGACTGTCGAGCTATTGTAAGCCCAGAACTCGTAGATAGAAGCACAATAGCCGACTACCAAGCATGCATCAGTTGATTGTTTGGCCTCTGTCTCACAAAATTCAAGACTCTAGAGAGCTACTAGTCGACTGCTAGCCTTGCGATAGTCGACAAGTAGCCCTCCAGAGAGTAACCAGCTAACTACTAGCTCCTTGGCAGCCAATTGGCGTCCCCCTGATGCGAAGAATGACTTTTAAAACATGAATTGAGCTTGGAAACCCTTGGTTTTGATTTGAATAAGGTTCAAAATATCATCATTCTTGAGAATTACATGTGACGAGTGATGGGCAACATAGAAATAGGAAGGAAAAGGGAAATTGGGGAAAAACTCATTGGGAAACACTAAGTCCTAGTTTCATAAGTACATGATTGAAAGGAAATTTGTGTGAAACTTGAGTTATTTCCCCAGGTAACGATTTGTGAGATCAATCTGAAGTTAAAAGAGAAATTTAAGTTAAAAGATAAGAAAACTGTAAAGGTAAAGTAATATACACTCCCCTGTTTTAGAATAATGTGGTAAATTACTTGATGTAAATAAGATTTCTGTATTGAAATAGGAAATATGTGATGAGTTTGATTTAATAACTGTAAAGTTTGTATATGAGTATAGAAATATTACCTGTATAGAGATACTCTCTGCCGCTTGATGAGATTGGCTATTGGGTTATATGCTCATAGGGACAGACAAAACTTGGGGTGTACATTCAATAGCTGGTATGGAATGACCGTTGGATGTTCCTTATGCAAATTACTTTATGAATCTATCTATTTTATATCAAATTAGTATGTATTTGTTAGGAGTTACTCATTAAACCAAGACAACCCTATGAAAGACTTAAGGAGTAAGGGTAGATGAGTAAGGGTGGATGGTTTATACTGGGTGACATTTTGGTTTAAGTGTAATGTCTTATAACCCTTGGTATTAGTCGACTATGTGTATGTATTTGCCATATAGTCGGGAAAGGGGATGAGACTAGTAGTGTGCACATGCAAGGCAGACACCTTAGAAGTTGGTACTTACTTGTCCTTGAGTGGGTGATTGGTGTGATGGATCACACTCATAAAATAGGATAATGTATTTGGGTGATTGGTGTTACGGATCACACCCAAGAAAAACAATTTTTTTTTTATAAAATAGCATGCATTAATCTAGTAATCACATGATAGGTGATTGTGCATTAACATGGATTTGTTATGTAAAAGGAATGTTATAGGTATTATTGAAAACAATGGTTTTTTGTTAAATTGATACAATACTCATATGAAGTTACATGATTTCCCATATTTGTTGATTTAAAAGTATTTGGTGATTCACATATATGTTAAAATTGAATTTAGGGGAGATGTTTTCTTTGCTAAAGTCATTGCCGGACTTGTAACCATTTTATGAATTATACTAACTGTAAATTACTCTACTGGGATTTATATATCTCATTAAATTGCTTATTCAGATGACCAGGAATAGGATATGCCTAGGAGTTAGCTGGGCATGAGGGGAATGTCATGGCGAGAAGGGGATGCTAGAAAAATTGTACTATGTTAAGCTGGTTTCTATTGTAGGCCAAAGATTTTCAAGTATATATGTATATAATATTGATTTTATGGTCATAGGGATGAGTTTGTAATTAGTTATAAATCATATCTCAATTACTGTAAATGAATGTTTTAGACTATTATATTTCATAGTATTGTATGGTCTGATGATGGTACTAGTTATGCTGCACAGGGAAGGTGGTTGAGTGGAATTTGAATGGACTGATGAGAGAGTCTATTTGGGTTACACTCAACCAATAACGACCCTTTAGAATTCCTATAATAGAAAAGGGAAAAATTTTTATGGTTCTTTATGCTTCCATATAAAGCATACTATATTGTATGTAGGCTGTAGACAAAGGGGTCGTTATAGCCAGCCCTTGACTTGGATAATGAGCTCAATGACCATTTTATGAGATAAATAGCCTAAAATCTCACTCAAACTAAGGATCTAAACCTGGGATGTTGTGGGAACATGCAAGAGATAGAGCCACGAGTCACTTAGATGAGGAGATCCTAATGATAGTGAAATAAAGAGAGTGGAAAGAGAAAAGTATTATGAGTATATGCATAATGGTAAATAGGCTTATAATTGAGTGACCGATTGTTGGTATGAGACAGTCGTTGGACATTACATGGTTGTGTCATGAAAACACTATGATGGTTACGAACTCTAAGTTAGTGTTATCTTCCAAAGGCTATTTAAAAAACACATACTTAGAGTTAAGCATAACTATAGACATGAGCCGAATCAACCTAGTACATATGTTAGAGAATAGCGTATCAGGAGTGTGATCTATTGGAAAGGAATGGTGACTCTATAGCCTATGATCTAGTAGAGTGGATGAGACCTGTCCAGAGTTGGATAGTGATCCTATGAGTTAACATACCACCCCGCAAGGGACGAAAAGGATATTCTCATGTTGGTTAGGAGTGATCTATCAGAGTTAACAGGGACCATATAGACAATTATACCAGCCCCATAAAGGACGAAAGGGATATCAACCCACTGGTTAAGGGATGATCTACAAATAGGGTAATAACCATTATGAGGGTACTCGGATTCGACTGGGGGACACCTTAGATAGTACCAGTGGCAGAATTATCACATATATTGTTAAGTTAACTCATGTATGAATGTAGTGGTACGTAGAGTTGTTTGTTGGGCGGTGCTCCTGAAAACTTTTATGATTTATTATTTTTCTTGCTCATATGTTTAAAGTAAATACATGTTTGTTACCCCACACTATGTTTATGTGGAAGTTACGATGAGAATGATAATGATGGACATCCCATACTTCAAGGTTTATATGTTTTTAAAGGTACTTGTATAAATTTGAGCACATGGTATGATAGTATACTGCATGCATTACATTCCAATAGTAGGTATTATGTTTTATGATAAAAAAATGTAGATATTTTTCGTATAATTATGGTGGTACAAGTTAGTAGTTTTCAAATCAAGTTACATTGCTATTGAGATTAATTTCTCATATAAGTGCTGGCATGTAGTAGATTTGTAGGTCCCTTGGCTGTATAGGAAGGTAACATGGGAAGAAGTACCTTTCGAGGGATACATTAAAAATGTTTTTTTTAGATAGTATAGGCATTCACTTATTTATATTGGTCTTTATGATTTTTGAGAAAGGCTAGTATAAATTATCTCTTGTATAGCCTATATTAACTTGGATGTAAATGGATTAATTAGTAACTACCAATAGGCAATTTGATAAGGTCATGAGTGGTAGGGTTGTTGCCTCCATCCCAATAGTTATTTAATGATATTTAATAAATTAAGTATGCATGTTTGTGTATAGTCATTTAGAGTGAACTATATATATTGCTGTGATCCTTGAGTGAGAACTTGACCCAAATGACACTTAATTAATCAACTTGGTAATGTTAAAATTTACTTAGGTAGAAGCAATAGTAACACACCAATGTTATTATACTTATATACTATATTCTTTAAATTAACTTTAAAGGAACCATAGGCTAAGAGGGTGTTATAGGCGTTACACTTGGTTAGTATCATAGTATGGCTACCATGATTGACACATAGCTGACTTAGGAGTGATAAATGATAATCAGGTAGTAAAGGTAGATTCCTTAAGATAGAGACTACTATAGGTTAGATAGTTAAGCCTAGGAAGTTGACTACTTGTGCTATATTTTGACTTGAGGAATGGAGTGCTAGGTTTGTAACACCTCATATTCCTTGATTAGTTATAAATTAAATGATTCATAATTAATTAGATGAGTTATCATAAAGTGGAGTGAATTTGCTTGCATAATTTAATGGCTCAAAAATGGGTATGCTAAAATATAATCTTGTATAGAATTAGGTATTTAATTTAATTCCTTATTCTTCCTTTTTGTATCACCTAGCTCAAGTGCCAAAAGAAAATCAAATCAAAAAGGCATATAAACCCACACATGCAATTGGTGAAGAATATAAGTTTTATATTTCATGTATATACCCCACATGGCCAAGACAAAAAGGGGAAAAAGAAAGAAGAATGAAAAAATCCAATATATATACACCCATTGCATGAAATGCAAGTGGCCTACACATCACGTGTGTGTACATAAATATAAATATGCATGGGTGTGTCTTGCATGAAAGGAGAGTTTACATGAAGGGAGAAGGGAAAGGTACACGTGCAATTGGAAGAAGGGATGTCACAATTAAATATATATGTATATCATATGCACATAAGGTGGAGTAAAAGGAAAGCAAGAGTGCAAAATTTTTTTAGTAAAAATGTAGTTGCTTGTGGGGGTGACTAACGTGCAAGAGAAGGGATTACCAAATTGCAAGCATACATATAAAAGCATGCAACAATTAAAACAAGAAGTGCAATGTCCTTCCCTTCATGTTGGCCGAATGGAAATTAGAATTTGAGAAGAAAGGAAGGTGGAGTGACAAATGGGATGAGGTAACTTGCAAGAAAAGAAAAGTGTAGTTGTAAGTACACTTAGTGCAGAATTTTATGTGAAGAGTGGAAATAAGATTGTGTATGCAGCCATGAAATAAATAAAAAAAGGGTGCAAAATTTAAGTGAAGTAAAATGCATAAATAAACAATCTTGGCACCACCACATGATTAGCTCATGAAGGAATTAAATTATATTGGCCAAAATATGTAGTTTCTGTGGTTGTATTTGTTGCGTGAGGAAAAGAGCTTGCATGACCAAGGGATGTTTCCAAGCTAACGTAAATGAAATGAAGGACATGGCATGCAATCATTCTTTTCCTTCCCTTAGTGCCAACGCACAAAAGAGATTATATATGCATAAGACTAGAATATGGGACACGTGAGCCTTGCCAAAACACAACCTTGTGTGAAGGTGATAAGTGGCATGAGCTAGTGGACAAGGGAAGAGTGCAAGAGAAGAAAATGGTACTTACAAGTACAAGGTGACTAAGAAATAATTTTAATTAGGAAGGAGAAGGGTGTGAAGCCATTGACTGAATGCATGAGGGGAAAAGCAATTGGAAATGGTTCTTTTTTTATAGATACAAGCACACGTCACCTAAGCAAGAGACAAAAGAGTTAGTAATTTCATTTTTTGCATGCATGCAACACACACACGTGTGGAAGGAGAGAAAAAGAGAAAAAGAGAAAGGGAAAGAAAGAGAAGAGAGAAGAGAGGTTCCATTTTGGGTGATACACACACCATACCCTCACGACAAGAAATGAAAGGAGAAGAAGAGGGAGAGATCATCCCACACTTAGCCTATACACACCCACACATTCGGTCAAGGCAAGAAGAAGAGGGAGATTTAGCCAAGGAAAGAAAGGAAGCAAGGTGTAAGGGGGAGTTCAAGGAAGGGCCAAGATCATTCCATACTAGTCATCTTTGAGGTAGGTTAACAATTTAAGATTGTGTCCCATGCTTTATTTTATGCAATCAATATGTCTTTACAAGCTTTCTATGGAACATGATTATTTTCCTACATTCTTGAAAAAATGCATGTATATTGGCTAAGCATGTGTGATTGATTGGGATGTTGGTTGATGAAATGGCATGAATATTTTTGTTAGGAAAGGTTTAGGGTTAGATAATATTAGTTTTATGATGAACTATGATTATATATGATAGAAATGGATGGATGCTTTTAAAAACTATGATTCCTCCATTAAAACTCCCTCTTGGCTGAATGAGAGAAGAAAGCCATACGAAATTGGTTGTGAAATTTCTAGTGTGCTTGGAAAGAAAAAAAAATGATGATGATGACCATGGAGGAAAGAAACCCTACCACTTTAATGGTCTTAGTTTAGGAATAAAAGAGGGAAATTGAATTGCAATTAACAAATCTCCTTAGGTCAAGCCCATGGAATTTATTCTTGGAATTTTATAAGCAATGCACCATAATATTAATTCAAAAAAAATGAGAATTTATTATTGAAGTTTATAAGAGAGGATATTATTATTGTTTTCAAGAAAGGGAATTATTTTTGACTTAGTAGAATTTTATAAGAGAGGGTATTATTATTGTTTTCAATAGAGGGAATTATTCTTGACTTAGTAGAATTTTATAAGAGAGGATAAATTATTATTTTCAAGAAAGGGAATTATTCTTGAACTTGGTTGAATTATATAAGAAATGATATTATTAATATTTTCAAGAGAGGGAATTATTCTTGACTTAGTAGAATTTTATAAGAAATGTACATTACAATTAATTTCTAAGAAAGGAGATATTATTCTTGAAAATATTAGAATTTTTTATAAGAAATGTACATTAACATTAATTTCCAAGACAGGAGAATTATTCTTGAAGTTAATAGAATTTTCATAAGAATAGTACATTAATAATTTCCAAGAAAGGAGAATTCATCCTTGAAGATATTAGAATTTTAAAGGGATGTACACTAGTATTATTTTTCAAGAAAAAGAAAATTTCTCTTGAAACTTGATAAAGAATTTTAAAGGTGGCCAAGTGTCTACATATGCCCAAGTGTGCATAAAGAATTTTAAAGGTGGCTAAGTGTTCCACATGTGCCCAAGCGTGCACAAAGAATTATAAAGGTGGTCAAGTGTCCACATAGTGCAGTGCACAAATATTTATAAAGGTGGTCAAGTGTCCACATGGTGCCCAAGTGTGCACAACTAAGGTATAAAGTTAAGTTTCAAGAATGATAAGCAAAAATGGTTTTGTTAACTTTTTGATAATGCGTTTTAAAGCATGCAAGATGTTTACTTGAAAAGAATATTATTTTTATCACATTGACATTTAAATTGATCATACATTACTTGCCAATTTATATTTATAAACAATGCTATATTTTTATTTTCAAGAATGTAGAATTAAATATTTGGTGCTTGCACCCTGATACATATTAGATGATTTTAAACTCGAATTGTTAAGCTACTAGGAAACTTGTGTTTCTCATTTATATACTAATATGTATCAGATGCGGACGCTTAGCAAGGTCGGGAGATAGAAGCTTCTTTTTGGTTGAAAGAAAAATTTTTGTAACCCTTATTTTGGGTCTTATTCTAGACATATTGTGGTTTAGAATTAGGACTATTCTTTTGGCTGCATATAGGAGATGTACATGGGAAATCCCTAGGGAAGGATATGTGAAGGACCGGTCTATCGTTAAAAATTTGTAAAGGAGTCTGAGTGACAGACCTGTTGTCTCTTGACTTCCTATGACAGGTACTTTATATATCAAGGGATATGTTTACAGGAATGTAATGGACATTATTGGACATGTATTATTCGAATTATATGAAAGTTTAAATTTTCGCTATGTAGTATAGTATTTTTAATTCTGCTGTGTATATGAAAGTTAATCTGAGAAAAAGATCCCAAACTTATTCTGCTTTAATGAAACTTAATGGTATAACTGCTCAGATGTTAATTAAATAAAAGGATAAGAATAATGTACAGAATCTATCTGTTTACATCAGAGGTATTGTAATACTAGATAGAGATGTTACAAGGTTTGGAGATGTATTATATTTCCTGTGAAGCCATATATTCTCTTGTAAATATTCTGTTAATAGGACTGATCACCTTAATAATGTTTGTTTTGAAGAATAAGGTATGGCACCACCTAGGAGGAATGGTACATGGGACAAAGATAGTGATGTAAACTTAAGTGGGGTTATGCAAACCCTAATGGGAATGGTAGAGGCCATGAGGGAATAGGCCACTGCTATCACTCAATAGGCAGCTACCATAGCTGAGGTACTCCGGTAGATGTAGGAGGACAGAAATGTAAATTGCAACCTTAACCTTGAGGCCAAACAAGTGAGGGATCAGACTTATAAGAGATGGTTTGAGTTTCAGAAAGCTAAACCTCCTACCTTTAGGGGTGAGTTCAACCCGAAGGCGACAGAAGAGTGGTTAAAGGAGCTAGAAAAGTTGTTTGTAGTTCTGGGGAATATAGATGCCCAGAAGGTCTAATTCTCTACTTATATGTTGGTTGGGGAGGTCGAGCACTGGTGGAAAAGAGCCAAGTAGTTAGTGAAGGCCCAAGGAGTCCAGATCACCTGGGATTCTTTCAAGGAGGTATTCTTGGAGAAATACTTTCCCTAGAGTGTGAGGTGTAATATTCGCCTCCAATATTCTTGATTATTATTATTATTATTAATGATTATTTATATAAATGTTATTGTTTATGTGGTGTTAAGAATGATTTACCAAAGGAGTAGAAATGGACATTTTCATTAAAGTAGAACTAGTTTTACCATAAGCGGTAAAATTGGAAATTTTATTAAGAAGGGCAAAATAGTAATTTTACTACAAATGAGAAGGTAAAAATTTTGCCTAAGAATTTCATGGAATTACATTTGAGAGTTTTTACCCTTTTCATTTTAAAGAAGGGAAGAAATAAGAGTGAAAATGGTTATGTTTACTTCAATGGCAAAACGGTAATTTTTTCCTAAATGGCAAAATGGTAATTTTGTCTTAATGGCATATTAGTAACTTTGTCAACAAGGGCTAAAATAGTAATTTCATAAAAAGTTTCATGAAAATTCCATTTAAGGACTTTTTGCATGACATTTTCAAAAAAAATGAAGGTAAAATGGCCATTTGGACATGAAGGGGTAAAATGGTAATTTTACTCAAGGACACATTGGTAATTTTTGAAAAGTGGAAGGGTAAAATGGTAATTTCTAAAGATAAAAGGATAAAATGGTAATTTCTAAAAATTAAAAGGATAAAATGGTCATTTGGACATAAAGGGTAATATGGTAATTTTGCTCAAGGATATAATGGTAATTTTTAAAAAAGTGAAAGGGTATAATGGTCATACCTCATAAGAGTTCCATGAAATTACAATTTGAAGGAAAGAGGATGCCATTCTTGTAAAAGAGAAGTAAGAAGGGTAAAATAGTGATTCTACACAAGGGCATTTTGGTAATTTTATCAAACTCTAAAAATAAGTCATCTTCGTGAAGGAGGAGAAGAACTTAAAAGGGGAGAAGAAAGAGAGAGTGGCTGAGAGCTTCACAAGGCAACAAGGAAGAGCAAAATCAAGGGAAACCTTTAGGAAGATTTAATTTTCTTGCAAATTTAAAATAGCTAAACATTCTTAAACCCTTATTTTCATGTTTTATGGATTGTATAAAGTGTTTTAAAGTTTCATGAAAGCTAAGGTTTTCTCTCTCTACATTCCATATGCTTGAGTTTTCGAATGGGTCTTGCTTATGTTGAAACATGGTTGTGTTTGTGAATATTGATATGTTCATATGTTTGAAATCTTAAAAGATTGAAAGTTTGCATGAATGGTACTTATTTCATGAAAAACCCTAACTTTTGAAATGGTTGAAATGAAAGGAAAAATGGTGATTTTGCATGAAAATATTTCTAAAATGAAAGCCATGTAAGAAATAAATTGAAACTCTTCCATTTTCTCTCACTTTCTCTCTTGGTCGAGAGCACCTAGGGTTATTTTTGAAAATGTTTACTTGAAAAATGTCCAATAATTTGTGTATGTATTCGGTCATGAGTGAGGAAGAGAGAGAAAATTATGTTATATTGATGAATTAAAAAATTTACTATTTCCTAGTTATGCCATTTAACCTTGAAAGTGTGCTTAAGAGGTGATGATGATGGAATATGTGTAACTATATGTTTGGCATGAAAAATTAGCTATGAAAATGAAGAAAATGAAAGGCTAAACATATAGATGAACATTTGAGTATAAGAAAGTGTAATGGGTAATGAAAGGGAAATGTGCCATTATCCTTAAAAGGTGAAAAAGATGGAAGAAAGGGAAGAAATGGCATGAAAATCCCTAGCTCCCACTCTTTTCTCACCTTGGCCGAGAGCATCCCTCTAATTTTCCCTTAATGGCTGAATTCATGTGTTAGTTGAAAAGGAATTAAAATTTGTTTTAAATGGGTCAATATCAAGAGAAAAATGGAGAAATGATGTGTATGAAAAGGAAATTAATATCAAGAGAAAAATGAAGAAAGGATGCTATGAAAAGGAAATTTTAGAAATGTGACTAAAGGTGCTCACATGATTGAAAAATGTGACCAAAGGTGCTCACATGATTGAAATGTGACCAAAGGTGCTCACATGATTGAAATGTGACCAAAGGTGCTTACATGATTGAAATGTGACCAAAGGTGCTCACATAATTGAAAAGTGACCAAAGGTGTTCACATGTTTAAGTAGTGACCGAAGGTGCTCACATACTTAAGAAATTATTGAAAATGTTTACATACTTAAGTAGTGACCGAAGGTGCTCACATACTTAAGAAATTATTGAAAATGTTTACATATTTAAGTAGTGACCGAAGGTGCTCACACTTAAGGAAAACTTATTTATATAGATGTAAGACATGTTTTTCTAATGAATGAAATGAAATTTATGATTATGATAATGTCTTACATGCATAAATGTGGCTTTATTAGCTGATATTCTTATATTCATAAATTCACATGTTTGTGTTTCATATAAAGCTTACCCATAGAACAAAATGAATGAATGTATTTTTGAAGAAAATAGAATGTAGAAAGGTTTTCTGTATTTGTACAGTGGTACATGCCAATTATTTTAAAAATATATGGTTTGTTTAGCTACTGGAAAATTATTTTTCACTATTGTATTGGTATGTATCAGATGCCTAAGTATTGTGTGGTAATGGAAATTAAGGTGGACATGGTAGAGGTTCCTTTCTTATGGACCTTTACCATTCTGAAGGACATTTATATAATGGCAATATTTGAAATTCCTGCAGCAGACACGCAGGCTTAGAAAGTAGATATTATTATGTAACTGTAGCCCTTTTTGTTTTAGTCCTAATTCTATGTATGTTCTTTTTGGGGTAGAATTAGGACTACTATTATTTCTGGTTATATATAAGGGGAAAAAGGGCTCATACTTGAAATAGGATATGTGAAGTATCTATCCATTAGTAGGATTCTTTTTGGAAAAAGGGTTTGAGTGGCAAGCTTGTTGCCTCATTACCCTTATGAATGAATACTTCATATATCCTAGCTTATGTATCAAACAATGTATATATATATATATATATGCAAAATTTTTACCAATTCCACTATGATGTATGAATTTTTATTTCTATTGTGCAAAAGAATGATAACCTGAGCAAAAGAGCCCACACCTAATCAAATAATTAAATATCGATGGATTTAATGCTCAAGCAGATTATAAAATAATAAAGTAAAGATAAATGTAACTACTTATCTTATTACATTTTATGGAATTGTAATGTAAAGATAAGGGTGTTACATAAGGAATGAGAAGGAGATAGAGTTTATGAAGATCAAACAAGGCTCCATATCTTTTGATGATTACTTGGTAAAGTTTGAGGAGCTGTCTAAGTTCTCCTCTTATCTGAAGTTGAGGTAGGATGAGGCATGGAAGGCCATGCACTTACAGGCCGGTTTGAATCCATAATTGAAGAGCATTGTGGCTCCGTTAGACATATGAAACTATGCTATATTGGCTAACAAGTGCCACATAGTTTCAAGGGCCTAGAAGAGACTGGGAAGGGGAAGAAAGAGTTCAACCCCCTCAAGAGGAAATCACAGCCAGATTTTGTGAAGGGAAAGGAGAGCAAATTCAATAAAGCTCAGTTAGGGAAGAAGCCCACGGTTGGGCAAGCTACTTCAGACAACTGCCCTAAGTGTGGGAAGAATTATAGGAATAAGCCATGTGTGATAGGACAGAACATCTATTACAAGTGTGGTAAGATGGGACATTTCATCAAGGATTATGATTTTGAGTTGAGATACCATCTAGGTAAAGCCAATGTTATGGCGGATGCCTTGAGTAGGAAATCCCTCCATATAGCTTAGATGATGGTGAGTGAAATGAGTTTGATAGAAAATTTTAGAAATTTGAGCTTATCCGCATTAATGCTACTAGATAGAATTTGTCTAGGTGAATTGCGGATTGTGGGTGACCTTAGGGCTTAAATCCTAGAGAACCAAAAGGATGATGGATTCTTAAAGTCTCTAAAGAACCCAAAGGAATTATGGAAGGAGGCCGATGGGCTAATGACCTTCATGAATAGGGTTTATGTCTCGAGTCTATGGGATTTGAGGGAGAAAATCTTAGAGAAAGCCCATAGAATCAACTCTACTGTTCATCCTGGTGCCACTAAGATGTATTAAGACTTGAAGGGAAGATTTTAGTGGCCAGGCATTGAAAAGCACATTGCTGAGTATGTTGCTAAGTGCTTATTGTGTCAGCAGGTGAAGATTGAACATCAAAAAGCTACTGGGTTATTGCAACCTCTTGATATCCCTGAGTGTAAATGGGATAAGATTTCTATAGAGTTTATGGTAGGTTTACTCAGGACTCAGTCATGAAATGATGCTATTTGGGTGATAGTAGACCGACTAACTAAGTTTGCACATTTCCTACCCATTAAGATCAATTTCTCCTTAGATAAATTAATCGGTTTATACATTCAGGAGATAGTGAGACTTCATGGGATCCCTACTAGCATTGTCTCATATAGATACCCTAGATTTACCTCTAGGTTTTAGAGAGCTTTCTAAGAAGCGTTTGGTACTAAGTCAAGCTTGAGTACCACTTATCATCCTCAAATGGGATGTACAAACAGAGAAAAATTTTCAAACTTTAGAGGATATGCTTAGGTCATGTGCCTTAGAGTATAAGGGAAGTTGGGACTAAAGCCTGGCTGATGTGCTACTAATGAACTATATGTAGCCACACCTTAAGGCAGTGCACCTGTCAGTATAGCCTAGTGCAATGGTGAGTATCAAGGTCATATCCCACGGGAATGGGAAATCCTAGAGTTACTACTTACTTGTTGTTATTTAGCCTAAGACAAATGGTCATTCAATTAAACTAAGTCTAACTACTACTACTTTGGCTATGGAGAGAAGGTAAGGCAAGTGTTAAGATAAAGAGTTATCAAGTTTCCAGAAAAGCAAACCCATTGGGGTCTTAGACTAGATGATATGTAAACAAAGGATAATGAGTTATGAAATTGATTATGCTACCTGTGTATAAGAAATCCAAATTTTCGGTTGGTTTCAATGGAATTCTAAAACCTATACTTTCCATTGGCTATTCGTGTCCAATGGTTAAGTTTAGATCAGCATTAATGCTTACTATTAGGAATTCCTCCTAATCTAGCAGTCGTCAACCTCTTGGTCTGAGCGAAGATCAATTGTTCTCTCTAGTTAGTTTTCCAATTCCAAATATCATTAGGTAGAGTATTTGAGAGGAATCTAGACAGTTTTCCCTACAACATCTCGTAATAAAAAATTGATTAATTTTTAACTAGAGGAAGATCACATAATTCAACTTATAACTTAATTATATTCAATCAAAATATCAACATAGTCTAAGAACCCCAATTGGGTTCAACCAATCTAGCTACTCATGTTCATGAATAAAACAACAGAATTATAATAAGGGAAGAAGACCAAAATGGAAACAAAAACATCCTTATCTATCGAGTTTTGGATGACTAGTTTTGACTTTTAACTCCTTTCTTGATTATACTTCTAGTTGCCTCTTGATGCTTCTCAATCTTTTCCTTTAACTCTTGATTGAATCTCTATAGCTTGTGACCTTTGTGAAGAGACAAGGGAATTAAAGTATTAGGCTCCAATGACTAGCAAGGATTGTCACGCTCCAAGCTACTCTAAGTGCTCTTGGTTTCCTTTTATTGAATGCCTTCGAAGTGAAGTTTTCTTATCCTTGTGCCTTCTTCTATTTATAAGCAAGGGAGACGCCTCTCTAGGCTTCCACACGGCCGTGTGGCAGCCTAGAAAGTGGCATAGTTGTGTGGTAGCCCATGTGGAAAGCATAGCCATGTTGTAAGCTGTGTTCCAGAAGCAATCTGTCCGCGGTGTGATTCTAGCTCTTTCTTGGTTGGAGATTGCTACTCTGGCTGTGTAGGGAGGTGCATAAGATGTCTTTGGCATGTGGAGAGGTGTGTTCTAGAAGTTTTAAGGTAGCATGGGTGTGTGGTAAGGTGTGTTCTAGAAGACTTCATGTGTGGCCATGCTAAAAGGTGCATTTTGAGGTGCTTTGAGCTTTTAGACACTTGGTTTTGGTCCATTTCACTTCAAAACTACTTTGTACTTGGGAAAAGTTTGGATAACTTGGAAACAATTGGAAATATGGGTAATGATGTATAAAACACATAAAATATACTCCTAGCATGAGTGAAATTTAACAAATAAATATGTATAATTATGTGCTTATCATAATACCCCACACTTAAGCTTTTGCTTCTCCTCAAGCAAACTTTCATTTAATTCATAAGAAACAATAATTGCTTTTCATAGTTAATACATATTCCAGAGTCCATATAACTTGATGTTATATGAATCTTAACCATAATTCTTGGCGTTTTAGGCCCTTCACAAATAACATAGATAGTAAAAAGACTTAATGAAACCAGTTTTGAATCCTAGCAGCCGACTACCAGACCCTAGAAGTCGTGTTCTTTAGTTTCCAGAAAATGTGACTTGAAGGCTAGTAGCCGACTGACCTGCTCTAGCAGTCAACTGTTGAGCTTATTTTTTGCTAGCAGTTGACTGCCAAGCCTTTAAAAGCTAACTGGTAACTCTCAACCAAGACAAGGTAAAATGGATAATGAGCTAGTAGCCGACTGCCAGTGTGGTACCAGTCGATTGCCAGCCCCTTAACTTGGATAATGAGCTCAATGACAACTTTTAAAGCAATGCACCTGTCAGTGTGGCCTAGAGTAATGGTAAGTATCAAGGTCATATCCCACGGGAACGAAAAAGCCCAGAGTTACTACTTACTCATTGTTATCTAGCCTAAGACAAATGGTGATTTTAATTAAACTAATTCTAATTGCTACTACTTTAGCTACGGAAAGAAGGTGAGACAAGTGTTAAGATAGAGAATTATCAAGTTTCTAGGAAAGCAAACCCATTGGGATATTAAACTAGGTGATATGTAAACAAAGGATAATGAATTATTAAATTGATTGTGCTACCTGTGGATGAATTCTACAATAATTCTAGATTTTCAATTAGTTTTGATGGATTTCTAAAACCTATAACTTTCCATTGGCTGTTTCTTCCTAATGGTCAAGTCATAGATCAGAAGTAATTCACCGCTATTAGGAATTCCTCCTAATCCAGAAATCGTCAACCTCTAGGTCCGAGCAAAGATCGATTGTTCTCTCTAGTTAGTTTTCCAATTCTAAACATTATCGGTTAGAGTTTTTGAGATGAATCTAAATAGTTTTCCCTATGATGTCTCATAATGAAAACTGAAGTAGTCTTTAACTAGAGGAAGATTACATAATCTAATTTATAATTCAACAATGTAAAAACTTAAAATATCAACATAGTTTAAGAACCCCAATTGGGTTCTACCAATCTAGCTACTCATGTTCATGAATATAACAACAAGAATTATAATAAAGGAAGGAGAACAAAATGTAAACAGAAACTCCTCATCTGTCAAGTTTTGGATGAATAGTCTTGATTCTGAGCTTCTTCTTGATTATGCTTCTAGTTGCCTCTTGATGCTTCCCAATCTCCTTCTTCAATTCTTGATTGAATCTCCACGGCTTGTACCTTTGTGAAGAGACAAGAGAATTAAAGTGTTCAACTCCAAATACTAGCAAGGGTTGTCACACTCCAAGCTACTCCAAGTGCTCTCAGTTTTCCTCTCCTTGAACGCCTTCTTATGCTTGTGTGCCTCCTCCTATTTATAGGTGAAGGAAGAGTGCTTTTAGGCTCCCACATGGCCGTGTGGCTACCTAGAAAATGGCATGGCTATGTGGTGGCCAAGTGAAGGAGCACAGTCGTGTGGTTGGCCGTGTTCTAGAAGCTAAGGCTCCTTAATGCATTTTTAGCCTTCTTTTGGTTGGAAATGATTGCTATAGCCATGTAGGGAGGTGCAAAAGATGTCTTCGAGGTGTGGAAGGGCGTGTTCTAGAACATTTAAGGTAGTATGGCTGTGTGGTAGGGTTTGTTCTAGAAGACTTCATGCTTGGCCTTGTTACAAGATGCATTTTGAGGTACTTTGAGCCTTTAAACACTTGGTTTTGGTCTATTTTGATTCAAAACTGCTTTATACCTAGTGAAAGATTGGAAACATGGGTAATTATACATAACACATAAATATGCTCCTAAAGTGAGTAGAATTTATCAAATAAAAATGTATAATTTTGTGCCTATTAGATGTAGTGGGGAATATGCAAGAGATAGAGTCATAAGTCATTTGGATGAGGAGATCCTGATGATAGTGAAATAAAGAGAGCGAAAAACATAAGAGGGGAAAGAGAAAAGTATTCTGAGTATATGCATAATGTTAGATAGGATCATGATCAAGTGACTGATTATCGGTATGGGACGATCATTGGGCATTCCATAGTTGTGCCATGAATTAGGATGGTTAAACATCTACTTAAACTTATATGATTTTCAAAACTTCATGATGGTTACAAACTCTAAGTTAGTGTCATATTCCAAAGGCCATTAAAGAAACACATATTTAGAGTTAAACATAACTATAGATATGGGCTAAATCACCTTAGTACATATGTTAGAGAATAACATACTGGGAGTGTGATCCATTGGAAAGGGATGTTGACTCTATAGCTGATGATCTACATAAGTAGAGTGGGTGAGACCTGTCTAGAGTTGGATAGTGATCCCATGAGTTGACATACCAGTCCCGTAAGGGATGAAAGGGATATTCTCCCGTTGGTCAGGAGTGATCTGTTAGAGTTGACAGGGACCATATAAAGAGTTATACCAGCCCCAAAAAGGACCAAAGGATATCAGTCCGCTAGTTAAGGGATGATCTACAAAGAGGGCAGTGACCATTATGAGGATACTCGGATCCAGTTGGGGGATGCCTCAGATAGTGCCAGTTGCAGAATTGTCACATATGTTGTTAAGTTAACTCATGCATGAATGTAGTGGTACTTGGAGTTGTTCGCTGGGCAGCGCTCCCGTAACTCTTATGATATGTTATTTTTCCTACTTATGTGTTTAAAGTAAAGGCATGTTTATTACCCCAAGCTATGTTTATGTGAAAGTTACGATGAGAATGATAATGATGAACATCCCATACTTCAAGGTTTATATCTTTTTGAAGGTACTTGCATAAATATGAGCACATGGTATAATAGTATGTTGCATGCATTGCATTCCAATAGTAGGCATTATGTTTTATGATAAAAAGAATGTAGAGATTTTATGTATAAGTACGGTGGTAGAGGTTAGTAGTTTTCAAAGTAGGTTGCATTACTAATGAGATTAATTTCTCACATAAGTGCTAGCATGTAGCAGATGTGTAGGTCCCTTGGCTAGAGAGGAAGGTAACATGGGAAGAAGTACCCTTCAAGGGGTACATTAAAATTTTTTATTTTGGATAGTATAGGCATTCACTTATTTTATACTGATCTTTATGATTTTTGAGAAAGGTTAGTATAGATTATCCCTTGTATAACTTATATTAACTTGGATGTAAATAGATTAACTAGTAACTATCAATAGACAATTTGATGGGGCCATGAGTGGCAGGGTTGATGCCTCCATACCCAATAGTTATTAAATAATATTTAACAAATTAAGTATGCATATTTGTGTATAGTCATTTAGATTGAACTATATATATTAATGTGATCCTTGAGTGAGAACTCGACCCAAATGGCACTCAATTAATCAACTTGGTAAAAGTTAAAATTTACTCAGGTAGAAGTAATAGTAACACACCGATGTTATGATATTTATATACTATACTCTTTAAATTAACTTTAAAGGAACTATAGGCTAAAGGGGTGTTATAGGCGTTACAATGCACAAGGAAAGGAGGTCTTATAGACCGATGCACCTTCGACGAGTAAGTTAGTGAAGGTGGGAAGATAGAGAGTCAAGAGAGCTTTGAGTGCTAAAGAATGCATACCTAAAAAGGGACTCAAACCCCTCCTCTATAGGTTATGGCAAGGGTGACTTGGAGCCTCCTTAAGTCAATGACGTTAATCAAATGTTGGGTGATCAAGGAGCTTGATCTCTAAGTAAACCTAATCTAGGTATACCATAAGTCCTCAAGCTTGTGAGTATTTGTGCTCTTAGGTTTTAAGTGAAAGCTAAGGTTTTTGGGTTGACATGGCGATCTCTAAGTTTCTTAGTGTGGATACGTCTTCATTTTTATTTTTGTCTATTCATATCCCACATAATCCACATTTCTTCTATGTTAATGTGTTTTTAAAAGGATTGGTACAAATTGATAATGATTTTCATAACAATTATAGGGGAAGAATAGTATTTTTAGCTCTTTGGTGTTAATTTTTTAAATTCATGGTCATTTTAAGTCTCTTCACCTTCTCGTCTGAGTGAAGAACACTATTTTGATTTCTTTGTTCAAGTGAGTTAAGGTTCTCTTTCATGAAGAACGCTAGAAGAGGAGAAGTGTTGTGTGCAAATTGACACATTACAAGTGTACACTATCAACAAGAAATATCATGAAAAAGAGTATCGTCCTTAGGGAATTTTAGCCAAAGTTGACTAAGTACCAATGCTATTGTATTCCCCTTATCCAACCAACAATTAATGTCCAAGTTAAGGAAATATATATAAACTCAAAGTAAACTCACAATGCTAATAAAAGAAATATATGAAATATATCTCTAGGATTATAATCTAACTTAGCATTTCAATAGAGATATCACTACTCTTTTCAACCTATTCCAATTTTTAAGAGTTAGCCTTTAGCCTCAATATTCATTATAAGAATTTTTTGATCTCCTATAAATTATATTTCTCTAGTCTAATTCCTTATATTCCTATGTGAACCCAAATTAAATAAATTCATGAAGCTTAGCTAATTATGATTCCACAAGACCCATTGGTATATGCCTCTCCTTTGGGTGAATATAATTAATTATACAATTAATTAACTAAGAATAAGTGGTATACCCCTAGGACTAAATTCAAGTTTCTTTTATAAGAATAACTTAAAGCCTCTTAATTTCCTTATTTGGTGATCAAGCAAAGAGGGCACAAAGTAAAATAAGCTAAATAAACCTTATAAACATTGAATAAAAGAAGAAAGAGTAGAAATATTCTCAATTTACATGCTAAGAAGCTATAATTCTAAGGAGAATAGAGTTTAGGCTATCATAATTACAAGAAAAATTAGTCCAAAACTAGAAACACATAGCAAAATCAAGAATGAAAGGGAAAAGGAAAGAAGGAACTCCATTTCTAAAGCTTAAATCGGCCTTGCTCGTTCTTGAATTCACTTGAATCGACCTCAGACCTCCGCTTTCCTTGATGTTCTTTGCTCCTTTCGTGCTTCTTCTCTCCAGGATAAAAATTGTTCAAGAAACCTTAGTAAATACCCTTAAATAGTCATCCATAATTGCCTAAATAGATTTAACCTTACTTTTGCTCTACGATATGGCACATAGCTCCCATAATTTAGCTTAAGATCATTCAACTTTGCACTTCGAGCTTGTGCCTTGGCATGAAATTATGGTGCCAAGGCTTAAACTCGCTAGACAATATATGGAAAAATGCACTCAATTTGATGCCTTGTTGCCATATTCTCGCATCAAGGATTTAAGTTACTAGACTCTTCGTGGTTTGTTGAACTTAATGGCAGCTTGACTCTAGATTTTGACGCCAAGGATTAAGCTTATGAACTTCATCAATTTCTTCACTTTTAAGGATTTGCAAAAGGTTCAAACACCAATAGCAACTTACAAAATGAAAGAAAACAACTCTAAAAAGCATTAAACGACACTTGAAGATCTAAAAACAACCTAAAACCTATCTAAACAAAACTAAATTGCATAAAGAAATTAAAATAACTAACAAATAAACATTCATTAACTAATTTACTCAATATTTAGGCATAAAAGTAGCTTAAATAACTCTATGATTATCAAGAAGGAGTTTCTTCTATTATGGTTAGTTGTGCTTGTTGATTTTAATGTAGGTGCCTCTTATTTTTCTTTTCTTTGTGATTTTTCTAATCATTTTGCTCATTTTCTTCTTTTTGATTTGTAAGGTCTTGCTTAGTTTTTTTACTTACTTACTCAAAATGTCTTCTTCTTCAGGTACGAATTTCTTCATCTATTACCTTTTGTTTCGCAATGGTGAGAAGATTGGTATGAGAATGTAGTGGTCCAAGAGCCATTATTATTGATGTGGGTTTGTAGAAAGAGGGAGGAGAGCGATTGTATTCTCTAAGGATGAAGATGAGGAGGAGAAGCCTTCTGGCCTAGTTACTAGAAGGCAAGGAGCTCCATTAGCTTCTCAAGTTATAGTTCTACCTTTTCTTTTGAGGGGTTACCAAGGGGCAAAGGTTCCCCTAAGAGTGTTGAAGGGGTCAAGAAGTGATCAAAGAGCTCCTTAAAAAATGATGATTTTTCAGATTTACTAATTGCCAACTGATCATTGAGATTGACCTCTCGAGAATGGTATAAGTCTCCCTAATAAATAAGGCAGATGAAGAGAATCTCCTTATTTATGATTCATTGAGGTAATCGTATCTAATCTTCATGCAATGATCTGGCTCTTTAAGATATGCCAATAGTATTGTGAAAAAAGTTAAGAGTAGTATATATATATTGTAAAGCACATACAAGACTTATGGAACAAGCTGATCTAAAATAGGCCTTTAGAGATTACTTTTGGGATTGCTGGGTTTCCTATATGGGAGGTAGGGATCCTCCTCCCTTTAACGCCATTTGAAATGGGTGTAATAAACCACTTGACATTTTCCCAACACAATTTATGACGAATGTATGGGTTATTATACTAGGTTTTTATGATTTATTTCATAAGGTGGGTGTGGATCTTACCTTAAAGTGTTCTTTTATTTCTTCAAAGTATATACTCTATTGGAGGGGGTTGGCCTTAATTATAAAATGTGAATAGTTTGTCCCACATAATCCAGGGACTTTCAAATAATGTAAAGAATTGAAACTTAGCTTTTTTTGTGTGGTTCCCTTCATAGGGTTCACCCTTTTTGGTTGAATCCTTTGGAAAATTGTCTCTTTTTTCCTCTAAGTTGGGCCACACCTTGATCTACCCTAATGGTTTTAGAGGAGAAGTTTAGTGAGGCTGATCAAGAGGTTTTGACCAAGTTAAGTGCAAACTATATTGATACGAGAGATATGAAGAGTATGTTCTTTTCTATTATTAATGTCTTAGTCAATTTCCTTTGGCACTTTTCTGATTATATATATGTTCTACAAGTGGCATCCCAAGATTGGAAGCTCTTCATAATGCTCATTTACTTTATGCTACTACAACTAGGGCCACATAAGGCTTGAGTGATTTGGGATTATGCCCTAACCAATAACCCTACTTAAGTGTGTGACTTAGGCATTAAGTAGCTCTCCTATGGTTCCTCTTACTTTGGGATCATCCTCTGTTGATCAATTGGCAGATCTTGCATCAGTCCCCTTCCATAGTGAGCAAGATATTCGTCTTCCTAAAAGACTAAGCACAAGCCTATTTCCAAGATGAAGAAGTCCTCGATGGGGAAGGATGTAATCAAGATAAAAAATACTCAGTGTTTTTGGTAAAGGATATGAAATGTTTCTCCTTCTTTAAAAGTAAATTTTTACCCCTAAAGTTTAAGAGCAATTAGTGCAGTCACTGAAAGAGGTGGGGGTGACCCTAATGCTGCAAGGGTGGGTAAACTTCTATTCCAAGCGATGTTTGGCTTGGAGGTTGTTATTTTTAACACTAGCATTATAGAGGTGACTCTTATTTTTCCTTTTCAAGGTAATCTCTTATTATTTTCACTAAACATGTTTATCATTTTGGGATGTAAGCTGAGTAAAACTCTTTCAAGTTAGAGATATATCATTCACAGTGCGTACGTCAGGAGGCAATAAAGTAGTTTGAGGCCAATTTAGAGTCTCTAAGGATGGAAAAAAATTATCATGCTAAAGAGCAGGACTTTGCTAAGCAATCTAAAGACAAGTTCCTAAGTGAGAGGGATGAGACGATCTGAAATGCGTAATTGATTAAGTAGAAATTGGGGGTGTCAAACTTTTTCATCAATGACCTTGAAAAGAAGTTGGTGGAAGTATAAGAAGCTTAAGGAGATGCAATGCCTATTAGTAAGATCGTTGTTAATCCCTTAAGAGATGGAATTGCTCCAATTGGTGACGTGCCAATTGCGAATTTTCATCTTGAGGTTCCTCCTAATAATTAAGATAGAAGAGAAGATGCTAGTGGTATTGGAGTTTCTAATCTTATTGGTGAACTATGATCCTTGGAATATAAATGACATTCTCTGAACTAGGCAAAAACACTGGGGCATTGAGTTTCAGATAAATATGGATTAAGATTGACATACGGGTGTACAAGTCCCCTAGCATGAGGCATACACATTTTTAATTCTTAGCACTTTGGTTTTCATGTTAGCCGCATTTTTTAGCATGTTAGTGCATATCTCGGGTAATGGAGATGTCTGTTGAGGTATCTCAACGATTTTTAGGGCATCTTGGTCTTTTCCTTGGGCTTAGCCCCTAAGGTTCAAATTGATTAGTTTTCAAAAGTGTCCTTTCACTTTTCATTGTGTGAGACAATTTCTCTATGAGAGTTTTGTTGTTAGTGCTTAGTTTACAAAGAAGAGGTATTCTTCTCTATGGTTTGCAATTATGCTATTAGTTCTTGAGGTTTTTCCATTTCTCTTGTGTTTTCGTGAGTATATCTTCTCCCTTCTTCCCCCATCCTTCAATTGAGTTTATCTGTTGGTTTACTCCCTCTTTTTATTTTTGTAGAATATTTTAGAGATTTTTCTAATTTTTAAAGATGTCTTCTTCTTCATGTACGCTTCTATTTTCTCACTTTTATAAAAATGGTGAGATAATGAGTATGATTGAACCATGAACCTAAGGCCTCCATTGTCGATATGACTCCAAAGGGCGAGGATGACTCTTGAAACCATGTGTTGATGGTATTATCTGACAAATTGGGGAAACCTGGCAATAAGGAGGTTTCCTTGTTATTTTTCCAAGCCCAATCTTGATTGAGAAAGGGCTATGAATAGTGGGGAAGATGGTAGAGAAGAAGAGGTAGGTAAGGACTATCCTAGAAGGTCTACATGTGTCCAGGATGTTTTAGTGAATCATCAATCGCTCATAAACCTGTCTAAGGTTGTTAAGGTTTCTTTGGTGTATGAATCATATGAAGAAAACATTCCTTTTGTAGATAGTTTTGATTATCTTTATCCTATATTTATGCAGCAATCAATATCTCTTGAAAATGCTAGTGAGGTCGTTAGGCCTTTGGGAGTAGAATTTATAATGTTGGAGATATGCAGGCCTTGTGGGAGGAAGTATTGCAACCTAGGCCCACTTTAATTAAGATGGGATTGGTTTTTTAATGTACTAGCATACGTTACGGGAGGCAGGGATCCTCCCACCTTTAATTGAGTTTAAGATGTGTTTGTTAAGTCGACTCAATTTTTGCCTAATGTACCTTGTGGTGAATGCCTAGGTAATCATTCATGGTTTCTAAGAGTTATGTGCTAGGGTAAGTAGGGAGCCTACCTTTTGCCTTTTCTTTTTATTTTTTCAAGCCCATTCCTGATCAAAACAAGGGTTGGATTCAATTTCAAAAAGCCTACAAGTGTTCGCACCTTGTGGAGGGGCTAAATCCCCTTTAAAGAATTAGAATCACATATTCTTTCATGTTATTCCCTATAGGGACATACATCCCTTCTAGTTGTGTCATAGGGATTATCATCCCCTATTCCCCCCTTAATTGGTTTGTTTTAAAATATGCCATAAAATTGAACGAGGGGACCTTGATGAGGAAGAGAGCGAGATCGATGTTAGGCTTTCTTGAGAAACTACCGACATGAAGTCAATGGCTGGTGATGCTTTTGTACTTTTGCTTTGTTTTTTCTTATTTATTTCTGTTACACAGCTTTTTATAACTAATGTTTTTTTTATAGATCACCATGCTAGCTTAGAGGCTTTTCATAATGCACACCTCCGTCTTGCTACTAGTAAGGGCTCTCTTGGGGGCCCTTCTACTGGAGGATCGTTCTAGGGGAAATCAAAGGGTGTAGTTAGTTATTGTTAGGCCTCCAAGAAGAATTAGCAGGTTATTCAACTTACCCCCTCCCCTCCATAATTCTTTGATTGCTGCTTCTACTAGCATTATTGGTGCCATTATACCCAAAGGTTTTTTGTGGGCTTCATTGGCCATTCGATCAATGAGTGTGCCCTCTTATAGTGCACGAGAGTTAAGTATAGTGGAAGTGGCAATCCCCCATCAAAAAGGAAAAGATAGAGAAGGAGAAGGAGGTGAAAAGGAAGAGCCAAAGCATATTTGGCAAGTCCTACAATCCTTTCTTGCTACAACAACACATTTTTACCACTGATGACGAAGAAGCATCTGAGAATACTTTAGGGCCTTTGTAGCCTGGAGGTTTTCGTGGGCCAAACTGGGCTCATTGAGGTATTTATTGTATCTTTTGAGTTTTACAATTTTTAACCATGCTTTGATTTTGATTTGATTTCCATTATTTGAAGGCTAAGAGGGACTCTCTATAGTCTGAGCTGGATCACTTGAAGGTAGAATATGCTTCTGACACCTTAGATCTCAAAGCCCAGTTGGAGACTATTCAGGATGAGAAGGCTTGGGTTACGGTTGATTGAGACAGGGAAAAGAGGCGTGAGGTTGACCTTGCTACCTAGAAAAGTAAGGTGGATCGTGACTGTCACACTGCTAAGGAAGAACTTGTTGCCGCCAATTTTTACTTGATGGAGAAGGATAAAGAACTTAAAGTGGTAGAGGAGGAGCTGGCTATTGTCAACAATAAGGCATCAGATGGTGGGATCTCCCTTTAAGATGGTTTCATGGGAGACCGCCACTATTATTATAGAGTACAGTTAACTGCATTTGCCAGCTGTGCATCCTCAACCCCGACCTGTAGGTCTATAGGGTGGATTTTGCTTGTAAGGTGTTTTACAAGCAAATTTTCCTTCACAACTTGGAGTGAGACAAAACCCTGAGATACGACTATACTCTACTAGAGGGTTTAGGTAAATTGAGTGGCACAAAGGTTCAAGAGAGTGAAGTACAGCAAGAAAAGCCAATTACACTTGATGGGGATCATCTAAAGGCTAAAGAAATTATAGCTGATCTCTCTTTTGAGGATACACTTTGATGCTATGCCGATTGCTGAGTTTCTAAAAAGAGAGCATCCTATCGGTGAAGGTTGCAGTGATACGAGTAATGGTGGAGGAAAAGGTTCTCCGATTGTCGATGAGCAGGTTGATCCCCTAGCTTAAAAAATTTATGATATTGTATGAATTTTATGGGATTCTCGACCATTTGGCACGGGGATTTTGGTTTAAGATGTGATAACAATTTTGTTTTCACTCGTATGGTTTACACTATTATGTTGCACAATAAGTAGGTGATAGGAAAATAGTTAGCCTGGTAAGGATTGGGAGGCCAAAAATTAATGCTTAAAAAGCATTGTTTTGTGCAAGCAATCGATTAACCTAACAATGGCCTTTATCTTAGTTTGATAGTGGCTCACTTTCATTTACGAACATTGCTTTTCTTCTCATGCAATGAGTGATTTGTAGACAAGTGATTGTCCACCCATCACTTGGCAAGGGCCTTGAGGCTAATGAAGGATGCTAAAAA
This sequence comes from Senna siamea, assembly GCA_031216115.1. Classification (NCBI taxonomy): domain Eukaryota; kingdom Viridiplantae; phylum Streptophyta; class Magnoliopsida; order Fabales; family Fabaceae; genus Senna; species Senna siamea. The sequence continues at coordinate 16,453,723 of CM062356.1, forward strand.
CCTATGCTTGAAGCAGAGAATCATCCACCGATTTGCCTGGCAGGGGCCCAGAGCTAGAGAAGAAAGCAACAGAGCTATGCATAAGGCAGGGGATTATCCATCAATAGCTTGGTGGGGTCTAGGGAGTAGATTGTTAGGGATGTGCATTATTTCCCTTTAGTACATTTTATAAAGCAAGAGAGATTGATTACAAAAAAAAGAGTGGAACCCCATTTAAAATTTATAAGAAATAACATTTAAGGCTTGATACATTTCATGTATTTAGAATTGATTCACCAATAATGATAGAAAAGTGATAACTCTATTAGGTAGAGCTTGGATGACTTGATACAGTCCTTTTTAATTTGGGGCTAAATTTCCTTGAGAAGGGTCAATTTGATTGTTAAAGGTCATACCTTCCTGAATGGTTTAGGTGTGACCCCTAGATCATGTGTGGGGTAAATTGTTGTTAATATACTGTAGCTTGAATTTACGTTTTCTCTCTCTTTTCTCCTAATGCATCTAAGCTCATGGTTGGAGCTTGTCTGTTATTTTTGATCGAGTAAGCGAAGACCCAATTGGATGTGCATTCCAGTTCAACTGAGATTATGGCTTCATGTTTATATGTAAGGGTGAACGACGTCTCACTCGTTGATGTCTGTGTAATTATCTTATGGGACAATATTACTCAGTGCAATTCATCTACCCAATTGGCTTTTGCCACTCCAAGTCTCTTTTTGAGTCCTTGGAGAATAATTCTATTATCTAATTTGGCTTGCCCATTTGTGGTAGGGTATTCAGCAGAGGTCATTTATAGGATTATATCCTGTTGTTAGAAGTAATCCTTAAAGGATTTGCTCATGAACTGTCAACCATTGTTTGTGATTATTATGTGTGGAGACCAAAGCAGCAGATTATGTTCTACCATAAGAATTTTTGAATCTTTTGTGAGGTTATAGCTATTAGTGGGTTTGCTTTAATCCATTTGGTGAATTAGTCCACTGCTACTATTAGGAATTTTTTTTAACTAGAAGCAGTCAGGAAGGGTCCTAGTATGTCCATTCCCTATATAGAAAAAGGTCATGGGGAGGAGAAGATGTGCTGCTCATTGGCTGGAACGTGGATGTAGTTACTATGCTTTTAGCATGTGTCACAATGTTGAATTAGCCAATTGGTGTCCCTTATTAAGGTAAGCCAACATCGTCCTGCCCTTAAGGTTTTGCACCTTAGGGCGATCACCGACTAATGGGTACTGCATATCCCTTCATAGATTTCATAGAGTACTTCTTTGCGTTGTTCTAGAGTTATACACTTCTGGTAAGGGTCTGAAAAGCCTTTTTTATATAAATTGCTATACCATATGTAATATCTAGCGAATTATCATCAAATTTTTTGAGCCTCATTTCTCTTAAGTTGCAAGGTGCCATTTTTAAGGTAATGGATGATAGGAGTCATCTATGAATAGGGATAGGCATTGATCAGGAGGATTTTTGTTTGCTAGATGCTTGGTCTCTCTAGCTGCTTTCCTATTACCGATCTGTATATCCCTCTGATTTTTACATTGGTTAATTTTGTTAGGGTGTTCGTCCTATCATTATTATCTTTATGTATATGCTCCAATTGTGAGTGTTTGAACTGGCTTATTAGTTGTTTTCCTAAATGGACATATTGGTTGATCATGGGATCCTTTGCTTTATGTTCTCAGTTTATTTGGTTGACAACTAAATGAGAGTCGCTAAAGAGGCATAATTGATCAGCTCCAAGGTTTTGAGCTAATCGTAGGCCTACTAGGAGGGCTTCATACTTCGCTTGATTTTTGGATGTTTTGATGAGTAAGAAAATTAATTTCTTGCTCGAACTTAAGTCCAAATGGGCTTTCCATAATGATACCTACACCACATATGGCTTTTGAGGATCCATCGACATGGATGGTCTAATTTGCCCATAAGGGATTTCTTAGAAAGGATGTGTCATCTTGGAGACAAAATCAATGAGTGCTTTAACCTTAATGGTTCTTCTTAGTTCGAAAGCAATATCGAATCTCGATATTTTAATTTCCTAAGTGGTTAATTGAGCCACCAGATCAAGTTTTTGTAGAATTTTCCTAAGTGATGGATCTGTCTGAACAATAATAGAATGTTGTTGGAAATAGGGATGTAATTGTCTTGCTGATGTGAATAGTACAAAAGCTAGTTTCTCCACATTTTGATAATGTAATTTGGCCCCTTGAAGGGCTTGGCTGGTAGATTAGATCAGATGTTGGTCTTTTTGTTCTTCTCATGGCAACATCAAACTAATCAATCAATTTGTCATGGAGAGTTATAAGTATAATGTTTCCCCAAGCTTTGGTTTTAAAAGCATAAACGGGTTGGCAAAATATTGCTTGAGTTGCAAGAATGCTTGTTTGCATTCGTTCGTCTATGGAAAAGGATTAGTTTTAAGATTTTAAAAAATGTTAAATAACAATCAATAGACCTATATCGCAATCATATTTGAATGAAAAATGCTGAGTCATTTTATTATGAAAAGGAAAATAAAGGAAACGACATGAGAAAATAAATGTTCTTATTATTTGAAAATTTTGGAGTTATAGAGTGGGTTGACTAGTTACGACTGCTTATTATTATAAGATTATCTTTTGGTAAATTATAGAATATATTTGTAAATCGCTACTAGGGGTGAGGGTATCTTTAGATACCTTGATAAGAATCTTGATAATGCGATGAAGTGTCCAATGACTCACTGTACTTCGTTCACAATCTTGGGTAGCAACATGTTGAGAATTTCTTGAAATTTTTTTGGATTTGCTTTAATTCCTCTTTCGATAATCATGAACCTTAAGAATTTTTCGACAAATATTCTGAAGGCACACTTGGATGGATTTAGCTTCATCTAGTGGCATCTAAGTTCCTTGAAAATTTCTTGGAAATCTTAGAGGTGCTACTATTTAGTAGGGGACTTAACAACCATGTCATCCATGTAAACATCCAAGTTGCGACCAATATGCTTTTAGAAGATAATGTCCATCATCATGCGTTGGTAGGTTGCTCCGACGTTCTTCAACCTGAATGACATTTTGTTCAAGCAAAAATACTCCTATTTCTGTGATTAAGGTAGTCTTCTCTGCATCAACTATGTTCATTTTGGCCACCTTATTGAGACTAGCTGCATAACAAGAACTTTTCGTTTTTCTCATTGACTTGATCTTGGCCAACCCCTTGTTTTGTTAGGAACTTCATGAAAAGGTGTGGTGTAGAAATAATAACTTGTAATTTATTCAATGACGGTCACCTGAAGATGACGTTGTACACCGATGGGGCTTATACAATAATAAAGTTTGTATTGAAATCAACTATCTGTGGAGGGGACCCTAGTGTCACCCTTGCTTTGATGGTGCTTTCTATTGGGGCTTGTGTTATGGTGAACCTAATGAGGTTTCTGTGAAATTTCTATAGATTGCACTCTTCTAAGTAGAGCATCTTGAATGCGTCATAATAAAGGATATCGAAAGAGGAGCCCTGGTCACCAAGACTTGCTTAACCTCGTAATTATTTATGATAGTCATTATGACTATGGGATCATCATGATCTGGGTCTATCTCCACAAAGTTTGAAAATGTTAATGTGATTGTGCCTATGCTACTTGATGATTTCCTTCCCCTTTTAGATGGATAATTGAGCACCATAATCGATCGTTCAATCTTCTTCTTGGATTGGGACTGAGAAGTCTCCTTTTTGATGTCGCTTGAGATCACATTAATTGTCCCTCGTGAGGATAGATTAGGTTATCTTGGCGATTATGTCAATCAATTTGACAATGATTGAAATTTTCCTCTCATGGGGGTGTCTGCTCGAATCTTCTATAATTTTTTTCACATATTTGCTTAGATCAAGTCTTCAATTTTGTCCTTCAGCTATACGTTCATCCGTAGTATACCTATAATCTTTATGGAATCTTTAGTATTTTCTTTTATTTACCCTTGCGCTGCTCTTGCATTCGTAAACTGGTAAAAAGTAGAGAATGTCAATGTTGTAGACTTCGTATAGTGTAACGCTCTTATCTAGTGGTACAATCTTTCCAGGGTAGACAGATAAGTGCGATACATTATTCTTATCCTTTTATTATTAATGTCTGAGCACTTATACCATTCAGTTTTATTATTATGAATTAGGTTCGGGTTATTTTGCTCAGAACAAATCTCGTATGCACAGCGGAATAAAATATCATACAATACTGCAGAAATTTAAAACTTACAAATATCAAATGTCCAATAATAAACATCTATTACATCTTTCAAAAATATTGCCTAGGATATATGAAGTACCCGTCCATCAGAAGTTAGGAGACAACAGGTCTATCACTCAGACTCCCTTACAAATCATAAGGATGAACCAGTCCTTCACATATATGTTCCTCGGGATACCCCATATATATAGCTCATGTATACAGTCAAAATAAATGTCCTATTCTAAATCAGATATATCTAGGACCCAAAATAGGAGATTACAAAAATCTCACTTAGACCAAAATGAAACTACTACCTCTCGACCCTGCTACGTGTTTGGATCTGATACATATTAGCACATAGATGAAAAACACACGTTTCCCAGTAGCTTAACAATTTTGAGTTTAGAAATCAGCTAATATGTATCAGGGTGCAAGCACTGAAACATTTCATTCTACATTCTTGATATTAAAACATAACATTATTCATAAATACAAACAGAAAATCACTACATGATAAAATTTAGAGGTCAATGGGAAAGTTATTAACCCTTTTTCAGGTGACACATATTCTCATAAAATTACAATGTGTTATCATAGAATTAACAGAGTTCTTTCACGTTTAATTCTTACTCTTACCGTTATGGATTAAGTGAATGCTCTAGGGTATTACGTGGACTCTAGGCCACCTTATGAAATCATCGTGAATACTAGGTCACAGGCATAGAGCACCTTTGACCATACCTCATTAGGTCACCCATGTGGAGCACCTTTAGCCACACCTCGTAATTTGTGGCCACGTATATCGATTCATTGTGAACTCTAGGTCACGGGTATGGAGCATCTTCGGCCACACCTTACTAGGTCACCCGTATGAAGCACCTCTAGCCACACCTCGTAATTTATGGACACTCGACCACTTATATAGATTCATTGTGAACTTTAGGTCACGGATATGGAGCACCTTCGGCCACACCTCACTAGGTCACCTGTGTGGAGCACCTCTGGCTACACCTCGTAATTCATGGACACTTGGCCACATTTCTTTTCATGGTCATATACCTTTATATGTTTTCCCTTGTTAGTTGTGTTTTCCTTTTTCTATCGGCATACAATACCTCTTTGTCGCATTTATTTATGAAAATTTCTGCCTAAATTAATTTAATTTCCATTCTTAAATAATATATTCCTCTTATCAAATTTTACTAATTTTTCAATAAAAAATTTCCATGGTTTTGGGCCTAAGGAAACTAAAGAGAATTTCATATTTTATCATTTAATTTTACTCTTTCCATTCTTTAAATCATATTATTGAAATGGGGTAATTCCTTTCCCATAACAATAATGTTCATCATTATTAACCATGATTTTTCCATAACAATAGTATTCATCTTTACTAACCATAATTTTTCACAACAATGGTCATCATTATCTAGCTATAAATTTTCCATAATAATGTTCATCATTAATTAGCCTTAATTTTTCTCCAATAATACTCATCATTAACTAACTATAACATTTGACCATAACAACAATATTCATCATTAATCTAGTTAACTATATTCTCATAATCATGTGTAACATTATTATTAACCATAATTTCTCCCACATTAATTTGGGTTAAAGTTTCCTTTCTTGCACATGTTACATTTACTAACAATGATTTTCATCATGGAAATCACTAGTCTATTCCAATGCTAAGAGTTATAAATTAAACAACACATGTCATTTCCATACTCACGTGTTCTAGGCTCTTTCATGGTTTAAGACAACAACATTACTAATTTTTAAGCATTAATCCTCTCATGTATTTATCATGCAAGCTAGTCAAAGGTCACTTTTCTTTCAAGAATGTAGACAAGTATTCAAGTTCCATGGGAGCAAAATCATCATATATGTACACTAGATCATGGAACTAGAATTAGGAATTGTTACCCTACCTCTAGTGATGCCAAAGGATGAAGTGGTATTGACTCTTCCATTGACTCTTCCTATACACTTTGCCTCCTTTTTATTTGAATAAGTCTCTCTTCTTGCCTTGACTGTGAGTGTGTGTGTCTCCTCCCTTGTGTCTATTCTTCTTTGCTTTTCCTTGCTTCATGTGCTAATCTTCCCTTCCTTTTCTCTTTCTCTCTTCTTTTTTTTTTTTTCTGTTTACCGAGAGGGTAAGGTGTGTATATGACTAAATAAGAGTCTTAAATCCCTTTTTCTTTATGCTTAGGTGGCATGTGCATACAAAATAGAATTTCCAAATTCCATTTCCTCACATTCAATCAAGGGCTGCATACTCCATGTCTCTCTTTCTCCTCTCTTTCACGCTAGCTTCACTTTCTTTCTTCACATGTGTGTGTATTTCCTTGACTGGGATGCTGCCCCCTTTTCCTTTTTTTTTTTTGTGTTATTAGTGTAGCCCTTCTTCATTTCCTACCTCCCTTGTCATGTGTAGCCTAAGTGCAGCCCACTTATCTTGTAAGTTTTGGCTTACTTCCCTTAAACTCATGCTGCATTTTTCTTTATGCATGGCTGCACCTTTTTCTTTTCTCTTCACCATACCACATGCTTTGTACTATCACTTCTACCTCACGCAAGTCCAAAGCATCATGCATATAGGAGTAGTAAATTATTTCCTTCTTCCATATCGGTTTAGAAAGTCTTGCCCCCTTTTTCCTTTGTTTGCCTAACTACATATGTTCCTTCATTTATTTTATGGCTGCACCTTTTCTTTTTGTCTTTCCCACCGACTGCATAAGTAATATGCATGCATTCTATTTTCCTTCTCCTTGCCATATGGGTGTGAGTGGGAATAGGAATTATAAAATTTTTCCATTTCTTTCTCCCTATACGTGAACCCTATGCTACCTTCCTTTTCTCTTTTTTTCTCTCCCCTTTTTCCTTGGCTTTGGCGTGTGGGGGAGTAGAAAAATTCTGCACCCTTTATCAATATCTATATATATATATATATCTATTTTTCTTGCACTATGTGTACTTGCAAGTACACTTTTCCTTTTCTTGCAAGTTACTTTATCTCTTTGGTTACTCCACCTTCACCTACACTCTCCTTCCTCACCCACTTTTGGTGTTTTCTCCTAGAGTCATGCTGAACTCCATTTTTTCCCAATTCCTAATCTTCATTTGGCCATCAAAGGGAAAAGGACGCTGCACCCTTTTATTTAACTAATTTTCTTTTTGTTTGCTTGCAATTGGTCTTCCTTCCCTTGCACGTTAGTTGCATCCCACAAGCAACATCATTTATATGTTGAATAAAATTTTTGCACCCCTTTTCCCTAGCATATTCGATCACGTGAGAAAGGAGGGAAAGAATACATGGTTCTAAATTGTAATTAAATATTGCACTTTTGTCTTCTTGTCTTGGTCTCTTTCTCCTTGCTGTATACACACTCACATACTCATTATATATATATTTTTTATGCTTCATTCTTCTCTCCTTTCCACTTCACGTGAGGCTTGAGACCTTCATGCATAAAAATAGAATTCCCATTCCTTCTCTCATGTAGGATGGATGCATGGCACACACATGCATATATTTTTAACTGTTGAATCCTATCTTGCTTTTCTCTTGGCACTTAGTCTAGGTGACTCAAAAGGAGAGATAGAGAATTAAATTAAGCACCTAATTTGGCTAAAATAGAGAGGTAATTTAAATCCAATATCTTACAATGGAGAGCATGCTTAATTTAAATTCCAAAATCACACAATCAATTGCATCCAATTATTTAAAGAACATCAATTTAGGCTAATTAAATTTAAGGTGTTACATACAAAATGTAGGACGAAGGTTTAGTCAATGAGGTATAAGAGGAGAAGCAGTACTTTAGGGGCGATCACTTCTTCCTTCCTTTAGAGTCTCACTCCTTTTTTTCATCTTTCTTCTTATCCTTCTTACTATCTTCCTCATTATTGGTCTTTTTGCCTTTCTTGGCAAAATAGGCATTTTCCCCAATAATGTAGTTATTAGCGTATTTGAAGAGCTCTAATAAGGTGCTTGGGCGATTGCTCAAAATGGAGAAGTAAAAGGGAGTAGCACGTAACCCTTGCTTAATCATATGTAACGCCAAACTATCCTCAAGATAGGGGATTTGGAGGGCTAGCTTGTTGAATCTTAAGAGGAAGTTCTGCAAGGTTTCTATCTTTCCTTACATGAGATCGACTAGATCATCGATGTTCTTCTTACACTTCTTGTTGTTAGTGAAGTGCTTGAGGAACTCGTTGGAGAGTTCATTAAAGGTGCCGATCGAGTTTACTAGTAGTTATGAATACCACTAAAGGGATGCGCCCGTTAGTATGCTTAAGAAGATTATTCATTGATGAGTGTCATACATACTTAGGATCGATATTGCTAAGCATGTATGACACTTATCAATATTGTACAACACCAACTGCATTGATGAGTGCCATACATGCCTCTGTATTGATCATAACAGTTGGTGTGGGCAAGGCTGGGCGAGGGTCTGTGGTGGCAGATACCCATACCATCCATAATAATAAGGATGGTATGGTTTGAACGGTGATGGTCCAGCCAATTGTCTAAATGTAGCGGTAGATGCTATAGGAAAAGCTAAAAGAGGTGGCACAATTTGGGCTAGCAATGCTGTATTGACGACAGTAGAGGGCCTATCTTGGTTGACCCCAGGTGGAGGTGGCTTCCCCAGTATTAGCATTGGTTGAGGTAATGGTGGTCTTGGCAGTGATGGGATGGCTAAGATGGGATGTGATATAACACCCCAATCTTATAACCCTTATCTTAACTATTTCTTACATAAGCTATTTGGCTATCAGACTAGTATGTTATCTTCACTTCTATCCTTAATTATTATTTGAGTACGATTTTAATTACCATTTAATATTTGATTAGGTTTGGTATCCTTTACTCAGGTATTCAATTTATGCATTGCACAGCGAAAAACTAAATAATGAAAAACATTATAATAATAGCAACACAACGAAAAGTAAACCTCATATATATATTCATTTATCAAATATTTATAATGTCATACATATATTTCGGGACATGTGAAGTTCTTTTAGTTCTTCAGGGTAAGGAGGCAACAAACCTGCCACTCAGACCCTTATCAAAATTTACCTATTATGTATACAACTTTCACATATTTGGATATACTTTTTCATCTCATTATGTACATCCGAAAATGACTTATCCTAATTCTATTCCAAAAACATATGAGAGTTAGGATAAAATAGGCTACAGTCTATTTAATTACATGATTTCCAAACTAAAACATATTTCCCAACCTCACTAGAGAGGAGGGATTTCCATCACTATTACAATCCATATGCCTTAAATCACCATGAATGATCCTAGGAATGGTATCTCTATCAAGCCCACCTCCACTTCAAGTTAGATCATATATCTAGCCATCTGTCACATGCCAGTACAATTGTGAGAAATAATTTCTCAGTAGCTAGACAATTCACTTTTAAAAGCTCTGGTATGTACCACTGTAGTGATATGGAAATCATTTCTACATTCTTTACTTTATAACACAATTTTTTCTGTTGGGATGCAACATATAAATCATATATGTGTGTGTGTGGCATGTGATGACTACTCACCACATATAGCAATTATAATCTAGTCACATTTCATTCATAAATGAACTAAATCACATTTCATTCATAATCATTCACATTATAGTTCATTCATGAATAAGGAAAACATTCATCATTCATAAGGAGAATATTCATCAGTCCTTGGCAAATTGCCACAGTCAATGTAAGAGAAACTTAAGAGTATTGGGAGAGTCACCCAGTGAACTACTCCACGTACTACTACTTACATGAGTGAAATAATTTCTTTCCATTCATGTGATAATTTTGCCACCAGTATTATCTGAGGTATCCCCCAGTGGATCCAAGTATCCTTCAATGGTCCCTGTCATCTAGACAGATCATCTCTGACCAGCGGGATTACTTCCTTTTGTCCCTAATAGGGCTGGTTTAACTTTTAGAAAATTAAGCTCATGGGATCACTGTCACTTTACACAGATAATTTCTTCTCCGCTTTTGGGTAGATCATGATACTATGGAATCACCACCTCTTACTAGTGGATCCTATTCCCAGTACGCTATTTCTTATATATTCTAGGATAATTTGGCTTGTACCCATAATTATGCTAAATTATAAGTAAATTTTCCTTTTTTATTGGCCATACTAAGTTACACTAACTTAGAATTTGCAATCATCATGGTATTTTCACACTTTTTATATCTTAATGAATTTTTAACCATCCAAATTTATGACACAACCGTGGAATGCCCAATGGTCGTCCTATACTGACAATTGGTCACTTGGTTACAGGCCTATCTATCCTAGAACATACATTAGAAATACTTCCTTTTAGTTCTCTTCCTTTCCATTCTATGTTTTCCTTTCCTTTCTTTCCTTTCTCATTCCTTTATTTTAATTCATTTTTCATAAATACTTCATAAATACACACATACACACATAAAAATTTTCTATCTTTCATTTACACGAAGCATCTTTCATGATGTGTGTGTGTGTGTATATATATATGTATATATATCCTCCCTTTCTTTCATTTTCATAATTTCACAATATATTTATATATACATATAAATGTCCCTTTTCCACAAAACACAAATATGTAAATACAAATACATCCTTTCCTTCTCATTGGATACATTTTCAAGGTTAGAATGTCATGGTTATGGAAGGTAATTAATCAATCTATCTATCATAGATATCAATTCCTTTCTCTTTCCCATTTATGGCCAAAGTATTGCATACACACATAGATTTTGTTTTTGCCAATTTTTGCAATATCCACTTTTCATATCCTCAGGTATGTTATTAATTCTTAAATTTGATAATTTCATACCTAAATGTTCATATGTAAGTTGCCCTAAAAGTTCCCCAAAAGAATAAGGACTAAACTGGAAGAAAGTTATAGGGGCTAAAATAAAAAGGAAAAAGGTTCTAAAAAAAAATCTAAACATAATGATTACCTTTAGAAAATATCTAGGTGTATTAAAGATGCGTAATCATGACATTTGAAAATATCTAAAAAAGTAATAATTACATTGAAAAAATATCTGAAAGCCATGATTACCCTAGAAAAATAGCTTAGGGATAAAATGGTTATTTTTATCCAAGGGCAAAATGATAATTTCATCCAAGGATAAAATGATAATTTTTACCTTAGGGGTAAAATAGTCATTTCACTTAGAAAACTTCATGAAAATTTCTCTCAAGACTATCTCCTTAAACTTTTTAAAATATTGAAGACAAATGAAGGGTAAAATGGTCAATTTGGCATGAAGGGCAAAATGATTATTTTTTCTCTACACTAATTAAACTGTCTTCTTCATGGAAAAGGAAAAGAAAATGATGGGAGAGAAAAGGAAAGGGAGAAGCAGAGAAGAGAAGAAGGAGAAGAAGAAGAAGAAAAGTGAAGTAAAAAGGTAAGCAAACACAAGATTTATTGCAAATTCAAGGTAGCTAAACAATCCTAAACCCTTTAATTTATGTTTTATAGACTCTTTTGATGTAGGATAATTTTCATGGTTTTATGAATAGTAAGGGTTTCTCACTCTACATTCTTTTATGCTTGAAAATCTATTGGGTTTTGCTATTGTCCGTATGGATGTGTTTATGATTGCTAGAATGATTGTTTGAATGGAATATTGAGAGTTATAGTTTGGTTCACCATATTCATGAAAAACCCTTCTTGTTGAAATTTTTATGTAAGGTGATGAATGGCATGGTTATGGAAAGAAAATTGTGTTTTCTTGCTTAAATGTTGATGAGAATGGGAAAAAGGGAAGAAATGCTTTGAAGCACTCTTGTTTTCCCTCCCTTTGCAACTTGGTCGAGAGCTTCATGGGATACCATAGAGGGAATTTTGTAAAATTTTAGTCCAATTATGTGTTTAATGTCTCGACCATAAGCAAGGGAAAGGAAGAAAATTTTACTATGATGAAACTTTCTCATTTTCCCATTTCTTACCATTTGGTTGAGAGCTTGATGACATGCCATGGATGGAATTTTACATGAGTTTAGTCCAAATGTATGCCTATGGTTTCGGCCAAGAGTAAGAGAGGGAGAGAAATTGATATTTATGGCAAAATTCCTTTGTTTCCTTTACTCTTGCATTTTGGTCGAGAGCATTATGGAAGGAATTTGCAAAATTTTAGGCCATGTGTATGTCTATGGATTCGGTCATAAGCATAGAATGGGGAAGAATTTATGTTCATGATGAAACTCCATTATTTTCTTTTTCCTTACACATTTCCTAAGAGTATCTTAGGGAAATTTGCCATGAATCAAGTTCATATATGTATTTATTGTTTTGGCCACAAGTAAGAGAAAGGGAGAAAGTGATGATTATGATAAATGGAGTAATGAATTATCTTCCATGGCCATGAAATTCTAACCTTGAAAAAGTAGACCGATAAGAAGGGAAAGATATATTTATATATACATATATATGTATTGTGAGAAAGAGAAAATTATATGTATATATAAATATATTATGAAATTTATGAGAATGAAAGAAAGAAAGAAAGGATATATATATATACACACACATAATTCATGGAAGAAATATCATCATAATGAAAGAAAGGAAATATGTATATATATATAAGTGTATTCCAAAAAGTATCTTGAAAAATGAATGAAAGTGAAGGAATTAAAAATGAAAGAAAGGAAAGGAAAACATAGAATGGAAAGGAAGAGAACTTAGAGAAAGTATTTCCAATATATATTCTAGGATAGATAGGCTTGTAACCAAGTAGCCAATTATTGGTATGGGACGGTCGTTGGGCATTCCATGGTTGTGTAATAAATTTGGATGGTGAAAATTTTGATTTTTAAGAATATGACAAGGTTAATGGTAACTATGCTTGTTCAATTTGAACTGAATAATTATATAAATTAATTTTTTAAAACGTTATCCATGAAGCATTAAACATGAAATGGATGGATTTTAGTACAATCCATGAAAAATGAATTTTCATCACCACCCTCCCAATAAATTATGAGTTAACAGAACAACAAAATGAGACTATATTAAAAGTAAGTTCTAACTTCATCAACATCTAAAACTTTGATATTTCATTCAAAAGATTAATCACTATTAAAAAAAAGGAAAAAAAAATAGAAGTCATTAAAAATTGCAGAAGCCTTGATTTAATAGTGTGGCAAGTTCAAATTTGTATGTCTCTTATTTCAAAACTTCACCACTCTATATATAAATTAAAATGAATTTATTACTTCTACTTGGATTTTATTTTGAATGTGATTATATTTTATTTGACTACAATCTACACATTGTGAGATTGATCAAAGCCATTTAAAAGCTACAAAGTAGCTACTAAGGCATTTAAAGAAGCTAAAAATAATTGTCTAAAAAACTTGTATTTAATTTAAATGTGGGATGTTAGGTTTACTTGAAACAAGACTTCCCAGATTTCTCAAAGACACAACTAGCAAGAAAACATAAGATCACAAGTACAATAGCCAAGATTATAGCAAGAATCACAAGACAATTCAAAAACTTGCAAAGTAAAAGAAAAACAAGTGCATAAGGTTTATAGTGGTTCGGACTTGTGTTCTACATCCACTCTTTAAATATGCTTGAGGTCCTTTACTGCTAAGATTCGAAGAATTTTACAAGAGATACACTCACACTTGTTCTCTCACACACTAATAGACATATAAGCTACTACTACACATCTAGACTGCTCTGCTGTCATGCTTGCTATCTGAGAGGCTGCATCCATGATGAACCATTTATTACAAATCTCGACCTTAGTTCTTCATGACTAGCTTCTATTCTCTAGGTGTTTAAGCCTATGTGTTGAAGCTTCATTCCATAGGCCTGTACACATTTATCATATCCAAGCAGTGTGCAAACTTAAAGCCAGTGACAACTTTTGTCAGCATATCAATGGGGTTGTGATCTATACCAATCTTATTAACTTGAACTGTCCCTTTTTCAATTATTTCTCAAATGAAATGGAACCTTACGTCAATATGTTTAGTCCTCTCATGGAAGGACTAGTTCTTTGACAGAAAAATGGCACTTTGACTATCACACATAACTACTATTTGTAAATCCTTTCCTTCTAGTTCTTCTATGAATCCTTTCATCCATAAAGCTTCCTTTATGGTTTCTGTCAAGGCTATATATTCAGATTCTATTGTTGAAAAGGCCACCACAGGTTGCAAGTTAGCCTTTCAGCTAATTACATTTCCATACAAGGTGAAAATGTAACCTGTCATAGACCTTCTTCTATCCAGATCTGTTACATAATCTGCATCTACATATCCTATGATAGCAATTCTGTTAGTCTTAGGTTTGTAAAATTTGATTCCAAGATCTGGGGTCTTTTTTAGATATCTGAACATCCACTTAACTGCCAACCAGTGCTCCTTGCCTGGATTACCCATGAACTTGCTGACTAGGCTTGCTTCATAGGCTATATCTAGTATTGAGCACACCATAGCATACATCAGGTTTCCAGTTGCATTTGCATATGGGATGGTGCTCATGAATTTGTGCTCTTTCTCACTACTGGGTGACAGTTCTGAGGTGAGCTTAAAATGACCTATAATAGGAGTAGAAATAGGCTTAACATGTGACATATTGAAACTTTTCAAGACTTTCTCAATATAATTCCCTTAGTTTATATGTATTAAGTCTTTACTTTTGTCCCTTATGATGTCCATGCCCAGAATTCTTTTTGCATCTCCTAAATCCTTCATTTCAAACTCTGAACTCAGAAATGCTTGAGTTTTCTAATAGCCTTTACATCCTTGTTGGCTATTAGCATATCATCTACATATAGCAATAAGTATATGTAATCCCTTGTAGCTTCCTTTTTATAGTAGACACAATTATCATAAGCACTTCTAAGGTAGCCTTTGGATATAACAAAACTGTCAAACCTAAGACACCATTAACTAGGGGACCGTTTGAGTCCATATAGAGATTTTTCTAATAAACATATCATATCTTCTTGTCCAGGTACCTCAAACCCTTCTGGTTGCTTCATGAAAATTTTCTCCTCAAGTAGAATGTTTTTTTTACATCCAATTGGTCTAATTCTAGAATATACACAGCAACTAATGTCAGTATAATTCTTATGCTGGTGTGCTTGACTACAGGTGAGAAAATTTCATTGTAGTCTATCCCTTCCTTTTGTGAGAAGCCATTAGCTAAAAGTCTTGCTTTTTATCTTTTCTTCTCTACTCTAAGAACTTATGGTTTTCCTTTTGAAGATACACTTACAGCCTACAAGCCTTTGTCCTTCTGGTCTCTTGACAAGCTTCCAGGTTTAATTTTTCATGAGAGAATCATACTCCTTTTTCATGGCAGCTTTCCAATTTACAGAATCTTTACTAACATGGCCTCTTTATAGCTGACAGGGTGAGAGTTGCTATATTCATTTTCCACTTTCAGAGCACATGCAATAAATTCTTTAAAGCTATACATTTCAAGAGCCTTTACCTGTCTTCTGCCTCTGTCCTTGGCTAGACTATAATCTGTTGTGCTTGTGCTAGGTTGTTGTTCTTCATTTTGGACAACAAATTAAGCAAGATCCTATTTCTTTAGGGATCTTGGCTCCACCTCCATTTGAATTCCCCCTTCTGCACAGTTATTGTCTGGAATTGAAGCCTTCTGGTTTTTGTTCTGCATCATGCAGTCTTCTTGAAAGATAACATCCCTGCTTATGATGGCTTTCCCATATCCAGGCTTACCAATCCAAACCTTGTAGCCTTTTACACCTTCTGGATATCCAAGGAAAATTCCTTTCTTAGATCTGGGCTCTAATTTTCCTTCATTGGTGTGAATGAATGCATCAAATCCAAAAATCCACAAGTGTGCCAAGCTAAGTGGTTTTCCAGTCCACAATTCTTCAGGTTTTCTGAATTGTACTACTACAAAAGGTGTTCTATTGATGGTGTATACTGCTGTATAGATAGCTTCCCCCTAAAATTTCTTACTGAGCTGGGCATTTAACAGCATGCATCTTACTCTCTTTAAAATGGTTTTGTTCATCCATTTCACAAGGCCATTTTGCTGTAGAGTAAGTCTTACTGTTTTGTGCCTCATAACGCCATTATACTTGCAAAACTTAGTGAATTCATTACTTAGATATTCCAGCCCATTATTAGTTCTAAAAACTTTTACCTGTCTCTTGGTTTGAGTCTCAACCATGACCTTCCATTGCTTAAAGATTTTGAAAGCCTTATTTTTGTGTTTAAGGATATAAACCCATACCTTTTTAAACCAATCATCTATGAAGGTGATGTAAGATCTGGCTCCACCTAAAGATTGAGTTCTAGCAGGCCCCTAAATGTCAGAATGCACATAATCTAGAACTCCTTTTGTGTTTTGTATACCAGTAGGGAATTTAGACCTATTTTGTTTACCACATAAATAGTGTTCACAAAATTTTAGCTTATCTTTGCTGGTTCTTTCAATTAAACCTTGTTTATATAGTTCTTCTAATCCCTTTTCACTAATATGAGTAGCCTAAGATGTCACAACATTGTTAAGTTGTCACTTGAGGCTAGACAGGAATTACCTAGAGATATGTAGGTCTTTCCTTACAGTCTATAGAGTTCATTCTCCCTGACTCCCCTCAAGATCTTCTTGGAGCCTTTCTTGATAGTGATTAATTTACTTTCTTTACTGAATTCACATCCTGCTTCACTCAACATGCTAAGGGAGATGAGGTTTCTCTTAAGGTCAGGTACATGTCTGACTTAAGTGAAGGTTTTCACAGACCCATCTTTAAGCTTGATTTGATAGTGCCAATGCTAGCTACCTTGTAGCAAGAGTCATTACCCATCAGCACCCTGCCCACAGCTACTTTCCTATAAGTATCAAACCAATAGTGATTAGGTGTCATGTGAAAGGTACATCCAGAATCAAGAATCCATTCCTTATTGTATGATTGATTAGTGATAGTGAGCACACCTGAATTGTCATATCCATTTTCCACGGTTACAAGGTTCTCTCCTTTCTTGCCTTTGCCATTGTTCTTTTTCTTTCTTTTTGGGCAATCCTTTCAAAAGTGACCTTCTTTGTGGCATAAGTAATAGGTTTTCTTAGTCTTTGACTTATTGTTTAGATTCTTGGACTTGTTTTCCTTCCTGTCAGATTTCCCTTGGGCAAAAAAGACTTTTGCATCAGCTGCATCTTTGTTCTCAGTTATCTTCTTCATGGTTTCTCTAGCATTGAGTGCAGAATTGACTTCTTCCAAACATCATAGTATCAAAAAGATTCTCATATGATGGTAGAAGAGAGCACAACAGCATGATAACTTGGTCTTCTTCGTCAATTTACACATCAATGCTCTTTAAGTCCAAGATAGCCTTTGTGAAATGAGATATATGTTCCCTTACGAAGACCCTTCCTCTATTTTGAGTTGGTGGATCCTTCTCTTAAGGTATAGCTTGTTTGTCAGGGATTTGGTCATGTAAAGACTCTTAAGCATCAACCAAACTCCTGCTGCAGTGGATTCTCCAGGCACTTCCTATAACACCCTCAACCCTATATTCCTATGTAGATAATTAAATAATATAAGGTGATATAATATAGGATTCATCAGTTTACTACTGCCTCTACTCGAGTACATTTTTAACTTTTTCTAAGTTAAATAATCAAGTGCCACTAGTTTGGGTTAATACACTCGGGTTCTCACACATTACACAACGGAAATAAATAAAGAAATTTAAATGAGATAGATAGATATAGGGATATTTACATTCACATCCAACTATAGATGATATTTATACATACATAAACATTAGTGTGTTCAAACATGTACTTATAGATATGTAAGCCTGAGCAGGGTAAGGAGACAATAAACCTGCCACTTATACCCAGTTTTAAGAAAAATTACCTATCTCATATATCTTAATACATATATGCCCTCCTTACTTACACTAAAATTATCCTCCTAATCCTTTCAAAACACTAATAAGGATTCAGGGGAATGGGCATGTCAAAATTGTAACACCCCATGTTCTTACAAGCATATTTAAATCCATGAGTTAATCAGATAAATTTCCATAAATTGTGTCTGATTACTTGTGTGATGTAATATTTAGAATAAATATTAGAAAGGATGACATTGCATAAATTTTGAGGTGCTTCAATAAATTTTGAGGTTCTTGATTTAATTTTTCTTTCCTTCCTACTTATCTAGCCGAGATACCAAGGGAAGGAGTGAATTGGATTTTTTTTAAAATGGTGCAAGGACAATTTTAAATTGGAAGAAAATCATAACACCTAAATATATATATATATGGACTTAGTGACACGATAAGGTGGGACAATGGAGACACTTGGAATGGAATTAAGCTGCTTAGCCCTTTTCCTTTGACCCCACGTAGGCCTCACATGGAGTAAATTCCAAGAAATCAAGGTGCATGGCTAAAATATGGACTAGCATGAACCCATGGGCTACACCGAGTGAGGAACATGCGTAGGCATGAAGAATGCAAATTGATAAGCTTGCATGATCAAGTGGACAAGCAAGGAGTACAAGTAAGTGGAAAGGAACTCCACGTACACTTGCAGCACCTTTCTTGGATCCATTTTTTCCTCTTTATGTGGCACCGTTTGAAGAAATCCATATACACAAAGAAAAAACGTGAGGAGCTTACGTGAATTATGAGAAACCGTACAGTCCTTGCGTGCAAGAAAGAGGTGGCGTGACTTTCCATCCTTTATCTCTCAATTCAATCAAATGGAAGTAATTAACTAGCAAGTAATAAGGAAGGTGCTCAGAAATGTACGTGAGGGAATTGGAAGTGAAATGCACACATTTACACACGCACAGCAAGGCATAGGGTGAGGGAGTGAGAAGCTCGCGTGAAAAAAGGAGAAGTGGTACTTAATAATAATAATCAATTAAAAAGGAAGAACAAACAAATGCACGATGGGCAAGGAGAGGATGCAGTGGGAAAGGTGAATTAATAAATACCAAATTGCAAAAAAATTTGGGGCTGCATGGAAGTTCCATTAAATAAGAATAATAAGAGAGAGGGATGAGATACCACTCTTGAGTCAAAAACAAAAGTCAAAGGGAAGAGAGAGCACTTGACATCTTTGGGAAACAACACACACACACGGGAAGAACATCTCAAGAAGAAGGTGGGGTGTGAGTGCTAGTGAAAAATACAAAAGATTTTAGTGAGAAGAGGAAGAACTAAGGGACCAAAGAAAGAAGAAGCAAGGAAGAATTCCAAGGAAAAGCCAAGGGGGACTTTATCTTAGTGCACCTTTGAGGTAGATTGGCAATTTATTATTCTAGTTCCATGATTTAGTATGCATGTTAATGATTTTTCTTCCATGGGACTAGAACACTTGTCTACATTCTTGATTTAGGAATAACACATGACTTAGCTTGAATGGTAAATCTAGGAGGTGGTTAATGCTTAAATTTACAATGTGACTTCTTAAGATCATGAGAGAACTTAGAATAAGCGATCTTTTCAATGGTTTGGGTTACTTGGCTTACTACTCTTAATATTGAAGTAGACTTGTGAATTCCATAATGAAATTAATGTTAATGAATGTAACATATATAAGAAAGGAGACTTTAAACCAAAATAAAAGGGAAAATTCATGACTAATGAAGATGATACACATGGTTATGGAAAATGTTTGGTTAGAATAATGATGAATATCATTATTTGAAAATTTAGGCAAATTAATGATAAACATTATTTTGGAAAAATATTTGACTAGATTCATGAGAAATATTGATATTAAGAATTTAAGACTAATAATGATGACCATTATTGTGAGAAATTATGGTTAGTAATATTGAATAATATTGTTAGGGAAAATTCATGATTAATAATGGTAAACATTATGGTGATGAAAAAGGAAATTACCCCATTTCATTAATATGGTTTAAAGAATGGAAAGAAAAAGATTCAAATGATAAAATATGAAATTCTCTTGAATTTTCCTTCGGCCCAAAATCATGGAAATTCTCCCCTAAAAAATTATTAAGGTTTTATAATTGAATATATCATTCAAAAGGGAGAATTAAATTGATTTAGGCAAAATTTGTCATAAATAAATATGACAAAGAGGTCAATGTGTGCCCATAGAAAAAAAATGGAAGAAAGGAAATGAACATAGAAAAAACAAAGAAAGATTCATGAATTATGAAGTGTGGCCAAAGGTGCTCCACACCAGTAACCTAGTGAGGCGTGGCCGAAGGTGCTCTATGCCCATGACCTAGCATTGACGATGAATTCATATACGTGGCCGAGTTTCCACGACTTACGAGGTGTGGCCAAAGGTACTCCACACCGGTGACCTAGTGAGGCATGGTCGAAGGTGCTCCATGCTCGTGACTTAGTGCTCACGATTACTATATACACGTGGCCGAGTGTCCACAAATTACGAGGTGTGGCCGAAGGTGCTCCATGCTCATGACCTAATGTTCATGACTACTCTATATGCATGGTCGAGTGTCCACGATTTACGAGGTGTGATCGAAGGTGCTTCATGCCCGTGACTTAATGTCCACAGTGATTTCATAAAGGTGGCTTGGTGGCACCATAACACCCAGAGCGTGTAATTAATTTATAAAGGTAAGAGTAGGAATTTAATGCATAAGCACTCAGTTTAATTTTGTAATAACCCATGAAATTTTATGATAGTATGTGTCTCTTGAAAAAGGGTAACCTGATTTTCTATTACCTTCTAAATTTATTTTCCAATGCTTGCCTATTTTCATTTATGAATAACATTATGTTTTAATATCAAGAATGTAGATTAAATGTTTTAGTGTTTGCACCCTGATATATATTGGTTGATTTCTAAACCCTAAATTATTAAGCTATTGGGAAACTTGCATTTCTCATCTATGTGCTAATATGTATCAGATACAGACGAGTAACCGGGGCCGCGAGGTGGCAGCTCTTTTGATTAAGTAAGATTTTTGGTAACCCTTATTTTGGATCCTAGATACATTTGATTTAGAATAGGACATTTATTTTGACTGTATACATGAGATGTATATGGGGTATACAGGGAAAAATGGATATATGAAGGACCATTTTATCCTTAATTTATACCGGAGTTTGAGTGACAAACCTATTGTCTCCTAACTTTCGAGGGACAGGTACTTCATATATCCGGGGACATGTTTAACAGTATGTAATACACATTGTTATACTTGTAATATTTGAATTACATGGAAGTTTATATTTCCACTGAGTAGTATAATATTTATTTATTTCGCTATGCAAGTAAGTTTTAATCTAAGCAAAGGAACTCGAACATAATCCACTTAATATAATTTAATGGCATAATTTCTCAGACATTAGTTGAATAAGGATAAGGATAATGTACCAAACCTATCTATCTATATTATAGTTAATGGTAATACTAGATAGGGGCATTACAAAAATACTATACAATACTTAATACTTCATGCAGTCAGGGGGTGGGAGGAACTTCCCAGACATAGATAACCTATAATTCTTTAATTACAGGAAAAAGCCCTAGAAATGGTATCTCAACCATTTCCACCTCGACCTTCAAGAAAATCTGGTACCTAGACATCTGATACAAACTAACATTTAATGAGAAATATTTCTCAGTAGCAAAAATCACCAAAAATTTTAAAATTTTCTACTTTGTACCACTATACTGATACGAAAATCCACTACATTCTTTCACAATAATTGAAATATTATGCTATTGGAATAATATACACAAACATTACACAGACATACTTATGAATACATGGGCACGTCATCAGATATCCGTTACACTGGATATATTCTCAGATCATAATGGCTGCAGATAATAGTCATATGTCAGTATAGAGCACAAATAAGAAATCAAGCAATTTGATATGGCCATAATCAAAAGCATCACAAAAGAAATCTTTAAAAATTTCCATTCATAAATGAGTTCTCTCGTGGTACTGAGCCACCTGCAATCATTCTCGTGGTTTTCACGGTCTGCAACCATTCTCGTGGTTAACTGTTTGCAAAAATTTTTCTAGATTACAGCCATTTGCATTTATTCTCGTGGTATAACCAAATGTAGTTATTCTCGCGATATAACCATTTGCAGCTATTCTCGCGGATCAACCATTTATAGTTACTCTCATTTATAGTTTATGCTCATCTCATAAAATATCATGTTTCCCTTTTCTTTCTCATTTATTCTCAAGCATTTTCAATTCTCATGTTAACCATTACATCTTCGGTTTAAATCCTACATTTGAGTGAAGTATTGGGCTAATTGTGGCTTAAAATAGGTTATTAAGTCAAAATTTCAAAAACAGAGAGCTTCAAGTCGACTTCCAGCCTTGGTAGTCGACTTCTAGCTTACTGTCCCAAAAATATTTCAAACAAAGAGTAACCAGTTGACTTCTAGGGCCCTAATAGTCGACTACTTTGTTCTTGGCTAATTTTTAGAAAATAAGAACATGACAGTTGACTTCCAACCCCTTGGCAATTGACTACTAGCATTCTGGACACATTTCTAGGCAACTCAGGAACACAAAAATCGATTAGTAAGGGCTACAAGTCGACTGCTACGTTATGCTCTATTTTAAAACTCGTAGTTGACCAATTTTTTTGTCCAAGAACATGTTTTTTAAAATGGTTTGATGGTTAAAAACTCAATAACAGCATAGGAGCTTCATCTGCCACACAAAAACAGCCCAAACCATTGATTATTCATGCTCAAATCTTCAATTTAAACTCTTTCTCAAAAACCATGAAAAAACCCATTTTTCATATTTGCATTCAGACATTCATAAGCATATTCATGCATTTTAAAACATCCAATAGCCATCAAAATCACTAAGAATGTATGTTTTAACCTCTCTCCAACTTAAGTAACAGAAAAATCAAGCATTTCAGTCATGAAAAGTACATTTCAAAAATTGAGAGAGATTGGTAATTTGCTACCTTGTTCCTGATTGTATGTTGATTTATGATGATTGTGAAGTGTTCTGGGATGTTTTCCTAACTCTCGAAATGCTTAAATCCGCCGAACAATCTTATTTGCTCACAATTCCTTCTCTTTCTCTCTCTAACTCACTCTCCCTCTCTTTATAGGATTTCAGGACTCAAAATGCCAAATAGAGGTTCTGAGGTCTTCACTTATGTATAGGTAATTCGGTAATTTGCAATTTTGCTCTTAATTCTTGACCATTCGGCCCAAAATGATAATTTCTCCAACTATATGTTAAATTACCATTTTGTCCCTAACTCATTGGCTGGAGATTTCAAAATTCTCTTGCTACAATAAATCTTTTGACTAAAATTATAGCCTATTGCCCTGAATTTTTAAAAATTTACACATTTATCCTCACTTCATCTTTTTCCTTTCAATTTGGTCCATGTCCCTTCCTTTCCCTTAAAACTCTTATCCTAACTTATTTTAATGCATCTATATATTATTTAATGCAACAAACACAAGCATTTAATTCATTTAAAATCAACAAACATCTCTGGATGCGTAGAAGGAGCGGATGTTACACTTCTCGTAGCACTTCATCTCCCAAGGATAGAATGATAAGGATGTGAGCCTTGCTCATCATTTCTTTCCTTTCTTTATAAGGCAATGTTGTAGCTAGTCTTGATTCTCTAACAAGCACATCTTCCAGTCCTTGATGAACTAGAAAAGCCTTCATCTTGATCCTCTATAGGCTGAAATCGTTGCTACCATTGAACTTCTCAATATCAAATCTGGTTGAGTTCATCTTCGGGTTGTCTTATGGATTGACTAGCTCTGATAGCACTTGTTAGGTCTACTTGAAACAAGACTTCCCAGATTGCTCAAAGACATAACCAGCAAGACAAAATAAGATCATAAGTATAGCAACCAAGATTATAGCAAGAATCACAAGACAATTCATAAACATGCAAAGTAAAAGAAAAACAAGTACACAAGTTTTATAGTGGTTTGGACTTGTATCTTACATCCAAGAACTTTACAAGAGATACACTCACACTTGTTCTCTCACAAACTAAAAGGCAACCCCACCGGAAACCAAGACTATTTTTTTCTTTATAGCCAATTTTGTTATCACTTATTTTTACTTTAGCTAAGTCTTTATATAGCTAAACAATTACAACACATGGTTGCCTAGCTTAACTAACACTTAACTATAGAATTAACACCTATCTATGTAACATCCACTCTAATTATTATTAAAGAGATATTTGATAATTGTTAATTTGATGCTTAATGATTGTGTATGTTGCATTAATGCATATAGTTGCATTAGTAGAGGGACCAACTTGAAAGAATTACAATTCCTTAGTTCGGAGTGAGGCCAAGGACCTAAGTGAAAAGGGAAATTGTGCTGAGACAAAATGTGTAAAGTAAACCAAGGACCAAAGAGCAATTTCCAAAACTTTCCCTTAAACCCTAGCTGCAGCCAAAACTCCCACACACTTCCAAACCTTCAAATTTTAGAGAAAGAAGCAGAAGGGGTGATTTAGGGCAAAGGAGAGAGATTTTGCTGAAGAAAAAGGGCTGATTGAAGCTAGAAATTAGTTCTGTAGCAATGGGGGGATCATTCCTAACACATCAAACACACACATTTTGCAAGAATCAAGGTAACAATCCATCTTAAACCCCATTTTTGCAATATGCAGAAAACTTGCTGATAGATGCAATTTTAAATGTTTCAAGTTATGCCTGAGGTTAAACCTACATTCTGTATGTTTTTCTATTTCTATGGGATGTTGTGTTGCTGAATGTATACTCATATATGTGCTTATAATGGATTAGAAGGGTTGGGTTGTGTTCATCTAGAGATATAGACTAGATTTCCTAGAATATACCATGTTTGAGCTAATGAATGAGAAATGTTTAATGAAAAGTAGAGTTTATTGTATGAAAATTAAGCTCATGTATTTAGAATTGAAAATAGAATGCATGCTGGACTAGATATTATCAAAATCATGTTTTATGAACTGCAGCGGAGTATAGCAGCCGACTGCTAAGTAGGGGAAGTTAACTGCCGTGTTCCTAGAAAACTCAGAAGTGTAAACAGAGGCTTAGAAGCCGACTGCCAGAAACCTAGCAGTCGACTGTCGGGCCTGGGTTTGCACTAAGTGGTCGATGGCCATCCTCACAATTGACTGTCGTGTTCTTGGAAACCCAAAAGTGCAGAAAGAGGCTTAGCGTGCATTGTCGAGTTCCTAACGATGAGACTATCGAGCCCAAGTTTGCAGACTGAGCAATGATCGCGCCTTAGCAGTTGACTATCATGCTCATATTTTTACCTAGAACGCATTACAGAGAGCCACCAGCCGATTGCTAGCTTATTGATTGGCACTAGAGGATTACAGAGAGCCACCAGCTGACTGCTAGCCTTTCAACAGTCGATTGGCAGCCCTCTAACTTGCTAAATGAGGTTTTGAATGACAATTGAGCTTAGTAATTCTTCATACTAACTTAATTAAAGGCCCACAACATAGGTAGGCTAGGAAACTAGGAGTTTTGGGTGATGATACCCTTGGGATAGTGAAATAAAGAGAGAGCAGAAAACACAAAGAGGGAAAGAGGAAAGTATTCTCAGTGTATGCCTTAGGGTAGATAGGCTCATGATCGAGTGACTGATTGTCGATATGGGACGACCATTGGGCATTCCACAGTTGTGCCATAAATTAGGATGGTTAAACATCCACTTGAACTTAGAAGATTTCAAAAACACTGTGATGGTTGCAAACTATAAGTTAGTGTCATCTCCCAAAGGCCATATGAGAAACACATACTTAGAGTTAAGCATAACCATGACCATGGGCCGATTCACCCCATAGTATATGTAGACAATAGCGTACCGAGAGTGTGATCCATTCGAAAGGGATGGTGATTCCAAAGTATTATGATTTGCCCAAAAGCAGAGAGGAAATAATCCGGGTAGGGTTGACGGTGATCCCATGAAAGTATACTAGCCCCGTTTGGGATGAAAGGGAGGAATCCCGCTGGTCAAGGATGATATGTCAGAAAGGGGTAGGGACCATTACGGTACTTGGATCCACTAGGGGACGCCTCAGAATGTAAAAAAGGTTAAGGCATGGCTAAATAGACATGAGCTCATTCATATAGACAGTGGTGCGTGGAGTTGTTGTTGGGCGACTCTCCCGATTACTCTTAGGGTGTTTTATGTTCTGCTTGCATGTTATGAAAATGAAATGATGTTATGTTTACTATCCCACATGTGTTTTATAAGAAATGTTTTATGATAAGAATGATGATGAATACACTTCCCATATTTTAAAGTTGATATGTGTTTAACTGCACATGCATACATATGAGTACTTAACATGATTAAAAGCTACACTCATTTCACCCCATAGTATGTTATATGTTTTATGAAAGAATGGAAAGGTTAACGGATTTTGTAACTGGTTGTATTGCTACTGAGATTCATTTCTCACAATAGTGCTGACATGTACCAAATGTGTAGGTCCCCTTAAGCTGGAGAAAGAAGGTAAGGTTTGCAGAAGTGTCCAATCTAGGCACACAAACTGTTTATTTTGGATAGTATAAGTACATGGTAGGATTGAGCTAGCCTTCATGATATTTTGAAAAAGGCTAGTGTAGGATTATTTTGTATAGCCTAATCTAACTTATCTTTATATGAATTGGGCTGGATTGATGAATAGACTAATTAATGGGGTTATGAGTGGCAGGATTGTTGCCTCTATGCCCAATAGTTAATTGATTATATTTAATTAAGAATGCATGTCTATGTATATTTACTCCAGGTGTATGCTATATGTATTTATTTCGCTGTGATATTGAGAGAACCCGAGAGTAAAGACCAACCCAAATGCACTCAATTAATCAACTTGGTAAAAAGTTTAAAATAGGCTCGGGTAGAAGTAATAGTAACACCAACACTCTAATAATTAATTTCATATTATAGTTTTTAAAATATCTAAAAGAAATTGTAGGATAGAGGGTGTTACAATCTAGACACATAAGCTGTTACTACACATCTGGATTGCTCTGCTGTCATGCTTGCTGTCCTAGAGGTTGCATCCATGATGAACCATTTCTTACATGGGAAATAGTTGATTAATTAAATTGTAGACAACAAAATTCAAACTTACATAATCTTAACATATTTTGTCCATTTTATTAGTCTAATTTTTTCATCGTTAATTATATAACTTATTCTATATAATCAATTAAGGGTGATATTCAAAATTGTCCACATTATAAGTAAATCAAACTCATGAGCCATACTATGAAATTATAGAAGAAAGTTATTGAGTGGAGATTGTGATTGGACTCACAAATTCCAAAGAACCAATTTGGTTTCATGTCAAGAAAGTCAACCACAGTTACGATATATTTATTAAAAAGATTGATGGAAAGCTATTAGATATCTCATAAAGATATATATAGGCAAAATAACCTTTTATGTTCCCAAACTTCACATCGATTTCAACTTCGTCCCTAAAGTTTTTTTGCTATCAATTTTGTTCCCAAAGTTTTAAATTGCAATCAATTTTTTCCTACATCCTAACGTTATCTAAATCATTAACGGAATTAGTTAATGTGACGTCTGACGTGTATATTTTTATTGATTCAATACTCACTACTTAATATTTATTGTCAAATGTGTTCTTAAAATTTATAAATATTGTCAAATATATCCAAAACTTCTTCAAACAATCTATAATATTCCAATAACTATTGATTCCGTTAAAGTCACATTACACTTAATCCATAAACAACAATGCCTACCATTAATGGTCAGCATTAAAGTCTTTCGTTGAAGTCCTCCATTTTGAAGTCTACTATTAAAGGTGTTAAATTTTATACTCCTATTAAAGTCGCAAGACAAATGTATAAAAGATATGTAAAATATTGAGTTTTTTTTTTCTCTTTGAATTATGACCTAACATAATTTTTATATAACAAGTGTGATATTGGGATATTGTGAATTGTTTGAAGAAGTTGAGAAAACTTTTAATATTTATAAATTTTAAGAATATATTTGACAATACATATATAAATAATAAATATTGAATTAACAAAAATATATACATTAGACGTCAAATAAATTATTTTTTATAATAATTTAAACAATGTTAAGCCTTGAAACAAAATTGATCACAATTTAAAACCTTAGGGAAAAAATTGATACCAAAAAAATTTTAAAAATGAAATTAAAAATTGATATAATGTTTAAAAACATAAAAGTACTTTTGTATATATATATATATATATATAATTTTAATTGATTTTAAAAAAACTTATGATATAACACAAAGAGAAGTATTGTGAAAGATTTTTTTAAAAATAATAATAATAATAATACACTTAGCTTATATCAAAGCATTCAAAGGTGAAAATGATGACACCGTGATTTGTTTAAAAACACAAGGTTGAGTGGAGAAAATTTTTTTGATAACCATAAGATTATATTAAGATTTAACTTTTAAGCTCTTAATTTTTTTTAACTTAGTATTGGATGTCTTTATTGATTATGGGTCAAGTTGTATATTTTTTTGCTGAAAATATAATCTTTATTAAAAATTTTAAAGAAATAAACAAAAAATTAAAAAAGTAAAGACAAACTTTAGAAACATAAACATACAAATATATAAATTGAAGTAAAACAAAACATATGAAATTTAAATTTAGTGAAAAGCACACTAATTTTATGATGAAGGTAAAACTTGAAAATTATTCCATACAAAAAATCACAAGTTTTAAATATTTGAGAATTATAATGCAAAAAATAGATAGAGATATAAATCATAAAATTTAAGCTGTGTAGATAAAATGAAAAAAGACTTCATGTGTTACTTATAATAAAAACATGTCACTCAATCTTGAAAGAAAAAATTTATTACACATTTATAAGACTTGCATTGTTATATGATAATAAATATTAGGCAATAAAAAATCAACATGAACAAAATTTTCACATCACAAACGTAAAAAATGATGCAATTAGATAAATAGTCACAAAAAAGAATAAAATTAGAAATAATTACATTAGATAAAAAAAATTGAAGCAACACCTATCAAAGAAAAATTGTTAGAAATACATCTTAAGTAATTTAATCATATACAGAAGAAATTATTAGAAACTCATGTACAACAAGTTGACCAGATAAAAAATAATTCAATAACTAGAAGTGACCAAAAAATATAATAAAAATAAAAAATTATTAAAATTAATTTAACTGTAAATAACTTAAACATATAAATAGACCAAACTAAAACATGCTGTCGCTTGATTTTTATATAGAACTAGTGAGAAAAAATTGTTTGTTATTATATTCTATAATCAATTACTTACTAGAAAAGCATATCAAAATGCATGGAATAAAATAAATGAACACATGCAAAGATATCTCAAAATTATGAAAATGAAAAACAACTAGTAATTTATGGCAGTTTATGATGCAGAGAAAGATAATATTTAAGGAATCTTTCACAGAAGAAATCAAGCAAGCCTTATTGGCTATTGTTGAGGTTCATGGTCTCTCAGATGGTACATATTAGTACAGTCTGGTAAGGTTAGTCCAATGGCAGCTTTGATCCCACAATATACAATTGTATTGAGAATTGCGGCAGTTATGCAGCAGACAACAAACCATATTGTAAAGACCAAGCTTCTTAAACAAGGTTTATGGCTCTTCCGTTCGCAATAAAAAATAATACAAAGCTTAATTGGAGTGCACTTCTCAAAGTTCATCCTGCAAGACCAAGATGCTTATTCAAAAACACTCATCAAATGTTTCAAGTTACATACACAAACACAAGCAAACTATAACATGCACAAAAGTTTGTATTTGTGCTCATTGTATGCCTAGGCTTCAGAAAATGCAGGAATTTAGTTCCAATTACAGATATTTCATTGTAACAAAAATTTTCTTAACATGGTGCTCTGATGTTTACTATGATTTCCATCATTACATATTTTACCACTTGTAAACCAAAGCAACATGAACACACTTCACCAAAGATCTAGCAGTCTTAGTCCAATCTATGAAAGGTACTTTGAAATATTTATCTGAGGGTTACATACGTGCTTTTAGTGCATCACGTGCATTTGCATTCTTGCACAAGCACATAGCTCACGCATTAGATTCAATCTTTTACTTAAGGCACAATTTGCCAATTTTAAATGTCTTCCTGTGACAAAATTATCTTCTAGGTTTTTATCAGTTTGACACGAAAATAATTGATTTCTTTTATTATGGTAACTATTTATGGGCAATGATAAATCCCAACTCCATCTCAAGTCAACTAGCAAACTCATTTTTCAGCAACTAGAAATTCATATTTCAATATGGAAACTATGGAAAGCAATTAACTATTACGACACTCATTCAAATAATGAGAGAGAGAGAGAGAGAGAGCTTCAGGCTTACATGGTAATCATTCAAGTAATCATCCGGCTGCAAAGCGAAATTCTAAAATTAGATCTCGTGACTCAGGCAATAACATGTGATCATAGACATATTTAAAATAATGGCTAAATGAAACTCCTATATGAAACAGATAACCAGAGAATTGGGGGAAGAAGAAATGAGGAAGCTCTCAAGTCTCAAAACAACCTTCTCACAATTTTGTTATGGAGATATGTGAACTGAAAACATTCTAATTTGCTTAAAAATTCATGTACGGCTGCCTGTTAGCTTATCATTTACATGTTTTCCCTGCCCATCCGTCTACCCACACGTTTTGAAGGTGCAAAGTATTGAAGCACAATGAAAAAAATAACTGCTATTTAATCATCATCCTAGATTCTCTCCTCAAAAAACGACTGGAAAGATGCAAGGACGGGTGGCAAGAATTCTACATCAGTAGTCTCCTATTCTCTGTGCTATGTAATTCCTATCATGCAAAATTGAAAGAGTAAATTACCCTCTCCTCTACTGAGAAATGTCAAAATTATACTCCTCTCCCTTCCATTTTAAAAACCTACACTTCCATCCATTTTGACTAAAATATTCTTAATGGCATTATTAATTTTCTAAAGATATTATAATTTATTATTAAATATATTTTAAAAAATTATAATATTTTATTATTATTTATTTTGAGGTAAAAACTAATTTTTTATGTTAGTCAAATACATATTTAATTATATAAATAATAAACATAAGGGTAATTTGGTCAAAATGAATAAAATTATAAATTTTCTCATCTCTGGAGGAAAGTATAATTTTTCAAAACAAAAGAGAAGTGAATGTAATTTCAAGATTTTTAATGTAATTTACCGATTGAAATAATAATCTAAAATTGTATTACAAAGTTGACATAATAAATGCATAAGTGCACCGTAGGACAATCTATAGTGAAGAAGAACCAGGAGTGAATATACCCTTCTACGGCGCCTCCTGTCTCCATATCTATGATCCCTGTCCCTCCTCCTCCTTTCACCTTCCTCTCTTGCTCTCTGAGCCTCCTACATAATCATTAAATATCAAATGGCAACAGTCAGAGACAACATAACAAATTTAGCTAATGCTCAGATCAAAGCAGTGCTGAAGCATAGGTTTTGATCAATCACCTCTTCTTCCCGAGCTTTTCTTTCTTTTTCTGCTTCTTCAAAGGCTTCTTTTTCAGCCTGTAATTTTACAGATAATAAGCACACTAATACCATGATTCCTAATAACAAATACAAACACGGAAAGAAAATGCCCACCTCCCTATTATTAGCCATATAATCTTCCACAACCTGTTTTGCATACTGTGGGTCATCACAAATTAAGATATTGTCGAAAACTGAACCAGCCTTCACCTGAAAACTTAAAATTATCAATATTATCAAGCTTTAAATATCTAAAAGCTAAAATATTCAAGTTTTAGCTCGGGTTCTTCAACATGAAAATATCTACTCTGGGGACATCCAACTGTCTAGCTTCTGAGCAATAATTAAGAACGAAATTGTGATTAAATTAATTGAATTTGATTTCATGTTAGGGGGAAAAAAAACTTAGCTATTGACAGTTGACATTCAGCTTCACATACCAAAAAGCAAAATTAATTTTGTTTTAAAAAAAGAGATATATTCATAGCTCTTTTTCTTGCCTTTGGAAAACAGAAAAGGAAAGACCAACCTGCCAGACTTCAATGCCCACATACTTTATTGGTTTCAGGACATAAAGATCAGGATCATCCTCAAATTCTGCATTAAATAGGAAACAGAAAACTAAGTTCAAAAATATTGGAGGGAGCTGAGGTTCATTTAGATTCAGAAATGGGCAAACAGAGATGCTGACAAAACTAAATGCTGCCTATAAATTTATGGTATGTATAAAAGATTCAGACAGATTACAGTTCACACATTTAATCTGGTCTTCGCTATAAGTCATGCATATGATTTATGTAAGATTACATATGCTACCAAGATATCTCATATGCTTGTATGATCATATGATCTAAATTATTTGGCATCCAAGTAACTAGTAAAAACTAAAAAGGCATCATTTTATAAAATAACTTTATGTCTAATCTAACACCCACCCACTCCCCCCCCCCCCCCCCTTTTCCCCCCTCTTGTTCCCTGTCACTTGGAAAGATTTCTAAGTCATAATATATGGCAGCTACTTAATATGAGTAGTCAACACATGGTAAATTGGCTGCTTTGTGTATGTTTAAATAACTAAAACGCCTCAAATACATGAGAGTTAGGCCACTTTCTTTATCAACCAATTAATGCTTTGTAGCTTATGTCTAGCTGATATCAATTCCTCCTCTATTTCCAAATGAATGAAGTCAACCTGGGTTATCAATCCATGGAATCTTCCACTTTCCTTTGTAGTTGGGGTTCTTGATTTTCTGTGATACATCAATTTTAGAGAATTAGAAACTTTGGTATAAGAATAAGTATTCAAGTTTTAATGAGTAGCTAGAAGAACCTTGCGTTTCCACGGTCCTTTGTATGCTGGATTAGGAATTTTGTGGGGCTTCCATATTCCATCGTCTTCCTCATCCCAATCAGCAGGCTACTCAAAGAAAAAATTGAAACAAGAAAAAAAAAAAAGGAAAATAAGATTATTAAGACCATGCCAATTTAATATTCTTTCAACAATAATCATGATACTGTCCAAATACATATTAAGTTTGATGTTTTTTCAATTCTTAGTATATGAGCAGTAAATAAACCTTTTTGGATTTTGGATCAGGAATTTCAGCTGGAATCGAATCATATCCCTGCAACATCAAGGCAAACAGAAGTGCATACATGAAAATACAACCACTATAGTAAATTAAGTAACGGCATAGGTGCCAAATAGAATCATCTAATAGAAATCATCCTTCTAAAAAAAAAAAAGAAAAGAAAACAGCCTAATATCAAATGGTTGTTCTATACTTATATTAATATTTCTGTTTACCCCTTTCTTTGAATTTGTGATAGATAAATTAATTTTTTATAAAAGTAAAGACAGTTAGAGGAAATTTACTTATTTAAACACATCAAATCTTTTATTCTTCATGGATGCAAGTCACATGATACCTTAACCGAACCACCCCCCCCCCCCCCCAAAAAAAAGTACTTACCAGAAGAGAATAGGTAATCTCCACTATGTGAGTCCTTAGGTAGGACTAAACCCAAATAATAGATGAGATAATAAATTCAGATGCTGAAAATAAACATGCCTAGGGGTATATTTAGTCAAGATACCCAGCTCAAATGCAGTAAAAGGAACGTGAAACATAATGGGAAACATGCCTAAAAATTAGGAAATATGCAAATATGGAGAAGTGGGGTTACTGCCCTCTCCCATGATGCTAAACACTTAGAACATGTAAAGTGGAGAGATGCACAATAATTCCAGCAATAATGCGTGGCCTTGAGGGGTGTCATCTAGTATGTTCTCATTCTTCTTTCTTCTAGAATGAGTAAGCAATGGAGAAATTGCGACCCTAAAAGGAATAGGGTTGGGCTGGGACAGCCCAAGTTTTTTAAATATATATTTTTTTAGTATTTATACAATGAATTAGTTACATGACTTTGAGCTTAATTCAAATGGTATTAATTTTTTTGGCTTTTTTATTTAATTACTTTAATTCATATTTTATTAAAATATCTTACCAGTTTGAATTGAAAATGAAGATGAATATTATGCTAAAAAAGATTTACCAAAAGATGGTGGAAGATAAATGATAGTGAAGAATAAAGAATGTAGACAAATTTATAATTTTTGTTTTATGGTGTTGATATGTAATAAATTTATGTATTATGTATTTTATTGATTTGTAATATTTAAATTTTATGTAATGTACTCTAATTTTATGTTTTTTCTTGTTTATGATAAGAAAACTACAAAAAATTATTATGATCAATTATAATTTTTACTTTATAAATATTATTTGATAGTTTAAATGCTATTTTTGTAACAAAAAAAAAAATAGGATCAGCCCCACCCAACCCAAAGCCCTAATAGGGTTGATCTGGGATGGAGAAATCCTAACCCATATTGAAGATGGCCAGCACAACCCAACCCCAAGAAAACAGGGTCAAACCGGGGCCAGGTCAGGCTGGCCGATTTTGATAGCTCCCTCACCTATGATGCTGGACACCTAGAACAAGTAAAGTGGTGAGATGCCCAACAAGCCAACTTGACCTGGGCTTAGTTTGGCCCTATTTTCTTAAGGTTAGGCTGGGCTAGCCTATTTCGAATATGGGCCAGCAGTTCTTCAGCTCAACTCAGCTTCTTAGGGCTTTGGGCTGGCTGAACCTATTTCTTTTTTCTTTTTTTATACAAATAATATTTATAAAATAAAAATTATAACTAAATTTTCTTACCACAATCAAGAAAAAACACACAATTAGGCTGTGTTTAGATTGTGGAATTTAAAATGCAAAGAATTTAAATTTCCACAATTTAAATTCCTTACATTTTAAATTACTTGTTTGGATAATCATAACACTTATAAAATTTTTATTGTAACTAATAAATATATGTATAAACTATAATGTATGAATGTACGTATCTATATATACATATATGTATATTACTATGTGTATTTGTGAATATATTCGTATGTACACTAATATATATATCCGTATATATTTGAATATATACATATACAAAAAAATATATGTGTGTGCACACCCAAATGCATGTGTATACATACATATATATAATATATATGCGCACATATATGTATATTCATGCATGTATATATCTATGTGTGTAAGTACATGAATATATATAAATATATATATTTATCTTTGTGTATATTATGTAAAAAAAATCCATTTATATATATATATATATATATATAAACACTTGTATAAATATTAATTATACATATGCACAGACATATGTACTCTTAATTAAATTACCATGAAAATTTCAAATTATTTTTTTTATTTCAAACAAGGGATTTTATAATGAGGCAATTGAAATACCTCCAAACATTATTTTCTTTCACTAAATTACTTTGTCCAAACACAACCTTATAATACATTACATAAAGTTTAAAGATTACAAGTCATTAAAATACATAATACATGAATTCATTACATATTAACATCATCAAATAACAATTATAAATTTATTTTCATTCTTTATTTTTTACTATCATTCATCTTCCACTATCATTACACTACCTTTTACTAAAACCTTTTTACCATAATATTTATCTTCATTTATAATTCAAAATAATATACATTAATAAAATATAAATTAAAGTAATTATAAAAAGTAAATAAAAAGTAAAAAAATAGAATTAAAGTCAAAGTTATGTAACTAATTCATTATATAAATATTTAAAATAAAATATAAAATACTAAGAAATTTTAAAAAAAAAAAACTAGATAACTCGGCCCGGTTTGGCCTCTTTTTTTAGATCTGGCCCTGATCCGTTGTTAATTTGAGCCAAAATTTCTCTAACCCAACTCTAAAAAGTTTACAAGCCCTGCGGTCTTTACCCAATAATTCCAGCAATGATGCGTGGTCTTGAGGGGTGTCATCTAGGATGTTCTGATTCTTCTTTCTTCTAGAATAAGTAAGCAATGGTTAGGAGTTGTATCCCCCAGCAATGTTCAAATTCTTCTTTCTTCTTGAATCAGTAAGCAATGGTTTAGGACTTTTATCCCCCCCCCCCCCCCCCGAAAAAACAAAAAGACAAAAAAATAAAAGAATCTGCATACAGTGCTCATTTCTAACTTCTCAGTGATCTTACTCATGTCTTGAATTCCCATTGTAGCACACAGATTTTCTGGCCCGAATAAAATGAAGTCGTTATTTTCTATTAATCCAAACTTCAAAGTTTCATTTCTTAAGTCAAAGTTATTCATCATCAATCTCATGGTTGAATTTCAATGAATAGAGAAAAGTGAAAAATGCAGATACATGAACAACCACAACTTTAAGGAACTTCCACTCAAATGAAGTCACCTACCCTTATCACCAACCAATTAGTTCTCTCTTCTGAGTCGGACAGCCTTTCTCAAGTGAACAGAACCAGAAAGAATTCAATACAAAACTTTTAAGAAAATATGAGCTATTGCCAAAGGAACTGAGACAAAGATAAGGAAGACCAACAAATGTTCAAACTGTTGCAGACCTTTGACAAAACTAATGAAAAATTATTTAAAAATATTCTTCTCTATATTTATTTTGAACTTTTTTGAAAATCAACTACCTCTCCCCTCCCCCCCCCCCCCCAACCCCCAAAAAAAGAAATTAATGTAAAATGTTTCACTAGTAGACTAGCTAGTCCTAGCAGATATTCTCTTTCCTCATGAGTTCAAAAGTTGAAGGGAAATGTATATTATGTGTGGTTCAAGTTCAGAAACAGCTGCCCCTTTTATTTTAGAGTAAATTACACTTCTTCTCTATTTGAAACCCTCCGCTCTCCTCCCATGAATCGAGCCTGTTTGGGAGTACTTCTCCTATTGGAGAAGCTACTTATTTTAGAATAGGGTGTTTGGCAAACCATCAAAAGTTCTTCTAAGTAGTAGCAGAAACCATTTTCAGATGTGGAGCAGAAGCGAGAAATTGTAGCTTCTGCTTCTAAGCAAAAACAGAAACTGAAAATTAAATATTTTAGGACAAAAATACAACTATCCAAAATTTCTTATTTACCATAATACTTTTCACTTTTTTTCCCCTAAAATCCTTCACAAATACAAATTTCTTATCTATGAATTATACTTTTTCTTTTTTGGGAGTAATTATATAGATTGTTTTGAGACATATAAATCAGAGCATATATAT
This sequence comes from Senna siamea, assembly GCA_031216115.1. Taxonomy (NCBI): domain Eukaryota; kingdom Viridiplantae; phylum Streptophyta; class Magnoliopsida; order Fabales; family Fabaceae; genus Senna; species Senna siamea. The sequence goes on from CM062356.1 coordinate 16,491,155, forward strand.
GTATTTATATTTTTAAAAATATTTATTGTGATGTTCTTTATATTTTAATTAATTAATAATAATAACTTAATAAAAATTAACAATAATAAATATTTATAACTATTTATCTCTTTAAATAACATTAATTGCAAAGTAAATGTAGTCGTGCAGTTTTTTAAGGGTTCCCTATGCTGTTCTTTGGCATGTTTAAATATTTATAACTATTTATCTGTTTAAATAACATTAACTACAGAGTAATGAGAGAAAAGCTTTATGGCAATGTGCCACTGCTACCTCTGCTGTTCTTTCGCACGTTTGACAAGAAATGAATGCTAACATTTTTAAGAGTCCTTCCCTATTCTCAGATTTGTTTGTACTTGTTAAAATAGGATTGTCTTTATAACCTTCCGTTGGTCCTCTGCTATTAGTTCCTCTACAGGAATCTCTTACAATTATGTGGAGGAACTTGGGAGCATTGTTGTATTGATAATCTTGTTTGTTTCCACTTAGTTAACTTTTCTACCTCTCTCGTCCTCCACCTCTCTAGTAATTCGGAAAAATGGAGGGGAAACGGAAAATTCATATTATGATAGAATTTCCTAAATAAGGTGGCGGCTAAGGTTTTTCCAGTAAATGCATATACTAATAATGGTAAAGGCGATATGATAATCAAAATGAAAATTGCATATTACTGCCTGACTTTTTGGTTAAAAAGAATTGGGAACAAAAAGTACCTCTGGTTTGACATCATTAGGGTCTTCGATGTACTCTCTATCATCCCAATCAGCTGGCTGCAATAAGGAAAACAAATAGGTTTACAGGGAAAAGTTAGATTGAAAGATAATGAAGTAAGATGCATAGGAAAAACCCAAATATCTCATACAATCAATTAAACAATCCCATTGATACTCAAGTTACAGGATTTTAAAATTGTTTTTAAATGTATGACTCCTGATATTCAGTCAGCAATTATGTCACAGATCATCATCCCTGTGCTGTGCATTCATAGTTTGTACCTTCTTTGCATTCACATCCTTGATTTTCCGTGGAGGAAGGATGTCCCAATCTGTGTACATGCTTCCAGAATCTCTTTCTCGATTATCAACAAGGATACTATAAGAAGCATCAGGCCTTAGAATAAATGTATAGAAATGAGTCAATTTGTCTGTTTCACACTGAAGATCCTTCTTAATAGGGTAATTCTGCCCCTGGTACGATAGTATAACATGGAGCTTCTTAGTCTGTGAGCCGCATATATCTGGTCCAAACATAAAACTGCATAAAAAAAGGGCAATCAGTTGAATTTGCACTACATGTTAAACAATATAGTAAGTAGTAACAGAATAGCAAAAGCAATAAGAACAGCAAAGCACAGGTTGGCTTAAACATTAAATGACTTGAAGCTACACTTAAAGTAATGCAATAGAATAGAATGATCAAGAACTATTGAATAAATAAAGTAGCAGGTGAGCGTGGGATATACCTTTTAAATCTACATAACCAGCTGTAATTATACAGTCACTTCTACAGGCATGGGATTAATATCTCTTTCATACTACTTCAACATTTTTTTGTTTCTCACTTTGTCTTGCACAACCCTAAATTAGAAAGACTGCTAAGAGTACAAAGTGGTTCAATCCTTCCATAAAGCACCTTGGTGATTTTATCCTAATTAATATTGTCAATTTCACATGATTATTGGTATCCTCAAAAAGATATCTCACAAATAGTTTTAGGCATTGCAGAACAAAATAGAACACATGCTATGACTAGAATCTTTGTAGGATGCAGTGATAACACAAAAATATGTCAAGCCTACTGCATGGGTATATACTGAGCACCTGAGTAATCATTTGTGGTAACATTATAACCTAAAGCATAAAGCACAACGGTTTCAGGAAGAAATATAATTTATCATCCCAACAACATGATCCTTGCACTCACTGGACTTTGACCCTTAATTGATATCAGTTGTCCTAAGACCTGCTTGACTGGTTCTCAAGTTGAGATCTGTCTTATTGATTACTTTTATGCAGCTAAGATATGTTACAAATATAACAAGCAAACTGAACATTACTGGTATGTAGGAGCTCCATTTAAGTAATGATGACATGATCTATTTATTATACAGAGATTGCATTTACATAGTTTGTTGTACATACATAGCATAAACTACACTATGATTTCACATTAATTTTTTTAATATGAAAACTATAATTTCACATCATTATTACCCCGAAAAGCAATTAGAATACTGGAAACTGCACTGGTGAAGATTACCATTATAAGATTTGAGAAGAATAAACACTACGGGTTACCATAAATACCATATTTGAACCCCTGATATAAATGACTCAAGTCCATAAAACAGTGAGCCACACCTTAAGAAAAAAAAGAGGAAGAAAATGAAATAAAAGTGTAAAAAGAAACAGAATATTTATGCATCAAATTCAATCAATATGGTTATCAATGATGATCAAACAAGGGCTATGCTATGCATATTCCTCAAAATGGATTTTATTACAAATTATATACCGAATTGAAAAATTTATAAGTTGTAAACCATGAACCAAGGAAAATATATGACATAAGAAATTGACAGACCTATAAGGAGTATCACCACCAAATTTTTTCTGATTGACATAACCAGAAAGAAGTTTGATGTAACCACCACCACATTCAATATCCTGTTCAAATTTAATAGAGTACTGGACCACTATAGTTCTGTTCTTATTGCTGAACTCTGGTATCTTTGCAGATATTGCAAAATGCTTGGCATCATTATACGTCTGGATACCTGCAAGCATTATAGGATGAATAAGATGTATCATAATGACCAATTCCAGGAGCATTGGACTGGACGATTATAAGTACAATGAGCTTAAGCATGCATCAAAAATTTTTCCTGTTCCCTTTTTCATGTACATAAATTATCCGAATATGAAAATCCAGCTGCATTGAATTAATCTAGAATCTTGATAATGTTATGCATTTCAGTAAGAGCTCTATAGAGATAATGGATACCTTTATCATCAGGATCGCCCGCCCACTTTCCTGCTGTATGCTTAAAGGTACCTGCCTTTCCTTCACTTCTTTTCCAGTCAGACAAAACCCAACGGCTCTTCCATCCATCTTTTTTTTAAAGAGTGATAATAAACAATTAGTAAACAACCTTTGTTGAATCAAGCAAACCAACTGAAGTAAACAATCATGACAGATAGATGTATAGAGAGATAGTTGAGAGTTGCCGCAAGTTGAAGCCAATCAGTCAGGAATTTAGTTTATCCATTGATATATTGCTGTCAAACACAAAAGTAGCTAAAATAGAAGATGACTGAAAATACTGAGAACAGAAAGAAAAGTAACAGGCACAAACACAAGCATGAGTAAAGAAAAACAGGGAACTAAATAACTGCAGAACCTCAAGCTATGGCTGATCAAGTCATACGCGCCGAAACACCAGATTTAGGACTCTAAATTGAAATGGATCAGTAAGACATCTATATTGTTGCTGCATAAAAATGCAATAAAAGCAAGAAGGACTTGCTATCGCAAAAATTTCCTTAGGTCAATGAGACAACCAAGTAACGATTTTGAACCAAAAAAAAAATTGTCTCATACAGAATTTGATATGTATCCGGATCTATCATTCAGTTGATTCATATTTTTCAGGAAATCGAACAGCCAGCAAAAAAATAGTAAAAGGGTGTTAGAAGGATCACCTTCGAATCTCTCCTCAAAAAGAATCTCAGATAAGCCAGAATGAAAGAGAAAAGCGAGGGAAGTTACAAGTAGAAGGACGATGAGCTTAGTTTTTGGATTAGCCATCTCATTTCTTTACTTGCGCCAGTCTTCGGTAGCACTAGACACTAGACAGTGGCCGGAAAAGCTGCTTTAAATAAAACGTTCATTTCAGAATTGAGATATGAAAAAATATATGTATAAACACAACAAAGTACTTTCTAGAACGTCTGGAATATTGAAATGACCCAAAAATTAGCAAAATTACGCTCGTAGGTCGTTGCGCTCTGTAGTTGAGGTTCAAGCATGGCGTGAAGAGTATTTTTCTTCATTTTTCTCTTTACGGTCGATGAACTCAGGTCAACAAAGTCAAGTTTATTTTCTGTATTCGATTCAGTTTTAATGATTAAATCAAGATTCTTATTTTGTCCATTTTATCATAAGCCACGTATTATGATAAAGAAAGAAATAACATTTTATCGGAGAAAGAAATTATATCAATTTTTAAGATAAAGAATATAATTGAAATAAAAAATAAAGAATATAATTGAAAGTTCATGTATAATTAAGGGACAAGAAATTAATTTTATCTTTAAATTATTTACATAAAATAATATATAAGATATTGAAAAAGAAAATTGACATAGAGGGTGAAGAGTTGGAGTTCTTTGATTACTAATTAGGACATTCAATTGTTTTGAATGTATTAATATTATTAATTTATTTTTTTTGGAGGACTAAATGAATCATTTTCATCTTTTAGAAATTAAATTAAAACAAATTATATTTTTGTTAAAATAATAATTTATTCTAAAATTTATATTAATAAAAAGAAGGGTTCTCGATTGATTTTGTAATTGAGATTTAAACATACATTTAGTTATGTCAGAATGTGACAACAGGATAGTATATTTGTTAAGAGATCTAATCACTATCATTTAAACATGATGTCAAAGCTATTTTTTCTTCAACAATGGAGAACACTACTTCAGCATCGTCTTCAACGCTGGTCAATAAGTAGAAGAATGAGCTAAAGGACTTTTGTGCATTCCGTCTTTATTAGGCTTGATAATAATAACTTCTTGTAGAAGCAACAAATAAGGGTTGCCGACAAGTTTTCAACCGGAGGACTAGGTTGTGACTACTGCTTACAGGTTTGGGAACGTGTACACATCTCTAATTCACTGACAGTAGCGAGAAAAATATTGAATGATTAAATTAAAACAATTACAATTACACTTTAGAGAGTTCATCTTTTTAAGAAAAAACAATAATTTACTATTAGGTCTTTACTCCTTCCGGCAAATAGATGAAATTTTTTTTCGTAAATGGTAGATATATATTAAGAAACAGAGTACAAACCTGGAAGCAACACAAATCGAAAGGAACTCCTAGCACACATAAATGAATTAAATATTATGAATAGCGTACAACATAATGCATAATTAGCCCCTAGACATCGTACATATTCCAATACCTTTATAAATAAAACAAATTTAGATACAATTTCTAATCTTTTTATTTTAAATTTTCTAATAAAAATAAAGCATGTAGAAAATTTTTTTTTTAAAAAAGAACCAATATAAATTAAAGAGTTTATAAATTATACACGTCTTTTTTTTTATTATTAGAATTGTAATGGCAAAGATATATTAAGTTTTTTCCTTTATAAATTATTATGCATCAAAATGCATTCTCACTAGAATGATTTGCCTGAGTACTGACCATGTATATGAAAATTATCCTAACTTAAACTCAGAATATCTACATCTATACCCACTTCTGCCAAAATTTTTGTAGCCAATTAAAAGAGAATATGGACATTGCATATCTCTGAAGTGTCTGACTTCTTTGCCTCATGGCATCAACCTGAGAACCTCTTCCCGCCTCATGATACTTAGTACCATCGGTGGAATTATACTGTGGGCTATCTGATTTAACTTTTATCTTGACTGGATTCCCAAGCCTTGATTTATCTTCCATTCTAGCAATTTCTAAAGCTTTTGTACATACAGGAAAACATTGATCATCCCATGACTCCAATATCACGCCGGAGCCTATGCAAGTTCTTCCTTCATAGAATGCCGCAAACTGTCCGGCTGCCAGGCCTTGGTCATCTTCAGACAAGTGGATGACAGCAGTGTCTTTTCTGCCATCTTCATCGCCTTCCCATTGTAAACTACAATTATAGAAACCAGGACCATGTCTCACCTGAAAAGGTTTAAAATACAAGAGCTTCAAGTGACAGAAGGAAGACATGTCACACTGCCGTTAAGAGAAAAATGCACGTAACTTGGGACCCCTACACTTATTGCACTTTGTTCACATCTAATGCATAATATATTTAAAACCATAATCTGATGGGGTTGAAATAATGACAGACGGTTTTTATCTCAGCACACTTGATCATGTACAGCTTCCATATGGGGTCCGCAGGATTGGATTCGACTGATATAATTTGTAACAGATATTATTGATGAAATGCATTATTACATACAATTAAACATGTAAACTAAAATTTGAGTTTTCCACCTTGCACTGGAGCTGATTTGTCTGGCTTGGAGGTAGTCCGCTGAGCCATTTTAAAGAGCCAGCACGAAATAGGCGCCTTCTTTTGTCAAAGGAGAAGTAATTTCTTGACACAAAAACTACATTGTTTTTTACATCCTTCTCTACAACATACCTGCATAAGATACTAAATGGGATGAAAAGTTCTTTGAAAAGCCAAAGTTGCCCAGATATCAATGAAATAAAGGTATTTTTATTTTTCAAATGACTCTCGGTGGAGATAATTCTCGGGTGAAAAATTGCTCCCATCCAAGTGAATGATAAAAAAACTTAAAATTTAAATGTCAGCAAAACTAGATTCAAATTTCTGCACCTACAAGATTTTTCTTCAATATAAAATGCATATAACCGACCCTGCTTAGCGGGAAAAGACTTTGTTTGTTATTGTATAAAATGCAATATACAAAATTATGGTGAACAAAAACTTGTCAGATAAATAGAACTGATGCTGGAAAGAAATAGCCAGTGAACAAACCATGGGCCCCCAGGTAGTCGTAGACCCTGGCGTTGACCAATTGTATGAAACCAGAAGCCCCGATGTTTTCCAAGGAAATCTCCAGTCTCAGCTTCCACTATGATGCCTTCTCTCTCCCCAATGTGTCTTGCAACAAATTCACTGAACTTTATCTATGACTCAAAGGTCATATAAATTATATTATAAGAGAAAAACTTTTGCAAGAATTGTTGCTTCAAAAGAATAGCGTTAGAGTTCAGATCTTGGTTTCTGTTTTAATCATCGCCCATCAAACGACTTTGAAAGATAAATCCAGATTTAAAGATGAACCACTTATTTCTAAATATACTGAAATAGATATGTATTGTGCAAATACCTTGCCTAGGAAGCATATTCCTTGTGAATCCTTTCTATCCTTATTTGGCAGATCAAATTTTGCAGCAAGTCTGCGAACTTCATCCTGCAGATGATTTTGACAGGAGACAAAAGTCAGGTTGAAAATTTCTTCACAATATCAGTGTGAGATTATAAAATAGATATCAGGATAATTAAACGGAGGAATATTGTGTCTGTGTGCACAAGATTATAAAATTTTCTCCATACAGAATTTTACCATCAACAAAATTTACTAAATCAAATTGTTTAACAATTATATTCCAAATACTTTCTGCCAGTGTTCTCAATTGGATAACATAAAAGGATGCAATGTCTGAAAAAATAAAATGCAAGTTAAGCATTGCAAAATACTAGTCACAAGTCATAACCTTGGAAACACAACCCAGTGGAAAAATAAGTCGCTTCAGCTGGGATTGCGAAAGATGTGAAAGGAAGTACGTTTGATCCTTGACCTACAGTTTCAAAATCACTTTAGAACCTAACAGCATGCAACAATATTTTCCTGAGTGGCAAAAGTAGTGTCTCTCATATGGGTACCATGTCTTGTGATAGTTGTAGAACAGAAGGCTCATCCATTTTATCTGTATATGGATGGATAACATTTGCATAATGTCCAGAGGCCACATAGTCAAACCCCATACAGTTGATTGCATCCATGAATGCACCTGAGGAAACAATATTTTCTTAATGAACAAGAAATACAACAACAACAACAAACAAAGCTTTTTCCCATTAGGTGGGGTCAGCTACATGGATCAAGCAACACCAACATGTTCTTTAATGAACAAGAAATAAAGTACAAAACAAAAAAAAGTTACAGTACAGCTAGACAGGATCCACTGGATGCATACCAAACTTTATTCTGGTATTGCAGAGAACATCTGGGTTAGGTGTACGGCCACAATGATACTCTTCAATAATGTAAGAAACCTAATATGTAGGTGAGTTATCCAAAAGGGAGGCACAGAGTACAAACCAATAGTATTGCAATTAGAATAGATTTGTAGACCAAAAGGACTATCACATAAACAAATATGTAAATATCAGGAAATATAAAATTAAACAAAAAATGCTCAAAGGGATTTGCATACCACATTCTTCCAGTATTCATCTGTTAAATGCACAACTTCTAATGGTACTTCAACCTGAAAACGAATACCATGTGAATTTCCTTGACAATGTAGTCTTAAGCATAATCTATGATTGGGATCTTGTTACAAGTTATTCTATCTAAATAAAATAAGTAAGAACAGAGCCTTTTTATATTATTGATTAAAAGGAAAACCAGTACAGCTAAGCAGCTAACACAAGAATTTTGTTTCCTTGATGATAGTAGCAGGTGCAAACTATGGAATATCAAGTATGGCACTGATCTTTATAACTACAGATAAATTAGCAATTTTTATTTTCTTGAAGTACAACTCAGTCTTTGTACCTAAAGATGCGGATGGTATATAAGAGAAGAAAGTGACCTCATCACAAACAGCTCTTGCGTACTTTAAATCATCTTCCCATGGACATTCTGACCAAAAGTTTTTGAAGTCTTCCTGCAGAAACCATATATTAAACCAGCTTCTCCGAATGCAGAGAATGCAACACCAGATGAACGAGTTAGGTGTAAAGACCTAGTGGCCATTGTTCAAATAATTAAACTACAAAGAGGACGCTGGATCAAATAATACTTAAAAAATATTTTAAAATCTAACAAGCATTATCTTGCTCGTGCATTTTTTAAGGTAAAAATTATTACAAAGAATTCAAAAAAATTACAGGATTCATTTTATCTAATTCAAATTACTATAGAAGTTATTAAAATTATAATTTCTTTTATGCCTCAATTGCTGTAAGAAATTAAAATTTGAAACATTTTCTTCGACGCATACCCTAGAATCATAGCCTCCTAATACACAATTATACTATGGCATAGACAGCTCACATATTTTAAGTCATCATAGTGAAGACAGGATTTATAGGAAAAACAAAGAAAAGAAAGAAAGAAAATAAGATTGAGACAACGGGGAATAACGAAAAAGGTAGAGTACCTGGAACCAAATCTTGAGGTAGAAAGCAGTGCAGGAATGGCCAGCAGCGTGGAGTAGGCGGAGAGCGACACTGCTATCAACGCCACCGCTAAGAAGAACAGCAACTCGGAGACGCTTGTGGGGCATTGAACAGCGCAAGTAGGGCTCAACCTCACCATTGAAGCTACAGAGAGAAGTTGAAATTTGCGAAAGCACAGAGGAGGGTCGAGGGAAGAGTTTATTGCTGGGGAAGCGAACAGAGGATTGAGGATAAGGAAGAGGGCTGAGGTTGAGGCTCTGCCTCTGAAGTTGGAGGGAAGTGAACTGAGTTAGAGGGAAAGAGGTTAGTGGCGACCTCCATCGCAGGCTCAACATTGTCCTTTGCCTCACGCCAAAGCTCGGAGGAGGAAGTCAATAAGAGGATATTATACTCCACCGTAGCAACATTGGGATTTCGACTTGGAAATTAGGCAATAGCCATTACAAATTTGTATAGAGATCAATATTTTTTTAAAACATAAAAAATAAAAAATAATGGTATATTTTAAAATAATAAAATTAAATATAGAACGAGAGACTTGTTTGATTTTATTCATGTTTTTTCATTCTTTAGAAAAATTTATGAAATTGATTTTAAGAATTTAATATTAGTATTATTTTCATATATTTACATTAATGCATTTTTGAAAACACTTAATATTTTTAAAATATATTTTTTAATAAATTATAAAAATTATAAATAATTAATATTAATATTAAGGATTTATTGGTTAAAATAAATAAAATTTGTAGGTTTTTTTAACCTTTTAAAAGAAGAGATCGTAAGTTTTTTTAATAGAAGAAAAGAAAATGTAATTTTAACATCTTTTATAAGACAAAAATATAATTTATTCTTTATTTTTTAAATGAAAGTATTTTTTTAAATTTTTAAAAATAAAAAAATATTTTTGATGATAGAACTCTGATATCTTTCTTAACTTCCCATTAATCCATTCTCTTCATTTTATTCACATATTTTGAAAATTTATCTATGTTATAATAGTTCGAGATCATTCTAATATCTTACAAAATAAAATATGTGATGTGAAGATATAGAAGAGAAAAAATAAAGATAATAAAAAGTTATAAAAATAAATAAATTAAATTTTTTATTATTTAATTTATTATATCAAAATTATAATAATAATTATTTTATATTATATTTTAAAAGTAAAAAAAATCATGAACATGTACATACAAAACTAATCTAGTATTTTGTAAGTTAATTTAGAATTTTAGAAACTAATAATAAGTAGAATACCTAAGTAGGGGTATTTCTCTCATTGAAGAAGCTACTTATTCTTTATAAAAACACTTAGAAAAATTAGGTTGTTTGGAAAACCATTAGAAGTTTTTTAGGTGGTATTAGAAAAATAAAATTTAGTTTTGAAATAAAATTTAGAAGTAGAAACATGTGCTTCTAAACAAAAGCAAAATTAAATATTTTAGAACAAAAATATTCCTATCTAAAATTTCTTATTTATCACAATATTTTTTTCCTTTTTTCCTAAAATCTTCACAAATACAAATTTCTTATGTTTGAATTATACTTTTTTGGAGTAATTATATATATTATTTTGATATATATAAATTAGAGTATAGAACATTTATATGCATTTGTATTTTATAAAATATTTATTGTGATTTTATTTTTTATATTTTATTTAATTAATAATAATAACTTAATAAAACAAACAATAATAAATTTTTATAATCATTTATTTATTTAAATAATATTAATAGTAAATTAAATATTTTTTTGTAATGTGATAATCAAAAATATTTTTTTATATAAATTAGTCAAATACAAACCATTTCTCATATATTAATAAAAATAATTTTCAATTAAATTAGCGAAACATGTTTGCTTCTTTCCATAATAATTTTTTAAAAAAATTCTATTTAAGAAAAATTCATTTAAAAATAAATAAATTTTAAAAACAATCCTAAACAGACACTTAATTGGCTTACCTTTGTGTTTGTTGTTGTAGGAAATTCAAGAATTTCCAAGATACTTGATACTTGAGAGGCCTCGTTTCCGCATGATTGCAATTTACATCGTTGATGGGCTTGAGGTATGCGTGAATAAATGTCAAACACAATAATTGAAGGAAGAAAGTATCAGTGGACAAATTTATGATGGTTTTAATGCAGTGATGAAATTATGATTAATTTCTTTTCTTTTGGTTTGACTGAATAGAAGGAATATATATACACAACGAAATTAAGAAATTTGCAGTTTAATTATTAAGAAAATTATTTCAACCTATACATGATAAGGAATACAAACTGAAATTTGATCAATTGTTTAAAAGGAGACTACTTCAAGCTAGAAATCACAGGTACGAGACACTATATATACTAGTAAAATACAATACGGATATAGAGATATGGTAGTTTATTAAAAAATTAAGATATGATAGTTCTTGGATACTTTAATAATTTATATAAAAATATATATGTTTAAATTTAAAATACTAATATTATACAATTGACAATATACTATCAAATTTGGAAACAAAGATAATATAGAATTTCAGAAGTTAGAAATATAAGAAGCTAAATTATTGTTGCAGAAAGTGAAAATGCATATCTGGGTAATTGCAATGAAAGTGATCAAGGCTAAAACTAAAAGAAAAAGAGAAAAAATTTAAACTTATTGTGTATGTCGATGGTTTTAGACTTATATTGTCCAAGTAGTATCTAATCCATATTAAATGTTAATTTTTTTAAAAAAAAATTAAATGTTTGAAGTAAGTATTCAAAAAATATCGGTATTGAATACATATCCGACATGAATAAAACTTCTACACGTATCCATAATTCCTACATTACAAGTGTTTGAAATTGAAGGTTGCTGTTGTCGACCGCATGTCCACTGTGATTATATAGGCCCATGTTTGGATTACCTAAGAACATGACATGAATTTGATCATGATAATGAAATGTGAAGTCTTAAAGATGAAAAATGACGATAGTGTATTGTTCATTTCTTCGCAGTGGAGCTTGGCTTGTGAATTCTTGAGATATCTACTTAGATATTGTCCTTGTGGCTGTCAAGATTTTGGCTTTATTTATTATATTATATTATGGGTTTCAAAATTTTAGTAATGGTGTCAAAATTTTCATAGATGCCCCTCCCTTATTCTTTTAATCCTTTATGTTTCTTCCAAATTTACATTTTGAAATATATTTTTTTTGTAGTACAATTTTGGAGACCATAAATGAATCAAGCAAGTAGTTGTTCAAATTTTTTTTAACAGCCACATAAGGGCCATGAGTATACTTGCTCGGAACTATCAAGATTTGGGGACTTCTTTGACAGTTAGATCTTTATGAGATATCTTGAGGAGATTAAAGCCCTCCTTAATTTTTTTATAATGGAAACTAAGAACTCAAAACAAAAATTAGAAAGAATTAGAAGAAGGTGCTTCCAAGATGGTGATGCTTTTTACGTGGATCTAGAAGGTTTAGTGGGTGGGTTAGGTGTGTGGTGTTCTAAGGATCTTCAAGTGGATGTGTTAAAAGCCACAAAGAACTTCACTCACACTACCATCTCTTTAGCATCTTTGGATGTCAATTGCTTTGTCACTGTGGTGTATGGTCCTCTTAAGGCAAGGGATAGACGAGCAGTTTGGGAGAAGATTGCAAGTTTTGCTCCGATGAGCTGGTGCCATGGGCATATCTAGGAGATTTTAATGAGTTGAGTTATCCATATGAGAAAGTAGGAGGTAGGCATAGAACTGCTAGGTGTTTTCATAAGGTTTCAATCTTTCATGTTTGATTGTAACTTGATGGACATAAATTATAAAGGGGCAAGTTTTACTTGGTCAAACAACCAAAGAGGCAATGCTCATATTAAGGAAAGGATTTATAGGGCTTTGTGTAATGTGAATGTCAAGGAAAGATTTAGAAAGGCTCAAGTTGTTCATTTAGAGCCCATTGGGTGAAATCATTATCCATTAGTTCTACAGTTGGAGTATTTTGATAGAAGAACTCCAAGATGTTTCAAATTTGAATAGATGTGGATGGAGCATCTAGACTTTGGCAAGGTTATTCAAGAGGCTTAGAGGAGGGTATTAAGGGGGCAAGAGGGGGTTGTTCAGACACTCATTAGAAGGTTGGGGTCTTGTAGACCTGTGTTATAGAATTAGAGTAAGGTGGAATTCCCAAATAATGTGGTATTGATTAACAATTTGAAGAAATAGATTCCTGACTACCATGAAGAAGATTTTACTAAGGAAAAGGTGAAGCGAGTGAAGGAGCTAGAGTAGAAAATCAAGTAAGTGTGGAGAACGGAGGAGTTATACTAGGCTTAAAGGGCAAGGATCAACTAGTTAAAGGCAGGGGATTTAAATACTAATTTCTTTCATCAGTCTATTATAAGGAGAAGACAAAAGTGTAAAATTTTGAAGATAAAGGATGATGATGGTAGATGGATAGAAAGTGAAGATGCAATAGTAGAGTTATTTGAAAGATTTTACAAAGATCTCTTTAGCTTAAAGAGGTGTAGAGATTTTCAATATGCCTTATCATTTATTGATAGTTTTTTTATAGTCAAAGATAATAGGATCTTGCTAGGCAGGTTACTATAGAGAAGGTTAAGATAGCAGTGTTTGATCTTGGAAGAGGAAAGGCTCTAAGTCCAAATGGTTTTTCAGGCTTTTACCAAAATTGATGGGAGAATGTCAAGGATGATGTTTTAGAGATGGTCAAGGAATACTTTGAAAATAGAGGTTCCTTGAAAAGTTTGAATGAAACTAAAATAGAGGATTCGAAAGAGGGGGTGCACTTCAGATCGATCAGCCTTTGCAACTTCTCATACAAGATATTTTAAAAAGTCATCACTAATAGGATGAAGAGTTTTCTATCGAGATACATTTTAGCAAACCAAAAGGTTCTTTGTTCCAAGAAGGCTTATTCAAGATAATATATTGGTGGTACATGAGGCTTTTCATTATTTGAAGTTGAGAAGAAAGGGGAAGAAATGCAAATTGGCTTTGAAGATGGACATGAATAAGGCATACTACAAGGTGAAAAGGGATTTCTTCAAAGGAAGTCTTGCTTAGGATGGGATTTTCTATGAAATGGGTTGATATTGTGATGGGGTGTTTCATTAGTGGAGTATAATTTGCTTTTGTCGGGTAGGAAAGTTGCTGAGATATTTCCTAGCAAAGGATTGAGGTAGGGGGATTTGTTGTCTCCTTTTAGTAGTAGATGTACTATCAAGGAAGATAACTTATTACTCAAAGCAAGGCTAGTTGAGAGGAATTAAACTTGGTAAAGGGTGCCCATGGTTGACTCATAGTTTCTTTGCCGATTATGCAATTTTCTTCCTACATGCAACACATAACAATTGTATGGTGATGGGGTCAATTCTAGAAATATATTTGAATGCTTCAGGACAACAAGTAAGTTTTGACAAGTCATGTATTATGTTCTTTGCCAATACATCGAGAGGCTTAAGGGAAGAAATAAGTGGGATTTTGGAGATTAAAAGCAGTGATTGTAACACCCTCTATCCTATGGTTCCTTTAGTTATTTTAGGAACTATAATAGGAAAATAATTATCAGAGTGTGGGTGTTACTATCACTTCTACTCGAGTAAATTTTAAACTTTTTACCAAGTGAATTAATTAACGGTCATTTGGGTTGGTCTCTAATCTCGGGTTCTCTCAATAACATAGTGGAAAAAAACACATATAGCATACACCTGAATTAACTATACATAGACATGCATTCCTAAGTAAATATAATCAATTAACTATTGGGTATGGAGGCAACAATCCTGCTACTCATAACCTCATTAAATAGTCTAATCATCAATCCAGCCTAATTTATATACAGATAAGTTAGAATAGGCTATACAAAATAATCCCGCACTAGCCTTTCTCAAAATATCATGAAGGCTAGCTCAATCCTAACATGTACTTATACTATCCAAAATAAACAGTTTGTGTGCCTAGATGGGACACTTCTGCATACCTTACCTTCTTTCTCCATCCCAAGAGGACCTACACATTTGGTACATGTCAACACTATTGTGAGAAATGAATCTCAGTAGCAATACAACCAGTTACAAAATCCATTAACCTGTACCACCTTGCTCGCACGGAAAACCTCTACATTCTTTCATAAAATGTATAACATACTATAGGGATGCAATGAGTGAAGCATTTAATCATGTTATATACTCATATGTATGCATGTGCATTTAAAACATATCAACTTGTAAACATGGGAAGTGTATTCATCATCATTCTCATCATAAAGAATTTCTTATAAAACATATGTGGGATAGTAAACATAACATCATTTCATTTTCATAACATGTGAGTAATACATAAAACACCCTGAGAGTAATCGAGAGAGTCGCCCAGCAACAACTCCACGCACCACTATTTATATGTGTTTCTTATATGGCCTTTGGGAGATGACAACATACTATAGGGATGCAATGAGTGAAGCATTTAATCATGTTATATACTCATATGTATGCATGTGCATTTAAAACATATCAACTTGTAAACATGGGAAGTGTATTCATCATCATTCTCATCATAAAACATTTCTTATAAAACATATATGGGATAGTAAACATAACATCATTTCATTTTCATAACATGCGAGCAGTACATAAAACACCCTAAGAGTAATCGGGAGAGTCGCCCAACAATAACTCCATGCACCACTATCTATATGTGTTTCTTATATGGCCTTTGGGAGATGACACTAACTTAAAGTTCGCAACCATCACGGTATTTTCAAAATCATCTAAGTTCAAGTAGATGTTTAACCATCCTAATTTATGGCACAACCGTGGAATGCCCAACGACCGTCCCATACTAACAATTGGTCACTAGATCATGAGCCTATCTACTCTAATGCATAAACTGAGAATATTTTCTCTCTCCTTCTTTGTGTTTTTTGCTCTCTTTTCTTTCACTATCCCAAGGGTATCATCACCCAAAACTCCTAGTTTCCTTGCCTACCTATGTTGTGAGCCCTTAATTAAGTTGGTATGAAGAATTACTAAGTTCAATTGTCATTAAAAACCTCATTTTTCAAGTTAGAGGGCTGCCAGTCAACTACTGGAAGGCTAACAGTCAGTTGGTGGCTCTCTGTATTCCTTGAGTACTAGAAAATAAGCTAGCAATCGGCTGCCAGCATGCTAGTGGCTTTCTGGAATGTATTGTGGGTAAAATTATAAGCACGACAGTCGATTGCTAGGACTACTAGTCGACTGCTCAATGCAAACCTAGCCCCGACAGTTAACTGCTAGGAACCTGGCAGTCGGCTACTAAGCCTCTGTCTGCACTTCTAGGTTTCTAAGAACACAACAATGATCGTGTGAGGATGGCGGTCGGCGCTTAGTGTAACCGAGGCCGACAATGATCGCTTGGAACCTGGCGGCACGCTAAGCCTCTGTCTACACTTCTGGGTTTTCCAGGAACATGGCAGTCGACTGCTCCTGCTTATCAGTCGGTTGCTATGCTCCGCTGCAATTCAAAAAACATGATTTTGAAAAAAAAAACCAGTTCGGCATGCATTCTATTTTCAAATCTAAACATATAAGCTTAATTCCCATACAACAAACTTTACTTTTCATTAAACATTTCTTGTTCATTAGCTCAAACATGGAACATTCAAGGAAAACTAGTCTATATCCCTAGATGAACACAACCCAACCCTTCCAATCCATTACAAGCACATATATGAGCATACATTCAGCAACAAAACATCCCATAAAAATAGAAAAACATATAGAATGTAGGTTTAACCCCAATCTCAGTTCAATAATGTAAAAATCCATATTTTCCAACAACAGTAACATTTCAGAAAAAGATGGGATTTAGGATGGATTGCTACCTTAATTCTTGTAAATGTGTGTGTAGAATGTGTTAGAAATGATCCCCCCTTGCTTTAAGTTTCCTAACGTGCTGTAATGGAAAAATTTTGGTAGGGATAAAAGAAGGAGAAAGGTAGGATTTATTGGTTAGTCTGGGACAAGTTGACCGTTCCAAAGAAGGAAGGGGGAATGGGCTTCAAGGATTTTGGCAGCTTCAATTTGGCAATGTTAGCCAAGCAATCTTGGAGGCTTGTTAATAGTCTTGATGATTTTTGGATTCCAAATCTGAAAGGAATGTATTTCCCAAAGTGCTCATTTTGGGAAGCAAAGAAGGGTGCAAAATCATCTTGGGCTTAATCTAGCATATTGGAAGGGAGAGAGTTACTTAAGTAGGGAATGTGTTGGGTAGTAGGAGATAGGAAGGAGGTGCAATTTTGGTCAGACCCATGAATTCTAGGATTGGATGGTTTTAAAATTGCTTCTTTACCACCAAAAAATGATCATGAAAGGCACAAGGTAGAAGATTTCATCACCAATGGTGAATGGAATGTAAGGAAACTTAGAGATACAATATCTTTGGTGGAAGTGGAACACATTACTAATATTCCTTTATCGATGTATAGGGGAGAAGATAAATTGATTTGGTCTAAAACGAAGAATAGGGACTATGCATTAAAGTTTAGGTATTTTTGTGCAAGAGAAGGTGTAAAGAAGAAAGTGTTTAATGGCCCTAGTTCTTCTTACTCTACTCCTAGAGAGATTTAAAAATCTATTTAAGGGCTCTTCCTAAAGTTAAACACTTTATTTGGAGAGTTTGTAATAGGTCTTTGCTTACCAGACTTACCCTCTTTAAGAGAAATTGTGTGAGGGATCTTATATGCCTAATTTTTCAAAAGGAGCCAAAATCTTTAGAGCATCTTCTCTTATTCTATGGAAATTCTAAGATGGTTTGATTCTATAGTCCTCTTGTGCTTAGAGTGAAGGAATTAAGGATAAGAAGAATAGAGGAATGGTTGTCTAGGATGTTTGATGATCCTCTTTTGACATAATGGGATAAAGCTCTTGTGGCAGGATTATGTTGGCAGTTATGGAAAAATAGGTGTTGTTCTATTTTCCAAGGAGTTAAGTATGATGTTGAAACCACTGTGAGATTAGCTTTAAGTCCATTGGAAGAATTTTGGAAGGCTGATAATTCTGTTAGAGGCAATGGTTCTGTGTAATATCCTAACTAAATTTTTGGGTGTTAGCATGATGGTTAATTAATTTCATTGCAATATCATTAAAATTTTGTTAAATCTCCACATATATAGCATGGGTTCAATTTCTTGGAATTAAGTGTAACAACCCTATAGGTTCTCTCTTTTTTCTTTGTTTCTTTATCCTGGTCTTTTGGATTTTATTTTTACATTGTACGCAATTTATAGCAAAAAACATGCATTACACTCATATACAAACATAAATATAAATACATATCTACATACATATTTACAATAAAAAGGGTCTCAGCCCATTACATCAAAATATTGCTTAGCTACTTCCAAAAACACGAAAAGCTTCTAATATAATGTTCTTTACACTACTTTAAGGTATATATGGAGGCAGGGGAGATGGTTCTTCTATCATAGCAATTGCCACTAAGTCTTGGATCACTGTAAATGTTCACAACAATGAAACACTCATAAGTACCACTTCAATCTCCAAGATCATATGATAGTGTGACAACTATATACATATCAAAAGAGGTGAGAATTTACAAATTCTCAATAAGATATTAGTCTATATGATGCAATTAAGCACCCCATGTATGCATCAAGCCTTTCCAATCACACCTCAAACAAGCAGATAACATATTAATGAACAAAAATACAATTTATAGAATTAATAGTATGATTGTAGCTACTACCATACACTTTGAGGGTCTTAAGCATGTCATACTTACACTTATTGCTTACTCTAAGCATAACATAGGTCTTTTCATGACCTTTGGCTACTAACTATAGGATACTCTTTCTCGATTCTGTACACAAGTCTAGTGCCATATTTCTACCTTAGGATCGCCATGTCCCTACTCTTCCTTTCACTATTAATAATATATAAAATTCCTTGCTATGTTTAGAATCATAGTAAAAGGTGAAATGTAAGCATATTGTCTCTAAGGCCTTTTAAGACAATTAGCTTAAACTTTCCTTCTCTCGATATTTATTGACTAATATCAGTTTTCCCAAATATTAATCACACACATAGGATATTCATGATCATCTCATACTAACCATAAATATCCATTCCAAACAACTCAAAGAAAAAATATACATTAAAAATAATATCTTGTGTCATAGACATATCTTCTTTCATAATTTCCCTCACATGGTAAGTACTAATCATTTAAATAGGCATAGGCATACAATTAAAATTTAGTTTCAACCAACTAAGGTAAGATGCAAATTTCTATATTACTCACCTTTATGGTTAGGAGGGTATTTACATGCATGAGAATTTTCTCTTCATTTTATTTTCCTTCCCATATAAACTTAACATTTTGAATCTTATTTTCTTGGTCCCTTCTTTATAATTTTCTCCCATTTTTATCTATTTTCTTTTTGTGCTGCCAATGCAAATACACCTAAGGCAGTGAACCTATTGATGCAACCTAGTGCAATGGTGAGTATCAAGGTCATATCTCACAAGAATGGAAAAGTCTAGAGTTACTACTTGTTCTTTGTTATCTAGCCTAAGAATATGAGTGATTATTTTCTAACTAAACTAATGATTATATGCAACAGTAAATGATCAATGTTAATTAGCGATAAAGGAATTAATCAAAATGAGAAAAGGAAACCCAAAGAGAACATGTATTAGTTGGCAAACACATAAAGGATAGTGGATTATTGAATCTAATTATGCTACCTGTTAGTGAATTCTAAACTGAATTCAACTTCACTATCATTACAATTTAATGTATTAAACCTAAGAACCTACTGCTAGAATGTCTTCCTAATTATTGATTTTACATCAGCATTATCATTTTAATCCACTATTATTAAGGGTTGTAAAATCTTTACGTCTTAATCCAGAAGTGATAATCAACTGCTCTTTACAATTAGATGTCCAATTCTAGTTAGAATCCCTCAATTACTAAAAGAAACCTAAACCATATTCATCACAACATCTTGTAGAAGAAAACTTAAACATTTATTCATAATTGTAAAGAAGATCACATAGTAAGGAACCCCAATAGGTTTAACAAATCTAGCTATTCATGTTCATGGGTATAACAACCAGAAAATCAATTACAAAGAAGAAAGAAGAAAAAGAAAACATGTACACCCTTATTCTCTCAAATAGCAGATGAACAGCTCAATCTTCAATCCCCAAGTGAACAAAATCTGATTGCCTCTTGACGTGCTTCTGATCTCCTCTTCCAATCTCTAACAAAATTCCATAGTTACAAATTTGATGTCTAAAGTTTGAATTCACTATCCTGACAATCGCCCCTTAGTTACTGAAATGATTCCCTCTATAGCTTCAAGGAAAGTGTAAGGTCAAAAATTGTCAAACCTGTTCTCTTTATTATCTTCTTCCTTTTATAGCCAAACTCTAACACGGCCATTCTCCTCTCAACACAGTCATGTTTCAAGGTCAACATGACCTATTTTCACAACAACACGGCCGTGTTAAGGCTAACATGGTTGTGTTCAAGGCTAATAAGGCCAACACAGTCGTGTTTAAGGCAACCACACCTAACACAACTGTATTCAAGGCCAACATGAGCATGCCCAATGAAAAGAAGCCTAACACAACTTTGCCAAGGCTAACATGGCCATGCCCAACGTGTTCTAGGCTATTTGGGACTTTAGAATGGCTCCACTATTGATGATAACTTGGTAAAACTCCTGAAATGAAAAAGGATACAAACTTAGGTGATTCTTAGAATAAAAACATACAAAATGCTCATAAAATGGATAAATAAAATTAAGTAAATATGTGTAAATTAATGCACATCAAATCACTCCATACTTAAGCCTTGGCTTGTCCTCAAGCAAACATTAACTTAGTCATCAAACAAACAGCAACAGTCTCTCAAAAGTCTATATGCAGTCTATAGTTAACCATACTCAACACATCTCAAATAAAGCTTAATTATAAATCAAATCACAAAATCTTAACACTGAATGGAGATAATAAAAATGCATACACAATTTGACCAATAACTGAACACCAATTATTTAAGAACCAATACCTCGCAGGGATCAGTTAAATTCACTGAAAGTGAATCAAGGTAAAGTACGGGTCCCTTAAGCAATTTCACAAGAATCTATCTACCATATGCTTGCTCATAAATCTTATCTTTGCCACTGCAAACAATTGAATACCTAGATCAAAGGGTCTTGACAAGGTTGTAATGTGGTTGAGGTAAGGTTAGGAAAATTTTGGTAAAGGTGACAGATATGCTGGAAACTCATGCAATCCAACTATCACTCAAAGGATTAAATGCAACAAGGTGCTAAACATAGAAGATTTCTACCAAGTCCTCAATGAAATAGAGGATGCTCAAAGACTAGCATATCCAAAGAGAAAGAGAATAAAGACTACTATGATATTCAATCTTTTTTTTTTTTTTTCATAATTGCAGTCTTCCTAATATGCAGATTTGGATTGAAGGAAGCATTTAAAAAGACTTAGTGAACTATCATCCATCAAGAGAATGCACTTTAATCCAAATATGAAGAGTAGATCACACAAATTCTAGAACATAGGCTGAAAAGTAAGATAATGCATAGAAAGGAAATATGAGGTGTAAAGGTGTATATAATGAAGAACATGCCAAAGCTCAATAGTGGCCAACTAAGGGAAACACAAAGGGTAGGCTTTTTGGCCAAATGTAGTGTAACCTTAGTTGCCCAAATTATCTCATAGTATTCAAAAATTCAAGTAACCTAAACAACCATTACAGAGCAAGTTCTAAAAACATAATCAAGCAAAATGCACATTCACAAAAGAATATTTGGAGCATTATTTTAATGAATGCTCAAAATAGGCTTAAATCTCACATTTGAAGTGTGGAAAATTTTGCATATGGTTCTAAAAAATTTCTATTTCAATTGTCAATCAATTAGTGCATGCAATTTGTATTATCAACATCCTAAATCAAAATTGAACAATTTGAATAAAAATTAGGCAATAATGGTATAACCCAGCCTAGATGATGCATTAGACATCAATAAATACTTTCCAACATACTCTAAGAGAAACAATCACTGCCTAATCAACAAACTAAATCATAATCCTCAAAAGACAAACAAAAACTTCAATGAATTAAATCAAGTATCTTATCATTTCTCTAATATCAGCATTATTATAGCATCACCAGAATGTAATATCCATATACAATCATCTGAAGCTAACAAAAGAAAAAAGAGTTAAAATAATAAAATAAAAGAAAGGGAAACACAGACAAGATAAAATAAAAGCAAATTAAACGATGCCTACCCCACACTTGAAGAACAACCTATCCTCAAAGTGTAATAAAGGGGACATCACAAAATAAAGACAAAAAGTGCACATATAAACAAAAAATCCAATAGTCTTAAAGTACATCATAAATAAAATGACAAAAAAGTAAAAGAGAAAATAAAGGGATTGCTTAAGTATTACCCTGATATGGCAGATCTAGGGGAGGAGGTGGTATCCTATAAGCATAGGCCTTAGGGTATTTTCTAAGAGAGGCCAAGGTCATCTCCCTCTCATCAGGTGTCAAGTCAGCTCCTACAATTACTAGCAGTTTCTCTGCCTTATCCAGATGGGCATAGCTTAAGTACTTAGGTGATTCCTTCAATTCTAAGACTGAAGGGTCCGCAGTCGAAGGTCTCACTTCTGCACCTCTAACCTTTCAAGAGGAATAAAAGGGTCAGTAGAAGAAGGGTTAGTAGAGCTGTTGGGCTCATTAGCCAGCAAATAACCTAGTTGTTCCAACACTTGCTTGTTGGACAACTCATCCTCATCTTCTTGTAATACTACTTGCAAAGGTTCAGTAAGCAAAAATTCCTATAATTCCACTGGTAAAGAGTCATCAAGCAGCATTTCTTGCAAATGAGACTCCATAATATCATCCAAGACATCCATACAATATGCAGTATCATTATAATCTAAGGATTGTCTCTTAAAAGTAGCTAAGTCAAAATTGACAATCTCATCACCTACTCTAAGTTTCAACTTTCCATTATAAACATCTATTAGAGCCCTATACGTTTCCAGGAAAGGTCTACCTAGAATCAAGGGTACGTTACTTTCACCTTCTATATCTATCACAACAAAATTAATAGGAAAAATAAACTTGTCAACCTTTACCAATACATTCTCAATTATACCCCTTGGTCATTTAATAGTTTGATCAGCCAATTGTATAATTATCCTAATGGGTTTAGGCTTACGCAATCCTAATCTATCAAACAAGCTAGTAGGCATCAGATTTATACTAACTCTTAGATTAGCTAAAGCATTTATAACAGGTAGTTTACCAATTACACAAGGTACATAAAATCTCCTTGGATCATGCCTCTTAATAGGTAGCTTGTTTTGTAGCATTGTTGTGCAGTCCTCATTAAATGTCACCAACCTTAAATCCTTCAATTTCCTTTTGTTAATTTTTAGCTATTCAAATGGATCAAGAAACTTACCGTACTGCTAATAGAATTTCTCCTGCTTTAGTCTAGTATGGTATGGAATAGGTGGTTGGTACTCCCTCACAGGACTCTTCTTATCCTCAACTAGCTTACTTACCTTATGCTCTAGTTCCTTACTGACTGGTAAATCCTACACAATAGTATTTTCATTAATCAATAGAGAAGGAATATATACTTTCTTACTTGATATCAGGATAATACCATTGCATTGCTCCCTTGGATTTAACTTTGTGGTGCTAAGGAGAATCCCTGGCTATCTCTTGGCCAACATCTTAAAAATCTGGCCTATCTGATTTTCCAAGTTCTAAATGAAGGCTTTTTGATTTCCAAGTGCTGTGTCCGTCTACTGGAACTTGCTCCCTAAAGTGGACGCAAACTTCATCATCAATTCCCCTAGATTAGGCTTCTTCTCTTGCGCTTGAGGAAATTGATTTGGGGCAACTTGTTTCTGAGGTTGCTATTGGTGTAACCACTAATAACCTAGTAGGCCCTGGGTATTATTATTTCTTTAGCTAAAATTTTAGCTGGTTCCTCCACCCAGGATTATATGTGTTGCTATAAGGGTTACCCTGCTATCTTAGGGCATTTCTTATATAATTGACTTGTTCAAACTTAACAGAACCTAAGTGAGAAGAAAAGCGAGAAGGGGAAGGGTTAGCAAACATAGCTCCTGCATTACAGTTTGCACCATAATGCGGGCTACCATAAAACTTTCAACCAATCTAGGCTGCCTGCACTGGTATCTAGAATTGATCGATCTTCTTGGCCAGAAGCTCCACCTGAACTATTAAGACTGATGTAGAATCTACCTAGTTGACCACTCCTTGCCTTACTGATTTATCCCTAGAGAATTGCCATTGATAGATTTTCATGGTCATCTCCTCTATTAAATGTTGGGCCTGTTTAGGGGTCTTATTATTCAGTGCATCCCCTGCTATTGCATCTACCATCTACCTTGTAGTTGGGTTTAGACTGTGTAAAAGGTCTGTACCTGCATCCACACAAGCAATCCATGGTGTGGGCAACATCTCAACAAGTCCTTGTACCTCTCTGAAGCATCATATATACTCTTAACCTCCATCTGCACAAAAGAAGAAATATCATTATGCATTTTAGTAGTCTTAGCTGGAGGAAAATATTTATATAAAAATTTTCAGCCAAATTATCCCAAGTGGTGATAGAGTTAGGTGGTAAAGATTGCAGCCATCTCTTTACTCTATCTCTCAAAGAAAATGGAAATAACCTATGACGAATGGCGTTATCGGTAGTTTCATTAATCTTGAAAGTGTTACATATTTCCAATAAGTTGGCTATGTGGGCATTAGGGTCCTCACTAGGCATCCCTCCAAACTGTACTGTTTACTACACCATCTAGATTACATTTGGCTTGATTTCAAAGTTGTTGGCAGCCACTAGAGGTCGAGTAATGCACAACTGCTTCCCTCCAAGGAAGGTTTAGCGAACTCGTACATCATTTAGTTAGCCTCATCATTATTATTTGCATGTGCCATCTCCGGTGGTGTGTGAACAGGGATCTCAACTGGCGCCTACTCCACGTGGCGTAAATGAGACATCAAACTATTGAGATATCTTTCTGGTTCAGACAAAGGATCTACGGGCTCAAGATCAAAACTCCTGGTCATAAACTACCTAAAACCAAAAATGGCAAAACACCCCAACAACTAGATAAAAGAATAAAAAATCAAAAACAAAAATAAAATAAAATATATAAAAACCAACAATGGAATAGTAAAATAATTAATTAACAACTAAACATAAAATAGAACTAATAAAAGTTAATAACTGAATGAAACAAAAGAAAAGAAAAATAAAAAATAACCAATAAAAAAAATAGAACAAATAAAAGTGGCTAAAGTAACAAATAGCAATTTCACCTAGTTTTCACAAAAAAATCCCTGACAACAGCACCAAAAACTTGATGCGCTACCAATGCAACTACACCTAAGGCAGTGAACCTACAAATACAGCTTAGTGCAATGGTGAGTATCAAGATCGTATCCCATAGGAATGGGAAAGCCTAGAGTTACTACTTGTTCTTTGTTATCTAGCCTAAGAATATGAGTGATTGTTTTCTAACTAAACTAATGATTATATGCAACAGTAAATGATCAAAGATAATTAGCGATAAAGGAATTAATCAAGATGAGAAAAGTAAACCCAAAGGGAACCTGTACTAGTTGGCAAACACATCAAGGATAATGGATTATTGAATCTAGTTATGCTACTTGTGAGTGAATTCTAAACTAAATTCAACTTCACTATGGTTACAATTAAATTTCTTGAACCTAAGAACTTACCATTGGAATGTCTTCCTAATGATTGATTTTACATTAATATTATTTTTTAATCCACTACTATTAAGGGTCGTAAGATCTTTACGTCTTAATCCAGCAATTAATTAACCTTAGTTCTAAGTGATAATCAACTGTTCTTTACAATTAGATGTCCAATTCTAGTTATAATCCATTGATTACTAAAAGAAATATAAACCGTATTTATCACAATTTCTTGTGAAGAAAAATTAAACATTCATTCATAATTGTAAAGAAGAGTACAAAATCACATTCAACGTCCATACAAATTAAAGAAAATGCCAACATAATAAGGAACCCCAATGGATTTGACAAATCTAGCTATTCATGTTCATGGGTACAACAACCAGAAAATCAATTACAAAGAAGAAAAAGAAAACATGTACACCCTTATTCTCTCTAATAGCAAACGAACAGCTCAATCTTCAATCTCTGAGTGAACGAAATCTAATTGCCTCCTAACGCTCTTCCAATCTCCAACTGAACTCTAAAGTTGCAAATTTGATGTCTAAAGCTTGAATTCAATGTCCTAAAAATTACCCCTTAGTTACCAAAATGCTTTTCTCTACAGCTCTAAGGAAAGTGTAAGGTTAAAAATCACCGAACCCATTCTCTCTGTTAGCTTCTCCCTTTTATAGCCAAACTCCAACTGGTCGTTCTCCTATCAACACAATTGTGTTTCATGGCCGATATGGCCCATTTTCACAACAACATAGCCATTTTCAAGGAATGCATGGCCAACACAACTATGTTAAGGCCAACATGGCCATGTTCAAGGCTAAAACAGCCAACACGACTGTGTTCAAGCCTTACACGGCCGTGTTTAAGGCAAACATTCCCAACATGGCTGTGCCCAATGAAAATAAGTCCAACACGATTATGTCATGTCCAACACAACTGTTCCCAAGTAAAACAAGCCTAACAAAGTCATGCTAAGGCTAACGTGGCCGTGCCCAATGTGTTCTAGGCTATTTGAGACTTCAGAATTGCTCCATTGCTGATGATGACTTGGTAAAACTCTTGAAATGAAAAAGAATATAAACTCAGGTGATTCTTAGAATAAAAACACACAAAATGCTCATAAAATAGATAAATAACATCAAGTAAATATGTGTAAATTAATGCACATAAAATCTCTTGCATTCTACTTATTTAAAATTTTATGCTTTAGACTTGTGCCTTAATTTGTCTCTTATAGTCCCAATTCTTCTTCCATAATTTTCTATGGCCTATTCGGATTTCAATTACTTATTTCTAATTGAAAAATTCTCCATAAGTCTTCTTCTCTTCACTTGTAACTCTCTTGTTCACACATTTATTAAGGTTTCTCCCTAGGATACATCAATTTTTGACACCCTCTTCCTATCTTTCATTTACTTAGTTTAAGTTTTGATCTTAAGTCTATTTATATATAATTTTTATAGTTATATACATATGTTAAACTATAGCTCCTTTCTTTACTTATATTTTCTTGTTGAAGAATAGTCCTATAACCTATACAGCCCTTCTACTAGTTTCTTTTTCCCATAATTTCTCTAAATCCTTCCTAATATGTTTTTATCATCTAACATTATGTTTCAGCCTTGTTTATGCTAACTACGAGTGTGACAATTAGTTACAAGGATCTCCCCTATTTTCTATATGAATTTTTAGTGCAGAATTTTATGCCATTTTCCCCTTATTCATTCCTTTATTTCCTCGTTTACAGCCTTGTTTAGTTGCCACAATGATATAGCTAGAATTTACATTCAAGATTTCGAACAAATGCAAAACAAATTCCACAAAATAACCACTATTATGACCTTGCACACTATCTTCAAAACCGTGGGGTCATGAGCTTATTTTTCTGTTTAAAAAAAAATAGAACAACATATAAAAGTGTAGAAAACTAGAAAATATTTTTGCATAAACGCACGTAAAATCCATCTCTAACAGTCCCAAGTTGCACTCATTATTTTCCCTACAAAATTCTTATGTTTATGTTGAAATTTCAAGTTTCAAGTTTGTACAACTCCACACGGTTCTGCACCATAATGTTTAGTAAATAATCCAGCTCCAAACACAGCACCAAACATGTAGAAAACCATCAAAGTTTGCTGAACTTTCTATGTACAATTCGTGCCACCAAGCATCCAAGTTACACCATAAATTTTTCTCCTATAAACATGCATTTTATATTGCAATTTTTGGTTTAAAAATTTGCACCATTTTCACATTCTACCCAAAATTTTAACGCTAAAATCAATCCAAAATGGCAGCATTAATTTTGCAGAATAGATATTTAAATTTGCTATTAACTTTGCCTAAGTTTCATGCCAACCTACCTACACTTATACCCATTGAATTTTCCTTACAAGGTCACAATTTAAGATAGCATTTTTTGGATTAAATTCTGCATCAGATTAATGCTATTACACCAGAAAATTTTATCCATTACAACCCTAATTTTCACAATTCCAGCAAAACACATCAAAGAAAAAAAGAAAGGGAAGGGATCTAGGGTGATTGTTAAAGCACATGAAGTTATAAGAAGATATCATACCTTAAGATCTTCCTTGGATTGTGCCTCAGTTTAATATGTATGGTTTGCTTAGCTTCACGGTTCTACACCAAGGTCTTGCTCTCAGTCAAGCTCTTCTACCCATAACCCTCTCTTCTTGATGGTGGAGTTCACTTGCATGCAAGAGCTCTAATGGTGTGGTGAGCTTCCCCAAGGGCTAGGATTGTCTTCCTCTTCTCCCAATTTGCACTCAAGAGCTTCGAATCCCCACTTTTCCTTCCTCTCCTTTGTTTTTTTCCTTCTCGATTTCACTCTCTCTCTCCCTCTCAATGTTTCTTCTTAATATAAGAAAGAAGGAAGGAAACATATGAAGCAAGTAGAGGGTGGAACATTGTGGTAATTAAGGTTTGGTGGTACATGGGAGTAAAATTTTGAGTTTGGGTGTTTAAGGGTGATTTTCTTCTAGTTTGGTTCTCTTCCTTTCTTTCTCCCAATATTTAGTTCCTTGAATTCCTTTATCTTTATGTGTATTTTATTTTTCTTATTTTTGTGTACTTATGTCCTATCAAATTTTTGTTACAATTTTCCTATCCCTTCCTATTAAAATTTTCTCCTATTTCTCCTAGAATTATTTATTATATAATTTTCCAAAATTATTCTTAAAATTATAATAGGAACCACTCATTAAATACACACACATACACAAGAAAAAATTCCATAATCACAAGGATTTAATTTTGCAAGTAAGTTATTAAAAAAATTATTTAACAAATTATGGAACCAACGTATAGTTACTTTTACTAAATGGATATAAAATTGTGGGCACAAATTGGGGTTTATAAAAATGAATACTGATAAGGACTATTGCAATGCTTCCTCTAGGGCTGGTTTAGGTATGGTACATGATGAAAATGAAAGTTCAAGGGAGGCTTTTTGCAGCTTGTATGGTGCTTCCTTAGTGGTAACTAGTGAAGCTATAGCTGTACAATCCGGTTTGGAGGTGGTAAAGGCAAAGGGTTATGTGAAGATTGAAGTTGAATCCAACTATTTGGAGGTTATTCAATCTATTAACAAAGGTAATAGCTTTGATTGGAGAGTGCATTCTGTTATTTTGGATATTTTGAGTTTAAGGGATGTCTTTGAGATTTGTTCTTTTTCCTGGACTAGTAGATATAATAATATGGCAGCCGATTAGCTATTTGGTTCGGCCTTGAATAGGGTGAGCCCCCTTGGTTGGGTTTGGTCTCCCCCACCCTTGTTGGCCATAATTTTGGTTTTTGATGATACTGGTTCGAAGGATGGTGTAGGTTCAAATGTTTGAGTTCATCAATGTTATGGAGTGTGCTTCCAATCTTGTGTTTTGGTTAGGAGGTGTTGTGACTTATTTTCTGTATGTCGATGAGCTGTACTGTTGTTTTGTTTTGATTTGATTTTGGGGTCTCTATTATTTTTGGGTCTATTCTTGTTCTAGGTTTATGTGTTTGATGTATGTGTTTTACTGTTTAATGAAATTAATCTTTTTTGGCTAAAAAGG
Source organism: Senna siamea (assembly GCA_031216115.1). Lineage (NCBI taxonomy): Eukaryota > Viridiplantae > Streptophyta > Magnoliopsida > Fabales > Fabaceae > Senna > Senna siamea. Next base: position 16,521,249 of record CM062356.1, read on the forward strand.
AACCTGTAGGATACAATAGATAATTATTTAAATTATAATCAAAATGCTCACTATTATAAAGGAGGGAGATTCTTGTGTTTTGGCCAATGATGCACGCTATATCTTCTCCAATGGTTGCCATCTTTCTTTCAAATCCTTGGCCTTTCTTTAGCTAGTTGATTAGAGAATGACTGAGCATATAGATGCAAATGTCTCCTTATATGTCCAAGGTGATGCCTTCCAAAATGTGACTTAGTCCTCCGATAGTGTTATTGTTAATGGTCTCCTTTATTTCATCGATATAAATTACTATAATTTCCTTGTGGTTTTAATTTTTGACTTGTGCTAGAAACATGTTTCTTTTGGTTCTGAAGAACTTTTTCCTTGTGCAACTAAAAATAGTTACTTGTGGTGAATAATGGTTATGATGTTAATTCATCTGAACAAATAACTTAATGAGATACAATTATCTCAGTGGAGTATTATACAGTTTACAGTGTTATAAAATAATTGAAAGTTTAGCTATACCCTTTGGGTATAGAAAACATCTCCCCTGAGTCATCTTTAACATATAGATAAGTTGTAAAATACTATTATCATTACACATATGGGAATTTAAATTATTTTCATCAAACCTACAGTTTATAAAATTTATAACAAATTCATAAGAGTATAAGACCATTACTTGGTCAAAACATCAATTTCATAGTGTTTGTAATTATATTTCAACCCATATTTGCATAATAATTCTCATGTTAGTGCAAAAATACATAAACCTACATATTTTTAGAAATCAATATGTATACCATCTCAATTACTATAAAATTACAAAATCTCGTTTGCATGTTGTTTCCCAATCTCAAGCTATCACCACACTTCCTTTTATCCATGTGACAGAGATTGTTGTTATCACGGGGACCATCCTCCTGATAATTATCACACTTCTTTTTATCCATGTGATATTGTCACACTTCCTTTTATCCATATGACATGAGAATATAACTTTCAAGGCATCCCCTAACATGTGCAATTGTTAGTCTCATCCTTTTCCTAACTATATAGCAATATATATAAATAGGTTACTAATACTTAGGGTTATAGAGTATTACACTTAAACCAAAATGTTTTCCCCATCTAAACTATCCTCCCTTTACTCTTTAAAGTCTTCCATAAAGTTGTATTGGTTTAAAGACTAGTCTCTAACAAATACAAAAAAATTAGAATGAAAGTAATTACATTTTTACAAAGTAGTCTGCATAAGGAACACTTAATGACTGTCCCATACCAGCCATTAAATGTCCATCCCAAATTTCATCTACCCTACAAGCATATAACCAATAGTCAAACCAAAACAAGCAACAAAGAGTCTATTTCATGCTTTTCATCATACACAGGAAATTCCTCCATACTCATAAAATCATATACTAGCTCAAAATTCATTTCATCAAATAAATTTCCATCTCATAAAGTAAATTTCTCATTTCAAAGCAAGTAATTCACATCATCATTTTAAATTAGAGGAGTGTAGATTACTCTACCTTAACCGTTTGTTCCATTCTTGATCAAGGCTTCCCTCTTTCCTCTTTGAATTGGCCTTACAACTCACTTCATAACAAACAATTTAGATTTCACACTAGTTCTTATCAAATATGCATTTATTGCAATATGCTTCCTATGCAACCTAGGCTTAGAGTTTTACTATGGAATTCCTCTAAATTCCTACTATAAGATTTGGTAACTTGATCACTCTTCTCTTTCTCTTCCTACACTCATGTTACTTATCACCCAACCTATGAAATTTTCAAGTATGATGACATTTAGAGCCTCATTCCAGCCAAGACTAGGGGTTTGTAAGCTCAATTCTTGCTTAAAAGATTGTTTTCCATGTTAAAAGGCTGCCAGTCGACTGTCGCAAAGCTAGCAGTTAGCTGGTAGCTCTCTAGAGTTTTGGATTTTGCAAGATAGTAGCCTGCCAATCAACTATTAAAACGTTACCAGTCAACTGCTAGGCAAAATTTGACCTGACAGTCGACTGCTGAGGCTACTGTCAACTGTTGCATTCCTATATAAATTTTTGGGTTTGTCAAGAATATGATAGTTGATTGGTACATGCTATCAATTCACTGTTATGTTCTGCGACAGTTTGAAAAACCTAAGTTTTCGACATTCTCAGTCCAGAATCCATCCCATTACAAATTTAAAAGGTATGAGCTTAGTTTCTAACTATTTTTCCCCAAATTTAACAATTTTTATGATCAAATATCAATCTTACAAGCCAATTTACATATGAAACTCGGGTGAACAGTAAAACTTAACTTGAAAAATCTAATTCAAGCCTTAAAAATACTGAATGGAAGATAAAAACTCTAACATTATGGTTCAAGAACCTTTTCTTATCTCTAAATAACCTCGAAACAATCATTTCAATATAGAAAACTAAAAATTTCGTAAGAAAAGGAGATTTTCCCATTTTTAATCATCCTGAGCATTTTAGCAGATAGAATTGATTTTAGGTGAACTAATCTCCTCCTAGATGATGCCTAGGATGATTATTAAGCTGTAAGTAAAGATCTCTCACCTGGAATCCAGCTAATTGATGCTTCCAATTTGATTTCCTTCTCATTTCCCTTCTGCTTAGTTTCCTTCTCCTTTCCCTTATCTCTTAAAGCCTTTGCTTTCTCTTTTAGTATGGAGGAAGAGGCATATTAGAGGGAGTAAAAGAGTGCAGTAGCTGAAGCTTTAGGGACCCCTAGCAAATAGGAAAAATTACACTTAAGTCCTTGGAGTTCATAAATCTCATAAGGTATCCTTAGTAACCATTTCTCGTTTACATTGGCCCCATAATAGTTATTTATTTTAGCCCTTGCATGATTAAGTGAATTTTTCTGAGCTCATAGCTTAAATTTGGAAATTTTTTGGAATAAAATTTCATCTAATAAGAAAATTCTTAACTATCTTGAGATACTTAGCAGATAATTTTGGAAGGCTTATGATACCTTAAAATTTTCCAAATCCCTTCCTTATTGTCCCATATTCTTGCTTAAATCAAAAAATACATCCAAAATGTATCTGGAGTAAATTGGTAAATTACCAAAGTGCCCTTGGATGCCCTAAAATCCCTTCCCTCTCTCATTCAGACTATTTTCCTATCTCACTCATGCTTACTGTCTCATTTTCCCTCTCCATATTGCACGACTTCCCTTCACCATCGAACCACCACCGCGTAGTCGCCTGCATTACGTTGCACCACTGCCAGACTGTAGGGCTTCCGTTGACACTGGCAGTAGCTTCTTCAGACCACAACGACCAAAAATGGGTATTTTACCCTCTATCATGAACTAAGAATCATCGCATTGATCTCTGATCTTTACACTATTTTGCCACTGGTGAGCCTCAAGTTTGGTGCTCCAATTGACGTCGAAGCTGCCTGTGACCTCCATCGAGCCTCCTGCCGTTGTGAGTTGTCGAAAATCTCCAAGAAAGTAAGAGGGACTAAATCAGAATTTTTGAAAATTTTTAGTTTGAATTGAAATTTCAATTTTTGATGTATTTCTGTAATCCTTAGCTTTAATAGGACTTTTATGATTGTATAGAAGTAGGAAATGGAAGGCAAATGAGGCAAAAACACCATATGGAATTAGAGGGACTACACTAAAAGTTTTAGAAATTCTTGGTGTAAATAAAAAATTAAGGAATTTGATGCTTTTCTATAAATTTTAATTCCAATGAGACTTTTATGAATGGATAGAACTAGGAAATAAGAGGAAATGAGTGCAAGATCATTATTTAGAAGAATAAGGACTAAACTATAAATCTTGGAAACTTTGGGTAATGAACTAAAATTATAAAAATTTTGGTATTTTCTATGATATTGAGTTACATGAAGCTCTCATATAAATTTGGCAAATTTTTGAGACCTTTAAAGCTACTTTCAAGATTAAGAAAGTTTAGGGACTAAAATGAAAAAGGTTTTTATTATTCTGTATAAGAAGAGAAAACCATGTAATTCTAAAATTTTTAGTTGGGTTGAGTTTATTTAGTCTTAAAAAAAGTTTGTTAAAAGAAATTTGAGAGTTTTATGGCCAAATACTGAATTTAAGGTGAATTAGGAATTTGATTGCAAGAAATTTCATTTGAAAGGAATGGTTAGATTTATGTAGTTATCTTAGAAACCTCATAGCATAAACTTAGAGGATTTGAAAATTATTCATAGGAAGTGAAGGAGGTGACTTGTGAAATCAAGTCTAGGAGGAAAGAGGAAAGCCTCGATCAAGAAAGGAACAAAGATTAAGGTAGAGTAATCTACACTCCCCTACTTTGAAATAATGTTGTGAATTACTTGTTGTAAATGAAATTTCTTTATTGAAATGGAAATTTTTTGATGAAATTGGTTGGATAAATGTAAAGCTTTCATATGAGTATAGAGATATTTCTTGTGTAAGTTTGAAGGTATGAAATAAACTCTTTGCTACTTGATATGAATTAGCTATTGGGTTACATGCTCATAGGGACAGACGAAATTTAGGGTAGACATTTAATGGCTGGTATGGAATAGTCATTGAATATTCCTTATGCAGATTTCTTTATAAAATATATATTTGTTTTCATTTTAAATGATCTGCATTTGTTAGGGATTACTCTTTAAACCAAGACAATCCTATAAAAGACTTAAGGAGTAAAAAGTAGATGGTCTATACTGAGAGAACGTTTTGGTTTAAGTTTAACACTCTATAACACTAAGCATTAGTCGACTATGTGTATGTATTTGTCGTATAGTTGGGAAAGAGGATGAAATTAGCAGTGTGCACATGCCAGGGGATGCCGAGGAAATTAGGTTCTCACCTATCCTTGGGTGGGTGATTGGTGTTACGGGTCACACTCACAAAATAAGATGATGATTTCGGGTGGTTGGTGTTACAGATCACACCTAAAGAAAATGATTTTGGCTGATTGGTGGTACGTATCACACCTAATGAAAATAAAATGGATTTGAAAAACAAAATGCAATGAGATGATGATTTTATGATATTATGATATATGCATATTATTTTCTAAAAATATGCAGGATTATGTACTTTTGCATTAACTTAGAATTTGTTATGCAAAAGGAACTTACAGGCATTACTGAAAATGATGTTTTTAACCAATGAAATGATGCTATACTCTTATGAATTTATATAATTTCTCATATGTGTTAGATTGAAAGAATTTTGTAGTTCACATGTGTGTTAAAGATGATTTTGGGGAGATGTTTTCTATGCCAGAAGCACAATTAAACTTTCAACTGTTTCATGAAACTATAACCTGTAAATTACTCTACTGGGATTCTTATATCTCATTAAATTAATTGTTCAAATGATTAAGGCCTTGATGGTGCGAGAAATTAGCTTGGGTCCAGATGTATGATAGAATTGTAGGATTTTGGAAGATGCTGAATGATGTGTAAGGCAACATGAAGAATTTAGCTATAAGTCCTAAAATATTATATTTGAATGGTATGAAGGCCATAAGCTTGTATTTAAATAATTGTATAATGTATGTTGTAGACTTATGGTTATTTGAAGGATAGTTTGGGCTATTGTACAATTAAGGAAATGTCATGTTTTCAGGGGAAACTCTGCTGAATTTTTGGTAGGTTTCCTAATGATAATTGAGAATTTAAATAGTTGGAGATAATTATGTTAATGAATGAATGGTTTAGATTTTTATATTCCAAAATACGTGTGTATATTGGTGTGAATTGATGTATTAGGTGAGCTGTGCATAAGGGAGGGTTGAGTGGAACCTGAATGGAAAAGTCTATTTGGGTTACACTCAACTAGTAACGGCCTCGAATGGTATAAGTATTTAAAAGGAAAAAAAAATTTGAGAGAATTTCATGCTTCCAAATTGAATCTGATATTGCATGTATTATAAGAGGTGTTGTTACAACTAATTCTAAGCATTTTTGCAAATAGAATGAATTTTAGGTGAAGTAATCTACTCCTAGATGATGGCTAGGATGATTATTAAGCTATAAACAAAGATCTCTCACCTGGAATCCAACTACTTGATGCTTCCAATTTGATTTCCCTCTCCTTTCCCTTCTCTCATGAAGCCTTTGTTCTCTCTTTTGGTATGGAGGGAAGAGGCATATTAGAGGGAGTAAAAGAGTGCAATAGCTGAAGCTTCAGGAACCCTCTAGCAAATAGGAAAAATTACACTTAAGTCCTTAGAGTTTATAAATCTCATGAGGTGTCCTTAGCAACCATTTCCCATTCACATTGACCCCATAATAGTTATTCATTTTAGTCCTTGCATGGATAAATCCTAAAATTACCCTTTTTTTTTTCAAACTTTGCTTTAGGATTTAGCCTCTTTATTCCATTCACATTACACCAATTTATCCTCACCAATAAATTTCAAGGTATCGGATATTACACCTTTCGCCTGCATATTATCCAGTTCGTTGACCAAGAAAAAAAACACAAAAGAATAAAGAATAACTAAATTTAATGTGTATAAGGAACAAGTTATAAATTCAAAATATAAGGATAATAATTGATATTATAATTCACCAAAACTAAAAAGTTCATTATAAAAAAATGGGTTAACTCATATCGAATTGATGCCAGATTATTGAATTAATTAAAAACACAGTAAGTTAATTCAGATCAATACCAGATTAATTGAAAATTAGTCCAATCAATTAACCTAAATCAGTTTAGTGGCCAATTTGTAAGGTTGTCACCAATCTATCCAAACTATGGATGTGAAGACTATAGAGAGACCAGAAAAATAAAAAATAAAAAAAATCAAAAGTTATAGTTATTTTTTCTAAGGTCTTAGTTTAAAATTTTAAAGTGAGAAGAAATTATCATTAATAATTATTTTTTATTTTTTTCAAAAATTAAAATTAAAATACTAGTTTATTAAAAGCTTTTTACATTTTAATATACTAGTATGTTTTTATTTTAATTTTTGAAACATGAGTTATTTAAATTGTCTTCATGTGCAAAGTACATGCTGTTTTTTAATTTTGAAAATATAATACAAAATAATAATATTATATTTTAAAATAATAACTTAAATAATGAGAATTTATTTAACTATGTATTATTTTGTTATTTTGTTATTTTTTATTTTGTATTTTATAGTATTATATAATAAATAATTTTTGAAACTAATAATTTAAAATTTATTATAATATAATTAAAAATAATATATATATTTAAAAGAAAGTCAGTAATAAAATTTTTAAATTTAAGATATTTATTTATTATTTTAAAATTTAAAACCAAGACAGAAAACTATATTTAAAACAAAGATTTAAAATATTAACTAAGATAATAGTTATGTAAATATGAGATAAGTGTATTTCAGCATTTATTTACATCACTTTCTTCATCCTTAAATTAATACACTTTTGATTCTTGAATCTCTGTAATTCTCTCTTGCTTTTTCTCTCTTATTCATTCTGGATCAATTTACCATCGTCTCTCACTCTCTCTCCCTCTCTCTCGTTCGTCGTACATCAAATCACCAACCATCTCTTCTATTGTATTTTCTGCTTCTAATTAAAGGTAAGAAAAATGATTCTGCTATAAAAAATATTATTTTATTATATATGTTTATTTAAATGTATTTCAAGTATATATAAAATCAATGGATAATATAATGAGTTGAGTGGGGAGAAGATAGTATTTATGATGTTCTTGGGAGAATGTGTCTGATGATCTTACGTAAATAAGTTTGCATAGATTTAAAGCTTTTTGGAAAGATCAAAAGCCACCTTTACAAATAATAACCATAAGGACAGGGCAAAAACTCACTTCACGACAAGGATTTTATTTTTCATCTAAAAAATATGAATCTAACTAGTATAAACCATTATTTCTTTCCTCTAGATAGTAATAGTCATAGATAGAGTATTATACTCTTCGTCTTTGGACTAATAAAAAGAATTTTTTTGACTTGTACTCAAGTGATAGCAAAATCAATTTTAATCTCCGAATTTTTTGAATTTATGAATCATGATATTAAAATCTGCTTACTCGGAGAATATTTAAATTGAACTTGTAAAATTATTTAAAATAATTCTTGTATTCGAACTTGTTTATTTAATATTTGCGGGTAAACTTTGCAAATACTTGTAGAATATAAATATGATTATTCTTAGTTTGGATCATGTGGACTTAATTTTTTTTAAGTTGTATAATATTTTATAATTGTATAATCATGATTTTTAATTATATATATATGTATATTGCTAAGATAATAGCTATCTATATATGAGATAACCTTTCCATAATTTATCTATATCTAACATAAAATAATTCAGATGTGTTTATTTCAATCTAGTTCAAGTTATCAAATACATATAAATACATTCCAAATTTATATATCAAGAAATATTACTTATCTCAAAATACATAATTTTCATTTATGGCTTGTGTCATAAGTACAGGAACTCTTTCTCAATACAACATGCACTTAACTAAAGCACAAAAACTAGTAAGTTTAGTGAAGTGGGATGTAACGACTCTCTTACCATAATATATAATTTAAGAAGCGTGAAATGCCATGAAGAATTTTTCCTTTCAAAATATGCATCGATCGGGGCCGTTACTAGTTGTGTAACCCAAATAGCTATCCCTATTCCGATTTCACTCAACCCCATACATGCACAGCTTATCTAATACATCAAATCATCATAAACATACTCTGGAATATACATCTAAATTACCATTCATAAATTTCATTTGAGAAATTAACTACAAGATATAAAACTTAACCATTTACCATAATGGTATATAAATATCTCCAAATACAGATTCAATGATCAATAAACACCATGTTAAGGCTATTAAACCATTTATAATTAATACCCTAAGCTACATTATAGCTTGTTGGTCTCTCTGCAATTCTCTGCAGAAAATATATCCAGTCCTAGGCTAATTCCTAGAGCTATCTCCCCAAATTCATTCATTTAATAAAACATGTGAATTGAAGCTTCATTTACCATAAATCAATAAACATGAAAAATCTAGTGGCTATCCAAAACTCAGAAGTCAAAATCATTCTCAACCAAAGAGTATAAGTGTTTATGAAAACCATCATTTTTAAAATTTCTGCAGCCAATTTTTTATATCCATTGCATAACGCTCCTACGTTGCTACAAGGCTCTCAAACATCTGTATATCACATCAGTATATATGCTTAAAATCATATAAATCAATTCATAATTCATTGTTTACTGTTTTTCACTCTTATTTTAAGATCACGGGGACTGTCCTCTCGGTGATTGTCACAAGACCGTCCTCCATGTGACTGAGATTATTGCTATCATGGGGACCATCCTCCTGGTGATTGTCACAGGACCGTCCTCCTTGTGACTGAGAACCTAGCATCAAAAAGGGGCATCCCCTATCATGTGCACATTATGAGTAAGTTTCATCTCTCTATCCCGACTATAAGGCAATGTATACATATATGTGACTAATACTTAGGATCATAGGGCTTTACTCTTAAACCAATCCATTCCCCCGTATAAACTCTCCTCCCTTTTCACCTTATAGTATTTTATAGGGGTGTATTGGTTCAACGGGTAAACCCCAACATATACAGACTATTTCAGTGTTCAAATAATGAAAGTTTAAAAAGTAGGTCTGAATATGGGATACTTGACAACTGTCCCATACCAGTTATCAAGTAGCCATCCCAAGTTTCGTCTACACTATAAGCATAAAATTCTAATAGTCCAATCAAAACTAGCAGCAAAGAATTTTCAAATGCATTTTAGACACATGCAGGTCTTTTCTTATACTCATTTAATCCAACACACATTTCCCAATACATGTTCATAATCATAGTCACAATAATCAATTCATCTTAAACATATATCAAAACAAAGGAGAGTGTAAATTACTCTACCTTAATTGGGATTTCCTTCACTTAACGTAAGATTCTCCTCCTTCTCCTTTGATTAACTCTTCAAGCCACTTCTGTACATTTTGTAACAAACGTTCAGAACTAAAACTCATTTTCAATGCCTAAGAAATAAGTTTTCACTTTAGTCCCTTATTTATCCCAAAGTTGGTATTTAGCTATAAAATTATCCAATTTACTCTATGATACTTCTAGGAGGCTAAATAAAATTGATTCACTCAAAAGTTCAGTATTTACATGGTTTACACTGCTTAAACATAATATATCAATCTTTTTAGTTTAGTCCCTAAACTTACAATTGAAACTTTCCAACAATTTTCTTCCATTTTCCAATTCCATACATTCATAAGAGTCCTAATTAAGCTAAAGACTACCAAGATGCGTCAAATTCTAAAATTCTACTTCATACCAAACTTTTTTAAAATTTACAATTTAGTCCTTATTTTCCAATTTATGGTTTTGATCATTTTTCTTCAATCTATCCCTTCAATTCATTCCTAATAGCATCTTGGAGGCTAGAAATTAAAGAAAAAGCAATTAATTTGGAGTATTTCAATGTATACCACAATTTTGAAAAATTATAGTTTAGTCCCTAAACTTTCCTTAGCATTTTCCAACGGCTGGCGGCGGTGGTAGGCTCGGTAAAGGTGACTGGAAGCTCAAGGGTGTTGCTGGGCAGCTAAAACACCAGTCACCGGTGGTCCGACGGCACAAAACTGGCCAAATCAAAGAAGGGAAAGTCATGGATAAAGGCTCCATTTTTGGTCACTGTGGTGGTCCGACGAAGCTTCTAGCAACATCGACGGAAGCCTTGTAGTCCAACGAACTTTCACAGCACGATGGGACAACGACGTGTGGCAATTTTCAGGTGGAGGATGATTGAGCAGCATGAGGGAAAGAGAGCCATGAGAGAGAGAGAGAAGAGCCGTGGGAGTGAGAGAGAAAATGAAAAGAATGAAGAAAAATAAGGTTTTAAAGTTTCTAAGGCAATTTTGGTCTTTTCTCACTTTGCCTTAGATAAATTTTAGATGCATTTTTTGATTTAGGCAAGAATTTAGGATGATATGAAAGGGATTTGAAAATTTTTAAGCTATCATAAGCCTTCCAAAATTATCTGCTAAGTTCCTCAAGGAAGATAAAAATTTCTCTATCAAATATAATTTTATTCCAAAAAATTCTCAAATTCAAACTACGAGCTTAGAAAAATTTTCTTAATCACCTCCCAACAATATTTCAAGGTTTCCAATTATTTTATCTTAATTATTTAATTTTTAACTAGGTTATTACATTCTCTCCCCTTTAAAAGAATTTTGTCCCCAAAATTCATACCTACGAATAACTCTGGATATTATTGCCTCATCTTATTTTCCTTCTCCCAAGTCATATCCTGGTTCACTGTATCCTGCCAAAGAACCTTAACCAAAGGGATTACTTTATTTCATAGTTGCTTAGTTTGGAAATCAAGGATCTTGACAAGGGTAGAATCATAAGTTCAATTTTATTTTAATACTATAGGTTGATTCCCTAATACATGAGTGGGATCTGGAACATACTTTTTAAGTTGGGAAACATGGAAAACATTATGCAAGTTAGACAGGTAAGGAGGTATGGCGATCTGATAGGCGACTGGACTGACTCTTTGTAGGATCTGGAATGGCCTTAAGAATCGAGGACTTAACTTTTTAGTCTTTATTTGCCTGCCTAAACCTATGGAAGGGGATACTCTCAAAAACATATGGTCCCCTTCATTGAACTCCAGAGGTCACCTCCTCTTATTAGCATAACTCTCTTGCCTCTGTTGGGCAACTCTCATTTTCTCCTGAATCATCTTTATCTGTTTAGTGGTCTCTTGAATTATATCGGGACCCAATAGTGTGCTCTTTCCCATATCTACCCAACTTAAAGGTGATTTACAGTTTCATCCATACAAAGTAGCTTACGGTGCCATACTTATTATAGAGTGATAACTATTGTTGTAAGCAAACTCTATCAAAGGTAAATACCTATCCCAAATTTCTTTTTGTTCTAACACACACGCCCTCAACATATCCTCCAAGGTCTTTATTGTCCTCTCAGACTGTCCATCGGTCTGAGGATGGTATGCGGTGCTAAACCTCATTTGGGTCCCTAATGCTGTTTATAGGGATTATCAAAATCTAGAGGTGAACCTAGGGTCTCAGTCAAACACTATGCTAGAAGGTACCCCATGTAACCTCACTATCTCCTTAAGGTAAATCTAGGCTAACTTTTCTAAGGAATAATTAATCCTAATTGGTAAGAAGTGAGTAGACTTAGTCAATCTATCCACTATCACCCAAATGGAATCATAACCAGTAGGTGTCCTAGGTAATCCCACTACAAAGTCCATGGTTATCTAATCCCATTTCCTTTCTGGTATTTCCAGTGGCCTCAATAAACCTGCAGGGTTCTGGTGCTTTATTTTTACCTACTGACAAGTAAGACAAGCACTCACATATTTTGTGACATCTCTCCTCATACCCGGCCACTAGAAGTTTTCTTTAACTCCTGATGCATCTTAGAAATACCAAGGTGGATGGTATAATGTCTATAATGAGTCTCTGCTAACAGCTTCTCTTTAAGTCTTTGATGGTTTAGGATTACTACCCTATTCCTAAACAATAATTCATATTCTCAATTAACCCAAAATCAGGTTAATTCAAATAAATCTTTAAGGATTCATCCTCTAATTGGGCTTGTCTTACCTGTTCCCTCAAATCATAGCTTATCTGAAAGTCACTCATGGCTAACCTATTTGGTAGTGAAATTACATTGAGACTCAAATCCCTAAAGTCCTCAAGTAATCTCATCTCATCTCATCTATCATTAGAAAAGCTACCTATAGGGGTTCCCTACTCAATGCATCAGCCACAACGTTTGCTTTCTCTGTATGATATTTCAACGTAAAGTTAAAGTCTTTCAAATACTCTACCCACCTTCTCTGCCTCATATTCAACTCTCTCTGATCAAATAAATACCTAAGGCTTTTATAATCACTATAAACCTCAAATCTTACTTCATATAAATAGTATCTCTAAATCTTTAAGGCAAAGACTATGGCAGCTAAATCTAAGTTATAGGTGGGATAGTTTTCCTCTAAAGGCTTTAATTTCCTAGATGTATATGCTACTACCTTGCCAGACTGCATTAACATGCATCCTAAACCTTTCTTTGATGTGTCAGTGTAAAACTCAAATGGTTCTGTGAGGTCTGGTTTAATTAATACTAGAGCAGTAGTTAACTTCTCCTTAAGAGTTTGAAAACTCCTCTCACATTTCTCTCTCCATCTAAAATCTACACCCTTCCTAGTTAACTGGGTTAATGGCAAAGTGATATGAGAAAATCCTTGTATGAACTTTCGATAATAGTCTGGCAAACCCAGAAAGCTTCTAATCTCCGCAACTGTGCTTGGTTGGTTCCAACTTAATACAACATCAATCTTTTTGGGATCTACTGAAATCCCTGTTACATTCACTACATGACCTAAGAACTTGACCTCTTCTAACCAGAATTCACATTTTTCCAATTTTGCATACAACTGCTTCTCCTCCAATATCTGTAACACCATCCCAAGATGTTATGCATGCTCTTCGAAAGTCCTAGAATAGATTATAATTTCATCTATGAATACCACCACAAACTGATCCAAGTAGGGTCAAAAAATCCTATTCATGTAGTCTATAAACACTGTTGGGGAATTGGTCAAGCTGAATAGCATCAATAAAAACTCATAGTGGCCATATCGAGTGCTAAAAGCTATCTTAGGGATATCCTCCTCCCTAACCCTAATTTGGTGGTATCTTGACTTCAGATCTATCTTGGAGAACATAGTTGCTCCCTGTAGTTGGTCGAACAAGTCATCTATTATGGGTAGGGGGTATTTAATCTTAATGGTTACTTTGTTCAGCTGATGGTAATCTATGCATAATCTCATGCTCTCATCTTTCTTTTTAACAAATAGAACAGGAGCTCCCCAAGGTGACACACTGGGTCTAATAAACCCTTTTTTTTAATAGGTCCCCTATTTGGACTTTTAATTCCCTCAATTCTATGGGTGCCATCCTATAAGGTGAAATTAAGATCGGTCCAGTGCCTGGCACTAGGTCAATGGTAAATTCAATTTTCCTATGTAGGGTAACCTCTTTATTTCTAAGGGAAACACTGCAAGAAACTCCCTTACTATAGGAATGGAGATAAGCCTTTCTTGGAGCTCTCCCTGGGAATAGTTCAGAAAAATCTCATTGACTTCATGAAGTCTATCACCTTTATCCGCTGACAAGGCATCCAAATAAACTACTTTATTTTCAAAATAGTTTAACACAATCTTATTCTTCGACAGCCAATCCATTCCTAATATGACATCAATCCCAGTCAAAGACAAGCATACCAAATCAACAACAAACAAGTGGTCATCAATGGATAGAGGACAGTCCAAATAGATTTTGGTAGAAATAGTTAATTTTCCCAAAGGAGTGGAAATGCTTAAGTCAAAAGGCATAGTTTGAAAAGGTAAATCAAATTTTTCCACACATATATTAGCTATGAAAGAGTGTGTAGCACTCGAATCAAACAATACTATTACAAGAAAATCATAAATCTTACCTCTACCTTACATCAATCCTGGTGATTCCTCAGCATTTTCTCCATCCAAGGTAAAGACTCTCTCTGGGGCATGTGGTCTTAGCCCTCCTGATCCACCAGAACCTTGTTGGTTTCCATCAAATAGGTAGAAACTTGCAAAATGCCCTATCTTCCCGCATTTAAAGCAAGTCACATGCTTTTTTTATTTACAGGGTTCATTTGCATACCTACTTCTACACCTAGGATAATTAGCTACTTCAGGCGATCTGTTACCACTAGATGACCCTTGTTGTGGTTTAAAGTTTCCTCCCTTGCCATTGACATTTAAATTCTTAGTAGGCTGTTTCTATCAGCTAGTGAACCTCTGATTCATGTGTTATCTCTCTTCCAAACTGTAACTTAGAATCTATCACTTGTTCACTAATACTGCAAAATCTTGGATCTCCATCGGGGCTATCAAGTTCCTCATCTACTAGTCTAGGCCTGCCTCCAGCTATCTTAACTTTCAAACCTCATTTGGATACAACCTCAAATATGTGGAATACTTGGCTAACTCTTCAAACTGAGCTAGATGCTCCTCGAACGGTTTGTCCCTCTGCTTAAGCTGTAGGAATTCCATCTCTTTATCTTCCTGAAATTTTCTGGGAAATACTTATCTAAAAAAGCTTGTTTAAACGTTTCCCATGTCAGCAGAATGCCTTTGCTTTCCATTAGTGGCCTTGCACCACTCTACTAGTTTTTTGCTTCATCCTTTAGCATATAAGTGGTGTAAGTGACTTTCTACTCATCTGTAATGTGGAGCAGTCAAAAATTTTTCTCTATTTCTTTCAGCCACCCTTCAACCACCATAGTTTCATATATACCCATGAACGCCTGTGGTCTTGCTTTTTGAAACTCCAACTAGCCTTGGTACATGTAGCAGTCCATTGGTCTTATGTCCATGTGTAGGGTTAGGCCTTCCTTGGTTCTCCCTCATGAGGTGGGCACTAGTGGCAGCCTGATTCTGCACTGCCTCAGCCATCATCTTGAATGAATCTATCATTTCCATCATTTTTTCATCCCTATTACTCCTTCCTTTAGGCCTTCCTTTTGATCTCCCAGTAGCACCACTTCTTGCATTTTTCATGCCTTACTGATACAAAAGAAATCAAATAGACTTTTAGCAACAGCAACAAAACCATAGCAGCAAGTTTATCCCTAATATCTCAAATGTCAACTCTAAAGCCTATATTCTAGAGTTTAAGATTTTAGAATAAAAAATTTCTAAAGCTGCAATTCAATCATCAACCTAAATCAATCTCATATTTCCCAAAATTAATCAAAATCAGGCTTTGATACCAAACTGTAACAACCCCTTTACCATGGCATATAATTTAAGAAGCGTAAAATGCTATGAAAAATTTTTCCTTTCAAAATATGCATCAATCAAGGCCGTTAGTGGTTGAGTGCAACCCAAATATTTGTCCCTATTCAAATTTCACTCAACCAAAAACCTGCGCAGCTTATCTAATACATCAAATCATCATAACAATACAACCATTGACATACTCTGGAATATACATCTAAATTACCATTCATAAATTTCATTTGAGATATTAACTACAGGATATATAACTTAACCATTTACCACAATGGTACATAAATATCTCCAAATATAGATTCAGTGATTAATAAACACCATGTTAAGGCTATTAAACCATTTACAATTAATACCCTAAGCTACATCATAGCTTCTGTAACACCCCAAATTTCAACTAGCCTAAATTATAGTTCTTTAATTAATTGGATACAATTGCTTGCATGATTTTGGGTGTTTAAATTAAGTATGCTCTCAATTTGTAAGATATTGGATTTTAGATTACTTCTCCATTTTAGCCAAATTAGGTGCTTAATTTCTAATTCTCCTTTTGAGTTGCCTAGCCTAAGTTCTAAGAGAAAAGCAAGATAGGATGCAACATTTAAAATATATATGCATGTGTGTGCTATGCATGTATCCTACGTGAGAGACGGGAATGGAAAATTTCATCTTTCTTATGCATTAAAGGTGCATGTGCAAATTGGAAACAAAGAAAGGAGAGTGCAACAAATATATATATATATATATATATACACGGCTAGACTCCAAGAAATTATACACACGTGAACTAGGAAGAAAAGATACTAACATAGGTATCTTGCATGAGACCAAGGGACAATAGGAAGAAAGATGGGAATTTATGTAATATAGACATTTTATGCATGCAACAAGTAACCCAATAGGTGCAGAATTTAAAATGTAATTATACAATGCCATGTTGTGGGTTGTGTGCTTCCCTTTCCTTTCTTCCCTTGGTGCCACCCAATGGTAAGTCCGCATGGGAATTGAATTAGGCTACCCAAAACATGTGCAGCGTGAAAATTACCCAAAATTGTACCACTTTGCGTGAGGTTATGGAAATAGAATTAAGAAAGAAAAAAAATACTAAGCATGGAGTGTAGAATTTTATTGCAAAGAAAATTATATATGCATGTGTGTGTGCATGCAAGTAGAGGAGGATAAGAGTTCTTAATGCACATCCCATTCTCTCTCTTCCTCACATGATCGAATAGGTTAGGAAAAAGGGTGCAAAAAATTTTAACATGTGAAAATAGTTGTTTGTGGAGTGTAGCTAACGTGCAAGGGAAGTAAGCACCAATTGCAAGCAAGAAGAAATTAGTAGTATGCATAAGAAAAACAAAAGGAGTAGTGTCCTTTTTCCCCCTTTGCTAGCCGAATGAAGATTAGGATTTGAGAAAAAAATGGAGTGCAGCATGACACTAGGAGAAAACACCAAAAAGTGGGGGAGAAAGGAGAGTGTAGGTGAAGTTTGAGTAACCAAAGAGATGAAGTAACTTGCAAGCAAAGCAAAAGTGTACTAGCAAGTACACTTAGTGCAAGAAAATATATATGTATATATATAAAGGGTGCAGAATTTTCTACACCCCCACACGACAAGGAAAAAAGAGAAGAGAGGAAATTGGCACTTTTATGGATGCTTGCATACGCCACTTAGCCAAAAGGAAATTTAAAATCATATGCATGCTATGCCACCTAAGCAAGAGACAAAAGGAGTTAGGACTTTCATGCAATGTCCACACGTGAAGGGAGAAAAGGGAATTGAAATTTCTTGTGTGGGAAATTCATGCAAAGCCACATGTGAAGGGAGAAGGAAAGGAGGTGTAGCGTGAAGTGGGGGAAAAGCAATTGGGAATGACATGTAAAATTTTTATGGACACAAGAACACGTAACCAAAGGAAGAAAAAGTGGGAATTCCATTTTTCATGCATGCAATACACACCCACGCGTTGAAAGAAAAGAGAGAGCACTTGACACTTTGGAGCAAAGCACACACATGGGAAGGAGTATCCAAAAGGAGAAAGAGTGGCGTGAATAAGAAAGAAGCAAGGGGAAAAAGTCAAAGGGGGAGCTTGACCGAAAAAGGAAAGAGCAAAGGAAGTAAGGTAGGTTAGCAATTCATTAATTTTAGTTCCATGAGCTAGTATACATATATGATGATTTTTCATCCATGGAACTTGAATTCTTGTCTACATTCTTGATTTAGGAGTGACATTTGACTAGGATTTCATGATAAATATAGGGGGTTTTGATGCCTAAAAATTAAGAATTTGGTTTTATTAAAATCATGAAAGAGCCTAGAACAAGAGAGCATGGTATTGGCATGTGTTGGTTGATTTCTAACTCTTAGCATTGGAATAGACTTGTGATTTCCATGATAAATTCATTGTTAGTAAATGTAACATGTGTAAGAAAGGAAGCTTTAACCCAAATTAATGTGGGAAAAATTTTGGTTAGTAATAATGTTACACATGATTATGGAAAAATATTTGACTAGATTAATGATGAATATTGTTAATAAGAATTTAAGGCTAGTTAATGATGGCCATTGTGATGGGAAAATTATGGCTAATTAATGGTGAATGTTGTCATGAAAAAAAATCATGGTTAGCAATGAGGAATATTGGTGTTATGGAAAATTATAGGTAATTCATGTTTTATCATTAAAAATTTTACTCTTTACATTCTTTAAATAATACCTTTAAAATGGGAGAATTTCTCTCCTATAC
The DNA here is from genome assembly GCA_031216115.1 of Senna siamea. Lineage (NCBI taxonomy): Eukaryota > Viridiplantae > Streptophyta > Magnoliopsida > Fabales > Fabaceae > Senna > Senna siamea. The sequence goes on from CM062356.1 coordinate 16,539,858, forward strand.
TTAACACATCATTAACTATCCAAAAGTGTCATAAATAAATGAGACAAGAAGTATGGTATGCTGATAGAAAAAGGGAAATGTAACTAACAAGGGAAAGCATAGAAGGGTACACAATTATGAAAAAGAAATGTGGCTAAGTGTATGCGATTTACGAGGTATGGATAAAGGTGCTCCACACGGGTGACCTAGTGAGGTGTGGCCGAAGGTACTCCATGCCCGTGACCTAGTGTTTACAATAAATCTATTTACGTGACCGAGTGTCCAAGAATTAAGAGGTGTGGCCGAAGGTGCTCCACACGAGTGACCTAGTAAGGTGTGGCTGAAGGAGCTCTATACTCATGACCTAGTGTCCACGATGATTTTATATACGTGGCTGAGTGTTCATGAATTACGAGGTGTGGTCAAAGGTGCTTCACACGAGTGAACTAGTAAGGTGTGGCTGAAGGTGCTCTATACTCGTGACCTAGTGTTCACGATGATTTCATAAAGGAGACCTAATGTCCACGTAACACCCCCGGGTGTTCGATTAAATTCATAATGGTAAGTGTAAGAATTGGATGTATAAGCAATCTATTTAATTCCACAATAACGCATGTAGTTTTATGAGAATATGCTTCACTTAAAAAAGGGATATCTGATTTTCACATGGATCTCTAAATTTATCATGCAATTCTTGTCTGTTTGTATTTATGAATAATGTTATGCTTTAATATCAAGAATGTATAAGAAAATGTTTTGGTGCTTGCACCTTGATACATATTAGTTGATTTTTGAACCCTGAATTTTTAAGCTACTGGGAAACTTGTGTTTCTCATCTATGTGCTAATATGTATCAGATACAGATGCATAGCAAGGCCGAGAGGTAGCAGTTCTATTTTGATTTAAATGAAAATTTTTTTTTGTAACCCCTATTTTGGGTCCTAGTTCAGATATGTTGGATGTAGATTAGGACTATTCTTTTTTTACTGCATTTATGATGTGTACACAAGTTATTCCTGGGGATGGATATGTGAAAGATCGGTCCATCCTTAGAAATTTGTAAGGGAGTCTAAGTGACAGACCTGTTGTATCTTGACTTCCGATGGACGGGTACTTCATATATCTGGGGACATGTTTATCAGCATGTAATGGACATCATTGGACTTGTATTATTTGAATTACATGAAAGTTTAAATTTCTGCTGTGTAGTATAGTACTTTTTTTATTCTGCTGTGCATAAGAGTTTTAATATGAGTAAAAGATCCTGAACCTAATCCGCTTAATATAACTTAATGGTATAAGTGCTCAAACATTAAATAAATAAAAAGTTAAGAATAATGTACCGAACCTATCTGTTTACATCGAAGGAATTATAATACTAGATAGGGTGTTACAGCTTCTCGGTCTCTCTGCAATGTTATGTAGCAAAATATCCAATCCCAAGCTAATTCTTGGCGCCATCATGCCCTTGATTTCCTAAACACACAACTTAATGAGATTTTGAATCCCAGTAGAGTAATATACAAATAATTTTATTCACAACAGCTGAGTGTTCAGCTATACTCCCGTCCGAGTATAGAAAACCTCTCTACAAATTCATTCATTTAATAAAACGTGAATTGAAGCTTCATTTATCATAAATCAATAAACATAGGAAATCTAGTGGATATCCAAAAATCAGAATTCAAAATCATTTTCCCAATCAAAGAGTATAAGTGTTTATGAAAACTATCATTTTTAAAATGCCTGCAGCTAATTTTTCATATCAATTGCACAACGCTCCTACATTGCTGCAAGGATCTCAAACATCTGTATATTGCATTAGTATATATGCATAAAATCATATAAATCAATTGATAATTCATTGCCTGCTATTTTTCAATCTCAGTTTAAAATCACAAGGACCGTCCTACCGGTAATTGTCACAGGACCATCCTCCTTGTGACTGAGAACCTAACATCAAAAAGGGGCGTCCCCCATCATGTGCACATTAAAAGTAGGTCTCATGTCTCTATGCTAACTATAAGACAATGTATAGATATAGGTGACTAATACTTAGGATCATAGGGCTTTACTCTTAAACCAAGCTATTCCCCCGTATAGACTTTCCTCCCTTTACTCCTTATAGTCTTTCATAAGGGTGTATTGGGTTTAATGGGTAAACCCTAACATATACAGACCATTTTAGTGTTTAAATAATGGAAGTTTAAAAAGTAGGTCTGAATATGGAATACTTGACAATCGTCCTATAACAGTCATCAAGTATCCATCTTAGGTTTCTTCTATACTATAGGCATAAAATTCCAATTGTCCAATCAAAACTAGCAGCAAAGAATTTTTCAATACATTTCAAACACATGTAAGTTTTTTCTTATACTCATCTAATCCAGCAAATATTTTTCAGTACATGTTCATAAACATAGTCACAGCAATCAATTCGCATTAAACATATATCAAAACAAATGAGAGTGTAGATTACTCTACCTTAATTGGGATTTCCTTCACTTAACTTAAGATTCTCCTTCTTCTCCTTTGATTAACTCTTCAAGCCACTTCTGTACATTTTGTAACCAACATTCAAAACTAAAACTCATTTTTAATGCCTAAGAAATAAGTTTTCACCTTAGTCCCTTATTTATTCCAAAGTTGGTATTTAGCTATAAAATTATCCAATTTACTCTATGATACTTCTAGGAGGCTAAATGAACTTGATTCACTCAAAAGTTCAGGATTTACATGGTTTACACTGCTTAAACAGAATATATCAATCTTTTCAGTTTAGTCCCTAAACTTAAAATTGAAACTTTTCCAACAATTTTCTTCCATTTTCCAATTCCATACATTCATAAGAATCCTAATTAAGCTAAGGATTACTGAGTTGCATTAAATTCTGAAATTCTACTTCATACCAAACTTTTTTAGAATTTATAATTTAGTCCCTATTTTTCAATTTATGGTTTTCATCAGTTTTCTTCAATATATCCCTTCAATTCATTCCTAATAGCATCCTAGAGGCTAAAAATTATAGAAAAAGTAATTAATTCGGAGTATACCACAAGTTTTAAAAAATTACAATTTAGTCTCTAAACTTTCCTTGGCGTTTTCTGGTGGCTGGCAACGGTGGAAGGCTTGGTGAAGGTGACTAGCAGCTCGAGGGTGTTGCTGGGAAGCTAAAACATCGATCACCAACGGTTTAACGACGTAAAATAAATTGGATTAAATAAGGGAAAGTCGCAGATGAAGGCTCCATTTTTAGTCGCTGCGGTGGTCTAGGGAAGCTCCTAGCAGTGTCGACGAAAGCCCTACAGTCTGGTGAACTTTCGCAGCACGATGGGACGACAATGTGCAGCAATTTTCAGGTAGAGGATGATCGAGCAGCGTGAGGGAAAGAGACATGCGAGGGAGAGAGAGGAGACACGGGAGTGAGAGAGAAAATGGAAAGAATGAAGAAAAATGAGGTTTTAAAGTTTCTAAGGGCATGTTTTTTTTTTCTCACTTTTCCTTAGATAAATTTCGGATGCATTTTTCGATTTAGGCAAGAATTTAAGATGATATGGAAGGGATTTGAAAATTTCAAAGCTATCATAAGCCTTCCAAAATTATTTGCTAAGTTCCTCAAGGCAGATAAAAATTTCTCTATCAGATATATTTTATTTCAAAAAATTCTCAAATTTAAAATACAAGCTTAGAAAAATTTTCTTAATCATCTCCCAACAATATTTCAAGGTTTTCAATTATTTTATCCTAATTATTTAATTTTTAACTGGGTTATTACACGGGAAGCACTAGTTTTGGGGACATTTAAAATAAATATTGATGGTAGTTCTTTAGGCAATCCTATAACATTAGAATAGAAGGCCTTATACGAGATACAAATGGTATATGGATTGCTGAATTTACAACTTCTATTGGCTTCAATGAAATTTTATAAGAATAAATTTTGACTATAAAACATAGTCTAAAACTTGCATGGAGCAAAAGATGTTGTAAAGTTATATGCAAATCTGATTCAACTAATGCCATTCAACTAGTAGAATTAGAAAAAATTTATTTTCATATGTATGGAATTCTTATCAAAGAAATTCGTGAGTTAGTTGAAAGGAATTGGGAAGTCAAATTAGTTCACATTTTGAGAGAAGGAAATCAATGTTCATATTTTTTGCATAAGTTGGATCTAGAAGTACAAATGGTTGTTATACTTGGGATTTTCCTTTGCTTGCATTTCACAAACAACTAGTCAAAGATGCTAGAGAAGCTATTTATTGCAGAAGGTAGGATTTCGTAATTTGCAAAGACAATAAGTGAAAGCAACTTCATGGAAGATAGAGATACTTATGTGGAGATACCGACTACTTACAGTTAATCATGATATTTATGAATTTTCTTTTAATACAGTCGGTCAAAATGCAAATACGTAATCAATACAATCATGATTTATCATCAGGATTTCTTAATTTGTATATATATTGTCTCTTATTGTACATTGTAACAAAACAAATTATTATTTTATAATAATCAACTTGTGAATTTTTTTAATAACTATTACTTTTTTATTTTCATAAAATTTCTGTGTCATTTTGTGTTTTTTTAAATGGAAGTACTATAATTTTAAAATGATCTGACTTTTTTTAAAAGAAAATTATTTAACGTATTATGTTATAGTTTATACACATATCGAAATTTTTGAACATGTGTCGTTGTCATTGTTACGTACACATTAAAAAAACTATTCATTGTGCATTCATCATTCATGACAGAATTAAGATTTCTTAATTTGTATGTATATTGTCTCTTGTTGTATATTGTAATAAAAACAAATTATTCTTTTATGATAATAAAATTATAAATTTTTAATAATAATTATAGAAGTGCTGACATGGCATAAAAGGAATTTCGACTGTTTATTATAGGATGAAATAATTCATATATACACCAAAATGGTATTATTGTAAGGATTTAATCTCAATCTTTCATGATTTTTATTATATGTACACGTGGTGTCGGGTACAAATTTTTCGAATCTGGATTCTCTGTTTGGCAGTTGGCACTTAGTGGCGATTTTTTTCGCTGCTAAAATTTCTTGCAACAAAAAGTATTGCTACTATAACTTTTTCAAAATTAATTATTAAAACAGAATTTATAGCAGCAGCAATATTTGTTTCAATAATATTAAAACTACTTTAGCAGCGGAAAAAACCGCCGCTAAAAGTGCCAAGCAAGTGCAAAGAACTGCCAAGCAGAGGATCCAAAATCGTAAAAGAGATACCAACTGTCTACAGATCGATGGATCAATCTGATCATAGTTTATCATTAAGATTTTTTAATTTGTATGTATATTATCTCTTATTATATATTGTAATGAAAAAACAAATTATTCTTTTATAATAATAAAATTATGGATTTTTTACATTACTTATTTATTTTTAAATTTTTAAATTTTCTTTTTGATTTTTTAACAGAGGTATGTTATAATTTCAAAATGATCTGACAATTTTAATTTTGTTTTAAAATTACCTGGTACGCTATAATACTCAAATCACTTCACTTTAATCACTGTGAATTTAGATTATTTTATATTTTTTAAAATAGAGTTTTAATAATAAAAAAGGTATTTATGTTGAAAAAAATTATTTGATGAACTCATTAACCTGTATTTAATGATTTTTTAAATAAAGTACTTTTTACTTTAAAATTATTAAAAAAGGGTATTTATAAATTTAACTTTACAATTAATTTTATTCAAAAAAATAAAATAGTTTAAATATTCAATATTGCTAATTTTAACTAATTAATTTAAAATTTTTTTATTTAATTAAAATATAGAAAATAAAATCAATTTCATACTTTAAAAAATAAGCTATAATTTCTTTTTTTGTTCTCATATTAATAAAAAAAATTCTCTCACCACTTAAGAGCGACTTCTTTTTCCATTACGAACAAGGCTAGACATGTAAAAAAACAAACGTTAAAATACTTACTTATTTGAAAAATAAAGAGTGTATCTCCTCAAATAAACTTGGCCAAATTTTATTTTAAAAAAAGACTAAATTAAATTTTTTAAAATTAGATTTTTTTTAATTTTAAAAATTGACATTCTTCTTTTCTTTTTAAAAATTAAAAATTATAATTTCACATTTTTTAACTAAACACCTTTATTGGTACCATTAAATTGTTTTTTTAAAAATTATAATTGATTAAAAAATATATTTTAAAAATAATAAAATTATTTTATTTTAAATTAAAAACACTAATTTTTTATATTAATAAAAAATATATTTAAATATACAAATTATAAATATAAAAATATTTAATCAAAATAAGTAAATACATAAATTCTTAGAAGTTAAAACTCATTGACCCATAGTTTCAATGTTTGTCAATCAAAAAAGTGTAATTTATTAAAAAAAAATGTAACTTTTTTTTTTCCTAATTCAAATGGATCCAAATGGAATCGGCTTGTTAATAATAATTTTCTGTTATCAATTATTTCTCACCAATATTAAAAATTCTTCCGACCTATAGGCCCTTGCTTATTTCAAATCTTCTATTTTCAGAGTTAGGGTTCTTCGTGTGAGATTCCAACCTCTGCAATCAAAATAATTATTTAAACAAAGGATGTCATAAAGTTAATGATATGCGAATCAGAGTCAACTAATGCATTCAATTAGTATAATTGGCCAAAATTGATTTTCATATTTATGGAGTTCTTATCAAAGAAATTCATGAATTACTTGAAAGAAATTAGACAGTCAAATTAGTTCATATTTTGAGAAAAGGAAATCAATGTGTAGATTATGTTGAAAAAAATTGGATTTAAAAGTATAGATGGTTGTTTTACTTGGAATTTTCCTTTTCTTGCACTTCACAAAAAACTATTCAGAGATGTTAGAAGAGTTACTCATTGAAAAGGTTAAGATTTCTTATTTTGCAAAGATAACAAACGAATGAAACTTTATGAAAGATAGAGGTACTCATGTTGCTTAAAAGGGATACCCACTGCTTATAGTTAATCATGATATATTCGAAATCGTTCCAACATAGTCGTTTTGTAGTATCCACTTCCTTAAATTTTATTGAGAATAATCTTAGAATTTTGGCTTCAAGGACTTAAATGAAAACTAAAAACTTGGGGTTGAAGTGAGAGGGACTAAAGTGTAACTTTCATATTGTGCAAGATGGTCCCTGAAGCTCAAATAGTGCAACTCCTTTAGGCTCCCTTATTTGCAGCATATTTTCCCTCCCTATCAGCACATTCCAATATAGAGAAGGAGAGGAAGAGCATGGGTGAAAGGGAAAAAGAGGAGGAATAAAAAGTGGAAATCTTCCATAACTAGATTTGAGATAAGAAACTTGTACTTATGGCTTGGTAATATATCCTAGTATCATTTAGGAGTAGATTTCTTTCCTTTAAACCCATCAAATCTGCTGAAATGCTTAGCATTAGCAAAAATGAGGAAACATCCTTTTCTTAAGAAATTTTTGGTTTTCTAAGTTAGAATAGTGATATTGAGGTTGTTTGAAGATAGGAAAAGGTTCCTAAACCATAATGTTGGAGTTTTTAGCTTCCATTCAATGTTTTTTAAGCTGATTTCAGATTTGGAGAATAGGTTTTATTGTTCACCTAACTTGAATGTGTAAATTAGCTTGTATGACTGATGTTTGAGCATGAAAATGGTTAAGATTTGGGGGCAAATGGTTAGAAACTAAGCTTATGCCTTTTTGATTTGCAATGCAAGGGAATCTGGGTTGGATGATTTCAAAAACTTTAATTTTTAAGCTGTCGCAAAACATAACAGTCAACTACTAACAAGCACCAGTCAACTGTCGTGTTCTTGACAAACCCAGAAATTGATATAGAGGTGCAGTAGTGAACTGGTAGCCTTATTAATTGACTGTCAGGCCCAAATTTCTGTCTAGCAGTCGACTGATAGCCTTATATTAGTAAACTGGTAGGCCACTATCTATTGAAGTCCAGGATTCCAAAGAGCCATCGGACGACTGTTAGCTTCGTGACAGTTGATTGGGAACCCTTTAAAGAGCAATCAACCGATTACTTGCTTCATGGCAGCTGACTGATGGCCCTACAACATGAAAAATGACTTTTAAAGCAAGGAATGAGCTTGGAAACCCCTAGAATTGAATAGAATAAGGCTCAAATGGTAATAGGTGACATGAAAATAGAAAGGAAAATTAGGAGAAATACTATAGTAGAACACTAAGCCTAGGTTGCATAGCTGCATATTTGATAAGAATTAGTGTGAAAGTGAGGTTTGTTCTCAGGTAGAAAAAGAAATAACCTGTGAGAGCAAGTCCAAAAGGAAAAAGGAAGACCTTGATCAGGAAAGGAACAAACAGTTAAGGTAGAGTAATCTACACTTTCTTAATTTTTAAATGATAATGTGAATTTGATTGCTTTGAAATGAAAGTTGGTTTTATGATATGGGAATTTATTTAATGAAATGAATGTTTAGGTTGTAAATGGTTTTCATATGAGTATAAAGGTATTGGTTGTGTATGTTAAAAAGCATGAAATAGACTCTTTGATGCTTGTTTTGATTTGGGCTATTGGATTGTATGCTCATAAGGACAGACAAAATTTTGGGTGGATATTTAATGGCTAGTATGGGACAGTCATTAGGTGCCCCTTACTTAGACTACTTTAAAGAATAAAATCATTTTCAATTTAAATGGTCTGTGTTTGTTAGAGGTTACTCTTTAAACCAATACAACCCTATGAAAAACTTTAAGGAGTAAAGGGAGGAAAATATAGATGGGGAAAAATTTTTGGTTTAAGTGAAAAACTCTATAACCCTAAGTATTAGTCGCCTATTTATATATATTGCTATATAGTCAAGTAAAGGATGAGACTAGCGATGTGCACATGTCAGGAGACACCTTGGAAGTTAGATTCTCATGTCACATGGATAAAAGGAAGTGTGACAATATCACGTGGATAAAAGGAAGCGTGATAATCACTGGGAGGACAGTCTCTGTGATAACAAAAATCTCAGTTACATGGATAAAAGGAATTGTGACCATCACATGGATAAAAGGAAGTGTGATGACAGCTTGAGATTGGAAAAAAATATACAATGAGATGATGATTTTTATAATGTTAAATGATATACATAGTAATTTCTAAAAATGTGCAGGATTTTGTGCTTTTGCATTAACATGGAACTTGTTATGCAAATGAGGTTTGAAATGAAATTACAGGCACTGTGAAAATGATGTTTTGACCAGAATAATGGTCCTATACTCTATGATTATGATATGAATTTTATGAACTATGGCTTTGATGAAATGTGTTAAATTCCCATGTATTTGATGAAAATAGAATATGAGATTTGCAATTCACATGCTTGTTGTTACGATACAGGGGAAGGGTTTTCTATATCATTAAGGGATACAACTAAACTTTCAAATGTTTTATAAAATTGTAAATTGTAAATTACTCTACTAGGATAACCATATCTCATTAAGTTATTTGTTCAGATAATCAGGGGCAGGATGTGCCTCAAAATTAGCTGGGCATGGGATGTATGTTGGAGCTACAAGGTAACTTAAAAGGATGTGTAAATTTTGGAGATGTTAAACAGGGAATTCATAGTGGCATGTAGGCTATGAAATGTATATGTAATGGTGATTGTATAGTTATTTTGATTTATACCATAGGATGTGGATTTATGTACAAGAGTTAAATATAATGAGATGTGAATCATTTATGAGGAGTATATTTTAGTAGCGTTATTGTAAACTATATCTCAATTGTTCCTGAATGGATGTTTTAGAATTTCTTATTCCAGAGTACATAATTGTATGAATTATGATATTAGATATGCTGCACATAAGAGGTAGTTGAGTGGAACTTGAATGGACCAAAAGAAGAGTCTATTTGGGTTACACTTAACTAGTAACGATCTAATTGTTGTTGAAAAAGGAGAATTTTTAGTGAGAATTCCATGCTTTATGATAACTCTGATGTATGTATGTAGATAATAGAAGTCGTTACACATTCAAGACGTAATCAATCTGATCATGATTTATTAATGATTCAATGATTAGGCTTTTTAAAAAAAAACTTTTTTAAATATAACTTTTATAAAAAAGTAAAAGTTCTTTTGAATTCAGATACAATAATAAAAGGTACTTTAATAAGCTTGTTTGTATGTAATATGTATAAAAGAACTTATTATGAGTAAAATTATCAATGAGGATGTGTATACAAATATTGTATTTTAATATATATATATATATATGTATATATATATTATAGTTTTATTCTGTACAGAAAGTTATTTTTATTGATAAAAAATAAATAAGATGAGAGCTAAGTATAATTTTTTAAATTAAAGTGGTGTAAGTATAATTTAGCCAACGTTAGGAGAATTTTATATAATTTACTTAATTAAAAATCTGTATTTAACCAATAAAAAAAAGTCACTTTTTTATTAAATTAAATTTATGATTTATATCTCATAATAAATAATATTAAAATTATAATTCTTAAAATGTATTTTTCTAATTATAATTTTAACAAAAAATATAGATATTATTATTGAGGAAATTTTGATCTAGAAAAAAAAATGTAATTTTTTAAAATAAAAGAAAAGAATATAATATTTATATCTTTCAAGAAAGTAAGTAAAATATACCTTTAAAATAATTATATAAATGATAATTTTGTCTAAAATCATGTTAGGATGCATTTTTCAGTTTGTGCTCCATAAGCATTTCTATGTTCTTTTTAAAGAAGCTATAAAATATAACTTCTAAAAAAAAGTCATTTTTCACTTTTTTTTGCATGTGCATATACTTTTTTTAAGAAGCTCATTCTACTTGTCGCAAATTGATAAAATCATTTATATATATATATATATATTGATAATTTGGTTATCTCAATTTGATATTCAAAGTTCACCTTTAAAATATTATTAAATGAATTCAAAACTATTATTTATATAAAAATATAGATTCTTAATAGTTGAATTATAAAATAAAAAATTCATAAAAAATATCACAATATTATAAGAAAGACACTTTGAATTTTAGATATATTTAAGGAATATTTATTTTTCAATTTCAAGTATTTAATTACTAATTATTAATTTTTAAATGTTGATATTATTATCAATGAAAATGATATTCTTTTAAATAATTATCATTAAAAATAATTAGTCTATATCAAAATTGAGTGAGTTTAATTTTTAATTCTTTTACTTTGATTTAGAAAATATTTTTAAATGATTCAAATACTGATATTTATTAAATTATAGAGAGAAAAATTTAGATGTGACATAATGTTTATCATTTAAATATATATTTGTAATATAATTAATAAGACAAATAATTATATAAATTATCATTAAAAACTATCATTATTTTGTATATATTTAATAAGTTTTAACATGATACTAATTTATTATTAGGTTACAAATCATTAGGGATATTAGAATGAGTTTTTTTTAATTTTGATTTTTCTACTTTGATCAAGAGAATAATTTCAAATTATTTAGATAATTTTTAAAACTTTTTATTTATTAAATTATAATGAAAAAAAAAATCTATAACGTCATTTGTCACAATTCTAGAGTGCCACTTATCACAATTCTAAAATGTCACTTGTTGTAATTAAATGTAGATGGAATCACTTTTATATACACGTAAGTAGATGGAAACACACACACATATTGATATATGATCTCTGGATTTAAGTGGATAACTATTATTATCATATTTAAAATAATAAATTAAATAATAAAAATCTATTTAACTCCTTAATATTTTATTGTAATTTTTTATTATCTTTATTTTTTATTTTTTATTTTTCTTATTTCTCCTTATATCACATCTTTTATTTTGTATTTTATACTATATAATATATAACTTTTAAAACTAGTAACTAAAAAATTTAAAAAATATTATAATATAAGTAAAAATAAAATATATAATTTTTAAAAAATAAAGTCAATAATAAAATTTTGAAATTTAAGATATTTATTTGCTATTTTAAAATTTAAAACCAAGATAGAAAACTATATTTAAAACAAGAAGATAAAATATTTGCTAAGATAATAGTTATCTACATATGAGATAAGTGTCTTTTCATCATTCATTCTGCATCAAATTACCAAACTCTCTTTTATCTCTCTTTTTCGTTCGTCCTACATCAATTCACTAGCCATTTCTTATGATAGTTCTTTAGGCAATCTTAGTGAAACTGAAAAAGGAGGACTTGTACGAGATGCAAATGGTATATGGATTGCTATATTTACAACTTCTATTAGTTTCGATAAGATTTTATATGCAAAAATTTTGAGTATAAAATATGGTCTAGAGCTTGCATGAAACAAAAGATATTGTAAAGTTATATGCGAATCAAACTCAACTGATGCTATTCAATTAGAAGAATTGACCAAAATTGATTTTTATATGTATGGATTTCTTTTCAAAGAAATTCATGAGTTACTTGAAAGAAATTGAGAAATTAAATTAGTTCACATTTTGAGAGAAGAAATCGATGTATTGATTATCTTGAAAAAATTGGATTTAGAAATACATATAGTTGTTATACTTGGAATTTTTCTTTGTCTGCACTTCACAAACAATTATTCAAAGATGTTAGAAGAGCTGCCAACTAAAGAAGTTAGGATTTCTTAATTTGAAAAGACAACAAGTGAATGCAACGTCGTGAAAGATAGAAGTATCCATGTGGCCTAAAAGGAATACCGACTGCTTACAATTAATCATGATATGTGTTGAATCATCTGAACACAATCAGTCTAGACGCAATCAATCTGATCATGATTTATCATTAAGATTTCTTAATTTTTATGTATATTGTCTCCTATTGTACATTGTAAGAAAAACAAATTATTCTCTTATAATAATAAAATTATGAGTTTTTTTAATAATAATTATAGAACTGCTGACGTGACTTAAAGATATCGATTACTTATTAGGATGGTTTGGACATAGTCAATGGTTGGACTCATTATTATGTATAAGGTGAGAAAAAAGATATTCGGATCTCTTACTGCGTTTGTATATTGTAATAAAAACAAATTATTCTTTGATAATAATAAAATTATTGATCTTTTAATAACTATTAATGTAACGACCCCCTAATTTATCATATACTTACTTTTATCAGAGTAGCAGAAGCATATAAATTTTTCAAATCAATTTTTTTTTCCATATCAGGGAATATCAGAGGCTCGCTACAGGTTGAGTATAACCCAAATAAACTCTTATCACTGTTTATTTAGATTCTACTCAACCCTACGTCCTACCCAGCTATTCTAATTTCACATACAATTATAACACACTCTGGAATATCAATTCTAATAACCATAAAATTCATAATACGAAATCCATTCACATTTAATTCAAATTAAACTAATCCTCAAGCATTCATTTCTGCCAAAAATCTAGCAGAGTTTCTCCTATAAATTGGACGTTCCCCAAAGTATAAACAGTCATAAACTAGTAATTACATCCAGTAAAATCCATCAACAATCAGAACAATTAATACAGAAAATTACATATACAGATTCAAGCCTAAAACTACATAGCAACATCCTTACATTATCTGCTCGCCTTGACTATCTCCTAGGCATACCCTATTCCTGATCATCTGAGCAAACAACTTTATGAGATAATTAAATCCCAGTAGAGTAATTTATATCATACAATTTTAAAATAGTTGGATGCTCAGTTGTGGCAATGCACAGAAAACATCTCCCCGTATTTAAATCAAAAGCATGTGAATTACCTTATTCTTTAAAATGTGAAATCACATGGAAAATGATGCAATAAATAAAATGAGTATAAGATACTATTTCTGAAAATTCATACTGAAGTTCTGGTTTAAAAATCATGCCCGGTGGTTTTCGCATACACATCAGTCACAAGTATCATGTGACTATTTACAAATCTATCCAATTGCATGCTGTTTTTACGAAAAACATTTTTTCGTTGGGTGTGATCCATGACACCAATCACCCGAAATCACGCCTATATTGTGAGTGTGATCCGTGATACCAATCACTCACTCAAGGACCGGGTGAGAATCAACATCTAGGGCTTCCCCTAGCATGTGCACAAACGCTAATTCTCATCCTCATACAGTCTATTCGGAACCACACATGCATAGTCGACCAGTTTTCAAGGTTCTAGGAGATTACACCTAAACCACAACGTTACCCCGTATAGGTTATCCCCCCTTATACACCTTAAACCTTTCATAGGGTTGTCCTGGTTTACCAAGTAATCCCTAATGAATGTAGACTAAATTTGATTAAAAATGATACATTTACAAAACTATATGCACTCAGGATACTCAACGGCCGTCTCATACTGGCTATTGAATACCCTACCTTAAGTCAACCCGTTCCTACGACATATAAATCCGATAGCCAACCAATGTAACATGCAACAGGCATTCACAACAAGCAGGCATATAGATATACTTATAAATCATAGCATGTATTCCCATGTAATAAAAATATTCTAAATCAAGCATTCACAGAGTCAAATAAAGTTCAGAGGAGCGTAAATCACTCTACCTTTCACTTTTTGCTCCTAATCAGCTCGTGGCTTCCCGTTTCCTCAAAAATTGATCCTAGTTAGTTCCCTGGGCAATTTAATTGAAATTTTAGGTAGTTTTCTATTCAATTAAGCTTCCCTACATTAGATTACAACTTTCCTAGGCTGGTCTAATTCCTACGCATGTTCGAGATTAAATTTCAATCAAAAAATCAAATTGGGGCAATTTAAATCATACCAGGGGTTCCGGAAGATGAAATTCTAGTTTTGGACACTTTCTGGCAGCTTCGGTGATAGCGTATGGAGGAGCACAACAGCAACTGGTGGCTCACGGCATTGCATGACAGACGGCAGTGGCTGAGGTCAAAAATTACACCAGAACGTAGCTTGCAAGTCGAGGATGCCAGATCTGGAGTCCATTTGGCGATTCATGGCCATTTGGATGGTGTGTGGCAGCGATGTTCATCGATTGGAAGTTATCAGAGGAAGCTGATAGCTCGGCCTTTCCAATAGTTGGGGTGGTGTCACCGGACGGCGTCAAAAGATGGAGATCACAGTAGCGAAGGAAAAATGCGATAGAGGAGAAAACTTGCCATTTTCGACTGTTGTGGCATCCGTCGGTGGCTAGGGATGGTTGCTAGAGGTTAGGGGCGTCGAGCTGCACCAGTGGCTGGGTCCAGTGGCGGTGCAGGGCGGCGTTTCTGGCCGTGCACGGTGGTGCGAAGTGGAGGAGAGAAGGAGGAGAAAATGGAGGGAGGAGAGAGAGAGAGAGAGAGGAAAGTGGAAAATGGTGGGAAAATGGAGTTTTTGAAATTTTAAGGCCTCTAGGGGTATTTTGGTCTTTTGCCACTTCGCCCGAGGAAATTTTTGGATGCCTTCTCCAATCCGAGCAAGGACACAGGTCCCCATGGAAGGAATTTGGGCTCCGTTTAAGGAATTAAAGCCTATCACTTTATCTGCTAATCCCTTGATGTCGGGTCGGGTTTTTTCTCCATCAGATTGGGTTTTGATTCCAAAAAATTTCTAAATATCGACCGTAAGCTCAGAAAATTACACCGAATTCGATTTTAAAAAAATCAAGGTTTAATTTGCCCAATTAAATTATTCTTAAAAATTTGGTTTATTACATTCTCCCCCTTTTTAAAAGAAATTTTGTCCCCAAAATTCATACCTGTGAATAGCTCTGGATAATGTTGCCTCATCTCGTCCTCTTTCTCCCACATCATCTCCTGTGATGCTACAACCTGCCAAAGTACCTTAACTAAAGGGATTACTTTATTCCGGAGTTGCTTGGTCTTAAAGTCAAGGATTTGTACAGGTGTAGATTCATAAGTAAATTTTCCTTTAATTTTATGGGTTGATTCCCCAATACATGCGTTGGATCTGGGACGTATTTGCGGAGTTGCGAGATGTGAAAGGCGTCATGCAAGTTTGATAGGTATGGAGGTAAGGCAATTTGATAGGCGACAGGACCGACTCTTTGCAAGATTTGGAATGGTCCTAAGAATCTGAGACTTAATTTCTTTGTCCTTATTTGTCTACCAATACATGTAGTGTGGGACACTCTCTGAAAAACATGCTCTCCCTTATTAAACTCTAATGGTCTCCTTCTCTTATTCGCGTAGATTTCCTGTCTCTATTGGGCAACCTTCATCTTTTCTCTGATCATTTTAATCTGATCAGTGGTCTCTTGTACAATATCGGGTCCCAACAGTGTACTTTCCCCCATCTCTACCCAACTCAAAGGTGATTTGCAGCTTCTCCCATACAATGCAGCATATGGTGCCATACCGATGGTAGAGTGATAATTGTTATGATAAGCAAACTTTATCAAAGGTGCGTATTTGTCCCAACTTTCCTTCTGTTCTAGCACGTAAGCCCTTAACATGTCTTTTAAATTTTGGATTGTTCTCTCAGACTGTCCGTTAATCTGAGGATGATAGGCAGTGCTAAACTTAAGTTGGGTTCCTAATGCTTGCTGTAGGGATTGCCAAAATCTCGAAGTAAACCTAGGGTCGCGATCTGATACTATACTTGATGGTACCCTGTGTAATATCATGATCTCCCTAAGGTGTACTTTGGTTAGTTTCTCTATGGAGTATCTCATTTTGACAGGTAAAAAGTGAGCAGACTTGGTTAATCTATCCACTATTACCCAAATGGCATCATAACCAGCTGGTGTCCTAAGTAGTCCAACTACAAAATCCATGGTTATTTGATCTCATTTCCTTTTTGGTATCTCCAATGTCTTCAGTAACCCTGTGGGTCTTTGATGCTCTATCTTAACCTGTTGACAAGTTAGACAAGCACTCACATACTTCGTGATATCTTTCCGCATACCTAGCCACCAAAAGTTTCTTTTTAAATCCTGATACATCTTGGAAATACCTGGATGGATGGTATAGTGGCTTCCATGAGCCTCTGCTAACACTTTTCCCTTAAGTTCCTGATGGTTTGGGATTACTATTCTCTTCTTAAACATCAATACTCCATCAGGGGGTAATCTGAAATTAGGCTGATTTGCATAAATCCCCAAAGATTCATCCTCTAGTTGGGCTTGTATAATTTATTCCCTCAAGTCGCAGTTTATTAGGAAGTCACTCATTACTAATCTTTTCAAAAATGAAATTACATTAAGGCTGAGATTCCTAAAGTCCTCAAGTAATCTCATCTCATCTACCATCAAGCTAGCTAATTGTAATGACTTCTGGCTTAATGCATCAGCTACCACATTAGCTTTCCCTACATGATATTTTAACTCAAAATTCAAAGTCCTTCAAGTACTCTACCCACCTCCTCTGCCTCATATTCAATTTTTTTTTATCAAACAAGTACCTAAGGCTCTTATGATAGCTAAAAACCTCAAATATGGCCCTGTATAAGTAATGTCTCCAAATCTTCAAGGCAAATACAACAGGAGCTAATTCTAAGTCGTGGGTAGGATAATTTTCCTCTGCAGGTTTCAATTGCTTTAATGCATAAGCAACCACTTTTCCATCCTGCATTAAGACGCATCCTAAATCTTTTATTGATGCATCTGTATATACTAAAAAGGGTTCTAAGGGTTTTGAAATTATTAACACTGGAGCGGTGGTTAGCTTTTCCTTTAAAGTTTGAAAACTATGTTCACACTGCTCGCTCCACTCAAAATTTACACCCTTTCGAGTCAACCGGGTTAATGGCAAAGCTATCTAAGAAAATCCTTGCATGAACTTCCTGTAATAGCCTGCCAAACCCAAAAAACTCCTAACTTCGGTGACCGTCCTTGGTTGACCCCAATCTAATATTGCTTCAATATTCTTAGGGTCTAATGAAATCCCTTCCCCATTTACCACATGGCCTAAAAATTTCACTTCCTCTAATCAAAACTCACATTTTTCTAACTTAGCATACAGTTATTTTTCTTCCAATATCTGTAGCACCGTGCTAAGATGTTGTGCATGCTCTTTGTGAGTCTTGGAATAGACTAAGATGTCATTTATGAATACCACTACGAATTGTCCAAGTTAGGTCTAAAAATTCTGTTCATGTAGTCCATAAAGACAACAGGTGCTTTCGTCAGTCTAAACGGCATCACTAGAAACTCCTAGTGGCCGTACCTAGTGCTAAATGCTGTCTTAGGGATATCTTCCCCCCTAACCCTAATCTGGTGGTATCTCGACCATAAGTCTATCTTGGAGAATACCGTTGCACCTTGCAACTGGTCAAATAGGTCATCAATCCGCGATAATGGGTACTTATTCCTAATGGTTACCTTTTTTAATTGCCGATAGTCTATGCATAACCTTAAACTCCCGTCTTTCTTCTTTACGAATAGGACAGGAGCTTCCCACAGTGCACGATCAGCCTAATGAATCCATTTTCTAACAAATCCTCTATCTGGACCTTAAGTTCCCTCAATTCTGCTAGGGTCATTCTATATAGGGTCATAGCTATTGGGCCTGCACCTAAAATTAAGTCAATTTTAAATTCTATCTCTCTAGGTGGGGGTAGCCTACTTACTTCTAAAGGAAACACCTTTAAAAAGTTGCTAACAATAGGGATTAGGTGTAACCTTTCTTAAAGTTCTACCTGAGAGAGATGTAGGGAAACATCACTTATCTCACACACTCTGTCACTCTCACGTACAGGCACGATATCTAAATAAGTGATAGTCCTTTCAGAACAATTTAACAGAACTCGATTCCTAGACAACCAATATATTCCCAGAATGACGTCGATCCCAGTCAAGGGTAAACACACAAGGTCCATAATAAATAGGGTGTCATCGATGGAAAGGGGATAATTTAGGCATATTTGTGGGGATATAGTGGTCTCTCCTAAAGGTGTGGAAATGTATAAGTCACAGGGCATGGTTTGTAGGGGTATGTTTATTCTTTCAATGCATGCATAAGAAATAAAAGAGTGTGTAGCACCTGAATCAAACAATATTATTAAAGGAAAATTATAAATTTTACCTCTACCCTGCATTAATCCTGGTAACCTATTAACGTTCGCTGCATCCAAAGTAAAGACTCTCCCTGGAGCTTGTGGTCTTTGGCCACCTGGAGTCTATTGGCTTCCACCTGATGGGCAATACTTTGCAAAATTTCCTGTACCTCCGCATTTATAACACTGTATCGGTGTCTAATGCCAGTAAGGTTGGTTGGGATGCCTTGTTCCACACTTTGGGTAGTTTGCACTTTCAGACCGTCTGCCACTGCTAGATGACCCTGGCTGTGGTTTAAACATTCCGCCCTTCACATTAAGGTTTCTGGCTGGTTGTTTTGGCCTGTTACCTATTCTTTGTGTAATACCCCTAATTTAAGTAGCTTAAATTAATAATTTTAATTCATGGTGTTAATAAATTAATTTCTTGTAGCTAATAAAGAATTGGATGCTTAGCCTTTAATTTCTTACTTAGCTTAAGTACCAAAAAAAGGACTCTTAAATTTTAGGCATGAAATCTTAATGGCACATGTGAGGTTAAGAGGACTAAAGGCATGCAATTTTTTTTTTTTTACATATGTGCATGTTTCCACATGAAGAAGAGAAGGAGAAGTAAGATGGAATAAAGTATATATATATAACCCCACATGTGAAGCATCACGTGAATAAGGAAAAAGCTAGTATAAAGAAATTATTCTTCCTTTCTTTTGGACTCCACATGTGAAAGGAGAGGAATTTTATTAAGTGCAGAATTTTCCTAAGTGGGGTAGACATATAGGACCACTTGAGACAAGGAGACAAGGTAAGGGAGAGGAATTTTGGTAAGTGCAGAATTTTGTTTGACTTATGGCACTAGGGACCACATGCAAGATAGGAAGCTTTGGCTAGCAAAGGAAGCTAGCATGTGTAGAATTTTTTTATTATTATTACAAGTAAAGCAAGTAGCCATGAATAGATAAGATAAGGTGGAAAGAAACTCAATTTAGCAAGGCCACATGCCTTGTATGAGGGGTGGGCCATATGAAAGGAAGCACGTGAACCCACTTCACTTCTTTTCCTTGTCTTCTTGTGACTCCACTGAGTGGAAAGGCATGGAGTAGATGGAAACATACAAAGGACACGGAAGCATCAAGAGAAAAGTGAGGAAAGAGATTTCATTGCCAACCGTACCTCTTGTGTGGCTAAGTGGAGAATACAAGCAGGTGAAGGAAGATTCAATCACACGTGAGGGGAAAATAAAACAAAACACGCATAGCAGCCAAGAAGTGAGAAGGGAGAAAACTTGAATTAATGGACATGTGCATACGGACGTGTACAAAGAGGAGAGAAGAGGGTGTGCGCATAATCTACTTTTGTTTCTTTTGGTGGTACCACTTGAAGTAAGCAATTACACAAGGGACAAACACGGGAACTTGCATGAAGAGTCATGCATCCTTGCATGTGTGGAGGAGATAGTGTGACTCTCCTCCCTTCCTTTATCCAATCTAGCTGAATGAGAGTGAAGAAATTGTAGGGAAAAAGAAAAGAAAAGAAAGAGAGATTTAATTAATTAATATTTTGGCTCCACGTGTGGCTAAGAGAAGAATTGTATAGAACTAGTGGTAGCCTTCTTTTTTTTGTCCGGATGAACATAATACGTGAGTAAATGGGAATTTAGGTACAAAAAGAAAGAGAGACAACGTGCAAGTGGTGAAGGAGGAAGGATTTACGTGACTTTCCTTACTTGGCGTGTGCAAGTGGCCATGTAAGACTTGCAAGGAATGAAGTGCACCTAATGTTTATGTGGGATTTGCAACATGAGGAGGAAGGGAAGAGTAAACAACAAAAAGAAGAGGAGAAGCATTTTGAAGAAGGAAAAACCCATACCCGCACCCTTGGACAAAAAGGGAAAGAAGAAGGAGAGGGGGAAGAATAGCTAAGCTAGCTATATACACAAGACAAAAGAGGAACCAAGGAAGGGCTAAGCTTATCTTCTTCTAGTCACCAAAGAGGTAGGTTAGCAATCCAATTATCTTGGTTCCATAATGTGGTATACTTGTTTCAAATTTTCTGTTTCTTCCATGGAACTAGAGCATTCATCCACATTCTTGATTTAGAAGAGAAATGTAATGAGCATGCATGATAAAGATGGAATGTGGCTAACAACAATTTCTGAATGTATGTTTCCCTAAGGCAATGATAAGACTTAGATGTAGGAATTTATTTTATGGCTTAATTAATTTGGTCCACTAATCTTTATATTGTGTGGAGTTTGTTAGGTCCATGATGATATTAATGGGATTATTGAACAATTATGATGCATGTGGTTATGAAATTAAATGACTAGATGGGTATTGAGAATTATTATAATTTTTAGAAGAATAACATACATGGAACTTAATTTCCAAGCAAAGGAAGGAATCATGACGAGAGTTAGTGGAATTTTTGGAAAGAAAATACATATATTATAATTAATTCCCAAGCCAAGGAAATTATTAGGAAACTAATAATATTTTTGGAAGTAAATTTAGGGAAGAATAAATAGAAAATATTATGCTCATTAATATTATTCTTAGAAAGAAATGTATGCAAGAATAAATAAAAGAATATTAGGTGCATTAATAGTATTTTTGGAAGTAAATTTATGGAAGAATAAATAGAAAATATTATGCTCATTAATAATACTCTTAGGAGGAAATGTATGCAAGAATCAATAGAAGAACATTAGGACCATTAATAATATTTTTGGAAGTAAATTGAGGGAAGAATAAATAGAAAACGTTATGCCTATTAATAATGTTTTTGGAAGAAAATGTATACAAGAATAAGTAGCAAATATTAAATCCATAATTAATATTATGGAGGAAAATGTATGTAAGATTAAATTCTAAGGAAAATAGAAAATATTATATCCATAATTAACATTATGGAGGGAAAATTTACATAAGATTAAATTTCAAGAAAGATAGGGAATTTATGTCCATTATTAATAATTTAAAGAGGAATGTGGATCTAATTCCCCAGGGAAAAAAAAGCAAAATAGTATGGAAGCTTTGAATTTATTCAAAAGTGTTGAGGATTGAAACCCTTCCCCGGATAACAAAGGGAGGTGTAGGGTGACCCTACGTCCTACGAGGATTCGAGTGTATGCCAGCGGCCTAGCGAGGTGTGGCCGAAAGTGCTCTATGCCCGTGACCTAGCGTTTGCAATTGTACTAAAACTGGGGCTGAGTGTCTATGCATTACGAGGTGTGGCTGGAGGTGCTCCACGTGAGTGACCTAGGGAGGTGTGGTCGAAGGTGCTCTATACCTGTGATCTAGTGTCCCGAGAATTTTATGTACGTGGGCCGAGTGCCCACACTTTGCTAGGTGTGGCCAAAGGTGCTCCACACAGGCGGCCTGGCGAGGTGCAGCCGAAGGTGCTCCATGCCTAGGACATAGTGCCCACAATTACGCTATACACGTGGCTGAGTGTCCATGAATTTCGAGGTGTGGCCAAAGGTGCTCCACACGGGTGACCTAGGGAGGTGTGGCCAAAGGTGCTCCACACAGGTGACCTAGGGAGGTGTGGCCAAAGGTGCTCCACACGGGTGATCTAGTGTTCACACAACATGTATGTACGATCTGATAACTTTGCAATAATAAATCGATACGCTTAAGAAAATACTAGCCATGTGAAAAAGATCTCTAACTTTTGCTAACTACTAAATTTATCATGCAATAATTGCCGGTTTATAGTTATGTACTTTACTCCTAAATCAAGGATGTAGTTTGAATGTTTTTGGTACTTGCACCCTGATACATGTTATTTTCTTTTAAACTATGAATTGCTAAGCTACTGGGAAACTCGTATTTCTCACCTACGTGCTAATATATATCAAATTCGGACTCGTAGCAGGGACGTGTAGTGACGGTGCCTTTTGATCAAGTAAGGTTTTTTGTAACCCCATTTTTTGGATCCCAGATGTACTTGAATAGGAATAGGACAGCTGATTTGATTGTATATATATGAAGGGTTCTGGGGATACCGAGATATGTGAAGGACCAGTCCATCATTATTTTGTGCAGGAGTCTGAGTGGCAGGCCTGTTATCTCCTGACTTTCGAAGGACGAGTACTTCATATATCAGGAGACCGATACATCAGTTTGTAATGATTATTATTAATAGACTTATCTTATTGATTCATATGAGAGACTGTATTCTCATCGTGTAGCGTAGAATTTCATTATTCTGTTGTGCATGTAAGTTTATATTTTTATCTGAGCAAAGGATCCCAAACCTAATTCGTTTAACATAAATTGAATAGTTAACTGCTTAGAAAATAATTAGAAGGGACAAGAATATTGTATCGAACCTATCTAATGATATCAGAATGAACAACAAGACTAGATAAGGGCGTTACACTTTGAGTCATGTTCTATTTCTAT
The DNA here is from genome assembly GCA_031216115.1 of Senna siamea. Lineage (NCBI taxonomy): Eukaryota > Viridiplantae > Streptophyta > Magnoliopsida > Fabales > Fabaceae > Senna > Senna siamea. The sequence goes on from CM062356.1 coordinate 16,563,218, forward strand.
TCTAGGTTCTTGCTAATGATTAGAAATTTGTTTACCAACACTGCGAAATCCCTTATCTCGAGCATATCAATCTGTGTCTTCATCGGAAAGTTCAATCCTTCTTCTAGTTGGCTTTCCTTCCAAGCTTCATCATAGTGCATCCTTAGGTACGTGGAATATTTGGCCAATTCTTCAAATTTCACCAAATATTCTTCAAACGGTCTACCTCCCTGTCTGAGTTGCAAGAATTCTGTCTCTTTGGCCTGTCTTACACTTTCTGGGAAGTACTTGTCCAAGAAGACCCTCTTTAAGGAGTCCCAAGTGAGTGGAATGCCCCTACTCTCCATAAGCTGCTGAGCTCCTTTCCACCACTTTTTCGCTTCACCCTTGAGCATATATGTTGCATAGGTTACTCTTTGTTCATTATTACTATGCAACAAATAGAAGATTTCCTCTATCTCCTTCAGCCATCCTTTGATTGCAGCTAGATCGGAGGTATCTGAGAACGCAGGTGGTCCTGCCCTCTGGAATTCTATCCACCCTTGGTACATAGGGTTGGCGTTCTGATTATTTTCATAATTTCTATTCTGACTGTCCTCCTGTTTTTGTCTTATGACATTGGCATTCGTAGTAGCTTGATCTCTCATGGTGTCAGCCATCATTTGGATGAAGTCCATCATTTCTTGCATATCGACATTGGTCTCCATGCTATTACTCCCTGATGCCCCCTGGCTTCTATATCTCGGCCTTCCTCTTGGCCTACGTGTACTATCTCTGCTAGGATCTACCATGGCTATCTGACACAAAAAAAGGATTGATTAGTCTTTAATAGCAACAGTTATCAGTGTAATATTAGATTCATTCCTAATTTCTCAATTCAAAATCAGGTCCTAGATATTCCAAAGTCAAATCAATTTAAAGTCCTAAAGCTGCAAGCCCGAGAATTTACAACCATTAACCCACTAAACCAGTAAACCAATAAACAGGACTCTGATACCACTATTGTAACGACCCCTTAATTTACCATATACTTACTTCTATCAGAGTAGCGGAAGCATATAAATTTTTCAAATCAATTTCTTTTCCCCTATTAGGGAATATCAGAGGGTCGCTACAGGTTGAGTGTAACCCAAATAGACTCTTACCACTGTCTATTCAGATTCCACTCAACCCTACGTCCTACGTAGCTATTCTAATTTCACATACAATCATAACACGTTTGGAATATCAATTCTAATAACCATAAAATTCATAATACGAAATCCATTCACATTTAATTCAAATTAAACTAATCTTCAAGCATTTATTTGTGCTAAAAATTCAGAGTTTTCCCTATAAATTGGACGTTCCCCAAAGTACAAATAGTCATAAACTAGTAATTACATCTAGTCAAATCCATCAACAATCAGAACAATTAATACAAAAAATTACATATAGAAATTCAAGCCTAAAACTATGCAGCAACGTCCTTCTATTATCTTGCTCCTGCCCAGCTATCTAGGTATTCCCTGTTCCTGATCATCTGAGCAAATAACTTTATGAGATAATTAAATCCTAGTAGAGTAATTTACATCATACGGTTTTAAAATAGCTGGATGCTTAGCTGTGGCAATGCACAAAAAACATCTCCCCGTATTTAAATCAAAAGCATGTGAATTACCTTATTCTTTAAAATATGAAATCACATGGAAAATGATGCAATAAATAAAATGAGTATAAGATACTATTTTTGAAAATTCATACTGAAGTTCTGGTTTAAAAATCATGCTCGGTGGTTTTTGCATACACATCAGTCACAAGTCTCATGTGACTGTTTACAAATATGTCCAATTGCATGCCATTTTTATAGAAAACATACTTTTTCGTTAGGTGTGATCCATGACACCAATCACCCGAAATCACGCCTATATTATGAGTATGATCCGTGACACTAATCACTCGCTCAAGGACCGAGTGAGAATCAACATTAAGGGTGTCCCCTAGCATGTGCATAAATGCTAATTCTCATCCTCATACAGTCTATTCGGAACCACATACGCATAGTCGACCAGTTCTCAAGGTTCTAGGAGATTACACCTAAACCACAACGTTATCCCGTATAGGTTATCCCCCCTTATACACCTTAAACCTTTCATAGGGTCGTCCTAGTTTACCGAGTAATCTCTAACGAATGCAGACTAAATTCGATTAAAAATGATACATTTACAAAACCATCTGCACTCGGGATACTCAACAGCCGTCCTATACCGGCTATTGAATACCCTACCTTAAGTCAACCCGTTCCTATGGCATATAAATCCGATAGCCAACCAATCTAACATGTAACAGGCATTTACAGCACACAGGCATACAGATATACTCATAAATTACAGCATGCATTCCCATGCAATAAAACTAATCAGGGGAGCGTAAATCACTCTATCTTTCACCGTTTGCTCCTAATCAGCTCGGGGCTTTCCGTTTCCTCGAAAATCGATCCTAGATAGTTCCCTGGGAAATTTAATTGAAATTTTAGGCAATTTTCTATTCAATTAAGCTTCCCTACGTTAGATTACAACTTTCCTAGGCCGACTTAATTCCTACGCATGTTTGGGATTAAATTTTAATAAAAAAACATCAAATTGGGGAAATTTAAATCATACCGAGGGTTCCAGAAGATGAAATTCTGGTTCTAGACACTTTTTGGCAGCTCTGGCGACGGCGCACGGTGGAGCACGGTGGCTCATAGTGGACGACAGCAACTAAGGTTAAAAATTACACCAGAACATAGCCCATAAGTCGAGGATGCTAGATCTGGAGTCTTTTTGGTGATTCACGGCTGTTTGAATAGTGTTTTCTGACGGCGAAGATTGACGCACGATGGATAATTTTTCCTTCATTTTGGGTGCATGGCAGCGGCGTTCGCCGGCTGGAAGCTGTTGGAGGAAGCTGGTAGCTCGGCCTTTCTAATGGAGGGGGTGGTGTTGTCGGACAACGTCGGAAGGCAGAGATCACAGTGGCGAAGGAAAAATGCGATTGAGGAGAAAACTTGCCATTTTCGGTTGGTGTGGCGTCTGTCGGTGGCCAGGGATGGTTGCTAGAGGTCGGGGGCGTTGAGTTGCATAGGTGGCTGGGTCTAGCTATGGCACAGGGTGGCATTTTCGACCATGAACGGTGGCGTGAAGTGGAGGAAAGAAGGAGGAGAAAATAGAGGGAGGAGAGAGAGAAAGTGGAAAATGGTGAAAAAAATGGGGTTTTTGAAATCTTAAGGCCTTTAGAGGCATTTTGGTCTTTTTTCGCTTTGCCCGGGGAAATTTTCGGATGCCTTCTTTAATCCAGGCAAGGACACAGGTCCCTTTGGAAGGAATTTGGGCTCTTTTAAGGAATTAAAGCCCGTCACTTTATCTACCAATCCCTTGATGCCGGGCTGGGTTTTTTCTCCTTCAGATCAGATTTTGATTTTGAAAAATTCTCAAATTTCGACCGTAAGCTCAGAAAATTACACCAAATTGATTTTAACAAAATCAAGGTTTAATTTGCCCAATTAAATTATTCTTAAAAATTTGATTTATTATAATTTGATTTTTTTAATTTTCAAAAAATTTGTGTTTTTATTTTAAATAGAACCATATAGAACTTATTTGAACATGCGTCGTTATCATTATTACATACACACGATAAAACAAACTATTCACTGTGTAATAAATGGAATTTTTAAAATAATTAAACTGAATGAAACTGATCTTTATTTCATTAAATTAAATCTGGCACGATTTTCTGAGGTTACGATTGAAATCTGAGGATTTTTTAGAATTAAAATTTGATCCATTGAAAGAAAATGCAACCCGACAATAAGAAATTGACAGAAAGAGTATCGGACTTCAGATTCATAAACCGAGGCCAAATCTATTGTATGGCAACTCGTGCGCTTGCCAAGATCGATGACGGCATCTGAAAGTTTTCTCAGGTAATGTGGCAAAAGACCAAATTGCCCTTAGAGGCTTTAAATTTTCCAAAATCTCACTATTTCCCTCCATTTCTCACTTTTCTTCTCTCTCCTTCATCTCATTTTCTCTCTCTTCTCTCTCCTCCCTTCACCACCGCACGCAGCCACCACCGCTGCCCTGGGCCGCTGTCTGACCTAGCAACTGATGCACGTCACCATCCCCGACTTCTAGCAACCATTCACAGCCACCAACTGCTGCCACCCTCTCTGAAAAAAGCCCATTTTCTTCCTCCATTGCGAAATCTTTGCGCCACCGTGATCTCCACTATCCGGGGCTGTTAGCTGTCACCGCCCCTACCATTGTGAAGGCCAAGCTGCCAGCTTCCTCCCACATCTCACAGTCACCGAACGGAGCTGCCATGCGCTCAGATCAAGGAAATTTCTGTCTGCCATGCATAAAACTTTGCTGCTAGAAAATGCCACCTTAATGGTTGAAAATTGCTGTGCCAACCCCAGATTTGGACTCCTCATCTTGAGGGCTTCACTCTGGTGTAACTTTCGATCTCAACCACACCTCTCTGCTATGCGCTGCCACTGAAGAAGCCAGAAAGACTCCAGAAGTAAATTTTCACCTTTCGAAACCTCCGACATGATCTAAATTGCCCTAATTTAATGTATTCTGACTGAATTAGATGCCGAACATGTATAGAAAACCTACTGGCCTAGGAAAATGTGTAATTTAACGTAAGAAAGTGAAATTGAATAAGCAACGGACTAAAACATTGATTTAATTTCCCAGGAAGTTAACTAGACTTGAATTCTGAGGATACAGGAAGCCCCAGACTTTAATTAGGAGCAAACAGAAAATAGGTAGGGTAATTTATGCTCCCTTGATTTTAGATTGATTCTGTGAATACCTAGATGACTTAAATTCATTGCATGGAAATACGTACTTCCTTCAATGAGTATAATTGCATGCCTATGTGCTGTTGATGCCTGTTGCATGTTAGAAAAACTTGGCTATCGGATTTAGATGCCATAGGAGTGAGTTGACCTAGGGTAGGGTACTTAATAGCCGGTATGGGACAGCAGTTGAGTATCCTGAGTGCAGAGGATTTTATAAATGTATTGTTTTTCATCAGACTTAGCTTGCATTCGTTAAGGATTATGCAGTAAACCAGGATGATCCTAAGAAAGGTTTAAGGAGTATAAGGGGGGATAACCTATACGGGAAAATGTTGTGATTTAGGCGTAATATCCTAGAACCCTGGGAACTAGTCGACTGTGTGCATGTGATTCCGAATAGACTGTATGAGGATGAGGATTGGCGTATGCGCATATGGTAGGGGGCGCCCTAGATGTTGATTCTCACCCGGTCCTTGAGTGAGTGATTGGTGTCACAGATCACACTCACAATATAGGCTTGATGCGGGTGATTGGTGTTATGGATCACACCCAATAATAAGAGATTTATCTCTCGTAAAATGACATGCAATAGGACAAATTCAGATACAGTCACATGAGACTTTTGACAGATATGAATGTGAGAACCACCGAGCATCGAATTTGATTTGATTTTGATCACAGATTTTTAGATAAATAGATTTTATATTCATTGAATGATTGTCTCATTTTCTGTGCTATTTTACATGACTTTAAAGATAAGGTATTCCATTGATTTTCGAAATAAACATGGGAGTTGTTTTTAGTGCTTGCACCATTGAGCATTCAGCTAGTTTTGAACATTTATTTACTGTAAATTAATGTACTGGGATTTAACTATCTCATGAGGTTGTTTGTTCAAATGAACAGGGACAGGGGCCTAGAAGATAGCTAGGCAGAGACTTGATAAACAGACGGGCGAGCAGCTTAGTTTCTGGGCTTGAATTGTAATATATAATTAATTGTATTGATTGTTTCTAGCTGTTAATGATTTTAGCTGTTGTTGGATTGGATTTATTTGATGTATACACTGGATTAGTGACTGTTTTTATTTGGGAGATTTCTAGATTATAGGGGAAACTCTGCCAGATTTTCTACAGGGATTAATGTATGAAATTATGAGTTTTTGATGGAATATATGTGAATGGATGTATATGTTATTTATGGTTATTAGTTTTAATATTCCAGCGCTTAGTGTGGTGATTGCTTGTGTATTTAGTATAGCTGCAGTTGATTATGGTTGAAAGGAATCCGAATGGACGACGAAAAATTCTATTTGGGTTACGCTCAACCAATAGGGATCCCCTAACATTCCTTAAAAGGGAAAAGTGAAAAATTTATTTGAAAACCCATATGCTTCTGCTACGTAGATAGAGGATAGTGTATTATGGATTAGGCGATAGTTACAATTATAGTATCAGAGCCTGAGTTTTTGGTTGTCTGGTTTAGTGGGCTAGTGATTGTGAATCTTTGGGCTTGCAGCTTTAGGGTTTTGATTGACTTAACTATGGAATAATTAGGACCTGATCTTGAATTGATAAGTGAAGGAATGAATTTAACATCTTTCTATTAATTGTTGCTGTTAAAGACTGATCATTTTCTTTCTGTGTTAGATAGCCATGGCAGAACCTAATAGGGATAACACTCAGAGGCCAAGAGGAAGGCCAAGACACAGGAATTAGGGTACCTCAAGTAGTAGCAGCATGGAGAACAATGTCAACATGCGAGAGATGATGGATTCTATACGGATGATGGCCGACGCCATGAGGGACCAAGCTACGACAAGTGCCAATGTCATGAGGCAGCAACAGGAGGACAGGCAGACCAGAAACGATGGGAACACTCAAAATGCCAATCCATTGTACCAAGGGTGGATTGAATTTCAGAGAGTAGGTCTACCTCCATTTTCAGGTGCCTCCGACCCAGCTGCAGTAGAAGCATGGTTAAAGGAGATAGAAAAGATCTTCCGTCTGTTGTAATGTGACAATGAACAAAAAGTAACATATGCAACATATATGTTGAAGGGTGAAGCAGAACGCTAATGGACAGGTACCCAGAAACTGATGGAGAGTAGGGGTATTCCACTCACCTGGGAATCCTTTAAGAGGGTCTTTATGGTAAATACTTTCCTGAGAGCGTTAAACAGTACAAGGAAGCATAGTTCTTGAAGCTCACACAGGGAGGTAAAACTTTTGAGGAATATTTGGAGCAATTTGAAGAACTATCCAGATATTCTCCGTACCTGCGAATGCATTATGACAAAGCCTGGAAGGCAAGTCAATTGGAAGAAGGCCTAGATCTGCTGATGAAGACATAACTTGCCCCACTAAAGATCAGAGACTTTATAGTGCTGGTGAATAAATGTCAGATCCTAAGTAAGAACCTAGAACAGAAGCAAAACATGACATAGAGAACAGGTAACAGGTCGAGATCACCAGCTAGAAATCTCAATGTGAAAGGCGGGATGTTCAAGCGCAACTGTGGTCTTCAAGCGGTGGCGTGAGCGGCTGATAGTGCTCTTTGTCAGAAGTATGGGACTAGACATCCTTACCAAGCCTGCTGGCATCAGACTCTAGTGCAATATTACAAGTGTGGGGGTACAGGACACATGGCAAAGTACTGCCCCTCAAGAGAAAGCCAGCAAATATCAGGTAGCTGAAGACCGCAGGCTCCATGGAGAGTCTTTACTATAGATGTGACAAACGTCGACAGGTCATCAGGTTTGATGTAGGGTAGAGGTAAAATTTATAATTTTCCTTTAATAATATTGTTTAATTCGGGTGCCACGTACTTTTTTATTTCTAATGCATGCATGGAAAGAATAAATCTATCTTTACAAACCATGCCCTGTGATATACACATTTCCATACCTTTGGGAGAAACCACTATATCTCTACAAATATGTCTGAATTACCCCTTAACCATTGATGATACCCTGTTTATCGTGGACCTAGTGTGTATACCTCTAATTAGGATCGACATCATTCTGTGTATGGACTGGTTGTCTAGAAATTAGGTTTTGTTAAATTGTTCTGACAGGACTATTACTTACTTGGATACCGTGCTTGTATATAGGAGTGACAGAGCATGTGAAATAGGTGATGTATCCCTAAATCTCTCTCAGGTAGAATTGTAGGAAAGGCTTATCCTAATCCCAATTGTTAGTGACTTTCCGGAGGTGTTTCCTTTGGAAGTGAGTAGGCTACCCCCTTATAGAGAGATAGAGTTTACCATTGACCTGATTCTGGGTTCAGGCCTAATAGCTATGACTCCATACCGAATGGCCCTAGCGGAATTGAGAGAACTAAAGGTCCAAATAGAGGAATTATTAGAAAAAAGTTTCATTAGGCCGAGTGTGTCACCATGGGGAGCTCTTGTCCTATTCGTAAAGAAGAAAGATGGGAGTTTAAGATTATGTATTGATTATCGGCAACTGAATAAAGAAACCATTAGGAACAAGTACCCATTACCATGGATTGATGACTTATTTGACCAATTTCAAGGTGCGACTATGTTCTCCAAGATAGATTTAAGATCAGGATACCACCAAATTAAGGTTAGAGAAGAAGACATCCCTAAGACAGTGTTTAGCACTAGGTACGGCCACTATGAGTTTCTAGTGATGCCATTTGGATTGACAAATGCACCCGCTGTCTTCATGGACTACATGAACAAATTCGCTAGACCTTACTTAGATCAATTTGTTGTGGTATTCATAGAAGATATCTTGGTATATTCCAAGACTCACGAAAAGCATGCCCAACATCTTAACACGGTGCTACAGTTATTGGAAGAAAAACAACTGTATGCTAAGTTGAAAAAATGTGAGTTTTGGTTGGAGGAAGTGAAATTCCTAGGTGACGTGGTAAATGGAGAAGGGATTGCAGTAGACCCTAAGAAAATCGAAGCAATATTAGATTGGGGTTAACCAAGAACGGTCATCGAGATTAGGAGTTTTCTAGGTTTGACTAGCTATTACAGGAAGTTTATTCAAGGATTTTCCCAAATAGCCTTGCCATTAACCCAATTAACTCGGAAGGGTGTAAACTTTGAATGGAATGAGCAGTGTGAAGAGAGTTTCCAGAGTTTGAAAGAAAAATTAACCACCACTCTTGTATTAATACTCCTGAAACCCTTAGAACCCTTTACAGTATATATAGATGCATCAATGAGAGGTTTAGGATGCGTCTTGATGCAGGATGGAAAAGTAGTGGCTTATGCATACAACAATTGAAACCTCCAGAGGAGAACTACCCTACCCATGATTTGAAATTAGCTGTCATTGTGTTTGCCCTAAAGATTTAGAGACATTACTTATATAGGGCTGTATTTGAGGTTTATAGTGATTACAAGAGCCTTAGGTACTTGTTTGATCAAAAGGAACTGAATATGAGGCAGAGAAGGTGGGTAGAATACTTAAAGGATTTTGATTTTGAATTAAAATACCATGTAGGGAAGTCTAACGTTGTAGCAGATGCATTAAGCCGGAAGTCATTACATTTAGCCAGTCTAATGGTAGATGAGATGAGGTTACTTGAGGACTTTAGAAATCTCAGCCTCAACGTAATCTCGTTTCTGAAGAGATTAGTGATGAGTGACTTCCTGATATCCTGCGATCTATAGGAACAAATTAGGCAAGCCCAATTAGAGGATGAATCCTTGGAGATATATACAGATTAACCTGATTTTGGACTAGCCCCTGATGGAGTATTGATGTTTAGGAAACAAGTAGTGATTTCAAACCATCAAGAACTTAAGGAAAAAGTGTTAGTAGAGGCTCATCAAAGCCACTATACTATCCACCTAGGTATTTCCAAGATGTATCAGGATTTGAAGAGAAACTTTTGGTGGCCAGGTATGTGGAAGGACATTACGAACTACATGAATGCCTGTCTGACTTGTCAACAGGTCAAGATAGAGCATCAGAAACTCGCAGGGCTATTAAAACCATTGGAAATACCAGAAAGGAAATGGGATCAAATAACCATGGATTTTGTAGTAGGATTACCTAGGACACTAGCCAGTTATGATGCCATTTGGGTGATAGTGGATAGACTAACCAAATCTACTCTCTTTTTTTCCTGTTAAGATGAGATACTCCATGGAAAAATTGACTGAAGTATACCTTAGGGAAGTCGTGAGGTTACATGGGATACCATCTGGTATAGTTTTAGATAGAGACCCTAGGTTTACTTTGAGATTTTGGTAATCCCTACAGCAAGCATTAGGAACCCAGCTTAAGTTTAGCACAGCCTATCATCCTCAGACTGATAGGCAGTCTGAGAGAACTATTCAAACTTTAGAAGATATGTTGAGGGCTTGTGTGCTAGAATAGAAAGAAAGTTGGGATAAACACCTACCTTTGATAGAGTTTGCATACAATAACAGCTATCACTCTACCATTGGTATGACACCTTTTGCTGCTCTATATGGGAGAAACTGTAAGTCACGTCTAAGTTGGGTAAAAATGGGGGAAAGTACATTTTGGGACCTGAGATTGTACAAGAGACCATTGATCAAATCAAAATGATCAGAGAAAAGATTAGAGTGGCCCAACAAAGACAGGAAGCCTATGCTAATAGGAGAAGGAAACCTTTAGAGTTTAATGAGGGAGAACATGTTTTTCAGAGAGTGTCCCCCACCACGGGTATTGGTAGACAAGTAAAGACCAGAAAACTAAGCCCTAGATTCCTAGGACCATTCCAAATCCTACAAAGAGTCGGTCCGGTCGCTTACCAGATTGCCTTACCCCCATACCTGTCCAACTTGCATGACGTCTTTCACGTCTCGTAACTCCGTAAATAAGTCCCAGACCCTGCACATGTATTGGGGAATCAACCCATAATATTAAAGGAAAATTTAACTTATGAATCTACACCGGTACAAATCCTTTAAGACTAAGAAACTCTGAAATAAAGTAATCCCTTTGGTTAAGGTACTTTGGCAGGATGTAGCATCACAGGAAATGACATGGGAGAAGGAGGACGAGATGAGGCAACGATACCCAGAGCTATTCACAGGTATGAATTTTGGGGACAAAATTTTTTTTAAGTAGGGGAGAATGTAATAAATGAAAATTTTAAAATAATTAAACTAAATGAAATTGATCGTGATTTCATTAAAACTAAATTCAGCATGATTTTCTGAGGTTACTATTGAAATCTAAGGATTTTTTGGAATTAAAATCCGATTTGTTGAAAGAAAACGCAACCTAGCGATAAGAAATTGGCAGAAAGAGTATCGGACTTCGGATTCATAAACGGAGTCTAAATCTCTTGCATGGGAACCCGTGCCCTTGCCAAGATCGATGACGGCATCCGAAAGTTTCCCTGAGTAATATGGTAAAAGACCAATTTGCCCCTGGAGGCTTTAAATTTCCCAAAATCTCACTATTTCCCTCCATTTCTCACTTTTCTTCTCTTTCCTCCATCCCATTTTCTCTCTCTTCTCTCTCCTCCATTCACCATCACGTACGACCACCACCGTCGCCCTGGGCCACCGCCTAACCTATTAATCGACACACTTCACCACCCCCGACTTCCAGCAACCACTCACGGCCACTAACGGCCGCCACCCTCGCCAGAAAAAGCCCATTTTCTTCCTCTATCGTGAAATCTTTACGCTGCCATAATCTCCGCCATCCGGTGCCATTAGCTATCACCGTCCTTGCCATTGTGAAGGCTGAGCTGCCAACTTCCTCCCACAGCTCGCAGCCACTGAACGGAGCTGTCACGCGCCCGGATCGAGGAAATTTTTGTCCCTGTGCATGGAATTTTGCCACCAAAAAATGCCACCTTAACGGCCGACAACCACCGCGCCAACCCCAGATTTGGACTCCTCATCTTGAGGGCTTTACTCTGGTGTAAATTTTGAGCTCAGCTGCAACTTTCCAAGTCTTATTTCAGAAGTCGTCGTGGCACCTTGTGTGCCACCGTCAGAGAAGCTAGAAAGACTTTAGAAGCAAATTTCCACCTTTTGAAACCTTCTGTATGATCTAAATTGCCCTAATTTAATGTATTCTGACTGAATTAGATGCCAAACATGTATAGAAAACCTACTGACCTAGGAAACATGTAATTTGACGTAGAAAAATGAAATCGAATAAGCAATGCACTAAAACATTGATTTAATTGCCCAGGAAGTTAACTAGACTTGAATTTCAAGGATACGAGAAGCCCCAGACTTTAATTAGGAGCAAAAAAAAAAAATAGGTAGGGCAATTTACGCTCTCTTAATTTCAGATTGATTTCGTGAATACCTAGATGACTTAAATTGATTGCATAGAAATACTTGCTGCCTTCAATGAGTATAATTGCATGTCTGTGTGCTGTTGATGCCTATTGCATGTTAAAACGACTTGGCTATCGGATTTAGATGCCATAAGAGTGAGTTGACCTAGGGTAGGGTACTTAATAACCGGTAAGGGACGATCGTTGAGTATCCCGAGTGCAGAGGATTTTATAAATGTATTGTTTTTCATCAGACTTAACCTGCATTCATTAGGGATTACGCGGTAAACCAGGACGACCCTAAGAAAGGTTTAAGGAGTATAAGAGGGGATAACCTATACGGGAAAACATTATGATTTAGGCGTAATATCCTAGAACCCTGGGAACTAGTCGAATGTGTGCATGTGATTTTGAATAGACTGTATGAGGATGAGGATTGGCATATGTGCACATGCTAGGGGACGCCCTAGATGTTGATTCTCACCCGGTCCTTGAGTGAGTGATTGGTGTCACGGATCACACTCACAATATAGGCTTGATGCGGGTGATTGGTGTTATGGATCACACCTAGTGATAAGAGATTTATCTCTCGTAAAACGACATGCAATTGGACAGATTCAGATACAATCACATGAGACTTGTGACATTTATGAATGTGAGAACCACAGGGCATCAGATTTGATTTGATTTGATTTTGATCACAGATTTTTAGATAAATAGATTTTATATACATTGAATGATTATCTCATTTTTCGTGCTATTTTAAATGACTTTAAAGATAAGGTATTCCATTGATTTTCAAAATAAACACGGGAGTTATTTTCGGTGCTTGCCCTACTGAGCATTCAGCTAGTTTTGAACATTTATTTATTGTAAATTACTCTACTGGGATTTAACTATCTCATGAGGTTGTTTGCTCAGATGAACAGGGACAGGGGCCTAGAAGATAGCTGGGCAAAGACTTGATAAACAGATGGGCGAGCAGCTTAGTTTCTAGGCTTGAATTGTAATATGTAATTAATTGTATTGATTTTTTCTAGTTGTTAATGATTTTAGTTGTTGTTGGACTGGATTTATTTGATGTATACATTGGATTAGTGACTGTTTGTATTTGGGAGATGTCTAGATTACAGGGGAAACTCTGCCAGATTTTCGGCAGGGATTAATGTATGAAATTATGAGTTTTTGATGGAATGCATGTGAATGGATGTATATGTTATTTATGGTTATTAGTTTTAATATTCCAGCACTTAGTGTGGTGATTGCTTGCATATTTAGTATAGCTGCAGTTGATTATGGTTGAACGGAATCCGAATGGAGGACGGAAAAGTCTATTTGGGTTATGCTCAACCAGTAGCGATTCCCTGACATTCCCTAAAAGGGAAAAGTGAAAAATTTATTTGAAAACCCATATGCTTCCGCTACGCAGATAGAGAATAGTGTATTATGGATTAGGGGGTCGTCACACACTATCCATTCATCACCGAATTATTTTCAGCATAATTCTTGAATACTTAGATCCGGATTCGATTGCCTTAAAAAATTCAATATAATTAGTTTTAATAAAAATTATAACTTATCTATATATAAATTTATTAAAAAAATAAAAATTATATTAATTATATTATGTAAACTTCAAATATATAATTAATATAAAATCTTAACAAACTTATCCTTATAAAATTGTTAAATACAATAATATATAGATTTATATTAAATTTAAACTATCTTATTGATAAAATTGAAACAAATAACATAATGAGTAAATTATTATTTGTCTCTAAAAGATACAACTTGTTTTAATTTAGTCATTAAATTATAAAAATACTTAATTTAATTCTTAATAGATACATTATATCTCAATTTAGTTTTTAAGACTCTAAATTGAGACATAAAAATATATACAATACTTATATATAGGGATTAAATTTGAGACATAATATATAAATTAAATATATTTATTTATTTATAATATAAAACTAATATTGAAATTATTTATATAGAGTGAATCTAGGTTCATGTAGAATATCACCCTCCCAGACCCAGACTCACTCTTTTAATATCCAAACCTGAACCTAGACCTGACTGATAAATTTTATGAATACCCATAGGGTATGAGTCTAAAAAAGATGGAGATTAATTATTTAGTTTATGAAATATTATCCTTTTTTCTAATATGGTCTTTCAAACAAAAAATTTCTTAATGTAGTCTTTCAAAAATTATTTCCCAAAATTTTTTTTAATGAAATAATAAAAGTCTACGTGGCTATTAACTCATGTTTTATACTAATTTAGATAATATTTAATCAATAAAAATTATTGACTTTTTTCAAAACTCAAACTATTGGATACTTTATCACTAAAGCAAGACCCATTTTTCTAGAGTTATGTGCTCATCATAATGATGCAATTGTTTTGTGAAATTTTACTTAAATGCTATTGTTTACAAATAATGTTTAATCTAGATAAATATTGATGTGAGCTCTTGATTATTGATTAGAAAGATTTTGCCTAATACATAGAATATTTTTTATTGAAAAAAAATTATTTTTACATGATTAAATTGAAATAAAATAATATTTTATGGATTAATACATTAATTTATTTCAAAAATAGATCTCTTATTGACCCAAAAAATAAGCTAAAATACATGAAAAATTTTCAAAAATTATAGTTACGTGCATATTACTTTTCTTAATTACAAAAATTGACTTGAAATCTCACAAATTTTATAATTTGTACAAAAAAAATTATTCCTTTAACTTTTTCATCTAAGAATAGTGACAAATTAGTAAAATTAAGTTATATTAAAATATATAAAAAAAAAACCTTTAAACCTTAGGTGTTGTGTAAAATACTCTTGAATTTTTGACCTTATTGAAAATACTCACTAAAATTTATACCATGTGCAAAAGAAAAAAAATCATCTCAAATAATTTGATGTGTTTACCTTGTATTAGAATTTTAACTTAAAAGTTAAGCTTTTTTTTGTACAAATTAAAAATTTGAGGAATTTTATGTCAATTTTTATCTTTTTATAATTAAAAGAAATTATCTTCACATGAGTTATTACTAAGACGTTATGGGCAATTTAACCAAAAAATATATTCTCAATTTCAAATTATAACTTTTTCGTGCAAAATAAGACAGTTCCATTAATAGTTAACTACATTGGAGAGAAAAGTTTATTTGAATCAAGTATTAAAATTTGTTTCAATGCATTACAGATCAATTAATAGCTTATATTAATGAATTTGACATACATTAAAGAATATAATAATTTTTTTAAAAAATTATTTTTATAGACCAAAAGAAAATCTTAACAAAAAAAAAACATAAGAGATTTTTTTCCAATGTTTTTGTATTTGATCGTTTTAAAAGTATTATATTTTAATTTTAATCTTCTAATATATCATATATATATATATATAAAATAGCAAATTTGCATTCAATCAAAACACATTTGATTTTTTTATTTTAATTTGTATCCATCAAAATGCAGTGTAAATTTTGGTGAAGTAGTGATATGCAGAGGGAAAAAGAAAGAAGAAAAAAAATACAAATCAATCCTAACATATATATGGTGACCAACAAGGGTTTGGTATAACAAAAAAGACTAATTCCTCATAACGTGACGAATCAAGATTCGAATCTCCGTTAGGAGAGGTGTCCACATTTAATACCTAATGTAATGACCCCTCTTATATTACATGCAATACCATATTCAATTTGGAAGTGTGAAATTCTCGCAAAAATTTTTCCTTCGAAAACTTATACCCTTCGAGGCCACTACTGGCTAAGTGTAACCCAAATTGACTTTTTCATTCAAGTTCCACTCAACCCTCCCTTATGCGCAGCTCACCTAATACATCAATTCACACCAGTATACACACCTATTCTAGACTATAAAAATTTAAACCATTCATTCATTAATATTTGAGATACGAAACTACACTGGTATAATTACAGTAATTTACCCTTAACTTAAATAAATAATACATAAGTGTCTCCAATATACAATTCAAAATTTATATACATAATTCATGGCCTTCAAGCTAATCAAAACAATATAAAAAAAACCTCCCACATAATGGTCTTCCTAAGTGCTTCTCAGTCATTTATCTCTTCCAACATCCTGCACAAAATTTATATCCCAATCCCAACTAGTTCTTGGTTGGATCTTGGCCCTAGTCATGTTAACAATCAACTTAATGAGATATGAACATCCCAATAGAGTAATATATAATTTAACATTTGTTTTTAAATTAGTTGAAAGTTCAGCTATACCCCTTTTTGGGTATAGAAAACCTCTACCCTGTTACTATTTAAACACGTATGTGAATTGATACTTTATCATCTTCAAAACATGTGGAAAATATAATACCTTTCATAAACTCATAATTCACCTTGTTTATTCCATTTCATACGAGTATAAAATCATCATTTCATCAAAACTATTGTAATGACCCCTTTTATATTACATGCAATACTAGATTCAATTTGGAAGCATGAAATTCTTGCAAAAATTTTTCCTTCAAAAACTTATACCCTTCGGGACTATTACTGACTGAGTGTAATCCAAATAGACTTTTTCATTTAGGTTCCACTCAACCCTCCCTTATGCACAGCTCACCTAATACATTAATTCACACCAATATACACACCTATTCTAGAATATAAAAATTTAAACCATTCATTCATTAACATTTGAAATACGGAACTACGTGGTATAATTATAGTAATTTACCCTTAACTTAACAAAAATAATACATAAGTGTCTCCAATATACGATTCACAATTTATATACATAATTCATGGCCTTCAAGCTTATTCATGGCCTTCAAGCTTATCAAAACACTATAAAAAAAACCTCCCACATAATGGTCTTCCTAAGTACTTCTCAGTCATTTATCTCCTCTAACATCCTACACAAAATTTATATTCGAAGACCAGCTAGTTCCTGGCTGGATCTTGGCCCTGGTCATATGAACAATTAACTTAATGAGATATGAATATCCCAGTAGAGTAATATATAATTTAAATTTTTTTAAAAAATCAGTTCAAAGTTTAGCTATACCCCTTTTTGGTTATAAAAAATCTCTCCCCTGTTACTATTTAAACACACATGTCAATTGATACTTTGTACTTTATCATCTTCAAAACATGTGAGAAATACAATACCTTTCATAAACTCATAATTCACCTTGTTTATTCCATTTCCTACGAGTATAAAATCATCATTTCATCAAAACTATTGTAATGACCCTTCTTATATTACATGCAATACTGGATTTAATTTGGAAGTATGAAATTCTCCCAAAATTTTTTTTCTTTTAAAGACTTATACTATTCGAGGCTGTTACTAGTTAAGTGTAACCCAAATAGACTTTTCCATTCAGGTTCCACTTAACCTTCCCTTATGCACAGCTCACCTAATACATCAATTTACACCAATATACACACCTACTCTGGAATATAAAAATCTAAACCATTCATTTATTAACATTTGAGGTACGAAACTATAGCTTAATATATGTAAATATAGATATTCCTCAATATTCAATTTCCAAATATCATCAAGAACCTTACCAAAAATTCGGTAGAGTTTTCCTTAAAAATGGGACATTTCTTTAATTGTATAATAGCCTAAAACATAATCTAAATAACCCTATGTTTACATTTACATATCTGTTCAATCATACATATATTTATACAATCATTTGTACAAATCAGTGGCCTTCTAGCCATTCAAAAAATTATCTAAAGACTCCAATTACGAGTGTTTTGGTTGCCTTTTTAGTCACGTAGCCTCTTCCATCATCGTGTAAGCAAAACACATCCTAGTCCTAGCTAATTCCTAGCAAGGTCTTTGTCCTGGTTATTTGAACAATTAACTTAATGAGATAAAAATATCCCAATAGAGTAATTTACAATTTAGTTTTTCAAAATCAGTTAAGAGTTCAACTATACCCTTTTTAGGTTTAGAAAACCTCTCCCCGATACTTATATTAAAATATATGTGAATTGAAATCTCATATCAAAGCATGATCAAACATATGGGAAATCTATCATTTTCATAAATTTTGCAATAAATATAGTTTCATGAGAATCACAAGCATAGAAACATTATCTTTATCAAAGTCATCATTCTGTAATACCTGTATACACATCTCAAATCTCATTTGCATAACAATTCTCATGTTATTGCAAAACTCACATAAATTTGCATATTATCTTAAAATAAATATGCATTCATTCATAACAATCTAAATCCTCCTTTCATTACATGTTGTTTTATTCAATCTCATTATTATTGAGTGTGATTCATAACACCAATCACCAATAGTTATTGTCCTCTTTTGTGAGTGTGATTCGTAACACCAATCACCCACTCAAGGATTTGTGAGAATCTAACTTCCAGGGCGTCCCCCGCCATGTGAACATCATTAGTCTCATCCTTTTTTCTCGACTATATGACAATGTATACAAATAGATGACAAATACTTAGGGTTATAGAGTTTTACACTTAAACCAATTCGTTTTTCCCATATAGACTATCCCTCCTTTACTCTTTAAAGTCTTTCATAGGGTTGTATTGGTTTAAAGAGCAAACGCTAACATATACAAACTACTATAGATTGAAAACAATGTTATTTTATAAAAATTTATTTGTATATGAAATACTTGACAACCGTCCCATACCAGCCCTCAAGTATCCACCTACCCCAAATTTTGTTTACACTATAACCATAAAACCCAATAGCCAAATCAAAAAAAGCAGCAAAGGATTCATCTTAAGTCTTTAAAAATATATACATGTACATTTCCTATATTCATATATAACATTATTTTTCACAAATAGTTCAGTAAGAATTTCCTATTTCATGACATAAAAATTCATTTCAAATCCACACAATTCATATCATCAATTCAAAATAAGGGAGCGTAGATTACTCTACCTTAACCATGATTTCTTCTTCTTGAATTAGGAACCTTTGCTCCTTTTGCTTGATTCCACAAGTCACCTCTATCAATTTTTGAAAGCAATGTTTTAGTTTCCCACACTAATTCCTTTCAAAACATAAATCTATTAGAATTAAATTCCTAATTCACATTAATATTAACGTTTGGCTATAAAACTCTCAAATTTCTTCTAAGACACTTTTGGAAGGCTAAATAAAATTAACCCAACATAGAATTTCAGAATTACATGGTTTTCTCTTCTTGAACAAAAAAATAAAAACCTTTTCAATTTAGTTATTAAAACTTTCTTAGTCTTGAAAGTAGTCCTAAAGGTCTCAAAAATTTTCTAAATTTATATGAGAGTCTCCATGTAACTCAATATCACAGAGAATACCAAAATTTATGGAATTTTAACTCATTACTTAGACTTTCTAAAAATTGCATTTTAGTCCTTATCTTCCAAATGATGATTTTGCACTCCTTTCCTCCTATTTTCTACTTCTATCCATTCATAAAAATCTCATTGGAATTAAAATTTATAGAAAAGCATCCAATTCCTAAAATTTCAATTCATACCAAGAATTTTAGTCCCTATATTCTTATATGATCTTTTTGCATTCTTTTCCTTCCATTTTTTGTTCTATACAATCATAAGAGTCCTATTGGAGCTAAGGATTACAGAAATGCATCAAAATTTGAAATTCCAATTCAAATAAAAAATTTTAGTTTAGTCCCTCTTTCTTTTTCAGAGATTTACTGTGGCTAACGGTGACAGGAGGCTCAACAGAGGTTGTAGGTAGCTTCTGTAACAACCAAAAGGATTTTGAAAGATTTTTAAAAGATAAAACTTCATTTTCGACGCAAATTCCAATCGAACAAAGCTTGACACGACTTTCGAGGATAGTAATTCGAAATGAAAGAGTTTTTAAAGAGGAAAATCAAACTTTGAACCCTAATTCCTTTTAAACTGAGGCTGGCACATATTTCGAGGATGATAATCTACAACTGAAGGTTGTTCAAAGTTAGAAACACGATTAAACAGAAAGAAATGCAATCCGACGATCAGAAACTGACAGAAGATGTTTCGTGCATCAATTTCACTGACAGAGGCCAGAACCTTTGCATGGAAACGCATGTCGACATCTGGAAGGATGCCGACACCCAAAAGTATCCCCGGGTGGTCCGAGAAAAGTTGGAATCGCCCCCGAAGGCTTTAAATTTCACGGATTCCCTCCATTTCTCTCATATTTCTCTCTCTCTCCTCTCTCTCCTCCTTCCTCCACTGTGAACCGCCGCTACAGCCACCGTGGACCACCAACCAGCATACCAATCGACAGCCCTCACCACCCACAACCTCCAGCAACCACCCACGGCCACCAACGGCCGCCAGCATCGCCGGAAAATACCACTTTTCTCCTCCACCGCATGAAAACTTCGCCAGCTCAGATCACCGCCGTCCGTCACTGTTGACCATCACCGCTCCCACCACCGTGTAGCCTGAGCCGCCAGCTTCCTCCAGTAGCTCGCCAACGACGAACAAAGGCCAGAGGCACCCGGATCGAGGGAATCTCCGTCCGCCATGCGAGAATCTTTGTGGCCAAAAAACACTGTCCAAACGGCCGTGAACCGCCGTACCACCACCGTATTCGGACTCCTGGACTTGCGGGCTTCATCGTGGTGTAATTTTTGAGGCAAACCGCACCCCTCCGCCGTGTACCACTGTATGCCGCCGTGCCGAATTTTCTGGACGTGCATCGGGAGAAATCGAGACCACTGTGACACAGAATTCCATCATCCGAGCACATTGGTAAGGTTTGATTTCCCAAAAACTATTGATATTTGACTGAAATAACTGCCAAACGTAATTAGGAAATAAATTAACCTAGGTATTATGGCAACCGGACCTAGAACTGTTAAACGAATGACGTGACAAGTTTAAATATTCCATTTAATGTCCAGGAAATTAATTGGGCTCAGAAATCGAGACTTCACGAGATTCTGAATTGATTTGGAGCGACAGGAGACCAGGTAGGATAATTTATGCTTCCCGAACCATAGATTTGACCTAGTGGATGCCTGATTGATTTAGATAATTTGCATAGATTTACGTGCTACATTTGATGGAATAAATTACATGCCTGTGTGCTGAAAACCCTAATTGCATGTTAGACGTGTTGTTTATCGAGTTTAGATGCCTTTAGGACGGATTTACTTAGGGTTGGGTACTTGATAGCCGTTATGGGACGGTCGTTAAGTATCCCTAGTACAGGGAGCTTTTAAACGAGATTATTTTTATCGGTTGCTTTGTCTTGAGTTAGGGATTACGCGTTAAACCAGGACGACCCTACGAAAGGTTTAAGGAGTATAAGGGGGGAAAGCCTACACGGAGAAACGTTGTGATTTAGGCGTAATACCCTAGAACCCTGAGGAACAGCTGACCGAGTGCATGTGAGTTCGAATAGACTGTATGAGGATGAGAATTGGCGTATGTGCACATGCTAGGGGACGCCCTAGATTTTGATTCTCACCTGGTCCTTGAGTGAGTGATTGGTGTTACGGATCACACTCACAATATAGGCTTGATTCGGGTGATTGGTGTTACGGATCACACCCAACGATAAGAGAGATATTCTCTCTAGACGACGTGCAATTAGATGATGATTTAGACTTGGTTACAGCGGATTTGTGACCAACGTGGATTTAGATACACCGGGCATGGGATTTTACTTGATTTTGATGATTGATTTTTAAAGAAATGGATTTTATGATTTTAACTATTTACAGCAGATTTCCATGTAATTAAATGATTTTTAAAGATAAGGTACTTCACTGTTTTCAAACTGATTTCAGGAAGATGATTTCAGTGTTTGCACCGCTGGGTATTCAACCAATTTTCAAATGATATTTGAATTGTAAATTATTCTACTGGGATTTTATACCTCATTAGGTTGTTTACTCAGATGAACAGGGACAGGGACAGGAACCCAGAAGATAGCGGTTGAGGCCTTGGTGATAAGCAGGAGAATGACTTAGCTTAGGCTTGAATCGCTTGTATATATACTTTGATGACATTGCTATTTATTGGGTTATGTCTTTTATGTTTTATGTAGTGAATGGATTAACTGTACATGTATAAATCAGGTATTTTATGTTGACTGTAGTGATGGAATTGACGTTGCTGTATATGGATTTATGTTATTATGTTTATTGTTGTTATTGGACTGGCTGTCTGATTGTAAACAGGTGATTCTTGTATTTGGGTATGTTCGAAATACAGAGGAAACTCTTCCAGATTTTTGGTAGGGTTTACTGTTGTAAACTGGTAGATTTAAGTCGGAACGTATGTGAATGTATGATGCGATGTATATACGAGTTTTAGATTTCGTTCTAGAGTAATTTATGATGTATGTATGTATAATTACCTTAGCTGCTTGTGAAATAGGGTTGAACGGAATTCGAATGGACAACGAGAAGTCTATTTGGGTTATGCTCAACCAGTAGCGATCCCCTGACATTCCCACATCGGGAATAACTCTGTAAAAGACCTATATGCTTCCGCTAATCAGATAAGCATCGCGTATGTCATATTAGGGGGTCGTTACAATTATGGTATCAGAGCCTGGTTGTTGGATCTTCTGGTTTAGTGGGCTTAGGACTTTGAATCTTTGGGCTTGCAGCTTTAGGATTTTGATTGATTTAACTCTGGAATGTTAGGACCTGATTTTGAATCGATAAGTGACGAAATGAATTTAATTTATTTACATTGCTTTATTCTTTGTATAACTGATCTGTTTATTTTCTGTGTCAGATAAGTATGGCAGAATCTAGCAGGGATGCCACCCGTAGGCCCAAAGGAAGGCTAAGACACAGGAATCAGGGTGCTTCGGGTAGTGGTAGCATGGAGACTGAGGTCGACATGCGTGACATGATGGAATCCATCCGATTAATGGCCGATGCGATGAGAGATCAGGCCACTACCAGCGCTAATGTAATGAGACAGCAGCAGGAAGACAGACAGACGAGAAATGACGGAGCCACTCAACATGTAAACCTACTGTATCAGGGATGGATCGAGTTTCAGAGAGCAGGTCCATCTCCGTTTGTAGGTGCCTCCGATCCAGCTGTTGTAGAAGCTTGGGTAAAAGAAATTGAAAAGATTTTCAGATTCTTGCAGTGCGACGATGAGCAGAAGGTCACATATGCAACATATATGCTAAAAGGTGAAGCGAAACTTTAGTGGGCAGATACCCAGCAACTGATGGAGAGCCGAGGCATTCCACTTACCTGGGAGTCTTTCAAGAGGGTCTTCATGGATCAATATATCCCTGAGAGCGTAAAACAAGCAAAGGAAGCACAGTTCCTGAAGCTCACCCAGGGAGGTAGGCCATTTGACGAGTATCTGAAACAGTTTGAAGAATTATCACGATACTCCACCTATCTGCGAATGCATTACGATAAGGCCTGGAAATCGAAGCAGTTAGAAGAAGGCCTAGATTTACCTATGAAGACTCAGTTAGCTACCCTAGAGATTCGAGACTTCACCACACTGGTCAACAAATGTCGAATTCTGAGCAAGAATTTAGAACAGAGACAGACTCAGAATATGACGTAGCGAACAGGGAACCAGCCCAAACAAGCACCAAGAAATCTGAATGTGAGAAGCGGTATGTTTAAACCGCAACCAGGGGCTTCTAGTAGCAGTGAGAGGCGACCTGATAATGCTCCTTGTCCGAAGTGTGGCACCAGACATCCGAATCAACCTTGCTGGCATCAGACTCCACTTCAGTGTTACAAATGTGGAGGCACAGGACACATGGCCAGATACTGCCCTTCTACTGGGAATCAGCCGACATCCGGTAGCCGGAGACCACAGGCTCTAGGGAGAGTTTTTACTATGAATGTTGCCAATGTCGACAGGTCTTCAGGCTTGATACAGGGTAGAGGTAAAATTTATAATTTTTCTTTAATATTATTGTTTGATTCGGGTGCTACGCACTCATTTATTGCTGATTCATGCGTAGAAAGAATAAGATTACCTGTTCAAACCCTGCCCTGTGACCTATACATATCCACACCCTTGGGAGAGGCCACTATGTCCCCACGAATATGCCTAAATTGCCCCTTAACCATTGAAGATACTTTATTTCTTGTGGACCTAGTGTGTATACCATTGTCAGTGATCGACATTATTTTAAGAATGGATTGGTTGACTAGGAATTAGGTCTTGTTAAATTGTTTCAAATGGACAATTACTTATTTGGATAACGTACCTGTGCGAGGGAGTGACAGGACTTGTGAGATAGGTGATATATCCCTTAATCTCTCTAAGGTAGAGTTGCAGGATAGACTAAGTCAAATCTCAATCGTTAGTGACTTTCCGGAGGTATTTCCTTTGGAAATAAGTAAACTGCCACCACCTAGGGAGATAGAGTTCACCATTGACTTAGTTCCGGGCGTGGGTCCTATAGGCATGACCCCATATCGTATGGCCCCTACAGAATTAAGAGAATTAAAGGTCTAAATCGAAGATATGTTAGAGAAGGGGTTTATTAGGCCAAGTGTATCGCCATGGGGAGCTCCGGTCTTATTCGTAAAGAAGAAAGACGAGAGTTTAAGACAGTGTATTGATTATCGACAATTGAATAAGGTGACCATCAAGAACAAATACCCATTGCCACGTATCGATGACTTGTTTGATCAGTTGCAAGGCGCGACTGTATTTTCTAAGATAGATTTAAGATCAGGATACCACCAGATTAGGGTTAGAGAGGAGGATATTCCTAAGACAGCGTTCAGGACAAGATACGACCATTACGAGTTTTTAGTGATGCCGTTTGGATTGACGAATGCACCCGCTATTTTTATGGATTATATGAACAGGATTTTCAGACCCTATTTAGATCAATTTGTTGTGGTATTCATCGATGATATCTTAGTCTATTCCAAGACTCACGAAGAGCATGCCCAGCATCTTAGCACGGTGCTACAGATACTGGAAGAGAAACAATTGTATGCAAAGCTAGAGAAATGTGAGTTTTGGCTAGAAGAAGTGAAATTCTTAGGACACGTGGTAAATGGGGAAGGGATAGCGGTCGACCCAAGGAAAATTGAAGCAGTATTAGATTGGGATCGACCTAGAACGGTTACCGAGATTAGGAGTTTCCTGGGTTTGGCTGGCTATTATCGGAAATTCATTCAAGGATTTTCACAGATAGCTGTGCCATTAACCCGGTTGACTTGAAAAGGGGTAGATTTTGAATGGAACGAACAGTGTGAGACTAGCTTTCAAATTCTGAAAGAGAAATTAACCACCGCTCCTGTACTAATTATCCCGAAACCCCTAGAACCCTTTACTGTATACACAGATACATCTCTGAGAGGCCTAGGTTTTGTTTTGATGCAGGATGGAAAAGTTGTGGCTTATGCATCACGACAATTGAAATCTGCAGAGGAGAATTATCCCACCGATGACTTAGAATTAGCTGCCGTAGTGTTTTCTCTAAAGATTTGGAGACATTACCTATATGGCACGGTATTCAAAGTGTATAGTGATCATAAGAGCCTTAGGTATTTGTTTGATCAGAAGGAATTAAACATGAGGCAGCGTAGGTGGGTAGAATATTTTAAAGACTTTGATTTTGAGTTGAAGTATCATACAGGAAAAGCGAATGTCGTGGCATATGCATTAAGCCGAAAGTCACTACAACTAGCTAGTTTAATGATTGGTGAAATGAGGTTACTTGAGGATTTTGGGAATCTCAGCCTCAACGTAATATCATTTTCGCAAAGATTAGTGATGAGTGACTTTTTAATAACCTGCAAATTGAGAGAATTAATTAGACAAGCCCAACTTGAGGATGAATCCTTGGAAGTATACGCTGACCAACCCGACTTTAGATTAGCACCTGATGGGGTTTTGATGTTTAGAAAGAGGGTAGTGATCCCGAACCATCAGGAACTAAAGGAAAAAGTGTTAGCAGAAGCCCATAGAAGCCATTACACTATTCACCTCAGTATTTCCAAGATGTACCAAGACTTAAAGAGGAATTTTTGGTGGCCTGGTATGTGGAAGGATATCACGAACTACGTGAATGCCTGTCTGACTTGTCAACAGGTTAAGATAGAACACCAGAAACTCGCAGGGCTACTAAAACCATTGGAGATATCAGAGAGGAAATGGGATCAGATCACTATGGATTTCGTGGTAGGATTACCTAGAACACCAACAGGATTTGATGCCATTTGGGTGATAGTGGATAGGTTAACCAAATTTGCTCACTTTTTACCTGTTAAGGTGCGTTACTCCATGGAGAAATTAGCCGAAGTATACCTTAGGGAAATTGTGAGACTACATAGAATACCGTCAGGTATAGTATCTGATCGAGACCCTAGGTTTACTTCGAGATTTTGGCAATCCTTACAGCAATCCTTAGGAACCCAACTTAAATTTAGTACCGCCTATCATCCTCAGACTGACGGGCAGTCTAAGAGGACTATTCAAACCCTAGAAGACATGTTAAGGGCGTGTGTTCTTGAGCAGAAAGGAAGTTGGGATAAACACCTGTCGTTGATAGAGTTTGCATACAACAACAGTTATCACTCTACCATTGGTATGGCACCGTATGAGGCTCTGTATGGGAGGAGTTGTAAGTCACCTTTAAGTTGGGTAGAGATGGGGGAGAGTGCACTGTTGAGACCCGAGATGGTACAAGAAACCAGTGATCAAATTAAAATGATCAGGGAAAAGATGAGAATTTCCCAACAGAGGCAAGAATCCTATGCCAACAAGAGAAGAAGGCCTTTGGAATTTAACAAGGGAGATCACGTATTTCTAAGAGTGTCCCCCACCACGGGTATCGGTAGACAGGTAAGGACCAAGAAATTAAGCCCTAGATTTCTAGGACCATTCCAAAGTTTACAAAGAGTCAGTCCCGTTGCCTACCAAATTGATTTACCTCCCTATTTGTCCAATCTACATAATGTTTTCCATGTCTCCCAACTTCGTAAATATGTCCCAGATCTTGCGCATGTATTAGGGAGTCAACCAATAATATTAAAGGAAAATTTGACTTATGAATCTACTCCTGTTCAGATCCTTGACTATAAGACTAAGTAACTTCGAAGTAAAATGATCCCTTTAGTAAAGGTACTTTGGCAGGATGTAGCATCACAGGAGATGACGTGGGAGAAAGAAGAAGATATGAGGCAAAGATATCCAGAACTGTTTACAGGTATGAATTTTGGGGATAAAATTTCTTTTAAGGGGGGGAGAATGTAACAACCGAAAGGATTTTGAAAGATTTTTAAAAGATAAAACTTCATTTTCGACGCAAATTCCAATCGAACAAAGCTCGACATGACTTTCGAGGATAGTAATTCGAAATGAAAGAGTTTTTAAAGAGGAAAATCAAAATTTAAACCCTAATTCCTTTTAAACTGAGGCTGGCACATATTTCGAGGATAAAAATCTACAACTGAAGGTTATTCAAAGTCAGAAACACGATTAAACAGAAAGAAATGCAATCTGGCGATCAGAAACTGAGAGAAGACATTTCGTGCATCAATTTCACTGACAGAGGCCAGAACCTTCGCATGGAAACACGTGTCAAAATCTGGAAGGATGCTGACACCATAAAGTATCCCCGGGTGGTCTGGGAAAAGTCAGAATCACCCCCGGAGGCTTTAAATTTCACGGATTCCCTCCATTTCTCTCATATCTCTCTCTCCTTACCAAACTCTCTCTCTCCTCTCTCTCCTCCTTCCTCCACCATAAACCGCCGCTACAGCCACCGTGGACTGCCAACCAGCATACCAATCGACAGCTCTCACCACCCACAACCTCTAGCAACCACCCACAACCACCAACGGCCGCCAGCGTCGCCAGAAAATGCCACTTTTCTCCTCCACCGCGCGAAAACTTTGCCAGCTTAGATCACCCTCGTCCGTCGCCGTTGACTGTCACGCCTTCACCACCGTGTAGCCTGAGCTACCAGCTTCCTCCAATAGCTCATCGACGACGAACGGAGGCCGGACGCGCCCAGATTAAGGGAATCTTCGTCTGCCGTGCGAGAATCTTCGTGGCCAAAAAACACCATCCAAACGCCCGTGAACCGCCGTGCCACCACCGTATTCGGACTCCTCGACTTGCGGGCTTCACCGTGGTGTAATTTTTGAGGCAAACCGCACCCCTTCGCCGTGCGCCACTGTACGTCGCCGTGTGCCACCGTGCCGAAGTTTCTGGACGTGCATAGGGAGAAACCGAGACCACTGTGACACAGAATTCCATCATCCGAGCACATTGGTAAGGTTCGATTTCCCAAAAACTGATGATATTTGACTGAAATAGCTGCCGAACGTTATTAGGCAATAAATTAACCTAGGTATTATGGCAACTGGACCTAGAACTGTTAAACGGATGACGTGACAAGTTTAAATATTCCATTTAATGTCTAGGAAATTAATTGGGCTCAGAAACTGAGACTTCGCGAGATTCTGAATTGATTTGGAGCGACAGGAGACCAGGTAGGATAATTTGTGCTTCCTGAACCCTAGATTTGACCTAATGGATGCCTGATTGATTTAGATGATTTGTATAGATTTGCGTGCTGCTTTCGATGGAATAAATTGCATGCCTGTATGCTGATAACCCTAATTGCATGTTAGATGTGTTTTTTATCGAGTTTCGATGCCTTTAGGATGGATTTACTTAGGGTTGGGTACTTAATAGCCGATATGGGACGGCCATTAAGTATCCCTAGTACAGGGAGCTTTTAAACGAGATTATTTTTATCAGATTTAGCCTTTACTGAGTTAGGGATTACGCGTTAAACCAGGACGACCCTAAGAAAGGTTTAAGGAGTATAAGGGGGGATAGCCTACACGGGAAAACGTTGTGATTTAGGCGTAATACCCTAGAACCCTGAGGAATAGCCGACCGAGTGCATGTGAGTTCGAATAGACTGTATGAGGATGAAATTGGCGTATGTGTACATGCTAGGGGATGCCCTAGATGTTGATTCTCACCCGGTCCTTGAGTGAGTGATTGGTGTTACGGATCACACTCACAATATAGGCTTGATTCGGGTGATTGGTGTTACGGATCACACCCAACGATAAGAGAGGTATTCTCTCTAGACGACATGCAATTAGATGATGATTTAGACTTGGTTACAGCAAATTTGTGACCAACGTGGATTTAGATACACCGGGCATGGGATTTTACTTGATTTTGATGATTGATTTTTGAAGAAATAGATTTTATGATTTTAACTATTTGCAGCAGATTTCCTTGTAATTAAATGATTTTTAAAGATAAGGTACTTCACTGTTTTTGAACTGATTTCAGGAAGATGATTTCGGTGTTCGCACCGCTGGGTATTCAACCAATTTTCGAATAATATTTGAATTGTAAATTATTCTACTGGGATTTTATATCTCATTAGGTTATTTACTCAGATGAACAGGGACAGGGACAGGAACCCAGAAGATAGCGGTTAAGGCCTTGGTGATAAGCAGGAGAATGAATTAGCTTAGGCTTGAATCACTTGTATATATACTTTGATGACATTGCCGTTTATTGGGTTCTGTCTTTTATGTTTTATGTAGTGAATGGATTAACTGTACATGTATAAATCAGGTATTTTATGTTGACTGTAGTGATGGAATTGACGTTGATGTATATGGATTTCTGTTATTATGTTTATTGTTGTTATTGTACTGGCTGTATGATTGTAAACAGGTGATTCTTGTATTTGGGTATGTTCGAAATATAGAGAAAACTCTGCCGGATTTTCGGTAGGGTTTACCACTGTAAACTGGTGGATTTAAGTCAGAACGTATGTGAATGTATGATGCGATGTATATACGAGTTTTAGATTTCGTTCCAAAGTAATTTATGATGTATGTATGTATAATTACCTTAGCTGCTTGTGAAATAGGGTTGAACGGAATCCGAATGGACAACGGGAAGTCTATTTGGGTTACGCTCAACTAGTAGTGATCCCCTGACATTCCCACATCGGGAATAACTCTGTAAAAGACCCATATGCTTTCGCTAATCAGATAAGCATCGCGTATGTCGTATTAGGGGGTCGTTACAGCTTCGGCATCAACTGGGGGACCAAACCCGAGGCTCACCAGCTACCAAATAGCGGCAAAATCAGATATCAACGCTGCTTCTTGGATTCACAATGGAGAGTGAAAATTGCGGCGGTGTGATTGCTGTGATGGCTATCGACAGCAAGGGATGGTAGTAGACGCTCAACGGTAATGAGTGACGCAAGTGGTGTGATCTGGTGGTGGCACAATGTGGCAATTCTGGCAGAGGAAGGTGTTACGTGATGGTGAGGGAAAATGAGAGAGATGCATGGGAGAAGAAGAGAGAAATGGGAAGAAAATGAGGAATGTAGGGCTTTTAAGGCATCTAGGGGTATTTTGGTTATTTACTCATTTATTTTAGATAAATTTTGAATGCATTTTCTGATTTAAGCAAAATTATGGAATATCATAGGAGAGATTTGGGAATTTTTTTGAGTATCTAATGTAACAACCCCTTTACCATAGTATGTAATTTAGGAAGCATGAAATGCTATGAAAAATTTTTCCTTTCAAAATATGCATCGATCGGGGCTGTTATTGGTTGAGTGTAACCCAAATAGCCATCCCTATTTAGATTTTACTTAACCCCATACTTGCGCAACTTACCTAATACCTTAAATCATCATAACAATACCGCTATCAGCATACTCTAGAATATACATCTAAATTACCATTCATAAATTACATTTGAGATACGAATTACATGATATAAAACTTAATCATTTACCACAATATTACATAAATATCTCTAAATACAAACTCAGTTATCAATAAATACAATGTTAAGGCCATTAAGCCATTCACAACTAATACTCTAAGCTACGTCATAGCTTCTCAATCTCTCTGTAATTCTACGCAATAAATATATCCAGTCTCAGCCTAATTCCTGGTACCATCACGCCCTTGATTGCCTGAGCACACAACTTAATGAGATTTTGAATCCCAGTAGAGTAATATACAATTAATTTTATTCAAAATAGTTGAGTGTTCAGCTATACCCCTGTCTGAGTATAGAAAACCTCTCCCCAAACTCATTCATTTAATAAAACATGTAAATTGAAGCTTCATTTATCATAAAACAATAAACGTGGGAAATCTAGTGGCTATCTAGAAATCAGAAGTCAAAAATCATTTTCTAAATCAAATAATATAAGTGTTTATGAAAACCATCATTTTCAAAATGCCTGCAGTCAAATTTTCATATCCATTGCATAACGCTCCTACAGTGTTGCAAGGATCTCAAACATCTGTATATATATATGTATAAAATCATATAAATAAATTCACAATTCATTGCTTGCTGTTTTCCAATCTCAATTTTAGATCAAAGGGGTCGTCCTCCCGGTGATTGTCACAGGATCGTCCTCCATGTGACTGATATTGTTGCTATCATAAGGACCGTCCTCTCAATGATTGTCACAGGATCATCCTCCTTGTGACTAAAAACCTAGCATCTAAAAGGGGCATCCCCCATCATGTGCACATTACAAGTAGGTCTCATTTCTCTATGCTGACTATAAGGAAATGTATACATATAGGTGACTAATACTTAGGATCATAGGGCTTTACTCTTAAACCAATCCATTCCCCTATATAGACTCTCCTCCTTTACTCCTTATAGTCTTTCATAGGTGTGTATTGGTTTAACAGGTAAACCCTAACATATACAGACCAATTCAATGTTCAAATAATGACAATTTAAAAAGTACATCTGAATATGGAATACTTGACAACCGTCCCATACCAGTTATCAAGTATCCATCCCAAGTTTCTTCTGCACTGTAAGCATATTTTCAGTACATGTTCACAAACATATTCACAGCAATCAATTCACATTAAACATCTATCAAAATAAAGGGGAGTGTAGATTACTCTACTTTAATTGGGATTTCCTTTACTTAAGATTCTTCTCCTTTTCCTTTGATTAACTCTTCAAGCCACCTCTATACATTTTGTAACCAACATTCAGAACTAAAACTTATTTTTAATACCTAGAAAAAATAAGTTTTCATTTTAGTCTCTTATTTATCCCAAAGTTGGTATTTAGCTATAAAATTATCCAATTTACTCTATGATGCTTCTGGGAGGCTAAATGAACTTGATTCACTCAAAAGTTCAGAATGTACATGGTTTACACTGCTTAAAAAGAATATATCAGTCTTTTCATTTTAGTCCCTAAAATTGAAATTGAAACTTTTCCAACAATTTTCTTCCATTTTCCAATTCCATATATTCATAAGATTCCTCATTAAGCTAAGGATTACAGAGATGCATCAAATTCTAAAATTCTACCTCATACCAAACTTTTTCAAAATTTACAATTTAGTCCCTATTTCTCAATTTATAGTTTTCACCATTTTTCTCCAATATATCCCTTCAATTTATCCCTAATAGCATCCTAGAGGCTAGAAATTTCAGAAAAATCAATTAATTCAAAGTATTTCAATGTATACTAAAAGTTTTGAAAAATTACAGTTTAGTCCCTAAAATTTCCTTGGCTTTTTCAAAGGATCAAGCACGGCGATGAAAGGATAGCTGAGGTGACAGAGAGGATTGACGGACCTCCAACAACCCAACCCAGAGAGGACCGACTCTATTTTTTAGATTCATGATGGAGGAGAAAACACTGCATTTTAGCCGCTGTGGTGGTCTGGCAAGGCTTTTGGCTGCGTCAACGGAAGCCCTGTAGTCCGGCAAACTTCTGTGGCATGGTAGGATGGCGACG
Source organism: Senna siamea (assembly GCA_031216115.1). Classification (NCBI taxonomy): domain Eukaryota; kingdom Viridiplantae; phylum Streptophyta; class Magnoliopsida; order Fabales; family Fabaceae; genus Senna; species Senna siamea. The sequence continues at coordinate 16,596,078 of CM062356.1, forward strand.
TGTGGCGGTTTGGTGGGTGAATGTCAGCTAATAGTGTGAAGGTGATGAAGATGCGAGAGAGCAGGAGTGAGCGAGAGAGAGAAAGAAAGAGTGAAATGGGAGGAAAAATGGAAAAAAATGAGTTTTAAAGTTTCTAAGGGCATTTTGGTCTTTTCCTACTTTTCTCTAGATAAATTTTAGATGCATTTTTCGATTTCGGCAATAATTTAGGATGATATAGAAGGGATTTAGAAATTTTTAAGCTATCATAAGCCTTTTAAAATTATTTGCTAAGTTCCTCAAGGCAAATAAAATTTTTTCCATCAGATATAATTTTATTCTGAAAAATTCTCAAATTTAAGCTACGAGCTCAGAAAAATTTTCTTGATCACCTCCCAATAATATTAATTATGTTATCCCAATTCTTTAATTAATTTTAATTGGGTTATTACATATAAAGCCTTCTAAAAATATCTGCTAAGTTCCTCAAAGCAAATAAAAATTTCTCCATCAAATAAAATTTTATTTCCAAAAATTTTTAAATTTAGGCTATAAGCTCAAAATAATTTACTTATTCACTTCAAAACAATATTTCAAGGTTTCCAGTAAAATTTATCCCAGTTATCCAATTTTTAAATTGGGGTTATTACAACCATCATTTCAAAATACTTGTATTCACATTCTCAACATCGTTTACATAACATTTCTCCTGTTACTGCAAAGATCAAATAAAATGGCATAATCTCTTAAAATAAATATGCACACATTCATAGTAATAAAACTCATCGATTCAATGCATGCTGTTTTCCAAACTCAGTTTATTATCACGGGGACTGTTATCCATATGACTGAGATTGTTGTTATAACGAAGGCCATTATCTCGGTGATTGTCATAGGATTGTTATCCATATGACTGAGAATCTAACTTCCAGGGTGTCCCCCGTCACATGCACAATATCAGTTAGTCTCATCCTTTTTCCTGACTATACGGCAATGTATACAAATAGGTGACTAATACTTGAGGCTATAAAGTTTCATTCTTAAACCAATCCGTTTTCTCCGTATAGTGTAATAACCCGATTTAAAAATAAATTAAATTGGGTAGAATAAATCAAAATTTTGTTGGCATTGATTTAAGAATATTTTCTTGAGCTTGCAGTTAAAATTTAAGAATTCTTCAGAATAAAAATTTTATCTGACGAAGAGAATTTTATCTGCCTTTAAGAATTTAGTAGATATTTTTGGAAGGTTTAAAATCCTCAAAAGATTCCCAAATCCTTTCCATATAGGCCTATATTCTTGCCTAAATTGAAGAATGCACCTAAAATTTAACCCGGGCAAAGTGAGAAAAGACTAAAATGCCCTTAGATGCCACAAAATGCCAAAATTTCCATATTTCCTCTCATTTTCCTTTCCTCTCTCTCTCTCGTGTAATTTCTCTCTCTTCCCTTTCACCATCGTGAGCCACCCTTCAATGCTGGAACTGCCGTGTTGTGCCACCACTGGACTGCGCCACCTACGCCACTCGTCACCATCGACCTCCTGCGGCCATCTCCTACCATTGACAGCCACTGTAGTGGCCACATTTCCCCGTTTACTTCTCATTTTTTGTTCAGCATTCTCTTTCTCGTTAAAAATGACACCGTCTGACCACACCGCCGCCACCAATAGCTAGCCCGAGCTACCAGCTTCCTTCGCCAACTGCCAGCTGATGAGAACCGCTGCCACACACTGTGAATGGAGGAGAAATGTTTCAGAGGATCCATCGTGTTTCGTTAGAAAATCGCAGTTAAATAGCCATTTTTCACTAAACTAACCTTAGATTTGGCATCCTCGAGCTGCGGGCTACATTTTGGAGTAATTTTCAACCCCAGTCGCTGTCTGCCGCCGTGCTCCGCCGTATGCCTTCACCGAAGTAGCTGAAAGGACGCAGGAATCAATTTTCAACCTTTCAAAACCTCTAGTACAATTTAAAATACTCCAATTTAATATTTTCCTGTCGATTTTTTTTTGAATCTGTTGTAAGGATTAGACTGACATAGGAATTAGGCAATTAATTGTAGAAAAGTATAACTGAAAAGAAATCCACCTAAGATTTAAATTATTTCCTCAGGAAACTAATTGGGAGAATAATCTTCGAGGAAAAAGGAAAACCCCAACCTAAATAGGAGCAAACAGTAAAAGGTAGAGTAATTTACACTCCCTTGAATTTTAAATTGACGTTGTGAATGATTGTTTTAAGTATGATTGTATTGAATGGGAATGAGTGCTGAAAATATATATATGAATATATAAGATTGCCTGTGTATTGAGAATATTTGTTGCATATTTGATAGAATTTGGCTATTGGGATTATATGCCATAGGAACGGACTAACTTAGGGTGGATATTCAATAGTCGGTATGGGAGGACCGTTGAATATCCACTATGCAACCGGTTTTGTAAATTGATTTATTTTAAATTAAATTGGTCTGCATCTGTTAGGAATTGTTCGTTAAACCAGGACAACCCTATGAAAGGTTCAAGGAGTAAAAGGATGGATAACCTATATGGGGTGACATTTTGGTTTAAGTATAATATCCTATAACCTTGAGTATTGGTCGTAATTCCTACGACTGTTTGAGTATTAGCGTTTGTGCACATGTTGTGGGATGCCCTGGATGTTGGTTCTCACCCGGTCCTTGAGTGGGTGATTAGTGTTATGGTTTACACTCACAATATAGGCGTTGTTTTCAGGTTATTGGTGTTACGAATCACACCCAAACTAAAATCATGTTTTCAAATAAAATGGCATACAACTTGAAATGAATAATGAATGGTCGCATGTGATGTGTGACAGATGAGTATATGAGAATTTTCAGGCATGATTTTAAGTATAATTTTCATTATATCTTTTCAGATTAAAGATAATATGCTCATTATATTGTTTTGCATTGATTTTACATACTCATTTTAAATTTAAAAGTATTTAGTGATTCACATGCATTTAACTGATATGGGGAGATGTTTTCTGTGCGTTATCACAACTGAGCATCCAACTGTTTTACAAATATTTAATTGTAAATTGCTTTACTGGGATCTAATCATCTCATTAAGTTGTTTGCTCAGATGACCAGGAACAGGGAATGCCTATGAGATAGCTAGGCAAAAGAAGGATGTCAGGATAACGCTGATATGTGGATATAGAAATTAGGCTTGAATTTATATATAAATCTGTATTGCTGATTTTTGGTTTGATTGATTAATTTATTAGATGTATATACTAAATATTGGGTTGTTGTATGAAAGAGAAACGTCCGATTTTTAGGGGAAACTCTGCCAAATTTTTGGTAGAAAATGTTTTGGGAGAATATATTTTATAATGAATTTGATGGATTATAGTTTTATTTACTGATGTGGAAATGAGTTTAATAGTATGAAATAGCATATCTCAATTGTATCTGAATGATTATTAGAATTTATATTCCAGAGTATTATATGGTTTATAATGTGATAATAGAAACGCTGCACAGGATTTAGGGTTGAGTGAAATTTGAATGAACTGTGAGAAGAGTCTATTTAGGTTACACTCAACCAGTAGCGACCCTCTAATGTTCTCTAATATGGGAAAAGTGAAAAATTTATTCAAACTTTATATGCTTTTGCTACTCTGATAGATGAATGCATAGTATGAGTAAGGGGGTCGTTACATATAGATTATCCCCCCTTTTACTCCTTAAAGTCTTTCATAGGGTTGTATTGGTTTAAAGAGTAAACTCTAAGATATATAGAATGCCATAGATTAAAAACAAAGTTAGTTTATAAAATTTGACTGTTTATGGAATACTTGATGACCGTCCCATACCAGTTATCAAGTACCCATCCCAAATTTTGTTTGCATTATAAGCATAAAAATCAATAGCCAAATCAAAACAAGCAGCAAAGATTCATCTCAAATCTTTAGAACACATACAAGTAAGTTTCTCTTAATACTCATATGAAAATAATTTCCATTTCACAAATAAGTTCAGCAAATGTTTGCCATTTCACAACATAGAATTCATTCAAAACAATACAATTCACATTATCAATTCCAAACAATGGAGTGTAAATTACTCTACCTTAACTGTGATTTCTTCTTCTTGAATCAGGATTCTTCCTTTTTCTCTTTTTGCTTGATTCCACAAGCCACTTTTATCAATTTTTGAAAGCAATGTTTCAATTTCCCACACTAATTCCTTTCAAAGATAAATCTATTGGAATTAAATTCCTAATTCACCTCAAATTTATTGACTATAAAACTCTCAAATTTCTTCTAGGACACTTTTGGAAGGCTAAATAAACTTAACCCAACACAGAATTTTAGAATTACATGGTTTTCTCTACTTGAATAGAAAAATAAAAACCTTTTCAATTTAGTTCTTAAAACTTTCTTAGCCTTGAAAGTAGCCTTAAAGGTCTCAAAAATATCCTAAATTTATAAGAGTCTCCATGTAACTCAATATCACAAAAAACACCAAGATTTATGGAATTTCAGTTCATTATCTAGAATTTCCAAAATCTATAGTTTAGTCCTTATCTTCCAAATGATGATTTTGCACTCCTTTTCCCCTATTTTCTACTTTTATCCATTCAAAAGAGTCTTATTGGAATTAAAATTTAAAGAAAAGCATCAAATTCCTAAAATTTAAGTTCATACTAAGAATTTCTAAAACTTGCAATTTAGTACCTATATACTCTTATAATAATTTTGCACTCTTTTCCTTCCATTTTCCACTTCTATACAATCCTCAGAGTCCCATTGGACCTAAGGATTATAGAAATGTATCAAAATTTGAAATTTCTAAAAATGTTAGTTTATTCCCTCTTACTTTTTCAGAGATTTATGACGGATGATAGCTGTAGGATGTAACGACCCCTCTTTATATACTTACATTATCAGAGTAAATTAGAAGCATGAAATTCTTTAAAAAAATAATTTCTTTAGGAACTAAATGAGCCGTTACTAGTTAAGTGTAACCTAAATAGGCTCTTCTATTTAGGTTCCACTCAACCCTCCATGATGCACAGCTCACTTAATAAATCAATTCACACCAAGATACATACCTACTCTGGAATATAAAAATCTAAACCATTCATTCATTAACATAAATATCTCCAAATATTTAAAATTTCCACTATCATCAAGAATCCCTACCAAAATTTCGGCAAAGTTTCCCTAAAAGTAGGACATTTCCTTAATTTTACAACAACATAAAACATCATTACAAACACATATATATTTGATACCTACAGACATATACAGTTATCCAAAATATTAATTCAGAGATTTCACAGCAAATTCTTTCTTCCACTCTTCTGAGTTGTCTAATTTGTCACAAAATCTCTTCCAACATCCTGCGACAAAAACATATTCCAGTCCTAGCTAATTCCTAGCAAGGTCTTTGTCCTGGTTATCTAAACAATTAACTTAATGAGACCAAAATCCTAGTAGAGTAACTTACAAATTTTCCTTTTTTTAGAAAACAGTTAAAAGTTCAGCTGCACTCTTTACGGTACAAAAAACCTCTCCTCGATATTTATATTAAAGTATATGTGAATTAAATCTCTTATCAAAGCATGATCAAACATATGGTAAGTCTAGCATTTTCATAAATTTCACAATTCACATAGTTTCATGAGAATCATAAGAGTATAGGAAAATCATCTTTATCAAAATCATCATTTCGTAATACCTGTATATGCATCTCAAATCTCATTTGCATAACACTTATCATGTTATTACAAAAATGACATAAATCTGTATATTATCTCAAAATCAATATGCATATGTTTACAACAATTAAAATCCTCATCACATTGCGTGCTGTTTTCCAATCTCAATTTTAAATATTCCAGGGAACCGTTATCACAAAGAATGTAATAGAACCGTTATCTATGTGACTGAGATTGTTATCATCATAGGGACCGTTATCTCAGTGATTTTCATAAGACTATTATCCATATGACTGAGAATTTAACTAACAGGGCGTCCCCTGGCACGTGCACATCATTCGTTATCCTCTTTATCCACAAATATTTTGCAATGTATACAGATAGGTGACTAATACTTAGGGTCGTAGAGTTTTACACTTAAACCAATATGTTTTTCCCGTATAGACTATCCTCCTTTACTCCTTAAGTCTTTCATAGGGTTGTATTGGTTTAAAGAGTAACCTCTAACTGTAACAACCGAAAACATTTTGAAAGAGTTTTAAAGGATAAAAATCGAATTTTTAACCCTAATTCCTTTTAAATGAAACCTGGCATGACTTTCGAGGATAATGATTCGAAATGGAAGGTTGTTCGAAGTCAGAAACATGATCAAACAGAAAGAAATGCAATTTGGCGATCAGAAACTGACAAAAGATATTTCGTGTGTCAATTTCACTGACGGAGGTCAAAACCTTTGCATAGAAATGTGTGCCAACATCTGGAAGGATATCGACACCCTAAAGTATCCCCGGGTGGTCCGAAAAAAGTCAGAATCGCCTCTAGAGGCTTTAAATTTCTCAAATTCCCTCTATTTCTCTCAAACCTCTCTCTCTCCTCACTACACTTTCTCTCTCTTCTCTCTCCTCCTTCCTCCACCGTGAACCACCGCTACAGCCACCGTGGACCGCCACCCAGCATACCAATTGACATCCCTCACCACCCACAACCTCCAGCAACCACCCACGGCCACCAACGGCCGCCAGCGTCGCAGGAAAATGCCACTTTTCTCCACCACCGTGCAAAACTTTCACTAGCTCAGATCACCGCCGTCCGTCACCGTTGACCATCACCGCCCCCACCACCATGTAGCTTGAGCTGCCAGCTTCCTCCAGTAGCTCGTCGACGTCAAACGGAGGCTGGACGCGCTCGGATCGAGGTAATCTCCGTCTGCTGTGCGTCAACTTTTGTAGCCGAAAAACGCCATCTAAACGGCTGTGAACCGCCGTGCCACCACCAGATTCAGACTCCTGGACTTGCGGGCTTCACCGTGGTGTAATTTTTGAGGCAAACCACACCCCTCCATTGTGTGTGCCAAATGCATTGCCGTCTTGACTGCCGTGTTGGAGCTTCTGGACGTGCATCGAGAGAAACCGAGACCACCGCAACATAGAATTCCATCATCCGATCTCATTGGTAAGGTCCAATTTCCCAAAAACTAATGGTATCTGACTGAAATAGCTGTCGAACTTAATTAGGCAATAAATTGACCTAGGTATTAGGGTAACCAGACTTAGGATCGAAAAACGGATGACGTGACGAGTCTGAATATTTAATTTAATGTCCAGGAAATTAATTAGGCTCAGAAACTGAGATTTTGTGAAGTTATGAAGTGATTTTGAGCGAAAGGAGACCAGGTTGGATAATTTACGCTTTCCGAACCCTAGATTTGACTTAGTGGATACCTGAATGATTTAGATGATTTGCATGGATTTACATGCTACTTTCGATGGAATAAATTGCATGCCTGTGTGCTGAAAACCCTAATTGCATGTTAAACACTTTGTTTATCGAGTTTAGATGCCCTTAGGACGGATTTAATTAGGGTTGGGTACTTGATGGCCGGTATGGGACGGCCGTTAAGTATCTCAAGTACAGGGAGCTTTTAATTGATATCGTTTTTACCTGATTTGGCCTGTACTGCGTTAGGGATTATGCGTTAAACCAGGACGACCCTAAGAAAGGTTTAAGGAGTATAAGGGGGGATAGCCTACACAGAAAAACGTTGTGATTTAGGCGTAATACCCTAGAACCCTGAGGAATAGTCGACCCTGTGCATGTGAGTTCGAATAGACTGTATGAGGATGAGAATTGGCGTATGTGCACATGCTAGGGGACGCCCTAGATGTTGATTCTCACCCGGTCCTTGAGTGAGTGATTGGTGTTACGGATCACACTCACAATATAGGCTTGATTCGGGTGATTGGTGTTACAGATCACACCCAACGATAAGAGAGGTATTCTCTCTAGATGACGTGCAATGAGATGATGATTTAGACTTGGTTACAGCGGATTTGTGACCAACGTGGACTTAGATACACCGGGCATGGGATTTTACTTGATTTTGATGATTGATTTTCAAAGAAATGGATTTTATGATTTCGATTAATTGCCGCGATTTCCATGTAATAACATGATTTTTAAAGATAAGGTATTTCACTATTTTCGAACTGATTTCGGGAAGATGATTTCGGTGTTCGCACCGCTGGATATTCAACTAGTTTTTGAATGATATTTGAATTGTAAATTATTCTACTGGGATTTTATATCTCATTAGGTTGTTTACTCAGATGAACAGGGACAAGGACAGGAACCCAGACGATAGCCGATGATGCCGTGGTGATAAACAGGAGAATGACTTAGCTTAGGCTTGAATCGTTTGTATATATACTTTGATGACATTGCTGTTTATTGGGTTCTGTCTCTTATGTTTTCTATATGGATTGGATTGATTGTACATGTATAAATCAGGTGTTGTATGTTGACTGTAGTGATGGGATTGACGTTGTTGTATATGGATTCTGTTATTTATGTTTACTATTGTTGTTAGACTGGCTGTGTAAATGTAAATAGGTGATTATTGTATTTTGGGTATGTTCGAAATACAGAGGAAACTCTGCCAGATTTTTGATAGGGTTTACTGCTGTAAACCTGTGGATTTGAGTTAGAATGTGTATAAATGTATGACGTGACATGTATATGAGTTTTAGATTTCATTCCTGAGAAATTTTATGATGTATGTATGTATAACTAGTTAGTAGCGTGTGAATTAGGGTTGAACGAAATCCGAATGGACGACGGGAAGTCTATTTGGGTTACGCTCAACCAGTAGCGATCCCTTGACATTCCCACCTCAGGAATAACTATGTAAATCAACTCATATGCTTCCGCTAATCAGATAAGCATCACGTATATCGTATTAGGGGGTCGTTACACTAACAAACACAGATCATCACATATGAAAAAAGTTATAATTTTACAAAAATAGTCTATATAAGGAACAATTAATGACTGTCCTATACCAGCCATTAAATGTCCACCCCAAATTTCGTCTGCACTATAAGAATACAACCCAATGGTTAAATTTAAAACAAGCAGCAAAGGATTTATCTCATACTTTCAAACACATATAGGTATACTCTCTATACCTATATGAAAACATTCCATTTCACAAGCATTTTCATATAATATTTCCCATTTCACAAAAATACATTTTATTTTAATCAATAAAATTCACATTTTCATTTCAAACAAGGGAGTGTAGATAACTCTACCTTAACCTTGATTTCTTCTTCTTGAATCGGGATTCTTCCCTTTGATCTTTTTTCTTGATTCCATAAGCCACCTCTATCAATTTTTGAAAGCAATTTTTCAATTTTCCCACACTAATTCCTTTTAGACATAAATGTATTGGAATTAAATTTCTAATTTACCTCAAATTTAACATTTGGCTATAAAACTCTCAAATTTCTTCTAGGACACTTTTGGAAGGCTAAATTGTAATAACTTGATTTTTAAAATAGATTAAATTAGGTAAAATAAATTTAGATTTTTTTGAAATTGAATTAAGCGTATTTTTCTGAGCTTGCGGTTAAAATTTGAGAATTTTTCGAAGTAAAAATCTTATCTAACGGAGAAAACTTGACTTTAGGAATTTAGCAGATATTTTTGGGAGGCTTAAAATCCTCAAAAGATTTTCAAATCCCTTCCATATGATCCTATATTCTTGTCTAAATCAAAAAATGCATATGAAATTTAGCTAGGGCAAAATGGAAAAAAACTAAAATGCCCCTGGATGCCCTAAATATTCAAATTTCTCTTATTTCCTCCCATTTTCCTTCTCTCACGCACCATTTCTCTCTCTCTTTCCTCTCACCGCGCACGTCACCCTTGTCCGCCACCTTCACCAAGCCCATTCATCGTCCGGCCGAGTTACCGTCACCTGTCACTATCGAAAGGTGCAGCAGCTCTGGCCGACACCACAACAAGTTGTCTACAGCTCGTCGGACCACCACAGCCACCAAAAAATGGCATTTTTCCCTTCCCATCGCGATTTCAAAGCTTTGTCGTGATCTCTGCCGTCTGACGCTATTCGGCCACACTACTGCCTCCATTGGGTAGCCTGAGCTTCCAGCTTCCTCTGCCAGCTTCCAGCCGATGGAACGCCTCTACCATGTGCCGTGAAAGGAGGAAAATAGCTCCCTCCGATCGCCACCTTTTTCGTTGAAAAAATATAGTGAAATCGCAGTGTTTCACCGAACGAACCCTAGATCCGGCATCTTTGAGTTGTGGGCTATATTTTGGAGTATTTTTTGACCCCATTTGCTGTGCACTGCCGTGAGCTGCTATCCATCACCGTGCTCCACCGTGCGCCTTCACTGGAATTGCTGAAAAAGAAGAAGAAATCAATTTTCAACCTTTCGAAACTTCTGGTACAATTTAAAATACACCAATTTGATGTTTTCTTATAGATTTTGTTTCTGAATGTGCCTTAATGATTAAACCAAAGTGGAAATTAGGCATTTAATTGTAAGAAATTAAGAATTGAAAGGAACTCGCATAAGATTTGAATTATTTTATCAAGAAACTAATTGTGAGAACAACCTCCTGAAACTTTCGATCTCTCCACTTGGTTGAGAGCATGCCATGCAATTTGTGCTGAAAAAGGGCTTGAAAATGTATCAAGAAGAAGAGGAAGAGTTAGTCAAAGAGAAAGGAAGCAAGGTAGGTTAACAATATAAACTTTTGTTCTATGTTCTAGTTATGCAATCTAAAGTTTATATTCAAGCTTTTCATGGAACTTAAGTTATCTCTACATTCTTGACCTAAATGTATATATGTTGGCTAGCATGTGTGGTTTATTGAAATGTTGATGGGTGAGATCGCATGAATATGTTGTTAGCAAAATGATTAGGGTTGAATGGTGTTAATGTAATGGCCCTATCTAGTATTACTCTTAATTCTGATATAAACAAATAGGTTCGATACATTATCTTTATCCTTTATTTAATTAATGTCTGAGAAATTATACCATTAAATTAATTTAAGTAGATTAGGTTCCGGATCTTTTGCTCAGAGTAAAACTTACATGTATAGCGGAATAACAGAAATTCTATACTATACAGCAGAATATTAAACTTTCATACAATTCAAATAATAAGCGTCGAATAATGTCCATTACATCACAGTAAGCATATATCAGGATATGCGAAGCACCTGTTCTTAGGAAGTCAGGAGACAACAATCCTGTCACTCAGACTCCTTTTACAAATTTCTAGGATAGACTGGTCCTTCACCTTGCCCTTTCCCTGTCCTTTCCTAACTGCATCACATGACTATTGCCAAAAGAATAATCCTAGCTTTATCTGGACTAGGACCCAAAAATAGGGGTTACAAAAATTTCTTTAACCAAAAAAAGAACTTCTATCTCTCTGCCTTGCTAAACGTCCTTATCTGATACATATTAGCATAATAATGAGAAACACAAGTTTCCCATTAGATTAATAATTTGAATTTTAAAAATAACTAATATGTATCAGGGTGCAAGCACCAAAATATTTAACTCTACATTCTTGAATTTAAAATATAGCTTTGTTCAAATTATAAACTGGCAAGAAATGTATGATCAAATTAAACGTCAATGAGATAAAGATAATATTATTTCAAATAAAACACTTTGCATGCTATAAAAAACATTATCATAAAATTAACAAAACATTCATGCTTATCATTCTTAAAACATATTTGATATAAAAGTTGTGCACACTCGGGCACTCGTGGACACTTGGCCACCTTCCTAGGGTCATTGTGTACACTGGGGAACTACGTGGACATTGGGCTACCACCTAGGGTAATTGTGCACACTTGGGCACTCTGTGGACACTTGGCCACCTTCCTAGGGTCATTGTGTACATTGGGGCACTACGTGGACACTAGGCCATCACCTAAGGTAATTGTGCCACTTGGGCACTCTGTGGACACTTGGCCACCTTCTTAGGGTCATTGTGCACACTAAGGCACTATGTGGACACTAGGGCACCACCTAGGGTAATTGTGCATACTTAGGTACTCTGTGGACACTTGGCCACCTTCCTAGGGTCATTGTGCACACTTGGGCACTACGTGGACACTGGGCCACTATAACGACCCCCTAATCTATGATACGCTATCCTCTATCTGTATAGCGAAAGCATATGGGTTTTCGAAATAGTTATTCCCGATATGGGAACGTTAGGGGATCACTAATGGTTGAGCGTAACCTAAATAGACATTCCGTCATCCATTCAGATTCTGTTTAACCCAAAATCAAGTGCAGCTATACTAATTACACATGCATTCATCGCAATAAACTCTAAAATAATAAAACCATTAACTATAAAATAAACTATACAATCCATTCGCATTCAATTCATCTTAAACCTGGAAATTCAAACATAAATCCACTAACGAAAATCTAGTAGAGTTTTCCCTGTATTCTAAACGTCATCCAAATACAAACAGAAATCTGATCCCAAAATATACATCAACTACAATTCGATCCAACAGATAAAACCAAGAACCATTATAAACTATCAATAAATACATAAATTCAGGAGCAGAATCATCAACAGTATATATATACAATCAGATTCAAGCCTAAAACTAAGCTTCACTTCTGTTTGTCATCAAATGTCTGCCCAGCTATCTTCTAGGCCCCTGTCCTTGTTCATCTGAGCAAACAACTTTATGAGATATTTAAATCCCTGTAGAATAATTTACAGTCAACAATAATGTTTAAAAACTAGCTGAGTGCTCAATGGTGCAAGCACCGAAAATAAACTTACCATGTTCCTTTCAAAAATCATGAAATACCTTATCTTTGAAAATCTTTAAATAGCATGGAAATCGAGGAAATTTCTCAATGAATATAAAAGTCTATTTTTCTAAAAATCTATAATAAAAATCGAATTAGATCCCATGCCTGGTGTTTCTAAATCCATGTCAGCCACAAATCTAATGCGACCATATTTGAATCTATCCAATGCATGTCATCTAGAGAAAATCTATCTCTTGTCGTTGGGTGTGATCCATAACACCAATCACCCAAAATCTCGCCTATATTGTGAGTGTGATCCGTAACACTAATCACTCACTCAAGGACCGGGTGAGAATCAACATCTAGGGCATCCCCTAGCATGTGCACATACGCCAATTCTCATCCTCATACAGTCTATTCAGAATTATATGCACACGGTCGACTAGTCCTCAGGGTTCTAGGGTATTACGCCTAAATCACAACGTTTCCCTGTATAGGCTATCCCCCCTTATACTCCGTAAACCTTTCCTAGGGTCGTCCTGGTTTACTTCGAAATCCCTAACAAAGTGCAGGCTAACTATAGTTAAAACAAATCATTTATAAAATCCCTTGCACTCGGAATACTCAACGGCCATCCCATACCGGCTGTAAAGTATCTAACCCTAAGTCAATCCGTCCCTATGGCATCTAACTCCGATAGCTAAGTCATCTAACATGCAACAGGTATTTCCATCACATAGGCATGCAATTATATCCATCGAAAGCAGCACGTAAATCTATGCAATCAATCTAAATCGTTTAGGTATTCACAAGATTAATCTAAAGTTCAAAAAGTATAAATTATCCTACCTGATTTTTGTTCGCTCCTAATCAGTCTAAGACTTCTCGTATCCTTGAAATCTGAGCCTAATCAATTTCTTGGGCAATTTAATTAATACTTTAGTCCATTATGTGATCAATTTCACTTTCCTAGGTCTAATTACACGTTTTTCTAAGCCTATAGGTTTCATATACACATTCGGCATCCAATTCAGTCAAAAATACATTGAATTAGGGAAATTTAGATCATACCGGTGGTTTCAAACAGCGAGAATTTACTTCTGGCTTCTTCAGCGATAGCGCACTGTGGTGCACGACAGAGGGGTGCGATTGAGCTCAAAAATTACACCACGATGAAGCCCGCAAGATGAGGAGTCCAAATTCGGGGTTGGCATGACGGTTCTTGGTCGTTTGGACGACATTTTCTGACGATAAAGAGTGACTCAAGGCTGACGCCTTTTGCCTCGATCTGGGCGCGTGGGAGTTCCATTCGGCGGTGGCGAGGTGGGGGAGGAAGCTGGCAGCTCAGCCTTCACGATGGTGGTAGTGGTGACGTCCAATGGTGGCGAATGGAAGAGATCACAATGGTGCAAGAATCTCGCGATAGGGGAGAAAAATGGCCTTTTTTGGCGACGATGGCAGCCGTTGGTGGCTGTGGTTAGTTTCTGAAGGTCGAGGGTGGTGAGGTGCGTCGATCGGTGGGTCAGATGGCAGCCTACGATAGCGCTGGTGGTGGCGCGCGGTGGTGGAAGGAGGAGAGAGAAGAGAGAGAAAGAAGAGTGAAGAGAGAGAGGGAAATTAGCCAATGGTGGGGGTTTGCCAAGTTTTTGGGAATTTAAAGCCTTCAGGGGAAATTCTGACTTTTGCCACTTCACCTGGGGAAACTTCTGGATGCCGTAACTGATCCAGTCATGGACACGGCTTCCCATGCATAAATTTCGGCCTCTGTTGGAGGAACCGAAGTTCAAAACTCCGTCTGTCAGTTTCTTAATGCTGGGTCGCATTTCCTTTCATCAAATTAAATTATGACTCCAAAAAATCCTCTGGTTTCAACCGTCAATTCCGAAAATTGTGCCGGATTCAATTTAAAAAAATCATACTTAATTTCATTCAGTTTAATCATTTTAAATTTTCAGTTATTACAGCCACCACCTAGGGTAATTGTGCACACTAGGGCACTACGTGGACACTTAGCCACCTTTATAATTCTTTAACAATTCTTAGGGGAACTTTTTCTTTTATTGAAAATAATACTAATGTACATTTCCTTAAAATTCAAAAACTTTAAAAATAATTTTCCCTTTTTTGGAAAATTGATATCAATGTACACTTCTCATAAAAATTCTATTAATTTCATGAAGGATTTCCCCTTTCTTTGGAAATTACTATAAATGTACATTTCTTGTGAAAATACTAATATTTTTTAGAATACTTTTGTTTTTCTTGAAATTTAACTCTAGGGTACAATTCTTATAAAAATTCTAGTGTTTTCAAAAATATTTCCCCTTTCTTGGGAATAAATTTTAATGTGCATTTCTTATAAGAATTCTACTAACTTCCGGAGTAATTTCCCTTTCTTGAAAATTAATATCAATGCACCTTTCTTATAGAATGTTAATTACTCAAGAATAATTTCTCTTTTCTAAAAAAATACATTAACGTGCATCTCTTATAAACTTCAAGAATAAATTCTCTTTTTTTTGAAAAAATAATACTAAGGTGCATCGCTTTTAAATTGCCAGAATAAATTCTGAGGACTGGGCCCAGGGAGATTTATTAATTTGGAAATTTCATTTCCTTCCTTCATTCTTTACTAAACCCCATAAATGGTAGGGTCTCCTTCCTTTGTGGTCCCCTTGAATTTAACACTCTGCAACTCTATCCTTTTTCCAACAAAATACTCACGCCATCTCATCCATCAACATTTCAATAAATCACACATGCCAGCCAACAAACATACATTTTTTCAAGAATATAGGTACACAATTATATTCCTAAGAAAGCTTGTAAAACGTGTCGATTGCATCAATTAAAACATGGGACAAAATCTCAAATTTTTAACCTACCTTAAGGATGACTAGAAGGAAGTGATCTTGGCTTTTCCTTTGATCTCCTTCTACACCTTGCTTCCTTTAATTCTTACTTCCCTACAAAAATGCCAAATTTTCACTTCGGTCCAATCATTAAGGAACAGTCAAACACAAAATCCACAGGAAAACATCAAATTAGGGTACTTTAAATTATACCAGAGGTTCCGAAAGCTTGAGATCTAATTTCTGCGATTTTCCAGCAGTTTCGACGATGACGAATTATGGCAAATGGTGGTTGGGGTAGAAAAGTATACCAAAATGTAGCTTGCAACTCGAGGATGTTGGATCTGGTGTCCGTTCGGTGAAACTATTTTCCCCCGTTCCAAGCACGTGGCGACGGTGCTCTACCAGCTAGAAGCAGGCGAAGGAAGCTGGCAGCTCAGGCTATCAACGGTGGCCTTGAAATCACGATGGGAAGGGAAAATGCCGCTTTTCCGGTAATTTGTGGTAATGTCGATTCACTGCGGCATTGGGTACATCTTGAATCTTTCAGAACGACTGACGGCGGTGGTCGGTGGTCGATTCTTTGGCGGACGGTGGTGACAGTTTTTGGAGGAAAAGAGAGCATGAGAGAGAGAGAGAGAGCACGGGAAAGAGTGAAAATGCGGGGGGGGGAATGAAGGAAATGGGTTTTAAATCTCATAAGGGCATTTTGGTCTTTTCTCACTTCACCCTAGATAAATTTTGGATGTGTTTTCTGATTTAGGCATGAATTTAAGACAATATAAAAGGAATTTGGAAATTTTCAAACTACCTCAAGCTTCTTAAAATTATCTGTAAAGTTTCTCAGGGCAGATCAAAATCCCGCCATCAGATATAATTTAATTCTGAAAAATTCTCAAATTTTAGCTAAAAGCTCAGAAAAATTTTCTTAATTCAATTTTAACATAATTGAAATTTATTTTACCCAGTTTAATTTATTTTTAAAACTTGGGTTATTACAGTTAACATTATGGTGACCACAAAGAGAGAACTCTACCTTTTAATTGTATTAAGTAAAGAACAACAAAGAATACGTTGTTAAAAAAAGGATTAGGGTTGAATGGTGTTAATTTCATGGTGACCACAAAGAAATAACCCTACCTTTTAAGTGTATTAAGTAAAGAACAACAAGAAAGGAAATGGAATTGCCAAGTGAATAAAACTCCCTAGGGCGAGTCCATGAAAATTTTCTTGGAATCTATAAGCTATACACCAATATATATTTTCAAAAAAAATATGGGAATTTATTAATGGAAGAAAGGAAATTGTTTTTGAATTAGTAGAATTTTATAAGAAAGGATATTATTATTATTTTCAAGGAAGGAAATTATTCTTGAAATTGATTTATATAAGAAAATTAATTTTCAAGAGAGGAGAAATTATCCTTCTCATATTAAAGTTTTTGTAAGAAATGTACATTGGAATTAATTTCCAAGAAAGGAGAAATTATTCTTGAAAATACTAGAATTTTTATAAGAATTGTACATTAGAGTTAAATTCTAAGGAAAGAGAAAGTATTCTCGAAAATATTAGTATTTTCACAAGAAATGTACATTTATAGTAATTTCCAAAGAAAGGGGAAATCATTCATGAAATTAATATAATTTTTAAGAGAAGTGTACATTGATAGTAATTTCCAAGAAAAGGACATTTATGCCTAAAATTTTTGAATTTTCAGATGTACACTAGCAGTATTTTTCAATAAAAGGAAAAGCTTCCCTGAGATTTGTTAAAGAATTATAAAGGTGGCCAAGTGTCCACCTAGTGCCCAAGTGTGCACAATGACCCTAGGGAGGTGCTCCACGTAGTGCCCAGGTGTGCACAATGACCCTAGGAAGGTGGCTAATGTCCACGTAGTGCCCAGGTGTGCACAATGACCCTAGGAGGTGGCCAAGTGTCCACGTAGTGCCCAAGTGTGGACAAGGACCCTAAGAAGGTGGCCAAGTGTCCATAAGTGCCCAAGTGTGCACAAGAGATTTTTATAAAGGTGGCCAAGTGTCCACAAGTGTCCAAGTGTGCACAAGAGATTTTTATAAAGGTGGCCAAGTGTCCACATAATGCTCAAGTGTGCACAACTATTATATAAAAGTAAATTTTAAGAATGATAAGCTGAAATGGTTTTGCTAATTTTATGATAAAGTGTTTAATAGTATGTAAAGACATTTCATTTGAATAGAATATTATCACATTGACATTTAAATTGATCATACATTGCTTGCTAATTTTATTTCTGAACTATGCTATGTTTTATTTTATTTTCAAGAATGTAGAATTAAACGTTTTGGTGCTTACACCCTGATACATATTAGTTATTTTTAAACATCCAAATTGTTAAGCTACTGGCAAACTTGCGTTTCTCATTATATGCTAATATGTATCAGATGTGGACACGTAGCAGGCTAGGAGATCAATTTCTTTTAGGTTTAAGAAATTTTGTAACCCCTATTTTTAGGACTCAATCTAGACATACTTCATTTAGAGCTAGGATTATCCTTTTGGCAATAGACCTGAGATGTAATTGGGAAAGAATGGGGGAAGGGATATATGAAGGACCGGTCCACCTTGGAAATTTTAAAAGGGGTTTGAGTGACAGGATTGTTGTCTCCTAACTTCCTAGGGACGGGTACGTCATATATCCTGATATATGTTGAATGTAATGTAATGGATGTTATTGGACTATTATTATTTGAATTGTATGAAAGTTTAATCTTTCGCTGTGTAGTATAGGATTTCTGTTATTTTGCTGTGCATGTAAATTTTTAATCTAAGCAAAAGATCCCGAACTTAATCCGCTTAATATAATTTTAATGGTATAACTGCTCAAACATTAATTAAATAAAGGATAAAGATAATGTATCAAACCTATCTGTTTATATCATAATTAATGGTAATACTAGATAGGGGCGTTACATAAATAAGTTTAACCCAACATAGAAGTTCAGAATTACATGGTTTTCTCTTCATGAATGGAAAGATAACAACCTTTTCAATTTAGTCCCTAAAATTTTTGTAACTTGAAAATAGCCCTTAAAGTCATAAAAAATATTTCAAATTTGTATGAGGGCCTCCATGTAACTCTATCATAGAAAAATACCAAAATTTATAGAATTTCAGTTCATTACCTAGACTTTCTAAAAATTACATTTTAGTCCTTATTTTCCAAATGATAATTTTGCACTCCTTTTCTCTTATTTTCTACTTCTATCCATTCATAAAAGTCTCATTAGAATTAAAATTTACAGAAACCATCCAATTCTTGAAATTTTAGTTCATACCAAGAATTTCTAAAACTTTCATTTTAGTCCCTATATTTTCATATGGTGTCTTTGCCTCATTTTCCTTTCATTTTCCACTTCTATATAATCATAAGAGTCCCATTGGAGTTAGGGATTACAAAAATGTATCAAAAAATTGAAATTGAAATTCAAATAAAAAATTTTCAAAATTTTAGTTTAGTCCCTCTTATTTTTCCAGCGATTTCTAGTGACTTATGGCTGTGGGAGGCTCGACGAAGGTTACAAGCAACTTCAACGTCGACTAGAGCGCCAAACGTAAGGCTTACCAATGGCTAAACAGCGCAAAGGGCAGAGATCGATGTGGCTATTCTTGCTTCATGATGGAGAGAAAAACACCCATTTTTGACTACTGTGGTGGTCTAGCAAAGCTCCTGGTAATGTCGATGGGAGCCCTGTAATCCAATGGTGGTGCGATGCTGTGCAGGCGACGACATGATAGTGGTTCGATGATGAGGGGAAGCCATGTGATATGTATAATAATTTGATCATGATTTTGTTAAAATTGAATCCGGCACAATTTTCTAAGATTACGGTTGAAATTTAAAGATTTTTCAGAATTTAAAATCTGATCCGATGAAGGAAAACGCGACCCGGCAATAGGAAATTGACAGATAGAGTATCAGACTTTAGATCCTTAGACGGAGACCAAATCTCTTGCATGGAAACCCGTGCCCTTGCCCGAATCGAAGACGGCACCCGAAAGTTTCCCTGAGTGAAGTGACAAAATGTAACAACGGGAAAGATCTAAAAGAGTTTTAAAAGGATTTTAAAAGATAAAACTTGATTTTTAACCCTGATCCCAATCAAACAAAGCCTGACACGTATTTCGAGAATAATGACTTGACACAGAAGGTCGTTTGAAGCCAGAAACACGATTGAATAGAAAGAAATGTAATCCGGCGATCAGAAACTAACGGAAGGAGTTTCGTGCGTCAATTTCATTGACGGAGGCCAAGACTTTTGCATAGAAATGCGTGCCAACGTCTGGAAGGATACCAACACCCTAAAACATCCCCGGCTGGCCTGGGAAAAGTCAAAATCGTCCCTGGAGGCTTTAAATTATGCAAATTCCCTCCATTTCTCTCATTTCACTCTCTCTCCTCACCACACTCTCTCTCTCCTCTCTCTTTTCTCTCTCCACCTTCCTCCACCGTGAACGGCCGCCACAGCCACCGTGGGCCGCCACCAAGGGTACCAACCGACAGCCCTCACTGCCCACAACCTCCAGCAACCAACCACGGCCACCAACGGCCGCCGGAAAAATGTTGTTTTTCCTCTCCATCGCGCAAAATTTCTCCAGCTCGAATCGCCGCCGTTGACCCTCACCGCCCCCACCACCGTGTAGCCCGAGCTGCCAGCTTCCTCCAGTAGCTCGGCGCCGTCGAAAGGAGGCCGGACGTGCCCGTATCGAGGCAGAACGTCTTCCGTCATGTGAGAAGTTTTGTGGCTGGAAAACACTGCCCAAACGGCCGTGAACCGCCATTGCACCACCGTATTCGGACTCCTGGGCTTGCGGGCTTCACCGTGGTGTGATTTTCGAGGCAAACCGCACCTCTCCACCGTGCGCCACCGTGTGCCACTGTACGCCGCCGTGTGCCACCGTGCCGGAGCTTCTGGACGTGCATCCCGAGAAACTGTGACCACCGTGACGTAGAATTCCATCATCTGAGCACAGTGGTAAGGTCTGATTTCCCAAAAACTAATGATATATGACTGAAATGGCTGCCGAACGTAATTAGGCAATTAATTAACCTAGGTAACTGTGTAACCGAGTTTAGGATTGAAAATTTGATGACGTGACGAGCCTAAATGTTTAATTTCATGTCCAGGGAATTAATCAGGCTCAGAAACCGAGACTACGTGAAATTCTGAAGTGATTTAGAGCATTCGGAGACCAAGTAGGATAATTTACACTTCCCGAACCTTAGAATTGATTTAGTGAATACCTAAAAGATTTAGATGACTTGCATGGATTTACGTGCTGCTTTCGATGGATAAAATTGCATGCCTGTGTGCTGAAAACCCTAATTGCATGTTAGACACCTTGTTTATCGAGTTTAGATGCCTTTAGGGCAGAATTACTTAGGGTTGGGTACTTGATAGCCGGTATGGGACGGTCATTAAGTATTCCTCGTACAGGAAGCTTTTAAACAAAATTATTTTTATCAGATTTAGCCTGTACTGAGTTAGGGATTACGCGTTAAACCAGGACAACCCTAAGAAAGGTTTAGGGAATATAAGGGTGGATAACCTACACGGGGAAACGTTGTGATTTAGGCGTGATACCCTATAACCCTGAGGAATAGCCGACCGAGTGCATGTGAGTTCGAATAGACTGTATAAGGATGAGAATTGGCGTATGTGCACATGCTAGGGGACGCCCTAGATGTTGATTCTCACCCGATCCTTGAGTGAGTGATTGGTGTTACGGATCACACTCACAATATAGGCTTGATTCGGGTGATTGGTGTTACGGATCACACCCAACGATAAGAGAGGTATTCTCTCTAGACTACCTGCAATTAGAAGATGATTTAGATTCTACATAAATGGATTTGTAGCCAACGTGGATTGAGATACACAGGGCATGGGATTTCACTTGATTTTTGATGACTGATTTTTAAAGAAATTGATTTTATGATTTCGAATACTTGCCGCAATTTCCATGTGATTAAACGATTTTAAAGATAAGGTATTCCACTGTTTTCGAACTGATTTCGGGAAGACGATTTCGGTGTTCGCACCGCTGGGTATTCAACTAGTTTTTGAATGATAATTAAATTGTAAATTATTCTACTGGGATTCATATCTCATTAGGTCGTGTACTCAGATGAACAGGGACAGGGGCAGGAGCCCAGACGATAGCCAAAGCTGACTTGAGGATAGACCGGAGGATGATTAGCTTAGGCTTGAATCATTTGTATATATACTTTGATGACGCCGTTATTTATCGAATTCTGTTTCTTATAAATTCTGTATGGACTAGACTGAATGTACATATAACGTTTCAGATAGTATGCATGGATTGTAGTGATGAATTGATGTTGCTGTGTATGGATTTATATTAGTTATGTTTACTGCTATTGTTGGACTGGCTGTTGATTTTTAAACAGGTGATTCTGTATTTGGGATATGATCAAATTACAGAGGAAACTCTGCCAGATTTTTGGTAGAATTTACCACTGTAAACTTATGGATTTGAATTGAAATGTGTATGAACGTATGACGTGACATGTATATGAGTTTTAGATTTCATCCCAGAGTTATTATTGATGATGTATGTATGTGTATTTAGTTAGCTGCGTGTGAATCAGGGTTGAACGGAATCCGAATGGACAACGGAGAATCTATTTGGGTTACGCTCAACCAGTAGCGATCCCCTGACGTTCCCACATAGGGAATAAACATTCAGAACACCCCATATGCTTCCGCAAATCAGATAAGCATCGCGTAGGACGTATTAGGGGGTCGTTACACAAAAGACTAAATTGCCCCTAGAGGCTTTAAATTTCTTAAAACTCCACAAAATCCCACATTTGGCCATTTTCCTTCTTTCTCTTGCCTTCACTTTCTCTCTCTTCCCTCTCTTCCCTTCAGCACCACGCGCAGCCACCACCATCGCTCTGCGTCGCCGTCTGACCTAGCCACCGACGCAGCTCACCATCCCCGACCACGTGTGACTAACCCCGGCCACCCATGGACACCACGACCACTGGGAAAAGCCTTTTTCATCCCTCCGTCGCAAAACTCGCCACCCTCCGTGATCTCCGCCATTTGGCACCATCTGACGTCACTGCCCCTGCCATTGGGAAGGCTAAGCTACCACCTTCCTTCCACAGCTCGCAGCCACCAAATAGAGTCGCCACGTGCCTAGATCGAGGCATTTATCATTTGTCGTGTATGGAACTTTGCCGCCAGAAAACACCACCTTAACGGCCAAGAACTGCCGCACCAACCCCATATTCGGACTCCTTATCTTGCGGGCTTCATCCTAGTGTAATTTTTGACCTCAACTGCACCCCTCTGCCATGCACCGCCAGAGAAGCCAGAAAGGGTCCAGAACCAAATTTCCACCTTTCGGAACCCCCGGTATGATCTAAATTGCCTTAGTTTAATGTATTATGACTGAATTGGATGTTGAACATGTATAGAAAACTTATCGACCTAGGAAAACGTGTAATTAGATGTAAAAAAGTGAAATTGAATAAGTAACAGATTAAAACATTGATTTAATTGCCCAGGAAATTAACTAGGCTCGAATTCTAAAGATATGGGAATTCCCGAATTTAATTAGGAGCAAACGAAAACCAGGTAAGGTAATTTACGCTCCTTTGATTTTAGATTGATTCTGTGGATACCTAAATAAGAAATACGTGCTACTTTTAATGAGTATAATTGCATGCTTGTGTGCTGTAGATGCCTGTGGCATGTTAGAACAACTTGGCTATCGGATTTAAATGCCATAGGAGTGAGTTGACCTAGGGTAGGGTACTTGATAGCCGGTATGGGATGGCTGTTGAGTATCCCGAGTGTAGAGGATTTTATAAATATATTATTTTCAGCAGATTTAGCCTGTATTCGTTAGGGATTACACGATAAACCAGGATGACCCTAAGTAAGATTTAAGGAGTATAAGGAGGGATAACCTATACGAGAAAATGTTGTGATTTAGGCATAATATCCTAGAACCCTGGGAACTAGTCGACTGTGTGCATGTGATTACGAATAGACTATATGAGGATGAGGATTGGCGTATGTGCACATGCTAGGGGACGCCTTAGATGTTGATTCTCACCCGGTCCTTGAGTAAGTGATTGGTGTCACGGATCACACTCACAATATATGCCTGATTTTGGGTGATTGGTGTTATGGATCACACCCAATGATAAAAGATTAATTTCTCGTAAAATGACATGCAATTGGATAGATTCAGATACAGTCACATAATACTTGTGACAGATGTGAATGTGAAAACCACCAGGCATTGGATTTGATTAGATTTTGATTAAAAACTTTATATTCATTGAATGATTGCCTCATTTTTTCGTGCCATTTTAATGATTTTAAAAGATAAAGTATTTCACTGATTTTTGAAATAAACATAGGAGTTATTTTTGGTGCTTGCACCATTGAGCATTTAGCTAGTTTTGAATATTTATTTATTGTAAATTACTCTATTGGGATTTAACTATCTCATGAGGTTGTTTTGTAATGACCCCCTAATACGTCATACGCGATGCTTATCTGATTAGCGGAAGCATATGTGGTATTCTGAATGTTTATTCCCTTTGTGGGAACGTCAGGGGATCGCTACTGGTTGAGCGTAACCCAAATAGATTCTCCGTTATCCATTCAGATTCCGTTCAACCCTGATTTACACGCAGCTAACTAAATACACATACATACATCATCAATAATACCTCTGGAATGAAATCTAAAACTCATACATGTCTCATCATACATTCATACACATTTCAATTCAAATCCATAATTTACAGCGGTAGATTCTCCTGAAAATCCGGTAGAGTTTCCTCGGTAAATTGGTCATATCCCAAATACAGAATCACCTGTTTAAAACTCAACAGCCAGTCTAACAACAGCAGTAAACATACTAATATAAATCCATACACAGCAACATCAATTCATCGCTACAATCTATACATACTATCTGAAACGTTATATATACATTCAGTCTAGTTCATACAAAATTTACAAGAAACAGAATCCGTTAAGTAACAGTGTCATCAGAGTATATATACAAATGATTCAAGCCTAAGCTAATCATCCTTCTATCTATCCTCGAGTCAGCTTCGGCTATCGTCTGGGCTCACCTTTGTCCTGTTCATCTGAGTACACAACCTAATGAGATATGAATCCCAGTAGAATAATTTACAATTTAATTATCATTCGAAAACCGCTTGAATACTCATGGTGTGAACGAAATCGTCTTCCGAAATCGGTTAAACAGTGGAATACCTTATCTTTAAAATCGTTTAAACACATAGAAATTGCGGCAATATATCACAATCAGAAAATCCATTTTCTTTTAAAATCAATTATCAAAATCAAGTAAAATCTCATGCCCTGTGTCTCTCAATCCACGTTGGCTACAAATTCACTGTAACCAAATCTAAATCATCTTCTAATTGCACGTAGTCTAGAGAGAATACCTCTCTTATCGTTGGGTGTGATCCGTAACACCAATCACCCGAATCAAGCCTATATTGTGAGTGTGATCCGTAACACCAATCACTCACTCAAGGACCGGGTGAGAATCAACATCTAGGCGTCTCAGCATGTGCACATACGCCAATTCTCATCCTCATCTGATCTATTCGAACTCACTTGCACTCGGTCGGTTATTCCTCAGGGTTCTAGGGTATCACGCCTAAATCACAACGTTTCCCCGTGTAGGTTATCCACCCTTATACTCCCTAAACCTTTCTTAGGGTCGTCCTGGTTTAACGCGCAATCCCTAACTCAGTACAGGCTAAATCTGATAAAATAATTTCGTTTAAAAGCTTCCTGTACGAGGGATACTTAACTAGTCCCATACCGGCTATCAAGTACCCAACCCTAAGTAAATCCGTCCTAAAGGCATCTAAACTCGATAAACAAGGTGTCTAACATGCAATTAGGGTTTTCAGGACACAGGCATGCAATTTTATCCCATCGAAAGCAGCACGTAAATCCATACAAGTCGTCTAAATCAGTCAGGTATTCACTAAATCAATCCTTGGGTTCGGGAAGTGTAAATTATCCTACCTGGTCTCCGGTCGCTTCAATTCAAGTCAGGACTCTGCGAAATCTCAGTTTCTGAGCCCAATTAATTCCCTGGACATGAAATTGAATATTTAGATTCGTCACGTCATCAAATTTTCAATCCTAAACCGATTTACGCGATTACCTAGGTTAATTAATTTCCTAATTACGTTCGGCAGCCATTTCAGTCATATAACATTAGTTTTTGGGAAAACGGACCTTACCACTGTGCTCGGATTATGGAATTCTACGTCCCGGTGATCTCAGTTTCTCGGGATGCACGTCCAGAAACTCTGGCACGGCGGCACACGGCGGCGCACGGTGGCAGACGGTGACGCACGGCGGTGAGGTGCGGTTTGTCTCGAAAATCACACCACGGTGAAGCCCGCAAGCTCAGGAGTCCGAATACGGTGGTGGCACGGCGGTTCACGGCCGTTTGGGCGGTGTTTTTCGGCCACGAAGCGTCTTGCACGGCGGACGGCGTTTTGCCTCGATCCGGGCGCGTCTGGCCTCCTTTCGACGGCGCCGAGCTACTGGAGGCAGCTGGCAGCTCGGGCTACACGGTGGTGGGGGCGGTGAGGGTCAACGGATTTTTTCCGGCGGCTCCGGCGGCCGTTGGTGGCGGTGGTTGGTTCTTTGGTGGTTGTAGGCGATGGTGTCGGTTGGTACCCTTGGTGGCGGCCCACGGTGGCTGTGGTGGCCGTTCACGGTGGAGGAAGGTGGAGAGAGAAAAGAGAGAAGAGAGAGAGAGTGTGGTAAGGAGAGAGAGTGAAATGGGAGAAATGGCGGGAGTTTGCGTAATTTAAAGCTTCCAGGGGCAATCCCGACTTTTCCCAGGCCACCCGGGGATCTTTTAGGGTGTCGGCATCCTTCCAGACGTTGGCACGTATTTCCATGCAAAAGTCTCGGCCTCCGTCAATGGAAGTGACGCACGAAACTCCTTCCGTTAGTTTCTGATCGCCGGATTACATTTCATTCTGTTTGATTGTGTTTCTGGCTTCGAACGACCTTCTGTGTCAAGTCATTATCCTCGAAATACGTGTCAGGCTTCGTTTGATTGGGATTAGGGTTAAAATCAAGTTTTATCTTTTAAAATCCTTTAAAAACTCTTTCGAATCTTTTCCGTTGTTACATGTTTGCTCAGATGAATAGGGACAGGGGCCTAGGAGATAGCTGGTCAGAGACTTGACAACAGACGGACGTGCAGCTTAGTTTCTAGGCTTGAATATGTTATTGTACATATTTATGTTAATGATTTTTGTTGTTGTTGGATTTTATTAGATGTATTACTGAATTGGTTGACTGTTTATATTTGGGAGATGTTCAGATTATAGGGGAAACTCTGTCGGATTCTCGGCAGGAATTAATGTTTGAATCTCTGAATTTTTGATGCATTGCATGTGAATAGATGTATATGTTATTTATGGTTATTAGTTTTAATATTCTAGAGCTTATTTTGGTGATTGCATGTGTATTTAGTATAGGTGCAATTGATTTAAGGTTAAGCAAAATATGAATGGACAACAGAAAAGTCTTTTTAGGTTACACTCAACCAGTAGCGATCCCCTGACGTTCCCAAAAAGGGGAAAAAGTGAAAAATTATTTTGAAAATCCATATGCTTCCTTTACTCAGATATAGGATAGTGTATTGTGGATTAGGGGGTCGTTACAATATGGATAGCGAAAATGAGAGAGATTAGGCATGAGAGAGATAGGAAAATGGTCTGAATGAAAGAGAGAAGGGATTTTAAGGCATCTAGGGGCATTTTGATAACTTACCAATTTACTTCAGATAAATGTTGGACACATTTTCTGATTTAGACAAGAATATAGGATAATATGGAAGGAATTTAGAAATTTTTATGGTATCATAAGTCTTCCAAAATTATCTGCTAAGTATCTCAAGACAGATGAAAATTTTCTCATCAGATGAAATTTTATTCCAAAAAATTATGAAATTTAAGCTATGAGCTCAGAAAAATTCACTAAATCATTTCTCAATGACATTTCAACATTTCCATTAAAATTTTTCCTAATTACTTATTTATTAATTTGGGTTATTACACAGGATACTTGGCGAAGCTTGTAGGCAACTGAAGGACGTGTTGGACAGTTGAAACATCACTCACCGATAGCTGAAGGAGGTGTTTCGTGGCTAGATCAAAGAGTTGAAATCACAAACAAAAAGAGAGAAAAACATGATTGTGCAGCGTGCTAGGCGGTCTAGTGAACCTCCAAATGGTGTCGCGCGGAGGTCCTGCAATCCAGTGTGGGAGAAGGGCAGCCGAGCAGCATGAGAGGGAGTGAGACACGAGAGAGAAAAATGGCCTAAGGAGAGGGAGAAAAAGGGGAAGAAAAGAAGGAACTTGGGGCTTTTAGGGCATTTAGGGTATTTTGGTAATTTACTAATTTACGCAAGAAAATTTTGGATGCATTTTCTGGTTTAAGAAAAAGTATAAGATATCATGAAAGAGATTTGGGCATTTCGTAGAGTAAGAGATTTGGGAATTCTTTTAGAGTATCATAACCCTATCATAATTATCTGCTAAGCTTTAATTTGTAGGTAAATAATTCTCTCTCAGATAAAATTTTATTTCCAAAAATTCTTAAATTTGGGCTATAAGCTCAAAATAATTTACTTATTCACTTCACAACAATATTTCAAGGTTTTTCGTAAAATTTATCCCCGTTATCCAATTTTTAAAGTGGGGTTATTACACCTAACAGTGCCTTGAGCAAGAGTACATCCAATAGAAGGATACCTATAGAAAAAAATAATCTATATATATATATATAATAAATCCTTAATTTTTTTTCTCTCTTATCTTTTTTTTCCTTTCTTTCTCTACACTTCACCATTTCACTAAAATTTACACTTTAAAAAATTTCAGCACATTCCCTTTTCTAACAATGTTAGCATGTAATGAATGCGAAATAGATTATATTATTATTAAAGGTATGTTCTCTATATAATTTAAAATGTAAAACTACTTTTTTGGTCGCCAATTTATACTGTCTCTGTCAATTTGGTTCTTAAACCCTTTTTTTTTGGTCAATTGCATCCTTAAACTTTTGAACTGAAACCAATTTGTTTTTCACCCTAATTTCATCTAAATTGTTAATGACAGATGCAAATATTACGTTCCACGTGAATTATATTGTTGATGGTGCAAATTTATAATTAACTAACATTGTCAATTTTGTCCCCAATGTTTTTGTTTACTTTCAACTTCATCTCTATAGTTTATTGATTATGTTAAAGTTGTCTTCAAACTTTTGGATTATGTTGAAAAAGTCTCTGTTGTCAAATATGAACACTTTATAAATCTAATAATAGAAAGAAATAATTTTAACACAATTTGAACTTTCAAATAGAAAAATTAAATTTGTCCTCAAACTTTGACAAAAAAAATTAGAAAATTTTTTTTTGTTCATATTTGACAACGAAGATATATTAATTATACTAATTTCTTATGAATTTTTAAAAAGAAAATAATATTTGCAAATAGTATTTTATTTTGTTTATAAAGTAGTGGGCCAACCAAACAAATAATATATATATATATTGCAATATTCGTTTGCGCTCATAAATAAGAGTGATGGAGCCAATTAAGAGACCAAAAATAAAATAATTCAGGATACTTATGATAAAAAAAAAATAATTCAACTTTATTTTAATGTAAATGTTAGTAATGTTTCTATCTATTTAAAACTAAAATTTATTTTCATAGGTCAAGTAAAATTTGTTTTATAGTTCAAGTAAATTTTGTTTTGTTTGTAGTATATTATCGTTCATAACAAATTTTTTAGATAATAAAGAAATTAGAGAAAGATACTTTCCCTCTTTTTTTTTTAATTTCTTGGCTAATTTTTCTATTTAATTTAATACATTATCATTATCAATTTATCATAACTTAAAGTTGAAATTTTGCTATTTCTATGTCTTTTTCTTTCCACATACATTGAAATTTATTATTATCAATAAAATTATCAATTTCAATTTAACAAATTATCTTTTATTAG
Source organism: Senna siamea (assembly GCA_031216115.1). NCBI lineage: Eukaryota > Viridiplantae > Streptophyta > Magnoliopsida > Fabales > Fabaceae > Senna > Senna siamea. The sequence goes on from CM062356.1 coordinate 16,625,834, forward strand.
ATTTTTTTTATGTGTTCATATTTGATAAATAGGGGCTTTTTTTAACATAATTTAAAAGTTTGAGGACAACTTTAACAGAATCAATAAATTATAGAGAAGAAGTTGATAGTAAATAGAAACATTAAGGGCAAAATTGACAATGTTTAACTATAGATTTGAACTGTTAATAGTATAATTCATGTGGAATGTCACATTTGCATTTTCTGTTAACGATTTAGATGGAGTTAGTGTAACTACCCCATAATACAACATACGCGATGCTTATCTGATTAGCGAAAGCATATGGGTTGGTTTAAATAGTTATTTCCGATGTGGGAATGTCAGGGGATCGCTACTGGTTGAGCGTAACCCAAATAGACTTCCCGTTGTCCATTCAGATTCCATTCAACCCTAATTCACACGCAGCTAAACTAATTATACATACATACATCATAAATTACTGTGGAATGAAAACTAAAATCCATACGTACGGCATACAATCATTAAATGCAAAATCCAACTTAATTACATAAGTTTACAACAGTAAACCCTACCGAAAATCTGGCAAAGTTTTCTTTGTATTTCGAACATATCCCAAATACAATAGTCACCTGATTTATACATATACAGTCAATCCAATCACCACAGAAGACATAAATGACAGAAAACCAATATACAGCAACGTCATCGAAATATATACAATGAAATTCAAGCCTAGACTAAGTCGTTCTTCTGTCTATCATCAAATCATCGTCCAGCTAAAGTCTAGGTTCTTGTCCCTGTCCCTGTTCATCTGAGTAAATAACCTGGTGAGATATAAAATCCCAATAGAATAATTTACAATTCAAATATAATTAAAAATCTAGTTGAATACTCAGCGGTGCAAGCACCGAAAAATATCTTCCCGAAATCAGTTCGAAATCAGTGAAATGCCTTATCTTTAAAATTGTTTTATCATATGGAAATCGCGACAAATAATCATAATCATGAAAATCCATTTCTTTTAAAATATCAATCATAGAAATCAGGTTAAATTCCATGCCCGGTGTATCTAAATCCACGTTAGCCACAAATCCTCTGTGACCAAGTATAAATCATCATCTAATTGCACATCATCTAGAGAGAATACCTCTCTTATCATTGGGTGTGATCCGTAACACCAATCACCCAAATCTAGCCTATATTGTGAGTGTGATCCGTAACACCAATCACTCAGTCAAGGACCGGGTGAGAATCAACATCTAGGGCATCCCATAGCATGTGCACATACGCCAATTCTCATCCTCATATAGTCTATTCGAACTCACATGCTCACAGTCTGTTATTCCTCATGGTTCTAGGGTATTACGCCTAAATCACAACGTTTCTCAGTGTAGGCTATCCCCCCTTATACTCCTTAAACCTTTCTTAGGTTCATCCTGATTTATCGCGTGATCCCTAATGCAGTACAAGCTAAATCTGATAAAAAAAATCTTATTTTAAAACTCCCTATACTCGAGATACTTGACGACCGTCCCATACCGGCTATCAAGTACCCTACCCTAAGTAAATTCGTCCTAAGGCATCTAAACTCCATAAACAAAGCATCTAACATGCAATTAGGATATCCAGCACACAGGCATGCAATTTATTCCATCGAAAGCAGCATGTAAATCTATGTAATTAAATCTAATCAGTCAGGCAATAACTAGGTCAAATCTATGAATCGGGAAGCGTAAATCATCCTACCTGGTCTCCTGTCGCTCTAAATAGATTCAGAACTTCACGTATTCTCAGTTTCTGAGCCCAATTAATTTTCTAGACATTAGATTTAATATTCAAGCTTGTCACGTCATCCGTTTAACAATTCTAAGTCCGGTTACCCTAATTCCTAGGTCAATTTATTGCTTAATTACGTTCGACAGCTATTTCAATCAGAATTCATCAGTTTTTGGGAAATCAGACCTTACCAATGTGATCAGATGATGGAATTTTGTCCCAGGGTGATCTCGATTTCTCTTGGTGTATGTCCAGAAGCTCTGGCATGGCGGCACATGGCGGCGTATAGCGGTGCACGGCGGAGGGGTGCGGTTGGCCTCAAAATTTACACCACGATGAAGCCCGCAAGACCAGGAGTCCAAATATGGTGGTGACACAGTGGTTCACGGCCGTTTGGATGGCATTTTCTGGCCACGAAGATTTATGCACGGCAGACAGAAAATGCCTCGATCCAGGCGCATAAAACCTCCGTTCGACGTCGACGAGCTGGTGGAAGAAGCTGGCAGCTCAGGCTACACGATGGTGGGGGCGGTGACAGCCAATGGTGGCAGACGGTAGCGATCTCAGCTGGCGAAAATCCCACGCGATGGAGGAGGAAAATGCCATTTTTCGGCGGCACTAGCGGCCGTTGGTGGCCGTGGGTGGTTGTTGGAAGTTGTGGGTGGCGAGGGCTGTTGATTGGTATGCTAGGTGGCAACTCATGGTGGCTGTGGTGGCGGCGCATAGTGGAGGAAGGAAGAGAGAGAGGAGAGAGAAAGTGAGGTGAGGAGAGAGAGAGATTTAAGAGAAATGAAGGGATTCCGAGAAATTTAAAGCCTCCGGGGGCGATTTTGACTTTTCCCGTACCACCCGGGGATACTTTAGGGTGTCGGCTTCCTTCCAAGCGTCGGCATGAGTTTCCATGCGAAGCTTTTGGCCTCCGTCAGTGAAATTGACACACAAAACATCGTCTATCAGTTCCTGATTGCCGGATTGCGTTTCTTTCCATTCGATCGTGTTTTTGACTTTGAACAACCTTCCGCTTTAAATTACCATCCTCGAAAGTCATGTCAAGCTTTGTTTGATTGGAATTAGCATAAAAAATTAGGTTTTATCTTTTAAAAAAAATTTTGGTTGTTACATTCTCCTTCGCTTAAAAGAAATTTTGTCCCCAAAATTCATACCTATGAATAGTTCTGGGTATCTTTGCCTCATCTCTTCTTCTTTCTCCCATGTCATTTCCTGCGATGCTACATCCTGCCAAAGTACCTTAACTAAAGGGATTATTTTACTTTGAAGTTGCTTAGTCTTAAAGTCAAGGATTTAAACAGGAGTAGATTCATAAGTCAAATTTTCCTTTAATATTATCGGTTGATTCCCTAATACATGTGCAGGATCTGGGACATATTTATGAAGTTGGGAGACGTGGAAAACATTATGTAGGTTTGACAAATAGGGAGGTAAGGCAATTTGGTAGGCAATGGGACCGACTCTTTGTAAGATTTGGAATAGTCTTAGGAATCTAGGGCTTAGTTTCTTAGTCCTCACCTGTCTACCGATACCTGTGGTGGGGGACACTCTCAGAAATAGTGATCTCCCTCGTTAAATTCCAAAGACCTTCTTCTCTTGTTAGCATATGATTCTTGCCTATGTTGGGCAACTCTCATCTTTTCCTTGATCATTTTAATCTGATCAGTGGTTTCTTATACCATTTTGGGTCCCAACAGTGCACTCTCCCCCATTTCTACCCAACTTAAAGGTAACTTACAACTCCTCCCATACAGAGCCTCATACGGTGCCATACCGATGGTAGAGTGATAATTGTTTTTGTATGCAAACTCTATCAACGGCAGGTGTTTATCCCAACTTCCTTTCTGCTCAAGCACACAAGCCCTTAACATGTCTTCTAGGGTTTGAATAGTCCTCTCAGACTACCCGTCAGTCTGAGGATGGTAGGCTGTGCTAAATTTAAGTTGGGTTCCTAAGGCTTGCTGTAGGGATTGCCAAAATCTCGAAGCAAACCTAGGGTCTCTATCGGATACTATACCTGACGGTATTCCATGTAACCTCACGATTTCCCTAAAGTATACTTCGGCTAATTTCTCCATGGAGTAACGCACCTTAATAGGTAAAAAGTGCGCAGACTTGGTTAACTTATCCACTATTACCCAAATGGCATCAAATCCTGCTGGGGTTCTAGGTAATCCTACCACAAAATCTATAATGATTTGATCCCATTTTCTCTTTGGTATCTCCAATGGTTTTAGTAGCCCTGTGGGTTTCTGATGTTCTATTTTAACCTGTTGAAAAGTCAAACAGGAATTCACATAGTTTGTGATATCCTTCCGCATACCGGGCCACCAAAAATTTCTCTTTAAGTCCTGATACATCTTGGAAATACCAGGGTGAATAGTGTAATGGCTTCTATGGGCCTCTGCTAACACTTTTTTCCTTTAGTTCCTGGTGGTTCGAAATCACTACCCTCTTTCTAAACATCAAAACTCCATCAGGTTCTAGTCCAAAATCGGGTTGGTCTGCGTATATTTCCAAGGATTCATCCTCAAGTTGGGCTTGTCTAATCAATTCTCTCAATTCGCAGGTTATCAAAAATTCACTCATCACTAATCTTTGCGGAAACGAGATTACGTTGAGGCTGAGATTCCCAAAATCCTCAAGTAACCTCATTTCACCAATCATTAAACTAGCTAGCTGTAGTGACTTTCGGCTTAATGCATCAGCCACGACATTCGCTTTCCCTGCATGATATTTCAATTCAAAATCAAAGTCTTTTAAGTATTCTACCCACCTATGCTGCCTCATGTTCGATTCCTTTTGATCAAACAAATACCTAAGGCTCTTATGATCACTATACACTTCAAATACAATGCCATACAGGTAATGTCTCCAAATCTTTAAGGCAAACAAGACGGCAACTAATTCTAAGTCATGGGTGGGGTAATTCTCCTCTGCAGGTTTCAATTGTCGCGATGCATAAGCCATAACTTTTCCATCCTACATCAAGATGCAACCCAGCCCTCTCAGGGATGCATTCGTGTATACGGTAAAGGGTTCTAGGGGTTTTGGAATAATTAGTATAGGAGCGGTGGTCAATTTCTCTTTCAAAATTTGAAAACTAGTCTCACATTGTTCGCTCCATTCGAATTATACCCCTTTTCGAGTCAACCGGGTTAATGGCACAGCTATCTGAGAAAATCCCTGAATGAATTTCCTATAATAGCCGGCCAAACCCAGGAAACTCCTAATCTCAGTGACCATTCTAGGTCGATCCCAATCTAATACTGCTTCAATTTTCTTTGGGTCTACTGCTATTCCTTCCCCATTAACCACGTGTCCTAAGAATTTCACTTCTTCTAACCAAAACTCACATTTATATAGCTTTTCATACAATTGCTTCTCTTCCAGTATATTTAGCACCGTGCTAAGATGCTGGGCATGCTCTTTGTGAGTTTTGGAATAGACTAAGATAACATCGATGAATACCACTATAAACTGATCTAAATAGGGTCTAAAGATTCTGTTCATGTAATCTATAAAGACAGCTGGTGCATTCGTCAATCCAAATGGCATCACTAGAAACTCGTAGTGGCTATATCTTGTTCTAAACGCTGTCTTAGAGATATTCTCTTCTCTAACACTAATCTGGTGGTATCCTGATCTTAAGTCTATCTTAGAAAATACAGTTGCGCCTTGCAACTGATCAAACAAGTCATCGATACGTGACAATGGGTATTTGTTCTTAATGGTCACCTTATTCAATTTCTGGTAATCAATACACAATCTTAAACTCCCGTCTTTCTTCTTTACGAATAAGACCGGAGCTCCCCATGGTGATACACTTGGCCTAATGAACCCCTTCTCTAACATATCTTCGATTTGGACCTTTAATTCTCTTAATTCCGCTGGGGCCATACGATATGGGATCATGGCTATTGGGCCCGCTCCCAGAATCAGGTCAATGGTGAATTCTATCTCCCTAGGTGGTGGTAGTTTACTCACTTCCAAAGGAAATACCTCCAGAAAGTCACTAGCAATTAGGATTTGGCTTAGCCTATCCTGTAACTCTACCTCAGAGAGATTAAGGAACATATCACCTATTTTACAAGCTCTGTCACTCCCTCGTACAGGCACATTATCCAGATAAGTAATTATCCTTTCAGAAAAATTCAACAAGAGCCGATTCCTAGTTAACCAATCCATTCCTAAAATAATGTCGATCCCAGACAATGGTATACACACTAGGTCCACAAGGAATAAAGTATCTTCAATGGTTAAGGGGCAATTCAGGCATATTCGTGGGGACATAGTGGCTTCTCCCAAGGGTATGGATATGTATAGGTCACAGGGCAGGGTTTGAACAAGTAATCTTATTCTTTCTACGCATGCATCAGCGATAAAGGAGTGCGTAGCACCCGAATCAAACAATACTATTAAAGAAAAATTATAGATTTTACCTCTACCCTGCATCAAGCCCGAAGACCTGTCGATATTGGCAGCATTCATAGTAAAAACTCTCCCTGGAGTCTGTGGTTTTCAGCTACCGGATGTCGGCTGGTTCCCAGTGGAAGGGCAGTATCTGGCCATATGTCCTATACCTCCACACCTATAGCACTAAAGTGGAGTCTGATGCCAGTAGGGCTGATTCGGATGTCTGGTGCCACACTTTGGACAGGGTGTGTTGTCAGGTCGTCTTCCACTGCTGCTAGAAGCCCCTGGTTACGGTTTAAACATACCGCTTCTCACTTTAAGATTTCTGGGTGCTGGTTTGGGCTGGTTCCCTATTCTCTGCGTCATATTCTGAGCCTGTCTTTGTTCTAGATTCTTGCTTAGGATTAGGCACTTATTTACCAGCGTGGCGAAGTCTCTAATCTCCAATGTGGCTAGCTGAGTCTTCATGGGTAAGTCTAGGCCTTCTTCTAATTGCCTCGCTTTCCAGGCCTCATCATAGTGCATTCGCAGGTAGGTGGAGTATCGTGATAATTCTTCAAACTGTTTCAAATACTCCTCAAATGGCTTGCCTCCCTGTGTGAGCTTCAAAAATTGTGCTTCCTTTGATTGTTTTACGCTCTCAGGGATGTACTGGTCCATAAAGATGCTCTTGAAAGACTCCCAGGTAAGTATAATGCCTCTGCTTTCCATTAGTTGCTGGGCATCTGTCCACCTAAGTTCTGCTTCGCCTTTCAACATGTATGTTGCATATGTGACCTTCTGCTCATCGTCGCACTGTAACAATCTGAAAATCTTCTCAATATCTTTCACCCAGGCTTCTATAATAGCTGGATCAGAGGCACCTGCAAATGGAGATGGACCTGCTCTCTGAAACTCGATCCATCCTTGATATAGTGGGTTTGCATGCTGGGTGGCTCCGTCATTTCTCATCTGTCTGTCTTCCTGTTGTTGTCTCATCATATTAGCACTGTTAATGGCTTAATCTCTCATTGCATCAGCCATTAACCGGATGGATTCCATCATATCGCGCATGTCGACATCAGTCTCCATGCTACCACTACCCGAAGCACCCTGGTTCCTTTGCCTTGGCCTTCCTCTAGGCCTACGAGTGGCATCCCTGTTAGATTCTGCCATACTTATCTGACACAGAAAATAAACATATCAGTCATACAGTAACAGTTAACAGAAAGACATTAAATTTATTCCGTTCATTATTGGTTCAAAATCAGGTCCTAACATTCCAGAGTCAAATTAATCAAAAGCCTAAAGCTGCAAGCCCGAAGATTCAAAGTCCTTAACCCACTAAACCAGACAATTCGACAAATCGGGCTTTGATACCATAATTGTAACAACCCCCTAATACAACATAAGCGATGCTTATCTGATTAGCGGAAGCATATGGGTTGGTTTAAATAGTTATTCCTAATGTGGGAATGTCAGGGGATCGCTACTGGTTGAGCGTAACCCAAATAGACTTCCAGATGTCCATTCGGATCCGTTCAACCCTAATTCACACGCAGCTAAACTAATTATACATACATACATCATAAATTACTCTGGAATGAAAACTAAAATCCATATGTACGGCATACAATCATTAAATGCAAAATCCAACTTAATTACACAAGTTTACAGTAGTAAACCCTACCGAAAATCTGGCAGAGTTTCCTATGTATTTCGAAGATATCCCAAATACAACAGTCACCTGATTTATACATATACAGTCAATCCAATCACCACAGAAGACATAAATGACAGAAAACCAATATACAACAACGTCATCAAAATATATACAATGAAATTCAAGCCTAGACTAAGCCGTTCTTCTTTCTATCATCAAATCATCGTCCAGCTAACGTCTAGGTTCTTGTCCCTGTCCCTGTTCATCTGAGTAAACAACTTGGTGAGATATAAAATCCCAGTAGAATAATTTACAATTCAAATATAATTAAAAATCTAGTTGAATACTTAGCGGTGCAAGCACCGAAAAATATCTTCCCGAAATCAGTTCAAAATCAGTAAAATGCCTTATCTTTAAAATCATTTTATCATATGGAAATCGCGGCAAATAATCATAATCATGAAAATCCATTTCTTTTAAAATATCAATCATTGAAATCAAGTTAAATCCCATGCCCGGTGTATCTAAATCCACATTGGCCACAAATCCTCTGTGACCAAGTCTAAATCGTCATCTAATTGCACGTCATCTAGAGAGAATACCTCTCTTATCGTTGGTTGTGATCCGTAACACCAATCACCCGAATCTAGCCTATATTGTGAGTGTGATCCGTAACACCAATCACTCACTCAAGGACCGGGTGAGAATCAACATCTAGGGCGTCTCCTAGCATGTGCACATACGCCAATTCTCATCCTCATACAGTCTATTCGAACTCACATGCTCACGGTCCGCTATTCCTCAAAGTTCTAGGGTATTACGCCTAAATCACAACGTTTCCCCGTGTAGGCTATCCCCCCTTATACTCCTTAAACCTTTCTTAGGGTCATCCTGATTTATCGCGTGATCCCTAACATAGTACAGGCTAAATCTGATAAAAAAAATCTTATTTAAAAACTCCCTGTACTCGGGATACTTGACGGCTGTCCCATACCAGCTATCAAGTATCCTACCCTAAGTAAATCCGTCCTAAGGCATCTAAACTCGATAAACAAAGCGTCTAACATGCAATTAGGATATCCAGCACACAGGCATGCAATTTATTCCATCGAAAGTAGCACGTAAATCTATACAATTAAATCTAATCATTTAGGCAATCACTAGGTCAAATCTATGAATCGAGAAGCGTAAATCATCTTACCTGGTCTCCTGTCGCTCCAAATCGATTCAAAACTTCACGTATTCTCAGTTTCTGAGCCCAATTAATTTCCTAGACATTAGATTGAATATTCAAGCTTGTCATGTCATCCGTTTAACAATTCTAAGTCTGGTTACCCTAATTCCTAGGTTAATTTATTTCCTAATTACGTTCGGCAGCTATTTCAATCAGAATTTATCAATTTTTGGGAAATTAGACCTTACCAATGTGATTGGATGATGGAATTCTGTCCCAAGGTGATCTCGGTTTTTCCCGGTGTATGTCCAGAAGCTCCGGCACGGCGGCGCATGGTGGCGTACGGCAGCGAACGAACTTTTGAACGGCATTTTCTGGCCACGAAGATTTACGCATAGCAGACGGAAAATGCCTCGATCCAGGTGCGTCGGACCTCCGTTCGACGTCGGTGAGCTGGTGGAGGAATCTTGCAGCTCAGGCTACACGATGGTGGGGGCGGTGACGGCCAACGGTGGCGATCTCAGCTGGTGAAAATCCCACGCGATGGAGAAGGAAAACGCTGTTTTCCGGCGATGCTGGCGGCCGTTAGTGGTTGTGGGTGGTTGCTGGAGGTTGTGGGTGGCGAAGGTTGTCGATTGGTATGCTAGGTGGCGGCTCACGGTGGCTGTGGTGGTGGCGCACGGTGGAGGAAGGAAGAGAGAGAGGAGAGAGAAAGTAAGGTGAGGAGAGAGAGAGATTTGAGAGAAATGGAGGGATTTCGGGAAATTTAAAGCCTCCGGGGGTGATTCTGACTTTTTCCAGAACACCCGAGGATACTTTAGGGTGTCGGCTTCCTTCCAGGTGTCGGCACGAGTTTTCATGCGACAATTTTGGCCTCCGTCAGTGAAATTGACACACGAAACATCGTCTGTCAGTTCCTGATCGTGTTTCAAAAACACGATCGAATGGAAAGTCATGCCAGGCTTCGTTTGATTGGAATTAGCGTTGAAAATTAGGTTTTATCTTTTAAAAACATTTTCGGTTGTTACAGTTAGGATGAATGAAAAAATTAGTTCCAATTCAAAAGTTTAGGAGCACAATTGACAGAAAAGAAAAGTTTAGGAACCAAATTGATAGAGACCCTATAGTTTGGAGATTAAAAAGGTATATTTGCCTAATTTAAAATGAAATGTAGATATTTTTGATTTTTTTTACACTTGGTGGGAGCAAGTATAACATGTTCATTTGTAAAAATTTTGTTTAACCAAAAAATAAAATTTGGCTACAAAAATAATATTTTAAAAGATTAAAACTAAAGTGTAATATTTCAAAAATGAAATAATGCCATACAGAATCTGTCTCAAATCTTTAAAGATGATTTGAAGATAAAAAGATAAAATAAATAAATAAAATAAAGGATAATAAAGAAGAATAGGATTAATAATATTAAATAAAAGGAGAGCAAATTAATCATGATAAGTAACAATAATGAAAGTCAAAATAAAAGATAATAAAATCCTATCCAAGATTTAAATTTAAAATAAAAATAAAAAGAAGAAGAAAAGAATAAAAAATAAACAAGAGATAATAAAAAAACCAAAAAATTATGAAAATATTTTTCAAATCATAATTAAAATTTAAATCCAAATTTTAAAAGAGTTTCTTTTCAAGAAAAAGTAAATAAAGAAAAAATGAATAATTAAAATAATAATAATAATAATAATAATAATAATAATAATAGGAAATTAAAACAATAATAAAGAACAATGAAAAAGATAATTAAAAATAGAAAATGAATAAATAAAATAAAATAAATATAAATATTAAAAAATGTCTTTCAAATCCTAACCAAGTTCAAAATTCAACTTTTAATTCAATAAAGATAAAATTTTGAAAATCCAACAACAAAAAAATCAATTTCAAGTTTGAAATAAAATAGAATTAAAAAACTAATTAAAAAGATAAATATAAAAATCCTTAACTCTAATAAAACAAAATTCCCCAAAATCATGCCATGCACCACAAAATGTTATAACAAAATAAATTTCAAAATTTAAACAAATTTAAGATTTAAAAGTAAAATGGATAAATAAAATATAAAAAAGGCTTTGTACAAATATATACATTTTTTAATATATTCAAAATTATCCTATTTTAAATTAGATAACGACGTACGTTGAAAAATTTTTAAAATAAATTTTCTATGCAAGAGTTAAATTCGCTCTTACAAACAACAAATTATGACCCAAATTTATTTTTACTAAGAGCAAATTTGAATCCTACATAAAAAATGTATAAAAATTTATTTTAAAAAATTTTCAATGTGTATTGCTATCTAATTAAGCATAAAACAATGTATAAAAATATTTAATTGCAACGTGTGTCACTAAGAATTCAAGTGACACACATTGCAACAATGAAAAAGTATTTCTCACACAAGCATGCGACACAAGTTGGATAAGTTTAAAAAAAAATTTCTAGAAGTTGATCTTAATTTTCTCCATGTGATTTTAATTTTTTTTGAATACAAAAAAATTGGTAAATATAAATTAAAAAATTATAATCAACATTATAAAAAATGTATTTAAAAAATTAAAATAAATATCATAAATAATTAAACATATAAAAAATTTCAATTATACGTTATTAACTAAAAAACTATAATAAACATTAAATAATTTAAATTAACAAGAAAAAATGTATATTCTTCAAAAAAAAAAATATTGATAAAAATTATTGTAACAGATAAATATATATTTAACAAATAAATAAATAAATTGTAATAGATATATAAATATTTTATATTTTATATTTTTTGGATTTTTTATATTATTATTTTTTTAATAACTAAAATGTACACTTAGATGTAAGAAAAAATAAATAAATTTACCTAATAACAAATTTTATTTAATAAAATATGATTGAATTTTTTTTATATTTTAATTATTTATGAAATTTTTTTTAATTTTATAAATAAATTTTTTGATAATGTTGATGTTATTTTTTAATTTATATTTATCAAATTTTTTTAATATAAAAAGAATGTTAAAATCAAATGGAGGAAGTTAATATTGACTTTTAGAAGTTTTTTTTAAAAAAAATTTGTCCAAATTGTGTCACCTTCTTGTTTGAGAAATATTTTTTATGGTTACAACTTATGTCTCTTAAATTTGTAGCAACACACGTTGAAATTAAATATTTTTATACAGCGTGTTATGCTTATTTAGATAGCACCACAAATTAATGAGTTTAACGTATTACGTTATGCCAAAAAGCGAAACACGTTAAAAAATTTTTAAAATAAATTTTTATGTAGGAATCAAATTTGTTCTTAGTAAAAATGAATTTGGGCTACAACTCACTTTTAGTAAGAGTGGATTTTTAGTAAAAAGTTTTGACTAGCAATTCATTCTTAGTAAAAGCGAATTTAGATAAATTTTGAACAGAATTTGCTAATAATATTAGCGAATTTATAGTGCTACAAGAAAAGTCGTATATTTTTGTAAATTTGATTTAACATAGGATAATTTTGAATATATTAAAAAATGTATATATTTGTACAAAAGCCTATTAATATTTCTATATACAAAAATAAAAAATATATAAAATAAATTATAATAACCTTATGAGAAGAATTTGAAGGAAGAGATGGAGAAAGTTGAAGTCAATGGAGTAAAAATAAATGAAATGAAAAAGAAAAAAAGAATAAATGGTGGAGGAAGAATGATTCAACGGAAAGATTTGAGTAAAACTGAAAAAAATGAGAAGAAGTGGGATGAAGAGATAAGTGAAAAGAATGATTTAAATGGAAAGGTTTGAGAGAGTGAAAAGGATAGAAGAGTGAAAAAGAGAAGAATGAAGGAAGAAAAAGAAATGGCATGTGTAATAACCGAAAATATTTTTAAAAGATAAAATCAAACTTTTAACACCAATTCCATTTAAACTAAGCCTGGCACGACTTTTGAGGATGACAGTTTGAATCGGGAAGCGATTTGAAGTTAGAAACATAATCGAATGGAAAGAAACGAAGTTTCGTACTTCAGTTTCACTTACAGAGGCCAAAATCTTTGCATGGGGACTCGTGCCAATGTCTGGAGGGAAGCCGACATCCTGAAGTTTCCCCGGGTGGTCCAAGAAAGTCAGAATCGCCCCCGGAAGCTTTAAATTTCTCGAAACCCTGCCATTTGGTGCATTATTCTCTCTCTGTTCACTCCACTTTCTCTCTCCTCTCTCTCTTCTCTCCTCCACAGCGCGCCGCCACCTGAGCCACCGTGAGCCACCACCTGGCATACCAATCGACTCCCCTCGCCACCCTCAACCTACAGTAGCCACCCACAGCCACCAACGGCCGCCAGCGTAGTCGAAAAATGTCGTTTTCCTCCTCCATCGCGTTGGATTTTTGCCAGCGGAGATCGCCGCCGTCAGCCACTGTTGGCCGTCACTGCCACCACCAGCGCGTAGCCTGAGTTGCCAGCTTCCTCCACTAGCTCGTCGACGTTAAATGGAGGTTCAACACGCCTAGATCGAGGCATTTTCTGTCCGCCATGCGTAAAACTTCAGGCCCAAAAAATGTCATCCAAACGACCGTGAACCGTCGCGCCACCACCATATTCGGACTCCTCGTCTTGCGGGCTTCACCGTGGTGTAAATTTCCAGGCCAACTGCACCCCTCCGCCATGCGCTGCCGTATGCCACCGCACGCTGCCGTGTCGAAGAATCTGGATATACACCGGGAGACACCGAGACCACCCTGGGACAGATTTCCATCATCTGAAAAGACTGGTAAGGTCCGATTCCCCAAAAACTAATGAATTTTGATTGAATTAGCTGCCGAACTCGATTAGGAAATAAATTGACCTAGGAATTAGGATAATCGGACTTAGAATCATAAAACGGATGACGTGACGAGTTTAAATATTCATGTAAATGTCCAGGGAATTAATTTGGCTCAAAAACTGGGATTTCATGAAGTTCTGAATTGATTCAGAGCAACAAGAGACTAGGCAGGATGATTTACGCTTCTCGAGTTCTATATTTGACCTAGTGAATACCTGAACGATTAGATTTAATTACATAAATTTACGTGCTACTTTCGATGGACTAAATTGCATGCCTGTGTGCTGAAAATCCCATTTGCATGTTAGATGAATTGTTTATCGAGTTTAGATGCCACTAGGACGGGTTTACTTAGGGTAGGGTACTTGATAGCCACTATGGGACGGCTGTCAAGTATCCCTAGTACAGGGAGTTTTTAAATGAGATTGTTTTTACCAGATTTAGCCTGTACTGCATTAGGGATCACGCGATAATTCAGGACAACCCTAAGAAAGGTTTAAGGAGTATAAGGGGGGATAGCCTACACGGGAAAACGTTGTGATTTAGGCGTAATACCCTAGAACCCTGAGGAATAGCCGACTGTGAGCATGTGAGTTTGAAGAGACTGTATGAGGATGAGAATTGGCATATGTGCACATGCTAGGGGACGCCCTAGATGTTGATTCTCACTCGGTCCTTGAGTGAGTGATTTGTGTTACGGATCACACTCACAACATAGGCAAGATTCGGGTGATTGGTGTTACGGATCACACCTAACAATAAGAGAGGTAATCTCTCTAGATGACATGCAATTAGACGATTTAGATTTGGTCGTAGAGGACTTGTGCCCTATATGGATTTAGATACACTGGGTATGGGATTTAACCTGATTTCTATGACTAATTTTCAAAGAATTGGATTTTTATGATTATGAGTATTTGCCACAATTTCCATGTGATAAATTGATTTTAAAGATAAGGTATTTAACAGATTTTGAACTGATTTCGGGAAGTTGTTTTAGGTGCTTGCACCCTGAGTATTCAACCAGATTTCAAACTATATTTTGAATTGTAAATTATTCTACTAGGATTTTATATCTCACCAGGTTGTTTACTCAGATGAAAAGGAAAAGGGACAAGAACCTAGACATTAGCTGGGCGATGCTTTGGTGATAGACAGAAGAGAAACTTAGTCTAGGCTTGAATGGCATTGTATATATTTTGACTGATGATGATGTATATTGGTTTTCTAAAATTTCTTCTTTCTGTTGTTATTGGACTGGCTGTATATGTATAAATTGGATGACTGTTGTACTTTGGATATGTCCGAATTATAGGGGAGACTCTGTCATATTTCTGGTAGGGTTTACCGCTGTAAACTTGTGAATTTAAGTCAGAATTTGTATGAATGCATGATATGATGTATATATGGATTTTAGTTTTCATTCCAGAGTAATTTATGATGTATGTATAAATTAGGGTTGAACGGAATCCGAATGGACAATGGAAAGTTTATTTAGGTTACACTCAACCTGTAGCGATCCCCTGGCATTCCCACATCAGGAATAACCATTTCAAAGACCCATATGCTTTTGCTAGACAGATAAGGGATTGTGTATGTTGTATTAGGGGGTCGTTACAGCATGCATATGGAGGAGGGGGTTTAACTTTTTTTTTTTTTTACAGATAAGGTGTCGTGTGTCATCACATTAGACACATGAGCATGTCACGCCATCTTGGATAATGTGACAAATTCATAGGTATAATTTTTTTCGTTACTTGGGATAGTGAAATAGAAATGGCCAAAAAAAGAAGATTTTTTTATGACCAAAATAAATATTAATATGTAAATAAATTTAAAATAAATACAATTTTGTAAATGATAAAACATATTTTTATCGGTGTTGTGGTTTCGATGGCTAGACTCTATAGATAGTGAGAGCTTATAAAAGAAGAGAAGGTCAAAGGCTATAAGAGAGTTGAAAGGCCTTGTTGCGAGCTTCAATGTCCAAGTTATAGAGAGTAAAATGTGTTTAGTAGTGTACTTAAGGAGTCTTTATATAATAATTTTAAGAGTCTTCTAGATACAAGATCAAGATTAACACTCTTGGTTAATTATGATCAAATTTAGTATTATTAGTAATTAATATTTAAATAAAATATATATTGGTATAAAATCCTAACCTAAGGAACATTCAAATTATTTTGTAAATGCAAATATGACTTACAAGGTAGATTGAAAATAAACTTTGCACGAATGTGTTTGCTGTAATAACCCAATTTAAATTTATTTAAAGAATTGGGATAAAATATTTGGAAATCTTGAAATATTATTGGGAGACGATTAAGGAAATTTTTCTGAGCTTGTAGCTAAAATTTGAGAATTTTTCAGAATTAAATTATATCTGATAGCGGGATTTCGATCTGCCCTGAGAAACTTTGCAGATAATTTTGAGAGGCTTGTGATAGTTTAAAATTTTCCAAATTCCTTCCATATCATCCTAAATTCTTGCTTAAATCAGAAAATGCATCCAAAATTTATCTAGGACAAAGTGAGAAAAGATCAAAATACCCTTAGAAATATTAAAATCCATATTTTCTTCATTTTTACACTTCACTCTCTCTCTCTCTCCCTGTGTTTCTCACTCTCTCTCTCTTGTGTTTTCTTTCCCTTCTCGCTACCACCACTGTCCATCCAGCAAATGACCACCACACTATCACCCATTGTTGCCGAAAGGTGCAGCTGCTCCGCTCGACACCGCAGCACGCCGCCTGCAGCTCTCTGGACTGCCATAGCCGCTAAAAAATGGCATTTTCCCCTCTCTGTCGAGATTCCAAAGGCGTCTTTGATCCGACCAGTTTTGTGCCGCTTGACCGCCAGTGATCAATTCTTGAGCTACCCAGCAACATCCTCGAGCTGCTGATGACCTCATCTGCCGCTGTCGCCACTGCCAGTTGTCGAAAAAAGCTAAAGAAGGTGCAGGGACTAAAATGTAAATTTTTAAAATCTTCGGTATACACTGAAAAACTCTGAATTAATCACTTTTTCTATAATTTCTAGCTTCTATAATGCCATTAGGGATGAATTGAAGGGTTAGATCAGAGAAGAATGATGAAAATCATAAATTTAAAAATAGGGACTAAATTATAAATTTTGGAAAATTCTGGTATGAAGTAGAATTGCAAAATTGGAAGCATTTCTATACTCCTTAGCTTAATTAGGACTCTTATAAATGTATGGAATTGGAAAATGGAAGGAATTTTTGGAAAAGTCTCAATTTCAAGTTTAGGGACTATACTGAAAAGGTTGATATAGCCTGTTTAAGCAGCGTAAACCATGTACATTCTGAACTTTTAAGTGAATTAAGTTTATTTAGCCTTTTAGAAGCATCATAGAGTGACTTGGATAATTTTATAGCTAAAAACCAACTTCGGGATAAGTAAGGGACTAAAGTGCAAACATATTATTTTTAGGCATTGAAAATAAGTTTTAATCCTGAACATTGGTTATAAAAATGTACAGAGGTGGCTTGAAGAATTAGTCCAAGGAAAGGAAGAAGACTCTTAAGTTAAGTGAAGGAAATTCCAATTTAAGGTAGATTAATTTACACTCCCCTTTATTTTGATGAATGTTTAATGTGAATTGATTGCTGTAATTGTGTTTGCGAACATGTATCGGGAAATGTGTGCTAGATTAGATAAGTATAAGAAAAGACCTGCATGTGTTTGAAATGTATTTGAAAATTCTTTGCTGCTAGTTTTGATTAGACTATTGGAATTGTATGCTTATAGTTCAGACAAAACCTGGGATGGATACTTGATAACTAGTTTGGGACAGTTGTCAAGTATTCCATATTCAGACTTGCTTTTAAAGTTCCATTATTTGAACACTGAAATGGTCTATATATGTTAGGGTTTACTCATTAAACCAATACACCCCTATGAAAGGATATAAGGAGTAAAGGAGGAGAGTCTATATGGGAGAATGGATTGGTTTAAGAGTAAAGCCCTATGATCCTAAGCATTGGTCACCTATATGTATACGTTTCCTTGTAGTTGGCATAGAGAAATGAGACTTATTGGTAATGTGCACATGATGGGGGACACCCTTTATTGATATTAGGCTCTCAGTCACAAGGAAGACGGTCCTATGACAATCACTGGGAGGGTAGTCCTCGTGATAGCAACAATCTTAGTCACATGGAGGATGGTCCTATGACAATCATCGGGAGGATGGTCCTCGTGATCTTAAAATGAGATTGGAAAATAGCAGGCAATGAATTGTGAACTTATTTATATGATTTTATGCACATATGTACAGATGACTAAAATCCTTGCAGTAATGTAGTAGCGTTATGCAATGGATATGGAAATTTAGCTGCAGGCATTTTGAAAAATGATGGTTTTTCATAAATACTTATACTCTTTGATTGAAAGAATGATTTTGATTTATTATATCTAAATAGCCACTAGATTTCCCATGTTTATTGATTTTTGATAAATAAAGCTTCAATTCACATGTTTTGTTTAATGAATGAGTTTGAGGAGAGGTTTTCTATACCCGAACGGGAGTATAGCTAAACACTCTGCTATTTTGAATAAAATAAATTGTATATTACTCTACCAGGATTCAAAATCTCATTAAGTTGTGTGTTCAGGCAATCAAGGGTGTGATAGCGCCAAGAATTAGCCTAGAATTGGCTATGTTTATTGCGTATAATTGAAGAGAGATCAAGAAGCTATGATATAGCTTAGTGCATTAGTTGTAAATGGCTTAAGGGCCTTAATATGATGTTTATTAATCATTGAATTTGTATTTGGAGATATTATGTACGCTAATGGTAAATGTTAATGTTTTATATCCTGTAATTAGTATCTCAAATGTAATGTATGAAAAATAATCTATATGTATATTCCATAGTATGTTGATAATTGTATTATTGTGATGATTTGAGATATTAGATTAGCTGTGCAGGTATGGGGTTAAGTGAAATCTAAATAGGGACGACTATTTGGATTACACTCAACCAGTAACGACCCCGAATGATGCATATTTTGGAAGTAAAAATTTTTCATAGCATTTCACGCTTCTTACTATGACAAGGAGGTCGTTACAGTTTGGTATCAGAGCTTGATTTTGATAAATTGTGGGAAATGTGAGATTGATTTAGGTTGATGGTTGAACTGCTACTTAGGAATTTTTGATTTTGAAATCTTAAACTCTGAAGTATATAAGCTTTAGATTCGAAATTTGAGATATTAAGGATAAACTAGCTACCATGGTTTTATTGATGTTTCTAAAAGTCTATTTGCTTCTTTTTGTATCAGTAAGCCATGGAAAATACAAGTGGTGCTATTGGGTGATCAAGAGGAAGGTATAAAGGAAGGATTAACATAGATGAAGAAATGATTGAAATGATAGATTCCTTTAGAATGATGGCTGAGGCAATGCGAGATCAGACTGCCACTAGTGCTAACCTCATAAGAGAAAACCAAGGAAAGCCTAATCTTAGACATGGACACGGGACTAATGAACAGGGTAACTATTACATGTACCAAGGCTGGTTGAAGTTTTAGAAAGCAAGACCACTGGCGTTCAAGGGTACATATAAACCTATGGCAGTTGAAGGATGGCTGAAAGAATTAGAGAAGATTTTTCAATTGCTCTACACCACAGATGAGCAGAAAGTCACCTACGCCACTTATATGCTGAAGGATGAAGCAGAAAACTGGTAGAGTGGTGCAAGGCCACTAATGGAAAGCAGAGGCATTCCACTGACATGGGAAACATTCAAACAAGCCTTTCTAAGGAAGTATTTCCCTAAGAATTTTAGACAAGCTAAGGAAACAGAATTCCTACAGCTTAATCATAGGGGTAGACCGTTCGAGGAGTATCTGGCTCAGTTTGAAGAGTTAGCCAGGTATTCCACAGATTTGAGGCTGTATCCAGATGAAGTTTGGAAGTCAAGACAACTGGAGGCAGGCCTAGACTGGCAAATGAGGAACCAGATAGCCCCGATGGAAATATGAGATTTTACATTTTTGGTAAACAAGTGTCATATTTTGAGTTCCATTTTAAAGGAGAGGCAGCATATGAATCAGAGGTTTGCTGCCTGACAGAAACAACCTGCTAAAAATTTAAAATGTCAAAGGCAAAGGAGGAAACTTTAAGCAACAACAAGGGTCATCTAGTGGTAACAGACGGCCTAAAATAGCTAACTGTCCCAAGTGTGGAAGCAAGCATGGAAATGAACCTTGCAGATATAGAGCGCCCGTGACTTGTTTCAAGTACGGGAAGATAAGGCATTTTGTAAGATTCTGCCCATTTGATGGAAGTCAATAAGGTCCTAGTAGATCAGGAGGGCCAAGACCACAAGCCCCAGGGAGAGTCTTACCTTGGATGAAGCGAACGTCGAGGAATCACTAGGACTGATATAGGGTAGAGGTAAAATTTATGATTTTCCTTTAATAGTATTGTTTGATTTGGGTGCTATGTACTCTTTTATAGCTAATACATGTGTGGGAAAATTTGATTTACCTTTTTAAAGTATGCCTTTTGATTTATGCATTTCCACTCCTTTGGGAAAATCAACTATTTCTACCCAAATCTGTTTGAATTGTCCCCTATCTATTGATAACCACTTGTTTGTTATTGATCTGGTATGTTTGTCTTTGACTAGGATTGATGTTATATTAGGAATGGATTGGCTGTCAAAGAATAGGATTGTTCTGAACTGTTTTGAAAAGAAAGTATTCTATTTGGATGCCTTGCCTACAGATAAGGGTGATATACTTAGTGAAGTCAATGAAATTTTTCTGAATTGTTCCCAAAGAGAACTCCAAGAGAGGCTTAGCTCCATTCCTATAGTAAGAGATTTATAGAGAGGTTACCCCCACTTAGAGAAATTGAAATTACCATCGACCTAGTGCTAGGTAATGGACCAATCTCAATCTCACCCTATAGGATGGCACCCACAGAATTGAGGGAATTGAAAGTCCAGATAGAGGACCTATTAAAGAAGGGGTTTAATAGACCTAGTGTGTCACCTTGCGGGGCTCTTGTCCTATTTTTGAAAAAGAAAGATAGGGTCATGAGATTATGTATAGATTACCGTCAGCTGAATAAAGTGACTATTAAGAACAAATACCCCGTACCCAGAATAGATGATTTTTTTAACCAACTATAGGGAGCAACTATATTCTCTAAGATAGGTTTGAGGTCAAGATACCACCA
The DNA here is from genome assembly GCA_031216115.1 of Senna siamea. Taxonomy (NCBI): domain Eukaryota; kingdom Viridiplantae; phylum Streptophyta; class Magnoliopsida; order Fabales; family Fabaceae; genus Senna; species Senna siamea. Next base: position 16,646,839 of record CM062356.1, read on the forward strand.
GATTAGGGTCAAGGAGGAGGATATCCCTAAGACATATTTTAATACTTGATATGGCCACTATAAGTTTTTAGTGATGCCATTCAGCTTGACCAATGCCCCAGCGGTATTCATAGATTACATGAAAATGATTTTTGACCTTACTTGGATTAGTTTGTGGTGGTATTCATAGATGACATTCTGATCTATTCTAGGACTCTCGAAGAGCATGCAAAACATCTTAGGATGGTGTTGTAGATATTAGAGGAGAAGCAGTTGTATGCGAAATTTGAGAAATGTGAATTTTGGTTAGAAGAGGTCAAGTTCTTAGGTTGTGGTGAGTATAGTAGGGATATCGGTGGATCCCAAAAAGATTGAGGCTATGTTAAGTTGGAACCGGCCAAGCACAGTTACAAAGATTAGAAGCTTTTTGGGTTTGGCAGGTTATTATCAAAATTCATACAAGGATTTTCTCAGATCACTTTGCCATTAATTCGGTTAACTAACAAGGGTGTAGAGTTTAAATGGAGTGAAAGATATGAGAGGAGTTTCCAAACTTTTATTGTATCTGAATAGCCACTAGATTTTCCATGTTTATTGATTTTTGATAAATGAAGCTTCAATTCACATGTTTTGTTTAATAAATGAGTTTGGGGAGAGGTTTTCTATACCTGGACGAGGGTATAGCTGAACACTCAGCTGTTTTGAATAAAATAAATTGTATATTACTCTACTGGGATTCAAAATCTCATTAAGTTGTGTGTTCAGGCAATCAAGGGCATGATGGCGCCAGGAATTAGCCTAGAATTGGCTATGTTTACTATGTAGAATTGCAGAGAGATCAAGAAGCTATGACGTAGTTTAGTGCATTAGTTGTAAATGGCTTAAGGGCCTTAATATGATGTTTATTAATCATTGAATTTGTATTTGGAGATATTATGTACGCCAATGGTAAATGTTTATGTTTTATATCCTGTAATTAGTATCTCAAATGTAATGTATGAAAGGTAATCTAGATGTATATTCCAGAGTATGTTGATAACTGTATTGGTGTGATGATTCGAGGTATTAGATTAGCTGCGTAGGTATAGGGTTGAGTGAAATCTGAATAGAGACGGCTATTTGGATTACACTCAACTAGTAACAGCCTTGAACGATGCATATTTTGGAAGTAAAAATTTTTCATAACATTTCACGCTTCCTAAATTATATTCTATGATAAAGGGTCATTACATTTGCCATTATATATATTGGTACAAAAATTACATATTATTGAAAGCATTTATTTCCTCTTTTGAAGAAACAATGGTACATAGACCTATAGGTGTTAGAACGGGCTAATCTGAGGAGCTCGGTGAGTTGACAAAACTCTAACTCACCTTACCAAGCGAGTTACATTGGTTGGCTTGTTTAATGCACAAAAAAATCTTTTTTTTTTTCAAAAATTACCTATCAAATGTTTACCTAATACAAATTTAAAGATAAAATTTGATTTTTCATTTTCATAACATGACTATTTTGACTAATATACATAAGAGAATTAAAGAATCTAAGAAGGAAAGCAAATATGTGATGAGTCAAAGCATTAAGCAAAAAGCCAAAAGCCAAAATGGTCACACATTCTTGAACCATACCAAAAAAAATTAAGATAAAATAAAAGTAAATAAATTATTTATTTTTAAATTTGTAAAAAAAATAAAAAAAATTCAGCTAACCCATGGGTTAAGTGAGTCAAGTCAATTTTTTTCTATAATTATACAGGTTGGAAGATGGAAAACCAACACACCATATTGATGGGTTAAACGGGCCAACTCGGTGGATTATACTCGTTTTGATAGCTCTACGTAGACCCTAGAATTTAACCAATAAAATTTGTGATTTCTCTTACTCAGCTTGGGCATGTTCATTGATATTCTACACAATACAATAATTACTTCCACTATGTAAGTGGACCTATGTTACATCCCTTCATTTTCTACTATCTAATGGCTTAGTGGTTATTCCTCCATGAATTTTATTTTATTATTTTATTTGATAACAATATTTATTTATTAAATTCAATTATATTTATAATTATATTATTAAAAGGAAATGTAACTCCTTGGTCAAGAGGAGGTAACTCTCCTTCTTAAGAGAAGCCAGTGTCTCTCCCTAAAAGGAGGTGACTCCTCTTTTGAAGAGAAGGTGACTCATTTTCTTAAGTAGAAAGGGTGCTTCCTCCTAAGTAAAAGAGGTGTCTCAACCTAAGTAAAAGGGTATCTCCATATTAAAAGAGAAGCTACATCTACCTCTTCTACTCTATATAATCCATCATTTGGACAATAAACATAAGACATTAGATAATAGCTATACGGTACCATGACATAGCTTAAGAATATACAGAGTGCCTTGCTATAGGCTCTACAGAATACCTTGCCTTGGGCTCTTTAGAGTGTCTTGCCTTAGGCTTTATAGAGTGTCTTGTCTTAGGCTCTATAGAGCACCTTGCCTTAGGCTCTACAGAGCGCTTTTCCTTAAGCTTTATAATATCACATGATCTTTGGTACCTAGTCCCAATGCAACTTGTTGTGTGGCTATTTGACACAGTGCAAGTGTACACTATCAATAAACAATATAATAATGAATAAGACTATACTCCTCAAGGAATTTTAGCCAAGGTTTAACTAAGTACTAGTATTATTGTGTTCACCTTATCTAAGAAACACGTAATATTGAAGTCAACAAAGATGTAAAACCTCTAAGTAAATCACAAATATTAATAAAAGAACTAAATGGAATAAAACCCCTAGGATTATAGTCTAATTTAGCACTTCAATTGTGACATCACTGTTAGAAAACATGGGCTTACATTAATTAAAATTAATACCATTTTTCTTTAAAAATTATGGGTTAATAGGTGGTCCATTAAAGGAGGCCCAATTAAGAATTATTAGGCCATGACACACATTAAACTAAGTCTAGTAAGCGGCTAGGTGTAGGCCTTTTAATTTTACTGAAGCTCGGAATGGAAGAGCCTAGTAAGACGATTTCACTTATACAAGTTAGGTCCCCTCTCTAACACTAAGATTAAGTGAACATCCCCATTGTAGCTGCTGCTTAAGTTGGGGAATAGAGAGGAAGACCTAGCCACTAGTAATTAATACACTCTAAGATTTGAATATGGCACAGACAGGTATGCAATCTCTTATCTATACAAATAATTCAATGTTTTATGAATCATATATAACTGTCAAAATTTTACGTTTGATATTAGAGCCTACATATATGATTATAGGACTTGAATATTGCTTGAATTTTCGCATAAAACATATTATTTTGTTAAATTTTTTTGGATGTGATTTTGGCCAAATCACCTACAATAACGTTAGGGCTTTTATTCGTCTTTGAATTAGCTTTGAATTAAGGTATTTCATGCTTAATATCATGATGTATTTAGGGAGAAATTGTGACTTGAATTTTTGGCTATGCCTATATGAATCTCGAGAACCCTAGTAAGATTCAACCAAAAATTCATATGATTAAAGCAAAATTCCAAAAATTGAATGCCTAGGTAGCTTTGTGATGTTGTTTAGGATTAAAACCCTAAACTAATTGTAATCACTAAAAATGTGGCTACAATTATAGGGAAAAATCGTGGACGTGTCGTTCAAAATCTTCTTGATTTTGATAAAAAAATTCATCCTTTGGCTGCATTTTTTACTTCAATTGATTGCAAATACAAGCTTAGAAACTTTTTTTTTCAATGAAAACCCTTAAAAATCTTGGATTAAAATGCATTAACACGTGTGAATTGGTCGCAGGTTCAATACGAATCACATGACCTTGTTTTGTGCCAATGGGCAACTCTGCTGGAGGTTGCAAAAGACTCCTCTAACGAAGCCTACTTACAGCTTATCCAGGGGGTGGCACATAAGGCTCACCCTAATGCCCAATCACACCGGTTCAAGTCATACTATGCCTTTTTGATTTTTTCTTGATTTTTTAATATTTTATTTTAATTTTTGGAAAACATAAAATATTTATTTTAAATTTTCAACATAGTTTGTGATTTTTTTAATACAAAATAAATATTTTAGGAAACTTTTTGATATCGAAAAATCATGAAAAAATAATATCACAACCTTTGAACCCATTAAAGACCCTCACTTTCCTTAGTTAGGCCCATAATTTGTATACTCCTAAGCTAAACCCTAATGTCCTTAATTATACATTAAAATCTTTAAAAAGGTGCAAAATTGTTGTTCAAATTTTGATTGGGCTATTAATTAATGGTTTATTTTTATGATGCTTCCTAGTATGGAAATTTTTTGTTTTGGATTGTTGAGAATAAATTAATAAAGTAATTAATTCATCAAAGTTCATAAAATCGTTAAGTTCCTATGTTGATGGGAAGTAGAGGCAATTTTAAATAAAAATTCTAATATGGGAATTTTTTTTTGGTGAATTGTTGGAATTATTACCACTAAAGTGGCTAGTCATTAAAATTTACAAATTTATATAAGTCTCATATTGATAGAATTATTTATTGAATTAATACATGTAATTTCCTACCCAAAGGGGGTTATTATGTGTGTTGATTCTAGGATCACATGAAGCATGTTGATGAGTGCATATGATCTTGAAAATTAATCAACCCAAAGAGTATAGTTTTTCTGATTATATGTTCCCATTATATTTTTAAAGGATTTTATCTGCCTAAAGGAGATTTAATTCTTTAAATTTTTATATCATCTTTATTTGCTTCATGATGGCATTTTATATTCTCTGCCTGAAGGGGAGTCTATAATGATGCAACCAATTTTCCTTCAAGTTTGGCTAAATATTGAATTTTAATATTTGATTGCCTCATTTATTGACCAAATTAATTATTTGCAAATGATTTATTTCAATGTGAAAAAGAACAATGCCAAAATTGAAATGCTGACTAGTTCCAATTACAAGAAATGGAAACAAGACATGAAATTTGCTTTAGGGATAGTTGATATTGACCTGGCATTAAGGGTAGATGAACCACCTAAACTTACTAAGAGTAGTAGTGCTAATGACAAAGAGTTTTATGCAAAGTGGGAGAGATCTAATTGACTCAGTCTTATAACCATCAAGAGATCAATTGTTTAACATCTCATGAGTGGTTTACTAGATACCACAAATGCTAAGGCATTTTTTAAGGTTGTGAGGGAAAGATTTCATATCCCAGACAAGGCAGAAGCTGGGTAATTGATAAATGAACTAGTGACAATAAAATATAATGCTTCTAAAGGGGTCAGAGAGTATATCATGAAGATTGTTCACATCCAGTCAAATCTCAAATATCATTAAATAACTCTTCCCAATGGCTATGTCATACCTACATTCACTTCCACTTAAATTCAGTCAAATCAAGATAGCATATAACACAAAAGATGAAACATGAAACCTCAATGATCTGATTTCCAAATGTGTGGTTGAAGAAGAGAAGTTGAAAAAGGAAAGATATGAAACTGATTATTTTGTTTCGAAGAGTAAGCATTCTTTAATAAGGGAAAGGAGAAATTTAAGAAGGAAAAGTCACATACTCCTACGAAAGATCACACTTTTAAAAGGCTTGGGAATAATCAAAATGCTGGTAATGGGGGACCAAAAAATTAACACTAGTGAGATGAACTATTACTTTTGCGAGAAGAAGGGTTATAAGAAGGCTGATTGTTATAATTATAAGGCATGGGTAAAGAAAAAGAAAAGGAAGAAGCAAAAGGCTCAGGGACAGGAGAAGACCAACTGAAAGGGAGTCTAAGTTGAAGGTTGGGAATGGTGTTGATGTAGAAGTTTAATACATAGGAAATGTCATTTTGATTCTTGACACTAGTTTTCAACTTGTATTGAGTAACACCTTTTACATTCCCTATTTTAATAGGAACCTTATTTTTGTTTCTTCATTGGATAAAGCAGGATATTATTTTAATATTAGAAATAAAAGGGTAGACATCCTTTATGATTATGAGATAGTTAGTAAATTTCTTTTATCAGATGGCTTATATAAACTTAGTTTAACTCTGAATGATGAATTCTTGCATTTTGAAAACCCCTCCATTAAAAGGCCTATGACAAAAGAGAAATCCTTCTTCTTATGGCATAAACGTCTCGGTCAAATTTTTTCAGGATAGAGTTGAATAATTAACTAAGAAACAAATTTTACCTTCACTTAATTTTGATGACATGGGAATATGTGTTGATTGTGTAAAAGGGAAATTGACTAAGACTTAGAAGAAATCTATAACATATAGTGAGGGGCTTTTGGATTAATTTACACTAACATCAGTGGAACTCACTCAACTACCTTATGTGGAAAGAAATATTTCAATACTTTTATAAATGATTTCTTTCGTTATGGGTATTTTTTCTTGATTGAAGAAAAGTATGATGCTCTTGTGTCTAAAACTTACAAGACTGAAGTAGAGAAGCAATTGGGGAGAATCATTAAGATTGTAAGATCTGATTGTGATGGTGAGTATTATGGCAAGTATGATGAAGGTGGACAGTAGAAGGGTCCTTTCGCTAAATACTTATAGGATTATGATATTGTTGCTCAATATACCATGCCTAGAAGTCTAAAACAAAATGGTGTGGCACAAAGGCAAAATTGTACACTTATGGATATGGTAAGGAGTATGATGAGTCAAATCTGCCTGAATTTTGATGGGGTGAAGCAATCAAAATAGCCATATATGTTTTAAACCGTGTCTCGAGTAAATTTGTACCTAAAACACCTTTTAAGTTGTGGATTGGTAGAAAGCCTAGTTTGAATCATCCTTGTATTTGGGGTTATCCTACAAAGGTAAAGATTTACAATCCTTTGCAAAGAAAATTAGACTCTAAAACTTCAAGTTGCTTTTTTGTTGGTTATTCAGAGTATTCAAAAGGATTTAGATTCTATTGTCCTACTTATGGCACTAGAATTTTAGAAGCATTAACTGCAAAGTTCCTAGAGTTAGATATGGCTAAAAGCAGTTGTTCTCAATCTCTTGAAACACCTGAATCTAGCAAGATTGTTTCCATCCCTTTATCATTCTTAAATGAGACTTTTCCAATTGCACATGTTAGAGACGAAACTGTGGCCTTACCTATTTAGGAAGAAGATCCTGGGCTACTTGTGACTGAAATTCCTCAAGTTAATGAACCAACCCCAAAAATTCCCTTAAGAATATCTCAAAGAGAAAGAAGACCTGCAATAAGTGTTGTCTACCAAGTGTATTTGGGTGAGGTTGACTATGATATTGGTCATACCGTAGACCTTGTAACTTATGTTGAGGCAATAAATAGCAGTATCTTGGAAAAGTGTAAAGCAAATTTTAACAGTGTCCTCTCTAATAACTATAATTTATAATTAAATAATTAGGAAAAGTTTTACTGGAAAGCTTGAAATTTTGTTAAGAAGTGATTAAGTGAATTATTTTGGGCTCACAGCTTCAATTTGAGAATTTTTTGGAGTAAAATTTTATCTGATGGAGAGTTATTTATCTATAAATTAAATCATAGTAGATAATTTTGGTGGGCTTATGATGTTCTAAAAATTTTTAAATATCCCCTATGATATTCCATATTTTTTCCTAAATTAGAAAATGTATTTAAAATTTATCTAGAGTAAAGTGGTAAAAGACCACAATGCCCTTGGATACCTTAAAATTCAAAAATTCCCTTATTTCCTTCATTTTCTCACTCCCCTCGCGAATGACTCCCTCTCTTCTCCCTCACCATCGCGCGTCACCCTTTGCCCTCAAAACTGCCGTACGTCGCCGCTCCACTATACTACAATAGCTCGTCGAACTGCAGGGTTTCTATCGACGTTGCCAAGAGCTTTGCCAAACCACCACAACAGTAAAAAATGGCCATTTCCCCCCTCCATCATGGATCTAAACAGTAGCGTCAATCTCTAGCCTTTGCACCATTTTGGCCATCGGTAAGCCTCGGGTTTTGTGCTCTAATCGATGTCGAAGCTTCCTGCAACCTTTGCCGAGCCTCCTACCACCGTGAGCCACCAAAAATCGATATAAAAGTAAGAGGGACTAAACTAAAATGTTTAGAATATTTTAGTTTGAATTGGAATTTCAATTTTTGATACATTTCTGTAATCCTTGGCTCTAATAGGACTCTTATGATTGTATGGAAGTGGGAAATAGAAGGAAAATAAGGCAAAAACACCATATGAAAATATAGGACTAAACTAAAAGTTTTAGAAATTCTTGTTTTAAACTGAAATTTCAAGAATTGGATGCTTTCTGTAAATTTTAATTCCAATGAGACTCTTATGAATGGATAGAAGTAAAAAATAGGAGAAAAGGAGTGCAAAATCATCATTTGGAAAATAATGACTAAAATGTAATTTTTAGAAAGTCTAGGTAATGAACTGAAATTCTGTAAATTTTGGTATTTTCTATTATATTTAGTTACATGGAGGCCCTCATATAAATTTGGAAGATTTTTGATGACTTTAAGAGCTATTTTCAAGTTAAGCAAGTTTTAGGGACTAAATTGAAAAGGTTGTTATCTTTCCTTTCAGGAAGAGAAAACGATGTAATTCTGAAATTCTATGTTGGGTTAAGCTTATTTAGCCTTCCAAAGTGTCCTAGAAGAAATTTGAGAGTTTTATAGCCAAATGTTAAATTTGAGGTAAATTAAGAATTTAATTCCAATAGATTTATGTCTGAAACGAATTAGTGTGGGAAAATTGAAACATTGCTTTCAAAAATTGATAGAGGTGGCTTGTGGAATCAAGAAAAAAGTGCAAAGGGAAGAATCCTAATTCAAGAAGAAGAAATCAAGGTTAAGGTAGAGTATAAGGAAATGAAAATGTGAATTTTATTGATTGAAATGAAATGTATTTTTGTGAAATGGAAAATGTTTGAAGAAAATGCTTATGAAATGGAATGTTTTCATATATGTATAAGGAAGTATACCTGTATGTGTTTGAAAGTATGAGATAAATCCTTTGTTGCTTGTTTTAAATTTGACTATTGGGTTGTATGCTTATAGTGCAAATGAAATTTGGGGTGGACATTTAATGGCTGGTATGGGACGATCATTAAATGTTCTTTATGCATACTACTTTTGTAAAAATGTAACTGTTTTCATATATGATGGTCTGTGTTTGTTAGAGGTTACTCTTTAAACCAATACAACCCTATGAAAGACTTAAGGAGTAAATGGGGATAGTCTATACAAAGAAAACAGATTGGTTTAAGTGTAAAACTCTACGACCCTAAGTATTAGTCACCTATCTGTATACATTGCATAATAGTTGTGGACAAAGAGGCTAATGAATGATGTGTACGTGTCAGGTGTAACGACCCCCTAATACAATATACGTGATACTTATCTAATTAGCGAAAGCATATGGGTTAGTTTAAATAGTTATTCCCGATGTGGGAATGTCAGGGGATTGCTACCAGTTGAGTGTAACCCAAATAGACTCCCCGTTGTCCATTCGGATTCCGTTCAACCCTAATTCACATGCAGCTAAGCTAAATATACATACATACATCATAAATTACTCTGGAATGAAATCTAATAACCATACATACGGCATACAATCATTCATACAAATTCCACCTTAATTCTACAAGTTTACAGCGGTAAACCCTACCAAAAATTTGGCAGAGTTTCCTCTGTATTTCAGACATATCCATAATACAACAGTCACCTGCTTACAAATACACAGCCAGTCCAATAACAACAAAAAACATACAGAAGACTAATATATAGCATTATCATCAAAATATATACAATGTAATTCAAGCCTAGACTAAGTCGTTCTTCTGTCTATCATCGAGTCATTGTCCAGCTAATGTCTAGGTTTTTTTCCCTGTTCATCTGAGTAAACAACCTGGTGAGATATAAAATCCCAGTAGAATAATTTACATTTCAAATACAGTTCAAAATCTGGTTGAATACTCAGCGGTGCGAGCACCGAAACCATCTTCCCGAAATCAGTTCAAAATCAGTGAAATACCTTATCTTTAAAATCATTTTATCACATGGAAATTGCGGCAGATAATCAAAATCATATAAATCCATTTATTTTAAAATCAATACTCGAAATCAGGTAAAATCCTATGCCCAGTGTATCTAAATCCACGTTGGCCACCAATCCTCTGTGACTAAGTCTAAATCGTCATCTAATTGCACGTTATCTAGAGAGATTACCTCTCTTATCTTGGGTGTGATCCGTAACACCAATCACCTGAATCTAGCCTATATTGTGAGTGTGATCCGTAACACCAATCACTCACTCAAGGACCGGGTGAGAATCAACATCTAGGGCATCCCCTAGCATGTGCACATACGCCAATTCTCATCCTCATACATTCTATTCGAACTCACATGCTCACGGTCGGCTATTCCTCAGGGTTCTAGGGTATTACGCCTAAATCACAACGTTTCCCCGTGTAGGCTATCCCCCCTTATACTCCTTAAACCTTTCTTAGGGTCGTCCTGATTTATCGCATGATCCCTAACGCAATACAGGCTAAATATGATAAAAACAATCTCATTTAAAAACTCCCTGTACTCGGGATACTTAACGGCCGTCCCATACTGGCTATCAAGTACCCTACCCTAAGTAAATCCGTCCTAAGGGCATCTAAACTCGATAAACAAAATATCTAACATGCAATTAGGATATCCAGCATACAGGCATGCAATTTATTCCATCGAAAAGCAGCATGCAAATCCATGCAATTAAATATAATCGTTCAGGTAATCACTAGGTCAAATCTAAGGCTCGAGAAGTGTAAATTATCCTACCTGGTCTCCTGTTGCTCTGAAACAATTCAGAACTTCACGAAATCTCAATTTTTGAGCCAATTAAATTCCCTGGACATTTAAATGAATATTCAAACTCGTCACGTCATTCGTTTAACAATTCTAAGTCTGATTATCCTAATTTCTAGGTCAAGTTATTTCCTAATTGTGTTCGACAGTTAATTCAATCAAAATTCATTAGTTTTTGGGAAATCAGACCTTACCAGTGTCATCGGATGATGGAAATCTGTCCCGGGGTGATCTCATTTTCTCCCGATGTATATCAAAATGCTCCAGCATGGCAGCGCACGGCGGTGAAGCCCGCAAGACCAAGAGTTAGAATATGGTGGTGGCACAGCAGTTCACGGCCATTTGGATGGCATTTTTTGGCCACGAAGGTTTACACACGGCGGACAGAAAATGCCTCGATCCTGGTGCGTCGGACCTCCGTTCGACGTTGGTGAGCTGGTGGAGGAATCTGGCAGCTCAGGCTACACGATGGTGGGGGCGGTGACGACCAACGGTGGCGAACGGTGGCAATCTCAGCTAGCCAAGTTTTCGCGCGATGAGGGAAGAAAATGTCATTTTTTGGCAGCGCTGGCGGCCGTTGGTGGCCATGGGTGGTTGTTGGAGGTTGTGGGTGGTGAGGGCTATCGGTTGGTATGCTAGGTGGCAGCTCACGGTGGCTCTGGTGGCGGCGCGTAGTGGGGAAAGGAGGAAAGAGAGGAGAGAGAAAGTGGAGTGAGGAGAGAGAATGATTTGTGCCAAATGGCGGGGTTCCAGGAAATTTAAAGCTTCCAGGGGCGATTTCCACTTTTCCCGGACCACCCGAGGAAACTTCGGGATGTCAGCTTCCTTCCAGACGTGGGCACGAGTTTCCATGCAATGATTTTGGCCTCCGTCTATGGAATTGACGCACAAAACATCGTCTATCAGTTTCTGATCACTGGATTGCGTTTCTTTCCATTTGCTTGCATTTCTAACTTCGAATGACCTTCTGTTTCAAATCATCATCCTCGAAATTTATGCCAGGCTTCACTTACGTGAATTTATCATGAAAATCGGGTTTTATCTTTTAAAATTGATTCCGGTTGTTACATCAGGGGATGCCTTGTTAGTTAGATTCTTAGTCATATGGATAATGGTCCTATGACAATCACCAGGATAACAATCCTCGTGATGATAACAATCTCAGTCACATGGATAACGGTTCTGTGACATTCTTTGGGATAACGGTCCCCTGGAATATTTAAAATTGATATTGGGAAATAGCACGCAATGTGATGATGATTTTAATTGTTGTAAACATATGCATATTGATTTTGAGATAATATGCAGATTTATGTCATTTTTGCAATAACATGATAAGTGTTATGCAAATGAGATTTGAGATGTGTATACAGGTATTACAGAATGATGATTTTGATAAAGATGATTTTCCTATACTCTTGTAATTCTCATGAAACTATATGAATTGTGAAATTTATGAAAATGTTAGACTTCCCATATGTTTGATCATGCTTTGATAAGAGATTTAATTCACATATGCTTTAATATAAATATCGGGGAGAGGTTTTTTGTACCATAAAGGGTACAGTTGAACTTTTAACTATTGTCTAAAAAAAAGAATAAAAATTTGTAAATTACTCTACTAGGATTTTTGTCTCATTAAGTTAATTGTTCTAATAACCAGGACAAAGACCTTGCTAGGAATTAGCTGGGCTTGGGATGTGTTTTGCTTGCAGGATGTTGAAAGAGATTTTGTGATAGATTAGGCTACCTAGAAGAGCAGAAGAAAGAATTTGTTGTGGAAACTTTAAATTAATATTTTGGATAATTGTATATATTTATAGGTTTCAAATATATGGTTATTTAATCGATGTTTTGGGTTATTGTACAATTAAGGGAAGGTTCTAATTTTAGGGTAAACTCTGCCAAAATTTTGGTAGGGTTCTTGATGATGGGTGAAATTTAAATAATTGGGGATATTTATGTTTACATATATTAAGCTGTAGTTCCATATCTCAAAAGTTAATGAATGAATGGTTTAGATTTTTATATTCCATAGTATGTGTGCATGTTGGTGTGAATTGATGTATTAGGTGAGCTGCACATAAGGAAGGGTTAAGTGAAACTTAAATGAAAAATTCTATTTGGATTACACTCAACTAGTAATGCCCTTGAATGGTATAAGTCTTTAAAAGGAAAATTTTTTTGAGAGAATTTCAAGCTTCCAAATTGAATCTAATATTGCATGTATTATAAGAGGGGTCGTTACATCCTCGATAATGTATGCTGAATTTTTTCGCATGTTATGGAGCATCGTTGCAAGATGTTTGGCTTAAGAACTTTATATTAGAACTTCATGTAATTGACTTGAGCTCTAAACCTATAGTCATCTATTGTGACAACAATGTAGCTATATTCTTCTCAAAGAATAATAAGATCAGTGGTGCATCAAAACACATGGAGATAAAGTATTTGATCATCAGAGACCTAGTAAGGAAAGGTGACATATTTATTGAGAAAATCAGTACAGATGCACTATTAGCAGATCCCTTAACTAAGGGGTTGACGCCCATACAGCTTAAGGAACATGCTTAAAACATGGGTATGATAGGATCTTTTGATCCCTTTGCTTAATAGAAGTTTGATGTATTTTTCTTCTTGTGATCACCTTATGAATAATACTCAGTTATTTTGCAATAAATGTGATTTTGATGCCATCTGCACTTTATGTTATTTCTATACATATGCACACATTTAGTTAAATATAATTGATGATCATCTGTAAATTTATGCTTTGCTTATGCAAAGAAATGTGGATACAACAAGTGCTTTAGGGCATGGCATCTGTCTTAAGAGCAACAGTTGTATCTGATGTGGTATGTCTCTGATGGCACTAATTTATATACTCGAAATAAGGATTGAGACATACGGGTTTATTTTAACCCAAATGTTTTCTCCCGCAGATTAAGAATAAAGTTATCGAGAAATCATATGGAGGACCAATGAGAAATAGCACGTTGTCAAATACTAGAGAGGTATTTCTTACGATACTTCTATATTGCTGATCCATGGCAATGTAATTGTTTATATGTGTGATTATGGATTGATTGAACATCGATAAATGGCATGATGATTGCCATGATCCCATATTAATGATTGTATTGGATCAAATTGTGTACATTGTGCTGAAATTAGACCATTTTCTTTTAAAATGTGCGCACGAAAGTTGTTTTATTTGTCTATCAACCCAATAGTCTTTTTATATTTCTTTTAAATTTTTTTTACAATTGTTTAATTAATGTAGCCCAAGTAGGAGAATGTTAGAAAACATGGGCTTACATTAATTAACATTAATACCATTTTGCTTTAAGCATTGTGGGTTGATAGGTGGTTTCTTAAAGGAGGCCCAATTAGGAATTATTGGGCTATGGCATAGATTAAACTAAGTTTGGTAGGCAACTAGTTATAAACCTTTTAGTTTTACTGAAGCCCATAATGGGAGGGCCTAGTAAGACAATTTCACTTATATAGACTAGGTCCCCTATCTAACCTTAACCCTAAGTGAGCATCCCCATTGTAGCCGCTCCACAAGTTAGGGAATAGAGAGGAAGACCTAGCCACCAGTAATTGGGACACTCCAAGATCTGAATATGGCACAGACAAGTATGCAATCTCTTATCTATACAAATAATTCAATTTTCTATGAATCATATATGACTATCAAACTTTTACAATCACTACTCTACTTAATCTAATTTAATGTTTAAGATTTAGCCTTAGCCTTTATCTTCATTATAGAATCTTTTGATTTCCTATAAATTCTATTTCTCTAATTTAATTCCCTCTGTTCTTATGGGAACCCAAATTACAAAATTATATTAAACTTAGCTAATTGTGACTCCACAAGACCTATTGGTATATTCTTATTCTTTGGTTGAATCTAGTTAATTACTCAATTAATCAACTAAGAACAAGTGGTATCCAATCTTATGACTAAATTCAAGTCTCTTTTCCAAGAGTAACTCAAATTCTCCTAATCTCCCTAATTGGTGATCAAGAAAAAAGGGCAAAAATTAATATTTAGCTGAATAAACATCATAAACATTGAATAGAAGAAGAGAGAATAACAATATTCATAATTTACATGCAAAAAAAACTATAATCCTAAGGAGAAGAGAGTTTAACCTAGCATAATTATAAGAAAATCCATCCTAAAATCAGAAAGCATAGCAATTCAAGATGAAAAAGAGAAAGAGAAGAAGAAACTCCATTTCTGAAGCTTAAATCGCTCTTCTTCACTCTTGAATCCACTTTAATCGACCTTAGGATTCTGATTTCTCTCCAATTTTCTCCTCGTTTTCAGACCTAAGTGCCATTTTGCAAATAGCACCTAAGCGCAAAGCCTCTGTCCAAACTATGCTTTAGCTTAGGATTGTTGTGCCTTAGCTTGAAATTTCTATGCTTTAGTCTGAAACTGATGTCCAAATGCACATTCTTACGAGTTACTTGCCATTCTTGGTCCTAATCAAGAAGGAACCTAAAATTAAACACATCAACTTATAATTAACCAAACTTAGCTAAAAAATTAAAAAAAAACATAATTAAAAACCAAAAAAGAAAGGAAATTAAGGTATAAAATTATAAAAAATAAAAAATTACAACATTAAACTATTAAAATCAACACAATAGCAATAAAAACTCAGATAATCATTAAAATATTAACCTAAATAACTCTATTTCATGGAGTTATTACAACTCCTAATGATAAATCCTCTGTTGAGTAAAGTGCTTTAGCATGGATTCTTCCTTTAAATAGTAAACTAAAATACCTCACTCTCTCCCTTTTAAGAAGTATGAGATAGTGGAGAGCATGATGGAGTCATCCCCTCCCTCAAGTCAACGCAGTGTTAACCTGAGAAGAACCATGCCAAAGTTACTCTAACTTTGCGAGGAAGTAACACTCTCAGAGCAGGTTTGGTGTAGGCCAAGCCCCCTTGCGACACCTAATTTAGACAAGTTTAGGATCATGAAGCAGTGATTCTCATCCTCCTTTCTTTGGAAACAGTACTGGGGAGTAACTTGGTAAGGTTTAAGTAAAGGTTCTTCGTGCCTAGGTACAATCACTCCAATTAAGCTAGGTAGGGGTTTAATACTTAGTAAATTAATTATTGTTCTATTAAGCTCAATACAAGTGTATTGACTACTCCACATCTTATCACTAAGCACATAATCAATAATTGACATCATCTATATATCTCTCATGTATTAAGCACTCACAATATCTCACTCCCCTTAACTGTAGTTTACTAGATAACCCTACTATTCATTAAAGAAGATGCATACAGTTACCCACCTTTTTAGGATATGACCCATAAACTAGTAATTTTTAATCCTATCCTCCACTATAAATAAACCCGCTATTAGATATTTGGGGGGAGGGCGAGGAGAGAATGATACAAAGATCTTTTTTTTATCCATATTATAATAACTTTAAAATCTTTTGGTCATTATATTGGTCTCTAAAATTATATGTTTTATAAAATAAAATATGTGATAAGAGAAAAAATAAAGATAATAGAAAGTTATAACAAAAGAATGAAGAAATAATAACTTTTCATGACAATGTGATGAACTAAGGTTCTTCTCACTAGCTAGGAGATTAAGGTGCTAACATTTAGTGTCACTACAAGAAATATGACTTTCAGTGGTGACAAAAAAAGTTGCCACTGAAAGTCCTTTTCTAGTGATGACTTTTTGAGTCGCCACTGTAAATCTTCAATGGTGACAAAATATGTCACCACTAAAGACCTCTAGTGGCGACATTTAAAAAGTTGCCACTGAAGAGCTTCAGTGGCGACAAATTTATCGCTGCCAAAGAGCTCTAGTGGCGACTTTTTAAATGTTTCCACTGGAGTTCTTCAATTCACATTTTATCTTCAGTGGCGACTTTGTAAATGTTGCCACTAATGAATCAAAGAAAAGGCTGAAAAAATTTTGAAGCTATTTTTTTATTTTTTTTTCTTCTCCCTTCAACACATTTCACCATAATCTCATATTCCCTCCTTTTTTCTAAACTTCCTTCCCATCTCTCCTCTCTCTTTTCTTTGCCTCCTCTTTCTAAATGCCCTAAGTAATGAAACCCACACATTTAGAACTCATTTCATGCCTCTCTCTCTAAAAGAATCTTCATCTTTTTCCTCTTTTCCTTCATCTTTCTTCCACTTTTCCCTTCTTCTCCAACTTAGGTTCACTTTCTACCACCACCACCACTCATTAAGGTTACCATTGGTCAGTCACCAGTGATCCCCATCATCATTTATTGTTCAGGCAGCACAAAACAACATTCATTTACTATAGAATGGAGGAACTTGAAGCTCCAATGGCTAGATCTTTTGGGCTGCAAAAATAAGGGAAAGTTTGAGGGTTTTGTTGGAAAATTGGTGAGTAGTTAAAATCTTTCATATATTTTATGTTTTGCATTTTTTTGGGTGAGCCTTGTATCTCTATTGTTGCTAAAAAATTACAGAAGAGAGAGAGAGAGCCACACATAGAGAGAGAAAGTGCAGTAAAAAGCACTTAGAAAGCTCAAAAATAGAGGAAAATACAAGTAAAATGAGCTAGGATAACTTAGCCTTTGATTTGTAAATATTGAATGCACTTTGCTTCTTTATCTTTCCTCTCATTGCTGATCTGATGGCTGTAATGGAATTGATTTTAGCATTTAGAATGCCCAAAAAACTAAAAAGAAGCTTTGTATACTTTAATCTAAGCTTAGAAGACCATTTAGAGGCATTTCATGAAATTGGGACTAATCTGAAATTTTTTTAAGGACTAAAATGAAAAGATTCTTTTTATTCTGTTTAAGAAGAAAAAACCCTATAATTATGAAATTCTGAGTTAGGTCAAGTTTATTTAGCCTCCCAAAAGTATCATACCGATCCTAAGCAAGAAAATAGAATATAAGCTATGAACTAGCATATAAGCTTTTTATTTATTTGACCAAATTTCTTTTTAACATTTCTCATTATCCTAAGCAGGGAACTAAAATACAAGCTATAATTTTTAATGATGCAATTGATGTCTTTCAAGACTCATTCTTAAAATACAAGACTTACTATATTTTTCATGGATTGGTGCAAGCTGTTAATTTTAATTTTATGAATGTCCATCCAAGAATTAAATTAATGTTATCAATTCAAGCAAAATTCAAGGAGATTGAAATGAATGTTAACTTAGACAATATTGCTTATGATTTTTTTCCATTAAAAGAAATTCAAGGAAAGAACACAGATATAATAGGTTAGAGATTGTTACTTCAATTATTCAAGTTTATAATTTAGTATTTAATGTGCATATTGTCTTGTCTTTTGTTGGTGATATATATTATGTTTTTTTTCTAATCTATGACTCTTGTAATTTTGTTATCATGAGACTAATCATAGTTATCATGATTGACAATTGAAAGGCACTAAAACATACCCACACGTCTATGCCCTACCAGTCACCATACTTCCCCTTGTGGAGTCATTTATTTTTTCATCCATTGTTTATTGGATAAGTGGTTTCTATGTAATAGATCCCCTGGTAATCTTGACTAGAATGGTTAGCTTGGCTGTTATTTGTTGTTTGGAACTATATCATTTTGGCTGTTTTATGTTGCTATATATGCATAACTGAGAGAAGTGGATAAACATTTTGGTTGTTTTACAATTTTTCAAAGTTCTAAAATTTAGATTTCATTCACTGGTTTGAGCATATAATGGATAGAAATTATTTTGGAGACATCTCTGTATCATATAATGGATAAAAAGTATCTTTAGAGACTTCTTTGTATCATATTATGTTTTTTGATTCAATGCATTTGGCTTATGTGAACATTTGCCTCAACCTCCTTGTTTTTAAATCTCACATGTTTTTTTTCCATGTATTCCTTTCATTCACACTTTTTATTTACTTTCTTTTTCATACCTTTAAAACACATGAGAGTTGGAACAATGACATATATTGACACTAATATAACTATAGGAAGATAAATTGATAGAAGCTTGTCTTTTGTTATCACAATCTCATTTAATTTGTTTAGAAATAAAGTGATATAAAATTCAAATCATTGGTAGGAGAACGTCCAAGATCCATGTTTTCCTTTGTTATTTTTAGGAAAATTGTGCATTTAGATAAGAAGAAAATAAGATATCATGATTGACAACACTTCTCTATTTTCTTAAAGGAAAAGATTAAAGTCAAATCAATTATTGAATTTAGTATCAAATATTTAGTATAGTCACAAAAATCTGTCAATTATTTTGTATTTGACAGTAAATAAATTTAATATAATAAAATTGAATATATATATATATATATATAAAAGAGATAGTAATACGTGTAAAGATAAATTTATGCTTGATTAAATATTTTATACATATCTTAGGTTAATCCAGTTCAAAATAACATATTTCATTTGATTAAATATTTGATACACTATCTTGCAAAACCTTCTTCAAACTTCATTGTTCCTGTATTCTGTGTCTAATGAACTTGCATTGTTATAAAGGATAAGGTGTAGCTTGAAAATTAAATAAAACAATATGCTTTAGTGTGTATGTAATAATTTGATTTAAAAATAAATTAAAATTTTTTTGGAATTGATTTAAGAATATTTTCCTGAGCTTGCAGTTTAAATTTGAAAATTTTTTGAAAAAGAAATTTTATTTGACGGAGAGAATTTTATCTGCCTTCAGGAATTTAGCAGATATTTTTGGAAGGCTTAAAATCCTCAAAAGATTTCCAAATCCCTTCCATTTATCCCATATTCTTGCCTAAATCGAAGAATGTATCTGAAATTTAGCCCGGGCAAAGTGAGAAAAGACCAAAATGCCCCTATATGCCTTAAATATTCAAATATTCATTTTTTCCTCTCATTTTTCCCTTTTCCTCTCTCTCTCTCTCTATCTTGTTTTCCTCTCCTTCCCTCTCACCATTGCAAGATGTTATCGTCGTTGGAACCGCTGTGCTGTGTCACCACCAGACTGTGCCACCAGTGCAACTTGTCGCTGTTGAGCTCCTGTGACCATCCCCCACTGCCGACAGCCACCGCAGCGACCACATTTTGCTATTGCTTCCCTCTTTCTGTTCAGCCATTCTCTTCTTTGTTTCAGCTAGAAAATGTCACCGTCTGATTGAACCGCCGCCACCAACAGCTAGCCTGAGTTGTCTGCTTGCTCTCCAGCTGCCAACCAGCGAAGAATCGTCGCCACGCGCCGTGAACAGAGGAGAAATAATTTTGGACCACTGTCACGTTTTCACCAGAAAATCACAATTAAAATGTCATTTTTCACCGAATCGATCCCAGATCTGGCATTCTTGAGCTACGGGCTACATTTTGGAGTAATTTTTGACGCTAGCCGCTGTCCATTGCTGTGCTCCATCGTGCGCCATCACCAGAGTTACTGGAAAGAAGCGGGAATCAAATTTTGAGCTTTCGAAACCTCCAGTACAATTTAAAATACTCCAATTTGATGTTTTCCTGTAGATTTTGTTTAGAATATGTTGTAAGGATTAGACTGACGTAGAAATTAAGCAATTAATTATAGAAAAGTATAATTGAAAGGAAACCCGTATAAGATCTAAATTGCTTCCTCAGGAAACTAATTGGGAGAATAATCTCTGAGAAAAAAAGAAAACTTTGATCCAAATAGAAGCAAACGATAAAAGGTATAGTAATTTACACTCCCCTGACTTTTAATTGACGTTGTGAATTACTATTTTAAGTATGATTTGTATTGAATGGGAATGAGTGCTGAGAATAATTAATTTACATGAAAACAATATATTTGAGTATATAAGATTTCCTGTGTATTGAGAATACTTGTTGCATGTTTGATAGAATTTGGCTATTAGGATTATATGCCATAAGGACAGACTAGCTTAGGGTGGATATTCAATAGCCAGTATGGGACGACTGTTGAATATCCCCTATACTGACGGTTTTGTAAAGTAATTTATTTTAATTGAATTAGTCTACATATATTAGGAATTTTTTGTTAAACCAGGACAACCCTATGAAAGGTTCAAGGAGTAAAAGGGTGGATAACCTATACGGGGTGACATTTTGGTTTAAGTATAATATCCTATAACCTTGAGTACTAGTCGACTATGCGTATGTAGTGTTATATAGACTGTATGAGGATGAGAATTAGTTATTGTGCACATGCTAGGGGACGCCCTGGATGTTGATTCTCACCCAGTCCTTGAGTGGGTGATTGGTCTTACTGATCACACTCACAATACAGGCGTTGTTTTCGGGTGATTATTGTTATAGATCACACCCAACCAAAAATCATGTTTTCAGTTAAAACGGCAAGCAACTTGAAATGAACAATGAATGATCACATGAGATGTGTGATTGATAAATATATGAGAATTTTTAGGCATGATTTTAAGTACGCTTTTCAGCATGATTTTTCAAATTAAAGATAATATGCTCATTATATTGCTTTGCATCGATTTCCCATACTCATTTTAAATTTAAAAGTCTTTAGTGATTCACATGCATTTAAATCGATTTGGGGAGATATTTTTTTTTGCATTTTCACAGCTAATCATCCAACTATTTTACAAATATTAAATTATAAATTGCTCTACTGGGATTTAATTATCTCATTAAGTTGTTTGCCCAGATGACCAGGAACAGGGAATGCCTAGAAGATAGCTGGGCAAAAGAAGGATGTCAGGATAATGCTGTGTAGTGGATGTAGAATTAGGCTTGAATATATATTTATGAATCTATATTGTTGATTTTTGGTTTTATTGATGAAATTGATGGATGTATATGGTAAATGGACTATTGTATAAATGGAAAACGTCTAATTTTTAGGGGAAAATCTTCCTAATTTTTGGTAGGAAATGTTTTTGGAGAATAGATTTTTATAATAAATTTAATGGATTATAGTTTTATTTACTGATGTATGAATGGATTTGGTACCCTAATATAGTATATCTCAAATATATCTAAATGGTTGTTAGAATTTATATTCCAGAGTATTATATGGTTTATAATGTGATAATAGAAATGCTGCACAGGATTTAGGGTTGAGTGGAATTTGAATGGACTGTGAGAAGAGTCTATTTAGGTTACACTCAACTAATAGCGAATCTCTGATGTTCCCTAACATAGGAAAAGTTAAAAATTTATTCAAAACTTTGTATGCTTCTTCTACTTTGATAGATGAACGCATAGAATGATTTAGGTGGTCGTTACAGTGCATGTTACATGAGATGTATTTAATGTGCATGTTGTCTTATCTTTTGTTGGTGATATTGTATTTTTTCTATAATCTATGAATTTTGTAATTTTATTATCATTAGACTAATCATACTTATCTTTAATGTTTCTATTTTAAACAGGGACAAATTTTAGAAAGAAACAACAATTCTACACAACAATGATACTTTGAATGTTTTATATTTTATTACAGTTAGTGTGTAATTATTATAAATTATGATAGTTGTATTATTAGTAATTATTGACAATAATGAAAATGTAACATTACTTTTATATAATATAATAGTATTTTATTCTACAATTTTATTTTGTAATATTCTTTAGGTCACAGGAAATATAAAAATTTTAAAATATATAAAAAAATAAAATAAAAAAAGATTTCATTGGCGACAAAAAAATTTGCCATCAAAAGGAGCTTTAGTTGTAATAAACAGATTTTTTAAAATAGCCAAACTGAATAAAACTGATTGTAATTTCATTAAAACTAAATCCGGCACGATTTTTGGAGTTGATGGTTGAAATCGGAGAATTTTCGGAGTCAGAAACTTGATCCGATGGAAGAGAACATAGCCCGACATTAAGAATTTGATAGATAGAGTTTCAGACTTCGGTTCCTCAGATGGAGGCCGAAACTCTTGCATAGGAAACTGTGCCACAACCAGATCGAAGACGGCATCCAGAAGTTTCCCTAGGTGATGTGGCAAAAGATGGAATTGCCCCCGGAGGCTTTAAACTTCCTAAACTTCACAAATTCCCATCATTTCCCACCTTCACTCTCTCTCTTCACTCTATTTTCTCTCTCTTCTCTCTCCTCCCTTCACCACTGCACGCGGCCACCACCGCCACCCTGACCTACCGTTCGACCTACCAATAGACGCACCTCACCACCCTCGACGTCTGGCAACCACCCATGGCCACTAACGGTAGTCACCGTCGCTGAAAAAAGGAGTTTTCTTCCCTCCATCGCGAAATTCTTAGGCCGCCGTGATCTCCACCGTCCGGCACCGTTAACCATCACCACCCCCGCCATTATGAAGGATGAGCTGCCAACTTCCTCCCACAGCTCGCAGCCATCAAACGGAGCTGCCACGCACCTGGATTAAGGAAATCTCTGTCCGTTGTGTGTAAAATTTTGTAGCCAGAAAATGTCATCGTAATAGCCGAGAACTGCCATGCCAACCCCAGATTTGGACTCCTCATCTTGAGGGCTTCACTCTAGTGTAATTTTTGAGCTCAACCGCACCCCTCTGCTGTACGTCGCCGTGCTCTGCCATGCGCCGCCGCTGGAGAAGTCAAAAAGTTGCCAGAAGCAAATCCCTACCTTTTAGAACCCCCGGTATGAACTAAATCGCCCTAATTTAACATATTTTTGACTGAATTGGATGCCGAACGTGTATAGGAAATTTATCGGCTTAGGAAACCTTGCAATTGGACGTAGGAAAGTGAAATTGATTACGTAACGGACTAAAATATTAATTTAATTGACCAGGAGATTGACTAAGCTCAGATTCTGAAGATACAAGAGGTCTCAGATTGATTAGGAGCAAACGAAAACCAGGTAGGGTAATTTGCACTTTTCGAACTTTAGACTGATTCTGTGAATACCTGAATGATTTTAAATTAATTGCATGGAAATGCATATAGCCTTCGATGGATATAATTGCATGCTTGTGTGCTGGTATTGTCTGTTGGATGTTAGACGATTTGGCTATCAGATTTAGATGCCATAGGGGCAGATTGACTTAGGGTAGGGTACTTAACAGTCGGTATAGGACGGCCGTTGAGTATCCTGAGTGCAGGAGATTTTATAAATGTTTGTTTTAACCAGATATAGCTTGCATTCGTTAGGGATTATGCGATAAACTAGGATGACCCTAAGAAAGGTTTAAGGAGTATAAGGGATGATAGTTTATATGGGGAAACATTGTGATTTAGGCGTAATACCCTAGAACCCTGAGGATTAGTTGACTGTGTGCATGTGATTTCGAATAGACTATATGAGGATGAGAATTGGCGTATGTGCACAAGCTAGGGGACGCCCTATATGTTGATTCTCACCCGGTCCTTGAGTGAGTGATTGGTGTTACGGATCACACTCACGATATAGGCGAGATTTCGGGTGATTGGTGTTATGGATCACACCCAATGATAAGAGATGGATTTTCTTAAGACGACATGCAATTAGATAAATTCATATACGATCGCATAAGTTTTGTGGCCAACGTGTATTCAGAAACACCGGGCATGGGATTTGATTTGATTTTGATTACAGATTTTCAGAAAATAGATTTTTATATTCATTGAATAATTACATCATTTTTTGTGCTATTTTAATGACTTTAAAAGATAGGTATTTCACGGATTTTCAAAATGAACACAGGAAGTTATTTTCAGTGCTTGCACAGCTGAGCATTCGACTAGTTTTTAAATAACTATCTACTGTAAATTACTCTACTGGGATTTAAATTCTCATGAAGTTATTTGTTCAGATGAACAGGGACAGGGGCCTAGAAAATAGCTAGCCAGAGACTTGATAACAGACAGACGTGCAGCTTAGTCCTAGGCTTGAATCTGATTTGTATATATATTATGTTGATGATCCTGTTGCTGGATTTATGTATTTACTAGTAGTTTCTGGCTGTTGATGGTTTTATCTGTTGGATTGGATTTGATTTAATGTATATATTGGGATTAGTTGACTGTTTGTATTTGGGTAACATTCAAAATACAGGGGAAACTTTGTCAAATTTTTGGCAGGAATTTATAACTGAAATTTGGAATTTTGATAGATTACATGTGAATGGATGTATGTTTGAATTATGGTTATTAGTTTTAATATTCCAGAGCTTATTGTGGTGATTGCATGTGTAATTAGTGTAGCTGCAATTGATTTAGGGTTGAAAGGAATCTGAATAGACGATGAAAAAGTCTATTTGGGTTACGCTCAACTGGTAGCGGTCTCCTGACATTCCCATATCGGGAAAAAATATTTTGAAAAACCCATACGCTTCCGCTACTCAGATAAAGGACAATGTATTGTGGATTAGGAGGTCGTTACATTAGTGGCGGCCTCCAAATGTCGCCACTGAAGGCAGCTTCACTAGTGACATTTTGTCACCGTTAAAACCTTCTTCAGTGGCAACATACGAAAGTTGCCTAAGTTGCCACTGAAGGAAGCTTTATTCGTGACATATTTGTCACCACTGAATCTTTCTTCAATGGCGACTTTTGAAAGTCGCCATTGAAGCTCCTTTGGTGGTGAAATTTGTTGTCACCACTGAATACTAATTTTTGTGACGACTTTTGACTTTTTAATTTCAACTTTTGTGGTGAAAAATTTTCCTCTTCCGTGGCAACAAATGTTGCCACTATATCTTTTTTCAATGGCAACTTTTTTTTGTCACCACCAAAGATCTTTAGTGACAAAAGTTTCAGTGGTGACAAGTGATGGTTATTGTGTCACCTTTGTAACTTTTTAGTGGTGACTTTTGTCACCACTAAAAGTCAAAATTTTTGTAGTGTGTTTGACAGTTTCTTGAGTAAGATTGCTTCTAATATAAGAATATTGTAAAAAAAAAAAATAAAGGTTGAATTTAGTAGAAAGAACTAGTCTTTCATAACGTGACAAACTAATATTTAAATTTTCATTGAAAAAGTGCACACATTTAGTGTCTATGTCTCAAACAAGATTCATTCCAATACGAAGATACTTGTGGCAAATTAAAAAATAATTTTCTATTATTTAATTTATTATTTCAAAATATAATAATAATTATTTTGTAATATATTTTAAAAATTAAAGAACAAATGACATATATTTTTGTGCATTGGAAGCCTCTACAAATATATACATTCGACTCACGTCACTGCCTTTCATCAATGTCGTTTCTGTAGCTGTGTTATTTGAATGATGTATGCGCCCCTGATTTTTGGGATAGGCCGTTACTAATGGTGGTTGCACTTTCTATTATTTTTGGTACTTGGTAGGACCACTGTCATCTAACTAAACTTATATGCTTGCTTACTTCTTAGCTAATCAACAAACATAATTGTGGAGATAAATTGCATAGAAAGAATTTATATTTTGCAAATTCATGTTTAAGGATGCATATCAATGACTATTGTTACAAAGCAACTTCAAAACAGGGGTCAATCTTAACGTAAATTTATGTATATATTCTAATACACATGTTTTGTTGATTTGCATACATTAACTCTTCACATTGTTGAGCCTACGCTAAAATTGTGATCATGGAATTCTGGGTAACCAATCGCCTCTTCTTTGAAATTTTTCTAGATAGGAAAATTAATTGCTTGATATGCATATGAAAGATTATCATTTTCTCAATTTAATTTAGTCTGCTAAAGATTTCTTTTAATCAAAATATTTCATTTCTTAAGTAATTATTTTTCAATTAATGACCATTAGCTAGTGACTCATGAACTTGTTTATGTAACATTTTTCTCAAAAATAATATTATTTAGGAAAACTTTGCAAAATAAGTTATTGTCAAAATTAAATGACTTAAATATGGGTGATAATTCATTTAAATGATACCATGTTGGAGGAAAGTGTCAATATAAGCTTTTTTCTACTAATTGGGAGAAATTTGCTTAACACACTTTTTTTTTTTTAAACTGTCAGTATTGGAAAGCTCAATGAACTTTTATTAATTTAGTTTGAACTAAGTGATACTCTATAATGAAAATAGAGCTTTTCCAGTAGCAATGTTTTCATATGAAATTGGATCCTTTTGTGAAGTTTGATGAAATCATTAATTTGTACGTTAACTCGTAAGCGGGTTAAAGAATAAAAATAAATCACATTTTGTACATTAATCCACAAAAAAATTAATGATGTATCTCAATGAATTTTATAAAACCTTACAAAAATCGAATTTAAGAGGATCAAAAGACTTTTTAGAAAAAATTCGAAATTCAAAATTACGAAAATTTTACTTTATGCGAATTAGAGTATCACTCTAAATCTCCAATCAATCAATCATTGTTGTACAAGGAACGTTTTGAAAATTAAATCATTATTACTCTTTTCTATTCTACCTAGAAAGACTACCGTCCTAAGCAAACATCTCATTGCTAGCTATATTCATAGTTCCATGAGTGCTTGATTTGATATCGGAAATTCTGATTACATCATCTCTCCTCCCCTCACGCCCACTTGGTCCTCTGGGGAGATTCTGAATTGTTAAACTCACAGTTCTTTCTTACTTTTGCTTGCACTGTCTTGGAACTTTTTGACAAATTTTTAACCTTTTGCTATTATCCTTACTCGAATTGAGTCTCCTTGTACTCATGCAGGAGCGTGTGTGGGTCCACTTTATTCATTTTTTAAAAGAAAATTGGATACATTCCAACTTAGTGCTTGTATCATTTCTGTGGCAGTGGAGGTTTTCCTTTTGTAGTTCTTCCAATCATCTATGTGTTTTTGAGAAGTTTAGGGACTCTCTATTCTCCACTTCAACTACCAGAAAGCCTCTGTATATATAGACAAAATAGCCATATTCAGATGGGGGATTATGTTTATCATTAAATTATGTCAGAAAAAAAATGTCGTATTAACACCAAAACTTAAGTATATTTTAATTTGGTTTCTCCAATTTAACTTTGCTTTGCAAGTTCTAATCCTCCATAAATAAACAGTAGAATTAGTCTAATTAATGCCCATATATCTATGGCTCTTTCTTTAAAAAAGATGGTTTGAAAAGTCAATTATCTGTTGTACCATTCCTTTCTTCTTTTTCCTGAATGATTCACGTTTGTTTGGAGACAATGATATGCATGACACAAACAGAAGGCTAAAGTTCGTCGCTTCCTTCGATCACAATTTGT
This sequence comes from Senna siamea, assembly GCA_031216115.1. Lineage (NCBI taxonomy): Eukaryota > Viridiplantae > Streptophyta > Magnoliopsida > Fabales > Fabaceae > Senna > Senna siamea. Next base: position 16,674,731 of record CM062356.1, read on the forward strand.
TGAACTCTCAGTTAAATTATTCACGGTCAATAGGTTATATAATACACACACACGCACATCAATATGGTTTGCAAAAAGGACAAAACTTATACATTTTAGGAATTTATTATTATTATTTTTTGATAAAAATATAAGTGAATATTGTTTACAACTTATAAATGTTAGATGGTTGAATCTTTTTTAAAAAAAATATATATCACCTGTCAAACTTTGATAACATGTATGATAAATTGAACACCATATTCAACATTAGATAGATGAACAATAAAGTGTCTAATTGTGCCGTTGCAAGAAATTAAAATTGGATTAGATTAGGTTTTTTACTTTAAGACACCAAGTCTTAATAATAACTTTTAATGGGAAAACACTAAATTAGGTTAGGAGGAAGACTAACTCATATATACATATATATATATTTATATTTCATCTCTCTCATTATAAGTTTAAGTAAAACAAAGTTTACAATTTTGACTGCTAAGTAGATTTTTAATGTTTTATGTGCTATAACACAATAGTGATAAGTACTTAATATTTTTTATTTTTACTTTAAATATCCAATCATTTATGTATTAACCTTTTATTCTAAGAAAATTAAATAAAATATCAATTAGCCCACATTTAAATATTTTTTCAACGTATATTTGTAAACCTACTAATAGATAACTAACTAAGGAATTTCACCTAAATTTATTCCTTGCTAAAATCAGGCATAGTCAACAATGTACACTCATACTTGGAGAGTGTGTGTGTGTGTATCGGCGAATCAAGACGCTGAAAGCAGTTCCTTATGTGCAGAGAATTGGTTCAAAAATTAACGAACAGAAGTTACTTTAAGATTGTAATAAACCAGAATTTTTGAAATAATTTAATTGGACAAGTTTATCAATGATTTTATTAAAATTAAATCCGGCATAATTTTCTGAGTCTACGGTTGAAATCTAAGAATTTTTCAGAGTCAAAATTCGATCCAATGAAGGAAAATGCGACTCGGTGTTAGGAAATTGACAGATAAAGTCTCGGACTTTAAATCCTTTAAATGGAGGCCAATTCCTTTCATAGGAATTTGTGCCCTTGTCCGTATCAGAGAAGGCATCCGAAAATTTTTCCAAGCGAAGTGGAAAAAGACCGAATTGCCCCGAGGGCTTTAAACTTTCAAAAACTCCTTTTTTCCTCTCATTTTCCATTTCCGCTCTCTCTCTCTCTTCCCTCTATTTTCTCTCTCTTCTCTCTCCTCCACGCTTGCCATTGTGCACGGCCAACACTGCCACCTTGCGCCACCACCTGACCTAGCCACCGGTGCAGCTCGACACCTTGAACCTCCTGCCACCATCCCCGACCAACGATGAAAGCCACAGCCGCCGGAAAATGCCACTTTTCCTTCCGTTGTGCGTTTTCTCCTCCCGCCGTGATCTCTACCATCTAACGTCATCTGGCGATACCGCCCCCACCATTGGGAAGGCTGAGCTGTCAGCTTCCTCCGACAGCTCCCAGCCATCGAACGCCGCCCGGAACGGCGAGAAAATAGTCCGCCATGCATCGTTCTTCGTCGCCAAAAAACACCATCCAAACGGTCGTGAACCACCAAACTAACCCCAGATCCGGCCTCCTCGACTTGCGGGCTACATGCTGGTGTAATTTTCAACCTCAACCGCACCCCTCTGTCGTGCATTGCCATGCTCTACCAGGCACCACCGCCGGAGAAGCCAGATTGAAATTGAATGCCAAACATCCGTAGGAATTAAATTGACCTAGGAAAATGTGTAATCGGACGTAGGAAGTTTAATTGAATGAGAAAAAACCTGAGATTTTAATTAAATTGCCTAAGAAACTAACTAGGCTCGAATTATAAGGAAACGGGAAGCCTCGGATTAATTAGGAGTAAACGGTAAATAGGTAGAGTGATTTACGCTCCCCTGACTTTTAAATTGATTTTGTGGATACCTGATTTGATTTAATTTGACTACATAGAAATGCATGCTACTTTCAATGAGTATATCTGTATGTCTGTGTTCTGTAAATGCCTGTTGCATGTTAGAACGGTTTGGCTATCGGATTTAGATACCATAGGAGTGAGTTGACTTAGGGTAGGGTACTTAATAGCCGGTATGGGATGGCCGTTGAGGATCCCGAGTGCAGGAGATTTTATAAATGTATCGTTTTAATTGGATTTAGCCTACATTCATTAGGGATTACGCGGTAAACCAGGACGACCCTATGAAAGGTTCAAGGAGTATAAGGGGGGGATAACCTATATGGGGAAACGTTGTAATTTAGGCGTAATATCCTAGAACCTTGGGAACTAGTTGACTGTGTGCATGTGATTCTGAATAAACTGTATGAGGATGAGGATTGACATATGTGCACATGCTAGGGGACACCCTAGATGTTGATTCTCGCCTGATCCTTGAGTGAGTGATTGGTGTCACAGATCACACTCACAATATAGGTGTCATTTCGGGTGATTGGTGTCATGGATCACACCCAACGATAAAGTATGTTTTCTGTAAAACGGCATGCAATTGGATAGATTTATATATGGTCACATAAGACTTGTGACTGATGTGATTGTGGAAACCACCGAGCAATGGATTTTAACTAGATTTTCAATATGGATTTTCAGAAAAATAATTTTTATACTCATTTGATTTACTACCTCATTTTTCGTGCAATCTAACAATTTTAAAAGATAAGGTAATTCACAGACTTTTGAATTAAATACGGGGAGATGTTTTCTGTGCTTTGTCACAGTTGAGCATCCAGCTATTTTGAAATTATTTTCTGTAAATTACTCTACTGGGATTTAACTATCTCATGAGGTTGTTTACTCAGATGAACAGGAACAGGGGCCTAGGAGATAGCTGGACAGAAACTGGATGACAGAGGGACATTGCAGTGTAGTTTAGGCTTGAATTTGTTATAGTAAATATCTGTATTGATGATTCTGTTGTTGTTGGATTTTTATTGGATGTATATATTGGTTATATGGCTGTTTGTATTTTGGGAGATGTCCAAATTATAGAGAAAACTCTGACGGATTTTTAGCAGAAATGAATGTCTGAATTTTAGTTTAAGTTGAATTGCATGTGGATGGTTTATGTATTCTGATTTATGATTATTAAATTGATATTCCAGAGCATGTTATGATTGTATGTGAATTTAGAATAGCTACATAGAACTTAGGGTTGAGTGGGATCTGAATGGATAGTGGTAAAGGTCTATTTGGGTCATATTCAACCAGTAGCAATCCCTCAATATTCCTGAATCATGTAAAAAGTGAAAAATTATTTTGAAAACTCATATGCTTCCGTTACTCTAATAGAGGTAAGTGTATTGTGGATTGGGGGGGTCATTACAAAGATCATCCAACGGCTATGATAGTTTTCAAAATCTTCTCTTGTAGTGCCACAACCTGCTCATGTTATTGTGTATATTTTATACATGATGTTAATCTTATTTTACAACTTAGAAGAATACACGATATTTATTTTATCATGTCATTTATGTATTAATTTATGATATTTATATAATTTTTTTTATTTTTTAAATTAGAGGACCCACATGTTGAGTTGGCAAAATGAGCCAACCCGACCCGTACGTATTGGTCAAATGTGAGTTGAACTGAGTTGACTCAATTTTAAAATGAGTTAGCAAAATGGTAAACTGACTTTGTTTTTCTTTTCTAAATTTGCTGTTTCATATTTTTAATTATGAACACATTTTTTAAAAAGTTTTGCTTAATCCTAACTTACTGAACTTTTAATTAATGAGTGAGGATTGGCTTGTGAGTGAAGTAAAATTAGAAAAGAAGACAAAGAAGCCATATGGAGTCAAAAAGCAAGAAGACGACCATTCGACTACCTATGTTTCTCAATTATTCGTCCCTTCCCCCAGGTCCCTCTCCAAACCGTTCTCTACTGGACCCATCAACCAACCTCTCTCTCCCTCTTTTCTATTTTGTAAGCAAACCTCACATCCATCACCTTCACCATTATCACCATCGTCATCATCATCACCACCACTATTCCCGCCCCATGATGCTTCTCTCTAATATTTCTCTCTCTATAAATCAGTCATGCTCTTACGTACCTAAATCAAAACTGGTTGGGATCATAGGAATATATATATAACTGGGTCCAGTTCAGATCAGATCAAATCGAAGTACAAATGAGGAAGCCGGAGCAGTACGGAAAAACAAAGCAGCTAAGAAAGGGCTTGTGGTCACCAGAAGAAGATGACAAGCTAATGAGGTACATGGTGAACAATGGACAAGGTTGTTGGAGTGACGTGGCAAGAAATGCTGGCCTGCAAAGGTGTGGGAAAAGCTGTCGCCTTCGATGGATCAATTACTTGAGGCCTGATCTTAAACGAGGCGCTTTTGATCCTCAAGAACAACAACTCATCATCCATCTCCATTCTCTTCTTGGCAACAGGTAGTAGAAGAAGTAATCCTTATTAATTCGCTCTCTTTTTCTTTTATAATTAGGACTCCATGCAATTAATTATTCACACGCATATACAAGCTAACTTATTCATATATATATATATATATATATATTTATGTTTGACATTGAAAGGTGGTCTCAAATAGCTGCATGCTTGCCTGGACGAACAGACAATGAAATCAAGAACTTTTGGAATTCATCTATTAAAAGAAGACTTAAGAACTCGTTCACTACCAAAACCTCCTCACCCATCGCAGGCGAGTCTTCATCATCTGAGCCCATTTCTAATAAAGAACTTGGTATAGGAGGATTCTACGCAACATCAACATAGCTTCATGCCTATGTTCATGAATTCATCTCCATCACCATCAACGATTGACAGCTTTCCTTTACAAATACAATCTGCTGCGAGCAAATTCTTCAATGGTACAGGACCATGTTTCACTGAGAGTACTGAGAGTGGAGTGTTTGGGAGTAGTGTAAATATTGGGGCAGATGAGGAGCTCTTTGTTCCTCCGCTCGAAAGTGTTAACCCCAAAGTGGAGAGCACGTGCTACACACAAACAAACAATACTTACTCCAATAACATCAGCAGTATTGTTGATAGTTGCAGTAGCAACAATAATGGAGGTAAGTTGGATCATTTATTTCAACAAGAATTAACTATGGGAATAGGAGACTGGGAGTTGGAGGATATCATGAAAGATATTCCCTCCTTTGCCTTTCTTGATTTTTCTAACTAGAAAGTTAGATAAAATTTTTAGTTTTTCACAAATGTCTTTTTGTTAGGGACAATCTTATTTGAAACACTTTTTAGCACTAGCAGTTAGATAAATAACTGTGTTCTCAACCCTTTTTTTTTAAATTCTCTGGGATCCTCCGTGCGCATTCCATAAAAGCAATTCAAGTTAATATTCTTCAAAACCAACACATTCTGTAAAATCTCAATTATCAGGCACTGGGGTGAGATCCACTTGAACCTAGCTTGTTAATTAATAATGGCAAAAATTACAAATTTTACGAGTAGGTTTGAAATAAAGGGTAAGTATATATATGGCATGGGACATCGATCGGTTATCAATGATCATGTATAGTTATAGACTTGCAAGTTTCGTTTATCATCATGATGTAATAGAGATTACTTAATTTTGTATCTCGAAAACCGGTGTAATTACAATAATTAAATATATACTATGCATTATACTTTATTTTTTGGCTCCACTTTTGTAGAAACAATACTCATAGATATTTGGTCCATACACACACACAAGCCAGTATTGAATATGATTTTGGATCCTCTGTTTGGCACTTCTCTGCCTGGCACTTTTAGCGGCAGTTTTTTCCGCTGCTAAAGTTGTTTTAATATTATTGCAACGAATATTACTGCTGTTATAAATTTTATTTAAATAATTAATTTTAAAAAAGTTATAATGGCAATACTTTTTGTTGCAAGAAATTTTAGCAGCGGAAAAAATCGCTGCTAAGTGCCAAGCAAGTGCCAAACAAAGAACTGCCAAGCAAAAAATCCAGACGCATTGAATATATAGGTGAAATGATCTCTCGCTCTCCTCAAATTAACATCATATAATTAACTTATTCCCTCCTCTAGCTAGGATCAATTCGTGTCCACATGAGCCCCATATTGCTAATATAGGTTAATCATGATCGGGTAATTAGTCCTATTGGTTTTAATAGTGTTATTGGATTTTCATCCTATTATATACAGTTAGTTAAGCTAATGGTTGAATAATTCTATAATAGCCATCATATTCTGAGCTTTGATTTCAAATCATGGGATATATGAACATAATCATTATTATATGGGCAAGTGGGCAAGCGATGGGTGAAACAAGGTTTGGCATAGCATAGAGGATATGTAATCAATAAGTGAAAATAAAGTAACTTAAAAAGAAATGACAATTAGGTGGGGATTGCAATTAACTTAATGAAAGACTCATGGACAGAAAAAAGAAGTGCCGAGTAGTGCTTTTCAACATATATCATTTCCCACAAATTAAGGTAAGGCCCATACCATAACTAACTTGTGTTCATTAATTATTTCAAACTGCTTTTAATACTTAAATTAGCATCGGCACGATGCATATTGATATTGTATGAATATATATAAAAATGTACTTAAAATTTTGAATATAAAATAATATTACATTTTTAAATAATATTTCTTATATATATATATAAAGTATAAAATTTGTAATTTAAATGGTTCATTGAAATTTTAAAATCTACACATTTTAAATATTTGTATTTATAAAAAATTAAAATTTAAATAATAAGCTATTGTATAATCATATTTAAATTGTGAAAAATATTAAAATTTAATATTTTTTAATATTATATATATTTAATTAAAGATATACTTAAAATCAATGTTTTTAAAAACTGAACTGATCATTGAACCAGTTAAGGTATTGGTTCACGGTTCAGTGGTTCAACTGTGTCGAATCGTGGTTGAACCGATATTAATATTATACATTAATTTTAAATTATAATAAAGTATAATAATAAGTATTTTACATAATTTTATTACATAAAAATAAAAAAAATATAAAATGTATCATATTTTTTAGACAAATAAATAAACTATTTATCAATTTCAAAAAAAAATTTAAGTGTTATAATGTATAAACCATTGATTATCTTTTTGGTTTTTTCTTCTTTTTTTTCTCATTTTTCTTTTTTTTTCATTTTTCATTTTTTTTTCTTTCCTATTCTACTTTTTCTTTGCCTTTTTTGTTACATAAGATTGGAAAATATATAAAAAAGACTATTTTTTTCAAACTAGTTGAACCAATAAATCAGTCGTTTTTAACTGATTCATCCAATTTTTGACTAATTTTTTTGATTTTTGGTCAGGTTTTTGCAAGATCGATTTTGTGGGCTGACCAAACTAGAACCATGACCTTTTTTACTGTCAGACCGGCTAGTCTGGTCCCATTCTCACATCATTGCTTAAAATTGATCTTTAATATACAAATAATTATTTGATACTCCACTATTTAAATTAATGTAAATATGTACTTTTTTAATCTTAAATGATATTTTAAAAATATTTTGATGCATAATACTAAATGTCAAAATTTTTAATACATGATAATTATGAGTACATAAAAATATTTTATTTTTTATAATGTATTAAATATCTTAATAAATATAAAAGTCTCTCATGATGATCAACACATATATATTTTTTATTATATTAAATGTATTTTAATTATAATTTATGACCTTACTTTAATATGATACATTGATGATTAGGTATAGTTATATATCGCTCACTACAACAACAAAAAATATTTTCTATTGCCTTAGTCTAGAAATATAAGCAAATATAGGTTGTATATCTCAGACAATCTCCTTATTGCTAGTGAGTTGGTAAATTATATTAGAAGATGTAAAAGGCAAAAGACATTTTGGGCAATGCTCAAGATTGATCTTAATAAAGGTTATGACAAGATCTCTTGGGAGTTCCTAAAGGAGGTGCTTCAAGAAATAGGCTTCCTTACCTTATGGCAACAAATTATTATCCAATGTGTAACCACTCCTACTTTCCATCTTCTTATTAATAGGTTGAGCTCTAAACTGTTTCCTGGTAGGGTAGGGCTAACCCTATTTCCCCTAACTCTTTATCCTTTGTGCAAATGTCCTTTCAGGCACCTAATTAGACATAAGAATCTAAAAGAATCAAAGCGATTAAAATAGGAAGAACCTCCCCTCCTACTAATCACCTCTTTTAAGTCGATAACCTCAAGGCCAACATCAAGTCATGTGGTTATCTACGAAATATGCTAAACTAGTTCAAAACTTAGTCGAGTCCAAGACCTAATGATGTCAAGTCAAAAATTTCCTTTAGCCCAAATACCCCCAAATATTTTCAAAAAATTAAGGGAGAAATTTTCTTAATCCCGGTAGTTAATTAACTGGGCAAATAACTAAGAGGTTTCATTAACAGGGATACTAGGAATAAAAAACCTTCCAAGTCATCATTGACCAACTGAATAAAAGATTTAATGGTTGGAAAGCAAATTCAAAACCACCTCGCATGGTGGCCTGGGATAAAGTTTTCCAACCAAAGTATTAAGGAGGACTCAGGCTTAGAAAATTTAATCTTATCAACCAAGCTCTAATAGGTGAGCAAGCCGAGAGGACCATTCAAAATAGGGATTCCCTTTGTAACCATCTTATGCTCTCTACATACTCCAAAAGGAATAATGTGGAAGTTCTTATATGTATTGGTTCTCCTTCCCCTTGTTGGAAAAGCATCTTCCCAAATGCACGAGATATCCTTCAGGACTATGAATAGATGGTGGGCAATGGAAGTGATATCAAGATTAGGGGTACTCTCTGGTTTACCCTAACTTCACCTCACCCTAACATAAGGGTTATTTTTTATCTCATTACTCTAGAAGGTAGATGGAACATGGGAAAGATTCAAGACCTATTTTTGCCATAAGATGTTAGAAGCCTTACTCATATCCTTATTTCCACTATGAATGCTCCTGACAAGATTGTTTAGAAATTTACCAAGTAAGGGGATTATTCAATCAAGGACGCGTATAACCATCTTCGACCTTTTTTGCCTCCAAACTTAAAGGTTGAGCCCAGCTGGCACAAGGCTTAAGAGGTAAACCATCGTCTTGAGTTATCCTTTTCTGGTGGAAACTCTATCAGAGGACTCCCACTGGCTAGTTCCTTAAAGTGATAAGGCTATAATATTAGTAGGGATTGACTATTTAGATGTGGCAAAGAAAAGGATGACAATCACCTTCTTCTCAAATGCCCTTTTCTCGATCGAGCTGTTTAGTTTAGCTCAAATTTAAGAGTTAAAACAAACAATGTATCCTTTCCCTTGATTCGGGACTAGCTTTTATCTTTATCTAAAGATTTGGATAATCGAAACATCCCTTACTTTGTTAGATTCACAAATGCCGTCACTATTTGTTGGAGTATATATAGTCATAGAAATGACGTCCTATTTCGCAGAGCCAAGCTAGATGTCATGAAGGCTCTAGGTTAATGGACGAGAATTAGATTAAGTGTTCTTGAAGCCAAAAACCTTGGGGAATGTAACCAAATTTGGGATTTAAAGGAACATCCCTTTAAACTACTTACAAGATTGGAAACCTAAGAGGGTCTTAGTGGCCTATTTCACACCCTTTGGTGCTTATGGGATAAGGACAAAAGGATGAGGCATAATCTCTTCATGACTTACATCATAAATGAAGGACTTATAACTCCTTTCACAGTGCTTATCAGTGGACAAAACATAAAGATCACGAAAGTGATTCCCAAAGGTTTAAGGAATACCCTCAATATTATTTATCTCCTAGAAAGCCAACCTACCCTTATAATTTCTCCCAAGGGACATTTAATCAAGTAGAAGATAACAGGTAGAGGCATCCCCAAGCATACAACGACCTTAAAGGGGACATTACTTGTCCCACAGATTCAGGATGGAACCTCTGCCTTTGCAAACAAAAGGACATGTGGATTCTACTTAAAAACTTTCTCCAATATTATCCGTTAGGATGGTTAGTGTTTATTCATTATGATGGTTAGTGTTTAATGTTCCCTAATCCCTTCTTTTTTCTTGAATTGAAAAAAAGTTAAAAATCATATTTTTCCATCTACTTGCACCTACATTAAGAAATCAGTTTAAATTAACAATAGTTGTTAGTATCATTTTCCTACTCCATATCAATTTTCAAAAAGAATTTTCTAAATTTTTTACTAAATTTTTTTTAAAAAATATTATGTAGATTTTGGTTTTACTGTAGATTCTTCAACATTGAATAACGCTAGTCATCTCTTTGATATTAATGTCACTAATAACCTAGGAAAATATATAGGCTTTCCCCTAAAATCAATATACAAAATTTCTAACTTCAACTTTATCATTGATAAGATCAAGAAAATAAAATTACCATGATGGAAGTGTAACTTACTTTCTATTGCCAGTCACATCCAACTAATTAACTCTACCATCAAAGCCATACCCTGCCACCTTATGTATGCCTTCTCCCTCACCAGAAAATTCCTTACTTCTATAGATAAAATAAATCGTGACTTTCTTGGAACTACACAAGTGATTAAAAAAAAGTCTACCTTATCAACTAAAACACTACTATTAAACCCAAATTTTTTAAAGGCCTCGACATCCAAAAAAGCTCACACGTAAACACATGGTACATAGCCAAACTCAAATGAAATATTCTTAACAAAAAAGATCTCCTTTCCATCTCAATCCTTTACCATAAATATGACAATAACCTTAACAAAAAACCACCACAAACCTTCCAACATTTGTAGAAGCCTAAACCACGACTATGATCTCATCCTTTTAAGCTCTTTTTGAAGAGTAGGTAATGTTAACTCTATTGACTTCTAGAATGACCATTGGCTTCAATCAGACCCTATTCATCCTTCAATACATGGTCCCCTAACCCTCTCAATGAATACAATTACATAATAAAAGATTATTTTCTAATTAATAAACACTTGGTCCATCTCTACTTCCTTCTTCATTCCCAAAAAAAAAAATTCTTAATGACATTCTTGCTAAAGACCACCTCTCTTGGAAACCAACAACCAATGATCACTTCACTATTAAATTAACTTATAACCTATTGTTGTACACTAACATGATGGAAACACATAAAACTAAATGGATACATATGGAGAATCCCAAGCCACCCCCGTGAAACCTTATTTATTTAGAAAACATTCCATAATGGTCTTCCTACCGCTCATAAACTTCACAAAATGAATTTTCTTCCCTCATCCACTTGCCAACTTTGCTACAATAAAACAAAAACAACTTTACAAATCCTACATGACTACTCTATAACAAAAGCCATATGGAATAAACTAAATGTTTCCTCTAACTTCTTCTCCACCAACCTAAAAAATTGGCTCCACTATAATTGTTCTACTAATGTCCCAGATACTCAAAATATCTTTAAGAATATTTGTTTCACCTATATCTTATGTAATATCTAGTTGAATCGTAACAACCACATCCTAATCAAAATCTCTTTCTCTCTAACCTGCACCCTCTAATTGTCCTTAGCTAAAGATTTAAAATTTTAGAATTCAAACATATTTGTAAGCCTTAAACCCAAAAACTTCAACTCATTAGCTTCCAATAGTGTGAATTAAACTAAAAATTCAATTCCACAAGCTAAACATTGATGGCTTGGCTCAAGACTATCTTCTAGGCTCGAGTGGAATCCTTAAGGATCATTCGGTAACCATATATCTACTTTTTGAAAATTTGTGGGTATAGGTAACATCCTCCCAACAAAATTATAGGCACTATAGCTAATACTCGAACTAGCTCTTCAAAATAACATCAAGAAACTAGAAATGGAAACTGACTGCACATGTATTTTTTTAGGATGGCAAAATTTCATGTCTCTAAGGATGCACTATTCAGCACAAGGCCTAGATGTGGAAAAAACAGGACCATACCCTCACCCCGCGGGTCTCATTCCTATGACCATTTTAATAATTTTATTATATTATATATTTATATTAATTAAATATCTTTTAATATAATATATTTTTATTTTATTTTTATTTTAATTAAATGTATATATTAAATTAATTAAATATTCTTTTATATTATTTTATTTTTATTAAGTTAGACCAATTTTAGTAATTTAACATTGCATTATTTATTTTAAAATTTATATTATCAACCCTAACCAAAACCTCATTAGTTTATCTTCTCTTCAACATTAACGCGTCACTCACGTCGGCAGAAGCTCCAACTATCGATCGCCACACACCTGCACCATGTTAGCCAAATAATGAACAAAGAAAGGGGATTGAATTGGTTCCTCTAAATAAAATTTCTTTTTCACAAGTCTTTAGGTGTATGTTTCTATATCTCTTGAATGAACCAAGTCAACACCCTTTTAACCTTGAAGTTAGGTTAATGATAATAAGGATAAGGAAGAGAAAAATCACATACAAGATTTATAGAGGTTCAGACTCAAGACTACTCTTGATCCTACATCCTCTCCCTAAACACACAGCAAGGGTATTTCACTAAAAGGGTAAATCACAAAAATACACCTGGGAAACCTTCATACACCTAGGCTCAGTATACACCAGCTTTTATGCCACCTAGCAACCCAAAGAAGGCTTAGCACACCTGCTTTTACTCCACCTAGTATTTTTCTAACACACTTACCGTTAACCAGCTCAACCAGTAACCTATTGATTCAAGCTAACATTCACCTCACTAATTCCTCCTTTTAAATTCTCAACCAAATTCTTAAACGGAAGGAATGTTGGAGGATTTTGAATGTCAAGTACAATAAGAATTAAATATGAATTAACTCACTAAGAGCAATTAAAACTTTTCAACACAAAATGGTAGGAGTATTTCAGAGTATGATTTTAATCAGCTTCAGCTTAATGTAATAACTCTCTATCTTTAATATTCCTCTACCTTCTCTATTTAAAGCTCCTTCAAGATAACCATTGAGGCCTTTATTTAATGCAGCAATAAATGCTATTAAGCATGCTATTTATAGAGCCTTTACTTAATCAGAGTTGACTTTGCATGAATCTTGAGCCATCCGAGGTTAATGCTGGTAATTAAGAGGCTAGCCGTTTCTTTGTAACTGCTAGGCTCATATTTTTCCACAAGTAGGATGCATGGCTATCTTGAGTTATTCTTGAGATACGCACCTTTCTATATTTGTTCCTGAATTTATGCTATACACCACCTCAACTCCTTCATCTTTTTGGCTCTACTGTACTGTTGCAGCTTCTAAAATTAGCTTACTGTCATACTCTTTGCCCTGCTATACTATTGTAGCCTTTTGCTTCTGTTTTAATACCTGATACAACCTGCTTCTCTGCAACTACCTAATGTTTTCTGTTTTAAGGAAACTTGTTGAAGTATCTTTCCATTTTCCTGCTCAATTGTTTTAAATTTTGGTGGCTACTTTTTCCTTTTATCTTATGGATACAAAATTCAATTTTGGGCGGGCCTTATTTGCATCTTATAAAAGTATTGGACTTTCTAAAATATTGACCTGAAAAGTATTGGGCTATTTAACAAAGTATTGACCAAAGAAAGAATTGGGTTGTTTGACAAAATATGGGGCAGACAAACATTGGGCTTTTTGATTACTTATGAATTTTCCATTGTACATTTTCCAAAAATTCTAAAAACTGGAATATTAAAAATAATCTTCTTTGTTGAAAATAATTTTTCATTAATCAAAAATAAATAATTTAAAACATGTTCCAACATTCTCCCCCTTTTTGATAATGGAAAAATTATTTTTGAATTGAATTTTGATTAAGCTCCCCCATAATATGAGCTTCCCCTCAATAGACACATGGATTGGAATTTTGTAAAAAAATGCTCTAGCAAAAAATTTGTCAAAAAAAAAAAAGCTCCAGCAACAAACTCATTAGGCAATCAAATATCAATACTTTCTCCCCCTTTGACATTATAAAAAAAATTATCCTACTTGTAATCGGTTAAGCAACATGTTCCAATATTTAAAGCATGCAGAATAAGCAAGGCAATGAATAAAGATAAAGCCAATGTTAGTAGGAAATATAAGCGAACATATTAAAACAAATGTCCAAAAGCGATAGGAGAATAAAACAAGTCTGACCAGACAACAAAAATAATCTAAAGTTTATCAAACAACAATTAAACTAATGAAGAGATGCATGAGAACGGCTGGTGACATCCAATAGGATTCCTCAGAGAATGTTCTTTATTCCAGTCAACTCATGATGAATTCCTTGCAAGACAGAGATAAGAGCTAACTGATAGGTTAAAGGAGGAGAGGACGGTAAAATAGGAGATGGTTCAAAGATGCATTAAGTGGATTGTAATAAAGTGGTCTAAGGAATTAGGTTCACGGGCTGTACTAAAGGCTGAGGTTAGGTTAGAGAGGCAGGTTGGACTGATGGTTCATCTGGTTAAGGCTCATCCTTTTGTGTAAATGGAATAGATATGGGCTCTGTAGCTGGACTTTCAACTTCAGCTTCTTTACCTGTAGAAGAGTCTTTCTCAAAAGAGTACTCAACAAAAATGTGATGCTCAAGTGAAGGAGGAGTTTGTTGAGACTCCTTATTTGAATATTCTAGAGTCATCCTCTTCATAAACAGGAATGAAAGTTGTTACTTTAGTGGCTTTTGCCTTTCTTTTTCCTTTGGCAGACGCCAACTAGGTATACTTTTTAACATAGGAATTTTAATATCTTCTTTTGCCCCTTCACTCTTGATACGACCACTGTTTTCCTTTTTAATTTTTTTGGCCCTTCCAGCTCGAATGCGCCCTCTTCTTCTCCCTTTACTATTTTTATCCATTCCCCATTTACTTTTCTGAAGTGAATATTCTAAATAAGCTTACCATCATCCTCGCCCTTGAGCTGATGCTCTTTCCCCCTCTAAGTTGGTAAGATCAACAACTACATGGTTAGCGATGAGCATGATCACCATTCCATATGGCAAATTAGCTCCTTCCCTTTGAATGACATATTTCATGTGGTTTAGGATGATGTATGGGAGATTTAGTTTGAGTCCTTTATGGGCACACCACATGAAAAATACCTCAAGAAAACTAGCATTATTAGATTTTCCTGCTTTAGGCATAATAAGTTGGTTTAAATTGTGAAGGAGAATTCTATTGTTGAGGTCCATGGTATTGATATCTACAGTGTCTATTTCTAACCTTGTGAGTTCTACTACTGTAGACGCACATGAATATCCTTCAAAAATTACTTCAGATGACTAGAAAATATTTTGATTCCCTTATCCAGATAGTTAATCAATAAACTCAAATATTTGGTGTCTAAAACAACCCTATGGCCTCTTAGGAGAGAACAACCTACTGGTTTATCGGAATCATCAAACAATAAATTTACAAAAAACTCTTTGACTAGAATGGGGTAAAATAACTCCTTGAGTTTCAAATAATTTTTCCACCTTATATTTTTAAGCATTTCAAAGCAGGTGAGACCTTCAAAGAGAAAAAATTTCAAAGTTTACCTCACGAGGTGGATAGATATTTTGATGTTGAAAGTCCTAGCAGAACTTACGTTTCGCTTCATTGCCGTTAAACATTTTTAGTTTACTGATCTTTTCCCTCTTTGACCCTGGGACCATCAAAGATTCAGAGCTCTTTTATTTGATTATCACCTTGGATGCCATTTTGATGTTCAGCAGGCATAAGAATGAGTCAGAGAAAATGAAGAGAGAAGATTTTTAGAAGTTTTACGAGAAAATTTCAGAATAAGGGGGAGACTTTTGATCCCTTTTTTTGAGAATGTTTGAAATGATTTTCTTGAAGGCGGAGAGTGAGAGTAAATGAGTGTTGGAGCATAGGGAAGACGTGCACCAAAGAATGGGGAAACGTGAGACACATTTTCAGCTTTTTAAAGCATAGGGAAGAGTTATTTCTGACATAGGTGAGCTAACCGACCAATACTGATGTAACTACTTAATGTACGGACTAGGCGGGAAAATAACTTTGACTAGCTTTACCTGGCTATTAGGATTAACCTATATAATATCAAGTTGAACATTCTCCTAGGTTGGTTAATCCTAGTTCTCTCCTGATGGTATAGAAAGATTCTAAGCCTAATGATTTTGTGAAAATATCTGCCAATTATTTTCACTAAACAAAAATTCAAGGACTATGTCTCCTTTTTGAATATTATCCCATAGGAAATGGTGTCTTATTTCAACATGCTTGGTTCTTGAATGCTGAATTAGATTTTTGTAGAGGTTAATGGCACTAGTGTTGTCACACTTTATAGGAACATGATCAAAATTTGACCCATAATCTTTCAATTGTTGAGTCATCCATAAAATTTGAGCACAACAGCTCTCTACTGCAATGTATTCTGCCTCAGTAATAGAAAAAGCAACTGAGGTCTGTTTCTTTCTATGCTAAGACACTAGACAATGACCCAAAAATTTACATGTACCACTTGTGCTTTTTCTATCAAGTTTACATCCACCAAAATCAACATCTGAGTAACCAAATATATTGTAAACATTATCTTTAGGATAACATAGCCTAACCAATTTTGTTCCTACTAAATATCTGAAAATTCTTTTCAAGGCACTAAGATGAGCTTCTTTAGGATTAACTTGAAATCTAGCACACAAACATATAGCAAACATTATATCTGGCCTACTTGCAGTTAAGTATAGTAATGAGCCTATCATACCTCTATAGATCTTTTGATCTACTAACTTGCCATTCTCATCTTTATCAAGTTTGGTGGATGTGCTCATTGGTGTATCAATTTCTTTAGCATTCTCTATTCCAAATCTTTTTAATAATTCTTTGGTGTATTTTTCTTGATAGATAAAGGTTCCTTCTCTGCATTGTTTCATTTAAAGTCCAAGGAAGAATGACATTTCCCCCATCATGCTCATTTCGAATTCACTTATTATTAACTTGGAAAATTCGTTGCATAAGTTTTCATTAGTAGAGCCAAACACAATATCATCCACATAAATTTGAATTATAAGAATTTCTTTTCTAGTTAATTTTGTAAAAAGTTTGATGTCTATTTTTCCTTTCATAAAGCCATTTTCAGTTAGAAACAAACTTAATCTTTCACACCAAGCCCTAAGTACCTACATAAGACCATATAAAGCTTTTGTAAGTTTGTAGACATGATTAGGCTTATCAAAGTTTTCAAAACCAGGTGGTTGTTTTACAAAAACATCCTCTTGTAAATATCCATTTAAAAAAGCACTTTTGACATCCATTTGATATAATTTGAAATTCATTAAGCATGCAAAGGCTAGCAACATTCTAATTGATTCTAGTATAGCTACTGGAGTAAAGGTCTCTTTGAAATTAATACCTTCGTGTTGATTATACCCTTGAGCCACTAGTCTAGCCTTGTTTCTTACCACTTTAGTAGCTTCATCTAGCTTATTTTTTAATATCCATTTTGTACCTATGATCGACTGATCTTTTGTAGCAAGAATCAATGTCCATACTTTATTTCTTTCAAATTGATTAAGCTCCTCCTGCATAGCTACTATGTAGTTGTCATCCGTGAGAGCTTCTTCAATATTCTTAGGTTTAAGTTAAGACATGAAGGCCATGTGATTCATGCTTCTGAAAGATGATCTTGTTCTCATTCCTTTTCTAGGATCACCTAGAATGTACTCTAATGGATAGGTAGATGAGTGCCTCCATTCTCTAGGGAGATTCCCTCTGTCTAGCTGTTGTGTGTTGTTTCTTTGATTAGTCATAGGTTCCTATTCATCAGTTAGTAACTCTTCTGTATTTTGTTTTGAATGAGGTTCATGTTCAGTTTCCTCTGAAATATGGGGCTTATGTTCTCTTGCATGCCTGTTGTAAGTAAGTTCATCTTCCTCATCTGTTATGCTTCTTACAACTTGATAATTAGTTTCATCAAAAGCAATATGAACACTTTCCTCAATTGTTAGATTTTTCTTATTGAATACCCTATAAGCTTTGCTAGTCGAAGAATAGCCAATGAAAATACCTTCATAAGCTTTATCATCTAATTTTCCTAGATTTTCTATGTTGTTAAATATAAAGGACTTACAACCAAATGCCCTGAAGTAGCTTATAATGGGTTTTCTTCCTCTCCATAATTCATAGGGTGTTTTCTTTAGAATTGATCTAATAGTACACCTATTCAACACATAATAAGTTGTATTTACTGCTTCTGCCCAAAGATTTTTAGGAAGATTTTTTTCACAGAGTATAGTTCTAGCCATATCTAAAAGTGATCTATTTTTCCTTTCAAGAATACTATTTTGTTGAGGTGTTATAGATGTTGAAAAATTATGGCTAATTCCTTTATCATAACAATAATCTTCAAATAGTTTATTTTCAAATTCTTTTCAATGATCACTTCTAATTTTTGCTATGATATATCCTTTTTCATTTTGAATTTTGTTATATAATATTTTTAAAGTATTCAAAATAGTCACTTTTTAAAGCAAGAAACATCACCCAAGTATATCTTGAATAATCATCCACCACAACCATGCCCATAGTATTTACCACCTAGACTCCTTGTTCTAAGAGGACTGAACAAATCCATATGAAGTAATTCAAGAGGCCTACTAGTTGAAACAAACTCTTTAGATTTGAAGGATGATCTTGTTTGTTTACCCTTTTGACATGCATCACATATTGTGTTGTTTTCATGATTCACAATTGGTAAACCATTAACCAGTTCCCTCTTTGACAATTTTGATAAGATATCCATACTAATATGACCTAACCTCTTATGCCAAATCCAACCTTCATCCTCAGTTGATGTTAGACATCTATGGGATGATAGAGAAACATTTTCAAGAATGTAAACATCATTATGCCTTTTTCCTTCAAATAAAATATTGTCACTTCCTTTTTCATGGATAATGCATTTTGATGATTCAAAAGAGACTTTGTGTCCTTTATCACAGAATTGTCTAATGCTCAATAGATTATGCTTTAAACCATTAACCAGATAAACATCATTAATAGTTAAGGAAGGATTGACACCAAATTTACCTATTCAAATAATCTTACCCTTATTGTTGTCACTAAAGGTTACTATACCAAGGTCTTTGGAGATGAAGGATAGAAAATTTGATGCATCACCTGTCATATGTCTTGAGCATCCTGAGTCAAGGAACCAGTGTTCTTTCCCTATGTTAACCTTAAGGCACACCTAATTCACAAAAGCTCTTTTACATACCTAATTATACTTTAGGTCCTGTTAATGTTAGTACACAGGTTCATGTTTTGTGTACTGAACCTTTCTGAATCCATATTTACTTGATGGTTACTCTTTTATTCTTACACTTATTTGCTAGGCGTCCTTTCTTTTTACATACAAAGCATACTTTAGAGCTATGAGGTTCAGGTGTATGTTTGTCAGGTGTTTACTAGATTATGCTTTAAACCATTAACCAAATAAACATCATTAATAGTTAAGGAAGGATTGACACCAAATTTACCTATTCAAATAATCTTACCCTTATTGTTGTCACTAAAGGTTACTGTACCAAGGTCTTTGGAGATGAAGGATAGAAAATTTGATGCATCACCTGTCATATTTCTTGAGCATCCTGAGTCAAGGAACCAGTGTTCTTTCCCTATGTTAACCTTAAGGCACACCTAATTCACAAAAGCTCTTTTACATACCTAATTATACTTTAGGTCCTGTTAATGTTAGTACACAGGTTCATGTTTTGTGTACTGAACCTTTCTGAATCCATATTTACTTTATGGTTACTCTTTTATTCTTACACTTATTTGCTAGGCGTCCTTTCTTTTTACATACAAAGCATACTTTAGAGCTATGAGGTTCAGGTGTATGTTTGTCAGGTGTTTACTAGATTATGCTTTAAACCATTAACCAGATAAACATCATTAATAGTTAAGGAAGGATTGACACCAAATTTACCTATTCAAATAATCTTACCCTTATTGTTGTCACTAAAGGTTACTGTACCAAGGTCTTTGGAGATGAAGGATAGAAAATTTGATGCATCACCTGTCATATTTCTTGAGCATCCTGAGTCAAGGAACCAGTGTTCTTTCCCTATGTTAACCTTAAGGCACACCTAATTCACAAAAGCTCTTTTACATACCTAATTATACTTTAGGTCCTGTTAATGTTAGTACACAGGTTCATGTTTTGTGTACTGAACCTTTCTGAATCCATATTTACTTTATGGTTACTCTTTTATTCTTACACTTATTTGCTAGGCGTCCTTTCTTTTTACATACAAAGCATACTTTAGAGCTATGAGGTTCAGGTGTATGTTTGTCAGGTGTCTGCTATTTAAAGAAATATTTTTAATGTTTTTCTGAATTATTCTTATGAAAGCCTAATCCCGCTTTTAACTCTTTGTTTAATAGTATCAAAATCTTTCAAAAACTTTTTGTGTATTTTGAAGCTCAATGTATTTCATTATTATTTTCTTAGAATCTTCTAGAACTATATCAAATACCTGTAATAGTTCATCATAAGAGTAAGGTTGATCATTTACCTTAGTTTCTGATTGATCATCTTCTCCCTTAGATTCTAAGTTTTCCATTAAGCATAAATTAGCTGTATCTTTCTCTTCATCGTTACTTTCATCATCTGTGGCTAATAGGTTATCGTCACTCTATGTTGAGTTTGCCACCATTGCCTTCTTTTTCTTTTTCTCCTTTAATAATGGACAGTCAGCCTTTACATGTTCGGGCTTGTTAAATTCATAACATGTAATTCCTTCTTTCCTGGGTTCTCTTCTGGAGGTTGATCCTTTCTTTTTATTTTCATATCTTCTTCAAAAGAATCCATACATTCATTTGGATAGTAATGCCATTTCTTTGTCATCCTCTAGTTCAGGATGATCCTCCTTTTCTTTTGTTATCCTCAAGGCTACTCCTTCATCTCTTCTTTGATTATCCAAGGTTACTCTTAAAAAAATTCCTTCATACGCCATCAAATTTCCTCTTAGGTCATCAAAGGACATTGTTTATAATTTTCCTAACTCGAGTATTGCTGCAACTTTGGCATCCCAGGGTGGTTTTAAACACCTTATAATTTTTCTGTTGACATCCTCATTGGAATATTTTCTCCCAAGTGAGTCTAAGTCATTGAGGATTTTTCCTAGATGTTGAAACATACCTTCGATGTTTTCATTTTGGTTCATTCTGAATAACTCATAATCATGCAGTAGTTTGTCAATCCTTAACTTTCTTACTTTGTTCCTTTATATGTTACTTGCAGCTTTTCCCATATTTCTTTGGTGGTGGAACAATTTGAGAGCTTCTTCTATTCTTCTGCATTTAGAGCAAAAAACAAATAGTTAATAGCTTTACAATTAATCTTAAATTTTTCATTATCTTGTTCCATCAATTCTTCTTCAGGTTTTGGAACACTAATCCCATCAATAGTTTTAGTTATAGGGATAGGTCCATTTTCTATCACTCCCCATATTTGTACATCAATGGATTGTATATAAATCTTCATCCTCATTTTCCAATAAGAGTAATTATTTCCATCAAATAGAGGCGGTCCATTGATATAGTGACCCTCAGCTAGTTGGTTCATTCTGGCTAAGATCTTTTACTCTAAGGAGGTTAATCTTGCAATCAATAGAGACCTGCTCTGATACCAATTATTAGCCAAATAATGAACCAAGAAGGGGGGTTGAATTGATTCCTCTAAATAAAATTTCTTTTTCAAAAATCTTTAGGTGTTTGTTTCTGTATCTCTTGAATGAACCAAGTCAACACCCTTTTAATCTTGAAGTTTGAAACAAAAACTTAGGTTAATGATAATGAGAATAAGGAAGAGAAAAATCACAAACAAGATTTATAGAGGTTTAGACTCAAGACTATTTTTGATCCTACGTCTTATTCCCAAGTGTAATAAACCAAAATTTTGAAATAACTAAATTGGGTGAATTTAATCATGATTTCGTTAAAATTGAATCCGGCGTAATTTTCTGAGTTTATGGTTGAAATCTAGAAATTTTTTGGAGTCAAAATCCGATCTGATGAAGGGAAACGCGGCCCGACATTAGGAAATTGACAGATAAAGTCTCGGACTTCAGTTCCTTTAAACAGAGGCCGAAATCTTGCATGGGAACTCCTGCCCTTGCCTGGATAAAAAAGGCATCCGAAAATTTCCCTAGGTGAAGTGGCAAAAGACCAAATTTTCCCTGAAGACTTTAAACTTTCAAAAACTCTATTTTCCCTCTCATTTTCCATTTCCTCTCTCTCTCTTCCCTTTATTTTCTCTCTCTTCCCTCTCTCTTCCCTTCACCACTGCACGAGGCCAGCACCGCCGCAGCTCGCCATCCCCGACCTCCAGCAACCATCCCCGGCCACCAACGGACACCATCGCCGCAGGGAAAAGCTCCATTTCTCCCTCCGTCATGAATTTCTCCACCCACCGTGATTGTAACGACCCCCTAATACGACGTACACGATGCTTGTCTGACTAGCGGAAGCATATGGGTTGATTTACATAGTTATTCCCGATGTGGGAATGTCAGGGGATCGCTACTGGTTGAGCGTAACCCAAATAGACTTCCCGTTGTCCATTCAGATTTCGTTCAACCCTAATTCACATGCAGCTAACTAATTAGACATACGTACATCATAAAATACTCTGGAATGAAATCTAAACTCATATGCACGTCACATCATACATTCATACACATTCTAACTCAAATCCACAAGTTTATAGCGGTAAACCCTACCAAAAATCAGGCAGATTTTCCTCTGTATTTCGAACATACCCAAAGTACAATAGTTACCTGTTTACAATTATACAACCAGTCCATCAACAACATAAACATAATTAACAGAATCCATATACAGCAACGTCAATCCCCTCACTATAGTCAATATACAACTCCTGATTTATACATGTACAATCAATCCAATCCATACAGAAAACATAAAAGACAGAACCCAATAAAACAGCAACGTCATCAAAATATATATACAAACGATTCAAGCCTAAGCTAATTCATTCTCCCATTTATCACCAAGGCCTCATCCGCTATCTTCTGGGTTCCTGTCCCTGTCCCTGTTCATCTGAGTAAACAACCTGGTGAGATATAAAATCCCAGTAGAATAATTTACAGTTCAAATATCATTCGAAAACTGGTTGAATACCTAGCGGTGTGAACACCGAAATCATTTTCCCGAAATCAGTTCGAAAATAGTGAAATACCTTATCTTTAAAAATCGTTTAATTACATGGAAATCGCGACAATTAATTGAAATCATAAAATCCATTTCTTTGAAAATCAATCATCAAAATCAAGTAAAATCCCATGCCCGGTGTATCTACGTCCACGTTGGTCACAAATCCACTGTAACCCAATCTGAATCATCATCTAATTGCACGTCATTTAGAGAGAATAGCTCTTTTATTGTTGGGTGTGATCCGTAACACCAATCACCCGAATCAAGCCTATGTTGTGAGTGTGATCCGTAACACCAATCACTCACTCAAGGACCGGGTGAGAATCAACATCTAGGGCGTCCCCTAGCATGTGTACATACGTCAATTCTCATCCTCATACAGTCTATTCAAACTCACATGCTCATGGTCGGCTATTCCTCAGGGTTTTAGGGTATCACGCCTAAATCACAACGTTTCCCCGTGTAGGCTATCCCCCCTTATACTCCTTAAACCTTTCTTAGGGTCGTCCTGGTTTAACGCGTAATCCCTAACTCAGTACAGGCTAAATCTGATAAAAACAATCTCGTTTAAAAACCCCCTGTACTAGGGATACTTAACGGTCGTCCCATACCGGCTATTAAGTACCCAACCCTAAGTAAATCCGTCCTAAGGGCATCTAAACTTGATAAACAAAGTGTCTAACATGCAATTAGGGTTTTCAGCACACAGGCATACAATTTATCCCATCGAAAGCAGCACGTAATTCTATGCAAATCATCTAAATCAATCAGGTATCCACTAGGTCAAATCTAAGGTTCGGGAAGTGTAAATTATCCTACCTGGTCTCTTGTCGCTCCAATTCACTTTAGAACTTCATAAAATCTCAGTTTCTAAGCCCAATTAATTTCCTAGACATTAAATTAAATATTCAAACTTGTCACGTCATCTGTTTTTCAATCCTAAGTCCGGTTACCCAAATACCTAGGTCAATTTAATGCCTAATTACGTTCGGTAGCTATTTCAGTCAGATATCATTAGTTTTTGGGAAATCGGACCTTACCAATGGGATCGAATGATGGAATTCTGTGTCGGGGTGGTCTCGGTTTCTCCCGATACACGTCTAGAAACTCCGGCACGGCGACGCACGGTGGCCTACGGTGGTGCATGGCGGAGGGGTGCGGTTTGCCTCGAAAATTACATCACGGTGAAGCCCACAAGTCCAGGATTCTGAATATGGTGGTGGAACGACGGTTCACGGCCATTTGGATGGCATTTTCTAGCCACGAAGATTCTAGCATGGCGGACAGAGATTCCCTCGATCTGGGCACGTCCGACCTCTGTTCGACGTCAGTGAGCTACTGGAGGAAGTTGGCAGCTCAGGCTACACGGTGGTGGGGGCGGTGACGGTCAACAGTGATAGACAGCAGTGATCTGAGCTGGTGAAGTTTTCGCATGGTGGAGGAGAAAAGTGACATTTTTCGACGAAGCTAGCGGTCGTTGGTGGCCGTGGGTGGTTGCTGGAGGTTATGGGTGGTGAGGGCTATCGATTGGTATGCTGGGTGGCGGTCCACAGTGGATGTAGCGGCGGTTCACGGTGGAGGAAGGAAGAGAGAGAAGAGAGAGGGGAGAGAGAGAGTGTGGTGAGGAGAGAGAGAGATTTGAGAGAAATGAAGGGAATCCGTGAAATTTAAAGCCTCCGGGGGCGATTCTGACTTTCCTCGGACCACCCGGGGATACTTTAGGGTGTCGACATCCTTCTAAATTTTGGCACGCATTTCTATGTGAAGGTTTTAGCCTCTGTTAATGAGATTGACGCACGAAACATCTGTTGTCAGTTTCTGATCACCGGATTACATTTCTTTCTGTTTAATCGTGTTTCTGACTTCGAATAACCTTCAGTTGCAAATTATCGTCCTCGAAATACATGCCAGCCTCAATTTAAAAGGAATTAGGGTTCAAAGTTTGATTTTATTCTTTAAAAACTCTTTCGTTTCGAATCATTATCCTCGTAAATCGTGTCAAGCTTCGTTTGATTGGAATTAGTGTCAAAAATCAGGTTTTATCTTTTTAAAATTCTTTCGGTTGTTACAGTGATCTTCGCCATTTGACGCTGTCTGGCAACACCGCCCCCGCCATTGGGAAGGCCGAGCTGCCAGCTTCCTTCGATAGCTCCCAGCCGTCGAACGCCGCCGCCATGCGCCCGGATCAAGGCAAAAACTGTATGTCGTGCGTTAATCTTTGTCGCCAAAAAATGCCACCTAAACGGCCGAGAATCACCAAACCAACCCCAGATCCAAACTCCTTATCTTTTGGGCTTCATTCTGGTGTAATTTTTGACCTCAACCGCATCTCTTCGTCGTGCGTCACCATGGGCCACCGTGCGCCACTGTCGAAGAAGCCAGAAGTTATCCTTAACTAGATTTCCATCTTTCGAAACCCTCTGGATGATTTAAATTGCCCTGATCTAATGTTTTCTAACTGAATTGGATGCCAAACATGTATAGTAAAGATATCGACCTAGGAAAATGTGTAATCAGATGTAGAAAATTAAATTGAATAAATAACGAACTAAGACTTTGATGAAATTGCCCAAGAAATTAACTAGGCTTAAATTTCGAGGATACAGGAAGCTCCAGATTTAATTAAGAGAAAATGGTAACCAGGTAGGGTAATTTACACTCCCCTGATGTTAGATTGACATTGTGGATACCTGATTGATTTAATTTGACTACATGAAAATACATGCTGCCTTCAATGAGTATATCTGTATGCCTGTGTGCTGTAAATGCCTGTTGCATGTTAGAATGATTTGGCTATCAAATTTAGATGCCATAGGAGCGAGTTAACTTAGGGTAGGGTACTTGATAGCTGGTATGGGACGGCTGTTGAGTATCCCGCGTGCAAGGGATTTTATAAATGTATTGTTTTAATCAGATTTAGCCTGCATTCATTAGGGATTACGCAGTAAACCAAGATCACCCTATGAAAGGTTTAAGGAGTATAAGGGGGGATAGCCTATATGGGGAAACATTGTGATTTAGGCGTAATATCATAGAACCCTGAGAACTAGTCGACCGTGTGCATGTGATTTCGAATAGACTGTATGAGGATGAGGATTGGCGTATGCACACATGCTATGGGACGCCCTAGATGTTGATTCTCACCTAGTCCTTGAGTGAGTGATTGGTGTCACGGATCACACTCACAATATAGGCGTGTGATTTTGGGTGATTGGTGTTATGGATCACACCCAACGATAAAAGACTGATTTTTGTAAAACGGCATGCAATTAAATAGATTCAGATACGGTCACATAAGACTTGTGACGGATGTGAATGTGAAAACCACTGAGCAATGGATTTGATTTGGATTTTTATTACATATTTTCACAAAAATATATTTTTATACTCATTTGATTGATTGCCTCATTTTTTGTGCCATTTTAATGATTTTAAAAGATAAGGTATTTCACTGATTTTTGAAATGAACACGAGGAGATGTTTCGGTGCTTGTCACCGCTGAGCATCTAGCTATTTTTGAATTTAATTACTGTAAATTACTCTACTGGGATTTAACTATCTCATAAGGTTGTTTTCTTGGATGAACAAGAACAAGGGCTTAGGAGATAGCTAGGCAGAGACTGGATGATAGACGGACGATGCAGCGTAGTTTAGGCTTGAATCTGTTATTGTATATATTTTTGTTAATGATTTTGGTGTTGTTATATTTTTATTAGATGTATTTACTGGATTTTTAGGCCATTGTATTTGGGTAACGTCCGAATTATAGGGGAAACTCTACCAAATTTTTGTCAGAAATGAATGACTGAATCTTAGATTTATGATGGATTTCATGTGAATGGATTGTGTATTATTAATTTATGGTTATTAGATCTAATATTCCAGAGCTTGTGATGATTGTACGTGAATTTAGTATAGCTGCAGTTGATTTAGGGTTGAGTGAAATCTGAATGGACAGTGGTAAAGGTCTATTTGGGTTACACTCAACCGGTAGCAATCCCATCCGGAACAAGAAAAAGTGAAAATTATTTTGAAAACTCATATGCTTCCGCTACTCTGATAGAGGATAGTGTATTATGGATTAAGGGGTCGTTACAAGCATGGTATTAGGGCCCGATTCATCGATTGTCTGGTTTAGTGGGTTAGTTATTGTGAATTCTCGGGCTTACAGCTCTAGGACTTTAAATTGATTTGATTCTAGAATATCTAGGACCTGATTTTGAATTGAGAAATTAAGGAATAAATTTAATATTTCGCTGCTAAATGTGGCTGTTAAAGACTAATCAATTTTCTTTCTGTGATAGATAGCCATGGCAGATCCTAGCAAGGATAATACTCAGAGGCCAAGACACTAAAACTAAGGCACCTCTGGTAGTAGTAGCATGGAGACCAACATTGACATGCGAGAGATGATAGACTCCATACGGATGATGGCCGACGCCATGAGGGATTAAGCCACTATGAGCGCCAATGTTATAAGGCAACAACAAGAAGACGGGCAGACCAGAAATGATGGAAACACTCAACATGCCAACCCGATGTATCAAAGGTGGATTGAATTTCAGAGAGCAGGTCCACCCCTATTCTCAAGTGCCTCCGATCCAGCCGCAGTTGAAGCATGACTAAAGGAGATAGAGAAGATCTTCCATTTGTTGCATTGTAACGATGAACAGAAAGTGGCATATGCAACATATATACTTAAGGGTGAAGCAGAACGATGGTGGACAGGAACCCAGCAGCTGATAGAGAGCAGGGGTATTCTACTCACTTGAGAATCTTTTAAGAGGGTCTTTCTAGATAAGTACTCCCTGAAAGTGTCAGACAGTCCAAGGAAGCAGAGTTCCTAAAGCTCACACAGGGAGGTAGACCGTTTAAGGAATATTTGGTGCAATTTAAAGAACTATCTAGATATTCTACTTACCTGAGAATGCATTATGACAAAGCCTGGAAGGCAAGTCAGTTGGGAGAGGGCCTAGATTTGCCAATGAAGACACAGCTCGCCCCGCTCAAGATCAGAGACTTTTCAGTGCTGGTGAAAAAATGTCGGATCCTGAGTAAGAACCTAGAACAGAAATAGAACATGACATAGAGAACAGGTAACAGGCCGATACCACCAGCTAGAAACCTCAATGTGAAAGGCAGAATGTTCAAGCAGCAGCCATAGTCATCGAGCAGTGGCAGAAGGCCCGATAGTACACTTTGCCCGAAGTGTGGGACCAGGCATCCTAACCAACCTTGCTGGCATCAGACACCAGTGCAGTGTTACAAATGTGGGGGTACATGACACCTTGCAAATTACTGCCCCTCAAGCAAAATCCAGCAAACACTATGTGGCCGAAGACCTCAAGCTCCAATGAGATTCTTTACTCTGGATGCAGTGAACGTTGACAGGTCATTAAGTTTGATGCAGGGCAAAAGTAAAATTTATAATTTTCCTTTGATAATATTGTTTGATTCGAGTGCCACGCACTCTTTTATTTCTGATGCATGCGTGGAAAGAATAAACCTACCCTTACAAACCATGCCTTGTGACTTGCACGTGTCCATACCTTTAGGAGAGACTACCATATCCCCACAAATATGCCTAAATTGCCTCTTACCATCGAAAACACCATCTTTATTGTGGACCTTGTGTGTTTACCCCTGATTGAGATCGACGTCATTTTGGGAATGGATTAGTTTTCTAGGAATCGAGTTTTGTTAAATTGTTCCGACAAGACTATCACTTATTTGGATACCGTGCCTATACGTGGGAGCGACAGAGCTTGTGAGATAAGTGATGTTTCCTTAAATCTCTCTCAGGTAGAATTGCAGGAAAGGTTAAACCTAATCCCAATTGTTAGCAACTTTTCGAAGGTGTTTCCTTTGGAAGTAAGTAGGCTGGCCCCACCTAGAGAGATAGAGTTTACCATTGACCTAATTCTGAGTGCAGGCCCAATAGCTATGACCCCATACCGAATGGCCCCAGCAAAATTGAGGGAACTAAAGGTCTAAATAAAGGAATTGTTAGAAAAGGGATTCATTAAGCCGAGCGTATCACCATGGGGAGCTACTATCCTATTCGTAAAGA
The DNA here is from genome assembly GCA_031216115.1 of Senna siamea. NCBI lineage: Eukaryota > Viridiplantae > Streptophyta > Magnoliopsida > Fabales > Fabaceae > Senna > Senna siamea. Next base: position 16,703,949 of record CM062356.1, read on the forward strand.
AGAAAGACGGGAGTTTAAGGTTATGCATTGACTATCAGCAATTGAACAAGGTGACCATTAGGAATAAATACCCATTACCACGGATTGATGACTTATTTAACCAGTTGCAAGGTGTGATTGTATTCTCCAAGATAGACTTAAGGTCAGGATGCCACCAAATTAGGGTTAGGGAAGAAGATATCCCTAAGACAGCGTTTAACACTAGGTACGGCCACTATGAATTTCTAGTGATGCCATTTGGACTAAAAAATGCACATGTTGTCTTTATGGACTACATGAACAGAATCTTTAGACCCTACTTGGATCAATTTGTAGTGGTATTCATAGACGACATCTTAATCTATTCCAAGATTCACGAAGAGCATGCACAGCATCTTAGCACGATGCTATAGACATTGGAAGAAAAATAATTGTATGCTAAATTTGAGAAATGTGAGTTTTGGTTAGAGGAAGTGAAATTTCTAGGCCACATGGTAAATGGGGAAGGGATTTCAGTAGGCTCTAAGAAGATTAAAGCCATATTAGATTGGGGTCAACTAAGGACGGTCACCGAGGTTAGGAGTTTTCTAGGTTTGGCCGACTATTACAGGAAGTTCATCCAAGGATTTTCCCAGATAGAATTGCCATTAACCTGGTTGACTCAGAAAGGTGTAAACTTTGAGTGGAGGGAGCAGTGTGAAGATAGTTTCCAAACTTTGAAAGAAAATTTAACCACCGCTCCAGTGCTAATAATTTCGAAACCCTTAGAACCCTTTACAGTGTATACAAATGCATTAATGAAAGGTTTAGGATGCGTCTTAATGCAGGATGGGAAAGTAGTGGCTTATGCATCGAGGCAATTGAAACCTGCAGAGGAAAACTACCCTACCCACGACTTGGAATTAGGTTCTGTTGTGTTCTCCCTGAATATTTAGAGACATTATTTATACAGGGTTGTATTTGAGGTTTATAGTGATCATAAGAGCCTTAGGTACTTGTTTGATCAAAAGAAACTAAATATGAGGCAGAGAAGGTGGGTAGAGTACTTGAAGGATTTTGATTTCGAGTTAAAATACCATGCAGGGAAGGCTAACGTTGTAGCATATGCATTAAGCCAGAAGTCATTACAATTAGCCAGCCTAATGGTAGATGAAATAAGGTTACTTGAGGACTTTAAGAATTTTAGCTTCAACAAAATCTCATTTCCGAAGAGATTAGTGCTGAGTGACTTCCTGCTAACCTGCGATCTGAGGAAACAAATTAGGTAAGCCCAACTAGAGGATGAATCCCTAGAGATATATGCAAACCAACCTGATTTTGGACTAGCCCCTGATGGAGTATTGATGTTTAGGAAATGAATAGTAATTCCAAACCATCAAGAGCTGAGGGAAAAAGTGTTAGCATAGGCTTATCGAAGCCACTATACTATCCATCCAGTTATTTCCAAGATTTATCAGGATTTGAGGAGAAAATTTTAGTAGCCAGGCATGCAGAAGGATATCACGAACTACGTAAATGCTTGTCTGACTTGTCAACAGGTCAAGATAGAGCATCAAAGACCCGCAGGGCTACTGAAGCCACTGGAAATACCAAAAAGGAAATGGAATCAAATAACCATGGATTTTGTAGTAGGATTACCTAAAACACCAGTTGGTTATGATGCCATTTGGGTAATAGTGGATAGATTAACCAAGTCTGCTCACTTTTTACTTGTCAAGATGAGATACTCTATGGAGAAACTAACCGAAGTATACCTTAGGAAAATCGTAAGATTACACGGAATACCATCAAGTATAGCATCAGATCGAGACCCTAGGTTTACTTTGAGATTTTGGCAATCCCTACAGCAAGCATTAGAAACCCAGATTAAGTTTAGCACGGCTTATCATCCTCAGACTGACGGGCAGTTTGAGAGAACAATTCAAACTTTAGAAGATATGTTGAGGGCTTGTGTGCTAGAACAGAAAGGAAGTTGGGATAAACACCTACCTTTGATAAAGTTTGCATACAATAACAGTTATCACTCTACCATTGGTATGACACCTTATGCGACTCTGTATGGAAGGAGCTGTAAATCACCTTTAAGTTGGGTAGAAATGGGGGTAAGTACACTGTTGGGACTCGATATTGTACAAGAGACTACTGATCAGATCAAAATGATCAGAGAAAAAATGAGAACTGCCCAACAAAGACAGGAAGCCTATGCTAATAGGAGAAGGAGACCTTTAGAGTTTAATGAGGGAGAGCATGTCTTTTTGAGAGTGTCCCCCACTACAGGTATTGGCAGACAAATAAGGACGAGAAAATTAAGCCCTAGATTCCTAGGACCATTCCAAATCTTGCAAAGAGTCAGTCCAGTCGCTTACCAGATTGCCTTACCTCCATACCTATCAAACTTGCATGACGTCTTTCACATCTCGCAACTCCGCAAATACGTCCTACACCTGCGCATGTATTGGGGAATCAACCCATAGTATTAAAGAAAAATTTAACTTATGAATCTACACCTATACAAATACTTGACTTTAAGACTAAGCAACTCTAAAATAAGGTAATCCCTTTAGTTAAGGTACTTTGGTAGGATGTAGCATCGCAGGAGATGACGTGGGAGAAGGAAGATGAGATGAGGCAACGATAACCAGAGCTATTCACAGGTATAAGTTTTGGGGACAAAATTTCTTTTCAGGGAGGGAGAATGTAATAAACCAAATTTTTTAAAAAATTAAATTGGGTGAATTTAATCAGGATTTTGTTAAAATTGAATCCGGTGTAATTTTCTGAGTTTATGGTTGAAATCTAGAAATTTTTCGGAGTCAAAATCTGATCTGATGAAGGAAAACGCAGCCCGGCGTTAAGAAATTGACAGATAAAGTCTCAGACTTCAGTTCCTTTAAACAGAGGCTGAAATTCTTGCATGGGAACCCGTGCCCTTGCCGGGATCAAAAACGGCATCCAGAAATTCCCTCGGGTGAAGTGGCACAAGATCGAATTGCCCCTGGAGGCTTTAAACTTTCAAAAACTCCATTTTCCCTCTCATTTTCCATTTCTTCTCTCTCTCTTCCCTCTATTTTCTCTTTCCTCCCTTCACCACTGTGCACGGCCAGCACTGCCACCTGAACCAGCCACCGGCGCAGCTTGCCACCCTCAACCTCCAGCAACCATCCCCGGCTACCAACAGACATCACCGCCGTGGGGAAAAGCTCCTTTTTCCCCTCCGTTGTGAATTTCTCCACCCGTCGTGATCTCTGTCGTCCGACGCTGTCCGGTGACACTGCCCCCACCATTAGGAAGGCCGAGCTACCAGCTTCTTTCGATAGGTCCCAGCCACGGAACGCTACCACCACACACTCGGATCGAGGCAAAAATCGTCTGCCGTGTGTAAATCTTTGCTGCCAAAAAATGCCACCTAAACGGCTGAGAATCACTAAACCAACCCCTAATCCGAACTCCTTATCTTACGGGCTTCATTTTGGTGTAATTTTCAACCTCAACTGCATCTCTCTGCCATATGCCATCGTAGGTCGTTGTGCTTCACCGTGTACCGTTGCTGGAGAAGCCAAAAGCTGTCCCGAACCAGATTTCCATTTTCAAAACCCTCAGTACGATCTAGCCCTAATCTAATGTTTTCTGACTAAATTGGATGCCAAACATGTATAGTAAAGATACCGGCCTAGGAAAATGTGTAATCGGACATAGGAAATTAAATTGAATAAGTAACGGACTAAGACTTTGATTAAATTTCCCAGGAAATTAACTAGGCTTCAATTCTGAGGATACGGGAAGCCCCAGATTTAATTTGGAGTAAACGATAACCAGGTAGGGTAATTTACACTCCCCTAATGTTAGATTGACATTGTAGATACCTGATTGATTTAATTTGATTGCATAGAAATGTGTGTTGTCTTCAATGAGTATATCTATATGCTTGTGTGCTGTAAATGCTTGTTGCATGCTAAAACGATTTGGCTATCAGATTTAGATGCCATAGGAGCAAGTTGACTTAAGGTAGGGTACTTGATAGCAAGTATAGGACGGCCGTTGAGTATACCGAGTGCAGGGGATTTTATAAATATATTATTTTAATCAGATTTAGCATGCACTCGTTAGGGATTATGCAGTAAACTAGGATGACCCTATGAAAGGTTTAAGGAGTATAAGGGGGGATAACTTATATGGGAAAATGTTGTGATTTAGGCATAATATCCTAGAACCCTGAGAACTAGTCGACCGTGTGCATGTAATTCCAAATAGACTTTATGAGGATGAGGATTGGCGTATGTGCACATGCTAGGGGATGCCATAGATGTTGATTCTCACCCGGTCCTTGAGTGAGTGATTGGTATCACAGATCACACTCACAATATAGGCGTGATTTCGGGTGATTGGTGTTATGGATCACACCCAACGATAGAAGACTGATTTTTGTAAAATGGCATGCAATTGGATAGATTCAAATACAGTCACATAAGACTTGTGACAGATGTGAATGTGAAAACCATCGGGCAATGGATTTGATTTGGATTTTTATTACAAATTTTTACAAAAATAGATTTTTATACTCATTTGATTGATTACCTTATTTTTTGTGCCATTTTAATGATTTTAAAAGACAAGGTATTTCACTCATTTTCAAAATGAACACAGGGAGATGTTTTCGGTGCTTGTTACCGCTGAGCATCCAGCTATTTTTGAATTTAATTACTGTAAGTTACTCTACTGGGATTTAACTATCTCATGAGGTTGTTTGCTCAGATGAACAGGAACAGGGGCCTAGGAGATAGTTAGGCGGAGACTAGATGACAAACGGGTGATGCAGCATAGTTTAGGCTTGAATTTGTTATTGTATATTTTTGTGTTGATGATTTTGCTGTTGTTAGATTTTTATTAGATGTATTTACTGGATTTTTGGGCTGTTGTATTTGGGTAACGTCCGAATTACAGGGGAAAATCTACCAAATTTTTGTCAAAAATGAATGACTGAATCTTAGATTTATGATGGATTGCATGTGAATGGATTGTGTATTATTAATTTATGGTTATTAGATCTGATATTCCAGAGCTTGTGATGATTGTATGTGAATTTAATATAGCTACAATTGATTTAGGGTTGAGTGGAATCTGAATGGACAGCGGTAAGGGTCTATTTAGGTTACACTTAACCGGTAGCAATCCCCTGACATTCCCAGAATAGGAAAAAGTGAAAAATTATTTTGAAAACTCATATGCTTCTTCTACTCTGGTAGAGGATAGTGTATTGTGGATTAGGGGGTCGTTACACCAAGTACACAGCAAAGGTATTTCACTAAAAGGATAAATCACAAAAATACACTTGGGAAACCTTCATACACTTGGGCTAAGTATACACCAGCTTTTATGTCACCTGACAATCCAAAGAAGGCTCAGCACACCTGCTTTTACTCCACCTAGTATTTTTTTAACACACACTTACCCTTAACAGTTCAACCAGTAACCTACTGATTCAAGCTAACATCCACCTCACTAATTCCTCCTTCTAGATTCTCATCCAAATTCTTAGATAGAAGGAATGTTGGACAATTTTGAATTCTAAGTACAATAAGAATTAAATAAGAACTAACTCATTGAGAGCAATTAAAACTTTTCATCACAAAACGGTAGGAGTATTTCATAGTATGATTTTAATTATCTTGAGCTTAATGCAATAACTCCCTATCTTTAATGCTCCTCCACCTTCTCTCTTTAATGCTCCTTCAAGATAACCATTGAGGCCTTCATGTAATGCAGCAATAAATGCTATTAAGCGTGCTGTCCATAGAGCCTTTACTTGGCAGAGTTGACTTTGCATGAATCTTGAGCCACTCGAGGTTAATGCTGGTAGTCAGGAGGCTAGCCATTTCTTTGTAACCGTTAGACTCATATTTTTCCACAAGTAGGATGCCTAGCTATCTTGAGTTATTCTTGAGACGCACACCTATCTATATTTGTTCCTGAATTTATGTTGTACACTGCCTCAACTCCTTCATCTTTTTGGCTCTGCTGCATTATTACAGCTTCTGACATTAGCTTACTGTCATACTCTTTGCCCTGCTGTACTGTTGTAGTCTTTTGCTTCTGTTTTGATACCTACTGCAACCTGCTTCTCTGCAACTGCCTAATGTTTTCTGTTTTAAGAAAACTTGTTGCAGTATCTTTCCATTTTGCATCGCATCTCGCCGTTTCTTCTTAGATCATTCTCTCGCCATTGCATTAGCCCAAAATCACTACAGCAAGTGAGATGAGATCTATTCAATTCTTGATTTTGGTTAGATCTGCATATGGGGCACTTGGTTAGTTGGTTAGAGATCTTAAATCTAAATACAGGGGTTACTTGATTAGAGTTAGTTGGATAGACTTCTGTTGATGGCTTGGTTGAACTTGAAAGTGAGATAAAATAAATATGTCTAAGATATATTTCTCAACTTTATGCAATTTAAGTAAATATAGAAGTAAAATGGCAATTTCCTTATATTAAACTTTCTCCTGCCAGGAAAATTTAGAATTAATGTTAGTGTGGCAAATAATGGAAGTTTCAAATTTGGTCTGAGAAGAAAACAACACGGCACCTGAGATTCACTTTCCCAGCCATCTTACTAACATTACAACATAAGTAAATTCAAGATGCAAAAGAATTTGTTACTTTATATATAGAAAATGAGGATACTTATCAATAAATTCAATACTTTTTATTCAAATAGTATGTTTGTGTTTATTTTGTAGGGCAAGTTGGACATGAGGATGAAAATTTGGATAAAGACCCGATCCTTGTTGAAATTTTTTAATTAGATGAACTTAGTTTGAAATTTTGTAAGTGCTTGAGCCTAAATTTACCAATTTATATGGTATTTTTATTAAAAATAAATGTTTATCGTGTCTATATATATTCTTTTAATTTTTTTGAATTTTTTGAATTAAATGTTCGAGGTTCCCGTGAGGATTGGAGGGGATGCGAGGAACGAGAATAAAAAAAAACTCTCCATTGCAAGGATCAAGGACACGAACGAGGGGAAGTAAGAATATAAATATAATAAGCATGGTCGAGAATAGGAGGATATTCATTATTTGGTAAAAATTAGAAAAAATGAAATATAATTTTGTGAGGATAATATAAAATATATAATATAATAAAATTTTATGTATAGAAAAATACTTTAGAACAGTGAGAAAAGATTATAGAAAAATAAAATTAAATAAATAAATTTTTAACTTGTTAATGTATTTGAAGAAAAATGTTTCTTTGTGTAATTCTTCTTGGCTAGAAATAAAAAGGAGCGAAAAATAAAAATATTAATCCATAAAAAACAATTCGAAATAAAAAAAAAACCAAACAAAACAAAAAATGAATTAATTAATTCTTCTCTGGTGAAAGTCTTCACTCTCATCGGCCTTGTAAGAGATACACTTTTCGTAGCTGAAAATCACAAGGATTAATGAAAAATAAAATATCAATCCATGAAGAATATGGTTAAGGAGTGAGCATAAAAAAACAAAAAAACAATTACCCAAGCGAGAATCTAGCAAGACTTGGGAGCAACTAGAAGACAAATGATTTCAAACAAGTTTTCCTTTGCCATAATATTGAACACGGAGACACACGATTGAAGAAAAAAGAGAAAAGGGAGAGAAAACATATACAAGAAAAAAAATTAAGAACCGTTTGAATATTGTTTTATTTTTTATTTTTTTAAATTATTTTATAAAATTAATTGTGAAAATTTATGCTAAAATTATTTTTCATATATATATATATATGTTATTAATAAAAATGTTTATTTGTATACTTTATTTTTAAAAATTAAAAATTAAAAAATCTTTTAATTATTATTTTTTATTTTTAAAATAAATATTTTATTTTTTATTTTTAGTCGGAAAAATTAATTTAAACAATTTTTTTAATTGAAGAAAAAACATAGATAAAAAAATAAAATGTGTAGTGAAGAGAAAAGGAAGTGTCTAGAATATTAATAGTTCTTTTATTTATATATAAAAAAAATCAATGCAATTAAAAATTTATTAGTGTTGATACCAGGTTGATTACATTTTTTTTAAAAAAAGTAAAGGTAATTAAAATAGTTTATATATGATTATGAATCTTTTCTAATGGCAAGAACTTAATCTGAAAAGAACCACAAATAATGTTAATCAAGTTATATATATAAATAATAGCAATAACAAAAGTTATTAATCAATTTTAATGACAGTTAGATAAAAAAACTTGTCACTCAAAGTTTAAGACCTTGACATCCAAAAGATATTTAGCTTATGATATTTTATAGTATAATTTTATATATCATAATATTTATAATATTTATATTTAGTATGCTAATTAGTAATATCTTATTTTACTGTAATATAAGATAAAAATATTTAGTTATTTAATTTATATTAATTAATGTTATTTATTTTTGTAATTTTTAAATTTATCTTCATAATTTAAATAAAGTACCTATTATATTTTGTACGATGATTGTTTTAAAAAAATTATAATTAACTTTAAAATAAAAATAATTATTTGTCTATACTATTAGAATAAAATATTTGATTAAATTTTACATAATTAAATAGTTTAATATAATTAAAAATTCTGAACAAAATATTTTAAATAACATTAGAAAATTAACTAAAAATCACATACCAAGGGCGTGCTTCGAAATTGTAGAGATTAGGTTTTTTTTTTTTGAGAGTTTTAACAATATAAATATATATATATATATATATATTGTCTTCCTAGAAAAAAGAAAAAGCATACCGGAAAGAAAACATGTGTATTATTAATTTAAGTTTGGAAAGTAAAATATAAAATGGGTAAAATAAGTAGGTTTAAAAAATTTATCTCATCCAACTGTATGATTTGAGATAATATAATATTTTTATATTGAGATAACACTCTTTTTTATGTGATATGATAGTAATATATTATTTCAGATATTCTTCTATTATCATATAACACCATAATAAATAATATTATCTAATTACATTAACCAAGATAATATGATCAAGATGACATTGTATCAAACCTCGTCCTAGTTCAATCCAAAATACAAAATATAATGAGAGTTTGATTTGAGAAGGAAGATGGGAAAATAATTTTTATAATTAATTCTCTCTCAAGAATTTATGAGATTTTAAATTTAAGGAAGCATTTAGTATATTATGATATTAGCTCTATCACATACCATAGTATCTTAGATGTTAGAATTAAATGTTAGTGTTTGGTATATTGTTATATAATAACAGAGTTACATATGAAATAACACCCTGATATCATATCATATATAAAAAGGTGTTATTTAATGACAATCAAATTATTTTGTCATCTCACATTATGTGGTTGAATGACTTAATTTTTCGAAGTTTCCATTACTTTTTATAACAATTAACTTCATAAAATTTATTTATAAAAAATGAAGTATATAAAATATAAAAAACAAATTATTAAAAAAATTATATTGTATATGCTCGTTATATGAAGAAGGTAGAAATTATACATGAATTTTTATTTTTATAAAATTATAAAATTTTATTTTTAATAAAAAATAGTGTAAATAGTATACATTTTTTAAATTTAAATTATTTAAATTAAACATGGTATGTTTGACAATTCAAAAAATAGATAGCATTAATCAATATTAACAACTAAATATTTATATTTATATGACTAACCTGTCCCTTAGAAATTTTAATAATGATGATAATTTTGAAATGTCAAATGAGGATTTAAATGAAATAAGGAAATGGAAGTTATAACAAGAGGGACTTAAGTGTAATTTCTCTATTTTTGCTATGAGGTCCCTAAGGCTCCAACAGTGCCACCCTTATGGATCGTCCTATACGTTCTCCTTCCCTCCATACCAACTCATTTTCACGCCTGAAGAGGAAAGGAACCACACGAGCAAGAGGAGAAAAAGGGGAGAAGAGAAGGAAATCAAGACTGAAGTTTTTGAGCTCGAATTTGAGGTAAGAATCCTCCATCAAATCCTTAGAAAATCATTCATACATCATTTAGGAAGAGATTTCTTCCTTAAAACGCCTCCAATATGCTGTGATCTGAGGAAGAAAATGAGATTTGGAAAACTTAGGGCATTTCAGATTTTTTGAGATTTAGACTAGATAAACTAATTTAGATGCTTGTTTAAGGTTAGGAATAGGTTTCTAAACTGAAACGCTAAGATTATCTGCTTCCATTTAGAGATTTCGAAGCTTAAATCAAAATTTCTGAGTAAGGTTTTTCTTTTAGTCAGTTTTCATGTAGATTCTCTGAATTGGTTTATGTTTTGAACCTAAAAATTTATGGGTTTTGTGCGGTAATGAGTAGGGACTAAGCTCATGTAATTTTTTTAATGTTATGGACTAGTAATTTGGGCTGCATTTAGTGAAAACCAGCATTTTTGGTACATTAAAGAACGAAAAATGATCGCCAAAGATTCACCAGTCGATTGTCGTGTTCTTCGCAAACCCCAAATTTTACTCAGCAGCTTAGCAGTCGACTGCCAAGCATGCATCAGTCGACTGCCGAGCCACTATAAAGCCTAGAATCGCACACAGAGGTGATCTAGTCGACTGCCAGGCTCGTGGTAGTCAACTGTTAGGTCCTTGTCTTGCGAAATACATCTTTCCAGAGAGCAATCAGCTAACTGCCACCTCTTGGCAGCTGACTGGTAGCTTCCCTGATGTGAAATTTTGATTTTAAAACATGATTTGAGATTAGAAATCCCTGGTTTTGATTTGAATAAGATTCATATATCATCATATATGAGAATTACATGAGAAGAGTGATAGAAAACCAAAGAAATAGTTAGGAAAAGTGGGAAAATAAAGGAGAACCTTAGTGAAACCTTAAGATAAGATTTGCATAAATGCACATTGATAGGAATTGGAATGTGAACCTTACCTATTGCCTCAGAAAATGAATTTCGAAAACAACCTAGAGGTAAAGGAGGAAAACCCTAATTAAAATTAAAGCAAACGATAAAGGTAGAGTAATCTACACTCCCCTAACTTTTATTAATGATTGCGAATTGCTGTTTAATAGGTATGATTTGTAAATTGATTGGGAATTTATTGCTGAACATGACTGAGTTATTTAAGATTTTCATATGAGTATAGAAAATATTTGCCTATGAATGAGATGCTCTTTACATGTTTTCTAGTTTGGCTATTAGGTTATATGCCATAGAAACAGACTAGCTTAGGGTGGATATTCAGTAGCTAGTATGGGACGGCCGTTGAATATCTCCTATGCAGACTATTTTATTAATTGATTGTTTTAAATTGAATTGGTCTGCATCTGTTGGAAATTATGCATTAAACTAAGATAACCTTATGAAAGGTTTAAGGAGTAAAAGGTGGATAGCCTGTACGGGGTGGAGTTGTGGTTTAAGTATAGTATCCCATGACCTTGAGTATTAATCGACGTTGGGTATATATTGCCATATAGATTGTATGAGGATGAGAGTAACAATGTGCACATGCCAAGGGACACCCAAAAAGTTACCTCTCACCTGTCCTTGAGTGGGTAATTAGGGTTACAGATCACACTCACGAAATAGGGCGTGTTTTCGGGTGATTGGTGTTACGGATCACACCCAACCAAAACCATGTTTTTGATAAAACAACATGCAAATTGAGAGGATTGATCACATGAGATGTGTGATAGATTAATATATGAGATTTTTCAAGCATGATTTTAGTATGATTTTCAGACTTGAGATACTATACTTTGAATATGTTTTGCATGGATTTCCCGTATTCATTATAGTTAAAAGTATTCAGTAATTCACTTATTTTCTGAAATGATTTTAGGAAAATTGTTTTTTGTGCTTAGTCACAACTGATCCTGTAACTGTTTTTGGAAAGTAATTATATTGTAAATTACTCTACTGGGATTTATAAAATCTCATAAAGTTGTTTGGTCAGATGATCAAGAACAAGGGATACCTAGGAGATAGTTGGGCATGAGAAGAATGCCAATGCTACCAAGGAAAGACAGAAGATGTAGCAACTCCCTAATCCACAATACACTTACCTCTATCAAAGTAGTAGAAGTATTTGGGTTTTCAAAAATAATTTTTCACTTTTTCCCTGATACAGGAATCTTAGAGGGTCGCTACTGGTTAAGTGTGAACCAAATAGATCTTTACCACTATCCATTCAGATCCCACTCAACCCTCAGTCCTATGCAGCTATTCTAAATTCACATACAACCATAAAACTCTCTGGAATATCAATTCTAATAACCATAAGATTAAAATATATAAACCATCCACATGCACTTCAACTTAAATTAAAATTTACACATTCCTTTTTATCAAAAATCCAGCAGATTTTCCCCTGTAAACTGAACGTCTCCTAAAATACAAACAGTCATAAAAACTAGTATATACATCCAAAAAAAATCCAACAACAGTAAAATCATCAATACAAATATTTACAATAACAGATTCAAGCCTAAACTACGCTGCAACGTCCCTCTGTCATCCAGTTTCTACCTAGCTATCTCCTAGGTTCTTTTTCCTGTTTATCTGAGCAAACAACCTCATGAGATAGTTAAATCCTAGTAAAGTAATTTACAGTAAATAAATTTCAAAATATCTGGATGCTCAGCGGTGACTGTAACGACCCCCCAATACAACATATGCAATGCTTATCTGATTAGCAGAAGCATATGGGTCTTTCTATATAGTTATTCCCGATGTGGGAATGTCAGGGGATTGCTACTGGTTGAGCGTAACCCAAATAGACTTTCCGTTGTCCATTCGAATTCCGTTCAACCCTAATTCACACGAACCTAACTAATTATACATACATACATCATAAATTACTCTGGAATGAGATCTAAAACTCATATATAAATCACATCATGCAGTCATATACATTCCAACTTAAATTCACAAGTTTACAGCGGTAAACCCTACCGAAAATCTGGCAGAGTTTCCTTTGTATTTCAAAAATACACAAAATACAATAATCACCTGTTTACAATCATACAGCCAGTCCAACAACAATAGTAAACATAAATAATAGAAATCCTTATACAGCAACGTCAATCCCATCACTAAAGTCAACATAAAAGACCTGATTTATACATGTGCAGTCAATCCAATCACTACAGAAAACATAGAAGACAAAACCCAATATACAGCAACGTCATCAAAGTATATATACAAGACGATTCAAGCCTAAGCTAAGTCATTCTCCTGTTTATCACCAAGGCATCATCAGCTATCGTCTGGGTTCCTGTCCCTGTCCCTGTTCATCTGAGTAAACAACCTGATGAGATATAAAATCCCAGTAGAATAATTTACAGTTCAAATATACTTCAAAAATTGGCTGAATACTCAGCGGTGTGAACACCGAAATCATCTTCCCGAAATCAGTTCAAAAATAGTGAAATACCATATCTTTAAAATCGTTTTATCACATGGAAATTGCGGCAAATAATCAAAATCATAAAAATCCATTTCTTTTAAAATCAATACTCGAAATCACATAAAATCCCATGCCTGGTGTATCTAAATCTATGTTGGCTACAAATCTGCTGTAACCAAGTCTAAATCGTCATCTAATTGCACGTCATCTAGAGAAAATACCTCTCTTATCGTTGGGTGTGATCCGTAACACCAATCACCCGAATCAAGCCTATATTGTGAGTGTGATCCGTAACACCAATCACTCACTCAAGGATCGGGTGAGAATCAACATCTAGGGCGTCCGATAGCATGTGCACATACGCCAATTCTCATCCTCATACAGTCTATTCGAACTCACATGCTCACGGTCGGCTATTCCTCAGGGTCCTAGGGTATTACGCCTAAATCACAACTTTTACCCGTGTAGGCTATCCCCCCTTATACTCCTTAAACCTTTCTTAGGGTCGTACTGGTTTAACGCGTAATCCCTAATGCAGTACAGGCTAAATCTGATAAAAATAATCTCATTTAAAAACCCCCTGTACTCGGGATACTTAACGGTCGTCCCATACCGACTATCAAGTACTCAACCCTAAGTAAATCTGTCCTAAGGGCATCTAAACTGATAAACAAAGCGTCTAACATGCAATTAGGGTTTTCAGCACACACGCATGCAATTTATTCCATTGAAAGCAGCACAAAAATCCATACAAATAATCCAAATCTTTCAGGTATCCACAAGGTCAATTCTAACGTTTGGGAAGTGTAAATTATCTTACCTGGTCTCCTGTCGCTCCAAATTGCTTTAGAACTTCACGAAATCTCGGTTTCTGAGCCCAATTAATTTCCTAGACATTAAATTAAATATTCAGGCTTGTCACGTCATCCGTTTTTCGATCCTAAGTTCGGTTACGCTAATACCTAGGTCAATTTATTGCCTAATTACGTTTGGCACCTATTTCAGTCAGATATCATCAGTTTTTGGGAAATCGAACCTTACCAATGTGATCGAATGATGAAATTCTATCTCAGGGTGGTCTTGGTTTCTCCCGATGCACGTCCAGAAACTCCGGCACGGCGGCGTACGGTGGCGTACGGCGAAGGGGTGCGGTTTGCCTCGAAAATTACACCACGGTGAAGCCCGCAAGTCCAGGAGTCCGAATATGGTGGTGGCGCGGCGGTTCACGGCCGTTTGGATGGCATTTTTCAGCGACAAAGTTTCACGCACGGTGGACGGAGATTACCTCGATCCGAGCGCGTCCAGCCTCCGTTCGACGTCGGTGAGCTACTGGAGGAAGTTGGCAGCTCAGGCTACACGGTGGTGGGGGCGGTGATGGACAACGGTAATGGATGGTGACGATCTGAGCTGGCAAAGTTTTCGTGCGGTGGAGGAGAAAAGTGGCATTTTTCGGTGGCGCTGGCAGCAGTGGGTGGCCATGGGTGGTCGCTGGAGGTTGTGGGCGGTAAGGGCTGTCGATTGGTGTGCCAAGTGGCGGCCCACGGTGGATGTGGTGGCGGTGCACGGTGGAGGAAGGAGGAGAGAGAGGAGAGAGAAAGTGTGGTGAGGAGAGAGAAAGGTTTGAGAGAAATGGAGGGAATCCGAGAATTTTAAAGTCTCTGAGGGCGATTCTGACTTTTCCCAGACCACTTAGGGATACTTTAGGGTGTCGGCTTCCTTCCAAACGTCTGCAGTATTTCTATGTGAAGGTTTTGGCCTCCGTCAGTGAAATTGATGCACAAAATGTCGTCTGTCAGTTTCTGATCGCCGGATTGCGTTTCCTTCCATTTGATCGTGTTTCTAAATTCGAATGACCTTCTGTTGCGAATCCTCATCCTCGAAATATGTGTTAGCCTCATTTTAAAATGAATTAGGGTTAAAAGTTTAATTTTATCCTTTAAAACTCTTTCGGTTGTTATAGTGACAAGCACCGAAAACATCTCCCATGTTTAATTCAGAAATCAGTGAATTACCTTATCTTTTAAAATCATTAATTGGCACGGGAAATGAGGCAGTAAATCAAATGAGTATAAACATCTATTTTTTTGAAAATTTGTACTGAAAATCTAGTTAAAATCCATTTCCCAGTAGTTTTCACAATCACATCAGTCACAAGTCTTATGTGACCGTATCTAAATCTATCCAATCGCATGCCATTTTACAAAAATCATTTCTTTTTCGTTGGGTGTGATCCATGACACCAATCACCCGAAATCACGCCTATATTGTAAGTGTGATTCGTGACACCAATCACTCACTTAAGGACCGGGTGAGAATCAACATCTAGGGCGTCCCCTAGCATGTGCACATACGCCAATCCTCATCCTCATACAGTCTATTCGGAATCACATACACACAGTCGACTAGTTCCCAGGATTCTTGGGTATTACACCTAAATCACAACGTTTCCTTGTATAAGTTATCCCCCCTTATACTCCTTGAACCTTTCATAGGGTCGTCCTGGTTTACCGCGTAATCCTTAGCGAATGCAGGCTAAATCCAATTAAAATGATACATTTATAAAATCTCCTACACTCGGGATACTTAACGGCCATCCCATACCGGCTATTAAGTACCCTACCCTAAGTCAACTCGCTCCTATGGCATCTAAATCTGATAGCCAAATTGTTCTAACATGCAATAGGCATTTACAGCACACAAGCATACAAATATACTCATTGAAAGTAGCACGCATTCCCTTACAATCAATTTAATCTAAATCAGGCATTCACAGCGTCAAATAAAAGTCAGGGGAGTATAAATCACTCTACCTATCTACCGTTTACTCCTAATTAATCTAGGGCTTCACATTTCCTCAGAATTCGAGCCTAGTCTCGTGGGTAATTTAATTAAAATCTTAGGCTTTTTCTTATTCAATTAAACTTCCTACGTCGGATTACAAATTTTCCTAGGTTAATTTAATTCCTACAGATGTTCGGCATTCAATTTCAATCAGAAAACATTAGATTAGGGAAATTTAGGCCGTACCGGGGGTTCCAAAAGGTGGAGTTCTGATTCTGGACCATTTCTAGCTTCTCCGGTGATGGTGCACGGTAACTCACAACGGAGGGGTGTGGTTACGGTCAAAAATTACACCAGCGTGTAGCCCGCAAGTCGAGGAGACCGAATCTGGGGTTAGTTTGGTGGTTCACGACTGTTTGGATGGCATTTTCTGGCGATGAAGAATGACACATGGCAGACTATTTTCTCGCCATTTCGAGCGCGTGACGGCAGCATTCAGTGGTTAGGAGCTATCACAGTGTCATCGGACGGTGGAGATCACTGCAGGAGGAGAAAATGCGTGACAAAGGGAAAAGTAGAGTTTTTCGGCGGCTGTGGCATCCATCATTGGCCGAGGATAGTGGCGGGAGGTTTAGGGTGTCGAGCTGCACCGGTGGCTAGGTTGGGCAGTAGCGTAGGGCGGTGGCATTAGCCGCGCACAGTGGCAATTGTGGAGGAGAGAGAAGAGAGAGAAAATAGACGAGAGAGAGAGAAAAATGGAAAATGAGAGGGAAAATGGAGTTTTTGAAAGTTTAAAGCCTCTAGGGGCAATTCGGTCTTTTGTCATTTCGCCCGGGGAATTTTTCAGATGCCTTCTCTAATCCGGGCAAGGGCATGGATTCCCGTGAAAGGAAATTGGCCTCCGTTTAAAGGATTTAAAGTCCAAGACTTTATCTGTCAATTTTCTAACGCCAGGTCACATTTTCCTTCATTGGATCAGATTTTGACTTCGAAAAATTCCCAGATTTCAACCGTAGTCTCAAAAAATTATACCGGATTCAATTTTAATAAAATCATGATTAAATTCACCTAATTTAATTATTTCAAAAATTCTAATTTATTACATTCTCCCCCCTTAAAAGAAATTTTGTCCAAAAATTCATACCTGTGAAAAGCTCTGGATAACGTTGCCTCATCTCGTCCTCTTTCTCCCATGTCATCCCCTGCGATGCTACATCTTGCCAAAGTACCTTAACTAAAGGGATTACTTTATTCTAGAGTTTCTTAGTCTTAAAGTCAAGGATTTGTACAGGTGTACATTCATAATTTAAATTTTCCTTTAATACTATGGGTTGATTCCCCAATACATGCGCAGGGTCTGGGATGTATTTGCGGAGTTACGAGATGTGAAAGACATCATGCAAGTTTGACAGGTATGGAGGTAAGGCAATCTGGTAAGCAACTAGACCGACTCTTTGTAAGATTTGAAATGGTCTTAGGAATTTGTTACTTAATTTTCTTGTCCTTATTTGTCTGCCAATACCTGTAGTGGGGGACACTCTAAAAAAGGCATGCTCTCCCTTATTAAACTCTAAAGGTCTCATTCTCCTATTGGCGTAGGCTTCCTATCTTTGTTGGGCAGCCCTCATCTTTTCTCTGATTATTTTGATCTGATCAGTAGTCTCTTGTACAATATCGGGTCCCAATAATATACTTTCCCCCATTTCTACCCAAATTAAAGGTGATTTACAGCTTCTCCCATACAGAGCAGCATAAGGTGCCATACCAATGGTAGAGTGATAACTGTTATTGTATGAAAACTCTATCAAAGGTAAGTGTTTATCCCAACTTCCTTTCTATTCTAACACACAAGCCCTCAACATGTCTTTTAAAGCTTGGATTATTCTCTCAAACGGCCCGTCAGTCTGAGGATGATAGGCCATGCTAAACTTAAGCTGGGTTCTTAATGCTTGCTATAGGGATTGCCAAAATCTCGAAGTAAACCTAGGGTCTCTGTCTGACACTATACCTGATGGTATCCCATGCAATCTCACAATTTCCCTAAGGTATACTTCGGTCAGTTTCTCCATGGAGTATCTCATCTGAACAGGTAAAAAGTGAGCAGACTTGGTTAATCTATCCACTATCACCCAAATGGAATCATAACCAACTGGTGTTCTAGGTAATCCTACTACAAAATACATAGTTATTTGATCCCATTTCCTTTTCGGTATCTTCAGTGGCTTTAGTAATCCTGTAGGTCTTTGATGCTCTATCTTAACCTGTTGACAAGTCAAATAAGCATTCATATAGTTTGTGATATCTTTCCGCATACCTAGCCACCAAAAGTTTCTTTTTAAATCCTGATACATCTTGGAAATGCCTAGGTGGATGGTATAATGGCTTTGATAAGCCTCTAATAACACTTTTTCCCTCAATTATTGATGGTTTGGAATTACTATTCTCTTCCCGAACATCAATACTCCATCAGGGGCTAATCCAAATTTAGGTTGGTTTGCATAGATCTCTAAGGATTCATCCTTTAGTTGGGCTTGTCTAATTTGTTCCCTCAGATCACAAGTTATCAAGAAGTCACTCATTACTAATCTCTTTGGAAATAAAATTACATTGAGGCTGAGATTTCTAAAGTCCTCAAGTAACCTCATTTCATCTACCATTAAGCTAGCTAATTGCAATGACTTTCGGCTTAATGCATCAGTTATGACATTAGATTTCCCTGCATGGTATTTTAACTCAAAGTCAAAGTCTTTCAAGTACTCTACCCACCTCCTTTGCCTCATATTCAATTCCTTTTAATTAAATAAGTACCTAAGGATCTTGTGATCACTAAAAATCTCAAATACGGCCCCATATAAATAATGTCTCCAAATCTTTAGGGCAAACACAACGGCAACTAATTCTAAATCATGGGTAGGATAGTTTTCCTCTACAGGTTTCAATTGCCTCGATGCATAAGCCACCACTTTCCCATCCCGCTTTAAGACGCATCTTAAACCTTTCATTGATGCATCTGTATATATTGAAAAGGGTTATAAAGGTCTCAAAATTATTAGCATAGGAGCGGTGGTCAATTTTTCCTTTAAAGTTTGGAAACTATGCTTGCACTGCTCGTTCCACTCAAAACTTACACCTTTTCGAGTTAACCAGGTTAATGGCAAAGCTATTTGAGAAAATCCTTAAATAAACTTCCTATAATAGCTGGCTAAACCTAGAAAACTCCTAACCTCAGTGACCGTCCTTGGTTGACCCCAATCTAATACAGATTTAATCTTCTTAGGGTCTACTGAAATTCCTTCCCTATTTACCACATGGCCTAAGAATTTCACTTCCTCCAACCAAAACTCACATTTCTCAAATTTAGCATACAATTGTTTTTCTTCCAATGTTTGTAGCACCGTGCTAAGATGCTATGCATGCTCTTCGTGAGTCTTGGAATAGAATAAGATGTCATCTATGAATACCATTACAAATTGGTCTAAGTAGGGTCTAAAAATTCTGTTGTAGTCCATAAAGACAGCAGGTGCATTTGTCAATCCAAACAGCATCACTAGAAACTCATAGTGGTCGTACGTAGTGTTAAATGCTATCTTAGGGATATCTTTCTCTCTAACCCTAATTTGGTGGTATCTTGACCTTAAGTCTATCTTGGAGAATATAGTCGCACCTTGCAACTGGTCAAATAAGTTATCAATCTGCGGTAATGGGTACTTATTCCTAATGGTCACCTTGTTCAATTGCCGATAGTCAATACATAACCTTAAACTCCCGTCTTTCTTCTTTATGAATAGGATAAGAGCTCCCCACGGTGATATGCATGGCCTAATGAATCCCTTTTCTAATAATTCCTCTATCTGGACCTTTAGTTCCCTCAATTCCACTAGGGTTATAGCTATTAGGCCTGCACTCAAAATCAGGTCAATTGTAAATTCTATCTCTCTAGGTGGGGGTAGCCTACTTACTTCCAAAGGAAACACCTTTGAAAAGTTGCTAACAATTGGGATTAGGTCTAACCTTTTCTGTAATTCTACCTGAGATAGATTAAGGGAAACATCACTTATCTCACAAGCTCTGTCACTCCTACGTACAGGCACGGTATCCAAATAAGTGATAATCCTCTCAAAACAATTTAACAAAACCTGATTCCTAGACAACCAATCCATTCCTAGAATAATGTCGATCCCAGTCAGGGGTAAACACATAAGGTCCACAATAAAGAGGGTTTTATCGATGGTAAGGGAGAAATTTAGGCATATTTATGGGGATATGGTGGTCTCTCCTAAAGGTGTGAACACGTGCAAGTCACAAGGCATGGTTTGTAAGGGTAGGTTTATTCTTTCCACGCATGCATCAGAAATAAAAGACTGCGTGGCATCCAAATCAAACAATATTATCAAAGGAAAATTATAAATTTACCTTTACCCTGCATCAAACCTAATGACCTGTCAATGTTCGTCGCATCCAGAGTGAAGACTCTCCCTGGAGCTTGAGGTCTTCGGCCACTTGATGTCTGCTGGCTTTCGCTTGATGGGCAGTACATTGCAAGGTGTCCTGTACCCCCACACTTGTAACACTGCACCGGTGTTTGATGCCAGTAGGGTTGGTTAGGATGCCTGGTCCCACACTTCGGGCAAAGTGCACTATCAGGCTGTCTGCCACTGCTCGATAACCTTGGCTACGGTTTAAAAATTCTGCCTTTCACATTGAGGTTTCTAGCTGGTGGTCTCGGCCTGTTACCTATCCTCTGTGTCATATTCTATTTCTGTTCCAAGTTCTTGCTCAAGATCTGACATTTGTTCACCTGCTCTCCATCAGTTGCTGGGCTCTTGTCTACCATTGTTCCGCTTCACCCTTAAGCATGTACATCGCATATGTCACTTTCTTTTCATTGTTACAATGCAACAAGTAGAAAATTTTCTCCATTTCTTTCAGCCATGCTTCAACTACGGCTAGATCGAAAGCACCTGAGAATGGAGGTAGCCCTGTTCATTGAAATTCAATCCACCCTTGATACATTGGGTTGGCATTCTGAGTGTTTTCGTCATTCTTAGTCTGCCTGTCTTCCTGTTGCTGTCTCATGACATTGGCACTTGTAGTAGCTTGATCCCTTATGGCGTCGGCCATCATTCGGATGGAGTCTATCATTTCTCGAATATCGATGTTGGTTTCCATGCTACTACTGCCAGAGGTACCTTGGCTTCTATGTCTTGGCCTTCCTCTTGGCTTCCGAGTATTGTCCCTGCTAGGATCTGCCATGGCTATCTGACACAAAAAAGAATTGATTAGTGTTTAACAACAACAGTTAGCAGTGAAATATTAAACTCATTCCTTAATTCCTCAATTCAAAATCAGGTCTTAGGTATTCCAGAATCAAATCAATTTAAAGTCCTACAGTTGCAAGCCCAAAGATTCATAACCACTAACCCATTAAACCAATCAATCGATAAGCTGGGCTCTGATACCAATATTGTAATGATCTCTTGATCCATAATACACTTACCTTTATCATAGTAGCGAAAGTATTTAGATTTTCAAAAACAATTTTTCACTTTTTTCCTAATACAGGAATCTTAGAGGGTCGCTACTAGTTGTGTAACCCAAATATATCTTTACCACTGTCCATTCAGATTCCACTCAACCCTAAGTCCTATGCAGCTTTTCTAAATTCACATATAATCATAAAACACTTTGGAATATTAATTATAATAACCATAAGATCAAAATATACAAACCATCCACATGCACTTCAACTTAAACTAAAATTTACACATTCCTTTTTACCGAAAATCTGGCAGAGTTTTCCCTGTAAATCGGACGTCTCCCAAAATACAAACAGTTATAAAAACTAGTATATACATCCAATAAAAATACAACAACAGCAGAATCATCAAAATATAGATATTTATAATAACAGATTCAAGCCTAAACTACGCTGCAATGTCCCTTTGTCATCCAGTTTCTGCCCAGCTATCTCCTAGGTCCCTGTTCCTGTTCATCTAAGCAAAAAACCTCATGAGACAGTTAAATCCTAGTAGAGTAATTTATAGTAAATAAATTTCAAAATAGTTATATGCTCAGTGATGACAAGCATCGAAAACATCTCCATGTGTTTAATTGAAAAATCAGTAAATTACCTTATCTTTTAAAATCATTAATTGGCATAGAAAATGATGCAGTAAATCAAATGAGTATAAAAATCTATTTTTTTGAAAATTCGTACTGAAAATCTAGTTAAAATCCATTTCCTGGTGCTTTTCACAATCACATCAGTCACAAGTCTTATGTGACCGTATCTAAATTTATCCAATCGCATGTCGTTTTACAAAAATCATTTCTTTTTCGTTAGGTGTGATCCATGACACCAATAACTCAAAATCACGCCTATATTATGAGTGTGATCCGTGACACCAATTACTCACTCAAGGACTGGGTGAGAATCAACATCTAGGGTGTCCCCTAGCATATGTATATACGCCAATCCTCATCCTCATACAGTCTATTCGGAATCACATGCACACAGTCGACCAGTTCCTAAGGTTCTAGGATATTACGCCTAAATTAAAATGTTTCCCAGTATAGGTTATCCCCTCTTATACTCCTTGAACCTTTCATAGGGTCGTCCTGGTTTACCACGTAATCCCTAACAAATACAGGCTAAATCTAATTAAAACGATACATTTATAAAATCTCCTACACTCAGGATACTCAACGGCCATCCCATACCGGCTATTAAGTACCCTACCCTAAGTCAACTCACTCCTATGGCATCTAAATCTAATAGCCAAATCGTTTTAACATGCAAAAGGAATTTACAGCACATAGACATACAAATATACTCATTGAAAGTAGCACGTATTCCCATGCAATCAATTTAATCTAAATCAGGCATTTAAAGCGTCAAATAAAAGTTAGGGGAGCGTAAATCACTCTACCTATCTATCATTTGCTCCTAATTAATCTAAGGCTTCTCGTTTCCTCAAAATTCAAGCCTAGTTAGTCTCCTGCACAATTTAATTAAAATATTAGGTTTTTTCTTATTCAATTAAACTTTCTACGTCCGATTACACATTTTCCTAGGTCGATTTAATTCCTACAGATGTTCTGTAAACCCTAAGTTTTCTCTTTTGAGAATGGTGATTTGAAACGAAAGGTTGTTCAAAGTCAGAAACACGATCAAACAGAAAGAAACACAATCCGGCGATCAAGAACTGACAGACGACGTTTCATGCATCAATTTCACTGAAGGAGGCCAAAAGCTTCGCATGGAAACTCATGTCAATGTCTGAAAGGAAGTCTACACCCTAAAGTATCCTCGGGCGGTCTGAGAAAAGTCAGAATCGCCCCCGGAGGCTTTAAATTTCCCAAATTCCCTCCATTTCTGCCAATTCTCTCTCTCTCCTCACCTTACTTTCTCTCTCCTATCTCTCCTCCTTTCTCCACCGTGAGCCACCACCACAGCCACCGTGGGCCACCACCTGGCACACTAATCGGCGACCTCGCCACCTGACCTCCAAAGAACCACCTACGGCCACCAACGGGCGCCAGTGCCGCTGAAAAATGCCATTTTTCTCCTCCACCGCACGAAAACTTTGCCAGTTGAGATCGCCACCATTCGCCACCGTTGGCCATCACCGCCCCCACCACCATGTAGCATGAGCTACCAGCTTCCTCCATCAGCTCACCGACGTCGAACGGAGGTTTCACGCGCCCGAATCGAGGATTTTTTCGTCCGCCATGCGTCGTTCTTCGTGGCTGAAAAACACCATCCAAACGGTCGTGAACTGCCACGCCACCACCATATTCGGACTCCTGGTCCTGCGGGCTTCACCGTGGTGTAAATTTTAAGGCAAAACGCACCCCTCCACCGTGCGCCGTCGTGCCGAAGCTTCTAGACATACACCGGGAGAAATCGAGATCACCCTGAGATAGAATTCCATCATCTGATCACATTGTTAAGGTCTGATTTCCCAAAAACTGATGAAATTTGATTGAAATAGCTGTCGAACATAATTAGGCAATAAATTAACCTAGGTATTAGGGCAACCGAACTTAGAATTGTTAAACGAATGACGTGACAAGCTTGAATATTCAATTTAATTTCCAAAAAATTAATTAGGCTTAGAAACTGAGACTACGTGAAGTTCTGAATCGATTTGGAGCGACAGAAGACCAGGTAGGATGATTTACGCTTCCCAATTCATAAATTTGACCTAGTGATTGCCTGAATGATTAGATTTAATTGCATGGATTTATGTGGTGCTTTCAATGGAATAAATTGTATGCCTGTGTGCTGGACATCCTAATTGCATGTTAGACGTTTTTTTTATTGAGTTTAGATGCCGTTAAGATAGATTTACTTAGGGTAGGGTACTTGATAGCCGGTATGGGACGGCCGTTAAGTATCCCGAGTATAGGGAGTTTTTAAATGAGATTGTTTTATCAGATTTAGCCTGTACTACATTAGGGATTACGCGTTAAACCAGGACGACCCTAAAAAAGGTTTAAGGAGTATAAGGGGGGATAGCCTACACGGGAAAACGTTGTGATTTATGCGTAATACCCTAGAACCCTGAGGAATAGTCGACCGTGAGCATGTGAGTTTGAATAGACTGCATGATGATGAAAATTGGCGTATGTGCACATGCTAGGGGACACCCTAGATGTTGATTCTCACCCGGTCCTTGAGTGAGTGATTGGTGTTACGGATCATACTCACAATATAGGCTTGATTCGGGTGATTGGTGTTACGGATCACACCCAACGATAAGAGAGGTATTCTCTCTAGATGACGTGCAATTAGATGACGATTTAGACTTGGTTACAGAGGATTCGTGGCCAACGTGGATTTAGATACACCAGGCATGGGATTTAACCTGATTTCTATGATTGATATTTTAAAATAAATGGATTTTCATGATTATGATTATTTGCTGCAATTTCCATGTGATAAAACAATTTTAAAGATAAGACATTTCACTGATTTTGAACTGATTTCGGGAAGATGTTTTCGGTGCTCGCACCGCTGAGTATTCAACCAGATTTTTAACTGTATTTGACATATAAATTATTCTACTAGGATTTTATATCTCACCAGGTTGTTTACTCAGATGAACAGAGACAGGGACAGGGACAGGAACCTAGACGATAGCTGATGATGCCTTGGTGATAAACAGGAGAATGGCTTAGTTTAGGCTTGAACTGTCTTGTATATATTTCGATGACGTTGCTGTATATTGGTTTTTGTCATTTATGTTTCTGTAGTGATTGGATTGACTTTATATGTATAAATCAGGTAACTGTTGTATTTGGGATATGTTCGAAATGCAGAGGAAACTCTGCCAGATTTTTGGTAGGGTTTACTGCTGTAAACTTGTGAATTTAAGTTGGAATGTATATGAATGTATGATGTGATGTATAGATGGGTTTTAGATTTCATTCCAGAGTAATTTATGATGTATGTATGTATAATTAGTTTAGCTGCGTGTGAATTAGGGTTGAACGGAATCCGAATAAACAACGGGAAGCCTATTTGGGTTACGCTCAACCAGTAGCGATCCCCTGACATTCCCACATCGGGAATAACTATTTAAACCAACCCATATGCTTCCGCTAATCAGATAAGCATTGTGTATGTTGTATTAGGGGGTTGTTACATGTTCGGCATTCAATTTCAATAAGAAAACATTAGATTAGGGCAATTTAGGCCATATCAGGGGTTCCGAAAGGTGGAGTTCTAATTTTGGACCGTTTCTGGCTTCTCCGGCGATGGCGTACGGCGGCTCATAGCGGCGCAAGGTGAATGGGTGCAGTTGCAGTCAAAAATTACAATAGTGTGTAGCCCGTAAGTCGAGGAGGTCGGATCTAGGGTTAGTTTGGCAGTTCACGGCCGTTTGGACGACGTTTTTTGGCAATGAAGAACGATGCACGGTGGACTATTTTCTCACCGTTCCGGGCATATGACGACAGCGTTCGGTGGCTGGGAGTTGTCAGAAGAAGTTGGCAGCTCGACCTTCCCAATGGTAGGGGCGGTGTCACCGGATGACGTCGGATGGCAGAGATCACGGCAAGAGGAGAAAACGCGTGAAAGAGGGAAAAGTGGCATTTTCCAATGGCTGTGGCGTCTGTCGTTAGCCGAGGATGGTGGCGGGAGGTTCAGGGTGTCGAGCTGCACTAGTGGCAAGGTCGGGCAACAGTGTAGGGTGGCGGCGTTGGCCACGCACGGTGGCAAGCGTGGAGGAGAGAGAAGAGAGAGAGAGAAAATGGAAAATGAGAGGGAAAATGGAGTTTTTGAAAGTTTAAAGCCTCTAGGGGCAATTCAATCTTTTGCCTCTTCGCCCAAGGAATTTTCCAGATGCCTTCTCTGATCCAGGTAAGGGCACGAATTCTCGTGAAAGGAAATTGACTTCTGTTTAAAGGATTTAAAGTCCAAGACTTTATCTGTCAATTTTCTAATGCTGGGTCGCGTTTTCCTTCATCGAATAGGATTTTGACTTCGAAAAATTCCTAGATTTCAGCCATAGTCTCAGAAAATTATATCGGATTCAATTTTAATAAAATCATGATTAAATTCACCCAATTTAATTATTTTGAAAATTCTGGTTTATTACAAAAGAAGTGTATAGTTCGAAGTTAGAGCTATATTAGGCTCAAGATTTGTATATGTATTAAATTTCTGGGACTAAAAATTTGTATAATGAGTTTGATGCATTATGAATTAAATTGTGGATGTTTGTATGGACTTATTATTTATGAAATAGTATATCTCAATTGTTTCTAAATGGCTGATAAATTTATATTTCAGAGAAATATGTGTAGTATATATTATGACATTAGTAATGCTGCACAGGATAAGTGGTTGAGTGGAATTTGAATGGACTGTGAGGAGAGTCTATTTGGATTACATTTAACCAATAGTGACCCTCTGACGTTCCCTAATTTAAGAAAGTGAAAGTTTATTCAGTATATTTTTATGCTTCCGCTAGTATATACTCTGATATATCAATAATAGGATAAGGGGGTTGTTACAACTAAAATGTAGAAAATTCTTTTAAACTATAGGCCATGTGTAGACAACACCTCTCAATTAAAAAAAATGACCTAAACACCCCACCAAACTTCGCAATTTATGCCAAAAATCTATATGTTAACTTTTTCATCCAAAACTCCAATGAAAAAGTGACATGTTAATAAAATCAACTCATACTAAAATACAAACCCCCCCCCCTCCTCGAATTTTAAACCTTGTGTAAAAAACTCATATAAACTTTAAGGGAGTGTTTGGTACACAGATAAATTTTTTATTTTTAGGAATGATTCCCAGGAATATGATTCCTTGGAATTTTAAAAAACTTATTTAGTTTAATTAAAACATTTTTAAAAATATTTTATAATATTTTTAAGAATATTACATTCTTACACTTGGTTCAACTTCAATATTTTTTAGAATATTTAATAATTTTTTAAATATTCTATTAACAATTTTTTAAATATATATATTTAAATTATAACCAACTTTTTTTTTAAAACTACTTATATTATATTAAAAAAATCATAAAAACTTATTAATTTAATAACATACATACATATGCTATTAATTAATAACATTTGAATAATATATATATATATATAGAATTATACATACATATATTTTTCTAAACAAAAAAATTTTTACTTTGTTTTTACATATGATAAAAAATCATCAAATCTAACAAAATTATAATTTGAAAATAACATTAATAATATTAATATCTACATAAAGTAATGTCAAGTTTATATATCATAAAACAATAGCTTAATGGTTTCTTGTCTAGATAGCAAAAATTACATAATTAATTTTAAAAAATAGAAATCAAAATAATAATTTGTGGTACTCTATAATATTTTATAATTTTAAAAAATAATTTTTTTAATAAAAATGTGCTAGGGTAGCACATATTAATTTGTGCGTAAATATATTAATATATAAATAATTCACATACATTTGTACATAAATACTTTTAAAAAATAGAAATTAAAATAATAAATTAAAATAAAATACTATAAAAATTTATCATTAAATGCATTCAGTACACAAATGTAGCACAAATATTTATTATAAAGTTTATTATTATTTAATGCATTTTTTAGTATTATTATTATTGTTATTATTAAAATTGAATGCATTTATTATTAAGTTTATATTATTATTAAGTTGATTGTCTGCATATATATTTATTACAAAGTTTATACTATATTATAAAAATATTTATTCAAGTTTTACAAAGGTAATTTAGTAATTTTATTATTTTAAAAATATTTTCATGCCATGAGAATATAAGATTCTCATCCTTTTAGGTGAGAATAAAAATTTTCAAAAATAAGGAAATATTCTATTCTAAAAAATGTAATATTTTTGAAAATATTTTTTTAATTCGTATACCAAGTATAAAAATATAATATTTTAAATTTCTTATTCTCAGGAATCTTTTTTAAACCATGTAGTAAACACCTCCTAAGGTCTTATGTAAAAAAATTTCATAAATAATTTGACGTTTTTACAACTCGTTAGAATTTTGGATAAAAAATTAATAGATGAGAATTTTTTTGTACAAATTATAAAGTTTAAAGGGATTCTAAATATTTTTTTATAATTTAAAAAAATTATCTAAATATAATCTATAATTCAAAAAAATTATGTATATTTTAGCCAATTTATATAATTGAATGCAAGATACTATTGTATAATAAATATTATCATAAATATTATAATATCTTTATATTATAGTATCTCATCGTCGTATAGCATATAAGATACTAAGATTTTTTAAAAAAAAAAAATTCTATGCCGAACATCATCTTAAAGTGATGTGAAATCCTTTAAGAATATTCCTATAAAATATTTCTATTAAATATGTTTTGGAGGAAAAATAATCCACTAAAATTTAACAATGATTAGAATTAGACTCTCCTTTGTGACTTTTTCACCAATTAACATTTCATAAAATAGTAAAATCCAAAAATCTTAATTCAAAAAAGTTATTTTCTTCAAACTCTTATTTTTGTCTTTTAATATAACTAATTAGTCTGAGTTTGAGATTAATTCGTCAAATGTCCCGGCGGATTATCTTTTACTTTTTTTTTTTAAAAAAAAATATAGACTTAATTTGTCTAGATATATTGTTTTTAATTAAAAAAAAAGTGCATTTAATCCATCTAGATACTAGATAGATTAGGCCTATCACTTTAAATTTTTTTAAAAATCTAAGTGTAATCCGTCTGATTAAGAGATGGATTACACTTATTATTACAAAAACAATTGCCCGAGACAAGCAATTGACGCAACTTCCTCACAATTTCCTGAGGCAATTTTTTTTATTTATAAAAGTATATAATATATATTTTTATATATTATTTTATAATTATTAATATATATAATATAATTTTAATCATCATTATTAAAAATTATAATTTTAAATTATGATAATAAATTAAAAAATTAATAAAAAATCTTGTTAAATAAATATATATAAGTAAAATTATAAATGGATATATACGAGTTGTACATAATTTTTAAATAATTAAAAAAATTACATATTTCACTCTAAATTTTTCTCTAATTATAATGTTTCCTAATTAAAAAAAAGGTTACCCCTAACATATTATCTCATGCCAATGTTTATTATCCTTCCATAACAGAGATATTGATATGAGATTAATAAATTAAGAGTAATTTTTAATTAGGAAACAATATAATTAAAGATAAAATTATTGTTAAAAAATTGAACTCACATGAAAAAATCAATGAACTCGGCAAGAATCTCGTTTGATCAATTCGCAAAATTAATTTTGTAAAAAATCGATTAACAACTGAGATGATAAATATTGAGAGTGAATATATGTAATTTTTTTTAATTATTTAAAAATGATGTATAACTCATATATATCAATTTATAATTTTACTTATATATATTTTTTAACAAGATTTTTTTATTAAATTATTATAATTTAAAATTTTATTTTTATAATAATTATTAAAATTATAAATATATTTTAATAAATAAAAACAATTGCCTAGGCAGAATTGCCTGCCTCCAGCAATTGATTGCAATTGGCCGAGGCAAGCAATTGTATCAGAAATAATGATTAGGCGGATTACACTTATATTAAAAAAAATAAAATTGAAGTGACAGGTCTAATTCGTCTTCTATCCAGACGGATTATGTGAACCTTTTTTTGTTTTTTTTAAATAATACTGGACCCAATTCGTCTAGTATTCTTTAAAAAAAATTTTAAAGTTAATCAATCTAAACATATGACGGATTATCTTGCGTAATTCATCGAACGCTCGTACGGATTAGTAACACTATAAGACAAAAATAGAAGTTTAAAACCAATTATTTTCTTTTAAATTATGTAATTAATTTATTTTAATTAAATAATTTCAGAATAAAACTAACATATTAAATTTAACAATTTTTATTTAATTATTTTATTTGATATGTGATTAAAATTTAATTATTATTTCTCATGCAACTAATGTTCTGGCTTCAGCTTCAATTGGCGAGCTTGCAAGCCATCTTTTCGCCATCCCAATAAGTAAACACCCTTTATTATCTCGAACTAAAACTGCAATGCCTGCCAATTTTGTTGTTCTATGGAATGCTGCATCAGTATTAAGTTTGATTGAACTGGGAAAGACCGATCATGAGGCCTTTTAATTGAGTCTAGGATTTCTGAGGTCAACCAACTTGCCTTTTGTAGAATCAGAAGAGGATTTGGTTTTGCTCCTTCAAAAACACAATCGTTTCTTCCCTTCCAGATATTCCAGTAAATGAAGCATAAATTTTTTTAGGAGCGTTTCTGGATTTATACCTTCTTTCTTTAGCCTCGTTACCCTCTCTAGTAACCAAACATCAAGCCTTGCAAATAATGTCTTGACACATCCCATTGAAAGTTTGATCCAAACCAACTGGGTGGGTCCATTCACACCTTAATAACATATGTTCTATTGATTCATCCTCTTTAAAGCAAACTGGGCAAATCGGGTTGTCAAGAAGATGCCTCCTGACCAAGTTAGTCTTAGTCGGAAAAGCATTCTTACATGCTCTCCATACAAACATTTTCATCTAGGGTGGAGCTTTAACAGACCAAATTACTTTCCAAAGAGATTCGTCAATTCTGAAGGATGAGGAACTCCTATGAACCTCCTTACTATTAACCTCCTTGGTTGCCACTTGATATCCTGATTTTACAGAGTACATCCCATCTTTAGAATAAGGCCAAATTCTTTGGTCTTCTGAGTGTGATGAGCTTTTTTTTTTTTTTTTGGGGGGGGGGGGTGGGGGATATGTCTCACAGTATTCCTATCAAAGTTGCTTATTATTTATTTTAGCAGTATCCCATCCACCTCTTGATTTTAGTAAGGTACTGACCATATTATCCTTCAAATCTCTATTAAGCGCCCGAACATGCTCCCCATTAGATGTCCAAATATCCTTCTCTATTCGAATATTGCAACCATTTCCCACAGTCCATTCAGTATGCCGATGTACGAAATCTCTACCTTTTAGCATGCTAGTCCAGCACCAAGAGCTTCTTCTTTTCCTCTTAGCATCCCATAACGAACTCCTTGGGAAATGTATACCTTTTAGTACTTTTGCCTATATCTCATCCGGGTTCCTATAGAGTCTCCAAGCTTGTTTTTCAAGTAGTGAATGGTTGAAAGCCTCTAAGTCTTTGAATCCAAGACCTCCCAAATTTTTTCTTCTTGCTGCTGTTTCAGCCCATTTAACCCAATGTACACTATTATCTTTACCTGGAGCAGCCCACCAGAATCTTGCTACTGCTGAACTTAAGCTTGCACAAAAGGTTTTTGAGAATTTCAAAATAGACATGGCATACGAAGGAATAGCTTGAACCACTGCCTTAATTAGTGTTTCCTTGCCTGTAAGGGAGAAAAATTTTCCTTCTAACCCATCACCTTACTAAGAATTTTGTCTTTTATCCAAGCTAGAGTCTGTGTTTTTTTTATCTCCCCCATTCAAATGGTATTCCTAGGTATTTAGCCGAATATGCCCATTCCTGGATGTTAAGGATAGATGAAACTTTTTCTCTAGTATTGGCTGGACAGTGAAAATTGAAAGAAATACCAGATTTTTGCCCATTTAAATTCTTACAATCTATTCGAATAGAGGAGGCTTATGAGATTCTGAAAGACATATAATATTGACTTTTGGTCTTCAATCCACTATCGACTTGAGTTTTTAATTCTTGAAACTCTATTGGTGCTCCTCCTTTGTAAGGTTGTTGCATGGAAACATTTAGAGTTCTTTTGACCCTCTTGTAACCACTTAACTCTAGCTCTTGCACTCCATAATTTCTCCTCTCTCTTCCATGACTCCATAAGGTGAGATTTAAGTCTCTTCAAATCCTTCAAATTTTCTTCAGATGCTGCAATATTATGAAGATGGGTGATTCCTTTTCTTTTTTTTGGTACTCTTTACTTCCAAATCAGCAAGCTTGAAAGTTTCTTTGCTCTATGTCTGTAGGTTACTTCTCACCATCTTCAGCTTGTTTAGGGTGCTATTCCATCTCCCTTGAGCAGCGGTGGAATTCCAACTTTTAGAGATTTCTTCAATTCAACCCTCATGATCAAACCAAAAGTGCTCTTTTTTAAAGGAGGTGACGCTATGGGATTTGAATTTATCATGTCAATGATCAGTGAGCTATGGTTTGAGCCAATTGGTGGAAGAGCTTTAAGTGTGGCATCAGTCAAAGCTTGTCTCCATTTCCATTTTACACCATTCTATCCAACTCTTTTCTCACATTTCCAACTACTCTGTTGTTGCTCTAGGTAAATTAGCATCCATGCAGTTTCAGTTCACTTAACTCCCCTTATGATCGGGCACTTTTAAACTTTTTGATTTGAATTTGAGAGTGACTATGATTTTTTCCACCACCTTTGTAACATCCACTCCTAAATTTTAAGAGATGTTTGTTAATTTTAGTTAATTACTTGTGTATGTTACATTTATGTTATGTTAGATTGCACATAGTTGCATGAGTGCAAGAATTGGACTAGAAATGAGTGAGAAAATTGACTAGAATGAAGAAAAGGACTAAACTGAAAAGTGAAAAAAGTTTAGGTATGACAATCGCAATTTTGGTCAAAAGAATTATTGTAGCTAACAAATTTTTGTAATTCTCCCACCAATGGGTTAGCGACAGAATGGAAATTTCTCATATAGTTTGAAATTTATGAATTTGAGGCCAAATGATCAGAAATTGTGAATCTATGCAAGTGTTGGATTATCATATAAATAGGGCCAAGAGTTAGACTCTTTCATTCTAAAACTTAGACTTCCACTTCTAGAGAGACAGAGTGTGACCGAGTAGAGAGAGAAATTAAAGGAGCAAGGAGGTGAATCTCATTTTTAGCAAGATTTGAAGTAAAAAAAGTGATTAGGAAGGCATCTACAACATTAATCAGCATCCAAACATCATTTAAACACGGATTAAGGTAGCATAATAACCCAATCCCTTTATTTTAGAGTTTACTGTTCATATGACTGAAATTTGTAAAATTGAACTTGTTTGAAAGAAAAAAGGATTAAAAACTACATTCTTATTATTTTTAATTACTATTGGGTATTTTTAACCAATTGAAGATACTTGTGCATGCTTAAAATTACTTGTGCAAGTCATAAAACAAGCAAGACACAACAGCCGACTGCTACGATGTAGTAGTTGACTATCGTGCTCTTGAGATGCCCATAAATGTATACAGAATGCTAGCAGTCAACTGCCAGGTACTTGGAAGTCGACTGTCATGTTCTTCTTTTTTTTAGAAATGCCTAAGAACAAAGTAGTCGATTGCCCCGACCTAACAGTCGATTGTTGAGCCCAAAAGCAAGCTAGCAGCCTACTGCTAGGCACCTAGAAGTCGACTGATAGCTCTTTGTTTGGAATTTCGAAGATTGGACAAAATGCAACCAGTTGACTTGTAGCATAGCACCAATCGATTTCCACGTTTTGTAATGGAAT
Source organism: Senna siamea (assembly GCA_031216115.1). Classification (NCBI taxonomy): domain Eukaryota; kingdom Viridiplantae; phylum Streptophyta; class Magnoliopsida; order Fabales; family Fabaceae; genus Senna; species Senna siamea. The sequence continues at coordinate 16,738,110 of CM062356.1, forward strand.
GATGAACTTAATTACATGTTTGAATGATATCTAGACCAAAAATGTAACGCCCCTATCTAGTATTACAATTAATTCCGATGTAACCAAATAAATTCGGTACATTATTCTTAACCTTTTATTTATTTAATTTCTAAGTAGTTATACCATTAAGTTATATTAAGCGGATTAGGTTCGGGATCTTTTGCTCAGAATAAATCTCGTATGCACAACGAAATAAAATACTACACTATACAGCGAAAATTTAAACTTTCAATTAATACATGTCCAATACATACTGATAAACATGTCCCCAGATATATGAAGTACCTGTCCCTCGGAAGTCAGGAGACAACAATCTGCCACTCAGACTCTGGTACAAATTAAGGATGGACTGGTCCTTCACATATTCGTTTTCCTTGTGTACCCCATAAACATCTCATGTATACAGTAAAAATGAATGTCCTATTCTAATTTGAATATATCTAGGACCAAAAATAGGGGTTACCAAAAATCTTACTTAATCAAAGGAACTACTACTCCTTGGCCTTGCTACGCATCTGGATCTGATACATATTAGCATGTGGATGAGAAACACAAGTTTCCCAGTAGCTTAAAAATTCAGGGTTTTAAAAACACAACTAATATGTATCAGGGTGCAAGCACCAAAACATTTGATCTACATTCTTGATTTTAAACTTAATGTTACACATAAATGTAAACCAGCAATGCACTGCATGATAAATTTAAAAGTTGATAGAAAATTAGATAACTCCTTTTTCAAGTGACACATATTCTCATAAAATGACATGTGTTATTATGGAATTATTAGCGCTTTTGCGTTTAATTCTTACTCTTACCATTATAGATTAAATGAACGTTCTTAGGTCTTACGTGAACACTAGATCACGGTTATGTAGCACCTTTGGCCACACCTCATAAATCGTGGACACTCGGCCACGTATGTAAAATCATCAGAATACTAGATCACGAGTATGGACCACCTTCAGCCACGGTTCTCTAGGTCACTCATGTGGAGCACCTTTGGCTACACCTCAAAATTCGTGGACACTCGGCCACGAATATGAATTCATTGTGAATGCTAGGTCACGTGCATGGAGCACCTTCGGCCATACCTCACTAGGTCACCAATGTGGAGCACCTTTGGCCACACCTTGTAATTCGTGAATCTTTCTTTGTTTTACCTACATTAATTGCCTTTCCTTTTTCTATAGGCACACATTACCCTCTTTGTCATGTTTATATATGACAAATTTTTCCTAAATCAATTTAATTTCTCCCTTTTTGAATAATATATTCAATTATAAAACCTTAATAAATTTCCATGATTTTGGCCTAAGGTAAAATTCAAGAGAATTTCATATTTTATCATTTAAATTTTTCTCCTTCCATTCCTTAAATCATATTAATGAAATGGGGTAATTTCCTTTTCCATCCCAATAGTGTTTTTCATCATTAATCATGAATTTTCCCTAACAATATTATTCAATATTACTAACCATAATTTCTCACAATAATGGTCATCAGTTTCTTAGCCATAAATTTCCCATAATAATGTTCATCATTAATTACTCATAAATTTCCACAAACCATTATTCCTCATTACTAAGCATGATTTTTCCAAGACACATTCACCATTAATTTAGCCATAAATTTTTCATAATAATGTTCATCATTATTAGTCTTAAATTTGACCATAACAATAATATTCATCACTAGTCTAATCAATTATTTTCCATAATCATATGCATCATCATTAATAATCATAAATTTTCCCATTATTTTGAGTAAGGTATTCTTTCTTACATATGTTACATTTATTGACAATAATTTCATCATGGACTCACAAATCTACTCCAATATTAAGAGTCATAAGCCAACACCCAAACCATTGATCTCTTGTTCTAAGTTCCTTTATGATCTAAAAATAACATTTTGTTTAAGCATTAACGACTTCCTGGATTTACCATGTAAGCTAAGTCATTTATTATTCCTAAATCAAGAATGTAGACAAGTGTTCTAGTCCCATGGAAGTAAAATCATTGAACATGCATACTAAGTCATGGATCTAGAATAATAAATTGCTAACCTACCTTGATGGTGAATCAAGTTGGATTTCCCTTTGAGCTCCCCCATTGCTCTTTCCCTTTTTGGCTAATCTACCTCTTCCCTTGATCCCAAGCTTTTGTTTGAGTGTATACTAGGCCTCAAGTCACTCTCCTTGTCCCTTTAGGATGCACGTCCAATTGTGTGGTGCTTTTGTTCAATTTCCACTCTCTATTGCACTTTTCCTTTGGCTTAGGTGGCATATACATGCATATTAAGTATGAAGTGTTCTCTCTCCTCTTCCTCTTGCTTTGTGTGGGGTGTATGTATGTCACCAATTCAAATTCATTTTCCTTCCCTTCGTGTGATCCAATGCAGCAACTCTCTTTTCTCTCTTTTTTTTTATGGCTTGGCATGTCCCTCTAGTATAGCCCACCTTTCTTGTAGTTTTGTGTTTCCTACTCCACCTTACACGCTGCACTTCTCTTATTCCAAGCAATCTCATTCTCCTCCCTATTCACGTGTGCTTTCATATGTCTATTTAATAACTATTTATTCCTTGCATCTCCAATTATTCCTAGGCACGTGATGTATATATTTCTTGTAAAAATTTCTGCACTTGTACCTTCTTACTTGCAAATTTGGTCATCAAGGGCGTTGCACCTTTCTTCTCTCTTTCCTTATTTTTTTTAACTCGGGTAATAGACACGCTGCCTTCCTCTTTCCCTCATTTTATCATAGCTGCAAGTGTACCTATAGGTACACTACACCTTGCTTGCTCTCTTTACTTTCCCACTTTCTCACACCGAGGAAGAGAGGAAGGGAAGTTATGAAATCTCCTTCATTACATAAGCTACATGGCTGACAATTACACGGTTAGGAATAAAATTGGTTTTTCCCTTGTAACTCATCACTTAATGGCATCAATAAGGAAGGGAGTTCGTGCAGCCTCCTCACACAAGCACACGGTCATGCAAGGCTTAAGTTGGCTCTCCTTCTTAAGTATATTGAAGATGACAGAAGGGAAGGGAAAAGGAAAAGTGTGCTATACATTTTCTCCTCCTTTCTTCCATTTCTCCCCACTAATCGTACTGCTTATTCCTACTTGTCCTTGTCACATGTGTAACGACCCCCTTACCATAGCATGTAATTTAGGAAGCGTGAAATGTTATGAAAAATTTTTGCTTTCAAAATATGCATCATTTGGGGCCATTACTGGTTAAGTGTAACCCAAATAGTCGTCCCTATTCAAATTTTACTCAACCCCATACCTGCGCAGCTAATCTAATACCTCAAATTATCACACCAATATAATCATCAACATACTCTGGAATATACATCTAGATTACCTTTCATACATTACATTTGAGATACTAATTATAGGATATAAAACATAAATATTTACCACTATAGTACATAATGTCTCCAAATACAAATTCAGTGATTAATAAACATCATATTAAGGCCATTAAACCATTTACAACTAATGCACTAAGCTACTTCATAGCTTCTTGATCTCTCTGCAATTCTACGCAGTAAACATAGCCAATTTCAGGCTAATTCCTGGTGCCATTACGCCCTTGATTGCCTGAACACACAACTTAATGAGATTTGAATCCCAATAGAGTAGTATACAATTTATTTAATTCAAAATAGTTGAGTGTCCAGCTATACCCCCGTCCGAGTATAGAAAACCTCTCCCCAATTTATTTAATTAATCAATCATGTGAATTGAAGCTTCATTTATCAAAAATCAATAAATATGGGAAATATAGTGGCTATTCAGAAATTATAAATCAAAATCATTCACTCAATCAAATAGTATAATTATTTATGAAAAACCATCATTTTTCAAATGCCTGCAGCTAAATTTTCATATCCATTGCGTAACGCTACTACGTTACTGCAAAGATTTCAGTCATATGTACATATATGCATAAAATCATTTAAATAAATTCATAATTCATTGCCTGTTATTTTCCAATCTCATTTTTAAATCACGGGAATCATCCTTTCGGTGATTGTCACTAGACCGTTCTCTATGTGACTGAGATTGTTGCTATCACGAGAATCGTCCTCCCGATAATTGTCACAGGACTGTCCTCCTTGTGACTGAGAACCTAATATCAATACAGGGCATCCCCCATCATGTTCACATTACAAATAGGTCTCATCAACGTATACATATAGGTGACTAATACTTAGGATCATAGGGCTTTACTCTTAAACCAATCCATTCTCCCGTATAGACTCTCCTCCTTTACTCCTTATAATCTTTCATAAGGGTGTATTAGTTTAACGGGTAAACCCTAACATATATAGACCATTTCAGTATTCAAATAATAAAAGTGTAAAAGTAGGTCTGAATATGGAATACTTGACAACCGTCCCATACCAATTATCAAGTATCCATCCCCAGTTTTGTCTGCACTATAAGTATACAATTCCAATAGTCCAATCAAAACAAGCAGCAAAGAATTTCCAAATATATTTCAAACACATGCAGGTCTTTTCTTATACTTATCTAATTAGTACACATTTCCCAATACATGTTCGCAAACACAATCACAATAATCAATTCACAGTAAACATTCATCAAAATAAAAGGGGAGTGTAAATTACTCTACCTTAAATTGGAATTTCCTTCACTTAACTTAAGATTATTCTTTCTTTCCTTGGACTAAATTCTTCAAGCCACCTTTGTACATTTTTATAACCAATGTTCAGAATTAAAACTTATTTTCAAAGCCTAAAAATAATAAGTTTGCACTTTAGTCCCTTATATATCCCAAAGTTGGTTTTTAGCTATAAAATTATCCAATTCACTCGATGATGCTTCTAGGAGGCTAAATGAACTTAATTTACTCAAGATTTCAAAATATACATGGTTTATACTGCTTAAAAAGGCTATATCAGTCTTTTCAGTTTAGTCCCTAAACTTGAAATTGAAACTTTTCCAAAAATTTCCTTCTATTTTTCAATTTCATATATTCTCAAAAGTCTTAATTAAGTTAAGGATTATAGGGATGCATTAAATTTTACAATTCTACTTCATACCAAACTTTTTCAAACTTTGCAATTTAGTCCCTATTTACAAATTTATGATTTTCATCATTCTTCTCCATTCTAAGCCTTCAATTCATCCCTAATGGCATTATAGAAGCTAGAAATTGCAGAAAAAGCGATTAATTCAGAGTTTTTCAGTGTATACTGAATATTTTGAAAATTTACAGTTTAGTCCCTACACCTTCCTTGGCTTTTTTTGGTGATTGGCGATGGCAACAGCGGTGGCTGAGGTCACTGGCAACTCAGGGATGTTGTTGGGCAGCTCAAGTATCGATCACTGGCGGTTAAGTGGCGTAAAATCAGCTGGATTGAAGACACCTTCGGAATCACGATGGAGAGGGAAAAATATCATTTTTTAGCGGCTGTGGCGGTCTGGTGAGCTGCAGGTATTGTGCTGCAGTGTCGGGTGGAGCTACTGCACCTTTCGATGGCGACGGGCAACAGTGCGATGGCCGTTTGGTGGACGAATGGCGGTGACCGTGGGGAGGAAAGGAGAACGCGTGCGAGAGAGAGAGAGAGTGGACGGGAGGGAGAGAAAAATTTGGGGGAAATGGAGGAAAAATGGATTTTAAGGTTTCTAAGGACATTTTGGTCTTTTCTGACTTTTCCCTAGATAAATTTTAGATGCGTTTTTTAATTTAGGCAAGAATTTAGGATGAAATGGAAGGGATTTCAAAATTTTTAAACTATCATAAGCCTCTCAAAATTATCTGCAAAGTTTCTCAGGGCAGATAAAAATCTTACTATCAGATATAATTTAATTCCTAAAAAATTCTCAAATTTTAGCTACAAGCTTAGAAAAATTTCCTTTATCGCCTCCCAATAATATTTCAAGATTTCCAAATATTTTATCCCAATTCTTTAATTAATTTAAATTGGGTTATTACAACATGCCTATTTAGGAGTGTGTTTATTCACACCATTCAGCATCCTTGTCCCACTGTACCACCATGTTTGTTTTATTCTAGGAAAATTCTGCACTCACCTCACTTTAGTCTTCCCCATCGAGTGCACGTGTGTTCTTATGTGTAAACTTATTTACCATATATTTTGCCACTTGTCTTTGCCTCTCTCTTGGCACTTAAGCTAGGTGACTCAAAAGGAGAATTAGAGAATTAAATTAAGCATCTAATTTGGCTAAAATAGAAAGGTAATTCAATATTCAATATTTTACAAATTGAAGGGTATAATTAATTTAAATACCAAAATCACACAAGAAATTGCATCTAATTAATTAAAGAACATTATTTTAGGCCAATTAAATTATGGGGTGTTACAAAAAAAACTTAATCCAAACTAGAGATTAAACTTAAATTATAAGCAAGGTAATATATACTCTGAATATAAATGAGAAAGAGCATGAAAGTGATGAAATTTGAAAGGAAAGAGCAAGAATGCATATGAGAAATGAAAATTGTATTCTTAATATATGTATCTGTGGTAGATAGGTTCATATTTAAATGACTGATTTCTGGTATGGGATGGTGATTGGATATTTCATGAGTATCGTGATAGTTGTAAATTGTAAGTTAGTGACTTAATAGCCAATGTAAATGAAAAATCACATACTTAGAATTTACAGAACTATAGTATGCACTAATTCACTCATATATATATATGTTTATGAATAGCATTTTAGGGACCCTAGTATGTACTCAATGTGTGGAACCTAAATGTGTGGACTCAATGTGGAGACTTTATTATACTTGGATCTACTGGAGAACGCTCTAGAATGTACACAAATATGATATGCAGTCGAGGACTGCCAATGGACATAGTTGCCAGAGTATATATTCGAAAGTATGGAGTGGTGCACATGATGACCCTCTTGATTTCTCTTATATTATGCAATTATATGATGATGATTATGATGATACTTGGCAGAGGCCAACGAGAAGTGCTCTTATTTCCTTATTGCTCTTTATTTTATAATGAAAGTTATATGAATGATGCTATGTTACCTATATGTTCTGATGAATTTATGAAATATATACTATGCGTTGAGCATATAGAGTAAGCAATGCATGCAAGTATAAATGTTAAATGAAATGTTATACAAGATAACCCAACAGATGTATCATTTTTATGAAAAAAAAGAGTGTAGAATATTCGTTTGAGTTTCCAGTGGTACAAACTAGCTATTTTGAAAATTGGTTATTAATGTTACTGAGATTTATTCTCATAAAAATGTTGGTTTATATCAGATGCTTAAATTTCAGATAGTGTTGGAAGTGGAGGTAAAAGTGGTGGAGATACCCTTCCGAGGGTATTTTCCTGTTATTCATGAAGTGTGGGTCGTGTATATATGGGAAGTTCCTCCCACACCTTGAGTATGTAAAGTTATAGGAAAGTTTTTGGTATGCCCAATACCCTGAATTCTTATGATATTTTGGAAAAAGGATCAAGAGAATAGTTTTGATGTATAGGATAAGGGCATATAAATATTGGGATATGTGAATTAGGGATTCACTAGCAATTTTGTTAAATAGGTATGAGTGGCAGGCTTGTTGTCTCCTTACCCTAGCTAACACTCTCACATATCTATAGATATATGTCTAATGAATTATGTGTATATTTACTATGAATGAATGCTAACATATATATATATATATGCAAATGTATATTATTTTAACTAATCTATTTTTAATTTTCGCTACGTAACATGTGAGATCCCAAGTGTAGTAGCCCAGACCAATAATACTAATTATTTCATTTGATAAATGTTTAAAATTTGACTCAGGTAAAGGAAGTATTAATTCACCAATCTTATAATACATTGCTTATATTATTTAAATCACTTAAAAAGGAACTATAGGATTAGGGGGTTACAACCTTTTCCTCTTTGGTCCAGCAGTTCATTAAAGTCACCAACACATCGCCATGGCCAAATAGAAGCTGGTTTTAAACTCGCAAGTGTTGGATTTCATTAATTTTCTAGCATTTTTTAAGATGAATAGATGAAAAGGAAGTGTACAAAAATCTATAAGTAATTGAAAAATTAAGAAGTCTAGTCTTCTTATTGATTGTATCCTATTTCTCTTCTCTGGCAGATGGGAACCACAAGAGAGACAAAAAATGTATCTAATTCTGTATTACATTAGGATACCTCAATCAGGGACCACACTCTTTATATATAAATCCTTATGTGTCAAATTACCAATTTTTGTAACCCCTCAATTCTATAGTCTTTTGTAGTTAGTTAAATAATATAATATAATACACTATAAGATTGGTGAATTATTATGATATCTACCCGAGTCAATTTTAACTTTTTACCAAGTTGGATAATTACGTGCCATTAGTTTGGGTCACTACGCTTGAGTTCTCACATTTCAAGCAGCGAAAATAATTCAAATAAAACATATATATATATATTCATTCATTCATTCATTCACATACATGATTAGTCATATACACAACAGTTACCTATCAAGACATATACTTATAGATATGTGAGTTTACAAGAACTAGTCAACTAAGGTAAGGAGGCAACAAGCGACTCATACCCTTTTTCCTCACATATCCTTATACATATATGCCTTTATGCTTTTCTTACATAAAATATCTAGCTACATGCTCAAAATATTCAAAATATCATCTCTTGTCTCTTACAATACTTAGGGAATTTCTACTAATAATAACACCTAAAATTCCTTAATGATTGGGAAGTACCCTAAAAAGGGCATCTCCATATAATCCACTTCAATCTCCAGTAGTACCTGGTATCTAGGCATCTGTGACAAACCAACATTTTTTAATGAGGATAAATATCATTAGCAATAACAACCAATTTATAAAAACACTAGTTTGTACTACCGTACTCGTACGAAAAATACTCTACATCCTTTTCTCATCATCATGTAAAATATCATGGCTATTGGGATGCTATGTATGAATGTCATCACATGTTACACTTATAAATGCATGTGTATTTCACCTCATATCCATTATATAGGATAAATCATCAGATTATAATGATAACATGATCATTCTCATATACAAAATTTTCACATACAGAGTAATAAGGAAATCAGAGCATTTCTCAGTGGCCTTAGACAAACCCATAATCATTACAATACCATAAGAGAAATTAGGAGAGTCGCTAAGCGAATAACTCCATGCATAAAATTTAGCACTCATGAATAATCTTTCTTTCTTTCTTTTCTTCTATTTCACTTTACTTTACTCGTGGTTTATATCAATTTTCATGTACTATCTGGAGCGTCCTCCGGTGGATCCAAGTACTCAATGGGGTCTCTACCACACTCACTGTTGTCCCTACCACACCCCTCATCAGGTAGGTTACCCCTAATGGTCCTTGCTACACCCTCTGTCAAGCTGTAACCTAATGGCCCCTGCCATACCCCCTGTTCAGTAGATCATCCCACAACCAGCGAGATTGATATCACCTTTGATATCTTACTTTACTTTTCCACCCAAAATGGGACTGGTATATCTAAACACATGATTTTACTGCCACCTCGGATAGTTCATTTTCTTACTCCGCACTCGCAGATCATGAGGCTATAAATCTATATGATCACCATCTATCTCAATTTGATCATATTTCATCATGCTATTCACAAGTAGATAAATTAAAGTGATTCAATTCATACCATAGTTATATGAAATTCTAAGTACATGACTTTTAAATTGGCCATTAAGTTCATTAACTTAGAATTTACAACTATCACAACATTTTCAAAATAATTGATAACTTGACTATGGAATACCTAATCACCGTCCTATACTGGAAATTATTCATTCAAGTATAAACCTATCTACCATTAATCTATGTACTAGAATACAATTCTCACTTCTTTTATCTAATTCTCATACTCTTTCTCTTTCGTTCACAACCCTCATGTTACCCATTACATAATTCTAGGTTTAAATCCCTTGTTTAAGTGGAGTTTTAGGCTAATTATGTTTCAAACTAGGCCATTGAGTTCATTTTCTAAAACAAAGGTCGACTAGTCGACTTCCACCTACCTGGCAGTCGACTTACAGCTTACTATCCTAAAAAATTTTCAAACCTGAGGGCTACCAGTCAACTGCTACAAGTTCGACAATTGATTGCTACATTCTTGGCAATTTTCTAGAAAATTTTGAGCATGGCAGTTAACTTCCACAGGCTGGTAGTCGACTACTAGCACTCTGAAAGCGTTTCTAGGTAACTGAAGAACACGACAGTCGATTGATAGGTTTAAATCCCTTGTTTGAGTGGATTTTTACGCTAACTATGCTTTAAACTAGGTCATTGAGTTCGTTTTCTAAAATAGAGGCCGACTAGTTGACTTTCACCCACTTAGAAATCGACTCGTAGCTCACTATCCTAAAAAATTTTCAAACTTGAAGGTTACCAGTCAACTGCTACAAGCCTGACAGTCGATTGCTACAAGCCCGATAGTTAACTGCTACGTTCTTGGCAATTTTCTAGAAAATTTTAAGCATGGTAGTCGACTCCCACGAACTGACAGTTGACTACTAGTACTCTGGATGCGTTTCTGGATAACTGAAGAACATGACAGTCAATTGATAGGGCCTATAAGTCGACTGCTACGGTATACTCTATTTTTTAAAATTGTTGTTGACCTAGATGTTTGCCCAAGAACTTGTTTGTAAATCATTTTTTACCCTTATCAACTCAATACCAGTATACAAGCATCATTTATCACATAAAAATAGCCCAAATTACTGTTTACTCTCACTCAAATCTTGGATTAAATCTTATTTTCACACAATAGGTAAAAACCTATTTCCCATAATCTGATATCCACATGTATAAGTGTATTCATGCAATTTAAAAAGCCTAATAGCATTTAAAAACAACAAGAATGTAGTTTTAATCCCCTTCTTACTTTAAACAACACCAAAATCATCATTTTCATCAACATGAGCAGTAACTCAAAATTAAAGGGATTAGGTTGTTTTGCTACCTTAAATCTTTGCTTTTAAGTTACTGGTGTGCTAGATACCTTCCTAGATGCATTTGTGGATTCAACTACTTCTGAAAATGAGACTTTGATTCTTTCTCCCTCACTTTCTCTTTCTGAAAACCCTTTTCTCTCTCTAAAAATTTAGAGTGATTGGATAAAAAGAGAGAGAGTGTGGTTAGATACTTTATATAGGTAGCCTAAAAATTACAATTTAATACTACTTTTTTATCATTCAACTTCAAAATGGTAATTTTTCCAACTCTATACATAATTACCATTTTACCCCTAAACCATTGGCGAGAATTCTCAAAATTGTGTTGGCTACAGTAACCCTTTTTGGCTAAAATTGTGTTTTATACACTTAACCTTTTCCCTTGTGCACTTTGGTCCTCATCCACTTTCATGTTAATTTCTCACTCTAATTTAGTTTAATTTCTGTACTAATGCAGCTATATGCAATCTAATGCAATATATACAAGCAATTAATTAAAAATTAACAAACATCTATCATAAAATAGGAGCGAATGTTATAATTTTCTCATCATTAATCAATAATTAACAATTTAGGGATTCTATACATATTATTAGTCCCCACACATTATTTTATATGATAAAGACCATTAATCAAATTAGATCACTTTATAGGTCCTTTAACTTATAACAGTAATATTTATATGATAATTAATCCACAATACATGTACATCTACAAATCCTAATGTGTTTATAAATATCTATGTTCATAGTATACAATCCAAATTCTAACAGTAAAGACTTTCCAAAGGTTACACCTTTTTTTTACTTTGGATCACCATAGAAGAACGTCACAAAAAAACTTGGCAGCATTCCCATCTTTACTATCAAAAGTATGAATAACATTTTGATTACTAAAAAAAAACCAATTACAACATTTCTCTTCCAAAAAATACACGTACAAGTTACCAAAGAGCCTAATGGCATCAACTGAATAGAGAAAATCAAAAGATAACTTCCTTCTCAAATTATCAAGTTTATTAGATTTTGATTTGGTTTCCATAAGGAAGAGGATGTAGGGTTTTTAGAGGATACAAAGATCCTTTAAAGCCTAAATTTTCAAGGCAACCCCCATACCATGAAAATTCCAACTCAGAATATTCATAATGAGTGAGGGGCGTGATAAGGCCGCCTTCTCAGCCATATCTTCAGCACCTTGAGATTCCATCCCATAAGTGATTAATCCTAACTTACTTCTTTTGGCTTCTAATCACTTATCTATTTTTTCAGGTACATTATCTCTGTCACCATTTTCTGTAATGGTTAGCAGCTTAGTTTTCTTCAAGTGTATATAAATTCCTCTCTACTTTGTCTTTTTAGGTTGAACCTCTGAGTAAATTCAAAAAGCATATCTTCCAAAAAATCTTGTTGGTTATCTATCTCTTTATTATTTTCCATATCCTTGCAATCATTAGGGGGGAGTTCTAAAAGGTATAATGATAGGGGTGACTTCTTTACACACCTTTATAGTCTCCCATATCTCCATATTTCACTTTCCTCTATTTGTGCTCATGTTAACATATTGCTATTGAATTTCATTCCTTTTGTCCATCCCACTAAATTTGGTTTTTTTATTACCTCTTTATTTTTTACTATTTGGGCTTCATTGGGTAACATGTTCATTATTGTTCTTTATACTGGGCTTGTCCTCTTTATCACCAAAGGGTGATCTCCTTGAGGATTTAGGCTAGGAATGTCAATAACCACTAGTGGGTCCAAAAGCCCATAGTGCTCTGGTAGAAAATTAAGGTTTAATAGTCTTAGTAGGCCAAGGTTTGGTTTGACCTTTGAAGTTTTTCAATCTATCCTTGTTGTAGCCACCATATCTTTTTTGCCAGCTACTTCTTTTGTTTCCCTATTCCTCGTATCCATCTTGTATCTATGCCTTCTCGCCTCATTAAAAAGGTTGTGCATCTTTTTTGATTCCTCTTCACTGTCCCACATCACCTTCCTTTCTTGGCTATGTCTCCCTATAGCTTTTTTCCTTATTTCTTATCTCCACAGTTAACTTTCTTTCTTATTGGGCTCTTTGTCTTTCCTTGAAACCTAATTTGCCCTCACTTTATTCTCATGCACCACTTTAAACTCCATATTCTCCATCCTAGCTAAATGTTTGTCCCTCTCCAATAGTAGTTGCGCCATAGATTTTGCTGGGGAAACACCTAAACTATTTTCAAACCTTAGTTAGCCCAGATCTATTATTGACTTAGCTTGCTCCTTTTTAAAAAGTCATGGATCATGACCTAAGAAACCACATTTATAACATCAAGTTTAGATTTTCTCATATTTGATTTATACCCAAGTTTTTGACAAAGTTGTCCTAGGAATCCAGAATCATCTAGTGAGGGGATTCCTTATGTTTACCAAAACACAAATTCTTAAAAATCCTCCTAATAAATTATTTCTCACAAAAGGATTTTCCATATATATGACTTTTCGTATTCTTTCTCATTTAGTAGTAGCATTCTTAGTAGAGAAGTATTCTAGTAAAACTCCATATAGTTGAATCCAAAAGGGAGAGAGAATGTAGTCATGCTCATGCAGTGTGATTTGAGGGACCTATCATTGTAAGCAAGAAATTGCCCAAGAACATTCCCAAGGGTCTTCCTCCATTATTCTCTTGGGGTCTTTGTCATTAGAAAAGTTAAAAATTAATATATTGGTGCCTAGCTTCATTAGAGTTAATCCATCTGGTTCTCCTCATCCTTTAGTGATCATTGCTTTAGTAATCTTTCTGTTGATCACCTTATTTGCATTTATTCTACCTATCGATGTGTGTTTGGTTACCTGTAATGCTTTAGAATCTTCTTTTCTAGTTGTATCTTTGCACCTTCCAGTGAACATGTAACACCTTCCTCTGTTAGACTGTTTACTTCCAGATTCTCTCAATGAAACTAAAAGTGTTAATGTAAAATTTATAGCTTGGCTCAAAAGACTCTTACCATGAAGAGAGGGAACGACTTTTACTATGAAGAGAGGATTTTGGGTTAGTATGCACCTTATTAAGACAATGTCTTTTCTTGTTTTTTTGAGAGCAGGTTTCCCTATATTTTTGGGATCCAAACTAGACTTAATGAATGTATGTACGTATGTACGTGTGTATATATGGATGTGTGTGTGTATGTACGTGTGTGTATGTATATGTGTATGTGCATGTGCGCATGTGTGTGTATGTGTATGTGTATGTATGTATGTGTGTATGTATGTACGTACGTACATATGTTTGTATATATGTATGTATGTATGTGTGTATGTATGTGTTATGTGTGTATGTATGTGGGTGTGTGTGCGTATGTGCATATGTATGTATGTATGCATGCATGTGTGTATGTATGTATGTGTGTATGTACGTATGTACATATGTACATATGTTGTATGTGTAACGACCCCCTAAATCATACTATACATTCATCTATCAGAGTAGCGGAAGCATACAAAGTTTTAAATAAATTTTTCACTTTTCTCATATTAAGGAATGTTAGAAGGTCACTTGAGTGTACCCAAATAGACTCGTCTCATAGTCCATTCAAATTCCACTCAACCATAAATCCTGTACAGTATTTCTATTATCACATTATAAACCATATAATACTCTGGAATATAAATTCTAACAACCATTTAAATACAATTCAAATATGCTATTTTATACTACTAAATCCATTCATACATCAGTAAATAAAACTATAATCCATCAAATTCATTATAAAAATCTATTATCCCAAAACATTTTCTACCAAAAATTTGGCAGAGTTTTCCCTAAAAATCAGACATTTCCCTTTTATACAATAGCCCAAATTCAACATATATATCTAGCAATTTAATCAATAAAACCAAAAATCAACAGTACAGATTCATAAATATATATTCAAGCCTAATTCTATATCTACAACACAGTATTATCCTGAAATCCTTTTTCTGCCCAGCTATCTCTTAGGCATTCCTTATTCCTAGTCATATGAGCAAATAACTTAATGAGAGGATTAAATCCCAGTAGAGCAATTTATAATTAAATATTTATAAAATAGTTGGATGCTCAGCTGTGACAACGCACAGAAAATATCTCTCCAAATCGGTTTAAATGCATGTGAATCACTAAATACTTCTAAATTTAAAATGAGTATAGGAAATTGATGCAAAGCAATATAATGAGCATATTATCTTTGATATGAAAAATCATGCTGAAAAGTGTACTTAAAATCATGCCTAAAAATTCTCATATATTTATCAGTCACACATCTCATGTGATCATTCATTGTTCATTTCAAGTTGCATACCGTTTTAACTGAAAACATGGTTTTAGTTTGGGTGTGATCCGTAACACCAATCACCTGAGAACAATGCCTATATTGTGAGTGTGATCTGTAACACAAATCACCCACTCAAGGACCGGGTGAGAATCAAAATCTAGGGCATCCCCCAGCGTGTGCACAACAAGTAATTCTTATCCTCATATAGTCTATATAGTACTACATACACATAGTCGACTAATACTCAAGGTTATAGGATATTATACTTAGACCAAAACGTTACCCCGTATAGATTATCCACCCTTTTACTCCTTGAACCTTTCATAGGGTTTTCTTGGTTTAATGCAGATCAATTTAATTAAAATAAATCCATTTACAAAACCATCTACATATGAGATATTCAACAGCCATCCCATACCAGCTATTGAATATCCACCCTAAGTTAGTTCATCCCTATGGCATATAATCCCAATAGCCAAATTCTATCAAACATGCAACAAGTATTCTCAATAAACAGGCAATCTTATTTACTCATATATACAGCTTTCATGCAAATTAATTATTTTCAGCACTCATTCCCATTCAATACAAATCATACTTAAAACAGTAATTTACAACGTCAATTAAAATTTTGGAGAGTGTAGATTACTCTACCTTTTACCATTTGCTCCTATTGGGATCGGGGTTTTCCTTTTTCCTCAGAAGTTGTTCTCATAATTAGTTTCCTGAGGAAACAATTCAAATCTTATGTGGGTTTCCTTTCAGTTATACTTTCCTACAATTAATTGCCTAATTTCTACATTGGTCTAATCCTTACGACATACTCGGAAACAAAATCGACAGGAAAACATCAAATTAGAGTATTTTAAATTATACCAGAGGTTTTAGAAGCTCAAAATTTGATTCCTGCTTCTTTCCAGCAACTCTGGTGACAATGCACGGCAGAGCACGACTGCAGACGGCGAATGGTGTCAAAAATTAATCTAAATTATAGTGCGCAGCCCGAGGATGCTGAATCTGGGGTCAGTTGGACGAAAAATGGCTGATTAACTGCAATTTTTTGGCAAAAATGTGACGTGGTTTGAAACTATTTCTCCTCCATTCAAGGCGTGTGGTGGCAGTTCTTTGCTGATTGGCAGCTGGCGAAGGAAGCAGGTAGCTCGGGATAGCTGTTGGTGGTGGCGATGCAGTCAGACAGCGACATTTTCAGGTTAAAATGAAGAAGAGAATGGCCAAATGGAAAGAGGGAAGAAATCATGAAATGCAGCCGCTGCAGTGGCTGTCGGCAGTGGGGGATGGCCGCAAAAGCTCAACGGTGACAAGCTGCACAAGTAGTACGGTCTAATGGTGACACAACATGGCAGTTCCGGCGATGGCAACGTCACGTGATGGTGAGAGGGAAGGAGATGAAAATGCACAGGAGAGAGAGAGAGAGAGGAAAAGGGAAAAATGAGAGGAAAAAATGAAATTTTGAATATTTAAGGCATTTAGGGGCATTTTGGTCTTTTTCCACTTTGCCCTAGCTAAATTTCAAATGCATTTTTTGATTTGGACAAGAATATAGGACCATATGGAAGGGATTTGGAAATCTTTTGAGGATTTTAAGCCTTCCAAAAATATATGCTAAATTCCTAAAGGCAGATAAATTCTCTTCGTCAGATAAAATTTCTATTCCAAAAAATTCTTAAATTTAAACTGTAAGCTCAATAAAATATTCTTAAATCAATGCCAACAAAATTTTAATTTATTTCATCTAATTTAATTTATTTTAAATCGGGTTATTATAGTATGTATGTGTGTGTGTGTGTGTATGTATGCATGTGTGTATGTATGTGTGTGTGTATGTATGTGTGTATGCATGTATGTATGTATGTGTATATGTATGTATGTATGTATATGTGTATGTATGTCTGTGTATATGTATGTATGTCTGTATATGTGTGTCTGTATGTGTGTCTGTATGTATGTGTGTGTGTGTGTGTGTGTATGCATGTGTGTGTGTGTATATGTATGTGTGTATGTATGTATGTATGTATGTGTGTGTGTGTTTTTTTGTTCAAGCTCAATTTTTATTAGTTATTTATTTTGATTAGTGAGAAAAAATATAAATTGTCCTAGCTCGAATTTAAAATTTACTAAATATTAAAATTAATTATATATTATTTTTTCATTTAACATAAGTTAAAGTAAATATAATATAATGTTTGTAGGTTATAAACTTAAAATATAAAAATTAATAAATTAAAAATGTATTATGTTTGATTTTTTTATCATAAAATCATATTGAATTCAAATATATAATTAAATATAATTGTTTATGTATATAATATATTTTTATGAAGTAAAATGGGGCAAGAAATATAAAGTTTTTTTTGTTTATAAAATATATTAAGTTTAAATGAAAGTTTTTTTGTTTTTTTATATTTTATATTTTGATATATATAAATTTTTTGTTAAATATAAAAAATTCAGACTTTTGTTTATTTAGCTCATATTGTATTTTTATTAGACCAAGTCTTCAGGTTGAGCAGACTTTTAAGCTTATGATTAGGTCTAATTCAAACCAGTCATTAAACTAGTGAAGGGTTGAGTTATCGGGTCACTAGTCTAATCGCTTAGTCACTAAAAAATTGGTTGAATTAATAAAATAAATAAATTTTATAATTTTCATTATAAATTACCTATCCTATTAAATAAAAAATAAATCATAATTAATAAAAAAATAATTTATTTTGTTTCAATGTTACAAATTTATTTTTCATAATTATAATATAAGATAATTTTATTAATCTTTATCAAAATTAATATATGAAAGAATATTTAAAAACTAAATTTCATAAAAATTTCATATAATTAATAATTATGTGATTTAAAAATTAATTAAATAATATAAACTAATATATTTCAAAATAACAATATATAATTA
The DNA here is from genome assembly GCA_031216115.1 of Senna siamea. Lineage (NCBI taxonomy): Eukaryota > Viridiplantae > Streptophyta > Magnoliopsida > Fabales > Fabaceae > Senna > Senna siamea. The sequence goes on from CM062356.1 coordinate 16,756,361, forward strand.
AATAATACCTTGAAATCTTAATTATATTTTTAATAAAAAATAAATAATTATTGGAAATTTTTTTTATTAAGTATAGTAAATAAAATGTGTCTCTATTTGACATTTTGTACATTATTTCATCCTTTCTTTTTTTTCATCTCTTTTTTTTTTTTCTCTTTTCAAGTTCTCACTCATCCTTGGTTTTTATTTTCTCTTTTTAGTTATCTTCTCTCCCATTATTTATTCTCGCCTTCCACGGAATAATCACTCTCTTTCCAAAATGTAGTCATTTTATCTTTTCAAGAAAGTATTTGAAAAAAACTAATTAGACGCAACTTTTATATTTTTATCATGAGATTTTTTAATAAAAAATTAACATATATATAATTTATACAACTTATTTAATTCATGATTGATTCTATTAAAACATGATAGCAAAGATATAAGAAATTACATAAGTTTAGTCCATAGTTATTTTGTTTTCAAGACATAGTTATTCTCCTTTTCTATTTGTTTCACTCTTTTCCTTGTAGAATTTTCATATCATTCTCTTTCCAAGACATATTGGTAGGAGTACGTAAGATTGAGTTAGTTGAAGTTGTAAAGGAGTTACAATTGGTTAGTCTGATAGTAAAGCTGATGAGAGTGTATAAATATGATGTGTATCCCTTAATATCAATATACAAGCATTATCTTCATTCTCTCATTTATTTTGTTATCTGATTTACTTTGGTTTCCTTCGTCACTTAGAGAATCTCACATAGTATCAGGGCCCTATTCTTCTTGAGCAAAGAATCGATCATGGCTAGCGTTCAAGCAACAGACAACAGTCTCCAATGGACAAGCACCCTTATAAAAGTAACCACGAATTCTAATATTGCACAGAAATTCACGCCCATTCATCTTGTTTCAGTGAAAATTGATGAAAACAATTACCTGCCACGGAAACAACAGATAAATGCAGCAATAAAAGGATACATTGCAAAAGTTCATTCTTGACCCTCGTGTAGTATCAAAGCAATGTGCTTCAGAAGAAGATGAGCTGCTGGGCAATGAGGGAAGAATATCTCATTTGGGAACAGTGAGATTAGTTGTTACTCTCCTGGATTCTTTCCTCACTAGCTGAAAATATGTCTTCTAGGATGGTTGGCTGTAATCACTCCTATGAAGTTTGGGAGAAATTGAAGTAGTTCTTTGCCTCGTATGCATTGGCAAAGGTAAAACAGCTTTGTACTTGGTTGAAAGGTATAAAGAAAGGTTCAATGGGTATGAATGATTACCTTTTGGAAGTTAAAAAGATCGTATATGCATTACTTTCTGTTGGATCTCCCATTAATGCTTCTGATCATGTTGAAGCCATTTTATATGGGCTACCATAAGACTATAATGGGTTTATTATGTCAGTTTCATCAGTGGCAGCCAGGTTCTCAGCCTTCACAGTCACTAAAATCGAAGCTGTCTTCATTGCACAAGAAGAAAGAATTGAAAAACTTAAGAAGGATTTCTGTGACCTCCATGATCAGTTTCAATCTGACTCAGACTCAATATAATGGAGGAAAGAATGCTAGAAGGGGAAATTCAAATAGTGGGGGTAAGTTCAGACGAGGAAATTCACGAGGTGGAAGGAATAGAGGCAGAAGAAATGGTTCTGTTCAGACTATGCCACAATGTCAAGTGTGTGGTAAATTTGGACACATGGCTTGGAATTGTTATCACAGATACAATTCATAGTACCATAACCCATTTACACAATCACAACGTCAAAATCAAGAGAACATAGCCCAGTCAAACAGCAGCTCAAGCTCAAGCTCAAGTACTTCCACTACAAAAAAATTGGTTTTTAGTAACGGTTAAAATAGGCAGCTAGCAACGGTTATCATAATTGTTGTTATATGCTATGCCGGCACTTTACCTAACGATAGTTAAATCATCCGTGGGAATAACCATTGCTAGAGGAGGAAAAATATTCAACCGTCGCTAAGTCAATGTTATTGTGATAATTAAACCATCGCCAGATGGTCACAACAGTTGGTAAAAATAATGAATTATTTTTTTTAATCTTTATCGATAGTTATAATTGTCACTAGTTTAGTTTTATAATTTTCTATACAATCTTCTTTCTTATGTTAACTCAACATAAACTAAAACATTTGAATTAATTCAAATAGATATATAGATTCAACAACCAAAATACATTTATGATTCCATATGAATATGATTTACATACATAAGTCCAAACAAAAAACTAATATCCAAATTAAGAAATCTTAATGTCACAAGAACATAAAATCAACAAAAAAACAAAAATGACAATCAATGGATTGTGATTTGTTGATCATAATTTGCTCCATGTGGTGACCTAATCAGAACCTTCTTTAGCTCCAGTACTTGATCCACTTTTTCAACTAGGCTTTTGACTCTACTCAGCTAAAACATTCACTTGAACTAGGTTTCATGAAGGTGCAATCATAAAGCTTGTAAGTAATAACCCACCACAGCTACAAGAAAATGCTGCCTTTAAGGTTGCCACAAGCTTCACAACAAGCTCTATTTATAAGGAAAGGAAACCATCTACTTGGGTAAGAAGCCACAAAACATTAATCAGCAAGAAATGTACAAAGAGTTTAAATAACTATACAAACACATGCACAATATAATCCCAATCCTAGTATGCCCACCTAACATATATCATTTCACAAAGGATGCAATTCTCATTAAGTGAATACCGTGACATGAATTTCAAGATCAAATAATCTATACATTAATTTTTTTAATATATAGAAATAGAATACCTGAGAGAATTGGCCGAACACTGTTGAGGAGAATGGTAAAGGCCAAGAGAAGAGACAGCTTGCTCACTTATCAAGCACGGGTTTACTGGAAGAGAATATGTAGCCAAATTGAGTGTGGGACAAGGAAAAGTGCAGGTGGCAATTTTAAATGGAATTGAATACAGGTATTTTGGGACATGGGGATTCTTGTTTTGATTTGTCGTTGATTAGGAAATGTGAAAGAAAAGTTATATACCTATCTCTACATTCTTTCTATGAACACTCTTGTTTAATCATGTATACTTTGGCCCTACGTGAAAAAAAAAAAAAAATTAGTGGAATAACAATGTAAAATAAACAAGTGTACGTGTCATATCTACTCTTAAACAAAGTAAGTGGGTTTGTTGATTGTGACTTTTGTTTGAATTCTAGATTCAATGAACTTATAGAAATGCAGCAAGTGGATTTTCAAACAGCCGTATCTACAATTGATTAATAGTAGCAAATATTATTATGTCCAGAGTTGTGAGAAATGAATACTCAAGTATCAAGTCAAGATCTCTTATTGTATTATATATATATATATATATATATATATATATTATAAAAATATGATAAAAACAATTAAATAATACTTTATCACATTCCTAGAATTGTAAGCTTTGGATAAGCGTCAGATAAGGCCATGAAACTTAGAAAACCACATCCAGGCTTCAAAAAGAGGGAAAGTAAAACAGGCTTTAGATAAGAAATAATATCATATCATTCATCCCACCATACTTTCCATTACTCTTTCAAGAAATAATTAAAAGTACCGGGAAATAGAAATTGTATTACCTCTCAAATTAAAGACAGATGTTTGCATTTTAGGCAATTCACGTATTAAAATAACCAAGTTGAATCTCCATTTTATTTTAATTTATTTAAAGCTGAACCTATCTAAATTCCTAATTTAAATGAACATATATAGTATGGTCAGCTCACCCTCCGTGAACATATATATTATATAATATAATGCAATATATATGCTTACTTCCCCTGCTTTCTCTTGTCATCTTCTGTCATTGTCTTGTACCATCGCCTCTCTTGCTTTTCTTTCTTCTATTAAATTGCACTATCCTCGTAACCATTATTATTATCCAACTATTTTAATTTTAACCTCTCACTTCCTCACCATTAACGACTTTCAAGTAATTAATAAGAAATAGAAAGTTCACCTAAGAGTCTAAGACAAAAAGAGTTTTAGTAATTATTTGTTTAAAATATCTTGGAAATATAAGTGTAGGTAAACTAACACTCCAATCAATAAATTATTAGTGTAGATGAAAATTCAGTAAATACAAAGTGATAAAGCTGAAAATCCATCCCACGAATACCATAAATTATACTGCTATTTATTTCAGTAAACTTTAATAATTAATGCCAATTTTCCTTTTGATTAGAAGCAACTGTCAAATTAGACTGTAACAAATTTTAACCAAAGGTTCAATTCATTTCATTTTTCACCCTTCCCATAATTAATTAGCTTAACAACATAACCTTTCATATGCTACATGTTCCATGAATCCAGAAGATGGATCTTCATCCAAAACCATGGAAGCACATTAAATCACAAATTAAAACTCTATTAGAAAACTTCCAAATTATTATCTAAAAGCATTAAACCTATGAAAATATATCCTTAACAAAATATATGTTCTTATGAAGGGTCATTTGGAACTGGTCCTTATATTCTTGAGACATATAATGTAGAATCAAAGTATAACAAAAAAATGATCATACTATGTCTATAAATTTACACTAGAGATTGATGTGTCAACAGCCTACTTAAAGGCGCAACCAGAAACAAAGCTACACTCACAGAGTTCCCATTTTACCAGTACAGAGGTTCGGTACATAGTGAAGACAAATAGAACAAGGGCAGTTCACTTTTGGATAATATATTTTCAAAAGTGAATTATTAGTTTCAATAGACGTACTGAACAAGTCACCTTGCATTAATTGGGGTCCTGAATCATATCCGAATAAGTTGTGACCATAAAAAATCGCGTCCGGATTCCCTGCTGGGCGTGTCCCTGCTGGGTCCTGTTGGGCGCTGCTGGGCGTTTTAGCAGCGGTTTTTTCTGTTGCTAAAGTTTTTTGCAACAAATATTATTGTCACTATAACTTTTGTTAAATTAATTATTTAAACAAAAGTTATAGCAGCAATAATATTCGTTGCAATAATATTAAAACACACTTTAGCAACGGATAAAACCGCCGCTAAAAAGCCCAACAGGGACTATAGCAAGGAGCGCCCAGCAGGGGATCCAATTCCTAAAAAATCAACTATAGTCCAATCAAGATAATGAGAGTTATAAGTGAGTGTCCGTACAAGCTTAATTGTCAAATCAACTCTCCATATTGAGAAGGACTTTAACCTCATCCACCCAAGATACCCTACTTCTGTGGCAATAACGGTAATTAACTTTCCAATTGACAATAACTATCTTAATTATCAGATTAAAACAAATTGATAGCTCACTAAGGACAACAACTTATGCACCACAAAAGATAAGGAGCTAGACAAGATAGTTTTAATATGGGATTTTAACTTTTTAAATAGTTTCCAATTTAATTAGAAAATACTGAAATTAATGCGATAACAAGTCGACGAGAAAAGTGGGCATCCATTACCAGATGAAGCATAAAGTAGGAAGCAGAAAAACCAAAATGTAAATACACCAGAAACAACAATTAATTTAAAGAAAAATTTAACAATACAGATAATTAATTGAAAACAAAATTTAACATTCACCTTCAACATACAGATTAATGCGCCAATGTCCAGAAGGAACAAGCAATAACCTAGAAGAGTCAGACTCTAGAACAAGCAAAATTTAACATTCACCTTCAACGTACAGATTAATTTTGGCAAGTAGAACCCAGAAAAGCTACCTAGTTAAGTCGAAATTTCATTTAAACTGAGAGGGGGAGAAAGAAGTACCTCATGCTGGATATGGTTGCCATCAGCGAGAATGGGTAAACAGAACTGCACAATAAGGACGGCACAAGTATAAATGTTAAACACTTTGGTAAAGCTAAATTGCAGTGTAATGAGCCCAAAGCATGCCTAAAACTCAAAAGATTTGTTGCATGCACCATCCATAAAAAAGAACCTCACAGGTGTTTCTAAATTTGCTTCAGATAATTTAGTATTTTTTGAATTTCACCCTCATGTTTCCTTGGTGAAATCATAGGCCACTAAAAAGACCTTGGTTCGTGGAGTAGTCAAAGATGGACTATATGTCTTTGAAAACCTCAAATTCAGTCATCAACGCTCACAGTCTATTTCAGTCAATGTAGCTACCAAACATAGTGACTCAAATTTCTTGATTTGGCACAATAGATTAGGCCATCCCTCTCTTTCTGTAATGAACACTCTTTTAAGTTCACGTAATCTTCCCAAAATAAATAAAAGTTCCAAAACTTTTTGTGATGCTTGTTATGTTACAAGATCTAGAAAATTACCTTTCCCTAAATCTACTACTACCTATACAGAATCTCTACAATTGATATATACTGATGTTTGGGGTCCAACACTTGTACTTTTTGTTGGAAAATTCAGATATTATGTGATCTTTGTTGATGCCTTTTCTAAATTCACTTGTTTCTACCCTTCGAAACAAAAATTTGATGTTCATATAGTATTCACCAAGTTAAAAACCATGGTTGAATTACAATTGGGACATAAGATAAAAGCATTTCAAAGTGATGGTGGGGGAGTATCAAGCCTTAGCTTCTTTCCTTATAGCCAATGGTTTTTTACGTAGGGTTAGTTTCTCTTCTAAGCAAAATGGCTCTGCTGAAAGAAGACATAGGCAAGTCACAGAAATTGGCCTTGCCTTGTTAGCTAACTTTGGTATGCCAACAAAATACTGGGTTGAAGAGTTCCACACAGTCGTATTTCTGATTAATAGAACCCCAACTCCTCTTCTTTCCTTGAAAACACCCTTATAAAAATTACTTGGCATTTTATCTGATTACCAATTCCTAAAATTGTTTGCATGTGCTTGTTTTCCCAACCTAAGACCCTTTTAACAATAATAAGTTTCAACCTATATCAAATAAATGTACATTCATTGGGTATAGTTGACCCCACATGAAGGGTATACATTTCTTGTAGAAGATGGAAGAGTTTTTACCTACAAGGATGTGTCATCTTTGAACATTCCTTTCCTTACAGATCTACACCCAAGCCTTTGCCAAGTTCTTCTTCAACCTCACCTTGTCAAAACCATTGCCCTCTTGGTATTCCTACTATCATAATCACCCACCCTTATACTCAAAATAATTCCAACACTATAATCGAATCACCACTATGTAATAAGGGCATAAATAGCATTCATTCAAATAACACTCCCACTTGTAGTAATAATAATGTTTCTAGTGATTTTGTGACTACTTAGGATGCTGTTGCAGCAGGCGATCAGGTTGCTACTTTTGAACTTGGTGAAGCTCCTCCACAAGACAGTACTATTCTAATGTAGCACCTAGTCATACTGTAACACCCTAGTTATGTAACATCCCATAATTTTAATTAGTCTAAATTAATGTTCCCTCCATTAATTGGGTGACTTTGCTTGTGTAATTTAATATTTAGAATAAATGTGATAAAGGATGACACTTTTAATTCCTTGAGATGCATGCATAAAAGTTGAGTGTTTAACTTATCCTCTTCCTCCTTCATTGAGCTAGCCGAATAGGCACCCCATGGAGTAGATTAAAGTATGTAAACTCAATTTAAAATATATATATATATTCACACGGATAGGAACATGGGGAATTGCAAGGAATGTATAGAAATAAAATACAAATATGAATGCACACGTGTATTTGGGGGGAGAGTGAGATTTTCTTGAGACAAAAGGAAGTGCAGAATTTTTCTAAAATAAACCTACATTGAAAAGGTACACGTGCAATTGGAATGAAGGGATGCAACAATTAAATATATGTATATTATATGTACACTTGGTGGAGTAAAAGGGAAGCAAGAGTGCAGAATTTTTTTAAGCAACAAACATGTGAGTGTACAGCTAGTGGGGCTACTAGATAATACAAATTAAGGAAGAAAGGAAGTGTAGAAATCATTTAAAGAAATGGGTGCATATATGTTGGAACCATCCCTTTTATTCCTTTCCTTTGGCACTACAAATGGGGAAGTTCACGCGCATGAAAAAAATTGGGATGAGTGGCGTGTGGGAGAGGGTTTCGTCCACTTCCTTAGCATCCCATTAACCTTTGGATATAAGGGAGAAGAGTTAAGGTGGATTTTGACAATGGAAATGCATATTCAAACGACAAAGGAATTCGGGAAGAGAGGAAAGAGTATTCAATTTGGTGAAGGGAAAGAGTGCAGTAAACAAGGACAGCTTGTAACAACCGAAGGGATTTTGAAATAATTTTAACAAGATAAAACCTAATTTTCGACGCTAATTCCAATCAAACGAAACTTGGCACAACTTTCGAGGATGGTGATTCAAAATGGAAGGTTGTTCGAAGTCAAAAACACGATCAAACAAAAAGAAATGTAATCCGGCGATCAGAAACTGACAGAAGGCATTTCGTACGTCAATTTCACTGACGGAGGCCAAAACCTTTGCATGGAAATTCATGCTGACGTCTGGAAGGATTTCGACACCCTAAAGTATCCTCGGGTGGTCCGAAAAAAGTCAGAATCGCCCCCGGAGGCTTTAAACTTCACGGATTCCCTCCATTTCTCTCAAATCTCTCTCTCTCCACACCACACACTCTCTCTCCTCTCTCTCCTCCTTCCTCCACCATGAACCGCCGCTACAGCCAGCGTGGGCTGCCACCCGACACACCAATCGATAGCCCTCGCCACTCACAACCTCCAGAAACCACCCACGGCCACCAACAGCCGCCAGCGTCGCCGGAAAATGTCACTTTTCTCCTCTACCATGCGAAAACTTCACCAGCTCAGATTGCCGCCGTCCGTCATCGTTGACCGTCACCGCCCCACCACCGTGTAGCCTGAGCTGCCAGCTTCCTCCAGTAGCTCGCCGACGTCGAACGGAGGCCGAACGTGCCCGGATCGAGGCAATCTCCGTTTGCCCTGCGTCGACTTTTGTGGCTGAAAAACGCCGTCCAAACGGCCGTGAACCGCCGCGCCACCACCATATTCGGACTCCTGGACTTGCGGGCTTCACCGTGGTGTAATTTTCGAGGCAAACCGCACCCTTCCGTCGTGCGCTACTGTACGCCACCGTGCACCGCCGTGAAGGAGCTTCTGGACGTGCATCGGGAGAAACCGAGGCCACCCCGACACAAAATTCCACCATCCGATCCCATTGGTAAGGTGCTATTTCCCAAAATCTGATGATATCTAACTGAAATAGCTGCCGAACGTAATTAGGCAATAAATTGACCTAGGTATTAGGGTAACCGGACTTAGGATCAAAAAAAAGATGACGTGACAAGCATAAATATTTAATTTAATGTCCAGGAAATTAATTGGGCTCAGAAACCGAGACTACGTGAAGTTCTGAAGCAATTTGGAGCGACAGGAGACCAGGTAGGATAATTTACGCTTCCCGAACCCTAGATTTGACTTAGTGGATACCTGATTGATTTATATGATTTGCATGAAATTACGTGCTACTTTCGATGGAATAAATTGCGTGCCTGTGTGTTGAAAACCCTAATTGCATGTTAGACACTTTGTTTATCAAGTTTAGATGCCCTTAAGATGGATTTACTTAGGGTTGGGTACTTGATAGCCGGTATGGGACGGCCGTTAAGTATCCCGAGTATAGGAAACTTTTAAATTGATATCGTTTTTACCTGATTTGGCCTGTATTGCGTTAGGGATTACGCATTAAACTAGGACGACCCTAAGAAAGGTTTAAGGAGTATAAGGGGGGATAGCCTACATGGGGAAACGTTGTGATTTAGATGTAATACCCTAGAACCCTGAGGAATAGCCGACCGTGTGCATATGAGTTCGAATAGACTGTATGAGGATGAGAATTGGCGTATGTGCACATGCTAGGGGACGCTCTAAATGTTGATTCTCACCCGGTCCTTGAGTGAGTGATTGGTGTTACGGATCATACTCACAATATAGGCTTGATTCAGGTGATTGGTGTTACGGATCACACCCAATGATAAGAGAGGTATTCTCTCTAGACGACGTGTAATTAGATGATGATTTAAACTTGGTTACAGTGGATTTGTGACCAACATGGACTTAGATACACCGGGCATGGGATTTTACTTGATTTTGATGATGGATTTTCAAAGAAATGAATTTTATGATTTCGATTAATTGCCGCGATTTCCATGTAATAAAACAATTTTTAAAGATAAGGTATTTCACTGTTTTCGAACTGATTTCGGGAAGATGATTTCGGTGTTCGCACCGCTGGGTATTCAACCAGTTTTGGAATGATATTTGAACTGTAAATTATTGTACTGGGATTTTATATCTCATCAGGTTGTTTATTCAGATGAACAGGGACAGGGACAGGAACCCAGACGATAACTAATGATGCCTTGGTGATAAGCAGGAGAATGACTTAGCTTAGGCTTGAATCGTCTTGTATATATACTTTGATGACATTGCTGTGTATTGGGTTCTGTCTTCTACATTTTCTATAATGGTTAGATTGATTGTACATGTATAAATCAGGTGTTGTATGTTGACTGTAGTGATGGGATTGACGTTGTTGTATATGGATTCTATTATTTATGTTTACTGTGGTTGTTGAACTGGCTGTGTAAATGTAAATAGGTGATTATTGTATTTTGGGTATGTTCGAAATACAGAGGAAACTCTGCCAAATTTTTGGTAAGGTTTGCCACTGTAAACTAGTGAATTTGAGTTGGAATGTGTATGAATGTATGACGTGACGTGTATATGAGTTTTAGATTTCATTCCAGAGTAAATTATGATGTATGTATGTATAATTAGTTAGCTGCGTGTGAATTAGGGTTGAACGGAATCTGAATGGACAATGGGAAGTCTATTTGGGTTACGCTCAACCAGTAGCGATCCCCTGACATTCCCACATCGGGAATAATTACCTAGAAAGACCCATATGCTTCCGCTAATCAGATAAGCATCGTGTATGTCGTATTAGGGGGTCGTTACACAGCTTGCATGGCGTGACCTCCCTTCTTTCCCTTCCTTGACGTGGCTGAGTGGAATTGCACAAAATGCCAGCAATGTATGTGTACTTCTAAGTACACATGCAACAACCATGGAATGATGACAAGAAGAGAGAAGTGCAGCATGATTCCCTTCCTTTCTCCCTATCATTAGTGTGACCGAATAGCCATAATAATTAAAAAAGGAAGAGTGCAACGTGAGGTTCACGGGAATAAAGAAAAAAAAATTTGTGCTTCTCCTTTCTCCTCCTTAATGTGCCGAGTTGAGCCAAGAGGTGCAAGCTGCATGGAAAATGGCATGTACTTAGGTACACGTGTTGTAGCAATGAAAGAAGAATATACAAAAGGGGGAATGGTATAGGAAATTGTATTTTTTAAGGATGCATGCACATACACACAGCAAGAGAAGGAGAAAAGGCAAGCAGCTTGAAAATGGGAGGAAGTAAGGCAAAATGGGCAAGCAAGGAGGGCTGCACCCAATTACACGCAACCTCACTAACTAGGAATAAGAAAAAGAAGGGAGAGAAGGGTTGACATTTTCTTAGACCGAAAACAGAACACACGAGGGAGAGGGAAAGAAAGAGTAGCGTGAGTGAGCATGAAAAATACACAAGCCTTGGAGAGCATCTTAGGAAGAGAGCAGCATGAGAACACACCAAATTAGTAAAGAAGGAGAGTGGAGTTGATCAAGAAAGGAAGCAAGGGAGCATGGGGCCATCAAGAGAACACTAAAGACAATCCACTTTAGCTTATCATTGAGGTAAGTTAACAATTGCTAAGATTGTGTTCCATGCTTTAGTATATGCAATCACCATGCTTTTACAAGTTTTCTATAGAACATGATTGTCTTCCCTACATTCTTGATAAAATGCATGTTATGTTGGCTAAGCATGTATGATTGATTGGGATGTCGGTTGATGTGATGACATGAATATTGTTGTTATGGAAGGATTATGGTTAGTTAATGACTTTTTTATAATGAACTATGGTTGAATATGATAGAAATGGATGTATGATTTTGAAAAACATGTTCCCTTCCATAAAGACTCTCTTTTGGCTGATTAGAAGATGAAAGCTCACACTAAATTGATGTGGAATTTTTAGCTATGATTGGTGTAGAAAAATTTGACCATGGATGAAAGAGGGTACACCATTTTAATGGCATTAATTAAGGAATAGAAAAGGAAAAATTTGAATTGCAACAAAGTCATTTTCCTTGAATTCCCCTTAGGCTAAGTCCATGAAATTTATTCTTAAAGCTTATTAGAATTTTATAAGAGATGTACATTAATATTATTTTTCAAGAAGGGGAATTTATTCTTGAATCTTAATAGAATTTTAAAGAGATGTACATTGGTATTGTAACGACCCCCTAATACGTCATATGCAATACTTATCTGATTAGCGGAAGCATATGGATTATTCTAAATGATTATTCCCTATGTGGGAACGTCAGGGGATCGCTACTGGTTGAGCGTAACCTAAATAGACTTCCCATTTTCCATTCGGATTCCGTTCAACCCTGATTCACACGCAGCTAACTAAATACACATACATACATCATCAATAATAACTCTGGAATGAAACTAAAGTCCATACATGCGGCGTACAATCATTAAACTCAATATCCAAAACTCATATGCATATACTGTCAAGCATTCACATACATTCTAACTGAATTTCTCAAGTTTACAGCGGTAAACCCTACCGAAAATCCGGCAGAGTTTCCTCTGTATTTCGATCATATCCCAAGTACAAAATCACCTGTTTAAAATCAAATAACCAGTCCAACAACAGTAATAAACATGCTTAACATAAATCCATATACAGCAACGTCAATTCATCACTACAATCCATATACACTATCTGAAATATTATACATAAATTCAGTCCAATCCATACAGAAATCATAAGAGACAGAACCCAATAAACAACAACGTCATCAGAGTATATATACAAACTATTCAAGCCTAAGCTAAATCATCCTCCGTCTATTCTCAAGTCAGCTTCGGCTATCGTCTGGGTTCCTGTCCTTGTCCCTGTTCATCTGAGTAAACAACCTAATGAGATATGAATCCCAGTAGAATAATTTACAATTCAAATATCATTCGAAAACTAATTGAATACCCAGCGGTGCGAACACCGAAATCGTCTTCCCAAAATCAGTTCGAAAACAGTAAAATACCTTATCTTTAAAATTGTTTAAACACATGGAAATCGCGGCAAGTACTCGAAATCATAAAAATCAATTTCTTTGAAAATCAGTCATCAAAATCAAGTAAAATCCCATGCCCTAGGTATCTCAATCCACATTGGCTACAAATCCGCTGTAACCAAATCTAAATCATCTTCTAATTGCACGTAGTCTAGAGAGAATACCTCTCTTATCGTTGGGTGTGATCCGTAACACCAATCACTCGAATCAAGCCTATATTGTGAGTGTGATCCGTAACACCAATCACTCACTCAAGGACCGGGTGAGAATCAACATCTAGGGCGTCCCCTAGCATGTGCACATACGCCAATTCTCATCCTCATACAGTCTATTCGAACTCACATGCACTCGGTCGGCTATTCCTTAAGGTTCTAGGGTATTACGCCTAAATCACAACGTTTCCCCCGTGTAGGTTATCCACCCTTATACTCCCTAAACCTTCTTAGGGTCGTCCTGGTTTAACACGTAATCCCTAACTCAGTACAGGCTAGATATGATAAAAATGGTCTCGTTTAAAAGCTTCCTGTATGAGGGATACTTAACGGCCGTCCCATACCGGCTATCAAGTACCCAACCCTAAGTAAATCCATCCTAAAGGCATCTAAACTCGATAAACAAGGTGTCTAACATGCAATTAGGGTTTTCAGCACACAGGCATGTAATTTATCCCATCGAAAGCAGCACGTAATTCCATGCAAGTCATCTAAATCAGTCAAGTATTCACTAAATCAATTCTAGGGTTTGGGAAGTGTAAATTATCCTACCTGGTCTCCGAATGCTCTAAATCACTTCAGAATTCCACGCAGTCTCAGTTTCTGAGCCTGATTAATTTCCTGGACATAAAATTAAACATTTAGGCTTGTCACGTCATCCAATTTTCAATCCTACACTCGGTTACACAGTTACCTAGGTTAATTAGTTGCCTAATTACGTTCGGCAGCCATTTCAGTCATATACCATTAGTTTCTGGGAAATTGGACCTTACCAATGTGTCCGGATGATGGAATTTTGTGTCACGGTGGTCTTGGTTTCTCCCGATGCATGTCCAGAAGCTCCGGCATGGCGGTGCACGGTGGCGTACGGTGGCACACGGCGGAGGGGTGCGGTTTGCCTCAAAAATCACACCACGGTGAAGCCCACAAGCCCAGAAGTCCGAATACGGTGGTGGCGCAGCAGTTCACGGCCATTTGGGCTGCGTTTTTTTGCCACGAAATTTCTCGCACGGCGGACGGCGTTCTTCCTCGATCCGGGCGCGTCCGGCCTCCTTTCGACGGCGCCGAGCTATTGGAGGAAGCTGGTAGCTCGAGCTACACGGTGGTGGGGGCGGTGACGGTCAACGGCGATTGTGGGCAGTGAGGGCTGTCGGTTGGTGCCCTTGGTGGTGGCCGTTCACGGTGGAGGAAGGAGAAGAGAGAAGAGAGAGAAGAGAGAGTGTGTGTGGTGAGGAGAGAGAGTGAAATGAGAGAAATGGAGGGAATTCATGTAATTTAAAGCCTCCAGGGACGATTCTGACTTTTCCCGAGCCACCCGAGGATGTTTTAGGGTGTCGGCATCCTTCCAAACATTGGCACTCATTTCCATGCGAAATTTTTGGCCTCCGTTAACGAAATTGACGCACAAAACTTCTTCCGTCAGTTTCTGATCGCCAGATTGCATTTCTTTCTGTTTAATCGTGTTTCTGGCTTCAAACGACCTTCTGTGTCAAGTCATTATCCTTGAAATACATGCCAGGCTTCGTTTAATGAAAATTAGCTTCAAAAATCAAAATTTATCTTTTAAAATCCTTTAAAACTCTTTCAAATCTTTCCCGTTGTTACAGGTATTATTTTTCAAGAAAGTGAATTTATTCATGAATCTTAATAGAATTTTAAAGAGATGTACATTAGTATTATTTTTCAAGAAGGGGAATTTATTCTTGAATCTTAATAGAATTTTAAAGAGATTTACATTAGTATTATTTTGCAAGAATGAAAAAAAAATTCACTCTTGAAATTTATTAGAATTCCATAAGATATTCATATCATAATTATTTTTCAAGAATGGAAAAGTCACTCTTGAAATTTATTAGAATTCTATAAGGGATTTATATTATGATTATTTTTCTAGAATGGGAAATTCACTCTTGAAATTTATTAGAATTCCATAAGATATTCATATCATGATTATTTTTCAAGAATGGAGAATTAAAGTGATTTAGGCAACATTATCAGAAATAAATCTCACAGAGAGTAAAAAAAAAAAAGATAAAAAGTGCCCAAGTGTGCACAAGATTTTATAAAGGTGGCCAAGTGTCCACAAAAGTGCCCAAGTGTGTACAAGAATTTTATCAAGGTGGCCAAGTGTCTACAAGAGTGCCCAAGTGTGCACAAGATTTTATCAAGGTGGCCAAGTGTCTACAAGAGTGCCCAAGTGTGCACAAGAATTTTATAAAGGTGGCCAAGTGTCCATAAAAAGTGCCCAAGTGTACACAAGATTTTATAAAGGTGGCCAAGTGTCCAAAAAAGTGCCCAAGTGTGTACAAGAATTTTATCAAGGTGCCCAAGTGTGCACAAGATTTTATAAAGGTGGCCAAGTATCTACAAAGGTGCCCAAGTGTGCACAAGAATTCTATAAAGATGGCCAAGTGTCCACAAGAGTGCCCAAGTGTGAACAAGATTTTATAAAGGTGGCCAAGTGTCCACCAAAGTGTCTAAATGTGCACAAGAATTTTATCAAGGTGGTCAAGTGTCCACAAGAGTGCCCAAGTGTGCATAAGATTTTATAAAGGTGGCCAAGTGTCCAAAAAAGTGCCCAAGTTTGCACAAGAAACTTTATAAAAGTGGCCAAGTGTCCACAAGTACCCAAGTGTGCACAATCAATTTATAAAAGATAAGTTTTAAGAATGATAAGCATAAATTATTTTTGTTCATTTTGTGAGAACATGTTGATAGCACCCAAAGATGTTTTTCCTAGAAAAGAATATTATTTTACCACATTGACATTTCCAAGAATTATACAATGCTTGCCAATTTTTATTTATGAATAATGCTATGTTTTTAATTACCAAGAATGTAAAAGTAAACATTTTGGTGCTTGCACCCTGATACATATTAGTTATTTTTTAAACTCTGAATTGTTAAGCTACTGCAAAACCTATGTTTCTCATTTATATGCTAATATGTATCAGATGCGAACGCTTAGTTATGCCAGGTAAGATAGCAGTTCTTTTTGGTCAAAGGAAAATTTTTTGTAACCTCTTATTTTTGGGTCCTAATTCTAAATGTATATTGGGATTAAAACTAGGGCTATTATTTTTCCTATGAATAAGAAAGGGGAATTTGTTAGAAATGGGATAAGTGAAGGACTTGTTCATCTCCGTTATTTATAAAGGAGTCTAAGTAGCAGGATTGTTGTCTCCTAACTGCTTATGGATGGGTACTTCATATATCCCAAAATATATTATCTAAAGGATGTAATGAACATTTATTATTGGATATGTAATTTTGTAAGTTTTAAATTTTTGCTGTGTTGTATGATATTATATTTTCGCTGTGCATACAAGATTTGATATGAGCAAAGGATCCCAAACCTAATCCACTATAATAAAACTTGATGGTGTAACTGCTCAGACTTAATAATAAAAGGATAAGAATAATGTATCAAACTTATCTGTTTACATCAGAGGGATTGTAATACTAGATAAGGGCATTACAGGTTACATATTAATTACTATATGGTGATTTGATTAATCTCTCTAATGAATGGCCCATTTAATTTCCTCTTGATCTCTTTTAGGTAGTCTAACTTCTTTTTTTCAAAAAAAAGGCACAATTCTTTGTATATAAAAAAAATATGTTTAACTTCATTACAAATAAAGTTGAGTATTTATAAAGAACCACATATAGTAGCGAGGTTTTTATACACCATGAAAGTTTCCAACCATGGCACTGTAATCATCTCCACCTCAATCTCTATTGGGAGGTAGTATGGAGGCATCTGTAAAGTCATCAGTAGGGGTGAGAATAAAATTCTCAGTAGAAAATAAGTTCATGCATATAGCCATCTCAAAATGTGTAGATTATAATCTATGCAGTCTTCCTTATAATAGAATATAACATATATAAGTAAAACAAATCATAACAATATGGAAAACTATAATACCTACCATGATCCATTGATTTCATATGAACATATAAAGTCTGTCATCCTTTACTTTAAGCAACATACAATGGTCTTTTAACCCTAGCCACTAACTCCAGGGCTTCCCATAATGTATACATGCGTTTAGTGCCATTGGGATAGCCATGTCCCCAAGATCTTCATGTCTCTACTCATATCATCTTTTCTTTCTATGTACCTCAAGTATATATTATCTCTTGTCGTATTCAGAGTTACAAAAGAAATGGGAACATAAGTAAAAACTACCCATTAGGCCTTCGGGAGAGTCCACTTAACCTTTTTCTCCCAATATGCATCAACTAACTCTGGAGTTAACCAAAATCAGTCACCTACATAGATAAACCATGGGCATCCTATACTACCCACAGCTATCCAATCTTAAATACACCAAAATGAAACATATATTTGGGCAAATAACTTATGAGAACTTTCTCATGATCTTTCATAATAAAAATTTCACTGCATAATTACAATTTAGTTACACATGTTTCACAATTATAATGTACATATACATTTCTCACATATTGTGCACACAGTCACATAAATTATTCATACAATTTCTCAATTCCTAGAAGATATAGTCACCACAATGTCACATTCACTTACAATTCCTAACTTCACAAATAAAACATAGCAATGTCAGCTCTTTTATAATTATTAGAAATCCCTTCTCTAATTTTCGTATACTCAATCTAGTCATTCCTTTAAAGTCTCATGTCTAAAAACACTAAAATAAATTAATGTAGGCTTTTAAGGGGTTTGCCATAGCGGAAGCCATGACTAATTACATAAAAGGTGCACTTAAGGGATGCTTTAAGACAATTCACTGTCGCTAAGTAAACTTCTCGTAGTAGCAAAGTGTAACACCCAATAATTCAACTAGCTTAAATTAATGGTATTCAATTAAATGGATGGAATTAATGGTGTCATTAATTCTTTAGTATGAATTTCTAGCTTACATAATTTAATGGGCTAAATAGTTATATTAAAAGTAAACTTGCAAAAAATTTTAGTGCTTAAAATTAATTCTTGAATTTCTTTTTATTACCTAGCCTAAATACTAAGAAAGAAACAATGCAAGATGCTACTATTTAAACATGTGCATGAGTGTGCCATGCATGAAATGAGGGAATGGAAATTTAATTTTAAAGCATAGAAAACAAGGAAGCCACGTGAAAAAGGGAAATGGATATTTTAATTTCATGCATGAGGTCTCCAAGCCACACATGAAGTTGATAATGGAAGTGAGGCTTGCAAAATATATAAACATATGTGTGTGGCTTGCTTGCATTTTACGTGAAAAGGGGATAGGGTGCAAGGTGCATGTGTGTGTGGATCTTGAATGCTTTCCACGTGAAGGCGATGGAAATTGGGCAAAGAAGTATGCACATGGTAGGAGGAGAATAAGAAGCACATCCACATGTGAGGAAAGTGACGTGAAGTAGGCAACCATTAATCCAATAAGTGCAGAATTTTTTTTGTGGATTGTGGCACATGAAAAGCACATGGAGATAGGAGATTTTGGTGGGGAAGAGGAGCCACACTGTGCAGAATTCTTTTGTGCCACATGTGAAATTGGTTGCTTGTAAAATTGGATAATCTAAACTTGCAAGGAAGGAAAAAGCCAAGTGTGCAAGCAAAGGCAAAGTGTACTTGCAAGTACACTTTGTGCAAAAATATATGTATATCAAAAGTGTGCATAATTTTTAGGAGAATGAAAATGGAATGCAAGGGAACCCACACACACACACCCACATGCCACCTAGGCCAAGAAAGAGACGAGGGAATTGAAAATTATTTTATATGCTACAAACCACAAGTGAAGTAAAGAAGGAAAGAAAATAAAAATAATATATAAAGAAGAAAACAAGGAAAGGGGTGGCATGAAGTAAGGAAAAAGTAAGGGAGAATGGCATAAAATTTTTATGATTTGGAAGCAAAGGCACGTTGCCAAGGAAAGAAGGGGGGGTTTAATCTTTATGCATATTCCACCCCATTCATGCGTGGAAGGAAAGGAGAGGAAAAAAAAATCTCACTCTTTATGTAACCTACACATACACACACGTGAGGTACCAAGGTTGGAAGGAGGAAGACACAAAAGTTGATCAAAAGAAAAGGGAAGAGCAAAGGAAGCAAGGTAGGTTAGCAATTTATTCTCTAGATCCATGATTTAGTATGCATGTTCAATGATTTTATTTCCATGGAACTAGAAAACTTGTCTACATTCTTGATTTAGGAACAAAAATTTGATTGAGTTTGCATGATAAATATAGGAGGGGGTTAATGCTAAAAGGATTTAAAAAGAGTATTTTCTTACAAGTATGAGAGAAATTAGTTCAAGAGATCACTTCAATGTTTGGGTTACTTGAGTCACTAATCTTAATATGGAAGTGGACTTGTGAATTCCATAATGGAATTAATGTCAATGCATGTAACCCATGCCATAAAGAATGCCTTATCCAAAATAAATGAAAAATTTATGATAACTAATAATGCATGGGATTATAGAAAATTTATGATTTTTTTATAATGCACATGATTATAGAGAAAAAAATTTATGTTTATTAATAATAATGCATGAGAATAGAGGAGATTATGTTATTAATAATATTGCATGAGACTAGAGGAAATTTATGAATATTAATAATATTTCATGAGGTTAGGAGAGATTTATGATTATTAATAATAGTACACGTGATTATGGGAAAAGTTAAGATGATTAATAATAATACATATAATTATGGAAAATTGTGATGATTAAAATAACACATATGATTATGAGAAAAGTTATGATGATTAATAATCATACGTGTGATTATGTGGATTGATTGATTAAATTCATGGCGAATATCCATAAGGAACAATAATGTTAAGGAAAAATCCTAATAAATACTGATGAACATTATTATAGAAAATAAAATGTCTCATGCTAATAATATGGGCTAAAGAATGGAAAAGTGAAAAGATGAAAAGGATAAAGTATTAAATTTCTTCCTGGAAAGTGTCCACATATTGCGAGGTATGGCCAAAGGTGCTTTACACCGGTGACCTAGAGAGGTAAAGGTGCTCCATACCCGTGATCTATTGTCCCGATGATCTTATATACGTGGTCGAGTGTCCACAAATTACGAGGTATGGCTGAAGGTGCTCCACACGGGCAGCCTAGCGAGTCATGGCCGAAGGTACTCCACGCCCATAACTTAGTGTTCGCGACTACACTATATACGTGGCCGAGTGTCCAAAAATTATGAGGTGTGGCTAAAGGTGCTCCATACCCATGGTTTATGTCCCGATGATCTTATATACGTGGCTGAGTGTCCACAAATTACAAGGTGTGGTCGAAGGTGCTCCATGCCTATGACCTAGTGTTTGCGACTACACTATATACATGGCCGAGTGTCCACAAATTATGAGGTGTGGCCAAAGGTGTTCCACACCAGTGACCTAGGGAGGTGTGGCTGAAGGTGCTCCATACCCATGATCTAGTGTCCCAATGATCTTATATACATAGCCTACTATCCACGAATTACCAGGTGTGGTCGAAGGTACTCTACACGGGTGACCTAGGGAGGTGTGGCCGAAGGTGCTCCATACCCGTGATCTAGTGTTCACATAACACGTATAAGAACTCTGATAATTCTATAATAACACCGGTAAATTTATGAGAACACGCGTCACATGAAAATGAGTTATCTAATTTTTAACCTCTAAATTTATCGTGTAATACTTGCCAGTTTACAGTTATGTGTAATATTACACCTAATATCAAGAATGTAGATTGAATGTTTTGGTGCTTGCACCCTGGTACATATTAGTTTTTAAAAAAAAAACTATGAATTGTTAAGCTACTGGGAAACTTGTGTTTCTCACCTATGTGCTAATATGTATCAGATATGGACACATAGCACGGCTGCATGGTAGCAATTCTCTTTTGATTGAGTAAGATTTTTGTAACCCCATTTTGGGTCTTAGATATATATATTCGATCTAGAATAGGATAATTAATTTGACTGTATACATGAGTTTTTTATAGGATATACTGGGGGAACAGATATGTGAAGGATCGGTCTATCACTATCTTGTACAAGAGTCTGAGTAACAGGCCTGTTGCCTCCTAACTTCCGAGGGATGGGTACTTTATCTATCCAGGGACATGTATGTCAGTATGTAATGAATATTATCAGACTTGTATTATTTGAATCAAATGTAAGTCTGTATTTTCACCATGTAGTATAGAATTTCTTTATTCCACTGTGCATGTAAGTTTTTATTCTGAGCAAAAGATCCCGAACCTAATCCGCTTAATATAAATTGAATGGTATAACTGCTCAGACCATAATTAAAAATAAAGGATAAGAATAATGTACCAGACCTATCTGGTTGCATCGGAGGAATTGTAATACTAGATAGGGGCGTTACACAAAGTCTCCTCTTTTCTGCAACTAAGTGTACAACATGCACTTCCCTCAGTTCTGCAACAAAAAGTTTATTTTTTTGCATCTCCACACCTTCCTAAGCTTGCTAAGGCCATTCTTTTGAATAAAAATCCTATATTTTACACCATACCATCCCTCAATCATACTCTAGTGACTTTACAAGAAACAACCTAAGTTTATGCACTCAATTCCATAAGTCATCCCTGAATTTCATGCAAGAAAATACAATGCCTACATAAAAATATCCTTCATATCTTCTATCCAAATTTTCGCACACCCAATCTATTTTAGTCATCGGTCAAAGGGATTTTACTTCAAATCACTTATTCTAAGAAAAAACCATAACTAAGGATTTTCTACTCACACATGGGGGTATGAAAGAGTTTCCTACCTTAAAGATTTGTTGAAAGAAAAAGAAAACTTGCTAAGGTTAGTTCTTCTTCCTCTTCCCAAGATGGAACTTGCTCACAAGCAAGATAGAGGTGTTTCTTCTCCACTTGTGAGGCTTAGCTCTTGAGTTTGATAGAGGATATAGATAAAATATAGGAAGAGATGGAAGAGATGAAGCTTTCTCTCTCCATGGCGTGAATGTGTGTTTGATGGAGTGTGGTGTGGGTGTGTCAAAGGGAAGGATAAGCAGACTTAAAGGAAAGAGTTAGAGAAGGGGTTGGTATTAATAATGGTATATAAAAGGGATAAAGCTTTACAATAACTTTGTTAGGGAATTAAAATTAAATTATAGTTTACATAGGGAATTTGTTCTTAGTCAGGTATTTTACATTTTTCCTAAAATTTCCAATTTACCTTTTTAAAATACCTTAATTGTTATTTTATTAGTCTTTTAATCTAAATGTTAAAATTTCATTGAAATCTAAATGTCACTTTATTTTCATCAATTAGCTAGTTATAATTATGTTTAATTATACAAAATTTTAAATTTACTGTTCTATCAAATATTAGGATATTACGATTCTCTTCCCCTTAAAGAAATTTTGCCCTCAAAATCTATAATTTATTGTGAATAGGTGAGGCTAATTTTGTCTCATCTCATCCTCTTTCTCCTATGTCACATTTTGAATAGCTTAACCTTGCCAAAACACTTTAACTAAGGGTATTGCCTTATTCCATCATTGCTTGGTCTCAAATTCTAAGATCTCAGTGGGTTCCAAAGAATAAGTTAAATCTCCTTTTAACTTCACTAGGCTATCTGTAAAGACATGGGTGGGACTTGGTATATATTTCCTGACTTGTGATATATAGAACACATTGTGGATGTTGCAGAGGTTCGGGGTTAAAGCCAGTTGGTAAGAAAATAGGCCTACTTTCTTAAAGATTTGATAGGATCGTATAAATCGAGGGCCTAGATTCTTGGGCCTCCATGTTCTATTGGCTTTGGTAGTAAGGATGATTTTCAAGAATACATATTCTCTGTCCTCGAACTCTACTACCTTTCTCCTTCTATTAGCATAAGTTTATTGTTTTTCTTGGGATATTTTCAGTTTCCATCTAATGGTTTGTGGAATAACCCTATTAAAAATTAAATAATTGGGATAAAAATAATAGGAAACCTTGAAATATTTTTGGGAAGTGATTAAAAAAAATTTTCAAAGCTCCTAGTTTAAATTTCAAAATTTTTTGGAATAAAATTTTATCTGATGGGAAAATTTTAATCTACCTTCAAGAACTTAACAGATAATTTTGGAAGGCTTATGATACCTTAAAAATTCTCAAATCCCTTCCATATTATCCTATATTCTTGCCTAAATCAAAAAATACATCAAAAATTTATCTAGGGTAACTTGGTAAATTACTAAAATACCCCTGGCTACCCTAAAATCTCCCTTTCCCTTCCCTCTCAAATCGCACGGCTTCTTCCTTAGCTTTAAACCGCCGCACTGCACCACCACTGGATCGTGCCACCTGAGCTGCTTGTCATTGTCGAGCTTTCGCTGCCATCCCCTATCGTCAGCAATCATCACAGCAACTGAAAATGACATTTTCCCCCTCCATCGTGAATCCAAGCAGCGGCTTTGATCTTCGTACCATCATTGGTGAGCCTCAGGTTTAGTGCTCTAGTCGACGTTGAAGTTGTTTGTGACCACCGCTGAGCCTCCAACCACCGTGAGCCACCAGAAACCGTCAAAAAAGTAAGAGGGACTAAACTAAAATTTTGGAAATTTTTGGTTTGAATTGAAATTTCAATTTCTAATACATTTATGTAATCTTTAGCTCCAATAGGACTCTTATGATTGTATAGAAATAGGAAATGGAAGAAAAATGAAGCAAAGACACCATATGAAATTATAGGGACTAAACTGAAAGTTTTAGAAATTCTTGGTATGGACTAAAATTTGAGGAATTTGATACTTTTATGTAAATTTTAATTCTAATGAGACTTTTATGAATGGATAGAACTAGGAAGTAGGAGGAAAGGAGTGCAAAATCATCATTTGGAAGATAGGGACTAAACTGTAAATTGTGGAAAGTCTGGGTAATGAATTAAAATTCTATAAATTTTGGTATTTTATATGATATTGAGTTACATGGAGGCTCTCATATAAATTTGGAAGATTTTTTGACTTTGAGGACTATTTTCAAGTTAGGAAAGTTTTAGGGACTAAATTAAAAATGTTGTTAATTTTTTGTTCAAGAAGAGGAAACTATGTAATTCTGAAATTTTGTGTTGGGCAAAGTTTATTTAGCCTTCCAAAAGTGTCTTAGAAGAAATTTGAGAGTTCTATAGCCAAATGTTAAATTTGAGGTAAATTAGGAATTTAATTAGATTTATCTCTGAAAAGAATTAGTGTGGGAAAATTAAAACATTGCTTTCAAAAATTAATAGAGGTGGCTTGTGGAATCAAGCAAAAAGAGCAAAGGGAAGAATCCTTATTCAAGAAGAAGAAATGAAGGTTAAGGTAGAGTAATCTACACTCCCTTGTTTTAAAATAACATTGTGAATTACTTGTTGGAAATAAGATTTCTTGATTGAATGGGAAATGTATGCTGAAATTGAGTTGAGAAATGTATGATTTTTACATGAGTATAAAAATATTTCCTGTATAGAGATACTCTTTGCTGCTTAATGAGATGGGTTATTAGGTTATATGCTCATAAGGATGGGCAAAACTTAGGGTGGACATTCGATAACTGGTGTGAGACAGTCGTTGAATGTTTCTTATGCAGACCCCTTTTTCAAAGTTATCTGTTTTCATATACTTGGTTTGTATTTGTTAGGGGTTACTCGTTAAACCAAGACAACCTTATGAAAGACATACGGAGTAAAGGCTAGATGGTCTATACTGGGTGACATGTTGGTTTAAGTATAATATCCTATAACCCTTGATATTAGTCGACTATGTGTATGTATTTGCCATATAGTCAAGTAAGAGAATGAGACTAGTAGTGTGAACATGCCGGGGGACACCCTAGAAGTTAGTTCTCACCTATCATTGAGTGGGTGATTGGTGTGATGAATCACACTCACAAAATAGGACACTATTTTTAGGTGATTGGTGTTACGGATCATACCTAACTGTTTTTGGGTGATTAGTGTTTCAGATAACACCCAAGAAAAACCAAAATGTTTTTATAAAATGGCATGCATTGAACTGATAATCATATTATATGTGATTGTGCAATAACATAGATTTGTTATGCAAAAGGAATTTTACAAATGTTATTGATAACAGTGGCTTTTCTGACAAATTGATACTATACTCTTATAAATTTGCATATTTTCCCAAGTTTATTGATTTGAAAGTAATTGGTAATTCACATATGTGTTATAACTAATATTGGGGAGTTTTTTTCTGTGCTGGAGTCACAGTTGAACCTACAACTATTTTAAATTGATTAAATTGTAAATTACTCTACTGAGATGTCATAAATCTCATTAAGTTGTTGGTTCAAATGACTAGGAATAGAGTATGCTTAGAAACTAGCTAGGACTGCAATATGTTTTGTTGCAGGATGTTGGAAAAAATTTAGTGACAAATTAGGCAACCTAGAAGAGAAGAAGAAATAATTTGCTATACAATCTTTGAATTTATATTTTGGATAACTGTAAATGTCTGTAGGTATTGTTTATAAGGTTCTTGATGATAATTGAGAATTTAAATATTTGGAGATATTTATGTTAATGAATGAATGGTTTAGATTTCTTTTATATTCCAGAGTAGGGGTATATATTAGTTTAAATTGTGACGTTAGACTTGTTGCATATGGAAGGTGGTTGAGTGGAATCTGAATGAACTGGTTAAAGAGTCTATTTGGGTTACGCTCAAATAGTAACGATCTCTTTGAGTCCCTTAGTATGGGATAGGGGAAAAATTTATTGAGGATATTTTATGCTTCCGCTATTTACTCTAGATAAAGGGGTCATTACAAAAGGTGGTATCAGAGCCTAGTTTACCAGTTATAGGTTAGTTTGGTTTATGAGGTTACCGATTTAGGGAAAAGCTTGATTTACAGCATTAGGAATTATTGAATTGAATTTTCTCTGGAATATATAGGATTATGATCAAAACATTTGAGATATTAGGAGTAAATTTGCTGTTATGATGGTATTTGTTACTATCAAAGGCTAACTAATTTATTTTCTTTATTAACTAGCTATGGTAGATGCTAACAAAGATACTACAAAGAGGCTAAGAAATATAACTCAAAGGGCATGAGGGAGTAGTAACAGAGAGGATGATGATGGAATGAGAGACATGATGGATTCATTGAGGTTAATGCAGACGCAATAAGACAGCAGGCTACCACCAGTGCCAATGTAATGAGGCAATACCAAGACAACCATCAGAATTATAAAGATGGGGATAATTAGAACAACAATAAGATATACCAAGGCTGGTTAGTGTTTCAAAGGGCTGGAACACTAGCGTTTACTGGCACCTATAAGACCATGATAGTAGAAGGATGGCTCAAGGAGATGGAGAAAATCTTTTAATTGCTGCACAGCAAAGATGAACAAAAGGTCACCTATGCAGCATACATGTTGAAGGGAGAAGCAGAGAACTAGTGGAACGGGGCCAAATAACTGATGGAGTCTAGGGCCATTCCTATTACCTATAAGTCTTTCAAAGGGGTTTCCTTGGAGAAGTACTTCCCAAAGAGTGTAAGGCATGCGAAAGAGACAGAGTTCCAGCAGCTTAAATAAAGAGGTAGACCATTTGAAGAGTATCTAGCCAAATTTAAAGAGCTGACTAGGTATTCCACTTATCTCAGGTTACATCCTAATGAAGCATGGAAGTCAAGCCAACTAGAAACGAGCTTGGACTTACAATTGAGAATGCAAATAGCCCCACTAGAGGTAAGGGACTTTGCGGTACTGGTAAACAAATGCTGCATCCTCAATAAAAGTCTAGAGGAGAAACAACATATGAATCAAAGATTTTCTAAGCGATAGAAGCAACCTGCCAAAAACTTAAACACTAAAAGGGGAAACTTTAAACCACAACAAGGGTCATCTAGCAGTAACCGATGTCCCAAAGCTATAAATTGCCCTAAATGTGGAACTAAGCATGGAAATTAACCCTAGTGGCATCGAACATCGGTGACATGCTACAAGTGTGGAGGCACAGGACATATTGCAAAATACTATCTAACCCGTGGCAACCAACAAAATCCTGGTGGACTGAGACCACAAGCTTCAGGAGAGTCTTTACTCTGGATGGAGCCAATATTGAGAAGTCACCTGGACTGATGCAAGGTAAAAGTAAGATTTACAATTTTTCCTTGATAATATTGTTTGATTCGGGTGCTACACACCCTTTCATATCTGATGCATGTGTAGGGAAAATCAACTTACCATTTCAAACCATGCCATTTGATCTACATATTTTCACAGCTTTAGGAGAGTCTACCATAACCACACAAATTTATCTAAACTATCCTCTTTCCATTGATGACACCTTGTTTGTTGCGGACCTTGTGTGCTTACCTTTGACTAGAATTGACGTCATTCTAGGGATGGATTGGTTATCTAGGAATCGACTTTTGTTGAATTATTTTGAAAAGTCTATTACCTATTTGGATACCTTACCGGTAGGTGGGAGTGACCAAGTGAGTGAGGTAGCTAATGTTTCCCTCACTCTTTCCCAAGTAGAATTTTAGGAAAGGTTATACTCTATTCCTATCGTTAGGGACTTCCCACAAGTGTTTCCTGTAGAGATAGTCAGTCTACCCCCAAAGAGAGAAATTGAATTCACTATAGACCTGATTCCTGGCACAGACCCGATATTTATGACCCCATATAGGATGGTTCCAGTAGAACTGAGGGAGTTAAAGGTCTAGATAAAGGACTTGTTAGAGAAGGGATTCATTAAGCCGAGTGTGTCACCATAGGGAGATCCTGTTCTATTTGTAAAGAAGAAGGATGAGAGCATGAGGAAGTGTATAAATTATCGCCAACTAAATAAAGTGACCATTAAGAATAAGTACCCTTTACCCCGAATAGATGACCTATTTGATCAATTGCAAGGAGCCACATTCTTCTTCAAAATAGACTTGAGATCAGGATACCACCATATTAGGGTTAGGGATGAAGATATCCCTAAGATAATTTTTAGCACCAAGTATGGTCACTATGAGTTTCTGGTGATGCCGTTTGGATTGACCAATGCCCCTACTATCTTCATGGATTATATGAATAAGATCTTCCAACCCTACTTGGATCAGTTTTTAGTGGTATTTATAGATGATATCTTATTCTATTCCATGACTCACAAGGATCAAGCACAACATCTTGGTATAGTGCTACAGATGCTAGAAGAAAAACAATTGTATGCTAAGTTAGAGAAATGTGAGTTTTAGTTAGAGGAAGTGAAATTTCTGGGTCATGTGATAAATGGGAAAGAAATTTTGGTTGACCCTAAGAAGATTTAAGCTATATTAGATTAGGGTTAACCAAGGACGGTTACTGAGGTTAGGAGTTTTCTAGGTTTGGCAAGTTATTATAGGAATTTCATATAAGGATTTTCCCAAATAGCCCTACCATTAACTCGAATGACTAGGAAAGGTGTTGAATTTGAGTGGAATGAATGGTATGGGCATAGTTTTCAAATCTTGAAGGAGAAACTAACTACCGCTCTAATATTAGTAATCCTAAACTCAATAGAGCCATTTGAGGTAATGTAAGCTAAGAGAGTAGTTGCTTATACATCTAGATAGCTTAAGCCTGCAGAGGAAAATTACCTTACCCATAATTTGGAATTAGTTGTCGTAGTATTTGCCCTGAAAATTTGGAGACATTATCTTTATAGGGCAGAATTTAAGGTTTTTAGTGATCATAAGAGTCTTAGATACTTATTTGATTGAAAGGAGTTGAATATAAGGCAAAGAAGGTGGGTAGAGTATCTAAAGGACTTTAACTTTGAATTAAAGTACCATGCTGGGAAAGCTAATGTGGTAGTTGATGCATTAAGCAGGAAGTTATTACAAGTAGCCAGTTTGATGGTAGATGAGATGAGATTGCTTAAGGACTTTAGGAATCTTAGTCTTAATGTGATCTCACTCCCGAAGAGGTTAGTGATAAGTAACTTTAAAATAAATTGTGAGTTGAGGGAACAAGTTAAACAAGCCCAATAAGAAGATGAATCCTTATAAAGCTATGTAAACTAGCTAGATTTTAGACTAGTCACTGATGGGTATTGATGTTTAAGAATAGAATAGTGATCCCAAACCATAAGGAGCTAAAGGAGAAATTGTTAGCAAAGGCCCATTGTAGCCACTATACTATTCACCCAGGTATTTATAAGATGTATTAGGAGTTAAAAAAAAAATTTGGTGGTCAGGGATACGAAAGGATATCGAAAAGTATGTAAATGCTTGCCTCACTTGTCAGCAAGTTAAGATAGAGCATCAAAGACCCGTTGGGTTACTAAGGCCACTAGAAATACCAAAAAGGAAATGGGATCAGGTGACCATGGATTTTTATGGTTAAACTACTGAGAACTCCAATTGGTTATGATTCCATATGGGTGATAGTGGATAGATTGACCAAGTATGCTAATTTCTTGCCTATTAAGATCAGATATTCTATGGAGAAGTTGGCCTAAGTATACCTTAGGGAAATCGTGAGGTTGCATGGGGTATCATCGGGAATAATGTCAAACCGAGACCCTAGGTTCACATCTAGTTTTTGGCAATCCTTATAGAGAGCATTAAGAACCTAACTTAAGTTTAGCACTGTCTATCATCCTCTAATTGATGGATAGTTTGAGAGAACAACCTAAACCTTGGAAGAAATGTTGAGAGCATGCGTGCTAGAACAGAAAGGGAGTTGGGCAAGTACCTACCTTTGATAGAGTTTGCATATAATAACAGTTATCACTCTACCATTGGTATGGCACCGTATACTGCTTTGTATGGGAGAAGTTGTAAGTCACCCTTGAGTTAGGTAGAAATGGGGGAAAGTATGCTATTGGGACTAGAGATTGTACAGGAAATTACTAATCAAATCAAAATGATCAGGGAAAGATAAGAGTTGCCTAGCAAAGAAAGGAAAACTATACCAATAGGAGGAGAAGGCATTTGGAATTCAATGAGAGAGACCATGTCTTTTTTAGAGTATCACCCACTGTAGGTATTGATAGACAAATAAGGACAAAGAAATTAAGTCCTTGATTCTTAGGACCATTCCAGAATCTTGCAAAGAATCAGTCTAGTCGCCTACCAAATTGCCTTACCTTCGTACCTGTCTAATTTGCATGACGTCTTTCACGTCTCATAACTTCAAAAATATGTTGCAAATCTCACGTATGTATTAGGGAATCAGCCCATATTATTAAAGGAAAATTTAACTTATGAGTCTACTCCTGTTGAAATCCTAGATTTTAAGACTAAGCAACTCCGAAACAAAGTAATCCCCTTGGTTAAGGTACTTTAACATGATGTAGCAACCCGGGAGATGACTTGGGAGAAGGAAGATGATATGAGGTAACACTATCCAAAATTGTTCACAAGTATGAATTTTGAAGATAAAATTCTTTTAAGGGACAGAGAATGTAAGAACCCTATTAAAAATTAAATAATTGGGATAAAAATAATGGGAAACCTTAAAATATTGTTGGGAAGTGATTAAGAAAATTTTTTGGAGCTCGTAGTTTAAATTTGAGAATTTTTTGAAATAAAATTTTATCTGATGGGTAAAATTTTAATCTGCCTTTAGGAACTTAACAGATAATTTTGGAAGGCTTATGAAACCTTAAAAATTCCCAAATCCCTTCCATATCATCCCATATTCTTGCCTAAATTAGAAAATGCATCAAAAATTTATCTGGGGTAAATTGATAAATTACTAAAATACCCCTGGATGCCCTAAAATCTCAAATTTCCTTCTTTACTTCCCATTTTTCCTCTCTCTCTGGACTCCTTCTCCCTTCCCTCTTAAATCAGATGGCTTCTTCCTCAACTTCGAACCGTCGCACTGCGCCACCACTGGACCAAGCCACCTGCCCCCGCTCATCGCTGTTGAGCTTTTACTACCATCCCCTGCCATCGGCAATCACCACAATACCCAAAAATGTCATTTTCCCCCTCTATCTTGAATTCGAGCAGCGACTTCGATCTTTGATTTTATCACCGTTTAGTCGCTAGTGAGCCTCAGGTTTGGTGCTCCAGTCGACGCCCGATAGAGGTGGCTTTTGGAATCAAGCAAAAAGAGCAAAGGGAAGAATCTTTATTCAAAAAGAAGAAATCAAGGTTAAGATAGAGTAATCTACACTCCATTTTTTTTAAAATAACATTGTGAATTACTTGTTGTAAATAAGATTTCTTGATTGAAATGGGAAATGTGTGCTGAAATTGAGTTAAGAAATGTATGATTTTTACATTAGTATAGAAATATTGCCTATATAGAGATGCTCTTTGTTGCTTGATGAGATGGCTATTAGGTTATATGCTCATGGGGATGGACGAAACTCAGGGTGGACATTCGATAATTGATATGGGATGGTCATTGGATATTCCTTATACAAACCCCTTTTCCAAAGTTATATGTTTTCATATACTTGGTCTGTATTCGTTAGGGTTACTCGTTAAACCAAGATAACCCTATGAAAGACTTAAGGAGTAAAGGGTGGATGGTCTATACTGGGTGACATGTTGGTTTAAGTATAATATCCTATAACCCTTAGTATTAGTCGACTATATGTATGTATTTGCCGTATAGTTGGGTAAGAGGATGAGACTAGTAGTGTGCACATGCTAGGAGATGCCCTGGAAGTTGGTTCTCACTTACCCTTGTGTGGGTGATTGGTGTGACAGATCACACTCACAAAATAGGACACTTTTTTCAGGTGATTTGTGCTATGGATCACACCCAAGCAAAACCAAAATGCTTTTATAAAAAGGCATGCATTAAAGCTCATAATCATATGATATGTGATTGTGCATTAACATGAATTTGTTATGCAAAAAGAATTTTACAAACATTATTGAGAACAATGGTTTTCTGATAAATTGATACTATACGCATATAAATTTGCATGTTTTCCCATGTTTATTGATTTGAAAGTAATTGGTAATTCACATATGTGTTAGAAATGATATTGGGCAGTTGTTTTTTGTGCTGGAGTCACAACTGAACCTACAACTATTTTAAACTGATTAAATTGTAAATTACTCTATTGGGATGTCTTAAATCTCATTAAGTTGTTAGTTTAGATGACCAAGAACAGGGTATGCCTAAAAACTAGCTAGGACTACAATATGTTTTGCTATATTTTAGATAACTGTAAATTTATGTAGGTATTAAATATGTGGTTATTAGATGATGTTTTGGGTTGTCGTAAAAATGGAGGAATGTCCTATTTTTAGGAGAAACTCTGTCAAATTTTTGGTAAGGTTCCCGATGATAATTGAGAATTTAAATATTGAGAGATATTTATGTTAATGAATGAATGGTTTAGATTTCTTTTATATTCTAGATCAAAGGTATATATTGGTTTAAATTGTGATGTTAGACTTGCTCCACAGGGAAGGTGGTTGAGTGGAATCTGAATGGACTGATAAAAGAGTCTATTTAGGTTACATTTAACTAGTAACGGTCTCTTTAAGTCCCCTAGTATGGGATAGGGGAAAAATTTATTGAGGATATTTTATGCTTTTGCTATTTACTCTAATAAGTTTATGTAAGGTAGGATAAGGGGGTCGTTACAAAAGTTTGAATTTGTTCAAAAGTTTGTTATACCAATTCAGGTCCCAAAAACTTTATTTCTCCCAATTCTACCCAACATAGAGGAGACTTGTACTTCCTACCACATAAGGCTTCTTAAGGAGCCATGTCTAAACTACAATGGTAGGTGTTATTGTAGGCAAACTCAACTAACGGTAGATATTTTCCTAACTCATCTTCTATTCTAGAACACAAGCTCTCAACATATCTTTTAAGGTTTTTTATAGTCCTCTCTAATTTTCCATCAGTCTGAGAATGGTAAGCTGTACTAAAGTGAAGTTAGGTTCTTTGGAGTTTTTGTAAGGCTTTCAAGAACCTTGAGGTGAATCTTGGATCTGTATTGGACACTATACTTTTGGGTACTCATGCAATCTTACTATCTCTTTAAGATTATTTGTGCTAACTTTTCAAGCTAATAATTTATCTTTATTGGTAAAAAGTAGTTTGATTTAGTCAACTTATCTACAATAACTTATATGTAATCATATCCTGATGGGGTCCTAAGTAATCTTAAACGAATTTCATCGTGATTCGATCCCATTTTCACTATGGTATTTCCAAGGGTTACAGGTACCTTAAGGGTTTCTAGTGTTCTATCTTAACCTGTTGACAAGTCAAGCTAGCTCACATTAGATGTCATGCCACTCTTCAATCCTGACCACCAAAAAATTCTTCTTAGTTCTTTGTACATCTTAGTGGTACCAGGGTGAATGGCATAATTACTCCTATAAGCTTCATCTAGGATTTTCTTTTTTAGGTTCTGATCATTTGGAATAATAATTCAGTTCCTACATAACATCACACGATCCGGCACCTTATCAAAGTTAAGTGGTTCTTTACTTTCTCAAAAAATTCATCATTTTCTTGAGCCTCTTTGATTTGTTTTCTCAGCTCACAATCTATTTGGAATTCACTCAAGATGAGTCTATCTGAATTAGTGGTCACATTCAAGCTTAAATCCTTAAAATTCTCTATCATTTCCATCTCACTGATCATTAATTGGGATATTTGCCGAGATTTTCTACTTAATGCATCAGTCACTAAATTTTCCTTCCCTGGGTTGTACTTTAGTTCAAAATCATAGTCTTCCAAAAATTTCACCCATCTACACTGTCTCATGTTAAGTTCTTTTTTATCAAACAAGTATTTTAAACTCTTATTATCACTATAAACTTCACACCTCACTCCATAGAGATAACGTCTCCATAATTTCAAAGCAAATACTACAACAGTTAATTCTATGTCAGGGGTGGGGTAATTCTCCTTATGTGGCCTCAATTGTCAGGAGGTATAGGCTACAACCTTTTTATTCTGCATTAAAACACATCCTAGCCCTTTCTTAGAGGTATCAGTAAATACCTCAAAAGGACCTGAGGGATCAGGAATGGTTAACACTAGGGATACGTTTAATTTCTCCTTCAAGGTTTGAAAGTTATGTTCACATTCAACACTCCACAAAAATGGGGTTCCCTTCCTAGTCAATCAAGTCAAGGGTAAGTATATCTAGGAGAATCCCTAAATAAACCTTTTATAATACCCAGCTACACCTAGGAAACTCCTGATTTTAATCACATTCTTAGGTTGTTCCTACTGTAACACTGATTGAATCTTACTAGGGTCTACTGCACTCCCTCTCGATTAATTACGTGACTTAGAAATTTTACTTCCTTTAACCAAAATTCACACTTCTCAAATTTTGCATACATTTGCTCCCCCCTTAAAACTTGTAGCACTATACTGAGGTATTTAACCTGTTTTATAGGGGTCCTTGAATATACTAATATTTCATCTATGAACACTACTACTCGAAATAAGGTTTGAAGATTCGATTCTTGTAGTCCATAAATATGGCAAGGGCATTGGTTAAGCCAAAAGGCATCACCAAGAATTTAAAATGACCATACCTTGTCCTAAAAGCAGTTTTTAGGATATCTTCAATTTTAAGCCTAATTTGATGGTACCCAAACTTAAGATCTATCTTTGAGAACATAATGTCACCTTGCCATTAATCTATCAAATCATCTATATGGGGTAAGGGATATTTATTCTTAATGGTAACTTTATTCAATTGTCTATAATTTATAGATAGCCTCATGATCTCATCTTTCTTCTTTACAAAGAGCAAAGGAACTCCCCAAGGTGACATGCTAGGTCTAATGAATTTCTTAGACAACATATCTTTAATCTAAATTTTGAATTCTTGAAGTTTAGGTAAGGTCATCCTATACAGTGGCATTGGTATAGGTCTTCTTCCTATAATCAAGTCTATGGAAAAATTCTATCACTCTTTTTGGGGGCAGGATAGTAACTTTTAAGGGAAATACATCCACAAACTCCCTCACTATGAGTATAGCCTTAAGTTCCTATTTGAATGCTATTTCTAAGGAGTTCAAGAGAACATGTTCATGATTAATCAACATTAGGTCCATACTATTTGAGTCAATAGTCAAATATTCAACATATTTATCATAAAAATTTATTTTTAATCAATTCTCAAACAACCAATCCACCCCTAAAATTACATCTACATTTTTCATAGGTAGACAAACAAGAGTTACTGTAGTTAAAAGATCATATATTTTAATAGGACAATTCAAACAGGCATATGTAGACATAGTATTTTCTCCCATATGGGTAGTCACACAAACATCATAAGGTAAATAAGAAATAGGTAGCTGAAGTTTTGACACAATCTTGTGAAATACAAGAATATGTCGCACCTAAGTCAAAAAGAATAGTTATAAAGGTATCATTTATCTTATTGGAATACTGTATGAGATCATAGGATTTGTGAATCTCGACATCATCCAATGTAAACACCCTACCCTTTGTTTTTGGCCTTTGTTCATTTATTTTCTGAGGTGGTAGTTTGACATAGCAGTTATTTGCAAAGTGTCCATGCAATGGGAACTTTTCCAAATAAGGTTTGAAGATAAAAAACTTTACAAATGATTACTATGTCAAACTCCCACCTCAGAAGTTCCCATTTACAAATAAGGTTTGCCACACTTGGGACATGGAGTATTGGTGAAGTTATTAGGTCAACTTGAGGAACCTTAGGTTAGCTTGAAGTTTCTACCCCGTGCACTCATATTTCAACTTGGTTTCTTTCCCTATAATGGGAACTTTTGCTTAGTTTTATCTTATAAGTTTGAGTTGATAATTTTACACTTATTCACCATAAAGGTATACTCTTGGATTTCTAAAAAAGCCACATGGGTTTTCACATCTAAGTCTAGTTCTGAATCTATAGGACCACTTTCCACTCTTTTTCCTCTTGGTGTATCTTCAGGTAAGAGGAAAAATTGGAAAGTTCCTCAAATTTAGCTAAATGTTCCTCAAAAGATTTACCTTTCTACTTTAGCTGCAAAAACTCTATCTCTTGATCTTTCCTAACATTCAATAAGAAGTATTTCTCTAAGAATACTTGTTGAAAAGACTCCCAAGTCAAGGGTACTCCCTTATTTTCCATTAACTGTTTAGCTTCACACCACCAGTGCTCATCCTCTCTTACAAGCATATACACAAAATATGTGACTCTTTGAGGATCAGGTGTCTCTAAAACAGTAAAGATCTTCACTAGCTCACTCAACCATTCCTCGGCTATAGTAGGGTTATAGGTGCCTTTAAAAGATAGGGGTTTGGCTTTTTAGAACTCTACCCAGCCTTAGTATTGGTTGTTGCGCATATGGTTACCATTTTTAGGTACAAAGGGTGGATCATTATGATTATAGTTCCCCTCTTGGTTTTGTCTTAATATCTAGGTTATGACTTGTGCTTGTTCCCTTATAGCATTAGCCATGTTTTTTATTACACCCAACATTTATTGTAAGAGATCTTCAAGATTTTTAGGAGTCTTATCACTAGTGTTCCTCCTTGGTGGTGCCATATTTTGCTTCTACAAAATAATCATCATTGAGGTGAGAAGTCTCAATGACAACAGTTTCAATAGAGAAAGATATAGCAACAATAAGAGATGCACTCAGCTTAACAATTACTTAACTAACAATTCCTTACATCAAATCACATTCAACTAATTCATTGCCTAGGCTTAATCAATAGTCAAATTGTGTTTGTACAAGCCTATTCTATCTATAATCACTATTCCCTCCCTTACTCAACATTATCTATACACTATGTTGGTATATGGGTCCGTTCTAATACTATAAATATAATGCCCTAATATAACATATTAATTATTACGTGGTCATTTGATTGATCTCTCTTATTAATGGCCCATTTAATTTTCCTATGATCTCTTTAGGCAGCCTAACGCTTTTTTTTAAAAAAAAAAAAGTTACAATTCTTTGTATATAAAAAAATATTTTGAACTTCATTTCAAATAAATTTGAGTATTTAGAGAGAATCACATATTGTAGCAGGATTTCTATATATATCAAAATGCTATGTCAGAGCTATATATATATACACATATACACTGATCAAAATACATAGTCATCACTTGGCCTTCCCATGGTTATAGAGATACATACAAGTCTACATATACCTATATCCAAAGTATGCAAAATGGAGATCATCTGTCTATCCAAGAAGGCCTATCTTCACACATATCATATTTACATTCAAACTAGAGATTATAGAAGGAATACGAGTAAGGGTGGAATAAGAGGTACTTCAATCATAGTGATAACCACTATGTCGCATATCATCATTAAAGTGCCCAACCATAGCACTGTAATCATCTCCACCTCAATCTCTAGTAAGATGTAATATTGAGGCATCTATAGAGTTATCAGTAGGGGTGTGAATAAAATTCTCAATAAAAATCAGTTCATACATATAGCCATCTCAACATGTGTAGGTTAGAATCCATGTAGTCTTCCTTATCATAGAATATAACACATATAAGGAAAATAAATCATAAAAAATAAGGAAAATTTTAATGCCTACCATGATCCATTGATTTCATATGAACATATAAAGCCTATCAGCCTTTACCTTTGAGTAACATACACTAGTCCTTTGACCTTGGCCATTAACTCTACGGCATCCCCTGGTGTGTACATGTGTTTAGTGTTATCAGGATCGTCGTGTCCCCAAGATCATTATGTCTCCACTTATATAATCTTTTCTTTTCATACACCTCAAGTATATATTATCTCTCTTTGTATTCATAGTTATAGAAGAAATGGAAATATAAGTAAAAATTGCCCCTTAGACCTTTTGGATAGTCCACTTAACCCCTTTCTCCCGATATGCATCAACTAACTCCAAAGTTAACCAAAATCAATCACCCATATAGGATAAATCATGGGCATCCCATATGACCCATAGCTATGTACTCTTAAATACTCCAAAATGAAACATATATTCAAGCAAAGAAATTTTGACAACTTTCTCATGATCTTTCATAATAAAAATTTCATGGCATAATTACAATTTAGTTACACATATTCACATTTATAATGTACATATACCTTTCTCACATATTATGCACACAGTCACATATATTATTCAGGCATATTCTCAATTCCTAAAAGATGCAGTCACCACAATGTCACATTCACTTACAATACCAAACTTCACAAATAAAACATACAATGTCAACTCTTTTAGAATTGTTAGAAATTTCCTTCTTTAACTTCCCTATACTCAATCTAGTCATTCCTTTAAAGTCTTGTGTCTAAAAGGTACACTTAAGGGACACTTCAAGTTAGTTCTCTACAGCTAAGTACACTTCTCTCCGTGGCAAAGTGAAAAGAAAGAGTTCGGGGACTTCGTCGTATTGAAGTGCACAACATACACTTCCCTTGGTTTTGCATTAAAAAAGTATAATTTTTCTACACCTCCACACTTTCCTAAGTTTGCTAGAGTTTATACCACCATCCATCAATCATACTCTAGTGATTCTACAAGCAAAAAACTAAATCTATGCACTTAATTACACAAGTCATCCATGAATTTCATGCAAGAAAATACCACTCTTACATAAAAAATCCTTCACATATTCTATCCAACTTTTCACACACCCTACCTAGTTTAGTAATGGGTCTAAGGGATTTTACTTCAAATCACTTATTCTAAGCAAAAACCAAGACTAAGGATGTTCTACTCACATATAGGGGTATGAAAGAGCTTCTTACCTTGAAGATTTATTAAAAGCAAAAGAAAACTTCCTATGGTTGGTGCTACTCCTTCTTCCCAAGATGAAACTTGCTCACAAGCAAGGTAGAAGGTGTTTCTTCTCTACTTGTGAGGCTTAGGTCTTGAGTTTGATGGAGGATATAGGTGAAATAAAGGAAGAGATAAAAGAGATAAAGCTTTCTCTCTCTAGTTTTCCTTTTCTCTCTCTAGGGCATAAGTGCGTGTTTGATGGAGTGTGGTGTAGTTGTGTTGAAGGGAAGAAGAAGGAGACTTAAAGGAAAGACTTGGAGAAAGGGTTGGTATTAATAATGGTATATGGAGGGAATAAAGTTATGTAGTAATTTAGTTAGGGAATTAAAATTAAATTATAGTTTATATAGGGAAGTTGTTCCTTGTCAAGTATTTTACATTTGTCCTAAAATCTCCAATCTACCATTTTAAGACACCCTAATTGTTATTTTATCAGTATTTTAGTCTAAATGTTAAAATTTCATTAAAATCTACATGCCATTTTATTTTCATCAATTAGCTAGTTATAATTAAGTTTAATTATCCAAAATTTTACATTTACATTTCTATCAAATTTTGGGATGTTAAGCATACAATGGTGAAAGGAGCAAAGGTTGGGATTTTCAAACCAAAGGTTTTACAGTACAAGTGAACCACAACCTCCAAATCTCTTTCTCATCCTAAGTGGTGTGTTGCCATGGAGGAAAAGTATAGAGCCCTAATGAAAAATGGCACTTGGGAGCTTGTTGAGCTACCTTTGAGCAGATCTCCCATTAGGTGTAGGTGACTTTTCCAATTAAAAGAAAATCGAAATGGCTCCATTAATAAATATAAGGCAAGGCTAGTAGCTAAGGGATTCCATCAAAAGGCTAGTTTTGATATTTTTTTTTACAACTCCACTCCTGTATTGAAGGTTGCAACAAATAGTCCTTACACTAGCACTTAAAAATAATTGGAGCATTAGATAGATTGATATTAACATTGCATTCTTGAATGGTCATTTGAATGACGAGTTCTACATGATTTAGCCCCCTAGTTTTGAAAAAGGATATAACTTGGTATATAGGTTGAAGAAAGGCTTGTATGGTCTCAAGTAGGCTTCTCGTATGTGTTTTGAAAGATTAGTTCTATACTCATTTAGCTTGGCTTCAGTTCTGCCAAGTCTAACCATTCACTCTTTACTAGATTTTGTGACAATATTTTTCTCTATATTCTTGTATATGTTGATGACATAATTGTTACTGGTCCCTCTATAGAAGCAACATATACCATCACAAAAAACTAAACTTCATGTTTTCTTTGAAGGATTCGGATGACTTACATTACTTTTTGGGCATACAAGCCTCTTAACTGAAGTTGACTTACTTCTTACTCAAAAAAAATACATTAAAGATCTTTTATACAAATAAAAAATGACTAACGCAAAACCCTCACCTGCTCCCATGATTGCAGGTCTCAAACTAAGTAAACATGGTGGCACTCTTGTCGTTAATCCTCATTCATATAGATCAGTTGTCGATGCAATGTAGTATCTTACCATCACTAGACCAGAAATTGCCTTCTCGTAAACAAAGTGTGCCAGTTCATTCATGACCCTTTTGAGGAACATTAGAAAGTTGTTTAGCGAATTTTAAAGTACTTAAAATTAACCATGGACTGTGGTCTTCACTTCAATAAATCTTAGCATCTTGTTCTTAGAGCTCTTGAAGATGTAGATTGGTCCTCTGACCAGGATGAAAGGAGGTCCACTTCAGGCGTAGTGTCCTTTTTGGTTATAGCCCTGTTAACCCTGTTGCTTGGATGTCAAAGAAAAAAGTGGTGTCAAGATCTACCACTCAAGCTGAGCACAAGTCATTGGCAACCTCAGTTTCAAGGTTGATGTGAGTTAAAGGACCACTTTTTGAACTTAGAGTACCTAAGTAAGTATTTGAAATTCCCATTATTTTATGTGACAATCTTAGTATTGTGTTTCTAGCTGCTAATCATGTTCTACAGAGAGAACTAAACATGTTGAGTTTGATCTTTTCTTTGTTCATGAGAAGGTGCAAAAGAAGGAGATAGGCAACAAAAATTCTTAAAAAGTCCTTGTCTCGACCTAGCTCAGTTTTGAAGTTAAGATCCAAACTCATTGTAAAGTCTCTCTCTACCATGAGTTTTTGGGGGGATGTAGGAGTATGTATGACTAAGTGAGTTGCAATTGTTGTTACAATTAGTTAGTCTGATAGTTAAGCTAACAAGAGTGTGTAAATACAATGTGTATCCCTTAATTTCAATATACAAGCATTAACTTTATTTTCTAATTAATCTATTATCTGATTTACTTCACTTGCCTTCGTCACTTGGAGAGTCTCATAATAATCATTCTCTATTTCTATTTTTTTCACTCTTTTTGACTAATGTAATATTTTCTTTTTCCATTATTAATCCTCCTCCTACTCTTTTACCTCCTTATTTTTCATACCCAGATTGATTGCAAGCTAGTTAAAATAAGGGCTACCTAGACCGATTTGCTGCGAGGGTGATTGGTGTCCTTAAACACTAGTTTTCTCTCTTCTGTGATTAGAGCTTCATATCTTATAAAATTTGTTTCAATCTATTAAAATCTTAAATAACTAGTGATCCTCTTTCTCTTTTTATCCTCAAAGCATAGGGCACTACTCTTCTTAATTATCCTCTATTTCATAGAAGATAAATGTTGAAAAACAATTGTTTTTTCTATTGGATATGGAATATTGGCATACATTTTTTGAGATAAAGCACCCTTAAATCATATAATATAAAAAGCTCAAGATGGAGAAAGTCTGAAGAGAATTAGGAGACTTTATAGGAAGAATATAATAAGAACATACCCGTTAATTTTATGGATAGTCCATTCATATATGTTGTACAATTCACATAAACGAAACAATGAGCTAATTTTAAGACAAGTAGAAATGATTGATAGAAGTTTGTCCTTAAGAAATCCTTATGTTGTTCACTATATATTTATTTACATGCAATAATCAAAATTTATATTCTTTAAATTCTAATAATCAATTAAATAAATATACGTTGTTTATCAAAAACAATTATTAATAAAAATAATTTCATTTGGGAGTCATTCATATATCAATTTGGTTGGATCATCTAATTGAACCAATATAATTGAATGATTAAACAAATCATCCAATCAATTTGATATTTTTGATATTGATCAATTTAAATTGGATCGATTCAATTAGTATTTAATATAAAAATATTTAAAAAATAAAAAAATAAATGTTAATAATTTTTTTATTTTTAGTTTGATTTGAATTTCACCGATACAACATATAATAGAAGGATCACTTTGGAATGGTAACTGGTACAGATTGGAGGACTTGAACCACGCTTACAACATCCAGTGTTTCGTGTTTTTGGGCAAAAAGTGCAAGTAAGGTGAACGTGTGTTGTTTGTTTTGTCTTTAATATTTGGTAAAAAAAAATTAATTAATATGTTAAAGTAAAAAGTAAAATCGCAGCGGGGTTATGACTCAAAACTGTCGTTTACTCAGCTTCTTTTCCTGACCTCACATTCTTCATTCTTTCTGAGCCAAAGCTTCCCTCTTACGAGCTGTGACTTTTAAACGCTCAAAAAGCCAAAAGTGCTAATGTGCAAAGATACTCCAGAATCCAGAATCACACTAGCACTGCCATCCAATCCAAAACACGCGTCAATTCCTATCCTCTTCATTGGTTCACATCTCTGTTCGCCAAAAGCAAGAATCTGATGTGGATACTCACCCATTTACAGATCAACACGTAATCGCTAATCGGACAAAGCACCTTGTAAAAAATTATTTTAAATTCTATGCAGCAGAGCACTAATTCTTTTTTTTTATTATTAATTGATAAAATATTTAATCATTTAAAATTTATAAAAATTTAATAAAAATAATAATTTTTAATATTTAAATTTTATCAATAAAATAAAATAAATTTTTTAACAAAAATTTATCAATCAATAAAATAAAACTTAAACAATGTCTTTAAAGTATTAATTAGTAAAATTATAATAATATAAATGTAATAATTTATTTTAAAATATTATATATCTGTAAGTCAAGCATAATTTTTTTGGATAAAATGTAAAAATTTTTTAAAACTTTGTTTTATATACAAAAAAATATGAAAAACTTTTATTGTGACTAATAATTTCTTAAATTTTTAACTGTGTAAGAAATCTTAAATTTACATAAATTCGTTTACGTATTAGATTTAATTTACATACAATAATGATAAAATTGCCAAATTTAATTTCAACCAAATTACCTAAATTCCATAAATTATTTTATATCAAATTACTAAAATTTATCTCTTAATTTTTGAAATACGCCACATATGCAACTAAAGGTATTTTTCGGTTTGATTTGGGTGATTTAAAAAAACTTTTAAATTAAATCATTCACATCAGTTTAATATAATATTATACTTACCAATTTAAGTTTACAATATCAAACCAAATCAGATCATAAATAATTAATTTTAAATAATTTGATTTAGATGGTGTAAGCTTTTTTAGGTTATTAATTTTATACATTTAAATTTATCAAACAAAAAAATATTTTTTATATATAATACAAACAAATAACAAAAAAATACAGTAATATTTT
Source organism: Senna siamea (assembly GCA_031216115.1). Lineage (NCBI taxonomy): Eukaryota > Viridiplantae > Streptophyta > Magnoliopsida > Fabales > Fabaceae > Senna > Senna siamea. Next base: position 16,800,013 of record CM062356.1, read on the forward strand.
GTTCATTAACATTTTCTTAGCCAATACATATTCAAACAACATTACAAAATAAATAATAACAATTGCATTATTCTTTTAAATTTAACCCAAATAATTATAAAATCAAACAAGTTTTAAAGTTAATAAAAAAATAATATAAACTAATTAATCTAATTTTTTAAATGTAAATTTTTAACATTGCTCATGAAAAAACCAGCCTAATAAAAGTAAAAATAAATAAAATTAGAATATTAAATTAAAATAAGTTAATACAATTTATTTTGAGATTATAAACATTAAACATACATATACATTACTTTAAAAAAATTAAATAGTCACAAATTAAAATAGGGAAATTAAAAATAATATATTTATTACAAAAGTAATTTTTAATATAAATAACATATATATTATAATTTTATATATATATATATATATATATATATACAATTTAGTTTAAATTTTTGACGTACCAAACCAAGCCTGTCAAAAATATACTCAAGGTTCATTCACTTCACCCGCATAAGAAGTGGGGATTTACCACTTGGTTCTCGTGCGAGGAGGAGTGACAAATGGTTTCACTTGGCATTAGGTGATCGACTTGCTGCTCTCCATAGCTTCAACTTCGTGCACTAGAATTTGATGGATCCGATGGTTATTGACATTATATTAGTTCAAGAAGGGACGAGTTCATCTCTGGCCGTTTGGTATCGTGGTACTGGTAGGGTATTTGGGTCATTTTTGTAGTTTGATATAGAAGAATTTATGTAATTTAAAAAATTTGGTTGAAATTGAATTTAAAAATTGTCCTTATTTATATGTAAATTAAATTTGATATATAAATAAATTTATATGTATTTGAAGTATTATACACATAATTAAAATTTTAAGAAATTATTAGTCAAAGATCAAAATTTAAAGGCCTTTTTTTTAATATTTTATCTTTTTTTTAAAACTATTTTAAACCCAAGAAGTACAGCATTTGAAACTTATCAATAGAAGTCGTGAATTTGCTTCTAATATTAGTTATTACATCAAACACTTACCACAATAAATTAAAAAGCAATACCTCTTAGTTATTGTATAAATTTTTTTATTTAGGCTTGATTCAAACACTACAATTCAACTATGGTTCGATTTTACACCTAAAGATAAAGACAATTGTTGTCACATACATCTCATCTTATGACCTTAGCCAACATCCACTATTATAATACTATATAGAATATCGCATTAAATAATTAAAAAGTGCCAACTGATTGGTAGTCTGTTGGCCAAAACTAGAAGATCTCTCATTCTCCAAATAATTAAAAATTGTTCATTGATTGATAGTCTGTTGGCTAGAATCAGAAGATCCCTCATTCTCGATGTAACTTTTTGGATATACATTTTCACCTCAAAAAATTTACAAATAGAATTAATTTATATACAATTCTTTATATTTTAATTATTAAATTTTTTAATTAAAATAAAATATATAAATTTTTTTAAAAAAATAATCATAAAATAAATAAATTATATAAATCAACCTAATTAAAAACTTAATAATAAATATATAAAAATTACAATTAAATTTTTGATAGCTAAGCACAGACAGAACAGAAGCCACCAATTCCACACCTAGAAACAAAGCCGCATATCCCAATCACTATCTGCACCGTCCACTCCAAATCCTACGGCCCACATTCTCCCCCTAACTTCGCTACAAATTTCCCTCCTTTCTTGTCCACGAGATTGCTGCTTCTCTCACACATTCCATATCCCTCTGTCTCTGCTCATGGTGCTGCTCTCCTGAACGCTGCACCACCTCCCATCCCAGCAGCCATGGTCTCCATTCCACTTGCCACCTCCTCTCCCATCCTTCCATCTCTTCGATTACCTTCCTCCAAGTTCGCCCCATCAAAATCCGTGCAACTATGCTGTTCCACTTCCTTGAATTCTACCAAATTTAGAGGCCCCAAACGCAATTCTTCTAATTCGGCAATTTTGTCTTTGAGACTCTCCGGAGCTAGTTTCAATATCAAGCCCAATCCGAATTATCCCTGTGTCAGAGCCTCCGCTGCCGGAACTTCTGTCGCTCCAGCTCCGGCGGCTCAGCCATGGCAGGGCGCAGCTCTAAAACCTCTATTGGCTTCTATAGCGACGGGGGTTATACTCTGGTTTGTTCCTGTGCCTTCTGGTGTGTCCAAAAACGCGTGGCAACTGCTTGCTATTTTCTTGGCCACTATCGTCGGCATTATTACGCAGCCATTGCCGCTTGGTGCTGTGGCTATTTTGGGTTTGGGCGTTTCGGTTCTTACTAAAACCCTAACGTTCGCTGCAGCATTTTCAGGCTTCGGCGACCCCATCCCGTGGCTCATTTGCCTCGCATTTTTCTTTGCCCGAGGATTTATCAAGACCGGTCTAGGCAATCGAATTGCGTATCAATTTGTATCTCTTTTTGGTAGCTCATCTCTAGGGTTAGGATATAGTTTAGTTTTTAGCGAGGCCTTGTTGGCACCGGCGATTCCTTCCGTTTCAGCAAGAGCAGGTGGAATTTTCCTTCCGTTAGTGAAATCCTTATGTGTCGCTTGTGGTAGTAACGTGGGCGATGGAACTGAGAATAGACTAGGGTCGTGGTTAATGCTCACTTGCTTTCAAACATCAGTGATTTCATCGGCAATGTTTTTGACTGGAATGGCAGCGAATCCCCTGTGTGCCACTCTGACTCAAAACTCCATTAACCAGACGATTGGATGGTTAGACTGGGCAAAAGCTGCAGTTGTCCCCGGTTTGCTATCATTGATATTGGTGCCCTTCATTTTGTATGTGATTTACCCGCCAACTGTGAAATCCAGTCCCGATGCGCCCAAGCTTGCTAGGGAGAAGTTGCAGAAGATGGGACCAATGACTGCAAATGAGAAGATAATGGCAGGAACTTTGCTTATTACGGTACATAAACACATGGTTTCTTTTTTTCCTCTAAATTGACTTACAGTATATGAAAAGCTCTAATCTACGGGTTTTTCATTTATTATAATAGAAACATAGCAAAATTAACCTTAAATTTTTATTAGATTGCCTGTGTTTTTGTTCAAACCAGCAAGTCACAATTAGCGAATTTAGTGGGATTATTACAGATATATTTCATGCATGAGTGTGCAATTTTGCAGCTAGACTGACTGGTTTTGCTTTCCCTCAAAGTAACCGGGAGAGTGATCATTAATTATGAGAATTGAGAAGTGAATTCCGTGTGTTGAATAAAGTTTTGAATCTTCTTGTTATTTGCAACATTTTACTGGAGTGGAGAACTAATTACGTCGTAGCTGTATTTCTTTATACCTTGCTTCTTAATAACGTGAATACATATGCAGTAGTACTTTACTTTCCTATGAATCTTTTGTTTGTCTTGTAACTTTTTTTTTCACTGACCCCCTATTCTATCAGGTGGGGCTCTGGGTTTTTGGAGGGGTTCTTAATATAGATGCTGTAAGCGCTGCTATTCTGGGGTTAGCTATACTCCTTGTCACAGGGCTTGTTACATGGAAGGAGTGCTTAGCTGAGGGAGTTGCCTGGGATACTCTAACGTGGTTCGCTGCCCTCATTGCAATGGCTGGGTATCTGAACAAATTTGGTCTCGTTTCCTGGTTCAGCCAATCTGTTGTCAAGGTTTATTTCTTCCTCTTCTCTCTTCTTCCTCCTTCGGCGGATATTAATTGTGCATGACTTATGCAGCTCCTCATAATTCATTTCTAGAGGATAGGGTGCCTATTATCTGTATCTGGGTGCTTTTTTCCGCCTTCACTTATTTTTCTTTATGCCTATTCTTGGGTGGACGCATGATCTTTGGTTTTATTTTATTCTAGCATTCTTTTCACATTGAGCAGTTCTTCATCCAAACAGAGTAGCCTTTATTCATGTTCTCAATATGTAGAAGTGTAAATATTCATTTTGAGATGGTCTGTTAGCAAAAAAAATGGCCGGCTTAAAGGCTCTATTATGTATCCTATTTTCATTTCCCTGTTTTTTTCGTACTATGTTTTTCACTATCATCTTCATGGTAAGAGTATATGCAGCAGATGCCTAAGGTCCTTTCCTCTGTTATACGTGTGTTGGGTGTTTATTTGTTTTTTTCCACTCAAAAATTTAAAATATTTCGAAGCTTTTCAGCAATTAACATAGAAGTTCCTAGAACATCAATGAGCTCTTAGTTCCTAAAGCATTGCTGACTATTTTTAACACTCAAAGAATATGCAATATGAACTATGGGATCATAAATTTAATTTTACTCTGGAAAAATATTAGTTATTTAGCATATCCCTTGATAATTCTCATTGAAGGTTTTACTAATGATATTGTTCATACAGTTTGTTGGTGGATTGGGTCTGTCATGGCAGTTATCTTTTGGCATCCTGGTTCTTCTCTACTTCTATTCACATTACTTCTTTGCAAGTGGAGCTGCTCATATCGGTGCCATGTTCACAGCCTTCTTATCTGTAGCTAGTGCTCTGGGAACTCCACCATACTTTGGAGCCTTGGTGCTGTCCTTCCTCTCCAACATCATGGGTGGCCTTACCCACTATGGGATTGGGTCTGCCCCTGTATTTTATGGTGCCAATTATGTTCCCCTCGCTAAATGGTGGGGCTACGGATTCCTTATAAGTGTTGTCAACCTTATTGTCTGGCTTGGAGTTGGAGGAGCTTGGTGGAAAGTCATTGGCTTGTGGTGAAGGGCCACTTACAGAAATTTTCCTGCTTAGTTTTTGTACACGATCATTGCTGTTAGCAGTTGTAGCAAAACTGCTAACCTTTATGATTCTTTTTTATCAATAATTTTCAGGTGAGATATAGGGCGGGGAACTAGAAGAGCTGATCAATTTAGATCTCAAGTAGAACAATTACATAATTTTTTGTGCAATGTAAGGACTACCCGCTTGAAATTAAAGAATTTTGTTAGAATAATTTTTTTATGTTTTTAATTAGAGCTTTTAGTATGCTTTCTGTCAACATATTACTATGGGAACATGTCCCTTCCAGAACTACATTTATAATCTTTTTTTCAAAAACCAAATTATTCAGCCAAATCAATATCAATACAAATCGAAACCAAAACTAGTACATCACTTGATATCCATATCCTTCACAGTCTTGCTCATTTTGAAATCATTGACGGACTTGCCAAAAGTGCTCCTGACATGCTGGCACATCAGCATCAGATCCTGACATGCATCTTTCAACACCTCACGAGCTGAATCCCCTACAGATGCTCAGAGATAGCAAATATCATCAGAAAATTATTGATGCAATCTCACTGAAAATTACATTGGGTATATAGCCTAAAATAACAAGTTTATAACAAGAAATTGTTTCCAGCCTGCATGTCCTAGCAGTCATGTCGTTTTATGCTAAATAGAAGAAAACGTAAATGAAAAAGTTGGTGCACTGCACATCATGATTTTATTTATTTATTTATTCTATTAAAAGGTATTTATATATGCACTAATATACCTTATTAGGTGTTTAGTCCGGAATTTTCAATTTTGAGGAATATTACGTACATAATTCAGCAGAGAACTTAGTAAGTTAAGCAGAGAATGCGATGGGACATACTATCATGGCCTAGTAATAAGTTGAACTCCCTTAAAGAATTTGGCTGAGTCGCAAAGTTATAGGAAATTGTGAATCACATATCAAAACCAATAATAACTGCACTGGTGACAGTCATACTACAAAATTGAACATCCAAACACAAGATTTTGGCAGAAATTTGCAAAAGCAAAATTACAGTTTACATGATGTTCTTCAAATGCTAGAGGTTCAAAGAGACTGTGTATATGTTACCTGTTGTTTGGACTCTAATATTAACTCGATTTTCCGAAGGATGAGGAATGCTGTACCCACAGAATGTCACTCTAGGACTTCAAAAAATTGATGAACTCATCTTATCAGTGCAATATTGAAACAAACAACACAACTAGGGAGGCTCTTGGAATATATGGAGAAACCATATAAAACTGACATTAGTAATGGATCTTATGCTTGTGAGATAACCTAAGTAAGAATTTCCTAATTCATATGCAAAGGGAAAGAAAAGCAAATAAGAATTTCTAGATTACTGACTCTTGATTTAAAGTGAATCTGACAGCATTTGCAATTGTATGATCTTCATCCGCTAGAGAAAATGTTGATTTACTCTGATCAGAATACGACCCAAGTTCCATTGCTATCAATCAACCTGCAACATCATAAGCACTTCAGTCAGAAACAAAATGAAAATCTAAAACAAAAATTGATTTCCTTCAACAAGCATACCAAAAGAGGAGTCAAGTTCCTCACTTTCCAAGAAATTGAATAAACGATTTTACCGTGGATGACCTTAAAACAAAGCATCTACCTTTAGTTCAGAACAATTATTGACATTAAAACAAAGAATCTACCTTCAGTTTCCAGACCTGGAGAGGACCATTTAAGTTTAGAAGGGTCCTGCCTGGCCCCAAAAGAGAGAAAACATACTTGAACATGGAAGCAACAGATTGGAAATTTAGAAGAAAGCGTCCAACATTAGAAATTTTAGTAGATACACCAACTTTGTGGTAACAGCTTCAGTTTGGTTAAAATCAACAAAATCAGTTGATATTAAATTCAAGGCTAAAATCCACGTAACCCTTTTAAACTGTAAGTCATGCGTAAATTCCCTCAACAATAAAAGTTGACATAGAACTCTCAAACTTTGCAATTTGTGCAAGAAATCCTTTCTTTAAATTTTTCCATTGAAAACCCTAACAGAGGTAGACATGTCATATTAGGGATGGGCGGATGGCACCTATGCAGGGTGGTGGCAGGAGTGAGGAGCACCATCGCCATGTCCCCCTGTCCCTGATCCCCACCGTGGGGGAATTTTTTTCCCTATCTTATGTCTGTGTTCTCACGAATCCCCGTAAGAACCCCAAACATATATTAAAACAAAAATAATAAAATTCAACAAAATTATAAAAAATGTATATATATTTGAAAAAAAAACACTTAATCTTAAATATTAAGTATAATACAAGTTGACAACATCAAGTTCAAAGAATTAAAATATTCAAATAACATGTTTTACAACAATATCACTAACTTTGAACAGGTTCATCAAAATGACAACTTTCAACAAATTCTTATCTTGTGTCATTCTCAAAATGTTAATCAAAATGGAAACCTTCAACAAAGTCTTATCTTGTGTCATTGTCATTCTCTAATCGTCACTCACCACCATCTTTAAATTGAAACCCTTCAAATCTTCACTCACTAGTCAAGAATCAAGATGAAGGAGTAAAGAAATAACAAAGAATAGAGATTAAACACAAGAGATAGATCCAATTCATTTCAATTTCAAAAATTGATAATAATATTGTGGTAGCTATGAGTTTATTGAGAGATATATAATTTATTTGACACCTTATTATTCATTTTTCTAAAAAGTTAAAAGTTAAAAACATAAAAATTCAGAGACCATAAAAACATTACACATAAAAATTTTGATTTAACTGTTTTTCTTGAACAATTAAACCAGAATTTTTGTAGCATTGTGTGGATTTGAAATTTGTTAGAAAGCCAATGAAACGAAGACCACATAAAACATTTAGCTAATCACTTTGCAATATTAACAAATAGATTAATTGGATAAACGCTTTGGTATATTGCTTTAAAACATAAAAGGAAAAAAAATTCTATGCTGACAGTAAGATTTGCATACCACTCATCAAGAGTGGACGAAAAAAAGAAATCTAGTTTAGAGCAGGGGTAAAGTATCAAATAAATAGGTTGTACCAGGAAGAAGTTAAACAATTTTAGTATGTTAATCTATGGTATCCCACCCAACTCTTACGCGATTAATAGCAAACTAAAGCCTAGTTTCAAAGAGAACAAAAACAAATCAGAAAATTGTAAATTCCACTTGCACTAAAAAGAGCGAAGAACATATTGATCAAAAGTCAAAACGCTTCATCTAACAAGAACAGAGAGCAAGAAAGCTTTGAGGAACAGGGAAGGCATTAGATTAAAGAAGTTCCACTTATCCTCTATATAAAAGTTTTCTCTCAAGTCTTCCCAGGAAACAACAATTCCCACTGTAGCATTTACCACCATTCATTAAATTAAACCCAACAGTCAGCGAGCTTAGGCAGTTAATTGGTTGAAGAAACAAAAATGAACACATCTAGATCTACAGCATTAAAAAACAGCAGTATAACATAATAGGATTTAAAGGCAGAGATTTGTAAAATAGAACTGACCAGCGGCAACGATGCTGTGGTGGCGCGGCAAAGCTTTAGTGGTGGCGCGACGAAGCTGCAGTGGCGTGGCAAAGCTGCAGCAGCGGTGAAGCGATGTAGTAGAGTCGCAGTCGTCCAGTGCAAGGGAGGGGGAAGGCGGATTGTGCCAAAGAGCAAAATGTTAAATAGCTAGGGCTTTATTTGTGGGGATTTGTACGAAAATATTTATTTTATTCATTATTTTTTAAAATATTATATTTTTATTTGAATTTATGAAATATACTATTATTTTTTCTGTAGTAGTACAAACTTATTAATATTGATAGTAAATTGTGGTTGAAAATATATAAATTCACTCTTACTAAAAAGTTTATAAGGTTGAAGTTTTCTGCAAATTCTATTGTCATGAACTTTTAAAAATTTATTTTAATTTTTTTTAATGTGTTATATTTTTTAAGGTAACTAAATACATTAATGTATTATTTTACCTAAGTGAATATTACAAGTTGTGTAAAAATATTTAATTTCAACGCATGTCGTTAAAGATAAAATGACACGTGATAAATAAATATGATGTATATTACAAGTAGGTGACAAAAGTTAGATAAATTTTTTAAAAAATATTTAAACATGATATTAACTTCTTTTTTATTTTAACATTATTTTTATATAAAAATTTGGAAATATAAATAAAAAGATATCATAAAAATTATTTTTTTTTGAAAAATTAAAAAAATATCATAAATAAATAAAAAATAAAAAAAAATTCAATCATATTTTATTAAATAAAATTTGATGTTAGGTAAATTTAATTTTTTTCTTACATCTAAGTGTACGTAAATAAAATTTGGTGTTAGGTAAAAAAAACTTATTTTAGTTGATCTTAATTTTTTTAATTTAATTTTAACAGTCTTTTCATATAAAAAATTTGGTAAATATAAATTAAATTTTTTAATTTTTTATTTTTTATTTTTTCAAATTTTTTATATTATTTTTTATTAATAACTAAAATATGTACACTTTGATGAAAAAAAATAAATTTACCTAACACCAAATTTTATTTAATAAAATATGGTTGAATTTATTTTATATTTTAATTATTTATAATATTTATTTTAATTTTACAAAAAAAAATATAATGATGATGATTTTTTATTTATATTTACCATTTTTTTATTAAAAATAATGTTAAAATCAAATAGAGAAAGTTAAGATTAGTATAAAGCATTTTTTTTTAATTTATCTAATTTGTGTCGTTTACTTATATAAGACATGTCGTATTTCTTCATCGTGTATTATATTTATATTTACTGACACCCATTGAAATTAAATATTGTTATACAACTTGTTACGCTCTCTCAAGTTGTATAACATGTTAATAATATCAACATTATCAATGTATAGTATAATAATTGAAATTTTTGAAAATAATTAAATTAGATGAAATTAATTTTAATTTTGTTAAAACTGAATTCGGCACGATTTTCGAAATTGACGGTTAGAACCGGGGAATTTTTCAGAGTCAAAAACTTAGTCTGATGAAAGAAAACGCAACCTAGCGCTAGGAAATTGACAAATAGCGTATCAGACTTTGGTTCCTCAAATGGAGACCGGAATTCTTGCATGGGAACCCGTGCCCTAGCTCAAATGGAAGACGGTATCCGAAATTTTCCCCAGGCAAAGTGACGAAAGACCAAATTGCAACTGGAGGCTTTAAACTTCCCTGAATTCCACAAACTCCCACCATTTGCACACTTTCACTCTCTTTCTTCCCTCCACACTCTCTCTCTTCTCTTTCCTCCCTTCACCACCGCGCAACCACCACCGCTGCCCTGCGCTGCCGTCCGACCTAGCCAGTGACGTAGCTCACCATCCCCGACCACCTACGACCAACCCCGGCCACCCATGGACACCACGGCCGCCGAGAAAAGCTTTTTTCTTCCCTCCATCGTGAAATTCACCACCCTCTGTGATCTTCGCCGTCTGGTGCTGTCCTACGTTATCACCCCCGCCATTGGGAAGGCCAAGCTGCCAACTTTCTCTGACAGCTTCTAGCCGTTGAACAGAGCCACCACGCACCCAGATCGAGGAATTTTTTGTCTGCCATGCGTAAAACTTCGCCGCCAAAAAACGCCACCTTAACAACCAAGAACCACCACACCAACCCCAAATTCGGACTCCTCATCTTGGTGTAATTTTTGACCTCAGCCACACCCCTTCGCCTTACACTTCCCTGAGCTGCCATGCGCCGCCATGCGTCGCAACCAGAGAAGCCAGAAAGGGTCCAAAATTATATTTACACTTTTTAGAACCCCTAGTACAATCTAAATTGCCCTAATCTAATGTATTCTGACTGAATTGGATGCCGAACATGTATAGAAAACTTATCATCCTAGGAAAACGTGTAATTAGACGTAGGAAAGTGAAATTGAATAAGTAACGGACTAAGACATTGATTTAATTGCCCAAGAAATTAACTAGGCTTGAATTCTGAGGATACAGGAAGCCTCAGACTTTAATTAGGAGCAAACAAAAGCCAGTTAGGATAATTTACGCTCCTCTGATTTGAGATTGATTACGTGAATACCTAAATGATTTAAATTGATTGCATGAAAAAGCGTGCTACCTTCAATGAGTATAATTGCATGCCTATGTGCCGTAAATTTCTGTTGCATATTAGACGATTTGGCTATCAGATTTAGATGCCATAGGGACGGATTGACTTAGGGTAGGGTACTTAACAACTGGTACGGGACAACCATTGAGTATCGCGAGTGCAGGGGATTTTATAAATGTATTGTTTTTATCAAATTTAGCTTGCATTTGTTAGGGATTACGCGGTAAACCAGGACAATCCAAAGAAAGGTTTAATGAGTATAAGGGAGGATAACCTATACGAGAAAATGTTGTGATTTAGGCATCCTAGAACCCTAAGGACTAGTCGACCATGTGCATGTGATTACGAATAGACTGTATGAGGATAAGGATTGGTGTATGTGCACATGCTAGGGGACGCCCTAGATGTTGATTCTCACCTGGTCCTTGATTTTGGGTCACACTCATAATATAGGCTTGATTTTGGGTGATTGGTGTTATGGATCACACCCAATGGTAAAAGATTGATTTCTCGTAAAACGACATGCAATTGGACAAATTCAGATACATTCACATAAGACTTGTAACGGATGTAAATGTGAAACCATCGGGCAATGGATTTGATTTATATTTTAATCATAGAATTTTAGAAAAGAGATTTTATATTCATTGAATGATTACCTCATTTTTTGTGCTATTTTAATGATTTTAAAAGATAAGATATTTCACTGATTTTTGAAATAAACATGAGAGTTTTTTTCGGTGCTTGCACCGCTGAGCATCCAGCTAGCTTTGAATATTTAATTACTGGAAATTACTCTACTGGGATTTAACTATCTCATAAGGTTGTTTGCTCAGATAAACAAGGATAGGGGCCTAGGAGATAGTTGGGCAGAGACTTGACGACAGATGGACGTGCAGCATAGTTTCTAGGCTTGAATCTGTTATTGCATATATTTATGTTGATGATTCTTTTGTTGTTGGATTTTACTAGATGTATTTATTGGATTGGTTGACTGTTTGTATTTAGGAGATGTCCAGATTATAGGGGAAACTCTGTCAAATTTTCAGCAGGAATTTTTGTCTAAATCTCTGAGTTTTTGATGGATTACATGTGAATGGATGTATATTTTATTTATTGTTATTAGTTTTAATATTCCAAATCTTATTGTGATGTTGCATGTGTATTTAAAACAGCTGTAGTAGAATTAGGGTTGAGTGGAATCTGAATGGATGGCAAAAAAGTCTATTTGGGTTATACTCAATCGGTAGAGATCCCCTGACGTTCCCAAAAAGGGAAAAAGTGAAAAAAATTATTTTAAAAACCCATATGCTTCCGCTACTCAGATAGAGGATAGTGTATTGTAGATTAAGGGGTCGTTACAAGTATGGTATCAGAGCCCGGTTTGTCGATTGTCTGGTTTAGTGGGTTAGTAGTTGTGAATCATTGGGCTTGCAGCTTTAGGGTTTTGGTTGATTTAACTCTGGAATACTTAGGACCTGATCTTGAATGGATAAGTGAAGGAATGAATTTAGCATCTTTCTGCTAATTGTTGTTGTTAAAGACTAACTCATTTTCTTTCTGTGTCAGATAGCCATGGCACAACCTATCAGGGATAACATTCGGAGGCCAAGAGGAAGGCCGAGACACAAGAGCCAGGGCTCCTCAAGCAGTGGTAGCATAAAGACCAACGTCAACATGCGAGAGATGATGGACTCCATACGGATGATGGCCGATGCCATGAGGGACCAAGATACTACAAGTGCCAATGTAATGAGGCAACGACAGGAAGATAGGAAGACTAGAAATGATGGGAACACTCAAAATGCTAACCCAATGTACCAAGGGTGGATTGAATTTCAAAGAGCATGTCCACCCTCATTCTCAGGTGCTTCCGATCCAGCCACAATTAAAGCATGGCTGAAGGAGATAGAAAAGATCTTCCGTTTGTTGCATTGTGACGATGAACAGAAAGTGACATATGCAACATATATGCTTAAGGGTGAAGCGGAACGATGGTGGACAGGAGCCCAGCAGCTGATGGAAAGTAGGGGTATTTCGCTCACCTGGGAATCTTTTAATATAGTCTTTATGGATAAATACTTCCCTGAAAGTGTCAGACAGTCCAAGGAAGTAGAGTTTCTAAAGCTCACACAGGGAGGTAGACCGTTCAAGGAATATTTGGCATAATTTGAAGAACTGTCCAGATAATCCACGTACCTGAGGATGCATTATGACGAAGCTTGGAAGGCAAGTCAGTTGGAAGAGGGTTTAGATCCGCCAATGAAGACACAGCTTGCCCCACTTGAGATCAGAGACTTTGTAGTGCTGGTGAACAAATGTCGGATCTTGAGTAAGAACTTAGAACAAAAGCAGAATATGACACAGAGAACAGGTAATAGGCCAAGACCACCAACTAGAAATCTCAATGTGAAAGGCGGGATGTTCAAACCACAGCTAGGGTCTTCAAGTAGCAATAGACGGCCCGATAGTACTCTTTGTCAGAATTGTGGGACCAAAAATCCTAACCAACCCTGCTGGCATCAGACTCCAGTGCAATGTTACAAGTGTGGTGGTACAAGACATCTTGCAAATTACTGCCCCTCAAGCGGAAGCCAGCAGACACCAAGTAGCTGAAGACCGCAGGCTCTAGGGAGAGTCTTTACTATGGATGCGGCAAACATCAACAGGTCATCAGGTTTGATGCAGGGTAGAGTTAAAATTTACAATTTTTCTTTGATAATATTGTTTGATTCGGGTGCCACGCACTCTTTTATTTCTAATGCATGCATGGAAAGAATAGACTTACCTTTACAAACCATGCCCTGTGACATACACATTTCCACACCCTTGGGAGAAACTACTATATCCCCACAAATATGTTTAAACTGCCCCCTAACTATCAATGACACCCTATTTATTGTGGACCTAGTGTGTATACCCCTGACTGGGATCGACATCATTTTAGGAATGGATAGGTTGTCTAGGAATTAGGTTTTGTTAAACTGTTCTGACAGGACTATCACGTACTTGGATACCGTGCCTGTACGTGGGAGTGACAGAGCATGTGAGATAGGTGACATGTCCCTAAATCTCTCTCAAGTAGAATTACAGGAAAGGTTGAGTCTAATCCCAATTGTTAGCGACTTTTCGGAGGTGTTTCCTTTGGAAGTAAGTAGGCTACCCCTGCCTAGAGAGATAGAATTTACCATTGACCTGATTTCGGGTGCAGGCCCAATAGCTATGACCCTATATCGAATGGCCCCATTGAAATTAAGGGAACTAAAGGTTTAGATAGAGGAATTATTAGAAAAGGGATTCATTAGGCCGAGCATATCACCGTGGGGAGCTCCTGTCCTATTCGTAAAGAAGAAAGATGGGAGTTTAAGGTTATGTATTGATTATTGGCAACTGTACAAGGTGACCATTAGGAATAAATACCCATTACCATGGATTGATGACTTATTTGACCAGTTGCAGGGTGCGACTATATTCTCCAAGATAGACCTAAGATCGGGATACCACTAGATTAGGGTTAGAGAAGAAGATATCCCCAAGACAGCATTTAGCACTAGGTACAGCCACTATGAGTTTCTAGTGATGCCGTTTGGTCTGACAAATGCACCTGCTATCTTTATGGACTATATGAGCAGAATCTTTAGACCTTACTTAGATCAATTTGTAGTGGTATTCATCGATGACATCTTAGTCTATTCCAAGACTGACAAAGAGTATGCCCAACATCTTAGCATGGTGCTACAGATATTGGAAGAAAAACAACTGTATGCTAAGTTAAAAAAATGTGAGTTTTGGTTAGAGAAAGTAAAATTTCTAGGCCACGTGGTAAATGGGGAAGGGATTTCAATAGACCCTAAGAAAATCAAAGTAGTATTAGATTGGGGTCAACCAAGGACGGTCACTGAGGTTAGGAGTTTTCTAGGTTTGGCTGACTATTAAAGGAAGTTCATTCAAGGATTTTCCCAGATAGCCTTGCCATTAACTTGGTTGACTCGGAAGGGTATAAACTATGAATGGAGCAAGCAGTGTGAAGAGAGTTTCCAGACTTTGAAAGAAAAATTGACCACTGCTCCAGTGTTGATAATTCCGAAACCCTTAGAACCCTTTACAGTATATACAGATGCATCAATGAAAGGATTAGGATGCGTCTTAATGCAAGATGTAAAAGTAGTGGCTTATGCATCGATGCAATTGAAACCTGTAGAGGAAAACTATCCTACCCACGATTTAGAATTAGCTGTCATTCTGTTTGCCCTGAAGATTTAGAGACATTACTTATACAGGGCTATATTTAAGGTTTATAGTGATCTCAAGAGTCTTAGGTACTTGTTTGATTAAAAGGAAATGAATATGAGGCAGAGAAGATAGGTAGAGTACTTAAAGGATTTTGATTTCGAATTAAAATATCATGCAGGGAAGGCTAACGTTGTAGCAGATGCATTAAGTCAGAAGTCATTACAATTAGCCAGCCTAATGGTAGATGAGATGAGATTACTTGAGGACTTTAGGAATCTTAGCCTCAACGTAATCTTGTTTCCAAAGAGATTAGTAATAAGTGACTTCCTGATAACCTGCGATCTACGGGAATAAATTAGGCAAACTCAACTAGAGGATGAATCCTTGGAGATATATGCAAATCAACCCAATTTTGGACTAGCCCCTGATGGAGTATTTATGTTTAGAAAGAGAATAGTAATCCCAAACCATCAGGAGCAGAGAGAAAAAGTGTTAGCAGAGGCTCATCGAAGCCACTATACTATCCATCCAGGTATTTCCAAGATGTATCAGGATTTAAAGAGAAACTTTTGGTGGCCTAGTATACGGAAGGATATCATGAACTATGTGAATGCCTGTCTGGCTTGTCAACAGGTCAAGATAGAGCATCAAAGACCCGCAGGGCTACTGAAGCCACTGGAAATACCGAAAAGGAAATGGGATCAAATAACCATGGATTTTGTAATAGGATTACCTAGAACACCAGTCGGTTATGATGCCATTTGGGTGATAGTGGATAGATTAACCAAGTCTGCTCACTTTTTGCCTATTAAGATGAGATACTCTATGGAAAAACTGACCAAAGTATACCTTAGGGAAGTCGTGAGGTTACACGGGATACCGTCTGGTATAGTTTCAAACCGGGACCCTAGGTTTACTTTGAGATTTTGGCAGTCTCTGCAGCAAGCATTAGGAACTCAGCTTAAATTTAGCATGAATTATCATCCTCATCGACAGGCGCCTAAGAGAATAATTCAAACTTTAGAAGACATGTTAAGGGCTTGTGTGCTAGAACAAAAAGGAAGCTGGGATAAACACTTACCTTTGATAGAGTTTGCATACAATAACAGTTATCACTCTACCATTGGTATGGCACCTTATGCTGCTCTGTAAGGGAGAAGCTGTAAGTCACCTCTAAGTTGGGTAGAAATGGGGGAAAGTACACTTTTGGGACCTGATATTGTATAAGAGACCACTGATCAAATTGGAATGATCAGAGAAAAGATGAGGGCTGCCCAACAAAGACAGGAAGCCTATGCTAATAGGAGAAGGAGACCTTTAGAGTTTAATGAGGGAGAACATGTTTTCCTGAGAGTTTCCCCCACCACGGGTATTGGTAGACAAGTAAAGACCAGAAAATTAAGCCCCAGATTCCTAGGACCATTCCAAATCCTACAAAGGGTCAGTCCAGTTGCTTACCAGATTGCCTTACCCCCATACTTGTCCAATTTGCATGATGTCTTTCACGTCTCGCAACTCTATAAATATGTCCTAGATCCTGTGCATGTATTAGGGAATCAACCCATAATATTGAAAGAAAATTTAACTTATGAATCTACACCTGTACAAATCCTTGACTTTAAGACTAAGCAACTCTGAAATAAAGTAATTCCTTTAGTTAAGGTACTTTGGTAGAATGTAGTGTCGCAGGAGATGACATGGGAGAAGGAAGACGAGATGAGGCAACGGTACCCAAAGCTATTCACAGGTATGAATTTTGGGGACAAAATTTCTTTTAAGGGGGGAGAATGTAATAATCTGAATTTTTGAAAATAATTAAATTAGATGAAATTAATTTTGATTTCGTTAAAACTAAATTCGGCATGATTTTCAAAGTTGACGGTTAGAACTGGGGAATTTTTTGGAGTCAAAAACCTAGTCTGATGAAAGAAAACATAGCTCGGCGTTAGGAAATTGACAGATAGCGTATCAGACTTTAGTTCCTTAAACGAAGACCGAAATTCTTACATGGGAACCTGTGCCCTAGCTAGGATGGAAGACGGCATCCGAAACCCGTGCCCTAGCTAGGATGGAAGACGACATCTGAAAGTTTCCTCGGGTGAAGTGACAAAAGACCAAATTGCTCCTGGAGGCATTAAACTTCCCAGAATTCCACAAACTCCCACCATTTGCACACTTTCACTCTATCTCTTCCCTTCACACTCTCTCTCTTCTCTCTCCTTCCTTTACCACCGCGCGTAGCCACCACCACCGCCCTGCGCCGCCGTCCAACCTAGCCACCGATGTAGCTCACCATCCTCAACCACCTACGACTAACCTCGGCCACCCACGGATGCCACGGCCGCCAAGAAAAGCCATTTTCTTCCCTCTATTGCAAAATTCGCCACCCTTCGTGATCTCTGCCGTCTGGCACCGTCTGACGTCACCGCCCTCACCATTGGGAAGGCCGAGCTGCCAGCTTCCTCTAACAGCTCCCCGCCGTTGAATGGAGCTGCCACGAGCCCAGATTGAGGGATTTTTCGTCCGCCGTGCGTAGAACATTGCCGCCGAAAAATGCCACCTTAACGGCCAAGAACCACCACACCAACCCCAGATTTGGACTCCTCATCTTGCGGGCTTCATCCTGGTGTAATTTTTTACCTTAGCCACAACCCTCTGTCGTGTGTCGCTGCTGGAGAAGCCAGAAAGGGTCCAGAATCAAATTTCTACTTTTCGGAACCGCCGTACGATCTAAATTGCCCTAATCTAATGTATTCTAACTGAATTGGATGCTGAACATGTATAGAAAACCTATCAACCTAGGAAAACATGTAATCAGATGTAGGAAAGTGAAATTGAATAAGTAACGGACTAATACATTGATTTAATTGTCCAAGAAATTAACTATGCTTGAATTTCAAGGATACGGGAAGCCTCAGACTTTAATTTGGAGCAAACAGAAGCCAGGTAGGGTAATTTACACTCCCCTGATTTGAGATTGATTCCATGAATACCTGAATGATTTAAATTGATTACATAGAAATACATGCAGCCTTCAATGAGTATAATTGCATGCTTGTGTGCTGTAAATGCCTGTTGCATGTTAGACGATTTGGCTATCGGATTTAAATGTCATAGGGACGGATTAACTTAGGGTAGGGTACTTAACAACTGGTATGGGACGACCGTTGAGTATCCCGAGTGTAGGAGATTTTATAAATGTATTATTTTCATCAGATTTAGCCTGTATTCGTTAAGGATTACGCGGTAAACCAGGACAATCCAAAGAAAGGTTTAAGGAGTATAAGAGGGAAAACGTTGTGATTTAGGCGTAATATCCTAGAACCCTGAGGACTAGTCGACCGTGTGCATGTGATTCCGAATAGACTATATGAGGATGAGGATTGGCGTATGTGCACATGCTAGGGGACGCCCTAGATGTTGATTCTCACCCGGTCCTTGAGTGAGTGATTGGTGTCACAGATCACACTCATAATATAAGCTTGATTTCGGGTGATTGGTGTTATGGATCACACCCAATGATAAAAGATTAATTTCTCGTAAAACGACATGTAATTGGACAAATTCAAATACAATCACATAAGACTTGTGACGGATGTGAATGTGAAACCACTGGGCAATGGATTTGATTTAGATTTTAATCACAGATTTTTAGAAAAGAGATTTTATATTCATTGAATGATTGCCTTGTTTTTGTGCTATTTTAATGATTTGAAAAGATAAGGTATTTCATTGATTTTTGAAATAAACACGGGAGTTATTTTTGGTGCTTGCACCGCTGAGCATCCAGCTAGTTTTGAATATTTAATTACTGTAAATTACTCTATTGGGATTTAACTATCTCATAAGGTTGTTTGCCTATTTGAATAGGGATAAGGGCCTAGGAGATAGCTGGGCAGAGACTTGACGACAGACAGACGTGCAACATAGTTTCTAGGCTTGAATCTATTATTGTATATATTTAGGTTGATGATTCTGTTGTTGTTGGATTTTACTAGATGTATTTACTGGATTGGTTGACTATTTGTATTTGGGAGATGTCCAGATTACAAGGGAAACTCTGCCAGATTTTTAGCAGGAATTTATGTCTAAATCTCTGAGTTTTTGATGGATTACATGTGAATGGATGTATATTTTATTTATCGTTATTAGTTTTAATATTCCAGAACTTATTGTGATGTTGCATGTATATTTAGAATAGCTGCAGTAGAATTAGGGTTGAGTGAAATCTGAATAGACGACAAAAAAGTCTATTTGGGTTACACTCAACCGGTAGTAATCCCCTAACGTTTCCACAAGGGAAAAAGTGAAAAAGATTATTTTGAAAACTCATATGCTTCCGCTACTTAGATAGAGGATAGTGTATTGTGGATTAGGGGTTCGTTACATATTGTGCTATCTCAAGAAGTGTAACACATTAAAAAAAAAATTAAAATAAATTTTCAAAAGTGAAGGTACTAAATTCGCTAATTCCATGAGCAAATTTAGCAAGGAAATTTGATCTTAAATTTGTTCTTACTAAGAATGAGTTTGTATATTTCCAACCACAATTAACTATTAGTATTAGTGAATTTGTACTGCTACAGAAAAGTGGTATATTTTTTTAGACTTAAATAAAAATAAAATAGTTTTGTAAATAATAAAAAAAATAGATATTTCCATACAAATCCCTTTATTTTTATTTGTACTCTTTTATTTAAATAATAAAAATTAAATTACTAAATTATACATATAAAATGAATTAATTATTTAGTTCCTAAAAAGTAAAACAAGTAAAATGAGTAAACTCGACACGTATGGGCTAGCCCATTGGTGAGTTTGAGAAAAGTTATTCAGATTGGATTGACTCATTTTTTAATGGGTCAACAATAAATTAATCTAATTCACTTTATGGTAGGTTGACAAGTCAATTGACTAACTTGTTAATCCATTTTATTTTTTAAAATAGTTTTTGTTTTATATTTTTAATTATATCTTATGGACATATTTTTTTAAAAGATTTTTGTTTTAGCAAATTTTAGTTAGTAAATTAAATTGATTGCTATGTATAATTAATTAATTATTTTTGAATTAGTTAATGTATGTATGAAACTATATTAGTTATTTGAAAAAAAAACAATTAGTTCAATAAATAGGCTAAATGCATTTCTTATAGAGCATATAAACTTTAAATTACACAAATTTTAATTATAACTAACTATTATATAATATTACAATGATATCATGTAATATTAAAAAAAATAAATTTTAGTTATAACAAACAAATTTTAAATTTAATTTTTTTAAAAAAATAAACAAATAACTCGACTCATGTAATAAATCAGAATTTTTGAAATAATTAAATTGGACGAATTTAATCATGATTTTATTAAAACTGAATTCGGCGTAATTTTCTGAGATTACGGTTGAAATCTGGGAATTTTTCAAAGTTAAAATCCAATCCGATAAAGGAAAATGCGACCCGGCGTTAGAAAATTGATAGATAAAGTCTCAGACTTTAGTTCCTTAAACGGTGGGTGAAATTCTTGCATGAGAACCCGTGCCCTTGCCCGTATCAAAGACAGCATCTAGAAATTCCCCCAGGTGAAGTGGTAAAAGACCAAATTGCCCCTAGAGGCTTTAAACTTTCAAAAACTCCATTTTCCCTCTCATTTTCCATTTCTTATCTCTCTCTCTCTTCTCTCTCCTCCCTTCACCATCGCACGCGGCCACTGCTGCCACCATGCACTACCGCCTGACCCAACCACCGGCGCAACTCGCCACCCCCGACCTCCAGCAACCATCCCTGGTCGCCAACGGATGCCATCGTCGCCGAGAAAAGTTCCTTTTTCCCTTCCGTCGTGAATTTCTCCACCTGCCGTGATCTCCGCCGTCTGACGTCATCCAACAACATCGCCCCCACCATTGGGAAGGTCGGCTGCCAGCTTCCTCCGACAGCTCCTAGCCGTCGAATGCCGCCGCCACGCGCCTGGATCGAGGCAAAAACCATCTGATGTGCCTAAATCTTCGCCGTCAAAAAATGTCACCTAAACGGCCGAGAACCACCAAACCAACCCCAGATCCGGACTCCTCATCTTGCGAGCTTCATTTTAGTGTAATTTTCGACCTCAACTGCACCTCTTCGTCGTGCGCCGCCATGAGCCATAGTGCGCCGCCACCGGAGAAGCTAGAAGTTGTCCTAAACCAGATTTCCATCTTTTCAGAACCCTTGATATGATCTAAATTACCCTGATCTAATATTTTCTGATTGAAATTGAATGCTGAATATCCGTAGGGATTAAATTGGCCTAGGAAAATGTGTAACCAGACATAGGGAAGTTCAATTAAAAAGATAACTGACTGAGACTTTGATTAAATTACCCAAAATATTAACTAGGCTCAAATTCTAAGGATACGGGAAGCCCTAAATTTAATTAGGAGCAAACGGTAACCATGTAGGGTAATTTACGCTCCTTTGATGTTAAATTGACACTGTGAATACCTAATTTGATTTAATTTGACTGTATGGGAATGCGTGCTACTTTCAATGAGTATATTTGTATGCCTGTGTGCTCAAATTTCTTGTTGCATGTTAGAACGATTTGGCTATCAAATTTAGATGCCATAAGAGCGACTTGACTTAGGGTAGGGTACTTAATAGCTGGTATGGGACGACCGTTAAGTATCTCGAGTGCAAGGGATTTTATAAATGTATCATTTTAATTGGATTTAGCCTGCATTCATTAGGGATTACGCGGTAAGCCTAGATGACCCTATGAAAGATTTAAGGAGTATAAGGGGGGATAACCTATACAGGGAAACATTGTGATTTAGGCGTAATATCCTAGAACCTTAAGGACTAGTCGACTGTGTGCATGTGATTCCGAATAGACTGTATGAGGATGATGATTGACGTATGTGCGCATGCTAGGGGACGCCCTAGATGTTGATTCTCACCCAGTACTTGAGTGAGTGATTGGTGTCACAGATCACACTCACAATATAGGCGTGATTTTGGGTGATTGGTGTTATGGATCACACCCAACGATAAAAGACTGATTTTTGTAAAATGACATGCAATTGGATAGATTCAGATACGGTCACATAAGACTTGTGACAGATGTGAATGTGAAAATCACCGGGTAATGAATTTTATTTGAATTTTTATTACAGATTTTTAAAAAAATAGATTTTATACTTATTTGATTGATTGCCTCATTTTTTGTGCCATATTAATGATTTTAAAAGACAAGGTATTTCACTGATTTTTGAAATGAACACAGGGAGATGTTTTCAGTGCTTTTCACCGCTGAGCATCCAACTAGTTTTAAATTTAATTATTATAAATTACTCTATTGGGTTTAACTATCTCATGAGGTTGTTTGCTCAGATGAACAGGAACAGGGGCCTAGGAGATAGCTAGGTGGAGATTGGATGACAAACAGACGTGCAGCGTAGTTTTTAGGCTTGAATTTTGATATGTAATTATTTGTATTGGTTGTTTCTGGCTGTTAATGGATTTAATTTAATGTATATATTGGTTTTATGGCTGTTTGTATTTGGGTAACGTCTGAATTACAGGGGAAACTCTGCCAAATTTTTGGCAGAAATGAATAACTGAATTTTAGTTTAAGATGGATTGCATGTGAATGATTGTATATTTTAATTTATGGTTATTAGATTTGATATTCTAGAGTTTGTGATGATTGTATGTGAATTTAGTATAGCTGCAGTTGATTTAAGATTGAGTGGGATCTGAATAACAGCGGTAAGGGTTTATTTGGGTTACACCCAACCGGTAGCGATCCCCTAACATTCCCGGAACGAAAAAAAGTGAAAAATTATTTTGAAAACCCATATGCTTCTGCTACTCAGATAGAGGATAGTGTATTGTGGATTAGAGGGTCGTTACAACTCAAACCCAACTAACTTGTGGGTTAGACCGACTAGGTCAACTTGGCCCACTTTTTCATTTTAACCTGCAAGTTAGATTCTTTTTTCTCACTCTACTAAAAAATATTAGTTGTCTCAATTTAGTTTTGAAATATAAATTTAATTTCTAAAAATTGTATTCTTCATTAATTTAGTTCTTTAATGAGTTAGATAGTTAAAATTTAACAGAATTACTTATGTGAATTTAACAGTTCCGTTAAGTATTGGCATGTGTCCCAGTCAATACTTAAAAGTAATTTATTTTGACAATCCCATTAAGCAATGGAGGCATCTTTAAATGGATAATCCTAATAAGCAATGGAGGCATCTTTAAATGGATAATCCTAATAAGCAATGGAGGCATCTTTAAATGGATAAGTAGGGCTTGCATATGTAAAGGAGGCATTCTATGAGGAAAAAAACATAATGCATAGAAAAAGAACCTACAATCCAAAAAGATAAGGTGAGGCCAAAGAAAGTCAAAATAATTAAATTTCATATTGCTTGTTGAAGCTAATGATATAAAGATTAAAAATTTTATGCTTATGCAATCAACAAAGTTCTTAAGATTCAAAGTCAAAATATAGATTTCCACTATATGAAGTACTAGATAGTAGGAGATTGTCATCAAACTAAGAAATAGGAATAAATTGAGTCTAATTCCTCTTGCCAGTACATCCAGTGCATTGTTTGTGAATTTTTACACAAGGAAGACTACAAGAGCTTACAGAGTAACTAGGACAATAAATATTAATGGGTTAGACTTGCATTCTTCACACAGTGTTGGCTCTTTGCAGATGTTTCTATTTTGTTCTTCCATTTGTAACAAAAAGTGGATGGGGTTATTCTTACAAGTGAGAACCACATATGTAATAGCAACAACACCCACCTTAAGTAATGGCAACAGCTAATGTGATCCTCCAACTCCATGAAAACTTTACACAACACCTCCTCTACGAAAGCAAGCCTATAGATGCATTTGAAGATGCCTCTATGGCTCCACCTCACATTTTCAAACATGCGTTTTGTCTTTTTTATTTTTTATTAGGATATTATATATCAAAATAAAATTTTTAAATGCTTATTAGAATACACGTCAACACTTAATGAAAATATTAAAATTACGCCAACAATTCTGTTAAATCTTAACCATCCAACTAAGCAAAATAATAAATTTATTGGGAATACATTATACATCTTTTGACTTTCATTAACAAAATTTGCTACTTTTTTCTTTAAGGGACTAAAATTGAAACAACCAATATGGACTAAATCATTAATTTACTTTACAAAACAAAAATAGATACATAAAAAATTTCTATTCAAGTAATTTAACCATAAATAAAATTATGTAAATGCCCTCAAGGATAGGGACCCCACGAGGTGGAGTGTATAATCCCTATCTCTATCTCAGTCCCCAAATTAGTTGCGTTTCTCCCTTACCCTTGTTCTTGATAGGAAAAATTTCTTACATCTAGAGCCTCTTAAGTATACCTGATCATGAGTCTAAAAGTTTGTTTGACTAATTAGCTCGGCTCAATAAAAATATAATATTAGATAAAAAGTAAAATTCTGAATGAAAAAATGCTTTTAAAAAAAGCCCAATTAAAAATAACAAAAACACTTGCCTTTAAAATTAATGTTTTTTAGAGTAAATTAATGATTTAGTCTATGAGAGATGCTAGTTGTCTCAATTTAGATAAAATTAGCAAATTCAGTCCTTAAAAGATGCATTTTCAATCAATTTAGCCCTTTGATTAGTCAGGGTTAAAATTAACAAAATTGCTAACGTGGATTTAATGGTTTCATCAGGTACTGATGTTTATCCTAGTAAGCATTTTAAAATTATTTTTTATGCCACATCAAATCCCAATCAATATAAAAAAAAAATCAATTGCAACACATTGTGTAGGCAGGGGCTTGCTTCGAAGGAGAAGCATCTAGTGGTACTCATGGTGTGAAGATTCAATCTTATGGAGAGGCCTTCGTCCATCACAGCCACAGCCAGTGTCATCATTGTCGAAGCCAACTCTAGTGTCATGGTCATTGCAATCAACACTGGTGTTGTCTTGTCTTTATCCATAATCATTGTCGTGTGAAAGTCATTTTCATCTCTTTCATGTTTGTTTGGCAATGTGTTCCTTCCTTTTTTTTTAAAAAGTTATGTGAATATTGATATCTTAGGCATTTTAAAGTTGTTGATGATTTTACTACATTAGGATGACAACTTTTGATCTGAAATTTAAATGATATTGTAGAAGTAGAAGAAGACATTTTGTGTCTTTACTGTAGACTTTATAGTGGTATTTAGGAAGGTGTTAACAACTATGAGGAATTTTACTATTATTTTATAGAAAGGTGTTGTTTAGGAAGATCATGGTTGTTAGAGGTGTGAACAGGTTGGGATAGGTTGGGTTGAGGAAAAAATCGAAACCAAATAGATCAATGATAGATGCGTTAAGTTGTTTTGGGTTGAGCAAAATTGAACAATAGAACCGAACCAATCCAACTCGTCATCTTTTTTTCGCGCGTTGAATTAATCTTAAATTTTTAATAATTTTTAGACAATTGTGTACACAACACAAAAATAAAAATTAGCTTATTTATTTTAGTAATGAATAATAATGTATTTTAATTGAATTTTAACAAAATATATATCATACGAAATTATAAATAATAAATCAAAATAAGAGATATTTATATAAAAAAATATTAAAAAAAGTAGGCAGGTTAGGTTGTAATAACCCAATTTTAAAATAAATTAGATTGGATAAAATAATTTTAGATTTTGTTGGAATTGAATTAAGAATATTTTTCTGAGCTTGCAGTTAAAATTTGAGAATTTTTTGGAATAGAAATCTTATCTAATAGAGAAAATTTGATCTGGCTTCAGGAATTTAGCAGATATTTTTGGGAGGCTTAAAATCCTCAAAAGATTTTCAAATCCCTTCCATATGGGCTTATATTCTTGCCTAGATTGAAGAATACATCCAAAATTTATCCCAGGCAAAGCGAGAAAAGACCAAAATGCCCCTAGAGGCCACAAAATGCCAAAATCCCATTACTTTCTCTCATTTTCCTTTCCTCTCTCTCTCTCTCTTGCATAATTTCTCTCTCTTTCCTCTCACCTTCGTTTGCCACCCTCCACCGTTGGAACCTCCATGTTGTCCCACCATCGGACCATGTCACTTGTGTAGCTAGTTGCCGTCGACCTCCTAAGGCCATCCCTCGCCGATGACAGCCACCATAGCAGCCAAAAATAGCTTCATTTTTCCTCTGTCGTGAGTTTGAAGGCCAGCTTTGATCTCTGCCGTCTGATGCCATCGGACCACACTGATGCCTCCATCAGCTAGCCCGAGCTACCAGCTTCCTCTGCTAGCTACCAACTGGCGACGAACCGCCATCACGCGCCGTGAATGAAGGAAAAATAGTTTCAAAGGCCGCCACATTCTTCACCAAAAAATCGCAGTTAAACCGCCATGTTTCACTGAACCGACCCCGGATCCGGCATCCTCGAGTTGTGGGCTATATTTTGGAGTAATTTTTGACCCCAACCATCGTGCGCCATCGCCAGAGTTACTGGAAAGTTGCAAGAATCAAATTTCGAGCTTCCGAAACCTCCGGTACAATTTAAAATGCTCCAATTTGATGTTTTCCTATGAAATTTGACTCCGAATATGTTTAAGGATTAGACCAACCTAGAAATTAGATAATTAACTGTAGGAAAGTATAACTGAAAGAAAAACCCACATAAGATTTGAAATGTTTTCTCAAGAAACTAATTAGGACCAATCTCTGAGGAAAAAGGAAAATCCCTACCCGAATAGGAGCAAATAGTAAAAAGTAGAGTAATTTACACTCCTTTGACTTTTAATTGATGTTGTGAATTGCTATTTTAAGCTTGATTGTATTGAATGGGAATGAGTGCTGGAAATACATATATGCGTATATAAGAATGCCTATGTATTGAGAATATTTGTTGTATGTTTGATAGAATTTGGCTATTGGGATTATATGTCATATGAACGGACTAACTTAAGGTGGATATTCAATAGCTGGTATGGGACGACCGTTGAATATCCCCTATGCAGATGGTTTTGTAAATTTTTTTTTATTGGATTGGTCTGCATTTGTTAAGGATGATTCGTTAAACCAGGACAACCCTATGAAAGGTTTAAGGAATATAAGGGGGGATAACCTATACGGGGTAATGTTTTGGTTTAAGTATAATATCCTATAACCTTGAGTATTGGTCAGCTATATGTATGTATCTTTATATAGATTGTATGAGGATGAGAATTAGCATTAGTGCACATGCTAGGGGACGACCTGGATGTTGATTCTCACCCGGTCCTTGAGTGGGTGATTGGTGTTACGGATCACACTTACAATATAGGCGTTGTTTTCGGGTGATTGGTGTTACAGATCACACCTAACCAAAAATCATGTTTTCAGTTAAAACGGCTTGCAACTTGAAATGAATAATGAATAGTCACATGAGACGTGTGAAAGATGAGTATATGAAAATCCTTAGGCATGATTTTAAGTAAAATTTTCAGTAAAAATTTTCAAATAAAGATAATATGCTCATTATGTTGCTTTGCATCGATTTCCCACACTTTTTAAATTTAAAAGTATTTAGTGATTCACATGCATTTAAATTGAATTGGGGAGATGTTTTCTATGCGTTGTCACAGTTGAGCATCCAAATATTTTATAAGTATTTAACTGTAAATTTCTCTACTAGGATTTAACCATTTCATTAAGTTGTTTGCTTAGATGATTAGGAACAGGAAATGCCTAGGAGATAGCTGGGCATAAGAAGGATGTCAGGATGACGCTGTGGCATAGAATTAGGCTTGAATTTGTATATATATATATATGTATTATTGGTTTTTAGTTTTATTGATGAAATTACTGGCTGCATATGTTGTTTGGGCTATTGTATAAAAGCGAAATGTCTAATTTTTAGGGAAAAATCTATTGAATTTTCGGTAGAAAATGTTTTGGGAGAATAGATTCTTATAATGAAATTGATGGATTATGGTTTTTACTAACTGATGTATGGATGAATTTAGTAGTATGAAATAGCATATCTCAATTATATTTGAATGGTTGTTAGAATTTATATTCCAGAGTATGTTATGGTTTATAATGTGATAATAGAAATGCTGGACAGGATTTAGGGTTGAGTGGAATTTGAATAGACTGTGAGAAGAGTCAATTTGGGTTACACTCAACTAGTAGCGACTCTCTGATGTTCCCTAACATGGGAAAAGTAAAAAATTTATTCAAAACTTTATATGCTACTACTACTCTGATAGAGGAATGTATAGTATGATTTAGGGGGTCGTTACATAGGTTGGGTTAAGCGGGTTAGAAATTTCTAAACCATTATTTGATCCTCCAAGCAAACATGGTTGGATTGGATTTGGTGGGTTGGCGTGTTGACTCGCCCCAAGAAATACCATTAATGGCAGTTATGATCACCCATTGTTTTTTTTCTTTTTTTAATTTGAAGTGTGAAATAAAATATTAAGTTTGTATATTTGGTCAATTGTTACCAAAAAAATTCTTGTTGCAGCAAGCAAAGCACATATCATGATTAGGTAGATTTTTTGTATCTATTTTGGTTGCTTTAAATATTGCACATATAATATTTTGGTTGCTTCATTAACAAGTCTTCACAATATTTTTGGAAAATGTAATTGAAATACGACCAAAAGAATTTGTGATTGTCACTTAAAATAACACTTTTGGTTGCTATGTTAACAAGAAGTTTACATGTTTTTCATGTTAATGGGTGATTCAATGTTGATCCCATTGAGCATGAAATAGTCTTGATCACAACAAACACATTGAATGATTTTTCAAGTTAGAAGAAAAAAGTCCAAAGAGATCTTGAAGACTTGAAGATCTTATTTGGAGAAGCCTAGGACTTTTCATGTAAAGGTATAACAAGACTTGGTAGCTCTTTCTCTTGTTAAAAAACTATTTTGAAAGGAAAGAAATCGACTACTTTTCCAAAACAATATACTTCTTGCCTACTAAGAAGAGTCAGTCAACTGCTTTACCACAATAGTTGACTACTTTTGACATAATTCAAATTTTTCTTAAATTAAAGACTAGCTAGTTGACTGCTCTTGTGAAAGTTTTCAAATTTTTGAATTTTTGCACTGTACTGAACGAATATTGTTTTTTAAAATACTCAATAATTGAATCCCCAATGAAAATGTCTTTAAATTTTCTATAAATAAGGGACTTGGCAAGTCTGAAAATAACAAGAAATAATTTAGCAAACAAGAGATTTCATCTTTGATTCATTCCTAGAGCTCATTCTTCTTATCTTACTTATAGAACTTCATTTTGTATCATATACTCTAGAAGAGAGATTTTTTTTGAGAAGTTTTTCCTTCTTTAAAAAAAGAAGTGTGAGAGAATTCTGAGGAAAGGTTCTCCTTGAACTGCTTTGTGGTATAAGCAAGAGAATTTGTATTGGTTCACAAGTACCTAGTTTAAACTTGTGGTGGATAATGAAAAATATGAATAGGTTCTTGGGGACTAGATGTAAGCTTTGTGGATAAGTTGAATCAGGATAAATCTCGATGTCCATTTATTTTATTGCATTTATCTTTCCACTATTTAATTTGTTGCACACCTAAATTCTACATTATATTGATATATTATGTTTTCTTATTCTAAAATTTAAGTTGTTGCAAAATATAAACTCTTTAACTTCAATCCATTCTATCTAGCTGCTCTAAGGATTTATATTTCCTTAACTTCCAAAGAATTCAAAAATTTTTATAACACCCAATTCACTTTCCTCTTAAGTGCTAGCCATTTCTAATAAGTAGTATCAGAGCTTGGCTCTTGGAAAAATCACTTAACAGTCTCAAGAGTTTAAATGGCTAGTTTTGGTGATAATGTGTTACCTGAAGGTCTTTCTATTAACAAGACTCTAGGTTTCAATGGTAAAAATTACACCTTTTGGAAGTTAAGAATGAAATATTTTTTTAAAGCAACGGATGTAGACTTTTAGGATGTTATAGAAAAAGGACCAAGGACCCTTTATTCCTACTAAGGTAGAGAATTGTCAATCTATAAAGAAACCAAATGATGAATGGATGAAATTGATAGGAGAAAAGTACAATTAAATGCTAAAGCAAAATTAGTTCTTATAAGTGCTTTTAAGTTAAGATGAATATTTTAGAGTATTAAATTGTGATAGTGCAAAAGAAATGTGGGAGGCTATAGAAATAGCACATGAAGGCACTACTGGTGTTAGAGACACCAAAATTAGTTTGTTAACTCACTAATATGAAATGTTCATAAAGAAACTAGGTGAGTCTATTAAAGATATGAAAAAGAAAAGATTTACTCACATTGTAAATCTTGGCAGCTTTAGGGAAGACTTACTCCTTAAAAGACTTAGTTTCTAAAATCCTGAGGTCATTACCCTTATAATGGCAACTAAAGGTGACTGAGATTGAAGAAATCAGAGAAGAATTAATCAATTCAGTTTCAACACTCTTTGTAAATCTTCAAGAGCATGAAACTATGCTTTAAAAACTCATGATATATGAAGATTAAGAGAAGCAGTAGAGCCTTTCTCTCAAAGCCACTTCTTCGCATCAAGAAGAAGATGATGATGATAATGAAGGAGCAAATATTTCCATGGATATCTTTGAACTGAATGAAGAAAATTTGGGCTATTTGTTACAAAATTTGGGAAGTTCTTCAACAACAAAAGGCAAGGAGGAAGGAGATCAAAAAAGAAGGATGAAAGTAAAGACTTTTCTACTTGCTATGGATGTAAAAAGACTGGACATATCAAGTAGGAATGCCCACAATACCTAAAGAAGAAAAAGGCTCTAGAGAAAAAGAAAGGAAAGAAGAAAGCCTTCATATCATCCATATGGGGAGATAGTGAAGAAGATGATCATGGAGACAAAATTGAAGGATAAAATCTCTATCTCATGGGATAATAGGATGACCAGGTAAATAATCAAAACTTAACTCACTTTTATAATGAATTATCAAATGGTTTTGAAGAATTATATGATGAATTCATAAAAATTGTTAAAGCTTTATGAAATTCTAAGAAGAAAATTTCTATTCTTGAAAGTGAATCACTTGTTCTACAAAAGGAAAACTCTTTTTTAAAGAAAAGAAAATTTCATTTATGGAAAAATAATTAAAAATTTTGAAATCATGCAATATGTGTGAAAATCTAAAGATTGAAAAAGAAAACTTAACTAATACCTTATCTAAATTCAGCTAAGGTAGAGATAAATTAAATATACTACTTAGGAAAACAAATATGTGTATTTAATAAAGCTGGTATAAGATATAATTCTAAAAAGAAAAAAAAGTATTATAAGAATTTCTTTGTTCCAACTATTATGACAAGTAGTCCCTTTAGTACATGCTTTCATTGTAATAAAAAAGGTTATACTTCTCAAAATTGTGTTTTCAAGAAAAATAGACCTCTTGAATACAAAAAGGTATGGGTTTCAAAGGAAAAAACTAACATTCAAGGACCCAAAAAGTACTTGGATAGTGGATGCTTAAAACACATGACTAGAGACAAATCCAAGTTCATTTCTCTTCAACTTAAACATGGAGGGAAAGTCACTTTTGGAGGAGATGGAAAGGGAAACATCATTGGCATTAGCAAGGTTGGTAAAAACTCTTCCACCTCTATTAATAATGTTTTATTAGTTGATGGTTTGAATCCTAATTTACTTAATATAAGTAAATTATGTGATAAAGATAATGAAGTGATTTTCAATTCAAACCATTGTATTATTAAAAATAAAAATAACGATAAAATCATCCTAATAGGCCACAGAATCAATAATGTGTATATAGTGAATCTAGATGAGGAACCTCTTTTAGATTCTAATTGTCTAATTAGTATGAGTGATTATAGTTGGCTATGACATAGAAGTTTAGCACATGAAAGTATAAGCTTATTAGAAAAACCATCATAGGAAGATTTTGTCATTGGGCTATCTAAAAGCAATTTTAAAAAAGATAAAATTTGTGATGCATGCTAAAAAGGAAAACAATTTAGAGCATCTTTTAAATCCAAAATTTTTTTTTCCACCTCTAAACTATTACAACTACTTCATTTGGACTTGTTTGGTCCATATAGAACAAAGAGCCTTGGAAGAAACTCCTATGTCTTTGTTGTTGTGGATGGCTATTCAAGATATACTTGGATATCATGGAGGAGAATTTGAAAATTCAGACTTTCAATTTTTGTGAAGAAAATGGAATAGATCACAACTTTTCAACTCCTAGAACCCCTCAACAAAATGGAGTATTATAAAAGAAAAACAAAATACTAAAGGAAATGGCAAGAACAATACTCAATGAAAAGCTAGGCTGATGTTGTAAATACTACTTGTTATATAATGAATAGAGTCATGATTAGGCCAATCCTAAAGAAAACTCCATATGAATTACATAAAGGAAGAAAGCCAAATATATCTCATCTCCATGTGTTTGGCTGTAAATGCTTTGTTTATAATAATGGAAAATATAAACTAGGAAAGTTTGACGCTAAATCTGATGAAGCTAACTTCTTAGGTTATTCTAGCTACAGCATGCATATAGAGTGTACAATAAAAGAACTCAAACTATTGAAGAATCTATACATGTGGTCTTTGATGAAAATAATCAAAATAACTCAAAGAATGTCTCAGAAGAAATCAGTATAAGATTAGAAAATTTGAGTTTAGAAGACCAACATGAAATAAAAGAAGATGAGATAATATCTCCAAGAGTTAGAATAACTGAGGATAAATATGAACCACAAAATCTTCTAACATCATGGAGAAATGTGAGACATTAGCTAATTGAGCAAGTCATTGGTGATGTATCACAAAGGGTGACTACCCAAAATTGCCTTAGAAATACAAGTAGTCATCTAAGTTTTCTCTCTAAGATAGAACCCAAAAACATAGAAGAAGCCTTAATAGATGATTATTGGGTATTGACTATGCAAGAAGAATTAAATCCATGTGAAGGAATCTAAGTATGAGACTTAGTACCCAAACCCAATAACTATCCTATTATAGGAACTAAATGGTTTTTAGAAAAAAAAAAAAAGAACTTGATAAAATAGGAAACATAGTAAGGAATAATGTAACACCCCCAATCCTATGATTCTTTTTAGTTCGTTAAATAATATAATATACAGAATTGGTGAGTTACCACTACCTTTACCCTAGTAAATTTTTAATTTTTACCAAGTTCATTAGTTAGATGTAATTAATTTGGGAATTCTACACTCGGGATACTCACATGTAACATAGTAGCAAAAAAATATTAATTAAAACAATTGAAACAAAAATATATATATGTGCATCCACATATATAATCCATTTATAGTAAATACCAGTGTCATTCATTAGACATATATCTATGGATATGTGAGTGTGTTAACTAGAGTAAAGAGACAACAAACCTATCACTCATACCCCTTTTTAACAAAAGGCTGCTAGTGTATTTCTAACTCATATATCCTAATACATATATGCCCTTATCCTATACACCAAAAATCATCCTCCTAATCCTTCCAAAATATTAATAAAGATTCAAGGTACCGAGCATGTCAAAATTTCACTATACATTCCTAAGACTTTATGCAGTTAAGGTGTAGGAAAAAACTTTCCATACATATATAACCCATAGCTCCTTAGTGACCAAAAAATACCCCAGGAAGGGTATCTCTACCAACTCTATTTCCACCTCTAGTAGTATCTAGTACCTAGATACAAACCATCATTTCATATGAGAATAAATCCCAGTAGTAATAACAACCTGTCTTTAAAAATTCACTAGTTTATACTACTGTAAACATATGAAAATACACTACATTTCTTTACATTAAATGATAAATCAAATATATTGGGATACTATGCATGAATCATACAGTTATATTTCACATCTTATATTCATACTTATGCAATCATCACATACCCATCATACTGGATATACATATGTTATCAGATTATATCACATTCGTTAAACAGGATATATATACATCACTTCATAATGGTAACAAGGTTATAATCACATATAGACAAGAGAATAACCAAGGAAATCAGAGCATTTAAGGACTAATGCCAAATCATTATCATCACAATATCATACTGAGAGAAATTCAGAGAGTCGCCACGCGAACAACTCCTCAATAAACCTTCACTCTTATGTGAGTTTCTTATAGTCTATGACTACCCACAGTTCTTAACTACAATCTATTTGTAATTCGGTAGTCCTTGACTGCAATTCATGTACATGCTGGAGCGTCCCCCAGTGAATCCAGGGACATCCATCCTCAATGTGCCTATAGGGTCGCCACCCATCTCCTTAGTAGTTCATCCCCTAAACACTCCTTCTCAAGCTCCCTACCTACCTCCTCATCAGTTCATCCCCATCACCAAAACCCAGGGTCCCTACCACTCTCCTGGCAATTCTTTCCCTGTATACATGGGATTATTGTTCTTTAACAAATCATCTTCTAAAATACTATTCACAGGCATATAGACTAGGGTGATTCGGCTTACATAATGGTTATGTCTTACTTTAAGTATGTGACTCCTTTAAATTGGCCATAGAGGAGTTCACTAACTTAAAATTAATAACCATTATGCTATTTTCAAAACCATTTCATTTAGCTGTGGAATGCCTAATGGTCGTCCCATACCGACAATTGGTCACTTGACATAAGCTTATCTACCACTATCCACACACTAGGAATACTTTCTCATTTCTCTTGTATTTCTCATGCTTATTCCTTTTTAATATCATTTTATTCTTGCTCTCTCTCTTTTATTCTCAACCCTATTGTTATCCATTATGTCATTCTAGGTTTAAATCCCTTGTTTGAGTTAAGTCTTGGGCTACTAAGCTTCAAATTGCGTTATTGAGTTCATTTTTTAGAACAAAGGCCTACAAGTTGACTCTCACCCTCCTGGCAGTCAACTTCCAACTCTCTGTCCTACCAATTTTCTCAACCCGGGGGTTACCAGTCGACTACCTAACCTGATAGGTGGCTGCTCTGTTCTTGGCAAATTTCTAGAAAAGATGAGCATGGCAGTCGACTGCTAGCACTCTATATGCATTTTTGGGCAATTGAAGAACATGATAGTCAACTAATAAAGGCTACAAGTCGACTGCTACATTATACTTTATTTTTTAAATCATCCGTTGACCCAAATTTTTGCCTAAGAACTTGTTTATAAACCCTTTCTGATAATTAACAACTCAATATCATTATATAAACATAATTTACCATATAAAAATAGCCTAAACTACTGTTTAATCTCACTCAAATCTTAGATTAAACCCCATTCTCATTCAATAGGTAGAGACCCATTTCTCATAATTTGATTTTAGCATGTATAAGTATATTCATGCAGTTTAAAACACTCAATAGCAATCACAAATACCAAGAATATAGTTTTAATCCCTCTTTTACTTTCATTAACATCAAAATCTCATTTTTCAATAGTAAATTAGAAATTAGAGGGAATAAGTTGCTTTGATACCTTATTTCCTTGTTGGTGAACTGATTATTATGTTAGATGCCTTCCTAAACACTTTTCTGGGTTCAACTCTTATTGAAAGTGGAGATTTGGTCTTTTCTTCTTTACTTTCTCTCTCTACTCGATTCTCTTTTCTCTCTCTAAATTCTAGAATGCAAGGTGATAAAGGAGGCTTATGGGACTTGGCTTTATTTATAGGTGGCCTGGGAATTGTCAATTCTAATCATGATTCTTGATCATTCAGCTCAAAATGATAATTTCTCTGACCACATGCCAATTTGCCATTTTTCCCCTGAACCATTGGTTGGAAAATTCAAAATTTTGGTAGCTACAGTAACCTTTTTGGCTAAAATTACAATTTTTTGCCCTAGAGTTTTGAAAACCTACACAACTTCCTTCACTAAACCTTTTCTTTTCATTCAAGTCCCCACTCTTTTCTCTTAAATTTAGTCCTTCCTTCTAATGTAAATACCTGCAATCTAATGCAATGTACAAAAGCATTCAACTTATTTAAAAACTAACACACATCCCTCAATAAATAAGAGGAGCGGATGTCACATTTCTTCTCTCCTTTAAAGGAATTTTGTCATCGAAATTAGCACATACCTAATTGAACAATTCAAGGAAGGTTCTTTTCATGTCATCTTCTTTCTCCCACGTGGCTTCTAGTGGTGATGATTGATCCCACAATACCTTTACCAGTGGAATAGTCTTATTCCTCAATTGTTTGACTTTAGTACCAATGATTCTTAAAGGTCTAGGATGATAAGTTAAATTATCTTTCAATTATACAGTACTAGCATCAAGAATATGTGAAGGATCAGGAATATATTTACGAAGTTGAGAAACATGAAAAACATTGTGAAGATTGGACAAAAATAGGGGTAAAGCTACTTGGTAAGTAGATGAACCAATTCTTTTCAAAATCTAGTATAGTCCAATGTATCTAGGATTCAGTTTCCTGGACTTAATAGCCTTACCAATACTAGTAACTGGAGATACTTTGAGGAAAATATAG
Source organism: Senna siamea (assembly GCA_031216115.1). Taxonomy (NCBI): domain Eukaryota; kingdom Viridiplantae; phylum Streptophyta; class Magnoliopsida; order Fabales; family Fabaceae; genus Senna; species Senna siamea. Next base: position 16,836,562 of record CM062356.1, read on the forward strand.
TCTCCTTTTGCAAATTCTAGTGGTCTCATTCTTTTAAAAACTAACATACATCCTTCAATAAATAGGAGGAGTGGATGTTACAAAGAAGGCTAAATTAGTTGCAAAAGGTTATAATAATCATAAAGAAGGAATAGATTATGATGAAAGTTTTGCACTTATAGCTAGATTGGAGGCCATTAGAATGCTCTTGTATATGCATGCATTAAAAACTTTATACTTTTTCAAACAGATGTTAAAAGTTCTTTTCTTAATGACATTATAATGGAAGAGGTTTATGCTAAACAACCCCCAGGTTTTGAAAAATCATCTTTACCTCACCATGTTTATAAACTCAAAAAGGCTCTATATGGTTTAAAGCAAGCTCATAGAGCTTGTATGAAAGATTGAGCAATTTTCTGGTAAAAAATGGTTTTTCAAGGGGAAAGCTTGATACAACTCTTTTTATAAAGAAAAAAAATAATGACATATTGATTTTTCAAATATATGTTAATGATATAATATTTAGGTCTACTAATGAATCTCTTTGCCAAGAATTTTCTAAACTAATGCAATGAGAATTTGAAATGTCAATGATGGGAGAACTAAACTTCTTTCTCAAATAAAGAAAAAAAAGGATGGAACCTTTGTAAGTCCAACTAAATATGCAAAAGAGTTGCTTAATTAGTTTGAGATAGAGAATGCTAAACCTATAAGAACTCCCATTAGTCCATCTACTAAAATAGACAAGGATGAAGAAGGTTAATGCTTTTACATCATAAAATATAGAGGTGTGATTGTCTCATTAATTTATTTGAAAGTAAGTATACCATATATTATGTTTAGTGTCTACTTGTGTGCTATGTTCCAAATTGATCCAACAATGTCTCACTTCACTACTGTGAAAAGAATATTTAGATATTTAGTTGGTGTAACACCTCTAGTAACACACCTTTACCCATGGTTTCTTTATCATTAATTAAAAGATATAAAGTATAGTTATATGATAATGGTGTGTTACCATTACCCTTAGCTGAGAAATTTTAAACTTGTTACAATTTAATTTTGTTGAGTGCATCTTAGATCGGGTCTCTACTCTCGAGTTTACTCACTCTTGCAGCGGAATAGAATATATAAATTATACCTGAATTACTATACATAAACATGTATTCTTAGTTAAATAGAGTTAAATAACTATTAGGCATAGAGGCAAAAATCCTGCCACTCGTGACCCCATCAGCTAGTCTAAACATTCATTCATATACATCAAAATTTAGATAGCCTATACAAGAGATATTCTAGACTAGCCTTTCCAAAAATCATAAGACTAGTACAATGATAGCATGTGCCTATACTATCTCAAAATAAATTAATCAATTTCTTATACCCCTTAATGGGTACTTCTTCCCATATTACCTTTTCTTCAGCCTCGGGACCTACACATCTGATACATACCAGCACTAATGTGAGAAATGAATCTCAATAGCAATGCACCTGTCTCTAAAATTACCAGCTTGTGCCACCATGCTTGTAGGAAAAATCTCTACATTCTTTCATCATAAAACATACTACATAGCATATACTATTAGGGTATAATGCATACAACATACTTTCAATCATGTAAATCATATGCTCAAATTTATGCATGTACATTTAAACATATTCTCTTTCAAATAGGGGATGTCCAGTCATTATCATTCTCATCATCACTTTCATATAAACATATGTGGGATAGTAAACATGTCATCATTTCATTTCATAACATGTGAGTAGTACATAAAACATCATAAGAGTAATCAGGAGAGTTGCTTAGCAACAACTTCACGCACCACTATCTATATAAATGAGTGCATGGCTATTTATTCATGCCTTAACCTTTGTACATTCTGAGGCTTCCCTCAGCTGAATCTGAGTACCTTATTGGTCCTTGCCCCTTTTTGGTAGATCATCCCTGACCATTAAGATTTCCACCCTTTCATCCCAAATGGGGCTAGTATAAACTCATGGGATCACCTTTAACTCTACCCGAATCATTTCCTCTCTATATTTAGGCGAATCATAGTACTATGGAACTATCCCTTTCTGATGGATCACACTCCTAGTACGCTATTCTCTATATATACTTTAGGGTGAATCGGCTCATGTCCATGGTTATGCTTAACTCGAAGTAGTGTTTCTCATATGGCCTTTGGGAGATGACACTAACTTAAAGTTCGCAACCATCACAGTGTTTTCAAAATTATCTAAGTTCAAGTGGATGTTTAACCATCCCAATTAATGGCACAACTGTAGAATGCCCAATAGCTGTCCCATACCGACAATTGGTCACTCGATCATGAGCCTATCTACCCTAAGGCATACACTTAGAATACTTTCCTCTTTCCTATTTTGTGTTTTTTGCTCTCTCTTTATTTCACTATCACAAAGGTCTCATTACCCAAGGGATTCGTGACTCTATCTTATGCATGTTACCCATTACCTCCTTAGTTTAGATCCTTAATTTGAGTGAAAATCTGGGCTAATTTCCTCTTAAAATGGTCAATTGAGCTCATTAAATATGTTAGAAAGCTGGTAGTCGACTTCCCCTTTTCTGATAGTCGGCTATTAGCTTACTGCCTAGAATGTCTTCTCTTGATCGAGAGCTACCAATCGGCTACTAAAGGCTTGGCAGTTAGCTACTAGCCTTGACAGTCGACCTCCAAGGGTCTGGCATTCGGCTGCCAGCCTACTGTGAGATTTCCTAGAAGATCTGGGCCCAACAGTTAACTACTAGGGGCACAACAATCGGCTGCTAGCCTTCAATAGTGTTTTTTGGAAAATGAAGAACACGACAGTTGACTTCCAGGGGTCTGGCAGTCAGTTGCTAGTGTTCTGTCTCACTTTTCTAAGTAGAGTATGAGTACGGCAATCGACTTCTATGGTTAGAAGTCGGCTGGTAGCACTCCATTTGTTTAAAAAATCATGGTTTTACCCAGATTTTAGCCTTAAAACCTGTTCTCAAACCCTTTTCTCAAAGTCTTAATGCCAGCTGTCAAACATCATCTAACATTCATCACATGCCCAAAACTTAGCTTAACATTTCTCAAACTAAGATTAAATCACATTTTCTTAGTTAGGGCAAAAGCTTACTTTCTAAAATCATCAACAAGCATAAATGAGCATAATAAATCAACAAACATTACCCAATAGCAATAAAAAACATATAGAATGTAGGTTTAAAACCCCAAACTTCACTTAAAACATCCAAAAGTCACATTTATTAGTACATTTTTTACACATTTCAAAAGTAGGGTTTATGATGAATTGCTACCTTGATTCTTGGCAATGTGTGTCTAGGATGTGTTTAGAAGGCTCTCCCCTTACTGTAGAACTAATTTTTGGCTTCAAATTCGCCCTTTCCTTCAAGAAAACTCCCCTCTTGTGCCCTAACTTGCCCCTTTCTCCCTACTCACCCCTTTTGCTTCTCTCTTTAACAATACTGATAGGTGAAAGTGTGTGGGGGTTTAGGGCTTCAATTAGGGTTTAAGAGAGTTTAGGAAATTGCAATCTGGTCCCTAAGCTCTTTTGCACTCTTAGACTCACTCATTTTTTTCCCTTTTCAATTGAGTCCTTAGCCACCTCTTGTCAAACCTTCATTTATTTTCTTTCAATTAAGTCCTTATGCTAATACAATTGTATGGAATTAATGCAACATACACAAGTATTAGAATTAAAGTTAACAAGCATCTCTTTAATCATATTTGGAGCAGATGTTATAGTTGGAACCTCACAAATAGGACTGTGGTATCCTAAAGGATATCCTTGCACTATAATTGGTTTCTCATATACTGACTTTGATGGCAATAAATCAAATAGAAAGAGTACTAGTGGTGCTTGTCAATTATTTGGAAATTCACAATTATCTTGGTTTTTCAAGAAGTACAATTGTGTTTCTCTATCTACAGCTAAAGCAGAGTACTTAGTAGCAGGAAGCTATTGTGCTCAAGTACTTTGGATGAAGTAGCAACTCCAAGATATAGATGTATTTCTTGAAAATATTCCAATAAAATGTGAAAACACAAGTGCCATTAATCTCACCAAAAATCCCATAATGCATTCACAAACAATGCACATTGATATTAAACATCATTTTATTATAGATCATTTACATAACCACAATGTGTCATTAGAGTTTATACAAATTGAGTATCAACTAACTAACATTTTCACAAAACCACTTCCTGAAGAAATATTTTGCTTTATAAGAAAAGAACTAGGAATGTCCATACATTAGAACTCATAATTGTTTCCCCCATTGAGCATATTTTATTAACATTCATTTACTAACTTAAGCATCAGAGTGGCCAAAGTTTTGTTTTGCATGTATTCTTGGTAATTCCTGGCTCACTTATCTTCAAAATTGAAATGTATGAAGATATCTTGATGCTAGGGACAGAAAAATGGTTCAAATTTAGTTATACAATGTTAAAAGCATCTAAGAAAATCAATGAGAATTAATGCAAATTATAAGAAAAAAGAGGTTTAGAATGTTGAAAATACGATTTTTGCAAGTCTATAAGGAAAAATTCAACTTCTTACAAGAAGAATTTGATTGCTCACTATCAGGAAAATTTAAGAAACTAAAATATAGAGTAACCAATCGAATGATGATGGATAACAGTGGACTGATGAGTTCTTGCCTTTTCTGGGTTGGCTAAGGAACTGAGAAGTTGATTGATTACAAGAGACCAACCATCTGATGAAGAACAATAGACTGATGGTGGTGAACAGTCGACTAATGACTCTCGGGTTTGGATTTTTAAAAGGGAGGAAAACCCTGATAGTTGACTACTTATGAAAAATAGTCAAATGCTTAGCTATAGAAGGCAATAAAATAGTAGTTTAACATCATTTTCTCCAAATTTAAAATTTCAATCCTTACCTCTCAAAATTCTCTCAAATTTCTTACAGAAGCTCACAAAAACAAATCAATTAAGTGATTACGTACCCTTGTGTGATTATAACCCATCCAAAATCACTTCATTTTATCTCAATTTCACTCTAAAATTCTAAAATCCCAATTTCAAAAATTTTTGAAACCCTAGCCCCAGTTTCTCAATTTTCCATTTCTAAGCCATTTTTGCTGAAATGGAACCAATTAAACATGCCTCAAGAGTGTTTCTATAATCCCTAAACACTTTTCCTACTTCAAATCCATCAATCTCATGAAATGGCATCAATGAAAACCACTAAGAGTGAAGAATAAGAGGAGGTAGCTCTAATCCTTCACCATTTAGTGGTTACTTCTCATCTTTAGCATTGGAGAAGAATTACACAGAGAAATTTGCACAGAGAAGTGTCACTCCAAGTAAGTTTTTAGATACCAGATTCTTTGAAGAAGAGAATTTTATTATTTTTCCTTTGTTGAAAAATGCTGGGCTATATAAACTAATAAAGTTAGAGAGGAAATTGAGTCCTTTGATTGTCAAAATATTCTATGCCAATCTGAATTGGGATAAGGAAAATTACTATGTTACTACTGAGGTCAGAGGACATAAAATCTCTGTTACCTATAACCAATTAGGAGAATGGTTAGAGGTTGCTAATGAAGGATATCAACTTTCAGACCTTCCTTCATGCCTCTCAGAGATCCTAGGTTATAATAGGAGTCAAATGCATAACTTTCTACTAGGAAAACCAGATGCTCCCCCAAACCTAGCAGAGAAGCCTACCCTTAACTATACTAATTTTAAGCTACAAAATAAGCTATTACATAATATTGTTTCTTACTTCATTGTAAAATAAGGCAAGAAATTTTTCTTACGCAAGTGAGATAGAGCAAATCAATTGCATCCTTACTAGAGAAAAATTTAACCTACTATATTACTTGTGACAAAAGATGCTCAAAACTACCAAGAATAAGGGGATTACACTTCATCGTGCCTCACTCATCACCTTCATCCTCCAAAATCATAGGATTCTACCATTTGAAGTGGATAAGATCTCACCTACCAAGATAGAAATTAACACTTTATCCAGTTGAAATACATAAAGTATCTTGGAAGTTAGGTACCCAAGCCTAGAAGACAAGAAAATTCAGATATAGAAGAGGATGCTCCTGTGGAAGAAGGAGTAGGATCATTTTCTTCTCCACATCCTGCTTTAAATTATAACCACTTCTCCATCTCATAAACCTTTTAGACATTCCAAGACAATGTGAATAAGATGCTCGGCAACATTGAAGAAAGACTTGAGGTTATGGAAATCATAATCAAAACCATCAAAGATCTCTTCTAACAGCTACTACAAAGAATAGATGGCTTAAGAGGACTCATCTTAGTCTTTATTGCTATTTTAATTGCTTATTATAGACTTATCCTTCACCCTTTTGTTGATGAAAAATACTGAGAAGTAGTTAGATAGTAGATTGATAATTGGACTGAATATCATTTTGGATTATCTTTGAAATCTCTGAATATTACTTCTAATGATAAAATTTATCTTGAATTATTATTTTTGAATTATGAATTATCATTGGATTATTAGCTTTAGGCTAAATTAAAACTAATTTCTGAGTTATATAAACTATTTCTCATTTACAGCAAGTGTATTTGTTATTTGCAATGATAGTTAAAATGATTTAGTTGTTTCTTAATTTGTAGCTAACTTGCCAAACTCTTCAATTATTTGCCTCCAAACTAATTTTTTTTACAATTTGAATGAAAATTATTTGCCTCCAAACTAAAACGAAACATTCTTTTCAAAAAACTAGTGGTGTTATTTCTTTCAAAAATATTTCTACTGAAGTATGAAAAATCAATTTTGGTTTTTAATAAACTCTAATAAATGTTACTTCTGCTACATAATCAAAAATTGATTTTACTAAAATAAAATTCAGGGTTTCAAAATTTTTTTTTATATATATTGAAATATTTGAAACATTTTTGAAACAAGCTCAAAACTCTTATATCAAAATTTTATCAAATTGCATTTACAAAAGGGGGACTTTTCTCTCCAACCAATTTTGAAAGCTTGACAAACTAAAATGCATATATTCAGGGGGAGTTTTTCAAAATCCTTCATGCAAGCTTTTATTGAATTCAATAGGTTTGTCATCATCAAAAGGGAGAGATTGTTGACCCCATTGAGCATGAAATGGTTTTTATGATAACAAAGACATTGAAGAATTTTTTAGGTTAGAAGAACAAATTCCAAAGATGTAACACCCCATCCTTCTAACCCTATTAAAAGTATATTAATCTCAGTAAAACTCTTTGGCTACAAAGGTGGTGTGTCATCCTTAATCTTTGTCTTTAATTGTTACCTGAGTGAAATTTTAAATTTCCATTTTGTTGATTGATTAGGTTTGGGTTCATTACTCAAGTATTATACTCATACAATACACAGCGGAAGACTAAACAAATAATAGTAATAATTAATTACAACATTGTAGGTAAAAATTTCTCTCATCACTTTTTCTTTTCATTCACATTCATTTTTATCAATATTTACAATGTCATACATATACTTCAAGATATGTGTAGTGTTTTTAGTTTCTGAGAGTAAAGAGGCAACAACCCTGCCACTCATACTCTTTCTCAAAAATTACCTACTAGTAATTACCACTTTCACATATCCAAATATATATGCCCATTCTACTATGTACATCCAAAAAATATTTATCCTAATTCTATTTCCAAAATATAAAGGAATTAGGATAAACTAGGCTACTTTTCTAAGTATTTACATCATATCCAAATATACATATTTTCCATCCAGTATATTGAGGATGGACTTTTACAATTGCTACTAGTAGATCCCTTGGATTATATTAAACGTTCTTAAAAATAAGACCTCTACCAGCCTCACCTCTACCTCGAACAACACTATATATCTAGGCATCTGATACATGCCAAGTACAATTATGAGTATATTTTCTCAGTAGTTAAGAAATTTAATTTATTTTATAAAATATCTAGCATGTACCATCGTAATAATTATACGAAAAATATCTCTACCTTCTCCTTATTTAAATAATTTCTTTAACCTTAAAGGAATGTAATGCATACGTGTATGTGTTATAGGGATATATGTAATGACCCCCTTATTCATACTATACATTCCTCTATTAGAGTAACAGAAGTATATAAAGTTTTGAATAAATTCTTCACTTTTCCCATGTCAGGGAACATCAGAGGGTTGCTACTAGTTGAGTGTAACCCAAATAGACTCTTCTCACAGTCCATTCAAATTTCACTCAACCCTAAATCCTGTGTAGCGTTTCTATTATCACATTATAAACCATAACATACTCTAGAATACAAATTCTAACAACCATTCAAATACAATTGAGATACGTTATTTTATACTACTAAATCCTTTCATACATCAGTTAGTAAAAACCATAATCCATCAAGTTCATTATAAGAATCTATCTTCCCAAAACATTTTCTATCAAAAATTTGGCAGAGTTTCCCCTAAAATTTGGACATTTCCCTTATATACAATAGCCCAAACAACATATACAGCTAGTAATTTCATCAATAAAACCAAAAATCAATGTTACAGATATATATATACAAATTCAAGCCCAATTCTAGGCCATTGTGTCATCCTGACATCCTTCTTCGGCCCAACTATCTCCTAGGCATTTCCTGTTCCTGGTCATTTGAGTAAACAACTTAATGAGCTGGTTAAATTCCAATAGAGAAATTTACAGTTAAATACTTATAAAATAGTTGGATGCTCAACTGTGACAACGCACAGAAAATATCTCCCCAATTTGATTTAAATGCATGTGAATCACTAAATACTTTTAAATTTAAAATGTGTGGGAAATCGATGCAAAGCAATATAATGAGTATATTATCTTTATTCTAAAAAATTATACTAAAAATTTTACTTAAAATCATGCCTGACGATTTCATATACTCATCTATCACACATCTCATGTTACTATTTATTATTCATTTCAAGTTGCATGCCGTTTTAACTAAAAACATGATTTTTGGTTGGGTGTAATATGTAACACCAATCACTCAAAAACAACGCCTATATTGTGAGTGTGATCCATAACACCAATCACCCACTCAAGGATTGGGTGAGAATCAACATCCAGGGCATCCCCTAACATGTACACAAACGCTAATTCTCATCCTCATGCAGTCTATATAGAAATACATACACATAGCTGACCAATACTCAAGGTTACAAGATATTATACTTAAACTAAAATGTTACCCTATATAGGTTATCCCCCTTTATACTCCCTAAAACTTTTATAGGGTTGTCCTGGTTTAACGAATAATCCCTAACAAATGCAGACCAATCCAATAAAAAAAATCAATTTACAAAGCCATCTCATAGGAGATATTCAACGGCCGTCCCATACTAACTATTGAACATCCACCTTAAGTTAGTCTGTTCCTATGGCATATAATCCCAATAGCCAAATTCTATCAAACATGCACCAAATATTCTCAATACACAGGCATTCTTATATACTCATATATGTTTTTCCAGCACTCATTCCCATTTAATACAATCATGCTTAAAATAGCAATTCACAACGTCAATTAAAAGTCAGGGGAGTGTAAATTACTATACTTTTACTGTTTGCTCCTATTTAGGTCGAGATTTTCCTTTCTTCTTGGAGATTGGTCCCAATTAGTTTTTTGAGAAAATAATTTAAATCTTAGGTGGGTTTCCTTTCAATTATGTTTTCTTACAGTTAATTGTCTATTTTTTAGGTCTTTCTAATCCTTAAACATGTTCGGAGTCAAATTCAATAGAAAAACATCAAATTGGAGTATTTTAAATTATACCGGAGGTTTCGAAAGCTCAAAATTTGATTTTACAACTTTCTAGCAACTTCGGTGATGGCGCACGGTAGAGCACGGCGGCAAGGGTCAAAAATTACTACAAAATGTAGCCCGCAACTTAAGGATGCCAGATCCGGGGTCGGTTTGACAAAACACGGTGGTTTAACTATAATTTTTTGGCGAAGAATGCAACAGTGGTTTAAACTATTTTTCCTCTGTTAACGACACGTAGAGGTGGTTTGTCGCCGGTTGGCAGCTGGCGGAGGAAGCTGGCAGCTCAGGCTAGCTGATGGTGGCGTTGGTGTGTTGAACGGCGTCAGATGGTGGAGAGCAAAGCTGGTCTTCAAACTCAAGACGGAGGGAAACAAGGCTATTTTTGGCCACTGTGGTGGTCGTCGATCATTGCTGGGGCTTGCTACTGCATCGGCTAAGCTGCTGAACCTTCCAGCAGTGATAGGCAGTGGTGACTCAGCCGAACAGTGGATGAGCGCAGTGAAGGTGGTAGAGGAGAGAAATTTTACGCGAGAGAAAGAGACAGAAAAAGAGGAAAATGAAAGGAAAATATGAGATTTTGGCATTTTGTGGCCTCCAAGGCCATTTTGGTCATTTCTCGCTTTGCCTGGGGTAAATTTTGGATGCATTCTTCAATCTAAGCAAGAATATTGGCCCATATGGAAGGGATTTAGAAATATTTTGAGGATTTTAAGCGTTCCAAAATATCTGCTAAATCCTTAAAGCCAGATCAAATTTTCTCTGTCAGATAAGATTTTTGTTTTGAAAAATTCTCAAATTTTAACTGCAACCTTAGAAAAATATGCTTAATTCAATTCCAACAAAATTTAAATTTATTTTAAAAATTAGGTTATTACATTCTTCCCCCTTAAAAGAATTTTGTCCTCAAAATTCATACCTGCAAACAATTCTAGATAACGTTGTCTCATCTCATCCTCCTTCTCCCACGTCATCTCCTGAGATGCTACATCCTACCAAAGTACCTTAACTAAAGGGATTACTTTATTTCGGAGTTACTTAGTCTTAAAGTCAAGGGTTTGGATAGGCGTAGATTCATAAGTCAAATTTTCTTTTAATATTATAAGTTGATTCCCCAATATATGCATGGGATCTGAGACATATTTTCGAAGTTACGAGATGTAGAATATGTCATGCAAGTTTGACAGGTAGGGAGGTAAAGCAATTTGGTAGGCGACTGGACTGACTCTTTGCAAGATTTGGAATGGTCTTAAGAATCTGGGACTCAATTTCTTTGTCCTTATTTGTCTACCAATACCTGTAGTGGGTGACACTCTTAGGAATACGTGCTCTCCCTCATTGAATTCTAAGGGTCTCCTTCTCCTATTTGCATAGGTTTCTTGTCTCTGTTGGGTAACCCTCATCTTCTCCCTGATTATCTTAATCTTATCAATAGTCTCTTGTACAATTTCTAGTTCCAACAATGTACTATCCCCTATAAATACCCAACTTAAGGACGATTTATAGCTTCTCTCATACAGAGCAATATATGGTGCTATACCTATGGTAGAGTGATAACTGTTATTATAAGCAAACTCTATCAAAGGTAGGTATTTATTCTAACTTCCCTTTTGTTCTAGCACACAAAACCTTAACATATCTTCTAAGGTTTGGATTATTCTCTCAAACTGTCCATCGGTTTGAAGATGATAGGCGGTGCTAAACTTAAGTTGGGTTTCTAATGCCTGCTGTAGGGATTGCCAAAATCTCGAGGTAAACCTAGGGTCTCGGTCTGATACTATACTTGATGGTACCCTGTGTAGTCTCACAATCTCCTTAAGGTATACTTGGGATAATTTCTCCATGGAATACCTAATCTTGATAGGTAAAAAGTAAGCGGATTTGGTTAATCTATCCACTATTACCTGAATGGAATCATAACCAGCTGGTGTTCTAGGTAGTCCAACTACAAAATCCATAGTTATTTGATCCCATTTCCTTTTCGGTATCACCAATGCCTTGATAATCCTGCGGGTCTTTAATATTTTATCTTAACTTGCTAACAAGTAAGACAAGAATTCACATACTTCATGATATCCTTTCGCATACCCGGCCACCAAAAATTTCTTTTTAAATCTTGATACCTCTTGGAAATACCTGGATGGATGGTATAGTGGCTTCGATGAGCCTCTGCTAACACTTTCTCCTTTAGTTCCTGATGGTTTGGAATTACTATTCTTTTCTTAAACATTAACACTCCATCAGAGGCTAACCTAAAATCAGGTTGGTTCACATAGATTCCCAAGGATTCATCCTCTAGTTGGGCTTGTCTAATCTGGTCCCTCAAATCACAGCTTATTAGGAAGTCACTCATTACTAATCTCTTTGAAAATGAAATTACATTGAGGCTAAGATTCCTAAAGTCCTCAAGTAATCTCATCTCATCTACCATTAGACTGGTTAATTGTAATGACTTCCTGCTTAATGCATCAGCTACTACATTTGCTTTCCCTGCATGGTACTTTAACTCAAAGTTAAAGTCCTTCAAATACTCTACCCACCTTCTCTGCCTCATATTTAACTTTGGTGAATTTTGTAATGTAGATGCCAAAGGTAAGGGGGTAGATTATGTCTAATTTAGAAGAAAAGGATTGAGGTTACCACTCTATATGCTTGGGAAAATTGGATATAACTTATATTTGGTACTTTAAAACTAACATAATTTTGACTAGTGTTTATGGTTTGCCCAAAGCTCATGAAAGAAACCAGCTATGGGCCTTCTTTGAACACTGCGATTACCAAGGTAACCCATGGCTCATTTTTGGAGATTTTATTCAAGTTCTAAGACATGATGAAGAACTTAGTAGAGTAAATCTCATGAAGGAAGTAGACTAATTTTAAATGTTTGTAAATAACCTTAGATTGATTGAGATACCATCCAAAGGAAATTGGCATACTTGAACCAATAACATAATTAAGGAGGATGTCATTTGGGAAAATTTGGATAGATTCATATGTAATTGGTCCTAGAAAAGCCTATTTCGAGACAATATGGTTGAAGCATTCCCAATACATGCTTTAGATCACTCACTTTAGTTGCTCTTCACAAAAAAAGGCAATTGGAGGAAGAAAAAGGTATTTATGTTTAAAGCCATGTGGCTTAAAGAACCTTCATGAATTAGCATAGTGCAGCAAGCCTAGAGTGAAAGAACTATAAGATCAATGGATTTTCAGTTTAAGCAAAATATTGCTAATGTTACTAGAAACATAATAGAGTGGAATAAAAATCAATTTACAAATTTTATAGAACAAATAAAAGAAAAGGAAAAGAAACTAGTAGAGGTTAAACTAGACATAGAAAATGAATTCAAGAGATGGATAGAGAAGGAGAAGAGAATGAAATTAGAATCACTCTTGGAAAAAGAACAAATCATGTGGGCATAAAGGGCAAAGCAGCTTTGGATGATTAAACAATGTTAGAATTAGTGTGTTTTGGATTTCACGTTTCTTTGTTTGTTTGTTATTATTCCTAGTCAAAAAGTAGTTGGTATTTATTAGGAATTTGTTATAAAGTTTCTACTTTTTTACCACTTTTGAAAGTGTTAAAATCATGAGCATTTTTTTTTTTGCTCAATATTATATATGAAATCTTCAAAATCTTCAAAATCATATCATTTTTTTCTTCAAATATACCACCTCTCTTTGTTGAAAATGCCCAGAAATTGGTATCAAAGCTTACTTCTTGAGATATGCCAATCTTTCAAGCATGGAAGAGCACTTCAATTTCATGACAATGCCACCTCCAGTTTTCACTAGTGAGAATTACCAAATGTGGGTTGTACGAATGGAAACGTATCTAGAAGCTCTAGATTTATATGAGGCAATTGAAGAAAATTATTTCATTCCTCTTCTACCAAATAACCCAACTATGACACAACTCAAAAATCAAAAGGACAAAAAATAAAAAAAATACAAGTCAAATGTTTGTCTATTTGTAACAATATCATCTACAATTTTCACTCATTATATCTCTCAAATTATCCAAGGCTATATGGGATTATCTCAAGACATAGTATGAAGGAAATGATTGAATTAAGGCCATGCAAGTGTTGAACCACATTAGAGATTTTGAGTTGAAGAAGATGAAGGAGTTAAAATCCATTAAGGAATACTCTAAAAGGCTTTTGGACATAGCAAAAAAAGTAATTTTTTGGGTATGGGTTTAATAACTCTTGTATTGTTAAAAAAAATTCTAGTTATTGTTCATGAAGGGCTATGAGAGAAGATTAAACCAAAGAGAGAGCCTTGTTAGCTAAACATAATGGTGAAAAATGCAAAAGTAAGAAGAATAAAAAGAATAAATAAACAAATGAAGGTGGAACACATAATAATAAAGGTAAGGAAAAAAGCTCTAAGGGAACCTACCCTCCTTGTAAGCATTGGGGCAAATCAAGACAAGAACCATTCAAGTATTAGAAAAGGCCTAATGCTAAGTGGAGTAAGTGCAATCAATCTAAGAATGAAGCAATCATCTGCAATCACAAGATTCAACAACAAGAGGCATATGCTTAAGTTTTTAATTAAGACAAGGATTTTTGTAGCAACATGTTTTTCAAGAAACTTTTCAAGATATATCGAGTTGATCGATAGTATATGCACAAATCACATGACTTATGACAAGGAACTCTTCAAAGGCCTAAAGCTTACCAATGATACAAAGGTCAGAATAAGTCATGGTAATCACATTCTTGACTAAAGGAAAAGAAACCGTTACAATTTAAACACAAAAGGTACTAAAACAATTTTTGATGTGCTTTTATGTACCTGACTTAAACCAAAATTTGTTAATTATTGGTCAATTAGTATAAAAAGGCTACAAAGTGTGTTTCAAAGATAATTTTTGTTTGATTAGGGATGCCATAAGTCAAGACTTATTTAAAGTCAAAATAAGAGGTAAAACCTAGTCATTAAATCCTTTTAAGGAGGAGCAAATTGTGTTTTTAGCAAAAGAAAATACAATTGAGATATGGAATAAGAGACTTAGGCACTGTCACTATCAAGGACTTCTCAACATGCAAAAACTTAAAATGCTAGAGGGCTTGCCTGACTTGGAAGGGAACTCACCACATTTCCTTGCTTGCAAATATGGCAAACAAAGTAAACTTCCATTAAAGACATCTTGGAGAGCCGTAAGAAAATTGCAATTGGTGCATACCGATATAGGAAGGCCTCTAATAACCGCTTCACTTAAAGGTAGTATTTACTACATTATTTTTGTTAATGATCTAATTTGAATGTGCCAGATTTATTTTCTAAAGTTCAAATAAGAGGTAAAGAGCATTTTTTGTATGTTCAAAGCAAAAGTGGAGAATGAAAGCAATTATAAAATTCAAATTTTAAGATCTAACAATGGAAAGGAGTATACCTCTCATCAATTTTATCTATTTTGAAATGAATAAGGGATTACCATAAACTAATTTCTCCTTATACTCTAGAACAGAATGGAGTCAGTGTGAGGAGAAAAATATACATCATTGAGGTAGTGAGATGCATGCTATGTGAAAATAACTTACCAAAGAAATTTTTGGTATAAGCAATGAACATAGCCATGTTTCTAAAAAAATAGGCTCCCTAAAAAGGCATTTACAAATAAAACTCCTTTTAAAGCATGGTACAGATACAAACCTTCATTAAATTTCCTTAAAGTGTTTGGTTGTCTTTGTTTTACCTATGTACCTCAAGTTAAAGGAGATAAACTAGACAAGAAGGCTACTCCTGATATTTTCATTGGATACAATATTTTTTCAAAAGCATGTAAACTCTTTCAACTAGAAAATAAGAAGATAATAATATGTAGATATGTCCACTCCATAGAAAATGAAGAATTGGATTGGAAAGACTCAAAAACCTTAAACCAGAAAACAAGCTTATGGTTAGAAGAAAGGGAAGACAATATGTTATGCAAAGGTACTCGTTCAATCTCTGACATATATCAAAGATGCAATGTTGCAACTTGTGAATTAATAAGCCACAAGGAAGCTCTTAATGACCTTAAATGGAGGAATATAATAGAAGAGGAGCTATTAATGATCCAGAATAACAATACTTGGGAGCCTATTGACAAACCTCATGATAGAAAGGCAACTAGAGTTAAATGGATGTTTAGAACAAATCAAAATGTATATGGTTCAATAACAAAATGTAAAGCAAGGCTCCTAGTCAAGGGGTATGAACAAGTTTTTGGTGTTGATTATTCTAACACTTTTTCACCCTATTGCTATGCTTGACACAATCAGGTTACTTCTTGCAATTTCTACATAATATGGCTAGAAAGTGCATCAAATGGATGTCAAATTGGCATTCCTTACAAGAATTATTGAACAAAAAATTTAAGTAAAACAACCTAAAGGATTTTTGTATAAGGAAAATAATAAAAAGTTTATACACTAGATAAAGCACTTGATGGGCTAAAACAGGCACCTAGAGCTTGATATAGTCGAATAGGTACCTACTCAATTTAGATTTTGAAAAAGTTAGAATCTAAACTTTATGTCAAATGCAAAGGTGATAAAACTCTTATTATTTCTATTTATATTGGATGACCTTTTGATTACAAGGACCAATGAAAATCTTATTGATGAATTCAAATTAGATAAGATGTAAGCTTTCAAAATGACCAATCTTGGTCTAATGACCTATTTCCTTGGAATGGAGATCAAGCAAGGAAAAGATGAGGTTTTCATTTTTCCAAAAGAAGTATACAAAGGAGATACTCAAGAAGTTTAATATGGAAGAATGAATGGAGATTATCACAACCATTAATCAAAAAGAAAATTTATGCAAGAATGATGAAGTAAAAAAGTATATGAGACTTGCTTCTATAAGCTATATTTGATGCTTGATGTACCACACTACAACAAGACTTGATATACATTATGTTGTAAGTATTCTATCCAAGTTTATGCATTATGCCAGTGAGACTCATCTAAAATCAGCAAAAAGAGTTGTTAGTTATATCAAAGGAACCATCAACTATGGAATTAAATTTTAAAAGAGTCAGAATACCAAGATGTTTAAGTATTTTAACAATGATTAAGGTAATTTTTTAGATGATATGAGAAGTACATTTAGGTATTGTTTCAATCTTAGCTTAGGAATTTTCTCATAGTATGCGAAAAAATAAGACTTTGAGGCTCAATCTACTACAGAAGGAAAGTTCGCGGCAGCTACAATAGTAGTAAATCAAGCATTGTGGCTGAGGAAAATACTAGCTGATATGCACCTAGAACAAATAAAGAGCACTGACACATTAGTAGAAAATTGAGATGCAATAGCAATTTCCCTTAATTCTGTGTTTCATGGGAAAAAAATCACTTTAACATCAAGCTTTTCTTCTTAACAGAAGTGTAAAAAATGGTGATACAACTCATCTCTACTGTGAAACTAAAGAACAACAGGCTTATATGTTCACCAAGCCCATACCAACCAACAAGTTTGAATTTCTTAGATAAAAACTTAGAGTTTACAGCCCTTAAACAATAAGGAGTGTTAGAATTAGTGCTTTTGGATTTCAAATTTCTCTGTTTGTTTGTTATTATCCCTAATCAAAAAGTGGTTGCTATTTCTTAGGCATTTTTTAGTTAGTTCCTATTTTCTGTTTATCACTTTTTTAAGTACTAGAAACATAGGCACTTTGTTTTAATCCAATATTATATATGACAGCTTGACAAATCAATAAATCATTTCATTTTTTTCTCCAAATATACCTCTTTTGATTATTGAACACACCCACAAACAAGAACACCAATTATTTCCATGCGATTGTTAATAGAAGACAAATAAAAAAAACATAATCCAAATCATATGTAAAGAGAATGGAGAACAGACAAATAATTAGGATGAAAGTAAAGAGATAAGACACAAGTTTTTTTTAGGAATGTTATGATAATCAAACCAGCTGTAGCAATGAAGAGAGGAAAAGACATAGCTACCAAGTAGAAATTTCCAAATTGACTATGGAGTACATGAGTCAATTAAATAAGCCTTTTACTAGAGTAGAAATAGAAAGTTAAGTCTTCTAGGTGGACAGCTCAAATGCCCTAGGTCTAGATGGCATGCATATCATATTCTACCAGGAATTCTAGCATATTGTAGAGATAGTCTTGACAAAAATGGATGGATCCTTTCTTGTTCAAGGATATCTACTTGAAGATATAGAGAAAAACCAACATTGTACTAATTCTAAAATTAGAGAACTATAAGACATTTAAAGATTTTTGTCCAATCAATTTATGCAATGTGTCATATAGAGTAATATCAAAGGTACTGGCCATTTAACTTTAGGGCATGATGACATCCATCATATCCCCTTTCCAAATTTCATTTGTGAAGGATAGATTAATTATGGATAATAATAATTCATTATATTCAAAAGGAAAAATGTAACAAATCTTTGTGGACAGTCATGAAAGTTGACGTAAATAGAACATATGACAAAGTCTCATAAGAATTTCTTAAAGATGTGTTAAGAGAGACGCTATTCCTACAACATTAGATTAATTTAATCCTACAATGTTGACAACCCCATTGTATAGATTGCTTATTAATGAAGATAAAAAAAATAGAGTTAAAATTGAAAGTACGGCTAAGACAAGGAGATCCACTATCATTGTATCTTTCAATCTTATATACCAATGTAGTTTCTGCCATATCAGAACAAGCACAAAACTAGAAGGAAGTAAGGATTTAAGGTTCACAGAAAAGCACCAATAGTGAATCATCTCATGTATGATGATGATTAACTACTCTTCTTTAAGGTAGATTTCAAAAGATGTAGCATTGTTAAGTAAATATTTGAAGAATTTGGAAAATTTTCAAGGATGCGTATGCATATAGCTAAATTGGAAATGAGATTCATCCCTAACACTCAAGTAAAGTTCAAGAAAAAGATAGGGAAAATATTAGGATGTAAAGTAGTGGATAAAAAGGGCAGCCAATTGCACAAGGCTCCCACTAGGTAGGGTCTGTGAAGGGTTAAATGTACACAACCTTACCCTTATAAGCAGAAAGGCTATTTTTAGGATTTAAACCCGTGACCTCTAGGTCATATGGCAAACAACCTTACCATTGTTCCAAGGCTCACTCTCATGTAAAGAGGTAGATAAGATTGGAAAATATCTGGGGTCCCAAGTAAAGTAATCAGGTTGAGATAAGACATAGTATCTCAAATAGTTTCTCAATTAGAGGCAAAGATTCAAGAATGAAAATGATCACTCCTTTCACAACTAACTTTAGTCAAATCAGTAATAGCCTTATTAGGGAGGTAAGTTTAGAGAATATATATACACATCCAATAGCTCTATTTAGTCAAGTTTTTAAAGCAAAATATCTCAAAAAATCAGATGGCAAAACACTACAATTCCTTAAAGATGCTTAAATGGCAAATGTGGAATGGTAACTTGATATAAATAGCAAATGGTGGTTTCAGCCGACGAAACTAAACTATGAGATCCATAAGGTTATTGATCTCTTTGAACCTTTGGGCAAATGGAAGCATTATCACCTCAATAAACTGTAGGATATAGATACAACAAGGAGAATTAAACAATACTTATCTAAAGACACAACATACAAGACCAAATTAAATGGGAGGGGGTTTTACTGAAAAATACAAGGTAAAAGAAGAATACGAAAGAATTTGATCACAAGGCACAAGGACGACACAATCAAGTGAAAGCCATTGGAAACAAATTTAGGACCTTAAATTACCACACAAGATAACCTTTTATGCATAGAAATTATGTCAAGCAAAAATACCTTTTATGTTCCGAAACTTTGTACCGATTTTCAATTTTGTTCCTAAAGCTATCAATTTTGTCTCTAAAATTTTGAATTGAATCAATTAGTCCCATAACCTAATGTCATCTAAATCACTAATGGAAATTGTAACACCCATCTCCAACATTTTGATATATTGTTATTATTATTATTATTATTAATGATTATTTATGTGGTCTTAAGAATGATTTACCATAAGGGTAGAATGCACATTTTCATCAAGGTAGAACTAACTTTACCATAAAGATAATTGTAATTATTACCAAAGATGGCAAAATAGTAATTTTACTATAAAGGAGAAACATCAAATTTCCACTTAAGTGCTTCATGAAATTATGTTAGGATTTTAACCCTTTATTTTAGAAAAGAGAAGGAACAAGGGTAAAAAGAATTATGCTGACATAAAGGGCAAAATGGTAATTTTACCTAGTAAAGGATAAAATAGTAATTTCATAAAAGAGGCTTTATGAAACTTTACTTGAGAAGTTTTTGCATAATATTTTGAAAAAGAGGGAAAATGAAGGTAAAATGGTCATTTAGACATAAAGGGTAATAAGGTAATTTTGCTTAAGGACATATTGGTCATTTTTGAAAAATTGGAAGGAAAAAATGGTAATTTCCAAAAGTGAAAGGGTAAAATGGTCATGATCCATAAGAGTTCCAAAAAATTACAATTTGAAGGAGAGAGGATGTCATTCTTGAAAAAGAGAAGTAAAGAGGGTAAAATAGTCATTTTACACCAAGGGTGTTTTGGTCATTTTACCTAAACCCTAATTTAACATTCTTCTTCATGAAAGGAGAACAAGAAGTTGAAGAAGGAGAGGAGGAGGTGTAACAACCCTTAATATCTACATGCATACATTAAAGTTATCATAAAGCGTGGAATTCTCGCTAAAAATTTTCCTTTTTCAACAAGAGTTGAGTCGTTACTAGTTGAGTGTAACCCAAATAGACTCTTCTATTAGTCCATTCAAATTCTACTCAACCACCTTTTATGTGTAGCACATCTAATATCACAATCCATACAATTATAAACTCTAGAATATAAAATTCTAAAACATTCGTTCAGGAATAATTGAGATATAGTCTATATCAAAGCTACTGCCGAACCCAACTTTCCATTAACTAATCACATTTCAACATAATTGTCTTCATTACAAAATTTCACATCCTAGAACATTCATCAAAATAACCATACAATTATCATTACATATATTTATGGCCTACATACCGATTCAAATTCCCTGTCTAAGGATCTAAGATCTACAACTCTTTTAGGTTGTATTATGGCTCCAAATCATATCTCAAGCTTAGCTAATCTCTAGGCATAGCCTGGCCCTGATCACCTGAACAAACAACTTCATGAGATACAAATATCTCAGTAGAGTAATTTACAACTTTATAATTTTTCATAAAAATAGTTGAAAGTTCAGTTGTACCCCTTTCTGGTACAGAAAACCTCTCCCCTGTATCATACCAACGTACTAGTGAATTGCAAAATCCATATTCAAATTTCAACAAACACATAGGAATTAACATGTTTTCATTAAAGTCATACTTCATAAAATTCATTTCAAAAATCAGAGTATAGGAACATATTTTGGTCAAAATATCATATTCATAGTGCCTACTATTTCATTTCAAACCTCATTTGCATAACAAGTTCCATGTTAATGCAAAGAGCACAGAATCCTGCATATTTCCAAAAATTTATATTCATGTTATCATAACCTTATAAATCATTATCTCATTGCATGCTGTTTTCCAATCTCAAGCTATCATCACACTTCCTTTTATCCATATGATTGGGATTATTGTTATCATAAGGACAGTCCTCCTAGTGATTATCATGCTTCTTTTTATCCATGTGATATTGTCACACTTCCTTTTATCCATGTGACATGAGAATCTAACTTCTAGGGTGTCCCCTGACATATGCACATCACTAGTCTTATCCTTTACCCGACTATACAGCAATATATACAAATAGGTGACTAATACATAGGGTTATAGGGTTTTACACTTAAACCAAAAAATTTCACCGTCTAAACTATCCTCCCTTTACTCCTTAAAGTCTTCCATAGGGTTGTATTGGTTTAAAGAGTAAACCTTAACAAATACAAACCTTTTAAGCTAAAAATAGGTATATTTTATAAAGTAGTCTACATAAGGAACACTTAATAACCGTCCCATACCAGCCACTAAATATCCACCCAAAATTTTATCTGTCCCTATGATCATACAACCCAATAGCCAATTTAAAACAAGCAGCAAATAGTCCATTTCATGCTTTTTGACACATACAGGAAATTTCTCTATACTCATATGAAAACCATTTACTCATTCAAAATTCATTTCATCAATTAAATTCCCATCTCATAAGATAAATTTTCCATTTCAAAGCAAGAAATTCACATCATCATTTCAAATTAAGGGAGTATAGATTACTCTATCTTAATCGTTTGTTCCTTTCCTGATCAAGGTCTCCCTTTTTCCTTTTAAACTTACTCTCCTATGTCACTTATTTCACTACCTGAGAACAAACCTCACTTTCACACTAATTCTTATCAAATATGCAACTATGCAACCTATGCTTAGTGTTCTACTATATTATTTCTCCTAATTTTCCTTTTCTATTTTCATGTCACCTATCAACCAACGTATGTAATCCTTATATATGATGACATTTGAGCCTTATTCCATTCAATTCTAGGGGTTTCCAAGCTCATTCCTTACTTTAAAAGTCATTTTTCATGTTAGAGGGCCACTAATCGGTTGCCATGAAGCAAGCAGTTGGCTGATTGATCTTTGGAGGGCTGCCAGTTAACTGTCACGAGACTAATAGTCGACTGATAGCTCTCTGGAATCTTGTACTTTGCTAGACAGTGGCCTACCATTTGATTGATAAAAGGCTAATAGTTGACTACTGCACCTCTATATCAGTTTATGGGTTTGTCAAGAACACAAAAGTCGACTGGTGCATGCTAGTAGTCGATTGCTATGCTCTTCGACAATTTAAAATTTTTAGTTTTCAAAATCATCTAGCTCAGATTCCACCACATTACAAATTTAAAAGGCATAAGCTTAGTTTTTAACCATTTTCCCCCAAATCCTAACCATTTTCATAATCAAATATCAATCATACAAGCCAATTTATACTTTCAAATTAGGTGAACAGTAAAACTTATTCTCCAAATCTGAAATTAGTCTAGAAAACACTAAATGGAAGCTAAAAACTCCAACATTATGGTTCAAAAAACTTTCCCTATCTCCAAAAAACCTCAAAATCATTATTTCATACCAAAAAATTGAGAATTTCTAAAGCAAAAGGAAATTTCTCCATTTTTGCTAATCTTAACATTTCTAGTTGGTGAAGATCACCACTTTACTTGCCTTCCCTTTTCTCCCTTGCCCATGCCTTTCCTTTCCTTCTCAAATGGTAGGATGTGTTGATAGGGAGGAAAGTATGCTATAAATAAAGGAGCCTAAAGGAATGGCACTAATGAAGCTTCAAGGACCATCTTACAAAAATATGAAAGTTACACTTTAGTCCTTCTCACTTTAACCCTAAGTTTTAGGTTTTCATTTAAGTCCTTAAAGCCAAAATTCTAAGATTATCCTAAAAAAATAAATTTTAAGGAAGCAGATATTACAGGAGGCGTCTTAGCCAAAAGGAAGAAGAAGGCAAGGAGAAAGGAGAAAACAAGGGAAAACATCAAGGAAATTTCACCTTTCTTGCAAATTTAAGGTAGCTAAACATTCCTAAACCCTTGATTTCATGTTTTATGGATTGTTTTAAGTGTTTTAAAGCTTCATGAAAGTGAGGGTTTTCTCTCTTTACATTCCTTATGACTAGCTTTTCTATTGGATTTTGCTTGTATGGAAATAAGGTTTTGTTTATGAACATTGGAATGGTTGTATGAATGAAATATTGAGAAAATGGAATTTTTTCAAGAATGGTACCCATTTTCATGAAAAGCCCTAATTTTGAAATGGTTAAGGATGGCTTCAAATTGCATGAAAATGAAAGGTAAAATGTGATTCTGAACTTGTATATTTTGAAAATGGAAGCTAAGGAAGCAAAGGATTGAAACCCTTTTATTTTCCCTCTTTTTCTCATTATGGATGAGAGCATCATGTGAGGTTATGGCAAAAATTTTCATGAAAATGTTCATGGATATGTGTATATGAAATGGCCATGAGTGAGAAAGAGAGAGAAAGTAAGGTTTATAATGTTACATTGGTAATTTTGCCTTTCATATCCATGAAATACCACCTTGAAATGTTTTGTTCTTATGAAAGTGAAAATATATGTGTAAATATATGTGTGGCATGAAAAATGAATCATGAAAATGAAGGAAATGAAGGTTATACATATAGCTACACACATTGAGCATGAAAAAGTGTCATGAGTAATGGAAGGAAATTGTACCATTATGCTTGAATGGTAGAAAGGATGGAAGAAAGGGAACAAATAGCATGAAAATCCCTAGCTTCCACTCTTTTCTCACCTTGGCTGAAAGCATCTCCCTATTTTTTCCTTGATGGCTGAATTCCTGTGCTAATGGGAAAAAGGCTAAAATGTGTTTTAAAATGGTCAATATCAAGAGAAATGGAAGGAGGAATGTATATGATGAAATGTGAATGATAATTGCACGCTTTATGCCATTGATGCATTTATGTCAAGTTTGATATTGCATGCAATTAAGGAATGAAAAGTATTGAAAGTCACCAAGAAATGGTGGATGACGGCACTAAGAAAATCCCCCTTAAGGTGAATGTGATGGCACTAAATGTTACCCTAGGGGTCAGATGACAACACTAATAAAATCTCTTCCTATAGACAAAATGAAAGGCATTAAATGTTACCTTAGGGATGAGATGACGACACTAATAAAATCTCCCCCTAGAGGCAAAAGAAAAGGGCAATGAATGCCACCTAAGGGGTGAATGACGACACTATTAATATTCCCCCCCAAAGGGCACCAAGACAGGGTGGATGATGGCACTAATAAAATCCCCCTTGAGGTGTATATGATGGTACTATATGATACCCTAGTGGTGAACTTGACAGCACTAATAAAAAGTCACCCTAGTGGAGGAATGAATAGCACTAAAGTGCTACCACAGGTATAAAGGTATGAATGATGTGATGATGTATATGATGTCAAATTGTGTATGAATGTTATGTAATTATGTTCATGACATGAATTGTTAATAGTTTCATATTCATAAATGCACATGCATATGTTTCATATAAAGCATGCCAATAGAATTGAATGAAAATGTATTTTGAAAGGAATGGAATGTAGAAATGTTTTACGTATTCGTACAGTGGTACATGACAGTTATCTTTAAAATGAATAGATTGTTTAGCTACTAGGAAATTATTTCTCATTATTATACTGGTATGTATTAGATGCATAATGGCAATAGTTAAGATCCCTGCAATGGACTAGCATACTTAAGGAGTATATTTAATTATTTAATTGTAGCCCTTTTGTCCTAACTCACAATATGTTCTTTTTGAGGTAGAATTAGGACTACTATTCTTTTGGTTGTATATAATGGAAAAAGGGCACACACAGGTCATGGGATTTGTAAAGAATCTACCATTATTAGAATTCTTTTTGGAAAGGAGTTTGAGTGGCAAGCTTGTTGTCTCCTTACCCCTCTAAATGAATACTTAACATATTCCAAAAATGTGTATCAAACAGTGTAAATGATATACATATATATGTATAATGTTTTACAAATTTCACTGTGATGTATGAATTTTTATTTCTGCTCTGCTAAAGTGTGATAACCTGAGCAAAAGAGCCCAAACCTAAGCAAATAATAAATTATTAATAGAATTAATGCTCAGGCCAATCTTGAAAATAATAAGGTAAAGATTAATGTGACTACTTATCTTATTACCTTTTATGAAGCTGTAATGTAAAGATAAGGGTGTTACAAAAATAACTGATATGAAGTCTAATGTGTATATTTTTGCTGACTTAATACTCACTACTTACATTTGTATTGTCAAATGTGTCCTCAAAGTTTATGAATACTGTTAAATATGTTCATAAAGTTTATAAATATTGTCAAATGGGTGCCCAACTCTTTCAAACAATCCAAAATTTCTCAATAGCTGATGTGGCGTATAATGTGTATATTTTTTCTAACTACTTACACATTGGAATTCACAAACCCACATCAGACTATGAAAAGACATAGTATAAGTAGACAAATCCACATCTCTTTTTACTTGTTATTGAACCATCACGTTACTAAACAACCTCCATTGAAGAAACTCCATTGATTCTGTTAAAGTCATGCTAAACTAAACTCGTCAACAATGAAGCCCAATGTTGATTCTGCCGTTTAAGTTTGTCATCTTGAAGTCTGTCATTGAAGTCATTAAATTTCATCCTGTCATTAAAGCCACAAGGAAAGGTATGGAAGATATATAAAATATTGGGTTTATTCCTCTTTAAATATAAGGGTTTTATGATGGGTTGATAATGGGTGGATTTTTAAGTCTAACTTGTGGTCTCTTGTATATAGAATCATGGATATATATGTTGTTGTAAAATAATCTCTTGTGACCTAAATTTATATGTGTTGTACGTGGTCTTATATGAACTTCTTTTACTATTAGAGTTCACCATAGAGGGAAATTTGTTAAAGAACAAACTTTAACTATGCTAGTGGTTGTAAATGTTGGTGAGACAAGTGTGATATTGATCGATGGAATTATGGAAAAATTATGGATTGTTTGAAGGAGTTGGGGACACATTTGACAATATTTATCAACTTTGGAAATACATTTGACAATAAATATGTAAGTAGTAAGTATTAAGTCAACAAAAATATACATGTCAGATGCTACATCAATTATTTTCTTTAATGACTTAGAAAGAGTTAAGCAATGGGACGAAATTGATTGCAATTCAAATTTTAGAGACAAAATTGACAACAAACAAATGTTAGGAACAAAATTAAAAATCAATGTTTTTACCAATCGTGGATATATATGTTGTTGTAAAATAATCTCTTGTGACCTAAACTTATATGTGTTGTACGTGGTCTTATATAAACTTCTTTTACTATTGAAGTTCACCATGGAGGGAAATTTGTTAGAGAACAAACTTTAACTATGCTAGTGGCTGTACAAGTTGGTGAGACAAGTGTGATATTAATCGATGGAATTATGAAAAAATTATGGATTGTTTGAAGGAGTTGGGGATATATTTGACAATATTTATCAACTTTGAAAATACATTTGACAATAAATATGTAAGTAGTAAGTATTGAGTCAACAAAAATATATATGTCGGACGCTACATCAATTATTTTCGTTAATGACTTAGAAAGAGTTAAGCAATGGGACGAAATTAATTGCAATTCAAATTTTAGAGACAAAATTGACAACAAACAAAGTTATGAACAAAATTAAAAATCAATGTTAAATTTGAAAACATGAAAGATGTTTTTACCAATTATGTCATGATGCATTTATCTATAGTGCACAACTTATGAAGGAGGGATACAAGATTCCCGAAACCTGTGCTTTTGGTTGTGAGCATGAAGAAACCACACTTCATCCGTTCTGCCAATGCCCGTTAACAAGGGCAGTGTGGTTCAGGTCACACTTAGGATGCCGATGGGATGTAACAGAAATAACCTCAACAAACCAATGGTTGATAAGAAGACCCAAAAACATAATTTGTGAAGCGGAGCGAGGCACAAGAGAAGGCATATTTGAAGAAATCCTATTGATCCTTTGGTGTATTTACTCACACAGAAACCAAGTGACTTTTGAAGCAGTGGCGCCATCACCCACAGGGATCCTACACATTGTAAGAGCTTCCATACTGAATTTCTCATACACTCAATACGAAGTTCAGGAGAAAAAGCCCCAACAGAAAATAGTCCTCAGAGAGATGACCAGAGAAACACAAGCCAAATTTGGGTAATAATTGAAAAGCAACAAAGGTGGCAGCCTTACTTAATGTTAGCCATGAAGAAGCAGGACGCAAACATTATTGCCATAATGAGAGTTGTGAGGAGAATCCGCGAAATGCTTTCAAAATCCAATTTCATGTCCTCTAATAGTCGAAACACTAATACTAAATATTAAATATCTAGTACAATTCCATTGTAAGAAAACTCAGATAAACTTTGAACAAAGGGTCTCACATCCACATATTATCCCTTTCAATTTTATTAAATGTGTAGGTTGGTAATTCCTGTACTTTAAGGGTGTCCCTCTGAAATACAAAAAAATATTCTCCACTAGGGTTGGAAATAAGAGAAATTTACATGCTCATATTAGCCCTTTCAAATTTATTAAATGAGATTTTTATGCTTTCCCCATCCCCAATCTAACCCTTGTCTTGTCCCACTTAACATTAAATAAATCTTAATATTTAAAATTAATGATATGCAGAGTTTTTATGATAAGCATTTAGACTTTTTAAATGTAATTTTTGATAGACTTAGTCCCAAATGTAAGGTGCAAATAAAAATACAAACATAAATCACATTCGCAGGCAATGTAATCCTGTGTCATTATACAGGAAATTACAACAACAAAAAACAAGAATACATATTTGACGAGACTAGGTTATTTAACCATGTATACAGCATATTGCAGCACAAATCTTAAGAGCTGCCATTATCTTTAGGTCCAAGGAAGAGAGCTTTACATTGCTCCATTGTATCTTCAGGGCTTGTAACTGAAATACAAACCAAAATAGTTAGAACCTGAAACTACATCACAAGAAAATATTTTTGATTCGTACAGACATGGTAGTTAATAAAAATGGAATTATGTCCCCGTTCAATTGAAACCAAAATCAAGTGATTCCCACGTACGAACATCTAAATCAAGAAAATAAGGTTCCCACGAATGATGAATCAAGTTAAGAAAACAACTAACCAGTGTGCCCAACAGTCCGCTCTGATTCATAGATTTCATGGTCATTTCCACCCTGATCAAAGAAAAAAGTATATATGAAATTCAGTTGGCTCTACAGCATAATTGAAATATCGCCTTGCTCCAAGTATATGGGATCTAGGAATCTGTTAGAATTATGAAGGATATAAAAGCATATGGAACAAGCCATGAAAAGTGAAGGACCATCCTTGTACTATAATTAGACATCTTCAAGTTTCATTTTGCAGCATACTTTAGAAGAAGATTTTAAAGAGAGAAAAATAAGCATGTTAATTTCCAGAACATATAGTACCCATGAGAATCTTTCCATTAGTGAAATGAGGTATCATGATTAGTAATGCTAAATGCAGATTAAATAGAAATCAAAATGAGCTAGCATGTCTGCAGGAGGCAGTGATGGTGCAGATGCATAGTTGGTTCAAAACAATTTTAGATACACAAAATAAACTTATTGACTAACCTTGTAGGTTTTGTCACCAAAAAAGTGAATTTCGTCAAAGGCATCAAGGTATCTCAAGCAGTATGTTTTATCCCAACCTTGAGGGAAGACCTGTAGAGTGGATTCAAATCAATACCTGTTGGCTTATCATTTGAAAAATAAAAAGTCACCATTTCGTCATGAAGGTCATCTCATACATCAAAACTTATCTGTCCTCCAATTGAAAATGTCAGGTTAAGATGAGCAAACTTGTCACGTAGCACAGAAACCATTTGTGGTCGTATGTTCTGAACCTGAGAAGCCAGGTTGCAAAATTTCAGGAAAGGTATACACCTAGCATAAATCAAATTATGGAACAAAAATCTAGCAAATATGATATGATCTAAGATGTATCACCTTGTCATACTTCTCAAATTCATCTCTTTCTTCTTGGCTACAGTTTCGCCCAATCGGTGACACATTCAACATCCCACTACGGAATTCTATGAATGTTCCCCTAAAAATATTATTATGTCAAATAGGATCAACGGCCTCCCATAAGTTGAAAAAAAAAGAAAAGTATATGATTAGGCTATAGATCAACTAACCTCTTGATAGGGATATCCAAGTCAGCAATGTAATGAAGAGTAAAGTTTATAAATTCCTGTGAAATATTCTCCATTATATCAATATAACATACAACTAATTGTCTTCTTTACATACAGCACAGAATATTACTGAATTCAATGCACAAAGGTACAAGCCCATTTATTTGCTTGTCTTTTAAGCTTATCCAAGATGAACTCATAGATCAACTTATATTTTTATGCTCATTTAGTTTGGTAATATGTATGCTTAAAATTTTTTATGTTCGAAATATATATTTATGTACTTAGCATGCCAGTTTCAGTCTTCCTTAAGCTGATGCCTTCAATAGGTAGGAAAGGTAGGCCTTACCTTGAGCTCTTCTTCCCCAAGAAATGACTTCAAGCTCTGAAAGATGGAAAAGCACAAGTCACCATGGTATATAAGATAATAAAAAGTATAGATTCAAGACAAAAGGGGGAGTGGGGAGTCCTATAAAAAAAGAAGGGCAGCCCAGCGCACAAGACTCCCACCAGGTGGGGTCTGGGGAGTGTTGGATGTCCACAACCTTATCTCTGCAAACAAAGAGACTGTTCCTAGGATTTGAACTTGTGACTTCCAAGTCACATGGTAGTAACCTTACCGTTGCTTTAAAGTTAAACTTTTTAAGCTCTTGTTAATTCTAACATGACCAACATGACTTTCTATAGATATAGAAGGCTGCAGTTTCTTCTCTGTACTTCAAAAAAAATAATTAATAAATAAATAAATAAAATTGATTTCATTACGCTTACTTAGCTCACAACATACTGCGACTTTTTAAAAAAGAAAATAAAAATTAGATCGTGTAGCATTTTTTCTTTTCAATTACTCCAAGGATATGCACAAATTTTTCCAGAAACCATCTACTCAATCCTACAGAAGTGTAAAATAAAAATTAAAGCATCATCACTGATCAAAGCAATTTGCTGATATCATGGATTCAAGTGGTACACGGTACCTGGGTTCCAATGAGTTGTCCCTCCTTATGAGCCACAAGACCATTCTCAGAAAATACATAATCATAGTCAGTAGTAACTGTAGAGACAAACAAGGTAAGTTCAATAAGTAGATATATAATTTTTTTCTCTTATTCTTTCCCTTTTACTTTATGAATAGGGCAAGAAGAAAGAAGAGAATGGAAAGATATAGAGCATAACAAGGATTATCAGCCTATAAGCAAACAGAATTTCAGCCTTCATCCAATGTTTGCTGCAAGAATCTAAAACATTGATACCAAGAAGAAAGCGAAGATCTAATCATAGCAGACCTGTTTTTCCAAGCTGCTCAGATATTTTTGTAAGGTCAGATCCCCCCACAACTCCAACGGTTACAACCTGTACCCAGACATAATCAGATACAAAAATAGATTAAGTAGAGATTCTATGCTTAGCAGGGTAGATGGAGAAAACAGACACGAGGTAAATGTAGAGTTTGAGAATCCTCAATTATGTACCTTTCTTAGGTCTTGCATGAACTGTAACATCTCTGGAGTAGCATCCTTGCATTTGAGTAGGACAAATTAAGTAAAGGCAATCCATTCTAAACATTCTAAAGTAGCAAGTCAAATTTTTTAATTTTGTTTAACAATGACCAGAAGGGACTGGTGAAATATTTTGTTATTGAATTTTCTGATGAGCATAGTGTAACCTCAGATGATTTTGAAAAAAAGAATAGATCTATCTTAGAACCATATCAGATTGTTGCATCAATGTCTCTTGCTGTCAGAAAGGAATTATACAATCAGACAATCTTTAAATCCAAAAGAAATATGATACCTTCCTTGGAGCTGTGAGAGTCCCGTCAACATCAAATAAAGCAATTACACAGGGCTTCCGAGCAGCCATTAAAACTTCTTCTGCAAATAAACCTGGAAAGATTTTAACCTATACAAACATATCCACAAATATGAAACTCATGGAGATTGTAACTTACTGGAAACCCCTAACAAAAGAAATAGTCATCCTAGATATGGATAACCATAGTCGAAGTTATCAAACATTCTAAATTAAAATAAAACTATAATTCCATAATTAAAACTCTAAATCAAAACACTATTAAATAAAGTTTTCAGCGTCTGCATCAACGATATTTGGTTACATGAATAATTCAGACAAAGCTATAATGGGTATTGCAAGTTGAGTCTCTCGCACGACGAGAATTGCCCAACAGATAAATCTTCAGGGAACTCAAATTTCTGACATTAAATAAAAAAAAGTGGAACTTAGCCAATTCGAGTTGACACCTACTCAACTTCAAATAGGAAACCAATTTAAACTGCACGCAGTTAGAATGGAATTCCCAAATTACAAATCAGCATTGCTTATCCACCTGAAAAGCAACTGAAAGTTGAAAATAAAGAAATACCAAATCTAGAAATCAACTACTTATGGGAATTCTTCAGAATTTCAGAGTCCAGCTTCCACTTCGAAGGCCCAGTCCCCAATCAATGTTGTCAAATGCAGAACTAAAATTGCAAGCCATAATCATGATTGGAATAATATTTAAACTTGCCTTGGTAGTTCAGCAGAGAATGAAAGAGACTGTACAGATTGGAGAGTCTGAGACTAGGCCTCGGACACAAGATTTGAAGCAGATATTCAATGGTGGAACTGAACGAGTTCCTGGGGTTTATATAAAATGGTTCAGATCTGTGAAGGAAAAGGACAGATAGCCTTTAAGTGGGCCTCAAGACTAGAAGGAGAATAGCATGTGACACGTTGGAGAAGGTGGGAACTCCGAACCCAAGCATATTTTTAAAAACCATTTTTTATTTTAAAAATAAAAAATAAAAAAAATAGTTTGAGCCATGCTATTTTCAATTAAAATAAAAAATAAATATATTTTGCTTAAAAATATAAAATAATTAAAAAATATTTATAAATCCTTTTTTAAACAAATAAAGTACATAAAACAAATATTTTCATTAATGAGATATACATAAATACATAAAAATAATATTAACATAATTCTTAAAACTATTTTTTATAAAATAATTTTTTAAGAAAATAAAAAACACCCAAAAAATATATTTGAACAAAAACAATAAAATATGTGTATTATAAATAAAAAAGACAAAACAACTAAGTTATTCTGAATTTTTTATTTTTTAAAACAAACAAAGTACAAAATTAAAGTATGTTTGGTTTGTAAAAGTATTTTTAGTTTTCATTTTATATTTTCATTTTTTAAAATTAATTTTCATTTCTAAATTTTAAAACATGCTTATTATATAAAATTAAAATTTATTTATATTTATTTTTAAGTCAAATAATATAAATGAGTATAATATTTTATTAATTTTTAAGTTAGATTATTATCAAATGATAATATTTATATGATTAAAAGATTTACTTTCTTAAAAATTACAAAATTAACATCGATTATTATTTAAAAATATCTTTTAAACATTTCCTGTTTTCAGCCTATTTTTAAAAATATTTTCAAAACATATTTTTTGTTAAGTTTTACCAAGCGCATTTTCAATAATTTTTTCTATTTTCAATGAACATGAAAACAGAAAGCAGCAAAAGCAAACACAATTAATGATGTACACATAAATACATAAAAAAATATTAACATAAAATTTTAAAACTAATTTTATAAAAAATTTTAAAGAATAAAAAAAAATACGTATGGTTTACTTAAAAGTTGTTCTTAAAATCATTTTTTTATTTTAAAAATAGAAAAACAAAAAAATATGTTTGAACTATTGTTTTTAGTTAACTTACTCTTGAAGCTCTTATAATTTAAAATTTTATAATTGAATCTTTATTTAACAAATTTTTAATTTAATTTTTAAACTTAAATGTTTTTTAATATTTTATTAAATTTTGATGATACTTCAATTATATATTATCTTAAGATTATAAATTTACTTAACTTAAGTTAAAATATTCATATTACCTAATATAAATTGTATTTAATTTTAAATATATAAGTTATTTTTAAATTGTTATTTTATTCTCTTCTTTGTAAATCATACATATTTAAAATATTAAGATAATATATATTGACAACATTAAAAAAAATTTATATAATTTGAAAAAAAAATTTAACAATATAGACTAAATTAAAATTTTGTTAAATTATAAAGAGTCAATTATAAATTTTTAACTATAAGGACCCAATAGTAGTAGTAGCAACAGCAGCAATAGTAATAGTAATAATTAGTGAATTGAGATGCATTGAAATATATCAATGAGCACTAAAGTGTAAATTAATTTTTCTAATTTAACTTTAAAATAATATTTCACTTTCTTGTAATTTTTCATAATTTTTTATTTCTTTATATATTAATATTATGATAAATTTAAATTTTTTTTAGTAAGTAATTAAGGATTTAATTATAAATTTTTAAACTATAAGAACTTAATTAAAATTTGAGTGAAAGTATAGAAACCATAAAAATAATTTAATATAAAATAAAATATATGATATGCCATATAAATTTTTTTAATTTTTTAACATAAAATTTTATGGTGATTTTTTATTTTTTTTTCCATTCAAATGTCAAAATTGAATAGTAAGAAAGTACAAATTTGTGTCACCTTCACATGAATTCTGACTCTTCTAATAACAAAATTAGTTGTAGAGAATTAAATAATCAAAAAAAAATTTTGAAAAAAAAATTCTAATGTAAAATTGATTGCATATCTTAATATACTTAACAAATTAAAGGGAATACAAAGAAAGAATTAAATATGATCTTTTAAATTGAAAATAAATTAATTATAATTAAATAATAAATTTATCATATCAATTAATTTTTTAATATTTTTAAATATCATTATTTTTAAAAGTAAACAATTAGTTAGAAATATAAATTAGATTTGAAAGAATAAGCAAAATAATTTAAACACAATTGAAATATTATAGTTAAAAAAAATAATATGATGTGATATTAACAAAATATTTAAATAAAATATTTTTAAATTGCAGAATGTTTTACCGACCTCGTTCATGATGTTGAGTAGTTATTAAATAGCATATTTTATTTCAGGATGTTATAATAATTTAAAGAATTGAATATGTGGATTTTCTATTTATTTTACTTGAAAATTTTAAATTCAAATTTACTATTATTGATTAAAAATATAAAAACATTTTGATTGTTTAATATCCTGAATACTAATGTAATTTTTTGTATTTAGATTCTACTAAAAAACTATTTGAATTATCTTTGTTTATTAAATTATAATTGAATTTCTGTGTATTGTAATCTTTCGTTGCAAAAATGCGCACAAACGTAATTAGTTAGAAAATCATATAAAATTTTAAATTAAATTTCATTAAGTAAAAATTCATTGAATTACTTCATCACTTAAGTAATTTAAAATTCAAAATTTCTATTATTCATCGAAAATATAGAAAAGAGTAGGAACCAAATCATTATTTTTATTAAAATC
Organism: Senna siamea; assembly: GCA_031216115.1. Lineage (NCBI taxonomy): Eukaryota > Viridiplantae > Streptophyta > Magnoliopsida > Fabales > Fabaceae > Senna > Senna siamea. The sequence continues at coordinate 16,871,542 of CM062356.1, forward strand.
TATATCATAAGAGACTGGACTTCATCAAATCAAGTGCGATTAATTTTCTTAGTATGAATTTCCAAAACGGTATGTGGTTCCACGTTCTTTTTGATATGTTGTTTGATTAAGATAATAATCTTATTTGACCAGCTTCATCAAATCAAGTGTACTTAGTAATCTTAGTCTCAAATTCTAGAAATATATGTGGTTAGACTTCTCTATACATTTATTTTTTAAGTGATCACAATTAATCTTGGATAGACTTTTTCAAATTCTTAGTAAACATTCAACATCAGCATATAATTATTATTTTTTTATTAAAATCTATAAGAGACTTCAGTCTTCCAGAGTTAATAATCTTCTTCCATAGGTTACATCAAATCAAGTGTGATTAATTTTCTTAGTTTAAATTTTCAAAAAGATATGTGGTTCTGAAACTTCAAACCATACATATATATATATATATATTATTTTTAAGATCTTTTGATTATTGATCTCACAAAATATATATTATATAATAAAAAATATAATATGTGATATAAAGAAATAGAGAAAAAAAATAAAAATAGTTGAAAGGTTAGAAAAAAATTATAGATAGTTAAATAATTTTTTATTATTTAATTTAGAGTAAATTACACTTTAGTATTATGTGGTTCAATTTCATTTTATTTAGTTATTTATGGTTTAACTTTTTTAAAATAAATAGCTTGTGAGTTGAACTGTTGGTACTTTGATATTCTGTAGTTTAATTTTGTTAAAAATTTAATGATAACTACACGTGTGGCACATGATCGCTGAAAAAATTAATTTTTTACAAACAAAAAATGGTTTTTATCCACAAAAATTGATTTTCTTATATATAGATATATATATATATATATTTAAGGTCTTTTGACTATTGATCTTATAAAATATATATTATAAAATATAAAATATAATATGTGATATGAAAAGAGAGAAAAAAAAAAGCACAAATAGTAGGGAGGTTAAAAAAAATTATAAATAGTTAAATAATTTCTTATTATTTAATTTAGAATAAATTAAACTTTAGTACCATATGGTTTATTTTTATTTTATTTAGTTAATTAAACTTTAGTACCATATGGTTCATTTTTATTTTATTTAGTTACTTAATGGTTTAATTTTTTTTTCAAATAAGTAACTATGAGTTGGACTCTTTGTACTTTGACATTCTGTAGTTTAATTCTATTAAAAATTTAACAATAATTGCATGTGTGTGGCACGTGATCACTGAAAATATAATAAAATATATAGTTAAGTAACAATATATAATAACATAATATGCTAAATAATGTATAAATATAATAAATTAATCATTATTAAATAATATAATAATATAAATTAATAATATAGAATTTAGCATTTAGCGTTTAGTATTTAATTTATTTTTTCTATTTTTAAATTAATTTATAATTCTATATCATATCTATATTATTATATTATTTATTATTTATTATTTTAATTAAAATTTTATTTTAATTTTTTACTTTTATTTATAAATATATTATATATATTTAAATTATATATATAATTTAAAATTTCATTTTTTTTTAATTTTATTATATTCTTTTAGGGATTTTTTATTTATATTTTAAGGGTTATGGGTTGAATTTATAATTTAAGATTTGAAATTTAAGTTTTAAATTTTAAAGTTTGGACTTTAAAATTTAGGTTTTAGAGTTTAAAGTTTAAAATTTATAATTTAAGATTTAATGTTTATTTTTGGAATTTAGGTCTTAGAGTTTAAGGTTAAGAGTTTGGAGTTTAGGATTTTAAGTTGTTTAGTAAAAAAATAAAGTTTTAGTGAAAAAATAAAAAAAATTTGGGAGAAAAATGAATTTTCTTTTAGAAAAAATGTGTGTTTTGGAAAAAAAAATGTGTTTTTTATAAGAGAAAACTTTTTTTTGAACAAAAAATAAGTTTTTTTGCAATGTAACTATCATTAAATTTTTAATAGAATTAAATCACATGACGTTAAAGTGTAAACAAAAAAAATTACAAGTCACTCATTTAAAAAAAGTTAAATCATATGATAATTAAATAAAATTAAGATAAATTACATGACACTAAAATATAATTTATCCTTTAATTTATTATTTTAAATTTAATAATTATTATTTTATAATATATTTTAAAAATTAAAAATAAAAATGACATATATTTTTGTGCATTATATATATATATATATACAAAAAAAAAATATAACTTTACTAATATAATATTGCCCTTGCTAAAAGGTAGTTACAAGCTATCTAGAGAAATTTTTGTATACATGGTAATTTTTAGACTTTATTATTTTTTGTTTTATGTACATACTATCTTAAGAAATTTTTAGCAACATATCTTTTTGACCAAGCCATTGACTTTGTCGAAGTTTCACAAGACAAATACTGCAGAAATGAATGGTATTATTATTATGGCTTTGTACAATGTTTTGGATAGTTGTGACATTTTCTTTGCAATATCAAAGACCTCAAAGTCGTATATATGGTATGGAATAACTTCTCCTAATAATTATTTATTCTTTATAATATATATATGTATACACACACATATGTATGTATATTATATTTTACTAGCATTTTAAAGTTATAAATTTAATTGTATCAATTTTTTAACTCAATATATATATCTAAATTTGTTTCACATGCTGCAGGCTTCATTAATATTAATCATCTTATTTTTATTCAATTTTTGGACAATCAACGGTTTATTTTTTAAAATTAAATTAAATTTATTTATAAAAATAATATAAAATTAATTATAAGTAATTAACTTATTATTTTTGTTAACCCACTAATCTATTAATAATTAAGTCGAGTGCATTATTGGTTTATTACAAAAGTAGACCAATCAACTTTACTCACGTTTTAAAAACTCACCTCGGGCAAACTTACAAGGCTAGATTGACCCATAATGTAACAATTCTACTTATTTTGCCACAAGATTTCATCACATGATTTTTTTTTTTGTTTTAAACTGATTAAGTTTTATTACAATTACTCAAAATGCGTTAGGATAACATACTTTTCGGATTGGGTATGGCTTCCACTATTTCTTAAGCCTGCCACTTAGTTAATCATAGATATGTTTTAATTAATGTTCATATAACAGATATACAAAGTTATCACTACAAACTCCAAGATATTATTACATTGAGGGATGAACAAAAGCCTAGAATTATGATTCAAAATTATCTCGATTCATTCCCTCGTAAGGAATTGCAAAAACATTTGACACTTCACCCATTTCAATATAAAAGATTAGTTAATAAAATAACAGATAGTCAATGGTTTGGTTTGCAAATAAATGAATTGCTGACTGTAGAATATTATTCCCTTCAGACTTAAATCTAATTGAAATAACAAGGGTTCAACAAATTTTTACCCCCTTCGTTCCTAACTAAGGGGACCGACAGAACAAAGGGTAAAGGTGTTTGATCCAGGGCTTTTCCTTTCATGCAACTGTTAGGAAAAATTTGTGGCTTTGGTAGTATGTTTAATATCCTTAAGGAAATTATGCGCCCACTATTTTTTTTTTGTTGAATTGTAATGGTAAATTCTCTCTAAAATTTTACAAAATCGCAGCAATATTATAGTTACAAAATACTATAATATTTTAAGAATATGTTTTTTGATTTTTTTCATAAGAGATAAGAAGATGAATTCAATTTTTCAGATTATAAAACTATTTTATGGAACACAAATAATATATTGTATACAAATAGATATGACTTTTAAACTTTAACAGTTATTTATCAAAAATTGTCAAATAAATTATTAATTAAATAATTCAGACTGATACATTTTAGGTTCAATACCCATTTTTGACTAATATTAATCAAATCAAATTAAAGTCATAAGTGGACTTTAAAATTTTCTCAATTCATTTATGTTAAATGATATATTAATTATTTGTTTATACTACTTCTACCATTTATATATCCAATGTAAAATTTTATTAATCACTAATTATTCTAATAGTATCATAAACATGAAATGGGTAAGAAGATGAGCTTTTAATATTTGAGTTATGTTTTTTCTTTGCGTTACACACGTCTATTTTTAATCTTAATTTGGAATTTCATGCAAAAGTGCAAACCAATAATGAGAAAATTAGAGTAAAACTTTAGGTGCCTAAGCATTATCGATATAAGCCAAAATACGAAAGAGGAAGAACCCTCAAAGGAAAAAAGGTGGGACCGGCCTCAAAAGAAACGTCTTCTAGTGAATTTCCAATCTATGGTAATGGGAGGAAAGGTTCCACCACATATGACGTGCACATGGCCAAAGGGCACCTACTGAGTAATTTGGAAGAGAGATGAGTGAGCTGTTGTACTTTAGCTTTACCAAGCAATTGGCTTTTCATGTAAAGGAAACATCTCATTTACCCAAAAAAAGCCGAAGGAAACTTCTCAGCAACCTCCCTTCCTTGTATTCGGTCAAAACATTTTTTTTAGAATGTTTAAAATCCATTCAAATCAACTAACTAAATTAAATCAAATCAAATTGAATAGAAACCAAATAAAATTAAAAAGAATTGGTTTGATATGATTTTTAAAATGTCAAAGTCAAATAATTTAATTTAACTGTCGGTTTATATTTAACCAAAAAACCTAACCATTAATATATATATATCTATATATATATACCTCTTAATAATAAAAAATTAAAATATTTTTTGTAATTATATTATATAGTTATTGCTTATTACTTATACTTTTCTAAGTAATTATGGGATACTTTAAAAGATAAGAATATTAAATATAATTTTATTAGATAATATAATTAAGAGAAAAAAATATTTGAATTTTTAAAAGATATAATAACTTTCTATTTAATCGTTTATATATTATTATATTAATTTAATCTTTTAAAGATAAAAATATTTTCAATGTTATTCTTTTATTTAAATTTCATTCATATCTTAATGTTTCACTTAACATGATATTAAATAAAATTTTCTTGCTAATGTAGAAATTTTAGATAGTAGATAATCTACATCATATTAAAAAATTTTATGTATAAAATTAGTTAAAAATACTTTTAATATCTAAATCAACCCTAATTCTTAAATTACTGTCGGATACGTAATTAGTTAAAAAGTTATATATGCAATTAGACAATTTTGATTTATTTAAAAATTTTATTTTATATAGGTTAATGTGTGACATATGAAAAAACTATATCATCAATTAAATTACACTTCAATATTCTTTTAAACAATAAGTTATGGATAAAGTTTAAGTAGAAGGACAAAATTAAAAGTACTTTTATTTTTGAAGGACTAAATTAACGAGAATTATCTATAGAAAACCAAATTGAAAGTTAATATATCTCTCAAAGACTAAAATATAATTTTTCTCTATAATTAATTAGTTGTAAAAAATTTATTACTTATTAGTAATGTTAAAATCTTAATTTAAAAAATTGAGATTGATTATTTAGTATAATATATTGTAGTTTTGAATCTTTTAAAATTATTACTTTAAACTTTATAAATATAGAAAACATAATTACTTTAAACTTTATAAATATATAAAAGATATAAATAAGTTAGAGTTGTATTTAATATATTTCAGAATGAAAACATTAAACTAACATGAACCAAACTAATTTTAAAATTAAATCAAACCAACTTTAAAACCTAACTAAAGTAATTGAAAATAAAACTGATAAGTCCACTCATTTTAAAAATTAATTTTATTAGTTTAATTTAATTTTAAGACAAAACATTTGAACACTCTTATTTTCTTGTATTATTATATTTACCATTTACCAAAAAAATAATAATGGGATATAACTCTTCTCCAATGGCAAATGGGAGATCGTTTCAATATTTATCAATAGTATTTTATTAATATTTTAACACATAACTTAATTTATTTTGATAAAAAGTAAATAATTTAAGTTTAAATTATGATTAAGTTAAGTTTCAAATTTTAAATAAAAGTTCTTTATTTGTCTATATAAACACCTCATTTTGTTTCAACTCAAGTATACAATAAAATAAAAAATTAAAATTGATTTAAATAAACAAATATACCCAAATTTTTAAAAAAACAAAAAAAACTCATGGGACGGAAAGTTAAAACTTCTACTTGTACATAACTTTTTACTTTCTCATATATTATAATTATAATAATAGGCTTGAAATACACTTTTAGTACATGCCAATATTTTTAAAATTTATTTATATGTAAAAATTTCGGTAACTTCTTTTTATAACTTTTTTCTCTTAACTCTCCCCTCCCTCATATTTTAATAGATTATTATATCACTTAAGAAACTAAAGAGACGCAAAACCTAAAATGATACAATATAATATAACTATTAGTTTCTTAGCATACTAATTTTTTTAACTTTTAAAATATAAAATAAAAAATAAATTTTATATTTTAAAATAATAAAATAATAAAATTAATTTTTTGCTTCATCTATTTTTAATAAAAATAATAAAAACAACAATAACAATATTAACAACAACAAGAAATAATAATTTCATTAGTAATGATAACGATAAAAGTGATAAATCAAGTCTCATTTGAAAGACATAAAAAATATAAATAATCAAACGATCAATAAACAAAAAGGGATCTAAAAGACATTTTTTAAGACTCTTATAAAACTATAAGAAAATCTAAGAAATAATAAAAAGAAGATAATATTAAATGAAAAATATATATGTGAAAGATATTAATAAAAACGAAACTTCTTCATAGAAAATTATGAGAGAAAAAATTATGAGAAAATGAAGAATTATTAAACTTTCACATTTATTGTATTTAAAATTGAAAATTTAATTTAAAAAATTAATATATACTTTTATTCATATTAAATATAAATTTCATAATAATAAATAACAGAGTAAATTTTGTTTTCTTCATATCTACTTTGAAAACATATTTTTTTAAAAAGATAAAAAACACATACAATTTTATTTATCTTGACTAAAATATTCTTATACTTGTTATTTAAATAATTAAATATATACTGAATCTTGAATTTGATGAATTGGTATTAATCAAATGTCAACATAAATCATTTATGAGCCTCCCATGTAAGATATGAAAATCTTTAAATTTTCACATATACCAAAATACACAATAAATGGTGTGTATGAAAAGTGGCTATAAAACTCTTTCTCTTCCTCTTCCTCTTCCTCTGAACTCTCTTGAACCATATAATCTGCTCTTGTACACTCAAAACACATATGGTTATTAAGTTACAGACTCTACCATTGGCATACACTGGAACATCTTCATTAAGTACATGTTTTTGTAATATTAACTTGTGTGTATATATATATATCGTGATTAAATGTCCCTTCACTGAATTAATATAAAAAGTATTTATTGAATTTAGATTAAATTTATTTTATTTTTTAACTCAAAATAATAATTTACTCTAAATAATACAAATAGAAACGTATGAGGACCCCGCCTCCCATCTATATATATAGCGGCACAGCACGCCGCACACCTTGAGAGACATAGGGCAGAAACACGCCTTTGGGCGAGAGAGAGGAAGCAGCTACATACTGAAAGTATATATAAAATATACTTCCCATACACATTGAAAGGAGAAAGCTCAAACTTGCATGTACAATGGCCAAAACCCAAAAACGCACAAATATTATTTTACTTGTGAGTCGTGACGTCTTTATTCTTGACTCAAAATGTTGGCAACATAATATATTGTAATGTGCACTTGGAATGATGGACAAGAATTCATAACATTACATGATTTAGTTTTGTACTGAATTATCGAAACTAATTGAATGCGGTAGTTAGATGCACAAAAGACTTGCACACAAAGAATAGAACAAGTAATATATTGAGGGAGATGACTATCTAATTATACCTCTAATGCTAAACTAAGTAAGACAGTAAGAGAAAATTGAGTAAGTTAGAATCTTTGTATATCTGAGTACTTGAAATAACCTCATATTACTGCTTCCAAGTGTGAGTGAGTGGAGAAGATTCTCAAGGCCCCTGCTTGGATGTTTGTCAGGCATGATTGCTGTTGGCTAATGTCGGGTAAGGCCTCTTGAGGGCAAACCCCCAGATGGTGGTCAAGATAATATTATTAGTTTTCTAAGTCCGTAAGTGCGAATGCTTATTGATTTAAGGTAACTAAACTTTGAAATGACATCTTCTTGTTTAACACCCACTTGAGTGATTGCTTTTCAATAGAGTTAAGGTGGACATACGCCCTTAAAACATTTGATGGGTAAAGTCTCCGTATGCTTAAAGTGGCGTCATTTTATTTGAATTAAAAAAGTTATGTCACTTTAGATCACATCTTCTTCAAGTGTCACAAGTTTGTTGGATAATGAGGCCATTATGGCTACTTAGGCATAAGGATAACCTGTGAACACTATATTTTGTCTGAACATTTTTTTCACAAATCAAAAATGCAAAAAAAAACTATAAAATATAATAAATTAAAATATTTCTTCGGCTTCATTTTTGGAGTTTTTGTTTGTGTTGGTTTTAAATTTCATTAGGAGTTCTAAACAAAAAAATTGATAAATATTATTTAATTTATTTTTTCTGAAAATTAAAAATAAAAAAAATAAATAGGTAACAAAAAAAGATGGAAACAGGAGGCTAAGAGATTAGTTTCTTCACCCTAAGAGATCTATCTCAAGCATTTAACCTTTGTCATTTTTTTTAAAAAAGGCCCAGGTTAAGCAAAACAAGCCAGAAAGAAGTCCAAAGATGAGTAGAAAATCTCAATTAAAAAAAAAAGCCCAAAAAAAAATGAATTAAATAATTAAATAAGTAAAAAAAATTCAAAAAAAAAATAATAAAGAAAGGAGAATCGCGTACAACAGCATCTCTCATCTTTGAGCAGAGTGATACACGAGAGAGGATCAAGGGAAAGCAAGATTTCAGAAGACGTATGAGAAGCAAAAATGCTAGGGAAGGAGGGCAGAGTAACGCATTGCTACCCTATGATCAGAGGAGATCCTGTAGGCTAGCATCAATAGCGACCAAACGAAGAGGAAGAGGATTTGGGGATCCTCTGGTCTGTCCCGTTCGCGTCTTCGGAGAGCATATAAGGTGGCATGCATTCGGTTGAAGGGGAGAAAGGGATGAAAAGATGGGAAAGAGAAATAGAGCATTTTAGACAGATTTAAAGGGTGAGGGAGGGAAATCGACCACTGCTAGCCGCACCACCGCCATCTCGTCGCGCCTCCAGCAGCAACACCACGTCACCGGAAATTCTTCCCCTTTTCGCATTCGCTCTCGGTTTGGCCGAGAGAGGTAAGCCTTCAATTATTTATTTGCTTTTTATATATATTCTCTTGCACCATTCTATTCCCTAGTTCGCGTTTGTGAACAATTGTTGTCCAAATCGTTCCTACTTGACGGGTGTGTGTGGGTTGGCCGAGAGTGAGGCATTTGTTTGCCAAATGAAAAATAAGTTATACTTCAAGTCTGTTTTGAGAATGGGTGATGAGATGAGATGCATCCATGAAGAGAGGTCTTGTGTTGCTTGAGAGGTAATCCTATTATTTGCTTTGTTTCCATGTTATTGTCTTCTGAATTGATGGAGACACATTATTTGTTTTTCATCTGATTGTGTTGTTAATTTGAGACTTGCATACTTGGTTGCAAAGAATGAAAACCATCCATTGTAGCTGCTGAAATTCTGTGATGCCACTCTTTTCTATTACCTTTGACTCATAGTTAAGAGAACAAATATAGTGCCGCCATAACTGATTTTCATGGGTCAAGTGAGTATGCTTGTGGCTAATTTAATGTCATGTTTGAGGGATGTGAACTGAATGAAAGAACACCATTTTAAGTGATGAAATCATATTTCAATGTGAGTGAACATGATACTCTATTTAGCTATGATTTTGATGGTCTAAATCTATGTTTTACTTGTTAAAATGGTGCTCTAATGTCTCTGAAGGAATGGTTAGATTTCGCTACAATTTTAGTGGAATAAGATTTCATTCTAAATGTTCAAAGTGTGTCTTAAAAGGGCTAACCATTTGGTATAATTCCAATGCTTACAGGTTCTGTTTTGTCTCTCTTCCTTGCAAGTAAATATGTCTTTAAGTGGTCAGATATTTGGTAAAATGTGCTGGTTTGCTTGGTCCTCTTTTCTACCTCTCTTTTGGCTTGAGAACATGTTTCAAATAGCTAAAGGTTGGTGAATGGGTGCTGGTTCTTTCTCTGTTCATGCATCACTTGAAAGCTCGTTTGTGAGTGAATATTGGTGTACTGGTTTCGTTACTTGAAGGCATGTTTTCAAATGCTTTGGCGTTTGTGCACTATCCATATGTTTGTGGACCTGTTTTAAATGTTTAGTGTTGTAAGCATCTAGGAAAAAATATAAAGGCTGTTCCTTTTGGTTTTTACATATGTTTTGCATATGTTAGTGTTTGTTTAGGGTCATGAGGTTAGTGTTTGTTTAGGGTCATGAGGTTAGTGTTTGTTTAGTGTCATGAGGTTAGTGTTTGTTTAGTGTCATGAGGTTAGTGTTTGTTTAGGGTCATGAGGTTAGTGTTTGTTTAGCGTCATGAAGTGTGCAGAAAATAATATGAATTCTGTCCTATTTAGCATGTAGGCATGTTGTATTACTTTGTGGTTTCTTTCAAGCTAAATGAATGTTTCCTTGTGTTCATTTGCTGTCCTATCTCTAATTTATACTTCTTTTGGTGTTTTATATTCTCTTTCAAGATTAATGAGTGTTGCCTTGTGTGCCATATGCTACCTTAGTTTTTATTAGGCTTGCTTGAATGTTTAGTTGCTTCTTTCAAGGTTAACTTAAATGTTGTCCTGATGCCTAAATGCTGTCAATTTTGTTAAGTATGTTTTGGAGTTTTAAAGCCTCTCTTAAGATTGAGGCTTGTGTTGTTCGGTGTCTTAGGTGTTTTCCAATGCTATGCAGAAAACTTGCCATTGTTGCATGAGTTTTGGTTCATTGTTTGAGTTTAGTTTATACTAACACTTCTTTTCCTGCTCCCTTTCAATCTGAGTTTAATGGAGAATTTGGTGAAACAATAGAAGACCGAGGGTAGCGACTAAGTGATATACCGAGGGTAGCGACTAAGTGATATCTGTTTTGTTTTCTTTCCTTCTTATTTCCTGTTTATTGGCTTTGCTACTTAATGAGGAGTGTACAAACAATATTTTGAACATTTGTACTGAGCATTGGTATTGAGACCTGTATTTTGATATCAAGCAAGTTAATTGTTCTATTTCTTGTTGCGTGAGACCTTCACATCACACACCTAGAATTGAACATTGAGTTGGGGAGACCACAAGTCTGGTTCAGTGTTGTTATTTTATTTATCAGTTTTTAGAGTTAGTTGCGTAAGGTTACCAAGTCTTCGCAAGCTAGAGGACGTCAACTAGTGGGTTAAATTTGAATTTCCTCATTACTATTGTTATTTTTTTTAAGGAAAATAATAATGATAGTAATAAATAATAATAAAAACAAATTATTTCAAAAATTCAAAAAAATCAAAAAGTGAGAAAATGAAGAGAATAAAAAAGTGAGAATATTTGATTTCACAAATTAAAATTCACCAACCAATGAAAGTATTTGTGAAATCGTTTTATTGTTCAATTTCTTTTCTTTTCACTAAAAATGGTAATTTAAAAATTACCAACCAAGTGATACTGATTTTCTACTTTTGAATTACATGAAATTTGATCTCTGGGTACGCAGACCTTAGGTTTTCTTCCTAGATCAAGTCTTTCATTGTAAGTATTTGTTTTTCTTTCTTCTTTTTTTTTGTGATTTTAATTTTTTTAATAAAGTTATATTTTATTCTTCTTTACATATTTAATTTAACTTTATGTGATTGATAATGGGTAATAAAGAGAAATTTAAGGTCATATAAAATTTTATATAATTAACATGGGTAATCATTCGTGAAAATGAATAGTGTAGAATTTTCAACACCTTCTCCATACACAATTAAACTCTCAAATTCATTTTATGATTGCAAGCCACTCATTTTTCTTTTCTAAAAAAATTTTTGAAAGTTTTTTCTTTAAAATATTAAAATTTTGGTGGCCTCCCTTTTAAAATTGAAGTTTTCTAAATCAATTTTTAAGAAACTTTAATTTTGTTTTATTTGAAAAATTCTCCATTCACGTCGCACAAGTGTAACATACCTTATAAGGCCACGTTGGTCTTTTTGGGTGTGTGGATGCACATGCCAAAGCACAGACAGGGATATTTAAGCCTTTTTACCCTTGCATCATTTTGTCTTTCGAAATTATTGGGTTTTAGGGGTTTAAATATCTCCCTTCCTTAGCATTTCACCATTTTGGTCTTTCTGCAAGAGCTTTGAGATCTTGTGAGGATTTCCTCCCATGTGCTGCAATCTAGAGGACTTAAGAGCCCTGCTTCGTGCCTTTTTCATGCTTTGTAAGTATTTCTTTAACCTTCGCAAAACTGGTTATTGAATTTTAATTTTTTTTAGTTAGCCCATGACTATTCTTCACTTTTGTCTTTGTTGTAGCATTTGCTTCAATTTTTTAGACTAACTTTTGACATTTCTCCATGTCTCATTTCAAGTATGCTTGCTATCTCTATTTTCTCCCCATTTTTTTGAATGATATTGAGAGGAGCACGACTTAGAATTGTGTATGTGTCTGATTTTGAGTGCACTAAGGGTTTGCCACTAAACAATAGGCGATCTATTTTTAGCGTAGTCCTAAGGGTGGATTCAGTGATGTTTGATGTTGAGTTGTTTGAGATACAAGAGAAGTTGCCTTAAAGGGTCGATCAAGAGTGTTTATGAGTTAAATGTGTCCGAGTATGGGTCCTCGAGATGGACTGAGGCAAAGTAGGAGGTGTTTGATCGAGGTCAGAGGATAATTGACCTCTTAGTAAGTCAAAGAGAGTCAATCAACCTAGCTAGGGTTCAAAGGAGCGGCCCCATCTATGATCTTACAAACGAGGATCTTTCCCTAAGGGATGAAGAGCGGAATGAACTGCCATGTCCTAAAGTGGATGAGGAAGTGGCAAGCAAGGCTTACCAAGACATAAGGAACGATTTTGGATCCTTTGCTCGGCACTTGCTTGACACTTTTAGCGGTGGTTTTTTCTGCCGCTAAAGTTGTTTTAATATTAATGCAACGAATATTACTGCTGCTATAATTTTTTTTTAAATAATTAATTTTGAAAAAGTTATAGTAGTAATATTTTTTGTCGCAAGGAATTTTAGCAACGAAAAAAACTGCTGCTAAGTGCCAAGCAGGTGCCGAGCAAAGAACTGTCGAGCAGAGAATCTAGATTGATAAGGAACTTCATGTCCTCACTGTACACTAGGAAGCATATGTGGTCTAAGACAAGTACTTTGCTCATTTAGGGCAGAATGACTTTTGGGTCATTGGATTGAGGGAATCACTGAACTTCCTTTACATGGATGGGCTTGGGTTACTAATGCATAGACACACAGTGAGGGACCTTGGGATTTTCCCTCATTCTACACGTTTTGAGGTGGATGTGTTAAACCGTCTTAATATGCGTCTAACCCAATTAACAGCAAACGCCCAGACAATGATAAGGGGCTTTAGACTGATTTGTGATGAAGAAAAGGTCGAGGTTTGGTCAACGTCTTTTTCTACTTCAATACAGTGCCATTTCAGGTCAACAGAGGATGGGTGCATTTCTAAAGTAAGGTAGGTCACCTAACGTTGGTGAAAGGGCCACATTAAGGGGTGGGAGAATGCATTTTTTGGGATTGTACTTGTGTAGGTGTCTGCCCTTGGTGGATAAGGGAGAGAAATGGACATTTAATGTTCCCTCTAAAATGGGTGAAGCCTTGCATGTAAGTCGACCTCTCTTATATACTATTGAGGTGATCAATAGACTTGCATCAACTATGCAGTATACCTTGGTTTTTATTTTGTTTCACTTTTGCTACCTATTTTTTGCTTTAATCTTGTTGGTTTTTCCTATAAGATGGATTGATTTTGGTGTCCTTGGAAGCGGGTGAAGTAATCGTCGCCATGGGCATATTTAAGAGGAGGCTGACTCTCCATCTCATCCTTCTGCAAATTAAAGCAGTCAGATCACTTCTTCCCCAATGTCGCCCCATGATGTTTTGCAACTTACTATAGGACGATTGGAAGGGTGAGGGAAGAAGCATCTGAAGAAGAAGGCCTAGTGTGAACAAGGGGAAGCCAACTTGAGCTCTGAGGGTATTGTCGCCAGTGTTTTAGGCGAATGGTTCGACCCTTTGGGTCATTCAACGAGTGAATCGTCCCCACTCAAGAACTTCAACTAAAGATGGAGACATTTAAAATTGAAGGATTGGAGGTGATTGCCAAAAGATGTATTTATTTTTATATGTATATATTCCCTTTGTATACACACCGGAGAACTTCTCTTTAGGTCATTTGCGTACACACACTCAATATATATATATATATAAATACATACATTCATACATTATAGTTTATACATATATTTATTAATTACAACAAAAAAAATCTATAAGTATTATGATTATTTAAATAATTAATTTAAATTATGAAAATTTAAATTCTCCAATCAAAACATAACTTCATTGCATATCTTTTTTTGTGGTAAAAAAATTTAGATATGTTTTTTATTATGATCAATTATTATTTTTATTTTATAAATATTATTTTATAGTTTAAAATATTATTTTTGTAAAAAAATTAAATAGGACTACCCTGAGTCACAATATAGTTAAGCTAGGTTGAACAAATGTTAGCTTATATTAAAAATGAGTCAACCCAATCCAATCCTAAAAAATAAGACTAATTTGGGCTTAAGCCATAGTAGCTCATTTTGATAACTCTAAATAGTGGTGTCAAAAGGATTGGTCATTAAATGGACATGAACAATAAAATCTAAAATTACCCATTTTGGCACACAAGTTAGCTTGTAAGTTATTTTTTAAAATTAATTTTTAATATTTTAAAACTATATTTAGTACAAATAAAAAGTAATATTACTATTTTTAATTTATTTAATAAATAAAAGTCAGTTAAATTTATTATGATAAAAATAATATATCTAAATTAATGTATTTATTTTAAAAATTAGTATTATCTTCACATTAAATTAATTTTTTATTAAAATTTTTCATCAATTAAATATTTTATTCAAATTGTAAGAATAAAATATTACTATAAGACATAAAATCATTATAAATTTATATATTTATACTTATTTTAAACTAATTTATATTATTTTTTTAAAATTTTTGAAATTTTTGACAGATTGACCCACCTTAACCTCGTTTAAGCCCATTTTAAATGAGATATATTTTTTTTTCAAACCACCCATTTAACAAAACTAAATGAATTGATTTGGAGACTATGGCCCATTTTAATATTGTTATACATGAAGTCTTATATGTATCTAATTATTATTTTATATATAAATTACATGAGGGTTTATAATGAATGCCGTTAATTTTTATTTTATATGCATACATTAAAAAATTTTAAAGCATAATATTTTAAATTTAAATAAATTTTAATTAATTTTTATGCATAAATTAAATATCTGATTGAAAATTTAAAATTTTTGTATTTATTAATATTTAATATTCAAATAATAAAAGAATATTCATGTAGTTAAATGTTTGAATATTCTTAAAATTTATGGAGAAATTTAAGGATGTTCAAATTTTTGGTTTGATTCAGTTTGGCCTTAAAATTAAACCAAACCAATAAATTTATAAATGATGTGAAAATTTCTCACAATATTTTTTATATATATTAAATATATCTTAATTACAATTTATGACTTTATTTTAAGATTATATTGACAATTTGGTCCCTAAAAGATATGAACTACCTAAAGTGGTCCTCGAAAGATGAATTGATTGTACACGTTAATCCTACCATCTCAGTTAACTCCAATTAATGAAAATGCCTACGTGTAACGTGAAGTTTACATGTGGTCCATTTAAAGTTGATCTAGACAAGTATCTTTTAGAGATGTGGCGCATTGACTGAAATGAAGCAAGGAAAAAATCCAGCGTTTAGTGATCAAGGGAATTAAAAATTGCAAAGGGTATAATTTAAAACCCTAGAAGACATTGGCAACAACAATTCATAAAGGCTCTTCAATCTAGATGCTCGGTTTGGTTCTTTGACGAATCTCCACCATTCATTTTGTTGAATCTTGTCAAGTATGTGTCACTTGCAAAATATTCACCTTCTTTGTATATTCAATTTTCCTTGGATTCCTACATTTTTTTCATTATTGATATGACCCATTGTGTTTCCCACTTTAACTTCAAATTCTTTATTTTATTGCAACTTGCCTTATTTATTGCTTTGTGGAGAGATGGCATTTAGATTAATAAAATGGAAAATTTGCTATATGGTACAAAACAATTATGCTAAACAATGATATATGGTATATACTAAACATGGATCTTACTATCTGCTAAAGATTGATATTTCTACATGCTAAAGATTGATATATGGTATATAATACACATTGATTTTTCTATATGCTAAACACTAATATATGGTATATACTAAATAGTGACTTTGCTATATGCTAAACACTGATTTTTGGAATGTTAATTTAAAATGTAAAGGACCTATGATATGCTAAACACCCATATGTGCTAGAAAATCAATAGAAATTTTTGAATGTTAAGTTAACATGTATAAATTTTAACTTATGCATTGATGACCAACATGGGAGGTATGGGTAATACAAATGTTATTGAGGATGATGCATGTCGGGAAGGTAGCTATGATGAAGATGACTTAAGTAAAGAACTAGAAAGGGATAATGAAGATGGTGAAAATGAAGATGTTGGAGATGACGAGGAGGATATTGATCACCTAAACACTTCATCAAATTCAGATGATTATGATAGTGGGAAAGATGAACCTTATAGGCATGTACAAGAGTTGTTTGACCAAGCCAATGATAAGGATGATGCAGAAATGGAAAGGTCTAGGAATAAGGTTAGAAGTGGTAGAAAGAAGAGGATAGTGCAGGGGAAAAGAGCTTCTTCTTCTTCAGCTAAGGGAAAAGGGAATATTAGAATTGACACTAATGATGATGAGGATGATGGTCATTGTGAAGCAAGTGAAGGGTTGCCATTGAGGACCTGCTTATCCACATCTTTAGAAGGTAATGAATCTAAAGGTTATAAATATAAGAAGTTGGATCCACACCTTGTACTCGAAGAGATGATGACTTTAGTCATAGGAGTAAGTATCCTTAGTTTAACGAAGACACTATATTTGGTGAAGTAGCTCCCCAACTAGGAATTGAATTACCATCACTTTAAGTGTTTAAAGAAGCCCTAAAAGACTACAATATCCATATAGGGTGAGAGTTTAAGTTTAAGAAGAATGATAAGGTTAGGGTTAGAGCAAAGTGTGCTGTGACTAAATGCAATTGGCAAATATATTGTGCATGGAGTAATGAGACGATGAGATTTCATATCAAGACCTTCAATAACAAGCACACATGTGCAAGGGGATTCAAGAATAAAAGAGCTAACAAAAAATGGACAACACAACAATTGGTACTTAATGTTAGATCACATCCAAGAATGACTTGGTGTAATGCATTTCAATTTTTAAAAGAAAAAAAAGGCATACATGTTGGGGCATTTCAAGTCTTCAGAGCCATGAGGCTTGCTAAGAAAATAGTTGAAGGAAGTGAGAAGGAGTAGTACAAAATGCTTTGGGATTACTGTGAGGAGTTGAGAAATCAAAATCCTAGTTCCACAATGCAAATGAATTTGAGGTTAGTGAGACCAGATGCACCTGATACTTTTGATAGAATTTATATATGCTTAGAGGCTTGTAAGAAAGGTTTCAAGAATAGGTGCAGACTAATCATTGATCTTGATGGATGATTCCTCAAAGGTTATTATGGGGGTCAATTACTAACATATGTGGGCTGAGATGGGAATAATGCATATTTTCTTACAGCATACTCATTTGTGGACTCAGAAACTAAAGATGTAACATTCGCTCCTTCTATGCATTAAGAGATGTTTGTTAATTTTAAATGAATTAAATGCTTGTGTTTGTTGCATTAAATTACATATAGATGTACTAGAATGAGAGTTTTAAGTAAAGAGAAAGAATAGGGACCAAATTGAAAGGAAAAAGATGAAAGGAGGATAGAGGTGTGAATTTCTAAAACATCAAGGCAATAGGCTATAAATTTAGCCAAAAGGTTTACTGTAGCAATAAAATTTTGAAACTTCCCACCAGAGAGTTAGGGACAAATGGTAATTTAACATATAGTTGGAGAAATTATCATTTTGGGTTGAATGATCGGGAATTAGGAGCAGAGTTGCAAAAGAGCCGAACTACCTATAAATAGGCCAATCCTTTAGACCCTTCATTTGGCATCCTGAGTTCTGAAATTCTAGAGAGAGAAGGAAACTGAATTAGAGAAAGAGAGTTGGAATTGGGAAGAAAGGAAGCTGTTGGATGGATCTAAGCATTCTAAGAGCTAGGAAATCACTCTAGAACACTTCCTAAACAACAACTATCAAGTTTAAATCAGCAAAAAGGTAGCAAATCGTCCATCTCCCTTATTTTTCAAAATTATTGTTCATGGTTGGAAATATATGTTTTCATAATTTTAAACTGGAGGGAGATTAAAACCTACATTCTTAGTATTTTTTATTGCTATTGGATGTTTTAAATGGATTGAATATACTTATGAATGCATGAATGTAAATATACAAAATGGGTTTTTCATGGTTTTTGAGAAAGAGTTTAAATTCAATATTTGAGCATGAATAATCAGTGGTTTGGGCTGATTTTGAGTGGTAAATGAAGCTTTTATGCTATTATTGAGTTTTTAATCATCAAAACTATTTTAAAAACATGTTCTTGGACTAAAATAATTGGTCAATGATAAGTTTTAAAACAGAGCATGGCGTAGCAGTAAACTTGTAGGCTTTACCAGTCGACTTTCGTGCTCTTGAGTTGCCCGAAAACTTATCCAGAATGCTAGCAGTTGACTGCCAAGGGTTGGAAGTCGACTGTCCCATTCTTATTTTTTAGAAATTAGCCAAAAACAAAGCAATTGACTGTCAAGGTCTAGAAGTCGACTGATTGCTTTCTGTTTGAGATATTTATGAGGTAGTAAGCTGGAAGTCGACTGTCAAGAGCCTGGGAGTCGACTTGTAGCTTTTCGTTTTGAAAAAATTGACTCAATAACCTATTTTTAATCCACAATTAGCCCAATATTTCACTCAAATATAAGATTTAATATTGAATTGTAATGGATAACACGAGAAAGCAAAATATTTGAGAAATTATGAGAAAGAGAAGAGAAATAAGAGATTTTCATTGAGCATTGACCATAAATGAGAATAACTGCAAATGGTTGATCTGCGAGAATAGTTGCATTTGGTTATACCGCGAGAATGGTTGCAACTGGCTTTAATCCAGTAAAAGTTTTGCAGATGGTTAACCACAAATAATTGCTGATGGTTAACCACGAGAATTAATGCTGATGGTTAACCACGAGAATGAATACAGACAGTGAAAACCACGAGAATGATTGCATGTGGCTCATGACCACTAGAAAACTCATTTATGAATGGAAATGTTTTCAAGAATTATTTTAGGATGCTTTGATTATGGCCATATCAAATTGCATTATTTCTTTGTTTATGCTCTACACTGACATGAGAATATGAGTTGTTACCATTACAGTCTGAGAATGCATCTTGTGTGATGAATATCGGTTGAAGTGCATGTGTAATCGTAAGTATATGCATGAGATATTTGTGTAATCCTTGTACATTATTCTATTAGCATAATATTTTAAATTATTATGAAAAATAATGTAGTGGATTTTTGTATCCGTACGATGGTACAAACAGTTAATTTAAATACAAGTGATTATTGCTACTGAGAAATATTTCTCATTAAAGCTGATTTGTATCAGATGCCTAGGTACTAGGTGCTGTTGGAGGTAGAGATAGAAGTAGTGGAGATACCCTTTCTGGAGTATTTTTCTATAATCTCTGGGCCATGAGTCCTATTCTTATTCGAGTTACCACCCTCCCTCTGACTGTATGCATGACAGGCCCACTTCCCTGAATCCTTATTAGTATTTTGAAAGGATCAGGAGGATGATTTTGGTGTAAGTAAGGAGGGCATATATGTATTAAGATATGTAAGATAAAGATTTTTTCTTAAAACAAGGTATGAGTGGCAAGCTTATTTATGTGTGTTTAAATATTATGTATAGTTGAGAATGTGAATGTGAATATCTCTATATCTATCTATTTCATTTAAATTCTTTTATTTATTTTCATTGTGTAACGTGTGAGAACCTGAGTGTAGTAACCTAAACTAGTGGCACTCAACTATTTAACTTAGAAAAAGTTAAAAATATACTCGGGTAGAGGCAGTAGTAAACTCATCAATCTTATATTATATTACCTTATCTTATTTAATTACCAAAAAGGAATATATGGTTGGAGATGTTACACTGAGTTGGTATCAGAGCATGGTTACCATAGCTAGTTGAGTACTAACTTGGTAAAAAAGGAGTAGATTCCTCAGAATAGAGACTAATACAGGTTAGTTAGTTGAATATAGACATTTCACTGACTTGTATTTTATTTTGACTTAAGGAATAGAGTGCTAGGTTTGGGGTAGAGAGTATTTCCTTTTGGTGCCATATGATCTCTTAGAAATATTATGTTATTGAGACTGATCACCTCAGTAATGTTTGTTTTATAGAGTGAAGTATGGCTCCACCTAAGAGGAATACTAGAAAGGAGAAAGAAGGAGAGGATAATATAAAGAGACTGATGCAAACTATGCTGGGAGTGGTAGAAGCTTGAAAGAGCAAGCAACTACTACTACCCATGCTATGAGAGAGCAAACAACTACTACTACTCATGTCTTTAGGCAATTTTGGAAATAGGGAAATAATCATAATAACCCTAATCCTCAAGAAGGACAAGCAGGAAACCTGGTGTATCATGGTTGGTCAGAATTCTAAAAAGTAAATCCTCCTTCTTTTAGGGGTGAGCTTAACTCGAAGGTGGCTGAGGAATGACTGAAAATTCAGAGAAATTATTTGTGGTTCTTGGTACCATTGATGCTCAAAAGGTCTTATTTTTCACCTATATGTTGGAAGGAGAGGTAGAATATTGGTGGAAGGGAGCGAAGCAACTAATGGAGGCTCAGAGAATCTGGATTACTTGGGATTCATTCAAGGAAGCATTTCTTGGAAAGCATTTCCTCGGAATGTGAGGAATGAGAAAGAGATTGAGTTTATGCAGATCAAGTAGGGCAACATGACATTTGATGAATACCTAGCAAAATTTGAGGAATTATCTAAATTTTCCTCTTACTTGAGACTTTAACCCAATGAAGCATGGAAAGTAGTGCACTTAGAGGCTAGGTTGAGGTCTGAGTTGAAGAATGTTGTAACTCTATTGGAAATACAAGATTATGCCACATTGGTAAACAAATGTTACATAGTTTCTATTGTAACGACCCCTTAATTCACAATATACTTACCTCTATCAGAGTAGCAGAAACATATGGGTTTTTAAATAAATTTTTCATTTTCCCATGTTAGGGAATCTCAGAGGGTCGCTACTGGTTGAGTGTAACCCAAATAGACTCTTACCACTGTCCATTCAGATTCTACTCAACCCTAAGTCCTATGCAGCTATTCTAAATTCAAATACAATCATAACACGCACTGGAATATCAATTCTAATAACCTTAAAAATAAGAATACATAATCCATCCACATGCAATTCAACTTAAACCAACATTCAAGCAGTCACTCCTGCCGAAAATCTGGCAGAGTTTTCCCTATAAATCTGATGTTTCCCAAAATACAAATAGTTAGAAATTCAGCAATTTACATCTAGTCAAATCCAATAATAAATAGAAACATCAATACATTAATTACATAATCAATTCAAGCCTAAAACTACACAGCAACGTCCTTCAGTTATCCAACTTTTTCCCAGCTATCTCCTAGGCCCCTGTTCTTATTCATCTGAGCAAATAACTTCATGAGATAGTTAAATCCCAGTAGAGTAATTTACAATATACAGTTATAAAATAGCTGGATGCTCAGTTATGACAAAGCACAGAAAATATATCCCCATGTTAAATTCAAAAGCCAGTGAATTACCTTATCTTTAAAACGTGAAATCGCACGAAAAATGATGCAATAATTAAAATGAGCATAAAAATACATTTTCTGAAAATTCATACTGAAGTTCTAGTTTAAAATCCATGCCCGGTGGTTTTTCGCATACGTTTTAGTTACAAGTCTCATGTGACTGTTAACAAATTTATCCAATTGCATGCCGTTTTTACGAAAATCATACTTTATCGTTGTGTGTGATCCATGACACCAATCACCCAAAATCACACCTATATTGTGAGTGTGATCTATGACACCAATCACTCACTCAAGGACCGGGTGAGAATCAACATCTAGGGCATCCCCTAGCATGTGCACATACGCCAATTCTCATCCTCATATAGTCTATTCAAAATCACATACACACAGTCGACCAGTTCTCAAGGTTTTAGGAGATTACACCTAAATCACAACGTTTTTCCGTATAGGTTATCCCTCCTTATACACCTTAAACCTTTTATAGGGTCGTCCTGGTTTACCGTGTAATCCTTAACGAATGCAGGCTAAATTTGACTAAAAATGATGCATTTACAAAATCATCTGCACTCGGGATACTCAACGGCCGTCCCATACCGGTTATTGAATACCCTACCTTAAGTCAACTCGTTCCTATGGCATCTAAATCCAATAGCCAATCAATCTAACATGCAACAGGCATTTACATCACACAAGCATACAGATATACTCATCAATCGCAGCATGCATTCCCATGTAACGTAATTATTCTAATCAGGCATTCATAGCGTCAAATAAAGTATAAGGAGGGTAAATCACTCTACCTTTTTATCATTTGCTCATACACAGTCCGGGGCTTCCCGTTTCCTCAAAAATTGAGCTTAGTTAATTTCTTAGGTAATTTAATTAAATCTCAGTCGGTTTCCTATTCAATTAAACTTCCCTACGTCCGATTACAACGTTTCTAGGCTGGTTTAATTCCTACGTATGTTCGGGATTCAATTTAAATCAGAAAACATCAAATTAGAGCAATTTAAATCATATTGAGGGTTTCGAAAGATGAAATTTTGGTTATGGATAGTTTTTGGCAACTCCAGCAATAGCGCACGGCAGAGCACGATAGCGCAGGAACCTCATGGCGGAGGGATGCGGCTAAGGTCAAAAATTACACCAGCGTATAACTCACAAGTCAAAGAGGCCAGATCTGAGGTCTGTTTAGCGGTTCACGGCTGTTTGGAGGGCATTTTCTGTCAAAGAAGAATGACGCACGACAGATGATATTTGCTCTGTTTCAGGCTCGTGGCGGCGGTGTTTGACAGCTAGGAGCTGTCGAAGGAAGCTGGTAGCTTAGCCTTTCCAATGGTGGAGGCAGTGTTACCGGACGACGTCAGACGGCGGAGATCACGCCGGCAAAGGAAAACGCGATGGAAGAGGAAATGTGGCATTTTCTGGTGGCTGTGGCATCCGTTGATGGCCGGGGATAGTGGCGGGAGGTTGAGGACGTCGAGCTGCACCGGTGGCTGGGTCGGGCGGCAGTGTAGGGTGGCGTTTTCAACCGTGCACAGTGGCGGGAAATGGGAGGAGAGAAGAGAGAGAAAATAGAAGGAAGAGAGAGAAAGGAAAGAAAAAATGTGGGGGGAAAAGTGAGATTTTGAATTTTTAAAGCCTCTAGGGGCATTTCTTCCTTTTGCCACTTCGCTTGAAAAAATTTTTGAATTCCTTCTCTAATTTGGGCAAGGGCACAACTTTCCATAAAAAGAATTTGGCCTCCGTTTAAGGAATTTAAGCCCGTTACTTTATTTATCAATTCCCTGACGTCGGGCCGAGTTTTCCTCCATCAGATCGAATTTTGACTTCGAAAAATTCCCAAATTTTGATCGTAAAATCAAAAAATTACACCGGATTCAATTTTAATAAAATCACGGTTAAATTTTTCCAATTAAATTATTTTGAAAAATCTGGTTTATTACATCTAAAAATTTGGCAGAGACTGAGAAGGAAAGACAAAAGAGTAACTTCTTCAAAAGGAAGCAACCAGGATCTTTTTCAGGTAGAGATGGTAGATTTAGCAGAGGCCGGGAAGGGAAAATACCTATGGTGAGATTGGTGATGTCCAATGTTTGTCCTAAATGCTATAAAAGTCATGAGGGACTCTGAAAATGACAACAACCAAGGGTACAACATGGTGTATGTTATAAGTGTAGGAAGGAAGGACACTTTATCAGAGACTGTCCATTGTGAAAGAGACAGGGTGATACTACTAAACCTCTTACTACTGGAAGAGTCTATACTCTTAAGGGTTAAGAAGTGGCTCAGTTCAATGATTTAATGAAAGGTAAATGTTTAATTAATAGTATATCTTTAATTGTACTGTTTGATTCTGGCGTTATGCACTCATTCATTTCTTTGGAATGTGCAAAGAGGTTAAATCTACCTGTGACTAGTTTACCTTATCTATTATCTATTTCTATTTTAGCTGGAGAGCAAGTTTTGACTTCTTTAGCCTGCTTGAATTGTTCTATTGTTGTTGAGAACAGATCATTTTTTGTTAACCTGATTTGTTTACCTTTAGTGGATTTGGACATTATTCTTGGGATGAACTGGTTGTCTGTAAACAATGTAATCTTGGATTGTTCAGAAAAGTCTATGACTTTTGTAGATACCTTACCAGTAAGTAGGAGTACTCAGGAAAAGAATAAGAGAATGCAATTTCTATATGCTTCTGAGATTAAAGTTCAACATAAACTTGATGTCATTCCTATAGTGTGGGAATTTCTAGATATTTTTCCCAATGAAGTCTTAAGTCTTCCACCTTAAAGAGAGATAAAGTTCTTTATAGAATTAATCCTAGGGATGGGACCAATTTCTATAGCACCCTATAGAATGTCTCCAATAGAATTAGTATAGCAGAAAGTACAGATAGAGGAACTCTTAGAGAAACAATTCATTAGGTTAAGTACTTCGACCTAGGGAGCCCCGGTATTATTTGTGAAGAAGAAAGATAGAAGCTTAAGGTTATGTATAGATTATAGGTAATTGAACAGGGTAACAATAAAGAATAAATATCCACTTCCTAGGTTAGATGATCTCTTGGATCAACTGAGAGGAGCTACTGTGTTTTCCAAAATTGATTTGAAGTCGGGTACCATCAAATCAGAGTGAAAAGAGAAGGCATACCTAAGATAGTCTTTAGAACCAGATATGGGCATTATGAATTTCTTGTAATGCCATTTGGATTGACGAATGCTCTAGCTATTTTCATGGATTACATGAATCGTATCTTTAGACCCTACCTTGATCAATTCGTGATAGTGTTTATTAATGACATTCTTGTATATTTTAAAGTAGTGAAGAGCAGAAACATCATCTTAGGATTATGCTGCAGTTACTTAGAGAGAAGCAATTGTATGGTAAACTTGAGAAGTGTGAATTTTGGTTAGAAAAGGTAAAATTCTTAGGTCATGTAATCACTAGAGAGGGAGTAGCAGTAGATTCTATTAAGACAGAAGTAATAGTTAGTTGGGAGTAACCTACCACAATGACGAAGATCCGTAGTTTTCTCGAATTAGCCAGTTACTATAGGAGATTTATTTAAGGGTTTTCGCAGATATTTTCATTACCTTTGACTAAATTGACTAGAAAGGATGTTCCATTTGTGTGGGATACCAAATGTGAACATAGCTTCCAAACTCTGAAAGAAATATTGGTAACTACACCTGTCTTAATTATTCCTGATCCATTGGAAATATTTGAAGTGTATTGTGATGCATCCAAGAAGGGCCTAGAGTGTGTCTTGATGCAAAATAGAAAAGTAGTAGCATATATGTCTAAGCAATTGAGACCCTATGAGAAGAATTATCCTACTTATGATCTTGAATTAGCAGTCATAGTATTTGCCTTAAAGATTTAGAGACATTATTTTTATGGATCTAGATTTGAGGTATTTAGTGACCACAAAAGTCTCAAATACCTTTTCAATAAAAAAGAGTTGAATATGAGGTAGAGGAGATGGATGGAATTTATTAAAGATTATGATTTTGAATTGAAGTACCATCCTGGAAAGACAAACATAGTAGTTGATGCTTTAAGTAGGAAATCCCTTCATGTAGCTCACATGATTATGAGTGAAATGAATTTAATTGAAAAGTTTATGAATTTGAGTTTATTCACTCTAGTATTGCCAGATAGGATGTACCTAAGTGAAATGAAAATCGAGAATACCTTTAGAACTCAAATCCTAGAAGCCCAAAGGAAAGATGAATTCTTGAAGTCTCTAAAGGATCCAAAAAAATTCCAGAAAGAGATAGATGGTGTAGTAACCTACCAAAATAAGTTATATATCCTAGAGTTAGGAGAATTGAGGGATAAAATTTTAGAGGAAGGCCATAAAAGCAACTATACTATTCATCTTGGTGCCACTAAGTTGTAACAAAATTTGAAGAAAGATTTCTGGTGGCTAGGTATGAAAAAGCACATAGTTGAGTATGTTGCTAAATGTCTAGTGTGCCAACAGGTGAAAATTGAACATCAAAAACCTACAAGAATGTTACAACCTCTAGAAATTTCTGAATGGAAATGGGAGAAAATTTTTATGGATTTTGTAGTAGGTTTGCCTAGAACTCAGTCGAGAAATGACGTAATCTGGGTGATTGTTGACAGATTAACTAAATCTACATATTTCCTCCCAATTAAAATAAATTTTTCATTGGATAAGTTGACCCACTTGTATATACAAGAAATAATAAGACTCTACGGAATACCCATTAGTATAGTATCAGATAGAGATCCTAGGTTTACTTCTAGATTCTGGAGAGCCTTGTAAGAGGAATTTGGTACTAAGTTGAACTTCAGTACTACTTATCATCCTTAAACTAATGGGCAGACTGAAAGGATAATCCAGACTTTGGAAGATATGCTTAGAGCTTGTACATTAGAACAAAAAGGGAGTTGGGATAAAATTTTGCCTTTGATAGAGTTTTCCTATAATAATAGTTTTCACACCAGCATAGGAATGACTCATTATGAAGCCTTGTATGGGAGAAAGTGCAAATTACCCTTGTGTTAGTTTGAGGTAGGAGAGAGACAAATTTTTGGGCCGAAATTAGTTCAACAGACAACTAATCAGATAAAAATGACCAGGGAGAAAATGGCTAAGGCCTAAGATAGACAAAGGAGTTATGTTGATAAGAGGAGAAGACCGTTAGAATTTGTAGAAGGAGATCATGTTTTTCTCAGAGTATTTCCAGTTACTGGTATTGGTAGAGCTATTAAATCTAGAAAATTGAATCCTAGATACATTAGACTATACCAGATTATGAAAAGAATAGGTTCATTCGCTTATCAAATAGCATTACCACTATTTTTGTCTAATCTCCACAATGTTTTTCATGTTTCTCAACTTCGTAAATATATCCTAGATCCTTCTTATATTTTTGACGCCAGTACTGTGCAATTAAAAGAGAACTTAACTTATAATCCTAGACCTTTAAGAATCATTGGTACTAAAGTCAAACAATTGAGAAATAAGATAATTCCATTGGTAAAGGTATTGTGAGATCCGTCATCACCATAAGAAGCTACGTGGGAGAAGGAAGATGATATGAGAAAAGTGTATCCAGAGTTATTTCTTTAGGTACGTTTTAAATTTCGGGGACGAAATTTTTTAAAAGGAGGGGAGAATTGTGACATCTGCTCTTTCTACGCATTAAGAGATGTTTGTTGATTTTAAATGAATTAAATACTTGTGTTTGTTGCATTAAATTACATATAGATGCATTATAATGAGAGTTTTAAGTAAAGAGAAAGAATATGGACCAAATTGAAAGGAAAAATGAAGGAAGGATAAAGGTGTGAATTTCTGAAACTTTAGGGTAATAAGCCGTAAATTTAGCCAAAAGATTTACTGTAGCAACAGAATTTTGAAACTTCCTGCCAGAGAGCTAATGACGAAATGATAATTTAACATATAGTTGGAGAAATTATCATTTTGGGCTAAAATAATTGGTCAATGACGAGTTTTAAAATAGAGCATGGCATAGCAGTCGACTTGTAGGCTCTACCAGTCAATTGTCATGCTCTTGAGTTGCCCGGAAACATATCCAGAATGCTAGCAGTCGACTGTCAGGGGCTGAAAGTCGACTGCCGTGTTCTTATTTTCTAGAAATTAGCCAAGAACAGAGTAGTCGACTGTCCGGATCTGGAAGTCAACTGATTACTTTCTGTTTGAGATATTTATGAGGCAGTAAGCTAGGAGTCGACTGCCAAGAGGCTGGGAGTCGACTTTTAGCTCTCTGTTTTGGAAACATTGACTCAATAACTTATTTTTAATCCACAGTTAGGCCAATATTTCACTCAAATGTAGGATTTAATCTTGAATTGTAATGGATAAAATGAGAAAGTAAAATATTTGAGAAATTATGAGAAAGAGAAGAGAAATAAGAGATTTTCATTGAGCATAGACCATAAATGAGAATAACTGCAAATGGTTGATCCGTGAGAATAGCTGCATTTGGTTATACCGCAAGAAGGGATGCAATTGGTTATACCGCGAGAATGGCTGCAACTGGCTTTAATCTAGGAAAAGTTTTGCAGATAGTTAACCACAAATAATTGTTAACGGTTAACCACGAGAATTAATGCTGACGGTTAACCACAAGAATGAATGTAGATAGTGAAAACCACGAGAATGATTGCAGGTGGCTTGTGACTACGAGAAAACTCATTTATAAATGGAAATGTTTTCAAGAATTCTTTTAGGATGCTTTGATTATGGCCATATCAAATTGCATTATTTCTTTGTTTATGCTCTACACTAACATGAGAATATGAGTTGTTACCATTACAGTCTGAGAATGCATCCTATGTGATGAATATCGGTTGAAGTGCATGTGTAATCGTAAGTATATGCATGAGATATTTGTGTAATCCCTGTACATTATTCCAATAGCATAATATTTTAAATTATTATGAAAAATAATGTAATAGATTTTCGTATCCATACAATGGTACAAACAACTAATTTAAATACAGGTGATTATTACTACCAAGAAATATTTCTCATTAAAGCTTATTTGTATCATATGCCTAGGCACTAGGTGCTGTTGGAGGTAGAGATAGAAGTAGTAGAGATACCCTTTCTAGGGTATTTTTCTGTGATCTCTAGGCTATGAGTCCTATTTGTATTCAAGTTACCACCCTCCCCCTGACTGTATGCATGACATGCCCACTTCCTTGAATCCTTATTAGTATTTTGAAAGGATTAGGAGGATGATTTTGGTGTAAGTAAGGAGGGCATATATGTATTAAGATTTATAAGATAGAGAATTTTGCTTAAAATAGGGTATGAGTGGCAGGCTTGTTGTCTCCTTATCCTGCTCAGGCTCACATATCTATAGGTATATGTTTGGCACACACTACTATTTACGTATGTATAAATATTATGTACAGTTGAGAATGAATGTGAATGTGAATATCTCTATATCTATCTATTTCATTTAAATTATTTTATTTATTTTCGCTGCGTAACGTGTGAGAACTTGAGTGTAATAACCCAAACTAGTGGCACTCAACTATTTAACTTAGAAAAAGTTAAAAATATACTCGGGTAGAGGTAGTAGTAAATTTATCAATCCTATATTATATCACCTTATATTATTTAATTACCAAAAAAGAATATAGGGTTAGGGGTGTTACAAAATGCACTTGGAAGTGGTTTCTGACACACCTTTTAGAGGACTAGGGAGATTACAGAGTGAATGGATGGAACTTTGTTTCAGACCAGCAAAAGGTAATTTCTGGTTAATTTTTTGTGTACGTTTTATTCATGTATAGGGACCTATTTGTTATATGTAGTAAAACAAGTTAGGACTAATTTATCTATTACTAAAATTTTACAAGGATTATTCTGTGTTATATTTAGTATCTTTTAGGGACCAACTTATACATATAGACATTATGTTTCCTAAATTGATTATATTTTTTTTAGTTAAATATAATTATATTGTTAATTATTTTAATTCTATTTTGTTCTGTCTCTTGATGGTTAATAATATTTATATTGTTGTGGATTGTTGGATCTTACCACTATGAGGGGGTTGTTACCAATCATATAAGAACTCATGCCTAGGGTGCACCATAGGTTTTTCGTGAGACATATGTGGGTGAACTTCCAAAAACAATTCAAGAACAAAGACTTAAATGATTTGTTATGGATTATTGCAAAATCATCCACTATAACTGCATTTAATTCAAATATGGAGAAGCTGAAACAAAAAAATGAGAAGGCATAGGCATATTTGAAAAAGCATCCTGTAACTTATTGGTTAAAGGTTGGATTTAGCCACTTTCCAAAGAATGGCTCATTACTTAACAACTATTATGAGCAACTAAACTCTAAGTTGGTTAATATGAGTTAAACAAATTATCACTATGGCTAAGAAATTAAGGTTGTATATAGTTAAAAAGATGAATAAAGAAAGGAAAAAAGTTGCATCATATCATGGCGCAATTACCCCAAAAGCCTAACCGAGACTAGAGGTTACAAAGAGAGACAGTGCTAGGCGGACACCATATTGGGTAGGGGACCCAGAAAACTATAAATTTGAAGTGGAGTGTAGACCACTTAATTTGGTTGTGGATTTGGGAAGAGCAAGTTACACATGCAACATGTAGGACCTGTCTAGTATACCTTGTGAGCATACAGTGACATGTTTAGCCTATAATAATCTGAAACATGAATATTTTGTGCATCCTTTCTTCTCTGTTGACACATGGAGGAAGACTTATGAGCTTTATGTATGATCAATCACTGGAGCTGAATATTGGCATAAGATTGGGTTGTCTCATATAGACCCACCACCATTTCAGAATTCTTTTGGACGTCTTAAGAAGCAAATGAGGAAGGAGGATGATGTCTCCAACAATCCATATGTTGCTAAGAGAAAGTATGAAGAAGTTAAGTGTTCAAAGTGTGAGGGTACTAAACACAATGTGAGAACTTGAAAGGGACCCATAGTTAATGAAACTAGGTCTGAAACATTGAATAACCAATGTGTAGATGTAAGTGATATGTCCATATTTCAATTTAATTTGTTCTTTTTTTTTTTCCATTAACTAACACTTCTCTATCTTGATCAATTAGACCTCTATTGTGGTGACTCTTACTATGTTGCCAACTCCACCTCCAAGCTTACAAGAACCTTCTCAATCTTCACAAGTAGCATTAAAATATCACATGCAACACCCTAAATTTTTTTACTTCTGTCACTATAGTTTGGTTAGTAAATTTTTTTACCTATTAAACCTCATTTGTAGTGAAAACCACAATTTATATATCATCAAATCGACTTGCCACTACAATGGTCTTTATGGTGTTAAAACTAACATTTCAAATTTTCATTTATCTTTTTTGTTTTGAATTAAAAGTGTTATTTTTATTACAGACATTTATACCGACACCATCTTGTAGACTACCATTGAGAGCACCACCTTTAAGGCCAATCACTAGAATTCCTACACCATCAATCGTGCCACCCACTACATTTGCACCTAAAGCTGTGAGAGCTAAACTTTTGAGGCCTCCTTCCACGTACAATATGTAGTCATATAAGCCTTCACCAGCCTTGCAAAATGAGAAAGCAACAAATGAAATAATTCAAGTTACAAACTACGCTATTAGGGCAAGGGTGAGGAAGTTGATATCTTCTCAAGGAGTAGAACAATCTGGCAAATAGTGAACTTGTTTTGCCACTCATTGAAATATTTTGATTTGGAAATTCTGTGTAGTTGAACTTTTTATGTAGTTGACTGAAATTGGACAAATACTTTTCTTTTTGAAAATATGTGTAAGAGGATCCCCATTATAGTAGTGGGATCTACATAATGATCTTTTGTTTTTGACAATATGGTACTATGATATTTTGAAACATTTATATGATGTTTATTGATGTATTATAATATTCATTTTGAATCTTGTATAAATGTTAATAGCATAATATATTCCAATTTGCCTATACATGAGTACCATATGTCTTATTTTATAGAAAATGATTGTATATTATTGGACAGGTCAATTTTCTTACCTCATATTTATTACATTAGTACCAAAATAGATCAATTTTATTGATCCAAATATCTTACATTAGGTTACATATATCTTACAAGTAAGGTCAATTTTATTGATACATACATTTTACATTAGTACCGTATATCTTACATTAGTACCAAATAGATAAAATTTTGTTGCTCCATAAATAGACATAATCAAAGAATATATACTTTAATAGGTTAGGTTACATACAAACACAATTATCTAGTAGGTTACATATTTCATAAAATTAAAACATAGACTCTAATACCCTAAAATTTAACATGGTAATAACTCAAGCATACTAAAAGCATTCCCATCACAACACAAGCACACTTAAAAATCTTGTTTTGCTACTCATACATAACTAATGTCTTCCTGAGGCCCAAAAAAGCCCTTCTTTAATATACAGTTGACACTTCTTCATCTTCAGTCAAACATTCCTCATCCACCCACTAGACTAACCAGAACTGTAATCTATTGATCCAATAATAATAAACTCAATATTTCACCTCCTAAAAATTATGTTGTCTAATAGGCATCTCAGAAAACGTCGCCCATAGTTTACATTAGTTTTGGCTGTGAACATCACCACCTTTTTGCCACATTCAGATATAGATGGCATTGCCTGGAGTTTCTCACCCCCCAAACTTGATGCAAATGAAATATATTCCAAAATTCAAACCTTTTGATTTAGATGATTTTCAGAACGTGAAATTTCTTTTCAACACTAGCAATTCATTTCTTGGATAGTCTCCTTCCTTTTCAATATGTTATCCCTTCCTATGTAAACCCTAAAATGATAACTTTTTAACCAATTTTTGGTTTTATATAACTTTCCTCCATCAACTCACGAAAATGGTACGTTTAGATTCATCAAGAAGTAGCCAGCTTTCCATCTCTCTCTCTCTCATCTAGATCAGCCTTAAACAGACCACACGTGCGCTTCACCTTACATGTAGGGATTTTCGTTAACTTGAGTTAACCGAGTGAGACGACAAGACTAATGTGTACAATCAATTCATCTTTTGGAGACCACTTTGGATAATCCATATCTTTCAAGAACCAAAATGTAAGTGACCCTATCTTTTAAGGACCAAATTGTTAATACAATCTTACTTTAATATAATATTTTGATTATTAATATAGGGTAGACTAGAAAAAATTTTAATCTGGCCCGTTTAAATATGAGCTTTGTTTCTCTAAAATATCTTTTAGGGTTTTAATTTTAAGTCTATGTTCAGTTATTATTAATTGAATAGACTTTTTATTTCATGATTAATTCTACTATTAAGACAAAAATAAAAGGAATAAGTCTTTATGACTATGTTATAAAGTCTTTGTTACAAGTGCACCTATGTTAAGAAGTAATAAATAGGCAAAACTAACTTATTAATTTTTAATTTTATATGAGATTTTAACTTTTTTTATTAAGTGATGTAATTTTTTTATTTTTCTAAATATTATTGGTCATATTTGAAGTTCAAGTAAAATTATTTTAGTCAAAATATAATTGAAGCTTAGATAAAGTCAAAATACCTTTTTTTTTTTAAAAAAATTCTTTGTTTACGTATTTGAAACAAAAAAGTTAAGAATTTTGAAAAAAAAAATTAAAGTTATAAGAAAAAGAATTAATGGTCATTTTAATTTTATTTAAATTCTTCTTCTAACTTAATGATGCTAATTTCATTTGAGATTCATATATGACGTTTTCGTTAGTCATATATATATATATATATATATATATATATTTGACATTTTGTCTTTAGAAGAAATTACATCAATTAATAAAAATATGAAACAAAATTAAAAAAAGAGATGAAATTGAAACCTCCTACAAAGTCAAGAGACAAAAAAATAGTATTGGCAAATTTTTTTTATATCATATATTTCTTTAATTTATTTAATTTGATTTTGTATGTTATATAAATTAAAATTCTAATTATTTGTTGGCTGGCTAATAGAAACACCTATTATTTATAAGGGTAAATTATATTTTCATTTTTAATATGTCCAAATTATTTATATTATAATGTCTTTTGGGTCTTTCGGTCATTTGTCTCATAAAATACATATTATATAATAAAAAATTTAAAATAAAATATGTGATGTGAAGAAAGGAAGAGAGAAAGTAAAAATAAAGAGAGGTTGAAAGAGAATAATGTATAATTTAGTGTAGAATTAAATAACTTCATATTATTTAATTTATTAATTTAAAATCTAATAATTATTATTTTATAATATATTTCAAAAGTTTAAGAAAAATTATATGTACTTTTGTGCATGCTAAACATCTATTATTTATTAGTCAAATACAAATATAATATTTGTTATTTAATATAAGAGTAAATATAAGAATATTTTAGTAAAATAAATAAAATCTTTTTATTTTAAAGGAAAAAATTAATTTAATTTATTTAAAAATATGACAACTTTATTTTTAAAATATTAATTTTAAAAATTTTAAATTTTAACTATAAGTTAAAAATATATAAAACTTAAACCCAAAATATGTATAGTTCTACGCGTAAAAAACCTAATAAAACTAATTAACAAGACCCTACAAGTATATATATACCACCACCAATATAATTTTATAATTGAAAATTTAGAATTCAAAAAATTTAAAATTATGCTTTAAGAATAAATTTTTAATATTTATAAATAATATTTACATTTACTATTATCAGTTAAAAATATTTAAAAAAAATACTAAAAAATATGTTAAATATATTATTTTTAAAATTATGTAAGATATTTTAACCAGTATTTTAGATATACTGGTTAGTAAGATTTATGAAATATTCATTTAAATTAAATGACGTCAATTTAAAGATCGATTCAATATACTAATTAATGAAATCAGTTTAATCACCTAACAAATAATAAATGTGGTAGTTATGGTACTAATTAGCAAAAAAACATATTTTTTGCCCATAATTTTACATTAATTTTTATTTCATTTTTAAAATTTTTTTGTAGTTAATTTTGTTCTTAAAATTTTACATTACAATTAATTTTGTCTCACGATTTAACTTCATCTAAATTAATAATAAAAAATAATGATGTGACATTTAACAATAAATTTTAACAATATGAACAAAATTTTAATAATATTCAAATATGTATTTTCAAATTATGGCATTTTTATTTTCACTCAATCACTATCTAATGTAAAGATTAATTTTTTTAATAAATACTTCGTATATGATTTGAATAGTTTTATTGATGATTTTATTTTTTTTAAAACGTAATTATAATATTACCAAATTTTATAAATAATTTATACAATGTTAAATTATTAGACGAAATTAAATACAATTTAAAATTTTAAAAACAAAATTGATTATAAAAAAACTTAAAGAATAAAATTAAAAATTAATATAAAGTTTAGAAATATAAAAAATATTTTTGACTTATTTATATTATAATCAATTGGAGTATTTTTTGTTAATGGCCTTTAATTTTAAAATTATATGAATATGTGATCTGAGATAAAATAATGAAAAATTTTAAAAGTATAAAGTTACATAAATATATATATTATTTAATTTATTATTTTAAAATATAAGAATTATTTTTTATATTATATATTTATAATAAAAAATTAAAAGTGCATGAAAGTCTCTTATAGTATATGAACATTTTTTAAGTATAATATATATCATATTATTTATATATTATTTAATAATATTATAATATATCTTTTATTATTGTTAATTCACTTAATATATAAAAATGAAAGATATTACATAATATTATTAAAAATTATAAAAATATTAATATTATTCACATCGGCTGGTTCAAGGTTTAAAATTGTAATTTTGTCATAAACCCTAAATTCTTATATCGCTCGACAGAGTTTATTTACACCTGCACCCGTGCTCGAGCGGCTCCATCAAATTCAGGAACCCGATTGACTGATATTTTCTCTCTGAGTTAGGTCCTTCATATTTTCACCTCTTAATTTCTGAATTTGGGTGCGTGTTCTTCCTGCCATAGTGTTTTCGTTGAAATCTTATAAACTAAATTGCTCTAACTATCTGTTATTGTGGTTTTCTAGGGTGCCATGGCTGCTAATAACAGTGTGCCCTCGACTTTGGATAAAGAACAGGCAGGTATTCTTATGGTTTCTCGGATTTTGGACAGTGAGAAAGGAATTCCCGTGCTTTACTTCTTTTTTCCTTTCCTTTCTCTGCTGAGAGCCTTTTTAGTCCATGATTCGAATATAGGATGTATTTCAATGAGTATATTTCTGCCTTACTGTGAATTTACCATGGGAATTGACCTGGCGATTGATGCTGTGTTCTCTGTATCTGTCTATCTGTCTCTATGGTTTCGAATCTTTAAGATGTTGTTAGTTTAATGGTGTGATGCATCTTAATATGGGTTTTGAAGATTGAATTGTTGTCATTTAATTCTTTTTCTGTGCTTGTTTGGATTGCATTTGAAAAATGTATTTGTTGATGTTGCAGATATTTGGAATGGCTGAACAGGAGATGGAGTATAGGGTTGAGTTATTCAACAAGTATGTTTCTTGCTCTTCTAAATTCCGTCTTTCAAATTCTTCGCTCAGATTTTTTGTTTCTTAGACAACTCAAATAATTTTGAAGTAGTGGTGGAGAACAAATTAGTTTACTTGATATATCTTTATCATATAACTCTCCTGACATCATTTTGTTTTATGCCTCCTCATGTGAACTCAGCTGATGAACTATATTCAAACAAATGAAAGAAAGTTCTAAGTTAACTGATGAAGCTATATGCTATTCTGTGAATGCTTATCCTTCACCCCTCCCCCTCCTCCCCTGCAAAAAAAAAAAAAAAACTTTGTGTATAGTCCTCTTTTAGAAAGGTTCTCAAGTTTGCAGCAGTGTTTATTTTGATTTTTTTTCTTCTTGGCGAGTAATTGAGTATAATTTAGATCCAAATTGCTTATGAATACCAATGAGTGGTTGGTTGGAGTGATATGTATTGGTTAGAGATTATTGAACTTGTAGATACCAGTGGTTTTGTCAAAAACTAAAAAAGTTAGAATGCTTGTTGATTCCTTTTCATGACTTAATTGTGGCAAACTTCCACGTTTTATTGGTTTGCATCAAATGGCATATTTTTTATTATGGTTAACCCCTTGCGTTTCATATTCAGGCTGACTCATACCTGTTTCAATAAGTGTGTTGACAAAAGGTACGGAATTTTCCTGTTATAACCTTTATCTAAATTGCATAAGGTATGATGAAACATCAATTTTTGGTCTTTTGAAGGCCTCTAATTATTTTGGAGGGAAAGTTATAATAAATAAATAAAAGTATTTATCTGCTGCTGGAGTATTTGTATGAGTTTGAATGTGAATACTAATATTTGGTTTCGACTTTATCTTCTTAGGTACAAGGAGTCTGAGCTAAATATGGGTGAAAATAGTTGCATTGATCGCTGTGTTTCAAAATACTGGCATGTAAGATGTCTGTTTTATGTTTTTTAAATGTGTGCCTCTCCTGAAATATCTGCTGTTTATGATGCCTTTTGCGTTTTTTTTTTTTTCTGGTTGTTAGGTGACAAACCTAATTGGTCAGCTGCTTGGTTCTGGTAGACCTTCAATGTGATCCAACTATATTTTCTTTTGCGGTTTGCTCTGCCTCAGCTACAATCTTAGTTGGTCCTCCAAGGAATCCAAAATTTAGTACTTTGCTAGGTCTTTCTTTTATCTATGATAATGCCAAGGTCAATCTTTTGTTTAGAAAGGGATCAATATGTTTTGAATTTGAGCTGGCCCATGGTTAGCTTTAGAAATAATTTTTTTGCCAAGTTCATTATTCGGTTCAAATGATGACTTTTTATTTGGTCAAACCAAAATGATGGCATTTTGGCTTGACAAGATTTTATCAATTTAGCATTATACTTATTCAAGTTCATCGTTATTATCTTGATATTTTATTGCTTTTTTTAATCCCCTTCCCTACACTTCTTTTGCTTATCAATCTATCCGGAAGATGCTTATTTATATTATAATCTATAGTGGAATGGTCAGGTGCGCGCTAGTCTAGCTCGTCTCCTGCTTTCCCTACTCAACAATAATATATTATATGCGAACTTCATTTACCCTTATTTATTGTTGTTTATCATTACCTATTATCTACTACTGCTAATTCAGACTAACAATTTATTTGGAATGGGTAAATATGGAGATAATCATTTTGGGAGCAGATAAGTTATGGGAGTAATATATATGACCTTATTTAAGAAATGAAGGGAATATGAAGAGACTGGATATAAGAATATTCAACCATAACTCACCAGAATCCATTACCAAAATGAAGCAGAAGTTTATAGTATCCTGAGGAACAAACTTTTTCCGGAAGATTTATAAATAAATGAGGTCTAATTATATAGTTTCTTTTGCACACATATAGCGACAAAAAAACCCATCTAAA
This sequence comes from Senna siamea, assembly GCA_031216115.1. Taxonomy (NCBI): domain Eukaryota; kingdom Viridiplantae; phylum Streptophyta; class Magnoliopsida; order Fabales; family Fabaceae; genus Senna; species Senna siamea. The sequence continues at coordinate 16,910,166 of CM062356.1, forward strand.
CGTCATTGATGAGTTTTTGAATATTTAGGGATTTGTTAACAAGGGCCAGATATTCGAGGCAAGTGATTCAGCACGTTCAGGAAGTATATATTGTTTAAAACTACAGCAATTTGAATTTAAGATTCACATCATTGAAAATAAAAATGCACAAGTTACCAATCAAGGGTTAACCTTCACTTTGTTGAGTCTGAATCTGAAGCCTATTATAGAAGCCCCCAGGGCAAAATACATATAGTTGATGCTTCTATTTCTTTTTTTAATTATTTGATGATAAATGAAAGGAACAAAAAGAAAAAAGTCTACACACTTTCAAATTATATGCTTTCTGATTTCCAGAGTTGTGGCGTCTTTAAGACTTTCTTGTGCATCATTTTCCATTCCAAGGGTATAGAGGGCGGCTGCTTGAAGATAAAAAGCAGTGTGCCAAGTGGGAGATACTGACTGAGCTTGCATGGCGTCTCCAAGAGCTTCTTGTGGCATCTCATTCATCAGGTAACACAGGCTGCGCCTGGCGTACACAGTTGGTGATACCATCGTCCCACTTTCGATAAACTACACAAAACAACCATTTTTAAATGCAAACACTCACCGCGAGGAATTTAAAGGTGTTTGGTAATTCGGTCGGATGATTTGAAAATATTTTAAAATGAAAACGTGTCACATAATAATGCATATATTAATTTAAATTTATAGTATTAAATCAAACAAAATTATAAATAAATAGTTTTCGACATTTGGTTTACAGGTACTTATTTTATTTTGTTGAATTTAAACATTTAAATTCATCAACAACAAAAATTCTTTTTAATATCTTGATATTAACTAATAATAATGAAATACAATATTTCATTCATCATTAACAAATAACAACACATATTGAGATAACAATTAAATTATTCTTTTAAATCTAGTTCAAAAATTATAAAATCAGCTTCTTTTTCAATATCAAATTTCTCAAAGAAGTATAATATAAGCTAATGAAAATGAACTTAGTCTGCCATGCCAAAATTGTTTCATTGTATACAGCAGAGCATTGATGTTTGAATGTTAGTTTGGTGAATTATACTATACATTATTCCGAACATTTCTAACTGACTTACTTGTTTATCAACAAAGAGAAACCTGACTTACTTGTGTATAGCAGTCGATGGCCGTAGTGAAGTCTTTAGCTCGAAAAGCAGCATCTCCACGCTTCTTAGCATTTAACGTTTCTTGAATTTGATTTGTCCACATTTGGAAGGATAGCTATTATGCCAATGATGGATGCAAAGACATAAATATAATAAGAATAAATTAGACTCTTTTTGCCTTAAGAAATGTTTAAATTATACTCTCCTCTACTCTATTTTAAAAATTTACACTTTTCTTTTTTGAAAGATTAAAAAACTTATAATTTCACTTAATTTGACTAAAATACCTTCAATAATATTATTATTTTTAAAAAAATATTATAATTTATTATAATATATATTTTTAAAAGTTATAATATTTTATTATTACTTATTTTGAGTTAAGAAAAAAAATTTATTTTATTTTAAGTTAAAAAATATTTTTTTTTTATATTAATCAAATACATATTTAATTACATAAATAAAAAATATAAGAGTAATTTGGCCAATATAAATAAAATTGTAAATTTTCACATCTGGAAAAGGAATGCAGTTTTTCAAAACAGAAAGGAAAGAAGTATAATTTTAAGATCTTTAAAAATATATATATATATATAATTTGCTCATATAATAATGTACAATCAGTTATAATTAAGAGTATATTACTCTCAGGGAGATATTAAAATCACATTTTCACTTTTATTTTAAAAATTTACACTCCTACTTGTGAGGGATAAGCAATACCTACAATTTCACTCTTGTTGACCAAAATTCCCTTACATGTATTATTTATACGAGAATTTTTTTTTTAAATTTTTGAAATATAATATAAAACAATAATTATTAGATTTTAAAATAATAAATTAAATAATAAAAAATTAACTTTTAGTATTATAATAGAAAGTTATTTAATATTATTATTATGTTTTATCTTTCTACTATTTTTGCTTTCTTCCCTCTCCTCTCCTCTCCTCTCCTCACATATTGTAGTCTATTTTTAATATTAAATAATGTATAATTTTTGAGATCAATAACAAAAAAACTCTAAGTCATTATAATATAAATAATTAAATATATTTTTAATTATGACAACAACAAACAAAGTTTTTTTCTACTAGATAGAGTCAACAATATAGATCAAGCGATACTAATGTATTCTATCTTAACTTATTTTCATTGTTTTTTATAGTTAAATTTATCTTAATATTTTTTTTTTGTTTCCTCCTATCTCTAGTTATTAGACTATTTTTTCTCTGATCAACTTTTTGTACAAGAGCTTTTAATGTAACTTTTTTTCTAATGCAATCATTCATAATCTTATCATTTTTAGTGTATTTACTCATCCAAGATAACATTTTTATTTATGCAATGTTAACTTGTTGTTCATATTGACTTTTTATCACCCAACATTCAAAATTATACAACAATGCAAGTCTTATAACCATCCAACAAATTTTTTCTTTAAGCTCGAGTAATATTTTTCTATCACAAAGAATACCTAAAACTTTTTTTTATTTCATCTATCCAACTTAGACTCTATGATTTACATCTTTTTTTATTTCTCAATTATTTTGTATTATAATAACCAAATACTTAAAACTAGTGACAATTAAATATTTTTTTAACTAATGCAAAAAATTATTTTTTTAAATTTAAAATAACTAAAATTTATTATTTTTAACTCAAAATAAATTACAATAAAATTGTAATTTACTCTATAATTAATTGGCGTAGTAGAGATTTGCCAGTTGCCTCCAGGACATCCTTTTTATTTGTGTAGGCCAAAGAAACAATGAATTACCTCGTTGGCAACTTCTTCATCATCCTTGTACCCCACCTTTTCCAAAATTTCGAGCATTGCAGTGAGATCTCTTTTGGAACAAGCTTGACCAAAAGGCGTCAATGAAGCTGTTTCCTTAGATGATGCACGTCCGTCTGGTATGCCCATTAAAACATTTGAGGATACCTGCAAAATTTACCACCTTGTGTAAACCATGTATAACATTTCAGTAATAATATGTACATGTTCACCAAACAAAAAGGCAGGGAGTGAAGAAGGAAGAACATACAGAAGTTTCTTTCTGAAGAGGAATTAAAGCAGTCACAAGTGACTTTGCATTCGGCCTCTCACGAGGTTCATATTGTAAACAACGTGAAGCTAATCTCACTAATTCAGTTCCATCGTCAATGAAAAAATGACCTTCACCTTCCAAACACGAATCCATCAGCATCAGAAAATTTTTGCCTCTTATAAGGTCCAGTGCCTGCATGTAATAAAAGGATTTTGGCACCTATTTTATTTATGAACTTCACAGCAACATCATGAATGATAATACAACATGATCTTAACTGTTAAGATCATGTTCTCAACTTCAAGCATCAGTTGCCAGAATTTCTGACGGTTAGAGATCAAGAGAGAAAAATTGTATCACCTTAGAATCAAAAAGGAAGAGAAGAAAATGGAAAGGAAGGAGCGTACATGACTTGGTGGGATATGCTTGCCACTGAGAAGATCAAGTAGAAGGGTGCCAAAACTGTAAACCACACTTTCTGGGGTGATTCTTCCTGTTCAAACTCATACATCAGAATAGGCTCAGTTAAGTAATTAAGTTAGAATGCCTGAAAATACAAAGATAAATAAATATATAATGCCTATATAATAACAGTAAACATGCAGGTGCAGAAAGCTTATGTGCAAAACTAGAAAGTGAAAAATGAGGTAAATATGATCATTTGACTGGCCTAGGTGAAGCAATTTGCATTCAGAAGTCAGAACCATAAAGTAACAACTCAGACCGCACAACAAACATGCATTTATCTTAAGACAACCACGTACAAGATCAGTTGAGTGTGTTAATTTTAGTTATTACCTGTCCTCAAGTACTCTGGAGGGGTGAAGGCTAAATTTGTACTATAGCTCCTACCATCTCTGCTGTTCTTCATGAGTCCAAAACAAGAGAGTCTAGGGTTGCCATCCTGTCCACCATTGATCTCTTATAAGAAATGATTTACATTACAAAGTATAATTATTTGAAAAAGGGACTAACATGGTCCAAAAAGCTTAAATACCTGATCAAACAAAATTCTATAAGCATTAAGGTCATGGTACAATGCCCTTCCTCTACTGCTGCAGTATTCCAATGCTTGTGCTAAATACAAAGCCACTCTCAGCCTCATTGTCCATTTCATGGGCTGGACCTCCCCTAATATAATAGTTCATCAATATTACAAATCAGCTGTTTACATGAAGAAAAGATTTCACGAACTATAGCAACAAAATGGGAATAAATAAAAGTGAATTAGCTTCTAAAGCTAAATGCTATAGTTTGATGGTCCCGGTTCAAATTTGTACGGTAGAGTGTTAATTCATATTGTTGGGCCTTTTGGATAGGCTTAAATATGGATAATGCTTTATGACTGAAATGTTTAAAACAATTTAATCTAGCATACTCACACATTACATAATTTTTTAGACTTGTCTTAACTAAATAATGTGAGACTTTTTTTATTTTTACATTTCTAGCATTAAATACCTATTATTTGTCAATCATTGCCTGTCTCAAAATGCTTAAGTATCTTCTAAACAACTTCCCTTACTTATTTACCTACAACTTGATCACTTTTGTTGATCAGTCAGAGCAATGAACAAAACCACTCACGTACAATTTTGCATTCAATCAACTACAAATTGCAAGAGAACAACAAAGTGAAACTTACAATGAAAAAGATGCTTTGAAAGAGTTTCATTAGGCATGAACTCTGCAACCAGCAATTTCTCGTCTCCCTCACAGCAACACCCAATTAAATTAGCTAATTGCTTACTCCGCAGCTGTCCCACTGCTCTTGCTTCCTCCTAAGAGTCCAATTACAATACAACACAATACACATAACCATTCATACATGGCCAAACTTTCCAAGTCATAAAATTGGGGATGAAAGCAAAAGCACGAACCAGGAATTGTTTAGAATCAGGCCAAGCAGATTTGTTGAAGCGCTTCACAGCAATCCACCTATCATCTTCTAGCTTCCCTTTGTATACAACATTGGGAGCTTTCTCACCGTGCTCTGACACAATGTTGTCAGATGAAAAACCTGAAGTGGCAGATTTTAGTTCGTCCAAGCTGTACTCAGTGAACCCAAACAAGCAATCCTTCTCATCATCTGTGTACCCATTTACAAACCGAAAGGCTATATCGTAAAACTCAATATTCAAATTGAAAAACGAAGTGAAACCAATTGAACTACTTTTATTATTCACAGTGTAGTGATTAATGAGAAAACCTCACCATTGTCAGACAACCCTTGAAGATTTGATTTGATATTAGACGGCCACCAGCATAGAGAGAATTTAGAGCAACGTGCTCCCATTGTTGAAAACACAGTCCCACAAACTTGCAAAAGCTAAAGTTCAGAAAAGCAAAAGATGAAGAGAATGAGACTCGCTCCCTTTCTCTGCAACAGTTAGTGTTATCCTCGTCTCTCTAGTCTCTAGTGAGAAAAGGGATAAGATGGAAAACATGAAGAGGGGAGATAAACAAGAAAGAGAAATGCGGCAGTGTTTGGGAACAGAGAAAGTGAACGGGAAAAAGAATTCTTTTTTCGAATCCAAAGGTTTATGTTTGATCACTCTTATCAGTCACACCCACCATGTCTTCATCATTCCCCTAGCTTGCTACTGCACTCTCTTCCTTCTCTTTTGAGTATTTCCTCCCTTTTTAATTCTTCGTTTTTCTCTTCAATATTACCACCCAGACATCCCACGCTCACCTGTGACCCCACACTCAAATAATTTTATCTAATGATAGATATTTATTATCATGCTTATCATTAAAAATATAATAAATGATTTTTTTTTTCGTGACTCTATAATACATATATTCTTTCGAAAAAAAATGTTTGACACATGATTGAAAGTTGTTATAATAAATATTTAAAAACTTTATCTAAATTTAATCCCTTCTTAATTTAAAGTTTGTATATTGGTTTCTTGCCAATTCTACATTTTCTTACAAATTTTGTGAACAGTGAGTGTTCTTATATTGTTCTTGTATCAATATATGAATTGTCAGTCAACTAATCGAGGTGATTTTAATGGAAAAGCCTTGTCCTTCGTAGCAATGTTCAAATTTTAATCAAAAGAGACACTGATATGTAATATTTAATAATATTTTAAATAAAACTATCTTTAATACAAAAATATATAAAAAACAAAAAAACATTGTCTTTGAGCATACGCTACAAAATCACTGTCAATGCCCGTCAAAACAACTTCGCTTTCATAGTATAAGGTTTTACGTGCTATGCTTAAATTTTAGATAAAGTTGCACTTATCTTGCTTTTTATTTTTTCGGTCGAAGTACTTATCTTGTGAATGGCTTAATAATTGATTGTGCGGTCCTTTTCATCGTGAAATTAAAGTGGAAAAAGAAATTAAGAATCTATGTTTGAGAGAAATATTTAGGATTATCAATCACTTAGAATTATATATAAAAAAAAAACTTAGAGTAAAAATTACAAAATTCATGAATAACTTTATTATAATAAGTTTTAATAATTCTCTAAAATACTTTACATGATGAATCAATTTTGGATAGATACACTGAGTAAAGGGCAAGAGGCTATTGGATGCGGCAAAGTCTTGCACAAAAAAAAAAAAAAACAAAGAATGCACAAGGAGAAAAACTCCCTAAATGCACTTCTTATGTTAAAGTCAAAGAGAATAAGAGAGCGTATTAAGCTTAAGGAGTGATAAAATTTGTGTACTTGATAATAGTGGATATGACAATATTTATAAGCAACATGTGCCTGTTGTGGAGACATGGCAAATAATAGTCGTTATCAATGGGCGATCTTTGACCTAATCTTGGGCGATCTGGGCCTGCAGGGGCAACCTTCCAATGATGGCTAGATTTGATATTATCACTAGTCCCCTAAGTCTACAGGCGAGCATGCCTAAGGACTTAAGATCCTAGTGATTTGCTGGCTTCCTATGGGTGAAGTTTGATTATGGGGTGAATGCTTGCTTTTTTTCTTAGGGCGAACCCCCACCTTGGTTTTGTAGTTTGGGTGATCCCCTACTTACTAAGATAGGTGGATGCCTACTTGTAGCTTTGATGAGTCCCTCAATTCTGAGGTACTATCATATTGTAAGGGGCTAATAGACCACGCCTATTTCATGTTTTGCTTCATGTCCTTTCATTCCCTATGTGTTTGTCAAAGACTATGGAACGATTATTGTGATAATTGGGTATATAGGGTGCGTTAAGGTGTTCGTAAGGGTGCAATGGTAATTTTGGGAGGACTTTTAGAATTTGTATGTTTTATCTGAGGGCCTTTTAGTCTTTTCTCCTGCCATTATTCCACATCTCCCTTTTTGATGTTTTTAAAAGTGTTTTCCTATTTGTTTTCCTACTTTGTGCGTTAGGAGGTTTTGAGAGAGTTTTTGCTTTAGAGCTTGTTCTTATTTCTGAGACCTTTGTTATGATTTTGTAAGTTTCTCACTTTCCTTTATGTATGTGATTTTTGTTATGCTCTGTCATGCTTGGTGATTGATTTTATGTTTTTGGGTTGATGTAGATATTCTTCTTCTTCCCCTCAAAAGATAGGGAATCATTATCGATCGTGCCTTTTGGGGAGGCAAAAGGAACGGGGAAGGGTTATTTTTTGTGGCATTGATGGGAAGAATGGGATTAGGTCACCTGAGTCTAAGTCTTCTGATTGGGAAGAGGATGATTAGGCTTTGTGATGTATGTTTTTCCTTTAAGTATAGTGGTCGTCCTCCCTTTTACTAAGTTTAAGAAGGATTTGATGAATATTCTGCAGGTGTGCCTTACACAGCTGAAGGCAAATGCCTAGGTAGTGGTAAGGGATTTTTGGGTAATTTGTGATAATTTGAAGGTAGAGGTGCTGGCGAGTGTCTTTTTGTATTTTATTCAACAGTGTGTCATTTAGGGGGTTAGGTGCATTTTTAGGTGAAAGGTTGTCATCCTACCCTGGTATAGGGTCTTCCAAGCCATTTAAAGAATTTTCAAAATGCATTTTTTAAGGTAGTTCCCATGGTGGAGGTTTACCCCTGGTGGGTGAGGGATGTTGATTGGCATCCCCTATTCCCTTTACAATAGAGGGTGGCACATACCTCTCAAGAGATAAGGTATGAGAATCTAAGCTTGTGAAAGTTGAGGGTGGTGGATCGCCTGGCTGGGTGATATATAGACTTGAAAGATGGTTCTAAGTTTTGGTTTTGCTAGCTTTTAGTTTTATTTTCTTTGTGTTTACTTATTACCCATCATTTTTAGGTTTTAAGCTAAGGTTTCTGAACAAGGGGTGAAAAAAAGTCGTTGAGGCCATGTGGTCAAAATCCATAAGAGGACTCAAAAAGATGCTCACCGATAGGCGCATAAGAAAGCTCGGTGTACAACGCCTAACCCTTAAAAGGTGATTGAAGTATCCCAAGAGAGGGTTGAAGAATTTGGGCAGGTGATCACTGTGGTTACTTAAAAGGATGCTAGGCCTTCTATAGTGGTCCTTAACGGGGCGACCGATCCTTAAAAGGAGACAATCGAGGTTCCTGGTGTGATGTTAGGAGCACCAAAGGAAGTTGTTGGGGGATAGGGAGGTTCGAAGGATCCTCTGCTTCCCAAGGGGAAGGGTCCTTTTATTCCACCACTTCCCCCTCATGTGGATGTTTTGAGCGTACCTTTTTCTCCACACTTGGAAGAGTGTGAAGTGTGGGGGTTGCCTTCAACACACTTTGCTAGGGCCCCTTTGAGGGAGACAATCGAAACATGTAGTTTGTTATAGGGATGTGGTGTGCTTGTGTGAAGGTCCCTTAGAGGATCTCCTAGGGTGGCTTGGATCCCATTTTTTATTTAGAGTTCATGCTAAAAGAAACTAGGGCCCAGTGCACCTAGCCAAATTTTCATTGAGCTGTGGATAAGCTTGTAGGTGCCTACATTGGGTTGTTGGCTTCATTTAAAGACTATTCTATTGTAAGGGTAATGAGTTATGTGCTAGTTTTATTGCTTAAATTTCCATCGTCTAACATTTACTTTTGCAAGTGGAACGTGATTCTTTTCCTTGCAAAGTTATTGAAGCTAGGAAGAAGGAGGAGTATAATCAAAAGATTGATAATATTTCTGATATCTCAAAGAGGCTGTACAGAAAGATGTTTAATTGATGAATTGAAAAAGAAGGCCAAGGGGGATGCGAAGGTCATCGAGGACCTCCAAAAGGAAATAAAAGAGGATGATAAGGCTTTTGGGGGCCTTAGGAAGAAATTGAGGGAGAGTGAGGTGGCTTATGAAAGTTTGTGGCAAATAGCCTCGCTTAACTTTGAAGCCTTCGATGAGGAGCATGAGTAAAATGAATAGGAGATAGAGGGGTTTGCCTTAAGATTTAAAGGCATCCTAGAGGAAAAGGAATCTCTTCACCTTGATTTGGATGAGGCTTGTTGGTGGGTGGACGAGCTGGTAGGCTGCGACGTTGACGTGGAGGCTACTAAGGCTGCGACCTTAGAGGATATTGCATTGGCTCATTGTGAGATAGATTGGTCTCACTAAGAAGCGGAGGGCCTTTTTCTGGATGTCAAGCAATTTAAGACTAAGCTCACTATGACAAAAAAGGAGTTGGTTGAGGTCGAGAAGAAGAGTGAGTGGTGGAGGCAATGCTTGAGAAGATTGATGCATTTCATTTGGAAGAATTACTTATCCTAGTTGAAGGCTCTAAGTTTGAGACTCATAACTTCAAAGATTAAAGAGAAGACGAACCCTATAAAGGAATTTTTCAACAGGCTGATATGAGAGTATTATGATATTGATGGGGACATACAACTTGATAGGTATGGTCTCCTCGATTCTGAGGATGAAGCCCTTTCTTATGAGAAAGACTTCGACAGTACCTCTAGGGATAATGAGGGTGACGAAGCTACTAAGGAAGACCTTGGGGATGCCCAAGACTAACTTTTGTAATTTTTCTTTGTTATATTTGGACTATTTTTTTTAGAATATTTATGGGTTGCTTGCCCTATATTTGAATAGTATGAATATTATATTTTTAGTGCATACTTTTAATATTTGGTTCGCATGAGAAGTGTTTTGCGTTTATTGATATTTTGGGGTCAGAAGCCATGTTATATTAGCATTTATGTTGACAGACTAGTAAAATAATAATTAGGGTGTCTTATAAAGGTAAGAGAGGGATTTTGAAAAAAATTTAAAAATATTTGACTAGGAACAAAGTCTCAATTTAAACCATAATTTAATTATAATTTTCTAACTAAATTAATATAAAACATTATTAACTTCATATACCACACCTTATCCCAACCCCTTCTCTAAGTAATTTTTTTAGTCTTCATTTTCCCTTTCCTTTGACACCTTCACCCTCATTTCATGAAGCATAATTTTGAGTTTTAAAGAGAGAGAAAGGAAGAAAATTAGAGAGAGAAACTCCATCCTTATCTTCTACTTCTAAATTTTCTATCTAAGGCAAGATCTAACACCTACAAGTGAAGAGGAAGGATCCTCATCTAGTTGGAGACCTAGTTTCATAAGGAGGAGGAAGGAAAACACTAACTGAGCAAGTTTCTTCTTACTTTCCATAACTCTCACAAGGTAGGAAACTCTTGTCATAACTTCTTCTGTGTGTGTGAGATATTTATATAGGCTTAATTCTTGCTTGGGTTATGTGATGATGGGTCAAACCTTGTAGATCTACCACTTATGTCATGTTAGGTGTGAGAAAAATTGAGAGAGTATATAAGGAAAAATTTGGGTAAATCATGTAGTTCTCATGTGGGAAGATCATGAATGATTAGTGTAGATGAGTATGTAGGCTAAGTTAGTTGTTTATAGAGTCATTGAAGTAGGTTATTTGGATTGTATGATGTAAACCATAGGACACTTATGCTTTAAAATTTACCTTAGCAAAACTAGGAAAGCATGGAGAGGCCAAAAACTAAATTTCTTTGCTACTGAATCTGGGAAGTGTATTCTGTACACTTGGCCACGACAAAGTATGGACTTAGCCGCGGTGAACTCCCCCACCCATTTTGTGTACTTGGCTATAGTGAAGTGCATAGAAAAAACCATAAAACTTTCTTTTCATGTAGCTAGCCATGGGTGTTGATGTAACCAACTCTCAGAAGACCTAGATCTATTTAAGTTTGTATTTTAGGCATGAGACCTTGAAGAAATGGCTAAGATTATAAGGATGTTTGGAAATGGAATCCTAAATAACTCTAAAGGGAACTAATATATAATGCTTTTTTTATGAAGTTGTGCATTGCATATTTTAGAAATGAAGGGCATTTTATGAATCTTCTATGTGGATATATGTATAAGGTGTAAGAATTTTGCATACATGTTATGATTATGAACATGTGAACTAATTTATAATTATGCCATGATAGTTTTTTTATGAAAGAAGATGATAAAAAATCATAAGAAAGCTGTCATAAGTTCTTTGGCCAAATATATATCTCATTTTGAAGTATTTAAGAGTGGATAGCTGTGGATAGTATGGGATGTCCATGGTTTATCCTATGTGGGTGACTAATTCTGGTTAACTCCGAAACTAGTTAAAGCATATCATAAGAAAGGGATTTAGTGAGCTATCTCGAAGGCCTAAGGGATAGTCTTTATTTATATCCCATTTTTTTTATGACTCTAAATACAATGAAAGATAATACATTCTTAAGGTACATGAAAAAAAAAGTACGAGTAGGGATATGAGATCTCGAGGATATGAAGATTCCAATGGCACTAGATTTGTGTACACACCAAGGGATGCCTTGAAGTTAGTGGCCAAGTCTCAGGACCAAGTTATGATTCTGAAAGGTATGAGATGACAAGCTCTATATGTTCATATGTATAAGCAAAGGGTCATGGCAGGTCATGACATGAGTATTTGTCTTTATTTATGTGACATGTTGTTGCATGAAAGGATATATGAAATCATTGTTTATACATGATGAGATGGATATATGAATGAATTATTTTTCCTACTAAAATATCTATTCTCATCCCTGTTGACAATTTTTCATATGCTTCTCTACTACCTCGTTTTGGAAATTAAGGTGGAGCTTATTACTGTGCCATGGTTAGGCACTTTTACAGTTTTTCATGACATAGTGGTCATCACTATTTTTAAAGTGTCTCTTACCCCACCCTTACCTGCTTTTCCACCTCTTCTTGCATGATTATATGTATGTTGTAATGAATGTTAAGTTTTTGAGATAGACAGTTAACTCTGTCTTTGAATATTTTGGATGTATGTGTATAAATATTTTTGTAACTACAGGGAGGCTAACTAGTGACTATGTATTTTGATAATGTGTGTGTGTATGTGTGTGTACATATATATATGTATATACAACTCTAATATAGTGTTTGATTATATAAATCTGTTTATGTATTAGAATTTCGCTGAATATACAAACGCTCTAGTTTATTTATAACAAAGGTAAATATTTTTGTTAAATATAAAGAACGTACTTGTTTGAAAATAAAATAAAATTAAACGTACGTTAGGCTGCCTAGGGAGATCTTGGGGAAAAAGATTAAAATGGGCCAACAAAGTAAATAAAATTATTAAATCACCAAATGATAGATAGCTAGTAACCGAGGCACTATAAATGCCTTCGCCTACCTTGTCTATAAGGGATTATTCAGGTGGTGTCATTTCTCCATGAAGTCAATGAGTGTCTGTGCCTTAATGGTTTTTCAAGATTCGTAGTTGATGTTGAATTTGGATAGTTTGATCACCTAGTTGGTCATTTGGCTAGCTAGGTTTGGCTTTTGTAGAACTTGGTGAAGGGTTTGATCTATATGCACAATTATTGTGTGTTGTTGGAACTATGGGTGTAGACTTTGGGTCGAGTGAACTAGGGCAAGCACTAGTTTCTCGATTTTTTGGTATCTTATCTATGCTCCTTGTAGGGCATGGCTAGTGTAGTATATAGGGGTTTATTCTAACCCTTCCTCCTTAATGAGGGTGGAATTGATTGATGTGGCCAAAAAGATTATGAGAGGCTTCCCTAGTCGTGCTTTTGAAAAGATAAGGGGGATCGTTAAGTAAGACTTTATCTCTTCAAATGAACATTATCATTCGTCTGTCTATTAAAAGATAGAACTATTTTCAGTATATTGTAAAATTTAAGGCTTCTACCAACCAACCTGAGCGAGATAATAAAAATTCTTGAAGTTAATACTAAAATAGGAAATTCATGAATAATACTTCATTTAATCAAGGGGGTGATTAGGTTGCCAATGTACATAGTGTTTATAAAATGCTAGCCAAATAATGGCTATTACAATTATTAAAAATGGCATTTGATAGTACCTTGACAAAAAATGATTGAAGGGCACTAGGTGGCCATTGGGACGTTTGACGTCCTTCACCAATTAGGGTGACTTCATCTTGAGGATCATCTTATACTTGTTTGGGTTAGCTTCTATTCCTTGTTGGTTAATCACGAATTTGAGGAATTTTTTAGTTGATAAGTCAAAGGCTCATTTGGTAGGTCTTTAGTACTTTGAAAATTTCCTCAAGGTCCACCATGTTTTTTGGGATTTCTGGCAACTTCACAATCATGTTATCCACATACACTTCAAGGTTTTTTCCCATTTGGTCTTTAAAGGAAAGGTCTATCATCCTTTGATATGTGGCTTTTACATTTTTCAGTTTGAAATGCATGACTTCATAATAGTAAACTTTGTTTTCTATATTGAATGAGGTCTGCTCTACATCTCGGGGCTTCATCCAAATTTTATTATATTCAAAGAATGCATCAAGGAAGTTGAGAAAGAGATGTCCTGCTATGCCATCCATTAACTTGTTAATGCAAGGAAGAGGGATGCAGGGCACGCCTTATTGAAATCTGTGAAATCCATGGACATTCATGATTTTCACTGGCCTTAACCATGACTACATTGGATAGCCATGTAGGGTATTTGGATTCACAAATGAACCCAACAGTTAGCAAATTTTTCACTTCTTCATCAATTTCTTTATGCCTTTCATCTCTAAATCTGGACTTTTTTTGGATAACCCTAGGGCAATCATTGGTGTTAAAAGAATGACATATGAAGGCGGGGTTTATCCTTGTCATATATGCAGCTATTTATGCAAAGACGTCTTTGAAATCGGTCAATAAGTTAATCAATTATTGCTTAGTGGTGGGATTGAGTAAAGCTCCAATTCTGACTTCCCTTTCATTCAAGTCACCGTAAGTACTAAGCCTCACTAGATCTTCATCGGACTAAGGTCGTGCTCCAAGTATTTAATCCCGAAGGTCTATAATTTCAATCATATTTGCCCCTTCAGCGAGGGGAACCTTATTTTCTTTTACTGCAACGCTAGGGGTCTTGACAACCTTTGTTAAGCTTGTCACATAGCACGATCTAACTGTCTTCAAGTCCACCCAAACTTCTCCCACACATGCCTTGGTAGGGAATTTCATCAAGATATGAGCAGTTTACATGACCGCTAGGACTTTGTTGAGAGATGGTCGCCCAAGGATCACATTATATACTAATGGTTCGATTACCACAATGATATCTTTATCGACATTTATGGTGCCAAGGTGGTCGCCTAGTGTAACTCTAGCATGTATTTTGCCTTCGGTTGGAGCTTTAGTATTAGTGAACCCTATGAGAGTTTCGAGAAAGGGTTGCAGGCCTTGCTCTTTCAATATGAGTTTCTTAAATACATGAAAGTATAATATGTCAGAAAACGAGCCTTGATCAACAAGGATCCTCTTAACTTCATAATTATCAATAATGGTTATGATTACCACTGGATTATTATGGTTCAGATCAACTTCTCCAAAGTTCAAGAAATTGAATGTGATTGTCTCCGAGGCTAGTGAAAGGTTAGACTTTGGCCTCTTGGAAGGGTAGTTCAAGTTTAAGATTGATCATTCTATCTTTTTCTTTCTCTGAGACAAGGATGAAGTCCGTTTATGAAGTCTGGTAGCAGTAACATCCATGGTACCTCTAGGTGGAGGTTGGCTATCATCTTAATCCCTGGCTTCCCATGAGTAGTTGTTCTAATTTCCCCTGTTGATTCTCCGATCCTCCCATTAGGCATAGCTAGCAAGCTATTTCTCAATGCAGTCACAAAAAAACTAACCAAGGGTAGGGATCAGAAAGACTTAAACTACATAGATTTTTCTAGAGAATTATCCTTATTTCCTTATTCAAACTAGCATAGATATAAGATAGCAAAATAGGAGGAAGCCCATATACCTTGACTATTTCATAAATTTCTTAAAAGGTGATGTTCTCCAAAATGGTCAAGAAAAATTTTAAGATCGAAGGACCTAGAAAAGAAATGCACAAAGGGAGACGACCTCCCTGATGCACCTCTGATGGTCAAGTCAATAAGAAAAACACAAGAACGTAAGAGACAAATTCTGAGGGTACTACAAATTTTGTACCTGAGGGAGGCCAAGGATACTCCTTATATAGGCGTTTAAGTGAGGGAAAATTGTTACAAGGTCACTTGTAAGCAATCATGGGATCACTCAATTTGTGGGTGACCGCACCAATTGTTAGCCTAGGAGGGCATTCGCATAGCTTGTTGATTTGATCAGTGGTCATATGCTACGTGGTAGCGTATCAATGGTGAAACCAATACAGTTATATCATAAGTCCTCAAGGCCTAAGAGTACATGTGCTATTGGGCCTTAAGTTTCAAAGAGAAGTGGATTGGGCCTGACACGTGGATGTACTAGTCCCTCAGCATGAGGCACATGTGCCCTTTAATTCTTGGCACTTCAGTTTCCACACCAGTAGTATTTTTTAGCATGTCAGCACGTATCTTGGGTAATGCAGGCATCATTTGGGATATCCCAAATGGTTGTTAAGGGTATTTTAGTCTTTTCATTAGGCTTGGCGCCTAAGGTTCAAATCAATTAGCATTGAGAAGTTTCCTTTCATTTTTTCCATACGCATTGCGTGTGAGTTCTTGCTCTTGAGTGCTTTATATTTTCTTGAGGAGAAAGGTTTCTATGTTTTTTAGTTCCACCATTCTTCAGGCTTTCTTCTTATGTGTATTTCTTCTCTTTCCCCCTTTCTTCGATTGGTTTAGCTGCTAGCATACTCCCTTCTTTTATTCTATAGAAATTTTAAGGATTTGTTTACTTGAAGAATGTCTTCTGCTTCAAGTACTCTTTCCCTTTTTTGTTCTTTTTTCAAAACATGGTGAGACGATTAGTATGTCTCAATCATGGACCTAGGGTTGCTATCATTTATTTGCCTCCAAGAGGCAAAGATAATTCTCGAAACCCTCGGTTAGTGGTGTCTTTTGATAACGAGGGAGAGCTTGGTAGCAAAGAAGTTTCTTTTACCATGAAGGCTTCGCATAAGAGCGAAGTGTAATATTCGTTTCCTAAAAAAAAAATTTTAGGGTGATCTTGGAATTTTGACTTCAAAAACTAAAATGAAATAAGGAACTTGGGGTTTAAAGTGAGAGGGACTAAAGAGAAATTTTCATATTTTGCTAGAAGGTCCTTGAAAATTTTGCTACCTAACCCTTTTATCTCTTCTCCTATGCTCCTTCCCTCCATGCCACCACAAAGGCTAAACCTTCAGGAGGGAAAGGGAGGAAGGAAAAATGAGCAAAAGGGCTAAAGTAAGGATATCAAGTGGAAATCTTCCATAGCTGAATTTGAGGTAAGGAATCTTCACTTATAACTTGGTAATACATCTTAGCATCATTTAGGAGTAGATTTATAATGACCCCCTTACTCATACTATGCATTTATCTATCAGAGTAGCGAAAGCATACAAAGTTTGAATAAATTTTTCACTTTTTCCATGTTAGGGAACGTCAGAGGGTCACTACTGATTGAGTGTAATCCAAATAGACTCTTCTCATAGTCCATTCAAATTCCACTCAACCCTAAATCCTGTGCAGCATTTCTATTATGACATTATAAACCATATAATACTTTGGAATTTAAATTATAACAACCATTCACATACAATTGAGATATGCTATTTTATACTACTAAATCCATTCTTACATCAATAAATAAAACTACAATCCATTAAATTCATTATAAAAAAATCTATTCTCCTAAAACATTTTTCAACTGAAAATTCAGCAGATTTTTCCCTAAAAATTAAACGTTTCCTTTTACACAATAGCCCAATATTCAATATATACATCTAGTAAATTAATCAATCAAACCAAAAATCAGCAATATAGATTTATATATAAATTCAAGCCTAATTTATACATCCACATATTAGTGTTATCTTGACATCCTTCTTCTGCCTAGCTATCTCCTAGGCATTCCCTGTTCCTGGTCATCTAAGTAAACAACTTAATGAGATGATTAGATCTCAATAGAGCAATTTACAATTTAATATCTCTAAAACAGTTAGATGCTCAGCTATGACAACACACAGAAAACATCTCCCCAATTCAGTTTAAATGTATGTGAATCACTAAATACTTTTAAATTTAAAATGAGTATAGGAAATCGATGCAAAATAATATAATGAGCATATTATCTTTAATCTGAAAAGATATACTGAAAATCATACTTAAAATCATGCTTGAAAATTCTCATATACTCATCTATCACACATCAAATGTGATTATTCATTATTCATTTCATGCCATTTTATTTGAAAACATGATTTTAGTTTGGGTGTGATCCGTAACACCAAAAACAACGCCTATATTGTGAGTGTGATCCATAATACCAATCACCCACTCAAGGACCGGGTGAGAACCAACATTCAGGACGTCCCCCAGCATGTGCACAAACGCTAATTCTCATCCTCATACAATCTATATAGAAATACATACACATAGCCAACCAATACTCAAGGTTATAGGATATTATACTTAAACCAAAACGTCACCCCATATAGGTTATCCACCCTTTTACTCCTTAAACCTTTCATAGGGTTATCCTAGTTTAACGAACAATTCCTAACAGATGCAGACCAATTTAATTTAAAATAAATCAATTTACAAAATTGTTTATATAAGGGATATCCAACGGCCATCCCATATCGGTTATTGAATATTCACCCTAAGTTAGTCTATCCCTCTGGCATATAATCCTAATATCCAAATTCTATCAAACATGCAATGAATATTCTCAATACACAGGCAATCTTATATACTCATATATATATATATTCAACACTCATTCCCAGTTAATACAATCATACTTAAAATAGTAATTCACAACATCAATTTAAAATTTAAGGGAGTGTAAATTACTTTACCTTTTATCGTTTGCTCCTATATGGACCAGGGTTTTCCTTTTTACCTCAGAAGTTATTCTCCTTATTAGCTTCCTAAGGAAACAATTTAAATCTTATGTGGGTTTACTATCAATTTTTACTTTCCTATAGTTAATTGCCCAATTTCTATGTCGGTCTAATCCTTAAACATATTCGAATTCAAAATCGATAGGAAAACATCAAATTGGAGTATTTTAAATTATACTGGAGGTTTTGGAAGGTCAAAAAGTCATTCTTGCATCCTTTCAGCTACTCCAGCGATAGAGCACAGCAGCTCATGGTGGCGCACGGTGGCTGAGGTCAAAAATTACTCCAAAATATAGCCTGCAACTTAAGGATACTAGATCCGGGGTTGGTCTAATGAAAAATAGCTGTTTAACTGTGATTTTTTGGTGAAACGTGATGGCTCCTCCGTTCATGGCGCGTGGCAGCTGTTCTCACTAACTGGGAGCTGGCAGAGGAAGCTAGTAGCTCAGGCTAGCTGTTGGTGGTGGTGGTGTGGCCGGACGGCATAGTTTTCCAGCCAAACGAAGAAGATACATCAGATGGAAAATATTCCATTTTTGGTGGCTGCAGCGTCTGTCGACGACCGGGAATGGCAACTAAAGCTTGACGGCCACTAGCTGCACACTCTGACAGTGGTGTGACGTGGTGCAGGCAACGGCAGGTGGTGGTTTGACGGTGGACGAAGGAGCTACGCAGTGAGAGAAAAAAGAGAGAGAATTTGTACGAGAGAGAGGGAAAATGGGAGGAATAAGAGAAATTTTGGCATTTTATGGCATTTTATGGCATCCAAGGGCATTTTGGTCTTTTTTCACTTTGCCCGAGCTAAATTTTGGATGCATTCTTCGATTTAGGCAAGACTATAGAATCATATGGAAGGGATTTGAAAATCTTTTGAGGCTTTTAAGCCTTCAAAAAAATCTACTATATTCGTGAAGGAAAATCAAATTTTCTTCGTCAGATAAGATTTTTATTCCGAAAAATTCTCAAATTTTAATTGCAAGCTCAGAAAAATATTCTTAAATCAATATCAACCAAATTTTAATTTATTTCATCCAATTTAATTTATTTTTAATTCAGGTTATTACAAGATTACTCCTCTAAAAACCCATCCAATCTGCTGAAATGTTTAGGATTTAGTAAAAATGGGGAAACCTCTTTTTCTTCAAAAATTTTTGGTTTTCTAGTATCAAATAATGATTTTGAGGTTATTAGGAGTTAGGAAAAGGTTTATAGACTAAAATGCTGGAGTTTTTAATTCCATTAGGCGTTTTCTAGCTTGAATCAGATTTTTCAAGTTAGCTTTTTCTGTTCACTCTATTTGCATATGTAAATTCAGCTTGTGTGAGTGATATTTGAGAATGAAAAATGGTTAGGTTTTTGGGAAAAAATGATTAGAAACTAAGTTCACAACTTTTAATCATGAAAAAATACTGGATTTTGGGCAGGATGATTTCAAAAACTTGGATTTTTAAGCTGCCGTAGAACATAACAGTCGACTACTAGCATGCATCAGTCAATTGTCGTGTTCTTGACAAACCCAGAATTTCATACAGGAACGCAGCAGTTGACTGGTAGCCTCGTTAGTCGACTTTCAGATCTTATTTTTGCCAAGTAGTTGACTGACAGGCTACTATCTTGCAAAATTCATAACTCCAAAGAGTAACTAACCGATTGCTAGCTTCCTGAGAGCTGACTGCTAGCTTCCTAGAAGCCGACTAGTAGCCTTTGATGTTAAAAATGATTTTTAAAACAAGAATTGAGCTTAGAAACCCCTAGTATTGGTTGGATTAAGGCTCAAATGTCATCATACATGAGAATTTCATATGTTGAGTGATAAGTGACATCAAAATAGGAAAGGAAAGAAGAGAGTTATCTCATGGTGAAACCTTAAGCCTAGAATGCATAGAAAGCACAATACAATGAATGCATAGTGATGAAGTGCTAGTGTGAAATCTAGATTTTGTTTCTTAGGAAGTGATTTGTGAGGCAAATACCAAGAGGAAAGAGGAAGCCTTGATCAAGGAAGGAACAAATGATTAAGGTAGAGAAATTTAAACTCCCCTATTTTGAAATGAAAATGTGAATTGTATTGATTGAAATGAAATGTATTTCTATGAAATGGGAAATGTTTGATGAAAACGCTTGTGAAATGGAAAGTTTTCATATGAGTATAAGGAAATATACCTGTATGTGTTCGAAAGTATGAGAAAAACCCCTTGCTGCTTGTTTTAATTTGACTATTGGGTTATATGTTTGTAGTGCAGACAAAATTTGGGTTGGGCATTTAACGACTAGTATGGGACGATCATTAAGTGTCCCTTATGTAGATATTTTTATAAAATGTAACTATTTTCTATGGTAATAGTCTGTATAGGTTATAGGTTGCTCTTTGAACTAATACAACCCTATGAAAGACTTAAGGAGTAAAGGGAAGAGAGTCTATATGGGGAAAATAGATTGGTTTAAGTGGAAATACTCTATGATTCTTAGTATTAGTCACCTATTTATATAGATTACCATATAGTTGTGGATAAAGAGACTAACCAAAGATGTGCATGTGCTAGGGGATGCCCTGATAAGTTAAATTCTCAGTCATATGGATAATAGTCTTATGAAAATTACCGGGATAATGGTCCCCACGATGATAACAATCTCAGTCACATGGATAACGGTCCCCTAAAATATTTTAAAAATTGAGATTGGGAAACAACATGTATTTTAATGGGGATATAAATGGCGAGAAACGTATGTGTATCAGTTACGTGATATTTACAGTAACACGAGAGATGTTATGCAAATAGGAATTGACATGGAAATACAAGTGTTTTGAAATAATGATTCTGATTTGAATGTTTCTCCTATAGTCCTATGATTTTAATGAACTTATCTGGTTTATGAATAAATGTGAAATGTGCATTTTTCCATATGGTTGATCTTGCCTAAAATATGAAATTTCAATTCACATATGTATTATTATAACCATAGAGGGGAGGTTTTCTGCACCTAAGGAGGTATAGCTGAACTTTTAACTATTTTATAAAACTATAAAATTGTAAATTTCTCTACTAGGATAGTTGTATCTCATGAAATTGTTTGTTCAAATGATCAGGGCCAGGATATGCCTAGAACTTAGTTGGGCTTGAGATGTGTATGAGGACTGCAAGGCAACCTAAAAGACTGTGGATTTTGAGTTTGTAGATAGGTTTGTTTAATGGCATGTAGGCCATAAATTGTATGTATACAATGAGAATTTTATGGTTATCTTGATGAATGCCATGGATTATATAGCCATCAAATGGAGACAATGGTATTGAAATGAAATTAGTTAATGGGAAGATGATTTCAATAGTATCAATCTGAATGGTACCTTAACTGTTTATGATGAATGGTTTAGAATTTTGTGTTGCAGATTACTTGGTTGATAAATTATGGTATTATAATATGTTATGCATAAGTAGTAGTTGAGTGGAATTCAAATGGACTAAGAGAAGATTCTATTTTTGTTACCCCCAACTAGTAACGACCTCGCAAGGTATAAGGTCTTGAAAAAAAAAATTCTTTTAAGAGAGGGTTTCACGATTTCATTTTTTTTTTGAATGATAAGTATATATATATAATAGGGGTCATTACACAAAGAAGCTATAATTAGTGGGGAAGGAGAGAGAGATATGAAGTAGGTATATATTATCCTAGAAGGCCAATATACATCTAGGATATCTTAGTGAATCATCAATCGCTCGTAAACCTGTCTAGGGTCATTAGGTTTTATTTAGTTTATGAGCTGAATAAGGAGAATACTCCTTGTTTTCATAGCTCAGGTTGCCTTATCTTATATTTATGTAGAGATCGAGTTTATTGGCGAATGCCAACACTATTGTTAAGGCAGTGAGAAGTAAAATATACACTATTGAAGATATTTGTGGCCTGTGGGTGGTGTTGTTTCAAATTAGGCCATATGAGATTACTTTTGAGATCGCAGGGTTCCCTACTCTCCCTGGTCTCTTAGACTGAGATGAAGTTGATTTTTTGATGCATCGATATACATTACGGGAGGTAGGGATCCTCATCTCTTTGATAGATTTTGAAATAAATTTTTTGAGTCACCTCAACGTCTGCTCAACACAGCTTATGGCAAATACCTGGGTAATCATTCGTGGTTTCCAATAGTTATATGTTAAGGTAGGCAAGGAGTTGACCGTTTTACTTTTATTATACTTTTTCAAAGTCCAAGCCTAATCGGATAAGGGCTGGCTTCAAATACAAAACGTTAATAAGCATCTGTGCTCGATCAAAGGGCTAAACTCAAATTTAAAATATTGGAACAATGCCTTTTTTTCGTGTTGTTCCTCTCATAGGCGTTCACCGTTTTTGGTTGCATCTAGGGGACAATAGGCCATTGTTCCCTTTAACTTAGTCTTGTCCTCTTTTTTCCCTGAAGGTTGACAAGGGGCCCTTGATGAGAGAGAGAGGGAGATCACTACCTAGCTTTCTTGGGAAACCATTGATATGAAGAATATAGCTAGTATAATTTATGTATTTTTTTTATTTACGTGATTGCATTTTTTATGCTTCTTTGTCATCTTAAATTTTTTTCAGCTCGTAATTCTACTTTAGAGGCTCTGTGTAATGCATGACTTCCTTGAGATCCTAGTGGGGGCTCTCTGAAGGCCCTTTCCGTTGGAGGATCACATTAAGGGCAATCAGGAAGGGTTGTTACTACTGGCCCTCCCAGAAGTTATAGAGGTTCAATCAATTCACATTCCTTCACAAAGTTCTGTTGCTAATGTTGCTGCTAACACCACTGGTGTCATTATACTCGCAAATATGAAGTAGGATTCATTAATCAAGCGTTGGTGATTGCGCCCTCTAGCCGTGCACAGGAGCTAAGTTCGAGGGGAAATGACGATCCTACCTTAAAGAAAAAGAAATTGGAGAAAGGGAAAGAGATGAAAGGAATAGCCAAAGTACTTTTAGCAAGTCTTATGATCCTTTCTTGTTGTTGAATCAATACTATTCACTTTTGAGGATAAGGAGGCGTTAGATGAGACTTAGAAGTCTTGGGGTGACTAGGGTTCTTTAGGTGATTGGTCGCATAATGCTCAAGGGCCTTTTTGGCTTAGAGGCTGCCGCAGGCTAAACAAGACTCTTTGAGGTATTTCTTTTGTGCTTTGCACTTTTCTCTTTTTGGCTATGATTTGATTCTAACTTGTTTTTTTTACCTTTTTAAGGTTAAGAGAGACTCACTACAGTCTGAGTTGGATCGCCTGAAGGCAGATTATACCATTACCACAGTGGATCTTAAGTATATGATGTGTTGTGCTTGCTACCAATGCAACTACACCTAAGATAGTGAACCTATTGATGCAGCCTAGTGCAATGGTGAGTATCAAGGTCGTATTCCTCAAGAACGGGAAAGCCTTGAGTTACTACTTGTTCTCTGTTATCTAGCCTAGTAATTAAAGTGATTGATTTTTAACTAAACTAATAATCAATTAAGTGCAATAATAAACTACTAGGGACAAGTGAATGGGAAAAAGAAATGTGTCAAGACAAGAAAAGCAAACCCATTGGGGACCTATACTGGTTGGCAAACACATAAAGGATAATGGTCTATTGAATCTAATTATGCTACCTGTGAGTGTATTCTAAGTTAAATTCAATTTCCCTCTCGAGACAATTAAATTTCTAAATTTAAGAATCTACCACTAGAATCTCTTCCTAATGATTGATTTCAGATTAGCCTTATCGTTCTAATTCACCACTATTAATAATAGCTACTCCTTAATCCAATAATTAATTAACCTCATCTCTAAGCGAAAATTAATTGTTCTCTACTATTAGGTTCCAATTTTAATTATTATCTCTCGATCTCAAAAAAATCTAATTAGCATTCACAACGACATCTCGTAACGAAAACTTAAATAATACATGTATAATCGCAAAGAAGATCACAGCATCAAAATCAATATCCATATAGATTAAAATAGAATACCAGCACAGTCAGGGACCCCAATGAATTTTACAGATTCAGTCGAACATAACAACAGATAATCCCAACAAAAGATAATTCATCAAAAAATTAATTAAACAGGAGATAAAAATAATAGAATTTATGCAAGCCCTGTCTTCTCAAATGCCCAATGATCACTATACAGAATGGTCACCAGAAAACCACAAGAATTTTGCCAAAAAATTGTTGGAAAAATCAATTCAAATTTGTCCAGAAACAAGTTGAATCTTGAGTTCTCGGGTACTCAACGAAAAACTACTGCAACAAAAACTAGAGATGAGGCAGAAGGTCACGGACAAGGCGCCAAGCGACAGAGGAGCAATTTTCGGTGGCAACTTGGACGGACAACACTCGACGAGTCACGAATCGCACCTGGATCACATCTCAGGTCTGTCTCAAGTCTCCCAATCTTAGGCGTTACGGTGGCCGGTGAGCTATGAGGAGGTTACGGTTGAGTTGCCTGAAGTTGCAGGGATGGCCACAGATGGTGGGTCGATCGAAAAATGTCGCAGAATGGTCGCGATGTGAACAGGTCACACAGGTTTGTCACCAAAACTCCACAATTTTGCAGTGTTCTGGTGGATGAAATCAATGGTGGTGTCCCGCTTGTCATCCCCAGTCATCGAGACGTTGTCGCGTTGCGCAGAGCTCCGCCCAAAACCATCGTTTTACCCTCAAGCTTTCAGCTCTCTCCTTCTCGTGTGTTGTATTCCTCTTTTAGGTTTGCTACTGTTCCAAGCCCCTTTTCCTTTTTCTCACACGAGTCCTCTCTCCCTAAGTCGGTTCACCCACTTTCAAGGCCTAATAAGGGAATTTTCTCAACCCGATAAGCAAAATTGGCCTAAATGGCCTATTTTGGGTGCTCTAAAGGTTGTCCAAGTCCAAAATTATTCTGTTTGCTGATGATGACTTGATAAAATGCCTAAAAATAAAAATGATGCAAACTTAGTTGATTTTTATAACAAAATCATATAAAATGCTCATAAAATGGACAATTAACATTAGGCAAATATGTATAAAATAAGGCACATTAGCATAGTTGGAGAACTTTCAAGATGAAAGGGATTAGATTTCTGTTGATCAAGGATCGAGCTAAAAGGCAGGAGGTTAATCTTACCACCCAAAAGAATAAGGTAGAGCTTGATTGTCACACTGCCAAGGAGGACCTTGTTTTTGCCAATTTTCACTTGAAGGAGAGAGACAAAGAGCTTAAGGTTTTAGAGGAGAAGTTATATTTCTTTATCCAACAACATGAGTAGCAAATTGTGGGGTCTTTGTCTAAAATGGTTACGATGGAGACTACCAGTATTATGGCAGAGTACATTTGGGAAAATTACATCCGCTAGTTGCACATTCTCAATCCAAACTTGCAAATCAAGGGAGCAGATTACACCTACAAAGTTCTTAATGGCAAGATCTGTATTTATAATCTACACCAAGATATGCCTCTAGAGTACATAGATGCATCGCTAAAAGGTTCATGTGAGCCGAGTGGTATCAAGGCTTAATAGGATGAGGTACAAGAAGAGTAACTAGTTGTTGCTATAAGGGATCGGTAGCATGCTAAAGAGATTATTGATCTTTCCTCCAAAAATGCACATGATGCTATGTCGATCAGGACGTTTCTAAAGAGAAAACCTCTGAGCGGTGACAGTTGCAACTGTCAAGGTGATGGTGGAGACGAGGATCCTCTGAGTGTTATTGATGGGGTTGATATCTCAAACTACATACTTTTAATATTGTTTTTTTTATGTGCTTTAGGCCTTTGAACTTTTTATAATTTATATATAACTTTATGGGCCCCTAGGCCATTTGGGGAGGGGATTTTTCTTAACAAAGCCAACGATGTTTCCTCCTTGTTTGCATAATTTGCATTGTAATGTTTTAATGTTTGATAAGAGTACAATTAGCCTAGAAAGGGCCGAACGACCAAAGAGTATTTCTTGTAAAACATTTGTTTTGTGCAAGCGATTAATTAGCCTAACGTCGATAAAGGATGATGAAGAGCTATCTTGTAAGCAGGAAATAATCCACTGATTTGCCTAGCAAGGGACAAAGGATAGAAAAGGAAGCTAAAAATCTATCCTATAAGCAAGGGATCGTCGTCAATCGCCTAGCGAGGGCCAATGGTGAAATTATTGGGATTGTGTTTTATTTTCCTTTTGGTGCGCTTTGTGAAGAGAAAGAGAGTGCAATTTGTAACAAATACTTTGCTTTATTGATAGAAGGGGTACAATCCCTTACTATAGTTTACAAGAGATAGCGCCTAACGTTTGATACATTCTATCTGTTAGTGATTGGTTCACCAGTGATGGTAAATAGGCGATAAGCCCTATTGGGTAGAGCTTGTATAACTCAATAAAGTCTTTTATAATTTAGAGCTAACTTTCCTTGGGAGGTATCCGTTCGATTATTGATGGCTATTCATAAGACTAAATCTCCTTCCTCGACCTGTCTAGGTCTAATGCCCTGGTTATGCACAGGGGCAACTTATTGTTAATATGTCACAGATTGAATTTGCATTTTCTCTTTCTTTTCTTCCAATGAATCTAAGCTCATTACTAAAGAATGTTTATTACTTTCAAAGAGTAAGCAGTCACCCGATCGGATAGGTATTCTAGCTCGACTGGGGTCATGGCTTTGTGGCTATACGTGAGGGAGAATGATGTCTTGTCTGTTGATGTTTGTGGATTTGTCCTATAGGACCACAATATTGAGAGTAATTCATCTACCCAATTATCTTTATCATTCCAAGTCTCTTTTTGAGTCTCTAGTGGATGATTCTATTGGCTAGTTCAGCCTGTCCATTTGTGGCAGTGTATTCAATAGAAGTCATCTGCAGGATTATATCCTATTGTTGGCAATATTCTTTGAAGGATTCACTCACCAACTATCTACCATTATCTATGATCATTATTTGTGGGGACTTGAAGCAACAAATTATATTCTGTCATAAGAATTTATCAACCTTTTTTTAGGTTACGGCTAGTATTAGTTCTACCTCGATCCATTTGGTGAAGTATTCTACCTCTACAATTAAGAAATTTCCTTTGGCTAGAAGCAATTGGGAATGGTTTAAGGATATCCATTCCCCATATTTCAAAAGGTCGCGGGAAGGATATGATGGTTGTTCGTTTGTTGGAACGTGTATATAGTTATTATAATTTTGGTCGCATGGTAGTGTTTGACTAGCCGTTTGGCACCTTTGATTAAGGTGGGCCAATATAGTCCTACCTTTAACCCTAGGATGATCGTAGACTAGTGGGTACCGTATATCACTTATAGAGTTCACAGAGTACTTATTCCCTTTTTTTTTAGAGTTATTCATTTTTGATAAGGTTGAAAAGCCTTTTCTATAAAATTTGTGCCCTATATGTAATATTTGGTAAACTTTCGTTGAATTTTTTGAGCTTCATTTCTTACATATAGCAAGGTGCCATTTCTAAGGTATTGGATGATTGGGGTCATCTAGGATTCTCAATCAGCATCAATTTGGAGGATTTTTGTTTGTTGGATTCTTAGTCTTTCCAAATGTTTTCTTATCACTGACCTGTAGATCCCTCTAGTTTTTGTGTTCGCTAAACTTGACAAGGCTCTACCCTTTGATTTTTTTTCCTTGGGTATTCACTTCAGATGTAAATTTTTGAATTGACCCATTAGTTGTTTCATTAATTGGGCATATTTCTTGGTGGGATCTTGGGCTTCGTATTCACCATTTATCTGGTTGATGACCAATTGGTAGTCGCTAAAAAGGTAGACTCGATCAGCTTAAGGTTCTTTGGCCAATTGGAGTCTCGCTAAGAGAACTTCATACTCTACTTGATTGTTGAATTTTTTGAAGTGGAAGCATATCACTTGCTCAAACTTTATGCCAAATGGGTTTTCAATGATAATGCCTGTGCCACACGTGGCTCCCGAGGATCCATAAGTATGGATGGTCGAATGGGAGATTTCTTCAATTTATTCTAGAGGAACTTCTCTTGGTGGATTTTTCATTTCAGTAACAAAGTCGGCTAGTGCTTGAGCTTTGATGGTTTTTCAGGGTTCACAGGTAATGTCAAATTTTGACAATTTGATAGCCTATGTAGTAAGTTGTTTTGCAAGATCGGGTTTGTGTAAAATTTGCTTAAGTGGCTGATCTATTTGAACAAAAATAAAATTTTACTAGAGTTAAAGGCGTAGACTCCTTGGTGATGTGACTAATGTGAAAGCCAAATTTTCCACATTTTGATAATGCAATTCAGCCTCTTGGAGGGCTTGACTGGTGAAGAAAATTAGGCATTGATATATTTTTTATTTGTGTAATAGTACTTATATGATTGATCGATTAGTCATGGCAAGATATAGATATAATGTTTCCCCCAGTTGTGTTTTCAACAATATAGGCTGGTTGGCTAAATATTTCCTTATTTGTTAGAATGCATGTTTGTATTCATATGTCTATGCAAAGGGATTAGCTATTTTTAATATTTTGAAAAATGGCAAATAGTGATCGGCTGACTTGTATTGTAATCATATTTAAATGAAAGTTGTAGAGTTGATTTGTCACATAGAATTAAAATAATGGAAATAATCTTGGAAAGAAAAATACTCTTTTTATTGAAAGAATTTGAAAGTATAGAGTTAGGTCAATCAGGTGCGACTGCTTTTGTGGTTACAAGGTTTTCATTTGATAACTTGTAGAATACATTTGTAGATTGCCACCAAGGGCGAGGGTATCTTAAGATACCTTAATAAAAATCTTGATAGGGTGGCGAGGTATCCATTGAGTCATTGTACTTCATTCACAATCTTATGTGGCTCCATATTGAGGATTATTTCACATTTTTTTAGGTTTTCCTTGATTCCTTGATTCCTCTCTAAGTAATCATGAACCCTAGGAATTTCTTGGCAGATATGCTAAAGGTGCATTTAGATGAGTTTAGCTTTATCTATTGACATTTGAGTTCTCCAAAGATTTCTAAAGGTATTGGAGGTGTTGTTGCTCCATAGGGGTGTTAACAACCATGTCATCTATGTATACTTCCAAGTTGCAACTGATATGCTTTCAGAAGATAATATCTATCATGCACTTGTATGTTGCCCTAACATTCTTCATGCCAAAATGCATTACATTGAAGCAAAACAATCCTTTATTCGTAATGAAAGAGGTTTTCTCTACATCAATCGAGTTCATCTTTATCTAATTGTAGCCTAAAAAGGCATCCAAGAAATTGAGTAATCGATGTTTAAATGTTCCATCTAGCAACTTATCCATGTTGCGAAGTGGATAAGCATCCTTACAACACACCTTATTGAGATTTATGAAATCGACGCATATGCACCATTTTTCATTCGGTTTCTTTATCATTACCACATTTGATAACCACTGAGGGTACTTACTCTCTTAGATAAAACCAACATCAAGTAGCTTTTTGACTTGCTCAATGATTGCCGTCTACTATTCTTCTCTGAACTTCCTCTTCTTCTGAATGATCAGAAGCCGATCGTAAGTTTTGAGAAAATGACAAATGAGGATGGGATCTATCCTAAGCATATTCGTAAGGGGACTATGCAAAAATATCTTTAAACTATTATAAGAGTGTTATCAATTCTTTCTACAATTTGAAGGTCAACAAAGGTCCTAGGAATATCTCCCTTAGGTCTTCATCCCTATAAATTCTTATGTCAATGAGGTCTTCTGTAGGTTTGGGGCATACCCCCAGTACCTCATTGTGAAGATCGATGATCATCGTAACGTTGGCTGAATAAAAGGGTCATGCTATTTTTTGGTCAACTCAAACTTAGCTGACCCCTTGCTTGGTAGGGAATTTTATAAGGAGTTGTGTCGTGGAGATAACCGCTTGTAACTTATTTAGTGATGGTTGACCAAGGATAGCATTATATACTATCATCCTTTTTTAAATATTTGTGGAGGGTACCCTATCGTCACCCTTGCTTTGATTGTGCCTTCAGTGGGGACTTACATCCTAGAGAACCTAATAAGGGTGCCATGAAACTTTTGGAGGCCTCATTCTTCTAGACAAAGCTTTTTAATGCATTATAATAAAGAATATTGATCGAGAAGCCCTAATCAACTAGGACTCATTTGACCTCGTAGTTGGCTTAATAACTGTTATGACCATGGGAATGTCATGATTGGGGTCAATTTTTGTGAAGTCAAAGAATGTAAATGTGATAGCTCCAGTGTCATTGGAGGATGTTCTTCCTATTTTTTGAGGGATGGTTGAGCTCCATAATTAATTGCTCAATCTTCATCTTGGATTGGGATTAGAAAGTCCCTTTTGGATTCCTCCATTTTACATTTATCATCCCTCTTAGAGGCGGGTTGCGATCATCTTGGCGATCGCACAAATCATTTTGATGACATTTGAAGGGTTCTCCTCGTGGGGGTGTTCATTTTGACCTTTTTTCATCCTTTTTTAAATATTTATTGAACTATCAATGCTAAATCTACTCTTTTATCTCATCCTTAAGCTGAATACATTCATCTGTGGTGTGTCCATAATCTTTATGGAACCTAAAATATTTGCACTTGTTGACCCTCGCATTACACTTTTATTGGAAAGGAGGTGAAAAGTAGAGAACTTCAGTGTTATAAACTTCATCCAAAATTTAGGACATAGGTTTAGTTAATGAGGTGTAGGAAGGGAGGTGACCTTTAGGATGCGATCGCTTCCTTTTGTCCTTGAAGTGTCTTTCTTTTGATTTTTATTGTTATCTTCCTCATTTTTAGTATTGATGCCTTTCTTGGCAAGATAGGAGTTCTCCCAAATGATGTATTTACCGGCTTGCTCAAGGAGTTTTGATAAGGTGGCTGGGCGATTTCCCAAGATATAAAAATAAAAGGGAGTGGCAAGTAAGCCTTGTTTAATTGTATGTGTGGCTAGGTTGTCTTCAAAATCAGAGATCTAAAAGGCTAGCTTGTTGAATCTTACGAGGAAGCTATGTAAGGTTTTTGTCTTTCCATGTGTTAGACTGAACAAGTCATCAGTGGTTTTCTTACACTTCTTTCTGGTGGTGAAGTGCTTGAGGAACTTGTTAGAGTTTGTTAAAGGAGCTGATCAAATTGACCGATAGCTAAGAGTACCATTATAGGACTGGGCTTGTTAATGTGCTTGAAAAAAATTTTGCATTTTTGAGCATCAGACATTAGTATTGGCATAGAAAAGTTAAAAGTATTGACGTGATCTCTTGGATCTTTATCTTTGTCATAGGTACAGATCTTCATTGGCATTTTAAAGTCAATTTAGATGTATTCCTCTATAACATGGGGGAGGAAAGTGTAGCAACCTTTTTCTATAATCTTCCAAGGGTGGCCTCTATGTCAATTGTGATGGCTTGATTGATAGTGGGTGCAGGCATTACCGAATAAAGGCCTTGTGGCAGCAGATACCTATACCAATCGTAAAAATAGGGATGGTATGGTGATGGTCTGACTAGACCAGACGTTAGGGAAAATACTAGAGGAGGTGGCACTATCAACACTTGCAATTGTGCATTAACGATGATAGAAGGCCTGTATTGATTAACCCTATGAGGAGGTAGCTTTACCAACATTGACGCTGGTTGAGGCAATTGTGGTCTTAGTAGTGGTGGAATGCCCAAGACCAGATGTGGTGGTACTACTGCTAGATTGGTGGACTGCTACAAAGCATGGCGCAACGTTGCAAGTTCTTGACAAAGGGTCAAGACTTCTTCTTGGATATTATTCACCTCCGTTTAGCACTTGGATTACAGTTTTGGGGGGTTACTGGACCCATTTCTTGCCTTTCTTGAAATAACAAAAGTAGAGTTGGTGGAAGGGTAGGTTGTTCTCCCATCAACCATCTAGTCTTCGGTAGGAAGCTATTGGATAACAGGTTCAAGGTCGAACAAGGTGGCATCTTGTTGCGCCCTCTGTGGCGGGTAATGCGCAGGCTCCGCTATGGATCATTGGTTGCAACGGGTGGTGTACCAGAGGTAGCAAGAACGAAGCATGTCATCATCTTGATGGCTTCTTGGAGGAAGAAGAAACTATGTGTGAAGGAAAGTAACAAAAAGAATACACAAAGGGAGAGGGCATCCTTAATAGACCTTTGACCGTCAAGTCATTAAGGAAAACATGAGAGTGTAAGAGACAAAGTCTGAGGGTACTAAGAATATTGTACCTAAGAAGGCCAAGGATGTTCCTTATATAGGCGTTTAAGTGAGAAAAAATCATTACAAGGTTAGTGATAAGTGATTGTAGGGATCGCTCAGTGTGTGGGCAATTACATCGATCGCTAGCCTAGGAGGGAGTTTTCATGGCTTGTTGATTTAACCAGTGGTCATATGCTACACGGCAGCATATCATTAGTGAGACCAATCCTGAAAGGTATTGCCATGAATGATGAGATTCACTTGGGAGTTATCCCATAAGAGCCAAAAACCTCATGTGTAACCTATAGGATCAACTTTTAAATGGTTGTTGAAGCCCAAAGAGTTGATAATCTATTTAGCTTTCATTCCACCAATATGGGTTTCAATTAAGAGAACTATATTAGGTTAGTGTCTTGCCACAAGATCGAAGAAGACTCTTCTAAAGTTTAGATTCACCCACCTTTAACATTCCAGGCCAAAATATTAAGGGGATTCATTAAAGGGCGTTCATAAGAGATGTTTTGTGCTATAGAGACAGCATTTGAACTCAAGTTAAAATACTCACTTCTCTGGCTTGGCATCCCCTGCTCCCAGTTAAATAGAGGCTTGCATTCTAGTTGTAAGTCTAGTACCCCTAATACGAGCTTCATCGAGGTTGTGATACATACATCGATAACTTTTACCAAGTCCTCACAATTCATACTCCTTTGAGATAGAGAACCTTGATGACACTTGTTATTGGGCTGGAGAATTATTCTAAGGCCTATTAGTTGTTCATAGGTTGGAAGAAACACTATGCTCCTATGGCTAGTGAGCTATTGTTGTAGGTGGGATCACCAGGATCAGGTGACATTTACCCATTCTATCCAATGGGTTCTCCAGTTATCTTTGTTTAGTAGTGTTTAGCAAGTCTTTATGTATTCTAATAGGTGGGTTGCTTGGTTTTATTTTTGTGTTTATCACAGGTTAAACTAGTATTATT
This sequence comes from Senna siamea, assembly GCA_031216115.1. Lineage (NCBI taxonomy): Eukaryota > Viridiplantae > Streptophyta > Magnoliopsida > Fabales > Fabaceae > Senna > Senna siamea. The sequence goes on from CM062356.1 coordinate 16,943,661, forward strand.
GTGTCTACTCTTGTTTGTTGCCTGCATTTGGCTTGTTTGCTAGCCGATTCTAGCTTTCTATTATTAATGAAATTTTAGTTGACCAAAAACACGAAAGACATTGACCCATTATATTCATATGATGAGCTAATGTATCCTAATATTACTTCTAACTCAAGGTTGAGTTTTTCACAAGTAAAGGGAACTAACATGGAGAGTCTAGCTAAGAAGTTTTTTAGATAAGTTTGATTGACATAAGTTCAAGAGGAAGCCCAAGAGTAGGAGCTTCTAGAAGCCTCATTAGCATCTTTATTACACACTTAAATTCCATAAGAGATTTCTCTAATTAAGAGTCTTCAAAATCAATTAAAATTTATCTTTCAAATCAAAACAAACCAATTGAACAAAATTTATTATTTTTTTGTTTTAATTGGTTTTTTATGCCAAAATATCAAACTAAGCTGCTGCATATATACACACACACACAATTTGAGATTGAAATTAGGATGATTTTATAACTATTCAAACTAGATTTGAAAGAATAATGAGTATTATTTTGTGAATATTGAATTGTTGATGGTGTTATCTTGTTATTTTGTTATTTGTTTATGGATTAGCAAAAATAGTTATGATTTTATCATGTTAATGAATAAAATGTATTTTCTTATATATAACTCTTTGGTTGATAGTATTCAAATCAGCTCTTAGAATGGCTTGTGGCAGAATCCGACTCCCCTTTTGCTTTGGACTAAATTGATTACATATAATTTAGTTTAATTTGACAATATAAATTCAAATAAACATAAATTTAAGTTAATTTGACGTGAGCAATTCAATTTTAAAATCACTTTAAACTGCACATAATGCACGTGTAAAATAAAAATAAAAATTAGTTTAATTTTCCTTATTTAAATTAGTTGCAATAATGTCATTTATTGCATTTTATTCTTTTCTAGTGCCTATGAGTAATACAAATAAATACCAGTTTATGATTTGGAGACATAAATGAGTAACACAATGTTTCTTTTACATGCTTATTTGGTTGCCTTCTGCTAATCAATTTGAGATGACACAACCAATTATTTATTGAGTAAAGTAAGCTAATTTTTCTCGTAGCCCTTTTATATGTGACTACATATGAATTTAACGGGCATAATTTCAAGTGATAATTGAGACAGTGGCTATAGTTTTTTGTGGTGTTTGTAGTCTTTTTCTTTTGATATATAAAAGTAAAGTGTTTTTTTGTTTGTTATGATTTCATAATCAAGGGCTAAGAAAGGTTGAAAGATGAATACCTGCCTCAGACCTCAGTTCATGATCAAACAAAATTAAAAATATGATTGAAGAAATGGGTGCCTAATTTTCTAAAATTCATTCCTTTACTTTCTTCGAAATTTATGACCTTCCATAGTTATAAATATTAGAGAAAAGAATATATTAAATTCTTAATCATTTTCTTCAAATTATCAATAGTAATACAAAGCAGCCTTTCAGCCTTACAAGTACAATGTAGCAGCGACGCTGGCACAGCAATATTGAGCTTTTATTCTACGGTAGACAATTGTAAGCATTTGCAGAAGCCAAAGTAACATTCACTCGTGCTATTCAAACTTGGAGAAAGATTGATGGCATTTTATCTCCTGGGACGCTCGAATACTTAATATTGCTTCCTTCCGATTAAAAAAGGAACAAAAAGCATAACATCCAATCTCATATTATACCTTACCATGACAGTGCGTGTCATGAACTTTTCAGGGATTAGTCTTTATGCAACAGATATGAACAATAGATACTAATCTGTGTGAGTAAACTATAGGTCATATTGCCAGTTAACCGCGAGCAGAAGTCTTGGTTCATGTTAATGTTAAACTCTATCAACAGGAAAGAACGGTGGTTAGGAGACATAACCTGCAGGAGTGTTTCCCAATTTACTAAAAGCTTTTATTCCATCGGTTTGCAGCTGCATCCTCGGAGTTTTTCTTTCAGCTGAGTTTCTTGATCCTGCAAGCTCACATGGCATTTTACTATCCACTAACGCTAAGCATATGGAAAATGCTTGCAAAAGTGAGAGTGATGAGTCAAAAATAACTGAGAATATTCCATGCTTGGAGGGGACAAAACTGAAAGCAGGCTGATTTTCTCGCCCGTTTCCCTGCGGTTAGTATTGAATGTTAGGACATTAGATACCATTTAGCCTTTACCTATACAATATGAAGGACCGAGAAAAAAAATAATTAACTTAGTCTGGCTCTTAACAGTACCTGGAGGAAAAGCTCACAACGATCCACACAATAAGAATTGGAAGAGCTTGACTTTTTAACGGCTAGATTTTCATTTGCAAGAATTTTAAGCTCGCAACCCATATCCCAACCACCACAGTCACATGATCCACCTGATCTCCAGCGCTCAATCAATGATGAAGGTCCACCTTTACTTGGATGACTATGAGCCCCACTTGGAAGCACAACTGTTGCGCGGAAATGGTCTTGACTATCATCACAGGAACTTCTCTGATGCACATCATTGATGAAACTTATAGTTTTGGGTATTTTGAGAACAATAGCAGCAAGCTCATCATTTGGCTGATAATCAGTGGCCTGATCACCCCCTTGCCTCAGCTTCATAGAATATAAAACAAACTCTTTGACAGTGGATGAGTCCACGCAATTCTGGCCGGTTAAATAAAAAAGGTGAGAATTAGAAACCTTCATTTGGGCAACAACATGGTGAATGTAATCAGGACCTTTGCATTTGCCAGCTTGTTTCATCCAGTTTCCATTCTTCTTATTAACTTCCCTAAAGGTGAAAAAGGTATAGATACAGCTGCACTCATCTTTTTCTGATGTACCCAACTTCTTCACAGTGGCTGCCAGAATGTTGCTGTTTTTATCAACAGCAAATGTGAACAGGGGCAGGCCATTCTTCATAGAAATTCTCAAAAGAGCTTGAACTGTTGATGACACATGCTTCTCTTTCTTTGATGAATCAGTATAAGCAGTGCTACAACCAACCCTGTTGTCCCTTAATTCTTTTTCAGGCTGCCGCACGGAAGATTTACCATTTGCTGACATATAATTCTTATTTATTAACTGAGGATCTTTCTGAGATGACTCTGCAGAGTGATGGCAGTTTACTGCCCTTGGTTTCATAAGTGGATCCAGTAACCTCCTTAAAGGGCTTGACCTGCTCCTGGCAGCATCACCTGCTTTCACATTGCCTGAAATGTCTGAGCTAGAACAACCTCTCATATTTCCTGAAGTAGATGTAACAGTTCCTATTGAACTCCTGTGTGGCAAAAGTGCATCCTCTTTGAAGCCAAAACCTTTGCTCGTAAAGCCCATACTGAAGCTAAATCGACGAAAAGGTGAAGGGCTTCTTGACTTTTCAGATGTTACTTTCTGGTTTAGTTCATGAGAAGGCCCTTTTTTAGATGAAATTGTGGGTGTAGTTTGTTTTGTTTCAGCCTTTCTAGATTTGGATGGGCTTATTCTCATTTTAGCTGCTAGGGATGCAGAGAAAGTAGCAGCAGGAACTTTGATAATCTCTGCATTTATGGAACTGCACCCTTTTGCCTGAGAATGGCTACAGTTAACTTCATATGGCAGTGTACAGGAGTTTGAAATTTTATAATTAACATCCCTAAGGGAAAGTTCCTTCAGATTTTTTAAGAAGCTTGTTCGACTAGGAACTTGTGACTTTTGACCTTGGGATGTTTGCATATCAGAAACTCCACAATGACAATCCTTGGGGATATCACTCGGCATACGAAGAACAAGTGGTTTGTTTTTCCTGAGTACATCTTGCTCAACAGTATCCATACTTGGTTGCCGCAAAGTCTCTATTCTTTTTTCCAATTCACCATCTTGAGTGCACATTTCTTGCTGAGTGCATGATGTTGCTTCATTCATATGATCATTTGAAAAATCTACCCTTCTCATATCAATTTTTGGATCCAAATATTTCCTATTGCATGCCTTCAGTCTCCTATGAGGGAGATTTCCAGAAAGATGCTCATTGGCCATGACAAATTGGCCGTGTGTGTTGGTGTTATTGTGGTTCCCTGTAAGATTTTGACCATTTTCTATACCTTTTCCTAAGGATTTGGCCTCTTGGGACTGCCATTTCATTGCAGATGTCATAAAGTGAGATTGCAGTGAAGGATGGCAAATCCTTTGACAACAAGGAGACAAGCTACGGCCTCTGCTAGAATAGCCAGATAATCTGTCTGTTGAAACCAACAAGGATGTATTACAAGTTGATGTTGAACTCCTGCTACTTATATGGGGCATTTGTTGATGACTGGATTGCCATTGCTCCAGACATGCCCAATCAAGGACCCCGACATTTAAAACTTTCTCATGAGTACTTTCTCCTCTCTCCAAATAACCTGGAAGATTTGACATGTACCTAACGAGCTCATCTTCTTTACTTTCCCTTCTGCAATTCTCTTGTTTTTGGTGATTCCCAAAGGATTTTAAAGGGCAGTCTTCCAAACTTTTGCTAATTTCGTGATGAAGATCAGCATATGACAAAGCAGATTTACCAAGTTTAAAGTTGTCAGAAAGCTTTTCACTCATGCTGGTAATAGGTATCCTGGATTTCCTTTGTGATCAGGCACCTATACTATAGGCTACATATGTTTTCAGGGCTCCAGCTCTGGAATCCTTGGATGAATTTGCAATAAGGAGAATCCAACAGCTTGTGTGTCAGCTGCAAAAATGGAACAGAATAAAACTTCCAAAAACAAAGGTATAAAGCTAAATGACTAACTGCTTATTTATAAGTAACAAAATATTACATTAAGAATACTTTCCGCATATTACAAAAATAAGGCGAAGGTTACGGCCGAAGCCGAAATATTTCGGTAATGCTATTTTATTTAGCTCAAGATGACATAAAGCAGCCAAGTTATACTACAGCTTGAGCAAAAAATAATATTAATGTGTGCGTTAATGCAAACACTAGAGTATGATAAATGGCATAGTTAACACCGAAACCAAATACAAGAAGACGGTGTAGCATGCAATGTATGGACAAAAGTAAAATCAGATTAGCCAAGTGGAAGTGGTCCATGGAAACCGATTTTGAAATCGAAAAGATAAGGCATAACGATCTGTCTTAATCCGAATCGAACTCTTTTGCCACAATTAGTGGAAGAGACAAAGATCCTAAGGCATTAAGAAGTACTGTGCGCACTCGAATTTCAAAATACTCAACAGTCGGACCTCGTTAAGCCTCGACCTTGCAAACAAACGATAAAATTTCACATGCTAAAACAAATCACTTCATTTCACTTTGTTTTTTTCCCATCTTCCCCGACTACCACATTAAGCCAAACTGAAAAAAAAAAATTGAAATTACAGCATCCAAACGCGACGTTCTACTAAACTATAAATAAAAATACACCAGAAAAACACAAGACTAACGTACAATATGTAGCTGAAAAAGCATACCAGGCAGGCAGTGAGGAATGCAGAAGCGAAAAATGCAATGAGAAGAAGATGGTCTAGCTTAGAGACGAAGCAAAGAGTGTCGGTGCGGCAACGGTGCTGGGAATCGACTGGGCAACAAAGATCCAAGAGTAAGGTGAGAAATCCCAGAAGCAGCAGAAGGCAAAGAAGATAAATAATGGCCTCGACCTCGAAATTGGAATGCTTGAGTTTTCTTCCTCAAAGTCCAAAGCCGGACAGAAATAGCAGCAGAAAAGAAGACACGGAGTCCCCGACGTGTTCAGATTGAGGCACTGTAATTTTGGCAGGAGGTGATTCGTTTTGTGCGCAGTACGTGTTAGCGTGAGCGTGAGCGTGAGCGTGAGCGTGAGTGTGAATGTGATACTGTCAGTCAACAAAGAGTAAGAAGAGGGAAATAGGAGCTAGGAGTATAGGAGGCAGCCCATCGTTTTCATTAGACGGCTAGAGAGAGAGGAGAGGGATTGTGTGAACTATAATAGGAGAAAGGCACGGATATAGTTTGTTACTGGGCCCCACAAAAAGCCCTTATTTCTATGCCTTTGATTTGATTATCCCTAGTTAGTGGGCTTGGTAGGGTGAAATGTATCTTTATAATTTTAAATCAAAAAATAAAAAATAAGAATTTAAAAAAAAAAAATTAAGACATTCTCAACCTACATTAAATTTGAGATTAAGTCTTACAAATTAAAGGTGTTCAAATAGAACTCCCTCTATAATTATATTTTTTGATATTTAAATTTATATCTTTCTAGAATAAAGTTACAATTACTTTTATCAATAAACTATCAATAAAAATAAAAAAATAAGAATTCATTTTAAGAATGATTGTGTGTGTGATATTTTTACTTGAACTCAAATTTTATTGGTATTCTTATCTTCAAATTCATAAAATTTTTTAATATTTGACTCAAAATCATTTACTTAAAAAATTTAAAATAATTTTTTTAAAAAATTATAACTTATCTATATATGAATTTATAAAAAAATATAAGTTACATTAATTATATTATATAAACTTTAAATATGTAATCAATATAAAATTTGAATAAATTTATTCTTACAAAATAATTAAATATAATAACTTATAAATTTATAGTAAATTTAAACAATTTTATTAATTAAATTGAAATAAATAAAATAATTTATATATGTATTTTTTAATAAAATAAATTAAATATGTAATATAAAAATAATATTTAAATAATTTATATAAAATAAATTTAAATTTAGATAAAATTTCATCTTTTCTAAACTCATACCATTTTAATCCTGACAAATAAATTTTATAAATATTCATAAAACTTGAATATTTTGATGATCTGATTCTTTTTGAGATTCTAAGACCCTAGTATAGTGCGGTATCATTGACATCATGTTTTTTTTGTTTCTTAATTTCCTTTTATGTCTTTTTACGTGACCTTTTTATCTCTTTTCTTTCATTTTATTATTGCTCTTTTAACGTTTGCGTCGGCCATATGGTCCCCAATTTGGAAACAACTTGTACATATAAATTTATTGAATCTTTAGACCATATTAAAAATTCAGTCTAAGTTTCAAATATTTATACATTTGGCTTTAGAAATGTTGCTCAGTAGAATTCCATTAGCTAGGTTTTTGTTTTGTTAATATTAAAAATTTTATTAAATTTTGACTAATTTAATTAAAATTAATATAAATATTATAATAGAAATAAAATTATTTAAAAAAAATATCTATATATAAAATTTAAATTTAAAATCTTATTTTAAAAAATTAAGTATCTAAAATTCTAATCAATTATATGTTGATAGCTAGGGTTTATTAAACGGAGAAAAAAATTGTTGAGGCCGCGCTTTGGGTTAAAGTAGTAACTTTTCAGCGCAGAGCACAAAACCAAAAGCAAGATGATGGAGAAAAAAGTTGAAGTTAAAGCGAGATGAGATTAATAGATAGAAGCATTATAGATGAAGTGGAGATGAGGGTTCAAAGGCAGACATTATTATTACGATTGAGATCCAAAACTGTAATGATGCTATCTGTTTTTCTTAATTAATCACTTTTCAATTAATATAACAATGCCAGCACAACAAGTGTACAATCCATGGCATATGATTGATCAGATCATAACTGGTGTAGAGAAGCCTCAGATTTTAAAAATATTAATATAAAAATATACAAAAAGAGCAATGTTTTTAATATGGATGTTTGGGATTTATAAAAAATAAAAAAATTAAGTGAGATATATATTTTTTAATTTAATTTTTAAAAAATAAAATAATTTAATTTAATTTTATAAAAATTAATTTTTAATTAATTTAATTATTTTATTAATAAAATAAAAAATTAATAAATAATGACATTAATACATATTAATTTAGTTATTAAATAATAAATTAAATATATTTAATTAAAAAATAAAATATATTATATTTACAAATTAATTATTGTTAAAACATATAATTTGTACATTTTTATGTATAAGTTATAAATTTGATATATTTTATTTTATAAATTAAATATTATCAAAATATATTATTTATATATTTTTATTAAATAAAATTTAATTAATTATTTATTAATTTATTAATAACACTATTAATTAATTCATTATTAATTTTATTAAAAAATAAATTAATTAAAAATTAATCTTTTAAAAATTAAATTAAATTATTTTATTTTTTAAAAATTAAATTAAAAATATACATCATTAATTTGATGTGACCATAGCTTAGCATGTAGTGGCACTATTCGTCTTTTTTAGATGCTAAAGTTGTGAGACGGACACTACTTGAAGGGGGCCCCACCAAATAAATGGATCCACCATCACATGAATTTCAGGTAGTGAAAGAAGTCTACATATTCTCCCATAATCATTTGTTGATTTTTTTTTTTTTTTAAATTTCCTAGTGTCACAAGAGGTAAGACTTTTCATTGCCTTCCTACCTAACCATTAATGGTTATTTGACTAAATATTAATTAAGTTTTTTTAAAAAAAATAAAAGTTCATTACTCTTATGAAAGAGAAAGATTCTCTTCTAGAGTAAGTATCCCATTTTTTTTATAATTGAATTTTTTATTTATAACTAAAACTATACATTAAATTTTAAAATATATTAGTATTATTTAATTGTTTTTTATACTTACATAATTACTAAATTTTGTAATATGTATATGTTTTATTTCTAAAATTAGTATTTAAAATATTTATTGTGATAAAAATTTATATAATTATTTTATTTTATAATTATAAAAAATAAACTTAAAACATGAAAAGTTAAATTATTTTTTATGATTTTTTATGATTTTATAATTTTATATATTAGTATATTTAAATTTATAATAAAAAAAATTTTCTATCAATTTAATTAATTTTTTAATAGCTCAAATAATTTTTCAGATCAATGACTAATCTTAATTTAAAAAAAAAAACTATGCTAAATAGTTGGCATTCACATTTCTTATCACTATTATGAGCAGAAAGATTCTCTTATAAGTGAATAGTTGTCATTCACATATTAAGAAAGTTTACAATAAGAGTAAGTAACTAGATGGGCACATGCACATGCACATGCATTCTCACTAGGAAAAGGATAGTAAGATTGAAAATTTTGACGGACGAAAATATATTATTTAAATGAAAATATCTATTTCTTTAATTATGACATTAATATAACTAAAAGTTGAACAAAAGTTAACTTTAAGAAATTTCAAATAAACAATCAGGAACACATATAGCGGTCGTTGAGAAATGTGTAGAGTCTAATGATTAACAGCAATATAGCGTAATGATTAAAATTTAAATTTCCCAGAAAAGCTGAGTTTACATCAACTTTTACTTGACTGTGGAAAACATTAGACGCTAGCTGTAACTCATAACAAAAACGGAGTGATAATTCATTTTGCACAGGTCACAAGTAGGGTGTTCAAATAGTTTAATTTTGCGTTAAAAGTGAATCAAACTAATAGAATTAATTTTTAAAATATGTAAATTTTATCGGTTATATTTTTAGTCAATTTAATTTAATTTTAAAAATTATTTAGTTTAATTTTAAAATTAATTTAATTTATATTATTTTAATATTTTTATTTTAAAATATATTGAATAAAATTTTAATTTATTTACATATTTTATATATTTATAAAGCCTAAAATAATAATTTTAAAAAATAATTTTAAGAGGTTTAAAACTAAAATTATAATATTATACTAAATAATTTTAAACTTTTTAATCAAGGTTTTAACAGTATTAATAAATATTATAACTAATTAATTATATTATATAATAAATTTATATTAAATATTTTTATTTCTAAAAGTATTAATGTATCTATAATTATTTTAAAAAGAACAAATAATAAGTAATAATTATATAATATAATTATAAAATATACTCTAATTTTTATTATTAAGAGGTAATATATATATATATATATAGGATTTGATTTGATTAAGTTAAAAATCAAACAAAAAAATTATAAATCCACAACAAAATAAAACTATTGAGTTTGTCATTTTAAAAACTAAACTAAACCAATTATTTTTTATTTTCAATTGGTTGGATTTAATTTCATCAATTTGAATCGATTTTAAACACCCCTATTCATAAGGATCATTTGTTGCCTGTGGTGATATCTTTGAAGTAAATTATATTTTTATCTTTCCTATTTTAAAAATTTATATCTTTCTTATTTGAAATAAAAAAAATTATAATTTTATTTCTCTAAACTAAAATACTCTTATATATATTATTTATATAATTAAATATATATTTAACTGTGAATATAAGTTGGCTCAAATGGTTAAGAATTCAAACAAAATCTCCTGCCTTATTTATAAATAAGGATTTGAATCTTCTTAAAGCTATCTAAAATTTCGTTTGGTAGAAATTTTTCCTTAAAGAAATTTCTTGACATTCAAAAGCTAATTGAGTAGTTGCCACTAGATAAAATTACTTATAATTTAAGCTTGTGTAATAATCATTTATTAAATTTTTATTAGTCTTCCCAACATATCAATAATGTCTTACTCAATAGTATTGGGAGTGTCTCCCTTTACTACCATTATTTGGTCATCAATATATATATATATATATAAAACAAATATAAAAATTTTTTTAAAAAAATTTAAAATAAATGAACTATATTATTTTTAACTCAAAATAAGTTATAATTAAGTTATAATTTTAAATGTATTTTTTATTAAATTATAAATTTTTAAAAACTTAATATTATTTTTTAAAAAATTTAGTTAAATGAATAAAATTATAAATTTTAATTAATTTTTTAGAAGAATATAATATAATCCTTTTAAAATAAAAATACAATTTTGGTATTTATTAGAATATAATTTACTCTTCTTTTTGAGAATATGAAGTCGTGGGCTATGAATCTCGGGTGATTTGAGTTTTTACTAGCCCACCTAAAACGAAAATAGAAAGCCCAACAACGTTAGTTAAAGAAAGTATATATATGAAGATGGGAGATTGGGAGCTCAGAATAAATGGGCTTTCAGTGTATGCAAGGTTGGTCCAAAATGGAAAAAAGAAAAAGAATCCCATAGAAGAAAAGGAGAGAGAGACGTGGGTTACTTTTGTAGAATCTGGAACGTTCGGGTATCAGTATCACAGTAACTCACCAGCTCTGTGTTGTCCGTATTAGAGGATGAGCAAGAGGGATAAAAGTGAAGCTTTTAGCGACTCAGAATAAGCCATAGTTGATAGAACATTGCAAACTGAGAGAGAGGAAAGTGAGAAAGGATGTCAATTGTGCCGATCAATGAAGGAGGCTCTCAGGAGCTGTGGGATCCCATTGAAAGGGTATTCAGTGATTTCCCTTTTCCTTTCTCTTCGATTTCTAGATTTCTGCCTGATTTGGGGTTTGGTTCTCGCGTAAATACCCAGCTCGATTGGAGGGAGACCCCAAGAGCTCACATGTGGAAAGTCGTGCTCCCTGGGTTCATTGACGAAGACGTGCTAGTTGAGCTTCAAGACGATAGAATGCTGCAGGTGAGCCTGGAGAGCGGCAATTTCATGACAAGGTTTAAAATTCCAGAAGATGCCAACCTCCAACAGTTAAAGGCCACCATGAATCATGGAGTTCTCCTTGTCACGGTTCCCAAACACGAATCTAGTACTCCTAACCTTAGGGTTATCGAGATAGAGGGAAACGACTGAGCTACTATACTCTAGTACTCTCTGTTCCTCTATCCCCACTATATGCCTTAGTAATATACTATATGATTGTCAACTCTCATCTGTAATCTTATGTGTTCTCTTTCTCGTCTGGGTGTGTTATGTTTCGTGTTTTGTATGTTTCTGTAAGTTGTTGAATCTGCACAACATAAGTTTATCAGCTCGGAGCAAGAAACTGATTTTACATTGGTTCTGTTATGTTATACCAGTTTGCAGTGTTTATTCTAAACTTACACTATATATACACTATATATAATATTATAACACTATCTATCTATCTATATATAATGAGATGCTACAAAGGCAATTTCTTAAGAAAGCTTTATCATATTATAACAAAAGCGAACATTACATCACACACACAAACCGCAGCACAAAACATATACCGCAAGAAGGTACAACTATTTAGTAAACACACCAAGGCCACCAACACATTGATATCTTCAGCCTGAAATCTGAATGGCTTTAACATCGGGCTTCTTCACCTCCACCTTAGGGACAGTTACAGTAAGAATCCCGTTTTCCATGGACGCCTTGATCTGATCCATCTTGGCATTCTCTGGAAGCCTGAACCTTCTGAGGAATTTGCCGCTGCTTCGCTCAACCCGATGCCACTTGTCATTCTTGTCCTCCCTTTCGATGTTTTTCTCTCCGCTGATTTGGAGCACCCCGTCATCCTCAAGCTCGACCTTCACTTCCTCCTTCTTCAGCCCTGGCACATCGGCCTTGAACACGTGGGCTTCTGGAGTCTCCTTCCAGTCAACCCTGCTGTTCACAAAGGCAGAGTTCTCCCGTGCAAAAGAAGACAGAGAGTTGGAGATAGGAAGATCCTTGAAAGGATCCCACACGTCAAGTGAGAAAGGATCGAAGATGTTGCTCCTTCGACCACCAAAGAAACTTGGGATGAGCGACATTTCTTCTTCAATTGGGTATACCAACGGTTGCTGAGAGTTGTGCGATTGAAGTGAGATTGCTGTGTGTTTTTCACTTGTCTGTTCACGGAGGAAAAAGGAGTTAGTAGGATATTTAAAGTGATGCAAGGACTAATCTAGTATTTTCTAGTCGCTTAGATATTTTGTGGCACTAGGATTAACAAATTTTCCCGAATGTTCTACAGTGGTTGTCTATACAGAGGCCTCGAACGTTCCAGAATATGACTTGTCTACTAGATGCAAGCAATGCAGTTGATAGATCGTGGATGATGGGGAGGCGTGTTCTAGCAGCTACAGATAAAGGAACAAATACGAATTCGGAAAACAAACGCTACATGCAGATTCTTCATTAAATTGAAATCGGTGATACATAAACAGAAATTAAAAAAAATAAAGTTTTAAATTTATGTTAGGAAGTAAATATTTAAATGACTAAAAAAAAAATTCTAACCACTTTAGTTAAATTCGTCTATTTTTAATTTTATTTTAAAAATTTTTAATTAATTTTATCTTTAAAATTTTTTAATTATAATTAATTTTATTTCATAATTTAATATTTTTAAATTATTTCATAAACACACGGAAACATTCATATTAGCCTCATCATTGTGGAATAGCAAAAATTAAGGTATAAGTTTCTAAACTCTTAGTAAAAAATTAAGGTTAAATAATTTTTGATAAATTAATTAATGATGAATTGATCCTTATTTGTTACTAGTATAATATTATTTTGTTTCTAAAATTATATTAAAAAAAGAAAAAGAATAGATTACACCTCCTATAGAAAACGAAGGAAGGTTGTGCTAGGTAAGACTGAAGGAGGAGGGTTGAGCTGTATAAGCTTTGTAAAATTTTATTCTGCATGAAAGAGGGCAGAATACCTTTCATAACCCGGTCTTATTTTGGTCAAAATTTTATTCTTTTTTTAATTCTAATATAGTTTTGATTTCAAAATGATATTATACTAGGTTGACATAATATGGTATCAGAGCATGGTTAATCAATATATAAGGAATTATTGAACCTTAATTTTCTATTTATCTTAAATTATAGTTTAAAATCATTTCTATTTGTGTCTAATTTGAATATTATCTGTTATCTTATTAAAATTGTTTATTTATCTTAGATTGTGTTTTAAATTTCAATAATTAATGTATTCATTAAAAAAGATAGAACCTAGAATATATACAATAGAAGAAGATAAATTACCCAGAAGTTCGTTTATACCCCCAAATAATGAAATCCCTTTAATAGCAACTCCATTTGTCTTAGGAGGAGATAGAGATTGTTCATATAATCAATTAAATTGGCTCAATATGTATATAATAAAATAATTAGGATGCTTTATAAATAAAGAAATAAAAGATGATCTAGAAATTTATGATTTAGATGGAATATTAAAAAGAATACCTAAAGATGTTAAAAAATTATTAGATGATGTAATACCTAGTAAAAGAATTGTAAGATTAAAAGAATTAGCAAAACCATTAGAACAAAAAATATATGAATTAAAAGAAGATATAGGAAATATCAAAAATGATATAAAAGAAATAAAAAATGCATTAGGATTAAAAAATTCTGATTAAAGACAAAATATATCAGACTATATAGAAAATCATTTTAAAAAGATAGAAGAAAATCCAGAAATAAATATGATGAGAATAGTAGAAGAAACTTTATTAAATGAACAAAATAAAGTATTAAAAAACTTAAATTTAAATGAACAAGTAAATGAAACAAGAATAACTACTGAAAAAATTAAGAAAGGACAAGAAATAATTAATAATAATTTATGGACTATATTTGACGAAATAAAAGAATTAAAACAAAAAGCAAAAAAGAATAAAGAAAGTAAAGATAAAGATATAGCAGAAATAATAATAAGAGGAAAATATGAACAAATAATTATGAAAGATCTAGAAAAATTACATAAAAAAAAAAGTAAGAAATATAGAAATTAATATGATGAATATATTAGAAAATGAACTTAATAGAAATCAAGATATAATAGAGGAAAAAATGGGGATAGAAGAAGAAAATTTAGAAAAAATAAGAAAAGAATTGGAAAAAATAACAATAGGACATTCAGATGAAATAAAAGAAATAAATATGCAAAATAAAGATAAAGAAGTAAAAAAAGAAAATCAAGAAACTACTTCAAATACTACCACAAATACTACTACAACTACTTCAAATACAACTACTTCAAATACTGCTTCAAAAATTCCAATTTCTAGAGAAGAAGAAATAGAAAATAGGATTAAAAAACAAAATAAATTAGAAACTCAATTTCCACCAAGAGAAATTAGAGATACTGATCAATCAATAGAAAATAATGAAACTAGACAAATACCAACTATGGGAATATGGTTAGATTTAAATTATAAAATAGATAGAGAAAAAAGATTAGAAGAATGGTCAAAAGCCTTATTAATATCATTAATAAATAGAGATATTCCAGTAACAGCAACAAGTACAATAATAGAATCAAGTTTTTTAGGAATAGTTCAAGAATGGTGGCAAGCACAAAAACAAGATTTTAGAGAAATATTAAGAAATATTGGAACTACTTTTGATACAAGAAGAGAATATTTTGCAATGTTATTAAAAAGATATGATGTAGTATTAAGAAATGAATTTTTAGGACGAAATTTAGAATATAATGAAAAATCTGATCAATATAGAGCAACAGAAAATTTATATGATATAGAAATATGTTCATTAGAATTAAAATATTTAAATGGATATATATGTGAATTTCAAGAAAATTATTATAAAGCAAGACTTGAAGAATATAGAGAAAAAAAATTTTATTTAGATTTATTTTATAGAAAGTTACCAAAATTAGTAAGTGAGACAATATTAAAAGAATATTATGAAAATTTGGAAAAAAGTCCAAGATCAAAAGAATACTTAGACACTATGGGACGAAGAGAAGATTTTCTAAGAAATTATTTAGAAACAAGATGTAAAGAAGCATGGAGAACTAAAAAAATATTATAAAACTAATAAAATATATCTAAATTGTTCAGAAATTCAAAAACCTCACAAATGGGGATGTTAAATGGAAAAAAGGAGTAGAAAAAAATCTTATAAACCAAAATATAGATTTAAAAAATATCCAAAATATAAGTTAAAGAAAAAAAATAAACCTAAAAAATATTTTAAGAAAGGAAGAAGAATAAATTATAGAAAAAATCCTAAAAAATGTCAATGTTATAATTGTGAACAAATAGGACATATATCTACAGAATGTAAAAAACTAAGAAATAAGAAAATTATAAATATATTAGAATTAACAGATGAATATGATTTAGAACCATTAGAATATATGAAATTATCTGAAAATGAAATAAATAATTCAGATATAGAAATATATAAAATAGAAAAAGTAATATCATCAGAATCAGAATCAGAATTAGAAAAAGAATATATTATGGAAGAAGATGAAATTAATATGATGGAAGGAGAAAGTAGTAGTCAAAAGTTAAATAATGAAACGGATTATGATCAATATGAGGAAATAAGAAATTCAGAACAAGGAATTGTAGAAAAAAGAATGTTTTTTAGTCAGAAACAATATAATAAGATTAGAGGAAAAGAATTAGATTTATCTCCAAATCAATTAAAAAGTCAAAGTATAATAGATCAATTAGGAAAATTAATCAAAACAAAGAAAAAAGAAAAATATGCATGTGTTGTATTACAAAAGAAACACCCTATAGAAGCTACAAACACTGAAGGAATACTAAGGATACCCTTAATAAGTAAAGCATTAATAGAAAATGGGATTCAAAAATTAGACATTAAAGATGAAATAACAGAAATTTATATACCAAGAGTACAATTATTAATAAAAGCTTATTTCAAATCAGGAATTGACACTTCAATAGAATTACTAGTAACAGATAATAGAATAATAAATAGTGTACCAAACAGTATATTAGGAGCACTAAATGGAAATTTAATATATCAAAAATTAAAATTTACATTAAATACTAATTTTGCAATATCTAGATCAGAAATGAATATGAATAGAACACTAGTCATATATCATAAACTAAAAGGAATAAAAATGCCCCCAGGAAGTAGAATTATTAGTATAACAGGAATGGTAGGATTAGTTTTTTCAAATGAACATAAAATACATAAAAGGAATTATGGAAATATTTCAATAGACAAAAAATTTATGACAGTATTAGAAGAATTAAAGATAGACCCTGTAAGAATTACTATACCACAACAATTACAATTAGAATTAAATAATACTAGAGAGATTCAAGAAGAAAGAAGTAATAGACTAGAATTTAATAATAGATTAGGAAGTAGAAGCATAAGAATAAATACGCCAAACGAAATAAATATTAATATAACACCAAGAAGAAGTATTCAAGAACCTAGAGCAATAGAAAGACCTTTAATAAGGACTAGAAGTCATAGAAATTACGAAATAAATAAATTACCAGAAATACCACTATCAAACTTAGCAGAATTAAATCCAAATATACTAGAAATTAATTTATCACAAAATTATGAAAACTTTATATTATTAGAAATAAAACAAGAAGGAATATGGAGGGAAATTATAGCCTTAATAGACCTAAACCAAGATAGTAAAATACAAATAGAATGTACTGATAATAATTTAGAAATAGAACAAAATAATACTTATGCACAAACTATTATAAGATTTAATAAAAGAGATATAATAAAAACAAAAATTTTAGTAGAATCTGAAATAGAAATGCAAGATTATAAAATAATATTAGGAAAAGATTTCTTAGAAAAAGTAAAACCATATAGAATTCAAGAAGACCGAATATTAATAACAATAGAACAACAGGCAGTAATACTAGAAAAAGTAAAGTTAATATAAATGAAATTTTATTATATTTTGGTAAAATTTAATTATAAAAAATATCAATCTAGAAAATATCATGCAATGATAGACACAGGAACAAATATATCAACGGCAAAATATAATGTTTTACCAACAGAATATTGGAAAAAAGAAAAACCAATTAGAATGACTAGTGCAGTAAAAGAAGTTCATATAATAGAATTATTAGCAAAAGATGTAACAATACAAATAGGAGATTATGAATTAAAAATAATAAATTTATACAACCCCAGATATAATATTAGGAATGGATTTTTTAAAACAATATATGCCATTACATTTTACTCATAAAGCTTTAATACTAACAACACCCTGTAAAAACAAAGCATGGGCAATAAGAATAAATAATCCTTATAATAGAACTGATACAATATTTAGAAAAAAAAAAAAAGAAGAAAATGAGATACAATTTATTCCAAATCTTAAACCTATAAAAAAAGAAGAAAATAAAGTAATGAATATTCAAGAAAAAACTATTGAACAAAGATTAATTGATAATTATAGTGAAAATCCTTTGATTCACTGGGAAAAATCTAAACCTTTAGCAAAAATAGAATTATTAGATTATAGTAAAGAAATAATAAGTAAACCTTATCCTTGGACAGAACAAGCTAAAAAAGAATTTATTTTACATATAGAAGAAATGAAAAAATTTGATCTTATAAAAGAAAGTAGATCTAATTATGCTTCACCTGCAATGATAGTAATAAAACATAATGAGAAAAAAAGAGGAAAAAGTAGACTTGTCATAAATTATAAAAAATTAAATGAAATAGCAGTAAGAAATAGATACCCAATTCCTAAAATAGATTTGTTATTTAACTTAATAAAAGGAAAACAAATATTTAGCAAATTTGATTGTAAATCAGGATTTTTTCAAATAAAATTAGAAGAAGAAAGTAAAAAATATACAGCCTTTTTGACATCTGAAGGATTATATGAATGGAATGTTTTACCTATGGGATTTCATAATAGTCCAGGAATATTTCAAGAATATGTTTCAAAAATATTATTACCTATTAGAGATTTTGCAGTAATTTACATAGATGATATATTAATATTTTCTAAGAGTAAGGAAGAACATGAAAATCATTTGTTAAAATTTATAGAATTAAGAGGATTGAACATTTCACCTAAAAAAGCTGAATTAAGAAAAGAAAGAATATGATTTTTAAGTCATTATATATCATAAAATGGTATATAACTACAAGAACATATAAGTAAAAAAGTATTAGATTTTAGACAAATAAAAAATAAAAAAGACTTACAATCATTTCTAGGACTAATAAATCAGGCAAGAAATTTTATCCCTCATTTAGCAAAATATACTGCAAATATATCAAAACTAGCTGGAGAAAAAGCTTTGTGGAATTGGAATGAAAAAAATAATATAAGTATAGAAAAAATAAAGAATTTATGTAAAAATTTACCAAAATTAACTATACCAACAGAAGAAAATATAAAATGGATAATATATACTGATGCATCTGAAAATTATTGGGGAGCAGCATTATATCATGAAAATGAAGAAAATGAAGAAATAATTACTAGATATGCAAGTGGAAAATTTAATGAAAGTCAAACAAAATATCATTCAAATTGGAAAGAATTTTTGGCAGTCATAAAAGCAGTAGAAAAATTTGAATTATTTATAGTAAATACTAAATTTATTATTAGAACTAATAATACTCAAGTAAAACATTGGTTAACTAAAGGAATTAAAACAAACAAATTATCAAATAAAATGTTAATAAAATGGCAAGCTGATATATCTTATTATGATTATATTGTTGAATATGTGAAAGGAAAAAATAATCTAATAGCTGATTATTTGAGCAGGGATGGAATCATCCAAACAAACGAATAGCCCTTCAAGGGAAGAGACAAGTAATCAGACCAGTATTGAACAATTATCTATGAGATTGAGTATTCTAGAGATGAATATGAGTTATATTCAGTCTCAAATGAATATTCAATTAAATGGTTTTGCCAACTCAATAAATCAATTAAGCCAAACAGTAAACAGTATTGTTGAGCAGAACAATAAGACCAATAATGAAAAATTATCTACTCAGTCTTCTACCATACCATTATCTACTTTGACTATAGCCCAAACAGAAAGCCAAATTTCAAAAAAGACTCGAACTCCTAGCCCAACTAAACCTACATATTCTTCAACAGTAAAAGGAAAAGAAATAGTTTCACCATCCAAAATATCTCAAAACCCACCAAGAATTCAAAAAAGCCCATCTCTTTCATGCAGAATAAAATTTTACAAAGCTTATACAGCTCAACCCTCCTCCTTCAGTCTTACCTAGCACAACCTTCCTTCGTTTCCTACAGGAGGTGTAATCTATTCTTTTTCTTTTTTTAATATAATTTTGGAAACAAAATAATATTATACTAGTAACAAATAAGGATCAATTCATCATTAATCAATTTATCAGAAATTATTTAGCCTTAATTTCCTACTAAGAGTTTAGAAACTCATACCTTAATTTTTTCTATTCCACAATGATGAGGCTAATATGATAATTGAAAATAATTTAAAATTTATATTGATCTGGAGAGGTTTTACAAGAGGATTTCTTAAGTTCTCAGATGAAAGCTTAAGAGAAGGTTTTGAATGTTTCCGTGTGTTTATGGGATGGAATTACATGGCTTTATAGGCAGAGGCATTCCTCTCCTCAATTATTTTTCCGACAACTACTATTTTATTTTTTGACTAATATTACAAAGAGATTCCTTATCAGGAAATAATGGAGTCTTTCTGTCATCTTTATGTCTTCAATCATCTTTCTGTCATCTTTCTGTCTTCTTTATGTCTTCGATCACCTTTCTGTCTTCTTTATGTCTTCGATCATCTTTCTGTCTTCTTTATGTCTTCGATCATCTTTCTTTATTCCAGAATATTGACAGATGTTGGAGGCTC
Organism: Senna siamea; assembly: GCA_031216115.1. NCBI lineage: Eukaryota > Viridiplantae > Streptophyta > Magnoliopsida > Fabales > Fabaceae > Senna > Senna siamea. The sequence continues at coordinate 16,964,044 of CM062356.1, forward strand.
AATTTTTTCTTCTTCTTTACAATATTTGCAATTATGATTAGGATATTCAGAAAGTCTCTGGCATATTCTTCTCTTTGTTTCTTCAGTATTATCCATATTGTTATTTTTTATTCTATCACAGAACATATTAAATTGTCGGGCCTGTCTACTTGTTTTTCCAATAGAGTGGATACATGTTGTAGTATTGGTGAAGTAAGTCCATTGGGCTTCATCGCAACATAATGTCCTGCTCATTTCTGCAAAAATAATCTCCACTTCTTGGGCTCTGATTCTTGAAACATGTTCATTGAATTCTTCTTGACATAGTGGCTCCTTATCTTCTTCTTCAAATTCAAAAGGCTTTTTAGTAGTTCCAAACTTGATTAAATTTATTGGACAATAATATTTTTCTAAAGTTATTTCGGCTATAGTCGAGTAAAATCTAATATATATGGAATATTGGGTTACAATATTATAATAATGAGAGGCTGCTTCTTGGATACTTTTTGGTAATTGGCTTAATTCAGATAGGTTATTGGAAGGGTAAATACAATGAATAAATCCATAGCTAAAAAGGGTGTTTACTAATTGAGGGCTTGTTCCTGGAAATACAATAGCTTTATTTATAGCATAATGGGAAATATATTTAAGAGTTGGTGAAACAATTCTTTTTTGGTTTAATCTTTCTAGAAGAAGTTGAAAATATTCATACTGTTCTTTTAATTTGGCAAGGCTGGATGGGCTTTTTTGAATTCTTGGTGGGTTTTGAAATATTTTGGATGGTGAAACTATTTCTTTTCCTTTTACTGTTGAAGAATATGTAGGTTTAGTTGGGCTAGGAGTTCGAGTCTTTTTTGAAATTTGGCTTTCTGTTTGGGCTATAGTCAAAGTAGATAATGGTATGATAGAAGACTGAGTAGATAATTTTTCATTATTGGTCTTATTGTTCTGCTCAACAATACTTTTTACTGTTTGGCTTAATTGATTTATTGAGTTGGCAAAACCATTTAATTGAATATTTATTTGAGACTGAATATAACTCATATTCATCTCTAGAATACTCAATCTCATAGATAATTGTTCAATACTGGTCTGATTACTTGTCTCTTCCCTTGAAGGGCTATTCTTCTGTTTGGATGATTCCATCCCTGCTCAAATAATCAGCTATTAGATTATTTTTTCCTTTCACATATTCAACAATATAGTCATAATAAGATATATCAGCTTGCCATTTTATTAACATTTTATTTGATAATTTGTTTGTTTTAATTCCTTTAGTTAACCAATGTTTTACTTGAGTATTATCAGTTCTAATAATAAATTTAGTATTTACTATAAATAATTCAAATTTTTCTACTGCTTTTATGACTGCCAAAAATTCTTTCCAATTCGAATGATATTTTGTTTGACTTTCATTAAATTTTCCACTTGCATATCTAGTAATTATTTCTTCATTTTCTTCATTTTCATGATATAATGCTGCTCCCCAATAATTTTCAGATGCATCAGTATATATTATCCATTTTATATTTTCTTCTGTTGGTATAGTTAATTTTGGTAAATTTTTACATAAATTATTTATTTTTTCTATACTTATATTATTTTTTTCATTCCAATTCCACAAAGCTTTTTCTCCAGCTAGTTTTGATATATTTGCAGTATATTTTGCTAAATGAGGGATAAAATTTCTTGCCTGATTTATTAGTCCTAGAAATGATTGTAAGTCTTTTTTATTTTTTATTTGTCTAAAATCTAATACTTTTTTACTTATATGTTCTTGTAGTTCTATACCATTTTTTGATATATAATGTCCTAAAAATCATATTCTTTCTTTTCTTAATTCAGCTTTTTTAGGTGAAATGTTCAATCCTCTTAATTCTATAAATTTTAACAAATGATTTTCATGTTCTTCCTTACTCTTAGAAAATATTAATATATCATCTATGTAAATTACTGCAAAATCTCTAATAGGTAATAATATTTTTGAAACATATTCTTGAAATATTCCTAGACTATTATGAAATCCTATAGGTAAAACATTCCATTCATATAATCCTTCAGATGTTAAAAATGCTGTATATTTTTTACTTTCTTCTTCTAATTTTATTTGAAAAAATCCTGATTTACAATCAAATTTGCTAAATATTTGTTTTCCTTTTATTAAGTTAAATAACAAATCTATTTTAGGAATTTGGTATCTATTTCTTACTGCTATTTCATTTAATTTTTTATAATTTATGACAAGTCTACTTTTTCCTCTTTTTTCCTCATTATGTTTTATTATTATCATTGCAGATGAAGCATAATTAGATCTACTTTCTTTTATAAGATTAAATTTTTTCATTTCTTCTATATGTAAAATAAATTCTTTTTTATCTTGTTCTATCCAAAGATAAGGTTTACTTATTATTTCTTTACTATAATCTAATAATTCTATTTTTGCTAAAGGTTTAGATTTTTCCCAGTGAATCAAAGGATTTTCACTATAATTATCAATTAATCTTTGTTCAATAGTTTTTTCTTGAATATTCATTACTTTATTTTCTTCTTTTTTTATAGGTTTAAGATTTGGAATAAATTGTATCTCATTTTCTTCTTTTTTTTTTTCTAAATATTGTATCAGTTCTATTATAAGGATTATTTATTCTTATTGCCCATGCTTCGTTTTTAAAGGGTGTTGTTAGTATTAAAGCTTTATGAGTAAAATGTAATGGCATATATTGTTCTAAAAAATTCATTCCTAATATTATATCTGGGGTTGTATAAATTTATTATTTTTAATTCATAATCTCCTATTTGTATTGTTAAATCTTTTGCTAATAATTCTATTATATGAACTTCTTTTCCTGTACTAGTCATTCTAATTGGTTTTTCTTTTTTCTAATATTCTGTTGGTAAAACATTATATTTTACTGTTGATATATTTGCTCCTGTGTCTATCATTGCATGATATTTTCTAGATTGATATTTTTTATAATTAAATTTTACCAAAATATAATAAAATTTCATTTATATTAACTTTACTTTTTCTAGTATTACTGCCTGTTGTTCTATTGTTATTAATATTCGATCTTCTTGAATTCTATATGGTTTTACTTTTTCTAAGAAATCTTTTCCTAATATTATTTTATAATCTTGCATTTCTATTTCAGATTCTACTAAAATTTTTGTTTTTATTATATCTCTTTTATTAAATCTTATAATAGTTTGTGCATAAGTATTTCAGATTCTACTCTTATAATAATTTAAATAATATTAAATTGAGAATCAAAATTAATTATAATTTAAAATTTTAAGATAAAATTAAAAATTAATATACAATTTAAATATTTAAATCAGTAAAAAATATTCCAACCACTTAAAAAAAAAAGTTGACGTATGTCAAATGACAAGGGCCATATAAATCAAATTTAATATTTTTCATGAGTTTTTAATGGGATGGAATGATTTGAGTAATTTAATTATTTAAATGGTTTGAAATGGTTTTGAATTTTATAATTTATAATTTATTTTTTTAATCTTATTTTTTACATATTTTATTGAAAATATTAATATTATAAAATAATATCAAGATTTTTATCCTTTTAATTTACTACACTATTAATAATATTTCTTACTAAAAATAATGAACTATAATTTTTTAATAAAGATTTAAATTATAATTTATCGTGATGTAAGAATCAACCCATACTAAACACATCTCCAATAGTTTATTAATGATATTTTAATCATGACTGGTGAAATATAATATATATTTTGTTATTAATTGTTTAATGAAAAATACTCAACTATTTCACATGCATCTCACTCTATTCAATTTTTTCTAAAATTAATAAAAGTTATATATAATAGAAGAAATTAATATTTTATAATATAATAAATTAATTTTTTTAAATTAATAAAAATTATATATAATAGAGATATACTTACATTTAATACATAAAAATTTGTATACATGTAAAAAGTAAATCTAAAAGATCCCCCAATAAAATTAAAAACTCAACCAATCAACTTGTGGAAAAGATTTATAATAATGTGAGCCCTATACGAATATGTGTATTAAAGGCAAGGTTACATGTATCTCCATTTTTCTTTACGTAATGTGAGCCTATATGTAACACTTTGCGCTCATCTAATTTCATATTAAAGCAAAAAATTTCTTACAAATTTGGTGGACCCCACCATTGGAGAGAGCCTCATTAACGATCGGTCCAACAAGAATTGACTCATAGCTGCGAAGGTCTGGATTTTGAAATCACAACGAAGTGCTAGTCTGTTCTCCAAAATCTAGTTCCAAGTCCCAACCTTGTGTTGTATAGAGAGGAAATATGACTAAGGATAGGAAAATAGGGGTGGCTCTGGACTTCTCAAAGGGAAGCAAGATGGCTCTGAAATGGGCCGTCGACAATCTGCTGGACAACGGCGACACCCTATTCATCATCCATATCAAGCCTTCACAAGGCGATGAATCCCGAAATCTTCTCTGGTCCGACACCGGTTCTCGTGAGTTTTCTTTCTTTCTCAATTATTAATTTGAAAATTTGAATGAATCTTTAAGATGGTCATCGCGATCTGATATTGGGGGCAAACTTGGGGTTTCAGCTCTGATCCCCTTGTCAGAGTTTCGTGAGAAGGAGGTGATGAGCAAGTATGAAGTGGAGAGTGATAGCGAGGTGTTGGACATGCTTGACACAGCTAGCAGACAGAAGCAGGTCTTTCTTTCTCCCTCCATATGTTGTTTGATGGATTGGGTTGAGATTTTGATTTATGAGGTTGAATGATTGAATTTGAAAGCAGGTGAAGGTGGTGGCAAAGATATACTGGGGGGATGCGAGAGACAAAATCTGCGAGTCCGTTGAGGATTTGAAGCTTGATGCTTTGGTCTTGGGTAGCAGAGGCCTCGGTACCATTCAGAGGTATCCTGTTATTTTTTTTAAAAAAAATCTTGATCCTCAATTTTACATATATGATGAAGACTTTACAAGTGAAATAGACTGATTGAATTGTTTATAATGAAATAAAGTGTTAATTCATTAATGCTATTGAGTATTGATTGAGTTGGGTTGAGTGTAGGGTGTTGCTGGGTAGTGTGACCAGTTATGTTGTAACAAACGCGACTTGCCCAGTGACAATTGTGAAAGACTCTAGCCCTCCTGGTTTCTGATGCCGCATATGAATTTGCGCTTTGCAAATGGGATTGGGTGTATCAGGTGAAGAATCCAGCAAACTCTTATATCTCTGGTTTTTCTCATTGTGTTGAATGTACAAATATGAAAATAGTTGATGAATTAAGGGTGTTTCGAGCATCATGTATTATGTATATATATCTAGTCAGTGTCAAGAGTCTCTCTTTGGGTCATCTAAAAGTGTGCTTCTAATGTAAGCTTGCCAATGCTTTATATTCCTTGTCTGAGTCTCTATCGTGTCGCAATATTCGCAGTTGAAATGAAATTTTCCGTGTTTGGCTCATTCTGTAGCATTTTAAGAAACATACATTTTCTCAATCGTTTTTTTACCTTTTCCATAATCTTCCGTCAAGTTGCAAATGTGAAACGCTTCATGACTTCCTCTGCTATATTTCTGTTTCAAACTCTTGAAAACTGATTCAAGTCTTCGTGACGAACTCACTTGATCTAAACTATATTTGAATCCATGGCTTCGATTTGAAGTTTGCCAATTAATGAGCTGCCGACATTATCGATGTTTCCAGCAAACGAGTTATTTTTATGACGTGTCGTGTAGTCGTGTAGTGAGAGCAGCAATACGAAAGTTCAATTTTTTATTTTATTATGAGTGCGGTTCCCACTTCAACCACACAAAAGACATGTATCAGACATTATTATCAACGCGGTCGTTGTAGTATAGTGGTGAGTATTCCCGCCTGTCACGCGGGTGACCCGGGTTCGATCCCCGGCAACGGCGACATTTTTTGCTTTAGAGAGCACAGATCACTTTTCAACCTCCAAAAGTTTAAGCTTCGTGCTCCTCTTCTCCAGTGGCAATGGCATCACACAGTTACACACCCAAAAGCTTTCATAAAACGAATCAAATCCGAAAGACCCATTCAAAAAACATTTACAACACCCATTTGCCGAAATCCGTAGTTCGTCCTTCATTCAAACTTATAGGATTCATTTCTGGCAGTTTTCATGAGATTCAATTGTGCTAGTTTTTCGAATGGGAAATCATATGCAGTTTTAATTATTTATATTATAATATTTTTAAGAATTTTTGATCATTAGTTTCATAAATTATATATTATATAATATAAAATATAAAATAAAATATGTAATGTAAGAAGAAGATATGAAAAAAAAGTAAAAAAATATATAGTAAAAATTTAAAATAAAATAGTAGAGAGTTAATTAAATTTTTATTATTTAATTTATTATTTAAAAATATAATAAATATTAATTTATTTTGTCTTTTAAAAATAAAAAAATTGAAATGTGCAAGTTAAACATTTAGTGTTATCTATTATAGTTAAGGATATTCCTCGGTCTAGTTATTCGATTTAAATTTGTAGTATAAAATCAAGCCAATCATTTTTGTGGGATTTAATTTGAAAAAGTTTTTAGATATATAAACTATACTATGTTATTTATGTATTGATTAATGATATTTATTTAATTTTATTTTAAATTATAAGACTTATTTAATAAATAAAATAAAAATAAATAGTTAAATTTTATTAATCAATTTATAAAGAGAGTGGCATAAGATATGCATATAAGGTATTAACAAAAAAAAAAACATCTGAGAAATTTTTTTTTTTTTTAACAATCTAAATGGCTTAAGCTTATTTTTTAGACCTATTTTGTATTGACCCAATTTATTTTTCTTAAATATTTTTAATGGTTCAAACACGAATTATATAAAAGCACAGAAAAAATTAAAACATTATGGCTACTATAGCAATATTTTCTTTACTCTTTAAGTACTATAACAATTTACAAAATATTATACAAATAAAAATTTTTTTGTCAACGTGTTTTATTTTGACAAATTTTTATTGTAAAGTAATTATAGTTAAATTTATTTTTATAATTTTTTTATAATTTTTTTAGTCTCTTTACTTATAGTTACTGAATTATTTCATTTTATCAACTTTTTATACATAAACTTTTAATAAATTTTTTTATACATTATCAAATTACTTAAAGATATATTTTTAACAATTTTTCTACAGCAATTGCTATTCCATTTTTTTTCAATATACTTATTCTTAATCTTATTCTTTCTCGTGTGTCAACTTACCTAACACAACATTTTTATTGCGACGTTAAGTTTTTATTCATATTGACTTTTTATTGCCAAATATTTAATAATATACAATAATACAAGTAATTTCCAAAATATTATAAAAAATTAAAAAAACATTTAAGTGAGTGAAAAAATAAAAAAAAATAGCTTTTAAACATCATGTTCTTTTATTTTATCTCTTACAAAAAACTTATATTATAATATAAACTATGTAAGTATGGAATTAAAAATCTAAACAAACTCTTATGAAATCACAAAATTCAAATTCATTAAAATCAAAATATATTTAGTTTTGATTAATTTTCCTTGGTTCGATCTAGTTTTATTATTGTTAGACTTGTCAAAATAAATTATGATCCACCGATTGGGTCGACTTAACCCTTAAAATAAAAAGGATTTGACTATTAAAATTATGATTCATTTTAATAATGAACTTTTAACTCAATCTATTTTAAACTTATAGGTCATGAAAGGTTTACAAAAATTAAGTTATGCATTTTTTTTAAAATTATTTCATAAAATATCATATAACTTATATTAATATTTAATATTTATTTTTAATATATTCATATGTAAAATAAATTATATTTTTATAAACTAATTTATAATATTTATTTATAATACGTTGATATATATAAAATAAATTATGTATATATATATTTTAAATCAAGTAAAATAAATTAATTTTTTTAGAAAAAACCCATAAACTAACCCAGTCTAGCTAAGCCCATGACCTTTCAAGAACTGGACTGGACCAGTATTTTTTACCAATCCAAGACCAGCTCGATCTTGAAAGACAAAAGCCCTCGATGGTATAGGCTATCCGGCCCCTTTGATACAATTCCAATTAGGTGGATGAGTTTTGATTTCTGAACAATCCTAAATAATACAATGCTCTTAACATGCAATTGCAAATTAACTGTACGTACGGGACGGCTACTGTTGCATTGTACGTAATACCAAAAGTAAATAAAAACAGATAAATATTACATAAGATTTTATATCAAGAACGGTACATTAATCACGCCGCAGGATTTGAGGAAATGGATTTCAACACTAAGCTAATACTGATGTTTCCATTGCAACCTCTCTTGAGCACCTCACACTTTCATGCTTCTCATCGGCTTCCCAAAGCTCCGGAAATGCCTCTCTCATATTATGGATGCTCTCTAATGCATGATCCACCCCTGTAGTCTTAAGGGATGTACCCACCTGCATCCAACAGCATTTTCATTAATTTCACATTTATATATATTTACAATTTACATTCTCTCGTTGAAAATTATTTCAATCAAATCACATAAAAATTCAAATTCCTCTTTTAATACACCTTCGCATCTCATGAGAGGTTTATTTCAAATTTCCTTATTTAGGATTAACTAATCATGTTTCATTCAACTTAAACTATAAGGAAAACGCAAATGAAAAATATCAAATACTAAATGCATAAATCAAATTTTTGCTATATCTATTGACTACTGATTCGTAATTTACAAGCAAGATTGAAGAGTACTAACCAAGACTGTATGGAGGCCCAAGCGTTTCCCTGACTGTAAATTCCGGACACTGTCATCAAAGAACAACTGAAAACAGCAAGAAAGTAATAATGTCATTTCTCATTAGCAGTCAAAATTACAATTGATACAAATAACAAGAAGCCAATCCAAATGACAAAGGTTGATAATAATTAATTAGCGTAGGAAAAAAAAAACGTATGGCTAAAATATTGCTCAAGGAATGACTCAGGATCTTACAGTTGCTTGAGGGGTGATATTGGCCATTTTGAAAACTCTTTCAAATGCATCTTCAAAAGGTTTACAGACAACTGGAGTTCTTGGAAGCACCATATCAGAATGAGGCCGGCGAATGTACTCATAAAAATCAAATATGCCTGATTTGCTGCCATCTTTATCATCACAAGGATTGCTGTAGTTGGATGGATTCAATGTCTCAAAGCTTATAATTCTTTCAAAGCAGTCTTCCAATCCAAGCCTATGAAGCACTCTAACCGCGTGGGCTTTGTCTGAGTTTGTAAAAAGCTGAAAAGGAAAACAAAGACGAAAAAAATATATATCATACTTAAAAGTAAATACAGAGTTCCAAGTTAAAGACAATCATTTTTACCATATAGAAAAAAGTGGAAATTCAAGACGCCTAATATCACAAAGAACAATCAAACTTACAATTTTCCGAACAGGCAGGCTCAGCAAAATACCCCTAAGAACAGGATCTGGTTTCAGCATATCATATGGCAATCTCCCATGAACAAAACTGTTCAACGAAAATGATATTAGAAGCCCATCTCACATGGTTTCCAACTTCACAAAATTAAATGTCCCATAAAACTTAATAAATTGAATCAAATGACACCAACTTATTCTGTCTTTGTTCATTTTTATAGAAAACTGAATAAATATAAAAAATAGATTACCTATGAAAGTCATCATAGTCAAATTCATAGCCAATAGCCTGACAAGACGAAAAGGGTAAGGATGACAGTTTAGTTCATACTTCATTGTCCATAGATATATAAAATGCTTTCTTTAAAATCATTGAGCAGTTACTTGTATCATACCCTGAGACCAGCCATAGTTGTCCCATAAGTTTTATATAACCAAAGGTTCAATTCAGAAACTTTACTCTCCTCTATTGCTAGCTTTTGAAGCATGTACTCTGCAAAAGCATCCAAAGACGAGTCATGACACTAACTTGAAAACTAAACAATCCATACGCAAATGCACGGTCTCACAAATTTAAGGTCCCAAAGAGATTACCTTGAATATTTTTTCTTACGTGCGCTGATAATCCAGAACTCAGAGGGTAAAGAGTGTCATCAAGATCTGAAAGTAATGGAAACGAGTTATAAATAACCTGGTCAGCACAAAGAAGTTTGCAACACATAATTCGTAAACATTGTGAAAACTTACCAAATAAAAGACAGTCATATTTCGCCTTTGAATCTTCATGGTGATACTGATTCCCGTTTTCCATTCTGACTTTAGCAGGCTACAAATAGAAAAGGTTATAAGAACGTTAAGTAAGAAGGAACATCAATCTTCATGCAAAATTATTATTCAAAATGCACATTCTGAAAGTGCAGATAAAAAGTAAATCACTGTGGAGAGTTGTCTAATAGCATATACTAACATCCACGCATCAACGACAAATGAAGGGGGAAAATCAAAGACTATGGGAGCATTTCTGAGCAGTAGGAGAGAGACAAAAATAAAGAAAATTTGATATCCAATCCATTTATTTGAGTGTGAGTATTTTGTTTCCATCTCTCTCCAACAATTTTGAACCACAGAGATCGATTCTTTTCCAAAAAAGTTTTGGAAAACTCAACAAAAATATAGACAACTTGGTATAGGTCTCGTCCAAACAAAATATATTGAAACAAGAAAAGAGATCGTTAATCACTTGAAAAGGAGATCTTCAAAAGTAATCAAGAACTAAATATGTAAAGGCTTAGAGACTGATGGATTATACCCCATTATGAAGGAGTTAGAACAAATACCCAAAAGAACTAACCAAAAAAGGAATGCTTGAAACTTGGAACTGAAAAGCGGAAAAATACGCAAGCAATTGGAAGAAAGGAAGGAAAGAAAGAGAGATCGAGAGGACTGAAGTAGAACTAAAGCAAATCAAGCGAGAAGCAGAAGATGCTTCAACAAAGAAAGAGAAATGAACTTACTGTGATTTTGTAGACTAGGAAGGGAACAAAATCGAGAAGGTTGCAGATCGAGTTGAGAAAATAGGAAAGTGAAATTAAAGTTTATGGACTCAGCGTCTCAGCCCTGATGGGGTAGTTCAGACTTTAAATAGGAAGGTTCGGAGGCGTTAATTGAAAGCGACTAGTCGTCAATGAGAAAGAGAAAGTCAGAGAAACGACGTCGTGAGTTCTGATTGGGTTGAAAATCAAATCTCCAAAGAAAGTTCAAAACTTGGAGTAACATCGTTTTGACTTTTTTCATGTGGCCCATCTACGTCGTGACACGTTCCTTATTTTGCAATTTATTTTCTCGTCTTCCATCACAACTAATGCAAGTCATTATTAGTTACCTCTATTGTATTATTTTATGAGTTTTGCTATTTTTTTATTAATAAATCGTCCTTCTTTTTTAACTTGCACAAAAGCACGATTTTGTGATCGTTCTAATTCTTAATCATGATATTTACCAAAAAATAAAAGTCTATTTATCGTAAATTTTTACACAAGGTGGATCTTGAGAGCTTTAAAAAACTGCAATATCCATATTTAACTTGGCATCTGATTTGTCCAGATTTATTGCACACATTCTTTTTTATTATTAAGATAAAATTTTTGAAAATAAAATTTCCGTTAAGATTATTTAGACTCTTGATAAATTATACTTAAAGACTTCATCTAGATGATTGTATGACGTTTGAAGTCTATTTTGAAGAGAATAGTTGCATTTCCTCAAAATAATAAACGCGCACAAGAATGGGAAACTTATAATTTTATCAATATTTAAGTTCCTCACCTTAGGGTTTGGTATGGCTGAATGACCCATAAACTCTTTTTTTGTAGCCACCTCTGACGTCTCGATTGATCATTCTAGAATACGTAATTGTCATAAAAATCTTGAATTCTAGAAATTTTTCTTAAACTGAAAACGGAAATATCTGCCTTTAGGTTGTCCTACTAACTAAATGCGTCTTAAACAACAGATTTGGAACCATCCAATGTCAGTTATCTGATAGAGTTGACAAATACACAGAAGTGAAACCGACTCAATTGGAACCCATTAGAACTCACCTCTTTTAGGTCCTTATTTGTTATTTTAGCAACTCTCTTACTTTAACATATGAAATATATTTGACAAACGATACTAAAAATATTTTGTTGTATGCTACTTACCAACACATTCAAGACAACGATGATGAGGAAAAGCTAGCTGGGAAATAAAAGTAACAAGACGACAAGAAAGATTAAAATATATCGGCACAAGCAAATGAGGATGGAATAATTTTATTGAAGCTATTATTATACAACTTTTGTCAACGCCAGGTAATAGTTAAACAAACGCCCTAGGATACGATCAGTGTTGTCATAATCAAATTGAACCAACGGTTCGTTAAACTGAAAACTATGTTACTTTCATATATATAATTAATTTGTATACACATAATTTTTATAATATAATATATATTATTGATATTAAAAATATTTAATTATTTTTATTTTTATTTTTATGACGTTATTCTTTCTTTAAAACACCAGTTAGGAAGAATCTACTTGAGGCCCACTCTTGTCTTCAGGGCCTTGGCTTTCTTCTACAAGCTTCTCATCTTCAACTTGAAAACCTTTCTTAAATCTACCATAGTTTGTGACTTCACTAGGCTGGAATGGCCGCTCGCCCAATACACGAATCAAATCATCCTGATGGAGTACTTCTTTCTCCAGCAACAACTCTGCAATTTGAGCCACATGTTCCTTGTGCTCCTCAATAAGCTGTAAAGTACGTTCATATGCTTTCCCTATCCATTCTCGCACTTCGGCATCAATCATTGCAGCAGTCTTGCTGCTGTATGGTTTGAACATCTCAAAGGCATCTTCAGTGGGAGGGAAAGACAGCAAACCCACTTTGTCGCTAAAACCATAGACTGCTACTTGGGCATACGTCATCTTGGTCACTTTCTCCAAGTCGTTTTGTGCTCCTGTTGAGATTTTCCCCAGAAGAACCTGCAGTGAGAGCAGAAAAGAACCATCATTATCACAATTGAATTGCACATGGCAAGTGTTTTATATTTTAGTTCTTTCAAATTCCCATTCCCATGGCAATTCTACAATGTTGGTTTGAAGGTCGGGAAACATTACATAGGAGAACAATGGCACAAAGCAGTACCTAAAACACCAGGGGTAATGCACTTAACTATTTTTTAAATTGAAAGATTAACATCAATCATTCAATCCAAAAATACGGAAGGAGTAAAAGTATAATCAAGTAACAAGATAAGACTACCTGCTCAGCGGCCCTACCACCAAGGGTCATACAAGTCACATCAAAAAGCTGATCCTTTGTCATCAGAAGGTTCTCACTAGGAACATACTGGGCAAATCCAAGGGCTGCAGTGCCACGAGGAACTATAGTTACTTTCAACAAGGGCTCAGCATGTTCCAAGAACCAGCCTGCAACAGCATGGCCTGATTCATGATAAGCAACAGTACGCCTTTCTAGCATGCTTATTACCTGGTTGAGAAAAACGTATTAGAACAATCATCTCTGGTTAAATGAATTACAGATAGATAGGAGCTTCTAGTATGGATTAAATTGCCAATTAGGACCAGCTTTAGCTAGCTAAGTAACAAGTATACTGTGAAATGTCTTATTTCTAGAGATAAAAGATCCCTCTATATTTTCCCATGTAAGGTTGGGGACTGGGATTAAACAGGAGTATCTTCAATGGAGAAAATTCTCATTGAGCTACGTGGGCCAGAGCACTTGTGACTGTAGTAATAATAAAAACTATTAGTTACTTTAGGAAATCTGTAGCTTTAAGAAGAATAATACTTTCAGATAATATTAAATCAACATAAATTATGAGAGAAAAAAAGGGTCATCCCCATCCCCTAGTTAAGGAAATAAATATGGTATAATGAAATATGTCAATATTACGTGTCACTATTTTAAAATTTTAAATTACATTTTTATGCCAAACTTCATTTTCTGCCAATTCACACTAAATTTTGACAAATAAATGGAGATATCATTTCAGTCCACAAGAATTACAAATAAGAAATATGAAAAGAATGAAGGACTCCAAGTGTCCTCATGATATGCAGTATTTCTTAAACAAAAGCTACACCTTCCTAATATTAATATATATAAAAACTTTAAATATACATACCTTGTTCTTCTTCTCCAAACCACCAATAATCCTATCAATAGCTGCTTCAAAATGTTTCATTGTGACCTCTACTACCTCATTTCTTGCAGCAATCAGAGCAGCTTCATTGCAAACATTAGCAATGTCTGCTCCAGCAAATCCAGGAGTGAGGGCAGCAAGCCTCTCTGAATAATATGAAGGTACTTGGTCAAGTTTGATCTTTTTCAAATAGATCTGGAAAATTTGGTTCCGACCTTTAATATCAGGTTTATCAATAGTTATCAGGCGGTCAAATCGCCCGGGCCGAAGTAGAGCTGTGTCTAAAATATCATGTCTATTTGTGCCAGCAAGCACAACAACCCCAGAAGTGGTTCCAAAACCATCCATTTCAACCAACAATTGATTTAAAGTATTTTCTCGCTCACTACTGGCACCAGAGAAACCTCCACGTCCCCTTGCTCGACCAATTGCATCAATCTCATCAATAAATATTATACTGGGCGCACACTGCCTTGCTTCTTGAAACAAGTTTCTGACCCTAGATGGTCCGACCCCAACAAACATCTCCATGAAATCAGAACCAGAAATAGAAAGAAATGGCACACCAGATTCCCCTGCAGTGGCTTTTGCTAGAAGGGTTTTTCCAGTGCCTGGAGGACCCACCAGAAGTGCCCCTTTTGGAATTTTGGCCCCCAAATCTTCATATTTCTTTGGGTTCTTGAGGAAATGGACAAACTCCATAATTTCCTGTTTTGCTTCATCACATCCAGCAACATCTTTAAAATAGATCTGAACAATAAATAACAATAATGAGGAAAAAAAGCAAGGGTGCTGGTGCTATGAAAAATTGAATGCAAAAAACGACATCTAACTTATAGACAAAAAAAGAAAGCTACCAACCTTGTTCCTGGCATTTTTATCTACTTTAATAACTTGGGCTTTTCCTATGTTGAATATTCCTCGGGCACCCTTACCACCAGCACTGCCAACACCAAGTCCACCTTGCATTCTCCTTCCCATATACATGAGGGTTCCCAACAGCAAGAGTATTGGAGCAGATCTCATTAATTCCTGGATCCAAACCATTTCAGAGACATATGTGACAGGCAAATAATCATGAGGATCAATCCCTAGTGCTTCCTGTGCTTCCTCTAACTTCTCCTCAAAAGACTCAACGCTTCCAATATTGAAAAAGTATTTGTATTGACCGCCGGTATTCCCAGCAGGGGCAGGCCCTTGGACAAGATCATCATCCGTTTGGTTGCGGGGAGAACTCCTTACAAATATTTTAGCAACTGATTTATTTGAAACAACAATATGATCTACTAATCTTGGTTCCAAAAGCTCATTTTTAAACTCTTGAAAACTAATCTGCAGAACACCAATTTCTGATCCACATCAGCAACACAGTGATAATAAAGAAATAAAAGAAACTATTTCAAATGAGACACAAAAGAACAGGTATTCCATTGCTAGTGGTCACATGTTATGTTTGTCCTGTTTATTATGCAAAGACACCACTTGAACAAATAAGAACCTAAAAAAATGCCAACAATGGTTCAGGAGCCAAGCTAGTACAGGACTTGCGATCAGATAGTAGAAAGTAAATGGTTCCAAATAATTTAACCAGATTAATAATGTTGTATAGTAGCAACCTTGTTTTATGTAGCATTAATCTAATCAGAAAATGGAAACAAACACAGAACTCATCTAGCAGATACAAAGTTAAAACGAGTTTTCAGTCATAAAGACAGCTTACAAAAGCAGTAACTTGAGGAAAAATTTGTTCCTATGAGAAATAAGAATGAAAGTTTAATTATTTATATATATATATATATATATATATATGGATATGCAAAAAGATGTGATTATCAAGAAAGAAGACAGGTTGGAAAAGAAAAAATAATTTAGCCAGGAAAAACATGCATGCTGCATGCACATTGAGAGGAAAAAAACAAAAATAGAGTTCTACATAAAGAAGTATTTATAAAAAGTGGAAGGTCCCACCAATAATAGTAGTATGGACATGATACATAACTTGGGTCTTACTTTGATAATAACTTTTCCATTCTATTCCCCCACCCCCAACCTCTCCAGAAGTTGTAAACAGTGAGTCAGAAAGCTCAATGAAGAGTATTATTACAATACTTCTTACCAACCAGAAGGAGCAAGAAGCTTCAAATTTTGACCAATCATAACTTTTCCTCAGTGAAGAGATATATAATACATAACAAATTGAAAACCATGGTGGATCCTGGTAATACGTTCAAAGTTAGGCTTACCTCTTGCTGTTCATGGGTACCAATAGAGAGGGATGAAAGAAAGAGCCCGATCACCAACAAAGGGCTCATTAGACTTTGTAATTGCTTCATGAAAGCTTCTTGAAAATTTCTATGATCATCTGTGTTCGTGTTTGAGTCATCTGAAATCACAGGGAAAACTCAAATGTTTGAATGGTAATTAACAATTCTATTGCAAGATAATCAGTACAGCAGAAGCAGGATCAATGGGAAATAAGCCCAAACCCCAAGATCACTCACACTCGTAGTTGGAGGAGATAAGATTTAATCTTCTTAAACCTACACAAATTAGATCCTGAGCAAGAAGCCAAGAAGGATCCTACTTGATTCTCCATTTTCACATTACTAGGAAATCTCTCGTATTAATTGCAATAAAAAAATCCCCCAGCCTAAGAAATTCTATCCTACAGACAAGACATGCTTAACTAACAAACTCCACTCCCTGACTCATTCCTTCAATTCCAAAGTCCTAACTGACAGCAATACACAGATAAAATTACAGCAAATCAAATGTAAGAGAAACCCAATTAAGGCTCTTTGTTAGCGTTCGCAGCAACTAATAAAAACACAACTTAATCAACTATTATTTCCAACTAACACTTACTTTACATGTAAGTAGTAAAAAAATTGCATCTCGCCGTAATTTGTCATTAGCTATAGCCGCCAATTCGAACAATTGGCAATAAAACCCTCCTATTTCATAAGAAAACAAAGCACACAACTAGACTTGAGGCATAGGTATGAGATTTTACCTTTAGACTCGGATTTTTGCTTGCTTCCTTTAGAACTTCCCTTCTTATCTTTCGGGTAGAAGTTCTCATAATCTACCCAAAAGGTGAAATGATTAGAACGTAAATTGTAGAGCAGTAGGAAATAAGACCAGGCGCTACAACTAATAGAAGCAATTTCACAATGCTAATCATACATTGCGGGTAGTAAATTAATCAGCGCAAAACAAGAGTAAATCCTTACTCCTTTTCTTTGGGGCTTCAGTAGAAAACGTCCGGTGAAATTTAGGATTTGCAAAAAGATATTTAAAATCTGACAAATTGGAAATGAAGGCTTTATGAGCTCCAACAGAAGCAATATAACCCCTAAAAAACTCTAATCCCCCTTCTGTTCTACCGGAATGCGCTTGAGTTCTTCCTACCAGGTTCACAGCTGCCCATGTCCCATCGCCATACAACAAATTCTATCATAGAAAAAAATAAATAAATTCATTCCTGATGAACCAACTATGCGTCAATCAAAAATAGAAGAAAACAAAGCTTACTTTAGGGCACAAAGAACGCGAGAGCGAGCGACCAATTCTTGTAAAAATCATTCTTTGTGCAAACGAAGAAGAAAAATATTATGGTATCTTAAATTTAACCGATAAGTTGAAGAACAGATGTGATGTTGAAAATCAAGACCATAATTTTTTACAATGCGAAATTGCTAAGCGTATATGGTTTGGCAGTCCATTAACAATTAAAGTGGAACATATTCAACCTCAATCAATTAAATATTGGTTTGGCTATCTGCTCAATGACGATGATCAGAGAAGTGAATCAGTGAAGAATTTCCTTTGCCAATCTGATCTCTTATGTTGATGTATTGACTATCAAAGATATCGGCTAGTCCACAAACAAGAAAAGTCGAACCCTATAGGTATTATCCGAATGTTTACACAGATGATGAGATCCTTTCGGTCAAACTACCAGGATCTCCTGCTACCATAAATCCTACTCGTCTCTTGAAGTTTGAATAATGATCTATGCAGTCAAAACAGAAGACTCGGTAACTATTAGCTGTAAATGGTCGAAACATAGTGGTAAAATCCAATTTACTGCTACATTTACATTGAATGGCTCCATCTCCGTCAAGGGTTTAGAATATGTCAAGGTACGTCTTACATAATACTCTATATATACGTAGCACATTGGAATATGCACTAGAATGGGGACTGTCACGAATACATATATCTTTTACGAAGAAAGGATACAGAATGATATTTCAGATAACGATGGCTGGAATTTTAAGTTCTGAACTATTCTTATGGACATCCAAAATCTGGCGAAATGCTTCCAGAGTCTGACTGTGGAAGGAGGTAGAGATAGACAAACGTAGAGTGTAGCGCTTTAGATTATTTCTGTGCTTGGTGTTTGTTGTATCCTTTTTTTTTTTAATAAATTATTATTTTAGTCTAATTTATTTTAATTTAATTTATAAAAAATAAAAATATTTAATTTAATTTATCTCAATTTAGTTCTTATATTTTTTTGTTAACTAAAGTTAACTCTATTACTTAGTTGATAAGGTTAGATTATCATGTCTTCTGCTGAATTATTTTTATTTTAAATATATTTTTTTATCTACTGAATCATGTTAGGTTTCACGCGTTTAACTCCAGGCTTCCAGCTTCTGTATTGAAGCTCCAATTCAATCAAGTAGCAATGGTGGTTAAGCCCCACTAACGTTCGAACTCCAAGTCTGCCGACGTTCAAGCTCTATCTCTAGCATTGTTTGAGCTCTATCTCTAGCACTGTTTGAGCTCCATCTCCAACACTTTCAAGCTTCATATCCTATATATAAATCGCTTCATATCCTATATATAAATCGCTGCATTGGAGGATTTAATGCTTTATAGTGTCTTCTTTAAAGATTTATGCAAATTGTGTATGCAAAACATTATAGGATTTAATAATGGCCTTTTGTTTTCTACTTCTGGGTTATACAGAGGTATATGCATTGTTAATGCATATCACATGGCTTATCATTGAATTTATATAACTGTGTAAAAGGCACCTATGATTCTTAATTTTAAAATAATATTGCTTGGATCTTTAATATTGCCAATTTTTGAAATACATAATATGGTCCCAAGCTCACCTTTTCACAAAGAGAATTTTACTGTAGTTACACATGAAATATAGTAACACACTCACTATTACTAGATGACAAAAATGATAGGAGATCAGCTTATCCAAAAGTATATTGATAGAAAATAATAAGAAAGTCACCCAACAGAAAAAGTGCAGATAAATATTTAATAACTAGAGTTATAAGGTTAATAATATATAACTAAGTGTTCGTGTTCATGTGTGTGTGTATATATATGTATATATACATAATTTTTACAAATGCTACCAAAAGAGTTCTTGTATAGGATCATATCATATAATGTGCTTGTCCATTGTAAAGCAACCAATGCACCTACATCTTCTGTTCTTTTATGCAATTATATATACACATATTTATGATTGTGAGCCTTAGAGAGCCACATATAACAGTAAAATTACTATAATATAGGTTCGTATATTTATATTAATCTCAGAGTGAGTAATTAAAAGAGGATGGTGTGTGTGTATAGATACATGGTTTGGAGAAGAACAAGAAATTGATATGAGATTGTAATATTCATATTATTGTATTTCTTAGCCTTTTGATTTTCTAAATCATACCAAGTGTTGTCTCACAAGGAAAAAAAAATGAGATAAAGAGAGAGAGAGAGAGAGAGAAGATATGCAAATATAGTAGTATTTTTTTTTAAAATAAATGATGCTCATGTTTAGGATATTTACATTTGTACTCTTGCAGAAGGTATATGTCAATGGTTAGTAATGAGCTTATGCTTTTAAAGGTTGATGTTGAATATGATAGTAATGAGATTTATGATACTAAGGATACCGAGGAAGAAGTTATTATTCTAGATGATGATGTCGATGGTCCACAACAAAGATCCATTAGGTATATTTCAATCTATTTTGATGTCCCAAAAAATTTCAGTTTGTTTAATGATAATTAGGCTTATTTTAGGCCTCCATGATTTTGGGAATGAAGATAACCCGTTTGAGGGGGAGGAAAAGTACAAATTAGAGAGCTTAGAAAGCTTAGAAGAACTAAAAGATGAGAACGAAGAGGAGTTTAGTAAAAAGTGATCCAACGAAGGAAGCAGGCTGAGATATCAAAAGTACAATCCTACCACTCCATTTAACCAAGTAAAGTTCGAAGTAGGCATAGAGTTCAAAAATGTGGACACTTTCAAACAAGCAATGAAGGATTAAGCCGTTGCTGGGTCATATGAAGTGAGATTTGTGAAGAATGACAAGTCAAGAATTCAGGTAAAGTGTAGTGGAAAGCATTCTTTCTTAGTGTATTGTGCTCAGGACAATGAGACAAAGGCTTTCTAAGTCGAAACACTAGTGGACACTCACACATGTTATCAATGTTTCCAAAACAAACAAGCAAGTACTAAATGGCTTATGAAGAAGACCATGGCAAAATTGAGAGAGCACCCCAAGATATTTGGCGTTAAGATTTATAATCATATTAAGGAGACTTATCTAGTCCATTGCTGTAAGGGTAAGGTGTACAAATTATTACAGGTAGCGTGAGAGGACATTAAGGGGAATGAGAAAGACCAGTATTCCCATGTTCGAGACTATTGTGCTAAGCTTATAAAGAGCAATCCTATATCATCAATATATCTAGGTATAAACAGACCTTGTGTTACTTTGCCACTTATATTTAGCAGATTGTATGTGTTTAGAGACATGCAAACTTGGGTTTCAAAGTGTTTGCAGACCATTGGTGGACTTGGATGGAACTTTCATGAAGGATTATTATGGAAGAGAAGGGCCTACAACTGTGACACACCATGGGAATAATGGTTATTACATCATTGCATATGCCATTATTGATGTTGATTCTAAAGACACGTGGTCTTGGTTCATTACCAAACTCTTAGAAGATCTTGGTTTGGGTTCAGAAAGTGGGATTATTTTTATTTCCAATCAACAAAAGGTAATCACATTCTTTCTCTGGTTTGAATGTTGTTATATTTTGGTGTTACACATATATTAGAAATTTTTTTACAAAATTAACAACCCATGTAGGGACTTGTACCTAGATTGATTGAGCTATGTCCTGGAGCTGAGCATTGCTTTTGCATGCAGCACTTGTAGGCAAACTATAGCAAGCAACAAAAAGGTCTAGAGCTAAAGGAAGCTATGTGGGATTGTGCACATATGCTGCTATCGCACAACATTTTGAGAGGTGCATATAGAAAGTGAAGAAATTATTAAAAAGTGCATGGAGATGGCTCGATCAAATAGATCCCAAAGTGTGGTCTCGACATGCATTTAGGACATTCCCAAAGAATTGGTATTCACAAGCAACATGTGTGAGCAATTTAATGGGAAAATTCCCAAGTATGGATCAAAACCCATCATAACTTTAGTTGAAGAGATTTGATGCAAGATAATGAGAAAGATTTGCATTTAGAGGGAAAAATTTCAGAGGTATCATGGCCCAATAGTTTCGAATATACAAGACAACTTAAAGCATGATAAGAGGGAAAGTCGATTTTGGACACCACAATGGGTTGGTGAAGTTAAAAGAGTGAAATACGAGGTGCAGTGCTCACCTAAGAAGTATGAAATGAACCTAGCAATAAGGACTTGTTCTTGTATAGAGTATGACTTAACAGGAGTGCTATGTGTACATGCTATTGTTGTGCTTGGGTATAATAATTTGAGACCTAAGGACTTTGTCCATTCATACTATAGCAAAGAGACGTATCTAAAGGTATATGAGCCATATGTGAAGCCTGCAAATAGAGCTGTTGTGTGGCCAAAAGCAGAGGGTGACCCTATGATGCCTTTACTCCTCAAGCTGTCCCCTGGTCGACCTAAAAAGCAATAGAGGAAAGAGCATAATGAAGCTCCTAACCTGTACAAAGTAAAGAGGAGATACAGTGCGGTGAGGTGCACGAAATGTCGATTATGTGGCCAAAATAAGAGATTATGCAAGGGCCCCCTGTAAAGAAACAAAACAAAGCTACTATAAATTTTGAAGTAATGAGCTGTTGTCTTTCTCATTTTAATATGCTATTGTTATTGCACTTTCATGCTACTTTTAGGTTCTATCTTGCTATTTTTATTGTGCTATCATACTTTTTTTAATGCTTTAATGTTGCTTTTTAATGCAATCATGCTATTTTATTGTGTTGTCATGCTATTTTTAGGTGTTATCTTGATATTTTATTGTGTTATCATGCTATTTTTAAGTGCTGTCTTACTATTTTATTGTGCTATCATGCTACTTTTATTGTGTTGTCATTTTTTTTATAGGGTCAGAGCTCTTAAGCATGTCCAACTAATGAGAGCACACAAACAAAAACTAATCATAGAAATATCCCTCATGTTGAGATGCCACATTTACAACCTACATCAACCATTTCTAAAGAGACATTGTATGCAGCTTCTATTAGAAGTGGGAAAAAGATAGCAGGCTTATTTTGGGGGACACAGGAATTATTCACATTACTGAAGAATTAATTTTATTGAAATAATATACTTAGTTGCATTAGGATATTTTGGTGGTTTTTTTTTTTTTAAACATTCATGTTGTTCTTAGTAATTTGGAATATAATCTATTTTTGGAAAATCGAATGCAATATATATTCCAAAATCCTTTTGGATTAATTATGTAATAGATTTGTGATGTCTAAATATGCATAGCGATTAGTACAATATTTAGGCCAATTTCAATTACTACACAACTAATATGACATTTAGGCATATTTTAGTTAGTACATAGCTTACATAACAATTCCGCATAAATCAACATCTTATATAACTAATTATGGAAACAACTAACATATCCAGTAGTATTCACATCCCTTACATATGATAAACAAACCAACTATCCAACTAACTACCAAGAAAACACTTAATATCTGACACAAAAATTTCCATGTGTTGAGGGATTTCTCTAGCATTTCTTGCTTCTTCAAACATCTTTCTACGTGTAACGCCCTTATCTAGTCTTATTATTAACTCCAATATCAAAAGATAGGTTCGGTACATTATCCTTACCCTTAATTTGATTAGTGTCTGAGCAGTTATAACATTCAATTATATTAAGTAGATTACGTTCGAGATCCTTTGCTCAGAATAAAAACTTACATGCATAGCGGAATAAAAATACTACACTATACAACAAAAATTAAAAACCTTCACGTAATTCAAATAAATACAGGTCCAATAATTTCCATTACATGCTGATAAGTCACATCCTTGGATATACGAAGTACCCAACCATCAGAAGTTAGGAGACAACAGGTTTGTCATTCAAACTCCTGTATAAATGAAGGATGGTCCGGTCCTTCAGATATTTGTTTTCCTTGTATATCCCAAATATAACTCATGTATACAGTCAACTATTGTCCTATTCTAAATCAGACCTAGCTAGGACCTAAAATAGGAGATTACAAAAATCATACTCAATCAAAAAGAGACTGTTACCTCGCGGCCCTGCTACGCGTCCGTATCTGATACATATTAGCACATAGATGAGAAACACAAATTTTTTAGTAGCTCAGCAATTCATAGTTTAAAAGAAACTAATATGTATCAGGGTGTAAGCACCAAAACGTTCAATCTACATCCTTGATTTTAGGTGTAATATTACATATAACTGTAAACTGGCAATCATTGCATGATAAATTTAGAAGTTAACGAAGATTACATATCTTTTTAAATAACACGTATTCTTATCAGCTTAATGGTTTATTATGGAATTATCACAGTGTTTATGCGTGTTATGTGAACACTAGGTCATGGGTACGGAGCACCTTTGGCCACACCTCCCTAGGTCACCCGTGTGGAGCACCTTCGACCACACCTTGTAATTTGTGGACACTCGACCACGTACATAGCGTAATCATGAGCACTAGGTCATGGGCATGGAGCACCTTCAGCCACGCCTCGCTAGGCCGCTCGTGTAGAGCATCTTTGGCCACACCTCGTAAATCATGGACACTCAACCACGTATAGAGCATAATCGTGAGCACTAGGTCCCGTGTGGAGCACCTTTGGCCACACCTTGTAAATCGTGGACCCTTGGCCATGCATAGGGCATAATCAAGAGCACTAGGTCGTGGGCATGGAGCACCTTTGGCCATGCCTCGCTAGGCCGCCTGTGTGGAGCACCTTTAACATTTCTTATGAAAAATTCAATATTTAAGGAATATTTTCTATTTTTCTTAGAAATAATTTTTAAGGTACATTTTCTTATATAACTCTAATAATCTTAATATTGATTTCCTTTCTTGGAAGTTGATTTCAATGTACATTTTTCTTCTAAGAATTTCAATAATTTTGATAATTTTCCTTTTCTTGGAAATTAATACAAATGTGCATTTTTCCTTCTAAAATTTCAACAACTTCAATAATAATTGTCTTTTCTCGAAATTTAATTCTAATAGGCATTTTTCCTTCTAAAATTTTAATAACTTCAATAATAATTTTCTTTTCTTGGAAATTAATTCTAATGTGCATTTTTTTTTCTTATAAAACTTTAATAGTAATTCATAATAAATTTTTGTTGCTTGAAAATTAATTCCCATATATATATTCTCTTTATAAAAATTTTAATATTTTTAATACTACTTTTCTCTTTCTTGGTATTAGTTCTATTGTACATTTTCTTTCTAGGAATTCTAATAATTTTCTTAATAATTTCCTTTGCTTGAAAATTAATTCCATTATATATTTTTTTATTTTTAGAAATTCTAATCACTTCCACAATAATTTTCTTTGCTTAGAAATTAATTCCTATGTATATTTTCCTAGTAATTTTCCATAATCACATGCATTTTTACTAGCAATCATAAATGTTCAATAACCCCATTAATTTCATCATGAAAATAGCAAGTCCATTACAATACTAAGAATAGCAAACCAAGCCAACCAAACCATTAAATAAATTTCTAAATCTAAGTACTCTCATGATCTCAAGGAAGCAATAATTTAGAGATTAGCATTAGCCACCTTCCATCCTTATCATGCAAGCTCCATTAAATTTTTCCTAAATCAAGAGTGTAGACATGGTTCAAATTCCATGGAAGCTATATCATTGAACATGCATACTCAATCATGGAATAAGAATTTAACAAATTGCCAAACTACCTTGGAAGTGGGCTAGAGAAAATATTCTTGGCCTTTCCTTTGATTTCCTTAGTTTTTCCCTTGAGTTCTTCTTTACTTCCTCCTTCCTTGATCTCTCAATTCTCCCTTGATGCCTCACCTTCTCCCTCTCTTTTCTCCCTTCTTCTTTTCTTTCTCTCCCTTCCCTTATTTTCAAGTGTGGGGATTATGGTATGCCTCCTTCTTTTTTTCTTTCATTTCCTTATTTTATTTTTTGGGTTGCTTGTAAATTGGTTTTCTTTCTTTTTTTTTCTTCCTTCCTATACATTAGGTGCATCCCACTAGCCACTAGTTTTGTATAAAATTCTACACCTATTAGATTGCTTGTTGCCTTAGTATTCCTTTTCTTGCAAGTTCACCTTTTCCCACTTCCACAAGCAACCTTAGTACATATATATATTTTTAATTCTCTTCCCACTTTCCATTTCCCTTTCTTTCTCTTTTTTTTTTAAGAAAAGTATGCACACTTTTGGATATGTATATATATATATATTTGTACAAAGTGTACTTGCAAGTACACTTTGTTTTTGCTTGCACACTTAGTATTTTCCTTTCTTGCAAGTTTAGATTTGTCCACTCTTACAAGCAACTAACCTTTACAAGCAACCTTGGTATTTCTTTTTCTTTTTCTTTTTTCTATTCTCTCTTTTCCTCCCTCATTCACATGACACTTACACACACCTATATATTTTTGTTGCATCTCATTTTGCTTCTTACTTGGTACTTAGGCTAGGTAAATAAAGAAATCAAAGAATTAATTCTAAGCACCAAATTTTCCTTTCTTAAAAATAATTCATCTAATTAATTAGCAAGCAAGTAATTCAAATTAATTAATTAAATAACACCATTAATTTAGGCTAATTAAATTATGGGGTGTTACACTACGCATATCCATCTCTCCATCATACAATTCAAAAAATTCACACCTTATTCTGTCACTAAATGACCCATAGCCCCAAAATCTCCTTCCTATCCTTTCTATCCAAGATGTAACAACCGGAGCTACCTTACCACAATAGCAAAGAATTATTCTTTGCCTTTGACTAAACTTAAAGCCCACAACTAAGAATGAGTTAATGCCATCTACAACTTGTGATGGAGTATCATGATTGAGGTTTATCTTCTAAGTATAAAATTTAGTTCCACTACAAAAAAGCATAACAACAAATAACATCAATAGCTATTGCGTTTTGTTTGGACAAAAAGTACAAATGTAAACAAAAATAAGAATGTAAATATCTTAAACATGAGCAAAAGGCTACAAGTGATTTAGAAAATATCTCAAACATAAGTAAATATCTTAAGTAACACATTAGATTGATTCTTTCCTTGTTAGACAACATTTGGTATGATTTAGAAAAGAAAAAGGCTAAGAAAAACAACAATATGAATATTACAATCTTATATCAATTTCTTTTTCTCCTCCAAACCATAAATATATGAAGATTTCAAATAGAAACACATTCAAATTTGCAGTGAATATTAAACAAACATAACAAGTCAATTTTAGTGATAAACTCTAAAAAGAAATCCTTTCTTTGTGCGAAGTACATTTTCCATGTGATATGCATTAACAATACATACACCTTTGCATAAACCAGAGGTAAAAGACAATAGACCATTAAATCCTCCAATGTTTTGCATACATGATTTACATAAATCATTAAGGAAGACACTATAAAGCATTAAATCCTCCAATACAGTAATTCACATACAAGATATGAAGCTTGAACTTCTGAAGATGAAGCTCAAACGCCGCCAGACCTAGAACTCAAATGTTGTTGAAGATTAACTGCTGCTGTTACTTGACCGAATTGGAGCTTCAATGTAGATGCTAGAAGCCTGGAGTTGAACGCATGAAACATAACATGATTCAAAAAATAGAAAAATATATTTAAAATAAAATTAATTCAATAGATGACATGATACTTAACTGCCATGTCATCTTCCATCCTTGCCAACTCAACAACAGAGTTAACTTTAGTTAATATAAAAAAATGCAGGGACTAAATTGAGATAAATTGAATTTTTTAGAGACTAAATTAAGTATTTTTATCTTTCAAAGACTTACTTGAGACATATTGTATCTTTGAGGGACCAAAAATATATATACAAGAAGGAAAAAAGAAAGAGGCTTGTTTTCTATGTAGGAGTGCAACTTATATTTTTGTGACCAAAAAACATAAAATGGCCAAACTTAATTTTTTTCTCTCTTAATTTTGTTTGAAGTTTCAATTTTATTTTTTATCCTTATTTATTTTAATTTTCTTTTATTTTTATAGAGAAAGAGCACTTTATCTCCCTAAATTATGCTTATATAATATATTACTCAGCTGAACTTTAATTTGTAACAAATCAACCCCCTTAAACTATTCAAAATATTAAAAAATTTTATTTTTAGAGTTAAATTTAACAATTGTATGCTTATCATATAATTTATTTTTCTTCTCTGTCCTAATTTAATTTCACATTATGTATGAAGGAATTAAGATTGGACGAAAACAATAGAACTTTTGAGTTTTTTAAACACAATTTCAATATTTTGAATAGTTTAGAGTGGTGATTTGTTAGAAATCTAAGTTTATGTCGGTGATGTATTATATAAGCATAGTTGAGAGGGGTAAAATATATTTTTCTCTATCTTTATTAATTGATGCAATTTTTTTCCTTAACAATATGTATATATATATATATATCAATAACAACAGTTTTATATATGAAACTCACATGAGATTACTCTTGGTAATGTACAGTTGAGTTTGCAGAATAATTCAACTAAGACAAAAACAACCATAAAAAAAGTTTTCATATGACTTTAGAACTTTTTTCAATGTTCTTAATTTTTGGACTTTTCATACCCAAATGATGAATTTTAAAAAAAGTTTAAAGTGTTTTGACTTCAATTATACTTTAATTATAATAATTTCACTTGAGTTTCAAATATGACTAATGATATTTGTAAAGAAGAAGAAATTGCACGAATTAGCAAAGATTAAGAACAAAATTGAAACAAATAAAAAGATTAGGGACGAAACTAAAACCTCATGTAAAGTTAAAGTTAAGAGAAAAAAAGTTAGTTTTGGCTATAATAAATTACACTCTATTTTAAAAATATGCTAAAAGTACACTCTTTTTTTTTTTTTTAATTTTAAAAACTTATACTCTACTCTTTAGGATAAGAAAAACTATAATTTCACTTATTTTGATTAAAATATCCTTAGATATAAGTTAAATTATCCTTGTGATTCCTATTATTTCACTTAATTTTTAATTAGGCTCTATAGTTTAAAATTTTATAATTGAGTCAATAATTTTGAAAAATTTTAAATTAGTCCATTTTATCAAATTTTTGTTGAAATTATATTAAATTTTATTAATTTTATCAAAATATAATATTTATGTCAACAAAGAGGAAAAAAATAATGATAAAAAATTACTTACATATAAGGTATATAATTAGCATATAATTAGAATTTAATAAAATGTTGGAAAAAAAATTAAAACTTAGAGACTAAATTAAAATTTTTTTAAGTAGAGGGACTCAATTATAAATTTTTAAACTATATGGACCTAATTATAAAAGATAATTTGTAGGGACCACAAGAATAATTTAACATATATGTTATTTATACAATTAAATTGTATTTGGGCAATATAAAAAAATTATTTTTAAAAATTTAAATAAACTTACTTTATTATTTTATTACCATTAAGGGTATTTTAGTAAAAAAGAATGAAATTATTGATTTTTTTATCTTTCAAATGAGAAGAGTGTTATTTTTTAGAATAGATGAAAAGAAAGTGTAATTTTGACTTTCTCAAAGGAAGAGAGTGTAATTTACTAAAAAAAAAAACTAAAATCTTTATTGCATGATAAAAATATACTTTTGGAAAAAGTGTATATTTAGTTTCTAAATTTTGTTTTGGTTCCATAATTTTTTTCTTATAATTATTCTTTACTAAAGATAATTCTATTTGAAACATTATTGAACACTAAATATGAGAAACTCTGTTAATAAAAAATTGAATTTTGGTGCATTTCGTTGTAATGTGCTAACTCATTTTACTTGGGCGTTTATTTTGTTTCAATAAATTCTTAAAGCTTGAGAGTGTTAAAGAAGATGGAGAAGAGTTGCCATGAATAGATTGTGGTAGAATTAGTGAAACAAGTCTCTATTTCTCAAAGGTTTAATAAAAATAAATAAATAAATGGTATTACTTTCTCACTTATTCGAGGTTGAAATATCATTAATGAGACAAGACAAATAAAAAATATGAAGTTTTTAATTTTATCTTTGTAATATTAACCCGTTTAATAAAATAGGCAAGTAGAGAGAGTTCCAAAATTAAATGAAAAACTATAAATATTCCAAACTATTCCAGACCTCCCAATTTGGAGGGGTTTAAAAGTCAAGGTGTTGAATGGCTTAAGAATGACTTTTAAATTGGAAAATTTTCTCATAAACTTCAATCTATTAAATCTTATATGAACTCACCACATGTGTTAATAGTAGAGTAGATAAAATTGAGAATAATATAATTTTAAAAAATAGTTTAATATGTAATTTAATTTTTTATAATTTTTAATTTTAATTGCACACATATTTTTCTTTATTTTATTTTACTGAACTCTTAACATATAACAAGTCCATGTATAATTTATATAAACTAATGTCTATACAATTAGCACTCTTTTAAACCATCATAATTTATTGTACTTTATTAGCTTTTTAAACATCTAATTAATAATTAAGATTCCTATGCCATCTCACCCTATTTCCAAACCACCATTCCAATCATGCTTAGAGTTTCCTTAATATTCTTAATTCTAAAAATGAAAATGTATCAAATGGCATCACATATATGTGAACTAAATAAAGTGCTAATTTAAAAATTTAGATCTAATTCAAACTTGAGTTATATGTTATTACATACAGGCATAAACAAAATTAATAAGTTTTTTTCTTATTTGTAATGATCAGGAAAAATAAAAACATGTGTATTATAGGTTTGAAATAAATATAAATTGTTATTTTAGTTTTTATTTAACTTATAAAATATGTTTTTGATACTATTGTTGGGTTAGGTCATTTTTATTTAAAGCCTCATTTAAGTTCAAGCCCATGAGCCATGTTTCTCTTTGTTATATTTGGTGTGTTAGTGTTTTTCTTGGTGAAAATATGCATTTCAATTTAACATAAAGCAAGAATATAAGGCTACTAGTTCATGAAACTAACTACAAGTAAGTAATCAAATATAAAGTAGATTCTAAATCTTGATTGGAAATAAAGAAAACATAAAAAAAAGTGATAGTACAACATATTCATAAAGCAGATAAAGTAAGTTGCCACAAAGGGAAGTACCAGAAAACTAAAAAAGTGCAATGGAAAATGGAAGCAAGCC
This sequence comes from Senna siamea, assembly GCA_031216115.1. NCBI lineage: Eukaryota > Viridiplantae > Streptophyta > Magnoliopsida > Fabales > Fabaceae > Senna > Senna siamea. The sequence goes on from CM062356.1 coordinate 16,994,813, forward strand.
TGATTCACTAGCTTAGTCTAAACATAAACTAAGTGTGGATCCTAAAAAAATGTGAGCTTCCTAGGTGTAGATTTTCATACAGGAGGAATGGAGATAAGAAAGCAGGAGGTTCTATGAAGATGGTGAGAGGTGATTTTGTTGATCTGGCATAACTTGCTAAGGCATCTTCAGTAGCATCCCCTTTGCGAAAAGTGTGCTAGATATTCCAATCTTCAAAGGAAACAAAAAGGGACTTGCAATTGTTAATGACAGTAAAATATTTATGATGAGTAACAAGATTTTTATTTTGAAGCATGTGAACCACTAGGAATGCATCATTTTCCACTTCTTTTTTATATATATATATATATTAAGCTGCTTTGCTAGTTAGAGGCCAATTTTTAGTGCCCATAATTTTGCCAAGAGAGAGTTCTCGTGTCCACAAATTTGATGAGGCTGACCAAATGGGATCCAAAGTGATCTCTAATGACACCACCCAATCCTAGGAGAGCATTTCTTGCTCAGTCGTCTATATTTAATTTCTTGAAATCCTCTCTTGGTTCATTCCAATTTATTGGGATAGATTGCTATAATAACCTGATTTTTTTAAATAAATTAATTAGGTAAAATAAATTTAAATTTTTGTCGAAATTAAATTAAGCTTGATTTTCTGAGCCTACGGTTGAAATTTAAGAATTTTTCGGAGTAAAAATTTTATCTGACTGAGAAAACTCGATCTGGCTTCAGGAAGTTAGCAGGTAATTTGAAAGGTTTAAAACCTTCAAAAGATTTCCGAATTCTTTCCATATGGGCCTATATTCTTGCTTGGATCGGAGAATGCATTCGAAATTTATCCCAGGTGAAATGAGAAAAGACCAAAATGCCTCTGGAGGCCTTAAAACTCAAAACCCCACTTTTACCTCTCATTTTTCCTTTTCTCTCTCTCTCCTCCATACATTTTCTCTCTCTTCTCTCATTTTCGCACGCCACTACCAATCGCTGGAATCGCCGCCCTGCGCCCCTGTTAGACCGCGCCATCGGTGCAACTCGACGCCGCCAACCTCCAGCCACCATTTTCAATCGCTGACGGATGCCATAGCGGCAAAAAATAGCTGCATTTTCCCTTTGTCGCAAAAATCCAACTCCATCATGATCTTCGTCATCTGACGCCGTTCAGCTACACCGTCGCCACTGTTGGGTAACCTGAGCTGCCAACTTCCAGCCGGTGGAACGCCGCTGCCACCCACCCGCAATGGAGGAAAATAGTTTCATCGTTTGCCGCCTTTATCGCCAGAAAAATGTCGTCAAACTACTGTGCTTCGCCAAACGGACCTCGGATCCATCATCCTCAAGTTGTGGGCTACATTTTGGTGTATTTTTTTACCCTAGCTACCGTGCGTTGCTGTGAGCCACTGTGCGCCGTCGTCAAAGTTGTTATAAAGTTGTCAAAATCAAATTTCAAGCTTCCAAAACCTCTGGTATAATTTAAAATAACCCAATTTGATGTTTTTCTATAGATTTTGTTTCCAGATGTGCCTTAATGATTAGATCGAAGTGAAAATTAAGCATTTAATTGTAGGACAGTAAGAATTGAAAGGAAGCAAGGTGTAGAAGGAGATCAAAGGAAAGGCCAAGATCAATTCCTTCTAGTCATCCTTGAGGTAGGTTGATAATTCTTAAAAATAGTGTCCTAAGATCTCATATGTGTATGCCATGTTTCTACAAGCTTTCATGGGACATTGTTGCCATCTTACATTCTTGATATTAATTATGTTTTGCTGGTCAAATCCGCATGATAGAGTGGTATGTGGGTATATGATAAAATGAACATTGATGTTGTGGGAAATGTTGGTTAGTTAATAATGTTACCATGATAGACTACGGTTGAGCATACTAGAAATAGATGGATGCATGCCCCTTGAAAACCAATTTCTCCATAATAGGAGTGTTAGAGATATGTTATCATTATAGAAAGTGTGAACTTTGGAAATACGAGGTAACCATATTCCAATGAAAGGGAAGACATTTCTATTTGCTCAATGAAGCCAATTTCTTTGTCAATGTTTAATTGTGTTATGGATACGTTAGATCCTGAATAGAAAAAGTGAAATGCAGTAATAAATGATTCCAATTTTAAGGGTAATATTTTAAGAACAAAAAAAAGAAGAAAATAGGAAATGTATTATTAAATTATTCCAATTAAATGGAGATATTTAAAGACTAGGAAAAAGGAAAATTTAAATGGTTAACCACTCAATGCCCTCGCGTTTCCTTAAGGCCAAAATCATGAAAATTCTTTCTTGAAAATTATAAAGATTTTATAATGGAGACATTATTTAAGAATGGAGAATTAAATTAAAATTAGGCAAAAAATTATCATAAATAAATATGATAAAGAGACATTGTACATCGATAGAAAAAGGGGAAAAGTAACTAAAAAGGGAAATCAGAGATAAGTACACAATTCACGAGGTGTGGCCGAAGGTGCTCCACATGGGCACCCTAGAGAGGTGTGGTCAAAGGTTTTCCATGTCCATGACCTAGTACTTGCGATTACGCTATATACATGGCCGTGTGTCCACGGATTATGAGGTGTGGCCGAAGGTGCTCCACATGAGTGACCTAGTGAGGTGTGGCCGAAGGTGCTCCATACTTGTGGCCTAGAGTGCACAATGATTGTATATACATGGCTAAGTGTCCACGGATTATGAGGTATGGCCAAAGGTGCTCCACATAAGTGACCTAGTGAGGTGTGGCCGAAGGTGTTCCATACCTGTGACCTAGAGTTCGTGAGGATTGTATATACGTGGCCAAGTGTCCACGGATTATGAGGTGTGGCCGAAGGTGCTCCACACGAGTGACCTAGTGAGGTGTGGCCGAAGGTGCTTCATACCCATGACCTAGAGTACACGATGATTTTATATACGTGGCCGAGTGTCCACGGATTACGAGGTGTGGTCGAAGGTGCTCCACATGGGCGACCTAGCAAGGTGTGGCCGAAGGTGCTCCACACGGGTGACCTAGCAAGGTGTGGCCGAAGGTGCTCTATGCCTATGACCTAGTGCTTGCGATATTGCTATATACGTGGCCGAGTGTCCACAGATTAGGAAGTGTTGCCAAAGGTGCTCCATACGAGTGACCTAAACCCTAGGGCGCTCAATTAATCTAGATCGATAAATGTAAAAGTTAATGCATAAGCAATTTGTTTAATCACGCGCTAACGTGTATAATTTTATTTGGATATGTTTCATTTGAAAGAGGATATCTAAATTTTAAGTGGACATCTAAATTTATCATGCAATGCTTACCTATTTAGATTTATGAATAACATTATGTTTTAATATCAAGAATGTAGAATGAAATGTTTTGGTGCTTGTACCCTAGTATATATTAGTTATTTTTAAAACCCGAATTGTTATGCTACTGGAAAACTTGTGTTTCTCATTACTATGATAATATGTATCAGATACAGACGCATATCAGGGTCGAGAGGTAGCATTTCCATTTTGATTTAAGTGAGATTTTTGTAACCCTATTTCAGGTCCTAGTTCAGATATATTTAGTTTAGAATTAGGATTATTCTTTTGGCAGTAGACATGGGATGTAAATGGGAAAGAACTTGGGAAGGAATGTGTGAAGGACCGGTCCATCTTAGAAATTTTAAAGGGGTCTGAGTGATAGGATTGTTGTCTCCTGACTTCCTAGGGATGGGTACTTCATATATCCTGATATGTGTTGATTGTAATGTAATGGACATTAATAGACTCTTATTATTTGAATTGTATAAAAGTTAATCTTCCTGTTAATCTTCCGTTGTGTAGTGTAGAATTTCTGTTATTTCACTGTGCATGTAAGTTTTTAATCTGAGCAAAAGATCCAGAATGCTTAAATTAATTTAATGGTTTAACTGCTCAGACATCAATTAAACAAAGGATAAAGATAATGTATTGAACCTATCTATTTTTATCAGAATTAATCGTAATACTAAATAGGGTTGTTACAATTGCAATGTGTGGAGAAGTTTTTTAGTGTTGTAAAAGTGCCAAAATTCTATGGCTTTTTAAAGTGAAGATGTGATTGTTTTCAAAAGTTAAAAGGGTCTTGATTGAAGATGTAGTCATTTCAGTTGAGCCAAATGGTGCATACTAAAAATGCGAAAAAGGTGCTTCAAGGGAGGTTGAGGGTAAAGGTGTTAGGGTTTAAATAGCTTTTTTTGAACCAAAGTTGAAGATCACTCGAGAAAAAATTTTGGTTTATTTTCAAGTTTAGCCATAAATTTTTAATTTTTTGACAATCTCTAAGTGCATGAATTTGAATTTCTTCTTCCCTTTTGCATATTAGACAATTAGGAGAAGTTATAAATTTCATTTTAAAAAGTTTATGTGATGTTGGGAGATCATTATGGTAAATTTTTCATAATAAAATGGATTCATAAGGAAGACATTTGGTGTTCCAAATCCAAGCTATATTTGGGGATTTTTGGGAATTTTGGTTGTTTAGATGGGAGTATGCTAATTTTATAGTGAAATTTCCTTATTTAGAATTAACGCATAAGGAATGATCTTTGAGGGAAGAGCATATACTAATAAAAGTGGATAGGATTTCCTTTTTGATTTGGTCAAAAAGAGTGAGAGAGGTGTTGAGTTCCCAACTATTGTTATTTGATATATAATGTTTGATTTGATTTAATTCTTCATCTTTATGCAAAAGGGCTTGAATAAAACTTCGAATGGTACTCGAGGAGAGCCATTTTTCATTCCAAAAATTTATTTTGTGGTCATTTTATCCTAGAGTGAGAAGTCTTGAGTCTGTGTTTAAAATTTTTCTAGTAAAGGATGGTTATATGTGTTTCTATCAAGATCTTCTCCATATTTTATTTAGAGGGTAGAAATTAAAAGGAAGTTTTTTTTTTGTTGAGGATGTTGCATTTTATTTTTGCCATGAAGCAAGAGTTTAGATGTTGTTTTCCAACAATGTAAAGTACACCTAAGGGATATAACTCAATTACTAAAGATCTTCTTTTGATTCCTAAGAATTTAGGTTTTTTAATGATATTCCAGTTTACATGGTAGATTTTGTTTTCTTGTTAGAGGGATGTCTCCAAAGGAAGTTTTGGTTTAGTTTGTTAATGATTGAGTGAATTTTTTTAGGGAGGAAGAGAGCATTCATAATATGATTTGAGATACTTTGACGAGGTAGATTTGATGAGTTGTATTCAACAAGCAAGGAAAAGGAGGTTGCTTTTCCAACCTTGAACTCTCTTTTGTAGTTTATCAATTATGAAGTTGAAGTCACAAGATTTATAGTTAGGTTTAAGAGGGAAGCCTATGTATTGCCCTAAATTGTTAGTATTTTTTTATGTTAAACACATTTTGAATTTGATGTGTCAAGTTGACTAGGTATACTTTGACACTAGAGGTTAAGATAGAAATTTCTCAAATGCTCGGACTCAGGTATTTCATAGTGGTATGGTAGATCCTTATATGGATCATGACGGGATTGCTTGCACTCTCAATAGGGTTAGGTGGAAGATGAAGACTATCCTTTTTGTTTATTATTTTGGATATGTAGATATGTATGTACATACTGACTTAGATATCCTATGTTCTCTTCCCTAGCCTCATATGTATGTATTTTGGAAGTTGAGATGGGTTGATATTTTGTGGCAACCCCATAGAAAGAACAGTAGGATGGATTGTATGTATGCAATAAATGTTAATAGATATTGTATCTCATAATGGATTAGATGGTCTCATGGGATAAGCATGTTGTCTCATAAACTCTTGCCTCTTTATTTTGGATTCATGTAAATATTTCTATTATATATGCATATCCAATTTATCATGTAAGATTATGTTATGTATATTATATACTTGCTCTGATCTTATGTGACGAGTGAGATACTCAATAAAAATTTCAAACCATAAATCAAATAGCTTAAACAATACTCCTAGGTAAATAAATAACATTAAAGTCAAGTAGTTAAACATGAAATAAGATTGTAGCACACCACCTCTATAGGTTATTATATGTTAAATACCTGCAAGGATAGGGTGTTACAACCTAAACTTGATTTGACTCTTTTATTTGTAGGGCCAAGTCAAACTAACCCCTTTTTAATATGGACTAACATTACTTTGGGTTGGGCTAGCCTTATTGTTTTTGTTTTCTTTTTCTGTAAATATAATATTTTAAATCATTAAATAATATTTATAAAATAAAAATTATAATTGATCATAAGAAAAATTATATCTAAATTTTCTTATCACAAAAAAAAAAACACACACACACACACAATTAAGTCATGTTTGGATTGTGAAATTTAAAATGTAAGGATTTTATTTTCACAATTTAAATTTCTTACATTTTAAATTACTTGTTTGGATATCATAATACTTATAAATTTTTTTGTTGTAACTAATAAATACATGTATAAACTATAATATATGAATATACATATTTATATACATGTGTGTGTATTACATAAACAAGCATGCATATATATATATATACGCATACATATGCACAAACATATATACTCTTAATTAAATTATTATGAGAATTTTAAATTATCTTTTAATTTAAATAAAGAATTTTATAATAACATAGATGAAATACTTTTAAACATTTTTTTTTTCTTAATGAATTACTTTGTCCGAACATTTTATAGTAGATTACATAAAATCTAAAATTTGCAAGTCATTAAAATATTTTATACATAAATTTATTATACATCAAGACCATAAAAAAATAATTATAAATTTATTTTTATCTTTATTTTTTACTACCACTTAACTTTTATTATTATTGTACTATCTTTTACTATAAATTTTTTATTAAGATATTTATTTTTATTTACAATTCAAAATAATAATATATATTAATAAAATATAAAATAAACATCAAGGAACTTTTAAAAAAAAAAAAATAACTCAAGCTTATCTAGCCTGATATGTTCCTATTGTTTTAGTACCAACCCGTTTCAATTTGGGCCAAAATTTTTTTAACCTGACCTAATGTTCCTGCATTGTACGGCCTAAGGGCCAATTGCAGCTTGGCTCGTTTTAATATCTCTAATATCGGCATAAGCAAATCAGGATGGAATAATTTTATTAAAGCTGTTATTATACAACTTCTGTCAACGCCAGATGATAGTTGAAACAAATTCATTTACAAATGCAGAAACAAACCCCCTCGGTTAGGAAGGAACGACTTGGGGCTGTAAAGTACTAGACCCACTCTCGTCCTCAGGTCCACTAACAGGGCCTGGGCTTTCTTCTACAAGCTTCTCATCTTCAACTTGGAAGCCTTTCTTAAATCTATCATAGTTTGTGACTTCACTAGGCTGGAATGGCCGCTCGCCCAATACACGAACCAAATCATCCTGATGGAGTACTTCTTTATCCAGCAACAACTCTGCAATTTGTGCCACATGTTCCCTGTGCTCCTCAATTAGCTGTAAAGTACGTTCATATGCTTTCCCTATCCATTCTCGCACTTCGGCATCAATGATTGCAGCAGTCTTGCTGCTGTATGGTTTGGACATCTCAAAGGCATCTTCTCTGGCAGGGAAAGACAGCAAACCCACTTTGTCGCTAAAACCATAGACTGCTACTTGGGCATATGTCATCTTGGTCACTTTCTCCAAGTCGTTTTGTGCTCCTGTTGAGATTTTCCCCAGAAGAATCTGCAGTGAGAGCAGAATTATCACAATTGAATTGCATATGGCAAGCGTTTTATATTTAAGTTCTTTCAAATTCCCATTCCCATGGCAATTCTAAAACCTGTTTGTTGGTTTGAAGGTCGGGAAACATTACATAGGAGAACAATGGCACAAAGCAGTACTTAAAAAACCAGGAATAATGCACTACAACATCTTAACTATTCTTTATATTGAAAGATCAACATCAATCATTCAATAAAAAAAATAAAAATGCTAGTAAAAGTATAATCAAGTAATAAGATGTAAAAAGATGACACTACCTGCTCAGCAGCCCTACCACCAAGGGTCATACAAGTCACATCAAAAAGCTGCTCCTTTGTCATCAACAGATTCTCATTGGGAACATACTGGGCAAATCCAAGGGCTGCAGTGCCACGAGGAACTATAGTTACTTTCAACAAGGGCTCAGCATGTTCCAAGAACCAGCCAGCGACAGCATGGCCTGATTCATGGTAAGCAACAGTACGCCTTTCTAGCTTGCTTATTACCTGGTTGAGAAAAATGTATTAGAACAATCATCTCTAGTTAAATGAATTACAGATAGATAGAAGCTTCCAGTCAGGATTAAATTGCCCGCTAGGGCCAGCTTTAGCTAGCTAAGTAACAAGTATACTGTGAAATGTCTTATTTTAAGAGAGAAAAAAAGATCCCTCGATATTTTCCTATGAAAGGTTGGGGACTGGGATTAAGCAGGAGTATCTTCAATAGAGAAAATTCTCATCGAGCTATCTAGGCCAAAGCATTTGTGACTGAGGAGTAATTTTTATGGCCACATAATGTGAAATTTGGGATATCCTTTAATCCATCAATGTAGCAAAAAATAAACTATTATTTACTTTAGGAAATCTGTAGCTTAAAGAAGAATAATACTTTCAGATAATATTAAATCAACAAAAATTATGAGAAGAAAAAGGATCATCCCCTAGTTAAGGAAATAAATATGGTATAATGAAATATGTCAATATTCCATGTCACTAATTTTAAATTTTAAATTACAGTTTTATGCTAAACTTCATTTGCTGCCAATTCGCACTAAATTTTGACAGATAAATTGAGATATCATTTCAGTCCACAAGAATGACAGATAAGAAATACGAAAAGAATGAAGGTAGCTCCAAGTGTCCGCATGATATGCAGTATTTCTTAAACAATAAGCACCTACCACACCTTCCTAATAATAATAATAATAATATATATATCTATATATATCTTTTGATATACATACCTTGTTCTTCTTCTCCAAACCACCAATAATCCTATCAATAGCTGCCTCAAAATGTTCCATTGTGACCTCTTTTACCTCATTTCTTGCAGCAATCAGAGCAGCTTCATTGCAAACATTAGCAATGTCTGCTCCAGCAAATCCAGGAGTAAGGGCTGCAAGCCTCTCTGAATAATATGAAGGTGCTTGGTCGAGTTTGATCTTTTTCAAATAGATCTGGAAAATTTGGTTACGGCCTTTAATATCAGGTTTATCAATAGTTATCTGGCGGTCAAATCGCCCAGGCCTAAGTAGAGCTTTGTCTAAAATATCAGGTCTATTTGTGCCAGCAAGCACAACAACCCCAGAAGTGGTTCCAAAACCATCCATTTCAACCAACAATTGATTTAAAGTACTTTCACGCTCATCATTGGAACCAGAGAAACCTCCACGTCCTCTTGCTCGACCAATTGCATCAATCTCATCAATAAATATTATACTGGGAGCACATTGCCTTGCTTCTTGAAACAAGTTTCTGACCCTAGATGGTCCAACCCCAACAAACATCTCCATGAAATCAGAACCAGAAATAGAGAGAAATGGTACACCAGATTCCCCTGCAGTGGCTTTTGCTAGAAGAGTTTTTCCAGTGCCAGGAGGACCTACCAGAAGTGCACCTTTCGGAATTTTGGCCCCCAAATCCTCATATTTCTTTGGGTTCTTGAGGAAATGGACAAACTCCATAATTTCTTGTTTTGCTTCATCACATCCAGCAACATCTTTAAAATAGATCTGAACAAGAAATAACAACATGAAGGAAAAAAACAAGGGTGCTGGTGATATGAAAAACTGAATGCAAAAAACAACAGACATCTAACTTAGAGACAAAAAAAAACAAAAAAAAAAAGAAAGTTACCAACCTTGTTCCTGGCATTTTTATCTACTTTAGTAACATGGGCTTTTCCTATGTTGAATATTCCCCGGGCACCCTTACCAGCAGCACCACCAAGTCCACCTTGCATTCTCCTTCCCATATACATGAGGGATCCCAACAGCAAGAGTGTCGGAGCAAATCTCATTAATTCCTGGTACCAAACCATTTCAGAGACATATGTTACAGGCAAATAATCATGAGGATCAATCCCTAGTGCTTCCTGCGCTTCCTCTAACTTCTCCTCAAAAGACTCAACGCTTCCAATATTGAAAAAGTATTTGTATTGACTGCCAGTTCCGACAGCAGGGGCAGGTCCGTGGACAAGATCACCATCCGTTCGGTTATGGGGAGAGCTCCTTACATATATTTTAGCAACAGACTTATTTGAAACAACAATATGGTCTACTAATCCAGGTTCCAAAAGCTTATTTTTAAACTCTTGAAAACTAATCTGCAGAACACCAAATTCTGATCCACATCAGCAACATGGTGATAATAAAGAAATAAAAGAAACTATTTCAATTGAGACAAAAATGAAAAGGTATTCAATTGCTAGTAGTCAGACGCATGGTTGTTAAAATCAAGTTTTAAATCGTAAAATCACACTATTTTACAGTTTTACATAGCTAAAACATGTTAAATCGTAGCAAAACTAGAAATCCAGCAAACTCGAGTAAACTCGCCTAAAATTGGTGACCTTGTGATTTTAGCTCTGTACACTTTTTTTTTTTGGCACTATGAAATAAACTCATTTGTGTGTGTATTTTTTTTTTTCATAAATATATGTTTGTCCCTACAAATTTTATCCATAACTTGACGTAATCCATAAGACTCATGAGCTAAAAATACCTAAACTAATTGAGATGATGGAGACTATCTAAATAGGACTTTGGAAGATTTTATATGCTTATTTTGATTTTTTTTTATTTGATTATGTATGGATTATCAACTATATAAAAATTATGGATGATGTTTGATTTGAATTGGTTATGTTTAAGTATTATATATTAAACTTTATGATTTAAGTGAACTTATATCAAGTATATATGCATTTAATTAATTTATGTTACTGAAATTTTATTCAAATTGAACACTAATTACAATAGGAATATATATTTTTTAAAAGTATTTATTGATATAGGTAAACTCTTATGAGTTTACATGTTGAATTTACCTCCCCTCTTATGAGTTTACTTAAAATCTTGAGTTTAACAACCTTGGTCACACGTTTAAGTTTGTGTCCTGTTAATCATGCAAAGACACCACTTGAACAAATAAGAACCTAACAAACCCATGAATGGTTCAGGGGCCAAGCTAGTCCAGGACTTGCAATCAGACAGTAGAAAGTAAGTGGATCCAAATAATTTAACCAGATTAATAATGTTGCATAGTAGCAACCTTGTTTTATGTACTATTAATCTATGCAGAAAATGGAAAAAAACATAGAACTCATCTAGCAGATACAAAGTTATAAATAAGTTTTCAGTCACAAAGACAGCACAGACAAGTAGTAGCTCGAGGAAAAATTTGTTCCTGTGAGAAACAAGAATTAAAGTTGAACTCTCTCTCTCTCTCTCTCTCTATATATATATATATGGAGATGCAAAACGATGTGACTATCAAGAAAGAAGACAGGTTGGAAAGGAAAAAATAATTTAGTCAGGAAAAACACGCATGCACACTGAGAGCAAGAAAAACAAAAATAGAGTTATACACAAAGAGGTATTTATAAAAAGTGGAAGGTCCCACCACCAATAATAGTAGTATGGACATGATACATAACTTGAGTCTTATTTTCATAATAACTTTTCCGTTCTATTCCCTACCCCACCCCTCCAGAAGTTGTAACCAGTGAGTCAGAAAGCTCAATGACGAGTAGTAGTACAATACTACTTACCAACCAGAAGGGGAAAAAAATTCCAAATTTTGATCAATCATAACTTGTCCTCAGTGAAAAGATATACAATACATAACAAATTGAAAACCATAGTGAATCCTGGTAATATGTTCCAAGTTAGGCTTACCTCCTGCTGTTCATGAGGACCAAAAGAGAAGGATGAAAGAAACAGCCCGATCACCAACAAAGGGGTCATTAGACTTTGAAATTGCTTCATGAAAGCTTCTTGAAAATTTCCATGATCATCTGTGTTTGTGTTTGAGTCATCTGAAATCACAGGGAAAAGTGTTTGAAAGGTAGTTAACAATTCTATTGCAAGATAAACAGGACAGCAGAAGCAAGATCAATGGCAAATAAGTCCAAACCCCAAGATCACTCGCCTACACTTGTAGTTGGAGGAGATAGGATTTTATCTTCTTAAACCTACACAAATTAGATCCTGAGCAAGAAGCCAAAAAGGATCCTACTTGGCTCTCCATTTTCATATTATTAGGAATTTCACTTATTAATTGCAATAAAAAATCCCCCAGTCTAAGAAAGTCTATCCTACAAACAAGAAATCCTTAACTAACAAACTCCACTCCCTGACTCATTCCTTCAATTCCAAAGTCCTAACTGACAGCAATACACAGATAATAACACCACCAACAACAACAATATAAGCCTGTTCCCACTAGGTGAGATTAGCTACATGAATCAAGCTATGCTAATGTATTTTATCTTAACTCATTTCTCTTGTTAGATTATTTATAATTAAATATATCCTAATAGACCAACAAGTGGTTAATTTGAGTGGTACGTACTATTCCCTTTAAACAAAGTCTCAAGTTTAAGTTTTGTATATAGAAAACCTCTTCTGGTAAAGCTCTACCCCTATTATGGGATGACTAGATTAATCAAAGTCCATTAAGCTTTTGGATACTGATGATTTCAACCAAAAAAAAAAAAACATCTTAATAATTTTACCTATTATTTTTTTTACTCTTTCCTAACCTGGTCAACTCTATATAAGAGCCTCAAATAATCTCCTTTGTACATGACCAAACCGCATATTTCTACCAACTTTTCTTTGATAGATACTACTCCAACTTTCTCTCTAATACAATGGTTTCTAATCTTATTCTTTCTAGTGTATCTATTCATCAAACGCAACATTCTCATTTCTGCTATGTTGAATTTTTACTCATGTTGACTTTTTATCATCCAATATTCAGTACCGTACAATAATGCAAGTCTTATAGCCGTGATATAAATTTTTTGCTTAAGGTTGAGTGATACTTTTCTATAACAAATAACACCCAAGCCTTCCTCCATTTTATTTATGATTTACATCCCCTTTATTTCTGGTTATACACAGATAAAATTACAGCAAATCAAATGTAAGAGAAACCCAAGTAAGGCTCTTTGTTAGCGTTGACATAAACTAATAAAAACATGACTTCAGCAACTATTATTTCCAACTAACACTGGCATTACATGTAAGTAGTAAAAAAATGGCATCCCGCCATAACTTGTCATTAGATATAGCCACCAATTAGAACAATTGGCAATAAAACCCTCCTATTTCACAAGAAAACAAAGCACACAGCTAGACTTAAGACACAGGTATGAGATTTTACCTTTAGACCCGGACTTTTGCTCACTTCCTTTAGGACTTCCCTTCTTGTCTTTCGGATAGAAGTTCTCATAATCTACCCAAAAAGTGAAATGATTAGAACGTAAATTGAAGAGCAGTACGAAATAAGACAAGGCGCTACAACTAATAGAAGCAATTTCAAAATGCTAATCATACATTGTGGGGTAGTAAATTAATCAGCGCAAAACAAGAGTAAATCCTTACTCCTTTTCTTTGGGGCTTCAGAAGAAAACATCCGGTGAAATTTAGGGTTTGCGAAAATATATTTAACATCTGACAAATTGGAAATGAAGGTACGAGCTCCAACAGAAGCAATATAACCCCTAAAAAACCCTAACCCCCCTTGTTCTCCACCGGAATATGCTTGCGTTCTTCCTATCAGGTTCACAGCTGCCCGTGCCCCATCGCCATACAACAAATTCTATCATAGAAAAAAACATCAATTTCATTCCTGATGAACCAACCATGCTTCAATCAAAACTAGAAGAAACAAAGCTTACTTTAGTGCGCACAGAACGCGAAAGCGAGCGACCAATCCTTGTAAAAATCATTATTTGCGCAAACAAAGAAGGGAAATATTATGGTATCTTAAATGTATCCGATACGTTACAAAACAACAGATCTGAAACAAACTGACAATAGAGTTGCAGATAAAAGAAATGAAAAAAGAAAAAAGAAAGAGAAGGTCTTTGTTTTGTTTTAGTGTGGCCGACGGAGACTACTGACGCCGCTCATTCAATGAACTCTACGAGATATATCTAACGCCCATTTCCTTTATCGGACGGACAATTCTTGAGGTCGTCAAGGTTCCTACGTCGGCTTTAAAACTGACTTGCCAAACAAGCCAAGCCCATAGATCTGAGGCCTCCACTTTTTTTTTTTTTTTCAATGATGGATTAGCCTTTCTCTGTTCAATAGATATTTGTTGGATATACAGTACAAAAAAAAAAGAGTAAATAATATATTAAAATCTCTTTTTGAAAAATTTTAAAACTACATCTTTATTTTTTTATTTTAAAAATTATAATTTTATTTATTTTGAGTAAAATATATTTATATATAAGTTTTATTCTTATAATTCTCATAGTTTCATTGATTTTTAAACTAAGTTTCTATAATTTAAAATTTTATAATCAATTTTTTATGATTTAAAAAAATTTTAAATTTTTATAATTTTACCAGTAAAGGTATTTTAATTAAAAATAGTGAAATTATAATTTTTTTTAATTTTTCAAATGATAAGAGTATAAGTTTTCAATATAGATAAGAGGAGAGTGTATTTTTTAACTGTATTTTTAAACTCAAACCAACCTGACGACCTGGGCACTACATCGGTCCGGATCACTCCAGAAGATCAAATTGTGAACTTGTCGAGTTTTATCCAACCCAGTGATCCAAATTAAATTGGGACTAGGTGCTTGTTTTAAGAAAAAAAAAAAATCTGACCTAAATGTTGTCATTTGCTGCTCACCCAATGAAGCTCACCATTTGTTCATCATAGTTCATTGTTTTTGGTTTTGGTGCGTTTTGTTTTTTTTTTTTCTATTTCTTGATTTAAAATGAAAATCAAGATATACTGATTAAAAAATGAGTAGTTAAAAATACATCTTTTATCAACAAAAAATGTTATTTTTATTAGATCTAGAGAAAACTAGAAGAGTATAATTAGTACATATACACTAAGTTTATTCTCAACTATCAGTAGAACTAATACTAGTTTTTGTTTTTCCACAAAAATTTGGATGAACAAATTCCCTTGGGTAAGAAAGGATTTAGTTATATATTGAAAGTAGTGTAAGAGCAAAGCCAATGGTATGTACTGAGTACTGTGATATGCAAATAGGATATTGGTTTGTTTTGGTTCTTTATTTCAGATTTCTTCTTTATTTTAGTTCTTGAATGTAGAATATTGATTGCTTTTGTAATTGTTATTGTTTGAAGTTAGATATTTAGTCAAGAATATTGTTATCTATTTTTACACAAAAAAATCGTTGAATCTATATGAAATTAATAATCTAAAATAAATAGTACAAGACGAAAATCTAATTGAACATTGGGTTATTGTAAATTTTTTTATGGTATTGGTATAGAGAAACATTTGATATGTTTATGATTAAATGTATTTATTTTTTTATAATTTGAAATATGAATTTATGCCTTAGTGTTTTTATTTAATGATGCTTATAATTTTAGAATGTGATAAAAAATTTAATATTTAAAAATTTCATGTTGTACATATATATATACATATTTTTTATTGAACCAACCCAATTTTTAATGACTCGATGGTTGAACTAGAAACCCAATAACCTAAACTTCACACCGGGTTAATGGCCAGTCCAATTCCAAAAACTATGCTTTTGACATCTCTCTTAGGTTGTGTTTGGATAGTAATATTTTGAATTTCATGAAATTTTAAATGTAGGTAATTTGAATTACTACAATTTAAATACCTAGCATTTGAAATATTTTGTTAAGTAATTTAAGATACTTCAATTTTAAGTTTTAGCACTTGAAATATCTTATTTAGATAGAGTAACTAATTTAAAATGTTTCAATCATTTGAATGCATTTTGGTCAAAATAAATTCAAGTGTAGCTTATCTTTTCATTTTAGTAAAAATTTATAAAGTTTAATTTTACATAATAAAATAGTGAGCCGTATAATTAAATTATTTCTCTAAATAAGGAAGAACAATTTACTCAAATTATTAACATAGAAAAAATAAATCAAGATTCATTAAAATAAATAAAATAATTAAGAATTGTCAATGGATTACTAGAAATTAATTATACTTTTCTCTAAATTATTATTTTTTAATTTACGAACAATTATATTTCAATATGTGTTTTAGAACTTAAAATTAGTTTGATAATTTAAAATGAGATCGATCAATGAGGTGACATGAATCTCATTTTTATTAATTAAAAAAAAGTAAGGAACAAAGTTTAAAATAAAAAATAAAGCAAAAGAATAAAAAGAAAATATTTAAAAATTGAAAAGAAAGGAAGAGAAAAATAAAGTAATTAGTATCTAGTCAAAAGATATTAAAAAGAAAATTAAAGAAATAGAAGGAGATACAACATTAAAAAAGAAAGAGATGTTTGCGAGATATTTAAGAAATTCCACCTCAATACATACACACTCTTAGTGAATTTTAAATTTTGATGCAACCTTGTTGTTAATTATTTTAGTTCAATAAATTATTAAAGCTTGATTAAAAGTGTTAAAGAGAATGAAGTAGATTTTTATTGAATAGAGTGTGGTGGAGTGAGTGAAACGACTCACTCTATTTGTCAAAGATTTTAAAAAAAATGAATGGAATTATTTTCTCTTTTATTGGACGTTAACATATAATTAATGAGATGAGATAAAAACTATCTCAAACCTCTTAATTTGGACTATGAATTCTCTAAAATGTAAATTTTGGTGAAGTAATGAGTGTAGAGAAAAAAAGGAAAAAAAGTAAGAGAAAGAAATAAATTAAGGACCCACCATGAATAGATCAGGGCCTACTTATATTTTTTTTTTCTTTCTCTCTTTGTATTTCACCACTTCACCAAAATTTATATTTTAGAGGATCCATACTCCTTAATTTGGAAGATTTCAATCCTTTCAAATAGAAGAAAGAGAGATAAAATACATGAAGTAGGAGAAAGATGTAAAGAAAAAAAAATTTGAACCTTAATATATTCAGTGTGAGTCATTTATTTATTTCTTTTCTAATTTAACTTTCTTCCTGATAATATCAAATCTGGCAACCATTGGTGATTGCCCTCTTATGTGCCTAATTGCCCAAATGGGGCCTCGCCTTCGACTAGGTGTCACCCAATGGCAACTGCCCCTTAAACTCTATCACATCTAACTTTTTAAAAAGAAAAAGGGAGTTGCTATCAAATTTTTTTAAAAAAATGGAAAACTATAAAAATAATTTTTACAAATAATATGGTGGATAAGGCTCAAAATTTTAAAAATTGGTTTCAAAACAAAAATCGGGTTACACAGTCTAATTAATTCCTAAGGAAGGTGTTAGGCACCTTAGAAGACCCATCTAAAGAATACCCTAAATTAAATTTGTAAAATAAAATGGCCTATATTTATTTGAATTACCGTAACAATTATTTGTTTTATTTTACTTCTGATCATTTTGAGATTTTTTTATCATTTTGAAATTTTAGTTTAAATCCCTAATTATAAAACTATCCAAAATTAACCCTTATATAATTATAAATCATATTAATATTCCGACCATTAGATCATGAAAAAAATTTACTAAAGTATCAAAATAGAGTAGAAAGGATATAGAAAATAATTTTTACCCTTTTTTCATTTTAAAATTCCTACCAAAAATCCCTATCATCAAGTCTTGAATAATTTCCCTTTTTTTCTAAATCTTATTAAGAAGATCATATGATTCATGGTAGAAATTTATTGGGAATTAGTATTGTCAAATTACAATTAGAACCTATTTAGCTATTTTTTCTTGATTTAGATGGTCCTTTTTTATCTTTTTAAATTATTTTTTTGGTTTTTTTAATTTTCATCCAGTTAGGTCTGAACAGAATATGGTATTCACAGTTGTCCCACTTTACTTATTCCTTAAGTAAGAGAAGTGGCTAAGAATTAGTCCACTTCTCATTTAAGGATAAGTGAAGATAAGAATACATATTATGTTTGGGTATTCAAGAAAAACCCTAGTTTTTGTAAGGTTTGGCCTTCACAACGTGCCATGTCGGTCATTAAGAGATCCTTGCTTCCTAGTGTGCCCTGGTCTTCGTAATGTTTAGCCTTTATTGTAATATTTGCATTTTTTTGGTCTTTAAGCACGTTTCAAATTTATGAAATTTAGCAGGTTTATACTTTGAAAGATTGTAAATAACTTGCCCTAAAAATGAGGAAAGGACCAAATTGAAAGAAAAAGTTAGGGACTAAAGTGAAAAGTAAAAAGGTTTCACTAAAAGACGAAATATAATCATTACGCCTCTAAAATATCTTCTGCATTTATGACATGTAATCATAATGCTAGAAAATATTTGAAACGCAAGGATTACGTCAAAAAATATCTGAAATGTAATGATGGTGCTAGAAAAATATCTAGAAGTCATGATGACCTTAGAAAAATATCCTAGAGACAAAATAGTCATTTTTACCCAAGAGTAAAATAATAATTTCACCCAAAGGGTAAAATAGTAATTTTACTTAAAAATTATGATTAATTCTCTCAAGATTTTTTTCTTGAAAATTTCAAAATTTTATAAGCAAGGAAGGGGTAAAATAGTTATTTTAACAAAAAGGGCAAAATAGTAATTTCACCTCAAAAGGTAAATGTAACACCCCCAACCCTATATTCCTTTTAGGTGATTAAATAATATAAGATGATATAATATAAGATTGATGAGTTTACTACTGCCTCTAGCTGAGTACATTTTTAACTTTTTCTAAGTTAAATAATTGAGTGTCATTAGTTTGGGCTACTACACTTGGGTTCCCCCATGTTATGCAGTGAAAATAATTAAAGAATTTAAATGAGATAAATAGATATAGGGATATTTACATTCACATTCAATTGTGTATGATATTTATACATACAAAAACATTAATGTGTGCAGACATATACCTATAGATATGTGAGCCTAAGTAGGGTAAGGAGATAACAATTCTGTCACTCATACCCATTTTAAACAAAAAAATTTTTTATCTCACATATCTTAATACATATATGGCCTCCTTAATTACACCAAAATTATTGTCATGATCCTTTCAAAATACTAATAAGGATTTATGGAAATGGGCATGTCAAAATACTATCCAATACCTAATGCTTTATGTAGTCAGGGGGTGAGAGGAACTTTCCAGGCATAAATAACCCATAATTCTTTAATTATAGGAAAATGCCCTAGAAATGGTATCTCAACCATTTCCACCTCGACATCCAAGAAAATCTGGTACCTAGGCATCTAGTACAAATCAGCATTTAATGAGAAAAGTTTCTAAGTAGCAAAAATTACCAGAGATTTCAAAAATTTACCGCTTTGTACCACTGTACTAATACGAAAATCCACCACACTCTTTAACAATAATTGAAATATTATGCTATTGGAATAATATCCATAAATATTATACAGAAATACTTATGAATACGTATGCACATCATCAGATATTTTTCACACAAAATCTATTCTCATATCGTAATGGCAGCAGATAATAGTCATATATTAATATAGAGATCAGTATAGAGCATAAACAAAGAAATCAAACAATTTGATAAGGTCATAATCAAAAGCATCACACAAAAAATCTTTAAACATATCCATTCATAAATGAGTTCTCTCGTGGTCATGATCCACCTGCAATCATTCTCATGGTTTTCACCATCTACAACCATTCTCGTGGTTAGTCGTCTGCATTAATTCTCGTGGTTAACCATATGCAACAATTTTCCTGGATTATAGCCAGTTGCAGCTATTCTCGTGGTATAACCAATTACAACTATTCTCACAGTATAACTAAATGCAGGTATTCTCGTGGCATAACTATTTGTAGCTATTCTTGCAGATCAACCATTTACAGTTACTCTCATTTATGATTTATGCTCAACTCATAAAATCTCATGTTTCTCTTTTCTTTCTTATTTATTCTTAAGCATTTTCAATTCTCATGCTAACCATTACATCTTAGGTTTAAATCTTACATTGGAGTAAAGTTTTAGGCTAATTGTGGCTTAAAATAGGTTATTGAGTTAAATTTTCTAAGACATAAAGCTATAAGTTAACTTCCAGCCTCCTAGTAGTCGACTTCCAACTTACTGTCCCAAAAATCTTTCAAACAAAAAGCAACCAGTCGACTTCTAGGACCCCGATAGTCGACTGCTCTATTTTAGGCTAATTTTTAGAAAATAAGAACACGACAGTCAACTTCCAGCCCCTTGGCAGTCGGCTGCTAGCATTTTGGACATGTTTCTAGGTAACTTAAGAGCACGAAAATATGCTAGTAAGGGCTACAAGTCGATTTCTACATTATGCTCTATTTTAAAACTTGCAGTTGACCAATTCTCTTAGCCCAAGAACATGTTTTTAAAATGGTTTTGATGATTAAAAACTTAATAACAACATAGGAGGTTCATTTACGACACAAAAACAATCCAAACCACCGATTACTCATGCTCAAATCTTGGATTTAAACTCTTTCTCAAAAATCATGAAAAACCCATTTTTTTTCATATTTGCATTCAGACATTCATAAGCATATTCATGCATTTCAAAACATCCAATAGCTATAAAAAATACTAAGAATGTAGGTTTTAACCTCTCTTAAACTTAAAAAATGAAAAAAATCAAAGTTTTCAGTTAAAAATAGTGATATTTCAAAAATGAGAGAGATTGGTGATCTGCTACCTTTTTGCTCATTTATACTTAGTGATTGATCTTTAGAAAAGTGTTTTGGGATGATTTCCCAGCTCTAGAAATGTTTAAATCCCCCTAACTGCTTTCTTCCTTCACAATTCCAACTCTTTCTCTCTCTAACTCAGTTTCTCTCTCTAAGTTCTAAACTAAAGTTGCACAATGAGGTGCTCTAGAGGCTTCACCTATTTATAGGTGTTCCTAAAACTTTAAATTCTACTCCAAATTCCAAACATCTTGTACAAAATAATAATTTCTCAGGATACACGTTAAATTACTATTTTGCCCCTATCTCACTAGCGAGAGATTTCAAAATTCTATTGTTACAGTAAACCTTTTGACTAAAATTATAGCCTACTACCTTGAAGTTTTGTAAATTCACACATCTATCATCGCTTCATCTTTTTCATTTTAATTTGGTCCTTGTTCCTTCCTTTCCCTTAAAACTCTTATTCTAACTTATTTTAATGCATCTATATGCTATTTAATACAGCAAACACAAGCATTTAATTCATTTAGAATTAAAAAACATCTTTTAATGCTTAGAAGGAGCAGATGTTACAACTCTCCCCTCTTTAAAAAATTTTTGTCCTTGAAATTTAAAATGTACCATAAATAAATAACTCTGAGTGAATTCTTTTCATGTCATCTTCTTTTTCCCATGTGGCCCCTGGGGTGATGACTTATGTCGTAACACTTTTACTATCGTCTTATTCCTCAATTGTTTGACTTCAGTCTCGATGATTTTTAAAGGTTTAAGATTATAAGTTAAGTTATCTTTTAATTGTACAGTACTGGCATCAAGAATATGAGAAGGATCTGGGATATAATTACGAAGTTGAGAAATGTGAAAAACGTTGTGTAAATTAGACAAAAATGGAGGTAATGATATTTGATAAGCGAATGAACCTATTCTTTTCAAAATCTAGTAAGGTCTAATGTATCTATGATTCAATTTTTTGGACTTAATAGCCCTACCCATACTAGTAACTAGAGATATTCTAAGAAAAACATGATTCCCTTATGCAAATTATAAGGATCTCCTTCTCTTATCAGCATAATTTTTTTGTCTATCTTAGGCCTTTAGCCATTTTCTCTCTGATCATTTTTATTTGATCAATAGTTTGTTAAACTAATTTTGGCCCTAATATTTTTCTCTCTCCCACCTCAAACCAACACAAGGATAATCTACATTTTCTCCCATACAAGGCTTCATAAGGAGCCATTCCTATGATAGTATGGAAACTATTGTTATAGGAAAATTCAATTGAAGGCAAAATTCTATCCTAACTTCCTTTTTGTTCTAATGTGCAAGCTCTAAGCATATCTTCTAATGTTTGGATCGTCCTTTCAGTCTGCCATCGGTTTGAGGGTGATAAGCAGTACTGAAGTTCAACTTAGTACCAAATGCCTCTTGTAAGGTTCTTCAGGATCTAGAAGTAAATCTAGGATCTCCATCTGATACTATATTGGTGAGTATTCCGTGGAGTCTTACTATTTCTTGTATATATAAGTGGGCTAAATTATCCAGTGAGAAATTTATTTTAATAGGTAGGAAATGTAACCTCTGCTCCAATTATGATTAAAGAGATGTTTGATGATTGTTAATTTGATGTTTAATGCTTGTGTATGTTGCATTAGTGCATATAGTTGCATTAACTTAGGGACTAAATTGAAAGGAAATACATGAAGGCTTAGCAAGAAGTGGCTAGGGACTCAATTAAAAAGGAAAAGATGAGTGAGTCTAAAAGTGCAAAAGAGCTTAGGGACTAGATAGCAATTTCTAAAACCTCTTTTAAACCCTAGCTGAAGCCCTAAACCCTCCCATAATGCCCAAACTTCAGAAACTTAGAAAGAGAGAGATCAAGGGCAAGTAGAGAGAGAGAGAGAGAGCTAGAGGAAGAGGGAGAGGAAGAATTTCTGAAGGGAGAGGCAAATTTGAGGCTGGGAATTCGTCCTATAGCAAGGGGAGAGTCATCCTAGCACACCACACACACATTTGCAAGGAATCAAGGTAGCAATCCATCCTAAACCCCATTTCTAAAATATGCAGAACTTTTCTGATAAAATGTGATTTTGAATGTTTTAAGTTGATTTAGGGTTAAAACCTACATTCTGAATGTTTTTCTATTTCTATGGGGTGTTGTGTTGCTGAATGTATGCTCATATGTGTGCTGCAATGGATTGGAAGGGCTGGGTTGTTTCATTTAGATATATAGGCTAGATTTCCTTGAATGTACCATGTTTGAGCTAATGAACAAGAAATGTTTAATGAAAAGTAAAGTTTGTTGTATGGGAATTCAGCTCATATGTTTAGATGTGAAAATAGAATGCATGCTGGATTGGTTTTTATCAAAATCATGTTTTCTGAATTGTAGCAGAGCATAGCAACCGACTTCTAAGCAGGGGCAGTCGACTGCCATGTTCTTAGAAAACCCAGAGTGCAAAAAGAGGCTTAGTAGCCGACTGCCAGGTTCTTAGCATTCGACTGTCGGGCCCAGGTTTGCACTGAAAAGTCAACTAGCAGTCGATTGTCGTGCTTATAATTTTATCCAAGATGCATTCTAGAAAGCCACTAGCCAGCTCCTAGCACGCTGGTAGCTGACTGCTAGCTTACTGATCGGCACAGAGGATTAGAGAGAGCCACCAGCCGACTGCTAGCCTTCCATCAGTCGACTAACAGCCCTTTAACTTGCGAAATGAGGTTTTTAATGGAAATTAAGCTTAGTAATTCTTCATATTAACTTAAATAAGGGCTTACAACAGGGGTAAGCAAGGAAACTAGGAATTTTGGATAATGTGAAAATGATAGAGTCACTTTTCACTTGGATGAGAATGGTCCTTGTGATAGTGATACAAAAGGGAGCGGAGAGACATCAAAAAGGAAGAGTGAAGTATCCTAGGCATATGCACTAATGGTAGATAGGCTCATGAGTCGAATGACCGATTTTTGGTATAGGATGGTCGTTGGCATTCCGTGGTTGTGCCATGTATTAGGATGGTTAAACATCTACTTAAACATAGATGACTTCAAAAACACTGTGATGGTTGTGAACCCTAAGTTAGTGTGTCTTCCAAGGGCCATAAAGAAACGCTTACTTAAGGTTAAAGCATAACCATGGGCATAAGCCGAATCACCCTAGTGTATATGTTAGAGAATAGCGTATCGGGAGTGTGATCCACTGAAAAAGGGGTGGTGATTCCATAGCCTCATGATTCATGAAAGCGGAGAGGATAGGACTTGTACAGAGGTTTTATAGTGATCCCGTGAGTTATTGAGATTGTATGTTGGATCCATTTGGGGGACGCCTCGGTAGTACTATGCAGTAGGGTTACCGTAGTGGCACAGTTAGTCACGAGGATAGCTCAATTATTTTAGTGGCGCAGTTAGTCACCAGGATAGCTCATTTATGTATGTAGTGGTACGTGGAGTAGTTGGTGGGCGACACTCCTGATAGCTCGTATCTTATGATTGTTTTCTCCTGCTCAAAAGGCATGTTTATTACCCTATGGAAAATGTTTTATGATGAAAATGATGATGAATGCACTTCCCATATTTTAAAGTTGATATGTTTTAAATGCACATGCATACACATGAGTATATACCATGATTAAATGCTTCACTCATTGCATCACTATAGAATGTTATACATTTTATGAAAGAATGTAGAGGTTTTTCGTGTGAGCACAGTTGTACAGGTCAACGGATTTTGAAACAGGTTGCATTGTTATTGAGATTCAATTCTCACATTATTGTTGGCATGTATTAGATGTGTAGGTCCTGGGCTGGAGGAAGGTAAAGTAGGAAGAAGTATACATTTTGAGTATACAAACTGTTTAATTTGAATAGCTTAAGTACATGATAGGATTGATCTAGCCTCCATGATATTTTGAGAAAAGCTAGTGTAGGATTATTTTGTATAGCCTATTCTAACTTATCTTTATATGAATTAGGCTAGATTGATGATTAGACTATTTAATGGGGTTATGAGTAGCAGGATTGTTGCCTCCATGCCCAATAGTTAACTAACTATATCTAATTAGAAATACATGTTTATGTATAGTTAATCCAGGTTATTCTATGTATATTTATTCCACTGTGATATTGAGAGAACCCGAGAGTAGAGACTAACCCAAATGACAGTTAATTAATTCACTTGGTAAAAGTTTTAATTGGACTCAGGTAGAGGTAATAGTAACACCAATACTCTGATAATTATTTTCATATTATATCTTTTTAAATATCTAAAAGGAACCATAGGCTAAAGGGGTGTTACAGGAAATGTGCAGATTTAGTCAATTTGTCAACAATCACCTAGATTGCATCATTTCCTGATAGAGTTCTAGGAAAACCCACTAAAAAATCTATGAAGATTTTCTGTCATTTCCATTCAGGAATCTTTAGAGGTTGTAGCATTCCTACAGGTTTTTGATGTTCAATCTTTACCTGTTGGTACACTAAGCATTTAGTAACATACTCAACTATGTGCTTTTTTATACTTGGCCACTAGAAATTTCTCTTTAAGTCTTGATACATCTTAGTGGTACCAGGATGAACAATATAGTTACTCTTATGGGTTTCCTTTAAAATTTTTTCTCTCAATCCCTTTGATTCAGGGATATCTAGCCTAGTCTAGAAGGTTACTACCCTATCGGTTTCTTTCTTGAATTCTTTTGGATCCTTTAGGGACTTCAAGAATTCATATTCCCTTTAGGCTTCTAAAATTTGAGTTCTAAGGATATTCTCAATCTTTATTTCACTCAAGTACATCCTATCTGGTAATACTAGAGTGAATAGACTCATATTCCTAAATTGCTTAACCAAATTCATTTTATTCACCATCATATGAGCTACATGAAGGGATTTTTTACTTAAAGCATCAACCACTATGTTTGCTTTTCCAGGATGGTACTTCAATTCAAAATCATAACTCTTAATAAACTCCATCCATTGCCTCTGCCTCATATTCAGTTCTTTTTTATTAAAAAGGTATTTGAGACTTTTGTGGTCACTAAATACCTCAAATCTAGATCCTTAGAGATAGTGTCTCCAAATATTTAAGGCAAACACTATGGTTGCCTACTTAAGATCATGGGTAGGATAATTCTTCTCATTGGGTATCAATTGCCTAGACGCATATGTTACTACCTTCCTATCATGTATCAAGACACACCCTAGGATCTTCTTGGATGCGTTATAGTACACTTCAAAATTTTCTAATGGGTCTGGAATGATTAAGACAGGTATGGTTACCAGTCTTTCTTTCAGAGTTTGGAAACTATGTTCAAATTTGGTATCCCACATAGATGGAAATCCTTCCTAGTCAATTTAGTCAAAGGCAAAGCGCTATTTGCGAAAACTCTTGAATGAATCTTCTATAATAACCGGCTAATCTGAGAAAACTACAAATTTCGGTCACTGTGGTAGGTTGTTCCCAACTAACTACTGCCTCTTTCTTAATGGAATCAGCTGCTATCCCATCTCTAGTAATCATATGACTTAAAAATCTTATCTCTTCCAACCAGAATTCACACTTTTCAAGTTTAGAATACAATTACTTCTCTTTAAGCAACTGCAGCACAATCCTAAGATAATGTTCATGCTCTTCACTAATTTTAGAATATATAAGAATGTCATCTATAAACACTACCAAGAATTGATCAAGGTAGGGTACAAAGATATGATTCATGTAATCCATGAAAATAGCTAGAGCATTAGTTGATCCAAATGGCATTACAAGAAATTCATAATACCCATATCTTGTTCTAAAGGCTGTCTTAGGTATGTCTTCTCTTCTCACTCTGATTTGATGCTACCCTGACTTCAAATTAATTTTGGAAAATACAATAGCTCCTCTCAATTGATGCAACATATCATCTATCCTAGGGAGTGAGTATTTATTCTTTATTGCTATCCTATTCAATTGCCTATACTCTATACATAACCTTAAACTTCCATTTTCTTTTTCACAGATAATACTGAGGCTCCCTATGGTAAAACACTGGGTCTAATGAATTATTTCTCTAAGAGGTCCTTTATTTGTACCTTCAACTATGTCAACTCTAAATGAGACATTCTATAGGGTGCTACAGAAATTGGTCCTGTTCCAGGAATCAATTATATAGAAAATTCTATCTCTTTCTTAAGTGGAATACTTAAGACTTCATTGGAAAAAATATCTAAAAATTCACACATTACAGAGATGGTCTCAAGCTTATGCTAAATTTTAATCTCAAAAGAATATAGAAAATGCATCCTTTCATTCTTTTCCTCATTACTCTTGTTTACAAGTATGGTATTTACAAAAGTCATAGAATTTTTTAAACAATCCAAGATTACATTATTTATAGATAACTAGTTCATCCCAAGAATAATGTTTAAATCCACTAAAGGTAAACAGATCATATAAACAACAAAAGATCTATTCTCAACAATAATAAAATAATTCAAGCAGGCTAAGGAAGTCAAATCCTACTCTCCAGCTGGAATAGAAATAGAAAAATGGTAAGCTAAGCTAGTCACAAGTAGATTTAATCTCTTCATACATTCTAACAAATGAATGAATGAGTCACGCCAGAATCAAATAGTACAATTAAAGATACATTATTAATTAAACATTTACCTTTTATTAAATCATTGAATTGAGCCACTTCCTTACTCTTGAGGGTATAAAATTTTCCAATAGTAGGAGGTTTAGTGATATCTTATCTTTTCCACTGGGGGCAATCCTTAATATAGTGTCCTTCCTTTCCACACTTAAGCACATGCCCTATTGCACATATTATTGTTGCCATTTACAAGGTCCTTCATGACTCTTTTGACATTTAGGGTAGACATTGGACATCACTAGTCTCACCATCAGCCTTTTCCCTTCCTGGCCTCTACCAAACCTATTGTCTCTCCCTATGAAAGATCCTGATTGCTTTCATTTAAGGAAATTATTCTTTTGTCTTTCTTTCTCAGTTTCCTCTAAATTCTTGGAAACTATGCAACACTTGTTTGCTAGTATGGAATAATCTCAAATTTCCATTGGAGCTACAACACTTTTCAACTCAGGTCTCAATCCAGCCTCTAAATGCATGGCCTTTCATGCCTTATCTAGTTGAAGTCTTAGATAGGAAGAAAATTTAAACAATTCCTCAAATTAGCAAGGTAATCCTCAAATGTCATGTTTCCCTATTTAATTTGCATAAATTCAATTTCTTTATCATTCCTCATGTTTTAAGGAAAATACTTCCCAAGGAATGCTTATTTAAATGAATTCTAGGTAATCTACATTCCTTGAGCTTTCATGAATTGCTTCGCTCCCTTTCACCAATATTCTGCCCCTCCATCCGGCATATAAGTAGAAAATAAGACCTTCTGAGCATTAGTTGTACCGAGAACCATAAATAACTTCTCCATTCCTTTCAACCATCCTTCAACCAATTTTGGGTCAAACTCACCCCTAAAAGAAGGAGGTTTTAATTTTTGAAATTCTAACTAGCCATGATATATTGGGTTTCCAGCTTGTACTTCTTAAGGGTTAGGGTTATTATAGTTATTCCTTTATTCCTGAAATTGCCTGAAGACATGAGTAGTAGCAGCTGCCTACTCCATCATAGCCTCTGCCACTCCCATCATAGCCTGCATCAATCTCTTCATATTACCCTTTCCTTCTTTCTCCTTTTTAGTATTCCTTTTAGGTAGAGCCATACTTCACTCTACAAGACAAACATTACCAAGGTGATCAGTCTCAATAACATAATATTTTTAAGAGATCATATGGCATTAATAAGAAATAGTGTATACCCTAAACCTAACACTCCATTCCTTAAGTTAAAATAGAATGCAAGTCAGTGAACTGTCTAGATTCAGCTAACTAACCTGTATTAGTCTCTATCCTGAAGAATTTACCCTTTGTTATTGAGCCAGTAATCAACTAGCCGTGGTAACCATACACTGATACCAACTTGGTGTAATGCCCTCAACCCTATATTCCTTTTAGGTGATTAAATAATATAAGATGATATAATATAGGATTGATGAGTTTACTATTGCCTCTACACGAGTACATTTTTAACTTTTTTAAAGTTAAATAATTGAGCCATATTAGTTTGGGTTGCTACACTCGGGTTCTCACACGTTACGCAGTAGAAATAATTGAAGAATTTAAATGAACAGATAGATATAGGGATATTTACATTCACATTCAACTGTGCATGATATTTATACATACAAAAATATTAGTGTGTGCAGAGATATACTTATAGATATGTGAGCCTAAGTAGGGATAAGGAGACAACAAGCTTGCTGCTCATACCCCATTTTAAATAAATTTTGTTTTTATTTCACATATCTTAATACATATATGCCTTCCTTAATTACACCAAAATTATCCTCCTGATCCTTTCAAAATACTAATAAGGATTCAGGGAAATGGGCATGTCAAAATACTAACCAATACCTAATGCTTCATACAGTCAGGGGGTGGGAGGAACTTCCCAGACATAGATAACTCATAATTCTTTAATTATAGGAAAAAGCCTTAGAAATGGTATCTCAACCATTTCTACCTCGACATCCAAGAAAATTTGGTACCTAGGCATATGATAACAATTAGTATTTAATGAAAAAAGTTTCTTAGTAGTAAAAATCACCAGAGATTTCAAAAATTTTCTTCTTTGTACCACTGTACTGATACAAAAATCCACCACATTCTTTAACAATAATTGAAATATTATGTTATTGGAATAATATCCATAAATATTATACAGACATACTTATGAATACGTATGCATGTCATCAAATATTTGTAACACAAAATCTTTTCTCATATTGTAATGGCAGCAGATAATAGTCATATATTAATATAGAGATCAGTATAGAGCATAAACAAAGAAATCAAGCAATTTGATATGGTCATAATTAAAAGCATAAAAAAAGAAATCTTTAAGCATTTTCATTCATAAATGAGTTCTCTCGTGGTTATGAGCCACCTACAATCATTCTCATGGTTTTCACCGTTTACAACCATTCTTGTGGTTAGCCGTCTACATTAATTCTCATGGTTAACTGTCTGCAAAACTTTTCTTGGATTACAGCCAGTTGCAGCTATTCTCATGATATAACCAATTGTAGCTATTCCCACAGTATAACTAAATACAACTATTTTTGTGGCATAACCATTTGCAGCTATTCTCACAAATCAACCATTTACAGGTACTCTCATTGTGATTTATGCTCAAATCATAAAATCTCATGTTTCTTTTTTCTTTCTCATTTATTCTCAAGAATTTTTAATTCTCATGCCAAAAATCTTTCAAAACCAGTTGAATTCCAGGACCCTGATAGTCGACTGCTCTGTTATAGGCTAATTTCTAGAAAATAAGAAAACGACAGTCGACTTTTGCTGTTAGCATTCTGAACATGTTTCTAGGCAACTCAGGAGCACAACAATTGACTGGTAAGGGCTACAAGTCGGCTGCTATGTTATTCTTTGTTTTAAAACTCATAGTTGACTAATTTTCATAGCCCAAGAATATGTTTTTAAAATGGTTTTTATGATTAAAAACTTAATAACAACATATGAGCTTCATTTACCACACAAAAATAGCTTAAACCATCGATTACTTATGTTCAAATCTTGGATTTAAACTCTTTCTCAAAAACCATGAAAAACCTATTTTTTTTTAGATTTACATTCAAACATTCATAAGCATATTCATGCATTTTAAAATATCTAATAGCCATAAAAAAAAACTAAGAATGTAGGTTTTAACCTCTCTCAAACTTAAAAAATGAAAAAAAAAATCAAAGTTTTTAGTTATAAATAGTGATATTTCAAAAATGAGAGAGATTGGTGATTTGCTACCTTTTTGCTCATTTATACTTAGTGATTGATGTTTGGAAAAGTGTTTTGGGATGATTTCCTAGCTTCAGAAATGTTTAAATCCCCCTAACAGCTTTCTTCCTTCACAATTCCAACTCTTTCTCTCTCTAACTTAGTTTCTCTCTCTCTAGGTTCTGAATTAAAGTTGCACAATGAGGTGCTCTGCAGGCTTCACCTATTTGTAGGTGTTCCTAAAACTTTAAATTCTACTCCAAATTCCAATCATCTTGTACAAAATAATAATTTCTTCGGATACATGTTAAATTACCATTTTTTCCCTAGCTCACTAGCGGGAGATTTCAAAATTCTATTGCTACAATAAACCTTTTGACTAAAATTATGGCCTACTACCTTGAAGTTTTGTAAATTCACACATCTATCATCGCTTCATCTTTTTCATTTTAATTTGGTCCCCGTTCCTTCCTTTCCCTTAAAACTCTTATTCTAACTTATTTTAATGTATCTATACTATTTAATATAGAAAACACAAGCATTTAATTCATTTAAAATCAACAAACATATCTTAATGCGTAGAAGGGGTGGATGTTATAGTAAAATTGTCATTTTATCACAAGGATTATATAGTCATTTTATTCAAGAAATTTTGTAATTTTATTTACTTAAAAAGGAGGCTTACATGTCCCAAAAAGGAATGGAAAAAGAAAAGAAAAAGGGAGGGTAATATAGTCATTTTTCAAGAAGGGACAAAATGGTCATTTTAAATTTTTAAATAAAACTCATATTCTTTCTTATTTTTCCCGGCCAAAAACACGACATAAGGGAGGGGGAGAAGACAAACAAAACCAAGAAGAAAGGAGGAGAGAAAAGAGAGAAGAAGGTAAGGAAACTTGAATGAGAATTCAAACTCATTGTTAAACCAAGTTAGATAAGTAATCTTGAACCTTTAAATTTAAGTTTTATGGAAGTTTTCATAAAGTTTCATAATTTTTCCAAATCCATGAATAGTGAGGGTTTCTCTTTCTACCTTCTTTTGAGCTTGAAATCTTATTGGAATGTATTTTTTTGAGTGTATGAATGAATTTGTGATGGTTGGTATTGATGATTGAGTTCATTGTATGGAAAATCCATTTATGACCCACCCACCTTCATTAATTTTTTTCTTGTGTTAAATGATTGCCTAAGCTTACAAATGATGTAATTTGAGTGGGTTGTGATGTCTTTAAGTTGAAATAATGATGAAAATGCTTAAAGGGAAGAAATTTGGTTCAAATGGTATTTTTCCCTTTTCTTTGATGTCTTGGCCAAGATGCTCCTTCAAAGTGACATGAAATGATTTTTTGAATGAGTGTTGTGATGCTTTAAATTTGAATGAGTGTTGTGAAGCTTTAAAGTTGAACTTATAATAAAAATGCTAAAAAGGAAGAGAGATGATTGAAAATTCCATTTTTCTCTTTTCCTTCATGTCTTGGCCGAGATGATCTTTCAAAATAGCATGAAATGATTTGTAAATAATAATAATTAATGGATTCTTGATTTGGTTAAAATAATGCAAGGAAATAATTGAAAAACTAAAATAATATTTTCCTTCCATAATTATTGAGATATCAAGTTAAAAGTGGGAAGGAGAGTGTATGTAATAAGTGGAAAGAAAGTTAAGATTTGATGTAATTGAATTCTTAAATGAAAATAAATGAGGCAAATACAAGAGAATATATGAAAATCCCTCATTTGCATTTCTCTCTTATGTAGGCCAAATTGATATCCAATTTTTCCTTAAAAAAAATTCAATTTTATTATTTTAAAGTGAAAGAGACCATCATTGATCTCTAGTGGCTGAAAGGTTTAGGGAAAAATTAGAGTATTAAAATGTGTATTTATGCATATTGAATTGGCCTTAAAGTATGATGACCTCCTTTTGTATTCAATGTTGGAAATGGCATATGAATATAAATGCTAGATTAAATGGGATTCTTGATGGTACTAAAGTGTAATGGTCATATCTTCTTATTATCATTGTAAATTTCTTGTGAATAAAATGCTAGAACGAATCGTATTGTTGATGGTCATACATGGTGGTATTGTTTTTGGTACTACATTTGGCACCTAAGGACATGACACTAAATTTGCACCTAAGGGCATGGCACTAAATTTTTCCCTTATGGTGAATTGGCACTAAATTTGGCACCTAAGAGTATGACATTAAATTTTTCCCCCTATGGTGACTTGGCCCTAAATTGGCACCTAGGGGCGTGGCACTAAATTTTTCCCCTAAGGTGATTTGGCACTAAATGGATACTAAGGGATAAAAGGCACTAAAAGAATCCTAAGGTGGATGGTCCTAAGTGGTGGCATTAAGAGGTAAAATGGTAACTGATAGTTTTTCTGATTTGTTAATGCCTATTGTTTTTCAATTGAATTTATTTTGAATGCCCAATTGATAGCTTCAATGTTTTAAATGTTATAAGCCACATATATCCCTATAACACATACACATATGCATTGCATTACTTTAGGGTTAAAGAAATTATTTAAATAAAGAGAAGGTAGAGATATTTTTCGTATAATTATTACGGTAGTACATGCTAGATATTTTATAAAATAAATTAGATTACTTAACTAGTGAGAAAATATTCTCATGATTGTACCTGACATGTATCAGATGCCTAGATATATGTTGTGGTTCTCGTAAAGGTGATGCTAGTAGAGGTCTCTTTTTTAGGAATGTTTAATATAATCCAAGGGATTTACATAGTAGCAGTTATAGAAGTCCATCCTCAATAAAGTGGATGGAAAATATGTATTTTTGGATATGATGTAAATACTTAGAGAAGTAACCCACTTTATCCTAACTCCTTATTTTTTGGAAATATAATTAGGATAAATATTTTTTGGATGTACATAGTAGAATGGGCATATATATCTGGATTTGTGAAAGTGATAATTATCAGTAGATAATTTTTGAGAAAGGGTATGAGTGGCAGGGTTGTTGCCTCCATACTCTCAGAAACTAAAAAAATTACAAATATCCCGAAGTATATGTATGATGTTGTAAATATTAATAAAAATGAATGTGAATGAAAAGAAAAAGTGATGAAGGAAATTTTTACCTATGACATTGTAATTAATTATTATTATTTGTTTAGTATTTCGTTGTGTATTGTATGAGTATAATACCTGAGTAATGAACCTAAACCTAATCAATCAATAAAATGAAAATTTAAATTTTCACTCAGGTGACAATTAAAGACAAAAATTAAAGATGACACACTACCCTTGTAGCTAAAGAGTTTTACTGAGATTAATATACTTTTAATAAGGAAAGGGCTATATGGATAGGGTGTTACATTTACAGTGTACCCAATGTCAGTCATTAGGAGATCCTTGCTTCCCAATGTTCCCCATCCTTAGTAAGGTTTGGCCTTCACAGTGTGCCCTATGTCGGTCATTAGGAGATCCTTGCTTCTTGGTGTGCCCTGGCCATTACAAAGTTTGGCTTTCACAACATGCCATGCATTGGCTATAAGATAAGACCCCTGCTTCACAATGTGCCCTATTTTTCACAAGGTTTAGCTTTCACAACATGCCTTGTTCTCCATCCACAAGACAATAGAATCCTTGCTTCCCAGCATGCCCTAGTCTTCAAAAGATTTTCACCTTCATAGTGTGCCTATTCTCCACTCATAAGATGATAGAATCCTTTCTTCCCAACGTGCCTTGGTCTTCACAAGGTTTATCCTTCATAACATGCCTTGTTCTCCAGCCACAAGATGATAGAATCCTTGCTTCCCAGCGTGCCCTTGTCTTCACAAGGTTTGGCCTTCACAACGTGCCCTGTTCTCCATCCATAAGATGATAGAATCCTTGCTTCCCAGTGTGCCCTGATCTTCACAAGGTTTAGCCTTCACAACGTGCCTTATTATTGAGCCACAAGATGATAGAATCCTTGCTTCCCAGTATGCCCTGGTCTTCACAAGGTTTAGCTTTCATTCCCTCTTAGGATAGGGTAAGAACGAGTTAGTATGCGATTGACTTTGGTAGTGGCATGTCATTAGTACAAGATTTCCAAGATGATTGAGAAGAATGTTTTATTTGTGTACTCAAGGTGCATAGGAATGCAAATGTCTTTTGGAAGATGCCCCAGAAGGGTGCTCAGGGATGCATGTGATGCAGATAAAATTTTCCCAGAGCATGGTCCTATTTTCATCTTATTTCCTTGTAGAATTTAATTTTGGTCTCTTTTTTACTTCCTTTTCTTATGTAGCCCTCAAATATTTACAATACATTTTTAATATACTAATAGATGTGTTGTTATGCTAGCCTATAACATGGATGATAAGTATTCCAAAGGCATGATAAGACCTACACCAAATAGGCAAACCAAGTTTGTCTTGGCTTAACGAGAGGTTAAAAACAAGTTCCCAATCACTTATTAACCAGTAACATTGCCAACTATTATGTAATGTTAATCAGTTTCCAATTTTATAAGAGGAATAACATTAGCAGCCATTATGCATGCAAAGAGAAGCAAGGATCAGAAGTTCATATTAAATGAATAAATTCTAGTTTTATTAATATGTATGAGTCAAGCGATACATGAAAAATAATAAAATTTATGTTATTGGACAAAGTGACTTTTATCAAGAATAAGGAAGAAAGTAGTTCGGTGTTGATGATCTCGACTTCGTATGACTTCACAAGCTACCACAGATATGCACTTGATCTTCAAAGAGAAAAGTACTTGTCTCATATTTTATTAAGGATGCGATAGTTAATTTTGCTCTAATTTTTGCCTAAGCCGTTCGTTGTGGGTTTTCGACTTAGTGGACTCTTTTTCTCTTATTTTTTCTTTTTGCTACAATTTTTATGAAATATTTTGAATCTTGCCTAGTTTGTCATAACCTTTTGATGCAAGAACAAGTGTTTCTAGCACTTGAACCTAGTTACTCTTTTATCACAAGACTAGGTAGCTATTAGCTGCTCATAATCTTTTTTTTATTAGAGGAGCAAGATTTTATTCAACATTTCCTATTATTTAAGGGAAATCCTTTTCACAAGAGAAGGTATGTTTTTTAGTACACCATCCCAATTACTCATCTTATTTCCCTATTCTTCTTTTTTTTTTCTCCTGTCCCCAGATTAATGGGGACCCATCCCTCTTTCGTTTCATTTAACCAATTTGGAAAACATATGGGACATTGCTATGGTATCTCGTGATTCATCCAAATTATGTGTGGGGATCATTGCATTTGGACGATATTTCTGAGAATTATAATTCCTTGGGAATCATGAAGAATAACAAAAAGTGAGAGCAGAGAGGAGAGAGAAAAGAAGTAGGAGATTGAAAAAAATGTACGCATAATAACAGCTTATTTTATTATTTCTCAAACAAAAAGGAAATACATTGGTTAACAATTAACACTTAATTTTATGTCCAATGGCCTTGGCCAATGGAACTTGAAACATAATTACAAACTTGTTATAAAATACTAGGATTGATTCTACCTCCCAATTGGCAAGCACTTCCCTTAATCTAACCTTCTTAGTCTAGCCTCTTGCCATGCTATTGCAATCTTCATTTGTTGCAGCCACGATACCTCTTTGGTAGATGACGTTTTGCCAAATATATGATTTGCCATCTATATTGTAAGGAGCTAGAGACAACACTTTAACTTTATTAAAAAGTGCTCACTCTTGCTTCTCACTAAGTATCATCAAGTAATTGATCAAGTTGGCCATCAGTACTACGTCATTCTACCCCTATCTCGCAAACTAAACCTGTTCAGCTGATTCCCCCACCAGCTAAGCAACGAACCTATGGGAAAGATGATGTCTCAAATATATGTACCCGTTGAGCCCTTATGGAGAGGAAGCCTCAACAATCCAGCGTACTCTTCTAAGGTTAGTGACAAATAGAACTAAGGGAAGGTGAAATATCTTAGTTCGTTGTGTAACATCCACTTCTAATACTTGCATTTTATGATAATGATGTTAGTATTATTTGTGGGATGTTAAGGATGATTTATTAAGGAGTTAGAATGGACATTTTTACCATTATATAATCACTTTTGTGATTAAAGAATGAAATTGGAAATTTGGTGAGGAAGGATAAAATAGTAATTTTACCATAAAGGAAAAAATTAGTTTAATCCTTTTATTTCAAGAATTTACATCAAAGAACTCTTATTATTTTCATTTAAGAGAGAAGAAGAATCTAGTTATGTGCTTTTGTTGTCAAGAAGACAATTTTTTCTGAGAAAGGTAAAATAGTAATTTTACCCTGAGGGCATATGAGTAAATTTACATGATGTAGAAAATTTAGTTTTTATCTTAATTATTTCAAGAAAAATAGAAATTAGAAATCCTTACCCAATTACACTCAAAGGAAGAAAGAAAAAGGGTGAAATGGTAACCTTGACATAAAGGGTAAAAAGGTGATCTTACCTTAGGGGCAAAATTATAATTTTGCTAAAATAAGTAAAATGCTGATTTAGAAATTTAGAGTTTCTTTAATCCGTTGGTAGCCGTGGGTGGTTGCTGGAGGTTGTGGGGGGTGAGGGCTGTCGATTGGTGTGCCAGTTAGTGGCCCACAGTGGCTGTAGTGGCGGTGCACGGTGGAGGAAGGAGGAGAGATAGGAGAGAGAAAGTGTGGTGAGGAGAGAAAGAGATTTAAGAGAAATGGAGGGAATCTCGAACCACCTGGGGATACTTTAGGGTGTCGGCTTCCTTACAAACATTGGCACGCATTTCTATGTGAAGGTTTTGGCCTCCGTTAGTGAAATTGACGCACGAAACATCTTCTGTCAGTTTCTGATCGCCGGATTGCGATTCTTTTCATTTAATCGTGTTTCTGACTTCGAACAACCTTCTGTTGCAAATTCTCATCCTCGAAATATGTGCCAGCCTCAGTTTAAAAGGGATTAGGGTTAAAATTTCAATTTTATCCTTTAAAAACTCTTTCGGTTGTTACACCCAACCTCCAACAACCATCCCCACCCACCAACAGACGCCACAGCGGCCGAAAACGATAAGTTTTCTCCTCCATCGCATTTTTTATTTGTTGCCATGATCTCCTCCATCTGACATCATCCGGTGACACCACCCCCATCATTGGGAAGGCTGAGCTTCCAGCTTCCTTCGACAATTCCCAATTGGCGAACGCCACTGCCACGCGCCCAAAATGGAGTAAAAATAGTCTGTCGTGCATCAAACTTTGCCACTAGAAAATGTCGTCCAAACGGCTATGAATCGCCAAACGGACTCCAAATCTGGCCTACTCAAGTTGTGGGCTATGTTCTAGTGTAATTTTTGACCTCATCCATTATTGTCTACCATGCACCACCATGAGCCACCAGTCGCCACTGTGCTCTATCGTGTGTCGTCGCTGGAGCTGCTAAAAAGTGTCCAAAATCATAATTTCATCTTTTAAAACCCCTGGTATGATTTAAATTGCCCCAAATTGATGTTTTCTGATTGAAATTTAATCCCAAACATGCGTAGGAATTAGACCGGCCTAGGAAAGTTTTAATCTGATGTAGAGAAGCCTAATTGAATAGGAAACAGTCTAAGATTTCAATTAAATTACCCAGGGAACTAACTAGGACTGATTTTTGAGGAAACAGGAAACTTCAGATTGTTCAAGAGCAAACAGGAAAAGGTAGAGTGATTTACACTCCCTTAAACTTTATTTGACGCTATGAATGCCTGATTTAGAATAGTTTTATTGCATGAGAATACATGCTACGATTTATGAGTATATCTGTATGCTTGCGTGCTGTAAATGCCTGTTGCATGTTAGATTGGTTGGCTATTGGATTTATATGCCATAGGAACGAGTTGACTTAAGGTAGGGTATTCAATAGTCGGTATAGGACGGCCATTGAGTATCCCGAGTGCAGATGGTTTTGTAAATGTATTATTTTTAATCGAATTTAGTCTGTATTCGTTAAGGATTACTCAGTAAACCAGGACGACCTTATGAAAGGTTTAAGGTGTATAATGGGGGATAACCTATATGGGGAAACATTGTGGTTTAGGTGTAATCTCTTAGAACCTTGAGAACTAGTCAAATATGTGTATGTAGTTCCAAATAAACTGTATGAGGATGAAAATTGGCATTTGTGCACATGCTAGGGAATGCCCTAGATGTTGATTCTCACTCGATCCTTGAGTGAGTGATTGGTGTCATGGATCACACTCACAATATAGGCGTGATTTTGGGTGATTGGTGTCATAGATCACACCCAACGAAAAAGTATGTTTTTTGTAAAAACGGCATGCAATTGGACAAATTTGTAAATAGTCACATGAGACTTGTGACTTATGTGTATGCAAAAACCACTGGTCATGATTTTCAAACCAAAACTTCAGTATGAGTTTTCAGAAATAGTATCTTATACTCATTTTATTTATTACATCATTTTCCATGTGATTTCACATTTTAAAGAATAAGGTAATTCATATGCTTTTGATTTAAATATGGGGAGATGTTTTTTGTGCATTGCCACAGCTGAGAATCCAGCTATTTTAAAACTGTATGATGTAAATTACTCTATTGGGATTTAATTATCTCATAAAGTTGTTTGCTCAGATGATCAGGAACAGGGTATGCTTAGGAGATAGCTAGGCAGGAGCAGGATAATAGAAGGACGTTGCTGCATAGTTTTAGGCTTAAATCTGTATATGTAATTTTCTGTATTCATTGTTTTGATTGTTGATGGATTTACTGGATGTAATTACTAGTTTATGACTATTTGTACTTTGGGGAATGTCCAATTTATGGGGGAAACTCTGTCGAATTTTTGACAGAAATGAATGCTTGAAGATTTGCTTAAATTTGAATTGAATGTAAATGGATTCTGTATTCTGAATTGTATGGTTTTAGTATTGATATTCCAAAGTACGTTGTGATTGTATGTGGAAATAGAATAACTGCGTAGGAAGTAGGGTTGAGTGGAATCTGAATGGACGATGGTAAGAGTCTATTTGGGTTGCACTCAACCGGTAGCGACCCTCTGATATTCCCGGATAAGGGAAAAATGAAAAATTTATTTGAAAACTCATATGCTTCCACTACTCTGATAGAGGTAAGTATATTGTGAATTAGGGGGTCATTACATAGGTGACGTGTGTTGTTCTTGAAAACATTTATCAAAATTTATAAATAAGATGTTGTGACCAAAATAAAAATGAAGTAAATCAATTTTGTTATTACTTATTAGTTGATTTCAATTGAAACGTTTGATTAATCAAATTTTATAATTTATAAATGCCGTAAAGAACTATTTAAAATTTGAAAAAAATTTCTTGTACTATGTTCATAGTTTTGTTTGATAATTTTCCATTCCTGTCGCAAATCAAAATCTTAAAGTTTTGTCTACTGTTGACTCATGAAAGTACCACAAGAAAGTTAAATAAAATTTATTTCTTATATATTTAGTGATGAAGTATAGATTAATAGTGAAAATATTTAGTGATCAATTCTCTTATGTAAGCAAAATGAGTTACGAAAAGATAATTAGACTTAAATTATAGTTTAGCACTTGTTTCTAGTAATTTTATATGAAAAAATAAGTATGAACATAAGAGATAATTTTGTTAAAAAAATTGATTAATACTTTTAACATTTAGTATTGGCTAGTAGGCATATAAAAAATATAGGTTCTATTTCAAAGTAAGTCTTTCTCTCTCTTCCATCTTTCCTTTTTCTTACTTCTTGATCTTTTTTGTTTCTTTTCTTTTTTTGTCTTTCTTATTTTACTTTTTATTTGTCTTTTTATTACAAACAATTGAAAAATTTATAGAAAAGATTAATTGTTTAGATCGATTCTATAACGACCCCTTAATCTACAATACACTATCCTCTATCTGAATAGCGGAAGTATATGGGTTTTCAAAATAATTTTTCACTTTTTCCTGTTCCAAGAATGTCAGGAGATCGTTACCAGTTGAATGTAACCCAAATAGACCCTTACCATTGTCCATTCAGATTCCACTCAACCCTAAATCAACTACAGCTATACTAAATTCACATACAATAATCACAAGCTCTGGAATATCAGATCTAATAACCATCAATTAAAATATACAATCCATCCACATGCAATCTATCTTAAACAAAAATTTAGTCATTCATTTATTCCGAAAATCTGGTAGAGTTTCTCCTGAAATTTGGACGTTACCCAAATACAAACAGCCAATATCTAGTAAATTTACATCCAATAAAAATCCAACAACAGAAAATCATCAACACAGATATATACAATAACAAATTCAAGCCTAAACTACACTGCAATGTCTTTCTGTCATCGAGTTCCTGTCTATCTATCTCCTAGGCCCCTATCCCTATTCATCTGAGCAAACAACCTCATGAGATATTTAAATCCCAGTAAAGTAATTTATAGTATATAATTTCAAAATAGCTGGATGCTCAGCGGTGACAAGCACTGAAACTATCTCCCCGTGTTCATTTCGAAAATCAATGAAATACCTTGTCTTTTAAAATCATTAAAATGGCACAAAAAATGAGGCAATCAATTAAATGAGTATAAAAATCTATTTTTCTGAAAATCTGTAATAAAAATGCACATTAAATCCATTACCCCGTGGTTTCCACATTGACATCTGTCACAAGTCTTATGTGACCGTATCTGAATGTATCCAATTGCATGCCATTTTATGAAAATCAGTCTTTTATTGTTAGGTGTGATACATAACACCAATCACCCAAAATCACGTCTATCTTGTGAGTGTGATCCATGACACCAATCACTCACTTAAAGACCGGGTGAGAATCAACATCTAGAAAGTACCTTAGCATGTGCACATACGCCAATCCTCATCCTCATATAGTCTATTCAGAATCACATGCACAAAGTTGACTAGTTCCCAAGGTTCTAGGATATTAC
Organism: Senna siamea; assembly: GCA_031216115.1. Classification (NCBI taxonomy): domain Eukaryota; kingdom Viridiplantae; phylum Streptophyta; class Magnoliopsida; order Fabales; family Fabaceae; genus Senna; species Senna siamea. Next base: position 17,036,320 of record CM062356.1, read on the forward strand.
GCCTAAATCACAACGTTTTCCCGTATAGGTTAACCCCCCTTATACTCCTTAAACATTTCTTAGGGTCGTCCTGGTTTACCGTGTAATCCCTAATGAATGCAGGTTAAATCTAATTAAAACAATACATTTATAAACTCCTCTGCACTCGAGATACTCAACGGCCTTCCCATCCCGGCTATTAAGTACCCTACCCTAAGTCAACTAGCTCCTATGGCATCTCAATCCGATAACCAAATCGTTCTAACATGCAACAGGCATTTACAGAACACAGGTATACAGATATACTCATTGAAGGTAGCACGAATTTCTATGCAATCAAATTAAGTCAATCAGGTATCCACAATGTTAATCTAAAATCAGGGAAGTATAAATTACCCAACCTGGTTACCGTTTTCTCCTAATTAAATCCGAGGCTTCCCGTATCCTCGGAATTCAAGCCTAGTTAATTTCCTAGGCAATTTAATCAAATTCTTAGTCCGTTACTTATTCAATTTAATTTCTTACGTTCGATTACACATTTTCCTAGGCTATTATCTTTCCTATACATGTTTGGCATCCAATTCAATCAGAAAACATTAGATTGGGGCAATTTAGATTGTACTGAGGGTTCCGAAAGGTGGAAATCTGATTCTGCACCCTTTCTGGCTTCTCCAGCATTGCACGGTGGCGTACGATGGAGGGGTGCGGTTGAGGTAAAAAATTACACCAGAATGAAGCCCGCAAGATGAGGAGTCCGGATATGGGGTTGGTTTGGTGGTTCACGACCGTTTAGGTGGCATTTTTTGGCAGCAAAGATTTACGCACGGTGGACTATTTCTCACCCATTCTGGGGGGGTGGCGGTGACATTCGGTGGCTAGGAGTTATCGGAGGAAGTTAGCAGCTCGGCCTTCCCAATGGTGGGGGTGGTGTCACTGGACGACGTCGAACGACGGAGATCACAACTGGTGGAGAAACGCATGATTGAGGGGAAAAAGAGGCATTTTCCAGTGGTTGTGGTATCTGTCATTGGCCAGGGATGGTGGCGAGAGGTTCAGGGTGTCGAGCTGCACCGGTGGCTAGGTCAAGCGGCAACGTAGGGTGGCAGTAAAGAGAGAAGAGAGAGAAAATATATTAAAGAGAGAGAGAGGAAATGAAAAATGATAGGGAAAATAGAGTTTTTGAAAGTTTAAAGCTTTCAAGGGCAATTCAGTCTTTTGCCACTTTGCTCAAGGAAATTTTTAGATGCCATCTTTGATCTGGCAAGGGCACAGATTCCCGTGAAAGGAATTTGGCCTCCATTTAAAGAATTTAAAGTCTAAGACTTTATCTATTAATTTTCTAACGCCGAGTCGCGTTTTCCTTTACCAGATTATATTTTGACTTTGAAAAATTCCTAGATTTCAACCGTAATCTCAAAAAATTGCGTCGAATTCAATTTTAACAAAATCCTGATTAAACTCACCCAATTTAATTATTTCAAAAAAAATTCAGTTTATTACATTCTCTCCCCTTAAAAGAAATTTTGTTCCCAAAATTCATACCTATGAATAGCTCTGGATAATGTTGCCTCATCTCGCCTTCCTTCTCCCACGTCATTTCTTGGGATGCTACATCATGCCAAAGTACCTTAACTAAAGGGATTACCTATTCCAAAGTTTCTTAGTCTTAAAGTCAAGGATTTGTACAGGTGTAGATTCATAAGTTAAATTTTCCTTTAATACTATAAGTTGATTCCCCAATACATGCGCAGGGTCTGGGACGTATTTGCAGAGTTGCGAGATGTGAAAGACGTCATGCAAGTTTGACAGGTATGGAAGTAAGGCAATCTGGTAAGCGATTGGACCGACTCTTTGCAAGATTTGGAATGATCCTAGGAATCTGGGGCTTAATTTTCTTATCCTTATTTGTTTGCCAATACCTGTAGTGGGAGACACTCTTAGAAAGACATGTTCTCCCTCATTAAACTCTAAAGGTCTCTTTCTCCTATTGGCATAGGCTTCCTGTCTTTGTTGGGCAGCCCTCATCTTTTCTCTGATCAGTATTCTCTTATACAATATCGAGTCCCAACAGTGTACTTTCTCCCATTTCTACCTAACTTAAAGGTAATTTACAGCTCCTCCCATACAGAGCAGCATAAGGTACCATACCGATGGTAGACTGATAATTGTTATTGTATGCAAACTCTATCAAAGGTAGGTGTTTATCCCAACTTCCTTTCTGTTCTAGCACATAAGCCCTTAACATGTCTTCTAAAGTTTGAATTGTTCTCTCAAACTGCCCGTCAGTCTAAGGATGATAGGTTGTGCTAAACTTAAGCTAGGTTCCTAATGCTTGCTGTAGGGATTGCCACAATCTCGAAGTAAACTTAAGGTCTCGGTCTGATACTATACCTGATGGTATTCCTTGTAATCTTACGATTTTCCTAAGGTATACTTCAGTCGGTTTCTCCATGGAGTATCTCATCTTAACAGGTAAAAAGTGAGTATACTTGGTTAATCTATCCACTATTACCCAAATGGCATCATAATCGGCTAGTGTTCTAGGTAATCCTACTACAAAATCCATGGTTATTTGATCCCATTTCCTTTCCGGTATTTCCAGTGGCTTCAATAGCCCTGCGGGTCTCTAATGCTCTATCTTGACCTGTTGACAAGTCAGACATGCATTCACATAGTTCGTGATATCCTTCCGCATGCTTGGCCACTAAAAGTTTCTCTTCAAATTTGATACATATTAGAAATACCTGGGTGGATAGTATAGTAGCTTCGATGAGCCTCTGCTAACACTTTTTCCCTCAGCTCCTGATGGTTTGGAATTACTATTCATTTCCTAAACATCAATACTCCATCAGGGGCTAGTCCAAAATTAGGTTGGTTGGCATATATCTCCAGGGATTCATCCTCTAGTTGGGCTTACCTAATTTGTTCCCTCAGATTGCAGGTTATCAGGAAATCATTCATCACTAATCTCTTCAGAAACGAGATTAGATTGAGGCTGAGATTCCTAAAGTCCTCAAGTAACCTCATCTCATCTACCATTAGGTTGGCTAATTGCAATGACTTTCAGCTTAATGCATCTGCTACAACATTAGCCTTCCCTACATGGTATTTTAACTCGAAATCAAAAATCCTTCAAGTACTCTACCCACCTTCTCTGCCTCATATTCAGTTCCTTTTGATCAAACAAGTACCTAAGGCTCTTGTGATCACTATAAACCTCAAATACAGCCCCATATAAGTAATATCTCCAAATCTTTAGGGCAAACACAACGGTAGCTAATTCCAAGTCATGGGTAGGGTAGTTTTCCTCTACAGGTTTCAATTGCCTCGATGTATAAGCCACTACTTTCCTATACTGCATTAAGATGCATCCTAAACCCTTCATTGATGCATCTGTATATACTGAAAAGGGTTCTAAGGGTTTCAAAATTATTAACACAGGAGCGGTAGTCAATTTTTCTTTTAAAGTTTGGAAGCTATACTCGCACTGCTCGCTCCCCTCAAAACTTACACCCTTCCGAGTCAACTAGGTTAATGGCAAAGCTATTTGGGAAAATCCTTGAATGAACTTCCTATAATAGCCGGCCAAATCCAGAAAACTCCTAACTTTGGTGACTGTCCTTGGTTGACCCCAATCTAATATGGCTTCAATCTTCTTAGGGTCTACTGAAATCCCTTCCCCATTTACCACGTGACCTAGAAATTTCACTTCCTCTAACAAAAACTAAAATTTCTCGAATTTGGCATACAATTATTTTTCTTCCAATATCTGTAGCACCGTGCTAAGATGTTGGGCATACTCTTTGTGAGTCTTAGAATAGACTAAAATTTCATCTATGAATACCACTACAAATTAATCCAAGTAGGGTCTAAAGATTCTGTTCATGTAGTTCATGAAGACAGCAGGTGCATTAGTCAACCCAAACGGTATCAATAGAAACTCATAGTGGCTGTACTTAGTGCTAAATGCTGTCTTAGGGATATCTTCCTCTCTAACCCTAATCTAGTGGTATCCCGACTTTAGGTCTATCTTGGAGAATACAGTTACATCTTGCAACTGATCAAATAAGTCATCAATCCGTGGTAATGGGTACTTATTCCTAATAGTCACCTTGTTCAATTGCCGATAATCAATACATAATCTTAAACTCCCATCTTTCTTCTTTATGAATAGGACATGAGCTCCCCACAGTGATATGCTCGGCCTAATGAATCCCTTTTCTAATAATTCCTCTATCTGTACCTTTAGTTCCCTCAATTTCGCTAAGGCCATTCGGTATGGGGTTTTAGCTATTGGGCCTGCACCCGAAATCAAGTTAATTGTAAATTCTATCTCTCTAGGTGGGGGTAGCCTACTTATTTCCAAAGGAAACACCTTTGAAAAGTTGCTAACAATTGGAATTAGGTCTAACCTTTCCTTCAATTCTACCTGAGAGAGATTTAGGGAAACATCACTTATTTCACAAGCTCTGTCGCTCCCACATATAGGCACAGTATCCAAATAAGTGATAGTCCTCTCAGAATAATTTAACAAAACCTGATTCATAGACAACCAATCTATTTCCAAAATGACGTTGATCCTAGTCAAGGGTAAACACACAAGGTCCACAATAAAGAGGGTGTTTTCGATGGTAAGGGGGTAATTTAGGCATATTTGTGGGGATATGGTAGCTTCTCTTAAAGGTGTGGACACATGCAAGTCATAGGGCATGGTTTGTAAAGGTAAGTTTATTCTTTCCATGCATACATAAAAAATAAAAGAGTACGTGACACCCGAATCAAACAATATTATCAAAGAAAAATTATAAATTTTACCTCTACCCTGCATCAAACCTGATGACCTGTCAATGCTCGCCACATCCAAAGTAAAGACTCTCTCTAGAGCTTGCGGTCTTTGGCCACCTGGTGTCTGTTGGCTTCCTCTTGATAGGCAATACTTTGCAAGGTGTCCTGTACCCCCACACTTGTAACATTGCACTGGTGTCTAATGCCAGCAGAGTTGATTAGGATGTCTGGTCCCACACCTTGGGCAAAGTGCACTATTGGGCTGATAACCCTGGTTGTGGCTTGAACATTCTGCCCTTCATGTTGAGGTTCCTAGCTGGTGGTCTCTGCTTGTTACCTGTTCTCTGTGTCATGTTCTGCTTTTGTTCTAGGTTCTTAAAAAGAATCCGACATTTTTTTACCAGCACTGCAAAGTCTCTGATCTCGAGCGAGACAAGTTGTGTCTTCATTGGCAAATCTAGGCCCTCTTCCAACTGAATTGCCTTCCAGGCTTCGTCATAATGCATTCTCAAGTAAGTGGAATACTGGATAGTTCTTCAAATTGTGCCAAATATTCCTCGAACGGTCTACCTCCCTGTGTGAGCTTCAGGAACTCTGCTTCCTTGGACTGTCTGACACTCTCAGGGAAGTACTTATCCAATAAGACCCTCTTAAAAGAATCCCAAGTGAGTGGAATACCCCTGATCTCCATCAGCTGCTAGGCTCCTGTCCACCATTGTTTCGCTTCACTCTTAAGCATGTACGTTGCATATGTTACTTTCTGTTCATCATTACAATACAACAAACGGAAGATCTTCTTTATCTCTTTCAACCATGCTTCAACTATGGCTGGATCGGAAGCACCTGAGAATGGGGGTGGACCTACTCTCTGAAATTCAATCAACCCTTGATATATCAGGTTGGTATTCTGAGTGTTTCCATCATTTCTGGTCTGCTTGTCTTCCTGTTGTTGCCTCATTACATTGGCGTTTGTAGTAGCTTGATCCCTCATGGCGTCGACCATCATCTGTATGGAATCCATCATCTCCTACATGTTAACGTTGGTCTCCATGCTATTACTACCTAAGGCCCCTTGACTTCTATGTCTTGGCCTTCCTCTTGGCCTCCGAGTATTATCCCTGCTAGGATCTACCACCAGTATCTGACACAAAAAGAAAATTGATTAGTCATTCACAGTAATAGTTAGTAGAAAAACGTTAAATTCATTCCTTTATTTATCAATTCGAGATTAGGTCCTAGATATTCAAAGTTAATTCAATTTAAACCCTAAGCTGTAAGGCCTAGAATTCACAACCTCTAACTCACTAAACCAGTCAACCGATCAACCGAGCCCTGATACCAAATTTGTAACGACCCCCTAATCCACAATACATTATCCTCTTTCAAAGTAGTGGAAGCATATGGGTTTTCAAAATAATTTTTCACTTTTTCCTGTTTCAAGAATGTCAATGGATCGTAACCGGTTGAATGTAACCCAAATAGACCCTTACCGCTATTCATTTAAATTTCACTCAACCCTAAATCAACTGCAGTTATACTAAATTCACATACAATAATCACAAGCTCTGGAATATCAGATCTAATAACCATCAATTAAAAAATACAATCCATCCACATGCAATCTACCTTAAACAAAAATTTAGTCATTCATTTCTGCCGAAAATCCGACAGAGTTTTTCCTGAAATTTGGATGTTACCCAAATAAAAATAGCCAATATCCAGTAAATTTACATCCAATAAAAATCCAACAATAGAAAATCATCAACACAGATATATACAATAACAAATTCAAGCCTAAACTACGCTGCAACATCTGTCTGTCATCCAGTTCCTGTCCAGCTATCTCCTAGGCCCCTATCCCTGTTTATCTGAGCAAACAACCTCATGAGATAGTTAAATCCCAGTAAAGCAATTTATAGTAGATAATTTCAAAATTTCTGGATGCTCAGCAGTGACAAGCACCAAAACCATCTCCCCGTGTTCATTTCGAAAATCAGTGAAATACCTTGTCTTTTAAAATCATTAAAATGGCACAAAAAATGAGGCAATCAATCAAATGAGTATAAAAATCTATTTTTTAAAAAAATCTATAATAAAAATCCATATCAAATCCATTGCCCGGTGTTTTCCACATTCACATCCGTCACAAGTCTTATGTGACCATATATGAATCTATCCAATTGCATGTCATTTTACGAAAATCAGTCTTTTATTATTGGGTGTGATCCATAACACCAATCACTCGAAATCACGCCTATATTGTGAGTGTGATCCGTGACACCAATCACTCACTCAAGCATTGGGTGAGAATCAACATCTAGGGCATCCCCTAGCATGTGCACATACGCCAATCCTCATCCTCATACAGTCTATTCGGAATCACATCCACAAAGTCAACTAGTTCCCAGGGTTTTAGGGTCGTCCCGGTTTATCGTGTAATCCCTAATGAATGCAGGCTAAATTTGATTAAAATAATACATTTATAAAATCTCCTACACTCGAGATACTCAATGGCCATCCCATCCGACTATCAAGTACCCTACCCTAAGTCAACTTGCTCCTATGGCATCTCAATCTGATAGCCAAATCATTCTAACATGCAACAGACACTTACAGCACACAGGTATACAGATATACTCATTGAAGGTAGCATGTATTTCTATGTAGTCAAATTAAGTCAATCAGGTATCCACAATGAAATCTAACATCAAGAAAGTGTAAATTACCCTACCTGGCTATCTTTTTCTCTTAATTAAATCTGGGGCTTCCTGTATCCTCGAAATTTGAGCCTAGTTAATTTCCTGAGAAATTTAATCAAAGTCCTAGTTTGTTACTTATTCAATTTAATTTCCTACGTCCGATTACACATTTTCCTAGGATTTTATCTTTCCTATATATGTTCGGCATCCAATTCAATCAGAAAACATTATATTAGGGCAATTTAGATCGTACCGGGGGTTTCGAAAGGTGGAAATATGATTCTAGACCCTTTCTGGCTTCTCCAGCAGTGGTGCACGGTGGCTCACGGCTGAGGGGTGTGACTGAGGTCAAAAATTACACCAGAATGAAGCCCGAAAGATGAGGAGTCAGGATTTAGGGTTGGTTTGGTGGTTCACGGCCGTTTAGGTGGCATTTTTTGGTGGCAAATATTTATGCACGATGAACTATTTTCTCGTCGTTCTAGGCACATGGCGGCGGCGTTCGGTGGCTGGGAGCTATTGAAGGAAGCTAGCAGCTCAGCCTTCCCAATAGTGGGGGTGGTGTTGCCAGATGATGTCGAACGGCGGAGATCACGAAGGGTGGAGAAACGCACGACAGTGGGGGAAAAGAGGCATTTTCTGGCAGCTATGGCGTCTATCGTTGGCTGAGGATGGTGGCGGGAGGTTCAGGGTGTCGAGTTACACTGATGGCTAGGTCAGTGGTGGCGTAGGGCGACGGTGCTAGCTGCACACAGTGGCAAGCGTGGAAGAGAGAGAAGAGAGAGAAAATAGAGTGAAGAGAGAGAGAGGATATGGAAAATGAGAGGGAAAATGAATTTTTTGAAAGTTTAAAGCCTCTAGGGGCAATTCGATCTTTTACCTGGGGGAATTTTCAAATGTCATCTTTGATCCGACAAGGGCACGAATTCCCGTGAAAGGAATTTGGCCTCCGTTTAAAGGATTTAAAGTCTGAGACTTTATCTATCAAATTTCTAATGTAGGGTCGCGTTTTCCTTTATCAGATCGGATTTTGACTCTGAAAAATTTCTAAATTTCAATTGTAATCTCATAAAATTACGCTGGATTCAATTTTAACGAAATCCTAGTTAAACTCACCCAATTTAATTATTTAAAAAAAATTTAGTTTATTATAGATTCAACCATTCAACTAGTCGAATTTAATCAGTTCATCAATTCTTTTTACTATTTTTTTAAGTTGTAGACTAATTTTTTGTAAGGCTAATTTTTAATATTGACGAGACTAGTGTCATGACCAATTTACTAGTTTTTTAATTAGATCAAATGATTAAATCTAATTTTTTAAATTGTGATTTAACAAAAAACCCCAACTTGTGAAAAAATTAATGGTACATAGAAGCTTAATGTTACCTCCTTAACTATTTCTTTTATCTAAGTCTCATCAACATAACATATTCAAAACAAGTTCATTTTAATTTTAAATAATTACTATTAAAAAATTTTAACCACCTACTTCAATCTCAATTATATATTTATCCAATGCTCTTCCTTTCCAAAATAGAAATTTCTTTCTTTATATTGTGAATTGTAACACCCCTATTTAGTATTATCATTAATTATGATATCAAAAGATAGGTTCGATACATTATCTTTATCCTTTATTTAATTAATGTCTGAGAAGTTATACAATTGAAATTATAACAAGCAGATTAGGTTCAGGATTTTTTGTTCAGATTAAAACTCGTATGCATAGCGGAATAGATAAAAATATACTAAACTATACAGGAGAAATTAAAATCTTCATGTAATTTAAATAAATAAATACATGTCCAATAATATCCATTACATTATAGTCAACATATATTAAGATATGCGAAGCACCTGTCTATAGGAAGTCAGGAGACAACAATCCTGTCAATTAGACCCCTTGACAAATTTCAAAGATTGACCGATCCTTCAAATATCCCATGTATACTGCCAAAAGAATAACCTTAGTTCTAAACTAAACATATCTGAACTAGGACCCGAAATAGGTTACAAAAATCTCCTTAAATCGAAATGAGACTGCTACCTCCTGCTCTGGCTATGCGTCCGCATCTAATACATATTAGCATAATAATGAGAAACACAAGTTTCTCGGTAACTTAACAATTCAGTTTTAAAAATAACTAATATGTACCAGGGTGCAAGCACCAAAATATTTCATTCTACATTCTCGATATTAAAAACATAAAGTTATTCATAAATACAATCAGACAAGCATTGCATGATAATTTAAATGTCAACATAAAAATCAGGCATCCTCTTCCAAATGAAACATATCCAAATAAAATTATAACTGTTATCATGTAAGTATACAAATTGCTTATGTATTAACTTTTACATTTATCAATCTAGATTAAGCATTCTGGGGTGTTATGTGGTCACTAGACTACCTTTATGAAATCATCGTGAGCCCTAGGTCATGGGTATGGAGCGCCTCTAGTCATACCTCACTAGGTCACCCGTGTGAAGCACCTTCGGCTATACTTCGTAATTCGTGAACACTCGACCATGTACATAGCGTAATGGCGAGCACTAGGTCGTGGGTATGGAGCACCTTCAGCCACACCTTGTTAGGCCGCTTGTGTAGAGCACCTTTAGCCACACATCGTAAAGCATGGACCCTCGACCACGAACATAAAATTGTCGTGAACTCTAGGTCACAGGTATAGAGCACCTTCGGCCACACCTCACTAGGTCACTCATGTGGAGCACCTTCGGCCACATCTCATAATCTGTGAACACTCGGTCACGTATATAGCGTAATCACGAACACTAGGTCATGAGCATGAAGCACCTTCGAGCACACCTCGCTAGGCCGCCCATGTGGAGCACCTTTGGCCACACCTTGTAATTCGTGGACACTTGGCCACCTTCCTAGGGTTATCGTGCACACTTAGGCACTGCGTGGATACTAGGCCACCACCTAGGGTAATTGTGCACACTTGGATACTTTGTGGACACTCAACCACCTTCCTAGGGTCATTGTGCACATTGGGGCACTACGTGGACACTGGGCTACCTTTATAAAAAAATATTTAACAAATCTCAGGGGAAAATTTTCTTTTATTGAAAAATAATACTAGTTTACATCCCTTTTTTTTTCTTAAAATTCTAAATAATTTAAGAATAATTGTCCCTTTCTTGGAAATTTGAAATTAATGTACGCTTCTCATAGGAATTCTATTATTTTCATGATTGATTTCCCCTTTCTTTGGAAATTACTACAAATGTACCTTTCTTGTAAAAATACTAATATTTTCGAGTATAACTTCTCTTTTCTTGGAATCTAACTTTAACGTACCATTCTTATAAAAATTCTAGTAATTCCAAGACTAATTTCTCCTCTCTTAAAGATTAATTTTCTCATATAATTTTATCAGTTTCAAAATATATTTCCTTCCTTGAAATAATAAGAATATCCTTTCTTATAAACTTCTACTGACTCAAAAAAATTTTCTTTCTTCCAATACTAAATTCCCATATTTTTGAGAAATAATACTAAGGTGCGTGCTTATAAATCACAAGAATAAATTCTATGGAGGCCTAGGGAGATTTATTAGATTGGAAATTCAATTTCCTTCCTTTAGCTTGAATTTAATACCATGCAACGCTATTCTTTTTCCAACAACATATTTGTGCTATCTCATCTATCAACATTTCAATAAACCACACAAGCCAGCCAACATACATATATTTTGTCAAGAATGCAGGTACACCATTATGTTCCTAAGAAAACTTGTAAAACATATTAGTTGCATCAATCAAAACATGGAACATAATCTCAAATTGTTAACCTACCTTGCTTCCTTTGCTTTTCCTTTCTTGATACATTTTTAGACCTTTTTTTTTTCTCGGCAATTGCTCTTAATTAATTCCCTAGGAAAATACTTAAATTTTTAGGCAGGTTTTTCTTTCAATTAGGCTTTCCTACGTCAATTTATCAAATTCTTAGGTCGGCCTAATTCTTAAAAATATATGAGGTCCATTTCAATAGGAAAATATCAAATTGGGGTATTTTAAATTGTACCGGGGGTTTCAGAAGCTTGAAATTTGATTCTGGCAGCTTTTCGGCAACTCCGGTGATGGTGCACTGCAGAGCACGGTGGTAGGCGACAGCTGGGGTCGAAAGATACACCAAAATGTAGCTCACAACTCGAGGATGCCAAATTCGGGGTCTGTTCGGCGAAACACGACCTTTTAGACGACGTTTTCTGGCGATGAAACGTGATGCATGATGGACTATTTTTCTCCTGTTTCGGGCACGTGACGACGGTGTTCCACCGGCTGGAAGCTATCGGAGGAAGCTGGTAGCTCAAGCTACCCAACAGTGATGGCAGTGTAGCCAGACGGTGTCGGACGACGGAGATCGCAGCGGGGCTTTGAAATCGCGATGGAGGGGAATGAACGTTGTTTTCGGCCGCTGTGGTGGTCGTCGACCATCGGGAATGGCAGGTGGAGGTCGGCGGCTTCGAGTTGCACTGGTGGCGAGGTCCGGTGACGATGCAGGGAAACGATTCCAATGGTTGGAGGTGGCGCAAAAATGAGAGGGAGAGGAGAGAGAAAATGTAAGGAAGAGAGAGAGAGAGGAAAGGAAAAATGAAAGAGAAAATGAAAATTTTGGAGTTTTAAGGCCTCTAGGGGCATTTTGGTATTTTTTTTACTTCGCTCGGGGTAAATTCCAGATGTATTCTCCGATCTGGGCAAGATTACAGGCCCACATGGAAGGAATTCGGAGTTCTTTTGAAGAATTTAAGCCTTTCAAATTACCTGTTAATTCCCTGAAGCTGGACCGAGTTTTTTTTTTCGTCAAATCAAATTTTGACTCTGAAGAATTTTCAAATTTTAACCGCAGACAAAGAAAAATATGCTGAATTCAATTCTAAAAAAATCTAAATTTATTTTACCCAATTAATTTTATTTTAAAAATCGGGTTGTTACATGAATACCATATTATGTCTGACCCAATTCGAAAACCAATAAAAATAAAAAGATGATATACAAAAATAAAAATAATAAAGCCTTATATTTTTAAGAGTTTAGTTTAAAATAAAAAAATATTATGATAGTAGCTCAATTAAAATAAAAAAGTCCAAATAAAAATTAAAGAAGTAATTAGAAGTCCAATAAAAGTCAAAAACAAAAAGTCTGAAATTAAATACTTATGAAAAAGTTCAAAATAAGAAAAAGCTCAAAAATATAAAAATATGTAAAAATTAAGAAAGGAAAATATTCAAAAAAATAAAAGAAAACAAAATAAAAAATAAAATCAAGACCCTTTCATCTTTCACGCAGCACCTCACCATCATCTTCTTCCCTCCATTAAACTCCCAAAATCTCTCCATTTACTCACCAAATTCCCTTAATTATTTCAAATCCCAAATTTCCATCAACCCCATTAAACTCCATCATCAATTCCCCCAAAATCAAATAATGGTTTTCCTTTTATTCCACACATTCCTCTCCTATTTAAACACACCAGGAAAACGGGGAGGAAGGGGGTGGGAGGGGGAAGAGATTAGAGAGTTTGTGGTGGAGGAAGAAGGAGACCGAGAGAGAGCTTACAGGTGAAGGAAAATAGCGCTGCCGCGAGACATTCCCATCGCCGCCGCGTCTCGTCGCTGTTGGGTCATGCCACCGTGGGTCATCCGAGAAGGTAGGGTGCCCCATCTGCATATGCCCTTTTGAATCTGATATAAAATATTGTTGTAGAAATGGGATTTATCTGATTAAATACCTTGGCAATGTTGGTGTAGCAACTTAGAACTTTTGCTACTGCAATGTGGAAGTAGCAGAACTGTATCCTCTTATTGGAATTCTTGGTTGCAGTCAATTTCAATGCACAGCTAAATTCTTAAGATGTTTCTATACCCAAAAAAAAAAAAAAAACCTTAAGATATTCTGTCTCGTATAGTCTTTAGTTATTTCTTTGTAAACATAAAAATAGATTCTATAAAATGAAAAAGGAAACATTGTGTTGAACTAATAACAAAGCATATGAAATCATTTTTAAATAGTTTGCAAGATAACAAACGGAATATGTGGTTGATGATTAGTGAAGTATTGGTGTTGGTGGCATAAGATAAGATAGTGGCAATGTGATGAAATGATCATGCCCTGCTACCTTATTTAATTAAAGTTTTCTTAGGCTTGTAATACAACTTTGTTTTAACTTCACAGAAACTAGATTTGGCTACCCACCTTTTTACCTTAGTATCTTTGTAATTATGTTATCCATTATTCATGAAAATCTAAAATATAAAAGGAAAAATTTTATAAAAAAAATGGAAACAAACAAATAAATATCTTTCTAAATATTTTCTAAAGATACCAAAAACATCCTTTTATTGTCTCTTAAAATTAGAATTCTACTTAAAATAAGTAAACTTTCTTTTTTAGAATAAGATAGTGGCAATGTGATGAAATGATCATGCCCTGCTACCTTATTTAATTAAAGTTTTCTTAGGCTTGTAATACAACTTTGTTTTAACTTCACAGAAACTAGATTTGGCTACCCACCTTTTTACCTTAGTATCTTTGTAATTATGTTATCCATTATTCATGAAAATCTAAAATATAAAAGGAAAAATTTTATAAAAAAAAATGAAAACAAAAAAATAAATATCTTTCTAAATATTTTCTAAAGATACCAAAAACATCCTTTTATTGTCTCTTAAAATTAGAATTCTACTTAAAATAAGTAAACTTTCTTTTTTAGAAATTTTCATAAAAGAAACTATTATTTTCTTTTGCTAAATATATTACAAAAAACATCAAAAACATTTTCTTTAGCCTGAAATTAAGAAGGTAGCCCTTGTTATAAGGTAAAAAAAAATGACTTTCTTTCTTTAAATACTTTTCGAAATACTAAAAATATTGTCTATTTTACTTACAAAATCAAAAATCCAAAATATAAGAAGAAAAATGAAGAAAATTATAATCTCAAACTACGTGAACTTTAATCCTAATCATTAAGTATGTAAGCCTTAGACTCTTATCTTAACTCAGATCCGCTTTATAAATAGTTTTTTTTCTTTTGCTTTAAGTATTTTGACTTATCATAAAAAAAAATAAGATAAAAATAAATAAATGTTAGGGTATTTCAAATAATTATTAGGCCATTTAATATTACAAATTCAATTTAGGGTAATCATTCTTTCGATGAGTTTCTTAAGGTATCTAACACTTTCTCTAAGAATTAATTAGACTCCAAACTCGATCTTTGGTTTGAAACCAATTTTCTAAAAATTTAAGCCTTGACTACTATGATTTTTAAAATTATTTTTGAAAATTATTTTTTTTAATATTTTAAGTTTTTCTTAAAAATTTGGTGGCAACTCCAATTTTCTTAAAAGTCAAGCATGGCATACATAATTTCTTTTTTCTTTCTCTGTCACTTCCAATTTATCATTAAAATCATTGGTTAATAATACATTAACGTACGCGTGTATCCAATATATCAAGAAAAAGAGTTAGCCTAGGAGGAGTAGAAGAGCTTGTACAAGTGATTTACACGTCAAACATAAACTTCTCCTCCACAACTTTCAAAGAAATTGCTCCGAAATATCAGCCACAAACCACTAAAGTTATTATCATCTTGTATTTTTAAATCATAGGCAGCACATTTAGTTTATGACAAAGTTCCATGTTTATAATTTCAATTGCCATTGATTACTTCTAATTTATGAATAATTGAACTAAACTATAAGTTCTAAACAAATAATTCCATTTTTCCCTTTGTGAAGGAGTCCAGTACCATAGACTAGGGTATAACAGTGTACATAGCATCAAAATTAGTTGGCAGATCTACATATATCAATTAAAATGTGGTTAACTACATACTATTAATAACATAAGTAAAGATAGTGATGTACTTAGCAAATGCATAGTTGAATGAAAATTTTAATCCATGTAAAACCAAATAACAAATTTTCCCTAGAACTTTATCTTATACCACAGCTTTATATAAAATTTGCATTTGTATGTGGTACATAGTTTTCGCTTCTCCAACTCATTCTTAACCATTTGAATAAGCATTTTTGTATCTCTATCTCTATCATGACAATCTATATGAGAATAAATTAGCACAAATATAAATGTTAAATCAAACTACAAAGAGAAAATTCAAGATAATAATAGAAATATAATGATTAGGAAGGCTTCTAATTAAGTGCAAACATATTCCTTTTACATTGGTAGGCCATCTCTTCTCTTATAATACTCAGCAAATCAAGATGAGCCACAAGATAAGCTCTTAAAAATAATGATAAAGGATAACTATGACTCCTCAATCCTCTTGATAATGATAAACTCATACAAAAGATAAAGAAACTCCTAATCCATTGGGAGTGCCATTTAGATAGGTTTCTCAATAGGGTAAAAGAAACACAACAGGAATAGCTATATCATCATTAAGAACTTGAATCTTTCCATTTGGATCTCTCTCAAGCATCAATTGTTCTTGAATTGCTTGAGGTAAAAATTCAAAAAGCTTTAATGAATGATCAATTAGTTTATTCTTCCACAGCTCATCCTCATCAATAATATCACTGGCCAGAACTTCATTTAGTTCTATTGTAAGCTTTTGGACATGCAAATAGAACAATTATGATAACTGTCATCCAACAATGTGTGGCTCCATCACATAACAAAACCATCTAAGAACTAAAAGGGAAAATTTGTTTAGTAACTTCTTTCAATCAAAGTCATAAATACCTTAATAATGAAATGAGCTAGACCTTCAAGAATTAGAATGACACCACTTATAATCAATTTACCTGTGTTTACATCTCTACGTTAACAAAAGCATATGATACCTAAAAAGTATCAATAAGGAAACATCATCACTTAATAATGTTCTAAAGAAGCTAACTAACCTATTGAGATAAGATAACCAAGAGAAGTAATGCCCATGGGCAAGCATAACAACGTATAAAATTGTTATAATTTAATTCTAAAATAAAATTTTGAAAACTACCTTGCACCCCTTTAATGGATGTTTATACTAAATTTACCAAATTTAAAAAATCATCACAACATGTGCTCCAATAGATTTTAACAATTTAACTTTCAAGGTAACTTTTTAACCTGACTCATATGGTGTCCAATTAATTAAATAGTAAAATAATGGCAAATATGGTGCTTTTCTAAGATAGATTCTTCCTCCAAAGGAATCATATTTTTGTCACAGTTTTATTGTGCATGAAGCCAACAAAAGGAGCTATGTTTATAATGCTGTAAAGTAAATAAAAGCTTACTCAAACCTATGGGTGCCACAAGTAGGAAAGAAAATACATACAACTCCAAGAAAATTAACATAGCCACTTTGAATTTTAGTATGAGTCAAAATTTATTGCAAAAGGTAGCTGTTACAATATGAAACACCTTATCAACAATGCGTTAAAGGACATTGAGTCCTTCGAATGAAAATATAGAAAATAAATTATGTAGATACACCTAGTCTCAATTCTCTCCATGTATGTTATATATATAGTCTTAATAGCACCTAAGTTCTTAACAACAAAACAACTTGGAAGAAACACAGAGCTTGTAGGTTGCATACACCTAGTCTCCATGTATGATGTGGTAGCTCTCTCAATCTCTTTCTTGTTTTCTACATGAAACACAGAGCTTGTAGGTTACAGACTCTTCCTCACATCATCAGCCATGGCCAATGCTTCCTCATCTGGTACATCTCTATCTTGCATATATATGTGTGTGTGTGTGTGTGTGGGTTTGTGTGTATGTATAATCGGTTGGTGGCTTCATACTCTATTTTTCTGAGTTTTTTTTTTAATTATGAAGAAACAGTATGGAACGTGTTTAAGAATTAATGTTCATTTATCTGAAATTTTTTTTTGAATCATAAGGCACTTTAGGACCTCAAGTTGTAGTTATCTCAATTCATCAATATGCTTATTGTTGCAAGGAAGAAAGAATTGATATATGATTAAATGTAACTGCAATGACACTTTACAAAGAACCATTTTTCTTTTGAAAAAGAATTATCATCGGTACAAATCAATGATTATATTTGAGTTGAAGATCAGGACATCATTTGGTCTATTTGCTTTAGATCTTTCTGAAATAGAATTAGTTATAGTTTACCTATAATGATAGTCACTGCATCAAAATTTTGCAAGTATACTTTTAAACAGTATCTTTTTTAGTTCAAAAAGTAAACCAACAAATCTGACCAATTTTAGAAATTTATGAACAACATGAAGGATTATTGTTGATTGAAAGTAATAAGTAATTTAAAAATTATGTTTATATTGAACAAAGGTAATTTACCCTATAAAAATTTTCCCATGTGTATTGTAGATGAATATTTCTGCAAGGTAAAACATATTTGAGTGGTAAATAAAGATAACCAAGTTTGAGATCAGCATACTAGATGCTTAATGTAAAGAGTTTTTAATTACCTACAAATGAATCTTAATGTGAAAAATGGTCAGTACACCTGAGTCCATCATCTCTAGTATAGACTTCAGCTTTGCCTCTACAATTAAATCAAGTAATCAATAAACTAAGAAAAAGGCACAATAAGTAGTTATTATACCATTAATTCATAAATATGTTGTACCTTTTTTTAGTTTTTCTAATAATAGTAGCCAACACATGAGTCATTGTTCCATGTTTTGATTTTCCTTGCATATCCAATGACTGCAACAAAAAAAAGGTTATCAACTAAAATCTCTCAGTAAATTAATACTCATATCAATTTTGTATCTATATTCCATTAAACATCAAAAAGTAAAGGCTACACATAATTAAAAAAAAAAAAAAGGTCTACATAAGGCAAGATTCAATTTTTATTTGACATCTTTTTATGCCTTGGTTTCTTCTTTCTAAAATTAGTCAACTCACACTATTACTACCCTTGAACTACTCAGAACTTTAATCTCATAAGGGGTATTTAGGCCTTAGGATATTTTCCTTAAGTCAAGTCTAACCTTTTAAATATTTTTCGCACTTACATGTGATTTTTAATGTTAAATGGGCATATACAAATAATGACACATTTATATTATCAAATGCAATGGAATGCTTAATACCTTTTGCATGAATACCAATTCTTGAACTTGTTTTTGCACTGCAAAAAATAAAGAAAATAATGGCCCTTTAAGTAATCATTTAGTGGTGCTTCAAGCGCCACTAAAACAACTTTGTGGCGCTTATCCAAGCAGCACTATTTTTAGTGTCGGCTTGGCGCTTCTATAAAGACGCAGGTATTTGCGCCATGATTTAAAATTGTGATGCCTACTAAGCGCCACAAACATTTTGTGATTAGTAGCGCCTTCTAGGCGCCACTATATTTTTCAGTTGATTTTTTTTTTGTAATAGTGTTGCCTTGCAATCTAAAATTTATTTTTTGCTTTTGATTGTTTAAATGAAGCTCTTAAGAACCTAGAAGATGAATTTTTGTATGAATACAATCTGGGATTATGTGGAGTTGGCTTTTCATCCTTAAAAGCTTGCAGTGCTTCTGATCATGTCAATCCAAACATACCTGAACCTTATAGAGCTGGTGTGAATAGTCTACCAACACAAGTCTACCATCAACTCGGAACCTACACAGGTTGAATCTCCACTACAAATCCAAGCCCCACACCTAAGCGCACAAATCGAACTGCACATAGATAAATTAAAACTCCACAACCAAATCAAAACCCCCAAACAAATAGAGCCTCACAGTCAAGTCCATAGCCCCAAACAAATCGAAAACTAAAAGGAAAAAAAGAGAAACTGACTCATAATCGAACAAGTGAATGACAAGTAATGGTGGAACAATGAGAAGTAATGAAATGCGTGAACGACGACAAAAAATTTCTGAAACGCCCAAGCAAGTGAATGCCGACTAATCGAAAATATGAGAAATGCCAAAAATGCTTCTCCAAAATGTTACGCCAAAGCAGTAAAAAATGTGGAGGGGTTCTACGAAAATTTGAAAGGAATGCGTGAGAAAAGTGCTGCTGAAAATGAATTGCGGCGATTCTAAGGCACCACTAAATTTGCGGAGCTTTCAATTTATGATGCTTGCTAAGCGCCACTAAATTTTTTTAAATTTTTTAAATCAATTTCTGGATGAAAATTTTGCGGCACCTGCAAGCACCGCTAAACTTTGAAAAATATTTGAAATAATACCGACGCTTTTAAGGTGCCACTAAAATGAAAACACCAATTTTACGAGTAAATTAAAAAATATATTATTTTAAATTTTATGGCACTTTAAGCGCCACAATCCCCTTATAGGCGCCATAAAAATCAAAAATTTTGTAGCACCTATTGAAGCGCCACTATAATAATATTTTAGCGATGCCTTAAGTGAAATGCCACTATTTAAGTGCCGCAAAAACATTATTTTTTTGTAGTGTTGTTTTTACAGACTAAATATTTTTGAAAATTTATTTTTTAAAAATATTTTTCTAAAATTTTCTCTTAAAAATTTAAAAATAAAATTTTAGTGGCAATTTTTTTTAAGCTATTTTTAAAAATAATTTCTTTTTCTTTGTTTGTCATTTGCATCGCATTTTGTGTTTACACACTTGACATGAGGTTAAAGTCAATTTTTTTATCCTTTTAACTTTACATGAAGTTTTAATTTCATCATTTATCTTTACTAATTGATACAATTTATTTCTCTCTCCAAATTTCTTCAGTCTTATGTGAAATTCAAGTAGAATTACTCTAGACAAAACATAATTGAAACATAATTAGATGAGGCCAAAATGCTTCAAAAATTTTTTGAAATTTTATTTGGGTATTTGAAACTCAAAAATTAAGAACTTCAGAAACCTTTTGAAACTTTATGAAATATATGACTTTGTTGTTAGTAATATGTATTGATGACATTTGGTTAGCAGAAGAAATTGCATCAATTGATAAAACAAAAGAACAAATTAAAAAAAAATAAGGGACAAAATTGAAACTTTATACAAAAGTTAATGGAAAAAAAAGTTAATTTTGATCTAATTAAAAAAGAACTTTAACTTTCTTGTTAAAATGACTTCTCTAGTCATTTATTTACTTCTTTTTTTGTCTTTTCTTTCCTTTTTTTCAAGTCATTTTATGCTTTATTTGAGTATTAAGCTATGTTTCATGTGTGTCCAAATTATATTTCATGAGTATGAGTAAAATATATATATATATATATATATATTCTAACATATCTATTATGTATACGTGTATCAGTTGTGTCAATACATTTAATAGTGTTAGTGTTGTGGTAAAGTATAGTAATTAGGATGATCAAAATATCTGTATGGTAGTATATTTGAAAGTAAGTGGACCTAAGGATGAAGGGCGGTATGATTGAATGGGGGCACCTACAAGAAAGTCTCAATACGACATAATTCAAAAGGTCAAAGTAGATATTTTGAAAAGGGTATCATTGGTGAGAAATAAAGCTTTCTGAAATTGATCTCATTCTTCTTATTAAAAGCATCATATTTTGAAATTTATTTCTTAGATAAGAGCGAGAGTGTGTGTGTGAGATTAGAAGTTCAACCTTCTCATATCATGTCCCTCTTGAAAGGGCTACATGAAAGAGTAATATGTACCCACGTAGGCAATACTCATTAACGGCTCTGTGATATATGGTATGGTCATAGACTCGTAGGAATCCTAAAATGCATCAACTACATACCTATTCCCCTAACATGTTTTTTTATAGAAAAACATTTTAATTTCATGGAAATGATTTTAGTATGCCCCGGTTATGTAATTCAAAGTTTCAACCACACAAGCTAAATTAGTTATTTCCTATTTCATGTTAGGTCCTATTTCGGTACAAGCTAATGCTCTTAATGGGGGATATTTAATTTTCTAAACCCAAAAAAAAACCAATTTGATTATATAAAGTCCCACGACTGAATTAATTCCCGAATTAGTTATACATATATAGTTAATGATACAACTTGAGTTTTGATCATTAACATTTTATCACATAGTTTTAATAATCATGTAGATTGAAGTTACGCTAATTTTTTATTTTTAGATAAACATTGCAATATTATGTTTCTACTTACGCCGCACGATTACAAGATGTAATTTAAGCTATTGAAAGTACTCATATTAAAAATTGACTTATTAAACAAATTTTCTTTTAAAATTAAATATTATCTTATATTTTTAATTATATCTTATACGAGATATATAAATTAACTTATAAATATTTTTAAACATCCTTGAACTTGTGGTTTCTGTGATTAATTACGAATGAAACATATCCTTTTGCACTTAACCAACAGAAACGAGTTTGATCATATCCTCAATCTTACATGATTTTTTTTGGTCAATAGTCTTAAAGATAAGATAAACATGCATATATGGTCATAGTTCATGCGCTAATATTTCCCTTTTTATTTTCTAGATTGTAGGCAGACTAAATGGGCTTCAATTTGCAGCCCATATGATAGAAGGATCACTGGGCACCTCCTCTAAGCATCCAATGCAGTTTCGTGGGGCGCACACACACAATAGCTCCAGAGAGTGAAGACTTGTGTTCTTGATTCCAATGCATAACAAGGACAAAAAAAATTAAAAAAATAATAATAATAATAAAAAAGTGTACAAAAGTAGCGGTGGAGGTTGAAAGCAAAGGAAGGAAGGTTTATAATATTTTTTGGAAAGCAAAGGAAGGATCACTGTGTAGCGAATTAGCGCCAATTTTGAAACGGAGGAAGGAGTTGTAGAGAAGAGGAGAGGGGGCCACGTGACGTCTCCACACAGGGGACCTCGTACGTGTCACTTGGCTAACCACAAAAGTTAGATAATGGCCTAGCGTCTTCCAGAACAAGCCACACACACGTACGAACCATTCTCCATTTATATATTTTTTTTTAATTTGAAAATGGCAAAATATATACATATATATACGTGGTGTGTGGTCACTGATTCATTAATCAGTAGTCACCTTCCATTTTGCCATTTATAGGGAGGCTTCCTTTCTAGTTTACTATTTTTACCAGGTAAGTAAAGGGTGATTTCACGTTGTGGGAATTCAGGGGGTTAGTTGATTTGGAAGTGCAAGAAAATATATATATATATATTTACATATATATTATATATGGAGATGGTGATGAGTGGTGCTGGTGCGGAGGAGAGAGATGGTTGCTCGACGCCGGAGCGCTGGGAGTGCCGGATACCGAAGGGTTTGGTGCCGCCGCCGCCGCCGAAGAAGAAACCGTTTTCAATGGGAAAGAAAAGAGAGGCACCCAAGAATGGGTATTTCCAGCCACCTGATCTGGAGGAGCTCTTCGATTTTGTCTTTGCAAGGAAGCAAGCTTGTGCTTAGTTAGCTATTGAAGATTACCTGGTGTTAATTTGTGATAGTTAGTGATACTATTTTGTTTTTACTTACTTTTGTTGCTCTCCTTTTCAATGCCTCAGCACTATTGGTTAGCTTCTTTGGAAAGGATAAGGAGAGAATATTACAAAATGTTGTGAACGCATGCTTTAATTTGTTCCTACTTGTATATATATTAGATATATATGTTATTATATATTATTGTTGTTTTTTTTTAGGAATTCTGGCATCAGACTGGGAATATATTGTGCTTGCACTTCAGTTGGTGATGTTGAGTGTGAATATACACATAATATCTTAACATGTACATATGCCAACCACTTCTTTCCCCCCTGCCCATTCTAGAATGAATACATGTAGTAATATTTTATTTATTAATACAATAAAATTATAGATATTTTTAACGAATTTACAATGAAATAATAGTACAAAATAAATAAATAAAAATTATAGAAAAATATAAATTTTTAAATATAAAGGTTTGGTTGTTTGTGACACTAGTATAACTTGTCATAGAGTAATTTATATCAATTATATTATTCTGTTATTGGTTAAGCATTCAAATGATTTAGGGGCACTAAAGCTTACTTGTTCGAGTACAATTGGGGTTGAACGGGTAGAGTAAACATCACTCTTGCTCGTCCTTCAAGGTGAGTGTACGATGAGGGAAATACCAATTTGTTATACCAATAGTTACTTCTAACTCAATGTCAAGTTTATTGTGTATTTACTTTTATTATTGTCTAGTTAGCAATGTAGTTTTTTTTTTCTCTCCTATTATATTGTAAATTAATTAAAAGTTGTGTGTATGTGATTTTAGGGCTTAAACTAGGAAGAATTATAATATATACTAGTAACACTTAATTTTGTTAGTTATTCTCTTTAATTAAAATATCTTATCATGAATTTTCCCTTGTGGATTGCGCATGTTTAGCTAATATTCTAGTACCTCCTTAATTATTTCTACATCCTAATCATCCTGTTTTAGCCTTGAATTTTTATCTTACCTTATATTCTAAGCCTTTGTACAAAAGGAATTTAGTTAAAACCTTGGAGCCACTAGCAGGGCTAATGGCTTAGGTATACCTAGACGATTACATGCAGTGGCATGGTGTGACTTTTTTACATGTGATAACAGTGTGATATCATGTAGACACTATGATCTTTTCTCCCTTCTCTGAATATTATATATAATGTAGGTATTAAATCACAAAACTTTAGTTACAACACTCCTTTAATCTATTATATTTGCAAGACGAATTGGGCAACCTGCCTAGGAAATTATTTGACTTTAGATCACGATGTGTGTTATTAATCAATGGGCTAGATATGTCTCCATTGAGTCAATTGTTGGATAAATAGATAGCCGATTTGTGTAGCGAATTTCCAGAACTTATCTTAAGCTTTGAAAGAGAGTACTGAACATGAAATGTCTAGATTAATAGAGATCGTTCTCTATATAATCATATAGGAAATTTAGGATCTAGCTTGCAAAATCTCATACTATGTATTCAAGCTAGAGAGGAGGATCTTATTGGGAGCTCAAATCAAAAGTGAAAACAATGTTTGAAAAATTAGTCTAATTATTGAACTAGTCAAGGTACTGATTCATATATGATCAAACCGTGATTGAATATAATATTAATTTTAGATTATAATTAAATATAATAATAAGTATCTTACATAATTTTCTTACATAAAAATAAAATAAATATAAAATATATCATATTTTTTGACAAATCAGTAAATTATTTATTAATTTTTAAAAAAATATAAAAATGTTATCATATACAAATCATTGATTATCTTTTTTGTTTTTCTTTTTTTATTTTTTTATTTTCTTTCTTATTCTACTTTTTCTTTGCCTTTTTTGTTACAGAAGATTGAAAAACACATAAAAATAACTATTTTTTCAAACTGGTTGAACTAGTAAATCAATCAATTTTTATTGATTAATTCAATTTTTGACCAATTTTATGCAAGATCAATTTTGTGGGCCTTGACTAGATCGAAACCACGATCAATTCACCAATTTTTAGTTGAATCGGCCTATTTGGTTTGGTTCTCTAAACAGTGAGTGAAAGTAGATGATTAGATCCAACATCTAAGTATGTCAATGATGACAAATTTTCCAAACGAGCTCACTATGGAAAGCTTAAACTTGTGATAGAGACAATTCGAGCTTCAAAGAGCTTGAGCTCTCTCTGTCATTTCTCTTTCCCAAGGTGGTTGGAATGGGACCACACAAAATAAATTGTTAAAAATTCCAAGATTCTTTAATTTTTTGTATTTCCTTATGATGATTACCTTTTTTTTCATACGTCCAAGCTCTAATTTGAGGGGTCCTAAATAGGGAGAATTATAGTAGTGTAACCTTTGATGATGAAGTCAATCCCTAGAATTAGAGTAAGGATATATCAATAAGTGAAGTAATAATCTTACCTAAGGTGGAATAACCATATATATTGGTGACGTAATTGGGGGGGACCATCTTAAGGATTTAGTTAGAATCATTAGGATAAAGGTAGGCTCTACGAATGCAAAACGATTAGTACAAAGGTAGCTAGTAATTGGAAGATGTGAGATATGATTTGATAGCAATATCTAGGCGAGGGGGTCGATCGAGGGCATCGGTCGGTAGACTAGTTATATATGTTATCATGAGTCCCCATGTTCTAAGCTTTTTTCCAAGAACGCTTGGAACTTTTGGTTTTCTGACTTCTTCCCTTGATTTCTTTTGGAATGAAAAGTGGCTTTTTCAATTTTTTTTGAATTTTGGTGATTTTTATCTAGGGTTAGTTGCATCATTTCTTACTCTAAATTTAAAATTTTTTTATTTAGGTTAGTTTTGAAGCTTTTAGGGTTTGTAAATCGTCTCTTGAGATTTTTCCTATTTAAGGTTGATTTTTGCTAAAGGTCACTCTTGGTTGCTCTCTCTCCCTTCCTTATGTATTTGGTTTTACAAGTAAACTTTTTGGTTTCCTCTATCACTTCTTTTCCCTTTTCTATTCTTTTTTTTTTTAGGTGCTTAGTTCCGATCCTCTTTCTCCTTTGCTTAAATAGGTGCTAGTTTACTTTTTCTCACCATTCTTTGCAATGTCAGGTACGATTTTTGCTTTCTATGTTTTTATTGTTTGCGATGTATGTGTCTACTTCTAAGACCAAGGGGGAAACTTCAAGGATTTTATTGAAATTTATTTTGGGTCTAGTGGGACTTTGACCTCATAATATGTTTCTGACAAAGACTTTAGGATAGATTCTTTGATTCTTGGTCTACATTTCAAGCATGTTGAGGGAAGGGTTTATTTTGGTTCATCGTTATCTCCTGTAGGTAGATTTTGTCAAACTTTCCTAGTTAATCGATCGTTATGCCTCTAAAGACTCTTAGGAACCAGGGTCCTTCTTCGTCCAATCGTCTTTCAAGGGATTGGTTGATGGAGTGGTCTTTAGATGAGAAAAAAAGTGTTTTTAGTTAATCCGGGATAAAGAAAGAAAGAGGTGATAAATTAATCCATTTATTTTATTAACTTAGGGCAAGTGGTTTTATTGTGGGATAATTACTTTCTCCCTTATGAGGATTATTTGTGTGAGACCTTCTAGAAGAAATTTTTAAGGGAGTTTTAGGGAGGGTATTCTCTCGATTTTGTCCTATACTTACTAAAGAGAGTATTTTTTTGGGTCCTCCTTTGTGTTTTTCATTTTATTTGTTTCTTGTTAAAGAGGATGAAATTTTGCCCCCTTTTACTAATTTTGAGATTGGTGTTCTTCTTTATTTGAGGGCTACTCCTTCTATGCTTACTCCTAATAGCTGGTTACTGCTCTGTGCTATCACCTTGAGGTCTAAACTACTGTGGAGTCTTTCTTTTATTTCTTTCAAGCCTTTAATCCTGATAATAATGCTTGGTTCTATCTAAAAAGTAGGGCCCATAGTGGAGACACTAAGAACTTATTGAAAGGTTTAAGTGATTCTGTGAAAGATTAGAAGGAGAAATTCTTTCTGGAAGTCCCTAGGAGGGGTTATCACCCTTATTGGTGGTTTAACGAGGCTAATTTTTTTTATTCATAAATGGGTTAAACCAATAGTTTGGTCTGCTCGTCCTTCCTTGGAAGAGTGCTCTGAACTTTCACTTACCACTATCGATGCTTTTAGCAATGTTTCTGAATATTTCAAGATTTACGATTTGATTAACATGGATGAGGTTATTTCATACTTTTGTATATATATTATTTTTCCTTCCCTCTTTTTTCTTCTTTCTTTCGTTCGTTCATGGTTCGTTTTTCTTTCTTTTCAAGTAGGAACAAGTTTAATGCCTTGAAGGCCTTCTCTAATGTTCTCCTAAAGGCCAATTGTCATTCTAAGGAGAGTGGGAAAGTAAGGTCAGGTGCGAAGGTCTCCATTGGTTGCTCTAAGTTAGGTCACTCGAGGTCGCATTCTTTTGATAGTGATGATTTTCCTAGTAAATATGAACAACGAAGGTTTAAAGGGAAGACATGGTCAACCCTAAGTCAAAGGAAAATGCTATTGTTTTGTCTGAAGGTGACTTAAAAATTCACGACCAGGGAGAGAAACTTCATGTTAAGAAGAAGCGTCCTGATGCAAGATCTTGTTCTCTAAAACGAGTCAGAGTTTCTATTTTTGATTATACTTCTCCTTCGTCATGCAAAGCTACTACTTTGGGTTTTTCCCATTTAGCTCACTCGCCCCAAAACTAGGTGCTGTCCTTATGCATTTTGGATTACGACCCTGCCTTTCACAAGCCTTCTTCCTATGGTCGCATAGTCGTTCCTCCTTGGCTCGAGTTAAAAGGTGCAATGGGCATTCCATTAGAGAATTCCTTGTTTAGCAATAATTATGATGCAGCAATAGTTATTTGGGAAAATTTATTCTTGTTTGATTGTCTTGCTTTTGAAAATTTTATCCAATCCTTTGGTCCTTGATATGTCTTATTTTAAACATATTTTCTTGATATTAATTGTCTATTTTATGAGCATTTTATGTATTTTTATTTCAAGAATCATTTATTTTTGTATCTTTTTTTATTTTCAGGCATTTTATCAAGTCATTATTAAAAAATAGAGAAATTTTGGGCCTGGAAAACCTTTAGAGTGTTTGAATGGAGCATTTAGGCCAATCCTCCCTTATTGGGTTGAGAGAATGACCCTTTTGAGCCTTTGGTGAGGCTATTTATGCAGGGGAGTCCAACATCACACGTTCTGGGTGAGAGAAGAGAGTTTTTGCATTCTGAGGCAAGCGATCCGTGCAACCTATGATAATCCACGACACCAGCGAGCGAGTCTTCCACGATTGAATCCAGGAATTTTAGGATTTGAAGGCATGACACTTCGAGGAGGGTGCGCAACATTTTTGAGCGAGAGGCCAAGAGAGATTTTAGCATTCATCCATCCCCGCGACAGTGGTTGAAAAGCTCTGCTAAGGCACACAATTTCCAACCACAAATAGTGGCGAAAGGACCTCCAGTGACTAGGGGACGACGGGTTGGACACCGCCGTCGACTTTAGCCACCGAATTACAGCCATCTGTGGCATTTTAGGTGCGACCCATGACAAACCAGAGAGCTTCAACTTGTTCGCATTTGTGACCCGTTCATGGCATTTTTTCGTTCGATCCACCATCTGTGGTCATGCATCCAACCTTTGGCAACCTGCCCGTGGTTGATCGTGTATCCGCTGGTGATCCATGGTGCTATTTTCAGCTAGTACCAGAGAACCCAATAGGCAAACCATGGGTAATCCAATAGAGTTATATTTTGGGAGATTTGAGGTGTTTTCGGCGATTTTTCAGTAACTTTCATATTTTTTTCCATTCGGCATGAATTTTACTCCTTCCATCTCATGTATATTTGAATTACTAATGGGATTTCTTGTTAATATATGTAGATAAATTTGTGAAATCCATTAGGGTTCCTGACTGTTTTGATATTTTATTTTAATTGTATGGATTTTGATTTTGATGCAGTGAACTTCTTTACAATTATGCCTGAATGATTAAGTTTTCTTTACAAGACGTTGTGATGAATGCTATTTAGGTTCCTTTTAGTAATCGATGAATTTTAATTGGAATTAGACATCTAATTATAAAGAACAGTTGATTATCACTTAGAAATAAGATTAATTAATTATTGGATTAAGACATAAACTTCTTATGACCCTTAATAATAGTGGATTAGAATGATAATACTAATCTAAATCAATCATTAGGAAGACATTCTAGTGGTAGGCTCTTAGGTTTAAGAAATGCAATTGTAACAACAATCAACTTGAATTTAATTTAGAATTCACTCATAAGTAGCATAATTAGATTCAATAATCCACTATCCCTTATGTGTTTTCCAACTAGTACAGTTCCCCAGTGGGTTTGCTTCTTGCCTTGATAAATTCTCTTTCTCGTTATTGTTGTAGATTACTGTTTATTGCATTTATTTAATTATTAGTTATTTAGAAATCAATCACTTTCATTGTTAGGCTAGATAACAAAGAACAAGTAGTAACTCTAGGCTTTTCCATTCCCGTGAACTACGACATTAATACTCACCATTGCACTAGACTGCATTGATAGGTTTACTGCCTTAGGTGTAGTTGCATTGGCAGCGCATAAGTCCTCGGGGTTGTTAAGAAATTTTGGGGAGGGAGTTACTTCAACTCTTCTCAATGTTTATGGCTTTTTCAGAGATAAATTTATTGCTTTGCACTCAGCTCAAGTTTAGGAGTGTGAAAAGGAAAATGATGAGGTAAAGCACTTAGCTTGCAAGTTAATAGAGAAGTCAACCCAAAGAAGCAAATTGAAACTAGCACTTAGTGTGAGAAAATTAGAGAAGGATGAGGGCATTAGCAACCTGCAACTGATGGATACTTAAATGCGAAGTTTTAAGGGAGAAAATGCTAATTTAAAAAGCCAAGTTAATCTCCTAGCAAATCAATTATAAAGTATAAAAAAAGAATTGTTAAAGGAGTATGCTGATCAGGAATCTGTGTAAGGGAAGCTTTTAGAAGCTTTTAAGGAGGCCCAAGGTTTACGCGGTCAGTTGGAGGATATTTTGGTTAAGATGGTTGAAAAGAATAAGAAGCTTAAGGCCCAAATGGCAGAGATCTTAGAAAGAAACCAGCATGCTCTTCACGTCGCATAATAGGGATGGGAGAATTGTCTTGGTCAGCTGCAGTAGTTTAACCCTAGGCTAGTGTTTTCTACTATTGGGATAAGTATAGAGAAAGAGTTAAAAGATGAGGGATTAGTTTTAATTAAGATAGAGGAAGGTTTATCGATGTAAATTGCTTTGAATATATAGGATCATCCTTTTTTGGTTGGTCAAGATTTATTTTTGACAACCGAGACTGATGCTGTGGTGGTAATTTTTTCAAGGTCTTCAAGTCATGTTCCCGTGGACCCTACCTCTATGGAAGGTCCTAGTGTTGAAGTTAATGCTTCAATTAATGAGAGATCCAACTATCGGTGATATGGCTAGAGATAAAAAAGGGGATCCAGATGAGGAGTATTTTATTGGGACTTTCCTCTTTAAGGCTCCTGAGTGACCAGTCTTTTCAACTTATGTAGTTGTGTTTTCATTTGTGGCTTTTATTTTCTAATTTTGGACTTTGTGTATTTATGAATTTTGGACTGCTTTTACCTATTTACCGATGTAATCCTTTTTCCTTCTCTTTTTATGGTTTTCCTATAAATATAAGTAGTCATGATTTCCTTGATTGTTCTTGTCCTTATTCTCCCTCTTTTTTATTTTTATTTGTGGCTCGTCCTTCTACCTTTGTTTGTGTGGGAGTATCTCGTCTCACTATTATAATAAATTTTTTGAGTTCTTTCATCGAGGGCTATCATTTGCTAGTCCCTTCTCTGGTCAGTGCATAGAATTTAAAGTGAATATCTTTCATTCTTATCTAAGATTGTCAATGTCTCATTTGTCGTATCGAGTTCACTTCCAAATGGTAGAGCGACGAGACGTGATTTTTTATTAGTCTTTCTTTCCTTTGCTTAGTTCCTTTGGTTATTTTGAGGCTCTAGAATGGAACTTTTGGGGTCTTTGAATCAGAGATTCCATTTCCCTACTTAAGCGTCTGATTCTGGATTGGAATATGTTGCTGGTTGTTTTAATGAAAACTGGCATTCTAAATGATGGAGAAGCTTAGGCATTAACTTCTTCCTTTAGATTTCCTTTATGTAAGACTATTGCTTGGCCTTGAATGCAATGCGTATTTTTAATAAAGACGTTCCCTTTTGTTAATTATTATTTTTGAATGAATGCATATCTTGAGTCGATCGACTGATCATGTTGCCTTTAAACCATTTTTAGCTTCTTTGTTTGGTATTTTGGAAGGGCATTTCTTACTCTTCCTGATCGTGTTTATGTGTCTATGGCTTCTTTGATTAGTTTTCTAGCTAGTTGTTCGGGCACGGTGCTCTTTGAGACCTCTTCTAGTCTAAGGATCAATTGAGCTTTGGTACTCCTAAGGCCTCTTCTAGCCAATTGTTTGGGCATAATGCCCTTTGAGACCTGTTCTAGTTAAAGGTTTGACTAAGCTTTGGTTCTTTTAAGGCCTATTCTAGCTGGTTGTTTGGGCATGGTGCCCTTGGAGACCTCTTTTGGCTTAAGTTTCAACTGAGCTTTAGTGCTTTTAAGGCTTCTTATGGCTAGTCATGAGACCTTTTTCGGTCTGAGGTTCAAACAATCTTTGTTTCTCTTAAGGCCTCTAATGGCTGATTATTCAACGCAATGCCCTTTAAGATCTCTTCTAGCCTAAGGTTCGATTAAGATTTAGTGCTCTTAAGGTCGCTTCTAGTCAATCGTTCGGTTGTGGTGCACTTTGAGACCCCTTTCTGGTCTAGGTTTGACAGAGCTTTGGTGCTCATATGGCCTCTTCTAGCTAGTCATTTAGGTGTAATGTCCTTTGCTTTTTTACTTAGTTCAAGAAGTTTAAAATGTATGATGTAGATTCTGTAAATGGGAATAGCCCTTCATTTCATTAGCTTTTTTTAGTACATTGCTAAACATAGTATTTGGATAAGCTTGCCATGTTCCATGTTTTGGGTATCTCTTTTACATCTATTGTATCCAATCAGTATGCCCTCCTAAAATGCATTCCTTGACTCTAAAGGGCCCTTCCTATAGTGCTGATAGTTTTTCATTCTTTGCTTTTGCCACCTTGGTTTTTCTCCTTAGCACTAGATCCCTTTGCTCTAAAATCTTTTTTTTAACTTTTTTTTATTATGGTATCAGGCCACTTTTTGCTTATTTGCTGCGACTCGTATGGTAGCTATGTCCCAAAGTTCCTCTAAGAAGTCAAGATCAATCTTTAGGGCTTCCATGTTCCTTTCTTCTTTGTATTGCTTATTCCTTATTGATGTTGCTCTGATCTCCATTGGAATCATGGCTTCATGCTTGTATGTCAGTTGAAAAAGGTATTACATGTCGCTGTTTGAGGGGTTGTTCGATATACCCATAATATTTAAGGTAGTTCCTTTACCCATCTACCTTTTTCTTGGCCTAACCTCTTCTTTAGCCCTTCCAAAGTAATCTTGTTAGCAAGCTTTGTTTGGCCATTTGTGGCCGAATTTTCGACTGAAGTGTTTTTTAGAGTAATGTGGAATCCTAAACAAAATGCCTTAAATTTCTTACTCATAAACTATGCCATTGTTAGTTATTATTACTCGAGGAATCCTATATCTGCATATTAAGGAATTCCATGTAAATTTCTATATCTTGACTATTGTAATAGTTACTAGTGGTTCAGCTTTTACCCATTTTGTAAAGAGGTCTACTGTTATGATAAAAAACTTCATTTTCCCAGTTGCTAAAGGTAGTAAGCCAAGGATGTCCATTCCCTATACATCGAAGGACCAAGCTATGTTGAGGCTTATCTAATCAAATTAGGGAGTGTGAGTTAGGTAGCCATCTTTTTGGTGGGGGTCGCATTTACATGCTTTCCATTTGGCGTCAATCATCATAGTTGCCCAATAGTACCATAAAAGTAGTGTCTTTCGAACGATAGTTTTGGGGCCTTGGTGGGATCCACAAATTGACTCATGAATTTCTTTAATGATATAATTTACCTCTTTTAGGCTAACATGTAACATCCGCTTCTTTTACGCCTCAAAGAGATTTTTGTTAATTTTTAATGAATAAAATGTTTGTGTTTGTTGCATTAGGCTGGATGTAGTTGTATTAGGAAAAGAGTTTTAAGGGAAAAGAAAGAATAAGGAATAAATCAAAAATGAAAGTGATATAGTGGGAAATGGTATGAATATCCAAAACTTTAGGGCAATGGGCTGTAAATTTAGCCAAATTATTTACTGTAGTAACAAAATTCTGAAAAATTTCCCGTCAGGTAGTTAGGGATGAAATGGTCATTTAACATAAAGTTAGAAGAATTACCAATTTGGACCGAACGATCGAAAATTAGGAGCAAAGTTATAAAAGGCCGGATTGCCTATAAATAGACCAATCCTTCAGAACCCTTCATTTGCAACTTCAGTTCAGAAAATCTTAAAGAGAGAGAGAGGATGAGTTAGAGAGAGAAATAGTGGGGATGGTGAAGAAAAGAAGCTGTGGAACGGATTTAAGCATTATAAAAGCTAGGAAATCACTCCAGAACACTTCCCAAACATCAATCATCAAGTTTAAATTAGCAAAAAGGTAGCAAATCACTCATCTCCCTTATTTTTCAAAAATACTATTCATGGTTAGGATTTCTGAATTTTTATGATTTTGAACTCCATAGAGATTAAAACCTACATTCTTAGTGTTTTTAATTGCTATTGGATGTTTTAAATTAATTGAATATACTTGTGAATGCATGAGTGCAAATTTGAGAAATGAGTTTTTCATGGCTTTTAAGAAAGAGGTTAAATCCAAGATTTAAGCATAAATAATTGGTGGTTTGGGCTATTTTTGAGTGGTAAATGAAGCTTTTATGCTGTTATTGAGTTTTCAATCATCAATTGGTTAACGATGAGTTTTAAATTAGACCATAACGTAGCAGTCGACTTGTAGGCTCTACCAGTCAACTGTAGTGCTCCTGAGTTGCCCAAAATCGTATCCAGAATGCTAGCAGTCGACTGCCAGGGGCTGAAAATTGACTGTCGTGTTCTTATTTTCCAGAAATTAGCCAAGAACAGAGCAGTCGACTATCGGAGTCTTGGAAGTTTACTAATTACTCATTGTTTGAAACAATTTTGAGACAGCAAGCTGGAAGTCGATTACCAAGAGGTTGGAAGTCGACTTGTAGCTCTCTGTTTTGGAAAATTTGACTCAATAACTTATTTTTATCCACAATTGGCCTGTAATTCGCTCAAACGTAGGATTTAATCTTGAATTGTAATGGGTAACATGAGAAATGAAAAGATGTGAGAAATTATAAGAAAGAGAAGAAAAATAAGAGATTTTGATTGAGCATAAACCATAAATGAGAATACTGCAAATGGTTAATCCGCGAGAAGGGATGCATTTAGTTATTCCACGAGAAGGGATGCAATTAGTTATACCGCGAGAATAGCTGCAACTGGCTTTAATCCAGGAAAAGTTTTGCAGACGGTTAACCTGAGAATAATTGCTGACGGATAACCTGAGAATAAATGTGACGATTAACCTGAGAATAAATTTTGATGGTGAAAACCACTAGAATAATTGCAGGTGGCTCATGACCACAAGAAAATCTCATTTATGAATAGAAATTTGTAAGAATTACTGTGTAATACTTTTGACTATGGCCATATCAAATTGCATGATTTCTTTGTTTATGCTCTATATATTGAAATGAGAATGTGAGTTGTTACCATTACAATCTGAGAATGCATCATGTGTGATGAATATTTATTAAAGTGTATGTGTAATCATAAGTATATGCATGAGATAGTTATTTAACATATTTACATTATTCTAATAGCATAATATTTCAAACCATTATGAAAAAGAATGTAGTGAATTTTCGTATTCGTATGGTGGTACAAACAGCTTATTTTTAAACACAGGTGATTATTGCTACTGAGAAATAATTCTCATTAAAGCTGATTTGTATCAGATGCCTAGGTACCAGGTGTTGATGGAGATAAAAGTACTAACTGTTTGCATAACTAGGAGTTTATAGTATTTTAACATGCCCATTTTCCTAAATCCTTGTTAGTATTTTGAAAGGATCATGAGGAAAATTTTGGTGTAGATGAGGAGGGCATATATGTATTAAGATATGTGAGATGGAGAGTTTTGCTTAAAACAGGGTATGAGTGGCAGGCTTGTTGTCTCCTTACCCTGCTCATGTTCACATATCTATAGGTATATATCTGGCACACACTACTATATATGTATGTATAAATATTATGTACAGTTGAATGTGAATGTGAATATCTCTATATCTATCTATTTCATTTAAAATATTTTATTTATTTTCGCTACATAATATGTGAGAACCCGAGTGCAGTAACCCAAACTAGTGGCACTCAACTATTTAACTTATAAAAAGTTAAAAATATACTCGGGTAAAGGTAGTAGTAACTCACCAATTCTATATTATATTACCTTAAATTATTTAATTATCTGAAAGAAATATAGGGTTAGGGGTGTTACATAACACATTTCAAGGATGGTTGCAAAAATTTCTTCTTGTATAAGCTTCCTCCATCTAAATAATATCGCAAGGCTCGTATTTCTACCTTTTTCCTTTGCTCTTTTTTTACAGGGTATTTTCCTTTTTGGAGATACCGTTAAGGCGAGGCCCTCCAATCTTCCTTTTCAAGTGTTACTGCCACTATGGGTTCATCAATACTTGGTCAATCTAATGATGTCCTAATAATAAGCTTAAGTCCACATTGTGCTATTATGCTAGCTAGCTTTGATAAAGAATATGCTTTATCGTTCTCAGCTCGAGGGATTCTACATATCTCATGCTCCTTAAATTCCTTTAACAAACTTTTTGTTTTGGAAACATATTTAGCAATGGTATGTTCTTTTACTTGAGAAGTCTCATTAAGTTGTCCTACCACCAGTTAAGAATCACTATGAATCTGCACATTTGATACTCCTAGTTCCTTCACCAGGGTTAGTCATACTATCAATGCCTTATATTCTACCTAGTTAGTGGTTTTGGAATTTATCTGTAAAGCTTGGTTAATCAAGATCCCTTCAAGCGTTAAAAAAAGGTACCCTTACTCCGTTTCCTTTCCTTCTTGTTAATCCATTAACAGATATCATCCATCTTGATTGTTTATCTGCATCTTGCTCCTTAATCGTATCTTCTGCACTAGTGTCCGAAGGACTTGAGGGATCTATGAAGTCTGCTAGCACCTGATACTTGATTGCTTTTTTAGGTTCATTTATGATAGAGAAATGAGAGAGCTCGATTGCCTAATTAGCCATTCACCTTGCTATATCTGGCTTTTTCAAAACTTGTTTCAATGGATGATTCGATCATACAATCATCTGCTACTTTTAATAATATGGGCTTAATCTTTATGAGGAGACCACAAGAGCAAATGTTAGCTTCTCCACTTTCTGATACCTGAGTTCTATGCCTTCCAATGCTTTGCTGGTGAAGTAGATAGGGAGTTAGTCGTTCTTATGTTGTATGAGGGTTGAATTCACAGCTCTTTCAATGGTTGCTAGACGTACCACTAGTGTCTCCCTTGTACCTCAAGTTCGGTTTCTTCTTCAATCCTTGTAAGCTTAGCGCCTTTACGATGAGTCCACCTACAAAAATGAAAAGTTATAATTTATATCAGCATTGCAGAGTCATACATAACATCAAAAAAGTAATAGATATTACCAAGTTCCTACACTCTTTTTTACAAAGTTCTTTTGGAAGAAAACTGCACTCTAACCCATAATATAAATTATGCTAGTCTTTAGTTGATAACTATATTTTAGCCAAGCAAACTCAAACTCGATCACTAATTACAAAAATGGTGGATAATTGCTCAAACTTAGTTTATATTCTTTACTTGGCATAATTGCTCAAGACTTAATTTTTTTTAACTATGGAAGCACAATATGATATACCTAGGAATTCTAATCAGCATTTCAACTTCAGTGCCAAACAGATTTCTATATAAATAGCTTCAAGCACAATCTAGTTTGGAATTAATAATATGCCTGCTCCATCAGCCTTTCCATTACAATGTAGTAGCAAATTTGTCATGCTTTCTACAAGAATTTTTCTTTTTAAAGATTTAACTTGGAATATTTTCCCTTATTTAGGTAGCAAAGAGGAATCATTTTTTTTACTCAAAACCTTGGTTAGACTCAAATTGTGAAGAAGACTTCTATAGTTAGTGATAGAGGTGAAACTTCATTTGTTAAATGCACTTTTTGATATCCTGAAATTTGACCATGATGAAAAAGAAATTACATAAATGCAAATAATAAAGAACAAATCCATCACAAACCAACCAATGAACCATTAAAAATCGAAAACATCAGTTGACAAAAAGTACATTACCTCAGATGACCCACAGTCTTGATCTTCATCGATCCAATCGAGCACTTTAATGGCAGAGATGCAATGATAGTGAAGGTCCACTATTGCTATTGTGCGCCTTGCCCTAGGGGAACGTTTGGGACCACTTATTGTTGGAAGATTTTATCACATGAATGGGGTTCTGATTCTCCTTTTTAGATTTTTTTTTAATTTGTGTTTTTTATTTAAATTGTTTAAGTGAATTTTTAAGATTGATGAGTGAGCATTATTGATACATAGGCATGATGACTAGTCATTCCATTGTTTAAATAATGTGTCACATCATCATTTAATATGATGAATCAGTTAGGACATCGTCTACTAATGTCTTAAAAACTAACAAGTTAGACGTCGTAATCTTTCAAGGACCAAAAAGTAAATTTTATTTTTAATAACATGATAATTAAAAAT
Organism: Senna siamea; assembly: GCA_031216115.1. NCBI lineage: Eukaryota > Viridiplantae > Streptophyta > Magnoliopsida > Fabales > Fabaceae > Senna > Senna siamea. Next base: position 17,073,997 of record CM062356.1, read on the forward strand.
TATTGGCTTATGGGCATATTGATTTGTTTAACTGGCATGAAAAATTGGGCAGATTTGGTTTTTAAAAGCTAACTTTGTTTATTAAATACGAATGCTTAGTCAAGCTTTGTGGGATTGAGAAGTTATTTATTTTTAAAAAAAATTATTTAATTTAAAAATTTTAGGTTTTTGGCAAAGCTATACTTATACAAAAACATAAGTTCTTTTAAATGATAGTATAAATGATTTTTTAGTTATAGAGAAAAAGTTAAAAATTAAAAATTATGTTTTTAAGTAAAAGTATAAGCTAAAAATTGAATATTTTAAAATGAAAACACTCAAGCCAAAAATTTTTATTTACTGTAATACCCATTACTTATCGTTGAGCCTTTCAAAATCTTTTTTAAAATATTTATTATGATTTTATTCTTTATACTAGTAGGTGCATGCCAATTTTTTAAAATTTTAATTTTAAATATAAGTAAAAAGTTACTTTAACTTCCTCTTGTCGTGTAACTTCTTCTCATGTGTCATTTTAAAATAATCAAGTTTTCATAAAAATAGGCCCTTAGGCCACAATAACTTCGTACATGGGCCTACTTGGCTGAGTTTTTGTAAAGGAAACATTTGTTTATTTTTGTCAAAAGTACAAAAATAGTTGGTTTGAAAATTGAAGATGTTTGCCCAAGTTAAAATTTAACTTCTAGAAAAAAAAATCCATTTTTAACTTTTTTTTAGTGCTTCAATTGTTTTAAAAGAGCCAAAAAGCAATCCAAACTTAGCTAACATTTAGAACATTTTGAAATATATTTATTTATATAATTTTATGAGAAAAAAGCTTGTTCAATTCTTCATTATGTATAGTCTTCAATTTTATTCTTTTTTTTTTTCCTTTTAGCTTCCACAATATATTATGTAGTCAATTTTTAATATTACTTAAAAATTTATACTAATAATTAATTTATCAGTATATTAATTATGATTGTAATAATAATAGTTAAATGAAATTTTTTTCTAAAAAATTATCGACTAATTAATTAACAAAATTTCCTTGAGTAACCACAAATTTTATAAAATTATATTAATAAATTACAAATGAATGATATTATTTTTAATTAACTCAATTAAACTATTGTTGATAAAATAACAGTAGATTGCCCAAAAGGCAGAAAAAGCAAATTTAGCTTTATGATGTGTCTTAATCTTTACATGTCAGCCCCGCACGATGTCTAATCACAATTGGCCTCATCGATCAGGACTAGCATACAGTAAACTTATAAAATTGCAACTTGCATATATAAAAAGAAAAGTAAAAAAAAAAAAAATGTGTCTCAAAATAATTAATTATTCTTACATCAAAAATTATCTTTCAGATGTTTTTAAAAATATAAAATAGTATAACTATGGTGTGTAATATATATTTTACAACCCACAGCTGACTGAGTTCTGGTATATAAGACGTGTTAATATAATACTGGAACACATAGTATACTTTTGCTAATTTTGAGTTACAAAAAGTTATAGTGCACGGCAAGAATTATTTATAATAGAAGAATTTGGTGTTAACATATATATAAGAGCCAACTTTTGGGTTAAATAGAGTATTTTTTTTTTTTTACAAGAATTTTTTATTAAAAAAATAATTATATTTAAAAAATTATCGATCATTAAATATAAATATTTTATTTAACGAGAATTTAAATTTTAATTAAATTTTTAGATTTTTAGGAACTAATTTTTTTCAATAAATTCAATTCACGTTGTTAAACTTAAATTGAATATCTTTAGCACCTGAATTCCAAACTCAATTACTATCCAGGTCTTTGATTAGGGTTAAGACTTCAGATATATATGTGTGTGTGTGTGTGTGTGTGTGTGTAGAAATTAAGCTTGATCTCTCTTATAAATCAAGCTAGCTAGCTCTTCATATCCTTTCTCTTTAGCGTTATATACGGGACGTCCTGGTGTTGGGTAGAATCTGAAGCCTTCTATATTGAAATACAAGTTTTCCTTGATTGTCCCTGATGTGATTATTAGCTCCATGGGGATTCCTCAAAAGTAAGTAATATCTTAGAGTCTGATCAATGATCATGAATCATGAGTCTTGAATCACAATGCTTCAGGCATGGCGTATGATCTGCTTCTGCTTCTTGTGTATGTATATATACACATGGTTACATACCCTTGATTCATCCTCCTTGTATGTGTGTGTGTGTATATAAGCCCTCTTTCTTCCTCTCATCCCCCTAGATATCCTCCTCAGTCCTGACAGTATTTCATCTTAGGCTTAGTTAGTAAATTTCTGGGTGGAGTATTAAAGAATTTGCTTTGCCTGCTCGGATCTCCTTGGTAGGATCAGGGTTTTGCTTGCTTGCTATCGATCTTCAATTCATGGACGAATCCTTCTTCACAAAGACAACAGTAGTACAGTACAGTTACAGTCAGTATGTGCTGGTGCAGCGTCATCAAGATTCACAACTACGAGGGCCTCATGGGGTGAGCTTATATATATATGTATATATATGTATAGTTTACTCTCTGCAGCTTCTCATTGAAATGGGAATCTTGATGATGCTGCATCAGCATATATATGGCTATTCTCTTCTGTTTAAAGTGCCGTATGCGTTTAAGAATTATCTAGGTAAAAAATCTTGCTACTTAATATTTATTAATTATAGATATTTATATGTCTATGAGTTTTATTAAACAATATATGTATATTTATGCTTTGGTCATATTGTTCATCCTGCATGCTTTTGTTTGCTAATCAGTTAATTCAACAAGGCTTTGGATTAACGAGCCCTTTTGAGTTTAGATCATTTGGATTGGAAAAAAATCAGGTACTTCAATTTGAAGGACTTTAATTTCCCCTTAGAATAAACATTTTGAGTTTTCCTTTTTTTTGTATATTTGAGTACTGATACTGTGTAATGGACTTGCGAAACTTAATTCTGGTATATCTGCCACAAGTTGTTAATAAGATATATTCGAATGTGCTATGTGCATATTAATTAAAGAATATTAATGCCCGAGTATTTTAGAAATTCGATGTGTCTTAGATAATGGCACAATAAAGTACAGTTAATTATACCATTATTCTAGCTAGTTTAAGTGTCTAACTAAAAGAGAAAAGCTACTTCTTTGAGTCTTCGTGTCCGAAAGATGGTGCCATCCATGATCTCATTAATTAGTTCAACTAAAGAGAAACATATGGAGAGCATTCTTTATGTGTCGATGACGAGTGATGCAGTTTTTATTTTGGGATTTGGATGGAATGACTATATAATATACTTTTCAATATCTTTATATAGAGAATGCATGATTTGTAATAGATCATTAATGGAAACCAAATAATTTGGATTAAGCTGTCAAATTATATATATATTATGATTTTTATTAAAAAACACATACTATAAAAAAGTTTTATATATATATATATATATATATATATATAGCATGCATATTCTTTGCAAAAGCTGATGCAAGAGATAGTACTATATATACCTATTCAAATGGGCCTTATTTAGTATTATATGTGTGTTTATCTTTCCAACTCTAAAATAACTTTGGCTTTTCTGGCCAAAGCAAAGTGAATTATATTAATATTCAGTTTACCTCAACTTTATGTTTCTTTTAGGAATTTTGAAGCTTTTATTAATTGAAAATAAAGTGACACTCCTAGTCCTAGAGATATGGTTTTTCTGGATACAATCTACATAGTGATCAGAAATTAGAAAGGGTAAAGAAAACAATTATTTTTCATCCTATAACTAATTTGGAATGCTTGGTCCTATATATGCTGCGTGTGACTTGACTCTGATGTATTCATACACGCTCACATGCTTTGCATGTTTGTAATTATAGCTTTTCTTCATAATTATAGGCCAGAGACGCTCCATCAAGAAGTTTTCTAGTTTTTAAATATATATTTTCATTATTTGATTTCTACTTTAATTTGTCCAATGGATGTGAAAAGTTAGGCCATGCATGCATATATAGATTTTTTGTTTGTTTTTTAATTACAGAAAGTTTGAAGTTAAATTTGAGGACTGCACTATATATATTGGGTACTCTTGAAATTACCATAACTTCTGTATTTTATATTATATTGATTAGAATTTCTGCAAACTTAAATTTACTATAGCTAGGCATGATATATAATTTTATGTAGACATTAATAGTACGTAAAATAGCCTAGCTTTCATTTTCAAAAGTTATAATTAAGAGATATTATGTGTCCTAGCTAGAAAGTGTTGAAGTTACTTGTTGCCATGTCAAGTATCAATTTGTTTCAGAAGTTTCAATTATCAGAAGAAATCCTGAATATATATATGTCTAACACTAACCAGAATAACATGGGATATAAATCTATGCTAGCTTCTGGTGCAATCTGATATTTTTTTCTCTTTCCTTGCCACTTTGATAATTTATATATGATTCTGGACTCTTTCTCACAATGTTAAATTAATACTTGAATGCAGCATTACTAGAGCTGTCATGTATTAAGGATGGCACACAAGTTAGTAATCTTAGAGATCACTTGAAATAAATTAAAGTCCATATAATTTTGTACATGATATGGAGATTTAGGTGGAAATTAATATTAATTGATAATATTATTGATGCTCAAGATCCTCCATTCAACATAAAAGGACATTAATTAGTTGTTATATTTGCAGATGGATCACCTGCCCATATATATATCAGCTTTCCATATATTATATATACATATATATATATATATATATATTATCTACTCAATGGTTCAAATGCATGATGTAAATGTGATGTAAACTAAGTGATTGAAATGTGAAGCTAAATGTTTATGTTTATATTTAGTATATCATTTATTGTACCCAGTAAAGCGAACTGAATGCTGCATGCTACAGACAGCTAATAGAAGGAGATAGTGTCAGCTTATTAAGCCGACACAGTAGCTAGTAGCAATGTGATCAATCAGTGAAAATTAATGTATCTCCGTTGTTAGGAGACATATATATAGTGCAGGTGCTAATATGTTGCGTTGAACTGAAGGCTAGGAGGAGATTTTCAAGAACAATCATTGGGGGAGAAGATATACACACATAGTTATATAGGTTTTACTAACCAATATCTTAAAGTACTAGTTAAGGTTTTTTTTAAAAGAAACATTATTCGGTACCTAAATTTATTTGTTAAAATCTTATATATATATACAGAGAGAGAGAGAGAGAGAGAGAGAGAAATGATATTGGAAAGAAAAGGAGGGCTAGTGTGGACCAAATTTATGTGGCTTTTGTTTGAACAACGTGGTATAAAATATTTGACTTTTGACATGACTAATGTTTCGATATAAGACCAGGTCAACCTTCAACTGCAAGAGCAATTTCCCCTCATAATTTTTCTCCTTTCCAAATTCAAACCTCATTTCTACACAATCCATCTCTTCCCTATTAACATCAATCTGGGTACACAGCTTTAATGAAAGTTCAAAAAGAAATTTCAATTTTTTGAATGAAGTGGGCGTAATATTGTATTTTTATAGAGAAATGAGGGTATCTTGTTCTATTTAGAGGCAAATGCTGCCACCTCGCCCACCTGACCATCCCTTGTGCACCTCACATGTCCCCATGTGGGACTCCAGCGGACATGGCCAGCAAACACCATTCTCAAAATCCAAAACACGCTACACCCTCCATCAATTTTTTTTTTTTTTTTTCAAAGGAAAAGAGTTGTTCAAAGATGTATAACTTTTCAATTTAATTTTCAAACATTAATTTTTAATTGTTTGATTAATAAGATAAGTAGATAAAAATTTAATTAATACAATATATTTATAAATTATATGTGAAGAAAACAAATAATATATTTTATATTTTTTAATTGTTGAATAAAATTTAGTTTATTATTTAATATACAAGTTAAGGATTAAATTAAGATAATTCATCTTTTAAAAATTAAATTAAAAAACTTGTATTTTTTTTATTAAATCATTAATTTATTTTAAAAAATATTTTTCACTACGAATTTATAAATTATACACCAACCACAACACACCACGTGACACCATGTTTGACCCTCCACGTCATCCTTTGACCAATGGTAATTGTCGCTCCTATTTGAACTTAATTGATTCCTCATCTTTTGCTTGTGTTAACTTGCTGCAGTTCTGGGTTACCTCAAAAATTTTACATGACCCAGAGACTCAGTGAATTTGTGCTGTACTAGGAGAGACAGAGACAGAGTCCTCAGAAAAGCATCATATAGCCTCGATTTTCATTTACTTGTGAGCATTGCAGTCAAAGCCCTCAGAGACCCCAAAAAAAGTGAAGCTTATTATTATTTTTCCACCGTCATTATGCCATTCTAGATTTGTTTCATACTGTGTATGTACCTTTTACAATAATTTTGTTTACTAGAGATGACGATAATTAATTGCATGTGCTTGGAAAATTATTTTTTGACCAGTCAAATAATCTTCATAAAGATGTTTCTTTCCAAATCATTAGATTCCCTTCTGAACATTTCACTCGTCCCTCCCTTCAATTTTGATCTTCTCATCATATTTTGACTAAAATGCAAAAAAAATTTATTAAACTAGATCTCACATAATTATTTAAATATAAAAATTAAAAATTTTAAAAATTTTTTATTAATCTTTTTATTCAAAACCCTTAAATAATAATATTTCAATAAAATTAAATTATATCAAAATATAAAAAAAATTTCTTAAACTTTTAAATCTTGTGTAAAAAATTTTTTTTGAACTTTAAATTTTATGTAAAATTTTTTTAAAATAATCTATCGTTTCAACTCTTCATTAAAGTTTTAGATAAAAAATTAACTTATTAGGTTTCTTGCATAAATTATGAAATTTTAAGAAGTTTTATATTAATTTTTATGATTAAAAATTATCTATACATTATCTACAATTCAAATAATTATATGCAATTTAAACTTATATTTTTTTCCCACCGATTTAACATTCATGAAATATTATAAACCGCATTCTGCGATTGCAGTACCATGAGCGGCAAATTTGATTAAGATAATAGTACAAAAGAAAAGAATACCACAAATTAATTCCTTTCACATGGTAAGCTCAGCAGGAGTCTCTGGTAGTAAATATTAAATTCAGAGAATACTTTCAGATTGGAAAATTTTGAAATCTGAATTTATAGCCTCACTATTCTAACTACTGTTCTCCCTACATACTTGGCATGTGCATGTGAAAACCTCCAATAAGTTTCTTATAATATTAGAATCCTAAAATATGCTTCAGTGGTTGTAACTTGTAATGGGATAAATACTTAGGTATATTTTTCGATGATGTTAGGTGTGAAAATTAGCAGGATTTGTAGGTTTTGTAGGTGAGGCATTTTCTATTAATGCTAAGTAGAAAAATTAGAGACCTACACCTATATATGAAGGACCAAAAACAAAAGCACAGGCATAAAAAACCAAAAGGAGGGAAAGAAAATCAAAGGTAAAAAAGGAGAAAAAGATGCTTTAGCACCGAATCCATGGAGATGAAGCAGAAGTAAAAGTGGCAAATTATTGTTGTGATCACAAGATTGACCATATCAGCCACTTGCCAATTAATTATTATAATATTCTTTCCTTTAACCCAAATAATGATTTTAAAATGAAAAACACAGGGTAGAAAGATTATTAAAGGAATATATTGTCTGTGCTTGCATAGTAATGGTATTATATTGGTGATTTGGGAACTCTAAGAAAGAGAAATTCAAAAGCGATTTGATTAATAAGTGATGACTGAGAAACAAGAGTCATGTTCATACGAATATGATATGAATACGGTATTTTTGAGTAATGTGAGAGGGTTGATTCATCCATGTGATGAAGAAAAAGCATCTTAAGAAAATTTAGCTCAAATGTCATTCATTAATTCTACAAAATTAAAAGCTTGGGATGCTCGCAATTGTTTTGTTGAATGCAGCAAAATAGTACCAAGTTAAGAAACGAGCAGAATAAATTTTTTTTAACAGACTTGTGTTGTGGACTGAGGGGCATACATAGGGTGTATGACCCTTCACATGAGAACCAGCTAAGGTCTGTCTCTTAATTAGTGACTTCCCGTTTCAGTAACTACCCTACAAGAGTTGTGTCTTCATAAACAATCAGACCAGGGTTTCGTTCATGCATGTATCAATGAAAAGCACAAATCTTTCACTTCCAAACCCCTGTGCAGCTTAATCATGCCTATTGAATGACATTATGAAAAGTTGTCTTTATACTATTAGATCACCTTGAAATCTATGAGAACGTTTAAAAGGTAGAAAGATAAGTTCTTTCTTATTTGTACACATGTCATTAGATCTCTTTTAGGCTTAATTAAAGCCATATACTCATTATAGGACCAAGATATTCACAAACAAAACCATTATAGGTTAATAGGATGTCTATTGCAAGGCTTCTACTAGGTAAGGTTTGGGAAAGATCAAATATAAGCAGTCTTATCCTTGTAATTATAAGGAGAGAGACTAGACTAAAATTTGAACTCGTAAACTATAAATCATATAATATCAACTCTACTGTTGTTGCAAGTTTAACCGTCTAACATTATAGGTTGAAAGTTATAAAATATTTATGAGACGAGTGGCTTAAATATTTGGAACAAAATTATTTCGACACCCAAATAGTATAGAAATGCTTAATTAAAAAAAAAAAACAGAGAGAAAGATTCTCACACCCAAAAACATTCACAAACAAAATCAAAGAAATATCCACTTTATGACTAGGAGATTCACAAGAAAAATCCTTCATATTTGGCTCTAAAAGATAAGATCAATTAAGATTTGAACCATTGTCCAATTTCATCGCATCGGATACCTGGCTTCTACCACTAAACCAAGTTATGAACTTAACATAAACGTATTTTGAGATATGCAAGTACAAGGCATCTTATATAATACTTAATTATAACTGTTTTTCAATATACATTTTAAGAATATATATATATATTTTTGGAGAGTTTACAAACGTTGCATTTTGCCCACATAAATAAGTTGGTTCGGCAGGTTTACAAAATCCAAATCTTTAGACACTAAGTATATGTCTTACAATATTAGAGCACTACTATCAAGTGGCCATGTATTGCTAAGATATACACACTCCCCAGAAGAATCTACTAGCAAGCATTAATGAATAATGATCTCTCCTTGAACCCGTTTATATATATACACATCAAAGTCCCACAAGAACCACACTTTCTTTGTCCTTCTTATCCCCTTTGCCTCTTTCTCTCTCTTTCTCTCTCTCTCACACACACACCAAGAGTGTGTTGTAGGTAGTACTAGCTAGCTGTCAGCTCCTGTGTTGTGTCTCTAATGGATGAAAAGTGGAAGGTATCAAAGAAGGAATCAGGATCAAGCAGTAGCAGCTCCACCAAGTCGTTGTTCTCAAGAAACAGCTCAACTTCAAACTCCCCTCTCCTCAGAAGCTTATCACACAAGAGTTCATCTTCTTCCTCAAAGTGCAATCTTCCCAGAAGCTATTCACAAAAGAATGCCTCCATTGGTCGCAAATGCACCAATTTGGCTAAGGAACAGAAAGCCAGATTTTACATTATGAGGCGTTGTGTCGCCATGTTAGTTTGCTGGAACAAGCATGGTGATTCTTGAAGTCTATTATTCCACTGATCCCCTGTTCAGATTTTATGGGTTTGGTTGCAACTTGGACAACATTTTCGTATCTGATCGAGAAAGGGATCCATTTTTTTTTTTCTATTTTGAAAAATCTCTTCAATATTATAGATTCGATTGTAATTACGAATTAATTAAGGTGAGTTATAAGATTTACACATTGCCGAAAATGATATATATATATTTCAACTAACTCCAGTTTAGGCTTCAGAAACATACTTCTAACCTTGATTTATGTTCTTATACTCTTTGTTTGATTATCTCTGTTTCTTTGGCTCTGTCTTTTATGTGTACAAAGGAAAAAGGTTTAGCGTTTAGCTTGCTGGTAGGGGAGAGAGATATAAAGATATTTTCTTCAACTGCTTCAAGTATACAGTTTAATAGTATTTTGGATCTGCATTGAATATATAAGCCACATTCTTTCTTTTCTCCTATTAGAAACAAAAAGCAGATCACACTGATTACTCCAAAACGTTAAAGACTTACAAAACCTCAGTTTTTCTTTCCTTCTTTCTTTCTTTTTTGATTTTCTTACTTATCAAAGATAATGAGTAACGACACCATCCAAAAGGGAGATTTGCAATTTAAAGTTAGATCTCCTCTGAGACAGGGGAGCTTAGGTGCCATCCATTTATGAAGGTGGGGGTATTATGATTGTAAAGTTGTGATCTTTCTTTTTCCCCTTTTTGTCCCCACTCCAATCAATTACTAATTAGTTTTCAATATGTCATCAACTGGGCTTTATGATGTCATTTGCAAGATTAAGCACAACTGTAAAAAGCCGTTACATTGAGTAATGATCAGAATAACACCTTCATGTTGGGTACTTAGGTCTATATACATTTATGAAGTTGATGACCCTTCCTCTCTCGCATTGACATAATAATCATTATTGACTGACATTACTAAATCTATATTTACAGTAGTTAGAAAAGAAATATAGTGAGAGGCAAAGTTTACTAGTACTCATTGTGAACTTCGAGGCTTGATTATTATCATTAATCACAAAGGAAAATTTGTGATATGAAGCCCCCCAGACTTATCAGCATACATTGTCTATTTGATTCCATTCCTCCTTGTTGCTCATAGGGTGCCCTGTACGCGAGTTCATGAATGGCGATTCAATTCTCATACAGTCATATCATTCATAAAGCAAAACAACATAGAGACAGAAGTAACAAAAAGTAGGATACAAGAAAGAAACGACATGTTAGCACTTGGGGATGATTGGGAAGTCAGTGGTATGAACTATAAACACCGTTATTGGCCTGCCCAAAGAAAAGTCTTTCAGAATTGCCACTTAAGGAAGACCACAAAAAAAAAAAAAAAAACAAATTTTAATACAAAGTTTAGTTTGTACTAGGTCACCTTCAGTCTGAAGAGCTTCTGCAATAACAGCATCTGGATCAACACCCCACCACTCTTCTATTCAATTATAGGTAGCTAATGGCCAACTTAATTTTCTTCATTTCTTGAATATATGGATAGAGGGTGAGCCTTAAAGCAACGCTAAAATTGTTACCATGTCACCTGGAGGTTATATGTTTAAATCTTAAAAACAGTCTTTCAACTTGTAGGATAAGACTGCGTATATCTAACCTCCACCTGGTGGAAGCCTTGTATACTCGACTGCCTTTGAATGTATGGACACTTCTTTGTGTCTAGGGAAGAAGGTGAAGTTAAAGGGTGTTTGCATAGGAGAGTAGCTCTTAACCTCAACTTGTGAGCATGACAGAGGAGAGTTCCTCTTTTGGCCAACAATGATAAAGTTGTACACAGTCTGGGGATCTGGGCTAAGTTTGAATGGGGCATTGAGTTATGTAGGATGGCCCATCCACTCCAAAAACCATCTGCCTCCATCCCTATTTGTTTCCACCCATCATTATTGACAAATAAAAAATGTTAATAACCCATTGGGAGCTATGGCAGGATGCAGTTGGCATAAGATTGGCTAAGACTAAGAAGCAAGAAAGGTATATTGGTCATTTATGTTTTGTGCAGTAACAAAACCATCATTTATAGCCATAAGTAATATTAATGCCAAGGGAAGTGACAACTTATGGTTCTATTTCCAGACTTAATAATGCAGTCATTGAGATAGATTCAAAAAGAAATCTTAGATATTTTTGGTTTTACTGAAGGGAAAGAAATCTAGAACCATTGGTGGTGAATCATGTCTTTCATAACTCAAGTACGCTCGTGAGAAACGAGAAACCAAAGGAGAGACAGAGATGACACGGAACTAACTTAGCTGCACCTGGAGAGGGTGGCATCCTTGCTGAGCTAATAGAAACAAATTGTGTCAAATCATTGTCGTGATTTAGAACTTCTTTATAAAAGCATAAACAACACAACAGGAAAAATAACCCCACTAATCCTGTAGGCCTGAACCATTCTTTGTATGCAGTAAGTTTATATCCCTATGTCGTTGGATTGAAGTTCCCTAAACAGAAGTCATAGATTGCTCAATAAGAGAGACCGTAAATACAGCACTAGTCGGTGCAATTGCACTTGTCGTTTCCCTTCGTTTTAATTTTTGGGACCATGGGACAATATCGTTTTCTTTCTCCTTTATAGTCAACATTTTCAGTCTTAATGTCTTGGACTCTTGGAATAGGAACTTAATATCAATGATATTATTAGATTATGTAGGGTGTGTAGTAATTAGAAGAAAGAAACACAATTCTTGATTTGGTAGCAGGAATCAAATTGTGCTTTAACACGGAACAGAAGAACCAAACAATAAATAAAGAACTGTTAGTATGGTAATGCATAACCAGCTGGCATTGTTGCTGCCATTTTCGCACGATGCCAAACAAAATTGTCATTTGTCAGCAGCAGCAGCCTTAATTTAATTTTAAGGTTAGCTATGGAATTGAATTCTTTGAAATTCGCTTTTACAAATGAAATTTGCAGAAACAGACCTTTAACTCACAGGGAGTTAACGAGCAAAACATAATTTACTGTCCACAGATATAGAGTGTACGTGTTTGTGTTTGGAGTTCTCGATTTCACAGCTAAGCCTAGGGCCGAGTCAATTCAATGGGTTTTGTTTGGAAGCGACAAGGCAACTTCAAATGTGAATGGCGAATTGATTACTCTCTAATTCAAAGATGTTAAAGCAGGTAAGAGTCGTAGAGAAAGCGTCAAACTTTGTTGGCTTCCTTGTTGAACTAGTCATCCCAAAACTCAAAATTCAATTCCCAATTTGAAGTGCCACACGGTTGAGGAATGTGGAATTCAAAACCATTGACCACAGTCAATCAAAATGTTAACCCACCTTCTGAACTGATGGGATTTTGTTGACAAAATGAAACATTAAACTGGTAATAAAGCCAATGCTTGAGATGAGACTGTGTGAGGGAAATCCATAATTAAGTTGCTAGTTGCAAGCCATGAGGGGATATGTATTTGGTAGGGTTTCTGCCGAAGTTAGAATTTTTTTTAGACATATCAGAGGATCACTAGCTAGAATAATCAGTTCTCTGCTGTTCCATTCAAAATGATCGAACAAAAAATAAGTTATGTATCAGCATTTTGTCAGAACATAATGGTGCAAGTTGAGAGTTGAGTGAGGCAGAGGCAGTTCACAAAAACAATAATGGAAGAATGATTACAAAGAATAAGCCATTAAAATATGATATAAACGAATCCACAAACTAGAAACACAGAGGGAATAAGCATCTCTTCATCTTTTTCAATGTATGCCCAGTCCACTGCTCTGCAACTGCCAGTCTCGAGTAGCAGCAGATGCTTGTTTCCCAGAAACAACTTTTATCAGCTTTCAAGCGTAAAATTGAATCCAATTACCAGGAGACAAGTTCTCACTCAGTTCACAGTTCAGAGTCTCTTATTAGTTGATAATCCTATGCTATTTACAGTATAAATCTCGTAACTGAAAGTGTATGCTCTAATGAATCATTTTTTTTTCCAAAGTTGCCTAATCGTTATCATTTAATCCTCCAATGCTCAGTTTCTGTTACACCTACTCGAGTTCCTGCTGAATACTGAACTCAATTGCCTAAGGCTTCTACTCATGGACCCAATCTCAAAACTTGAAGATGAAGTTGATCTAGACCCAAGCCTCCTGAAGAATGAGAAGAAATTGCGAAATATTCTGCTTAATCCACGACTTTCGCTAACTCTAATGCTTCTCATTGCTTGGGAAATTCTTCTAGGACCTTCGTTTGTATTGAACCCACCATCCATTTCTGTGTATACAACTGGTAAATGACTGTCCGAAGCGCCGCGGCCGCCGGGAAATCTTCCTACGGCGAAGCCTCCACCTGGTAGCCTCCATATCGTTAATCCTACCGTTTCTTCATCGATTTCCCCTGATACTCTACTTTCCATTGGGCTTCGATCTGAAGGTAACTCGTTGCGGCATACAGGACACGAATTCCGCATTGACAGCCACGGGACGATGCAATCCGAATGGTAAATGTGCTTACAGGGCATTTCACGCGCCTCTGAACCCAGCTCAAATGCTTCTTTACAAATAGCACAGTGTGTATCCGTACTCACATGGTCATCCACAATCTCAATCGTCGGCATTGATTCAATCGCCGTTTTGGACGCCGGCGGGTTCTCCGGCCGCCCAAGCCCATTCGCTTCGATCTGCGCAAACTGCTCCAACAACCGATCGAAGCCTGACCCCAGCAAAAACTCCGACACAGCCTGCGGCAAAGGTCGGAGACCCGAGCCATCTCCATCGTCATAGTACAACTCGAAGCTACTACTCCTCTCATGATCACCACCGTCGTCCGTGGAACCACCATCGGCGGGTCCACGGAGAACGATTACTGGGTTAAAGGGAGACCGGCTGCTGCCGTTGCTGCGTCTTCTCCGGAACCCTTGTCTCCTTGAATTAAAGGAATTTTGAGGTTCGTGGGCGAACATGGACAAGGCACCAGATGTAAATGGGCTCAGAGGATGGTTCGATGATGGATTCGCCTGGATCTCTTCAACGAAGCCACTTTCGCAGTGTGGACAGGAGATGCGGTCCTGAGCACTCGAGAGACGAACAAACTGGGTGCACCTGTAGCACCAATACGATGCCGTTGAGGATGCCATGTCCGGGTTCATTTTCTTCAAGATCCAAACTTCAAAAGGAGTTGACTTGCTCAAATGGAGAGAGATTGTATGTATGAATCTGCGATGAGGAGTAAAAGAAGACGAGAGCGTCAATCAATTTAAGGCACGCGAGGAAGGTGAGGAGAAATGTCAAGGGCAAAGAGTGTAGTTTTCAAAAATTATTTTTATTTCTTAAAAATAAAAAAATATTTAAATAATTATTTTTAGATAAAAAATAATATATATAATATATATTTTGATAATAAAAAAATAATTAAAATATTTTATAAATTATAATTTTTAAAACAAAAAAATACATAAAATAAATTTTTTATTAATAATATGTGTATAAATATATAACAATAATATTAATATAAAATTTTAAAATTAATTTTATATAATAATTTTAAAGAACAAAAAAACATAATAACATTTATATAAGCCTAAATTTACCAACTCTTTCTTGTGTTATGAAAAATAAATGGCATATTCTAATAGGTTATTTCATTGGTAAAACAATTTTATAAAAAAATTTTACTTTTTCTCCTTAAAAGATATTTTTACTTACAATTTAGCACTTCAAAAAATAAATTTGTCACCTGACTTTCATAGGAACATACTATTAATATATTAGCTTCAATCCAGGTCCATGTTCCTTCTTTTTCATATACTTTGGGTCCAATCCAACTTGGTTAAAGTGGGCATGGACTAGCTCAAATTTAAAAAAGTTTTGTAAAAAAATTATTTTTTAATATATAATTCACAAAGATAGTAGAATAAACTATAAAAAAATTTATATAAGTTTAGCATAAAATAGAAGTAGATTTCAAAATTTGAGAGTGAAGGAAAAAGATATGTGGCTGTGTTGTGTGAGGGATGTTTAAAATCGATATTAAATTAAAATAAACTGATTAAAAATCAAACAAAATTTAAAAGACTTTGTTTGATTTAGTTTTTAAAATAAAAAATCAAATGATTTGGTTTGATTTTTTATTTATATTTGTTTTTCTTAATTTTAATTCAATCATTTTCTTATATATATATTTTAATATTTTTACCTTTCAATAGTAAAAATTAAAAAAGATTTAAAAAAATTACATATATCAATTAAAATGTGGTTATATACTTATTGTTCGTAACATAAATAAAAAATAGTGATATGATTAGCAAACGGATAGTTGAATGAAAATTTTATTAATCTATTTAAAACCAAATAACAATTGTTCTAAGAACTTTATCTTGTACCACAACTTTATATAACATAAATTGTAAGTTAAATCCAAATAACAATATCTCGTTATATAAAGTTCGTAACAAATTTTGAATGCCCCTATATTGGTTGTTGTATGTGGTACATAGCTTTTGCTTCTCCAACTAAGTCTCAACCATTTGAATAGCATATATATATATATATATATATATATATATATATTGTCTCTATTTATCATGACAACCTATTTGGGAATAAATTAGCATAAATATAAATTTTAAATTACTTAACATGCATAGAGGGGGACTGTAAAATTTAAGATAATAACAAACATATGATGATTAGAGAGACTACTAAGTGCAAACATACTTGTTTTACAGTGGTAGGCCATCTCTTCTCTGATTAGCCACAAGATAAACTCCTGAAAATAATGATAAAGGATACTAATACTCCTCAATCCTCTTGATAATGATAAAACTCAAACTCAAAATAAAGATAAACTCTTAATATAGGAGTGTCATTTAGATACGTTTCTCAATGGGGCAAAAGAAACACAATAGGAATAACACTATAGCACCATTAAGAACCTAAATCTCTCCATGTGCATCTCTCTCAAGCATCAATTTTTCTTGAATTGCTTGAGGTAAAAATTCAAAAAGCTTTAATAAATGATCAATTAGTTTCTTCTTCCACAACTAATCCTCATTCTTAATGTCATGGGCCAAAATTTCATTTAATTATACGTAAACTCTTGGTAATATCACCATAAATGAATAAAAACCATGCATTCCAATGTTGAAGCAAAAGGAATTTGAAATTATATCTTCATATTTTCCACCACATTATTTCCCAACACATTCCAAGTATGCATAATTTTATTTTTAAAAAAAACTCTTTTTTGTTGGTGGATTTTTAAAACAACTAATACTACCTTTAAAATTCCAAAAAAGTTATTCAACTTTCCAAACAGTATTTTTTATTTATAAATGGATATTTTCAAAATATTAAAAATAATGAAAATTTTTAAGAAGATCAAACTAATGACAAAATATTTCATTAATGCATATAGACTTTTGTTGAAAACTTTAATATTTTCTAAGTAATATTTTGGAAAATTATTTAAATGGAGAAGAAAAAGTAAAAAATCTTGAGTGTCATGTGTCAACCTATCTTTCAATAGAACTGGAAAAATAGGTCAATTTTGCTTGTACAAGTTGGCTTGTTGCAGGGTTCAAGAAAATTGAGCCAGGTTAAGTTAACCCTTTTTTTAAACAAACCAATAATGAGCCAAATAACTCACTTTATGGTTGGTTGGAGAGTCAACGGGCCAACCTTCCAACCCACTTTATTTTTTTAAATGTTTGTTTTATATTTTTATTTATAGGCTCTATTTTTAAAATTGGACCGAATTAACCAGTTTAATCAGAAAAATCAGTGAATTGGCCATGATTCCAGTTTGGTCAACCCTCAAAATTGGCCTTACAAAAAATTGGTTAAAAATCGGTAAAATCAACAAAAAGAATATATGAACTGGTCAAAATTAGTTGTTTGAATGGTTCAACTAATTTGAAAAAATTGATTTTTTTTCACAAGTTTTTCAATCTTCTGTAACAAAAAATACAAAGAATAAGTAGAATAACAATAAATAAAAAAGAGAAATGAAGAAAAATAAAGAAAAAATAAAAAAGAAGATCAATAGTTTGTACATTAATTTTTTTAAAAATTTGTTAAGTAGTTTATTGATTCGTTTAAAAATATAAGATATATTTTATATTTATTTTATTTTTATGTAAAATAATTATTATTATACTTAATTATAATATAAAATTAATATATAATATTAATACTAGTTCAATGAAAGTTTGACTACGGTTGAACTATTAAACTGTAAACTAGTACCTTGACCAGTTCAATGATCAGTTCAATTTTTAAAACATTGGTTTATAGACATCTAATTTTTTTTTAAGATTTTTGTTTTAATTGTTGAAATTTTTAAATTAATTTTAATTAATTCTATCATTAAAATCAATCATTTGTTTCAATAACAATTTATAATAGTGATTTATTGCTATTGGAGGTTATGGTGATTGTAGAAAATAATACAAAAAAGGCATTTCTCTAGTTTTGGTGTTTTGTGTTTTTCTATTTTCTCTCGGTGGTTTAATTCTCTTTTTAGTGCATTGGGTATTATGAGTTGCTATCTCTTATACTTCTGTTATGGCTTTCATCTCTTTATCACCAAGTATGTGTGACAATTTAGTTTTGTTGAATGCCATTGTTTATGATAAATTTCTCATATCAACGCAACATATATATATATACTTTAAACCATTCAAATAGTATCAGAGCTAAGTTGTTTTTATTTATATATATATATATATATATATTGCAGGAGAAGTCTGCTAGTTTAGGCAATCCAAATTTAGTGAAGGTCTTTAACTCATTTATTCTTGCTTTCAATTCATGAAAGACACCTTTTGATTTGTAATTCCACTATAGAAGATGGTTTTTTAGGTTCAAAATTCCTTGAAATTGTTATGTGTATATAATTGTGGGGATAAGAATTTCAGAATTTTTATGAGTATGAAAGATGATATTGTCTTTAAACAATCAGTTGAATGAGTATTTGTTCTTTACTTTGATGTTCTATTTTGGGTTTTATACTGGCTGTCAATGATTGGTTAATAAGTGGATATGATTTTTGGCTACTTTACTTAAAATCCTTATTCATGCAAAAATTTTGTGACCCTTCTTTGCCATAATATCCTATGTTTATGGTAAAGTTGTTTGATTATGGCTGATTTGGTATTCATGGAATAAATGAGTTTGATCTTTGTCATGACTTGCTAAGAGCTTATGATTATGGCTTGTTGCTCTTTTGAGATGAAAAAATTTCATCACCTTTGGATTCAAACATTGCAAGGTTAAGATTTGGTTTGAGAATCGGTAATATTGGTTACTCTTATGGCATTCTTTTAACATGGCTTCAGATTAGTGTGTTTTGTTTGTGGAAATAAACTTTCAATTCTCTTGTACCCAAAAATAAAAGGAAAGGTCTTTCCAAGATTTGAAGAAAAGTTGTGTGGGTGCATTTAAGTGCTAATAACCATTAAGGCAATGCCTCTTCACTAGTGTTTAACTGAATTGAAATCATGTAGAACCCTCTCATTTTCCTTCTTAGTTTCGGCCAACTTAGGCCAATTTGTGTTTTTCTCACTTTTAATTACCAAAAGTTTTATCATTAAGAGAAAAATGGAGGGCATATTCAGTGAAGGAGTGAAAATAATGATGACAAGGGATTTTCATGCCATTTTCCTCCCTTGTTTCATCCTTTCCACTAACCAAAAACAAAACAGGCATATATTGTAATATCTGCATTTTTTAAAAATCTCCAAGAATGTTTTAGATGTGAAACTTTTGTGATTTTTGACTAAAGACTTAACTAAAACCTCCCTGAAAATTTTAAAAAGAGGAAAAAAGGGATAAAACAGTCAAATTTAAACTAGGGGTAAAATGATAATTTTGTCCAAAGGGAAAAATTGTAATTTTACCTAAGGAATAAGATTACTATTTTACTTAAGAAAATTAGAGAAAATTTTCTTAAGAAATTTTTCTCGAAATTTTGAAGCAAGAGAAGGGTAAAACGATCATTTTAACTAAAAAGGGCAAAATGATAATTTTACCCCAAAGGGTAAAATTGTCATTTTTCACACAAATAGGATGACCATTTTATTCCATGTATTTCATAATTTTTTTTACCCAATTAGGAGACCTCTATGTCCAAAAATAATAAAAAAAAAAAAAGAGACAAGAAAAATGAAGTGTAGAAAGGTAAATTTGCAAAAGGGACACATTGGGTATTTTAAAATTGTGTTTAAAAGTCTTCTTCCTCCTTCTTTCTCAACAAAATGCAGCACACAAGAGGAGAAACTCAGCCATACGAACAAGACACAGGGGAGGGAAGAGGAAGAAGAAAATTTTCATAAAACTTGAAGAAAACATCATTTGCATTGGAAAAGCAAGGTAGTTAAGCAACTTTCTAGCATTTATTCTTGGTTTCATGGTGATTTTCATGGAGTTTGTCAATTATTTTCAAGATGATGAACAGTAACAAATTTTCTCTCCACTCCATTTTAAGCTTGAAACCTTGTTGCAATGCATTTATATGAGTGAATATGTGAATTTGTGTTAATTGTAAGGTATGATTGAACTTGTTTCATGGGATTTATAATTATGTTGCATCCACTGATAGTAATATTTTCTTGATGATGAATGATGATTAAGTTGCCAATGGTGTGTTCTAAATATAGTATGATATTGTGGTGTTGGATGTAAGAAAAATGATGAAACAACTCTTGAAGAGGAAGAAAGGAATTGAAAATGCATTCTCCCCTGTTTGCTGGAAATTTGGCTAAGATATCACTGCTGTAAGTTACTGTAGGTTACTGTTTTGTGCTATAAAATGCTTTGTAAGTTCTTTGTAGGTTGTCAGAAACTATTTTGTCTTTGTAAAATGCTGCTGTAAGTTGTTGTAGGTTATTGTTTTGTGGTGTAAAATGCTGTTGTAAGTTGCTGTAGGTTGCTGTAAAATTGTTATATGCTGTAAAATGCTACTGTAAGTTGCTATAAAATTGTTATGTGCTGTAAAATGCTACTGTAAGTTGCTGTAGGTTGCTGTAAAACTATTGTGCTGTAAAATGCTCTCGTAAGTTCTTTGTAGGTTCTTTAGAAAAGCTGTTATGTGTTGTAAAATGCTACCGTAAGTTCTTTGAGGTTCTTTAGAAACTGTTATGTGTTGTAAAATGTCTTTGTAAGTTCTTTGTAGATTCTTTGTAAAACTATATGTGCTGTAATATACTACTGTAAGTTGCTGTGAAATGTTGTAAAACTGTAAATTGCTATAAAAGAATGTTTGGAAAAAAAAATTAAGAAGGGTGAAATAAATGCTATATTTTGTATGAATATATCTGAGTTGCTTTTCTCCCTTCTTAAGGCGGAATGAATTTGTCTCTTCTTTTAAGAAGAATTCAAGTTCTATCATTTAATGGAAAAGAAGCTATGATTGATAAATTTTGATAGAAAATTTAAAGAGAAAGGATAAAATAATGAAATGTGTACTTGATGCAATTTGTGTTGACACAAAAATATGATATTTAAATAGATAGCTTGTAGATGCTAAAATAAATGGCACCATTTATGGCATTAAAGTTTGATGAATATATATATGTATTGATTGATGCTAATGGCATGAGGATGTAAATGCCAAATTTATGTGGTGTGTTTAATGGTCCTAAATGACGTTGTGGTAATGTTATATTGTGATAATGTGGATTATGGCACTAAATGAACACCTAAGGGAGGAATGGCACTGAAATACCCCTTATGGTGAAGTGGTATTAAATGGCACTAAATGAATACCTAAGGGATGAAACGGTACTAAAACATCCCTTATGGTAATGGCACTAAAGGAAACACCTAAGGGATAAACGCAGTAAATGAATCCCTGAGGTGAAAGGCACTAGGTGATGGCTTCAAAAGGTCAAGAAATGATTGAGATGTATTCCTTGTGAATGATTTGTTATAAATTAATTTTTATTGATTTATTGATTTATTATAAATTATAGTTTAACTGCTGAAATTACTGGATGCTACATAAGTTCATATAATTCATTCATATTTACATTGCATAAATTTAAAGAAGAAATATTTTTTCGTAGTAATACGGTGGTACATGTTAGATTTTTTATGAAATTAGGAAAATTGCTTAACTACTGAGATAATATTCTCATGATTATATTTGACATGTATCAAATGCTTAAATATTTGGCGAGGGTTGAAGTGGACGCAGTGTAGGTGGAAATTCCCTTTTTTAGGAATAATCAATGTTGTCTAAGGAGTTTATGTAGTACTATCATAGTAGTCCACCCTTAGCAGGGTGGATAGATAGATGTGTATTTGAATATAATGTTAACATGTAGGAATTAGCACATTTTATCCTGATTTCTTTATATTTTGGAAGTAGAATCAGGATAAAAAAATTTTCTGGATGTACATAGTAAAATGGGCATATATATATATATATCGAGATAGGTGAAAGTGTGAACTTTGATAGAAAGAGGGTTCGAGTGGCAGGGTTGTTGCCTCCCTACCCTTAATAGACGGCAATCACTAAACATATCCTGAAATATGTGTGTAACAATGTATAAAAATGATAATATATGCAAATTATATGCAAGTTTTATTTAGGACGTTGTAACTAAATCTGATTATTTATTTAGTTTTACCGCTGCATATTGTATGAATGTAATACCGAGTAATTGATCCCAAACCTAATTTAATTAACAGATAGGTAATATTGAAATAAGAAAAATTTTACTCGGGTTAAAAATTAAGGACGAAGGTAAGGATAACATGTCAATCTTACAGCTAATTATTTTATTTAAAAATTATTTTATAAAGAAAGTCTATAAGATTGGGATGTTACATTATTGGTATCAGAGCATAACGGCCTAGGTTAGATAAGAAGTAGGTTCCTCAAGAAAGAGATTAATGCATGTTAGTTAACTGAACCAAGGCAGTTGATTAACTTGTATTTGTTTTGACTTGAGGAATGGAGTGTTAGGTTTGGAAAGATAGTAGCTCTTGTGGATTGTCATATACTCTCTATTGAATATTATGTTGTTGAGACTGATCACCTCAATGATATTTGTTTTTTAGAGTACGTTATGGCACCCCCAAGGAGAAGTAGTAATCAAATTCAGGGTGGAGATACCAATGTGACAGGATTCATGCAGGCTTTGATGGGAATGGCAGAAGCGATGAAAGAACAGGCTGCTACCACTAATAGACAGGTAGATGTTGTTACCCAATAGGCTGCACCTAGGGCAGAGGCTCTGAGACAAGCCAATGAGAATAGAAATGTCCAGGAAAATCTAGGAGAGGGACAAAGAATAAATCAAGGAAATAGAGGCTGGGCTGAATTTTAGAATACTAGACCTCCTGCTTTCCGAGGAAGTTATGATCCAAGAGTGGCCGAAGAATGGTTGCATGAGTTGGAGAAGATATTTGTCATCTTAGAAAGTACAGATGCACGAAAGGTTTCTTTTTCCACTTATATGTTGAAAGGGGAAGCGGAGCACTGGTGGAATGGAGATAGACAACTGATGGAGGCACAGGGAGTTCCAATCACTTGGGAATCTTTTAAGGAGACCTTCCTGGACAAATATTTTCCACAAAGTATGAGAAATGCAAAGGAAGTGGCATTTATGCAAATAAGACAGGGAAATATATCTTTTGAAGAACACCTATCGAGATTTGAAGAACTATCTAAATTCTCATCTTACCTAAAATGGAGATCTGACGAGGCGTGGAAGTCTATGCATCTGGAGGCCAGTTTAAGTCCTGAATTACAGACTGCAGTTGCTCCACTCGAGATGAGGGATTTTGCGACGCTGGTTAATAAATGTCGCATTGTCTCCAGAACTTTAACAGTAGTAGAAGAGGAAAATCAGAGCCAAACTCCCTTAAAAGGAAAATACAACCAGGATTCTTTAAAGGAAGAGGAGGTAATCAGACTGGGAAGAGACCTGTACCTGCCCAACCTACCACAAATATTTGTCCAAAATGCGAAAAAAATCATGGGAACAGACCATGCATGGCAGGAAAAAATGCCTGTTATAGGTGTGGTAAGCCTGGGCACTATACAAGGGATTGTTTGGCATCGCAGAAACTAGTGGAGGTCCCTAGACCAGCAACCAAGGGGAGAGTCTATACCTTAAAAGGTAAAGAAGTAACCCAGTTCGACGATTTAATGAAAGGTAAAGGTTTTATAAATAATGTCCCCTTAATTGTGTTGTATGATTCAGGTGATACCCATTCCTTCATTTCTTTGCACTGTATAGAGAAATTGTGTTTAACCATGTCTAAATTGCCATATGAATTGTCTGTTTCTATTCCTATAAAAGAACATATTTTAACTTCATTGATTTGTTTGAAATGCCCAATTGTGATTAAAAATAGGACTTTTACTATAGACCTGATATGTTTACCTATGGTGGACTTGGATATTATCCTTGGTATGGATTGGCTCTCTTCAAATAACGTTATATTGGACTGCTCAGCTAAATCTGAGACTTTTATAGACACCAAACCAGTAAATAGGGGAATTGAGGAAAGGAATCAGAGAATAAGTTTCCTATGCTCCTCCGAGGCTGAGATTCAACAGACTCTTTCTAATCTTCCTATAGTTGATGAATTCCCAGATGTCTTTTCAGAGGAAATTCCTAGTCTTCCACCTGACCGAGAGCTAGAATTTTCTATAGAATTGCTCCCGGGAATGGGACCCATTTCTATAGCCCCCTATAGGATGTCCCCTATAGAATTGAAGGAACTTAAAGCCCAAATTGAAGATCTCTTAGAAAAAAAAAATTCATTAGGCCTAGTTCTTCACCATGGGGAGCGCCTGTGTTTTTTGTAAAGAAAAAGGATGGAAGTCTGAGATTATGTATAAACTACAGACAGCTAAATAGGGTAACCATAAAGAACAAGTATCCCCTCCCCAGGATAGATGATTTATTAGATCAATTAAGAGGAGCCACAGTGTTTTCCAAAATTGATTTGAGATCAGGATATCATCATATTAGGGTTAGAACTGAATATGTTCCTAAGATTGCTTTTCGAACCAGATATGGGCACTATGAATTTTTGGTAATGCCATTTGAGCTGTCTTTATGGATTACATGAATCGCATCTTTAGACCATACCTAGATCAATTCGTGGTAGTGTTTATTGATGATATTCTTGTGTACTCAAAAGATAGGGAAGAGCATATTTAACATTTAAGAATTATTTTGCAAATACTTAGAGAGAAACAATTATATGCTAAATTTCCCAAGTGTGAGTTCTAGTTAGAAGAAGTTAAATTCTTAGGACATGTAATCACCAGAGATGGAGTCTCAGTAGACCTTAGCAAAATCGAAGCAGTAGTGAACTGGGAAAGACCTACCACTATAACTGAGATCCGTAGTTTTCTTGGGTTAGCAGGTTATTATAGGCGGTTCATCCAATGTTTTTCGTAAATAGCAATGCCAATGACCAAGTTAACCTAAAAGGATATTCCATTTGTGTGGGATGCACAATGCAAACAAAGCTTTCAAACTTTGAAAGAAAATTTAACCACTGCACCTGTATTAGTGATGCCAGACCCTTCAGAGAAATTTAAATTGTATTGTGATGCCTCTAAAAAGGGCCTAGGGTGTGTCCTGATGCAAGGAAAGAGAGTAGTTGCCTATTCTTCTAGACAATTAAGACCCCATGAGAGAAATTATCCTACTCATGATCTAGAATTAGCAACCATTGTATTTGCCTTGAAAATCTGGAGACACTTCCTTTACGGTTCTAGATTTGAGGTATTGAGTAACCACAAAAGTCTTAAATATCTCTTTGACCAAAAGGAATTAAATATGAGGCAAAGGAGATGGATGAAATTTATTAAAGATTATGATTTCGAACTAAAATACCATCTAGGTAAGGCTAATATTGTGGAAGATGCTCTGAGTAGGAAGTCCCTCCATGTCGCTCAAATAATGGTTCAAGAAATGGAATTAATAGAAAAATTCAGAGACTTGAGTTTATCTACCTTGATATTACCCCACAAGATTTACTTAAGTGAACTTAGGATTGAAAATACACTCAGAAATCAAATTCTAGAAGCACAAAAGGGAGATGAATTCTTAGGATCCCTAAAGGATTCGAAGGAATTCACGAAGGGGATAGATGGCTTAGTAACCTTCCAGAACAGGATTTATGTTCCTAAAGTCGAAAGACTAAGGAATATAATCTTGGAAGAAGCTCATCAAAGTAAATATACCATTCATCCTGGCGCTACAAAGATGCATCAAGATTTGAAAGAAAGGTTTTGGTGGCCCGGTATGAAAAAGGACATAGCAGAATATGTGGCCAAAATGTTTGGTATGCCAACAAGTAAAAATTGAGCATCAGAAACCTACAGGGCTACTGCAACCTTTGGATATCCCAGAATGGAAATGGGACAAAATTTCCATGGATTTTGTAATAGGGTTACCTAGAACACCAGCAAGAAATGATGCTATTTAGGTGATAGTAGATAGATTAACTAAATCTACACATTTCCTGCCAATCAAAATAAAGTTCTCATTGGAAAGGTTGGCTCAAATTTATATCCAAGAAATAGTAAGATTACATGGAGTCCCTACAAGCATTGTGTCAGATCGGGACCCTAGGTTCACCTCTAGATTTTGAAAAACCCTACAAGAAGCTTTTGGAACTAAATTGAATCTCAGTACTGCTTATCACCCTCAAACTGATGGGCAGACTGAACGAACTATTCAAACCCTAGAGGACATGCTTAGGGCGTGTGCATTAGAGCAAAAAGGAAATTGGGATAAAAACCTACCTTTAGTTGAATTTTCTTACAATAACAGCTATCATTCCAACATAGGAATGGCACCTTATGAGGCCTTATATGGGAGAAAGTGTAAATCCCCGTTGCGCTGGTATGAGGTAGGAGAGAGACAACTATTAACACCTGATTTGGTACAACAGACTACAGACCAAATCAAAATGATTAGAGAGAAAATGGCCAAAGCTCAAGACAGGCAAAAGAGTTATGCAGACAAGAGAAGAATAACTCTTGAGTTTGAGGAGGGGGACCATATATTCCTTAAAGTTTCCCCAATTACTGGAATTGGTAGGGCCATAAAATCCAGAAAGCTGAGCCCCCGATATATCGAACCTTTCCAAATATTGAAAAGAGTAGGTTCATCAGCCTATCAAATTGCCTTACCACCATCATTATGCAATCTCCATGATGTGTTCCATATCTCCTAACTTCGTAAATATATTCTAGACCCCTCCCATGTTCTAGACATTAGTACAATACAACTAAGGGATAATTTAACTTATACACCGGTACCGTTACAAATTATCGGCACTAAGGTGAAACAATTAAGGAATAAGACTATTCCCTTGGTAAAAGTCTTGTGGGATCAAACTTCTCCACAAGAGGCCACTTGGGAGAGGGAAGACGATATGCGGAAGAAATATCCAGAATTATTTTTATAAGGTACATATAAATTTCGAGGACGAAATTATTTTAAAGGAGGGGAGAAATGTAATATCTGCATTTTTAAAAAATCTCCAAGGATGTTTTAGATGTGAAACTTTTGTGATTTTTAACTAAAGACTTGACTAAAATCTCCCTGAAAATTTTAAAAAGGGGAAAAAAATGGATAAACAGTCAAATTTTAACTAGGGGCAAAATGGTAATTTTGCCCAAAGGGAAAAATTATAATTTTACCTAAGGAATAAGATTACTAATTTACTTAAGAAAATTAGAGAAAATTTTCTTAAGAAATTTTTCTCGAAATTTTGAAGCAAGAGAAGGGTAAAACGGTTATTTTAATTTAAAAGGGCAAAATGATAATTTTACCCTAAAGGGTAAAATTGTGATTTTTCACACAAATAGGATGACCATTTTATTCCATGTATTTCATAATTTTGTTTACCCAATTAGGAGACCTCTATGTCCAAAAATAATGAAAAAAAGAAAGAAGAGACAAGAAAAATAAAGGGTAGAAAGGTAAATTTGCAAAAGAGACACATTGGGTATTTTAAAATTGTGTTTAAAAGTCTTCTTCCTCCTTCTTTCTCAGCAAAATGCAGCACACAAGAGGAGAAAATCAGCCATACAAAGAAGACGCAGGGGAGGGAAGAGGAAGAAGAAAATTTTCATAAAACTTGAAGAAAACATCATTTGCATTGGAAAAGTAAGGTAGTTAAGCAACTTTCTAGCATTTATTCTTGGTTTCATGGTGATTTTCATGGAGTTTGTCAATTATTTTCAAGATGATGAACAGTAACAAATTTTCTATCCATTCCCTTTTTAAGCTTGAAATCTTGTTGCAATGCATTTATATGAGTGAATATGTGAATTTGTGTTAGTTGTAAGGTATGATTAAGCTTGTTTCATGGGATTTATAATTATGTTGCATCCACCGACAGTAATATTTTCTTGATGATGAATGATGATTAAGTTGCCAATGGTGTGTTCTAAATATAGTATGATATTGTGGTGTTGGATGTAAGAAAAATGATGAAACAACTCTTGAAGAGGAAGAAAGGAATTGAAAATGCATTCTCCCCTGTTTGCTGAAAATTTGGCCAAGATATCACTGATGTAAGTTACTGTAAGTTGCTGTTTTGTGTTGTAAAATGCTGCTGTAAGTTGCTGTAGGTTGCTGTAAAACTATTTTGTGGTGTAAAATCTTCTTTGTAAGTTCTTTGTAGGTTGTCAGAAATTGTTATATGTTGTAAAATGCTACTGTAAGTTGCTGTAAGTGGCTGTAAAATTGTTATATGCTATAAAATGCTACTGTAAGTTGCTGTAGGTTGCTGTAAAACTGTTATGTGTTGTAAAATGCTACTGTAAGTTGCTGTAGGTTGCTGTAAAACTATTTTGTGCTGTAAAATACTACTGTAAGTTGCTGTAGGTTGTTGTAAAACTGTTATGTGTTGTAAAATGCTGCTGTAAGTTGCTGTAGGTTGCTATAAAATTGTATGTGCTATAATATATTGCTGTAAGTTGTTGTGAAATGTTGTAAAACTGTAAATTGCTGTAAAAGAATGTTTGAAGAAAAAAATTAAGAAGGGTGAAATAAATGCTATATTTTGTATGAATATGTCTGAGTTGCTTTTCTCCCTTCTTAAGGCGGAATGAATTTGTCTCTTCTTTTAAGAAGAATTCAAGTTCTATCATTTAATGGAAAATAAGCTATGATTGATAAATTTTGATAGAAAATTTAAAGAGAAAGGATAAAATAATGAAATGTGTACTTGATGCAATTTGTGTTGACACAAAAATATGATATTTAAATAGATAGCTTGTAGATGCTAAAATAAATGACACCATTTATGGCATTAAAGTTTGATGAATATATATATGTATTGATTGATGCTAATGGCATGAGGATGTAAATGCCAAATTTATGTGGTGTGTTTAATGGTCCTAAATGACGTTGTGGTAATGTTATATTGTGATAATGTGGATTATGGCACTAAATGAACACCTAAGGGAGGAATGGTACTGAAATACCCCTTATGGTGAAGTGGTATTAAATGGCACTAAATGAATACCTAAGGGATGAAACGGTACTAAAATATTCGTTGCAGTAATGGCACTAAAGAAAACACCTAAGGGATAAACGCAGTAAATGAATCCCTGAGGTGAAAGGCACTAGGTGATGGCTTCAAAAGGTCAAGAAATGATTGAGATGTATTCCTTGTGAATGATTTGTTATAAATTAATTTTTATTGATTTATTGATTTATTATAAATTATAGTTTAACTGCTGAAATTACTGGATGCTACATAAGTTCATATAATTCATTCATATTTACATTGCATAAATTTAAAGAAGAAATATTTTTTCGTAGTAATACGGTGGTACATGTTAGATTTTTTATGAAATTAGGAAAATTGCTTAACTACTGAGATAATATTCTCATGATTATATCTGACATGTATCAGATGCTTAAATATTTGGCGGGGGTTGAAGTGGACGCAGTGTAGGTGGAAATTCCCTTTTTTAGGAATAATCAATGTTGTCTAAGGAGTTTATGTAGTACTATCATAGTAGTCCACCCTTAGCAGGGTGGATAGATAGATGTGTATTTGAATATAATGTTAACATGTAGGAATTAGCACATTTTATCCTGATTTCTTTATATTTTGGAAGTAGAATCAGGATAAAAAAAATTTCTAGATGTATATAGTAAAATGGGCATATATATATATATCGAGATAGGTGAAAGTGTGAACTTTGATAGAAAGAGGGTTCGAGTGGCAGGGTTGTTGCCTCCCTACCCTTAATAGACGGAAATCACTAAACATATCCTGAAATATATGTGTAACAATGTATAAAAATGATAATATATGCAAATTATATGCAAGTTTTATTTAGGACGTTGTAACTAAATCTGATTATTTATTTAGTTTTACCGCTGTGTATTGTATGAATGTAATACCGAGTAATTGATCCCAAACCTAATTTAATTAACAGATAGGTAATATTGAAATAAGAAAAATTTTACTCGGGTTAAAAATTAAGGACGAAGGTAAGGATAACATGTCAATCTTACAGCTAATTATTTTATTTAATAAATTATTTTATAAAGAAAGGCTATAAGATTGGGATGTTACATATATATATATATATTCTTTCACTTATCCACCAACATCACATTGAATTACATACTTTTTAAACATAGCAACTCTTGAATATGGAAAATCTTCATTTCCTTACATGCTACATCCATTCTTTACCTCATCACAACTAAATGCAAGCATTTCATGAATTAAATCAAACAATATTTCCATGGAGACTTCATGATTCCAATTCGTCCAAACACCCAAAAGAAAGGAAAATGAAAGGGTTCTACATGATTCCTTCATTCATGGTGGAAGGTTATTATTAAATTAACTTCTTGACTAATTCTTTGCTTTATTCAAATTAAATCAAGAACAATATAACTATTTTCATTCAACATCCCTTTTTATGCCATTTTGGGTGAACCATTCGGCCAAGCATCACTAAAAGAAGAAAGAATTGCAACTTTAATAATCTCCCTTCCTTTTTAGTATTTCCTTTATGATTTTCAACCTTAAAGCATTACAACCTTCATTTCATAATTCAATTCATGCCATGGTGCAAAAGTCTCTCCGCCAAAATCTCAAGGAAAGGGGAAAAATACATATCAATCAATTTCTTCCGTTTTAATTATTATTTCATCATTATTCCAACATTAAGGTATCATAACCTATTCAAAATACATTATTGGCAAGCTTAACAATCATTTAGAACCAAGGAAAGCATTGATGAAAGTGAGTGAGACATAAATGCAATTTTCATGCAATAAATTCAATCATGCATTCCAACCATCACAAGTTCATCCATGCATTCACATAAATACATTACGACAAGTTTTCAAGCTCAAAAGAAAGTAGAGAGAAAAATTCTCACTATTCATGGATTTGAAAAAAATGGGAAACTCCATGAAAACTATTATAAAACTCACAATTAAGGATGGGAGATTGCTTAACTACCTTGCTTTTTCAATGGAAATGCTTTTTCCTTCAAATTTCCTTGTTTATTTCTCCTTCTTCCCTTTTCCCTTGCTTCTCATTTCTGGCGTCTTTCTTTTCTTCCCTGCATTGTAATTCTGTCCGAGAAAAGGGAGAAGAAGATGACTTTTATCAACAATTTCAAAATGCCCATCATGTCCATTTTGAAAATGTACTATTTTACCCTTTTTTTTATTCTTGTTGGGACATGGAAGCCTCCTATTTGGGTAAATAAAATTACAAAATTTATGAAATAAAATGGCCATCTTATTTGTATGAATAAATGACAATTTTACCCTTTGAGGTAAAGTTATTATTTTGCCCTTTTAGTGAAAATGATCGTTTTACACCTTTCTTGCTTTTAAAATTTCAAAATTTTTAGGAAAATTTCTTGAGGGAATTTATCTTTAATTTTTTTCATGTAAAATGACAATTTTATCCTTTTTGTGAAATTACTATTTTAACTTTTGGGTGAAATTATCATTTTATCCTCGGGTAGAATTTGACTGTTTTACCCTGGGATATTTTCTTAGGTCATCATAACTTTTAGATATTTTCCAAACACAATCATTATACATCATAAATGCTCTAATATATTTTTCTAGTATAATAATGATGTGCCATAAATGCTGGAGATATTTTAGATGCGTAATAATTATATTTCGTCTTTTTATGAAACTTTTATTCTTTTCACTTTGATCTCTAACTTTTTCTTTTACTTTAGTCCTTTTTCCCCACTTTCAAATTTCCAAGGCAATTTCATTCAAGTATTTAGTCAGAAAATTGCTAAATTTCTAAATTTAAAGCGTACCTGGAGGTTTTAAAAAAAATACAAATATTACATTTCTCTCTTCCTTTTTAATAATTTCATCCTCAAAATTTATACATACCTTATAAAAATAACTTTGGGTATTTATTTTGCATATCTTCCTCTCTCTCTCAAGTGTCTTTCTGTGAAGAAGTTTGATTCCACAAGACTTTCACCAAGGGAATAGTCTTATTTCTTAATTGTTTAACTTTAGTATCGACAATTTGTAACGATCTAGGTTGATAAGTGAGATTATCCCTTAATTGTACCATGCTGATATTAAGGATATGTGAGGGGTTTGAAATGCATTTGCGAAGCTGAGAGATATGAAATACATCATAGAGGTTGGACAAAGATATTGGTAAGGCAATCTAATAGGTTGATGGACCAACTCTTTTCAATATTTGGAAAGGTCCGATATATCGGGGACTCAACTTTCTGGATTTTATGGCCCTACCAATAATAGTAATTAGGGAAGCTTTAAGGAATACATGGTCTCCCTCCTCAAACTCAAGTAGCCTTCTTCTCCTATTTGCATAGCTCTTTTGCCTATCTTGAACTTTAGCCATCTTTTCCCTGATCATTTTTATTTGATCAGTAGTATGTTGCACTAGATCTGGTCTTAGTAATTGTCTCTCACCTACTTCATACCAACATAGCAGAGACCTACATTTTCTCTCATATAGGGCTTTATAGGGAGCTATACCTGTACTAAAGTGAAAAATGTTGTTATAGAAAAATTCTATCAAGGGTAAGCTCTTGTCCTTACTCTCTTTATATTCTAAGGCACAGGCCCTAAGCATATCCTCTAAAGTTTGAATTGTTCTTTCTGTCTGTCCATCCGTCTAAGGATGATAAGCAGTACTAAAGTTTAGTTAAGTACCAAAAGCTTCTTGTAAAGTTTGCCAAAATCTATAGGTAAACCTAGGGTCTCTATCTAAGACAATACTGGTGGGTATCCCATGAAGTCTTACTATCTCTTGAATATATATTTGAGCCAATTTGTCCAGGGAGAGGGAAATTGATCTTAATGAGTAGGAAATAGGCGGCCTTAGTTAATCTATCTACTATTTCCAAATGACATTATTTTCTGATTGGATTCTGGGTAAACCTACTAAAAATCCATGAAAATTTTATCCCATTTCCACTCAGAAATGTTTAATGTTTGTAGTAGTCCTGTAGGTTTTTTATGCTCAATTTTTACTTGCTGACACACTAGGCACTTTGCCACATACTTTGTAATGTCCTTTTTCATACCTAGCCACCAAAATCTCTCTTTCAAATCCTGATACATTTTTGTGGCGCTAGGATGAATGGTATAATTGCTTTGATGAGCTTCTTTTAATATTGTATTCCTCTGTATTCCAACTCTAGGAATGTAAATCCTGTTTTGAAAAGTCATTAATTCGTCTATATTTTTTGTGAATTTCTTCGAATCCTTTAGGGACTCTAAGAATTTGTCTCCTTTTTACGCCTTTAAGATTTGAGTTCTAAGAGTATTGTCAATTCTGAGCTCACTCAAACCAATTTTGTTAAGTAACATCAGGGTAGATAAACTCTAGTCCTTAAACTTCTTTATTAATTTTATTTCATTGACCATGATTTGAGCCACATAGAGGGACTTCCTACTCAGAGCATCTACCACAATATTAGCCTTACCTAGATGGTACCTTAATTCAAAATTATAATTTTTAATAAACTCCATCCACATTCTCTGCCTCATATTTAATTCTTTTTTTTCAAAGAGGTACTTAAGACTTTTGTGGTCACTAAATACCTCAAATCTAGACCCATAAATGAAATGTCTCCTGATTTTTAAGGAAAATACTATGGCCGCTAATTCTAGATCATGAGTAGGATAGTTTCGCTCATGAGGTATTAACTGTCTAGAAGCATAGGCCGTAACTTTCTTTCCCTGCATCAGGACACACCCTAGGACTTTCTTAGATGCATCACAGTACAATTCAAATTTTTTCAGTGGGTTTAGGATTACTAATATAGGTGTAGTGGTTAATTTTTCCTTCAAGGTTTAGAAGCTTTGCTCGTATTTTGCGTCCTATACAAATGAAACATCCTTTCAGGTTAACTTGGTCATTTGCATTGCTATTTACGAAAACCCTTGGATAAACCTCAAATAATAACCTGCCAATCCAAGAAAACTGTGAATCTCAGTTATTATGGTAGGTCTTTCCTAATTCACCATTGCTTTAATTTTGCTAGGATCTATTAAGACCCCATCTCTAGTAATTACATGTCCTAAAAATAGCACTTCTCCTAACCAAAACTCACATTTAAATAGTTTAGTGAACAACTATTTCTCTTTAAGAACTTATAATATAACCCTCAAATGTCGAGCATGCTCTTCCCTATCTCTTGAATACACAAGAATATCATCAATAAACACTACCATGAACTGATTTAGGTAGGGTTTAAAGATGTGATTCATGTAATCCATAAAGACAAAGGGCATTACCAAAAATTCATAATGCCTATACCTAGTTCAGAAATTGGTCTTAGGAACATCTTTAATTCTAACCCTAATCTGATGATACCTTGATCTCAAGTTAATTTTTAAGAACACAGTGGCTCCTCTCAATTGATCTAATAGGTCATCTATCTTAGAGAGAGGATACTTATTTTTTATAGTTACCCTATTTAACTGTCTGTAATCTATACATAACCTTAAACTCTCATCCTTCTTTTTCAAAATTAATATAGGTGCTCCCCAGGGTGAAGAACTAGGTCTAATGAATTGTTTATCTAGAAGATCTTCGATTTAGACCTTAAGTTCCTTTAACTCTATAAGGGACATCCTATAGGGATCTATAGAAATTGGTTATGTTCCTGGGGGCAATTTTATATAAAATTCTACCTCTTTATTAGGTGGAAGGCTTGAAATTTCATCTGGAAAGACATTTGGGAATTTACCAAATATGGGAAGGTTAGACAGCTTCTGTTAGATTTCAAATTTCGATGAACAAAGGAAACTCATCCTCTAATTCCTTTCCTCATTTCCCCTATTTACTGGTTTGGTATCTATAAAAGTCACAGTTCTACCTGAGCAATCCAATATGACATTATTTAAAGAGAGTTAGTCTATGCCAAGGATAACATCTAAGTCCACCATTAGCAAACATATCAGGTCTACACTAAAAGGTCTATTTTCAATACCAATTGGAAATTTCATATAGATTAATGAAGTTAAAATGTGTTCTTCTGTAGGGACAGTAATAGAAAGATTATATGGCAATTTAGATATTGGTAAACACATTTTTTCTACACAATGCAAAGAAATGAAGGAATGGGTAGCACCCGAATCATACAACACAATTAAAGGCATATTATTTATAAAACCATTACCTTTTATTAAAATTTTGGACTGAATCATTTCTTTACCTTTTAAGGTATCCTTGGTTACTGGTCTAAGGATCTCTACTAGTTTCTGCAATGCTAGACAATCCCTTGCATAATGTCTAGGTTTGTCGCACTTGAAACAGACAATTTGTCCCACCATACACAGCTTGTTCCTATGATTTTTACCACATTTTGGACAATTCTTCATAAGTGGGGTAGTCACAAGTCTCTTCTCGGTTTGATTCCTGATGAATTTATCGTCCCTTCTCTTAACGAATCCCGACTGTATCTTTCTCTTGAGGATAACATTATGTATTCTATTTGTTCAGATATTGAAACTTCATTATATCACTAATATCCATATCAGATTAAGTGACATTGTGTTGTTTTATTTCGAAACTCTGTATTATGAATAGATTGATTATGTGTATATCATCTTAACTATACATTACTTATTTTATTCATCTAGATATTGAGAATTTAGTTTATCACTAGTTTTTCTATCGAATTCAGTGATCTTGTGTTGTCTCAATTTTGAACTCCTCTTGAGTTAATCATAAAAGGATTGGTTCAATGGATTAATTATAAGTAATCAGTAATAAGTTTGATTACTTTCAAAGCCCCTTGGATAGAGAGTCTAACTTATAGCCCAATATTAGTCAGTAATCATCCTATTAGATCACTGATTGAGAATCAAAGAGAGAGAATTTTGTAGTCATGTTATGTTGATTATTTTGATGAATTAAATAATATTATTTAAGTGGGATATTGTTGGAATTTTTGAATTAATATTAATTAATTCTATCATTAAAATCAATCAATTTTTTTAATAAAAATTTATAATAGTAATTTATTGCTATTGGATGTTATGATAAAAAACAGTACAAAAGATGTTTTTCTCTAGTTTTGGTTTGTTGTGTTTTTCTATTTTCTCTTTGTGGCTCAATTCTCTTTCTACTGCATTGGGTATTGTGAGTTGCTATCTCTTGTAGTTCTACCATGGCTTTCATCTCTTCATCACCAGGTATGTGTGACAATTTAGTTTTTCTGAATGCCATTTTTTATGATAAATGTCTCTTGTCAACGTGATATATGTATATATATTCCTTCATTAGAAACTTCTAATTAGTGGATTGAATTGATTGATATGTATAATTAATTTTTTTACTTTTGAATTACTTGATGTATATACGATACTATGTTAGTTATTTGAAAAAAAAAATACAGATACAAGTTCAATAATTTCATCTAAATGCACTTTTTATGGAGCTTATAAACTTCAAGTCACACAAAATTTAATTATAACAAACTAATATATAATATTACAATGATATCATGAAATCTTAAAAAAATAAATTTTAATTATAACAAAAAAATTTTAAATTTAAAGTTTTAGAAAAATAATAAATATGAAAAAATGGATAACCCGACTTAAACTCGTCTAACTCGCAGGTTAGACAAGATATGGTCAATTTGACCCACTTTTTTGTGAGTTGGCATTTTGCTAACCCAATCTACCACATTGATGTGTTAAATGAGTCCAACCTGTAAGTTGGACCCATTTTTATGGCTCTATCTTATAAGATGTTTTTAGAAACTTTTTTAAATAAGAAGTAAAAGAAAAAGAATATGGAGTGTCATGTATTAGTCTCTCATTTTAGAGTTTTTAGCAAATGTTTTAAATAAAAAATAAAAAAATAGAGTACCACGTCAGCCTCTCATTCGAAGGGAATATATACATAGACAATACATTTTTGTCTAAAAAAGAATAAATACTATAATATATATGTATTTAACAAAGTAATATCATAAAAGTTAAAAAAGTTAAAAAAAAAAAAGGTTAAATTCTTTATGGAACATCCTTAAATAAATTGGCCAATTGAAGCTCACATTAAACATGCAAATATTTTTGAAGGTTGTACATTTTTTTTAACGAATTGACTAAAAATCCCTCATATATTTCTCAATTGGTCCTTAAAAAATGTTTCCTTCTCAATTATTGATCCCTCATAAATGGAATCTCTATTAATAAAGTCCCTCAATTGACTAGTCATCTTTCAAAATCTTTCTAAGATGAGTTATGTGGCTAGTTACTTAATAACATTTTCATGTTAAATGTATGGATGATTATGAGTAGGGTATGAGAATGAAATTATAATCCATGTGGAACCTAAGAAAAAAAAAATATTTTTTTGATCTCAAACCTAGACTTAAGCAAGTAACAAAATTAATCTCATCTATGAACCCTTTGAATCATTGAATCCTCAAACCTAAACTTGTTCACCTGAAAAAATTGCAAATAATTTTTTTATTTTTTAATTATGACTTATCTATATATAAATTCATGAAAAAAAAAATAAGTTGCATCAATTATATTATGTAATTCCCAAGTATACAATTAATACAAAATCTTAACTAGTTTATCTTTACAAAATTATCAAATATAACAATTTATATATAACTATTAGAACTAAATAATCTTATTAAAGAAATTGATACAAATAGTTTAATTTATATATATTTGTTTTAACATAATAAGTTTTACATATATTGTTGGGACATGTTTACTTATAAATATTGGATGATTTTTGATAATGAAATAATTTATGAACAGTGCCCAAGAGTTAAGAACTTATTTTGTTTGGGTTGTTATATTTCTAAGAAAAAAAGTATTTTGGGTTTTTAAATATTTGAAGAGAAAAGCACTTTTTAAGTTAATATGGTTTAGCCCAAAAAATGTTTTTAGATTAGCCCCAACATAAAATTTAATAGCCCAACGACCTCTTACCATTGTTTTCAGAATGGTCCAATATGTGTTATTAGCCCAAAACTCAAAATCACATTCTTTCATTAGCAAAATATAAGTCTCTTGCCTCTTAGAATTTTTTAAAATACCTCTGCATAAATTTTAAAAGCATTTTTTCAAAATAAAATAATGTCAGGTGGCTGGTACAATAGGTAGTAGACACCATAATGGAAAAGTGTAGAATTCTCTCTCCTCTGTATAATTACATAACTCAAGAAAGGAAGTTTTGGTTGTTAGACAAGGCAACCAACACCCAAGAAAAAAACTTTGGTTATCATCAAAATTCTTTTTCAAAATGCTTTCTATTAAGATTTCTTTAATGAGTATAAAGAAATTCAATAATTGTTTCTATTAAAAAATAAAAATTAGGATGATTCTTAGAGTATGAAGAACATAAATTTTATTCTAAAAAATAGAGCACTCCATAGATGTAAGTATTCTCAATGATAAAAGTTTATTTCAAGTACATAAGAGCAATTAACAATCTCTTAAAAAAATTGTATGAATTAATATAGATTGAAGAAGATTTATCAAGTATGATATGAACTTATGGAAAAAATCAAGTGAAAAATAAAAGCATCAGTCAACAAATTGAAATAAAAAGAGCATAGGGAAAAAGAGAAGTAAACTCCAAGATTTATCCTAGTTCAGTTATAATCAAGCCTATATCCAGTCCCCAAGCTTTAACTTGAGACTTCTCTACTAACTCCACAAGT
This sequence comes from Senna siamea, assembly GCA_031216115.1. Taxonomy (NCBI): domain Eukaryota; kingdom Viridiplantae; phylum Streptophyta; class Magnoliopsida; order Fabales; family Fabaceae; genus Senna; species Senna siamea. Next base: position 17,112,743 of record CM062356.1, read on the forward strand.
TTGAACTGGGTACTTGTGAGCCACTACAAGCTTCAAATCAATCTAGAGTTATTTTGTCGCTCTAAAACATAGTAGCCCTCTATTCCTAGAAAAAATCACTCTAAGAGCTTCTCTACTCTTGATTTTCCTCACAAGGAATACACCACCCTTGTCTTACAGGACTTGAAGAAGAAAATAATCTCTCAAATAAACTCTCTCAAAGAGTAGATATACCATATAAAGCTTTAAGAACTCAAAAGATAGAGAATATGTAACTTTTGGCTCAATGATGTTTGTTTATCTCTCAAAGATGATAAAACAATTTGAAGGTAACATTTTATAACTTAGTTCTTTTTGAAAATACATTTTCTAAGTCATATTTATAAGCCTATATGAGAAAATGGTAGTTACATATACAAAAAAGCCATTAAAACATGTTTTCTAATGCTAGCAGTCAAATGCTATAGTGTGCTAGTCGAATTCCATATTATTACCTTAAAACATATGACCTTTGCTAATAATTTTTTGAAATTCCAATTTAGAATTCAATTGCTAGCCTTGAAGAAGTCAACTGATAGCTATTTGTTTGGGAAAAGTTGACTTCTATAGCTTACCAGTTGACTGCTCCCTTACTTTCACTTTAAGTGGCCATAAATTCTTTATTTTAAATCCATTTTAAGAAAAATTACTTATATTTGGAAGTCTTTTTGAGTCTAGTTTCTAATAAAAAAAGTTTCAATCCAAAACTCATTATCATTTGGGATATATAATCAAAAGAGTGACCAAAGGTCAAAATCTAAAACTTTTTTGTAGCCTCAAGTTTAAATGGTCATAAAGTTTTCATTTTAAATCTATTTTAAGCAAATAATCTTCATTGAAAAGATAGTTAAGTCTAGTTTCTAATGAAATAATTTTCACACTAAAATGATTTATTATTCGAAAGATATGTTTAAAATAGTGACCAAATGTCAAAATCTAACACTATTTCATAGCCTCAATTTTAATTGATCATGAAGTTTTCATTTTAAATCCTTTTAAAGCAAATGACCTATTATTGGAAAGATATTTAAGTTTAGTTTTAACTGAAATAAGGTCACACCAAAATTATGTTACATTTAGGAGATATAATCAAGAGAGTGACCGATGGTCAAAATATGATTTCAGCAAAAATCCATATCTTACTATCTTTTATGTCAAAACAAATATTTTGAGAACCAAAATATCTTGAGCCAATAAATGCTAATCTAAATCATTGAGTTTCAAATGAAAACTATTAGTTTATAATAAATATACCTGATTGAGTCTATTGGCTATCTTGATACAACAAACTTCTAAATCTTTGAATCTTCAAATTTTCCAATTCTTTCAACATTATTCTTTTTGTCATTTCTTTGAATGAAGCTTGATATTGATTTTCCATTATCATACTTCAATGCTCACTCTTATTTGAAAATCCTATATAAAATATATTAAACTTACAAACTGAATAGTTAATCTAATTTATAGTTAACAATATGCATTACTTAATAATACTTAGTTCAATATAAATAATCTTATCATAAAAATGAGATTCTTATGATTATATATCCAATTTAGATTACATAAACAACATATCAAAAAATTTATTGGATATATTACAAGCATGTATATCTCATAGTCTAAGAATAAAGCATGATTCAAGTGAAGGTAATACATATTAATGACTATAATCATGCAAAGCATATAAAACATATGAAAATTATATTCATAAAATATTTATCACTCATTTGTCATAATCAAAACTTATAACATAGAACCTTAGGTTTAACATTGGTTGGAAGAAATATTAGATTTGTGTGCTAAAGAAGTTTCATCCTGCCCAAGGAAAAATACATCAGAAAAGCTCTTCTTTGTGAAATCTCCAACGAAAAAAAACTCACCTTTACTTATTATTCTCCAAAAGTAAAAAGAGCAAGTGGCAATAATTCTATATCTAATAGACACTAGATTAGAAAAAGGAAGATATCATAAAAGTAAAATAAAATTTGTCATGAGTGATGAAGAAGTCTCACTTTATTTAAGGAAAAAGGAAGAAATTAGAAAAGTGGTTGCCTTTAATGTGAAAACACTCTACAACTTACTATCACCAATGTAATCCACTTCCAGGCATTTGTTCCTTTAAAAATAGAGCTTTCTCTTATGCCAAGCATAAAAATGCCTCAAGTCTGATGGGTGGAGTCTCTATCATTAATTGTTTAGCTTTAAAGGTTGCTTACAACATCTCTCTAGCATTTATTGCACACTCTAATAGAAAAAACTCAAAGAAGTTAAATTATTCTGTATTCTCTATTCATAAGTGAAGTGATTGGGCATTTTGAAAATATTAAGAGAACACTTTCCATTCTTCTGAAGCATTTTATCGATGCTTTATTACTTGTGAGTTTGTTGATTGTTAAGCTTTTATTGTAACTTTAATATTCTTCATCTCTTGATCTTTTTATCTAGGTGTATGGTGAGAACCTAGGATAGTTGATTAAAAGATTTGGTGTTGGGTTCAAATCAATAGGTTACTAATTTGAAATTGTTTGGGGGATTTTCTGGGTTATATCATTGAGAAATACATAGAGGTGTAAAAACATGTGTGTTGAGCATTCATAAAGGGTTGCTAGGTGTATATTGGCATAAAAGCAGTATATGATGATCCAATGAGTAAGGTTACCTAAGAGTATTTTGGGTGATTTGCTCAGGTTGTATTTGGTGTATATTTTAGGAGTCTTGTGTGAATACATAGGCGTGTAAAAGTAACGTGTGATGATCCTTCAAAGGATTTTCAAGTGTATAGTGGCATAAAAGTGGTGTATGTTGATCCCTTAGATGAAGTTTACCAAGTTTTATATTTTGTGATTGCCCAGTTTAGCAAATTCCCTTACTTTGTGCTTGGGGAGATGATGTAGGATCAAAGTTTTGATATGAATGTCTATAAATCCTTGGTATGATTTTCTCAACTCTTCTCTTTTATATTCATTTAAATTTTACAAGTACTTTTTTATATAGGTGTCTAATGGAAACTAAAAATTTTGAAACAATTTAACAGTCACCTAATTTGCAGCATACACCTAACCTACTGCTTTTAAAAATCCACTGAAGAGTTATGATTTTAAAATAAAACCAATTCGACCCCCTTCTCATTTTATTATCTGGCTAACACACACACATATATGTGTGTGTATTTAGTATAAAAATAAATGTGTAAATAATTTATATATAGTGGGTATGTGTTTGAATTTGGGTGAAAAAATCTTTGTATTTGTATCCCTTTTTTAGTACTCGAATCAAGCACAATAAATAAATTTTATAAGTACCTATACTAAATGTGTTTTTTAATCATCCCTAGTTAAATGCCTAATCAACTTTTGTTTTTGAGCTTAGCAATGTTGAAAATAACCAATTAATAAATTTTTTAAAAAATTACTATTAAACCAAACCAATTAATTTTTTTTGGTATTATATTAGTAAAATATCATACAAAACAACAATGTGTCATGCACAATGGTCTATCACATCTCACCTCTCCACTTATGTTAAAATTGATCAATTGTAAAGGATTAAATTAAAAGAATATATTTATAAAATATTATATTAAAAAATATTTTATATCTGAAGGATGAAACAAAATGTTAGTATAATTGAATTAAATGAGTTGGCCAAACTCCAATCCCTCTTTAGCATTGTTTTTCGGCCCAAAACAGATCAATTGGTTCAACCAGTGGCCCGGTGAAGCAAGCACCAAATTGATTCAGTTTGGGCCATTGGACCCAATTTCAACTCATATGACAGATAATATTTTTAGTCAACCTGATAAACCAATTGCAACCTGGTCCGATCCACTTGTTTGTGCTTTTTGAAGAATTCAATGTGAGGATTTAAACTATAGACCTTAGGAATGAAATAATAGAGGATTACCACTAAACCACAAACATCGTCATTGATAATATAATGCATTATATTTTATTTAACATATCAAATGTATAAATTATTAATAATAATCATGTATTCTTTTTTAAATAAAAACAATCTATGAATAAATTTTTTATATATAAGTGAAGTACATTGCTTTTTTGAAATATATTAGTATATATCATTTTATTGTGTTTTCTTTAAAATTACATAATTATTAAATTTATGTAAATTTTATGAGTCTTGTTTCTAAAATTAACATTTGAGATTTTTTTGTGACGAATATTAATGTAATCATTTTATTTTATAATTATAAAAAATAAACTTGTAACATAAGGTTCATAAATTATTTATTTTCCCAATATTGATTATCTATAATTTGATTTTGTAATTTTTGTAATTTATTTATTTTATTCATTCAATTAATTTTTTAATAACTCAAGAATTTGACCAATAATCTAATAACCCAAATCTTTCATCAATTTAATAATTGGTCTAAATCTAAAAATTATGACCCTTCATTTTTAGGATGCTAGTTTGACCCTGAGGATTGAAATTTTCAAACATTGCCATAAGAATCCAACTAGTTCGACGTTGGAGGTGTTTATTCAAGGCCCATTCCCATCCCCAAAACTCTATTTCTTCCTTTCCAAAACTGGGCTAGAGCCTATTTTATTTACATGAACACGTGGATCTGATTCTGAAGGCAATCAGAAACCAACCCTAGTTCACTTAGATGTTGTCACGTGGCTGTGATGCTGAGGCACACAGTAAAGATATCCTAACAAAAGACCTCTACCACTATACACATAATGACACCAAGATTGATGGAATAAGCGAGGCATATAGTACAGAACTATAGATTAGCTAAACTTGACGTGTAAATTTGAACGTCTGACGCCGAACCCGAAACTATACTTGTCTGCTACAACGCTAAAGCAGGCTGTGGCTGCGTCACCCCCCACTAATCTTCTTTCATCGAACACTGTGACATCAATTTTGATTAATGTATCTCATGATTGTTAGCTGAATTTCAAGACATGAGCAGACTAATTACTCAAATTTAATTACATTTCTCTATTTTATGACTCGTTAATTTAAAATTAGGTCCTGTTAATCAATTTTGTTAGGATATTGATTAAAGTTAAGAGTATTTAATGTTTTAAAATATTTAAAAATAATAATTTTTAATATTTAAAAATTATATTAACTATTTAAATAAAACCCTAATAAGTATGTTTAAAGAGAATACTAGTTAATAAAACCCTCTAAAATTTATCATGCATTATGCCTGTCTTTGATATTTTACCTGAATAAAACTCTAAATTTTTGAGTCCTGTAAGAAATTTACACTTAGTTTACACCGTTAAGAAACTACAAAATGGGATGTAAGTACTATCAATGCTGCCCTATAGTAGTGAAATTTAATAGGAGTTGATGCGATCGAAGCCAAAATTGCCTCATACTACAAAGAAAGTAGTTAGGCCCTCATATAGTACACATACAATAATTAACCTTTTCTTTTAAAATTCTTGATATGGTTAAAGCTATGCTCCCAAAGGATGACTTTTTCATTTAGGGTGACCCCATTTATGACCATTTAACTGGGTAAGTAGAATTTCAGCAATTTTCTGTTATATTAATAAGGAGTTAGCTCTTTCCAAGTCAATAAATTGCCTACCTAGCATTGAATTTAAGAAAATTCTTGTTCTTGTTTTTTTCTAATGGTGGATAAAGAGGAAGTTAATCCAGAATTCCAGATATAAATGCCAAAAATATGAAGAACACTTTTTTGAGGCCCAGCATCTGGAAGGCGAGCAAATGAAGGCGAAAAAGCTAAAAGCAAGAGAGATTAGTGGGAAGTTGGAGAAAATGAAGGTGATAAAGATCATCTGAAATGAAATTTTGTAAAATATTAATGTATAAAATATTATTTATTTTTATATTTAATCTATTTACGATTTAACGTATAAAATAATAACTCCAATAATCAATTTTACTTAAAAAAAATGATTCTAAAATGAAACGATGTGATTTTTATTTTTACAGTACTTGCTACTTAGGCCAATATTAGTGAAGCAAACGAATCTATTAATAAGCCGACGTGTCAGATGGTCACATTTGTAACATGAGGAAATAAAACAGCAAGCGATTCCACTACATCAGTCGGTTATCATTTGGTCAATTAGCCCTAATTTTTAGGAAATAAATAAAATATTTTGGATATTTCCCAGATTGAGAAAATGGAAACTAGCGGAAATTTCAGAAAGGAAAGGCAAATAAATTGGGTTTGCTATATCACTCACTGTATGTAATCCGACTCCAAATGGAACAAAACCCTAAGGGTTCTTGTAAGAACCAGTAGCCGCCAGATTGATCTCTAACATCACTCGTATTTCATTTGTCTCTTATTGATCCTAGTGAGCATTAATCCTTATCTCACTATTGTTTTTGGTTCTCTTTTCTTGCCACACTTTTCTTACTTAAATTAAGTTCTTGCGAACGACATGCCTTAGGAATAATTATTTTTTGTCAATAATTATGGAAACCAATTCAGGTAAACATAATTTCTATTTCGCAATCTTTTTTTCTTGTTGATTCTTCCGATAGGTTCATTTCAGCTCCAGGAATTACTTCTGTGCAATTTTTTTCACAAAGCAGCTGAAACTGAACATTTCTGAAGTTGTGATATGGGGTTTGGGCTGTTAGATGGGAAAAATTCCATTCTTGGGGTTGTTTTAGGGTTTAGGGTTTGAATAATATTGGTTTTGGGTAGTGATCAGTCTTAGCTATATCTGGTTGAGGATTAGTTTCAGTTGTTGAAAGTCTGATGATCAATTTGAGTTTTTGAGAATGATATCTGAATTGGGAAGAAGACCGATGCTTGGTGGTAACGATGGGTCATTCGGCGATGAATTGGAGAAAGAGATTGGGATGTTGCTTCGCGAGCAACGTCGACAGGAGGCTGACGATCGCGAACGCGAACTCAATTTGTATAGAAGTGGATCAGCGCCTCCTACTGTCGAGGGTTCTTTAAGTGCTGTAGGAGGGTTATTTGGCGGCGGCGGCGGCGGCAGTGGTGCTACTGCCTTTTCTGAGTTTTCCGGTGCTAAACATGGAAATGGGTTTGCCTCCGACGAACAGCTTAGGTCTGATCCAGCTTATCTTGCATATTATTACTCGAATGGGAATTTGAATCCCCGACTTCCACCTCCCCTGCTATCAAAGGAGGATTGGAGGTTTGCACAAAGATTGAAAGGTGGAGCTTCAGCGGTGGGTGGAATTGGAGATAGGAGAAAAGTTAATAGGGCCGATGATAATGGAAGTAGATCATTGTTTTCGACTCCACCAGGTTTTAACTTGAGCAAACAAGAGAGTGAGTCGGATAATGAAAAAATAAAAGGTTCCGCTGACTGGGGTGGTGATGGACTGATCGGTTTGTCAGGTCTAGGACCTGGAAGCAAACAAAAGAGCCTTGCCGAGATATTTCAGGTGGCTTCCTACTTTCACTGTGTTTTATCTTAAATCTGCGACTGGTTCAGTTTGCTACTTGACTCTTTGACTCTCTACTGCATGTGTTTTTTGCATTGCTTATCTTGGAAGGGTGCTAATGGTTTTCACTTACTTTGTTTTGAACTAAACATTCATATAACTACGTCTTTAAATGTTTTCATGTGTAATTTTAGTTAAAATGTGCAAATGCTTGGAACTCCTTCAGGATTGAAGTTTGATTAATTCAATTCGATGTCAAATGACAAGATGCGTTTGTGGCAATAAATGAACTTTGTATCTAGTGTTGATGGTGTTGGAATATGGCAGTATAACATAATGTCTGAAGTTAATGTGAAAGTTTCTGGTTTTGTCCTACCTTGGCTTTGCGATACTCATTCATATTGGTCCTGTACTTGTTGATTTTTTTAATATAATACTAGTAGTTCTGTGCCAGTTTTTTCTAATCTAGTTGATTTTTTTCATGCACAATAAGTTTGTTTGGGTTTATAAAATATTTCCAATCACATACAATACAAATCGAATATTTTTGTTTTTGTTGGACTTAACTATCATATCTTATAGTTGTGGGTTTTACATCCTGCAGTTCTGAAGAATATATTTTGACACGTTTGTAAAGCTCACAGTATGATTATAAAAGCATCTGAGCATATGTTGATTACAGTCTCATGAACTTTTTTTTCTATTCACTAATGTCTTTTAGTTTCTGATTTGTTGAGATTAGATGTTAATTCTTTATGGCATATTGAAAGTTTGAATAGTGCATAAACTTCATAAGGAGTTAGACCTTGTCACAAAACTTTTCTTTCTTTCTTTTTTTAAATGGTAATAGTTGTTGCAAAACTATTGGTTGCTACTATCGAGTGTTGACATTTATTTAGCTAAATTTAACACATATATGCTTTAATTATTTTATTATGTTTCTTTATTTGTTTACCCTGTAAATTCTACTTGTCATTTATTAGTAGTAACTGTGCAGGATGATTTGGGGCGTAGCACACCTGTCTCAGGCCTTCCTTCTCGTCCTGCCAGCCGTAATGCATTTGATGAAAATGCTGATATCATAAATTCTGCTGAAGCAGAGATGGCTCACTTATGCCATGATTCGACAACTACTAATGTGTTAAGATCTGGATCAAATGTCCAAGGGTCATCTGCTTCTCAACATATTGGCCCACCATCTTCATATACTTATGCTGCTGTTCTAGGGTCTTCCTTATCAAGAAGCACCACTCCTGATCCGCAACTTGTTCCTAGGGCTCCCAGTCCTTGCCCTACACCTATTGGAGGGGGGAGAGCTTCTGCTGCTGAGAAGAGGGCTATTACCAATCCTGACACATATAATGGTGTTTCATCTGGCATTAATGAGTCTTCAGATCTGGTGGCTGCTTTCTCCAGTATGAACTTGTCAGCAGATGGTGTGTTAGATGGGAATAACCATTTACCTTCCCAGGTTGAGTCAGATGTTGATAATCACCAGAGATATCTCTTTGGTATTCAAGGTGGTCAAGATCATGGCAAGCAACATGTGTATTTAAAGAAGTCTGAATCAGGGCATTTGCAAAAAGCATCTTACTCTGATTCAGGTAAGAGAAATGGGAGTGGGCCTGACATTAACTCATCATTGGATAGGCAAGTTGAATTACAAAATTCTAATGTTCCTTCAAGTAACATGTACTTCAAGGGATCGTCTACCTCTCCCTTTAGTGGCGGAGGTAGTTTGCCAGCTCAGTACCAGTCTTTAGATGGTACGAATTCGTCATTTAGTAATTATGGCCTGAGCGGGTATGCTGGAAATCCAGCATTGGCATCCCTGATGGCCAACCAACTTGGCACTGGTAATTTGCCACCCCTGTTTGAAAATGTTGCTGCAGCATCAGCAATGGCAACGCCTGGAATGGATTCAAGAATTCTTGGAGGTGGTTTGGCTTCAGGAGCTGCTGCTCCATCTGATGCACATAGTCTTGGAAGAATGGGAAATCAACTTGCAGGTGCTGCACTTCAGGCTCCTTTTGTTGATCCCATGTATCTTCAGTACATGAGGACATCTGAGTATGCTGCAGCTCTTAATGATCCATCTTTAGACAGGAACTACTTAGGCAATTCTTACATGAATTTACTTGAGCTTCAGAAAGCTTATCTTGGGGCTCTGCTTTCACCTCAGAAGTCACAGTACAATGTTCCACTGGGTGGTAAATCAGGTGGCTCCAATCATGGTTATTATGGAAATCCTGCATATGGTGTTGGCTTGTCTTACCCAGGAAGTCCGATGGCAAATTCTGTTGTGTCCACTTCTCCGGTTGGATCTGGCAGTCCTGTTAGGCACAATGAGCTGAATATGCGTTTTGCTTCTGGGATGAGGAATTTAACTGGGGGTGTCATGGGACCTTGGCACCTAGATGCTGGGTGTAACATGGATGAAAGCTTTGCTTCCTCTCTGTTGGAAGAGTTTAAGAGCAGTAAAACCAAGTGTTTTGAGCTCTCCGAGATTTCTGGACATGTTGTTGAGTTCAGGTATATATTTTGTCTGTTTGTCTTGTAATGTTTCATTTTTTATTCTCCCGTCTCTTAAAACAAAAGTCAATCAATTCTCTATCATGGGCAGTGCGGATCAATATGGAAGCCGATTTATTCAGCAAAAGCTGGAAACTGCAACTACGGAAGAAAAAAACATGGTTTATCAGGAAATTATGCCACATGCTCTTGTTTTGATGACTGATGTTTTTGGTAATTATGTGGTTCAGAAGGTGATTCTTAGTCTTGCTATGTTACTCATTCCAATTCTGTTTATTCTCCTTCATGGATGTTCTTTGAACGATTGTGCTTTATTCCAGTTTTTTGAGCATGGACTTGCACCCCAGAGAAGAGAATTAGCCAACAAACTATTTGGCCATGTTCTGACACTTAGCCTTCAAATGTATGGTTGTCGAGTGATACAGAAGGTATTGATGGCAATGGATACCAACAGTTAAATTTCTATATAGGGCTCAGTATCCGTAATGTTCTTAATATCTCATCCTTTTTATTTTTCCTATTTTACTTCTCTGTTTAGGCCATAGAAGTTGTTGATCTGGATCAAAAGATAAAAATGGTTCAAGAGCTTGATGGTAATGTTATGCGCTGTGTACGGGATCAGAATGGTAACCATGTCATTCAAAAGTGTATTGAATGTGTCCCTGAAGATGCAATCCACTTTATTGTCTCAACTTTTTTTGATCAAGTTGTAACGCTTTCAACTCATCCATATGGTTGCCGGGTGATACAGGCAGGATTTTTTTAACCTTTCTTCTGGTTACTATTCTGCATCTAAATCTCATGTTCATACAATAATGCTTTTCATAATGGCAGAGAGTACTGGAGCACTGTAAAGACTCTAAAACACAGCAGAAAGTTATGGATGAAATTTTAGGAGCAGTCAGCATGTTAGCTCAGGATCAATATGGCAACTATGTTGTTCAGGTTTATAATTTATACTGATTACTGACAGTTTGAGCTTGTTGCTGCAATTGTTGTCATGAAAGTGAAACTCATATTTTGTGTAGTTTATTGGACTTCTTTGCTGCAATTTAGCTTCCTGGAAGAATGGGAGTGAGAGTAGTTTTTCTGGCCTTTTTGGTTGAGTATGTCTTCTGTAATAAGTCCCCTTTTTATGGAGTTTTTCTTTTCAAAGAGAACTTGAAATTCGTTCTTTGGAATATTCTAAAATATAAATTGCTTCTTTAGTAAACTTCAAATCACCAAGAAAGAGCATTCTTCTTGTCAGCAATATGAACATTTTCTTGATTTAAGTTTGTTATTTCGCTTATGAACTTTACATTTTCACTTATCACAAAAAAATGCCTTTGAAACACAAGCAACTCTTCTATGAAGATTACTATTTATGATCCTTCTCAATTGATTCTATTGCATAATGTTATATAACAAGCCTTCCAAGTTGTGTTGTTCTTATACATGGCATCCAAGGTTTGTTCTGTTGTAACTAGTCCAACTATATTGTAAAACTTGCTGCTGACATCTATGTAACATGTAATTTACACTTATCAGTTGATCTCTCATTTTGCTTTCTTCCTCTATCTTAATAACAGCATGTACTGGAGCATGGCAAGCCTCATGAGCGTTCAGCTATTATAAAGGAATTAGCAGGGAAGATAGTGCAAATGAGTCAACAAAAGTTTGCCTCCAATGTTGTCGAGAAGTGTTTGACATTTGGAGGTCCTTCTGAACGCCAATTACTAGTGAATGAGATGCTTGGCTCCACGGATGAAAATGAGCCGCTTCAGGTTTCTCTAAACGTTTTCTTTTGCCTTTTAATACGATATTTAAATCCTTCCTCTTTCCTTTGAGGCAACTGGAATGGAATGCTAATTTATATATACAAGTCAAAATCACTGCCTGAGACGTTTGAATTATCTATTTTCTTCTTTTGTATGATGAACATGAGTTAGGAGTCTCTAATTTATATGGTCTTAGGTTCAGCACAATCATGATAAACTAAAACAATGTACCTATTGCAAGTATTGGACGACTTCTGTCTGTTTCTGCTTCCTTTTTAAATCACCTTAAAACATGGTAGGACGTGACTGTTCTGTTTTCTTCACCACCAATTTTGTTCTGAAGATTTTTTTTTTTTGGAGGGGGGTGGGGGGTAGTCTGAAATAGTCTTGTGATAACCACAAGTTGATATCTGTTTCAATACATCTAAAGTGGTTGGGTTTGAACACAAGAACAATCTGCTTTCACATTGTTAGTCTTGATTCTCTTGAACATATATCACCTAAATGTAATTGTCAAGGAAGGAAGGAGGTTAGAAATCTTTTCCTTTTAGTCTTCATAATTCTTGCAAAATGATGACTGAGGTTCCTTCTTTTGATATACAGGCCATGATGAAAGATCAATTTGCTAATTATGTTGTACAAAAGGTGCTGGAGACTTGTGATGACCAGCAACGCGAGCTTATTCTTTCAAGAATCAAGGTTCATTTGAATGCACTTAAGAAGTACACTTACGGAAAGCATATTGTTGCACGTGTAGAGAAACTAGTCGCTGCTGGAGGTACTCATTCATTCTAATGTTATTTCTCATTTGCAAGCTCTGCTTCTGCATAAATTTTGCTGCATCCATCACTATAAATTTAGGTGCATGTTAATCTTGATGCATCCACATATAGTATAGAATACGCACTTGTTATGCAAAAAGTAGTGCAAGTTTCTTGTTTGAGTTTATCATATCTAATTTGTTGCAGAAAGGAGAATTGCTGCTCAGTCTCCTCATCCTGCTTAAATGGGCATAGAAAAAAAAAGCGTTGTTTTGTACAGCTAACTGTGGCTAGTGTGAGCTTCTCCGGCATTTAGAGCCTTATGAAAACCAATCTGTTGAGATGGGTAATAAAGTTGTCAGTTGTAATGAAGAACTGTACATTTTGTAGTTTTAAGTTTATACGTATAAATTTAAGCGAGATGAGGTTCAGATGTTTCATACAGCTGATGCCCCTGCAGAGGAGATCCAAATAACTATACAAGTACTTTTTAAGGGTGTAAAGATTATAAAAATGGTGAGGTAGATTTTAAGTTGACGACGCGACTGTACAAAATGTTGCCATGTGGAGAGCTGTTTATGTTTAGGTCAGGTAAGGGCAGGATTTTCCTTTCTTGTATGGTTAATGGTTAATTGACTTTTTTCCCCCGTTCAAATTTACATTTTTTTGGTTATACTCTACTTTGCTTTTTATGTCTTGTGATAGCGTATCATATCATTGTGTTCCAACAATATAATCAAATAATAACTAATTCAATACTACGCAAGTCTTGTCTTGATGTTTAAAAGCAAACTAAATAGCGTGCGTCATTTTATTCTAAATTTCCGTTCTTAATGTTTCTCTTTTCTTGCTCCGTTTAATGAGTGTAATATTTCCATTTGCCTAGATTCACTAATAAATGCTTTAAAATGTCTTGAGGTTTGTCGAGTTGCGCAATAATCTCGTTTATCTAAGAACCAGGTGACTATGATTTCAAATAAACATACTCGTGATTATTTAACTCATGACAATAAAGGGCACATTTCAATGTGAAACTGCAACGGCCTTGAAATGATTTTGTGGGATGATAGTTTTCCTTGTCCTTAGGCCTAGAAGGAAAAAAACTTCCTCGTTTTCATCATTGCTAGGCCTCCAAATTCTTCCCACTCTTATTTCTTCTTTCTCATTATCTTGAATCTTCCAAATAAAGTCTAACAACCAAGTTTCTGCACTATCTCTGTATTTCTTTTGTCACCGATTAGCTTTAGATTGGGTTGAATATTTATCATTTGACCTCCTAAACCGGATGATACTACTTGAATGTTGAAGCTATATTATTAGTATTATTATTATTTTTTCCATATAGCATTTCTGGTAATTACTCTCCTAATTAAATAGGATAAATAAAACTTGTGATTTGTACCGCAAACGGTGACGGTGGTAGGATTCTCCGCCGCATGGTTAGTCATGGAAAGCGGATCGTTAGTCGTTCATCTTCACCTCCCCAGCTCGCTACCAACATCCGTCTTTATTATTTCACCCAACCTTCTATATAATATATAATAATTTTAAAAATTATTTAAAAAATATAACAATAAAAAATTTTGAAGCTAAATTAGCCATTCTTTTATTTATTGAGATAACTTATTTTTTGGTTTATGAAAAATATCTAATAATGTAATTTAGTCCTTATAAAATCGTAATGTATATTTTAGTTTTTAAAAAATAATCATTAAAGATTTAGGCAGTGTGGCATGATTTATTTGTGTGTCGTTAAATATATTGTCAAATATTTAGTCAGTATATTTACTTGTAAAAAAAATTTATTAATGTCATATAATGCCTACCTAAGCAATAAAATAAAAAAAAATGAAAGTACACTTTAAGAAAAAATGAAGAATTAGGTTTGCAAATCAAAACATTTTGGAAAAAACAAGTAGCGACAATGTTCTTCAATATTTATTCATTGAAACAAAACGAGTCAATGAATTGCCATATTCTTTTGAAGTTAACCAAGAGTCACCACCACATGAGGAGATCTCTTATGCAGGACAAGTTTGTGACATGTAAATTATAAAAAAATCATATTAAATAATCCATAAAAATGTAGAGACTCTTAAACCAGCAACTAAACCAGAGTATAAAACCAATAAAAGAAGCATCAAACCAGTAAAATAGAGCACTGTACCAATAACCAAGTAGTGACCAAGTCAGTAAGGAAGCACCAAAACAGTGACCAAGCTAGTAACCAAGTACAAAAACATTGACTTTGCAACTGAAGAATAGCACAAAACCAGTGAAGAAGCACCAAAGCCAGTAAGCTAGTTATCAACTAATACAGAGCACTAAACAAGTAACCAAGTAGTGACCAAGCTAGTAACCAAACACTAAACCAGTATAAAATGCACTAAACCAATAAAAAAAGGGTCATGTTCTAGACAATTAACAGGCATGAAATGACACTTTATGGCACAAACATATAATGTTCATGATAAAATATAAATGCAAAATGTGCTTCATGTATTATCAGGTTGTGATCAAACCACTAAAAAAGGCCATGGCACTTTATGGCAGAAACAAGCACCAAACAAGTTAAGAAGCCACTAAACCATGAAAGCAATCCACCAAAACCATTAAACGAGTATCAAACCAGTAAAGAAGTCATTAAACCAAACCACCAAAACCAGTAATCAAGCACCAAAACCAATAATCAAGGCACTATCTTTTTGTAGTGAGCAACGTACAATTCACAAAGGTATATTGTCTTTATGGATGTTTATTTCTATTTTTCATAGCCAGGTCTTTAACATTCATTATTTTCTAATTCTTGTTTACCTTATGGCTGCTACTCGTTTCGCCCAAATCGTTCTGATTTGCAAACTTGATTCTTCATTCTTTTTGAAATGTCATTTCATTATTTTATTTTATTTTATTACTTAAATAGACATTACATAGCACTAGGTGAGTCATATATATATATATATATATATAACCATGCTAAATAAGTATCTTATTGTGCTCTTAACAATATATGTCAATATTTAACATATTATATTACTTAAATTATTAATATCTATCAGTATAAGAATAAATAAGTTGATTATCATAATTTTTTAAGAATCAAAATATATAGTATAAAATTTTAAGAACTAAATTATATTATTATTTATCTTTTAAAAATTAAAAAATAAGATAATTGTTAATTTATTACTCTTTTAGGCTGATTCAAACTTTACAAAACACAAAAAACCTAAGACACAAAGGGAGCGTTCCCATACTTGCATGATAAGTTTTTAGATATATAAATTATATTATTTTATTTATGTATTTATTAATAAAAAATATTTTTTCTTATTTCAAATTCAAGATCTATATATTATATAAAATAAAAGTATTTTTTAAAATTTTATTAGTTAATGTATAAATAAAGATAACAAAGGCATTTAAAATTTTTTTTACATGCACTGAAAATTACCAAATATGCAAGGAAAAGTAGTTTCGTAGCTGCTCTCAACCAATTACAATCCATACCCCACGTAGAAGGTCTGACATGGCAGTGGGGTCGTTGTTGGTACAGACATGCGTCCTCCGTGAGCCACGAATATAAGGTACTCTATTGTTTAGAAAGTTAATAAGAAAGATATTTAGAGGTATTTTTGCTTTTCATTATTAAAATATTAATTTTTTATTGATATAATTTATTATTTTTTTATTTTTTTATAATTTTTTTTATAATTATTTATTTAAATATAAAATTTTATAAATTGATATGTTTATTTTTATTAAATTTTTAATAAAAAATTAAACGAAATAAATTTTTATAATCTTTTAAAAATATAAGAGAATTTTAAATTATATTTAAAAGTATAAAAAAAAATGTAAAAAATGAGTTCTATTCATTTTAGTTAAAAAAAAATCTGGTTAAGACATCCACGTCAGCACCATTGCAGACCGATTAGGAATCAGATGTTGCACTTTTTTTTTTTTTTAAAAAATTTTCTTAAAAAGAGTGAAATCATAAATTTTTTTAAAAAAAGTTAAAATACTCTTATTCCTCTAATTTTATTGAATTTTTAATTAAATTTATAGTTTAAAAATTTATAAATTAAATCCTTATAATTTAAAAAATTTGTAATTTAATCTCTAAATTTAAATTGTTATCAATATATTTTTTAATTGTTTTATATATTTTGTTATTAAATTTTTTTTTCAGTTTTTATTTTTATTTTTAAAAATAAAAACAACATGCCCGTATTTTATTTCCTTCGCTTTCTCGTTGTCCAAACAAAACCGATGGCTAAACCTCATGAAATATTTACAATCAAATTGTTTTCCTCTTTGCTCCTTCATCAAACTACGACCTCACCCTGCGTAGACTCCGAAACTGCCCTAGTTGTTTTAGACGAAGGAGAAGGTGAAGGTGAGCGACTACGAAGGCAGTGCGATGATGAGTGAATCCTCGAGTGGGAGGTGGGTCTCTTGAGCGTTGACGATCTCACTCCTTGATCCCGTCGGAGCTTGCTTTCACCTATAGTATCTCCTTGGAGCCCATTGAGACAGTCGTCGACGTTAATCGTGCCTCTCACAACATTATCTCCAGTCTTCGCGCCAGGAGTTCTCAGGCCTTCTTGTCCAAGAATTTTAAGTCCTTCAATGATGACTAGAGTCAGGACCCGATTGTGGTGGAAGCAGATGAAGAGACTGATCGAGATGGGTCAGGGTTTGATTCTAGGGAATTGAGGAAGATTGATTGTACGAAAGAAGTTGATTCAAATTTGTGTACAGAGAAGAAGAAAGGGGAGGATCCGTAGGTGAAGACCTTGAAGCGGCCTCAGCCGGTGTAGACTCCACTGTTACACAAGCGTCTTGTGGATGTGGTGGCTCATCTAGGAATCAAAAACATTGTGCCCAATACAATTATGCAATTGATGAATGTTAAGGGATTAACTCGTGAAATGTTGCCAGCCATCTGCAGAAGTTCTAATTCTACCTGAAGAGGATGTAGGGCTTGTCGAACGAGGGTCACTCATCACCGGACCAGCTCTTCGCATCCATGCCTGTAACTTAGAACAAGTCTGGTGAAAGTGAACTTTCACATGGAAATGGACATCATTCGGTTCCAATTTCGATGCCATATCCATTGCCTATATGTCAATGCCGGTGGGAATGCCATATCACACTCTCATGGTCATCCGCATGCTCATGTATATTTCAGTGATAGCTACCATGTGATCAAGTGGTTTCTAAAATTATACGAGTCTGAATGAAACTGAATTAAGGGCCTCCCTTCGTATAGCCTGATTCTCTTGAAATAAAGTTCATTCACCAATATTCAATTCTAATAAATTCAAGTTATTTTTCCTTAAATAAGATATTAGTTGAAGAGAACTCGCTTGCGATTGATAGAGGTGGCTTGTGCAAAAGATAACTCCTATGGCCTGAGTTAATGTCGTTTTCATGTACACTATAGTTACCGTAACTTAAGACTGAAGTGATTAAATAACAGATAATGCACATTATAATTTCCCAAACTATATTCAATATGGTTGGAAAAATACAATCAAAAAATTCTCATTCTTCAAAAATAGAGTAAATATATTCCAACAGATTATATACACACACACACACACACATAAGAGGGAGCCGCACAGAATGTACCTGTTGAGGATGAAACATTGGTCATGGTTGAAAATGAGAGGAAGAGCTCTGCAACCCACAATCACAATGCCTTTCATTTTCTCTTTTTCTTCGTGAGAATTCAAGAGATAGATTGAGTGAGAGAGAGACTCCAGAATGAGTCAGAATGAGAGAATAAAATAATTAAGTTAAAAATCGGCCATTTAAAAATCGGCTATTTTGGTGTATCTTGCCCAAAAAAAAAAAAACTTACCCATAACTTCCAAAAAATATGAGGATTGCCAAAATATTTTCTTTAAATTAAAAATATTTAAAATATGATTGATTTTTATATTTGATTAATATTAATCCATTTATTTAACAATCTCCCAATTACATAATATTATTCAAATATCAATATAAACAGCAAAATGCATCTAAAGAAAATATCTCTCTTTCTTATTCTTAGTCCGTAGTTTGATAGAATGATAATGACTAATATAAGGCTTTAAATTGGATTTTCTACCAAAAGATTTTACAAGCAATCAAACCTATTACTGATTATTCAAAATCAATATCTAGAACCAATATATTCATGATTAACTTAAGCAAAAATGAAACAATATAAGATCACTTAATCTAATAGAAAAATTAGTGAAATAATAAATAAAGTCTCAATATATGAACAAATGAAATAGGTAATAAATAATTAATATAAAATACTTATAAAGAATTAATTCAGACTTTCACTAAACCAAGATTACATTAAAAGATTTTATCAAACCCATATAAGTAACATGATATTTAAATATTCCTATTGGTAAGCCTTTGGTCAAAAGATTTTGTGATGATCAAATAAAATCCAAGACTATTTTCAATCATCATAATTAGTCTCATTTAGAGTTTTTACTGTGGATAACTCTTGAATTGACAAAATAGAAAATATTAATTATGTATAATCAAAATAATTATTAAAACAAGGTTTCCTTTACAAAACTCATTTTAATAAAACTATCAATATCAATATTATTTACTATAATCTTACCTAAGGGTCCAAATTACAATAAACCAAGAAAGCTCATAATAATTTGGCTAAAGAGAAAAAAACACAAAAAATATTTTAATAATGTTTGCATCGATAGGATACATAATATTATTTAAACATTAAAGTTGTTTAACTAGTCAAAGTTATGAGGCCCTAAATTCCTGAATTATGTTTATTTTTTCATACCAATAAGGCATTTACATCATCAATATAATATACATTAATGATTAATAAAATTTATTTGTCATGAGGCTTTAATCACAAGATACTTCATAGTAATTGAATCTTATATAGGTGAATTCACAACTACTAGATATAAAATATTTAGTTTTACTTAAAATTTATTTGACAGATTAAGCACTAATGGTCTCTCTAAGAGGAAAAATAGGAAATTACTTAAAAATGTATTATTTTACAAAATTAAATGCAATTGAAACAAAATATATATAAAATATAAATTGTCTTAATAGTAGTATCGAAGTGTTGCCTTAATGGCAATTCACACCTAATGCTCCCACATGGCCATGTTCAAATTATGGTATGCTTGTTTTTGTTATATTTTTTTAATTAAAATATATGTTTTGGGGCCCACTTGCACATGACGACATGTACACAGGAGAGGTTGTCTTCAACCTATTGTAAGGTTGTGTGACTCGACCTAGGTTTGACACAAACCCAGCGAGCAACTCGTTGGTTTCCAGTTGTTTTCAACATTGATGGCCATCGTTCAAACAACTTTTTTGCTTCTTTTTTCAAGGGCAATGATCCTATAATTTCAAAACTACCTAAAACTAAAAGAATCCAATGACCTAAACTGTAAGACACCATTTTTCATAAAATTATGCTTATGTAAAACATAGACAACATGTACATAGTTGAAATATCATTCCTAATAACCTAAACAATATATATATATATATATATATTAAATCAAAACTGATACCATTTGAAGTGATTAAACAACAAATAATGCACATTCTAATTTTTTGAAATGTATTCAATATGGTTGCAAAAATATACTCATACAAATACTCGTTGTTCAAAAATAGAGTATATATATTCCAACATATCATATATACACACACACAATAGGGAGTTGCACAAAATGTACGTATTGAGGACGAAGCATTGGCACGGCTGAAAATGAGAGGAAGAGCTCTGCAACCCACAAGCACTATGCCTTTTTCTTCTTCTTTTTTTTTTTTTTTTGTGAGAATGTGAGAGAGAGAGAGCCTCCGGAGAGAGTAAAAATGAGAGAATAAAATAATTAAGTTAAAAACCCTAGTGAACCATTTTGGTGTATCTTGCCTAAAAAGAAAACTTTCCCATAACCTCCAAAAAAATATGTAGATTCTAAAAATATTCCCTTTAAATTAAAATTATTTAAAATATGATTTATTTTTATATTTTATTAATTTTAATCTATTTATTCCAACAAAGACTCACCTAATATTTAATATTTGATTGTGATAGACTCTATTTTATGATGTTGCTCAGAGCAAATTTTCTACTCTTTCTGGTGCCTTTCTTAATTAAGAAGTAGGATGAACAATTAGCAGATTTCCCTACATTATTCTTTAATATAGTAAGCATATTATCATCTTAACAAAAAGAAATGTATCTTCGGTCACTCTGATGTTAAAGTTCACAGTTCTTTGTTCTTTTTGGTTATCTTCAGTGATTTATCCATCTCTATGAAATGGGATAAAGTGATCTGCATCCTAGTGCTTTATTTTGTGATCCTCAGTTTGAAAAAAAGTAATTCTGTGTATCTTTTGTTATTTTTTTTTAAATAATAAGTTTAAGAAGGTTCTAATGAAAGATAAGTACTAGGAAACTAGGGTTACTTTCTATGATTGACAAATTTTATGATTTATAATGCTTCCCTTTGTTGTCTAATGTAGAATATATGGTTCATTGTACCTTCATTTGATACTTATTTTTTGTTGTTGAGAGGTTTGGTATGTATATCTTTTCCTATGAATTTAAAATAAAGCTCCCATGATTCTTGTTTATTAATACTTGCCATTAATTTGTTCTATCTAATGCCATCAGGGTTCCCATTTTATGGTTGCAGCAAAACAATGAAATGTAAATTACGCTTGTTTCTTTGTAGATTTAAAGTTTTAACAATGATCATTACTTGAAGTCTTGAAAGTAGCCCTACGGATGGTCCAGGACTTACTTGGATTATAAAGAAGTACGCGGAGTCTTTATGGAGCCAATTTAGGGTCAGTTTGGGAATAAGAAGAGAAAGGAAAAGAGAGAAATTAAAGGGAAAGGAAAGGGGAGGGAAGGAAAGGAAAAATTAAGTGATAGTTTTTCCTCCTGTTATTTGGATTCTCTAAATTTTTTTAATTTGTGGTAATTAAAATTAATAAAGGAAAAATATCAGAGAATTAACATAAAATTTTTTAATTTCTTTCCCTTCAAAATTTTAAAAAATAAACAAGGGGAAGGTTAAGGAAGATTTTGGAGGGGGAAGAGACGGGAAGGGAAGAAAATATATTATTTTTCCTATTCTTTGATTTTTAAAATTTTAGAGAAAAAATAATTGAAAGATTTTATATTAACTCTTATTAACTTTTTCTTTTTGTTAATTTTAATTATTCTAAATTGAAAGAGTTTGGAGGATCCAAACAAAAGGAAAAAAAATCATCACTTAACCTTCTTTTTCCTTTTTCCTTTAATTCCTCTCCTCATTTTCAAACACATCCTTAGAGTCTTTTTGGGAATGAGGAGGGGAAGGGAAGGAGAGAAATTGAAGAGAAAGGAAAGGAAACCTTTGTTTGGATACTCCAAATTCTCTTTAATTTGAGATAATTAAAATTAATAAAGGGAGAAGGTTAAGAAAGATTAATATAAAATTTTACATTCCTTTCCTCCAAAATTTTAAGAACAAACATTCCTTTCATTTTCTTCCCTTTCCTTCTAAAATCCTCTTCCCAAACACATCTTTAGGGCTTATTTGGCAATGAAGAGGGGAAGGGATGAGAAGAAATTAAAGGGAAAGAGAAGAGAATGGAAGAAAAAGATAAGTCATGATTTCTTCTCTCCTTGTTTGAATATTCTAAATTCTCTCAATTTTGAATAATTAAAATTAACAAAGAAAGAAGGTTAAGGAAGGTTAATATAAAATTTTTCATTCCTTTTCTTCCAAAATTTTAAGAAACAATCAAGAAAAATGTTAATACATTTCCTTTCATTTCCTTCCCTTTCTTTCCAAAATCTTTTTCCCAAACACATCTTTAGGACCTGTTTGGCAATAAGGAGGAAAAGGGATGAGAAAGAATTAAAGGGAAAGAGAAGGGAATGGAAGAAAAAATTAAGTGATAATTTTTTTTTTTTGTTTAGATCCTACAAACTCTCTCAATTTTGAATAATTAAAATTAATAAAGGGAGGAGGTTAAAAAAGATTAACGTAAAATTTTTTAATTCATTTTTTCTAAAATTTTAAGAACCAAACAAATAAAAAATTATTACATTTTCTTCTCTTCCCTATCTTTCCTTCCAAAATTTCCCTCATAAACACACCCTTAGAGTCTAAATCAGTAGCATGTACTATTTCAGCAAATTCTCGTATGCTTAGCACCTACTTGGCTACTTCATATTCCTGTTACCTAATTGTAGGAGGGGAATTCTGGCGTGTTACTTCAGGTCTACTCTATTTGATGACAGCTGATTCTAAAGTACATTCTTAATTGTTTCTCTACTGATAAGTGCTATTATATTGTGCATTCCTGAATATGTTAGTCTCTTTTTCAGCACAAATGCAAACTTGAAAAGAGAGACTATCAGACTGAGCAATTGTAAGCAAGCATTTCTATTTTCTACCACACTTCGGAATTCATAGTGTTTCTTTATCTTAAAGCTCTTGGATATTATTTCATTTGAAAAGATATGTTCCATTCCTAATGGCCCAATTCAGTCGGCTATATGTCGGAAATGCTATACTGGCAGTTCAATGGTGAGTTGTAGTTTGTATATATGGAGGTTCAATTTCATCTTCCTATATAGGAATGGACCTGTAGTATTATAATCAATCTGAACCGCACCCATCCCCACAAACCCGAATTTTTTAGTCTTCCTGTTCCTGGTGCAACCTTGTTCAAGATAATTGTGTTGGGTTGGGACTTCTATGTTAACTGCTGCGGAAGACCGTCCTATTATTCCTATGTTTTTATTAAGAGATTAAACTGGATGTAGTTTTTTTTTGTTTTTTTTAATTTCTTTGGGTAGACTATACGGATTGATATAGAGCTGCCTAAGCTAATCAATCATTGTGAGTGACCATGCATGAATTGCAATGTATCAGATTAAGAAGGCTGATTTACGTATATTATACATATTATTTTTGTTTTGGGAAAATTGTATTATCTTTATGCTCTTCTATCGATCACCTTTTGTTTGTGAATATGGCTTATTTAACTTCAAGAATAAATTATACTCTCATTTTTTTAAAGATGTCAAAATTACATTTCTTGAAAACCTACACTTCTTTTTCTAAAAAAATAAAAAAAATTTACAATTTTATTAATTTTGACTAAAATATTCTAAATGACATTATTAAATTTTTTTAAAAAGTATAATTTATTATAAAAATATATTTTACAAATATTATTTTATTTTTTTATTTTGAATTAAAAATTAAAAATTTATTTTGTTTTTAAATTTTTTAAAATATTTTTTTTTATATTAGACGCGCGTGGAATTGCAAAGGGGCTAATGGCCACCGTTTACTGGAAATATAAAGACAAATTTCTAGGCTCCAAAAAATTCTTAAATTTAATAAATGGACCAGAAGTCCTTTACACCAAAGATGATAAAGCTATAGTGAAGGATGGAGAAAATCAGGTCGTCTCAAGTTTAGAGACGAAAAAAAAAATACCTCTTCAGGTAGGGAGACAATAAAATTTAATGCCATACTTAAGCTTCGAAGCTCTTCCTCCCAATATATTACATGGTGCGTGACTTTTTGGTGCAATAAGAGCTGCGCAATCATCATGTGCACTGCTAATGCAACCTTTCCAGGGTCTCTAGTATGAAAGTAGATACCGAAGAATTACTTCCTTATGGTTGTAGCCATATACGATATTCCTTATGTTCAATGGTGCATCACAAATCTATTCCAATTGTTGCATTAGACAACCTCATTTCTAGAGGGTTACTATCCTCCTAGCTTTTATGAACCAACAAAGTCTCTCACATGAGACCTATAGCTATGGACGGAAATATAGTATATTTCAGAGGAGCCACTGACCAGAATCATTGATCAACCTATCATTATTACACACTATCTATCCAACTGCACCCTGAAAATTTTCTCAATTTCCTCTTCTTCAACATTTTCTTCAGCCTCTCAACCTTTCCCCATTTGCCAGCATCAGCATATAAGCTTGACAATAGGAGACGATTCCCAGCACTCTCAGGCTCCAATTCCAACAAATGCTTTGCAGCCACTTCTGCAAGATCCTCATGCCCATGATTCCGACATGCAGCCAGTAAGGCACCCCACACAAATAAATCAGGTTCAATTGGCATTGCCTTGATCATAGTATATGCTTCATCAAGCTTTCCTGCTCGACCAAGAAGATCTACCATACATGCATAATGCTCTAGCCGTGGCTCAATCTTGTATCTTTCTTGCATAATCTTGAACAGACTTTGCCCAAGTTCAATATCTACCGCATGGCAACATGCAGTCAGAACTGCTGTGAAAGTAAGGTGATCAAGCTTGCCTCCCCCTTCCTTCTCCATCACTCTGAAGAGCTCAATAGCTTCATCGCAGTACCCATGATTTGCATAACCAAAAATCATTGAGTTGAATGTAATCGTGTTCTTCACAGGCATCTGATAAAATATAGTCCTTGCCTCATCTATGAACCCACATTTTGCATACATATCAACCAGAGCACTCCTTACATATATATCTTCTCCTACCCCAATCACCAGTGCATAGCCATGAAGCTCCTTTCCATGCCTCACTTTTGCTACGCTAGCACAAGCAGGCAAAAGAGTACTGATAGTAGCCGAAGTTGGGAAGAACCCATGATCCAACATTTGTTTAAATGCATCAAAAGCCTCCTCACATCCAAAATTCTGCACAAAGCCGGATATTACAGAAGTCCATGATATCACATCAGGCTCAACACCATCGGCCATCATCATTTTGAAAACCTCAGACACCATTGCCGGGTCACCATTTTGTGAAAATCCAGCAATTAATGTGTTCCAAGTTACCACATTCGGCTTCATACCTAATGCCCTCATACTTTCCACCACCATCAATGCGTCTTTGGCAAGCCCATGTCGGGCATAGCCAGAAACAATAGCATTCAGAGACACCAAATCCTTCTCAAAGATCTCATTAAACACTCTCCATGCTTCTTCAATTCTCGCGCACTTTGAGTACATATCAATCAATGCACTACTTACAAAAGCATCTAGTTGGAATGAACATTTCAAAATTACGCCATGTATTTTCTCTCCAGTCCTGAGATCACACAGGTGCCCACAAGCTTTGAGAACGCTTGGAATCACAAACACGTTGGCCTTCAGCCCTTCAGTTTGCATCTCAGAGAATACACTCAAAGCCTCTTCATGGAAGCCACAGCGAGTACAGGTCCCAATAAGAGCAATCCAGCGTCGAACATTTGTTACGGGAATTTTTTCGAACAGTTTGCGCGCAAGAGAAAGTGTCCCACACTCCGTGTACAATGCTATGAGTTTTGATGCAATAACTGTGAAACGAGCAAAGCCGTTGATGATCAGGTGTGCATGAAGTTTCTTGCCCAACTGTATGGCTCGATCACGAGTGTAAATTTCAATCACATCAGCATAGGCATTGGCTTCTAATCGGAAGAATCGATAGTTGGTTGCGAAATTTATCTGGTGAATCTTAATGAACGATGCACTTCTGATCAAGGTGTGCATGGTAGTATCCTGCGGAAACAAAGTAATACTTTAACAAGCTACATCAGATGTCAAGCAATATAAGAACTAAATTATACAAGATAGTAGCAATATTAATAGACACTCCTTTTTGCTTGTTCACACAGACACACACACAAATATATACTAGGTTTCGCATGTTTTTCTTTTTTTTTTTTTACTTTTAAAATATGAAATAAAATAATTATTATTATAATTTTAAAATAATAAATTAAATAATTATAAAAAGATATTTAGTTTATAATTTTTTATAATTTTTATTTTTTTATGTCTTTACATTATATATTTTATATTATAGAATAAATCTTTTTGTGAGACTATTGACGAAAAAAATCTAAAATTATTATAATATAAATATATAAATCTAACCCAATATATATATATATATGTATATGTATATATATGGACTTATGGAGACACAAAATTGATGCCCAATAAGATTTGGAAGGTGGAGGTTAAGTTTTTATTTCATAATTAGGAAATATTTGAAAAGAGTGATGTTTTACAAATTAAATCATTAATTTTTCAAAAGTTTTAGGAAAAAACACTATTTTTACTCGCTTTGTCTTAAATTTTAATTTTATTTTTTAAATTTGATTTTCATTCTAGTCTTTTAACTTTAAAAAATTTATCAAATTTTTAAATTCCTATCAACGGCAATTTACTTTATGAAAAAAGTTGAGATAAAGTTAATTTTAATATTTTTATGCCAATCTTACATGTATAAAAACTAATAAATCCCCAAATTTAAGATGAGTTTGACAGAAAAATGTGCAAAGTATTAAGTAGGCCTAAACTTATTTTTTCTACCCCTTTTTATGAACAAAAAATCTTAAATGAGAAAAATTAAATAAAATAAAAAATGAAAGGAACAAAGTATAGAAATTGAGCAAGTGAACAACCTAAATAAATACCCAAACATAAAAAAAGAACAATTAAACTTTTAATCAACTTTTATCCCATAAATCAAAATCAAAACTCACGGACAAAGAAATACAACCATTAATCACACTACAAAAAATAAGGGAAATAGTGGCGCTTTAAGTGGCAATTTAGTGGCGCTTGAAGCGCCACTAAAACATCTTCCTGGCGCTTGAAGAAGCGCCGCTATTCTAGGTGTCGGGACCACTTTTAGCGACGCTTCAGCGCAGCCGCAGGAATCGTGGCGCTTATCAAGCGCCACTATTTATTTTGCATTTTGTGGCGCCTGATAAGCGCCGCTAATATTTTGGCATTTTTAGTGGCGCCTGATAAGCGCCGCTATATTTTTGGCATTTAGTGGTGCTTGATAAGCGCCGCTATTATTTATTTTGAATTTCCTTTATTTATTATAGTGACACTTTTAAGCGCCGTTATATTTATTTTTTTAATAATGGCGTCACTTTTCAAGCGCCACTATCTTTTTGGTTGAATTAATTTGTTTAATATTAGTGTCGCCTTTCAAGCGCCGCTATCTTTTGATGAATTAAATTTTTTAATTAGCGGTGCTTCAAAGCGCCACTATATTTTTGGATGAATTTTTTTTTAAATTACTGTCACCTTTCAAGCGCCACAAAATTTTTGTTGTAAATATAACTTTTTTTCTGACGCCTTTTAAGCGCCACTATTTTGATCAAAAAGCGCCAGTAATTTAATCTACATTTTTGCTTCATTTGACCATTGTTTTAGGCTAATTCATATATATATAAATTTGATACTATATTTGATTGTTGTATACACCCTTTTAGCGCTATTTAAACTAAAATTTTTAAAATCATTGCTCCTCAAACTTTTAAAACACCAATATAATTTAAATCTTCTTGTGCGAAATGATGCATACCTTATCTACAATTCCCAATCAACATCAAACAATATAAACACAACACATGATACATTCAAAATAGTATCTTAATTGCATAAAATTTCTATGTTCAAAATAACATAAACCCAACTTTACACATAGGGGTTTATAATATATACTTAATTACTACTCTAAATGCCAAAATATGTAATACCCCATCTATTGAGTAGGATCTTCCCCTGCCGACGAGTGAGGTTCGACTGAAGGCTGTCCACTATTTGCATCGGATGCCTGCAAGGATTAATAACTTTTTTATAGGTTGAATGAAACAAAGAAAATAATTATTTTTAAATAAAAAACAAATATTAAACTAACCTGAGGAGTAAACAAGTGTGCAAACTGAGGTGGAACATTTCCCAAGAAATTTTGAAAAATGTAACTTAAGGCATTTCTCATCTCTTCATTTGAAGATTGTAACCTTGAAACTTCCTGTTGAAGAGCGACGTTAGAAGTATTAGCACTCTGATTTACAGGGAATCGACCAAATCGAGTTGTACTCGCACCAAATACTTGAGTTGGACTAGGACCAAATCCTAAATCACGAACTCTTCCAAGACGTTCTTTTCCCAACACTTGTCCTAGCGAATCTTGCTCAGAAATTGTCTCAGATGAAGTTCCTTGACAATTTCTAATATTTTTTCCTAAAATTACAATTTAACTTGTTTTCAACCCTTGTTCTCGAGCTATGGTACGAAATTTAAAATCGTTGATGTTAAATGCACTAAATTGTCTAGCATGTGACAGTGGACCCTTTGCTAGACATTTGATGTCCTCAGAATGAGCTTCGCATTCATCATTCGCAACCTACAATGAACATGATGATGCGTTAGAGTTTGAAGTTATTGTATATAATAACTACAATAAAATAAGACACCACTCACTCGGCCATAAAACCATGAAGCAAACTCCCTATGAATTGTTCTTTGAATAATTGACGAAGAACGAGTGCGATTTCTCAACTTTCTTCTCGTAATCTCCTTAAATTCTCTACATTTCATTAACAAATAAACAATATTTATTTCAAAGTATTGAAAACATCCACCAAAGTAGCAAATCCACATAATTACTTACAGGATAAATCGTTCTACATGTTTATAATTCATTAGTACATGACGATGAGCTTGATGTTTCTCCATATCCGTAAGTTTCACATATGAGTAACCTCCCACCGGCTTGCCAATCTGAGGGAAAATCGTTTCTACCTGAGATGATTCAGCCTCAGTTGGTTGATCATCAACACGTCTGAGGTGATTAAATCTTGTCTCAATTCCGTCTAAGTACCTTGAAGAAAATGTAAGGCACTCTTCAGCAATGTAACTTTCTGCTATAGAGCCTTCAGGCTGTGCCTTATTTCACACGTAAGACTTCAACAATCCTAAGTACCTATAAGTTTAACATGTACTTAAGTGAGCCTTATTCCAATCATGACAAAAAGTAATCAAGTTACATAAAACGTTGTTAGAAATTTTACCTTTCTATTGGATACATCCACCTGTAATGAACAGGCCCTCCACATTTGGCTTCATCAACTAAATGAACTATTAAATGAACCATGATTGTAAAGAATGATGGGGGAAATAACACTTCCAAATGACATAGGCATATCACAACTCTCTGTTGAAGGTTGTCTAACTCAGAAGCACTTAGTACCTTACCACATATATGTCGGAAAAATGAACACAACTCCACTAAGACTGCGCATATATGATTAGGCAACACAGTTCTTAATGCTATTGGTAACAATTGTTCCATCAGAATATGAGAATCGTGACTCTTTAGCCCAGATAACTTACGATTCTTTAAATCAACACACTGAGAAATGTTGCTGGAGTAACCATCTGGCACCTTCACATTCTTTAAGATATTGAGAAATTTATCCTTATTTGAATTTGTCATTGTGTATAAGGCCAAAGGATATTTTCCATTATCATCTGGCCAAAGGTCTTAACGAATTCCCATGGCACGTAGGTCTCTTCGAGCATTGAGATGATCTTTTGTCTTACCAGCTTCATTCAGCAATGTATATATGACGTTGTCACACACATTTTTCTCAATATGCATGACATCAAGGTTGTGTCTCAATAAATTAAATTCCCAATACAGAAGTTGAAAAAATATACTTTTCTTCCTCCACTGCAAATCACTTCCTTCGACACACCCGGGATGCGTTCTTTTCCCTCTGACATTTGATTCTTGTCCCTTCCCAAAGGTCACGTCAATATTCTACACTTGTTTCAATATGTCTGAGCCTGATAGTGAAATTGGTGGATTCCTCATTTCAATGTTACCATCAAATCGGAGTCGATTCAATCTAAATCTATGCCCAGGTTCTAAGAAACGACGGTGGCCCATGAAACACCATTTTCTGCTAAAAGGCAATCGACAAGTGTTCGAATCATTATTGCAAGACGGACAAGCTAATCCAGTATATGTGTTCCATCCAGATAAGGTTCCGAGACCAGGAAAATCACTGATGGTCCACATTAGCGCTGCCCGCAATGTAAACATCTTAGCTAATGAAGAATCATATGTTTTCACTCCATCTAACCATAATTCGCTCAACTCTTCAATCAAAGGCTGAAGGTAAACATCTATATCATTCCCAGGCATACGTTTACCTGGAATGATCATAGAAAGAATGAAAGATGTTTGCTTTATGCACATCCACAGAGGCAAATTGTACGGAAT
This sequence comes from Senna siamea, assembly GCA_031216115.1. Taxonomy (NCBI): domain Eukaryota; kingdom Viridiplantae; phylum Streptophyta; class Magnoliopsida; order Fabales; family Fabaceae; genus Senna; species Senna siamea. Next base: position 17,143,322 of record CM062356.1, read on the forward strand.
AAGAACCACAGGCCATATGCTGTAATTAGTACTTAGTGTTCCAAAAGGATTGAAACCATCACTAGCTAGACCAAGTCGAACATTATGTGGTTCTGAGGCAAAGTCTGGATGATTTTCATCAAACAACTTCCACGCCTTAGAGTCTCTTGGATGTCTCATTAGCCCGTCATGATTTTTATGTTCTTCATGCCACCTCATAAAATCTGCCGTCTTAGAAGACATAAATAGCCATTGCAATCGTGGTTTCAAAGGAAAGTAACGTAAAACCTTAGCTGGTTGCTTCTTCTTCTTGTGCTTTTTACCCCCATTAAACATGTTGCTTGCACATCCATTAGTCTTCCATCTAGAAGTGTGACAGACTTTGCAAGATTCCCTACTTGCATCATTTTTCCAATATAACATACAATCATTTGGACAGGCATCGATCTTTGAATAACTAAGGCCAAGTTTATTTATTATTTTTTTTGCCTCATAAAATGAACTAGGGATCTTTGCATGCTCAAAAGCATGGCTCAAAAGTTCAAGTATCATAGACATTGCTTTGTCAGTTATCCGACAATAACACTTGATATGGTATAGCTTAATTAGAAAGAATGACCTTGAATACTTTGCACACCCGGGATATAACTCCTCGTTGCAATCTCTAACTAAATCTACAAAATATGAATCATCTCCATGTATTCTACTCTCTACCTCCTCAGCAGAATCGTATGTTTCCATTGTCACAGGCCTGTTAACTCCGAATGCATCGTGGATCATATCTTGCATACTATTTTGATCAGGAAAATTACCTTGACTACCCGCCACATCATGTGGGACATTTGAAGTATTGGTTGCAGTTCTCCTCGCTGACTCTCCATGCCAAGTCCAGATAGTGTACCCTTGTGGGAATTGGGTACAAATTAAGTGGTCATATACCACTTCTCTGGCTTGCCACCTTCTAAACCCACAACGGCTACATGGACATCTTATCTTATTGTTGGCAATTGTGTGTGCAAATGCAAAATCTAAAAATTCATTCAAGCCTTTATCATATTCAAGGCTAAGTCGTGACTTGGTAATCCAAGATTTATCCATACCTAAAACCTAAATTAATAAAAATAATAACATTGATTAGTGGAATATTATCACTAATCATTCATGCCTCACAACACTTGTGCAAAGAAAAAGAAAACTGCAGTACCACATTTATCATTCCTAACAGTACCATTTTAGTACATCATATAACTACCATCAGATCAAAGAAATTTGTTTTCAAAACTTTTATAGCACCAAGTAATTTAATCAAGAATTCCTAAATTCTCAACAACAAAAAAATACACATGCAATACATTCTTTCTATCAGCAAATTACCTTGACTACCCAAGAAATAAACTAACAGCAATTGAATTCCTAAATTCTCAATGACAAAAAAATACACAGCAGTACATTTTCAAGTTTGATAACCATACATCTCATACAAAAGAATAATAATATTTTGCATCAATTATTGGTAGTCTCACTCACTCAACAATAATATGGGACATGTCGTGCTTCAAACAAATTGAATATACATAATTCAACAAATATTTCAGTCCATCTATCCATAATTCTAGCAAAAATACTATTATTGATTACCACATATCACAATGCCAAGTGAAATGGAAATCCCATATTTTAAAACAAGGAGGGTAATTACACAACATCCAATATTTCAGTCCATGATATCCTTAGAGTTTAAATTCTTAAATGGATACAACACAGTTAGAAGAGTAACTCTGAAAACCACAAAGAAAATGAAAAAGCATGAATATAATGTGGTCCTGTGCAATGTTTGGAAATATATAGATATATATATATTAGTGTGTGAGACAGTGTGCATGAATAAAAGAGCAAAACCTTTGTTCTTCTCAGATGATTAGAGATAGAAAATAGCAACTCCAATGGCTACAATAGAGACGGCCCCACCCACAAGTATTTGATTTTCTATTATCTGTAAAAAAATCCATGTTTGGTTAGTAAGACACAGTGGTTAGTAGCAAAAAAAGAAAGGAGCAAACTAAAAAACACAATCCCATCTTTCATCTCTCATGTCTGTTGCTTTAGCCTTCATTACAACTTTAATCATAGAAACGTTGCTACTTTATGTAATAGAAACAAAATATAAATTGAAATGTTATATTTCAAGTTAGCTTCCTCAAATAAAAAGTCTAACTAATAACTTACTAAGACACTTTCTAAGCAAGTAGGATAGAAACAGGTTATATGAAATCTTTTGCAGCTATGGATATTGTCTTAGTAAATTCCTACCAAATTTATCCATACCTTAGTGAATTCTTAGTAAATTTATACTTCCACACTTACCATAAATGACAAAAAATTCATTGAAATTGTTTTTACTGCAACACAGTGTTGTTTGGAGGAACAAGATGGACATAACATGAGAACATCCTTTGTGTTTTAAATACTACAACATTTAGTGAGAAAAATGCCAATCAGTGCAGGTAGGAAGACAAAAATGTTAAAGAGAATTGAATTTTTTTTTTCACACCACGTAGACATCAATGTTGCATATTTTTAAGTGACACTATGCCAACAACCAAACACATAATCCATAAACAACAAAAGGTTCTCACTCACACAACAAAGGATTCATAAGAAGTGATTTTACAATTACATTTATAATAATAAAATAGCTAAATGAATGATTTTACAATTGTTTTATAATAATAAGAAGTGATTTTACTACATGGAACTAGCAATAAGTGGAAGGAAAATGAGATTGTATAAGTTGAACATAAGGAAAAATAAACTAGAGAAATAAAAATTCCAACTTTAAATTCTTTGAACCTCAACCATCCAAATCAACCTATGAATAAGCCATTTCAAACCTCTTCATGAATTTCATCTAAGACATCTGCCATAGCTCACGCAAGAACAGCCCCTTCATTTGTGATTCACCATTTCTAACTTTCGGAAGCCACCCACAAATTTTCAGAAACCATTAAAAGAACCAAAAAATACCCACAACCAAATGGAAACCCATAACTAAAATGAACCCCTTCCATTAACCCACACCCCACAAACAAATGAAACCCCAAATCAGACCCACAACCAGATCGAAAATGAAGATGAAGAAATGGAGAAATGAAAACTCACCAAATGGAGAAATGGCTGGGCAAACGAACACGAATGTCGAGCGAGAAGTTTGAGTGAGCGAACGCGAAGGCCAAACTTCCTGGTTCTTCTACTCCAATGCTTCAATGGGACGAAAATGGGAGGAAAAAGACGCGCCACGCGGGGGGATATTTTCGGCCCTTTTAGTGGCGCTTATAAGCGCCACTAAAATAAAAATTTGAAATTTTAGCGGCGCCTATAAGCGTCGCTAAGATAAAAAAAATATTTTAAAATAATAACGGCACTTTTGAGGCGCCAGTAAAAAAAATTTTTGAAATCTTAGCGGCGCTTATAACATTCAAAAATAATTTAAAAAGATGCGACGCTTGCAAGGCGCCACTGAAATAAAATTTTGAAATTTTAGCGGCGCCTATAAGCGCCGCTAACATTCAAAAATAATTTAAAAAGATGCGGCGCTTGCAAGGCGCCGCCAAAATAAAATTTGAAAATTTTAGCGGCGCTTATAATCGCCGCTAAATTTAAAAAAAATCTAAAATTATTTGATGTTAATTTTAACGGCGCTTTAAGCGCCACAATGTGCTCATCAAGCGCCAGGAAATAAATAACTTTCCTGGCGCCTCTTTAACCGCCGCTAAATTGTCATGTTAGCGACGCTTTTAGTGAAGCGCCGCTAATTAAGCGCCACAAAAACCTTTTTTTCTTGTAGTGTCACAACAAAAATAAAAGGAGAAATAAACACAAGAAAAATAAAAATGCACTAAATTCCAAAGTATTCAGTGTAATTTTCTATAGGCCAATCGCCTGTTGTTATATTCTTTCAATCAAGAATCAATGATGAAACTAAAGGAAGAAAACGAGTATAGCATCACATTTAACTGCTTCGGGACATGATTTCAACAATAAAATGAAACATTTTCCATAAAAATTGCAGTAGAATGTAAAAGCCATATCAGCAACATCAAACCATGGTTTTGACAAGCACAACACACCTTTTAACCATGAGAATTGTAACTACAATAGCACTTATTTGGCTACACAACAAGTCTGAATTTTTAACATTCAAAGTACCTTTTCATCCATGAAGATCATAGCTAAAACAGTGTTCATCAAACTATAGAACAAATCTGAACTTTTCGGCATTCAAAGTGGCTTTTAATTCATGAAAACATAGCCAAACAGATCTTGTTCCAGCACATCAAATTTGAATTTTTACATTTTCAAAGTGGTTTTTAGCACGAGATACAAAATCCAAAACAACATTTCTTTATTCACACATCAAATCTGAATTTTTGCAATTCAAAGTGGCTTTAATCCCATGAAAAATAACATCAAAACAGCCCTCATTCATATACTAAAACGAATAAATTGCTTTTAACTCATGGAAAACATAAGCCAAACAGCCCTCATTCCAATATCAAAACAAATAAGAATTTTTGCTATGAAAATGACTTTTGACCCATAAAAAAAAAAGCCAAAACAGCCTTTGTTTAACTACATCTCCTATCAGAATTTCAGTATTAAAAAAAAAGTGATTTTTATTCTATTTGCAGATAAACATATGGATTAAATCACAAAATCAGCAAGCTCATTTTCAATTTCAAACAAATCAGAATTTCAACATGCAAAATAAATGGCTCTTCATCAAGGTAATTTGAAAACAAAACAAGAACATGAAATAAGGAAGAGATAATTCCTTATCACAATCTAAACAATAGAAGAGTGAATGCTTGGGAATTCTGAGTAAACCTAGCAATTGGCCATTGAACTCTTAGTTGAAGCTAAACATATATAAAACACATAGAAAACCAAGGAAAAATTTGAGAGCAATACCTATACAAGAAACTCTATCACCACCTCATTGACATGCTAGAAAAGGGGAAAATTAAACCAAAGATAAGTTAAAATAAATAAAGCAAAAGAAAAAATAAATTATGTTACAGATATTTTTGATATGTAATAAATGTAGGTTAATGTTACAGATATGTTAGATATGTAATTAATGTAGGTTGTTAGCTTTATTCTGTATAAATGGGTGTAAGAGTCTTATGAAAGATATGAAAAATATTTGTTTTTCATGGTATCAGAGCTTGGTAGCTCTCCTTTACTTTGTTCTTCTTCATTGTGACAAGAGCGTCTTTGTCTTTGTGTGGTTTTGCAAGTTAGTGTTCCTTTATATACATGACACTTTCTTGGTGATTATATAGTCTCACCAATACCCTAGGAAGCTTTGTCTTCACGAAATCGGCTAAAGCCCAGTCATCGGCGACAATCCACAATGCGTGAGTAGCCCAGGCGGTGGCACGTGAGAGCGCCTTAAGGGCTGAGTTGACGGCAGGTTTATTTTTCTAATGACGAGGAATATTTTCGACCTAACCCAACCTTCTTTTCGGTGGTTTGAGAAATTTTTGGCCATTCCTTTTATTCTGAAGGTTCTTCTATTCATCTGCATTCTGGTTTGAACGTTGATTACTGGGATTTTGGTGTTTTCTGGCATTCATTGATATTCTGGTCAATATTTTCTTAGTTTTTCACACTGAATTTTGATGTTTGTAGACTTCCTGTGGTTGAGTTTCAACTAATTCAGTTAATTGCATACTGTAAGGTATTTATTTTTCACCTTACTTAATCAAGAATTTGTGTATCTTTGGTGAATATGGGAGAGGTGAAATGTAGTGTGAATGAGATAATCCCAGCTATGTCTAGAATTATTAAAAACAAGTTAAATGGTTCTAATCATCTTGAATGGTGTAAGACAATTAGAGTATATTTAAGGAGTGCTGATAAAGATGACCATTTGGAAAAGGAGCCTCTAACTAATAATAGTAGACAAATTTAGCTAAAAGATGATGCACAATTATTTTTGCAAATAAGGAATTCAATTGAAGGTGATATTATTGGCTTCACTAATTATTGTGAATTTGTGAAAGAAGTGATGAATTATCTGGAGTTTTTGTATTCTGATAAGGGGAATATTAACTGCATGTATGATGTGTGTAAGGCTTTCTATCGTGCTGAGAAAGAGACTAAAACCCTCACAGCATATTTCATGGATTTCAAAAAGACATATGAGGAATTGAATGTCCTTTTGCCACTCTCAAAATCCAACATGCACAAAGGTAACAAATGGCCATTATGAGTTTTCTGGCTAGACTCCAAATACTGAATTTGAAATTGCTAAATCACAGATTCTCTGAAGTCCAAATATCAATTCTCTCCAAGAGGTATTTACTAGGGTGCTGCGCACTGAGAATACTCCTTCTCATTCCCCAGACAGTATTTTTGTTGCTAAAGGAGGAGGAGACTTTGGAAGGAAAAATGGTAATAAGGAAATTGGTCCAAACAAACCCTTTGATGCTAGTAATATCATTTGTCACTAATGTAAGGAACCAGGTCACACAAAATGATATTGTAAGAAATTACAAAATCTCCATAAAAAAACTCAAATTGCTAATGTGGCTACAACTCCTAGCCTATTGGGTGAGAAAATGGTGACAATCTCAGCAAATGAATATGCATAAATTCTCCCAGTTTCAGGAATCTTTGAAGGAAATCAATCCAGTCACTACACTTTTTGAGTCAAGTAAAACATGTCTTATCTCTTCCTTGAACAAATGGATCATTGATTCAAGTGCCACAGATCATATGATAGGTAATACCAATATCTTTTCTAGTTTTCAATCACATAAAGCACTTTCCTTTATTACCATAGCTGATGGATCCACTTATGATATTGAGGGATTTGGAACTACTATACCAACCTCTTCAATTACCCCTTCATCTATATTGAGTCTGCCTAAATTAGCTTTCAATTTGATGTTTGTTAGCAAACTCACTAAAGAACTAAACTATTATATCTTGTTCTTCCCTGATCATTGTTTGTTATAGAATCTTATGACGAAGAGGATTATCGGTAAATGACATGTATCAAATGGTATCTATATTCTTGATAAATGGAAACCACAGTTGGTTGTTTGTTCAAGTATCACCTCTCCATATGAAGCCCATTGTCAGTTGGGACATCCATCTTTGTCAAAAAGAAACTATGTCCTCCGTTGGTTGAGGAAACTATGTCCTCAATTTCTTAATGTTTCTTCATTAGAGTGTGAATCATGTCAGTTTGCAAAACACCATCGAAGCTCTTTAGGTCCTAGGGTTAATAAACGAGCTGAGTTTAAGTTTGAATTAGTTCATTCAGATATTTGGGGACCGTATCCTGTTTTGTCTAAAATTGGTTTTAAGTACTTTGTTACTTTTGTGGATGATTTTTTTTGAATGACTTGGATCTATTTTATGAAACATCGTTCTGAATTTCATTCTCACTTCTTTACCTTTAATGTTGAGATCAAATCCCAATTTAATATGCCTATAAAAATACTACGAAGTGACAATGCTAAAGCATTTGTCTCAGCTTCCTTTCAGAAGTATCTGACTGAACATAAGATTCTTCACCAGAACTCTTGTGTGGATACACCTGCCTAAAATGGTGTGGCTGCAAGGAAAAACAAGCATCTCCTGACGATTGCTTGGGCACTCATGTTTGTAAACCAAGTTCCTAAACCATTTTGGGCTGATGCAGTATCCACTGCCTGTTTTCTGATTAACAGGATGCCTACCACAATTTTAAATGGTGAAATTCCCCACAGTGTTCTGTTTCCAAATAAATCACTGTTTCCTTTGGCTCCACGAATATTTGGTAGTACTTGCTATGTCTGTGATGTTCGCCCTCATCTTACCAAGTTGGGTCTTAAGGCTTTGTAGTGTATTTTCTTGGGATATTCTCATCTTCAGAAAGGTTATCAATGTTACTCATTAGATATGAATAAGTACTTGGTCTCTATTGATGTGACCTTTGTTGAGACAAAATCTTTCTTTTCTCCCCATCCTACTCCTTCTAATGTTGAGGATGACACTAATTGGCTAATATATCAAGTCACCTCTACTAAGCCTTTGGGAGAAAATACTGACCCTTCGAGAGAAAAGGTTCTCCCTGATGACTGCCTTGATGATGGTATTATTCCTTCTGATCTTTGGTATGATGTTCCTCCAGAATCTTGTCCACCGATTGTTCAAGTTTACTCCCGACGTCAAGAGACTCATACTAATACATGTCCTACGCCACCTCCTTCATCATCTGATCCTCCCTTCAATAATTTAGATTTACCTATCAACCTTCGCAAAGGTAAGCGTGAATGCACTCATTCTAGCTCTCCTTATCCCATCGCTAATTTTGTTTCATATGACTACTTATCTCCTGTGTCTAATTCTCTTATTACTTTTTTAGAGTCAGTATCCATATCCAAAACAGTGAAAAAAGCTCTTTCCCACCCTGGCTAGTCAACAGCAATGCATGAGGAGCTTCATGCTCTAGATGAGAATCATACTTGGGATCTAGTGACTCTACCTGAAGGAAAAAGGGCAGTTGGATGCAAATGGATATTTACAGTTAAAATGAAGCCTAATGGCTCGGTGGCACGACTTAAGGCTCAATTGGTTGCTAAAGGATATGCCCAAACTTATGGTGTAGATTGCTCCCATACCTTCTCTCTTGTTGCTAAACTTAGCTCTATTAGTCTTTTTATATCTATTGTTGCATCCTACGATTGGCCTTTATATCAGCTAGATATCAAGAATGCTTTTCTTCATGGTGATCTCCATGAAAAGTTTTATATTGAGCAACTGCCTGGGTTTGTTGCTTAGGGGGGAGTATGGGAAGGTATGTCATTTAAAGAAATCTTTGTATGGCTTAAACCAAATCCCTCGTGTGTGGTTTGGTAAATTTAGTGAGTTGCTCAAGAGTTTGGCTTGAACAAAATCAAATATGATCATTCTGTGCTCTACAGACAAAACAGGGCTGGTATTATTCTTCTTGTTGTTTATGTTGATGATATCGTTATTATAGGAAATGATAATACTAGAATTTCCTCTCTGAAGGCCTTTTTGAATACAAAATTTCATACTAAAGATCTAGGTTAGTTGAAGTATTTCTTGGGAATAGAAGTCTTGAGGAATAAGAAGGGGATCTATTTGTTGCAAAGAAAGTATGTTCTTGACCTGCTTGCAGAAACATGAAGGATAGGAGTCAAGCTATGCAGTACTCCAATGATTCAAAACGATCACCTTACTAAGGATAATGATTGTAATATCCTCAATTTTATGATATCAGGTATGTCTTAGAATCCTATACTCAATATTTGTATGCCTGAAAAATAGTCCAAAAATTATTTTATATTGCTTTAAAAAAAGGAAGGACTAAACTGAAAGGAAATGATTAGGGATTAAAATGAAAGGAAATTTGTTTCACAAAATATTTTGATAGTAAGCACGCAAATTGAGGTGCATTTATGGCGCACATTTATGAGGTTTGACATTGGCGCCAATGTCATGAATGCTGCAAGAAAAATATTTAGGGGCAAAACGATCAAAATTTTATTTAAAAATAAGAATAAAATATTTATTTATCAGATAAAATGGCTAATTTTTATCTGGAAAATTATGAAATTGCCTCTAGAATATTTTTCCAAAATTTTTCAAAAAAAAAAAATTAGTTTGACACTTAAGAGGGGTAAAATGGTTATTTTACCATGAAGGGCAAAATAGTAATTTTAACACCAAGGATAAAAAGGTAATTTCATCACAAGGACATAAGAAAAATTTTATCTAAAGAAACACTTTAAAATTTCTAAAATATCCATACATGTCAAGGTTTTAAGAAGGAAAAAGTGAAGGGTATTTTGTTCATTTTGCCACCAAGGGTAAAATGGTCATATTAGCCATTTTAAATAAGTCACACTACTTCTTCTTCTCCTCCTTAGCAAAGACGACGTGAAGGCTTTTGGAAGGGAGAAATACCATAGGCTTCATAAGGGAGAAAAGGGAAAAAAAGCAAGGAAACTTCAAGGTTTATCCACCAAAAATTGTAAATCAAGGTAGCTTAGCATTCTTCTATCACTTATTTCACGTTTTAATGGATTTTTCCAAGCTTTTGAGATTTTTATGGCTGAATGAACAGTACATGAATAATGATGTTCTTAAGTTTACATTCTTAAATTCTCAAAATTTTTATGGATTAATGCTTAGAAAGTAGTATGGAGTTGTTTGTGATGGTTAATTTCAATTATAAAAGTGTTTATGTTCATTTTTCAATTTTGTTTCATTTGCCCTAAAACCCCCAAATTCATGAATGTCATGCAAAATTGTTTGTTTTGCCTTGATTTTTATGGATAAATGGTGATTAATGGTTTATAGATGATGAAAATGGGATTAAAGGAATGATTATATGAAAAATGATGATTTTTGCACAAAACTCCTCTTTAGGCCATGGCTAGAAAAATGAGATTTGGAAAATTGTTTGAAAAATTTTAAAGTAGCTTATTGGTAATTCAAGTTATGGCCAATGGAGTATAGAATAGATGTCAATTGGTTGAAAGGTCCAATTTTGCCTAAAAATCCCATCTTGACCAAGAGTATGCAAGTTTTTGATGAAGGAAATGTGCTGAAATTTGTGTGTGTATCTTGGTTGAAGTAAGATTAATGGGCAATTATTTTTATGCAAAATGATCCCATTAAATTCCATGTAACCTACTTGACCAATTTTAGAACATGGAAATAATTATGAAAAATTTTTGTACAAAAATGTAATGAAATTGGTCAAAGTATACAAAAGAAATAATATGATGTTGCAATTAAATTTTAATGAATATTTTGTGTAATCTTGGCAATTCTAGCAATTTGTGTGCATGCTTAAGTGTGGGGAGACAATGATTATACACACCTTGGTATGTATAATTAGGTGAGAAAGGGGGAAAATGAAATAATAAGTAGGAAATGGAAAAAGTTCAACTTTGAAACCTTTTAAATGCAATAAAATATGAAAAAAGGGAATTTAGTGTAAATGGGAAGGAAAAATAAATTTATTTTGCTTATTATATAGCAAGAGTGACAAATAGAAATTTTTAAGTATGAAAATCTTAAATTTCTTAAGGATTTCTCTTAACCAAGAATGAACCTTCATTTTTATACAAATTCAAGAATGAAATTATTATTGAGATTTAAAGGTTTTCTTTTTAGAAAGTGAAAATGATAGTATCATCATGAATGAGAAAAGAAAAGGATTGATTTATGACATAAATAAGGAAAAACATAGGATGGTATTGGAAAACATTGAATGGAAGAAAAATATTTGAATGTTCAATAAAGAAAAACATAGAGGAAGTAATTCCAATATATGTTCTAGGGTAAATAAGCTTATAATCGAATGACCAATTGTCAGTATGGGACGGCCGTTGGACATTCCACGGTTGTATAAAAAATTTGGATGGTGAAACATAAGCTCGGAATAAAAGAATTTCGAAAACGCTGTGATGATTGTGAATTCAAAGTTAGTGTAACCTAGATGGCCAATTGAATAGGGGATATTTACTTAGAATTTGGCAAAATTATAGGATTAAGCCTAATCATCCTAGTTGATATATATAGGAAATAGCATATTGGGAAATGATCCATGATGTAGGTTGTGGTGATCTATGGCATCATGAATCGCCCATAAAGCGGGGAGAAGATGATCTGTGTGAATAACAGTGATTCCATTAGCTTAGTTTAACTGAACCCTGGGACAAATTCCCACTTAGATCTGTCTTTATGACATGATCACTGAATGTGAATGGGTACTCGAATCCACTGAGGGACGCCTCAGATGTACCAGTGGCAGAATTGTCACACACTTGATAGAGCGACTATCTCATTCATGCACGTTGTAGTATGTGGAGTAATTTATACTTCCGATACTCTTGTGTTTCTCTGAATTGAAAATATGGTTTTTAGCCAAATATGAATGTTTATTTTCCTTATAAATAATACAGTTTTTCATGAATGGTAAATGTTGTTTCTCCTAAATTATCTATGGCTGAATGAAAATTTAATGAATGTACTTTCCTGATTATAGTACTAAACGGTATACGGTGAACTATGATTATGACTGAAATTGATATTGTTTTTATTTTATAACTGATATATTACTGATATACCTCATAAACTTCATCCTATACATCTGATTAGTTTATTTATAGCATTTCCTAGAAATGATGGAATTTAAGAATAAGGAATGTAAATTGTTTTCCGTACCCATACGGTGGTACATACCATAGCTCAGAAATAAAATGTGGAATGCGTAGCTAATGAGAAATTATTTTCTCATTATTTTTTGGTATGTATTAGATGACTAGGACCATTATGGTACTACAAGACAGAAGGGATTAGCTATCCATACCAAGAAATAGAATAATATATATTATGCTAGAAATACATATAAGTATATGGATATGTAAGGCATACATATCAGGTTTATGAAAAATAGTTAAAAAGGGTGTGAGTGGCAGATTTGTTGCCTCCTTACCCTATGAAAACAAGAAAACTACATATATCCTGCAGTATATGTAACAACATTGTCACGTTGAACTGGATGTAAATGTATGTAAAGGAAAAAGTTTAAATTTATCCTGAATTTTTATGGATTATAATGTATGATTATTAGATTTTCGCTGTATTGATAATTGAATACGATACCTGAGTAAGGATCTGAACCTAATGAAACGTATACTATAAATGGATATTTAAAGAACTCAGGTAAGATATAAAGGATAGAAGTGTATATAACACTCCAGTTTCTTAAGTAAAGGATTTTTTTTTATAAATAATATTTTAAATAAGGTTATGAAATTTGGGGTGTTATATTTGTTGGTATCAGAACATAGCGGATTCCTAGGTAGAAAGGGAGTAGATTCCTCAGGGGATAGACTGATTCAAGTTAGCTGACTGAACCTAGGTAGTTGACGACTTATAATTGTGTTTGACTTGAGGAATGGAGAATTAGGTTTGGAAAGATAGTAGCTCCGATGGATGTCATTTACTTTCTATTAAATATTATATTGTTGAGACTGATCACCTCAATAATGTTTATTTTGTACAATAGTCATGACACCTGAAAGGAGCAGCAATGTATAAGGTCAGAGCGAAGATGTAAACATTACTGATGTGATGCAAACCTTAATGGGAATGGCAGATACTATGAGGGAACAAGCTTCTGCCATTAATAAACAAGCTGACGCCACGGCTGAAGTGGTAAGACAAAATAATGAGAGGAATATCCATGGAAATGTAGGAAATGAACAGGGAAGGAATCATGGAAATGGAGGCTGGTCTGAGTTTCAAAATGCAAAACCTCCTTCATTTAGAGGAAGTTATGATCCGAAGGTAGCTGAAGAGTGGCTAAGTGAGTTGGAGAAAATTTTTGCAATACTTAAAAGTATAGAGGAACAGAAAGTTTCATATTTCATTTATATGCTAAAAGGTGAGGCAGAACACTGGTGGAAGGGGGCCAAACAGTTAATGGAAGCCAGAGAGATTCAAGTTACATGGGAATCTTTTAAGGAAGTATTCTTGGAGAAGTACTTTCCCCAAAATCTAAAAAATGCAAAAGAGATAGAGTTTATGCAAATTAAGCAAGGTAACTCATCTTTTGAACACCACTTGGCTAAATTTGAGGAGCTTTCTAAATTTTCCTCTTACCTTAAGCTAAAACCCGATAAGACCTGGAAAGTAATGCATTTTGAAGGAAGTCTGAATCTGGAATTGAGAAATGCTATTGCATCCCAAGAAATTAGGGATTTTGTTACTTTAGTGAACAAATATCGTATAACTTCTGAGATATTGACGGCAATGGATAAAGAAAAACAAGGATCCTAGTTTTTTAAAAGGAAAATGACACAGGGGTTCATGCCAAACAAAGGGAGTAAGTTTGCAAGGGGCCAGAAAGGAAAGAAACCTATAAACATGCTTATATCTGCAAATTGTCCTAAATGTGGTAAGAATCATGGAAATAAGCCTTGCTGATTATGACAAAATATATGTTTCAAGTGTGGCAAACCGGGGCATTTTGCAAAGGAGTGCCCTACACAGAACAAGCCAACAGAGAATCCTAGACCAACCACCAGAGGAAGGGTTTCTACTTTGAAGGGAAAATAGGTGGCTCAGTCCGATGGTTTAATTAAAGGTAACTGTTTAATCAAAGATTTTGTTTTAACTGTATTATATGACTCTGGCGCTACCCATTCCTTTATCTCTTTGAAATGTGTGGACCAATTGAGTTTGCCCATGACTGTTTTACCTTATGAATTGTCATTGTCCACCCCAAATGGAGAAAAAGTCTTAACATCTTTGGTTTGTGTGAATTGTCCTGTTATGATTGAAAGTAAACCTTTTATGATTGATCTTATCTGCTTGCCTTTAGTAGATTTAGATGTCATACTTGGTATGAATTGACTTTCAATGAATAATGTTATTTTAAATTGTTCAACTAGAACTGTGATTTTTATAGACACTATGCCAGTAAAGGGAAAAATTGATGAAAATAATCAGAGGATGTGTTTCCTATGTTCTTCAAAGACTGAAAATCAGCATGACATTTCTAGTCTTCCAATTGTTTGTGAATTTTCTGATGTATTTCCAGATGAGATTTCTAGTCTCCCACCTGAAAGAGAAATAGAATTTTCTATAGACTTGATTCCTGGAACGGGACCGGTTTCTATAGCTCCTTATAGGATGTCCCCATTAGAACTGAAAGAACTGAAGGTACAGATAAAAGATCTGTTGAAAAAATAATTTATTAGGCCTAGTTCCTCACCGTGGGGAGCACTTATATTATTTGTGAAAAAGAAGGATGGGAATCTAAGATTATGTATAGATTATAGACAATTAAATAAAGTAACCATAAAGAATAAATATCCTCTTCCTAAGATAGATGACCTGTTAGATCAATTGAGAGGAGCCACAATATTCTCTAAGATTGACTTAAGGTTAAGTTACCACCAGATAAGGGTGAGAAGTGAGGATGTCCCTAAGAAAACTGTTCGAACTAGATATGGACACTGTGAATTTTTGGTAATGCCATTTGGATTGACTAATGCTCGAGCTATTTTCATAGATTACATGAATCGCATCTTTAGACCCTACTTAAATCAGTTCGTGGTAGTGTTCATTGATGATATTCTTGTGTATTCTAGAAATAGACAAGAGCATGCTCAACATTTAAGGATGGTATTATAAGTGTTGAGAGAAAAACAATTATATGCAAAATTATCAAAGTGTGAATTCTGGTTAGAAGAAGTAAAATTTTTGGGACATGTGATCAGTAAAGAAAGAGTCTTTGTAAATCCTAGTAAAACTGAAGCAGTGATGAAATGGGAGAAACCCTCAACAGTAACGGAGATTCGTAGTTTTCTTGGGTTAGCAGGGTACTACAGGAGGTTTATTCAGGGATTTTCACAAATAGCTTTACCTTTAACTAAGTTGGCCAGGAAGAATGTTCAATTTGTATGGGATTCTAAATGTGAACATAGCTTTCAAACCCTGAAAGAAAAGTTGACCACTGCACCAGTATTAAGGATTACTGATCCTTTAGGGCCTTTTGATATATATTCTGATGCATCTAAGAAAGGTTTAGGCTATGTCTTAATGCAAGAGAGAAGAGTGATAGCCCATACCTCAAGACAGTTAAGACTCATGAAGAAAACTACCTTACCCATGACTTAGAATTGGCCGCGGTAGTATTTGCTTTAAAGATATGGTGGCATTATTTGTATGGGTCTAAATTTGAGGTATTTAGCGACCATAAAAGTCTTAAGTACCTTTTTGATCAAAAAGAGTTGAACATGAGGCAAAGAAGGTGGATGGAATTTTTGAAAGATTATGACTTTGAGTTGAAATATCATCCTGAAAAGGCAAATGTAGTGGCAGATGCATTAAATAGAATATCTCTACACATGGCTAAGATGATGATTTATGAAATGAGCCTGATAGAGAAGTTTAGAAACTTAAATCTGTTCATTATAGTGTTGCCAGATAAGATTTGTCTGAGTGAGTTAAAAATTGAAAATACTTTCAGAACTCAGATATTAGAAGCCCAGAAAGAAGATGAATATCTTAAATCACTGAAAGATCTTAAGGAATTTAAGAAAGAGGTTGATAGAGTAATAACCTACCATGATAGATTGTACATTCCTAAATCTGGAGGATTGAGATAGGTGATATTAGAAGAAGCACACAAGAGCAATTATACAATTCATCCAGGAGCCACGAAAATGTACCAAGATTTGAAAGAAAAATTTTGGTGGCCTGGTATGAAGAGGTAAATAGCCGAGTATGTTGCTAGATGTCTCATATGTCAGCAAGTAACGATAGAACATCAGAAACCTGTAGGACTATTACAACCTCTAGAAGTCCAAGAATGGAAATGGGATAAGATTTCAATGAATTTTGTAGTAGGTTTACCTAAAACTCAAGCAGGAAATGACGCTATTTGGGTCATAGTAGATAGATTAACAAAATCTGCGCATTTCTTGCTAATCAAAATAAATTATTCATTAGATAAATTAGCTCAAATATATATATAGGAAATTGTGAGACTTCATGGTATTCCTACCAGTATAGTTTCAAATAGAGACCCTAGGTTCACTTCTAGATTTTGAAAGGCGTTACAAGAAGCCTTTGGAACTAAATTAAGCTTCAGTACTACTTATCACCCTCAGACTGATGGGCAGCTGAAAGAACCATTCAAACTCTAAAGGACATGCTTAGGGCCTGTACATTAGAGCAAAAGGGAAGCTGGGATAGAAATTTATCTTTGATAGAATTTTCCTATAACAATAGTTATAACTCCAGCATAGGTATGACACCTTATGAGGCCTTGTATGGCAGAAAATGTAAATCACCTGTTTGTTGGTTTGAAATAGGAGAAAGACAAATGTTAGGGCCAGATTTGGTACAACAGACCACTGACCAAATCAAGATGATTAGAGAGAAAATGGCCAAGGCTCAGGATAGGCAAAAAAGTTATGCCGATAAAAGAAGGAGACCATTGGAATTTGACGAAGGGAACCATGTATTTTTAAAAGTATCCCCAACTGGTATAGGTAGAGCTATTAAATCCAGAAAGTTGAGTCCAAGGTACATTGGACCTTTTCAAATTTTAAATAAAGTTGGTCTATCAGCCTATCAGATAGCTTTACCGCCTTCATTGTCAAATTTACATGATGTATTCCATGTGTCACAACTCTGAAAGTATATTTCTGACCCATCCCATATCCTTAACGCCAGTATGATATAGTTAAAAGAAAACTTAACTTATCAACCCAAACCTATACAAATCATTGGTACTGATGTCAAACACTTGAGAAATAAAACCATACCTTTGGTAAAAGTGCAATTATATGCAAAATTGTCAAAGTGTGAATTCTGGTTAGAAGAAGTAAAATTTTTGGGACATGTGATCAGTAAAGAAGGAGTCTCTGTAGATCCTAGTAAAACTAAAGTAGTGATGAAATGGGAGAAACCCTCAATAGTAATGGAGATTCATAGTTTTCTTGGGTTAGCAAGGTACTACAGGAGGTTTATTCAGGGATTTTCACAGATAGCTTTACCTTTAACTAAGTTGACCAAGAAGAATGTTCAATTTGTATGGGATTCTAAATGTGAACATAGCTTTCAAACCCTGAAAGAAAAGCTGACCACTGCACCAGTATTAAGGATTGCTGATCCTTTAGGGCCTTTTGAGATATATTGTGATGCATCTAAGAAAGGTTTAGGCTGTGTCTTAATGCAAGAGAGAAGAGTGATAGCCTATGCCTCAAGACAGTTAAGACCTTATGAAGAAAACTATCCTACTCATGACTTAGAATTGGTCGCGGTAGTATTTGCTTTAAAGATATGGCAGCATTATTTGTATGGGTCTAAATTTGAGGTATTTAACGATCATAAAAGTTTTAAGTACCTTTTTGATCAAAAAGAGTTGAACATGAGGCAAAGAAGGTGGATGAAATTTTTGAAAGATTATAACTTTGAGTTGAAATATCATCATGGAATGTTGAGCATGCTCTTGTCTATTTCTAGAATACACAAGAATATCATCAATGAACACTACCACGAACTGATCTAAGTAAGGTCTAAAGATGCGATTCATGTAATCCATGAAAATAGTTGGAGCATTAGTCAATCCAAATGACATTACCAAAAATTTATAGTGTCCATATCTAGTTTGAAAAGCTGTCTTAGGGACATCCTCACTTCTCACCCTTATCTGGTGGTAACTTGACCTTAAGTCAATCTTAGAGAATATTGTGGCTCTTCTTAATTGATCTAACAGGTCATCTATCTTAGGAAGAGGATATTTATTCTTTATTATTACTTTATTTAATTGTCTGTAATCTATACATAATTTTAGACTCTCATCCTTCTTTTTCACAAATAATACAGGTACTCTCCACGGTGAAAAACTATGCCTAATAAATTTTTTTCCAACAGATCTTCTATTTGTACCTTCAGTTCTTTCAGTTCTAATGGGGACATCCTATAAGGAGCTATAGAAATCAGTCCCGTTCCAAGAATCAAGTCTATAGAAAATTCTATTTCTCTTTTAGGTGGGAGACTATAAATCTCATCTGAAAATACATCAGAAAATTCACAAACAATTGGAAGACTAGAAATGTCATGCTGATTTTTAGTCTCTGAAGAACATAAGAAACACATCCTCTGATTATTTTCATCAATTTTTCCTTTTACTGGCATAGTGTCTATAAAAATCACAGTTCTAATTGAACAATCCAAAATAACATTATTCATTGAAAGTCAATTTATACCAAGTATGACATCTAAATCTACTAAAGGTAAGCAGATAAGATCAATCTTAAAAGGTTTACTTTCAATCATAACATGACAATTCACACAAACCAAAGAGGTTAAGACTTTTTCTCCATTTGGGGTGGACACTGACAATTCATAAGGTAAAACAATCATGGGCAAACTCAATTGGTCCACACATTTCAAAGAGATAAAGAAATGGGTAGCACCAGAGTCATATAATACAGTTAAAACAACATCTTTGATTAAACAGTTACCTTTAATCAAACCATCGGACTGAGCCACCTCTTTTCCCTTCAAAGTAAAAACCCTTCCTCTGGTGGTTGGTCTAGGATTCTCTGTTGGCTTGTTCTGTGTAGGACACTCCTTTGCAAAATGCCCCTGTTTGCCACACTTGAAACATATATTTTGTCATAACCAGCAAGACTTATTTCCATGATTCTTACCACATTTAGGACAATTTACAGATATAGGCATGTTTATAGGTTTCTTTCCTTTCTGGCCCCTTGCAAACTTACTCCCTTTGTTTGGGACGAACCCCTGTGTCATTTTTCTTTTAAAAAACTAGGATCCTTGTTTTTCTTTATCCATTGCCGTCAATATCTCAGAAGTTATACGACATTTGTTCACTAAAGTAACAAAATCCCTAATTTCTTGGGATGCAACAGCATTTCTCAATTCCAGATTCAGACTTCCTTCAAAATGCATTACTTTCCAGGTCTATTAGTGGCGTCAGTTTGTCTATTAGTGGCAGCAGCTTGTTCCCTCATAGCATTTACCATTTCCATTAAGGTCTGCATCACATCAGTAATGTTTACATCTCCGCTCTGACCTTATACATTGCTGCTCCTTTCAGGTTCCATGACTATTCTACAAAATAAACATTATTGAGATGATCAGTCTCAACAATATAATATTTAATAGAAAGTAAATGACATCCATCGGAGATACTATCTTTTTAAACCTAATTCTCCATTCCTCAAGTCAAACACAATTACAAGTCAGTCAACTGCCTAGGTTCAGCCAGCTAACTTGAATCAGTCTATCCCCTGAGGAATTTACTCCCTTTCTACCTAAAAATCCGCTATGCTCTGATACCAACAAATATAACACCCCAAATTTTATAACTTTATTTAAAATATTATTTATAAAAAAAATCCTTTACTTAAGAAATTGGAGTGTTATATACATTTCTATCCTTTATATCTTACCTGAGTTCTTTAAATATCCATTTATAATATACATTTCATTAGATTCGGATCCTTACTCAAGTATCGCATTCAATTATCAATACAGCGAAAGTCTAATAATCATACATCATAATCCATAAAAATTCAAGATAAATTTAAATTTTTTCCTTTACATACATTTACATCCAATTCAACGTGACAACGTTGTTACATATACTGCAGGATATATGTAGTTTTCTTATTTTCATAGGGTAAAGAGACAACAAACCTGTCACTCACACCCTTTTTAACTATTTTTCATTAACTTAATATGTATGCCTTACATATCCATATACTTATATGTATTTCTAACATAATATATATTATTTCATTTCTTAGTATGGACAGCTAATCCCTTCTGTCTTGTAGTACCATAATGGTCTTAGTCATCTAATACATACCAAAAAATAATGAGAAAATAATTTCTCAATAGCTACGCATTCCATATTTTATTTCTGAGTTATGGTATGTACCACCGTATGAGTACAGAAAACAATTTACATTCCTTATTCTTAAATTTCATCATTTCTAAGAAATGTTATAAATAAACTAGTCAGATGTATAGGATGAAGTTTATGAGGTATATCAATAATATATCAGTTATAAAATAAAAACAATATCAATTTCAGTCACAATCATAGTTCACCGTATACCGTTTAGTACTATAATCAGGAAAGTATATTCATTAAATTTTCATTCAGCCATAGATAATTTAAAAGAAACAACATTTACCATTCATGAAAAATTGTATTATTTATAAGGAAAATAAACATTCATATTTGGCTAAAAATCATATTTTCAATTCAGAGAGACACAAGAGTATCGAAAGTATAAATTACTCCACATACTACAACGTGCATGAATGAGATAGCCGCTCTATCAAGTGTGTGACAATTCTGCCACTGGTACATCTGAAGCGTCCTTCAATGGATCCGAGTACCCATTCACATTCAGTGATCATGTCATAAAGACAAATCTAAGTGAAAATTTCTCCCAGGGTTTAGTCAAACTAAGTTCATGGAATCATTGTTATTCACACAGATCTTCTCACCGCTTTATGGGCGGTTCATGATGCCATAGATCACCACAACCTACATCATGGATCATTTCCCAGTATGCTATTTCTTATATATATCAACTAGGATGATTAGACTTAATCCTATAATTTTGCCAAATTCTAAGTAAATGTCTCCTATTCAATTGACCATCTAGGTTACACTAACTTTGAATTCACAATCATCACAGCGTTTTCGAAATTCTTTCATTCCGAGCGAATGTTTCACCATCCAAATTTTTTATACAACCGTAGAATGTCCAACGGCCGTCCCATACCAACAATTGGTCATTCGATTATAAGCCTATTTATCCTAAAACATATATTGAAATTACTTCCTCTATGTTTCTCTTTATTGAACATTCAAATATTTTCCTTCCATTCAATATTTTCCAATACCATGCTATGTTTTTCCTTATCTATATCATAAATCAATCCTTTTCTTTTCTCATTCATGATGATACTATCATTCGCACTTTCTAAAAAGAAAACCTTTAAATCTCAATAATAATTCCATTCTTGAATTTGTATAAAAAGGAAGGTTCATTCTTGGTCAAGAGAAATCCTTAAGAAATTTAAGATTTTCATATTTAAAAATTTCTATTTGTCACTCTTGCCATATAATAAGCAAAATAAATTTACTTTTCCTTCTTATTTACACTAAATTCCCTTTTTCATATTTTATTATATTTAAAGGGTTTCAAAGTTAAACTTTTTTCATTTCCTACTTATTATTCCATTTTATCCCTTTCTCACCTAATTATACATACCCAAGGTGTGTATAATCACAGTCTCCCCACACTTAAGCATGCACACAAATTGTTAGAATTGCCAAGATTGCACAAAAAATTCATTAAAATTTAATTGTAACGTCATATTATTTTCTTTGTATACTTTGACCAATTTTATTACATTTTTGTACAAAAATTTTTCATAATTATTTTCATGTCCTAAAATTGGTCAAGTAGGTTACATAGAATTTAATGGGATCATTTTGCATAAAAATAATTGCCCATTAATCTTGCTTCAACCAAGACACACACACACAAAAATTTCAACACATTTCCTTCATCAAAAACTTGCATGCTCTTGGTCAAGATGGGATTTTTAGGCAAAATTTGGCCTTTTAACCAATTGACATCTATTCTATCCTCCATTGGCCATAACTTGAATTACCAATAAGCTACTTTAAAATTTTTTAAACAATTTTCCAAATCTCATTTTTCTAGCCATGACCTAAAGAGGAGTTTTGTGCAAAAATCATCATTTTTCATATAATCATTCCTTTAATCCCATTTTCATCATCTATAAACCATTAATCATCATTTATCTATAACAATCAAAGCAAAACAAACAATTTGACATGACATTTATGAATTTGGGGGTTTTAGGGCAAATGAAACAAAATTGAAAAATGAACATAAACACTTTCATAATTAAAATTAACCATCACAAACAACTCCATACTACTTTCTAAGCATTAATCCATAAAAATTTTGAGAATTTAAGAATGTAAACTTAAGAACATCACTATTTATGTAATGTTCATTCAGCCATGAAAATCTTAAAAGCTTGGAAAAATCCATTAAAACATGAAATAAGTGATAGAAGAATGCTAAGCTACCTTGATTTACAATTTTTGGTGGATAAACCTTAAAGTTTCCTTGCTTTTTCTCCCTTATGAAGCCTATGGTATTTCTCCCTTCCAAAAGCCTTCACGTCGTCTTTGCTAAGGAGGAGAAGAAGTAGTGTGACTTATTTAAAATGGCTAATATGACCATTTTGCCCTTGGTAACAAAATGACCAAAATACCCTTTACTTTTTCCTTCTTAAAACCTTGACATGTAAGGGTATTTTAGAAATTTTAAAGTGTTTCTTTAGGTGAAATTCCCCTTATGTCCTTGTGATGAAATTACCTTTATACCCTTGGTGTCAAAATTACTATTTTTCCCTTCATGGTAAAATGACCATTTTACCCCTCTTAAGTGTCGAACCATTTTTTTTTTGAAAAATTTTGAAAAATATTCTAGAGGCAATTTCATAATTTTTTAGATAAAAATTAGTCATTTTATCTGATAAATAAATATTTTATTCTTATTTTTTGATAAAATTTTGACCGTTTTGCCCCTAAATATTTTTCTTGCAGCATTCATGACATTGGCGCCATTTTCAAACCTCATAAATGTGCGCCATAAATGCATCTCAATTTGCGTCCTTACAATCAGGATATTTTGTAAAACAAATTTCCTTTCATTTTAGTCCCTAATCATTTCCTTTCAGTTTAATCCTTCCTTTGTTTAAGGTAATATAAAATAATTTTTGGACTATTTTTCAAGCATAAAAATGTTGAGTCTAGGATTCTAAGACATACCTGATATCATAAAATTGAGGATATTACAATGATGACCTGTTTGATGATCCAGATAGGTACAGGAGGTTAGTAGGGAAGTTAAACTACCTCACGATGACCCATCTGAATATTGCTTATGCTGTGAGTATTGTTAGTCAATTTATATCTACTCCTACAATAAAACATTGGGCAACTCTATAACATATCTTATGTTACTTGAAAGGGGCATTAGGACCAGGCATACTCTACAGTAACCACGGGCACAATCGCATTGAATACTTTTCAAATGCAAATTGGGCTAGATCGAAGTGTGATAGAAGATACTACAGGATACTGTGTATTTGTTGGTGAAAATCTAGTGTCTTGGAGAAGTAAGAAGCAAAATGTTGTATCTAGATCTAGTGCAGAATCTGAATACAAGGCTATGGCACAATCTATATACGAAGCTTTGTGGATACATCACCTATAAGGTGAAGTTGGATTCAAGTCTACATCACCAACAAAGCTATGGTGTGATAATCAAGCAACCATCCATATTACTTCTAATCCAGTATATCACGAACGGACCAAACATATTGAAGTTGATTGTTATTTTATTAGAGAAAGGATTCAAGTCTAATAACCACTGGATATGTGAAGACAGGAGAACAATTAGGAGATCTATTCACGAAAGCATTGAATGGGCCTCAAGTGAAATATTTGTGTAACAAGGTGGGCATGATTAATATTTATGCTCCAACTTGAGGGGGAGTGTTACAGATATGTTAAATATGTAATAAATGTAGGTTGATGTTATAGATATGTTAGATATGTAATTAATGTAGGTTGTTGGCTTTATTCTGTATAAATAGGTGTAGGAGTCTTATGAAAGATATGAAAAACATTTGTTTTTCAATTTATAATGGACCACTAGACCTAGGATAATAGCCTAGTGCCTACTTACCCAATGATTGGGATCAAATATCTCAGTTTGACACCCCAAGCCATAACAAAAGAAAGTGTTTTGTTTTTTGTGAAAAGAGAAAGAAATAGATGATTAACATGATTTCACAAATAAAACAATTCGAAAGATTAGTTAGTGCATTTTAGTTTGTGAATTCAAATTAATATCATGTTCTTCCTCTCTTCGTTTTCTATTTTTTACCTTGTTGGATTATTTTTTTTGGAAAACTTATATTCTAAAGACCTAAGTGAAAGAATAACATAGAAGAAATGCATGACTTCAAATAAGAGAGTTGGACAACAAAGAACCACCAAATAACACTGGCTTTAAACTTTCAAACACCAAAACATACATGACCAAATTGGGGCATAAACAACAAATTAACACAAGTTTCAAACTTAAGAGAGACTCCAAAACATCCAAATACACCCAGCAAAATTTGACAGCACATGGATTCCAAAACAGGACTTATATTAATTTAAAACATGTCTCACAAAAAAGCTAAAACAGGATTCACAAAGCTTGGACAGAATTTAAGCCACAAAAACCATACCTGAAACACCTTAGAAGAAAGCACTAAAATGCCAAAACCAGATTTGCAAAGACTGACAGCATATGAAATACATAATAGTACTTAAAACACCACAAAAGAAGCCTCAAACTATTAAAAAAACATGATTTACAAAAGCTAGGCATGATGTGGGTAACATAACAGCACCTAACCACCATAAAAGAAGCCACAAAAAACCACAAACATGATTTACAAGAACTTAGACAGCATGTGAGCAACGTAACAGAACCTAAACTCCACAAGAAGCCTAAAAATGCTCTAAATATGAACTACAAAAGCTAGACGGCATATGAGCACATAACAGCTCTTAAACACCACAAAAAGAAACCTAAAACACTACAAATATAAAATATAAAAACTAGACAGCACGTGGGTAACATATCAGCACTAAAACACCACAAAAAGAAGCCTACAAACACCAGAAATATGAAATACAAAAACAAGACAGCATGTGGATGGCATGGCAACACTTAAACACCACAAAAAGGAGCCTAAAACACTATAAATATGAACTACGAAAACTAGATAGCATGTGGGCCACATAACAGCACTTGAACACTATAAAAGAACCTCAAAATACCACAAGCATGATTAATTAACAAAAATTAGACAACATTAAAACAATAGAACAACACCCAGAACACATTAGAAGAAGCTCTAGATCACAAGAACAAGACTCACAAAAGTTAGACAGCATTTAAATAATCAAAACAGCTCTTCCACACCCAAATTTTACTTCAAAAACATGCTGAGATGTGAGAATCAAGCTTTGAATGCATCTAGACAGCCATCCACATTTCCACATGTGTTTCGAATCGAAATCATACTTCAAGATGTAAAAAGAAAATGCTCAAAACATAAAGAACAGCCACCACATGTTTTCACGGAAGCTTGACCCTAACATACACACTTTAAGGTGTGAAAACATATTCAAAATAAAATGGCCAGCCGCCACATGTTTTCGCACCTATTTTGAATCAAAACATACCTTAAATGCCAAAGACATGCTCAAAACGAAATGGGCAGCCACCACATGGTTTCTCACCAATTTTGAGTAAAAACATACTTTGAAATGCAAAAGATATGCTCAAAACGAAATGGACAGCCACCACATTGTTTTCTCACCTATTTTGAGTCAAAACATACTTTGAAATGCAAAAGGTATGCTCAAAAAGAAAAGGACAGCCACCACATTGTTTTCTCACCTGTTTTGAGTCAAAACATACTTTGAATGCAAAAGGTATGCTCAAAGAGAAATGGACAGCCACCACATTGTTTTCTCACCAATTTTGTGTAAAAAACATACTTTGAAGTTTAAATGACATGCTCAAAACCGAAATGGACAGCCACCAAATGTTTTCTCACATATCTTGACTCTAAAACATGCACTTTAAGATGTAAGAACTTACCTTAAACAAAGTGGACAACACTTACTTGTTCTCACACATATCTTGACTCTAAAACAAACACTTTAAAATGCAAAAAAATACTCAAAATCAAATGGACAGCATATACATCAAGATAACACTTCAAACACCATCTAAACACTTTAAAATGAGGTTTTAAGCGAGAAAAAGCAAGCCAAACAACCAGCATTTTAAACAACACTTTAAAACACCATTTGAATACTTTAAAACGAGGTTGTAAGTGAGGAAGCTAAGCCAAGCGACCTGCACTTAAAGCTATACTTTGAAACACCATTTGAGCACCTTAGAGTGAGGTTTTAAGCGAGAAGAATGGACCAAGCAACCTATACTTAAAACAACACTTTGAAACACCATATTAAGCACCTTAAGATGGGTTTTCAGTGGCTAAAAGAAATCTAAACACCAGCACCAAAAATATCATCTTAAAAATCCTCATTTAAGCACTTTAATTTGAGTGGTGAAAAGCAAGCTAAACACCAGCACTAAAAATGGCACCTTAAGGTTACCATTTCAGCACTTTAAAATGGATTTTGAGTGGTGAAGAGCAAGCTAAACACCAGCACTAGACATGGCACCTTACAATTATCATTTAAGCACTTTCAAATGGATTTTAGGTGTTGAAAAGCAAGTTAAAGACCTGCAACAAGAATAGCATCTTAAGATCCTCATTTGATCACTTTAAAATGGATTTCAAGTGGTGAAAAGAAGACTAAACACCAGCACTCAAAATGGCATCTTAAGGTCACCATTTAAGCACTTTAAAATGGATTTTGAGTGGTGAAGAGCAAGCTAAACACCAGCACTAGACATGGCACCTTACAGTTATCATTTAAGCACTTTCAAACTGATTTTAGGTGTTGAAAAGCAAGTTAAAGACCCGCACCAAGCATAGCATCTTAAGATCCTCATTTGATCAGTTTAAAATGGATTTCAAGTGGTGAAAAGAAGACTAAACACCAGCACTCAAAATGGCATCCTAAGGTCACCATTTAAGCACTTTGAAGAATCATGTGAAAACAAGATACCATGATGAAGAATCATGCCAATTAACAGCACTTGGACTAGCATATTAAATCACCACAATTTCAATCGTCATTTTAGCATTAAAACATGGATTACAGGTGGGGGAAAATTCAAACCAAAAACTAGCACTATCTTAGAACACCAATCATGATTTCAACTAGAATAACAAGAGTTTAATCCATTAAAAACTAAAGAAAAACGCAGCACCATGGTCGGCCACATTACACCACAATTTTGACAAGCAAAATATGAGTTTGACCTATCGAAATTACAGCAAGATATAGCATCACCATCAGCCACTTCAGAACAGATTTTCGGCATCTAAAATGAATGAGCTTTCTACTATATTTGCAGTAAAACATGATGATTATATCACAACTTTGATGGGCAAAACACACATTTAACCCGTTAAAGTTTTACCCAAACATAGCACTATGTTCAGCTTCAAGCAAATCAGAGTTTCCACGTTTAAACAAATTATTTTTTACCAAATGAACCAGCACTGTATCGATCACCACATGAAAATCATAGCCAATACAGCACCATTTTCACCCCCACCAGATGAGAACCGATATGGAAGATAGAACAAAGCAAAATGGAGCTTAACTCTCTCGGCTATCCAGCGCATATTTACCCAATGCAGATTATGAGAATGCAGCACTCACTCGCAGAACAGGCTCGAATCATGGGGTAAAATGAAGCAAAAGATGGGATAAGAAGCTATCCCCTCTCGGCCCAACCGAGAGGAGTCAAGATAAAGAGCCATTCGTGCACTGCCACTGTCGCAAACGGCGTTCTCCCACGAGGTAACAGCGGTGCGGCGTCACGATGCGCTCAGGTGCAACGAGCTGGTCCGAAAACACAACGTACTGGTGTAGCGTGCTGGTTTCGATGCTCCCTCACACTCTGCTGTGTCTCTCTCGATTTCCTCTCTTATCAAGATGATCGAAGGAAGGACCAAAAACCAAAGGAAGATCAGACCTAACTTATTTTCTCCCCAATTCAGCGTGAGGTCCGGTCCATCCAATTTCCCTTCTTGTCTCCCCGCAATCTTTCTTCTCCAAGCATTTGTTTCTGCAAGCGCTGACATTTCCTTTCCTTGTGGATGTTGCGCCGCGTGGAGTATATGGTGCTGAAGTGAAGCCGTATCTTTTTTTTTTTTTTTTGTTATTACATATATATTTTTATTTTGATATTCATAGAAATAAAAATAACTTAGAAGGCAAAAGAGATAGTTCAAATTTTTTTTAATATTTTGTATTTATTAATTTTTATCATATCTTATCTTTTAATAATTTCTAAAATTTAAAGTCAACACAAAAAGAAATTATAAAATGAAGTAAAAAAGACAATTAAAATTTATATTATATATATTGTATTTTTTATTTATTAAAAAATATCCAAACAAAATAGAGTATTCACAATAAAAAATATAATTTTTTTATTAATAATATGTCCATAAATACATAAAAATAATATTAGTATAAATTCTCATAATTAATTTTATAAATTAATTTTTAAGAATAAAAAAACAAAATAACATTCAAATAAGTCCTTCAATTTTTTAACATATAATATAAATAAATTGCTAATACTAACAATGAATTGGCATATAAATATAAATTTGATTCCAACTAAATATTTTTCATTAAGTAAATTAACAATAATATAAGTTAAAAAAAAATTTTGAATGGATTTTTAAAGTTAAGGAATAAAAGTGAAATAAATCAAAATTAAAAAATAAAATTGAAATTTGAAATAAAGTTAAAGAATCAAAAGTATTCTTTTGTCAAATTTTTAACTTACAATTGATTAAATTTTTTTCAATGATGAAAAATAAAATTGTAAACCTTTTAGGAACAATTTTTAAAATTAAAAAAATTAAAATTTTTAAAATAAAAATACTAAACTTATATAAAATTTTTTTATATATTTTCTATCAAATTCTGTAATCAAAATAAAATATATAAAAAATTTTAAAAAATTAGTTATATAAATCATATACATATCAACTTTTAATTAGATAATTGATCACAAAAATATAAAAAATATACTTATGTTTTGCTTCCAATAAAAAATTAAAGATTTTCTTAAATTTTTTAAATTACATTATTTTTATGATCCTTATAATTTTATTTAATTTTTAATTGAATTCTTATAATTTAAAAATTTATAATTGAATGATAATCGTTTAACAAATTTATAATTTAGTTCTTAACCTTAAATTTTTAAATTTTATGCCATATATTTAATTATTTTTATATTGTTATTTATTTATTTTTATTTTATTGATATAAATCATGACATTTAAAATGTTAGAATAGTACATACTAATGACGTTAATATAATTTAAAATAATTTTAATAAAAATTTAATAATATGAATTAAAGTATAAAAACTCAAATAAAAATTTTTAAATTATAAATATTTAATTAAATATAGAATAAAATTATAAAAATCATAAAATAATTTTAACAATTTTTTTACTGAAAAGATAAAAGCAGCCGCCTTATTTGTTGTTTAAGGCCAGCCCATTAAGAAGCCCAAGAACCAAATGCCCATTGATGCACCAACGAGAAAATAACAAGTGGTTCCTCTATTCTGGTTAGACAAAATGTACTTGAAAGTGCAGAGGAAGCTGCAATTTTCAGTCCATATATTTGCAGATAACTTGATTAATATGCATGGATTCACTCTGCCTCTAACTGGGAACAACTTCCTTAACTGCACTCATCTCTGTTTAAGATCTCTTGGACCTTCCATCTTTTACTTGCAAAACGTAGATAATTCTTCCATTCCCAGTCCCAAAGTTAGGTATCCACGTGATGTCAATCCCCTTCTATTCCAGTCCGAATCTTCTTCGCCCTGTCGCTGGAACTATAAGAAGAAAAGAAGAGCTATCGTTACCCTTCTAAAAGCCAGTCGTGGGGAGTCTCCTTATGAAGTTTTGGGTGTATCTCCATCAGCAACTGTGGACGAAATCAAGAAGGCATACAGGAAACTTGCTCTCAAGTATCATCCCGATGTCAATAAAGAGGTAATGGGAAGTGCTTAATCCTTTCTGACTTTTGTTGTGTGCAATTTTGGTGATTTTCATTTCTGTTTCATTCGGTTGTCTCTCTCTCTTCACGCTTTTGGGAAGCATAGAAGACTATTTTTTTTCTTTTTATGTGTCAATTATGGATACATCGAGATTTAGTATTTGTAGGTGGAAATTTCTTCTGTTATTGTCTGGTTTAGCAGTTATGTACAAAAGCAAATCTTTTTACTGCTTATCTGGTCCAAAAAATAAATGCTAGATTTTGTTTATCATTTGCAGCATATTTTCGTAAGGTGTCGGGATTTGAGAATAAGGTAGAGAATCCAATCAACTTAAGAAAAAATAAATAAATAAATAACACACATATAAGAGAAGGAAGCTTTTTGTTAGAGATAATCTCAGACAAATAAGATGTTCCCTGATTCAAAACCGCTAATCCGCCAATAAGCATACCATTTGATTGTTCGAAATCGCAACTGTTTATCTTTGAGGTTAAAAATTGAGAATAATTTGTTAATGATCATTTCTCATCTGTTGACTTGTTTTTCTAAAAAATGAATAATACTAATAGCAACCATTTGAAGGTTTCGAAATTATCCAGATAATATTGACTAATTTATGGGAAACTTGGCTCAAATATTATGTATTCTATAAGTTTCAATGGAACATGATTATGCCTACAACATTGTTGTTATAATCTGTGCTTTAAGTGCTATGCATGGATGGGACTTTGCTTTTAACTGTAAAAGATTTGAAGTAGTAACTGAAGTTAGAGTTTGATCAAGATTTCATAGTTTGGAACTTTTCACTTTAAATATAAGGATGGCTATAGAAAAGATTGTATGAATTACATTCTCATCAAGTTGGCTGTGTCTTGATTGTTGACTCTCCCAGATACAAGTGCACATCCATCCTGTCTTTTACGTAAATCGTAAGATCTGAAAGTGGAGAAAAACATAAATATGATTAAATGACCTGGAAAAGTCATCTCAGAAAAAGTGATAACAATGTCTGGAAGCACTTGTGCGAAAATAGATTATGATCCTTATTTCTTTGTGATATTGATTTCTGCCTTCTGGAGGGTGAGTCTTGGAGCAACAATAAAGTTGCTGTCATGTGACCTTCACGGTTCAAATCCTGAAAAGAATTTCTCTGCTTGTAGGGTAACACTTTGTACGTCTAAGCTTCCCCACACCCCACTTGGTGGGAGCCTTGTGCATTCGATTTATTACTGTCTTCTCATCTTGGATTTCCTATATTCTTAGTTGTATGTAGTACTTGAAGGCCAACGCCAATATCATAATAGTAGTATGAAGCTGAGAAGCATAATGCTCAAACAATTCACGATGGTGGTATAAAAGTTCTCCCAAAGAAATAAAAAACAAAGAAAAAGTTAACAAGGAAGTACGTTTGAAGCACCTGATTGAATAACTATCTGTCTTGAATAAGAATTTAAATGAACGAGGAAAAAGGAAGAAGTAGCAGCATGTTGTATTCACTATGTTGAAAACTTTTGGTTCAAGGTGTAACTGCTATACTTTTGGATTATATGACACTGTATACTCACATTGCTTTTGCCATATTTCCAAGTATATTTAACAATACTAAAGAAGATGTAGCTTGTTGAAGTATTATTTTGTTTTCACAGGATAAGGCTCAGGAAAAGTTTATGAAGATAAAACATGCATACAATACGTTGATAAATTCTACTTCCCGTCGAAAATATGATTCTGGATATCGTGATTCTGATTCTTCATATAATTCTTCTCAAAGAAGCCAAAGTGGGAATTCACAAGCAGAAGAAGAATTTTATGGATTAGGTAGTGAGCTCTAAGCATCTGCAATCTTGTATAAATATCTATTAAGTTGCCTATACGCCAGTGGAGCAAAATGTTGTCACGAAGCATAATGAATCTTGATTAGCTACGTTTTGGCCTTTGGACTGGGAAGATTTTAGCCAAGATATTTTGAATTTACATTCATGGACCTCTTTTTTTTTTTTTTTTCCTCTCCTTGCAAATTCTTTTTTAAGTTACATTTTTCTTTGTCCTGCACTATCAATTTTAAATTAGCTGTACTTGTATTCTTATGGTTAGCATCTTTGTGCTGCAGGTAATTTTTTGAGGGATGTTCAAATAACAATAGGTAGATATGTACTCTCTGTTAGACATCATGTCAACCATAAGTTTAACCTTCACTTTGCAAATCTTGTTGGGCATCAATTTTGTCTCCATATATATATATATGTATATGTGTGTGTCAACAAGCAAAAAGGAGTGTCTCTATTATATTGCTACTATCTTGTATAATTTAGTTCTTACATTGCTTGAGATCTGATTAATGTTATTGCAGAGGACTTCTTTAAAGACCTTCAAGAAGAATTCAGGAACTGGGAAACAAATTCTGATTCACAAGGAAAGCCAAAGAGCTTGTGGGAGGAATTGGCAGTAAGATTTCACTTTTTTTTTTTTCTTTTTGTAGTTGTTTTGGAGTTGAGTTCTTATTTGTACACTAGTCTGTTTAGTTGCTCATGATTGGTATATCTTATAAAACTCTGGTTAGCAACAAGGACCAGCGTGGGAAACTGATAATATGTGAAATCATACGTTGCAGGAAATAGGAGAAGAATTTGTGGAGTTTCTTGAGAAGGAACTTAATATAGTTGATCAAGAAGTTGATCCAAATAACAATTATAAAACCCCCCGGGGAGAAAACTCTTCTCATACTACTGGCATGGGCACTCAAGATGAAGCTGGCAAGAGAAACAGCAGCATTAAGGATAACCTTGATGAAATTGAAGCCACTCTCGCTCAGTTAAAAAAGGAATTAGGTTTATAGCAAGAATCAGATTACTCTGTAAGCTGTTTGGCTACATGATATGGGATATTATATCATAAGAAAATCTTTTAAAAAAAATGAATATGAGATTTCTTAACAAAGCTATATATTTCATAGATGCAATTCACAGAAACTCATTAATCACTGAAAAACTTTCATAACATAAATTTTAGATATTTAAAATTTCATATTAAAACGGTTGTCCCAGTACATTGCCAAACTCCAATATGAATGAATGTAGATGTCTCCTTTTGATGACTGATGTCGCTGTCAATATTCCAAAACAGATAAATGTTAATATATCGACCATTATTGGTGCCAAAAATAAAAAAGCAACTTGTATGATAAGTTACCAAGTCTTGGTTAATTCTCATGGATTGGGAATTAATTATATAGTAGCTGAAACATTAAATACATGTTAATAATAATAGCTAGTACAATAATCTGACATAGTACAGAATTATATACCATATGCGAGCGTATAAAGCCAAAAAAAAGAAACGAATTCATTACTAGCACGATGACCTCATTGTTGATTTAAGCATCCATACAACCACTTGCCCATTCATGAAAGGCTTGTTGCAAAAGTTCTTCCGCAAACCAGGAGAACAAAACCTACTCGAGTCCGCAATATACTATTGACTAAAAGTCCTCAAAATCTCTCTCCAAAACGGAAGAATAATGCACCCGTTCCTGAATTATGATCAATGGCATATTCTGCTCTAACTAAACCAAGCTTGAGACCAGCACCATAGGAGGACCCATGACCCATTCGCCTATAGACTTCGGTAGGATTCCCTTTCACGTTCTTCGAGCTTCCTAGGTCATTACCATGTTCTGCAAACGCATACACATGCGTACCTTTGATAGGTATCCGTAACTCAGCCGCAAGCTGTAGGAAAAAGAAGAAAACAAAACAAAAGAAATTAGACAGTAGCCCCCAATTGCTAGATAACAGACAGATTTTGAAAAGAAAATGGGGAATTTTGTATTATTTCTCTTTAGCCCTCCTTTTTCATTAATTTTAGTTTATTTTGTGCCTTTCATTCTTTCCTCTTTCCTTTTCCTTCAATTACTTGAGGGAAGGAAAGAAAAGAATAGAACGAAAAGGAAAAGGAAAAGGAAAATGGAAGAAATAAAAGATTAAATATTAATTTTTCTTCAAATTGTTTAGAGTTACTCCAAAATTTTTCAATTTGGGATAACTTGAGGTGAGCTTAGGAAGCTAAAAATAGAAGGGCAGGGAATAAAAGGAACAAGAATGTGATAAATTTTCCCTTATTTGATTTTTAAAATTTTAAGGAAAAAGAAAATTAAGGATTTTGTATTAACCTTCATTTATTAATTTTAATACTTCGAAGCAACTTTAGTAAGGAGAAGAAAAACTATTATTTAATCTTCTCTCTCCTCTAATTCTCCTTTCCTTTCATTCATTTCCTTCCTTTCCCCTCCTCATAATATGCATCAAGCCATTCCTTACCTCAAGGATGTTTCTGGCTGCACCAAGCTCACCCATGTTGTAACCCCTCACGGAATAAGGACCTCCAAGAGTAAAAGCATCATAACTTGGAAGATCACCTACACAGCCACCATAGTGGCCATGGAGAACAAGGACTGGCGGTGGTGGTTTACCAGCACCTTCCTCCACTGACATCAACTGGACAAATCGCGTCACAGTTAGCTGGTGACGGTTAAAGAATGGGAAATTGCTGCCAACGCCAAGGCCTTGATCCACCTGTCATTTTCATAAGAGATAATTGTGTCAGCAGATAACTTAGGCATAGCATACTTGAATACCGCAAATCTAGAAAACATCAACTTCTGGTATTTAAAAGTAACTGCAAGTCCACCATTTCCAACATTTAGTTTGACAAACACTACTATGCATAATCCAGTCCACTGTTTCTGAGGTCTATAAAAGCTAATATGCTTATCTCTTAACTCCAACACTGGCATCAAGTCGTCAACCTGTTAGCCTCAGATAGTATCATGATGATTGCTGTTAATTAACATCAAAAGTCCACCTGACACCCCCTCCCCTCCCCAAAAAAACCAATTTACTTAAAAAAAAATACCATCTGGAATTAATGGAGTATTCATTAAGTTTGCATCTATGAAACTGACCTGATATGTCTCCCTTTTTTTATCTGAGTTCAATTCAGACACCAAAAAGAAACATAGTCACTTTCAGTTTAGTTATTATCCCTTGGCTTGATACACCATTTTATCTTCTTGGGAATTTCCTTCCGCTTCTATAACCCCTAAATTGTAGATTTAAACTCTTAGCAAAGAAAAATACTGAGTGCTTTCCAAAAATGGTTCTTTTTCTTAAAAAAATAATCTAAGTTTTTTGGCACCATTTCCTAAAACCAAAATCTGATAAGTAGTACACCAATGTGGATAATGTCAAAAATAAATGTGGGATAAGAATCACCTGGAACACATTCCTGTCTCCAACAATAGCTCCATTCACAAACTTTGTGTTATCTCGTGTAATATTTGCCTGTAAAAATGCCATCCGATCAATGCCCGTGCCACTGAGGGTTGTTGGAGGTCCATCTGCACTAATTCCTCCACTAGGTAATACCCGCTGACCATTTGCACAGATATGACTACTTTCATCACGTGTTATTATCTCTTCCATTACAAGTCCATACGTGAATTTACTCTGACGCGTGAAATTCTTTTTTGCACACAAGACAAAAAGAAAATTAAGATATAGACCAGAGAAAAGGAAATTTTATTTATAAAAAAAGAAAGCCCAAACCATCAAGACTTGTGTAAAAGAACCATCAAAATTACCTCTGTGATATTGGCTTTAACGCCAGCACGATCAACCCATATTGGGGGGACTTCATCCACCCCTGGTCCCCCAGTGAATACTGGACTCAGCTTTCGGCTGTTGAAGCAGCTTACACGAAGAGTGCGGTTGCTTGGATTATACACACCATCCAAATATGGATGTGCATACTCAAGCTTAAATGCTAGATCATCCTAATGGAAAACATGAAGGGCATTTTATGATAGTTGTTAATAATGCCTACATAGGTGAGACACGAAATCATTCCTAGCATAAAATGATATAAAGTCAATATACTAGCGGAAGACAACCTGAGGATTGAAGAAGTTGCTAGTTGTCACTGAACCAATAAGAGATCTATTCAATCCTTGCAAATTCCGATGTTCAAAAGTCACAGTTCCTCCAGGCTGCAGTGAAGCCTACACAGATAGTGAATAAATAACAATTAGATCAACTAGCAAAAGAAAAATGATGGTTGATGACAAAATAGATTTTTTATTTGACATGAATACCAATGTAGGACGTCCTCCTCGTCCAGGTACAATACTCCACTCTGTACTGACTTCAGCTGTCTTCTGCTCCAATTCTTTAAGCTTAATTTCAACAATTATGCCTCCCTCATTCTTCTCATCAGGCCGTGGATTCACCTCGATGTTTGAAAACAAAGCAAGGGAGTTGATGTTTCTTAAAGCTTGCTTCCCCGCTTCAATGTTAAAAATGTAACCTGGACGAAGCTGTTAATCCAATACAAATATCCACTAAGTAAATAACAAGCCAAGAACGAGCTAAAGACTAAAAACCAAGAGCAAAAGTTAATCACTCATCTCAACACCTTGAAATTTTACGAAAGAAACTAACCCTGTAATGTGAGAAATATCCTTTACTTGTAGATTGTAGGCTCATAGCAGTCTGAATTGACTGTCAAAGCTCAAAAGAAACTAAAAAGAAAACCTCCCTAAGCTTCAATATAACAAAACTATATGTACCTGTTTCGGCAGTTCTCTTTGGACCACTGCTATATCAGTGTTACCTTCGACAACATTACCAAGCTTATCCTGGAATTGGATGACCAGCTGGGTGATATCCCCCTCCACAACCTCACAGACAACCTCCTTGGTGTTCAGATTCCCGAAATTAACCACCTGTGCGCATGCATAGCCTTCATCTTGGTACCACCTCTGGACTCGGTCCCTTATCTTCTGCAACAACCTGGCACTAACCTTGCCTTGCTCCTTCAGCATCTGCATAATCTCCATATGCACAGGCATTGGCAATAGACACGACCTTGCCCTCTGAATTCTCCTCTTGTAATCCTCCTCTTGGCTCCTGAAGTACTCCATCTTCTCCTTATCAGTCATATCCGTGTCCATTTCAATGGGCTTTGACTGGGGCATCAGACCCACATTGATGCAGCGGAACCGATCGGCTGACTGCCACGTACTTTCAGTGAAAGATATAGTGATTCCAATTGTTCCATCGGCATTGGTTTTCCCTTCCATATCAACCTTCTCGAACATCCCACAAGTAGCTAGAGTCTCAAGCTCTTTCTGAAGCTGGGCCTTGGTGTATATACCACCAGGCCGCAGAGAAACCATTTCGAAGAACGAATCTTCGGTTCCCACTGTTTTCCACCTCCTCCGATCGAAAAATAGAATTTCTGAAATTTTATACTTCTTAAACCCACTAAGCTTGTTGAGCTGAACCACAATGTTGGCGGGCAGACCATGAGAATCCCATTCCTGGGAAGGGGATTCATCGGCAATAGCAGAAGCCGGCGAGAAAAATCTGGACCAGAACCCTCCACTCCCATCTCCTCCGCCGCCACCGAACCAGTTTCCTCCGCCTCCACCGCCACCGCCACCTCCGAGGCCATTACCACCGCTGCCGAAATCTCCGGATCCATTGGAAAGGAAGGTAGGGAGAGGAGTGGTGTGTAGGAGGAGAGCCGCGGCAGATGAGAGAGCGATGGTCTTGGAGAGGGTTTTGAGAAGGGTTTGATTGGAGGAATCGGAGTCCTGTGAAGAAGAGAGGTGGCATTTGAGGGAAGAGGGTCGATGGGAATTGTGCCGGCGAGGAGGGAGAGGTGTAGATAGCGTAGCACTCAAGTGCTTGGAAGCAGAGAAGGAGGAGGACATGGTGGTGTTGGACAGCACCGAATCCCTTCTCGTGTTGGTTGTGTCGCAGGAGATAAGGGTTTTTGATGGGTTTTCTTTTCTGTTCTCTGTTTTTTTGGAACGAAGTCCAAATCAACTCTATTCAGTATTAACACACCACAGGGGCTATCAGGAGGCACGGTAAGTTGAGGCTTGAACGGACGAGATCTACGATGTAATTGAGTAGTTGCAATGTTATTATTCAGGTGAGGAAGCTCATATTTTATTATTATTTATTAGTGGCTTTATATGTAATAAAATGCATTTTAATTTTTTAAAATTTAATTTTTGATATAATAAAAAATGAGAAGTTAAATCATTTTTATTTTACTATAATTTTTTTTCATAAATCTTCATTTTTATTGAAACTTCATTTTGGTCTTTTATAATTATAATATTATCAAAACGAGTTATAACTTGTAAGTTGACTAATTTAAGAGTTTGGAGAAAAAAAAATGAATTATCTTAAAACGAACCTAAAACATGTTGGATCATTTAAGCTGAGAGCTAAAACAAGCTGAGAGCAAGGATCGTCCATGGACTAAACAATTCATCTTGCTTAAAAAATAAAAATATATATAAATTAATATAAATCCATTCAAAATAAGTATGAATATATAATTTTAAGATAGTTTTATATGTTACATAACTATTTTATTCTTATAATATGAATAAAAAATTTTATAAAAAAATAATTTAAAGTAAAGATAATATTAATTTTTAAAATAAATATATTATTTTTAACTTAATAAATTTAATTAACTTTTATTTGTTAAATAAATTAAAAACTAAAAAAATTAGCAAGATTAATTTTTATTTATTAGTGGCTTTATATGTAATAAAATGCATTTTAATTTTTTAAAATTTAATTTTTGATATAATAAAAAATGAGAAGTTAAATCATTTTTATTTTACTATAATTTTTTTTCATAAATCTTCATTTTTATTGAAACTTCATTTTGGTCTTTTATAATTATAATATTATCAAAACGAGTTATAACTTGTAAGTTGACTAATTTAAGAGTTTGGAGAAAAAAAAATAAATTATCTTAAAACGAACCTAAAACATGTTGGATCATTTAAGCTGAGAGCTAAAACAAGCTGAGAGCAAGGATCATCCATGGACTAAACAATTCATCTTGCTTAAAAAATAAAAATATATATAAATTAATATAAATCCATTCAAAATAAGTATGAATATATAATTTTAAGATAGTTTTATATGTTACATAACTATTTTATTCTTATAATATGAATAAAAAATTTTATAAAAAAATAATTTAAAGTAAAGATAATATTAATTTTTAAAATAAATATATTATTTTTAACTTAATAAATTTAATTAACTTTTATTTGTTAAATAAATTAAAAACTAAAAAAATTAGCAAGATTAATTTTTATTTTATTAAAAATAATTTTAAAACATTAAAACAATTTTAAAAATTAAAATAAAATGGCTCATGGTCTACCCCTTTAACCATTGGGCCGTAATGGGTGGGTTTAGGCTTTATAATCCAAGCATGTTCATTAAATGAGTTAGCCCACCCAACATGTTTAGTGGCCAGCCCGTGACGAGTCCACGTGGGTTCAACTCAG
Source organism: Senna siamea (assembly GCA_031216115.1). NCBI lineage: Eukaryota > Viridiplantae > Streptophyta > Magnoliopsida > Fabales > Fabaceae > Senna > Senna siamea. The sequence continues at coordinate 17,183,150 of CM062356.1, forward strand.
CCATCCTGTTTGACAGTACTATTTATAAATGAGATTATTTTTAATTTAAATTTTTTTTTATAAATTTTTATTCTCAATTTTGTTTCTCACATATTTTCATTCTCAATTTTTTTATATATTAAATTATTATTAATTTAGTCTCTCCATCCTTAGTTATCGGAAGCGACTAAAGAAATTAATGACATGCCTATTAAATGTTGAGTTTGCATTGTTAAAGTAGATGATTAATAATGATGGGGTGTCATGAAGAGATAATAAATACATGAGTTTCTATCTGAACTCTATTAGGGCTCCTTACAAAACAATTTTAAGAGACAAAGGTGAAGATAGCAAAATAAAACATCATTTTGGTCCATCTGTGGAATAAGCTATTATTAAAAAAAATTGGTGAATACAACCAATTATTATTAGGAATTTTGTTATACTATCATTTCTATCTCTTAAAATCATTCTGAAGAGAGGCTTAAGTTGTCAGAGTTCAAATCAAAACTCAATTTCTTGCTATCTCTCCATACACCCCATATATCATAGTTATCAATTATCTGCTTTAACAATGCAAAACTTAGTATTTAATGGCTATATAATTAGTTTTGTTAATGGTTTAGTTGGAGATGAATGGACTAAATTGAAAAAAACAATTTTAAGGGATCAAAATGAGAAAAATTCTATGAGGGACTAAAATAAGTTTTTAGTAACTTCAATGATTTTTTATTGACAATTTAGATGGTTGAGTATTAGAAGGAATGGATTGATAGCAATTTATATCCGAGAGAACAAAATGAGATTTTAGTCATATAAAATCATTATAAATTTATAATATAGATATTTATTAATGTTTCAATATATTTAGTTTAATTTTTTAAAAAATTATATAAATAATTTTAAATTAAATCTCAAATTTTAGATTGCTGAGAAAAGATTTAATTAATTATTTTCCATGGCTTTATTGATTACTTTGGCAAAATAGTAAACTTATATGTAATTCTTTATATATTTTTTATAAATGTATCTAATCAAAACAAAGTATATGAAAATTAAAAAGAAAAAAACAAATCATAGGAGTGATAAATTATATAAATTATACACGTGTCAGTTTTTACTTAGAGAACTTAATGACAAAGATATAAAATCAGCATTTTTTCCTTTGGCAAAAGATAGTTTTGAAAATTTCAAATATTTGAGATTGTGCAAAAAATAAAATATTTTTATATTAATTAAGTTTAAGCTTAAAATATTTTATCATTTGGATTTGGGTTTCAAATACTATTGAGATTGTTCAAAAATTGATATTAAATGAAATTGGGCTTTTTTTTTGGCATTAAAATCGAGAAAATGCAAAGCTACTAAACCTCAGTTATATTGAGATTACAACTACCATCCTCTAACCTAACATACAAAAAGAGTACAGAATATTCAAAATATTAGCAACTAAGGATCTAGTCTGAAAATGAACAAAATTGTTTTTGCATAAGAACTTGTATCCTTACTGCATGAGGTTTATTGAGATACGAAGGCATCCAAGAGTTGCTAGATATTGTAGGCTATAACTAAGAATGAATATATCCTTCCTAGTAGTTTTATGGTTTCTGAAATTAAGGGTATACGTTGTTTGATCAACATTATTGATCCTGCATTGAAAAGAGATGACTCCATTCCTAATCTTCCACTTGCAGACTAGCCTGGTTACTGCCATATACCTTATATTCGTATTTGAAGCCTAGTAAAATCTAAATTTTGAGGGATATGTATCTCCTCGTTGAGTAAAGAAAATTTTCTTACCCAGGTTTTGAACTTGACAGACTACAATTAGAGGATTAGGTGTGTCACCTCTGAAGATCACCATTTCTATGGTAGTAAATGTAGTAGCATGTTAAAACTCTCTGTCTCAATAAGTATTGTGATCAGTTCCTATCCAGAAGAACCTTTATCTAGTGTTTAATAAGAGGAGAAGATGGATATAATCTACACTGATTGTTGAAGAATTTTCAAACTATACTCGTTTTGCCAACCAAAACTTGAGAAAGAGATGATCTTGATTCTTTATTTGTTGACATCCAAAAGGACATAAACCATCAATTTGAATACCCCTTGCCTTCAAAAGGTTACCTAGTGGTAGAAATTCATTACAGATTTTCCACAGAAACAATTTCCATTTAGGTGAGAGATTTATTTTCCACGACTTTGTCCCGTTGAAATCCAATGGATTAATATTTTGTTGTTGATCTAAAATGTGATATCCTTGTTTACATGTATATCGACCACTTGATGTTTAGTCCATACCAACTCATCAGAAACACATGTTGGTGGATTTGGAATACTAGGAATTTGTGAATTGGTTTGTGCATAATAAATTGATTCCAAGTTATCTAAATTCCACTAACTCTTTGTTCATTAAATCATTCACAGTTTTTATGTTACCTAGAATAGGAAGTTTTTTTAGGTTTATACCAATATGATGATTGTATATCAATATTCTTCCCATCTCCCAAATTCCAATGCAAGTATTTAATTATTAAATCAGATGCAAACATAAAATATTTCCAAATAGGAGAAGCACTTGAGGGACATTTACTCTTCAGAGTTCTAATGTTGCTGTATTTTGAGAGAAAAATTTGACTAATACGAAGGTTACGGTCTGTAAGTATCCTCCAAATTGATTTGGCCAACAAAGCTTTATTCTTAAACTTGGGGTTCTGAATACCAAGACCAACTCTATATACAGATTGAGTAGCTCCTGCCCAAATAAATGTATGTAACTTCTTCTTCTGTTGAGTTTCGCCCCAGAGAAAATTATTAAAAGTTCATGAATAATATCTATTTCTTTCTTATTTAATTTGAGAACTGTCATTAGATATGTCACCATGGAATTAAGGACTAATCCAACTAAGGTTAGTCTCCCAACCTTAGATAACAAATTTGCTTGTCATCCATGTAGTTGGTTTTATACTCTTTGAATCAAATATTGTGAAGCTCTGCGGTCACGAAAAGTTCCATCTATATATGTCCCCCAAGTATTTCCCTAGCTTAGGTACCACAGAAAATTTAAGAATAGAGCTTAAAACTTTTTTGAACAGTTTAGGTACATTTGGGCTAAATTTAATTTCTGATTTGTTATTATTTGGGTAGAGACCAGATGCATCACCAAACTCTTTTGACATACTGTTTAGACCAAACCTTGTTTGAACATTAACATGCACAAAAATTAACAAGTCATCAGCATATAATAAGTGGTTAATTTCTGAAGAGTTTTTGGAGACCTTAATACCCAGAATGATACGATCATTGTTTGCTTTAATAAATAAAAGTGAAAGGACATTAACGCAAATTATAAATACGTAAGGTGAGATAGGATCACCTTGTCTCAAACCATGTGTAGGAGAGAAACATTGAGATTGTTTACCATTGATGATCATGCGATAGTTGATAATAGAAATACACTCCATAATCATCATAATCCAACAAGTTGGAAAATGCGTCTCTTCAAGAGATTTCCTCAAGAAGTTCCATCATATATTATCATAAGCCTTGCATAAGTCTACTTTAATAGCAAGTTGTTGCTTATTGCTCTTGTTGTTTCTGACATAATGTAGTAATTCAGAAGCAGTAGTAATATTGTCAGAGATCAGTATGTCCTTTATAAAAATAATTCTAAAAACATGTGATCATAGCTGGCAGTACTTGTTTGAGTCTGTTTGCCATGGTTTGAGATATAATTTTATAGCAGACATTATTAAAATTGATAGGTCTATACTCTTTAAAAGTAGTTGAGATAACTTTCTTAGGTATGAGAATAAAATTTGTCTCATTCATTCCTGAAGGCAACTTGTAATTTGTGAAGAATTATCCCACCATTCTACTAATGTCACAATGAATCAAAGGTCATGCATATTGGTGGAAACTTGGATGAAAACCTTCTAGACCTAAGTCTGAATTACTATTCGTCTGGAAGACCGCTTGCTCAACTTCGAAAGTTGTTAAGGGCTGAGTCAAAAATTTCTATTGAGTTGAGCTAAGTTTTGGAACTTCTACTTGCTGAAAAATTTTATTAATCTCTTTATGGTTATTATTTATAGGTGGAGCTAATTAGTCTTTGAAAAAATCTGTTCCCATCTGATCAATTTTTAAAAAAATCTGTTCCCATCTGATCAATTTTTAAAAAAATCTGTAATCCAATGACCATTATCATCCTAGATAGAAATTATTCTTATTGAGTTTCTTCTGAAATTAATTGTCTTATGAAAATACAGAGTGTTTTTATCCCCATTTATTAACCACATCTTTCTATATCTTTGAGCCAACATCAGTTGCTCACAATGAAGGTAATATTCAAGATTATTTCTAACCTTGTTTTCCTCCTCCCACACAATTTTATCTGGTATCTGATTATTTGACATTTAATTTTTGTTGCAGGTTCATTATGTGAGAATTTATGTTACCAAAATGGTTATAATTCCAGGTATGTAAAACTATTCTTGTGACTTTTAATTTATGGTTAACAGTAGCCGAAGTAGGCAGCTGGGATAATTCCAACTTTGATTTATCACCTGTAAGTATTGAGGATCTGTTAACCACATTTGCTCAAACCAGAAATAATTAAAATATTCTTATCTGTATTTACTAATATAAGAGTGTGGTCTGAGTAAGCCCTTGGTAATGTGAGTAATATGAATCTTCATACTTTGTCAACTTTTCCCAAACCACTTGGTTATCCCTTCTATTATTAGACCATGTAAAGTGATTACCAAAATTTTTTTGAATTACAGAATGAAATGTATTTGCTCCTAATAGTGAATTAGATGAACTGCATTCATCTGCCTAGATAAGTACCTGATTAAAATCCACGACACACATCCATGGATCACTTATAGTGTGTCCAATATTGTTTAAAAAATCCCATAAGACAAACCTATGATGAACTTTTGGAGGTCCATACATATTTGTTATAACAACTTTTCCAACTATAGCATCTGTTAAAGTAAAATGCATCCATTACGGTGAAACATCTATTACACTGATCATTGAAGGAGAATCTCAAAATACTCAAAGATCTCCTTTGTGGCCTTGAGGTTCCAAAATAGCAGCCTATCTATATCCCAAAATACTTCCTATTCTAGTCAATTTTTCTTTTGATACTAGAGTTTCCTGTAGTAATACAAGTTAAGGGGAATGCTTATTAACTAATTTCCTGAGATAATGAACTGTCGTAGCCTTCCCCATACCACGACAGTTCTGTGATAAGAGTTTCATGGCTCCAGTGGAGGCTTGTTAAGGCCATCCTCCCCTGCCTTTATACTTAAGTAGCTAAAGTAAGCAAAAAATCCCATCCACATCAGACTTTTCTATGCCATTTTCTGCCAATTTCATTCTGTACCATTTCCTCATACTACCCATGAACACAGAAGCCAATTGTGTCCTTTTTTCTGATAATTAGAGATGAGCTATTCATCATCTCTAACCCGTTTCTTGAACTCCTTCGCTTCAAAATAACATAGTCTTCCTAGTTGTTGTTGCAAAATTCTTGCTTCAATTTCATGCTTACATTGATTTAGTAATAAACTAGCATAAAATTGAATCTGTTGAGAGGATGAGTTGAAAGAAATAGGGTCGAAGATAAGCCCAAATATCATATTTCTGAGCCTGCAAACTATTACTTGGCCACACCTGCCAGAATGAGCTTTGTGGGTTAAAGAAAATCTTTGCTACCTTACCTGTTTCTTGGACATTTTGTGTTGCAACTACACCAAGTTCTAAATTCAGCAGACTTGGTCTTGGCCCATTAAAATCAAATACAACACATTCCATTAAGCACATTAGCGAATCTTCCCTTCTTGTGTCTTCCATAATTAACTTTTTAGTAGTAATACCCATTTGATCTTCATTAAACTCTGCCAGGTGTAAACTGTTATGCCATTCCTTGTGTATTTCATCATGTTGAGTCATGGGGACAAGTATCAAAGGGAAAGTATATGGTGTATTAGGAGGCAGCTAAGTTGTTGACACAAATTGTCCTTCGGCGAGAAATCCAACCGTTGACGAGTTAGTATTTGATTATCGTCAAATGCATTGACAGGAACTTGCATAGATATTGGTTCCATGAAATCATCAAAATTTTCTTGGTATTATTTGGTTGATGATAATAAACATGGGAAGCATTAAGATTAAAAGGATTGAATTGGAAAACAGTAGGTATTGAAGAAGAATAATGATAATAATACCCAACATTAGTATAAGCAATCCAAATTCTTGTTGTCTATCTGCAATTATGCCTGTAAAACGCACGGGCTTCATGAACAAAATGAACACTTTCCAACTCAACACCATAATCTACATGAAAGTTCTGTATTATATTAACTCTTTGATTCTCCAATGCTTGATGCACCTGAGGGTCCTCCCAATCACAATCTGGGAATATATGTCCCAATCTACCATGGTGGCAGCAAAATTTGGACAATCTTTCACAACGAATTTGAACCCATGTGAAGTATAGACTTGAGAACTTTAATAATTCTCCCATGACTAAAGGATTATGTGGATTAATAGTGACCCTTACCTTCAAAAATATGATATTTCAAGGGATTTCATCTTTCTAATCGATTTCATGCACTTCTCCTACCATGCTACCAATATGCAGGGCCATTTCAGGACACTGGCATTCTAATGGAGGTCCACAATTGTGTATCCAAATAGAAATAGCAGAGACTCGTAGGTTACTCAGCAACATATTAGGTCTCCACTTGTACGTCACTAAAGAGCACTATATGTACTACCCACGGATCATGAAAATACACAAACTCACGATCCTCCATATCTTCAAAATGGATTACATATAATCTGCCATGTCTTCCTATTACATGAACGTTGCCTCTCATTTGCCAATAATGATCAATGATAGATTGTAGGTGAGTAACTGTAAACACACGCCTGTCCAGTAAGGCACCAATCAAGCAGTTGCTCTAGAAAACTCCATTTTGTTGAATTATGGATGCATTTGATTCTGATAGGTACCTGTGTTGTTATGTGGGTTTGTGTACCACGTTGGAAATCTGCTCGTTCCCAATCAAAATCTTCTTTTACTACTGAATCATCTTCAGATTCACTTGATTCAATCCAGCCCACCTCCCTAAAATTTCTCTGCATATTGTACGAGTTGATTAAGTTTTCAGGTAAATTGTGTAGGTGGTAAGATATTTATATACCAAGAAGAGTTTATATATACACGTTAATGATGACAGCTTGTAATCTTTTTCATGTATCACTAGAGATTATACCAAGTGGCAAAGGAAATCTGTTTGATTATCTAAAGAAGAAGCAAGTTTCTTGCTGCATTAATTTGCCGTCCAGATTTCAAATACAATTTCACTATCATATATCTCAAGCTTAAATAATATTAATGTTCTTAAAATTGGTATTTTGTTTGATTTTAACAGGATGAGACTATTAAGGCTTGTAACAGAACCAAAACCTTCAAAGACTTCAATCTTCAATGTGAAAGAAATATTTTGAAGAAAGCCAAATCAGAGAAGGCTTAACACACACACACTCGGTTCTCCCAGAGGGTTCTGAATCGATTTAATTAAATAATGATATATTTTTAAAATTGGGCTAATTGAATGTTAAAAATAAGAGTAAATTAATAATTTAATCCTTAAAAAATATATGACTTTTTAATTTTATTCTTAAAAGATAAAATATTTTAATTTGATCATTAAAAAATAAATTTTTAATCAATTTGATTCTTTTATTAATAATATGGATAAAAATTTAACTAAGAATAATATAATGAAGATTAATTCATTATTAAATGTTAAAATGTATTCTGTTCAACTAAATAATGTAAATAGTATATTTTGATAATATGTAATTTGTAAAATAAAATATATCAAATTTATAAAATATACATAAAAAATATATTTTAACAATGTTTAATTTATAAATTTAACATGTTTTATTGTTGTTATTGTTAAATAAGATCTAATTTATTATTTAAAATTAATTAGCATCTATTAATATTACTGTCGATTAACTTTTTATCTATCTTATAAATCAAAAGACAAAACTAATTAAAAATTAATCTTTTAAAAATTAAATTAAGATATTTCTTTTAAAGACTAAATTGAGAGATCATATATCTTTTAAGAATCAAATTATTAACTTACTCTAAAAGTAATTGTTTGAAAATGTCTAAAATTAGCCTCTTTATTCCGGTACAAATATTTACTCTTTGGACTAGTTGGATTTAATATGAAATTGGGTTTGTTCATAATATTCTTTCCAGTTTAAGGTGTCTTCGACCCACACAATTTTCATTGACTCAATTTTGTTACAGTAAAATGCAAAAAATGTTTTTTAAACTTTAGTTTATGTGCAAAAATTTACATTAACCTTGACTAAAAATCCCTTAAACTTTCATTTATATGTAAAAACTCTATAATATTACTAAATCGATTTACACATCAGAGTTAATTTACCCATTAGCAAGTATAAAACTGTCAAATTCAATTTCACCCAAAAATTTCAAATTACATAAACTTTTTTCATATTAAATTACCCAACTAACCCGAATGCTCTTCTAAATGCCTAACTCATAGCAGTCGTAACCCAAACCCATCCCAACCACACCCAAACATCAAATTTTTGTTGTTGTCACCATCGCCAGAAGACGATCAATGAGAAACGCAAATCCATCGTGAGGTATTTAGGTTTCTTTTTTTTTTAATTTCTTTGGGCAGTTGGAAGGAATTCAAGTACGGCAAACACTTTCAGGGTCCTTCTCTTTGCTTGCAGTTATGGTGTTAGGTGGATTTATGATATTACAAGACGATCATTTTGAGGGTTTTTTTTCGTGTTCAAAACATGACAAAAATACATTGTTTTTGCATCAAATAATGTGAAGAAGTGATGGTTATGGGGTTTTTGGTTCTCACCCATGATGTATGTACAGAATGCTATAGCTGTGAATGAGAATTACATGGAAAGAATTGGGCACATGTAAGCAACAAGATCAAACTTCTTAAGAAATGTTAGAAAAAGAGTCATAACTTATGTTTGATGATATGTGAATACTTTTTCTTTTGCAGTTATATGTTCCTCCTAATTCAACAAAACCGCTGGGAGTACAAGTGATGATCCTAAAGTCATGTGGGGTTTTTCCTCAAGCATGCTAGTATTGGATTGAATTTGGAGCTTTCATTGGATACATGTTCCTAGCTTCGATGGGTTTGGTATCTGGTAGGCCATTTGGATTAGTTTGGTAATTTGATATAAAAGAATTTATGTGATTTGAAAATTTTGGCTAAAATTGAATTTGACAAAATTTTTTTAGTTGATATGCAAATTAAATATGATGTATAAATAATTTTAATATTATTTGAGGTTTTTTTGTATATAATGAAAGTTTAAGGAGTTATTACTCATATATCAAAGTTCAGAAGGTCTTTTGAAAGTAGGCCAAAATTTATAAGAGTTTTTAACATTCTATCCATTATGTAAAAGGAGAAGTTATTTGGACTTGTTCACATTTAGCATTATTAGCCTAAATCATTTTAAATGGCTCAACTTTGAATCTTGTAATTTGAGTAACAACTTTTGGCCTTGACGAAAAGCTCATTTTATTTCACTCCATGTGTGTGTGTGTGTGTGTTAAATTTTCAGCCCATATATTTGTTAAGAAACAAAAAAAAAAAATGTCTGAAAATTGTTTTAAATTTTTAATTTTAAAAAATTATATTAGTATTATTTTTTGTGTATGTGTGTGTATATATATTACATACTATTAATAAAAAAATTTATTTTTTATATTTTTCATTTTAAAAAATTGAAATTTAGAATATTTTTTAATTATTTTATATTTTTGTTCTCAACATATTATTTTATTTTTTATCAAAAATAATTATTTAAATACATATTTTTATTTTGGCAAAAAAGATTTTTTATTTTTTATTTTTTATTTTTAAAAATTAATAATAAATTTTAAAAAGGAGAGGTCAATCTCCTCCTTTTCTTTCTCTCTCTTTGTTTTTTAAAAAATAAAATATAAATTTTAAAAAATGAAGGGTCAATTAATAAAAGCTCGAGCTTAAACTCTCTGCAAAGTTGTGTTTTTTAAAAATTACATACAGGCCCAAACTTTTTCTTGCTGTAAGAAATCATGCTGATCGTGAGAAAAAAACGGGGGGGAGAAATGGCCTTCTGAGATGTGTAGCTGCTGACCCATTATTCAAGGAAGGAAATGCTTAAATAGTCGTCCTTTGTTCAGCACACGCTAACCTTTACCATGGGTAAAAGAATTAACCACTGGTTGTTGCTCCAAAATGGGAAATTCTGGTGTTTGCTTTATCATGGTGTTGTTAGAAATTAGTTGTGGGATTATGATTGTGAATTTGCGTTGGTAAATGTTTAGGAATGGACAAATATACGAAGATAAATATATTTATGATGAAATACACAAAAGACACTTAATTTCTTCCCTTTTCAATCAAACATTAATACAAATTACAAGCTTTCACACACTTTCACCCACATTATTTTTTAACACACAAAGCACTCCATACAATATTATTTTCCTACACTTGCTTCTTACTTTTATTTTCACGTCACTTCTTTACCTTATGAAATATGAAGCCTTTTCTTACACATATATAAGCCAAAGTCTCATGCATGCAATAAATGAAGGAGCCATTTTTTTCTTTGCGCAAGTCTCCCATAGGGTGTCTTGTCTCCTATACTTTGTTTGTCGTTTATTATGAACTTTGATAAGTTTACTCCAACATTTTTTCTCTTAAACTTGTTCCTCCAAATGCTATAACTCCAACCAATTTACATAGCCTTTGAAAATCATTTTCCTTTAAGGCTTGGATTTAATATGCATCAATTCAACTTCATTTGAGTTTATTTGCTCTCTGATGATATGAAATCGCACATCAATATGCTTTGTTCTTTCATGATGAACTGAATTTTTAGCTAGTGCAATAGCTGATTTGTTATCCACAAAAATCTTTGTAGCTTCCTTTTGCTACACTTTCAATTCGTCCAGTAATCTTCTTAACCAGATTGCATGACATACAAATGATGCTGCTGCTACATATTCTGCTTCAAAAGTTGATAAAGCAACAATTGACAGTTTCTTTGAACACTATGTGAATGTTGCTTTTCCAAAATAAAACATAAAACCTGTGGTGTTCTTTCTGTCATCACAACTTCCGACCCAATCACTGTCACTGAATCCTGCAATCTCTAAATTTCCTATTGATGGATAAAATACACCATAATCAAATGTACTTTTTATGTATCTCATTATCCTTTTTGTGGCTTGCAGATGTGATGATTTTGGTTTCTCCATATAACGACTAATTAATCTAACTCCATGCAAAGATATATGGTCTAGTACAAGTTAAGTAATGTAAACTTCCAACCAGACTCTTCTAGTAAGTTGGATTCACAAATCTTCCTTCTCTTTCTTTCACCAATTTGGTGCCACATTCCACTAGTGTATCAACAGGTTGACAATCAGTCTAAAATTTCTTCAAAATCTCCTTAGCATATTTTGCTTATGAGATAAAAATTTCATCATTGGTTTGCTTCACTTCAATGCCAAGTAAATAAGCCATAAGGCCTCAATCTGTCATCTCTAACTGTTTCACGATAGCTTTCTTGAATTGATCAATCATTGTCTTGGTGTTTACTGTAAAAATAAGATCATTGACAAAAAGACATAAAAACATGATTTGTCCTACAGGATTTAATTTTACATACAGTGCATGCTCATATGGACACTTGGTGAATCCATTCCTTGTGAAATATACATCAATCCTATAGTTCCATGCTCTTGGTGCTTGTTTGAGTCCATAAAGAGCTCTATTCAATTTATACACTTTATCTTCTTGTCCTTGAACAACAAAACTAGGATGCTACTTAATATAGACTTCTTCAAGATATCCATTAAAAAATGCTGATTTTACATTCATTTGATAAATTTTCCATTTCTTTTGAGCTGCTAAAGAAATGAGCAATCTAAATGTCTCCATTCTGGCTACTTGAGCGAAAACTTTTTCATATTCAATTCCTTGTTGCTGCTTGTAGCCTTTAACAACAAGTCTTGCCTTGTGCTTTTCAATTTCTCCTCGGGCATTTCTTTAGTTTTGAAAGCCCATTTAACTCCTATTGCCTTGTGGTCTTTTGGAAGTGAGGAAAGCTCCCAAGTGTTTTTTTTTTTTTTTGTTGATGAAATTTATTTCCTCTTTCATAGCATTCTTCCACTTGTCTTCTTAACATACTTCTTCAAAATTCAAAGGATCATAACCTGCAAAAAATAAAAAAAAAGTATATTTATCACAAACGGACTAGATGACCCAGAAGTTGTTGGATGAATTACAGCTTCTGGTGTTTGAAAACTTTCTTCATTTTGATCTCCTCGTTGAGTCTGTTGATGCTCTTCTTCAACAACTATTTACTTTTGCTTTCGTTCATAGCTCAAATTCCAGATATGCTCTTCATCAAACTTCACATCCCTATACATAAGAATTTTGTTCGAAATGGGATTATAAAGTTTGTAACCACTTCTATTTTCACCATAGCCAATCATAATACATTTTTAGCTTTTATATTCAAGTTTCGTTCTTTTCTCTTTTAGAATTTTGGCATATGCTACACTTTTGAAAATTCTCAACTGATCTACTCTTAGCTGCTGGAGACTCTATGCTTCTTCTGGTGTCATATTTCCAATTCTTTTGATTGGAAATCTATTCATCAAGTAGGCTACACAAGCAACTAATTCTTCCCAAAATTCGAACATTTCTTCCATGTAGCATGCTTCTCATTTTTCTTTTAGAAACTCCATTTTATGTGGCATAGTAAGCTAATAAATGATGTCATTATCTTTGCAAAAATTCTCAAATTCATCTGACGTGTATTCTCCACCTCTGTAAGTTCTCAACTTCTTAAAATAACAACAACGTTGCTTTTGAACTTGATTCTTGAGCTCTTTAAATCACTACAAGAAAAAATAACATTAGAGATAAAAATTAGAGACAAAAAATATTTTATCTCTATTTTGAGCCAAATCTGTCTCTATAAGAATAAATTCTGTAACTAATATTAGAGATAACTCTAATTTATTCCTTTCTAAGTCATTTGTATTCTGTCTCTACTTTTTTTTTAAAATTTGATGAATAATTTTTTTTGGTAATAAAATTAGAGACAGGTTAGAGACAAAAATATTATGACTAATTTGTCCCAAAATGTTATCACTGAAACGGCTTCGTTTTAAACATTTTAGAGACAGATTACAGAATTTAGTCCATTTCTAATCCTTCTCTAAATCCGCGTAAAACGTCATCGTTTTAGTTTCTGCAAATATCCCCAATATGGCTCCCGGGGTTCATTCTCATGTTCGCGGCCTCCATTTTCGTTCTCCATTGAAGCTTTGCGGCTCCCATCTGCTGTCGTTCTCACAGTCTCACTTCGCCGCTCCATTTCATTGTCAATGCACATTTCATAGTGTCACTCGCACGCTACATTTCTTCCCTCTCGTCGCCGTCCAACAATTGTTTTGCACGCTTTTCTCTCCCCTTGTTTCGCAGGTAAACGGGGTTTTGCTTTTTCATTTGGTTCTCTTTCTGATTTCTTGCTTGTTTTGTTTGGATTTTTGCTTTGATTTCAGTGATTCATTGTTCTAATTTTTGCTTTAGGTTCTGTTTCTGATTTTTGCTGTAAGAACTGATTGTTGGAAAATATCAATGAGTTCTGATTTCCATTAGGTTCTCTTTCCATTTGGTTTTCTATCTGAACATTTTCCAAGGTTTTGATTGTTTTCTTGGCTTCACCGTCCTCTGCCATGTCCTTTGTTAAGTTAGCAGTGGTAAAATAATAATAGCAAGCAATAGAAAACTTAAAGATTAATTTATATTTCTGTTCACTTGATTGATTCAGAGTTGTTTGATTTCCCAATAATTTGACTCGATTGATTTCTATTGCGATTTACTGCTGCGTTCTTCGATCTAGTGCTGCGTTCTTCAGGTTCTGCTTTATTTTGCTGCTACGTTCTGCATTCTTGCTTTCTTCTGGTTCTACTGCATTCTTACAATTTACCAAAACCCAATTGTATTAATATGATATGTGCTTTTGTCTTGTGCAATAAAATAGATCAAAATGTGATATGTGCTTGTGTCCTGTACAATAAAATAGATTAGTATATGATATGTGACAAACTCTGCCTAATGATGGTAAAAAGAATTAGTAGTTCTTTCTATTGTTTGCTATATGTCTCACTGGCAAGATTGAAGATCCATCTTTAAGCTTTATGATTGAAATTGGCTTTGCCAAAGTTAATAAAAGAGTTTTATAATTTGATATCTTCTATTGATAATATAACAATTAGCTAAAGGCTTTAAACTGTAAAAATGGAGATGATATATATATATATATATATATTTAAGTGGTAGGGATAAAAGGGTGGCTTAGTACTGTGTTTCTTGTGTGTTGATGATCAGAGGCTAGCTAGATGAGCTTTATGGGAGAGAGGCTTTTGGTTTACTTTTGCTTGAGTGAATGAAGTCCGAAGTTGTGAAAAATTCTTGTTTAGTGTCTTTGGATGTTTGATGTTTTATTTGGCTTATTTTGATGTGTTAAATTTGATCCCAAAGCTGTCTAAATTATCTAAATGTAAAACTGCAAGATACAATAAGACTCGAGATTAAATATAAATCAAATTAGTCAGATTCTTTAATCTTTAAAATAATTGCTTATGGATTTTATTGCTGCCCACAAACAGAGAAATTTTAAGGCTAAGTACAATAACTCATAAAACTCAAGATAGGTTTGATGGTTGTTGTCTAAGTTTTAATTTCTTTCTAGTTAAATGTGCAATCATAATCTTTCATTCAACTCCACTACTGCAAACTTGATGCTTAATTCCATCATTAGATAGATTTTGATTTGCATACTAAATAACTTTGACCTTCTTTCAATAGAAATTCCATTAAATGATCAAAGTTTTTCTAATTGAAAGGTATGCTCAGAGGCCCAATATTGCCTAGTCATAGCCCTCATGCGGCCCTTTTTTTTGGCACACTAGGTGCATTTATACTTCTATGTGATCAAGTTCAAGAGGTTAAGCCACGTCGACAAGTAAATAAATAAACCATACTCTCGTTAAAATCATCAAATTATATGAGTTTTATTTTTATTTTGAAACATTATACTTTTCTCTTTTAAAATAAAAAAGATACGCCTCTACTTATTTTGATCAAAATGATTCTCTATTGATTACTTATATAATAAGTACCAAATATGGAATATTAAACCAATTTAGGATAGTCAATTTTTTAATTAAAAATAAATTAAATTTATGATTTCAACTAAAAAAACACTAAAATAAGATTCAAGAAACACACATTTTCTAATAAGTTAAATGTTTAGTAAAGTAATATAATTTAAGAAATAGACAATTTAGTCATCTTGTTTTCTAAAATAATATAATTTTTTCCTTTTTATGATAGAATTGATTTAAATTTTGGTTACAAATTTGATAATACATTGATGGAATTATTATTTATTTACAAAAAAACTATTAATTTTGTCACAAGTGAATTCAAGCCTTTTGGTTTCTATAGTTTTACTATCAAAAGCTTAGGTTTTAGGAATTAGGGATTTCAAATTTTTAGGTTTAGAATTTTACAATTAGTTATTTTGGGGTTTGAGCATTTAGAGTTTAGAATAAGGGCATTTATTGAATTGGTTTAATCAATCAATTTGTGACATCCAAGTTAATTGTAAAATTGAATTAGTTTGTCATTTTTCTTCAACCTATTTGGCCTAAAAAATTTAAATTTCTTAAAATGTATTAGGCCTTTATGTATTACGTTTTGAGTCCCCTCTCCCCCTCTCAATTATTTGACAAACAAATTAGTGTTCTCTAATATTAACAGAGACAACAATTGGGAAAGGACCCTTCGTTGTTCGTCTTGTTTATGCACACGCACAAGAGAAAGGACAATGGAGAATTTGTTGATCAAAGGTCAGTTGATGCATATGTAAGTGTAAGAGATGGTATTTTTGGTTGCTAGGTTGTTGGATGTATATATTGTTAATTTCATTTTGTTCTTTCCACTTGTGTTCATGTGGTTTACTGATTTTGATTTTGATAGTATTGCTGAAAGTATTGTTTTGTGGTAGGCTATTTTTGTGGTGTTGCTATTTTGGTCATAATTTTGTAGGTTATGTTGAAAGTATTGTTATGTTTTTATGGTATTGCTATTTTGGTCATAATTTCATGGGTTAGGCTGAAAGTATTGTTATTTTGTGGTATTGTTTTGGTCATAATTTCATTAGATATGCTGAAAGTGTTGTTGTTCTGTGGTATGATGTCATTGTGAATGATGTTTATATTTTACACTTGTATTTAATGTGGTTTTAATTTGTAGAAAAAATATAGAAGAATCAAATTAAGTAAATCTTCCCAAGAATCAGTTAATGCAGCTGAGAATATGATCTCTGAGAATGAAGAGACATCGATCTGGTTTAAGGTGGTGGACGGTAGAAATAAAAAAGGTCGAGTTTTTGGTGTCGGATCAGAGGCACCTGCAATTGGAAACTCTTTAACTGAAGCTTCAGCTGTACCTGAATCGTGGCTTCATCCTCTATTTCAAGAGGAGCTAGATAAGCGATTGAGACAACAATCTCAAGAATCACAAGCAGCGAACGCTGCTCTATAACAAATAGTTGATGTGCAGAAACAGTTGATAGCTACTTACAAGGATAAGTTTGAAGAATATGATTGCCTGTTCGGCCAATTATTTTGTCAGTTAGAAAATCTCCTCATTAACAAAGGGGATGGAGAGTCAAATTTAGTATGAGACAAGCAACAAGATGATAATGATGATGATGATGTTGTTTAAATGACTTTTAGATGTTTGTGTATTTAAACATGACTTTGTATGAATGTTAAACGTGTTGTTTTAATATAATGTTATTTAATTTATCAAATATTTGTGTGTTTTATTAAGTAATTTGATATAAAATTATTGGAAGGAAGCAAATAGAGACGGATTTAGAGACAGGTGATAACTACTCACAATTTAAAAACATATTATTCCACTCATGACCAAAATAGAAGTAAAGACGGAATTGCAAACTTAAAGATGGAAATTCTCCAATTAGAGATGTATTTTTTGATTTAGAGATGAAATTTTTCATCCCTAATTAGAGATGGATTTATCCATTTAGAAACAAAAATTTTTGTTTCTAATTAGAGATGAAATATCCCGTTTAAAGACAAAATTTTTCATCTCTACTTGGAGATGGAATCTCCCATATAGAGACGGAAACTTCCATCTCTAATTAGAGACGAAATCTCCCATATAGATATGGAAGTTTTTGTCTCTAATTAGAGATGGATCGGAGATGAAATTTTATAATTCCATCTCTAATCCGTCCCTAACTTTTTTCCATTTTCTTGTAATTAGAAACAGATTTTTTATTTTAGAAACGGATATTTTCATATCCAAATAGAGATGGATCAAAATTTTTCATCTCTAATGTTTAGCAACGCCCTTTTTAGTGACAAAACTTATTTCGTCGCTAATCTGTCTTTGAATATTTTAGAGACGGATTTCTATGGTAATTAGCAAAGGATTGTTCTGTCGCTAATTCTTATTTTTCTTGTAGTGAATTTATATAGGGTTTCTTTCTTTCTTTTTTTAGTAAATAAACCCATGTTTTTCCATTGAAAATCATTAGTGAAGGTAAGGAAATACATGTTCACTCATTTTGATATTGGTTTGATTGGTCCACACAAATCTGAATGCACCAATTCTAACTGTTCCGTTGCTCTTCTTGATCTTCTTCCCTTGAATGTCTGCCTATGTTGGTTGCTTATAACACAAGTCTTACATTTCTTGATGGGATGTTCAATTCATGGCATGACTTTCACCATACAATTCCTTTCTAGCAATTTTAATGCTTGAAAGTTGAGATGACCATATGTGAGATGTCAAAGATTTAAGTCATCTTCAATGCTACTCATAAAAAAATTTCTTGATTCATACACAATGTCAATGGGAACATTCTATTTTTTTTTCCATTTTTATAGAAATAATTAATGCACCAGATTTCTCTCAAGTTGAGAAATGAATTTCTAATTTGAATGTCAAATTCTTTCTCTAATAATTTACCCAAGCTCAATATTATTTTTCATATCTAGAACATAATAAACATCAGCAATGGAGCATACTTTCCATTGTACATTCCAAGTATTATCTTGCCTCAACCTTTTACTAGTCTTTGGGACAAATCACTATTCTTAGTATTTTCATTTAATTTATTGAAATTCATTTTTTAGCTAGTTTTTTAAAAAAACATTAACTATAGTAAAAAAAAATAAATTAGAGTCCCATCATTTGAAAGTTATCAAATTTACAGTCACATCACTTTATTTTAAAAAATTATACTCATTTCTTTCAAAAGATTAAAAGATCACAAATTTTTTTATTTTGACCAAAATATTCGTAATGATATTATTAAATTATTTAAAAATTATAATTTATTAAAAATTATAATTTTATTATTATTTATTTTTAGTTTAAAATGATAAAATTATTTATTTTAAATTTTAAAAATAATTTTTATATTGATCAAATACATATTTAATTATATATATAATAAATATATAGAAATTTTGGTCAAAATAGATAAAATTATAGATTCTTTTAAATTTTTTAAAATAAAGAGGAGAAAAATGTAATTTTAACATATTTTAAAGGAGAAGAGTATAATTTATTATAATCAATATAAGTATATCTATTATATACATACATACATACATACATATATATGTATGTATAAGTTAGCAATTAAAAATTATTAACATTTATAAGGACTTTAAAAAGTTTTACAAATATATAAAACAAAATTAATATAAAAAATATTTTGAAACAAATTAAATTAAATCTAACTAGTGTAGTTATTTTTGCCATACCATAAATTTCTACATGTTAATTTATTAATTTGAACTAAGACCATGTATTACGGTTAAGGGAAGAAATAATAAAATGAAAGGCAGAAGATGGTTGAATGATTAGGTCTATGTCAAATCCGAATGAAGAAAATGAAAAATACATAATGTAGATACCTTTTTTGAGTAAAAAGTAAGGGTGTTCAAGGGTTAGGTCAGATCAGGTTAAAAGGAAACTTGAAACTAAACCAATTAGAGATTGGAGGGTTCGGTTGGTTCGGGTTGAATAAAATTGACGAATGAAACTGAATTAACGATAGCTTGTGGTGAGGAATGTCAAAAACCAAAGTGGTGGTGGTCGATCGCAGCTATGCGAATTACAAATATGATGGTCATATTGGATGCTGCAAAGACAACTTGTTGTTGGACGATGGTCAATCGTGGTTGTACAAAGATGGATGCCCTGTGACAACAGTGGATGGTGGTGAAACACCTTGAAATGAACTGTTGATTGAAGGTGAAATCTGAAGGCTAAAGCTTTGAAGCACGTAAGTTGCAGCTCGCAGGGGATGATGGAAATTGGAAAGAAAAGAAAACTTAGGGCAAAAAAGAAAAACCAAAACTTTTTCTAAAAGAAAATTGGCTGGTTAACAATTCGAGTTAGGTTTAGCATGTTAGAAGTTTATAAACCCTCTAACCGAACCGCTATACCAAAGGGTTGGAAAAATCAACCTGCTTACTCGAACCAACCTAACCTAAATGTTGGGTTAGATTTGACGGGTTAACCCTATCCAATAAATACCCCTAGTAAAAAGGTTAGACTCCAGTAAAAAATCCTAGCAAAATCCACACACTATATTCCATAAAACAAAGCTAATTAAATGAGCTATTAGTTCCAGAAACCATATAAAACAAAGGTTTTTCATTTCCTTCCTTTCTATTATTAGTCATACATGAGTTGATCCCCTTCTTAGTCAGCACTCTTATTTCTTCACATAATTGCATTGCCTCTTCATTACTAGGACCTGAATGAATATCAAAATCAATCCCTAATTTTTGGACTCGTTGAATCCCCACATACCCAAACCTAAACTCATTTATCTAGAGAAAAATCAAAATAATTTGAATTATAACTCATCTATATAAAAATTCATAAAAAAAATATTCAAGTTATTTCAATTCTGTTATGTAAACTTCAAATATATAATCAATATAAAATCTTAACAAGTTTATCTTTGTAAAATTCTCAAATATAATAATGACAAACGTACCTTTTAGTCCCCAAACTATGAGATGTCTATCAATTTGGTCTCTAAAATTTTTTTTCCTTTCAATTGCATCCAAAAACTTTTGAATTGCTAGCAAATTTTTTCTTCACCCTAACTTCGTCTAAATTGACAGACATCCCATAGTTTGAGAGCAAAAAAATTTTATGGACAAATTGATAGAAATTCCAAATTTTGGAGAGTAAAAGAGTACTTTTGCCTATAATAATTTATAAAAAAATCAAACTATCTTATTGAGAAAATTGAAGCAAATAACAAATATATATATATATATATATATTTGCTTCAATAGAATAAATTAAATATATAGACATATAAAAATGTTCAAAACAATCCTATACCCAAACCCATTTCTTAAATACTTGGACCCAATCTCTGACTCAACGAGTAAATTTTTCGAGTACATGTAAGGTATGATTATTTTTATCATTCCTAAAAATAACTTTTTCCTTTCAAGGTTAAGTCATAGAAGGCCTATCACAAAATTAAAATATTGTAATTGAAAATTGGGATGTAAATGAAATAAGGTGTTCATAAACTATTTGAGTTCGAATCGTATAAAAACTCGTTTGGACTTGATTCATTTATTAAATAAACAAGCTTGAACATAAAATTAAGCTTTTTTTATTAAACAAGCCAAAGTTAAAAAGTTAATGCTCAACTCCTTTAGTTCATGAACAACTTGTTTAAAAATAGAATAATATAAAAATATTTTATATATTACATGTATAATAAATATTTAAATTATATTTTTTCTATATATATAAAATAAACACCTCTTTTGTGTATGTTTATTTTTGGATGTGTTATATTTACTATATTTTTGTATAAAGATATCATTTTGTTAGTAAAATGTTTGAAAAGATACAATTCATATATTAGTGTAATATATAAAATAATTTGTATATGATCAATTTGTATTTAATTAAATAATCTTCTATCATTAATTTTTAGATGTTTAAATTTTAAAATAATATATTTGTGGTTTATACTATTTTTTAATTAATTATAGTTTATTATATTCATTTAATTTATTTTTATATAATTTTACACAAATTATATAAGCTAAGTCTAAACTTTCATTTAATAAAACAAGTTAAACCTTATTTAAATTTTAAGTTCATTTAACTTGAAAGAACGAGTCTAAATAATTAGTTATTAAATGAGTCAAGCCCGAGCCTACTGAAATTTAGCTCAACTGGTTTACACCCCTAATTGCAATAATGGAATTCACAAACACCCATGAACCGGTTGTCCTTGTTGTCAAATCTTCCAAGGAAAATCTCTTCTTTAGTAATCAACAATGATAACACTTAAAGAAGTACCTCCCCCAGGATAAAAAGGAAAAGCATAGACCTATCAAGTCTGATAGCTTTCTTCTCAACAACAATAAGTTTTGAGCTAAAGAATTGTGGTTTATTAAGCCCATCTGGGTCATTAAAACAGAGGAAAATGACTTAGGTGATGAATGATGAACTCACAACTATAGTACCCTAAAACCACCTTTTCCCTTCCTTCGCTGGAGTTTGTGTGTCTTCAAGAACCTTGACATAGCCATCCCTGAAGGTGACTCAATTACTAGAGTTGTAACTTGTAAGCACAAGCAATATGCCTATAATTGAGTGAAGCTAAATTGAATTAAGTGAGAATGTACACTTTGTTGATCCCACTATTAGTATCTTCTCAAACATGTACAGATCATTTCAAGGTAAACACATATTATGAGCTTATGAAAATGAATCATTCAACTGGAAAAGCAACATAAGGCGAAAGAACAACTACTAGGATCATATATATACTAGAATAACAGTCAAATAGTTGCGTTTTGGTGTTAATCTAAGTTATGGACTTATAATAATTAACAGGTTGCTCATTTCATTTTCTAAGCCTGATCATTTAAATATTTTGAATTGATGATACATTATGGCATACTTGAACCTCCCAAAATAGAACATTATGCTATACTTGATGATCTTCTTGATCGGTATAAATATGCTCAATAACTATTAAGCATGATCGTTTTGATAGTCTATAATGTTAATAAGCTTTAACTCACGAGCTACAAAGTTCGAGAAGTTTGATACTTATTTAGTCATAGTTTTCTCGTTCAAGTTAAATATAATCTATATAGATATCTACTATGCACGTAACTATTCATCTCTCTAAATTGAATTTTACTTACAAGTTGAGCTTTTTAACAATTATTTTTTTAAAAAAAATTAATCCTGACCTGGTCAAAATACTAATATAGGCAGTACTTAATGATTTTGTGAGGTTAAACATCGAGGAAATTTGGTAGTCGTTTTCAGTCTCCACGTGTGAAGAGGGAGTCTTGCAAGTGGGCGTCAACGGTGTGTATTAGTTTCTTGATCATTCCACAAAGCAATAACCTCGGAAGAAATTGTTGGAGGATGGTTCATTTTGGTGTTCAATTTCAGCCTCTTAGCCAACAAGAAAACAAATATAAAAGCAGAGTGACCCAAAGGATGAGCCAAATTACCATTTGATGAATCTGCAAAATGGCTCAACTCGAACGCTTTCCTCGACAAATTAATACCACCGCAAGAACTCTTAACACACCTACCGTGGACAAACTCCTTCGAGGTAATTAATAGGTTAAGAGATCCTTTAAAGTGTGTTTTCGTAAAATGCTGAAGTGTAATATTTTTATATATTAATTTGCATGCAGATTATATGTGATATAAAATATTTGTTTTACACGTTAATCTGCGTATGAGTTATTGTATAAAAATATTGCACTTAAGCACTTCATAAAAAACACACTTACGAGAATCTATTCTCAATTAATAGTCTTTGCTCTTAATGTTAAATTAAGTTTTACATAAAAGTCTGATTTAATAAGTTCGTACTTTAATTTTCAGGAGCTGAATCCTATAAGGGGTCACCTACAGCTTCTTCAACCTCCAGTGCCCCCTCATCCCCTTATGACAAGTTGAGACTACATGACCTAGAAGAGGATAATAGCCACCATCAAAAGAAATCTGTTCTTACCAAAGTTAAAGAGAAGGCCAAGAAATTGCGTAACAGTCTCAGCAAGAAAAAACAAGAGGATGGTAACATCACTCCCACCTGGGGTGTTACCATAGAAGATGAGGAAGAAGAGGAAGATGCAGAATATCTTGGAGCTCCAAGTAATATATTTGGAGTTCTTTGTTTGCTCAAATAGTTGTTCTCTCTTCTCCTTCACATCGTTTTTTCTTATATTTCAGTGTATGAATCGGAGTTGGCACCTGAAGCATACAAAGAAAACGCAAGACAACATCCAAGAGCAACTCCAGTAATCGCTGAAAACCATGTTTTGCAAAACCCTTTGAGCCCTAGAGCTGAAGTTGATCACGAGAAGCTGCTTAATAGTGGTGCTGAAATGAAGAGAACTCCCGTAGCAACAACTGCTAATCCTGTTGGTTCTGACAAGATGATGACTGGAAATGTAGCAGCAACTGCTAATCCTGTTGGTTCAGACAAGAAGATGACTGGAAATGTAGCTAGCAAACTCACACCATCTTATACTAAAAGATCATCAGATTTGGCCATTTCTACGGGGCCAAAAATTCAAGGCCTTACAGTTTCAAAACCTTCAGAAATTCAAACTCCATCATCAGCCCCTATACTTCGTAATAAATCTCCTTTGTCTGTGACTAGTCCACAAACTCCTCCTGCCAAGATGGCCTCTAAGATTTCTCCAGGTGCGTCTAAGACTCTTCACTTTTCATCAGCTCCAACAACTCCACGCAAATCATCATGCTCATCTGCTTCACTTACTGTGAAGAAGTCCAATTCCAACGACCAAGGTGTTTCAGTGAAAGAGTTTTTCATAAATAAGCTGGAGCCAGGAGAAGATGAGAAAGCTCTGTCCCAAGTGATATCTGAGGCGATGAGTCCTAAGAGAACTCCTGGGGATGTGGGTGTTATGGAGAAGGTGAGAGAAGCTGTTACTTCTTTGCTTCGAAATGATGAACCGTCACAATGTGGTGCTACAACTCCCACTACACGCACTTCAACTAAAATCCCAGAATCTAGTAGCAATGTGCAAGGAGGTAAAATATAAAAAAGCTTTCTTGTAATATGATATAGATTTGGTAGTTTCATGTACCACTTATATTTTCTTTACAAGAACTTATCAGATTTTTGTTTTAAATGCATTTGCAGTTGCTCAAGAAGAAAACCAAGGCAGAATCCTTCAAACAAATTGAAAGTTCCCATAAAGAGACGTCTCTTCTGCACATTTGTATATATACATACATATATATATCCCATCCCATTGTTTTTTTCTTTTTCCATGCATGTACGAGTGTATGTATTTAATAATTACTATCGGAAAGATCATTTCTATTATTTTGTAAAATAAAAGTTTGTTTGTAATAAAATGTACGCGTGATGCTGTTTTATTTATGTTGTGATTGACTTTTTATTATGACGAGGCTAGAATTTACATAACGATAGTTCTAATACATATTTTTAATTTTAAGTTTAAAATATAATGCAAAATAATTATTATTATAATTTTAAAATATTAGAAATTTATTTAATCTATTTATTTTTTGTAACTTTTTATAATCTTTATTTTCTCTCCCTCATGTCCTCACATAATATATTTTATTTTATATTTATATTATAAAATATATAATTTTGTGAGATTACTATAATAAGAAAATTTCAGAGCTATTATAATATAAAATATAAAATAAAATATGTAATATGAAAATATGAAAGGAAAAAAGTAAAAATAATAAAAAATTATAATATAAGATATTTTGATCCTTTGGAGGGCGTTTGATATATGGATAGATTTTTTATTTTCAAGAATCACATTTCTGGGAATGTGATTTCTAAAAATGTGATTCCAAGAATTTTAAAAAACTTCTTTGATTTACTTAAAACATTTTTAAAAACATTTTTATAATATTTTCAAGAATATTAAATTCTTATACTTGGTACAACTTCAATATTTTTTAGAATATTTAACAAATTTTTAAATAAATATTTTAAATTATAACCAACTATTTTTTTAAAACTAATTATATTATATTAAAAAAAAAATCATAACAACTTATTAATTGAATAACATACATACATATGCTACTAATTAATAACACTTGAACAATACTAGAAGATATATTCAACATTGATTCAAATCTGCTTACAACTGAGGATGAAGAGGGGTTTTATAAAAAGCCCTTACACAAGATGACAAGCAAACTTTAATAATATAGAGGAAAAAGAAAAAAGAAAAAATACATCTGTACAGCCAAGGAGACAGAGACATAACATACTAAAGAAAACTTGAAAAGCATGCCAGCCAACATCTCCTCATGGGGTGTTGGTATTAGTCTTTATTTTTGGATAAGATTGACTCATGTGAAGGAGATAAGTTGGGATCTGGAGATCTTCTTGAACCATTCTCTAAGATCTACGTGTCATGTAATGCTTCAATATCTGTATCAAGATCTTGAGAATCGAGAAAATAGTGCCAAATTTGGCATTCAGGATAATGATCAGCAGCTCTTTTCTTTTTCTCTGGCTGGAAATGAGATGAGCTCTGAAGAAAGCTAGTTCCTTCTTAAACTTGCATAAGGTCTGGACCAGTATCAAAGGTTGGCATTCTTGGTTCTCCTGGGATGAATTCTCCTGGGTGAGGTTTGAGAGCAGTGCTATAAATTATTTTGAATGGATCATAATTATTAATTTAACCTAAGAAAAATCTTAAGTTCCTTTGAATTTCATCATATTGATTGTAAAAATTTTCAGTGGTCATCCATTCGGAAATTTCCAAGTTTCAGAAGTCATTGTCTTATATCCTTCAGAGGTGTTAATGAGTTGGTAAGATTTATGAACTATGAAGATAGATGATAAAGGATAAGGATTATGTTGGAAAACGGGATTATTTTGGAAAATAGGATTTTGTTTCAAGAATTATAGGTCATGATAATTTATCTGAGTTTTGTTCTCCATACACTAAGAGGGCTGAACCATTCAAGCATAGTCCAAATAGTGGAATCTTTAAAGCTGGGTATGCAGAGACATTTGTAAATCTTGAGGGGATTAAATTCTAAAGCTATGCAGTCTTGTATGGAAATACACCATACATACCACATTTCATTTTCTTTGAAATGTTCAGTAACCCAGATAGGATTGAGGAAAGAAGTGTCAGGGTTGAAACAAGTATCTGGGTTATTTTGGGATGGCCAAAATTTGAACATGTAATAGAACATTTTCTTCCTTATAAGGTATAAAACCATGGAAGGATTGGTTGGGATAGAATCATATGGGAAAAAATAAAGTGGCTTTCCTGAAGTCACATATAGGTTAGGAGGTGGAGGAGGAATATGATTCATGGTGTAAATGAAAGGGATAGGCTTAGAAGAGGTGAGTAAGCATGTTTGGGAAGGCTTCTTAGGTCTAGATAGCAAGTATGTGAGGAGATTATTGGTTTCTTTTATATGAGAAACTATGAACTCATATTTAGAAAACTTTCCATTGAAGCAATTGTTTATCAAGAACAATTTTTCTTTTGAAGTTTAGCATACGTGGAAAGGAGGAGTTATCCATCTAAATCAAGAAGTGACAGGAGCTAAGATAAAACTCAAATTTTCCAATCCCTTCTTTGACGACCAAGATTTCTTTGTAGGTATTGTGATAATGTTTTTCAGATTTTTTGAATTCTCTACTAGCATGACCATAATAATATCTTTCACCTTTATCTTCTTCAATGATAATTGCTCCTCAGTACTTATCACTAGCATTTTTGTGCAAGATTCTTTTTCCATCACCAGGAATTTTAAGTGGTGGAGGATTTTTGAGATTTCTTTTAACTTTTGTACTACCTATGTTTGAGCTAGACTTCATTCAAGAGGATTCTTCTTGAGTAAGCGAGAGAGGACACTGGTATAATTTGCCACATGGAGAATATTACTTCTGACATAGTTGATGATTCCCAAGAACTGTTGAAATTGTCTTTTTGTTAAATTTTCATCAAAACAATTTAAAATTTCTATCAAGTGTGGACTAGGCCGGTGATGTCCATAAGCAATCTTGAACCCAAGGAATTCAATTTGGGTTTGGCTCAAGCTACTCTTAGAGGACGAAAGCATAAGCCCATAATGTTTTATGATGGCTGCAAATTGTTTTAACAAGCCCATATGTTTTTCCTCCCATTTTGAGAAGAGAAGTATATCATCAATGTAAACTAGGTCATTTTTAATATGGGCTTTAAGATCGTGGTGATGGCTTTTTGAAATAGGGAAGGAGCAATCTTTAATCCAAACGGCATGACGGTCCATTGGTAATGGCCATTAGGAATATAGAAACCAGTTTTGGGTCTGTCTAAAGGCTTGATTCTAAGTTGCCAAAATCCTATCTTGAGATCAAACTTTGAGAAATAACAGGCTCCTTTGAGAAGACTGAGCTAGGAATATATCCTTAGAAGAGGAAAATTATCATCTTTCAAAAATTTATTAAGAGAAGTATAGTCAATGACCAACCTCTTTTTTCCTCTTTTTAATTCAGATCTTTTTTCAACATAGAAAGCTTGACATGCCCATTCTGAGCTGGTTGGTTTTATCAGGCCTTGTTTTAATAACTTAGAACATTCTTCATGTGCTAATGTCATGTGGGTTAGACTCATTCTTAGATGTGTAGCTTTAGTAGGATTGATATCTTCATTCAGCTTGAAGGGGAGTTCTATGAAAAACTCTTCATTCTTCCAAAGAGGAAAAGGATGGTTGAATTGTGAATGAGATTTAGGACAAAATTGTAGAAATTGATCCTTAATGTGCTCATATTGGGCAGGAGTATTATGAAGTTCATAGAGCTTAAGAATGGTGGTAAAGTTCAAAAATTGATTTTTAAACTTTATTCCTGTGGCTCCAATGTATAGACTATAAGCTTGAAATAAAATATCCATGCCGATGAGAACATCTTTGTCAGGATGAGAAGAACCAATGACTTTTATCCATATAATACAATTTGAGAAGAACTTGAATCCAATTTTTCTTTTGGATATCAGAGTGGTATTGAAAGTCTGATGTTTAGTTGTCTGGAACCACTGATTATGTTCTTTCCATTCAGAAGGTGGGAGAACTTTAGGATTCATAATAGTTCTTCTTGCTCCTGTGTCTATCAAGAAAATGACAGAGATCAGCCTATCATATTTAGACATTAGAATTCCCATACAAGCATAAGGCTATGGAATAATCATTTTTTGTGTGACATGCATGAGACTGTGAAATTTGACCTTATGATTTGGTTCAGACTGTAGGTAGCAAATGTGAGTGGCTTCATTCTCAGAAGAATCTATAAATTTTTTTTGTTTCTTCTTTTAAAAATTCTTCATTAGAATCACAGCCAATTATTGCAAAGACAGTATCATTATCAGATTCATCTTGTTCAGAGTACAGAGACTCTAGATCAGCTTCAAAATCATGTTCAAGAAAGATCATGTTAATTTGTTGGTAACACCCCAAAACTTAGCTCTTGTAACAGTGCAGCGACCAAGATCTGACCAAATCTGCTAAATTTGTCTTCCTTTCTCTAAAACATGTTGGAGCCGTGCCTTGCCACTGTAAAAGTTGCGTCAGAAACTCAGGGTTATGAAAGAAGTCATTGTTATAGGCTTGTTACAAAGAAGAGAACCAATGAAAATCATCTGAACGTATGTTTATTTAAACACTAAACATCACATTGGCCTCTCATAAATTCATGATAATTTTTTTTATTTAATTTTTTATGTATTTTTATTTTAATTTAATTTCTCATAATTTGACTTATTATCAATCTCTTCATTTGAACATAGTGTAAATAAATAATCCTAATGACTTGGACATTTATTGTTAAGTGGGCAAATTAGTTATTTTCTAAATTTTATTTTTTTTTCAAGTGAATAATATTTAATACTAATTAGATAATATTTAATATTAATAATTAGATGTAACATTTTGACTAATTAAAAACAATTGTATCAGAGTTGACATTTAATATTGTTCAGTTAATATCAAATGTTAATCATAAAAATTGTTAGTTATTTAAAATTATTCAAATAAAAAGATTAAATTGATAATAAATTTAATTATGAGAGATTAAATTAAAAAAATTTATAAAAAATTAAATTAAAAAATTATCATTTATAAGGACTAAAATAATTTTTAAATTTTTGTTTAAAATGGTATAAGTTTAAATGATAAGAATGGGCTAAGACTGGGATTATGAACAGTGTCATTATGATTGACTAAATAATTATTTATAAATTCGATTATTTAGTTATCACGATTACTCTATTGTCCAAGAGTTTTTATTTTGAATAACCACGTTTCATTATCTTTGGATATTATTAATTTTAAAATAATTCTCTATTATTTTAATTTTAATTTTATTAATTTGATTTTCTCACTCTTTTCTTTATATTACGTATTTATTTTATATTTTATATTATATAATATAATAAATTATTATTTTAATTTTTAAAATATATAAATTATCTCAATTTAATCTTTAAATTATAAAAATATTTAATTTTTAAAAAATATATTATCTCAATTTAATTATTATATATAAGTATTATAATTTTTTTATGTCTCAATTTAGAGTTTTAAAGATTAAATTAAAATAACATACCTTTTTAAAATTAAATTAAAATTTTTATAATTTAAAAATTAAATTAAGACAAATTATATTATTTATAGATTAAAATAATAATTTACTCTATCTAATATATACAATTTTTTCAACCAATAATAAAAAATTTTAAAATCATTATAAATTTTATGCTGGACTATTTTAATTTAAATTTTTAAAGAAATGAAATAATTAGAATGCTCTTTTTAAATTAAGAAGTAATTCTCATTTTCCCCCTTGTCTCCTATTGTTTTTTTTTTGGGTAAGAAGGACTAATCATCCTTTCCTGTTTGGTTCTTTGTAATCTTCACAAGAAAATCTTTAATTTCTCATTTTGACTAAAATTCAAACCAGCAGAACCACTCATCACATCCCCTGGCCTCAACTATTTGTTTGGGGATAAGACAGTTAATATCTAGGAATCCATTGTTTATTAATTCTCGCACTAGATCAGCAGATGAAACAGGGATGTAGATGTATGAACAGGGCATGTCATTCTCAGTGCTATTAGAACGTTTGGTGTTCGATAATTCTGCACTGGATAAACTCAATCTACGTGGCTCTATCTAATTCGCTAGATTTCTCTTGCCTCTTCCATCTAGATAATTCTCACAACGCCGAACAAAATTTAACTTAAAAAAAAGCCCGAGCCATGGAGCGTTGTGATTGAGCTAAGAGATACACAAAACAAGGATATTACTCCAACAGAAGGCAGGCGAGAGTCATCTGGGAATCTTGTCTATTCGCCCATGGCTCCCACTCTCACTTCCAATTCTTCTCTCTTGAGCACCAACCCTCATTCAAGGATCACCCTTAGGAACCCAAGGCTCAGAGTCATCGCCAAGAAATCTGGACCTTTCCCTCCACTTCGTCTGGGCAAACCCAGAGATGATTCTTCTTCTGCTTCTGAAGGAGGAGGCCAACCAGATGGCCCAGCCAATTCCAACCCTTTTCGTCTCAACTTTGGCAAGATTCCTGATGTAACTTCTTTGATCCCAGTTGTGAGTAACCCTACTTCCCCAGGTTTGTCATTCAGGCGTAAGGACCCTGCAACAGTGTTTGTTGCTGGCGCAACAGGGCAGACTGGTATTCGCATTGCACAAACTCTGCTTAGGCAAGGCTTTAGTGTGAGGGCTGGTGTCCCTGAACTTGCTTCTGCGCAAGAATTGGCTCGTCTTGCTGCTCAATACAAGGTCACCTTCTTCATTCATTCTAACCTCAGCTTTTGATTTACAATTTATAATCTGATCAAAGTGTCAATCCAATTAAACTGTACTGGGATATGGGTTAAATTCTTTTCTTCCTTGCTCATGCTTAACCATTTTGATTTCGAGAAAAAAAAAGTAGCTTTTTTGCAATGTGTTTGAATAATTAGTTTACTGGGATATGGGTTTCATGATGTGCATGTGCAACTCATAGAACATAGCAAAATGAAACAATGGCGGTTAGAATAGAATGATGTAGTGTGTAATTGCTGGTTCCCACTGACCACTGCAGATGATATCAAAGGAAGAATCAAAGCGACTCAACGCGGTGGAATCGAGCTTCGAAGGTGCAGAATCAATAGCTAAAGCAATAGGTAACGCCAGCAAAGTAGTTGTCACGATTGGTCCCGCGGAGAATGGTCCAACCTCGGAGGTCTCCACCTCAGACGCCGTACAAGTAGTCCAAGCTGCCCAGCTGGCCGGCGTCGGCCACGTGGCTATTATCTACGACGGGAACATGGCTGGCGCGTCGACCTACAATGTATTGGATGGCATTTCGTCCTTCTTCAACAACCTGTTCTCACGGTCTCAGCCTCTGACCATACAAGAGTTCTTGCAGAAAGTGATTGAGACAGACATCAGCTATACCTTTATCAAGACAACTTTAACTGATGATTTCTCGCCGGAGAGTTCCTATAATGTGGTCGTGTTAGGTGAAGGAAGCGCCGGTGCAAACGACTATAAAGTAATGTAATGTATGCGATAATTGTCTAATATATATGCGTCACTTTTGTTCCTCCCTTTATTTTCTTGTTTTCATCTCTCTAGTTAAAACTTCGTAGAAAATGATGATTGTTAGGTTGCCAAGTCCAAAATAGCATCACTAGTGGCGGATGTTTTCTCCAACACAGAAGTAGCAGAAAATAAGGTACCAGATTATACATTTGCTTGCTTGTGCATATTAGTACTAGTGATTGTTGAGTTGAAGGCTAAGAAGAGAAAACCAATAGATTGAAGTTGGCTGTTGATTAATTTATTGTTTGGAAATTTTGTTTGCTTTTGTTAAACAGGTTGTGGAAGTGTACACGGATCCAGGAGCCCCAGTAAGGCGCGTGGATGAATTTTTCAGGTAAGTGGTATGAGATTTTTGTCTGTTAGAGATTACTAAAATCATTCATGGGTCACATTGAGGTTTCATTTAATTATAAAGAATAGAAAAAATATAACTCTTGAACAGTTGGTCTTGAAGGTTCTCACTTCTCACCCCATGTCAGCCATCAAGTGGTCAGGAGTTAGTGGTCTTGGACAGTTCTGTTTTTATCTACAACGAGTTAGTCATATTTGTTCATAACTGGATTATAAGTTTGCTTACAGGACAATTCCTGAGGATGGAAGAAGGAAAGCCTATGCGGAAAAGCTTGAGAAAGATAAAGCAGAGGAAGAGGCAAGAGTGGCTGCTGAAAGAGCCCGCCAAGCTGCAGAGGCAGCAAAGAAGCTAGAAGTAGAGGTGAAAAAGCTGTCTGAACAAGAAGCGAGGGCAGCTAGTCTAGCTGAAGAAGCCCAAGAGAAGGCAGAAGCTGCTGGAGCTTCCGTGGATGCCCTGTTGAACAAGGCAAGAGACTTTGGTGCAGGGCTTTCATGGCAGAAGTTCAGCACACAGATTGCTACCTCAATCCAAAACCAGAAGGCTGATGAGGATGAGAAGTCCAGTGTGCAGGTAGCCACAGTAAGGGGACAGGCCAAGGCTCGCAGTCTCCCACCTAAGAAGGCAGTGGTTAAACAATCAACACCAAGAGCCCCTCCTACTTCTAAACCAAAGGAGAACAAGGAAAATCAACCAGAGAAAACAGGGGAAGTCAGGAAGGTATTTGGTGGTCTGTTCAAGCAGGAGACTATCTATGTTGATGATGACTAATGATTCAACTCGCAAAGGGTAAATCTCTGGTGTTTGAGGCTGTGTTGACGCAGATCATTTGCTTGAATGTGTATGTCTTTGTAAAGTTGTATGATTTTAAGCAACATATTTATGTATTTGTGCTGGTGCGGCATTTCTAATGAGATAAAACGAGGAACGTATTAACTAATATTCTAATAAGCAGCTTTCCCCTTATTAGCTCGCTCTTATATTGTCTGCACATCTGGCTATTTGTACCTAAAAGTGGAACATCTTTATCCACAGGCCTTGCTTGCTGCAACAACTAAATATTAAGTAGCTTCAAGATGTAATGTAGCGTTTGATCAGATCTAACATTATTAAACTCATCCTGAAAACTTAGACGCAGTAATAATAGACCTGCATACTATAACAATTTAACAACTCACTCCTAATATGTATATTAATAAAGAACATTACTAAAGATGACACATGATATCAAGTGCATGCTTGATTATTGAGTTTGAGTTGTGCCGAGTTTAGCCACTAAATTTCTCTACATTTCTTAAAGTGAAGACACGCACCCTCCTTGTTTCGAGTTTCGACATCGAATTGAAATTTCGAAAATGCATCAGGCTTCTCCTACTCCTTGTTCTTCGGCTCTCCCGAATGCTGGGAATTCTATGCTCCATTTACTGTGTAGCCGCACTGATCTTAGAATATTACAGACCACTCGCATAAGACCTATTAGGAGCCAACCCAGGTTGACTCTGCAATGGCACAGTCAGAGAAAAGAGGATAGGTGGTCTCTTCGCGGAATGACAGCCCTCGTCACCGGTGGAACTCGTGGAATTGGGTATCAAGACTTGAACTTCAATGCTGATGCTTCCCTCTTCTTCTTTTTTTTTTTTTCTTTTTTCCTGAAATTTTTGAGCTGCCGATGTTGATTTGTGATTTGGAATTTTGAAAGGCACGCGATTGTGGAGGAATTAGTGGGATTTGGGGCTAGAGTGCATACCTGTGCTCGAAATGAAATTGAGCTTAGTAAGTGCCTCAAGGATTGGAATGATTCCGGTTTTGGGGTTACTGGTTCAATTTGCGATGTGTCGGTTCGAGAGCAGAGAGAGGTAATGATGGAGAACGTCTCCTCCATCTTCGACGGGAAACTCAACATCCTTGTAAGATCCTCTTCTCTCTCTCTCCCTCTCTCTCTCTCTGTATCGCATGTTTGGTGTTCATAAATATTGACCGCATTTATTTATGTATTTTCTTCTATTGAGGGTCTATTCAAAACATGCAATTTCTTGAACAATTAGAGAGATCATAAATCGCATTGTTTAACAGAATCATCGAATCATGACAATGAGATCTATTCAAAGATGCTCACTGTTATTGACTAGCATCTGCATGAGAACTACTCTTGCTGACTACATTGTATCTGATTTTGAATATAATTTTTCTATTCTTTGAACCTTGTTATTTTAATGTGCAGATAAATAATGTGGGTACAAACATTCGGAAACCGATGACAGAGTTCACGAATGCAGAGTTTTCCCATCTCATCGAGACTAATCTAGGATCTACCTTTCATATATGCCAACTTGCTTACCCACTTCTGAAAGCATCAGAAGTGGGAAGCGTGGTATTTGTCTCCTCAGTGTCTGGTTTTGTCTCACTGAAGTCGATGTCTGTTCAAGGAGCAACCAAAGGTAGTTTACCTATAGCAGGCAGCTAGCTTGAAAAATCTTGAAATATTTATCTAATTCTTAAATTTTATTTGTTTTGTAATTGATAGGTGCAATTAATCAACTCACAAAAAATTTAGCTTGTGAATGGGCAAAAGACAAAATAAGGTGTAATGCAGTTGCACCATGGTACATGAGAACTTCAATGGTGGAGCAAGTAATTATCTTTCGCTTTTTCCTGCAACTATTAATTTGATTAAGCTCCTTATGAAATTGATTAGAGCAATGCACCATGCTGTGGTAATATACATTCTTCTTCCCCCTTCTTTTTTGGTCCTTCTTTGGGTGGAGGTGGGTCGTGGATGGCTGAAAAACTTTTTACCAGAACAACAAAAACCAAGCTTCAAACAGTGGGAAGCTGCATGGACAAATATCACTTCCAAATGCTAGTATTCAATTCACTTCATAAGTTCTTATTGCAATTTGCAAGGAAACAGCTTTGATCTGACATATGGGTAGATATATGTAATGTAGTCAATCTGTCATAGAGTGCTTTCTGCCAAACCCATCTTAGGTTTAGGTTGATAGTAGGAAAGCTATTGTCTGGACAATTGATAACAAGCAATTTATCTTGAAAACAGTCTTCTGGAACTCTAAAAAGTTAACTTTTCTGCAAGCATTTCTTGCAAATCTATTTGATAAAGCTTCATCTATATGTGTTCTTTATTATGACTAAATTGCAAAAACACACCCGAAAAACCTGAACCCTTGGCTGTATTCTCCTTTGAAATAGATTATATTCAGCATAATAGGGCAAGAGTTCTTGTGTTGTGTGTGTGTGTGTGTGTGTGTGTGTGTTTGTGTCTAGGAATGACATTCTTAGACTAAATAACATTCTGCTACCAAAAAACAAAACAGAGACATTAAATATTCACATTACCTCCCAAGTAATGTAGCAAAAGATTTTTCCAGTTGGTGGCAGTTCTAATCCCATAATTGGATGTGTAACCTGGATCCTAAAACCATCCTAATTCAGTAAGAGCACTATTCGTAAACCTACAAATTGCATTGATGTTTGCTTGGCATTAAAATCAACTTGAGAATAATTATGAGTTGTAAACATTCTTTCTTGAATTTTGAGTGATTATTCATGTCAGGTAACAGTACCCTCTCATCCTTTACACTTGAAATTTAGCGTTGTACTAATTTCATGTTATTGTGAATCCCTGACTACTGGTGCATTTACAAGATACAAAGCTTGATTTGATATTTCCCCCTTGGTTTAGGTGCTGAGTAATGAAATGTATCTAGAAGAAGTATACTCTCGAACTCCTCTGAGGCGACTAGGAGATCCAGCAGAAGTGTCATCTCTTGTTGCGTTTCTTTGCTTACCAGTGTCATCGTACATCACTGGCCAAATTATATGTGTCGATGGAGGGATGTCTGTGAATGGTTTTTATCCAGCACATAACTAGGAGTTGCAGCATATACCAGACATACATTGTTATTTTTCCTCTTTACACACCATTTCTATGGAACCTTAATTCCATGGGTATAGTGATGGCACAGCTCTTAGTCGAACTTGAGAGTGAGAAGCTTGGAGTCCCGAATCCTGATACACCCTTCCAAGGTGGATCTTCAAGTGGTAATAGGTGTCTTTTTTCTCAATTGCATGGTATTTCTATGGTCAAATTTCTGTTATGTGGTTTTTTTTCTTTTTTAGCCAATTGCAGAAGCTAAATTCTTTGCTAGAATATTGGCAAGTTTTGTTTTCCTTCCAAGTGAGAACGCAACCATCTTTTTCCCTCAGTGTCCTAACTTCCAAGATCTATCCTTAATGAAGAATCGATTCTAGAAAACACCCACAAGACATCAAATGAGACAGGAAAGATGATTTTTAATTCTTCATAAATTATGTCTCCACTCAGAAATCAATAAGACTTGCATGAAACCAAATACACTTACATGTCTAGTAAGGGGAAGAGGATGAAGACACGATGACAGAAACGAGACTAAGATCAGTACGTACTCTCTTCCTGTTACTGCTATAATTAATATGGTTCTGCGGAGTCATGCAAGGAGAGGTTCAAATTTCTATTTTGAGAAGAGATCATTGAGCTTTTGGTAGAGGCGTATATTCTATTCTATTAAACTTTCAAACAATATACTTTTTGGTCTGAAAGATAAGTATTGGTAGATTTAATTTTTGAAAAATTATAATATATATTTTAATTTTTGAAAAATTATAATATATATTTTAATTTTTGAAATATGATAATAATTAATTCGTTAGTCTTTAAACTATTATAATTAATGAAAAAAATAACGAATGACATTAAATACTAAATAGTTTTTAAAAGATATAAAATATGTATGATTTTAGTTTTTAATATACTAACTTAAACTATATTAAGTTAATAATAGATAGAAATCAGAATATAACTATATTTTTAAATTATGACTTAAAAATAAATGTGTATTAATACTTAATCATAAATTAATAAATAAATGTTTGATATTTTTATACAATTTTTTAAATTTATTTAGCATCTATTTTTGAATTATTTAAATAATAAAAGTGATAAAAAGAGACATTAAGATATCTTTATTATGTAACAATTCTAACTAAAAATACGTAACATTTTAATTATATAATCAATAAAAAACTAGTATTAGTATCTAATATTTTTATTACATATGCAACATAGATTCTATATCTTACTTACAAGTCATACAAATTTAAATATTTTTCTAGCACTTAATAATTCCAACCAAACACTTATGTTTATCAAACACATAGTAACTTAAGCTTCTATCTTAATTTGATTTTAAAATTCAAAGTATTATATAATATGTTGTGCCTACAAGTTTGTGTGTACATATATGAGTGATTTCGCTTATGATTTGTCATCCTTTTTTTTATGTACACATGAGTGTTAATAATTTTGGTAGATTAAATATTTTTATATATAATTTTAAATGTTAAATTAGTGAACAAAGATAAATTTAATAAAATAAGTAACAAAAACAAAGAGATAGGAGAAAGCCACTCAAATAAATCTTTTTTATATAAAATTTTATTTTTTATTAAAGAAAGTAACTTAATTAATCTTATAAAAAAAAAGGTCTTACAAAATACAACTTTATAAGTATAAAATCATTTAACCAATGATCAATATTAGCAAATTAGAATGAAACACTATCAAACATATATACTTGAATTACTATGCGTTAGAAATATATTTAAATTTGTGTAACTTGTAAGTGAGAGATATAATATAAGCTGCATATGTGGTTAAAATATTATATATCAGTGCTGGTTTGTTTATTGATTATATAATTAAAATGTTGCTTATATTTATCTAAAATTATTTGAATAATATAGATATCTTATGACTTTTATAAAGTTTTTTATTTTAATAGTTTAAAAATAAATGTTAGATAAATTAAAAAAAATTATATAAAAATATTAAATATTTATTTATTGATTTATAGTTAAGTGTTCGACAAATTTTTTTTGCTAAAAGTCATACTTTGAAAATATAGATTAAGTGTTAATCTATAGTTAAATTCTTTCACTTGTTATTATAATTTGGATTAATACAATAAAAATTAAAAAAATATGTATTTATTATTTTTTAAGAATTATTTAATATTTACTGTTCTCTATTATCTTTTTCATTAGTCATTTAAAGACTAACTAATTAATTATTATAATTTTTTAAAAATTATAATATATATTATAATTTAAAAAACAAAAATGTATATTATAATTTTTATGAGAAAAAAAATAGATTACCTCTTAAACTTGCAAAGGAATATATACAGTATGCAAGAAGGAAATCTCAGCATTTAATCTTTACAGACTTCTTGACTGGTATGCACTGTTCCTAATATTTTTCAAACGGTGCGCAGTTAGCAACAAAATGTTTGCTCTACATCATATATACGTTTTTTGATTTTCTTTAACTTTTTTTTTTGTAAGGTAGGAGGAGAGAGAGGAAATAGAAAAAAGAAAAAAGAGAAATAGAAAGAGGTTAGGATTAGACGCCAAAAAATTTCAAATAAAAAATTTACACATCAAAGATTTATTAATAATTTTTAAAATTAAATTTATAAAAAAATTTAATAAATATTACTATATCATATTTTAATAAAATTTTATTTAATAATAAAGTAATAAATATCATTTTATGTAAAATAATAAAAAATTTAAGATTTGTGATAAAGATTAAAAAAAGAAGTTAAGATTAGACAAATAAAAAAATTTATACATATAAAATATATATTAATAATTTTTTAAAATTGAAATATAATTTATAAAAAAAATTAATAAATATTATTATCATCATTTATAAAAATTTAATTTAATGATGAATTAACAAAATATTACATTATTAAAAAAGGTTTATCTTAACATAACTCCTTTTATTTTTTATTTCAATTTTTTTTCTTTCTTTGATCTTAAAAATAATTTGACTATAAATGTCTAATCTTAACCTCTTTCTATATCTTTGTATTCTTTTTCTCTCTCATTCTCCCTATTTCTCTTTCTCCTTCAATCTCCTTCAATCCTTCAATATATGTATAATTTGTTTTATTTACATTTTTTGTCTTATCTTAAATAAAATAATATTTATTATTTTATTATTAAATTAAATTTTATTAAAATATGATAATAGTATTTATTAAAAAAATTATAAATTTTATTTCAATTTTAACAAATTATTAACAAATTTTGTATATATAAATTTTGAGTTAACCTAATTTTGGGTTCTTGAAAAATATATAATAATATAATTTAGTTCGTAGAATATCATAATATATAATTTTGATCCCTAAAAGATTACAATAGTTAATTCATCAGTCTTTAAATTGCTAGTCATTAACAAAAAAGATAATAAGACATTAAATACTAAATAAGTCCTAAAAGATAAAAATATTTGTATATTTTAGTCTATAGTATACCAATTCAAACTACAATAGTAGAAAAACTTAACTATAAATTAATACTTAATTATATTTTTAAAGTATGACTTATAACAAATAAACTCATATATCAGTATTAGACTATAATTCAATAAATAAATATTTAAAAAATTATGTAAAAATTTACCAAAATTAGTATAATATTTATCACAAGATTGTATAGAATTATACGAACACATAAGCGAAAAAGTATTAAAATTTTTCAAAAATAATTAAAAGCATTCTTAGAATTAGTAAATCAAGCTAAAACTTATATACCAAACCTTTCTAAATTCATAGCAAAAATATCTAAACTAGCAAGAGAAAAAATTAAATGAAAATGGAAGAATGAAACATAAGAAGTGGCAAATCAAATTAAAAAACTATGTAAAAATTTACCAAAATTAGTAATACCAAACTTATCAAATGTTAAATGGATAATATACACAAATACATTAGATAATTATTGGGGAGTAGCATTATGTCATGAAAATAATGAAGAAAAAGAAAGAAATAACTAGGTATGCTAGTGAAAAATTTAATGAATCCTAAAGTAATTATCATTCAAATTGGAAAGAATTTTTAGCAATAGTAAAAGTTATAAAAAAATTTGAAATATTCATTGCAAATACAAGATTAACAATAAAAATAGATAATACCCAAGTAAAATAATGACTAGATAGAGGAATAAAAACAAATAAATTAAGTAACAAAATATTAATTAAATGACAGAGTGATTTATCTTATTATGATTTGGATATTGAATATATAAAAGAAAAAAATAATCTAATAGTTGATTTTTTGAGCATATGGAATTCACAAAAGTGCAAAACAAGAACTTGATAGAACGTCAAGAATTATCATTATCTACTCAAAAACAAATAATTATGAAAATCAATATTATGGAAATGAATGTGAGCCTTATGCAAGGTAAAATTACAAATAATATAAACAATATAAATTCTTCAATAAGTTCAATTTATTTATGTTATGAAGAAAGGAGCGAAAAATTATCGAACTTGGAAGAATAGTTTAAAATAATACAAAAAAAAAAGAAGCCCAACAAAAGCAACAAATGCCCAACTAAAGAGAAGAAATTATGAAGCCAGTCTTATTTACAAAAATTGTCAAAGCCCAATATGAAACCTCCAAGAAGAGTCCACAAGACCAAGGATCCATTAGTTCATCTTCCACAAATCCATTATCTTCCAAAAATCCTTCACCAAGTAATTAGAAAGAACAAGGTCTTAAACTCAAAGATCAGTATGAATTTTTTAGACTAGTCATCCACAAACTCAACCATCTAGCCATACCCTCAAAAACAGTTAAATATGTTTCTCATTATACCATCAATAAAGTTATAATTTTACCAAGAACAAATTTAGAACTGGTAAAACATTATTTAGTTATGGATTAATCCAAACCATATATCCTTCAAACAATATAGAAGAAATCTCTCAACTTCAAAAATCAATCCAAGAAGCCGCCAAACATTATTTTGGAATAGTCACCTAATATAGAACATATATAAGGTGTTATACCACCATTGTCAAAATTACCACAAACAAATTTTATCCCCCGATAAACCTCATCAAATTTGAAACAACAAGGAAGCCTTTTGAATATGAGCAAGAAGAAAAGATAGATATTGAAGAAGAAGAAGAAGATTTTCAATACAAAGTATCCAATATAAGAGTCCAAGAAGTAATGGTTATATTTCAAAAGATGAACAGAATAATAACCGTATTAGATGAAGCCAAATTGACCTATTTTACAGGTCCAACAACTTGCATATATTCAGTAGGAAAAGTAAGTAGACTGACAAAAAACTTTTTGGCATGGTATGATAGAATCAAGAGTAATAATATGGATAATCTGGAAAGAACAAAAAAGAGAATATGTCAGGCATTATCAAGATATGCTGATCACAAATGTAATTATTACAAAGAAGGAGAAAAAGAAGCACAAGATTATGAAGAACCATAGGTAAATATGAACATGTTGGACTTAAGAGACAGAAAAGACTATTATGTCAAAAAATAGCCATAGTTTGTAAAAAGTAACTATAGTTAGTAAAAAGTAACCACAAGTATGTAACTAAGATTTAACCATAGTTTGTAAAAAGTAACTATAGTTAGTAAAAGTAACTAGAGTTATGTAATTAAGGTTATATTGTAACTAGAGTTATGTAACTATGATAAAAAAAGTATTAGTTATAAATAGCCAAGAATATTGTAAAGAAAGGATCATTGAAATCTTGTATCAGCCTTGGATGCACTAGTATTGAAGTTTCTAAATACTCTGAAATACTTGCCCTTTCTTTATATTATGTCTTCATCAATATTTATCAAGAATATAGTGCAACAATTAAGGTATGAACTATAACTAGACTCTTGTAGAGATTAAAGAGTAGTGTTATTCTATTTTAGAAAAAATGATAATCCTATAAGAAGATATTGTCTGTAATAATATTATAGATTGGATTACTCGTATGCCTTCTATAAAAAAAAAAAAAAAGAAGGTTATGTTACAATAATATGAAGGAAGGAAGACTGTGCTATAATAATTTGAAAAAAAAAAAAAAAAAAGGTTTGAGCACCTCTATCTCGTGCTCTATAATAAAACATCCATATGAAAGAGGATAGAGATTTTTCTATAACCTAGATTATTATTGGTCATTTGCAGTACTCCTTATTACAAATAGGCTGTCAAGTTATATATATATATAAAAAAGAACAGATTACATAAGGAGAGAGTAGGAACACATTGTGCTAAAGACCCATTTGGGAATTAAAAGATTCAGAGAGTCAAGTAATTGTCGTCCGGTAGGCATTATTTTGAGTAGGTTGTCCTGTTGATTCAAAAGGATTTGAAGATCTTGATTCACAACATCTTTCGTAAAGGTCATTGGGGAGCCAATGATTATGCGTTGATGTGCCCTTTCTTTTCTAGCACAATGATAGAGGGCAGTCCCTTGATTGTCCTGCAATGAGTTACATATAAAGTCCCTAATGTACACTTTCAGAAATAAATTATACTTACTGCACATCCGATTAGGAATAACAGAAACTTTTCTCCAAAGTCTCTGGCTGGTGAGGAGAGAAATTATAAAAGTAGTCTTCCTGATTTTCTTCTTGAAAGTGAACAAACACTTTCTAAATCCAAATTCAAAGATTGAGAGTTGTTGTTCCTTCTGGATTCTAACACTCGTCTGTGGAAGAAATGTTGATCCATCTGTTTTTTGAAGGAGTGTTGAATACTCAGACCATTGATTTCCAGTTTGGTGGAGTAGAGAATCATCAGGAGTACACTGAATTCCTTCCATGATGAGCTTATTTCGTACTTGCCAGATATTATTTAGTATAATAACTGAGGTGAACACATGCCTCCGTATTATTATCTTTAGACTGTAACGTAGAAAACCATTGATCAAGCCATGTCAGGAGTGAGCAAGGGATGATGTTATCAACTCTGGGCAGAACCAACCCAGAATGCTTTAGAAAATGGACACTTAAGAAATAGGTCATCTAGAGTTTCTTCTGCTTTACCAGCATGTTGTGGTTATATTCATTTAATCATGTTGGTATTTGGATTGGTGGAACTATGGTATTAAGGTTATGTTTGAATATAATTTTTAAAAATTGTTTTTGATTTGTTAAAATAATATATATATTTTGAATAATTTTTTAATTTTAATAGAAAACAAAAAATAGAATGTGTTTTGGAAATAAAAAATATAAAAATAAAAAAATCTGAAGTCTAATTTTTTTTAAAAAAAATAAGTATCTTTTTATTAATAACATATATATAAATACATAAAATAATACTAATATAAATTTTAATAATTAATTTTATAAAATAAATTTAAAAAATAAAAACAAAATAGCGTTTAAGGGTTTTAAATTTGGTGATTGGTGACAAAGAGTAATGCTTTAGAAAGAAAGCAATGACAAAACTTCTAAATAGATAATGGAACGAGGGAGAAAAAATAAAAGAGATGGAACAGAAAGAAGCGACATAATATTTTAAAAAAAATGTAGTTTTGGTTTTTCTAATTCACTCAAAGTAGAAAAAAACACACACGCACACACACAAAGACACAGATATATATATATATATATATATATAAAACAATCTAAGTT
Organism: Senna siamea; assembly: GCA_031216115.1. NCBI lineage: Eukaryota > Viridiplantae > Streptophyta > Magnoliopsida > Fabales > Fabaceae > Senna > Senna siamea. Next base: position 17,226,885 of record CM062356.1, read on the forward strand.
TTTGTTTTTTTATAAGAAAGTAAACTCTAGCTTTCATCATAAATCAAATATATCTTAAATCGTTAAGATACAAAACAGAAACAAACAAAAGAAATATTAATACATTTTTTTTCGTTTCCCTTTCCTTTTCTTTTGAAATCTCTCTCTAAATCATGCCCTCGTCTTTTCTCACAAAACCTACACAACACAACTACAACTTTAATTCATATTGTTTGAAAAATAAACCACAACCTCCCGAAAGCAGTATGGTAAAATTTTTAATGGCCATCAATTTATTTTTATGTGAGAATTTATATGCAAATGACAATCAATTTATGCTTATAGAACTTATTCTTTTTGGTTTTATTTATATAAGAACCTTTGGAAGGACCAATTTCTCTTAAAGTACCAAAGGCATGTGGCAACAAGTTATGATGAATTTGAGTTAGTTTTACATGTTTGTATATTTGTGAATGAGTAAAAGAATTTGAGAGTTATGTTTGCATATTTGTATATTCTTAAATGAATTTGTAAATGATTGGAATCACTTTTGAACAATTTAATTGAAAATTCTCTTTTTATTGGAATTCAATTTTCTAGTACAACATAATCTCAATTACAATATCTTAATTCCCAATTCTCGTCCTAATTATAAGATCCCAATTCTCATCCCAATTACGAAATCTCAAATCCCATCCCAATTACAAGATCTCAATCCCCATCCCAATTATAAGAACCTAATTCTTATCCCAGCAAAACAGCTTCGAAACACCTCCAAAACAGAAGAGCACCAATACAGCAACAAAATAAGAAGGAAACAGCACCAATACAGCAAGAAAATAGCACCAATACAATAGAAAATAGTAGGAAAATAGTACCATTCCAACACAAAAAATAACACCAATCCAATAGGAAAAACAACACCAATACAACAAGAAAAATATCAAGAAATTCCATAAAAAATTTTGGCAAAAATTCTTGCTACAACAAGAAATCATCAAAAAAACATTTATAATATATGGATAATATTCTTCTATAACTAAAGATATCTTGCTCTCTTAGATTCAAGATTAGATCACAACTAAAGTAGGAAAAGAAAAAGGAAAGGAGAAAAATAATTAGATAGATAAACATTTAGCATTTGGCATAAGTAATATTTTGCTAGTAAGCACTCCAAGTAACATGAAATTCATACAAGTACATTAAGGATTTCTTCTATAGTCTCAATCTGACATTATTTTACTTTTGGGAAAATAGAAGTACATTAAGTAAATTAGTAGAATTTGAAGTCCAATTCTACTAATTAGGTTAATGGAAAAATGGACAAAAAAAATTTAAATTACTAAGGATAATAGTTGAGAGAATTTTTTTTTCTCAATTTAAAGCAAGAAGGAAACACCTTCTAATTAATCCTAGCACACAGTACATTCGTCAAAGAAAGAAGGAAAAAAATTATGGGCTAAATAAATTATAAATTCAATGAAATACCTACAGAAAATTATATTTACATCTCATGAGAAGCTATATATATATATACATATACATATATATGTATTATTAGTATTAAATGAGGAAAACACAATACATGAACATCATGTTTAAAATCAGGCATGGCATCAATACATAAACATCATATTTGTGTCATCTATCAATACATGAAGTTCATTAGGTGATGACTGCATTGCCATTAATGGAGGTTCTTCCTTCTTCAACATTAGTGGTGTATATTATGGACCTAGTCATGGCATAAGGTTTCATCAGTGAAATCTCCTTTTTATTGTTGAATAAGTCCATAGAGCTTATGCTATAGTAAAAGAGGTCCATGTTAAAAATTGTAGCTTCACAAGAAGTTTTGCATTTAGGTGGAGTAAAAAAGTACCTTTTCAGAGAATCTAAAAGAATGAGCTTTTGAAAAATCACTAAGATAGCTACTTTGATCAAATTTGAAATCACTAAGGCAAACTATAAACACATTTTAATATCAGAAATGACCTATATATCATGTTTTGATCAAATTTGCAATGGCCTAAAAGCAGGAAAAGTGAGTGACATTACTTACAATAAACCAAAAAATATCTTAATGTACTCCAAAACCAAAGAGTTTTAAAAGACATAACAAGATAACAAGCTCTACATTCTAATCTATGTAGTAGTCATTTAACATAGCAACTTATGGATCTCAATGCAAACAAATTCTAAATATAGAATTGAATAAACATATTATTTCAATATCACAAAATATTTAAGAATAAAAACACAACCCATCACCCCTTATAGCTTAATACCATTAATTCACATCTTAGTGGTCTAAGTACTGCTAAAGACCTAATTCACATCTTGTAAAACACATATTGATAAGGACCTAATTCCAATATATATGTTTCAAGCCTTAAAAGTAAGAACACATTTTCCATCAATAAGAAGGACCAATTCACAAAGTATAAGTTCAACTAGATCATCCAAAAAGAGCATGTCATTGTAACTTATACATATAGCATAGAAAATAAGATTGTTTTATCAGAGATGGAACTAATTGATAGATTATAGCTTGGAAAATACACTTACTTTCTGCCAAATCTAGCTAACCTATGAATTCCTCAAATGGATCCTAATTAACTATACCAAAAGAATGCAACTATCAATCACTAAAGGAAAATAACTTCAAATATCCAGCCAAGTTGTGAATTCCTCAAGGATTCAATGTTTTCTAATTTCTAACATTTTCTTTGTATTCCATAACAACCAAATACACAATAAAAAATGAAATTCTAATCAAAATCCACAATAAATGTTTAGATATTCAATGGTTTGAATTTGAAAAATAGAGAGAGAAAGAGGAAGAGATAACTCATGGCTTAGAGCAAAGATGGACCATGACCTCCACACGACGGGAGGTTGACTACCTCCACATGACAAAATTTGAAAAAATAGAGAGATAGGAAGAGATAAACCGTGATTCAAAGCAAAGATAGACCATGACCTCCACACGACGAGCCCCTGATCTTCTCCACACGACAACTGAGCCTAGGGTAAGGTTTGGGTTACATGAGGAAAGAAAGAGGAAGAGGAAGAGAGGATAAGAGGTTTAAACCATGCTCAAAATGCACCATTTTGATACTTTCAAAGAGAAAAAATACGCAAAAAGCACCATGTCACCTAATCAAAACGGTGCATTTTGGGTTGACGAAATTGCGTGGCACAATGTGGACTTCGAGATCTCACAAATGGCCATGATTCGCTCAACAGCAAAAGACCCAGATTCATGCAAGAGTTGAATAAGTGATGATGAAACTTTTGGAATGTCAGTTAGAAAAAGTTTATTTTTAAACTTTACATAAATTTTTTATTTTTTAGTCAATTTTATCTTTAAAATTTTGAATTATAATTAATTTTATCTTACAATATAATATTATCTAAATTACTAATAAAAAATGATAACATAAAATTTGATGTAATACTAAAATATTAAAAAAATAAAATCTTAATTCACACTAACTTTAAAAATATTTGTCAACTGATTTGTTTTAAATTTTTGTGCTTATGTTTTTTCTGTAGTCCATATAAATTTTCTTTCCTTGCCATTTTTTAATAATGCGCCAAAAAAGGCATCAAAGATGCACATTATAAAGCCCACTACGTTATAACTTCTCTGAGAACAGCCCAAAATTTAAAGGATGGATAGTTGGATTGTATTTGGCCCACAATCACTCCCCTCTTGCATGTGATTTGGAGTCCAATATTTAATTAATTTAATTTAGGATATATTATTCATTTTTCCGTATGAAATTATATATGGTCATTCTTTCTATGTTAATAAACTTTATTTAATTTCCTCCTCTGAGAGATTGAACTCACTTACAATAGAAAAGAAATTTTGTAATTTTATTTACTTTGACCAAAGAGAATAGTAATGTAACTTAAGCATTATTCGTTAAACCCAATTTTACAATGGTTTTGGATGGTTAAGTTTGAAAAAGATGACATCAAGAGACAAAAATAGTAATTGAACAGGAAAATAATGGAGAATGAGGTGTGAAAGACAAGGAGTGAAAATGATGAGGATCAATTATTATCGCACCCATTCAATTATCTATCCATTATACAAAGGGAATTGAAAATGTCCTTAATTGATTATGCCACACAAACAGTGTTTAAAGGTGTTGTTTTGGTGACGGTAGGAAACCTACCACGGCAACTTTTTCCCAGGAAAATGGCCATTACTAGTTATATTGCTTAAGCAAGGCCCACGTGTCGGGCTGATGTTGGTGTATGATTCACAAGAGAATCTTTGACTTAGATTATGGTTAACGCTAAACCAATTCTTAATGTCACTTTATTTAGGCTTAGTGCCTGCGTTACAAAAAAGCAGTCATCTTTCTATATGTAGTAAATAAATTAAACAATTTCAAGCCCAGGAAGATTGGAGGGAAAAGAATGTCAGCTTGCAATTTGCTTGCCGCCTTTCTTTTTTCTTTTTTTTTTTTTCATTAATTACTTTTTGGTTTGTACCTGACCTATATGTCCCCTCATAATATATTATTCTAGGAGAGATTAAACAAAATTAATCAGCATTGTCTGTAACCAAAACAAGCTACCTAACTATGGCACCAAGAACTGACGGTATTAAATTAAGGAAAAATTTTAGCTGAATTTTTATATTTTTATTATTAAATTTTTTAATAAAAATTTAACATATTTATAATTTATACAATTTATTTTTTTTATAAAATTTTTATATAATTTATTTTAATAAAAAAATTCATATAAATCTATTCTTTAAATTATTAATACGAATATAGATACGTAATAAGCACGACGAAGCTATTATTTGAGTTTGGGATTCATCTTTTACTTTGCCTGGCGTCGGTGGCTGGAATGCCTGAATCTGATGAGTCTTAGCTAATTCCTTTGTTGTCTGTCACTGTCTCCTTCCCTCAACTTCCCATGTTTTTGTTTAATTTTCTTTCTTTAGGTTCGTTGTTCAACACCTGAATTACGTATACAATTTATTAATCAGCCATATTGACAGTAACACCTTACTAAGTTGTTTCGTAACAGTTAGCTGTGTATATATATATATATATATATATATATATATACCAGCAATTTGATTGATTAGAACGATGGATGACTGTGATCGTTCTAATCATTCAAATTTTATTAATAAATAACCTAACTTCAAGAAAAGCGTAAATGCTCATTTGCTGTGGTTTCTATAACGATTGAAAAAGTCATGGCATGAAAACAAAGTAAATAGTCTCTTTTGCTTATTATTTGATTTTGAACTAGAGTTAGCTCAGAAAGATCAATTATATTGGGAATGATAATAATTTTTTAGAAAGAAAAAAATGTTGGGTATTTTATGAACTTATATATATATATATTAAATAAATAATTATATATTAATTGTTATTATAAAAAAAAGGTCTAATTTAAATTAAAAATGATCTAATTTAATTTAGTGTTAATGAACTTAAATTATAAGTATGGATATATATGTGTATATACCTTAATTATAATTTTTAATTTTATGATGGGCTAAATTAAAAATAAAAAATCTTAGTACAATTATTTAATTAAAATTATGATCCCCAAATTATAAGTACGGTTCTTTTTTGATATTTCATCACCAGATAAAAAAGAAATTTTATTCTCATAAATTTGTATTTACTAATTTAAAAGACTAATAACTGTAAGATCGAAAAATAGTTATAAATTTAAATACGTTTTTACACTTAGTTTTATCTTTTTGATGATTTGATATGATTAATATTTTAAGTTTAATTTAATTTATATATTTAGAATATTTCTTTAAAAATTGATATTAGAGCTAATTTTATGTTAAATTATTAGAAATTAAAATTAAAATAATATAAATTAAGAGTAAAAAAATTTTCAATTTTGCAACATTTGGAATTTGATTTTTGTTTATGAGAATTTTGTTTCTCTGCAATTTAGATACATTGAACGTTAAACATTAGTTATATATATTGAACGTTAATTTAGATATGTTCATAAATTTAACTAATATATAATTAATATTAGGAATATATATGAATCATTTAGATTTTGGTTACCAACATTCAACGTGCGTCAATTACATCCCATTATGAAATTCAATTCATATATGTTTTTGATTTACGTGCTTTTATGGATTGAGTGGGCATATGAGGTTTAATTTGTTTTGCGTGCAACAATGCCTAGCATTGCGATTTGTGTATATATGTATAAATTCCAATTTATATATATTCAAAAATGTTGCTGCGCGGTAATTACATCCAATTTTAGAATTTAATTCATATATATAATCGTTTTCCGTGAGACTTTTTGAAATAAATTGTGACATTTCACTTTGTATACAATAATTCAAAATTGATTGGATCATACATGATGCGACAACTAATAAGGATTTAGTAATTAAGATTTATGTGTATATATAAAAAGATTTGATTATATATATATTTAAATTTTAAAGGTAATTTAATACATATAAAGTAAATTGGGGGATTTAAAATTTAAAATTTTTATTAAAAATTTTTGCAACAAATAATTATATATCATAATTGTATTAAAATTTATGATAAGATTTTTAAGATATTATAATCTTATGTAATATATATATATATATATATTATAATATAAGGATTTAATTATATATATATTTATATAGAATGTTTAATATCTTGAGATGAGGTTTATTTTTATCCAAATTTATTATTCTATTTTGGTTTTATACTCATGTGAGTATTCTATTTGTTTTGTTTTAATTCAATTTTTGTTTTAGAACTAATATAACGGGTAATATCAACTCAATTTTGATGCTAAATGACACAAATGTTAAGGCATGATAAGAAAGTTTTTTAAACACTTTTAGAGTCAAAAATTTAGATTATGCATTAAAGATATCTAAACTTGCTGATTTTACTGGTCAGAGTACCTCATATGAAAAAAGAAAAATGGATAGGTAGGAAAAGTCTGATCGCATAAGTATGATAATTATCAAGCATGTCATTGTAGAATCTTTTAAGGACATTATGTCCGATCAAGTAGACGAGGCCAAAGTTATCTTGAAGAACCTGAAGATATTTACTTAAAGTGAAGTCTTAAATTAGTATAATATTAACAAAACTCTTCAAGAATATTTTATGGATTTATATATATTAAATAAATAATTATATGTCAACTGTTATTTAATTAAAAGTGATTTAATTTAATTTAGTATTAATTGACCTAAATTATAAGTATAGACTTATATGTATAAATACCTTAATTATAATTTTTAATTTTATGATAGACTAAATTAAAAATAAAAAATCTTAGTGTAACTATTTAACTAGTGTTATGGTCTCTAAATTATAAGTATGATTCTTTTTTGATATCTCATCATCAAATAAAAAAAATTTTATTCTCATAAATTCATATTTACTAATTTAAAAGATTAATAATTATAAGATTAAAGAATAATTATAAATTCAAATATGCTTCTACTTTTAGTTTTATCTTTATGATGATTTGATATAATTAATATTTTAAGTTTAATTTAATTTATATATTCTAAATATTTCTCTAAAAAAAATAAATCTTAATTTATACAATTTGACATGTATTTTTGAAAAGTTTCTATTTTTTTTCTCCTTTCAGCTACAAAAGGATTCGAAGACGATTTACATTATGTGTCATGTGTTTGTTTAACGAAATCCGGAATGCAACGCATGAGGTTGTTGCATAAAATTATATACGAATTAAATTAGAAATATATATATATATATATATATATAAAATAAGGGATCCAAGAAATTGTGCACCGGAAATCATTATTCAGGCGAATAAAAGGCCAAAGTTGAATGAGTAAGAAGAAGGTACGTGTCATTCGGGAGTTGAGTAGTGGAAATTAAATGATGATGATGCGCATGCGAAGCAACTGTGTTGGTTGCCGTGGTAGGCTGCGTCTGCATGGGCCAAATGTCGAACAAAAACAGCCGTGAAATGTAGGCGTTCATGCAACCGCCTTTTCCCTTGCGACTTGGGGACTCCATATCGACACTCGAGAGTCGAGACCATTCCTAGCTAGTCCCACCCACCCTGGCAGTGTTGGTGACTGTGTTCACCTTCACCCTTTACGCGTGTGCCTTCAAACTTTAAACTTCAAATCCTCTATTTACCTATCTACCTACTGCTACCTTTCCCTACTACGTCCCACGCGTCATATTCTTACACTCCTACCCCAAATCTGTGTGCTATTACTGCTACCTGTCTGTGCCTTTGGAATAAGTGAAACTCAAAACCAACAAAACAACAAAATAAATAAACGGTGGCAATCTCTGGAGTTACGGTGTCAAACTCATGTCTCCAAATACTAGGAGCCGAGGTGAGGTGGTGAGTAGTGTAGTGACTTTCAAATTCAAAATTCGCAACAAAGTAAGTAACCACGGTCAAGTTGTGACCCTACCAAGGTTAAATTTGAAGACTGTATTGAATCTGAAGTGTGTTGGTCACGTGGCGGTTTACTTTTGCCTTACTGTCAACTTCAATGACCAGATATCGTACATCTGCTGTCCGCAGCTATTTACCACGTGGACGTCCTTATGCGGTTTGAGTTGTTCATCACTGGGTCCCTCGCTACCATCCCATCTGTTCATATACATGTTTCCCAATTGGAGATGGACACGTGTAAAAGCCATGTATGAGAGGGGGGAAGAACGAAGGAGGGAGTGAATGACATCAAATTATCAATAATCAAAATCAATCATGCTGTTCTGTTGCCTTGACGCCAAGAACAAAATGAACAGAGATTCTTCAATTCTAAATCTACTTGTTAATGGAGTGTTGTTGTGTGGGTTGGGATTGCAATGAAAAAGATATGTGTAGCCTGTGGGCGGAATTTGAAAAATGGGAAATAGGGGGTGGGGGGTGGGACACGTGTGGAGTCATGAACAGAGCTGAGTCTAAATGAATAATTAAAGGACGAAGCGTCAACGAAGTGGACAGGTGGAGAGGAACGTCGAAATCAAAAAGTGTAGACTACGTTGAGGGATGTGATTGGACCACGAGAGAGAGAGAGAGAGAGGGGCTTTTTGTTTACAACAATAGAGTGGGGATTTTGGTAAATTCAAAGTGTGATTGCAATTCAAAGTCTCGTATTTTGAATAGAGATTTCTCTTCCCCCGAATTCCTCCTGTGCCCCAGCAAAAGTAGCGAGGACAACATGCGTGTCAGCCAAGGATGTTTCTCACCTTCGTTGTTATTACTTCATTGGCCCACGTACCTCCGTGTTCTATGCAACCAACTATACACGTGTTCCCATTTCAAGCACAGCATGCTATCCTTTGTTTAGGCACAGAAGCACTCCCTCATGCCTTCCTCTTCTCCTCGGCCCCACATCCTTCTTTAATTGTTATTCTTTTTTTATTTTTTTATTTTAGAGAAATAAAAAAAAAAAAAAACTGCTCGTTGAGTCATTTGATCATTTCATCCTCTCGTCTGGTCCCTACGCAAAAGAGACCGTCCATCCATGGGAATCCTTTTAAAAGCTCAGACATGATCGCGCGCGGCCCTCTTCTATTTCATTCTTGTTATTGCCTGGCAATTCACTCTCTTCATTATTATTCATTTTGGCCTCAAAGCTTCGTACGAGATTGAGGCTATTCCATGTGAATCAGCGATAGATGTACCAAGTTTGTTGGGTTGGACTCAGTTGAGAGTACGAGTACTCCATGGCAGAGATATGCTGCGGAGTAGTGAGCGAGAGCGACACTTCGGGTGCGTGTAAGCCGAGCTCGCGGGAAGCGAGGAGGAGGAGAATGGAAATCAGGAGGTTCAAGGTGGTGGAAGGGGTGGGACTGCCGCAAAACGAGTCTTACTCTCACAACGATGAGAAACGTCCCAAAATCCACCTTGGTTCGCCTTCCTTGTCCCGAGACTGCGAGAATGCCGTCGAGAACTGTGCCACTAATATGCAGAAGGCCCTTGTGTTTCTAACGTCTGATAACGTAGAATCAGGGAGCCATGAGAAGCCAAATTCGGATGTCACTTTCAACCAAAAGGACCCTCGTCTGGTCCTTAGCCAGTACCCCAAGTTTGGGGTAGCGTCGGTGTGTGGAAGACGACGAGATATGGAAGATGCGGTGGCTATCCACCCCTTGTTTTGCCGAAACCATCAAGCCTCTACTGAATTCCATTACTTCGGAGTTTACGATGGCCACGGTTGCTCTCATGTATGAGCTGTTCCTATTAGTACCCTCATATACTTAATTAACAAATTCACAGTAATATTAAATTCAGAGAGAGAGAAAGTATATCGTCAAGAATCTGGGTTCTTAAAATTTCTGAGACGTGGAAGTTAAGCTTTTTGTTTTTTTTGTTTTTGCATAATTGTTTAGGTGGCAGCCAAGTGTAGGGACCGATTACATGAGTTGGTGAAAGAAGAGATGGAGGGGGAAGAGTTCTCTGAAGGGTGGGAGGGCGCGATGGAGCGAAGCTTCACGCGAATGGACAACGAGGTGATTGCCTCGAATGCTAATGTTTTGGAAGCAGCCAATTGTAGGTGCGAGCTTCAATCGCCGGAGTGCGATGCCGTTGGATCTACGGCCGTTGTTGCTATTTTGACCGCTGACAAGGTAATCGTTGCCAACTGCGGCGATTCCAGGGCGGTGCTCTGCCGCGACGGCAAACCCCTCCCACTCTCCTCCGATCACAAGGTCAGCTTTCACTTACTTCAACAAGTTAGGCACATATATTGTAGATTAAAATTTTAAATTTTTTTCCAAGAAGAAATTTTTGTTTAATTGTGATGAATGATTGGATACAGCCGGATCGTCCAGATGAGCTGAACCGGATCCAGGCAGCGGGAGGACGGGTGATATACTGGGATGGGCCGCGTGTTCTAGGAATGCTTGCGATGTCAAGAGCTATAGGTAATTTAAAATTAAGAAGCGAATGATCAGAATCAGAATGTGTCAAGGTACATATGTTGATTTGGTATGCTTAGCTCATGTGTTGGGCGGTGGTGCAAATTCATGGCAGGTGACAATTACTTGAAGCCGTACGTGACATGCGTGCCGGAGGTGACGATAACGGATCGGACGGCTGAGGACGACTGTCTGATACTGGCAAGTGACGGGTTGTGGGACGTGGTATCGAATGAGACGGCGTGCGGGGTGGCGCGTATGTGTCTAAGGGGGAGAAGTCACGCGCTACCTAGCGCGGCGGCGGAGTTGGAGTGCGAGGTGGAAGGGGTTGCGTCGGAGATGTCAGACAAGGCGTGCTCTGATGCGTCTATGTTGCTGACGAAGCTTGCTTTGGCCAGGCACTCTACCGACAACGTCAGCGTAGTGGTGGTTAATCTCAGGAGGAGGGCGTGAAGGCAAAAAGATTGGTTTAGTGTTTTGGGTGAAAGGGAGAGAAACCCAGAGTCACAGATCACCCTTTCCTTCTGACAATATTGTGTTACATGTGTTAGTGTCGCGTATCATCATCGTCATCCATTCAATAATGGATCTATCAAGTTATCGTCGTAAAATGCAATACATTTAATTTCAATTAGTTTTCTAGCATCATGAACGAAAATCGCAGCAAGCAACTTTATGGATTTTTAGTTTCAAATTTCCCACTCAATTATGATATCAAAGCTCACCAATGTTAAGAAAAGAAACGAGAAATTGTCCAGGAGTGTGATTTTAAATGTTGGGTGCAACTGCGTAATAATTGATAGCGATTCTTCACCTAGTTCGTAGAATTTGATTATTTCTTTTTTATATAATTTTTAATAGATATAAATCAAAAGTTATTAATATTCAGTTAGATTATAAAACCATATATTTAGTAGTTTTATCCTTATTCCGTTCTTCAGAAAATATGTAATTTAAAAAGTGTGCGCTACGACAAATTGAGATATTATAAGGCGAATACTAATATAATGTAATACGATGTAGCCGAATCTAAAATACTCGTATCTGAGATCGTATCAGATAGTACTATGTTCAAGAAACAAGAAATCCAAAATAAGCTTCGTTCGATTGGGTCAGTGTTACTGTTTTAATTATTAAATTTTTAAAAAATTAGATGAATCAATAAAATTAATTAAATAAATTAAAAATTTAAATAATAAATCTTTTTAATTTTAGAAGTATGTGTATTATTAAATAAAAATATTAAATCAAAAATTTAATATACTTTAACTTATAATATAATTTAAGTATAAATTTAAAATTAACTTTAAATTTATTTATTATTATTTTTAAATGTTATTTAAAATTAAATATTACATAAATAATTAAATACTAAACAAATATTGAAGTTATTATAAATTATAATATTTAACTATTTATTATGTACAAAAATAATAAATCACACAATTATAAAAAATAATTAAAAATGAAACATTTCAAGTAATAAACAACAAAAGTTGAGGGAACGAGAGTGACTGACAACAAGGGAATTAGCTAAGATTTAAGTTTATCAGTTAATTCCATAATAATACAATATATGTGAAAATTAATTTTTAAAAGATTCAATTATATAACATAAAAACAAAATATTCATTTATTATGTTTTTATAAGAGGAAATCTGCATCTAAGTTTTAGCACTCAATTATGAGCCTCTTAGCTGCTTATAGTTTAACGTAATTCAAGAATGGGAGTAAGTGTGAACTTTTTTCAAGTCATGATCTAAGATCAATGGGGGGACAAGAAAGGGAAGCTGCAAGGGTAATAGCAAGTGCTGGGCTCCAATTTGTATTTGGAAACATGTAATCCGGTTTTGGCTGAAGCAGAAAATGAAAATCATATATATTAATATGGCGTTGATAATGGCCCATTGACTTCAGTTTGGCAGGTACAGCAAGAAATCTCTGCCACCAACAGCTATTCACTTTAGCTCCATCGACTGGTTAGATTAACTTGGCAAATATCTAAGAGACAATCAACCACAATAAGAAAGTCCAGGAGTCAAGATTATTAGATGAGCAAAGAAAAGAAATCGTCCGAGAATTGAAAAACTGTGTTACTTCATTTGTCTGAATAACAGGGAAGAGATGTTCAAAGAAAGCCTTCTGCAAGCTGTGGACAAGAACATCTACCAAATACAAACACACATGGCGCTAATACATTTTCCAATATACCCTTGGATTGCAGATCAAAAAGTGACATATTCTGATATTCCCAAAAATTTGATCTACCATTGTTTCTTTTGCTCGCTATTGTCTTCAACTGCTGCGTTCTTTAATGCTTTCAACTTTCTGTAACCAACATCAGTTCCAAATATCCTAACATGACGCACAAAATTATCTTGTCAGTATAACTGGGAATCACCAATTGAAGATCCATGGAGGCACACGCATTGAATAAACACCCGAATCTAACAAATAGACTTGTTCTTCTAAGAGAAATCATAAGAAAAATGGTAACTTTGTAATCAGATCATGTCCAATACTTACCGGTCCATGTAGATAAAGGTTGATGAGTAGTTCCCAGACTTGGTATATAACAAACGGTGATGATAGTCATGAAAATCAGCTCTGAAAGTGATAAAGCAAATTTCAAAAACAATGATCATGTAGCAGAATATACTGCTTGGCTGGTGTCAAGTGAAGAGAAGGAACTTGACACTCACCCCCCATACAGTGGTAAGAAGTTTGAAAGACTCCAGGGAAAATGGTAACCACAGTGAGCCTCAACTGTCTCTAGGACTCTTAGAACCATCCATAACCAGAGAGTAAACAAGTGAGGCCCCGTGATTGCAGGACCAATAATGGTAGCAAAGCCAAGGAAAAGTATCTCAGCAGGATGAGCATATTCAGAAGTAAGTCCAAATGGAGTGGCATACCTGAACAAATATAGCCAAACGTCTTTGAGATTTAAGAAAACCCATAAAGGAGTTCTTAGATAAGCATATTATTCTTCAAAGACACCCAAAACAAATAACCATCACTTACTCATGATGAACACTGTGTACATGCTTGTACAGCCATTTCGTGTGCAACACCCTGTGTCCCCAGTAGAATACAAAATCCTCCAAAATGAAGTAAAAGATTATTTGAGTTAAAACTACTTTCCTGCAAAACCAAATTGGATATGCTAAGCAAGCAAGATAGGCAGATAGGTTCTAAATGTTTACATGGAAAACTCCTATCATGAAGCTCGTATATCCAAAATAATAACAGTGCTCTTAAAGAACCTGAAAGTACCAGGACGGCAGTGGAAGACTACTTTCCATTCCCATGTATCTGAAGACAGGATATGAAAAAATCATAACTGGTAGATTGACCCCAAAATGATACAGCAATAAGCGAACAATACATTTCTCCTGAGCTGCAGGGGTGTTGTTTTTTGCCTGCATTGAAGAAAGCAATAGAAACAACTAAATTTTTACATACAGAGAAAACTTAGCAAATTAGTAGCTTCCCAAGAAGTAAAAAGACTGCAAGAGAGAAATAAGCAGCATACTATGTGTCATGCAGTGGATCAAACATACATATTCACGACTTACTAATAAAATTTTATTGTCTTTAAAAGAAGTTGAGTAGATATTTAAAAGTGGAAATGGAGAAGGTTCATTGGTGCAGCTGGTACCAAGGTATCTCTTGGTAGATGCCTTATTCAAAGATAGCATACAAGTCTCTCAAAAGGAAAATAGTACTATATAATTTTGGAAAAAAATAAAAGGAGGAAGAAATTTACTCAAGTTCTTTTATACAGAATGACTAAGAAAAAGTTTGAATATCAACACCAGCAAATTAGAAGTGGATCAAACATACAGATTCACGACTAAATTTTTACATGCCGAGAAAACTTAGCAAATTAGTAGCTTCCCAAGAAGTAAAAAGACTGCAAGAGAGAAATAAGCAGCATACTATGTGTCATGCAGTGGATCAAACATACAGATTCACGACTTACTAATAAAATTTTATTGTCTCTAAAAGAAGTTGAGTAGATATTTAAAAGTGGAAATGGAGAAGATTCATTGGTGCAGCTGGTACCAAGGTGTCTCTTGGCAGATGCATTATTCAAAGATAGCATACAAGTCTCTCAGAAAGGAAAACAGTACTATATAATTTTGGAAAAAAAGAAAAGGAGGAAGAAATTTACTCAAGTTCTTTTATACAGAATGACTAAGAAAAAGTTCGAATATCAACACCAGCAAGCATAAACTATGAGAGAGAAGTAGATAAAGTTGAAGGAATATACAATTTTTCAAAGGGAAATCTGCAGTAATATTAGCTTCCAAAGGCCACAAAGAACTTGCTTTTAGGACCATCAAACAAGGGAAAAAGAAAGTATATTATCAATATAAAGAAAAAGGGTTCATTCTAGGAATAGGTCCACCATGTCAAAGCAAACTAACAGCATTTACATGTGATCGAGTTAAGAAGTACTTCAGTGGTGAATGTTGTCCTTCCAAATTCAAATTGTTAAAAATGCTTTGGAGGGTAGAATAAATGTATAAATCAGTTATTCTCTAGCTTGTACAACAAAATATGAAATCTTACGATTTCAAGATGACTATAAAGTTGAATAAAGGCAAACCTGAATCTTGTACTTGCTCAGCCATCCTCCCCTCTCAAGCCATATGAAGGGAAGTCCAGATAAGAAGAAAATGCTTTCATGGAGAAAGAAACTTCCCAGACAAGCCAGTTGAAAGTCGCTGAAGTGTGTGATCAAAGACTGCATCACAATAGACAACAAATTTGATGTCGTCAAATAGTAGTACTCAAATATGATAAGCATAAACTGAGATCTTTTGTCCTGCAATGTTACACATCTGAAAACATAAGATTAATATAACAGAACTAAGATGCAATTGAAATTTTGACCCTGGCATTCTTCAAGTTGTAGTAAATTTTGTAACTAAACTATTTACAGGATCTTATTGCAAATATTTATATACAAACATTGCAGAAATCCCCAAAAAAGGGGAAATTCAATATAAAGGAGGCCCATCACTGCCAAAATATATGACCTAGCACATATAGTTTTTTTGGCTTACTAGGATATCTTTTTATTTTCTTTGTTATTTCGTCTTTTCTTTTTCCCTTGTTGATAAGAATCTAAACACTTCAAATGCAATTGTAGAATGAAACAAGGACCCAAGTCTACAACATTCGGACAGAATTTAAGCTCAAATGTATTTGGCCACTTCAAGGAGTTAAAATAACACTAACAGTATACCAAATTGCTTCGCAACGGGGATCTAAAAGCTAGAGCAATGAAGTCACTAGCACTTTGACAGTAAGTCAACTTCCGAATGGAGCATGAACCAGCATTTTTCAGCCAGTCATAGTTTCATCAGGACACCCATGACAATGAGAATGAAAAATTCTATTGTTGCTCCTATCCAAGCATCATTTTTCTTTAAAGAAACCCAAGATGACTACTCCCATCAACTCTAACTAAAAAGACTAATCAATGTTGCTTCCCATCTCTGATATCTATTACCTGTACTGTGACCTTTGAACCGTATATATACATAAAAGTAAATTAGTCATACTAATCTTTGACATCCAATCGTTACTCACGTAATACGAAACTCAAGAACAAAATAAAATCCTAACAATCGCAGCATAAAAGAAAAGTTAAAAGCAGTAATTGGAGTTCATGATTCCACCGCGCACAAGAAATCGTTTCATGAAGACAAACATAATAACTGCAATGGACTACAATGCACGATAATGAAAGACAACAAGTGTCCCCAACTCCAATGCCGCCGGATAAAAAAGAAACCAAATCTGGGGCGAAATAATCGACAAGAAGGAGGCAGTAGAAGAAGTGAATGGTCAACGAGACAGAACCTGCCAACCAGATTCGATGAGAGATGCCATAGCAGCCAGAGAAACGAAGTCGATGAACGCCACAAAGGGACTAAGAGACAGCAGAGCGAGATTTCTGAGATGACAAGAACGGAGAGAGAACTCAACGAAGCATGGAATAGAGGGAATCTGGGCTCTTCTTTGGGCCTCTTTTTCTATATCTAAGTAAATACATAAATAATTATCGCATGAATAAACGAAAATAAAAAGGGTAGAGCTGACGGGTACGAGAGGAGCTGAAAATGACCACGTCACCCTCCAAAATCTTCCTAGTATTATAAAATTTCTTAAGTATTGTATCTTTTTTCTTAAGTAATAATATTTAATTATTTTATATTTTATATTAAGAAATTTATATACTATAAAAATAAAAAAATTAATTAAATATAATTAATTTTTTTATTTTATCATTATCTTGCATGGATGGCTTAGACTGTAACATTCAGTCCACCCCAAAATGATTTCATCATTTCAACCTCATGGTCATAGTCACAGTATTAAAATTTGTTACCCTCGTTCAACTCAAAATATGTGCCTGGGATTTTTTTTTAATAATAGAATAAATTATACCCTTATATTCTAAAAATTATTAAAATTATGTTCTTTTTTATTTTAAAAATTTATATTTTTTATTTTAAAAAATTTATCTATTAAAAAATATTTTTATATTTATTATTTATATAATTATATAAATTTTATTAATATAAAAAAATTATTTTTTAAATTTAAAATAAGTTAATATATCATTTTAACTCAAAATAAATAATAATAATAATAATTTTTCAAAAAATATATTTTTAATGAATTATAATTTTTTCAAAAGTTAAGCATTAAAGACATTTTAATCAAAATAAATTAAATTTTAAATATTTTTCTTATTTCTTAATAAAAAGATATAGATTTTAAAATAAAAGATATAATTTTAATATAAAAAAATTTAAGTATAATTTTTATATCTTTTTCATTAAATTTTTTAATCAAAAACTGACACATGTATAATTTATATAACTCATCTATTTTATAATTAATTTTTTTAAAAAAATTTACATATTTTATTTTAATTAAAAAATATTATAATAAAAATATAAAAAATTATATATAAATCTAATCCTTTTAATATTTCTCAAAAAGTATCATTTTCTCTTAATAAGAATATTATTTATGCTATTATCTGTGATACGGAATAGTCCACATTCCTTTCCCTTTTCAGCTTTTAGGCCGAATGTTGAAGCCAGACTAGTCTGCTTATTTTCCCAATTACATGGTTATACGGCAAGCCACATAGATCACTTTCATACTTGCCATTTTCGTTCCAATTTTAAGGTTACATTGTTATAGTTTCGCAATAATAGTTCAATAAATTTAGAATCTAGACACTTTGTTTCTTTAATTAATAATTTACATACAAATTAAAATTTCATTTTAATCCCTTATAAATAAATTTTAATTTTAATTTAGTCTCTCACATATTAAATCTTTATTGATTTAATTTTTTTATTATTTAACTCTCTAAATTTTTAACATAAGGCTGTTAAAATTACTAGAAACACATTTTATTTTTTTATAGATGAAATATTTTTAATTTAGTCTCTCATAAATTATTATTCTCACTTTAGTCTTTCACATATTAAATCATTATCAGTCAAGTCCCTTTGTCCATAATGGTCTACATCATTAACGAAACTAATGAAATAGTATGTGACTCCTCTAACTGGCCATAAGGGAGTTTACTAACTTAAAATTAGTAATCATCATGGTGTTTTTGAAATTATTTATGATTGAGTGAATGTTTACCATCCCAAATTTATAGTTCAACCATGGAATATTCAACGGTCTTCTTATACTAATAATTCGTTACTCAACACGAGTCTATCTACCACTATCCATACACTAGGAATACTTTCTCATTTCTCTTTCATGTCTCATGCTCATTCCTTTTAAATCTCATGTTATTCTTTCTCTTTCACTTTCAAATCATATGTTACCCATTACATTCCAAGCTTAAATCCCTTGTTTGAGTGGAGTTCTGGGCTAATTACACTTCAAGCTAAACCATTGAGTTCATTTTCCAAAATAGAGATCAGGCAGTTGACTTCCACCTACCTAGCAATCGACTGTTCACTCACTTTCCTATGAAATTTTTCAAACCCGAGGGTTACCAGTCAGCTGCCAAAGACCCGACAATTGACTGCTTTGTTCCTAGCTGATTTTCTAGAAAAGATAAGTACGACATCAACTTCCAAGGGTTGGTCGTCATCTACTAGAGCTCTATATACGTTTTTGGGTAACTGAAGAATACAACAGTTGATTGATAAGAGCTATAAGTCGGCTACTATATTATTCTTTATTTTCAAATCGACTGTTGACCTAGAATTTTGCCCAAAAATTTGTTTGTAAACCATTTTTGATAATCACCAACTCAAGATCAACGTATAAGCATCATTTAACACATATAAATAGCCTAAATTATCATTTAATCTCACTCAAATCTTGGATTCAGCCTCACTTTCATCCATAGGTAAAAGCCTATATTTCATAATCTGATTTAAGCTTATATAAATACATCAATGTAGTTTTCATCAAGAATGTAGCTTTTAGCCTCCTCTCTGGTTTAACAATATGAAAATCATAATTTTCATTATATGAATAGTAAATTTCGAAATAGAGAGGATTAGGATTTTTGCTAACTTGTTCTTGCCTTAAAGCACATAAAGGTTTGCTTAAAGACTTACTTGTGTGTTATCCTTGCCTCAGGTATGTCAAACTTTTCCCTACGATTCTCTTCCTTCTTAATTCATCACTTTTTCTCTCTAGCTCTTCTCTATCTCTTTCTAAGTCTAAAGTTTAGGGTGCATATGGTGAGAGTTTAGATATTTTCTCCTATTTATAGGTAGTTCAAGCAGTTGGAGAAACTTCAACCCTTAGCCAATATCAAGGTCGCTTTCTGATCATTCAGCCTCATTTAACAACTTCTCTAGCCATATGGAGAATTACCATTTTTCCCCTAAAGCTTTGGTAGAAAATTTTAAAATTCTGATAGCTGCAGTAACTCTTTTGGCTAAAATTATGGTTTGCTATCCCTAAAGTATTGAAAGCCTATGTAACTTCCTCCCTTAAACCTTTTCCTTTCATTCAAGTCCATGCTCTTTTCTTTTTAATTTAGTCCTTTACTCTCATGCAACTACATGCAATCTAATACAACATACACAAGTATTTAATTTATTTAATAACTAGCAAACATCTCTCATGTATGAAAGGAATGGATGTTACAAGAGCTAAGAAGACGACAATACAATATCAATAGTGATTGCCCGTTAAGCTACAATGAAGAGGAAGAAAATGACCACCTCATGCCAAAATGTCCATTTGTTCTTGTAGTTTCATTCAAAACTAATATGGGAATGAAAATAAATCATCTTTTTCCAGGTCATCTTACTACCTAGATTTCCTCACTCCTAACCGAAGATGTTGAGCACAACATCACACTAGGTATCACTTTCTAAGAAGTGGTTACCATTTTCTGATCTATCTACAACCACAGGGATGAAGTAATCTTCAAGGGTAGCCAACCAGATGTTTCGAAAGTCTTGGGTCAATGGGTCAAACTAAAAATGGACCTAATGGAAGCACAAAAAATAGGGCATTGGAATCCAAGTTGGGATCTCAGAGAGTAACAACGACCCTAACAATGCCCTCACACCAACCAAGACCGTTGTCTCCATCCTCGTCACAACATTTAGTGCTCTTGGAATAATTATAAGAGAGAAAGGTGAATTACCTTCCTAACGTATACCCTAAACACTACAAAAAAAGCATCATTTATTGATGCTTAAAATTGTTATTTTGCAGCGGTTCAACTGCCAAAAAAAATATTTTGTGACCCTGGTAAACCATCAGGAATAAAGGCATCAAAACTACATTTAGTGACGATTTTATACAATTGCTGGAATAACTGCTGTAAAAATCATTTAGTGACGCTTTTTAGTCGTCGCTAATTTATTCCAGAATTTAAAATTTCTCTCAATAATTTCATTTTCAGCAGTGCTTACTAACCAATGTTATATTTTGATGATTCTGACGGTTACAAACTGCTGCAATATCTCCCATTGATAGTAGACATTGGCTGCGATTTTTAAGCGCTGCGAATGTAAACATTGGTGATGGTTTGTAACTGCCACAAATACGGGCGGCTTTGAACCGTCACAAAATTAAAAATCTTTTTCATTTAGTGACGCTTATTAACAGCCGCAAAAGTGAAACTTTTGTTTTTTTAAAAAAATAGCACATTTACAATATACATATATAATTATATATAATTATTAATAATTATTGAAAAGTATATACAAAAAGTAAGCCTATATTAATTTCACTATCAACAATATTCTCTATCATTAGATACATAGTTGTACTATCTAAAAATTGATTAATTACAAATAACAAAATGTTTTTGCCAAAGCATCCAAAAAAAGTGTGCAGAGTATCTGTAATATTGAAAAAAAAAAGTGTCACAAATAAAAAGATAGTATGCATATTTGAATAAGAATTAAATAAATGTTATGCAACTTTGAACCTTATATACGTACAATTGTTATGCAAAATATGCAGACGCATCTATGTACCGCGATATTGACATTGTGAAGATTGATGTCCTTGTGACGGCTGCTCACTGCTTGCATCTGATACCTGATATAACTAAAAAGTTTTAAATAAATTTAAATAAAATTGAAAAGAAATTTTGAAGTATAAGAGAAGATATAATTTATCTCAGGAGTTACGAGGTGTGCAAACGAAGATGGTACATTTTCTAAAAGATTTTGCAAAATATAACTTAAAGCACCCCGCATTGTGTTCTAAATATTATTAGAATTGCGCAACTCTGATTCTAATCTTACATTTGTAGTTTGTGACTCTAATTACAAGCGAACAACTTCTTGCTGAAGTGTAGAGTTGACATTGCTATAACTCAATGGCAGCCTACCAAGTTGATTTGTGTTCGGACCAAATATTTGAGTAGGGGTGGGACCAAACCCTAGACCTCAAACTCTGTCGAGATGTTCTTTTCCTAGCACTTGGCCAAGGGAATCTTGCTCACCAAGTTGTGTAGATGTAGTCCCTTGACTCTCAAGTTCTATTATTTTTTCCTATAAAGAAAAATACTTTTTTATATACACAATGAAATTATATTCTATACATTTATTGTTTAAAAAATTTGTATTTAAAATTTTTTTAACTTATTTTATTAATAGAATTAATTTGTTCTACAATATAAAGCTTTTATTATTTTTAATAGATTATATTTCTTGATATAAAATAAATTAAAGAAAAGATTATTCATGAATTAACCTACTCAATTCAATGTGTATATATATAGTCAAACAAGAACTATTGAAAAAACTTACACTGACAATCTGAGCCTCATTATTAACAAATGACCCATTCTTGTGGATTGCAATAAATACCGCTCCCCTACTCACAGGTCCTCCACTCTCCATTTCCTAAAATATTTCAATTAGATATATCATTTTTATACCATCATATATTTTAAAACATACATAAAAACATTACCATCTCATGCTTCTTCCTGGAAATGCTTTTAGATCCAAATGTATGTGGCATCTTAAGCTTGTTTCGATTTGTACGATTTGTATTGTACATTTCCTACCAAGATAAAAAAATAATAAAGTTAGGCTACAAAATTTTTTTACCTAAAACAACAATTTGTGATTTACCTGAGTCTTTGGATCCAACCAGTAATCAACAAATGCAGCTCACATATCTCTTGGTATGAAACATAGATGTTGTTTTATGTTTCCTTCCCTAGTCTTTGTGACATCATAAAACTATTGGAATAACCAAGTCCGATAATTCTTCCAATTCTTACCAAGTTTCATAAGAACAAATCACTTTGCAAGCTGGCTATCCAAACAAAACTTTGCCTGCAAAAGTCAATAACACACATAAGTGAAAGTAGAGTAAATGTCAATAAAATTGTAATTACCTTTAAATAAAATGAAATATTCTGACCTTTATATTATTGAAACAAGCCTCCTTATAGCTATCAAGAATCTTATCCCATGGGTGATAGCTAATCGAAAAAGTTGTCAAGTCCGTGCCAAGGGTCCCAAGAAATACACTTAAAAGGCCAGAAACTTCCCCAATTGCTTGACCCTGATCATTAAAAGGAACAACTATCCGTTGTCCTGGTAAGAGCGTCCAAAATTCTTGTGTCTTTAGACGTCCTTCCCTTGTCACTTCTTTTGAATATGTAGATAAGCAATAAATAATTAGAAAATCGTTGATTTAGAAAATATACTATGAAAATCTTGTTTACCTTCAATTTCAACTATTCAATATCTGTTACATTTTCTCGTGATGTGTGGCGGGACTTGATGGTCTGATGGATTTGAAGCGAAAGGTGGAGTTGGTGTAGGAATTAGCTTTAAATGCTGGGATGGAGTAGGAGCTGCAGTGGGAGGTGAAATCAGAGTAAGGGTTGGAATGGGATCTGAAAATGAGGTTGGATTTTTAGCAATAGCTGAGTCTCTAGAAGAGGCATTATTTGATGCACTCTGACTAACTCTTATTATCTTCGGCCTACCCATGTCTGCAACATAAAGAATGTAATAGAAAATTAGATAAAAAGAATAATAGATGAACTAAGAAATCACAAGACAAATGTAAACAAAGACAGAAGCTATCTAGTAGGTGGAAAACATTGCAAAAATTCCCCTATTAAGTACCATTGATGGAGTTACACTTTAAAAGTTCTTGAAAATGAAAATTAATCTTATACAATGCAGCATTACACAGGTGCATGGTCATCCTCATTGTTAATTACACTACGTTCAACATCCATAATAGGGGGTTCATCTTCTTCAACTTCTCTTGCTAGTAGAACGGTCTCTAAATTGTCTGAGAAGAACATATCAAGTTGTTGCTATGGGTATGCCTCACTCTCATGAATATTTTCTTCACCTTGTCCTATATCATATAAGTCTCGGGGCTTTATATGGATAGGAATACACCACTCTGTATTGACTGAATCCTTCATATAATAAACCATTTGAGCTTGTGATGCTTAAATGTATAGTTCATCATCTTTATGTTCACTCGTGTGAATCAATTGAGAAAAATTGATCAAGTCAAATCCAAGGGCATCTCTTTTCATTCCAAGCATGGTTGTTGTGTTAACTCATTTACACTTGAACATTGTGATCATGAAATGGATGTGATAATTTAATTCGACAATGTCTACTAAATTTTTATAATAAGGAACACCCCTAAACCTCGGTCGATTATCGCTATTGCTTGCATAACTATTTATGCCAAATGAACCAAATACACTATTGTTTTGAGTTTTTAGCCCTTGCTTGCGATCCATTGTCCAAAATTAAAGACCATGAACATTATATACGGTGAACCTTCAAGCTTGTAGTAATGGACCTTTTGTAAGACTTATGATATCTACAGAGTTGACACTGAAGATTATTAGACACAATTTGGGTGAGTATATTTGGTGATGAACATAATAAATGACATGTGCAATTTAACCCACCCTATTGTAAAACCATGAAGCAAACGCTCGATGAACTGTCCTCTGAATTATCGCTGCAGAACGTGTACTATTTCTCAGCCTTCTTCGTGTTACTTCCTTAAATTCCCTACATTTATTTATAAGATTAGCATATTGTTGTAGAAAATATTCACCAACATATACAAGTTACTTACTAAAAAAATCGATCCACATGTGAAAAATTCATTAACACATGTCGATGTGTTTGATGTTTCTCTTTGTCTGTTAGTGTAAAATATGAAGCAGATCCAACCGGCTTGCCTATTTGAGGAAAAATAGTTTGCATTGAGGAAGAGTCAACTCCATGTCCTTCATCATCAACACGTTTACGACAGCTGAATCTTGTCTTTGTTCTATTTAAATACCTAGATGAAAATGTCTATATAACCCTCTGCTATAAATCCTTTAGGTTATGCCCTATTACGAACATAGGACTTCAACAATCCCAAGTACTTACAACATTAAATGTTACTTAAGTAAAGGAGTTTATTAAGAGAAAGAATTATTTTAAAAGAAAATAGAAATAAACATTACCTTTCTATTGGATACATCCATCTGTAATGCACAGGCCCACCCCGCTTAGCTTCATCAACTAGATGAACAATTAAATGGACCATGACTGTGAAAAATGATGGAGGGAATAACATCTCCATGTGACATAAACATAACACAATTCATTGTTGAAGATTGTTCAATTCACGAGCATTTAGGACCTTGCTACAGATATGACGAAAAGACGAGCAAAGCTCTATTAAAATTGCACACACTTGATTAGGTACCACATTTCTTATGGTAATTGGTAACAATTGCTCTATAAGAATGTGAGAATCATGACTCTTCAATTCAAATAACTTTTAATTTTTTAAATTGACACAACTTGATATATTGCTTGAATAACCATCTGGCATTTTTACATTCTTTAAATTACGAAGAAATTTGTCTTTATTTGCATTTTTCATTGTATATAATGCCAAAGGAAACTTTCCACTATCATTTGGTCAAAGATCCGATCGAATGGCCATGGCACAAAGGTCTTTTTGAGCTGCGAGATGGTCCTTTATCTTTCTAGGTTCATTCAACAATGTATAAATGACGTTGTCACACATATTTTTCTCAATGTGCATCACATCTAGATTATGCCTCAATAAATTCAACTCCCAATATAGAAGTTAGAAAATGTGCTCTTCTTCCTCTATTGAGGGTCACTTCCTTTTATATAAATATTAGGAGTTCTCTTCCTTCGAACATTTCACTCTTACCCTTTCCCGAAAGTCACATCAATATTCTCCACTTGCTTTAGTATTTCTAAGCCTGATAATACTACTGGTGGACCCTTGAGCTCAACATTACCATCAAATATGACTCGATTCAATATAAATTTATGTCTCGGTTCTAGGAAACGATGATGACCCTTGAAACACCATTTTTTTCTAAAAGGTAGGTGATAAGGTTTGAATCATTATTGCAAGATGGACAAGTTAACCTTGTGTATGTGTTCTAACCAGACAATGTTCCAAGCCCAAGAAAATTGCTAATTTTCCACATCAAAGCAGCCCTTAATGTGAAAACTTCATTTGATGAAGAATCATATGTTTCAACCCCATTTGTCCACAACTCCTTCAACTCTTCAACTAAAGGCTGTAAGTAGACATCTATATCATTTCTTGGCATTCGCTTGCCTAGAATTATCATAGAAAGAATAAAAGAAGTTTGTGTCATACACATCCATAGGGATAAGTTGTACGAAACAAGAATCACAGGCCATATGCTATAATTAGTGCTCAAAGTTCTAAAGAGATTGAACCCGTCACTAGCTAACCCAATCCGTACATTACAAACTTCTGCAGAAAATTTTAGATGAGCTTCATTGAAGGACTTCCATGCCTCAAAATCTCTTGGATGCCTCATTAGCCCATCATTGTTAACTTCATCTGCATGCCATCTCATATGCTTAGTAGTTTTAGAGGACATATATAAACGCTGAAATTGAGGTTTCAATGGAAAGTAACATAAAATTTTTGCTGGTTTCTTTTTCTTTTTTTTACTCCCATTTAAAATATTACCCCTAATTTCTCTAACTTTCCATCTAGATGTATGGCACACTTTACACAATTCTCTACTTGCATCATCTCCCCAATATAACAAGTAGTCATTTGGACATGCATCAATTTTACTATAATTAAGACTAAGTTTGTTAATTATTTTCTTAGCCTCATAAAACGAATTGGTAATTTTTGCATACTCAAATGCGTCATTCAATAACTCAAGTATCATGGACATAGCTTTATTAGACATTCAATAATAAAACTTGATGTGATACAAATTAAGCAAAAATGATAGCCTTGAGTACTTTGAACACCCTGGGTAAAGATCCTCATTGCAATCTCTAATTAAATCATAATAATTTTCATCACCCCTACTGTATCGTTGATCCAACCCATGACCCCACTCTCAACTTCATCTACAGATTCATTTCCTTTCACCCCAACAGACCTACTAAATCCAAGTGCATCATGGAACATATTTTGCATTAGATCTTTATTAGAAAAACCCCTTTGTCCAACATATTCACCCTATACACTATTTGAAGTGTTATTGGCATCTCCTATTGCTGACTCTCCATGCCAAACCTAGGACCGTGTATCCTTGTAGGAATTGGGAACAAATTAGGTGATTGTATACTACTTCTCTACTTTGCTATCTCCTAAACCCGCAATGGGTACATGGACATTTTATAACACCTCTAGCCATTGTGTGTGCAAACACGAAATCTAGAAACTTGTTCAACCCTTCCTTGTACTTAGGACTGACGCGTGATTTTATAATCCAAGATTTATCCATACCCAGTTTCTATATATCTAAAAATTGAAAACAATGTATATCAATAACTAAGAACAAACAAGCTAGTTAACGTTATATCTTATACATAATATCACATCACCAGACTTATGATATAGTACAAAAGAAATCAAATTTGCAAACATTGCCAAGGCCATACCTCAATAATCTCCTCAGTAGAAATTTGCAAGGCCAATAAAAGAAAGTGCCATTGAACATCTAATTGGACCATTGTTAATGTAACACTAAATTCAAAAATATATTAGCTACTACTTGGTTAAGCGAAGCACAAACTGACAAAGGAAAATAGTACATGGAGAAGCCTAAAGGAAAGACAACAAGAAAATTCATAACAATCCCAGAGCTAGTAAAATTGACAAACTCATTAGTGGATAGTAACTCTAAGACTAATTAGTGGGATATATTCAAACCATCCTTTTATTATTTCACTTATTGTTCATGAGATGGATGACCATATTATAAACCTTTGACATGTGATATATATCCATTTCAATCCATGCAATAGCTACAGAAAATGAAATTTGAAACTCATGGAATAGACTTAACCATATATACTCATATAATAGAATTAAGTTAAATATATATATATATATATAGTGTTTACCCTTAATTAACTACATAGATGATAGATGAAAAAGCAGACATATATAGCTGTCCCTATAATGCAGAATTTTCAAGTTCAAAATTTTAAATAATGCAGTGCTGAATTTTTGTTAAGAAATAAGTGCAGATCTGTCAGAATTTTACAAAACCAATGTAGAAACTATAGCAAAACTGAATTTATATATGTTGTAGAAATAGTGTAGAAATTTAGTATAGAGCAATACAAAATTATATGCAGTTCAGTAAAACCAAAGTCGTAGCATATGAAAATAATGTAGTTCAGTAAACAATTTTGCCATTAAACAAAGAAACTTTACCAAATATGATCATTAGAGCATCATTTATCCATATATATGTATACATACATATATATATATATATTAATCAGCATATCTTGATCAGTAAGGCTCATGTTGGTAATTGACACGAACTCTGGATTCAATATGAACTAATGTCAATGATAGATGCTCCCACTTCTAATTAGATCATTTGACACCAAAAATGGAAAACAAACATGACACCAACAATTTTAGGCTCTTGATGGACACACAAACTCTGGATTCAATATGAACCAATGTCAATGACAGATGCACGCACTCCTGGAAGTGATGATGGAAATTAAAGTCTTATAATATTTATATCTTGGGGATTTAAATGAGTAAATAGTCTTAGCATCACTACAAGAGATTGAAATTATCAATAATTGTGGATGAGATCCAATACCATTGATGTGAAGCATATCTTTTTGTGAAAACTATGAACCACAATGTTCCCTAACTTTTTTTGTATTGGCTATTCTGCAAGGAATTAACTAAAAATTTTGTTAATTAAAAATATTTTTTATTAATTAATAGAATATTTAATAATTTATAATTTTAGAAAAATTTATTAGTTAAATATTTTAACAATTAATCAAATTTTTTTTTAATTATTACTGATTAAAAAAATCTATAATTATTATTTTTATTAACATTTTTTTCAAACCAACAATACTCTAATGGCAATGTTAGCTATCACTCACACTTTTACACTACATATATATAATTAACTCCAACAAAACACCTGACAACATTCATGGTTTCGCAGCAGAAGTGTTACACGTTTTTTAGTCCATTGTATCAGTCATGATAGCAGCAAAATGGTGTCATAAAGCAGCAAAATTAACTCTTCAACAACAACAAATAATGCGCATAACAGCAGCACGAGAATCCCTTGATAGAAATAGCAAACTCATGTCGATTATACATAAAAAATTTTGAGCCACTAATTACAATTTTGGTGCAGCAAAATCTTAGTTCATAAAAGACAGTATACCCACCAATTACACCTACACTGAGCTAGCATGCAACCCCAAGAATTTTTACATATTTTACACACATGCAATCAGTCAAATGTCTACAAGGGACTCATAATTTTCACTAATTTGTAGTGCAGAAAAGTTATAGATTTTACAAAGCAATTTCATGATAGAGTCTACACCATTACAAACACCACTCTTCCAAAATTCCAAAAATCTATTCATGCACAAAGGGAAAGAAAGGAGGAATAGGAAGATTCAAGGAAACACATAAGGGTATGAGAAGTTTCCTACCTTGAATCCAAGCAAAACGTAGAATCTTTTTGTTAAAATGCCTCTCAGTTAGACCCACTATAGCCTTTTGATCAGCTATAGCTCTGCCCTACACGGTGGAATGCAAAATAGCTAAGTCACATTACATTTGAAATGCAAAATAGCCAAGTTAGATAACATTTGAAGTGCCAAATAACTAATTCATATTACTTTGGCATGGAAATGCCAAATAGCTAAGTCATATTTCTCAAATAGCTCAGATAAAAAGAAGTTAAATTTCATAGCCCTTTAGTGAAAAATAATTGGCTTCAAGATGGGTTAACAAAGATGATTATAGTTGTTGTAGAGACCATTGATATATAATTTATTCATCCTGTATGGAGCTGGTACTGTGTCATATTACAATCTATCTAGAAGGAATATCTATGTCTTTGTGTTTTGTTGCATACTCTAAAACATGTTTTCGAAATATGAGATATTGATATGTATTGAAAATTTGAAATGACTAACATATTGTTGCTTATTTCGTAACATAATTTTTTCTAAGCTGTTATGTGTTTTCTACTAGTTACTTATCTATTGCTTGTGTTCTAAATGCAGGCAACTTGAATTGTAAAGTGTAAGAGGATAGCTAGTACAGGAATAATTTAGTTGCTCCATAACCATTTGCCAGGTTGCATTCTTCTGTTGGCCTTTCAAATTCAATGGACTCCATTCTTATTTCTATGGGTTATAGAATTTTTTTATTTATTTATGATGGCCTCATAATGGAATTATTTAGATAATTTTGAGTTTAGTGTTCTATATTTTTTCCTTTGCTCATAAGAACTTTTGTTGTATCATCATAGGTCCTTGCTTGGACAATAGATTTAGAATGATGGATAAGAACTGGTTTGGGCAAGATATGGATTTATACTTGATTTTACTTCTTTTCTAATGAGGTTTCAAAAAAAATTATTCTTAATTTGAAAAACTGCAAAATAATATACTTCATCAAAGGAAAGCTACCACATAATTTATCTACATGAATCACAGAAACACACAATATTTCCCTTGAATAAGTGCCATATATTTCATCCAACATTGCCACCATCAATAATATATAGGTCCCTCAAAAATACCTAATTAACATTCCACCTCTATTAACACAAAAAAAAACAAAACTGAACACTACAGAATATTTCCAAATCAGAATAGAACAAAACCAGCCAAAGAAAAAATAACTCAAAATTGTGTTTGTCGAGTACTTCTGTTCTATAAGTTTTGTCTTCCATGCTTAATGAAAATCTAGAGCTTCAAATTTTTTGGGAATTATTTAGAGACAGAATCATAAATTGGATAAGGGAAAAGAAAACAAATAAAATAGGAAATTAGGCTTCTTAAAAGAGTATTAAAAGACATAACACAAAATGGCAAAGTACAAGAGTCAATACAAACCAATTATCTTGGAATTTACCTCGATCAACAGAGACCAATAGCAAAAACAGAGATAGCAAATGAAATTTAGGCATGGAAAAGGCATAGTAGAAGAGTCAAGCGTCCAAACATCACAGAACTGGATGCTTTATCACTGCCAACAACTATTATACTCCTTAACAGCATTATACACAAAACTACAGAATTATATTTTGTTTTTATGTTTCTAGGGAATTCCTATGTCATCAATTACTCACCAAAACAAAATAAACTCTACTTTCTAGCAAGATACCCCAAAAAAGACATAAAAAATAGAACTTCTGTTTCACAAAACTTTGGGACAGATGGGTTTTTTCAAATGATGTAGAACATTGATTTCTTTTTCTCCTTAAAAAGGAAACCCATATAAAAACAAGATTTCTACTTTAGCCAACTCCAAAGAAAACGAAAATCAAAATGAAATGCAACCCATAGTAGAAAACAAAAGGCAGTGAAGATGTATATATTTCTAATTCAGCAAACTCCAACCAAAATGAAACCCACAAACAAACCAATAGCCACCAACAAATTGAAACCCATAAGCAAATAGAACCTCACATGTAAATCAAAACACACAAAAATTATGCCCAGAAAATGCAAAGGAAGAAACAGAGCAACGAAAACTCACCGTCAGAAATTACGCCCACAATCATCGAACGAGCAGCTTTGTTTCCATTGATTGGTTGAACAAGTCAATTTGCGAAATGTTTGAACATTTTGCGACGGTGAGGTTCATGGGGAGAAGGTTGAACGTGAAGGTGAGGTTCGTGAGGAGAAGGTTGAACGAGACATTGAGGTTCTGGCAAAAATGTGTGTATTTGGGAAATGTGGGAAATATCGCGCCAGAAGGAGCCAAATTGTGAATGAGTAGGGGGAAATTTTGCGACAGAAGGTGCCAAAATTTTGTGATGCTTATTAAAGTATCAGGAAGTGTTTTTACTCTCACTTTGTGGCGGCTAACAACTGCATCTAAATTTAATTCTTTTAAAAATATTTATCTTTTTCATTTAATGACGCTTTAACCGTCAGCAAATGAAAAAGCCATCACAAAATTATAGAACTTAGTAATGCTTTATAAACCGTCACAAATTGTATCATTTAGTGACGGTTTTAGTGAATCAACTAAAAAAAACCGCTGATAACTGTTAATTTTTTTGTAGTGAACTCCTCTCACTGCCCTCATTCACAATGACAAGGCCAACCTCTTGGAGACCATCTCAAGGGGCCTCAGAAGTACCATCTCTGTCTCAATCTTGTCAATTGATCAGTCCATATGCATCAATATCCCAAAAAACCTCTTTATCAACAGATATCAATGGGTTCACGTCTAGATCGATGAGTTCCCACTTTAAGGGAGGACATACATAGAATCCTAAACTCCAGACAAACTCTGATGCTTGGAAACACCCAGCCTCCCCTTCCGCCTTCGCATAAAACTCTCCAAATGTACCCGAAGGATGGTTTGTCTTTAATACCTTGTGATTCCCTGTTGAATCCCATTCAATATACACACACACGCACACACACCCGTCTTTATCTGCTTAGTTCTTAATTTTTATAATACATAAATTTATTCTTGAATATTTTCATTTTTTTTTTACTTCTTTTCTAAAACAAAATTTATGTCTATTCAAAAGCAATTTATTTTTCATAGAAATTGAGCCAAGTATTTCATATAGCTAAAATAAGTAGTTAAAAAAAATTTCTTTAAAAGTCTGGTCAAACATGTAAATTAGGGCAAGAAAAAAACTATAAAAATTAATGTATTTCAAAGTTTTGCTGATCTAAAAGTAATAATTAAGGTCAGACAAATTTTTTATTTTTTATTTTTAAAAATTAAAAATTACATTCAAACAGCCGTTGTAATAAGTTTATTTGTGCTGTCAATCTCAATGAATTCAGCTGCAGCCTGAACGGAGCAAGTTATTACGAAGAATTACAGTCCTTCATTTCATAGTTATCCAAAAGTATAAACGCACCCTTCTGCCTCATCCTCTCGTTGTAATTCTTCAGTGTACGAATTCGGCTGAAAGATAATCATACACTATGTATTTAAGTTGTAAGGTTTAATTTTATAACTCATAAGCATAGAGAAAGCTTGAAAAGTGGGAGGGAAGGTGATCAACTAATTAATGTCTAGGCAAACTTAGCCCCCATCAACAACTGCAGCTAAATTGTTATTATGCTAAAACACTAGTAGAAACAGTGCATAACGTCTCTGATAATATTATAGCACAAGTTTCACAAGCTTATATATACACTTTCCAAATTAGAATGTTACCACCAGTCAACGAAAGCTAGGTGAGAACTAGGTATAAGTTTGTATTTAAGATTTGGGTTTATATGTAAATAAAGATTATCAAAATTATATTCATATCTCATAGATACTTGTGAAATTTACTTTTTGGGTTCAATATTAAAGAAATAAATTTGAGTCTAGATATTGTTTTAAAGCATTCTATAGATATGGGTTTAAGTCTATAAAGAGTATCTAATTTGAATATAGACTAGTTCTATATACCTAAATGTCCATTCTCTCCCAAGTATCACTATATCAGTGATGAACCTCAAATTAAGACTAAAGAGACTTCATTGTTCAAAATCAGTATATAATTTTGTAGATCCAATGCATGAAAAGTAAACAAATCAAGTAAAATGTTAAAAAAGGACTCTTTAAAAAAAAATTTTGATCGAAACTACCAGTATATAAAAGTTTACTTGAATTTTGATTAAGTAAACTTAAATTAATAAAAGTTTCATAACGAAAGTAGAGTTTTTTCAGCAAAAATTTTTTTATCTACAAAATTCAAACTTAAAACATTGTTTAAAGATAATAGAATATTTACTATTCTAACTAACTACTTGTTAATTCTTTTAAATTTTGATTTACATGTAAAAAAAATTTTAAAATTTGATTTTTTACTAATAATTTTTTAAAATTTTATTTGCGTAAAAAATTTTAAATTTTACTAAACTCATTTATATATTAGATTTAATTTACACATCATTAAGGGTAAAAATGATCAAATTTCATTTATGCAAAAATTTTTAAGTTGCATAAATTCTTTTATACCATTTACCAATTGCCAATTATGATTCAAGGTTCTCTCCTTGGGAATCCACCAACCTTCCCTTTACTTCCAGCAAGAACAAAATTCATTCACGCAATTCACTCGCGGGGAGAAGAGATCAGTGTATGAGATTGCTAGTGTTCCAAGATTTGCGAAAATCAACAGAATCAAGAAATTTGTAGCATCTAAAAAATTTCCTAAACTTTGATTTTTTACTAATAATTTTTTAAAGTTTAATCATAATTATTTCAATAAATTTTAGGAAATTATTAGTGAATGATCAAAGTTTAGGAAATTTTTTTTACACATAAATCAAAATTTAAAGAATTTTTTTGTTTTTGTTTTTAGATTTTAGATTTCGTTGTTTGACATCTATATTTAATTTTACAGTCTCATGCACATGAACAAACAAGTCTGGGTGGTGTAGTCGGTTATCACGCTAGTCTCACACACTAGAGGTCCCCGGTTCGAACCCGGGCTCAGACATATTAATAACTGTTGCTATGAAATATAGATCTTTCTTAAGAATATTTTTAGTAATATTTAAATATGGTATAGACTAGTCAAAAAGCGTGCCTCTACTTTCCAATTGGCATCTACAAGGAGGCTTCTTTACCACCTAAAAACCCATATCACAGAAGTTATTTGCCATAATTTTTTATTTTTATTGTTCTGTGATGCAAATTTGTCTTCAATTATGGAAAATTAATGAAACAAATTCGTTTTAATCTGAAGCGGATTTCAAATTTTTTTTTTTAAGTGAAGCCTGTCTTATATAAATACTGACTTCAGTCTTTTTTTAATATATATATATATATATATGTATGTATGTATATATATACACACACTAAAATATATCTCTAAAAAATTTTAAAGTATGTGATGAGAGAAAAAGAAAAATGAGTGAAAGACAGGGACAAGATTGAAAATTTAAAACAAATTTTCATTAATTAATTTTATTGTTGTAAAATATGATATTTATTTATTTTATATTTTATTTTAAAAATATTAGCACGAGTATATATTAGTTGATCACATTGAGCATCAGTTAAAATCACCACAAAAAAGAAGCTATATCATATTGATTTAGTTTAGTGGTGACTATTAAAATAATATAGCAATGATTGTTATAATAATCGCAAATGTCTTATGAAGATCAGTTTAGTGACTAAAATTATAAACGAGTCGAGTCAAACTAAACTTTAAGTTGATTAAACTCATTCATTTAAAATATGATGAGTCTGAACTTCAAAATAAAAAAGAAATTATGATCAAGCTCAATTCGTTTTTGCACATATAAAATTTAAATTAAATAAAAAATTATTAACTCTCATAATATATATATATGTATACAAGTAAATTATATAATATTTTTTAATTATACATAAATTTTTGTATTCATTCAATATTTTTTTATATAATATATATATGATTAAAAAATATATTATTTAAAATTTAAAAATATAATATATATTATATAAAATAATATTTTATTATTAATCAAACTGTTTATGAACTTAATAAATCAAACATCAAATGTTTAAGTTTGGTTTGTTCAATTAAATAAATTTAATATATTGATAAAATTTATTTATTTATTAAATAAATTAAAATTGATTTAAATTTTTGTTAAGCTAAATCTAAGTAATTTATGAATAATTTAATTTATTTATACCCCTATTAATGACGGTTCACCTAACTGCTACTAAAGTCTTCAGTGCGGTTAAAACTGCTGCTAAAGCAAAGAAAAACTGATGCAATATGTCATTTATTTTTGCAATGAGGATAATACTTGTGAAGATTTTTTGGCAAAGCAAGCAGTGGAGCATAAATATGATTCTATTTAATTTGTACGAGATTGTTCCCAACTTTCTATACTCATCTCTTTTGTTGACTTTGTGGGAAACTTAATCCTTTGTAGAATAGGTGTATGATAATTGGTTCGTTTGTATAAACAATACTTCTATTTTGATTAATGATATATAGGATTGTCAAAATAAATTTAGTTTGCTAGGTCAATTCAATCTTTAAAATAGAAGGAGTTGAATTAAGAAAATAATTAATCATTTTAAGATTAACTTTTAGTTTAAACTATTTTTGATTCATGTACTATGATAGATTTATTAAGTTAGAATGAAATAATTTTAATATATCTTTTTTTTAATAAAATATTTAAAAAAATTTATATTTATAAAATGCTATAATCTATGTTGATATATAATATTTAATCTTAATATAATGATATGTAAAATAAATTATATATATCTATACATATTGAGTTAAGTGAAATAAATTATATTAAAAAAATTATATTAAAAAAACTCATGGACTACTCATTCCAGCCTATGGTCATTTAATGATTGGGTTGGGTCAACGTTTTAGATCCATTTATTAAGCCAGGCCAAACACAATCCGACCTTAAAAATTTAAAACCCATAATGAGCTAGATTGAATAAGAATAATTAAAATATTTATACTTTGCAAATAATTATAAAATTTATTTTATTAAACATATATATATACATGTAAATTATTTTATTTAATTTTATTTTAAAAAATATAATTATTTTAAATCTTTTTGACTAAATAGATTCAAATTTAAAAATTTAAAGATCTTAAAAATTAAAGATAAAAATTAATTTTATTATTGTTTGGAATCCTAATCATTCTTGGTTGGGCTAGCTCAAACCCATGCATCCCATTTTGTTAATGAAAAAAAAAACTTTCAGTAATGTTGTGTATTACTATTTTTAATCAATATTTCTGAAAATAAATGTTTTGTCCAATCAACAAAAATGGTGAAAGTTGTATTAAATGAATTTTATTGGTTAAGATAAGCCCACTCCACAGTCCACACTACAAGGAATCCTAAAATGTCTTAAAGACCCCTCGCTCTTCTCTATATATACATGTGTGTATATTGAAGACTCAGAAGCCTGCAGGTCAAAACTGATATACTTGGTCCTTTCTGATTCGCTAAGAAATTAGGATTAGGGTTTCAGGTCCCGTGACGATCGAAGTTGAAGATGATCGAGGTCGTGTTGAACGATCGGTTGGGAAAGAAGGTGAGGGTGAAGTGCAACGACGATGACACCATCGGCGATTTGAAGAAGCTGGTGGCGGCGCAGACCGGTACCAAGGCTGAAAAAATTCGCATCCAGAAGTGGTACACCATCTACAAAGATCATATCACTCTCAAAGATTATGAAATTCACGATGGCATGGGTCTTGAGCTCTATTATAACTAAGCTTCTTTTCCAGCTAATTTCAATCTCTCCTTGTAATACTATTTTCCTTTAATTTGTAAGTTGTTCTGTTTCTGTTTTTGTATGGGCGTGGCTCTCAATGAAGAACTTTGTAATATGGAAACTATTTTGTTATCAGTGAACTTGAAATTGTTTTAGGGCTTTGACTGTATATGATTATGGAGTTGGGAATCTGTGTACAATTTGATTAATCGATGTAGTTTTGTGGAATCCTCTGATTGATTTGATTTCAATTGTTCATACTGTGTTTAAGAATAATGAATTATATTTTTATTGTTGTTTATGGAGATATTGTAAATGAGCAAGTGGCCTCGAATCTAATTCTTTTCTTATTTGATTGAACTAGGGCGAGATTTTTTATTTAATAATTAATGATTAAATATAATAAATATTATTAGAAAATATCAACACTTATAAAATAAATAAAAAAATACACAATATCAAAAAATGATAAATTATAAATTAAATTAGACATTTACAGAAATATTTAGTAGAAAGAAGGATATATCAATTTATATAATGTTACTTTATAAACAAAAATATTAGTATCAACACATAAAATTATTTTAGTGATTTTGTTATTTTAAAAACCTAAATATAAGTACGCCGATGTATAAAATTATTTAAGTTAGAATGTGATAAATTTATTTCACATGAAATCATTAAAAAACTTTATAAGTCACTAGTACATGTTATTTTTTATAATAAATAAAATAAAATTTATATATACACCCAAGTTACAGTAAAAATTATTGACTTAGCAATTATGACAAAAAATCATAATAAATAAAAATAAAAATACAGTACATATATTAAAGCATGATGTAAAAATATTAAGGTAAAACACATTTAACATATATTAATGCATACACTTTAAGGTAAAGATACAAAGAAAATATGTTCAATAACAATACAAGATTAAATAATTAATCGTAAATTTTTATGTTAGAATTTGAAAAAAATGAGCATTTAGTGAAAAGAAAAAAACTTTTAATTAATCAATATAAATGAGTAAAAATATAGATTCATTAGGTTGAGTTAACTAGAAAACTCACCAAATTCAATCAATTTATATAATTAGATTGATAAGTAAATTTATATTTATTTTCTTCCAACGTGTTATTAATAGTTTCAGTTATGAGTTGAATAAAATTAACTCATTCCAATCTAAATTAATCCATCCAATTTAAAGCATTAATTTTTTTAAAAATTATTTATATTTATTACTTAACCTTATTCAATCATTATTTTGCGTAATATAAAAAAATAATAAAGTAAATTCATTATTCAAAATATAGTATATACAAATTGGACATCATTGTAATTTTCACAATAATTTATTTTACTACTTATAAATAAAAAAATGATATAATTTTGATATTAACTTATCTTAATCTATATATAGATAAGAAATAATCATTCCTTCCTTATCTTTATAATTTATTTAAAAATTAAATAAAACATATATTTTTATTTTAAAAAAATTCAACTGTAATCTAACCCAAACCAGCCTATAATTAATTGTGATGTTATATATTTTGGTTTGAGTTATAAATTTCTTAGAACTTATCTCAAGTAACCCAATGCATTGGTTTGAGTTAAAGCTACTTCTCAATGTAAACTAATTCAACCTATAAACACCCATAGATAAAAATTAATATGTTAAATTATACTAAATAAAATTATTAGATACATTTAAAGTAATAAATAATAATAAATTTTGTGAGGAGATATTTTCACATTATTTAGATATTTAATACAATAAAAAAGTTAAAATATTTTTATCTCATTTATATTTGTATGTACGGATCATATTTAAAAATTTTAAATTAATTATTATTATTAAAAAATTGAAATTGAGTACCAATATATTATTTTAAAGTAAGATTATTAAATACATTTAAAGTAACAAATAATAATAATGTGTCACTGTGAGATATTTTCACATCTTCTAAAAATTTCAAAAATAAAAATGTAAATATTTTTATTACAATTTAATATTTTTAAAAAATGTTCATATCTACATTAAGCAGTAGAATATTAAATATTAATTA
Organism: Senna siamea; assembly: GCA_031216115.1. Taxonomy (NCBI): domain Eukaryota; kingdom Viridiplantae; phylum Streptophyta; class Magnoliopsida; order Fabales; family Fabaceae; genus Senna; species Senna siamea. The sequence continues at coordinate 17,266,117 of CM062356.1, forward strand.
ATTATTTGAATAAAAAATTTAATCTTAAATATCTCAAATTGATTATACATTTATTTTAAATTATTAGTTAAAGATATTAAAATACTTAAAAACAATAATTTCTTTTACTTAAAATGATAACTTATTTATATATATATATATCATATTGAAAGTTTAAATAAAATTATACCTTTAAAAAATATAATTAAAAATAAATACTTATTATATTTTATGATAAAAAATAAAAAATAAAAAATCATTTTTATCCATATATTAATCTTTGGGCTATGCTAATTAGTCAATATAAATGACTTTAAATTAATATATTAAATAAAGTATAGTAATTATAAAAAATTGTAAAAATGTTATGAAAGATCAATTTAGGATAAAAATATTCTGAAATGATGTAGAAACAAATATAAAAACAGAAACAAGGGTTGTCAAATGCCAATGCATTAAATAAAGAGTTAAAAAGTAAATTAATAAATTTTTTTTTACTATTTTAGCGCAAAAAAATAATTTTTTATAAGAAAAATTCTAAATATAGATGGTATGATATTTTTTTATTGAAAATTATTTATGAAGTATATTATATGTTTAAATAAAAATTTTAAGTATTTAATTGTAACAATGTAGATGGCATAACTATAATAAATTAAATGAAAAAATTGATAAGCTGATAAACATGAATTTTGAATTTAAAATTGTTATAAGAAATATTTATCTTTATTATATTTTAAAAATTAATTTTATTATATTAAAGATGAAATTTAACATTAATAATTTAAATTAAAGGACAAAATGTAAAATACGCCTTAAACTTTTATTTACGGGTAAAAAAATCTTTTATCTTTGTTATTGGACAAATAATCCCTTGAACTTTAATTTGTGTCTAAAAAATCTTAAATGCTGCTAAACTTATTTAGATATCAAATTTAAATTAAAATTGTCCTCTGAATTTTTATTCAAATTATCAAAAAATGCAAATTACCCACAAAAAAAAGTCCAAATACCCGTTTCCTCTCAAATGAATTGCGTAGCACCCTTCCCATTTACGGTGAACTCGAATAAAGAAGAGAATAATGGATTCACACAGTACCCTTTCCCATCCTCTCATATAGGAACAATGGATTCTCTAATTCCGAAAGTTTAAATTGATTTAATTAATTTATATTTATATACACACTAGAAAATTCACATGTACGTCTTTTTTTATTTTTAAAATATAATATAAAATAATTATTATTATAATTTTAAAATAAAAAATTATTTAATCTATTTATCTCTTATAACTTTTTATTATCTTTTGTATGTTCTCATATAATATATTTTATTTTATATTTTATATTATAAAATATATTATTTTATGAAACGACTAATTAAAAAGACTTAGAGCTACTATAATATATTTTTTTCCTCTTTTTTTAGTTCAATTTGGTTTTTACATAGACACAAGAAGAATGAAAATTGAAAGCACAAAGATGATTTGGTGCTTGAGTTCATAATAGATGATAAGGCATAAGAGTCTCTTCTTTATTATATTTTTTTTGGTAAACAAAAGGGGCAAAGCCCAACCTAACCAACAACCAACCTAGGGAACTTAGTGCTAACAAAATCTCTAAATAAGATCAAACTACAAACCATAGGGGGTTTACTAAAAGTCTTCAATCCTTCCCTTCATCGCCTCAACAGTCATTCAATCTACAACTATATTCCCTTCTCTATAAATCTGAGAGATTATAATCCTCCAATTCCTATTCATGAAGCCTTTAACTCTCCTAATTAGATTAGCACAGAGATGATCATCCTCACTGCCATCAATGATCATATGAACTGCCACCATGGGATCCATCTCAAAGAAAATCTTGTTCAAGCCTATTTTCCAAGCTAATTCAAGTTTAGTCACAAGGCCCCATAATTCTATAGTAAGAGAGTTGCAGCTTCTAAGGAATTTGATAAACCCATTAATCTAGGTACCCATTTCATCCCTAAAGACTCCACAACAGCCAACCTCTCTACTACTCTTATTGAAAGCACCATTAACATTGTAGTTAATCCATCCCTTATCAAGAGCCTCTCTACTAATCAATTTTTCAGTCCAATTTTTGTGACCATTTCTTGACTTTCTTAATTTCTCCTTAATATTCGCAATCTCTCTAAAACTTAGGATAATTTTCATGAATAAATCCCTGACTATGTAATCTTCATTGTTAAAAGCTTTCATATTCCTTTGCTTCTAGATCTCCCAAACAACAGTTCCAAAGATCAACTTCCAATCACCAAGCTCCTTCTTACCCATTTCTCTTTTAGATTATGATGCACCCAACTTTCCATTAGGAGAGTGAAGAATTGGCTCCAGTGAGAGCCATGGATAAGTCTCATCCACACATCCTTAACTTCATGGCAGTCTCTAATCATATGTAAGCCACTCTCTATCTCCTTGGAACATCTCGAACAGAGGCAACTAGAGGTAATTCCTCTTTCCATTCTCATTTTATTTGTAAACAGACAATATTTAGCCAATATCCACTTATAGCTTTTTGGATCTCTATCATCTCTTATAATTCTTCCATAAGCTGATTTAGCAGAGAGTTTCCCATCCTGAGAGAAAGCCCAAATAACTTTATCCTCACCAAACTTAACATTAGGGGGATGCATTCCCATAATTTGATTACAAACTCTTTCAAGTAGCACCTCTCTAAGTTTCTCCTATCTCCAGTTTCCCCTATGATCCACATACTCAACAACTTTATCCTCTAGACTACTTTCTTCAATATTCTTGATTGCCAAATCAATCAAAAGGCCAATATCCTTTAACCATCTATGCTTTCAAAAATAAATTTTTCTGCCATCACTAATTTTCCAAGCCAGGCCATTTTCAACATTCTTCTAATTCTCAGAAATTCCCTTCCAAGCATTAGAACCATTACTCCTTTCTCTATAATTGGAATAAAATCCTTTCCACATTTTTATTTAGCTCTAAGAACTTTAACCCAAAGTTTTTTCCTTTTTTTGACCAGACCCCACTCCAAGTTTCATCATGAAAGCATAATTAGTTTCCCTCATCCTTCTTAGACCTAAACCATCATAATCTTTAGGTTTTACAACTTGATCCCAACCCACCAAGTGTGGCTTGCACTTTTAGAATTTGAGCCCCAAATAAAGTCTCTGATCACTTTATCTATTTCATCACAAACACCTTTAGGCATGAAAGTTGATTGCATAATGTACATAGGTAAGGCGGAAATCACATATTGGTTTACGATGACCCTCCTTACAAAGGATAAGGTTTTATTTAGACTTCCATAAAGATAATCTATTCTTCAATTTTTCCATCACTCCCTTGAATGTACCTTTACCCATTCTTTCATGCAGCAAAGGGATCTCAAGGTACTTTCCCAAGTTCGCAGTAAGGCTCACCCCATCTCCTTGCTTAACACCACTATTCTCACATGATTAATGTGTAAGAATTAAAATTCTAATCTAAATTTAGTGGGATATAAATTTAGATATATATTTAGGATATAATTAGCTATAAGAAAAAGTTATGATACATACCTGATGAAGCTATAAGATTAAATGTCAAAGATAGTGATAGAGTTTGCAACCACAATTATCTTTATGCTATCAAAGAGAATAATGAAAACCAAAGAGAGACAAAGAAAATTTCTGACGGCAGATTAATTTTTAGATTATGATTTAAGATGTGATAACCTTAATTACTAATAACATCGAGTAAAGATATTTAGAGAATATTCTATCTTAAATATTAAAATTAAAATTGTAATTATAATATTAATATTTAATTAACATTATCCATAAATTAATTCAATTAATATAATAAATTAATGAATTAATTTTAATAAAATATTAATATAATCATAGAAAATATTCTCTCTCTTTTATTCTCAATCAGTAGTTTGATAGGATGATTACTGACCAACATAAGGCTGTGGTTGGTCCTCTACTCAAATGGTCTAGCAAGTGATCAAACATATCACTAATAACTTACAATTAATACATAGAACCAATCAATTCATGATTAACTCAAGCTGAGTTTAAAAAAGAAATAGCATAAGATTACTTAATTCGATAGGAAAACAAGTGATTGAAATAAAGTTTCAATGTTTAAACAAATAGAATACATAATATATATTTAAGATAATATACATAAAATAAATCCATTCATAATAAAAATTTTAGAAAATGAAACAACACAAGATCACGGAATTCGATAAGGAAACAAGTGAATAGAATAAAGTTTCATTATCTAAACGAATGGAATACATAATGTATACATCAAAACTCATAAATCCAGACTCCAAGTAAACCAAGGCTACATCAAAATTTTTAATCAAACCCATATGAGTTACATGATTTTTAAATACTCTTACGGGTAAGTCCTTGGTCAACGAATCCACTAACATATGTTTACCAGAAATGTGAACCAAACGAGTTTGAGATTTAGCAATCTTTTCTTTAACAAATAAGAGCTTAACATCAAAATATTTAGTATAATTGAAGCTCCTATAATTTTGAGAAAAGCACACACAGTAGATGAACTATCACAATATATGGTTAGAGAACGTGATATAGAATCAACAAGATGCATGCTAGATATCAGGTTCCTCAACCATATGGCCTAGCGGGTGGCTTCATAACAAGCAATGTATTCTGCTTCCATAGTTGAGATAGCTGTAATAGATTACATGGCACTTTTTTTTTTCATGAAATAGCTCCTCTAAGCATCATAAAGATGTATCCAAAATTAGACTTACAATAATCAATGCAAGATGCATAGTCTGAATTCGAATAGCCAACAATCTCAAAAAAGAGGATTAGACCTTTTTTAAGTCAACATATGATGCTTAATACCTTGAAGGTACCTCATAACTTTCTTAGCAGCTTTCTAATGGTCATGACCAGGATTGCTCAAGTATCTGTCGAGCACACTAATTGAAAAAGCAATGTCCAGAAGTATACATACCTGAGCATACATAAAGCTACCAACTATAGAAGCATATGAAACTTTATCCATTGCATTTCTCTCATCATCATTTTGAGGACACTGAGATTTACACAATTTCTCACCGTTCTGGACAGGTACAGTACAAGCAATACAATAGTATATGTTAAATCTCTTCAGTATCTTCTTAATGTATCTCGCCTGAGACAAACCCAATATACCATGAGATCTGTCACGATGGATTTGGATACCCAAAAAAAATGAGGCTCCACCCAAATCTTTCATTTCAAAGTGGCATGACAGCATGTGTTTAGTCTAATTTAAGAAATTTACCGAGTTACTCGCCAATAGGATATCATTGACATAGAGAACCAAGATTATAAAATTATTCTCATCGAATTTTTAACAAATGTATTAATCAAAAGCATTCTCGATGAAGCCAAGTGAGATGATAACCTCATGGAATTTCAAGTACCACTGTTTGGAAGCTTGTTTTAGCCCATAGATGGATCAATTTAACTTGCACACATGATGTTCCTTCCCTGCCTCGATAAATCGCTCAAGTTAAGCCATGTACACATTTTCAGACAAGTTTCCATTTAGGAAAGCAATCTTGACATCCATATAGTGAAGTTCAAGGTCAAGCTGTGCAACAAGAGCCATGATAACTCTAAAGGCATCCTTCGTAAACACTGGGGAAAAAGTCTCTGTGTAATCAATGCCTTCCTTCTGATTATAGCCTTTAGTTACAAGTCTGGCTTTATACCTTTCTATTTCACCATCAGCTTTCCACTTGGTCTTAAAGAGCCATTTACAACTAACTGGCTTATGTCCCTCTGGTAATTCAGCAAGTTCCCAAACATGGTTATAATACATAGAGGCAATCTCTTCATTTATAGCTTTCAACCATTCATGTGAATTGGAACTTACTATTGCCTCACTATAGGAAGTAGGATCTATGCCATCAGTAATATTGGATTCACATTCATGTAGATAAACCACAAAATCAGGTCTAGGAATTCTTAGAGATTGTCTCGACTCCACATCTTGTTCCTAAAAGTCTATGACAGGTGGAGTGTCTGGATTTTCAGTAATATCGTCATTCCTTTCAGTGGATGGAGTTGGTAAGGTCGAATGAGGCATATAAGTAAATTCATCATGTAATTCAATGGTTCTCGGTTCATTTCTCCCACTATCCAAGTCATCTTCAAAATAAACTGCTCTATCAGATTTAATGACTTTAGAAGTGTGAGAAGGACAATAAAATCTGCAACCTTTAGAACCAACATATTACCCAATGAAGAAACCATTAATAGTTCTTGAATCCAATTTCTTGAGTTCTAGATTATATGGTCTCACTTTTGCCTTACAACCCCACACATGAAGATGTTTCAGGCTAGGCCTTTTACCAGTAAATAATTCATATGGAGTTTTTGGCACATATTTACTAAGGACCTATGGGTTAGGGTCCACTAATGTCCGTGTGAATCAAGTCCAGTATGTTACTAGACTTATTTGTCCGTTTTGTCCTAACTATAGCAGGAAGTTTTTCCCTTGATACAATCAATACATGCTTAAAAAATTAGATAAATTTAAGTTTTCTAACACCTTTTACTTGACCATTCTTTCTAGTCTTTCTTTGGAAATGTAGCCCAAGCGTTGATGCCATAACATGGACAAATTTTCATCAATTCTAAAACATTTGTGTCCCACAGCAACATTAGCAGATGCAAAGGAAGGAATGTCTAGATAACCATTTATCTTCAATAAATATAATCTATTAACTATAGAAGTAGTCCAAAAAATAATTGAATCCAACAAAGAACTTGAAACTAAATTCCTCCTACAAGAGGGTACATAAACAACATTGTCCAAAGTTAAACAATGTTTAGAATGCAGATTCAAACTAATGATCCCTATGCTCTTAACTACAGCTAAGCTTCCTTCAACTCCAACAATAGTCTTCTCTCTTTCACTTGGTTCCCTCTTGTTTCTGAGACCTATTAAGAGTTTGTTACATAAACAGTTGCTCTATAGTCCAACCACCAAGAATCACATGATATTTCAAAGGTATTAGATTCAAAACAAACTAGAGCTAGAAGGATATATTTATCAGAATTAACAGATTGTAGATAAGAAGCAGACTTCTTAATTGACTCTTCTTTTTTTAAGTCACAATAGATATCATCTAGTTAATAGACGATTCTGTCTCTTGAGAGTTGTATGTGGTACGAAGTACCCCATACTCAATAGGAAAAGATGATAAAACTCGATAAACGAGATAACTCTCTCTCCCAAATCCACTCTATAGAATTTTAGCTTATTATAATAATTAATAAGCTTCATAATATGTTTCCTGACTCCATATATTCCATTATAGTGACAGGTGTCAAGAAGAGAGATATGATAGGCCTTTTGACCCTTTTTTTTTTAATTTCTTAAATTTTTCTCCGATAGCCTTTAAATAATCTGAAGCCAATTCCCTATCTGGGATGCTCTGTCTTATGGATTTATCAATAGTGTAATTCATAATATTCAAACAAATCCTATTTGAATCATGCCACTGTTTATGATAATCCTTTTTGACATCTCTAGAATTATTAGTCAAATCAGTAGGCTTCTGTTCCCTAAGAGCTAAATCTTACTTAGTGATGATCAAGTACAAATCCAGGGACTCTTTCTAATTATCATAGTTAGTCCAATTTAGAGTTTTCACTAAAGATAGCTTTTAGATCAAAGAAATTGAAAAAACAAAATCAAGAAACATTAATTATGCTCAGTTAACATAATTATTAAAATAAGGTTTTCTTCACAAAAAACTCAGCTTCATACAGCTATCAATATTAAGATTGTTTATTATAATCCCCCCTAAGGGTCTCAAACTATAACAAACCAAGAAAACTCACATTAATTTGGCTTAATAGGAAACAACAAATAAATACTTTTGACAATATTTGCATCGATAAGATACAAATATTATCTAAGCATTAAGGCTTAGTCCGAATTTTAGGCCTTAAATTTCAAATTTATATTAATTTTGTAACACTGATGGGGCATGTAAATCACTAATATAATATAGAAAGTTTTATTTATTCTAATCAATTCAGGGAGAATTAATTAACAAATAAAATTTTAATCACAAAACATTGTAGTAATTGGGTTCACAATAGGCGAACTCACAACCACTAGATGTAGAATATTTAATTTTAGTCTAAAAAAATTAAATTTATAAATAAAAGGCCAATATACCCCCTTGAAAGAAATTTAATTTAATTATTAAATTTAATTAATTAATAATTAAATCAAATAAAAGACATTATACTATAAATAAATTTTAAACCAACTAAAACTCAGGTATAGGGGCGTGCCATAGTGGTCGCAGAAATCGGGTGGTAAATTGCAACGTCTCACGTTTGAGGCCCAGTGCGGCCTATTTGGTAGATTTTTTGCCAAACAAAATGACACTGTTTTGAATAATCAAAACCATGCATTTGGACGAGGAGGTCATCTTCTTCCTTGAGCGGGGTCACGTGCCCAACCCGAAGCCATGTCGGACCTGGCAATAAAACCTAGAGTTTTTTGGCAATTTTCGGCGTCTTTCACCACCATTTCAACGGCGGTTTCGCCGCATTCTTGATGGGAAGGTTTTCCACAATTTCAAAATTGCAAAAAAAAGGCCAAAATTGATTGATTGACCCAAATCACCCAAATTTTGCGAGAGACCCATCGTTCACAGGCAATTTCTGACATCTTTTGCTACCGTTTAAATGGCGATTTTGTCGCATTCTCAACTAGAATCTTTCCCATGATTTTAGAATTACAAGATTGATTTGAAAAATGTTTAAACCAAATTGACCAAAATTTCAAAAATTTTCAAGCTTTCTGGTATTTTATGGTTGCCATCGAAATGTCGTTTAGACGAAGGTTTGTTCGTCGTCTCATAAGCAATTGATGCATAATTTCAAAATGCAAACATTTGATCCCAAAAAAAAAAATTTACCCGAAACAAAAAATCCAAAACCCAAGCATAATTTAGAGGTAAACACAATTAAGATAGGTTTAGAATGCATAAATGAGGCAAACGTGATATAGATCTATATGCGGAAACAAATATAGATTTATTTCTATAGCAGCCAAGATTCTATGGCAAAATTAATTATAGTCAATGGCTAATACTTCAACCAGGCTCTGATACCAATTGTAAGAATTAAAAGCATAATCTAAATTTAGTGGAATATAAATTTATCTCTATATTTAGGATACAATTAGCTATAAGAAAGAGTTATGATACCCACTTGATGAAGCTATAAGATTAAATGTCAAAGATGGTGATAGAGTCTGCAACCACAATTACCTTTATGCTATCAAAGAGAATAATGGAAACTAGAGAGAGACAAAGAGAATTTCTAACTAGGGTTTAAGATGTGATAATCTTAACTATCAATAACCTCCAATAAAGATATTCAGAGAATATTCTCTCTTAAATATTAAAATTAAAATTGTAATAATAATAATAATATAATATTAACATTTAATTAATATTATCCACAAATTAATCCAATTAATCTAATAAATTAATGAATTAATCTAACATAATGCCTTTCGTAACTCACCCTTTGACCTAACCTTTCACAAAAAATATCCAAACACTTGTTCATAATTTTCACCTGCTCAATACTAGCTTCTCCAAAGAGAACCAAATCATCTACAAAAAAACAGATGAGATAGAGAAGGATCTTTTCTACTCAAAGTTATAGGCTTCCACGACTTCTTTTCCACAGCCCATTCGATGCAGTGAGCTAATCTCTCAATGCATAAAACAAAGATATAAGGAGATAGGGGATCACCCTGTCTCACTTCTCTGCTAGGTTCAAACGTTTTGGTTGTCTCACCATTCCAAAGAAGTTGCATGCTACAAGTATCAATGCAAGCTAAAATTAGGCTCACAATCTTCTCAGGAAGAGCGATATCCTCCAAAGTATCTTTCACAAACCTCCAATCTAGTTTGTCATAAGCTTTTTCTAAATCTACATTGACTGCAATCATCCCTTTCTTAGCTTTAGAATTCTTCATGGAATGAATCACTTACTGGGCGATGATGACTTTGTCAATACCATGTCTACCCTTCACAAAACTACTCTGGCACGGACTGATAAGATCACCTATGATGTTCTTGATTCGATTCACCAGAATTTTTGAAACAATTTTGAAACTCACGTTACAGAGTCTAATAGGCCCCAATTGTTTCAAAAATTATCTTCATGTTCTCCCCACTCATCTTTGGAAAAGCTCTTTTAAGAGGAAGAACAGCTCCCATATTTTCAGCTTTGTACAATTTCTCATAAAAACCAATGGCCATATCTGTAATTCTTGTTTCATCATCAATCCAGACCCCATTATCATCTTAATACGATTCCTTCTTCTAGTGATTGTCATTGAGTGAAAGAACTTAGTGTTCCTGTCACCATGCTTAATCCATTAAACCACAAAGCCTCTTCCTGCAGAAGGATATTTTCATATTCCTTCCAAAGATCCTTCTGAAGGTCTTCCAAAAATTTATTTCTGCCAACTCCATGTTTCCTATCAATACCATTCAGTCTTGCCGGAACCTCCTTTTTCCTTTTGAAAATGTTTCCAAACACTTCCAAGTTCCAATTTTTGACATTAGGAAAAAACTTGTCAATTAGGAGGGTGCTGCGCGATGTATCTCAGAGGGAAGGGTATTTAAATTTTTGTTGGGTGATTTGAATAAAAATTAAAATGACATTTTTATCTCTGTTTACGTGTAAATAAATTTAGTAGTATTTGAAGTTTTTTTATCCACAAATAAAAGTTGAAGATTATTTGTGAAAGGCTAAAGTTAAGACGGTGTTTTTGCATGTAGATTAAAGTTTAAGAGATGCTTTTTATTTTATCCTAAATTAAATGTATATCTATATTACTACTTATCTAGTTTAGATGTTTAGATATTTCATATGAAAAATGTAGTTAACAATTATCAATTTGAAAAATATGACATTAAATGTATATTTATATTAAAATTATAAATGTACACTATGTATCATCATATGTTAAAATTTTATAAGAATAATAAAAATGTATTAAATGAATATTTATATTTTAATTTTAAATATTTAGAATGTATATATATATTATAATTCTATATTTTAAAGATATTTTAAATAAGTAATTGAAATTAAATGTATATAATAAAATTTTTATTTATTATGTTAAATATACAGAAAATAGAAATGACACATTTTTTATTAATTATATTAACTATAGTCTAAATGTTCTTTAAATATTTTATCTTAATATAGTATATTGATTAGATGATGAGAGCAAAATGTACGTGTAAAAGGTTCCTTCTGGGCAACTGTGAAAAGCTTATTCTTGGTTTTGCCAACGTGGAGGATTTTTTTAAATGAAAATAAAATCTTATAATAAAATATTAGAAGTGCAGAAATAGTTTTAATTAATTTCACATGAATAATACACTGAACTTTTGATTTTTTGAATATCAAAATAAAATTTTTTTAAATTTACAATGTTGATATATACTTCTAGGTAGGAGTACAAATGAAATATTTGGTTGGTATAAAAGTTTATTTAGGTTTGATTTATTTATTAAATGAACGAATTTAAATATAAAATTAAATTTATTTAATTAAATAAGTTAAATTTAAAATTTTAATGTTTAACTTATTTAATTCATAAATAATTCATTAAAATATAAAATAATATACAAATATTATATATATTAGATATATAATAAATATTTAAATAATATTTATATATATAATAAATATTTTTCTATGTATATTTATTTTTGATTTGTTATTTTTTTGTATAAATATATCATTTTGTTATTAAAATATTTAAAATGATATAATTTATAGATTAATGTAATATATAAAATAATTTGTATATAATTAATTTATATTTAATTAAATATTTTTTTATGATTAATTTTTAAATATTAAATTTTAAAATCATATATTTATGATTTATAATTTTTTTAATTAATTATATGTTATTATATTTATTTAATTTATTTTTATATAATTTTATACAAACTATAAGAATCGATCTCAAGTTTTTATTTAATAAAATAAATTTAATTTAATTTAAATTTTAAACTTATTTCATTTTAAAAAAAATAAATTTAAATATCTTATTTATTAAACGAGTTGCTACTAAAATTCATATTGATTCAACTGATTTCCCGCCTTTAAATCTAGGCGACAAAAAAATTTTCACATGCCTGCCACACATTATCAATTCGCGTCTGGATTCTGCTTGGCAGTCCTTTGCTTGGCACCTGCTTGGCACTTAGCGGCGGTTTTTTCCGCTGCTAAAACTTCTTGCAACAAAAATTATTGCTACTATAACTTTTTTAGAATTAATTATTTAAACAAAATTTATAGCAGCATTAATATTCGTTGCAATAATATTAAAACAACTTTAGCAGCGAAAAAAACCGCCACTAAAAGCGCCAAACAGGTACCGAGCAAAGAATCCAAAATCTATCAATTCACTTGTGACGCAGACAGATATCTTGTGTGCGACACAAGGTGGAAGTGTTTTTTTTTTAAAAAAAAATTCAATCATCAATCAATTTAACAAAAAGCATTTTTTAAAGTTAATTAAATTAAAAAAATTCATCTCAAATTACTTAATTTTCAAAATCTCTCACTTTTTTTTTGTGTGAAACAAATACGCAATGTAATTAGTTTAATGATCAGACCGATTACATATTATATTTTTTTTTATTTGATTATGGGGTGACGGATTTGCCCGTGATTTCCGTGGCAATTTGATTGCCATTGACATCATTTTTTATATATAAAAAATAATTACATTACATTACATTATATTATATTTACATAAGATATAGATATGTATAATTTTATATTTTAATATTATAATCAAATTTGTATATTTTAAAATTAAATTATATATTTTAATAATCTAATATATATTTATATCATATTATATTAAATATATCATAAAAATTAATAATAATAATCTAATTTAAAATAATAAATTTATAACATTACATTATTTTAATATTTTAAAGTATAAAAAATATATAATATAAATTTATAATATTTCAAAGTTTCTTATTTGAAACAATTTTTAATATAAAAATATTTATAATTTATTTTAATATAAAATAAAATATTTATAATAAACTAACAGTTAATTAGTTGAAGTGATAGATACTCTACTTTTTTAAATAAAATTTTAAATTTGAGTCTTATATATAAAATAATTTCTGTTGAGAGAATTTTATTGTTGTTATTAAACTTATGCTAACTTAAACTAAATTAACAAAAATTTGATGAATTTTTTAATACTAGTATTTCAAACAAAAAAAAATATACATATGATAAAAACATTGAGAAAAATAATGCTTTGAATACATTTATATATAGTTATAAAGTTATATTTAATTATTATGAGTCAAACTAAAAATTATTATTACATATTTTAAATATTATAAATTTGTATTATATATTTTAAAATATTAAAATAATATAATATTATAAACTTATGATTTTAAATTGAATTATTATTATTTATTTTTATGATATATTTAATATTATATGATATAATTATATATTATATTATTAAAATATATAAATTTAATTATAATATTAAAATTAAAAATTAAAAATATTTATATATTAAATATAATATAATATAATATAATTATTTTTTATATAAAAAACGTGATAAAAGCAAATCTGACTCCTTAGGTGACGACATTCATCTAATAAAAAAAATAGCATAATATGTAATGTGTTTCAGTTTTAGACAGATTACATTGTATAATTCTTCAAACACCTAGACGAATTTGTTCCACAAAAAGATAAAATTGACGGATTTTAAGAATTAAGTAATTTGAAATGGATTTTTTAAATTTAATTAATTTTAAAATAATTTATAGTAAAAATTTTTTTTCTGAAAATATAGCATGAAAGTGTAGCTTTTGTATTTTTATATCTTAAAATAAATATTTATTTTTTAAAAAACAATTAAAATACTGATATATACTCCTTCTTTTTTGAAAAAATTAATTTAGTCTTGTTAAATTTTAAATAGATTAATAATTTGATTCCTAAAAAATGAATATTCTCTTAATTTGGCTCCTAAAAATGAAATATTTTAATTTAGTCTCTAAAAAATTTAGTCTATCAATTAATGAGATAGATAAAAAATTAATTGTTATACTAATAGTGCATTAAAAAACACTGGGGTAGTTGTTAAATAATAAATTGAATTATTCAATAATAAAAAATAAAATAAAATACATCATTTTTACAAGCTGCACATAAAAAAAATAATATATTTTGATAATGTAAAATTTATAAATATGATATATTTGATCTTTTGATTATTAAATAATATCTAATTTATCATTTAATGTCTTGATGTTAGTTAATGTTATTATTAGTTAAATTTTTGTTCATTTCATTAATTAAAAAATTAATTAAAAATTAATTTTTAATAAATTAAGATATTTTATTTTTTAAAGATAAAATTAAATATATATATATATATTAACAATCAAATTATTAATTTATTTATAATTTTTTTATCTATATACCATATTGATAGTATAAATATAAGTAATTCAAACAAATTAATCAATTTACTTAACATAAATTATATTTTATATTATATATGTAAATTATATTTATTTTATTTTCTATTTTTTTTGAATAAATCATATATATTTATAATATTAAGATAATATATGATGGCCACACCAACAAAATTTAACATAACTATAATAAATTTTTAATAAGAATGACTAAATTAAAAATTTTAAAATTATAAGAATTTAATTACAAAGTTTTAACTAATACAAACATAATTAAAAAATTAAATTAAGCTATAAATTAATTTAACCAGAATTAAAAACTTGATAGTTATTGGTGCTTTGTAAAATCAAAAACTTTATCAAAATATAATTACCAGTTTTTTATTGTCAAAAGGTGTCTAGGAACTTTAAAAAGTTAAAGCTTCACGATCACTTTTCCATTAAGCTTTAAAATTTTATAGTCACTTTTTGACAATAAAATATCGAATATTATACTAATAAATTTTCTGTTTTCATAGAACATCGATAACTATCATTTTTTACATTTTAATATATAATTCTGAAATTTTAATTTAGAGTTTGAAGTTTAAAATGTTTCAATATCAAGAATATAGGATGTCTCAGTGTTTTTATTTTACAAACTTTTAAGAAAATAAAAAAAATAAAAAACTCCACTTATGTTAGATGAATACTTATATATATATATATATATTAAATTTAATATATATATTGACAACAAAAAAAATTGAATAAATTAATAATTTAATTTATGTTAGACGAAATATTAAGATCAATTATCAATCAATTTAACTTTTTAATTAATTAGATGTGTTAAAAGTTAACTAGTATGTTGATGTAACACACGAATGAATAATTGTTAAATAATAAATTAAATTTTATTTAATAATAAAAAGTAAAATAAAATATATTATATCTAAAAATTATACATAAAAATCATATAAATTGTGTATTTTAAATATATGTAATTTATAAATATAATATATTTAATTTGTTTATTGGTAAATAGGATCAACTTTATTATTTAATAGTTAAATTAATGACCACCATTGCCAATTAAAATTTTGTCTATATCATTAATAAAAAGATTAAATTAATTAAAAATTATTTTTTTGAAGATTAAATAAAAACATTTCAGTGACTAAATTGTACCATGACGTTCAATGGGTTCGCGCCACATATGATATCAATTCACTTATGGGGCTTACCTTGTGTTGTTTGAATCATAAGTGAATTAGCCATTAACTTCACAATTTTGACAAAATTCTCTTTCAAAATTTTAATTTCATGTAAAATATTCTTTAAAAATTTTAATTTTGTGCAAAACACCCCCTTCAAATTTGCTAATATAGATAATTGTTTGGATAAAAATACTAATGAAGGGGGTATATTGTACAAATTAAAATTTTAAAAAAACTTTGTCAAATTTTAAAATTAAACGGGAATAAATTGCATATTCCATAAATTGATAATTTTTTTTTCAATTTAGCCTAATATTTTTGCTGCAAATATCCAACACTTGGGTGGTAGAGATAGGTCTCCTCGTGTGTCTGTATTAACGATATTGCTGCATCCACACTTTGTTCATCAGGTTCTGTTGATATTGATGTTGATGATGGCGGAAATAATAACCACCACTTATAACTTTTAAAATATCCAAGGATAATATTTATCGTTTTTCTTAGTACTTTATCTTCAAAATTCATAACTTTTTCTACTTCTAAATATTCATTATTTTTTTGTTACCTTTGTAAAAGAAAATAAAAATAAAAATAAAAAGTTATTTAAAAATATTAAATTTACATGACACCCATATCACTGTTAAAAACACATTATAATCAATTAGAGTGGTAATTATTTTATTTTTAATCTTAAATTCAAGTCTTGTATAAAAAAAAATCTTAAAATTATAGGAGCAAAGGGAGAGAATTTTGATTAGAGGGCCAATAAATTAAGTTATATAATATATTTTAAAATAAATTATTATTTTAGTCTTTAAAAAATGTAACTTATTTCAATTCAACTCCTGAATAGTTTTTAAAAGATATATTATGTTTTAATTTAATCTTTAAAATCATAAATTAAAACATAAAAAAATATAATACTTATATATATAGACTAAAATAATAATTTACTTTATTTTTTAAAAAATTATTAATTGATTTATAAAAATATATTATATAAAAAATAATATATTATATTGAGATTAATTAAATTAATAGTGCAATAGTGCATTGTGGCACTATTTTTATTTATGTAATGTTACATCAATTATCATATATAAAAATAAATGCAGTTATGGTAAGTATTATTCTATATAATTCACTTTATTACTCTTTTTTAAATAAAAAATTATTAAAATAGATATTCTTCTCATTGCTTAAATTTTTATGAATTATACATAAATGAAAAATTAAAAGTATAAAATATATTGATAATTTGATAACAATGATAACAAAAAGTAATTTGTCATATATATAATTGAAAAAATAAACTTGAAATTTTTAGAGAAAAAACTAAAGAACAAGTTAAAAACATTAAATAACAAAAGAAAAAATATCTTTAAAAATTTAGAAAAGGTAAATATCAAATGATATGGAACAATAAAAAAAATAAAAATATCATAAAAAATAAAATATGGTAGTAAATGACAACTCTCACTCTTTTATAACTTTAGTCTAATGTAAAAGAATAAAAATAAGCTTTTTTTTTTGTTAAAATTTACTCTTCTTATTAAATTTATTAAGTTTGAATAATATTATGATCTTAAAAATTTTTGTCTTTCTTAAATTTATTATCCTTAAAAACATAAAATTGTTAAAAATAATATATTTATTAAAAATAAATAAGAAGAAATAATATTTATATAATTTAAACCGTAACATATATTAAATTAATCTATAATTTGATATAATATATTTTATCAACTATTAGTTATATTATCATATTTTTTACATACATAAATTTTGGTCTTTTAAAAAATCTTATAAAATTTTTATAATAATTTTTTGGGTAGTGTCTGTATATATAACTAGCAAACTTTTAGTGGCGGTGATCGCCACTCCTAGGAGACCTTTATTCATATTATAGAATTTTTATTATTTGAAGATAAATTAATGAGAGTATAATAAATTTTTAATTATTAATAATTTTAACAAAAAAATTGTAATGAAGAATAAAAAAATTGTAATTAAAAAATGGACGCCTGACCGAATGACAAACTGAATAGGCAAGATTAGTCTACCGAGTTATAACTACTTCCACAATCGACAGTATGGCTAAAATAGGAATATCTTAAGAAATATATTCTAATTTCTGAGGAATGAAATGACCAGCTTCTTAGTGGGCTGCTTGTTTACATTTACAAACTGAGTGTATTTACATGGCACGTACAGTAATTTTCAACAGAATATAATAAGAAAATCAACACATGAAAGCTGTATGCCTCCACCACTCTAGGAAAACAATTATCTTCAACTATAGTTACAGTGATCCTTTCCAAGACGTAGGTCAAGCATGTAACTTATTACTCACATCTTCAAACACATTGGCATGCCCGTCTCTGCAAAGCAGGTATACCACCATTGTTATCTTCCAAGTGGTCTCCCGCTAACACATGACACAGTTCTGCAAGCAACATGTCAAAATCAAATTATCAACAACCAACAAAAATGAAGTAGAATTGCCAGTAAAATGTAACACAAATGGACTGGATGTTAAGGAAAGTACAGTTTTTTTAAGAATGGAATAAGAGATAAGACAACAATACAAATGCCTGTTGGTAATTGTTGAAATTGTGCCTTGAATTTTAGCCACATGGGAGACAAGCATTAAATATGGTGAAAAACATTGACACATGCGGTAATACAATCTTTGACAATTTGAGGCAATCTTCGACAATTCAAGACATGCCACCACTCCTCTTCACCGGCTTACAAGGTAGAATGAAATAAAAAATTAGGTCCTCTCCATCTCTCACTCTTCTATAAATACCATTGTCTGATGGATGGAAAATAGCATAGTTGAAAATCAAGAAGTGTATGTGACATGAAAACTAGAGAGATAAAACTCTCAGTGTAAAAAGATACACCGATGAAAAAAATATTGTGAGATATCTTCGGATGTATTTGGGATGTGTGTATAGAGTTCAGTAAAGTCATTTTTGTCATTTCTATTTGATTCTATTTGTGAAATTTGTTTGCCTTCTTTTCCCATGGATGTAAATTAAAGTCAAACTATGTTAATTCTTGTGTCTATAATTTTTATCACAATTATTATTTTGCCCATTTATTCTATTATTGAGTCCTTCATTTTTCAACAAACTGGTATCAAAGCAATAGATCCAATCGTAATGGTGGAAAAATTTGAGATCAAAAAATTCAAAGGTAACAATGATTTCAGCCTTTGGTGTGCGAAAATGCATGCCCTGCTAGTACAACAAGGGCTGTTAAAGGCATTAGAAAGAAAGGAGGCTCTTGTTTGATCAAGAAAATGATGACCTTCTAGCGTGTGCACTTAGTACCATTTTATTATCTCAGATGAAGTTTTGTAGGAGGTTGTAGACTAGAAATTGTCAGCAGGCTTGTGGTTTAAATTATAAGGTCTATATATGACAAAGTCCTTCACCAATCGACTTTATTTAAAACAGCAGCTCTACACTCTTCGGATGAAAGACACACCTATAAAAGACCATCTTGTTGAGATGAATAAAGTTATCATTGATCTGAAAAATATTGACGTCAAAATTGATGATGAAGATCAAGCCTTGATCTTATTATGTTCTCTACCTCACTCATATGAGCATTTTATTGACACCATGCTTTATGGAAGAGACACCCTGACCATGAAAGATGTAAAAGCATCGTTGAACTCTTTTGAGTTGAAGAGAAGAGTATCAGAAAATTGGAGTGAAAACCAGGCCAAGGGTCTGGTTGGTCGAAATAGAAACAAAGACAAAAGCTTGAGCAGTAATAGGAACAAATCCAGATCAAAATCCAAATTTTGAAAAGACAAATGTCATTACTGCAAGAAGGGCACTGGAAAACAGAATGTCCGCAGCTCAAAGAGAAAAAGGAGACTACAGATAATGCTTAGTACTAGTGACACTGCTAGAGTTGTTGTAAAAAATTTTGAAGGAGCTAATATTCTCTTAGTATCAACTAGCCCATTCAATGATAATTGGGTTCTTGATTTAGGCTGTTTATATGACATGTGTCCGAATCGAGACTAGTTTTCTTCTTACCAGTCAATTAATGGCGTCATTGTTCTTATGGGAAATAATATTTCCTGTCAAGTCATTGGCATTAGAACAATTCAAATCAAGATGCATGATGGTATTGTAAGAACTTTGTCTAATGTTCGACATATACCAGATTTAAAGAACAATCTGATATCTTTGGATACTCTTGATTCCCAAGGCTATAAATATTCTGTTGAAGGTGGAACTTTAAAAGTTTCACGTAGCGCTCTCATGGTGATCAAAGGAAAATTGGTTAATGTCCTCTATCTACTTCAAGGTAGCACAGTTGTTGGTGCTGCATCAGTATCATCATCTGATCTAGATCCAAATTCAGATACTACTCATTTATGGCCTATGTGTTTAAGGCATATGCGTGAGATTGGGATGTCTATTTTGAACAAGCAAGGCTTGTTGAATGGTCATAAGATTGGGAAGCTAGACTTTTGTGAATATTGTGCCTACGGGGAAAAGCAGACCAAAGTTAAGTTTAGTACAACTACCCATAGGACTAAGGGTATAGTTGATTACATCCATTCTGATCTTTGGGGCCTACGCCTATTCCATCAAACGGTGGTGCCAAATACATGTTGAATTTTATTGATGATTTTTCTATAAAAGTCTGGGTATATTTTTTGAAGTACAAAAATGAAGTGTTCCTTTCCTTCAAGAAGTAAACGACACTTGTTAAAAAGCAGACCGACAAGAAAATTAAGCGCTTAAGAACCAACAATAGTATGGAGTTTTGTGAAGGACAATTCAATGAGTTCTGCGAAAATGAAGGCATCGTTAGACACTACACTGTTCGAAAAACACCACAACAGAATGGAGTTGTAGAACGTATGAACAGTTGAAAGAGCACGTTGCATGCTATCAAATGCTGATTTATCAAAGGACTTTTGGGCAGAAGCCATTAACATGACTTGTTATTTAGTAAACCGATCTCCATCAACTGCTATAGAGTTGAAAACTCCTATTGAAGTATGGTCTGGTTCTCCAGCTAATTATTCTGATCTAAAGATTTTTTAGTGTCTTGCATATGCTTATACTAATGATGATAGACTTGAACCAAAGGCACTAAAGTGCATATTTCTTGGTTATGCATATGGATTGAAAGGTTACATATTGTGGTGTCTTGAACCTAATTCACCTAAATTTATAATCAGCAGAGATGTTAAATTTGATGAATTATCCATGCTTCGTTCGAAAAAGGAGACCGTTGAGGCATAATATAATCATGGTATTGATAAGCAGGTGGAGCTTGAGGTCGAAAAGAAAAAGCAAGATAGTACTTCTGATTGATCTATTGAAGATGATGAACACGAAAAGTTATTTGAAGGGGAAGCTTCTCAAGAGCAGCAACAGTACAGTATTGCTAGGGGTAAACTAAGAAGGCAGATTAAACCGCCTCAAAGATATGCTTATGCAAATTTAGTCTCATATGCACTATTTGTGGCAAACAGTTTTGAATCAGATGATCCTATTTTGTATCACAAGGCTATCGTGATAGTGATTTTGCACAGTGAACTATTGCTATGAGTGAAGAGATTGAGTCTCTTCATAAGAACCAGGAGTGGAAGCTAGTAAAGCCACCTAAAGGCAAGAAGATTGTTGGTTGCAAATGAGTCTTTAAGAAAAAGGAAGGAATCCCCAGAGTTGAAGCAACACAGTTCAAAGCATGCTTGGTTGCAAAGGGCTTTAGCCAAAAAGAGGTATAGATTACAATGAGTATTCTCTCTTGTTGTTAAACATAGCTCTATTCTTGTGCTACTTGCTTTGGTCGCACAATTAAACTTAGAGCTTGAATAGCTTGATGTTAAGACAACCTTTCTGCATAGTGAGCTTGAAGAACAAATTTACATGCAACAAGTAGAGAGATTTGTAGTTCAAGGAAAGGAAGACCCTTTTTCTCTTTTGAAAAAGTCATTATATGGCTTGAAACAATCTCTTCGACAGTGGTATAAGCGTTTTGACAATTTTATGCTTACCCATAGTTACTCTAAAAGTAACTTTGATAGTTGTGTGTGTCACAAGAGACGTTCAGATGGTTCTTTCGTTTATCTGTTGCTCTATGTTGATGACATGCTCATTTCCCCTAAGAGTAGGTCTCAGATTGATAATTTGAAGTCTCAACTTAGTGGTGAATTTGAGATGAAAGATTTGGAGGCAACTAAGAAAATTTTAAGCATGGAGATATACATGGACAAGTGCGCAAAAAAGCTATATTTATGTCAAAAGAAATACATTGAAAAGATACTTGTACACTTTGGAATGCAGAATGCAAAGCCTGTAAGTACTCCACTTGTAGCTCATTTTAAAATTTAAGCCCCTATGTCACCACAGTCTGATGAGGAGGAAGAACAAATGTCTCATGCCCATATGCTACTGCTGTTCGAAGCATTATGTATGCTATGGTTTGCACACGTCCAGAAATTTCACATGCTGTTAGTGTTGTTAGCAGATATATGGTGCATCCTGGCAAGATGCATTGGCAAGCTGTGAAATGGATCTTTCATTATCTTCGAGGTACTGCAAATTTGGGTTAGGTATTTAATCAAAGTAGAGACATTGGTTGTAGTGTTACTGGATATGTTGACTCTGATTATGCTTGTGATTTGGATAAAAGGAGATCTTTGACTGGATATGTCTTCACACTTTCTAGTTATTCTGTTAGTTGGAAAGCAACTCTGCAATCCATTTTGCATTTTCTACTATAGAAGCAGAATATATGGCAGCAACAGAAGCTGTGAAAAAAGTCATTTGGTTACAAGGTTTGGTTGGCGATTTGGGCTTAAGATGTGATAGCAAAAGCACAATACATTCGACTAAAAATTACTGTGATAGCCAAAGTGCAATACATTTGACTAAAAATCAAATGTATTATGAGAGAACCAAACATATTGATGTCAAATTTCACTTTATTAGGGAAATTATTTCTCAAGGTGCCATTATGGTTAAAAAGGTGGAGACTAAGGAAAATCCAGCAGATACGATGACCAAGCCAATTACAATATCTAAGTTCAAGCACTGCTTGTACTTAATTGGTGTTTGCCGTATGAGTTGTCCAATTAGGCATTGAAGAAGATGGATAGAGAATTCACTAATTTTTTTAAGGCAAATAAAATTCAAGCTAAGGAGGAGATTTGTTGAAATTGTGCCTTGAATTTTAGCCAGCTGGGAGACAAGCATTAAATATGGTGAAAAACATTGACACGTGGTGATAAAATCTTCCGACAATTTGAGGCAATCTTTGACAATTTAAGGCTTGCCACCACTCCTCTTCACCAGCCTACTAGGTACAATGAAATAAAAAATTAGGTGCTCCTCATCTCTCACTCTTCTATAAACACCATTGTCTGATGTTTGGAAAATTGCAGAGTCGAAAATCAAGAAGTGTGTGTGGCATATGAAAATTGAAGAGAGAAAACTCTTAGTGTCGAGCAATACATCGGTGAGAAAAATATTGTGAGATATCTTTGAGTGTATTTGGAGTATGTGTTTAGAGTGCAGTAAAGTCATTTTTGTAATCTCTATTTGATCCTATTAGTGAAATTTGTTTTCTCGTCTTCTTCAGTGGATGTAGGCTAAAGCCAAACCATGTTAATTCTTGTGTCTATAATTTTTACCATAATTATTATTTTGCCCATTTATTTGTTATTGAGTCTTCCATTTTTCAACAGTGATGACCAATTAAACGTTACAAGTGGGAGAGTCCAATTTGACTGGATCCTCTAAAGTGCACACCTTGTGAAGTGCATGACATGCGGGTGATTTAGTTTGCACATCAAATCCACTAGCAGGTTAATATGCAAAAATAACACACTTCATACACTTTACGGGACGTGCAAGTCAAAGGATCTGAAACTATTTGACTGAAATAGTGTGAACAAGACCAAGATGTAGGTCTTATTCACATTGTGGAAACTACAAGAAATAGATAACTGCTGCAAGTCAAGGTGTTGCTACTTGCAACAACCTGCTTGTCCAAAAGAAGCTCATTTACAAAAAGAATCAAATCAATTTCTTCCAAGAACAAATAAAATCAAAGCATATCAAGAACTCGATGACGTGTAGAATTATATAGATAAGCACCCCTTTATATATAGCTTCTTGTTCATGATTTAATATAAATTTTTGACAAGGCCTATGGTATTCCGACCAATATCATGTCCCAAAAGAGCTTATAGCATCTCATTATTCTAGCTCATTCTTGATATTGTTACTCTACAGGAGTCTGATTTCATTAATGACATCTAGCCAACAAAATTAAAGAACTATAGAGGATAGACAAACTCAGTCCACCATAGTTGTTTTCAAAAAGAAGACAGAAAAAATTACTTCTTGAATGAGGACATTATAAATCAACATAAAATACTTCATTTCTACGTAAGTACATATGAAAGAAAAATGCAAATAGCATGGGACTTACACTGAAGGATAATTAAGACTGCCATCCTCATCAGTCATCACCCTCTCAAATGAATCTAAGTCTTTTATCTGAAGGCTTCAGAATCTGGAAAGAGCATATTAAGCTTTCATCAACACTCATCATAGCACCAGCATTATCAAATTCACCACAATAATTGGGAGCAGAGAATATAGTGACAAGCTGTCGGTCAGCAAAGAACTCATATCCATCCTCAACAACCTGGAAAAAGAAGAATAGTAATGATTTTTAGTAATCTCCTAATGTCACAGAATGTAAAACCAAAGTAAGTTTACTAACCTGATGAGCACGACAAACAAGATCCATGTCATTCTTCATTAAGAATTCAGACACCTTGTCTGTACCAAAGGTGTGTGAGACCCCTCGATCATTCATTGCCCAGCCTTTCACTTCTTTACCAGGATCTGCCCAAAGTAAATCACAAAGCAAACCAGAATCTGGGACATCAGTTGGACGAGGCAGGTTCCTAATTTCATCTAAATTTGTTAAATCAGGGGAAAGGCCACCATGCATGCATATTATTTTCTCATCTATGATTCCAGCAACAGGAAGACAGTTAAAACAATCAGTGAAAGTCCTCCACAATCTCACATTGAAACGGCGCTTACATTCATCATAGAATCCATATATACGATTGATTGAAGCACATTCATGATTGCCTCTTAGAATAAAAAACTTCTCCGGGTATTTGATCTTGTAGGCAAGTAAGAGGCATATTGTTTCCAAACTCTGCTTCCCACGGTCCACATAGTCCCCCAGGAATAAATAATTAGTAGTTGGAGGAAAACCCCCATATTCAAATAGCCTCAACAGGTCAGAATATTGTCCATGTATGTCACCTAGAAAACAAAATAGCGACAGAGGTTATTAGAATTGAATATGACTATGATCAATATATATATTAATGCCCAATAAAACGGTAATCCAATACTCCAATCATAGATCTAATGAGCTTTTTGACAGCGTATTTTCTATACAGTACAGTAATAATAACGATAATAAATAAGCTTCAAAAACACTGACACCACTATCAAATGTAGTCACATGCTCAATGGAACACTTCAATTATCAATTGTTCGAAATGAGATAAACAATAATGACGTAGTATTAGTAATAAATAATCAACAAGGCACCTAAGTACTTGAAACATTCTTCCACTCTTTTGAATCTTCCTTCCTGTGATTATTTCTTAAAAAGAAAGATATAAATAATCCAAGAAATATGATCCTTCAAGACCTTATGTTACAATGATACACATCTATGCCATAAGGAAGCATAATAAATAACTTAAACAACTGAATATCCTCATCGGCATTGTCTAAAACAACATTTGTCATCTCATTTTTCTTCACCAACATATATTTGAACACTCTTCCATATGTCTTAGCTCCGCATAAACCAAGCTCCTCCAGAATCTTCTTATAAATAGTATTGTCATTTGATATGAATTTTATCCACTTTCTTTCATCTTTTCCTAATTCCTTGACATTTCAGACTGATAATCAGCAGATAAGACCAATGATCTTGACTGATGCGTGGCTATAAGAAGGGAATTAGAAATAAATAAAAAACTGGCAGTTCATTCTTCAATAGAAGTTTGGGAATAAAGATTCCAAGTCATTAATAATAAATCACTACAATGTAATTTTTCCTCTGCAAAGCTTAACAGAAACAACCCACGGCAAACAAAAGGTGGAATATTTTGACTCTCTGTTACTTCAAGAACATACACATTTCAGATAAAAAAAAAAATCCTGAATTACATGTTTATTTTGTATAGCATAAAATACCTCATTCTCACACTGACCGACTTACATGTGTACACGAGTATGTACATACATACAAAGAGTTCATGTCCCTACATGCTAAGTTACTCATTATAAGCTTTCAAATCTGGTTTAATTAAAAAAAATGCTGGGATATGCCACCGCTTCCTTACACTAGAACACTCAATACGCAAATTCAAGAATTCGATACCCAAACACGTATGATTATATTTCAAACCTAAGATGAACAAGCAACAAGAAGTACGTCATCAACTTGCACAAACTCAAAAACTGAAAATATAATCATTCTCAATTCCTAGACCCACTCGGAACGACCAACTTTCACATTGAACTAACGAATTCTTCCCCTCTATCCCGTCAGCTTATATATTTTGACATTCTCTGAAAGCGAACACGATTTGGGTTTGACCAAACATGTAAAGGATGTTGAGTTTAATTAAAACAAAAAAAGTTTTTGAATGAATATGTGGGAATATACATGAGAAGCACGGTGAAACTAAAACATTGAGCAACAAAACGTACCACATATGTTGATGGGTGCCCGGAGCTCAAGAAGAATGGGCTGTCGGAGGAAGATATCTCTGGAAACAGTACAAAGTTGACGGATCTCGGTCTCCATGAGCTGAACCTGTTTGCCAGGTTTGGCGTGTCGAAACTCCAAAAGCCGGTTGATAATGTCGTCTAGAACGGCAGGGTCCATGGTGCCCTGCCCTTTTTGTGCCATTCAGAATCGGGATAATCCCAAAGCCTCTGATAAAATCCAAGTCAGGAATCACAGTATTTTGTTTATTGCTTTATCTTGCTTGAGAATGTGTCTAATACTAGTTTATTTCTTTAAATATTCATCGAGTGTTGAGAGAAAGGAGAAAGAATGATTAAAAAAAGGGCTGAGAATTTGTCTAATATTTATTTATTTATTTATCAAATTTTCATCTCTCACCATCAGAGTCAGAAGAAAGAATGATTAAAAAAAGAAGAAGAGTAGGGACGTGGGGAAGGAGACGCAACGGAGACTGCGACTATGCATTCTGCAAACCCAATGTGACGGAGGCGCCTAAAATACATCCCGCGATTCGATAAATCCGCGGTGCGTTCCTATTTTAATGCTTCTTATTAGATTTGGTTAATTCTTCACTTGTAAAGATTCATGCAAACTCACTTTTTTGTTTTTTTAACTCTCTTTTCTAACCTATTGATTTTTTTTTATTTTTTTCTTAGAAAATATTTGCTAACGAATTGTAGGGAAAAAATGTATATTTTTAGGTTTAATCTTACGTGAAAAGTTTTATACCCATGTTAAGCTTTTTTTTAAAAAAATAAAAATATGACAAATGAATCATTTTTTTAAAAAAAGCTTTATCTTACGTACTTTCTTTAAATCACCATATAGTAAGAGATTGAAGAGGCCAATAGAAAAAAGAAAAAAAAAATGTGTAAGTGGTATTTGTCCTTTTGTCCTTTTCTGTTGTATATTTATATTCTCTAAGATGTGAAATTAGTGTCACTGACATTTATATTTTTATAAATAAATAATTCTCATATAAAATTTAAGATCCAACTCAATCATAATTTAAAAATAAATTATATAATTTTTATCAAAAAATAAATCAAAAATATTAATAGATGTAGTATTGAGTATTAGATACTACATTAGTCCTAATGAAGTCTTCATCTACATTCACCTAAAAGTATTCACTCTTTTATAATTTAAAGTTTCTTTAATTACAAAATTTTTGAAAAAAAAATCTTTTAAATGAGGAAAAGAAAAATTACATTTACCCTTAGTTTCCTTCATTTTGGACTCTCAAAACATATTTAATATTTATCTGACAAAGATTTTTTTACTTTGTCAAGGTTCGAATTTTCGATCTCTTACAACTTTCCACATTTATCTTCCTCTTGTAGGGCAAATTCAGACCTTTATGCCTGTAATGAGCTTATGGTTCTCTAATTTGATGTATTTGCTAAACCTATCCAAATTTCTTGTATTTTTAAATTTGTTGCTTCTGATTCCTTTTTTCTTTTCACTTGGAAGATGTGGTTTCCTTGTCACTTTGCTTTAACCTAGTGCAATTTCATATCAAGTTTGGCTGGTTCAAGGTTTGTCTGTTTCAATGATTTCAATCTCCCTTCCCAACCTTCCTATATTTTAATGCCACTTCTTCTTCATTTATGTTAATTTACATTCTCCTTCCTCCAATTTGAAATTGTCAAATTTATCAATCATATCTAATGCGATCTATTCTTTGTATATCTTGAGTTTGAAATTGTCAAACTTATCTCAATCCATCATGCAACCATCATCTTTTTCCTCATTTCTACTCTTAACTTTGAGCAATTCCAGTCTAATATGGGGAAGTTAGTTTGAAATGTTCTAAGAAACGTAGAATAAGGATTTGAATTCTTCTAAAGTAAGAGAGAAAAATAGAAAGAAAAAATGCAAACTCTAATTCATTCAAGATATATCTTTTATTTATCTCTCTTTTAATCTTTTTTTTTTTATCTTTTTCTTATTTCAAGAATTTTATACTGTAAAGTATTTTAAAAGATTTTTTTCCGTTAAATGACCTTGTCCTTTCCTAGCATTAATTTGTTGAAGCAGAAGGAAAATGAGAAAGCACTTGTGTTGGAGGTAAGGTCATGCAGGAAACTGAGATACCAGTTGCATCTGAGAGACTTGATGTTCTTCCTATGGCAACAGAGTCATCTTGCAGTTGTACATGCCTTTTTCCCAGAAAAGAACACAATATTTTGGCATCAAAAGAGTCCTTAAAGACAGTAAAGAAACTGTGTGGATTGATTTTCTTCTATGCAATGGTCATGCTTGTGAAGTTGTTGGTGGGGATGAGAGCAAACAGCCTAGGTGGCTTCAGTGATGCAGTGCACTTGCTTTCTGATATTGCTGGATTCTCTATATCTCTCTTTTGGGTATAATCGTCTCGAGGTTTTGAGTGCTCTTCCCTTTTATCTGTGCAGTTAATTTGGGTAATATCTGGCTTCCTAATATATGAAGCAATTGGTAGACTTGTTCACCGAAATGACATGGTGTGAATGGGATGCTCATGTTTTCAACTGCAGCATTTGGGTTTGTTCTAAACCTGATGACCACAATCATCATCATCATGCAAGTGGAGACTCAGATCAAGATGAAATTGATGAAGAGAAGCTTAATCTTAATCTGGTTTCAAATAGCCCTAGGACTATTAATGTGTTGAACATGAATTTGCAAGGGGCTTATCTGCACGTCATGGCTGATATGATTCAATCTGTTGCCTTTTTCTATTTCTATGTTGGCGTTTTCATTATTAGATATTGTAACTATTAGAGTCAGAATAAAATCTTTGAAATGTATTTTTTTATAAAGTGCTAAATTCTTTAGTATTTTTACACATTAATTGAAATACGGATTAATGAGTAAAACAAATATTTTACATTACATATTAACCTATATGCATTTACAAATATTTTATCAAAAATACTTATTTTAAAATTTTGAGGTGTTTGAGAAACTATTAGAAGTTTTTTTTGGTGGTAGCAGGAATAATTTTTTAGTCTTAAAGCAGAAGATAAAAATTAGAGCTTATGCTTCTAACTAAAAATAGAAACTAAAAATTGAATATTTTAAAACAAAAATACTCTTACAAAAAATGTATTTTTACCACTATATCATTCTATAATCATTTATATATTTAAATAATATTAACAAATGTTTAATTAATAAAAATAACAATAAAAAATAATGATACTTTATTGATTAAAATTAATAATTTATTTAATTAATAAAAATAATTTATTCAACTAATAAACTGATTTATTTAACTAGTAAACTAATTTATTAAAATAATAAACTAATTAAAATTTTATATTTTATTTAATTAATAAAAATTAAAAATAATAAATATGTATAACCATTTATCTATTTAAATAAAAATAATATCAAAATAAAATGTAAATATGTTTTTTTTGGTAATTTGATAATTAAAGTAATTTTTTAATACAAATATTCAAATACAAACCACTTTTCAAATACTGATAAAAATACTTTTCAACTAAATTTTTTAAACACAAACTACTTCTCTCTCAAAAATGCTTTTGGGCCTGTTATTCTGTTTTCGGGAAGATTAGTTGGGCTTCTTCTAGAAAAGTCCTTTTATTCTTGATATATAATGAAAGTTGATCATGCGTCTTTCCAGTTTCCATGGTAATGGGTAATGATACAGTAGGGTTTGTGGGTCCAAGCCCGTATGTAGCATATCTGGTTGACCAAACAAAAGAGACTCGAGATTGTTTCCATTTTCCATTACCATTTAGCAAAGAAATTGCGCGTGAGAAGGGAAGAACCCGACAAGATGAAGAAGGAAGACACTGTGAAGCTAATCAGTGCTGAGGGGTTCGAATTTGTGGTTGATAAAGAAGCAGCTATGGTTTCACAGACCATACATAACATGCTTACATCTCCAGGTCTGTTGTTCATTGTTGGTTACCTCGTTTATTGATTTGTTATCTTATTTTTCTTGAGTTGGATTAGATTTTCAACTTTAATGTAAAAATAAATTAGATTTATGTAAAATTCTTCAAGATGGTAATCGTCCTATGGAGGGATTTCTTTGATAGGGAGTTTCGCTGAGAGGCAGCACGGCGAAGTTACTTTCCCTGAGATCAGCACCACTATTCTCGAGAAGATCTGCCAGTATTTCTATTGGCATCTTCAATTTGCTAGGTGTTGAATTCTATCCTTACTATTTTCGTTTTATCTTTGACTATATCATCGTCTGCCATTTTGATATGCTGTTTCTGCTTGCTCTTCGTTTTGTCGGTTCTGTTGAAACTTGAAATATTTTAGTTTGGAAGTGATATTTTTATGAACCTTATTATATTAATCACCACACAGTCAATTTGCTTTTAATTAACGCCTTCTTTCTTCCTAAACATAATTAAATTTTAAGTCACCTGCTAAATATTCTTTGGGGGTTTATTCTAGATGATGGATTATATACCTGGAAGATATTAGTGAGTATTCTGAGTTCTGACTCGGGTTATCAGGGATAGCATTGTGGGGAATTTAGTGCTCATTAAGGATACTTGGTTTGACATGATATAATTAGTTATGTCTCTAGGTCCCTTCTTGTGTTATTTGAGTTGAAAGTTAATTATTGAACATTTGTTGGTATGCAATTGTTTTATTCTTTCCCCTTTCCATATCATAAATCTGTTCGTTTGGTCTTTTGTCCAATGTTGTTAAGATTGCTTGCCAATCCCATGTGGGATCAAAATTTGTTGGGATTGGAGCAAGATTGTAGGATCGTTTGGATATATCTGATTTTAAAAATATGCGACAAAATGCTGTGTTTTTGTGTTTTGTTTAAGGGTTCAAAGATCCTCATTGCCACAAGCCACTGATAACGAGCAACTTTGCCTCCTTCCATGACACATCAGCAACTTCAATTTTCCTCTTATCTGCTAGTTTGCATTTTTTGGTTGCTGTGTCTTACTTTGCAGCTTCAATCATCTACTAGTTTGTTTTTTTTTATTTGTTAATTTATTTGAGTCTTAGCTAATAGTTATGTATTGTCTCTTGAAAAATTATTCTGATAATTTTGATAATTTATTTGAATCAGACCTTGTATCCATTGATTGGAAATGACATTAATTATTTAGCATTAATTTGTCTTAGAAGCACTAATTTGGTGTGATTTAAATAGTTTTTGTGCTTATTTTAAAAATTTTATATTTTTATATCATTTATGTATATATTTTTAAATAATAAGTGTTAGGATCTTATGATCATCGACCTGATCCTACATAGGATCTTGATCCTAACAACAACATTTCTCATCTCTATTTGCTTATTCTTGGCATATCATGGTTTCATCTTTCATGCGCCTTTTGGATTCCCTAACTATCTTCAGGATGTTTTCTCCTCCATGTATATCAGATTTGTTAACCTTTAATGGTATGTTTTTCAAATGGTAGATGGTTTGATAGTTTTTACTTATGAACATCATTAAGCAAAAGGGGAAAAAAAAGCACAGAATTATTTCTAGTTGTTAATTCTTAATACAAATAAATGGGTAAAGATGGCTTTTAGGGTATCCATTTCATTTAATTTACTTTAGAATTTAGAATTTTGATTCTTCTATAGTTTAAGCATGAAGCTTTATAGGTTTAAGTTGTGAGGAGAGGAATGGCTCAGGTTGCTTGTTGGAAAGAATATGTAGAACTACAGTGGAAAAATGAAGCCAAATTGATGCTTGGCTCCCATTTCTTCCGTTTGGCTACTTTTTATACAAGAATGGAGAGTGAAACTTGTTTTCTGCTTTAGTAAGTTTATTATTGATGTTACTCTGATACAATCAATGTCTGTTATCCTATTGGTTGAGGAACTCTGCATTATATACTCTTTTGGTTTTATGTAATTGTAGCCATATTTATTTTTTGAAAGTAACTATGTTCCAAAACCTCAGTCAGAATGTCCTCATTTATATGTCGTTCTTGACTTTGTGTTTTAGTGGGAAGGAGACTGAGTTTCCTATTGAACCCGAATTAACTCTGGAGCTAATGATGGCTGCCAATTACCTACATACTTGAGCATTTTGACTTCCCAAATGGTGATAGTTCTTGTGCTTATTGTAAATCATGACTGATCTCTTCGGAGTCTTACAAGTTCACTATTGATGGTATTTGTTTTGTTGTAATCTTTACTGCTTTTTGGTCTTCATTGGGTCCTTAGTGCAGATGGAACTATTGCTTTCTGTTGGGGCTTGAAAGAGATATAAGCTCTGTACCATTGTTGCCACTGGAAACTGTATACTTGGCTTAACTAAGTACATACGTAATCTGTGTGATCTAACTCAGTCTACCAGATTGATCCATTTAACTATAAATGATTTAGCTCTCGACAGTCTGTTTCTCTGGGTTTGTTGCTGTCAGTTGATGATACATGTGTGAACAACTGATTCAAAGGGGAAGTCAGAATTTCTTTGTTTTTTCCTCTACAAAAGAATGCTAAAGGTGATAATGTATATTTTTAGTTTAAAGAATAACGACAGGGTTTTCATTCGTGATCTATGTTGTTTTGGTGTCACTATACACGTGACCTCATAGAAGGAAAGTGGCTTTTCCTGGTTTCTTTTGGATTTGGATCCTCCTACTTCATAGAGGTGAAGTGGTGAAGAAGGAGAGAAAGATAAGAAAAAGTAATATATCTAAATTAAGGACCTATCATCTATGGATTAAGATTTACCTGTATGTTTTTCTTCCTTCTCTCTCATTTAACTCACTTCACTTCTCTCTCCTACTTTATATTCAAGTTAATTTCAACCAGAGAGTCACCGAGTCTTAGGCTATTGTCTGCGATTCGCCATTTTGGCAGATTTTTCCCTAATGTGGCAGGTACTGCATGCCTTAAAATATTTGATCTCATCAGGTCTCTGTCCATCATTAATCTTTTCTTGTGACTTTCCACTAGTCTTTATGAATGAATTTGTCTGTTCCGATATTATTTCATGGATATGTTTGATTAAGGATTCGTTTAGTAAGAAAAAGAGGTAAATCTGAAGACGAGGTCGACAAAAGATTAAGCCGGAGAATCAACTAAAGGCTAGGTAAACTTCTGGCGTATCGATTTGTACACTTTTTTTGATACCCATGAATGGGAAGCTAAGTATCATCGACATCCTGTTATTTGTTAACCGTTGCCAGGTTTTACCGCCATGAAAGCATTCAATTGAATTATATTACACAAGTCAATTAATAAAATTAGGTCACTGATACAGACCTTTTCCTAATCTCAGCTTTGTTAAAGTGATGAGAATAGCTGCACATAATACCTGATGAGATAAGAGGAGAGAAGATATGTATACATAATATCACCCAAGTCTTCTACAGTGGAGGAAAGTTGTACTGGTTTGGGAGGTGTTACTGGGCTAACAAACTATTTCTGTGACCTGCGTTGAAGATATAGTGCACCCATTTGAGCCAAGAAACCATTACTCCATTACTAGCTGCTAACAAACTCTATTTTTATACTCATTTAATAATTGGAGGTTTATATTGACAAAAACCGTGCCCATTGTTTCTACTTGATAAGCAAAGAAAAAGCCTTTCATAAGCAGCCACCATCTTGGTGGCAGTGAAGAATTGCAAACCTCTTTGTCTGGCAACCTGACCTTTCTTCTCTAAAACCGCCCTGCCACTATCAACTACCTCATAGATGGCATTCTTTAGCGAAGTCACTGTTGGTGAAAATGTGTAACCCATTTCGGTGCCAACAATTACAGACCCTACAATGCTTGCAAGTCTAGTAGCCATTACTGGCTTGCCAGACAGCATTGCTTCTAACAGTGTGTGATCCAATCCCTGTGCTCGTAGAGTGGGGTTCAGAAATATGTCAATAGCATTGTAAAAACAAGCCAGTTCAGCTTGTTCTAGAGGCCCCAAAACCTTTACATTCGACCCTAAATCTCTGTATCTTGCAGCCCAAGGACCATCTCCAGCAACCAGAATCGTGCTACTTTCTTGGAAAGTACTATTGTCTGCAATCATCTGTTTCAAAGCTTCAAACATTAATGGGTGTCCTTTGTCCTTCACCAACCTTCCTGCTAGTCCTATCACCAATGATTTAGAATCTGGAATGCCATGCCTCTGCCTGAATCCCTTTGCCTTGAAGATATCTGGCTTGAAAACCTCTTGGTCTACACCATTGAGAATAATATGAACTCTTTCTTCTGGGATCATGTAGACCCTCTTTAGGATATCTCCAGCATGGTTACTGGTTGCAACATGATGTGCGTAATTTGGGAAGAACTTTACCTCTTCCACAACTTTGATAACTCTTTCAGTCAATGCATTTGCCTGTGGTTCTCGGGGACTTCTCAGAAGTTCTTGAATGATGTCAGAGTGAATGGTTTCATAAGCAATCCCGTGCCAAGTGACAGCCAAATTAGCAACATACCGCGATCGAGTATACCTAAGTCCAACACTTTCAGTATGAACTACATCAAATGGTTTTCCAGTTGAGTTTTGTGCTTGAAATTGCTCCCAAACTGAAGCCTGGTCAAGGTATCCAGCAGGTGTGGGTTTGGAGAGATGAAAAAATAAATTGGTCATTGGATAGTTTGGGAGAGAGGAATTTGTTGAAGAAGTGGTGAAGATATGAAGATCATGACCTCTTTTGGCAAGGGCAAGATGAAGTGTGAGGGCATGGCGTTCAAGCCCTCCTGCGTGAGATCTCTGGGGCCATTTCTTGACAAAAAGAGCAATCTTAAGGAATTTTGGAGGTGGTTCTGAGGAAAATGTGAGGTGGTTCCATGCAGAAGGATATGAAAGGAGGTCGATTAGTGGTTGGTTTGGCTTTTGTTCTATTATTTGGTATGGAGAATAGCATTGGTCCCAACAATGACCACAGGATAGGAATAGGCTGACAGAGAAGATGGAAAGCATGAAGATGATGTAGCCGAGACATCGGAAACTGAATAGAGAATTACGTTCCCTCACCATGAAAACTGATTTGGGAGGAACAGGAATTTATGACAAATACAGGAGTCATCATCTAAATGTATACAGGAACACGGGGATGAAGATGATGGGAAAGTAGAATAAGTGTAGAAATGAAGAAACCTAAAATTGTGGCACTCGCACATGGGCTTCTATTCCATGCCTTAAATCTGGTGCTAAGCAGATTGTATAAATTAATTATCAACTGAGAATAGAGTTGCTTCAACGGCAATGAAAGAGAGGTCAGATTCTTAACTTTTAAATGTGAACATTTAAATCAATTCTTGTATTCACGTTCAAAGGGAAAAAAAAAAAAAAAAAAAGAACAGGATTGGATTGCGGCAAATGGTGATGTGTTAAAGAAATTTTTTTTTTTAAAAAAAAGAACCAGATTGGATTGCAGCAAATGGTGATGCGAAAGATGGGTAAGCAAAGAGAACAGATCCTCTTAAGTGCACATTTTGTAAAGTGTTGAAGAGCACTGTTTTTACACTGCCAGGGGCTTAAACAAAGTTATGTGAAACACTGCTAGCATACTTCAATCACATTAGTTATTAATTCTGCCTTCTGCCTGCTTCAGTTACTACCACTATACCTCCCTATTGGATTCAACAGCAAAACAAATTCTCAGCCATTGTTTCCGGAGGCCTCCACAATTTTATGTTACAATACAATAATCATTCTATATAGAGTAATATTTGAATACTAAACCTGACTATGTCTAACTGCTTAAGCTTAAGCAGGTTTCCAACAGGAAATAGAGTGAATAATGCGGCCTTTCCACCCCAGCAAAACCCATTTTCCATCTTCCTCGACCACGAAATCCTTATGATATTCATTCTTCACAAATTCTTTTGCTTTATTCAAGCGTTCTGGTTCTAATCGGATTTGCTTGAACCCAGCTCTTTGGTTCCTAACTTGCCACTGCTTGTATGTCTCTGGCCTTTCAACTCTCTCTGCCCCCTCACATGCTATCACATTAATAGCATCCCTTCCAAATATCTCTTTCTCAAACATAACCCTATATGTGTCTTCACTTCGCACATTAGCCTCGAACATATCAAACAAAGCAGAGAACTGGAACAAGGCCTCCTTGAACCTAGTCAGGAAAAATGGTGCATTATACGTGCCATTGGCAATCCCATGTATAAATATGTTTGGTTTAATCTTCCTGATCAGCTTCAACACAGCATCTCTTGGACAGTTCACCTCTACAGTTTCATCAGGCAGGTTCTTCATTCGGTACATGCAGTTCACAGCTATTATCTCACTTCTATCAATTTTCAAATCCTTAACTTGTATGGTTTCCCATTTCTGTGCAATACAGTTGTATTCAAATGGCATATTGAACCTTTTGCAATAATTAGCCAAACGCCGCCCTGTGTCCTCCACCCTCTCTGCAGGACGAAATCCTGGTTGAGGAAAATCAATTCCTGTTATCCGAAGCTTGATAGGTCCTCCTGGTCTATGTGCAAGATGGTGAATGAGGCAAGGCCATTGGAAACCATAGCAAATGCCAAAGTCAATAATGTGAAGGCTGGGAATGCTTTCATTTTCCACTTCCTTCATAATCATTCCGTTGGCCATGAAATTTGAAATCCTTTGGAAGGGAGATACTGTAATGTATAGCTTGAAAGCTTTTAACATATCAGCAGCAGTAGCCCCATTGGAATCAAGTGACATATAGGATGGTGTCCCAGCAGCCAATCGTGTTTCCAGCCCATTAGCAAAGTAATGAGCTAAACGCTGCAACCCATCACCAAAAGGAGAAGAGTGTTGCCTTATCTGCTTGAGAAGATCATTTGCATTCCTTTGGTCATAGTTCGCCACTGCCTGTGCACATTGAGTCAGTAGGGTCCATAAATCTATGGGTGTCTCTTTATTAGCCCTTTTCTTTGAACTATTTGCCTTTTTAACATTCAACTTGAACTTGCCCTTTTGTGATGATGGTTCAGGAGCAGCACATGCTGTGATTGGACTTGGTCCACCCAGACAAATCAGTAACTCATCAAACACCTCTGATAGCTCTGAATCGTCTGAATACACAGCTGAAAGCTTACCACCTCTTCCCTCTTCTTCATTAGCAGTATCATCCAACTGATGGCTTCTTTTTTCTCTTGATCCACTGGGTGTTGAAGTGTGCATCTCACCTTGTCCATGTTGAAAATAGCTTGCAGCTTGTGTCGCTATAAAGGGATCATGGGCTACCTCAGGACATAGGGCAGAAGACCAATCGGATCCAGACTCACATGAATGATCAGTAATGTTACAGCTACTGCTGCTCTCAAAACTAGGAGTACTGGCATAATTGTGTTCTAGGCTATTATGGACATGATGGGGTGATGGGGGATAAGTAGGACCAAGGACATCGTAGAATGATTTTTCAGCAGCTTGGAGTGCTAAATAGTCTTGCAACATGCAGGGCTTACGCTCCAGGTCGTCTTCTTCATCCAAGAGGATGTCGCTTATGTATCTGAGAATGGGATTGGAGTATTTGTTAAATTCTGTAGATTCTCCTTCATTTGAGCTGGTGGCAGAATAAGGAGACTCAGAATAAACAGTGCGAGATTCTAAAGTGATTGGTAAAAGGGAGGATGAATCAACCGATTTATCATCAAAGATAAACCCGTTGACTGAGTTCTGATCTGAGAATAAGGAGGTAGGAGTAGGACCATTCTCGGGTATGATTTCGTTGACGGAACCATCGAAGTTTAGAAGAAGGTTGTCCTTAGAGACCATATTGCAAGCAAAGTAACAAAATAATGACAATCTGAGTAGCTGCTGTATGTAGCAGCGAAGAAGCACAGCTAAAATTATGAAACTTGGACACCCAACTGTTAAGTTAAACAGAAGTGCCTCAGAGGATTAGGTTATGCGACTCAAGACTCTAAGATTAACCAGCCAGCGTTTGGGCTATTGGGAGTGGAGATCACAGATACTACCCTTCTTAAGGAGGACCATCTTTCTAGGGAGGAGCAACTGGGGGAACGGGGGGTATCTGTCTCTCATCCCTATTCCCATCCTTCATGTACATTTTCTTTAGAGATTTCAAAATTGTTGGGGTTTCAAGGACTTTCAACAAAAAATTATCAAATAATTGTATAAATTGTTTATAAAATAAAAAATATTAAATTTTTTTAAGATAATAAAAAATTAATTATAATTTTATAATTTTCAAGTAAAAAAGAGTTATAGAAGATAATTTTTAATAATTTTACTATTTTAATAAATTATATTCTTTATTTTTTAATTTTTTAATTAATAAATAATAAAAATAGAAGTTATAAAAAAATACATTTAAATAAAAAATTAGACTTAATATATAATTTTTTATATTTTTGTTATTAAATTTACCAATCAAAATAAAATATATGAAACAAAATTTTAAAAAAAATTAATAATAAAAAAGATAAGTTATATAAAACAGACATGTATAGATTTTTATTTAAAAAATTTAATAACAAATATTTAAAAATTATATTTAGTTTTTTTAAAAAAAATATTTATATAAAATTTTGAGGATAGAGACTCTGTAAGATCGAGGACATAATCTCTATCACTATATCAAAAAAAAATTATCTCTTATTCTCATTCTTTCAAAAAAAAAAATTTAAAAAATTTTGTCATCACTACTTTTAGTTATATAGAATCATAATTGATTATTTTTTAAAAAAAATTAGTGATTTAATGTCAATATTTTTTTTTAATTTAATTCTTTAAAGATAAAAACTCTCGATTCAGTCTTTTACAAATTTTTTTGCTACCAAAATGATTCTTATGTTACGCAAACTTTTTCCAAGTCGTAAAAGGAAGCCTGTATATAGCCATTAGTTCATAATAAATACTTGCCTCTGTGATATATATATATATATTTTCGAAACAGTGTCATTTGAGTAAATTTTTATCCAAATTTAAGTCGTTTTAAACATCAAATGGTTTTGCAAAAGTTTTCCCAATAAATTTATTTGGGGAAAAAATATAACTCTTAGACAAGTTTAGGTTATAAACTAATGATCTATAGATTTCTATTTATTAATTGAAAAGAATTTGTCTAAGAAAAAGATCACTTTGATTGGAAGAAAATTTTTAAATAGTTAAATTGAGTGACTTTATCTTTTAATGATTAAATTAAAATAAATATAATTTTTTAAGGATAGTAATTCTAATTGTCACTTGCATGGATCTTAAGGGTTTAGAAAATAGAGTGGTAGGAAAGAAAATTTAGTAAAAAATTTTTTATTTGATTCTTAAAATTAAAAAAAAAAAGAATTAATAAATTTTATGTTAATTTTTTTTTGTTAATTTTTATTATCTAAAATTTAAAAAATTAAAAAAATAAAAAATAAAAAATTATCACTTAATTTTTTTTATCTTTTTTGTTCTCCTTGTATTTTTTATTTATTTAAGATTGTATTTTGAGATGAAAAGGAGAAGAAAGTAAAAGGAATTAAAGGGTGAGAATAACTATGGAGAGGTCAAGCTCCCAAGGTTTGCTCATCCTCCCATTGGTTCTTTAAAATTAAAAATAAAAGTTTACATTTTAATTTTTTTTCTCTCCTTTAAGTGAAGGAAAAATAGATGAAAATATGTCAAACTCTCTGTAACATTACCTTATAGAAAAAAGAAAAAAATGTTAAATAATAATTTTTTTCTTTTATTTAGATTTTATAAATTTTTTAATTTTAAAAAATTAAAATTAATGAAAGAAGAATTAATGAACACTGAAGGAGAGAGGCATAGTCAAGAAAGATGCCCACGTGGTGGAAAAAAGGGGCACCTTGACCTTGTCCTCAGGTCATTTGACCATATGGAATAATAATTGTGAATCCAACATTACAAAACAGTCTTGGATTCAAAGGAAACCATAATTTTCTATGTAAGATGGAGTAGTTACTAGTTATTAATCATCTTATGCAAAGACTTTTGGTGGCTTTCAATTTTGGTGAGCAATTTTCGAGTTTTAAAAATGAGTTTGTCGAGATG
This sequence comes from Senna siamea, assembly GCA_031216115.1. Lineage (NCBI taxonomy): Eukaryota > Viridiplantae > Streptophyta > Magnoliopsida > Fabales > Fabaceae > Senna > Senna siamea. The sequence goes on from CM062356.1 coordinate 17,306,638, forward strand.
TGAGATCCATCCAGATGCGTCCCCCTAAACCATTATGATGTCTCAGACACTGTTGGTTTTCTGTGAAAATATTAGTCACCTCACACAGCTTCACAAACCCTCCAATTAATAATCAATCTTTTTGGTTGTACTTATCTTATATTTGACCACTCAACAGCCATTTCCTCACCCTAATGATTATCATATTAGTACCAAGTTGATGATAACCAAAACTTGTTACGTACGTATATTGTATTAATTAATTTATATATTAATTAATAAAATTTATTTATTTTTTTTATTTTTATTTTTTTATTATATAAATTTTTAATTTTAAAAATTAAATAAATATATAAATGATGGAGTACAATTTATTTATCTAAAAACTTTTTGATAATAATATTTTAGTTCTTGATCAGTGGTAATGCATATAAAATTTCAGCTTACAATTGTTTATTTATTTACGAAATTTGTTGTTGAGCTGGTAAAATCAAACCAAGAAACAATTTGTCTGACTGAAGTTAAGAATTCATAAAGTTAACAAATTTGCCTCTCTCTCTCTCTCTCTCTCTCTCTCTCTCTCTCTATATATATATATATATATATCCTCTAAGAGAAAAGTGATTAAGGATTACTATATATATATATATATATCCTCTAAGAAAAAAGTGGTTTGAATCTTAATTTTGTTTAAAATTTGAATAAATTACATATTTTTTAAATTACTAAATTACACTTACTTCATTTTTAATTTATTTTTTGCCAATAACAATAATTTTATATGTAAAAAATTATAATTTTATTTTTAATATAATAATAAATTTAATTAAGCATATATTAAACTTTAACATAAGGTTCTTATGAGGGAATAGTCAAACCAATTAAATAATTTTATTATTTTAAAATTAATATATATCATGTATAATATAATTAATATATATCGAGTATAATTTTTAAAATTAAAAAATGATAATTATAATCTTATTAAACCTCATGTAATGTTTGTGTAATTTACTATAATATTTAAAATAATAAATATAATTAAATTAAAAATATCATGTAATTTTTGTTAAAAACTTAAGTGCACCACTTATTGTATCACTTATTTATATATTGACCAATAAAATTTAACTAAATCTTTATTTTTATAATAATTTAAAATAAAAAAATAAAATAAATGTTATTAACCAATAAAAAATAAAGTGATATAAACTTTACGCTAAAAAAATCTCATTTTCATTTGATACTATCCAAAATATTATTGAAAACTGAAAATGATCAAAATACTTATATTCAATGGATACTTACAATTTTGCCATTTGATATGGGTCTAGATCCTAAATTTGACAAGGTTCAAGTCTAGGTCAAATTTAAAACTATTACATATATTATACTAGATACTTAGCACCCACAATAATAGAGTCACATTTTCTTTAATTTTTGAAACATATTATAAAATAATAATTTTTATATTTAAAATAATAAATTAAATAATAAAAAGTTATTTAAATCTTTATTATTTTCTTTTAACCTCTTATTATTTTTACTTTCTCTCTCTTCTCTCTTCATGTCATATATTTTATTTTATATTTTATATTTTATATTATATAATATATATTTTGTAAGATTAATAATCAAAAGATCCTAAACTCATTATAATATTGATAATTTTTAAATTTTTAAATATTAAATTAAATAATATAAAGTTATTTAACTCTTCACTATTTTCTTCTAATATCTTATTATTTTACTTTCTTTCTCTCCTCTTTTTACATCACATATTTTATTTTATATTTTATATTACATAAAAAATATTTTTTTGAGACCAATAACTAAAAGACACCATACACATCATAAGATAAATATTAAAATATTATATATATATATATTAGATACATAAATTTATTATAATTACTATAATAAATATATGTGTAATTATATATATATATTTATTTTTTTTACTTTAGAGAGGCACAAAGATACTTCTAAAATTTAGAGGAAAATCCAATCTTCAACTCCTTTTATATATATTAGACATATTCAATGAAAGTACTCTATTTATATAAAAAAATGGAAGGAGATCTTTTCAACCATTATATATAAATTAAATAATTGAGATTAAAATATTATTTTAAATATATTATGTAATAGTCGTGTGAAATTTAAAATATATCAAGTGAGAGTTACGTGAAATTTAAAATAATATTTTAATCTTAATTATTCAATGTAATCTAATGATTTAAAAGAACTTTTCTCATTTTTCATATAAATAGAATGCTCTCACTTAATGTGAAATATTAATTTTATATGTTTTTCTTTATATCTTTGCTATTAAGTTTTTTAGTTAAAATTAAAAAAAATTTTAAAAATAAAAAAATAATAATATAAAATTATATAAATTATATACGTATTTATTTTTATTAAAAAAATTAATAACAAAACATAAAAATTGTTTTTAAATTTTTTTTATATAGTAATTGTCTAGTTATATTTGATATTATAGTTGTAAGATTTAATTGTATTTTAAAATTTGGATAATATTATAGTGGCCATTTTTTTATATTTTATGATTTTAATAAAAATAAACTTTATAAAAATAAATTTTAAATATTTTTTATGTCTTAAGTCCAAAGACTATAGCTAGTACCCCCCTTAGACCCTAATCACAATCATCTCTTGGGTACAGACTAGAGCCACATGGTCACCCAGTTTATACATAAAACGTTGGCTTTTCATAATGGAATTTTGTATCTGGAGGCTCGACGTTGTTTGATGGTGGTTCACATTTCTGACGATGAATGTTAAACAAATCTCTATCTGTACGTTTCCAGGTTTCCTAAGAAAAAAAATTTAAATATAACTTTTATATTTTTTTAATAAATAAATTTTACATATTTTTATTTTAATAAAAAATTAAATCATAAAAATATAAATAGTTTAGACTAATTCATTAAAAAATAAAATCATATTTATAAGTAAAATCATATTATAAACACGTATCATTTAATAAATACTTACTCTTAGACGATCCAAAGACAAGATCCTATCTAAACAATCTTTAATAATGACCAAATTTAATATTCTCAAGTTCTAGTACCTTTGAGTATTGGGTTGCACTCCTAACTCCACTTCGTTAAATTAAATATGCAGAAGGCCGATCAATCATGCAATATATTTTTTTTTCACATAATTATGTGCTAAGATACATTACATTGTATAATGTCCATCAAACCAAATTACCAAAATTTGTCGCACTAGGCTATCATGACAGTAGCATAACAGTCCGTCAGAAAGCGACATTCATTAGGAACGAGAACCAGACACAAGAAACAAAAAAGCTAAGCAACACGAGGCAGACCCACTCTACACTACGCGAATATCGTTAAAGTCATACGTTGTGCTTTTACTTTTGCTTTTTGAGGCGGCTGTTATATTATATTCTCCCAATCACATATCTTAGACAAATAAGAGAGACAGTGAGAGTTTTGGACTTACGTTGAACTTCACTTTCCTATGGTGTTAAAAACGATAAGGAATCGTTCGGGATAGATGCTACTGATAAAAATATTTAGTAAATTTTCTGTTGTCTTTCGTTGATTTTGATGTATTGCATTTTTTTAATGTTTAAAATACATTGCAACAGGTGTTAGATAAGGTTTATTGTATATAGATTATAAAATTCTGTATTGGTGTTACTATCATCTAACAAATTCTAATCATTTTTAACACAACGTTAAATCCAAAAATATCAAAATGAATGTATTATCAACGGTTTGTGAAATATTAGTACCAAATATGACGTTTGTGCAGTAAAAGATTGCCACAAAGATAATTAACAACCGGGGCAGATTAATCTTACTTATATTGCTCATTAATTTACGTACAGAAGCTCTAGTAAATTTATGATATCAAAAACTATCTTGCTCAGAAGTACATTCAGAAGCGAATATGAACTTAAAATAGTTACAGGGTCAACAAGTGAGACCTAACCTTGAATTGATTCCAGTTATGATGCACTGGGGAGTGAGAGAAATACATGAGTCTTTCATCTTTCATATTTCTGTAGGGGAAGGTTTCTAAACATCATCTCAGTCAAAAAACAGTCCAATTTTGCAAGGAAAAAGTATAATTACGAGTCATTATACAGTCAAATAGTTCATGGAACTACATCTGAAAGTAGATGTGTAGTAGTTACAGATGAGACTGAACAGACTGAGACACTGCTAACTAACAAGGCTATTTTTGATGATCTATATTCGGCAAACATGCTACAAGGTCATACTGAAATTCACCCTCCTTATCACTTATCAGTATAGGATTCTTCGCATTACACCCAAAATCTCAATTAACTTCTGTTACAATTTTAACTCTCAATGTATCAGGGGATCCCGAACTTCGTATTAAAATTTGGCAAACCTTCAACTTGGCGCATGTCAATCAAGCTGGGAAGAATAGTCATCGTGAATCATGAAGGTTAAGTAAAATGGGTATAAAAGATTTACCATGACCTGAAACCATGAAAAGAGCAAAATAACTAACAATCTTCTTCATCACATCATGCTTGCACCATAAACTGAAGTAACCGCCAAGTTTTAGAACACAAAGCTTCAACAGAATGGAAAAAAAAAAAAACTTCAACGGAATTATGAAAGTGGAATGGAATGACATACCTTTTCGTCCATTATGAGTTCTGAGTGACACAAGCCTATACTGCGGTAACACCATGTCATGCTGGAACCCAACAAGTGGAAGCATACAAAATGCGTCCCTTCCAACCCTGAAGCATCCAATTGTTGTCTTCATCAAACACAAAATCTTTGTGGTACCATGCCTCCATCTTGTTCCTGAACTTGGCCATTAGCTCCTTATTCAAAGGGAGCTGCTTGAAACCAGCCCTTGCAACCCTTACCTGCCATTGCTTGTATGTCTCAGGCCTTTCGACCCTCTCCAAACCTTCACATGCCACAACATTCATAGCCTCCCGACCATAGAACTCTCTCTCAAGCATCAACCTCCATTCGTTATCACGGGGTACCATAGTATCAAACATATCGAACAGTGCAGAAAAATGGAACAGTGCCTCCCTGAACCGAGTGACAAAGAAAGGGGCATTGTAGGATCCATTTATAATGCAATGAACAAAAATATCCGGATTCATCTTCCTTATTAGATTCAGAACTGCATTCCTAGGACTGTGCACTTCAGTGGTCTCGTCCAGTATATTCTTAAACCTCATCAGACAGTTCACAGCAAGTACCTCATTCCTCTCGACCTTAAGGTCTTCAATTCGAATGGTATCCCAGTTTTGTGACGCTATGGCTTTGTACTCAAAGGGAACATGGAATCGTTGGCAATAGTTAGCCAACCGACGACCGGTTTCCTCTATTCTTTCTGTTGGACGAAAGCCAGGTTGGGGAAATTCTATTCCTGTGATGCGCAGCTTGGGAGGCCCACCATCTCTATTTGACAGAAACTTAATTAGCATTGGCCACTGGTAACCATATAGGATACCAAAATCGACGATATGAAGGGTTTCTGCCTTTTCAGCTGCTTTCATAATCATTTTGATATTAAAGAAATGTGCAAACTTCTTGAAAGGTGAGGCAGTCATACTAACTTGGTAAGCTTTCAACATATCAGCAGCAGAGATCCTCTTGGAGCTCAGAGAGTTATAAAATATCTGGGTTCCAGCACCAGCTCCAATCAAACGTGCCTCAAGCCCATTGGCGAAGTAATGAGCCACCCTCTGTGATGCATCACCGCAGGGAGAAGAATGCTCCCTTATCTGCTTCAGTAATTCATGAGCTGTCCTGCTATCATTTGCAGACACAGATTGTGCACATAAAACCAGAAGTGTCCTCAAATCCACGGTTTCTTTCTTCCTGCCTTGTTTCTTAGAGCGAGTCTTCCCTCCATCAGACGAATCTGCAGCCTGTTCACTTGGCTGCACGCCTCTGAGCAGTTCACACTGCAAACCTTTGTGCTCAGCACATAATGGAACATTCTCAACACCAAGCAACACTTTATCAAACATTTCCGATAATTCACTCTCATCAACATACACTGCTGACTGCTTGTTACTTCTCCCTTCCTCTTCAGCATCACTACCTTCACGCTCATGATTCTTTCTACCTTTTAATCCATCCCTAACATCTTTCTCCATAGTGATTACTGCCTTTCCTCCCGCTCCCTTTGACTCTAGAGACATTGGTTTGCTCTCCAGACCAGTGACGAGTTGAGCTCCTCTAGGAAGAAATTTTCTGGCTTCCTCTAAACCTCTATTGAATTGAGAGACAGAATCTGCGTCACTAAAGATATTTTGAGCCAAGAGTTTAGTAATAGAAGAATCCAAATCCAACAGTCCATTATAAAAAGCATTTGGAGGTTGAAAGGGCTGCTGAGAAATGGATTGTGAAGTAAACTGGAAAGCATAGTCACCAGAAGCAGGGGTATCCGGTGAAGAGGTCCTTAACTCCACTGAGTTGTTGGTTCTTGTGCTGGTGCTGGTGCTGCTACCGTTACTACCAGAATCAGTACTAGTTCCAGAACAATGACCGTCTGGGCTCTCCACATTGTCAACGAGGGGGTGTTGGTTAGGGGAGAGAGGATGGTTCTCTCCAAGAGCGTCATAGAATGATTTCTCAGTAAGTTTCAAACTGAGGGGATCATAAAACATGCATGGTTTCTGTTCAAAGTTCTCTTCCATAAGCATTTGGCTTATGTACTTGGCAGTTTCTGAAAAGTCTGTGTCTTCCAGAGAAGGATCCGCCTCCGAAGTCATTGTTCCAGATGAGAAATCTGGCACCCCTTCTACAGGATTCGCACTCCAGGATGGATTCATCCGTGCTCCTTCAGAATACACGCTTGTGTGTGAAGCAAAACTAACAGGGTCCACTTCAGGTTGATAATAAGGATCACCGGAGTAATTAACAAAGTTCCCATAAATTTCGTCGAGATCCCAGTGATTTCCGAGATTTTGGTTTTGATTTGGATCAGAGAGGACGGTACCATCGCCAATTTTGAAGCCGTTTATGAAATCATGGGTTCCAGACAAGTTTGGATCCATTAATCCGAAGGTAGCAACAAAGTCAGAGTTTGACGCGTAAAGAGCAAGCCACAAAAACAAACAAAAAAAAATTTCCTGCGTACATATTGATATGGTCAATAAGCCGGACAGTCATAATTCATAAATATAATTCATAAACAACAGAAGCAAGAGAATATAAGAATAGAAGTATGAATTCGACGATAAAATGGCTGATCAATGATATGAATTTGATGAATATTACAAAAGATGGAACACCAACCTAGAAGGTACCCTGAATCATAGCAGTGATGTGATGCAAACTACACGTTTGATGAAAGTCCGGAGAGAAGAAGAGTAATAAGAAGGATGAGAAAAGCACATGGAGACGAAGGTGGCAGTATGTGAATGCGAGGTTCAGTTATATATAAAAAGCTGCTTCATTCACTATTTGTAATTTGATGAATTGGATAGACGCGAAGCTTCGGAGAACAAGGGCCTGTGACTGAAAATTCCGATGAGTATGATACCACCAAACGTTGTGTCAATTTCACGTTTGACTCGAATGGCAGGTTATCCATTAAACACTATACAGTACGCTCGTCGTCTCGTCTCTCGTAGGTTCGACATAATTTTTCAGAAATTAAAAATTATTGAAAAGTTCACTCTGTTTCCGTATTTCTATTTCTCCCCCTGCTTTCGTCTTCTTTTGGTTTATTTATGTTAATTGTTATTTCAGCGTTAATTCATGTGAACAGTTTACATAATACTCATTTCAATTTTATGAATTATGATGATAATCCCTTAGCTTAGGGGTGTTTGAGAATGTTTTTGTGATGGTGAAGCAGTTTATTTTTTAAAAAAGTATTTATTTTAAAATTTTGAAGTGTTTCAAAAGAAAAATTTATAGTATTTTTGGATGGTAATAAAACAAAAGTTAGAAATTAAAATTTCTATAGTTTTACTTCTAACAAAAAACAAAAATTACTCTTTTTGTAAAGAATTTGACTTTTTCAGTTCGATAATATTTTGCGATTATATAGAAAATATCAAGGTCAAAAGATAGGCAATTAGATAGGGTAATCACGGGTGTTAATGTATCTATGTATGCACTTAATTTTAAATATAAATAAAAAGTTAACTACTTTTTTTTTTTTTTATACATTTATAACTAAAAAAATCATATAATATAATATATAATATATACTTATGATATAGAAATATAGAAATTGAAGGAATCACACCAAATATTAAACAATGGAGCATAATATAATTGACACACCTTATTTTTATTAATTTATTTATTTTGTAAAGAACCTTATTTTTAAATTTAAGTGTGGATAATTCCTCTTATTTACATGGGAAAGAATGGATGAGAAATAAATATTAAACGTACCGAACATTTAGCTTTTTAATGTGACTTTTTCTTTAGTACATTTGGCTACCCATTCATGTTGTTCAAATTTTCATTGACAATTTGACATGTCCATGTAACCTAATTAATTGTTTATGTTAAAATGGACGTCCAAATCAAAGAGAGTAAGTGTAATGAGCGTACTTACAAGGTTCAAGTTTCTAAAGAGCGACCGAATATTCTTCGTATTGCTTGGTTGCCAAGTTTTACTTTTCTTCCAAATCAATCTGATCAATCTTGAGGAGCAAGTCTTTACTTGGAGAAATTATTTAATACGTCCCTAAACTATTAATTTTTCTATCGTATTTGCTTTTGATATTAATGTAACTAAATAAATATGTTATAAAACCCACGTGAGGTCTCCTAGAATACAACACTTGTTTGAAATTTCAAAAGTTTCCTCTCAACATATATAATTATTCCTTTTATTTAAAAAAGATTTGTTGACTTCAAGCCTTGTATTTGTCTAAGGATATTATATATCACAACTTTACTAGTTTTCTTTGACTTCTCAAACTTCTTCATCGTTCATTTGGTAGACATTAGGTATTATACACATCGCACGCGCACCCCACATTCGTTGCTCATGCAGTGCACATACGCACACATGCCATCTGCAGGAGCATTTGAATTGCACCTTTAAATCAATTAAATATGATGTCAGTGGAACATGATTTTAGATTAATTAATCCTCAAAATTAGTGTTGTTAAAAAATTAGTCAAAAATTAAATAAATTTATCAAAACAGACGACTGTATAGTTTATTGATTTAAAAATATTAATCTTTTTTATCAATTTTTCAAGCGCCTATGAACGAAAATGATAAAAAAAAAAAAGAGAAATGAGGGAGAAATAAAAATAAAAAAAAGATAAGGAGTCTGTACGTTATGACATATTTTTAATTAATAGATAATTTTTTGATTTGTTTAAAAATATAAAATATAATTTATATTTATTTTATTTTTTGGTAATAAAATTATATAAAATACTTATTATTATATTTAATTATAAATATAATTAATAGATAACATTAATACTAGTTAGAACTATAAATTATTAGATTCACTAGTCTATTTTTTCATATTTAAAACTTTATTTATAAAAAATATATATTGTTTTAATATTTTGAGGTAGATTAATTGTATATTAAAAAATGTTAAAATATTCATAAAAACTGAGAAAGAAAACACAATATTAATTAGTAATTACTTTAGGAAGAACCTTTTTTTTCCATTAGGAGGCACTTCCTTTGAAATGCTTGTTTAGGCTAATTACGTACCTGGCTACTCATACTTCCTTTGGCTTGACCTGTATCAATTTTATTATTTATGACACCGTATCGAAGTTTGAAGCATTTCGTCAAATAATAGAAGATAACATAAACTATAAGACACAAGAACCAAATATATATTATCAAGACGCCACTGCCCAAGTCCAAGGAAACTATCACTATACTAGAAGAGAAACAAAACCTTGCAAACTAAAATAAGTTATTTTGTTAAAAATATATATTGAATTAATTACACTCTTTTTTAAAAAAATGACCTAATTATACATTTGATATAAATTTGACTTGATTATATTTGATATCCCTTTTATTTTAAAAAAATAAATAAATTATTTAGTCTCTAAAAAATATGTTATCTTAATTTAGTTCATAAAAGATAAAATATTTTAATTTAATTCTTAATGTTGGGATATTTTTACTTAACAAAATTATATTTTTTATAATAAAATAATTTTTAAATTTAATCAAGTATTGAAAGTTAATTTTGTTTGAGTTATTTTAATTGTCAAAAGAAAAAGGCTTCTTGAGCCATTAAATTCTTTAAAGTAAAGTAATATTGTAGTTGAGCCTAATTATTTGAAAGATGATGACCCAAATATTTTTTTTTGCCCAAAAGCCTGATGCTTTTTTCCTTATAATTTTTGGTTCAGCCCAATATAATATTCCAGCCAAAGAACTTGAAAATTTCAACTTCTTCAAGGAAAAAAAAAAGTTTCTCATCTCCATAGAACATTTGAATTACATTGCATATTTTTAGCAAAAAGAAGAGAATGTCAGGTGCCCAATACAAAGTGAAGAATTCACCAAAAAGGAAATATGAAGTCTTAGCCCCTTGCTGTATGTTTTGTGGCTCAAGGAATGAAAGTCTAAAATTTTGAAGATGTTAACTCTGCATGTTGAAGTATTTTTCATTCTGCCCAAGACAAAAAGGACATCAGAAAGCTCCACATTTTAAGAGTCTAACGGACAAAAGACTTTAGTTTACCATCCACTAAAACTTGTGCAAGTGGCTTATCTTCTGCAATTGTGGCTAGTTTACTAAAGCACTCTAAATTGTCTCAAGACTATGAAGAGGAGCAACTAACATTTATTATTTTGCTCAGAAAGTTTCTACCAACCATTTTCCAAAATTAATTACAAGCTCCAATGGTTATAATTTAAATTCTTAAATGCTGGTAGATTATCTTCAGAAGTGAAGAAGCTAAAAACAAAAAATCTAAGTGTTCACCTACATTCTTTGAAGTTATTGATTGCTTTTAAGTGTTCATTTGCTCTAAGTGATTTTATTGCTGCTAAATTGTAATTTGAGTCATAAATTTCTCTTCATCTTTTTTTTTTTCTTTTATCTAAGTGTCAGGTGAGAATCTAATATAGTTGATGAGAGATTTATTGAGTATTCTTAAATCAGTACGTTGCTGATTTAAGTTTGTTTGAGGGAGTTTCTGGTGTGTTCATTAAGAGCTACTTGAGAGAGTAAAAGCAAGTGTACTTATCCTTCTTCGGGTTATCTGGTGGATATAGGCATAAAAGTAGTATATGATGATCCCATAGGTGAAGGTTTCTAGGTTGTATGCTTTAGTGATTACCCATATAGTAAAATACTCTTGTTGTGTGCTTGGGAGAGGATGTAGAATTAAGTTTAGATCTGAACGTCTATAAACCTATGGAGTGATCTTCTCAATCCTATCTCTTTACATTCAATTTTTACGAAAAAAAAAAACTTATTCTTAGGTGCTTGATGAAAAACAGAAAGTTTTTTGAAAAGAAACAACATTAACTTGTTTTGCACCATACACCTAACTTTCAAAATATAAAAAAAAAAATTCTAAGATTAAAAAGACACTAATTCAACCCCCCCTTCTTGGTGTATTTTCTGTCTAACATCTAGCGTCAAAGCTTAGTATTTTTGTTTTAGGATTAACCTCCTAAAATAAAAAGATCCAAGCCATAATGACTCAATAACTAGAAGGACACTCCATCAATAGTCCACCTATTTTCAATGGAGTAAACTACTCTTACTAGAAAACAAGAATTTGGAGGGTCATTGAAAACGGCCCCTTTCCCATAACCAAAGTGGTGGATGGAGTTACAATTCCAAAACATAAAGATGAATGGACATAAGAAGACAATGAACGATTCGAGGTAAATAGCAAGGCCATAAACTTCATGTTCTACTCAGTTGGCGCAGAAGACTACAGAAAGCTATCAAATTGTGAAACGGCTAAAGAGATGTGGGAAAAGCTGCAAGTCACTTACAAGGCCACCAAAGAAGCCTGAAAAACTAGGATTGACAAGCTGCTACATGATTATGAAGACTTCTCAATGAAGCTGAATGAAAACATTGAAGGGATGTTCCAAAATTTTGGAAAAATCCTAAATGATCTTGATGCTCTTGGAAGAAAAATCTCAAGAGAAGATATAAAAAGAAAGATATTAATGTGTCTTACTCCACCTTGGGATGCTAAGGTGACTGTTATACTTGAAGTAGGAAGACTAGACACCATGAGCTTTGACAAAATGAGAGGGAACCTCTAGGATTATGAAGGAAGCTTTTTGAGAGATGCTCCAAGAAGTCAAAGGAAGGAGAAAGATATTGCCCTAAAGACAACTCAAGAAAAAGAAGAATTTCATGTTGATCTGAATGATGACAAGGAGATGACTTTATTCTCAAAAAGGATGTATGGATTCTACAAAAAAAGATATCAGAACAAAAATAGAGGATTCACATCTAGAAGAGAACCCTCTGGAGAAATAATCACCTGCTATGAATGCAACAGACCAAGACACATCAAAGCATATTGCCTTTTACTCAAAAATGGAAAAGGTAAAAAGAAAGCTATGGTAGTAAACTCTACATGGAGTGATGATGAGTTGCTGGCTACTGATAGTGAAGGAGAAGACAAGGAGGAAGAAATTGCAAACCTCTTCTTAATGGCAAAATCAGATTCAGAGGAGCAAGAAGCTTCTGATAATGAGATAAATAATCAACCTTATACTTATGATGCGTTGCTTAATGCTTTTGATACTGTGTTAGAATATTTTAAAAGGATTATTTTCAAATATAATGAACTCTTAAAAGCTTAAAAAAAGGTTTTGAGAACGAGGCTACCTACTTTAGGCAAAAGGTGAAGTGATAGATGTACTTCATTTGACACAATTACCTTGCACATTTGGAGCATTTGAGTCCTAGCTTGGTGTCATCTAAAGTTTTGAAGGAGATGAACCCTATGAGAGAGGTGTTTGGGGACTTTATTCAAGATCGATACCCTGTTGAAGGTCCCATTTCGCTCGATAAATATGGCCCTTCTTTGGAAGAGGAAGATTTGCCGTATGGGGTAGTTTTGATGACCTCGAGTCTGATGAGGGTCCTTCCACTTTGCAAGGCAGTCCTTTAGAAGATCCTTGAGAGCCTTGCACAGAATCCTACTTATCCAACTACTAAAGGTCCTGGGAATGCCTAGGAATGATTTTGTAGGAAATTTTATTTTCTAATTTTTACTTTGCAATTTTCGAGAGCTACCTCATCCTTTGTATTGAATTTTCCCCTTTTATAAGATTCAATATTTTTGTTGAATGTTTGAGGTGGATGCCTTGTCATTTCTTGTTATGTTGTTACTTTTAAGGGCGAAGCCACACCTTTAAAATAAATAAGATCAAGAAAACTATTAAACGAATTAAGTATGATCTTTTTAAATTGTAAATAAATTAATTACAAGATACATAATTTTTTATAAATATATACATGTTCATTTATATAAAATAGAAATTTAACTTTACTAATATATATATATTTATATATATAATATTGCCCATACTTAGCATGAGCCTAATCTAGTATATCTAAACTCTCTGTGAAACTTAAATCTTTTAAAAATAAATTTATTTATAAAGAATTAAATAACCAAGTTTATAAAATTTTTGAAAAAAATGAATTATAATTTAAAATTGATTACTTATCTTAATATACTTAAAAATTTTAAGGAAAACTATCATAATTTAGTTTACTCTAAACAATAAGCAACTTATTTGATTTTTTTGATATATTTTTTCTTATTTACATCTGATGTCAATTTCAAAGATAATGGTTGTCAACTTTTGATTTGAACATGTCACTGTCAAAAATACATATCTAAAGTTTTGTAATGTATGTCGCTATATATTACCCTTACAAATTCAAGTACAAATTTTTTTTTTTTTTTGGCTTCATAAAAAAACTTCAAATTTTTGGTTGAGAAGAACGTGCGTCGCAGAACAGAATAGCGACACAGATTTTAACAGCAACAGATTAAAAATTTTAGATGTCATTTCTTGTCATATGAAATTGTCACCTACGTGGCCTCCCTTCATTTTCATGAGGTATTCTTATATCAAACATATCATACAACGTAGAGTGATAATACATTGCCTCCTTGAACCTTGTGAGAAAGAAGGGGGCATTATAGAATCCATTAAGGATTGTTTGGATGAACATGTCTGAATTCATCTTCCTAGTTAACCTCAGTACTGCTTGATGCATGCTTTCTCAACAGCTTCCATAATCATCTTGTTAAAGTTTGTGACGAGCCAAGAAATGAGCTAACCTTTGTGATCCATCCCCAAAGTAGGGAAGAATGCTTTCTGATCTGCTTTAGTCGTTCATTAGCAACTCTATTGTCATTTACAGACAGAGCTTGTGCACTCAAAAGCAGAGATTTTCTGAATTCGTCACTGTCTCCCCACCATACCCTTTTCTCTGAAACTTGTTTTCACTCTATACCACTTGGTTTTATTGCTTTGTTTGATGATCCACTATCATTTTCAGCGCTTATAGATAGCTTCTTGGTACTAAGCATCACAGATCAAACTCAGCTGAAGCTTCATTCTCTTCCTGCTTCTGAATTACCCACATTCATGCTCGTGATTTTTTCTACTGTTCAACCCCATCAGTCGTGAGTTCTCCCTTGTATCTCTCTCTGTATTTAACTTTGGAGACATTATGATTGGTGGAAACATGGTCTTGGCTGGAAAGGAAGGGAAAGGATGATTGTTTAGAAGAGCATGGTACCATGAGTTTTGCTTACCTGCTGACTCCAGGGGTCATAAAACAAGGAAGGCTTTGTAATTTAGCGAAGATTCATGGCGTCTTTCTCATTATTTCTGTGATGTGACCACCTTCAGCAGATCACATGGCCAATATTCCCACAAGAAGAACCACTCACATATATCTTAAGTAGGATCATGTTCTCATCCTATGTGAATAAATTAAAAAGACATAACCAAATGATTAGGCCAAAAAAACTGGATATATTGTGAAGATGGTATTGTCCGTTACACAAGCTGTGAGAGACAGTGGTCTTCTAGCGTGACTAATTAAGCAGACAACATACAAAACCACATGCCACCACCAAATCTATATCTCTGAGTCACAACAGATTATACTGTATAACATTGTTCCAACTGGTAATCCTGAATTAGTTGATGGTAAGCTTTAAGTTTAATAACTACGCAAATGCCTTCATTCTGCACAACTTTTCTTACAGAAAAAAATAATAATAAATTGTCAATATATCAAAAGTAAAGAAACATTTTTTTTCAAAATCAAGCTATGAAGTCCATATTAGGCAGACAATGGTCAAAGAGCAATTATATACATAATCTCAAGAAGCCATAATTTTCAATCATGTACTAGTACAAAATATGTCCCCCGCTTCTCACTTGAAAATAAATAAATAAATAAATAAATAATAATAATAATAATAATAAAAAGATTTGAATCTTTTAAAAGTAAGAAAAAACTATGAAATTTGTGATGTATGAAAGAGATATAAAGAAAAAAATTTGATCCCTAATCTATTTAAGATAAACTATTTATTTATCTCTCTCTTAATAATTTTTCTTCTTCTGATCTTTCTCTATTTTAAGAACTTCTTAATGTAAAGTACTTTAAAAAAAATTTTCCATAAGAAAAGGACGGGGAGGGCGCTCTGTGTGTAAATTTACATTCAGTTTTTCAAAACATGTACATAAATGAGTATAAGATTAAAAGTAGACTCTTAGGCAGGATCCCCAAAACCTAAAATTTCAAGATCCTGTTGGTTAGGGATGCCTAAAACCAAAAGGAAGAGTCCATCTAAACATGTCATTCATATAGTCTTAAATTCTGGGAACGGAAGATGTGGAACATAAGGCCTATGAAGGTACCCAACAGGAGGAAGCATAGATAATTCGGCCCTTCCATCCTTGTAGCATCCACTTGCCATCTACATCAAGCATGAAATCACTGTGGTACGCATTTCTCAACTTATGCTTCAACACGTGGATGAGACGGTGATCCATAGGTAGCTGCCTAAGACCAGCCCTCATGTTCCGAACCTGCCATTGCTTGTATGTCTCAGGTCTCTCAACCCTCTCACTGCCCTCACAAGCTAAGATATTCATTACCTCCCGCCCAAGGAACTCCTTCTCAAACATCAACCTCATTGAATCTTCAGCATCAACGGTAGTGTCAAGCATATCAAACACTGATGAGTACTGGAAAAGAGCCTCCCGGAACCGTGTCACAAAGAAGGGTGCATTATAGCACCCATTGACTATAGTCTGCACAAATATATTGGGCTTTGCATTCCTAATTAACCTTAAAACAGTATCTCTAGGACTATTCACTGCAACTGTCTCATCAACCAGATTCTTAAACCGAATCATACAATTCACAGCTACAAGTTCATTCTTCTTTATCTTCAGGTCCTCAACCTTGATGGTTTCCCATTTCTGTGCAATACCATTATACTCAAATGGAACATTGAAGCGCTTACAATACCTAGCAAGGCGACGCCCTGTCTCCTGGACTCTCTCTGCTGGCCGGAAACCAAGTTGTGGGAGATCTATCCCAGTGATGCGGAGCTTCCTGGGACCACCAGGTAGTACGGAGAGACGATAGATAAGGGAAGGCCACTGGAAGCCATAACGAATACCAAAATCTATAATGTGAAGTGTTTCTGCCTCACCAGATAGATGCCGAATTGTATGGTTTGCAAGAATTATTGCCATCTTGTGGAATGGGCAAGCTGTAATATACATTTGGTGAGCTTTTATCATATCAGCAGCAGAAGTTCGCTTGGAGGATAAAGCAGTGTAGATCTGAGTACCAGTGCCAGCCAAGCGTGCCTCAAGAGCATTTGCAAAGTAATGGGCCAACCTTTGAGATCCACTCCCCACTGAGGAAGAATGCTGCCTAATCTGGTTTAATAACTCATTAGCAGATCCACGATTATCTGTCGAAACAGCTTGGGCACATTGAATTAGTAGTGTCTCTAGATCCACCATTTCCTTTTTATAGCTGTGCTTTCTCACACGGCTCTTTCTTTCACCAGACTTGTCTGAGTCTTTGTTCTTCTCTGGCTTCACACTCTTGTCTGGCCCATTAGGACTGTGAATTTTATCAAAGATACATTCAGGTTTTCCTCTTCCCAACGAAGGTCCAATAAGTATCTTATCAAACAATGCTGATAGCTGCTCACCTTCATCTTCTTCCATGTCAACTGCAGACTGCTTATTGCTTCTCTCGTCTTCTAAATCTACTTCATCTTTTCGCTTATGATTCTTCCTTCTTCCTTTTGGCATGTAATAACTCTCATCTCTCTCCTTTTTAGTTACTACCTCTAGATCCTTTCCTAATGAATGAAAAATATTGGTGTTAGGCAGAAACTTACTGGCTTCCTCTACACCTCTCTGAAATTGCAACTCGGACTCACTTTTACTTAACAATGTAGAATCTGAAAAGCCAGTCCTGTAAGTCCCCATGAACCCCTTATATTTACGGCTATTATTGAAGTTTCTCATATTGTCCATGGGAATTTGTGCTGGGGATGTTGGAGAAGACTGGAAAACGAAATTAGTAGGAATAGGGGCATGCAGTAGAGAAGGCTTGTACTCCGTAAGATCAATGTTACTCCATGGGGACTCAACGGAGTTGGTAGTAACAGTAGCATAACTGCCACTACTACTATGATCACTGTTGCTGCCAGATACACTTTCCTCGGAGCTCTCAGCATGGTGACAGTTGCGAAGATGATGTCGAATGGAGGAATCATTAGGGTACTTCTCGCCAATAACCTCGTAGAATGATTCCTCAGCAGCTTGGAGAGCCAAGGAATCATGGAACATGCACGACTTCTCCTCCATGTCCTCTTCCATAAGCATTTGGTTTATGTAACGCAAGACAGTATCGGAGAATTCATTCACGTCTTCGTCCGTACTAATGGTAGACTGGGAAGCGGGATTTCCAGCATAATTGGTATCCATGAACGGGTTGACGGTTTCAATTCCATTTAAGGGGTCAGAATATTGGTGGGATTCAAATCCGTTGATGAAATTGGAGATAAAGGGCGAATCCATGAAGGAATGTATCCTATTTCTAACAAATCAAACGGAAAAGAATACTGTTATTAACAGTATATATCCCGAGAAACCCAAAATTATTACAGTTACAATTACAGTATTCAAATCTCAAACAAGTTATTTTTGCTAAACTAGATCTAACAGCGAAATCATGGGATGTGTAGAAAGGAGAAACCCTACGAAGTAACGAATTTCAGAGGCATAAAAGGGAAATGAAAGATAGAAAGAAATTGAAAGATATTAGTACCTGAGTGAAAAGAAGGAAGAAGCTTTAGAGAAGACACCAAAATATGCAGCAGAAGCAGCAGAAGGAAGAGATAATTAAGCGTATTCTTTATTCTGATTATATATGAAATAAAAGAACATATATAATAATAAAAGATGAGATTCGATTGTTGTTTCTAATCTATGAAACTAGCGAATCCTTCTGGAAGAAAGACCACAATGGTCAGGGTCGAAGACTTGTACTCTCTATAATGGGTTCACGAGTTGCCGTGTGGTCCATGGTTATTGACAATTGAGAATGATAGGTTTTGGAGTTTCGGAGTTATGGAGTGTAACTTTCCACCACGTTGGGTCTCCTCAGACAACTTGGTAGGCCCCAGTGTTGTGTGTGAACGATGGACCGTTTTTCAATCCTCATCCCTCAAGAGCCATTTCCACAGCACGTCGTGCTCCTGTGTGTTCTGGGAAAGTGGCGTGACAATTGATAGTTGCAAAAGTTATGGCCATTAATTTTAAAATTAACTTATTTTTAAATGACATCTTATTAAATAGAATTTTAAAAAACTATTGAGAGATAAATAATTTGTGTTTACAAAATTTATATAAAAATTATTGATTTTGTTAACCTCAAGTTATTGGTTAAAGAGTATTAAATATTTTTTAAAATAATATTTTATCATATTATTTAATGTGTTTTAATTCTTTTAATTAACATAAAAAATACACAATATATTTTAGAATAAGACAATGTTACCTTTATAAATATAAAAATTAAATTTTTAAATCTTAAATTATAAAAATAAATTTAAAAACATTTATATACAAAAATTATTATATAAAATTAGTAAATATATATACAAA
Organism: Senna siamea; assembly: GCA_031216115.1. Classification (NCBI taxonomy): domain Eukaryota; kingdom Viridiplantae; phylum Streptophyta; class Magnoliopsida; order Fabales; family Fabaceae; genus Senna; species Senna siamea. Next base: position 17,325,805 of record CM062356.1, read on the forward strand.
ATTTATCCAAAGAAACAAATAAAACCACCTACATAAAATATAGAGTTTATGTTTTATAATTTTGTAAATCGTCAATTATAAAATTACAAAACATAAACACAAAAATATATATGAATGAAAACTGCCATATAAAATTAACCAAAAAACATTTATGAAAATTATCCAAAAATAAATAAATACCTCAAAAGATTTAAGATTTTATAATTTTATAATTTAAGGTTGAAAAAATTAAAAAATTTAAATTTTGTATTTATAAGGGTAAAATTGTTTTATTCTAAAAATATATTGTGTCTTTGTTGATATTAATTAAAATATTTTTAAAAAATTAAATAGCATAATAAAATTTTACTTTTGAGAGCATTTAATACTCCTCAGTACTGATTAGTAAAACTCAAAAATTATTTTTGATTGTTAAATTATTAAAAAGATAATATTTATATTTTAATTTGTTATTAATGTTATTTAAATATATAAATGATAATAAATATTTATTATTTTAATAAATTATTTAATTTTAGTTAATAAAATGTTGTTGTTTTTATTATTATTTTTATTAATTAAATATTTATAGATAAATAGTTACTGCGATGCTGGTTGGTCAATTGAATTCGAAATAAGATACATCTTCAATTAATGCGTTCACTACAGACTCAGACGTGAAATCAAATTTGGCTTCTTTCCAATGAATTTCATCACTGAAAATAATGGTCGTCGGGTTTAAATGACAGTGAGAGTCTCATCTCATTGGACTAAATTAGAATATTATATAAAGTCATAACTTATAAATCCAATGTTTTTAGATAATAATAGTTGAGAAAAGTGTTACGTTACAAGTTAATGGACTAAATAAGAATTATATAAAATTGATTGACCTATGAATTTAAGTCTTAAGTCACGATATGAATGAATCGTGTATTCAGATTCTTCCATTGACCCTTTATTCTAGTGAGCTTCCCAAAGTAAACGAATCAGGATTGGTATTAATTAAACCTTATTTCAGCAACTAGAAAATAATAAATCATTAGATAAACAGTTAATACTGGGCATTATATTGCTACCAAGTTATTAAATCAATAATCATGCCTTTTTGTTGTCTCAACATTATGACCCTATCATGATTTTTAAAGTAAGGAGGAGACAATTCTAATCTTAATTTAGATTTGATAAAACTGTAACTATTATGTCTTTAATTTTAAAAATTATATTTGATATTTTTTACTTTTAAGGTTTAATACATTACACAGTTTTTTTAAAATATATTTTTTATTAATAAAATAATATTTTTTATAGTACATACTTAGTTTAAAATAATAAAATCATTTAATTCTCTTCATTGTTTATTTTAAGAATCTCATATTAAAAGTTAATATAAATTTAATTATATTTATTATTATATTAAAAATAAAATTTTTGTATAAAATTTATAGGAGGTAAATGTTATTTAACTAATACTTAGATGAGATTTGTGTAATTTTCTATATAATAAAATATGAAGACCATGCAGCATTTATTTACATTTAGTATTCTTAATAATGATATCCACTTATGGTAAGAGTTATTATTTTTAAGATAGATGTTTCTTGACATTGTGTTTCAAAATGAGGATTAAAAGAAAAAAAAATTGAAGAAAAAAAAGAAGGAAAGAAAATATTTATGTTAATTTTTTTTTTCTTCTATTTGAAATTTCTTCAAAGTCATTAATAAATAGTTAAAATTTTAATGCAAAATTTTCTATTTTTTTTTTAAATTTTAAAATCCAAAGAGAAATGTTATCTTATTTCCTTCTTTTCACTTTCATTTCTCCCTATTTTTACCTTCCCAAACACATCTTTAAAGACTGAAGTAAATTTTAAATTGGTTAAAAAAAATTTATCTTTCCGGCTAAATAAATGCAAGAATTTTTTTTAAGTAAAAAAAAATTTAAAACGAGCATATAGTAAAAGAATATTTTACATCGAGGCATCACTTGTGGTTCACATATTGGTCTCGGTAAGCGTGTTTACAAGCACAACTGAAGGCTTTGTGTGTTATTTTTTTCTCTTATTTTGCAGAGATTTTTCTCTTTCATTAAAGAATATTTTCTCCTTCTGTTGGAGAAGACTTTTTCCCCTTTTTATCAGAGAAAGTTTCACACTTTCTTTTACGATAATTTTTTTCTACTTCCATTTAAGAGAACCCCTTTCATAGAAATATTTTAAAAAAATACAATAATTTTAAATCAATATTTATAAAAACAAGAAAAACTTTTAAATCGACATTTATGAAGACTCGGTTTTTATCTTCAAGTATAAAAAAAATTGCAAGTTTGTAAACAATGTTTTATGTCATTTAAACTTATATAAGAGATTTGAATCTTAATTTTTTTTAAACGCATTGCCTAAGACTCATAATTTATTTTCTCTTATTTTATCCCAAGGATTGCAAACTTTTATATATTCTGTATAACGTTTGAACCTTGCCAATATTTCTTTACTGTATGGCCTTAATGCCTTTTTCATCATAAGTGAAATCTAATTTTCTCAACAAAAAAAAAAAAAAGGTGTACTACTCGTCAAACATTTCGTCGAACGGGATATGTTGTCTACCACATTTTTTTCCTAAAAGATGTGATTTAAAACGAAAACCATAAGAAGCTGTGCGGAAACATGCAACCCATCTGAATGTAATTTACTCCTTAAAATATGGAAGGGATATTAAAGAAAACGTACGAAAAGGTTGTACTTAGTTCAAAAGCTCCTGCAAACAGCAAGTGATATGCAAGACATTCTTCCACTTCCATATGACAGTCAAAATACTAAGATCACTTAAGATAAAATAATGAACTGTAGAAACAATGTAAACAAGCCATCAAACATCAGATTCCTTCATGTGTCATTATAAAGTTACATGAACTTACGGCAGCATCCAAGAACTCAATATAAATTGGCACTACCTCAGTTTGTGGCTTAATTACCATACTGCCATGGATTGAATTCGATTGATTTAACATCAACATTATCAGAGCTGCCTGAGTTATCTATAGCCTCCCGATGTTCAGAGTATTTCCCATTATATTGGTAGATTTCCAAATCACCCCATGGTGTAGCTGTTACTTCTTCAGTTAAATCAAACCATCTTGGTGCGAACTTATTCCCTTCGGCCTCTCTAGTTCTCTTTTCGGCACGTTGCCTCTCCTCCAAACTGTTGAGGAACAAACACAACATAAATACACTGGAAAACAACAGTAGAGTGCTAATCATTTTTCAGGCACAGATGAAAGAAAAGGAAAGGGACCTGCTCTTTTCTGCCCCAGCTTTGGTTAGATCACCCATCTCGAGTGCATATCTATCTGAGCGTAGACGAGAATCCGATGCCAATAACTTTTGAGGGGCAGTGTCAAAGCTGTTTATTTTATGTGCAAAATATGTATACTGGAATTTATCGTTCTTTGGAACATCAGCAACATGCCAAACCTGCAGAATATCCAGAGGAAATGTCAATGACAATAATGATAAGTAACTTTCAAAGTCTAACTCTAAAAGCAAAAGCACTTCAATTAGAAAGTGGTATGTCAGATTCTTAACAGCAACATATTTGAAATTGGTCTTTTTGCACATGCAGAGGACATGTAATGTATCATAAATCATCGAAATATAATTGAATGTATCCTCTATCTCATTGTGCAAGCAGTTTCTTAACTGATTTGTGCCCATTCCATGACTCCAATGAAAATTTACAATCATGAGCAAAAATTCTATGTTATACTGCTTGCATGCTTGGAAGAAGAAAGAATAAAGGGAAAGAACAATTTTTTCTCTTCCTTTGAGAAAATGGGGATTGTTAAAGTGGGCGGGTAGGAAAGGAAGCAATGCATGGATGATATTCATATGGGTCCACATGTCCATGATAGTTATTCAGCAAAAATTACAAGATTGGAAAATGGTTTTGACCTTCTCTACCAGTCTCTAAATGATCTTATCCAACCAAGCATGCCAGAAAGGACATTTATATTGTCATTAGAGTTTAGACAGAGACCACTAAAACACCAAGGAATCAAGTATAGCTGTATTTCTAACAATATGATCCAACAGTATTCTGAAGACTGACAAATATTTACCTCTTTCAATTCAGTGTTTGGAAGGGGTTCTCCATCCAAATCACAAGGTTGATAACTCATTGACTCGTTCCATTTCCCAGTCATTAATATTTTAGGCTCCTCGGCAGAATTATAAACATATCCATCTACTTCATAGCGACCAGCTCTACAACATAAGCAAGTTTCAGTAGGATAATACCATCAGGAAACAAGTAGAGCACAGTCGGATATAATTAGGATATATGAAACTGACAATGAGAAGAGGCCAAAGCAATGTTAGCAGATTAACAGAACGAATAAAGATGAAGTAAAATATAAGAAACCATAGACGGAGAGGAAAGAGTATACAGTACTACAGTCACTCAATTGTATTTAACTGAGTTTCTAGCAAGCACAAATTAGTATATTACTGACTGACCAAAACTACTAGCCAAGTGAATCAAGAATATTTATTGATATTGTACTCCTAGAAACTCATTTTCATATCTTTATACATCAAAGTTGAACTATAATAGAAGCATATATGAACCCTATCTATCAATAAAACTTAGATATTAGAAATGCATGTATTAATTTTGAAAAACAATGATAAAAAGGTTGAGTTATATACCCAAACCATCCACATGGTTGAAAGTAAAGGACAACTTTGTCTCCAGTTGTCAAATTTGTCATTATCATTTCTCCAGGTGAATCAACCCAAGTCCGGCCAAATATTAAATTGTTGACCTTTGTAGGAGGTGGAACCAAATCTAACACTACACCATCCCTTTTGAGGCTCACTCGTGTTCTGCAAGTAATGATCAACAAGGGCATCAATATATAATTAATGACAAAATATAATAATGGTGTTGACAATTCTGTTGAGAACAGAAAAGGTCAGATTAAGACATAATTTATTACTTAACCAGACACAATAGAGACTGAGCATGATAAAAACCATTCATCAAGTTTCTTTATGAAACTGACAATGCCAACATCGTTGATAGATTTTCAGAATTCTTTATGCTGAACAAGGTATAATATTTCGATTGAAACCAACATGCCAGTCTATCCAGCTAAACAATACTCATAACCCAGCCCTATCTTTTCAATTTAAAAGAAATTAGCTTTTATTTAAGAACACAGGGATAAGAAGCAAATCTTTAATTCAGAGATGGGGAAAAGACAACAACATGAGTAACTGTATGGATACAATGAAATAACAGAGGCAATGCACTAAACAAATGTAGCATACAGATTACCTTCCAACGGGGTAAACATCAACAGAGTTTCCCAAAAACTTAGTTTTTAACTTTGAAGTCACATCATATGTAAAATGCTCATTCTCAGCATGCCCAGCACTCATTGGGGGGTGGTGACTCACCTGAATTTTTTAAAAAAAAATGATAAGTAAATCCAATAACAGGGATTTTATTGCCAAGAATAAATTTAAAAATAACAATAATAATTCCATAACCTTTCCATCGACCTTATAATGCAGAAGGAAGAAAGCTAAAAAGGAGACAAGCAATTCTACCAAATCCTCACATACATAACTAGGGAAACATGGACTGAAAAATGAAAGAATTTCATGAGCATCACATAATTAAAATAATACCTGTTCTGCAAGAAATGTAATTCCACCATGGTTAGCCATTTCATAAGTCTCTCCTAGGATAGGATTAAAAGGCTTCCAGGTTCGTTGGTATGCAAAGTACACAGATATAGCCCATGATGCTGTGATGATTACATAGATTACAACACTAAACTAATGATCAGAAAATATATGAATAAGCATCATTAATACTTAAACGAAATACAAGAACAATAATTACTTCAGCCAGCCCTTTAGCTAAAAATATTTGAGTCAATATCCTTGATCAAGATTATTTACACTGATTGATATTGCTTCCCTTTTGCCTTTTTATTAATTTTTTTTTTTTATAACAAACTTACCTTTTACCATTCATTGCTATCTAAAAAACTATGCCGTTATTAAAGCTGAGATAACTATCCAAATCAATTGGATGAAAAGATTAAAAGAAAAGAGCCAGAGAAGGAGATAAATGTACTAACAGGCATACACCAATCGCATGTAAGGATCTTCGCATTCATCTGCCCGATCTAACAAGTAGGAGTACTCCATCAACTAATTCAAGCAATTCAGAGCTCAATTAAGTGACATGACATTCAACAAAAAGCATTAAAAATGGAGAAATTATTAAAGTTGCACAAACCTCTGCCATCTTCTGCAGCATAGTCATGGGCTCAAAAATAATAACAGGTAGAGTCACCATAGATGTTACATCTGAGCCTATATATTTGTGCATCATCTTCCAATAACTATCTCTTTCCTTTACAAAAGAGACAAAAAGCAAAGTAAGGGATCATACTGTTCAGCCTGCCAGCAAGTATGTAACTAGGTATATGCCAATGGAAAGAAAATGGAAATTACAACAAAAATTATTGCAGCATCCTTATCTTCACCATTCAACAATACTATAAAACAACAGATAATTAAATAATATAAGGGAGTGGCGTAGAGCTAACTCCAAAATCATTTTAAATATTAAAGGTTCAAAACAGGGAGTTGGCAATAACACAACAAAAGAAAAGATATTGTAATCAAGCAATAACATTTTTTCCAAATTATCCAAAAAACAAACTAGCAAAATAAGCACCTCCTGTTTCCATCTTCCTCTCTGAGCTTCCTCCTCAGCGTCGTCTTTACCTCCCTCAGGATTTATAACTTCTACTCCCTCATATCCAAGCAACCTAGAATCAAAGGAGTAATATATACATGAACTTGCAATGGTCTTATCCAAATCAAAGCATTTCATAGTGACGAAGACTGCAATGAAAATGGATGACATCTCCAAGGAATGATGTCAATAAATCAAAATGTTTGGTATAAACCTTCCACTGGCTTTCTTATGAAGTTATGAATATCAGCAATTCAAAGGTTTCCATTTGGTTAAAGAGAGACAATTACTTTTCTAGTTCAAGCATCTTCTAATCATTCACATAGTAAAAACAATGCAGTAACAGCACGAAGGATTCAAGATGGGATCGTATGTAGCCCATTTATATAAGCATGAGTCAGTTTACGGTGGAGCAACAAGAAAATATCCCTCTGTTTGAAAAGTTTCACTAGTATGGAGTAGAAACTTGAGAGTTAGGATTGATTTAGAAAGCAAGAACCTGACAACACATTGCAGATAGAAAATCTTAATTCTGCAGTCATTTTAATCATTTTAAAATCACCTCACTTACCAGGGATGCTATTAATGTCATTTTGACTTTGAATTCTCTGCATTTGAAAAATGGTCCATTTCTTCTCTAAAAAAAAACCCACCTGAATAGATCAGGAATTAAATGTTTTTTCTTCCTTTCTCTTTCTAAATGCAGAGAAATGCACCATTTCTTCAATGCATAAGATCTGGACCCCCTCATTTTCTAGTGGAAAAAACAATAATTACACCACAATATCAACTTGTCTTTACAGTAACCAATCTAATAACTTAAAATTCATTTTGTTATTATTATTATTATTTTACTTGATAGAGTATGCTTTTCTATATAATTTATATGTCTTGAACACACAAAAGTGGTAATAAGCCGAATGTATGTGAAATCTACAAGAAGCATATTCACTTAGATACGTAACAGAGGACCATAAACTGCCCACAGATCGCAATCCCAATACAAGTTGAAGCATACATGCGATCCTACGCCAAGGTAACTTCATTTCCAGCTCCAAGTAATTATTAAGAACTAAATCCTAGCTTATCTACTCATAGCCAACATCTTCTACTCAAATTTCAAGCCTTTTTAACATCACGCAGCTATAAGGTGATATCAATGGCACTTCCGGCCAAAGAATAAGTATGGAATTACCGAGAATTATTCTAAGTTTGACCGCAATAAGAAAAGATGAAGTACCCATTGACAGATCGATGCATAGCGTTGCCGAAGATGGACAATCCGGAAGTCATGGCAGCGAAAAATCCCTTACTTTCGTTCTTCTCCGGGCTACCCATCTCTCTGTAAAACCCTAATTCAAGGATCAAGGGAACTGCAGACAATCGAAACCGATAAAAGACAATGGTTCCTCAACGCAGGCTAAGAGAAGCAAATTTGACTGGAAGAAAATAGACGGTGTGGCCTTGATGAAGATCAATAGAATTATATAATAAAACTGAATAAAAGAAAAAGTGATATGATCTGTGATTTCAGAGAACGGCGAGGATCAAAGGTGGCGGTTTTGCTTCGTTTCGAGTCCTCTTTGTTCTGAGTATATAACTTAATGTCAACGTAATACACGCTAATCCTTATGGCGCGTGGGAAAGCGTGGTGCCTACACAATTAGTGAATACGCTGGACCTGGACGCATGAGAATGGAGCTCTAGAGCTGGGCTGAGCTTGACTATATTATTTCACACCTGGGCCTATTGAAATTTAAAAACGTAAATTATACTCTCTGTTTTAAAAAAATATTAAAATTACATTTTTTATTTTAAAATTATATACTCAATTTTTTAAAGATTAAAAAATTTAAAATTTTATTTATTTTGATTAAAATAAATTTAATGACATTATTAATTTTTTAAAAAAATTATAATTTATTAAAAATATATATTTTTAAAATTTATTATTTCATTATTATTTATTTTGAGTTAAATATAATAAAGTTATTTTATTTTAAATTTTTTAAAAATAATTGTTTTTATATTACACAAATAAATATTTAATTGTGTAAATAATAAATATAATTGTACATCAAAATATGTAAAATTGTATGTTATTTTGTCTATAGAAAAATAACGAGTCATTTACTCAATTTGAAATCAAAGGTTGTTGTAGGTCTATAACTATGATGAGAGGAGGATCAAAGATTCAAAATCCATTCAAGTTTTATTTTTTTTGTTGGCACAACAATCAAGTATTACAAAAAAATAGTGAAATTGCGACGAATTCATGTGTCACATAGGGGATCCACGATTATCGTAAAAATTATCATGAATTATAGCAACTGAATTTGCGACGGTTGCTAGCGACCATTGGCAAAACTGTTGCAAATCCAGAATTGAGACAATTTTGATAATTCTTTTCAACTATTGCAAAGCTCATAACCTAATACTATTTAAGGAATGGTGACGATTTTATAATCGTCACAATTCCAAGGCATTGCAATGCTTAAGATTTAACCGTCGTCATTTCGTGAAATGGTGAAGATTTATTGATTATCGCAAAGACTGTATTTATGATGGTTGTATAATGACAGTCATAAATTCAGGAGTTATGACAGTCACTAACCATCACTAAAGCATGGATTTGCAATGGTTTCCTTTGACAATAGCAATTTCATTTTTTTTGTTCATCCCTTTCACATGATTCCTGTCACATTTTACAACCAGTCAATCATAACCAAACATAGCCAGCCAATTTTTATACAAGTCTTATGGCTTGAGATGTATAGCAACACTCCAATTTTTATCCAATTCATCAATGATTCAACATACCATTTACGCTTTCGAAGCTTTAACATATGGCTCATAATCTTCATGGTCGCCAGTGGATATCAACTTATAAAAATTTATGGACTTAAATCCTAACTCATCAGTGATAATCCCCTTCAAATTTTTTGTATTTAATGACATGCATTTAAATAGAGTCACCATAAATCGACCATGATAATTTAGTTCAATTATATCTACAAGTTTTCCATAATATGACACACCTCCAAAAGTTGCAAACACTCCACTATTTTGAGTTCTCAATCCTTGGTCTCTTTCTATGATACAAAACTTGATATCATTGACATTGTATGCATTATATCATCTAGCATAATCAATTCTACCTAGAGCAAGTAACTTGATATCATCAAAATGTGAACTGGTGACATCATTTCTAATTTGAAAAAATAATGATTCATGTTATAGAACTATTAATTATTATAAGAAATGTTAATCTAAGATAGTATGTGTCATAATTACTTACACAATGGATAAACCACTCAATAAACTCTCTATAAACTCACTTGTCTATCTTAAAAGATGATACTGTGTAGCTTCCTAGTTGTTTTCTTACATAATTTCTAAATTTCCTTTATTAATTTGACAAGGAATTAAAACAAACTAGAAAACTTAGTAAACAGTCAGATAATTTATTGAATAATGAACTTACTTACTAAAGAAAAGGGTTCACTTAATTATAATTAGTTAATACATGTCAATGTGCTTGTAACTTTTCAATTGGGGAAAGAATAAAGTTTTTACAAGCACCAATTGGTTTTTTCACAAGAGGGAACAAAGAGTTCTCACCATAAGAACCCAAAGTAGGTGATCATCAATTCGTGCAGGTTGATTGAATACTGTCTTTATCCCATCCAAATACCTCTAGCAAAAAGTTAACAACTCTTCAACCAAATAACCTTCAGCTATTGATCCCTCTGGTAAGACTTCAATTTTCCTAAGTACCTATGATACACAAATCATATGTTTGTTTTTTTATATGAATAATTGAAAAGATTCAAATTTAAATTTAACTCTCTATAGGATACATCCATATACATTGGGCAAGACCTCTAAGCTTCACTTCCTCGACTAAGTGAACTATCAAATGAACCATGACTGTGAAAGACGAACGTGAAAATATCATCTCTATATGGCACAGTATGAGAACAACTTGATTTTGCAGTTGGTCAAGTTCGTTTACATTTAACACTTTATTACACAAACACCTGAAGAATGGACTCAAATTAACCAAAACTGTTGTTACTTGGTTCGGAAGAGTCTTTCTTATAGCTAAGGGCAAAAATTGTTCCATAAAAACATGTGAGTCATGGCTTTTCAATCCTCCAGTCTTGTGTTGTCTCAAGTCAATGCATCTAGAAATTTTACTTGAGTACCCATCGGGCATGGTGACATTTTTCATTTTCCTAAGAAATATATCTTTATTCTTATGAGTCAATGTGAACAAAGTAGGGGGGTATCTACCATTATCATCTAGCTAGAGATCGAGTTTGATGCTCATTTCTTGCAAGTCTTTCTATGCATTCTTTTGATCTTCCATGTTTATTTCTATTAATAGTTACAAATATACATCTATATCATTTCCTGATGCATTTCTCCCTGAAATGATCATCGATAGTATAAATGAACTCAATATCACGCACATCTACTGAGGGAGGTTGTAAGGTATAATTACTAGCCATATGTTGTAGCTTGTGTTCTTAATGGAAACAAAGGCAAAAAAATGAGAAGATGTAAAGAATAAGAAATCGTGGTTTCAAATTCCAAAATAGTGTGTATGAAGAACCAGCTAGGAGATCGAGATGTATGGCTTTGAGGTGAATGATGAGATTAATGTGTAATTTTTCTCTAGCAACAAAAATATATTTCATACAAAAATCTCAACACCAACTCTGGTTTAAGATTGCTATTTCATATTTGTGTATAGGGCACCAAAAGACCACTTAAAGAGGGGGACATGGAACTAAATTTGAAGATTTAGGCCAAGTTATGATGTTGCTTGGTTTTGTATAGGTGATTTCAATGACATCATGAATAACTTTGAGAAATAAGGTGGTTTAATCAAAACCACTAGATCATTGGTGGAGTTCAAAAGCTTAATTTTTTATTGTGATTGGATGATATGGATTTTAAGGGTTTGATGTACATTGGGTATAATAGGCAAGTGGGAAGGGCTAACATAATAGAGAGGCTAGACAGGTGTTTTTGCAATACAAAGTGAATGGAGTAATACTTGAATGCACAAGTTTTTCACCTGGAGCTTATAGGGTCAGATCATTTCCCTATTACAATTGTCACACCCAAAATGCGATGCAAGAAGAAAATAAAATGGAGTCGTCACTAAATTTTTATTTTTAAAAGGAAACTTTAGAAAGAACTTTTTTAGGGAAATAATTTTGAAAATAGTCTAGGAAAACAAAGATAGGTTCAGGAGTTGGCACGCGTGGGAAAGGTATTAGGCACCCCATAACATCTGATATCATATATGTACAATTAATTTGTATAAACTCTGTTTACCCTTAAGAATCACATGGAAGCTAAAAGATTTTTGAATGTGAGGACTTGACCTCGGGAAGGCACCTTAGGGCTTAAGTACCCCTTATGGGGATCAAAGTTCATGTAGTTCGAGTAAAAAATAGTTGTGATTTGGTTTGTTTTCAAGAAAGAAATAAGAGTGTGATAATTTTCTTTTGAAAATTTTCTTGAGTTTGTGATTTTTATTTTACTTTTGAAAACCTTTACTGCTTCACTTCTTCTCTCTTTGATTTTCTTTTCTTTTATTTTTGGATTTTCGAAAAGTATTTTGAAACTAAGTGAAATTTTAAAACAAAGAAAATTGAGATTACTCTTTAGGATTTTGAGAAAATAAAGTTCCTAAGAACATAAAAAATTGAATTCTAATTTCAAGATAAGACTAGGCTAACTACAAAGCATGCAGATAATTATACAATTCATAACTTAAACTAAAGCAAAAATTAAATGTGAAATGCAACTAGCGCATTCCTTTGTCTGTTTCCCACCATCACTGATAGTGTAACACCCCACCTCTATAAGTATTATATATATACTAATTTTATAGAGACAGTATGCTACTATTTTTTCACTTTATTTATTTACTCAAGTTCAATTTTAGTTATTACCCAGGATCCTTTAATTAATTGAGCTGGTTTGGAGTTACTCTCAGGTATCTCACTTAGTACTTTAGCTTCAACAGAAGTATTTAAATTTATAACATTATACATTCAAGTAGAACTTTAATACTAATATGTGTGTGTGTGTATAATACTAAGATATCTAGATACATACATCATCAAATTAAATACAAGTTTAGTTCACCACCTTAATCCACTGGGAGTCTTATTGAGTGCCCTTACATCATCACACTTATAATTAAATAAAAGAAAATAACTAAGCCAGATATGTAAACCATATTCACCTCAATCTCTATCTTGGTATTATACCTAGTTATCTAGACACATTAACACACATGTGAGTTTGGTAACTCAGTAATTAAATAAAATAATTTGAAATCTTACCATTGAAGGTACTAGTTAAGAATCACCCAGGAAAAACATTCATTCTTTAGTAATTTCAAGAAATAGTGGATGTCATGTATAATGAAATGCATTAAATAGATGATATCATAGGCAATTTCAATATACATCATAGTAGAACATGAAAGTATGGATATATGATCAAGCATGAGCAAGAAATAATAAATATATATGCCGCGTGAAGGCACCCAGGCCAACAAAGTAAGAAACTGAGAGTTGGAGAACACACTAGTGGGCAATTTCCAAGATAAAGGCTGCACAAAGGAACACACCAATGTGAATTGCCCCTTCTACTAACTAAAATATACCCTAACCATAGCACCCATTGAATGAGTTTCGTTATGTGACAACCGGCCTTATACCCCTAGAGCACCCTTAGCTCAGGTACTAACATTCCTCATCTTACTGGTCCCTAAGCCTCTTTATTTGGCATGCCATATCTACCCACTCACTAGTCAATTACACAATGAGCCAATGCTACTAAGAGAATCATCACCTTCTAATGATGGATCATTTTCTAGGTACACAATTCCCCAACATGTATACTAGGGAAATAAAATCCATGTTAAAGTAAGCCTAAACCTAAGTAAGTAACTTTATGGCCATCAGAGTGCACTAACTTAGAATTAGCTACCTACATGGTATTTTCATATGTTATTTTTATAATTAGATGGATGTTCTACCATCCTATTTTATGGTATAACAGCAGGATTCATAACATTCATCTCATACCAACTATCAGTCATCTAATCTGGAATCCATTTAATCCTAGTGCATCTTTTTTAGAATGCTTTTAGCTCTCCTCTTTGGTTATTTCCTCTCATCCTATAGTCCCTTACTACTCTAATGTGTTATATATGCTTGATTTAATTATGTCTTTGACCATGTTGTCATTTTTTATAAAGAAATAAGTAGAGAAAACAAAGGCTTAAGGCTGTTGTGTGTTAGGGTTTGCCCATAGGGGTTTGTCCATAAAGGTTTGCCTATAAAGGCTCGCCTACAAGGGTTACCTATTAAAGTTCACCTATGAGGGTTCGCCCATAAAACTCACCATAGGTTTACCCATAAGGATCGTCCATAAACTTTCCGTGAGTTTACCTAGAGGTTCGCCCGCGAGGGTCACTTATAAAGGCTTGATCTGATGGATTATTCCTAGAAGGCTCACCATAAGGTTAGCCTTATAAAGACTAATTCATCAGTCTACCCTTATAGGTTCGTCATGAGGTTCACATTGTGGTTCGCCTATAAAATTCACCACAAGTTTGCCCATAGAGGTTCGACTATAAGGATCGCCCGTAGCTTACCGTGAGCCTACCCATAGAATTTCACCCACACGGATTTCCCATAAAGGCTTATCCTGAAGTTTTCCTTAGAAGTAATTCACTAGTTAGTCCTTATAGGTTCTTCCATTGGATTCATTCTAGGGTTCGCCCCCTTTTGCAAGCTCATTTGGGTTTTCCTAATAAGTTACCCCTAAAGGATTCACCTAATGGGATAACGTCCCGCCAATTGCTTCTGGATAGAAGATACATGGTGATCGACTCTCACTCTTGAAGTTCGATTGCTACATTTCTTCTTCATTAGAAAACATATTGTTTGATTTCAAAAGACTCAGAAACAATTGGCTATGAAAAAAATGTAAATTTACAGACTTGTTCCTTTAGATCAGGTCAAAAAATACCTAAAAAAATCTAAGTTTCAACCAATACCCAATTCCAATTGAGCAACTATATGTTTCTAGAGAGAGAAAATGTACCTAGATTTCAGTCCTCTAATTTTGAACATATCAAGCACATGCAAGAGCATACAAGCATACATCCAATCGTAATCCATCATGAATGCACCTTTACATTTCCCATTTCAAATTAGACAACATCAAAATGAAGATTTATCAAGAAACCCATCACGACTAGAGAGAGAATATAAGAAAATAAGGGAATTGGGGTTTATCCAATTACCTCAAACTTCAAAATTATTTTTTGTGTGTGTTTTTGTGTCTAGTAACTTATCTCTCGGTCCTTTGGTGATCTCCTAGCTTGACCTCTCCTTTCCGTTGTATCTCCTTTCTCTCTCGACTTATCTACTCAGTTCCTCTATCTCTAGTTCTCTCTCTCACTCTAAATTTTGAACTCTCTCTCTCTCTGCTAGTCAACATATACGCTGATAAACTTTCTTAAAAAAATTTTCAATTAATTGGGACAATTTCCTCCTTGGTGTCACTCTTCCTTTTTATTGCTCTTGGGATACTTTTCCTCAATATTTTCTACCCTAATATACCACTCTTAGCTTTTAATTCCCTTAAAATACCATTTCTAAATACTTTTTATTTAACCTTAGGAAATTTCTCCCAATATGACACTTTGCTATATAAAAATTTTCAAATTGGCCCACTTTCCTTTAAAACTTCATTTCTCACAAACAAGAAACCATTCTAGTCTAGTTTTTCAACCAATCTTTTCAAGACTGGCATGTCTAGCTATAAACACCAAATTAATACTATACATATGCAATATAGCTACTTAGAATGAAATATTACAAATAGACAGTCGTATACAATAGAAAGATTATTTGTCATAAGGGATAAACATAACCAATCATCCTAACTGAGAGGTTAATGGCCTTTCCATACCATGATAAGCATAAGGTTCTAAGAATTTTGTAAGCGTTACAATTATATACTAAATGTATGAATAATTTAAAATACAATCTCAAAAAAAAAAACAAAACAAAAAAAAACATAAAATAAAATAGTTCTCAGCACAGCATTAATTCTCCTCCAACCAAGCTCCGTATGTTCTCCCACCGAGTAACAAAGTGTGTACCCGTACAGTGAAGATAATGTCAGTACACATTGATATCCGGGTCAAACGAAATCACGGTGTACTTATGCTAACATGAATTTCCTTAATGCAACTATAAAAGGAATCACAATAATATTCTTGACAAGTAAAAATCCATACATACCATCACAAATCAAATCCAAAAACCAATAAACATACTTTTAAATCAAATATTATTAATATTATTAAACATGATAATAAGCTTTACCACGCTTGAAGTCAATCCTAATAATTAATGAATTAAAAGGGAGGAGAACCATATCAAATTAAATAAATCAACGCTTGACCGCAAGTGCACAAATTTATAGGGATTGGATTTACTTATTCACACCAAATTGGAGAATGATTTTGTCAAGCATAAGCACAATCCACGTAAATCTTTTGGCCAATTTCACAGCGTGACAACAAGGAAGAATTTTACCAGATTTGCCCATTCAATTTACTAGTTTTATGATTCCAGAATAAAACTGAAGGAATGAATTGTGAAACAGAATATACTCTCTGAAAAGAATTGGCACTAACGATGACAGTAAGATCGGATACGCCATCCATATAGGAGAAGGAACTCTTTGAACAACTAGATTTTGCCACATTGACTCAAAATGTCACATACCTAATGTCCCAAAAGGTATTAAAAATCAACGACTATACTCAAAATAAATAAGATCAAATAAGTTATGACTCTGTATAACTAGAGGTTGAACCATTAAACGGATGACTTTGAAAAATTGAAATGGATTGGATTTTTTTTTCTAATGAGTAATTTTAAATTATTTTAAAGAAACAATATTTTCTCATAATTTTAATTTTATATATTAATATATTTAAATAAAACATATTATATCTATTCTATCTTATAATTAAATCATAATATATTAAGTGCTTTATGTGTGAATTAATATTACCTTTTTTAAGTATATTCGATTATATTTAATTTAAAGTATATATTTTATTTTGTAATTAAAAATATCTAGTTTAATTAATGTAATTAGTAACTAATGTGTTGAACTAGTCAACCAACGTCCCAATCCTTTTTGGTCAATTTTTAGTCAGTTCCAATAACTAGGCTTTCGAGTTTGCATCTTACAACTTTTTCATGGCTTTCTACTTCATACTAGCTAAACAGTCATTCATCTCTAGCACTGTATATTTATCAATTTTAATAACCACATCATTTTGAATTAAATTCTCAGTTAAGCATCAATTACTCGTTTATATTTATCCCCTGTGATTCTTGCTGGCCCAATAATTTCGCCAAATTGCTTCATCCTCAAGCTTTAAGGGGCAAGCTTTGCAGTTCATTACTTAGCTCTTTCTCGAATTTTATGCTTCACAAATTCTTTTATATTATAATGATTATCCTTAAAATTATATAATATATCATATAAAATAAAATATGTAATTTAAAGAGGAAAAAGAGAAAAATTAAAAATAATAATAGATAATAAAATAGTAAAAAATTAAATAACTTTTCATTATTTAATTGCAAGAAAAAACATCTTTTAATCTCTAAATTTTGTACTAATTTTTAATTTCATTCATAAACTTTTTTTATTGTCAATATTGTCCCAAACTTTCAAATTATGTCAATTTTATTCCAATCTCTAACATTGTACGTCTATTATACTAATGAAATTTGTATACATTATAATCTAGTTGAAATTCTTGTTAAAATTGCAAATGGACTACATTAGAAATTTAGGACAAAAGTGACAAAAATTATAAATTTTGGAGACAAAATTGATAATAACTCTAAACTTTGGTGCCCAAAAAAAGTACTTTTGTCTATTATTTAACTTAAATTTTTAATTTTATTTTCTTTTCCTACTACTTTTAAATCCTCATTGTCCCAATAAAGGCCTCCAAACTCTTCATCAAAACAACTTAGTGAATAAAGAAATTCACTTATAGAGAGAATAATTTATTAAATTTTTATGCTAAAGACAAAGTTATTAGAGTTTGAGGGCTTTGAAATATCAAAAAAAAAAAAAGAAAAAAGAAATAAGAGATAGAGCTTTAAAATATGAACTCAATGAAAATTGTTTCAAGACTAAGAATCCAACGTTAATTTTTTTGAATATATTTTTGTAAGAGAGATATTTTTTGCATCTATTCTAAATTTATTTTTCCTTTTCTTGATTTTTTTCCTGTTAGTAATGAGTTATATTAAGATGAACTATTATAGAAGATCAATTTCTAATCGAAATAAAACTTTGACTAAAGAAAAATTTGAAATAAAGGATTTACGGCAAACAGAACATGTTAATTTTAAGGTAAGAAGAAAATAATCTTTAGAGTGGATAAAAAATAAGGATAGAATTAAGAATTAACATTTAAGATTTAAGAGTTAGAGGTCTAAAATTGAAAAAAGAAATAAATAAAAATTAGAAAAGTATTATTTTTGTCCTCCAAAATTTGGAGTCATTATCAATTTCATCCCTAAATTTTATAATTATTTTCAATTTCATCTCAATTCCTATTATAGTCTATTTTTCATGTCAGTAATAGTTTCGACTAGATTGTCACATATGCAAATTTTTTTAGTGTAATACAAATTCTCAACTCTTCTTTCTCTTCTTACAATTTTTAAATCCTCTTTCCCAACAGATGCCATTAAAATATTAATCAAAAAAACTCAATGGATAAAAAAAATTAACTTATAAAGAGAAAAACTTTATTGAAATTTTTGTTAAGAAAAAAGTTACTAGAGTTTGGAACCTCTAAAATATCCAAAAAAAAAAAAGAGAGAACTTTAAATTATGAACTCAATGAATGTTGTTTCAAGTTTAAGAATCTAGCTTTGGTAATTTTCTTATATATATCTTTGTAGGGAAAATATTTTTTTGCATTTATTCTAAATTTTGTTCCCTCTTCTTGTTTTTCTTCTTGTAAAGATTTATTTTGAGATGAACTGTTATAAAAGGTCAACTTTTAATTGAAATAAAGCTTTGACTAAAACAAAATTTGAAATAGAGGTTTAACACAAAGAGAACATGTTAATTTTAAGGTAAGAAGGAAATAATCTTTAAAGTGGATTAAAAAATAAAGATAAAATTGGGATTAGGGTTTAGAATTTAGGAGTTAACAATTTCAACATTGGGAAAGAAAATAAATAAAAATTGGCACATGTATTTTTTTCCGTCCCCAATGTTTGGGATCATTTCAAAATTTGTTTTTAAACTTTATAATTGCTGTCAATTTCAATTTTGTCATATTAGTAAGAGTTTTAACTAAATTGTCATATACGTAAATTTTGTTAGTATAATGAATGATGCTAGGGTTTAGGACCAAATTGACATAATTTAAAATTTTATGAACAAAATTAACAACAAAAAAGTTTAGAGACGAAATTAAAAATTAATAAAAAATTTAGATATATAAAAATGTTTTTGCCTTAATTTTATTATTTTAAAATATAATGAGATTTGTTATTTTTTATTTCAAATTTTTTATTTAAAACACTTTAGTGCATACGACATTCTCTAGTAATTTGTAAGAAATTATTTTCACAAACTTGAATTCATCAAATCTTATATGAATCCACTACATTTTAATAGTTAAGTGAATAAATTTGAGAATAATATGATTTAAAAAATAATTTATTTTTTTTATAAATATCAATTTCAATTGCATACATTTTTTTGTTCAGTTAGCTCATAACACGCATCCAAATCTATGCGTAATTTTTACCAACTCAAGTGAATAAAAACGTCATTCTAATTTATATGGTCTTATCCATTGACGTTATTATTATTATTTTCCCCTTCAATGGGATGATGTAATGCATGCATTTGGAAACAAATATTCTGACAATTTTGATTCTCGTGGATGTCATTGGGCGTTCATGTGTATGATAGAGTCACATTAAGAATATCTTCTTAACATAAGATTTGCATGAGACTAGAAAGTTTATAAATTTATGATTATAAATGAGGAGACACT
This sequence comes from Senna siamea, assembly GCA_031216115.1. NCBI lineage: Eukaryota > Viridiplantae > Streptophyta > Magnoliopsida > Fabales > Fabaceae > Senna > Senna siamea. Next base: position 17,345,729 of record CM062356.1, read on the forward strand.
AGGAAGATACACTTGCACTTTTATTACATTGCAGTGTGACTGATTATCATTTTTCTATAGAAATCTGATGTTTTGTTTGTGTTCGTGTTGAGTTTTCCCCAGGATTTGCACAATCTTTGGTGTTATCCTCAAGGAATATATGTGTGTGTGTTAGCAAATAAATCTAATCAAGCAGAAGTGTTGAATTGGATAAATGATAAAGTTTTCCTGATTTAAAGTTTTTGATTTCTTACAAAATTGGGTCCTTTTTTATGACAATGTTTTTGCTAAAAACAATATTGTAAAATTAAAAGAGTTAAAAAAGAAAAAAAAATCACTAAAATTTATGCAAATTTAAGTTTAAATTTTTTCAAACCCTACGTCCTCTCTTCAAAAATAGAGAAAGAGAGTTTATATTATAAAAAATAAAAAGATAATTATCATACAAACTAATAACTCTCTTCGATGAATCCGCACACTTACTTAAGTTATCTAAGATTGATATAAATTGTTCTTATAATTTTAGTACATCTAAGATAAACCTTCACAAAGCTTTTCCATTGAACCACCATAAACCATATATCACAAATACAATAGCAAAACCAAAATGCTGTAAGGTATCTAATATTGATATAAAATGTTGTTATAACTTAGTACACTTTAGTTGGAATAGTTAGGCCAAAAAAATAAATATACCTTTTCTTCTTTCTTTTTTATTAGACAAGCAAACTAATAGAAAAGACAAGTGCAGTCTTTTATGGAAGGAAAGTCAGACACTTTTACTTTATTTTTACAATTTATTCTTTATGCGCTTGCTTTTTATTTTCTCTCTTTTACAATGGGAAGTAGTCATGGACTTTGATATTGGGCTATGATTTAAATTGGCCGAGACTCTTTTTGGTCTCTCTTGAACTTTTTAACATCCTTTAATTGAGTTTTTCTTTAAATGAGTCAAGACTTTCTGATTTAAAGAGGCTTTTAGCTTCTTCTATTAGGTTTGGCTCATTTGGACTTCTTAACTAATTTGTTGATAATTATCAAAATACGTGAGTTTGAGGTTTGATAAAATTAAGTTTTATATATATATATATATATTTTTTTTGTGTAAGTATTAATGGTGGACTAGAAAGCATTTTGCTTCTACAAAGAATAAAATAGTAGCAGGCTTTCATTGTTGATTAATTTGACATTTGTTTTCACGTACTTGCAGCGTTCTTGGATTACGGTTTACAGTTAGCACAATTGAGTTCACAAGTTACAGCTTTGTAAGATGCACAATCTTTTCTGTGAAAGTAATTGCAACAATTGTGTGAATGTAACTTACCAGAAAAAGAATGAATGTGATAATCTGAAGAGTAAATTATACATTTCCAAACGATTAGAAAACTTAAAATTTTATTTATTTTAACTAAAATATCCGTAAAATTTAATTTATTTTAAATTTTTGAAAATATTTTTATATTAAGAGTAATACCGAAAATTGAAAAACAAAGGTAACCTCAATACCCAATGAAAACGACAACATGAAATGAATGAATGAAAAAGAGGTTTCAGAGAAATGCGTTTGCCGGGAGTCGAACCCGGGTCTATTGCTTGGAAGGCAATTATCCTAACCGTTGGACTACAAACGCAATATGAAGCTTTAATCCATATACATATTAGTAGAAGACATAAAGTTTAAGATCTGTGCATTTATTAAAAGAAAAAAAAATAGGAGTAATTTTTATATTTAAGTCAGACTTATATATAATTATTTATATTTTTATTATTAAATTTTTAATTAAAAAAATATAAAATATTTTTTAAAAATAAATTAATCATGATAAAAATAAATTATATATGTATCAATCTTTGATTAAAAAATTTGATAACGAATATATAAAATTATATTTAATTTTTTTATATTTTTGTTATCAAATTATTTAATTAAAAATTGATACATATATAATTTATATAACTCTTTATTTTTATAATTAGTTTTTTTAAATTTTTTATATATTTTATTTTAAATAAAAAAATCTGAAAACAAAAATATAACAAATTATATATAAATTTAATCCCATTATTAAATTAGGTGTGGGGGTCTATGAATGAGGGTTAGACATTACACCTTGCATTACAATCAAGGAATGAGCAGGTTGTTCACGGGATACTATCACCATTAATTGCAAAACCATTCTCGAGTCTTGTCTTGTCTGCTCATTTTCGTTATCTACTGTACAATATTGTCCTCATTCTGGTTATTGCCTCCCTCAACGTCTAATTCTGCTTCATTCTCATGTATGTATGTATGTATGTATAATTGCACCATTTGCAGGTTGTTCCCTAGCTAGCTTATACTGCATTTGACACCTCTCCTTTTTCCAGAATATATTAATAGTAAGTTACAACACAACGTACACAGTGCATAGAGAGGAAAGAGGAAAGGACAAGAAAGGAATGAGAATGTTGTTCATGCATGCTAATCAATGGAGAATGAATGGAAGCACATATTGCTTGAGAGGCAATACAGGAATTGCTTGTAGAGTTGAAGATGTTGCCTCTGAAACAAACCTCAAATCTCCTACTTAAGCAACCTTACTTTGCCTTGGACTCATTTTAATCTCACTTTTTTTTTTTAATTCCATAATCTATTTTCTTTTTAAAAAAAGTACATTGAAATAATTACAACAAAAATGAATTTTTGTTATATGTCATTGACATATTAACTGCTTCTTTTGTTTTTAATAGAAATAGAATATAGAACAGACCGAGATACTTATCTATTGCTTATTAATATAAGGTAGTTGTCTTTGACAACTATAGCTCCTCAGTCTAAATTTATATAAAATAATTAAGTATAAAAAAGAAATAAACTAAAAACTTATAACATATAAATTAGAATTCATTTATATTTTTTATTTATTTCTTTCTTTATATTTTACCGTAAAATTTGCTGAAGATTGATCCTTGTCTATGGGAGATGTATAGGTACTATTGCATATGAGTTGTCTTTGTACTACTCTTTAAGATAAAGGAAATGCAAACGATACCGAATACTCAAGAATCAAGATAAGGGCGTTTAACAAAATTGAGAAACTTACCAAATTACCTACCAGACATTGCAGTCACAGTTGTAAACAATTTCCCTCTAAACCCAATTATGAGCGACATTACCAGTATGTAAAAGCAAGCTCTGACCTTTAGCTTCTTCTCATCTATCACTGTTAAAAATTTTTTTTTCAAGTTTTTCTCCATTTGCTTGGAATCAAACGCGCTTTGTTTGATTTTGGGGATTGATAACTTCCATTCCACTATCCGATTCGGTTGTTGGGGTCTTGAAGCTGCATTGATCAGACCAAATTGGTAATTATGTGTTAAAAATCTTTGGTCAGATTTCTCTTCTTTCTATCGGACGGAGAATGATGGGAAGGAACCCATCTTCGGCCGCTGTTGAGGTTAAAGTTATTCCACGTCGTGGGGACAACATAGTCCATCCAGGTGGCACACCCACTCCTCCGCCAGCATTGCGGAGGGTATCACCATTGCCGGAAAATCCCGCCAGGCGGGACTTCAGGCTGTTTAAGCGATGGTTCTCTTGGTTGGTGCCGTCCTTTGTTGTCGCCAACATCATCATGTTCATTATCACTATGTATGTGAACAATTGTCCCAAGCATTCGGTTGGTTCTTCTTGCTTTGCCAGTTTTCTGGGCAGATTATCTTTTCAGCCTCTCAAAGAGAACCCCCTCTTTGGTCCTTCTTCATCCACGTGAGTTTTGTTTCTCTCTTGCTTGCATATCATCTAATGTAAAAAAATTAATAATGCTATCATATATTTGCTCAAAAATAGCTTATTTGGTTCCACCATCACATCAACTTTGATAGCATGTCTATAATATGTTAATATTAAGTTGTATCAGCTTCGTTTAGTTTTCAGTTTTCACATTATTCAGTGACTGTTGGATGATTCCAGTTCTTACATTTCAAGTTCCCATTACTAATTTTTCAAAATATATGCTTGTACGAGGAACTCTGCATATGCTAAGTTTGATTTTTATAATCGGTCTCAAGTTCAGACAAAAGAAGACGGTTGTGTTAGGTAGTCAATACTTAGTATAAAATTTTGTCAAATCTTTATGAATATAAATCAACTACATGAATATGTTATAATCAAACTATAGAAATGAGTAAAAATAAAACAGGCTAATGTCACATAATTTATATAGCCGACTCCACTTGGTGAAAAAAGACTTTGTTTGTTGTTATTGTATATGCTTGTCTGATAATAGCAAAATTTTTTCAGTTTTTGTGCCTGTAATTTTTAGATACATATATGTGGACTAATTTGCAGGTTGTGGTCATAGTTGTTGGAATTGTTTTAAGTCCTACTGACATCTATTAGTTCTTCAGATTAGACAAGATGGGTGCTCTAGAAGTGGATAAAGTGGTTCATAAGCAACAGGCCTGGCGGCTGATCTCTTGTATATGGTTGCATGCTGGCGTTATCCATGTACTTGCCAACATGTTGAGTCTTCTTTTTATTGGAATTCGGCTCGAGCAAGAATTTGGATTTGGTATGATTTTGGTACTCAACCATTTATGTTCATTATTCCATGTATGGATCGTGTCTATTACACTTATTGAAAGTTCAATTTCTATCTGTAGCAACCATACACATAAATAGGAATGTTTAAAGATTCCAAGTTCCAACTTGCAAAATATGGAAGTAGCTCCATATCTTTAGAGTCTGGTGAACACTGTTTGAATGAGTACCAATTCCTCAGTGTTGATGACTGAAACACCAACAGGGTCTTTTAGTAAGATCAGGTTGTGCAATTAGAATTATATAAAGAAGAGCCTCTGAACCTAGAACATGATTTGGCAACCTATTAAGTTTCATTATTAATTTTTTCGTTAAATTCATAGTAAGTTTCTTTATGCATTAAAACCATGACTAAGCAGAAATAAGATACTGTTTATATGATTTTTTATGGGGCTTCACAATATTGAAAAGTAATCCATAAGTAAGAAATGCTCCAATATATTATTACAGTTTATTAACAAAATGCTTCATTTTGAGGTATTTGCTAATGCTCTATAAGAAGCACAACAACTATGTAGGACTAGAGTTATCAATAAATAAATATTCTGCTTCATGGTTTCCCTAATTTCTACCTTGCATTTTCTTCTGCAGTTCGAATTGGATTGCTGTATTTGATATCTGGTTTTGGGGGAAGTTTGTTGTCCGCTTTATTCATACAATCAGGTATCTCTGTTGGTGCCTCTGGTGCACTATTTGGCTTACTCGGAGGCATGCTATCAGAGCTCTTAACAAATTGGACAATCTATGTTAATAAGGTGAATGAATATGCTTAAAATTTCATGGAAATTGTTGATAAATAATCTGCTTTCTCTATGTGGTGCAGTAATTTTATAGTAATGTCTTCCATTTTTTGGTTGTTGTGCAGTTTGCTGCCTTGTTGACTCTTATTGTCATCATTATAATCAATTTAGCTGTTGGAATCCTTCCACATGTGGATAATTTTGCTCATATTGGAGGTTTTATCTCTGGTTTTCTTCTTGGGTTTGTCTTTTTGATTCGCCCCCAATTTAAATGGGTTAGCCGATCTCATTCTGCTTATCCTGCACCTGTTGTGAAATCTAAGCACAAACCTTATCAGTATGTACTGTGGGTCATCTCTTTCATACTACTGATTGCTGGGTAAGTTCTTTTTCCTTTCCTTTTCTTGTGATTAGAACTTAATACTTGTTTTTCAAACTCTGCTATGGTATAAGATGAAAAATCTGAATGGGATAAGCTGTTTTACAGCTTCAGTGTGGGTTTCTGCTCATGGGTCTTTTTGTTCTTTTTAAGGTTTTTCTCTATTTTACAAAGATTTCTAACCCTCATCCTCCTGTTATATATTTCCTTTCTCTTCTAATACAGTCCTCTTTATTAAACCCAGTAAAATGTGGTTAATTTCATTGCTGGAGTTTGCTTACATATATGTTACTGTACAGCAGGCTTAGTGATCCATGTTGCACAAATATAGTGGTTTAAAAATCATGGGTTTTAAGCCCTAAATATCTTAAATGATGTCAAACATATATTTTTTTGGTGCCTTGCATCATTATATAAAGACTGGCAAATCTGAAAGTTAAATAATTTTTACAGATTGATAACTGGGTTGGTTCTGCTTCTTCAAGGGGTTAACATGAACGATCATTGCTCATGGTGTCATTATTTAAGTTGTGTCCCTACCTCAAAATGGAGCTGCAAATCTCAAGAAGTTTACTGTGAGGTGAGTGATGCTGTACTTTCTTGTGTGCTTTCGATTCGTGCAGCTCCCTTGAGCTGTAAGCACTAATGATAGGTTTAGGTATTTAACTAGGTGCAAAGCAGGTAGATTTTTCCAATATACTTATCTCCTCTCTTCCCCCCCAACTGATAATCTGGTCTTTAGAAGATAAGGTGACACTATATTATATTCTAACAAGAAAACTGAGTTACTGAAAATAAAAGTAACTCTGGACTTGAAAATCTAATTTGTTCAAGCATACCTTTCATCTGATGGTCTGAATATAATGTTTGGTTGCCAAATCCAAATCTATGTATGATTTAATGAGATTCAATTTCAAACATTTAAGGAGATTGTTATACGTTCTTTTACCTATGTTAATGATGGAATTCATCTTTTTCTGCTGTAATGCTGCAGTCAACCCAAATCGGAAACCAACTTAACATGACATGCTTGAGCAATGGGAGAAGTCACACTTATCCACTGTCGAGTGGTAGCTCTTCCCAGGTTCAACAGCTTTGTTCTCAGCTTTGCAGTTGATAGATACAAACATACTCTGAGGTTAATCAGATTTCACAACACTTCTGGAATCTGGATGCAAGGCCATTTATGATTCAACAAGCAGTGTAGCATTTTAATTCCTGCTTCTGCAGAGATCTTTCTTCTGGGTTAGCAAATGGTGATTGTGATCATCACACCATCAGAAGTATATTCTTCTTGTTGAGACTATCACCTCTTGGCTATGGATTCTTTTGTGCTATTATTCCTTTGTACTGTGGAGGGGCATAGTTCAAGTAGTATTTGGTTAAAAAAAGCAGAGAGAGTCTCAGGAATAGCTATCAAAAGGATAACTTAGAAAGCAAAATGCATTGCTTTAGATTCTTTTTGATGTGCTTGTCATTTTTTAAGGAAGTATTTGGAGGGTGGCTGGCTGGGAGAGGGAGGAAGTTTTTCATTTCTTTTATTGCAGTGACCAGTCCTGTTTAGAAGACAATCTGGAAAGATAAAGCAGTGCTTCTCGAAAATATCATCTGCCCATGTTTAACAGTTTGCAAAATTTTATACCAATTTATTTCCCTGTAGATTTTGGGGATAGAATGGATGTGATTGGATATAAAAATTCCTCTAATTCAGTTTAAACTTCCTTGAATACAATGTAACTTTTGAATCGCAGGCTGGTTAATCAAGTGTCATCATGACATCTTTTAGGTGTGTGATTCAGGAGGGTATCACTTGAATATGGATTCCAAGTTTTTCTTTTTTTCTTTTTCAAAATGACATTTTTTGTAAGAGACATACAGGAGGGCTTTGAGAATTCGAGGGACAAGCAATAGAGAAAAGTTTTACCTCAGAGTTTAACCACTTTGATCTTATTCAAGTGCTTATAAGAGAATGCTCCTAAAGCTATCTTAAATCAACTACAGTAAGATTCTCTTACAGGATTCATAACAATAGGATTCTTGACTTGATAAATACATTATAATGGCATAAAGAAAGAATGGTAAGATTCTTTGTCGGTTATTTTTTGGGGAATAGCAAAGAGTCCCAATTAAACCAAGTAATTGGCATCCACAATTCGTTGAGAAGGATATTTCAGGATTAACACCATTATGAAGTTCTATTTTTCTTTCAAGTAATCTAATTTCTTGATTTAGCAAGAAGTTGACAATCTTTTTCATATATGCTGATAATAAATTGACAAATATCATTTTTGGTTATTTTTTCGACCTTTTTATTTTATCACTTTAATGTATATAGTTTCTGTCAACTGTGTTGTTTGCCTATTTTAATAGCTTTAATATAGATATAAATTCTTTTAACAAAATAACATCTATAATATGTGTTTTCTAAAATCTTCTAATTAAGTGGTGTGTGAATACTGCCTCCTGATATCTTTGTGAGAAGGTAAGGTGATTATCCCCTAAAATAATGTATCAGGGACTCTCCTCACTCGTGGATGGACTTATCTTCTTCCATCCTCTAGTATGACCTAAGCTTTTGTCACTATTGGCTCACCAATATCTATTTGTAAAAGTTAATTTTATTGTTATCATCGAAGGTTGTCTCAAAATATACATACAGATTTAGAGAAAATCTACTTTTTAGCTCAAGACATCTTTACCTTTGATTTAATTTTTAAAAGATTATAATATATTTTTTAATTTTTAAAAAATTACAAAAATTAACTCATTAGTCTTAAATTATAAGCCCCAAATGGAAACATTGACATAGTATATTAAATGTTGATGCTAAGTATTAAATACTAATTAGGGTGCATACTTGATAGTTGATATATACTAATTTCTTTTGCATTATTTTAATGTTATTATCATATTATCGTCATATTACTATCACATTATAATCATATTATTGTGAATAAAAAAAAATTAGTACATGTTAATTACTCAATAAGTGCCTAGTTAATATCATATTAGAGTATTCGTCAAGGGTTTGAATTTTATAATACTTTAAAAATTAAAAGATATATTATAATATGTTAAGAACTAAATCATAAATGAATATACCATTTTAGGATTAAAAAGTAAATTATATCTGTAGTTTTAACATATTATTCATTATAAATTAAGATACTTAATTTTTAAATCAATTAGACAGTGAAAAACTGATTTTTGAAAATTTTATAGCAACAAATTATGAGTACAAGTACTTGTTAGTGACGCATGAAATAATTCACACAAAAGAAATCAGATTTCTGTGTGCCCTCTTGTGGACGAAAGGTTCAGCATAGCTTTGTCTTTCTTTACTTTATACTTTTACCAGTGGTTGTCTCTGCTCTTACCATTAACATGAGTGTAGGGTCTTTGAATTCTCTGCTTTGCGTAAGACAGAGATAGAAAGAAAAAGATAGAAACGCACAAAAAATAGAGACCAATCAATTTGTTATGAGGACCTATTTCTCTCTTACTGCTGAGGATCTAGTCCCAAGCACAAGAGGTATTGTTTATTAATTATGTAAGTTGACTTATTTTTCATTTCAAAAATCTAATTCCACTCCTCTGTTCTGTTCATATGATCTTATCACCTTCTCCTTCAAATTCAAATACTTCCCTTGTTATTGTTGCTTCTTCAAGCCCAGATTGTGTGGCCCCACTTTAGCCTTTTATCATGGTGGTTAATTCGGTTGTTGCAGTTGTTGGTACTACATTATAGCAACACTACAAGCAAGGAAACTGCTCACTTTCTTACCTCACCTCAAAAACAGAAATCAAGGAAAGGGAAAGACAAAGTGATGATGCTGCTATCTCATTACAAAACAAGAAATATTTGTTTCTACACACCTGATCATGGAAATTTGCTTGCTTCAGAAAACACAGATTTTAACCAAGCAACATTTAGGATCTAGTAAAAGAAACTAGTTCCTTAAAACATGAGGAATTAAAGTTAAAATTTTTATTAAAAAAATATTTATATTTAATGTCTCTTAATATTTCAAACAAAATTACCTCTAATAATAATATATGTAAGAAACAAAAAAGAAATTCCAGATTTTGACAGGACAAAGGATTTTTCTTTTTATTTTTCTGGATTGAATTATGAAGATAAGATGCTTTTGTCGGTATTTAAGCATGCAGAATCCCGTGAAAATAGGATCTATCGTATAGCATAACACAATGCCTCCTTTTGTTACATGTACTCCACGGCATTATCATATTCACATAGTTTTACAAAATTTACATTTCAGCCTTTGATGCTTCACTATCAGTATTTATTTATTTATTTATTTACTACAATCATTAATTTGCAATAATTGTGGAACTGTAAAATAAAACAGAGTTAGACACAAATTAAATAAATTTAAATTTACTACTGGAAAAAAATCAGGTAGATTAATTAACCCAATAAATGGCTGAGATTTCAGATGGCCTTGCTTTGAGATTTATATAAAAAAAGCATAAATGGAGCTAGCTTACTAGCTAGTTTTTCACAGACTAATGAACAGTATTCACCCATATATATATATATATATATATATATATATATTACACTCTTTCAAAAAAAAGAAGAAAAAGTGGATGACTCAGAATGTGTGAAATTAATCTCAGTCACATTGCTAATGTAGGAGTAATATAGTTACTGCATGAAAGCATGCATTTTATTTATTTATTTATTTATTTATTTTTGTTTTGGTTAAGAGAGTAATGAGTTTGTCGATTTGACTGACAAACTTGTCCCCTTGGTGTTTGACCAAACTGGCTTGAACTTGTGTATCTACAATCCAATGTCTTCCTCATGTCTCTATCCAGCATTCCCAAATGAAGGACCTGTGTTCCAAAAAATCCAGCCTCTGAGATAGGCTTTTGCATCCCAAAGCTTCAACAATCCCACCATAATGTAGTCTTCTACGACCTCAGTATTTAAAGTAATGTTTTTTTCTTTCTTTCTCTTTAATGAGGTGATGTATATATATTAGGCCTCAAATTTTGACAAATAAGAATATATATAAGTGCATTGAATTCTAGCCTTTATTTATTTTTTTAATATTAGAAAATCACATGGAGGAAAGATAATAGAAAAGGATGTGAAAGGATGGATTCAAAAACAAAATATATGGTGGGGCATGGCACACTATCTTGTTGACGTTGCCAAAGGATTTTGCTACGCACATGCATGCATCACTTATCACCACATGCATGTGATGTGTATATGCTTCATCCACAACCCTCTTCAGTGGGAACTTTGTATGTACAACTCTGTTTGAAGCTAAAGAGTTAGAGAGACCAATATTGATATGCTTACTTGACATATATATATATTCAATGAATGTATTTAAAATATGTTAAAAGGGAATGCAACTAAAGCCACTAGGGGAGAAAGTAGTGGATTGTTACGCAGTTTTCTTCAATGACTCAAGAAAAAGCATGCCTCAATGCACCAAATTGAAGTCCCAACAATTAAGGCTAAATGAGTGGCACTAAATTTTCCCTCCCATTTATCGGCAAATTTGTACTCTGTCTTGTACTGCATGCGTGGGTATTATGGTTGTTGTGGAAAGACTCACCCAAACTTTAATGAAAACAAATAAATATATTAACCCCTCCAATGAATTAAGAATAAAAAATAATCAAAGACAGAAAAGTGGAGAGCTACCTTATATATAATTATACCATCCATTCGTAAACCGTCGTATTAGGTGAAAATTAGCTAGGACCCCCAATTTCTATAGTCCCATGTTTTCCATGAGATTAGGTGACATGCATTGCATTTGCATGGTAGCTATCAATGAATTCAAACATGCAACTACTGCAATGCTACGCAAATTGTTAGTTGAATTGCTTTTACGACTGAAAAAAGTCAGTGTTATGGGACTTCCTAGCTAGTTTTGAATTTTTAAAATATTTGAAGTCGCCGATTTTAAATTTTTTATTATACACTTCCTGGTTGATAGGAGTTACTTGGGTTATGCTAAAATATTATTTTAGATAATACTTAATTTCTAGTTTTCATCTTATAAATAGTGCAAGTCGTTCACTCTGATATATAGCAAGGAATTCAATTGAAATTCTCAAATTATTCGAAGTTTTTATTAGAATATAATATTATTAATTTTTTCATTTTCTTTAAATTTAAATTTAGGTACTTAAGTCCTACATCAGTGGGAGCTTATCACGTTTTCTTGTGCGGAATAGACACATCCAAACAGCGACGGAAAGATAAACTGTTGTCAGTTTTACTAAAAAGGGGAATAACAAAAAAATTTAGTTGTAAATTTATTTTACCATGAGGAGTAATTATTTGTCCAAGAAATTAAGCCCACAAGTAAAAGACAAAATTTGAAGAAATATTTACGAAATGCTATTGGCTCGATAATGTCCAGTGAAAAACGTTCAAAGAGCATGGTTTCGTTGAAGATGTGTGTGGGCATTAGTAATGAAGGGAATAATGGAATTGTTTAGATAATAGAAATATAATACGAATTAAATAAAATTTAAAGGATAGAATTTCATATAAGAAAATTTTGAGGTCAACTTATCATAATTTAGGATGATGATGATGAGTAGAATATAAGCAGGGTATTATTGTCTTTATATTCAGAATCAAAATTTAGGAAATATTTTTATTTTTGAATTTATAAAATTTTTTAATATCTAAATTTAGATTTGCTTATTTAAAAAAATTTATCTTTTTGAAAGATTATGACTTATCTACATAAAAATTCATACAAAAATATATATACAAGTCACATCAATTATATTATATAAATTTTAAATATATTATCAATATAAAATCTTAATAAATTTTTTAAAATATAATAGTTTAAAGATTTATGTTAAATTTAAATATATTATTTTGTTATTTTAAAAAATTATACTCTTTTTAAAAGATAAAAAACTTAAAATTTTATCTATTTTGATAAAAATACTCTTGTATTTATTATTTATATAAAATATATACTTAATTAATATGAAAAATAATTTTTAAAAAAATTTAAAATAAAATAAATTTATTATTTTTATTCAAATGAAATAATAGTTTTTAAAATGTATTTTTCTAATAAATTTATAATTTTTTTGAAATTAATATATAATGTTATTAAAGATATTTTAATTAAAATAAGTAAAATTATAAATTTTTTTATTTTTTAAAAAAATATAAATTTTTAAAATAAAAAAAATTAAAATATAATTTTCACATCTCAAAAGAATATAATTTACTCTTGATTATGTTATTACCTTCTTGAACCTAATGATTTCATGCCAATACCATCTAATTAATCAGTCCGGCAATCTTACTGTAGCGCCTCTCATGTTATGTAATGATTTCAGACTGATCGTAAAACAATTCTTTCATGAGAAAAGGTATTGAGTATTAAGCAAATTTTGCGAAACTAAGTAATAGTCAACTTTCTTTTGGATAAAAATTGACCTAAGCAAAGAAAAAAAAAATGTCATATGGACAAGTCTACTTCATGAATTAATAATTGTTTGAGTTTTTGTTTATTAAGTGAGAAAAGTTGGTGTAGTGAAAAGATTATATTAATTAAATTTATAAATTTTATCTTTAAAAAATGAAATTGAAGAAAGTAATGTTTAGAGACTAATATTTAAATTTATACATCAAGTTAAAAATTAAGGAATTAAGGAGAAGAGAGGAGAGTGAGTGTGAGGACTGAGGATATGATTTATTTTGTTGGGGGGAGGTTATGTTAGTTGCAACTGACAAGGATGGCAGTGAGAAGAGAGTAGGGGAGAGGATGACGTGGACGGACAGGAAGGGCCCACGCGAAGCCATCTCGTGCTGGGAAGCACATGGGGCATCCATTCAGATTCCAGATTCGAGATGAGAGTGAGATTGGTGAATGTGACAACACTGCCTTCGCCTCCGCTCCTCACTCTAAAAAAAATATTGTATTTCAAGTAATCTATTTTTTTATAACAATAAAGAAATTTTGACTTTCAGTATTTTTACCTCATTTCATTTCCCACTATCATGATCCAATTTGAATTTGAAACCCCATCCATCCAATTATACGAGTTTTCATATACAATCTAGTTTGTAAGCCAAAAAGGGGAATACTTTCACATGCAATGCAATGCGCCACTTCCCCCCAAGCTGATGAGCAAGCCTTTTTTCATGTGAGTGAGTATTCACAAATTCAGAAGGTTCCTGCTTCCTTCCTTCTTCACGCTACTCAACTCACATTTCTTACTCTTACATATGTGGGGCATCAAATGTAGCGATACAGTAAAACCAAAAATTTAAAATATTGTTTGTTAAGATAGTCGATATTTTATTTTTTAAAAAAAGTTTTTGTTTGAGTTTTTTATATAAAAAAATGTATTGAAAAAATTCTACCCCCATTAAAAATTTTTATTAACTTAAAATAAATTAAGCGGAGTGTAATAAAATTTTAAATACGTAAGATTTCAAAAAAAAAAAAAAACACGGTTGGTACAAAAAAGGAAGAGACATGCGTAAATGGGAATGAGTAGGTAAAGTGAGAGACTTGGTTTCATCGACCTTTCAACTCTGTAACTGTTTGTTAAAGTTGTTATGTGTGCGCGTGTGGCTCGAGAGAGAGAAACAGAGTGGGGTTAGGGTAATGTATGTGGGCCACTCACAAGGAAAGCTCATTGGGACCGGTCTCTAAGGACCGATGATTACGGTTGCAACAGAGGGGACCCACCAACCAAGTTGGAATTATATACTTTCTTAATTCTCTCCCCTCACGCTGGATTCATCATATCTCATCAAAAAAAGCATTTGGCAATAGAATTCACACTAATACCATACCATTTCCCTTGGATTATGTAATCACTAATTCACTCTCACTTTAATTCTCTTTTACGCCTACTCCATACTCCATACTCCGTGCTAATCACTTACCTTCTTTTACCATCTTTTGCTTCAAGTAAAGAAATAAGCTCATCACATGATTTAAAGTTGGATGTGAGTGAGGGACGTTTTTGTCCATAACAAGAGGAAAGTCGTGAATATTCTCAAAGATTTTTTTTTCCATTTATTTGTCCCTATCCAGTCCACATTATCTTTTCTTATTTCTCTCCGCCTTTTATTTTATTATACCGAAAAACGAAAATATTAACAAAATACGAAACAAGGACCATGTGATGTGTGCGAGAAAACAGAGAAAAATTAGAAATCTTGTTGCCAAAAATTCTCATTCCCATAAAATAGATGAAGGCAATAGAAACAAAGAAAAGAAACGTACATGCAGGACTGGCTTTTAGGAACTTAAGGGATAATTACTGTGTTGGATGGGGTCCTCTTCCAAATCCATTCGCATTAGTTTGAATAAAAAAATAAAAAGAGGAAGAAGGTGGTGGTAATGGCATTTAATTGATGATAGATAAGTTTGAAAATTCCAAAAGTTGCCCCTGTAGTCCTTCCCCAAGCCACCTCCATAAGTAGTCCATCTTCTCCCTCCACTAGCCAGTCGTCTCTCATCCCCAAATCTGCTTCTCCCAATCTCAAATCCTAGCGTTGTCTTGTGTGACACAAAAATGGGTATGACCACTGTGTTCTGCATTGCATTTCTTATCTCCTTCATGTGGATGACTGAGGCTAGAATCCCAGGGGTTTATTCTGGGGGTCCCTGGCAGAATGCCCATGCTACCTTCTACGGCGGAGCCGATGCTTCCGGCACTATGGGTCTCATCTCTCTCTATATCTCTGTTTTTTCAACAATGTGCCTTAATTAACCCCTCAAGTGTAACACTCTGTTTACTTGTTTTTTCTCAGGTGGAGCTTGTGGGTACGGCAACCTGTACAGCCAGGGATACGGAGTGAACACGGCGGCGTTAAGCACTGCGCTATTCAACAATGGACTCAGCTGCGGTGCCTGCTTTGAGATCAAGTGCGCAAATGACGGACAATGGTGTCACTCTGGAAGCCCTTCCATCTTCGTCACTGCCACTAACTTCTGTCCACCTAACTATGCTCTTCCAAACGACAATGGCGGCTGGTGCAACCCTCCTCGCCCCCATTTCGACCTCGCCATGCCCATGTTCCTAAAGATTGCCGAGTACCGTGCCGGCATCGTCCCCGTCGCCTATCGCCGGTAACCCACACCTTCCTCTAATCCTAACCATAACCATTAACCAACGCCATTTCAATTAGATATGTGGGTTTATTAATTAATTAATTAGGTAAGGTCAAATCATGTGATTGAGAGTGTGTGTTCGAAAAGAAAGCAAATTGATTTTTATTTTTAGTAAATATTTTTTCTCTGAAATTTGTTGATGTTAAAAGAAAATAGAAAAAGCAGGATGAGTGTATAATTTAGTGTTTTATATGCGCAGGGTGGCATGCAGAAAGGAGGGAGGGATAAGGTTCACGATCAACGGCTTCCGTTACTTCAATCTGGTGCTGATCACCAACGTGGCGGGTGCAGGGGATATCGTGCGGGCTTACGTGAAGGGGTCGGGGGCGGATTGGATGCCTCTGAGTCGAAACTGGGGTCAAAACTGGCAGTCAAACGCAGTGTTGGTGGGGCAGTCGTTGTCGTTTAGAGTCACAGGGAGTGACAGACGCACTTCCACTTCATGGAACATCGTCCCCTCCAATTGGCAATTCGGTCAAACTTTCACCGGAAAGAACTTTAGAGTCTGAGGTTTGAGAAACACAGATCATCAACAACAACAAGTATAGTACCAATTTTTCAGTGGGTTGAGTTTTGTGGGATGGATTCTAGTTTGTGTGGTAATTGAACTGTAACCTGTAAGTTTAATTAGGGGAATGCTGAAGCGGCGAAAGCAAAGTGATAGCCCGCAGCTAATTAGTGTTTTATACAATGATGATGATGATGATGATGATCATATATATATATATATATATATATATAGCTCCATATATCTAAGCAATTGTGTATTGTGCTTAACTTATAGTTCAATTCCAAAGTGGAAACTTCTTGGTTTGTTTTAATTCCTACATCCATTTCTTCCCATCTTTACCATTATATATATTATTTGCTTTCCATTGGGATGAAGTATATCTGCAGTGAAATTGTTGCTCATTTCAAAGAGTCTTGAATAAAGAGGATTAAATTTAATGAAAAAAATTAATCTTTACTATATATTAAATCAAAGTTTAAATATTTATTAAAAAAATACGTGTTAAAAATTTTTAAAAAGTAGGAGTAGAATGATATCTGCCCCTCAATGCAACTTGCAAGCATACGAAGATTTGACATCGCTGGTAAAAGTAAAGGTGATAATTCGTGTATTGGTGTTTTGCTGTCGCCAATTATGAAATGGTAGAAGAGAGAATTAAAAGAATAGGGAAGGAGTAAATGGTAAAAGCAGATGCGAAAGAGGTCACATCATAGTGCAATGAAAGGAGCACATGGGGTCGAAGAGAGTTGTTAAATGGCGTTCAACAGCTAGCCACACCTGGACGAGGATCGGCTCATCATATCAATTCTTGCGCTAACTAGCTGCTACGATTCGTATATAAGATTCTCATGGATAAGCCTACTTATCATTTATTATTTTAAATATTATAATATATTTTTTAAATTTTCAAAATTTATAAAAGTTAATTTATTAATTCTTAGGTTGTAAATTGTTGATCAACCTGTACTAATTTTTTTTCTTCATATAATTACTACATCATTATCACACCAATTTTGTGCAGTTATTATCATAGTCATGTTTATCGCTACGTGATATTCTAGTAAAACAATTAGTACATGTTAATTAGTTGTAGAATAAGTATTTAGTTAGTATTAAGTTGTAAATAAATATATATTTTATTTAGTACACACTAAATTCAAGACAAAAATTTTTTATAATCAAATTTAGTAATTTTTTTAATTTTATCTTTTTTTATTAATTTAATTTATTTATATTTAAAATTATTATTAATTTAATTTTTTTATTTATAAATCATTAAAATATATAATAAAAATTATTAATTAATAACTTAAATGTTGAGTAAAAAAGATAAGAGGGCACCAAAGTTATATTTTTTATCTTTTAAGTTTATTATGTATTTTAATTTGGTATCTCAAATTTAATAATATTTTTAATTTAATTTTTTATATTTATTTATTTTTAATTTAATTATTTATATTTAAAATTATTATTAATTTAGTCTATTCATTATAAAATATCAAAATACTTAACGAAAATTCTAAATTAAAAGGTTAAATAATAATATTTTTTGTGACTTTTGACTTTTTTTTTTTAAGTATCACAAATAATGCAAGTCTTCATTAAAAAAATACAAGTTTGCTGGTCATTTAATTTGTACAAAAAGGGATAAAATTGATAATTCAAACTTAAAAAATTAAATTAAGAATAAATAAATAAAAGTAATTAAATTAATAAAATCACTTAATTTAAGGAAACTAAATTAAGATAATCATTAAACTTGTAAAATTAGACTGAAAAAATTATTAAATTTGAGAAATTAATAATAATTTTTTAATATTTTTACTCAATATTTAATTTATTAATTTAATATATTTCTTATATATTTTAATAATAAAAAAATTAAATTAATAATAATTTTAAATATAAAAATTAAATTTGAACTAAATAAATATAATAGATTTAATTAAAAAAATGAGTTAAGATGATCCTAAATTCAGCGTTGACACTATTCGCTAAGAAAATAACTTCGGATACCTAATTAGGTGCACACTAAAAATAAAGTAGTAGGAAAACGAAAGCAGGGTTTTGATTCCTCTGGCAGAATCCCTATACGTCCTCTTTCTTAACCTTTCTCTGTGACTGCTTCTTAGTTGTCAATCACAACGCCTTTAATTTCTCGTGATTTGTGTCCTTTCTAATGCTCATTTCCTGCCTCACACCCTTTTCTCCCTTTTTTGTCCTACCTAAACACATCAATATATAACAATGTAATTCAAATTTTTATAAAATAATACTCTTTGTTTTAAAATACATAGCCCATTAATGCCAATGAATAAATTGTCCAAGTAACATTTTTTCTTTTTTTCTTTTTTTTTCGGAGGCTTCAATTTTCTTATACCACATTTATTTCTCCTACAATGCTTCAAGGATGGTGTTTGAATTTTGAAGAAAATGAAGTAGAATAAGCGTTAGCAAAGTGGAGAGGAGTAATTTGAAGTGTGATAAGTGAGACAACCACTTTATTGACTAGAAGATCAATTAAAAAAGTTTATAGTATCTCATTTACAGGGGCAGAGGCGAAAATTTTTTATTATGGGCCAAGATGTAAATTACAATGCATATTTTTTAAAAAAATAATTATGAAATATTTCGTAAAATATATCATATAAAAAATAATATATTATATTAAGATTACATAAATTAATAGAGTATTGTGGTGCGAGAAAAAAAAAACCAAAGGTCAAGTTGAAAAAAATTAAATAACAAAAGAGAAAAAAAATTATCTATAATATAATTTTTTTTAATAGATAAGCAAGTGGAAAGAGTTAAAGAAAGCAAATGAAAAATTATAAAGATTAAAAATCATTCTAAACCTCCAAATTTAAAAAATTTATAAAAAAATAAAAATTAGATGATTTAGACTAATTTTAATTTGACTTTTTAAATAACAAACCAATGGTAAACACATTCAACTTATCCTAACTCACCCCACTTCACTCATATATTGTTCTCCAAATCAAATTGCCCTTAGAAACAATGCTGCAAAATTTTATACTTGGCATCTAGTAGATTTTAACCCATAGTTTTTTCTGTTTTTCATACGACCTCAATTTATAATCTAGTTGAAATGGTTATGGTAAAAAATAATTGTGAATTTTAGTAATTTTTTTTTCAATTGCTAACTCAGAAACAAGAAATAAGTATAATTTTTATATATCTGTAATGAGATTTTTTAATAATAAATATACATATGTATGATTTATATAATATATTAGTTATTTTTTAAAGTTTTTTATATGTTTTATTCTAATTGAAGAATTTTATTGTAAAAATATAAAAAATTATATATAAATATAATCCTAACTCAAATATTTGGCTCCGCAAAAGAAAAAAAGAAATCAACTATATATAAAATGTTTTAAAGTTGTAGTATGACTCAGCCCAGTATTATTAGTAGGTAGCCCACTCTTGCTTAGGTACATCACAAGGTTATTACGGCCCAGATGGTCGGTTTTGGGAATGGACTTCTTCGACATATTCAACACTAGATAATTAGCATGAAAAAGAGTGTACGTTTTTTTTTTAATTTTTAAAAATAATAAATTAAATAATTATAAGTTATTTAATTTTTTTATTATTATTTTTTAACTTCTTAAAATATTTATTTTTTCTTTCATAATTCTTCAATTCATATATTTTATATTATATTATAGTTTATATATATATATATATATATATATATATATATTTTGTGAGAAAATAACCAGAAAATTCTAAAAGTATTATAATATAAATTAATACCTTTTAAGCAAAATAACTCAAAAAAATAATAAATAAATTTTTTATATATTTCATTAAATTCAAAAGTAGGTGATAATTTTTTAATACATTAAATATACTTTATATATATACCTTATTTTATAAAAAATATATTAATAATTAAATATATATCCATACTTGCATTTTGAATATATTAAATTAAAAATCATAATAAATATTTTAGATATGTCAAACAAGAAATTCAAATATATATATATATTCTTTATTTATTACATTGTATGCATAAATAATGTAAAAGTCTCTCCTAACACATTAGATTTATTAATTACATTAAATACATTTTAAACGTGCTTTGAATATCTTATTTTAGTATAATATATTGATAATTAAATACATATTTATATTTTCATTTCAAATATATTAAATACATATATTGCAAAATTGATAATAGTTGTTTTATATATATCTTATAAATAAACAATCAAAATAAATATATTATATTCTTCACCACAAAAAATTACATTATAAAAAATTATTTATTCATGAATATGCATTAATACACCTATATTATTCTTCTACACTTCATAAATAACAATGCATAATCTATATTTGAATTTAAATATAATGTTACATTTAACAAAAAATTTCAAAATTGGTAATCATTAATTAAATTTTCAAATCATATATTTAAAATATATCTAAAATTGGTAAATAGTAATACTAAAGCATTTAATATATCTCTAATATATCAAATCTAAAAAATTAATATTAAATTTTAACCAAAATACTTTTATATATATTATTTATATAATTAAATATGTATTTGATTGATAAAAAATAATTTAAATTTTAAAATTAGATATATTTTTTACTTGAGCAAGGAAAAAACATTAAATATATCCCAATTGGTTTTCAAGTTGTTTATTGTGTGTTTGGCGGTGGCAGTTGTCCATATTGTCATAAAATACAACAATTCATATTCAATTTCGATTTTCATACCCATAGTCTCATACTGAGAAATTGCTTAATTGTCTTACCGTTTACACAATTCTTGTAATTCTTCGCATGTTTTCGTCACTTCCCTTTTGATCTTTTGCAATTGTGTTTCTTTACCCTTCACCTGCTCTTTTTAAGTTTCCATCTTCGACTTTTCATCTCAAGTTCTGGCATTTGATGCTCCATTTTTCTTCGTGGAAACACTTTAATTCTCTCTTCATGCTCCATCTTTTCTTTCCCTTGTTTATTTTTTCAAATTTTGGAGAGAAAAAAATTAGGAGTTTGTTTAGAAACGAGAAGGGAAAGAAAAGAAGAATTGGAAGAAAATGAAAGAGGAGAAAGAAAAAAGTTAAATGATAATTTTTTTTTTTATTTAGATTCTTTAATCTTTCTTAATTTAAAATAATTAAAATTAATTTAAAAAAATATTAATGAGAATTAAAATAATATTTTTTAATATTTTTCTCTTAAAAATTTTAAGAAACAAATAAGGAAAAGGATAATACATTTCTTTCTCTTTTATTTTCTTTTCTCTCAAACATACCATACAGAATTTTATGTTAACATTCTTTAATCATTTTCTTTCTTAATTTTAATTATCTTAAATTAAGAGATTTTGAAAGATCTAAATAAAGGAAAAAAAAATCATCACTTAACATTTTCTTTCCCTTCAATTCCTTTCCTTCCATTCCCCTCCCTATTCCTAAATACACTCAGGAGACGTTTGATATATGGTTTACAAAAGGATTCTTAAGAATAAGAGATTTGAAATGTTGTATTTTCGCATTTGGTACATGAACTAAATCATTCTTGAAAATATTATATTTTTGAAAATAGAATATTCTCATGCTTTTGAAGATTTTTATTCCCACTTAAAGGAGTGTGAATCTTGTATTATCATGGCATAAAAATATTTTTTAAAATATTTTCAAGAATATTTTAAGTAAACTAAATAAGTATTTTAAAATTTCTGTGAATCATATTCTTGGGAATCACATTCTCAAAAATATGATTCCTGATAATAAAAAATTTATTTGTGTACCAAACATTCGCTTAAGGTCTTTTTTTGGGAAGAAAAAAATGGAGGGAAAGAAAAGGGAAGGAAGAACATTTGGTAACCTTTCCCTTGTTTACTTAAAAATTTAAAAGAAAAAGAATTAAAGAATTTTATGATAACCCTTCGTAACTTTTTTTTTTTTAATTTAATTGCTAAAAATTGAAGGATTTTAGAGAATCCAAACAAGAGGAAGAAAAATTATCATTTAACTTTTTATTATTTTTCCTTCTCTTTTCTTTTAATTCCTTTTCTTCACTTCTTCTCATTTCCAAACACATCGAATTTGTTTGGGAAAGAAAAAATAGAGGAAAAGGAAGAGTAAGGAAATGAAATCTAATAACATTTTTTTTGTTTGGTGGTTAAAATTTTAAAAAAAATTTTAAAAATTTTATTCTAACCCTTCTTAATCTTTTCTTTTTGTTAATTTTAATTATCTCAAATTGTGGTAATTTAAAAAATTCAAATAAAAGAAGGAGAAATCATTACTTAATTTTTTTTCTCTTCCATTTCCTTTAATTTTTTCCTTTCCTTCTCCTTCTCATTCCCAAAAATTCCCTAGGGTAAGAGTGTGTTTGTGAGAGAAAAAATGGAGGGAAAGGGCAGATAATGAAAGAGAATTTAATAACTTTTTTTGTTTATTTTTTAAAATTTTAAAAAAGAAGAAATTAAAAAATTTTATATTAACTTTTCTTAACTTTTTATTTTTGTTATTTTTAATTATCTTAAATTGAGAGAGTTTAGAGAATCCAAATATGAAGATGAGAAATTATCATTTAATATTTTTTTTCTCTTCTTTTTCTTTCCTTCAATTCCTCCTCTTTTTCTTTTTTAATTTTTAAAACTTAAAAAAAAAAAGAATCGAAAAATTTTATGTTAACTCTCTTTAACCTTTTATTTTATTAATTTTAATTTTTTAAAATTTTAAAATTTTAAAATATTCAAATAAAAATAAGAGAAATTATTACTTAACTTTTTTTTTTTACTTCTCTTTTCTTTCCTTTCTAATTCCCAAACACCCTCTAAATACACACACACACACACACATAATATAAACCATTTGATTCACTTCCAGCGGTCATATAAAGCTAAAGCTACTCAAATCCAATTTAATATATATTTAATAACTTTATCCCCTCATAATTGTTAATTCACGTTTTGTTCATTCTTAAATTATATATTTTTTCTTATATGATACCTTTATTGTTTTATGATAAAATGTGGAGTTCCTCTCCTATCATGCGTAGATTCCTTTTCTGCATTCTGCCGTTTGTCCACAGCCCCACATCATTCATAATTCATAGATAAACTACACACACAGTGCACCCTTACAGATATTCTTCATTCTTCAATCTTCACTATGCAGTTTGCAACTTCCTCACTTTCTCTCACACTTACCTCCACAAACACAACCACAACCAAATTTCTCAACACTTTGTAATATTTCATATTAACTTACTTTTTTCACACACACATTAAAACAAAATGCTCTTATATGCTATTACAAAACTTGTCATCAATCTATTATATTAACAAAATGCAGTTTCTTTTGATTTCTACTCACGTTGCCTCCATCCAAGGCAAAACAAAGGATCGATCTGCCCCACAAGATCAAGATCCTAGTGTCAAAATGAAAGTGGGGCAAAACATAGGGAAAAGACGATACCTTTGCTAATTGAAGAATTTGTTGGGAGGTTTGAGAGATATGTGAAAATTGAAGAAATAAAATATGAGAACCAAGCACAAAAATGATACGTTCTAAGAGAGAGATGACAAAAATCGCAAGAGAAATTAAGGCGAAATGTGTTTGAAGGGAAAAGATACCAGAAGGAGGGAAAATGGAGATGTACGGGAAAAAGGAAAATCAGTAGAACCATCAACTTGGCTTTTGCATGCTTTCTGTGATGTAGATTGGGGAGGTGATCTTGATGACAGAAAATATATATCTGGTTTTCTCTTGATTCGAATATGGTATCTTGGAGTTCAAAGAAGCACTAATGTAGTAGCTCAAGTTTCTTGGATTCAGTCATTGCTAAAAGAGCTTCAAGTGGCAGTATCTCTCAAGCTTGCTATCCACTCCCATAATCTAACCACAACTTACGGAAATGAATTTATTCTTCGTTTAAGGGAGAAAGTGATAAAAAAAAGGAAATTAAAGTCAGTCGTGTTCCATTTAAACATTAAACATACATATGCATTATTTTAAAAATAAATTAAATAATCATAAATTGAAGTAAATAATTTAAATAAAGATAACATATTTTATATAAATTTTTTAATATATATATAAATAGTTAGATTTAATTTTTTGACACATTAAATTATAAATCAAATTAAATAGTTAAAAAATATTTAAACTAAATTAATTAAAATTGAATTTTGATCATTTTTTTTGGTACAAAGAAAAATAGAGGACAAAAATTGAATACAAGATAGTTTGTTTCTTTTGCCATCTTGTACTAAAAAAAAAAAAATTGAATAAAAAGGTATTTATTTCTATCGTCCATTGACCTCTATTGTATGTACGTATAAAATTTCTATCAGCCCATGGATCTTTGTAGAAGACGGTATTGTGGACAAGGCACCCATTGGACACCTTACCTTGCATGTGTCATTATCAATAAATAAATAAATATATGTATATATATATATATATAAGAGTGAGTGTTAATTAATCAGTAGAAATCATGGGGTAACAGGTGTGCGTATTGTTGAAGTATGTATCGGCCCTATTTGTCATTACTCTTTTCTTTTCGGTCAAGTGTGGTTACTTCTTGTTTGGAATGTACTCCTATTAATTAATCGAACACTTTTATATTTTTATATTTTATATTATTTTTAATTTTAATTTTGTAATTTTTTTGTGATTTATTTTATTTATAAATTTTAAATTATAATTTATTTTATCCTATAACTTAATGTTATTAAAATTATTAATAAAAAATATTAATATAATATTATATTTAAAAAAATATAAAATTTTTATTGAAACTGTCATATATAAAATATTTATTAAAATTTTTTTTTATATAATAATTGAATAAGAATAAAAATAATATAATTTAATAATATATATTTTTATCTAATGTTAAATATAGTTAAAATTTTATTTATACTCTTAATATATATTATTAAATGTCATATCATAAAAAAAAATAATTATAATTTAAAATTTTAACAGTAAAATTAACTGTAAAATATTAAAATAAATATAAAATTTAGGAAAATAAAATATCCTTTTACCTTAATTTACCAGTTAGTCATTAAGTCGCATGGATAATGGATTGTCGTTGTGAAAGTGATTGGACAAACAGCAGAGCATTAATTCAAACCTATCATCTAACTAATGAGATAGATTGAACACGAACATTCTTTTGCATGTCTTTGACTAACAATGGATCTATCCAATCCACGAAGCCACTCGGTGGATACCAAATTCCAGGATTCGCAATTTATTACTGAACAACGATCAGGAAACAAAAACAACAAAATCTGAATTTTAGATATTCTGCAGTTAAAATTAATATATTTTTTTATAATAAAAAAATAAAAATTTTATATTAATAAAGATTTATCGTAAATAAATTAAAAATTATTTTTTTATTATAAAAATATATATTAATTTTAAATTACAAAACATTCAAATTTTAAAATCGATAGATTTTTCAGTCAAACCCACCATTGTCATGTCTAAATCTACACAATTTATTACTGAAGAATGATTAAGAATTTTGTTAGTAGAATATTAGTTAAATATTTTTTTTAATTAATATCTAGAATATTTAATTTTTATTTAAACTCTCAAATTTGAGATCCTGTTTTTAAAATTGTTTCATCTTTCCGTCAATCATGTTTGAGGTTGAGCAGTAAAGAGGGACATAATGTTTATTAACTTCATTTTTCCTTAGACAGTACGCATCGTCAATTAGCTATATAAAGCAAATCATACCCTTCCACTTCGTCTTCTCATTCAATCTTTCGTTTCTTTATTCCTTTTTATGATCTCTGTAACATAGTGGGTCAAATAATCTACATTTTATTTTATCAAATTATAATATAAAACTCACCAACTTTCATATGTTTATTATTATTTACTATTATTATTATTATTATTTTTTACGTATGTTTCTAGAAAAAACATTTCAAAAGCTTTTGCTCCAATTTTTGTAAGAAATGCTTGACGGGACTTGTTCTTGGATAACTGCCATTCTTTTATTTTCATTATATGATTGAGTCTTTTTAACATTTCACATGTTACATTTTTTTTGAAAAAGGAAGCATCACTAAATTAAAATTAAATAATTAATCTATTATTAAATTTTGATTGTATCTATATATGAATATATATTCTCTAAATAATGTAGAAATTTAATATAAATGTTACATAATCTAAAAGTGATAGAAATCAATATTTTATATAACAAGGTCTAACTTTCTGTAACATCACTCAATAAAAGAAAAAACATACAAAAAACTTGATTAAACTTTGAATCTCTCATAATTAAGTCTATACTTGTATATTTTAACAACAATATGTCTACTTTTTTAATAGTAATTTACTAATTTGGTCTTTGAAAAGTGTAACATATCTTAATTTAATTCTTAAAAGGTTAATTTTTAATTAATTTTATCATTTGATTAATAAAATAGATAAAAAATTAATTCACAATTATATCAATTAATGCTAAATTAGTTGTTAAATAATGAATTAAATTTTATTTATCAGTAATGAAAAAATATTAAATTTATAAATTATACATAATAAAAATATATTGTTTTCATTTTTTAATGTATAAATTGTAAATATTTTATTTTATTTTTTAATTATAAATAAGATTCAATTTATTATTTATAGTGAAACTATTATATATTAATGCCACATTAATGTATCAATTAACTTTTTTTATTTATTCTATTAAATGAAAGATTAAATTAAATAAAAATTCTTTTTTAAAGACTAAATTAAAATATTTTATTTTTTTAAAGACTAAATTAAAAAGAAAATTTATATCTCAAGGATCTAATTATTAATTTATTTTTTAAAAAATATAATTATAACTTATTTTACCATTTCAAACTTTCCCCATGTAAGAATTAATCAATATCTTAAAATGCATTTTTAATGCAAAATGGTGTGTCACGTGAAAAGTTTAAAATAACAAATAAAGTAATATTATTAAAAAGAAATTAAACTAAAAAAGTACTACTCAAATATGAAAATTTAAAAAGATAATTGCATATTTTGAAAATTCAAAAAATTTATATAAGTGATGTAAATTAAAGTTGACGAAGATGTTACACACTTTTTTCCTGAAAAATTAAAAAAATATAGTTCTGAATAAGAAAAATCTTATTGTCGTTGAATTCGTCAATTATTCTCGCCATTCTCATTAGGATGGTCATACCGTTTGGTAAAACTTATAAACAAAGCATCTTTGACCAGTAATTAGCAGCCAAATTGTAAAGTGAAGTTAAATTTTGTTCATAAAAACAAAAAATTGCAAATTCCTGCAAACACCTGCAGGCTTCAGCTACCATGTTGATGGCCCCACAATGTTTGTCTGAAGATAATCGGCAGCAAGGAAGGTAACACAGTGATTGATAGCCTCCTGACCCATTCTTGTTCTCTATGT
This sequence comes from Senna siamea, assembly GCA_031216115.1. Lineage (NCBI taxonomy): Eukaryota > Viridiplantae > Streptophyta > Magnoliopsida > Fabales > Fabaceae > Senna > Senna siamea. Next base: position 17,373,522 of record CM062356.1, read on the forward strand.
GTCTTCACACTCTTCAAGCCACCTCACAACGATGCCTTCAAATAAGCCTTCACGCCCACACCAAAAGCTGATCTCAACAAAGTAAAAACAACGACCTACTCCTCTGTAATCTACCACTTTCCTCCCTCACGTCAATAATGGCATTGGCAGCCTTGTTTTCAAATATTTAATCAAAATTTCAACTTTCTCTCTCTTACAAGTCATGCTCTGCCCTTTGGTTCTTCCACCCCCAATTTCTTGACCCTTTCTCAATGAAGTGCTTCCCCTTCTCCAACGGAGGAGACACACGACATGACGATGACTCCGTTATGTCCAGGGCTTCCAAACTCTCCTGGGCTCGCTCTCTCAGCGTCGCTTCTTCTACCTTAGGCTCTAGGAGGTCCGAATTTGGCTCCGAATCCAAGGACTTCACTGATGCCGTTGAGTTTCATAAATTCTTGTCTGTCAGGCGAGCTAATGATTTGCGTGTCTTTTCCTTCTCTGAGCTTAAATTGGCCACACGAGGCTTCAGCAGAGCCCTTTTGATTGGAGAGGGAGGGTTTGGTTCTGTGTATAAAGGGGTTGTCAGGCTGCCTAGCGAAGATGCAAATGATGGTTCTTATTCCAATATGGATGTTGCGATCAAGCAGTTGAATCGCAATGGACACCAGGCATACCCTCTCTCTGTCTTTTATGTTCCACCATTTACCTCTGTCTACGCTATTTTCTATTACTTATTTCTCAAGTTCTAGGCTGAGTGTGTGGATCTCATTTTTCCTGCAATTTTGTTTGCTTTTACTCTGAATTAGTGCACGAATCACCTTTTACAGTTTTTGATGGCATATTAGCAAATCTTGGCTCCTTGTAGTTTATTTTATGAAGAGAAATTCCATGGAGGGTTTTCGTTCGTAGCAAGATGTAATCAAGTATTGCTTATTGATTTTTTAGTTCACTAACACAGATCTCAAGATGCACCCGTTGTGGATAAGTTCAACCTTTTTTGAGTTCCATGTCTTCATAGAATTAACCGAATCCGTATGTATTTGCATTTCTTGTTTTCAGGGGCACAAGGAATGGATTAATGAAGTGAACTTGTTGGGAGTAATCAAGCATACAAATCTTGTGAAGTTAGTGGGATATTGTGCAGAAGATGATGAGAGAGGGATTCAACGACTTTTGGTTTATGAGCTTATGCGGAATAAGAGCTTGGAAGATCATCTTATGGCTCGGGTGCCATCATCACTCACATGGATGGCAAGATTAAAAATTGCTCAAGATGCAGCCCGTGGCTTGGCTTACCTGCATGAAGAAATGGATTTTCAGGTACATAATTTTTTTTTTTTTTCATGCTTTCGAGTATTCATGATGTGTTGAGTATATTGGGCATCATTTCTGCACTCGACATGTTTGGTAACAGCATAATTACATATTGCAACTTTTTGGAATAATTATAATACCCAAAATCATACATATACCTATGTACATTTTGTGTTTCACAGATTACATAGGGTCTACATACAATTATTAAGAAGTAAGAACTTGTCTCTTCAACTTTCCTATTTGTTCATTGAAAAGTGATAGAGACTATAGGACTGCTTGATTGTAGTTTTTAAAAACCAAAAACGGAAAAACAAGAAAACTTGTTTGAATAACTGTATTCAGACAAAAAATAAAAAAATAAAATGTGTTTTGAGAACAAGAAATATAGAATAATTAAAAAATATTCTGAACTCCAGTTTTTAAAATAAAGAAAACACATAAAACAAGTCATTTTATTAATAGCATGTATATAAATACATGAAAATAATATTAGTATAAATTCTCAGAAGTAATGTTATAAAACAATTTTAAAGAACAAAAGAACAAAACAACGTCCAAACATACCTATATCAATGTCTCCTTATGCTTTTGCTATGACTGTATTCTTTTTACTATTGTAGATGGTTTCTACTGTGGATAGAGCATTTCCCATCAGCTTTCATATTGTAAATTACTGTTGTATAGAACAATTTATAACTCCCTTTCTAACTCACGCAGCTTATATTTCGGGATTTTAAGACATCCAACATCTTACTTGATGAGGACTTCAATGCGAAGCTTTCTGATTTTGGACTTGCTAGGCAAGGACCCTCAGAAGGATTTGGCTATGTTTCAACATCTGTAAGAAAATGTCTATCAGCTGGAGAAAATTCTTTAGATTGTGCTTTTCAAACATGCCTTCGGTAGAATCTGATAATACTGCATGTTAACGTTGGAATAACTTCCCTTCTGGTAGCTAATTTGAGACAGACTAGATATTTTTCACTTTTTTTCATTGATGAATGAGTTGCATGTATGTAATCATAATGATGGTTTGAATCTTTGCTTTCTTACTCCTGATCCTATATTCTGCTAATATATGCAATGAATGACTTATTTTTTCTTCACAAAGGTTGTGGGCACAATAGGTTATGCTGCACCAGAGTATGTTCAAACTGGCAAGTTGACTGCTAAGAGTGATGTTTGGAGCTTTGGGGTAGTTCTTTTTGAGCTCATCACTGGGAGGCGAGCAGTAGAGAGAAACCTTCCAAGAAATGAACAAAATCTTTTGGAGTGGGCAAGACCTTATGTTTCTGACCCTAAGAAGTTCCATCTTCTGGTAGACCCACGACTTCAAGGACAGTATTGCATTAAATCAGCTCAAAAGCTAGCGAACCTAGCAAACAAATGCCTCATGAAGCAGCCAAAGTCCCGTCCTAAAATGAGTGAGGTGGTTGAGATCCTGGGAAACATTATGAACGAGACAGTTTCTCAATATGAATGCACAGTTCAAGCTGTTAAAGTAAGTGAAGAAGAAAAGGAAGTGAAGTTATCTGTAGAGGAGACAGAATCAGAGGCAGCCAAACAAGGGAATAATTATCTGAAGAAGGTCTTTGACTTGAGAGAAAGGGTGAGCTTAAGAAATAAGTCTACTGGAAGGTTGGATTGGAAAAGTTGGGCTCCTGGATTGGTAAGAAGTTGGTGATAACCCATCATCTGCTGATCCTACCAAAGTCCCCTGCACCTGGCATTGTTAGGTGATCACGTAGTTTTCAGTCAGTGAGAGTTCAACAATGTCAGACGCAGATACTTGAATCAATGAACATACTGATTTCTCCCATTTTATATAATATTTGATAGTAGTTGAATGTACAGATCTTGAGGTATGCCTAATTTTTTAAGTGATTGGGCTATTCTTGAGTGCACATTTATAGGGCTATATGATGTATGTTCTACAAAATTCTCACCATTTCCCATTTCTTGTAAAGATGACCTGAGATGTGAATATCTGATGAGGTTACCGACACAACTAAATGAATCTCTAACATTATAATCCGACTCACTAATTTTATGTCTAATGGATTTTGCAGTGAAGGAGTTGGTTTCAGATAATTTAGTTTCTAACTTTCTATTGCAGAGATAATAAAGGAAATGGCCCATTGGCCCTCCTTTAAACCATGGGTTTCCCTTCTGTCTTCTGTTTTAGCCATCTTCAGGATGATTTGTAGTAAAACCAAAACACCCTTATTTATATAACACCAAACAAGAATTGATGCAATCATTGAGCTTCAAAAACTGTACTCGGTCAATGGGTCATGCATTCTCAATGTTCAAACCTCACAAGTCTGGAGTGTTCTGCGTTATTCCCACCTAATGCGGAAGTGGGGATTCAATCAAGTACAGCTTTGACATTTTCAGTGGCAAGAAAAAAAAAAGGTACAGATTTGACATGGAAGCACATAGGCAGTACTATAATAGTCCAATTGTACACAGGACCAAATTTATCTTTCAGTCACATCCAACTAATGCCCCCACCCTTTGGATATTGTTCTTTTGACATTCCGAAGTTTCTTTTCTTCTTTCTATTCTTGTGGGGGCAGTGCCCGTTGTTTCAGGACGAGGATTGAGAAACTGTAACTGTAATGGCACCAATGAGACAAATTCCTTCGTGGCTATGACTTTTGAAATGGAATCTCTATCACAATATCAGTTTTGCTTTCATTCTGTAAGCCTTTCATATAAATATCTAAAGTTTACTTTTTGGCAAATGTTCTCGTTCATCGTATTCCAGAACAAATTGTGTCTTTCTCTGTGTCGGCGGAATAATAAAAGCATAGTCATTCGAGTTACACCAAATTGATTCATATCTCACCCAATAATGTTTCCTTTTGGGTCTACCACTATGTTCATGTTTACAAGAAAGAAAGGCATAAAACGATTACAAAAATATACCACCCAAATCCAGAAGAAAAAAGAGCTAACTACACTAATCATGCAAAAGAACTTGCATTACACTCTCTGCCTCCCCAATCCCTGCTATTTGACATTGTTAACAAACACTTGACAGCATCCAGAATAATACATTTGCCGATCTCACACAGAAATGCCACCAAGCCAAGTTTGATTCTGAATAATATTAGCTGAAATAAGATATGTACAATCTATTAGATAATCTCATGAGATGGTCAACAAAACATGCATGATAAATTTTTCTGGCAAAGGAGACATTGAGTTTTGTTTGTTAAGTTACGAGGTTGTAATTATGTCAAGCATAGAGAGGAGAAGCAGAGGGCCTGGGATAAGCCATGGTGACCCTCCTGCTAGTAGCATCATCAGCACTTCTTCTACGAGCACGAGACCGATTCACTGAAGAGTTTTGATTGCTTCCATTTTCATTAACAGAAGCTTGCAGCTGCTCCAATGCTGTGACAACCTCATCCATGTTTGGCCTTATCTTGGATTCCATCGATAGGCATCGCAAAGCAAGCATGGCTGCCTTATGAGTCTCGTCTAATGAATACTGACCTTCAAGACGGCTGTCCACAACTCGAAATATCTTTCGTTTGTTTGCCAAATAGGGTTTAGCCCATTCCACCAAATTGTGCTGACCAGATGGTCTATTCTTATCAACAGCTCGCCGCCCAGATAACATTTCAAGCAGCACAACTCCAAAACTATAGACATCACTTTTAGTAGTTAGGTGACCTAAGTTAAGAAGAGAATCTTTCAGTTATTATCAAAAGTTCAATCTTGAATGCATCATAGAAGCGCACAAACTAGAAGCATGAATAAACATTATTACCAGTGGCTAGATATTCAGGAGCTGCATATCCATAGGTTCCTATTACCCTTGTGGAGACGTGGCTCTTGTCACCTGTTGGTCCATCCTTTGCCAGCCCAAAATCAGAAAGTTTTGCATTGTATTTCTGTGATCATTGTGCCCCAATGGTTAATTTCTCGTAAATGCTATCATAATGACTCCCTTACTTCATCAAAATTAAATAATATTACAGGAGAATGAAGAGAAGATGAAAAAGCCACATACTGAATCCAGCAAGACATTTGAAGTCTTAAAATCCCTGTATATCACTTTTGTTTTAGCACTGTGAAGAAATGCAAGCCCTTTGGCAGCACCAAGAGCAACCTTCATGCGGAGGCTCCATGAGAGAGGTTGAAAATATGAGCCTCCTGTCATAAGTTACAACAATATATATTGTGAATGCCAAAACAGAATTCTTAACTCTACGTATGTGAAGAGATGAGACAGGAAGAACTCACTTCTGAACAAATGATTCTCCAAGCTACCTCTAGGCATAAATTCATAGACTAAAAGGCGGTGTTCATCTTCGAGGCAATACCCAATTAATTTCACAAGATGAGGATGAGAAAGCTGCCCGAGATAATTCACTTCAGCCTAAAACACAAAAGAGAAACAGACTAAGGCAAACTTTCGTAGTTTTTATACTGGTGAAAACAGAATCCTTAGTTGTCCAACCATTATTATAATTAAACTTGGAAGTGTTTCCAAGTCAGAACTTCAATCCCTGGCCCAATCTCTTAGATAAACAAAGGCAGTGTATGTTCGTCGGATTAAACTAAGTAGGTTGAACTCACCAACCACTCCTTGTGACCTTGAAAACCATCTTGATTAAGTCTTTTAACAGCAATAACAATGCCTGTGCCGGGTTTGCTAGCAACCAGGGCCTGCTCGTCGATCCACCCCTTATAGACTGATCCAAATCCACCTTCTCCTAACACACTATCTGGACGAAAATTTCTTGTGGCCGTCTTCAGTTCTGATAAAGCGAAGCTCTTCAAATTGGATGCCTGCAAGATCTCTCCTTCACTCCGTGGAGTCTGAGGCACTGACAGTGCCGATGCCTTACTGCTTGTGCTGCTAACATCATTTTCCTCATTGCTCACAAACTTTGAATTTAACCCTGCAGAAAAGGATGATATTAACACCCATAAACTCCATCTTACAAGAAAAATTCAGTGAGTTTTTATTGGATCTTCAAGTTCATACAAGGTTATGAATCACATTGGTGGAGAAAAGAGACAAAGCCTCAAAGGAATATTACTAGATAAAAAACATTGATCCAGTATTCTTCAGTGTTTAGGGACAGATTATTTAGCATAAAATATCAGTCATCCCAATTCATCCCTTATTAGGAAGAGAATCTGCAGAGAAGAGATGGATTTACAAATCAAAGGCATTCAATAAACAGAAGAGAAACAAAAGGTTCCTCGGGCGAAGCTTTAAAAGTCAAGAATTTAGAACAATAAAATTCCATCAAGTTTCTGAACTCAAAGGGAAAAGGGAAAAGGGAAAAAGCTCAACACGGGTGACATACAACACAGGTTTAGAAAAGTGAAAATTTTGGGGAAGCGAAAGAGAGAAAGCTCAAAAGTTATCCCGAAAGCAACCAATGAACAGACATGCAAATCCATCAAACTAAATAGCATACTGGACATTAGCAGTCATAGGCATAGCCAAGAGCAAGTAAAATCTGGATTCTGGAATACCTGTGTTGCATGGGCTCTCTGCTTTAATTTGGGCGCTCAAACAAACTCCCATGCCAGAAACAACACTAACACCTTCACCTTTCTCACCTATATACGCACACCACAAAAGGAAAGATCTGTGGTAGGAAACAGAGAAGATCTACAGAGGAAAATGACAAGAATTTCAGAGACAAACCTTTTGGCAGTGAAGATGGAGCTAAGCTGAGAGAAGAGGGAGACGAAAGGAGAGAAAAAGGAAGAGTATTCAAAAATTAGAGCAAGTTGACTGCAACAGAGCCAAAAGAGGGTTTGGATGAATTAGTAAAGACAGAGAGAGAAAGAGGGTTGAAGGAGAGGAAGGAAGGTGGGCAGTGATAAGTGGTAATGCATTCATGGTGGGAATGGACCCGCCTTTGCTTTGATGGTCCCGCTTCAAGCTGGAACCACACCCTCTTCACTCTTCACTCATTTATTTCTTCTTTTCTTTTTTCTTGAAATTAACACTGTCAAACTGTCAATTTAAGGTTGATTCAGTAAAATTAAAATTGGCACTATGTATTTGGGGTGACAAACAGAGACAATACGTTACGTTACGTTACGTTTCCCTTTCATGCTCTGGTATGCTCCCTCATCCGTACACTCAAAACTCTATAATTCGTCGTTTTAGAAAGCAGTCGATTCTCCAGTCAAGTCAAGGCAGATAAGCCCAAGCCACTGGCTAGCTAGCTTGTGGATTCACAGAGTTGTTCAATCAAAATCATCACTAACCACTCAAATTTTGTAGTTTTCTTAGAAGCAAAAATTCCATGATTATTGTTCATATCTTGAACAAACATCATTTTTAAGTTGAACTAATATTCTATATTCAGGCAGTGAGATATCTTTAGAACTTAGAAGACTCGCAACTTTGTTTTATATATTTATATAGCATGCAGCACATTCAGAAAAAGGGTCCAGCGAAGTGCAAGTAGGATTTATTCATGGCCGCCACTTTGGATGCAATCCCATCACATCACAGCTATTGTGGGACCAAATGCAATTGTACAGTATCTTGTAGTTAGAGACATAGATTTTTGATAATAACCTTTTATTTATTAAGAGAGATAGACGTTAATATATATAAAATTTTTTTTTATTTAATTACAGAGGATGTAAAAATTATTATGACTTGTTTAATTGTAATTTTTAAAAATAAAAAAATATATTTAAAGAACTATTTTTGACATAAAATAAAAATAAAATATATGTTTTAAAAACATAAAATACAAAATAATTAAAAAAATTTTTGAATCTCATTTTTTAAAACAAAAAATAAATTTTTTATTAATAGTATAAATATAAATACATAAAATAATATTAATATAAAATTTTTAAATTAATTTTATAAAACAATTAAAAAAAAACATTTTTGAACATGGTGGTTGAGCCTCTAATGAGATAGTAGGTAAGTGAAAACAATGAGTGAATCTGGGATTCGAAGTTTTTATTAACAAGAACAATTTTGTGTGGGCGCATCCAGTTTCCCGTGATACAACATGGACCAAATTTAAAGAGAAAGAAAATTCACGTCTGTGATACAAAGATTGCACCCAGCAACGCAGCATCTTTTTCTTAAGATTGTTCAACTTTCACATGCCACTCCTATGAGTCCATTAACACCAACTTCTTCAATATCAGATTTAATTCTTATCAGTCAATTTGAAGACATGAGCTAATAAAATTAATATATACTTTTGTACATAAAAAACTTTTAACATATTTAAAATAATATAATAATATTATTATCTTAAAAAATAAGAATACATTAGTGATACTATTTTAACTTTGTAAATTTAAATTTAATGTAATCCAAAATCATACTTTTCTTGGTGACGTATGATATTGTGTATGCCTTGCGTAACTAATTTTGCACGGACAGATAAGATCAAATTTCAACCGTAGGATCTGCTTATTTTTCCAATAACGTTGCCCAATGCCGAATTCTCTTTCGTAGATTGCCGACGAAAATTAGCCGCAGTTGATGGGTGGGGTCCACCTTATGAGTGGGCCATCCATGCATGCTCGACACGTGTCGATTTTGAATGATTTGGTGCTTGAGTCTCACAGAGGGACCCACGTCAACTTTAGCACCAGATTTGGGAATCAGGCTTGAGCCGAGCCGAGCCGAGCCGAGCCACGCTGTTAAGGAAGAACGATGATGTGTGCAAAAAGAATGAATGAAGATAGGTTCGAGAAAGTTGTAAGGAGGCGTGTGGTGGGGGTTTAGAAAAATATAGGGACAAGTGTCTTTTTCGGGATTAATGCTTAAGCCTTTGGTGGTCGAAATTTAATTAACTTAATAAAATTGAGTGATTCAATGATAGATCAAGTTTATGGTAAAAGCATTTATTACATTTTAAGCTAGAATGTAATAAATTAATGAGGTCAAGAAATATAAATATGAATAAGATAAAAAAAAAGTTTCTATAAGATACTGGTTGCAATAAAAACTATATAGGATAAAATATAAAAAAGAATTTTAAACTTTAGTTCTGTAAATATTTTTTTTTAATTATAAAAATTAATTAAAAATTCTTTAAACTCTACAATTTGTAAGAAAAAACTTATTTTATTAATTTTTTTAACCTAAAATATTAACAGAACAATGAAAAGTCAAAAGAATTATTAAAATTAGTCAATCTAACTTAATTTGATTCTTATTTAACCTTTTTTTTAATATATAATCAAGATGAATTAGCCTATTTTTAATATAAGCCAATATTTCTGTAACCTAACTTAACTCTATTAAGGTTGGGTTGACTCTTTTCTTTTTCTTTAAATTTTTTACAAAAATAAAATTTCATACTATCAAATAATCTTTATAAAAAAATTATAGTTTATTATAATAAATAATTTTTTTAATTTTATTACTAAAAAACACACAATAGAGTACATTACATAAATTCTAAAGATTACAAGGCTTAAAATACATTATACATGAATTTACTACATACCAAAAACATAAAATAAAAATTATAAATTTATTTTATTCTTTATTTTTCATTACCATTCATCTTCCACAATCATTGTATATCTCTTGTTAAATATGAATTACATTAATTAGATAAATTAAATAAAAAACTAAAAAATAATACCATTTGAATTAAAGTCAAAGTCATACAACTAATTCATTATGAAAATATTAAAAATAAAAAAAAATTGGGATAGCCCGATTTGCCCTATTCTTTTTAGGGTCAAGCCAGGTTGGATCATTTTTAATTTGGACTGAAATTCTTATAATAAGGCCTATAAATTTTACATGACGAAATAGGTCGACCCATTTGATATCTCTACATATAAGAAAAATCAAATTATATCAAAATATGAAAAATCTCCTTAAATAAGTTTTGAGTGAAAAATTCCTTGAACTTTAGGTCTTATGTAAAAAAAAAATCATGAACTTTAGGTCTTGTACAAAAAGCTTCCTCAACTAATTTGATTCATCTAGCCTCTATTAGGGTTTTGAATTAAAAAAAATAACAGAAGAATTTTTTTTGTGTGCAAACTATAAAATTTGGGAGGTTTCAAGTTAATTTTTATATTTTATAAGTGTTATCTATATATTATCTATAGGTCAAGAGTTATGTGTATTTTAGTCAAAATTATATGAATTAATAAAATAATTTATACAAATTGAAATAAACAAAAAATTAATCTAAGCCTTTAGACAAGGGTCGCCAATTTTGTTGACATGCCAAATTGCCAAATGCCAACATCGAACAAGATTGATGGGTTACTCAATGCATTGTGTTCTTGAAACAAATTGTATTGGGAATAATACTTTACTTTTTGAGTTAAATTCGTTAAACTACTACATGAAAAATTTCGGTTAAAATGAAAAAAATTTCTCTGAACCTTAGGGTGTGTGTACATAACCTTTCTGAACTTTAAAAATTATATAAAACCCCCTTAAAATCTTTATTTTGTGCAAATAACAACATTTGTTAAGTTTTTTGTCCAATTTTTAATTGAGAAGTGCAACGTTAGTAATTACAAGGCCAGGTAAGATTTTTATTTAATGTGAACGTAGGGACATTTTTGTCATTTCAAATTTATTCCCTCCTTTCACTTAAGCTATCTCTAATCCACTCCATCTTTGCAATGTAGGGACATGCACATATGTTCCCCAATTCTTTCCATGGTGGAAAGCTGATGTTTCCAATTTTAAGCTAAAAATTATCACCTCTAAATATTGCCGGGCTAGCAGAAGATGATTAGAGAACCTTTAAGAGATTCAAATCAAAGGTGAAAATGGCAAATCAACAAAGCCGACAAGGGAGGTTGGTACTTGTCAATTTATACTTAAGTCGCTAAACCTACATCGCATAACTTCTCATATTTAAAAAAAAAATAACCTTCATCATTTTAAATAATAACAAGAAGATAAGGTATACAAAATGACAAATAGAACCCTTGTGATTGCAAATACAACATATAGAATCAAGATTTATGAGACCATCTCAACTAAAAGCAACAACTGTCAACAACAAGTATGATATTCAAACTATTGGAATATTTCAGAGTTGATTATACATATTCCTAAATGCCTGCACACCATCATCTATTGGGAAAATGTAAAAAAATATTTACTCAAAAGCCTAAAATATGAGAGAATAAGTTTGTTACCCGTTAGCAATGAAGAAAAATAACTCTTATATAATTAAAGACTATCAATTGCTACCTTTATCTCTCTTCATATTCAATTATAAAAGCAAGATGAATAATACATTGGCTAGATGAAAAATGTGGAAAATGGATAATCATCTTGTAGGAAAAAAATTGTAGAGAATGAGGTGGAAATAATACATTATCAATTACCTTTTCTCATAAAGCAAGCTTGAAATAGTTGTACTCATTCTTTTCATGCATTTCTTTTCATTACATGCATCTCCTTTCTATGACAATGTGCTTCTATATAGAATATGCAAAACCCAAATCATTGCATTCATTAAGACAAATGTTGGTTATAAAATACTGAAGATCTAGTTTGGAATCCTTATTGAGCTATACTTAATGTTTGCATGGAATCCGATGCCATTTATTGACACATAGAATTCAATTCCATTCATTGATGCATGGAAACAAGGTAAGATTTGACATTAATTTTCTAATTCACTCCCAATAATTAATATAACGAAAAAGGGAAAAAATTAAATCAGATGCCAAAGCTTAGAACAAGCGATCCCATGAATAAATCTAAGTTTTTGATGACCATGCTCAAACTTTGAGAGGTAAGTGGCATGATCAGCATCATCCCTGGTGGAGGTAGAAGAGTATTGAATAATGGAGGACAAGTGAACAACAGGAGTGAGTCTATGATAGAAAATGAAGGGATCTCTAGTGAGACACACTGGCTGGAAGAGAACACGTGTTACAGATTCCGACGACACATTGTACAATGACAGTAATAGATGATAGAGACAACAGAGATTGAGGTAACGAAGGAGTAAACAGATATAAAGGGAGACAATAACAGTGAAGGCGAAGATGATGTCAATAATGAGAATGTTAAGTTTGAAATTCTACAAAAAGGTAGATGAGTGTTATTGAGGTGAAGAGCCTTGAGTGGTAGTGGTAGTGGTAGTGAAAGAGTCTAATCCAAAGAAGCCATAGGTTGGGAATTGGTTAAGATAGAGAAGGATAGAGAAAAATAAGGAAGAGGGAAACACAAAAAAAGAGGTTAGAGATAGAGTGGGTTAGACATGAGAGTGCAAATGTGAAATGATAAAGATGCCCAGATGTCCACATCAGCTAAAAATTCTACCTGGCTTTACAATTGTTCATGAGGAATCTCTTAGTCAAAAATTAAAAAAAAAAAAAACTTAACAGATGTTGTTATTTGCACAAAATGAAAATTTTAAGGTGATCTTATGTCAAATTTTAAAATTCAGGGAAGTTATGTGCACACATGCTAAATTTTAGGGGGTTCTATCACAAAACTCACTTCTAGACTTTTAGAGAGAGAGAGGGTGACCTAGAGAGAGAAAGGGAGGAAGTATGAAGGAAAATGAGTTAAACTGGTATTCTAGCGTAATTTAAAGTGAGAATTTGTAGTAGGAAAGCTTAGGAAGGCATTTTACATCACCTACACATTTTTATAACAAGAAACAAGGTACCAAACAATCTAATCCCTCTTGTTTTTGAAAAACAATATCCATCTTCTGAAAATAGTGATTTGAAATGATTTTAGTGAAGAGAGGAATTTCAAACCTACATTCTCTTATGTTTAAGTTCTATTGGGTGTTTTATGCTGAATAAATGTACTTATACATGTTTGATTCATATCATTTTAGATTTTGAAATATGGGTTTACTATTCACCATCAGTGAAAAGTATTTTGATTCCATGGTATGGATGATATTGAACATGAAAGAGAGTGATAATTGGATTAAATGATGAAGTAATGCTAGAAACTAAGTTCATGAATTTTTCTAGGCTTAAAAAGAGGTGAAATCTAGACTTAGTGACCTTCAATAGTAGTAAAATTTAGCCTAAATATCCTACAAGTTGACTTCTATGTTCTTCAGCCTAGAATTTTTCAGAAAATACAGGTAGCAGCTAACTGCCAGCTCTTGGCAGTCGATTGTTGAGCCTCCACTATAAGATTATCAACTTACAGTAGCTCATTAGTTGATTGCCATGTGCTTGAAAGTTAACCAGTAGCTCTTTAGCCAATAGTTGACTGGTATAATTTTGGCAGCTGACTTATAGTTTCTTATTAGCCTTTTTCAAGATTTTATTTTTATAAGCTGACTGTTATGATGTGTAAGTCGACTGCTGGGTGGAAAAGTATGATTTTTCATGAAAAAATTATTTTAAAAGAGCTACCTAGTCATTCAAATGAAACCTCAAAAGTTTAGAACAAGTATATGAGTTCAAGTTTCTATTTTCTTAAAGGTATGCTCAATAGAGTCAACAATAATGTCATTACATATGAAAAGTATAGCTTTTCGGGGTGACATGTAACATGAGATTGTAAAGAAAAATAGGAAAACATATAAGAGAAAAGAGAAGAGTATTCCAAGTGTATGCCTTAGTAGTAGATAAGCTCATGATTGAGTGACCGATTATCATTATGGGACGATTGTTGGGCATTCTATAGTCAAACTATATTTTGGGATAGTAAAACATCCATTCGATCATAAATGATTTTAAAAATACTGTAATGGTTGTGAATTCTAAGTTAGTGAACTCTTTTATGGCCAACGAAAAGAGTCATGTACTTAGGGTTAAGCATAACTATAGCATGATCTGAATCACTATAGAATATATGCTTATTAATAGTGTGTTGGGAATGTGATCCATCAATGAGGATGGTGATTCCATAGCCTCATGATCCGTAAAGGCAGAGTAGGCATGATCTGTTAGAGGTGACAGTGATCTTATGAGTTATACTAGCCCCTTTATGGGATGAAAGAAAAATGAAGTATCCAAAGGAATATCGACTCCGCTGGTCAGGCATGATCTGTCAAAGTTGGCTGGGACCATTAAGTGAGTTAGGGATGATTTGTTAGAGAGGACAAAGAATAATTTATACTTGGAATCCACTGGGGGACGCTCCAAATAGTACAAGGCAAACAAAAGGACCACGATACTCAACTCGAAACTTATCCATAAGTGTTGTAAGTGCACGTGGAGTTGTTCGTTGGGCGACTCTTCCAATGGCTCTTGTGATGATTTTGACATTGGCCAATATGAGATGTTTGTTTTCCTTGCACATGTTTTAAATGTAAATATGATCATGTTATTGTGGCAAATATGTGTGAAGAAATGACATATTTCCTATTGTTGACATTTGGTGAATTGTAATTGTGCATACATTTATAAGTACATGCTATTATTCTATAATTGTGTAGTTCATGGAATGCATTCCAATAAATACTATTTTCTATTTATGATGAAAGGAATGTAGCAGATTTTTGTATAATTATAGCAGTATAGGCCAATAGTTTTTAAACAGATTGTTATGCTACTGAGACTTATTCTCACATGAACACTGGTGTGTATTAGATGTTTAGATTTCAAATTCTCCTAGAGGTGGATGTAGCATGGAGAGAAATACTTATCTTAGGGTATTTCATGGTCATTCAAGGGATTTAGGTAATTACTGTCATAAATTTACCCCTATCTCTCCCACTTGTAGAAGGGGTAAAGTTATATGAATAGTATGGTAGTTGATATATTTTGACATGTAGATATTTGGATGATTAATTTTGATGTATAGAGAAATGAGGGCATACATTTATCTGAGATATGTGAGAGAAAGGATATTATCCACCAATAGGATTTTTGAAATGAGTATGAGTGACAGGGTTGTTGCCTCCTTACCCTAGCTGACAACTGTCATCAACCTTACATATCTATAGGTATATGTCTCTAAAAAGAAATGATGCATGTGAATGTATATAAATATATGTATGTATTTTTATTTCATTTATTTCTGCTACGTTACGTGTGAGAACCTGAGTGTAGAAACTTAAACTAATGGCACTTAATTATTTAACTTGGTAAAAGTTAAAAATTTACTCGGATAAAGGTAATAGTAACTCACAAATCTTATAATATATGATATTATATTATTTAATTAACTAAAATGAACTATAGGATTGGGGGAGTTATAGGATAAGGAAAATAAAATTAGTTGAAATTTTATTCACACGGTTTTACTCAATATTGGTGTTCCTTAACACTTTGTCACAATTAGATTACTTATGTCTTGTATCACTTCTATAAATTACATCTTACTGTAGAATAGCCAGAAATTGAGGGATGTGTTGCCCCAACGTGGTGTTCATTAGGGGGATCCACTTTCACCATATCTATTAATCATTGTACTGAATGTTCTATTAGTCATGATCTACTAAGAAGAAGATTCCAAGACATTGTAGGGTATTCAATTTGTAACACCCTCTATAATAGCTTTACTTTGATAGTAATTTTCTCCATTGATAGATATATATTTTGAACACCTTAGAGACTAATTAGAAATTATTTTTGAATTTCAGTTAACTGTATTTTTTTCCCAAAATAAAATCTCTATAAAAAGGAAGGAGGAAAGAGAGTTCAGAATTTACAATCTAGAGAGAGAAGAAGAAGGTTTAGAGAGAGGGAAATGTAAGAATTGAAGGAGATCTTGAGGAGAATTCATAGCAAACTTAATAAGTTCACTTAGCTCAATCTCGAATACCATCTAGCACACAAGAACTGTTTTTAAACTCAATGTAATCAATTTAAACCTTACTCCTATATTTCTCACTCTTGAAAAAGTGGGTTTATGATATAAATGATGGTTTAATTTTAAGACAAGAAGTGTAAACTTGCATTCTTGTTTTGAAAGTGTTGGATGCATGCTTATATGTTTGTGTATGTCTTTGAATTTGCCTAAAAGCTTAGATTCATAATATGGATATTTTATCTTTCTTCTAAGAATCATGTTTATTTCTATTTGGCTTGGATTTAGCCTTGTTATTTTATTGTTTTTAGCTTAAAAAATATTGATTTAAGATAGGGAATGCTTTTGTAATTTAATTCTGGGTTGAAACGTGTGTTTTGGGAGATTTTGGAAATTAAAACCAGCTTTTGAAAATGGGCAGAGGTGCACCAGTTGACTTTTAAACCTCTGGGAGTTAACTGTTGTGTTCTTCATGCCTAGAAAGTCCAGATTTTGAATTTGAAAGTCAACTGCCAGGATGCACAATTGAATATCGTGTTTTAAACTTGCCCAGAAAACCCAAGAACTTAGCATATAACTGTTAGCTTTATAGAAGTTGGTTGTCAGCTCTCTGGTAAGCTTCCCTATTTTTGGTAGAGAGCCACAAGTCAACTATCAAGCCTTGGAAGTCAACTGAAAGCTCCCTTGTTTTGGACAATGACAATTTTACTTAGCTTTTCCTCATAAGTAATAACAAGGTAGCCAATCTAATTAAAACTAAGTAAGGAGAGCAATTAGAAGTAGTAAGGGATCATAGGAAAGGAGGAAATAATAATAAAGGAGAGCTAAAAGCATTATTAAACATATTCATTAAGATTAAATAGATTCTGGATTGGATGATTGATAGTCGGTGTGGGATGACCATTGTGAATCTCACAGTTAGACCATAACTTGAGCTGGTATAACATCCATCTAATCCTTACATGCTCTGTGAAAACACTGTGTATGCAGCTAATTCTAAGTTAGTATGCTCTGATGGCTATAAAGTTGCTTACTTAGGGTTAAGATTACCTTGATTTGGAATATATTTTCCTAGCATATATGTTTGTGAATCATGTACCTAGAAAATGATCTATCATAAAGAAAATGGTGATTCTCTTGGCAACATTAACTCGCTGTGTAATGACCAGTGAATGGGTAAATCTGGCTTACTAAGAAAAAGGGGTGCAATGATCAATGAGGAGATGAATGTTAGTACCCTAAAACCAAAGGACACTCAAGGGGTATAGAACTAGTGATCATATAACAAACTCATTCAATAGGTTCTATGACTGAGGGTATGTTATGGTTAGTAGGAGGGACAATTGACATTAGTGTGTCCTTTAGGTAGCCCCTTTCTTGGGAATTGTCAACCAACAAGTTTCCTAGCTCTTAGTCTATGTATGTTGGCTAGAGTGCCATTATGTTATTTTTTATGTGTTATTTCTTACCCATATTTGATATTTATCCATACTACTATGTTAAAATAAGTTACGCAAAGAAAGAATTACTCATGATATCATATTTCATCATATTTCAACATCCATGACATAGCATGACATGTATTGCATAACATCCATTACCTTTGAAATATGCTATATGAGAAAGAATGCATGACTTTTTGTGTGATTTACAGTTGGTACAATTACCGGTAATGTTTTCTAACTGGTTTACTTGACTACTGAGTTTTCAAACTCGTGTACGTTAATGTGTCCAAATGGTTAGATATACTGTGACTTAGGAGATTGAGGTAGAACTGGTGGAAACACTGGGGCTTAGGTATTTGGTACGAATAAGGGAGGTCTTGATCTGGATCATAGATGTGCCACCTGCACCCCAATGGTTAGGGTGGAGGATGAATAGTAGTATTTTGTACTCTCATCCACACTTTGAGCTTGTTTTGTGGATAGCTAAAGGTCTAGTATAGTCAATATGAAAATGGTGAGAGATGTTTTGGGTACTAATGTATATGAGAAATTGTAACTAAACGTGTAAATATATCTGTGAATAATAGTTGACTAGATACGCCAGCTATATATGTAATGCTTGTGCTTTTGCTGAAATAGTATAACACAATTCCTATACTCAGCCTATAGGAATAGAGTGTTACACAGCTTATTCTACCTCCATCACATCTTCGGTTCCAACTTGATAAACACGAGGTGGAGGTTTATACGAAAGAAGGCGTTATTGCCCATGACATTCGGGTCATGGTTCAATCTAGTCGCGCTGTGGTGCGTGTTTGTGGCTCTCAAATATTGGCCTAGATAGCTTCTGTAACTAATGGGTTCCAAGTCCCTAATGCCATAGGCTTTTATTGAGTTGTAATCCTCTATACTTGTACTCTGTTTTATTAATAAAAAAGATAAGCAAAATTACCATCATTACCATCTATCATCAGAAAATCATTCGTCACCAATAAATTCAACTCCCAACTCTTAACTGAAACCTCCAGACCGCGTTGATGCAAAAATGAAGATGATATCTCTGTAGAACATTGCCATTCCACTTAAGTTGTCTTTCTTCTTCATCCCATCCCCTTGCATCTGGTGTGAAATCTGGAGCTGCTAAATGAACTATATGTGTAGTACCTACGTTGGTCATCATCCTTGTTGATGCTTATTTGTTAGAATGAGATTGTGAGTAGTTTTGATGGTTGGTATATTGGGAATGAGAGACATTACATGAAAAAACATAAAAGCAAGTAAAAAATTAAAAAAAGAAAAAAAAGTTTCAATGAATTTTATTATTTTTATAGTACAATTAGTGTATTTTTTTAATCTTTCAAACATCAATTAATATGTATTTTAACTTGATAAAACATCTTATTTATATTTAATAACACTTCAATATTTAATATGCCACATTAGCATGTTCATTCAAGATTAATATTTAAGAACTAAAATTATCTTTTATAATTCTTCAAATAATAAAAAGTATATTATAATGACTTAAAAATTAATTCATAAGTAAAAATATTTTTCAAAGACCAAAAGCAGATTTTCGCTTTAAAAGTCTCTCATTTATCCTCGGTTAAAAAAATATGTTTTTTCAAATTACAATCATGCTCCTTTTTTTTTTCTTAGGCGTTCCTTTCATGCTTTTCCAATGTGAGAGTATTAAAAACTCACAAGAGTGATCCCTTCCATCTTGTTTCTTCGTTCAAAACGAGTAACCTCAAACGATCCACATCCTCAGGATTGACACTAAAAAGCGACAAGTTGAACTAGGCTTTTGTTTTGAAGTTGGCCAGTGGCATTTAATTTTAGAACGACATACCAACTATTGTATTCTATTAATTAAGTACACAGCCTGACGAGTAATATTGTCACATCACGCTTAAAAGTCAAACCAAAAGTTCATATAGATAGGCAGAATACCACTAAACCGACAACAGATCAACTTATTCTGTCAATCCTTTAGATGACGATGGAAAAATGCATTCATTAGAAGTACGGAATTCCACATTATTAAATGTCAATATAATTACACAATTATTGCTCACGGAAACAACCATTAACCAAAATCTATTTCATCACCTCAGGATGAGATCAAAGAAAATCTCAATTATTCGGGTCTTGAGCCTAATTAAAAACAAGTTCCAAGGACAGGCCACAAAGCACAGGACCAAAAGTAAAATAGGGTGCTTCCGAAGCAGCTTGAAAGTTGAAAGGCAGCATGTCAGTTCTTAACTATGAATACAATTTTTCTTCTCAGTGGCAGACTTGATAATGTCAACGAACTCCGGCTAAACACAGACAGAAAATGAAAAAAATTAAAGTCAGTTACAAAGGTGGAAAGCAAGAACTAGCCAATAGATACAAGTACAGAAGATAATTATACATGTAAAAGAAATTCACCTTCAAAGAAGCACCACCAACCAAAAATCCATCAACATCTGGCTGTGCCGCCAATTCTTTGCAGTTTGCTCCATTAACAGAACCTGCATTTAGTATGTGGTAATTGAATAAGAAATTTATTGTAAGTAGTTACAACTATAAGCTAGCTTGGATAAGGCGTCTGGAAACTGCCAACGACCATATGACGAAAAGCCTAACATTTGTGTGTGCTTGTATATGGAGATTATCATTAGACATGCATTCCTTCTTTAGCTTCCTCTAAAGCCTTAAGACTCAAACATAAATAGAAGTTTTGTATGTGTAAAAGTGCATGTCATTTTTTTTAAAATTTTTAAAATATAATATAAAATAATTAGTATATTGAAATAATAAATCAAATAATAAAACATTATTTAATTCTCCACTCATATATTGCAACTTTTATTATCTTTTTTTTTTCTCTCTTTCCCTTCTCTTCACATTATGTATTTTATTTTATATTATATAATATAAAATTTTAGAAACCAAGAAGACCCAAAGATGTTATGATATAAATGTACGTCTTCTTCTATAACTGACAAACTACGCAAACGTGAAACAATAGGTGGTAAAGCGCAATAGGGAGTACCTCCATAGATAATTCTGATAGATGCAGCAACATCGGCACTGACATTGCTCTGAATCCATTTCCTCAATTCAGCATGGACCTAGGCCAAATATCCAATAAACATTTTCAGGAGTCAGGACAGCACCGCATGCAACATTTGTTTTTCAGAAAATACATGACCAGGTAATCAGATGGCTGAAAGAAGAGATCGCATCAAAGTCCTAATTGGGGGAAGAGCAAAGAACAAAACCATTTCATACCGAGCAAATCTACAGAAAAAGGGAATCTAAACCATGAAAACTAAGGGCCAATTTGAAAGCTAGTTTTAAAAATAATTTTTGGTTTTTAAAAAAGAAAAACAAAAAGACATGTTTGAATGTATTGTTTTCAATTCAGCTAAAAACAAAAAATAGAATATGTTTTGGTAACAAAAAACAATTAAAAGATGTTTTAAACTCCAGTTGTTTAAAAGAAAGAAAATACAAAAAATAAGGCTTTCATTAATGGCATGTACATAAATATATGAAAACAATGCTAATATGAATTCTCACTTTCTCAGAACTAATTTTATAAATACAACAACAACAAACAAAACATTTTCCTATTAAATGGGGTTGGTTATATGGATCAAGCACAACATTTACGCTACCCTCCTTTTTTATCCGAGTTTAAGACTGGCTATGAAAGCAACTTAGCATAGACAGAGTTTAATTTTATAAATAGTTTAAAAAAATGAAAACAAAAAAAACAAAATGACATTCAAATAGGCCCTAAATATCTTTTTCAATGTATGAAGTAAAATTTCAGACCTTGATAAAAAATGAGATTAACAAAATATAGGCAGACAGACCTCTTGAGCCTGAGCAGGAGTTGCAACCTTTCCAGTCCCAATGGCCCAAACTGGCTCGTAGGCCAAAACAACATTATCCCAATTTGATACTTTAGCTGCAAATAGAATTAAGGTTAGCACTCCAAAAAGCCTTTGATTGTAAAAAAACCAAGAGAGGTAGTAATGACTCAGTCTACTAAGGCAATAGAAAGATCTCCTAACCAGAACAGCTATACATTTACGAGACAACATCACTCACAGAAAAGACATGCAAAGGAGGTAAGTAATATTTAGGATATTAAATCCTTATGTATGGAAAATAGGTACCTGCAATTGCTTTTGTTTGTTCAGAAACAACAGTCATTGTTGAGCCAGCTTCACGCTGTTCAAGAGTCTCCCCAATGCAAGCAATAACTTTCACACCTTGGGAAAGTGCATATGCAACTTTATCGGCCACAAGCTGTAATAGACAACAAGAAAGTAGGAAGTGTTTAACATATAGTTCGTATGTGTTAAACTTGGTTGTTAATACAAGAAGTTCTAATGAGTTAAATTCATAAGAAA
This sequence comes from Senna siamea, assembly GCA_031216115.1. NCBI lineage: Eukaryota > Viridiplantae > Streptophyta > Magnoliopsida > Fabales > Fabaceae > Senna > Senna siamea. The sequence continues at coordinate 17,395,373 of CM062356.1, forward strand.
ATGTAACAAAGGAAATATTTACAATAGACTGAAGGCAATAGAAAACTTTGTACCTCATTTGATTCATTCAAAAGCTGCCTTCTTTCAGAGTGACCAAGAATGACCCAAGGGATTCCCAAATTAACAAGCATTTCAGCACTGTGAACATGACAGACATAGAAATTACATTAAATCAAAACAAGAAATAATAAAAAAGGAAGAACATGACACAAGTTGATTAATGGTCTGTTCAAAGCACAGACAGTGTATTAGACATAGAGGTATTCTCGTTGCATAGGTTAACCAACACTTGAAAGATCATCAACACTAGTTCATTTGTGATAGAACTAAATAAAATAAATAGCAAATCAATCCGCAAAACATGCAAAGCACTAACATGAAATCAATTAAAGAACCAACTCATAGCATACCTAACCTCTCCGGTAAAAGCTCCACCTTTGCGAACCCAACAATTTTGGGCAGCAACATCGAAATCAGACCGCAATAAACTTTTTACAACAGACAGGAATACAAAGGGAGGGCTCACAACAACTTCTGCAAAAAAAGAGAGAGAGAAAAAAAAAAGAAAAGTTAATAATTAATAGAAAATAACAATTATAGGTTGAACTTATTTGAGAGAGAAAGGATTGCAAATAGAGAGAGAGGAATGCAGAACAATTAGTCATCCCTAGAAACATAGATTAAACTGCCGATATATATATATATATATTGGATATTTGATAGCAACAAATCAACTGCCCTTGCTTCAGTGGTTGAAAGCAACTTAATTCTTTAGTCGAAATTTGAAAGTTTTTGGCCCTAATTGGAAGAAAAAACAGAAAATTTGCAAGACTAACGGTAAACAGGTGAGAAGATATTGCAAGACATGCAGAAATTGAAGTGATCCACAGTTAGACATGTGGTCCTATATTAAAATGCACAGAATTCATACTATTTGCTTTGACGCTGTAATTTTGTATTTAGAATTCGTAGAGTAAACTGTAGTCCAGATTAAGAGTGAAAGTTCCTCAGCCAGATACACAATGTCCAGGTATAGTATGATATGGAGTAAGCAAAGTATAAATCTTGCGTAACATAAAAATAAAAAAGCGAATAGTCACTTGTTATGACTCACCCACAACATCTTCCCCAGGTACTTGAGCTTCATTCAAAGTAGTAACAATCTTCTTCACCTCTTCGGTGGTCCCGTTCTGCAACAAAGTCAAATTGAAATAAATTTCACTTACGCTTTACTCCAAGAGTTTCAAGGACAGGAAGTCAATTTAATTGCATCGATATTACGAGCAAAGAGAACAGATCCATAAAACAACTTATATTAACATTAGGCAATCAGGGATGACCTGATATTATATATGCATAACCCATTCACATAGTTACGTTTGAGATCATCACAATAAGTTCAATTGGCTAATTTGTTTGACAGCGTATGTCTAGGTATCCCAAATTAAGAGATGATATAATCTCAGATCATTGATAGATTTGGAAACAGGAATAGCCCAAGTTGATAATCGGTGATCCGATCTGGTAGTTAGAAACATAAAGAAATGCATTCATGGACATTGTCATAGTTCTTCATCAGGTATAATTATAATGGAGATGGATGGTAAAGCAAGCAGTCGCGAATTTCATCGATATTAAAAGAAATGAAGAAGGACAACAATAGAAGGAGAGATGGTGGTGAAAGGACAGAGGAATTAGAAACATACGCATTTCCAGTTGCCACCGACGAAGAATTTTCTGCCCATCTTCGTATTTTCTTTCGATTCCAACGAGAAAGTAAAAAGCTGAAGCACCTCTTCTGTTGATATTTGGACCAAAGAGATAACTGTGGACTGTGGAGAGTGGAAACTGATCTAATCGGCCTTTATAGCGCCAATGGGGACAACAGAATATGCTTCTTTTTTTTTTTTTTGGTCCGGAAACACAAGAATAAATTACATACTCTCTTTTTTTAAAAAAAATATTAAAATTATGTTTTTCTATTTTTATGTTAAAAATGTATATTTTTTAAAATAATTAAAAAACATAAAATTTTATTTATTTTGATTAAAATACCTTTAATAATATTATTAAATTTTTTAAAAATATTATAATTTATTAAAAAATATATTTTAAAAATTATTATTTTACTATTATTTATTTTAAATTAAAAATAATAAATTTATTTTATTTTGAATTTAAAAAATAATTTTTATATTGATCTAATACATATTTAGTTTTATAAATAATAAATATAAAGATATTTTGTTCAAAATAAATAAAATCATAATTTTTAATCTTTTAAAAAAGGTTTATAATTTTAATATCTTTCAAAAGAAAAAAAAATAATTTACTCTTTTATTTAAAATACCTTAAAAAAATTTTGTTTTAAAAATTTGTACTCTATTTTTTTAAAAGATTGAAAAAAATTATAAATTTATTTATTTGAATTAATATTTCTTTAATGCTAAAATTTAAAAAAAACATTTATAATTTATTTAAAATATATATTTTAAAATTTATTACTTTTATTTTGAATTAAAAATATTTTAAATTTTTAAAAATTATATTAATTTTATATATAGTTAATTATATGAATAATATATATATATATATAATATTTTAATTAAGAGCCATGAAATTGTAAAATTTTGAAAAATACAATTTTGGAGAGGATAATTTTCTCTGTATAAAAAGCACGGAGGCTGGCAAACAGAAAGCCAGGAAACAATGGGCGACTACATGAACAGACAAACAATGGGCAACTACGCTTAGTTAGCAGTAAGTCTTGAAACTAACGCTCGACAAGATGATTATTCATTACAAGTTCCAACCAAACCAAACAATCCTTTGGGAAAGTGTAAATGTATTTGAATAATAAATATGACAAGATTTTAAAAACTTAATTACAGTTTTCTTATTGATTAAAAAAGTTATCCTTCATTAAACTATATAATTAAATAGAATTTTGATTTTGATATACTACCATTTACTTGATTAAAGTTTGTCCACACAAATTATTTTCGTCTCCAATTTGTCCTCTATCAGTCTCTTCTGTTTTTTTAATTCTTGTTTTAAAAAAAAATTATGTCAAGAGTTGCTTTGAGTGTGTTGAGGTGGGAAAGGGACTCATGCAAGAGATAAGCTCCCAGATAAAATGATTCACATAGGAAAAGACTTGTTGCAATCCATAGCGCTGGTGGTCCCTATTATTCACATATTATGTGCAACTGAAATAGACCAGATCTTCATGTTAACAAATTTATAGTGTCTAGTTTTTGATAGTGCATTATGTTGGGGATCAAATTCTTTGAGAATAATTTTCCGAGGTTATCTGTTAATTTTCTCTCAAATTTTTGATAAAACCTGTATCATTGTACTTAAGAAAATTAGACCAATTACAAAAATAAAGAAAGCATTTTTCATTATATAAATTCAATGATGTTAATCTATTTTATTTTTAACTATTTTTATTTATTTATAGTTAAATTTATTTTATTCTTTTTTGAATAAATTATATTTTAGTGCTCTGTTTACATTGATTTTACTTAATTACTCTATAAAATTTTTTTAAAAAGAATGATCTATGGTTTACACCGTTAATATTTTGATATTTTATGCTTTAGTTACATTAAAAATTTAATGGTACACGTCCTTGACGGTAAACAAATTGATTTTTTCTTAAAATCAATTTTCTTTTATATTTTTTTCACCAAAATTTAATTTTTTCTACTAAAACATGATATTTTCGTCAAATTCCAAACTCTTAATATTAAATTGGCAGAACCCTGTGAATTTTGGATCATGTGTGCATAATTCTAATTAACTTTCAAATGTGACCTAGGACCCCTCATACTTTCAAATGTTAACACATAACCTATTCTGTCCATTTTTTCGTCTAATTTTTAACTAAGCATGCCACATCAGATTAAATCTTGCCATGTACAATTGACTATTTAGAATGAGGGAAGGGTATTTTTGTCATTCTAAAATTTTCTCACTTCACATGAATCCCTAAATCATTTTGAAACTCCATTATTTTTGAGAATAAGCTCACTTTAATCCCTAACCTCATTGCACATATCATGCGCGACTGAGGTCTGATCTGGCAGTGGCTCGAGCTATTGAATCGGATGAGAGTTGCTCTCTTCCTTTCTTTGCTGCTCACCGAATAGAGTTCATTCCTTCTTCCATATATACTGCTATATTATACATAAACTGCATTTGTAAGTGAATAATCTGTAAGTGGATTTATTGATTAGTGTTCTGTGGCATCAATACCTTTTAGGTGACCTTTCTTAGAGGAAGTTCAACAATGGAAGGTTGGAAGAAAACAAATATATGATAAATAAAGTAAAGTCTCTGAATTACCATTTTACATAAGTGGTATCAAGTTGAAAGTGAGTTGGCTAAACTAAATATCTCAACATGGTATCATCCCTGTATGTCTATTTTGTTTGACTGATATCACTCATAGTTGTCTCAAATTGTAGAATCAAGTGTGGCATTATAAAATATTATAATAAAGATGTCACATTTATCTCAAATTACGAATTACATATGATAGGAGTACTACTGCAGAATGTTATAATATCATGTTCATGTCCTTATCTCACAACTCATTGATCATTAATCATGATTGTTGAAAATTCAATATCTCTAACTCATAACATATTGCTATAGGAATAATTGAAGAAGTAACTATCCATCTTTTGGATTATTTAAGTGATAAACTTGAAATAGTATTAAGACAAGATTTATGTTAAATACCTTGACTTTACTAACTCTATTGAATATAAAACATCTTTAAGCAATGAATAAATTAATTACATCATGTTAGAGATCATTCTTCCTCTCCATCTACTCTGAAATTAACCGTTTTGATAGGAAACATAGTTCCATCTATTATGGATAATTAGACCACTAGCTCTATACTCAGTTTATTGCATCATTATGGTGCAATAATAAGCTTTACTCTGTAGTAATTGGTTTTTGTTTTTGTTTTTGTTTTAGTGAATAGAAAATTTCAAAGTTAGATAGATTATTCTAGGTGGGGTAATAAGCTTCTTCCAAGTTTTGCTTATAACAATGTATTTTGAATTATTTTGAAGGGGAGAGAACTTTTGATTACCATTTAACTATTGAAGATGATCTGCAAGGATTTTGAAGGATCTACATCATATGCAAGTGTTGATAGTAGAGTAAATCGAAGACGTTTGAATGTTCATTGCTATTGTGGAAAGATTACTTTGGTAGTCACCTCTTGGATTGAAAAGAATCTTGGGAGGAGATTTTAGGGTTGCGGTTCATTTTTTGAAGGAATAAAATGTGGCTTCTTTGAATGGTATGACAAGGAAACTAGTATAAGAGAAAAGAAGGTTATCAACTCGTGTTTTAAAAAACAATAAATGTTGGAAAATCTGCTCAAAACTAGTAGATGGGTATATGTCATGTTGTTGGTCATTATTATAGTTAGTTGGACTTTTGGATGGTTTATCATTAATAAGATATGTGTAGGCCATTATATGTCAATGTTTAACACTTAGTAATGTTTAGAAATTTGTTTTATGTAATGTCCAGCACTTTATAAGGTTATCTTTATTTTTGTTTGTTTTATGTAATGTCTATCACATGGCTAATCCAAAGAGATGGCTTTGAAAAGTAATAAGAATTTTTACAAATGCATAACTATTACAATGACATCGTGTTGATTAATCTATTTAATAGAGAAAGAAAAAGAATGAATAATAGAAAAATGTAATAGAGGAAGAAAACAATCTCTTAGGCAATAGTGTCACAAATTTAAATCTGTCATACATAAGAGACTAATATACCTATTGCAAGCAGGTTAGCAGTTGTCACAATTTTATATAGACTCATGTACACACTATTGGTGCAAAGTCATTTCTTATAACAACCTCAATCCTATAGTTCCTTTTAGTTAATCAGATAATATAATGTAATATACTGTAAGATTGGTGAGTTACTATTATCTCTACTTGAGTAAATATTTTAAATTTTTACCAAGTTGAAATTAAGTGTCATTGGTTCAAGTCTCTGCACTTGTGTTCTTACATGTAACATAACGAAAATAAAGAAAATAACATATATTCATATACATTCTGCTTCATTATATGTATATACAATCACATACATCAATTCTTTTTTTAGACATATACCTATAGATATATGAGGTTGGCAACAGTTTTTCAACTAGGGTAAGGAAGCAACAATTCTGTCACTCATACCCTTGTTAAAACCCTATTAGTGGATAACTCTATTTCTTTCACATATCTTAAATACATATATGCCCTCTTTTCTGTACATCAAAAATAAATCATCCTGACCCTCTCTAAAAACATAATAAGGGGTTAGGATAATGGGTATGTATGACACCACTTCAAATATTTACATGTCAAAATATAACAACTACTAGACTAGTCATGCAATTTTACCCCTCCTGTAGGTAGGGGTGACGGGGTTATTTCCCTCCAAGCTATATCCACCTCTAGAAAAATATGAAATCTAGGCATCTGATACATACCAGTGTTTATGGGAGAATAAATCTCAGTAGCATAATAACTTGTTTTAAATTATTATTCTGTACCATCGTATTCATACAGAAATTCGCTACATTCTTTTCGTCATCATATAGAAAATAGTATCTATTAGTATGCAATACATTAATTATACAGTTATGGCCTATACTTATAAATACATGTGCAGTTATGGTTTACCAGATGTCAACAATATAAAGTATGTCATTTCATCATATATGTATCATGGTAATATGATAATATTCACATTTAAAACATGAGCAAGGAAAAAAATAAAATATAATGGTCAGTGCCAAAATCATTATACGAGCTATCGGGAGAATCACCCAACGAACAACTCCACGTGCTCCTACAATACTCATGGATGAGTTCCAAGTTGAGTTCCCTGTGGTCCCTAACCATTAAGAATCCACGACTACTTAGTACTATTTGAAGTATTTCTTAATGGATCTAAGTACTCAATAGTCCCTGCCTTCTCAGCATATCATTCTTGACTAGTGGGATTGATATCTATTATGATAGTTCACTTCTCTTTCATCCTAAACTGGATTGATACAATTCACTTAATGGTCTTGGCCAACTTTGAAAGATCATCCCTAACCAAAGAAATCAATATCTCTTTGAATACTTCATTTCTCTTTCATCCTAAATAGGTCACGAGATCACTGTCACCTCTAACAGATCACGCCTACTCTGCCCTTGCAAATTATGGGGCTATGGAATCACCATTGTTCTCTGATAGATCACATTCCCAGCATGTTATTGACAAGTATATATTTTAGAGTGATTCAACTTATGATATGGTTATACTTAACTCTAAGTATGTGACTCCTTTTTATAGCCATAGAAGAGTTTACTTACTTAAAATTTACAACCATCATGATGTTTTTGAAATCATTTATAATTGAGTGGATGCTTTATTATTCCCAATTATGGTTTGATCGTAGAATGCCCAATGACCATCCCATACCGATAGTCAGTCACTCAATAATAAGCCTATCTATCACTAGTACATACACTTGAAATACTTTTCTCTTTTCACTTTCCTATTTCCCACTCTTTTTCTTTCAACTTCATGTGTTACATGTTACTCAAAAAGCTATAATTTCCTTATGTAATGATGTTATTATTGACTATATTGAGCAAACTCTGAAGAACATAGAAATTTAGACTTATAAACTTCTTTTAAACTTTTGAGATTTCTTTTTAAAGACTAGGTAGCTTTTTCAAAATGAATTCTTTATGAAAAACATTATTTTTTTCACCTAGCAGTCAACTTACACCTTATAGCAATCAGCTTATCAAAATAAAATATTGAAAACTCACACAGAAGGCTACAAGTTGGCTGCCAAAATTATATCAGTCAACTATTAACTAACAGAGAGCTATCAATCGACTGTTAGGTGGCTAACAGTCAGCTGATAAGCTACTGTAAGCTGGTAGTTTTTTACTAAAGAACATAGAAGTTGACTTTCAAGATCTTAAAGCTTAATTATTCTACTATGAAAAGTTTCTTAGTCTGAATTTCACCTCTTTTCAAGTTTAGATAAAGTTATGAACCTAGTTTTTAGCATTAATTCACCATTTACTCCAATTATCACTCACTTTTATGCTCAATATCATTCATCATATGGAAGTGAAACAGATTTCAAACATGGTGAATAGTTAAACCAGTTGATTTAATATAAAACAAGTAGGTATAAGTATGTTTATTCAGCATAAAAAACCCAATAGAAGTTAACCATACAAAAAAGTGGAGGTTTGAAACCCCTCTCTTGACTTAACTAACATCAAAATCACCATTTTCAAAAAATAAATAGTGTTTTTTAAAAATAAGGGAGATTAAATTGTTTGCTACTTTGACTCTTGTTAAAGAAGTGTGTAGATGATGTTAGATGCCCTCATAAACTTTCCTATTGCAACTTTTCATTTCAAATCATGCTGAAATTCCCACTGGATTCCTTTTCCTTCCTAATCTCTCCCTTTATCTCTCTAAAATGTTCTCTTTCTCTCTCTAAAAAGTTTGAAAATAGGCTTATGGTAAAGGATTTCTTGGTTTTTGGCTTATATAGTAGTTGGAAAAACTACAACCCTTGTCCAAAGTCAGGGTCAAGTTTTGGTCACTTAGCCTCAAATGACAACTTCTCTGGTTATATGAAGAATTACACTTTTGCCCTTAAAATAATAGCGGGATATTTCAAAAATTAGTTTGCTACAATAACTCCCTTTTGGCTAAAATTACATTTTTTACCCTTGGGCTAATGAAGATTTACATAATTCCCTTAACTTAACCTTTTCTCTTTTCATTCCAGTCCCTCATCATCTTTCAATTAGGTCTTTGTACTAATACAACTATATACAGACTAATGCAGCATGTATAAGCATTTAACTTATTCAATAAATAACAAAAATTTGTCATAAATAATAGGAGCAGTGTTACATTTTCTAATTAAACTTTTATGTAAAATAAACATTTACCAAGCAGGGTATTAAGGTATCTAGCACTACAAGAAGCAACAAGATCACGCATAGGGATCCTAACATCTGTAAGGCTAAATGTTGTAGCATTTATACAAGTAGAATAAAATATATATCTATCTGCAATGTAACCACTTAATTGAAAATGAAAATAGATAAGCTAGAATGAGGCATCAGATGTGTTAATATGCAAAATAAAGTGATTACTAGTTTTTTGACACAATTTGAAATGATTCAACAAATTTATATAATACTTTTGCAAATTTTTTCACCAAAAAACTATACCTACTATTAAACTACATTGTGCCACCTTCATTTTCATCATTTTGATCTTCACGATTTGTCTACAAACGTATCATAAATAATACATTGTTATTTTCCTAAGTGCAGTGTTAACACATAAGAGACTTGGCACAAGTGAAGTCTTCTTTTTCTTCTTGTGAATCTTTCTGTTTAGGTTGATGAGGCCCTTACATCCACGTTCATTATGCCCTATCGCTCCATAATTTCCATACTTCATAATCAATCCCTTTCTAGTAGCCTTAAATGGATTTTTAAGCTCATCTGTAGCCCTCTTCCTTGCCTTTATAGGCCTATTAGGCGTTGTCTTGTAATAAGGAGACAAAATATCATTGTATTCCATTCTTGGCCAATGCTCCTCACAAGGGCCTGGGCTTATAACTGTAAAGTATGCATTCTTGAATGTCTCTAAATTGTACGTGGAACCAACACATTTTTCTAGAGTGGTCCTCATCTTATATATGGCAGCTACACTGTGTCCACATGGTATGCCCATCAAGTCCCAAGAATTACATGTACAAGTCTGTTTGTTCAAATCTACCACCTCTCTTTTTCATGGGCTTTCAACTTCAAATCTCCCATCACCCATCATGTAACATATGTAATTCCTTGATTCCTGCTTATGTTTGCATCCCTTACCTCTTTTCCATATACCTTAGGTGAATGAGAGCTTATTAATTTAAAAGCAATGATAATAAGAGTAAATTCAAAATGATTTATGTCATAATAATCTAGTATACCTATTCATGAGAAGTGTCCTAATGATCTCGCCCATTGTTATATCAGTTTATCTCTTGCCTCCAAGATAAAAGAATTGAATGTCTCTGTGATATTATTTTGGATTATGTCACACTCGATTTGTGGATTAAATGCATGCTTACTCCAAAGTCTAGCTGGAAATCTCCTCAACCAAGTGTGTGCTTCATCATCTAGATTCTTCAACTTGTTCATGTGATGCTTGAACTTGTGAACTGTGGTGGATATACAAGCGTTCAACAACTCATCCTTCAAGCTTTATCCTTTGTATTTGAGCTTAAAGTTTGCATAGAAATGTTGCACATAAAATCAATGCTGACATCCCATGATAATTATAACACAAAATCAATGCATAGAAATGTGACTTGTTGTAGCCCCTATATAACATTAAAAATATAATTATACACCAGAATTGAGAAAATAAATCATTCATATAATTTGAAGTGATTACCTTTTGCATGTTTGACATAATGACCCACTCGTTCTCACTTGGTGTCCCAATATCATCGAAGAGTTGGTCAAGAAACCACTTCCAACTATCTTTGCATTCAGACTCGACAATGTCATATGCTATCGGGTATATATTCTCATTTCCATCTTTTGAGATAGTTAATAGAAGGTGACCTCTAAAACTTTCTTTCAAGAAACACTCATCAACACATACGATAAGTTTAAATGCCAATAAAAATCCTTGTTTTCATGCATCCAAACAACAATAAAGCCTTTGAAATTGCAACTCAACAAGCTTTATTCCTATTGTGTTGCCAAGGTTATATTTTCTTATATTGCACAATAAGACCACAACTTTCCAAACAATTGAGCATGAGCACCATTTATTTACTTATGAGCCTTCCTCTTGCTCGATAAACTTGGAACCTAGATATGGATGCATTGTGACTCGTTTGAACTTGGTTCATGAATGTCATGCCCTTTCAATCAGGTTAATCCCTAATGTGATCCATATACTTATTAGCCAACCAATTTGAGGTGACCTATTTGTTCTTCCGTTCCCAACCAAAATTATGATCTTTGTTGTAGAAAGTTTTCATTTGAAATGCCTTACCATCTTGTGTCTTTGATGCATGAATCCTTCAACCACATTTATGTTTACACTGAACTATGATTTGTGCAGCTTCATTCCTAATGTATTTGTATACAACCCCATTCTCAATGGCATACTACTTAAAGGCCTTACAGTAAACCTTGAAGTTTGAAAATTTTAACCCCACTTCAATGTTGATTAGTCTCTTGAAATTTGTGGACTGATTAAAATTCTTGAATTTTGGTCTTCTTCATTATCATCATCAGAAGACCCATCAATACTAAGCAACGCATCATTGTCACCATATTTTGAGATTGCATTGCCATCCCAATTGGAACCTTCAAACACTAGTTTATTTAGATGTACATCCACATGTTTTAATGCTTCTCCTTCATTCCCATGTATTGATGCTTCTCCTTGATTCCCATGTCCTAATGGTTCTCAACCTCAGCTGTGCTCTTAAAAAAAAATTTGGGCTACTCAGTATCACTATCGGGAAACTCACAATCGGCCATGTCAACTTCATGAACCTTAGGTGCAACCTCATCAACCTCGGGTGCAACTTCATCAACCCCATATGTCCTCTTATTGGCATTAGTGTTTTTCAATTCCCTTTCTTCCTCCTCTAATTGTGCATGTGGGGTCAAAGTCAAACTCAATGGCTCCATACATGAAGTTGATGGTGGTGGTGCAACGATTTCAAGCTCTTTGTCTACGTTATGTTCAAAAAAGACTTGCAAGATTATGCATTTGTTTTGTTTGGGTTTTTGTAAAATCTTTACCACATTCTTGTCTGATTCAAACTGTGATATGGTGAACATGTCTTCGTCTCCAAATTTGTACCATATATAAGAAATTATTATATTCTTGTTCCTTCATAAAAATAACGACATCTATCACTGTTATGTAGTTCGGGTCAAAATGCTCATATGTCTCCTTCCTCCCCTCAACGTAACACATTCTTGGAAAACATATTAGCTTGTCTCCATAATGAAGTTTCAATGTAATAATGTCCATTGTGTCTCGAACCTGAAATTTACCACATTTTTAATAAAGGATAAATATTAAATGACAATCTATTTTTTTAACTTCAAATCTATTTTTTTTCTTTTATATATAATATATATAGAGAGAGAGAGAGTAGTAAATCATTAATTAGTAACTATTCATATAAACCAATATTTCTATATATATATGTATATATGTTTGTTATACATATAAAGCATAATAACAAGTATATATTAAACTAGTTTAACAAACAAGTTTTTAATATTCTTGATGGAGAAGATCTAGCTCTAGCTTTAGTTGTTCTTAGTTGGAAGATCTAGCTCCAGTTTTTAATGTTCTTAATTGGGAACTCAGACATAGGAATGAGATGAAAGCATATCTATTTGAGTTTTATGGATCTTATTAGTTATAATTAATGTGGCTTATAGATAAATATGTTGATATTTTCTATTTTCAAGAATAATCTTGAAATAGCCCTCAAGAAAACCACTTTACCAAATGTATAGATATTATGGAAATGGCAATGTTGATAGTAGATATTGATTATTGACAGACGCTAAAGTACTTGCAACCTACCATATCATTGTTTACCAATGAGAGCATCAGCGACAGACATGTTATTTACTTTGCAATTAGTTAAACATATCAACACTTACGTAATATCTAAGATATCCTTGTATTTGGTCCTGTCCTTATATATTCTTAATTTTCTTATTTAAAAGTACATCTCATGCAGAGAGAGAAGAATTAAAAAACCGACAAAACATATCAATACTAACAAATAGCATACCTCTCCTAGAGGGAAATAAATGTTCTTTCAATCATAATAAATACATATAATCAAACTACTTCTTTTAATTCAATCATTAACATATATATAAATATATATATATATATATATATAAATCAAGGGTAACAGATATATAAATATATATAATCAAACTACTTCTTCATTAACATATATAACATGGATCAGTAGCTAACACATATTATTTATATGTATATGTATGTTGTCAAATACAAACCAAATGACAAGTATATATATGGTAGTGATTTTATTTGGGTACTCTATTATAATGCAAGGAAAAGAATTCTATAAACACGCCAAGTACTGAAAGATGCCACTAATAAACACAACCATTATTCAAGTTTATAATAATTAATATACAATTTATAATAATCAATAAAGTAACATAAAGATAATGAAAAAAGCTTATAAGATACCATTTCTTTTCAATTGGCAGAAATTAGTGGGATCACATGAATACAACATTAAAAATAGGGGTAGAGATTCTTTAACAATAAATAATATTTTATTTACAGTATCCTCACATGCTTCTCAGGGACCACATCATTTTTTCTATACTTTAATCTAAAAAACCTATAAAGATTCTCTAACAATCTACTATAAGACAAATCTTATGGATGGATTTCAAAATGGGGTGGTATAAATGCATTACCCAATTTCAAAAACACATAAATTCAGTTTATGTATAATATAGCATTATATATAGAAGAAGCACTGAACTCTATTCGGTGCGCTGTAAAGAAAGGAAGAGAGCAGCTTCACATATGTGTCAGCAGCTCGTCCACTGCCAGAGCAACGCCGACTGGGTGTGGCGTTCGTCCAGCAGTTTGGTCCACCGCCAGATTAGACCTCAATTGCGCGATCTGTGCAATGAGGCTAGGGATTCATGTGAGCTTATTCCCAAGAATAATGGAGTTTGAAAATGACTAGGGACTTGAGTGAAGTGAGAAAATTTTAGAATGACAAAAATACTCTTCCCTCATTCTAAATGGACAATCCTACGTGACAAGATCTAATCTGATGTGGTGTGTTCAATTAAAAATTGGATCCAAAAAATGGATAGAATGGGTTGTGTCAACATTTAAAAGTATAAGGGAGTTTTGGATTATAATTGAAAGTTCCCAAAGGTTATGCACACATGACCCAAAGTTTGGGAAATTTTGTGTATTTTGGCTTATTAAATTTTAAACTTTAAATATTAAATTTTAAACTGTTAACTTTAAATTTTAAACTTATACCCTAAACCTTAAAATTAAAGTCCAAATTTTAAATTTTAAATTTTAAATCCAAACTCTAAACTTTAAACTATAAACAACAAACCCCTAAAATAATATAATAAAATTAGAAAAATCAAAATTATAAATTATATATAAAAAATATTTATAAATAAAAATAAAATATTTAAATAAAATGTTAATTAAAAATAATAATAAATAATAAATTAATTACATAAAATATGTAGTCAAATAAAAATATATAATTAAATAATATAAAAATATAGTATATCAATAATTAATAAATAATATAATAATATATATTAATAATATAGCATTTAGTATTTATTTTTATTTTCTATCTTTTGCTATTTTTGGATAAATTTAGAATTCTATATAATATCTATATTATTTATTAATTATGAATATATTATATTTATATATTATTTAATTATATATTTTATATAATTATATAATTATTATTATTTAATTAATACTTTGTTTAAATATTTTATTTTATTTTTTGTATTTGTATTTATAAATATATTATATAGTTTTTTATATGTATTTTTTTAAATATTATATATATATTATATTATATAATTTTAGTTTTTAATTTTATTATATTATTTTAGAGATTTTTTGTTTATAGTTTAAGGTTTAGGATTTGAATTCATAATTTAGAGTTTGAAATTTAAGATTTAGAATTTAAAGTTTAAACTTTAAGATTTATGATTTTAAATTTAAGTTTTAAAATTTGTAATTTAAAGTTTAGGATTTATATTTAGAATTTAAAGTATGTGAGTTTAAAGTTTAAGGTTTGATGTTTAGAGTTAAGTTTAAAATTTAGATTTTAATAAAAAAAATAGATTTTAAAGAAAAACAATATTTTTTTGGAAGACAACCCTTTTTAGAAAAAAATTCATTTTCACAAAAATTTGAATTTTTTTAAAAAACATGTTTTCTAATAAAAAAACACATCATTCTTTTAGAAGATTATGTGTGTGGCACATGTGAGCATCACTAAATTTTTAACAAAATTAAAACACAAGTTATGAAAGTGTTAATGATGTAAATCACATGTCACTTATTTTAAAAATAAAATTTAATCACAGAGTGATAAAGTGAAATCGAGATAAATCATAAGATAAAATTTAATTAATCTCTTTTGTATTGCCCTATCTTTGTTTATTAAACTATCTTCTATTTAATTAATTCTTTATATTTGAACCTCTAATTATCTTAATCAACTTGAAAAATTACATCAATTAAAAAAATTAAAACCCCATGCTCTCTAATAAGAATTATTAAAATATGTATATCTTATGAGTATTCATAAAATTTACTTATTTGGGTCCAATTATTAAAAAACTAAGTCTAAGTCCAAGTTCAGAAAAAGAGTCCAAGTTTAAAAAAAATAATACCGTACCCAAACTAGTACTTGCGCTATCAAAACATATATTTAATTTATATATATATTATGTTATTTTTTCAATTTCATTAATAAAATAATTTAAAATTTTAAAAAAATACCTTAGTTAAAATTTTATATTAATTATATATTAAAAATTTACATAATATAATTACTATAACTTGTATATTTTTTTATAAATATAAATATAAATCTATTATAAATTAAAAAGTAATAATTATTTTTATTTTTTTTCAAATAAATGAATTCAAATTTAAATATTTAAAAAATTTTCGAGAAATAGAGATTAATTTTGTGATCCTTTTGAATTGAATCCAAATACCAAGACTATAGTAATAGTACCCGGCCCATTGTCATTCACTGGCAACTTAAATGTCGATCTTCGTATATCTCATATCAAACAGCATGGGGAGCATCATGAGAAGCCAGAGCATATCACTTCGTAAGTTCTGTTGTATCTGAGATGAAAGGATGAAATGAGGACAATCTCCACGAATAAGAAACAACAAAGTTACTAAGTTAGTAATATTTGACAACTCATAGGATAATTAAATTTGCTTGAACTAACAGAATTTTCAGTACTTGAGAGCCAACTATGCGTCAAGCTTCTAGAGCACAGTGGTTGATCATTCCAAAATTATTTATCAGGAATTCTTGGGTACATATACCAACCATGAAATTCATGACTCTATAGTGTCTCCTCTATCTAAGCAAAAAATATAATTTAACAAGGAAAATTACTGAATATGAAAATCAATATTCCTTTCTGGCATGATGTTTATAGAAATCAATCTTGAGTTGCAGCTCCTTGGTTGAGCTCGGCAAACCTCATGCCAACACGCATAGAATGCTTCAAAAACTTCTCTGCACATCTTCGAACACAGCTTTCCTCTTGGTTTTGCAGGGATTTATGCTTAAATGTGTCAACACAATCATTGAAGCATCTCTCCACCAGTGAATTATACATTCTTAGACTGCAATGATGTTATTATAATCAGGCTCCCATCTTAATACGAGCAATGTGTCAACAATGAAACAACGAAAGAACACCTTTCAAGGCGGTAAGTTAAAAGCCTACATCAAGCAGAATGAGGACTAAAAGACACATAATTAGTACTGGGATTAAAAATAAAACATTTTGAATCCTCTAAATTTTTTATTTGCAGCAACAGAGATATAAAAGAAAAAAAATAAAGATACCGATAAGACTCATCCTCAATGAATAAAACACCAAAACTTGTTTTTATCTCTATCTTAGGGCAGAGAACTGCACCAATTTTCAACGGTACAAGATCAAGACCCATCTTATTATTCCTTTAGCAAAGATGCTGTAAAAGCCAAAACATGATGAACAGATCACAAACATATTGGTAAGCACAAGACACCTTCTGTGGAACGAAAAGAGCCCACATTGGACCAGGACTAATTTTTGTGCTTGATTAAAAAACTATTGAGTGCAAAAATCAACAACGAAAAAAAACCCTATTTACCAAATGTTGTTCCCAAAACGTCCAGAGGCAACACGCATAACGTTGCACTGGTTTTAAGGAGAACTTTACTCTGGCTTCACGGGAAGAACACCACAAGAATTGAAACAGTTTTGGTACTCATGATTTAAGAAGTACCGTGAAGCCTCAGCATCTGAAAGCCAACCAAAATCCCATGCTCACACAATATTGAACACAAATATAGATCCAATAATTGAACTGGAACTGGCAGAAAAGAATCGTGCTGTCCCTAATTCGACTATTACAGCGGATTCACAAGCAATATAGGATGTAAAATACATGAAATTGAAAGAAAAAGAAGTATCTTTATGGCAATGGAACCTGTCACGAACTTGGAGCTGATCTATCATGGCGGCCATTCTGAGCTGATCTTGTTCTGGAAGCGAACCCAGATCTCCTAGCATGTTCTTGTCCATGATTGATTCTCTAAGTTTGGCAGTTCAGACTTCAGAGCGAAAAGGGTTAAGGAGAACGCAACCACGGAGGGCTTTATGGCAAACAAAACCCTAGTTTGCGTAGGTTTAGTTTAGAGTTTGCTACATACTTCAGTTTGAAACGACGCCGTTTCCTCCAGCGTCGTAAGCTCCCCTGCATCTGTCAAGTGTGGGGTAGGAAGAGTAATAACTAATAACCGTTCATGGAATTCGTAAAACAACAGATTGCACATGTCACATGATATGGACGTCGTTGGATCAAAAATTTGTAGAGCCTTATGTCAAAATTATATATATTTTTTATTTATTTTAAAAATTAACATTTTCTCTTTTCAAGGGTTAAAAGATTTATAATTTTATTTATTTTGATCAAAATATTTTAGTTTTATTATTAATTTTTTTAAAATATTATAATTTATTATAAAATATATTTTTAAAAATTATAATATTTTTTTTTATTTTGAGTTAAAAATAATAAATTCATTTTATTTTTAGTTAAAAATATATTTTTATATTAATCAAATATATATTTAATTATATAAATAATAAACATAAGAATAATTTAATTAAAATAAGTAAAATTATAAATTTTTTTCTTTCAAAGAATGAAAGTGTAATTTTTTAAAATAAAATATAAATAATATAATTTTAAAATCTCTAAACAAAATATAATTTATTCAAATTTTTAAGTACACATATTGTATTATCTTGTTTGTACCATAATTAATAATATTTAACTATTTATTTTTATTTTATTTATTATGTGATCTTTTTATTTCAAAATATAAAGAATTAGATAAATATTATTAATTTATACAGATAATATGATATAAGATATATACTTAAAAATTTCTGGTCATTCCATTACCTTGAAATAATTATTTAATTTGGGTATTCAGAACAAATTAATTTACAAATGATCTCCTTAACGAGAAAATCGTTGATCTTGAGTTTTTACTATTTACTGAACTACATACATTTGCTATCTAATCTAAGCTACATGTTAATTTTTTTTTAAAAAAGTAATTGTAAATATTTGTGAGAAGTAAGTAACTTTTCATTTTTTATGTAACTTTTCCTCATAATTTCATACTTTTTTTACATTTTTATTGTGTATTTTATAATTTGAGGACAAAAAAATAAATATAAAAGATCTAAAATCATATAATATAGTATAGATGTCTATTCTTTCTTCTATTTTGAGATGATCAATTATTTATATTCTATAAATACTTGTAAAATTTATTCTTCATATTCAAGTTTGAGTCTAGATATTGATAAAAGAGTTCTAATACAAGTTTGGGAAGAGTGGTATTCAACTTAAATTCAAATTGACTCTATATAAATTATTTAAATAATAATTTTATATTTTATATATATATAATTTATTCTGTTAAAGTAAATATATATAAATTATATTATTTACTTCAAATTTTTTAATAAGATAGTTTAACTTTAATATTAATCTATAAATTATTATATTTAATAATATTGTAAAGATAATACTTTTTAAGATTTTATATTGATTATATATTTAAAGTTTACATAATATAATTAATATAAGTTTAATGGATTTTTTATATAGATAAATCATAATTTAAAAAATTGATAATTTTGAATTTTCTCCAAAACAAAATGGGTTTGAGAAATTTTTCTTTTTTGTTTGACTATAATACCATGATCATCGTTACCTCCAGCCTTATAAGTTATAGCAAAAATAAAAGAATAGATTTTTATTTTCATTTTGGTCATGAGATTTTCTTTTAAATTTAATTTCTCATAAATTTTTATTCTCAATTTAATTCTTTACATATAAAAATTTTATCAATTTGATCCCTTATAAAATCTTATTTTCAATTTAGTTCTTCGTATATTAAATCATTATTCATTTAATCCCTTTATCCCTAATCATCTAAATCATTAACCAAACTTATGACATAGGCATTAAATGCTAAGTTTGTACCTCTAAAATAGATGGTTGATAATTATAGAGTGTCTTAGAGAGATGGTAGATAATTGAGTTTTTGTCTATACTTTAGCAACTTAGGGCTCTCCGGAGAATTATTTTAGGGGATAAAAATAAAGATAATAAAAAAAAATTTATGACCGAAATTCTTAATGATAATTGGTTTTATTCACTAATTTTTGCAATAACAAATTGTTCTACACTAAGACCAAAATAAATTTTATTATGCTATCTTTATTTTGGTCTCCTAAAATTGTTCCACAAGTAGCTCCAAGTTGTTGGAGTTTAGATTGGAATCAAATCATCTGCTATCTCTCCAAGACACTCCATCCTTATCAATCCCCTGCATTAATGGTGCAAACTTAGCATTTAACAAGTATGTCATCAATTTCATTAATGATTTAGACAATTGGCGATGGAGGGACAAGGTTGATGATAATTTAATATGTGAGGAACCAAATTAAAATAAAAATCTATGAAAAATTAAATTAAGAAATTTTATATATGTAAGGAACTAAAATAAATTTTTAGTCTTAATTTTTAAGGGTTATCTAACAATTTAGACAATTGAGTAACAAAAGAATTGAATTGATAATGATTCAATATCTAAGAGACCAAATTAAAAAAAATCACGCTGGACCAAAATGAAGTTTAAATCCTTTTCCCACCCTACTGCTATTAATTTTGATGTGTGTTCAGAGGACAAAAAAATTTGTGCAACAATTACCTTACTATTGGTATCAGAACTCATAAACAACAATGGACAGTAAAACAAAATCTCGAATCATCAAGCAAAAAATCATTCAATTATTTATATTAGTCACATGGGATCACACACAAAACTCCATGATAAACCCTACATGATATCTACCCAGACAACCCTATTCAGCAATGAGCAGACTATATACATATGTACACAGAATCCCTATTATTCCATCCTGGTGACACAGATCCAATTTATGTCTTTGGTCCACTTTATGAGCAAGAAGAAACTGACAAAGTAACTAAGTAGCTGGCTTTAAAGTAATGAATGACGGTCTCCTCAACCCTTCATGAGAAGAGAACTTCATGCAACAGATCTTCAACAATCATGTCCTCCAGTTCAAGCGCTACACACTCCTCTTCCCATTGGAGGTTCATCCAATCACTATGTGCCAAATCTCGGGACACAACATCCTCTAATGTCTGATCTAGCTCTGGCTTCAGCCTCAGGTACAGCTCAACTCTATTCCAGACTTGCTTCAGAAGATGACGCCCCATAGGCTTTTGATGGAAGCTGAGGTTGAAGGAGAAGGGTCTAGGGAAGTAGGTTGATGATCTCTCATATAATTGAAAGAGCACCTCATTCGCTAGATTAAAAAGAAGCTGGTGATCATACAAGTCCTTGCTAATCTCTTCTCTAGAGCATTCCATTTCTTTGTGCAAATAAGTCTCTAATTCCTTGAATATGGAGGGCTTCAGTGGCTGGTCTACTGTGTCTGTGTGCCACGTTTGAATACCCTCATCTTCCTCCAGTAAGCCCGAAAATTCAATCACGTTTTTCACATATTTGAAATTGAAGTCGTTTTCTATGTCTGATTCAAAGAGCAGTAAATGGTTGTTACTGTCATCACCACTCTTATTTGCACCTTTAGCTGTTGCATTAACATTTGTATTGAACTCATCCGCGCCAGAATCTCTAGTATTTGTCTCGGTACCTGCTACGATTTGGGCAAAACAAGAACCTATTACCATGATGCAGTAGAAAACATAATAATCTTTTCTTTCATCCTATGAACATTGTCTAATTTGATGTAAAATTTTAAAGAAAAAGAAAATTATGTTACCTTCTCTATGCATAGTTCCATAATTCTCACAGCTAGTTTGAAGAACTGCCAATACATCCTTTCCATCTCGCATTTCTGCCTCGTATCTAGCGTCCCTATCATCACTGATAATTTCATTTTCATAATTGTCCATGGTTTTGGGATTCATATCATTGCCACTACTGACTACCACTTCCTCAATTTCAGAGTCTGTAGGATTTTGTTGAAGATGAATATGGATTTCAGCATTTGTGTTATTCTCCACGGAGGTTCTTCCTGGAATCCTCATATCACTTGTGTCACGAATTGCCTCATGTAGAAGGAAGCCTAGAGGATCCAAATTCGGCAGAGACAAATTTCTTCTGGACGACTTTAGAGCTTGCGCACTCATTTCATTGGCATCTTCATCTATCAATTTTAAGCTTTTGGACATTGAGTTATGCCATTTCATGTCTTCGCGGAAGCTTTTCTCAAACAATTGAGTATATTTGTCCAGTGACTCATTTATAGAAGATGTTCTTCTCATGAGGCTAGCTTCATGTTTATGAGAATCATAATCTGCCTTAGTCTCCTCTAAACTTTGTGACACCTCTTCAATGTTTTTGCTTGGTAGCCAATAATCAGATGAAGCTCTGTGGTGAACTGCTTCAATGGAAGTTACATAACCATATTTTGTGAATTCCACAAGAGCATGTTTAATCTTCTGCTTTATAGCTTTGAAACGATGAAGAACCAACTGATTCCACCCTTTTTGATAGAATCCATGGGAAGCCCCTGAAGAGGAAACACCTGGTTTTGCTTCGCTGCCTCTGTCAGCATCATGATCAGTAACTAAAGGCATTTCCTTAGTATGAGATATAAATTTAACAAAACTGGATGTAAAGCTTTTCTGTGCTTGAGTAGCAGCGAGTGACTTTTCACTCTTGGGAAAGGCCCAAACTTCATTCTTCTTGTGGTTTAGGGTAGTTGACCCAATGTTTCTCGTTTGTGAAGATGATGCAAGAGGAAATGACCCTGATTTTGTTAATCTCGCTTTGTTGTTGGAACCATGCCTGAAGCCCTTCTCACCAATGTCTAGATCTCGTAATAGTTTCAGAAGCAAATCCTTTTCCACTCTAAATACCTCCAGAACATCAATATGGTCGTTCAGTTTATTGGAAATGTCTCTGTTTAGTGCAGCTTCTGTAGTCTTGCCATCTTTCTCCCTAAGAAGTCCATATTCACTGTGATTTTGCCTTGCATTAATGGAATCATTTACTTTATACTGGATAGATTTTTTTGGAGACTCCAAATGTTGTGGTTCATCATGGGAGCTTAAGTTCCAGCCTTTGGAGTTTTCTTCTTTGGATTTATTTTCAGTTTGTGATTCTTTCTTGCGTCCTCTGGGAGATCTTTTGCTGGTAGCACTGACATTTTCCTTTTCGTGCTTGACCTGAGATGAATTAGATTTAGTTACAATCAGTAATAGCTATGGTAATCATAATCCCATGTAGAATTATTCGTGACCAATAAAGGACCACGGGCCTTCACTTTGTTATCAGTTTGACACATTCAACATGGCACAAAAGGATCAATATGGTCACAACTGAACCTTAGAAAAATAACCATTAAGTTTTAAACTTACTAGTAGGGGTTCTGATTGTGCAGCCCCAAATTGTTGGTCTTCACCAACATCATGGTCGAACAAAATGTTTTTTCTCGCATCTGCAGATAGGTAGGAGAATTCGATGAGCAGAGTGTTATTGGGAGAAAAAAAGTGATCTACATAGCCAACACTTCTGTTGCTTTAATTCTTTTGTTTCTTTTTCAGTTTTCTTTTGTGATTAGGATTTCCAACATGAAGTCTTTCAGGGTCTAAATGTCTATAATTATGATATACGGGTTTTCAATGCCTTTCAAAGTGTTAGTGGGATCATTACACGCAGTTGCAGATATACACAGAAGGTTTGTTCTGATCTAACAACAGCAGAAAAGTGATGTTGTTTTAAGGCTTTTTTTTTTTATATTTATCCTTCCGAATCATGTAATAAAATGAACCTAATGGTCTCCATGTTTCTGGTTGATGCATAGTATGTAATGATTTCTTTCAAAATAAGCACAAGCCAGTAATCCATATTATAAAGCAACAGGTAATGAATAAAAAATATCAGTAGAAAACTGACCATCTTTTAAACAACAATGATTAAAAGAAGGTTGTGAAATGAAATTGCTTACATCTGGCATGTCTCCCCCGGTAATGCTTTCTTAGAGGAAACACCTTTTTGACAATATGCCAATGATGGTAATCAAGAATGTGAAATATGCCCCACATGCATCCTGGATTATTGTGCTGAAATTGAACAGGAGATTGCTTGAAAGAAAGTAAGTGCCTTCCCATTGTACACAAAGTTATCTACTTTATGTAGTTATCATTCCTCTCCAATAATAACTAAGTCTGCCATTAGACCTTGTCTTGCGGAACCCTGATTCAAGGTATAGAGAGAAAAGTTTGCATTTTAGAGAAAATTAGAAAAAAAAAACACCATTGAAAACTAACACCCTTTCTTGTTTATATTAATAGATACTAATCAGACGGGCTTTTCCAGATGTTTTAACATCTACAACAGAAAAGGTCATTTAACCTTGTTATTCAATTTTCAATAGAATGGAAAAGATCTTCCAAACTATCTTGCAACCATAAGAAAAAAAAGAAAAGCAAGAAAGGACTTCTAACTAATAAATGAAATTTTAAGCATAAATAACCAAACAATCCATAAAAGATGTTTTTATAATCATATTACATATTTCTTTTGCAGCTCTTAATTACCATATAGAGTCATCCTCTAATGACGGGATACAGACAATAATCATCCTCAAACTAGAACGAATACTGTTTGGAAGAGAACACAAGTAACTGAAAACAATCAAAAGAACATATTTTTATTTGTCAATTACCGGTTACAGTCTCATTAAACCAGAAATTGAAAAATCAACAGAAAACATGTAGATGATCAGTTAGAGAGGTAAAGACAGAAGTATAACTTGAAACGTGATAACTAAGCATATCATTTGGAGAGGAAAACTCTGCTACGTTTCCAAGTAGTAATATAACAAACAGAAGGCGATCATAGAACTTAAGCCAAAAGAACAAACAAACAGAAAATAAAAGAAAAGCAAGCTGTTTTGTGTCCTGACCTTGAGTAAAGGCGAGCTCTGAAGTGAGAATAGAATGGAGAGCTTAGGCAGTGAGTGATGATATAGTATTGCTGCGACACACACGAGAAAAGAGGTAGGTAGAAGTAGAACAAGAACGAGGAGTTAGTTATACTACGCGAAGTTCTGTTCCTGGGTTTCCAAAAGTACACGCCACAGCTGGTCTTCTTTCACTCTGACTCGGACCAAGCCAAGTCTATAAAATATGAAAAGTAAGCGAAGGTGTAAAGCAAGCAAGGACTACCACATCACCATCAGATCAAATTAATATGAATTGTAGGGGTTAATTAGCAAACTAAGCTTAGGCGACCAAACCAATTAAAAATAAGTCATTATAGTGGAGGTTAGTCATTAGTTGTTACATTAGTTACTAGCATGGTTTCTCAACTAACATACTAGACATTGGAAAAATAAGAATATCTAATCTGGATGATGTCAGACTTTCCTGGTTCTAAGATATTGATACAAAACTAACAAGAACTGAAAAAAAAAAAAAAGGTTATCAGCGTAATTTGATCAAACAATTCATGTACAAGTTTTTTGTCAAGGCAAAGTTATCAACGGGCAAATGGGTTACGTGACTTATCCGATACAAAGATGAACAAGTATACAAGGTTGACCCTAAGATAAAACTACCATGAACCCATAAATTGAATGATGATCTTCAATATAGGAAAGATTTGATGATACGAAGAATAAGATTAATATAAGTGGAGGTCTGAACGCAGACAAGGAGTACTAGAAATGGAAGTCGGACAATATATATGACTTGTCCAAGGGAGATTCACAAGTGAGTACAACAAAATTGACCATTTAAAATGAAAAAAAAATGACCAATCCTTGTATTAAACTAATCACATTTAATAAATAGTGGGTTTGGAATTAAACGAAAAGAAGCTGCAGAAAAAGTTGATGGGTTGACTCTGTCCAATAACAATGGACAGAACCAATCGCCTTCATGTTGAAATTGCATAATTTGTATCTTTTAGGAATATGTGAATTCTGAATCCTCCTGAAACTAAAAACTTGTTTTGAAAATGTCAACCATAAACTTTGCGGATAAGGTTGTATAGTCCCTGTCCTGTTGTGGTCGTCTGTTTTTGTTGATCACTGAGAAATCTAGGTCCAGCCCAAACTAAACTAGGAGCATTCATTCTTGAATGTTTCTATAGATAAAGCCCATTATCTTTTTCAGTGAGCAAATTCTTGGGCTATGTACGTCGTAGCGATGCAATTTTTATAAAGGGTTCTCTCTCTCTCTCTCTCTCTCTCTATATATATATATATTAACAAAAAAATTAATATATATAAGCTAAAATATACATAACTAATATACGGATAGTTTTTCTTTATTATAAAAATTAAACTAAAACTTTTTAAATTTTACAATTTTTTTTAAAAAATATTTATTAATTTTTTATCTAAAACTTTAACAGATAATAAATATGATAAATTATTTAAAAAAATTTTACTCAAAACCTAACTTTAGAGAACTTTTTTGTACAACACCTAAAATTCAAAATTTTTTTTATAAAACCTAAAATTCATGAAATTTTTTATATTTTAACATGACTTAATTTACACATTATCTATAATTAAAGAGAATTTCTTCCATTTTACCCATATATATCTAAATGAGATTTCCAAATTAAGAATTGCAGTGGAAGGCCATTCTATTGGATCAGCTCCAAATTTCACAATGGTGCTATTATTGAGACATTATCAGCTAATCAAAAGAGTAGATTATGTTCGTGGAAATTGGGTTATCTAATTGCTTTTTGTTCATAATAATTACATGAATTTAGTTTAAATCTAAATTATTTGTCATTCATAAGTTATATGTAATTTCTCTATGAGTACTCTCACACCTAAAAACTGTCTTGAATATAAAAACTATTGTTGCTCTCTTGAACAACCACTTGTTGTATGGATTTTGTGTAATTGAATCAAGTGGGAAAAAGAAAGCAATATTAAATGTCATCAAGTTACAGACATTGACTGGTCAATTGTCAACTTGTAGATGACCTGTAATTTGAATGTGACACAAATTAATAACACCCAAGTCTAGTGGTTTGCAAGCTAAGGCAAAGCTATATGCATAGATGATAATGACTCTCCCATTTCTTACTACTCATTATTATGCCTTTCAATTTTCTTAATTAATTAATCCATTTAAACCTTTTACATTGTGTTTCCTAATCCCACGCCTCCTTCCTTACATCAGTTTTCTAATTTTTTAACACTTTAAAAAAATATTTAAAACATATATATATGACACATCAATTTCAAAAATTCATTATATATACATTAATTCTAAAATTCTATATACAAATAAGTTTTCAGTCATTTAAAAATGTTAAATAAGTTTCTTTCATATACCAAACACTATTTTAAGCTTTTTGTTTCCTTCCTAAACCCGCCAAAAATCTTCAATATATATTTCTTGACTTCGAATACCAATAATTCTCTCTATCACCTCATTGACTAATTACTAATAAAAGTTATACATAGATCTTTGTCTTTACAACTTTAAAAGATACTACAAAAAAATTAGCATTTAGCGATAAATGCCATCATGAATTATATAAAATCCATCACTAAAAAATGATTCTAAAAATTCATTTAGTGACAAACTTGCGACGAAACGATTGTCTCTAATTGTCAAAGAAAAAATTTTGATCCAAATAGTCTCTAATTTGCAACGAAAATTCTATCTTTGATTTGAGATGAAAATTCTGTCACTAAGATAGAAATTTCGTCGTTGATTTGTGACAATTTCTGTCTCAAAATTCCATAGAAAATTAATGACAAAATTTCTATCGCAAAATTTCGTAGCAAATCAGCGATAGAAATTTGGTCACAAATTTTGTTTGTAAGATTAAAAAAATGTGTCTCTAACTGTTAAAAAATCCACCCCAGACCTGATACAAATCTATCTCTAAATTTTTGTTCATTTTATTCAAATTTAAATTAATACCTAGAATAAATAATTTTATATAACTAAACATAATTTTATATAATTAGAAAGTGTCAAATTTTACATCATATGTCAAGTCTCACATAATATATGTCAAATTACATATATCTAACAACAAAAACATGTTTCATACCAAAATAAATTACATCTAACTCAATCCTTACTCAGTTATTGTTATCCATATTTCTGTCTTGCTCCTCAGGTCCTCGCTCTTGTGTATGACTGATAAATTGGAAAAACATCTATTCGTTTTGTCTCTTCAATTCCTCCACTCCTGCCTTATAAGAAGTAATTGTCTATTGTAGATTATCATTTGTCTCATTAGCTGCTCTTGCTAAGCGTCGATCTAACTACTCTTTAAATAGAGGATGAAGCCATGACCTAAGTGTTATACATGTCTGTCTCACTTGAACTTCCACCAATTCCTAGTGTCTCTAATTTTACACCAAAAATGCAACCCTTCTTATTTTTCCTGCCTACAACTTCCAACCAAATAGCATTTTCTTTCTCTATAGTGATCTCATCAGACATGTCACCAGGTGAAGCATGAGAAGACATCATAGCTGACTTGATCCTATTATATTTAGCCTATAAATATATAATATCATTAGGACAATTTGAAATTGGTAGCAATAACAGATTTTATCCAAAAAAAAATGACATTTTTACATGCTTAAGAGAAAAAACAAATCAATACCAACATTGCTAACCAATTTCTTATCAACAAGAACAAACCAATCATTAATCCACCACATCACTCGTATTGCAACAAACTTAAGAAAAAAGAGGCATTATTTCATACAACACATCATTAGAAACATAGCATTAGTACAATGGTCAAAGTTTTGTTTTGTCACACTCAAGGATCCTAATTCTTGAGCTCTATTTTCTATAGTTGAATTTGGTAAAAGATAACTTATATTATATGATACCTTCATTTTGAGCAACTAAAGAAATTAGAAAAACAACA
The DNA here is from genome assembly GCA_031216115.1 of Senna siamea. Lineage (NCBI taxonomy): Eukaryota > Viridiplantae > Streptophyta > Magnoliopsida > Fabales > Fabaceae > Senna > Senna siamea. Next base: position 17,423,799 of record CM062356.1, read on the forward strand.
TAATTGGTATAGAATGCATATTATGAGCAAAAGCAGAAGTTTGAAAAATATATTGGTTTTTTATACTACTACTACATTATAGTTGCTCATCATATATTTATATAGATTTTGTGTGATTTACTACATTGTGGTTTCACATGCTCCTATACTCATTGGTGAAGTGACTAAAATAGTGAAAACAATGTTTTATTAAACATGGTGAACTAGAAAGAGGTTGCATTGGACAATGAGAATTTCAATCTCTTACTTTTTAGTATCAATTTTAGAGAAAGATTACATAAAATATGTGATTCATTACGAAGTTAAAACAACTCAAGCCTATTTACTAAGTTATCTGCACTAATAATGCAAATTAAAATAACACAAGCCTATTTCCAAGCACCAATTATGTGAAATAATAATTTTTTTCCCAAAGTCCAAAAAAAACACATCCCACTTTTATAATCAACTTAAAGAACAATGTGAGTTTACACCTTAAAGTTCAATTTTCATATTATGCCTCCTCTCAACCTAGATGATACATTTAAATATACAATTGCTTGAAAGGACAAAGTCTTGCAATAACTACTTGCCATAATCCAAAGCAAAAAAACCAGAAATCTTGAGACAGTTGGCCACTACTATCAGAATTCATGAGACAACAAAACTAGAAATATTGAGACAGTAATGGGCTTTATAGCCATCAAGCAAAACTAAGCTAAATGAATGCCAAAACCTATAAGACAACAAAGCATAAATTTGGACAACTTTTAATTCAACATTCACACATAAAAATAAGCCAAATGTACACCAGAATTCATGAGGCAAAAAAAAAAGAAAGAAATCTTGAGATAGCAATAAGGTTCATTCTCTCAAGAAAAACTAAGCCAAGTCAATGCCAAAAAGAATGAGACAGAAAAGCATAAATTTTGACAACTTTTAATTCAGCATTTAGTTACACATGAAAATAAACCAAATCAATACAAAAAATCATGAAACAATAAAGACAAAAAATTTTAACCACTTTAGGCTTTATTCTCTCAAGAAAAGCTAAGCCAAAGCAATGCCAAAACCCATGAGACAATAAAGCATAAATTTTGATAGCTTTTAATTCAAATGTTGGAACACCCTCATCTCATAGCACTTTCAATTCATCTATCAATGGTTGCAAATAAATATCTATTTTTCTTTTTGGATTTTTGGGAATAGGAATAATTAAGGACAAAAACATATACTCTTATTTCATACACATCTATGGTGGAAAATTGTATAAAGTTAAAATGATAAACCAACAAGAGTAATTTCTTTTAGATTATCCATAAGTGCAAATCCATTTGTACATAGCCCAAGCCTTACATTCCAAGTATCAGAAGCAAAGTCAAGGTAGGTTTGATCAAACATCGTCCACGCTTCACCATCTGATGGGTGGGATAACACACCTACTTCTCGAGTGTTATCATAATGTCACCTTATTTATTTAGCTGTCATAAGTGAAGTAAATAATCTTTGAAGCCTAGGAATCAATGGCTATAACCACAATTGTTTATACACCACCTTTTTGCATATACCACGATTGATCCTTCTCATTGTATACTTAGAAATCCCACAAAACTTACATTGAGATTCACCTAACTCTTACTTGTAGTATAGCATGCCCCCATTAAAACAATAATCAATCTTCTCATATCCGATCACAAACTTTAACACCATTTTCTTTGTTCTATAAAGATTTGGGGCATACAAGTATCTATTGGATGAGTTTATCTCAAGCTTTGCCACCACATTATAACATTGCAATAGCTTGTTGTAATCTAATTTAATGCTCAACCATCATATATTTCTTTTGAGAGTTCAGAGTGTTTAGAACATCCCTCCCACAAAGGTGATTGTGCAATAGACAACGTGTTAAATAAACCTTGAGCATCGACATTTTAAGGCTCATCTACCCTTTGTTGAAAGTTGGGAACAAAGTGTGGTCCAATTGCATCCATCACCATTGTCTTGTTTTGGCTATATTGTTTCTCCTAAGTCTCTTGGCATAAAGCTTAGTCATTTTAAGGGGCCTCTGGCAACTCTTCTCCATGATAGGTTCAATAATAATAGTTAGCCTTAAATCCATATTTATAAAAATGTACCTTCACAACATCAACAATCTCAATTCTCCTATTTTTACCCTTGACATAAGGACACATAAACCTTCTCTCATTCAAATAGATTGGAAGTTGACAAGCATAGTTAATAAACTCATCCACCCTTATCATAAAGGTATCTACAAATCCAATACCACTAGGATGTACCCTATTATACATCCATTGTTGATTTATAGGAACATCTATGATTTATGGTCACCTATAATTGAACAAGTATAGTAATAAAAAAAATCATATAAGTATGAGATAGGTGGACAAGGTATCATTTAATTCAATTGAGGGTAATATGTTTCTTAGATAGTTTTAGTTAGTTTAGCTAAAATTAAGGTGATAGCATAAACAAACCAGCAGCATGTTGTTTTCCATATGCAAAACAACATGCTGCTATTATATATATATGTATATGTATGTATATATATGTATATGTATGTATATATATATATATATGTATGTATGTATATATCCTGCATTATAACACATCAATACAACAAGCAACATATAAAGCCATTTTGCAACTAATTTCACAATTGGATGAATAAAACTTTAGATACAAATAGCTAGATTTGAGTAATCACATCTCACTGTATTGCTTAATTAATATTAGAGAAAATAATTAACCAAGTATTTTATTTAATTATGGTAGAAATTGGGGTTTTCCTTTGTTTTTAAGATGCAACAAGCTAAAAACATCAACAATCAATAACAAGCAAAAATAGAGAAAGGGATTTACCACCTTTTCAATATTGCCTTTAAATTTGCAAGCCCAATAGAGAAGTGATGCTTGCTTCCTTTTAACTTCTGAGGTGAAGAGAAAATTATTTTAATAAATACAAATACAAAAATTAAACCCAATATAATAGTTAGAACAATAGAAAATTTTGCTTCACAATTTATGGCCCAATAAAGGAATAGAAACAAGTAAGTCACATATTGCCAAGGCAAAAATTAAAATCAATATATTAGTAAAGGATTTACATTACAATTGTTTTATAATTTACAAATTGTCAAGATCAAGAGGATTGTTTATTAATTTATGTAAAACCATTTATCTTTCTAAGCAAAAAAATATTACAACATGATGTTCTACAGAGAATAGCATTACAACAGCTATTCTGCACAAAATAGCATTACAACATGCTATTTTGCACAGAATAACATGATGAACATTGCAGCCCAAAATTATACATAAGAATCTCAATCGAAAAAAATAAGATTTGATGATTAGACATACTTAAAAAGTACAAAAATATAATTAAAAAATAGAAAAATAAAACAAGGGTTTATAATCATCACTATATCATAGCACTTAAAATCATAATTTCCATAAGCACAACAAGGGTTTAATCTATGAAAAATCCAAGGGTTAAGAAGAATTACTTACTATTGATGGATGGAGTGGAAACTGAACATGAAAGACCTCAAACCACTACTGCTAGCAACAACACAAGCTTCCAAAATTGAAAACAAAGGGGCTCAGTGAGTATTTGTGTACTTGTATGTGTATGTGAATATTTAAAAAGATTAATGTATTTTTGTATATTAATATATATATAAAGATTAATGAATAATCTTGGGCTCTTTTTAGTTTTTTTTTTAAAAGAGAGATTAAAACAAAGCCTCAAAACATATATAAAATGCCTAAGTTTTAGGAGCTAATTTCGAAGGTACCTGGCCCATATTTCTCACACAAGATTAAGCAAAACCAAAAAAATGTGTCAAAATGAAGGCAACAAGTTTAGACAACTTGGGGGAAAACTTGGAATTCATTTCCATACATAAAATAAAGCCAAAAATGTATTTTAAGCTTTTAAAAATAGAATTAGACAAATAAGGGTAAATTAGAGCTTATTCCCTCATCCAAAAACAAATAAGCCCATCTTAAAACCTTTGAGATAACAAGTAGAAATTTAGATGGATTTTAACTCAAAATACACATGACAATTAACTCCAAATTATTGTAAAAAACTGTGAGACTACAAGCGAGAATTTGAATAGGTTTTGAATTCATTTTCATGTGCAAAACTTGGCCAACATGGAAACAGAAAACTGGAACAACATATGACATATATTAATCAAAGAAATCAAGTCTTGCAATATCATTCAAAATGTCTAAATGATAGCAACAAATTGAGACAACCTTTTAAATTAAATTCACATGCAAAACCAATCCAAACAAATCTTAAGAACCCATGAAACAATGGCAGCAAGATTTTTGTAACTCAAAATTATGCTCCTAATTCACTACTAAAGAAAGTTGAAGCTCATTAGACAGTAACACCCATTTAGACAACTTGAGAACTCCAAATTCATGGGCAATACAAACATAAATGGAAAGAAAAAAAATCCACAGGGCACCAGAACACAATTTGGACAATATTAGGTCCAAAATTCACACTTTTGAAGCAATAAAAATAAGAGTGAAGAGTTAGTTTCTTATTTTGGCTTGAATTAATCACAATTCTAGCTATTCTGATGATAGATTTTGACTTCAATTAATCATTTTGTCTAGTGTGCAGAGTTAGTTTCTTATTTTCTTTTTTTGTTTGGTTTTGTGTAGAATTTTCTCTTCCAATCTGTTTGCTAAGTCATGGCCGCGTCTTAAATTGCTGTATGTTATTTTGAAGTAAATTACAACATGACAGCTCATCTAATTGGAAGAATCTTTCTGATGGATGTTGTTTACGTGTGCAACAGTGGAATTGATGATTGTAGAAGATTTGTTATTACTTTTAGGATTTGATTTTTAAAGGAATGATAGGAAGTTTGTTAGAGGAGAGCTAATAGGTTAAGGGGTAGATTGGGAAATGTTTTTGCACAGTTAAGGAGCAATTTTTCATTCATCTTCTAATATTCTAAAAGATTCTAGGATCTTCTTCATCTTTTAGCTAAATGTTCTTGGAGGCTAAGAAGAATAGGGGAAGAGACTCCATTTTAGGGACCTTCTTATGTTTACATTTATCTTTATATTTTTGAATATTTTATATATGAAGTGTTGTAGCTAAACTTTCCCTCTAATCAAGGGGTTTTTATCCAATGTTAATATATAGTTGTGAGATTTGATATGTTCTTCATCCTTTTCTCTCTTCATTTTAGTAAATCTATATTTTTTATTTAATTGGTGAATGTCATTTAGTGGGTAAATAATAAGGCTCGTTATTTGTTTTGCTTGATGATTTTCTTACCAATTGACCCTATCGAACCCGTAATTGTTCAAATGGTCAATCTAAGTGATGATTGATATAGAAAATTTATGAGAAAATATTTTCTTTATATCAAGAAACATAGATTCAGAATATTTGAGCTAAGCTTATAAGATTCAAAGTTTTGTATTGGTTATATTCTTCAAAATGTAATGTTATTGGTTAATTACATTCTAGGCACGTTTTCAGGATGGTTAACCAATTACAGTAGGTTAATGAGCGCCTCTTGATCTACTAAATTAGGAAGAATTGTGGTGGTTGGCTTGTAGCTAATTTATCACAGCTGATATGTTATAATTTAGTGTAGAAACTTTTATTGATGATCAACTATTAAAAACAAGAGATAGAAAGACCACTTGGCTAGGTTCTTTTCTCATCGAAACTCATTTTACTTAGTTCAATTCCGTTTTCATATACTTACAATTGATATTTTTAGTGTTAAGTCTTTTTGTTTTCGCTAATTTTCATTTAAATTTTATTTTCATAATAAACGAAACTCCCTATTTTTATTTTAGTTTTTAGCTTCTCTTTGTTGTTTTTTTGGTCATTGGAAGCTTTCAAAATTGCCAATCCTTGTGGGTTTGACCTTGCTCACTCTATACTCAAGTTTAAATATAGTCAAATGTAGGTTTATAAATTAATTTGTTGGATTTGGAACACAAAAATTTAGAAAGCTTTTGAACTCATTCTCAAGCAGATTCAAGTTATCTCTTCCACTCAAAAATTGGGCAGCAACTGGCGCCTTTACCACACATTTGAAATTTAAAACATGCTTCATAACACCAAAGCATGGCTAAAAAATCTAGGTAGAAACCAGAACCTAAAGTAACACACATTTTGACTTGAAAACATTCCTTAAGATGAAAAAATGAAGCTCAAAATGAATCTGGACAGCAACCCACACTTTGATACATGTTTTGACTCTAAAAGCATGCAAAAACCATGCTAAAAACAAATCTAGATAGCCACCTAGTAACCAATCCTCATAATTTTCACTATTATGGAGGCTACGATTGATTTCAAATCAAACCAGTAACCAATTCTTCCTATTTTATCAATTCAATCAATTTTTTAATAATTTTATAGTTGAACTAACTACATCAATAACTAATATGGATTCAAAATTTATGATCTATTTATACTAAAACGCAGAAGATATCCTTAAATCATCAGTAAACAACCCATTAATGAATATTTAAGTATAAATTGGGATTCAAAATTGTTTAACCACTAAGAACTAGGAACCAAAAATATTATAGCTGAAAATAAATTAACCTTTTAAAAATTTCCCAGGTTGCCATCTAACTGAAAATAAATTAAAATTTCAAACAATACAAGATAATGTTGTAACATTTTAGTGAATACCAAAAACAGAACAATCTACAGCTCAGCTTAGAAAACCCTCCATGCCAGAGACAGTGAGAAAGATTTGTCATTACTCTCTTACTTAGGACTCTTGAGCTTAACATCCCACCTATGGTTTCTATAATGGGTGCACCCAAAAAAAATTTTAAATTAAGGTTTGGGTTTTGAGGTTAAACCCTTGTATTACTAGTTCATGACCTCCACGAGCCTCCTTGAGACCAAATGTCAAACCACGTTATCTTCGACCGGTGCAGGGACTGCGGTTCTCCTCGGCATGCACTTTGGGTTTGAAGAAGAAAAGGGATTGAGGTTTTTCGAAAGGGGAATGGAAGAGAAGAAAACAAGGTTATTTTCCACACCCCACGTCGTCTTCCAGCGGCGAACGGACGGTGAATCCCCCCGATGGGCACAGTTTCTCAATGTTCAAGGTGGCAGTTTTCAGAAATGGCAAGGTAATGGGGAAGAAAAGGGAAATGAGGAAGAAGGGGAAAAAAGCCCCAGCAAAATATGATAGCAGAATATGACTAAAACGACGGCGTTTAAGTTTTGGGCAATTAGCGACGGAACGACATCCGTCTTTAACCCGTCGCTAACTTTTTTAACGAATTAGTGACCAAATATTCCATCGATAAACGCACACCAAAAATATATATTTTCCCTCCAAAAAAATTAGGCGGTTTTCGACGGACATTTCCGACGGTTTTCCGACGGATTATCAACTGTAAACAAAAAAATTCAAATTTTTTTTGTGATATTAGCGATGGGATTCCGACGGAATAAGCGACAGATTAGCGACGAAACTCACCTGTTTTTGTTGTGGTGAACAAAACTGGAAGTTGCTGAACAAGTTTAAACCTTTTGTTTTCAATAGCGTTCTACGCTTTCAGTATAAATAAATATGAGAAAGTTGAAAATTATACATTAAAGAAAAGAGAGAGATAGGGATGAATATTTAGAACTTAAAATAAGATATAATTAATAACGCATAAATAATAAATTAGTGATACATATAGAAATAATGGAAATATATGCAGGAAATGGAGGTGGCTGTTAGATGCACTCCTTCAATTTATTCACACTAAAGTCATTAAATTGAAGCCAAGGAATTCATTCTTGCTTATCTTAGTTTACATATCAAGTATCACCATTCACAATCAATGCATGATGACAAAATTTTATTTAAATTCCATTTATAAAAATAATAAAAAAGGAATTAATAGATCAAATCCAATAAATAAACATATAAATATATTGATAATTTGATATATTTTTCAATACAGTTCATTTCTTACATCCATAGGGAGAATTACAAAATTTTGGTGAACCATTTAACAAAGGTTTTTCAGTTTTCAGTTTTCATAGAAAAAAATTTGGGCTCAACTCTAACCAGAATAGACTAACTTGTTTCTTCCATAACAATTTTATCTATGGCAAAATTTTGGATTCTCTATATTTAAAAAATTATGTATCATTTTATATTTAAATAAAGATTGAAAAAAAAAAAAAAAGAGATCCACATTAATAAAAACTCACCTTAAATATATTAAGAGCTAAATGTTTTTTTTCTTTATGCACTAAATAAAAATGAATTTTAATGTTAAAATATGTAGCTGATGCAAAGTCGATTTAAACAAAAGATTTTTAAAATTTTAAAGAAACGGTATCAATTTAGAATTAATTTGAATGATTTTAGATTCTTTAAATTTAAGAAATAATATATATTTTTTAAGTTAAAAAGAGATAAAAAAAATATAAAGAAATGTATCATGTCTTAAATTTAAAAGATCTTAATTCAATTTGAACATGTCACCCAATGCCACGAGGGAAATAGTATCAACGGGTTTAGTTGGATTGATTTAGATTAGTTGAATTAAAATTGGATTTACTCACCATTACCTACACCTTTACCATGAATATTCAATATACAAACATGTTTTTACCACTATACTTCAATAAATTATGACTTAACAAGTTTCATGGTAGATTAGGTGTATGAGCACCTGAACACAGTGGTTGAGAAATGGCATTTCAACGAATCCATGTGTTACAACTTTGATACTTTAGGTTTCAAACCTTGTTCTCTCATTCCAAGGATCTGAATTTAGAATTTAGAATTCAGAATTCAGATCATATGACACTGCACATGTAGGCATTCACACGTGTCTGCTCTTGTCATTCTAGAAGGACTTGGCAATAAACAAATTAAAATTTCAAACCCAGACACCCAAGTAATGACTTATAGATGTTGACTTTGTAACAGGATGGTTTTGTTATGCGTTAACTACTTCAAAGCCAAAAAGAAACAAACAAATGACATCGTCACCAAACATGATTACAAATCAAAGTTTTCGCCAAACCTAATTCTGACCCGCATTTTTTCCATAATTCTCAAAATTCTCCATTGAATTATTCTCTTCACACAGACTATGAATCCTGCATTTTTCTCACTTACTACAGTGGAAACCCCAATTTGTTTTTCTTAAGTTTAGGTGTGTCTATCCTATTGAACAAGAATTGTAGCAGCAAAATGAGCACCCCTTTGTTCCATGAATTCAAAAAGCAAGCTTCTTTCTTCTTCAAGGAGAAAATCAAGACTGCCAGATTAGCCCTCACTGATGTTACCCCTGCGCAACTGTAAGCTTGTATCCTGTGACTTCATCTTAATATTTTGATATTTGATTAACCCAAAGATAGTTTAAGGTTTGGTTTACAGTTCTGTGATTTCTTTTCTATATTGTCGCTTTACTATTTGCAGGATGACAGAAGAGGCGACAAATGGAAATGCATGGACCCCAGATTCCCCAACACTCAGATTAATTTCTAGAGCTGCTTTTGAACTTGAAGATTATTGGAGGATTGTAGAGATTCTGCATAAAAGGTTTCTGGCCCTTAATTTTTTATTTTTTTTTGTTTCTTTGTATGTGTTCCACTTTTATGTATAATTTACTGGGATTATATATTCTGGTACAGACTGCTTAAATTTGAAAACAAGAATTGGAGGGCCTCTTACAATTCTCTGATTGTGCTTGAGCAACTACTCACTCATGGGCCGGAAAGTTTTGCAGAGGAATTTCAGAGTGACAAAGATGTCATTAGTCAGATGAAAAACTTTCAATATATTGATGACAGAGGGTCTGACTATGCATTTTGCAATTCTGTATCTGATATCAGGGGCTCATGAATTTTCTTGATGTTGATGTTGGAATGATAACATTTTGAATTTTGGCAGGTTCAATTGGGGCCTAACTCTCAGGAAGAAATCAGAACGTATACTGATGTTGCTCAAAGATGAACATCATTTGAAGGAAGAGAGAGAGCATGCTCGGAAACTTTCCCGAGGAATTCAAGGTTTTGGTAGTTCCAGCCAACGGTTAACTCCAGCACACAGCATTCTACGACAAACATCATCGTCAAGAGCATTTGGTAGATCTAACTCTGACTTCAACAACCATGAAACTGAGAAATGTCATAGTCCAAGCCATCAAGGTAGAAGTTTCAAGGACGGGGATAAAGTAGAAACAGAGAACGTTCGAGATGATTTGGGTGACAGTCAGATGCTTCAGAGATCTGATACAAGTTCAAAAGAAAACATTGGTCCTGATAAGGAGGCCTTACATCTTTGGAAATTGAAAGAGGAGTCTCATCATCCACTTATAAATCGTGGCAAAGAGGATTCCAGGCTTAATCTCTTTATGGAAGAAGATGATGATCACCCATTTAATTCAACAGAAAAGCATGCCAATGCTTCCCTGCTTTCTGCTAAAGATGGAATACTACAAGGCTGATAATGCAGTTTAAAGACCTCAATAAAGCCTACAAGGCGTTTGCAGAATTTGCATAATCCTTGATAGAAGACCAACATAGACCACATAGTTTGTTGTATCTGTACATATCTTTTATTTCTCCCACAGCTTTCAAGCAAGACAGATACAAGATCATTAATTCGTTATATATCTTTCTTTTATCTTTGTTGTAGCACAGATTCTACCTTCTCTAGCTACTGAAATGTTAATGCAGCGTGCAGAGGTGCCTTCAGCAGAATATTGAGAAGAGAGAAGTAATTGAAAGGATGGAGTCGATTTATCATTAGAGATTTAACTGTTTAACAAATTCCAATGGTAAAACAAAACAATGAAAGAATTAATACTGTGGTCAACTCTACTCTCAGCCCACCATTTTAATAATACACAAGTTTAGGTGCAATTCAATTGCCAAAAAAGGACACGGTATTTCCACCAAGCCACCCTGAAGCCTGCAGATTTTAGAAGCACTTCCTGTGTACAATTGAAGGACCGGACTCATCATACTCTGCCTTTGCGATCCACATCTGCATTTAACATACAAATATCCTATTATTAGTATATGAATATCCCAAATAAATCGAAATATATCAAAACTTCATTCTAGAGATGTGCATAAATGCTTGAGGATGCAACTGGTCGTTACTAATCCTTTCATAAGTTATTCAAGTGCATGATGCATACATATACAGATTCATTGGTGTTGCAAACAAAATACTGCTGTGTGCTGTGCTGTCATTGGCATCAAGAAATGAACATTTACCTGTTGGAAAGTGCTAAGAGAAGCCAAGATAGAGCCACCAATCCAGACACTGTACTTTCTCTCTGGTGGAGCAACCACCTTAATCTTCATACTACTTGGGGCCAAAGCGGTGATTTCCTTGCTCATCCTGTCACCAATACCAGGGAACATGGTAGATCCACCACTAAGGACGATGTTTCCATACAGGTCTTTTCTAATATCTACATCACACTTCATAATAGAATTGTATGTAGTCTCATGAATGCCTGCTGATTCCATTCCAATCATGGATGGTTGGAAGAGGACTTCTGGACAACGGAAACGCTCAGCACCAATGGTAATGATCTGTCCATCAGGCAACTCATAGCTTTTCTCAACAGCAGAGCTAGTTTTTGCAGTTTCAAGTTCTTGCTCATAGTCAAGGGCAATATAAGCCAGCTTTTCCTTCACATCCCTTACAATTTCACGCTCCGCAGAGGTAGTGAAGGAATAGCCACGCTCAGTTAGAATTTTCATCAAAGCATCAGTGAGATCACGCCCTGCTAAATCAAGACGGAGGATGGCATGAGGGAGGGCGTACCCCTCATAAATGGGGACAGTATGGCTGACACCATCTCCAGAGTCCAGAACAATACCTGCACCAATTAATTTTTGTTGTTTTGGGCCAATACAGCAATTAATATTTAATAATCAATAGCCAGAAAGGAAACCAGCCAACATATAAGAATTCATATTCCATATCCAAAGTTCCAAACCAAACCCTCGAGAAATTTGTCAAAGACTAATCGCTCTATATACATTAGCCTTAGCCATTTCAAAATTCTTAAGAGTGCAGCCTGCTGGCAATGGAATTTTGTTAACCAGAAAAGGACTAACCAGTTGTACGACCACTGGCATACAGGGATAGAACAGCCTGGATTGCAACATACATAGCAGGTGTGTTGAAGGTCTCAAACATAATCTGGGTCATCTTCTCACGGTTAGCCTTTGGGTTAAGAGGAGCCTCAGTAAGTAGAACTGGGTGCTCCTCTGGAGCCACACGGAGTTCATTGTAGAAGGTATGGTGCCATATCTTCTCCATGTCATCCCAGTTATTCACGATACCATGCTCAATAGGATATTTCAAGGTTAACACACCACGCTTGGACTGAGCCTCATCCCCAACATATGCATCTTTCTGGCCCATGCCAACCATCACACCAGTGTGACGTGGACGACCAACAATGCTAGGAAACACAGCCCTTGGAGCATCATCTCCAGCAAATCCAGCCTAAATGGTTGTAATTAATAGAAAATCAATAAATCAGTAGATATTGAAATTGAAGATACCATTCACATTTATGTGGAAAACGAAAATACAACGTACTAGCCATTTACTTTAGCTAGCAAATTTTCGAAACAAAACCATTCCAACATTGTACCTTAACCATTCCTGTCCCATTATCGCAGACGAGTGGTTGAATATCCTCAGCGTCTGCCATTTACTATCACCAGCTGGACAAAGTTTACAATTTTGCTCAGAACATTGGGACTTAAGACTTGATATGATATAAACAATTCAAAGAAAATAATTTATTCCATTTTCTAGGGTATTAACATATTTAAGATAAAAAGACAATTTTTAATCCAACTTGGTTGCTCAAGAGAATCTGACATATAGAGACATCTTATCTATGTTTCTTTTCATGAAAGCAGCTACCTCTACTAAGGTTGAAAAAAGATCCGTTTCCAAGGGAAAAGATAAAGCTTAATTGTTTGTGCAACAGGCCAAATATATAACCATTCTTTCACAGAGAACACAATAAAAAAATACAAACGAGGAAGCAACTCTCCTTCGGCCTCCACCATTAACATAATCCTGTGTATATTACATACCTTTCCTGGTGTTTTTGATTGGACAAAGAAATTAAATACATGAGAATGCTGAACAGAACACGCAGAAATAATGTAAAATGGGCATACTACGATCTACTTCCAATGCCTATTGCATAAGGTTTATAGATTTGGTAAATAGTTAAGTATGGTTGCTGGTTAAGAACACAATCTACCAAAAAATATGTAACACATTTAGCATTAGCGACGATGTGCTGAACAATCTGACACGATGCTAACAAACCACACGTGAACGACATATATTATATATCCATGGATGAAACGACAATGATCACGATCACAACGCTGCGAGAACCAACAGACACATAATGGCATTGAAATGCAAATGAATCAAAACCATAAGATAATATAAAATCGAATAGAAATTAACCTGAAGATTCCCAAGTAAATGTTAACGAGAGAGAGGGGATTCTACGATCTCAGACTCTCGCCCTTGGGTTGAAGAACTTACAATGGAAGCTGGCCTCCGATGAAGTTGTATTTTGAGGCGTTAAGGTCTGGACTTACCTGTATGGTCTAGTGTGAGCAATAACCGCTTAACAAAAGGAGAGATTGACGATGCTCATGACGCGTGTCGTTTTGATATGTGGCTCCCACGAGAATGCCGGCTTTTTTTCTTTTTTGGCCTAATTGCTTTGTTTTTGTCAAATATGCTCAAATCATAGAAAATAAATACTTGAAACTTAAAATTATGGTAGGGTATCGCTGTATTTAGAATTTGTGAAGCACGAGATAGAAACCAAAGAAAATAGATAGCGGAGAATGACCTATCATTTTTTAAAAAATTGTCAAACATGTTAAAGTAATTTTTTATAAAGAATAAAATTTGCTATTTAAATGGCTTATTGGCAACTTTTATATTATAATGGTTTTGAGATTCTAGTTTTACAAATTATATATTATATAATATAAAATATATAATGTAAGGATATATGAAAAAAATAAAGATAATAAAATGTTATGATAGAAAAATAAAATAACTTTTTATTATTTAATTAATTATTTTAAAATATAATAATCATTTTTATATCTTATTTTAAAAATTAAATAAAAATTAATATATACTTTTTGTGCATTTGAAATCTCTAATAATATCTATGTATGTTAAAAGAATAAGATTTATTAAATGTAATTTTTCAAAAAGAAAAAATGCATATATGTATTATAGCTTATTATTTGATAAATATGTATGTTAAAAAACTAAGATTTATTAAATAGAATTTTTCAAAAAGAAAAAAAATGCTTATATGTATTATAGCTTATTATTTGATCCATATATATTAAATGAGATTTTTTTTAAGACATAAAATTTGAAATTAAAATAGCTCATTGACAATTTGAAATTTACACGTTTTTAAATTCTTGTATATAATAGAAATGACTAAAATATCATTTTAGTCTATCATAGATGTTTGTTTTTTTAATTTGGTTCTTCATAAATTCTTATTCTTATTTTGATTTCTCATGATTTGATTTATTATCAATTTAATTTTTTTTGTATAGATTTTATCTAAATAAGTAATAATTTTAATGATTTAGACATTTAATATTAATTGGACAACATTAAAGACTAACTATGATCTAATTTTTATTATTTTTTTCAATAGATCTAAACATGGTATCTAATCACTAATATTAAATGATACCTAATTAGTATCAAATGTTTTCCAATTAAAAAAAATAAAAAAATAATCATAATTAGCCTCTAACACTTCCTTATCAACACTAAACTTTCAAGTCATCATAAATTGTATTATAGCTTATTATTTGATACATATATATTAAATGAGGTTTTTTTATGACATAAAATTTGAAATTAAAAAAGCTCATTGACAATTTGAAATCTAACGTTTTAAATTCTTGTATATATTAGAAATGACTAAAATATCATTTTAGTCCATGATAAATGTTAGTTTTCTCAATTTGATCCCTCATAGATTATTATTCTTAATTTGATACCTCATAATTTGATATGTTATCAATTTGATTTCTTTGTATAGATTTTATCTAAATAAGCAATAATTTTGATGATTTGAATGTTTAATAATGATTAGATAACATTAAAAGTCAACTATAATCTAATTTTTCTCATTTTTCTTTTTAATTAGTCAAAATATTGTATATGATCACTAATATTAAATGATAACCAATTAATATAAAATATTTTATAATTAAAAAAATTGAATCATAGCTGGCTTTTAAAGTTTCCCTATCAATATCAAACTTTTAAGTCATCATAATTGTTACTTGATGACATCCAAATAGAAATACTAAATTGATAATAAATCAAATTATGAGGGACTAAATTAAAAAGAAGAATCCATAAGTGACCAAATTGAAAAAATTATCATTCATGAGGGACTAAAATGATGTTTCAGTCTAATAGAAATTATCATTTTTATTGATTTTAGATATATTTAATTAATAAATTTAAGGTAAAAGTATATTTTATGTCTTCAAACTTTACATTAATTTTTAATTTTATACTTAAATTTTTTTACAGTCAATTTTATTCTTAAAGTTTTAAATTGCAATCAATTTTGTCATAGCTTAATGTCATCCAAATTATTAACAAAAAATAGTGGCATGATATCTAACATTAAGTCCTTAAAGTTAGAATAAGTCAACATTTCATTTTTTTTACCCAATGTTTTAATATTATGCCATTTGAAACTTTAGGGATTTGATTAAAAATTAAGTGAAACTATAGAGATCATAAAAATAATTTAAATTTAGGCAAAAATATCTTTTATATCCCCAAAATTTACATTAATTTTTAATTTTGTTTTTAAAATATTTTTGTGATCAATTTTGTCTCTAAAGTTTCAAATTGTAATCAAATTCGTCTTACGGATAAAAAAATATTGGGTAAAATATTAAAATTTGTTAATATTGCTAATATATAGTATCTTAACACTCTAAATATTTATTATTTACGTCAACAAAGAGGAAAAAAATAAATAATGGTATAAAAATAATTTTTAATATATAAAATAAAATATAATTTATGTTAAGTAATATGAATACATTAACTTGAACTAAATAAATATATAATGTTAAAATAGTATATAATTAGCATATTATCAAAATTTAACAAACTTTTGACACAAATTTAAGCTTAATTGGGTACTAAATAAATTTTTTTATAACTATATGGACTTAATTACAAATTTTTAAATTATATAGAATTAATTATAAATTTTTAAACTAAATGGACTTAATTATAAATTTTTAAGCTATTTGGACCTAATTAAAAATTGATTGAAACTACAGAGATTATATGAATAATTTAACCAATTAATAATTTAAATTAAATACACAATTAATATGAGATACTTAAGATGAAAAGATAACTAATATTTAATTCTTTCTTATTTAATGTATATTGTATATTTTTAATCCATGACACGCAAAATCAGATTTTTTAATACATTGTAAATTTTTGTATTTATTAAAATTTGAAATTTAAATAATAATTAATATATTTAAATTTAACTTCAAGAATAATGGTAAAAGAAAGAAAAAAAAATGGTTATGGTCTTCTCATTTACCCATTCAGCTTCTTCCAAAAGAATTTATGTTATAGATTATTGCAAGGGTTAATGCTTCTGATACTTCTATAGATTTCAGCTATAAAAGTTTAGTTGATGTTAAAGGCATGTTTAGTGGTCCTCAAGGATCCGCTATCTTGTCCAAATCTAAATTGATTTATTATAAATACTTTCTCTTTTAACGATATTTTTTTGGAACTTATTAACATGCATGAGTTTTACACTAGTGTGAATCCTAGAATCTTACAAAAAAAATTTTAATAAGTGAGTTATATATTTTTTATGTATGAAAAATATATAGTTACATGCAAAATCCAAACTTACTCATCATAATATCTTGCAAAATCATCTCTATGCTATTAAGCTCCTTTTGGTAGATTAAATCATAGCATTGTTCATATTCTTACAAACCGAGCTTCGATTCTCTAATTGGATTAGATTTTGTAAATAAAAATTATATATAAATATATTTTAATTTTTTATAATATATTACATGTTCAAATGATGTAGAATTTTTTTCCAACGATTTACATATATATTTTTTATTATATTAAATATAATTTAATTGAACTTATAACTTTATTTTAGTATAATATATTGACTTGAATAAGAATAAAAAAAGAGAGAAATTTTGAAGTAATTTTAATTATTTCCTTAGGTCCTACTTTGTCCCTATTTAACTCCTATCTCCCAACTCCAAGTAAGTTGTGTGTTCGTATGGGTCCAAAAACAAGTAAATCACTAAAGGTAAAAATATTTTTTATATTCTTAAACTTTGTAGTTATTTTTAATTTTATTTTTAAATTTTTTTGTTATTAATTTTATCTCTAAATTTTTAAATTTTGATAATTTTATCCCAACCTCTAACGTTGTTCATGGAGTAGTTACTGACATAGCAAATGTCCTATATTAATATTGGGATGAAATTAATAGTAATTATAAAGTTTAGGGATAAAATTGACAATGATCTCAAACTTTAGAGATAGAAAAAATACTCTTTTCAACTTTTGTTTATTTCATTTTTCAAGTTTGAATCTCCAACTTAAAAGTCCTCAACTCTAATCTCTAACTTTTTCCTCATTTTGTATTCATTTTAAATAATTAAATTATCTCATTTTCTACCTTAAAATTAATATGTTCTTTTTTGTAATAAACCTTGTATAAATATAATTTCCTTTAGTCAAAATTTTATTTCAGTCAAAAATTAAGCTTATATAATAGTACAAATCAAAAAGACTCATTATAAAAAGAAAATAAAAAGAAGAGGAAAAAAAAATTAGAATAGATTTTAAAAAAAATCTCTCATACAAAAATATATCCAAAAAAATTATAAAAATTAAAATCTTGAATTTAAAATAACTTTTATTGAGTTCAAATTTAAAACTCTCTCTCTCTCTCTTTTTTGATATTTTAGTGGCGCAAACTCTAATAACTTTGTTTTTAACAAAAAATTCAATCAATTTTTTTTTCTTTAGAAGTAGATTTCTTTGTTCATTGAATTGTTTTAATAAAAACTTTAGGGGTGTCTATTATAAAAAAAAAAAAAGAAGATTTAAAGTGATCCGAAGATAATAGAGTTAAGAATTCAAGATGAAAAAAATAAAAAATGAGTAAAAATATTACTTTTGTCTCTAAAGTTTAGAGATGAAATTAAAAATAAACATAAAATTTGAGGACAGACAAAATTCTTTTGCCATCATTAAATCATTAACATATATAGTCCAAAGTTAGAAAAATGAGGCATTGCAAACAGAATTCAAAGTTTACTACTCGCCAATGGTATCAGGTCAAACAACATGGATGGAATCAAGAATGAATATTTTGATAGACTCTTCGATAGTGACAAGGATCAGAATGTGAACCTTCAGCAAGACTATATTCGTAAGGCTAAACTCCCTAGGCTAATGTATAAACACCTCGAGCTATTCAATGGTCCATTTACAAAGTTCGAAATCGAGTCAACCGTCTTTCTAATGGAAGGTACCAAGTCTCTAGGTCCAGATAGATTCTTGGAAATTTTCTACCAACAATTTTGGCTGCTCATAGCAAATGACATAACTAGTATGGTGGGTTCTTTCCTCAACGGAGGTATATTATCCTTATTCCCAAAGTACCTAACCCTCAGAGTTTTAGAGATTTCAGGCCTATTGCCCTTTACAATAATGTAGTTTACAAAATCATTTCTAAAATTCTGTCCAATAGACTACAAAAAGTCTTGCCCGATGTTATTACCCCCTTTCAAGGAGGTTTTTGTCAAAGGTTGCCAAATTTCTTACCAATATGAATTTCCCAACTAAATGATGATTACTCATTGCACAATGTGTAAAAACCACAAGCCTTCAAGTGCTGCTTAATGGAGAACCTACAAGATGGTTTAAACATAAGGCGAGACTACACTAGGGAGACCGCATTTTCCCATATCTTGTTATTCTTGCATTAATGTTCTCTCGCATCTTCTCATTCAAGCACAGGACAATAAGTGGGTTAATTGTATAACGATTGGACAGAAAGCCCTAACCATCAATCATTTCCTTTATGCGGATGATTACCTCATGTTCTTCAAGGCTACTACACATTCTTGCACTGAGGTAACCCAACTCCTCGAATATTTTGGACATTGGTCAAACCTTAAATTAAATTAGGACAAATTGGAAGTCAAATTCAATAAAAACTCCCTTAGAAGATTAATGTGGGTATGATCAGAATTATAAAGTGCAAACTAATTGACAAAATAGAAAAATATCTTAGGGGCTTTATTGAAGGAAATAGTAGTAACATACCCTCATCAAGTCAAACATATTTATGAAGCCCTTGAAAATAATCTCCAAATTTATAAGGGACTTTTGCTTTCAGAATCAGGTAGATATACCCTCTTCAACTAAATGCTCACCTTTATGCGCCTAGATATCACCTGTCCTACTTCAAGCTTACCAAAAAAGAAGTCAATCAATATGACATGCTTCTGGCCCGCTTTATTTGGGGGATTGACAAAAGGAAGCACAAACCACACATGATAGCCTGACATAATGTCTGAATTCCCTCCCATTAGGGAAGATGGCCTTGGCATTAAAAACTGAGGGGCTCAGGTTAGCTTTTATAGGGGTTGTACATTATGGTTAAACTATAGGTCCCTTGTTTCTAAAAAAAAAAAAAAACATTGTAATTGTTAAAAATAACCATGAATAAGATGTAATTTTATACATTGTGAATTATTCTTTTTAGACAACAAAGAATAGAGATCATAAAAGAGATATGGATAAGATATTATAGTTTTCATTTCCGCACTTGGGGAAAAATATATTCATTGTTCTCAGATTTAGATTGGACTAGGTAGCAAAATTAATTTTTATTCTCAAATTCTCTTTGAATATCTAAACTTTCAAACTTAGACTTGTTTACCTAGCAAAAGTTTAAAATGAGTATTTTTCTTTCTTAAAATGTGACTAATATACAAATAAACTTAAAAAAGAAATCTTAGAAAAAAAACCCCATTTTGGTCCTATAAGTTTATTAATTTTCTCAATTTGATCACACTTGTTTGCTCGTTCTTAATTAATTTTTCACATTTGAAATCATTATCAAGTTAGTCTCTACATGTACAAACTTTCTAAATACTTGACAAAAATGTTGAGTTAAAAGATTAAATGCTGACTTAAAACATTAAAAGGCTAGAAAACTCACATTTTCTTGAAAAAAAGTACTCCATTTTGAGCTCTCAAGTTTATCAATTTTTTTAAAATTAATTTATTTTATTTGCTCATTCTTAATTTAATTGCCTACATTTAAAACTGTTGTCAAGTTTGTCCCTCTGTCCACAAAGTATCAAAATATACTTAATAAAAAATACTAAGTTGAAAGGTTAAATGCTGAATTAAAATGTTAAAAAGCTAATAAACTTATCACATAATTACATAATTTAGCATTAGTAGAAAATCACATAATTATTACATCAGTACAACAACTTATCACATAACTACTACATAACCTCATCTTGCCAAGTTCCATTACACATTTGCACCATAGCCCCATCTTACCTCTATTTCCTTACTAAGTACGCATAACATAAAACAAAAATAACACCCATTTGAATTGTTATCTACTCGTCCGTTCAAAAGATTTGTTGGAACTGCATTTGAAAAATTTGCTCCTGTATTGTATGCAAAACATAGGTTCAATTTGCATCCATTCCATATTGATTTTCTCTTCAAACATGTTCGATCTAAATACTTTGTGTTGCAATGGGCGATGGAGACTAATCATATGGCCTTACGAATCCATCATAGAATGAGTTATTATCATCTTTGTCTTCTTTAAAAAAATGCCCATCTAGTTGAGAAATATTGAGTGTGGGTTGAAAACCATCTCTCGTATCTCTAGGACAAAGAAGAATCTAGGAAGAAGGTTCATAGACTGTCTTAACTATAAGAGTAATGCTGGATCCAATTATTTTGAGTGGATAGATGAACCCAATTGTTTTTCATGCCAAAAGGAAAATTTTAAAGTGAAGATTTTACAAGGGATACTTGTTCTGTCATGAGTGTTACTTTTTGTTGTATGTTATGTACACTTGGTAAATAGGGGTAAGATGTGTGACTATGGTTTAATGAAACTTGGTAAGATGAGGTTATGATGTAGTAATTATGTAATAAGTTATTCTATTGAGGAATTATGATTTTTTATTAATGTTGAATGATATATAATTATATGATTAGTTTGCTGGAATTTGACATTTTAATTCAACATTTAACCTTTTATCTCAGTATTTTTGTTAATTATTTTAAAAATTTGTAGATAAAAGAATGAACTTGGCCATAACGATTCCAAAGGTGGGCGACAAGAAATTGAAAAGATTGCTAAAATTAAGAGACAAATTAAAATTTGTCAAAAATTCTATAAATTACATTCATTATATTATATAAACTCTAAACATATAATTAATATAAATTATTAATATGTTTATATTTACAAAAATTATTAAATATAAAAAATTATATATAGATATTACAAATAAGCAACTAGAATAAATACAAATAACATAATTAATAATATCTTTAATGCAATCAATTATATATATTTATAATATAAAAATAAAAATTTAAATAAATTATATAAAATAATTCTAGAGTTAAATTGAAGACCACTATTAAACCTTTTGATCATACCTGAATCCAAAAATCTTCATACTTGGACCAGACTAGATTTTTAATTTCTAAAGCCTAGAGATAAATTTATAGGTAGTAAGCGAAGGTATTTTGATCATTTCTAGTAATTATTTAAATTAATCTAGTTGTTATTATTATTTAAAAAAAAAAAAAAGACAGAGGCAAAGAGAATAGGCAGGTACGAACATGAGAAAAAGATAGCATATGGTGTGGCCCAGTCGAAAACGATATAGAATAAGGTTGAACGGTATTACCGAGTTAAAAGGTACGCATAAATTGTAAAAATATAATATATAGTTTTATCCAGTAATGATAATAGTGAAAGAATTATTCTTAATGTTAATATGAAATAATTATATAACGAAGGAGTTAATTTTCAAAAGTTTGAGAACTTCACTTCATCAAACAAGTTTTTTTTTTTTTTTGCGGTACTTGAGAGATTAAAAAAAAAAGATATTTTAAAGTTGAGAAACTAATAAGAATATGATTGAATTATTATTGAAAGGTATTTCGCAGTGGGAGAAGCATGGTGAGATAGTGATGGAAGAAGTGTTGTGGAGATTGTGAGCATATAGAAACATGGAATACATATTGTGGCGCGCCCATTATTGTGTGTCGTCCACTTCATATTACCAAAGGACACATCAATTATTGTTTGTAATAAATATTTTGCTGCCCAACGTTTTCGATCGGGATCACTTTCTTTAGTACGTAGCATCACCTTCACCCTCTATGATTTTCATCACACTCTTTGTATATCTCTCTTTCCCTTTCTATATATGTATATATATATATATATATATATACACATACATAATACTGTTGGATATTTTATGGACTTATATTTATATTAAATATATAATTGTATGTTAATTGTTATCATAAGAAAAAGATCTGACCCAAATTAAAAGTGATCTAATTTAGTTAATGTGATAGGCCTAAATTTTAAGTATGGACTTATATGTGTAGATATCCTAATTATAATTTCTAATTTTATGATGGGATAAATTAAAAATAAGGAATCCTAGTTCAACTATTTAATTAGGGTTATGGTCCCCAAATTATAAGTACAGCTCTTCTCTGATATCCCATCATCAGACAATAGAGAAACTTTATTTTCTCTAAATTTGTGCTTATTAATTTGAAAGACTCATAACCTCAAGAATGAAGAATAAGTTATGAATTCAGGTACGCTTCCACTTTTAATTATTTATCTTCTTAATAATTTAACATGATTGATATTTTAAATTTAATTTAATTTATGTATTTAGAATATTTTACCCAACAGATACCTCACAAGAATCTCAAAAGAGATGAATGGCGGGAAATTAAAGGCAGGAAAATATATAATAAATAAATAAATAAAGATATATAGGAAAGTGGAAAGGAGGGCTGAGTTGAAATATTTCTAGCAGGGAGATGATTCATGATTGTTAGGGATGGGGACATGATGATCTCGGATGGGGAATCAATTTCTTTAACCATCACAATTACCACGCAGTTATGTCCCATCACAGTGGGGTGTGTGTGTGTATTAGAGTTATATATAATTTTTTATATATTTTTTATAAATTTTTTTAATTAAAATAAAATATATAAAATTATTTTTTAAAAAAATAAATTATAAAAGTAATAAATTTTATAAATTATATATTTCTCAATTTTTATTGAAGAATATAATAATAAAGATATAAAAATAATATTTAAAATTTTCTTTATACATGATACTGTAAGACATATGTAAGGAAAATATAAGATATACTATCTTTTTTCTTATTTAAAAAATTATAATTTGTTAAAAAAATAATTTTTAAAAATAATTATTTATTTTTAGTTAAAAATGATAAAGTTATTTTAGTTTAAATTGTTAAAAAATAATTTTTAATATTCATCAAATACATATTTAATTATATAAATAATAAATCTAAAAATATTTTATTTTTTTAAGATAAATATATTTTATTTAAAATGAATAAAATTATAAATTTTTGTTATTTATAAATAGAAAGAAATATAGTCTTTTAAAATAAAAAAAATGAGTGTAATTTCAATATATCTAAACACAAACAGTGTAATACTCCAAAACTAAACTAAACTAAACTAAAGGTCTACTTTTTATGAATTAAGTTTTTATCTTTCTTACTCTTTTTTTACTTAAAAAATTGAGAGAATTCAAAGGTTTATTTGAATGTCATTTTATTTTCATTCTTTAAATATTTTGCTATAAAATTAGTTATAAAAATTTATGCTAGTATTATTAATATTTTTATGTATTTATAAATATATTATTAATAAAAAATTTATTTTTTATATTTTTCATTTTAAAAAATTATAGTCTAAAATTATTTTTAATTATTCTATATTTTTATTTTAAAAAAATATTTTTTATTTTTTATTTTTAATTAAAAACAAGAATTCAAACTTTTTTTATTTTTTATTTAAAAATTAAAAAGTACGCTCAAATATAAAATCTTTTTCCTATGGCTTTACTTTTCTCTCTCTCTTTATCAATTTGGTCCCCTCTACCCCTTCCACATACCCCACAACGTCACGTCCTTGCTAATTAACCTGCAATCTGCATTTAAGGCCAAAAGGCTAACTTTGGTTTAGTCTTCATATTATATATTTTGCCTTCTTTGTTGACCAAAAAAATATGAATAAAGAAAATAGCCTACGAAAACTTACATATATTTACAGGTTGATGATAGAGTGAATAATAGAGTGAAATGATTGCAAGCTGGGAGGGGTAGAGAATTTACAACAAGTATAAGAAAGTGGGCAATATTTATATTATATCAATTAATGTGGTCCTAAAAAAAGTTGAGTTATGATGTGGTGAAATCCAAGCAATACATCCACGTTGGTCCTCCTCCACTTTGTGCACATTCCATCACATGGTCATTTTCATCTCCGGACAAAATTATATTACAGGGAGGGAAAAGTAAATTTCATGTTTTTAAATTTTATATTAATTTTAAAATTTTGTATTATGATCAAATTCATCTTATAAACAAATATTGTTTAGATAATTAATAAAATATAATATTATGTTATAAAAATTTATATGAATCAATATTTTATTTTTTTATTAATAATTTATATGATATTAATTTATTAAATAAAATTAATTATAATTTAAAATTTTAATGGTAAAATTAAATATAAAAAAATTTAAAAATAAAAATAAAAATTAATGTACAATTTTATGAAAAGATGTTTTCGCCCTATATTATATGCACACTAACAAAAATATCAAATTTGGTAGTAACGCTAAAGGATTTTAATTATATTTGTTCTCCATTCTATCCTCCAAAATGCGAAACTCACTTACCTCTCTAAAGAAAAAGCCATTCCAATATTTCCCACACTGGGACCCATTTCTCAAACCCACCTTTTATTTCCAACCTAGCCCTCTCTTTCATTAATTCTTATTTATTATTACTATTCCCATATGTTAATTTCTTAATATTTATCCATTAATTATTTGTCCCAAGAACAGAGGATGTGGTTGTGTACTTATGTTTGGCATTTGAATTTGACCCACTGAAAATTTTCAATGATTAGCCTTTCGTGACAGACAAAATAACTATAAGCCTATGATTGTTATTTGATTTATAGAAAGAGTGGTTTAAGTTGCAATCTAGTCCTAAACATAATTAAGTCCATGAGCTCGAATTTTCTTCCTTTAGAGTTTAACGCAATAAGAAAGATACCCCAAAAAAAAACTTAATTCATTTAAAACAGATTTTTATGAATGAGTTTTTTTTTTTTTAATCTATTGGGGAAAGGCTTGTTTGTCTCAGCAAGTGTTAAAATAAAGCTAATAAATGACTACTTAATTAAAGAAACATTTGGATGATTCCAAACGGAGATGAGGTCCTGCAGCTTGCGTCGTGCGATCCCCCAATTCATCACACAAAAGGAAACAGGGTGTTGAGCAGTAACTGAGGCTGTAAAAGGAAATGTACTATAAATTAATGTACGTATACTAAATTAATGAAAATTAGGTCTAGGAATTAATCCCTAGTGAAAGGATATTTATAAAATTATTTAAAAAAATTTAGAAACTATTTTTATATATTTATTATCAAATTTTTTTAATTAAAAATTAACAAGTGTATGATTTATGTCATTTATCTTTTTTATAAATAGTTATAAGCACATCAAAATTAAATAAAATGATATTTATGAAAAATAAAAAAATATATATGTATGCTAAATTGTTAAAAAAAATTTAAGTATAATTTTTATATATTCATCATCAAATTTTTTAATTAAAGATTGATACATGTATAATATATATAATTCATTAAAAAATTTTTTACATACTTTAGTTTAATTAAAAAAATTAATAATAAAAATATAATCAATTACATATAAATTTAGTCCAATTGTGAATTTCCAAATGGAGGTTAAGTCTTATGCAATAGTGAAGTACGTGCAGAAATAAAAGAATATGTAGTTAAAATTAAAAATTAAATTATTTTGTAAATTATATTATTAATAATCTTATCTATTTAATTATTCATATAAAATTTTATAGAATCAAGTATTTTCCAAAGCGATATCATAAACAAGATTTTATAGGGTGAGACCTACGAAAAAGATGAGATTTGTGCGTGTGTTGTGTAGTATTTGTTTTGCATTGGATCCTTCGCCCAAGGGGGGTTTCAACTTTCGACCTTTATATCCTCTCTCTTTCTCTCTCTCTCTCTCTAGTAATCCCTCGTAGAATAAGGGAATGGCGTGTCAATGTCATTTATATTCATGGGTACACCCAATCTCTTGAGTATATTTCTTCCTCACAAACAATATTCATATATATGTGTCGGAACCAGATGGAATTCAATTTGTTGGTAAGACCCAGTATGGAAGGATCAGAGTGCCAGACTTCAAGCCAAGAAGACGACGAGCTGAGTCCCAAACTTCAAGTTCAAGAATTACGAGACCAAGAAGGTGATAAGGATCAAGAAGCGCAATGCAACAATTATAATGTTTCAGCAAGTGTAGCAGCAGCAGCAGCTTGTAATTTGAAGCTGAAAATTCCATCTTACAAAATGAAGGGTGAGAAAGAAGAAGAAGATGAAGATGAAGATAAAGCAGATGATGATGATGGGTTCAAGACTCCAACATCTTCGGATCACAAAATCCCAGCCATCCTGCAATGCCCACCTGCTCCCACGAAGCCTAAATCCATTCCAACCAGGAAGCGAAAAGCTAGTACGCTCACACGAATTCAACTTGATCTGTCCAAACAGATTGATTCTTTGTTTCCCTCCCCTTTAGATCTTGGCAGTGAGATTAAGAAACTCAAATATGGAATTCAAATCAACCTCAATAGGACTGAGGCTGAGGTAGACGCAAAGGCAGAGGCAGAGGCAGAGGCTTACTCATCTGTAATTTAGTAACTCTTCTTCTACATTATTGTTTACCTTAATGGGGTTGTAGAAATTTCCTCTTGAAATGGCATCCCAAGAAATTAATGTACTTCCTCTCTCTCTCTCTCTTCTTTTTCTGCATAATTACTTGTATGAGCATTATTGATGATTTAGAAATACATGGACCCAGACCTGATTATCTGAATTCGAACCCATTTTGTTGTAGAATATTATGAAAATGCAGTATTCTGGTGATGGCAATATATATGGCATAGGATTCCTTGTTATCTTCCGGAAGGGGTGACATTGTTTCAACTTTCAACTACTGTTCTTTATTTATATGAAATGGGATTGACTTTTGGGAAAGTATCATTTATCAGAAATTGAAAATGGGTTGCACTGACATTGACTTTCTAAAGGGCATCAAACATCTCTTCTATGTTTCTTTCTTTGCGGGAACCAGGTGGGATTTTCCCTACTTAGGATGACAGGCATTAAAGAATGCTTCTCTCTTTGCTTTCCACGACTCAATTGAATCACGTTGCATACTGTATGTTGTTGCACAACATCAAAAATTATTTTTCTTCTTTTTTAACTTTTTTTTGGGTGAGATTTATGACATGAATTAAATTTTTTAACTAATTTGATTTAAGTTAATTGAGTTCGCATAATAAAAATAGAACTGAGGTACTTGAACACATATTACTTGACAAGTTGACAACTAACATTATTGGTTGGAGCTAAAAGAGGAAATTACTTGAGTATTAAGTGTTATGTAACTAAAATTAATTTGTTTTCGGCTGTTGTGGCATGCATAGACGTCATAAAGAGGACTCGTAGGTTTGGTGGCTACTGAACATAAGTTAGCTAGAAACATGAGCCAAATATTCAAAGGGTAAATTTCGCTTTAATACATGGGCTTCACCTTTCTTTCGTTGTACTATTTTATGGTTCAAAAGTTTTTAAATGAAGGAAGGACTTGTATTTAGGATTTATGGTTTAATACTCTGTATTTCATGCCGTTAATTAAAAATTTAGTACTTTGTGCCTGTATTTTGTTAAAAGAAAATTGGGTATTAACAACTTAATAAGATATCATTGGAGGGGCCTAGTTTGGCTAGAACCACGTTAGACAATAATTGAGTTGAATATGGCAAAAATTAGTATGTGAGGCCTAAAATCCTATCTCATTATTAATCTTTCATAGCCATAGTGAGTGGTGGTCCGAAGGAAGAATGTGAATAGAAAATTCTAATTAGTTTCTTTTTGTTTTTTTGGGGAGGGGGACCAATAATAAGTTTCTTCAAAGTCTGGAGTTAGAATTATTGTAATATATGTAAGCTATTTGATAAGACAGACTTGGAGATGACAATGGACAATACTCTATTATTTTTTTTACTATTTACATATGTTTTCACTCAAAATATTTGATATTTAAAACCTAATTAAATATAAAAAACATTATTTTTAATATTTATATCTAAAATAATTTAATATCTGAAATATCCAAATTAACACCTTAAATACCCAAAAAAAAATAATAGATATTAAATACTTTATAATCAAGAAATCTATCTAATATTTAATAATCGATATTAATCTAATAAAAAAATTTTAAATATTATAAATGAGTATAAAAAATTATTTTACAATAAAAAAAATTTACATAATTATTATAAACTAAAATTTAAAACAATAATTTTAATATTAATAAAAATATTAATATTAGAATAGTTGTATTTTATAATAGTTATATTTTATTATTTATAACTTAATTAATATTTGATATTAATTAAATATCATATATTTTTTTTAACAGATACTATCGAATAACTATAATATTAATATCTATTGTTATCCAGACTAAAAGTATATATGTAAAAGAAATTGTCAAAATTATCTTATAATTTGAATTTTTTAAATTTTTTTAAAAATTGACAGTATTAATTTATGAAAAAAAAATGTAGATCAACTTTAATTTATATAAAGTATTGCAGAGATCTAAATTCTTGAGAGTGAGATGGAGAGAGAGAGAAGCATAGAGAACAGAACATGATTTTACAATAGAGGCAGCCTCATGGGCTATACGCCAATACATATAAAACCTTCAGGCTTTTGAGAGTTTGAGAAAAAAGGGTTACTCAGTGGGCTGATCCAACCCCACATGAGATGAGTATCATCACTACTGTGTGAAACTTGTGGATCAAAACGAAAATCTATAAGCCAGCCAAACAGTCATCGGGCTTTGAGCATCAGCGAGGCATTTTAGACAAACATTTTTGACGCTTCTGCTTGTTGTTTTTGTAGTAATCCTTTTAAATAAAAGTTAATTTCCCTCTTGCCACTTTTCATAATTCATAGGATCCTCTGCCTCTGCCTTCACCTAACCTTTTTCATGAAAGGCCATGCATATATAATTACACATATATACATACAGTTTCCTAGACTTGCACTTATCACATAATTTCTGGGTTTTCTTCTGTAAAACACTTGGAGAAAGTAAAGAATCTGGAATGGTCATTCCTCGAACAAGGGCATCCAAGTCATTTCGAAGGACAGTACTAGTGAGTAGTGATGAATGAAAGCCTTTGGTAAAGCGACACAATAATGATGTTTCTTACTCTAGTCAACAGAGCCAAAATAATACTACTACTAATAATAATAATAATGTAAGAAATTAAAAAAAGCACAGAGGCAGAGGCTCTTGCAAATGATAAGCGCTCTCTGAATCTACTGTCTCCCTCATGATGTCAGTCTTTTTGACCCCTTCTTCTCTCATTTTGGTTTTGGCATGGGAGGCCCCTCTCCTCTCTATAAAGTAAAGTTACCCATTTTCACTGCTATTACCAAATACTCCATCAAACTCTGAGTTTCTATGCAGTGCACTGTGCACTGTGCACAGAACCTCCATTCCTGTCCCTGCAGTTCTGTCTGACATTTCTGAGCTACTCTCCACGCTTCTTCTGAAAACATTCAACAAATATAGGTAGAGAATGAGTCAACAGGTATTCTACATGCTTTGGATTTATTTGATTTTTGTCTGCTCTTTTCTTTTTCACTTATAATCTCCAAGAATGTGGTTGTTTTGTCTGCTATTTATCATGTTGGAGGTTTCTGATTGATTCCATGTTAGGATGAAGGATGGCCTCTGGGTTTGCAGCCACTGAATGCGAGGATTGGATTGGTTACAAACCGTGATAATTCCGGCTCTATGTCATTCAACACCTTACTTACTGGTTCTCCATCTTCTTCTACAGATTCCTCTTCAGATTTAGACACACAGGTCAGTAAATACCTCCATTTTCGTGTCCAAGATCTCTGAGGTTGTCTTTTTCTGCAATTGCATTTGCATGCTTCGTCATTACTCAGGTTGTTAGAATGGGCATCAATTGTTTGTTATATAAAGAAAGTAATTTCTCCTAATTAAGGAAGGAAATAACATTAATCTGACAAAAGCAACTTCAAGGAGTAGCTTTGAAAGTTGAGACCTAATTATGTAACTAATTAAAGGTGTCCACCTTTTTATTTTAAAAGATAAAAGAAAAATAAAACCCAAAGCCTCAGGTACAGCCTTCATTAGGTAATCAATAACAAAGAAGGAAAGTTAATATTCACTCATTTACACAATTAGTTTTTGCTTTCCTGGATAATGGAAGAGTAAATTTAGGGTCAATGTTCACACAAATAGCTATAAAGGGCTATACCAGCCAAAATAGAAAAAGATGATTGTTGGGTAACTCAAGAAATGAATGCAAAAATTGGAAAATTAATGGACTAGTTGTATTATTGTGCATGGTTATGTAGTAAGGCATAAAGTTCTTGTTTTCTCTGGAAATTTTTGCCTATATTTATACATTTAGAATTTAGGTGCTGAAATTGTGGTTATTATCATCCAGTCTACTGGGTCATTTTTCCCGGATAAGAGTACGACGCTAGGGAGCCTGATAGGTGTGTCCAGCATTTTAGAGCTATCTAGAAGATCACTGAGAGGAGTGAAAACAGAAGTGTTGAAGAGCAAGATTAATGGCAACAAATCCAACTGGAGCTCATGGTTACTGTGTGCGTGCTCAAGGACAAGCCTTGATGATGGCGAAAAGGTGGAAAATGCTGCATCACTTGGGCATTTTCTTGCAGTAGAAAGAAAAGCAGCTAATGAAAACAGAAGGAACCAAAACCAAAGCCTTCCCATGTACGGGCCTGATGATGAGTTTGTTTTGGCTCAAACTCAAAGTGTGGATGAGTCTAATTCACTATTTGTTAATGGCAGCATTGCTCCCCCACCTGAGTGCATCACTACAATGCCAACGCAGAGTTTTGAAAGAGATAGAGAAAGCAGGGGATCAACACAGAGCAATAGGTTTGGTTCACTTGCGAAGCTGTTTTTATGTGCGTGTGATCAAGCTGTTCCTGGCTAAGTCTCCTTTAGCATCTCCATTTGGAACCTCTCAAATTTTTTAAGATAGGCATTAGACACATTGTGTGTGCATCAATTTTCTAAGAAATTGTGAGGATTTAAATTCATTATATATTCTCCATTTTAGTTTAGTAGTAGTGTTTCACTTTGGCTCAGAGTAAGTATGCAGAAAAGGATGACAGCATTTGCTGGAGAAGACAAATGTGAGTGTGAAATTGATATCCTTGTCAATGTGTTGAATTAAAAATGTGGAAGAAGAAAGAAATCCGTTTTAGTCTATATCTTGGGTGTGTGAACTGTGAAGAATGACATAGCATGCATTTTTCTTTAATTATTTCATATTTGGTGGGTGAATGAGACCTAACGTAATGGTTCAACAAATGGGATTGGATTTGTTAGTGCTGTTTGCTAACCAGTAGCTAAGGAGAAAGCTATCTTAATTTTAGAGCTATTCCAACTGAAATCATTTATAACTTGGTTCCCTTTTAAATGGTAATAACTGAATTACTTGAATATGGTTTAATTCTCATTTAAGATTTTGAGTATTCTCGCAATTTATTCTCACCACTAAATCACACTTCACACACTGGCTTAATTCAACCTAACATTTTAAATTCCTCGTTAAGTCAATTTATAAAAGGGATTTTTATGCAAGTGTCAATTTTTTGAAATCCAAGCTTTTGCCATCGTAATCTATGTTGGATTGAGACAGGTTCATTGTTACTTGTTAGGGACCTGACCTGGCCTCTTAGATTTAAAAAGTTATGTATATTATATCTATTTTGTCTCAAAAGTATGATATGGGTGGCATCAATTAAAAAAGCATAGCATTGGAGTATGGGACTGGGGAGTGCAGAAATTATTCAAGGGAAACATGTTCACATGACAAGCAACATCAGGCTTGTTTTTCTCTTAATTTATTGCGCCTTTTGGTACAAGAAATAAGCTAAAAGTAAAGAAAGTATACATTTTCATGGTAATAATAATAACAAGCTATGATAAACAAGACTAATCTATTTAACCTGTGGGCTTGATCCTCTCCAAGGTCATTGTCCTAATTCCAACTAATCTTGAATTCTATTTAAACTCATACACGGACAGATTGAATCTGTACAGGTAGAGTTATATACAGATATAATATTGGCTATTGTTTGTACTATCACTATATGGCTGGCAACAAAAAATCATACTTTCTTCTCCATTCCTTCTCTTTCTCCTTCATATTGTCTTGCCATAAGAAAGCAATGGGCGTCACTGTTTATCAAACCATTCATTTTCAGCAGCAATCCTTTCAGAGCTGCGTCCCCCCATCTTTCCATATGAACTCAAAGTAGATAGTCCCTTGAAGCTGCTGCTGCTGCTGCTTCCACCCTCGCTCAAGTCTCGCAATTTCCTAGATTTACTTTGTCTCAAACAACTCATACCACCAGCTTCTTGATCGTTGTCATCATGAGTTTCTATCTTCACAACCACCAGTCTAACTATGGTGCTTCGGCAAAATGGACAAACTGGAGGGTTAAGGCAAGCAGTTGCAGGGTTAGGCTTGTTATGGCAACAGAGGGCCAGTGTGCATTGTGCACACATCTGATGCCCACATTCCTGCATTTCAATTGTGCATACTTGCTCAAAGCAGATGCTGCATAATTCCATTTCACTCGCCTGCATTATGTATATTAAGTGTCACAATGAGTATATGCTAGTTCAAGAAGAAAAACTGAACATGTTCTGTCATTTTTTGACTTCCCTCCATAAATTTACTTATTGAATCTAACTGCATATCTACCGAAACTGAGTAGTTGGTAGAAATGCAGAGGGTGTCAAATTACCTCAGAGATAGTGTCATTTACCCCATCAGAATGTGATGGAGATGGAAGAGAGTAAGCACTTCCCTTCAATATGTTTTTCTCTCTTTCTCTATTTGCATCCATCAAGGCACGTTCTAATAAAGTTTTGGCCTCCGGATTAAGGTTACTGATGAACTTCAAAGGCGAAGGCCAGACAAGAGGTTCAGCAGATGTTGGATTTAGCAATGCCGCACACGCTCCATGTTTGTGCCTTAGAGCAACCAAATATGGTATCCTTCTGCATAAATTTATGCTTATCTCAGAATTTAAGATAAGGAAGAGAATATTAGTGCAGTGTTATGAACCTATTCTATTTATAGTGGGAAAACTCCAAATAGGATGAGGACCCATCAAAACAAGTGATAAATTATGAGATTACAAATTTTCCTCAAAGACTTGCATTTTTATACTACAATAACATGTGAAACAAACCTATTACCCCCTAAGCTAAGAAAAGTCGGGTGACAAGTGTTTCCATATCTTAATAATTTAAAACTCAATGACATCTATCTCTCTGAATGATGAGAATTTGTATAGAGACATTATACTATACCCAGATGCATCTCGTTGAAGACGATCTGCACCCCATGCCAACAGTTCACGTATGCAATCCAAAGATCCTCCTTTGGCTGCTAAATGAAGAGGAGTGCTCCCAGGATCGCTGCAAATAGCAACTGGTTAATGCATAAAACAAAAGGATACATTAAAGTCATATTTATCCTGAAAGCACTGGCAGATTGTTACCCATATCTTCCTGTTGAAGCACAAACAAGAGCTCCATGGTCTAACAGAATATGTACGCTTTCAGATTGTTTTCCACAGGCAGCCAAGTGCAATGGTGTTGCTCCCTTACTATCTCTAATATTCACAAACCGGGAAAATCCCCTGCAAGGAAACCAAATTATAAACATCATCAAAATCAAACAATCCGAATCTATTCGGGGATAGATTTTGACAAAAACAGAATAGCACAAACCAAGAAGCAGCCACTGGACTAGATTGAGCAGCTGAAAGAATTGCTTTAAGGCAAGAAGAATGACCATAGTAGGCGGCATAGTGCAAGCAGGTTCTTCCGTAAGCAGTATCAAACATTAATACCTGCGAATATTTTAAGATAACAGGCATGCGTTTTCTCATTCATAGTCAAAGAATCAGAATACCAGAATAAAGTATATGGTAATTTCACGTACATTAGCTCCTGCGTCAAGGAGCTTTTCCACACAGGCTATCTTTCCTTGCATTGTTGCCAACATAAGCGGAGTCTGAAGATTTTATAATGGAGGATAAGTTAGGTAAGATTTTGGAGAAGAAAAAGATCTCACATTCATTAAAAAAACAAACGTAGGATGGGGATCATAAATAGACATTACCCGCTTTTGACGATTTAAAACATCTGGATTAACAGATCCATCTAAAAGCATACATAGAATCTGCAACTCCCCCAAACCTCATCAATCAATACCCATTAGAAAATGTATGTAGAAACATCAATTATCAGCCAAAAACTACCAAGTAATACCCAATTGAGGAAGTAAATGCACGATAAATTCGAGTGGAATCAGAAGAACCCACCTCGATCTGGCCGTTGACGGCGGCAATATGAAGAGGAGAGTGGCGATGGTAGAGAGTAGAGTGGTGCATGAGAGATGGGTCTCTCTGAAACAGAGTTCTGACAGTTTGCAGGTCCCCATACTGCAGAGCATTGAAGAGGCCATGTTCATGGCTCCATGTGCAGCTCAGTCCCTGACCCATCCTTGTCTTCTACTAAGAAGGAGGCTTGAATATTGGGTGAATGTTAGAGACAAAAGCTCACATTGAAGTTGTACTTGTAGAGAATGGTGGTGAGGTAGAGGATGAAATGAATGAAGGAGTTTGGAGGTGACCCATCAAGGAGAATGAAAAAGAGAGAAAGAGAGAGGAGGGAAGAGGTAGAGACGGTAGCTGAAGGTGTCAGTGATGGCGGATCAGCAGTTACTGAAAATTGACTTCACTTTTTTGGGTCGTCACTCATCACTCAGATTCCGCACAAAAGCAAGGCTCTTGCCTCTTGTACCCTCAAAACCAGGTATTACTGACTTTTTGTTCCGCCAATCCGACGGTTCACTTTGTAACAGATTTTGAATCATTAATTTATTATTCACTTTTTGTTTGCCCGTTTCTTTTATTATTATTATCAAAATTTTAAGTGGAAGTAAAGTATTATAATTTTTGTATCTGAATTTAGATTTGAGCAAGTATTTTTATATTTAGATTTATAAAATTTTTGAATATTTGAACTCAAAAATTTTATTTATAAAATATTTAAAATAATTTTTTAAATTATTATTTATCTATATATAAATTTATAAAATAAAAAATATATAAGATAAATCAATTGTATTATGTAAATTTTAAATATAAAATCTTAATAAATTTATTCTTACAAAATTATTAAATATAATAATTTATAGATTTATATTAAAATTAAATTATCTTATTAATGAAATTAAAACAAATAATATAAATATATATTTTCTTTAATATAATAAGTTAAATATATATTTATAATATAAAAAATTATATTTAAATAATTTATATAGAATGGGTCTAAATTTAGATTTGGGGGGTCTGGGTCCAATAAAATATCTTTATCCTCAAATTTAGACCCACTCTTTTAATACCCAAACTCATATTCAGACTCGATGGATAAATTTTATGAATATCTATAAGATATAAATATTTTGATCATTTCTAATGATGTCTTAATTCAAGGTCAAGGTAAGCCTTTGGATTAAGAGAATACTTTATAGAAGACTTACAAATAAGCCACCAATAAAAGATCAATTAAATTTGAACCCAAATTATTTAGTTGTTATAAGTGAATAAGGATAATCATGAGTAAGATACAAGTAGAGTACTGTAGTCCCGTACTCAAACTTAGAATTGAACAAGTATCCTTATATTCGGATTGTAAAATCTCTAAATATTCAAACCCAAATGTTTTTACCCCAAAAAATTCAAAAAATATTTTTTAAAAAAATTATGATTTATCTACATATAAATTCATTAAAAAATATATAACTAGTCACATCAATTATATTATGTAAACTTAAAATATATAATTAATATAATATTTTAACAAATTTATTCTTAAAAAATTATTAAATATAATGATTTATAAATTTATATTAAAGTTAAAC
Source organism: Senna siamea (assembly GCA_031216115.1). Lineage (NCBI taxonomy): Eukaryota > Viridiplantae > Streptophyta > Magnoliopsida > Fabales > Fabaceae > Senna > Senna siamea. The sequence goes on from CM062356.1 coordinate 17,460,456, forward strand.
TATTTTATTAATGAAATTAAAAAAAATAACATAATTTATATATATATTTCTTCAATAAAATAAAATAAGTATATATTTATAATATAAAAATAATATTTAAATAATTTATATAAAGTGAGTTTAAATTCAAGTAAGATAACATCCTTTTCAGATTTAAACTTATTCTTTTAGTACTTAAACCAAACTCAAAAAATAATTTTATAAAAATTTATAAAATATAAATATTTTAATCATCACTCAAATAAAAGGCGGCCAAATAAGTCAGCATTAGCATTATTTGTTTGCCTGCCTCCCTTTATTCATTTGGAGCAGAAAATTTTATTCTAGATTTTATATATTATTATCAGTATCAGATTTTGTTAATTGAAATATAGAGTAAATTTGCTTTTTTCTTTTGTCCGATTAAATTGTACTAACTATTTTTTATTTTTAAAAAAATATAATTATTTTTAATCTAATTTATTTTCTGTCACTGAAAATAATTTTTTGTATTGTAATCTTACTTTTTAATATAATAATAAATATAGTTAAATTTATAACAAATTTTAACATAAATTTTTTATATAAAAAAAATAAGTAAATTTATTATTTAAAATAAATATATATTTTTGTAAAATAATAATTTTATTAACAAAAAATAAATTATAATAAAATTTTGTGTATTATTGTATCAAATCTCAAGGAGTAATTTACTTTAAAAATTAATATATATATATATAATAATAATAATTTTTATAACTCAATATTTTCTTATTATTTTTTTAATTTTTTGTATATATTATTTTTATTATAAATATTATTATAAAAATATAATGAAATATAATAAATTTAGTACTTTTCAACTTTCAATTTATTTTTGTTTTCTGAAAAAAAAAAATATATTATATAATATAAAATATTAAATAATATATGATGTGAAAAAATTAGAGAAAAAATTAAAAATTATAATAAAATATAAAGATTTTAATAAATTTATATTATTTTATTTATTATTTTAAAATATGATAATTATTATTTTATATTATATTTGAAAAAAAAATAACTTACACTATTGTAGTGCATGTAATAATGTATAATATATCATGACGTTATATGCAACCAACGGTATAATTTTGGTTAAATTTTATTTAATTTTTTATCGTAAAATTATAGTTGACTCTCTTTATATTTTACCGGTATTATAAAACTTTTTAAAGTTTATATTTTAATCAATAATTAATTTTTTATAATATATTTTTTGTTATACAAATTTTTTTTAATGATTTTTGTATTATATAAAGAATAAAATCACATTCTCAATTGACCCGTTATTTTAATATCTTTTACTATTATGTTAAAAATAAAATAATAATATTATGTCACAAGGTTCACTAACTTAACAAAAATAAATAAATTAGAAAAATATTTTCAAATCAAATTTGAATAAAATTAAATGTAAACTTTGAAATAAAATTTGTATTATGTATAATTTATCCAAATTTTGTTGGAGGTTAGTATAATTCCGGCGATTTTTCCATAAGGATAATATTATATTGGTTGCACTAAAGTGTATGTTACTTTTTTAAAAAAATTTTAAATATAAAATAAAAAATATTTTTTATATTTTAAAAAAATAAAAAACAAAAATTTATTTAAATTCTCATTCTACATATTTTAACTCTTCACCTTTTTTATTATCATAAATTTTTTTTAACTTTATACTTTATTTTATAAGTATATGATATATAATTTTAAAAATTAATGACTAAAAAGTATTAAAATTATTATAATATAAATATAGATAAGAAGATAAAAATAATATATTTTTTATTTTATTCATACAAGTTCAAAATTATTTATTGTTCATCTATCGTGATCTCCTCGTCCTTATCCTTTTCGTAATCATGCACATTAATTGGACATCCATGTATCAAATCCGCTGCATATATGTCGATCAGTGCTTTATTAAAAGCACTAATCTTTCTACAAAACTATCATTTTAATAACATTGAGTGTCCTCTATTTTGACAGTACGTAATAGCTAAATTGTTTATAAAAAAGTTATAATAATGAGATATTCTTAAAGGTTTAAATTTAAATTAACTTAGCAATAGTACAAATTAAAAATCGAAATGTTATTTAATACCTTGTATACAACCACATAACATCTATTAATTTAGTCCCATAAAAAACACTTTTCTTGGACATTGCACTTAAATTAAAAATTCGCACGAGTGAAGAAGAATAGGTTAGACATTATTGATATTTAATTTTGATTATTCCTTCTTTTATTAAAAATAAAAGGAGGCTAGTGTTCTTAATTTTCCCTTCCCCCCTATATCACTAATTTACTCCAAAAGTTTTGATGCCATGTACTTGAATTAATTTACTATATGTGTACGCTTACCTTCCACTTCATGTCATGTTTGGCTATAATTTTATTTTTAATTAATGGTCCACCAACGGACACCTAGAATGAGAATCATTCATATATTATAATTAATCTTCCTTTACCAAAGCCTTCAACTTTATTCGTCTCTTGCCTTCTCTTCTATAAGGGGAAAGCCAGTGGTTGAAGAAACAAGCCTCTCAACTACGTACCAACCTACCCTTTTAGGTATGCCTAGTTTTTAATTTGTTAATGCCCATGGTGATAGAAACACACTATCAATCAAATAGAGAGAAACCACTGTTTTTGTTCTTAATTAATATTTAATGTTTAATTTATTGCTTTGGTTAGTTGTATATATATTGGTTAAAATGTATATAACCTTCTTAAATTATAGGTCATATCTAAATAACTCTTTTCAACTATAAAAATTAATTTAAAATTATCTCAAATTTTGTAATTTGTATAAAAAAAAATTTAGATAATTTTTTATCCAAAACTTTAACAGAGGATAAAAATATCAAACTATTTAAGAGATTTTTTTACATAGTCAAAATTTTAAAGATTTTTTTACACAAAATCTAATATTCATAGGGATTTTCTATCTAATGTCTGAAGTTTATAAGAATTTTTTATATTTTAATATGACTTGATTTTACTGACGGATCATTATTCTATTGAAGTTTTGAATGAAAAAATTAATAGTAAGAATTTTTGCATAAATTACAAAGTCTAAAAAAATTTTAAGTCAATTTTTATAATTAAAAAAAATTATATATGCATGTGACCTATAATTCAAAAAAAATTTATGTACTTTAACCATATATATAATATGCATACGTTCAAAACAATATATAGAATAGGATGTTTCATTGGTATCACCAACTTATAAATAGGGAATCAGAATACTTAAAAGTAAAAAATACAAGTTGATATGATTATTTGATGCAGTTTTATTTCCTAATTTTTGTGGCACCTATCATATCTTACTTTCTACTCTAGCTCACAAAAACAAATATATAGTTCGGTGTGATAGGAATCATCTCACTCTCACTAATCAATATGTATAAGCACGCCCACGCCTTTATGGCAATAATGTATTCTTTTGATAAAAAAAAAAAAAAAAACTAAGTCATTCTAATTAATTAACTTTACAGTTTTCTGCATACGGCAAGCCCTTCTTCTTTTAGTATAGTTTTTAATTTTCTAGGGCGTTGGTGCAGCTACCCATCTTCCATATTCTTCTCAGAATGCCTAAAAGTTGTTTAAGCTATAGGAAGTGTTGCCCAATCTTTTTCCTCCAAATTTTTTTTCTTCTTTTATTTTTTAAGCAAAGATTGACTTGTGTTTATAATTATTGTTGTCCAAAGGCAAAAGGGAATCGACCTCTTATCTTCATTAACAAAAAGGGATATGAATGTGATTATGTTGTTTCTTATGAAGCAGATAGAGTTTATTGCCATGCATGCATGACAAAAAGATAAACAAATGTTTGATATTGGTCCTGAGGATCTCGGATTTGACCAAGATGATCCAAAGGATCCTATACAGGAATGCTAGGGGCAGGAAGCTCCTCTGTTGCACCTTTGATATTAAATTAGTAGGGGACAAGAGAATGAGAGATAGAGTGTTTCAAGAGTGCTTGATTGCACATATTTGAGGGGAGGCATGGGTCTCCCCATTGTAACTTTCAAAAATGACTACATGGAGCCTCTATTGTTAGTTATGGTCGAATGCCTAGCCTTCTGATTGGAAAGAGGCTGACTGAGTGGTTTGAGCACCGATTGATGAGACTAATCTTGGCATATATATCAAATTCATTCCATGGTGAGCCATTACTCTGTTAAAGATCTCAACAAAGTTGAAGAAAAGAAGAACTACTATTCGTATGTCATCATGAGAAAATGTACATAAATGAATTTATTATACGCAATTGTTCTAATAACTTAGAGGTGCATGTGTTCATGGTGTCTAACTAACTATCCACACCTTCTAACTATTTAATAACTAATACTAACTAATTGATAACTTAATACATGAAGTTTCTACATCTCCCCCCTCCCCTCCTTAAGTTGGAGATAGATTAGGAAGCATTCTCAACTTTTTCTATAGTACTAACGAACTTTGTGTTGAAATTGCATAGGGATATATTGTGAATTGATGAATGCTTCTTTGAACTTATTTCTTGAAAAGTTTAAAATGTCGCTAATGAAAGTATTTAGTTTTACTAATATTTTTCTAAATAACTTTTGGTGGCAACATTTGTTGTCATTAAGAGCCCACCTTCAATGGTAACTTTCAAAAGTTGCCACCAAAAGTTGCCATTGAATTTTTTGTTTTTTTTGTAGTGTTAGTTTCAATGGAAGACTGGGTCAACAAAGATGAAATGAGCAAATTAGTTGTCACAACCAAATGGAATGGGTGAGTGGGAATGGTGGTCTAAAAATCTTGAAAGGAGATAGAAAATTCAAGGTAGGTCACACAATGTTGAAGTCATGCTATGATATTTAGCTTCACATGAGGACCTTGAAACTATATTATACTTTTTTGTTTTTTGAAAGATCAAGGAATCTCTAAGGAATATATAGTACTAAATTAAGACCTTTGAGTGAGAGGACAAGAGGCCTATGTCACTATCACAATATGAAATCAATGTGATTGTGAGTTGGTCTTATAGAAAAGGCCTAATGATGGCATCCCTTTAAGATAGCAATCAACATGGAGAGCTACTTCCTGATGAGTGACATAGGGTTTTGCAACAAACTGACTCATTTTCTACACATTATAAGTTATATCAAGTCAATTCATGCTCAATTATAGTGGCCTACCCATGAGTCTTCTATATTGGTTAAGATCAAGAAGTAGTGGAGAATGATTATGGAACTTGTGACCTTTGTAATTGTGTTAGGACTTATTTAATATCTGTAAAGTTAGTGTAAAAAATAATATTAGGTATTTTCTCTTAGAAATGAAAGTTCTCATGGGAGATAATGCTATTTCTATTCCAATAAAGTATTTGACATAATCCAAATCTTTAATTCTTGTAACTCTTTGTTCATTGCTTCCACCTACTCTTGATGTTTGATATTTGTTTATAAGTGTAAGGTTCTTGGAGTTTAGATACATTAGTCATGAATGCACTATACTACATTGAGTAGTTAAGGTTGGTTAAGGGAATAAGTGAGTTAAGATAAATGTTTGAGGGTGAAGGCTAACCATCTATTGAGATGAGGACTCCCTAATATGGCATTGGAAAACATAGTCTTAGTAATGGTAATGGGTAATTAATTTACAATGAAATAGAGATAGATAAATCTGTCTCTAAATGAGCATAACAAATTTGATTTTTCCTCTAAAAACATTAAGAATTTAAGTCAACTTTAGTTATGGGATTAGATGCAGATATATAAAAACTTTCTACTTTAACTTGAGACAAACATTTTCGTCTTTAATTTCATCTACATTTGTCACAATTTAGCTTTCAAAAAGTTAACAGTGACCAGTGTAACAGTAATGTAGTAAAAAGATAATAAATCAGTAATGTAGTAAAAAAACATAGCTATACTAGTAAAACAGACACCTAACCAACTAAACCAGTATTGTAGTAAAAAGAAAGTATTGAAAAGTCACAACCAAAGTTAAACCTAATCAATAAAACAGATAGTTGAACCAGTAAAACAGACATCTAAATACATAACTAGCAAACCAATAAGATGTAACATTTGCTCCTATTTTTATAAGAGATGTTTGTTATTTTTTAATCAATTGTCTATGTATGTTGCATTAGATTGTATATAGCTGTATTAGTATAGAAATTGAACTAAATCAACGTGAGAAATTAACATGAAAGTGGATAAGGACCAAAGTGCAAAAGGAAAAAGCTTAAGTGTATAAAACATAAATTTAGCCAAAAGGTTTACTGTAGCCAACAACATTTTGAAATTTCTTGCCAATGGTTCAAGGGCAAAATGGTATTTTGGTATATGGCCAAAGAAATTGTCATTTTGAGCTAAATGATCTAAAGTTGGGATCAGAATTTGAAATTTTCAAACTACCTATAAATAGGTAATAATATCAGAAGCCTCATTTCTATCCTGAAACTAGAAAATCTAGAGAGAGAAATAAAAATTGAGTAGAGAGAGAAAGTGAGGAGAAAGAATCAAATCTCCACTTCCAACAGGATTTGAATCTAGAAAAGTGATTAGGAAGGCATCTAACACAATAATTAGCTTACAAGCAAAGAATTAAGGTAGTAAAATAACTCAATCCCTCTAATTTTGAATTATTGTTCATATTGATGAAAATGATGATTTTGATGTTATTTAAAGTAAGAGAAGGATTAAAACTACATTTTTGAGTTTTTTTAGTGTTATTGGGTGTTTTAAACCACATTAATATACTTATGCATGTCTAAATCAAACTATGTGGGTTTTACCTATTGAATGAGAATGAGGTTTAATACAAGATTTGAGTGAGATTAAACGGCAACTTGGACTATTTTATGTGATAAATGATGCTTATATGCTATTATTGAGTTGTTAATTATCATATAGTGTTTATAAACTGGTTCTTAGGCAAAAATTTAGGTCAACCACAAGTTTGAAAAATAAAGTATAACATAGCAGCCGACTGCTAGCTCCTAGCAGCCGACTGTCGTGTTCTCAAGTTGCTTAGAAACACATCTAAAGCTCTAGAAATCAATTTTCAGCTTGTGGAAGTCAACTTTTGTGCTCAAATTTTTCTAAAAAATTACCAAAAACATAGTAGTCGACTATTGAGCTTATAGCAGTCGATTGGTAGTTCTCAGGTTTGGAAAATTGGCCAGGTAGTGAGCGGAAAGTTGACTGCTAAAGGTTGGAAGTCGACTTGTCAGCCCCTGTTTTAGAAAAATGAACTCAATGACCTAGTTAAAAGTGTAATTAGCCCAAAACTTCACTAAAACAAAGGATCTAAACCTATAATTATGTAATGGGTAACATAAGGACTGTGAATAAAAGAGAAAGAGCAAGAATGAAATGAGATGAGAATTAAAAAGGAAAGAGGATGAGAAATGAATAAGAGAAGTGAGAATTGTATTCCTAGTATATAGATCAATGGTAAATAGGTTCATACTTAAATGACTAATTGCTGATATGGGACGATAATTAGGTAGTCCATGGTCAGGTTATCAATTATTTCAAAAATACTGTGATAGTTTTAAATTCTAAATTAGTGAACTTGATCGCCAATTTAAAGAGTCATGTACTTATAATTTCACATAACTATAGTGTGAGCTGAATCACCTTAATTTATCTACTTTTGAATAGTGTGATGAAATATGATATATTTGAGATAGAGGGTGATCATATAGACTTATAGCCTCATGATTCACGAGTGCAGAGTAAGAAAATGAATTGTCCAAGGTGGTAGTAAACTCGTGTGTTGAGATATATCAATCCTATTTAGGGTAAACAGAGAAAGTAAGATATCAGAGGTGATATCAGTCCCACTGATTTAGGGATGATCTGCCAGACAGGGGGTGTGGCAAGGACCATTAGGGGTAACCTACCTTATAGGGGGTGTGGTAGGGACCACAGTGAATGTGGCAAAGACCCCATTAAGTACTTAGATCCACTAGGAGATGCTCCAAATGGTGAAGTTAAAGTGAACCACGAGTAGATGAAAGTAAAGTGAAATAGAAGAAAAGAAAAAAAAATAATTATTCATGAGTTCTAAATTTAATGCATAAAGTTGTTCGTTTGACGACTCTCCTAATTTCTCTTATTATCTTAAAATGATTATGAATTTGGCTAAATCCACTGAGAAATGCTCTGATTTCCTTATTGCTTTACATGTGAAAATGTTTTTGTGAGAATGATCATGTTACCATTATAATCTAATAATTTATCCTATATAATATATATGAGATGAAATGCAGATGCATTTATAAGTATGACATATGATGACATTCATGCATAGCATCTCAATAGCCATGATATTTTACATGAAGATGAGAAAAGAATACAGAGTATTTTTTGTATGAGCACAATGGTACAAATTAGAGGATTTATAAATTGGTTGTTATTGCTATTGAAATTTATTCTTATTAAAAATGATGGCTTTTATCAGATACCTAGATATTAGGTATCATTGGAGATTGAAGTAGATTATGTGAAAATATCCTTTTTAGGGTACATTCCTATCATTAAAGAATTTTGAGTGTTATTAGTGGTAGAAATTCCCTTAGTATTGTAAGAGATAAGGGATGATATTTTGAACATATAGATAGATATTTTGATGTAAGAAAAGCATGAAGGCATATATGTATAAGGATATGTGAGGAAAAAGGGTATGAGTGGTATGATTGTTGCCTCCTTACCTTAGTTGACTAGTTTTTGTAAACTCACATATCTATAGATATGTGTCTTGATAGGTCATTGTTATGTACATAATTAATCATATATGTGAATGAATATATATGTGTGTGTGTGTTTGATTTCAATTATTTTCACTATATAACTTGTGAAAACTCGAGTGTAATAACCTAAACTAATGGCACTTAATTGTCTAACTAGGTAAAAAGTTAAAAAATTGACTCAGGTAGAGGTAGCAGTAATTCACCAATCTTATAGTGTATTGTATTATATTATTTAAATAACTAAAAGGGATTATAGGATTGGGGGGTTACATAAGATCCTTCCACAATTTTTTGAACCCTTTGCAGTCCTCTATATATTATAAACTCATCAACCAGCACCCCTCTATTTTGTTCCAACCAATTAAATGCATCTAGGGTTTTTATTCATAGATGGGATCTCAACTCCTTCACAAGCTCCTTTGCAACCCATTTCGAATTAGCCTTCTTTATCGTAAAGCCTCTAGTACAAGTGTGGTTGTCTTTGAATGTCTTTATTTGAAAACAAGTGTCATTGCTCTAACCATAATAAAATTTTCCAAGGACAAGCTTTTCCAACACTTTTAACACCGAATGATATCATTCTTCTTAAATCGATGCTCTCTGCCAAGATAGATGTTGTAATCTTTCATAGCTTGCTTAAACTCGTTTAACTTCTTAAACTCCATTCCAAATTGAAGCTTCACGTCCCTAAACTCAACATTAGAATTAAATTTTGGATATTTTCCAATTATAGCTTCTCTCTCTTCATTTGACAATGGCAAAAAATTAGGGCCTTCGAAGTGGTAACTATCACTACCATCATCTACAAAGTTCATTCCTCCCACACAAGTATCCTCAACATGTTCTTCTCCTATATAACTGTCTTATTCTAAATTAAAGTAATCCAAATCCATGAATTCAATAGCTTCCTCCTCCACTTTGAAGTATTTATGTACTTTCCTTTTTCCCTTGCCTTTAAATATAGACCTTTTGTTATGGATGAACCAAGAGCATTTCCTTTCCTTTTCTTAGCCACCTTAAGTATTTCATCATCTTGATCTTCAAAGAACTCAAATCCAGGATTACAAACTTCATCATCTGTACTGTCATAATCATCTAAACTAGAAGACTTTGAAGATACATGCTCGCCTCTAAACACTTCAGGAACTGTAGGTTTGCCTCTAAACACTTCATGCACCTCATGTTATTTGCCAAAGACTTCATTCACTTCAAGTTCACCTTCAGCAATTTCATTCACTTCAAGTTTGCCCACTTCATTCATCTCAACTTTGTATTCATCCACTTTAATCACCTCAAATTTAGTTCTTGCAAGATTATGAGTCTTACGAGTTCATCGACATAAATGTGAAAGAACAAATTTTATGTATTTTGTTCTTGGCAACAATCACCAACAAGTATGCATATGGAAGCATGCACATGAAGCTACAATACAATCTGCTCTATTTATGATACAAGTGTTGACAAACTAATAAATAATATACACAAATTGATAGCTATGATACTTCTAATTTAACGATTTCTGGGTTAGTATTGACGATTATGGTTAGACGATCAACTGAAGGATTCAATAACACAAATAACATCAAGCATCAATACTAATATAAATAACCATTAATGGACTATTAGATGATGAATAGTAGAAATTCAATGCTTCACGTATTGATAATGGGATTCAAAACAATAAATAGGATTTAAAGAGAAGTGTATTACATCGGCCTCCCTACATGCTTGATCTTTATTAGTTCGGTATACCACTTTCAACGATGGTGATGCGATGGATCTCAATTGGTCTACCACTTCAATGATGAAGATGTGATGATGGTGGTGAAGGTCCACCATACATAGCATGCGCTTTGCTCTAGGGTACTGATTTGGCTTGTCTCTTCTTCCAAATAAGCAAATTAGAGACTACGGTGTAATTTTTGGTTTTTTTTCCTATCGTGGTTTTTTTTTATTATTAAAACACGATTAGGCGTTGAGTAGGACATATTTACATGTAGGAAATTGATTGGGCATCCAAGAAATCACTTAAAGTCTGGAGTCAACACTTAACAGGCCACATCACCTAGGCTATTAATGACTAACAACTTAAGGATTAATGAATTGATAGTATCGATCTTTCAAGGACCAAAATATATATTATGATCTTTTAAGGAATAAATCATAATATTGCCTATCTTTTAATGACCACAAAGTATGTTTACTCCTAAAAATTTGTGTATGCTTACAAAATTGAAAGGATACATAGTACGACGCAATTTGAGCAATTTCTTTTTTTTTTTTTCAAATGGGAGAGTAATTGAAGGTTATAGAAGATGAGGGACATAATTCTTATGGCTCCGAATAATTAAATTCATGCAAATAATTAGAAAGACACGAAGAAAATAGAAGTCTCTTCATCTAATTATTGTGTTTATATATTATATTATTTTATAATTGAACCAAAAGCCTCCTTCCACTAATATGTAACGCCTAATCAACCACTTCAGATTTTACTTCAACATTTTGTCCAAAAGAAACAATGATTTTCCTACATCATACAAATAATAATAATAATAATAATAATAATAATAATAATAATAATAATAATAATAATAATAATAATAATGTTGTTCATTCCAAATCTTACATTTACAATCAGCCGAAAAAACAACCTTACATATTAGAGCCCAGTACTTGAACTTGGGCCAGTTGGGTCTTTCAATATGAGTGTGAAATAAGGGAACAGAAAAAGATCAGAAAAGGGACAAAGAGACTCAGAGCAATATTAGTGGCCGGAACTGATTGATTTTATTTTTAAAATAATTTTATAAAAATTAATTTTTAAAATGTGATGATAATATTATTATATCTATACATATGTACATTTTATTAATAAAAATATTCATTTTTTATTTTTAAATACTGAAATTCATAATATTTTTTAAAATAATTAAAAAAAACTTAAAATTTTATCTAATTAAAATATCCTTAATTTTAATATTAATTTTTTAAAATTTTATATTTTATCTAAAACTATATTTAAAAATTATAATTCATTAAAATTTATTTTTAGTTAAAATAATAAAGTTAATTTATTTTAAATTTTAAAAACTAATTTTTCTATCAAATAAATGCATATTTAATTATATAAAAAATACATATAAGAATATTTTGATCAAGAAAGATAAAATTGTGAGTTTTCTTATCTTACAGTGAAAGGGAGTGCAATTTACTCTTTTAAACATTTGGAGGTTTTTTAAAGAATAAATTATATTCTCGTCCCTTAGAGATAAATTAAAAACTTATAATTTTCATCAATCATGACCACAATATTCTTATTTTTATTATTTATATCATTTATATATATTTATTTAATATAAAAAATTATTATTTTAAATTTAAAATAATTAGCTTTATTATTTTTAACTCAAAATAAATTATAATGAAGTATTCATTTTAAAAATATATTTTCAATAAATTATTAATTTTTTAAAAAATTAGGTCAAAATACATTTTATATCACAAAACTTTGCAGTGATGATTTTCGATTTTGTCAACCTGAAACTTTTTTTGCTAACAATTTTGTTTCCAACCATTTGAATTATGTTATTTTGTCCCAAATCTTAATGTTGTTAATTACACTAACAAAATTTGGATATGTGACAACTTAATTGAAACTCTTGCTGGCATGCATGGAAAATGGATCACATTAAGAATTAGGACAGAATTGATAATAAATATAAAGTTTGGGGACAAAATTAATAATAATTCTAAACTTGGAGAACTAAAAAAGTACTCTAAAGGCTATTCCTACCACTTTTAATTGTTAATTGTCCCAACAATGCCTCCATAAGGTTAAAGTCACTAGAGTTTAGGACTCCTGAAATATAAAAAGAGAGAGAGAGAGAGAGAGAGAGAGAGAGATTTTGAATTTATTCTGAATATATGCATTTATTCTAAATTACTTTTTTCTCTTTGTTTTTCTCTTTATTTTTTTATAATGAGTTTTTTTGAAATGAACTGTTATAGAAAACTAACTTTTGACTTAAGTAAATTAGAGTTTTGACTAAAGAAATATTTGAAATGGGGGATTTACTGCAAAGAAAAAAAATTTTAATTTTAAGGTAAGAAAGAAATAAATTGATTACTTTAAAGTAGATAAAAAAAATTAGGATAGAATTGGAGATTAAGATTTAAGAATTTAAGAGTTGATGATTCAAACTTGGTAAAAAATAAACAAAAGTAATTTTTTTAATTTGTCCCCAAAGGTTTAGATAATGATCAATTTTGTCCCCAAACTTTACTATTTTTGTCTATATATTTTGTCTTAATTCTTAATATAATCAATTTTTCCTTGCAATAGCTTCAACTAAATTTTCATATATGAAAATTTCATTTTTTTAACAACGATTTGAGACAAAATTGATAAAATTTAAAAATTTGAAGATAAAATTAACAATAAAAAAATTTAATGACAAAATTAAAAATTAATGTAAAATTTAATGATATAAAAAAAATTCTTTATCCATATTAATATTATAGCATTAAGGGTATTATGATTAAAATAAATAAAATTATGAATAGATCTTTTATAAGGAGAAGTGTAATTTTTTTAAAATAGAAACAGAAATATATAATGAAAAATATAATTTACTCTTTTCTAAACCACATATTTTATTTATTTTTATTATGAGATGAAAAAAATATTCTCAAGCATATATATTTTATATTTTTCTATTTTCAAAATAAAAAATTACTTTTAAAAATAAAATCAAACAAGCCTTCATTGGTTTAATGAAGAGATATTTTGTAAATTTAAGGTTCAAACACATTCACATCACGTAGAATTTTGCAACCTAGATATTATCAGCCAGATGCGATAAACAAAAAACAACTTCACATCCATTTAAATCTTTGTTGGCTCCTTTCTAAATTAAACAACAGGGTTACGGAAATAATTAATTTTTTTTATATTTAAAAAATCACTCTATTTGTCTAAATACTTTTTTCTTTTTGGGTCGACAAGATTTACCAAAATACAAAATTATAGAATCGTCAGTGACCCATCTAGCTTTTCGACGCAGATGACCCAATTTGGATGTCCTGGTATTAATTGGACCACAGCTGAATTTACTTTTATAAAGTAAAAAGGGACCATAATTAATAGTTTGTGTTGATTGGTCCACACTTCATTTACTATATATACAGTCTTTTTAATCTTTATGGTTAATTAAAAGGTTCATGAAAATTAGTAAATTACCATAGTGTCGATCGCCATACGATCAAACTCAAGTGCAATTCATATCATTTATACATGAATATATCCCTTAAAACATTATTAAACACGCATGTGTAATTCCTTAACTGAATATTTTTTATACACATTCACTGCTATATATAAAATTTAAACAAAAGTGAGTGTATATATATGTGTGTGTGTGTATTATATATAGAGACTTTATAGCATTGAAGAGTGGACTGGTCCCACACGTCTGTAAAAAGAAAAAGGAGAGGGTAAAGCCTAGAAGTAGAAGAAGAAAAAGAAGACGAAGGGGAGAAAGAACCAAGGTGTGGAAAGCAAAGAAAGACAAAGAAATCAAGCAAATCCATCAATGGTGAACGTTTGGCCACTTGCACTCAAAAGCAGCTAGCGTACTGCATACTGTTCTTATATAGCGAGAGTAAGATTTAGATAGAATCAGATTTCCTGTAAATTACATTAAAATACATACTAATTAATGAGTTGTGTTAACTAAAAAGCGATTTTTTGCCTTGTTAAATATTATTACAACAAAAATTATTACTACTATAATTAATTATTTAAATAAAAATTATCACAACAATATTTTTCATTGCAAAAATATTAAAAACACTTTAACAACACACAAAATTGCTGCTAAAATTAATGCCAGGGTTATCCCACCAAAGATAATGACAGCGGATCCAAGGCTAACTAATATTCTTATAACATTAATTAAAATTTTTTATTACATAAACTAATTAGAAAAAATATTAATAAAACTCTTAATCTATTAATGATTTAATATCTAACATAATAATTTATTTTTATTATTATTATTTACAAAGTAATTCAATAACATATTAATATATAAAATAATATATTTGAAGGTAATTCACTGAAATTTTCATTTCATTAATTTCACACTCAACAGCGGGAAGCAAGCATCCAGCATGCATGAGTTTCTGAGCCTTCTTTTGAGTGGTACAGCACAGAACCTCAGGCCACCCCTGCAAATTTAACTCACATCACTGTATCAATCACACACACACGCTCTTCTCTTTCCTTTAACTCTTAACTCTTGCAAGCTTTCTTCTTCGAGACCCACAAACACCGACATTTTTGGAATATGGTTTCAGTATTTATTTCATCATACGTTGCAACACAAGCTGACGAGACGACACACAGACATTGAGACTTAGCTTTTTCATCAGTCTTGGTCTCTTCTCGTTTTGTTGCTTTATTCCTTCGTGAAAGCAGCATTGGTTCTTTCAAAAGTTTTCCTCTCATTGCTCTCTTTTCCTTCTTTTTTTTTAAAAAACAAATAATTAACGCCACCCCATTATTACAATACTAAAGTTAGTAATTATTAGTGTTCAATATCTGTGTAATTATTTGGTCAATCTTCATTTCAAGGACGTGATCACTCCAAAGAAGGAAAGAGAGAGAGAGAGAGAGAGAGAGAGAGAAGAGAGAGCGTGCGCGCGCGTGAATACCTAGGGTCTCACTCTCACTTCACTATTTACTCTTGCTTTGTTTGACCGTGGAATATATATCTTAATTTTTCTTCTTCTTTTAAAATTTGAATTAGTGCATAATATGTAATTATTATTAAATTATTTAAGAGATGACCTAAAAGAGATTTCACAATGAACAGAGGTGGTGTTTTTGGTTGTTGTATTTTGCACCATTTTGCTATGGAAGTTCTAGAATACTCACCAACTTAATTCAACTTCTCGTAGGTTATAGAATTGCATGGTTTTGAGTGGGATTTTGGCGTCTTCTTAGAATGCTTCCATTTCATGTCTTCCACTTTCAACCTCATCAAATCAAAAATAAGTACGTCCCATCTCACATATGAACCTAACCTGATAATTACACCATCATAACTCTTGACTCTTTGACTCTCATAAAGGATATCAAACATATATATAATTAAAAATTTCTCTCTCTCTCTCTCTCCTGTTTCCCTTCCCTCTAATTGACACACGTCCTTCAAGGTATAGTTTGTGTAGGTGAAAAAAAAATTGAAAATCAAAACAACCTAATGCAAATATGCTAAAAGTACGATCGATGTTAGCTAGGATAGGAGCTTGTGCTGTTCAAAATTTGCACAATTAAAGACAAGGCATGGGATTCATTAAATGCCTGTACGTCACACTCACGTTTCGGAGAATTCCATTTTCATGAAAAGAGTACGATCATTATGCAGAATTAATTAATGGCAGATTCAAGCAAAGACCAGCTGAGGTACCCAGAAGATTAATGAGAAAGAGATGGTTTGTGAGTACTGGAAAATTTGAGGAAAAACACGAAATTAAGTTTGACTTACACAGTACTACACTATTAGTTAGCTAGTCGTCAGAAATGAAATTGGTGTCAAGCTAGTATTTACCTTGAAATTTCCATATATATCTTTCTTACATGCATGCAACATATATAATTCACAATCAGGTGTAATGAACATTTAAAGCTTAGGACTTTGCATTAAGAGTAATTAATTAATTCACAAAGATGCCTGATTATATATTAGCTACAAGCTGAAGATATAAAAAGCATTCAAACTCGAAATTCTAACGATATCACCCCGAGAAACACTTCCGAGAAGCAGGTAGATAGAGATGTGTATGTAAGTAAGTTTAGAAGGTTGTTTTTTATATTGAAATGAGGTCATAGGTGGATCTTCACAACGTCAGAGATATGAAACAGATAAATAATACAACATTACATGACATGCACACACAGTCATACAAAGCAAAGCCCTTATAGTTACACAAGAGACACCATCATATGCAAAACATAAACAAATCAATGACAAAAAATTAAACACAACAACAAGATACGGAATATTATTATATATTTATACCATGTCTGCATGCGTTAATGCGTTCTCGATCTTCACCACATCTCACACTGATAGTAGAAGTACCTGGGGATCGAGTTTGGTGGAAACTGGAACATGTATATATGTAAATGACCACCTGGAGCTTTAATCACAAATTAAGATGATATATATGGTGGGTGCAGGCAGCAGTAGGGTAATTATTGATGTGGAAGGAGTAATTTGGAAGTCAATTACAGGACATGCCTAGTAGAAGAAGTGGCAAGAGCTGATAAATCAGAAGTACTAGAAGTCCATGAATAGCATTGTTGGTGATGATGATTATTTTCTGACAAAGCCAGAGGTGACCTTGACAAATTTAGGGCTCCACTACAGTCTTCCAATTTAACCCTAGAAGAAGCCGCCGCCGCCGCCGCCGATGCTGCTACAGTCCCAAGTGTGCTATCTCCAACCAAACCAGACGATGGCGTTTCAACACTTTCAATTTGGAACGGGTACGCTGCAGCTGCTGCGGCCGCAGCGGCAGCAGCAGCAGCACCTGCAGTTGAGTCAAAACCGTTTAAGAAAGTAGGGAATTGCTGTAAGCGCCACTGATCCACAACTCCTCCCCCAGTGTTACTTCCAATTCCAATGTGAAACATGTGATCTGTCTGTGCTTGCAAGTTTAGGCCCACGCCTCCCATGCCATACCGGTTCAGATTCTGCAACGACGCGCCCATGAAAGGCAAGTTACTTGGCTGTGGCGGCAATTGATTACCACCGATTAGATCGGCGCCTCCGCCACCCGGGGACTCAGAAAGTGGCTGTTTGTCGGTGGAGGCGGGAGACTTGGACCGGCTTCTTTTGTTCTTCTTGTTTCTCCGGCATCCGCCACCGACCGGAACGTTCCGGAGAGCGCCACCTCTTGTCCAGTAGCGCCTACAGGTCTTGCAGAAGTGGCGGGGTTGAGAGAGGCTGTAGTTGTTGAAGTAGCAGAATTTGGTGTTGGTGGAGTCGCAGCGAGGACACTTAAGAGCCGCCTCCGGCGGTGGAATCTTGGCTAGGCGGGCTCGATCTGCCATGGAGCCCGGCCGGATTGAGCCGGCGGCATGAGGGGCTTGCGGGGGTAGCGGCGGAAGCTCATAGCTACCATTTGTTTGGTGATGATAATTTGTTGGTTGCTGCAAATTAAAGCAGAATTGCACATACAAAAGTAAAATTAATAGAAGAATGAATGAATGACTCGAATTGTATAATAAAATCAGAGAAAATTAAAAATAATCTGGTATATTCAACAAGATATTACAAGGAATAGGAATAATAATCTTTTTGTAAAAATTGCTTTTTGAAGAGTGAGAGTAGTGGAGAGAATTGAAGGTGTGGGTGAAATTGGAAGAAAACATTAATTACCTGCTGCCAATTGGGAGGATCTAAATAGACTGGAATAGAGGAGAAAACCATGGTGTTTGATATCTTTTTATGTTTTTTTCTTTTATAAAGGTGGATGGGTCTTTAGAGATGGTGGAGAATCACACTAAGGGAATACCAGGAACGGAGAAAGAAAGGAGCAGAAAAAGCAGGAAGCATTAGAGGAATTGAAGGAGAGAGAGGAAGAAACAAAGAAAGAAAGAAATTAAAGCAGGATCCATGGGGCTTTTGTTTGCTTTGCCCTTATTCCCTCATCCTTTCTTCTCTCTTTTTGTTTTATTATATTTAGGGTTTTAAGCGGACGAAGTTTCTTAACCCATAAGCTTCTTTTTTGTTGCTTTCCTCTGTAAATTTGTTCATTAATTAATAAAGAGGGTAGTGGCTCCCATGCATGAACACACGGTACTAAACCAAAAAAAAAAAAAAGAAGATAATTATCATATATCATACACATGTTGACGCCGTATTTATGTAGTAAAATTCATTAATTATTGCTGTCTTTAATTCCTTCATGGGTCACGTAATCATAGAACTTACTTTTAATCCTCCATGGAGCTGACAGATTGACATCCTCCACTACATTATTAATTAATTATACCTGAAAAGCAAAATTCTATATGGAATTGAAGTGATATTTACTTTATATGATTATTACAATAATAATATTCTAAGATTTTGTCCGAAGTGACTGTTCCTTCCTGCTGATTCAAGTGATATATATTTATGATTAATGATCGTAATATGTTATTTAGATTAGTCCAAATCCAAATGGTAAAATCTCTCTAATTAATGTATCCAAAGAAATTGTAGGATAAACAAAATTATACACACACACACACAGACACAAATATATAACAAAGCAAAGGTTTAGATGTAAAATTTTTTGCCATTATTAACACCTCTAATTATTAGATTACACAAAATGACTATTGGTAGATAAACAGAATAGGAAAAACTACATAACATGCAGTCTATATTTAATAATTAACTTTCATTCTTAATTAATTATTTCTTTTCAATCCTCATATTTATTATAAATGAATAACCCATTGACTAGCAACATACAGTACAAACTTAATTCCATTCTTTTTCCCTTTCCAGAATTCTGCTCTTTTGCACGCATTTTTTTTGCCCCCAACAGCGATATATAACTACAAAATATACACCATATATAAAGAGAACTTATATATATATATATATATATATATATATATATATATATATATATAAATCACGTGCAATTAAAGATGCGACAAATGGAATAATTAAAGAGGGAAGAAAGTTTACAACTTGCAATAAAATTGCTAATATAATCTCTGTTGATTATATACATATATATGCTAAATGTGAAATAATACATATAATTTGATATATAATAAATTGACGTGTGTCTTGAATTGCTTTCCTACTTTTTGGTATAGCAAGCACCAGTAATTGCAGTGTTAAAGTTGTGGTCAGATCCGTTTTGGGCACAGCACTTAGGGTTGTGATATGAATGCATGAAATGCTAAGTTTATCCAACTTTATCATCAATATCTTTTTAAGTAGGTGGAAAAAATCTTCTAGTTGCCTCTTAACTTTAATTGATGCCTCAAATTGAGGATGCCTATAAATCCTAATGAAATTTACGTGTCTCTTTAATTTGTCCATTTTTGCCTTGCTTTTCAGATTTTCCTGTTGGCACACCCCCATAGCTTTTTTCTGGTTTTGAAGAGTGAGAGAGAGAGAGAGACCCCAAATGATCAATTAATTTGTAGAATGAAAAACAAGGTTTTCTTTTTGTAAGTGGGCCGGAGTCACATTCACAAATTCAGAACCCATTATATTCATTTTTACACATTAATTTCTTCATCCATAAGAAATCTTTACTTCTATAGTTCTAATTAATAATTAATTCTTCTAACTTAATTAAGAGTGATGATTACACGGATTTAGGTTTCTCTGTAATTACACGCACCCGTCACATGACATTTTTATATTGGACAAATCTTTTCTTTCATATGCAATAGAACATTAAAGCGGAACAGCAAAACAAATTGCAACGTATTAATTTTGGAGATCATGAATTAAGTGAATTTTCTTATAATTTAAAAAAATTAATACACTTTTTTATGCTTCTAAAAAATATAGAAACTATGTTACAAAATTATAGAAAAATTTTTAAAAACAATATTTTTTCAAATATAACTCTTTGAAATGTACATTCTATGAGAGATTATTATAATTTTTTAAAATAATAAAAAATATTATTATTTTATTAGATTATTTTAAAAAATTATAATAATCTCTCATAAAATATATATTTTAATGAGTTATATTCTTAATAAAAGAAAAAATATTATTTTTTGGTGTATTTCTATAATTTTATAACTTTAAAAAGAATTTTTATATTTTTCAAAAGTATAAAAAACTATATATTTTTTTAATTATAAAGAAATTCACCAAAACCAAATCTATGATCCCCTAAAATTAGTAACGTGCATGCAGTTTTTTTTTTTTTTTCTATATCATTTTAACATTCTGCTACATATGAAGAAAAGAATTTGTCTAATATAAAAATGTTTTGTGATAGGTGCATGTAATTATAGACGAATCCGAATCATATGATCATCACTTCTTAATTAATTAGTGACTCTGTACTATATATTGCAAATAAATTTGAGATATTTTGAGCATGCTGATTACTGTCACATTATATAGTTTTACTAAAGAAAATAATAATTATACAAGAGCTTTAATTTTTTTTAGGCAAAATCACATTCCCTCTCCTCTCTATTTTAGAAACATACACTCTCCTATCTTAAAAAATTAAACTTATAATTTTTATCTATTTTAACTAAAATACCTTTAATGACATTATTATTTTTAAAAAAATATTATAATATATTATAAAATATATTTTTAAAAATTATAATATTTTATTATTATTTATTTTGAGTTAAAAATAATATTTATTTTATTTTAAGTTAAAAATATTTTTTATATTAATTAAATATATATTTAATTATATAAATAATAAATATAACGATAGTTTGCTCAAAATAAATAAAATTAAAAAGTTTTTTATTTATTAAAGGAAAGAAAATATAGTTTCAGAATCTCAAAGAAGAAGAATGTAATTTATTTATTTTTGTTATTAATGTAAAATTGATGTAGAGGGAGTGAGCGAGAAAATGTGAGAAAGAAGATTGAGATGCCTTGTTGGCAAAAAAATATGTCAACTCGCAATGTTAGTGTCATATGAGACTACATTAAACTGTTGCAACATGCGTGGACTATATGTGATAGTTAGTTTTGAGATTACGTTTTTAAAACTTTTTGGATTTATTTGACAAAATAAATACTAGGACCAAAATAAGATTTTGACATTTAAAAAAATATCAAATTAGTTCTTTAAAATTAAAAAGTGCCGAAATGATTCCTTATCTTTTTATTTTGTCCCATTAAAACTCTAAATCATCAACTCATCAACTGTTGAAATGGCTCAAACCGCGTGGAAAAGTGTCCCATGCACACTGTCGTTATGAATTATATATGAGACACGTTAAGATGGTTTCATCAACTGGGAAAATGAGAATCGGCGTAGTGTATCCCTTGAGCAAAGACGACTAAGGTGGACACCGTAACGTAACTGTTGTGTGTATGCACACACTACACGTTTCCTCCATGTCAATGTTTTTTATAAAAAATATAACATAAAAATAATTATTATATTTAAAAAATAAAAATTTATTGTACTTATATTTATTTATTATTTTTATTTTAGATCATATATATATATATATAGCACACCCAACTTGTCCATCTATAATCAACCTCTATACGCTAGCAGTCATTTGATTTAGGAATTGGATATTTTTCCACTCTGCAACATTTTAGCATTCCTCAACACTCTCTTACTCCTCTTAGTTATCTTAACTGTTGGGAGGCACAATTGAAGAGTCATATCTCCTTTTGTGTTATGTAAATTGTTAGAGGTCAATTAGGTCATAGATAAATTAATTCTATTTTTTTTAATATAATTTTAGAAATTAATAATAAAAATATTATAATATAAATAATTTGCATAAAGAATTGAAGTAAATTAGAGGGGGGCGCGTGAGGTTGGTAGTTAATTCATGTTGAAGATTCTATACGCGCAGTATTGTGTAACTAAGGCGGCCAAGCAGAAGGCATCTTTTTTACTTTGTTAATTACAGCTCACTTTTATGTGGGTGGAATATAATACACGAAGCTGCTCAGAAACTCACCCTATTCATTCATGCTTTCTACTTCACACGCTCATCCTCCAAAACTCTTAATTAATTACCTTTACATTGGATATTTTAAAAATAATTAAAATTTATTAAACTCAAATAATTAGAAAGTAAATGTTGCGTATGTGTACCATAAATCCATAATGTAACGCAGGCAAACACAGCAACGTCAATGATCAATAATCAATCTTTAGTGATGAGATGCTCACGGTCGGGAATCTCATGCTTTGTGGGTCCCTCTTCCCAAAGGCCGAACCCCACTTTTCTTACATTTCTCTTCAAATTTTCTTAAAACACCGTATATGTACCGTATTAATTTTTAGTAAGAATAATATTTAATGTAACTCAATGATATGATAAATGCATTGCATTAATGAATTTCTCATTTGTCTTCCTTCGTCCTTCTGCGAATGTATACTCCTCCACGTAATCCCGCTTTCACTACCTTATTTCTCTTCTTCTTCCTCTACTATACCTTTCATTGCGTTTGGACGCTCCTTAATTAACACTTATTTTTTATAAATATTTTTTATTTTAAAATTTTTTAAAAAATATTATTTTTTATTAAAAATAACATGTGTTTTAAAAATAAGAAATAAAAAATAATTAAAAGATTTTTTTGAACTTTTATTTTTTGGAAAATTTTTTTTATTGATAACATTTATATATAAATACATAAAAATAATATCAATATAATTTATTAAAATTAATTCTATAAAAAATTTAAAAAAAAAACCAAGTCAAATTATAATAAATTTTATATTTTAAAAATGATAATAAAAAAAAGAAGGACACGGTATTCAAATATTCATTTTCTCATATTATATATATATATATCAAATATATTAATATTTTTTATATTTATATTTAATATATATAACTTTGGAATCATTGAGCAAAGCATCTCAATGTCATACACACACACACACTATACTATAGTTGTTGATTTGATAAAATAAATTTTAATATTTTTAACTAATTTTTAAGTCTTTATAAATAAAATAAAATAATAATATTTTTATAATTAAAAATAACAAAAATTAGTGTAAAATTTAAATATCTCTTCGTTATTTGCGACATGTGTTTGAATTTATAATTTATATTTATATTGTTTAATTTGAAAGACTAAAGACGCTATATTAAATTTCAAAATTATGTGTAATATACTAATAGTATATACATATCTATCCCCTATTCCTAGCTAATTCCTCATCTTATATTTCAACTTGCTCTTCTCTTTCCTCCAAATTCATTTTCTATCCAAAACTCATTTCTTTTGAACCTTTTTGTGATGCCGATTATTCCGTAAAAGTATGGTTGGATTCGCTGCATGGAAAGGGGGAAGAACGTGTGGGGTACAAATGAAAATAATAATTAATAATAAAAAAAGAGTAAATTACATTTCTCTTTTATTTTCAAAATTTACACTCAATCTTTGAGAGGTTAAAGAAAATTATAATTTTATTATTTTGACTAAAATATATTTAATGATATTATTAATTTCTTTAAAAAATTATAATTTATTATAAAAATATAATTTAAAAAATATAATTTATAAGTTAATCTACTCATAAAAGAAACACTGTGACCTATCTCTTTATTTTTTTTCTTTCCGACGAAATAAGAACCAATTTGGACAAAGAAAAGTGAAAGTCGTAGTCCGCTTCTTTCTTTTTTTAGCAAGGAAAAAAAGAGATAGTAGAATTAGAATAATTCATTTTTATAGTTTCTTATAGCCCATACAGGAGAAACACTTAATTAAATAATTGATTTTATAATTTTCAATATAAAATTATTAGAAGTAAAACATTAAAATTTAATTATCGTTTAACGAGATGTTAATCAAAATTAACTCATCATGGCATAATCTTTCGTCTACGAGATCTCCATGTAATCCTTTAATTTTTTTTTTTTATATTTTGGTATTCCTTGTTAATTCTATTTGCTAATAAATTATTATATACAAACATAAATTCTCATAGCAACTCTTAGTGGTTAATTTGGGTGGCAGTGATGATTTATATATAAAGGTTTAGTTTAATAAAGCTCAAGAGTTGAAGTCGCGTGACAAAACTTCTAGGTAGCTAGCGCATATATATTTATATATATAATACATTAAATTCTTGTTATTAAACAGAAATATCATCCACTCAGTTTTATCCTCAAATTATTTGAAATGTCAAGTAGACGTAAAGCATTTAAATTGTCTTTCTTTAGTAAAGACGAACTTTATTGCCACTTTTATGCGAAAACAATCTCTTAATCCATCAACAAAATTTTTGTATATATATTGAAAACGATAAGTTGACCATCGATATCCATCTATAAATAATTGAAGATTGAAGGGCACCATCACAATTACTTTGGAAAGGAAAGCAAATACAATTCTCACGCGGTCGATGTCATTTCCTTTAATATACAGTTTGGAAATATAAACAAAAATACTTATAATATTCATCGATCTCTGACCTAATAAACGTGGCCTAGTGCATGCATGCTACTGCAACATCCACGCTTACTCTTTCGAACTAATAATTTCTGATAAAATCCATAACCATTCTCAATATATAATGATGTATAGTTTGCGCGTCTTTGAACTATATATATAGGATGTTTTTGCTAATTAGATTAAGTTTTACTATATATTATTGGGCTTAATTTTTTTTTTTGGTGACAAATAACAGCAATTTTTTTTTACAAGTATTTTTTTATTAATTAAAAGTAATTTATTCGAAAAAACACTAAATATAAATATCTCTTCTGACAGATATTTAAACTTAAATTTGTTATGGTGTAAAAGAATAGTCCATTTTCTTAAACTCAACTCTATTAGTATTATTGGACTTAATTTGGAAAATTTAAATTAATGAAATAATTAATATGTGGATGTAAAGATTGAATGAGAAGGGGGGGTTTGGTGGTGTTGGAATCTAATTCCTTATCTGTGTTTGACAGGATAACTTTTTGCTCATTTTCATGACAGAGAGAAAAGCTTAGCACTTAATTTTGCGAAATTTTAGTTGTAAAGGCACCAGAATTGCAGCCTTAACTGTGCCTGCACTTGTCCTCTCTCTGTCTCTGAGGTCTGTGTTGTGGGTGTGTCTCACACTCACTCACTCACAGAGGTTAGAGATTAGAGAGAGAAAGTAATATTGCAAATTAAAGGTATAGGCTAAGCATGCATGCACGTGCATGAGATATACAGATCACAAAAGAAGATGAGAGTGGGACCAAGCTAGTTGGATTGCATGCATTAATGCATCCCAGTCGTGAGGGGGTCAAAAAGCATGGTTTCCCCACACTAACACTGCAAACTGCAAAGGATGTGCCTAACTTTGTGGCCTCTTGGCCAGCCCTGCAATCATTTTTTAATTATATCTAATGTATTCTTAGTGGCCAACTCCTAATTAGTCATTTCATATATATATATATATATATATACTAAATTACACTCTTAAAATTATATTTTTCTATTTTATTTTAAAAAATTATATTTTTTACTTTTGAGAGGTAAAAAAAATTTATAATTTTATTCATTGTGATCAAACTACCCTTTTCACTAATATAAAAAAATAGTTTTTAACTTAAAATAAAATAAAATAATTATTTTTAACTGAAAATAAATAACAATAAAATATTATAATTTTTAAAAATATATTTTATAATAAATTTTAATATTTTTAAAAAATTAATAATATCATTAAAGATATTTTAATTAAAATAATTAAAATTATAATTTTTTAATCTTTAAAAAAGTATAAATTTTTAATATATAAAAAAAAATATAATTTACTCATATATATATATATATATATAGTCTATTTTTTGTGGCTATTGTCTGCCAATCAACCTTCTTTTTCATTATTGCTTTCCACTTGGATTCTACTTAAATATCGTCACCCAAATTAAGTAATTATATTCCTCGGAGTGAAAAGATTAGATAGGTGCTTTGAAAATAATTGCTAGATTGATATGTCATGTTTTATTCTCTGTAACATTGTAAAAAGCAGAAACCTAAGGATTGGATTTTGATCAAGTTTTATTATTTTATACTTCTTTATTTCACTGCAAATGACTCATCTGTGATTTGCATTGATTATTGAACAAAGGGCCCACCAATACTCTTTTGTTGTTGGTGGGGTGCCTCAATCTGACCCACCAACCCTAAATCTATCTGGAACAGTAAGCTTCTTGTGTGTAGCTAGCCCATTTTGTCCATTAAAAAAAAACCAAGGTTACATGGACTAGATATCTAGATCCATATTATATATATGTAAGTGATTGTCATATGAATAAATAGGTGTGGCCCATATCTTGACTTGTGAGGATTGAGCCCACTTCAATTGCTTGAATAGCACGAACATACATACAACGTTGAATGTTGAATGTTGAATGCCAAACAAAGCATTCTAACCAATGGTTTCGGAGTTTGAATAGGAAAACTGTGCTAGCGTGAAAGCCGTTTTCCAAATCTCATTCTACTACTTCCATACTTAATACTTTCTCTTTATATTGCAACATTCAATTCATTCATTCTTTGTGCCACAACATAACATTGTTATACTTTCTCTTGACCTCTTCTTCTCAATCCACCCGCACAATCAATTACAATCACACACACTACACTTTGCTTCCTCATTTCTTGAGAATGTCCGGCAAAGGCGAAGGTCCGGCCATCGGAATCGATCTCGGAACCACCTACTCCTGCGTCGGCGTTTGGCAACATGACCGTGTTGAAATCATAGCCAATGATCAGGGCAACAGAACGACGCCGTCTTACGTGGCTTTCACCGATACCGAGCGCTTGATCGGTGATTCCGCCAAGAACCAGGTGGCCATGAATCCAAGCAACACCGTGTTTGGTGGGTGAAACTGAAACTGACTTGATATATAAATATAATTATGTATGTGAGTTTGTTGTGAATGTTAGTGATGCAATATATAATATTAATGTGGTTGATCAGATGCAAAGCGTCTAATTGGAAGGAGATTCAGTGAAGCCTCTGTTCAGGACGACATCAAGTTATGGCCGTTCAAAATCATTCCTGGAGCAGGAGACAAGCCCACCATTATAGTAAACTACAAAGGTGAAGAGAAACAGTTCGCGCCTGAGGAGATATCTTCCATGGTTCTAATGAAGATGCGTGAGATTGCAGAGGCATTTCTGGGTTCCAATGTCAAAAACGCCGTCGTTACAGTACCTGCTTACTTCAATGATTCTCAGCGTCAGGCCACGAAGGATGCGGGAGTCATTGCTGGCCTCAATGTGATGCGTATTATCAACGAGCCAACTGCTGCAGCAATTGCTTACGGTCTTGACAAGAAAGCCTCAAGTGTTGGAGAGAAGAATGTGCTTATCTTCGATCTTGGTGGTGGCACCTTCGATGTTTCGCTTCTCACCATTGAAGAGGGTATCTTCGAGGTGAAAGCCACAGCTGGAGATACCCATTTGGGAGGTGAAGATTTTGACAACAGAATGGTGAATCATTTTGTTCAGGAGTTCAAGAGGAAGAACAAGAAGGACATCACTGGGAACCCCAGAGCTCTAAGGAGACTCAGGACTTCCTGTGAGAGAGCAAAACGTACTCTCTCCTCCACTGCTCAGACCACTATTGAAATTGATTCCTTATTTGAGGGAATTGATTTCTATTCCACCATTACCAGGGCCAGATTCGAGGAATTGAACATGGACTTGTTCAGGAAATGTATGGACCCTGTGGAGAAGTGCTTGAGGGATGCCAAAATGGACAAAAGCAACATCCACGAGGTAGTGCTGGTGGGTGGATCAACCAGGATTCCTAAGGTGCAACAGCTTCTTCAAGATTTTCTCAATGGGAAAGAACTGTGCAAGAGTATTAATCCTGACGAGGCTGTGGCTTGTGGAGCTGCAGTACAAGCTGCGATTCTAAGTGGTGAGGGTAATGAGAAGGTGCAGGACTTGCTGCTATTGGATGTGACTCCACTTTCACTTGGCCTTGAAACTGCTGGAGGAGTCATGACTGTGCTCATTCCAAGAAACACCACAATTCCCACCAAGAAAGAACAAGTTTTCTCTACTTACTCAGATAACCAACCAGGTGTGTTAATTCAGGTGTACGAGGGTGAGAGAACAAGGACAAGGGACAACAACTTGTTGGGAAAATTTGAGCTGTCGGGGATTCCTCCAGCTCCAAGAGGAGTTCCTCAGATCACTGTGTGCTTTGACATTGATGCAAATGGCATCCTGAATGTGTCTGCGGAGGACAAAACCACAGGGCAGAAAAACAAGATCACTATTACAAATGACAAAGGCAGGCTGTCCAAGGAAGAAATAGAGAAGATGGTGCAGGAAGCAGAGAAGTATAAGACAGAGGATGAGGACCACAAGAAGAAAGTGGAGGCTAAGAACGCACTAGAGAATTATGCCTACAATATGAGGAACACAGTGAGGGATGAAAAGATAGGGTCCAATCTGAATCCAGCAGATAAGAAGAAAATAGAGGATTCTGTGGAAGAGGCCATACAGTGGCTGGAGAACAATCAGCTTGCAGAATGTGATGAATTTGAAGATAAGATGAAAGAGCTTGAAGGACTGTGCAACCCCATAATAGCTAAAATGTATCAAGGAGGAGGTGGGGATGTAGGAGGTGGTGGCATCAATGCTGAAGCTCCTAAAGCTGGTGGAAGTGGAGCTGGACCTAAGATTGAGGAGGTCGATTAAACATTTGGTTGGGTCCAGAACCAGTAGTAGAACTAGATAGTTCTTCTAGTGCAAGTCTCCTAGTATGGCCTTTGGCTTTCAATTTTGAGAGTACTTAGTTAATTATTTATTTATTTTTCTTTTCTTTTTCCTAAATAAATAGTATTTCTGGTTTCTCATTGATAAGTTATTCAAACGAGTAAGTGATTCGTTATTTTGTTTTACTTTTCAATTTTTATACTACTAAATTTTGCACTTAATATTTGTGGACCTATAAGTAAGTTTTTTTTTTTTGAAGAAAAATATTGTTAGTCATTTAATTGTATTTAGGTTTGAAGGTGAAAAATAGTTATTCAAACAGGTTTTTTATTTTTTATTTTTAAAAATTAAATCAAACAGCATCGTCTTTTTATTAACAATATATATATATATAAACACATAAAAATAAAGCAACATAAATTGTCATAACTACTTTTATAAAATAATTTTAAAAAATAAAAAAATAAAACAATGTTAAAACAGATTCTTTATCTTCATTTCCTATTTGTTGTGCTTTTCAGTTTTCAATAGAAAACAAATTTCATTTTGGTCCCTTGTTTTTTGTAATATCAATTTAGTTTCTCACGTTTACTTGTTTTCGATTTAGTCTCTTACATTTAAAATTGTTATTGATTTAATCTTGATATTAATTATACTAAGAGTAGAATTAAATAAAAAGTCAAATTATAAATAATAAAAATAAAAAATAACTAATTTATATTTCTTTAAGTTTCAAGTTCATTTTTTATAGTTATAAAATAAAATAATTACATAAATGGGTAGTTCTAGTCTTATTTAGTTCTATTTTTTTAAAGACAAGTCAGACTAATTCTAGAGAGGAAAAGAAGGAGCTAGAGAGAGAAAGTAAAATCTAGAGCAAGAAATTCAGTGTTGAAGTTAGGAAACTACTTTTGGATGCTCCTACAACCCATATGAACTAGATCCAGTGAGAAAAACACAAACTAAGGTAGTTAAATCTCTTTTTCTCCTTTAATTTTGAAATGTTCTATTCATGGTGGTGACAATGCCATTTTATAATTAATAAAAAAAGTTATATATATAATTTATAAAACTTATTTCTTTTATAATTAATTTTTTTATTTTTTTACATATTTTATTTTAATTAAAGAAACTAACAAAAAAATATAAATAATTGTACCTAAATCTAATTCTTCAGCTAAAGCTCACTCTCATTTGCATAGGATAAGTAACCTAACGTAACACTTGCCTTTGAACAACCCTTAGCGTCTACGTTATGTTTGATTACCAACGTTGGTGTAGGAAATTCAATAAGGTCCATGCAAGTTGAAAGGAATCAGATACTAGGACTAAAATGAAAAGATTGGAATGAGATTAGGGGCGAAGTTAGTAATTTAGCTAAGAAACTTACTGTAGCTAACTAAAATTTGAAAATACGCTCTGAGGTGGTGAGAGCAAGGTGGTAAATCCCCCCAAATTAACCAATAAGATAAGGGCTAATACGAAATAACCTATTCTTTTCCATCCTCACTTTATAATTTTAAGATTTCCTTACCTACCCACTCACACACAAAAATATATATATAGCCAAGGAAGAGATAGAGAGAGAGAGGATCAAAATCTTCCAAGAAGATTGATTCTAGAGAGGGAAAGGAGGAGCTAGAGAGAGAAGTGGAATCTAGAGCAAGAAATTCAGTGTTGAGTTAGGAAACTACCTTTAGATCCTCTTACAACCCATATGAACTAGATCCAGTGAGAAAAACACAAACCAAGGTAGTTAAATCTCCTTTTCTCCCTTAATTTTGAAATGTTCTATTCATGGTGGTGAAAATGTCATTTTTAATGATTTCTAAACATAATGAGAGGTTAAACTTACATTCTCTGATTTCTTTACTTCTATTAGATGTGGTATGCTAGTGTTTGATGCTATTGGATGCTTGTATGGCAGATCTAAAATCTATAGTATAGCTCATGCAAGAAAAATAGAGAAATTTAAGATTTAAGGGAGATTGAGTTGAGATTTTCATTGTTTTCTACATTAGAAATGTTCTAAAGATTGTTGGGACTTAGATTTGAAAATGAAAACTGCAAATGGACTATAGTATAGACTAGAAATGGGTGAAAATGCGGGTTGTTGTGGCAAGCTGAGACATAGCTGCGAACTGCTAGATCCTTAGAAGTTGACTATTGTGTTCTTCATGCTATCAAAAATTGTCAAGAAAGTGGCAACTCTTGAGCTATCTAGAATCCAGAATGGTAGGTTAGCAGCTGACTGCTAGTTTTGGGTTCGAGTATCCATTTTAGGCTAAGAGCAACTAGCCGACTACCAAAGAGGTAGAAGTCGACCAGTAGACTCTAGAACAAGAGAAAGGCCCTGAAGTCCCTCCATTTCATGTTTAACAGCTTAATCAACTCCCCAAAATCAAAGATTATGGGAATTATACATCACGTAACATGGATAAAAAAAAGAGAAAAAAGATTGAGAACTTAAGAAAAGAGAGGAAAGTATTCCTATTGCATTCATTAGTAGTATATAGGCTCAAGTTTATGTGACTGATTGTCATTACGGGAGGGCTATTAGATATTCCACAGTTGAGACATTAATTGAGATGGTAAAACATCAACTCAAAACTTGAAATGAGATTTTGAAAATACCATGGCGATTGCGAATTCTAGATTAGTGTACCCTTAATGAAATGGCTAAGAAGGATCATATGCCTAAAGTTAGGCATAATCATGGCTTAAGCCAAATTACCTTAGTGTATACACTTGTGAATAACATACCAGGGAAGTGATCTACTAGTGAGGGGTGGTGATTCCATAGCTTTATAATACATCTCGGATGGAGTGGATGTGACCTACTATGGGAGTAGTGATTCTGTGAGTAAGATGTGATCCATCTGGGACTGTGATCTATATGTTTGTACTTGGATCTACTGAGGAACACCTCAGAATGTGTAGTGGTATGGGACCACAATAGGCATGGGGTCATAAAGAATTCATTCATGTAGAGCCTGGGGGCACGTAAGGTACTCACTGGGCGACGTCTTTAAGATGATGCTCTCTTTATTCTATGAGATCTAATGTGGGGCAAGAGGCCCAAGAGGCATAAGGCCTAAGACTATGTATGTTTCCCTAAAAGAATTTTTTGAGTATAATCATGTTACAATGTTTAAACAAAAATGTTTTATAATGATATGATGACAATGATGTTTATGAGTGCATGAACACCTCATGAAAGTTTTTATGATGAATTTCTTGTACATGCATCATTAAGTACTTGACATAAGCAAGCATTACATCCAATAGATACACATTATGAAACTATGATTAGGAAGAAAATGTATGATTTTATATACAAGTACAGTTGGTACCATAAGTTGGTTTGTTTGTAAAATAGGCGATCTAACTGCTGAGATTATAAAACTCAAATTTTCAATAATGTTTCTAGATGCCCAGATATCACATTCTCCTAGAGATTGAAGTGGTGGTAGTGGAGGTCCCATTCATAGGGCTAATCACGATAGTTAGAGATGTATGGGTGGTGATGGTTTTGGAAGTACCTCCCATGGTTGCCTTAGTAGATGGACCAGGGTTTGAGTAGCAACAAGAATAGTAGCCTTAAATTTATATTACTATTTCATATATTTTGATCAATCTATCCTTAGTCATAGGTCTATATAGTCTTTTGGATGACATATAGCTTCCTTTCTGAATGTGAATAGTGAAAGGATAGGCATATATCATAGGATATGTGGCTAGTATCCAATAGTAGGTTTCTTTTTAGCCTAACCCGAGTGATAGACCTGTTACCTCTGGATGTTAAGGCTAATTGTAGATATCACCAACAGTTACACATCCAACTATATATGTCTAAAGGTGAAGGGAGTGTATTTGTATAAAAGACTTATGGTAGTGTGATCTGCGTATATGTATAAGAAATGTATAGAATTTTTATCGCATTATACCATGTAATTATTCTGCTGCGATATTTTAAACGTGTGAGAATTCGAGTGTAGAGGAGGTAATAAATTTATTTGAGTATAGGAAATAGTAACACACTTATCTGTGTATGTGAACTATAAACTAATCATTATTTAAAAGAATAATAGGTTGGGGGTGTTACACGTAATGTATCTCATCAATGTCTAACCCTTTTTCAAATGACACGAAAGAGATAGAGGGAGAGAGCGATGATAGATTTTGTCATTTTGAATATGACTTTTTGCCTTCCTTCAAATATTTGAATTAATCTGATGGGATGCATGTTTATTTTTTTGAGTACATGTATCCTATGTATGGATTCAATATGGGTCCTTAATTGTATAAGTGCTATATTTGTCTTACAAGAATTAGTGGTGCAACTATATGATATCTAGGCTTCGTTTGATACAGTGTAATATTAAATATTATGGTATTCTATATATTATCGTATAAAATATCATGATATAAAATATTATGATATTCATGATACTTGTATTTAATATGTCAATTAAATATATCTTATATCACAGTAATATAAGATATAAATATTTAATTATTTATAATAATAATTTTTTTATTTTTATAATTTTCAAATCTACCGTTATAAATTTAAATCAATTGTAATTTGTTTCTATAGTTTTGTTTACTATAATTTGTCCTTATCATTTTATTTGTTGCAATTTGCCACTTCCAAATGTATGTATTTTTCTATGTTTGTGTAATATACTTTGCTTTTACCATTATATGTTTATTTGCCTATTTTTTATGTTTATTTGCCTGTTTTTATGTTTATTTGCTTGTTTTTAGCCTATTAGGCATTTTGTGAAAACGTAGAGTTGTAGTATTATATATATTGTTTTTTTAACGGAAAAGAAAAAGTGATGACATTATTAATTTGTGGTAGGAAAGAAATAAAATAAAATATAAATAAAAATTGGTAAGTTAAAAAAAGACTAAATTATTGTTTTATTCTTTTGAAGATATAACTTATCTTAATTTAATCCTTGAATTATAAAAATACTTAATATAATTATTGAAAGATATATTATATTTTAATTTAGTCATTAAAATCTTAAATTGAGATAGAAAAAGACATATAATACTTATACATATAGATTAAATTGAGACATAATATATCTTTTAAAGAAAAAATTACGTATTTTTATAATTTAAAGACTAAATTAAGACGAGTTTTATCTTTTAAAAACTAAAAGTTTACTCTAAAAAAAAAAAAGCAAAAGCATGTTTTAAGTCTTCAAAATTTACATCAATTTTTAATATTATCGCTAAAATTTTTTTATCATCAATTTTGTCTTTAAACTTACATCATCTAAATTACTAACAAAAAATAGTGATATAATATTACTTTTGAAAGAAAATGCGAAACTTCTAATGAAAATTTTCAAGTCATATACAAAGTATCCATTAAAGAATTTAATTTTAACATTAAAAAATAATTGAGTAAAAGTAAAAATGTTATAATTTAAAAATATATGTTGTTGTTTAATATTTAAATATTGTCAAAATCTCGTTTATGGTCTTAAGAATTATTATCAAATATCAAATCACTATTTTTTATTAATAATTTAGATGATGTTTAGCCATGGGACAAAAACATTTGCAATATGAAAGTTTAGGAACAAAATTGACTTAAAAAAAACTTTAGCGACAAAATTAAAAATAAATGTAAATTTTAAAGAGATAAAAAATATTTTTACTTAAAAAAATTATCTCACTCAAGTATGTAATATAAGATATATAATATTTTTAGTGTCACGAGATAATAAAATATTATCTCAAATATCTCTTGCATCACATAACACTATAATAAACACTATCATTTAACTAAATTTATTAATATAAAAATGATATATTTAGTATATTTTTAAAATTAATATTATTTTTACTTTAAACTAATTTTTACTAAAGGGTTTCATTAATTAATTTTTATTTTAAAATTTTAACAGGTTAATCTGCCTCCAAACTATTTAATATACAAGTCTATTTAAACCTATTTTTAAATGGGCAAAATTCTTTCATCTAAATTCGTTCATTTAACAACTTAAATAATTGATCTACTTTAACACAACTAATTTCAAGCCCTTAACTTTCAACCACGCACCATGTAGCTGATAAATCCCAAAAACAAAAGAGCTACCCTCAGCTAAAAGTCTGATTCAGTGATTTGTTATAAAAAAGGATAAGAACAAAGGCATTGGGAAATTAATATTTATTGGATGATCTTGCTGGAAATCCAACACAAATCTCAAATCCACACATACAAGATTGCATCTTGTATGAGTTGAAAGACGAAAGAAGAAACCAGAAAAAAATGATAAGAAAATAACAAAGACAGTAAATTCCCCTCAAAATATATTTGTATGTGTTGGATAATATTTTTTTATGGTGGGACGTGTAAATTGTAACTAAAGCTAGATGGCGAAATTTGGATTGAAGCGGAATTTATGGAGTGGACCCAACAAATTGACTCCCACTATGTCTCCCTGATTTAACATGAAACTATAATAAATTTTCCAATTTTCCAGCTGTTATCTAACTATTGCTCACTCATTAATTGAGACATCTTACTTCATCTTGTTTTTTTTCTTAGAATTGTGATTTTTTAAACATAAAAAAAATCATGTTTGAATTTGAAAAAAAGGCATTCTTAAAAGAAAGAACTTTATTTCAACATGTGAAATTAGTCCAAATCTAATGTAAGTTTAGATATTAAGTTCTCATAAAAAAGATAATAAATCTTGAAGGCTATGTTACCAAAGAGAGATGCGTCCGGATCCTCTCTAATTGAATTTTTTTTACCGTTTGCTGCAGTGAAAAAAGCAGAAGAAATAAATAATACTGAATATAATTTTTTTATTTTTAAAAACAGGAAGAAAAAAAGACTTATTTGAATTATTATTTTCGATTAAAAACAAAAAATAAAATGTGATTTAGAATATAAAAATATAAAATAATTAAAAATTATTCTAAACTCTAATTTTTTTAAAGAAAATATAAAAAATAAGTATTTTTATTAATAATATATATAAATATACAAAAATCATATTAATATGAATTTCCACAACTAATTTTATAAAAAAATTTTAAAAGTGAAACACAAAATGTCATTTAAACAGATTATAAAGTTAATGTTTATGAGTCACAAATAAAAATAAAATATTTTCATATTTTTTTCTAATTTTTTAAATTTATCATTCCACTAACTAAACTTATATAATCTTAAAATTTGAATAAACATTTTTGTCATATAACTTTTGTGACTGTATACTTTAATTCAACAACGGGCTAACGTGTTATTTGTTTTTCTTTCACACTGAAAAAAGGATAGAACTTGAGTTGTGGGATGTTGAATTGGTATTTTTCCATTTCAATCTCGACAAGTGTGAGAGGCTGATAATACTTTGTGGGCTCAAAGCTTTCGGCCGAATCGTGTGACAACAGCGACATTTCTTGTTGTATAGGTAAAAGTTCATAGACACCATAGTCCATTCGCGACACGCACCGTTTTCAACTTTGTCACTCTGTGTTGAATAAGAGATCCTCTGTTCTCACCTATTGGAAGATTAATAATAATCCCTCTTCACAATCACAATCTACTCTAATCCAATCTATATTCTAGGTACTACAGCCTAATTTCATTTTTAATTTACTTAAATGCTTGATTTCTCTTACTCTAAGAAACTCTTGCATCAATGAAGACAAAATGTTGCGCAACCTTTTGAGCTTACAGTAGAATATTTGGTGTTAAGGATAGAGGAAAGGTGATAGGTTTTCTAGTTCATGAGGAAGATTCAACATTACAACATGCTCTCATGTTTGAACTTTGAACTAACGCACCATGAATATGTTTTCAAGGGGTTTGAATGTTGTTGGAGAAGATGCTAATGGGAGTACCTGTGATGAACTTGAAGGAAACTGTGGTACTTGTTGAAGCTCTCTCTCTTTGCTCTTGATGAGCCTAAGAAACGACCCATCTCTGTAATCTGTCACCATATCTGAGTTAGGATAATGTTTAGCTCCTTCAGATTCTGAAGCACACCCACAGTTCTTGTCCTTGTCTGCGTTTTCCTGACCTTCTTCAATCATTCGTCTGTACAGTTTTTCCTCTGCATCCCTCAGGAACTTGAATTTTGGAGGTGGTGAAGATCTGAGTCTGTTGAGCTCTGTTTCTGCTGATGGTTCAAACAGAGGATTGATTGAGAATCCTTGATGATGGTTGTGAGATTCAAGAGGGGTATGGAATGAGGTGTCAATGGCTGCCATAAGATCACTCAAACTCCTACTTCTTGACCCTTTTCTGCTCCAATCATCACCTTTTGATTTCCCATCTTCAGACTCCAAATCTTCTTTGGTTTCCTCTTTGATTGTGAAGAGAAATCTTGGTGGACCAGCCAGATTGTGCAGCCTCATCAATTCTGACTCTACACTTTCTTCTCCAAAGGCCTTCAACCCCAATTCCAAGTCTGCTTCATTACCTTTGGTTTCAACCTTTGTGTTCACATTCACTGGAGTAGTGTTGGCACTGTGCAATGTAGAGGGTGTCTTCCAGCGGAGCATAGAAAGAAATCCCTTTGCATAATTGTTTTGATCAACTTCAATTGCTGTGTGGGTTTTTCTCTTCTTCCACCATAGCAGATAGTAAAGCTGTGCAACCAGAGCAGGAAGAAGACACCCCAACACAAAGTAAGCAATACCTAACCCACTCAAAGACATGGTCTTTCCTTCCAAATTCATATTAAAACCACATAATCTAAGAAAGAAGCAATTCAAGTCACAAACTTTTGAATGGTAATTGAAAGCTATCAATTTCTTAAGAGAGTTGATAGGATATCAGAATTTTCTCAGCTATGAATGAAACTGCTGGAAGACACTAAATTTGCTAGAAAACACATAAGGGACCATCCTCCTTCCATTAATCAAACTCACCCTCCAAAGATATTTTATTTTGCCTCAAAACACAAAGGATAGTCTTACCTCCAAACTTGTGAGAAACAAAAATTGATGACCAAAAGTTGAGTTTTGATTTCGCCAAAACAGAGAACTTAGAAGGAAGCACTTTTTGTGAAAATCTTCGTACAACGAGAGTAAAGTGTGTGAACAAGAAGGGGGCAGTTCACATGGGCTTGCAAAAGCGTGCTTATCATTCATGATTTCTCATAATACAAAATAACGGTTGAACGGTGTACAAGATTTCACTAGTTGAGATCTAGAAAAATTTATATGCATGTAATTTTATTTTATAAATAAAAATTATTTTAATATTTAAATTCATGATCTCTAAATTACATAACAATAACATTATCACTTTTTTATAATATATATAAACAAAATTCATAACTAAACTTATTGACCCAACAAATTATGGTTAGAAAATGAGTATAATTTTTTGAACTTCACTGCTAAGCTTATGCAAACACAATCTTTTTTGGTGTAATTATAAATTTATAATCAACAAAAAGAGAGTAATTCCAAGTCCCAATTAGCTCAAGTTGTGTCTTAAGGCCAAACATGGGAGTAGGAGGGACCACATTAGCTTGAGACCCACAAAGCCAGACTCACATGAGGAATCGTTGTGCAGTGACTAATTAATGAATGTAAACTACATGAAATGCACATGTATGGCCGTCTGTCCAGTAAGTAAAGAGTATAGTGGGCCCTTTATTGGACGTATGATGTATTATGTTTGATATATTCTTGGATTCATCAGAGATCAAATTCCTTTATATATACCAATTTGGAGTTTGCATTACAAATTGAACTGAAGGCAAAGTAGGCAAGGTTGTATATAATATGTATAATTTTTTTTTATCAAAATCAATTATATTTAAAAGTTTAATAGATCTTGAATAATTTAATTTAAATTAATTGAAATTTTATAATAAGAATAAAAATTTTTTAAAAAAATTTTAATATAAATAAAAATCGAATATAACTTACACAAAAAGAATAAAATATTTATCAATCCAATAAGATATACATAGTTGAATTGCATGAAAATGTGAAGGCTTTTTGTGATTTTGAGAACCTAAATTTGGAGATTTAAGGAGAGTAAATGGCCCTCACTAATAGCTTGTTCTTGTATATTTGTCAGTGTACCTTACTTCAAACTGATTCTCTGTATCAGTTAGGACGCCTTTTATCCAAAAGAGAAACACTAAGGAGTAATAAGGTGTTCGGAGTCAACTACAAAGGCACTTGCTTTTTTTTTTTTTTCCTTTTTTAATTATAGGATATGAGAGTTTCAATATATATGTCAATCACTTACCTATGTCTCGACTGAATAGTAATAATATGGTTAAATTATTTTTATAATTTTACTCAATTTTTAATTAAGTCATTTTAATTTAAAATTTTCTAATTGAATCTTTATAATTTGACAAATTTGACAGAAAAAAGAAGAAAATATGAATTGTATATTCTATATTGCTCTAATGTGTACAAAGAATGGATCCTGTATATATATACACGCACACACACTCTAACATTCCTATAATCTTGGTACAAATAGCCTCAAATCATGCTTAAAGTAAAACCCCAAATCGTTCCCAACAGCCTCAAATCATGCTAACAAAATTTTTAATTTAGTCTTTAGATTTAAATTTTTGTCAATTTTTTGTTTTTCTAATAATATTCTAATTATATATATATTCTTAATATTATAAATTTATTTAATTCAAATCAATCTATTTTTTTTATATATGTAAGTTGTTTTTACATTATTATTTATTTTTTTAATTGACATAAATTATATATATATTTAAATAGTTAAGATATTATATGTTAACAATATTAATAAAATTTAATATAATTATAATAAAAAATAAAAAAGGGAACTAATTTAAAATTTTATTAAATTATAAGGACTCAATTAAAATTTAAATAAAATTAAGGATCTCAAAAATAATTTAACTTGATAATAATAATAATAATAATAATGATAATAATGATAATAATAATAACAATAAATTGGTGAGGGATGGTAAATGTACGTGAGACATGCAAGCTAGCAAATCAATGAAGCAATTATTAATTGGTTGTTGGGCAGTTGGGAGTTCTTTTTCTTTTGATTCTTTCGTTGGAAAATTTGGTGTTGCTTATGATATAAAGCTTAATGTGTACACAATCAGAAGTTGAAGATAAATAATTAATTAAGTGTCATGCTTTAGATTTTTATTATATTCTGAAAGGATTTCAAACTAACTCAGATCATATTTATTACTAGATTAAGATCATTTAAAGTTCTTAATAAATTTTATTATGTTATACGGTAAAATTTGAGAGAAATAGACTTAAAAATTTAAACCCATCAAATTGATGTAAGAATGTCTTTTAAAATCGTTTTAAACAAGTTGTTTCGGTTGATGTACTACCTAACTTGGTGATATTGTTAGCCAATAACCCGCTTTTGTACCAATATATATTATTTAAAAAAATTATTTATCAATTTATATTTATTTACAAAAATAAACTTACTTTGGTGATACATAAATATTTTAAAATTTTTTCACCAATTGTGTTGCGTTGCCCCGACAAGCACAATATACTTCTCTGCGTAATGTGTTGCGCTACCTATAAGTGCTTGACGTGTCTTGCGCAACCAAGGATAGCACAGCACATTCTGACATAAAATTTTAAAATAAACGAGCGTCGCTATACAAGAAGCGACACACGATTTAAAATTTGTATGTGTCTCGCATGGAAGAAAAATAATTCACGTTAAATACATTTTAAAAAAAACTAATAGTCAGAGTATCTTAACTTTTTTTTTTTGTTTAAAGTTTTTTTTTTAAAATTTTCACTTTCTTTGATTTTAACATTCTTTTTCTATGAAAAAAATTAATAAATAAAAATAAAAACAATATCATCAATATTATTAAAAAATGTATTTACAAAATTAAAAAAAAACATCATAAATAACTAAAACATAAAAAATTTCAATCAAGTCGAGCCACACACTAAAGAAAAATTACAAAAAAAAGAGTAAAAAAATAAACAGAAAAGATTCAGAGACAAATATAAAATAAAAAAAATCCAAGAAAAGCTAATTATAAAAATTTTAGTTAAATTAAATTTGGCGTTAGGTCAATTTAATTTTAGTTTTTCTCATCTAAGTATATGCATTTTATTTATTAACAAAAAATAATAGAAAAATTTGAAAATAAGTTAAGATAAACTTAGTTATAATATTATGTAAACAAAATATAAAAAATATCCTAAAAAAACTAATTATAAAAGTTTTAGTTAAATTAGATTTGGTGCCAGGTAAATTTATTATTATTTTTTTCATTTGAGTATGTGCATTTTAATTATTAACAAAAAATAATATAAAAATTCCAAAAAAATAAAAAATATATTGAAAAATATGAAAATAATTTAAGATTAACCTAGTTGTAATATTTTTTTAAAAAAATATATCAGAAAAAATTTATTTAGTTCGTTTTTTTTATAAAAAAATGCTAATTTGTTTATTTTGTTACTTTTTCTTCTTTGTTATCTATTATTTTTTGTAATAAATGTTTTTTTGTTCACACTTTATTTATTTATTCTTAAATATATATTTATCTATTAAAATATTTTTCTTATCAATTTACTTTTTAATATACATTTATTTTCTTGTTAATGTAAATTATTTAATATTTATGATAGTTTTTGTTTTTTAGTTAATAAAATATAGTTAAAATTTTTTATATGTTTTAATTATTTATGATATTTTTTAAATTTTAAAAATAATTTTTTATAACATTTTTATATTTGTTTTATTTATATTTATCAAATTTTTAAAGAAAAACGTGTTAAAATCAAAGTAAAAGAAGTGAATATTACAAAAAAATTACATTTTAAGATGAACTACGAACATTAGGGTTGTAAATAAGTTGAGTCAAGACAAATATTAATTTGATCAACTTCATTCGTTTAAAATAAGGCAAATCTAAATATGAGTCCAAACTTTAAAACAAATGAAAAATCGTAATCAAACTCAATTCGTTTAATAAACGAGCCAAGCCCAAACAATTATCGAATAATGTTATAAATATAATATATATTTTGTATACATATAAAATTTAAACTAAATAAAAAAAATTATCAATTTTCCTTTAATATATTTATATATATGTATATGAGTAAATTATATAATATTTTTAATTATGCATGAATTTTTTAATGCATCTAACATTTTTATATAAATATATATAATTACAATATATATTATTTAAAATTTAAAAATATAATATATATTATGTAAAATAATATTTTATTATTAATTAAAATTTTCACAAATTTAATAAATTAAGCATCAAATATTTTAATTCAATTCGTTTAATTAAATAAGCTTAACATATTGATTAAGTCTATTCATTTATTAAATAAATTAATTTTTTTTTAAACTTACGATGAGTTAAATTCAAATAATTCACAAATGATTCGATTTATTTACACCCCTAATGACCATTTTTTTTTTTTTTAAACTTATCCTACATGTGTCTCATTCTTTTTATACGATACACATAACTTTTAAGTCTTGTGTCACTTCTTTAGTTAGCGATACATGTTGAATTAAGAATATTGTTACTAAACTTGTGCTGTCTAAGCAGAGGTAAGAGTTATCGTGTGTTGAACTAACCCTGGTAACACAACACGTTATAAAAAAAGTATATTTTTGTAAATAAGATTAAATTAAATATAAATTAGTAAATAATTTCTTTTAAAGATACATGTTGATACAAAAGCGGCCAAGAACTAGGGGGAAAAAATTGATGTACGTAGCAGTCGTACTGTTTAATAAAAGCTAAAAATAAACTTTTTTAAGAGCCAATTTTGTTTTTCTCCAAAAAGCAATTACAAAAGTTCATGCAACAAAAGAAATATTGTAATATAATTTTTTTAAAAAAATTAACAGATAATATTAATTTTATAAAAAATTATAATTTATTAGAATATATACACACACACACATAATTTGAATATTATTCATTTTGAGCTAAAAATCATAAATTTAATTTTTTAAATTTTTTTAAATTTTTTTATATTAGTTAAATACTTATATGTTATAAATAATGAATATAAGACATTTTGGTTAAAATAGACAAAATTATAATTTTTTTAGATCTCAGAATATAATTTGTCAACATAAATGAGAAAGAAGTATAATTCTCCATCTCCGTAATTTCAATAATTTTTTGAAAGTAGGATGTTTATTTATATATCCTCATTGATAATTTTATTTTTATATATAAGTGAGATTACCAACTTATTTTGTTTTCAAGGGTGCTTGTAATAAATAAATAAATAAATACACAACTATTAGCATATA
The DNA here is from genome assembly GCA_031216115.1 of Senna siamea. Taxonomy (NCBI): domain Eukaryota; kingdom Viridiplantae; phylum Streptophyta; class Magnoliopsida; order Fabales; family Fabaceae; genus Senna; species Senna siamea. Next base: position 17,503,961 of record CM062356.1, read on the forward strand.
TGCTGTATGCCTGAATTGAGTGGCAGTAGAACACGCCGAAAACAGTACTTTAAAAGATACGTAAGTTAAAAGCAAAGTCAAAACACTCAAAACCCACTTGGTATAACAATTGACACGTTGATGCTCAAAAAACTTTCACGTCTCTCTGTTTCGAACAAGAAAATTGAATCACTCTGTTGGGTAATCTTGTCAAAGAAAGAAAATCAAGGGTTGGTACAATGTTTACAGGGCAAGATGGTAGAACGTGGAAGTATGAACTATGAACAGGAAGTGTAGCTCCCTTGTTTTGCCTTCCACAACGCCTTCTGCTTCTTCCTCTGCCTTGCCTTGTGATTCTGACACCAAGAAATGAAATTCTTGGTTGGATTGGATGTGAGTTGGAACTGACAATTTTAGGATCACTAATTGGAATTTTTTCCTATAAAAAACTTTGGGCGTCAGAAAAATTTTCCAGCTTCAGCCCAATTTAAATGCCTTATTTCCATTTAACAAAATATAAGTAAGGGACCATGTAAACTGATCTCGTAACTTGCAGGATCTTCTCTACTAAAAGAAATATAAGTCCTTGCGGTTTTTTCTCTTCGATATATTATCTGCATAGTATAAAGAAACGACATCTGCAAACACTAGTACAAATTCATCGAATTTCATCGCACTGGTCCTTAAAATATCACTGGAACATGTAAACTCAAGCCTCAAGACGGAATATAACGATCTTGAAACTCGTAACGAACTTTATATACGATGGTTACAAAAACATGAAAAGATACGTCTAATAATATCCCAAAAGAAATTCAACAAGGACAAGTCGGACTGAAAATCCGAAGGGATAAAGTAACACTTGAGCTGTGTTTAATCGACTTCTTCAATCTTAGGGCCAGCACCGGTTCCACTGCCAGCTGAAGGACCATCCTCATCCATGGCTCCACCCATGTCACCACCATTACCTTGATACATCTTTAGATATGATGGGGTTGCAAATGCTCTCAAGCTCCTTCATCTTGTCCTCAAATTCGTCTGCCTCCCCAAGCTGGTTTCCATCAAGCCATTGGATAGCCCCCTCAATAGCATCCTCAATCTTCTTCTTATCATCAGCTGGCAGCTTGGACGCAATCTTTTCATCTTTAATTGTGTTCCTCATGTTATAGGCGTAATTTTCCAATGCATTTTTGGCTTCTACTTTCTTCTTGTGCTCCGCGTCCTCTGCTTTGTACTTCTCAGCCTCATGTACCATTTTCTCAATTTCCTCCTTGGAAAGCCTGCCTTTATCGTTAGTAATTGTAATCTTGTTCTTCTGCCCAGTGGTTTTATCCTCCGCAGACACATTCAATATACCATCTGCATCAATATCAAAACAAACATTGATTTGTGGCACTCCTCTTGGAGCAGGAGGAATACCAGATAACTCGAACTTGCCAAGCAAATTGTTATCACGGGTCCTTGCACGTTCACCCTCAAAAACCTGGATCAATACACCAGGCTGGTTGTCTGAGTAGGTTGAAAATACCTGCTCCTTCTTTGTAGGAATAGTTGTGTTTCTGGGAATTAACACAGTCATGACACCTCCTGCAGTCTCCAAACCAAGGGATAGAGGAGTAACATCCAGCAACAGAAGTTCCTGCACTTTCTCATTACCTTCTCCGCAAAGGATTGCTGCCTGAACAGCAGCTCCATAAGCAACAGCCTCGTCAGGGTTAATGCTCTTGCAGAGCTCCTTTCCATTAAAGAAGTCCTGCAAAAACTGTTGAACCTTTGGGATTCTAGTAGATCCACCAACCAGAACAACATCGTGGACGCTGCTCTTATCCATCTTAGCATCCCTCAAACACTTCTCCACTGGTTCCATACACTTCCTGAAGAGATCCATGTTGAGCTCTTCAAATCGAGCACGGGTAATGGCTGTGTAGAAGTCAATACCCTCATAGAGAGAATCAATTTCGATGGTTGTTTGAGCTGTAGATGACAGAGTCCTCTTTGCTCTCTCACATGCTGTTCTCAGTCTCCTCAAAGCTCTTGGGTTTCCACTTATATCCTTCTTGTGCTTCCTCTTGAATTCTTGAACAAAATGGTTCACTATTCTGTTATCAAAATCTTCACCGCCTAAGTGGGTATCACCGGCTGTGGCTTTCACCTCAAAAATACCTTCTTCTATGGTGAGGAGAGAAACATCGAATGTCCCGCCACCAAGATCAAAAATGAGAACGTTCTTTTCACCAGAGCTACCTGCTTTTTTGTCAAGTCCATAAGCAATGGCAGCAGCAGTAGGCTCATTAATAATACGCATTACATTAAGCCCAGAAATGACACCAGCATCTTTGGTAGCTTGACGCTGGGAATCATTGAAGTATGCGGGCACAGTAACAACAGCATTTTTCACGGTAGAGCCGAGATAGGCCTCAGCAATCTCCTTCATCTTCATAAGAACCATGGAAGAGATCTCTTCTGCAGAAAATTGCTTCTCCTCGCCCTTGTATGAGACTACAATCATAGGCTTGTCCCCAGGGCCAGCAATCACCTTGAATGGCCATAATTTCATGTCACTTTGCACCGAAGAATCACTAAAACGTCTCCCAATCAAACGCTTAGCATCTGCATACATGAATAAAGTAACATAATCAGCAAAGACACACGCGGCATGCTATCTGTCTGATGTGCTTATCTATCGTGAAGGATTAGTTTTATACAAGAATCAAGAAACGGTGCACAATTCAATTGCATATTATAGCATGAACTAGCCAGTTGTCATCTTTTCTTCCTTAGTGAAATCTTCGTTCTCTCACTCTCACAAAGGAAAAAGTTAAGGCATCACTACTAATATGAAAAACATTACAGAGCACAAATTTTATTTTCTAGCATGAGAAAAATAAAAGTATAACAGGCAACGATGGAAACTTTCATCCGTGATTCGGCTACATGAACAAGACCAGGAATGTAGAATGAAAAACAAGGACCTAATGATCATTATGATTCAACAATTAATAAATTCAAAATACTAAATTAGTTCTCTTCCCCTGCTTCCAAATTCCAATTGACAAAGAAAAACAAGAAAAACCAAGAATAAGGAGCCGTTCCATTATCCAGCAAATTTGTCAATTAATAACACAGGTTACTTACAGTTGCCAATTCAGAATTTAAATAATCCCAAAATGAAGCCCATTCTCAGTTTCTGCTATTACGCTAATTTACAACATCACCGAAATTGAAACAATTCCCAAAGAAAGCACAGTCCTACATGAAGAAGCATAGTTATCGAGCTACTTACCGAAAACAGTGTCTGTTGGGTTCATGGCAACCTGGTTCTTGGCTGCATCACCGATCAATCGTTCCGTATCAGTGAAAGCCACATAAGATGGGGTGGTCCTGTTGCCCTGATCATTAGCTATGATTTCCACACGATCATGCTGCCATACACCGACACAAGAATAGGTCGTCCCTAAATCGATTCCAATCGCTGGACCTTCACCTTTACCAGCCATACTCTACAGGAGATCTTACAACAATTAGCTTGCCTCAAGAATCAGAGAACTCAAATTTGAATTTAGAGAAGAAAAAAAGGACACAAGAAACAGAGCCTAAGCTGTTGGATTTTTGAGTTGAATGGAGGAAGGAAGAGGGATGCTGTATGTTATAAAGAAAAAGCTTGAATTCTGGAAGGTTCGTTTCGCTGTGTGAATGGACTGTAAGCCGTGGACGTTGGGGTTTAAACTTCAAAATCAAGACTCTAAGTGATCCGAGAGTTTTCAGACTCCGTATCTCACATGGTAGCATCGCGCGCGTTCCTCTTCCACGCGCTCTTGCGTTTGGCGGGTTTTTGCATCGTGTTCGTGCAAGTTTCGTTGTTATTCCCACGCGATTGGATGCTTTTCAGTTTTCACATTGTCCTCAACTGGAAGCAAATTCCCCTTTTCCTTTAAGCGACCAAGTGGATTTTAAAAAAAATATTGTAATAATTTAAGATTTTTATTATTAATTTTTAAAATTATATATCAATACATATAAAATAAAATATAAAGTGAGATAAAAAAATAAAAAGTAAAATGTGAATATTTGTATAACCATATTAATATTTAAAGGATAAATTTTATTCCTCCTTTTAAAAAAAATTTAAATTACACTTTTTTTTATTTTAAAAATATATACTTTCTTCTCTTAAGAAATTAAAAAATTTTATAATTTCATTCATTGTAATTAAAATATCTTTTTATTTATTTTTTATATCATTAAATATGTATTTTACCAATATCAAAAAAATATTTATTAACTTTAACTAAATAATAATGAAATAATAATTTTTTAAAACATACTTTCTAATAATATACATTTTTTTTAAAATTTAATATCACAATTAAGATTATTTAGATCAAAATTGATAAAATCACAAGTTTTTTTTATCTCTTATATGAAAAAAAAATGTATATTTTTAAAATAAAAAAAGACTGTAATTTTAATATATTAAGGGAGAACAATGTAATTTAGTTTATTTAAAATCATGACAAAATGTTTATTAAATAAACTAACAATGTCTAACTCATATTTAGTCACAATATTACTTGACTCCGTGAGGTGCTTTAGTTACTTTTCTGCCCTTTAATCATTTTACGCCATTTAAGTTTTTAAGGTCTTTTAAGTTTTTTAAGTCCTTAAGTCTTTCAAAAAGTCTTTTTAAGTCTTTCTAAGCCTTTTAGATTCTTAAGGTACTTAAGATTATTTAAACTTTTTAAGAAGTCTTTTAGATTTTAAAGACCTTTAAGTTCTCTCAGATTTTTAAATTTTTAGAATTCTTTAGACCTTTTAAACAAATAAAGTTTTTAAAGTTCTTTACGTCTTAAAAGTTTTATTCTTAAGGTCTTTTAAGTCATTAAACTGTTTTAAAAAATCTTATAAATCTTTTAAGTCTTTTAAATTTTTAATACCTTAAAATTTTTAAGGTCTTTTAGATCTTTAAATTTTAAGACTCTTTAAATTATTTAGACTTTTAAAGACTTTAAAAGTCTAACGGACATTAAAACCCTTTAAGATATTAAGAATTTAAAAGACTTAAGAGATTAAAAAATCTAAAAAACTTAAAAAAAATATTTATTTAAAACCTTAAGAACTTAAAGCGCCTTAAGATTTAGAGTACCTAAATGATGGCAAAAGTTTTAAAAATTTAAAAGAGTTTAAAAGACTTTATAAATTTTAAGAGATTAAAGAGTCTTAAAAACTTAAAGGGTTTTATAAACTTATAAGATTTTAAAAGGCCTAATAACTTTAAAATCGTGAAGGACCTTAAGAATTTTAAAAACAATAGAATTTAAAAAATTTTAAAAGTGTACTTAAAAATAGATTTTAGAGAAAAAAAATATAAAAAAAATATATTAACATTTTTTTTATATATTTTTTTAAATTTAAAAAAATCGATAAATTTTAAGTTAACTCTAATCTTTATTAATTTTAATGATTGGAATTTTTGGAGAACTTATAATTTTATCCTCTCAAATTTCTTTTGCCTCGTGATAGCGCGACTCTTATCATATCGAACCACTTCGTGCACGAAGATTGTTCTGTACGTTCACCTCATTGTCCTGTCGCCATCATCGTTGTCGTTTATTGCTGCCATTCATCATCATCATTCATCGCCTATTTCATCATCAGCACCAAGGTAAGCGCTATTCCAATCTTCGCACTCTCTATTTTTGAGTTTTCATCAGAGGCCTCACTCTCCTACTATTACAGTATATCTATATTGATTTTTCTGATTGTTCATAAGATTAGATTAATAGTGGTATCCTTGCTATTTGATATGTTAAACCTAAGATTGGCTGAAGTATATTTTGAGGTTAATCTCTGCATTTGTGGAGTTTCAGGACACTGGTGATGGAGGCTGAAATAGATTCCATGTGAAAATTAATCTGAATTAGTCTGATTTACTATAAATACCACTACCTAATGCATCCCAAAACCCACCAAAATCTGCTTCATTCTAGTGCCTTTATAATCTCCACACTAGCATATTTTATGCATATTCAAGTTAAAACAAACTTTTGTAAATTGTTAGTGTGTTCGTTGTGGCAGAAGCACAAAGGTCTCATTTGAAGGATATGGAATTTGAGGGTTGTGATGGGAAGGAAATAAATAAATAAATGGGGCCTCTTCGTGTCTCTTATAATGCCAGATAAGCTGATTGTGAATTTATTAGCAATGTTATCAGTGTCACCACTTTAGTGTTTATTACCACATGTTGTAACAATGCTACCACACTTTAATGTGGGGCAATTTGAGAGAATCAAAAAACTACAGAGTTTAGAGTGGTGAATATCTTGTATTCAGACATGGTATATCGTCTAATTAATCTTTGTATTTTACGCATGCCTTTAATTTGTCTTCTTCATTTTCTTTCTTTCTTTCTTTCGTTCATTCTCATGATTATCTGTTTATCTTTTTGCATTCTTTCGTTAATAGAACCAAATCAGTTTGGTTATTGACAGAAACTTCAGTTTCACTTTCATCTTTTTGTCTTGTAAGATGCTATGCATGCATTTTTATCTTTCTGATGTAATCTGTTGTGCTCTTTTTTTATCAATGCCATTACGAAAAGGAAAATAGATAGGTATAATTTTTATTTTTATCTTTTTATTTTTGTTTCTTTACAGTTATCATTTAGATTCAAAATACAAAATAATCATTATTTTGTCTTTATAGATGAAAAATGAAGAGGTGGAGAGAAATCTTGCATTGTTTAGATGGAGAGAAATATGTAGAATGGCTATCGTTCAAGTTGTGTGCCTCATAATTTATTGGTATATAAAGAGAAAATGTTGTCAAATAGGCCAATTGATCATAGTATAAATTTGGAGAGAGATAAAATGCGAGCAAAAATAATGAGTCAAATTACTAGTAGTGAATGACACAAAATAATAAGAACGGGGCCTCAAAAATTTTTGAATTTGTGTGCGAAATTACAACAAATGGGTCTCCTCCCAATACAAAGAGCAACTATAAAGGAACAAGTTGCCAAAACTCTTTATATACTAACTCATAATGTTAGAAATCGAGAGATTCAATTCTGGTTTCAACGTTAGTCATCATTTTCACCATGTTATTCGATCTTTAATAAAATTAGAAGATAAATATCTCAAACAACCTGATGGCTCAGAAATTCCAGCAGAAATTCCTGGAAGCAACAAGTTCTACCTGTATTTTAAGGTAAAGTTCGTTTTCAAATTGGAATTTAGAGATTTGGCAAATAAGAAAGATATTCTTTTTTATTTAATGCACAAATATACTACTAGGATTGTGTTGGAGCAATAGACGGTACACATGTTCGAGTAAAAGGGTCTCCGATGGATGCTCCAAAATATCGTGGTAGGAAAGAGTTTCCAACATAAAATGTATTGGCTGCATGCTTATTTGATCTAAGATTTACCTATATTTTACCTAGATGGGAGGGCATTGCATTTGATTCAAGGGTGTTAAAAAATGCACTAAATAGAACATATTACCTTTAAATACCTGTAGGCAAGTAACATACCACATATCTTTTTGGTACTTTTTCTTTTTATTTTCTTATTTATATATATTCTAGTGATGAATATTATTTTGAATAGGTAAGTATTACCTTTTAGATGTTGGATTTACGTTGAGAAAAGGACTTATTACACCTTATAGAGGAGTACGATATCACTTGAAAGAATATTCAGCAATAAATCCACCTCGAACCGCCCAAGAATTATTCAATCTTCGACATTCATCCTTGCGTAATGCCATTAAAAGGGCATTTGGAGTTTTTTTAAAAAACGATTTCCTATTATTGCTAGTGGCACTGAACCATTTTATACAGTGAAGACCCAAAATCTTATGATTTTGGCGTGTTGCATTTTGCATAACCATTTGATGTTGGTAGACCCAAATGAAGAGTTGATTGCTCATGTTGATGAAGAACTAGCTAATCAAAGTGCACCTCAAGGACATTACTATGCCCCAAGAGATGAGGATGAATATACAATTTTAGGAGAGAATTTAAGATCTTTTATAGCAGATGCTGTGTGGAGAGATTATTCATCTTAATTTGATTTGGATCGTTTGACAATAATGTGTATAGGATAAATTCTACCTCTCTTATGTTATGTAATGGTTTTATAATTGTTTCTCTTACTGTGATTTCTTTTTTGCTGTGATTTTCATGATATGAGTGTTTTGGTTTCTATATATGATGTGAAATTGGCATGTGAATCTTATTTTGCAAATCTCTTTCCTGTTGGTTTGGCTTAAAAAACTGAACTTTTGAGGTTATTATGGAATATTATGCATTATTTTTTATGAAGCTTAACATAATAATATGCTTGAGAAGAGTATGACCAGTGACAAACCAAAAAAAGGCAGTGGTTGAAGAGAGACATGGACATTTGTGATGGATGATGTTCTTGTTGATGCTTTCTTTCATCAACATAACTTGGGAAATAAACATAATGGAAATTTCGCAATGTCAGCATATGACAACATAACTAAAGAGTTAGAAGCAAAATTCAATAGAATTTTTTAAAAATAAAAGGTAAAGAGTTGTTGGAAGACTATAAAGAATCATTTTGGTAAGTGTTATGATTTATTCAAAAATGGTTCGAGTGGTTTTGTTTGGGATCCAATTGCAAAGCGTTAGTGTTCTGTGCCTGTAGTTTGGCAAAATTAATAGAGGTTTGTTATAAATATCTTTCCTTTTCAATTTCTAGAAATAGTTACTTGTTATGTTTTCACTGTACTTTAATATTTTTTGTTTTTTGTTTTTGATAGACAAAACCTAAAGCGGAAGAGTAGATGAAGAAACCTATCCTAAATTATGACAAGATGATGGTCATTTATGAAAGTGATAGAGCTACAGGACAAGCTGCTCTAACTGCAAAAGAACTGAGGCAGAAGAGGTCTTTTATTGAAGAAACAGATTCAATGGATACCATTGGTGTTGCCTCAGAGAGCTTCCAAGATTTGGGTGATGAAAATGTTGTGACATGTCCTGAGGCACGAGTTGTTCAAGGTCGAACCATTGTAAGTAGTTCAAATCCAACAAAAAAACCCAAGAAGCCAAAGGATGACAAAGAAATTGAAGGAATTAAGGAGGCGCTTCAAGAGATTGCTCGAGAAATTAAAGAGGGGAATGTTGTATATGAGAAAGTAAAACAAAAAGGACCAATTTCTGAACATGAACTTTGGAAGCTTTTAGAAGATTTAAAGATTGACGAGAAGCTATTCAACCTTTGCTATTTATATCTTCTTGATAATCTAGAGAAGATAAACAGATTAATTGGATGCCCAAATGATAAACACAAGGGGCTACTACTTCATATGGTTTTTGGTTCCTCTAATCCACCAAGGTAATTCTCCTCTAACCCACTATTGATAGTAATTTGCTTCCACCATTCTTCACTTGTAATTTTGCACCACTAGTCTAGCTCACTTATCCTTTTTTTAATGCAGACACTAAGAGGTGTCTATATTTGCTAAAGTTTGATATGCAATTTCAAGTTGTTCATACTATTATGTATATCATAAGTATTGGTGAGGCATGACAGAACCATTATAAAAGCTTGTTTTTAAGTTTTTTTTTAGTAAGTTTGTGTGTTAAAAACATGTTTTAGGATATTTATATTTTCTAAAAAAATCTTGTAATTAGTTTTTAATTTCTGATATTTAAATTTATTATTATTTTTCAGGTAAAGAACACGGAGTTGATGAAAGTTATTATTTTTATATATTTTTTAATTTTTATATTTATCCATCTTTTTGACATTTTACAAGTTTTTCTAAAATGTATATCCAATAAATCTTTATTTAATTTATCTTGAAACATACATTGTTCTATTAATTAAATAATTTATCAAAATTAAATAGTTATTACATAAATTAAATAGTTCTTTTAATAAAATAAAATATTGGGCATTTTATACAAGGGAAATGCAAAACAAAAAACTTTCTACCACATATAATCTAGTTGGTTTTTATTTATTTTGAAAGACATTTTATTTTATGTTAAATGTGGTAGTCCCTGGTTTCTTGTTGTTCATTGCACATAATCTTTTTAAATTTTTAAATTTTTATAAATAACATCATCTATTAATTTTTGTATGTAGATGATTTTTTCATCTAATCTTTATATTGATGTGAGCATTGAGACTTCATTATCACTCAAATGACAATTGGGTATATTATTTATAATGAAAATTTTGTTTACATTTTGCTTCTAATCCATTTTTCTTAAACTACAGAAATCTGTTTTTCTTGGTTGATTTTAATTACATTAAGAATCACTCAAATAAAAAATTTGTTCACATTATGAATCACAATCATTCCACTATAACTCCGCACATTCTCATGCTTGAAATTCTGTACTTACAAAGTTACCAATATTAAAGGGTAGGCATATTATACTTCTAATTTTCCATTACCCATTAGCATAACAACCTGCATTATGGTTACATATTTACAATTACTACTACATCACACCGGTCCCCATGATGAGAAAATGATTTTAATCTATCATGCAAAAAAAAAAAAAAGTACTTTCTAGGGACTAAATCAATCACTAATACCAAAGCCTAAATGCAGCTAAAAAATTAGAGACCAAAAGTTTAATATTTTACACAAGATTGAACATAATCATCATCAAGATTCCCAAAATGGGATTCCTTATGAAGATTATAGCTTCACCACTTCAAACAATAATCAACACTGATACAATATCATTATCAATTATCAAATAATCTATTGAAATCCTTAGTTTCAAAAAAACTATCCCAGTATCATGAATATTCAATATAACCAAAATTGGCTTTTTAATCATCCAAAGCCCTATTGCAGTAGTGTTAACTTCTTATTGAATGTCAATCAAGAACAAGACATCAAATAAAAAGAAGAAACAGAGGCTCAATGTAATTTGTTCAACAAAGAAATTCATTCAACATCATTACACCAAAACCAAAGGACGAATCGTACATTCTTAGACTAAAAAAATCGTATTACTAACATACCTGTTATCTCAACACAAAGCAACGATTCAACCATATATGTTTTAACTCGAATGGGAAATATGGTTAGAAAAAGTAGAGAGACAAGAAGAGAGAGAGAGAGAGAGAGAATATGCGCTCTTCTATTACGTAGAGTGACAGTCGATAACCACGTAGGTGGTAGACGTGGATGAGAAACACAGAAGAAGCATTGGTGCACTGGGAATTTCTTCGATTAAAAAGTTTTTAAGCTGGATCCTTTAGGGCATGAGTTAGATGGGTTGAGAAGATGAAGTTGAAGTCTGACGGTATCGATGGGTTTTCGAGTCAAAGGAAATTCCTTTGTCTAAATCAGCTAATAATCTTGGGTGAAGTCAAAGTTGCTGACACATCATTTTGACCTAATGTTTTAATGGCTAAATTAAAATCGTATATAATTTTATAATTAATAAACTGTCAAATTATAATTTAAAATCTTAAAATCATATTGCTACTCATGCGAATAGTGGAATACTGATATGATCATGTTATTGATATGTGAGTTGCTAAATTTGAGCATTGTTTTAACAATTAAACATGTGTAGAATTTGTGGAGATAATGGAATAAAAAGGTAATAAAGAGGGTAAAATAGTAAAATTATGTTAAATCTTATTATTTACCTTTCATTTATTTTGTCTTATTTATTTTCAACATCCAAACAAGGGAGAGAAAAATTAATACTTAACCTTTCCTTTCATTCCTTTTCCTCTACCTTTAATTGCATCCCTTCCCTTCCGTTCTTTATTCCCAAACATACCATAAGGCCCTTAAGAATCATAAGGACTTTTAGGGCATAAAGGGTCTTAAGAAACTATAAAGGCCTTAAGGGCATTAAAGGTCTAAAGTGCCACTAGAATCTAAAGGTCCTTAAGTGCTCATAGAGCTTTAAGGGCATTAAAGGCCTTAAGAACTTAAAAGGGCTTAAAGGACTTAAGTGGCCTTAAAGGCCTCAAGGGCTTCATAAAGGGCCTAAATGATCTTAAGGACCTAAGATACAAAAGGAACTTAAGAACTATAAGGGCACTAAAAAGCTAAAGGTCTTTAAGAGCCTAAAGAGCCTTATAAGATTTAAAGGCCTTAAGGGTCAAGGTACTAAGAACCTAAAGCGCTTAAAAGGTCTTAAGAAACTTAAAGGCCTAAAAAGTCTAAAGAACCTTATGGGATTAAGAACCTAAAACGCTTAAACAACTTAAAGGACTTATAGGCTCCTTAAAAGACCTAGAGGGATTAAAGGGCGTTAAGAACTTTAAAGGCCTTTAAGGCATAAAGGCCCTAACCTTAAGGGCATAAAGAATCTAAAAGATTTATTGGGCTTCCTAAAAGGCCTAAAGAGATTTAAGGACCTTTAAGGCATAAAGGTCTTTAAGGGCCTAAAAAGCCTTAAGAACCTGAAGGGCATTAAGAACTTAAAAGGCCTAAAGGGCTTAAAGTATCGAAAGGATTTCAATGGCTTGAAGGGCCTTAAGGGTCTGAAGGGCCTTAAGGGTCTAAAGGGCCTATAGTGCATAAATTGCTTAAAGGGTTAATAAGACCTTACTCATGTGCTCTACCTTACCTTTGCGACACATTCACTAATAGGCTCATTAACAATAACAAGTTCATTTAACAGTAACAGGCTCATTAACAGACTAATATTACACTATTTTAGCTTCATGTTGTGGCAATCACTACACTGTTTCACCATTCATCACTACCTGGTTGTCATATGAATTCTATCCCAGGTCAATGCTTAAACTATATAAATCATCCACTAGTAAAGGTATGAAAATTTCCTACTCTTCATCTTTGTCCTTCAAAGAAAAAATATCGTCATAAAAAAATTACATCACTTGATAAAAAGACTTCTTCAGTTTCTTAGTAAAAAACTTTATACTCTTTACAACTTGAAACATACTCAATAAAAAATACACCAATTAGCTCTAACATCAAACTTCCTTTTATATGGAGCATTATTTGTAGGAAAGCACAAAGACCCAAACACCTTCAACTGGTCATAAATTTCTTTCTTCTAAGTTAATACTTCAAATGGAAACTTTCATTTTAGGACTACTGATGAAAATTTTTTGATAACATATGTTTTTGTCAACATTGCCTCACCCCAAAACTTGTCATGTAAACTTGCATGAAATAACCATGATCAAGCTACTTGAACTAGATGCCTATGCTTCCTCTCTACTACACCATTATGTTGAGGAGTTTATGAATACATTTTTTTTATGGAATATTCCCTTCTCATTAAATAAAATATGACAAAAATTACTTAAAAATTCAACCTCATTATCAGTCCTTACAATTTTAACCATTGCATTGAATTGATTTTAAAGATATCTAAAAGGCTTATTCAACAACCCAACAGTTTGTGTCTTGTTCTGCATAAGGTAAGTCCAAACAGCCTTAGAAAAAAATCATCAACTATTGTAAGCATATAATATGCCCCTAACAAAGAAGGTTTTTTGCAGGGTCCCATATATCAACATGTAACAAGAATTAGTATGTATTGAGCTCAAGTTCAAAGTTTGTCTAGTTTGTTTGGCAATATTACAAGTACTAAAAATATCAAAATTATTATTTCCTTGTATAAAAGGTAAATGATACATCACTCCCTTTGATGGATGTCCTAATCTTTCATTCCATATATCATGATTAACAACAGATTTTTTACAAACAAAGATTCTATAATAAATTCCTTCTTATTTTCACTTATATCTTCATTATTCAGCACATATAGATTCTTGATTATTCTCCCAATAACTACTATCTTCTTACTCGAGAGGTCCTTCATGACACATTTAGATGAGTCAAATTTGACTTGCATACATGATTCATATGTCACTTTACTTACTAAAATCAAATTATATTTGAATTAAGGTACATAAAGCACATTTCTAAGTGTTAATTTTTTATTCATCATAGCTTCTTCAATGTATTTTACCAGTTTTAAACTACCATCTAAAAATTCTACAACATTTCTTCCTTCTATCTAACTTACTCGAGATAACAGGCTTATGTCACCACAAATATAGCTGGAAGCCCCATAATTAATTATCCATTATGCATTATTTAAGTAATCAAAACCCACAATGTTAATACACCTAGAAAAATTACCTAAAAAAATATGTAAAGCAGCTTGTGCTTACAGAAATGTCTTCAATTAAGCCTTTACCCTGCATATATTTCTTTACCTCATTTTGCACAATTTCAGAAATAGATGCCATATCAAAATTTGTACCTCTGTGGCTTTATTTAGATTTTGCACTTATTTAACTTGCCTTGAAATTCAAACCATGAGTCTAATGTGTGTAAAGGATGGAAATTTATTCAAGTTATCCCTTGCAATTCATCTGCTACACAAGATTCATCGACAACACACACCTTTGGAGCTAGAGGGTTAGAGCGTGTAAAGGCTCAAGAGCTTAAGAGCTTAAGCCTCAAGGTAAAGCTAAAGTTTTCCTTTCACCATTAATCAAACTTTACAGGTTGAGATTTGTGGATACATTGGACCCTTATGTTTTTTTATTTTGCTTTATATCTCATAATAATAGTATGTATAGGTGTTAAAATAGGCCAATCCGTAATTTATGGGGTTAGGCTAAAAATTTTTTGTCCCAAATTAAAACCAACCCAGCCTTAGTCTCTTTGGAAAGGGAGAAACTTGTTATTTCTTTCCAAAAATACTTATTTTTAAGGTGTTTGGAAAAACGTTAAAAGTATTTTTGGGTGATAGTAAAAATAATTTTTTAGTTTTTCAATAGAAGCTAAAACTTAAATACTTTAGGACAAAAATGCTTTTACCAAAATTTTATATTACTACTATTGTGATTTTTTTATATTTTATTTAATAAATATTTATAACTATTAATCTACCTAAATAACATTAATATATTTAATTAATAAAAAATAATAAATACCAATATTTTATTAATTAAAATTAATAATTTATTGAATTAATAAACTAATTACAATTTTATATTTTATTTTATTTTTAAAAATTAACAATCATAAATATTTATAATGATTTATCTATTTAAATAATATTAATAATAAACTAAAATATAAACATATTTTTTTTCATTTGACAATCAAAAGCACTATTTTATAAAAATTTTCCAAATATAAACGCAATTTCTCTCTCACAACACTTTTTCTAAAGCTCCATCTAAAAAGAAATCATTTAAAAATAAGCAGATCTTAGAAGCAATTCCAAATAGGCTATTGCAAGTTTTTAGTTATGAAGTAGAAGTGAAAAATTGTAGTTTATTTTTCTAAGAAAAAGTAGAAACTGAAAATTAAATATTTCATAACAAATATATCTCTATCCAAAATTTCTTATTTACTTTAATAATTTTAAACTTTTTTTCAAACCTTCACAAACACAAATTTCTTATGTTTGAATTATACTTCTTCTTTTTGTGAATAATTATATATATATATTTGAAACATATAAATCATAATATAGAGCATTTATATGTATTATATTTTTTAAAAACTTTTATTGAGATTTTTATATTTTAATTAATTAATAATAATAACTTAACAAAAATTAACTATATATATTTATAACCATTTATCTATTTCCCTTTGTGATTGCTTTTAATATAATACTTATTTTCAAAAGTCTTCTTCTCAAATGGAGTTTCAAAAAAGTACTGTGAAAGAGAAACACTTTGCTTTTGATTAATTTGTATAAAAAAATACTTTTCACTTTCAAATTACCATAAAAATTATGTTTACATTTATTTTTTTATTTAAATAGATAAATAGTTATAAAAATTTATTGTTGTTAATTTTATTAAGTTATTAATTATTAATTAAATAAAATATAAAGAATAAAATCACATAAATTTATATATAAATTCTTTATTCTTTGATTTATATGTCTCAAAATAATTTATACATAAGGAGATTTTTCAATAATGTCATCCCTAATTGTATTCCTTTTCAATTCCATAAAAATGAAAAATTTTGGAAAGGGCTAAGGTAAAAGATAATAAGGGTATTATAATAAATATGAAATTTTAGTATGAGTGCTTTTGTCCAAAAATAATTTTCGTCTTATACTTCTAGCCAAAAGTAAAAGTTTCAATCTTTAACTTGTACTAATCTACTCTAAAATTAAGAAACTACTTTTTCTAATGCTTAAAAGTATTTTTAAGAGTTAGCTAAACACCATATTTTTTTTTTTAGAAAAAAAGTGCTTTTAATTTTTTAAGAAAAGAAGCAGCTTCTTTGGAGAAAAAAATATATCAAACAGGCTCTAATAAATAATAAAGTAAATATTTACCTATTATTTTTAGTAATTTGATAATCATTAATATTTTTACTCAAATAGCACTTTTTCTATTAGATTTAAAAAATATTTATTTTATATTATTTAAATAAATATTTAATATTTTTAATATTAATAATAAATATAAAAATATTTTGGTTACATTGGTTGAAAATTGAAATTGTAACTTATTTGTGAGTGGCATTTCTCCCCAATTATTGGGAAAAAAAAAAAAAATCCTAATAGGATAACTGGAAAATATTCGCATTCCTCGCGGATGCCTGCTTTCTTTCCTTAATCGATCCTCGTCTCTCAGACAGAACGAGAAGCTAAACTGTTAAGAGCCCCATCTTCTCAATTCTAGTCCATGGCGAAGACACTAATTTCATCTCCTTCATTTATCGGCACGCCACTCCCTTCATTATCTCGCCTTCGTCTTCGCACCTTCCATCGCCGCACGCTAGTTACCACCAGAGTTAAATTCTGCTTCCACGAAATTCCCCCAATTCAGTCTATTACTTATTCGTTTGAATTCAACCATATTGTTAATAGGGTCGAAGGCCTTCTTTACACCCTTGCTGACGCCACGGTTGCATTGGATTCTGCTGCTGCTGCTTCTGGTTCTAACTCCACAGATGCTGCTGTACAGAAGAATGGAGGATGGTTTGGTTTTATATCCGAAGGAATGGAATTTGTTCTCAAGGTAATCTTTTCAGCTTAAGCAGAACGTCATGGACTCATGGAACTTGTTCTCAAGGTGATGCTGCTTGCTTATATCTTCAAACACTCGTTATAACTAAATTATGCTGGCCACTCATCAAAAGTGAGAATGAAGCATTGGATTTTGAGGTTTATTGCTTTTATGGTAATGAAATGAACTCTGAAGTTTTCAAGATATTGGGTGTTAAGATAATGATAAACTGGGCAAGTTCTGAGCTATTACGCAGGAAAAGTGTCCACTTTTCAGCTGTAAAATTTAATAGAGAATTTGAAGATTGTCACGGTTATGCACTAGGGATTTATACTTGTTAATTGCAATTATTGCTTTTTTGTTATATAAAAAATCCATGCCTGCTATTTGATTGTTTCTTAGGTACTTGTATTGACTATTTATATAATGTGTTGTATTCAGGTGTTAAAGGATGTCCTTAGCGCCGTGCATGTGCCTTACTCATACGGATTTGCCATAATATTGCTCACTGTTATCGTTAAAGTTGCTACACTTCCCTTGACGAAGCAACAGGTTTGTACAAAATTACAGCTTTTTCAAAGAGAAAATAGTGAGAGACAAATTTTACAATTGTCCTGAAACTTTTTTAAATATTGACATCACTGTGTTTATAACAGTTTTTTCCTTCTTGCAATAGTAATAATCTGTTCTACAGAGCATGGGATCTTCTTGAAATCAACATGAATTTAACATCAATGAACTTGAACTGAAATAATCTTTTTCACTTGACAACGATGTTACATTACATGCAAGTGCCCATTTTAATCAATTGTAGGTCAAATCAACACTTGCTATGCAAAATCTTCAACCTAAAATTAAGGCCATTCAAGAAAGATATGCTGGAAATCAGGTGAGGGACATTGTTGGTTGTATGTACATAATCAAACATCCAATTTTATTTAAAAGAAAATGTAATGTCGTTTAACCATGAAACCGTAGCATGGTTCTTTCTGAACTATTCATTCTGTTGTCTTCCTTTTAAGGAAAGAATACAACTTGAAACATCAAGGCTCTATAGACAGGCTGGGGTTAACCCATTGGCTGGTACTTTTATTTGACTGTTGCTTTTCTTTTTCTCTTATTGTTATTCTCATTTCTGGTTCCGTATATTATATATTACTCCTTAACATATGAACTATGAAGTTAATGGCTCCAATAAAATCATAAACCAGTAATGGATATATGTGATGACAAGTCCAATAACAGAATTTTGGAATATTAATTCAACCATATTGCCTTACAGTCTTTCTTTCAACTTGAGAACTAATATCTTAAGTAGAAATTGGTACATTTTCTATATATACACTGCCCTTACTACAATTTCATCATTTTGTTTGTTTCCATGTATAGGATGTTTACCAACTTTGGCAACAATTCCAGTCTGGATAGGTCTCTATCAAGCTTTATCAAATGTGGCAAATGAGGTAATCAATGGTGTAAAACCTTAATAATTTGATTGAAGATTTTTTTATGGACAAATTGTGGAGACAATTTTTTTTATGGGTTGCTGATTTTGGAAAACTTTTAACTTGAAGGGATTGTTAACAGAAGGTTTCTTTTGGATCCCATCTTTGGGTGGTCCTACTACCATTGCTGCTCGACAAAGTGGAGCTGGAATTTCTTGGCTTCTCCCATTCGTGGTAACAAAAATATCTTTTCCTTCATATGTAAAATATAATTTGCTTCTGGTTCTCTTTTCCTCATGCATATGACTTTATGACATACAGTACATCTGGTTATAAATATTTTTTGTTGGTAGTAGTTTGAACAAGTTTGGACTTGCTATTGTCTGTTCCCACAATATTTCTCATTAGGCTGTACTGAATTCTAATTTATGAGTGTTAAGCATTGACTGATCCATAGTCCACAGTAACCTAAGATGACATGCACACAATAGTGACAATACAGTGGTGATAAAGTTATAGATGCAGTTGTTCTTGTTCAGTTGTTGCAGTCATCTTTTGAGTGGAAATAAATAGCGGAATTTCTTTCACAAGTTTATACGTTGTGCTTATTATATGTTACCACAACAATCATCTTATATGCAGGATGGCCATCCACCATTGGGTTGGCATGACACTGCAGCATATCTCGTTTTACCTACCCTCCTTATTGTTTCTCAATACGTTTCAATGGAAATCATGAAACCTCCTCAGGTAATCATATCCCTTCTTCTATTTGATTTTTTTTTTACCATGAGAATCCTAAATGATTTCATTTGACAGACCAACGATCCATCTCAAAAGAACACACTTCTTGTTTTCAAGTTTCTTCCACTCTTGATTGGTTACTTCTCGCTTTCTGTCCCATCAGGATTGACAATTTACTGGTTAGTTTCGCGCTAACTATATTATGACTTTTCTGAATAGACTTTTATCATATTTTTTGTCACAACTATCCACATTTTCCCCCTATTTTCTGGGTTGTATTCTTGTAATTGTATGTCTCTTCTACTCCCTCTCTTACCTTTCCGGAGAAAATGAGCATCAACTCATTGGTCATAAGATTCACAATTGATAACATCCATATAAATCTGCCTAATGAATTCAATAATCATTTCCTTGATATGCCTATCTGATGATGATTAACACAATTACAGAGAAAACTTAAATTCTGGTTCTTGAATATACACATCTGTCAAGAGAAAAATTCAGAGCTTTTGGTGTCATACATGATATGGTGTAGTTTTCAAATTGTATATAAGTATCTTCTTCCAATGATTGAGTAAACATGTGTTCATAATGTACAAAAGTTTGCTGATCGAATTTGTGAGATAGGTGCAATAATGATGCTTGTGTTCTAGGAAAATATACAGCGTTTAAGTGATTGAATCCTGTTTGAGTATTTTGCCTGGACTAGATCACTTGCCCATTCGTTATTCACCCAAAAGAAAAGCTATAGCTGTCTTCCTTGATTATCATTTCCTTTTACTAGGTTTACAAACAATGTCCTTAGCACCGCACAACAAGTATGGCTGCGAAAATTTGGAGGTGCAAAGCCTGTGGTGAATGAAAATGCAAGCGGAATTATTACTGCAGGACGTGCTAAACAATCAGCTTCTCAGCCAACAAGAGCTGGTGAAAGGTCAGTTTTATATGATAAAGAATGCAGACTAACTGTTTCAACTCCTCTGGAAGTTCTCTTTATATAGAATTGGTGATGTACAGATTTAGGCAGTTTAAGGAAGAGGAGAAGAAGAAGAAAAAATCAAGCAAGGCTCTGCCAGTGGAAGAGGCTCAAGCTCTGGCTTCTTCTTGTGATTCCGGTGATGGTTCAGATGAAGAAAGTAATGACAAGGTACAATTGTAGAGTTTCTCTTTCTCTGACGTGATAATGTGATAGAGCCATCCTAATCTCAGAACTAGCAATTACTTGTGAATTCAGTATTATGTTAATTTCCCTTCTGAGAGAAATGAACAAAAAAAAAAAAATGGAAGGAAAAAGGAAAATCTCTACATATTACTGGTCATGTTCATCCACTATGAATAGCATTCTGAAACAGAATTTTGGGATCATAATTTGTATCCTATTTTAACAAAAAATCTCTAACCCCAAGTCAACTTTTTACAGGATCAGGAAACTACAGAAGAAGCATATGCTTCTACAGTTAGCAAAGAGGACCCGAGTTATTCCAGACAAAAAAGGAACAAGCGCTCAAAGCGGAAGCGTACTGTATGAAGAAAGTACCACATATGGTTGTTTGTAGCTTGTAGTGAATCTTGTATATCTCGACCGATTGTGTCATAGCCTTAATTATAGTCTTTGCATTAACTAAATAAGTAAAAAATATATAATTTTAAAATCATATTATATATTTTACCAATAAAATAAAAGTTTTGTTTAGCAGTGCATTGATTTTTGTTAAAGTTTCATTTGATTAGTTTATAAGATTTTTAAACATTAAAAATTATTATTTTGTTAACTTTTTATAATTTTTAAGACATTAAATGCTTTATTAATCAATCATAAAAATTTTAACCAACATCATTAGAACACTGGTTAACAAAACTTATAAAATAAAATATCTTGTTATATTTGAGTGTTGGACAAGTATCAACACAATATGACTTCATTTGGAAAAAAAACAGTATTGGTGAAAGATTAAAATTATGAATTAGCATTAATCAATTATTGAGTAAAGTATTATATTATGCAATAATATTAAATCATTGGTTTAAGTTTGATATTACGTGATTGAACAACTCTTAAGAAAGAAGCCCTAATTCTCAAATCATTTTAATTTAATTATCTTGTTTAGTTTCCTTTTAGGGTGTCTTTTATATTTTTTGGGGGAGGGGGGTTTAAAATAAAGAAAATGTTGTCACATATAAATTTGTTAATTAAATCTTACATAAATTTGTTATATGATAACAGTTGAAGGAATAATATGATCTGAAAAATAATTTAATATAATTTTATTTTTTTATAATTATCAATTTTAATTACATGCATGTTATTTTTTTTATACTAAACTCGTAACATGTGACAGGTTTATATATAATTTATATAAATTAGAGTGTATAAAATGAGCACTCTTAAAACAGTAGAGTTAAAATGTCCAAATTTTGACAAAAAAACTAAACATTTATTCTATTTAAATTAATGTTAGACTTATATGCAATTCTTTATACATATATATATATATATCTTTGCAATTAAGTTTTTTAATTAAAATAAAATATGTAAAAAAATTTTAAAAAAATTAATAATAAGTAAGATGAGTTATATAAAATATACATATATTAATTTTTTATTAAAAAAATTTATGATAAAAATATAAAAATTACACTTAATTTTTTTAAAATTAACTAATTAATATGTTGCTTTACGCTAATACATGGGTGACTCATAATAAGAAGAGTGGATCACTTTCCTATACTTTTCCTGATCTATTTGTTTTTTATTAAAAAATTTTATGACAAGGATATAAAATTACACCTAAATTTTTTTTAAATTAACTAATATGTAGCTTTGCGCTAATACTTGGGTGACTAGTAATAAGAAAAGTGGATAACTTTCTTATACTGTTCCCAATCTCTATAAAATTGAATGATTTAAAGTAAAAAAGAGAAATGAAGTTCATAAAATATGGAAAAGATAAAAAAAGAAATTGGGTCTTAATTTATTTAAAATAAATTTTTTATTTAGCTTTTTTATTTATCTTTTTTTATTTTAAACACTTCATTCTATAAATAAAAACATCTTTTTTGGATCTCCATGATCTTTTCTTATTAAAAGAAGATCAATCATAATTTTTTAATCTGTTTATTTAATCTATCAATACTTACCTAAAATGAAAAAAGTGAAACTAACGTATCTTTTTTCAGAGCACTTCTTACGTACACTTTATGTACGTACAATAAAAAATAATGAAAAGTTGAGACTAAGTCTTACTGTAAATGTTTAATTACAACCCTTCAATAGTACTTACATAAAAATTTTCCATTTTGAAGCCAAAAAATGAGATTCGTGCACAAGTATATCATAATCCTAGACGCGTTCGGATTGTCTGCTTGGCAGTTTTTTGCGTGGCACTAGCTTGGCACTTAGTGGCGGTTTTTTCCGCTGCTAAAATTTCTTGCAACAAAAAGTATTGCTACTATAACTTTTTTAAAATTAATTATTTAAACAAAATTTATAGCAGCAGTAATATTCGTTGCAATAATATCATAACAACTTTAGCAGCGAAAAAAACCGCCGCTAAAAATTCCGAACAGAAATGTACAAGCAGAGGATCCAAAATCATCCTAGACTGAGATTCTTCTCTTGCGCCAGCAATATTTTTGTCGTTACCCATTCCTTTCCATTTCCAAGCTCCAAGCCAAGCCAACGCTGATCTCTTCACTTCTCGTTCACCCATGGCCCACACACACAGAAATTTGTGATTTGTGACAACATAGTTTCCACTTCCCATGATCTCTAAAGTCCGAAAAGGGAAGCTCGCCAACATAATTTATTAGTTTACCGCTTTTTATTAACACTTCAAATTGAGATAATAATTCAAAACCATGAAGCAACAATGGATCCGAGAAAAAAATCTTGTATATACATACCATGTCATTCATTTACTATCTAATAATAATAAAATTACTTATTCATCTTTATATTATATATAGACCCAACAACACAACAAACAACTAAATAATAAATAAATTATCTTAATATCATTTGATAATACATATATATATAAATATGATCAATATATGTAGACAAATTTCTGAGTTGTTTCGCTTTTTGAATATCCGCGAAAGACAGATGAGAAAACACTTACCTTAAACGTTCACATGCATGATCAGTTTCGGACCTCCAGTCCCTGATGAGTTTTTACCACCTTTTGCAGAAAATATGCTCATAAGACAAAATTGCACTTCAAATATGTGGACCTTGCCACTTCCTAATTGGATTATATCAATTAGAATATATACACACACACACACACAAAAAAACAATTCGGTTCTTGTCATTGTCGTACGTACGGTTATAAAACCCACACCTCCAAGTCTTACTCTCATCTTGTCTCACTTCAAATTATCAACTTTCAATCTCTCTCAGTCACAGCTATGGCTTACTCTTCCTTTAGCTTCCCTCTGTTTCTAGCCACAGCATCATATTCATTCCTCATCTTCATTACTCTTTCCACAGCCACTACCACCTCCCCCCTCCTCTTAACCATCGTCAACAACTGCAACTTCACTATCTGGCCAGCCATTCAGCCCAACGCCGGCCACGAGGTCCTCGCAAGCGGCGGCGGCTTCTCCCTCCTCCAGTACTCCCACCACTCCATCCCCATCCCCCACCACCACTGGTCGGGTCGGGTCTGGGCCCGAACCGGATGCTCCCAATCCCGCCAGCGCTTCATCTGCGCAACCGGCGACTGCTCCGGCAGCCGGGAGTGCGGCGGCGCGGGTGGCGCAACCCCTGCGACGGTGGCGGAATTAAGCCTCCTCGAGGGGCACGGCGATTTCTCCTCTTACGGCGTTAGCCTTGTGAAAGGATTTAACGTTCCGATGACGGTGACGCCTCACGAGGGAAAGGGGGTGTGCAAGGAGGTGGGTTGTCGCGTTAATCTGCTCCGGAAGTGTCCGCCACCGTTACAGCAACGTTTACCGAAGCGTCGTGGAGCCGTGGTGGCGTGTAAGAGTGGGTGCGAGGCTTTTAATACGGACGAGCTGTGTTGCAGGAACAAGTACAGTAGTTCGAAAACGTGTAAGGCTTCGATTTATTCGCAGTTCTTCAAGGATGCGTGCCCTGCGACGTTCACCTTCGCCCATGATGCCCCTTCGCTTAAGGACAACAGGTGTACCAAGCCGCGTGAGCTCAAGGTTATCTTTTGCCATTAGAGGATCAAAGTTGTAAGAAATTTCATTAATCAAATTTCACTGTGATTGTTGTTGAGCTTGGAAATGGAATTGGAAGCTATTCAGTCGATTTAAGACTACATAAGTTTTATGCTTAATTAGTTCGTTGTGCATGCATTTGAAACCTCTTAATCAAACGAAAATGAACTAAAGATGGTGGCAGCTTCATACGACAAAACATCAACTTTCTAATATTGTCTTGGTGGGATTTAGAGTATACAAGTGCCTTATTTTTCCATATTAGCTCGTTATCCGTAAAAGAAATCAAATTTTATACATTAATTTACTTACAAATTAATGTATTAAACAATGCTTGGACTTTAAAAAATTCGCTATTATCATGGTGTTTGGATGGAAGAGTAGTACGATGTCAGTCGCATTGGAAAAACGCCAATCTGGCTTAGTTGGCTTCTATCTCGAAAATTATCTTGCCTTTATACATGTATAAATTACACTCATCTTTGAATTAAATTACGCTTATTATTTTTTAGTATAAAAAAATTACACTTACGCTAGTATGCTCATTTGTCTCGTTTGAATAAACAAGTATAGTTCCAACTCATACCTTAAGTTAAATAAGTTTAAAATTTAAATCCACCTCATCAAATTTTATTAAATAAAAAGTTCTAAACTCAACTCATATAATTTCACAAAACTATACAAAAATGGATTAAATAAGCATATATAATAAGCTATAGTTAATTTTAAAAAAATTATAAATCACAAATATATAATTTCAAAACTTAAACTTCCAATAATTAATATTATATATAGCATATCATTTAAACCCAAATTGATTATATAGTAATTATTTTATAAATTACGAAGTGAATTTTATCTTCTCAAGCATTTTATTAACAAAATATCTTATACAAAAACATAACAGACAGATAATAAATCCAAAAAAAAAAATTTACCTGGAAGGAGTGTTCATTATATATATACTCGGTACCTTTGAAATTTAATTTAATACGTACAATCTTACATGTACAAATTTTTGTTTTAGCTTATTTTTTATCAATAAAATTATTATTTTATATATTATGTGTTCATTTCAAAACAAATAATTAATTTCATAATTATTTTTATTATTATATTAAAAATTTTATGTTAAATTTTAATATAAATTTAACTATATTTGTTGTTATATTAAAAATAAAACCACAATTTTATTTTATACAAAACTCTATCTTCATTGACCAAGAAAAAAAATTAGAAGAGTAAGTATAATTTTCACTACTACAAAAAATAACTTTTAGTAGCAATTTTTTAGTCACAATTTTAATAATTGTTAGTAAAAATATAATATTGTAACAGTTTTGTAAACTATTACTAAAAATATTACTTTAGGCACAGTTTATTTGGAACTGCCGACTCTTCGTCCGGCAGGTCCTCCTCACTGGAATCGCAGTTTATTATCGATCTGTACTTTAGGGATTTTGTTTGTCTTCCATTAACTGTCTGCTCCTACATTTTTGGCTTTGCTTATCTAAACCATCATTGAATCATACTTCAGTGACATCCACGTTCAGATTGGAGAGGTATCCGGAATGGCTTCCACATTCAGTTCGCTAGAAGAAACGATTCATCTCAATCTTGTTCTGGTACTGAACTTTGATTTCTATTTTGAAGTTGAAACCGAGATTAGAAATGTCTTTCTTAGAGCATTTGAAAGTACTAGTCAACATGGAACTTACAAGGCATTTTGTTGTCCAATGTAGAACATATGGTTCAACGGAGCTTCTTGTGACAGATTTATATTTTTGTTTATTTTAAAAAGGTCAGTTATCCATAGTATTATACAGAACATACGTTAATATTCCCCTGATTGTTCAAGAAATGTTTTCCATGAATTGATTATGCTCTCAGACTTCCCAATTATATGGCTGCTGAAAAATGATATATCTTACGCTATTTTGTAGATTTCAAAGTTGTAGCTCTTGGCCATTACTTGTTAGTCTCGGAAGTAGGTCACTAATTGCCCCCTGAATTTCACTTACATGCATTCTTAAGAAGTATATGCAGTCTCTGTGGAGCCAAATTGAGTCTGAATTATTACCATGTAACATTTCAGCAAATTTACGGACCTTATTTTGGCAAACATCTCTTATTCTAATTATCTAAATTTAGGTAGAGATTTTTCCTGATGCTTCTGTTGTACCTAGATTACTGCAGAATGCAGATTCTGAAGTACATTCTTAGCTAGTTCTCTTATTTGTTTGTGTTATTATGTTTTGTATTCATGAATATATTAACTCTCTTTTTCATGTTCATGTTCTACCTAGATTATTACACTTTGATAAATTTTTATGAAGAGATGAAAGTTGGATTCAAGTTCATGTACACTTCTTACATTAATGTCTATGTTTCCAAGGGAAATCTCATTGTATTGCTAGAACTGGTACTTGCTTTTCCATTTTGTATTTTGCTCTATTCTGCTTGATCTCAAAATTTGATGCTTAGTTTGGTTTGGTCACATAATGCTAAAATTTGATCATATTCATAGGATTAGTCTGTTATAAACTTATGATATTTTCTTTAATGGCACACTTAGTTGATATAATTGATAGCTTAATTCTAGGAGATTAAGACTTGATTATGATGGAATAGAATCATGAAGTTCCTAGTGTTCCATGATTACCTTGGCAAAATAATTCATTAATTCTTCTTGTCCAGTTAATTTTTGGGATGAAATGATCCATGACACTTCCAAGGCTCCTCATTCCATTTATTCTTCTTGTCCAGTGTCTCAACTTTTATTTTCACCCCTGTAACATTCAGAAAAAGTCAATGTAGGACTTGATTCTGACATTTTGCACTTGCTTCATCAGAAACTTTCATCTATAAATTTAGATGCTACTCTTTAATTAAGGCAGATCATACAAATTTTTCTTGTGAATTCTTCAATGCTTGCAGGAATGACTTGGATTTGATTAAACTGAAAGTAAATTAGATGAGGTAAACACAAATTGATTTGGATATTACATCAACATAATATTGAAAAGCATAAAGATTTCATGCTTCTATGCTATAGCTAAGGAACACTTTAGTATCAATGTTTTACACTTTTCCATTTGGGAACACAGACACAGAGAATTTAGCTTGAAGCATCCACTGTTTTTGCTCAGGGTTTGGTTTGCTGAGTGCACAGTTTAGATCAGATTCCCACCATTTTTAGCTCAGTGCACGACCTCTGCATATGGGGTATTCTGTTCTTCACTCTTCTAATTTTTCTCTACTAATATTTGTGGGCTTCCTCTTGTGAGCATGATCATATGAAATTACAGAAAAGGAAAAGTTTAGGAGCTCAAAATTGTTTATTTAGTAACATATTTAGAAATAAAGAAGTCTGAAGGTTAATTTAATTTTTGCAGAAGACAGTGAAAAAGAATTCAGGTGTAAATATGAATAAAGGCCCTTTTCTAATCGTTGAATTACAAACATTGGGAGGGTACTCATTTTATTATATACAAAAGGTTGGTTGGAAGTTTTATATATTAATTATTAGACTAATTAATGTGCATCTATGAAATGCTCCATTTTTAAATAAGTATGTATATTATTTTTCATTTCCAATACTTGCCTTCAAATTTTTTATGAAGTTTTGAGGATGTGTAACTCAATGTATATAGTCATTGTGTAGGATAATGGCTCTGCAACCCCTATGATTTGGTGGAATGAGTACAATGTAGTAATGAGAACTTGGAACAAGGATTTAAAGTTTGCTTAGCTTTATGTGGAATCCCAGAAATTACAATCTCAGGGTGCATATGTTTTTTCTTGGGCTATTTTGTTGTTTTATAATTTATTTATATCATGTAACAAATAATACTTTTTATTTGTATTTGTAAAATAAAATGAGTTTGTCTTAATTTTACATTAATGCTGCAAGATTTGTTTTACTCTTTTTTGCTTTCCTCCAATCTAATTCTATTTATGCTAATAATTATATCTATTATAATTATTAGAATAACAGGATATAATATTTTGCCAAAAAAAAAAAAAAAGATATGGTAGCAGTTATTTTGACTTTATAACAGCAGTTTTTTAATTGCTGCCATAAAATTCTTCTATAGCAGCAGTTTTTGACTATATAACTGCAGTTTTGACGTTTGCTGCTATTGGGTAAATTTATACCAGCAATTGGTGCATTTGCTGGTATAATTTTATAGTGACGGGGATATAGCAGCAGTTATTACTACTGCCGTAAAAGTAATAGTAACAATTTTGAATACTTTTAGTGGCAGTTTTAACTGCTGGTAAAACCCTACTTTCTAGTAGTGTTTCTCGGGTAAGTATAATTTAGTGACTTACTCTTATTTTTAATATAAGAGTAAATGCAATTCAACTTATACTAATATTCAACATGAGATTCTTAATGTTATAATAAAATTAAATTAGTCAAAGTAATTTTATTATTTTAAAATAAACATATCATATAAAATTTATATTATAATGATTCTGAGATATTATGATAAGTGATCTTTAAAATTATATATTATATAATAATATAAAATAAAATATATCATGTAAAAATATAAGAGAGAATAAAGATAATTATGAGAAGTTTGGAGAGTTATATAACTACTCATGATTTAATTTATTATTTTAAAATATAATAATTATTTTTTTATATTATATTTTAAAAATTTTAAAAATTAGCATGCACTTTTATGTATACAAAGCCTCTAATATTAGTTAAATTAAAAGAAATACTAACATTGTATCAAAAGTTAAAACATTTAATATAATTTAAAATAATAAGATTATTAAATTATATAATTGTACTAAATTAAAAAAATGTTAGTACAAATTTTTTTTAATACAAGTGTTATTGTTCATGTTTGATCGTTTAGAAGATTCAGCCTCGTTGTTTGTAATACACTCTCTTAATATTTTAAAAATGAGACTAATCATTGAATCAAAAAATTTGTTGGGTTACAAGCTAATCAGTTTAACCAATTTAATTGATAGTCGAATTGAATGACATCATAAATATAAAAATAATAATAATTAAATATTTTTAATATCAATAATATATCTTATATTACAAAAATTATGTTTTCACTTAAAATTTTTAAATATAATGAGTAATTTATACAAGTAAATTATATGTATGAAAATAATAAAAGCTCAAATTATGATAATTTAAATATTTATATTATTTATATACCATATCAATTGCTCCATAATCATATAAAATTTTAAATTTAAGATCTTTAATTTAAAATTTTAGACCTAAATATAAAAGACATAAAAATAAAAAAATTAAATTAAAGGTTTGACTGATTTAATAAAAAATTGTTCGATTTTTAATTTTTCTAGTTTTAATTAAATAAAAGCGGTCTAACTAATCATTTGATTCTTAAAAATAAATTCAACTGTTATACTATCTAATTATTGATTTTATTGATTGAACTGTTTGATCTAATTGAGTTTTGATAGCACTGCATTTTTTATGACTCTTTATTTTATTTCTTAGTAAACCAAAAAAGTAAAAAAAAAAAAAATGAAGTTAATCCTAATATAATATATGTGGAGATAGCAAGTTTCAACATTCTTACTTGTTATTGACCTTTTAGTGTAATGCCAAATTAATGATAGGGAATCCAAAGGAGCAAGTGGATTTCAAGTACAGAACTAGTAATAATTTATATTATCCATTACATTTAAAGTTCAAACCTTGGTATAATTACAAATAAGTTGATTATGGATAAACATATATGACAACATGGATTAATAAATTATAATATGCCATAATGATAATATTTAAGTGTATTGACGTGGCATATTAATGCACTAGAGTTTGATAAGCTGTAAAGTCGATCCCTTGTGATTAATAAAGCTTGTTACGCATTTATTTATAACGTTGGAACTTAATTAAGATTTAATAAGTTCCTCCTAGGATTGAAAATTTTGGATATTATCAGTTTGATGCTAATTAGTACTTTCTATTTTAATTTATTTCTCTTAAGTATTTGGTTAAAGTCTCATTTTGGGCTTTAACGTGCTCTTTCTCTTATATATATATTTTGCCTGAAGTCGAAACCCAAAAAGGACATGGGACCTGCTAGGCAAAAAGGAATCACAAGTCACAGTAATGAATGAGAATCAATGTCATTTACATGCTTAGCTTCTTTTCGAAGGAAAAATACATTCTCTACATCATTAAATTAATTTATCATAGCATTTATTGTACAAAGTTTAAAAAATCAGCACCACTCTTTACTTCATTTCCAAGAAAATACACTCTTTGTATCATAATTACTTCCTCCTGGGTTCAAAATTCCTGCCGGTAAATGTGTACATATTTAGCGTGAATTTGGATTTTTTAAATTAAGAAAGAGTCTAGTAAAAAAAGATGAAAATAAAAAATTTTGAGTCTTATTTTAGTTAAGATAATCTCTTTATTTATCTTTTAATTAACTTTTTTTTGTATATTTTTTTATTTTAAGAATTTTATTTCTTTTTTTATTTCAAAGGATCTAAATTTATTAATTTAGTGTCTAATAATACTTTAAATGTGATTATTTTTTATAAAAATATTTATGATAAATAAAAAATTTATTTGACCTGAACATTCTCGACAGGAGTCATTAAAATTAACACATTATTTTAGAGGTATATATTTAGAAGAAAACACATGTGAAAACTACCATTTAAGATACGAAATCTGTTAAGATATATTTTGAGATTTATATAGGAGAAAACTTTTTTATCATTTAAAGTAATAATTTCACTAATTTTTTTAAAAGTATTATTATTTAAAAGTTTATTAAAATTTTAATTAATTTAATTCAAGTTAATTAAAATTTCATAATAAAATATAACTCTCCTAATTAAAATATTTTTATATACAAAATTTGAATCTGAAAAAATAAAATACTTTTTTTTTAATTAACTATTGTTGTATTCCCAATTAAATTATTAACATAAATATTTTGAAAACACATTGGTAAAAGATTTTGGATCTTCACGAGGGAGTCAAGATAATAGTATTATTTTAGAAAGATAAACATAAAATTTTTTAGATAATAATTTCTTTTATACAATAGAAATGATAAATATATATATATATATATATACATACTAAAATTTTAAAATTTTAAAATATGATATAACAATAATTATTATATTTTAAAATAATAAATTAAATTTATTTTTTTATTTTTATACATTACGTATTTTATATTGTATAATATATATATATATTTCTCATTTTTATATGTGTGTTTATTTTTTAACATATGTTGGGTAAAAATTCCCAAACAAATATGGCAAGTAACGTTAACCGCAGAAAATTTTAACTGGAATTGGCAGTCCCAAGGACACATAGCCCATAGCGAGAAGGGCTGGTTGCTCGCAATCGCCATTCGGAACCGTCTCTCTATAAATAATCGAATTGTCGGCTTTAAGACTTCTTTTGCTTTCTCCTGTTTCTTCAATCTCAGAGCTCTCGCTCGTCAGCTTTCCTTCTTTTGCCGGAGCTCTTAGCCTCTATCTCTGTTTATTGATGGCGTCTCAAGCGAGCCTCCTCCTTCAAAAGCAACTCAAAGGTAGGGGTCACTTAAAACTCCTGTCCCGCTTTCTGGACTTTTGATTCGTTGAAAGTCGCAAAGGGTTTCGCGTGGGTTTCTGCGATGTTCTAATCGACCTTCCCTTCTCTTGTTTGCAGATCTTTGCAAGAACCCGGTTGATGGGTTCTCCGCCGGTTTGGTGGACGAAAACAACATTTTTGAATGGAGTGTAACGATAATTGGACCTCCGGATACTCTCTAGTAAGCTCACATCATGTTTCTTTTACGTTTCATAGCCAAAATTAATCTGACTTCTGACTGTTATTTGGAATTTGATTTGCTTTTTTAATATATGCTGTGGAAAATCTTTGATTGTCTACACATTTGGGGTTAAGTAAAGAGGCAGAATTTTAGTTTCCCGAAGATCACCTTTTTAGTTATTTATTGAGGCACTTCAAAATTTGGTTGAAGTCCTCGGGTTTTGATGATTGCTAATATGTTTGAACTAATGAGATTGTTTATTATCTACCTTAATCATGATGAATTCATCAAACTGATAATAGTATGAGCCCTTGTTATTGTTGCTCTGTGTAACTGTCGATATTTCGGGGAAACAGAAAAAAAAAGGTGGAAACTGTTAAGCTTTTTGTAGTCTTGAGGACTTGAACTAAGTGATCCTTGAAATTTGAGTTGAAGGAAAGGATAATGATGTTAGGAGACATGATAAAAGGAAAATAGAGTATATTGCTTATAAATGCAACTTCTTGGTTGCAAAGATGGCACTTTACCAACTATTGACTATATTGAAAATTTTTTGGGATTGTTCTATTGGTTGTCCCAAATTGTCTTAATTTCTAGGAGCCGCTTTTGTTTTTGAGTCTTAGAGAGTGATTTTTATTATCACCCTTGTGTTCTTATAGTTATAGTTAATTTCTGTTTACAATTATCTCCATATCATTGTACCATTTGAATTTTACTGATTTCTGTTCTGTTTCATTTGTTGGTTCACTGAATTTCTTATAGTGAGGGGGGATTCTTCAATGCCATAATGAGCTTTCCATCCAATTACCCAAATAGTCCGCCGACAGTGAAATTCGCCTCAGAGATATGGCATCCCAATGGTTGTTTTTCTCAAACTATGATATTGCTCTGGTAAAGACTTCACAAAGCTAACTTATGTTGCTTACTATTTACAGTATATCCTGATGGTCGGGTTTGCATATCAATTCTTCATCCTCCTGGTGAGGATCCAAATGGTTATGAGCTTGCAAGTGAGCGCTGGACGCCTGTTCATACTGTATGTCAAAATATACAACCATTAGCTTAATTTATTCTTGAATGAGAATTTCATCCTTATTGTAAGAAATTTGAGATTACTATAGTTGAAATTTAACACGTTGAGCTTACTCTGGTTTAATAATCATTTTACTAATTGTGTGTGTGAATATGTGCTAGAAGCTAGCTATATGATGCATTCTTTGTCCTTTTTACTGATTTTTTCAACCTGTGGTTTGGTTGTGTACATTATATGCATAATCAGTGTTCTTGTGGAGCTCTCTGTTAATATGCAACTTCTAGAAAGATAATATTAGTAAACTAGATATTATTTGTCCAATTAGCTAACCGTCATCTTTGATAAAACGTTTATGCATATCATTTTAACTAGTCTCTGAAGTTATATTATTAGACCGAAAGGCTCATAACTCATAAGTAGTTTCAGTCCTTTTGAGTTTGTGATCACTCGAGAGCTATAAAGTAAACAAGGATATGTCAAAGCAGAAGCTTTACAGAATCACTGATCAGATCAATATAGCAAAAATGTTAACAATAACCACGACCCTTTAATACCTTAAAACTAATCTCAAGCGTAAAAGATTTCTGTTAGTTTTCCATTAATAACCTTGCTTGTATGTCTTTGGTAAATGGTATGCCACTACTTGTACACAACATTTGATTTTATATTACTTGTGACTATAACTTGTAAAGCTATTTACTATCTTCTTACGGATGAATATGATA
This sequence comes from Senna siamea, assembly GCA_031216115.1. Lineage (NCBI taxonomy): Eukaryota > Viridiplantae > Streptophyta > Magnoliopsida > Fabales > Fabaceae > Senna > Senna siamea. The sequence continues at coordinate 17,537,864 of CM062356.1, forward strand.
TATTGATATATGCTGTCTTGCAGGTGGAGAGTATAGTATTGAGTATCATATCAATGCTTTCTAGTCCGAATGATGAGTCTCCTGCAAATGTCGAAGCTGCAGTAAGTTCAACCTTTTTTCTCATATACGTTAATTGTGTTACTACAAGCTTCCCTTCCCCTCCCCCTTTTAATACGATGTGTTTTGCTTCCTAGATATATATTGCTTTCTTCTGTATTCTAGTTGCCCCAAAGGAAATAAGAATGCAACCAAGATTTGTCATGAGAATCTGTGAAAGTATCTATGACTTCTTCTTTTTTTGTAATAAAAGTATCTATAACTTTACTGGTTTTTCAAAACTTTTGACCCTGTACCTTTGGTTCGGTATACTCCAGTTGTCTCAGTACATGTATCTTTATCCTTAGATATTCAACACATAGTTGCATTCTGATATATTATCAGGTAGACACACTGTGAAGTGAGATATTGAGTTGCAAAATATTGTTTTTGGGGTGGGGTTATTTCTCTTATCATGCCTGTAAACTAGTTACTGGGAGAGATAGGAGAGATTGATTCTTTTTTAAGTATGGATGGAATTTACGTGTTACAGAATACAATAGCATACAATATCCAAAAATATTTGATGATACAGCCTCTTGAAAATGTGTTTTTTTCTCTTGTTTTGGTGATGGTGGGAGGTAGGCATGCTACAAATTGCCTTGGTCTTAGCAAAGCGAAGAATTTGACGTCCAAAATAATAAAACATGTAAGCTTCAACCTTCAGATGAACGAGAGAAACAAATTAATTTTCATGTGTTCTATTATTGATCATTTGATATATATACACACATATAGACATCTAAGTACCTAACAGAATGCTCCCCCAGCTAACTAATGCTAAGTTGCTAACCACTCTGGCTTAAGTTGGTTAGCACTTAACCACTTTGGCGATCTGAATTGAGTGCTGAAACAAGCAATCTAAGAATGTACCTTAGAGTCGTGTTTGCTAGCTTGTGTTTATTATGTCTAACACAAATTATAATTGGTAGGAATAATTCATTGGACAGGGATTTTGTTCTACTTCAAACAATATGTGAATGTGTAGTCTTCACGCAAAATGTATAACTTATACTCGATGACCGTGCTTTCTAGTAATACACATTGCTTTTCCTAATATCTTTAATGATTAAAGATCCTTGACTGGGGTACAAAATGCTTCAATCTTGAGAGTCTGAACTTTCTTTTGAGGTTGTTCTGCGAGTGCGACTCATGTTGTGAATTGTAATCTCTTGTTGCAGAAGGAGTGGAGAGATAGGAGAGATGAATTCAAGAAAAAGGTTAGCCGCTGCGTGAGAAAGTCACAAGAAATGTTGTGATTTATGGCTGGCGTCTCATCCGCGTTTGTGAACTGAAAGACATATAACTTCATGTGTCATGGATCACCTGTTACTGTTGATCCCTGTAGAATGCCATTGGAAGTTGTCTTTGTTCAGTTCCGTCCTGTTTCTGCTCTGCGTGGCCTCTTGTCATAACTTGGAAAAACCAACGCTAGTCAAAATGTTTTGGCTAGTATTTGGTGACCACTTAATTGGAAATTTTCTCTGTTCATTTGCATAACCTTATTGATAAAATTTAAGTGACAAGTTTTGCCTTTTTCTGATTGTTGAGGTCGTCATGCTATATTGACTCTTATCATTTTGCTCCTTATATTAATTTATATATTCATTATTAAATAAATATTATTAATTATTAAATTCTATTATTTTATGATGAATCTATTCTTAATAAATAAATGAATATTTAATATATTAATATAAAAAATAGAAATATAGTAATTATTAATAATAAAATTAATGAAAAGTATTTTTATGGGTTTGCCTTGATAACGTGTTCGTACGTGGTATTAAATGATTCCGGCTGTTTGCTTTCTATACATATAATGCATGCAGCTCTGGTTGCTGGTTGGCCGAGTTCGATGAAATAAGAGTTGTTATGTCTCAATTTGGATCTTCTTATCTCATTAGGTGCCTTCCATGGCAAAGACTCAAAATGGAAAAATTACAGTTTGAGTCTTTGAGACACAAAGTCCACATGCACTTTTGTTGAAAAGTTTGGAAAATCTGGAGACCAACGACGCACAACTTCGTAGCAGGAACATAAGAGACTAATATGAATGATTAAACAACGCATCATAAATTTTCGCCTCAAAATGAACAAAACACATTAACTTGGAGATGCCCTATTTTAGAGGACCTCGACTCCAATCCATCCTGGTTAAGTTATATATAAATGTTCCTTCTCAATTTAGGTTTTTCAAAATTGAAATATTTATTAACAAATTTTCTCTCTTCTTTTTTTTTTTTTTTGCATTAAAATTGGAAAACACAATCATTAATTTCCTGAAACAAAAACATTAGAACCTGTCTGATTGTAATTTTTAAAAATAAAAAATTTGTTTGAACAATTATTTTTGAAGACAAAAAAATAGAATATTTATTTTAAAAATAAAAAATAATTAAAATATTTTCTAAATTTTAATTTTTAAAAAATAAAAAATAAAAAATATTTTTATTAACGTGAAAATAATAATAACGTAAATCTTATAAAATAATTTTAAAAAATAAAAAATAAAACAACTTTTAAACATGCCCTAAAACTCCGAACTGCATTTTGCATGTCCAGTCCAGAACAAGTAGGCGTTGATCAGTAAGGCTAAGAGCCTTGGATTAGGCTTTTAGCATTTAAACAAACAGATTAACAAAACTATAGATGGACTCTGAAATTGTGGGATAACACTAATTTATGAAATTTATTGGAGCCCGCATTGGTTTATTAGTAACGGCACAAAATAAAACGCATACAACAGTAACACAAATCCTTCTGTTACACCCAGATTTCAACTTGCAAATGATCTGAATTGCCAAAACCTACTCTTGTTGCGACGAGCTCAGGCATGCATTCTCATCATTCTTTCTTTTGCGAATTCACATGGCTTCCCATCCTCACCACGATGCCATCTATATCTCTGACGTACCCAACCTTCTGCCCCCATTCCTTCTCTTCTGGTTCGCTCACCGCCACCGCTCCGTTCTCCACCGCCCTCTGTTCCAAAATCCAAAATCAATCAAAGAAAAGCTCAGTACGTAATCATCATGACCCTTGCACACATCTAGAATAAAGTGACAATAATAATAATTAAAATCATATCCTTAATTTTGCCTTGTACGCAGCATCAACGTCTGAGTAAACAAAACAAATCTCGACCGGCTGTCTTTCTCGATCAGATCGAGGTGCTTGGACCGCTCCGGTCAGATCATCGGTCTCGGGCTGGTGCAACGGAGTGAAAGCTATGGTTGTGTGCCCGCTTTCCAGCTCTCCCCATCTGACCCACCGATCAAATCCATCGCATCAATGAAGCTTAACATTGTGAAGAAAAATGCTATGCTGAATTTGGGTGTGGCACTGTTACCTTTTGGATTCGTCTAAGCGGCGAACGTTGAAGCCGAAAGCTTTCTCATAGAAACCCACTGATTTGGGTACGTCTTTTACGTAAACCACGGTGTACGCAAACGCCGGCCTGAGATTCGACGCCATTGATGATTTATTGCTCATTTCTTCTCCCACCTGCAGTTTCCCGTTTTAATCCATCACATTGTCAACGTGGCAATTCGTAAGATTTCCGCGTGGATTTCATGCACTGCAGCTGGAGGCTTGTTTCCTTTTCTGGAACATTGGTTTACATCTTAATTTTAAGACTAATTTATTTTTTAACTTCATTTTTATACAATTTATTTTTTCTTTTCAAATAATAAAATTATTTAATTATTTTTACTGAAAATAAATTCTAAAACAAATATAATTTTTAAAATAAAAAATATGAAATAGAATTTAATCCAACTTCAAAGAATGACAATATTATTTATAATTTAATTTGTAGGTTGAGTACATTTAAACTATCAAAATAATAGGTTGAGTTGACATTTTGTCAACCCCAGACAATTGGATCAAATTGATCTAGTCTCTCTAACCCATGGGTTAGGTTTGAGTTGAATTATTTGCTTGTATTTTTTTTATATTTATTTTTTATTTTTCTAAAACAATTAAATTTATATTTTTTTGTAGTTAATATTTTTTTAAGATTATATAATATTATTGTCATATTATGTATTAATTTTTTATAATTAAATTTTGTATACTTTAAAATTTATAAATTTTATAAGTGTATTTAAACTAAAATATTGAACTTGAAATTGTTTTTTTCTTTCAAATAACTAACATTGAATTATAAATACATTAAAACAAAAAAATTTTTAAAAAATTACATGTCTATAAACTATAATTAATAATATAAAATAAAAATTAAAAAATAAATTGATGAATTAACTAATTGATCCGCCAACTTAACATAACATGAATCATATTTAAGAAATAAATCAATTCAAGTATGAGCTTCCTCTGCTTCTATCGCTTCAAAGTTATTGATTGAACACTTTATTTGAATTACCAAGACATGCAAACAATTTTCATTATTGTTGTTATCATATTGACTCGCGGGGAGTCCTGTAGCACTTTCTAAACACTCTATTCTCGAAGCTGAACTTCAAGATGAGTCACTTTAGCTTCCGGGGACAAGCCCACGTTGTGGCTGACCAAATGGTTGGGCTCCATGGATCTAACTTCCTCTAGAGCATTATGAGAATCGAGAAGGATGGGAAAAGTTTGACCAAAAAACAAAAAAAGATAGACAAAGTGTAATTATCATTAAAAAAACTACGTTCTTATTTTTAGGGTTAAAATTAACAGATTTATTTTTTTTATCACATAATTATTTTTTTCTCCTATCTAACTTATCTCAATTCGAATTTCTCCACGTTGTGATACATAAAGTCTAGCGATAATAAAAGGTGCTTCATCAGACAAAAGTTGATGCTTTCTTCGATTTCTTACATTTTTTTTTTTGAAAAACTAAATTGAAAAAGAAAAAAATTATTCATATAATAATTTCTAAGTTTCATTTTTTATATAATATATAGTAGAATAATTTGTTATAAATAAAATTTTAGGAAATTGATAACTTATTTAATCATAATTTAAGGGATTAGATGCACTTTCTTAAAAAAAAAAAAAAAAAAACTAATAAATGTAAAACTTAAATGTATTTTTTGTTCTTGTAATTTCATAAAATTTTTTGGTCCTCCTAATTTATAAATAGACAATTTGGTCTTCACATTTTGTAAAATGATCCAATTTTATCATTCTTATCATATTTCCATCTAAAATTTGATATCAAATTTAATAATTGACTAAATTATATTAGATGTTAAATTTGAGTCTAAATTAATAATATTTTATAAATAAGTAATTGTTCAATCAACAATTTGTCAAATTTAGTGCTAAATTTTAAATCAATTATATAATAAAAGTATAAATTAGATCATTTTATAAAATGAGATAACTAGATGAAATTAAAACTTTCATGAAATTAAAAGACGGCAAAAGTGCATTTAAGCCAATGTAATTTAAAATGTTATCTCTTGAGGGGCGGGATCAGGTGGTTGAGGAACACGCTTTCTCTGAGTGGGCACTCACATGTTTCAATCAATTTCCACCGTACACGTTAGAGAACTAGACGGCTGCCGATGGTTGACAATCGGTTGGGCATCTCTAATAATAGTAACGAAATATGCAGAGTCTGGCGACGAGGGAAAATGAAATTACTTGCAAGCTTGTTCTTGCACTTCCTGCAAGGTCCAAGACTGATCCAATGGTCGGAATAAGCAGTTTGATCTGTTCCACTGTCTAGCTTCCGTCCGATCTCTGTGTGTTGTCCCCTAATGCTAGGATCCACAACGCGATGCTGGTATTGTAAACTATTGCAATTATTTTCCAGGTGAAGTTTTAAGCTAATTTAGTGCCTCTTTTTTTTGTTTATTCGCATCAATTGGTTGTCTTAGCGAAGTTTAGCAATTATTCATAAAGAATTATACTATTTTCATGCTTATGGATGCTAGCGTCTCTAATTAGTAAAAACTGCTCGTTAATTATTCATAAATCATAGCCTTTTGTTCTGAATTATAGTATTACTTGAATTTCACAAGAAACTTTAGATGTTTTTAGAAAGCAAATTCATATGATTCCGGTTGATATTTCGGGTGCATGGGACGGTGTTTAAATATTGAGTAGCTTCGTTTTTGCTTAGAGGTTTTCAGTTTTTTTTTTTTTTTTCAGACGTGGCTGCGTGATAATTTATTTTCGAGCACCTTGTATCTGTATCAATGTTTGCTCGGTTCATTTTGAAGTACCTGTGATGAATTACAAGTATGTGTACATGGTGCCTTGTTGGAATATTATATTGATCCCTTGTTTCCTTTGTTGTTATTGTTAATAATGCTGTTTGGTTACTTCCCACAGTCAAGTTCTTTGTGCTCCAGTTCTACCATAATGTAGTTCAATAAATTCTTGATGAGAGATAGATTTCACTTACCATATAATTTTATCGACTATTATTAATAGTATTTGAAAAGATACTTTTGTTGTACTGATTGCCAGGGAACTTTTCATTCAATCAGTTTAAATGGGAGACACATTGAAAAATTCTAACTCTAGTAAGAACCCTAAATGTAGTAATCTCATCACTGGAAAAAAAGGATATAACAAATCGCTGGTTGCATCTCGTCCCAAAGGTTTTGCACAGAAAAATCACGACCAACTTGTTTCGCTAGTCTACGGTGGCTTTGGAAGTAGTGCCGTTGGTCATATCACTTTTTTCTTACTTAAAGTTGCTGCACTAGAAACCGTACGGAGGTTAACAAAAAGCAGGTGTCCATCTGTATGGAGAGGCCTTCAGGCTCTACAGATCCTTTGCTATCCACCATTTAAATGGATTCAGAAGTGGGCACCCTTCAAAGGTTTGGTCAAAAGCATGCAGGTTTGTAAATATAAGCTTCTAAATGTTGGAGTCCATTGATTATGATAGATTTGGTAACTCCTTTTTTACACAAATTAAAAGGAATAATTTGTAATATATATTGCTTTTCTTGGGTAGCTTCTACCATCATAAGCATCAACATGGTTGGTAAATTTCTCAAAATATACCTAAATCATACCTTCTGCAGCTGCACATATTGAATTGTGGTTTTAAAAACCTTTTAGTTTGTCATTCAAAAATGCATTATGATAAGATAAAGACCAGTGATCTATTAAATTATGGAGTACAATTCTCTGATCTCCTCTTAACTTTCCAGAATTTTTGCAAAATTTCCTCAATTTTGAAAACCTAGACAATGCTTCCTTGAACAAGGAAAGTATATCGAAAAGTTAAACAGGAAAAAACATTCAAGGGGAGGTCTTTTTGGGCAGTCTGTGCACTCTTGTAGGTTTTGAGGAAGGTTTTGTAGGTTTTCAATATAGAGGGGAGACTTGTGTAATTCTAGGAAATTTAGGGGAAGTAAAGTATTGTTGTTGTCTCTTTGACAAACATCTTGCATTATTAGTAGAAGTAGAGAAGAAAGCAGAGATAGTATAATCTGCAGTCATAAATTTGTAGCATATAATAATTCCTCTGTCCCCTTTTGGCATTGTGGTTATGTAGGATTCTTTTTTTGTCTTTCTCGTCTTTGATATCCTAGTTGTAGCTATATTTATGAGAGTAGATAGCTAATAAATTTCCGTGCTTCAGGTTCTTTCAAGACCATTACTAGTTCTTTCAATTGCGACAGCTTTCTCTGATCAAACCGAATGTAGTGATGGAACTTCAGATTGTCATACGGATTCCCCAGATTCAGAAGTATACTCAGAATCACCCTCTATTCAGACTAACATAAATACAAGGTAGCAAAATTATGAATGAGTATGATCATGGGTGTTATTCTTCCCCATTCAGAATCATTCAGAAACAAGTTATTTTGTTCATGAACTAAAAATGACAATAATATAAAATAAGATATTTCTGCCTTGACAACTTTGACGGGTCGATAAGCATTGGTCAAGTTACAATTCATTATCTTTATGTATTTGGGTCCTTAAACTCTTCCTAGTTGTTTCATTCAAATCCCTGTTAATGAATTTTATTGATGTACTAACATTGATGGGCTCAAGTCAATTTGGTGTAACCAAACTAGGAAACTGATAGAGCCCAGAGTGTAACAGCTAGAATAACAGAGGAATTCACTGAATAATACTAATATATTCTTCCTAAAGGCTAATAGCTCTACCTTAAGGGAATGCAGAACATAGACAGAAAATAGCACTCACACCAGAAAATGACACATTCACAGAATATCACGCAGAAACCACAAAGAAGAAGATAAGGCACTAGCTTTCGAGAGGCTAGTTCTCTCCCAGAACTTCACACAAAACTTTCCATACCCTCCTCCCTTTCACTTAGCCACGAACTATCTTTTGCCCAACCCCCTTGGGCCCCACCAGCACGCACATACTCCTGCACAATTAGTTAGGGACATTCTCTCTCACTTCTGCCACCTCATTTCCTTTACTCCTTCTAGAATAAACCTTTACCGTGGCTGTGGTTCCCCCTTTTTCATGTCTTCCCTTTCTCTTGTAGTATTGGTGAACTTGGGGTTTATCAGAAACTCACTATTGCTGTGAAATACAGAAATCATCTTCTGCTGTCTGAATTCTGAGAATCAGAGATGACTTTTCTGGTGAAAGTTACTAGTCTATGAATATGGTAATTGATCCATAAAATTTAGTGCAATGCAAAGAATTTTGATTGGATGACACTGAAATAGTTTTCACAACTCGAGGTTTGTAAAAAAATTGTAGAAGCTTAGTGACTTCATCAAAACTTGATACTATTTCAGTATTTTAGTCATTCAAAATCATTTAAAAATCTTGAGATTTTCTCAAAGAATTCTCTAAACATCATTTGAACATAAAGGGATGTAATCTAATTTACTGGTGGGCTAGAGGCCTCTCACATGTTTCTCCAAAAGTATTGGGGGCTATTGATATTTTTTTGAGCCAAGCTTGCAAACAATACAATTTAGATATTTACACCTTCCCCAATTCAACCTGGAGCATTGTTGCTTATACATGTTATACTTTGCAAGGTCCTTACTTTATTTTCAATGCATTTTGCAGTCATTGTGAGACAGCTCCCAAAATTTTAGAATCTGAAAACTGGTTGGTTCAACTTTATAAAGAGCTGGAAAATCAAGGGATTAGTTTGCCTGAAAGGTATTCATAATCACTATTTATTCATAGAACAGAATCCTATTGATATATGTAGTTGTGCCATTGCAAAAGATGCTGTGTTTTATTTATGATACTATCAAAATTTTCCTAGTAAATTAGGTTACTGGATATTCATGAATTTGCATTATGAACTTATGTCAATAGCATAGGTCTAGTGCTTTCTTTTGCTTTTGAAAACAATAGAATCTCCAAAAATTTCTTAATTTATCATATATTATATTTTAGCCCCTTTTATGGAGTTGAATTTTCTGAATAATTTTTGTTCAGATAATAAATTAAATGTACCTTTACTGCCCCTTTTTTTGGGGATGGATTTAGCAAAAGGGCTAGTCCCTAGATGGCAAACTATTGTTCAAATTTCTTCTAAGAGAGAAGCCTACATTTAGTACTCAACAGTACTTCTAATAAGATTGCCTCTAGTAGAAGATACTTGTGAGAAACCAAAAATAAATAAATAAAATGTAACATATGCAGTCTGGATATTCTTCATCAATTTTTAAATTTTGTATGTATGCAACAATCTGTTAGATAATCCATCCATTCATAATAACTGTTCCTCTTTTGATATTATACTATTATGTTTCTTGGGGCAAGTTCTGAAATCCTAGCCAGGAGTCGCCTTGCAAGTTATAAGTTAGCAATAGCATATTTACTTGCATATTTCTTCGCTTTTCCTTCTATTGCAGCGGACCATGATTTGGTAGTATTTATGCAGAATCCATGAGAATGAGATCCGGAGGTTTTATACAGCTTCTAACAATGACTTTTCAAGCTTCCTTACCTCAATCAAGAAAACAATCCGCTGGAGGGAAACTTACAGAATTCTTTCAGCAGAAGAGCTGGAAATGTGGTCAAATTTGGTGTTTTGGCATGGTTTTGATGTGATGCACAGACCTTGCCTCATTGTGAGACTTGGGATTGCTTGCAGAACATTGTTATCTCAAGATAGACCTAGATTTGCTCAGGCCGTCAGTATGTTTTCCTTTTGCACTTGCAGTATTTCTTTTGTCGCCATTGGTCCCTTCTTTGCACTACTTTGAGACAGTAATATTTTCACTCCAAAATGAGAAGGACAGTAATATGTTTGCTTTCTCTTTTTTATTTTCTATCCCGTCTCTCTGCAGAACCTAAATAAACAAATTTTGTCCCATTGGCTTATCAATTATGATGTTGTGTGTAACAGTATTCAATGGTTGTTACTTGTTACTGCAGTATCACAGGTAGAACATGGAGTCTTGCACTTGGTTGATGCAGACAACCCACAAATTTCGGTATTGGTGGACTGTGAAGGGTTATCTCCATTGAGAATTCCTATGCAAATGATGAGATCTTGTTCTTCCATTCTGCAAGATCACTTTCCAAACCTTCTTGGTTGTTTGCTTGTCATACGACTTCCAGCAGTTGTTCGTGTTATTGCCCAGACTTTCATTCAGGTAAGCTCTACTTCCTGATTATTCAGCTTATGGTTGAGGCGAAATTTGAGGAATAGGTGAGTGATTGTGTCAATTGGAAGGTTATAGATTAGAAAAGGACTTTACTATTTCTCTTTACAATCTTTGGCGGTGCAATGATAGTTCCTCAGTCGTGCTGGCTTCTTCAAAGTAATTGAGTCCACTGGTAGTAATTTCACGCTTCGTTTATAACTGATTGCTTATCTGCATGTTGTAATCAGCAATTTTAGAGTGCATTATTTGTCTTGTCCTGGTTTTTTGTCAGTTTGCTGAAGAACTGTTAATATTATATATATACATATATTGCTTTTTTCACCCCCTTCATGTCATTGAATTTTATAGCTATGCATTAAAATTGTTTGATTGCACTAAGCAATTTTTTTATCTGTCGCACTATAAACTGCATTGCTTATAAAATTTATGCTGTTTTAGATGAACTAACTTGAGCATCTGAATCATAGGTATTGAAGCCTGTTACTAGGAAGAAGTTGAAAATAGAAGGAGAGATGTATCAGAAGGTTCTTAATGACTATCTGGCCACACTGCCATCATATCTTGGAGGCTGCTGCACTTGCATGAAATGTTCTCAAATTGGCATGTGGGATATGCAGCAACCTCGTACAACTGGGACCAGTAGCAGGTCAGATGGGGAGGAGGCCGATGCTAGTGACAATAAGGATTCTCTACAGCTGTATCCGTCCTTTGAATTAGATGGCCATCCACATGGTAATTATGACCACTTCTTAAGAACTGCTATCATAAGCGTTCTCATATTCTGGGTTTTCATAGCTTTTAGTGCTGGAATGTACGATCCTTGGTAGTCTTCGTTTGTCTTCATGATGTAAGGCTGACCAACTTATTTGTTATGCCTAGGTGAATAATTCTTTAGAGAATCCCTATAGTGCGACTGTACGAGTGTTTTTTCGTTTTCCTTCTTTTTTGAATTAGGAGGTGGCATTATCCTACCTTTACAATAATAGTTGTAAGTTGTAACGAGTGTCTTATTAAGCTTTGCGAGTAATCTTTAGTCTACGCAAAACTTAACTCAAAAACTGTTATTCAACGCGTTGTATTTTTCTTTAAAGTTGCATTTATGCCTTGATTTCATATGCTGTAGAATATCTTTTATTCAAAACTTTCTTAATATAGTAATAAAGTCTCAATAATATAATTAATTAAAATTAATATATATTAACATGAGAGAGATATTAACATATATATAATATTTAATAGGTAAAAATATTTTTTTATCTTTAAATTTTATATTAATTTTTAATTTTATTCTTAAAATTATTTTGCTGTTAATTGTCCTTAAAATGTTAAATTATAATTAATTTTATCCTATACTTTAATATTGTCAAAAAATAATGATATAATATGTTTTGAAAAAAATATAAAGTTATCTTTAAAGTTATTTAAATCATATACGAAACTTTTATTAAAGAATTTTTTTATATTTAATAATAATTGAGTGAGAGTGAAAATATTATAATTTAAAAATATATATTTTTATTTAGTATTTAAATATTAAAATTTTATTGATATTTTTAAAATTTATTATTAAATATTATATTATTTTTTTTTTAATAATTTAGATAATTTTAAATTATAAAATATAATTAATTATAATTTAAAATTTTTGAAAAAAAATTAAAAATTAATGTAAAGTTTAAAAGTATAAATTATTTTACATCTTTAATATAAAAGAATTTGGACTTAAATTTAGAGTTTGATATTGGGTTAAAATGTTAAATCAATTTAATTTTGATATTTTAATATATATATATATATATATATATATATATATATATATATATGACTATTCTAAGCCAAGTAGCCATGAAATGCAAGAACGGTGGTTCTAGAGCCAAGATAAAAGATCTTTTGTAATTCAAGAAATATTGTGATGGATAAAGTATATACCTAGAAACAATTTACAAGAAAACAATTTTTTTGGCATATTTTTTCTTAAAAATTGCGACCGATATTTATTGTAGATGGTTAATTAATTATTGGGATTTTTGTATAGGATTGATGTGTCACACCTAACATTCGAGCGCAAACGCGGCGCGAGTAACAGAGGAAAAAAAGAAATTTAATTTTTAAAAACACGTTTGAAAATCAAATAAAAAATAAGAATAGTTATCAAAATTTTTATTTTAAAACAAAAAATTTTTAAAAATTTTTTTTTATTAGAAAAGATAAGTAAAAAGAAAAAAATCGATTTACTAAAATAGAGAAAGTTCAAGAGTTCGTTGAGTGTAAAATAAGTATTAGTCATCCCACAAAACACATTCAGAAGATAGTTATCCTTAGATAAATGTACAAAACATCCACTTCGCCTAAACCTATTTTTCTTATCCTTTTTACAAAAAGAAATCCATAAACAAGAAATAAAATAACATAAGAAAACAAAAACATAGGATCAAAATTGAGCAAGTGAACAATCTAAATAAATGCCCAAGCACAAACAAGGCACAATTGAACTTTCAATCAGTCTTCACTATGTATCAAAAACAAAACACAAGAATAAGAAAATGCAACGATTATAATCAAACTAAAATAAAAACAAAAGAGAAGAAAAAAAAAAGTAAAAATATGTGCTAAACATCGAAATATTTGACACAATTTTTTATAAGCCAATTGCAAATCATTGAATTCTAGTAATCAACAATCAACAAAAGAACTTAAAAAAATAATTGTCAACATGCTTGAAAGTGTCCTTTTTCATTAATTTTATTGGCTAAAATTGATGAATTCAAAGGAATACAACTAGTAATCACATAAATGCAAACATAACCTACTTGAACACTAATAGATTCCCTCTCTTTTACTTTCTCAAGTTGAAAGTTTGAGTCCTTGAAAACATATTCAAATGAATTGCAAACAAACACATAAAAAATAAAACGAGCAAATAAAACAAATACATGTCACCGACTTGAAGGTTGAATCTTCAGGAACAAAAAACAATCACACATAAAGTGCAAACATGATCCATTTAAAAACATAGAGATTCCCTACCATTTGCATTTTCAAATTAAAAGTTAAATTCTTGAGAACATGTTTAAATGGATTTCAACACTATCACATAAGATTTAAGTCAAATAAAATAAAAACAATTCTCTATCACTTTATCTCATTTATTTGAGAGGACGAATACTCGGGGACAAATAAAAACCACATTAAACAAACATAACCTATTTGAATACAATAGATTCCCTCTCACTTGCTTTTTCAAATTGAAAGTTCGGGTCGTTGGAATATGCTCAAATGCATTGCAAACAATACAATATCACACATAACAAAAATGAAATAAAACAAAACTGTTCCCTATCATTACAAAATGAATCATTGGGAGTTCTTAACAAATATTGCAATTAGCCATTATGCTGCTAACAACACATACACATAGAAGGACATTGGTTAAGCTTGGGAGCGACATTAAAGTATCAAAACAAGCCTCAAAAAGTTGAGACAGCATATAATACCCAAAAAAACACTCATCAAGTTTGAAAGAAACTCCAAAATGCCAAAATAAACCTAAATGAAATCTAAGACAGCATATGACATGGAAGAAAAAAAAGGAAAATAAGACTAAATCAAAAACACATCAAATAAGATAAAAAAATAAAATTATTTACAAGGTAAACTTGACTTGAAATAAGAACTTAAAACTTACATACTCAGTAATTGAGATCAGAGTCTATTTAATTTGACATAAAAAAGTCAAGTTAAATGGAATATTTTAATTTTTGCGAAAAGGAAAAGAAATATATTATCAACATGATTTCACAAAAAAAATAATAATAATTTAAAAGATTGATTGGTGTGTTTTAGTTTGTAAATTTACATCAATCTCTTACTCTTACTCTTTCCATTTTCTTTTTTTTTTATTTTTTTATTTTCAAAATCTTATATATTAAAGACCTAAGTGAAAGAAAAAACATAAAAGGAAATGCACAACTTCCAACAAAGAGACTTGGGAAAACCAAGATCCACTAAATAATACTTTCTTTAAACATTAAAACATATTGAATAGCATATAACTAATCAAAACAATACCTCCACACATACATTTTACCTTGAAAACATGTTTTCAGATAAATAAAAAAAACTCAGGGTTAAACACATTTAAACAGCCACCCACATTTCCACACGTGTTTAGAATCAAAAACATGTTAGACCTAAGGTTTTATATTATAAGTTTTGATGATGACAAATGAGTGATAAATGTTTTATAAATAACATTCTCATATGTTTTATAAGCTATGTGTAATTGTAGTCCTCAATATATATTACTTTCACTTGTATCATGTTTTATTACTAGACTATGAGATATACTTACTTGTAATATATCCAATAGATTTTTTGATATGCTATTTATATTATATAAATTAAATATATAATCATAATAATATCATTTGCATGCTAAAATTGTTTATATTGAATTAAATGTTATTAATTCATGCATATTTTTAATTTTGAATTAAACTAACTATTTAGTTTGTAAGTTTAATATCTTTTATATAGGATTTTCTAACAAGAGTGAACGTTGAAGTAGGGGAATGGAAGATCAATATCAAGCTTCACTCAAAGAAATAACAAAGAAAGAAAGATGCTTAAAGAATTGAGGAATTTGAAAAATAAAAAATTTAAAAGTTTGGTTACATCAAGATAGACAATGGACTCAAATAAGTATATTTATTATAGTTTAAGAGTTTTTATGTGAAACCTAATGATTTAGATTAGTATTTATTGCCTCAAGACATTTTAGCTCATAAAATATTTGTTTGGACACAAAAGATATTGAGATATAAATTTTTTGCTAAAATTGAATTTTGACTTTTAGTCACTCTTTTAATCATATCTTTTATATAAAAATAATTTTTTTTATGTGAAACCTATTTCATTACAAACTAGACTCAAATATCTTTGCAACTATAGGTTATTTACTTAAAGTGAAATAATTATGATTATTTAAAATAAAGAATAGACATCAGTATTAGATTTTAACCTCTAGTCACTCTTTTAATTATATTATCCAAATAAAAAAAATTTGTGTGAAATTTGTTTCATTACAATTGAGCATGCATGAAATGCAAATTTCATTACAAACATACTTCGAAATTCTCAAAACAAAAAGGGAAAGCCACCACATGTTTTCTCAACTATATTAAGGCAACAACATACTTGGAAATGCAAATGACATGCTCAAAATGAAATGGACAGCTACCACATGCTTTCTCACCTATTTTGAGTAAAAATCGTACCTTGAAATGCAAAATATATGCTCAAAACAAAATGGACGGCCACCACTTGTTTTCTCACCTATTTTGAGTCAAAAACATACTTTGAAATGCAAATGATACGCTCAAAACGAAATAGACAGCATATACACAATACCTATATGTTAGACAACACTCAAATACTCAATGGCATACTTACACACACTAAAATAAGAGGCAGAAACAGAACCTAACAACATCTGGTGTCTCTAGTCAATATTTTAACATTTAATGGCATGTTTGCAAGTCAAAATGGGAGAGCGGAAACTAAACAGTAATATCCATCATTTAATCCAATGTCCAGGCACTCAATGACATTCTTGTAAGTCGAGGAAAAAGAGCCTAAACCGAAATCAGCATTGTGAACCATCATCTAGCTATTCAACATTTTCATATGCTTAATAGAAAGAAGCAATTCAAGTTTTTACAGCAACTCAAACCATGTTCTTACCCTTTTAAGAGTTTAAACATGTCACTCAGCACTTCAACCCATTTTCTTACCATTTTCAACCATTCAAAACAAACTCTTGCCATCAATAGAAGTATCAAACACAACAAAGCTATAACCTTACCAACCCAAACGGATAGGACAATTTTAAGATGTACTCAGCAATTTAAACAAGCAATTTATCCGCCAAAATTGCAACACAGGACAACCCACACTTCCCACACAAGAAATATCATGTACGGAGGAAAATGGAGAAAATAAGAAGTTCAAGGGAGAAGGGGAAATGTCATCCAACTAGCACGCATGAATCAACGGGGAAGGAAAGAGAATGAGAATAATGGAGGATGAAAATACTCAAATCTCTCAGCCAAACCGAGAGGAACTCGTGAGCGAAGGAAGAAGCACCAACAAAGTGGTTTGTAGTAGCTTATGATGCCGTCCAACAGCATAACAATGGCAGCTCACTCCGACTCTTAATGACAATGGTGGCATGACCTGAGATGAGATCAAGAATAATTATGAGTAGGGTATAAAAAAGCTACACTTACTTTTGATCTAGACTTGAGTGAATATTTTATATTTAAGTTTCTAAAATTTTTGAATATTTAGATTAAATTTTTTTTATTTAAAAATAATTTAAAATAATTTTTTAAATTATGATTTATTTATATATAAATTTATAAAAAAAAATATAAATTACATCAATTATATTATATAAATTATAAATATATAATTAATACAAAATTTTAACAAATTTATTTTTATAAAATTATTAAATATAACAATATATAAATTTATATTAAAGTTAAATTATCTGTTTATTAATAAAATTAAATTAAATAACATAATTTATATTTTTTTTTTAATAAAATAAAATAAAAATATATTTATAATATAAAAATATATTTAAATAATTTATATTTAACAAAAATATAGTCTGTGTTCAAATAAAATACTACCGTTCTCAAACTCAAACTCATAAATAATTTTATTAGTACTTATATCATATGATTATTTTGATAATCTGACGCTACAAGACGGTTCCTGAAATCTCTCTCACACTAGCACACTCTGTTTTCCTCCCTTTTCGCACTCTGTCTCTGTTTTCTCCCGACGCATCTCATTTTCTGTATTCAAATTAGTGGCTTCTTCTTCACCCTCAACCTCACCGTTTTGCACCCCCTGCTTCTCTTCGAATGGTTCTTCTTAAATCCTCAGAGAAGCCCATGAAGATCAAAATAAGACACAGGAAAGATTTCAAATCTTCCCCATGCTGCCAACCTACGTTTCCCCTCTTGTGCATCTGTCTGCCTTTGTTAATGCACATCCCCATCCCATTGTTTTGGTGAAGGTTTTGTGTGAAGAGAGGAAAGCAGCATTGTGTAGTATGAAGAGCAGGTTTCTGCTCTGCCCTCTCCGATGCTGATGCGGGAGAGAGGAGACGACATGCCCCTTTTTCTATTATTTTATTTTTCTTATATTATTTATTTTTGTATTTTTTTAATTTTCTCCTTTCTTTTCTTGTTTTAATGTAATTTTTATTTTATTGTTTATTTTTAATTATTATTTTTTGAGATTTTCATGAGAAAAAGAAAAAATTTAAAGTCTGTTACGTCAATTTGAACTCTTATTTTTATTTATTTATTTATTTATTATTTATTATTTTACATTTTTTAAAATTTTTTTAAAAAAAAACTCGAACAAAATACAAATCATAATGTACTTGTGTTGACATTATACGTTTGTACTTGTTTAATGATTTCCACTACAGACAATAGATGCTAGTGTACGCACATGTTTTCACTTGAGTTTTCATGACAATGAGCCCACTCGTACGTCACCTATTCCGTATAGTTAATAATATCCGTAGTGAAAAATCATTAAACACGTACAAAATTAGCACATCAATCCTTTACAAAATCCCTCTAATTGATTACCTTTTTACGGTAACTATCAATTATAATTTTTAGAGTAAATGACTTTTTATCCTTAAAAAATATATATTATCTTAATTTAGAATTTTTTGACTTACAACTAGAATTTTTATTTTACAAAATAAGATAACAGATCCTTAATTTCTTAAATTTTTTTTATTGGTCCTACTTTAATTATATTGATACTTTATTAACAAAAAATTTGATGTAGTATTATTAGCAGTTGTAAACAGTAGGTTGGACAGGTAAATATTTCTATTAAATTCATATTATTAACATTAATATAGAAATTAAATTAATTGAATTATATTTTTTTAATATAAAATTGATGATTTTAGTTCTTCTGAATTAAATTAATAGAATTTATATATTTTATTTTTTTATATTGTAAAGAAATATATCAATTTTTAATTACAAAAAAATTCAAAGTGAGATTCTTCCTTCATTTAACGAGGATAGAATTTTCTATAACAGTATTCTACAGTAATTTTTTGTAATGAAAAAAAGATAAATTTTAATTTATATAAATTATTTTTTATTTTTATTTTACATTTCTCTTCCTACAAGATTCAAGAATAATTAGTAGCGTTTCTAATGTTCAAATTTGTTACAGAATATGGCGTCGCCATGTTCGAAGCTAGCTCTTGGATTAACGAGGAGTTTTGTTCCCATAAAAACGCAAAAAGAAAATAATTTACAGCTTTTATCCTATTTATCGTAAATTCTGCTTGTAGGTGGAGGAGGATCCCTTTGAACAGTCCAAGGGAGACACATTACAAAATTATGACATGGGGAATTAATAGAATATTATATCTTAAAGATCCTTACGCACTACGTTGAAGGGAACCTTTATTATTATGTTGTCTTTTTTAAAATAAAAAAAGGAGACAAACCTATGCACCTTTCTTACATAGGATCCCACAAAATATGGTCACAGAAGAGTAAGAATAGTTGCCTCCATATTTCCCAAAAAATTACTATAAATGAAAATAAATATGGGCCTTTATTAATCAGTACTCTTAAAATATTAATTAAATTTTTTTAATTAATTGTATTGTTGTGAACGTAAGCCACCACTGAAAAAGATAGTTGGTGAGAGAGAGAAGTGGGTAGATGTGGTTGTCCTTTAATGTGCTTCCTCCATCAAACTCTAAATCGTCACCATGAAAACTAAAAAGCTGCCTTGTGTTGAGCAAAGGGCACGCCTCTTACTTCAGCCCTCTGTGAAAAAAAAAATTAGGTCAATTGTACTGTAAAGATGTGAATATTACCTTCTTTTTTATTTTATTTAAAAATACTTCTTTTACAAAAAAAAAAATATAATTACATTTGTTTTAACTAAAATATTCTTATATTTATTAATTACATAACAAGAATTAAATATGTTAAATCATACATTAATATATAGAATAAAATATAATTTATATTAGATAATATGAGCATGTTGATTTAAATTAAGTAAATTTATAATATTAAGATCATGTATAATTAGCATATTATTAAAATTTAACAAAATTTTGGCAAAAATTTAAATTTAGGGATGAAATTAATAATTTATCAAAGTATAAAGACTCAATTACAAATTTTTAAAATATAGAGACCTAGTTAAAAATTAATCAGTAAAATTATAGAGATTACAAGAATAATTTAACCTATTATATATATTATTTTGAAACATTCAAATTTGGTTATGGATCTCATGAACTACATATTAATAAATATAAAATTAAATATGAAGTTAAAAAAAATATATATGTGAGAGAAGTTGGGACATAAAATAGATGTCAAGAGAATAAAAAGTTAAATAATTTTTTATCACTTCATTCTATTATTTTAAAATATAATAAATATTTTTTTTATTTTTTGTTTAAAATAAAATAAATTAATGATTTTCAATCTAAAATAAAAATTTTAAAAATATATTTTTAGTATGTTATAGTTTTTATAAAAGAACTTGATATTTATTATTTTATTATGAAAGATATTTTGTTAACTTCTAAATTTTAAAGCAGTTTGTATATATTTTCAAAAAAAGAAAATATGCAATTGAAATATTTTTTTTTTAAAAAAAAAAAGGAGTATAAAAGGTATATTTTTTGTGGTGACAATTTGGATTCAAATTTTAGTATTAGCACCTACAAAATTATTTTTTTAAATATATGAAGACCATGACCATGGGAGAATCTATCCTTAAAATTATTCTAAGAGAAACTTAATCTCCATTAACAAATAAACTAGTCTGAAGATACTTTATGTTAGAAAAAAGAAAAAGAATCTGCAGAAATGAATGAGAGATGAAGAGAAGAGGTTCTGCTTTAACAAACCTGAATGATTATTGTATTGTATTTGATAGGGCCACTTGAGTGGCTTGACCCTTCCTCCTTCCCAAGGAATCATTTCATTACAGTTTCGCAGCGGAAATAAGGCTGAGTGGAGATCTACTGAAAACCCACTTTAAAATCCCAAGTGCTTTTGTTTATCAATATCCTCCACAGTATGATTATAAATAAAGGAGAAGTAGGTTTTGTATCAATTTAATTTAATTTGTTCAAAATTTTTCAGCCAATTAGTTAATTATTATTAAAAAAAAATATCATTTCAAGATAATAAATAATGAGATAAAATCTTTTAAAGTATATATACTGTGACATGAGTTAAAATATTTTTTAACTTACAAAAAAATTAATGTGTAAACAACATCAAATAAAGAATGTTAGAATTCCTAAAGCAATACTCATCAAATCCAATGCATTAATAAATAAGGGATTTGTTATACAGGGTTCTCTAAAATTAATGTTGATCAAGGTAAAGTTTCACTTGATTAATTAATTAGCAGAGATTTTAAACATTAAATATTATTAATTTTTTTTTATAAATTTTAAATTATTAAATATTTTATCAACAAATTAAAAGAAACATTAACTAAAATATATATATATATATATATATCTTTGGGTGCACTTGGTATATTCCCTTGTTTGTATACTGTCCAATATAATTTAATAAAATATTATTATTTTATAGATCATGTAGTATCTCTAATTTACAATATAAAAATAATAAATTTTATTAATCAATATATAAATAAAATGATACAATTTAAAAATTTAAAAATTTTTTAAAAACAAAACTAAATAAATAATCATATTTAATGTAATAAACAACATTAAATAACCAATGATAAAATCTTAAAAAGATTATTTTTATATATAATTACTTATATTTTTACTATAAAATTTTTTAATTAATATAAAATAATTTTTTTAAAAAGTTAATTATAAAAAAAATAAATTATATATATATGATTAAAAAATTTTATAAAAAAAATTACACTTAAATTTTAATCTTTCAAATATCAATATTTAGTAGATCCAAATTCCAATGCATCAATAAATAATCATAATTACCAGAAGCTCCTCCATTAACCGCACTCTAGCTTGTCCCATATCGACTTCCATGTAGTTCCAATCACACTTGTCTTCTAGAGTCTCCTTCTCTTTATAATACCTAACACTGCCTTCAAATCTGAGTCTTAAGCCAGAACGATTAAACCATACTATACTACACTCTCTGAGCTTCCATATGCCAACCATTGACAAAGCCAAAGCCAAGGCCTTATGCCGAGCTTGCCTCGCCTCAGCGTTCCGAACCGCCCTAGCCTGCACCATAGTAGGCTGTTTCACCCTTTACGGCCCACCCTCCGTCCAACGCCTTTTAGCTTTCCCTGCATTTTCGTATGTGTCCGTCATTCTCATCATCATAAACGACGCCGCTTTGGGCGACACCTTGCGTGCCTGCTGGCTCGCACTTTACGCTTCCATCCAAACTATAGGTCCCGCCATCTTGAGCCTGTGGCTTATCGGACCGAACCGGTTTTCCAAAGGCACCACCGCTTTGGCCGTGGCTCTCGCTGCTTTTGTGGTGACGCTGACGCTGCCAGCTGCGGCCACGTATTTGGTAGCTAAACGCATAGCATTGGGCCAAATAGTGATTGTCTACGTCATCGCCTACATTAATGGCCCTCACACTGAGCCTATCATGCACCCTCTTCGCGTAGCGGCTAGCACCGCCATTGGAGTCTTGGCTTGTGTCCTCGCTCTTTTGCTTCCTTATCCACGTCTTGCATGTCGCGAGGTATATATTTTCAATATAAATGCCTCTCCTCTGTTTTAGTAATCAAACAAATTAACCAGAGTGCGTGGCAGACACAATAGTTTACTCATTTTTGTGTGTTAGAGTAGGTCGAACAGAACTACAAGCTGCTGACCGATAATACATTAGAGAGATTGAAGCTTCTTGTGAAAGCTGTATGTGAATCGGACAAGACGTCTGCACTCGCATCAATCTCTCATGCTAAATCTTTGGCTACTTCACGAACAAAGCTCCTCCACGTTATCAAACGCTACCAAGTAAGATTTTACAAACTTTTAATGTTGAAGGATATTGCACTTTTTGAAGGATATTAATAAATTTTTGGGTGTTGAAACATATAGGAGAGCATACGGTGGGAGAGACCTCCAATTAAGTTCATTAGACCCCATTATTTGAGCCTGCCAGGAAAAACACTTGGAGAGGTAGACACAAGCTTGAGAGGGATGGAATTGGCTTTGGAAAGCACCAATTCTTTCCCAATCAATATTCTTGGCGAAGATCTCAAACATGGCCTTAATAAACTTGAAGACCATATAAGCCTAACCATAAAACAAGCTCAACATTACTTACATGGTGGTTCGCTACTAACTGTCCCTGAGCCTAGTGTAAAAAGTACAACAAAATTTCTTCAATCCCTTCAAACCATTCCACCTACCCACCAACATTTACCCATCTATTTCTTCTTATTTTGTGCAAAACTCCTCCACACAACGTCATTGGCCCAAGCTCCAACTTGTATTCAAGGCCGGGCTGGGCATTCTAAAGGGAAGTGGGATAATTGGGCTCAAAATCTTAGAAGCCCAAAGTTTACACATGCCTTGAAATGCTCTCTCTCCTTGGGCCTTGCAGAGTTATTGGGCTTGATATATAGCAAAGAGAATGGGTTCTGGTCGGGCCTCCCTGTAGCCATCAGCTATGTATCAGGTAGAGAAGCAACTTTAAGAGTTGCCAATCTTAAAGCTCAAGGGACTGTATTAGGAACAGTGTATGGAGTATTGGGTTGCTTCGTGTTTGAGAGATTCCTTCCAATAAGATTCCTCTCTCTTCTTCCCTGGTTCATCTTCACCAATTTCCTTCAGCGAAGCAGAATTTACGGTCCTGCTGGAGGCATTTCTGCAGTGATTGGGGCTATACTAATTCTAGGAAGGAAAAACTTTGGGCCACCAAGTGAATTTGCTATAGCAAGAATCATAGAAACTTTCATTGGCCTTTCTTGTTCAATTCTTGTGGATCTTATCTTCGCACCCAAACGAGCTTCCACATGCGCAAAGAATGAGCTTTCTCAAACTCTAGCCACACTTCACGCATGCATTAGCTCGTTAAGTCTTGTACCTGGAAAAACTGATATGGAAGAAAACCAAAACAAGTTGAAATTGCAAGTGAACAAGCTGAACAAGTTTATTGCAGAAGCTGAACAGGAGCCTAATTTTTGGTTTTTACCTTTTCATTGTGCTTGCTATAACAAGCTTTCGAAGTCATTGTCGAAATTGGTGGATCTCTTGCATTTTGGAGCTCATGCATTGAGGTTCCTTGAAAAAAAGGGACTCCAAATAAATGGGATAGAAAGTGAGATTGGACACTTGAGGGAATTGATCTGCTCTTCAATAAAAAGTTTTGAGGAAATTTGTAGAATGAAATCGTTGAGGAGTCTTGAGAAGGAGCTTGAGAAGAATAGTATCTCTTGTGATTTGGAATTGGGAAAGTCAAGGAAATCTAATATCTGTGTAGTTTCTTGTTTAGGCGAAGATGAAATAGAAAAAGCAATCGGGTCTTATCTACAAGGGTCAAGAATTGCTGTTGATAATGCATATGGTGTTGAAGGTGAAGGAGAGCTAAAGAGCCAAGCAGTTCTGAGTTTAAGCGCTGTAGGGTTCTGCTTAAGTGCAATTATCAGAGAGACAATGCAAATTGAAGAAGCAATCAAGGAGCTTGTTCAGTGGGAAAATCCGTCTTTTGAGATTAATCTGTATGAGATATCATATAAGCTTCATGCTTTACACAATATTGAAAATTGAAATTCATACCCATCTTAAATCCCAATGCTATAATTTATTCTGCAGCTAGTATATTACTTAATGATCTGAATAAAATGAAAAAGAGATTGAAATTTTATAATTGAAGAATAAAGATTTTAAAATGTCACAAAGGGAAAAATAAGTTTTTCGTAATATTTACTCTAGTGAATATCCTTGTATAAAGACTTAAAAATGTTGTGGAAGATCACTATTTAGATGATATATATTTCCACTTAATTAGCATCTCTTTCATTCAATAAGCAAACTAGTATTCTTGTCAACATGATTGAACCACAACTCAGAATTACTAAAGTAGTAAATTATGGATTTGGATTTTCGTCAAAAATATATAACATGATATAGTATTAGCAACGTGAATTTTAAAATTCAAGTCCATCTATTTTGGCTTGAGGCTATTCTTGTTTTAATTTATATTTTAATATTTTAAATTATATTTTAATAAAAATAATATTACTAAAAGACAATTAAATTTATTGTGATAAAAACAATATGTTTAAATTAATATATTTGTTTTTAAAATTAGTATTATTTCTATTTTAAATTAATTTTTTATTGATTAAACCTTTTATATGGTAAGAATAAAATGTTGTCCAAATGCATGAAGTCGCCATAAATCTATATTTTTATATTATTTTAAATTAATTTATATTAATTTTAAAAATTATATTTTAATTTTTAAAAAGTTTTAACAAGTTAATCCGTAAAAAGTTCAACTGTGATCCATTTAGCTTACTTGTTAAATGGGCTAATTTTTTTTACTGACAAATTAAACGAATTGACTTGCGGTAGTTTGTTCAATAGTAGTAACTATAATGTGAAAAAAAAAAACAAACAAACAAACAAATATATGGATCATATATGTTTATAAAAACATCATGTGAAGGGACTTAAATTCATTCATTGTCAACATCTTGATGTTATACATGAAGGCTAACAAATTCTCTTATGTGAACGAACTCCTTTAAGAAGATCAATATTTAGAGTCTCTTTAAATGTCATTTTATTTTATTTTATTCTTTAAAACTATTTTATAAAATTAGTTTTAATAATTCATGTTAATATTGTTTCATGTATTTTAATTTCTATTATCAACTATATGGTATTCATGTATATTGATATGTTGTTTAGATGGAATGGTAATAGTATGAGACATCAAGATAGCATAGGCTACTCAAATTTCACATTGAGTAGCATGAGATCTTGAATAGAATACTTAAGCAGCTTGGCTTTTTCTCCTTAATAGTTAACTTTCTTTTCAAGTCACTTGATGAAGGCTGTCAGCTATAATCCTACATTATACTACTTCCCTTTTCTATCAAAAGAAAGTTATCTCTGTTAGCTCATGTTCTTCCTTCCCTCTTCTTTATGCCATTAATTTTCTCCAAGCTCCCATCAAAAGATGGAGGAGTGTTTAAAGCTCCCACTAAGAGGAACACAAGATTGAAAAAGAAAAATCTTGGAGTTGTTGAGAGTATTAACTACTGCATTTACTTGTCAATATACTCTTAGTGAGTTAAAGATATAAATTTCTAAGTTTTAGTGACTAAATTCTTCTTCCTTGTTTTGTTGTATTGTATATTTCTGATCTAGTGTAAGGTGGTTTAGTTTAAAAGCCCTGTGAAGATTGATTCTTAGGTGTGCTAAGGCTATAAAATACAATTTAGATCATTCATAGATAGTTTATAGGATTCCAGTTCTTGTATCCTTCTTTGTTGTTGTATGCGTGTGTGTCTGTGTCTGTGTTTCTGTGATCTAGTGGAAGATGTTTTTATGTAAAAGCCTTGTAAAGGTTAATCTTTAGATGTGTTAAAACTTTACATTAGTCTTAAATAGTTGATAAGACTTTGGTTCCTGTATCATAGCTTGTTGTTGTATATGTTTATGTTCTAGTATAAAGTGGTTCAATGTAAAAGTCTTGTGGAGGTTGATCCTTAAGGTGGCCAAGCTTCATTTTAGTCTTAGATAGTGTATGTGGTTTAGGTTCCTACCTTATGAAGTGTAAAAGAATCTATGTTAATCCCTTTGAAAGGTTACTTGGTTGTAAGGCAATTACCCAAATTTTAATAACATAAACTCTCTTGTACTGTGTTTGAGGAGAAGATGTAGGACTCAAGGAAACTTGAACTTAAACCTCTATAAATCTTGGTGTTTTTCTTCTTCTCTAACTCCTTTAATTTTACAAAAATTATTTTTAGCAATAGATTGTTTTCAGAAATTAGGAACTAATTTTATACGAAACAAAATTTAAATTAGTAAAACTTTAATATCTACCTAATTCAACCTCTTTTTAGGTAGATATATATTTTGCTAACAAACAGCTAAGTAAATAACTTCATAGAGTATAGAGACAAATGTGAAATGAGCACTATGTTGGATTAATTGGATTAATATTAACTAAATACTAAATTAATCATGTTTTAACAAAAAGGAATATTCTTAGAATATGGATGACTTTCCCTTTTGGGCAAGATACCAAATAGCCCAATAGGGTTTTACATCTTAACTTAATTTTGTATACTCTAATTGATGATCCTCGTTGGAGGCTCTCTCTCTCTCTCTCTCTCAGATTACACTCTCATGGAAGGTATAGAGCTTTGTGGGTTGCAACACTCTCACCTTAACAATTCTCAGTTATGGCAAATACTACCTCTTCGATAGGTACTTTTCATGAAGACCATCTTATATAATTATATGCGTATAAACATGGTGGTATCTACTCTGTTTTAAACTCTAAAGCAACCATGTTGAATATATGTTTAAGAACATAAAATGGATTCATATGTCATAGGAAAACTACAAATGGTATCAAAGCGAACATGATCAAATTCTATAAATTCATTTCGTTGTGTTCATCTCGATCCATAACTATTTCTGTTTGGATGTTTTGAAACTTTGGATGATTTTGGGTAAATATTTAGAATCATATATATTTTTTAAAAAAATCATAGATCTATTGCCCTTGAGGAGATGAACAAAATTTCATCTAAATGGCATCTGTTGGCGGCGAAAAAAAAACCAAAAATTCGTGGGTCACTATTCCATAACTTTGCACATTTCAGAAAATTTTTGGTGATTTTGGTTATTCACTTTTTGAACCCATTTTGCAATTCTAAAATGATGGAATTATTTGCGTCTGAATCCCGCGCCCAACTGGGTGCCTGTTAGATGTTTTAGCAGCGATTTTTTTTGTTGCTAAAATTTTTTGCAATGGTTTTTATTGCCATTATAACTTTTGTTAAATTAATTATTTAAACAAAAGTTATAGCAGCAATAATATTCATTGCAATAATATTAAAACACACTTTAACAACGAATAAAACTGCCGCTAAAAAGCCCAGCAGGTGCTTAACAAGGAGGCACCCAGCAGGGGATCCAAAAGTGAATTATTTGCCTTGACGAGATGAATAGAAAAGACTGTTGAACAATTGTTAATGACACCATAAATGCCAAAAATTGATAAGCTATACACCTGGTCTGTGTTGGACCCAGATCAAGTTAACTCTTACAATGCATAGGGCCTATGGGTATTATTAAATTAATAATTATTTAAAAAATGCATGTAAGAAATGATCCTACCAAGCCTTTAAACCTAAGACGTGAGACTCTTCTTGACTACCTTTTACCACTAAGGCGCTCATCACACACATAAAAGGGAAAACAAGATTTTCCTCTTATTCTAGTTTATTCTAATTCTATTAAAAACAAAGAAATGAGTGTGCTAGGATTCAAACACAAGCACATGGGCTTTCCTTAGGCGTCTTTGACCACTGAGGCACAATTTCTGTACAAACAAGAAAAAAAATGCTTCTTTTCTTTTATTTATTCTAATTTTTTAAAATTTTATTAAATTATGTTTTAATCATTAATTAATATTAATAAAATTTGAATTAATTGATGATTAAATAAAATTTTTAATTAGGAAGATTATTGGTAATTTTATTTATTGATGGAATTAATTAAATTCTAGGACCAAATTAAATATTTTCATCAAGTTGTTGTGAGTTCACCTATTCTGAGGCTCATTTGGTACTAATTGCACTTAATTATTTATGACATAATTATTTTGCACCCATAAAGAGGCCATTATTGCTTTATTTATCAAAAAAAATTGTTGAACAAAATTAACTATTTTACATCTAGTCGTTGCGAGTTTACCTATCTTAGGCCCAATTACTATGATATATTTTGTTATTAAAGCCTAATGATAATTACTAAATTTTTATTAGTTTATTTTGTTAATTAGTTATTTATATTGTATTGATGATGTACATACCCTATCGATGTGACAAAATCAATATAATTTAAAAATTTAGGACCACATATTTTGATTTATTAAACAGCTTTAATGTTTACATAATATTATGTATCATATCGATGCAAATATTATCACAGTATTTTGTCAATTTCTCTTAAGCCAAATTATTGTGAGTTTTCTTAGTTTATTATAATCTGAAACTCTTAAGAGAGATTATAATAAATAATTTTGATATTGATAGATGTATGAAACTGAGCCTTTTAAGAATGAAATTTAATAATTATGTTGATTATACATAATTAATGTTTCTTAATTTTTTCTTTCTCAGTTTCTCCGATTCATCAACTATTTTGATATTGATAGCTATATAAAACTGAATTATGTGTAGGAAACCTTGTTTTAATAATTATATTAATTGAACATAATTGACGTTTTCTAATTTTGTTTTCCTTAACTTTTCTTTCGATTTAGTAGCTATTTATTGTGAAAACTCTGATTGAGACTAATTTTGATTATCGTAAAAAGATCCATGAATTTACATCTAATCATTATGAAAGGAGATTTGACTCTTAGAAAACCATAGTCAACAGATTCAATGGACAATTCTAGTGTAATATAAATGACTCAATACAAACAATTGAACATTTCAAACAGTAGTTGTTTGAATGTTATCAAATATATCATTGGCAAGAGTATTGGGCAAAGTATTCCAGAAAAGGATACTGCTGTTGATTATCTTAAGGCTGTTGGGAAAAAATTTAAGGGAATAACAAGTGTTCAAATAAATCATAAAGTTAGAACATTAGGGTTCAAAATAAGAAAATATCTATTGAGTGCATTAGTACTAAGATGATGATGGCATACCCTATAACTTAAGCTTCCACGCCTATAATTTATAAGGATTATGTAATCTCTATAGGATCATATTGGCAACAATTTTCTAAGAATTAATTATAATTCACTAATTTCATGTGATCATTTGGCCAAGTGGGAGAATCCCTTAAATTAAATGTTAGATTTAATGATAAACTTAATATGACCTTCATGACCACTTGAAATGTTATATAGTATAAGTTAAAATCTAAAATTCACAACAAACCTATAATCACCAATGATTAGATATAGATATTTAACTAAAGTCATTTATTTACATTTATGCTATGAGATGTACATTAACTAAAGTTAATGCATTATTTGGTATTATGGTTATAATACACATAAATTGTCTTCCACTTAATGATGTAAAATAATATACAGCTAGATGTCTTTATTGAGCTTGGAAATGAGCATCTATTATGCAAGTTGAACAAAAACATCTATAGTCTAACGAAGTGATAACTTCACTTAAATGTGTTGAGAATGCTTTTGGTCAATGTGTCTATCAAAAGTCTGATAAAATCAATGGTTGGGCCATATATCCAAGGAAATATTAGAAAGAATGGTTAAACAAAATGTATTAGAGAAATTGGATTTCTTCTATTTTTAAACTCGTGTTTATTTAGATATTTTATTACATTCATTGATGATCATTTCAGATTTGGATAGATAGATATTTTGCATGAAAAATCTAAATCCTTAAATTCCTTCAAGGCTTTCAAGCAGTTGTTGAGTTAAAGTCTGGCAAGGCTATTAATTTTTTCAGGTTAGATAAGTGTGGTGAATATTATTGTAGATATACTGATACTGGTAAAATTCTTGGTCTTTCTACTTTATTCTTACAAGAGTAAGGTATTAAGACTTAGTGTACTATGCTAGGAACCACTTAGCAAAATGATATTGTTGAACGACGCAATTGAACGTTGATGGATATAGTTAAGAGTATGATTAATCACTCTTCTTTGCCAGAATTCTTGTAGGGTGATGCTTTGAGAATAGCTACGTATGTTTTCAATCAGATTCTTAGCAAGTCTGTGCCAAAAACTCCATATGAATTATTTACTAGTAAAAGGTCAGGTTTGAAACATCTTCGTGTGTGAGGTTATAAAGAAAAGTTAAGCTCGTATAATCCTCAGTTCAAAAAGATAAATTCAAGAATTGTCAATGGCTTCTTTATAGGTATTATTTCGATTCAAGGGGTTGTAAGTTCTATTGTCTTTTTCATACTTCCTGAGTCATTGAATTTAACAAGGATGACATAGATAGTAGGAAAAGTGTGCTTAAAATCATTAACTTGCGTGATGAATATATTGTTTTGCCCTTGTCAACCTTACCATCTCCATCTATTGTTGTTGATTCAGATAGAGATAATATCATTATTGAAAATCTAGCTGACATTTAAAATGTTCCACCTGTCAGAGACTTTCAAGAGCTAGCTATTGAGTTAAGGCGATTGTAGAGAATTCGCAGACCTACAATCCTAGATGATTACATTATTTATCTGCAGGAATGTAAATCTGATATTGTTGATGGCAAAGATCCTATCACTTGTAATGAGGTAATAACCAACCTAATTCTTCTAAATAGCTGAGAGCAATGGATGATCAAATTACATATATGTTTCACAACTATGTCTGAGAACTTTTTTGAAAAATGCATACATAACACAGCTAGATGGTTTTCTTGAGGCTGGTAAAGAGCATCTTATGTGCAAGTTAAATAAATGTATTTATAGGCTGAAACAAGCTTCCAGATAGTGGTACTTGAAATTCGACAAGAAAATCACCTCTTTCAGCTTTACTAAGAATACTTCTAATCAGTGCATTTATCAAAAAATTGATTAGAACAATTTTATAATTCTAATTCTCTATCTTGATGACATCCTGTTAACTAGTAACTCAGTAAAATTTTGAATGAGACAAAACATTTATTATCATGACACTTTGATATGAGAGACCTCTAGCTTACATTTTGGGAATTTAGGTTCATCGTAATAGGTCTCGTGGCATTCTTGGTTCTATCTCAGGTAGATATTGATTGAATGTTGAAGAAATTCAACATGCTGTCTTATGCCCCTTGTGCAGCATCTATCTAGAAAGGTGAGTAGTTGTACAAATCTCAGTGTCCTTAAAATGATTATGTGAGGATTTCAATGGATAAAATTTCATATGCTTGTACAGTTGGTAACCTTATGTATACTCAGATATGTACACGCCTAGACATTGCTTTTTCTATTAGTATGCTTAGCAAATATTTAAGTCTGATCATGACCATTAGAGAGCTGCTAAGAAGGTTATGAGGTACCATCAGGGTACAAAGTATTGTTTATTGACTAACAAAAAGTTTGATCCTTTTGAAATTTCTGGCTACTTAGGTTCAAACTATGCATCAATTGTTGATTGTAAGTCTACTTCTGGATATATATTTATGATGTTTAGAGAAGCTGTTTTATGGAAAAGGGCCAAAAAATTTATTACAGCTATCTCAATTATGAAAGTAGCATATGTCGCTCGTTATGAGGCTACCAAGAATGGTTGATGAATTTAGTATTTGGAATGCATCTTGTTAATTTTATATCACATCTTCTAACTATTTACTACAACATTTTTTCTGCTTTATGCTTTTCTCAAAATTCACAAGAGCTTTAATCTTACTAAACACTTTGATGTGATGTTCCTGTTTGTTAGAGAAAATATTATTGAATTTCAAACTCGTTTGGTTCACATTTTATGAATATATGCCAGTAGATTTGTTGACCAAAGGTTTACCTATAAGAGTATTTTAAAAATCACATAACTCATTTTTTTTTCTTCTTGAATTAATTATGAATAGATTGGTTCTATGTATTAATTGTAAGCAATCAGTGATAGGTTTGATTACTTGCAAACCCTTTTGGATAGAGAACCAAACTTAGAGTTCTATGTTAGTCAATAATCATCTTATCAAACTATTGACTAAGAGTAAAAGAAAAAAAAATTTTCTTTGGATGCCCTTTAGTGATTATCTTGATATTTTACATTTAATATTTGATTAATATTATCTAAGTGTGAGATTATTAGATTAATTGGATTAGCATTAATTAAACACTAAATTAATCATGTTTTAATAAAGGAAATATTCTTAGAATATGGATGACTTTCCCTTTTGGGCAAGATACCAAATGGCCCAATAAAGTTTTACATCTTAACTTAATTTTGTATACTTTGATTGATGATTCTCCTTGGCAACTCTCTCTCTCTCTCTCATGGAAGGCATAGAGTTTTGTGGGTTGCAACACTCACACCTTGACGATTCTCAGGTATGGCAAATACTACCTCTTCGACAGATACAATTTAGGAAGACCATCTTATATAATTATATGCATATAAACATGGTGGTATGTGCTCTATTTTAAACTCTGAAGCAACCATGTTGAATATATGTTTAAGAACATAAAATGGATTCATATGTCATAGGAAAACAATACAGTGAACATGCTCGGGCTTGCAAACATTTGGACCAAGGTTGGGAACTCATTTTCTTTTTTCTCTTAATTAAGGATAATCTAAACTACTATGATCAATTGGTCTAAACAGAAGTAATTTCATTTCTTTTTAGAACTATATCGAGGTCCTCTTGTGCACATGATATATGGTCTGTAGGCTGTATTCTAAGGGAAATGATTGTGGGCTATACCGTAATTTTCTGGCAACTATGCCAGAATACTATTAACAAATATTTTTAGATAATTAATACATTAACATTAGTATATTTTAAAAATAAACTTTAACTAATTGTAAGACTAAAGTTTTTTCTTCTGGTTGTTGGTACACCTAGAAAAGACAATTGGCTAAGATTTTCAGCATCCTGTAATGTCCCCGTGTATTATTTCGGGGCATACAAAGTTGGATAGATGTTTATTTATTCTAAATAAATATTAAATTAGATTTAATAATTTAGTGCTAATAGTAATGAAATTTTCAGCATTTTATTTCTACATGTTGGGCAGTAACTTACCTTTGGCATAAATTGTTTAGGAGTTTTGGATGAACAATAGTTTTGTCCAAAGACTTTGAAGCAATTTCTCATAATTCATTTCAAAAGCTACTTTAAGAATTAAAGTAAAATTTGGTGGTAATTTAGATTTTATACAATCCTCCGTCTTATTTGGTTGGAAGAAATGCTTCCATCTTCTTTTATCCTCAAATATATATATATATATATATATATATATATATATATATATATAGCTTCTTAAATTAGTGACAAATAAAATAAAGTTGGAATCAATCATTGCGCAAAGATGATTCTTCAAGTTCTCTTTAGCACAAAAGAGGTTGAATAGTTATAATATCTTGAATGATTTTATTTAATACTTATATATCTACACAATTACATATATATATCATTTTATGTATCATTATAAAGTTAATATTCTTAAGGATGAATCTCTACTAGTAATGCAAAAAACAAAGTCATCTTTGGTGGCGACTTAATTGCTACAGAAAATTATATTTGATAATGATTAAGTTGTTATATAAAGTCATATTTAATAACAATTGAGTCATTATAAAAAATCACTTTAGGTGACAATTTAGTCATTACAGAAAATTACCTTTGGCAACAACACAATAGTCGACACCAAATGTCACTTTCAATAGCAGCTTGCCATCAAAAGTTTTTTTTTAATAATGAGATATGAGACTTTCTTTTTCCTATATCCATACATCACGTATTTATTTTATATTTTATATTATAAAATATAATTTTTTTAAGATTAATGATAAAAAAAATCTCAAATTATTATAATATAGATAATTATCAAAGTCAAGTGTAATTAAAATTACTATAAAATGGAATTCTAAGCAGTACTAGTATACCCACAAATATCATAATTCAAAATAAAAATCTTTATATAAATTTTGAGAAATTTGACAAAATTATGATAAAAAATGACATAATATTATTCTTTGTTATGTTATGAATTTAAGAGTTCTTTTGGTTTTCTTATAAGCTCAAGCATAAGATCGAAAAGGTAGTTTATTTAATTAATTAGTTGTCATGGCTGATTCGTAATTTTAAATTAATTAATTAGAAATAAATATAATTTTTAATTATATATAATTAATTGATTAATATTATAAAATTATATATATAATAATTAAATCTGAACAATAAATACTTAGTTACAATTTAAAAATAAAAAAAAATAAAGATCGAAGGTTAAATTAATTAAGAGTCTATTAAAAGAAAGACTTTACCGAAAATATTTTTAAAATATTAATTAAGTTTTTTAATTAATTAATAGAATATTTAATAATTTAAAATTAATAAAAATAATAAATTTTAATATTAACAATTTTATACCTCCAATTCAACAAAACGTGGGTCCATGGAGCTCTTCTTAGCAGACGTGGCAGCCCCCCACTTTTCATAAGCACTGCAAGCATAGGCCTATAATTAAATACACCCCAATATATTTTTACTATAAATTTTTTAAGAAAACTAAAATATATTAAAAAAATAAAAAATCTAATTAGAAAATGTTCGATTTGTAATGATTAAAAATCAAATTTGAGATGATATTGCACTCATATTTGGACACAGCGTTTTTCTAGGCTTACTCTGCTTATTTAATTATCACGCATCTATTCCTAATTCTGTCAATGTAATCAATCCCTCAAATCGCTGTCTCGTTCACTGATTGGCAAATCTTCCCCTTGTTTAATTCCCAAATTTGTTTGACCTAAAAGCACATTTCACTGGGACCCTGTATACAATTCTTTTGAACGATCAGGTGATTAACAATTCCCATCAAACTATAAAATTCAATAATTGGTCAGGTTTTTCATGTTTACTTTTCAATAATAATTTGGTGTGATTTCGTAAGCTGTTGTCGTTGCCCAGGAGCTTTCACAATGTCCTTCAACCTTCCTTGAGTTTGAAGGCTTAGAAAATGATTTTTTCTTTTTGGTAATTTTATTCATTGATAATTTGTTTTTTTTTTTTAATTATTTTTCAAATCTTGGCGTTGGTGGAAGAAATTCCGAATTTTGGATCTCTTATGTCTATATAAATGTGTCTGATCTTGGAGTGTCTTTATCAGAAGCGTGATTAGGGTTTGAGGTTGGTCCTTTCTGAATCTCGCGATCAGGTTCAGTACCTGAACCCTCGCTTTCTTCTGCTAGCTATTGAAGTTGTCTGTCTAGACCCTTTTATTGGATAGATTTAATGCCGAATAAGTTGAATTAATGA
The DNA here is from genome assembly GCA_031216115.1 of Senna siamea. Taxonomy (NCBI): domain Eukaryota; kingdom Viridiplantae; phylum Streptophyta; class Magnoliopsida; order Fabales; family Fabaceae; genus Senna; species Senna siamea. The sequence continues at coordinate 17,573,730 of CM062356.1, forward strand.
AAATTCTTAATGTATAATAGACCCGAGAAAAGAGTGAATAAAATTGACCGTTTGGAAATTTGTGCAGGAATTGAATTTCAGAGGTTTTGACAATGGCAACAAACGGAGATCACCAAACGACAACAAAGCCACCTCCCTTGCCGTCTCCTTTGCGCTCTTCCAAATTCTTTCAGGTAAATTGTAGCTACATTCACATTTGTTGCCACATTTTATTTCTCATGTTAATTTGTTCTTCAAATCATGTTCTGCGAATTCGACATTGACACCATATTATTACTGTCTTGTACTTTTATTTAGGTAGGTGTAAGCTTTCATTACTGATAGAGAAAGTTCTTCATTACTTTATTTGCAGATGCCCAATGCGTGCATCATTTCATAATATGATTATCTATCAGAAGCTTCACATTTTGTCTTTAGATTTGGAGTTTTATATTTTTTCCCCATCCGTCTAATATGATCATAATAATATATTGAAGAAGAGCTTATATTTGTTCGTAACTTTGTTATTTAATCAAACTGCAAATTGGTACAGTTGTTTCCTTCTTGAAACACTAACTGAAACTTCAGAGAATTGAAAATGCTGACAAATGTAGAGTATGATTCTTGTGTTTACTTTTACTATGGTTTGACCACAAGCGCTTACAAGAGAAATGTGTTTTACTCCAAGCCCAGAGTTTTATTTTGTGAATCTTACTAATAATACAGAATGGGGACAAAGATTAAAAAGAGTATTGCTACCACACACAGACAATAGTGAAATACCAAATATGCACCCCTCTGCAGCCCATGGGTATACTCTGCCCAAAGTACCTTTTTGGCATACTGCGGACTGCAGTGATCCAATTGGTATGCATGATGTGAATGTGTTTAGTTTGGCCCCACAGCTTTGTGGGTCTAGCGTTATTATTGACAGAAGGTTGGAAGTTATTGTCTATCTTTTTTTTTTTTTTTTTCTTTCGGGGGGATTCGGTATATCATTAATGATATGTTGGACTATGAAAGTTTTTGCCTTCTACCTACTCTCTTGCATATCTATGATTCAGATTTTCAGATGTATGTATACTTGAACATATGTGCATCTTACATCTGTTGATTAAAGATTGTAATTGTGGATAGGAATTTTTGCAGAATCCCTTATTCTACAGAATTACCATTTTTTTTTTGGTCATGATGTCTATGTTTGCCAATATCTCTTTCATTCTTGACATAGTCCAACATGAGAATTTTGGTTACCGGAGGAGCTGGATTCATTGGATCTCACCTAGTTGACAGATTGATGGAAAATGAAAAAAATGAGGTTAGCATGTTATCATTGTGCATATAATGTCACATTCATCGTGTTTATGACCTGACAAAGTTCTGTAACAATATCCATGTATTAATCAGGTAATTGTTGCGGACAACTACTTCACTGGATTGAAGGATAACCTCAAAAAATGGATTGGTCATCCAAGATTTGAGCTTATCCGTCATGGTATAGTTTCATCCTTTTTTTCTCTATTCAAGTGTCGATGAACTTAAAATTCTCATTTATATATAATACAGCAGAGATTAATCTGCTGGATATAATTGAGTTTAGAGAATCTTTATTGATTAGTGAACTATATATTAATAAAAACTTTTACTGCCTGTGAAATACCTTAATTAGTCTCATGATACGACACTTTAGTGCAGAGTTTTACACTAACAGTGGATCAAATCTCAACCTTTTTTTTTCTTGTTTTCTTGTCTAATGTGGTAGTATATGCTTGAGCTCTTAAATCTGTGCTGTAAACTGATTTTCCTTAAATAAAAAGGCTTGAAGGACCATGTTACTAGCAGAAGATTCATAATTATTGCACTACTATGTAATTGATACTTTAGGTGTTTCTTAGACAACCACTATTCTGATTAGCTGGCTTTATAATGCTGTACTCAGGGAATAATGATGCTGTTTTGTCTGCTCAGTATACTATGTTTCACATTGCATAATAAATCTCTATGTATATATTAAATAGGCACTGCTGAATTCAATTATAATTTTGATCCCTTTTCAGATGTTACGCAGCCTTTGTTGGTTGAGGTTGATCAGATTTACCATCTTGCATGCCCTGCATCTCCTATTTTCTACAAATACAATCCTGTAAAGGTATATTTATGAGTATCTTTTGTCTTTTTAATCATTGCTAGTACTTTCTAAGTAAACATTTTCATGTCAACTTGGCAACTATTGAAAAACTTGCTTCAAGGCTCATTGGTTGCTCGCTGCAATAGGTTGGTTTGCATTCAAAAGTAGCTTGAACCTCCTCTTCTCTTTTTCCATCTCCTTGAAGTAGCTTGATTCCTTTGCATGCTGTTTTGTTTGGTCATTGTATTTATGCTCAGCTACTTTAATGCATAAATGGTTGAACGTTCTCTTTTCAATTGAACCCTGAGAAGATCTCTAACAACGTATATGGAAATAATAACTCTACAGACAATAAAGACAAATGTGATTGGCACGCTGAACATGCTTGGACTTGCAAAGCGAGTTGGTGCGAGGTTGGAATTTTTTTTTTTTTGGGTAAAAAAGGTTGATAATCTCAACTGCTACTATACCATGGCCTTAATCGGTTGTAATTTTATGGACAGGATTTTGCTTACATCAACTTCAGAGGTATATGGGGATCCTCTTGAGCATCCACAACCTGAAAGCTATTGGGGCAACGTTAACCCCATTGGTACTTTCCTGTCCCAGTCTTATATCTTTGGCTTCTTAAATGGAATTGTTTCTTTTGCTATAACTGTAAAATCCAATTTAGCGTAATGTATAAACCATGAAGGCCTACTTCCGTATTTAATTTGTTGGTAGACTATAATTTGGCTTAGCTTTTGAATTTCTTTGTCCTGACAAATCTGGAAATTTGTTATGTTAATATGTCAAACATCATTGTTTGAAGCGAATGTTTTTCTTTTATACATATTCATGGAGATATAGTCTGAGCACTTAATTTTATCTCCATTGCAGGAGTTCGGAGCTGCTATGATGAGGGGAAGCGTGTAGCTGAGACTTTGATGTTTGATTATCATAGGCAGCATGGAATAGGTAACTTGTTGTCTTTTCCTTATAATACCTCTCAATGTTTGAAAGGTATGGCTCGTAGAAGGTTTTCTTTGTTTTTTAACTCCTTCAGGTGTTTGAATCCTTTTTCCCTAGAAATACGTGTAGCAAGAATCTTTAACACATATGGACCACGCATGAATATTGACGATGGGCGTGTTGTCAGCAACTTCATTGCTCAGGCAGTTCGGTAAACACTCTACCTTTTTTTTATGGTATTTAACTATATTGCTTTGCTTGTTCTGAAATGCTGTTATTTCTGCATGATGTGCTCTGCTCTTTAAGGTAATAGTTGACTCATATTGGTTTTTTTATATTTTGCTATATCAATTATTAATTTAAATTTTACTGTTTTTCATCCATTTTGAAATTGATGCCCTATGGTTCATTTCTCACTTAACCTTGTTCTTTGTTGTGTTATAGTGGTGAATCTTTGACAGTCCAATCTCCGGGGACACAGACTCGCAGTTTCTGCTATGTCTCTGACCTGGTATGTTCAAGACCATATTTCTCATTTTAATTTTGAATTACTGTGGTGATCTGATGATCTTTATTTGTTTGAAATCTTAGGTTGAAGGCCTTATCCGTCTCATGGATGGTCCACATACTGGGCCAATCAACCTTGGGAATCCAGGTAAATTTCTAATGCAAGTTCAAGTTGGCCATTGTGCTCTCTGCAGGAGCCTGGGGTTTCTCTTATTTGAATATGTGTAATTTTACAGGTGAATTTACAATGCTTGAACTTGCTGAAACGGTGAAGGAGGTGAGCTTTAAGCTTTTTCGTATCTTATAGGATAGCACTAACTTCTACTAGTTTGGTTTATACTGTTGTTTCTGTTTCTAGTTTAAGTGCAATGAAGCTCTTGGCTACCAGTCCATCTTTCCAACAATCATATATCTCATCTATATAGAGCCGCAGTATGAGAATGGAATTCTTGTTAAACAACTCTATAGCTAATGCTTTGTGAGCGGTTTTGCAGCTTATTAATCCAAATGTGGAGATAGGGATGGTGGAGAACACTCCTGATGATCCCCGACAGAGAAAACCAGACATAACAAAAGCAAAGGAATTGCTGGACTGGGAACCCAAGGTTACGTTGCGGGATGGCCTGCCTCTTATGGAAGAGGATTTCCGTTTGAGACTTGGGATTGACAGCTAGAAGTAAAAGGAACTCTTAACTTTTTGTTTCTTCGTGTCTTGTCAAACCAAAGAAATAGATAATAAGTGGGATGAGTCTGTCACTTTCCATATTTTTAATATCACAACTATGATAGAGGCTTAGCGTCCCCAAGTATCACGGGTTTTTCTTTCAGGTTTACCAAGTGACGGGTTATAGATCTTATTTGTTTGATAAAATAGTACAAGTCACTCCAAATTTTGCCGGTGGAATGATCACAGGGATGGAGTTGAATATATATATATATATATATATATAAATATATATATTTTTTACAGCCAGTGCCTCTATTATTTTGAAGTTTCAAGTTGCTTTCTTTGAATTTTGTGTGTAATGAATTCGTATTTAGATCCTTTTATCTTTCCGTCATCACCCTCTGCTAGTTGCACGTAAATGACACTATGGATTTGCGTTCAGATCCTCTGTTGTTCACCTTCTTTGTCGTTGTCTGCTTTTAGAAACTTCTCAACGATTTGTTTTGTCCCAATGATACCGTCTCATCACACGTCCTTTTTGACTTGTGCAAAATATACATTTTGGGTGCGTTTTTAGAATTTTACATTCTGGGTCATTTTGAAAACGTGTTAACACTCGTTCTATTGTACGATTCAGATAAACAATAAACCAATGAACTTCTCTCTGATAGTTTATCTTATTTTTGTTCATAGTATTTAAAAATTTATTTACGATAAGCATGATAAGTGTATTTTTAATAAAATAACAATAATAATGCTTGCCTAAAAATTAAAAATATTAAAATCTATTTATTTTTAAATATTTTATATACTAAAACCTATATATATACACTATATAATTTTATAGTAGATCCTTCTATGAAAACAACATAACTCGAAAAGCTACTTTTGCAAAAAGAACAAAGCGTTGAAGATTTGGAACAAGTTTTTTGTAAAAAGAGCAAAATCATTGCCATACAAGAATGCATGATTCATCGTGCTTCTAGTTTTTTTATTGCAGAATATTGGCTTACGGCAAAGATTCCTCAACTGCTAATTAAGCTCATTGAGAAAGTTGGATTTGAGAACCATGAGATGCTGAGGTATTAAATCATTGAATGCAAACTTCAGTGAAGAGTCTATTGGTGGCTTAGACTTAAGAACACTATGGACACAACATGGGCTTACATATTGGCCGCCATGTGTCAACACATGAAGTATTTAAGTGTGCATTGCCACGATAAAAACAAAAAAATCTAGCACTAGTAAACGAAGTGGGAGACAAGGGGAAGGGGAATCATATGAAAGGATTTTTTTTTTTTAAGAAATTGAGATGGTATCTTCATTCACAGAATTAAGTAAAAAATGGACAAAATGGTTTAAATCCTCTAGACTGACAGTTGAAGAGGGGATATTACCAATTTTCATAAACTAAGCTGTGTTTATAAATGATTTAACCTTGACGGAGTGTGATGTAACAGTTGCTTATGTCTTTGTGCCTTTGCATGTAAATTTTTGTATTGCTCACTCAATCATATCTATTCTTGAAGTATATATATTCACTATCCTTTGCTAGTTGATTCACTGTTTTAGCATATTTATATCTGTACAAGGTTTAGTCAAATGTGTAGTAGGAACTTGAATCTGTTTACGATATTAAACCTTTTTCAGTGCATGGTTAGGGCTGTATGCATAGTTCCTCTTTATTATTTTGAATAAAAAACAATGGTTAAAGATTTGGTTTATGCAACTTCGAGGTATTTTTTTGACAATTTGCAATAGGATAGTGATAATCTCGTTGGAATGAGCAAGAAGAACTACATGCATTATTATTTAAAGAACGACAATTATAAATGATTTGACACTTTTTCTTATTTTTAAAAAGGCAAAAATATATTTTATATCTATAAATTTTATATTAATTTTTAATTTCGTCTCTAAAATTTTGAATTACAATTAGTTTCGTTTTACAATCTAACGTCATCTAAATCATTAACAGAAATAATTGATATAACGTCTAACGTGTATATTTTTACTAATTCAATATTTACTATTTATATATTTATTGTTAAATGTATTTCAAAAAATTATAAATACTGTCAAATATATTTTCAATTCTTTCAAACAATATATAATTTTTTAAAAAATTTCATATATCAAATCACACTTGTCCCACTAATTTGTACCACCACTATCATATGTTAAAATTAGTTCTCTAATCAATTTTCTTTTATGGTAGACTTCAATAATAAATAAGTTTATATAAAATCACATACAACACATAAGAGTTTAGATTATAAGTCATTATTTTATATCATATACATCCATAATTTCATATATAAGAGACCACACAAAAATATTTCATCCATTATTAATCCATCATAAAACCCTTACATTTGCATAAAGAAATACTCATTATATATTATGTTATTATTGAATAAAAAAACTTATTAATATTACCACATAATAATAATGTTAGGTCATGGTTCGAAGAAAAAAAAAATTTAATATTTTACATATCTTTCATACCTTTGCCTTGCGTCGTCAATAGCGAGATAAAATTTAATAACTTTAATGACAAACTTCAATACAACAAACTTCAATACAACAAACTTCAACGATGAACTCAGCGATGGGTTTCATTGTTGACAGATTTAATGCAACATGACATCAAAAGAATCAATGAAATTATTTTAATGGAGATTGTTTAGTAACATGACAATTCAATAATGTGTAAATAGAAATGTTACTTTGTCTATTTATATGATGTTGTTTTGTAGTTTAATGTGGTTTTCTGAGTTTACGCATGTAAGTAGTTTCATCTAATTTTATGATCGAATTAGGAACACATTTGATATTATTTATAAATTTTAAAAGATACATTTGATAATATTTATAAATTTTAAAGAATTTGACAATAAATATGTGAGTATTAAGTATTGAGTCTGTACAAATATACACGTCAAACATCATATTAATTATTTTCATTAATAATTTAGTATGTGTTAAGTTGTGGGATGAAATTGATAATAATTCAAAATTTTAGAGACAAAATTGACATTAGAGAAACATTAAAAACAAAATTAAAAATCAATCTAAAATTTATAAATATAAAAAATGATTTTGCCTTTTCAAATAATGTATAGACAAGATTTCTAAAAAACATTCTTATCAAAAATAAATGATAACATTTTATAATATCACAATGAGAGCAAAGGACAACAAACATATTTAACAGATTTCTCTGATATTTTTTCAAAACCATCTTCTCCCCATTCCGTGCCCCATGAATTTTTGTTTATCCAGTATGTTTCCTCAAGTTTCTCATCGTATCCATATCCAATTATTAGTATGCCATGCTTTTCAATTCTATGTCGTTGCTTCGAGAAATTATATATTCCACTTGCCCCTCTATTATATACACTATATTGTACAATAGTAAATTTTCTTGTGGAATTGAGCAATTTTAAAAGTTCATCTTAACTTCTTTTTCTAATATTAAGATTACTTTTTATTAATTAAATTAAAAAAATAAAATTTTACTAACTAAATTAAATAATAATAATAATAATAATAATAATAAATTAATTTAAATAATCAAATTTAATCTTAAAAGTTGATCTTAACTTTTTTTTAATATTAAGATTATATTTTATTAATTAAATTAAATTATTAACTAATTTAATTTAGTTAATAAAATTTTAATTTTTTTGAATTTCATTAATAAAAACTGACCTTAAAATTATAAAAAAAATTTAAGATCAATTTTTAAGATTTCTCTTTCCCCTTCTCATTCTCTCTATTTTTTTCTCACTCCCGTCTTCTTCTTTTCTTTGTTTTTTTTTTTTCAATTCCTCTTCTTTTCTTCTCTCCTATTTTTTATTCAAAGAAATTATGAAATTTAAGGATTAAATTTTATTAATTAAATTAAATTTTTGGTGTTTACATTTTATATAAATTTTTTAATTTTATTTAGTTAATAAAATTGTAATTTTAAAATTTAATTAAGATCTTAAAAGTAAATAAAGATGTTAAGATTAACTTTAAAGATTAATTTATATTAATTAAATTAAAAAATTACTTTTATTTTTATTTCGATTTTTCCATTTTATTTAGTTAATAAAATTTAATTAATAAAATACTTTTTATTGATTATTTTTTATTGATTCAACAAAAAAATAAGATAATCGTTGCAAGAAATTTATTGATTCATTTTTTATCTGAATCGTACAAAAAAATGTGTGACAAGACATATGGATCAAAAGGACTCAAAATGCAAGTCCTGAAAACCCACCCAAAATGTACATTTTGCACAAATCAAAAGGATGTGTGGCAATATCCGCGAGATAAAACGAGTGGTTGAAATGCATCTCACAGCAGACTATGGCAGCGAAGTGGACAGCAGAAGATTTTAAGACTTTAGATTTATATTATAGTAAATTAAACCTCTCTTCAATAAAACATAATTATTGTGTAAAGTTAAATTTTTATTGATATTTATTTTTAATTTATGACTTAAATAATTATAATATTTTATTTATTTTAAATGTATTATTATTAAATGATAATATTTATATGATTGAAAAGTTTATTTTTTAAAAAAATTTACAAAAATAAAATTAATTATTATATAAAAATATTTAAAACGACTTTTAGAATTTTTTGTTTTCAATTTATTTTAAAAAATATTTTTTGTTAAATTTTATCAAACACATTTTTAATTGATTTTTATTTTCAGTTAACATGAAAATCGAAAATAGCGAAAGCAATGTACCCTTATGTTCTCTTTTCTTAAAAAATAACAAAAAATACAATTTCATCTAATTTGATTAAAATATTTTTATATTTATTATTTATATTTATATTATAATATAACTTAAGTATTTTAGTTATTAATTTTTAAAATTATATATTATATAATATAAAATATAAAATAAAATATGTGATATAAAATTATGAGAGATAGAAAGTAAAGATAATAAAAAAATATTAATATAATTTTTATTTTTTTAATTTATTTTTTAAAATTACTATAATTATTCTTTACATTATATTTCAAAGATTAAATAGAAAGGACAAAATTACTATAATTATCCTGCAGACACCTCGGACAGCTGGGACGGCTTTTCTGTTGTTATTCTTTTCCGTAAAGCCAAGGCAAACTTCTTTTCCCTAAGAGCTGGAGACAAACTGCCATTCAGGAATCACCTACAACATATAGGAAGAAGGAAACAAACCGATATCAAAACATACAAGAAGGAGAACTATAATCAGAAAACAAGATTAACGACCATCCAGATATTAACAAGAGATGGTAATTCTAACTGATTGCACTGGCCAATTGATTGACAAATTAATTCATCTGATTGTAATTTCATACACCAAATAAACAAAAAGGCGTGAAAAAAATCTAGACTCCAGAGTATGATGATGAATAAGTTACCTCCTGTGCTCCTGAACGAACTTTGAGTTTTTAGCATCTTCTTCTGCAATTTCAAATCAGATTTAGAACAAAACCACTCGTTAATGGCCGAAAGGAACAGACCGGAGCGGCTTTTAACCTGTAAGACCAGCGGTGAACTTGGTGATTAGGGTTCCGGTGATTGCGAAACCCACCAGGAACGGCCAGTTCCGATTCCATTCTCGCTTGAAGAAAACGGGCCACGGATCGAACTTCCTCATTTCTCACTTCTCTTCCAGTATCTCAATCGTTGCAAGAGACGAAGAGAGGCGAAAATTGAAGAGATAGGGCGTGCGTGCATACAAGCCATTTTTGCTTAAATTGAAGTTACTACTTCAACCGCCTCAACCGCGACGGCCCAATAAGCCCAAACTTCACAGATTACATTGGGCCAACCCCAACCAATTCATAATATTTTAAGATACATTTTAATCTCTTTATTTTTTTTATAATAAATAAGAAATAAAAAAATTTAATCTCTAATTTATTTAAAATAAATTTATATTAATAAAAAAAATTATTTTTTATTTTTATTTATCTCTTATTATAAAAAAAATAAAATATAGAAGATCCAAATCTCCAAAAAGCCATTATTATTCATTGTATCCCACTTCTAAGATTACATAAAACGAATTAGTTGAAAAGATGAGTATTTTATTATTTTAAAATTTTACTTAAGAAAGATTTCTTATTTAATTCTTATATATAAAAAATTTTTGCTAACAAAACTTTATTCTCATTGTAAACTGAATTAATTAAAATATAGATTATAATGTTTTATAATTATTTATTTTGAGTTTGAAATAAATAATTTATTTTATTTTAAGTTTTAAAAAATATTTTTTATTATTCATATATTTTAAATTATATAAATAATAAATATAAAAATATTTTAGTCAAAATAAAAAATTATAAATTTTTATATCTCAAAAAAATTATAATTTTTTTAAAATAAAAAAAAAGAAAAGAATATTTAAAGTTTTTTTAAAAAGAAAAACATAATTTACTTTAAAAAAATATAGATATTTTAAGACTAAATAATTAGTCTGTGTATGTATAAACTTTCCTCTAGGCTCCTCGAAGACGGGAACTTGCACTAAAAACCAACTCTCCTGCGAGTTCTATTAGACTATGCAACCACCAACATCCCGCCACGTCTTACCACAGTGCCTTCTCGATTGATGACGTGGAACTCTACATTCCCCAGGCCAGGTCACCCATATCAACACAGCCACCACCCTAATTGCCTTTGCCTTCCTCTTCCTCCCCCTCTCTTCTATCTTCTCTCTCTATAAATAGTTCATCAAACTACCTCAACCAAAAAAATAGTTAGCCGACTCGGGCACGCCAGCTGTTCACCGGAAGTTTCTGGTGAAGAGCACGCTTTTGCTGCTAAATCGAATTGTGGCATTGTTGGCCGATTCCGGCATGGGAGTGCCGGCTGACGACGACGTCGTTCAAATTCTGAGACCGAAGAATCCGTCCGAACCTTGCATAATCACTGTTAATTGCCCCGACAAGACAGGGCTAGGATGCGATATTTGCCGGATTATTCTCGATTTTGGGCTATACATTACTAAAGGAGGTAAACTATTGCTAGTCCGATTCTATAATAGCAATCGTGTTGACTTGTAGATTGTACGGAGCAACTTTCAATTGTTTTTCAACATTTCATCTATACTAGTTGTTTCAAGTCATTTAGGAAGATTTTGCATGACTGTTTCGGATGTATTGGACTTTGGTCCAGCCAGGTGGAGAATTATATATAGCTTTCAGTTCTCTTTTGTAATCTTTAGAGATTTTGGCGGCAAATGCTTCTCTTTCTCCCTCTTTCTATTTAATGTTCATAATAATAGGTTACAGTTTTCTCCTCAATGATGAAGTGTATGGGTTATTAAACACGTTTCTGGGTAAACGGTCTCTGCATTTGTGATGCAATTAATTTCAATGATTGTTTGTATTTGAGCTTAGGAAATTTTTACACTTCTGAATATTTTTTCTGTTTGGTTAATGGACAATTGGACATTTGAATTTGAGGAAATTTTAAAGTATTAGATTTATATGTGATTTCTATCAGTTCTCTAATTAAAGTATAACATGTAAAAAATTTTCTTAAAAAAAACCAATCAATCATTGAAAAGATGAGTTAGATAAACCATACTTTTTATATTGTACAAAACTGTGTTTTCATGATTTTCTCTTGCTATATTGTATGCCTAGCTGACACTGAACTCTATATTCCACTCATTTGAGATATTCTCCAGACATTTCAACTGATGGCATATGGTGCTATATTGTATTGTGGGTGGTTCCACATTCTGCATTGCTTTCTGTGAGATGGTCAAATCTGAAAGACCGCCTTCAAGAAATTTCCCCACCATGTTCAGCCTCATTTTATTTCAACCAACAACCTACAACAAGATCTTGTCCTGTTTATCTATTGAAGTTTTGTTGCCCTGATAGAAAAGGGTTATTGCACGGTAACAGAGAAGCTATATACTTGATAAGATCTTTTCTATTGAATGTTCAATGTTTGTATCTGTGACTGTATTCTTATGGTATTGTTGCTATATTGTTAGATGTTACCCAAGTCCTATGTGAGCTAGAACTCACAATTCAAAAAGTGAAAGTGACAACAACTCCAGATGGCAGAGTCTTGGACCTCTTTTTTATAACAGATAACATGTGAGTCCTTGTCTTGGGTTGTTTGATTTAGTGTGCATAGAATGTGAAAAATTTTTCACTATGTCATGTTGACTTTAGTTTATGATATTAATGGAATTGACACCTTTTTATTACATAACTAACTTGGAAACTACTTGCTTTAGTCCTTTTAATATTTAGTCCTCTCTAGGCCAAAGCAAATCTTAGGCCATTTTGATTCTGATACATCATTTCCTTTAATAATCTTTTGTTGATTTCCCTAATTGCTCTATGCCTTCACCTCCACATCATTAGTTCTTTCTCCTAACAAATTGCTTCCTCAGCCTTTTTCTTCTATACCTTTGTTTTCGAACACCTATGGTTTTGGCTATAATTTAAAAGGTTATCTTTTGGTCTAAACAGTGAATATTTTGGGGATATGATATGGGTGATTAGATGTTCAGACCTCAGACACATTTATTTCTCATCCTCCTCCTGTATCTACCATTTTGGTTTCCCTTGTGGCTTGCTTAAAGGGTTCTTACGGAAATTTAAGAGGACCAGAGTCCAAATCATCAAGGAAACACAGCAGTAGAGAAAGTAGAAAATTCCTGTATCTACCATGTATCCATGTTCATTCTCATTCTTGATGAGTAGTTTTGGAGAAGTAATTTAGTGGACCCCACATGTGATTTGGATTAACTAAGTACAAGCAATATCAAATGCATTTACAATAACAATTAACGAGCTTTATTTCAAGCAGAACACTGATGCTTTTTATTAATTAGCACTTGGTTCAATCTTCTTCTAGGGAACTTCTACACACAAAAAAGCGTCAAGATGAGACATGTGAAAGATTGCAATCTGTTCTGCAAGATTCATGTATCAGCTGTGAACTTCAATTGGCTAGTCCTGAGTATGAATGTAATCAGAGTATCTCTTCTCTGTCCCCTGTGTTAGCTGAGGAGCTATTTAGATGTGAGCTGACTGGTAATGAAGTATGTTATCAAGCTCTTAGCCCGGATATGACAAAGTTGAAGAAAACCAATGTAACACTTGACAATTCTATAAGCCCAGCCCATACATTACTTCAAATACACTGTGCTAATCACAAAGGTCTTCTTTATGACACCATGAGAGCTTTGAAAGACATGAATATGAAGGTATGGTTTTCTTTCTTCCATGAAGTTTTTTGTAACATTGTACCTTTGACAGCTAAAATGACGGTTTTGCCCCAATACAATGACATTATAAGATCTTCACTGAGTCAACTTTTGATGGATGGCATCTGTGTACATATGTCGCATTTTGGCCCCAAAACAGAAGTAGCTTAATGACAGTTTTGCATTATGGCAGAGATTATCAACTACATGAACTGACCAAATTTATCACAAGTTTTAGTTCTGCAATCCTTCCCCTGTGATTCTGTCAATTGAGTGGGCAACGCAAAATTATGCCACCTGATATTGAAGTCTTTTATTGATGATCATACTTCTTATTTTATCATACTTATGTACATAATGGGCTTTTTTTAGGAGTTGCCACTTAGCCCTTGTAAACTGGTAATATTTGCATGGTTTTCAAATTTTCAACGGCAAGGGCAAATTAGATGGTAAAATTGCTCAACTCATAATATAAGTGGATCAGATTTAGCTAAATGAAATGAAATTGTGTTCAAAATTCACTCCTGCTCCTCTTTTTTTTTCATGAATATAATTTTCATGACTGAAATTTTTGTATTCTCAGATTTCATATGGGCGATTCTCACCAAGTACCAAGGGATATCGTGATTTAGACCTATTTATTCAGCAGAGGGATGGAAAAAAGATTGTGGATCCTGAGAAGCAGAATGCACTCTGTTTGCGTTTAAAACTGGAAATGCTTCACCCATTGCGAGTTATCATTGCTGACCGAGGGCCAGATACTGAACTATTGGTCGCCAATCCAGTTGAGCTATCCGGAAATGGAAGACCTCGGGTTTTTTATGATGTCACTTTTGCTCTTAAAACACTTGGAATCTGCATTTTCTCGGTAAGAAAATCCAGCAATAGGACAAAGAAAAGTTATAATTTAAGTGTGTAGTCTAGTTCTCTAGTTACTTCCGTAGATCTAATGCCAATCTCTTATAAGCAAAGTGGGTGGTCCACATTTCTGGTGGTACCAATTCAAGAACTTTCATGAGCCAAAATAATTGCTTTTTGTAATATCGGCTATATTATGTAAGCAAATTACGACTCAAATCTAATAACATTTTTTCCCTTTCTGTTTAGGCTGAAACAGGACGGCATTCAGCATCAGAACGTGAATGGGAGGTCTACAGGTTTCTTTTGGATGAGAATTGTGAATTTCAATTAACAGGTATTGTTGCTAGAAATCAGATTGTAGATAGAGTTAGAAGAACCTTGATGGGTTGGTGAGTAGATTGCATTCTTTATCCGGGAGTTTAGTTCAGTGTTGAACTTCTGAAGTCTTTTTTTTACATAACTGAGTTCTGGAATTCATAATCTTGAGATAACAATTACACTATTACTCTTTCTTTTCTTTATAATAAAGATGAATATAAATATTTTATTTTACGATAATGAAAAATAAACCTAAAACACAAAGAAATTTTAATTATTAATTTTTTTTATTTTTTATTATTTTATTATTTTATTTAATGATGTGTATAGATTTATAATTAAACTTTTTTAATTTATTTCATTAGTTCAATCAATTTTTTAGTGATTTAATTGTTGAACTAATGAGTCAGTGATTCAAATTTTTTATTGAATCATTGACCCATTCGAATCTAAAACTATGATATATATATATATATATATAATATTTTAATATATAAAATAATGTGGTTATGGGTACGTGTTTTCTGACCCTGAAAAATATTCCTATTCAATTTTTCAAAATTAGTGAATATTCATTGGCTATGAGAATTTGATTATGTCTATTTGTTTCCTCCGAGATTCCCTAGTTGGTGATCATTGTATTGTTTAATCACTTGGTCTAGGGTTTGAGGAAATAAACTTACGACTATATTTATAATTTGATATTGAAAAATGTTTTTGGTGAAGAATGAAGTGAAAATTTTAGAAAAAATTAATGATTTAGTACTTAAAAGATAAAGATTGTCTGAATTAGATTTTTGAAAGATTAAATGTTTTAATCTAATTTTTGAAAAAAAAAACTTAATTATTTTGAGCTTTTTTTAACTATTTTTAGTGGACGGATGTTTTCTTGAATGTGACATGATCTTAATAAAAAAATGAGTTGAACATAATTTCTTTATGTGTATATATTTTTTTTTTAAAAAATGAATATGAACAGTGTTCTCTGTGGCTTGCTTGCTAGGTTTCTGGTCCGAATTTTTTCTTCTCAGTACTCAATTTTGCAGACACAATATTCACAGCATTATTCAGCATTCATATTTATTTGATTTTTATAAATCGATTAAAGATTTGTTCTCTTGTTTGCAAAATATAAGCATCAATCAAAGTTTTCCCGAAAAATCCATTAAGGCAAAAGAAGGGAATTATCCTACTATTTCTAAATTTGTGGGAAGTGGACAACTGATAATCACCATACATTAGAATGAAGTGATAAGAAGTCATCTTTGCCTATTTTTCAGATTTTCTATCTACCTCCTCAACTTTCTTTCCGAGACACTACATCCATAACTCATATATTTCTCTCGATCCGGAAATGATAATTTCTCTCTATTTTGCATTACCATTTTTTTGAGCTTACAAATATTAGCTCGTCACACACGAAGGAGAATTGTAGAAGAGAGACAATTCGAATCGAGTCGACTACAAGTGTGCTTGTTTTTGTTATGTTATTTGCGCTTGTGATTGAGTACTGGTGGATTCAAGAGTAGTACAAGTTTTGATAAGGAGAAGATGTTGATAGCCAAAGAGCTGGAGTAAGTGATGAAGTTGAGGGGAGGATCGGTGCTAGGAAAGAAGACCATTCTGAAGAGCGACCATTTTCCTGCTTTCCAAAATAAACACTTGCCTCCTTATGTTAAAGGATCTCCCAATTATCATCAGGTCTTAATATTGTTCTGTTTCTTTTTTTCCCCTGGGCTTTGGTTTTGCTACTCGCATATTTTTGGATTGGTCTCAATTGGAGTCATCATTCAATAGTGCCTTTGGATTTAATTCTTCCAAAATTCCCAATTTTTCGTCTGAGAAATCGTCTTTTAAGAAGAAAACATTAGGGCAAGCTCTTCCGAAACCAGAAACCTAGCATGAAGCAAGCTAGAGTACACTGTTCATATTCATTTTATTTTTTAAAAAAATATGTACACATGAGCAAATTAAATCCAACTCATTTTCTTGTTACGGTCACTCTCACTCAAGCAAATGTCCGTCCACGTAAAAGAGTTAAAGTGATCAAAATAATTGAATATTTATTTTTTTTAAATTAAATTAAAATATTTTATCATTCAAAAAATAAATTAAAATAATTTTTATCTTTTAAAAATTAAATTATTAAATTATTAAAAATTTAATCTAACATTAATGTGAATGAAAATTAAAATTAGTAAAAAAAGATTAATTTTTTATCTATAACTAACTACGATTTGATATTTTACTTAAAGAGTATTTATATGTCAAATATGATTATTTCTAATAAAATTATCTTTGAGAAATAAAACAAATGTGTACAAGACTAATTTAAATATAACTTATTAATATTCATTCATAAAAAGGAATTAACCATTATATTATCTAAATTCAAAACACATACTTAATACTAGTGGTTTAGCATGTATTTTAGTGTATATAAAATTTTTTAAAATTTATAAAATATGAAATAAAAAATAATTATTATATTTAAAATAATAAAATTAAACAATAAAAATTATTTAATTATTTAATTTTTTATTCTTTTGTTATTTTTTATAATTTTTCACTATCTTTTATTTTTTTATATTACATATTTTATTTTATATTATTTATATTATAATTACTTTGAAATTTTTTAATCATTAAATTATAAAATTATATATTATATTATATAATATGAGGAGAGGAGAATAGATGGTATAAAAATGAGAAGTTAAATAATTTTTTATTTATTTTAAAAATTAATTAAAACATAAAATACACTTTAATGCATGATTTTAGAAATCAATAATTAGAAAATTTTTAAATAATATAATATAGATAAACTATTAATAATTTACGATTATATATATATATATATATATATATTTGAATGGGTTTGTTTAAATTGGATTGACGGGTTGAGTTTTGTTTAAATAAAAATATATATTTGTATTTTATTTATTAAAGATAAGTTAAAAAATATTTATAAATCATAAACATAGAAAATGAATAATTATTTTTTATCTATAGGTATTAAAATAAATGAATAGCAAATTTATATCATTTTTTTTATACACAAGTAGTAAGATAAATAATGTAAAAATATGTCATAATGATATCTAATTGTTATATGTTATTTTGAATGATGATATTTTTAATTTATTTTATTATTTCTCTATATTTTACAAAAAGGTGACTAAATGAGATTATGTGGTAAATGAAAAAAAGAAAAAATATTAGAAATGTATTATATAAATGCTTAACAAATATTTTTAAAAAAAATATATGAAGGTTTCAGGTTAAAAAGGGTTAATTTTCTTCAATCCGTAATTCAAATTATTTGTGATGGGTTAAAAGAAAATAAATATGAACCAACCTACCAAATCAACCTAATTGTATGGATTGGTTTGTATTTGACAAGTTAACACAAGTCAATGAACACTTCTAACCAAAAGGC
Source organism: Senna siamea (assembly GCA_031216115.1). Lineage (NCBI taxonomy): Eukaryota > Viridiplantae > Streptophyta > Magnoliopsida > Fabales > Fabaceae > Senna > Senna siamea. The sequence goes on from CM062356.1 coordinate 17,591,829, forward strand.
TACTACCTTTTTTATTAGGGATTGACTAAAATATTTATTATCAATGACTATCCATAAAACTATTTATTAGATCAAGGAGCTTAAATTCGAGGTGGGGGGGGGGGGGGAGGGGGTAATATACAACCCAAACAACTTAGATCTCTTTTATATAAACAATTTAAATATTATTTTTTATTATAAATATATGTTTAATTTATTTTACTGAAAAAAATATATATACTTAAATTATTTTATTTTCTTCCATTTTATTGATAATATGGTTTAACTATAATATTAATATATAAGTTATTATTTTTCATAATTTTGTAAGGATAATTTTTTTAAGTAAAATTTATATTAATTATATATTTAAAGTTTACATAATATAATTGATATAACTTATATGTTATTTTTATAAATTTATATGTAGATGAGTCATAACATAAAAAAAAATTAAAAAAAACTTAGATTTAATTTTTAAAATTTTGTTATTATGTTCTCTAATAAAAAACTAACACGTATATAATTTATACAACTTATTTTTTTATGATTAATTTTTTTTAAAATTTTATTTCATATATTTTATTTTAATTAAAAAATTTGATAGTAAAAATATAAAGAAAAGTATAATACAAAAATTTATTAGTTTAAATTTTTTCAAATAAATGGGTTCGAGTCTAAAAATTTGAATATTCAAAAGGTTTGAAATGAAAATTAATTTTGTAACTTGCTTAGTTCTAAGTCTGGGTAGTGATTATTTCTACTCTTTATAGTCTTTCAACCTTAAAAATCTTGAAATATTTTTCCTACTTGATTTAGGCTATTTTTTATATGTTTATATTTACATTCAATAAATAAATTTTATAAGTATTTTTTTGATCTAGACTAAATTATACTTTTTTTTAAGAGATGTCAAAATTATTTTTTATTTTGAGTTAAAAATAATAAATTTATTTTATTTTTTAAGTTTTTAAAAATATTTTTTTATATTAGTTAAATATATATTTAATTATATAAATAATAAATATAAAGTTAGTTTGTTCAAAATAAATAAAATTATAAATTTTTTCATCTCTCAACAAAAAAGATTGTAATTTTAAGATCTCTCAAGAGATATGAGTATAATTTACTCTTAATTCCTAAAAACAGATTTTAATTTTCTATAAATTACTGGTATGCAAAAACACATGAATTAACTAAAATTTCATAATAAAACTAGAGTTTTTTCAACACAGGTGTTTTTATAAATAAGACTCCTTCATAAATAAATGCATTCAATTTAATCATCCAAAGATTTTTTTACCAACCAAAACTATATTTCGGTTAAACAAATTTATTTTATTAAGGAAATGAAAACATATGTACTCATTAATTCATGACTTGAGTTTATTCATATAGCATTTTCCTCCAAAACAATATTACTTCAGCAATTTTTTTTATTAAAATAAGGCCTTTTCAACAATTACTTAACTTCACAATATTTAAAAAAAAATAACTTGCATAATTTTTTAGGTCATAAGATAATAGTCCATTCTCTTTTTTTTAATAAAAAAAAATTTGTTCACAAGAGAGACTATTTTAATTGGAAAACATCTTTAGGAAATCCAATAAAAATTTATTTACAAATTTAAAAATAATATTTCAAGTATTTTATTCTTTTTCAAAAGTATATTTTTTGTTTGGAGTCTTTTTCAATTTTTATTTAAATTTTTGTGCTATTAATTTAATTTTTAAAATCTTCTTTTTATCTTAAATTCATTATATATGTTGGAAAAAATAAAATTAACTATGAGATTAACTGATTATTATGAAAAATACAAATATGAAAATGGATTCATGGAAGACTTATGGTGATAGTACTTATTTCATTTATAATTTTTTAAAAAAAAAATATTTTGTGCTTAAGTTATGAAATTAAGGCAAATATTAAAATAATATGCTCACGTGATTAATCTATTATATTTTTTTTATTACTTTACTTATCTGGATGACATGACAAATTAAGGCACAATTAAACCAAAAATAAAATAAAATTCACAAAAGAAATTTAAAAAATTAAGTCCATCTCTGGAGACCAAAAAATGCCTCTGCTTCTTTTTATGTGGTACATTTCTTCTCCTATGTACATTAATATAAAATATAATAATTAATTAATATAAAAATAAAGTGAGAAGAAAAGTAATACAATACATCTACGGAAGAAATTTTTCTCCAAGAGCGTTACTTTATCCAAATTCCACAGGCATCCACATCAAATCAAAATGAACACGTGGAATGGTGCTGCACAGTGCACTGCACCGTGTCACCGCATCCAATATTTCTCCATTCCTATATTCATAACATTCTGTTATAGCAACGATCGGTTTGATTGTTCTTGCCGCATCTCAGAAGATGTTTAGGCCATGTCTGGATCTGAGTTAGGCCTAGAATTTTGCACGAAATTCCTCTTGCTTTCTAGTTTCTTCTTTTCAAAGGTTGATCTTAGATTTGAATTGAGCGTCTTACATCGGAAATGACTAGAGCTGATTCATCTCCTCGAAGCACTGCTTATCTCGACGCTCTCTCTCAAGCGATACACAAGAAGCTCCAGCGGGTTCGTTTTTTTGCATATTCCTACAAGTTCTCCTAGCTTTTGTGTATGGATGTCGAGAAATTGCAGGAAAATCAAATTAAGGTTTTTCGGCCCTCGCTAGTAATAGTTGCTACATATGGCGCGGCTGATAGATCATTGCTTGTTGCCTTTAACTGCTAACGATTCGTTTATTACATATCATGATACTTGAACTTCGAATTCTTCGATTTCAATTTTTCTCTGAAAATAGTGAGTCAGTGTAGATGCTGTTGATACTTTGATATCTCCATGAATGTGCAACTGTACGGGTTACTTAATTTCTACTTATTTGATTTGAATAATCGATGCATTAACACCTTTTATTTTTCCTTTCTCAAAGTATGTGTGAAAATTCATATGCTACTTGCCTGATCAGAATTACGTATGGTAACTTTGTTGCAGGCACTAGCAAGTTCGTCACAGAGGCGCAATTTGTTGCAGGAGCTATTTGCAGACATAGCTTTAGAAGTTGATGACCGAGCCAAAGGTGAGTAGTAAATGGTGGATAAATAGGAGACTTGATTGCCACTGTAAGTTCTCCACTGCATAATAAATTAACAACTGGTTCATATTCTATTCTTTTATATAGTCAGATGTTTTATGTAATTCTTAAAATCTAAAGATTTTCGTGGGACCACTATTGTCTGTCTTATGGATCTTGCTGCGAGTTGGCATTAGAATCATTGTTATTGTCCCCTTTGTACATGGTAGTGAATGATTTTTCATACCTTAGAATATAATGGTTTTCCTTAAAATAGTGATTACATGAAACTGCCAGCTAATATAAATTTGCTAACGTGATTAGCTGGTAAAATGTTCTGAATCCTAACCATGATTTCTATAATTGTAACATGTGATTATTTGAACCAAAGTTGCATTGTTACTATGTGTTTTCTTTTCTTCCTTATTTTTCCAAACAAAATTACCAATGGCTGTATTTTTTTTCCTTTTATAATAACAGATATAATTTTCAGCAAGGAAGAAGATGTAATCTCTCCTGCAGATGGTGGTATCAATGGTTTGTTATGTTTCTACAACGTGCTTGCTGATTATTTTGTACAAGTGCCTGAAAATGGAAAGCTTATCCTTGACTTGATTGTCAAGCTATGGAGCCAGTCATTTTCTTCGCATATTTTTGCCCTCCTGTTCCACAAATGGGTATTTGAGCATGCCTCTACAGCATTGTTTGGTTGCTTTCTATGTCGGCTTTACTATATCTCTTTGCTTTTATTAAATTATTTTGAAGTCTATTTCAAATTAAACAATGAATGGATAGTTTAAGTATCTTAGACTTAAAAGATTTTAGTCTTTTATTTAACTCAAATGAAGGTAAGCATTTGAAGTCTGTCCAATGGATGTTATTTCCATCATAATCAACATTCCCTAATATAACTAGAAATCAAGTCAGATGATAATATTTCCCATAGTAATAATGGTTAGCATGGTTTCCAAAAGCATAGGTTTTGCCTGTATATTTGATTTTGTTCCTTTGATTTTATTTTTCTAAAATTTCAAGATATTTCCATTTTTTGGGCATAAGCATAACTATACTACTCCTTATCTACTTAATTATCTATAGCTTCCAAATAAATTTTAAAAAGTAATCTAGCATTTCATGTTCTTTGTGTAGAATAATATCTGCAAATTTAAGCCCAAATGATGAGTATAACAACAAGAATTGATGATGCAGGTTCAATGGTTTCAATGATGATATTCCCTTCTTCTTTTTTTCTTTATTTAGTACACGAGCTGCTATTTTCCCGTAACATAAAATATAATCCAAAGTAGCATGCTTATTAATTGGAGAAGGATAGTATTTTTACCTGGAAGCACTTTTTTGAGGCCTCGTTGCAGCTTTTAACACTCATTGCTTGTCAAGGACCAATCCTAAACCACAATCATAAGCTTCAGTTTATTAAGTATCATGCAGGTCACCATGCTCATTGATAAGTGCTGAAGTCTTCTAGAAAACTATGTCAATGTGTAGGGTTATCATATGTCTAATGGTCTTAACTGGCAACGAAGGAGACAAGTATTTTCTAGAAAGACTTTGACTATATTTCACCATTGGAACACATGTGAAAAAATCAGAGATGTCTTTTGTACATCTTCAACCTGGAATTTAGTTGGACAACATAAAATAATATAATCATTTTATGATCTGCAACAACCCCAGTCTCAAAAGGGAAAAAATGAAGAATTTGAGGATCACTGAATGTAGAGAAAATTTTGTAGGTGTTTTAGTCTTCGCCATCCCTTATTAATGTTGTGGCTTGAACCAGTGTTGTCGATGGTGGCCACCATTCTGCCATGGCGTGGTGGATATTTACAAAAACAACACAGAGCTTCCATGGTGTGGCATATGTTAATGGCTTTTTTGGCATATTAAATGCATTTTTTTAACTTCTAATTTCTATAAAGAAAACTATTGGGTCTCATAGTGAGTAGTTGGGACTTTAGACCATTTATCAGGAAATTTAAATTTAAATTATTGGGTTTTCAAGGGTGAGTAGTTGGGACTTCTGGCCATTTATGAGGAAATTTAAATTTAGAAATTGAAAAAGAGGAGTTTGGAATTTGAAAAGCCAACCAGCATACTCGGTATATGGAAGACTTGGACATCAAAAGTGAGGAGAGTGGATCCTCTGAAGTGCGTGTTTTGTAAAGTGCTGAAGTGGATTAATGTGTAAAACAAATATTTTACATTACACATTAACTCGCATTCTTAATGTGTAAAAATATCGCATGTCAGTACTTTATAAAAAATGCACTTCAAAGGACCTCTTTCCATAAGGGAGGACTCGATTACAAAACTACTTGAAGCTGAAAAGAACAGACAACCAAAGAGAAGTCATTTCTTCTCTGTTCTTCTTTGATTTTCTCTGTTCTCCAAGTTTTATTTTTTAAAATGGCTGCTATGTACATACATGGTGGCCACCAGGCCTTTCACTATGGATTCTATGGCAGTTTTTTGGCTAGCCACCATTTACTGCCATACTTTATTGAGCAAACTCGCTTGGACAGGCACATACTTGGTTTAAGAATGGGTTCTATAAGTCACTTCCTTTCATGCATATGGAGCCTAAGTGTGCTGTATAGCTCAAATAAGATTCATCAATAAAATCAACTATAGCTTTTAGTTGGAGCTGTTGTTTTGCACAATGACCACATTCTACCTTTTTTGCAGTTATTTGAAGTTGAACTTGATAATCCAGAAGTGCTCCTCCGTTATTCATCTGCTCTGATTGAAGGCGCAACAAATGTTTTCTGGTATGAATACAAGCTCCTTTGAATCAACTTAATTGGCTATAACTTACTGTAACCAGGCCTGTTCTAAACTTTGCAAAAATCAAACATACCAAAAGTTAAGCTTGGACTTAGATCAGTTAGCATCTACATGTTGTTATCATGATGACTTTGAGAAACCATGCTTGGACAAAAATATAACGCTTAAATAGATTAAGCTTGGCTGTAGAACCTCCTTTCATGATCTATTTGACTTTTTAAGTGGGGAGAATAAAATATTTGCAGGGACTCTTCAGTTTATTTCGTTTTATAGATTTTGTGATTTTATTCTATCCTATAAGTAATTTTCATATCATCTTTCTTGTGCTAACTCTAACAATCTATCCAAGCCCAAATAACCAACCCATTCCAAGAGAAAACAAAAACAGAAAGTGATGTCTGATGCCATAAACCTTTGCTTTGGATATAGCACCATATTTATGATTTGAATCATGTGATGATAGTGCTATAATTTTTCTGTTCCTGCACAGGATTGACATTCAAACAAACACAAGGCGTTTCCAGTCCCTCTTCCATGTAAGAGTTATGCAGTCGTACTGGAGAATTTATATTTATTTTCACTGATAGCTGTTTTCTGAAATTGTTGAAATCTTCCTTCTAACTGTATATTTCTTGGTTTTCCCATGCGTTCAGTACCTTCTGGAAGATGTTGCACTGAAGCATACTCGATTGAATAAAATTCCTGTGCAGGTCAGATAACCTTTAGTCTCTCTTTTAGTTGTTCTATTGATATGGGCAGGTTTAGTTTTTAACATAAGACTAAAATTTGCTATTTTTTCCATTTGATATTTTAGTTGATATATGATTCCTGCTAGCGATGGTATTCTGAAATTCACCACTCTTTATAAAATCCCCAGGCTCAGCGAGATTTGTATCTTTTGCTTTCAAGGTTCATTCTATTTTATAACTCAGGTAGACATTGTGATAAGTGGGTTATCCTATAAATGGCATTGTGCTTTTCTTCTATAATACTTCCTTCTGCTTGCAGCTGACAAAATGGATAGTTTCTTGAAAAATTGTCCAGCTTTCCCAAATGCTTTCTTGGTTGGTGGTCCAGCAGATATCTTTGTTACTGAACTTTCTGATCAGGTTTATTTCCATTGGCATTCCTGTGGTTTTCATATAAAGAAATGAGGATCTTACACTTTATGCTGAGGTGTTGACATATTTTTATTGGTTAGCTTCTAAAGTTGAAGGTGGAACCAGTGCTGCTGCACTACCTTTCACAAATCAAAGTACTTCAGGGTAATATATCAACCATTGAGATGGTTTAAAATTTAAATTGACTTCTCGCTCAACTATAGCTTTTGGAATTTTGTCATTGCACAGGTATGGAATTGAGAATGACTACGTCTACAAGATTGAAAACTTGTTTATATAGTTTCACATGTCCTGGTGGTCCAATGTATCCTACTAGAGCTGTTCGTCATGCTGCTTGGGAAGCGTTAGATTTGCTTTTCCCTGTGAGTATTTTTTGTTATTTCATGCTTAAGTTATTTTACTAGCAAGAGGTTTTTTCTCTGCTCCTAAACTACGTATGTCCAGAGAATGAGACATCAATTTTTAATGACGCCTTAATGATTGGCAGCTATACGCATGCGCAAAGCACAATTGATTTGCCTAAGATAATGTTATATTAATGCCTTGATACAGGTAGGGCGATACCCTCGGCATCTTATAAGTCTGTTCTTCAGATTACTATATCCATGGTATTGGCCCTCCTCCTGTTGGAACTTTGTGATTTCTTGCGTGAAGGCAATCTTTTGCTCCTTGCTGAGATTGATATTTTCTTACTGGGAAAAGCTTGGCAAGCCAAAGTCATCATAAATTCCCATCTGCATCTTGTAAACATATAGAATTTGTATTTTCTTACAAATTGAAAAGAACATTACGATTTTTTACATGTTTACAGAAAACCCTCTGAATTTTTGTCACTGAGGGTGTAATGTGTTTTCCAATGCTATGTATAAGTCTTTCTTTATTACTATAAACATAGGGCTCAGAGCAACATTAGAAACTTAGAATGAAATTTTGCTGTGAACCGACCATTTGGCGTTGAGACAAGGAACTGCTTTCTATATTCATTTAACAGAACAGAAACCCGCGAGCTGTGTAACATACCGCTCAAGAAATGCATATTTTCCCCACCCCGTAAAGAAAAAGAGCAGTTTAACTTAAAATATCTCAAGTTATTTTAGGAGGGATCAGGCTTTGATACTAAAGAATAAATCCATGTATTAATTAGCCTCATTCGTTAGCTTAGCCTGCCAAAACGAACAAGAATTCGTTATCCTAATATTACCGAGCAGACAAGGATCCTAAATGTTGACACCTAAAAGGACAATAGGCAATGTGCACTTAGAAGCTGTGGGTATTATTTACTTTCTCTACTCAAACATCAAAATAGATAGGTTCAAAGTAACAGCAGAAACCGGCCGAGTAGAAGCTTCGCTGTCCGGACAATGGTCGGACTTATATTTGCCAGAGCAGTCAACAGTTCTGGTATCAAAAATGAATTCCCAACCAGTTCATATTTCCAGATAAAAACAACAGACAAAAACATTATCTTGATCATGAACATTAACCTTTGTTTTATATCAACCTCTTTTAACTTTAAAATACATTTCAATTTGTCCATTCTTACTGACGAAGTTACTTTGATAAATAAAAGTTGTATATATTTTTCCTAACTGATCAATTAACCCTCAAATATCTTTTATTAAAAACAAATTTTTTATTAGCAAAAAAAATTCAAAATAAATTTAGAAATTCATAATAAAAATTAGAATAGATTGGCAATTCATGAGTAAATATTTGAAACAAATCAATATTTTATGAGCAAAACTTTAGAACAAATTGACAATTCGCAAACAAAAATTCAAACATTGATTGAATCAATAATCATATATGTAATTTTTATTTATCAATCTAACATTGAAACGTTTGTAAAAGTAAACGACCAACATGAAACAAATCAATCTTTTGGGAACAACTCGATGCACAATAACACCCTTTCAACAGAATTTTATTTGGTCATCAATCCTCAAAAAATTTGTTTACACTCAGGAACTAGTTGAATAATATCTTTTAGGGACAAGTCCTTAAAAATTATCTTTTAAATTATATCTCTACCTACCCCTCTAGAATGTTAAACATGCCATTAACACTAACAAATAGTTTTCAAGTAAAAAAAAAAAATAACACTACACTCTTGTTTTGAAGGCAAGCACCGCAATAGGTTCGAAGAATCAATCGGCCCAAGTATATGCATTCCCTCCAAATCCCAGCACTCTTTCCACACCACCGATTCCAGCTGCCTCACAGTATAATTAATAAAAAAGAGCACTTCCACTCCACTCCCCCTTCCTCCTTTTGGTTCCAACCATTAAAAATAAACTCTGTAAAAGGGAAGCAGCACATAAATTCAACTCCAGTGACAGTTGCCAACAGTGGAGGTCTAAAAAAATATGTTTACAACATACAGAATTCTCAACAAAAATGCTGCAAGTAGAATGTGCATAACGTCAATACTACCAGAAAATCCCTAACCAGGATGGCTCTATTCCTTCATCTGTTGACATTTTTATCTGACTGGCGAAGTCAAGGTGGATGGATGATAGATTCCTTCTCACTAGATATCTGCCAAAACTAGGCTAAAAAATATGTTTTAATTTAAAAAAAACTCTAAATTAACATATAAGTGCATCTTCAGGCTAACCTTTATAGAGAGAAAAACTACTTATTTGTCTGAAAAATATTTATTTTAAAAGATACAGTTTTTTAAGTATAAAACAAAACTTAAAAAATTCTCTGCTTTTAAATAAAAAGAACTAAAAATTTAATTTTTTGTTGACAAAAATACTTATTATTTACCATACCTATCGTTTAATTTTTTAACCTAAACCAAAAATCCTTAAACGCTCTTTATGTAAGAATTATTCTCCTCTCTAAGGAATTTATTAATTTTTAGTGAATGTTACATTTTGATATATCAATATTATCATATTAAAATTATAACAAATGTCTAATATATATTTTCTTGAGCCATGTAATTCAAAGCATAAAGTATTTACATATATATATATATATATATAAATGTTTGTAATTTTTTTTATATTTCTATTCTTTATATTTTATTTAAATAATAATAAAAATTAAGGCTAAAATATAAAATATTTTCATAAATTTTAAGTTATGTACAAATAACTCACATTAATTATAAAAGTTGATTATAATCCTCTAAACTTAGTAATTCTTCCAAAAAAATATATCAATAAAATTAAATTATATTAAAACATAAATATTTTTTAAGTGTTGTGCGAAAAACTTTTTTAAATTTCAAACTTTATGTAAAATTTCTCTCCGAATTTTTATGCATTTTTTAAAAAATCCCATCAACTAATTTGAGTTGTAAAGCCTGAAGAATTAGGATAGAAAAAATTTAACGAAATGGAGCTTTTTGAGCAATTTACATAACTTCGGTGGTTATAAATCAAATTTTATAAGATTATTTATACATAATTTATAAATCAACTGAATTATATACATTTTAATTAAAAATTAACAATATTTATATATTTAAATAATATTTATTACGAAACAAATTTATACATGCTCGTTTTAATAATGACATTTTAAAGCACTTTTTAATTAAAATTAGTAAAATTAGCCAACTACAAACTAAATCTTAAATACTTACAATAATAATTTTCAATTGAATCAACCAAATACAAACTATTTCTTTTACAACACTTTATTTAAAACTCCATTTAATATTAAGTCATTTTAAAATAAGAAAAAATTAGAAAGTTGGCCAAACAGGATATAAGACAAAAAACCTGATTAGCTGCTAAAGGAAAAATTTACAGAAACAAGAGAATACATTATTCTTTTTGCAGAGGAATGGGGAATCAAGGGATGAAGGTTAGGGAAACTACCTATGGGAAGATTCCACAGTTTAACCAAAAAATACAAAGTAGTTGTGGGTGAATTCTGCAGCCTCCCACATTTTGCAGCAAATGCTATCTTTGTGCATGAACAGACGAAATATTTCCACCTCAACATTTCAGTAGTTGAATAAAACAAAGACGATAAAAGCCAATAAAACCCAAGAAAGCAAGATTGAGTGCAGATTACATGTTACTTCTGTTTGTTAACCCACATTTCATACAAAAGATGCCTAAACTTCATATATCGAGTCTTACAGCAATCACGCTGGAAGTATTTTGCCCCCTTTTCCCTAAAAAGCAGGACTGTGATAAAGATACATAAATAGGTGGTGTTCCTTCACTGTGCACCTAGCATTAGTGATGCCTTCAGTTTAGCTGCATTGACTCTGCATGATATTGCTCCAGATCAGTATCAAGATCTTCTGCAGATATTCTTTCCCCATGACCTCTCCCGCGTCCTCGACCCCTTCGAATGCCATGCCCTCTACCTCCACCACTGGGCATTCCCAATGCTCCACCTCTCCCTTGTCTACTGCTCAAAAGCAAAATAAAATAAAGGAAACATACAATCAACTTTCATACAAATAAGTGTAAACAACTCAATTTTATATGTCAAAGCTCACACCCAGAAATGAAAATGGTACAATGTCCAAAAGTGCAAAGGAAACAATTGTTTATCTGGAAAATCACACATAACATCAGTACATAAGTAATCAACAAAGAACATGCAAAGTTAGACACTGTTACATAAATATCATTGTGTATCTGTACAACAGAAATTTAAAACTAAGATACCAATGTTCAAAAACATGTTGGCTGGATAAACATCACAATGAATAGCATGTTACTTGCATGACATAACAATTTCAGCAAGCTTCATATTCCTCAAAAAGCATGTCACAGGATCAGTTAGTAATTGACTCAAACTTTTAGGTCTAGGCAGGATTTCAACCATTCTGAAATTAATAACTACTTGCACCAAAAACACTACTAGCGCCAGTCATCAGCTGATAATTTAATTATATTATCATCAACCATGATTCAATCAAATTTTAAAACAAGCTCAAATATAAATCTTAAAATATGCTACGCTATAAATACACACCAAAAAAAAAAAAAATCAAACATCCAAATATACTCAACCCTTTCAAGAAGATGAAATGTAGGAGAGCTTCACAATTTAAATATCAGAATCAGAATCAGCACAGAGAAACAGTTCACTAAAGCACAAATAAATTAAGCGCATACCTTCTAGGGAACCCATTTGAATTTCCAATAGCTCCATTTGCAGATGGATCCACAAAAGGAGCTGCAGTTGTTCTAGCAATGTTTGTTCCCACAATCTCTATCTTCATTGGTTTCCCATCGAGTTGAACATTGTTGTATCTCTTCACAGCAGCAACAGCATCAGCTCGTCGTGAGAAGACAACATCTGCCGTACCCTATGAAAAAGAGGTTTTTTTTTTTCTAAACTACAGGGAGACACAAGGAATTGATCAGAAGGACCAAATTATGCCAACTTGACAAGATACCTTCGATCTCCCACTCCTGTCGTAATGTATTGAATACCATTTCAGGTCACCAACTTCAGAAAACAATTCCTGCAAGCATGAAAAGCAATATTGAAACAGCATGAAAAATAAAACTGCTTTAACAAACAAACAATTAATTCAGACATGACATATATGACATGGAACTTAGCATGATGTAGAATAAAGAAGGATGAAACAAGCACGTCAATAACAAATAACATGAAAAACTTGCTAGTCTTACATCAGTGTAGTACTTTATATTGCATACATTTTAAGCCAACTTTTTTTTCAATTTTCAAAATCCCTTTGAAACTGTAACATTCATTGTCCTACTTTATAAGAGTATGCAAGTAACTGGCAGGTGTTCAATGACTTATTTCTCTTGCTTTTTCGGTAATCATAAACACAGGAAAACAGGTATTTATTGAGAATAAAGGTAGACATTTAAAAAAAAAAACTCTAGAGTTTGTACAAAGCATAGTGTAGATGATAATTTCAAATTTTTCAATGGGGTACTTTATAGAAGTTCAAAAAATAATAGTCTGAATAGTGTAAGTTGATATAATTTTAGTCTATGCTGGTGAAATCTGGTCCTAACTGTAACTGGATGTATTATTCTTGACAATAAGTATGCATGTATCCATGTATGTTTTCGAGCAAGTCTAAAGAGATATATGATGAATGGTGTAGGATGGATTTGAATGGTTTGAGGGTCTTAACCCTTGGTTGGTTGGATGTTTAATAAGCAAATGGTGTGGGGTGGGTTAAGATGGTTTGTGAACCATTTCAAACCATCCAATACTCCAATTTTCAAACTCTTTCAATTGGGGATGTGGGATGGTTTGGATTTTTTAGAATTTTTAGTTCCATTATAAATTTTTTCTTATTTATCTACTTCTATTCTTTTTATTTTCTTACTTTCTACTTGCCTATTTTTCTACCCTAATTATTTTACAAGCACAATTCCTCATTCTAACTCCCTTCAAATTTACACAACTTCGCTCGTAACTCATTTCCATTTTCTCTTATAGCAAAATAACATGTAACAAAAGCATGAATGATACAATAAACAAGAAAGTACTTTTGACTGTACTATGACTAATTTTTTTTCTCTTATGACATTATTATGTAATTTTCTATTTTTTGTTTTATCTCTTATTTTATATAGATTTTTTTATTATTTAAATCACTATTTTTTGTATTCATATGCTAAATAATTAGATCAATAAAAAGGGATAAAAATTAAGTAAAACATGAGATATGAGATATTGAAATTGAAAAAAAATATATAAAATGAGCTTGGTCATTAAAATAATTTATATTAAAATGTCAAACCAAAGTAATATTGAAATTTTTACTGTCCAAACCACTGTATAGGGACCTGGACCAAACTAGCCGGTCCGGTCACCCGGGGAGCAAACCAGTCCGGGTCCCTCTTCTGGACCATCTTGCAGTCAACCCGGGTTGACCCACCAGTTTTTCAGAGAACCGGTGCCCCGATCAGACCCAAGAACCGCTGCAAACTTCATTGTTGAAGTCCAAAACTATGCATTTTTACATTTTATGCTTCTTCCATTTAGGATTGCTTCCATTTCTGTTGCATGATGTATCAGATCTCTCGCAGCAGCTTCTGTTTTGAATCAGCTCCTCTCTTATCGTTGTCTGGTGCAACTTCTGTTTCTGCTCCGGCTTAGAGTGTGGCTTCTGTTCTACTCCAACGTTTGGTGCGGCTTTCATTTGTTTTTCATTCGTTGCCAGCATTTTTTGTTCATTTCCATGAGGTGTTTTTTGTTTCCAGCTTCTGTTCATTTCATTTGTTTTTGTGCATTTTCTAACTTCTCTGATTGATTTTTGGTCTCTGTTCTTTTATGGAAGGAAAGGATTATTTGGTTAATTTATTTTGTTTATTTCCCAATTTATTTTGTTGTTGAGTTAATTTCTGGACTATGCTTATTATTTGATTTTGGTTAATTTATTTGATGATTGGGAATAATAATCATATCGACCATTTGAACTATAATAAACACCTTAAAGTGTATAGTGACCCGTCAGTTAAACCAGTAACCGGTGACCCAAGCTCTACACCGGGTCAATAGCCGTTCTGAGTCCAAAGACTATGGTTCAAACCAATATACCCCATTTATGTTATAATAACATCCAAACAGTAAACCCTCCACAATTTTTTCAAAACTCTTATTTGTCTAAGCCTCGACTTCTCTCCACCTCAGATCTATTTCAGTCCATTAATAAACACTTCACTCTATTCTCTTTAAAACTCTCAACCAAGCCCTAAGTTAGGATCGCATTGAATAAGTCAGAAGAACTATAAAATCGTTACAATATACAACTACAGTCGGAGCTACACTACAACCACGTAAAAAAGGTAAACATGTCCTCCATTCAACTATCTCCAAATACGGTTCTTCAGCTTTGTTGGCAATCATAAAGAGATGCATTCTAAGAACAGGTCTCCACAAAGGTGCGAGCACTTCACAGTTCTTTACAAAACATAATAATAACCTTTTTATATAAGAGACAAAAGCCTATGGTCAACACGAATCTAAAACTCATTGATAAAAGTGTTAAGCAGGGAAATCGAATTGTTTCTTCTAAAAGATAGATGCAAGTACTCAGCAACAAAATGTATTAGATAAAAAGGATAAATACCTTAATATCATCTTCCGACACACCATAATCCAAATTAAATATGTAGAGTTTGGTTTCTGTTTCAATGGAAGACGCTCGTCCATTTTGTGCAGGGTATGCTGCCTCCGGCTGATCTGTATACATATCATGCCGCCATGTCGTCTCTGGTGCCTAAACGCCCACCAAGAGGCACGAAAACAGTGTGAAGAATTGTGACGCCATCTAACATCATCAAAGATCAAATCCAACGGAAGTGGATTCGGAAAAAGTAAACGAAAATCAATTGAAATTGTTTAGGGCACCTTAGCAGTGATATAAGGTGCGGCTCGATTGGCGGCACGGTTGGGGAATCGACGAGCAGGTCCGGATCCGGATCCTCGGCCACGGCCCCTGAAGTTTCCGGATCCAGACTTTTTTTTGTTCTTGATGATATCATCTAGGCTCACGTCCAGACGTGCAGACATTTTTATTAACCTTCTTCAACACAGAGAAATGACCAGACAAAGAAGAAACTCAGAGAGAAACGGATATGAGAGGCAGTTGGAGGAAGCAGGAATTAGGGTTTCTACAACTGCGACGAAGAAAGAGAAGAGACTTTCAGAGGATAAGATGGAGCGCCTAAACCTTTTTCAATAACCTTTAGTAGAATTTTCCCGAACCCAGTTACCAAGTGATGGTGTCGTGGTGTAGTTGGTTATCACGTCAGTCTAACACACTGAAGGTCTCCGGTTCGAGTCCGGGCGACGCCATCTAAATAATGGTTTACTCTTTTCTCATTATTGGTCGAGTGTCAATAACTCAAAATAATAATTAATAATAGTAACATAATCATGAGTTTCAAATCTTTTTTATTACTTAAATTTTATTTAGTTTCACTTTTAGAAAATAGCACTAGAAGATAATAGGTGCTTCTTACTTAAAAGATCATATGTAAAGTAACAATAATTATTACCTTCATTAAGGATATGTTTCGAAGGAAAAAAATGGAGGAAAAGAAAAAGAAGAGGAGAGAATTTAGTAATTTTTTTTTTGTTTAGTTTTTAAATGTTTGAAAGAAAATACATTAAAATATTTTAAAAGATTCTTTTGTTAATTTTAATTATTTTAAATTAAATAATTTTAAAAGATTAAAATAATAAGAGATGTGTTTGAGAATGAGAAGGAAAAAGAAATATTAAATAATTTTTTTACTCTTATTTAGATCTTTTAAAATATTTTAATTTAGGATAAGTAAAATTAAAAAAACTTAAATTAAAAAAAGAGAAATATTAAGAAGGGTTACCATAAAATTCTCTAATTTTTTTTTTCAAAATTTTAGAAACTAAACAAAAAAAATATTACTAAGAGTCTATTTGAATACAATTTTTAAAATCTTTTTATTTTTTAAAAGCAGAAAAACAAAAAAAAATTTATTTAAGTAGCTATTTTTGACATAAACCAAAAAAATAGATTGTGTGTTGTAGGAACAAAAAATATAGAACAATCAAAAACATTTTGAACTCCGCTTTTTTTAAATAAAGAAAATATAGAAAATAAATATATTTATTAATAGCATGTATACAAATACATGAAAATAATAATAATATAAATTCTTAAAATTAATTTTATAAAATAATTTTAAAAAATAAAATTACGTTCAAATATGCTTTAAATTCTTTTTTCTTTTCCTCCATTTTCCCAATCATACAGACGCTAATGAAACATTTGATACACGAATAGATTTTTTATTTTCAAGAATTCCCAGAAATATGATGCTTAGAATTTTTTAAAAACTTCTTTGGTTTATTGAAAAAATTCTTGAAAATATTTTAAAATATATTCATACATGCTACTAATTAATATTAATTGAATAACATACATGCATACAAACATGATACTCATTTAATAATTTTACTAATCTAAAAATATATTCATATCATGAGAATACAAGATCTATCCCGCAGACTGCTATTATTATTTTTTTAATATAATTATTTATTATTGGATCATTTTAATGTTATATAATTAATATTAATAAAATTATTTTATTAACATATTATATTGATAACTACAATTCTAACAAGCTTGAATTTTTAATTTTTTATAATTTTCTTATTTTAGAATTAGAGAATCTCAAAATTATATCGGATGGGGAATTAATTTTTTTGGATACGTAGTTAGACAGTAAGATAAATTTTTATTATTATTTAAAATTTGTATTTATATCTTTTTTATACAATTTTATTTTATTTACATTTATTTATCTAATCAAACTTATCTAATTTATCAAAAAAAATGTTGTCTTAATTGAACTAATCTAAATTAACATTGGTCAATTTAAATTAAATTAAATTATTAACTTTTGAAAAAAAAATCTTTTAAAATTTTAAATTTTAACAGTACTTTTTTTTTATTTCAATCATAATAAATTTAAATTTTTAACAATAACAAGAACATTAAAATCAATTAAAAATAACTTTAAAACAAATCAAATCATAAGTAAATTATAATAAAGTAGGGTTAAGTTTTAAAAAATAACAAGAACATTAAAATCAATTAAAAATAACTTTAAAACAAATCAAATTATAAGTAAATCATAAAAAAGTAGGGTTAAGTTGTAAAAAGGTAATTTAGTAATCTTATTAATCTAAAAATATTTTTATGCTGTGGGAATAAAAGATTTTCACCCTCTTAAGTAAAAATAAAAATATACAAAAGTATGTGAATATTTTATTCTTAAAAATATTTTTTTAGTCTATGTATCAAACGCGAGAATGTAATATTTTAAACCTTTTCTTAGGAATCCTTTTTTAAATCGTGTATCCTAAAGGTATGTTTGGGAATGGTGATAGGGAGCGGAATAGAAGAAATTAAAGGAAAAGAAAAGGTAAAAGAAGAAAAAGTTAAATAATTTATTTTTTGAATTTTTTAAATTTTTTTAAGTTGAAATAATTAAAAATAACAAATGATGAAAGATAAAGAAAGTTGACAATTAGAACCAAAAATAACAATAGATACAAATATTATAAATATTCAATGATATCTGTTTAAAAAAAATTATTTTACGACCAAAATACATATAATCTTCATCAATTTTAAAATATACATATAATTCTCTTAAATTTTAAAACTTAATACAAAACTCTCATAAACATAACATTTTGTGCAAATAACGTTAATTCTTTCGTCTAATTTCTAATGGAGATGTGTCACATTAACTTTTATAATGCTACGTTAAATTTTTAGCTCTAATTTAGTTTGATGTAAAATAAGGGCAGGCAAAATAGCCTTCTTGAAATTTTCCCATCCACCTCACTCGATGAATTTGACTCATGCAAATAATATACTAACAATAGATTGGTTCAAGTCAATTTGAACTACTGTACAATCAACATTGATGTTGACTTGAGTTAGTCTGTTCCATTTTTTTTAATTAACCAAAACCATAACACCAAATCGGTCTACATTGATCCCTTTTTTTTTAATAAAATGAACTTTTTTTAGTATTGATGAATTATAATATTATCTTTAATAATATTGAATTTATAATTTATTCTTAACTTGCATTAAAATTGGTTTTCTAATAAATTTTTAGTATTCATTATACAATCTCTAAATGTTTTAATATATATAGTGTATTGAAACTAGTCACAAGTGTTGACAAAAATATTATAATATGGATATATAATGTACTGAAGCTAGACTATTACTTGTAATACTCAATCCTTGATTATTTTTTATGATTTTGTGATTTATTATTTTTGTACATGAAAAATACTTATATAGTATAAATGGTAGTAACTTTAATACTTTTTTAATATTTAATTACATATTCAATATTCAAATTTTAGTAATATAAGATAAAATAAATTTTATAATAATAATGAATAATTTTAAGTTAACTTTAATTTTTTTAAATTGCATTTCAGTTTTCCTCTTTGAGATTGTGGCAAAAACAAATTGTGTTTGCTTAGGAATTATGGTAAATATGTTTGCTTTCTTCTTTATCACTTAAAGCGTGAACTTATTACTTGATGTTTTTAATTAATGGTACATGTAATTTTGGAATGACAAAAAACAAGTTTATTATTTAAAATTTTTCATGTATATATATTTATTTAATTTTATTAGTTCATCTAATTTTTTAGAAATCCAACGATTAAACTAATAACCTAATAATTTAAGCTCCTCATCAAATTAATGAGTAGTTCAAGGCCAAAGACTATATAGTCTATCTATGAAGAGTCTATTAAAGATGCTTTCTTAATATAATCTTTAAATTCAGACCAATAATTAGCCCAATGAAAAGGCTCATATCACCAAATCATGCATTTTTAACATAAAAAAAATTGGTTGAAAAAATCATAATATAAATATGTATAAATTAATTTAAAAAATTCACATAATAAAGTTTTTCATTCTAAAATTACATGCACCAGTTAAATACACTATCAAGTTGCAAGTATTCAAAGCAAGCACAATAATTTTAAGTTTCTTCATAAGTTCACGCTTCAAGATGTCAGAAATAAGTCATCAATAATTAAAATATTAAATTTAAATATAATTTTTTATATATTTAATATCAAGTTTTTTATAATAAAAGCAAAAATATATTTTATGTTACTAAATTTTTCACTCATTTTTACATGTATTCATAAATTTTTTTTGCTGTCAATTTTATTTTCAAACTTTTAAATTTTGTCAATTTTGTCCCAAACTCTAATGTAGGACATTACACTAACAAAATCTGTGATAACAATTATAAAGTTTAGAGACAAAATTGATAATGATCCTAAAATTTTGGAGGACAAAAAAGGTACTCTTGCCAATTTTTGTTTATTTCCTTTCTCAAGTTGAATATCTAAATCCTAGATCCTAAGCCTTAATCTTCAACTTTGTCTTTATTGTTTATCCACTTTAAATAATAAAATTATCTCTTTCATGTCTTAAAACTCACATAATTTATTTACGGTAAACCTTATTTAAAATTTTTTAATCAAACCTTTACTTCATATTTTAAATAAAGGTTTCAGTTTTGGAGTATTTATTTTGTTGTTTAATGAATCTTTATATATTTCTAGATCTTAAGAAGACAATATTTATTTATTTAAAATTAGCACTTGATGTAAAAATCAATTACGATTGTAGTTTTGCGATCTATCCATGCATGGACTTTAGGTCATTGTTCTATGGCTCACCTCGGTCAAGTTTTTCCTTTTAGGGCACTACTAGAAATTCAAGAATTAGTGACAGAAAAATATGTCACTAATTTCATAAATTCGTCACTAAAATAAACTTTAATGACAAATTTGTTTATCACAAAGTCTGAAAGACAACAAGTTATTCTTGAAAAACATGAGAATCAAACTCAACAATTTCAAATTTAAGAAAAAATAATACCTTTAAAAAGATCTTCAAGAGAAAGGAGAAATATAATTTCAAATGATTATATCGTATATCTCTTTGAGAATGAAGAACATATTGACACATTGAGAGATGATTCACTCACCTTCCATGAAGCAATTAATAGTTCTAATTCTCATAAATAGATCAATGCTATAGATGAAGAAATGCAATCCATGAAAGACAATAACGTTTGAGACCTTGTACCATTACCTGTTGGTGTAAAACACATTGGTTGTAAAAATGATTTTCAAGACCAAAAAGAATTCACAAGGTAATGTGAAAAAATATAAAGCTCGTCTTATTGCTAAAAGATTCGCTTAAAAAGAAGGTATTGACTACAAAGAAACTTTCTCTCCATTTTCATCAAAAGACTCTTTTAGGACAATCATAGTACTTATGGCACATTTTGATCCTAAGTTACATCATATGAATATAAAGACAACTTTTTTCAATAGAGACATTGAGGAAACTATCTTTATGAAACAACCAAAGGGGCTAGCAACCTCAGAAGAAACTAATATTTGTTTTATAAACTTAAGAAATCCATCTATGAACTCAAACAAACTTATTGTCAATAGTACCTAAAATTTCATCAGGCCATGCTTTCATTTGGTTTTGAAATGAATATTGTTGAAAATTGTGTGTACCATAAGTTTAGTGGGAGTAGATTTATATTCTTAGTCTTATATGTAGATGATATTTTGCTTGCTAGTAGCATATAGAATTGTTTCAAGAAACTAAGAAATTCTTATCAAATAACGTTGAAATGAAAGATTTTGGTGAAATATCCTTCATATTAGGAATTCAAATTCATCGTGATCGTTCACAAGGTTTTCTTAGATTATCAAAGAAGTGTTATATTGAAAAGGTAATTGAACGCTTTGGCATGAAAAATTGTAGACCTCATGATACTCTCATATCTAAAGGAGTTTGATGTATGCGCAGGTCTGCACTCGGCCTAATCTCGCATACATTGTAGGAATGTTTGATAGATATCAAAGTAATTCAAGAAAAGAACATTGGGTAGCAGCCAAAAGAGTTTTCAGATATTTTCAAAGCACTAAAGATCATATGCTCACATATAAGAGGTTGAACAAACTTGAAATCATTGGGTTTTCTAATTTTGATTTTGTTGGATGCCAAGACAGTCGGAAATTAACCTTTAGTTATGTATTTCTATTACTTGGAGGTGCAATCTCTTAGAAGAGTGCTAAGCAGACACTTGTTTCATCTTCTAAGGCATTAACACCCATGGCCTTTCATGAGCATATTGCTCACATGAGTGTTATTACATTAGATGCTATTTGATTTAGTGAGAGTTTGTATTCTATTGTACTTTGATGTCTTGACATTATTTGATTATAATAATGGAGTATTCATTTTTCCAATTTCTATAACTTACTCTGAACTTCGATTTCATTTGGTTAAAGTAGAACCAATTGGAAATAGACAAGTGTAGATCACATTACATGTAATTTAGTCAAATTGATGTCTGAGATCTTTGTAGGTTTAGTTGTAAAATGACAATGATTGCCTCTTTGGTCCTTACATTAATGAGAATTATGGACGAGATTGATATAAATAAAGTGCACATAAAGTTATAGTGAGTTGTATATGATTAAAAGTTTTATAATATGAATACATAATTATACAATCTAAGTGAGAAATTGTTAGATTTGGATTATATATTATGTACATATTTGTAAATATATAAGGATATGTAAACATACATGTATTGTGGATTAATTATTATATACATAATATTATCATAAAGTTTAAAGACTTATAAAGTGATCTAATTTTATTAATAGTTTTTATCATATAAAATAATGTGTAGGGACTAATATTATGTATAAAATCCTTGAAGTGTTAATATCCAAATATAACAAAATCTTTGGTTTTTCTCTCTTGTGGTTTCCATCTACCAAAGAGTGATATTGGATACGATTAATAAGAAGATCTGCCTTCTTAAATCTTCAATCTATCATAAATTTTGGTACGCTTCTGTTTTAACTTTTCATCTTAAATAATTCTAGACAATATTGAATTCCATCAAGATGGGTTATCATTAATTCATCACAAAAAAATAAAATTTAGTGACGACCAATCTGTCACAAACATTAGTGACAAATGCTTTTATCATTAATCCGTCACTAAAATCATTTTAGCTTTTAAACAATTTAACAAATTTATCATTATTTTGTTAATAAGTTGACTGAATTAGTGACAGTTGCTTTGTCACAAAATTTATTGATGAATATTTTTGTAACTAATTTGTCACTGAATGCATTGAGTTAGTAATATATATATTGTGACAAATTCGTCACTAAATTTGTGACACTATTTTTTTCACAAAATTGTCATTAAATATAAATAACATGATTTTAATCAATTTTTTATCCATTATGAAAATATAAAATTCTACTTCACACAAAAAATTAATAATAATCCAAATTTTCATTAACCATTAAATATCCATAATTCCATGCATATAGCATCTTATAATGTTTGCATTGTCTCCAAAAGTCTTGAAGTCTCCAAAAATATATTCTTACACATTCAAAATCAAAATTAGCAATAACTTCTTACACATCTCAATGATTATTAGAGCTAGAAGATGGATTCCCAAGTGGTTGGGATTGGGAAGGAAGAGACATACCATTAGCAGTAGCCATGAGTTGTTGCACCATTATTCTTTAAGTCTTGTAACTCCTTTTGCATCCTCTCCATTTGTTCCAAGCTATCTTGATTAATTTTTGGTGCTTGAGTTGAACTTTGTAAAGTAGATGAGGGGAATTGACCACCAATAACAGAAGCCTCTGATCCAAGGTCATAAATTTGTCCCTTTGTTGAACCACCAACAACTTTAGTCCAAATACACATCTCTTTCTCTATCCTCTGGAGCAGCTGATGTATCACCTACAGACTCTTTAATCTCACTTCAAAACTTCTCCTGAAATTGTAGAGAGAAAGCAAAATTAAAAAAATATACATAAACAGAAATCCACATGAAGTTATTGTGAGTGTTCAGCAGCCAATATGAATAAATCTTATCTAATTCACCACACATTGTGAAATTTGATTCCACTGTGCTCTCAATCTCTTGTCGCATCTCTCTTTAACATAAACTATATAAAACGTGAAAATACTAACAAAGTAAAAAATTAACACTCTCTAGAATGTTTGGCATACATAATAATATGAGAGAGAGAAAATCAAAGTACAGGTTAGAACAAAAAATTGAACAACAAATCATCTCAGCTCTCCGCCCTGGCCACTATCCGATTAATTAATTAATTAATAATAATAATGGTAAGAATGAGTCATCAGCAAACAATCACAAGTTCAAACAGAAGTTGTTAATAGCTAGCCAGCATTTTAAACACTGTAATTACTGTAAACACCACCATACTTGACTTACTTTATAATGCAGAGGCTACAATCATCGCTAATTGTGGAGCAAAAAGTTAACTATATTGTGTAGTTAAAACTCAATGCATGAAACAAATGGATGACTTGTAGTAATAGGTTACGCATATGACTTTTGATTTCTTGTCAACAAAGTTTCCTGTCCCCTTATGCCTGTGATTCATCAAGAATAGTTATGAAATCAAAGCAAAGAAGAAAGCTTAATATATATATATATAAACAGGAAAGTGTGTGATTTGGGTAAAGAAGGGTGTGGGTGAAAGAGTCACGTCTACCTTTAAGTGCAAAGATTGTTGATAAATATATGAGTATTAGTCTATTATATCTTGAAGATAATTTATCTGTGTACTCACTGTACTGAATAATATAGCAAAATCAATTAGTGAAAGGCATGAATTATCTTAATAAAAATAAAAATCTTATATTTTAGTTTGGTATTACGCATTTTATTATTTTGTTATTAAATTTTACATTCTTGCTTTTTGTGTGTATATTTTTATCTTCAGCTTGTTGCACCAACATCTATTGATGAGTTCACCAATTGGACTAACTAGGTCGATTTGGATATAAGGGAAAAGAAAAAAAGTTAACAATTTAACACGTCTACTTCTACTTTATTCTATTAAGCAAGAGATGTTTTTAAACTTGTGAATGACACGTTGGGATGAAGTAGGGGGATTGATCATTGTTATGGATGACAATCTGATTCATAAGACTTTATGTCTTAGGCTCAAAAGGAAACCGATCTTAAAGCGATGTCTACTTCCAATTAAGGCTTAATAAACCTAATGGCCTACACCTAAAAGGATTTGCCACCAAAATCTTCTATAGGTCACACGTTCTCTACAATAATTAGGATATTATGAGAATCTCACAGTACCAAATTGTTCCTAAGCAAACGTAGTAGTAAAGATTATAATAAGTTTGGATTAAATCATATGAGACAAAAAATATTAAATAGATAGATTTGACTGAATAATGTAACTAAATCGAATAGGCTTAATCTCCTATTTATGCTTAAATATGAAAAGAGAGAAGAGAAAAAATAAATATAATAAAAAATTAAAATATAATAATAGAGAGTTAAATAAATTTTGTTATTTAATTTATTATTTTAAAATTTAATAATTATTATTTTATATTATATTTAAAAAAAAAAAGTAAAAGACTCCAGTAGGCTTGAAAAAGAAGAATGTTACACTTCAATTTTCTCCTCTTCAAAATGTTGGAGAACATTTTGTTAAACGTAGCTTCAGAGCGGGAAATTAAAGAAAAATTAAATTGACCGCCTATAAGCTCGTTTAAACAAACCTAAAAGCAAGAATAGAAACGGTTTCGCCCTCCATTGGTCCATTTCAAATCCCACGGATTGCCAATCAAATCTACCACAGCCGTTGATAAGACCCAATCCAACGTCCACACTACCATCGCTTTGATATCCTCGCGATCACCCTTGGATGTCCAAAATTGTATAAAATCACACCAACGCATTCTGTTTCATCATCTTGGTTTGCTACACGCCACCTGGTTCCGCACGAGATTAAGAATTGAAATCGAGATTGTGTTGCCGGCGATTCAACTAGGGTTCCGATGGATGCTGGTGGAAAAGTGAAGAAGGGCGCTGGAGGGAGAAAAGGAGGTGGACCAAAGAAGAAGCCTGTATCTAGGTCTGTGAAGGCTGGTCTGCAATTTCCCGTCGGAAGGATTGGGCGATACTTGAAGAAGGGAAGGTACTCCCAGCGTGTTGGAACTGGTGCTCCGGTCTACTTGGCCGCCGTCTTAGAGTACTTAGCTGCAGAGGTAGCCATCTTCTTTCAGCTTCCGTTTCTTCTTTGCGTGTAAATAGAAGTTTTATACTCTGTAGATTTTCGAACGGTGCGATTCAAATGTTTTAGTAATGGCCTGTCTGAAAAATTTTATGATATCCGTTGTTTGCGAGACTTGGATTTCAATCTATTTTTATGTTGGTAATAGAGAAGAGAAATCAAATTCGCAATGTGAAATCTATTTTACTGATGTGAAATATTATTGAATCCATTATGTCTAACTGACCTACAAGGAATATAGTAGGCTAATTTCTCTTGTACGTATATATAGGTTCTGGAGTTGGCTGGAAATGCAGCTCGAGATAACAAGAAAAACAGGATAATCCCAAGGCATGTTTTGCTTGCAGTGAGGAATGACGAAGAACTTGGGAAATTACTTGCTGGTGTCACAATCGCTCACGGTGGTGTTCTTCCAAATATCAACCCCGTGCTATTGCCAAAGAAGACTGACAAAGCCGTTAAAGAGCCCAAATCTCCTTCAAAGGCCACTAAATCTCCGAAGAAAGCATGATGACATTAGTCTTGGTTGGTTCTCTTATATTTTGATGTATATTGTTCGTCTAGGGCTGTACTGTAATGAAACCTTCAGTGCTAATTCTAATCTCATAGATCTTTTATCAGTGGTTATAGCTTAATTTGTTTGTAACGTTGACAACTTAATGAAACTCCCAACAGATTTAGCTGGCAAAATGGTTTCGTCATTTTTTTACGGCTGACAACTAAATAAATGTTGAAGCTTTGAAATTAATAATGGTTAAGTTATGATGCAGTTTTTGAGATGAACTTTTAAACATGAGGTATTTTTATTTTTTTTTAGATAATTTTTATAAATATGTTTCGGCTAACCATGTATTATAATTTGTGTTTATATATATATATATATATATTTGTGTTTATGTTTTGTAGTTTAATATTTAAAAAATTATTAAACATATACCTTATAAATATATTGGTATTTTATTTTTTTATAATTTTTTTATATATATATTTTCTAATTTTATATGATAATTTTTGTATATGAATATTTTTAAGTTTATGTTTTATAATTTTATAATAGATAACATTTAAAATTTTGAATTTTTTATTTATGGGGGTAAATTTATCTTATTTTAAAAATAAATTATGCATTTATTATTATTTATTGAAAAATTCTCAAAATACATTAAATAACATAATAAAAATTATTTTAAAAAACATTTAATGTTAGTTAACAAAACCCATATTATCAAGGTCGTGGACTTGGTTTGGTGGAGAGTAGTCAGAAAGTAATTTTATGATTTGAGAATAAGATAGGGTGGCTTGAGATGGTTTGCTATGGACATTTTAATTATTGATTGAATATTTAAGAAATTAATAGTATGGGGTGGATTAAAGATAGCTTAAAAATTATTTCAAATCACTTAACATTCCAACTTTTATATCTCTCCAAATTAAAAGGTTTTCAATACTTTAAAATTTTATAATTTGTCATTTGCTTTTGTGACTCTTTATCTATTTATTTATTAAAATAATTAGTATTATAAAATCATTTAAAAATCTTATCCTTTTAGCTCACTGTTAATAATGTTATAACATTAACTTCTTGGTAGGAGAAGCTTTTTGCATTTATTTTAAGAAATTAGAGTATTTAGTTAATTTAAATTTAAAAAACTTAAATATAATTTTTATATTATTGTCATCAAATTTTTTAATTAAAATTAAAATGCATATGATTTATATAACTTAATTTTTTATGATTGATTTTTTTAAAGATATTTACATAATTTATTTTAATTAAAAAACTTAATAATAAAAATATAAAAAATTATATATAACTATAATCTTTTAAATAAATGTTTTTAAGTGATAAAAGAAGTTAAAAATAAAAAATACGCAACTTTTATTTTTAGATAAAATTAAAAATTAAAAATTAAAAATTAAATATTTCAAGACAAACACCTGTACTAAAATTTCATATTTACCATTTGACACTCTTATTATATAAATTTATGTTTCTTAAAATCAAAGTATGGTTTATTTATATATTTAAAGAATTTATTGTAATTTTATTATTTATATTATAAGTAACTAATAATAATAATAACTTAATAAAAATTAACAGTAATAATTATTTATAACTATATATCTAGTTAAATAACATTAATAAAAAAATAAATTTATATATATTCTATAACTTGACAATTAAAAATATTATTTTTATATAGATTGACCAAGCACAAATAATTTTTCAAATATTGATAAAAATATTTTTTAACTAAATTAATCAAATATTTAGTCAAATATAAACTATTTCTTTTTCAAAATATTTTTTTAAAAGTATATTTTTAAAAAATCATTATAAAATAAACTAATTTTAAAAACTTTGACAAACGAACCTTAATCACAAAAAAATGATACTATTTTTGCGACTACTGTAGCGATCTCTCTTCAAAACTCCCACCCGACCCTTTTACCATAATGTCCCAGCAAATACGAAGAAAGGATCGGACATGACAATGACTCGAGTAAGTTGCTCTTTGTGGAGTGTAAGTGGAGAGTGTCGTTTTACTTGTCAGTCTCGGCCATTGTTATGTTCTTCTGGGTTTTAGTTATGAGTTTTAACTTTTAACAGAGCATCAAACGGCTTGTCGTTTTAGTAGAGCTGTAATGGGCTTTCCATGTTTCGGGATTCAATTGACAGCTCAAAGTGCGTTCACAGCGAAATGTTGAGTGGTGTTGTTTGTCTCTTCCAGAAGTCTTGTACGGCCCGATTGCTATCCGCACGCTATTTTTCCACTAAATTGTTCGTTGCAGGTCTTCTTTCACTTTATCTTCGATCTATTCTGTAAATTTCCATATTAATAATCTAATTTTCAATACTCTCCATTACTTTTGTTTTGAAATGCAGGTCTTTCCTACGATACTAACGAAACTGTTCTGAGGAATGCTTTTGGGCAACATGGTGCAATCATTGAAGGTAAATGAAATCTTTTTGAGTATCAACGACGTTTGTATTTTTACTAAAATTATATTGTCATCAAAATAATGTGATAATATTGTATAAAGAGATAGATGATACAAAATAAAATATATTATTTATTTATAATTTTTATTATATAAATAATTTTTATCATTAAATTAATTTTATTTTTATCTCTCTATTTATATAACATTTAAATTTTTTTTATACGAGAAGATCTAAATTAACTTGTGCAATTAATTTTTTGCAGTTAAAGTCATATGCGACCACGTGAGTGGGAAATCAAAAGGCTATGGATTCGTGCGGTTCACTTCTGAAGCTGAAGCCGACAGAGCTCTCAAAGAAATGAACGGCCAGGTAGTGGATGGCAGAAGAATTCGCGTGCAATTTGCACATAAAGCGTAGCAATGTGTATTTCTATCACAAGACAGATCAGTGTTTGCCTCATCTTTGGGTGGATTTTAGTAATGTATTTAATCTCGAAGGACTACAATGTAGCCAATTATCATATACAAAATTTGAATTTGAAGAATGAAGTGAAAACTGTTTATAGCGTTCCTAGAGATCTTTCTGATTGCTGAAACAATTGAGACATCTATATGAAATATAATTATGTAGTTAGAGATGTACGCATAGATTGTTCAAGTGATAAAACTATCTTTTCTAGGATTGAGATAACATATTGCAACACTTGTATCAATCTCTTTATTGTTTATTTATTAGGTCATCACCCATGGCGAACACAACTAATAGGTGAAAATATTAAATTAAACTTACATGCAAGAACTTAATAGCGGAAGTTTTAAAACTACACTTAAATTTTTTCTAAAAATATTTTACATCAAGGGCATGAATAAAGACATTTTTTTATCTTCCCACAAATTTTGAAACCTCTGGTAAATTACAAGCACAAAACGTATAGAGTTAAGAGATGAATCAGTGAAGTATAGTGGAAGAAACAAATGAACTGCTTTTATTGATCTGAGCAGCTTCAATGCTGATATATATAGATGTGCCCAGATACAACTTCAAGCATTTAACTGCGACTGAATACGTAACCATTACAATGCTATTACAGTTTGGCAGCTCATACTAACTCCATTATCTATCACTTCCTACGAAATGTGTATGTAAAAATACTAGAATAATGTTGTCAATCAAAATATTGATTATGAAAATTTTGATTTCTGAGCATTCTATATCTAGCCATAAGGTGGTGTCCCAACCTCTCTATGAGCAAACACAACAAATCAACTTTCGATGGTTGGGGAAGTGTGACCTGATTTCGGTACCAAATTCATTAGTTCCAAAGTATACTTATGCATCTTCAGTTCCCTTGCCTTGTAAAGATAAAAAGTTCACAAATTGATTCATGTAACAAACAAAAAGTCATATAAATCACGAGGCATCATCAGGTCTTTTAGCTTTTGCAGGTTCAACAAAAATCAGCCTTCCATCAATTATCTGCACTGACCATCAAAGAAGATTAATACACTGAAAGCTGTTTAAAAATCAGTTGTGCAGAACAACAAACAGGGATCTTATGTCAATATACGTTTTCAGATCCAATAACATATAAGATATAGGTTTTTTTTTTTTTTTATCAACTATAAGATACGGAGCTTATAGAAGATATACATGACATATAAAGCTGGACTAGTCTGGTTTCGTTTTGAAAAGCACTCACTGCATTGCATAACAGATGCTCATTTTATGAATGAGATGTTCGCATGCAAGACAAAGGGGATGTTAGAATGGTCCCAAGTCCCTCCCAACCTACAAGTACTATAAAAAATGCTTTGTATATGCTTATGCTAAACATTTAACTGACTATTAAACATATATAAGCAAGGATTTGGACCATGACAATAAACAAGAAATGTCTTAAAGAAATCCAACCAAAACAAGAATTTCTATATTTTTACCAATAAATTATGTCATGGTGTAGAGATCTACCTAGAAGGTTTAATATAAAAAATATCATTAGGAGAACAAATTTTACTAGGACATCTAAATGGGCATGTGGCAAGTGGAGCTAGAGGATATGAAAGTTTTTATGGAAGATATGGCATTAGAAAGGTAAATTTAGAGAGTAAAACAATCTTAGATATATTTTTTTAGGTTTCAACTTTACTATAACAGACACGTGTTTTAGAAAGAGTATAGAGCATCTCATCATGTTCAAGAGTAGAGCGAAATGTTACCAAATCTATTTCCTTTTGGTAAGGAAGTTAGAGAGAAAATTTTGCATCGATTGCAAAATCATACCTAGAAAGAACTTAACTACCCAAACATAAGATCTTGGTTATAGACATTCATGTTAAGAGAAGAATCAAAAGAAGAATCAAAAGAAGCAGTTAAAAAACAAGCCCTAGAATAAGGTGGTGGCATTTGAGAGGCAAACCACATGAAAGTTTCCAAAGAAAAGTGCTTGAAAAGGAGATTTGGGAAGCACAAGATGCAAATTACATGTAGAACAAAATGGCTAAAGGGATTAGGAATGTTGCAACAAAAACACAGAGTAAATCAAGAGCTTTTGGATCAAAGGATAAAGAATCTTGGCAGTGGGATGCAAATGTACAAGATAAGGTTAAAGTTAAAAGAGAGTGCTATAAAACATGTCACTCATGCAAGGATGATGAAAATTGTAAAAAGTATAAAGTAACTAAAGAAGACATCGAGAAGACAGTGTCAAAGGCAAGAGATAGAGCTTATGAAGAGTTGTCACTCATTGGGAACCAAAGATGGGAACAAAAGAATATTCAAACTTGCAAAGAGTAAAGAGAGAAAGAAAAGAGATATAGATCAAGTGAAAATGTACTAATGATGAAGGCAATATCTTGATAAGGCAATAAGACATCCAAAAACAATGGAGAAGTTATTTTCACAAACATTTTAATGAAAGATACATGTCTCTTTGTACTAAAGAGGAGGATCTCCATTATACTTTTTGTCAAAAAATCTAAGAGTTTGAAGTAATACAGACATTGAAGAAAATGGATAATGGCAAAGCAATAGAACCATATAATATAGCCATTAAGATATGGAAGAGTTTAGGAAAAAAGAAGTGTAAGTTAGTTGACAAGCTTGTTTAATGTCATATTGAGATCCAAGAAGATGCCACATGAATGGAGTAAAAGTATTATAATCCTAGTATATAAGACTAAAGTTGGACACACGAATTATAGATAACCAGTTTAGTTTCATGTCAGCGAGGTTAACCATAAAGGCAATATACTTATTAAGAAGATTGTTAAAGAAATATGAGATCCAATAAAAATCTTTATATGGTTTTCATTGATTTAGAAAAGATATATGAACCTATGATATGAGTACCAAGAAAGGTATTGTGGATTACTTTAGAAAAGAAAGAAATTCGTGTGACTTATATCCAAGCAATCAAAGACATGTATAATAGGACCAAGACTTGTATGAAAACACAAGATGAAATCACAAAGAATTTTCCTATAACCATAGAACTACATTAAGATTTAGCTTTAAACCCTTATCCTTTTAACTTGGTATTGAATGTGCTTACTAAATATATCCAAGAGACGACACAAAGGTGCATGCTTTTTGCGGATAATATAGTTCTTATCGGAGATTTCAAAGAAGAAATAAATGAAAAATTAAAAAGAAAGAGACAAACTTTGGAGACGTACGGTTTCTGTACAAGTCAAGTAAAACGGAATATATGGAATGTAAATTTAGTAAAAAGTCCATTGATTCTAAGGCAAAAGTGAAAGTTAAAAATTATTCTATACAAAAAGTTGAAAGTTTTAAGTATTTGGGACTATAATACAAAATAATAGAGAAATAAAGAGGGGCACAAATTATAAGGTCTAAGTTGGGTAGGGTACATGATATAAAAGAAAGCTTCAAATGTTATTTGTAATAGAAAAGTATCATTCAAATTTTTTTAAAAAAATTATCGCATAGCCATAAGAACTACATTGTTGTATGGTACTGAACATCAAACGATAAAAAGTCAACATGAACACAAATTCAACATCACAAAAATGAAAATATTGCGTTGAATGAGTAGACAGTAAAAATGATAATAAGATTAGGAATGACTGTATTAATGAGAAGTTGGACTAACATCTATCATAAGAAAATTGTTAGAAATATATCTTAAGTGGTTTAGTCAGATACAAAGGAAACCATTTGATGCTCCTATAAGAATAATTGATCAAATGAAAGATAGTCTAATAATTAGATACAATGACAGACCAAAGTAAACAATAGAAAAACTATTAAGATTTATTTAATTATAAATAATCTAACCACAGAAATGAATAAAAATAAAATACGTTGACATTGTTTGATCTATGTAGCCAATCCTACCTAATAAAAAAAAGCTTTGTTTGTTGTTGAGATCTAGCTACCAAGCTCCCAAAAAAGAAGTTAACTGATGAATTTTTCAATCATATACTTAAGTAACCCTATGAGAATATTATCAATGTTTTCATTAAGATTTTCATGGCCTCCACCTGCTTAGTATAGCAGAAGTTGAACAATGTTTGTTCTCTTTTCAAAGAATAACTACACGCACTTTCCTTCCTCATGTTTTTTGACTCCACCATCTCGAGACAGTTTAGTAAGTATGATGTCATTAGCTTTCCGTCCAGCACTATGGATAGTGACAATCCCTTGATGCGACAAATTAGTTTATTAAAGGGAATTGACCTCAACTTCCTCTCGTAACTTTACCATTTTTCCAAAACCTAAGAAGAGCACACTTCTTATTAGAATTATGAAGCTGATTGATTTTAAACCTATGTGAATGACATTTCTTTCTTATCTTCAACCACCATATCAAGTTTTTAACATCGTCTGTGCAAAACCATTATATCACTTGTGACGTTAAAACCAATCATACCAATGAACGAATTCCCTTTTACCCATGATTACGAAAACAACATTCAATCGGATCATTTCCTTGAGCCAAAATTAAATGCGGAGCCTTGCTTATTTTTTATCTTTGTTCAATCATGGAAACAACATATTAAAGCTTATCTAAGTTATATTCCACCCATCAATATAGAGTTTTACCCTGCCATTCATGGCTTTCATGGCCTTCTCCGCTTCAATTTCTGAGTCGTATGAGACAAAGCCAAACCCTTTGGGCCTCTGAGTTTTTGGGTCCTTCACAAGAATAGCTGCAAACGCAACATTGAGCAGGCGAAGCACAGAGAAAGTTAGCAGAAAACGAGGGAAAAACAATATCCAGTAAAGAGATAAAAACAACTGAGCAACTGAACCTTCTTTAACTATTCCGAATGGAGAAAACAGATTTTTGAGGTGGAGATCTGTTGTGTAAGATGATAATCCTAGCAAACAACGCATTCAAAGATTAGGGCTTTCGAAAAATTCTAATTTATTCAACTTTAGTAGAGAAAGAGGAAAGAGAGAACGAACTGCTGACGAAGAGTCTGGTGCCGATTCTTTGTACCATCTCAATTTTCTGGCAAGAATGGGACCGTCTTGTTGCACAAAATTGAAGAACCACAATGTCTCAAGCTTAAGAAACACAACCCAAAAAATAAGAAAAAGAAAAAAAAAAAGAAAGT
The DNA here is from genome assembly GCA_031216115.1 of Senna siamea. Lineage (NCBI taxonomy): Eukaryota > Viridiplantae > Streptophyta > Magnoliopsida > Fabales > Fabaceae > Senna > Senna siamea. The sequence goes on from CM062356.1 coordinate 17,626,024, forward strand.
AAACTAAGGAAATCAGGAATTGGACGGTTGAAATAATTAAGAATAAATTAATGATTTAAAATATCACTTTTTTCATAATTTAATTGTTTAAAAATAAATTTCTTCAATTTAATATTTTAAATATATTTTACTATAATCAAAATACTGCTTCAAAATGTGTAAATATGATACAGAAATGATGTTTTAAAATTTGAAGGAAATTAAACAATTCAATACCGATAATCTACAAGTACATGAAATTTCAATTTATAAGTTACACTAAACGCTCGACCTTTTTAGCTAGTTTAGTCAAATAAATAACAGAAGTGAACTTTTTTCAAAATTTATATATATATATATATATATATATATATAGAAGTGAGAAGTTAATTAATTTCCCTTTCTCCCATAACTTCTCCTGTAACACTTAACACTTTGCGATTTTGAGGTAACATTCAAATTTGAATTTCAATTTGCAATTTTGTGAATCAAAATCAATCACATAAAAAACAATAAAAGAAAATAAAAAGGAGAAGTAAAACACTTTGAAAGATCAATTGGTGTGTTTTAATTTATGAAATCACGTTAATCTCATATTCTTACTCTCTTAAATTTCTATTTTGTTTTATTGGATTTTTTTGAAATAAAATTATATATTAAAACACTTTAAGAAAAATAAAAACACAAAAGAAATAGACAACTTCAAACAAGAGACAGGTGGCAAATGTGAGTAACTTTATAGGTCAAATTCTGTATCAAAACAAAGTCTCAAAACATATATAGAATGCCAAAATGTTAGGGGTAGATTTGGACAGCAAATAAGCCACCAAATAACGCATGATAGCTTCAAAATAGGCTTTAAAACACAAAAACATAACATAAATTGGACAACACATAGGCAACAAACTAACACAAGCTTTAACCTCGGGAGGTTTTAAAACACCGAAACATACTAAACAAAAATTAGACAGCTAATAAGCCACAAACTAACACAAACTTTAACCTCAAGAGAGGCTTTAAAACACTGAAGCATACTAAACAAAAGTTGGACAGTATATAAACATCAAAGCATCACTTAAAACACCATTTGAATACTTTAAAATGAGATTTCAAGTGAGAAAAGTAAGTCAAACAACCAGCACTTAAAACAACACTTGAAAATGCCCTTTCAACACTCTAAAATGAGGTTTCAAGTGAGAAAAGTAAGCTAAACAACCAGCACTTAAAACACCATTTGAACAATTTAAAATGAGGTTTTTAGTGAGAAAAGTAAGACAAACAACCAGCACTTAAGACAACACTTTAAAACACCATTTGAACATATAAAGCATGGACATATCTATTTTTAGGCGTGTCACGTGTCCGACACATGACATGACACACTATAGACATGTCTTCGACACACATACAGGTGTGTCAGAATAAAAAAAAATTATTTTTTCAGCTCAGACACGCGCCAAACATAGCTCATACTTGAGCCAAGCATGGGATGATCCGAAGAAAAAAAAGAAAATATCATAAAATAAGTGAATGAAAGTTGAAAGTACTCATTTTAATGAAATTATTAAAGTTTTTTTTTAATTGCTTTTGTTATATATGAGATTTAGTAAATTTGATTTAGAAGATAATAGGGCAAGTTGCTTAAAATATAGAATAATATTAGTTATTTTTCTTTTTTACAAGTATATCACTAAAAGAAAACTTAAAATATATATATGCCATGTCATGACATGTCTTATACTTTTTAGAGTTCGACATTTTAACGTGTTCGTGTCTGTGTCTGTGTCGTGTCAGGTGTTCGTGTCAATGTCCGTGCTTAGTATTTAGAACACTTTAAAATAAGATTTTAAGTGAGAAAAGTAAGCCAAACAACCAACACTTAAAACAGCATTTTAAAACACCCTTTGAACATTTTAAAGTGAGGTTTTATGTAAGAGATGGAAGTCAAACAACCAGTACTTAAAACAGCACTTTAAAACATCATATTGAGCACTTTAAGGAGGATTTTCAAAAGAAAAAACAAGCCACATGATTGATGAAACCTAAGTGACTTGAAAAACACTTTCTCAAAAGCTAGCCATTAAGGAGAAAGAACCAAGCCATTTAAGTATATCTAACATTCCATACCATACTAAGGGACATCTCATAATATCTCTAATCCCCATCAACGACCAGCACTTAAAACAGCAACACAAAACCACAATATTAAGTACTTTAAAGATGTTTAAAGAGGGGAAAACACCATACACCCAACACTTAAAACATTGCTTAAAACAGAAACAGAAGGCCACCATATTAAGCACTTAAAGTGAGGTTTAAGAGGAGAAAAAATGAACCAAACACCAGTCATTAAAACAGTAACTCAAACCACAATTTAAGCACTTAAAGTGAGGTATAAGAGGAGAAATATTAGACCAAACACCACCCACTAAAATAGCAACTCAAACCACCATTTAAGCACTTGAAGTGAGGTTTAAGAGGAGAAAAATTGAACCCAGTACCAGTCATTAAAACAGCAATTCAAACCACCATTTAAGCACTTAAAGTGAGGTTTAAGAGAAGAAATTTGAACCAAACAGCAGCCACTAAAACAGCACTGCGTGAAGCAACATTTTGAACTTAAAATGAAATGTCAAGTGGAGAAAAACAAGCCAAACTTCAGTTACCAAATAGAACCTCAATCCAACATTTTAACACTTGAAAAAAAGAGGTTGTAAGAGAGGAAATAAAGTTATAAATCAGTATATCAAAACACTTAAAATCACCATTGGATTTTTTTCGTAAATGAGATTTCAAAGGGAATAAAGTAGACCCGCAACCACACAAAACAGAACACAAAATAGCAAATAATGAAAAAAAGGCAGAGCACAAAATATGTAGTGAAAGTAACGTAATCAACAATATGAAAGAAGCAAAGTAGACAGTGAAATGAAAAGTTATAAGAAGTAAAATCCCCAATATGAAGACAAACATCAGCAGCAAAATATCCATGAAAACAATACACGAAATAGCAAAAAATGGTAGCAAGAGGGTACCTCTAGCGGCCAAAACCGAGAGGAGAACACTGAGCACGAAAAAGGCAAGGTGGCTACGCACTTTCTGGCTTATTCCGACGTCCTCCAGCGTGCGCAGCGGTGAAGGTTCTTTGCTGCGCGTTCCAGAGCTGAGTTGGTTCGAAAATGAAAAGGAAACTCACTTCTTCCCCTCACAAACGCTAGTGTTCCAAGAACAAGAAGAAAGGAAAACAGAGGCTCGTTCTCCTACTCCCACGGGAAGAAGAACATTTTGGTGGGTGTTGGCTAGGTTGTGGTTAATTTTTATGGTTACTTAAAACCATTTTAAATTTTTTCAACTAATTATAACAAAACTTACTTTTACAAATACTTCTTTTTAATTATTTTTTGCATATAATCTATTTATACATTAGTAATCCATCTAAAGTATTAATATATTATACATTTTAATACATTTAAAGTATAGATAGATTATATTTAATATTTTTTAAAAATATTTTAAGATAATCCATCACATATAAAATTAAATTTGTTTATATATATATACTTTTTAAAAGAAACTACCGTCTATCACATGACAAATAACAAATTTATCGTGTATCAAACAATAAATATAAATATTATTTATTGTGACGAATTAAATTTTTTATATGATACTTTATCTTATCTCATTTTCTTTTAAATTAGCAATGCATTTCATTTTTACAATGAAAATTATACTCCAAATTTCTTTCTTTGTCTTAAAACTTTGCAAGCTTCATCCACCACTCATCCCACAAGCTTTGAGTTCATCCAATTAACTTCAATTCTAATAAACTTTTATCTGGTCTCTCTTTACACATTAACAATTATTTTGTTTAAGTTTCTTTTATTATACTTTTATGTATATTTCTTCAAAAAAATGTATTACTTATGATTTATTTCAAATTTGTCTTCAAGTTATGTCAATCTTCAAAATCGACCTCACAAAAAATCTATCAACATTCGAACAAAATTGATAAAAAACTAAATGATTTAGTCAAAATGGATTAGTTAAATAGTTCAATTGATCTTAAAAATTTGACCTTTTCTAAGAGTTATCCAAACGTTTGACAAAAAAAACAAAGATTTGTTTAAAAAAATTAATTTTTTCCATTATTTATCCAAAAGATTTGTTTAGAATATAGAAGAAAAAAAGAAGAAAATAATAAAAATACTAAAAAAATAGAAAAAACAAAAAAGAAGATTAATAGTTTTTAGATTATGACATGTTTTTAAATTTTTTAAAAAATTTGGTAAGTAACTTATTAATTTGTTTAAAAATATCATATATATTTTATATTTATTTTATTTTTTGTAATAAAATTATGTAAAATATTTATTATTATACTTAATTATAATGTAAAATTCATGGTTGAAAAAATCAGACTAGACTAGTTGGTTGGACCGTAAAACCAATGAACCATTCCGATGGTCAGTCTGAAAGAACTACAAAATTAGGGAGCTGAAAAATTGGTCAAAAATAAGCCGAATCAATAAAATCAATAAAAATTGACTATCTAGCTAGTTCACTAATTTTTTTTAATATTTTGACAAAACTATATTTTACACCATTTAACTATGCCTATGTAACAAATCACCCACTTAAACTTTGTTTGTAATAAATCACTCCCCTAAAAAATTTAAAAAATACTAAAATTATATTTAAGAAGTTCCAAAAAAAAAAATTTCTCCAATTTTCGTTCACATATAATATGAAATTAAATTAAAGAAGAAAAGAAAAATAAATTATATGATAAGTATATAATTGTTAAATTTAACTCTAAAAATGATAATTTTTTAATTTTTTGAATAATTTAAAAGAATAATTTGTTACAAATTAAAATTTAGATGAATAATATATTATATAAAAGTAATTGAGTATTGATATTTAATTCTAATAGTTAATATTATTTATTATATTATGTTAAAAATCAAAGATATATTATAATATATAAAATTAAAAAATATATATATTTAATTATCATCAGTTTAACTACAGTTAGATCAGTAAACTGTAAATCAGTACCTCGATTAGTTTGATAATCGATTTAATTTTTAAAATTTTGATAAAATTAATATACAATATTAATACTAGTTCAATTGTAATCAAATTATTCTTTGACTAAGATTAAATCATTAAATCATAAACTAATACTTTAACTGATCTAATTTTTAAAAAATTACAATACAAGCTCAATTCTCAACCGTAATTTAAATGATTGAATTAAGAAATTATTTTTAAAAGACTGAATTTAAAAAGTAATTTTTATTTTACCAAATTTTTAACTTATTCAGCAATTAACTTATTCAGTTCAACTGTTCAAGTACAATATATTTTAATTTTTGATGATGTGATTGGCTTTTGCTTTGTGGAATACCCTCCCTTTTTTTTTGTTTTAAAGATTGATTTTTTTTAATGGAAAACTAGCTTTATTGCATTAGAAAGAAGAATCACAAATCAAAGTTTTGGCATAACATTGGAGGAAAGTCCTCTAACCAAACATTAGAATTAGCAATAAAGTCATCCCCACTAGCTAAGATGTCAGTAGCGTTATTCGTATCCCTAGGAATCCATTGAAAAATGATGTTTCTGAAATCTGACCTAGCTTGAAAAATATCATCCAAAATGAGCCCCAAAGAAGACAGGTTGCTATTATATTCTTTTAGAAAATCCATAACTTCATTTAAATCTCCTTTTACCATTATATCTAAACAACTAAAATCCCTTGTGAATCTCATACCTGTCACAATTGAAATTGCTTCCAAATGGTCAACATTATCAATGAAAGGTATTCTTTTTGACATAGCAACTAGGCATTCCCCATTCCCATCTCTGATTATACATCCTTCTCCCTCTCCACCATCTAGGCTTAGGATAGGGTCGACATTGACCTTAAAAAAAAGGCCATGTTGGAAGACAACAAGCTATCTGTGTTGCTAAACCATTGGGTCGGGGGTTGGTAGTCGTTGTACTATTTAGGTCTTCTCATAACTTTTTCACAGAAGCTAAATATTGTTCAGTGGTTCTGCATTTTCTCCAACTCTGAATTTATTTCGTTTATTCAAAACTCTGTAAGCTGCCATGGAAAAGGTCTCTAACACTTTTATAGACCATTGAGACATAGCATACTCAATCCATTCGATAAAGTGAAGTTCATCCTGTCACTCATCAATAAAAGGGAGCCCCGTATCCTTCCTAAAAAAGAAAGGGCAAAACAGCCAACAAGCCCATTATGGGAAGTTTCAGTGTCCGATTTGCAGATAAGGAAAACACTTTCAATGTCTAAACCACAGTTAAGTAGACTTTCATACGTTGGAAGAATATTCCTACAAGCTCTCCATATAAAGATCCTTGTTGAAGAGGGTAAATTCATCTTCCATATTTTCTTCCATATCTCAATGTGGTGAGAGAGCTCAGTGTTAAGGCTGTTCAGCTTATGCAATGCTTTGTACGCTGATTTAACAAAGAAAAATTTATTTGGTGTAAATGCCCACATCCAGTTATCCACTCTTCTTCTAGTACTTGGAGGGATACGGAGAATAGCCTTTAGCTACATGAGGGGGGGAGGACGTCTTGATAGTATCTTCTTTCCAAAGACTCATGTTCTCATTCATGAGTTGACTTACAGATGCACATATTTTCTGACCCAAGATGAATCATGAAAGTTTCTAGAGAAGGAATCCAGGGATCTTTAAACATTTTATTTGTTGAACCATCCCTACTGTGTTGTACCAACCCCAGTTTTAGCGTTTCTCGGCCATGGATGATACTTCTCCAAGTAAAAGAAGGGGCGTGACCTAGTGTGGCTTCCTTGAAGGTTGTGTTCTTGAAGTATTTGGCTTTGAGGGTTGTACTAAGTAAGCAATTAGGATTTTGAATAGTTCTCCAGCCTTATTTTGCTAATAAAGCTAGGTTGAATTCTCTTATATACTGAATCTCATGCCTGTCACTCTTAGCAGAAGAGAGTTTATCCCAACTGATTAGCCAGTGTAGTTTCTTATTATCCGAGTTAGACCCCCAGCAGAACCTTGCCATCATCATGTTTAGCTTATGGCACAAATTATGAGGTATTAGAAAGCAACTTATTAAGTAATTGGGAATAACTTGAGCAAATGCATTTAAAAGGATCTCCTTACCATCTTTGGTTAGGAGCCTGTCTTTCCATACTTAGATACGTTTCCAAACTCTATCTAAAATGGACTTAAAAGAATTGTTTTTACTTCTACCCACCATCGTTGGGAACCCCAATTATTTTTCATTTAGAGCTACTCTATTGATATGAGGATAATTCAATAGAACACTTCTAGTAGCATCATTAACGAATAGGCTGAAATAAACATTAAATTCACTGTATTTACTACTTGGTCTGAGGCTTTCTCGTAAGACTCAATAATTTTTTTAATACATTTAATGTTGCTGTTGCTTGCTTTAGAGAACAATAAGTTGTCATCAGGAAAGAATAAGTGGGTAATCTTGGGGGAAACACCATTCATAATGGACTCTAGGAAAACGCCATTCTATCTTATCATAAGCCTTACTCATATCCAGCTTGACAGCTAAATGACCATTCTTATTATAGCGCCAGTCTTTAAGAGCATGTAAAATCTCGTAAGCGAGCAAAACATTGTCAGTAATTTGGCAGTTGGGTACAAAGGCACTCTGATTATATGAAATAATTTGTGGAAGAATGCCTTTCAGTCTCTTAGCCATCGTCCTTGATATGATCTTGTAAGTCACATTGCAAACACTAATGAGCCTGAACTGAGTAAGATTTACAAGCTCTGATGTTTTCATAATCAAAACAATCCTTGTCTGATTAACATGTTCAGGAAAGACCCAAATTTGGAGGAAGTTTAGGGCCATATACGTGATATCTTTTACCACTGTATCCCAAAACTTTTCATAGAATAATGCTGGAAAACCATTCGGCCTAGGAGCTTTAATGACCCCCAATTGAAAGATAACTTCTTCAATTTCTTCAGCAATAAACGATGCACAAAGCAGTTGATTCATTGACTCAGTAACCTTTATCGAAACACAATCTATGACTTGATTAATCTATCTTGGCCGTGAGGTGGAAAATAAATTTTGAAAATAGTTGACAGCAACATCGCCAATTTCCTCTTTCCATTCTCCTTGGTCGTTTTTAATTCTTCTAATGGTGTTTTTCTTCCTCTGTTTTGAAGCTGAAGAGTGGAAGAATCTTGTGTTTCGATCACCCTCTTTTAGCCAATGAATTCGGAATCTATGCTTCCACATGAGTTCCTCTTACAGTAGCACATAATTCAACTAATCCTCTAACTCTTTTAGATTATCCGTAGTAGAGCCAGAGGTTGATGCTTCATAGGCATCTTTGATTTTATCCTATAGTGTTAGAATTTTTCCGCCCACATTACCCAAAACTTCTCTGTTCAGTTGTTCAGGGAGTGTTTCATGTTTTTTATTTTCTCTTCAATAGTTGAAGTATTGGTAGTGTTAGCAAGTACGCCCTAATTCTCCTTGATAATTCTAAAGCAATCTTCATGAGATGTCCACATTTGCTCAAACCTGAAGATCCCGTCTTGCTTTCTCCTTATGGGTTTATCTAAAGTGGTGGGGAAGTGTCCATCAGAATCGGGAGGTAACCGGAAGAACAAGTAGGAAAGATGATTGTTCTTGTGAGATGGGAATTGATCCATCCATTCCTGGTTAGCAAGAACTTTGTCTAGTCTAACTTGGACATTTGAGTTGTTTTATCTATTACGCCATGTGAATTTATAACCACTGTACCCAAGATCTTTTATTGAGTTTTTGGATCTGTGTGTTGAATCTTGGCATTCTACTGAGTTATTCATCATGCTGAAGAATCTCATCGAAGTCCCCCATGACTAACCATGGGTCTATGTATCGTTCTCAAACATTCCTCATAACAAACCATCCATTCTTTATTTAGCCAGTCATAAAATCCCCATAGAAGCCTGTAAATCTCCATCTCCTTGTGTTGTAGCTATCAACAAAAGCATCAATATGGTATTTATATTATGATCGAATAGTAATATCTATATAATCTTTTCAGAGCAAAATCAGACAACCTCTTCTACCTTCGCTTGGCACTCCAAACGATTTGGTGTATCCAATCTTTGTTGATAAACTACTGTCTTCATCTTCCTTCTTAGTTGCTTTTCTTTCAATCTTCCACTTGAAATTTTCAGCTTCTCTGACAGTCAGCTTGGTTTCACATAAGAAAACTAAGGTGGGATCTTGTTGCCTTATTAAAAGGTGGAGGAAATGAATTCCACGAGGGTTCCCAAGCCCTATGCAATTCCAAGATAATGTTTTCATGGGTCTCGATTGACTTGAAGACCAGACCCTACAGATATGCTAATAACAGAGTCTTCATGGAGATCAGTAAACTTTGTACTCTTGTGAGCTTCAAGGTTGCCCTCGTTGTCATTAGAGTTATTAGTAGGGTATGCTAGTGGTCATTTTTTTCACTGTCATAATAAGGGTGGTTCTGCTTTCCTCTGTTTAGCCTTTTCCACCTTTTCTTTGAGTCGTTTGTTTAATTATTGAAGTTTACCTCGTCTGTGACATAAGGTTTCCCATTAGGGTCATAGCTGGGTGATAAGCCCACAAAGTTCAAATTCGTACCCCTCTCAACATGTTCAGAGTGTATTATTTGGGGCGAGTTTTCCTCCTACACATTTATTTATGTATTTCCTGCCAAAAGACAATGCCTTTCGATGTTGATAGGAATTTTTGTACCCTTTCCAACTATAAGGGGGTTATCTTTCTTGTGCAGAGTCTCCAGAGATTAGTATTAGGTAGGAACCTTTCTTAGTTTCAATATAGCCTAAACTGTCAAAATTTAGGCTAAAGGCAGTTGGATTTATGGCTGGGTCTTCCATAGTTAGTGCTGCCAATTTGCTAAGAGTGCCTCTGTTGAATTCTGTCTTACCCTTCCAGTAAGTTCAATACCCTCATCAATCATATTCACCCTTTTGTGCTTATCACTTAATTGACTAGAAACCCTTCTTCCTCCTCTTACAACTCTAATCCTTGGTCCCAGATTCTTTAAACTTTGGATCCTCTGCCTTAAGATATTTGCAGGGACTCTGCAATGCTTTTTAGCGGCAGTTTTTTTCGTTGCTAAAGTGCATTTCAATATTCTTGCAATGGATGCTACTGCTGCTATAACTTTTGTTTAAATAATTAATTTAATAAAAGTTATAGCAGCAAAAATATTTGTTGCAAGAAATGTTAGCAACGAAAAAAACCGCCATTAAAAAGTATGGCAGAGCTCTAAGCTTAAGCCAGAGGATCCGAACGCCTTTGAAATTGCAGAGAAACTGCATCGCTGTTAGAGGTCGCTACTCTACACTCAAACTCGTAATGCCCAGTCAAACCACAGAAGTAGCAACATGCTAGCAATCTCATCTAAAATCAATCCAATGCGCCCCATCTTTCTTATTTCCAATGTTAGCGCCTTTACGAATTGGGGTTTTGATATTAAGAGGATCAAAATCTTTAATGATATGGTTGTTATTGCCTGGCATCGAGAAAACCCTCACATCCTTCACATCACCTAGTAGTGAGCCCAATTCCTTCACAATATTGTTTGTTCTACAATGGCTAGGGATTCCCCAAAATTAAACCCATATAAGACCATGCTCAAAAATAAGGGAACTTTCATCTAAGTCCCGCCGCCATCTAGAGAGAAGTACCCAATTGTTTCTGAAGAGCCACGAACCACCACCAAGAGCTTTCCTCTATTCGTGCTCATCATGGAAAAAGCATTGAAAGAAATTTGGTCTAATTTCTTCTATTTGAAAACCAGTTGGATGACCCCAAATATTCTTCGAAGCATTTTCTAATGGGCCCTTGGAGATTCGTTTTTGAAGTAATCACCTTTGCTAGAATGCTGAAATTGCATTCATCCAGTCTTGTGGAGATATCAGCTTCGTCATAAATCACCATAGTTTCTTCGTCCGTTTCCACTCTAGCTTTAGGCAAAGCCTTCCCTAATCCATTCTATTTGCGTTCATGAGAAGAAGCCATGAAGATGACATGTCGAAGAAGAGCCTGCACGCGGCGAGGAAGACTCGGCCGGTTCTACTAAGAACCCTACGAGAGGTTAGCATGGGAGGAGAAAAATTTAGAGACTTTGAATTAAAAAAGATATAAATGTAACTTACTGTAATGCCTTAGACAGGAGAAAAACATGATTTATTTACCAAAGATGTTAAAGGTCAACAAACAAAATATATAGCAAAACAAAATTAATAAAAAATAATTTACTCTTTTGCGATAAAGTGTAACAAAATAAAAAACAACATATCTTTACAATTTTGTTTAATATATATATATATAATCCCAATTATATAAAAAGAACAACTATAAATATTACAAAAAGAATTAGTCACAAAATTTCCCTTAAATGTTTATACCTCCCTTTAACTATAAATTAATTACAAATATTCTCTAAAATATACTATTACATCCAAAATTATTAATGTCAAGAAAGCAATTATTAATAGTTCTTAGTCAAGAAATAGGATTGTTGAATAAATTATTAAAATCATTTTTTATTAATGTTTTTTCAAGTGTTTCCAATTTTAGCATCCTTTGAATTTTATCTAATAAATTTGAGATTAAATGTTAAAAAAATTATAAATTATAAAAATTTCTAGTTTAGTTATCTTTTCAAAAATTAAAATAGTTTAAAAAAATATTTTTTTTAAATTAATAAATTTAAATAAAATTCATAATTATTTTGCTTAAATAAAATTAATAATTGACAAGAGTTATTTGCCAGATTTTATAATTCAAAGAGTATTTATAAGTAATTTATAGTTAAATAGAGTATATGCATTTTTTTAAAAAAAACTTAACAACAATAAAGAAAGTATTAACTGACGTTATTTGTTGACATATGAAAATATAAAAAAAATATTTGTTATAAATTATGTTCATAAAAATATTTATAATTAAATAATAGTTAAATGACAATATATTTTTTTAAAAAAAAAAAAAGAGTGGTGAGAAAATTCTCACAATCTAAGTATTTGGGTTTATTTTGGGAAAGGAAGAAGTTAAAGACCCGTTTGAATATTTTTTATTTTTTATTTTATATTAGTATTATTTTCATATATTTAACTATTTATCTATATACTATTAATAAAAAAAATTATTTTATATATTTTTTTGTCTTAAAAAATTAGAATTTAAAATATTTTTTAATTATTTTATACTTTTTTTAAAATACATTTAATGTTAAAAGTAATTATTCAAACAATTTTTTTAATTTTTTATTCTTAAAAATAAAAAATAAATTTTAAAAATTACAATCGAACATATCTTAATTTTTTTTTTAAGTACTTGTTTTAAAATTTTATAGTCCATAGCAAATCTTCCAAAGTGTTTTTGAATGGTAAAAAAGTATTATTTTAATTTTGGAGCATAAAATAAAAATTAAAACTTCTACTTTTAGTCCAAAGGATAAACTAAAAATTAAATATTTTAATATAAAAGTGTGCTTACTAAAAATTTTATTTGCTACTATATCCTTGATTAACAAAGTAATGTATTTAATTAATAAAAATAATTTATTTAAATAATGAATTAATTAATATTTTATATTCTATTCAATTGATAAAAATTAACAATAATAAACATTTATTTATTTAAATAATATTAATAATAAATTAAAATGTAAATGTGTCTTGTTTAATAATTTAACAATCACAAGTATTTTTTCTTATAAAATTTTCAAATACAAACTACTTAGATAGTGATAAAAATATTTTTCAACCACAAACTGTTGTTTTCTCATAACACTGTTCTAAACTCCATTTAAAAAAAAGGTCATTTAAAAATAAATAAATGAGTAGCTTTTCAACCTAAAAAATATAAATTAAATTAAAACTAAATTTTTTTATCTTTCTTTTACAATTGAAAAAAAGCTCTTAAACCAAAAAAAAAAAACACTATTTTATAACTATAGAAAATACTAAACCATTTCATGGAATACCCTCCTAAACAGGAGTTGGCTGGTTTAGTTTGGACCTCCATGTAAGTTTGTTCCACTGAACTCAACTATCTATGTCAACATAATCCAGGCAGTCAAGCACTTACCATGAATTTGAATAAAAGAAAAAATAATTAAGGTATAATGTTAAAAAAAAAAAAAATTGATCGCAAAATAAACGCGTATCATACAATTAACATCATACAGATAGACTTCTCACTTTAAATTTATGTCTCGCTCTTGCACATTGGAGCAGAGAGTAAACGGTAGAGTGTTGCTAGAATTAACTTTTTATATTTTATAAATACAATAATTTATCCAAAATAGTAAATTTTATCAATATACATCACATGGAAATTGAAAGTAAAATAATTTTTCACAAAAAGTATGGAACGATTTTTCAATGCCGATCTATTTGCTTGTAGGACACATGAAATATCGCTTACTGTATATTATATCTCACTGGAAAAAAGCCAAAACCCAAACACCTCGGAAAACAACTTCCGAACTATAACTAACCGACAAAAGAAATATTAGAAAATAAAAATAATAACAAGCAGTTAGGTAATGAGTTTGCTCACCTTTTTCAACCCCCAAGGATAATTCATGAAGACTTCAATGTCCTTGTTTGGAAGAAACGCTTTTAATATTAAAAACAAATAAACCATATACCATAACCATACAGCAGAAATACCAATCATATACGGTTCTATACCACAATTCCTACAATACACAGAAGGTCTGTATAGATCCAAATTTTTCAGTTACATAGCAGAAAGAGCATGAAGGATAAGCAAGCACCTACAAGTACAAATCTAAAGCTAAGCCTATGGATACCATCCAACAATTCAATGATTCTTCAAGAGCTAGTGAATTTTGTTACCGCCTTCGTCCCTTCGGAAACGGCATGCTTGGCCAACTCTCCTGGCAACACGAGTCTCACCGCTGTTTGGATCTCCCTGGAAGTAATTGTAGGTTTCTTGTTGTAGCGAGCAAGCCTAGAGGCCTCCTGAGCAAGTTTCTCGAAGATATCATTGATGAAACTGTTCATGATCCCCATAGCTTTGCTGGAGATCCCAATGTCAGGATGGACCTGCTTCAGCACCTTGAAGATGTAGATCTTGTAGGTCTCGATGCTCTTCTTGTTCCTCTTCTTCTTGTCGCCGGCGGCGGCTCCGCCCTCCTTCGGGAGCTTCTTTCCGGCCTTAGGCTTCTTCTCTGCCGGCGGAGCCTTCTCGGCCACCGTGGACTTCTTCTCCTCGGCAGGTTTCTTCTCAGCGGGCTTCTTCTCGGCCTTGGGTGCCATTAGGAACTCTGTAGCAGGCTAGGGTTTGAGAAATCGGAGAAGAAGATGGCTATTGCAGATTGAAATGGCGTAATGCGTTTCTGATAGGACTTGGAGTGGTTAATATATAAAAGTATTGTCGCGTTCTTATTGGTTGTTTGAGTTTCATGCGGATGGGTGACTTGGATCTTGTTTTCTCCGTCAATTTTTGTAAAGAGAATGAGTCGATCAACGGTAGCGACTCAGTGCGGACGTATCAGGGGTGCGGATCGATGACTTGGCTCTTGCTTCATCCGTTGATAGCGCTGGATTGTACACGTAGATGAACGGTCGATGTTGCTTCCCCTTTGTCTCACAACAAATAAATGAAATAATTGTATTTCCCGGTGGAATCTTTTCGCTACAGTTTAACAATTCGCGATTTAGCGCCAGTACGCCAGAACGCGCCCAAATGGATAATCACACGGATTAAGTCTCGTTTAAAATCTATTTTTAAAACCGATTTTTGGTTTTAAAAAATAGAAAACAAAAAACATTATTTTAATGTACTATTTTTAATTAATAGTATGTTATTGATTGTAGATTGGCATACCAATCCGCTTCAAGAGCAGGAAAGGCTGAGCACTTTGATCAACATGCGAATGCATCGTGCCTCTTCTAGTGTATTTACTGTTATTGTAATAAGGGCATTTTTGAAGAAAGTGATGTTGCTCCTAATCATATTAAAGGAACGACAAATATTGTGGACAGTCAAATTGTTAATTATTTTACAAGAGGCTAAATGCAAAAGAGGTTCTTAGTGTACGATTTAAAACAAATTTTAGAAATAAAAAATTTAGAATGTTGTATTTTTATGTTTAATACACAAATTAACAAATTATTTTTAAAAATACTATATTTTTAATAATAAAATATTTTTATATTTTTATAAATTTTTATTATCAATTAAAAGAATAAGAATCTTATATTCTCGTAACATAAGAATATTTTTATAATATTACAATTATTAAAATATTCTTCTAAAATTTAACTATATATTATTATAATTTATTTATTATTTAACTTATTTAAAATTCTATTTAATTAATTTAATGTTTTTTAAAAATTTAAATTTATTATGACTCAAATTAAAAAAAATAAGTACTTTTAAAATTTAAAATTACAAGATTTTTTTACAAAATTTAAAAATTTAATTTAAATTGACCAAAGTTAATTTAGTTTAGTTTAATTGAAAAAAAATATTTGATAAATTAAATAAATTTGATTAGATAAATAAATGTGAATCAAATAAAATTGTAAGAAAAAGATGTTAATACAAATTCTAAATATTAAAAAAGATTTATCTTACTATCTAATTATATATAAAAAAAAATGTTCTAATATAATTTTGAGATATTCTAATTTTAAAATAAAAAAATTACAAAAAATTAAAAATTTAAGTTTATCAAAGTTATAAAATATTTTTAAAAATGTTTTAAGTAAATTAAACAAAAAAATTTTAAATTTTTGAGAATTATATTTTTAAAAATATTATTTTAAAAAATATAATTACTGAAAATAAAAACTTATTCACATACAAAACCCCTCCAAGTTCAATATAGCTAACAGGCGGTATTTGTTTGGGAAGGTAAAAGAGAGAATCCAAATACCCTTGGGCTCAGCATAGTCTAGAAGAAATACAGGAAATGAAAATTTCTTTGGGGTGCCACCGTAAGTTATGAAGAGGGTGCTATTCCTCTTGTTCGAATAGTTACAACCGCGCAGGAAGGAAAATGTCACTAACCCTTGATTCCAAACAAAAACGTCATTTCAATTGTCACAAAATTAAAGTCGCTTCTCAAGAATATATAGTTACTTTCGTCAATATATATAATTATATAAATTTTTGTATTTTAACTACCCGGAACCTTAAGTTGCTTAACACTTTCATAAGGCTCAAGTAGTTACCTATTATTATTTTTGTAAATCCTGTTTCTTTATATTCAATAAAAAATAAAAAATATATGTTTTGAAAATAAAATACAAATTTTTTTTGATTTCTTATAAGTATTCTTTTATTAAAAGTAATTTTGTTCAAAGCATCGTCAAGCACTAAATGTGGACACTTATTTTAATAAAAATTTGTACACAAATTTTTTAAATTATAAAAAAATTAATTATTTTTACTAGACTCAACATTTATTGATAAAATACATATAACAATTGAGAAATATTTTAAATTATATTTTTTAAATAAAGAAAATACAGAAATATTTTTATCAATAACATGTATATATAAATACATAAAAATAATATTAAAATAAATTTTTATAACTAATTTCATAAAAAAAATTTAAAAAAATAAAAAAAATCACATTCAAACATACTCTATGGTATAATTTACATTTTTTTTTCAGGTTAAATTATTTTTATGGTATAATTTCTCTCAATTTTTAATTAAATTTCTATTGTTTAAAATGTTATAATTAACTCTCTATAATTTAACAATTTTTTAATTTAGTCTCAACCCTTAAATTTTTGTTAATATTTTGTAAAATTTTATTGATATGCTAAAATTATATCATCTTGATATTGTGAAATTACTTAATTCATATTACCTAATATAAATTATATTTTATGTATATATATATTGTTATTACATCATTATTCTATTTTTGTCGATATATATAATATATATTTGAAGTGTTGAGATATGTTGCAACAAAAATTTGATAAGAATAGGGATGAATATGGATAAAATATTATAATCCCTATATTTTTAATAGGCCTTTTCTCTTCTGTTTTTGTTATGTTCATGTTGTTTTGGGCCTTTTCCCCTTATTTTCAAAGGCCAACGTTTTTGTTTGAGCAATTTGAAGATAGTTTTAAACTTGATTGTTTATATCATATTGGTATAATAATGCGGTAGTCGATTAAATTTTATTATTAAATTAAAGTACAAATGATTAATTTTTTTACATTTTGATTTAGGCTCTTTAAATTTATTTTATTTTGTTTAATTTAGACCTTTGAACTTGTCAACTAACAACAAGAAAATATAATATTTCATTCATTAATAAAATAAAATTATAATTATTCTCAACTTATTCTTAAATAAATAACAATATAACAAGATAAAAATTATATTATTATTTCAAATCTAGTTTAAAAATTATAAAATCAATCTAATTTTTCAAAGTCAAATTTGTAAAAAAGAGTATAATAACATAAACTAATGAAAGATCAAGAAAGGAAGCAACTTTGGTTGCACAATGATGCGTTTCACAAAAGGGTAATTTTGTAATAAATAGCATATATTATAATATATATATATATATATTATTTATATATATTATGCGCGCAATTTGATTATTTTTGACGCAATACATAAAAATCAAACCAAATCCTTCACAGATCACTTATATCAAATCGATCAAAACCTAACATTAATATTTTTGCCGTATATGTCTTTGGCTAAACATTATAGCACAAAAATTATCGTAAATAATTCAATCATAATAAAATTAGAATATGAGTTGATGGTTTACAATAATAAATACTTCCTTGAGAAAATTCTATTTTTATCGCAAGAGTTCACTTGTGTCAGATTAATTAAAAACAAAAATGGCTGTTGATTGGACTTCGATATTTGATAATGAGAAAAAGTACAACATAATATATGAACACTTGACTAGGAAATCAAAGTTCTTATCATCCCAAGATTCGCAACAGACAGACAAGGAAATCACGTTATTGTTGAGAAATTCCATTTGAAAATTAAATGCGAGCAAGAATCTGACTAGCAAACCACAATAATTTTCACAATATTGTGTATTTGTGTTCATGGAACTACATACACACACATATTTAGGATAATCTATATATCATACATACCGTTCCTATATATAGTGCCAAAGGTTGTTCAGTTGCCCGAATGATCAAACAAGTCCATGGACTTGCACTTGCATTTTTGGATTATCACATTCATAGCTCTGTCTCATCGATCGCCCTCATCTTCGTCGTCGTCGATCTCAAAGCTGCATGCTTTTGCTATGGCTGCCATCACTCTTTTCATCTGGAATTGCAATTCGACTATATATATATATATACACATGGATGAGGATGACTCTTCAGGCTCAAAGAGAACGAGGAAGGAAAGTTTTCTGAGCTATAAGCAAGAGCGCATATAGTCGAATTCACTTTTTTGGCGAGGTGCAAAGGATCTTCTAAGCATATGCTTGGTGCATTAATTTTCTGCCCCATTCTGTTTCCATAGGCTTTTGGCATCTTTTCCATATATTAGAATAATTTTATATATATAGCACTTGTTTGCTAAAACATTTTTTAGTTTGGAAACTTCTTACTTTTCATTATATGCTATGTGACTGTGCTTCTGGATTCTTAATCTCAGAAAGAGGACAAAATGGGATAGGAGAAAAGGGGTTGTCCTTGAAAACTCTATTAAATTAAACTTTTTTTTAAATATTTTAAAATTGCATTGCTCTCATTTGAGAAATAAAAAAAATTATAATTTTATTTATTTTAATTAACATATTTTTATATTTATTATTTATATAATTAAATATATATTTTTAACATGAAACATATTTTTTAATTTAAAATAAAATAATTATTTTATGATTCAAAATAAATAATAATAAAATAGTAATTTTATAAAAAATTAATAATGCCTTTACATATATTTTAGTTAAAATAAATGAAATTATAGGCTTTTTAATTTTTTAAAAGAGAAGAGTATAAGTTTTTTAAATAAATGAGAGGAGAGTGTAATTTTAGCATTTATTAAAGAATAAGGGCATAATTTACTCAAAGTCTATTTGGCCAAATATTAAAAAATTAAAAAGGTATTGATTTTTTAAAGTACTTGTATTAAAAAAATTGAAGTGTTTGGCTAAACTACTTTTAAAAAATAAATTCTTTTTGCGTAGTAACAAAAACTTTTTTTAATTATAGATGAGAAGTTAAAAATTAAAATTTTTACTTTTAGTTAGAAGTATAAACTAAAATGTACCAATAAAAAAGTATAAATTAAAAATTAAGATTTTTGGTGAATGGTATTTTTACCTAACTTTAGACGCTTTTGTATGTATGAAGTATTCTCTTTATTTTTATAAATAACTTATCAATTTTTGGTGAATGATATTTTATGCATCTAAATTAGGCGTTTTTACCTAAAATCATTTTGAAAAATTATTTTTTCAACAAATCATTCCTACAAAAGTTATTTTTATAGATACTTTTTTTTTATCATTTTCTATACATATTGTGTCTAGAATTCAAATAAATTATACATTATAATTTGTCTAAAATATATATGGATTATAGGCTTTTATTTTTTTAATTATCTGACCTTAATTCGTTTGTACTTTAGAAGCATTAGGGCTTAGTATTTTTTTTTTTATAAATATCATGCCTAATTTGTTTATACTTGCGATGAATTAGGCTTGATTTTTTTTTTCTTATAAAACACAAAAAGGGTTTAAGGAGAAATAAAAATTGTTTTGAAAATTTAAAAAGTTACTTCAATCTTCCATGTTTTTGCATATATATTAAATTAATTATTCCATTATTTTTATTTTAACCAACCTTTCTAGAATGATATATGCTCTGAAGTAGACACACGCGCGCAAATATATATGTACCGAAGAATATTCCACTATAAATTATTTTGGTATAAGTATCTCTACGTTTTCAATATTTATAATAAAACTATTTAACTAATTTCTGATACATCTATTTTTATTTTCATAGTTAATTTAGATATAATAAAAAGAAAATTTGGTTTCTGTCTTGAAAGTTACCTAGTCAATTGGTTAATGTTTGAACTTTTAAAATATAAGTTTATTTTTTTATTTTAAGGAAAATAAACACTTAACTAGGGATTATACAATTTATTATGTCCTTTCAAAAGTTGAGAAAAGATTTTCTAAAATTTTTAATGTTATGTAACATACCTAAATATACTTATTACCTATAATGAATATATTGTACATACAAAAAAAATCTAAAACATTTTTTTAAAATAAAAAATACTTAATAATTTAATTAAAATTTAAATGAAATTGTTAATTAAAATACCTAATTATACTTGTTAATGTTAATTAAAAATTAAATGAATTTCGATTTTTTTTAATTATACTTAGTTTTTATTTGAAAATAAAAAATTTGTGTTGATAAAAAGTCCTATATAATTATTACAAATAAAATAAATACTAATAAAAAATAATCTACAATAAATGATTATTAGTTCCATATCTTGATCTTCTTATTTCTCAGCCAGATCTTCTGTGTTGCAGTTATTTGTTGTTCCTGGTCTTGTTCTTCTTTTTGCATTCTTATCCCACCGTTGCGACCTTCACCAAAATTTGATAGTTAACTTATTATGATTCTAGTGATTGGTAAGGTGGAATGGGTTGGTATAGAGTTATAAATGATGAATTACCAAAAAGATCCATGAATAACCCTAAATGTTAAATTAGCGTGTATGGACCATATGCAACACCTCCAAAGCTAGTGTCCAATAGTACTATTGTAGAAGATGAAGGGTCAGCACCTCCAAAAGTCAATAAATGTCAGCATAGATGAAAATAATGTACCAAATCCAAAATTTGTCAGTAGAGGTGGAAGTGCATCATCTCCATATCCAGCCCCTTCATCTAAATTCATTGATGCAACTAGCACTCTCCATACTGCATATCCAACCTGTCTCTTACTAGGCCTCAGAGGAGGAATCTTAGGCCTACCAATCTGCAATGGCTGTGGAGTTGGGCGATTATCATATTGTACACAAGAATCTCATTCTTCTCTCAATACAACCATCATGTCCCTGCATGCTCGGTTTACTACTTCTGAAAAATTGGCAGGGGGTTCTATAGATGTTTGGCGAAGATTAGTCGCTTGATCATACTAGAAATATACATTTAAGAAACAAAATAAGAAAAATAAATTGTTTAAGTGTATGAATTAAAAAAATAACATGTGTTTTTGAAGCTTACTGCATAACCATCTGCACCTCCAGTAACATGTAACCTTTTGTGTGTGTCTAGTAGCACATCATGTAAGCTGAAGTCCTGTGTAGTCTCGAGTGGCCAGGAGGTCAATAAAAAACTTGATTTGCCCAATTATTCCATAGCATAATATAATATTGGTTCTCCACAATCCAATTCTTCTTAGTCTTCTTAGTCAAAATGAACGTGTGTAGATGGTCTAAGTTAAAAGGAATATCTGGGATCGGTTAGTTCATACCAAATTGGCAGAGGACCTTATTAGGATGGTGTCACTCTATGATGTGAAAACAAATGAGTGGCACATAAGCTCGCCAGATGAGCTTGATGTCAATGCAATTGAGAGGATTTTGTGAGCGCATTGATACCTCGTTATAAGGATACCAAATAATATGAAATAAAGACTAATGAAAAAGACTATAAATAGAACATTTAAAATAATTGTAAAAGTTGTAGATACAAAGCTAATTAAGACTATTTACCTCATTCTCTTTATGCAACTTAGAAGAAGTTGGTACTTTCCATTAAATAAGTATATGACTTACAAAATTAATTAAATATTTAAAATGGCATCAAATTTCCTATAAAGACAAACAAGCTCAAAACTAGGTATATAGAAGACTAAACAAGTTTTCTTAATAAGATATTTAAGACTAAACAAAATTACATTACCTGAAAATTAAATTATTCAAGTTTGGATCAAAATTGTTTTTATATCAACATATGTAAATATAATTATAAGGACTAATTTTTAAACCGAATTTCCTTAACTAAATATTTAAGAATATAAAAATTAAATTACCTAAAAATTAAAATTTAAAAACTAAATATATTAACCAACCTAAATTATAAAAATTTAAATTTAAATTTAAATTTAAATTATGAAAGTTAGGATCAACCTTCTTGCATGAATATATGAATCTATAATTATTAGAACTAATTTTTAAATAAAATTTCTTAATGTAATTTTTAAAAATACAAAAATTAAATTACTTACAAATTAAAATTTAAAAACTCAATATATTAACCAACGTACATTATAAAAATTTAAATTTAAATTATGAAAGTTAGGATCAACCTTCTTACATAAATATATGGATCTATAATTATTAGAACTAATTTTTAAAATTTCTTAATGAAAATTTTAAAACTACAAAAATTAAAATTTTAAAACTAAATGTATTAACCAACCTAAATTATAAAAAAAATTAAATTTAAATTATGAAAGTTAGGATCAACCTTCTTACATGAATATATGAATCTATAATTATTAGAACTAATTTTTAAACAAAAATTTCTTAATTAAAATTTTTAAACTACAAAAATTAAATTACTTAAAAATTAAAATGTAAAAACTAAATATATTAGCCAACGTAAATTATAAAAATTTAAATTTAAATTACGAAAGTTAAGATCGATCTTCTTACATGTATATATGGATCTATAATTATTAGAACTAATTTTTAAACAAAATTTCTTAATTAAATTTTTAAAACTACAAAAATTAAATTACCTAAAAATTAAAATTTAAAAACTAAATATATTAACAAAATTAAATTATAAAAATTTAAATTTAAATTATAAAAGTTATGATCAACCTTCTTACCTGCATTTATATGGATCTATAATTATTAGAACTAATTTTTAAACAAAATTTCTTAATTAAATTTTTAGAACTAAAAAAATTAAATTACCTAAAATTTAAAATTTAAAAACTAAATATATTAAAAAAGTGTAAATTATGAAAATTTAAATTTAAATTATGAAAGTTAAAATAAACTTTCTTACATTACAAGGATCTATAATTATTAGAACTAAATTTAATCAAATATTTAAAATTACTCAATACAAGCTAAAAATAACTACATATTCTAACATTTTAGAGAGTTCAACTATAATACAATCTACTAAGTAGTAACCTTTTCAACAATATATAAATTGTAAAACTTGTTTAACATGCCTAAAAGAAATTTTACAATACACATGTTATAGTCTGAATTTTTTTTTACAAGTAAAAATTAAGTATTTACATACTATAAATAAATTATATAGCATGAAGACAAATTTTAACCAAATCATAAAATCATATTTTTTTATAGGAAATTTGCATAAAAATAAAATAAAAAATTGAAGAAAACGAATAAAGAGAGACCAGATCAAAGTTTCTCAAAACCTTGAAGTAGGGACACAAACTTTCTCAAAACTTTAAAGTAGGGACATACTATATCTAAATAATATCAATTTAAATTAAATCTATACATACTACTTTTAATAATTTGATAATTGAAATTATTTTTTTAATAATTGGCAAAACACAATCTACTTCTCAAATATTATAAATAAATTTTTTAATTAATTTGACTAAATAGACACTGTTTCTTTCTAACTCTTTAAAAAGAAGTTATTTCAAATTAAGTAACATTTGATTTGATAACTTGGTCAAACGTATTAGAAAATATATATGAATCTTCTAAAATGAAAAAAATAATGAAATACAAAGTATAGAGAGAAAAAAAAAATTAAGGACTCATTTTATATAAATTAGTGTCCCATGTGTTTTTTTTATTTTTTATTTTACCAATTTACTAACTC
The DNA here is from genome assembly GCA_031216115.1 of Senna siamea. Lineage (NCBI taxonomy): Eukaryota > Viridiplantae > Streptophyta > Magnoliopsida > Fabales > Fabaceae > Senna > Senna siamea. The sequence goes on from CM062356.1 coordinate 17,649,926, forward strand.
ACCATTTACTGCTTCCCTCGTTGTAAGAGGATCTACATCCAAAATGTATTATTATTTTTTTTCACTAGGTAGTGTAATTGCCACCTGGCACTTTGTGAACACATGGTATATATCAGGTAAATAAGGCTTTTAGATTAGACTTCATGTCTAGCAAATTTTTTGGAGTTGAGAAATTGTTTAGGGTGTGTTTGTTTTTATTAAAATATTTTTATCTTTAAAAGATAGTTTTTATAAAGTTAATTTATTCATACTTATTTTTAAATCAAATGATTTAAATAATTATAATTTTTATTAATTTTTAAGTTTGATTATTATTAAACGATAATATTTATATAATTAAAATACTTATTTTCTTAAAAAAATACAAAAATATCATTGGTTATTATGTGAAAATGCTTTTTAGACGTTTCTTATTTTCAATGTATTTTAAAAACATTTTTAGAAGACATTTTTTCTTAAACTTTACTAAATCTATTTTCATTCACATTTTTTATTTTAAGAAAAAATGAAAATAAGAACAACAAAAGCAAACACAAATATTTTTCTCAAAAGCACTTATTTTGGAAAATTTTTTTGTTTGCTAGTTTCTTTAAACAAAAGTTTTTTGAGTGGTAACAAAAATAACTTTTCATTTGTGAAGCAAAAGTTATAACTCATGTTTTTAGGCAAAAAAAAAAGCTAAAATTAAAGTTTTTCAGTACAAAAATACCATTACAAACATTGCTTATTTACCATACATAATTTTAATTTGTTTTACCTAAAAACCCTTTATCCCTTCTCATTCTTTTTGGAATAATTATATATATATAGACATATAAATTTATGTTTTTAATAATTAAAATTTTTATTTTGATTTTATTCTTTATATTTTAATTAATTGATAATATTATCTAAATAAATATATTTATGTATTTAAATAATATTAGTTGCAAAGTAAATCTATAAATATTGTTTCTGAGTGATGACAATGGAATGAAAGTCTTAGACTAGAAAATACACACAAATAATGTATCAAATGTTATAGCAATTGTATTCATTTTAGTCTATATGCTTTAATACTACACTAAGGAGTTTATTTGAGAATGAGAAGAGAAAAAGGAGGAGAGAAATTGAAGGAAAAGAGAAGAAGAGAGAAAGAAAAGTTAAATAATTAATTTTTTTTTTGTTTAGATTCTTTAAAATTTTTTAATTTAAAATAATTAAAATTATTAAAAAAAGTATAATCTAAAATTTTTTTAATTCTTTTATTTTTAAAATTTTAAGAATTAAATAAAGATAAAGTTATTAAATTATTTTTTTTATTCATTTTTTCTCTATTTTTTTCTTCTCAATCAAACCTTTAAGAGTATGCGAATAATTTCTTTAATAGCAACCTTATAGAATTCAGAGATGCTTAGTTGCTAATGGTGGCTTTTGGCCATATTCTTTGTGCTTCATCCTTTGTGTATTCTCTTTACCTATGTCTTAGGTCTTTATATATTTGTTATAAAATTTTTTAATTAAAATAAAATATTTAAAAAAATTTTTTAAAAAAATAAATTATAAAAAAAATAAATTATATAAATTATAATTTTTTATTAAAAATTTAATAATAAAAATATAAAACGAATACCTAAATTTTTTTTCAAATAAAAATATTAACCAATGTATCGACAATGTTATCTGCATATTTATTTTCATGCCCCCCTCTATTTATTTTTGCGTAAAGGAAAAAGATACAAAGACAATGGTAAGAGAAATCAGTGATGAAGAATCGATGCGGAAGGAAGCACAAGGTAAGAGGGCCACGCAAACAGTCGTATTGACTATTGAGGATTTTGAATTGAACAACCAATAATTATTGTGGCGCAACACTTTCTCTGCCACACGCATTGCAGTTTGCTCTGGTTTCCTTCTCAATGAAGTCTCGTAATTCTTAAAGCTGCTAAAAGGGTGAAGTGGGAACAAATGAAAAAAGTTAAATAATTAAAAAAACCCAACCGTGCAAATTCCCTATTGACTTCACCAAATGAACATCAAGTGGAAATGAGGAACTAACTATATTATAAATATTTGTAAAGGGAAAGAACAAATTCTCTTACATTTTGGTCGCAAAAATCATATGTAATTTGTAAAGGGTAAATTATATTCACTTTTAACAAAATTATACTTATCTTTCATCTATTTTAAAAATTTATATTTTTTTTTGAAAAATAAAAAAACTTACAATTGTATTTACTTTTATTAAAATATCCTTATATTTATTATTTAGATAATAAATATGTATTTAATTAATATAATTTTTTTAAAATTTAAAACAAAATAATTTTATCATTTTTAACTCAAAAAAATAATAATGAAATAATAAATTTTAAAATATATTTTTTTAATACATTATATATATATTTTAAATTTTGAGAGTGTCATTAAAAGTATTTTAATCAAAATATATGAAATTATAAGTTTTTTAATCTATTAAAAAATGTTAGTTTTAGATGTTGTAAAGTTATACATAAGCATTACGTTTTGGAAAAATTCTTAAGTTCACTTACTATGCCACTGCATTTGTACGTACATTGACTAATAAAATTTAGTAAAATATTTTTATTTTATATATGATGTAGCCCTAGATTGAAATAAGTAAAATTTGATTAATCTCATTTGTCAATACATAGGTGATGAGATGATATAATCGATTCATCTAATAATTTAAAAAAAAAAAGAAAATAAAGTTATTTGTTAAAATAATTAGTGATTAATAAAGTCTCACATTGAATAGATGAAGGGTGAATGTAATATATATAAATAATTAATATATAATTTAATATGAATTAGTTAAGAAAATTTTGAAAAGAAACTTTCAAAGTCTACATATGACTTTAATAACAAATGGGCACTTGGAACTTGGGCTTAAAATGTGTTATTTTGAATAGTTAATATTTTATATTAATTATTTAATTACAAATTTATTTGATAGTTTATGATAATTATTTATTAAAATTTAAAGGTTATGTCTATTTAAATATAACATATTATTTGTATTTTTAACAATATAATTTTAAAACTTAAAAAATCATATTAATCTTCTTTTATTTTTTTAAAAAAAATCAGAAAACAGATTCTCAGAATATTATAATATTTTACTGACTATAATATTGATTCAACTTTGTAAAATTCTGGAGAAAATCTATTATTATAACCCAACATTAAAGATAGTGAGAAGATAATTTTCTTAAAGATAATAAACACGCTGTCAAAATCATAAAATTTTTCAAACACTATTCACATCATAAAAACTGAAAAATATCAAGGTTTAATTTATAGCATATATACATAATAAATTTTTTGTTTATCTCTGGCATTTGGTACAATGTAATTTTGACCTTATTATTAATTTTACTTATATTATATTTCATTTCTTTTCCATCATAATAATTGAGAAAACAACCGGTTGCTCAAATTCACACCTTTTCTAGTTGATCTATACCCTTCTCTATTCTTGTAAGATGATACACACTGGGTAATAGTCCTCTTTGTGCTACAATGGAGGCACATGGAAAATAAAGATAATTGTAATCATATACATATAAAAATGATAGTAATGGAAGCCAATCTTTGGACTTTATTTGTAAAGTCTCTATTCTTTAATAATCGAAATCCAAAGATCTATGAACTAACCCAAATGTGACTAGCCAAGCAGACAAAGTTGTAGAAGAAACATTAGAAATGGGTAAAGTTCGCTTAGATGATATTTAAAATAAATATTAATTTATAATAGTTATATAAAATCTCATTTATCAGTTAGAGAAGATTTTTTCAAAACTACTATCTTTATACTTTTTTAAGGAATAAATTAAAATATTTTATTTTAAAAATTTAAAATTTAAAAGACAAAAATTACACTTTCCTTTTTTATATTTAAAACCTTATACTCTTCTCATTTAAAATATTTAAAAACTTACAATATTATTTATTTTGATTAAAATATGCTTAATAATAATATTATTTTTTTAAATAATTTATAATTTATTAAAATAATTTAAAATAATTATTTCATTATAATTTATTTTGAGTTAAAAATAATAAATTTATTTTATTTTAAAATTTTTTAAAAATAATTTTTATATTAGTTAATTATATAAATGATATATATAAAGATATTTTAGTAAAAAAATAAAATTTAAATTTTTTATCTCTGAAAAAAGTATAATTCACTTAAAAAAGAAGGCCAGTGATCTGCCGCCATGTGTACCTAAAAGTTTTCAAAAAGATGCACGGAATGCAATCATTTAATTTTGGACCAAGATTTCTTTTATTTTTGTTTAGAATTTTATATTAATTTTTATTTTATTTTTAAAATATTTTACAGTTAATTTAATCTCTAAAATTTTAAATTATAATTTAAAATTATTTAAATTATTAATAAAAATAATAATATAATATAATATTTTAAAAAATAAATCACTAATAAAATTATTTAAGTTATATATAAAATATTTATTAAAGTCTTAATTAAAAAAATTTAATCTTTATATTAAATAATGACTGAATGAAGGTAAAAATATTATAATTTAAGAATATATGTTATTATTTAATATTTAAATATTATTAAAATTTTATTTATACTCTTAAAATTTATTATTAAATATTATATAATTATTTTTAAAATAATTTAAATGATATTAAATTATAAAATAAAATAAACTATAATTAAAAACTTTAAAATAAAATTAAACCATAAAAAAAAATAAAAAATAAATGTAAAAAATAAAAAATAAACTTTTGCTTTGTTTTGATTTTATAACACGATAGTAATTGAGAGCTACTTTAGGTGTGCCAAAAAATGGGAATGTCTCTTTGTGGCATGCTTAATAATTCATAGTTTGGAAGAGAGGCTATCATGCGCAGCGCAACTCAGAAGGGACAGACAGTGCGCACTTTAGCAACCCACCAGACTCGGAGCAACTTCAAAAGTTCAAGGTTGTAAATTAATTATAAAGAAAAAAAGTACAAAAAAAAAGAAACAAAATAATTCGCATTCCTTTCTCTCCAAATCTCCATGGTCCTTCACTCGTGAGCTTTGGAGATCCCTCTCTCTCCCATACCATATCTGCCTTTCCATTTCTGATCTGGTATGGTATTCGCACCCTCTCTTTCAATCTCTCCGTCTCGCATTTCGTATAGAAATTAACATGAAAATGATTTCTTTGCAGAGAGGAATTATCATCGTTGGATTTGAGTGATTGATTGAATCTTGATGGCTACTGCACCGGCAAGGGCTCGTGCCGATTACGATTACCTGATAAAACTCCTCTTGATTGGCGACAGTGGTAAGGGACTCCTCCCTCTCTCTCATATCGGGTTTTTACAAAATGTTGTGATTTGGAGTTTCAGATGAATGTAACGTAACTAGTGTTTTTCTATTAGCAGAACATGATATGTTGCATATTTGTATGATCTAGTTTGAGCGAGCATTTGAACCATTGTTTATAGCTGTAATGCGATTATAGTGTGAGGATGTTGAAATTGAATGTTTTTGATCTTGATCTGACAATGTTTGGCAAGTTTTTGCTTCTCGTATAAAGTTTGGCGTATCTGATTCAATAATGTGTTTACTTCATACCAAAGTGGGCCTCAAATGGTCTGGTTGCTTCTAAAATGATATATGACTGTGGTTGATGATTCCCTTTTTCCTGTGCCTGATTAGTATTCTAATAGAAATGATTAAACTGTCTAATTGTTATCACATGACAAATGTCAAATGTCATGCTTCCATCATTTCCATGTGTTAGTGACTATTGTTAGGGGGAATCAAAGAATAAGAATAATATTAGAATGTTAGGGAAATCACAACAGGATAGCGATGTTGCTCTGCCATAGAACGTACCTGAATTTATCATAAATCTCCTCTGTTCTTAACTTTTGCAGGTGTTGGCAAGAGTTGCCTTCTTCTGCGTTTCTCAGATGGTTCTTTCACTACTAGTTTTATCACAACCATAGGGTGCGTTTTTACAAAATGGAATAAAGCTGCCGAATATTGTTTGTTAGAAGTTTCTCTGATATCACAAGTTCTATCTTCCTGATGCAGAATTGATTTCAAAATAAGAACCATTGAGCTTGATGGCAAACGGATCAAGCTCCAAATATGGGATACTGCAGGTCAGGAGCGATTCCGAACAATTACTACTGGTAAGGTTCCTGATCCTTATTCATTGTCAGTATTGATGTGCCAGTAATAGGCAGTCCTCTAGTCAAATTCAAAGACAATTCTGTACACCTAGTATTAGAAATAAATTGAATCCCTAGAAATGTGTCCAATGCTTAAGCCTAAAAGAAATTAATCTTACTATCTTTGTTTGGGTTCCCACATTTTCCAGTGCCATCCTTTTAGAATTAACAAGACAAAAGTTTTAGCAGCATCTTTCTTGTTGATTTTTTTGGTTTAATTTTCGATTGATCACTAGTTAACCTTATTTATATCACATAAGATCAAGTGAGCAACTGCTGCTAGAAGTACCTATAGGCTATAGCTTTGGCATATTGTGAGTTATGCTCCAGATATATTTGTCCTTACCAGTGAAGGGTGTTTTTGTGGCTTGTGGGTGCTGTTCATTTATGTTTCTCTAGAGTTCTCTCTTCTTTTTAGCTTTTGACATTCTGTATCAATTTCAGTATTTTACCAGTCTATCATCTTGCGGTACAAATCATTTTACTAAACTCTACTGTTTCTCCAGCTTACTACCGGGGAGCTATGGGCATATTGCTAGTCTATGATGTTACAGATGAATCATCATTTAACAGTAAAATTCCCTAATCTTGCTTCAAATTATAATTGGGATATCTGAGATCTTCTCTTATAAGATTTTTCATTTCACCCCACTTCTGCTAATTTCAGATATTAGGAACTGGATCCGGAACATTGAACAACATGCTTCAGACAATGTCAACAAAGTACTTGTAGGAAACAAAGCTGATATGGATGAAAGCAAAAGGGTAGGCAAACTTTGTTGGCAATGTCTATGGTACAAAAGCCCATTTTGCTTCCCCCCCGCCTTCCATTCTCCTTTGAGTCAGGTTGCAAGAACAAAGAGTTAATGCCTAGATTCTTATCTAAGATCTCTTGAACGTCAATTTTGACCAACAGGGGTGCAGAGCTGTGCTCCAAGTCACTTAGATGAACTCTTATCGTAATCAAATGTACTTTCTTCATAATTTTTATGCAACTTTGCTCATGGTTGAGTTGCATCATTATGGACGTTTAATCCATGTGTCTGGCTATGATAAGTTGATGCCTTCAATTGAATTAGTAACATCTGCATCTGCGAGCCTTCCTCTTTCACTTTCGTGAGTCAGATTTGCCCTGTTTGTGATTATATACATTTCCTTCTTTTTATAGGCTGTGCCTACCTCCAAGGGCCAAGCACTGGCCGATGAGTATGGAATTAAATTCTTTGAAACTGTAAGTGCTGCATAGTTTCGAATGTGGAAGCTCCCTGAATTTTGTTAGACTGCACTGAAAGTTTTTCTATTGCAGAGCGCAAAGACAAATCTAAATGTGGAAGAAGTTTTCTTCTCGATGGCAAGAGATATAAAACAAAGGCTTGCGGATACTGACTCTAGAACAGAGGTATTTGAATTTCCTCTCCCTTGAAATCTGTGAACAATTTTAATCTGGTAATAGCTCTCTAATGTTGATTGTCTCGTTACATATTCATTGCAGCCAGCAACAATCAAAATTAACCAGCAAGACGCAGGGGGTGATCAGGCTGCTGCAAAATCGGGTTGTTGTGCTTGATTTCAAAGTAATTCAAGCTTGGACGAGGCTGATATTTTGTGCTTAAGGCATTTTGTCGTCATTTTTTTCAAATTCAATCTTGAAAGTAGTTTCTAACAAAATGCATGTCTAAACCGCCCTTTGCTTTTTTTGGTTAGAAGGTGATCATTAATTTGTTTGTGATGTGTAAACACGCTGATGGCTTGTAGTAAGTAAATACGTATTTTGACGTTTTGTATACGTCACTTAGAAAATAAAATTTTATTTTTGTCTCGTGCTCATTTGCAGCTTCATGAATTTGCATAGCCATGTAAGAAAGCCGTTAATCCTCCATAACCTACTCTCATACCACGCATGATTGTGAAGGAATAGAAGATACATCGTTAATATATATGAGTGTGTATATACATATATATATATATATTTAATTGAGTTTCTATTGTTTACTGAAATACACAAGTAAAATTCTGCATCACGTTAAATTTATTCGACCAATTAGCTCAGAGTTTAGAGTTCAGACTTCAGGAAGAAAATCAATTGGTTTATTAATGCAAACACCAACAGAAATAAAGTTCTTATCAAAGCAGTAGTAGCTAATACAATCCCTGTCTTCCCAATGTCTTGCTTTAAGTTGTCAAAGAAAATTTGTATGGAGTGTGACAGAATTATTTCAAACTTTTGGTGGGATCAGAAAAGCAATGAGAGGAGGATTCATTGGAAATCTTGAAATATGATGTCAAGATCAAAGAAGGCAGGTAGCCTTGGTTTTAGGGAGTTTGAGAAGTTAAATCTCGCACTTTTTGCCAAACAAGCTTGGAGGATAGTCATGAATCTTGATGACTACTGGGTGAGGATACTAAAAGGGGGTTGTACTTCACTACTTCCCAAATGGTGATTTCATGAATGCAATAGGAGGTCACAAAGCTTCATGGGGTTGGACAATTTTGTTGGAGGGGAAATACTTTCAAGGGAGAATCTTGTCTGGAGGGTTTGGAGATGGACTGAACATAATGATTTGGAAAGATAAATGGATACTTGGTTTGAGGGATTTGAGATTGAATGCTTGGCTAGGTAGCTCGGATCAACAGGAGAGATGCATTTCTGAGCTCATGAATAATGGTAGTTGGGATCTAGCTTGAATGGGCAGATACCTAATTTTGAACATAATGCTATTCTGGCTATCCCATTTCCAACTAGAAGGGGCCTGACAAAAGGTGTTGGTCTCTTACTAAAATGGGATTTTTTTTTTTTTGTCAAAACAAGATTCCATTAACATAATCAAAGGCATCAAGCTTAATACAAACACCAAAACAAAATATAAGGCACAATAGATAGCAATACTCTAATCAAACCTACAATTCTAAGAGTAAAGTGATACCAAGAAAATAAAAGGCAACATAGCCGAGCCAAGTAGGAGATCTCAACTAACCCTTAGGCAACACACCTAAAGGAGATTAAAACAGATATCCTATCAAAATATTACAATTTCAAACAAGAAATACAAGGTTCTTTAATCATTGTCCTATTACAAAATTTTCTATAAATAATGAAAAAAAACTTGAGGATCTCTGTTGAAGAAACAACACCCCTCCATACTTGATTGAGGAATTAATCTTTTAAAAGCTTCCTTCATTCCAGATGCTAAGTCCATTGTAGATCATCTTCTTTTACTTTGTTAAATCCACAGATTTTAGAAATCCTCGATTTCTTCAAAATATCTTCATGGAAAAACTTCTCCACAAAAAGAACTCTCATTAAAGAAGAGAAAAATATTTCCCCAAAAAGAAGAGTAGAACTCCTAAAGACGGGAGGAAAAATCTTCCTAATAGACGAAGGAAACCTCTATAAAAGAGGAGAAAAAAAAAAAAAAGAGGGCGTGGAGGGCGGGGGGGGGGGGGGGGGTGGGGCTCAAAGACAACTTTGCTCTGCTAGGATTTTCTTGTGGAGGTCTTCGTCCGTGAGAGAGGGAGAGAGTTGTGGGCTAAGGACTATTTATTGGGACAGTACAACTCTTACTCTCCACTTGAAGCCTTGTGGACTGAAATTTGGAGATTGAAAGTTCCTCATAAAGTGAGACACTTTTTGTGGAAGGCTTGTTCTGAAACCTTATCGACTAAGGTGGCTTTGTGGAAAAGAAAGTGTAGCACATATCAAGTGTTCTATCTACAATAATGCTCTTGAGACCATTCAGCATATGTTGTTGCTTTGTGAGTGGGCAAAGAAGGTTTGGTTTATTAGCCCCATTGGCATTAATGATCTCTGAATTGAATGTCTCGAGATTTGATGAATTGTGCTGTAGATTTCTCATGGAAGAAAATGGAGTTGATGAGCATAATAAGGCAGTGATTGCCTATCTGTGCTGAGAGATTAGGAGAAGGAGATGTAGCAAGATTTTTGAAGAAGGTAGCTTTGTCCCTTGGTATGTGTGCTCTAATGCTATTAGACTGGACAATGAATTTTGGCAGGTTGAAGTTCTACCTTCAAGAGAGGATACACCTCTTGATAAAGAAAGAACAATTTTTATGTACATACAATAAAAAATAATGAAAAGTAGAAATTAAATTTTTATGGTGGGTTCCGCTGTAATTATTTCATCTTTACCCTTTAATAACTTTCATTGTCTGTACATATAGTGTAGATTAAAAATTTTCATAAGAAAGAAGCTTTAAGTACTATGACTTGGCATTCGCCCCCTCCTGCAAGTCTTAAGATCAAATTGAATCGTACTTTCTGCCCTACTCGTTTTAAAACGGGTGTTGGGGTGATAATCAAATATGCATATGGTGAAGTCATAGATGGAGTTGTGAAAGTGATCTGGGCATCTTGTGGTTTAATGGCTGAGGTTAGGCGCTGGTGAGGGCTTTGCTGCTGTGTAGGAAATATGAAGGGAAGAAACTATGTTCTGAATCAGACTGTGCCAAGCTGATTAATATTATTGAGATTTGAGAGATTCTGAGGTTGGCAATGATTGGAGATGTTCAGAGATCATAAATGAGGTGGGTCTCCTAAAAGGCTCCTTTCAAAATTCCTCTTTTTCGCTAATTCGAAGGCAGGGAAATAAAGCAGCCTGTACCAGGGATGGGTTGCTGCATCACCAACTGATAGGTCCATACTGGCATCTGATCTCATGTCTGTGTTTGGTTCTTTTGGTGAGAAAAGAGGGGTAGGGTAGGCGCGCTCTTGTTTGGATGTGCTTAGTTTCTGCTACTGTAGTATCTCTATTTTTATTTTGTCTATGATGCTTTTTCTCACTGTTATCACGTTGCACTGTTCATAAAATAATTCTCTTGGCTGGCCAAAAAAAAAAAAAGAAAGAAAGAAAGAAAACACAAAAAAGTGATGTCTACGTCTAAACAGAAATAATTCTCTTAGCAAGCTTGGAGAATGTCCAAATGTCAAGGCCGAAGCAGAGCCCACAGAAAGTATAATACGTTGCCTCTCCGTAAATTCTCAGAAAATGAATTGAAACCAGTCAATAATTATTAACTTATCCAGTCAGTCAAGCATAGAAGCAAGCCAAATTGCCAATCCCTCCCTTCATCCCCATCAGAAGGGGGAAAAATATATGTGAAGAAAGGCCAAAAGAAAATGCTGTGTTCTCTATCACAACCCAACTATCTATCTGCCTCTAGTTTGTAGAATTATGCCTACATAAAAGGAACTATCAAAATAGTAGGATGACTTTTACTTCAGTATTCGTAAGAATATGAGCATCATCGATGGTGTTCTTGATAATTCTCCGCCCTCAACGTACGTCATTTTACTGATTTGTACAGAAACTAACAAAAGGCACCGAATTTATTAAACGAGGCCATAAATATTACACAATTTACTTAAGGTTGCTGAGCCAGTAAAAGAGAAAAGAAAAACTTTTTATTGATATATTTTACTATGCACACTAGAAAATCTAACCACAGTAACATTTCGTCATAGGCTTGTGACTTATAGGTTTAGTTCTTCCTTTCCATAAATACGTTGAAGCTCACGTGTGGCAGCTTGAAAAGACTCTGAAGGGAGTTGGCATGAGTAAAAGAATTAGATATGTGATGTATTAAACAAAACATAATATTTGTGTATGCATATGCTTGCTGTATTTTTGTGTAAAACAAACACTGGGAATTTGTTTACCTTTCCAATTGCGAAATGCTTTCTGATTAATGGGTGCACCAAAAACCGTTTGAATTGTTTCAAACAACAGACTTTCAGGGGTACTCCTCAACTCCTGTACAATCTGATAGATGGTCTTCCCATTCTCAAAATAAATATGATTGTTTGGATGTTTTGTTTTGCAACCAGCATGCCTCTCAAACTCGTAAGCATTCAGAACCTGAATATATAAATCATCAATTGAGTAGAAAGCTATCAGATTTCAACAAGTTGAAAAAAAATTAGTAAGATGTTAGGTCAGGTTGTGAACCAGTGGTTTACAAACCTTGGAATAATTACATGACTGACACCCACAAAGATAGCCAGATCCCTTTATAATTCCCCTTAGTTCCTTCATCCAAGCAGGAACATAATCATAATTTATCAAACAAGCACTTCAAATTGAAGAAATAGAAAATAAAGACCAGAAATTACCTCTTGAGCCACTGAGACATACTTTACAGGAACGCCATCAAGCATACCAGTGGATATCAAGCTTCTGACATTAGAAGGGAAGCTATTTGGAGCTTCTTTTTTTGCTGCTTTGAACTCTTGTTTATTCTTGGACATAGGTTCAGGCTTTAGTTTATCTACTTGAGGATTATTTACAACTGCACTGGAATCTGATGCATCCAACTCTTTCTCATGAGCTGTTGTTAATACTTGAACTGAAGATTGATTATATAGAGGACCATAGTCCCCTGTAGGCCTGCCCACAGGGATAATATCCTGTTCATCTGGGAACCCACCAAAAGATATTATATTTGTGTCCTCTTTATTATAGGAATCATCAATTGAGACAATATTGTCATCACCTTTGCCATATGCCCCACCCAGTGATCTAACATTGGCATCCACCCTGTTGTAGGTTAGTCCCATTCGAGTGACATTGCTATCTTTATCAAAAGCTTGCCCTATTGATACAGAACCTGTCTCAACTTCACCATTATAGGCTTGATGTAGATCACTGTTATTCTGCCCGATAAAATCCTGTCCTGCTGGAGCATGTACAACATCAGAATCCTTAACCTGACTAACTTTGACTTTTTTAATTCCACCAAAACTTAGACATGCTTCAGTATCTTCAACAGGAGATATAGACAAGCCAAAAGATGCATCTTCTCTGTATTGGTTGCTTATCATTTTTTCCCTCACATTAGAATCATCAGCAACAGCATAAGAACTATCCTTTTCAGTGAAATTGACAGGTCTAGATTCAGACCCAAATAGTCGGCCAATAAATTGGTTTGGGACTGAATTAAAAGTAGAATTGTTCTCCCAAGTTGCATTGGAGATTCCTGAACCTGATTTTCCATTTGCATCTTCTACTGCTTGTTTCTTGTTTGGAAAAAAGTCTACTTCAGCAGCATCAACAAACCATTGGTGAGGTCGCTTTGGTTCAATTTTTGATGGATTATCAAATGTTGTCTCTCGGTCATTGATATGTCCAGTACCCTTTACTGTCCAAAATCCCTTGTTTTGGAAAGACTGCAGCAGAAAATATTCAAATTCACATAAAAGAAATAGCAGACTTGGTAGAGATATATGGATAGAATGGTGACACCTTAAGGACAAAATTTCAGAAGCGACTAAAAGATTTTTTTTTTTTTTCTTTGGGGTTGGGGGGGTGGGGGAGGGGAGAGAAGTAAAGGATCAATAGAATTATAATTTTTTTTTTAAAAAAATTCAGGTTATTAACCAGAGATCCAAAATGAAGTCTGACTCATAATTTCTACGAGCCAGCAAGCAATTAAAAACAACTGAACTTAACCAATGAAGAATGACAGTAAACTATCTTTCATGGTCTTCCCTTCCCTTTGTAAAGTCTTCCAAATTCAAATCAATATCAAGTAAAGCTACCTTTAGGTTTCAAATGAACTAAAATCTAACCTTGGCTGCTTCTTATAAATTATAAAGTAACTTTGGAGGTTATTAACAACTACCTATATCCGTGCATACCTGTATACACGTCTAGATTTATCAATTTAGCCGTGATTCAGTCTATACCACTCAACTGTGAAATACAGACCCTTCAACATAGTAGCAAGCGATACTTTTAACACTCCAACAGCACACCTCCGAACAATACCGTTTTGAATAAAGAACAATTTATATTTAACACTTCTTAAATGTTTCGGCTTTCAAATTTCTAATCGTGTTTAAGTACATGCAAATCTATTTTCATACACTAATACTTAAGCATTACGCCTAAACTTGTGGTATCATTATGCTTTACATCGTGCTCTCTCCATCTCTTAAGTTGTGCTGTGTCGCTTATGCTTCATAGCCATCTAACACTCCCTCCAAAGAAAAGAAAGCACAGAAGCTCTCCGAGTCCTAGAAGAAAAATGCAAAAGGAGCACTACACAACATCTACTCCCTCAATGTCTATTTGTGCGTGATATCACCTCCTTATAAAATGAAAGGAAAGCATACAATGAAACGTTGTAGATGAAGTGTGAAAAAAGCAGAATCCAGTAAATACCATCTGTTTCTACTTCTTCAGGTGACAAATATTCCTGAATCCACTGTGACTTCTTGCTCAACTCCAGGAGATACTATTACTATTTAGTTCCCAAAGTCCTGTTCACGGACCCTCCAAAGTTTTAACAACACCTGCACCAAGAGAAAGCTCCTTCATGTACAGTTACACGATTCACATCCCTCAAGCTCGACAACGGAACAGAGAATATAAAAGAAAATGAAATAGCAAAAGACAATCATAAGAATTAAGAAGAAAAATGCTACCATTTGAAAAAAAGAGAAGAAATATATATATGTATTTACTCCACTACCTGTCACGCTAGAAATTTACCGAACAGAAATTTTCAAACAAAAGAGGTTCATCTTCGTCGGAAAAAGTTAATAATTCAACAAATTAACGCCAATAACGGAGCTCACTAATGGCGAGCAAGCGATTACCTTGAAATTCTATGATTTGCACTCTCAACGATGTCCAAAAAACGTAACCAGACAGTCTTTCTCAGGAAGGTATATTATGAGGCTCCCGGCGACGCCACAGTGCCGGTGAACGTAGACCGCTTTCGGAGGGAGAAAGCGACGAGAAGAGAGGTTTGCTACGGTGTCTGAATAGCACTCGATCTTTTCTCGGTGAAGGGACGAAGATAGGATGAGCCTGATTTGAGCATAACTCACGGTTTTGTTTCTTATCCACGTACACGTGTATTGTGGAAAGTAAATTTGGACCGTTGATCGTTAAGGACAATTTTTACGGACGTCCAAATTGGTCTTTTCGGTTTCATGAGGGAAGGAGAATCAGAAACGGATGGTGGCTACGAACAACCAAACGCCTCACTACGTGGCGTTTTTTGGGTGGATGGTGTACTTATAAAAGTCAAAGAGCTGTCTCTTTCTCTTTTCCAAACAAGGCTTTTGCTGCACATAGCAAACGGACATTATAATGTGTAATATAATGTTGTAAAAAATTTATTATTATTTACTTTTTGTCAATTAATTATTTACACAAAATATATTTATTTTTTTCAAAAGTATAATTACCTAACAACTGAATATTTTTCTTATTTTATTAAAAATAAAATTATAATTTTATATTAAAATTTTGAATAAATGATTCTCCTATTACTTAAAGGCAATACTTAAATTACATTCTTTATTTTATTTTAAAAATATACAAAAATATTTTGAACCTTAGATTATTTTACAAAACTATCTATTTTATATTTATTTAATTATATCTATATTATAATTAGGGATAAATATTAGTTCAATTTAGATCAGGTTTGGCCATTCAACTAATCAAACCAACTATATTAGATAGTTAAAAAATATATCCAATCAATCAAATTCTTTTAGAGCCAAGTGACCCGACGGTTTGGATTGGATTAGTTCAATCAGTTTTTTATAAATTATGAAAAAAAATATAATTTTAATTTTTTTTAATTTTAACTATGAAAACAAACTTTTCTAATCATAAATTTATATTAAAATTAGTTTAAAATATTTTAATTTATTTTTTTAATATTTTAATATATTTAAATTTTAATTAATATATAAAATATAATAAATAAATAATAATAATATATATTAATTTAATTAGATGAATTTGATTGAGTTTGATTTGATTTGGATTTGCTCATCCCTAATTATAATGATTATGAATTTTTTGGTTATTAATTTAAAAAATTATATATTATATAATATAAAATATAAAATATAAAATATAAAATAAAAGATGTGAGGAAAGGTGAGGAGAGAAAGAAAAAAATAAAAATAGTAAAAAATTAGAACAAAAAAATAAATATTTAAATAATTTATTATTATTTTTTAAAATATAATAATTATTATTTTATATTAAATTTTAAAAAGATTGCATGTATTTCCATGCATGTGAAACTTTTACATTATATAAATAATGAATGTAAAGAAATTTTAGTGAAAATAAGTGTAATTAACTAATTGTAACCTATCTTTTAGTGCAAAACATATCTATGATCTTTTCTTTTGATTTTTAGGAGTGAGGATTGTAATTGTTTTTAATATTCTTAAAAATAGATTAGATGATCATATATTGTCGAAGTGTGAAATTCAAAAGAAGATAAATTATTACAATTTTTAAAAATTATTTTTAATTTTTAAAAACAAAAAAATAAAAAAAATTTGTTTGAATAACTATTTTTGATAAAAAAAAAAGAATATGTGTTTTGAGAACAAAAAATACAAAATAATTAAAATATATTCTGAATTTTAATTTTTTAAAACTAAAAAAACACAAAAAATAAGTCTTTTTATTATTAACATGTATATAAATATATGAAAACAATACTAATATAAATTTTCAGAACTAATTTTATAAAACAATTTTAAAGAATAAAAAAACAAAACAACATTTAAAAAAGCTCAAATTTCCCTAAAATTTTAGTAGGTTTCCATGTTAATAATTTTTTTCATATAATTTTGGATAAAATGCAAAAGATTCGCTTAAACTTTGGTCTATATATAAAAAGCTTCTTCAACTTTGGTCTTTACAAATAACCCCTTAATATGTGTAAAAAACTCTAAATGTTATTAAATTTATTTATACATCATATTTAAATGATGCATCACTAAGAGTAAAAGTGTCATTTAATTATTACTCAAATTACCATAAAAGTCCCAAATTACCTGAATTAACATCTTCAAGTGCTTTAGTTCGTGAGGCATCAAATCTTCAAAATAATTGTTCAAAATAACAATATGTAATTTATGTTCATGAACATAGATTTTGCCAATAATTTTCTGCCACATTACGTATAGGTTTCTATCACCACTTCTGCTTGAAATTGATTACTAGGATTGAAAGATTTTTTTTTTTTGAAAAGGAATAGAAATCTTAACCTTTGCAAGAAATGGATACTAGATAACGAGTTAACTTTATTATGTTAATTTTTTATATTTTTCGGTTTCGTGTTTTGGCGCAAAAAGAATCAAAATTCCATATTTCAATTGACGTTTACAATTCATTCAATAATTTTTTTATAGTTATATTATTAAAAATAAAAGTAATTTCTCTTATCCTAATAAGAAGAGACTCTTCATCTTAAGAAGATGTGACTTCTCTTCTTAAGAGGACGTGACTCTTTCTCCTATGAGGAGATGATGACTTATCTTTTTAAAAAGAAGTAATGACTCATCTTTCTCCCTAACGTTGCCGTCAGCCGCCACGTCCGGGTTCAGGAATTTTAACTCGATTCCCTTTCGAAGTACGCGTGTTGCACGCTATCAGACGAGCAGCGACGATTACCATCACCTCAAACATGCCCACAATCAAGATGGGTTAAAGGAGGTGAATCCTCTTTTCAAGAGTAAGTGTTTCTATCTAAGAAGAAGTAGTGTCCCTACCTAATAGAGACGTCCTATATAAGAAGAGAAAGTATATCTGCCTCTTTTACTTCATATAATATGTCATTTAGAAAGTAAACATAAGTAAGGTTTTAGTTTATTTAACTATGTGATACCATAACTTAATACAAAAAGCCTTGCCTTAAGCTCTCCAATATCACATGATTCTCATCATTTAGTCCTAGTGCAGCTCGTAGTGATAAATCTCCTAATGAGCAAAGTACTTTAGGGTAACTAGTGAATCTGTCCTTTGGATAATAAATTAAGATATCTTACTCTCCCCCTCTTAATTAGAATTATGAGATAGTAGAGAGTGTGATGGGGATATCTCCTCTCTCAAGAGGCTAATGTAGTGCTAAATTGAGAAAAACCATGCCAAGGTTATTTTGAATTTGCGAGGAAGAAATGCTCTCGGAGTAGGTTTGGTGTGGGCCAAGTGCCATCCGCAGCTCAATTTAGACAGGGTTAAGGATGTTGTAAAAGAGCGATTCTCATCCTCCTTTCCATGGGAATAGTTTTAGGGAGTGTTTTGGTATGATTGAAGTGAAGGTTCTTTATACATAAGTGTGATCACTCCAGGTAAGCTAGGTAAGGGTATAACACTCAGCAAATTAATCATTGTTCTATTGAGATCAAACCCTCTTCCACTAGCTAAGCTAACACCATTGACTACTCTTTAGCCTTCTAGAGGAGTCAACCTTCTAGCATTGACTACCACTACAAGAAAGGAGGAAATCAGAGACAAAAATTAGAGATGGAATAAATTCCATCTTTATTCCATCTCTATTCCGTCTCTACTTTGTTAAAAATCCGTCGGTAAAGGGGAAAAATTTTGAAATTGATATTTTGAGATGGAATTAGAGACGAAAAAATACAGTCTCTAATTTTTGTCTATAAAGCGTCCTTATTCTATCACAAATTTTATTGTTTTGAATTTACTGAAAATTAGAGACTAAACAGACACAAATTTTTTTTTCTCTAAACTGTATAGAGACAGAATTTCTTTCATTTCTGTTCAGTCTCTAATTTGTGCAAGATCCATCTTTGAACCAGAAAATCTGTCTCTAAATCGTCATCCAGGCCAGCATAAAATTGTGTTTATTTGAATTTGGTGGGAAAATATTTCGATGGGAAGAGACGCATTAGAGATGAAATTTATCCGTTTCTAATTCGTCTCTAACAGATTAAAAAATTGTGTTGAGTTGCATGTGAATTGTGGATCGAACACGGGACTAAAGGTAGTAGAATGCATGGGCCAATAACCAAGCACGCCGCGATGGCTGTCAATTAGCATGTGGCACATTTTTATATATTGAAGGTATTTACAAAGTGTTGGAAAAAATTTTTTGGAGTGGCATTTTCACAATTTGAACACGGGACAAGAGGTAGTGGAATGTGCCAGGCGATAACCACATGTGCTGCAATGACTATCAAATTGTAAGGTGCAATATTTTGTAAATATTGTATGTAATAACAAAGTGCTGAAATTAAATAAGATTTCATTTTCATCTTCGTTGCTCTAATGTCATGGCAACGTCTCATTTCCATCTTTGCTCGTGCACAGCTAATTCATCGTCAGCATCCATTGCATTAGCGTCCAGTAGTGTGAGCTTTAGCCAGTTTAGACTTTTATCGAGTAATGGCCCTCCCACTTAAGTTGACTTATGGTGCAAGAGCCTTCCTACTGAAGTAAAACATCATTTAGAGAGAGTGATATACAATCCAATGAGAAATTAGAAGTATCTCAATAAATATTGTTTTAGTGGCTTACCTTCTTTCGAAGATGGCCATTGTATCTTATGTAATCAGCAATATGAACATTAGGAAAGTTGATATTTATCTAGATTAATCTGCAGTCCACTAGGGATGGAATGTTTTTTGCCTCCAATAAATTGGTGTCTAAGTCGTTCTTAGGTGGTTGCAAATTCATTTGTTTGAATTTGGTAGGAAAAATTTTAGTGGGATGAACTTAGAAACAAAATAGAGATGGATTAAATATGGATTAGATAGAGATTAGAGACGGGAAAATTTTTGTCTCTAATTTGTCATAAGAAAAATATAATGATACGGCACCATTTTGCATAAAAAATTTTCAACAAGGGATTGGAGACAAAATTTTTCTGTCTCAAAGTTTAGAGACAAAAAATTTTCATCTTTAATCCGTCTCCAAAACTAAATTGTCTTGGAAAAATTTTTGAGCCGGTATATTGAAGGATCGAACACAAGACCTGAGGCATTAGAGTGTAACCGGCAAATAACCATGTGTGCCGCAATGGTTGTCAAAGGTTGTACTTGCCATTGTTTTATATATTGTGTGTAACTTGAGATGGGCGAAAAAACACGGGGGGTGTCACATAGAAGGATTGAACATGGGACCTGAGGCATTGGAGAGTAACAGACGTATAACCATGTGTGCCGCAATGGCTATTAGAGGTTGTAGTTGCATTTATTTTATATATTGTATGTAACTTGAGATGGGCAAAAAAATGTGGGGGGTGTCACATGGAAGGCTCGAACACAGGACCTGAGGCATTAGAGAGTAACAGGCATATAACCATGTGTGCCGCAATGGCTATCAGAGGTTGTAGTTACATTTATTTTATATATTGTATGTAACTTGAGATGAGTGAAAAAACGTGGGGGGTGTCACATGAAAGGATCGAACACGGGACCTGAGGCATTAGAGAGTAACGGGCGTATAACTATGTGTGCCGCAATGGTTGTCAATATATATATGATGATATTTTTTACATATAGTATATATTCACTAAAGTGCCAAAACAGTGAGTGTGAAAATTTACACTTTACATTTCCATTCCCATTTCCTACCCTGTGCGTGCACTCGCTTGCTTCTAGTCTCGCTCACCATGCCTTTCCATTCATTGCCATTCACCACGCCGTGTGCTGTTTAGCCAATAACCACCATTGAAGCTGTCTGTCTGAGGGACCCGCCATCGTTGCCTCGCAGGATGACGATCGAAGATGCCACAAACAGCACCGTTGGGATTCCTCTGTACTTCCAGTCGATTTGGTTGAGGAAGGTGAGTTTTTGTCCTTATTTTCCTCTTTTTCTTGTGATTCTGATGTTCTTCTCACTGATGCTTAAGCATTGCTGTTGCCCAGTTGCAATGTTCCCCATAAGTGTACAGATTTCTTTCCCATATGTTTTCCTTCCCTTCGATTTCTATTGTGGCTGGGGATGTAGCAATGGTTATTGTTTTGCTGAACTGAATTAATGCCTTAATTGTAGCAATGGCTAGGGATTCTGTTGTGGCTAGGGATGTAGCAATGGTGCAAAATTTTATTGGTTAAGTTCACCTATACCACTTTTATTGGTTAAGTTCCATTAAATTTTCTGTCTTTCTATAAGGAACTCTAGTGCAGAATTTTTCTAATATTTTGTCTATAATTATGCTCTTGATTTTACTTGATTGTATTCTTAGTAAATCCCATGCCATTTAAATCCCATTATACCTCAAAGTCTCTTAGTTTTGACACAACTTAACATGTTAACTCCATGGTCCTTTCCTCTCTACATTTTATTCTGTGAGGTGGCATCATTTTTCTCACTTGTATAGTAGCCCAAAATAGTTCCAATAATGCAGTGAAGACATCATAATTTAGCCACACATTTCCCTTAAATGGAGTCCCTAACTTACCCCAAATTGCACTTCCATCTTGCCTATGGTATCTCTACTTTTAGTTAAGCATTTGGCATCTAAGTTTTTCTTTTTTTTTTTGCACTATTATATCATGAAATTTCTTAGATTTTCGTTCTTGGGCAGCATGAGTTGTATCACCATTTAGTATCAAATTTTCTACTCATTAATCATGCCATTAAACACTCACTTTACACCTTACTTTCCCTCCAACTTAACATAAATTTCAAGTGGTTCTTTCCTAGTTTTAAACTACTGCATTAGTTTCACGTTTTTCTTAGGTTTTCCACAAATAAAATAGCATGAGTTGGGCAACATGAGTTGTATCACCATTTAGTCCCACTTTGAAGAATAGCACGCATTATAATTTCATATATATATATATATATATATATATATATAATCTGGGATTCTAGTTTCTTTATGTAATCATACATATGTAGATTATAGGATATTCTTAATGCTTAAAATAGTAGTGCTACATCCACTTGTGATGCTCACTGTCCACAACACCTAGTTTTAAATTAATTAAATATGTAAACGTAAACATCATTTTGAAGTAATATTACTATAGAGTTCCCCTGCAACTTGGCACTGTCCAGCATATAGGACAATTTTCACTTTTCTTTTTCTTGTTCTGTTTAGTGTGCTCTGGTTCATTATTTTACAGCCATTAAATCCCGTTTTTCTCCTAAATCTCTGCACTTAATTTGGTATTTTACACCTCTTATGTCAACCCTCATAGTTTCATTGTCTAGAGTTTGAAAACAACATCTACTAGGTTGGATATCCATTATATTCCCCTTTCCTCATAGATGAAACTCTCTCCCTTGGTTCTTAAAATACAAAAATTTCCTCTCAGTACATGGGAGACCTTTTACATGTGATTGATTTAATTAAATTATATTTCATAGATAAAATGAATTCAATAAATCTTCCAAATAAATACTAATAATATGAGAATTTGAGAAACCCCAAAACAAAGAGATTGTTAATGAGCTTTTCTGCCAAGTGATGGGGACAACGAAATTAGAAATCAAGTTTGGGAAAGATAGCCATTGGATAAGACAAGATTTCTGTGGTGCACAATTTACTTAGAAGATATCACATACTTTTTGTTTTTAAATTATACTTGATTCCTTTCGTATTGGATTTGATTTTACAAAATTCTTTGTTTAAATTTATTTTTTTGTTAATAAAATTAACATTCTACTTAGTATTATTATTTTAATTGTTATTATAATTATATTAAAAATAAAATCATAGTATTTATACAAATGCAAAAAGTTATTTTCTCACTTTGCTCTTGGTTTGCATGGTTCACTTAGAGATAGGTTTTTTTTTTTTTGCAATTTCTCTTTCAATCAATAGCCATAACCCAGCAATGGAACAATCTATGATAGGGCAATGATGTGTATATATCTGTGATATATTGAAATAATGTTGATGCCTCTGTGATTTTTGAATTTGCACAGAATATGTTCTATGAAAGAAGCTTGAAAAGTGTTACATGTTTGTATATGTATGCGTGAGTATGCATATGTATGACCAGGATGTGAAAGATAAATAATTTAAATTTGTTATATTCTAACAACAATAGTTTCATTGTTTGATATGTTCAGTGAAAGTTTAGTGTTTAGCTTATCTAATTCACAAATAATTTGTTATAACCTGTGGTAAGCCATTAAATAATATACCAAAAGGTTGTTAGATTATGTAATTTTGTGTGAAGCAATGTTAAGATATGGTTTTTGGTGTTAGTTCTTATAAGTATTAGGAATCTTGCCCACAGGCTGTTTGCGATTTTGGCTAATTTAGAGTTTTATAATTAAACACTATAGGTTTGTAAAAGTTGACCATGGATATACCTGAAAATCAAGGTTGGATGTATGATAGAGTGCTTCCTGGTCGAGTTGGATTCACTAATGCCTTTATGAATGGCGTTGACAATTTTTTAGATTATACTTGTCAATTGCCACCATATCTGTGTAGTAAGCAAATAAGGTGTCATTGTGCAAAGTGCAAAAATAGAAAATTTGATTGTCTTGATGTGGTAAAGGCGCATTTGTATCAGTATGGATTTAAACCTGATTATTATTGTTGGACCTCCCACGGGGAACCATTGGCAAAGGTCTCTCAAGTGCCACACCCACAAGCAAATGATGAAGATGTGTTTCAAAGGGGTCTTGGAGAAGAAGTTAATCGATATGAGGCAATGGTGGTAAATGCAGCTAGACCATCCTTCCAACAAAGAATAGAGGAGCCTCCCAATGTTGATGCACAAGTTTTTTATGACATGTTGTGTGTTGCCCAAACACCTTTATGGGAGGGATGTTCTTGTCACTCTAAACTTTCAGCGACAGTAAGATTGCTTAGCATCAAGGTGGACTACAATCTCTCAGAGCAATGCTATAATAAGATTGTGAAATGGTCGAAAGAGATAACACCAGATGGTAATCAGATGCCAATTGATCTCTACAGAATGAAGAAAATGGTGTCAAAATTAGGCCTTGGCTATGAAAAAATTAATTGCTGTCCGAATAAGTGCATGCTATATTACAAGGATGACTTGGGCCAAAAGGAATGTAAATTTTATGGGACTAAAAGGTATGAAGTTAGAAGGAATAAACATGGTAGATGCAGAGAGGCGGGAACCAAAAAACTATGGTTCTTACCATTAACTCTTAGACTTCAAAGGTTGTTCACTTCATTTGTGACTTCTAAGGAGATAAGGTGGCATTATGATAATCGACGAGAGACCGGTGTGTTGTCCCACCCATCAGATGGGGAGACATGGAAAGTATTTGACCAAACTTACCCTGAGTTTGCACAAGATCCATAAAATGTCAGGTTTGGGTTATGTGCTGATGGCTTTACACCATTTGGACAATCTGAAAAAAATTACTCTTGTTGGCTTGTCATTGTCACTCCATATAACCTCCCACCTTGGATGTGCATGAAACAAGAATACATGTTTTTATCCTTGATCATCCGTGGACCAAAGAATCTAAAAAGCAAGATAGATGTTTATTTGCAACCATTGATTGATGAATTGAAGGTCTTGTAGAATGATGGAGTTCTAACATTTGATTGTTCATTGAAACATAACTTTCAAATTTGGGCAATGCTTATGTGGACTATTAACGATTTCCCAGCATATGGGATGTTTTCTGGATGGATGACGGCCAGTAAATTGTCATGTCCTATTTGCATGGAGAAATCAAAAGCATTCACTCTAGAGATAAGTTTACATGCTGAACATATATGTCTATTTTATGCAAAAATCTTATAAGTGGCTTGATCAATATAACAAGCAAATTAGGAAAAATTAGAATCACAAGGCTGCAGAATGCCTCCAAGTCATCATGTGTAAAGTGTGGGATGAGGTAGGCAAAGGTAAAAGGCCAATTTGGATTATAGAGCATGTCATGGACGAAATGATACAGGAGTAGAATTCTTAAGACTTCAAATTGATACAAGAGCCAGCAAAGAAGAATCGAGCCTCTGCTAAGGGAGGAACTTTGCATAGCTGTGGATCTATTCCTATGTCGGAGCATAAGAGAAGGATGGTACAATTTTAAATTCATTGAAAACTATCAGCTTACTTCAATGTTTAATTTGGCTTCAGAGTTTTTGTTAAACAAATTAATATTCTTTGATATTAACAGAGGCAGGAATTGGGAAAGGACCCTTCGATGTTCGGCTTGTTTATGCGCACACACAAGAGAAAGGACAATGGAGAATTTGTTGATCAAAGGTCAGCTAATGCATATGTAAGTGTAAGAGATGGTATTTTTCCTTCCTAGGCTGTTAGATGCATATATTGCTGATTTAATTCTATTCTTTCCACTTGTGTTCATGTCATTTACTAATTTTGATTTCGACAATATTGTTGAGATTATTGTTTTATGGTACACTATTTTTATGGTGTTGCTATTTTGGTCATAGTTTCATAGGTTATGCTAAAAGTATTGCTATGTTCTTATGTTATTGTTCTCTGTCATAGTTTCATGGTTTAGGCTAGAAGTATTTCTAGTTTGTGATATTATTTCTGTAATATTGTTTTGGTCATAATTTCATGGGTTATGTTTAAAAGCGTTGCTATTCTATGTATGATGTCATTGTGAATAATGCTTATATTTTACGTGTATAATGTGGTTTTAATTTCTAGGCAGAATATATCATACTCAAATCAATTAAATGTTCCCAAACATAGTTAGTGCAGATGGGAATACGACCTTTGAGAATACGATCTCTGAGCAGGAAAAGACATCGATCTGGTTAGAGGTGGTTGACAGTAAAAACAAAAAAGGTCGTATTTTCGGTGTTAGTTCAAAGGCACCTACAACTAGAAGCTCTTCAACGGAGGCTGCAGCTGTATCTGATTCATGAATTCATCCTCTCTTTCAAGCGGAGCTGGATAGGCAGTTGGCACAACAATCGCAAGAATTACAGGCAGTAAACACTATTTTACAAAAAGTAGTGGATGAGCAGAAATAGGTGATAGCTACTTACAAGGATAAGTTTGAAGAATATGATCGCCTGTTCAACCAATTATTTCATCGATTAGAAAATCTACCCCTTAACAAGGGGGATGAAGAGTCAGGTTCTGCTAGCAATAAGCAACATGATGATAATGATTATGATGATGTTTAAATAGCTTTTAAATATTTATGTACTCAAACATAACTTTGTATGGATGTGAAATTTATTGTTTTAATATAATATTACTTAAGAAATCAAATATTTGTTGTTTGGTTCATTAGGTAATTTGATACAAAATTGGTGAAAGGAAGAAAATACCATTGTTACATTTAGGGACGGAATAGGAAAATAGAGATGGAATTTTTCGTCTCTAATTAGAGACGAAAATCCCATTTAGAGACAAAAATTCAGTCTCTAATTAGAGACGAAAAATCCCATTTAGAGACGAAAATTCAGTCTCTAATTAGAGACGGATTATAAAGATTTAGAGACGGATAATTCCATCTCTAATCCAAGATGGAATTTATAATTTTAGAGACGCAACATCCTGTTTTTGATTTTAGTTAGTTAGAGACAGAAAAATCTGTCTCTAATTAGAGACAGATATTTTGACATTAAAGACAGAAGTTTCGTCCCAAATTAGAGACAGACTAGAGACAAATTTTTTTTATTCTGTCTCTAATCCGTCTCTAATTTCTTTTTCCATTTTTTTTCTTAGTGACGAATATTTTTATTTAGAGACAGATAAATATTTTTGTCTCTATTTTTTAGCAACGCCCTTATCAATGACGGAGTAATTCCCGTAGCTAATTCGTCTATGAATATATTAGAGGCAGATTTTCATGTAATTAGAGATGATTTTTTCCGTCTCTAATTCTCCTTTTTCTTGTAGTGTACTCCATATCCTACCACTAAGCACGTCATCAATAATTGACGTCACTTACGTACCTCTCACCTATTGATCATCCATAATCTCTCACATCCTTAATTTTAGTCCACTACTGAACCACACATCCTATTATAGAAAGTGCATATAGTTATTTTCCATTTTCAGGATATGGCCTATCAGCAATAACCGATCACTTCTCCTCCTACTATAAATAGACTTTGATTAGATGTTTGAAAAGACCTTTTTTAAAAGAGATGTACTAACTTACGCCTAAGTGCTCTTTGATACTTCCTGCATTCTTGAGCTCGATAAGAACATGTTATATTTATCAAGATTTAAACTTTTTTGTCTTACTTACAATTTTCCTATAGTGAAGAACTTCTCAGTGGCCAGTCCTTTAACTATTCTATACCTCCAAGATCGAAACCCTCATTCCTGAAACAATGAGAAAGATAAGATGTTTTTGCAGTTTATAGCTAACATTTAACATCTCGAAGATCATAGAGGTGTTGAACAATTATTCCACAACACTTAGAACAATTATTCCGTCAAGATTATGATTTGTAGAATTACGGGGTTGAGTACTTAATTATTTGGAATTTTTAAAAAAATTTTTGGTGATAATTAAAATAACACTTTTATACCTGTTGATATGACATTTAAATCTGATATATAAAAGAATATAATAGCATTTGGGGCTTTTTCCACATAAATACAAGTTTAAGGGGTTATTTGTTAAATTACAAATTTAAAAGATGCTTTTGCACATAGACTAAAGTTTAAAGGAGTCTTTTATATTTTACCTATAATTTTGGTTAGAAAAAGAATATGGAGAAGTTGACCTTCTCCTTTTCTTTCTCTCTCTTTTTTTAAAAAAATCAAAACATAAATTAAAAAAATAGGAAATGAAAACTAGCCAATGGAGTTCGAGCTTATAAAATTGCCCTTTTGGTTATATGAAGCTTAATTTATTTTTAATTTCTTTCTTGGTTGGCGGAAATGAAATATTATTCTACGACAAAAATATATAACTTTTACGTAATTCAGTAAATATATTTTGTAATAATTGCAAGATATAGGTTTTAATTGATCTGTATATCTTGTAAATATATGCATGTTTGAGTTTCTAAAAATATATATAATCTAACTATTTGATTAAATCTTAAAAATACATTTAGCCTCTAAAATTTTTAGATTTGTTACTCATATATCCCTCACGTTTGTAATTGTAAAGATGAGGATGAATGAATAACTTAGTTAAAACATCTACTATTCAAGGAAAAAAAACTCCATTTTCTCTTGAGTAAATTTATTTTATATTACATTCATTTCATGTAACTTTAGTAATAAATATAATAAATAATGAGAGAATCTTTAATAATATATCCAATGTATTGTTGTGAATTCTAATATATGATGTATTAAATAAATTTTACATTACTTAAAAAATAAGAGATACAAGAGCATATAATATAGAATGTGGTAATAAAAACATAAATAAATTAAGAGAAATGTGAGTTTCACACAACAATTATGAATGTTTATACACCAAAAAAGTACTAATGCTATAATAACTCAAAAAAAAACAAATAAACAAAATAAATTACAAATAATAGCACTAATCAAATAAGTGAAATAAATTAGGAACTTCAATTACATGGTTTTGGTTTATTGGTGCTATAAGTAAATAAATTTAATAATAATAATATTGTGATTTAACTAAATTAGATATTATGCAACTTTAGAATTTCAGATAATTAAGAAAATTAAGTAAAACATTAGAAATTTAATTGATGGTGATTGAGTGAATTATTTTGAATTCAAAGTTTAAATTTAAAAAATTTTTTGAATTAAATTTTTACCTAATAAAAACTTTTATCGTTAAGAGTCTCTTATCAAACATTTTTAATGGGTTTTTGACATTTCGAAAATTCTCAAACCACATCCATTTTATTCCACAAAACGCCCCCATAAGGTATATGTCTTTCCCTTGTTGCCATTATTTCTGACTCCAGTAGGCAAATAAATAAGGCATATAAATGCAAGTATATTCAACTATATATATAAACCCAGATGATGAATCAACAATGTAATAATATGCAGTCTACAAAATTTACTAGAGTTTCTAAAAGCACCAACTATGAGCTATTAGCTATGAGCTAAGTGTCTGAGACCTCATAAATGAAAACGTTAAAAATAAAATCAAGAAGAAGTGATCATCATAGATATTACAATCAATAAATTAAATAAAAAAATGAACAAGTGGTGTAGTCCTTAAGTTGAGGTTGAGATGATGATTTTCTAAGGGCGTCAAGTTCAAGTCCAAGCACAAATCAAAGGTCTTGGTGTTACTATTAGGTCTATGCTTTCTCATGTGCCCTCCAAGGGCTTGTCCAATCCCAAACTCAACCCCACATATAGGACATGGGTGCATCTTGTTGGGCTTCATTATAGGTAAATTAGACGAGGAAAGCATGAGCTTTGGCTTCTTGTGGCTGGCTCTGTGCCCTCCAAGAGCCTGAAATGAAGGGAACATCCTATCGCAAGTCTTGCACTTAAAGCCATCACTACCCTTTAACTGTGAGGATGCCTTAGATGGTCCAACTTTGGAAAGTAACTTCAAACAATTCACCATGTCTAAGCTCTCTATCTCATCACCTTCTTCTTCTGATCTGCTTCTCTTCATGGCTGAGTTTACCAGGTGTTTAATTTCTTGTAGAATATATATGTGAACTGGGAATAATGGAATGAGTTATTAATCCCACACAGCTCTATATATATATGTGTGTGTGTGTGTGTGTGTATTTTAGGTATGACTTGGAAGTTACGTGGATGATTTCCTTGGCAATTGAGGAAACGGAATTGTAGTGGTATTCGGTGTAATTTATGCATGAAATTGAGTTTTCCAATGTTTGCGTGAACGCGTTTCATTTCATGGGAAAGCCAGCTGATGCTTTTAATTTGTCTTGTAATTGCTCGACCGTTCCAAATCTGGATCAGTGTTGAAAGCCAGGCGCAGTTAGAGCGCGTCACATAAACCATTTTTTTCTTTTGCTTAAATTATTATTTTTATACTTCTCCTAATTTTACTCAATTTTTTTGTTAAGTTTTTTTATTTTAAAAATTTATAATTAAGTCTTTATAATTTAATAAAATTTTAAATTATTCTTTATTATTAAATTTTTGTTAAAATTATATTAAATTTTGTTAATATTGTTAACATATAATATTTTAACATTCTAAATATATATAATTTATATCAATAAATAGTATAAAAAATAAATAATAATATAATCATAACTTTTTTATATATAAAAAATAAAATATAGTTTATATTAAATAATATAAGTATGTTAAATTAGATTAATAAAATTCATAATGTTAAGATAATATATAAATAATATATCATTAAAATTTAACAAAATATTAACAAAAATTTAAGCTTAGGAATTAATTGAAATTTTTTTTAAACTATATGAATTCAATACAGATTTTTAAACTGTAAAAATTTAATTAAAATTATAAAGATGATATAAATAATTTAGCCATTTTTTAATTATTCGTCAAATAGTCAAATTTCCACGGTTTCTTGTTTGACAAGAGGAAGGAGACTACTATTTATTAGTAAGGCACGTGTCTTTAATTTGGGGTTTATAACCTTTTTTTTTAATCTTTATAAAGTTGTAGTAAGAAACTTGAGCTTCATCCTGTTTTTTACTCATTTATTTAAAAGCAAATTTTATCAAATTAAAATTTGTTTACATATATAAAATAGTAATTAAAAAAGAAATATTTTAAACAACAATTAATATAATTTAAATGATGTGTAAATATCACATTATCCATATAACGTTTGACTTCATACTCAAGTGTGTAAGTGTGCACGTACTCATAAATCTTATTCTTTGACCATTCTTACATCAGGATAGCTCATGTGGAGCAGAGCGCGCGTGGGCACTGGGTGTATAAAGTAATTTGGTAAGTTTGAAAGTAAGCAAGCAAACAATGAAAGCATGTCAGCACTCACCACTGGGAGAATTAATAAATGAAATTTATTTTTTTTTAATTTTTTATTTATCTTATAAGTTTTTTAATATAAAATAAATACATTAGTTAAATAATATTATTTAATTTATAAATAAAATAAAATAATATATATATCTAAAAATTTTTATGTTATAAAATTTTTTTAAAAAAATATATATTGTATCACTTTATTTATATATTAATTAATAATTAAAATAAAAAGGAAAAACGTGTCTCACATTAGTGTGCACAAGATTACTAGAGTTTACTACTAATATATAGAATATTAATTAATAGTAATTAGGTTTACGCGGTATACATAGTAGGAAGTCTTTTCAAACCCACGAGGCCACAACATCGTCATTGCGTCCATCTTTCACCTCAAGAAGTTGCAGCGAAGCTTTCCATTTCTTGGCATGCTTTGTCAAAGGGAATGAATATTAGTTAGTGGTACTTGTTAATGGAGCTTTCATGGTATCCAATTTTATAAGTAGAATTCATTTGACATGTATTGGTAATGCGCTCATTCCTCATCCCTCATGCGGGCTTACGTTACGTTTTCATATCACAAACATGTTATTGGCCATAACTACACATGCCGGTCGTCACAAGTATCCTAACTTTCTAGAAACTAATAGGAAAAATGCTAATTGGTTATTAGAGTTTTCAAGGGTGAGAAGGGTGAAGTGACGTGGGTAATGAGTGTCTCAGACAACTTATTTCATTGATTACAACTTTAATGGAAAAAAAAAGTTTTAATTTTATTACTTTATTGGTCACATTTCCGCATTCTTTTTATATTTTTGGACCTCCGTCTTTTCAACGAACAATTTTTGTGTATATATAATATAAATATTTAATCTCTACCTACGTGGTAAAAATTATCCTTTTCAACCTGAAGTGTAATTGTCAATATGTTGGAAACTTCATTGTGGCTTCATTTAATTTTAATTTGTGTTTGAAGATTCAACCTCACTTAATTATTTGGCCTTTTCTAGATCCTATAGTGCGCTTGTGTGTATCCATTGCCAGGGACAGGGTTCATCTATTTACCAATATAATATAAATTTTTATTATAAAGATTTAATCTCTACCTACATGGTAAAAATTTTCCTTTTCAACCTAAAATGTAACTGTCAATAAGTTGGAAACTTCATTACCTACGTGGTAAAAATTTTCCTTTTCAACCTAAACTGTAATTGTCAATAAGTTGGAAACTTCATTGTGGTTTCATTTAACTTTAATTTGTGTTTGAAGATTCAACCTCACTTAATTATTTGGTCTTTTCTAGATGCTATAGTGCGCTTGTGTGTATCCATTGCCAGGGACAGGGTTCATCTATTTGCCAATTACCAGTGAATTCGCAGAAAAGAGTGACCAAAAGAACTCTCAACCTTCAAGTCTTTAGTATAGAAGTATCTCTGGCAACCTAATTATAATTTTCTGGAAGACCAAATCGAGGAAGGCAATTTAAAATTTTTTTAATTCTCTATAGTCAGTATTGAACTTATTTTTCTAAAATGAAAATAATGAGCAAGTTTTCGCAAACAGACATGCTTGCTTCCAACCATTTTCGGATGTGTCCCTTTCTTTTCATTATTATTATTGTTGAATAATTATAGTATGTGAAGCACACGAGAACGCCCTTTAATTCTTCTACAAATACTATGAACCAGTGTATTTGGGCCTGAACCGGATTGGACGGTCCAACCGATGACCTGGTGGACCCAACCGGTCCGATCTAGGCAATCAGATTGACTTGCATTCAAATTGGTGAGCAACTCGAATGACTTAAACGGGTTTGTGATAAACCTGCTAATACAATTTTGACCTGTTTCAGTTTATTTGCAAGTAATTTACAAAATGTTGTACAAAGAGATTTAAATTATGGACGACGGACACCACAGTGTATAGTCTCGCTATTATGTCACGAGGTGTTCTTTAGTTATATAATGTGATATATTATATTTAGTGTATTAAATATAAAAATCTTTAACAATAATTATATACTTTGTTTAATAAAAGAGTTATAACTCAATTTTTATGCATAAAAAACTACAATGCTATTTTCAAATATATTAGTATATATTATTTATTTTTTTAAAAAAAATTACATAGTTGTAAAATTTATGTATATAAATTTTATTTTTAAAATTAAGATTTAAAACATTTATTGTGACAGAGATTAATATAACATTTTATTTTATAATTATAAAAAATAAACTTATAACATAAAGAAACATAAATTGATTAATTTCTTTTATTTTAATTATTTATAGTTTGATTTTTTTAATAATGCATATAAATTTATAATATATTCTTTAATTTATTTATTTTACTAACTCAATCAATTTTTTAATGACTCAGCACTTAAATTAATGACAATGACCCAAATTTCTCTCTAGGTAAATGACTAGTCCGAATCCAAAAACTATTATATGCAATTCAATTTGGGAGGCTAATCATGGCTTACTGCCCTCTTTCAGTGACCACAAAGAATTAAAAAGCTGGGCCATTTATAAAAAATATTTATATTTGATGATAAAATTTTACCTCTGCCACTCGAAAAAGAGAAGTAATATTTTCTTTCAAGAGAAGAACAAATCAAATCAAATATATTAAAAAAAAAAGAAAACAAGAAGGACGCTGATATGAAGTCTAAGCAACAAAATGATGATTTGAAGTGGCATTCTGAATCATAATTTGATAGACATGCAATCTTCACTGAGTAATGCACTATCTGACTTAGATACAGTTGAAAAATTAGGGAGGAGAAACTCTTCTTAGAAACTAAATTTTCAAGATAAAATCTCAGGGAGGTAACCTTCCTGTCAGGATGAGAGACAAGTTATCTCTTAATGATGATCCATTTACGTCAACAGCTCCACAGATGAGTTGATGGTAACCAGAGTCATGGTTATGAGACAAAGATAGTTCATCTTGCACTTCATCTTCCATATCAATCACAATATTGTGAAGCAAGCAGCAAACCAGAATAATCCTGGGCAATTTATGTTTATCAGGTCTCCACATCACTCCTTGAATGATTCTCCACATCTCCTTCAACCTTGCCAGTGCCCTCTGTGCTACCATCCGGGTTGCAGAGTGCCCCTTATTAAACTCTATTTGCGGCTCGGAGAGTTCTTTCCCTTCATAAGGGACTACCAGGTATGGCAGTAGAGGATAGCCTGAATCCCCAATTATGTATTCCCTTATTTCTGATCCTCCAGAAAGCTGCAATTTTTTTCCATTCAACCTCTCTCCTTTATCACAAAGTTTGAAGAAATTGGAACTCTCAAAGACCAACCAGTCCTTCATTTTGCCTGGCCAGCCAGTGACTATGTCCCTGAACCTCATGTCAGGATCCACTATTGCCTGCAAGACCATGCTGTGGTTCTTCTCGTGATCAAGCCACACATTACTAGCAGGTTCTGAGGCAGGCAAACACATTGTGATGTGAGTAACATCAATTACGCCACAGCAATTAGGGAGGCCTCGTACTTTCTCAAATTTTGATTTGATTGAGATAATTTCTGCTTCTGTTGAAGGCCACTGCAGATGCTGAAGCCCCCTTTCTTCCATGGATTCCACAAATCGCCAAGTAACTTGTGAAACAGTTGAGTGGTTCAGCCCGAATGAATCGCCAATTGTGACTAGTGACTCACCAGATCCCAGTCTTCTTAACGCCACGGCTACTTGATCATATATAGACATTGGCTTGCCATTAGTAAACACAAAATGTGCAGATTTTGCCATCATATCATCCTTCACCAGTGAACATATGTACTCAAAGGTCTTTCTGGATATCTTAAAAATAGATTCAAAGTTATCCAACTCCTTTGGTGGAGACTGTTGAAGACCTGCTAAGCAACACAAGTTAACGTGAATAACAAAGATTTAACTTTTAAATATGTTTTTAATCATCTTTCTATTGAAGCTGGATTGAAGTACCAAAGCACAGCAAATATCCTTCACCATCTCTGGAAGGACAGGCATGGGGAAAAGATCTGATCCTATTTGGGAAAAATTGTAGGCCTTAAATCAAATTATATGATAATCATTTCATAATCAAATGCAAACACTTCCAGACAAACTAAATGTACATTACGTAGAGAAGGATGTAGCGATTTAGTCAAGCAAATTATATTCAGACATGATTTAACCCTGTAAATGAAATGAAACTGGTGCATGCATATGAACACAAATTCCACATTTTGTAAAGGTGACGGATTTATGTTACAATATTGTAATTTCCTGCAAGAAATGTCAGAAATTGAATTACACTATAATAACTGATCAAGAATAACAACCAGAGTATTGTTAAGGGTAAAGACAACAAAGTTCCCATGTTCCAGGTCCAACTAAACAATATAATGATATTAAAATCATAAGTTAGAGAAGATGATTTAGAGGCTAGCTGTGGGAAAACATGTTTTATCCTAAAGTTATATAAGTAGTATTGTATTCCCATGCCATGCTATGTTTCTAGTTTCTACCAGCTATATGTACTAGAACACTGCTTCTACCACATAAATATTGGAAAATTTAAAGCGAGCTAATCCAACTCTGCTGTGCATTTTGGAAAACCTGAACTCTATGAATGTCTTCTGAGATGTCAGCTAAACCAAGAGCTTGGCAAATTAATATCACTGAGGATCACACGGCTGAAAACACCAAAATATTAAGAGATCTGCTTTTACATGTCAGAAAATAGCTTTTGTTCATTGAAAAGTAGAAAATGGAGTTGGTTTTTTTTTTTCTACTTTTTAATTTTAAAAAATTGGTAGCTAGGGATTTTTTTGTTACCCTAAACTAAACTTAGGGTGCATAAACAGTTAGTTCTAAAAGATTATCTCCTTGATGAGATTTCAGAATGATCTGCTTAGTAAGAACCTAATTTTTGTATCATTCAGTTTATCAGTAAATAGCTTTGTGCAAATCCTTTTATCCAGACCCCTTGATTGTTCATAATATGAAGGACTATACCCTTCACGAAGAAAACATGTCACTTGAAAAACTGAAAGATTCCTTAACTTCAATCTTAATTTGCAGTTGTCTCTTTAAGCAATTAGTGAGTATTTACAACCAACAGAATGCCAACCAGAAACAAATCTAACCATCTGAGTTTACGGTTGATGTAAAATGGCACTTAATGTTGTTTAAAATTCAAAAATTACAAAATGAAACCCTCACAGAAAGAAATGAAACTGAGACTGAAATGAATATCAAGTTATCTTCTATTATATAGAGGGTTTCAGGACATGTGGTCTGGTAGATTAAAGAAAGCATTTGGTAAACCCTATATGCTGATCATACATAACTGAGATGAACAGTTTTGAAATATGAACAGGATGAACAGATATAGGTTATCAAAGAGTATTAGAGAAACTTGTAAACAGGACATAGTAAAGGTAATATTTATTGGCAGATGGCAAACACAAAGCATGTCAGGAACAGTTGTTCTCCAGCTACAGCATTGTACCAATAAGCTTAAAAATAACTGTAGCATAAATACATGAAAACAACACAAATGAACTTTTCAAATGTAGCTGCTTACAAAAATGAATGAAGAACAGAAAGTTCAGGCTTACAATTATGAAATTAAATAACAGCATTCATAGCACCAGGCAACTTACTGAATAACAACTATAACCTATACAACTCAAGACTAGCCAATCAAATCAAGGCTTTGATAATGGAAACAGAATGAAAAAATTCATTGCTTGTTGCCCAAAAAATATCATATATGATTTGAATGTTTGTCCTATGACCAGCATCTGGAATAATATAATGAGTCAACTTTATATTCAGTTTTGAACAATATATTGATAGTATGGAATGCAACTTCACTCCTATGTCATATATATTACTTATTAAGCTTAGTTAGGCTTTTCATAACCTGTTGCAGATAGCTCCATCCTCTTGGATTCAGAAAAAAAATGAAACCCTCATAGAAACAGGACTTTACCCGAACAGTCTAATGAGCATAGCTGCCACTTATTTTAAACTACATCAAGAAATTCAAGATGGGATCATCTCTAAAATATTTGATAATTTATACCATAATATCTGACATCTTTATCAGGTCAAAATAGAAGGAAAAATGAGAACATTGCATGATATATAAACCTTAGGAACGAATGATTGAAAAATATTCCCCAAAAATGAACTAAAGGCAAGTCGGATATAGGATCAGCAACATGTTTTTTCTGAGAAAACGAGCTAATAGCATTAACAAGGTACCTGATTGAAAACATAATGAGGATTTAAAAAGTCTGCTTTGTGATTTTGTTATTCTTCCCCGAGCCCCTCATCCTCCTTTCAGTTCTTCAGTTTCCCTGGCCCTATTCTTACTCTAATAGTCCAACTATGCAGTTATTCTGACTGCCATACTCGTCAAGATTGTAACCCCACTTGAGTTGAATAGTAAAAGATTTCAATTTATAGGTTAAGAAACTTTAAGATCCAAAATACTGATTTTAAATTTAAGGCCTTAAATATATCAAATTACTTAAGAATTAACTTCCGCACAGAAATCTCTACAGAGCCATGCGATCAACTAACTTGTTAAATACCCCCCTCCATATATAAGCAGGTGCCTCGAGAAATACTAACCCCACTATTATTACACTTGACGTAAAACAAAAATTGCATACAGACTGCAATCGTCGTCCAGTACCAATAAGAAAGTACCATCCTCCCTTGGATTTCCGATACACACAAATAATGTACTATATCATATGTGAAACTGTGTAGGCTTCATCATAAAGCTATTATATAATGTGATTAAACGATCAGAATGAGAAGCAACTCTAAACTCAAATTAGGGATCCTCAGCTTCTGTATCAAAATTTATCAGCGTAACTGAGCACTGAACTTGAGTAACGAAAGAAGCAACACTAACAATTCTATAAAATAGAGACGAACACCAACGCAGCAATCATACCAAGATTTATGAGCAAACGCAAAATAACATAAAGGGAAATTGAATACAGTAACAGCATCAGAAGTGAGAAGAAATTTACCATTAATCCTCTTCGAGAACTCAATCCACCAATCTAACGGGCCCTCTTTCGCCGGAACAACAGAAGCAGAACCATTCTCGTCATGATTCTTGTCAGGATTTCTTCTCTTCTTCAATCCTCTTACAGGACCCATGAGCCACAAGAAGTCAATCGAATCAATAACCGAAAACCTACAACAAGGGGAAGTCTAGTAGAATTCACAGGGAAAGAGAATACAAACCAAAGAGAAAAAAGAAAAACGAAAAGGAAAACAAAAGCAGCATTTATTATTAATAGAATGGCTGACACTTACCACAAACCTCACAGAATAACAATAATAATAGGCAGTAATATGGCAAGACGTTGTAGGAATAGAAGTTAGCTGTAGAGTGTAGGAACTAGGAAGGCGATGTTGTTAAAGCATGCAAGAAAAGAGATGGTTTTGGTGAGAGAAGAGAAACAAAAAATGGTTAGTGATGACAGAGAATGGAAGCAACACACACAGGTTGGCTGGTTTTGGTTTAACACAATGTGGGTAGAGCAGTAAGGGACATGGATATGAATACTTCAGCCAAGAGTCTCATTATATGAGTCCTTCATAGATTTCAGAGTGAGAGATGCATAGCTTTTTAGATGTTTGCCTAATTTAGTTCAAGATTGATTTCCCCTCAGAAAAAAATAACATTAAACTATATATATTTTGCCAACAACAATAAACACATATAAAATTGGGATAAATAAATACGCACACAGACAACTATCACTTGATCAAAATGACAAATTTACCCATTGGCTTTTCGTCTTTGAAATGATTTACGAAGAGAAAGGAGTACCAGTTGGCTTTGCGGCGGCAGAGTTTGGATCACTCAGTGAAGTTGCCTAAATCTTATATTGGGACACACTCTCGGAGGCCGAGCTCTTTGGCTACACCTCTGATTAGTTGTACATTTTTTTTGAAAGAGTCGTTTAGAAAAATAAAAAGATAGCAAAGTTTGTTTAAATTATTTTTTTCAACTCAAAATTTTTTTAAAAAATTAAAATATATGATCTGAAAACAAAAAAATATAAAAAATTAAAAGATATTGTGATCTTTAATTTTTTAAAATAAAAAAATAAAAAAAAAACTTTTTTACTAATAATATATACATAAATATATAAAAATAATATTAATATGAATTCTAATGACTTATTTTATAAAAAAATTTAAAGAATAATAAAAAAGGAATTGACCCTTACATTGTCTATTTTTTTAGTGTCAAAATTACACTCTTTTGTCATTCTTTTTATTTTAAAAGCCTATATTTTTCTTTCTTCAAAACATTGAAAAATTTATAATTTTATTCATTTTAATTAAAATATACCTAATGACATTATTAAAAATTTTTAAAAAATTATAATTTATTAAATATATATTAAAAATTATGAATTCATTATTATTTATTTTAAGTTAAAAATAATAAAATTATTTTATTTTAAATTTTAAAAAAATCACATTAGTCAAATACATATATTATATAAATAATAAAAATAATAATATTTTGGTTAAAATAAATAAATTATAAATTTTTTTATGAGATTAATTTTTTTTTTATGAAAAAAGGAAGAGATCGACCTCTATGAGAAGCAAAGTTTGAAAACAAATATATTTTTGTACATATTTTATTGGGATTAACAATTAAGAATTCAAAAATCTCGTGAGAAGTTGATCTCCTCGAATTTCTCTATCATATTTGTCTTAAAGCACTGAATTTTCGAAATGCCTCTTATCCTTATTTTTGTTCCTTAAATTGAATTATATCATTTTTTTTTACAGAAAATACACACTGGTATTTTATTTTCGATGTTACAATATTAAATCATGAAAAATTGGGTTTAATTAATGCCTTATTTTTGTAAAATTTTATTTTGGTCCATCTAACTTAAAAATAATTTTATTCTTAATTTTTAATATAATCCAATTTGTTACTCTACTATAATTTTATTTAAAATTAAACACTAAATTTTGATTGTCTTTGACTGAGATAATAATGATAGATAAATAAATAATATCTAAATTAATTAATATAGTATTAAATTTTCCTTAAGTTTTAAATTAATGATATGTGATAAACTCATATTTGAATTTTTGAAAAAAAATATCTAAATTTAATATATGACACTACTTTAAATAAAATTATTTTTATATAGTAAAATATTTATGCCATTAAAAAAGAACTAAATCAAACCTTTTTATAAAATTAGAATGATAAAAATACAGTTAAGTCTTAATTTAAAATTGAAAGCAGTAAAATTTATGGAAGGAAAGCACATGTACCAAAACCACATTGGATTTATAGTTTTTCCTTTGAAAGAAATGAACACATGGAATAATTTAATAAACAAGTAAGACGATATCGTTTTTTGATACCATTACCATTCACATACGAAGAAAGATAAATAATGTTAAACTATATAACGAAGCAATTAGTTGTTTAATAATAAATACATATAAATTAATGGTCTTAGAATACTTAAACAAGACTATTGGTTACATTTGTATCAATTTTTTAGTTCTATTTTTAATGATATCCTAAATATACAGCCACAACTTGTAAGAAAGAAAGTAGACGCTAATATTATAAAAATTTATATTATATTATTTTATCAATACATTGTATATAAAATAAAGATTTTTCCTAATATAGTTGCATGACAAATAAGACAATCGCCTCCACGTGGTCAAGAAAAGTCACAACTTGTCAAGTCACTTGTAGTACATCCACTTAGTGGAGAGCATATTCAACTTTATCTAATTTTAACGGAATTGTTGTAATTAAAATTATTTGATTAAAGATAAAATTTTAGCTAATTTAATTTAATCAATTTGTTTATTAAATGAATTTGAATGACATTCAAATTGAACTAATCACATTATTAAAAATAAATTATTTAAATTTTTTATACTGTCAATAAGTTATAAATATTAAGTCTAAATTATCATTTGTCTATTTTTTTAACTTATCTTAAGTTATCTTCAACTAATTTTAATTTTAATTGTATTATAAAAATATATATTTTTATAGTGAAAATTAATAAAATAATTAATTTTAAAATTTTAAAATTATATAATTCTTTTTATAAAAAAAATTGACAATCCAATTTAATGTTTTTGTAGAAATTACAATTATCTAAAAGTATACTAGATTATGATTAATTTGGCTTGAGTTAGCAAAAGTCCATAAAAAGGTAAAGTTTTCTCAATAAAATTTTTTTTATATATAAGACTCAAATTTAAAAATTTATTTAAGAGGTGTTGAGGTAATGAAACATCTATCACTCTAATTAATCATCTATTGGTATAACTTGATCTAATTTAAATTAATTAAAATAATTTTAAATTGATTCAATTGAAACAAAAGGAAATTAAATAAACTGAATTTTTTTAGACATTTAATTAAATTAATTTAATTGAATAAAAAATTAAACTAAACCAATCTAAATGGACTCGCTAATGCTTAAACTTTCTTTTGTTTTGAGCCCTTCATAACGCTTACAATTTATTTCTCTTTTACTATTTCTTAAATTTATTTTATTTAAGAGTTTAGATCTTTTGTAATTAAAAATTAGTAAATTTTTTATAATAAGAGAGTGATAAAAATAAAAAAATTAATTTTTAATTTATTTATAATAAATTTTTATTAATATAAATTTTTTATTTTTATTTTTCTCTTATTATAAAAAAGTTACAAAAAAAATACAGACTATCTAAAATCTTAATTTTACCACTTACTTTTTACTGCGTACTTAAGTATATCATCATCAACTAATGAATGGATAGTTGCTGTCTGCGTCAACTGCAAGATGTCTTTTCCCTTTAATTGTTTTGGGTGTCAAAATACTTAATGCAAGTTGTCAACAGACAACAGACTATCAATGATTGTTCACAGATAACAAATCCATAGAATTTCAAATGAGGTTTGGGCCAACAATCCTTCCCCTATGATCAGGCCCAACCCTCCACACATAACCACTTTCCAAACAAAGCACTAGACTGAAATAAATATTTTGTTATTAAAAGCACTTTTACTCCAAAAAAGTTTATTTGTTTCAGCAGTTCTTGTAGAATTTTGGATATGCGTAAAAAATAATTTTTAATCACAATATAGTTGTTAGATGAATGCAGCAGTCCTCAAATGAACATGAATTGCACTAAGTCACGTGTAGTGCGTGCTTGAAATGGATGAAGCTCAAACATCCAACACACGCAAAGTCACGTCACGTGAGACTAATGAAATATTAGAGATGAGAATAGATACGAGAACGGATCCTTGGCAGTTCGAGGATCACGCAGTTCTTAACTGTCGGGGTAAAACGATGACATTTTGCCCTTTTTTTTAAAAAAAAATTTCTTTATCAAAACGCACCGTTTTGAGCATTTTGTTTTTGAATTTTTTTTTATCGAAACACACCGTTTTGTGCATTTTTGAGAACCTAAAATCTTGCATCCTCCTTTCTCTAGCGTTCGGACCTCTGTGGGTTAGTTGTGAAGGCACGGAGATGCTCGCCACAGAGCATCAAATCGCACCATACCATAACGACGTTGCACCTACGGACGTCACAACACTTCACCGTTGCTGCCTCACCGAAAGACACAGAGCACGCCGAAAACTGTGAGATAAACACTCCA
This sequence comes from Senna siamea, assembly GCA_031216115.1. NCBI lineage: Eukaryota > Viridiplantae > Streptophyta > Magnoliopsida > Fabales > Fabaceae > Senna > Senna siamea. The sequence continues at coordinate 17,692,413 of CM062356.1, forward strand.
TGGTCAATCTCAGTAGGTCTGGCCGAGAGAGGTAAGTTTCTGAATCCATTTCACAACCTCTTGATATAGTTGAATGAGTTAACTACACTCTCTAAGACTAAAAGTTAGGCAATTTTGAGTTCACTCTTTACTATTGGAAAAATTTGGTGCTTTATGCAAAGTTTACTATTACTGTAAAGAATTGAGTACCACGCCTTTGATACCTGCTATTTATGGTGTATAATTATATTATTAACAAGCCATAAAATTGAAGGAAAGAACATGTGCACTAGCTGTTTTTCACAGCTTTAGTTGGAGAATGTATTTTAGAAGCAATGAAATGATTGTGGCTCGGAGTTTATCTATCAAGTTTACTTTGGATTGGTCGCATTATAGATATTAAAGTGCAGTCTGGAATCTCTTAGGCAATGTTCCTGCCCAGAGAACATGGTGAATTGTCTTGGGTAATTAGGATGAGATACTTTGGCATTTTTCTGTAATCTATCAGTTAAAAGCAAAAGCTACTAATTTCTTGCCTGCAAAAAATGTCAGTTGTGTTATTTTCCCACTTGTAACTGTTGCTTTCCTCATTTCTTGTAACTGTGCTATATTTCAGTATACTAAATTGCTAATACATGAATGAAATGTGTAGTTAATGTTGAATGTGATAATGAATGCTGTGAAGTGTTGGGACTGCAAGTTTTCTTTCTAACTACCAAATCAGAATGGCATTATTGTATGCTTACTTAACAAAGTGTCATGAAGAAACATATGGAACAAAGTGGCTTTCATTGTGTTCCATAGTTTGAATAAACTTGCAATTGATGAAGATGAGGATGATAATGATCAAGGTACTTATTTGAGAGGCTCTTATGGTTGAGCTATTGTGAAACAAACATTTACATATGCATCTAAAATAGTTAAATTCACTGATCAAGACATTGAAGATGACTTCAATAATAATGTACTAGTTCTTTCACTGCATCCTAAAAGCTTTTTTTCTGTCTCAATGTTTTTTGTTCTTCTCATCTTATGCTTTGGTCTACATCACTATATCTGTTTTCTCTTTTACATTCTAATGAACTGTTTATCTACAACATCAAACATATAAGACAGAAAAGGTTATGGTAAAGTTATCTATATCCTTGTGATTAACTGATTGTGTTATTCATTTTAGTTTCTTCCACAAGATTCTGGCAAAGTTTTGGTTATTCAAAAGTCATAATCCTTAAAGGAGATACGAACAAAATTGCAATACATTACAAGGTAGTGGAAGCCAAAACAATGAAATTGCAGATTAGGGAATGCTGGGTATTCTATGACAAGAATAGGGAATGTTAAAACAATGTACTAGAAGCTATTGTAATATCTATTGTAATTGACATTTTATATCAATAAAATATGATTTTATTAAGCTTTATGTCCATATTTCATTGTAAATACATTATTGAATATTGAATACATCCTTAAACTTATTTTTGCAAAGTTATGCATAGGACAATGACCCAAGGTATGGGCTATAGGACATCATAGTCTGACTCTATGATTTGGTCTAAGACTCTTCACACATCATGTAGGTTAAATTTATTAACATGATATTTTGGCTAGGCAAATAAGTGTTTGTGCTGCTGGTAGTCTGGTGTGGATCAAGACTTTCTTAAATGTACTTATAGGCAAATAAGTTCACTGTTGATGGAGGTCTTACCTATACTTGTGACTTTGGTATCCTTGTGACTTCCTATTATTGAGATATACAGAGGTTAGTCCAGTAAAAGTGCTAAAAGTGCAGGATGAAATGGTCAATTTTATACACACCATGCCTTCTAAATTGACTACATCATTTCAAATTGATTCTTTCCTGTTACAGTGAAAATGAAAAAAAGTATGCCTTGGATGCATGATTTAGCATGCGTTGTTGATTTTGCATGCTAACCCACCCAATAAATTTAGTGTGAGTCATTGGATTAAGGCATTACTGTCCTGTCTTGTTCAACATCGATGAATAACAAAATACTTTTCTCCAATTTTATTCCATAATGCATAATTGGTCTAATTTATTGAATTGCATTTTTGCAGCTCAAGAATCGACAGGAGGCAAGGAAGGCAGTTTCTATCAGAGCAGCAGCAGACGTGTTCAAGTGTCAATCTAATGCTGAAGATGGAAACCGAATATGTCCAAGTGAAGATGGTCCTTGTAGATTCGGCTCATGTAATGAACATCCAAATCTTCCAACCTGCGAGTGAAGCAGCACCAGATTTGTCAAAGAAAGCAGCATCTAATGAGGCCTGATAAAACCGCCAAAATTTAGCTGTCTAAATGGACTAAAAACTATTGTATTCAATTTGTCAATTACAATAGGTATTACAGACTATTGTATTCAAGGATGTACTCAATATTAAATAATGTATTCACCATGAAACATGGACATAAAGCTTAATAAAATTACTTTTTGTTGATACAAAATGTCTATTACAATAGATATTACAATAGCTTCTAGTACATTGCTGTATAATCCAAGTTTGATCATCTTGTGCCTTTTTGTTGCTTTTGTTATGAAATTGGCATATTCTCTAGACCCGAGTCTAATCCTCCAAAAGAAGTCGCACCTTCAAGTGGTTCCTGCATATATGAGATCAAAATTATTATTAAGTCATCATTCAATGAAGCATAAGTAGCAGTTAATTCAACATCATTAACAGTTTTACCATTAACAATCTAGTGAAACTAAACTGGTTTTCGTCTCTGCATAAGTCCTCACATTGTGCTTGGCTAAAAGCTTCGACGTCCTAGAAGAAAGGTCAAAGCACATTAAATTTGTTTAGAAATCGATGATATAAATAAATTCAATATACGTACCATGGATTGTTCACTTTGGGAACATGTGATGACTGGCTGTGACGCAGACTTCAAAGCCTTCTTCTTTGGCCATTGCAGATCAACCCAATTCTTCAGACGCCGCTTTATTTTATACCCGAGGCGTTTCTTGATGCCAGTTGGCTGCGATGGGCCACTTGCCCGAGGCGCTTTAGTCGGTTGGGACACATCCTCTGTTGTTGATGTCTTCCCCAATCGAAGTGTCATGACTTTCCTATTTGCTTCGTCGATAGCGTTGCGAACAATGGAGACTTCCTCTTCACACCCTGACACCTCAGCAGCTAGCTTAACGAAACTTTGACATAGTTCTTTGTATCGAAGTGTGCATCGCACCTTTGGGTCTTCTACAACTTCCTTCCCCTGAACATCATAAATGACACCAGTTCTAGCTTCCTTCGTCCACCTTTTTAGGATGTATTGCTGGGGAAGCCATTTCACATCATTCACATCAAACACTTTCAAAATATGACAGCACAACATACCAAAAGTTTCAAACCTCCTGCAGTTGCATGAACTTGACTTCTCCTTAATATCAAACAAAACTATCCATTCCCCTTCATAGTCAATCATGTCAATGATATATTCGAATAAAGGCTCGCTTTCCTTTTTTGGTTTTATACAACAGACCTCTTTCAAGTCAAATTGATCTTGAAATACATCGAATATTGTAGGAGTGTACACTGCAGCAAGCTGTTTCAACATGGGCGAACTTGCACATTTCAACCTTGGCACCTTTTGTCTTGCTTCGAATTCACACTTCAATTCGTTGTACCTTTTGTCTTCTACTACACGCTCAAAGTGTGTAAAGAACTGAAGGATGTCAATGTCTGGATTCAAGCACCTTTTTACATCTGCATTCAAACTCTCGCTAAGCTGTGTGCTTCGCATGCCGAATGTCAAGACCCTTTTCATGAAACATGCTGCCCATTTATCCTTCTGTGCATAGACCGAGGTTACCCACGTATTTTCATGAACATTGTACTTCGACAGCAATTGGCTCCAAGCTGTTTCAAACTAAGTCTCATCCTCGTATTTATACATACATGCCTTGAAGTCTCGCAAGAAATGCGACCCATACTTCATTAAGTTGCCCAGGTGTTTGATACCATTTTGCATCAAATGCCATGTACACAGTCCATGAGTTGTGTTAGGCAAGACCACGTGAAGGGCTTTGGCCATAGCTTGATCTTGATCAGTGAATATTGTTTGAGGCTTTTTCTGACTATGTGCCTCCAAGAATGTTTCAAACAACCACTTGAATGAGTCTACTGTTTCGTCATACAACAATGCTGCCCCAAACAACACCACTCCTCTATGGTGATTAAAGCCTGAAAATAAAGCAAGTGGCCTGTGTGCATTGTTCATGCAGTATGTGCTGTCCAGTGAGACCACCTCACCAAAGTATCCATAGTCCAATATCATTCTTGCATCTGCCCAAAATATGTTGGTTATCTGCTCGTCTGAATCCATCTGATAGGCATGGAAGAATGATGGGTTCTCCATGGTTTGTTTCTGAAAGTAACTTAGTAAACACCCAGCTTCTCCATACATCATGCTCTTTTGCCTACGAGTACGGAGGTAGCTCTTCTGATCCAAATGAGTGTACCCAAGATTACTTCGTCCCCCAGCGTGCTTGCTTGCCAATGTGAAAGCAGATCTTTGTTGGATTCCTGAGTCACTTGCCATTGCTATTTCATGCGCTTGAACATCGGACAAGCTACATTGGCAGGCTAACATATGCGTTGTCTCGGGGAGATGAAGAACATGATTGTGCTCCTCTATCAAGTCATGAACTCTAAACTTTCCATTGACAAGAGACAGAGATATTCTTGCCTTACAGTCAGTCCTCGTCTCTGCTCGAGGTTTGACTACCAAATGATCCCTTTTATCTTTCCCTTTCAATCCTTCTTTGCAACAAGCAAATCGGGAAGAAGTGATTGTTATTTTATCCTTCTTATTTTTGCTGACGTATAACTTCTTTACCCCAAATCCAATTTTACTTCCATAGTCACAGCAAAACTTCCAGGCACTTTCCATACTATCAAACTCCATACCTATTTTAGGCTTCCAATCGATCTCTGTAATAATATTTTCCCTATAACATAGATGTAAAGATTATATTAGTCAATGAAATTACCAACTGATTTAAGCACTAAAAACTTACTTAATAACATGAACAATGCAAATAATAGTAAACTAAAGCATAACTTTTTTTTATCTCTTTTTCTAAATCATTAATAAAATTTCTACACAAAGCTAACAATTTTTTGTCATCCTAACAATCATTCTACAGGCATTGTTCTTCATGGAAGTTTATTGGAAGCATTTCATTGCAAAAATAATATATCTTTCAAAATGGAAGTTTACTATTTTTTAAAAAATAAAAATTGTTTAAGCTATACTATACTTCCATTCATTTTAAAAACTAAGATTCATCCCTTGGACACCATGAAATAATACAAGAAAAATGCATCATACATCACCACATGATACATCACAAAAAATACAGGAAAAAAGTTAGACGAAAAGCAACAATAATGCATTCCATACATTATCAGATGATTGGACACCAGCAACAATGTAGATGATCAGACACCAACAATGAAGACGGACCACGGTGACCAGGCCTGCTTTCAACTCGGAGCAGGTGATTTTCCACAGCTTCGATAGAGCCTTCTTTGCAGCGTCCTCGATAGTGTTTCTGCAGCCTTGGAGATAGAGAGCACCCTAAATGCAACTGGCCAGATTGCTGCTGTTCTCAAAGCCAGAATTGCTGCTATTTTTTGCGCCAGAATCGCTACCTTCTTCTGCATGAAACTTCCATTTTTTCCTCCCCAGTGTCGCGCGCCAATGGAGCTTATTCTTCGCTTTCTAAATTAAAGCGACATCGTTTGGTCTCTTCGAAGCGATGTCGTTTCTTCTTTTGTCTAGAAAGACTCTTCGCAAAACGATGCCGTTCTCATTAATGCAAAACGGTGCGTTTTGGCTTTACTAGAACGACGTCGTTTGGAGATGCTAACGTGGCAAAAATAAAAGCGAAACGCACCGTTCCACTAATGCAAAACGGTGCGTTTCGATAAAGAACCTTTTTTTTAAAAAAAAAAAAGGGGCAAAATGTCATTGTTTTGCCCCGACAGTCGAGGACTGCATGATCCTCGAACTGCCGAGGATTCGTTCTCAATAGATATAGGTATTGTGAGTTTAAGATTATATATTTCTGAACAAAAATATTTGATATTTATTAAATATTAAATATTAGATTGATTATAAATATTTAAATATAAATATTTATTAAATATTAGATAAATTTATTAAATATTAAATCGATGCAGATATTAATTTCTAATATTTTATATTCATTTAATATAAATGGATATATAAAATATTTAATATTTAAATAATATATATTATCAAATAAAATTTTATATTTTTATTAATATTAGAATTATTATTTTAAAATTTAGTTTATAATAATTATCTAAATTTTTTATTATAAAATACCTTTTTATATTATTTATAATATTTACAAATTGTTTATTGAATTAATTTCAAGTATTGAATATTGGATTGATTAAGATATTCAGTATTTAGTATCTATTATTTCTTTAATATTTCAAGTGTTTCAAATCTTTTGAAGATCAAGTAATTTCGAATACGGATGTTGACATTAATATTTTTTTTAGATATGATTAAGTTTCAAATATTAGATATTTTGAAAGGATACAAATATAGATAAAAAATTACAAACTACTCATCTATTGTCATTCTTATAAAATACTTAAAGTTCAATAAATTTTTATATACTGATAGTTTTAACTAAAAAAGATTATAAAAATAAAAAATTAAAATCATAATTAATTGAGAATAAATTCTTTATTTGTCTTTTGGGTAATTTTTTATATTTTTTTTATTTCAAAAATTTTACAATCTAAAATATTTTAAAGGATTTTTATCCAAAAAATTCTATATATGTATTTTATTATATTATTTATATATTAATTAATGATATTTATTAAATTTTTTTATTTTCTTTTTTAAAAAAAAAAGAAGAGTCATACTGCCTGTGTGCCGTGGAGATAGATCTTTTAATAGTGTGAAAAAAGATAGATAACAAAATGTGGTTAGTACAGTTTATCAAAAAAATATTCTTAAAAATAAGTTAATACAACTTTTTTTAATGTTCTACTGTTATTTTTATAATTTTTAATAAAATAATTTTTTTATCATATAAATATTATCATTTATTAATAGTTAAAAATAAAAAAATTATAATTATTTAAATCATTTAACTTAAAAATAATAAATTTATTTTTAAAATACTAAAAACATAAAAATAAAAATTAATTTTAAGGCATACAAATAGAAAAAAAAAATATTTTCATAGACAAAACATACTCTCAATTTCTTTTAAAAAATCATAAACAAAACATGATAAATTTATTTTTAAAATATTCAAATCTTTTTATTGTTTACTATGTTAAAAAACAAACTCAATCCGTGATGAGTTTTTTTAGTCTACATGCTATAATGCAATGCGTGACTGGCTGGGAATAGGTATATGGATATTTATTGGGCTTAAAATAATAAGACGGTCAAAAAAGCCTTGAGCCCGAACCACACATTTCTATAGAAGGAATAAAACCAAACGGACACATAATAAGCGGGTTTTGATCTTCCTTTGAAACAGGCCCATTTTAGAGGCTTGGGCCTTGGTCAATGCCCGGACCCAAATAATGTTTTTTTATGAATTTTTTATTAAAAATAATGTTATTTAAAATATCTGCACACTAAATATAATTTTATTTCTCAAAAAAAATTTAAATATTTATTTATTATATTTAAAAAATTAATTATTTTTGTTATACTTAGCCTACGTTAATAATATTATTAATTCTAATTTGGCAACATTTTGTTGATAAAAAGATCATAATTGATTAATCTAATCAACACAATCACAATTTAAATAATTTTTATAGGATGTGTTTATCGCTAAATCTATCTGTCGGATTTAAAATCCTACTACGAAACACTATATATCTTAAAATTTTGACATCAACCTAATATTGTTTGGTGCCCACTAATATATTACAAAATTAACTTATAATGAAGTTTTAAATACAAATTATAAAGAGATTTTAGATTATTTGCTCACACAATTATAGTTTTTAAATTATTTTAAAATTTGATCACTTTTAAAAATCCCTCCGCCATTTTATGAAATTGTGTGACATTATTATATTCTGAGAGAAGAGGTTTGGCCATACTAAACAATCCCTTTATCTTTAAAAAAATGAGACCAACATGTAATTCAAACCGAGAGAGACAGGAGGCGTAATAAGAGCCAAAGATTGATGAAATCATTTATAATGTAGAAATAACGGATGGCTTAGGAATGACAATTAGTCAGTATCTTTTTTATTATTTATATATGTCTAAAATATGTGATATCGGAATTATAATTGAATTTTAAAAAATATCATTTATATTTAAAATAATTGAATATGTGAAATATCTAAAAATAATAAATAATTTATAACCAAATAATTTATCAACTATCTAATATATGATAATGATTTTATTCGATATTTATTAAATAATGAGTTATTTTTATATAAATATTATTAAGTATTTATAATATTTATATTTATTGTTATCTTTAAGATAATCTATAAGACATTGTTTTATTTAAATATTTAAATATAAATTTTTTTTGTTAAAATAAAAAATAAGTATTTTATTAACTAAATTTTTTTTATTTTTTATGATTATTTTTTTATTTAAAAACTATAAATATTTAATATTTAAAATTTTATAAAAAATTTATATTATTATTTCGATGACGACATATCAATTTTTAAATTTTTGTCCCATCAGCAACAAAGAATTATTATTATATGGTTGACTTAAATAAATGTTATAAGCGGCTGTAATGCGCTCTTGTGTTTGCGGGTGCCAAAGTGCTTATTCACCAGTCCCCACATCCTATTTCCCAACCAAATCCTCTGTATGTGAGAACTGACAGTACCAGATACTCACAAAAACGTCACCAAGCAATCAAAATTATTATTATTTTTTTTCAACCAAGAAAGATTAAAAAGGATTTAAATCTTTTTTAGTTAAAAATTAATATATATTCTTATAATAAAAAATAAAAATAATAAATTTTTATTAATATAATTTTTTTTTATCTCTCTCATATTAAAAAAATTAAAATAAAAAAAGCACAGAACATCTAAGATAAATTAAAAAGAATTACTACAGTTTTCTTGAAAGAAACAATATTATTGATGAGATGATCACTAATTATCATCTATCATTCATTCCCTTTCAATTTCCAAGTCAAAGAAGAAGCTTCTTTGGAATCCCATGCCCCAAAGTTAATGTACAATCACTAACTTTTAAATGGTTTGTAATATATAAATTTATGTTAAAAATAAATTTTATAATATAATAATAGGATTTAAATAATATAATTAAATAAAATAAACATATATTAATACAAAAAATATATTAATATATATATAATATTTAATATCAAAATATTTAAATTTTAAGATTAAATTTTATACCAGACTCAAATATCTAATCAATTTTTATTTTAAAGTTTTAAAGTAAATAAATAAATGATTATATTTATAAATATTTAAAATATTTTTTCACACTTAAAAATTATTACTATTAGAAGTATTTATTTAAATAAAAAGTATATAACTAACTCTTTTATTTAAAAAATTAAAATTTTTTTAAAAAATTTTCTGTTAATTCTCTTATAATACAAAAAAATCTTTTTAAAATAAATAGTTTATTACACTTCAAAAATTTTAATCTTTTTTCGGCTTAATTAATTTTCTAACACTTGCCAACAAAAAATTTAAATTGTTCATAAATACTTTGTGCCAACTTTTTATTAAGTCTGCTAGATTCTTAGTGCAACACCGCAAGTACACATTATTCGGGTTTTTTAAAAAAAAAATAGTTCAAACATATTCTTTATGGAACAGAGATAAACAATACAACATGAGAATATGAGGAAGGAATTAGATTCTGTCGTCGAAAAAAATGACCTTTCCGCAAAGAGAAAGACAGAACATTAATTACACGTAGACATGTCAGGGAAAGAAATAAAAATCTTGCATCCTCCTATAATATAGTATTTATTTGTTTTAATTTATTCTTTGAATTGATTTTTTAATTAAATATAGATTTAGAAAAAGTGTTAAGAGAGATAAATAATTATTTAACAAAATTATTTAATAAGTGCTTTTAAATATTTTGTATTTTAAGAGATATTTTACAATCTTGAGAGAACTAATTTTTAATTATATTTTTCTTCTAATGATTTATTATTGTATGTGTGAGACTTATATTTTTTATTTACTTTTATTATATTCATATTTTAATTTATATATTCTTTAATCTCATATCACTTAATCGATGTAACACTTTATTTAATATACTTATTATTATAATTTTCAACATAAACTACTCTAGAATATTTTTTTTATTCAAATTATATAATCATATTAAAGTTAGTTAAAATTAGTTTGCATTTTCTAATTTAAAAACTTATTCAAAACTTTCATGTAATTTAATATTTATTATTTATAACTCTTTCATGATTTGTTTTTTGATGAAAAAAAGAGGAATCAAAACTATTCTCTAGTGAATGTCAATGAGGTATAGAACCTTTAAAACGGGTTAGCTCTGATACACTAGTTCATATAACTCAGTAAAATAATTAAGATTATGTTAAAAATTTTTTAACCTATATAAAAATAGGATGATCCGATCTTACCCTAAACAAAAGTGGGTTAAACACAGGTTATGCCTAAGCTAGCTTGATTTTTTTTAATTTATTAATTTTAATGTTATTTTAAATATTTATATAACAAATTAGTTACATAATTTTACATTCAATTCAAATGATATTTTTTATTTAATTCATATAATTATTTTAATTTATATTTTATTAGTATATTTTATTATTTTGAATTATAAATGAAAATAAATATTATGGTAACAATTTTTTAGTAAAAATTAATACAATAATAATGGAATGAGTGAATGATAGTAAAAAATAAGCAATAAAAATAAATTTATACTTGTTATTTTATGGCTTTGATATGTAATGAATTCGTGTATTATGTATTTTAATTATTTTTAATTATTAAATTTTATATAATATATTATAAAGTTGTATTTGAACAAAATAATTCAATGATAATATTAGAGGTATTTCAATTACTTTATTATAAAATTTATTTTTTTAAATAAAAAAATTATTTAAAATTTTTATAGTAATTTAATCAATATTACATATGCCTATTAATTTATATATGTAATATTTATACAAATATTTATATATATAAATGTATATGTGTTAACGTAATACACACAAAGATTTATATATATATATATATATATATATATATATATATACATACACACGTATATATATTCATGTACTTACATAGAAATAAATACATGCATAAGTATACATATGTGTGTGTAGATATCTATTTGTATGCAAACATATGTATTTATTTACATACATATATTTATAAATTATAGTTATATATATATATATATATATTAGTTATAACTTACAACAACAAAAAATTTATAAGTATTATGATTATCTAAACAAGTAATTTAAAATATAAAGAATTTAAATTGTAAAATTTTAATTTCTCCAATCCAAATATAACTTAATTGTGTGTTTTTTCTTGTTTGTGGTTAAATAATTTAGATATAATTTTTATTATAATCAATTATTAAGTCATGTAATGACATAATTTGTCATCTTTAAATTTTATATATTGTACTTTAATTATATTTTTTCTTATTTGTTTTAAGAATATTTAAAAAAAAAGTTAGTATGATAAGATATAATTATCATTTTAAAAGTATTATTTATTAAATTAAATTACATATTTTTTAAAAAAAATTAAGGGCTAACTTGACCTAACATGTGGCCTTAATAGAGTTGGGGTGCGTTGGGCTAAGAAAACAGTGACTAATTTTAAAAATGAGTTGGTCCAATCTATTATATACAAGTTAAAATAAGTTTAGATTAGAACAACTTATTTTGACAGCTCTATAGAGACGTAATAAGCAAACAAGGGAAGAACAATTTCCAAAGGAAAATCCTCGCAAGTTGGTTTTAGAGTAAAATAATGATTTGGTCTCTCAAAAATACAAATGAAATATTTTAATTTGATCTTTGAAAGATTAATTCTCAATCAATTTAGTCATTTGATTAAAAGATGAAAGAAAAGTTAATTGACAGTGATATTAACAGATGTTAATTTGACTATTAAATAATAAATTAGATATATTCAATAATAAAAAATAAAACACATCATATTTATAAATTAAATATTGTTAAAATATACAATTTAAATTTTTTATATGTAATTTGTAAATCTGATATATTTTATTTTATAAATTACACATTATCAAAATACATTATTTGTATCTTTTTATTAAATAAGATTCAATTAATTATTTAATAGTTAGTTATCGTTAATTAATATTATTGTTATTTGATTATCTATCAATTTTATTACTTAAAAAATTAAATTAATTAAAAATTAATCTTTTAATAATTAACTTAAGATATTTTATATTTTAATAATTAAATTAAAAAAATTATATTTTAAAAACTAAATTATTAATTAATCCTATTTTTAACGAGGCCATCGCCGTATTTATTGGTTTATCAAGACTCATACTTTGAGAAGCATTGCATTAAACTTTTTATTTCTTGAATAATCGGTCAAGCCGATGTGTTTATGATTTGACACTAAGTGATTCAATTCTTTTATTCAACACTCTAAAATTATTAAATAATTTAAAGTATAATATGATATAATAAAATATTAAGTCATTTATACTTAATTTTTTTTTAGAGATATCAAAATTAAACTCTTCTATTTTTAAAACCAATACTCTCTTATCTTTAAAGATAAAAAACTTATAATTTTACTTATTTTAACTAAAATATTTTTAATGATATTATTAAATTTTTTAAAAATTATAATTTATTAAAAAATATATTTTAAAATTATTTTTTAAAAATTGTAAATTATAAAAACTATTTTTTATATTATTCAAACACATACTTAATTATATAAATAATAAGTATAAAAATATTTTAATCAAAATAAATAAAAGTATATATTTTTTTATTTCTTAAAAAAATTATAATTTTTTTAAAATTGATGAGAGTGCAATTTATTCTAAAATATTACATAAATTATAAATGTCGAAAAATTATGAAAATTTATCTTGATCTAGTACAATCTTTGATGAAAAGAATTCAAAATTAATGATTACTGTAAACAAAACAAATGATCAATGGTCATTATGAAATATAGACAAATCATTTCAAGTATATTTTTGTGTTTTGAAAATTTTTTATTTTTATTATTTCATTATCCTATGGTAAATATGGGAAAGGTTCCTGTCTTATGTCCAAATTTTCTATTAGTTTGAGATCTAAAAAAATGAAAAAGTGACCAATGATAATCTAAAAAAACAATATTCAACCCAAAATGAATTGAAGTAGAATTGAAAGACAAAATACCAAAGGTTTTTTTTAAGGGTTAAACCAATTTTTTTAATAAATTTATTTTTTGTTTGGGTCAATTTTTATTGGTTCCGTTAAAATAAAAAAATAAAAAAACATAGGTAAGCTTAGTGATAAATATAAGAGAGATTCTATTTTATTGTCCAAATTTCTCATTATTTTGAGATTTAAAAAAATATAAAAGTGGCACTTGTTAATTTTTTTAAAAAATATTCAGTCCAAAAAGAATTTAAGTAAAATTTAAAGGAAGATTATTTTTTATAAGGTTAAACTAATTTTTTATAAAAAATATAAGATAGTTTAATGATAATGAAACAAAACACAGGAGGTTAAGTAATAATTATAAAACAGGACAAATTAATTTTGAATCAAATAATATATACATTCAGAAGGTAAATAAAAAATTAAAAAAAAAGAAATGCACAAATAAGTCCTCTCTTTCTTTTCCTTTGACTTATCTTATTTAACAACCTTAAAACACTAATCAATATTATATTATTTTTTAGAAGATTTTTTTTTGGCAAGGATAATAGGCGGGAGACATGGGTGCATGCGAGAACTATGCTCTCTGACCTGGCCTTCGGATCGTCTGCTGTCCAAGCTTGGTGCTGTCGCTTGCTGTTGGGAGAATTCTCGTCGTCCGCTTCATCCGAGGCTCTGGAGCGTGCCACATCGCTGTGAGTTTTTTTTTTTGTTTTTCAGACGTATGAAACGCACCATTTCATACGTTCAAGAATACCACTTCGAGGGCATTTTCTCCTTCGCCCATTCAGTCGCGGTATCATCTCCCTCCTCGAGTGCATCTTTTGTCGCTGTTGCAGGCACCGTCGCCGCTGAAGAGAACCACCACAGGAGGTTTACAACTGAGAATGTCGTTTAAAGTATGTTGAATTGCTTTGCAGGGAGCTAGGGTCAAAAGCTGATGCAGATAATTTGGAGCATGAGGTTTACATTTGGATTTCCGTTGTGACGTTTATATGCAGGGATTTGCAATGAATGTACAACCTTCAGAAGCAGAAGCAGGCTTCGATGTTACAAACGCAGAGAAACGGTGCGTTTCATACGTCTGAAAAACAAAAAAAAAAACTCATAGCAACGTGGCACGCTCCAGAGCCTCGGATGAAGCGGACGACGAGGATTCCCCCGACAGCAGGCGACAGCACCAAGCTTGGACAGCAGGCGATCCGAAGGCCTCTGACCTGAGACTTGAACTAGTGGAGAAAAAGAATTTATGGTCACCAGTATTTGTGTTTTGGTATATGACTATATGTATTATGGTGTATGTTAATTATTTACTTTTAAATATAAAATAATTATTATATATTAAAATAATAAATAAATATTAAATATTTTATTTTTTAACATAAATTTTAACTCTTCACACTCTATTGTATTGTTTTATATCCAATTTTTGAAATTTATATATTTTATCATATGTAATTTTGAAATTTATAATTAAAAAAATTTAAATTTTTGAAGAATTGAATGTACGTACGAGTTATTTAGAAGGAAGTATGCTTTTAAGATGTCCACAATAAAATTCATAATGGACATAAAAGAAGGTTAAATTATTCATATCATATCTATAATTTTATTCAATTTTAATTAAATCTTTATAATTTAAAAATTTGTAATTGAATCTCTATATATTAACAAATTTTTAAATTAATCCTTATAAGCTTGAATTTTTGTCAAAATTTTGATGATATGCTAATTATATATTATCTTAAAATTTATTTAATTCAAGTTAATTTATTCATATTATTTAACATAAATTATATTTTATTTAATATATGTAAGTCATTTTTACATTATTATTTAATTTTTTATTGACATAAATTATATATATTTAAAGTACTAAAATATTATATATTGATAGTATTAATAAAATTTAATATAATTTTAACAAAAAAATTGATAACAAAGACTAATTTAAAATTTTATTAAATTATAGAGATTCAATTATAAAATTTTAAATTATAAAAATTTAATTAAAAATTGAGTGAAATTATAAAATTACAAACATAATTTAACCATAAAAGAATTATGCATAGTGAGAAAATAAGGTATGTACTCTATACTGGCATTTAACACTTATTTTTAAAATATATTTATTTTTAAATAGAATTTTAGAAAAACAGTTTATGTTTAAAAATTTTAGTTAAAAAATATTTTTATCAATATTTGGAAAGCAATGTTTATTTAAAAAAATTGTATAAAAATACTTTTAATTATCAAATTATAAAAAAGAATACATATTTAAATATTTTAGTTTTTTTATTAATGTTATTTAAATAGATAAATAATTATTACTGTTAATTTTTTGAAAGAAAAAAAATTAAAAATTAAATATTTTATTAGGAAAATTTTTTTATTAAAATTTTTTATTTATCATTATATTCTTTTATATTTGAACGATTTCATATTTACTATTAATAATATTTTATTAATTAAAATTAATAATTTATTTAATTAATAAAATAATTAAAAACAATTAATTTATTTAGCTAACAACAAAAGAAACTTCAAGTTTGCATCTTAACAAAATTAATGCCCTTCACGTAGTATGCGTTCATGTTTCCTTTAAACGGAATTCATGTTTATGCTTGCTTTATAGTACATCTTCAGTGGATCTCAAAAAAAGTAACGGAAAGTAAATTTGAAGAACTTTTGGATAAGATAATTTTAAGTATATATATTTTGTTAATTTATTTGTGTATTAATTGATAATATTTAATTAATTTTTTTATTTTATATTAATAAATTTATATATTATAAAAAAATAATAAAAATTTATTGAATATAATTGAATAATACATAAATAAAGCCTTAAAAATTTACTTTCCACAATTCCACTTCAATTTTATCAAATGTTGGTATTGTTTTTTACCAAATTAAACATTTTGGTCTATAACATTGAACTATACTAATAATTTAGTCTTTAAAAGATATACTTATTGAAGTTTTAGTCTTTGAAAGATATTAATTATAAAAATTAATATCTAAAAATTTAAAATACTATTTTTGTTAATTCTTTCGTTAAATGTCATTAAAAAAATTTAAAAAACGTATTAATGTATATCGTTAGTTGTTAATGTGAAAAATATTAATTATAAAAACTAATCCTTAAAAATTTAAAATATTATACACATTAATTCTTCTATCAGTACGTTCCTCAAATATTTTTAACGACACTTAATAATATAGAGACTAACATAAAAAATATTTTAAATTTTAGAAAACATATTTTTAAAGACTAAAGTATTAATAAACATATCTTTTAAAAAATTAAATTATTAGTATAGTCTATAACATTATATATTTATTGAATTATATGAACTAAATTATATCTTTATATTTTTATTATTAATTTTTTAATAAAAAAATTAAAAAAATTTTAAAAAATCATTCGTGTGATGAGTTATATATATATATATAATATTTAACACAAAAATAAGTAAATAAATAAATAAAAGGTATTCTGCGTGTTACGCCATAATCCCATTCTTTGCTCCACATGTCACTGCTCAATACCAAATCTTCAGTCTCTCAAGACGTGTTCTCGTGGACTCATCGTTAAAGTTATTAATCATAAAAATAATATAGTGGTATCAAAGAAGGTGTGGATTAAAGGACACGGAAGAGATAAAAAATAAAAGTCTGCAAGGCTAGTCGTTTCTTTAATCGTTATTATAATCATCAATCAATCTTGATATGCCTTTCCACTGATCAATAGTGGCCTCCCAAAAGAAAAGGTAAGAGTGAAAAAGAATTTCAACTTTATATTCTCAAATCTTGTATATTACTATGGCTGGGCGGAGTTTTATTAATCATAGGAACTGAATTGCAAAAGCAGAAGATTACCTTGAAGTGCCAAGCATACGTAGAATCAAAATGCACTAATGTGCTTCCCCAAAAAAGTAATGGCAGCCTAATTATGGTATACCAATCATTCATGTAAGAGGGGCACATGGCTCCATTCAGAGGTACGGGGCATTTCCTTAATTTGTATGGATTTTCTCCCACCACTAGCTTTTAGTGCAAGCTGCAAATTGTAGCACAAGAAAGGCAACATTTGTGTCATTTTCTTCATCGAGATTAGAAAAAGCCAACACTAAATAACATTATCATAGCGAATATTTTATATTATCGTCGCATTTAAATGGTAGAAGATGGTACTAACTATCAATAAGATGTCATATTTGTTGTCTATTGAAACCATAACGTAATATGGAATATCCAGGTTAGGCCCACCTCCAGATAAAACTTGAAAGCATCTCGATCAGAGACCATTAATCCTTGCACTATGAACATTAAGAAAGGAAGAAGAAGTTTGTGAAATAAAATAAAGGCTGGGCAGTGGTCAAAATTCTTTGTACATGTCATTACTCAGTCTTAGTTTAATGTTAATGAAATTCAAGGGACCATCATTAGCTTTAAATAAACCCAATGGAGAAAGGAGCTGATAAGATAAGATTAAGTGGTTTGCCCACAAATTGGTGACATCCACGTCACTAACCGATCTTTTCTTGCTACCCTTTTCAATTCTTCTTTCCACAAAACAAGGCCTTCAAATTAAAGCAGGCACAACTCCTTACTTCAATTATTCTTTGGTGTAGTTTGTACGCTGCTTGATACAGTCCTAACATATCTTTTCACCGCCACAAATATAGTGGTGTTAGTATAGAAACAGGCAAATGATGCAATATTCCACTCTGCATATCTACTTATCATATTGTTTCTGGTTCATTAACAGATTACCCCTCATTTTCGCATCTGGAGCCGTCAAATCACATAGAAGCAGGCCTGATCAATATCCAATAGATGCCCCCATAGTTTTTAACTCCACCGAATACCACCTATATGTTAGATTGTTCTAGAGAAATATTTATAGCAAGAGAAATGACATTTGCACTATGAAAACTTCCATTCGAACCAATAACATTGTCACGGCAAAATAATAATAATAATAATAATAATAATTACATTATTGTTGTGAGATCTAATTAAAATGTGAGAACAGATATGAGAAACAAAGACATGAAACGATAAGCATAAGATGCAGCAATCATTTGGGAAATATTTTGACAAAAAATTATGCTAGCTAGAGGAAGTTAATCTGCTGCCTCAGGTACACTGCATTACAAACCATACTGGATTGAATCACATTATTTATATGGAATCCTATGTTGTTTGTTTAATACATGACAAGTCAAAATTTTAAACTTGAGATCTCTTATCAACTACTCAGTCCTCACTATTAGACCATGCCTTGGGAGACAAGGTTGAAATGGTTTATATACTTATACTACAAATCTTAAACAAGTATATGTACCAAATTAAAATTAACATTAATCCAATGAAAAGTACATGATGATGAAAGAGAAATGAATTTAATGTCTCTATCTGTAAGTGTTCCTAGTGGGAAAGCTACCTAGCAGGAAAAATGAACATTAATGTTTACTTGTAATTTGGTGGAGAAGGTGCAGTGTGAATAATTAATTCGTTAAAAATGTTTTACTTTATTTTCATTCAAAATATTTATTATGAGTTAAGTACTAATGTTAATTACTCTATTTTCAATACACCCTTTATTTATTTATCTATTTAACTTTTGCCTTCCCAAGCAAGTATAAGATAGTATATTCTACTTGTTTTCAAATTATCTATTTCCACTCCATCCACTTTCGTATCTTCTAAATACAGTCAGCAATTCTCCACTAATCATACTATAAATTTTATTAAGACACTTAACAATATTCTACGAACATATGACTTTAGATAAATAAATGCATAAACAAACTCTTGCATAAAAATAATTTATTAAAAACTTGAACATGATATTAACAAATGGTAAAAACCACTTTTTTCTTTTTTTTGGTCTTATTTTCAGTATTTACCAATATGTCTCATACTGGATGACAATCAAGAGTTAAGATGATAATTAAATCATAAAATATTTTCACCTAATAAACTAGTCTTTGAGATAAATATTACTTATGACATCAATCATATCATCATCAATCAGTACCAAAACTTTCTATTATGCTTACAGTTTTTACCAATATGTCTCATACTGCCTTTTGCTAGTTTCATGTAGCCACTTCGGCAGTAATTTGCTTTTAAACAAAAGGTAAAAATCAAAAGTTACCAGATGATTCCAGCCTAATACTGCTTAGGGCACCACACTAACTTTTGTTAGCTTTATTTACTACGAATGTCAATAAACTTTGCATTTAATAATAGTTTCTAAAGGAATATCTATCTCCATTTTCGTTATATTATGAGAGAAAAGATTATCTGTAAACATCTTAAATTCTTAATATATTTTTTTTCAATTCTCCACTATTAGAGTTTTGTCCTCTTCTACTTTCAATCCTGGCCTTTACTAAAGTCAAGGGACGCAACAATCATTTATTCAAATTGTGAAAAAGGAGAAGATCCAGTAACTTCCGTTAACTTTTTCCCTTCCATCCATTCATGTTTGGGCAAATGTTCTCACCTTTTTCCTGTTATGTTTCGTCCAGCCACCATAGTGCTTGAGATGACATGTATATACATTAGATTATCTCCAACTGTCTTCAGGAAAGATTAGTGTACTATTTCACAGATGAGTTGCCTATGAGAAAGTCCTTCTCAAGTAGAAGTGACCATTGATTAATTAGAAAATCTATATGTTGAAGTGATAATGGATCCAAGGGTTATTTTGATCAGTGCCAAAACACTAAACAATTACAGTAATGTACTTCGTGAGGCTACAGAGAAAAATAATCCTGAAACTTAAGTTGACAGATTGATCTATTACTCTGATTATTTTCCTATAATGGCTGACGACAGCTTTGTGAATTGACCGTGGCAGATGAGCATGCGTGCAACACATGAGCGGTGGATATGCAGATCGAATTGATTATTAAAATAATGATATGGAATGATACATGGTATATATAAATAAAGCTTGTGCATACAAAGGTGGCCATAAGTCATTGAGTGGAGAAAGTTCCCCTTGTAAGAAAATATTTGAGTGGCTTAGGAAAATAGATGAAAATGGTTCAGCAGGAATTCCGAAAAGGTCCATGGACAGAACAGGAGGACTTCAAGTTGGTCTCCTTTGTTGGCTTGTTTGGAGACCGGAGGTGGGATTTTATAGCCAAAGTTTCAGGTTTGAAGGTGGCGGGGGACAGTAATAGGTATGCTTATTTGGGCATGCTGGATTATGGAAGAAGCAGCCTTTAACCACCTAATTTTGTTGTAGGTTTGAATAGAACAGGTAAGAGTTGCAGGTTACGGTGGGTTAATTACCTGCATCCTGGTCTCAAACGAGGCAAGATGACACCCCAGGAAGAGCGCCTAGTGCTGGAGCTTCACGCGAAATGGGGAAATAGGTTTGAGAATATGCAGAAAGCTGCTAACTAAACTTTTTCTAGACCATGTCCTTTATTAGTTCTTCAACTACTTTAAAGTTAATCACTCAATTTCTTTGAATTGCTTTTCTTACTCAAATTCACTGCTTTCGATGATTATCACATGTAGATGGTCAAGAATTGCTCGGAAATTACCAGGGCGCACGGACAATGAGATTAAGAATTACTGGAGGACTTACATGAGGAAGAAGGCCCAGGAAAAAAAGCGGTCAGTTACTCCATCATCAACATCTAGCTGTCTTTCTTCACTATCATCAAATAACCATGCAGTGGATTCACATCCTTCCAAAGAGAATGGAGAAGAAAGCTTTTATGATACAGGAGGTCCTAATATGATTGATTCAACAGAAATAAAGATAGGGAAAGAACAAGAAGGTGAGCAGTGTTACTCCATGGATGACATATGGAAAGATATTGCTGTGTCGTCAGAAGAGAACATTCTGCAGCCAATCTATGCCGGGCATATTGAAGAGAACTGCAACTTCTCTTGTCCTCATATGCCATCTCCCTATTGGGAGTATTCTTCAGACTCGCCGTGGGTGATGGATAAAGAAGAAAGTAAGATGTTTCTCCCCACGAGTGATCAATTGTTTTCCTATTACGAACAAGGGAAAGCATTTCTAACTGGCTAATCGGGCTTTTTCAGTCCGTGATTTGTTCATATGTGTACTACCTGTTGTAAGGAAGTCTAACCTATGTAGTATAGTTAGTTTCTTTAAGCTTTTTGGCACAGTCCTCCGTAGTGTGAAACAGCTGGAATCATCTTATGTATGACCGTAGTCTTCGTCCGGTGCTTTTACTTTTACCAGAAACACGAAAATGTGAAGAAGCCTCCAACAGGGGGGTCATATGTTCTGAATGTAAAATACCAAGTATTTGTTTAATGGAGTTTAGATTTGATCTAGACACCTGTTAATATGGATATTTCGTTCTATAGATTAAAAGCTGATGTATTGATAACTTTTCAATCAGAATCAGATAGCATGCACAACATACAGATCACGCAGAAGTGCTGCGTACCTTAATCCCACTCCTAACCTTGTCTTTGATGTGAGAGTTTCTGTAAGTCTAAATATTTTCTTTAGCACAAAATATCCCGGATATTAATGTGACTTTATAGGAAATTAAACATGATTGTCTAAGAGAACCTGATTAAGGTGCAGTTCATAATGCACACTTATATTGTGTGCATATATATATATATATATATATAAAAAAGTTATTTTTGTTAGGGACTAGGCAGAAGGGCAACGTAAAACCAAAGTCATATCTAGTACCAGGACTAAAGCTAGTTTACAGGGGCTCGCAGTTCACCTGATGCCCCATACTAAAGCAAGTTCTGCTAATCCTTGGTCATGCATACTAAATCTTGAGAAAAACGAATATAATTTAATCCAGTTTTGTTCTGTCCTCCCTAGAAAATAGTAATAATTAAACACTTTAATCTTTCATCACTTTCGAGAGATCATGGATCCCAAATATTGACTTAAGACTAGCCTGAATCAACTCAATTTAAATCTAAGCGAACCTTGCGCACCCAGCAGCTCGGAATATATAGTTTTGTTAGGAATGGCTTGCTTCTTGTTGGATCAATAATACTACTGATAATTAAGTCATCGTTGATAATTAAGAATGATAGTAGTAATGATAACTTGGCCAATAAAAATGTAATGATGATTGAGTCTGGTTGCGCTGGCTACTCTGCTCTCGAAGGTCAGGAATCTGCTGCAGCCATGAAAACTCCTCCTATGATTGGCTTTACAACCAAAAAACCTAGTTTACACTCGTAGATATACACACAGACTGACAAATACACATTTATAGAACATATATGATACAACAAAATTGACGAAGCAAGAAAATGAGAAAACAGGCTCTGTTATCAAATTCTGATACATCTAGTTTGCATTTTTGGCAGTTAAAGGTAAATTTATGCAAATAATAGTCAATCGTAGTTTCAGATTAAAGAATACTCTGGAAACACTTCATATTTCGTATCAACAAAATAAGACAAGGTGAGATAAACGACAGATTAACTACTTGAACATAAGTATGTCAGGAAGATTAATCAAATGCCTAAGCAAAAGATAGCAGATAACAAACTCAGACAACTCACCGGATTGAATACATTGCTTGAATCTTTGGCGTAACCACGAAATAATCAATAATCAGAAGCTGCATTCATAAAATAGCATTTCACCTTGGGAGATCAAGCAAACTTACAACTATGCATGGTTGCTGCTAAGATTCCAAATTCAGTTCTGAAGGTGCTTTCTATCAAGTATCAAATCCTTACCCTAAGCGGCAATATTTTATTGGGATTTGGATCAAGCGAGCCTTCGGTTTTGCACGCTTTTTAGTTTTTTCCTTGTGGCCTTCATCTTTATTCTTTAATTAAATTTTGGTCGTTTCTTTCATGAACCACGATCTGCTCTCTTTCCTGCTGAAAAGTTTTAAAAATTAAGAAATTAGTATTCTTCTCTGACATGGACAAAAATAGATATTGGATGTTTAAAATAATATACACATCAATTTGATTGGCATCATAAAAGTTACTAATTCATTGACATAACGTGAAATTTACCAAAAAAAGAAAAAATGATAACAAATATTTATTTATTTTTGCCTATTTTCAGCCAACAAAGAAAAAATGACTTCTTGTATCGTACCTTTTTTCCATTTAAAGTATTGGGAAAACACGGGTCCTTAATTATTTTTATTCTCTCTTCATTTCTTTTTCGGTTCTTTTTACTTTTGTAAGTTGTTTCTCTTTATTCGGAAGTAGAAAAAGTTATAAACTGCCAACCTCTGCATTCATTTTCCCATTTGATTAATTAATTTTCATAGTTATATTTAAATGTTTAAATAAGCCCGATACCTACCAATATCTAAGTCTGGCATATTCCCACAAGACGCATTGGAAGGTCTGCGGACAAAATTGGAACCATTTATGAACTGAAAGTTTTATGTTGGATGCTGCATAGTGCATAGTTAAAACCAGCAATTGCAAACTTAAATAAGCACAAAATAATGAAAAGTGAAGAACACAAACAGAGATGATGGAGAACCAAATTCTGAATCTCCTCCCAACAACGATGACCTACCAGAGGATTTAGCAAATATTATTCTGTTTGGCTCTTTCATTTCCCTCACAGTGCAACCCAAGCTCTTTACAAGTGATTCCCACGATCTCCCCTTCCAAGGAGGAATATTTATCACTCCAAACACCATGGACAGATGCTCTGATCATTCGGCTTTGCGGACAATCAATAGACTCAACTTCATTCAACAAGTTGGGTTAGATATGGAATCTAAGAACACATACAATGGTGCTGGAGCTTGGCAAGCTTAGGGATTCTACGTTATTGGCTTGAGATACTTGGAGGACCTTTGTACAGCACTGATGGGCCATCCTACATGTTGAGGTTGTTTACCTCCTATCTTCTAGTGGGTTCCAATAAGCTCTTGGAACATCCAAGCCTGCAAGGCATAAGAGGTCATAGTCACAATGGGGTTGGAGTTTCTATTGTAGACTTCGATGGTGAAGTCAAATGTTGTGAGTACGAAGAAGGAAGGAGGGAGAGATCGGGAGTTTGAGATAGGAGAGTAGAGTGGAAGTGAAGTGTTTTACTTAGGCATGTGAGTTTTATACCTTGGGTCCAGAGGGTAGGATAGTAAATTTACTTTATCGGATCAAGTCCCCAATGTGGGTATGCGACCTATCGAGCCAATCTGACATGATTAAGATGAGTGGGCAAGTGATTGATTGATCATAGATTATTTATGTCAACGTCTTCTTTGTTATGGAATGACTATGATGCTTTCGAATTGAAGGGCTTTTGTCCTTACCCAATATTCTCCAACGATTGTTAGTCTTTAAACATTTATTAAAAGATTTGAAAATAGTGAGTGTACTATATTTATATTCGATGTGAGTCTGTCTTCCCCTCTCTTATTTTCCCTTCCTTCCTCTCTTTTTCAAATGGCAGCTTATGTCTTCTTGCAGTGTATCAAATGTATAATTATATTAATGAGAATATGAAGCTATCATAATAAATTTAATCACGAGGGGAAAAAAGGTCTATATGGTATAAGGCATGCAAATTATTTTATAATGAACAATATATTTGCAAGATCAATATATGCATGTGCATAAACAATGATTAGGCATAATTAAGAGATATAAGAAAATTCCTTTCCCAAGGTGGGGGTGTTTGGTGGTGCCTTTTGAGTGCATGGAAAAATTTTCTTTCAATACACTCTGCACCTCTTTAAGCCTTCAAGGGAGGGTATTCTTTAGGCGCGTTCTTTAAGTGCACCTTGGCACATTTTTTTGGCACACATTGGTGTGTCTTCACGCACTTGGGGCTTAATTTTAATTACCAGTGCTAGCTTTGATAGTCTTCCTATAAGAGATGTGACAAAAGTAGTTCCCTTTATTTGGGTAATGTGATAATAAATATAATAATAGGTATAACATATAACAATATATTTCTCTAGAAGAGAATACAATGTTCTAATTGAAGGTATTTGATGCACTCAAGTCACACATCGCCGCATCTTCTAGTTTCTGCAAGAGCGAATGCGGTGCCTTGACACTTTGAGCTTTATGTATCAAGAGCAGGCTTGATCATGTCCTGCCTCTTTGGGCCTTCTAGTCTTCACTTGCATTTTTTGCAAGAGCAAGCGCGATGTCTAACCACTTTGGGCCTTATAGTCTTCTCTTGCATTTTTTGCAAGTTTGGTTAGGCACAGTACTTTACCTCTTTCTGGGATTTTTGGCTTTCATTTGTTGCAATTAGGGTTAGATGTGGTGCCTTGCCTCTTTGTGGACTTTTTATCTTGCATTTGTTGCAAGTACGATTGGGCGAGGTGCCTTGCCTCTTTGTGGGCTTTTTAGCTTGCATTTATTACAAGTAGGGTTGGGAGCGATGCCCTGCCTCTTTATGGGCCTTTTAGCTTGCATTTGTTGCCAGTAGGGTTGTCTCTTTATGGACTTTTTATCTTGCATTTCTTGCAATTTTGGTTGGTGACCACTCAAGTTGCCATTCAACATTGTATGTTCTATTTTCCCTTTCAATTGGGGGAGGGGTCGATCTTCATTCAACATTATAGATTTTGCCTTCCCCTTCAAGGGGGTTGATCGTCATCAAGCATTGTAGATTTTGTCTTTCCCCTTGGAGGGGTCAATCTTCATTCAACATTGTAGATTTTGTCTTTCCTTTGAGAGGAGTCGATCGCTATTCAGCATTGTAGATTTTATCTTGCCCTTCAGAGGAGTCGATCTTCATTCAGCATTATAGGTTTTTGCCTTCCCCTTTGGAGGGATTGATCTTCATTCAGCATTGTAAATTTTGTTTTCCCATTCGGAAGGGTTAATTGCCATTCAGCTTTGTAGCTTCTGGTTTCTCCTTCAATGGGATTGATGGCCATTCAGCATTGTAGGTTTTGTCTTCCCTTTTGGAGGGATTGATCTTCATTCTACATTGTAGATTTTACCTCCCCTTCGGAGAGGTCAATCACTCTTTAGCATTGCAGGTTGAGATTATGAGTTATGCTATTCTCCCTTTATGTGTAGTGATTATGAACATCAAGGAAACACATTGGAGAGGCCCACAAAGATAACATCACAAAGTTGTGAGAGAGAGTATCGAGTAGCATAGAGAGAAAACGGGAGAGAGAGAGAGCTGAGAAGAGAAAGGGGAAGAGTTCACCGTCGTTGACCACCATTGTTGTCGTTTGCTATGTTGTTGTTGCGTCTCTGTTGCCTTCCACCCAAACAAGGTAAGTGGTCAAATTTCCTCCTTGTTAGAACGATTGATTATGTCATGTAAAGGAAGATGTAATTTTTGGCTTCTATATGTATTAGATTGGGTATATAATTTTTGGTTTCTATATTGTGAACCGCCAAATCTGAGATATTTTGGCATTGTTGTATAAACAAAAAAATAATAATAAAAACAATTTTCATTTTAGACCTTTTTCATTTTGTTATCTTGAAATTTTCCATTAATTTTATCTCCAAGGATTTTTTTTAGTGTAAAATATAAAAAGAAACTTAAGCCAACTAAAAAAAACACAATAAAAATAATTCTATGTCAAGGCTATTTTTTCTTCTTTTTTTTTGTAAAAAATAAAAATACATAATAGAAATAAAGGGTTGAAGTTTGAGGATAATGAGAATATTGAGTTTGATGTCAAAAGTAAAAATAAATAAGTATTAAAAATAATTCATATCCAAGAATGTTTCATTCAAAAATTAAAAAAGAATAAAATAAAATAAATAATTCAATTCTAAGAATTTTTTTTTTCAAAAAACAAATATAACAAAATATATAAAAGGGATAAAATAAAAATAAATAATTCAACAGAATTTTTTTTAAAAAATAAAAAATAAAATAAATAAGTATTAAGATAATTTAAATCATTATTAAGCCACTTTATTTTATAAATTTAGTTTTAGGGTAACCATTCTTTGAGTTTCTTAAAATGTCAAACACCTTTTTTAAGAATCAATTAGATTCTCCAACTCAATCTTTGTTTTAAGACTAGTTTTGCACTTTGTCATCCATATTTTTTGAAAAAATTGTTTAAAAAAATATTTTTTCTAGTTTTCCAATTTTTTTAAAAAATTTGGTGGAGAATCTATTTTTTTCTAAAAATTTAGACGTGACAGTAATCACAGTTCTCTCCTTTTTTCACTTTGTTCCTTCGTAAGTGTTTGCTTATTGCTTTTTTCTTGAAAATTTTTGGTAACATGCGCTAACAAGAACAACGATAGATATGCTCCAAGTAAAAATGATAATTTCTTTTTTCTCCAGTAATAAGGTGTCAAGACATGTAGTGCATTATAAATCATGTGCCTGATTGACTCTGATTTTTATCAAGGTCATACTTCCAACAAAATATGTGTGCTTATATTCCCATTTTTCAGAAAAATTCATATTTCACACCCAGAATATGAAAACTATGGATTTTTAGACGTAAATCCATGTTTCACATCTATAACATAAGAAATATATATTTCTAGAAATCTTATTTATAGTATATGGTTCTTCTCCCTCTTCTTTTTTCGACACAAAATAATTAATATATTCAATAATTAAGCCAACCTTTATATATATATGTATGTGTATATATGTATGTATATATGTATATGTCGATCGATGATCGATTGTTCTCCCAAGAGTTGATTGATCGCTCTTTCTTTAATCTGATGAGAAGTGTACATATACAAGAAAAATGACAAACACTTACGGATAATTGTAGTGACAGTAAATGAAACCGTGGGAGTAAGTAGTTTTCTCCTACAAATGAATCTTTCCATCACTAATGGCTTTGGTGACAATAAATTAAACTGTGGGTATAAAATTTTTTTACCAATAGATGAATAGTTCCATCACTATAAAAATAAATTTTTACTTATATATTTAAAGTTTTATTACCATAAATTATAATTTTGTCATTAATAGTCAAGATTTTAAAAATGAAATTGGATCATATAATCCAATTAATTGAATTAAGACTTTTCAAACCATATTGTTAATTCAATAACCTTTTAAAAATTAGATGAATGACACAGTTATTTTGAATTAGCTAAATTAAAACAACTAATAAACTAGATAAAAAAATTGATTGTGTCATCATTTAAAAAATAAAAACAAAAGTAATTTTTTTTAGCTTTAAATTTATATAGGCCAACAGTCTAAAAATCTAAACTAAAGTATTAAATTTAAAAAAATAAAAAAAATCTTACGGGAGGAACTCTAAATAAAATTTAAGGACATCTTTAAATTGAATTAATTGAACGAGAGTTTGAAAATTTTAATTTATTTGGTTTTTGTTATTAGATGACTTTGAATGATATTCAAACTAAACCAATCAAATTGATTAAAAATTAAAAATTTAAATTTTTTTATATATTAAACATTAATAAAAATTAAATATAGTAAGTAAGTTTACCTATAAATTAACAATTTCATCACTAATAGTTTAAGTGAAAATTAATTAAATTGTATAAAATTAAATTATACCCATAGGTAAACAATTCCATCACAAAAATAATATTCTTTTAACTGTACATTTATAGTTTTATCACCGCAAGTTATAATTTTGTCACTAATAATTTTAGAGACAGTTAACATAAGTGTGGCTGTAAATAATTTTACCTATTGCATGAATATAAAAATAAACTTTTATTTATGAATCTATAATTCTATTATGGGTTACAATTTCATCTCTAATAATTTATGGACATTTATTCTAATTAATTTTTTTCTCTAATTTTTTATTTTAATTAAAAATTAAAGAATTTTATTTTTATCTATTTCTATGTTATATATATTGTAATTAAATATGTCTATCTATTTTAAATTTATTTTTAGAGTGCTATATACAAAGTTAATTAATGTACTTAATATCTCCCTATTTTAAATATAAGAAAGTTTTAGATTTAAAATGTTGATATGACTAAATATGAGGGAATATATAATTTTTATTTATAAGGGTTAATTAACGTACGTAATATAAAGGTTATTTTTATTTATTATTTTAAATTAATTTAGTTAGTTAGAATCTAGAATTGAAATATATAATTTTAATATTACAAATCATAGTATTTAAATTTTAAATTTTGAACTTATAAAAGTGTAAGTTATAGCAAATAGAGAGGGAAGATAGAGGATCTAATGTGAGTATGCTGTAGGTAACAACGTACGTCTATATGAGAAGCTCATCAAACTAAATTTTTTCTTCCATTACATTCAATTTTATTCTAAACTTTTACTGCTTCCAAATGTAAGTTAGCAATTTCTTCTCATCTCTTTCTAAAGTATCACTTCGAGATAATTAAAATACAAATATCTTATTAGTACCTGTAAAATTTAGTCATCGACTTTAAATTTGAGTTTGTCTATTACAAAGAGTGGGTTTAAGCCTAAAGAGAATGGTACTTTATCCAAATTTAGACTTGTTTTATATAAATTATTTAAATATTATATTATAAATATATATTTTATTTATCCATTGAAGAATATATATATATATAAATTATGTTATTTACTTCGATTTTATTAATAAGATAGTTTAACTTTAATATAAATTTATAAATTATTATATTTAATAATTTTGTAAAAATAAATTTATTAATATTTTAAATTAATTATATATTTAAAGCTTACATAATATAATTGATATAAATTATATATTTTTTTATTTATGAATTTATATATAGATAAATCATACTTTTAAAAAAATAATTATTTAAATTTTTTTGAATAAATGAGTTTGAGTCTCAGTATTCAAAAATTTTTGAAATCTAGATATAGAGATCTCCATTCAAGTTCGGGTCTGAATACACTACCTATCCATAATCACCCTAGCATCACTAATTCCAAAAGAAAAAAGGCATTTTCAACAATCTTGTCAAGCACTATTATGTTTCAGAGGATGGATAAATGATCCATAAAAAAGTAAAGAAGAATATTTGCAGGGTTATTGAATTTTTCGACTTCGCATTTGAGAAGTCATCTATTAATTAATGGACAAATCTTGTGCCCTTGTACCAAATGTGCTAACCTTGATCGGCATTCTAGGCCAAGTGTTTATGAGCACTAACTGATCCCCGTCGTGGATTTCTTGAAAGTTACAAAACTTGGATCTCTCATAGAGAAACATTAGGAGATTCTATAGCTTCTACCAATACAATTAATCAAGAAGGTCCAGAGTTTGAACATGATATGCGCAACCAACTTCACCATATTTTCACAATGAAGAAAACACAAATAATACAAAAAATCTTAATATTGAACAATTTAGTGAAGAACCACATCTTCAACAATATGAAGAATGCAATCATGCTGATAAATTTTATCAATTGATTCACAAGGCCGAACAACAATGATTTTGGATTTTATGACTTAATTTTGCTTGACTTTTTAATGACGATTTTATTCGTTGTTAAAATATATTTTAATATTATTATAACAAATATTATTACAACGAATATTATTGTTATTATAATTTTTTTAAAATAATTAATTTAAAAAAATTATAATAACAATAATAATTTTTACAATAAATTTTAGTAACAAAAAAAACTACAACAAAAAATCGGGACGCACAACCATTTTACCCTAATTGTAAGTACACCAAGCTACATTTATAGTACATCTGTATCATCTGAAGCGTCTTCATGGTTAGAGTGACACGCAAATCATTCTTTATGTTATTTCTAATAAAATTTTATAAATATTTACATAAATTTCTAATTAAAATTATATTATTTTTGTAGGTTCGAAATGTTGGAATGACCCTAATGGTGAAGGACATCGAAGATCTTCGATTTCAAACAATTCTAATGAAATTGAAGATGGTGTATTAAATTTTAATTAATTCAAAACTCATTATCAATATTACATTTTTTTTTTATGTTTACTTAAATGGATAATGTTATTCTAACGTTTAATTTTATTTATTTGTAGGTGAAGAAAATTAGGTGTTTTTTTCAAAGTAACAAGTCACATGTATGACTTTCCGATAAAAAATAATTAAGAAATTTTATTATTATAAACCTAAAACTTTATGAAAATATTTACATATTTGTTTAAATAAATTACAATTATATCATCAATAATTGATATATGTGTTAATTGATTATTTCTTATATACTTTTACTTTTTATATTTGATATTTTTAAATTAATAATAATTTTTGAGTAATTAAATAATTAAAACTTAAATTTTATCCTTTATTTCATTATTTTAAATTGAAGAATATAAAAAGGAATATATTTAATAGTTAACAGATGATTAATTTAAATTTTAATATTTTTTATTAGGTTTATTTGTAAAAATAAGTAACCAACATTTAATCAATAATTATTTAAAATTTTAAATTTATCCTACTATATTTATATTTAAAATTAATAAAATAATAAACTAAACTACCCTATCAAACACTACAAAACGTGTGAGCAAAGAGAAGTGTGCACTTTCTCTACTTATAATTCATTTTAGAAAATATAAAAATGAATAACTAATAATTAATATAATAAGATAGTGAAATAAAAACCACCACACACTATGACTCCATGAGACGTACGTGGGAAAAGAGACGTGGACACTTTCTCCACTTATATGATTTTGGTGCAAAATTTAAGGCGGCAGTAGTTTTATATCTTTTGGAGGCAATAGTAAAACTATATGAGGCGTCAGTTTTATATCTTTTGGCCGCTGTATATATATAACTTGTACATCTTTTG
Source organism: Senna siamea (assembly GCA_031216115.1). Lineage (NCBI taxonomy): Eukaryota > Viridiplantae > Streptophyta > Magnoliopsida > Fabales > Fabaceae > Senna > Senna siamea. Next base: position 17,724,539 of record CM062356.1, read on the forward strand.
AAGCAAATTTTAATGTTGTGAGTAGGCGCATCTATGCTTCTCTAAATTTGTTGCCAATAAGCGCATCTATGATAGTAACCAAATCTACACACTTCTCTAAAATTAGGTGATTGAGTAATAATGTTCTTTCGACTAGGTGGTTGCTTAGCCTCCTTTTTCATTGTTACGTTGTTGAAGGAAGGAAGTCTGCAAAAAGTCAATTGATGAGTTGATCGGTGATGAGAAGGTACTGTGGTGTTTTTTTTTTTTAATAATTTTGGTTGATAATACAATGTTATCATAGAATAATTTATTTTATTTTAACTCAAATTTTTTATTATTTTAGTCAAAATAAAAAAGGTAAAGGGGTGTTATTTAATTATGTAATTATGTTTTTAATTAAAGTTCATAGAAAGAAGATTTTTTTTATATAGGTGATAGTGATAATTAAAGATATTTTCAAGTTGAAGATTATGCAATTTAACAGAAAATAAAGATGGTAAGTATTAATTATTTAAAGTTTATTATTATTGCAAATGTTATTTATGTTATTCTAAACTAATTTTTTTTTAATTGGCTGGTGAAATACAGGAAGTTGGTGTTTTCAAATCAGCCTTCGGCAATTGGCAAGGGAATAGTCATATGAATTATGTACAATCTTGTATTAATTGTTTAAAAGTTTTAAATTATAATTATAGTTTATATTAGGCAGTAGTATTCAAGTAGTTTTTTTTTTGTAAATATCAAAATTTTGTACAATAATATCATATGAATAAAAAAATTTTATTATGACAGAATTGAAATTTTATTGAATTCTTTTGTGATATACATATGAAATAATTCAAAATAACAAAATTTTTTGAAATTTAACGTCGCCAAAATAATAATAATTTTAATTTGAAATAAAAAATTAAAACTATTTCCTATCATTATTATTGAATTTCTTATAAAAATATATGTAACACCAAAAAATTAAAAACTATCACTATAAGTTTTAGTTACAAATAAAAATTAATGTAATACCAACAAATTGAAAATTGTTACTACAAGTTTTAGTCATGGAAAATAAAATTGTTGCTACAAGTTTTAGTCACAGATTAAAAGTGATAACAAAATTGTCATAAAAAGCTTTAGTGAAATAAATAAAATGGTAGGTAAAAGTTTGACACTTACTGTGATAGAGAATAAAATTGTGACTAAAGCTTATAGTGATTGTAACACCCTTATTTAGTATAACAATCCCTGCGATGTAAACAGATAAGTTTGGTACATTATTCTTATCCTTTTATTATTAAGTCTGAGCAGTTATATCGTTAAGTCTCATTAAAGTGGATTAAGTTCGGGATCTTTTGCTCAAATTAAATCTCGTATGCACAGCGAAATTAAAAGACTATACTACATAGCAAAAATTTAAAACTTTTATATTACAACTGATAAATGTCTAATAATAAATGTTCATTACATCCTTCAGAGAATATATTCTGAGATATATGAAGTACTCGTTCATAAGGAGTTAGGAGATAATAATCTTGTCACTCAAACTCCTTTTTCAAATACGAGACAAGCAGGTCCTTCACATATCCCTTCTCCAGTAATTTCCCATTCCCCTTTCATATATATAGGCAAAGTAATAGTCGCTAGTTCTAATCCCAACATACATCTAGAATCAAGACCCAAAAATAAGAGGTTACAAAAAATTACTTTTGACCAAAAAGAACTTTTATCTTCCCTGGCATTGCTAAGTGTTCGCATCTGATATATATTAGCATATAAGTGAGAAACACAAGTTTCCCAATAACTTAACAATTTAGAGTTTAAAAATTAACTAATATGTATCAGGGTGCAAGCACCAAAATGTTACTTCTACATTCTTGGTATTTAAAAACATAGCATTATTCATAAATACAAATTGGCAAGCATTTTATAATTATTAGAAATGTCAATGTGGTAAAATAATATTCTTTTCCAGTAAAACATCTTCGCATGCTATTAACATGTTATCACAAAATGAAAAAAAATCATTTGTGCTTATCATTCTTAAAACATACCTTTATACATTAGTTGTGCACACTTAGGCACTATGTGGACACTTGGCCACCTTAATTCTCCATTTTTGAAAAATAATAATGCTATAAATCTCTTATAAAATTTTAATAAATTTCAAGGAAGAATTTCATGGTTTTGGCCTAAGGAAAATTCAAGAAAATTTAATATTTTACAATTTAAATTTCCTTTTCTATACTTAAATAATACCATTAAAATAGTATGATCCCTTTTTCCTTAATCAACACATTCTCTCTCATCTAAATATTACACAAGAGGATGCTAGATGAACACTTTCTATTATTTCACCAACCTTATCTTAGTTAATTTCTAATATATCCATAAGACACAATTAAACATTAATTCTTCAAAAATTTCTTCAATGTGCAAATGGACATATTTTTCCTTTCCATTGGAATATTTGAACATCACTTGATTTTGCATGGCTATGGAAAAATTTCACACTATCAATGTAATAAAAGTATTTCCGTTACTTTTATTATTCTAGCCTTGTCTAAAGCCTTACTTTGCATAGAAAATTTTCAATGAATTTCCTTCCCTTTGTTCACTGCCAAAAAGGGACTTTAAAGGCGAAAAATGGTTTCCAATTTCATGCTTCCATTTCTATCATGTTCAACCATAGTTCATCATGAAAATGTTATTAACTAACCATAATCCTTCCATAAACAACAATAATCATTTCATCACATCAACCAACACCAATCTATCATACAAGCTTGGCCAACATAACATTCATTTTATCAAGAATGTAGGGAAGACAATCATATTCCATGGAAACTTGTAAAAGCATGGTGATGGCATATATTAAAGCATGAAACACAATCTTAGAAATTGTTAACCTACCTCAAGGATGAACATAAGTGGAATTGTCTTGGATTCTATTGACTCTTTCCCTTACTTCCTTGCCTTTTCTTTCCTTGATCCTCTTGGCTTTTTTCCTCTTCACACAACTCTTGTGTGCTTTCTCTCAAACTTACGCTACTCCTTCTCCCTTCCTCTTTTTCTTTTTCTCTCTTGTTGTGTGAATGTGTTACATGTATGTCAAAATGACATTTCAATTTCACTCCCACGTGTGGTCTAGTGTATCCCCTTTTTCTTAAAGTTTTTGTGTTACTTAATCCCCTTACCAAACTTTTCATTTTCCTTAAACCTCACACTGCACATGTACTCTTCTCTCTCTTTTTTTTCTTCCTTCTCAATCATCATTTGCTAGACACCCTTGTACTGAAGCTCACCCTAATTTTCATGCAAGCTTGTACCATTTGCTCCACTTGGCTACGTCAAGGAAGGAAAGAAAGGATTTCATGCTTCTTCCCTCCCTCATTATATTTTCTATTCGGCCACAAGTTAAAGGAAGGAAGAAAGTCACGAAATCCTCCTTCCTCACGCCACTTGTACGATCATGCAATGCACCTTTCACACAATGTATGTTAAGAATGCCAATCTCCCTTCCATTTCCTCCTGCTGTGCATGTGCATGCATCCATATAAAAATACAAATTCCAATTCCCTCTTGCCTATTGTCATTCGGTTAGTGGAATGCTTCTCTTTTCACATTGTACTTTTAAGTACAATTTTCGTTACTTGCAAGTGTGGCAATCCTCACTAGGCTACAATGGAGTTTGAGGAAGGAATTCATGAACCCTCCTCACGCAACCACCCTTTATGTCAAGCATACCTCTTCCTAAATGTATGTTTAATTTATATATAAAAAAAAATTTGCACCTTTTCCTTTGGCCACTTGGTTACGCCACCTCTTTTGCATGTCACACCTCCCTTTCCTCTTCTCAATTTCTCTTATTCCTTGGTATTGTCGAATGACACTCCATGTTGTGTAAGTGTGAAGTTATCTCCCTAAATTGTTGCATGCTTTGATATATATATATATATTTCAACTCTACTCCTTGTAGTAATCTACTCCCTCACGCCATACTTATGCTTCATGCACGACCCACGTGAGCTTTCCCTCTTTGAGCACGTTGAGGCAACACAAAGGAAGGGAAGGAGGCTTGTCCCACACATCCCTTTCCTCTCTTGTACTCTTGCTCCACATACTCACACACATATCTAACTACCATCATCTTTCCTTTGTTTATTTGGAATTAAATTCTGCACCTTGTACGGCTCACGCAAGCTACTTCCCTGTTCTATTCTTAATTTTATCTCCCTCACTCACATATGCATGTATATTTCTTCCCAAGACTCTTATGTGCTCTTTCGAACACTCACATGCATGTTACTTAATTTAAATTCTGCACTCTTCCTCTAACTTGTCTCCTTCCTTAATTATATTTTCATAACCTCCCAATTACACGTGTGCATTCATATGTATATTAAATTGCTATACATTCCTTACATTTCCAAAGGTTCCTAGCCGTGTGGTCATATGTATATTTCAATGCTACACTTCCTCCCTTTCCTAGTTGAACGTGTAGGTGTATAGGTTTTTTTTGTTTGCTTTTCTTCTTGGCAATTAAGCTAGGTGAAAGGAAGAATAGGGAATTAAATTAAACACCTAAATTTTTATGCGATATTATCCCTTAGCACACACACATTTTTCTAGCCATTAAATTATGCAAACAATTCACTACACTATATGGTAACTCATCTAATTAATTATGAAACATTTAATTTATAACTAATCAAGAGAATTTGGGGTGTTATAGTGGCAGCCAAAAAACTATGGGTATAGTGAAACAAATCTCACGAATAATTAATCTGTAAGTATAAGTCTATACGTGCGATTTTAAATGTGACAATTTTAATATCACTGTTTGTACTATTTCTTGTAGTTTGTTCTTATTTTTATGAAGGGAATTATGGCATAGAGCCTTCTTCATAATAACTTGTTAACATTATTATTTATAACATAAAATTTATTAATTTTATGCCTTAGAAAGACAGTGCATAAACGTTATATATGCTTATCTTTACTTTTATTATTATTTTTGTGATATTATTTATTATTTGTTTTATTTTATTTTTTAAATTTGGCTACCCCTCATGTCATTTTTCTTTTTATTAGTGCAATTTTAAATTATCCACATACTAGTGCAAGTTCTTTTTATTTTTTAAAAAATAATGACTTGGGATTCTGAGGCACAAAGAGACCAAAATCTAGACACTAAAGGTTGAAATCTAAAGAGATAAAATCTTTGCTCTCATAAATCAACAAAGAAAGGTAGATGATTATAAGAGAGAAAATTCAGTCCCTTTAAGAATGTTTTCTCCTTAAAACATTACCGATGAAGAGTTTCCTCCTCTTCAAAGGAGAATTGATTCTACTGGAAGAATTTCGGCCCAACCTTTTGTCTTTGTAATAGAAGTCTCATCTACTGGATCTATGTTTCTAAATGCTGCTAAAGAAGTTCTTAACTGGAAAAGTCAAAACGTTAAAGCTCAAAATAGTGTTTTGAAAAGAATCGACACAAAGCTTGATCACCTATCCACATCATCTCAAAATTTGCACACCAGAATTGATGAATGTTCTGCTCAAGTCCAACAACTATATGAATATCTTCAAAGAAAGATTCATATACTTGACTTTGAGTTACGACAATTTTTTGCAATAGATTTTTATAATCCTGCATTCATTGATAAAGAAATGGAACTCAGAAACTAAAAAGCCAAGTATAATAGATTGAAGCAGATATAACAAAGAGACAACAAAATGAAGCCATTTATGGAAGTTATCTACCTTCATCCATCTTATCTCCACCATATCCTCCTCAACCTAGATATTCCTACCCTTCCTCCACTGATTATTCCAAATACTATCAAATGACCTTAGACATCTTCAAAAAGATCCAACCTAAAAGCTCCACTTAACCTTCTTTGAGAAAATCCAGACTTCCTTAAAGACCATCTTATGGAAGTAGCTCATACTTTGTTCCCAAATCCTTATCTCCATCACTTCATGTCTCCTCACTTGGAATTCCATTCTGATCACTAGAAAAACCATACAACCCTGAAAAATATATCCAAAATAAAAAAGATAAACAGCCAGCTATTAACTTCCTCTATCCTTTTCTTTAAGAAAAAAAAGAATTTGATCCTTCCATTATTAATTCTCTTAATGATTCTATATCAAATTCATCAGAAAGTCTCTTATCATCAAATCATGATCAAACTATAGATATTACAACTATCCTTATGATGAATCCAAAAGAGCATATGGAAGAACCCAGGGTAGAAAACCCTGATGAGGGAGAAAAAGATGTTAAAACATCTCATAGCCATTCAACTCAACATATTCACTTCTTAAAGCCTGTCAATGGCTCTTAGTTCACAATTGATGATATTCCTCAAGAAAAATAGTGAGATAGATTCTTAGAATTTGGATCATGGTTAGATCTGTAACTAACCAAGGAACATACAGAATTGAGTAATATTTTGTGAGATTTTTTCTCTATATTAACAAGAACTCTTCAAGAATGGTTTCTTAGACTTGGAGAATATAGACAACTGCAACTCATTCAATTACTAGCCCTGCTGAACTCCATGGTCTCCTTTATTAAACTTTTCTAGGAGATCATCAGTAAGTTGAAAAACAAGCTAGACAGGAATATTTTCAAATGAAATGCTATTCTTTGAAAAAGAAAGACCTTCAAAAGCATTATGAACACATGAACAAAAAGTTCTACATGCTAAGAGGACATGATCAACCAAGTCTTAAGCAAGTATTCATTGCTTCTCTTCCTGATGAGATACAAATAAAATTCCAAAGAGCCCTCAATGCTCTTAACAGAGAACTTTCTTAGATAACCCTTGGAGAAATCTACCAATTGGCTTTGTCGACAATAGATAAACTCTATGAACAACACAAGTTCTTATCTCAGCTCATGAAGTAGAATCCAAAGCTCAAAAAAGTCTATAATAAGTCCTATTTATAGATCAAGTGTGGGAAGAAAAAATGCCAATGTTCCCTGTGATATTAAAAAAGGAAGAAGCATTACTTTAAATATCCAAAACAATATTCCAACAAAAGATCCTACAATAAATTCTTCAAAAGAAAGTCCTTTAGGAAGAAATCCTCTGATAAATGTTACATTTGTGGAAAAAAGGTACATTTTGCAAAAAATTGTTTCAAAAAGAAAAAGAAGACAAAAGTCTATCAACAGATCAACATGATCTTTCCAAAAAATGATCTCGATGCTAATCTAGAGTCTTTATACTCTGAACAAGAAGAACCAGATGATGATACTATTTTTACAATCCCTAATTCTGATGAAGAATTTTTAGAAGAAGAAGAATTAGACTCCTCTAATAGTGATACAAATTACATCTTTTACTTATAACCAGAGCTTGTTCAAACAAATAAGTCCCAAAGTCTCATGCAAATCACGCAAAAAAGAAACATTCCATAACCATATGTGCGCATAGGAATTCTTATGACTAAATATGATAGACCTATCCTTATCATCTCTTTGATAGATATTGGAGCAGGAAGAACAATCATGAATGCAGAAGTTTTTCCCCTATTTGAATGGAAGGAACACAATGAATAGTTTCAAACAGCTAATCGTCAAACGTTCAATACCAGTCTCATCTTAAAAAAGAAGATTGGATTTAAATTCTTTCCAGACTACATCATATGGATGAAAGTTATTAGTTCTTCTCTTCCAAATAAAGATGTTCTTATTGGCATGGATGTTTTATCAAAAGGTCATGGGTTATTCACAAAAGCCACTAGAATTAAGTTCAAAAATTAGTTTTTGAATTTCACAACTATTCCTAAGCTCTATAAAATGAATAACTCTCCAACCTAATATGAGCATATCAAGGATTAGTTCCTTTAGTATTTTCCTGAATTTCATTCTCAGTTCAATCATCTTGCACCCCTTTGGAAAAATGAAGAATTCTTTATTGAGCTGCCTTTCAAAATGAATGAAGATATCAATCTCACTAAGGCTACACATCAAAGAATGACTTATACAAACTTGGTTTTAACCCATAAAGAATGTTCTAAATTATTAGAACAAGCATTGATTGAAGCAATCAGTTCAAAATGGGCATGTCAAGCCTTTATTTGGAAAAGATATTTGAGTTAAAATGAGAAAAAAAGAGGTTAGTAATTGATTACACTCCTCTTAACAAGTTTCTGAAAGATGATAAATTTCATCTTCCAAGAATAGATTCACAACTCAGTCTTCTTAAAGGCGCTCAATACTTTTCAAAATTTGACCTTAAGGCAGGATTTTGGCAAATTGGGATTAAACCTACAGACATGCCTAAAACTGCTTTTTGTATTCCTAATGGTTATTACCAATAAATTGTTATGCCATTCGTTCTAAACATAGATCCTTCCTTGTTCTAAAAAGCCATGAACAAGATTTTAAAGCCATCTTACATAGTGCACTAGTCTACATTGATGATATTCTTCTTTTCTCAAAAACTGAAGAAAAATATATGGATCTGTTATAACAGTTTGAAGCCATCATTAAGCACTATGGGCTTATGCTTTTCTCTTCAAAGAGTTACTTAGGTAAAAACCACATTGAATTTCTTGGCTTAAAATTGCTAATGGATATCATCAGCCTAGTCCATATTTGACTGAAGAATTATTAAACTTTCTTGATGAAAATTTAACAAGAAGATAAATTCAACAGTTTTTGGGAATAGCAAACTATGTCAGAAGTTACATTCCTCATGTGGCTGATTACACCAGCGTCCTCTATCGCTTACTTAAGAAGGATCCTCTTGAATGGAGTTCAGCTCAGACCTAAGTAGTACAGAAACTCAAAGAAATTTCAAAAAGTCCTCTACCATTAAAAATCCCTCGTGATGGATAAAGAATACTATAGATAGATGCTAGTGATGAATACTGGGGAGCTATCCTCTTGGAAGAAGAGAAAGGCAAAAGACATTATTATGGGCATGCCAGTGGACTGTTCAAAGATTCAAAAAAACATAATTACACCACTTACAAAGAGATCTTAGTTGTCAAAAATGGAATTGAAAAGTTTGAATTTTATCTCAGCTCTTGTCACTTCTTGATCCAAATGGACAACTCATCTTTTCCATGCATGTTAGAATTCAAAAGAAAAATTATTCCTGAAAAAAATTACTTCATTGGAAAGACTATTTTTCTAGATTTGAGTTCACAATTTCTCATATAAAAGGAACCTACAATGTCCTCGCAAATTTATTGTCCAGACCCAAGAAGCCCTAACAAATTTACCTATTCACTTCTTTAAAACCCATTTCTTTCATCTGCATTATGAATCCTATTCCTCCACCTCCTTCCAACCTGTACATGATAGCAAGAATGCCTTTGCAATTTCCTCCTTTTGATCTCATCCTCACTAATCATTCCATAGTCTTACACCTTGCAAGGAACAAAATGTTTTACTACATGTTTAAATTTGGCCATACCAAAATAACCTAGAGTTTAGTTTCAATTTTGATACTCCTTACTTGAATCTTATCTAGATTAATGAACATACCAAATAAAATGAATTATGGTATGTATAGTGTGTTTCAGTTCAATATTGTATGGCTACAGAATTTGATTCTGTCAAGATTTACAAGTGTCTTTGCATATCAAGCTTCAAAAATTCCTTCATCTGGACTATGTTAGAATAGTTTAGTCCTCTCAGTACAAAGCTTAGAGACATCATTAGTACTAATAATGCTTAAAATAATAGACCTGTGCTTCAAGAAAATCCCCATCTTACATCTTCAATCTTCATTGTTCATAAACCATATCTTCTCATTAACACTCTTAAAGGATACCAGTCTGTGACTTCTGAAACATGGAAAATGCATGAATGGATGACTACAAAAACTTTTTCTAGTCAAATTATTGATAACTTAAGATTCTTATTAAGACAAATTAATAATTATGATCCATTCAAGATAGTCTTTAGCACTGCTCTCGAACCACTTCCAAGAGAATTCGTTCTAGGAGAACCAAGGCTACCAGACTTTGATATTGATCCATATCCTATGAAAGAATAAAGTAGTTCATTTCAAAGCTCATCGCATAGCAGATCAGTTAAAAAGAAAAGAACTTCAGACCTTTATCCAGAATGTCAGTGTTGGCACTATTTCCTTGACTCCTAAGACCCTGATCTAAACATTGAAGAACTACATGCAACGTGGTCATTGAGAGATTCCCCTAATCCAAATTTATCTCTTTCTTATGAACCAATCTTATCAAGAAACAAAGATTGAAGACTGGTCCCTACTGCACATAAGAAGATGACTCACCAGCTTTATTTCTTGAGCATTATTGTGTGTTTTAGCTGTAAAATCACCTATATTATTTTCTTTATGTCAACCTTTGTATTAAAGTTTGTCGGCTAGTTTGCTTTTATAATTAGAGGTTATTTGTCCTTTTATGTAAGGGTTTCTCTATAAAAAGTCATTCTGTCTTCTGAGGTTGTAAGTTATTTTAAAGTTTTCAAATGTAAGATATCTTTGATTTTTTCCATCCATAAATCTCTAAAAAACCTTTCTTATTCCTAAAATCATTCTTTGAAAAGATGGCTATCTATTTTTCTTCCAGAGAGATATGAGTATGCTCTACACTTGTCTCTGCCTAGAGGATCCTATGTATCAAAAAATATTAGTCTCTATAATTCTTTCTAAAGTCTGCTTAGACGTATATATAGATTACAAAAGATGAAGCTAAATTCAAGTAAAATATTCTGCATCATAACAGGGCCTTGACCTTTTGATATCCCAAGAGAGGGCTTGTTATAGTCAGCCATACTTTGATCAGAATAGAGTATTTGATTTTAGTCAGACTCTTGAGTTTTCCTTATACACTCTTTTCTAGCCCCGGAATGGTATATCTATTATTCCAAGAATTATTAGTACTGATGATGTCTTTGAGCTTTGTTCTCTAGACACTGAAAAGACTGAACCATTCTAACATAATCCAGAGGAAGGAATTTGCGAAGCTTGATATGCAGAGATACTTGTAAATCTTGACAGGATTAAATTCTATAGCCATACAATATTAAATTAAAACACATCATACATATCATAATTCATTTTCTTTGGTATGTTCATTGATCAGGATAAGATTCAAGTAAGGAGTATCAGGATTGAAACTAAACTCTGGGTCATTTTGATATGGCTAAAATTTAAACATGTAGTAGAACATTTTTCTCCTTGCAAGGTGTAAGACCATGGAAGGATTAGTGGGGATAAGATCAAAAGGAGGAAATTGCAAAGGCTTTCCTGATGTCATGTATAAGTTAGGAGGAAGAATAGGATTCGTGATGCAGATGAAAGGAATAGGTTTTTAAGAAGTGAACAGGTAAATTTGTGAAGGCTTCTTAGGTCTAAATATAAATCTGCGAGGACATTGTGGGTTCCTTTTATATATGAGAAACTGTGAACTCAAATTTAGAAAACCAGTCTTTCCAGCAAAGCAATTGTTTGTCAGGAACAATTTTTCTTTTGAATTCTAGCATGCGTAAAATATATGAGTTGTCCATTTGGATCAAAAAGTGATAAGAGCTAAGATAAAATTCAAACTTTTCAATTCCTCTTTTGACAACTAAGATTTCTTGTAAGTGGTGTGATAATGTTTTTCTGAATCTTTGAACTGTTCACCAGCATGCCCACAAAAATGTCTTTTGCCTTTCTCTTCTTCCAAGAGGATAGCTCCTCAGTATTCATCACTAGCATCTGTCTGCAGTATTCTTTGTCAATCACTAGGGATTTTTAGTGGTAGAGGATTTTTTGAAATTTCTTTGAGTTTCTGTATTGCTTGGGTCTAAGTTGGACTCCATTCAGGAGGATTCTTCTTAAGTAAGTAAGAGAGAACGCTAGTGTAATCAGCCACATGAGGAATATAACTTCTGACATATTTTACTATTCCCAAGAACTGTAGAATTTGTCTTCTTGTTAAATTTTCATCAAGAAAATTCAATAATTCTTCAATCAAATGTGGATTAGGCTAATGATATCCATTAGTCATTTTGAGCCCAAGAAATTCACTATGGATCTAGCCTAAGAAACTCTTTGAAGAGGAGAGCATAAGCCCATAGTGCTTAATGATGACTTCAAACTGTTGTAATAGATCTATATGTTTTTCTTCAATTTTTGAGAAAAGAAGAATATCATCAATGTAGATTAGTGCACTATGTAAGATGGGCTTTAAAATCTTGGTCATGGCTTTTTGGAATAAGGAAGGAGCTGTGTTTAGACTAAATGGCATAACAGTACATTGGTAATGGCCATTAGGAATACAAAAAGTAGTTTTAGGCCTATCTGCAGGTTTAATCCCAATTTGCCAAAATCTTGCCTTAAGGTCAAATTTTGAAAAATACTGAGTGCCTTTGAGAAGACTGAGTTGTGAATCTATTCTTGGAAAAGGAAATTATCATCTTTCAGAAACTTTTTAAGAGGAGTGTAATCAATTACTAACCTTTTTTCCTCGTTTTAATTCAGATCTCTTTTTTATAAAAGGCTTGACATACCCATTCTGAATTGGTTGCTTCGATCAATACTTGTTCTAATAATTTAGAAAATTCTTCATGCGCTAGAGCCATGTCTATAAGAGTCATTCCTATATGTGTAGCCTTAGTGGGATTGATATCTTCATTTATTTTGAAAGGCAGCTCAATAAAGAATTCTTCATTTTTCCAAAGGGGTGTAGGATGATTGAACTTAAAATGAGATTCAGGACAATACTAAAGAAACTGATCCGTAATATGCTTATATTAGGTTGGAGAGTTATTCATTTCATAAAGCATAGGAATAGTTGTGAAATTCAAAAACTGATTTTTGAACTTAATTCCAGTGGCTCCTGTGAATAACCCATGAGTTTTTGATAGAACATCCATGTTAATGAGAACATCTTTATCTGGAAGAGATGAACCAATAACTTTCATCCATATGATACAGTCTAGAAAGAATTTAAATCCAATCTTCTTTTTTGAGATAAGACTGGTATTGAATGTTTGACAATTGGCTGCTGAAACCATTCATTGTGTTCCTTCCATTTAGATGGGGGAAGAACTTCTGGATTCATAATTTTTCTTCTTTCTCCAGTATCTATCAAAGAGATGATAAGGATAGGTCGTCATATTTGGTCATAAGAATTCCCATGTGCACATATGGTTGTGGAATGTTTCTTTTTTGCGTGATTTGCATGAGACTTTAGGACTTGTCTGTTTGAAAAAGCTTTGGTTATAGGTAAAAGATGTGATTTGTATCACTACCAGAGGAGTCTGATTCTTGTTCTTCTTAAAATTCTTCATCAAAATCAGGGATTGCAAAAATAATATCATCATCTGGTTCTTATTATTCAGAGTATAAAGACTCTAGATCAGCATTGAGATCATCTTTTGGAAAGATCATGTTGATCTGTTGATAGAATTTTTTCTTCTTTTTCTTTTTGAAACAATTCTTTGCAAAATGTCCATTTTTTTCACAAATGTAACATTTATCAGAGGATTTCTCCTTGGAAGACTTTCTTTTGAAGAATCTGTTGCGGGATCTTTTGTTGGAATATTGCTTTGGATATTTAAAGTAATACTTCTTTTTTGAATATCGCAGGGAACATTGGCAGTCTTTCTTCCCACACTTGATCTGTAAATAGGACTTATTATAGACTTTGCTGAGCTTTGGATTCTGCTTCATGAGCTGAGATAAGAACTTGTATTGTTCACAAAGTTTATCTATTGTCGACAAAGCCAATTGGTAGATTTCTCTAAGGGTTATCTAAGAAAGTTCTCTGTTAAGAGCATTGAGGGCTCTTTGGACTTCTACTTGTATCTCATCAGGAAGAGAAGCAATGAATACTTGCTTAAGACTTGGTAGATCATGTCCTCTTAGCATGTAGAACTTTTTGTTCATGTTTTCATAATGCTTTTGAAGGTTTTTCTTTTTCAAAGGGCGGCATTTCATTTGAAAATATTCCTGTCTAGCTTGTTTTTCAACTTTCTAATGATCTCCTTGAAAAGTTTGATGAAAGAGACCAAAGAGTTCAGTTGGGCTAGGTAATTGAATAAGTTCCAGCTGTCTATATTCTCCAAGTTTAAAAAACCATTCTTAAAGAGTTCCTATTAATCTAGAGAAAAACTCTCACAAAATATTACTCAATTCTGCATGTTCCTTAGTTAGTTTCAGATTTAACCATGCTAAAAAAAAAAAGAATTAACACAAGTTTAACTTTTTTATTTTTATAGGTGACTCATTTGACTAGCCATCCAGAAATGAGGTGTTAGAAACCTCAACAGTTCATCTCATTTACTCTTTCACTAGATCTCTCATTTCTGCTATCAATATTCACTCTCTCAACTTCTATACTTCCAAACTTCTCTTTCTTCCATTTGCTTTTCTCATTTCTCATGACTCATCTGAGTCTAAAACTATGATGCGATAAGTCCACCTTTTTCAAGGTAGTTAGTTTAGCTGGCCACCTTGTGACTATTTATAAAAAAAAGATTTGAAAAAGTAAAACAGCAAAGCACACATATCTACTCTTAGCGTCCGGATTCCCTGCTGGGCGTTTTAGCAGCAGTTTTTTCCGTTGCTAAAGTTTTTTGCAACAAATATTACTGTCACTGTAACTTTTGTTAACTGTAACTTTTGTTAAATTAAGTATTTAAACAAAAGTTATAGCAGCAATAATATTCATTGCAATAATATTAAAACACACTTTAACGACGGATAAAACCGCTGCTAAAAAGCCCAACAGGCAAGGACCACCCAACAGGGGATCCAAAAGCCTACTCTTAGGTTATTATAAAATTGATTCAACAGGTAAAATAAATGTTTAATTATTTTTTAAAAATTACATAATTACTAAATGAATGTATTTTTTTATCTCTTAGATTAAAATTTTGGATATTTATAGATGTGGAGATTAATACAATAATTTTATTTAATCATTTTAATTTAAAATTTTTTAGATAAATAGGTCTAGGTATACAAGAATTTTACAAGTCTTAGTATGAAGATTAATTTTATTACTCATTCAAATCTGAATCTAGATAGAGGACTATGGTACTATATCTATACTCTACCTATAACTAATATAAAATATTAATAAATTTATCCTTACAACTTATTTTATTATTATTGAACTATTTTATTAATAAAATTGAAGTAAATAACATAATTTATATATATTTTTTAATAAAATAAAATAAATATATATTTATAATATAAAAATAATATTTAAATAATTTATATAGAATAAGTTTAGGTTCAAGTAAAGTATCACTATCTCTAAATTCATATCTATTTTTTTAATATTTGAACCCAAACTCAATAAATAAATTTTACAATACTTAAATAGAATACAGATTTTTTTTATCATCCATAGTCCAAGTAAATCAAGTTGCGATTGAGTCAGTTGTATATCGCGGTCCAATTACTTTAATCATATTGAATTTGAATTTGGTTCATCTTAATATTGTGTATCGTATAGAGCGACAAGTCCATGGACTCGTTTCTCTGAGTTTCTATTTAAAAAAGAAATTGAAAAAAATGTGACACCAGTGATTTATGTTAAGAAAACTAATTTATTTAGGATTCTACACTATTTTTAAGATATTCGATATGAAGGAGTCCAAAAGCCTACCTTTGCCGTTAGTTTATATTTGTTAGACAACTTTAATTTATTGCCAAAGGTTGTAGCAATACTTAAAATTAAATAGGTACACTGGACTTAGTATAGCATATGAAAATTAGTTCTTATTAAATATAAAATGCCCTGACTTCTCGTAAGCAATCTAGTCTATTAATTTCTGTGCTTGATATTGCTAAATCAGGTTGTACTTGTATTTGTTTAGGTTGTGGCAAGCAAAATTCCTTAAACACCTTGAGAAGAAAAGAACATGAGAACAGATTACTTGGATTTTGATATGTTACTTTTTTGGTAACGGATCCTCTGCTCGGCGTTCTCTGATTGGCGCCTGCTTGGCCCTTTTAGCAGCGGTTTTTTCCGTTGCTAAAGTTTCTTGCAACAAACTTATTGCCACTATAAATTAATTATTTAGAAAAAATTTATAGCAACAATAATATTCGTTGCAATAATATTAAAGCATACATTAGCAACGGATAAAACTGCTTAAAAAGCCAAGCAGGCGCGGCAGAGGATCCAAAATCTACTTTTTTTAACATCTAAACTTCTATATATTTTTTACTACGCATTCTTTCACAATCTGATTTAAGTAAAAATTAAGATTAGCACTTTCACTAGTTTTCAGTGCAAAACAATGGAATTGTTGCTTGTAGTTAATCATGCCATTGTAGAAAGTGGAAGAAAGGCAGTTCTGATTTGTATTATAATACTCTATTAGAATCTATACAGATTTCTACCCAATTGCTGCCTGTAATATTCTACACATTTTTCTAGTCTATTGATTTCAACTTCATTTATAGTAATTGCTAACTTGCAAAGGTTAGCACATCTTCTTTGCTGGGGTTTGTCTTAGAAGTTCTCTCTCGAGGGGCGCGTGCCTCTTTCTTTGCTTTTTTTTTTTTGACTTTTTCTTTAATAAAAGTATTTTTTATGTCTTTAAATTTTAAATTAGTTTTCAATTTTATCTCTAAAATTTATTTACTATCAATTATACTTTCAAAGTTTTTAATTGCAGTCAATTTTATCTTAAAGACTAATATCATCAAATTTATTAATAAAAAAAATTGACCTAGTATTTTGATGTGATATTTTTTGCTGACTAATTTATTAGATAGAAAGCCATATTATAATAAAAGGTCTAACTTACATTATGTAAATTTTTTGGTAAGTTAAATTTTTTATTATGACGTGACTTTTTTACTAATAAATTAAGAGTACTAAGTTAATAAAACAAATCACATTAGACGTCAGATCAATTTTTTTCATTAATAAATTTAAGAGTATTAGGTTTTGGGATCAAATTGATAGCAATTAAAAATTTTGAGAGCATAATTATCAAAAAATAAATTTTAGAGAAGAAATTGAAAACTAATGTAGAGTTTGAAAATATAAAAGAAATTTTTATCCTTTTTCATTTGTTGTTCAGTTTCTTCTCCTCTAAAAAGCTTTTTTCTTTCTTTTTAGAAGATCTTTCCCTTCTATGAAAAAGTTTTCCTCTTTTCTTAGAAAAAATTTCTTCTTATACAAGAGGTTGATATTTAAGTTTACCTTTGTGGAGATTCTAACATACCTCATCAAATTTTCAACTAAAAGCTTAAATATTAAGGGAAAAATATTTGCTAAGATTTAATCCTGGTAGAATATTGAGAGATATGTTATTTTACTGTTGTATATTTATTTGATCTTCTTGTAACTGTTATGGTTATGTTTTATGAAGTTTAGATTGTAACTTTTTTTATTTTTTTATTGTGTATTTAGAGGTGTGTTACCTCTCATTTATGTTCTTATATTTGAATTTTGACAAATTAATTTAATATGCTTGTTGTCTTTACTTTAACGGAATGAAATATCTACTTTGACAAAAAATCATAGAGGAATCATTTTAATGGACTTGTGCCATGATTACTAACCAAATTATTTAACTTCTTATCTATATTTAAAATTAAATTTTAAAAGAATGAGTATGTACAAAATCGCTACCATTATTATTATTATTATTATTATTATTATTATTATTTTACTCATAAAATTTGAACTTGAATAATATCATAAACTACTAGAATTATATATAATTATAGTTTTTCTAAATTTAAGAAATAATGTATTTCTTTAAAATTAAAAAAAAAAAAAAGAGACTCACGTTAACAGAAATGAATTAGAGTTGTTTCCATACATTTAATGACGTTGATTTTGGACTTTACTCTTCACTGTTTCTGAAGAGTATTACGTAACAGCACCTGAATTATTAAGATAACTAAAAGTTTAAAGGTGGAACAGAATTGAACATTAAATCATTATACAGAACAAAACATACTTAACTGGAATCAACAACTGAAAACAACAAAATGCAAAACGACGGAGCGCATCCACAACATCAAAGGCTACGTAAAGGCACCCACTAACTTAAACTCAGTGGGCATGGGCCTAAGAATAATAGTAAGGCTCACTGGATTAGGCTCAATATGGCCGAGCCCATCATAGAATTTAAGCTTCTTCCTAATAATCTGTGGTTGGAAGCTGTTCATGAGTGTTCTGGTTGATGAAGAAAGCCTCATAGACAAGGGCAGCAATAGCAGCACCAATGAATGGTCCGAGCCAGTAGACCCAGTGGTTAGCCCATGTCCAGCTAACCACAGCAGGTCCAAACGAGACGGCTGGGTTCATGGATGCACCGTCAAATGCACCGCCTGCCAAGATGTTAGCACCCACTATGAAACCAATAGCAATAGGAGCTATTATTCCGATGTCACCCTTCTTTGGGTCCACCGCTGTTGCATACACTGTGTAAACCAAACCAAAAGTCATCACAATCTCAAATACGACTGCGTTCCATGCACCAACCCCCGAAGACAGGGCAAAAGCTGCTGTTTCCTGCGTAAACAAATTATATAATATTTTAACTTGATTTTCAATGAAATTGGATTTTTTTTTTATTCCGAGAAAGTTAGAATGAAAACAATAAAGGTCTCACAGCAATATGGCTCCACCGTGAGAAAATTAAGGGTTAAGTAAACTTTTTTATCTCTTTTTAAATATAAAAAATATATTATTTTTAAAATTTAAAAGATTTAAAACTGATATATTACAACATATTATAAATACTTGTTTGATAAAAATATAAGTGTGTGAGAATAAAAAATTTTATTTTTTTATTTCAGATATAAGTGAAATGTAATTTAAATACACGTTGAACATGACTTATACTTGAGTCAAATATAAATGATTCAAAGAAATAAAAATATCATTAAATAACTGAATAAAAGTATAAAAAATTTATCTTAATGAAATTATTAAATTTTTTAACTATTTTTATTATATATGAGATTTAATAAATTTAATTTTACAAATAACAACATAAGTTATTTAAAATATAGAATAATATTGATTATTTTTTTAACAAATATACCACTAAATAAAATTAACATATATATATATATATATCATGTCATATCTTATTGTATATTTTTTAAAATTTTACATTTTAACATGTCCATTTGTCAAGTCAAGTGTTCGTGTGTGTGTTTCATAGTTTGCAAGTATTTATATATAAATACAAGTATTTATACTTACGAGTCCACCAGTGGCAAATTTAAGGAGCAAGCAAGCAACGACAGAGCCGAGCAGCTGAGCAATCCAGTACAAAATGCTTCGGAGGAGGGAAATGTGGCCACCAACGAAAGCACCGAAGGTAACAGCAGGATTGACGTGACCACCAGAAATGTTAGCGCCAACAGAGACAGCCACGAAGAGAGCAAAGGCATGAGCGATTGATGCAGCCACTAGTCCAGCTGGTGTTGTTGAACCATTGTCTGTCAGCTTACTGAAAGCCATGCCGGAGCCTTCTCCTGCAAACACGAAGATCAGCATTGAGATGAACTCCGCCAGTGCAGCCTTAAGAGCATCACTTTGGCTCAACTCAGACGCATTTCCTATCGCAATTCTAGAGATCGGCATTTTTTATGATTCAAAGCTTTGATTCCAAAGTATAGCCGTAGGTACCTTGCTTCTTGTTGGTTATATATATATATATACACACACACAAGAGTCCCGTCGTAGTACAATAGGATGGCCTCCGGTTTGTTCCCGTGAAGCCACGTGGAGGGTGTGATGTTGTGCGGCTAGCGAGAGAGCGAAGGCGCAACAATCACCGACCAATGTGTGGGGTGGTGGGCCCTTCAATCATTTTCCACCTTTTGGACCCAAACCGACGTCCCAATTGTTTACTTTTCTACTGACGTGGATGGGGCCACGCTGGATTAGGTGCGTTGGATTCATTTGTTCCGCTTTCGTCAATTTTGTT
The DNA here is from genome assembly GCA_031216115.1 of Senna siamea. Lineage (NCBI taxonomy): Eukaryota > Viridiplantae > Streptophyta > Magnoliopsida > Fabales > Fabaceae > Senna > Senna siamea. Next base: position 17,744,433 of record CM062356.1, read on the forward strand.
TTGCAAACCACTTTTAATAAATAGGGTGTGCTCAGTGGGGATGATGAAACGAAAGGTCATGATTCCACGAACCGACGATGGTGGTTCCACTTTCTCCGGTTAACCCTTAGGCAGAGTATAATCTTCGAGATAAACATGTTTTTATAAATTTTATAGGTCTAGCAAATCAGGATAATCTCTTGCAACGTAATAATTTTAAATTTTTATTAATAAAAAATATATTTATATTTAGTATTTAAAAATAGTTTAAATAAGATTATTTTTAGTTATAGAATACTTCCAAAAAATTATAAAAAAACATGTTTTTATAACTACTATTTTATTTAATTGGTTATTTAAATAAATACTTTTATGTTTTTATTTAACAATTTAATAGTTTTGTTAAAAAAAAAAAACTCTAATCAGGTTAAGTTCAATCCCAAATCAGAAAAAAAAAATCAATGAAAATATATACTGTAGTAAGTTTGCTATGTTCATTATGTTGCGTTGTTTGGATACCAATAGTTTTATGGATGATAACTATGTTAGCTATGTTCAAACGTTTTCATCTAAAACTACGAAATTAAGGTTCTATTTTACTTTTTTTTTTATGGATAAGTCTGCAAAATCTGACAAAGATGTTTGGTTATGGTATTGAAATGATTGCCATACTATTACGCTTGGGTTGTTCCAGCTAATTGAAAATTAAGTAGGTAACACTGGGAGAAGGTGGGCAAAACGAGTTCCATTTGAAATACCTAAAGCATCTGTTGTAATGATGTAATTTGCAAAATAAATAATAATGCCGTAGTGGTGTATTGGTCCAAGAGGACAGTGGATTAGGCGCCACAAGGTTATTCAAAATATTCTCTAATACTCCACCCTAATTTTCTATTAATTTTTAATCTTATCTGCTCACTTATTTATTATGGACGGCTTAAAGCAGGAATACTTTAAATCAAATTGTCATTTCTTTTGTTCTGATCTCGTGAAGAAAATAAGCCTGGATGGTGTTTGCCAATAGGTGTTAATTATCCTCAGTGGTGCAACTACAAATATTTCACAAAGTTTAATATTTATTTTTTATTTTTAATTAAATATTAAATATAAATATTTTAATTATTAAAAATTTAAATATTAATTTATCATATTATAAAAAATTTTAAAAAATTAAACAATTTAATTCTTTCTCTTCCGTCAAACGAGGACTCACCGCACTACTCCTATTTTGGTAGTCCCTATTTATTAGTCTGCTTTTGTTCTTCGATTGGACCATCAGTCTACAACACTTCCTCTTAAATCAGATTTATTACTCTCCTTTTTTTACCATTAAAAATTTAAACACCCCTGTTTGCCCTTTAGTCTTTATGTTTGTTCTGTTTCTGACAGGTAACGCGGATTTACTTTGGATTCTAGGCGATAATAGGATTAAAGGTTACTGTGGTCCTAGGAGTAGGGAAGGAACAAAAAGTTAAGAAAAAAGCTATTTAAATCTTTATAATTACGATGATTTTTAATTTAATTTTTTATAATTTATTTTTATTAATTTATTTTTTAAAATATTAAAATATTTTTAGTATTATCTTTTTATAAAATCTTATTTTATATATCACATATTAATTTATATAAGATAAAAAATTTAAATAAATAAAATTTTTTTAATGATATACTTAAAATTTTTAATTAATTATTATAATTTAAAAATTAAGGTTAATTTATATATTAAAAGGATTTTTTACTAACTGCAAAGATAAAGTTTTTTAATATGATTAAAATAAACTTTTAATTAATCAAAAATTAACATGAGTACTTGTGCAGTGCAAGCTACCTCAAGTTACAAGTTGTAGAATTATTAGTATTCCAAGCTACTTGAAGTTTCATTTTGCCTCAAATCAAATGATAATCAGATTATTAATATTCTGAGATCCTGCGTTGTGTACGAGTAACAATTTCACTCATAATTAGGTTCGATGAAACGTGCACATCTCAAGGATCGAAAACAAGAAAGCACATACTCATTCTCTCCATCTGAATACCTGACGAAAAAACTTAAGATCCAAGCATTTATATCCTACGTGGTACTCAGACACAGCATATGTAAAACTCCAGACATAAATAGTCAACTTCAATTATTTAATAAAAGTTGGTCCCACATACACTATATAATTCTCTCCAAAATTGTCACACAATTTCTTTAGTAAATTGAATATACCTGACAGTTACTCCTTCAAACGAATTCGATTCATTATTCCTCATTTCCTTAGTTCTGCTCTAGATATGAATTTCATATATGCTGTCGCCAATGTCAACCTGACAACCTAATCAATCAACTTTCTTTACTCCTCACTCTAGTATTTCACGAATAAGAGCCTTCGGCCGCCCCAAAAAAAAAAAGTACAATTAGGGACCCCTTATACACCTTAATATTTGATTTTCATAAATAAATGTCCCAATCATAAACAAAATGATGCAAAATAAACTTTGAAGACGGAGTACAAGACTGACAACCATTACCCATCAGATTCACAGGAATACGCAGAATTGAGAGAGAAAGTTCGCGAGGAGAAAACCTCACTGACAAGTCTAGTTTACAGTAAGAGTGTATCACAAGTCTAGGATTTTGAGAGGACATATGGAAATTGAGGCATAACTGGTGTTCTTTTTTGCGAATTTATTGAGTGAATTTCTCATCTTTTTTGGAGAAAAAAAGTTTAAATTAGACAAAATATTTTCAGTTTTAAAAACATAAACATACCATGTCTTAAAATAGAAAAGAATACGTTTCGCTTACTTTTTTCACAATAAAAAAATAATTATATTCATTTTGGGCAATATAGTATTATATTTATCACTTAGCTCAAACATACATTTAACTACTATAAAATATTTACTTTCCAAAATTTGAAAGATTGTAAAATCATTTGGTTAAGAATTTAAAAAATTTACCAACAAATTAAATTTATATTTCACAACATAAAATAAATAACATTGAAATAAATATTTAAGAAATATGATTTTTTATAAGTTATATCTTTAATTAGAAAATCAATTGAAAAGTATTTTGGGCATTTATTGGTTTCAACAGCAGTTAGTGTATGTTTTCAAAACACAGAAAGACCATGGGAGGGAGAAGAGATTAGTACTTTGGAAATCATAAAACCAGGGAATTTAAAAAGAAAAAAAAAACCACCCCACCCAAAACACGCACAAAAACCAGGGAAGGAAGAGACTATCGTTTGAATAAAGAGATCATAAAACAGAAACACTATTCAAATTATATAGTCGCATCTGCATGGTAGAGATGATGCAATGATTTTCAGCCAGAGATTACCATGACTTAAATCAAGTTGGATTTAGCCAGTTGCATCCACATAGCCAAGCGCAGAATACGAGATGCACACAGATTCTTGTTTGATATACAATGAAACAAGAGAAAACCAAAGACTTACCCAGCCACAACCCTAGGAAAAAAAGCCCCCTTAGATCCTCTATTTATAGATCAAATTATGTATAGGAGAGCCCACTTCTAAAAGTCAGACTGATGAGAGAGAAAGAAGCCTCCACTGTAAATAGGAATTCTATGTCTCACACCCAGCCGATGAGGGCCTGACACTCTTGATTCTTGATTATCAAATCCTTATAACTCCGTAAATTTAAATTTCAAATCCAAATCCTACAGCCAATGTGCTACCCTAGTCCAAACCACAGTGTAGCTTGCTTGACATAAATGTCTAAACCTAAGCTTAAAATTACCATCCAAGAAAACCCCCATCATCGTTTAGTTAGCAATTTTGAGAAAAACAGAAAGAGGTAGATCTTGTGGATGGCAACTATGCTAGGTCTTACAGTCTTATTGTGTATTATTGCTTAATTGTTCAAGACACCCTCTCCGTATCATTAGTGTCCATCTTTGAACAACCCATCATCTCAGATCATTTTTTTTAACAAGCCTACTGACTGAACATGTGATACTTCAAATAATTTCAGAACAAAATGCCCTGCACGAGTTTAGGGCAAAAATCTAGTGGCTAGAGTCAAGACCATATAGTGCATGTGACGGTATATGGTACTGACCTTGATGACGAAGAAAAAACTGGTTCTCAAGGAAGATATGTCCCTCACAACTGCAAACTACCAATCTCCAGAAGGCTCAAAAAGTAAATAATTAAGAACTCTTTTATTTTCCCCAAGTGCTATGAATAAGTAGGAGGAAGTTCAACAATAAAAGTTAAATTGACAAAATAATCAGAAAGCAAATCTATTGATGATGCAATTCTTAGAAGGGATTTTTTCCAAACATAGTCAGGTAAAGATCAATACTGGAAACTAAAAATGAAGAGAGTATATAGAACATCTCCCTTTTGTTATTACATTCTGTAACACCAAGACAAGCAAACCTCTCTTGCCACTGAAAACAAAAGTGCAAAGCAAGGAGCCATACTACAATTCATAATCACCTGGAATATAAGAAGAAAACAACCTCATATTAACAAAATTCAGACACTAGCATGCATAAAAAATCATCATAATTCAAGAATTTGACAAATGCAGCACAAAAATACAAAATAGAGGCAAAAATTCGAGGAACATCAGGGTCACATTGACAAAATAAAGCTGAGATAATTAAGAGAGGTATAGTACCAAAATACCAATCACTTTAACCATAATTTTCCCTCCAATTATTCCTGCACAGTGCATCCTGGCCTCTTTTCATCTTGGGATAAAATCATTAGGCTAGTTCTGCTATACTAGTTGCTCACCAAAAAAAAAAAAAACAGAAAAACCGGAACTATAACAAAAAATCCGAAACTAATTTATTCATGAAGAACCGAATATTATAGCCGGTAGATCTATATAGCTACATTGCGTTAATGTTTCAGCTTTCGACAATTGGAAACACGAGAGGCGCACTCAATTCATATATCAAATAGCCAAAAGGGCGTGAAAAAAATAAAAATAAAAATTTATAGTATGTGAATGGTGATGAATAGGTTACCTCCTGTGCTCCTGAACGAACTTTGAGTTTTTAGCATCCTCCTCTGCAATTACAAATCAGATTTAGTACGAAATCACTAGATTATGGAATAACACAGTTTGAATCCAAATAATGGCCAAAAGAAACAGATCGGGGTGGATTTTACCCGTAAGACCAGCTGTGAACTTGGTGATTAGGGCTCCGGTGATTGCGAAACCCACCAGGAACGGCCAATTCCGATTCCATTCTCGCTTGAAGAAGACGGGCCACGGATCGAACTTCCTCATTTCTTACTGCTGTTAACCCTACTACGCTTTCCTTTCCCTCTTCAATGTATCGATACCTCTTCTGCCTCTCAGCGGCGAAATTCGTAGATTGCGAATACTTCTGTGCGGTGGCTATATGCTTCACTTCCACATCTTCATAGCGAATTTCGCAATGGACTCGCACACAAATGGGCTTTACTTGGTCAAACATAATGGGCTAAATCTATCCAATAAAAAAAAGAGGACTCAGAAAAATATTACTGTTTAATTGGGCCTCACAAAATTGTTTGGGGATTTTGACCCAAAGAAGGTTTGTCATCTAATTCATAGACAATAATAAGGCTTGACCCAAAAATAAAAAGAAAATAATAAGGCTAAATATTAACTAAAAAGTGATGCATGATCAAGGCTTAAAAAAATTAAAAAAATAATCATAAATCTCTAGTTATACTGTATAATTTTCTATAGAAAAATATTTTAAATACTGTTTTGTGTATTTCTGATAAAAAATTCTAATAAAAGCAAGCCAATAAGTATTTTTAACAGCCACATATTAGGTTTTTTTAAAATAAAAAAGTGTTAATATTTTTGAAGTTTTAAGAGTAAAATGCAAAATACTCTTTTGAACTTTTTTTTATGTGTAAAAAATCTTCCCAACTTTTATCTTTCACTAATAATCCCTTAAACTTTTATTCTTGTGCAAAAAGCTCTAAATTTTTCAAAATTTATTTACACATCAGATTTAATTTACACTTTAACAATGAAAAATTGACTAATTTAATTTCAGCCAAATTTGACAAGTTACATAAATTAGTTTATTGAAAATTACCAAAAATATCCTTTAAGCAAATCTGAAATTGTGTCTGCCATGTTTAATCATTGGCTTGTAGAAAGCTTTGGTAAAGAGTTGCCTCCTAGTAGAATCATTTGATACTTTCTTATCCCTTAATCTGTTTTTGCTTGTGACGCTGTAATTGATTTCATAGGGCATACATTAACAATATAAAGACATAAGTGTTTGTCACTCAGAAACTCACATCATCTGAAGCTGAGGATTAATTTTACAGCCATCAGAAAAACATAATTCAAATTATGTACATTTTGAAAATGATTTTCCTAGCATTTCTTTCAAACATGGCATAGCTGTCACGGTATTTCTTTCAAATATATAAAAGATAAAAATAAAAATATATAGTTCAAGAATATCTTTCAAAAACAAAAATAGGTAAAATAAAAATAAATAAATATTAGGGTCATTTAAAAAAATTATTAAGTTACTTTATTTTACAAATTTAATTAAAAATAACGATCTTTTAAATGAATTTCTTATAGTATCTAACATTTTCTTTAAGAATTAATTAGACTTTCAAATTCGATCATTTATTTGAGACTAGTTTTATAAAAAAATTTGAGTTTTTTCTATCATTTTCTATAAATAATTTTTAAAAATAATTTTTTAAATTGTCTTTTAAAATTTGATAACGATTCCATATTTTATATATATTTTTTAAAAGCCAGGCATGACAATCACAGTCCGATCCTTTTAACCACAAAACCTAAGCAATCTTTTTTTAGGCCTAGACCCTTTTGATGTAAAAAAGTGTGGGTAAATCAACCGAGTTTTTTAAATCTCACCAAACAAGTCTGGTTCGGATTAGAATCCATTTCCATCTCTTTTAATCTTGTTAAAGAAAGAACCATAACATGGAATAAAGAAGAGTTTGGGGACATTTTCAAAAGGAAAAGGTGCATTCTGAACCATTTAAATGGCATTAACCGAGCCTCAATCCATCCTTCTTCCCTCTTGGTTAAATTAGAACAAGAACTTTTTGCTTAAGTACAAAAAATCCTTGCCATTGAAGAAGAATTTTGGGCCTCTAAAGCTAGACCAGATTGGCTTGGCCTCGGTGACAACAACGCTTCTTCTTCCACTCCTCAGTCGTTAACCATAGAAGGCAAAATAAAATCTATGGTTTGAAAAACAGTGTAGGAGCTTGGACCTTTGAACAAGATGAGGTCAAAAATATTATCATTTCCCACTTCAATGATTGTTTTAAAGCTTCTCAAGTCAGAAATTTTCCTCCCAATATTCAGTTGTATAACCTAGACCATAGACTCAATTCCCTTTGCACATCAACTCCAAACCTTCATGAAATCAGAGAAGCTCTCTGGGACCTTAAACCTTTTAAAGCCCCAAGAATGATGGATTCCAATGGGGGGTTTTTCCAAAAATTCTGAGATATCAATAATGCCGCCATCTCCTCTTTTGTCATGAACGTCTTCTCTAACCATGTATACCTTTTGAATGGAATCAAACCTTTATTTGTCTCATTCCTAAGCTTTCAAATCCTTCAAAAATTCGTAATTTTAGACCTATAAGTCTCTGCACTACCTTACACAAAATAATCTCAAAAATTTTAGTGAAAAGACTAATACCTTTCATTTCCCTCCTTATCTCCCCCACAAAGAGAGCTTTTATCCTAGGAAGAAATGCAGTTGATAATTTCATTATAGCCCAAGAAATTTTAACTCCTTCAAAAAGAGGAAAGGGAAAGTTGGTTAGATGATAATCAAAATTGATCTTGGGAAAGCTTATGACAAATTAAATTGGGGTTTCATCAAATCCACCCTTGAAAATTTTAATTTCCCTAGATAATGGATTGATCTTATTTGCAGCTGTATTTCTACGGTTAGACACTCCATTCTCATTAATGGTGATATTTCAAATCCCATAACCCCTTCTTGTGGCATTAGGCAGGGAGATCCCCTGTCCACCTACCTCTTCATATTATACATGGAAGTCCTCACAAAACTCATTGACCGAGAAGTCTTTAAGAAGCATTGGAATCTAGCATGGTTAAACAACATCTCCATTTCCCATCTCCTTTTTGCAGACGATGTTCTCCTTTTTTTTCTTGGGTGAACAAAAGTAGCATAAAAGCCGTGAGAACAGTTATTGACTCCTTCCTTGATAGCTCAGGTTTCCCTATAAATGAAGAAAAATCCCACATTTGGTTTTCTCCCAACACCCCTAATGAAGCTAAACAAGAAGGCATATCAGTGCTTCGAATCAAATCAGTCGATAAGTTAGGCTCATATTTGGGTTTTCCTCTAGGAAATGGGGGTAGAAAAGCAGATTTTAGACCTATAGTCAACAAAGTGCATGCTAAGATGGAACCGTGGAAAACCAAATACCTTTACCATGCGGGAAAATCACACTCATCAAAGATGCTCAATGGCCATCCTTACTCACATTATATAATGCCTTCCCCTTCCTATCAGCATATGCAATGAATTGAATAAAATTAATAGGGATTTCTTTTGAGATTCTCTGCATAATAAAAAGAAAATTCACCTCATTTGCTGGGATAATATCTATAAGGATAGAAAATGGGAGGATTAGGCATCTTCAAATCTCATGAAAGAAAAATTGCATTTCAGGCTAAATTACGCTAGAAGGTTGATCAAGAGTCAAACCAACTCTGGGCAAGAGTTTGTCAGTATAGACTAAATCTAAAATCAAGATTTGTGATCAGAAAAGGGCTTAAACTGGGTGAAAATATTGTTACTAAAGCCACTTTCAATGTCATTTTTAATGGCAGAACTACCTCTTTCTGGTTTGATAATTGGTGTTCTTTAGGAGCCTCAAGAGAAGCCATTCAAGGTCCCCTTCTTCCTAATGAATTTAAACAAAAAGTTACTGACAAGTGTGATGCTACTAGTTATTGGGATTGGAATTCGATTTCCTTCTCGTTTTTTACACATCATCTTTGCTGGCTTGGTCTGTTTAGACTCCAACAAAGAAGATACAAAAGTCTGGAGATTCAACACTAATGGTAAATTTGATTTAAAATCAGCTTATGAAATAGCATGTTGTAAATATGATGATCTTAATTCCCTTTCCCTTCAAGCTTATCCAAATTATAAATGGATATGGAGACTAACTTGTCATATCAGATTGAAACTTTTTGTGTGGAGATGTATTAACAAGGGTCTTCCACTTAGAACTACCCATGCTCAAAGAGGGATTAATATCCAGGCTTTATGTCCTCTATGTAATCAACATCCAGAAGATTTTCTTCATACCTTCTGGAATTGTGAAGCTGTGAAACAAGTTTGGAACCTAGCAAAAATTCCCTTCAAGAATCCTAGTGGGCAAGACTATGGTGCTTGGATCAAGGAAAATGCCACTAATGAAACTCAGTCAATGCTTGACACACCCCAAGGAACCCTTTTCATCTACCTCCTGTGGTTTATTTGGGTGGCAAAACAAGCTATGTTTCAAGCAGAAGCTTTTCTCCCCTAAAAATATCATCAAAGTAGCTCTTTCAAGATCGAGTGAGTTCTTTCATTTAGCTTTCTCTACTATTCCCAGAAAAGCACCTCTTATTTCACTGCATAGATGGTTTCCACCTAGAGAAGGTTGGATCAAACTAAGTTTGGAGGTTCCTGCTTGGGTAATCCAGGGAACATTGCCTGTGAAGGAATTTTTAGAGATCTTAAAGGCCTTTGAGTGTATGGGTTTTCAAAATTCTTGGGTATTGGTACAAATTTGCTAGCTGAGATTTGGCCATATACGTAGGTCCAAACATTGCAAAAGATTTGAGCCATATGCCTAGGTCCAAACATTGCAAAAGAATTACACCATCAGCACATCATCATAGAATCAAATTCTCAAATTGCTGTAAATCTCATAAATGATCACAACGCTGATAACTCTCGCCACTACTCCCCTCTTATTTTTCAATGCAAGTCCTCTATGAATCGGTTTCAACAAGTGCAACTTAACTTCTGTCCAAGGGAAGGAAATTTTTGTGTTGATGGATTAGCCAAATCAGCAAACCAATTCCAATCAAATCTCCAGTTATTTAGTTCTATGCCAACTTTTTTGTAGAATGCTTTTGTTGCTGATCTTGCTAGGACTATGTTCCCTCGAAGAGTAGAAGTTGGCTAATGTATTTTGGTTTAATTGATTGTTGTATCTTTTAATTTTTATTTTAATGCATCCTTTTCTACGAAAAAAAGATATAAGACAGAGGAGAATTTTCTTTGCTAGGTTGTTGGAATATCGTAATGTAAAAGAAAGAATAATCGAGTTTTATACAATAAAACTCCTATAAAATTCTCTTTTTCAAAAAATTAAACCCTTATGAGTAGAAAAAGAATTTTATTTGATCTAACAAGTTTCTTTCATCAATTGCATGTTTTTACTTTCAAATTTTGAATTTTGATTTTTTTTCTTAATTTTGAATTTAAAAATAAATATTAACTAATTAAATGAATTTAAATATTATATATAATAATATATTGTTTATATTAATATATATTAAAGCTTAAATTATTCATGCAGTCTTTATAGTTTCAATTAATTTTTAATTAGACTCCTATAATTTAAAAATTTATAATTGAGTCTTTATAATTTAATAAATTTATAAATTAGTTCCTAAATTTGAATTTTTTTTTTGTAAAATTTTGATGATATGTTAATTATATATCATCTCAACATTATGAATTTACTTAATTCAAGTCAATCTATTTATATTACTTAATATAAATTATATTTTATTTCATATATGTAAGTGATTTTTACATTATTACTGATTTTATTGTTTTATTTATTGACATAAATTATCTATATTTAAAATATTAAGATACTATATATTGACAACATTAATTTTTAAATGATAGGGATGCAATTACACATATTTAAATTATAGAGACCTAATTAAAAATTAAGTAAAATTATAAGTATTTATACAAATGAAGATTGGGTATAGCGAAAAAAATTAATTTTTCACAATTTAACGAATTAAGATTTATATTTTTGTTAAAAAAGATGCTCACATTTAGTGTTTCAAATATGATTACTTTTAATAAAAAATAATTATAAAAAAAATACTTTGTATCCCTATAAGTATAACCGAAAAGCTTTTAATTTGAAATTTTGGATTACCCCTTTCCTTTGTTTTTCCCCTTTCCTTTCAGCGAAACCAAACTCCAACCATATTTGTTGACAAAAATATTGACTGATTAGTGATTATTAATGTATGCATAGCAAATCACAAAGTTTGCATCCTGTTTTAGAACGTGTTTGGGAGGAGAATTTGGAGGAAAAATAAATGTAATAATTTTTTATTTGTTTATTTTTTAAAATTTAAAAAAAATGAAAGGATTTTAAGTTAATTCATCTTAATTCTTTTTTTTATTTTAATTACTTTAAATTTAAAAATTTTAAAACATTTAAACAAAAAAAAATTATTACTTAACCTTTCGTTCTTCTCTATTTTTTTTTAAACACACTCTTAAACAATAATTTTTAATATTTTATTTATTTATTAATTAATAATATTTTTATATATTGTTTATTTTAAAGTTCAAGGTCCACATTAATTATATATATATATGAATGAAATTTTATTAATTAATATATAAATTAGGAATATTTGTTCGTTTTAAACATGTTAATATCGTTTTTCAATCTCGACATTATCAACAAATTATCTGTTTTACATGGGTAAAAACCGAGCCCAGAACAATATATATTACAGTAGTTTTCAATTTTGACCAAAGTAAAAACAAAAATCTATAATTGTCTGCAGAGAAAAAGAGTTGCATGAAATGATTCTAATTAAGTGGTGACCTTTTCATTATGACACATATTATGAACTTGACTGAAAACTGCGTAAACCAAACCCAATAGAGGATAGGCCTAACGTCGAATCAGCCAATCACAAAATTACAAGCGTTGATGAGAATTTAGATGCATTTCATTTCGTCTGTTTACCTCGATCCTGATCCTATGGTCTATGGTAAACCGGTAATGCCGTTTATAGGCTGCTTAAAAGCAAGCTAATTAAGGTCACCAGCATAAGAGGTTGAGTGTAATGAAACAATTAATTTTTTATAATAATGAGAAATTTAAGTTTAAATTTTTATTAAGAAAAATATTTATATTTAATATTTGATAATTTTTTAAAAAAATTTTGTTCAGAAAAAAAATATTTGTGAAAAAAAATTAAGGACTCCAACACAAGAAATTATTAAGTACAATATATGAATTACTTTATTTATACAATATTTAATAATATTAAATTATATTTTTCACTCTTTTATATATTAAATGAGCTCACGTTAATAAAAATATGTAAAGATAAAAGATGTAATATAATATTATTAAATATTATATAAATATATATATATATTATTTTTAAATTTTTATATCAAAACCACCACCTTGGCCCTAACTTCCTAACTAACTATGGAGACTGTCTATCATGCAATGGAAAACTTACTTTTTAAAAAAAAAAATACTTATTTTAAAAAATTAAAATATTTGATTAAATTATTTACTAAAAAAATAATTTTTTAACCGTAAAAAAATTTAGGAATCAGCTATTGCTCTAATGAAAATAAAAGTTAAAAATTAAATCTTTTAATATAATAATAATTTTACTTAAAATTTTTTATTTATCATAATATTTTTTATTTTTTTAAATCCTTCACAATTTATCTTTAAAATATTATTTATATTTAAATTATTTAATAAAATTTATAATTATAAAAATTTATAATAATAATAATAATATTAATTGTAGAATAAATATATAAAAGTCTTTCTTGTGATTTGAAAATTAAAAATATTTTATTTTATAGAAATTAAATAAAAATGATTTACTTTTCAAAAATTAATAAAATATTTTTAAATTAAATTAACTAAATAAAATTTTTTTATTTCACATTACTTTTATCAAAATTTAATTTAAAAATAAGTCAATTTTAAACTGAAAACATTTTAACGGTTTTGCCAAACTAATCTGCTCAAGTTTTTTCCTCACCGCTTCCGATCCTATCCTATTGAGGTGACATTGGCAGACCCGCAGCCCCAGCCCCTAGGCACGTGCAAAATAGAGCATTTACAACTTACATATGCCTTCCCACACGTGTCACATCCTAATCGCCATGCATGTGCGCCATACACCACCACATAATTAAGTTGGCTCCAATGTTATCAAGATAAGACGAAGACACTGCTTAAGACTTTTGTGAATAATTTAATCAAAATGTCCAACCGCAACTCAACTTTCAAAATGGATTAACTCAATTCATTTATATTGGCTGATTCTTTTAACCTATTAATTTTTTTAAGAAAAAAATAAATATAAAAAAATAAATCATAATAAATATAAATAATATTGTTAAAAATAATAAAATACAACAACAATAATTTATATAATTATAAAGTCTCAAACTTAATAACATAATAAAATTTAAATTAAATTATTAAATTAAATAATTTAAACAAACATAAAATAGATTCTTTAAAATTTTAAGTAAGTATAAGTTAATTTATTTTTATTATTTGATTTGTAAATTTTTTTTATTATAATTAATAGGTTCTTTCACTTCGTGAATTAAAAAAAAATAAAAAAGCTCATGAATTAATAGATGAATTGGATTAAAAAAATTTTATAACTATACGAGTTAAAAAAATGAAAACTCAACCTACCAATTTAATAAATAAAATAGGCTAATTCAATGGGTTAAACTCATTTTAATAGTTATAATTGGAGGTAATATTTTTTAAAGTACAAATGAAGAATAAATATAAAAAATTCTCTTAACAAAAATTTAAATATTAATTCAATAAAAAAGTTAAGTCAAATAAAAATTAGTCCTAAATCTAATATTTAACTTAGAAGTACCTGAGTTTTCAATTAAAAAAAAAAAATTCAAGGTACAACCAATCTTCCTTCACCGTTGGACATATTATTATATTTTCATATTAGTATTTAATTTAATATTATTATTCATATTTTAATTAATATATAGGCTCTTTTTGTCTTATTTAATTCAATAATAATTAAATTATGTGATTTTTAGTAGAAAAAATTAGTTTATGTGACAAATTAATAATAATAAATTAAATTTATCTCTCCTTAGATTTACTTCAAATTATATTCACTATCTTTTTAGTTAAAAAAATATACTCATTATTTTTTTATTTTTTTTATCAATAAAAATATTTTTTATAGAATAAGAATGTAATTTTTTTAATATAGTAATAAACTAATTAAATTTATATTAATATTTAATATAACAATTAATATCATTAAGAAATTTATTATTTTATAAAATTACATATTGTATAAAATATTAATTTCAAAATAAATTAGAAAGAAGATATGTATAACATTATTATTAATAAGTGTCGAATAAAATTAAAACGTGGACCGTCTTACCAAGGAAAAAACTTTCGACGGCTCTCTCAATTTATTATTAGTCATTTTTTAATATTTAAGATACTTGCATCTTTTTTTTTTAATTGTCTTGAAATAAATACTAGGTTCCTTAAACATTATTTTTTTATTTAAGATTTTTAAATTTAAAAAATAAAATATTTTTTTAAAAAAATATTTTTACATTCAAAGAGAGATAAAAAAAAAAACTTATATCAATAAAAAATTTTAAATAAATTTAAAATTTAAAATTTTTTTATATCTATCTCAAATATTAATAAATAACTGATAATAAATGGAAAGACACATTACCGAGAGACAAACCAACGATGTTTCGGCTTAGACAAGATTGGGTGGACAGGTAAAGTCGTTACCCGCTAGGAAGCTAAGCCGGTAAAAGTCCTAGTGTATGAGTGGTATTTTGGGACTATTCTTCTTTTTTACCCAGTTAACTACAATTACAAGGATACCCCTAGATGTACAGTTTGCATTGCGCCTCCATAGCCTATAGGATTTGTATGCTTTTCCACAAACATGTTAGCTACAAATCCTCATCCTTCTGTTCATTTGCTCCACTTCTGAAAGCTGTGTCTAACTGCTTAGAGAGGCAATTGTTCGGTAAACGTATGCATCACTTTATCTAATTATATTTTTTAATTAGCATATTTCATAGGGCTTCACCATTATTTATGCCATTATCCTTTCTTATGGTCCATAACCTAATATTTAATTTTACTGTTTGTTATAGGAAATTAATTTATGATTCTGTGGTTATATATAATGTTGTTTACCCTAAAATTTTCACTCTAAATAATTTATATGAGCTCTATTAATGTTCTTTCTTATTACAATATGTATTGTTTAAATCTAAATAATGTGCTTAATTATTACTCATAATTTTAATGTATGATAAAAAAAGATATTAATTTTTTATGTTTTATAAATATATTTTTATGAAAAATAATTATATTTGAGATATTGTTAAATATTAAATATGAATACATTTCTTAATGAGAATTTAAACATTAATTTATTATATTATAAAAAATTAATTTTGACCTAACTCTACTGATAAAAGGCATGAGATTAGTCTGAATTTTAAAATTTTATACAAACAGACAGCTATTCATTTTTAATTTCAAAATTTACTCCTTTAATATTTAAATATTATATATATTAATATATGAATGATATTAAGATACATTAAATTTATTTAAACTAAATGTCTATACTTCAGTTAATATGTCATTGTAGTGTCTTTTATTTGAAGTGGTCTTCATTAATTTCCACACACCCAAACATATATATGAAATATAAAATAATTAGTATATTTAAAAATAATAACATTATGTAATGAATAAGTTTTTACTACTTTTTTTTTTTTTAAAAAAACTTTCTATTCTTCATTTATTTTAACTTCTCACTATTTCTAACTTTTTTTCTTCCTCATCACATCATACTTTTTTTAATTTTATATGATATCATATATAATTTTAGTCATCAACATTAAAAATTCCCAAATTTATAATAGATATATATATTACAAATAATCGAAGCCATATTTACCCTGGGTTTAAAAGACTTTATAGGACTTGTGTTGCTTTTGTTTCAGAGTGTCATCGTGTGTATGTGATACTAGCCATTATCTATGATCACATAAGCATTATGCTTACAATTTCTTTCTAATCAATTAAAGTTTAAGCATAAAATACATGAACAATTTTTTCCCCAATTCAAGCTCAAATTACTTTGGAACACTTTTTTTTTTTTGTTCAACAACTAAGGCGGGAAAAATAAATTATATTTCGTCAAGAAAGGTTGGAACTTAAAAGGTTCTTTGGAAGGGTTTGAGGGTCAGTAGTATCTATGAAAAATGTCAACGCGAGGAAGAGTTTGGTAATAGCAATGATCTCATACATATCTGTTATCTTCGTAGAAGAAGAAATATGAATCATCAATTGTGTGTGTAAATGGTTAAACTAACAGAATCCAATTAAGGAGTAGATATATTATTATTATTATTATTATTATTATTATTATTATAATACAAGTTTAAATTTTCTTCAGAATTAAGTTCTAAAAATACAAATGTTAAATAATCATCAAATTTTCTTGTGTGATCAACTGATCAAGTATAAAAATTAAGCTAAAAACTCATTTATTGTCTTGGACGACCGATCTTTTTTTTTTTTTTTCTGTTATATCATTCATTCATCCATAATTTTTTCTGTACCACATCTGTTCTGCTATTATTATCATTATCTGTCTATTATCAGAGTTCGTACTCATTATTATCGTGCAAGTTAAACGCTTCTTTCCTTAATCATTTTTCAATGTAAATAATTTGATATACTCAAGTTATTACCGTCTCGAAAAATTGGTTTGGAGACTACTTCTCCCAAATCTTTCTTGTAAATATCTAGAGAACTTCTTGGAAGTTTTTGTGAAAAATACAATAATATTATTTATTATATGCAAATTATTTTTATTTTTTTATTCAAATTTAATATATAGTATATGTAACTATATAATGTATAAGTGAGTTTATAAAATTATTACTCTTATTTTAGTATTAAAAAAAAAAAAAGGCATTGGCCAATTTATATGAATCCATCAAACGCCTACAGACCTGTGTGTCACTTGCATCAAAAGCACACCGTCATAGAACGTCATCTGCTCGTATTAATAGACTTCTCCTTGAGGGGTTGAAGGAAAATTTCCCTAAAACACATATGATACTATTATAGGAAACTAATAAATCAGAATAAAAAATTTCCAGACTCTATATTTAGGTAATAAAATGTTGCGATCTGCACTAATTTTGAGGTAATCGAGTGCGTATCTTCAAACTTTAATAAATTGAGAAGAGTATAGAAGGAAAATTAACCAAATTGAATCATTGACCACACATATAAAGAAAGCAAGAGCAAGAAAGATTTTTAAATCCTGAAAAAGTGGGATATAATCAAATCAATCTCACAGTCACAGTATAAAACGAAATCTCCAATTTTCTTTTTCTACAATGATGGTTTTGGCATTCCTTGATTTTCATTGACACATTGTGAGAAAGCCATCGCCGACTTTTCATTCTTTGACTCTCTGTTTTCCAATATTCTGTTTTGCTCTCACAACACAACAGTCTAGTGGTGAAGAAATCATGGAGGCCCTGGGTTCGATGTTTTATGCTGAAGAGGTGGGTCATCGTGTACTTTACTTCCTTCTCACTCATGGTTTTTTCCCGCTTGATTATACATTCAAAGCATCGTCTCTGTTTTATGGTGTCCTATCTCTTCAATGACATTGTGGTGCCATCTTGTTTATTTTACTTGTTTCTTGTTTAAGAGTGTGGAGGTTGTGAGAGATGCAGTCACCATTATTTTGCATGCTTTTCCAGAGATGAAATTTATGTTATTTAACTTCTGTTTTTCTAGTGTTTATAGCTTTTCTTAGATGAGAACTTGATCTCATACTCTGTTTCTTAGATACAACAGCCCTAAAAACTTGAAGTTTGCTTTTTTTACTTCTATTTCCGTTTCCGTCCTTCTCTGACGAATATGGCAGTTAAACGGAAAGTCCAGGATTATAAATTTAAATTTCATCGTTCACCCTCATTCTTTTTTTTTTCTTCATTTGTTTGTTTTGTATATTTTTCTTCATTAAATTATATAATTCAAATTTTCTCTTTTTGGGGTCAAAGCTTGGTTGTTGCCCCTACGTTTACTGCAATTGGTTTCCCTTTTCCATTATTAACCAAGAAATTCAACTTTCGTTTTTGTTTTCAGATTCTGTTTTTTCTTTCTATTGAGAATTAGTCCATGATATTCCAAAAGCAAAAGTCTGGGTCAAGTCTCTGTTTATTTTAAAAACGATTCCTTCCATCATAATTATTTATTTCTCCGTCAAAATTCCACTTTCTCAGGATAACTAACGTTCTCATCTTTATTTTGCAGAGCCTTGACACGTTGAAGCTGAAGCTGCTTCACACCAAGCTTAACTTAATAAGCACCAAGAATTTCACGATGCAGCTGCTTAATCTACTACATCATGTTTCAGAAGACAGAGACAGAATCAGACAGCAGCTTCATACTCTTCAGAGCATGATGGTCTCTACGTATCCAGAAGGCTTTGCTTTGCTACCTTCCAAGGCCAACGATACCATCATCACAGAATCCACTAGTCTCTCTCACTCTCACATTTCTTCCCCTTTGGATCCCTTTGTGGACTCTGTCTCTTCCTCGGAGTTTTCGAATATCAACGTTGTTGACTCCAACAATAACGTGGGTTTTGTCAGTGAACAACAACAACAACCTTGGGTTCAAATTGAAACCCCAGATTTGGTTATTCAAAGCCTTGTGAAAGGAAAGGTTTTGCCTGAAAAGGGGAAGCTTCTGGAGTCTGTTATGGAAGCTGGTTCGTTGCTTCACTCACTTTTACTTGCAGGACCACTTCCCACGTGGCGTAATCCGCCTCCTCCTCAACCAATCAACGTTGTTCCTCCTTTTACTATGAAAGATCCTAATGTTGCAGATCATGAAGGTGTTTGGTGTTCAGATTCTAAGGTGGGTTTTGAAGTTGACCCCTCTGGTTCATGGAACAATAACCTGCAATTCACTCCAAATGCTAGCTTTGAGGATCAAGTTCTTGCAAGCAAAAGACAAAGGCTTTACTAATTTTGATGAGATTTGATTTGCTTCCCTTTTTATCCCCTCAAAATCCCATTTTAGGTAATAGTGATTGGGTGTATAGTTAAAAATGTTGGTATGGAAACTTTTTTCCTTCTATGTTTAGGGAAGTACTTTTTTACCCATGAACTTGTTCAGTAATACTCAATTTGTTTCTAGGATCAAAAGGTTTCAGTTTGAGAAGCACTTTTTTACTTCAATAGTTAGCACTTACCAAGTTTTTTTTTTTTCTATTTTTGGCATTTTTCTGAAATCTCAATTTTGGGTTTCTTAATTGTTTTCACCAATCCAAATCAGTGATGAAAGTGGCAACTTTTGCAGACAATGTTCTCATCTAGTAAGTGGTAACTGGAATTAAATTGTTTTAACATTGGTATCATCGAAGGCAAGGCTTAGGCTTGTCCTCACATGCAGTGGGAAATCCTTAATATTATCTCCGACCATGTGTCCCTGTTTGTTTACTCTTTGGTTTGAATGGTCTGTTTTGGCTTCACAGTTCTCCTACATAGCAATCAAGCAATCAACTGAAATCCTTTGCAAACTCGATGTAACATTGTAACCTCACATTTCCAGTTTCACAATGTCTATGAATTCCACGGAGCCTGTGGAGCATTTGGAATGGAATGCACGAGAGGTTTCTTCAATTATTGTAGTCTGCACCATCTTCCTTATACTGAGTTACTATAGCGTAGTGAAGCCTATCTGCTGTAGGGAAAGTTCTTCAAACCAGGCTCAGAGGCGACTTCTAGATGAATCCATTCAAGATGATCTTTCTCTACAGTTTCAAAGACGTGGTTTGGAGTTCTCTGTGATACACTCTCTTCCCATATCTAGGTTTAAGAATAGTGAGGGAGAAGAGAAGCTATATAACGCAGACTGTGCAATATGCTTAGAGGAGTTTGAAGGAGAATGGCTAAAACACCTTCCTAACTGCACCCATGTCTTTCATGTTTCATGCATTGACTCATGGTTTCAGTCTCACTCCAATCGCCCCCTCTGCAGATCTCATGTTCATCATCTCACTTCCAATCTGCAGTGTTCCATATCTTCATACACATTGCTAGAGACTGAGGGAAGATTTTTCCCAAGGGCTGCACATAATGAATCCATTCACTCTGAGAACTTAAGGGAATTAGGCGATTAATCTTAACTTCATTTTCTAAGATGAGGGAATTTTTAAATGCTTGCCCTTTTTCGTTAAGTTTGGATATTTTTAGGTGAGAGGTATATTATATGCTCTCAAAAGCCACTTCTCCTAATGAACTCACGGTGAAAATGAAAAAGACTGACAATGATCGAGATGGCGAGTTAAGAGCTGTGGGAACCTACCTTATGTAACAGCTATATGCCAAACCGACGTCATTCTCGTAGGAATGGCTTCTCCGACATTCAAGTGTTTGAAAAACGAAATTATGAATATTTTGACATATACCTTGCCAGAGTGAAGATTTAGATATACATGCTCACTTCTGAGTCTAATCATGTTAACTTGGATCAGTGCTATGACTGATGAATCCATCTTTTTCAAACAGAGGAGGAAACTATGTTGCCCTGGCATACGGTGTAATATCAATATCAGCTTCATCGATGTAATATGTTGATTTTAGGGACATACGGATAAAGAAATTGAAAGAAAAGGTGCAAGAGTCATACCCATTAATTAATTTAAACAATTTTCAAGCAAAAATTGTAACCCAGAATCTATTTTTATGTCATCTGAATCAAAGGAAAAAAGAAATAAAATAAAAAACACAATATAGAACTCCCAACTCCTGTTAATGGTCTCCATGAAACAGCTTAGCATCTAGCAAAACAACCACTCTTTAGATGATCCCAATCTTGTTTGCGACATCCAAGGCATCATAATCAGGAGTCAACCTGACGTAGGCCTTCTTGGTACCGTCAGGCCTGCAACAGAATAATTCAAGTTTGAGATGCTATCGAATTTCTGCATAATAAATTGTAATATATAAATGGGTAATAAGTATCAAACTAAATCCCCATAAAATTCCTTATTCTATAATTTGGGGGGGGGGGGGGGAATTACAAAGGATTTGCTAAACAGGTTAGTCAAGGTAAATACTACTTGTCGAATCCAAAAAAATGACTGGAACTGAAGTTCTTCAAGACTACAATATGCACTCCAAATTGTTTACTGAATAACATCGACATTAAACAGAAACAACTATCAATACCCATTCTTATAATTAAAACAAAAAAAACATTAAAACAGAAAACAAACACACTGCTCAATGAGGTTGCTGAAAGCAGATAAGGGAACTGGAGCATTTCAAGGCATTTATGGTGCCACATATAAACATAGAAGGAACTAGAAAGGTAAGAGCAATATGAAATCCTCAACCTTTGTAATTAGCGACTACAAAGAGTTAGGACATTATATTTCAAACATTAATTACTAAGGCTCACCTGATCAAAGTGTTTACTTTCTTGGCTTGAATGTCATACATTTTCTTCACTGCATCCTTTATCTTCTTCTTGTCAGCACGTAAATCAACAATGAAAACCAAAGTATTGTTGTCTTCAATCTTCTTCATTGCCGACTCAGTGGTGAGAGGGTATTTCAGAATTTGATAATGATCAAGCTTATTTCTTGGTGGAGCACTGATACGTGGGTATTTGGGGTTCCTATCCTTTTTCAATGTTTTTGGCCGATGGAATGTTACAGAAGTTCTAATTTTCTTAGCCTTCTTCTTTAAGGTAGGGCCTGACTTGACTGCTTTAGCAGTTTTCAAGGCCTGTGCCTTTGGGTCAGTCTTCTTTGAACCATCAACTGCACAAAAAATTCATCAAGTCACATGCCCAAAAAAAATACATATAGCCAACTGATTTTTATTTTTTAAAAAATATAATCTTCAATGAATTGTAGGGGCACCAATCATACACAAGGATGCAAAATAGAGTACACATTTAAGAGACAATCAAAACATGCAAAAAATGGTGAATATCAGAAGCTGGGAAACATGCAAGAATGTAATACAGAAAGCAAATTACTCATGCTTTCTCGTCACCATCACTACTATTTAGTACTGCTTTTATGAATGATGTCTTATAACAAGTTAGCAACACATGTACACAGCCTTATTCTACTACTATCAAATTAAATACGTAGTATACCAGAGAGGCAGCAACAGTTGTTCTCAACCAGAATACATAAGTTAAAGGAAAGAAATTACAGTACATGTGACAGTAAACTATGTGCAAATAAGCTAGGTTTAATATAGAAGCTAGGATATGTCGCTCAAATATAGCCCAAGGGTGACATCTTTCAACAATAGTATTGATAAAAGTTAAAAACAGTTCAATTGAGCTTGGTATGGTTTATTTAAGCTGATTTGTTACAGATTATCGACAGCACTTATTAGTCGCCCCTTCCTTTTCACTCTCCAAATTTCAGAGGCTAGATGATTAACATCAGACTTAAATAAGCCACAGTGAAGCCTATAACACTCCCAGCCACACATGCACTAAGCTACGAATTTAAATGTATAGAAAATAAAAACACTAAAAAATTCAGAAAAAGTCATCATGGAACCGTTAAGAACGTGCAGGGTCATCGAAACTGAATTTTATACCCTCTGTGGGCACAGTAAAAATCTTCTAACAACAGCTTTAAAGATTTCCTAAGCCGAATGCGAATTTTGGGGAAACAGAGAAGCTAGAACGAATGCATAGGGGCCATTGAGCGAAGAAAGACCAATACCTTTAGCCGGAGCCATGAGTTGCCGAAAAATACCACCTGTTAAATCTTCCTGAAACCCTGAAAGAATAATAAAAGGGCAGCATTAACCAGCTGAAACAACATAAATAGAAGCCTAAATGCTATGATTAGGACACCACCGGCAAGATACGGTAGAGAACAGACCTGCTTGTGAGAAGCAGAGGCACTGGCCGATTAGGGTTTAGGATGAGGAAGAAAGAGCAGGTCTTTTATATACGCGATCGGTGAAATGACCGTAATATCGATCTATTTTTTGGGTCAGTTGCTGCTTTAGCAAAGTACCGAAGTACTGGGCCCGGCCCATTATTCCCATTCACCTTTCGGCCTTTTGTTTTGTACATTCTGGTTTGGGCCCTATAATTGGACCAGACCCGAATGGCCCAATATAATCTAACGCACTTGGATCTAGTGAGGGTGGACGTGTCACCAGCATAGGGTTGATCTAATGGAAGGGCCCATTGGTCAAACAAAGAACAGTCCGAGTCCGAGTACGATTGCTCCCTTCTCTTCTCTGTCTGTCTCTGATGGTGGAGGCTGACGTGACAACGGTGCCGGAGAAAGCGAGACGCCTGAGGCCTGACACTAAGGCCTGACACTGAGGCCATTGTCTTTTTCTTCTCTTTTCTCTCAAAGAGTGTCTAAGGCTGCTCTCTCTTTCTCTCTGAGTCCAACGTTTACGCTTTGATGGAAAATGTTTTCGCTTGTGCTTGATTTGATCTCAAGTTTGGGACTCCACCGTAACTACTCACCTCTCCGTCGACTATAGCCGAGCCGTATTTGTTCTTTTGTTTTCTATCTGTGTACCGTACATGCGCTATGGCGGAACTAGCTTCGTCTATTGCTAGTAATTGGAGAGGCAACAAGCTATCGAAAGGGACATTTGCGGTGACTGGAATCATGGTTACCCTCGTCACCTATGGGGTCTTGCAGGTTTCTTCTTTTTGTCCTTTCTTTCTTTTACTTGCTTCTCTAGTTTATTAACATAGTAGGATGCCCTTATCTTGCCGAATGTTAACTATAATAAAGGTTTAAGTTAGTCAATCTGATTTGGCTTGTCACACAACATATTTCGTTGGTTTTGAGTTATTTATCATAGCTCAAAACTGATTTAACGGCATTTGTCTGGAATTTGCTAACTTTTCTGGCAAAAGCTTGACCTTTTCAGTAGTAATTCTTTCTTGTCAAGTTCTCAAAAACAACGAAATCAGAACACATAGCTGGAGTTATCTGAATAAGTGCACCTGTTGACAGTTAGTGCATGACTAATTAAGTTCTTGTCCGACTAATTAAGTTTTTAAACAAAAGGTTTAGCATTTTAGAGAAATAGCATAAGCAACAAACATGAATAGTTGGCGATACTATTGGTTAAACTATCCTTAGTAGCCCTTGATGCTTGTTTAGCAGTACATTACAATAACATAGTATGAAGGGGTTCACTCAAATTATAATAAGGTTAGTTATGAAACATCTGTTTTAGGAACTGTTTTACTTTCACCAAACATGGATTTCCTATTTGTCTTCTTCACAGGATCATAATATAAAACATCCTTCAGTTGTCCATCATATATCCAGTGAGTTATAGATATCTATTTCTTGCAGGAAAAAATCATGAGAGTTCCATATGGGGTCGACAAGGAGTACTTTATATATTCACTCTTCCTTGTTTTCTGCAACCGCATCACAACATCTGCTGTCTCTGCAGGCTCTTTACTAGTAAGTAGATGTTATATGTGAAAAATACTGTCACAAGCAAGTGTAACTTTGACATATAGTTGGCTGCGGATACTGGTACAAACTGTTATTATCTATTACACATCACATTGCTTGAATGTTAACATGCCATTGTTGATTTCGAATTAACTGCAACTTTTATTTTTCAATATTTCTTATAGGCAAGCAAAAAAGCATTGGAACCGGTAGCACCTGTTTATAAGTATTGCCTTGTGTCAATATCCAACATACTGACCACAACTTGCCAGTATGAGGTACGCAGCAACTTTACTTTATTTCTAACATGGTAACTTCATATGAACTTGCTGATATTATTGGTTATAAGTCAATATCCATGTTTACTCAAATGATTATATTACTTGCTACAGGCCCTTAAATATGTCAGTTTTCCTGTTCAGACCCTTGCAAAGTGTGCCAAAATGATACCGGTTATGGTAAGTCAAAGTTTAAATTATTTTGTTATTACAATCACCGTATGTCTGTTTGCATTTATAAAAACTTTTATACTGCAGCTATTATGATTGTTGGGTAATTGCTTTTTGCATCATATTACCTACTCTCTTTTTGGTTTTTGTTTTTTTCTTTTTTCATGTATCATTGTTATATCTTTCCCTTTTCTGTTCCTTCATTTGATGAATAATAGAAGTGGTTGCTCTGTATTGTTCTTGCCCATCAAATGCTTAATGCTTTCTCTCTCTCTCTCTCTCTGAAGACTTGTGTGTAGTTTCAATCATTAGTTGCCCCTTTATTTTGAAGGGCCCATGCCAATGGAGGTTAAAGAATGTAACTAAGTAGAATTTTATGATTTGACCGTGGAATCTTCAAATGATTAAATTATTCTGAAAAATTGGTTGAACCTGCTTGTCAATTTGGTTAGACACTTTCCCTAATTCCTCTCAACCATACTCAACCTTTTTTTTTTTCCTAAAGTCTTTATTATGTACTAGGATAGATATGTTTCCTTTCCTTCATATGCTGCAATTTCCTCTACTTTTTTTGTCTTTAAATAAACTTGTAATATCTTGTTCATGACACCATAATTTCCGTTTTACCCAGATTTTTTCCCTCAAAAATCTATACAACAACAACAATAAATGATGCCTTTTCCCACTATGTGAGATCAGCTACATGGATCAAGTAACGCCGTGTTCTATCTTGGCTCATTTCTATAGTTAGATTGTTGATAGTTACATCCTTCCTATTAATTTCTCTTTTTGTTTTCTTTGGTCTCTTTCCACCGTTAGTTATTGGGACATTTGATTTACCCTTTGTACAAGAGCCTTTATTAGGTTTTTTTGTACTTGACCAAATCACCTAACAAGTGTTTTTACCAACTTTCTTGTGATAGGTCCTACGTAACTTTCTCTCTAATGCAATTATTCCTAATTCTATCATTTTTAGTGTGTCCATTCATCCAACGCAACATTTTTATTTCTGCGGAATTGAATTTTTGTTCATGTTGACTTTTTACTGCCTAAAATTCAGCACCATTCAATAATGCAAGTATTATACTTGTACGATAGAATTTTTTCTAAAGTTTGAATGGTTCTTCTCTATCACAAATGACCCCTCAAGCCTTCTTCCATTTCTCAAAAATCTATATGTTGAGTTATTACTTCCATACTATGATGTGACATTGACTATGATTGACTGATATATTTTGCCGTTCTTGCACTAGGAATCTCTTATTTCTGCTTTTTGTTTGATATACAAACAGGTCTGGGGCACTCTAATAATGCAGAAGCGATATCAGGGACATGACTATTTGTTGGCTTTCTTAGTGACCCTTGGCTGCTCAATTTTCATCCTGTATCCGGTAAAAATTGTCTGACACCATCTTTTTTTTTTTTTTAATAAAATTGATTAGGTTGGTCTGACAGTATTGGTTTACTACTTTTTCATCGTTTTGTCTGCTTGTATTTCTTTTTTATCAAAGACAACAATGATTGCTTATGGGCCATCATATGACCTATTTTCAGAGATGAACGCTGTATGTGGGTTTGTGCTGTAGTTCTTATGGTAGGAAAGGAAGAAATTATTATGCATTTAGATGTGGTCTTGTAGTGAGGGGTTTGGGTAGTTTGTAGGAGGTCTTAACTCTTAAGTTCAATACTTAATGCCTACCAAAGAAAAGGATAGATCTATTCAAGGCCTGTGAAAAAAGTTGCATGACTGAAAATAAAATTACACCATAGAAAAACTCAATATGATAAGGCTCTTGAATTACTCTAAATTATATGGACACGCTCCTAAGAAGGCTTTGTGCCAAATAACAAAGTGATATAACATGCACTGTTCTGTCCCTATAAACAGGAGGCTCTAATGTCTGACTCTAAAAAATTCTGGCATTCTTCTCCATCCAAACCAAAATTGGGTAAGCTGGGTTATTACTGATAGTGGATAGCTTAGCAGAACTACTTAATCCTATTTTTCAATTACAATAAGTCTACAAGTCTGTACTTGATATGTAACTGAGGATCCATAGCTGTTTTGGCTTGCAAGTTGCAATTCTAACCAACCACAAAATACTCAAAGAGCGCCTGCTATATTACCTTCTATAGCAAAAACTGTTCTGTTCATTTTCCACTTAGTAAACATAAATGCACAAAAATGCTTTCTTACACTTGTTGGTCATGCAGTTGATGATGCACAGAAGCTTAAGTTAGTTATGGCTTCATTCTATGAGCTAAAGTAATTCAACTGTTTTCTTTGTAGGCAGGACCTGACTTAAGTCCTAACAATAAAGGAAGGGAGAATACCGTTTGGGGTGTTCTCCTAATGTTTGGCTATCTTGGGTATCACTGAAACTTAATCTCTCTTTATTGTGATGAATGCTTCTACGTATTATAAGTGCATATATTAGAAAAGAAAAAAAAGTAGAAATCAATGCTGCCTTCTCTCATTATGACACATAAGGTATTTTTTTTATCAAAGTGGTCTTGATGCATTAATGGTATCTAACAGTTTGGATATTTTTCCTTCATATAGTTTTTCTTTTTTCCTCTTCAAAACGATCGTGGATTTATTGATCTACTATGTAGCTATTTTAAACTCTTTTTATTGGTTTGACTGGAATTAATTAATTGAAGCAGTATTTTATGGTTATTAAAATTTCATTTGGTTACTGATTTTCCAAATTATTCTGAAAACTTATAGTTAAAAGTGATTCGCGGACAAGTCTCTCGTCGTTGATACAGATTCTGAGTTTTTGTCTGTAGGTTCGATGGCTTTACAAGCACATTCCAAGATAAGCTATTTAAAGGCTATGACATGGACATAAATAATCAGATATTCTATACGACACTGTGTTCTTGTATCCTTAGCCTGACAGGTAGGTTTTAGACTGTCAAAACTAGATTTTATTATAAACATTTTATTTCTTTAATAAACATCTTGTTTGCTATATATGTAATGAAGATTCATTTGCCATGCTGGTATACATGTAATAAATATTTGATTTCCATGGTGGTTGAGGAGAAATATTATAGTGGATTGATTTGTGTAAAAGTTCAAGAGATGTTTGACCCTAAGCATGTAAAATGTGAACCTTTCTAGAGGTTTTTTCCCCCTTGGCGTTGCTTTCACTAGGTTCTAGCTGTTGATTAAAGTGACCATTTTCAAAACCAAATCATGGAGTTTGTGGCTAGCCAGTTTTCTGAATTTTCCAAACAGTCTTGAAATTTTGATTTGAATAGTTAGTCTTCAATGAGAGGAATTCTCTTGGTCTTTATTTTGCTATTTGTTGCTTCTTTCAGTTTCAGTTTTGCTCTTTTTTAGCTTCGTGGTTGGAAACTAATTCATTTTGATATTTGCTATTTTTCATTCAGGCCTTATCCTACAAGGACATCTGATACCAGCAGTACAGTTTGCTTATCGCCATAATGCTTGTTTCTTTGACATTGCATTGCTTTCAACAGTAAGCAAATTTTCTGGTTCTGTTGTAAATTCCAGTTCTATGTTATCGCCTTTTCTGTTTGTTTTTACTGCTTTGTGAAATCTAAAGCAGTCCCCCAAGTATCATTATGCTTTTGCCCCTTTCCTATGGATTGCCAAAGAGAATTAAAAAAACCAGCATTCCCCCTCCATTTCACTGAGGAAATTAATTATATTATTGTGTTCCACAGGTTGCAACTGCTAGTCAGTTTTTTATTTCCTACACAATTCGTAATTTTGGTGCTCTGACATTTGCTACTATAATGACCACAAGACAGGTGATTATTACATAAGAGAAATGTTTTCTCATTATCCTCACAATTATGCATTTGATCAATGTCACTTTGATTCTGATTGTAGTTGGTGAGCATCATGCTGTCATGTGTGTGGTTTGCCCATCCTCTTAGCTGGGAACAATGGATTGGATCTGTAAGACTTTTACTTTTTCTTATTTCTAATGAATCTTGTAGCCTTACTAACGTGGATACATTACCAGGTCATTGTCTTTGGCTCCCTTTATGCAAAAAGCTTCCTCAGGAAAGCACCCCAAATGACAACCTCCTCTATAGAAGTAGCAAAAAATGGTGATTCCAATAATGCGAAGGAGAATCAGTGATGGAGGTTAAAATTTTCAGGTCATGTTTAACGTCTAATGCAGGGTGGTTTTGGCATAAATCCAGAGATAACTGCAGCTAGATTTGGATTCTCGTGATGCCGTCTATACATAAAAGGATGATGCTAACCCCTTATTTTTATAGGGAAAGATCAATCATAGACTGAAGGCGACAAAAAATTTTGAGAGACTAAAATATGTACATTGTCATCGCAATTTCGGCCATTAAAAGAATTAGTACATGGATAGCACTGAGGTCTGATTTTGCCGGACTGCTCTGTTTTACTGTTTGCCGTGCAAAATGACTTGAGAAAGTGCTCGAGACTAAAGATGATGGGTTACGATGGAAAATACCTTTGTATAAATGTAATACTCCAGCCAAATAGAAGCTTTTTCCAAATACTAGTTCATTATTTATGGATGGGTTTTCTTAATTATTTCAAATTAAGATTGTCAATATCAAATGAATCGAATCCACAGAAGTTTATCTTTCCAAGTAGGTTTTATTCCCGCGATTCAAGTTAAATAGAGCACTTACCATCATAATCTAGATTGTCAATTGCCATGTTACTAGATATTTCAGGAAAAGATGTTTTGTACAACAGAGTGCAAATCCCAATCATTGTTGTTGCTGGATTTTTATCTTGCTGTACATCATCTTTGCCTAATAACCCTTCAATTTCTCCTTGACACTTCTGTTTTTTGAACAGCTCCTTGACAACTCCCTTTCCTAAAGAACTGTCCTCTTTCCAGTTGAGTCTTTCCAACTTAAGGCCATCCAATTGGACATCCCTTCCATTAATGTTTATGTGAAGGAAACAATGAGCATAATTTAACAGCCATATGCAAGTACACAGACACATTGAATATGAATGAAAGCTTGCAACAGGTAGCAAAAAAGCAACTGCAACTATTGAAGCATTCATTAAACTCATTCAGACCGCAAGGCGAAAATTCTATTTGAATCCCATAAAACTCTCATGACACCTAACTTGGTTTCAGCCTCTTGAAATGAGATGCCGGTGGCTTCCGATGGGTAGGGTAGCCCTGACCCTTTATCAGCTTTAAGCTCATAAATATCGACGACACATGTCTCTAATTCCTCCAAGTTCTTCCCATACCACTTACCATTAACCTGAAACACCTTCCCTTTGCCAATATCCTCTCCTCGCTTATCCACAAGCACAACATACTGACCTGCCTTCCACTGAACAACTTCTGAAGGATCAATATCAACAAATTCAGCCAGCAAAGGATCTGGCTGATCACCAGGAGCTATATTTGAGAGACTTGGAAGATCTTTTCTTGCATTTAGTGCGTCACATGGACTATCAGGCGAGTCATAGGACACAGGTATAGGCCCCCTTTGCTTGTCTGGGACTGGAGTGTCAACATCTGCTGCTGCTCGAACATCCCTAGCTGTGCGAGCTAGCCTAGCTTTTCGATTGTTCAACCTGATGATATAAGCAGATAATCCTGAGTTTTAATAACAAATCAAACTGCCTAAAATTAAATTAGACATAGATAACACCTCAACTTCAGATACAAACTTAAGCAGGACATCTGTGCCTCTGGTATTATTTTGTTGTCCTTTCCTGCTTTAATATATTTTATTTTTGTCAGGAGAAGGGTTCAGGGCCCGGGGCCAGGGGGGGCAAGAGTATCCCATTACTAGTAAAAAAAAAGCCTAAGAATTTTTAAATAATGAATTCCAATCCAACCAATTATAAGTTTCAGTCATCCTACCAACTAATGAACTATTTGATAAGAAACATTAAGCATGAACAACGATAAGAAACAACCAATAAACTACTTAATATGCAAACTGTTAAAAAGGGAAAGAGGAATCCTAACCAATTTTTAAGCTGTGAAGGTGTAACCTCAGAACCCTGGAAAACATAAATAGGAAAGACTATAAGAAAACATGTCAACAATTATAAATTATGAGTTGAGTTGCATTTAACATACATGACGACTTAGTTTCTCAGCCCATGAATGTAGTAAAGCTGCATTTCGCTGCATCTCAGGCTCATCTAAAAGTGCCCTCTCAATCAATGTCACCTGTTTATCATTCATTATAGTTCGCTTTCGTTTTCTCCTTTGTTTAGTTTCAACCTTTTCATCCTCTGGATTTTCTCCAACTCCAACCATCTTAACATGCTCAGCCGATTTTGAAAGCTCAACATTATCCATATGATCGATAACATTCTTTCCTTTTGCAGAACTAGTATCTGAACCACTAGTTTCAACATTCTGTCCATCCTTGTCCATATCTCTTGCACCTTCTGATACAGTCTTACAAGACATAGCTTTACCTTCTACCTGATCTTGTGGACTTAGGTCATCAACTTGATTAATGTCTTCAGCTCTGGTATCAAAATGGTTTGTGGCTAGAAATGCAGAATTCTCAGACATCCCTTCCTTTAAGTTACCGCTCTTCTTAGCACGATCAGAAAGTTCTTTTCCAGGTATAGGTGATGAGCATCGCCCTGGACTCTGAGCCTCCTACAAGGAATCAAACTTCTTCTGAATTCACTTCACTGAGGACAAGCTACATGGTAAACTTCTCAATTATAGCCTATGAGGCATAGGTATGGACACAATGATACAAGACATGACAATGACACAGCAACACCAAAAAATAGATCTAAAATGAAGGTACACAACACAGAAGACATATATGTTAAAATAATATAATATATAAGCCTAATATTTGCAAGTATGAAAATATCAAAGATTATTTTAATATATACCTAAAATATGCTTAGTGTGTATTAAACATGTTTAGGAAGTTTCAAAAAAGTGTCAACAAATATCAAAAGTGATATTTTGTTCCTTATGAAGGAATTAGAGTATTGACAAAAGTGTCACATGTTAATTCTGCAATACAATATGCTCACTAACTCTGTTTTGAGTTTAGAAAAACATCTGTAACACACCTGATAATGTTCATTGATGTTAAGCTTGGAAAACTTGTCCCAAGATAACTCCTTGCTATCCTGTGTTCCTCCAGCAGAATGATTTTAAGGAATTTAAACATAGATTAAGAAGGGACATGAATAGAGAAAAATTGGGGGAGCGTTTTTGTGTTTTTGAAGGGGGGGGGGGGGAATGAGAGAAGTAAAACAAGAACAAACAATACAAAATGCTCAAGAGAAAAGGTCAAAGGTTTACTTGAACACGATTTTCCCTAAATCCAGCAGAAGTAATTAGTGACTGTAATTCACCGGAAAACACCCTGCAAGCAATTTGAAAATAGATATTATTTGTTTAACGCAACAGTCAGCTCGATCTTCATGAACTAAATGCTTTTATCATATTTGTATGTTTGCTTTAATGATTTAGGTATAGACTATTGAGGCTAAAGAAAGAAAGACAACAAAGAAAAGGATGTTTTATATGGCTGGTGACCGGGCTGAAAAGAAAATGCAAGTCATTGACATAAAAATGAAAGGACATAAATATTATATATATATACACACACACGAGTTTTCAAGAACACATTTTCATTTTTGATTCATTGAAATTTCAAAAACTTTTACTTGAATCATAGGAAAAATGACAGTTGTATATAAAGAAAAAGCATAAACAATGCCATATAGACCGTGATCAGTAAATGTCAATAGAATTTTGCTAATAAGTCCTCAGAATAAAGTAAGGTACAATGATTAGAAAGGCTTAGACTGGTGCCTACAATGAGCTCTCCTTTTTTGTAAGCAAACAGCATGTTACTAATAGACTAATTCAACATAAGCATGATGCAAGTGCAGTTGCAGACCACATTTGAAGCCTTCTCTAAATGTATGTAAATGCCATCTGTCAAAACAATAATCAATCTATCCTATTTATATTGCCCTTTCGAAAAAAGGTAAATATGTACTCTTGCTCAACCATCTTAGGTCAAATCATCTCCAATTTTAAACAAATGTTATAAGGTTCTGCCAGAATATGGTGTAAGCCTGCAACCCTCATGCATGAAGCATGGTATGCTTGACTAGTATATAGTTTACCATTGAAACAAACCATTCAGAATTAATCATGCTAAAGTCAACACTTAAATGAGAACTAAGAGAGCAAAATTAACCTCAGAAGATGCACATCCTCCAAATTTAAGAAGTTTGGAATCAAGGATTCTGCATGACTTAACAATGAGCCTACACAAAAAAGATATTTATGAGAATTAACAATATATTGATGATAATTCTGCAGCAAGAAGTATTTAAGAACAATCATTACGGAGGTTCTTGCAAATGCTGGCTGCTTTAGGAGCATCAGAAGCAAAAGAAAATCCAGGCAGCAAGTTAGTTAGATCCTTTTTCAAGCACTCCAAAACCTTAAGAACAAAAAGGTTCCTCTCCTGCTCTGGGGATTAAAATAATAAACGATAAATGATTTGAAGAAAAATGAATATAGATAGCTGTAAAGCAATTAATTTTTTCATAAAAATTTTCAGAGCATAGGCAAAAAATCAACCTTCACATATGTTGGGAACAAAACAATGAAGATTTGCAATGACTTTAACAAATAATGACGTCCTCTGATGTGCATATGAAGCCTGAGCCATGGTGTTATGGATTAGGTTGAACTCCAAATTTGCCGCATTTAAAAGATCCAGCGACGAAGTATTATCCAAAATCCATCCGACTGTAGCAAACATATCATATTCAAGAGTTGCATCCTCCTCCTTCTCTGGGAGGTTAGACGAGCACCAACAGGATAAAAAATCTCCATAGGAGAGTGTAAATACTGCCGCCAGAACTCTAGTCTGGAGTCACATTCAAAGGACAATCAAATTCTCAAATTCAGAAATGATGCTATGTAACATCAGACAAATCAAAGTTAATGCAGATAATGCATTAACATCTTAATGAGATTAAGCAAAAAACTTGAAGATTTGACTCTTTTTCATGAATTAAATTGCGTATCACTAAAAAAGTGTTAGAGCCAAAACCTACAGCATTGGCACATCAGGAGTGAAGTCAATAACTCTTAAGTACATTCATTTAATGATAACTTACAAAACAATTTGTCATGTAAGATCGAAAGTTTGAATCATCAGAGAAGATGTCAGCTAGACGCAATGCATTAAGCTGTAAAAACCCCATTGGATAACTTTTGTCAGTTGTGAGATTCCCAGAATTCTGGCCAAAAGCAGTCTTCAACACATCAAAAACCTACATGAGAGCCATATTATAAGCATGAAGCAAGAGCACAGTAATAAAGTAATAGGCGTGCTTACTGCATAGCACTATGTTCAAGGCCAGTGGATTGGCCATTGGCCCACAAAGACAACATAGAAGTTTGACACATAGTCAAGGCAAAAATGCTTTCCGTGGCACAGGATCAATATAAATAATTTCCAGTTGAGAAACTAAAAAAATATAATCCATATTTTTTATGCAGTATACAGAAATCCAACCTCAATAAATGTGTAGCACACATAATAATGAAATAATAAGTGGCAGAAAAGATAACAATGTTAAAGTTTAATCATTTTAAGGCATTAAATTCCATTCAGCCCACTAAAGCAGTGGAGTGGAGCCATTTATCCGATAGTTTGCTTAATAAGCCACAGTTGAAACTAACCTCTAAAGCAACAGATTTAGCCAAATCTAAACTTTGTGATGAGCTGGAAACTTCATCAAGATAAGAAGTGCTTTCTGCTTCACACAAACTCAGCAGCTGATGACAGTGAGTCATGGAAGAATAATTAACAATATGCACAACTTGTTGAATAGATTTAATTTAAACGTAGTGATTTATTGCAGATTTTGTCATCAGACTCACAATGGATAGTATCTTAGCTTTTAGCCTGGATATAGCTGCTAAAATCCTGGTTGGAAAACGTTGGTGAATGTCTAACTTCAAAATGGATTGACCCAGAAAGAGAATGCTGCCCTTTCCACATAGTTCCTGAAATTAGGTTTAAAACAAACATGCAGTTCATCTGTGTTTAGGAATAGCAAATTTCGTCTCATAAATTAAAAAAGTCAATGAAATGTCTTTAATTATCTTCCATGATGACTACATTGCAAGTAGCCAGTTTGTTAAACGAAGTCCTTGGCACCTTAAAGCCCCACTTCTCCCCCTTTATCCATCCTTACTGGTTCACCACATTAACTTGCAGTTAAGAGATTGAGTAGTTTTGAAACAGGGAACCAAAATAATATTAAGAAGAGTTGGATAGATAGAACGCAAAACATTTTATGGGAAGTTGTAGTCTGGATTAGTGTAACAATTGGCTGGGAATTGGGACAAAGATAGGTTCCCAAAATGGATAGTATCCAGGTCAGAGATAAATGGAGACTTTATTTTGTTCATATAATTATGGGAATAAAAGAAAGGTTTGTGGTTTCCTCTCACAGATGGAAATAAGGATGCTACTGTTATAGAATATTATTAGATTCTCTATCAGAAATGGTAAACCAGAATCCTCAATTTTGACCTGTCTCAGAAAGGGACTGGTGATAAATTTGGCTAAATTTCTTTATGAAGCTATTGGATTTGACATACGGTGAGTGCAAGAGACACAAGGATGCAACAGAACCTCCATTTTATAGATTTTCAATAACCAATATATAGAGAGAGAGAGTGAGAGATCCACCCAGAGTCCTAAGGATACTTGATTTTCTACAAAACTATATACTTCTCAACTCTTAAATTTGGAAAGAAAAAAAATTCCCTCTTACACAAAATTAGGGACACAAATAGGCTCCTCTTGTCATGTTTCTCCAAATTTATAAAGAAAGTATAGTTTGGAAAACCTTATTCTTGAGCAGACGCTCCTTAAACGATTTTTGTTGGCATAATGACTGAAGAAACTGCAAAGAAGCCTCACACTGCTGGATGAGAAAATAAACTACTCGTTCAACTGTCAGATTTGATTCCATTGAAAAATCTTTATGGTAAGCTGACAGTGTAATCTCAAGAAACCTAACAACCATGCGAACTGATCCAAAAGCCACATCAATAAATATGTCAACCTGTCAAAGAAAGCTTCATGGTTAGCTATAACATAGAAGTGTTATAAAATTATAGCAATCTCTCTGCATACTAGAAATAGAGTTCTTGAATCAACCATGGGTCAAACACCGAAGTGAGGCAATAGGAACAACCCTATCCCATAGCATATGCAAGGGCAAAAAGATGCCCTTGAAGTTATGTGCTTTTAAATAATTTTGACGTGATTAAATAAATATTTTTACTATCTATGACATATGGAAACTAAAATAAAACTGTTTTCTAATCCAGCAACTAAAAACAGAGTGAAGGTGAACATTACTTTGGGGTGCGCAAGCAATACATGGACAATGTCTTGCCATTGCGTCGATAAAAACCCAGTTAATAGATGTAAACTGCATGCTACAAGAGCTGAATGCACAAGATGCTTAAGACTAAAAGCATGGCCTTCCTGCAACATGAGTGGAAAAATCTCATCGCAGGTGAACAATACAGAAGTTTAAACTGAAAAAACAAGAACTAAAGAAAACCTGACTGTAACCACCAAGAACAATTAGCATGTAGAAAACCAAGTCAATCAACTGTTCCAACACTTTCACATCATCTAGCAAAATCTGTGATCATATTCAAACGCAGAAATCAGATCTACTATCAGGCTGTTACTATAATCTTCAAATTTGCAAGGTGACCAAGCAAGATGCATAAAAGAATGAATACAAGTTCCATCAAACTCTATCATGTTTAAGTATGCATTTCTTTATGAAGTACAATATATATTGGTCTTAACAGTAAGAAACTGCATGGAATCAGAAATGATGACTCCATTGAGGGATTGATTCTATATTACCTCCCTCACCACCCAGTCACCCATTTACAAGAATATGGATATAGTATTACCAAACTTAGCACAGAACTAATGCCCTTCTCTATCTTTAAGAAAGGGTGACACACCTCAAACTGTAGTCATTGGCTACAAAATCACTGTTTTGAGTGAACAATAAATGTTTTATATCATGTCTTCAACAATTGATAACATGTCTTTGCCAGACAGAAAACAAGCAAAATCAACACACACACACACACACACAAAACAGAAGCAGAAGAAAATAGATGTTAATGGGCATCACTAATAGTAACCTGCTCCAGTTTGGAGTGACGATGGGATAAATCACACAAGGACTGCAAGAGGCGGATACCGCATAACATGTATCTGAACAAGGATTCATCTCTATCAGATGAGATTAGCACAGCAGTAAGATGCAATGGAAGAGATCCTGCAAGCTTTTCCATATCAATCTGCACACAAACACTATTAAATATAACATACTGATAAAACAAGAGCATGATGATTTCGAGCATGGAAAAACCTTTATAATTGATCCTTTTCTGGTTTGGTAGTGAATAGTAAAATTGTCAGAGTCCTTCAATAATCTATTAAGTTCCTGAGAGCTAATCCCGTGTAACTCCTTTACTGCCAATATTAGGTCAGTCACCTGTTCAAGAAAATAAGTATAAATTATTCATGTTCTTGACACTGAGAAACAGGATATGGGAGAAGAGAGGGATTCTCATGGATCCAGGTTATATTTAAGTCATGGGTACTTGCCTGTGCAGCACTGCTTGATGGGTCTTCCTTAGAATGCCTCATCCTTGAAAATTAGTACGAAAAACACAAGAAGCATACACTGGAAAGAGGCATAAGAAATGTGTGAGTCATATATATAGAAAAATTAGTCAGGATGCTTGACTTGTGAGGAATGAGGATAAGATAATTGCTATTTTCCACTTTGAGATAAGAAACTGCTTGTTTATGTCAAAGCAACTACGGCCGGCTGTAGATTGATCACAACAAGAAGTGAAGAACAAGCTAGTATTTCAAAGGCAAAATGTATTATACAAAGCACAAGAATTTGAACTCTTTTTAGCTTCCTTTCTGGAAGGCATCGGATATAAACACTACCTAAAATCCTCACATGAGAAATTGAACTTCAGTCTACAGAGTTATGCAGCACAAAACTATACTCATTCAGAAACAATATGTATCAGAAAATAAATGTTTAAACCAACCATGGCCACTTTTCACCTTCAAAGTTTTAACTACTTCTCTGAAATAATATATTTTCTTAGTAATTCACTTTCCACAGTGAATTCAGAAAACCATGCCTGCCACTGCCTGCAAACCTAACACACTGGGAGGAGGATTCTAAGCAAACTAACTTAATAAATAGAACCAATTTACCAAAAACTCTTAATCCATTCTCATACACATGCAATCATAAAGCTAGAGTGCCACTTTTCAGTTCATGATCTTCCACTGTCCAATACAAAAGACATATGCATCCCAGGAGTATGGCTTGATAAAAAAAATCAATTACTCCCATCTGACTTCCTTTATATCAATGATAGAACCAAGCAGTGACGAGATCAGAACTAACAAAATAAGGCTCTAAGGACACATTTATGCCAGGCACTTAGTGCCCCATTGAGGAATGGTATGCCATTATATATTATTCTCAAGATATTTGGCATTTATTCAAGTGAACTTGTAACAATCGATATATATTTAAGGTCACCATGATTTTGAGAAAGTCACTAAGGATATAAATTTTAGTATGACTTATCTAATAAGAGGTAAATACTTGTTATTTTCCATCAATTTTGTCAGTTGGATGGGTTCTACTGCAACGTCCTCCATTACTGGGTGTGTCTTATACATGGAGCACATAATTGATTCAAATCAAA
The DNA here is from genome assembly GCA_031216115.1 of Senna siamea. Taxonomy (NCBI): domain Eukaryota; kingdom Viridiplantae; phylum Streptophyta; class Magnoliopsida; order Fabales; family Fabaceae; genus Senna; species Senna siamea. The sequence continues at coordinate 17,783,289 of CM062356.1, forward strand.
TACAGGTTATACAGAGTCGGGAGTCTAATTTCCCATTTTTCTTCTGGCAAAACCACCTAGAAAGTCAATCATCTAACCGATTTAACCCATATCTAGCACATATCCGTGTCCTCTCTAGAGTTTGGTAACTGATCTACTTTTGCTAAAAAAATTATTCAATTGCTTTCCACAGAAAATAAATCATGCAATAAGAACCAAATTTGCTCGTAATTCATACCAGTGTTACCTAATTCACCACTCCCTACAAAACCACAGTCCAGATCACAACCCAATCAGAAGACATCCACAATTTGGTTTTCGAAACATAGTAACCCTAGTTATTTTAGAATATTGGCAACTTGATGGTCAACATAGGTAAGAATACAGACCTGGATAACACAGCTACCTCGTTTATGCACAGAATCTGCCTATTGTGCTTCACGGCCAACTTAGCACACAGAGTATAAAAGAGGAGAGGGGTTAGTTCGATAGGGCTTAGCAGATGAGAAAGTTGTATCGAGATTTCTGGCACTCAGTGTCCTTTATCTATAATTCACCAGTGCTTACAAATACTTAATTTAAAGAACATTCTAGTATGTTAGAATTTTATATTAAATTTCAAATAACTATTTCTATTTATCCTAGCCTCTAACTATAGAAATGAGCTAAGATAGAATACGTTGACGTCGTTTGATCCATGTAGTCAACTTCTCCTAGTGGGAAAAGGCTTTGTTTGTTATTGTTGTATTTCTATTATCCTAGTCCGTGAATTTTGAGTCTTTGATTGTTTTCCGAACAGCTCAATTGAATGGAAACATTTAATCCCTTGTTTGGATACATTTTCATAGAGCGGATAAAAAAAAAAAGCCAAGGGAAAGATTTTTCCCTAAGAACACATTTTTCCTTAGTTTTATTTTCCCCTTCAAAATGAGCAGAAAGCAGCAGGAATGGAAATTTCTTTCAATGCAATTTTATGAATTTCCAATTTTATCCAACCAAAAAAAGAAAAGAAGTTAAAAATAAATAAAAATGATAATTCAATAAAAATTCTTTCCATTCCTTTACCCACCCTTCCGTCTTATTCCCAGAGGCTCATACATTAATTCTTTTAGTTTCCTCTAGGTAAATTATCCAAAACAAATCTATTTCACTTTATTCCGTCTATCCAAACACTTTTTGAATCTCTTATACTTCTCATAACCAAGTAAATCAAAAAACTTACACTCATTACCTTTTTTATTTTTTCATTAAGTATTAAGTGTTACCTGATTTTCTCTATATTCACATCATGGCCACTCCGAGAATGGTTCTCTGACCCCCAATACTATTCCAAGTTAGTCTACCACCATAATGTTGCTAACCATACTACAAGTGTTGTATGCAGATCCAAGTACCTTTACCTCTAATGTACCATGAATTTAGTAACACTCCTTACTTATACAACAACAACAACAACAAACCAAGTATTTTTCCACTAAGTGGGGTTAGCTATATGGATCAAGCAATGTCAACGTATTCTATCTTTACTCATTTCTACAGTTAGGTTATTAATAGTTAAGGCCATCCTAATAGTTTCTCTTATTGTTTTCCTTGGTCTTCCCCTACCTCTAATTATTAGACTATCTTCTATTCGGTCAACTCTTTGTAGAGGGGCCTCTAATGGTCTCCTCTGTACATGACCAAACCATCTAAGACATATTTCTACTAACTTTTCTATGATAGGCGCTACCCCAACTTTCTCTCTAATATACTCATTCTTAATTCTATCTTTTCTAGTGTAACCATTCATCCAAAACAACATTCTCATTTCTGCAATGTTGAATTTTTGTTTACGTCGACATTTTATCGCTTAACATTCAGTACCATACAACATTCAGTAACACTACTTACTTATATTTAAAAAAAAAAAAAAAACTATAACCAGATTGAGAGAAGTCATTTTTAGTCTTTGAATTCAAATTTTCATATATTTAATATCCTAGCAGATGAAATAACTATATTATATGTAGAAAGGAAATGTAATTCTAATCCCCTGATTTCATGCCACATGTCAACTTAAGCTAAAATAGTATTCTTAATTTCTTTTTAAGGATGGGCTATAATTCATTCTTAGTTTCCTCAAATATCTCATCAATGCATTACTTTCCATACTTTTTTCCTTTAAGTCATTCTTTTTTAAGTTGCAGTGTGTGGCAAAATATATCTGAATAAGTAATTACCAGGTTTTGCAAATATTTACAAGTCACTTTGGAAAAGCACACAAAAAGGCAGAATAAATATGAATAAGTAGATACCAGATTTTGCAAAACACCCAGTCTTGAGACTGGGCATGACTGCCACAGCCCCCTAGTCTAACTTAATTTGCTTATTTCAATAGGCATAATAATTAATAATCATATTTAGCTTTTGATGAATACAATTGGATACAAAAATGAACTATAATAATGTAAAATTAAATACAATTTGATTATAATATCAATTATTGACTTCATGAGGAAAAAAAATACCTCCTACAAAGGACCAAAAAAATACCTCTCTATTCTCCACATGTTTATAATATAGTTAAGTTCTCAAGTTTCAATATATATGAAATACCCCCCATTTATATGAGTGAGTTTATGTGCGTATATATCTTCAAGTTGAAATTTCTTTCCATTCTTTACAATAGCCCGTCTTTGCAGGCTCCTCCTATTCCCACTTTTTTCATTCCCCGCACGTTCGCTTCCTCCGCAGTTTCTCCTCTTCTCGATCTAGTATGTTTCCAATACGCATTCCCCTTCAAAGATACTGACTACTTGTTGCCATTTAAATCAGGATACTTTCAACTTATACCTCTTTCAGCTTCCAACTTAAAATTAAATACAATCTATACATGCTATATGACAATGGCTGCCTACATAATAAAAGGTAAACTAAATTCCACAGTAGCCAAGCCAAACTAAATTACCAAAATCAACCACAAACAAAAGAGAAAATGGTTTTGCCAGTTTCATTATAAAGCAAAGAGGATGAGAAGCAGAAGGTATTACGGGGAAGAAAGAACCAGTACGATGCCCGAGGTGGTTGAGTCGCAGTCGACGGAGACAACGGCGGCGAGTGGCGACCACGAACTCAACGAAATCCGCAATCGGAAGTGCTCAACATTTATTTTAGAGTGCAGCAAGTGTTGCTGCTGACGGCAGAGTGGAAAAAATGAAAAGTAGAAGCCGGCGATGGGATCAAACTAACAAAAGCAAAATTTGATGGGTAAAATAAGAAAACGTCATTATATCCATTCAACTACAAATAACAGTTTTTTTCACTAATGGCTACATGTTTAATTTTAACTTATTTTTATGATTAAATTATTTATAATTAAATAGATGTTAATAAATATTAATATATATTATATTCATATTAATATATATTGGTTAAATGGTTTTAATCTCTTTGAATCTTTTATATATATATATATATAATTTGAATATAATTTTATACAAATTTAAATTATAATTATAATATAAAAATAAAGTATATATGATTTTTTAGAATATATATATAAAATTTAATAATTATTATAATTTGATTATTATTTTAAAAATAATTAAAATAAGATTAAATTATTTTTTTATCTGTATAATTTCACTTAATGTTTAATTAGATCTTTATATTTTAAAATTTGTAATTGAGTATTTATAGTTTGATAAATTTTTAATGTAGTCTTAAATTTTTGTTAATATTTTGTTAAATTTTGATTATATATTAATTGTGTACTATTTTAATAGTATAAATTTACTTAATTCAAGTCAATATACTTACATTACTTAACATAAATTATATTTTATTTCATATATTAAAGTTATTTTTACATTATTTTTTATTTTTTTAGACTAGACTTATATGAAATTTTTTATATATTTGTTATTAAGTTTTTTAATTAAAATAAAGTATGCAAAATTTTTTAAAAAATAACTAATTATAAGATATATACATTGTATAAACTATATATATATCAATCTCTGATTGAAAAATTTGATGACAAATATATAAAAATTACACATAAATTTTTTTTTTATTTTTCTCCTCTTTGTTGACATAAATCAAATATATTTACGACCTTAAGATACTATATATTGGAAACATTAATAAAATTTAATGTAATTTTACAAAAATTCTGACAAAAAAAGACTAATTTAAAAATGTTCAACTATAGGGACTTAATTATAAGTTTTAAAATTATAAGGACCTAATTAAAAATTAAGCGAAGGTATAGGGACTATAAGAATAATTTTTAAAAATTTAAATAATTATGATACTTTAAATATTAATTTAAAAATAATTAAAAATAAAATTAACGTGATGTCAAGCTATGATATACATTATAGAAGAAATTGCAATTATTGCCTCTCTTTTTTTATAGTTGTAATATTGTTTTAATTTGAAGAAATTTATAATTGATCCCTTCATTTACTAGACCTATTGTAATAAATTTCTTTTATTATTTAAATTTAGAAATTTCAACCATATAAACTTTTTTAAAAAAATACCTTTCCTCTTCCCTTTCCTTCTCTTCATTTTTTTCAATCAATTTATCTTTCAATTTTTCAAAATAATCTTTTGAGTATATAAGAGGTTATTAAAAAAAATTAAAGAAAAAGACCAATATAATCAAATGTTAATAAAAGTCAATAGGTGGATTAGAGAAGATGAAGAAGAGAGGAAGCAATAAAGGGTATTTTTAGTATTTTTATATAATTAAAATTTTTAATTAAATAATTTAGTGCTTATGATAATAAGATTAATTGATTAATGAATGTTCGAGATTATACAAACATTATGACTACTTTAACATTGATTAAGGAGAGATTGGCTAATTAAGTTACCGATATTACTCTTGAAAATTGGCAACAATAGTTAGTAGAACACTACAATTCTAATAAATTTAAAGTAACGTGAAAATATGTTTTGATAAAGACACAAGTGTAGATATATATATATATATATAGAGAGAGAGAGAGAGAGAGAGATGTACAAATATAAATAGGTATCTATGTAAATATTTACATTGATATATCATTTATATTTTTATATATTTATTAGTTATAATAAAAAAATTTATAAATATTATGATTATTTAAAAAATTAAAATGATAATAATTTAAATTGCAACAATATTTTTAATTTCATAAATTTTAAAATTTCACCTACATGTGCGTGTCATTTAGATGGCCCAGATCAAATGTGGAGTTCCTATGTCTAGAGAAGACAGATATTCGTTACATATATAGTTATCTAATAAAATACCCATGCTATATAGCATTACTCATTTATACTCATGCGGCCCTTTTTGGATCACGAGAATTACAGCATTTGACTCTATATTTGTAATGGAATATCACTATTCACTGAGCCAATATGTGGTCCTTCACCACATAAATAGAGCAATAAAAGGAAAATAAAAATATTTGTTTTTGGTTGTTTTTGTTCCCAACATGGAGTCCTTCATCATGCGAGGGAGTTTGCAATTTCAAAGCTCAAAGAAACCAATTACAAGTAATTATTTATAGGAGAGATATTTATATTCAACGTTTGATAGTTAAAAATAATAAAATGAAATGAAATGAATAAATTTAAATTGGATTAAATATAGGTAAATTATTAATAATTTAATTAACTATTCACGAGGAGTACTATTTTTTAAATGGGTTATAGATAGATAAAAATTTTATTTTAATCTCTTAAGTTTAATAATTTTTTTAATTTAATTTCTCATATTTATTTGTTATTAATTTAGTTTTTTATATTTAAAATTATTATTAATTTGATTCCTTTATCTATAAATCATTAAAATATATAACAAATATGTTGAGTTAACAGTTAAATAATGAGTAAAAATTACTAAATTTGTATTTTTAATCCATCAAATTTAGTGATTTTCTTAATTTATTTTTTTAAGTTTAACAATTTTTTTAATTTGGTTCTTTAAGTTTAATAATTTTTTCAATTTAGTCCCTCGAGTTTAACAATTTTTTTAATATGGTATTTTAATTTTTTAATTTAATCCCTCAAATTTAACAATTTTTTTAATTTAATCCCTCAAATTTGATAATTTTCTCAATTGGATCCTTGATATTTAGCATTTTTCTCAATTTGATTATTCAAATTTAACAATTTTTTTAATTTAGTCCCTTAATGTAAATTTCATATGTGTTTTAAATATTATAAAAAAAAATTATATATATATATAGTCCAAACGTAAATTTAGAATACAATTCATTTAATTGTTAAATTTGAAATCAAATTTTGAATGAAAAGTAATTAATATGATAAAATTATCTTATTTTACAAAATAATAGGACTAAAATTAATTATCTATTTATAAATTAGAACGATCAAATTTAAAAATTTATGAAATTAAATAAATTAAAAAGCATATTTAAACTAAAAAGTTTTCTTACACAATTAAGATATATTTATATTTGAGATATTACTTAAGAGAAGTAAAATACATATTATTTTAATTAATAAAAATAATTATATATTATTTTCTCTAATTTGAGAAAATTTTATTTATCTTTATTTAACATAAAAAGAATACTAATTAGAACCTAAAATTAATGATTATTTTGTTTTGCTAAAGGTGTTTTGACAGATACATCTCGACAAAACTACTTAAGCCATAACATAAAAATGCATTGTGCAATCTTATGTACCCATAGGTGCTATATTGGATTTGAATCAGATTTCGGATCAATCTATATTGATTGACTGCCTCCATTATGTTGTTGCTAGCAAATACCACTATTTTTGGTTTTGGATCTTCCAAATCATTCCCGCCTATTAAATTCTATTAATTATATTAATAATTATATTTTAATAATTCTATTAAATTCTATTAAATTATTATATATTATAATATATTATATATTATTTAATATATATTATTTTATTTTAATATATATTATTTTATTATGAAATAAATAGAATATTATTATATTCTATAAATATTATATAAATATATATAGAATATCAATCACATATATGTAATGTGCATAGCGTCCCAATTTGATTTCTTTGTTTCATCTAGTTGATTTGTATTGGTTCCAGTCAATCTGAAATAATCAAAAGACAACTCTTATTCTTCCGATTCGAATTTTTAGATTTCTGATGATTTTCAAGACCAATCCCGGTATCATATTAAAAAAAAATAATCTTTTTAGCATTCCGAAGAAGTAATTGATTAAATAGTTGACAGATGATCCAGGGGTTCTATGGGAAACTTTTTCCTATTTCGAAAAGATTAGGAAACCCAACCGATTTTTAACATTTAAATATTATAAAAAAATAGTTATATATATATATATTCAAAACGCAACAGTTTTGGTACTTGAAAAAAAATTTAAAATATAAAATATTGGCCACCTAAAAGGAATGAAAAAAAATAAAATATTTCATGAAAATTTCTATCCCATTGTAAGGAATATCTCTACCTTTCAATATTACCCTCAATTGATAATAGATTCAAATGTAAGGGGTTAAATTGACAAAATCATTAAATTTAAAGATTAAATTGAAAAATATTAAAATTGAGAGGCTCAATTGAAAAAATTGTCAAACTTAAGGATCAAATTAAAAAAATTTAACAAACTTTAAGAACAAACTTAAAAAATTGTTAAACTTGAAAGTTTAAATTGAGAAAATTGTCAAATTTGACAGACAAAAAATAAAAATTTGGTGGTTCTTACTCACTATTTAACTTTCAACTCAATAAATTTATTATATATTTTAATGATTTATAGAAGAAATGACCAAATTAATAATAATTTTAAATGTGAAGAACTAAATTGAGAATCAACAAATATAAGAAATCAAATTTAAAAAATTATTAAATTTGGGAGAGTAAAATAAAATTTTTGTTGTTATAGATGACTCATGGCCCATTAATTAAGATCAAACCCAACTCACCAAATAATCCATTAACTATAAAATTTATTTTTAATATAATAATAAAGATAATTAACATAAAGAAGTCTTCCACATAAATTAAAATTTGTTGTTAATAAAATATTGTGATAATGAATGATTGGAATAATATAAATATAAATATTATAATAAATTTGGTATTCTTTTAATTATTGATCTCATAAATTATATATTATATAATATTAAATATAAATTAAAATATATAATGTGAGGAGATGAGAAAGAAAAAAAATAAAAATAGTTATAAGTTACCAAAAAATTGTAAAAATTTAATAAACTTTCTATTATTTAATTTATTATTTTAAAATATAATAAATATTATATTTAAAAAAATTACATGGTGCAAGAAAAGCTTTGTGTGTGTGTGTGTGTGTGTGTGCGTGTGTGTGTGTGTGTGTGTGCGTGTGTGTAAAATATGTTGTGTTATTGGCATGATGTAAGCTATGAACGTTATTTGAAAAGTAAAAAGGAAAAGGATTGGAGGTTCACTAGAACAAGACAGGAACATAGAGAGAAGATAAAGATGCCCGTGAAAAAAAAAACAATTTATTCGACTTTTTTTTAATTAATAATTACTTATATCATTTTTTTGATAAAAAAAAAATTGTTGAACGCTTTTTGTTACAAACTTACAATCCGTTAAATACATTTAAAAAGAAGATTCTTATCCTTACATTTTATATACTAACTGCAATCACTTTTTTTTTTAACATATATTAATTCTTTATTTGTGAGAGAGCATTTTTGAGGCATTAGATTAAAAAAAACTAATTAATTAATATTATTATTAAGAGTCAAAATGTTGAAAAAAATGATTAAACTTAAATCATTAATTAATCATCATATTCTACATGTATCTTATATTTTATTTTATATAAATATCTATATAAACTACATATATATATATATATGCACATGCATATAACTACATAAATGCATACGTGTAGAAACCCATATTTATAAGAGCCCCCTGGTCAGTAAGTTTCACCTTCTATTTCATTAAAGCCTCGTGTCTTCTTTCTATGTGAAGAAAGTAGAAACCATCTCCATTAATTCTCTACCTACTTCCTCCGACAAAGTTTTAAATTTGTCGTATCAAGAAAATTTCTTTTCCTTTGAAAAATTATTGGGCAATTTTTCTTTACCTCTAAAACGTGTTTTTTTTTTTTTTTCAAATTTAATGATCTTCTCCGCAGATTTGAAACATCTTCAACTTTCCCCTACTACTTTTAGGCATAATTCTGGATTTTGGAACACTAATTAAGATTTTATCTTATTGATAAAATTTTTCATTATTAAAAATTATTATTTTTATTAATTTTTAATTTATAAATTTTAATTATTAAATATTTTATTAAATAATAAAAAAACTTTAAATTAATACCTTTTAAGACATTGATTAAAAAAACTTTATAATTTTTGTGATATAAATGTCTAATTAAGTTCTTTAGCTTTATAGTGGCTTCTTTACTAAAATGTTATATTAAAAAAAGGAAAGAAAAGAATTGGTAGGAGGCATTGTTTTTTTTTTTAATTCAATCATAACCTAACGCTTTAGTAGAGTATAAATATAATTTTCTTTTTCAAAATATTTTGACAACATAAGCATAAATAAAGGATTTTTTGAGAGACATCAATCCTTCAAGTTAAATTTCTTTTTCATCTAAAAAATTATGAATATAATAATAAAAAATACTCTACAAAATTTTAATTCTACTGATCTCTTGCTGACCAACTTCCGAAAATATTAGCCATGCTCAAATGTACAAGTGTAATAATAGTTCAAGTCATGTGATTTTTCATAATGAGAAGAAGGACAAGTGTACATTTCATGCAACTCCTTGTTCAAAATCTCTAACACTCCATTAACTCCTCTTTCTATTTGTAGCTTCGCTTCATCTTCTCCATCTCTCATCTCCTTTAAAACAAAATTTTACCTCTGTTTTATTCTCACAAAAGTATTTGTAAAGGGAAGCATCAAGACTATTACTCGTTTTCTTTCAAAGTCTTCTTTCACTCTCGTGTTTTTCTTAAATGATAAAAACAAAAATACACAAATCTATTCCACCTAATTTTGCCCCAAGCATAAAAAGCCAAAATTGAAACTCAAACTCCATTGTCTCTCTTCCACAGTTTTATCTTCGAGATAGGATCTTCAACAATAATTCTCGGCAATAATTTTTGAAAATATGAAAAAAAAATAGACTTTAGTTTATAAAATTGTCTCTATTTTTTTCTTTCATAAAACCTCCCAATTCATGATTCGTTATGTTTTTGAATGCAAATTAGGCAAATTATAATTTTTTTTCCAACCTCAAATTACCTTTTGCTCCATGCTATCTCTTCTCCTTTTATTTTCATTTATTTTAAACTCTTCCTCTGATCCTTTAGCCTTTTCATTGTTATAAATTTTTCAGAAAACGTGAGCATTCATCCTCCCACCAGTTCAATCAAGTCATTTAAAACTATTTGGGTTTTGATTTTTGAAAATTTTCTCCTATAATTTTCTCCAATTTCTAGCATTTAGAATTCTTCATCCAACTTTTAGGTTTTTGTATAAGAGTATCAATTTTATAGACTCGAATTCATATAAACTATATAAGAAACTTCACATGCATAAAAAGTGTATACTATAATTTTTTTTAAAAAAATATAATATAAAAAATAATTATTATATTTTAAAATTGTAATGCCCGATCTCTTGAAAATTTTAATAATAATAATAATTTTGAAATGTCAAATGAGGATTTAAAGGAAATAAGGAGATGGAGGTTATAACAAAAGGGACTTAAGTGTAATTTTTCTATTTTTGCTAGGAAGTCCTTGAGGCTCCAATAGTGCCACCCTTATGGACTGCCCTATATGTTCTCCTTCCCTCCATACTAACTCATTTTCATGCCTGGAGAGGAAGGGAACTGCACGGACAAGAGGAGAAAAAGGGGAGAAGAGAAGGAAATCAAGACTGAAGTTTCTAAGCTCGGATTTAAGGTAAGAATCCTCCATCTAATCCTTAGAAAATCATTCATACATCATTTAGCAATAGATTTCTTCCTTAAAACACATCCAATCTGCTATGATTAGAGGAAGAAAATGAGATTTGGAAAACTTAGGCCATTTCGAATTTTTTGAGATTTAGACCAGATAAACTAATTTAGATGCTTGGTTGAGGTTAGGAATAGGTTTCTAAAATGAAATGCTGAGATTATTTGCTTCCATTTAGAGATTTCGAAGCTTGAATCAAAATTTATGAGTTAGGTTTTTCTTTCACTCGATTTGCATGTAGATTCTCTGAATTGGTTGATGTTTTGGACCTAAAAATTTATGGGTTTTGTGCAGAAATGAGTAGGGACTAAGCTCATGTAATTTTTAGATGTTATGGACTGGTAATCTAGGTTGCATTTGGTGAAAACCAACATTTTTGGGTTGTCAAAGAACAGATCAATCGACTGTCAGCATGCACCAGTCGACTGTTGTGTTCTTCACAAATCCAAAATTTTACACAGCAGCTTAGTAGTCGACTACCAGGCATACGCCAGTCGACTACCGAGCCACTGTAAAACTCAAAATTGAATACTGACTTAGCAATGATCACAAAGTGGGCACCAGCTGATTATTGTCGAACCACTATAAAGCCTAGAATCACACACAGAGGTGCATCAGTCGACTAACAGGCGTGCACCAGTCGACTGTCGAGTCCTTGTCTTGCGAAATACAGCTTTTCATAAAGTAATCAGTCGACTGCCAGCTCCTGGTAGCTCCCCTAATGCAAAGAAATGATTTTTAAACATGATTGGAGCTTAGAAATCCCTAGGTTTTACTTGAATAAGGTTCACACATCATTCTAAAGGGGAATTACATGAGAAGAATGATAGAAAACCAAAGAAATAGTTAGGAGAAGTGGGGAACTAGAGGAAACCTTAATGAAATGTTAAGATAGGATTTGCATGAAAGTATGATAGAAAGGATATGGAATGAGATTTGAATTGTTTGCCTTAGGAGACAATTTTTGAGGACAAGTCAAAGGTAAAAGAGGAGACCCTGTTCAAAAGAGGAGCAAACGGTAAAGGTAGAGTAATCTACATCCCCTGACTCTTATTAACGATTATGAATTGCTGTGTAATAAATATGATTTGTATTGATTGGAAATAATTGCTAAACATGATTGATTTGATTTAGATTTTATAAGTATAAAAAAGACTTGCCTGTGATGCTTTTTGCATGTTTGTTAGTTTTGCTATTAGGTTATATGCCATAGGGACAGACTAGCTTATGATGGATATTCAATAGCTGGTATGGGACGATTGTTGAATATCCCTTATGCAAAACATTTATAAATTGATTGTTTTAATTGAATTAGTCTATATTTGTTGAGAATTATGTATTAAACTAGGACAACCCTATGAAAGATTTAAGGAGTAAGGGTGGATAACCTATACGGGATGAAGTTGTGGTTTAAGTATAGTATCCCATAACCTGGAGTATTAGTCGACTATGTGTATGTATTGCCATATAGACTGTATGAGGATGAGACTAGCAGTGTGCACATGCCGGGGGACACCTTGGAAGTTAGCTCTGGCCGGTCATTGAGCGGGTAATTGGTGTTACGGATCACACCCAACTAAAACTATATTTTTAATAAAACGACATGCAAATTAAGAGGATTGATCACATGAGATATGTGATAGATTGATATATGAGATTTTTCAGGCATGATTTTAGTATGATTTTCAGACTTGAGATACTATACTCCCTATTTGTTTTACATTGATTTCCCGTATACATTTTTGTTAAATTATTCAGTAATTTACTTATTTTCTAAATTGATTTTGGGGAAAATTATTTTTTGTGCTTAGTCATAGTTGATCCAACAACTATTTTTGAACGTATTTATTTGTAAATTGCTCTACTGGTATTTTTATATCTCATTAAGTTGTTTGCTCAAATGATCAGGAACAGGGAATGCCTTAAAGATAGCTAGACAGGAGAGTGGATGCTAAGACTACCAGGCAACGCCAGAGAATTTGTATAGTATTGGGTTGAAATTGTAGTAGGTTAATGGATTGTATATGTCTTGGTTTTAAAAATTGTACCATGAAGCTGATAAACTATGGATGTATATGTATATGAATTTATTTTATGGCAATAGAATATCTCAATTGTTTTGGAATGACTGTTAGAATTTTATATTTTAGAGTAATGTGTTGTAATATATTATAATATTAGAATTACTACACAAGATAGGTGGTTGAGTGGAATTTAAATGGACTGTGAGGAAGGTCTATTTAGATTACACTCAACCAATAACAACCTTCTGAAGTTCCCTAAATTAGAAAAGTGAAAATTTATTTAGTATATTTTTATGCTTCCGCTAGTATATACCTTACTTTAATTTCTTTCGTTGTTTACTAACTTAAAAGAATTTTTTAAAAATTGTTGCACAGTTATATTTTTCAAAATATCTAAAATTCTATACATATTATGCTTTGCTTGGAGACTAGTTTATATATCTATATTAAATATATATATAATTTAAAATAAAATATATGATATGAAGAGAGAAAAAAAAAAGTAAAGATATATTGAGAAGTTAGAAAAGAATAGTCAAGAGTTAAATAACTTCTTATTATTTAATTTATTAGTTTAAAATTAATTTATAATATATTTTTAAAATGAAAGAGAAAAAATGACATGAACTTTTGTGTATACTAAACATCTAGTATATTATATGTAATTAAATTTAGTAGAATGGACTACTCATAAAAAATGTAATAACCATGATTTGAATCTTTGCTAAAAGTTAACTTATATTTAATATCTAAAATTATTTTTTTAAGAACAATATAAATATATATATATATATATAATATTATTTAGCACAACATTTAATTAATAGCACTGCATAAAATTTCATAGACAAATATTTTACAGAAGAATTTTTCTCTCCAGAATTTATAAGGTTAATTTATGGTAACATGTCAAATTTGTGTACTTTTTATAGGGGTGATTTAATGGCTTTTTATAAGTTGGTAAAAATAATTTTCTTTCTTTCGATTCCATTGGTGCAAATGTATATATATCCAAATTGTTTATATTAATTAATATGCTTAATTTGTTAAAAGCATTAATTAAGTTCAATCTCATTAATTTATTGTGTACTAAACTGTTTTAATAAAGTGAATGTATATGGAAAAAGGTATTGGTTAAAGTTTTTTTTAATTAGTTAATGTAATTTTTAAACATTAAAAATTATTATTTTTTATTAATTTTTTACATATTTCAAGACATTAAATATTTTTTTAACCAATAAAAAAAATCTTAACATGTGATTAGAAAATCCCTTTTCTTTAAAATGACTTGAGAAAGCTCACATTTTTGTGAAAGTATTTGTAGGATTACCTCACAGCAGGTACAGATACCGTAACTATTGCAACAGAATGGGCATTAGTAGAACTCATCAACAACCCCAAGTTACTAGAAAAACCTTGTCAACAGATCAATGATGTGGCAAAAAATAATAGGTTAGTTCAAGAATCAGACATTTCAAATCTTCTTTTCATCCAAGTTGTTGTAAAACAAATGTTTCGTCTACACCCACCATTTCCTTTGGTTACTATTAGGCGTGTGACAGAGCGTACCAATGACAACTACGTAATCCTAAAAAACACAACACTTTTTGTTAATGTTTAGGCAATCGGAAGGGATTCAAACTACTGGGAGAGCCCATTGGACTTCAGGCCCGAAAGTTCTTGAAGCCCATAGAAGAGAGATCCTCCATGGGAGAGCCCATTGGACTTCAGGCCCGAAAGTTCTTGAAGCCCATAGAAGAGAGATCCTCTATGGGCTTCGTGGGTGTGAGAGGACAATATTTTCAGCTTCCACCATTTGGGTCTGGTAGGAGGGTGTGTGTGTAACTTTAGCAATGCAAGAACTGCTAACACTACTTGCTAATATTATTCAGTGTTTTCACTTTCAAGTGGTGGGCCCAAAGGGAAAGATTTTGAAGAGTGAAGATAGTGTAATTGATGCAACGAGAGGCCCGGTTTGACCGCTCACGGGCCCATGATCTGGTCAGTGTTCTTGTTGAAAGGCCCATTTGAGCTCACTTAATTAAAGCTCGTAGTCCTTACCAATTTGGTTTGTATGATTTGGTTAAAATTTGGGAGGTTGTTTGTTGAATTTCATAATGCTAATTATTTTTTTATTTTATATGATGCAAGCCCTTTATGGAATCGTTGTTGTTATATTGAGAAATTATAACGATGGATAGTAAATTATGTTTTTTATTGGGAGAAATATGATTGTCATATTTGCATGGACTTACTAGAAACAGTAAACAGTACATTGCATGATAATAATAGTCAAAATTCTGGACATACAAAATACAGTCTTGTTATTTGTCATGTATATTAGTTCAATGTCTTTTATTATTGTACAAAAAGGCAGTAGATACATTTTCATAATAATTGAAAAGGAAGTTACATAAATTTTTGTAGATATACTAAAGTCACAGCAATTAAATTAGGAATTAAGATTTTCAAATCTTCTTTGCAATTGATGCACAAGAAGGGATTCTTTTTTATTGATGATCTAAATATTTATACTTTATAGATACTTCTAAAATTTATTCATAAAGTTTGAGTCAAAGTATTTAAGAAATTGTCAGAGTTTGAAGATGAATCTTGTTCAAATTTAGACTTGTTCTATATAAATTATTTAAATATTATTTTTATAGTATAAATATATATATATTTAATTTATTCTATTGAAGAATATATATATATATATAAATTATGTTATTAACTTCTATTTCATTAATAAAATAATTTAAATTTAATATAAATTTATATATTATAATATTTAATAATTTTGTAAGGATAAATCTATTAATTTTTATATTAATTATATATTTAAAATTTATATAATATTATTGATGTAAATTATATTTTTTTATGAATTTATATGTAAATAAATTATAATTTGAAGTAAAAATTAATTATTTTAAAATATTTTCAAGTTTATGTTTGAATATTCAAGAATTTTATGAGTTCAAAGAAAGAGATTAGTTTCTTTAATTACTCAAATATGATTTTGAGTATGAAAATTATAGAGCCTACTCGTACCCTACCTTTGATCAATCCTGGGCATGTTCCACTAAATCATTTCTAGAAAAATCCATCCATGGTTGAGTATAGAGTACAGTCATAGATTTCACATCTAGTGTGAATTTCTTTTTTGGTAAACTGGGAAACAAAAAAATACTAGCAAGCAAAACAAATGAAAATTTTTTACATACATTATATGTGCCTCATCGTTAATCTTATATTACTCAATAATATTTAAGTACATCTTTTATATTTTTACATTAACTTGAACCCACATCAACTTTTAATATAAAAATAAAAGATATAATATAATATTATTCGATAAAGTGGCACATACAGTGCATGTAAGAATTTTTCAAACAAAATATGTAATGGGATTCTTTTACCAAAATATTTGCGAAAATATTTTTTAAAAAAACGAAACCATTTATTTTTTTGGACAAGAAAAAAAATTGGCTATAAATGTACATGGGCTTTAAATATTATGAGAAGAAAATTGGGAGAATGATAAAAGAATTTGGAGCACATTTTGGAAAGCATGAGATTTTCGGCTTGGTTAGATTTGTTTTACTTTTTGAGCTTCTTTGAAAAAGTTTTTGGAAAGGAAAAAATTGTTTATTTTTTCAAAAGCTCTTATTTTAAAATTTTGACGTATTTGAAAAACTTTTAAAAGTGCTTTGAGATAGTAGTAGAAGTAATTTTTAGTTTTGGAGCGTAAGTTATAAATTAGAGTTTTTGCTTCTAGCAAAAAATAGAGTTAAAAGTAAATATTTAAAAATTAAATTTCCTTTAATAAAATTTTATATTTATCCCTATATCTTTTTATATGATTATATTGTAATTTTATTTTTATATTTTATTTAATTAAAAAAATTATTAATAATAAATATTTATAAATATTTATAACTATTTATCTATTTAAATAACATAAAAAACTAAAATATAAATACTTTTTGGTAATGTGATAATCAAAAATACTTTTGTATATAAATTTATCAAATACAAACTGCTTATTTTTAAATTAAATTTTTTGAACACAAACTACTCTTTTTTCATGCTTGACTCGAAAAGAAGCCAAATGACCCTAAAAAAGCACATTTCCTCTTCACTGTACTGCTTAAAAATTGCAGCTTCACTTCCAAGCTTTGCTCGTGACATAAGATGATATACAGGCTGTTGCTTCTGACACGAACTTGGTTGTGGCAACTTGGAAACTACGGTGCTCAAACTGATTTTTTATCTTTGTTAATTGAACGCGTTGAATTTTCTTTGTTTGAACACTTTCTATTCCCTAAATTTTTGTTGAACGTTATCATCGATCGCTAATAAAACTCTTGCTTGCTTTCGTTGTTGTTTGATATGCAGCACCGACTTCCTTGGAGAATTAGATAAAGAATTCGAAGTTAGAATGAACGAATGCAAACTTGTGTTGCTGCTGCTTCATACATTGACTGCAGTTTCACTTTATTTTGAGAGAATGATTATAACTTACAGATAATTGGTACGAGAAATATTATTACAAAAAAGATGGTGTCTTAGTGTATAGATAAACAAGAAATTGCAGTCTAATACAGAGCAATTCAAAGGTTGAAAACCCATGCAAAAAATTAAGAATAATAAATAATTTGCTAGCTGAATTCAAATAAACTCTTACAATGAACCGAATCAGTTATCACAAATTTCATTGACGCTCACAATTGATTCGCAATTTGGCATTTTAGATTCTAATCCCTTCTCTAAGCATATAGCAACAAAGAGTTTAAATTACTTATTTTTTATTAATAGAAAAATTATTGGAAAATGTTTAAATTTGATCAAGTCCTAAAAATATTGCAATGGAAAATTATTTTATAAAAATATGACTTTTAATTTGTAATTTGTAAAGTCCTTAAAATTATTCCTGAAGGCTTAAAGTATTTTTGCCCAATAACTTTTTGGCCAAAAAATTTATCAAAAAGCTCAATACCTTCATAAGCCCAATGTGTTTATGTTAAACCCAATCTTTAATGAAATTCATAAAGTCCAATTTTCAGTTTGGCCCAATGTAACAGGCCCAAGTCTAGACAAATACACATTCCCAACAAAATGAAGGTCTTCTCTAAATTTTAAAATGGATTAAGCACGAAAATAGGTTAACTTCCACACGTTTCCTTTAAGTCAAAAGAAAAATTAGGTTCTTGCAGAATAACAGGCAGGAGCATGGCAGAACAAGTCAGAACAAAGACAACAGGTGAAACACCTAAGTTTGCAACAAGACAAAGAACTGAACAATACAACAAGAAAATTGAAAACCATACACCAATTTGATGCGCAAAACGAGGTGAAGCATAAGTTCAAGAATGAATTTGGAAAAGTGCACGCCTCAAGAAAGGCTCAAACGAGCAGACGTCCTTCATTTGAATAATATACACCAAACAGATACAAACAAACGGCTAGCCTTCTGACTTCCTGCATTAACCTTGGACTTCACAAAGATTTTACAAAGTCAACTCAATACATTCATAGCTCGAGGAACAGCATGCTGCACAGCATTTATGGTTGCATTAAATGAAGACACAATGGTTATATTTGAAGGAACTTTAACTAGAGAAGGTGGAGGAGCATTAAAGTAACGGAGTGATTGCATTAAACTCGAGCTGATTGAAATTATACTCTGAAATTCTCCTACCATCTTTTATGCCGAATAGTTTTAATTGCTCTTAGTGAGTTAGCTTGCATTTAATTCTTATTATACTCATAATTCAAAATCCTCCAACATTCCTTCTTTCTAAGAATTTGGGTGAGAATCTAGAAGGAGGAATTAATGAGGTGGATGTTAGATTAAATCAGTAGGTTACTGGTTGAGTTGGTTAAGGGTAAGCGTGTGTTAGCAAAATACTAAGCGGAATAAAAGCAGGTGTGCTGAGCCTTCTTTGGGTTGCCAGGTGGCATAAAAGCAGGTATATGTTGAGCCTAAGTGTATAAAGGTTTCCAGGTGGCATAAAAGCAAGTGTATGCTGAGCCCAAGTGTATGAAAGTTTCCCAGGTGTATTTTTGTGGTTTACCCCTTTAGTGAAATACCTTTGCTGTGTGCTTGGGGAGAGGACGTAGGATCAAGAGTAGTCTTGAGTTTGAACCTATATAAATCTTGTGTGTAATTTTTCTCTTCCTTATCCTCACTATCATTAAACTAAGTCTTTGTTTCAATCTTCACAAATTAAGAGGGTGTTGACTTGTTTCAATTAAGAGATACTGAAACATACCTCTAAAAGATTTTTAAAGAAATTTTATTTAGAGGAACCAATTCAACCCCCTTCTTGGTTCATTATTTGGCTAACAACTCCCACATAACCTCATCGATGAAAAGCACGAGCTACTCCCGTCGTCACTGCTCTCCTCCGCCCACTATAACACACTAGAGCTCGATGACGACAGCAACGACAAAAATGATATGATCAATGGTGCCGACGTTGGTCCCGACAACAAGCTTTTCTTGATTAACCTCCTCTCCGAAGCCACCCTTTCGATCAATAGTGCGCGCATTCTTTGTTGATTTAGGATTTCTAGTTAAAAATAAAGCAATGATATGCCTATATTTTTATTTATTGATTTGGTATTTTTACTTTTAGAAAAATAAGCTAAAAATATGTTGAAAAAAACTAATCAACCACGAAACAACATGTAAAGACGCCTATAAATTGACCTTTGTGAGAGAAAAGTCTGAAGACTTCTTTCATTCTTTAAGGTTGTAATTGGCTAGCTAGTCAATTTGCACACTTGTTAGTTTCCTGTAGTTATGCACAAATTTAACTTCTCAAAATTTTTTAATGTAATAGCAGATACATTTTATAAATTGAAACTACTACTTAGATCACTCTTAAAAGAGTTGATAGTTTGGAGAGTGAAATCACTTTCTAGAATTATTTCTTAAAGCCATGCTCTCAAATAAATTTTAGACCATTAAGGATTCTAGGATGCCAAATTTTGAGTGAAGTTGCAGATCTGGCTAGTTTTTCAAGTAATCTAATCTCATTAAACTCCACATCTCGCTTATATTTGATTACGGGTTGAGCTCGCCAAAAAAAGAATTGAGCTTTCATATTTACGTACTAAAAAAATATAAGTCTAAACCCGAACTTATTTTTAAGTATGTTATTTAGGTTGAGTCCAAACTTAAATAATAAGAAAAAAGCTCAGTGTGGCTCAAATTTAAAATTTTTCAAAAATAAAAATTAATTATATATTATATATTTTTTATCTAATATAAGTTAAAGTAAAGTAAAGTATTATTTGTGAGTTATAAACTTAAATTAAAAGTATTAATAAACTAAAAATGTATTATATTTAACTTTTTTGCATTAAATCATAAATAATTAATAATACATTATCAAATATAATTATTTATATATATAATATATTTTTATAAAGTGAAATAAAACAAGAAATATGAAGTTTTTGCTATCGATTATAAAAAATATTAAGTTTAAATGAAATTTTTTATATTATAATATATATAATTTTTGTTAAATATTTGTTTTAAAAAATAATTCAAATTTTTGAGTTTCAGGTTGAGCTTGAAAAAAATTTGAGCCCAACCCTAATTTAATCGAGCTTTTTAAAAAATGAGTTTTTTATTAAAATTTTTATTTTCAGACTCATTATATTTTTATCAGACTGAACCTATTCAGTCTATTAAGTTGAGCAAACTTTCAGGCTCATAATCAGGTTTAATTCTCGTTATGTTATTTTCTTTCACAACACCAGCAATACTAATTTTTATCCATCCTTCCCAAGGAGGTTTCTACTTTACAAGAATTTCCATGCTCTTTTAGGATGATTATCATAGTTTAGCCTGAAAGCACACACAAAATTGTTAGCATAATTTAAAATAATGTCCCAAGGATTAGCAGGAAAAGATAAGTACCATCAGGTTCTTCGTAAGGTTCCAACAAATCCACTCCTTAGTGGGCAACAAGAAAAAGTCAACTCTAAATTCTTCCTTTGCTTGTACTTTCCAAATTTGAGCCATCTTATAGAAATCTCTTGTGGCATGGATATTTGACACATTTGAATTTTTTAAATTTAAAAAATAATATAATTTTTTAAAATAAAAAAAAATTTAGTTCTTAATTTATTTAAAATAAATTTCTATTAACATGAGTTCTTTTTTTTTTCATTTTTATCTGACTTTAAAAAATCGATACATAATTTTTGAAATTTAAAGAATCTAAAATAAGCTGCCAACCCATCAAGAAAAGATAATAACAAATGAAATCTTATTTGGTTGAGTTGAGTGGATTTTCCAAATCTCTTTCCTTTCATGAACGGATCCTCTGCTATGCACCTGCCTTGTGATGAAACGACATCGGTTCATCGCGTGCCTTTTTTTTATTTTAGTGGAATCAAAACGACACTGTTTCCTTTAGTGAAAAGCTGCGTTCCACTCGCTGACAAAATGGTGCATTTCAAAGACGCCAAAACGGTGCGTTTCGAAGGCCTAGATGGCCAAAAAAAAAAGAAGAAACCAAACGCACCGTTTTAAGACTTCTTCTTGCGTAAAATGGCCTTCATCTTCATCGTGGTGTAGCGTGTGCGTGGGGTAATGCAGGAGTCTCCTTTCAGCTCCTCTGACGTCATCCTGGCCTTCTCTGTTGTTGTCATCGTCTGTCGAAAAGTGGCCATCTTCATCAACAATGTCTAGTTACGTTTGTCTACGACTTAATCTATAGTGTATCCTTCACGAAACCCCTCTGTCTATAGCGTTTCCAGCGATTCTATAGTCATCGTTGCCATCTCTGTTGTCGTCATCATCTATCGCAAAGTGGTCGTCTTCATCAGCAATGTTTGTTTACGCCTTAATCTGCAGCATCTCCTTCACAGCATAATGTCATCTACAGCGTTTCCTGCTCCTCTGTCTCCTTCACGCCTTAATCTATAAGCTGGTGTAGATGAGGGATGGAAGAAATTGAACACAATGCTTTAATTCCAAAATGCTTGAAAATATTCATGGAAGAAATTATATATGTGTTTTGATGTATTATTCCTCTTGCCACAGTATACTTTGTTCTTACTATGTTATATGCATAATTAAATAATTATCTTGTAATTAATCTAGCTATAAACTCCATTTATTTTTTAAAGATTGATCTTGAATAGTGATTTTTTTTAAAAAAAAAATTGTCAATATAAAATTCTCTATCCATCATGAATTAGTTAGGCAAGTGCCATAAATTTATTCATATTGAAGGAATGAATTAATGGATGGTTGAAACAGATTGAATCCGTGTAATGAATGCATATCTAAACACCTAATTTGAATTAACACTGTGATGAAATTTTTTTCCATATCTTGTAGGAAAAATATTAACATGGATCTTCATTGGAAGCCTAAAGTAGGGATAGTATTTGATAGTATAGAGAGTGGTTGGAAGTTTTGGTCGAATTATGGTGGTAAATTAGGCTTTGGGGTGAGAAAAGATTTTACAAACAAGAGTATAAGAGATAGGTCAATAATGTCCTACCAGTTTGTTTGTTATAAAGAAGGGTTAAGAGGAAAAGACAAAAGGGATCATTTAATAATTAATCCAAAATGTGAGACAAGAACTGATTGCAAAACAAGAATTGTGCTTTGCCGCTTAAATGAAAAGATGGTAGTAAGTGAATTTATAGAGGAGCACAATCATGAACTCTACCTCGCAAAGACTACACACATGCTGGCATCATAACGACACATCAATGATGTCCAAACACATGAACTTGAGCTGGCTGATGACTCCAAGATCCAACAAAGAACTAGTGTTGCATTGATGAGCAAGCATGTGGAGGGACAGGCGAATCTTGGATATACGCATTTGGACCAAAAGAATTACCTGTGCACTCAACGATAAAAAAGTTTAGAGTACGGGGAGGCTGGTTGTTTATTGGGCTATTTCCAAGAGCAGTTCTCGACCAATCTGCCTTATTTTCATGTATATTAAATGGATGTAGAGGAACAAATAACAAACATATTTTGGCCCGATGCACGGATGCTACTAGAATACGGCCACTTTGGTGAGGTTGTCTCTCTGGACACAACGTACTGCACTAACAATGCACACAGACCCTTGGCTTTGTTCTCAAGATTCAATCATCATAAGGGAGAAATTATTTTTAGGGCTGTGGTATTATATGATGAGATAGCAGCATCTTTCAAATGGTTGTTTGAGACATTTTTGGAGGCACATAATCATAAAAGGCCTCAGACAATCTTCACAGACCAGGATCAAGCAATGGCCAAGGCCTTACAAGAGGTTCTACCTGACACTTGCCACAGACTGTGCACATGGCATTTGTTGCAAAATGGTATAAAGTACCTAGGCAATCTAATGAAGCACGGGTTACATTTTTTTATGAGACTTCAAGGCTTGTATGTATGAGTATGAGTAAGAGACAGAGTTCAAAAAGGTGTGGACCCAGTTACTATCTTGTTATAATGTTTAAGAAAACACATGGATAGGAACAGTTTATGCATTGAAGGAGAAATAGGCAGCTTGTCATATGAGGAGGGTATTTACATTAAGCATACAAAGCACGCTACTCAGTGAAAGCTTGAATACAGACGTGAAAAGGTGTTTGTCGATATTCTTCGATTTTTTAAACATTTTGAGCGGGTAGTGGAAGATAAGTGATATAATGAACTCAAATGTAAATTTGAGGTAAGAGAAGGTTGCTGAGATTACATAATCCAAGTTCGCCTATGTTGAAGCAACTCGTAGAAGTTTACACACCCACCATCTTTGATTTGTTTCAAAATTAATTTGACTTGAAGGATGCTTGTTATGTTAAAGAAATGAGGGAATGTGAGCCATTTATTGAGTATTTCATCGACATGGTTGACCACAGATGAGATTGGAGAGATTTGTTTTATCCTCATGAAAGATCGGTTTCTTGCACTTGTATGTAGTTTGAGAGCATTGGAATATTGTCTTGCCATGCTCTGAAAGTGTTTAATGTCAACGATGTCAAGAAGCTTCCTGATATGTATATCAAGGGATGCAAGAACTGGAAATATATATGATATCAAGGGTAAAAAAGTTGAGGAAGACCCAAAATTGGGTCGCACGCTTCAGTATAAATCCTTCTGCCAACATTTTGTCAAGCTTGCATCTGAAGTTGTAGGTAACGATGAGGAAGTCTCTATAGCTCGCTTGCTATGGACGAAGTAACCAAAAAGGTTATGGCACTTCGGTAAGTGAAAATGCATGGAACAAACGAAGTCCAAGATGATCCTATTCCATCTAGTATCACCGGGGTGTCACAGCCAACCGGCATCAAGAAGAGGCTTGAACTTAAAAGAAAAATGCGAATGAAGAGCTAGGTTAAGGAGCAATGTCCGAAGAAAAAGTTTTCAAGGGCTATGTTATAACGACCATTTTAGTCTCTCAAAGTGACTAATACACAGTGAGTACATTAATTTGAGTAATGTCAGGGTTATGGAATAGTGTCTTTACTTTTCTTACAAGATATTAGAGTTTCAAGTCAAGTTCATATGGACAATCCATTCAATTTTACGAAATTATTAATGGTAAGAATTTTAAAGGTCCCGATGGTATTTTAATTGTATGTTGTTGAGTTTTTTATAACTTATCCTTTATATGTGTTATATACAAAGGACCAAGGTGAAGGATCAATCTCTCTGGGAGAACCTAACTTTGGCGGTGATAATCTATGAAGAATTTAGACTTTATCATTTCACGATCGTGAATGAGTAATGATGCATTTGTATTCTTGTAAACGAGGAATGGCGCATTTTGTAACATATTGTTCATTCTTGTGTACAATTCAAGTGGTTCATAGGATTTATCCAGAGTAAGCATTAGACAACAAACAGATAAATGGAAGTAAGATAAAAGTCTAAACAATATGAAAAAATATCATTATATTCATTGATATTGTTGGTTACAACAAATATTTCAATAATGTGCTCCTATTACAAGTGAACAGCCTAAACCCTATTACTGGTGAATAGCCTAAACCTAACAAGAATGACAATGGTTAGTGCAATTGGTGCAGATTGGTCTTGAGTGAGCAACTGGTCCAATAGGGCAAGTTTTCTCGTCATATTTCCTATTGGCTAGTTCAGCTTCCTCTGTAATTTGTAGTTTGTCAGGTTCTTTATGGTCATTGGCCACAGGCCTTCCATACACTTAATCAAATGACCTACACATTAATGCAACAAACATGAAGTTTATAGACTATCTGAAAGTAAAGTTTGTAGACTATGTGAAAATAAATTTCTAATTCCATTAACATGGCAGAAATATTGTAGCATGATCAAGTGTAGACTAAGGTAACAATAAGTAAAGCGATCAAGTAAAGTGATCAAGTGTAGCATGATGACTTGTTTCTAATTCCATTAACATAGCAGAAATATTGCACCTTATTGGAATCTTATCTGCACATAAAGATTCCTTAATTTGTACATTGTAGGAAAAAAAGTATTTAAATACTCCAATCAAAATCACAGTGTCAGCCATGCATACTCAAACTTAAAATTTCTCCCATAGCATCAATGATACTGCCCAATAAACTAAGAAATTTCTAATCCATAACTCAGCAATTGCAGCACAAAGTGTGAAATCCAAGAAACAAGCAACAGAGTAACAATTGGTATGTTTTCTCATAACTTTCCTACTTCGCATTTCTTACATTCACACATACATAAACAAATATAACTAAAATAAAGCCAAAGAAAAAATTTAGTAACTATGGAAAACATGTGCATTATTAGGAGTTATTAGGAAGGAAGTACACTAAGCCACATTAACACCCAAAACTAAGCCAAGTCAATGCAAAGAGCAATGGTATAACAACCAAAATTCGTTGATAGCTTTAAAAATCATATTCACAAGAAGTATAGAACTAATAAAAAATCACAGCTATTCTGTGCTTATATGAAAAATAGCAAGTCACCCTAAGAGAAGTACAGAGTAGAGGACCAGATCCCATATATATAATTTTTCTAATTCAAAATCACAATCAGAATATCACCATGGACATTAGTTGTTATTGCCACTAATTTCATGCATTTAAACAAATGATATTACTCCCATGTCTCTATGTTATATGAGTATGTAAGAACTTTCCATCATCTTTCTCAAGAAGAACCAAAGTTTTCTAGTAATGTCTTCCAACCCTATCAAAAATTGTAACAAACTGAGATTATGGTTCTCAACAAGCACTTTCAGTTATTGTTTGCCAAAGTCAAGAATTATATACATGGTGATTGTCATTATGTGCAACAAGGTCAAAACACAAGAATAAAGAATGCATCAACATTCAAAAGACATTTTTTTATACACTTGTCACAGAAATGTCTTCTTAGCATAGTACCGAATTAGACAACAGAAGGGTAAGCTACAAGCTAAAAAAATTTTCAAAAAGGGACCTAAAAACTTCTTGTCATTTAAACAATAACATTCAATTAGTAACAAGCATGAACTAAATCCATCTTCTGCATTATAGAGCAGCAACAAATTTATGGTAGGATTAAGCTGTGAGTGAAAAATAGCAAATTTATGGTAGGATTGAGCCAAATTTATTAGTAACAAGCATGAACAATAACATTCTTTATTCATCCAAATAACAACACTACTTATGACAAAATTGAGCTACATGTTCTGCATCAACATGTTCTACATCATACGGTAGCAACCAAATTTATGGTAGGATTAAGCTACAATTTCTAACAAAAATGCATTCAAGCCAAGACCAAAATCAACACACATAAAATAGAAACAACTCACATATCAAACCAAATATAAACATCCAAAATACACATTAAGAAATCAAGACATATCAAACCAAATATCAACCAAGACATGTCTTGCGAATTTTACAAGATAAACCAAGACAGAAATCAAGACACAAAGCAAGAATTAATCAATATAAATTAAACAGGATGTGGATTCGTAAACAAGATACTCATTAAGAATCAAGCTAAATGCGATTTTTGAATTAATCAAAGTGAGTGCATTCTGTGAATTAGTGCAGACTCCATCGATTACCATAAATCACCATACTGTCTAATAGCTCTTTAAGCTACGGGTGGGGAATTTTTGAAGGATTGAGGAAGAGATGCAGAGGAAAAGTAAGAAGGGATAAGAGAAGATGTAACTTACTTTGTTAGATATCCGTATAGTGATGAGTAGCGACGGAGGTTGGATGGTGGCAATGGTGACGGGGATCGTGAGGTGGGTGTTCTGTCTCCGTCGATGCTCTCGATCTTTCTCTCTATCTCAGCTGCCTTATTCAAACGTCTTCGTCCTCCTCTCTAGCACGGTGAACAATGGTGGTTAATGGCGGCTCGCGCCTTGCTCCGATGATGCTCTCTCTCTCGGTGATAGCTCACTCTCTCTCAGTTGTCGCTCGGGGGCTTTGGGTTCCTGCTCTCTGTTTTGATATGGCCGTGACTCCCAGGATGAGAGTAATCAAGAAGAGGGCGAAACGCACCATTTTGATTAGAAATTTAAAAATAAAAATTACACAAAATGGCATCATTTTGATTCTGCCGAAGTAAAAAAAAAAAAGCCATGTGACAAAACGACGTCGTTTTATTGCTAAGCAGGCGTGCGGTAGAGAACTATCAAGTAGAGGATCCTTTCACCTTTCCAAACTCTAGATTCCTCTCTGTCCTTTCAATTACCAAAGGAGTTATAAGCATGGGAAGTCGAGCATTGATGTTTTTAAAATTTGTTTGTTTAGGATATTGTAAAGGTAAGAAATAATAAATTTTTTTAAAATTAAAAAAATATTTAGGCCATCACCTATTTAAAATAAATTTTTATTAGTATGAATTTTTATTTTTTTAACTTTAAAAATTTATTATTTCTCTAACTTTAAAAAATTTAAAATTAATTCTTTTAAATGTTAAGATTAACTAAAAAGTTAATAAAGAAAGTTTATTAAATAAAAAAATAAATTTAAAGAATCTTTAATCACATAGGAAAAGTGCACGGCCCGCTATACTTCTGGGGTAAGTTGCATAATATTAGCCATGCAGAAATGTCCAGATATAACCGGCCATGTCACGTGATTTTTCATAATGAGAAAAGGAATAGAAGGACAAGTGTATTACATGCAGCTTCTAATTATTTGAAAGACCTCAACGTGGCACCTATATTTGTATGATTGCGATCCCTGCAACAAAAATATTCAAGAGTGCCGCGCTTGTTTATAAACTTAAATCACCAAAAATATTTAATCAAAATTTTTTTATTTATTTTATACATTATGTAAACTCTTTGATATAAAAAAAATGGGTAACGTTAGCTAAGGTTTGATTTAATTGATTAATGATTAAAGTTTTTAAATATTAAAAATTATTATTTTTATCAAATTTTTACAAAATTTAAAATATTAAATATTTTATTAACCAATAAAAAATATTAATTAATAATATTTTTTACTGTACTAATCAGAAAAACCTAAAAAAAATAAATATCAGTATTAATACATAAAAAATAGTACAATGTATACGTCTAATAATTTCTCACCATACAAAACACTTTCTCAAAAATTAGCAAGTCATGGCGCTGTCATATTTGTTCATTTCATTCAATAAATTAAATACACCTAGAACTCCAATGTCAAATTTTTTATTTATCCATACTCAGAAATACAATTCAATTGATGAATGCTTATGTAAACTCTCCGGTTTCAGCTGTCCTATATAGATATATATATTGTCTTCATCATCACCTAAAAAATTTCATAACCATGGAACATGATCATGTGCTTCTCATCACTCTCTTCCTTCTAGCCCTACTTTTCTTCCACCTTTTCCGGCCACACCGCCACCGCCGTCACCACCACTGCCTCCCTCCGACACCTTGGCGGCGTCTCCCGGTCATCGGGCACTTGCATCTCCTTGGTCCCCTTGTTCACCAGTCTCTCCACGGTCTTTCCCTCCGATATGGGCCATTATTCTCTCTCCGTTTTGGCTCTATCCCTTGCGTCGTTGCTTCCACGCCTTATTTCGCTAAGCAACTTCTTCAAGCTAATGAACTCTCATTCATGTGTCGCATTGAAACCACTGCGGTGAAGCGTCTCACATACGAGTCCTCTTTGGCTTTTGCGCCCTACGGAGCTTACTGGAGATTCATCAAGAAGCTGAGCATGAACGAACTCTTGGGAGGTCGTGGCATCAACAACTTTATGCCCTTGCGGGCCCAGGAGTATCGCGGGCTTCTGAGGCTTCTGGCTGAGAAAGCCCGGGCCTGTGAGCCCGTTAATGTCACGCAGGAGTTGCTCAAGTTGACCAATAATGTGATTTCAAGAATGATATTGGGGGAAGCTGAGGAGGCGAGGGAGGTGGTGCGTGAGGTGACCAAGATCTTTGGGGAGTTTAATGTTTCTGATTTCGTTTGGTTGTTCAAGAAAATGGACTTTCGTGGATTTGGGAAGAGGATAGAGGATATATTTCAGAGATTTGATTGCTTGGTGGAAAGGATTATTGCAAAACGTGAACAAGAAAGGAAAAATAGGAAGAAGGAAAATGGAAAAGGTGACGAAATTAGGGATTTTCTTGATGTTTTGCTGAAATGTGGGGAGGATGAAAGCTCGGAGGTGAAAATTACAAGGATTCACATTAAGGCTCTAATCGTGGTAATTAAACTCCCTACTATGTTTTACTGTTTAATTACTAAATTCAAGAATTTTTTTGAAAATCGTTGCACATTCGTGTTTCAAATATAAATATGTTTACAATATTATTCTATATACATATCATATATAGCTTGGTTGAAGATTAGTTTATATTAGACTCAGAAAATATTTTAGTATAACATTTAATAGAGCGACATAAAACTCAATTCAGAGAGACAAATATTTGACATAATTTTTAAAGTTTTCTCTCAAGTCTTTATAAAATTTGATAGAAGTATTTGTGTTTTGTGATTTTTCTATTAGATAGAGGAGGGAAGAGGCGAAACAGAGGAGAAAAATGAAGTTATATCCTACATCTTCTATTCTCTTGCATTCTAAGTGAAGATTACAATTTATAGAGAGAGTTTCACCGCCCAAAATAATAAATACAATAAAATAGAAACACAAGTTGTGGCTAGAGATAAAGTTTGTTGGGTAGGCGCCGCACTGCTAAGCTACTTGATGAAGTATCTACTCTCGTTGTGTTGTTAGTTTATTACCATTATTTCCTCCTTTAAACCAAGCTGGTAAAATTTGTTATTCCAATTAGTTTCTTCAACTTACAAAATAGATCAACCTTCAATAACTTTTTTTATTGTATTTTAATGTTTTGGGCAGTAAAACTTTTTCTATAAATTTTAAGCGTCACTCTGATGTACTAGAATGCAAGAGAATAGAATAAGCAGAATACTGCTTCATTTTTTTCTTAGGTTTCGCCTCTTCCCTCCCCTATCTAAGAATAGAAAAATCACAAAACACAAATAATTCTATTAGATTGGCATAAGAGCATGAAGATCCACCCACCTAAAGACTCTTGCATTCCAATACATGAGTTGGACTTTACAATTTATAGGAAAATTTCCATAGTCCCAAAATATTGAAAGACAATAAAGAAACACAAGTTGTGGCTTTCCGCACTTCTAAGCTTTCAATTTCCCGAAATATTTGCTCTTCCTTGCTTTGTGATCTGTTCTACTGAGCTGCTTGATTTAATTATCATCAAGATTGAATTATGATAACATGTTAAATTTGTGTAATATTTATTGGGATGAATTAATGGCTTTTAGGTTGGAAAGAATAAAATTCATTCATGCTCATAAAAAGAATAATTTTTTTTAAGAATTTATTCAATCAACAATGTGGAAAATTTGTTCTTATGGATGATATGATGGAGAGTTTTATCATTAAATCATCTTGAGAGGCTAATGAAAAAAATAGATTTATACGAATTTTTTTTTTAAAAAATAAAAAGTGGAAAACACAAGGTCAAACTTTCCATAATTCTTTGTTTTATTGTTTAAACTCACACATAATAGAGAGATGATTGTGAGAGGCCGAGTGTTTGACCAGTTCTCACCTGAAATAATAAAAAAGGGGTTTTTTTAGTGATTAGAAAAACTCAAATAATAAAAAAAATTCCAATGGCCCTTCGCCAATTAAAGTTGAGGCTTGAGACTAGTAGATAATATAGAACCAACCACTAATAAACATATCCTACTTTGTACACTTTCTTTTTTTCCCTTTTGATTCCCACGGTGCAAATGTATATCCATATTGTTTCTATTAATTAATATGGAGGAATTTTCTAGCATGATAGCCAATAGGGTCACCTAATTAAGTTGATTAGTTTAATGTTGATAGATATGAGTAATTTGTTAAAAGCATTAATAAATGCAACTTATAATTCATTTATTGTGTACTAAACTATTTTAATAAAGTGAATGTACATAAATATAGTTCCTTTTAATGACTTATGAGAAAGCTCACATTTTTTGTAAGAGTATTTGTAGGATTTTTTCACAGCAGGTACAGATACCACAGCTATTGCAATAGAATGGGCATTAGTGGAGCTCATCAACAACCCCGAGTTACTAGAAAAAGCTCGTCAAGAGATCAACGACGTGGCAAAAAATAATAGGTTGGTTCAAGAATCAGATATTTCAAATCTTCCTTTCATCCAAGCTGTTATAAAAGAAACGTTTCGTCTGCACCCACCAGTGCCTTTGGTCACTAGAAGGTGTGTGGCAGAGTGTACCATTGACAACTATGTAATCCCAGAAAACACATTACTTTTTGTTAATGTTTGGGCCATCGGAAGGGATCCAAACTATTGGGAGAGCCCATTGGACTTTTGGCCCGAACGATTCTTAAAGCCGATAGACGAAGCTTCCTCTATGGGCTTTGTAGATGTGAGAGGACAACATTTCCAGCTTCTACCATTTGGATCTGGTAGGAGGATGTGTCCTGGTGTAACTTTAGCGATGCAAGAAGTGCCAACGTTACTTGCTAATATCATTCAGTGCTTTGACTTTCAAGTGGTAGGCCCAGAGGGGAAGATTTTGAAGGGTGAAGATGTTGTCATTGATGCAGATGAGAGGCCTGGTTTGACAGCTCCAAGGGCCCATGAGTTGGTGTGTATACTTGTTGAAAGGCCCATTGTGGCTCACTTAATATAGGCTTGGTTTGACAGCTTTACGGGCCATATCTGGTGTGAGTTCTTGTTGCAAGGCCCATGTGTGGTTCGCTTGACATAGGCTTGTTAATTGTAATCCTTCCCAATTTTGGATAATGCTAGTTTTTGGTTTTTGTTTGATGGAAGCGTTTTTATTTCATTTGATTGTGACTGGGAATAAGGAAGAAAAGAGATGAGAAAAAAAAGAAGAAAATATTAGTCGGTGATTTTTTTTTATTTAAATTTTTTAATTTAAAATAATTAAAATTAATAAAAAAAATTAAAATAAGATTAATATAAAATTTATTATTTTTTTTAAATTTTAAAAATTAAACAAAAAAATATTATTAAATTTTTTCTCTTTCATTCTCTTTCATTTATGTTCAGTTGTATCAAAATCATCTATATTACCTTTTCTTCATATATTTTTAAGAGTAACAATAATAAAAAAGCATTATAAAACTTATTATCATGTACTGAATGAGTATAAATTAATAGAAAGTTTTTCAATGTTTGAATACTTTTTCTTCAAATGTTTTGCTCCAGTGTAATATACAAGATTATAATCCAAGCTTTAGAAAGATGAAGTTTTGTTCGTTTAATAAATAGGTTAATGAATTTAAAATTAAGATTAAGTTAAACTTATTTTATTAAATAAAACTTTAAACTCGACTCATATAACTTATGTAAAATTATAAAAAAATAAATAAAATAAATATAATTAATTATAATCAATTAAAAAAAATTATAAACTACAAATATATGATTCCAAATTTTAAATATCTACAAATTAATTATAGAAGAGTATTTATCTAATTGTAAATTGATTATGTACACATTATTATATATATATATATATATATATATATATTACATTGATATATGAATTGTACTCCTTTAAATATTTTATTAAAAAATAATATCTTTATGTAAAAATATTATAAATATATATAAATTTTTTTTTATTATATATATATATAAAATATCATTTAAATATTTATTATACATGTAATATATATAAAAATATTTTTATTTTATTTTATTTTTAAATAAATTATTCATAAATTAAACGAGTTAAACATTAAATTTTTAAATTTAACTCATTTAATTAAATAAATTTTATTATATTTTTAAATTTATTCATTTAATAAATAAATCAAATCTAAACAAATTTATATATTAACCAAACTCAAATGATTAATGAATAGTTTGTTTCATTTATAATCTTATAATGTATGTGATATTGTATTAATATATATATATATATATCATCTTTTTTTTATTAAAAATTAATTGTGAATCACTATATATTTAAATTACGAGACATACTATATTTTAGAAAATAATTTGGCAAATACCTAATTATAACAAAACACACACACACACACAAAACTATGGCTGAAATATTGCCGCTGCAATACTATCGTCAGCCGTCGACAAGATGCCTCCACGCTGGTGAGTTCACACTGTTGAGCCCATTCCTCAGTGTGACGGAGCCGAATCCGAAGACTAGAAGCCCTCGCTCTCTAATCTTCATCTGCACCAGGTTTGTTCGTAGTGCAAGAAAAGGATTTTCGCTCTGTCTACGAAACTGAACAAAACGAAGTTCAATTTTGTAGGTGGCCAATGATCAAATGTACTGTGAAGTTTTGGTTTTGGAGCTCCTGTTTCCTGCAAAACTCTATTGGCCAACCACTATTTAAACCACTAACTAAATTTATTTACTCCCCAAAATTTTTACAAACTGTTGTTTTAAGCATACCCTCCTCTGATAGCTTCACAAGAATCTCTATATCCTATTCTAAGCTCCTGTTACAATGCATTGCTTCCAAGTCTGTAACCTCAGGCATGGAAGTCCATGCCCACATGATTAAGTTTGGATCGTCTCATGATTCAAGTCTTCGTAATTATTTGATAACATTGTATTCCAAGTCTCGACAATTTGTGTATGCCCGGAAGTTGGTTGAAGAAAGTGCAGAACCAGATTTGGTTTCTTGGTCTGCTTTAATATCTGGTTATGCTCAAAATGGGCTTGGGGAGGAAGCCCTGTCGGCATTTTATGAGATGTATATGTTGGGTGTTAAATGCAATGAGTTTACCTTTCCAAGTGTTCTTAAGGCCTGCTCAATCATGAAGGATTTGGTTTTAGGGAAGCAGGTTCACGCGATGACGGTAGTCACAGGGTTTGAGTCTGATGTGTTTGTTGTGAATTCTCTGGTTGTTATGTATGCAAAATGTGGGCAGCTTGGTGATTCTAGGAAACTTTTTGGCTCAATTATAGAACTAAATGTTATTTCATGGAATGCATTGCTCTCATGTTATGTGCAAAGCGATTTTGATAGGGAAGCTGTGGATTTGTTTAAACAAATGATTAAAAGTGGAATAAGGCCTAATGAATTCAGTCTTTCGATCATATTGAATGCCTGTGCAGGATTGCAGGATGGTGATTATGGAAGGACAGTTCATGGGCTTTTGCTAAAGCTAGGGTATCATCTAGATCCATTTTCTGCTAATGCACTAGTTGACATGTATTCAAAAGCAGGGGCCATTGAAGATTCAATTGCAGTTTTTAGAGAAATTACATATCCTGATATTGTTTCTTGGAATGCTGTTATTGCTGGTTGTGTTCTTCATGAGTGTCATGATTGGGCTTTAAAGCTGTTTGATGAGATGAAGAGGTCAGGAACTTGTCCTAATATGTTTACCTTATCAAGCGCTCTTAAGGCCTGTGCTGCAATGGGGTTCAAGGACTTGGGTAGACAGCTGCATTCTAATATGATAAAGATGGATACTGATTCAGATTTGTTTGTGGCTGTTGGACTAATATATATGTATTCCAAGTGTGAAATGGTGGGTGATGCAAGGAGAGCTTATGATTTGATGCCAAAGAAGGACATGATTGTGTGGAATGCTTTGATCTCTGGTTACTCACAGTGCGGAGAAGACTTAGAAGCAGTATCACTTTTTGCTGAAATGTGCAAGGAGGATATAGTTTATAACCAGACTACTTTATCAACAGTTCTAAAATCTGTGGCTAGCTTACAGGCAATTAATGTATGCAGGCAAATTCATACACTTTCCATTAAATCTGGACTTTATTTAGATTTCTATGTCATAAATAGTCTTCTTGACACTTATGGAAAATGTAATCATATAGAGGAAGCTTCAAAAGTATTTGAAGAGCGCACTTGTGAAGATTTGGTGGCTTACACATCCATGATAACAGCATACGCTCAAGATGGGGAAGGAGAAGAAGCTCTAAAGCTCTATTTGCTAGTGCAAGATGCAGATATTAAGCCAGATCCATTTGTCTGTAGTTCTCTTTTGAATGCTTGTGCAAATTTGTCTGCTTATGAGCAAGGGAAACAATTACATGTTCATGCCCTCAAGTTTGGATTTATGTCTGATGTTTTTGCTAGCAATTCTCTGGTTAA
The DNA here is from genome assembly GCA_031216115.1 of Senna siamea. Lineage (NCBI taxonomy): Eukaryota > Viridiplantae > Streptophyta > Magnoliopsida > Fabales > Fabaceae > Senna > Senna siamea. Next base: position 17,818,880 of record CM062356.1, read on the forward strand.
TATGTATGCAAAATGTGGAAGTATAGAGGAGGCTGGTCGTGCTTTTTCTGAGATACCTAAGAGAGGAATAGTCTCATGGTCTGCAATGATTGGAGGGTTGGCGCAGCATGGCCATGGGAAAGAGGCTCTTCAATTGTTTAGTCAAATGATTAAAGATGGTGTGCCCCCCAATCACATAACTTTAGTTAGTGTTCTTTGTGCATGTAATCATGCTGGTTTGGTAAATGAGGGAAAACTATACTTTGAGAAAATGGAGGAGATGTTTGGGTTTAAACCAATGCAAGAGCATTATGCTTGCATGGTTGATCTCCTTGGCCGAGCAGGGAAATTAAATGAGGCAATGGAGCTTGTAAATTCCATGCCATTTGAAGCTAATGGATCAGTTTGGGGGGCACTTCTTGGAGCTGCAAGGATTCATAAAAATATTGAACTTGGTCAACGAGCTGCCGAGATGCTTTTGGTTATGGAGCCTGAGAAATCTGGTACCCATGTTCTTCTTGCTAACATCTTTGCATCAGCAGGGATGTGGGAAAATGTTTCAAGGGTTAGAAAGCTTATGAAGGACAGCAAGGTGAAGAAAGAGCCAGGAATGAGTTGGATTGAGGTCAAAGACAAGGTGTACACCTTCATTGTTGGAGATAGAAGCCATTATCGAAGTGATGAAATATATGCTAAACTTGATGAGTTGAGTGACCTTTTAAGTAAAGTTGGTTATAGTCCCATCATAGAGATTGATCTACATAATGTGAACCAAAGTGAAAAGGAGCAGCTCTTATATCACCATAGTGAGAAACTTGCTGTGGCCTTTGGATTAATTGCTACACCACCAGGTTCCTCAATAAGGGTGAAGAAGAATCTACGAGTCTGTGTTGACTGCCACACCTTTTTCAAGTTTGTATGTGAAATTGTTTCAAGGGAAATTATTATCAGAGATATCAATAGATTCCATCATTTTAAAAACGGTTCATGTTCATGTGGTGATTATTGGTAATGTGATTGAGATAGTTCATCCTTCCATTCTCACAATGTAAACTGGTTCTTTACCTGTGTGCTACTATAATCCTCTCAACCACAATTGATATGTCAAGGGCTACACCAAATACAGGTACATGGTATGAATGCTTCATACTCAAATCTCTCATTTAATTCAAGTTCATTATTTCCCTTTATCATTAGTTTGACTATTTGAGAAACTGAAGGAAAAGGAAAGAATATTGTAAGACATTTGGTTGAGAATTGTGGCCATTTAGATGTTGCTTTAAGATTTTGTTAGTATGATAATACCGTAAGTTAGGCCATCAATTTGTTGATGAGCTACGTTACATATTCTTAAATCTGGCATTTATTTCCTTGGGTTTTAGTTCCACTTTTACATAATGCTATGTTCTTTGATCAAAGAAATGATGAGTTGGACTTTAATGTGTGCATTGGAAAGGCTTCCCTTGTTTTTGTGTTGCCATTTTGAAAGCTAAGTTCAACACTGGAGATAAGGAAAGGTTTTCCTGCAATTGCTTGTCTATCTCAAAGTAAATACGATGCTTTTTCTCAACTCATTTTTGTTTGCAGTTATTTCTCTATTATTGTCGTTATAGAAAAAGATTTTAGAATATCATTATTGTTATGAGTTGACATTAAAGACAAAAATCATGTAAATACCTATATTTAAAACAAAATACTCAAGATAGCAAATTTAGTCCAAGTTTGACAAAACTAGCATTGCATTTAACATTTGACCAATGATCCTGAAACTATGATAATACTACTATCACATACTTGCATTAGGGATCTTCCAAGTAGAACTTTTATTTCAAAGAAGTCACCCTCATAATTCATCAGGCATCCATGTGTTTGTAAGTTTTCCTTTGCTTTTGCCAACTCGTCCATCTTACATCAGGATTATTCTGTTAACATGGAGCTATGTTGTGTGTGTTTTTCTTCTAACTGTCTTTATAAATTGTGAATATCACTCTTACATCATGAAAGATTTTATGATCCCAGATTTATTGGTAATTGAAGAAGTCTTCCTATGGCTTTTAACTTTGGGCAATTTAAAGAAGGCAGAACTTCAAGTTTTGTACTATAGGGTTTCTCCAGCTGCTCAACCTGGAGGAATTCACTGCATCAGAACTGTATTAGAATTGCATGATTCTTCCATAAAGGATCAAATTAACTGTTATTCATGACAATAGAGCCTCTTGATTCTTGTCATTTTAGAGTGAACAACTTATTATCTCTTTTACACATATCATCTTCTTTAGATCAGTTTCTCCTAGGACAATTACAGTTCAAAGGTTTTGCTGGAAGGAAGGTTGAACATTGTGGCAATTTGTTTTTTCTTTTTTCTGTAATTTAGAATACTTGGCTGGAGGGGAGCGCTTGTATTAAGGTGCCTCATTTAGATATATGAATGGGTTTGGATACTTTGCTGCATTCTTAACTTTCTATTGAATTATGGATTATGTTTGATTTAAATTGGTTATGTTTAAGTATTTATATATTAATGTTTATGATTTAAGTGAACTTATATGAAATATTTATGCATTTGAATTTATTTTATTTAAATTTTATTCTCATTGAAAATTAATTAAGATAGGGATATATATTTTTTATAACTATTTATTAATATAGGTAAACTCTTATGAGTTTTTGAGTTGAATGTACTTGTCAAGTCACCCCTCCTCTTTTATGAGTTTACTTAAAATCTTGAGTATGACAACCTTAATTGTATCTAATTTTGTTATTGTTTAGGTCTTGGAGCTTTTTCCTTAGGAGGACACTCTATCCTCCTCATTTGTATCTTTCTTTTTTTATAGAAAAGATGATGCTATCTTCATATGCCTTTATCGTAATAACTCGTAGTGTTCTTTATATTTTTCATTGGTCTTTGTGTTTGAGCTATATTTTATGCTCCCTTTGTATACAAGAGAACATTGGTTGGACTTATATTTGACAAGGTATAAGTGTGGTTTTTTTTTTTTTCAGATTTGATCTATAATGGTATTCAAAATGGAGTGCTCGTTCAATGCATCCTGGCACATCCTATCCTGAAAGAAGTAGACCTGGCTGCTTTATCAAGATGGTATTGATATAAACTATAATTAGAATATGCCCATTTTTACTGAAAGCAAGTTGAAGTTATCAATATATAGGTTGCAGTGCGTTATCTGTTTTGTATACATTACGAGTCCAAGTACAACTTATAGTGTAAATAAAATAGTCATTAACTCTTTCAAATTGAAGGATGAGATATTTAATTGCAATGGTCTATATCCTAGGAATAATATAGGGAATGTAATTATTGTATCAATCTAGAAAAGGCTCATCCATATCCTTTCCACCATGATAAATTCTCCCTCCATCAAAATGATGAAAGGAGTATAAACAGCAGGTTAAAAAGAAAAAATAAAAAAGAGGGAGGAGAGAATAATCCATTTCTGTTAGGCAGGAGTTATTGGAGTTGTTATTGCAGTAACTTCCTGCACTGACATTAACTTTGTGAGAAGTAAGAACTCATGGAATAGTATTGCCATAAGTTATGCTGCCATCTGAGGTACTTGGTGCTGCTCAAGCCATTTGCTTAATTTAACTGAGTTGCAACATTCAACAGACCTATTCAAACATACTTAAATAGAATAAAATCTCCAGGAGCTCTCTTCTGAGTTTCCATTTTTTGTTTTTCTACTTTTTCTTTTTAGAAATCCCATTTCTCTTGTCATGTATTTCCTTTCTCTTAATAATCTTTGTTTAAGAATAATCTAAATCACAAATAACAATATAGTCAAGACTTAGTTATAATTTTAATCCACTAACTTTCATAATCATTATATATTTTTTTTTACTAAAAAGTCTATTGTTTTTTTTTTTTTTTGGTATAGAAGAATTTTTTGAATAGAAGAGGAGAGAAATAGTATTTTTTGTAAATATATTGCAATCAACAAAATAAATGAGATATATGCTAACATAATAGAACTGCCTCTATGATCATAATAAAATAAATAAAACAGTTGTTCCAAAACACAGAAAATCATGACAAACTAAGAAGCTTAATTAAAAGCACTTAAAACTTATCACAGCTCCTTGCCTGGACATCAGGGAAGCACTGCCCCCTTTCCTAGGCCAGGCATGTACATTTTGACTGCACTGGTGTGTGATTGTTTTGTTGTTTGATAATTAGTAAGTGTCATTGTTTGGTCCAAAAAAAAAAAGCCATTTGTTAATTGAAAGTAATAATATTTGCTAAAATATGTTCCATCTTGAGTATAAATGGTTCTATTTTATTGATGGATCTCTCAGTCTCTTTATATATTCAACCTGTTCAACTGTATTTTGCATTCTTCAATATATTTAAATGGTCATGCAGGTCAAGAATCTTCCTTTGACCAGATCAAACTGTGGAAAAGATGTTCATCACCTTGAATTTTAATTTGTTTCACGTGTAAGCTGTCCTTGTCTTCTATAAGCTTGCTGTATATATGTGTATTACCTGGAGTTTTGATTTTTTTTTTTTAATTGCAAGTATGTATGCTTATGTTTATTTTTAGTACTGTCTTGTTTATTTATAAGACAGATACTTTGCTTCAAGTTTAGATTTTACCTCATGGTAAAGAGCTCCAAGGTTATTTAGCTTCCTTATTTGAAGTAAATATATGCTTATTATTTTCCCTAGGCTATTGAATATGACATTGGTGATGTCCTTGAAATTCTCCCTAGTCAAGATTCAGCTGCAGATGCTTTCATACAACGCTGTAAATTAAATCCTGATCTATTCATCACTGTGAGTTATTATATTATAATTCTTCTATTTATGAGGTACTTGGACCTTGGCACTGAGTCCAGACTCAGTCACCCCATGTGTACTAAATACTAATATTTCCATAACTTGTCCTTTCTCTGATGTATCATGTATCTATATGTGTTTAGTTCATTACATGATCCTGGTGGTAATTATGTGAATGTACATATTTCTAATATTTTCTTATAAGCAATCCCCTTAATGTCAGGTTAGTCCCAGAGAAATGGATAATCGAAGTGAACATGCCTCTACGATCCCTGTAAAGTTAAAAAATTTTGTGTGATTGACGATGGATGCAGCTTCAGCATCCTCTCAACAGTATTTCTTTGAGGCAAGATCTAGTAATTATTTGCTGTCTTTATGATGCCAATTTAAAAGAGAGCGCAGTGCCATTGTCATGCTAAATATTCCACATTTTTCTATTTTTCTTTTTAATTTTGTGTCTTTCCCTTTTCTGTTTTTGTTTGAAATCTTTCTCCTTGGATTAGACTATTTAACAAGTCAATGCTAAAATGCTCAAGTTATTCACCTTTTGAAAAATAAACAGAAACCAAATGCAATGGCCTGGAAAAATGGTTAGACAATGGGCTCCAGAGACATATTAACTGTTGTTAGATACTCTATTCTCTCTCCTTGTCTCCCTCCTCTCTCTCTCTCTCTATATATATATATATCATTTTTTTTATTTTATCCAAAAAAAAAAAAGGTATCAGAGGTAGAGTCAGTGGTGGTTCACTTCTGTTTATGGCTCTTCATGGCCTAGTTTGCATTCTTTTCGTTGGGAAGACTTCAACTATGTTATGGTTTTGTGAACTTGGTTGTGTGTGCTTGTTTGAGAGAAGGAAAAAGAGACAGACATGAGCTGAAACCCTTTTAAAGCCTTCAGTTTCTTATCCGGAATAAAAATGAAACCATAACTTCTGTTTATGTTACTATCTAGGAAGCATGGACAATGACATGGATATGGACCATGTCAAGGATATGGACGATTTAAAATGTGTCTAATATAAATGTCCAACATGTGTCACATACAAACATAGATCCCTTTTTGAAGTTTCCATGTTCTATAGGTTAGCATTAATATACAAATAAGCCATTATATTGTTGTAGAAAATGTTGAATATCTGTTCAGACAGTATAGAAAAGGCACCTCTTTTATTCAGACATATTATTGTTCAAAAAAGCTCGAAGGGGCTTTGTTGAATTCTAAAGAGTTTTGTCTACTGATTCTCTTATAATACAGACAAAATCGAGATTTTCACCCATTGGAAGGACAAGATGGTGTTTCCATTGACTAAGTTGATCTAGTACATTATTGATTCACAATTATCTAATTTTTCATTACCCACTCTAGAACATTCTGATGAAGTCAAGGTTACAAGGAAGAAACATGAAGATGGTGAGTTGCTCTGTTGTGGACACATTCTAAACACTCTTACAAATCGTCTGTATGATTTGTACTCCACACTAAAGATAGCCAAAGAAATATGGATTGTCTTACAAACTGCTTATCAAAATGAAAACTGAGGTATGGATGAATTTCTTTTACTTCTTCAAACCACTCTGGATATCCATTCAACATGAAACAAATTTCCCTTAGATGTCCAATGGCATGACAGGAATCACAGTACCTCGCACTTGTCTTTCCATCATCTTTCTTTCTTCCACTTCCTTTATTACTTCCATTAGATTTGGATGATGCCTTCGGCTAGTAAAGCACTTGCTTAGTTCCATTTGTTGCATATGAGATGTTAAGTAGCCTCTGTCTCTTTACTCAAAGCACCATAGAGTAGGGCTTGTTCACTGTAATATCCACTTTTCATATCTTCAGGTATGTTCTAAATTCTTAAATTTAGCAATTGCATATCCAAATATATCTGTTTAAATATCCCTAGGTTTTCCTAAAGAAGGGAGGGACTAAACTGAAAGAAAAATATGTGGACTAAAGTAGAAGGAAAAAGGTGCCTAAAATATCTAAAGTGTAACCATTATGTTGGCAAAATATCTAGCACATTAATGACGCTTAATCATGATGCTGAAAAATATCTAAAGCGCAATGATTAAATTATAAAATATCTGAAGGCTATGATTACACTAAGAAAATATCTTAAGGGTAAAATGGTCAATTTTATCCAAAGACAAAATGGTAATTTTACTCAAGGGTAAAATGATAATTTTTTTACTTTAGGGGTAAAATAGTCATTTCTCCTAGAATCACCATGACAATTTTTATGAAGTCCATCTTCTTTTCAAAATTTTGAAGGAAAATGGAAGGTAAAATGATCATTTTGCTATGAAGGGCAAAATGGTCATTTTCTCCTTAACTAACGTTTTCTTCATGGAGAAAGGGAGAGAAAATGACGAGAGGAATAGAGAGGGAGAAAGCCGATAAGGAAAGAAGAAGAAGAAGAAAAAGGAAAGTGAAGCAAAAAGCCAAACAAATTCAAGTTCTATGGCCAAATCAAGGTAGCTAAATAATCCTATAGCTTTTATTTCATGTTTCATGGATTCTTTTAAGTGATTGAACAATTTTCATGGCTTCTATGTATAGTGAGGGTTTTTCACTCTACATTCTTTTATGCTTAAATTTCTATTGGGTTATGCTTGTATGGTTGTATGAATGTATTTGTAAGTGCTAGAATGGTTGATTGAATGATTTATTGGAAGTTTTTAGTTTTGGTTTACCATATTCATGAAGCACCCTCTTGCTTGGATTGATTATGTAATGTTAGGATTGGCATGGTTATGGTAAGAAAATAGTGTTTTCATGCTTGTTTATTGATGAAAATGGGAAAAAGGAAAGATTGGGTTTGAAAACCCATTGACTCTCTTCCTTTTACTCCTTGGCCGAGAGCATGATGCACTCCTATGAAGGGAATTTTGCACAATTTCAGCCTATGTGTGTGGCTAGTGTCTCAACCATAAATGAAACTCTTTTATTTACCTTTTTCTTGTGTCTTGATCGAGAGTATTGTGAAGGATTTTGTATGAAAAATGTTCATATATGTGTTATGGTTTCGGCCAAGGCAAGAGAGAAGGAGATAATGATGTGTTTAATGGTTTGTTTGATGAATGGCCTTCCATAACCATAAAGTCCTAATCTTGAATGTGTATTCCAATAAGAGGGGAAGGATATATCTATGTATTCAGATATGTATATTGTGAGGAAAAGGGTACTTATATGTATGCATAGATTTGTTGAGAGCAAATGGAATGGAAATGGTGAAAGAAAGAATTAATAGTTCACTTAAATGCATATTGTAACCCTTGTTATGCAATAGAATAAAGTATGGAAATTGCATGGGAATGGAAGGGAACTTTTGTAATTGTGCTTGTATAATGAAAAGGAAGGGAGAAAAGGCATATATGGTATGAAAGCCCTATATTTCCCTTATTTTCCTCCTTTTGTTGAGACCATTCCCCTTATTTCCCTTGAAATAGACTGAACTTTGGTAATGTTATTGCAAGAAAAATGTTAAAAGGTATTATGTTAACCAATTTCAAGGGGAAGAGAAATGGATGGCTAAGGTTTGGGATTTTAACAATATATGTTGCAAATTGTTTAAAAGGAATGAATAACCTTCCATGCTTATACAATCCAATCATAAAAGTGTCATCAAACACATAAGGGTTATATGTTTCAATGAGAGGATAGTATCATGAAAAATGATTGAAAGTAGCTGAATTTTGGTAATGTAATTGCACGGAAAATGTTAAAGGTATTATGTTAATCAATTTCAAGGGGAAGAGAAGTGGATGGCTAAGGTTTGGGATTTTAACAATATATGTTGTAAATTGTTTAAAAAGAATGAATAGCCTTCCATGCTCATACAATCCAATCATAAAAGTGTCATCAAACACATAAGGGTTATATGTTTCAATGAGAGGATAGTATCATGAAAAATGATTGAAAGGAAAGTAACTAGAAATGAAAGAAATGAAAGGGAAACATAGAAAGGATAGGAAAATATAGAATGAAAGGGAAGAAAACTTAGAGGAAGTATTTTCAATGTATGTTCTAGGATAGATAAGTTTGTAATCGAGTGATTAATTATCAGTATGGGATGGCCGTTGAGCATTCCATGATTGTGTCATAAATTTGGATGGTTAAACATCCACTTGGTATAAGAAGTTTAGAAACCACCGTGATGATTGCAAATTCTAAGTTAGTGTAACCTAGAGTAGTTAATAAAAAGAAGACATTTACTTAGAATTTAGCATAATCATGGGTACAAGCCAAGTTACCCTAGTTCATATATAGGAAATAACGTACTGGGAATGTGGTCCACTGATAAAAAGTGGTGATTTCATAGCATCATGATCTGCCTTGAAAGTGGAGAGGAAATGATCTATTTAATGATAGTGATCCCGTGAGCTTAATTTTAGACAGGCTAAAGGGAGAAATCCCGATGACTGGGGAATGATCTGCTTATATGGTAGTGACCATTCATTGGAATTAGTACTTGGATCCAGGGACACCTCAGATAGTACCAGTGGCAGAATTGTCACATGACTGGAACTGAAAAAGAAAATTATCTCACTCATGTAAATAGTGGTACGTGAAATAGTTCATTGGGTGACCCTTCCAATACTCTTAAGTTTTTCTTACATTGATTATGGATTTTAGCCAATGACTAATAAATATTTTTCTTATGAATGATGAATGTTTTCCCTATTTATGAATGAAAATATTTTATATTCATGATACTAAAATGGTACATGTAGTGAACTTTTATGGTGAACTATTATGATGCATATCCATAAATACATGCCATACACACTTATGTAATTTATACGTTGCATACCAATAGAATACATTATATTTTAAAGTAAAGAATGTAGAATTATTTTTTGTATCACTATGGTGGTACATACCAGAATTTTTTTAGAAGTGGATTGTCTAATTACTAAAAAATTATTTTTCACTATTGTACTGGTATGTATCAGATGTCACGGTACATGATTTGGCTTGAGGTAGATGTGGCTATGGTTGAAGTGCCCTTCCTAGGGTCCTTCACGGTTATTCAAAGTGTTTAGGTAGTCACTGTGATAGAGATCCCTCCTCTCTAGTGAAGATAGGGATTATGTTTTATTTTTTGAAGATCATGTCAATAGATAGTCGGTAGGACATTTTATCCTAATTCTCGTATGTTTGGAATAAAATTAGGATAAGTCATTTTTGAATGTATATAGTGAAATGAGCATATATATTTAGATATGTGAAAGTTCTATCCACTAGTAAATAGATTTTGTAAAAGGGTCTGAGTGACAGGTTTGTTGTCTCTTTACCTTAAGAAACTGAATGAACTACATATATCTTAAAATATATGTATGACGTTGTAAATATGTAATGAATGAAAATATACGAATGAGGTTTATTTTCACTGCATTGTTATTAAATTAATATTTTTATTTATTTAGCTTTCTGTTGTGCAATGAATAAACAAAATACCTGAATAATAGATCTTAAGCCTAATTAATATTAAATAAAAATTAAAATTAAACTCGGTAATAATTAAAGTTAAAAGTAAAGATAACATATCAATTTTGTGACTAAATAATTTATTCAAAAAATATTTTTAAAAAAATTATAAAATTGAAGTGTTATATTCACTCTCGCAAAAGATCTAGATTAAGAATTTGTTTTATGATATTTTCAAAAGACTAATTTAATCCCATAAAGAATCCACAATGTCCTTCGATATAGAGTTCAAGATCCATGACTTAATCATGGAATCGGCCTTTCTCCACTTCCTATATTGAATCGAATCTATAGGTGCTTCAATCGTTTCTTCGATGAATTCGAGTTTCTCCTTAGCTTCAGGGGAAATTCTCACAGTTGTACTCCACGTCAGGTAGTTGTTTCCAGTTAGTGGTGATGTGACGAGCACCATTCCTGGTTGATCAGAATTTTGCAATGCCAAAGGTCCGTCATCGATCCTTAGCGATTAAGAAGCTCCACTTTAGACTTGAGGTAAAGGTTGAGGAAAGACTCTATTTCTTGAGCTTAGCTGCTCCAGTATTTCCATTAGCTTCCATGATTACAAATCAAGGAAGAAATCTCCAAAGAATCACTCTTATACCATATACAATCAAAGAGCTGAGATAAGAGTAGAGACGAGAGTAGAAGATGGAAGAACTAATTCATTCATTAATGGGCACTGTCCATATATATATACAAAATTAACCAAAAGCTTACTAGTCTTTAAATATTAGTTTAGGTGTCCTTCTAATCACCCCGTTTTTTCTTGCATCTTCGACTTCTATAATTCGAAATTGGATCTTCTTTGTGAATTTTGTTAAAATTATTGTTTTACACATTAACTTGTTAATATGTTAAAAAATAAAAATAAATAGCTCTGATCCCAAGAAAAAATAAAAATAAATTATATTTTATATATTAACTCATTTATTGGTTAATATCAATTTTAATGAACTGCATCGAATTTTACAAAAAGAAAACTTCATAAATTCCCTATAATTTTGCTTGAGAATTCTCATTCCTGGCCTAGCCTATAATAATATACGAACCATCCCTATTCTCTACCTACTTCCTCGTTGAAAGATTTTAATTTTTCGTGTCAAGAAATTTTCTTTCCCTTTTGTGCAATTTATCTTTACCTCTAAAATTAACTTGTTTTTCAAATTTGACCTTCTTCACACATTCGAAAGACCTCCCACTTTCACTTTTGTCTCTGTCGCTCTGATCACTTTGTTATATATATAATAATTTTGAAATAAAAAATTAAATAATAAAAAATTATTTAATTTACTCATCTCTTATAATTTTTTATTTTTTTTATGTCTTTACATCACATACTTTATTTTATATTTTATATTATAAATTATATTATTTTATGAGACCACTTATCAAAAGGATCTATAACTATGATAATATAAATAAATATATATTTTTAGACCTTAATTTTGGTGATATAAATATTTAAGTTCTACATCTTTTGTAATTTAAGCAGTAATGTTAAGAGCTTAAAGCAAAATTTTTACTAAACTTTTATAATAAAAAAAATAAAACCTTATATATTTCATCGTTTTAAAATTACTTTTCAATATTCTACTTTATTTTAAAAAAATTGGTAGGAAATCAATATAAATTGAGTTTAATAAAAAAGATTAATCTTTTTGATAAATTTTTTTTTATATTTAATATTTGTTAGTGTTTCAAACAGAATTATTTTTAATAAAATGATACCTATAACAAACAAACAATTCTACTTTACCAAGAAAAAAAAAAAAATTTGGTAAAAGAAATTATATTTTTTTAATTCAATCATATATCACTAAACTTTAGTCTAAAGTATAAATATAATTCTTTTTTTTTTCAAACTATTTTAACAGCATAGGCACAAAAAATTTTAACATATATGAATTATTTAAAAAATTGATATTTTTATTAATTATGTCAAAATTTATGAACATAATAATGAAAAATAAGTTTCAAAAATTTAATTCTATTATACTTGGTGACCAACTTTCCACAATATTAGCCATGCAGAAATGTACAGATATAACCGCCCATGTCACGTGATTTTTCAGAATGAGAAAAATAAATAGAAGGACAAGTGTATTACATGCAACTTCTAATTATTTGAAAGACCTCAACGTGGCACCTATATATGTATGATTGCGATCCATGCAACAAAAATATTTAAGAGTGCCACCTTATTTATAAAATCAACAATAACATTTAATCAAAATTTTTTATTTTATATATTATGTAAACTCCTTGACATTAAAAAAAATGAGTTAGGCTAGTCAATAACTTTAGAATACTGATTAATAAAATTTTTATATATTAAAAATTTTATTTTTATTAATATTTTTATAATTTTTAAATTATTGAATATTTTATAGATTAATTAAAAAAACTTTAACTAATATTTTTAAGATATTAATAAAACCCAAAAAATATCATTATTAATACATGAAAAATAATACAATCTATGGTTCTAAAAATTTCTCAACATACAAAACATGCTTTTAGATCTTCTGCATTTCTTTTTTATTATGGTTCTCTATAATAGGAGAGAAACAGAAACAAAATATTCAGACTAATAGGGATCTACTCTAAATGAATTAGGAATCAAATTTTTTTATTTTTATCTCTCTCTTACTGTAGAGAAATATACTAATTTTTAACTACAGAGGATCCAAATCCACAAAACACTCTCAAGAATTAGCAAATCATGATGCTGTCATTTTTGTTCATTTCATTCAATAAATTAAATACTCCAATGTCACATTTTTTTATTTATCCATACTCAGAAATACAATACAAGTGCTGAATGCTTATATAAACTCTCTAGTTTCAGCTGTCATGTGTATGTTATATATATATATATAATCTTTGTAACATCCTCCTAAGTAATTTAGTTTGTGAAAATTAAAGACATGTTTGTTATAGAAATGCGATATAAAAAGCTAGAGAAGTAAGTTATAAATCAATTGACTATGAAACCAAGTTAAAATGAGATCCGATTTAAGAGAAAATGACATTTTACAAAAATGGTACATTTGGATAATTTAACCTAAAGGACGAATAAAGAATTAAAAATAAGGTCATCAGAAATGGAACATTGAGGGAATTTAATGTGAAAGTGGCACTTACGAGAGAAAACTTTTTAGGATAGTTAAAATTTATTTTTAACCCAAGGATCAATTAGTAATTATTTTTCAATTTATTTTTATCCCTATGCAACTTAAGTATACCTTAAGAGACTTGAAGCCTTCATATTCATCAGTTTCAACTTCATCATCTAGAGAGAGAGGCTTGAGAGTAAAGAGAGAAGTCAAGAGGGAGGAGATTTAGGCTTCAAACTTGGGAGATATGAATTTAGGAGTAGAAATCTAACCTCTAGGAATATCATAATGCACAAATCTTCAAAGTAATCAAAGAAATCTTCCTTTTCTCCCTTGGGTGCAAGAACCCATGCTTTTTCCAAGAAAGTTCAGCAAAATCTTTGATTTGAATTGAGTTAGAGAGATTCAAACTTGCATTCGTTGATTTACATGCTGAATATATGCTTGTGGAGCCTTATTTGAGGCTAAACTATGATTGAAGTATGATTAAGAGGGTGAGTTATGAAATTTACTATTGTGAACATACTTCTTATGTGAGGTTTGATTCCTAGCTTATGGAAACATGACTTTTGTTGTATGGTGATGTTTTGGGAAAGGAAAAAGAACCTAAAGTTAGTCCCAAATGAACCCTTAAAGTTTTCTTGAAGTGTTTTTACACCATATTTTTATCAGTCTTTTCCTGAGAATCTCGAAGATCTAGGGTCTTCACTATAGCTAAAATTCCTTCTTGCCGAGGTGAACTCCCATTGGCATCTTTGTCATGACAAAGGTGGCTTCTCACCACAATGAAAGACTTCTGTCCACTTCGCCACAGCTAAGAGTATGTTTCGCACAATGAGCTGCTCATCTCTTTTAAAGTTTTAAATTTGATTTTTTTTCTTGCCTCTTTTATTTCCTAAACATCATGTAAATGCTAAGAAATCATTCTAATTTTTGTGATATTGTATTTGAGAAGTAATATGGGATAAATTTTGAAAGGAAATAAATAGAAAGATAAAATGTAAGTACTCTTATTATATGATCTAGCCTAGATAAGTTTCAAATTAAAGGACTGTTTATTGGTATGGGATGGTTGTCGAAAATTCCACATTTTCTAAACTAGAATAACCATTTAACTTTTGAAAGAATCATTTTTGTGTTGATGGTTAATTAACCCTAAGTTAGTACCTGAATGGCTATGAAATTACCTACTTAGAGTTAAATCAATCATAATGAAGGAACTTGTCAGACTGGGGTATATAGTAGAGGGTATTGAGTTAAGTTAACATTGTCCCTTCTCAGCATAATACGAGTGGACATGATCTGTAACTCAAGATAGAGCTGCAGTGGTATGGTGAGTGGATATGACCTGTGACCCAAGATAGAGGAATAGTGATCTCCATCATAGTAGAATAGTCTTTCAAAAAGACTAAGGGATGCCCTAGAGGTAAAAGCTAGCTAACCATAAAGAAAGAAAGAACTCATATAATTTTTGCTAAAAAAGAATGTATTGGCCAAGTAGAGTCAAATGAAAAGAGTATTGTGAATGGCCAAGCAGAGCCATATGAAAACTATTTTGTTATTGGCTAAGTAAAGCCAAATGAAAGTTATTTTATGATTAGCCATGTGAGCCACATGAATGAAAGTTATTTCCATAATCTATGATGTGAAATGTCTATATTATTGTACTTTGATAATGTAAAGCATGAGTATATTTAAAGATGCCTACTAAATGATGTATTTGACATGACATAGCATAGTAGTTGCATATTATCGAGTGAACTTATGTTTATGATTTTGAAATGAACTTGAGTGCAAGAGTTTTTTGTGTGTTTCACAACTGGTATCATCAATAGTAATTTTAAACTTGATTTCTTTGAATTATTGAGATTTTATCTCACCTGTGCATTGATGTGTCCCGATGCCTATGTATTCTATTGTAGTGGATGTGGAAATAGAAATGGTTCATGTGCCCGAAGTAGGGTACTATATACGTATTGGAGAAATAATGATCTATATCATGGATGCACCACTGCCTCTAGTAGGGTTCTAGTGGTAGAGGAGATAACCTTCTTTTTTATCTTCCACTACCCTTGACCTGTTTTGAGAAGGCCATAGGGGACTTATGTATATGTATAGTGAATAGAGAGCGGAACTTACTTATAACTAAATTATGTATAGGAGCATGCTAACTCTGTACTGAGTAACAAATATCCCATAATGGGTTTAGGTGGTCTTAGGAAAAGTTGACATCATTTTTTCAAGTTTTCACCCAGTCTTTTGAAAACTATGTATGTATGTGTATGAGTTGTAAATAGAAATATTTAACCTATATATAAAAATATATCTTAGAGTTTTTATACTTTCGCTACCACACACACACACACACACATACACGAGTGAGAATCTCGAGTGCAACCTTAAATCTGAAATTGAACTATTTAAAGATTTTGAGCAATTAATTTAAAAATTAAACTCAGGTAGTTAAGAAAAGTTATTTTAGTGACTCACCATATCTATAGAGGCTTGTATATATTATACCCTTAGAGGTAGGGTGTTACATTCTTCATCATTACCTAAAAAATTTCATAACCATGAAACATGATCATTTGCTTCTCATCACTCTCTTCCTTTTAGCCTTGCATTTCCTCCACCTTTTGTAATGACATTGCCATCATCATCACCACCACTACCTCCCTCTAACAACTTGGCCGCATCTCTTGTTTATTGAGAACTTTCACCTCTTTAGTCCCTTGGTTCACCAGTCCCTCTACCATCTTTCCCTCTGATATGGTCCTTATTCTCTCTCTATTTTGGCTTTGTCCCTTGAGTCTTTGCTTCCATGACTTACTTCACTAAGAAACTTCTTCAAGATAATGAACTCTTATTCATGTATCGCATTGAAACCACTGCAGTGAAGCATCTCACATATGAGTCCTATTTGTATTTTGCATCCTATGGAGCTTACTGGAGATTCATCAATAAGCTGAGCATGAACGAGGAGGTTGTGCATCAACAACTTCATGCCCTTGCGGGCGTAGGAGCATCGTGGGCTTTTAAGGCTTCTGGCTAAGAAAGCTCGAGCTTGTGAGACCGTGAATGTCACAAAGGAGTTACTCAATTTGACCAATAATGTGATTTTGAGAATGATATTGGGGGAAGCTAAGAAGGTGAAGGAGGTGGTGCATGAGGTGACCAAGATCTTTAGGGAGTTTATGCATAATTAAAAGGCCTAATCTAAATTTAGTGGGATATAAATTTAGATCTATATTCATGATACAATTAGCCATAAGAAAGAGTTATGATACATACCTAATGAAGTCATAATATTAAAAAGACAAAAGGGTAGAATCTGAAACCACAATTACTCTATGCTTCAAGGAGAATGATGAAGAGCCAAAGAGAGAGACAGATAGAATTTATGATGGCAGATTAATTTTTCAGATTAGGGTTTCAGATGTGATAACCCTAATTACTAATAACCTCCAGTAAGAATATTCTTTGAATATTCTATTTTAAATTTTAAATTTTAAATTTTAAATAATAATAATATAATATTAATATTTAATTAACATTATCTATAAATTAATTAAATTAATCTAATAATTAATTTAATTAATCTAACAATCTCTCACTTGGATAATACTAATCAAATATTAATATAATCATAAAAAATACTCTTTCTCTTTAATTCTTAGTCAGTAGTCTGATAGGATGATTACTGATCAACATAGGGTTGTAGTTGGGGCCTCTACCCAAATAAGTCAACAAGTGATTAAACCCATCACTAATAACTTGCAATTAACATATAGAATCGATTCATTCAAAATACAAGGTTTAGAAAATTAAAACAACACAAGATCACTGAATCCAATAGAGAAACTAGTGATAGAAAAAAGTCTCAATATCTAAATGAATGGAATACATAATGTATAGTTAAAAAAAAATCCATTCAAAATACAAAGTTTAGAAAATTGAAACAACACAAGATCACTGAATCCGATAGGGAAACTAGTGATTTTTAAAAAAGTCTCAATATATAAACTAATGGAATATGTAATGTATAGTTAAGATGATATACATAGAACAAATCCATTCATAATACAAATTTCAGAAAAAGAAACAACACAAGATCACTGAATCTGATAGGAAAACAAGTGAATAAAATAAAGTTTCAATGCCTAAACGAATGGAATACAAAATGTATACATCAAAACTCATCAATCCAGACTCCTATTAAACCAAGGCTACATCAAAAGATTTAATCAAACCCATATGAGTTATATGATTTTTAAATACTCCTATGAGTAATCCTTTGGTTAACGGATCTGCCAGCATATGTTCACTAGAAATATGAACCAAATGAGTCTGAGATTCAACAATCTTTTCTCTAACAAATAGAAACTTAATATCAAAATGTTTAGTACGACTGGAGCTCCTATAATTTTGAGAAAAGCATACAGCAGATGAACTATCGCAATATATAGAATCAACAAGATGCATGCTAGATATTAGGTTTCTCAACCATATGGCTTAGCAGGTGGCTTCATAACAAGCGATGTATTCTGCTTCCATAGTTGAGGTAACTGTAATAGATTGCTTGGTACTTTTCCACAAAACAGCTTCTCTAGAAATTATAAAGATGTATCCAGAAGTGGATTTACGAACATTGCAAAAAGTATAGTCTAAATCTGAATAGTCAACGATCTCAAAAGGATCAGATTTTCAATAAGTCAACATATGATGCTTCATACCTTGAAGGTACCTCATAACTTAGCAACTTTCCAATGGTCATGACTAGGATCACTTAGGTATATGCCAAGTACACTAATCACAAAAGCAATGTTCGAACGTGTATATACCTAAGCATACATAAGGCTGCCAACTGCAGAAGCATATGGAATTTTATCCATTGTAGTCCTTTTGTCATCATTCTGAGGACACTAAGATTTACACAATTTCTTACCTTTTTGGACAGGTGCAGCATAAGCAGTACAAGAGTACATGTTAAATCTTTTTAACACTTTATCAATGTAACTAGCCTGAGACAAACCTAATATAACTTGAGATATATCATGATGGATATGGATACCCAAAACAAATGAAGCTTCACCCAGATCTTTCATTTTAAAGTGGCATGACAGTATGTTTTTAGTCTCATTCAAAAAAATTACCAAGTTACTCGCCAATAGGATATAATCAACATAGAGAACCAAGATTATAAAATTTTTTCCATTGAATTTCTAATAGATGCACTGATAAGAAGCATTCTTAATAAAGCCAAGTGAGATGATAACCTTATATAATTTCAAGTACCAATGTATAAAAGTTTGTTTTAGCCCATAGATAGATCGATTTAACTTGTACACAAGATGTTTCTTCCCTTCCTTAATCAATCCATCAGGCTGAGCTATGTACACATTTTCAAACAAGTTTCCATTCAGAAAAGTGGTCTTAACATCCATCTGGTGAAGTTCAAGGTCAAGTTGTGTAATAAGAGCCATGACAACTCTAAAGGCATCCTTTGTAAACACTGGGGAAAAAGTCTTTATGTAATTAATGCCTTCCTTCTGATTGTAGCATTTAGCTTCAAGTCTAGCTTTATACCTTTCTATCTCACCATTAGCTCCTTGCTTAGTCTTAAAGACCCATTTACAACCAAATAGCTTATGTCCATCTGGTAATTCAGCAAATTCCCAAACATGGTTATAATACATATAAGCAGTCTCTTCATTCATGACTTTCAACCATTCATAGAAATTAGAACTTGCTATTGCCTCACTATAGGAAGTAGAATCTGTGCCATCAGTAATATCAAATTCGCATTCCTGCAGATAAACCATAAAATCATTTGGAATAACAGGTCTGTGAATTCTTTAAGACTGTCTCAACTCCACATCTTGTTCTTAAAAGTCTATTATAGGCAAAGCATCTGGATTTTCAACAAAAAATCATTCCTTTCATTGTTAGTGGAAGGAGTTGGTAAGGTTGAAAGAAGCAGATCTCGGTGCATTTCTCCCACTAGCCAAGTCATATTCAAAGTAAACTACTCTGTTGAATTTAATGACTTTAAAAGTATGAGATAGACAATAAAATTTGCAACCTCTAGAACCAACACAATACCCAATGAAGAAACCAATAATAGTTCTTGAATCCAGTTTCTTGAGTTTTGGATTATGTAGTCTCACTTCTGCCTTACAACCCCACATATGAAGATGTTTCAGGCTGGGTCTTTCACTAGTGAATAGCTCATATGGAGTCTTTAGCACAGATTTACTAGGGACATGATTCAAAATGTATATAGTTGTTCTCAAGGTATCACCCCATAAGAATTTTGGCAGAGAGGAATGACTCATCATGCTTCTTACCAAGTCCATGAACGTGCGATTTTGCCTCTCAACAACTCTATTTTGCTGATGGGTGCCTGGCATGGTATATTGAGCTTCAATACCATGTTCCTATAAGAATGAAGTAAAAGGACCATGATTTCTACTAGTTTTAGTATATCTGCCATAATACTCACCACTTCTATATGATCTCTTAGATTTAATAACTTTACCAATCTTCAACTCAATGGCTGATTTGAAAACTTTGAAAGCATTCAATGATTCAGAATTCTTATATAATATATCTATCCACCCTAATCTAGAGTGGTCATCAATGAAGGTGATGAAGTATCTGAATCCATCTATAGCTGTAGGAGTAATGGGTCCACTAATATCTATGTGAATCAAATCTTGTATGTTACTAGACCATTTGCCCATTTGCCTTAGCTCTAGTGGGAAGTTTTCCCTTAATATAATCAATATAGGCTTTAAAATAAAAAAAATCTAAGTTTTTAAACACCTTTTGTCTGATCATTCTTTCTAGTCTTTCTTTGGAAATGTGGCCCAAATGTTGGTGCCATAACATGGATGAATTTTCATCAATTCTGGGATGTTTGTGTCCCACAAAAACATTAGTAGATGCAGAGGAAGGAATATCTAGATAAAATTTATCTTTAATAAATACAGTCTATTAACCATAGAAGTAGTCCCAACAATAATTAAATTGAAATAAACATCAATTTTTTCATCTGTTTGCTAAAAGGAATAACCACAAATGTCTAACAAGGAACTTGAAACTAAATTCCTCCTAGAAGAGGGTACATAAAAAACATTATCCAAAATTAAACAATGTCTAGAATATAAATTCAAACTAATGGTTCTTATACTTTCAACCACAGCTAAGCTTCCTTCAACTCCAATGATAGTCTTCTCCCTTTCACTTGGTTTTATCCTATTTCTGAGACCCTGTAAAGAGTTTGTTACATGAATAGTTTCTCCAAATTCCAACCACCAAGAATCACATGATATTTTAAAGGTATTAGATTCAAAACAAACTAGAGTTAGAGGGGAAAATTTATCAAAATTACCTTATCTTTCACGCTTATTCTTCAACTTAAAGCAATCAAACATTTTATGATCGGCCTTCTTACATTAGTGACATTCTCCTTTAAAGGTTTTCTTCTTTTGGCCCTTATTCTGATGCCCACCTTTCTTAGGCCTAAAATATTTTTTTACCATTACTCTGATTCTCAAGTTTCTTTCCCTTATGATTGCCTTTTCCAACCTTGCTGCTTGAACCCTGAGAAAAATAATTAATGGATTTTGGATGGGAAGCAGACTTCTTAATTGACTCTTCTTCTTGAATCACAATAGAAATCATCTGGTCAATAGACCATTCTGTCTCTTAAGAGTTGTATGTAGTATAAAGTACACCATATTCATTAGGAAGAGACTGTAAAACCTGATAAATGAGGTAACTCTCACCCAAATCAAATCCATAGGATTTCAACTTGTTGTAATAATTGGTAAGCTTCATTGTATGTTCCCTGACTCTAAATATTCCATCATATTGATAGTTGTCAAAGAGAGAGATATAGTAGGCCTTCTAACTCTTTTTAAATTTCTTAAATTTCTCTCCAATAGCCTTTAAATATTCTGAAGCCAATTCCTTATCCAGGATGCTCTGCCTAATGGTCTTATCAATAGTATACTTCATAACAATCAAACAAATATTGTTTGAATCATGCCACTATTTATGATAGGCCCTTTCAACAGCTCCGGAATTGTCAGTCAAATCAATAGGCTTCTATTCCCTAAGAGCCAAATCTTCCTTAGTGATGATTAAGTACAAATCCAGGGATTCTTTATAATTATCATAGTTAGACCCATTCAAAGTTTTCACTGAAGATAGATGTTGGATCAGAGAAATTGAGAAAAAACAAAATCAAGAAACATTAATTATGTCCACTCAATATAATTATTAAAACAAGGTTTCCTTCACAAAACTCAGTTTTATATAGCTATCAATATCAAAATTGTTTATTATAGTCTGGGGATTGTTTATTATAATCTCTCCTAAGGGCCTCGGACTATAATAAACCAAGAAAACTCATTTTAATTTGGCTCAATAGGAAACAATAAGCAGAAAAATGCTTTTGATAATATTTGCATTAATAGAATACATAATATTATTTAAGTATCAAGGCTTTTAACCAGTCAGAATTTTAGGCCTTAAGTTTTCAAAATTATATTAACTTTGTCACACTGATAGGGTATGTACATTATTAATATAATATAAAATTTTATTTATCCTAATTAATTTAAGGGAGAATTAATTAATAGAATTATATTAATTATTATAAAGTTTTAATCACAAAACATCGTGCTAATTGAGTCCACGATAGGTGAACTCACAATTACTGGATATGGAATATTTGATTTTGGTCTTAAAATTAAATTTATGAAAAATGACCAATATTCTCCCTGAAAGAAATTTAACTTTAATTATTAATTAATTAAAATTTAATTAATTAATAATAAAATTATAATTAAATAACTTTAATGCCATAAATTAATTAATTACAAAATGAAAACAATTTCGTATATCAAGCGTGTCTTAGCGGTCGTGGACAAAGTGGCAAAGCCAGAGGGTGCACGTTCGAGACTTGGATTGTGCACCTTTTGCGGATTTTTTGCCTAATAATTATTTAAATGATATTAAAATATATATATATATATATTTTGGTGCCATTAAAATCTCAACGGAAAGGGCGTGCCACAGTGGTTGCGAAAATCGCACGGCAAATCACAATGTCTCACATTTGAGGCCTAGCGAATTTTTCACCAAAAAAAAACGACACCGTTTTGGCTCAGATTTCATATCACCAAAATGGTACCATTTTGTTCAAATGGAACGACACTGTTTTGAATAATCAAAATGGTGCATTTTGGACGAGGGAGTTTTCTTCCTCCTCGAACCGGGTCGCATGACCCGACCCGATGCCACATCAGACCCGATGATAAAACTCAGTGATTTCTAGTGATTTTTGGTGTCTTTCACTGCTATTTCAACAATGGTTCCACCACATTCTAGACGAGAAGGTTTTCCAGGATTTCAAAATTGCAAGATTGATTCAAAAGCTGATTAAATCAAATTGACCAAAATTTCAAAATTTTCAAGATTTTTGGTATTTTATGGTTGCCACCAAAACGTCATTCAAACAAGGTTTTGTTTGTCTTCTCATAAGTAATTGATGTATAATTTCAAAATGCAAACATTTGATTCCAAAAATAAAAATTTACCCGAAACAAAAAAATAATAATAATAACCCACAAATTCCTGGACCGAACCAAGCTCTGATACCATTTGCAGAATTAACAGGCCTAATCTAAATTTAATGGGATATAAATTTAGATATATATTCATGATACAATTAGCCATAATAAAGAGTTATGATACATACCTGATGAAGTCATGATATTAAAAAGAAAAAGGGGTAGAATTTGTAACCACAATTACCCTATACTTTAAGGAGAATGATGGAGAGCTGGAGAGAGAGACAGAGAGAATTTCTAGTGGTAGGTTAATTTTTAAATGTGATAACCCTAATTACTAATAACCTCCAATAATAATATTCTCTAAATATTCTATCTTAAATTTGAAATTTAAAATTTGAAATAATAATAATATAATATTAATATTTAATTAATATTATCTATAAATTAATTAAATTAATCTAATAATTAATTTAATTAATCTAAAAGTTTGATGTTTTTGATTTTGTTTGGGTTTCAAGAAAATAGACTTTCATGGATTTGGGAAGAGGATAAAGGATATATTTCAGAGATTTGATTGCTTAGTCGAAAGGATTATTACAAAACGTGAATAAGAAAGGAAAAATAGGAAGAAGGAAAATGGAAAAGGTGATGAGATTAGGGATTTTCTTGATGTTTGCTTGAGTGTGGGCAGAATGAAAGCTTAGAGGTGAAAATTATGAGGTTTCACATTAATGCCCCAATCATGGCAATTAAACTCCCTACCATATTTTATTGTTCTTAAAGATTGTTTTAAAAATTATTGCATAATCATGTTTTAAATATATTTAGAATATTCTATATACATATCATATATAGCTTGGTTGAAGACTAGTTTATATTTCATTTAGAAAATATTTTAGGATAACATTTAATAGAGTGACATAAAACTCAATTCAGAGAGACAAATGTTTGACATAATTTTCAAAGTTTTTCTCTCAAGTCTTTATAAGATTTGATAGAAGTATTTGTGTTTTGTGATCATTTTCTATTAGATAGATAAGGGAAGAGGCAAAAAAAAGTATAAAAATGAAGCTATTCTACTTCTTCTATTCTCTTTCATTTTAATACATCAAAGTAAAGCTCATAATTTATAGAGAAAGTTTCACAACCTAAAATAATAAAATACAATAAAATAGAAACACAAGTTGTGCTAGAGATAAAGTTTGTAGGGTAGGCGATGCATTGCTAAGCTTTCAACTTGTTGAAATATATTCTCTACTATGCTCTATGTGTAACATTCGTAACACCCCCTTAGTCTATGGTTCCTTTTGGTTCTTTAAAGTATATAATATATATAAATATCATACTAGTAGTGTGTTATTGTTACATCTACTTGAGTAAATTTGAACTTTTTACCAAGTTAGTTATTTAAGTGCAGTTGGTTCAAGTCTCTCCTCTTGGGTTTACACTTAACCTCACAGTGAAATGAAATAATATGATGCATCAGTTACTCTAGCTAGATATACAAACATCATGCATATTTACTTTCATAACCAACATAGAATAACTATCGGGGCATGGAGGCAACAACCATGCCACTCAAACCCCATCAAACATCTATTCATAAATTCTACCTGATCCATATACATCTAATCAATATAGGCTATACATGAGTTAAATTATGCTAGCACTACCTAAAAATTCATGAAGGCTAGCCTAATAAATTAAAAGCCTATACTATCCAAAATAATTTTCTTAAAATACCCATAGAGGGTACCTCTCCTTAGGTTACTCCATCTCCAGCTGGTACGTACACATCTGATGCACGCCAGCATTTATGTGAGAATTGAATTTCAATAACAAGCAAACCTGTTTTAAAATTTACCGACTGTATGAAAATACCCTGAATTTCTCATCTCAAATTCAACATATAACATGTGCTATCGGGATGCAATGCATGAATCATACTTTCATGGTTTGTGCTTAGGTGTATGCATGTACTGGAATGACCCCTCTTTACTATCTTACATCTATCAGAGTAAATTGGAAGTGTAGAATTTTCTCTAAAATTTTTTTTCATCATTTGGGGAGCTCAGAGAGTCATTATTAGTTGAGTGTAATCCAAATAGACTCATCTTTCAGTCTATTCAAATTTCACTCAACTACCTTCCCTGCGCAGCATGTCTAATACCACCATTCACACAAACATATACTCTAGAATGTAGAATTCTAAACATCCATTCAAAATCAGTTGAGATATAATTTATAGAAATACTACTAAGCATAACGTTCTCCATTACAGAATCCCACATCCCATAACATTCATCAAGTAACAATATAGTTATCATTTACATGTATACAAATCATGGCCTACATGCCAATTCAAATTCCCTGTCCAAGCATTCAATATTTACAAATCTCCTAGATCACCTTGCATCTCTAATTCATATCTTGAGCCCAGCTAATTTCTAGACATATCCTGGCCCTGCTTATCTGAATAAACAACTTTATGAGATATAATTATCCTAGAAGAGTAATTTACAAATTTAAAATCTTATAAAAATAGTTGAAAGTTCAGCGGTACCCCTTGAGTACCGAAAACCTCCCCCTTGTGATTACAATACACATACAAATTGACATTTAACATTCGAGACAAAATCAATCGTATAGGAAATTCACATTTCAAAGTTACTCATAAATCAAATAAGTTTATCAAAATCATAGAAGTATAGGAGAACCATTCGGATTAAAAATATTTATTTCCAAACACCTATATTTCCATTTCAATTCCTATTTGCATAACATCCCTCGTGTTATTGCAAATATCACATAATTGATAAGCGTACGTTTCCTACCATTTACATCCCCATCACAATGCATGCTGTTTCCCAATCTTAATTTTTAAAATATTCCAGGGGACCGTTATCCCAAAGAATGTCACAGGACTTTCACCTATATGATTGAGATTTTTATCATCGTGAGGATTGTTATCCATATGACAGAGAATCTAACTTATCAAGACGTCCCTTGGCATGTGCACATCCTTTTTTAGTCTCTTTATCCATAACTATACGACAATGTATACAAATAGGTGACTAATACTTAGGGTCATAGAGTATTTCTACTTACACCAATCCATTTGCCCCGTATAGACTCTCCTCCCTTTACTCCTTAAGTCTTTCATATGGTTATATAGGTTTAAAGAGCAACATCTAACATATACAAACTATTGCTATGAAAATAGTTACATTTTATAAAAATTTGTCTGTATAAAGAATACTTAACGATTGTCCTATACCATCCATTAAATGTCTACCCCAAATTTCGTCTGCACTACAAGCATATAACCTAATAGTCAAATTAAAACAAGCATAAAGGGGTTTATCTCATGATTTCAAACACATATAGGTATATTTCCTTATATTCATATGAAAACATTTCATTTCACAAGCATTTTCATCAAACATTTCCCATTCCATAGAAATACATTTCATTTCAAAATAGGGGAGTGTAGATTACTCTACCTTAACCATTTGCTCCCCTCTTGACTAGGGTCTTCCTCTTTCTTTTTTGATTTACCCTCACAAATCACTTCCTAAGAAACAACTAAAGTTTCATACTACTTCTCTTCTGATATGCATTTATACAACTAAGAATTTAGCGTTCCTCTATAGGTTTTCTCTAAATTTCCCTTATAAGATTTGATAACTTAGCTACCTTCCCCTTTCCCTTTCTAATTTCACGTTATCTATCACCCAACATATGAAATTCTCATGTATGATGACATTCTGAACCTCATTCCGATAAAAATTTAGGGGTTTCCTAGCTTAATTATTATTTTAAAAATCATTTTTCACATCGTGGGTCACAACAACACCAGAAGCTATCAATCTACCGGTTACTCTACAGAAGGTCGCCAATCTATCATTATTAAGTCGCGGTTGGCTGATGGCTCTGAAATTTTGGGTTTCGTAAGATAGTAGCCTGCCAGTTAACTATTAGTAGGCTACTAATCGATTGCTAGGCAGAAATATAGACCCGACAGTCGACTAATGAGGCTACTAGTCGACTGCTATGCCTTTGTATCAGTTTCTGGGTTTGTCAAGAACACAACAGTCGAATGGTACATGATGGCAATTGGCTGTTATGTTCTTTGATAGTTCAGAAACTCTGGTTTTCACCAATTTCTAGTCTAGATTCCATCCCATTCCAGTTTTAAAATGCATGAGCTTAGTTTCTAATCATTTACCGCTAAATCCTAACCATTTTTAAGACCAAATATCCATCATACAAGTAATCCACACATTCAAATCGGGTAAATAGTAAAACCTAGGTTGAATATCTGATATAAGCCTAGAAATTGCTAAATGGAAGAAACCTATTTCTATCTCCAAGAAACCTCAAAATTGGCTCTTTTACTCAATATACCCAAAAATCCAAAAAAGTCCAATTTTTCTTTTTTCACTTTCTGTCTCAAATTTTAGTAGATGGAGGAGTTCTAAGTGTAAAAATTTATGCCTAAATAATGTTTATGATGTTTACTAAGCTATAGATGAAGAGTTCTTACCTTAAATCCAGCTATGGAAGAATTTCCATTTGCTTCCCTTCCCTTTTCTCCTCTGCTCGTGTGGTTCCTTTTCTTCTCATCGTTGGAAGTGTGCTAATAAGGGAAGAAGGAATGCATATAAGGGAGTCTAAAGGAGTTGCATTGTTGGAGCTTCAGGGACTATCTTATACTTAAAATAAATTTGCACTTTAGTCCTCCTCATTATAAATTCTAATTTATTATTTCATTTAAGTCCTTTTTTCTTAAATCTTCAAATTTCTTGCTTCATTTTAAATCCTTGGAGAAAGTTTCCAAAATTATCCTTAATGGTAATAATTTCAAGGAAACGAGTATTACAATCCTTCTCCCTTAGAAGAATTTTGTCCTAAAAATTCATACCTGAAAACAGTTTTGGATAGTATTGCCTCATTTTGTCCTCTTTTTCCCACATCATCTGCTGGGATGTTACATCCTATCAAAGTACCTTAAACAAGTGGATTACTTTATTTTAGAGTTTCTTAGTCTTAAAGTCTAGGATTTCAACAGGAGTATACTCATACGTTAAATTTTCCTTAAACATGCATGGGATCTGGGAGATATTTCCAGAGTTATCAAACGTGAAAGACGTCATGCAAGTTCAATAGGTAGGGAGATAAGGCAATTTGGTAGGCGACTGGATCGACTCTTTTCAAAATTTGGAATGGTCCTAAGAATCGGGGACTTAATTTTCTTGTCCTTATTTGCCTACCAATACCCGTGATGGGTGACACTATCAAAAATACATGGTCTCCCTTATTGAATTCTAATGGCCTTCTCCTCCTATTGGCATAGTTTTTATATCTTTGCTGGGTAACTCTCATCTTTTTCTTAATCATCTTGATTTAATCAGTAGTTTTCTATATAATTTTTGGTCCTATCAGCGTACTCTCCCCCATTTTTACCCAACTCAAGGGTCACTTACAGCTCTCCTGTACAAAGTAGAATACTGTGTCATACCTATATTAAAGTGATAACTATTGTTGTATGCAAACTCTATCAAAGGTAGGTACCTATCCCAACTTCCCTTCTATTCTAGTACACATGCTCTCAACATGTCCTTTAAGGTTTGTATCATTCTTTTAGACTGTCTATCAGTCTGAGGATACTAAGCAGTGCTAAATTTAAGTTGGGTTCCTAATGCTCTTTGTAGGGACTGCCAAAATCTGGATGTGAACCTATGGTCTCGATCTAACACTATACTAGAGGGTACCCCATGCAATCTCACAATCTCCTTAAGATATAATTGGGCCAACTTCTCAATGGAATATCTTATCCTAATAGGTAAGAAATGAGCAGATTTAGTCACTCTATCCACTATCACCTATATGGAATCATAATCGGCTAGGGTCCTAAGTAATCCTACCACAAAATCTATAGTTATTTGATCCCACTTATTTTCTGTTATTTTCAGTGGTCTCAATAACCCAACGGGTTTTTGATGCTCTATCTTTACTTGATAACAAGATAGGTATTCACATATCTCGCGATGTCCTTTTGCATACCTGACCACTCGAAATTTCTTTTTAACTCCTGATACATCTTAAAAATACTGAGGTGAATAGTATAATGCCTACGGTGGGCTTCTGCTAATAATTTCTCCTTTAGTTCCTGATGGTTTGGAATCACTATTCTATTCCTAAGCATCAATACTTCGTAAATAGCTAACCCAAAATCTAATTGGTTTACCTAGATTTCTAGGGATTTATCCTCTTGTTAGGTTTGTCTAACTTGTTCCCTCAATTTACAACTTATTTGAAAGTCACTCATTGCTAATCTATTTGGGAGAGAAATCACATTAAGACTAAGATCCCTAAAGTCCTCAAGAAATTTCATCTCATTTACCATAAGGTAAGCTACTATAGGGATTTCTTACTTAATGCATATGCTACCACATTAGCTTTCCCTACATGATACTTTAATTCAAAGTTAAAATCCTTCAAATACTCTACCCACCTCCTCTGCCTCATATTCAATTCATTTTGATCAAAAAAGTACCTAAGGCTCTTATAATCACTAAAAACCTTAAATTCAACCTTATATAGGTAATGTCTCTAAATTTTCAGGGTAAAAGCTAGGGCAGCTAACTCCAAATCATTGGTGGGATAGTTTTCCTTTGTAAGTTTTAGTTGTCTATATGCATAGGTAACTACTCTCTTTCTTATATTAAGACACATCCTAAACCTTTCTTTGATGCATCTGTGTACACCTCAAAGGGTTTTATTTGTAACATCAGCTCCAATTATAATTAAAGAGATGTTTGATAATTGTTAATTTGATGTTTAATACTTGTGTATGTTGCATTAATGCATATAGTTGGATTAGCCTAGGGGTTAAAATGAAAGGAAATATATAAAGGTTTAGTAAGAGGTTGCTAAGGACTCAATTAAAAAGAAAAAAATGAGGGAGTTTAAGAGTGCAAAATGGATTAGGGACTAAATAGTAATTTCTCTAAAATTTCTTAAACCCTAGCTAAAGCCCTAACCCCTACACACTTTCACCCATCTGCATTTTAAAGAGAGAAGCAAAAGGGACGAGTTGAGAGAGAGAGGGGCGAGCTAGGGCAAGAAAGGAGAGATTGTGCTGAAGAAAGGCTAGATTTAAAGCTGGAAATTAGTCCTACAACAAAGAGAGAGCCTTTCTAACACATCCTACACACACATTTGCAGAAAATCAAGGTAGCAATTCATCATAAATTCCTTTCTTTTCTGAAAAGTTTACTATTGTTGGAAAAGTATGAATTTCCAAATGTTTGAACTAAGATTAGGGTTCAACCTACATTCTGTATGCTTTTCTATTTCTATGGGATGTTGTGTTGCTGAATGTATGCTTATATATATATGCTTGTAATGGATTAGAAGGGCTCAGTTGTGTTCATCTAGAGGTATAGACTAATTTTCCTTGAATATACCATGTTTGACCTGATGGATGAGAAATGTTTAATGAGAAGTAAAGTTTATTGTATGAAAATTAAACTTATGTGTTTAGAATTGAAAATGGAATATATTATGGACTAGGTATTATCAAAATTATGTTTTCTAAACTACAGCAAAGCATAGCAGCCGACTACTAAATATAGGGTAGTAGACTGTCGTGTTCCTAGAATACCCATAAGTGCAAATAGAGGCTTAGCAGCCAACTGCCAGACTTCTAGCAGTCTATTTTCGGGCCCGAGGCACTAAGAAGTTGATTGGACACCCTAATGGTTGACTGTTGTGCTTTGATTTTTGCCCAGGACACATTCCAACAAGCTACCGGTTGACTGCTAGTTCTCTGGCAGCCGACTGCTAGCTTACTGTTTGGCACCTGAGGATTACAAAGAGCCACCAGTCAACTGCTAGCCTTCCAGAAGCCTACTGGCAGCCTTCCAACTTGCAAAATGAGGTCTTTAATGGCAATTAAGCTTAATCATTCTTCATACTAACTTAATTAAGAGCTCACAACATGGGTAAGCAAGGAAACTAGGAGTTTCGGGTAATGTGCAAAGGATAGAGTCACTTTTCACTTGGATAAGAATGTTCCTTATGGTTGTGATACAAAAGGACTGGAGAGACATCAAAAAGGAAGAGTAAAGTATCCTAAGTATATGCATTAGTGGTAGATAGGCTTATAAGTTGACTGACCAATTATTAGTATGGGACGGTTGTTGGCATTCCACGATTGTACCATGTATTAGGATGATTAAACATTCACTTGAACATAGATAATTTTGAAAACACCGTGATGGTTGCGAACCCTAAGTTAGTGTGTCTTTCAAGGGCTATTAAGAAACACATACTTAAGGTTAAAGCATAACCATAGGCATGAGCTGAATCACCCTAGTAGATATGTTAGAAGATAGAGTACCGGGAGGGTGATCCACCTCGAAGGAATGGTAGTGACTTTATAGCCCTATTATCTGCAGAAGCAAAGAGGATAAGGTCTAGCGGTGATTTACCTCGAAGGAATGGTTTTAATCCCCAGGCCTCATAATTCGTGGAAGTGGAGAGGATAGGATCTATTCGAAGGAATACAGTGATCCTATAAGTTATAGAAAATGTACAAGTGGATCCAATTAGGGGACGCCTCAGATGTACTAGAGCAGTATTTTACTGTAGTGACACAGTAGTCACAAGGATGGCTCATTCATGTATGTAGTGGTACGTGGAGTTATTGCTGGGCAACACTCCCGATAGCTTATATAATGTGATTATTTTCTCCTGCTCAAAAGGCATGTTAATACCCTAAAGAAATTTTTTATGATGAGAATGATGATGAATGCACTTCACATGTTTTAAAGATGATATGTTTTGATAAATATATATATATGTATGAGTATATAACATGATTAAATGCTAAATGCACCACATCCTACTATTATGTGATATATTTTATGAAAGAATGTAGAGTTTTTCCGAGCCAGCACAGTGGTACAGGTCAATAGATTTCGTAACAGGTTACATTACTACTGAGATTTATTTCTCACGATAGTGTTGGCATGTACCAGATGTGTAGGTCCCCTTAGGCAGGAGGTGAAGGTAACGTATGAAGAAGTGTCAAATCTGGGCATACAGACTGTTTAATTTAGATAGCTTGAGTACATGGTAGAATAGAGCTTGCCTTCATGATATTTTGAAAAGGCTAGTGTAGGATTATTTTGTATAGCCTATTCTAATTTATCTGTATAGGAATTAGGTTGGATTGATGAATAAACTAATTGATAGGTTATGAGTGGCAAGATTGTTACCTCCATGCCTAATAGTTAATTGATTATATTTAATTAAGGATACATGTTTATGTATAGTTAATCCAGGTGTAAGAGAACCCAAGCGTAGAGACCAAACCCAAATGGCACTCAATTAATCAACTTAGTAAAAAGTTTAAAATTTACTCGGGTAGAAGTTATAACAACCCAATTTTTAAAATAAATTAAATTGGGTAAAATACATTTTAATTTTTTTGAAATTGAATTAAGGAAAATTTTTTAAATTTTTAGCTAAAATTTGAGAATTTTTCAGAATTAAGTTATATCTAATATTAGGATTTTGATCTGCCTGAGAAACATGTGGATAATTTTACGAAGGTAGCGATCATTTGAAAATTTCCAAATTCCTTCCATATCGTCCTAAATTCATGCCTAAATCAGAAAACGCATTCAAAATTTATCTAGGGCAAAATGAGAAAAGACCAAAATGCCCTTATGAGATTTAAAACCCATTATTCTCCATTTTCCCACCCTTTTCACTCTTTTCCCGTGCTCTCTCTCTCTCTCTCTCTCTCTCTCTCTCTCTCTTGCTCTCTCACTCTCCTTTCCTTCAAAGCTGCCACCACCGTCAGCTTAGCAACTGGCCACTACACCGTCGTCTGTCACTGTCGAAAGGTTCAACAGCTCAGACCGACGCCGTAAGAAGCCATCGCAGCGACCGATGGTCACCACAACTACCGAAAAATGGCATTTTTTCCTTCCCATCATGATTGCAAGGCCATGTCATGATCTTCGCTGTCTGACGCCGTCCGGCCACACTGTTGCCACCGTTGGGAAGCCTGAGCTGCCAGCTTCCTCCGCCAGCTTCCAACCAATGGAGCGCCGCCACCAAGCACCCAAAACGAGGGAAAATAGTTTTCATCGTCTGTCACCTTCATCACCAGAAAATGCCATCAAAACGACCTTGTTTCGTTGAACGGAAACTGGTTCCGACATCCTCGAGTTACGAGATATATTTTGGTGTACTTTTCGACCCCAGACGTTATGCGTTGCCATGCGCCACCATTCGCCGTCACTAGAACAGTTGGAAAATCGTAAAAATTAGATCTTGAGCTCCCGGAACCTCTGGTATAATTTAAAATACCCTAATTTGATGTTTTCCTGTAGATTTTGTGTTCAACTGTTCCTTAATGATTAGACCGAAATGAAAATTTGGCATATATTATAAGGAAGTAAGAATTTAAAAAAGCAAGGTATAGGAGGAGATCAAAGGAAAGGCCAAGATCACTTCCTTCTAGTCATCCTCAAGGTAGGTTGACAATTCTTGAAAATAGTGTCCCAAGATTTTATATGTGTATGCCATGTTTCTATAAGCTTTCATAGGACATTGTTGCCATCTTACTTTCTTGATATTATTTATGTTTTGCTGGCCAAATCTGCATGATATAGTGGTATATGGGTATATGATAAAATGAACATTGATGTTGTGGAAATGTTGGTTAGCTAATAATGTTACCATGATAGACCATGATTAAGCATACTAGAAATGAAATGCATTGCTAAGTTATCCCAATTTAATAGGGATATCTTAAGAACTAGAAAGAGGGAAATGTGTTATCTAATGATTCAACTTTTAATGGTGATATTTTAAGAACAAAGAAAAGGGAAATGTATTATTAAATTATTCTAATTTATTGAAGATATTTAAGGACTAGGAAAAAGGGTAATTTAAATGGTCAACCACTTAATCCCCTTGAGTTTCCCTAAGGCCAAAATCATGGAAATTCTTCCTTGAAAACTATTAAGATTTTATAATTGAGATATTCTTTAAGAATGGAGAATTAAATTAAATTAGGCAAAGAATTGTCATAAATAAATATGATAAAGATATATTGTACACCGATAGAAAAAAAGGGAAACACAACTGATAAGGGAAAGTATAGATAGGTACACAATCTATGATGTGTGGCCAAAGGTGCTCCACACGGGCAGCTTAGCGAGGTGTGGCCGAAGGTGCTCCATGCCCATGACCTAGTGCTCGCGATTTCGCTATGTATATGGCTGAGTGTCCATAGATTATAAGGTGTGGGCGAAGGTGCTCCACACTAATGACCTAGTGAGGTATGGCTGAAGGTGCTCCATACTCGTGACCTAGAATTTATGATGATTTTATGTACATGGCCGAGTGTCTATAATCTATGATTTGTGGCCAAAGGTGCTCCACACGGGCGGCCTAGTGAGGTGTGGCCGAAGGTGCTCCATGCCTATGACCTAGTGCTCGCGATTACGCTATGTACGTGGCCGAGTGTCTACGGATTATGAGGTGTGGTCGAAGGTGCTCCACACAAGTGACCTAGTGAAGTGTGGCTGAAGGTGCTCCATACTTGTGACCTAGAATTTATGATGATTTTATGTACGTGGCCGAGTGTCCATAATCTACGATTTGTGGCCAAAGGTGCTTCACACGGGCGGCCTAGCGAGGTGTGGCCAAAGGTGCTCCATGCCTATGACCTAGTGCTCGTGATTACGCTATGTACGTGGCCGAGTGCCCATGGATTATGAGGTGAGGTCGAAGGTGCTCCACACAAGTGACCTAGTGAAGTGTGGCCGAAGGTGCTCCATACCCGTGACCTAGAGTTCATGATGATTTTATGTACGTAGCCTAGTGTCCACGATTTACGATGTGTGGCCAAAGGTGCTCCACACGGGCGCCCTAGTGAGGTGTGGCCGAAGGTACTCCATGCCCATGACCTAGTGCTCGCGATTATGCTATATACATGGCCGAGTGTCCACAGATTATGAGGTGTGGCCGAAGGTGCTCCACACGAATGACCTAGCGAGGTGTAGCCAGAGGTGCTCCATACCCATGACCCAGTGCTCACGATGATTTCATAAAGGTATTCTAGTGTCCACATAACACCTTAGGGCGCTCAATTAATTTAGATTGATGAATTTAAAAGTTAATACATAAGCCATTTTTGTAATTACGTGATAACATGTATAATTTTATTTGGATACGTTTCATTTGAAAGAGGATACCTGATTTTTATGTTGACATCTAAATTATCATGTAATGCTTGCCTAATTGCATTTATGAATAACATTATGTTTTAATATCAAGAATGTAGAATGAAATGTTTTGGTGCTTGCACCCTGGTACATATTAGTTATTTTTTTAAACTCGAATTGTTAAGTTATTAGGAAACTTGTGTTTCTCATTACTATGCTAATATGTATCAGATGTGGACGCATAGCCAGAGCGGGAGGTAGCAGTCCCATTTTGATTTAAGTAATATTTTTGTAACCCTATTTCGGGTCCTAGTTCAGATATATTTGGTTTAGAACTAGGGTTATTCTTTTGGTAGTAGACATGGGATATTTAAAGGATCGGTCCATCTTTGAAATTTGTAAAGGGGTCTGAGTAATAGGATTGTTGTCTCTTGACTTCCTACGGACAGGTACTTCATATATCCTAATATATGTTTACAGAAATGTAATGGACATTATTGGACATTTATTTAATTGAATTACATGAATGTTTTAATTTTCGCTGTGTAGTTTAGTATATTTTGATCTTTTCCACTGTGCATGTTAGTTCCTAATATGAGAAAAAGGTCCCAAACCTAATCCACTTAAATTAATTTAATGGTTTAACTACTTAGACATCAATTAAATAAAGGATAAAGATAATGTACCAAACTTATCGATTGATACCGAAATTAACAATAAGACTGTATAGGGGCATTACATTAAGTGGTATCAGAGCGCAGCTACCTAGGTTAGAAATGGGGTAGAATTCCTCAAGTAATGAACTAGTTTAGGTTAGTTGGTTGTACCTAGGTAGCTTGTATTTTTTTTTGAACTTGAGGAATGGAGTATTAGGTTTGGGAAGAGAGAAGCTCCTATTGGTGTTATACGTTACTTGCTTAATCAATTGTTATTGAGCCTGATCACCTCGGTAATACTTGATTTGTAGAGCGACGGTATGACATCGACTCAGAGAAGCAGATCACAAGCTCAAAACACAGAAATGGCCTTGAATGAGGTTATGGGGACTATGAGATAACTGGCAGAAGCCACGAGAGCCTAGGCTGCAGTCACAATCGAAGAACTCCGTCAGACTCAGACTAACCAGAGTAAAGATAC
Source organism: Senna siamea (assembly GCA_031216115.1). NCBI lineage: Eukaryota > Viridiplantae > Streptophyta > Magnoliopsida > Fabales > Fabaceae > Senna > Senna siamea. The sequence continues at coordinate 17,855,245 of CM062356.1, forward strand.
TTAGAATAGGGCTGAATTGATGAGAACTCAATTCGGAGGAGGCTGAACTAAATTTCAAAGAGCCAGACCCCCTTCCTTTATTGGTGTGATGAACCCAAAGAAGGCGAAAGAATGGGTACAGAAGATGGAGGAGTTTTTAAAGTATTGGGTAACGCTGAGCCACAGACAGTTTCCTTTACGGCGTATCAGCTAGAAGGAGAGGCTAAGTATTGGTGGAAGGGTTTATACCCTCAAAGGTGGAGAAGCAACCAGTCTAAGAATTTGATAAAAGATTGTGCCCAAAGGTTAAAGTTACCTGTGACTAGCTTATCTTGGCAATTGTCTATAGTAGTCCCAACCGATGAACATGTGTTCAATATCATGAATCTATTTGTGGTAGTATTTATAGAAGATGTCATGGTGTATTCTAAGAAAAGACAAGAGTGAGAACACTCAGCCTGAAAATGATCCAATAAGGAACTAGATTATTGGTCGGTGGACTGAATTTTAGAGGGCTAGGATCTCTACATGAATGTTTTAATTTTCGCTGTGTAGTTTAGTATATTTTGATTTATTTCGTTGTGCATGTAAGTTCCTAATCTGAGCAAAAGGTCCCAAACCTAATCTGCTTAAATTAATTTAATAGTTTAACTTCTCAGACATCAATTAAATAAAGGATAAAGATAATGTACGGAACCTATCTGTTGATACCAGAATTAACAATAAGACTAGATAGGGGCGTTACAAAAGTGATAGTAACACATCATTATTATGATAATCATACACATTATACCTTTAAACATTTAAAAAGAGACCATAGGCTAATGGGGGTGTTACACTATTGAGTTTGGAATTACTAATACTAGAGCTATAGTTAGTCTTTCCTTCAAGGTTTGGAAACTATACTCACATTGTTCACTCCACTCAAACCCAACACCCTTTCTAGTCAATCGGGTTAATGGCAGGGCTATCTAAGAGAATCCTTGTATAAACTTTCAATAATAGCCTGCCAGTCCAAGAAAACTCCTAATCTCAATGCCCGTTCTTGGCTAACATCAATTTAGAACAGCCTTAATTTTCTTAGGATCCACTGAAATCCCTTGTCTATGCACCACATGACCTAGAAATTTGACCTCCTCTAGCCAAAACTCACACTTCTCTAACTTAGCATACAATTGCTTTTCCTCCAACATCTGCAGCACCATTTCAAGGTTTAGTGTATGCTCTTTATGAGTCCTGGAATATACTAGGATGTCATCTATAAATACCACCACAACCTGGTCCAAGTAGGGTCAAAAGATTCTATTCATATAGTCCATAAAGATAATAAGGGCATTGGTTAGCCTAAATGGCATCACCATAAACTCATAGTAGCCATATCTAATACTAAATGCTGTCTTAGGAATATTTTCATTCTTAACCTTAATTTGGTGGTATCCTAACCTCAGATCTATCTTAGAAAAGACAGTGGTCCCTTGTAGTTGGTCAAATAGGTCATTTATTCTAGGTAAAAGGTACTTATTGTTGATGGTTACCTTATTCAGTTGTTGGTAGTTTATACACAACCTCATGCTCCTATCCTTCTTCTTCACAAATTTAGACAGGATCTCCCCAGGGTGATACACTAGGTTTAATGAACCCTTTCTCCAACATGTCCTCCATTTGGACCTTCAACTCCTTCAATTCTATTAAAGCCATCCTATATGGTGTTATGGATATCAGGCTCGTGCTAGGAACTAAGTCTATGGTAAATTTAATTTCTCTCGATTGAGGTAACTTAGCTATCTTTAAAGGAAATACCTTAGGAAAGTCTCTTACCATAAGAATTAAGCTAAGTTTCTCTTAGAATTCTACTTAGGAGAAGTTAAGGAAAACCTCATCCATCTCACACACTTTGTTACTCCCTCCCACTGGTAAGGCATCCAAATAAGTGATGGTCTTTTTAAAGTAGTTTAAAAGAACTCGATTCCTAGTTAATCAGTCTATTCCCAAAATGACATCAATTCTAGTTAAGGGTAGACACATAAGGTCCACAACAAATAGATGGTCATCAATAGAAAGAGGATAGTTTAAAAAAATCTGAGGAGATATGATGGATTCTCCCAAGGGTATGAAAATATGTAAATCATATGGCATGGTTCGAAAAGAAAATTTTATTTTTCCAACACATGTATTAGATATAAAAGAGTGCATAACACCTGAATCAAATAGTATTATTAAGGAAAAATTATAAATCTTACCTTTACCTTACATCAGTCTAGGTGATTTCTCAACATTGGCCCCATCCAGGGTAAACACTCTCCCCAGGGCTTGTAGTCTTGGCCCACCAGGATTCTGTTGACTTCCACTAGCCGAATAACACCTTGCAATGTGCCCCACTTTGGCGCACTTAAAGCATGTCATCGGCATTTTGAGTCAATAGGGTTCGTTCCCATGTCTATTTCCACACTAAGGTAGTTGGCAACCTCATGGCGTTAGCTCCCACTATGTTATCCTTAGGGTGCCTTAAAGTTTCTCCCTTTGACATTCAAATTCCTTAAGGCTCTTTCTGACGATCGACAAATCTCTGGTTCATTTGCTACTTCTCTTCCAAACTTTTTCTTAGGATTCGACACTTGTTCACCAGTATCGCAAAATCCTTAATCTCTATTGGGGCTATTTGGGTTCTCATTTGTAAGTCCAAGCCTAACTCCAATTGGCTCGACTTTCAGGCTTCATCAGGATGTAGCCTCAGATAAGTAAAATACCTAGCTAACTCTTCGAATTTGGCTAAATATTCTTCGAATGGCTTACCCCTTTGTCTAAGTTACAGGAATTCTGTCTCCTTGGCCTACCTCACATTCTTCGGGGAATACTTTTTCAAGAAAATCTTTTTGAAAGATTCCCAAGTCAAAGGAATGCCCCTGCTCTCCATTAATTGTCTTGCCCCATTCCACTAGTTTTCAGCCTCCTTTTTCAGCATATAAACTGCATAGGTAAACTTTTGTTTGTCAGTACTATATAGTAGTTTAAATATCTTCTCCATCTCTTTTAACCATCCATCTAGTATCAAGGGTTCATAGGTGCCCCTGAACACTGGCGGTCCTGCTTTTTGAAATTCTAGCCAGCCCTAGTACATGTGGTTATCATTCTGATTATTCCCTTCATTAGGAGCTTGATGATTCTCTTGGTATCGTCACATGATGTTGGCGCTAGTGTCAGCCTGTTCTCTCACTGCCTCTGCCATCATTCTAAAGGAGTCTATCATATCTCTCATCTTGTCATCGATACTACTACTCCCCCGTGACCTTCCGTCAGTGCCTCTTCTGGAGTTTACCATAGGTTGTTGATACGAAAGGGAAACAATTAGTCTTTAGTAACAGCGTCTAACTATGGAAATGAAAATCATTCCTAATATCTCAATTGCTTTGATCACAAGTCTATATATTCTAAAGTTTAAGATTCAAATCAATCATTCCTAAAGCTACGAGCCTGGTCAACCATAAACCAATAACTATGGTTTTCCTCTAAACCTTAGCTCTAATACCACTTTGTAACGACCCCTCTTTACTCACTTACATCTATTAGAGTAAATTGGAAGCATAGAATTTTATCTAAACATATTTTTTTTCTTCATTTGGGGAGCTTAGAAGGTCGTTACTAGTTAAGTGTAACCTAAACATACTCTTCTTTCAGTCTATTCAAATTTTACTCAACCACCTTCCCTGCGCAGCATGTCTAATACCTCCATTCACACAAACAAATACTCTGGAATGTAGAATTCTAAACATCCATTCAAAATCAACTGAGATATAACTTATAAAAATACTACTAAGTATAACCTTCTCCTTTACAAAATCTCACATCCCATATCATTCATCAAATAACAATATAGTTATCATTTACATGTATACAAATTATGGCCTACGTGATAATTCAAATGCCCTATCCAAGCATTCAATATTTACAACTCTCTTAGATCACCTTGCATCTCCAATTCATATCTTGAGCCCAGCTAAATTCTAGACATATCTTGGCCTTACCCATCTGAATAAACAACTTTATGAGATATAATTATCTCAGTAGAGGAATTTACAAATTTACAGTTTTATAAAAATAGTTGAAAGTTCAGCAGTACCCCTTTGAGTATCAAAAACCTTCCCCTTGTGATTACAATACACATGCGAATTGAAATTTAACATTCAAGGAAAAATCAATCGTACGGGAAATTCATATTTCAAAGTTGCTCATAAATCAAATAAGTTTATCAAAATCATAGGAGTATAAGAGAACCATTCGCATTAAAAAATTTTATTATAAACACCTGTATTTCTATTTCAATTCCTATTTGCACAACATTTCTTGTGTTACTGCAAATATCACATAATTGATAAGCATATGTTTCCTGCCATTTACATCCCCATCATAATACATGTTGTTTCCCAATCTTAATTTTTAAAATATTCCAGGGGACCTTTATCCCAAAGAATGTCATAGGACTTTCACCCATGTGACTGAGATTGTCATCATCGTGAGAACCGTTATCCTAGCGATCGTCATAGGATCGTTATCCATATGACTGAGAATCTAACTTATCAGGGTGTCACTTGGCATGTGCACATCCTTTGTTAGTGTCTTTATCCACAACTATATGGTAATGTATACAGATAAGTGACTAATACTTAGGGCCATAAAGTATTTACACTTAAACCAATCCATTTGCCCCGTATAGACTCTCCTCCTTTTACTCTTTAAATCTTTCATAGGGTTGTATTGGTTTAAACCTCTAACATATACAGAATATTGCTATGAAAATAGTTACATTTTATAAAAATTTATCTGCATAAGGAATATTTAACGACTGTCCCATACCAGCTATTAAATGTCCACCTTAAATTTCATCTGCATTACAAGCATATAACCTAATAGTCAAATTAAAACAAGCAGCAAGGGGTTTAATCATGCTTTCAAACACATACAGGTATATTTCCTTATACTCATATGAAAACATTTCATTTCACAAGCATTTTCATCAAACATTTCCCATTCCACAAAAATACATTTCATTTCAAAACATGGGAGTGTAGATTACTCTACCTTAACTGTTTGCTCCTCTCTTGACCAAGGTCTTCCTATTTCCTCTTTGATTTGCCCTCACAAATTAATTCCTGAGAAACAACTCAAGTTTCATACTAATTCTCTTAAGATATTCATTTATGCTACTAAGACTTTAGCGTTCCTCTATAGGTTTTCTCCAAATTTTCCTTATAGGATTTGATAACTTAGCTACCTTCCCCTTTCCCTTTCTATTTTCATGTTATCTATCATCCAACATATGAAATTCTCATGCAAAATGACATTATGAACCTTATTCTGGCCAAAATTAGGGGTTTCCAAGCTCAATTCTTGTTTTAAAAAGCATTTTTCACATCATGGGGTTGCTAGTTGGTAGCTAGGAAGCTAGCAGTCTGTTGATTGCTCTCTGGAAGGCTGCTAATAGACTATCGTAAAGCTAGCAGTCAGCTGGTGGCTCTCTGGAATTCTGAGTTTCACAAGATAATAGCCTGTTAGTCGACTATTAGTAGACTACCAATCGACTGTTAGTAGACTACCAGTTGCCTGCTAGGCAGAAATATGGACCTGACAGTCGGCTGATGAGGCTACCAGTCAACTGCTGTACCTCTGTATCAATTTCTGGGTTTGTCAAGAACACGATAGTTGACTAGTACATGCTGACAGTCAACTGTTATATTCTTCGACAGTTCATAAACTCTAGTTATCACCAATTTTTAGTCTAGATTCCATCCCATTCCAATTTTAAAATGCATAAGCTTAGTTTTTAATCATTTACCCTCAAATCCTAACCATTTTCAAGGCCAAATATCTATCATACAAGTCAATCCACACATTCAAATCAGGTAAATAGTGAAACCTAACTTGAATATCTGATTTAAGCCTAGAAATTGCTAAATGGAAGTTAATGATGCTAGCATTTCAGTTCAGAAACCTATTTCTATCTCTAAGAAACCTCAAAATCCGCTCTTTTACTCAATATATCCAAAAATCCAAAAATGCCTAATTTTCCTATCTTCACTTTTTCTCTCAAATTTCAGTAGATGGAGGAGTTCTAAATGCAGAAATTTATGCCTAAATAATGTTTATGATGTTTACTATGCTATAGATGAAGAGTTCTTACCTCAAATCCGGCTATGGAAGAATTTCCACTTGCTTCCCTTCCCTTTTCTCTTATGCTTGTGCAGTTCCTTTTCTTCTCAGCGTTGGAAGTGTGCTAATGAGGGAAGAAGGAATGCATATAAGGGAATCTAAAGGAGTTGTACTATTGGAGCTTCAGGGACCATCTTGCACTTAAAAGAAATTTGCACTTTAGTCCTCCTTATTATAAATTCCAATTTCTTATTTCATTTAAGTCCTTTTTTATTAAATCCTCAAATTTCTTGCTTCATTTTAAATCCTTAAAAAAGTTTCCAAAATTATCCTCAATGGTAATAATTTCAAGGAAATAGGTATTACATATACTTTGAAACATGTGAAATTAAATAATCATGGGATGTTATCTCAATATCATGCTTTATCATAAAAGCTTTTATCTCATACATTTCATGTGGTAACATTAACATATTCATCTTTAAAATGTAACAAGAATCATACATATACATTGAGAGTTACCAGGAGTGTCGCCCAACGACTACCTTCATGTACCACTTCATACATCTATACATAACTTTATGACTATTCAGCCACCATACATTTTTTTTGTCCTATCTAGAGTGTCCTCCAATGGATATAAGTACCGTGTGGTTACTGCCCTTACTGCAGATCATTCCATATATAGCGGTAATTATTTCCCTTTCCACCCCATAAGGAACTACTTGTCTAACTCTTGGGATCATATCCTGGTATACTACTCACTAATGTATATACTAGGATGATTCGGCTCATACTATGGTTATGCCTAACTCTAAGTATGTGTCTACTTTAATAGCCTTGAAATTTACACTAACTTAGAGTTCGTAATCATCATAGCGTTTTCAAAATTACTCGAGTTCAAATGGATGGTTACCCATCCAGCATATGGTAGAACTGTGGAACTCCTAAGGCCATCCCATACCAACCATTGGTTACTCAATCATAAGCCTATCTATCCTAATACATACCCTAAGAATACTCCCCTCTTTTTTCTCTTTCATGGATTTCTTTCTTTTTCTTTCACTATCACAAGGATCACCATGTCCAGTCTAATTCTTACAATGACCACCATGTCCAAGTAAGTCATATCTCAAATATTTTATGTTACTAAAACAATCCTAGGTTTCAATCTTGTGTTTAAGTGAGGTTTTGGGCTAATTCTCCATTAAAATCAAGGTATAGAGTTCATTTTATGTTATTTTGGTTTGTGAATGACCGCTCTTTCATTGTGATCTATTGCTAGCTCTATGTTTAAAATGGAAAGCTAACCCGAGAGTAACCAGTTTATTGTTCAAGGCCTGACAGTCAACTGCTAGCTCGATATGAGCCCAACAGTCAACTACTAAGCGATCGGCTTATGCATTTTGGGTGCATTTTTTGGGTAATGAAGAAAACGACAGTCGACTTCCAAGGCTGGCAGTCGATTGCTAGTTCTCTGTTCTACATAAAAACTTCTTATATACTCAAATTTTTATCCCCAATACATGAATAAACTCATATAAAAAATTGATGAACTCAATGTTAACATCTAGGCATCATTTAACATCAACAAATAGCCCACATTTCCATTACATTTCGCCCAACGCCAAGATTAAACCTCATTTTCGCACTTAAGGCAAAACTTAACTTTCAGACATCATTTACAAGCATAACAAGCACACCCATTCAGCAAGCAATACCCAATAGACATTTAAAACATAGAGAATGTAGGTTTAAACCCTAATACAACTTAAAACATTTCATGAAAATGGTCTTTAGGTTTTGCTACTACCTTGGATTTTCTTGTAACTGGACGTGTATATGATGTTTAAATGGTTTCTTCCTAGCTATAGAATGCTTCCTTAGCTTCAAATCTGGCCTTCTTTCAAGCCAAATATCTTTATTTCTTGCCTAAGTCACCCTCTCTCTCTACTCACCCTTCCCTTTCTCTCTTTAAGTTTGTTGAAGCTTGAGTGATGCAAGGGTGTTTAGGGTTTAGCTAGGGTTTAAGTGTAGTTAATTATTTGCATTTTGGTCCTTGAGTCAATTTACAACCTTAGCCTTAATACTTTTTCCCTTTTCACTTTGGTCCTTAGTCACATTTTAGCTAAACTTTCATTTGTTGCAACTAAGTCCCTATACTAATGCAACTATATACAACTAATGTAACATACACAAGCATTTAATTTGTAATTAACAAACATCTCTTAATCATATTATGAGTGAATGTTACACTATGATTTGTTCTACTATGTTGCTTGGTTTAATTACCATCATTGCCTCCCTTAAACCAAGATGGTAAAATTTGTCATTCCAAGTAGTTTCTTCAACTTACAAAATAGCTCCACCTTCAATTTCTAATATTTTGTAAGTTGAAGAAACTACTTGGAATGATAAATTTTATCAGCTTGGTTTAAGGGAGGCAATGATAGTAATTAAACCAAGAAACACAAAAGAATAAATCACAGAGCATAGTAGATCAAAGATATTGAAACAAGTTGGAAGCCTAGCAATGCGGCACCTACCCTATGAACCTTATTTCTAGCCACAACTAGTGTTTCTATTTTATTGTATTTTATTGTTTTGGGTGGTGAAACTTTTCCTATAAATTATAAGCTTCATTCTGATGTATTAGAATGTAAGAGAACAGAAGAAGTAGAATACAACTTCATTTTTCTCCTCTCTTTCATCTCTTCCCTGCTATTTCTAAGAATGGAAAAATCACAAAACACGTACTTCTATTTGATTTGAATCAGAGCATGAAGATCCACCCACCTAAAGACTCTTACATTCCAAAACATGAGTGGGGCTTCACAATTTATAGGAAAATTTCCACCGCCCCAAAACATTAAAACACAATTTGAAAAAAAAAAAAAACACAAGTTCTGGATGGGGATAAGATTTGCAAGATAGGCGCTACAGCGCTAAGCTTTCAAGTTGCAAAAATATTTGCTCTTCCATGTTCTGTCATGTGTGATATGTTTTGCTGAGTTGCTTGATTTAATTATCATCAAGATTGACTTATGATAACATTTTAAATTTGTGTAGTATTTATAGGGTTGATTTAATGGCTTTTAAGTTGGAAAGAATAAAACAAGAACGTTTTCACTCAGACTCATAAAATAATAATTTTTTAAAAAAATTGTTGGATCAAAAATTTCAAATTAATAATACATGATATTGGAAAATTTGTGTTTACGGATGATATTATGGAGATTTTTATCATTAAATCATATTGAGTCAATAATAAAAAAAATTAGATTTAAACAAAATTTTTAGAAGAACACTAAAAGTGGAAAACACAAGGTTGAACTTTTCATAATTCATTGTTTTATTGTCTAACTCATACATAATTAATAAAGACATAATTGTGAGAGGTCAATTCAAAGATTAACTTGTACCTATCATCACTTCAAATAATAAAAAAATAAAATTTTTGTTAAAAATTTTATTTGGCTAGTTGATAAATTTTTTCAACATTAAAATTTATTATTTTTATTTATTTTTTTTATAAATTTTAAATTATTAAATCTTCTATTAATTAACTAATTAAAAAAACTTTAACCAGAATTAATACTGGTTAGAAAAACTCAAATAATAAAAACAATTGTAATGGCTCTTGGCCAATTAAAGTTGGAGGCTTGAGACTAGTAGATAATGTAGAACCAACCACTAATAAACATATCCTACTTTGTACACTTTTTTTTTGTCTTTTCCTTTTGACTCCCATAAATGTATATCCATATATTATTTCTATTAATTAATATACATGGAGGCATTTTCTAGCATGATAGCCAATAGGGTCACCTAACTAAGTTTTTTATTTATTTTTATAATTAAATTATTAATAATTAAATTTAACCTAATATTTATGTACATTTACTTTATTAAAATAGTTTAGTACACAATAAATCAATTATAAGATTCACGAATCAAAGCTGTTATAAAAGAAATGTTTCGTCTGCACCCACCTGTCCCTTTGGTTACTAGAAGGTGTGTGGTAGAGTGTACCATTGACAACTATGTGATCCCAAAAATCACATTACCTTTGGTTAATGTTTGGGCTATCAGAAGGGATCCAAACTGCTGGGAAACCAGTGGGAGAGCCCATTGGATTTTTGGCCTGAACGATTCTTAAAGCCCATGAAGAGAGTTCCTCTATGGGCTTTATGGATGTGAGGGGACAACATTTTCAGCTTCTACCATTTGGGTCTGGTAGAGGATGTGTCCTGGTGTAACTTTAGCAATGCAAGAAGTGCCAACGTTACTTGCTAGTATTATTCGGTGCTTTGACTTTCCAGTGGTAAGCCCAAAGGGAAAGATTTTGAAGGGTGAAGATATTGTAATTGACGCAGATGAGAGGCCCGGTTTGACAGTTCCACGGGCCCATGATCTGGCCTATGTTCTTGTTGAAAGGCCCATTGTGGCTCACTCGACATAGGCTTGTAAATTGTAATCCTAATTACCAACTTGGTTGTTTATATGATTTGGTTAAAATTTGAGATGTTGTATGTTGGTTTCTTGGTTTGCATAATGCTAGTTTTTGTTTTTGTATGATCGAAGCGTTTTTATTTCACCTAGTAAAAATCATTATAAAACCTATTATCATGTATTGAATAGGTGTAATTAATGGAAATTTCTCCAATGTTTGAATGCTTTTTATTTATATATAATTAGTTTTGCATGCAATGTATGTGATATTGTATTAATATAAAAAATCTTTATACACACACACACACATATAATGATATCATAATTTTTATTAAAGATTAATTATGAAGTGCACTATATATTTAAATTATGAGATATACTATTTTTTATAAAATAATTTGGCAAATACCTAATGTAACAAAACACACACACACACACACACACACACACACACATATATATATATATATATTAATTAGAGTTGATAACTTAAATAATTGAATTAAATGGAAAAAATGATAAATTGATGAAGATGTATTTTAAATTTTAATTTGTGGCTGGGAAGATAATTAGAAATATCAAATTTCAGTATATTTTAAAAATTAATTTTATTATATTAAAGTTAAAATTGAGATCTCTGCTGTTGGAAGTCTTTTATCTTGTTTCCTGCTTCATTGCAAGTCAAGGAAAGAGCCTAAAATATATTTCAAAAATTTAGTAAAATTAAATGAGATTAAAAAAGAATATATAAATAAATACAATATTCACCAACAAAAAAAAGATAAAAACATTAACAACAATCAACAAAAAAGAAAAGTTCAATGAATGCTGCAATTTGATTGATTTTTATTGAGACATATATATGATAGCGAACTCACATCAGTTTGGATAGCAAAGTTCAATGAATTACAAGAGATAATATGGAAAGTCTGACCATTCCACCTTGAATATCTATATTGTTTTTTGGAGAAAGGAATATCTATAGGTTAATCCATTCCGAATGCGAAAGCGAAATTCTCTTTTCCTTTTTATTTTTATGACAAAATACAAATTAAGGAAGTTATTTCACTACACTCCACAAGCACGATATCAATATTATTAAATTTGAGAGTTTTGGTAAATTTATAAAATGAGAATAAATTTTATGCGTAAATTTGATTCGTTAACTCATGTGAGTTTATTGAATTATTAAAAATATATTTTTTTATTATAATTAATATAAATAAAATAAAATTTTAAATAATAAAAATTCAAATGAAATTAATAAATAAATATTAAATATAAATTCATTCAAATTATTTACTTATATTCATAATTTATAAATTTATTAAGAATATAGTTACTTATATTTAAGTAACTTTATTTTTTTAGTTTTAGATAATGGAATATTGTTGTTTTTAAATAATTTTTTAATAAAAAAATTTTTGTTTGTGGGTTTCACTAGAAACTAAGAAGACTCAAAGTATTTTTTACGAGTTTACCATCAATTTATTACAAATTTACGAATTTAATATGAGTTTACACATTTTTAAGTTTAATAAAGAGTTAATTAATTTTATTTATATATAAACATAAATTAGTAAGAGTTTAAGAGTTAAATTAAGAGTTCAACAATAATGTATGTCATAAATAATCACCAAAAAATTGCATAATTGATTAAGGTATCTAAATTTTATTAAAATTAAACTTATATATAATTATTTATATTTTTATTATCAAATTTTTTGATCAAAATAAAATATATAATTTTTTAAAAAAATTATTCATAATAAAAATAATTTATTTAAATTATACCTGTATTAATATTTATTTTTTGATAATAAAAATATAAAAATTAGTTGAAAATGTCGCTTAAACTGACATCTAACAAATTACAAGAAGTCAGAGTTTCATTTCACCAATATCCATCAAGAACAAAATCGTGCCAAGTCACAATTAGCCATCCTGCGTGAATCATACGTTACATTTATTGCATGAAATAACTTCAAGACTTTAATATAAAAGGTCCAACTCTCCACTTTTTTTATTTTTAATTTATTTCTCTCTCTTTGAGAGAGATTTAAAATTTGTTTAAAAAAATTATTATTATTTTAATAGAAACTCATTCATCCTTAAAAAATATATAAATGCAAAGGCATTTTGACAATAAGTGACAACTCAGCATAAGATTTTTAATTTGTGAGAGTTAAAAAAATAATGTTGAAAAAAGTGTAAAAAGGTTTTTAATTTATATAAAAATAGAAAAATAATGTTTATTTTTTTAGTATGTCCTGATAAATATATTTATTTTTACATATCTTATTATCATATAAATTTTCAAACATAAATTCACAATGAAACACTTGACACCTACTTTCGACGGAAAAGTCTTGAATAAAGCCATTATATGTTAGGTTTTTCCTGGCTTATTAATTGTATGTAGGTACACTTTCTTCAGCACGCTGAAGGACCATGGTTTCCAACTACTTCCATTTACTTTTCTCATAATATCAAATCGAATCATTCCTGAGTGAAGATAGCTAAATATTAATTTTATATTTAAAAGGCTTTTAAAATTAATTACTATATAAAGAGTAAGAACTCTTCAAATACATTACTATCATCACTTTATTTTTTATATTTTTTTATCTTGTATTAATTTAGGTATCAAAATTTTCAAGATTGAAACAAGATCTCGACACATTTGACATTCTCTTATTTTCTAAATAAATATATAACATATCAAATCCGTCAACATTTCAAAGCAATATTCTCTAATTTCCCTTGTTCTTGGAAAGACTTGCATATTTTGTTTGTTCCACGTAAGCAAACCAAAAAAGTAGACGAGTAAATTATATTAATTTTTCTTCAAATGTGATTAAATTTTATATATTGCATGATTGAAAGAATAGATTAAGAATGAAGCACACAATTTTTTGAAAAAATAATCAATATATACTGAATGAAATTAATTAATACTTAATATAAACAGTAATGTTGACCATGATAACTACTTCAATTAAAAAATTTAAACATGAAATACAGTCCTATATCATGTACTAAAGGAATGTAAGTAACAAAAATGAAAAATTTAAATGATGAGATATGCAAAAATGAAAATTTTAAAAATATAAATAATAAATATTTTTAATTTAGAAATTAATTAGATAATTGAAAAAATAAAAATATTATATAGTTCAATATTTACACAAATTCACAACGACGCAAAGTGGGCGTAGGGAGTATCTCCTTGCTCTTTGTCCTGCGCATATCTCTGCTTCCTATTCTCATCTTCACCTCCATTCTTCACATTGGAAAACAAGTTTTTTCCATCTCTATTCCTCACGAGAATTTAGAGATTGACAGGCCCACGAAGATTTTAAATGTTAACAAATATTTATAAAAATAATAATGTAAGTTTTTCGTAATTTTTTTTGAGAAAATATTAATAAAAAATACATAATTCTACAAAAATGAAAAACCATAGTTATAATTTTAGGGTTTTTAAATAAATAGGACGTTCAAGAATGCTTCCATCTTGTTGAGTTAATAAGTTATCTACTTTTTTAATTAACAAATTAATATTAGAAGAGAAGTTAAAAAGAAAACATTTAAATAAATATATGTGTGCATATAAGTTAAAAAAGTTATGTAAATTTTCGAAGATAAAAACCCGCTAAAATGAGTGGTATGATCTCTATTCTCATTTCCATCTCCAAACTTTAAGAAAATTTTGTCTTCCATCCTTGTGGAGGGAAACTTCTTGTATTTGATTCTCCAAATGAGACGATTTTCACAGAGATCTCTAAATTTAGAGATTTTATCATCCTTTATGATATCAAGCAAACAAACAACTAAAATAAACTATTCTTTTTATAGTACTTGATTTTAATGAATCTTTCACAAATTTCATTCTTTTAAACAATATGGAACATAAATAAATGGAAAAGGATAATTAAACAAAATACTTATGGTTCATAACTAATAAGCTCTAGTCACAATTTGCTATATGGATATAGAGTATAAAATATAAATATATATGTATATGTGAAGTTTGAAATTAAAAAAATATTATCCATGGTTTTAGATAATAATGGTCCATACATAGCAAAAATTTACACAGATGATCCAAATTAAAGTTTATCCTTTTAAAAATACAGTAATAGAAAGTTAGAAAAATATATGTTAAGAAATAAAAATAAAATAATGTCTAAACAACATAATCACTAAAATATCTGTTATGCCAAATAAAGTAAATGATATTCTATAATATTTTCAATTTATAGGAAATGCAACCATATTGATACAAGCTAGGTGAGATCAAACAATGTGACAAGTCAAAACAAAATTAAAGGCAACCCAAATGAGTAATAGTATCACTTATGGAAACTAAACCACACAGATTCTTGCCTTTTCTCTACACCATGTTTTGATGAGAATTGTATGATATAACTATCATTTAGGGTGTGTTTGGGAATGGAAATAAGAAGCAAAGGAAAACAATTGATGAAGGAAAAGGGAAGGGAAGAAAAAGAAAAGTTAAATGATTATTTTTTTTATTTAAATTTTTTAAAATCTTTCAATTTAGTCAGGGTAATTAAAATTAATAAGCAGAAATATTAATGAGGGTCAATATAAAATTATTTAATTTTTTTATAAAATTTTAAAATCGAAACAAATAAAAAATTATTAAATTGTCTTCTCTTTCCTTTCTTTCCCTTCTATTTTCTCTCTCCCAAACAAACCTTAGATCCTCTACAATCTAAAATGATATTAATTGGATCGACATCTTTTATCTCTACTTTAATGGGTTCGATCTATTAATTGAACTCAAATTGTCCAAAATTACCCTCCATTTTCAGAATAAATCCCAAATCTTATAAGGTAATTTTTACTTGAAACAATGGTTGCAGTTGTCATTGCGATTGCAGATATTGAGAGACTACAATGCAAGTTATAGTCCATATGGCTATAATGTTTTTTTAAAGTTGTACAAAAATATTTAACAGAATTATATATACAATAGCTATAGCATATATATAATATTTATATAAATTATTTTATAATTATCAAATTTAATCAATTAATATTCCATCATATATATTTTTTAATGTTTTAAATTATGAAACATCATTACATATTTAAAGAATTCCTAATTATTATATAATAAACAATCAAGATCAACAAAAAAAATTAATCCATTATAATTGTTTCCTCCAACTTTAATTTAAAAAAAAAAGAAAAAAACAAGAAAAATACTATATGCACGTGCAAGAGCCCAAAACGTGGGTGCTTCCATTTATTTTTTTATTTGTATCTTTCGACCTCTTTGCCTCTCTTCTCAGACTTATCTATATATATTTCATCATGTCTCTGATTCTTCTTCATAATAATTTTTTGACAAAAAAATACAGTCATAATTAATTATTAAATCTTAAATAAAAACAATTAAGGATAATTTTAAATTATAGTTTATAATTCTTAAATATATCATAAAAGATCTATTCCCGAAATTAATTTCTAAGAATTAAAAAAAATATTTCACATGCATACAAAACAATCTATATATTATTATATTAATTAATCCTTCACAATTCATCTCCTACAAGTGCAGTAAAAATGCCTTACCAAAGGAGACTGAGTTTAGTAAGAAGAAATTACTCTCTCACAGTTCATGCATGTATTGGACAATTATTTACTTATTTTTTGTGAATTGTGATGCAATAGATTGTAATTTTTTTGTGATGTAATTAATATGGATTTATTGTAATTTTTAATGTTTAATGTAATTTGTAACATAATTTACTTATAAATATTTTTCTTATTTTGATTTATTGTTTACAATTTTATATGATATATATCTTGTTAAGTTTTAACTAAAATTCATTATTATTAATTTATTAAGATAAATAAGATAATTTTATTTGTGGTGTATATAACATTTAGTCACAAAATTGTTAAAACAAAAAGGACTTTCAGTGGCGACAAAAAAAATTGTCACTGAAAGTCTATTTATGGTGGCGACATTTTTTGTTGCCACTGAACAATTTAAGTGGTGAGCAAACCAGTCGCCACTAAGGACCTTAAGTGGTAACTAACAAAATTTTGCCACTAAAGAGTTTTGGTGCCGACAAAAAGTTGCCATCAAAATCATTAAATGACGAATACTAGGGCGTTGCCACTGAAATGTTTTAGTGGCGACTTTTTTGTCACCACACAAATTTTTTAGTGGTGATTTTTATCATGTTGCCACTGTAAGTTACTTCAGTGGTGATAGATATAATGTCGCCACTGAAGCACCAATGTTGGCTTAAAAATTGTTAATGTGCATTTGCCTAGCTTGAAAAGAAGACCTCAGCATTTATAAGGCTTAAAGTGCTAACTTACATGCCAAACCACCTTTAGTGTTATATGTTTCATCATTTAATATATAATAAAGTGCCAAATATAAATTCGAGTATTTACCTATTGCGCCAAATTGTTTCGTTAATTCTCGCTCATTTTCTTCTTGTGCGCTCCTGTAGCTCTTTCCCTTCACTGTGATCTCCTCTATGGCTCGTCGTCCACACATTGCCATCATTGTCGCTCAGTCATTCTTCGCGTGTGGCACCATCTGTCGCAAAAATGCTAGCCATTCTTCAATGTGTGTTCTTCATCGTGCTTTAGCAACCACCGCGCAACCTTGCCCTCCACTGCCATTCATCATTGTTTTAGGAAAAATTCGGTAGGATTTCTCTTCCCTCTTGTACAAGATTCACTATTTTTCCCTTTTGTTGCTTGTGAGAAATGGAAATATTTTCAATTTAGCTTTAACTCTGGATTTAGCTTATGAAAAATGGAAATTTTTTTTGGATTTAGCTTGAATAGAAGGAGTTAGAAGACCCCCATTTTTTTACTATGAAGTCAGATATAGAAAAATGATACTATGATAGATTTTACACTTTTGTTGATTGATTTTGTTCTTTATCTAAATTTTGCTGAATAATATTTGGGTATTTCACTTCTCTTACTCACTTCATTGATAAATACATTGTGCATATACAATGGTAGAGAGGTTTATTGATAAGATTGGCTCGCATAAATTGTGGTGAAAGTCATTGTCTTTAGTGGCTGAGTGAACAATTTCAAATCAGTTGTTCTGTCTCAAAGAAAGGTACTTTATTTTATAATTCTAATTTTATATTTTTTCCTTGAAATACACTGTTACTTTTAGAAAAAAGGACTTTCCATATGTGCTTTTTGAAATTTGGAACTTGGCATTGCATTTTATAATTTTAATTTTAATTATCTTCATCATTCATGTTATGTATGTGCTTCCACAAGTATTGTTACTTTTATATTTTATAGTTTAAATTGTCTTCATCATTCATGTTATGTATGTGCTTTTCCAAATTGGGAACTTGGCACTGCATTTTAGAAAAAAGGAGTTTCCCTTTGCTTTTTTCCTTTCTAGCCAACATCAATCATATTAATTTCTTTCCAGCCTTTCCTTTATGTTTCTCGTTTTAAGGTTTATTAATTTTCTTCTTCTATTAATATTCTTTATAGCTATTTAAGAATTAATTTCTTCTTCCACATTTTATGTCATAATATTAATGCAAAAATTTGTATTATTCATAACAAACCAATATCTTGCTTAGTATTAGTGTATATGTTGGAGTTTTTATTTGAATTAATGTGTTGGAAAAAATTTTGCAATTTTGGCCTATAGTTATCTCATATCTGTCACTTTGAGTGTGTTTCTCATCCATGGATAAATTTGATTATGTTTTAAAGCAAAAGTAAGAAGTTCAAAATTACATTTTTCAAAATAAAATTACTTGCTAAAATTTATTATTTATTGTACCTTATACTTTGAACTAATTATAATCTTTTCTTAAATAATAAAAATAAACCAATAAAAATTAATAATAATACATGTATTTAACTATTTATCTACTTATATAATATTAATTACAAAGTAAATTTATACATACTCTTTTTATAATTATATAAATTACTCAAATATAAATTCTCCCTTGTAACACTTTTTCTAAAACTCTTGAAATAAAAGTCTTTTTTTAAAAAAAAAAAGATATAAATTACCTTTAATTTGCATCTTGTTGTAAAAATTTTCTTGTTTTTATACATCGCAAGGTTATTGGGCCTTGGGAAATATTTGTGTATGCATAATTTTATTAGTAAGAAGTGTACCTTTATAAAAATGCATTCTTTGAAAGTAAAACATATTTAAGTTATTTTTTCATGACATAATGGAATGTTATAGGTAGGAACTATCCAGTTGTCTAAATTGTTTTAGCTAACATACCCTTAAACTTCCTAAAACTTAACAATATAATGAAATTTACATCATATTGATATGTAGGAAAAAGGAATGGATAAAAGTTGGCTAGGAATAAAAAATAGAGCGGATCCAACATATATACGAAGAATAGATAGATTTCTTGAATGGGCATACAATCAACCAGGGGTGAGTACTTTGATCCGATATCCATGCAATGAGTGTTGGAACACAGAGTTTAAAGTAAGAAATATGGTGAGATTTGATTTATTGAAAAAAGAATTTTTGGATAGTTACAAAGTGCGGGATTTATATGGAGAAGCCTTTGTAAGAACTCATAGCTTTAGACATAATTGTCAAAGGGAAGATGACAATGCTGTGATGGATGATATTAATGAGCTGGTACATGATGTTTGTGGTTTTGCAAATATAGAGGAAATAAATCAAGTTTCTAAGAAAAACGAAGAACCAAATGTGCATGCAAAGAAGTTCTTTGATTTACTAAAAGATGCAGAGGAAAAACTTTATCCTGAATGTAATAAAGTGTCGAAGTTATCTTTTGTAGTTAAGTTACTTCACTTGAAGTATCTTAACCATTGGACTAATAAATCTGTAGATGCGATTCTTAGCTTCTTCAAAGAAGTTCTTCCCGATGGGGCAGTTATACCTAATTCATACTATGAAACCAAAAATATTATTAGAGATTTAAGTTTGGATTATAGGAAAATAGATGCATGTGAAAATGATTACATCTTATATTAGCGAGAGCATGCCAATGTAAATTCATGTCCTGTATGTAAGAAGCCTAGATGGAAGTCAAGTGAACACCAAGGAAAGAAAGTAGCAAACAAAATCTTGTGTCATTTCCTAATTAAACCTAGATTGCAAAGGTTGTTTATGGCAAAACACACAGCTAAACAAATGTGGTGGCATAAGGAGAAACAAGTCAATGATGAAATTTTAAGACATCCTTCTAACTCCTTGGCTTGGAAATCCTTCGACCAACAATACCCTGACTTCTCTAATGATCCCAAAAATTTTCGATTGGGCTTAGCAAGTGATTGGTTTCAACCTTTTGGAAATATGAGTGGTATTCATAGTATTTAACCCGTTGTTCTTGTTCCATATAATCTTCCACCTTGGGATTACATGAAAGATCGATACTTTATGATGACACTTTACTTCCAGGTCCAAAGTGTCCAGGTAACGACATAGATGTTTACTTGCAACCAATGATTAAAGAGTTGAAAGAGTTATGGAAGGGAGGGGTAGAGACTTATGATGCTTACTTACAATCTAATTTTGTGTTATGGGCAGCTGTGATGTGGACAATTAATGACTTCCCAGTATATGAAAACCTTTCTGGATGGTCAATTAAAGGTAAGCTTGCATGTCCTTGTTGTATAAAGACACTCGCTGTGTTTATTTAGGAAAAAAAGCTATGCTACATGGGCCATCGTCGTTTCTTACATACCACTCATCCATGGCATCAAAATCGAAGGCCTTTGATGGAAAAATGGAAAATTCCATGGTGCTTACTCCATTAACTAGTGATGAAGCACTTTACCAATTAGAACAATTAAGAAACGTGACATTTGGGAAATGTTAAAAAAAAAAAGCATGACCAACCAGCCACTTCTTATAACTGGACAAAGAAGAGTATATTTTTCCAATTGCCTTATTGGAAAAATTTGATGATACGACATAATCTTGATATCATGCACATTGAGAGAAATTTATCTGATAATATTGTGTCAACAGTGATGAATATCTATGGAAAGACAAAGGATACATTAAAGAGTCGGTATGATTTAGTGGATTTAGGTATAAGGCAAGGGTTGCATCCAATTGAAGATGGAAGAAATGTTTTGTTACCTGCAGCATGCTATGCGTTGTCTTCGGATGAGAAGTTAAAAGTTTGCAACTTTCTTTCTAATTTGAGGGTTCCTTATGCATTTTCCTCAAACATTTCACTTTGTGTCAATGTTTGTGAAAGGAAAATATTTGGACTGAAGTATCATGACCACCATATCTTGTTGCAGTATATATTTCCAATTGCGATTCATAGCCTTTTACCCAAGGAAGTTTACGAATCAATTGTAAAATTAGGTAATTTTTTCAAGAATCTTTGTTGCAAGTGCTTGCAATTTGAAGATCTTGATAAATTAGAGACCCAAATTGCGATAACTTTATGCAAAATGGAAACCATATTTCTACCAACATTTTTTGATACATGATTCGCTTGCCCATTCATTTGGCTAGAGAGGCAAAGCTTGTTGAACCCGTGCAATATCAGTGGATATATCCTATTGAGAGGTAATGCATTGTAGGTACTAGATAATTAATAATGTATTCCTTTAATAATAGTTATTATATTAACATTACTTTATGAATGTAGGTATCTACGAATTCTGAATCATGTATTCATAATAAGGCTCGTCCTGAAGGATCAATTGTAGAGGGATACTTAGCAGAAGAATGTCTAACCTTTTTTTCGCGAAACTTGAAGAACATCCTAACCAAGTTTAATAAACTAGCTAGGAATGATGATGGACCCTAGAAGAATTGTGAGATGTCTATATTTAAAGAAAGTGGTCAACTAATATGGGGTTACAAAATAATTACTCTATCTCATTCAGAGTTTAACCAAGCTTGTATGTATGTCCTTCAAAATTGTGAGGAGGTTTGGCCATTTATGGAGTAAGCTCAACTACTTATCTAATATAAAAAATTTTGAAGAAGTATGTATTAAGTAAGTTCAATCTCTTCTCTTTCAATATGTAGGGAGTATCAAAAGGAGCTTGAGTTGTAAATATCAGCAAAAGACGAGAGAAAAAGCATGGAATTTCCAAACAGGTTTCGTACACATATATTGTTTTATATAAACTTAAGGCCTAATGCATTATGTTTTAGAGGATAATTTAGTTTTTTAATAATGATTAAAGACTCTTTATTTATGTAGATTTTAAAACTATCTATACAACAATGTGTAAGTGAAGAGATCATAAGCTTAGCTATAAGTCTTCTTTAATAGGTGCATAGACATTCCATATTTATGGTGAATGGATATAGATTTCACACGAAAGATCGTGCTTCAAGAAGAAAAACGTAAAACAGTAAAGTTCTTGTAAAGGGTGATAATTCAAACCCTGAAAAGGAGTACTAAGGTCTGTTAGAGGATGTTTATGAATTTTCCTATATCAGAGATAGGAAGTTTTCATTTAGTTATCTAAGCTATGAGAGTTTCATTCTTGTAGCCTATTAGTGAAAGAAACAAAAAAAAATAGGGCATAATAAATAACACGACATATATGTGGCCCTCAATCCTTTGCTAAGATAGAGGAATCTACTGTAAGTGACTTTAATTATTTAATTACTTAACCATGGTCACAATACATACATGTTTACAAGTGTTTTTATTATAGGGGAATCTTGAGACTAGAAAAAAGGTGTTGGCTAATCGAGTGTGGGAGCTCCAGCACACTTGTAGAACAAAAGAAGGAGAAGTTATGCGGTCTGACCCAAAATCATAGGAAATTCATGTATATTAAAATTTTTAATTATCTTTTAAAGTTTAAGTGTCATTTCTTGTGCTTATTATCATTTTTTACATTAATGTAGGCATGCATTCATGAGGTTATGTCTCAGCAATAGGAAACTGAGAACCCACTGATCGAAGATGAGATTTTGCCATTTGTGCTTGGAGAGAGGTCAGGATTTTTTTTTATGGAAAAGGCTATGGAAAGAAGCCATCTACTAGGAAATCTCAGCAACAGATAAGTATGGAAGCTAGCATGTCATCTGCAATTGAAAGTGTATGTGAGCAGATGCAAGCTGAGCATGATAGGAAGCTCTAGGAGGAGAGTGTTAAGCTTCAATCTCATATGCAATTTGAGCTTGATAGGAAGCTCTAGGAGGAGAGTGTTGAGCTTCAATCTCAGATGCAATTTTAGCTTGATAGGAAGCTCCAAGAGGAACATGCTGAGCTTCAATCTCAAATGCAATCTAAGCTTGATAAGAAGGTCCAAGAGGAGCGTGCTAAGCTTCAACGTGAGATGCAAACTGAGCTTGAATGTAAAATGCAAGTTGAGATTGACCAGAGGATCTAAGCATAGTTGGATGTAATAATGTCAAGATTTCAACAGGTAACCATGACTTTTGGTTCTTATGTTCCCCTTTTACATTGATTTGTTGATGATAATGGGTTGGAATTTAATGGTAGTGTGATGCAATTTTGGTGTTGAACGATTAGCTTGGTTCTGGGATTGTGATTTGGGTAGTATCTTGTCCCAATCTTTGCTTACTATACAAATTTATGCTGCTAGATTTATCATATGAATTTTACTTGAAGGGCATTTCTTGTCATCATATGAATGTGGGTATTATCTTGCTACTGATGTCATTTAAGCATTACACCATGCATGAAAGGCATTTATTGTCATCATTTGCTCTTGACATTATTTTGGCTCAAATTTTTTTGTGTATTTGGTCTTGACATTGTTTTGGCTCAAATTTGCCATCATTTGGTCTTGACATTGTTTTGATTGTTATCTCATAAGTTTTAGGATGGATTGGGTTTTTCATATGCCATAATTAATTGCTATCATGTTTCAATGATCATAATTATTTCTCTTGAGTTCCTGACATGTTGTCTTATCCTTAATGTCTCTATTTTAAATAGGGACAAACTTCAAGAAGGAGGCACCAATGATGCATGAAATATGTCTTACTTTTGTAACTATTGTAAATTATGTAATTATTGTAAATTATTGACTACAATGTTACACTATTTATTTGTAATGTAATGGTATTTTGTTTCATAATTTTATTATGTAATATTCTCTATGTGACATGAAATATAGAAATTAAAAAAAATTGAATTAAATCAATAAGGAGATTCTGTGGTGACATTTGTCACTACAGAAGGCTTCTTTTGTGGCGACAACAATTATCGCCACCAAAATGGGCTTTAGTGGTGACACATAGTCGCCACAAATAGCCATTTTTATCACCACGAATTATTGTCGCCACATAAACTGATATTTAGTCACCATAAAATAGGCTTTAGTGGCGACACCTAGTAGCCATAGAAGGCCATTTCTATGGCAACAATTGATGTCGCCACAAAAATGTCTATTTGTGGTGACAATTTCCATCACCACAGAAACAAAAATCTGTGGTGACTATATTACTCGCCATAAAAATGGCCTTCTGTGGCGACATTATTTGTCGCCACAAAAATGGCTTTTTGTGGCGACATTTTTTGTCGCCACGGAAATGGCCTTCTGTGGTGACATTTCTTGTCGCCACAAAAAATGACTTCTGTGGTGAATTTTTGTTCATGAACCTGAACATTTGTAGCAATTTTTTTTTTGCTTTTCTGTGGCGACTTGTGTCGCCACTATTTGCATTTTCAGTGACGATAATATTTTGTCACCACTAAAGGGCTTCAGTTGTGAACTTTTCAGTGGTGACATGTGACAAAGTTTTTGTCACCACTAAAGAATTTTAGTGGCGACTTGTTATCTTTCAGTAGCAACTTTTGTTCCTATTTTTGTTCAATGGATCTTATTTCTATTCCCCCTATAATTCAACAAGGTGTGAAAATACTTGATATTTTTGTCTCCTTTCGCTAACCACAATTATTTAGCTCTTTGTGCCCATAGAATATGTTCACACTCTAGTGACAATTCCAATTCCAACTTTATATCTTTTTCGCGTCTGGATTCTCTATCGTAAGTTATGCATTAGGCAGCTGCTTGGAATTTTTAGCGACAGTTTTTTCCGTTGCTAAAGTTTTTGCAACAAATATTATTGTCACTATAAATTAATTATTTAATAAAAAATTATAGCAGCAATAATATTCGTCGCAATAATATTAAAACACACTTTAGCAACGAATAAAACTGCCGCTAAAAAGTCAAGCAGGCAGCCAACAAACAACTTACATAAGAGGATCCGAAATCATCTTTTTCATCTGCCTTTTGCAAGGATCCAAAACCTCATTCTGTGTGTGCTAGTCTTTTCAACAACGCTGATCCTTCTTTGGAGATCCCCAAAACAGATTTTATTCCAACTTTGTAGGATGCTACATAGTCACCATATGTATCATCTTCGCCTCTGACACCACCTGCCTCACAGCTAATTCATAACCATCAAACCCCTATCTTGGACATACTCAACAGCGATCACCATGTTAGTGATCAAAACGCATTCTATATAGACCCTAAAAAATGGTAGGGTCTATATTTTACATATATACATATATAATAATGCAAATAAATCAATTCTTATAAATATTTAACCCATTTTAAATTAATCATTTCGTTATTTTTTTAATTATGTCTCTTCATTATATGATAAGAAGATAAAATTGTTTCAAGAAATTAAATAAACATAATAAGCATGTCTCTCAAGTCTCAATAGTGTAAACGTGAATCAATATATCTACTAAAAAAGTCAATAAGCATGTCCCTCAAATCTCAATTGATACAAAAGTCTTTGAGTATCTCTTGGAATTAATTATTATAAAAGTGAATTAACATGTAAGAAAAAATATCAATAAACATGCATTTCTCTTTTGAATGAGTATAAAGTATAAATAAAAATTAATAGGTCTCTTTGTTATTTGATATATAATAATCATTTCATAAATTTTTTTGTTTGGTAATTACATCTCTATCATATAATACCAAAATAAAATTGTTTGAAAGAAATAAAGTTAATAATGAGTATGTCTCTTGTAAATAGGTATAAAAGTGAACCAATATATCTATAATTGAATTGAAAGCCTTTGAGCATCTCTCTTATGAATGAATATAAAAATGAATTAGCATGTATTTATTTGACAAAAAGTTAATAAACATGTCTCTTGTGAATGATTATAAAATATAAATAAGAATCAACATGTCTTTTTGTTATTTAATAAAAAGATAAATTATTTGAAGAAATCAACGATTAATTAAGTGTATAATGAAAAAAAACTGTATACAACATACACTTTTATAGTAAAAAGATGTGAATGATAAAATTAAGAATAATCATGGGTATGATATTATAACCTTCATCTTTGGATTCAAAGAAAAAAATATTTTCTATCCTTATATAGATCCAAATCTGAGCAAGTAAAAAAATCAGTCATGATCTCTATACTAAAATCCATTTGCCGAGAAAAAGTTTAAAATTATCAATTTTTTTAATTATAATTTATCTATATATAAATTTATATAAAAAAGATATAAATTATATTATATCATTTGTAAATATACATTCAATATAAAATCTTAATTAGTACATCTTTACGAAAATGATAAAATATAATAATATATATATTGAATTAATTAATCTTATTGAGAGATTTTATGTAAATAATATAACATATATATATTTTTATTAGTGTAATAAATTAGATATATTTATAATATAAAAATATTTAAATAATTTATAAAAAAAATGAGTTTAGATTTGAGCTGAGTTACACTCTTCGCGTGGCCCATACTGAAACCTTTAACTTGAATTCATAAAAATTCTTAAAATAATTTTTATATCTGGACTTGAATTTGGACCACTTTTTTAATACATCCATAAACTCGTATAAAGACGGAACGAATAAATTTTATAAGGACTCGATCGTATGATTATTTTGACCATTCAATAAAAAACAGTAGTCTTTGGAGTTATACATAGACATTATCTTTGAATTTTCTAAGGTTGTAATTAATTCCACTGAGACATTAATTGTCGTTGAACATAAGTCCACACAAAGAAATCTTCTTTGAATTTTTAAGTCTTCAACACTCCATTTGGTTAGGACAGACCTTTTAACTTCTCAAAGATTTAAAATTTTAATTTTTAAAAATTTAAACTTAGCGTAAATAAATTTTATGATATTATTTGTATCAAATAAAACACCTAGCTAAAATTTGAGTTTTTCATATTTATCGTTTAAAAAAGAGTAATAGTGACTTTTTCATACTTCAAATCTAGAGTCGGATTCAATTTTACTCAAGTTTTTATTTTATCAATTCCGAGATATATATTTATAGTTATTGTTTATAATAAATTACTAATAAAGATTTTTTATTTGTCGAAACTTAGACAATCCTATTATATCTGAGCTAATTTCATTGTTCAAGTCCAAAAATATGTCATTTTCATATATATATATATATATATTTATCCAATCTTTCTAAAAAATACTTTTTACAATAAAATTATTGAAAGGGAATGATCGAAGATGACTTTGTAATGAATATTATTTCAATAAGTGCACAAATATATTTTTTTGAATATTTCTTATCATTAATTTTTATTTAAACAGATAATAACAACAAATATATAAAATTTTTCAACCACTATAAATTTTGGGGATGTATGCGCATTTGAGATATTATTTTTTTAATTTTTTTGAAGTTGAACGTGGAAATTTCTGTGTGGGAATTAATGAATAGACATGAAAATAACGACACAACACTCATCAAAACCAAAGGCAAGAAAGGTCTCCTTCGCTTCGCTGTCGCGCCTGAGCGCCTGAGCCTCACCGTAGTTTGAAATTTCCAAGCTTTTGCGTTTCAAATTCAAATATACCACTTGTCAGCGAAGATCGAGTTTAATGTAAATAATTAATTTATCATAATATGATAACTAAAAATTTAAATTTTTATTAAAAATTATATATTTAATACCTAATTATACTTATAAAAAAATTAAATTGATAACAGTTTTTTTTATAAGAATTTATGTATAGGAGTTAATCTTGTTTGAGATATTATCGAGTATTAAATATAAATATTTTTTAATAAAAATTTAAATTTAAATTTATCACGTTATAATAGATTTTTTTTTTATTAGACTCAACTTTCACTAATTAATAATGATTATTTATAGAGTATGTGAGAGAATAGACCAGAAATTTGAGTATGTATGTATATACACACACACAAACACACTTTTACTTATATAAAAGTGTTTAATTATATTTTGAAATATAATTACATTTCATATTTCTATAAGTTATTTTTATATTTTTTATCAACAAAATTTAATACAATTTTAACAAAAATTTGACAAGAGCTGGAATTAATTTAAAATTTTATTAAATTATAAAAATTTAATTATAAATTTTTAAAAGATCCAATTCAAAATTGCATGAATTATAAAGATTACAAAATTAATTTAATTTATTTTATATCATTTAATATATAATTTTAAAAATTAATAATTAAAAATTTGTAGAATCATATATATATTATGCGATGTAAATAGAATAATATAGTAGAGTTAAAATAAAATAATGAACATTAAATAACTTTTAATTATTTATTTTATTATTTTAAAATATAATAATTATTTTTATATTATATTTTAAGAAAAAAATTGACATACACTGTGTATGTAAAGTATATATAACAAATATGTATATTTGGTTCAAGAGTATTTAATTAGGAGTTCGATTTGAGCGATTTCTCTAAACTTTTAAACTAAATCGTTGACCACCATTTGATACAGTTATCAATCTATCACTTTAAATTTAACATGTAATCAAATCAAACCAAATCACATGTGGTCGACTTTGGTTGACTTAGCCTATTTTAACTTCATCTAATTAAAATGATTTGGTTGATTTAGCCTATTTTAAGTTCATCTAATTTAATCATTTAAACATCATCAACCAAAGATAAAAAACTTCTTGTCAATATGTAAACATCACTTAGTAATGTGAGAAATATATTATTCCACTCATAAAAAAATAAAATTATAATTATTTTTTGGTAATCCATATACACATAACAATATATAATAAGATAAAATCATCAAGAGTTCAACATTCACAAGATATCAACTATATTATTCTTTTAAATTTCGTCTAAATAATAATATAATCAAGTTAAATTACAATTACTATAAGAAAAATAAAATATAGGCTCATAAGGCGAATCTTTCAAATGCAAATGTCAAACCTGGCTCCATATATAGAGAAACTAGCCTATAGTATATCTGAAAACAATATTAGTTTCTTCACTAGCTAGTTAGATTTCCCATTAAATTTGTTCGATTTTCAAGTGCACAAAAAAAAAGGAAAATTTGCATTTGTAACGTTGGATTAAAAATATTAGTTTAATCATTAGTTAGATTATGTTAATTAAAAACAATATATATTAGAGGTTTTTTAACATAATAAATCTAAAATCGAATCAAATTTAAAAGTTTTAATAAGGATAATAATGAAACAGGACCAGACGGGAGTGTCTCTTTGTTCTCTATCCTTGTGCTTATTTCTATTCCTCCATCGTCATTTTCACGTTAAGGAGAAAGTTTTTCTCATGTTTATTTTTAATGAGAATTCAATGATTGACTAGGTCCTAAGAGAACTTAAAATATCAACAAAAACTTAACAAAATATTATTATAAGTTTTTCATAAAAATATAAAATAAAATTAGAATAAAAAAAATACTAAATTCTATCTCTGTCTCCACGTAGAAAAAATTTAACACTCCTACATTCAAGGGTGACTGAATAAAGTCCCATACTAAAAAATTGATGACTAGATAGTGACTATACAAGTGGAGTGTCTCAGAACTAAGCCTGAAGATTTTCGGCAAGTGGATGGATACTCGTCCGGATCTCCCGCTGGGCGCGCTCCTGCTGGGCATTTTAGCAGCGGTTTTTTCCGTTGCTAAAGTTTTTTGCAACGGTTTTTATTGCCACTATAACTTTTGTTAAATTAA
This sequence comes from Senna siamea, assembly GCA_031216115.1. Classification (NCBI taxonomy): domain Eukaryota; kingdom Viridiplantae; phylum Streptophyta; class Magnoliopsida; order Fabales; family Fabaceae; genus Senna; species Senna siamea. Next base: position 17,884,808 of record CM062356.1, read on the forward strand.
TTATTCAAACAAAATTTACAGCAGCAATAATATTCGTTGCAATAATATTAAAACACACTTTAGCGACGGATAAAACCGCCGCTAAAAAACTCCAAAAGCGGTGGATACACTTCTTCAGAGGGTATTTAAAGCTCTATGGGCCCCAACAAAGATGTTGGATGCCTGAGTGCCTTAGCCCCACCGTAGTCTGAAATTTTCAAGCTTTTACGCTTCAAATTCAAATCTACCACTTGTCGACGAACATCATGTTTAATGTAAATGATTAATTTATCATAATATGATAAATAAAACTTTAAATTTTTATTAAAAATTTTTATTTAATATCTGATAATATCTATAAAAAAAATTAAATTAATAACAATTTTTTATAAGAATTGATTTATAAGAATTAATCTTATTTAAAATATTATTAAATATTAAATATAAATATTTTTTAAATAAAAATTTAAATTTAAATTCATCATGTTATAATAGAATAATTTTTTTTTACTAAACTTAACTCTTTGATAATAGCTATTTCTAGAACATGCAAAAGCACAGTTTGGGTATGTTAATATATATATATATATATATATATATATATTATCCATTAGCTTTGACAGATGCCTCCATGGCTGATGTCATGATTCTTATGGAAAGAAGTTACTCTTCCACAAGAATAGGTTATAACAAAGACAACTCCGGTTTTATCAAAACCCACGCTCATATTCATAAACATTAGACAAAGCTAAACAAAAACGGTAAGAATATCTTTCCAAAATAGATCCTTTAATATTTTGAGTTCAAATAAATTTTTAGATAATTCTAAGTCTGCTTTTTCAAAATCTCTTAAACTGTCTTGTTTTTCATCTATTAATGATCAAACCCTTCCTTCAATTATACATCTTCAAGGAATAAAAACTTACCAACAACAAAGAGAGAAAGACGAAACGTCTATCTAATCTCCAACACATTCTCAATTTGTTGATGACAGTAGCTATAAACGTCCTTACACTAGAATTATACACACACACACACTCTTTTACATATATTAAAGTGTATCTTAATTATTTTTTGAAATGTAAATTACATTTCATATTTTTGTAAGTTATTTTTATATCATTATTTTTTTTTGTTGGTAAAATTAACAAAATTTAATATAATTTTAACAGCATTTGATAAGAGCTGGAATTAATTTAAAATTTTATTAAATTATAAATTTTTAAATTGTAAAGATTTAGAATTGAGTGAATTATAAAGATCATAAGAATCATTTAAATTATTTTATATTATATGATATATAATTTTAAAAATTAATAATTAAAAAATTCTAGAATCAATATATATATAGAAGAGTGAAAGAAAATAAATATAGTAGAGTTAAAATAAAATAATGAACATTAAATAACCTTTAATTATTTATTTTATTATTTTAAAATGTAATAATTATTTTTATATTATATTTCAAGAAAAAAAATTGACATACACTGTAAAGCTTCTAGTATATATAAGTTCAAGAGTATTTAATTATGAGTTCGATTTGAGCCATTTCTCTAAACTTTCAAACTAAATCGCTGACCACCATTTGATATAGTGATCAATCTATCACTTTAAATTTAACATGTGATCAAATCAAACCAAATCACATGTAGTCGATTGTGGTTGATTTAGCCTATTTTAACTTCATCTAATTTAATCATTTAAACATCATCAACCAAAGATAAAAAGCTTCTTGTCAATATATAAACATCACTTAGTAATGTGAGAAATATATTATTCCACTCATTAAAAAAAATAAAATTATAATTATTTTTTGGTAATCCATATGCACATAACAATATATAATAAGATAAAATCATCACGAGTTCAACATTCACAGGATATCAACTATATTATTCTTTTAAATTTCATCCAAATAATAATATAAATCAAGTTAAATTACGATTACTATAAGAAAAATAAAACATAGGCTCATAAGGCCAGTCTTTCAAATGCAAATATAAAACCTGGCTCCATATATAGAGAAACTAGCCTATAGTATGTGTGAAAACAATATTAGTTTCTTCAATAGCTAGTTAGATCCCATTAAATTTGTTCGATTTTCAAGTGCACAAAAAAAAAGAAAGGAAAATTTGCATTTGTAAGATTGCTTAATTAAATTACCTTTCTAGTATATATTATATATGTACAAGTGGAAAAAATATTAGTTTAATCATTAGTTAGATTCTATTAATTAAAACAATATATATTAGAGGTTTGGTTTTTTAACATAATAAATCTAAAATCGAATCAAATTTAAAAGTTTTAATAAAGATGATAATGAGACAGGACGAGACAGAGAGTATCTCCTCGCTCTCTATGCCCATGTCTATTTCTACTCCTCCATCCTCATTCTCACGTTAAGAAGAAAGTTTTTTCTCATCTTTATTTTTTATGAGAATTTAGTGATTGACTCAAGAACTTAAAGTGTCAATAAAAACTTAAAAAAATATGATTATAAATTTTTTATGAAATATAAAATAAGATAAGAATAAAAAATTCAATTCTACCAAGATATAAAAAATTAATTATAATTTTAAAATTTTTTTAAATAAAACAAAGAGCCATAGAGGCAGGCTTTCAAAAATTATACTACTTTAATAAATTACTTATTATTTTAATTTTTTAATTAACAAATAATAAAAAAAGTTATAAAAGAATAGACTTAAAAAATATTTATGTAAATGTTTAAAAACGAAGACTTGGCAAGATGGGAAGCAAGATAGGAATCTCCATCCCGAAACTTGCTTTTAAAAAATTTCGCCTTCAATTTCCGTCTCCACGCTGAAAAAATTTAACACTCCTACGTTCAAGGGTGAGTGAATAAAGTTCCATATTATGAAATTATTGACGACTAGATGGTGGCTATACAAGTAGTGTCTCAGAACTAAGCCTTAAGATTTTGGGCAAGTGCATGGATACAGTCTTCAAAGGGACGCGTATTTAAAGCTCTTTGGGCCCCAACAAGCACGTTGCATGCCTATATAAACTCTCTGCATTTACCTAGCAACTTCATTGCCTTCCATATCCAATAAAAGGCAAACAAGCATGGAGTTTCAAGTGCTTCTCTTCACTCTTTTCCTTTCAACCCTTCTTCTTCTCTTATACTTTCGCCGCCACCGCCATTATCGCCTCCCCTCAGCTCCATGGCTACAGCTCCCCATTATCGGCCACTTGCACCTCCTTGGTCCCCTCATCCACCAGTCCCTTCACCGTCTCTCCCTCCGATACGGTCCCTTTTTCTCTCTACACTTGGGCTCTATCCCATTCGTCGTCGTTTCCAATCCTCACTTTGCCAAGCTTTTTCTTCAAGACAACGAGCTTTCCTTCAGCTCTCGCCTTGAATCCATTGCCATCAAACGCCTCACTTATGACTCCTCACTTGCTTTCTCTCCTTACGGACCTTACTGGAAGTTCGTCAAGAAGCTAGGCTTTAATGAGCTCTTTGGCTCTCGAGGCACTAACAACTTCAAGCACTTGCGAGCCCAAGAGTATAATGGGCTTCTAAGCCTTGTGGCCCAGAGAGCCCGGGCTTGTGAGCCCGTGAATGTTACAGAGGAGTTGCTCAAGTTGACCAATGCTGTAATTTCTAAGATGATGTTGGGAGAATCTGAGGAGGCCAGGGATGTGATTCGCGAGGTGACCAAGATGTTTGGAGAGTTTAATGTTGCTGATTTTGTTCCCATACTGAAGAAAGTGGACTTCCAAGGGTATGGGAAGAGAATAGAGGACCTATTTGAGAGGTTTGATTCGTTGGTGGATAGGATTATTACTAAACGTGAACAAGAGAGGAAAAATAGGAAGAGTTTGAAAGAGAAAGGTGAAGGTGGGTTCAAGGATTTTCTTGATATTTTGCTTGATTATAAGGAGGAAGAGAGCTCGGAGATGAAAATTAACAGGACTCACATTAAAGGCCTTGTCATGGTAAACTCTAAGGCTTTCTGTTTTCATCGTTTAATTAACCCTAACAACGATGTTTTCAAAAAAGTTTTTGCACATTTCATGTGGAAATATTTTAAAACTGTACCTAATTACATGCATACATATAATATTTTTTTTCACACGTGTAAATAGCTCTATATAGCACAACAAAATTTTTTTTATATATTTTCACATAATTGATTATTTTCTGTGTGTGTGTGTGTGTTTATATACATTTTGTGTGTAGCCAAATTTATTTGATAAAATTACCTCAAAAATTTTAAAATCTAATCCTTAAATCTTAACATAAACAAGAATTTTTTAACGAATTAATTTAAATACATACAAAAATTATTTTTTCATATTATAAATTACTTTATCAATCCTGGGATTAATTTATGATCATATGTTAATATATATATATATATTCAGTTTTCAGTTAATTAATCAATGTTTAAGAATAATAGCCATCCCTGCATCAAACTAGGAAAAATAAAAGCAAGTTGGATTTGATTGGCCAATTTTTTGTCTAATATATAGCCAATAAGGTCACATAAAAATGACTAGTGTTAATATATGTGAGAAAATCGTTGAAAGTATTAAATTTAGTCTTAAATATTTATTGCCTACTATATGTTTTTAATAATGTGACTGTACAAAATTTTCCTTAAAATTTTAGATTAATTATTTTTTATGATGGGCTTCGCAGGATTTCTTCACAGCAGCAACAGATACCTTAGCTGTTGCAATAGAATGGGCATTAGTGGAGCTCATGAACCACCCTAAGATATTGCAAAAGGCTCGTGAAGAGATCCATGATGTGATCGGAAATTCTAGGGTAGTTGATGAATCTGACGGTCCAAATCTTCCCTTCATCCAAGCTATTATAAAAGAAACATTTCGTTTACACCCACCAGTCCCTTTGGTTATCAGAAGGTGCACAAAAGAGTGTATTATAGAGAAGTATGTGATTCCTGAAGACACAGTGCTTATTGTTAATACTTGGTCCATGGGAAGGAATCCAGAGTATTGGGAAAGCCCATTGGAGTTCAAGCCCGAAAGATTCTTAAAGCCGAAAGAAGGAAGTACTTCCACGGGCTTTTTGGATGTGAGGGGTCAACATTTTCAGTATTTGCCATTTGGGAGTGGTAGAAGGATGTGCTCTGGCCTTACTTTAGCCATGCAAGAGGTGCCTGCAGTAGTAGCTGCTCTCATTCAGTGCTTTGATTTTCAAGTGGTGGGTCCTCATGGAAAGATTTTGAAGGAAGAAGATGCCATAATTGATGTGGATGAAAGGCCTGGTTTAACAGTTCCACGGGCTCATGATTTAGTGTGTGTTCCCATCGTAAGGCCCATATGTCATACTCTTAACTTGGGCTAGTAATTCTTATCAGTATAATATTTGCTTTAATTTGTGTTTGAATCTTCTACGGTTGAAAAATAATATATTTCTTTGTAGTAAAAAAAATAGACTCATGATTTATTTAGGGTAGATCTCTATTAGCATGAGTCTTTTATTTGTTTTTCTTTCTATATTTCTTATTACAGAGAATTATTATAATGAATAAATGTAGATGATTCAAAATATATAGTTCTTGAAACATTATTTTTGTGCATCAATTTAGTTCTTGAAAAGTTTATTGTCATAGTTATTTTAGTCATAATATTTTAAAAGTACATTATTTTAGTCTTTAAAAATTAAATTAACAGTAGAAAAATAGTTTTAAAACTAAATTTATGACAAACATCTTATGAGTGAGGATTGAAATTAATTACATTGGAATTAAATGGATGATTATAAAATATTTCAAAGACTAATATAATAATAAATTTATATTTATTTTGTATGATCAAGCCTTTTATTTTTCCTAGTTGGTATGCAAGAAAATTATATTTGTCTTTTTTATGCATCTTATATGAGTAATGACAAAATAAAACTCAAATCTAATATTTATTAACAAGTCAAGAATAATCACCTAAAAAAAGAAAAGACTTTAGGTGACGAGATTTAGGTTATTATTAGTATTGTTATTGAAATTTTTTGAGGCAGCAACAGAAGTCACTGCAATTGTTACTATTGTTTTTTCAACAAGGATAAAATTCGCCAGAGAAGTGAGTTTTAGTAACAACTATAATACTTTTTTCTATGGTGACTAAAGTCACTAACATTTCAATGGCAAAAGTGTTTGTTACCGATGCTCACTTTCACCCAACTAAGTTTAACATAAACGAGTCCAGCCCAGTCCAAATTAAATTGGTTGGTAAGATTTTTTTGAAGAAAGAAAAAAATGTCATTCATTATAACAATTACAATAAAGTAATTACAAAAATAAGTACAATTCTAAAATGTTTGTAAACTAAATTTTAAAAATAATACAGTACTAAAAATTTATAAAATATAAAATTCAACAACCTAATTTAATTTGTGGGATACTGAAATACAAGTGGAGATTCTCAAGTTAGAGTAATGCAATTGTAAATGAAGTTAGGATTAATAATATTTTATGTTTTAAAACATAAAAGTTATATGTTTATTAAAATTTATATAAAATAATTTATTTATAAAAATAATATATAATACGAGCTGCATTATCAGTTATATTTAAAAAAGTTTGATTCTAGTTAACTCTTTTTTTTTCAAACTTTTTTTTTAAAAAAAAATTTAAGCTTTTAGATTTGATATTTTATAGGTATTGAGGCTCATGATTAGGCCTCATTACGGACTTTAGTGTTTTTTTTTTTGTCAAAAATTTAAATTTCGACTCACACAATACAAGACAATTTTCAAAGCCCATACACCATACAAGAAATTACACAAGCCTGCATTTCTGGAGAGAATATTAGGAGAAAACAACTAAATTCTTAGGCAACACACCAAAATAGATTAATATCGAAATCTCCTACATAAATTCGATTGAGATACAACATTTACTTTAAATTTACAATATTTTCTACAAATAAAAAAAAAAAAGAACTTATGCAACAGACCAAAATAGATTAATATCGAAATCTCCTACATAAATTCAATTGAGATACAACATTTACTTTAAATTTACAATATTTTCTACAAATAAAAAAAAAGAACTTAAAGATATAAAATGAGAGACAACACACTTATCTTTTGCCTATAAAGGATAAATCTTTTTTAAATTTACAATATTTTCTACGAATAAAAAAAAGAACTTATAGATATAAAATGAGAGACAATACACCTATCTTTTTCCTATAAAGGATCAATCTTCTTAGCAGGTTTTTCTCTTTAAAGTTGAGCTCATAAGTCCATATTTAAAAATTTTGTATATCTTCAAAATATTTTCACGAGAATAACTCTCATAAAGAGAGAAAAGTCTTTGCTAATGAAAGAAAAAAAACTTTTCTGAATAGAAGGAGAAAACATTTTATAATGGAAGGAGAAAGCTAACACAAAATAAGGAAAAGAGGCTAGGAGGGGGGCTTGCAATGGCTTCCCAGCGAGCTATAATATTGTAGCGGTTGCCTAGAGAGCTGCTGCTTGAAGAACCTTAGCAAAGAGAAAGTTGCGAAAAACCCTATCAAAGATTAAAAGGAATTTTTTTATTATTATGGATTTTGAGCCTCTTGTGGCCCAAAAAACTTGCGCTTGTGAGGAGTTGCTCAAGTTGATCAATATTGTAGCATTCAGCAAGATGCTCCGTTAGGATTTTTATTATTAGCATTTCTATAGCAGCGGAAGCCGCCTCCTTAGTTTGATTTTTGTGTTAGCTTCTTTTTCCTCATTTATAAAGGTTTTCTCCTTACATTAGGGAAGGTTTTCTCCTTCTATTAAGGAAGAGTATTTTGAAGATAAGAACATTTTTAGGTCTAATTCATGAACTCAACATTGAAGAGAAGAAAAAATTGTAGTAATTAATCCCTTAGAGAGGAAAGAGGGATATGTTTCCTCTTCTTTTATATCTTCAAGTTTTTTATTATTTGTAAGAAATATTATAGATTTGAAGAAAATTTATATGTCATTTGAATTTATGTAAGAGACTTGGACCTTAATTTCATTAAGTATGTTGTTTAAGACTAGTTATTTTCTCCTATTTATATCTTGTTTTTCTAAGAGTGTTTAACTATATTAATTAGCAATGTTATATTTGTACCTTGTTGTATTTCTTTTGTATGACTTTGAGCCTTTTTTCATGAAGAAAATTTTTTTCTGACCAAAAAAATTGATCAATGTTTTGATTTGTAAGATGATGTTAGGAGAATATGAGGAGGTGTGAGATGCCATTTCTAAGGTGAATAAGATGTTTTCTGTCCCAATGTTGAAGAAAGTGAACTTTCAATGGTATGGAAAAATAAGAGATAGCCTATTCAAGAATTTCGACTCCTTGGTGGACTTTGAACCCCTAAAATAATAGACTTAAGCTTGAACGATTCTTAAAGCCGAAAGAAGGAAGTACTTCCACGGGCTTTTTGGATGTGAGGGGTCAATGTAACATCACAATCTTATAGCCTTTCTTTATAAAATAATTGACTGCAAGATTGGCATGCTATCCTCACCTTCGTCTTTAATTTTTTTTACCCAAGTAAAATTTTTCTTTTTTCAATATTATCCATTTGTTAATTAAATTAGGTCTGGGATCATTTACTCGGTATTACATTCATATAATACGCAGCGGTAAAACTAAATAAATAATCAGATTTAGTTATAACATCCTAAATAAAACTTGCATATATTTGCATATATTATCATTTTTATACATTATTACACATATATTTCAGAATATGTATAGTGATTGTCGTCTATTAAGGGTAGGGAGGCAAAAACTCTACCACTTGAACACCCTTTTTGTCAAAATTCACACTTTCACACATCCCAACATATATATATGTCCATTTTACTATAGACATCCAAAAAAAATTGTTTATCCTGATTCTATTTCCAAAATATAAATAAATCAGGATAAAATGGGCTAATTCCTATATGTTAGCATTATATTCAAAAACATATCCATCTATCCATCCTACTATAGTCACCACATAAACTCCTTGGATAACGTTGATTATTCCCAAAAAGGAAATCTCCACCTACACTGCTTCCACTTCGATCCCTGCCAAATATTTAGGCATCTAATACATGCCAGATATAATTATGAGAATATTATCTCAGTAGTTAAGTAATTTCTTTAATTTCATAAAACATCTAACATGTACCACCGTATTACTACAGAAAAACATTTCTTCTTTCAGCAATGTTATATGAACATATGTAGCATCCAACCATTTCAATAGTTAAACTATAAATTATAATTTAAAAATAAATCAATAAAAATAAATTTATGGCAAACCATTCACAAGAAATACATCTCAATCATTTCTTAACCTTTTGAAGCCATCACCTAGTGCCTTTCACCTTAGGGATTCATTTAGTGTTGTTTATCCCTTAGGTGTTTCCTTTAGTGCCATTACCATAAGGGATATTTTAGTACCATTTCATCCCTTAGGTATTTCTTTAGTGCCATTTGGTACCACTTCACCATAAGGGGTATTTCAATGCCATTCCTCCCTTGGGTGTTCATTTAATGCCATAATCCACATTATCACAATATAACATTACCACAACATCATTTAGGACCATTAAACACAACTTAAATTTGGCATTTACATCCTCATGCCATTAGCATCAATCAATAGATATATACATTCATCAAACTTTAATGCCATAAATGGTGCCATTTATTTTAGCATCTACAAGCTATCTATTTAAGTATCATATTTTTGTGCCAACACAAATTGCATAAAGTACACATTTCATTATTCTATCCTTTCTCTTTAAATTTTCTGTCAAAATTTATTGATCATAGCTTCTTTTCCATTAAATGATGGAACTTGAATTCTTCTTAAGAGAAGAGACAACATTCATTCAGCCTTAGGAAGGAAGAAAAGCAACCCAGGCACATTCATACAAAATATAGCATTTATTTCACCCTTCTTAATTTTTTTCTTCAAACATTCTTTTCATACCAATTCAAGGAAATCATTGGGCCATCATGATTTTAATGCTACCCATTTATTCAACAATCATTTCATCTCAACAAAACAGGGGAGTTTTCGGCCAAAACCACCAAGGAAAAAAGGAATTGCCACTTTAAGTATTTTCCTACCTTTTTAAGATATCTATCATGAGTTTCAACATTAAGGAATCATACCTATTATCTCACACTTCATTTTGTAGCATTTCGCAGCATTCTACAATAACTTACAATAGAATTTTATAGTAATTTACAGTTTTACAACATTTCATAGCAACTTATAGCAGTATTTTACAGCACATAACAGTTTTACAGTAACTTACAGAAGTATTTTATAGTACATAACAGTTTTACAACATTTTATAGCATTTCACAACAACTTACAGCAGTTTTTGATAGCACACAACAGTTTTATAGCATGAAAGAAATTTTACAACAACTTCATACAACAGTGATATCTTAGCCAAATTTCCAGCAAACAGGGAAAAATGCATTTTCAATTCCTTTCTTCCTCTTCAAGAGTTGTTTCATCATTTTTCTCACATCCAACATCACAATATATTTAAAGCATACGATAGACATACTTGACCATCATTTTTCCATGAAAGAATGCATTAAGGGAGGTGGTGGAAGTGTAAATGCCAATCTCATAAAACAAACTCAATCACACCTTCCAACTAACACAAATTCATATATTCACTCATATAAATGCATTGCAACAACGTTTCAAGCTTAAAATGGAGTGGAGAGAGAAATTGTTATTATTTATGAATGTGGGAAAAATGGCAAACTCCATGAAAATCACCATGAAACCAAAAATAAATGGAAGAAAGTTGCTTAACTACCTTGATTTTCTAATGCAAATGATGTTTTCTTCAAGTTTTATGAAAATTTTCTTCTTCCTCTTCCCTCCCCTGTGTCGTCTTTGTGTGGCTGGGTTTCTCCTCTTGTGTGTTGCATTCTGCTAAGAAAGAAAAAGGAAGAAGACTTTTAAACACAATTTTAAAATACCCAATGTATCCTTTTTGCAAATTTATTTTTCTACCCTTCATTTTTCTTGTCTCTTCTTTCTTTTTTTCATTCTTTTTGGACATAGAGGTCTCCTATTTGGGTAAACAAAATTATGAAATATATGGAATAAAATGGTCATCCTATTTGTGTGAAAAAAATGACAATTTTATCTGTTGGGGTAAAATTACTATTTTTCCCTTCTTAGTTAAAATGACTGTTGTACCCATCTCTTGCTTCAGAATTTTGAGGAAAATTTCTTTAAGTAAAATAGCAATTTTATTTCTTAGGTAAAATTACAATTTTTTCCTTTGGGTAAAATTACCATTTTTCCCATAGTAAAATTTTAATTGTTTTGTCCCTTTTTCCCATGTTAAAATTTTTAGGGCATTTTTAGTCAAATCTTTAGTCGAAAATCACAAAAGTTTAACATCTAAAACATCCCTGGAGATTTTTAAAAATGCAGATATTACAGTCAACATTTTTAGTATTTTCCATTTGGGAGTGGTGGAAGGATGTGCTCTGGCCTTACTTTAGCCATGCAAGAGGTGCCTGCAATAGTAGCTGCTCTCATTCAGTGCTTTGATTTTCAAGTGATGGGTCTCATGGAAAGATTTTGAAGGATGGAGATAGGATGTTCACTGGGTTAACCTCTCAACCTGTTAAATTCAATCTAATACGTATATTTGAATTGATTTTAACTTGAGTTAAAGAATTAATTCATATATTTTTTTTAAATCTGTTACTAATGGTTTGAATTACATGTTGAAGAAAATTAATCCATTTCAATTTGAATCAATGCGCCTAACTTAAATCATTGATTTTTTTAAAAAAATATTTGATCAACATTTATATTATAATAGTTTTAAGTCTTCTAATCATTAGTCGAAAAAATTATATATTATATATTATATAATATAAAATAAAAAATAAAATATGTAATGTAAAGTGAGAAGAGAGACAAAGTAAAGATAATAAAAATTTAATTAAAATAAAATAGTAGAGAGTTAATTAACTTCTCATTATTTAATTTATTATTTTAAAATATAATAATAATAATTTTATATTATATTTCAAAAATTTTAAAAAAATGACATGCACTTTTGTTCATGAAGCCTCTAGTATATATTATGCATTTTCATTGATTTTTTTATTTTTCTATATTTACTTCTTAATCTCATTTAATCACCTTTTTGCATAATGTAAAGAAAAGATAAAATAAGTTAAAAGTGTTATCATTCAAAATAATATATACAAATTAGATATGATTATGATATGACTTTTATGATAATTTATCTTATTACTTGTAAATAAAAAAATTATATGATTTTAATATTAATTTATCTTAGTATCTATAAATAAAAAAATTATTTTTTATCTTTATAATTTATATATTTTTTGAAATTATTTTAAAAAAATTGAATGCATATATATATATATATAAACTCAACTCACCAATTGACTCAAATGAACTCGTTTAAATACAGATTGCGTTAGTTTAATTTTATGATAAAATTTTTAAAACACAATTCAATTCAACTTACCCTATATTAATTAGTTTAGTATTTTAGGTTAAAAAATTCCCTTGAACCGACTCAACCCTATAAAGTCAAAATGCTATAATTGATGTGAATGAAAGGCCTGGTTTAACAATTCCACGGACTTACGATTTAGTGTGTTACCGTTGTAAGGCTCATACGTCAGACTTTTGGGCTCACAATGTTTTTTCCCATTTGAATAAATGGTCCTTGAAACATATTAAGTATGCTAGAAAATTGTATCTCTTTGCTTTATGTATCTTTTATGAGTAATGAAAAATAAAATTCATTAATGTAATATTTATTAATATTTCTAAATCTAAGATAAAGACTTGAGAAGTGATGGCATTACATTACTACTTACTAGAGAAAATTATGAAATGCTTTTACTTTTCGTAACTCGAAGAGACGAATGATGACATATTTTTAATGCCTGACTTTCTTGTTGGGATATTTTTATCTATGCAAAATAAAAAATTTAGGGTGGGTTTGCTTTTATTATTATTTTTTTATTTTTACTTAAAATAAAAAATATGATTGAAAATACATTTAGTAAAATTTAACAGAAAATATTTTTAAAATCATTTTAAAAAATAAGTTGAAAATAGGAAACATCAAAAATATGTTTTCAACATTTTCAAATAATAATCAATGTTTACTACAAAAATTTATAGCTATAGTGGCAACAAAACTCATCACTGAAAGTAAAAAAGTTGTCATTTTAAGTATAATGTGTTGAAAAAATAGTTGTCATATATTATTACTGAAACTTCTGTGATTGAAAATCTTTAATAATGACAAAAAGTAGTCACTATTGAAAATACATAAAGAGCAACATTTGCAACAGTCCAACTATCCACTTGACAATATTGTCTACTTTAGGGCCAGCCTTCACGGTTTTGTTTCTCCCGCCCCCCTCTCTTAGTCCCAGACCTTAAGGGTTCACCTCATTGAGTGGAGAATGTGTCATCAAGGGAAAGGTATTCGCACCCTCTTATAAGGCATGCTTTGTTCTCCTTTCCAACCGATGTGGGACTTTACAATCTACTCCCCTAAAGGAGTCCAAAATCCCCACTGGCACATCAATCTAAGTCCCAACTTTGATAACATTTGTAACAGTCCAGCTACCCACTTGACGATATTATCAGATTTGGCCCCAGCCCTCACGGTTTTGTTTCTCCTGCCCCCTTCTCTTAGTCCCAGACCTTAATATTTTGCGAGAAAATGCTTTGTCAAGGGAAAGGTATCCACACCCTTTTATAAGACATGCTTCGTTCACCCTAAGCACGCTCAACTATAGAGTTCTGATGGGATTCGGTGCACTAATGCTGGTGTGATCTCACCCAAAATGTCAAGAGACACTTTAACTCAATTTTAACAACATTTCCTTTGCTTTTCATCATGCTATTCTCGGCCAAGCAAGGCAAACTGGAGAAAATATACAATTTCATGAAATATTAAATTTTCCTTCCCTTTTTGTCCATAGCCAAGATCATAACATGTTGAGTAGGCAAGTTTTAGACAAAATTTCTGTTCCAACACACACACCCATTCTAACTTACATCCCATTTTGCCCATTTTTCCCTTGGAATTTCCTGCACTATACAGTACACCAAAACAGAGTTATGCTAGCATCAACTCAACCATGACAATAGTAAGAATATAGTAAAATACACATCTAACCTACATGCAACCAGACTGGTTTCTACTTAATACACACGCATGCAGTTGGCCCACAACCATAAGAGAGTCATGATTTCACCTATGTATGTACAGCAAAATCATACTTACTACAGAACAAGTTTATAACAAAATTTCACATCATTACAGCATCAATTTCCATAATTTCTCACTACTTACTTGTGCACAAAGGGAAGGGATTAAGGACTAAGTAGATTCTAAGAAACACATTAAAGTATAGGGAGGGTATAATCTGATGCGTCCCTCAATGGATCCAAGTAACCCTTTATATTTGGTTACTACCCTTTTTTACGGCAAAATAATACTGTATTAAAAATTTACTCATGGGATCACTATCTTCTTTACACAGATCATCTCCTCCCCGCTTTTGGGCAAGTTATGGTTCTATGGATCACCACCACTTTTCTAGTGGATCATTTTCTAGTACGTTATTTCTTATATATAAATTTTAAGTAAATGTTCCCTCATTATATTTGGCCATATTAGGTCACACTAACTTAGAATTTGCAGTCATCACTACATTTCAATATATGTGGAATAACCAACTATTATCCAATACTAATAGTGAGTCATTCAATTACAAGCCTATCTATTCTAGATTATTTATTAGAAATACTTCCTCTAAGTTCTCTTTACTACAATTTTATGTTTTCCTTTCTTCTTTTTCTGTGTTTTCCCTTCCTTTGTTTCTTAACTTTATCATGATACCACATTCATCATCTAATTGGGACCCAAAATTTTGCACAATTAAATTTTTATTAGAAAGAAGGATTTTCTTAATCAAGATGAGAAATCAAGGGAAATTATTTATTTCTCCCTTGAATTTTCCCTTTTCTCATCCTTGATATTTTTTTTATAATTGCTATCATTTTATTTTCCTTATAATCTAGTACAAATTTTCAATTTAGCTATTCTTTATACTTTATAAGTCTCTTACGGTGAACTTTCTTATATTTATTTTGCCATATCATTTCTTTTCATTTCTAACTTAGTTAAGCATACCAAAAATTTATCTTTTCTAAATTAAAACTATAGGTATGCTTACATATAAATTTTTCTTTATTTGAAGTCATGTATTTTAAACACTAATTTTTCATGATTTATTAATTTGGATGTTAGAAAATTCATTACCAACATCCATTTTCTTTTCCTTTATACTTTGACCAAAAATTTCATTAATTATTTGTAAAGCTTTTATTAAAAATATCCTTTCTTTAATTTTAGGTCAAGAAGGCTAAAAGGAGAAAATGGGATAATGATTTGAGTTTAATAATTTTTCCTATTCTCTTGCCTAAAAACCATGAAGCCAAGGCACTTTAGCAACTAAAATTCTGCACTATTTCTTCTTCTTTTTTTCTTTCACTACACCTTCATGGTTTTACACAAGGAAATTGGAAAAATTGTAACTTTCCGCCAACTATCACATGTCCCTTTTTCTTCTTAACCATAACGTCATGTATAAAGCCATTCCATCAAGATTCAGCATTTTTCCTATATCTGCATTAACATACACGTCCAAGAAAAAGGGAAAATTGGCAATCCTCATAATGTTCACCTAAACTCATCAATTATCTAACTTTCTTCATTCTTTAGCCATAAAAAACTAATTACCCATTACAATCATGACAAATTTATCATTTAAACAACTTCCATGGAATTTGGGGCTTTATGGAAAGTAAATCATAAATTTCAAAAATTTGCTGTAACACTTTAATAACTCCAATCTTTTCATGAAATGCATCCATATCACTTTCTAAGCCATTTCCAATAGAATTTTCAACATTTTAAGAATGTAGAAACACCATTTTTACTATTCATCACTATTCACTCCCTTCATGAACATCCATGAAAGCTTGGAAAAACAATAAAAGAGTGATAAAGAAATGTAAAGCTACTGAGAATTCTAAATTCTCACAAATGAAGCTGGTGTGTATCAGATGACAAGGTATTTGATTTTGCTAAAGATTGACATAGCACTGGTAGAGATACCTTGGTTAGGCCCTTTCACCTATGTTTAGAATATATATGTTGTACACATAATGGAGGTTCCTCCTATGTAGAGGAGCTAGAATTACTATCTTTTTGGATACATGATGTAAATAGTTAGAATATAGCCCTTTTACCTAGATTTTTCATGTATATTCTAAGAAGAATCAGGATGAGTCATTTTATTATACATACTGATGAGGACATATGTCTGGATAAGTGTAAGTGATTATAGGTAATGGTAGTTTTGTAAAAGGATAACGTAACCACTTAACATATCTAGAAATATATGTATGACTAAAACAGTTAGAAATATATATGGAATGAATGCAGTTTTAAAATTTCCACACTGCGTTACTGATAAATTTTATATCCATTTAGCTTTCCGCTATGCAATGTATGTGTTATTTACCTGAGGAAGAGATTTTTGATCTTAATTAGATATTAATTAAAAAGGAAATGATTTTCTCATATAATTAATAAGGATAAAAAGGAAGAGTAACATACTAATCTTATAGTTAAAGGATAATTAAAGGTAAAATAAATAAAAAGAAACTATAAGTTTGTGGTGTTACAACATTGGTTGCCACTGAAGAAGGAAATATGTCATCACAAAAGTTAAAATTTAAAAGCCAAAAGTCGCCACATAAACTTATATTCAGCGGCGATACAATAGTCGCCACTGAATCAATATTTAATGGCGAGTTCCTTTGGTGGCAACAAATTGAGTTTCCATTGAAGATAACTTTAGTGGCAACTTAGAAATGTTTGAAAGTTGATTCAGTGGCGATACTTTTATCGCTACCTAATAAATGTTCAGTGACGAAATAAAAAAGTTACCATTGAAAGGTTCTACAATGGTACCCCTTTTGTTGCCACTTGAGACACTTTTGGTCGCAACATTTTTTGTCACTACAGAAAGTTGGTTCAATGGAATTGGCTTTAGTGACAACATTTTTGTTGTCATTGAATCATTTGTATTTACATTTATTTAGTTTTTGATAATTTTTGATAATTTTTATATTTCCTATCACCTAAAAAGTATTATAAAACAAAATACTATTATATTACATGAAAGTAATATTACATAGTTATCAATAATTACTAATGCATTACAACTATTAACAATGTCAAAATTTTGAATAATTACACAACTAATTGCAATAATTACATTAGTAATGTATTACACAACTATTACATTGAACAAAAATTTCAAAGCATCATTATTGTCTAGAATTGTTGCTCCTTAAATTTTGTCCCTGTTTAAAATAGAAACATTAAGGATAAGTATGATTAGTCTCATGATAATAAAATTACAAGAGTCATAGATTATAGAAAAAAATTAAAATTTCTGTGGAACCATTTTCAAGTAGCATTTTTAAACCAAAATTTGAAATATCAAAGTGCCATAATCTCACATCCAATCAATATTTTACCATGTCATTACGAGATATCTTCAAAGCATTGACAAAAAATACTTAAATGAATAAAATAACAAATAAATCCAAGCTAACAGGATGGATTCAATCAGAATGGTTTCAACATAATATATTTACACAATGCAATTTATTACAATGCAACTTACAAAGGCATCGTTTGAGTATCCTATAACATATTCAAATGCCTATAGCTAACAAGATTTCAGTTTCATCATAACTAATGCATCTTTAACACAATTAGAATGGTTTCAACGCAACAAACAATTATAGCCCTAATATTGACATATCACAAGTGTCGGAGACATATCAAGCACGATATGGCTCTGTAAAATTAAAAACGAAAGAGTTTTGTATTAAGCATTCAGATGAGTGAAGCCAAAATCAAACATACTGTAAAATATTTAATTTTAGGTTCAACTATTGAAATTAGAAGGAATCATCTCATGACACTTGCTCATAATTTTTTAAATTTTAAAAAAATTATTTTAAAAATCCAACATCGAAATTGCAACTCAATATCATCAAACTTTCAACATTAAACTATCAAATTTCAACACAATACCATTAAATTTCAACTCATTATCATCAAAAATTCAATCTAAAATTCAAAGAAAAAAACCAAAAGTAAAAGTTACCTATTGAAACTTTGACATTATGATATCCAACTGTGCTTGGATCCTTTGGTCAATCTCAGCTTGCATATTATGTTCAAGCTCAGCTTGAACCTTATGTTTAATCTCAGCATGCTCCTCCTGGAGCTTCATATTAAGCTCTTCTTGAAACTTCCTCTCTATTTTAGCTTGCATCTGCTTACATATTCCTTCAATTACAGAGGACACACTAGCTTCCACATATACTTATTGCCTAGATTTCTTACTGGATGATTTCTTTCCATAGCCTTTTCTATGAACAAATCCTGACCTCTCCCTAAGAACAGATGCTAAAATCTCATCTTTGGTCCGTGGATATTCATTTTCTTGTTGCTGAGGCATAAGCTCTTGAATGCGTCCCTACATTAATGCAAACAATAATTTAGTATCACAATAAGAAATGAAATTTAAACTTCAAAAGATAATTAAAATTCTATATATATATATATATGAATTTCCTATAACTTTGGGTCTAACCACAAATTCTCCTTCTTTTGTTCCACAAGTATGTTGGAGCTCCTATACTCGATCAACCGACTCCTTTTCTATAGTTTTAGGATCCCTCTATAATAAAGACACTTTATACCAAATGAGATAACATTCTTAAGTAATTAAAAAAAATTAAAAAACTTACCGTAGATTCCTCTATCTCAGCAAAGGATTGAGGGCCATATGTATGTATTATTGTTTGTTTTGACCTATTTTTTTATTTCTTTCACTAATAACCTACAAGAATGAAACTCTTATAGTTTAAATAACTAAATGAAACTCTTATAGTTTAAATAGTTTAAACAACATATAATTCCAAATTACCTTGAATTCATTAGTGCTACCAACCACTCTCAATCTTTAAGAGTAACATCAGTGGGCTGATTAGCCAATCTCTCTTCATCAGTGCTGAACTGGTTGTAATGTTTGTGCAAAAGAGTTTTTCTTACTCTGAAAAGCCTCTGCATAGTGTTGATGACAAATTTCTCCATTACTCTATGTTTTCTATCATCGGTAATCTTCTACTTCTCCTAAAATATAAACAAATATTTTTCTTATAAAAAAATTTAAAAATTATGAAGTTATATGATTTTTTTAACTTATTACCTTTACTTTCAACCACATTGCTTGTCCATATATGGCAAAAAAATTTTGCCATCTACCAGCTCTAAAAGAGATGATCTGCTTCATTACAAATCCATAGTAATTAGCGATATCTCTAGCCTCAGGGCCCAAAATTATTTCAATATCTTCTGGAATGTCAATTTTAATCTTGATTCCAACTTTGTCTTCATATCCACTGAAATTGATTTAGATTTCCCTCTCGCAGTCTTAAAAGTGCAAGAAGCTATAAATAAAAATGAAAATGGTTAATCTTGCTTCTAGATATTATTTAATTATATGCGTAAAGATAAATTAACCTACACTACTCATATTCCTTGATCCTTTGGCCATTGGATAATCTTTATTTAGCTAATTCTTTGATCCTTGGGCCATTGGAGAATCCTCATTTAATTGATTCCTTAATCCTTAGGCCATTGAAAAATCCTCATTTAGCTAATGAGTATATCCTTGGGCCATTAGAGAATCTTCATTTAGCTAATAAAATCATGGTGTTTCTTTTTGTGGCAATAATCGCAAAGCAGAACTCACTTCTCCTTGATTGTCATGTCTTCCTCGCCTAAAACCATGTGTACTAGCCTTTGCAACCAGTCTACCTCGACCTCATCCAAGTCCTGACATTTCCTACAATGTTGTATTTAAAAAATAAATAATAATTCATATGTGGGGTAAACAAAATAAATTTAAGTTATAAATAATAAAATATATATGGTTAGATTAACATAAAAATGTAAAACATAACAAGTCTTAACTATATTACCATAATTGCTATAACAACCTTTAATTAGTCTCTGGAATCGTCTGTGTCTTGTTTATTATTGTCATAGATTAAATCTTCTTCCTCAGTTTCTTCATTTACACTCACATCTATAAAACTATCATCAATGAAATTCACTTCACTAAAGTTATGTATATTTTTTCGTGTTAATCACTTGCTTGATTGATAGTTTGTGACTCAACATCTACCCTTTGAAAAGTAACTACAATCTCATTTTCCACTTCATTGTCAGTTAAAGCATTTAATTGATTAACCTTAATTTGTTGATATGCTTCTTCATTGAGCGACACATGGTCATCATCATCACCATCATCTTCTTGAGGCATGTTAAATAGGTCACGAGAATTTTTCTTGCAACAACTAACCAATCTTGATCAATTATATCATTTAAGTATAACACTTGTTATACTTGAGATGCCAAGACAAATGGCTCATTTGTATTCAATGAACCTCGAGTATTAACACTTATAAATCCATATTTATCTACTATATATGCTCTTCCTAAATGAGCAACGTCCCACCAATGACACTTGAAGAGGTATACCTTCTTATTTTCAACATAAGAAAATTCATAAACATCCTTTAGTACATTATAGTACTCCTTTTCAGGGTTTGAATCATCACTCTTTACAAGAACTCAACTATTTTGTGTTTTTCTTCTTAAGGCACAATCTTTTGTGTGAAATCTATATCCATTCATTATAAATGTGGAATATCTGTGCACCTATTGAAGAGGACCTATAACTAAGGTTATGATCTCTTCACTTACACATTGTTATGCAGATAGCTTAAAATCTTACATAAATAAGGAGCCTTGAGTCATCACTGAAAAAATAAATTATAAATTAAAATATAATGCATTATACCATAAGTTTATATAAATCAATACATGTGTATGAAACTAATCAAGAAATTCCTTGCTAGTCCTATCATCTACTATTGATGTTTGAATCTCAAGCTCCTTTTGGTGCTCCCTACATATTACAAGAGGAATATTTTGAACTCTTTATATTAGATAGTGTAAATAATTATTTTCTTCAAAAAATTTTATTACATTAGAAAAGTAGTTTGTACTTACTCTATAAATGGTCAAACCTTCTCACAATTTTGAAGCACATACATACAAGCTTGGCCAAATTATAAACAAGATAGAGTAATTGTTTTGCAACCCCCTCTTGGTTGACCACTTTCTTTGAAGATAAACATCTCACAATCCTTCTCAGGTCTATCATCATTCCTATCTGGTTTATTAAACTTGGTTGAGATATTCTTCAAGTATCACAAGCAAAAGGTTAGACATTCTTCTGCTAAGTAACCTTTTGTAATTGATCCTTTTAGACAAGCCTTATTACGAACATATGATTTGAGAGTTCACAAGTACCTACATTCATAAATTGAAACTAATCTAATATCTATCATTAAAGGAATACATTATTAATTATCTAGTACCTATAATGCATTACTTATCAATAGGATACACCACCGATATTGCACAGGTCTACCAAGCTTTGCCTCTCTATCCAAGTGAATGGGCAAGTGCACCATGACGTCAAAAAAAGCTAGTGGAAATATGGTTTCCATTTTGCACAAAGTGATCACAATTTGGGTCTTAAGTTTATCAAGATCTTCAATTGTCAAGCACTTGGAACAAAAATTCTTGAAAAAATTGCCCAATTCTATTATTGGTTCGTAAACTTCTTTAAGTAAAAGGCCACGTACCGCAATTAGAAATATATATTACAACAAGACATGGTGATTATGACACTACAATCTAAATATTTTCCTTTCATAGACATTGACACAACGTGAAATGTTTTGAGAAAAATGCATCAGGAACCCTCAAATTAGTAAGAAAGTTACAAACTTTTAACTTCTCATCTAAAGACAATGCATAACATGTTGTAGGTAACAAAATATTTCTTCTATCTTGAATTGGATGCAACCCTTGCCTTATACCTAAATCCTCTAAATTATACTGACTCTTTAATGTATCCTTTGTCTTTTCATACATGTTCATCATTGTTGATATAATATTATCAGATATATTTCTCTCAATGTTCATGACATCAAGATTATGCCGTATCATAAGATTTTTCCAATAAGGCAATTGGAAAAATAAACTCTTCTTCCAATTATAAGAATTGGTTGGTTGTTCACGTTTTTTTTTAAATTTCCCTAAAGTTATGTTTCTTAATTGTTCTAATTAGTACTAGTAATGGAGTAGGGGTCATGGCATTTTTCACTTTTTCATCAAATGCCCTTCTATTTAGACGCTATGGATGATTGGTATGTAAGAAATGAAGATAGCCCATGTAGCATAACATATTCCATAAAGAAACATAGTGTGTATCTTTATGGCAACAAGGACATGCAAGCTTACCTTTAGTTAACCATCCAGAAAGTTTTTCTTATGATGTAAAATATTAATTATCCACATTATAGCTACCCGCAATACAAAATTATATTATAAGTAGGCATCATAAGTCTCTATCCCTCCCTCCCATAACTCTTGTAACTCTTTAATCATTGGTTGGAAGTACACATATATGTCATTCCTTGGACACTTAGGGCTTGAAATTAAGAGTGTCATTATAAAGTATGGGTCTTTCATGCAATCCTAAGGTGGAAGATTATATGAAACAAGAACAACAGGCCATATACTATGATTAGCATGTATATTTCCATAATGTTGAAACCCATCACTTGCTAAGCCTAATTGAACATTTCTGGGATCATTAGAGAAGTCAGGGTATTATTGGTTAAAGGATTTCCAAGCCACGGAGTCATAAGGATGTCTTAAAATGGCATCATCAACTTGTTTTTCTTTATGCCATCTCATTTATTTAGCTGTGTTTTGCTATGAACAACATTTGCAATCTAGGTTTAATTGGAAAATGATGCAAGAATTTTTTTTCTACTTTCTTCCCTTGGTGTTCACTTGATTTCCATATAGGTTTCTTACATACAGGATATGAATTGGCATTGGCATGCTCTCGCTAATATAAGATGCAATCCTTTCATGCATATATTTTTCTATAATCAAAACCCAAGTCTCTAATAATATTTTTGGTTTCATATTATGAATTAGATATAATTGCCCCATTGGGAAGAACTTCTTTGAGAAAGCTAAGAATTGCATCAATAGATTTATTGGTCCAATGATTAAGACACTTCAAGTGAAGTAACATAACTACAAAAGACAACTTCGACACTTTGTCACATCCAGGATAAAGTTCTATCTCCGCATCTTTTAGTAAATCAAAGAACTTTTTTTCATGCACATTTGGTTCTTCATTGTTCTCAGTGTAACAACCTAACCTTATAGCCCTTATTGAAAATATTTCTTTTAATAATTCTTTTTAGCTATAAGGTTAACATGTTACTCCTTCTTAGTCCTTATTTATTTTCAAGTAAAATTTTTCTTTTTCTAATTTAATCCATTTATTAATTAAATTAGGTATGGGATTATTTACTCGGTATTACATCCATACTATACGTAGTGGCAAAACTAAATAAATGATCAAATTTAGTTACAAGGTCCTAAATAAAACTTATATATATTCGTATTTGCTACATGTTTACAATAAATACAATGTCATTTAATATATATATTTCAGGATATGCATGCTTATACTACTACTAGGGTAAAGAGGTAACAAACCTGTCACTCAGACCCTTTAACAAAATTTCCTACTACTGGATATCTTTTATATATCCTGATATATATGATCATTTTTTATATACTTTCAAATAGCTTTTGTTCACATCCCTCTACTAAGGAGGGAGTTTCTTAATGGTTACTACATATACAGCTTAGATCCCCATAAAAGAACCTAAAAGGGAATATATAAGTATGCCATCTCAACTCTAAGCCACACCATAAACCACGACATCTGATATATGCTAGATACAAATGTGAGAAATAATTTCTCAATAGCTTTACAACCTTATCTTTTTAAATTAATCTGACATGCATCACCGTACTGATACAGAAAATAGTTCTACATTCTTTATTAAAATTTCCTCTCATATTCTATGGGATTAAATAAATAATTTCATTTAATATGAATGGCATAAATATATATGAATATATAATGTGACAATATATTATGACAATTCTAACCATTCACCTTGTACAATTTACCAGTATCATGATCACAAGAAACAATTTCTAAATATCAATAAATATAGGGAAACGATCATCATTCGTAGGAAAATAGATATCAGTCATAAGGAAATTTATAAATAATCTATTGCTAAAAGTCAAATCTCTGAGAAAGAAAGACTTAAGAGTATTGGGAGAGTCACCAAGTTAACTACTCCACGTACCACTACTTACATAAATGAGATAATTTTATTATCTATGTGACAATTCTGTCACTGGTACTATCTGAGGCATCTCTCAGTGGATCTGAGTATTGTGTGGTCACTGCCCTTACAGCAGATTATCCCATATACAATGGGAGTTTTCTTCCTTTTCTACCCCATAAAGGACTACTTAATTATTTTAGAAAAATTAAACTTACGGGATCACTGCTAACTGTGCAGATAATTTCCTCTTCGCTTTTAGCACGGATCATGCTGCTATGGAATCACCACCCCGTATTGTCAGATCCTATTCCTAGTACACTATCTCTTATATATAATCTAGGATGACTTAGCTTATACCCATGATTATGCCAAATTTTAAGTAAATATCTTCCTTTTTGTTAGCCATCTAGGCTACACTAACTTAGAATTTGCAACTATCACAATGTTTTCTAAAATTTTTATTCTGAGTGAATGTTTGACCATCCATACTTATGATGCAACCATGGAATGCCCAATGGCCGTCCCATACCGAAAATTGGTCACTCAATTACAAGCTTATCTATTCTAGAACATGTATCAGAAATACTTCCTCTAAGTTTTCTTTCTTACAATTCTATGTTTTTCTTTCTTGTTATGTTTTCATTTTTGTATCTATATTTCCCTCTCTTTTATTTAATTTGCCATGATACTATATTTTCACAATTTATAACCCTTGTATCAATTCCATGATTAAATTGCATAGACATGGGGGTATTATTCCCGACCAAGAGGAGAAATCAAGGAAAAATAATAATTTCTTACTTTAAATTTTTTTAATTTCCTCTCTTGCCATTTTATATTAGATTTACATACTATACCCTTTCATTTCCATACAATTTTTCATGTTATATTTCATCTTATTTTAAGGATCCTAAGGTGAACATTAAAAATTTTCTTTTTATCTTATTATTTTATTCCATTTTCAATCTATTTGTACATACATATAAATCATTTCTTTTTCCACAAAATACCTATAGGAATGTACACAAAATTTTCCCCATTCTTACCATAATTCATAAATGCTAGGAATTCATGATTTTGGGGATTTACATGTTAGTTAAGCCATTAATCCATTATATATATATATATATATATATATATATATATATATATTTGTTGTTTTTCCCATGTCTTGGCCAAAACCATAGTATATATATTGATACACAATTTTCACAAAAGTACCTCCATGTTTCGGCCAAGAACACCATCATAAAGAGAATGGGATAATTTTAAACAAACAACAATTCTCCTTCTTCCCTTACTTGTGACAAAAAATCCTTTAGAATACATGAACAAAATCAACCAAATTTCTTTTCCAATTTACTACCATGCTTTCGGTCAAGTGGAGGAGAAAGGGAAACCATATGCTTTCATCCAAAAATCAATTCTCCTTCCCTTCTTCCCCTTTCACCAAGCCATTATCATGAAAAACAAGGCAAAATTTTAGCAAAATTCCCTCCTTCCACAAACACACATGTCATGGCTAAGGGGGAAGAAAATGGAAATTCATATAGTTTTCACCAAATCTTTCCATTTATCCCATTTTCATCATAAATGAGTTGTGAAAAAACATTTATCCAACAAAATCATGTTCATTCAAGAAATATTTATGCATAATTCAAAATAGGGGAATAATTCATCAAAATGGAGTTAAAATTGAAAAATTGTCATAAAAACCTTAAAGCTTCCAAATAACACTCACATATGCATCCATTCATCATTTTAGACAAATAACATTAGAAATTTTTGCATTTCATGAATGTAGAGACAGAGGTGACACTATTCATGGCAGCCATGGGAGATACCAAAAAGCTTGAAACTTCCATGAATCAAGAAATAAATTATGGAAGGATGTAAAACTACCTTGAATTGTCAATAGAAATAATTTTACTTTGGAGTTTCCTTCCCTCTTTCACCTTCTTCTTCCTACTTCTTCCTTCTCGTGAAATGCTGCACTTCTCCCTCCCCTGTATCCTTCATGTCGTGGTGCTAGCTTGGAGAAGGAAGAGGATGTGTATTTTAAATAAAAGGTAAAAGACCATTTTGCCCTTATTTACAATTTTTACTTTACTCTTTACTTTTTCATCCTTTTTCCTTCATTTTTGCTTGAAAATTTTGACAATTGTCACAATATTAATTCCATAAATATTGTTATGATAAAACGACAATTTTATCTCCAAGGTTTAAAATTATAATTTTGCCCTTAGTATAAAATTATCATTTTGCCCTTTTAGCCAAAATAATTATTTTACCCTTTTATTGGCTTCCAACAATTTCAAAATTTTGAGAGATTATTCTTAAAGGAATTTATCATCATTTCCTAAGTAGAATGACAATTTTACCCTTGTGGTAAAATTACTATTTTTACCCCTGGGTAAAAATTATCCATTTTGTCTCCGGATATTTTTCTAAAGTCATAATGACTTCCAAATATTTTACTAGAATAATTATTACACTTTCAGATATTTTCCTGACATTACGATGACGTATCATAAATGCGCGAGATATTTTAGATGTGTAATGATTATATTTCGTCCTTTTATGAAACCTTTATTTTCTTCACTTTAGTCCCTAACTTTTTTTTCAATTTAGTCCCTGCCCTCATTTTCGAAATTCCTAAGGTAATTTCACTCAAATCTTCAGTCAGAGAACTGTTAAATTCATAAATTTAAAATATATTTGAACTCAAGAAAATGTAATTATTACACTCAGAAACACGATTCATTTTTTTATATTTGCAAAACCACACGCATCATGTATCATCTCATTAATATCATCAACCATAATATTGTCATCTTTCCCTTTATCATTATGAATAAGACTATGGGTTCTTACAAAGGCTTCCCCATGTAAGTCCCACACTTTGTAACTATCCCAAAAGCCTTTTTTCAGTAAATCCAATCTCACCATATTTATTAACTTAAACTATGTGTTCCTACACCCCTTGCATGGATATCAAATCAAAGTATTCACCCCTGGTTAATTGTATGCCTATTCAAGAAATCCATCCTTTATCTATTTTTTTCCTTACATGTCAATAAGATGTAAAATTAGTAATGGATGAAAATTTTTGCCATAAAAATGTATAGTGGGAACTTTATATGCTTGGGTAAATACTTGATACTTGTCTTTAACAATAGTAAATTGGGGAGCATTCTATAAAATCCATTACCCTTAACCAGAACATAATGATTTTACATAAAACCTACCTATAGTCAATTAAAATGACAAAATAGAAATAAAATATCAATAGTTTTGTGCTAAGTACCTAGAAACCTATTAAATTAATTAACATGACAAAATGGAAATAAAATATTTTAAAGGAGCATATAATTATTGCATAATGAATGTGAAACTTCCATGAAATGAACAAATTAATCATTAATAATAAATAAAAAGCTTCCTTCCACAAATTGAAGCCAAAGCATAAAAATTTAATAAAAAGCTTGCTTTCACAAATCTTCTTTCACTTAAGTTTCCTTCCCTCTCCATTAATCTTTCTCTACTCCTCTTTATAAAATTCACATATCAGTTAACCAAAACACTAGTAGATTAACCATTACTCCACCATTGATGACCTAGAATAGTATGTGTGAATCTCATGGCCAATTGATTGCATTATTTCTCAAGGTTTTAAAGAAGATATATGCTTCTGTATAAAGAGGACTACTCAAAACTTTGGTGTTGGAATTTTGAGATTAAATATTTGTACAAAGAGGTTCAACTATCATGGAAAATAATCTTTTAAAAAAGAGAAACTTTATTGACAGCAATACTCTCTAAGTTAAGCCTGCTTTTCAACATTTTCAAAGGAAATTTAGATATCTTGTTTTTCGAGAAATCAAATTATAGTCTTGTGGCTGAACTCTTTGATGAGAATAAATACACTCTTTGTAAGAATTATAGGAACTAACAAGAGGCTTGTTTTGTTTGGAAATGATTTGGATCAAAAGTTAGCTTGACAAAAATTCATGAGTGCCATCTTTTTCCCCTAAAAATTTTTTCTCTATTGTTTCAAGATATGCTTCAATCACTACTTTCAAACAAAATTTAATGAAGTTCATTGGTTTCAACTTAGATAACTTTCACATTAATTAAACCTAAGCACATATGAAATCTAAATTATCTAGAAGACTAGTCGGTGACTATCATGCCTCACTTTGTGATCCACATTCCACAGAACTACAAAAAGAAAAAAAAGTGCCATAAACCCTTAGCAGCCAATCAAACTGTGAATGAAAACATCAGGAACCACAATTCAAGTTTATTAACTTGAAAACATCTATCATGAAACCCCAATAGAATAAATATATATTCTTTTAAACAAGGAAGAAATCAAACCATTCACCAAATCGAATGACAATAGGAAATCACTTACAAAAATTACAGCAATAAGCCACTTAACAATGGAGATGTAGCTAATGAAGCGTTGGATGCAGCTCACTTGGTGCAATGACTAAATAATGAAAGAGATTTGGCATTTTTTTTACTTGTAAAATTATATTATATATTATATGCTGAATCACATAATGTTAAAGCTATTGTGGCGTACTTATTGGTTAATTACTTACTATTACTAATTTCCTTTTTTCGAATCATCTGTTGCAACTTTAGCATTTTATCAGTTTTGAAAAATTAAAGCCAGCAGTTTGTTGGTGCATTAATGGTGACATTTTAAAAGTCGCCATTGGAGGTCTTCATTGGCGACATTATTTATTGCCACCAACAATCTCTAGTGGCGACTCTGAAATTTTTGCCACCAAAAGACACTTATGGCGCCATTTGTGTTGTCATTAAAAGATTTTTAGTGGCGACATTTAAACAGTTGTCACAAAAAGATCATCAATGGCGACAATATTGTTGCCATTAAAGACCATTCTATGGCGACACAAGATGTCGCCACTAAAAGAGGAGGTTTAGTGGTGACTTTTATTGTCGCCACTGAAAATATTTTTTCTTGTAGTGTTTATTTTTATAATTTTTTTAAAAAATAAATCCTTCAATCATATAAATGTTATCATTTGATAATAATTAAACTTAAAAATTAATAAAATATTATACTCATTTAAGCGTTTGACTTAAAAATAAATATAAACAAAATTTTAACTTTACATAACAAATAGTTTTAAATTTTTTTTAAAAACATGGAAATGAAAACTAATTCTAAGAAATGAAAACTGAAAATATTTCACAGACCAAACATACCCTTAATTTTTTCCATAATGAAAATATTTTTTTTATAAAAAATTAATTTCTTTTATGTGATGGGCTCTTGAAATATTAAAGTAAATATTTTAGGTTCTTTAATTGAAGTTGAGAATACTTAGATAAAAACTATCACAAAAAGCCCACAATAAATTTTGGCCCATTTGCACTTTAATGACTTTTAAAGTTTTATTTCATAATGAACCAAATCATGCATTTAGCCCAACATATTTTTTCTTTTATATTGCTTATCTTACTTTGTGAATAAAATCAATTCCATTTCCAGCAAATAAAATTTTTCCCACCTCCTAATTTCAAAGATACCCGAGCATTAATTTAAAAAGTAATTTTTGTTAAAAAAAGGATTGGCAGGTGGCTAATAAAGTAGGAAGTAGATATCTAATGGAAAAGTGCAGAATTCTCTCTTCTCTGTACAATTCTGTGGCTCAAAAAAGAAGATTTAGTTGGAAGAAATATTGAACTTGTATGTTGAAGAAGTTTCACCCATCCCAAGGCAAGAAAAGCACATTATAAAGGCTTCATTCCTTGAAGACTCGAATAGACAAAAATTCTCCTCTGCTTATTATTCTCCAAAACTAAACGTCTGATTTTCTGAAAAGAGTGTTAACTTTTCTGAAATACTCCAAGCTATCTCAAGCCTGATAAAAGGAGCGTCCAACATTAATTACTTAGCTTCTGATGTTACCTGCAATGACTCTCCAGCATATATTGCACACTCTAATAGGAAAAAAATCAAATAATTTAAATGCTAATGTATTTTCCAATCATAAGTGGAGTGGTTGGACATACTGAAAATATTGGGAAAAAATTTCCCATCCTTCTGAAGCTTTTCATCTATTCTTTATTGCTTATTTACTCCTTGTGAGTTAGTTGGTTATTAAGCTTTTATTGTGATTTAAATTATCTTCATCTTTGGTCTTTCTATCTAGGTTTTTAGTGAGAACCTAAGATAGTTGTTTAAGAGATTTAGTGTTGGGCTTAAATCATTAGGTTATTGATTTGAAGGTTTTTTGGAAAAGTTTCTAAGTTTTATCATTGAGAAATACTTATAGGTGTAAAAACATGTGTTAATCAAGGGTTGCCTATTGTATACTGGTATAAAAGTTATGGATATTGATTCCTTGAGTAAGGTTACCTAAGAGTATTTATGGTGAATTTCCTAGGTTATTTTAGGTGTATTTCTAGGATTTAGGGGTGTAAAAGAAACATTTTTTGATACTTTAAAGGGTCTCCAAGTATATAGTGGCATAAAAGTGGTGTATGCTAATCCCTTAGAAGAATATTAACTGGTTGTATTATTTGGTGATTGCCCAGTTAGTGAATTCCCTTACTTTGTGCTTGTGGAGAAGACGTAGGATTATAATTTTGATATGAACCTCTATAAATATTGTGTGTAATTCTATCTATATCTCTACTCACCATTAACCTAAAAATATTTCTGAAGTAGCTTCCAGACTAAAAGTTTTCCCTCTGCTGAAATTGACTACTTTGAATAGGAACCTAATTTCTAGTATACACCTAATTAACAATTTGTAAACCTGTAAAAATCAAGTTTTTGAAAAGAAAACCAATTCAACCCCCTTCTTGGTTTATTATTTAGCTAACAATTAGTATCAAAGCTTGGTCTCTATATTACAAGATTAACCTCATAGAGAAAATATTAAGACCAAAATGAGTTAATGGACTGAAGCATCCACCTCCAAGAAGGAAACTCATAAAGAGGCATTCACCTGCTATGAGTACATTAATTTTAGGCATATTAGGATAGATTATCCATTATTGAAAGGTGGAACAAAAGGAAAGAAAAATGCAATGATAGCAAAATCTACTTAGAGTGGTGATCATTTACCGACTATTGATAATGAACAAAAGGATGATGAGAAGGATGCTGCTAATCTCTACTTAATGAAAAATACTGACTCAGAAAGCAACGAAGAACAATTTAACGGTGAGGTAAATGATCAACCATCACAACAAAAATTTATAGCTTCAATGGCAACAAAATTCGCCAATGAAAGTAAAAAATTCGCCATTAAAGGTCTTCGGTGGTGACAAAAAAGTTGTCACATGTCAACACTGAAAATCTTGTGACTAAAGATTTTTACTGGTGACAAAAGTGAGTCGCCACTAATAATAAATATAGTGGCATTTTTTGTAGCCAATAAAAAAAGAAATTTTTCACCACAAATGTTAAATTTTAAAAGTCAAAAGTCATCACAAAAACTTAAATTTAATGGCGACACATTGGTTGCCATTGAATCTAGACTTAGTGGCGACAAAAACATGTCACCACCTAAGGTTGATGTGGTCATGACAAATTTTTGCCACTGAAAGTTGATTCAATGGCGACACTTTTCTCTCCTAAATCATCTTAATTTTCATTTTGTTGTTTTTGATTTTTTTTTTTTCAATTTTCATATTCTTTGCCAAAATACTGCTATATGACACAAAAATAATGTTACATAGTTATCAATAATTACTAATATATTACAACGATCAGTAACTACATATTTTTCAATAATTACAATACTAATTGCAATAAAAAAGAAAACATCCAAAGCATCATTGTTGTCTAGAATCACTACTCCTTCTTGAATTTTGTCCCTATTTAAAAGACAAACAATAAGGATAATTATAATGAGTCTCATGATAATAAAGTTACAAAGAGTCATAGATTAAAACAAAACAAAAAAAAGCAAACACAATACCAACAAATTACTAAAGTGGTAAAAAGGAAACAAATAAATGTATAAAATAAGCTAATGTTCATGTATTACTTCTCTTTCACAATTCAGCCCAAAAATAATTCCTATGAATGAAGTGATTAACTTTGTCCTTGAAAGTTTATTACATCAAAACAAAAAACCTAATAGATATCTAAGTCAAAACATATAGCAATCCAAGTCAAAAAAAAAAAAATCTAACATATAGCAATCTAAGTTTATTACATTAGACACTATAATTTTAAATTTAATTACTTTCAGCACAATGACATTAAATTTCATCATAATGCCATCAAAGTAAGTGTAATATCAACAAATTTTGAACACAATACTATTAAATTCTATAAATTGATACAAAAAATTGATAGGTCAAACCAATCATTTATAGACCACTAGACGAATAAGCATATTAGTGCACTTATTTAATTGGACTTACTTTTGATATAGTTACCTATTCATTCATGATTAATTTTGTCTATCGATTCTTTATAGACTAGATGTACCTAGCTAATAATATCTTATGATAACTTTCATAATAAAACGTGTAAATTTGCTATTAAAAATTATGTGAGAAGAAACTATAACAGAAACCTAACTTCTAGCACATATTTTAGTATAGATCAGCCATCCTTCCCTTCCCCTCCCCACCATAAGTTAAACGCGAAAGGATCGCCTGCTGTCCATTCTCCCTGCTGTCTGCTGCTGTCGACTTTATCCTCGTCGTCTAATTCATTTGAGCGACCTCGTGGTGCCACGTCGTGCTGCCTTTTTTTTTTTTCTTTTCCAGATATATGAAATGGTGCGTTTCATAAATTGAGTAAAACACACTGAGGCAAACCGAGGGCATTTTCCTCCATAGTTGCATTTATGGGTTTTGCTTTGCTTCGATCGAAAAGCATTTTCGCTCTCTCTGTACAGAGCTTTACTTGAAGTGAAGCTCATGTGAGTGTGACAATGGAAGCAGAGCCTTTGCGAGTTATTCCCTCTCTAGACGACATCATCGATTTCTCTTCCACTCTCTGTTTTATTATGATATATACATATGCTTTTTATATAATGTGTGTTTTAGAGGGGAAGGAGGTGGACCCCACAAGAAAATTAAAGAGAACAAGGTATGGTGAAGGAAGAGGATGTGGGTATTAAACTTGGTCTCAGAGTTGGTGCTTACTTTGCAGAAGTAATAAGCCTTGCAATCCCATGCAAGGAGAAGCCTTTGTTCACGGAGGCACAGAGGCGTGATCTCGAGCATCAAGCTTTCATCTTTAAGCACTTTGCATAGAACCTTCCTGTTCCTCCGAAGCTTGTGTTTCCCATCTTTAGAAGTGTGGCTGCCACTTCTGAGTCCGGCTTTGGCGGCATCTGCTTGCAGATGATTATGGACTAAGAAAGAAAAAGAAAAAGAGAGTCTTAAGCACTGTTTCATACGTCTGGAAAAGAAAAAAAAAAGGCAGCGCGACGTTGCACCACGAGGTCGCTCAGATGAATTGGATGGTGAGGATGAAGCCGACAGCAACAGACAACAAGGAGAACAGACAGCAGGTGATCCTTTCGCAAGTTAAACACTAAGTGAAATAGCGAAAGGAAGAGAAGAAAAGGAAGAAATGTTGGACAACTTACAGGAGAGATTAAATGAGATGAGAAAAAATTAAATAAACTAATTTTTAGTACCTACGTCAGTTGCTTTATGATGATTATTTATATTATTATTGTATTAGGAAGATGCTATATGTTTAATTGACCATAAACTCATGTACATTTAAGTAAATGAATACTTATAAACCTATAAAATTGCAAGGCCAGTTACTATCTAGTCTTAAAGGAAAGATAGAACAAAGAAGTACCTTAAATCCTAATATCGAGTAATATCCTAATAAAATGAATAGAGAGAATTGACAACACTTTCGAGAAGCCAAAGTGGCCGACAAAGAGATATCCACTTCTTAGGGAAGACAAATTACAGGTACTTCTGTTGAATATTTTAAAGCTAGAAAACACATTTAAATGGGGTTGGATACTAAAAAAGCTTTTCCAACAACATAATAATTATTATTCACAACCATTATTCTAAATATAAAGATAAAAATAATAAGAGGTTAAAATAAATAATAAAAATTTAAAAGTTAATTAATTTTTTATTACTTAATTTTATTATTTTAAAATATATTAATTATATATTTTTTAAAATTACCATACATTTAAAAACTAGTGAAGTCATTATTATTAATTATATATATGCGTTTGGTTATGAAATAATTTGTAATATATAAAGAAAATTTTATAATTTTTTTGTCTAAAATATCAATATTCAAAATTTTATTAGATTCTAATTAATTTATATCGAATTAATAGAGATGTCATAATAGAAGTAAACCTCTTTTAACAAAAATATTTTTATATACAAAACTTAAACTTAAAACTTTACTTAATAAAAATAAATTACTTAATACTCCAAATAATTACTTTGTGGTAAAATTTTATAAGTTTAATTAATTATATGTGTGTGTATATTTAACGACTTATACTGCTGGAACACGCAGCCGCCCAAAGATGCTATATTCTCTTGGAGGATATGAGAGGAGTTTTGTTCCTTCGTGTTGTTTCTGTTTAAGCCTTAATTAATGGCTCTCTTAATTTGTTGATTAAAATATTTATAAAATAGACAAAAATGACAAATCAACTTATTCATGCGAAGAGTTTTCAAATAAACACTTTCCTATTTCGGAATATTATGCATATGGTTGTAGGTTGCAGCCATACGTAACGTACAAGGATTTTGGGGTTGATTTTAATTTTTTTTTATTTCAATTTATCTTTTGCTTCAATATAATTTTATATAAAGTATTGCATTGAAAAATAATTAGTGTTAAAACCATTTTTTTATTTTGCATAAAGTTTTAATTTTTTCCCTTATTTTTACTAATTAATGTAATTTTCTTCCTCTTGCTAAATGTCGTCAATTATACGTGAAAGTTAAGCTAAATTATCCTACTCAAATCATAATTGAAGCTCAAATGAGCTTCATAACGGTTTGAAATTTTTTTTCACATTTTTTATTTTGGGCATTCAAAATCTAAAACTAAAAAACGTAAAAAAAAAAATGTTTAAAAGTTGTATGGAGACTAACTTAATGATTATTTAGTTTTATATAAATTTTTATATCAACTCAGCTCTAGTAAAAATAATTTTATATAAATTTTATATATAATTTTACTGTTAATGACATATACCAATGAAATTTGATCATGAAGAGAAATTTCAACTATTAGTAAAGATAAAAATAAAATTGAGACAAATTAAAAGAAAATATATGGGACAAAAAGTTAATTTTGCCTAAAAAAATATAAATATATGTATATATCAAAAAGTATAAAAAAATTACTATCAAAATTTAAATTTTATTGAAATTTCTTATCCAATCAGATATAGTATTTTAACTAAACTTTAAAATTATGAATTTGATTAAATTTTATTTTAAATTACAATATTCCTTTAATTTATATGAAAAGATTACAGTTAACTCACAATCTATTGGCCACGTTGTACTCAATATATAATAACCTGTATATTATGGTCTAAATTGATTATTAAATTTTATTTCACTATGAAAATTTTATTTCTTCGGTGGAATTTGTAGTAAAAAATTTGTTTTTTCTATCTGTTAATGGTCAAACTTTGACTAAAAAATTTTCCTTGGTAAGCAAGAATTTATGGCGAATTTATGATTCATAATTTAAGCAAAAAATTTGACCGTTAGTTTCTCAGCTTTTATTATAACGTGTAAGAGAAGACAAATCTGAACTATGACTATCTTCGGAGACCAAATGGCCTAGGGTGAGAGTACAAAGCTAGGCAGAAGGTTCCGTATTTGAATAAGAGTTTGAAATTTCTAAGCTATGTGTTAAGACTTCTTTTAGTTTGTAGATACATATTTTAAATTTTTATTTTAAAAAAATTAAACTTAACGTAAATAAAAGAAACAAAACGCCCAAGTGGTGAATTTTTCACATGTATCATATAAAAAAAATGGTAAAAGTGCCTTTTTCATTCTTTAAATTTAGTGTCTATTTCAATTTTCCTCCAAATCTTTTTGTTTTACCAATTTCATCCTCCATATTTATAGAAAATTTTAATTTCTAATAATATTCAAATTAGTAATGGAAATTAATGTGACTAGGTAAAGAATACTTAAGGATGATGGTAAAGATTTTGAATCTTCTATTGTAAGTTGTTTGTTTGAGGCTTGTTTGACATTTTGTTTGATATTTTTAACAGTAATTTTATATGTTGTTAAAGTATGTTTTAATATTATTTTAATAAATATTATTTTTATTATAATTTTTATTTAAATAATTAATTTATAATAATAATAATATTTGTTACAGAACTTTAATAAAAAAAAATCACGGCTAAAAATCAAACGTCAGCCAAGCAAACAATCTGGACGCGATGATAAAAGGGCTGCCTCACAAAGGGTTACAATGACCAGACCTGGGCGACTATTCAATGGTCTGGTTTGGCTATTAATATACCAATAACATTAATAAATTAGAAAGACATTAAGATATTTATAAACATATAGATCGAAATTATAAACACAAAAAAATTAAAACAAAATTGAAGTGATCCTAATGTTAATGGATGAAAATCACATTTCTTTATTACTTATCATAATAGATTTCCAAATATTTAAGGAACTAAAATTTTTAAATACCAATCACTACGTAAATGTAATTCCATTGGAAGGTGATATATGGAGCCTTGTACAAAACATAAATATGTATAGCCCTACTTTTTGGTTAAATTAAATTTTATTAAAAATATTATAATAAAAAATTAATTATTGTGTGACAAAATTATTAAATATGTATTTTTATCAATATTATTAAATTTGATAAATCATTAAAAAAATATTTTCTATAGCTAAATTATTGAAAAGGGAAGATAAGAAAATGAGTTTGTAATGAATATTTTATGAATGCGTCCACAAATTAATATATATGATTTTAAGTATTTATTATCATTAATTTTGATTAAGTTTTTAATTTTTATTTAGGCATAAAATGACGCTAAATATCTAAAATATTTCAATCAATATAAAATTTAGGAATGTCTCTGCATTTAGAATAAACTTAGAAATTTGTATGCGTCTCTAGAAATGGAGAATAGAGATGAAATAGCAACAAAAAAGTGATCAAAACCTAGAAAGGTCTCCTTACCCGTCTAGCAGTCCTGGATCGCCACCCTAGTTTGAAAATTACATGCTTTTACGATTCAAAAATAATATCATATTTCACATGAGAGAGATACACGGTGACAGAACTTGCACAAGATATCATATCACTAACGTCGTTTTCCTTTTTCTATATTATAATAACTTTAAAAGAATTTTCATTATTTATTTTTAAAATTATATATTAAATAATATAACATATAAAATAAAATATATTATATAAAAATATATTAAAATAATAAAAAATTATAACAAAAAATTGAGATAACTTTTTATTATGAAATTTATTATTTTAAAAAATTGACAATCACATTTTTATATGCAAAAATTTTAGTATTTATAAAATAAATTAGACTTATATATAATTATTTATATTTTTTTATCAGATTTTTTAATTAAAATAAAATATGTAAAAAAATTTAAAAAAATTAATTATAAAAGATATTAATTATATAAATTATACGTTTATCAGTCTTTAATTAAAAAATTTGATAACAAAAAATATTACACTTAAATTTTTTTTCCTTTATAATATGAATAGGTTATTTTCAAATTCAATAACAACTATATATGTGTAATTATTTATATTTTTATTATTAAGTTTTTTAATTAAATAAAATATATAAAAAAATTAATTAATAAATATAAATTATAAATATGTTAATCTTTAATTAAAAAAATATATGAAAAATATAAAAAAAAATTTCCTTACATAATATCAATAGGTTATTTTCAAATTCAATAACAACTTCGAGGAATGATATTCAAAACACGTGCATGCATGGACCATGCCTATATAAACTCTTTTCATGCACCTGTATCATATCTCATCGCCTTGCCTTCCATCATCAAACACAAGTAAAGTAAGATGGAGCTTCATGTGCTTCTCCTTACTCTTTTCCTTTCAGCCCTTCTTCTCCTTTTCTTTCGGCCCCACCGCCATCGCCTCCCCCCGTCTCCTTGGCCGCAGCTCCCGATCATCGGCCACTTGCACCTCCTCGGCCCCCTCGTCCACCAGTCCCTCCACCGCCTCTCCCTCCGATACGGTCCCTTTTTCTCTCTTAACTTCGGCTCTGTCCCATGCATCGTCGTTTCTAGTCCTCACTATGCTAAGCTTTTTCTGCAAGACAACGAGCTCTCCTTCAGCTCTCGCCTTGAATCCATCGCTACCAAACGCCTCACTTACGACGCCTCTCTCGCTTTCTCTCCCTATGGACCATACTGGAAGTTCATCAAAAGGATAAGCTTCAACGAGCTCTTCGGCTCTCGAGGCACCAACAACTTCAAGCATTTGCGGGCCCAAGAGTATGACGGGCTTCTGCGCCTTATGGCTCAGAAAGCCCGGGCTTGTGAGCCCGTGAATGTCACTGAGGCTTTGCTGAAGTTGACCAATAATGTAATTTCCAGGATGATGATGGGAGAAGCTGAGGAGTCGAGGGACGTGGTGCGAGAGGTGACCAAGATGTTCGGAGAGTTTAACGTTGCTGACTTCATTCCCATATTGAAGAAAGTGGACTTTCAAGGGTATGGGAAGAGAATAGAGGATCTATTTCAGAGGTTTGATTCGTTGGCAGATAGGATTATTACTAAACGCGAACAAGAAAGGAAAAATAGAAAGAACTTGAAGGAAAATGGTGAAACTGAAAGTCGGGTCAAGGATTTTCTTGATATTATGCTTGATTATGGGGAGAATGAAAGCTCAGAGATTAAAATTAACAGGACCCACATTAAGGCCCTAATCATGGTAATTAAACTTCCTGCTCTGATTTTACTCTTTAACTTTTAAAGGACTTTTTTCAGCTAATTTATATTTCTTTACGTATTTATTATATATATATATAGGTTAAATTATTTTTGCAATTTTTATAAATTTATTTATTTTTTAATTAAGTCTTTATAGTTTAAAATTTTATAATTGTGTTTTTATAAATTAACAAATTTTTAATTTAATTATTTTTGTCAATTTTTTGTTAAAATTATATTAAATTTTTTTAATGTTAATAACATATAATATCGTAGTATTCAAAATATGTATAATTTAAGTCATTAAAAATAAGAAAAAATAAATAAAAATATAAAAATAGTTTACATATATGAAATAAAATATAATTTATAGTAAAGTAATATGAATAAATTAATTTAAATTAAGTAAATTCAAAGATAATGTATAATTAAAATATTATACCAACAAATTTTGACAAAAATTTAAGTATAGAGATTAATTTTAAAATGTATTAAATTAGAAAGACTTCATTACAAATTTTGAAATTATAAAAAAAATATATATATATATATATATTGGTCGAACCGTTGAAAATTAGTTTATATCACGTAATTGATTTGAACTCGTTCAGAATATTTTTCACTTAATTTAATTTTTGATTAGTGATGAAAAAGACACTAATTTTATGAGGGGATGTGCAGGATTTCTTCACAGCAGGTACAGATACTACCGCTACTGCAATAGAATGGGGCTTAGTAGAGCTCATGAATCATCCCAAGTTACTTGAAAAAGCCCGCGAGGAGATCAATGACGTGGTTGGAAATCATAGGCTTGTTGAGGAATCGGACGCTCCAAACCTTCCCTTCATACAAGCTATTGTAAAAGAAATATTTCGTCTACATCCACCAGTCACTTTGGTTTCTAGAAGATGTGTGAAAGAGTGTACCATTGACAACAAGTATGTGATCCCAGAGAACTCCTTGCTCATTGTTAATGCTTGGTCCATGGGAAGGAATCCAGAGTTCTGGGAAAGCCCATTGGACTTTCGGCCCGAACGATTCTTAAAGCCCACAGCTGAAAGTTCCTCGAACTCCAAGGGTCTTGTGGATGT
Source organism: Senna siamea (assembly GCA_031216115.1). Lineage (NCBI taxonomy): Eukaryota > Viridiplantae > Streptophyta > Magnoliopsida > Fabales > Fabaceae > Senna > Senna siamea. Next base: position 17,925,319 of record CM062356.1, read on the forward strand.
GAAGGGACAACATTTTGAGCTTCTGCCATTTGGGAGTGGAAGAAGGATGTGTGCTGGGCTCACATTAGCCATGAATGAGGTGCCTGTAATACTAGCTTCACTCATACAGTGCTTTGATTTTCAAGTGGTGGGTCCTGAAGGAAAGATTTTGAGGGGTGAAGATGATGTTATTGATGTGGATGAGAGTTATGGCTTAACTGTTACACGGGCTCATAAATTGGTGTGTGTTCCTGTCCAAAGACCCATATGTGGGACACTTAACTTAGGCTCATAATTCTAGTAAACTGGTTTAGATCTTATTTAAAGTCAGTACTTATTAGTGTAGGTATTTCTACTGCAACAATATATATATATATATATATAATTTAAAATCCTTGTTTTACTGCTTCTATATATCTTTTTGAATAAATGTTTCTTCAAACATATTAATTTATTGACTTGAGCTAAGGATAGTGTGTGTTTTACGTTTCATTTTTGCTTCTTGATTCTACTTCAAACGTGAAATTTTGATTTCATACTTCTCACATAAAAATATATTGTATTACCGTTTAAAAAAATTTAATGTCTTTGTAAACCATACAAAAGTAAATATGAATTTAGTTAATTTAATGTCAATTGAAATTTAAACACAGATTTCTGAACTACCACGTAGGCCATAAACTACCGTGTTCCGATTGCAAGGCCCGTATGTGGAGTTAACACTTGTTCATAAATCTAACTATGTTTGATACGTTTTAGTTTGGTTTGAGTTTGAAAAGTTTTTTTTTTTCTTTGAATTTAGAAACATCATATATATATATATATGTCTAATTATAGATTAATTAAATATATGTCATGTTTAAATTATAAAATATTTATTTTTAAAATATATTATTTTAACAATTATTTGTTTTTAAGAACAATAAATTTAAGAAAGACAAAATTTTAGATCATAATATTATTCAGATTAATAAATTTAATTAAAAGAGTAAATTTTAATAAAATAAATTATCTTTATACTTTTATGTTAGACTAAAATTATAAAGAAGTGTAGATTGTCGTTTACTATTATCTCTTTTTTTAATATACTATTTTCATGTTTTATTGTTCCATATCATTTGATATTTTATTTTTTCTAAATTTTTAAAAATATTTTTTCTCTTTTTTTATTTAATATTTTTAACTTATATCCTTTGTTTTTCTCTCTATAAATCTCAAGTTTTTTTCACCTATAGGCATGATAAACTACTTTTCTTTAAAATTGTTATCAAATTATTAATAGATTTTTTTAATTTATCATTTATACATAACTCATAGAAATTTAATAATTGAGATGAATATATTTTTCAATAACTTTTTTTAATTATCTAAAAAATAATAATAAAGTAAATCATATAAAATAATATTTATGATAAATATGTGTTTACTTTTATGTATAATAATTGATGTGAAAGTATTCAAATAAAAATAATGATGTGCTCAGCAATTAATTTATTTAATCTTAATATAATATAATTTTATAAAATAATTAATAATTTTTGAAAAAACTATTATGTACATAATTTTCAATCTCGACCCCCTAATAAAATTTTTTTTACCTCCGCCCCTGCCTATTATGCTCCCTGATGACAGCCTAATCTAGTGGTTGCATGAATTTATATAATATTTATACAATATATTAGTGTAATTATAAAAATGTCCTGAGCTATTGAAAAAGTGAGGATAAAACTTCCATAGATATGACTCGAAAATTTTGAACATTGGTATTTGGGCTTTGAGTCTGTTTAACACTTGGGCCCATAAATTGAAATTCAAACACAGAAAGATGTGGGCCAACCCAAGTTCAACAAGTAACATGATCTAAATCTTTATGTTTACTCTTTCGGAACAAACTAATCCTACCATTCTCTTTTCGGAATCTCGTATTAATTTTTTGCCTGTAATACACTATGCTTTAGTTGTAACTAAAGCAACAACAAAAATGCCATCATCATCACCTGCTCCTCTCACCCATCAACTCCATCAAGACGTACGTAGTTTTATTACTATTTATACCTCTCCTTCCTGCTAACTCTATTATCATATCATCTCCTACAAACACATAAGCTTCATCATCATTATCATCATCATGACAAGCCTTGAATCCAATATTTCTGCAATGAAAACCCTACTCTTTGTGCTTGTTTTATCCCTTACACTCTCTTCCACCACATCGACTCGAATCCTCATTGATTCAGATAACGAATCTCCTCAAGACTCTGCTGAAACCCCCATTTCCAGTACTCTCCCTCTTCCATCAGCCACCACCGATGCTTCCGACCCCCACCACCCACTCACCTTCTTCATGCACGACGTCCTCGGTGGATCGAACCCGACAGCTCGAGCCGTTACCGGAGTTGTAACAAACCCAGCTCTGAACGCCCAAGTAGCATTCGCGAAGCCCAACGGAGCCAACCTTCCTCTCAACAGTGGCCTCCCTCAGAACAACAACAACGTGGGATTCCTCAACAACAACAACCTTCCATTCCTGACAGGGCTTAGCGGAAACCCAGGAAACGTGATCAGCAACAACAATAACAACATCTTTAACAACGGAAACGGCGGGGTTGGATTCTCGGTGACGAACGTGAATCAGGTGCCAGCTGGGATGACGTTGCAGAAGCTCATGTTTGGGACGATGACGGTGTTTGACGATGAGTTAACGGAGGGAGAGGAGTTGGGGTCAGGATTGGTGGGGAAGGCACAAGGGTTTTATATAGCGAGTGCAGAGGATGGAACGGGACAAGTGTTAGGTTTCACGGCTATGTTTGAAGAGAATGGTTATAAGGATAGCTTAAGTTTCTTTGGAGTGCACAGAACTCAAGTTTCAGAGTCACATATTGCTGTCATTGGAGGCACTGGAAAGTACCTTAATGCCCAGGGATTTGCTATTACTAAGACATTTCCTGTGACCAGCAATGATCAGCATAATACTGATGGAGTGGACACTCTGCTTCAGATCACTGTCTATCTTGCATACTAGAATTATTAATTAATCTCATCGATCTCAATGTGATCCACCTCTTTAATTTGTACGTGTTTTCCAATTTCCTGTTTCAATGAGCATATATTAATGTACTCACTTAATTGCAATTTGAAAAACATGTTATGATTTAAATTAAAATGCCATAATCCATTTTCATTTCACATTTTGTTGCTACTAATGAAAGAGTTTGCATATGGTATATACAAGATATAATATCAAATACAGTGCTGATATTGAATTCATATGCAAACTATTTAATTAGTAGCAACGAAATGCGAAAGAGTTTCATTAAAAGTGCTGTTTGGACATGCATATGGAGAATTAGCTTGAAATTAAATGATTTTTGGCTATTTTAAACTTATTTTGTGATCATTTGAATTAACATGGTAAGAGTAGTTTTATATTTTGGATATCTTTAGAGTTAATACATTACTTATTTGTAAACATTTGAATGATAACAATTTTGATTGATGATATATAAAATTTTTGAGATATATTTACACATTTTTATACGGATACTTTTACATACAAACTATTATATATAATATATCAAAAACTAAATTATTTACAAAAAGAATAGACATAGATTGAAAATCATTTGTTGATGCTTTCTTATTAAAGTATTTTCAACACTTTCAGTGGTTAAAAATACTTTCTGACAAATGCTTTTACTCGCCATTGAAATTTATTCTATGATTTTTAGAAGAATATTTTTAATGGTCAATAAATGTTAAAACTACTAAAAAATATTTTATCAATGATAAATAACTATCGATAATACATTTTTTTATAATATTTGTATTGACACTTCACGATAATTAAATGACTATTGATAAAAGAAATATCGATGGTGAAACATACCTTTTTCAACAATAATAACAGTTGGTCCTTGAAAACAGCACAGTTTCTTGCAGTGGTATAAGGCTATAAATAGTTATTAGTGGCTTGGCATGCATTAAATGCATGTTAATTTTGTTTACCTTTAAATATAAAATAAAAATTAATTTTTATAATATAAAATAGTAAAAATTATTTAACTTACTCTCTTAACATATTTTAACTTTCCACCTTTCACTCTCCTATTTTTTTTTATATTTTTTTATATGCATTAATAAATCATTTTAAAAACCACTGAGTAAAAGGTTGAAGAGGAGATCAACCAATACTATGAAGTGCATACTCTATAAAGTACATTGTATAATGTGTAAAATAATGTTTTATTTTTTACATTAACTTACTAGTAAATTAATGTACAAAAACAAAAGCTACCATCAAGTTGGAAGTTCGGGAATTTGGTAAAGGGAGAATTATATTGTTCCGTTAAGGTGGCCTTCATTTTCAAGTACTATCATCAATATCAATTCATGATAATCATATCTAATCCTCTTACGGATCTTAATTCAAAAATTATGTCTGGCTTGTCTCGTAAAGCAGCAGAAGCCAACAAAAGCCTTTGGATCCCATCTCTAAATATCAAAATCATTAACGTTTTCACCTTCATCTTTCTTTTTTCCTCTTAAACCTATCATTTTCAACTTTCACTCATTCATCCATTCATTGCATATAAGACGCACATACCATACTACCGCTTTTTCATCTTTTTGGGACCCTCCTGTTTCCCCTTTTGTAGTTTCTTCTAGTCTTTTTCTATTTTAACATATTCTTGTTATTTAATTTTCTATAACACCAAAACCCTATACTTAATTAATTATTCCATTTTTCTGGCAATAAAATAATAATAATAATAAATAGGGTGCAAGCACTCACTCAAAATTTAAATTTCTACATCCTCTTGGTTTTCATTTTCTCCTCCGGTCCAATATACATATATATATATATATATTCCTAATTAAAATAATACTTCATTAACAATTTACCACATTCATAGTCCCGAAGATCATGTACATAAGTTAGCTTTGTATTAATTTTTTAGCTTCTCAGGTAAACTCTGTAATATTGATGTCACCTACGTCACATGATTGTTATTGAAATTATAAAAGATAATGTCTTTAACATTAAGAGACATTATTTAAATTATGAGAAAGAGTATTTACCTCAAAAAATTAGTTTATTAAATAAAAATATATTATAAATTAAATATTATCTTATATCTTTAATTTTATTTATATAAAACAAAGAATGATGATAAAGGCAAGACACGAAGCAGACCCACCTCCGGCATACTTGACCATGCAGCCATAAAAGTGGACTCTTGTGTCATCATTTTCTTAACCGTAGGGAAGGTCCATTCACAGAAAAAAGTAAAGTGAAGCAGCCTCCAACTTTAATTGGTCACCACATGACTTACCACTTTAATTAACTAACAGTCTCTATTCATACCTTCTTCAATTGAAGACGCCCTAAACAAATTAAACCACACTCTATTACTATTAATATGACCAATTACATATGATAATATATATGATCATAAATCATGTTCACAGTACTGATCAGCACTTTTCAGATTTTTATCCATTTTCTTTTTCATTGACAGTACTGAATAAATACACCGATGAATCATTGCCCCACAAGGTGGGCTTCATGTGGGCATGCACGCAAGAGTACTGAAATCTTGGTCTTTCACTGAAATGAAAGAAAGCAATAAGGAAGAGATCGATGGTCTAAGGCAACATAATTATAAGTAACCCGAACCATGAAGATTTCCACTACAGAAAACACACAAAAATGGTGGCTTCACATATACCTACATTACATATATCCATGTAAGTCATCAAACTCTGTAAATAATAATTATACAAACACACACCAGGTTTTTCAAACTATATATAGAATCGGTTAAGTTAATTGATATATATATATATATATATAGCTCATGTCGACCATGGAGACGATGGCCAAAGCTGTGCTTTCTTCACCTTGGACACACTAGCCAGTACACCCAATGGCGTCACATCTCCCATAATTGTTACTTTCTTTGTCTCAATATCTATGCTAAACGATGTCACTCCTGTGTACAATTAATTCCCATAACAAAAGAAAGAGAAAAAAATTACATTCAACATTTATAAATTTCGATGCATTTAATTAATAAATACCAAGTCTAAAATCCAAAATTTCACTAACAATTCCTCAACATAATAATCTCTCACCTTCCATTCTGGAAATGTGTTTTCTCACTTTGGCTGCACAGCCCTTGCAGTGCAATGACACCCTCAAAACCACAACCTATATATAAAACATATATAATATATAATACAATATTACAAATAATCATATTAAATTAAAAAAAATCTGTAATAAATAACAGTCCCACACATTATTAATCATCAATTTTCGAAACGAAATTACTTGGTTCCGAGATCGAGACGAAGAAGAAGAGTTTAACACAGGAGAGTCGTCATCTCTAATATTCACTGGTGTGACTTCATCAGACTGTGAAACCCAATCGACAAAAGGCGCGTCGCTGAGGAGCTGTCGTCTGGATGAACCAGTACAGTACTGACTATACGCGTACGGTTCGTTAACTTCAACACAGCTTTTCCTGCGTACGGCGTCGTTTTCGTTCTCTGCCGAGCTCTTTCTGTGCTTCTGGAAATAAGGCTTGGGATTAATGGGGACATGGGACGAACAAGGGACACGAGTTTTGGGGGTACGGTGCACCGTAGAACGCTGGACGTCCATACAGGAGATCACTGCCGTGGAAGCAGGGGAAGAACAGAACAGATCCATTCCTTTCATGATTATAACTATAAGACTAGAGAAAGAAATAAAGAAGGAATGGAAGCTATGGCTCTAGAAAGTGTACTATGCAAATAGAAACATCTTCTCAAGGCTCTCTCAATTCTAAACTGCTTTTTTTTTTTTGTGAATGAGAGGCATTAGGTCCCACTCTCAAAGAGAGAGTGGGTTAGATTGATGTAACTAAGATAAAAGTATTTTTTATATTTTTAAATTTTATATTAATTTTTAATTTTTTTAAGAAAAATTTTATAATTAATTTTGTCTATAAAATTTTAAATTAATACCATTAATTTTGTCTTATAATTTAACGTTATCTAAATTATTAACAAAAAATAATGATATAATATTATATTTAAAAATAAATATTAAACTTTTAACAAAACCTCTTAAGTCACATACGAAGTATCTATTAAAATATTTATTAAAAAATTTAATCTTCACATAGTAATTGAGTAAAAGTAAAAATATTATAATTTTAAAATATTTATTATTTTTGAATGTTTAAATAATGTCAAAATTTTATTAATACTTTTATTTTTTATTATCAAATGTCATATCACTATCAAATGTTAAATTATAAAATAAAATCAATTATAATTCAAAATTTTAGAGATAAAATTAATAGTAAAAAAAAATTCTAGGAACAACATTAAAAATTAATATAAAATTTAAAAATATAAAAAATATTTTTGCTGATAATTAATATATCAATGTTGGCCTCTATTATGTGAGTAGAGTCCACCACTTAATAAATTTTGTGTATATCTTATTTTTTTACATGACATAATCATATTATTTTTTTATAAGAAAATCATAATTTGTCATTAATTTTTATTTTTAAACTTATATTAATTATTATTTTCATAATACATTTTATCTTAATTTAATTTTTAAAATATTATAATTTTTAATTTAGTCCTTAAAAGTATTCTTTAAATAATTTATTTCTGTTATATACATATTTAATTAAGTATTTTAATTACTATTTTGACTTTTCATAGTATTATTTGGCTATCCAGAAAACTAAGGTAAGAATTAAATTATTTAAAAAACATATATTAATAATTAAAATAATAATGTAATTTTATTTTTGTTAATTTTAAACGGTGGAGTGTTAAGAAGTTGTGCTCATCTTTTTGGTGTGTGATATGATTACTACCACTAGTTGTGGAATTAAGAAAGCTAATACAGACACCAACAACCTTCCATTATTGATGCATAATTGTTTTACAATAGACTCTGTTCTGCAATTTGGTGGGCTCCTTCTATTTCGTTTCCTTTATCCTACTTTTCGTGTTTTGGATGCACATTCCATGGTGTATTTCGCAGTCTAACATAATATCAGAATTTCGTTTTTTTTTTAAAAAAAAAATCTAGTTTAGTCCATTGAAGTTCTTTTGCAATCACCAATAACAATATAAAAATATTTACAGTAATAGGTCAAATGGTCGGTGTTGGTGGCTGCACAAGTTTCAAACAAATTGAAAAGAAATAAAAGAGGGAATTATGAATTTGATGGAGGAATAATTAAGAAAAAGCATAATGATTTAATTATAGTGCAGGTAATGATTAATTATTAATGCGCCGTGCATGCCTAACAAAAGTTAACTTCTCTGTTACCTTCCATTATGACAATTGGTTTAAACTGTATCATTTTGTTAAGTACTTAATTTATTTAAGATAAAAAAAAATTTTATCATACAGAGAATTATAGAAAATAAATGTAAAAAATTTAAAATTCATTTTATTTTTGAAAATATTCAAGTCTGATCAGAATAAGCATATTCATCAAGTGCTTTGTGATTACTGATCATTTTGTTTAAAATATGGTGATTAAGGCCTTGATGAATTAAATGACGATGATGATGATAACAATATGGTTCTAATTTCTAATGATTCGTAATTCAAATGGTTGCTGATTCTTTTTTGGTACATAAATGCTTGCTGATTCTGATCCATCAAACTTTACCTGCTCATTGAGTACATCAACATTATATTTATATTTCTTTCTGTGATTTTTTCCTTTACTCCTGATCAGCTTTGTTCATATAATTAACCTTATCGACCCCAATATGGTTAAAGAAAATCCAATAAGTATATAATATACAATAAATCTTAATTTCTTTTTACCACCACAGCTTTAAACTCTTTATGTGATGCTTATTTAAATACATAGCTTTTTCTGTGCGAATCTGTGATTCAGACTAATAATAAATTAGTTATGAGGCACTTAATTAAATTTCTCACTGTCTTACTATTCAAGTTTTCTTAATTTTATTTTTAAAATTTTAAATTTAATTGATATCATTTTACAACTTAATCTCATTTAAATTATTAAAGAAAAAGAATTACTTAGCATTTGACATAAGTATTAAAACATTTGACAAAAAATAAAAAATTAACTCATGTTAATTTTACTGTCAATATTTTAATATTATATTAAATATCACGTTACTATTTATTTTAATAATTTAAAGGATATAAAATTATGAAATTAAATTAAATAAATTTTAAATTTTTAAAAAAATTGATTAAAAAAATAAAATTAACATAAAATTTAAAAATATAAAAATGAAAAGTACTGAAAGAAACTGAATTTAATAGTGACGGGTAAGATATCAAATATTTAAATGGTACAGATAATTAATTGATGAAAATTTAGAGGACACATAATAATGAAGAAGCTAGCTTTAGGTATCTTTACCCGAATCTACCGAATCGCACAAATCACATACATATATAGTGCTTTCTTCAGAAATTTTTAAAATTTACGTAAGATTACTGTAAGTGCTGCAAGTTACTTTACCATTAAAGTGGACTCCCTCCAATGGTAGTTTGATTAATTTTTTTTCTCTTCCAAAGAAAAGTAATTAACAATATAATCATTATCCAATCTCTGCTTTAGTGGGTACATATTAGATGTTACATATTAGCGTGTCGTGGTGATACTAAAGGATCTTTGATTCTTAATTATCAAAGAATTATAAAGTGGTTGAATCTCGGTATAGACAAAAGAGATGCCTCTGCTTTATGAAAGTAATTTGTACACAAGATCATTGCCAAGAAAAGCGGTCAATGTTACATGTTTTGCTTAATTTGTTTTAGGTAGGAATACTTTATTGGTGAGACTATTTTTATTTATAAAATTTTGAACAGGATAATGAATGAAAAGTTGGACTTAATTTGTAGCATTAATATATTGTCACAAAAAAAAAAATGGCAAAGAGGCTTAGAGCCTGTTTGAGATTTTTTTTTTTTTTTCATGGGAGAAACTACTTATTTTTTTAAAAAGAATTTATTGTAAAATTTTAGGGTATTTGAGAAATTATCAAAAGTACCTTTAAGTAATAATAGAAGAAATTTTTTAGTTTTGGAGCAAAATTTAAAAAATTGAGCTTCTACTTTTAGTTAAAAGAAAAAAAAAATATTTTATAAAAAAATACTCCTATCCAAATTTTTTTATTCACCATAATACTTTTAACTTTTGTTTTAATAAAACTCATTACAAATACAAATTTCTTATCTATGAATTTTACTTTTTATTTTTTAGAGTAATTATAAATATTATTTTGAGACATAAATTAAAGTAAAGAGAATTTATATGTATTTATATTTTTTAAAATATTTATTTGATTTTGTTATTTATATTTTAATGAATTAATAATATAATAACTTAATAAATATTAACAATAAGAAATAATTATAACTATTTATCTATTTATCTGCAACATGATTTGCATACATATTCAAAATAAATAAGAGAGATTTGATTTGAACATTTTTGAGAAAATAAAATGTAATTTTTAAAATTTATATATTTCTTACAAACTAAAATTGTATAATTTAAAAATAAAATTGTAACTTTTGAAAATTGTATAATTTTTAAGAAAGAGTAGTTTACCTTTCAGTACATTTATTTCATGAACTGTGAATAGTTTAAAAATTAATTAATGATAATTAAAAAATATTAAAAAATGAAAATAGACAATACAAAAAGCATTTAATATCATTTAGTAACATTTCAAATTCAAATGCTCAAATAACTTGAAATCAAAGCTTTAAAGTCCTTGGAGTGTGTGACACGTCTCCAGTCCATGTAAATTGCGACGAACTCGAGATTATGAGATCATGACTTTTTTAAAAAGTTTCATTTGAAAAAAAATTATTTAAAAATAAATAAATTTTAAAAGCAATCTCAAACCAGCCTTAAATGAAATGTACGTGTCCTCCAGGATAGGAATTTAAGATAGAGAGTATTGGGCTTAACTTAGGGTTTCATATTCTATTTATGGGATAAGGAATAAAAGCCCATTAACAGAAATGTCCAACGCGGCCTTCTTCCTACACGTTAATGCGTACTGTCCAAACTAATACCACACGCGAATGTGAATATGTGAATGAATGTGAGCCACACAGTTTTGTTCACACGCTTACTTTTTTAGCACGTCAAATCGTTTTTTCTTGTCTTAAATATATTGATCAAGAATATTTTTTTTTAAGAGAATTTTGTTTAAAATATTATTAAATATTCAATATATTTAATGTTGTGATTAGGAGGGATACTTAAATTGAATCCGTTTGACTAAACTCTCCAATCCAACTAGTTTAATCGGATGACTTTTAATTTGGCCAATCATTTTTTGTCCTTAGCTTAGGTGATAGTTGATTTCAATTTGATTGGATGAATATTTTTGAAACATATAATTTTTAATATTAAATATTTTTCTCAACTCAAATCATTATTTTAAGAATAGAATCAAATTAGTGAATTGATTATAGTTATAACTTACTTAACTTTTAAAATAAATTTTATAAAAAATTAATTAATAAAAAAATTAATCAAAACTATTCAGTTGAAGAGTTTAATCAATTTAAAAAACATTATTATTTTTCATAAATTTTTCAAACATTCATAATAAAAAAATTAATAATTTGTTGGTTATAATAAATTTTTAATTTTTTTAAAAGAATTGATAAATTATTTATTGATTTCTTTAAAAATATAATATATATTTTATATTTATTTTATTTTATTTTAAATAATACAATTATATAAAATATTTATTATTATACTTAATTATAATATAAAATTAATATATAATATTAATACTCATTTCACTATAATTAAATTATTAAATTATAAATCAGTATTTTAACTAATTTAATAATTTATTTATTTTTTAAAAAATTAATTCAAACCATGAAAATATATATTTTTAACAATAAAATTACAACAATTATTAGTTCAAGATAATTTATTAACTTTAAAATAAATATAACCATAGACAAATCATAAGTTATGTTTAATATATTTTATATTTGTAATTAATGTGTAATATAAAAATAATTTATTTCTTAATCTATTTGATCCACTAGATGTTATTCAGAAGTATTTAACAATAGAATCTTAAATTAAATTTTTTAAATTTTTATTAATGAATTTCCCAAAAAAACAAAGGTAATTAGCATGACCATTAGTTTATGAAATTTCTTACTCTTTCCCAGTTACGAGTGATGTACAGAGCCCACGGTCATTGGAACAGTACTTCCCAGTGTTTAAGGACCCACACCAGACCGGACGGTCTGATCATCGATTTTTTCAACATGCCAGTGGCCAGAAATGATAAAGAAGAAGAAGCTGGGTTTATTTTTCAGCATATCCTCGCTAAATCTTGCCAGATCTTAAAAAGAAGAATTCTAGTTTGTTCAGCATTTGGCCAGATCTAAAGAAAATGAGAAGAGGAAAAAGAAGGAAAGAAACGAAGAAGATAAAGAAGAAAAAATAGAAAGAGAAAGGGAAACAATGGGGAAAATCAAAATAAAGAAGAAGAACCGGTGTACAAAAGAAGAGAATTGAAAAGATAGATTTTAACACTAAAGGCTACCTATGCACGCAGTCACAAGCATGCTAGCTTCCAGCACTGCCTTTACTGTCTATTCCTCTCCCTACCCTACGAAACACTGCCATTCACAATCATGCTTCATTACTTCTCTCCTTCCTATTATATTTTTTATTCAAACTAAAAATAGAAACAAAAGATAATTATGTCAGCTTTGGAAAGATTAAAGAAATGATGAAAACAGCGTTTCGATGGTACATTAGGCAATGGATTGTCAAATTGTCGCTATTAGTAGGAGACGCGGAGGGAGAGGGAGTGGCAGTTGTTATTAAGCACTAAGAAAAAGCATCAACAACGTCAACAAACTTCAAATACAGCGCGTTACTTAATTCAGCCTTTTTCTTCTAAAGACACCATTGGACGGCCATTAGCCGTTGTCGATGATAATGAGCGGATACTTTTTTTTATTATTATTTGTATTTATATTTATTTTAAATATTTAAAATTAAAATATTAACTATGTCTAAAAAAAATTATTTTTAATATTTACATTTAAAATTATTTAATATTTAAAATATTTGAAACAATTAATAATCTAAAAAAAATTAATAGATATTAAATATTAAATACTCTATATTTAAATAATTTATTCAATATCTAATATCTAATATTTATAAACTGAAATTAAAAATAATAATTTTAATATTAATAAAAAATAAAATTTTAATTAATAATATATATTATTTAGATATTAAATATTAAATATTCTATTCATTTATTTTTTATTAAACCGATCTAAAATATTTAAAATTAATATTAACATATACTCAATATTTAATAAATAATTATTTTACTATTTATATCTTATCTAACAATATTTAATATTTATTGAGCATCAAATATTTTTCTAGACCTAATATCATCTAGTGTCCATAATTTACGAACATATTGTCGTCCCTGTCACCAAACGTTACCAGATAGATTATCACCAACTTTTCGGCCATGCCAATACACTTTCTTCTATGTTGAAATAAATTAAATCAATTTTTAAAAAACATTTAATAAGATTATATTTATTATTTTCTTAATTTAAAATATTATATTTAATATTTTTAAGATATAATGGTATATAAACCTTTTTATTTATTTTTTGTTAATAAAATTTTTATTTTTCATAATATATATTTATTTCATAATAATATTATTATTTAAAGGTCTTTAGTTATATTAAATTTTCATGTTAAAAATTTTAAATAATAGTATTTATTATTATATGTTAAAAAAATTACAACTTTATATTATGCACATAAAGTTATCTTATTGATAGAAAAAAGTTAAAGAAAAGATAAATATAATCTTTTAAATTAAAAGTTATAAGTGTAATTTAACCAAATTCTAGTAGAGGTAAATATAATTTAACCAAACTTCAAACAAAGTAAATAGAATTTAGTACTTCACATAATTTGTTTTCTCATTTGTACGTCTGATTTTTTTTAGAGGAAATTATACTTTTCTAATCAATGAAACTACACTTTTATTATTTTAGAGATAAAAAAAACTTATAATTTTTACTATTTTCACTAAAATATTCTTATTTTTATTATATATAATTAAATATGTATTGAACTAATATAAATATTATTTTTAAAAATTTAAAATAAATTATTAATTTATTAATTTTAACTCAAAATAAATTATAATGAAGTAATCATTTTTAAAATACATATTTTTTAATAAATTATAATTTTTTTAAAAAATTAATATTAAAATTAAAGATATTTTGGTTAAAATAAGTGAAATTATAAGATTTTAAAATTTTTAAGTGATGAGAGTATAATTTACTCTTTTTTAATATAAAATATCTTTGTTAAATTATTCTTTTGTTTTCTATAATTTCTTTAATTTAAAGTTTAAATTTAATAATGTAATAAGTTATAAAATTTAACAAATTAAATTAATCTTTATTATTCAAATTTTATTAATATTTCACTGAATTTTACTAATTTGAGTAATATATATCATTTCACTCTATAAATATGTATAATTTATACTACTAAATACAAATTTTGTTAAATAATTTGATTGAATTTACGTGAATTGTATATATTCAAAATGTTAAAGTACTACATAATTACTCATGTCAACAAATTATAATGAAAGATTTAAAAAGTTTTAATGTCATGCATTAAATTAAAAAAAATAATTATACTACTCAATTATAAATTTTTAAATCACAAAGACTAAATAAAAATTGGTTTTCTAAGGATTAAAAAAATAACTTAATGTGCACATTGAGATGACTTTTTGATCTAAATATATTGTTCCAATATACATTGAAATAGTATAGTGCTCTTGTAAAACTATTAGCCCAAGATGCATCATTGGTATCACATGACGCCGAAACTCTCTTTTAATTTTTTTTAACTTGAGATTCATCGTTTAAAAAGTTTGACTAGTCACCTATGACCCATTTCTTTTACCGCGTTTCTCTTTAAATCTTTTTCTCCATATCTCATTCACACACTTCTTTTGCCATTTTTCATCTTCAAACCATTATTTTTCTTCCTTTCATCTTCAAGTCATTTTTCCTTCCATCTTCTACATTTTCACACTTCTCCCTTATTTTGTTGCTTTATCTTCTAACATTTGGTTGCATTACTTTGCTAGGTTATTTTCACGGTGGTGCTTCATCCAACCTTTTCAACAAGTGGAGCTCCTTCACATTCTAGGTAATTTTGTGGTTTACTAATTTAAAAAAGGTTCTTCTATTTTTTTTTGAATGCAAAATAATATTAGAAGTATTTTCTAGAATTGTAAGTTTAATTTTTTTTATTAGATTCTCACATTTAAATATTGAAATCTTTTCTAGAATTGTGTTGCTTAAGAAAAAATATTTAATTATTATCTTATATGTTTTGACTTGAATAATAATATTTATGTTGTTATTAGACATGTGTTGAGTATGATAAAAAAAATTTTATTGTTACTAGACTTGTGTTAACAGTAAATTTACTTGTTTAGAAAATAAATTTTGTGTAGAAAAAATAATAAAATAAATTTCTTCTATTTTCTGTTATTATTAAGATTGTCTTAAATATATATTTATTTTGTTAGAGAAATAAAACTCGTGTAAGTAAAATATTTATTTTTTTAATATTTTTCTGTAAGTAAAATACTTTTTTAATATTTTTCTATTACAAGACTTTTTTTAAATATAAATTTTTTTTGTTACAAAAATAAAACATGTTTAGAACAAATAATAATAGTTTATTCCATTTTTCTATTTTTATTAGGCTTGTATTAAGTTATTAGTTTTTTGCATTTTTTTTTAAAGATTAAGATACATTTTTTAAAATATTTTTTAATAAGATGATTTTATGTTGTTTTTTAATATTATATTGGGATAAAATAAGCAACATTTTAAATAATTTTTTCTAACATATGAAATAAAATATATTAGCTAAGTACATTTTTTAATTTTTTTAGTAGATTCTCACATTTGAATATTTATATTTTTACTAGATGTCTTGTTTATGGAAAAATAAAATATTTAGTTGTTATTATTGGGTATGATTTGACTTGAATAATAATATTTCTTTTGTTATTATCTTGTGCTGAGTATGATAAAATTTATTTTGCTGTTACTAGACATGTATTAACTATAGATTTATAATTTTTATATTCTCATGAAATAATTTTGAATCTTTTTAATATTATATTAGGATGAAATAAGTAATATTTTAAATAAATTTTTTTATTTATTTAAATATTTATGTCTTTTAATATTATTTAATGATAGAGATGTTTTGGCTATTACTAGACTTTGATAGAATGAATCGTTAGTGTAATTTTGTTCAAATAAAATGAGAATGTGTAGTCAAATGGCTAGGAGAGTTAAGGTGTTTTTGTATAAAGATCAAAACATTTATAATGTCAATAAAGGAGTGACATTCGAAGCATATAGAACTAAAGGAGTTATATTGAATGAAAGCATAATTCTCACATATTTAAAAGAGGTTTTGAGAGACATGTTAAATTTAACAAGAGATTAAGCGATTAATTAAATAATTTATCAAATGCCGATGACACTAAATCTATTGGAATTTAGAATTTTTACCTGGAAGATGATTCTTCTGTGGAGATGATGTTTGATTTGTATAGGGAGAATGATTCAATGTTTAATGGAGTAGAGTTGCTTGTGCAGACAATAACTTCTCAAACTAACCTAAATACAACACGAATCCCATCTATAGATGAAGGTCCATCCACAATCCATGCCTGCATAGAGGCTATGCAAATTTTTAATATCAATCCCACTATTAATGTACAACCGATAGCAAAATGGTCGATGCTCTTCACAAGGTTCTGATATAGAGGCATAGGACCTTTGCTTGTTCTTCAAGGGGTCCTACTATATGTGCAAAAAGTAATCATAGACTTTTCTCATATGGTAAAGGAGATGGCAATAGAGAACCTGAGTTTGTCCCATCTAAGTTTTTTGAGTTATCTCAATGACCTGCTCATTGTGGAATTGATAGCCATTATTTTTAATTATTTTTTTCTTAACAAATCATTTTTTTAGGATTAATTTAGTACTTAATTTATTAACATGAAATACCGTTAATGTAATCTAATCACAAAATGACTAGAATAATGTTGGCAATCAAGTGTCCTGACATGAACTTTTAAGTTCCTTGTTTAGGATTCCATCTTTCATGCCAATGTTTTCAACAAAATCATACAATATTTGCACTTATATAATTAATGGAGAGACATTAAACATTACATAAAGATTCATATATTATAATTAAAATTAAACATACATATTATGATAAATAAACATAGAGATTCATATATTAAATATACATATTATGATTAATAAAATTATAAATAAATATATTATGATTAATACACTTATAAATAAATAAAAATAGAAAGTATATGATTAATTATTTATAACAATTATTAAATATATATTATGATTAATGAATTTAGATATATTATTATTAAATAGATAAATAGAATATAAAAAATCATTAATAATAAAAATTATCTATAATAATTGGTTAAAAATATTAAAGGTTAATTATTAAAACTAATTATAATATTTTTTTTATGATTACAAAAATTAAAAATAAATATAAAAAATTTAATTACTAAATTTTAAAAATATTTATTTATTATAATTAAACTGACCACCCTGCAAAGTGGACTCGTTATGCAAGGTAACAAGTCCAATTTTTCAAAATGTCAATGTGTCAATTAAATTGATATATTGATATATTTAAAACTTGTCACTTTGTATGACGAGTCTATAAAAATTAAAAAAAAATTGAGACACGTGCTTTGGGTGATGAGTCCTAAATAAAAAATAAAAAAAAATCAAAAGAGAATTTTAGTTACGTGACACTAATGATGCATCTTAAACTAATAATTTTATCGAAAGACTATATTATTCTAAAGTATATTAAATTAATATATTGGGGTTAAAAAGTTCATTGAGATTGCATCCCTTAAAACATTTTTATTATAAAAATCCAAGCTATTTTTAAGGCTCCTAGACTCCTAACATAGATTATTGTTATAACACGCTTGAGAGAGTGATTTGGGAATAATAGAGGATAAAGTGAAGTGATTTGAGGATTTTAAGATTACTGTTATAACACAGTTGAGAGAGTGATTTGGAAATAATGTAGGATAAAGTTAAGTGATTTGAGGATTTTAATTCTTTATAGAATGTTTAATTAAAAAATAGTGTGAAATGAGTCATGATAATTTGTTAATCATCTTAAACAACTGAATATTCAAAATTTTAAATTCTTTTAAATTGTGAGGTTTGATATAATTTATAAATTTTATAATTTTTGTTCTATTTTTAATTTTTTCTTAGTTATTTATTTTCTTACCTTTTTATATTTTTATATTTTAATTTTATTTGTGTAAAAAATATATTTCTTGAACTCCTTTTAATTTTGTACTCTTCTTGACATCACTTTTTCATAACTGGTTACTAAAATTTAAATTATTATTTTTTTTAATTTTTTAAAATTTAAATTATTACTTTTGTTGAATTTTTATAAAAAGAAATCTTTATTAATATTCAAAAAGTATCGTATAACCTTTTCTCAAAATAATAAGACGATGAAGGAGAAAGAAAGTGGTAGGGCTAAGTATTGAGACATTTTAGTCAACAGTCAAAACATAAAGAGTGAGAGACATAGGGTGTCTTTATTGGAGACCTGCTTTTGGTCTGAACACCAAGTCAAAAGCAAACTCGCACCTACCAAACCTGCACAACAATTATAACTAAGAGTAAATTACATTTTTTTATTTGAAAAATAGTGAAATTATATTCACTTTTTTATTTAAAAACTATATTATTCTTTTTTAAAAGTAAAAAAAAATTATAATTTTATCTATTTTTATTTAAATACTCTTATATTTCTTATTTTTATAATTAAGTATATATTTGAATAATATTAAAAATTATCTTTTCAAATATAAAATAAAATAATTTTATAATTTACAACTCAAATAAATAATAATTTTTAAATGTATATTTTTAATAAATTATAGTTTTTAAAAAATTAATAATATCATTAAAGATATTTTAATTAAAATAAATAAAATTATAAATTTTTTAATTTATAAAAAAAGGTATAATTTTAATTTTTTTAAAAGAGAAGAGTGTAATCTAATATATATTTGATACAAAAAATAACCTTATCATTATCATTATATATATAAAAGCGTTTCTTTGTATTTAGAATTGTGACAAATAACACTTTAAAAATACGATAAGTGACATTCTAGAATTATGATAAGTATCACTCTAAATTTTTTTCACCATAATTTAATAAATATAATGTTTAAAAAAACTTAAATCATTTAAAATTATTTTCTTATACAAAATAAAAATATCTTAAAATTAAATCTAAGTCAATATAAAATTTCTATTGATTTGTAATCTACTTCAAATTATAATAAGATTTGAAATCAACATAATTTTTATATTAAGTTTTATAAGTTGTAATATAATTATTACTGTAAGTGATCAATCTAAATGTTAAACATTAGATTTAATAATACTAACTTAAAATCAACAAGTGAATTTGCCTTTGTATGATATTTGTTTATAGGACGAGGCTTATTAAACATTTTTTTATTGGATAATGATATGAAAAGTCTTATTAAACATATACATTATTAAATATATACTTAAGGACCTATTGTTTAAAGATAATTTCGATCATACTTTTTAGCGGCAATTTTGTACGCTTCTAAAGTGCATTTTAATATTCTTGCAACACAAATTATTGTTGCTATAACTTTTGTCTAAAGAATTAAAAAATAACAAGTTTAAAATCATAAATTAAGTTAAAAAAAAGTATGGTGCAAATACAAAAATAAAATTTTAAATTTCTTATTTTTTGAATTAATTCTTTAAACAAAAGTTATAGCAGCAATAATTTTTGTTGTAAGAATGTTGAAATGTACTTTAACAACGAAAAAAACCGCCGCTAAAAAAATGGTAGTGGAATGAAATAAAACCAATGGCTATTATCAATAAATTTAGAGAATAATAATTGTAATTCAACAATTTAAATTTTTATATTTATAATTGTTATAGGATGAGCTCAATATATAGACGTATTAAATTTCACATAATCAAAATAAAATGCTTATTTTGATTACACTTTAATTAAGACGCATAAAATTATTTTTTCACCTCTCTTTTTGTTTAATAACATTTTCTATTTCTCTTCAATAATTCAATTTATTATATATATATATATTAAAAAAAATTTAAATCATTTATCATTTTTTCTTAATTAAAATAAAAATATTTCAAAATTAAATTTAAGTCAATTTAAAAATTTCTATTGATTTCTAATCTAATTCAAATTACAATACGATTTGAATTCATGAACGTTACAAAATTTTTTTATTAAATTTTATAATTTGTAATATAATTTTTAGTATAGGTCAATCTAAATGTTAACTATTATATTTAATATATATATATTATTTATATCAGTGACTATCATATTATTTCACTAATATATACATATGTATATTGGTTGTACAAATGTCACTGCATAATGAATCATCTGCAATGCCTGAAAGTTGTGACATATCACCATTAAAAATTCGCAAAGCAAATATGGTGAATAGTTTTATGTCTCCACGTGCTTCCATTTCTCCTTTGTTTGACACATGCAATGGTATTGACATGACTCTTATAAACATGTCATGACATATTTTTTATGTGTACAAATACAAACATTTTCTTTTTAATTGTTGTTCATGATTAAGTAATTGACATATTTCATTTACAATTATGTGGTAATGAACAAATATTTTGTACAGGCTCATATACAGATGTTGATTCAACTGTCTCTAAAAAAGATTAGAGCGAAAAGAAAATTCATTATAAGTAAAAAGTAATGTCAGTCTATTGAGCTTCACTATTTTTTTACTTCTAAAATTCTAACAATCACTTGTTAATCTTCATATTTTATTCTTAAGAAGTCACAGTGTCATACTATTTCACAAATATATATATATATATATATATATATATGTATATTGGTTGTACATCTTCTAGAGAACATTTTGTCGCATAATGATTCATTTGTAATGCCTAAACATTGTGATGGAACACCATTAACAATTCCAAACCAAAAATGGTGAATAGTTTGATGCCATCATGTTCTTCCATGTATCTTTTGTTTGGCACTACTAATGTTATTAGCATGACTCTTATAAACATGACTTGAAATATTTTCTATATATGTACAAATAAAAACGTTTTGTTTTTTATTGTCACATATGATTAAGTAATTAACATATTCCATTTTCAATCGTCATGTAGTAGTGAGCAAATATTGTGTGTAGGTTCATATACAAATGTTGATTCAACCATGTCTCTATAAGAGGCTAGAGCGAAAAGGAAATTCATTATAAGTGGAAAGTAATGTTAGTCTACTGAATAATATCAAGGTACTATTATAATTTATTGTTCATCAATTTTTTACTTATAAAATTATTACGATTACCTATTAATTTTTACATTTTATTCATAATAATTCACTATCATACCATTATACTAATATATATTTTGATTTTTCTTCTTTGAGAGAATGTCACTCTATGATAATTCTTTTGAAATGCTAGGCAATTATGACAGAACACACCATTATTGATTCTCAAAGAAATCACAATGAATAGTTTGATTTCATCATGTTCTTCTATTTCTTCCTTAGTTTCCATTTCTCTAATTATTATATTTCTTTATCTTAATTTTCATTGCAAGGTTATTGAGATATATGCCAACTAGACAAGACATGTGAGTATTGTGGTGTTATGATTTGGCATGAAGAAAGAAACAAAAAAGATAAAAAGTCACTAATACCTAAATTTTTCATATGTTGTATGCAAGGAAAAGTTCGATTGCCATATGTGGAAAAGCCTCTCCTTCTTATTAAGCAGCTTATGAGTGTATCTAACCCACGATATAAGCATTTTAAACAAATTATAAGGGCATATAATATGATGTTTTCTTTCACCTCAATGGGAGGGAAGATTGACAAATTAATGATGGCAAGAGTCCTTATGTGTCTAAACTACATGGCCAGAATATGCATTTGATTAGAAGCTTACTCCCTATAAGAGGTTCTCCCTCTAGATTCTCTGAAATATATATTTAAGATACTTGAAACAAGGTACCAAATAGGGTGAACTCATTGAGGTATCCATCCCTTCACTTTGTCATTTATTTAAACATACTTATGAAATATCATAAATAATCTGAGTTATATTTTACTCTTTTTTTTGACGCCAACTCAAGTTTTACAACTAGTGTTGATGCAGAAATTGTTTGTGAATTGAAAAACATGCTTGATCTATAGAACTCACTTGTGAAAGTGTATAGAATGGTGAATGAGAGAATATATGCTACTAGATTGTCAAGGCTCAATTTAAGATTAATCAAAATAAGAGATAATGATGGAAAACTTTATAACTTGCTAGTTGTATCAGAAATTGTTGCATTGGTAGTTTTAGATATAGGAATTATCGATAATAAATGAGATATAATATTTTAGACTCAAACTGGTTCGCTGAAGCATATTTATGAGTTACATCCGCTATATATTTCAATGAAATATCATTTCCTGTTTCTCTATGGTGAAGATGGATATAGAGATGATGTTCAACAAAAACAATCAACTATTGATTCTAGTAGAAAAAAAACAAATTTAACTAAGAGACAATATTTTGTTTATAGATGACAAGATAGAGCTTCTGAAGCATCTTATTTTGTATCATTTGAGAAGTTATTCCAATAATTCATTGTGGATGTGATGATTACATGATTGAGTCATTAAGGTTGTCTTATCATTAAAAGAACATGAGAGCTAAGCTTTATAATGGTTTATCTGAAGCAGTGTTGAGGTGGGAGTTAAATTCATCTTTGCAAGGAAAAAATGTTATCTTACCTTCATCTTTTACTAGAGGTGATAGGTACACAATTTAGAACTACTAGGATGTAATGATAATTTGTAAAAAGAAAGGTTATCATGATCTATTTAAAAAAGAACCTAATTATTCATAGTAAACTTATAATTTGAGATGAAGCTCTAATGGCAAATAGATATTGTTTTGAAGCATTGGATAAAAGTCTTAGAGATATCATGAGATTTCACAATCCCAATAGTTTGAATAAGCCATTTTATGGAAAATACTTGTTTTGGGAGGAGATTTCAGAAAAATCCTTCCAAAATTTCTAAAGGCCAGAAGACAAGACATTGTACTAGGTTCTATTAATTCTTCCTTCTTGTGGAGCTTTTGCAAAGTGCTCAGATTGACAATAAATATGAAACTTAAATCAAGTTCTCAGCTAATAACTTTGATAAGGTGAAAAATTTTTCAGAATGAATTTTGAAAATTGGTGATGGGAGCATTTTAGAGCCTAATGATGGAGAAATTGAAATCTATATTCCAAAAGATCTTCTTATAAAAGACAAAACAAATCCTATTAAGAATATTGTTGATTCAACATATACTTCTTTCTTAGATTACCTTAATGACTTGAAATATTTTCAAGACAAAGTTATCATTTGTCCCACACTAGAGAATGTTGATACAATAAATGAATACATGTTGTCACTTCTTCTAGGTGACGAAGAGATTTACTTAAGCTCAGATAGTGTTTGAAAATTAGATTCTAATATTGAATCTCCTGAAGATTTTTACACCACTGATTTCTTGAACAATATTAAAGGTACAAGGTTACCTAACTATGAATTGAGACTGAAAGTTAGTACCCCTATTATGTTATTGAAAAATATTGATAAATCATTGGTGTTGTACAATGGGACTAGACTGATAATTAGTTATCTTGGCAGATATATCTAGAAGCTAAAATTATAAAGTTTTGATATCTCGAATAGTGATTAGTAATTTTGATTTAATATTACCATTTCAGCTAGAGAAACGATAATTTTCTTTGAATGTTTTGTTTGTAATGACTATTAACAAAGGTAAGAGATAATCTTTGAAAAATTTTGGATTATATCTTTCAAGATCTATTTTTTTAATTATGGACAACTATATGTGGTAATTTATAGAGTAAAAAGTTAAAAAAAATTTAAAAATTCTTATATGCAATAAAAATGAAAATATTACCAACTCAACATATAATGTGGTGTATAAGGAAATCTTTGAGAATGTAAAATAAGATATTTATATCATGAAGCTGTCTCACATACCAAATATTTATGTTGAATTTACTAATGTTTAACTAAGATTTTTTATGTTCTTTTTTTTTCCTTACTTATAATGATTAATTATATATATATATTGTATTTTATGATATTTCCACAATGTCAAATACATGCATTATTAAATATATTATATAATATTAATACTAATAAACAAATATTTATTCTTTATGTCTTAATATATACAAGTATATATTACCCCTACAACTCACAAACTCAATACTAGTTATAAATATTGCACACTTTATTATTGCCCATATAATGCCTAATTTATGCCGTAGTGTTAGTATGTTTGAGTGATTAAGGCAAAAAGAGGACGATCTTTGGTCTTTTTCTCTCCAAATTATATAATATATAAGAAATTTATTAGTAAATTAGTGATTTAGCTTTAAAATGATGCATAATCTCTCAGTTTAATTAATCTCTAAAAGATAAAATATTTTAATATGATTTTTGAACAATCAATCTCAAACTAATTTGATTCTTGAATGTTAAATTATGGACTCTAACTTGAATATTAAATTATGAATTGAATCTTATTTAACGTATAATTAAAATTTAATTTTATATTTTTTATGTATAATTTATAAATTTGACATGTTTTATTTTATTTTTTATTATATAATAAAATTTAATTTATTATTTAATTTCCAAATCAACATTTTTTAATATATGTAAAACATTAATTAACTTTTTATCTATTCCATTATCTGAAGATCTAAATTGTTGAAAATTAATTGTTTAAAAAATAAAGTGATATATTTTATTTTTCAAAGATCAATGTTTATTTTTTTCCAAATCATGCATTTACTCTAAATTTATAAAAAAAATTGAAAAAGGAAAGTTACCGTAAAGTAGATGAAAAAGTATGAGAGGAAACGTTATGAAAAAGTAATAATAAGTTTTTTATTTTTATTTAAAATTAAATTTAAAAAAAAGTACATACACACGTTAAAAATAAAAAATAATTGATCGTTGGTATGACTTGATCACATTATCCCAATCAAGTAAGGTGGCATTTGCACATAAACTAAATACAGTGATTAGGACTTAAGAAAATTAGATAATAGTTTAGTAAACAGAATAGTTGAACAAGAGAGTATAATATGTGCAACAGCAACCAAACAGATAACTCCAATTAGATATATCGTTGCCAGAAAAACAAAACCACCAATTAAGAATAACAGATCCTATCAATTCAAAGAGAGACGTAATCATGTTTTACTGGTAATTTAGTGTCACCCATTAAGGACCAAAACAAATCAGTTAAATTACTTAAAAGACAAGGGAAAAAAAAAGGTGAAATATATTTATATTATAATAATTTTGAATCTTTTTATTATTGGTCTTTTAAAGTATCATGACTAATAAAATATTGATAAAAATTTAAAAACATAAACGAAATTACAAATTTTTAAATTTATAAAAATTAATTAAAGATTGATTAAAAATATAGAAATCACAAAATTGATTTAACTTGTTCAATATTTATATAATTACATATTTATAGGCTTAATATAATTTTTTTAAAAAAATTTAACTTTGTAATGTTTTAGTAAAAATAATTAATAATTTTTTTAAATATATTTTTTAATAAATTGTATTTTTTAAAAAATTAATATTACTGAAAATAAAAATATTTTAAATTATTTTTATTTCAAAAGAGGGGAATGTAAATTTATTTTTTAAAAAATATAATTTTAACTTCTTGTAAAAGATAGAAGAGAAGATCATTGTAATTTATTCTTATTTTTATTAAAAAAATTTATCACATATATAAAAAACTGCGTTTAAGCCTTTAATATAGACTGATTCATCCATTACTTTTGCCGTTGGAAAACTATAAATTAAGAAAGAACGGTAGTGAATTTTAAATTGTTTAAATGATTAACCACTCCCGCGTATACGAACACTTCTAAGTAAAAAGAAACTTGTACCGTTCTACGAGGGCAAGGCTTCTAGTATATTAACCATAAAATAAATATTAAATATTAAATGAGAGGACAGACCAATTCTTTCTTCCCACTGCCAAACAAGAGCAGGCGGGCGGATGAGGATTTAAATTTACCATAAAGCAGCATGCCCTACGAATGAGGAGACTACTTTATGCCCTATGAATGAGGAGACTAAGTCGTAATCACAATGATGACTCGTTAGTGTTTTGTCTTTACTCGTGGTTTCTCGGGACCCACTTCACGCTGATTTCCTCCAAGGCTCTAACTCTGTTGTCGACCATTCCACTGCTTTACTCTTTCTCTGTAATATAAATACCCCTTCTCCCTTCACCTTACTCCCAAAACATCTTTTCTTTCCATATTATTTCTTTCTCTCTTTCTAATTCTAAAAACGTCAAATTCAAAGGCAAACGCCAAAGCAAAAATCAAGAAATTAAAGTTGAGTTGAGCCTAGCTAGCTATCTAGTTCCCTCAAATGCCTAGAAAAGGAATGAGGAACATCTTCTTCAAACCTACTTCACCTCCTCCTTCAATCTCCAACCCACCTTCTTCCCCTCTCCCAACATTTTCTGATTCAATCATTCAAGAGAACATTGAAAATGCTCGCTCCCTCATCGCCAAATGGGACTCTGACCAATCTTCCTACGCCAAAATTACTCCTCTTTTCTATGGCAATCGGCAAGAAGCTAGACAGTACCTTAACGCTGTTAGGGACTTGCAATCTGCCATGCGCTATCTCGTCACACTGGATTCCACCTCCCACAAGCTTGTTCAGAGTCAGCACTTGATGCAAGCTGCATTGAACAGGCTCGAGAAGGAGTTCTATCACATTTTATCCTCCAATAGACAACATCTAGATCCTGAGTCTGTTTCTAGCCGTTCTTCCACTGATCGGGGGACTAGCGTTTCCGATTTCGATGATGATTACTCCGAGGATGAGATTCGTTCTGTCGCTGGTAGTTCCATTTCTGAGACGGAGAGGGTGTCCATGGTTGCCATGGGGGATTTAAGAGCTATTGCAGAATGTATGATTTTGGCTGGCTATGGCAAAGAGTGCATCAAGATTTACAAACTCATGAGGAAATCGATTGTCGACGAGGCTATGTATCATCTTGGAGTGGAGAGGTTGAGCTTCTCTCAGGTCCAGAAAATGGATTGGGAGGTGACTGAGTTGAAGATTAAGAGCTGGTTGAACGCAATCAAAGTCGCCGTGACGACTCTATTTTACGGAGAGAGAATTCTCTGCGAACATGTCTTTGGTACTTGGGAGAAAGTCGCAGAGACCTGTTTCGCTGAGATTTGCAAGGAGGCTGCAATGTCTCTGTTTGGATTCCCAGAACTCGTGGCGAAATGCAAGAAAACTCCAGAGAAAATGTTCAGAACTCTAGACTTGTATGAAGCAATCACAGATAATTGGCCTCAGATTGAGTCCCTCTTCTCATTTGAATCAACCTCCGCCATTCGATTACAGGCTGTCAGTTCCTTAGCCAAGCTTGGTGAAGCTGTTAGGACAATGCTCACTGACTTCGAATCCGCGATTCAAAAAGAAATCTCCAAGAAGCCAGTTCCAGGTGGCGGAGTCCACCCACTCACGCGCTACGTCATGAACTACATCTCATTCCTCGCGGATTACAGCGGTATACTCGCCGACATAGTCGCCGATTGGCCGCTAACATTACAATCTCCATTACCTGAGTCTTATTTTCGTAGTCCAGATAATGATGACAATCCATCGTCGGAGATATCGGTGCGGCTCGCATGGCTGATACTAGTTGTCCTCTGCAAACTCGACGGCAAAGCCGAGCTGTACAAGGACATCGCTCTTTCCTACCTCTTCCTTGCCAATAACCTCCAATACGTCATCGTTAAGGTGCGCTCATCCAATCTTAGCTTCCTTCTCGGCGAGGATTGGTTGAGTAAGCACGAATCGAAGGTTAAAGAGTATGTTTCCAAGTATGAACGGATGGGGTGGAGCAAGGTGTTATTGTCACTGCCAGAAAATCCAACGGTGGAGTTGCCAGCGGAGAAAGCCATGGTATGCTTCAAAAATTTCAATGCCGAATTCAATGAAACATGTAAGAAACAATCCTCATGGATCGTATCAGACTCTAAACTGCGAGACGAAATCAAAGTTTCGATATCGTCGAAGCTGGTCCAGAGATATCGAGCATTCCATGAGAAGCATCGGGTCGGGGTGCGACAATGTTTCGGGTCGGAGTCGGTTTTGTGGTTTTCACCTGAGGATTTAGACAATTACCTTTCCGACATTTTGTATGGGACTGGAGATTCGGGCAGCGTTTCGTCCCATTCGTCGTCGTCTTCTCATCGCTCCAATCGTTCTTGAAGTTGGAGTGTTTTGCCGGCGAAAGATGACGTCCTTCTTTACTTTGTGGAGTAAATGACAAGGAGACGGTCCAAGGGAAATACAATAAGGACACAATATTGTTTTTAAAAGTATATGTTGTATATCATTTTAGACTTAATGCCTTGGAACGTGTATAGAATCCATTTTCCCTTGTTACAATTATAATGCTAACAAATATAGAATTCATCTTGAAGATTGTTTACATATTGTTTTCTTCTCTTATGCCAATTATAATATACGTACATTTAATTAGTATTTATTTCAATTTTACATTATAACGATGTTAATGTGGTGTCTGCATTCTTCTCAATATTTATTGGTTGACAGCATATAACATAAATTGATTGAGACATAAACGTCATTAATTTTGTGGTGTGTGAATAGACAACGGAACTTCTTACACATGCAAGCAACGTTGCAACAACAAATAATCAAAAGAGACGTAAATACTTTTTTTTATTTTTTATTTGGCTTATGTATGTCAATTACAAATATATCCATATTATTATAAGGATAAATTATGCTTTGTTTTGCGATTGACTTTAAATTTATTAAGCTATTTAATAGTTTAAATTTTTTTAATTGAGTGACTTGTTATTAATATCATTAACACATCAATGCTCTATGTTTGACTTCTGTTAAAAAATTAATGGTATTCGCACTAATTCCTAGAATAATCTAATTTCATATGTCAAACCTTAATTTGGTTATTTTTAGCAAGTCATAGGCTTTGTTCTTTGCCTTTCATCACTTTTTGCACCTTAATCCCTAATCCATTTCAAATCAAAGCCACCACAATTGGAACTTGGAAGGCTGAAGAAAGATTGAGCGAAAGGTTGCCCAAGCTTCATTGTAGTTGATGGCGGTCGTATATGTAGTGGTGGTCCCTTCCTGTTGATGGCGGTTACACAAATCGTTGGACCTAAAAGGTAAGATTCCGTCTCCTTTACCTCGAAATGCATGCCTCCTTGTGATTCTTGTCCTTGTTTTTTTCTCTTCCTTGGTTACATTATAAGTTGGAGCCATTTGATTATATACAATATATTGTATAGTGTTAGGCATGATCTTATTGTACAGTGTTAGCTCTGTTGGAGTTTCCTTGATATCTTGTTGAAACAATGTCTTTTTGTTAGATTGTGGCCAGCCTCATTATTAATACAGTTGAAGATAATTCTTGTAATTTGCTCAGAGCATTGTGAGTTAGTAACATCATGAGCTGTTGGGGATGTTTAAGAAGTAATTCATCTAGATTATGTTTAAAATAGAATTGAAATAATCTTAGACAGCAGAAAATAAGACTTAGTATAGGTATTTAAAAACTATTAGTATAAGTATTTAAAAACCATTCATCTGCATTTGATGTTATGATCTTTAATTTAACGCCATTATCTAATTAATTATATATCTTGCTGGTTTATGTATTATCGAGATTACTTTGTAATTTGTACATATGATATGTTTTATTTTATTTTTTATTATAGAATAAAAAATAATTTATTATTTAATTTTCAAGTCAACATATTTTAATACTATATAATGTTTTAATTAACTTTTTATCTATCCCACAAACTAAATGATTAAATTGATTAAAGACTAATTTTTTATAAAATAAATTGAGATATTTTATTTTTTGAAGAATTAAATTAAGAGAATATATATATATTTCAGACATCAAATTATTAATTTACTCTAAATTTATAAAAAAAAATTGAAAAAAAAAGTTACCCTAAAGTAGAATAACATAAGTTATTTAACTTCTTTATATTTAAAATTAAATTTTGAAAATGATTGGTGTGCACTAATATATGCCAAATCCACTAGTACATGCACCAAAAAGAGTATGAGAGGAAAAATTGTGAAAAAGTAAGAAGTTTTTTTTATTTATATTTAAAATTAAATTTTGAATAAATTACATACACGTTAAAAAAAATTGATCATTGGTATGACTTGATCACATTATGCCATGGAAGTAACGTACAAGACTTGGTATCTCAACATAAATTAAATAAAATGACAATGACTGGATGAAATTAGTTAATAATTTGATTAAATAATAGGTAGATGAGACAATTGCCACGTAATATGTGCAAAAGAAAACCAAACAGATAACTCCAATGAGATATATTGTTGCCAAAAAGACAAAACCACCAATTGATAACAGATCCAATCACGTTTTACTGGTTTCATAAATAAAATTTGAATTCGAGATTTCATTTAAAAATTTAAAAATACTTACTACCCAAATATACAATCACATGTTGATTTTAATTATTAGTTTTTAAAATTATATATTAATACATATAAAATATAAATTTAAAAATAAAAAAATGGAGAAATTAAGAAAAGTATTAAAAAAGTTAAAATATGTTTTAAAAGTGAACTGTTAAATAATTTTTTATTATTTTAAAATGTTATTTTTCATTTTATATTAAAAAAATTAAAAAATGACATCCATTTTACTACATGCAAAACCAATAGGGTGTATAGATATACAACAAGTAAATGCCGGCGGTACCAAAAAAAAAATGGCAATATGCTATTTGGTTGATTATTTGACTTGGTTAATTTAATCACTCCCAATCATTTGATAAGTGATTGGTTAAAACTTTTAAACATCATTTATTTATATATAGTATTATACTATTATTAAGTTTTTTAATAAGAAAATGATAAATCAATACTTTAATAACTTAGTATATTATGATTGATTTTTTTAAAGTTTTTTATAGGTTTTACAATTTTTAAATTTTGGTTAATATTTTATTAATATAATGAGAGTATATCATTATTATGTTAACATTCTAAAAATATATTGTTTATGTTAATAAAAAATATAAAATGATATAAAATGACTTATGTATATAAGATACAATGTAATATCTACTGAAAATATTTTAAGTAGATTGATTTGAATAATATAATTTTAGAATATTAAAATGATATATAATTACCATATTAATAAAATTTAACACAAAATATTGATTAAAATATAAAATATCTACTGAAATTATAAGAATTTCAAGAATAATTTAATATATTTAATATTTATATAATTACATATCTATATGCCTAGTAAAAAAAATCATTTTTTAAAAAAATAAATTTGAAAATTTTAACTTAAGATAAATAGTAAATTTGTCAAATATATTTTTTTAATAAATTATAATCTTAAAAAAATTTTAATATTACTATTAAAATTATTTTAGTTGAAATAGATAAAATTATATAGGTCGTTCTAATGTTAAGAGAAGAGAGTATAAATTTTAATATATATATATATATATATATAAAATTTTAATATCTCTTAAATTATTAAAAGAAGTTATAACATATATAAAAATATAAGATTAAATTATATCCTTTTTTGAGATATTTTAAAATTACACTATCTTTTTATCTATTTTAAAAAATTACACTTATCTTTTTTGAGATAAGAGAAAACTTACAATTTTACTTATTTTGATCTAATTATATTTATTATTTATTATTTATATAATTAAATATTTATTTGAATAATATAAAAAAAATTTAACTTAAAATATTATAATTTTTAAAAATATATTTTTATAATAAATTATAATATTTCTAAAAAACTAATAATGGTATTAAAGATATTTTAGTTAAAATTAGTGAAATTGTAAATTTTTTTTAAAAAATGTAAATTTTTAAAATAAAAAATATGTGAATATAATTTTAATATATTTCAAAATTATATTTCACCCATTTTGTAAGTTAACAAAGTATTGACTGATTAATCAAATATAATCCTTTAACATAGACTGATTCATCCATTAAAGTTAACAAAGTACTGTAGTAAATTTTAAATTGTTTGAATGATTAAGCACTCGCGCATAGCATATATACGAACATTTCTAAGTAAAATGACACTTCTAATAGTCCTTGGAGGCTAGGCCTCTAATATATTAATCATAAAAAGAAGATGAATATGAGTTGAAATGGTAGGATTTAAATAAACATTAAATATTATTATTAAATAAGAGGAATGACCAATTCTGTCTTGCTACTTCCACTACACTAGCAAGTAGGTACCAATTTTTTTTATTTTTTAAAAATATTTTTTATTAAAAATAATCATGTTTAAAATATTATTAAGTATTAAATATAAATATCTCTTTTAATACAAATTTAATCCTTAATTTATCATATTATAAAAAATTACTCTTTTACTAGACTTAACCTTTATAGATAAACATACTAATTTAAAATTTATCAGAAAATGGCATGTGCTATTAGACCAAAAATTTTGATAACAATCTTTAGATTTATATATTGTACTACGGTTTTTATATATTAATTAATAATCTTTTGTATGATTTTTTATTTTTTAAATTGAAAGATTCATATAATAAATAAAATAAAAATAGAAAGCCCTTTAATTTTGTATGAAGCTTTATTTTTGTTCTTTATTTCTTTTAGTTTTAATTTTATTTATTATCTTTTGATGCAATTTCTTCTTTTTTCAAATGTTATCATTTATACGTGAAATAGTAGAATGACTTTAATTAAAACATAATTAAAGTTTAAATGAGTATCAAATGTTTCAAAATTATTTTGGAATTCTTTATTTGAATATGTAAAATCTAAAATTTAAGAACTAAAAAAAATTAAAGTTATATGAAAATTAATTTACCGATCTTTTTAATCTTATTTAATTTTTTCCACTAACTCAACTATAAGAGTGTGCACGGGTTGGATTGAAAGAAAAATTGTAACTAAACCAATCAATGATCAATAAGTTGGGTTGGTTCAAGATAAAAAAATTTGAATAATAAAACTGAACCAACCCAACTTATCATCTAGCGGGCTAGTTTGAGTCCAACACATTTATTTATTTATTTGTTAGTTTTGAATTAATCTTAAATTTTTAATAATTTTTACATCATATTTTGTACACACACAGAGAAATAAAATTAGGTTACTTATCTTAGTAATGAATAATAATGTATTTTAATTAAAATTTAATAAAATATATATCATGAAAAATTATGAAGAATAAATCAAAATAAGAAATATTTATATATAAAAAATATATATAAAAAATTGTAGAGTTGGATTAAGTTTAATTGGTTAAAAATTTTTAAACTCACTAATCAATCCGCCAATTGAATGGGTTGAATTTTTCAATCTATACCAATTAATTGACCCGAACCAATCCAATCTAAATTAACGGGTTGGGTTGGATTTGAGTGATTCACCAGTTCACCCAACTCAATAAACACCTCTACTCAATTATGTTCTCTAACAAACATGTAATTTTACATTACTTTTCTTTGTGATTTTATTGTTAGTAATATATATAAATATATATATAATATTTAATAAAAAAATTACATCATTTAATAAAAAAATAAAATTATATTGATTAAAAAGATATAAGGGAACAAAATGAAAAAATAAAAGGTAAAAGATATAATTAAAATTTTATACAAAGTTAAAAAAAAAATTAATTTAGATAAAATAAAATAAAGTAACTATATAGAAAATTTAAGCTGAAGACCTGAGTCCTGACTCATGAGCATCAAGGGCCCCAACCCAATTATACGAACAATTATTCGCAATATTGATTAAGCCTTTTATAAGACTCAATTTTTTATACCAAAAATAGAAAGGTTAAAAAGACATTTTCAATTCAGATTTCAGAGCACCTTGGTATTTAAATTGAAAGTTAGTTCATAGATGTATTAATCAGAGAACGTTTTTTTTTTTTTTCCAAAGGTATATAACCTAATTAAGTTTTGCAAATTTAGAAGTATTTAGTTTTGGAGTTTCTTCAACTAAATTATTCTCTATGTGATTGAAAGTAATATATAAATATAAAAAATATATATATATATTTATAGACACACGCATGTTATCATAATAATAAATAAATAATTTTCATATCCCATAACAATAATAATGATAATAAGTGAACAATGTTTTATATATGCTACTTTACTATTGAGTAGGATTATTATTATTTTTTATATAGATATATTTTATAAAAATATTTTTATTTAAAATATTTTTAGATATTAAATATGAATATATTTTTTAACAAAAGTTTAAATTTTAATTAATCATAGTGTGAGAGATATTTTATTATCGATAAACTCAATCCTATTGATTATTGAGTATGAATAACTTAATAGACAAAATAATTAAATTATGCTTGACAGACTCTTGTATAAATGCTCTGATATATATATAAAAAAGCTTAGATATAATTTTTAAATTTTTTTTATCAAATTTTGTAATTAAAAATTTATATTTATATAGTTTATACAATTTATCTTTTTTATAATTAATTTTTTAAATTAATTTTTATATATTTTATTTTAATTAAAGAAACTAATAGTAAATAAATAAGAAAATATATATATACACACACTACTATATTATCTTCTCTTACTCTTTCTCCATTCCAAATCTAACCATATTTTATGAATTGCATCAGTGTCCAAAGTGAGTTTGTTCACAACTTTCACCACCTCTGTTGTAAAAATCGCTGGAAACTATTTAAAACAAACTGCGTACAAACAAGTTGTTCTTTATCAACTAGCTATTATACATTCTATTTAGCATTTTCTTTTTGTAAGTATAAATTATACTATCTTCTCTTAAAACATACAAAAATTACACTTCCATTTTTTTTTTTTTTGCTTTTAAAAACAACACGTGTCTTTGATTTCTTGAAATTAAATATAATTAGCTATATATAATTTTACTGATTTCTATCAAAATGCTCCAAAAAACTAATATTTTATTTTATTAAAATTATAGCATTATATATATTAAAAAAACTTTAATTTAAATGGTATTTATATGAGTTAAAAAAAAAATTTAACTTATTTTAAATTTTAAGGAATGACAGCGTCTTATATTAATGAAACACATATCTAATAAATATAAAAATATTTTAATCAAAACGAATGAAAATATAGTTTATGTTTTAAGTTCAAGAAAGAAATGTATGAATTTTCAAAATGAAACAAAAAATTGTTCACCCTTAAATTTAATAAGACAATCTAAGATTAAGAAAATGATTTCAAAACGTGTAATTTCTTGGCTTTTCCGTTACGAATGAGAAAGAGACAGTTACGTTAGCGGAGGCGTAACTGGCGATGCAACGGAGAAAATGAGAAATATAACAAATTAAATTACAGTGTTCCGCGTATTGTCTGTACCCGCGGATTCTGGGGTCCCACCTCACGCTGATTCCCTCCAACTCTTTTGTCAACCATTTCCACTGCTTTACTCTCTTGCTCTGTAAATACCCCTTCTCTCTTCACTTCACACCCAAACATCTATTTGGTTCTCTCTTTCTATTTCTAATAATCTCAAATTCACACGCAAACGCCAAAGCAAAAAGCAAGAAATTCAAGTGAGTTGAGCCTAGCTAGCTATCTAGTTCCCTCAAATGCCGAGAAAAGGAATGAGGAACATCTTCTTCAAACCTACTTCACCTCCTCCTTCAATCTCCAACCCACCTTCTTCCCCTCTCCCAACATTTTCTGATTCAATCATTCAAGAAAACATTGAAAATGCTCGCTCCCTCATCGCCAAATGGGACTCTGACCAATCTTCCTACGCCAAAATTACTCCTCTTTTCTGTGGCAATCGTCAAGAAGCTAGACAGTACCTTAACGCTGTTAGGGACTTGCAATCTGCCATGCGCTATCTCGTCACACTGGATTCCACCTCCCACAAGCTTGTTCAGAGTCAGCACTTGATGCAAGCTGCAGTGAACAGGCTCGAGAAGGAGTTCTATCACATTTTATCCTCCAATAGACAACATCTAGATCCTGAGTCTGTTTCTAGCCGTTCTTCCACTGATCGGGGGACTAGCGTTTCCGATTTCGATGATGATTACTCCGAGGATGAGATTCGTTCTGTCGCTGGTAGTTCCATTTCTGAGACGGAGAGGGTGTCCATGGTTGCCATGGGGGATTTGAGAGCTATTGCAGAATGTATGATTTTGGCTGGCTATGGCAAAGAGTGCGTCAAGATTTACAAACTCATGAGGAAATCGATTGTCGACGAGGCTATGTATCATCTTGGAGTGGAGAGGTTGAGCTTCTCTCAGGTCCAGAAAATGGATTGGGAGGTGACTGAGTTGAAGATTAAGAGCTGGTTGAACGCAATCAAAGTCGCCGTGACGACTCTATTTTACGGAGAGAGAATTCTCTGCGAACATGTCTTTGGTACTTGGGAGAAAGTCGCAGAGACCTGTTTCGCTGAGATTTGCAAGGAGGCTGCAATGTCTCTGTTTGGATTCCCAGAACTCGTGGCGAAATGCAAGAAAACTCCCGAGAAAATGTTCAGAACTCTAGACTTGTATGAAGCAATCACAGATAATTGGCCTCAGATTGAGTCCATCTTCTCATTTGAATCAACCTCCGCCATTCGATTACAGGCTGTCAGTTCCTTAGCCAAGCTTGGTGAAGCTGTTAGGTCAATGCTCACTGACTTCGAATCCGCGATTCAAAAAGAAATCTCCAGGAAGCCAGTTCCAGGTGGTGGAGTCCACCCACTCACGCGCTACGTCATGAACTACATCTCATTCCTCGCGGATTACAGCGGTATACTCGCCGACATAGTCGCCGATTGGCCGCTAACATTACAATCTCCATTACCTGAGTCTTATTTTCGTAGTCCAGATAATGATGACAAGCCATCGTCGGAGATATCGGCGAGGCTCGCATGGCTGATACTAGTTGTCCTCTGCAAACTCGACGGCAAAGCCGAGCTGTACAAGGACATCGCTCTTTCCTACCTCTTCCTTGCCAATAACCTCCAATACGTCATCGTTAAGGTGCGCTCATCCAATCTTAGCTTCCTTCTGGGCGAGGATTGGTTGAATAAGCACGAATCGAAGGTTAAGGAGTATGTTTCCAAGTATGAACGCATGGGGTGGAGCAAGGTGTTATTGTCACTGCCAGAAAATCCAACGCTAGAGTTGCCAGCGGAGAAAGCCATGGTATGCTTCAAAAATTTCAATGCCGAATTCAATGAAACATGTAAGAAACAATCCTCATGGATCATATCAGACTCTAAACTGCGAGACGAAATCAAAGTTTCGATATCGGCGAAGCTGATCCAGAGATATCGAGCACTCTATGAGAAGCATCGGGTCGGGGTGAGACAATGTTTTGGGTCGGAGTCGGTTATGTGGTTTTCACCTGAGGATTTAGACAATTACCTTTCCGACATTTTGTATGGGACTGGAGATTCGGGCAGCGTTTCGTCCCGTTCGTCGTCGTCTTCTCATCGCTCCAATCGTTCTTGAAGTTGGAGTGTTTTGCCGGCGGAGGATGACGTCCTTTATGTTGCAGAGTAAACAACAAGGACACAGTCCAAGGAAAATACAATATTGTATTTATGAATATATACTGTATAGGATTTTAGACTTACTTGTTTGCATATTGTTTTGTTCTTTTACACCAATTATAATATACATGACATTATAACCGTGTTAATGTGGAGTGTGCAATCTTCTTTTCAAAATTTATTGATCGATAATATATAACATAAATTGATGGAGACATGAACGTTGTTAATTTTATGGGTTCTGATTAGACAATGACACTTCTTACACCCACAAGCAACATTGCAACATCTAATCGAAAGAGATGTTAATATATATTTTTTAAGTTGGCTTATGTATATCAACTAAAAATATATTTATATTATAATAATTTAAATTTTTTTTAATTATTTATATGTAAAATTATATATTATATAAAATAAAATAAAATAAAATTAAATATGTAAGAAGAGTAAAGAAAAAAATAGTAAAAAATTAAAATAATAATAAAAAAGTAAAAAACAAAATTAATAAATTTTCGTTATTGAATTTTATTATTTTAAAGAATAATATTTATTTTTTATTAAAAAAATTGACGTAGACTTTATCACATATGAAGTTTTTAATATATATATATAAGTTATAATAAATATATATTATTTATATAGTCAAATATTATATAATTAACATAGAAATTATTTTTAAATTTTAAAATAAATTATAAATTTTTTAAAAACTTAATATTAAAATTAATGATATTTTAATTTTTTAAAAAATAAAATTATAAGTTTTTTAATCTTTTAAAGGGAAGTATAATTTATTCTAAAATATATTAAGTGAAAAATAAAAGAATTTTTCATTTTTTAAAATAACTTTTTTATTTTTAAAAATAAAAAATATTAATATACGCTTTACTGCATATTAAATTACTGGTATATGTACAAGTCCTAGTTTTCAAGGAATTTTGCAAACCTTACTTAGAATATCAATTCCTAAATTAGAGGCTTGCGTGGCAAACAAGTGCAAATTGTGCAAGTTGATTGAGTTACGGATCCACTGCCATTACGTTTGTTGCCATTATGCTCGTTGCTATTACGCTGTCATTAGACAAAATGATGCTGTTTTATCATCCTGCCTTTTTTTTTTCTTTTTCAGCGCCTCAAAATGGCGCTGTTTCATTTAGTGAAACGGTGCATTCTGAGGTGCTGGGATGCACCGTTTTACACTTAAACAAAACGATGCATTTCACACTGGGAGACAGAAAAAAAAAGCTAAACGGTGTATTTTTTCGTCCTTCTTTCGACGCACCATTTCAATGCGCCTTTATCTCTTGTTGATGGCGAGCTAATGCACTTTGCCTCTTGTCGATGGTGAGCACATCCTGAGACTCTGCAGCTGAGCCCCCAGAGAGGAAGATTGAGAGCATCGACGGAGGCAGAGAGCATCGACGTCAACATTACTGACCTCAAACTCATGGCCTCTATGACCCACACCATCTACGACATCGCTCAGACCCGATCCATGCTCAAGGTCCTTGGCAACCGCCTCGACCATGAAGCCATCGACCATGCCAAGGCCAAACTCACCAATTTGGAAGCCTATTTGTCCTGACAACTCGAAGAGATTATGTTCTCTCCCCCACCTCCTAATGTCGACACCCTTCAATGGCAGAACCACCATACCCAAAAAGAGAAGGAGTGCAGAAAATTAGCAGAGGATGAGAAGCGAGTGTATAAAGTTGTTATAAAATTGGATGAGATGCACGAGGCTTACGAGAAATTGCTCCAAGATACTAAGAAGAGATTGGTCCAGATTTACAATTTTGCTTCTGTTGAAGAAGACAAACCTGAGACTGAGAGTGATGAGGTTAACGAAGAGGTTGTTGGGATTCTGCACAATGCATATGGATATGGGATAGAGCAGGTTGATCTTTTCAGTCAGGGCATGAGGTTGCTTCTTGAGTCATTTGGGCGCATTTCTAGGTTTCTTGTGCTTAACGTTTCAGCCAATCAGTTGGTGGTAAGCCCACTTGGCATTGCATGTTATGGTTTGAGGAAACATATGAGATCAAGAATACAAAGATGGATGATATTTAATGGTTCTGCCTGTGACAGAAATTATTTATTCATGACAGCTTGATTTCATTTTGAATGCATGTATATGTTTCTTGATATGTTTAGAGGCATAGTGCAAGTATGATTTTATAAGTTTACAATTTCACTACTTATGTATGAGTATTGTGCGCAACATCACAGGCCATTCTTGACTTTATAGCTGGATTACAAAACCTGGAGGAGCTTAATGTATCAGCATATCATTTGGGGTCACTGCTTGATTCAATTGGCTTGTTACAAAAGTTGAAATTCCTGGATGTCTCTAGAAACAAACTGACTGCACTTCTTAATTCCATCTGTCATTGCAAGTATGTGAGAGAAACAGATTATATTATTGAGTATTGACTATAGTGGAATTCATAAGATATGCATTCTTTATTTTATTGTTCAGTTCTTTCTAATTTGGGTAGTTACTTCTACAGACACTGCTACTTGGAGTCTTTATAAAATTTATCAAGACAAGATGAATGTTAACTCTAACAATATAGTAAAGTGGAAAGCATGAATGAAGATTTTGAAAGCCATAATACTTTTAGACTTGTGAAAATGGCATTAGTTCTTATGCCATGCAATATTTTGAAAGCTTGAAATTAATATTCTTTCATAATTTTTGCTTTTTAGTTTTACTTAAACCACCTTTACTTGCATCTATTGAAACCTTTATACTTGATCAAAAGAAACTGCTCTAAAATGTATAGGCACACCCTTAAGTCTACTCCAAATGTAAACATGCAATAGTCTCTGAGGAAGAAATTCAGATTTCTGAAGGGAATTTTTAAGAAAGAAGTTCTCTCAATGAAAATGTGTAAATAAATCCAAGAACTTAAAAGAATATCTATTTTTTATTTTATACTTCCATAAGTTTTGATTCCTTTTTTTATTTTCTTGACTTGTTTAGCTTATGAAGAAAGTCTCTGAAATTTCCATTCTGCTTTTTTGTTTTAAAATAAATAAATAAACTGTGACATTCCTAAATAATGGCCATTGTTTTCCTGTATTTCATTTGCACCATTCGCCTTTGCTTATCGTGTCTTCCACGAAAATTCATTAACGTTTTTACGTATATCACCTTGTTCATATCAAAGTAAAATGAAAATACAAGATTGCTTGTGAACTTGCATGGGTGGTAGGCCACTTGCTAAATCATTTACACCTTGTAAGATAACAATATCCTTTCCACCATGTTTATTGAGAAAAGACTTATATGAAGAAGGCAAACTCTCTTACTTTAATATGTACGTAGACCTAAAACTGTCAGGGAAGGACTAGCATGGGAATAGTCATAATGACACAAGAAGACCATGTATCTTCTTTTGCCTGAATGTAAGTGGTAGCTGAAGCTTTCTTACCATACCCAATTAGTACAACAATTTCCACCACTCAGTAGGTAAGTATAAAATGGTTAACAAGAGCCTTGATTATGTATGGCATTCCTAATCAATGACTTTTATGAATTTCATTCTTAATGTAACCAAATAATTGACCATTCAAAACCATTTGATTCATGTATGGCAAGAGTTGTTGCTGTAAATCAATGATAAATTACGAGTTATGAACTGTTGTGGTTTTGATTTTTTTTTAGATAGTAGAAAAGATGGAAGTAATTATTTGATTCAATGATAAATTGTGATTGTAGGCTTAGAAAAAATGGATAGAATAAAAGCCATTGGAATTTTTGGATTCAACTATAGAAGCAGATTGCAGGCTTGGACAAAATGGATAGACCAAAAGCCATTGGAATTGTTGGATTCAACTATAGATGGATAGACCAAAAGTCATTTCTATTACTGAAACAAGAGTTTGAGGAGCTAAAGCAGATGGCTACAAACAACATTTTACATTTATAATCTAATTGTATTTTTATGTTATGTAATATGAGTTTGTTTATTTTAGTTGTAATATGTGATTGTAATTGACAATGTTAATCAATGTAACAAGATGGTTTGAGTTTCATTGACAAATCTTGTGATGTTTTAGTGTTTCACTTGGCTGTCTGTTTGGATGTTGATTTTGCTTCTGAATTGTGCTATTTTGGTGCTGTTTTTCTAGCCTTTTTTATGCTGTTATATAAGGATTGTTCACAGAAGTATCACGAATCAAACTTGCAAGCATAAGAATTTTTCCATTGAATTGTAAAGGAAAAAATTTATAATATAAGAATCATGTATCATTCATACATAAGTATTAAGATCCTTTGTACATAATGACAAACCAAATGCATTGTTACTCATTTACAGGGATAAAAATGCACCATTGCCCAATATCAATCGTGAAATAATAAAATTCAAACTCTTCATAAATTATCACCGCCAAGGTTTAGTTTTTCGAGGAAGATTAATCCTTCACCTTGATCCTTTGTATATAACACATAAAGATAAAAAGTTATGAAACATTCAATAATCAACAGTAAAAATTTAATCGAAATTGTTTAAAATTCTTACCATTAATAATCTAGTAAAACTAAATGGATTGCTTGGATGATCTTGACTTAAAACTCCAATATCTTGTAAGTAAAGTAAAGGAATAGTGAATACGTCATTCCATAACTCTGATATAACCCAAATTACAATACTCACTATGGATTGATCACTTTGAGAGATTGCAATGGTTGGTTGTGACAT
Source organism: Senna siamea (assembly GCA_031216115.1). Lineage (NCBI taxonomy): Eukaryota > Viridiplantae > Streptophyta > Magnoliopsida > Fabales > Fabaceae > Senna > Senna siamea. The sequence continues at coordinate 17,968,010 of CM062356.1, forward strand.
AGACCTTGAAACATTTTTCTTCAGACGTTTCTGCTTAACCCAACTCTTCATTCGCCTCTTTCTTTTAAGTCTAAACTTCTTTTTGATGCTGGTTGATTGCGACACCCCAAAAACACTAGGTGGCATAGGGTCATCGCAAACCTAGTCTGTTCCATGCATTTTTCCTTGGTGAAGTGCCATTACTTTATTCATTAATTCTTGTAAACCCAAGCGGACTACGGAGACTTTTTCATTGTTACCTGCGACTTTAGATGCTAGCTTCACAAAATCTTGACAAAGGGATCTATATTGAAGTGTGTGACCCAATTTTGGGTCTTCCTCGACTTCTTTTCCCTTGGTATCATATATATTCCCAATTCTAGCCTCCTTTGTCCACCTCTTCAATATATACATATCAAGAAGCTTTTTGACATCTTTGACGTTGAAAGCTTTCAAAGCATGGTAACACAATATTCCAATGCTCTCGAACCGCTTACAAGTACAAGAAGTCAATCTTTCTTGAGGATGAAATAGAACTTTCCACTCTCTTCTGTGATCAACTATGTTGATGATATACTCAATGAGTGGTTCACATTCCTTTCTTCCTTTAACACAACAAGAATCCTTTAAGTCAAACTGATTTTGAAACAACTCAAAGATAGTGGGCATGTAGATTTCTACAAGTTGCTTCAAAATAGGCGAGCTTAGATTATGTAATCTAGGCAACCTTTCTCTTGCTTCAAATTCACATTTCAGCTCATTATATCTCTTCTCTTCCATTACCTGCTCAAAATGTTTAAAAAAATGAAAAATATCAACATCTGGACTTAAGCACCTCTTCACGTATGCATTCAAACTTTCACTGATTTGCGTGCTCTGTATGCTTAATGTAAATACTCTCTTTATATGACAAGCTGCCCATTTCTCCTTCAATGCATAAACTGATCTTATCCATGTGTTTTCTTAGACATCATAAGAAGATAGTAACTGACTCCACGCCTTTTCGAACTCAGTCTCTTCCTCATACTCATACATATAGGCTTTGAAGTCTCGTAAGAAATGTGACACGTGCTTCATTAAATTACCTAGATGCTTGATGCCGTTTTGCATCAAATGCCATGTGCATAGTTCGTGGCAAGTGTAAGGCAGAACCTCTTGTAAGGCTTTGGCCATTGCTTAATCCTGGTTTGTAAAGATTGTCTGAGGCATTTTCTGATTGTGTGCTTCCAAGAACGTTTCAAATAATCACTTAAAAAATGCTATTGTCTCATCATATAATAATGTTGCCCTAAAAATAATCGCTCCTCTATGATGATTGAATCTTGAAAATAAAGCAAGTGATCTATGTGCATTATTCATGCAGTATGTCATGTCCAAAGAGACAACCTCACCGAAGTAGCTGTAGTCTAGGAGCATCCTAGCGTCGGCCCAAACTATGTTTATTATTTGTTCCTCTACATCCATCTGATATGCATGAAAAAAGGTCAGATTGACCGAGACCATCTCTTGGAAATAACCCAGTAAACACCCTGCTTCCCTGTACTCTAAACTTTTTTATCATCTCATACATAAATAATTTTTCTGATCTAAGGGCGTATGTCCAAAATTCATTCACCCTCCGATATACTTGCTTATGAGTGCAAAACTAGTTCTTTGCTGGATGTTAGAGTCATCAGCCATCTCAAGTTCACATGCTTGGATATTAAATATGTGTCGTTGATATGCCAGTATATGTGTAGTTTCTGCGAGTTGGAGTGCATGGTTGTAATCTTCTATAAAATTATTGACTACTAACTTCCCATTCAAACAACCAAGCATAATTCTTGCTTTGCAGTCAGTCCTGGTCTCACATCTTGGATTACTTATTAAACGATCTCTCTTGTCTTTTTCTCTTACCCCTTCTTTGTAACATACAAATCGATAGGAAGTTATAGACCCATCGTTTCTACTCTTGTTTGTGAAATCTTTTATAACTCCAAAGCTCATTTTACAACCATAATAGAACCAAAATTTTCAAACACTCTCTATGCTATCAAATTCCATCCCTACTGTAGGCTTCCAATCAAGCTCCATACCAATATTTTCCCTAAAAAAAATTATGATTCATTAATACTATAAAAATTAAATTTCCATTAATAAATGAAAGAAAAACAATAATGTCATTGATATTCATAAATACTATAAAAATAAATATCAATTCCTATACTTAGTATTGTTGCTTATATCCTATCCAAATATTTTTTTTTCTTACATAAAAACAACATTCACCCCCTATCTAGTTGAAGATAAATCTTTTTCCAACTAAAAGTCAATCTACTTACATACCAAGGACTAAAATGAGAATACATACAATTATTTTCTTCACACATAAATTTTATTAGGACTTAGATGAAAGAAAAACAATAATATTGGGGAACAAATGCAATTTTTTCCTTCAAATGACAAGCCACCATACATGTTAGTTGTTCACCAAAAGATCACAACAGCGGCAGAGAAGCAACGACATAGTGCAGGAATGGCCAGAAATGCAGCTTTTCCATGAAAGATCACCTCGCCAATTACCGAAAATACTTGAAAATGCGACTCCCTTCCATTCTTGTTTCTCATATCATTGGTTGTTCTGCACGGGAATTTCACGAATAAAAGCACTGTTTAGTTTTTTTTTCATCTCCCAGTGTGAAACACACCATTTTGTTTAAGCGTAAAATGGTGCGTCCTAGTACCTCAGAACACGCCGTTTCACTAAATGAAACAAAGTCATTTTGAGGCACCGAAAAAAAAAAAAGGCAGGATGAAGAAAAGGCGTCGTTTCATCTAATGGCAGCAAAAAAATATAGATGATCTAAAATCAATTTGATCTTCTCCTATTTCAAAACCTTCAATCTAATCTAGAGATCTTACTGAAGGTCAATGTGAGTTCTTGCATGTATCAGAAGAAATATTTCTCACCAAAACTAAGTTATTAACCAAACATTAAATTTAGGACTAGATTTAGGAGTAATTTTTTTATTATTTTTTTAATAAAATATGTAAATTTTTTTAAATAGAACTAATTATATAAGAGATAAGTTGTATAAATTGTCTTTATATTATTTTTTAATTAAAAAATTTAATAAAAAAGATATACAAATTGTAAAAAAAAAAAAAAAAAAAACCTTTTCTGGACCAAGAATTGAGGAAGTATGAGTGACTCTACTTTGATTTATTTAATTTTTGGGTTATAAGAGCCTATCTGATGCTATGTGAGTTGTTTGTTCCATTCATGGTCCGACTTCATTAATGGGTTAAAGAGCCACAAGATGGACTCAGCATGGGCCCATTCCCAATTTTCTCTAGGCTTTTAAAAGTCATCCTCCAATTACTGGGTCGGAATTTTTTTGGGCTCTACTATTTCAGTTAAAGCCTAAGTTTACGCATGACAGATTGATAATAGATCCTATGTATGGGAGAAATATTACAGTTATTCTTCTAACACTTAACAAACTAAGTCTCAAATTTTTTTTCCTAATTGAATCTTAAAATTGTTAAACTCAAACTTATATATGAAATTTAGAAGTTATAACAGGTTATCTATATGAATTTATAAATATTAAATCACAATAAAAGTAACTTGTTGCTCAGAATACATTTTGAGTAATTTTTTTTATTTATCTTTTGATAGGCTAAAATGCAAAAAATATTGGCCTCGTTGAAAAACCCCATTCAACTAATTGATCCAAAAACATTCTAAACTTTTTTTGTACCAGAAAGGCAGAAACCTCTTTCGTTAATTTTTATTTAAAATACTAATGGAATAATTAATGATATGTCTGATAAAATTGAGGGGGTTTATAATGTCAAATTTAATAGTTGAAGGAAGTTGTTTGCGTAACCTTAATATTTTTTGTTGATTTATTTGAGACATTAATGTTCTATTAAGTTTGTAGATGAAAAATTAGTGAATTAGATTTTCTTCAAAAAATAAGAAGTTTGAGAGATTCTAAATTAAATTTAATAGTTTAGATTAATTTTTTACACAACACTTAAAAGTTTAAAGAAATATATTTTTAACCTTTTTAATATATAATATACTAAATTTTGTGTGTCCATATATATATATATATATATATATATATATATATATATATATCTCACACACAAACTACAAGTCTAGGCTAAGTGTCATAACCCAGATTCTTAAAAACAAACTTCAAACTCTTTTTTTTTTTTTTTCTTTTCTTTAGTTGAAACTCAAAACCATTAGACACTAATATTCAGTTTATTAAGTTTTTATTATTCTCGTTTTAACTTGTTGAGATCTCGGAATAGATGTAAATTTTCTATTGAATTTTTTGTGTGTACATACAATAAAAAATAGTAAAAGGTTGAGATAAAATTCTTACAATAGGACTCACAGTAAAGATTCAATCTCAACCTTTTATTATCCTTCATTGTATGTACACAAAGCGTACACAAAATTACTATTTTCATCGATTGTTTTTATACAAAATATTTAAATCTATTATTTTACTTGAAAAAGAATGCATAAAATATCTATTACTCCAACTAATAACAAAAAATTGTATTTTCAGGTAACTTAATTATCCTTAAGGTGCACCGATTTTTACTATAGTTATGGATAATAATGAATATGAGTATTATGGTCCATTCAAACAAAAATTCTTAACATTTGATAGATGTTAAATATTGAATAAGATACAGATAATAAAATATAACTATCAATTAGATATTATATATATTTAAATATTTATTTTAAATATCTTATATTTATATAATATTAATAGGTAAATAGGATATCTAATATTTGTTATTCAAATAATATATATTATTAAATAAAATTTTATATTTTTATTAATATTAAAATTTTTATTTTTAATTTTAGTTTATAATAATTAAGTAATTTTTATTGTAAAATAATTTTTTATAATCATTTATAATATTTTAAAATTTTTTATTAGATAAATATCAAGTATTAGATATTAGATAAATTTTTTAATTATAAAATATTTAATATATACTTTTTAAAAATATTTAAAATATTTAAAATATCAAATAATTTTTAACACAGGTATCAAAATTGATATATTTTTTTAATATAATTAGAATTTAGATATCAGGATAAATATAAATATAAATAATAAAAAAATGATAGAGTAATCGCTTATTGTCGTCAATTTGACTTCCATTAATAGACATTTGACCAAGGGAAAAGAACTTAATGAGTTAGATGGGATTGATGAGAAATGAACTATAAATTGTGGTTATTGATTGGATTAGTTGACACTTTGACATATATAGGATCATAGGCTGGCTAGGTTTAGGTAGCATTGGCAGATTCTACGTCTCTTTCAGAGTCCTGCCAAACTACTTAATTAACGTAGCCTGCTCCGTCTGTATCTCATCTCTATCTTCTTCTTTCACTTCTTCCTCTTCAGAGTCAAACTTCTCATTATATTTTAAATAATAAACTCACATTCAATGGGTGGAATTGCACTTTGGAACTCAGTTCAACATGCATGCATATATATATATATGATAAAAATTAATTTCATAATCAAACAAGTGTTAATTATTTTCCATACGTTAATATTATATATATATATATATAGGAGATAACATGGAATGCATGATTGTGTACAATATAAAAATACAATTTTTTGGACAGCCACAAAGGGAGAGTTAGTTGAATTGGCATTAAAGATTTGATATATTTATTTATTTAATAAATAAAGGAAACTCAAACAAAGGCTGAAGATATGAATGTAGAAGAGAAAGTTAGATGATGATGAGGACAATATATACCCAAATTTGATTACATAGTGTAAATGGGCTCAACTTTTAGGTGGAACTATTATTATTGTCAACTGCATCTCCATGTTTGATTGGTAGTCATATATATCCTGTGTTTTCAGTTTTCACCATGGATCTTAATTTCTTGCTTTCTATCTTCACATGTCATGCATGCATAATATATATATATATATGTGTGTGTGTGTGTGTGTGTGTATTTATTTTAGTTTAGGGTTTCTCAAACAATTGAAAGGTGTTATACATCTTAATTAATTCACTACAATTTTCTCTAGTTTTGACTTTTGAGCTTAACCCTCATTCTAGATAAAAAGCCCTGAGAGCCCAAACTAATGTAGATTGATATTAAAATATTAGTGGAATGTTTGTTAATTATATATGTACGTTAATTTTTTTTAATTTTTAAATTTTATATAAAGCAATTTATGATTCCTATATTATTTAAAACATGTGCAAGCAGAACATAAATTTCAAAACTTTAGAAAACTGATTAATTAAAATTTTGGGAAAAATACATTTATACCCTTGAATTTTAATTTATATACAATATTAGTACCTAAACTTTTTTATACAAAAATCAAAATTAGTACTTAAATGTCTTCTACAATATCTATTTTGATGAAAGAGTATTTTTTTTAATGTCAAGTTTTTTAATATCACTTTAAAGATGGTTTCTTAATTTGTCATAAAACAGATAACATAAAACAACAATAATCCGAAAATAATCCGAAGCCCCAAAAGGCAACTTCTATCAATCACATTGCTATTAAACGTTGAAGTTAACAAATAATTAATTATTTCACCTTTTATAATAATTCATGAGACAAAGTGCTATGCACGTTTTAATATTTGGAGAGACAAATGTAGTTTTTCTTGCTATATATCAACTTCTAATTAAAGTATTGACTAGTGATGATGTGATAAATTAAAGATTAAATTTTTATTAAGAGTGATGTTCATATTTATTGTCTAATAGTGTCTTGAATTGATTGAATTCTCATAACAAAAGTAAAATTTTTTTAATAAATATATTTTTATACATAAAATTCAAACATAAAACTTTCTTAAAAAAATGATATACTTATTATTTCAACCAAACACCTCTTAATACTACTCTTAATTTTTTTAATTTAGAACTAATATATACAACACATAAGTATAAATTTTTGTATCTGTTATACCAAATTGTCCTTCAAATAAATTTAATTTATTGGCCCTTAGAAAATTACGTTCCAAATAAATAACACCCACTTTCCTACCCATTTATGAAAGACAAGGACATAGAAACTGACATGGAAACAAGGATAAGATATGCATGATGGATGCTGGAGCTAGCCATCAATTTGGAATTGAAGTTTGAGCTCTTAAGAACTTATAGCAGTCAATTTCAGAGTAGCCTGTTGTCACCCTCTCATAATTAATTAACTTGACACTGAAACTACTGCATGCGCGCGTCTTCTCCTCCTTCTTTTTCTTCTTCTTGTACTTATACGTTCTTGTGCTTCACTTCGTTTTACACAATTATTATCAAAGCAGTACTATCCATCTTTCTCACTCATGTTTCCCAAAACTTCAGTAATTGCTTTTCTTTGCTTCATCTTCTATTTGCTTATGGATCTCCTATCAATTTTCTGTTATACAGACCACACACCAACTACTACATTTATATATATACATATGAGAATAGTTTGTAATATATATATGTGTGTGTGTGTGTGTGTGAAAATAAAGTTCCACCAATAATTAGTACAAATAAATTTAATATATATTAATATGAGTGATATATTAATATCTATAATATTTAAATTAAATATTTGGATCCAATCCTTCGAATTTTCATGTTGTATAAACATAATTTTTTTTAAAGGTGATAATTCATGTCTCAAAACCTAATTATTATTTCTGTTATGATATAATTTTCTAACAATCTATATATGTGTGTGTGTGTGACTTATACTTTTCTAGATAATTAATATTGCATTTATGCATCCTCCTATACTTTCACTTGACCGCATGCACTTAACTTTTTTTTTTTTTTCCTCAACTAATTATAATAGGCACTTTGCTTAGAATTATTGTTTGATTAGGTGGAAATTTTATATATAAAAAAAATTGTTGCATTGGTAAAGATAGAAAACATTTAATATCATGCATTAAATATAAAACATTTAAACATGTAATTTAAATATTATAGTAACGTAAGATAACTATAAAACATTTAATGTAATGAAAAATATATACATGTTGTTATGAAAGACTTTCACATCATTTAAACATTTAATATATTAGAAAATTAAAATATTTTTATTTAATTTTTTTATGCACTCATAATTATCATTTATTAAAAATTTTAATATTTAATGTCATGCGTTAAATATTTTTAAAATTTCAATTAATATAAAAAAAGTGTATATCTACATTAAATAGTAGAGTATTAAATAACAATTATTTGTATACTAAAGATCAATTTTAAATATATCATATTAATTATATATATTTTAAATTTATATTATTTAAATTCCAAAGTTCATATCTTAAAGGAAACCTTATTTAATTTATGTATATAAAAAATAAGCTATAATATGATATTAAATGCATTTATGATATATTTGATTTTTTTAAAAAAATATACACATATCAAGCCATTTAAATTGAAAATTTTATACTTTACATATAAAAATTTTATTTAAAAATATGATTTTAATTTTAATTTATATATTTAAATATATATATTTTTATTATACACAACAAAAATAGTAGTAATAAGAAGAGACACCCCAAGACTATAAGATACAAATAGGGCTCCAATAACATATTAAAAATACTAATAAAGGCCATAACAACCGGGATACTACTAAAGAGAGTGTAACTAGGTTTATTCAATCTATTTGGCATTCCTCTAATAACATTGTTGATTTAAATGGTACAAATATTGTGATTATTCCAAAAGTAGAAAAGTTTGAATTTATTAACTAGTTTCGCCCTATTTCTCTATGTAATGTTTCTTACAAAATAATTTCAAATATTCTGGTTACTAGACTCAAGCCTTTCTTGTCAAATATCATCTCCCCCTTCGAATCCAATTTTGTCCCAAGAAGGAAAATTCTAGACAATACAATTATTGCCCAAGAGTTGTTCCATATGATGAATAAAGTGAAAGGTAAACGGGATTTTATGGCTGTCAAGATTGATTTTGAAAAAGTCTATGACCACCTTAATTGGAATTTCATTAGAAAGGTGCTTTATAGAGTACGTCCTAAAAAATCTATCAATATCACTGTTCTTAGAATCAGATCGGACTGATTGGATCAATCAGAAAACTAATGAACCGATCCTTTGACTAGTTTGAAAAAATTATAAAACCAAGGGTGTAAAGAACCGGTCAAGAATCAGACAAACTAGTAAAGAACTGGTAAAATTGGTGAAAACTGACAGTTGGACTGGTTGACCGGTTCAAGATTTTTTTAAGAGTAATTTACATTTTCCTCTCTTGAGAGATCTTGAAATTACACTTCCCTCCCCTCTATTTTGAAAAAATACACTCTCCTCCCTTAGGAGATAAGAAAACTTACAATTTCACTCATTTTGACCAAACTATCCTTATATTTATTATTTATATAATTAAATATGTATTTGACTAATAAAAATTTTTTTAACTTAAAATAAAATAAAATTATTATTTTTAACTCAAATTAGTTATTATGATTCAGTGTGTTGAGAACTTATTTGTGATAGTTATTGTTCTAATTCTAGTATTGTTTATGTTGAAATTATTTTACTATGTAATTGATTTATATACATAATATTTATTATTATGATTAATTATCATTGTAATATTTCTAGTATTATTTAATATATTATATTAAAAACCAATGATATATTACATTATATGAAATTAAAAAATATATATTTAATTATCACCGATTTAATCACGGTTAAACTAATGAATCGTGAACCAGTGTTCCAAATGGTTCGACGATTGGTTCAGTTTTTAAATCATTGATAAGTATTTGGAAAGGTGACCCTATCTTCCCTTACATCTTTGTTATATGCATGGATATTCTTTCCTATATAATCATGGATAGAGCCAACATTAGTAGTTGGAAAACCATGAGAGTGGATAGAAATAGACCACAAATCTCTCACTTAATGTTTTATGATGATTTAATTTTATACAGTGAAGCTAATGTTGATCAAATTGACTGTATTATGGACTATTTGAATATTTTTTGCTATATTTCTGGTTATAAGGTTCATGCAAACAAAACTAGCATATATTTCTCTAAAAACACTAATACTATTATCATGGATGATACTGTTAATAAATTGGGCTTCACCAAAAGTAATGAAATATGAAGATATCTTGGTACTAACATCATTCATGGAAGGTGCACTAAAAAGCATTTTTCAAGTATTATTGATAAGTTATAGGCTAAACTCACTAGTTAGAAAGCTTAATGCCTTTCTCTTGTAGGCAGAGCAACGCTTTTCTAATCTATCACTTTTGCTATGCCTCTCTTTCACATGTAGAGTAACATTCTTCCAATTGGAATCATTGATGAGATTTAAAAACTTGAAAGAAGTTTTCTATGGGGGAGCAATAACTACAAAAAATAAGAAAAATAGTGGCGCTTTAAGTAATCATTTAGTAGCGCTTTAAGTAATCATTTAGTGGTGCTTGAAACAATTTCGTGGCACTTGTCTAAACGCCACCATTTTTGGTGTCGAGAACACATTTCCTGGCGCTTCTATGAAGCCGCGAGTATTTGTGCCATTATTTAAAATCGTGATGCTTGCTAAGCACCACAAACATTTTGTGAGAAATTTCATTTTTCCCATTTAGTGGCGCTTTCTAAGCGCCACTATATTTTTCAGTTGATTTTTTTTAATAGTGTCACCTTATAATCTGGGATTATGTATGAATACAATATGGGATTATGTGGAGTTGGCTTTTCATCCTTAAAAGCTTGCATTGCTTCTGATCATGTCAATCCAAACAGACCTAAACCTTATGGAGTTGGTGTGAACAGTCTACCATCAACTTAGAATCCACAAAGGTCGAACCCCCACTACAAATCCAAGCCCCACACCCAAGCGCACAAATCAAACTTCACATAGATAAATCAAAACCCTATAACCAAATCAAAACCCCCAAACAAATAGAGCCTCACAGTCAAGTCTATAGCCTCAAAAAAATTGAAAACTAAAAGGAAAAAAAAGAGAAATCGACCAACAATCAAACGCGTGAATGACGAGTAGCGGTGGAACGCGTGAACGATGACCAAAAATTTCTGAAATGCCCAAGCGCGTGAACGATGACCAAAAATTTCTGAAATGCCCAAGCGAGTGAACGCCGACTGACCAAAAATGTGAGAAATTCCAAAAATTCTTCTCCAAAATGTTGCGCCAAAGTAGGGGAAAATGTAGAGGGGTTCTACAAAAATTTGAAAGGAATGCGTGAGAAAAATGCTGGTGAAAAGGAATTGCGGCGCTTCTAAGCCGCCACTAAAAGCCTCAAAGCACTACTAAATTTGCGATGCTTCTAAGGTGCCACTAAAAGCCTCCAAGCGCCACTAAATTTGCGGAGCTTTTAATTTGCGACGCCTGCTAAGCGCCGCTAAATTAAAATTAATTTTTAAAATTTTTTAAATCAATTTCTAGATGAAAATTTTGTGGTGCCTATAAGCGCCGCTAAACTTTGAAAAATATTTGAAATAATAACAAAGCTTTATAAGCGCCAATAAATTAAAAAAAATATTATTTTAAATTTTAAGGCGCTTTAAGCGCCACAATCCCTTGATAGGAGCCGCAAAAAATCAAAAATTTTGTGGCGCCTATTGAAGCGCCACTATAATAATATTTTAGCCACACGTTTAGTGAAGGGCCATTATTTAAGCACCGCAAAAATACTATTTTTTTATAGTGAATGGCGATATGACGAAGATGCATAAGATAATTTAGAATACTATTTGTACTCCCAAACTAATTAATGAGGGGTTAGGCATTAAATCTTTGTGTGAAATGAACACTGCCTTCATGTATAAGTTATCTTGACAGCTTGTTACTCAACCTAATCATCTTTGGGTTTGTTTCTTATGCACAAAGTATACAGAAAACTTTGATTTTTTTGGTGCAGTCATAGCTAAGGATGGAGACTCTCTTTTATGGAAGGAAATGGCTAGAATTTAGCCAAAATTTGTGTCTAACATAGCCTGGAACGTTGGCAATAGTGACTATATAAAATTTTAGATTGATCAGTGGGTTGATGGTGTGAAGTCTCTGGAAGCCGAATGCCTAATGGAGGCCCTTAGTGTGCATAAAAACAAGAAAGTCAACCATTATGTCAATATTGAAGGAAAATGGTAGTTTCATAGCTTCGGACATTTTCTTCCCCAGGACATTGTCCTTAGAATTCAAGGGATGATGCCTCTTGTTGTTGATAAAAAGGACACTTCGTATTAGAGGGTAAAAATGGAGATTTCTCGGTGATCAGTGCTTATTATTTGATTAGAAATGAGATTCATGTCTCTAACAATGTGTGGAATACCATTTGGAAATGCACCTAGCAGAGGCCGCGCTTTCATCTTTGGAGAATGGCGCATGAGAGCCTTCCTACCAAAGGTAGAATCAGCGCATGGAGGTGTCCGGATTCTCTACTTGGCGCGTGCTTGGTATTTTAGCGGCGTTGTTTTTCGTTGCTAAAGTTTCTGACAACAAATATTATTGTCACTATAACTTTTTTTAAATTAATTATTTAAACAAAAGTTATAACAGTAATAATATTCATTGTAATAATATTAAAACATATTTTAGCAACAGATAAAATTACTGCTAGAAAAGCCAAGCAAGCCCAAGCTTATGGCAAAGGATCCAAATCCACATGAAGTGGCAACGATCCCACATGAAAACCCTATCAAAATAGAGTTGAAACTAACATCCACGCTTTTTGTGACTGCCCTAGGATAACTACCATTTGGAAGTGCTTCATTAATCCTCAAGATTGTTAACTTGTAATTATCATTCCCTAAGCATAATTGGATCGATTGGAATCTACAAAAAGAGTGGGACCACTTCATGAATATTCCTTGGAGTTTTTTTTTTCGCTATTTCTTGCAACCTCGTGTCTTTATAGAAATAAATGGATGTTTGAACCCAACTTTAACTATCCCACCCAACCATGGCATGATATCGTTCATCTTGCTGCTAACACTAATAATTTTCTTTTGCACAATGTTTCTATCAAATCCAGGAGCAGCAAGAAAATGATTGCTTGGAAGGCCTCGCCCGATGATTGGATGAATATTAACATGGATGGAGGCGTGATTCATGACAACAATAGGCAATGGGTAAGAGGATTGATGTGCAATTTGGGCATCTACAATGCCCTCAAAGCTGAACTTTTAGGTGTTTTAAATGGCCTTAGCTTGGCTTAGAATATGGGAGTTAGATGTATCATCATTGAAAGCGATTTTGAAGTAGTTGTCTCGCTCATTTATCAGCATAAAGGCAAGTAGAGTAGTAAAAATCCTATAAGATTTTATGAATCGTCATTGGGAGATCCAAATAATGCACACTTCTAAAGTGTAAAAAAATATGCTGATTGACTCGCTAATCAAAGCCTCAAATGTAATTGGGGCCTTAATATTCTTAAATCCCCCACCCTCATGGATCACATTTGGATCCTTTTTCATAATGTCTTTAGAGTTGTTGCTCTTAAAATAGTCTTAGCTTACTTGTCTTTGTTTTGTTTAGGTTTCGACCCAATATTGTTCTGAAGAAAAAAAATATAATACATACTTTTTTACTAAAATGTGGCGAGGCATTAATTGTATGTGTTAGGTGCTTTTAATGCCTAAGATGTCTTGTCTAATCTAATCCATCTTCATTTTAAAAATTTTAATTTCAAACCTCTCAAATAACATAAATGCATATATTTAACTTTTATCTAAATCATTAATTCTAAAAAAATATCAAATCATTTAGTGACAAAATACAAACAACAACTTTTTATAATGTTAAATCATATTAATTTAAAAAAAATTATTTTTTGGTCCATAAAAAATATTTTTTGTAATTTTTAATTCTTAAAAAATTATAATTATTATTTTTAAAATTAAATTGAACGTTCGATTTAACTAAAAAATTGATAAGCTAATCCCTTATTTGATCTAGAATAATCGTAAAATTAACCAACCAAAAAATTGATTAAAAATTAGAAAAATGGGTCATTCATCAACAAAAATTGTCAGTTCACAGGTTGAGAAAGCCACCATGAAAGAGAAGAAGGATGAGGAGGAGTTCTTTTACATTCTTCTTGTTGCGACAAAATCAAATGAGGCGTCCCATCTACTGCAAGTGAGGAGAAAGAGGAGGTGTATTTGTGACATTAGAAACGTGAAAAAAATAAATGAAGAGAGAAATGAAAACAATAAAATATAAATAAAAAATTATAATAAGATAAAAGTAGGTAGAAAATTGTAATAAATATTTATTTAATATGGTAGAAAAAAGAGATGAAAATTACAAATTACAAGAAAAAGAAAAAAAATGTTAAGTTTTTTTAAAGTAAATGTTAGATATTTTTTTAATTTAGTGAATGATATATATTTAATTTTTTATGAATATTTAAGATAAATTATTTTTTATTTTATTTTGCATGTAATTCAATTTATAACATATTTATTTTAAGTAATTTATTCATTTAATTATAATATAATTTTAAATATAATACAAATATCAGTTTAATTATAGTTTAATTACTGTTGAATTAGTGAACCATGAATCAATTCTTTCACTAGTTCAATAATCGATTCAAATTTTAAAATATTGATTATAATATAACTTTTAATCTTTGAAAGATTCAAATGTCCAACCGTTAGTCTCTGTGATGTTAACAAATAACAACCCATCTAATATGTCACGTTAAATGCTAATATGACATATTATTTGTATAATAAAATACTCAATCAACATGTCTATACATAAAAAATCTCCGTTCATCAATCTTAAATATCCACCTAAGCAATTTAAACAAAAAATACAAATAAAAAAAATTCAAGAAGAGGATTTCCTTGCATTTGATTGCATTTGGAGCCTTTTTTTAATCCAATTGATTGTTATTTATAGTATTAGAACATGATTTAAACATGAATAGATAAGCCAATCACGTCAAAAATGCCTCATATTGCGTTAAATTTGAAAAGAAGCAAATTTGTATTTTCTCATGCCCTAGCTTTTTTTATTTCAAAATTTAAGTTTTTAAGCTATTTTTTGTTCAATCAGAAGCTTCAATAGGCTTATAAATCTTAGATATACAGAAACCCTAGCATAATTATCCTAAAAATAGCTTGAATCGACTCAATTTGAAATTCAAATTAAATGGAGCAAAATTTTGTGATTTTTGAAACCCAAAAAATCAAATCCCAAAAACACACAATTTAAGCCACTTTTCCCGAAATTGGATGCATGAAATAATTTAGAATAATGTTTCTAATTAAAGTCCTGTAATAAAAGTAATAGACAACGAAGGTTTGCAGCGTGTCAGTTGACCTTCGTCATTTAACACGATGAAGGCCAGAGGAAAAAAAAGCTGTATGATTGTTGTATAAAAAAAATTTGACGTATTGTATTTTAAAAAATAATTTTTGTTCTATAATATCCAGGTAAAAATGCCCCTAATATGTGCTTCACGAATTATGATATTTCATGTTGCAGTGAGTGACAGCTTCAAATGAAAATATTCGTATTGAACTTGAAGTCGGATTATTAATTTGAGTAAATTATATTTTTTAATAAATATTAAAATTATATTATGTTATTTTTTTATTTTAAAATTTGATATTCTAATTTTTTAAAAGTTAAAATATATTTACAAATTTTATTTATTTTGAGTTAAAAGTAATAATAAAAGCATTTTTTAAAATTTTTTAAAAAAATTTCAATTAATAAAATAACATTAAATCATATAAATAATAAATATCAACATATTTTAATTAAAATAAGTGAAATTATTATTATTATTTTTAATTTCTTTAGAAAAGGAAAATATAATATATTTTATTAATTAATTATCAAGTATTGAATAGTTTCTTGTTAAATAAAAATACTGCAGGTCCTAACAGCTATTATACATAAGCTATAACAATGTGTGTGTGTGTGTGTGTGTGTGTAAGGGTGATAATATTAACATGTTAGGCTTTACAAATCGACGCTTTTAATTAGTCATGTGATGATTTTTTTTAATTATAAAAATTGAATTAGAATTCTCTCAAATTTTATAACTTATGCAAAAAATATTTTTATGTTAACTTTTTTTTATTCAAAACTGTAATAGAATAGTGACATGTTAGCTAAAATAAGTTATACTAAAATTAAAAAATTCTCCTAAAATTTAAGTGTTGTGTAAAAAATTTATCTAAATTTTAGTTTTTGCATAAAAAATTGTTCTTAATTTTAAGGCTTATGCAAAAAAAAGCCCTTTAAATAATTTGAAGTTTCTACTATATGTTAGGGTTCTGAATGGAAACGTTAACAAATAAAATTTTTTGTGCAAATTGTAAGGTTTAAGAGGTTTTAGATTAATTTTTGTACCTGATGAGAGTTATTTACATATAATTTATAGGTCGAGAAAATAATGTATATTTTAGCCTTAATATTTATACAATAAATTAGTTACATAATTTTGACCTTAATTCAAATAGTATTAATTTTTTTATTTTTTATTTGATTTATCTAATAATTTTAATTTATATTTTATTAATATATCTTATTATTTTGAATTGAAAATAAAGATAAATATTATTTTCTACAAAAAGATTGATTTGACAAAAATTAGTGCAATGACGATGAAGATGAATGATTGTGAAGAATAAAGAATAAAGAAAAATTTATAATTTTTATTTTATAATTTGATATGTAATAAATTTATATATTATGTATTTTAGTAATTTTTTATCGTTAGAATTTATGAATGTACTCTAATTACGTGTTTTTCTTGTTTATGGTAAAAAAATTTACAAATTTATTTATTATAATCAATTTTAATTTTATAAATATTATTTAATAGTTTATAATATTATTTTATAAAACCCAACCCAACACTAACTTTAATAAGGTCAACCCAAGTTAAAAAATTTTGACTCATTAAAAATGAGCGAGCCCAACTCAGCCGTAATAAAATAAGACTAAACCAAACTCATGCCAGAGTACTAGACTGTTTTGACAATTGTACTAATCACCTTCTAGTTTCCCCTTAACAAGCCTAAGTTGTTCATTGGCTAACGGCGATTGAGGTTGACGAACCCTCTGGTGTTTCCCCTTAACAAGCCTAAGTTGTTCATTGGCTAACGGCGATTGAGGTTGATGAACCCTCTAGTACTCCCCCTTAACAAACCTAAGTTGTTCATTGGCTGACGACCATTGAGGTTGATGAATCTTCTAGTGTTTCCCCTTAACAAGCCTAAGAGGTTGATGAACCCTCTAATGTTCCTTCTTAACAAACTTAAGTTGTTCATTGGCTAATGGCGGTTGAGGTTGATGAACCCTCTAGTGTTCCTCCTTTAACAAGCTTAAATTATTTATTAATTAACGATGATTGAAGTTGATGAACACTCATGAGTGACTTAGGTGCTTTTTCTACTTATCACTACTTAGTAAGTTCTATAAATACGAAACTATCTATTGGTCTTTAAGTATGCAGGCATTTTAACTCACATAATTTTCTTTTAACTTTCTTTTATTCTCTTGTTTAGTTCAATATCAAAGGTACAACGGAAAAACCATTTCTCTCTCCGCATTTCTTACTTTATTCATCGTGCGGAGGCCTCTTGCTTTCAGCCACTCCATTCAAATAACTCTTATTTGAGAAAAATTAAATATTGTGGATGGAAACGCTTATTGATAATGCATATATATTGTTTATTAACTAGCTAGTTGTAGAAGTTCGAAAAAATATCGAAGTAAATATGGCAGTTGTATACGACTATTAATAGGGTAGGACGGCGTGCGGGAGAAAATTGATAAGACAAAAGCAACTCGCAAAAATCAAAATCTTAATTTAAGATTGATTTGAACAGGAATCTAATTATGTGATGAGATATCCATCATTCATTTCTCGGTCGGACATTACTGGAAGGCGATATATCGTATATCATATATGTGAAGACTTCTTAAATATCCCATGCGAGCATTTTAAGTCAATCTTATAATAAATAACTTGTTATATAGCTCCATTACAATTTATTGTTATATCTAACTGTTAAATTTGTATATGAATTACAAATACTTATCAATTATTTTATTATTGTTATTATTTAATTTTTTTAATTTAAAATATTTCATATATAATTTTAAATCAAATTAAAAGTTGATATCAAAGTTATCCTTCACATATAATTTTTTGTGAGAACATTCTGAATTAATTAAAATTAAGATAAGTTTTAAGAAATATAATTTATTTTAATTTTTAACATAAATGATTAAACTGATATAATAAATTAACTCATATAAATAAATAGAATCATCTTATCATTCTTGTGGGTTTGCGCAACAAAAAGTTGAGCCCTCTTCTATTTATTTTTTCCCAGCTTCACGAAATCATTTATAGTTTGGTTTGATTTAATTTAATATTATAAATTCAAATTGATAAGTGTACCATCAATGTAGTCCCCTGTAAAGCTTTATTTTCATGTACTATATGATATTATCCATTACACCCATATTAAAAATTGAGATATTTCTGATTGTCTAGGTTGGTTGGACCTTTTCATATAAAATCAAATTGAGATGCGGGACTATATATTATTCAAATTCCTTTTTCATATAAAATGACTTGTTTTCTCTTCCTTTTCTTCCATTTTCTTTTACCTTGTTGGTGATAATTGATTAATATTAAATTCCTCCTTTTCTTTCCATTTTCCTTAATTTATCGCTGTTGTTCACACACTCTCTAATTAGCATATAATTAAATTTGAACCAATTGTTTCATCTTTTGGTACATTGGTTTTTGATTATGATATTGTGATGTAGGAACCTACAATAATAGAGGGTAAAAACTACAAACGAGCCAAAGACTTATATCATCTAAGAGTTTTATAAAATAATGGTCTCCTATAATCTTGGAGTGTTCTTCTAAAAGTGAATTTACTTAAGTTCATCTTAATAAAAATAAATTAAAGCTTATATTATCTAAATAAGTATGATCATATATTTATATTTATCACATCTTTTTACATGTTAGAATTGCATCCTACTATAAAATACTTGCTTAATTAAGATGCATGAGTATTAATCTTAAGTTAAATTTTTTTAAAAAAGATATAAGACCTACATAAAAAAAAATTCATATTCAAGCTTAACCATGCATGCTTTAATTTCCCCAGTCCCTACGAAAGAAATTGACTACTAATTAATTAATAAAAGTGGTTGGGAGTTTAAGTTGACTTTGTCTTTAAAACAGAGAATTGATTATGGAAAAGAGATAGTGAGAGACTTAACAAAGTAAGATGAAATCGAAACTTGAAGCTTTGGATATATATCACGGTCATTTTCATTCTATTTCAGGCATATACATACCCAATATAATTAAGTCCTTAACCTTATCTAGTTATAGTACATATAGTTTAGTCTCCTTATGGTATAACTATCTTTAGAGTTTAGACACATATTTTCATTTTTATTAAAATGCCAAAAAACCATAAAATTACGTTGTGGGTAACAGGGTATATATACGTGTTTGTGTGTGTATAGTTTCCTATATATGTATTTTCTGTGCATGAAATCAATGAATGAAACTGGGTCAATATTTTAATCGAAATAGACAGTTAAGATGAATTACGGTCTTCCCCATCTACCACACCTCATCTTCCTTAAATGTAGATGACCATGCACGTTCGGTAACCTACTTACAGTGAACTATAATTAATGACTTTTTACTTAACGCAAAATTATTTTTATGTTCTTATATTTTATATTAATTTTTTATTTTATCTCTATTTTTTTCTGTCAATTAATTTGTTCTCAAATTTTTAAATTCTGTCATTTTTTTCCAAATACTAATGTTGTCTATTATATTAATGAAATATACATGACAATCTAGTTAGAATACTTATTGATATGACAAATAGATTATATATTAATAATTAGGATGAAATTAATAGTAATTATAAATTTTAGAGATAAAATTGACAAAGATCCGAAATTTTAAAAACAAAAAAAAGAGTACTCTTACTCATTTTTGTTTATTTTCTTTCTCAAGTTTAAATATCCAACTCCTAAATTGATAGCATTTGGGATGAAAATAAAAGAATTTGAAACTTTAGGGTAAAATTGACAAAAAAAAAACTTAAGGACTATTAAAAATTTGTGCAGAATTTAGAGACACACAAATATTTTTTATCTTTATTTAATACTGGTTTAAATGAGCCTTTCTAATTTTTACGAAAGTTTTAATCTAAGAACTCTAGTTAATGAGTAGGTAATGTTGTGCTCTTGATCCAATTTTGTCTTCTATCACAAATTCAACTAAAAATAATGCCAAATATTTCAAAAATCTATGTTGTGTTGAATTTGCCAAATATATGAATACGGGAGTTAATTAATGATGTTGAGTAAATATATAATATCTAATTTAGCGTTAAATTTTAGATTATTATATGTCAGACAAACAAGATTAAATAATTCTAAAAACAAGGATAGTGTTGTCTATTAGCCTGAATTAGAAGAAATAAATTAATTTTTTTATAAAATTGAAGGACCAAAAATTTATTTAAATCTTCGGACTTGTTTAAATGTCATTTTTTTTCATTCTTTAAAATTAATTCTGATAATTTTTATTATCATATTATTTCATGCATTTATTTACATACTATTAATAAAATAAAGAATTGTTTTCTGTATTTTTATTTTAAAAAATTAAAATTCAGAATATCTTTTAATTTTTTTATATATTTTATTCTCAAAACACATATTTTATTTTTTATTTTCAGTTAAAAAATAATTTAACAATTTTTTTCTATTTTTTAAAATAAAAATAATTTTTAAAAGCTACTTATTATATGTAAAATTGTACAACTTATGCAAGTTTTTTGGTTTCGACACCAAAGTGTCAACTAGATGAGTATTTCAAATATATATATATATATATATATGAAATGAATATTGAGGACTTTTAAAAAGAAGCAGGCGTTGACGTATAAGCTTGGAGGCCGCACACATTGTGAATTTGTGATGTGTATGAACTTTACAGAGTAAGTAAAGATCTATAAACTCCTTTTTCTCTTTTACATGCGTAATGTGTGATCTGATCTCATCATCTCCCTTTGTTTCATCTTCATGTTGCAATAAAGTTAATTTCACACGAAACTTCCAAAATATGACAGTTTGTTGGGAGTTGAGCTATTATTCTCACTCACATACTCACTCCCTTCCCTTCCCTTCGATTCCTTATATATATTACTATAACTCCACTTCATGTCATGCGTCTCAACTTCTTCCTATATCTCTCTCTCTCTCTCTCTTCTTCAACATTCATATTCATATTCAAATTCTTCCTCATCCATGGACTTCCTCACTACTTTTCTCTCTCTTTTCCCTTTCTTCTTCCTCTGTTTTTCCCTATGGAAGTCCTTTCAGCAGAGGAAGAACCACCAGTGCTTCCTCTTGGACTATCAGTGTTATAAGCCGTCCGATGATAGAAAGCTCGGCACTGAATTCAGCGGTAAGATCATCACCAGGAACCCCTATTTGGGCCTTGACGACTACAAGTTCGTCCTCAAGGCCATTGTCAGTTCCGGCATTGGCGAGCAAACTTACGCCCCAAGTAACTTCTTCCTCGGCCGTGAAGCCCACCCCACTTTGTCCGACGCCATCATCGAGATGGACGACTTCTTTCATCACTCCATAGCCACGCTGTTGTCCCGCTCAGGCGTCTCCCCCTCCGACATCGACATCCTCGTCGTCAACGTGTCCATGTTCGCCGCCGTTCCTTCCTTGTCGTCTCGAATCATTAACCACTACAAAATGAGGGACGACATTAAGGTTTACAACCTCACCGGCATGGGTTGCAGCGCCAGTCTCATCTCGCTGGACATTATTAACAGCATTTTCAAATCTCAGACCAACAAGCTCGCTCTGTTGGTGACTTCGGAGTCGCTCAGTCCCAACTGGTATTCCGGTAACGACAGATCGATGATGCTGACAAACTGTTTATTCCGGTCCGGTGGGTGTGCCATTCTTCTCACCAACAAACAGAGCTTGAAGCACAAAGCAAAGCTGAAACTCAAGTGCCTCGTGAGAACGCATCACGGCGCGCGAGACGAGGCGTTTGGGTGTTGCATTCAGAAGGAAGACGACGAAGGAAGGCTTGGGTTTCACCTTGGGAAGACTCTCCCAAAGGCAGCCACAAGGGCATTTGTGGACAATTTAAGGGTCATATCGCCCAAGATTCTGCCCTTAAGGGAGTTAATGAGGTTCATGGTGGTGACCCTTATTAAGAAGATAAAGAGAAGCAATAGTAATAATTCAGCCAAGTCGTTGTCGGGTGGTGGTGGAATGACGAAATCGCCCTTGAATTTCAAAACAGGGGTGGAACATTTTTGCCTACACACAGGAGGGAAGGCTGTGATTGAAGGGGTGGGGAAGAGTTTGGATCTGAGTGAGTATGATCTGGAGCCATCGAGGATGACACTACACCGTTTTGGGAACACGTCAGCAAGTAGCCTGTGGTATGTGTTGGGGTACATGGAAGCAAAGAAGAGATTGAAGAAGGGAGAGAGGATATTGATGATAAGCTTTGGTGCTGGGTTTAAGTGTAATAGTTGTTTGTGGGAAGTAATGAGGGATGTTCAAGCTATGAATGTTTGGGAAGATTGCATTCATCACTATCCACCACACTGCTTAGCTAATCCTTTCTTGGAGAAGTATGGTTGGATCAACAAAGTCGACGATCCAACCAACTTACAATTGCCAGATTTTCTCAATTAATTAACACAAATATTAAACTTCTCTCTCTTACTTTATGTCAATTTCGATCCAATTTTTCTTATACATATAAAGATTTAGATTCTTAAAACTATTCTATATCAAGGTGGAGAGAGATAGAGATGACTCAACGAGCTAGGTAAGTCATCATCATATTAATAAATCCTGCATTTATTTATATTTAGAGAAATAAAAAAAAATATTTAGTCTGAGGAAGCATTTAATTGGTTGATAAACCCAATCATATGTTTCCTTAATTAGTATCCTAAAGAGACTAAATAGCAAAATCCTTTGTCATATACGAAGTTGTTTAATAGGTAAGATGATTGTAGCCTAGATATGGTTTCCAATTTTCTGGTTTTTATTTGTGTAAAAGGGTTATGGCAATGCATAACCACAAGACATGAAAACCAGAAAACTTGTACTTTATATTTTTTTATATATATAAATATATTAAATTATGTGATTCTCCATCCTGGTTAATTGCTGCTTTACTTAGTTCCAAATTATATATACGAATTTGACTTTTGCTTATGAGCAGCAACTTTTTATTTCATATGATAATACATTTTAAACTGTTATATTATCCACACCTATTTTATATGATAAAGTTGAGGAGAGAATGAAAAGATTAAAAATGATTTATGAATTTAAATTTAGGAAAAGCGCGGGGCAAAAATGAAATATCACTTTATGAGTCAGTCATTGAGTGAGAGAAAAATGCTCACACCTATAATAAATGTATAGCGTTATAAGAGTAACATTTCTCTCTTAGAATTGAAAGAATGAGAAGGGAAGTTATGGAGTTCAGATCCTTTAATTTTAAAAATGATATATTTTTTTAAAGTTAAAAAATAAAAAAAATTATTTATAAATAAATTAAAGATCAAATATATTTTTTTTTATCTTTCTTTAACTTTAAATTAATGACCCAAAGATGAATTGCCCTTTTTAACATATGTCTTGGTAATTGGTAATTCCTCAACTATGGCATTTTTACTCAAATCATATCTACTAATTAAATATGTAATATTAATTTTGATTGATTAATTAATTAATTAATTAATCGTCCATTCCATTCATATTTAATTTAATATATAAAATTGGTCAAAATAAAAATAATAAATTAGGATAGACATTCACGTATGGATGGACCCAGCAGGCAGAAGACAGTTCATGTGGAACGGTAATCAACAATAGCTGCATTCAATATTGCAACAGCAACTGTTTAATACATTATGTTATATATGTATCATATTCATATGATCTGATTGGTAAGAGCTAAGCCGCGTTTTGATTTTGAACTAGATGGAAGAGTAAGGCACAATAATGACGAGTCCTTTTCCTTCTTGTTCTTGTGGGTACCCATTTAGATGAGTTGATAATTCTTGGTGTCCAATAATTTATAAAGGCTTTAAAAGCAGCAGCAGCAGCAAGCACTTTTTGGATGAAACTGCATGCATTTGAAGGAAGATCCAAGTTGAAGCAAGTTGGCCCAACATCCATGTGTGTATGGATGAAATGCACGCTGAAGTAGTAGGACATTACATTTACAAATACATCCTGTCAAGACCGGATCAGACTTGGCTTATTTAATCGTCTCTCATTTATGATGACAATTAAATGATATGTAATTAAATTCTAATAATTTTTTATTAACGAGTTGTTGGTAAATTTTTTATAAGGACTTTTTGAATTTAAATTTGTTTTAATTTTAAACTGAGTATCATTCTTTTATTTAAGTTTTTATTTATTCAAAAAATTTAGATATATTAATAAATTTTTAATAAAAAATTAATACATATATATTTTATACAATTAATTTTTTAAAAAAATTTTATTTTAATTATAGAAAGTTACAAATTTAGTTTAGAAATTAGTTTATCTTGGGATGTGTGTGTTGTATGGGTCCCACGTGTACGAATCCACATGCGCAAAAGGAGTGAAAGAAATTTGTTTCAATAGTGCAGTTGCAAAAGCAAACTGCACAATAAATGAATGTTTGCAAACTAGGGCCACCCTTGCTTGCCTTTTCCTCACGTTGTCGTTGATTAAAACTCAACACAAAAATATCAGGCCAATTAATAAGGCCCTTTGGGAGGTATTGCATTTTCATCGATGTAATACTATAAATAGTTTAAATTACATTATACTAACTTTTTTAAGTTTGATAAAATTATATGTATTATTTTTTAGTTTATATTAAGGTTTAACATAAAATTGAAATAAACACATACTATATAATATATTAATTTTATGGACAAAAAATAAATTAAAAAGAATATTTGTATAACATTATACCAAATCTTAATGTTATCAAGTGCAATTTTTAAAATTAAAAGAATAATAATTACTATAATTTGACTAAATCTTAGAAAAAGTTTATATAATTTTTTTAAAAGTTTGTTTAATTTTTCTTAAAATTTATTTTTCATATGTATCAATTTTTTCTTACATGTTTTTAAATAATTAACAAAATATATAATCCTTGTCAGCCAAGCACAAAGCAAGTATAATTTAAATGAATTTTTTAATGTGTAGTTGGATATCAAACTGACCTCGAATGAAAACAATTTAGTCCATCAAAACTGAATAAAACGGTGTAGTATGGCGTTGGCTTATTTGCAGATAAGGAAGACAATATGTTGAAGGGTAATAATTTTTTTTGGAGGTAAGTCTAATATCCAAGTAGGTTAAAAAAAAAAAAGTTTACTTAGATGATAGTTACTAAGTGTTTGACTCATTTTAAAAAGATATAAAATTAAATTGACACAAACAGAACATGAAAGACAAAATTGATTCAGAGCAAAAACGCAAGATACAGAAAAGATACTTTTACTAATTTAAAAATAATTGTTGTCATATTTTAATTGTAAGCATATGAAAATGAGATAAATTGTCCAATACTTAGAATATCAATTATTTAAGTAAAGTTTCCTATTCAAATAAATTTATATCTATCTTTGTTTTTAGTTTTTACACAATAATATTATGTTACTCACCTAATCAGTTTGAGTATAATCAATGAAAGTTGAACTAACTTAATAGATGAACGTTGAAAACAAAACCAAGTCAAGTCAACCTCGAATTTAATGATTTTTTTAAAAAAATTGCTTTAGTTCAACCCAGTTTAAATATATATATATATATATATATATATATTATAATAATTTTAAATTTTTAATCAATGATCTAAAAAATGATATATCATATAAAATAAAATATATTATATAAGAAGAGAGAGATAATAAAAAAGTAAAAATTTAAAAATAATAATAAAAAGTTAAATAATTGTTTTATTTAATTTATTATTTTAAAATTTAATAATTATTTATTTTTATTATATTTTAAAAATTAAAAAAATTATATATAATTTTGTGTATACAAAGTCTATAGTTTCTTAATATATATCTCAGACTTACATTGATTTATTTATAATATTACATTTTTTAAACTTCTTTTAGTATTGGTTTATTCTTATCTTTCATGCAAAAACTCGCATTTTTTATTTTTTGTAATTAGTTAAAGTAAATTCTTACTTCTAAAAGATTGAATCTTGTCCTTGATTAATATTTACATTTTATAGAAATAATAATAATAATATTTACGTTCTAAGCCAAGTTTTAAGTTTGTCTTAGAAGTCAACCTAATCCTAACAGGTATACATCTCAAATTTACAAATATTTATTAGGAATGACTGAGTCAAAACCCGATAGTTTTATAATTGAATGTTTATATTCCATGCTTCTCGCTTGTTATGACTTAATAGAGTCTCTTCAATGTCATAACTGAGCATTTATAGAACTCTAGGAATTTTGGATTAAAAGGTTCTTCTTGTATTCTCTTTTTTTAACTGAAAAGGTACTTCTAGTAATATTTCCATTGTTATAATCTCTGAAGTATTTGGGCCTTTGACAATACACATATGGCCTTTTTATACAAGTTCTCCAGAATTAAAAATATTATTTGACTTGTTACCACTCAACTATAAAAAAAAAAGGGCCTCCGAAGTTCCAACCAGGCCCATGTTATAGCAAAATGGACCAAAACACTCTTTCTGGGTTGTATAGGCCCAAAATAAAAAATTATTCATTTTTGTTTGAGTAAATTATACACTAAATATATTAGATACTTTGAAATTATAAAATTATTTTATTTTATTTTTTGTAAGTAACATTAATATTTTAAACATTATAAATTTATTATAAAATAATAAAACTAGTTATCTATCTTTACTGTTATATTAAAAATCTCATATTGAATCTTAAATTAAATTTAACTATATGTACTTTTATATAAAAAAAATTAAAATAATAGTCTTATTATATACATGCAAAAAATTTTCTTATTAACAAAAAATAAGTATAAATTTTTTAATTGAAAAAATAGTAGTTATAATTTAACGAAACCCAATATAAAATTTTATTATTACTCCTTTTGTTTTGATGAGTTGTATTATATATTGAGATATTTTTCTTACGTATAATATTTTTATATTTTTATTTGAAGACTGAAATATAATTTTTTTCTTTATAATTTTATAAAAATTTTAGATTAAAAGATAATAACATTTCGTGTAAAATCATCTAAATTTAACTCATCATATCAATCATATAAAATTTAGTATCAAGTTTTTTTTGGTGAACTAAGCGGAAGATATATATATATATAAAATAAAAAATTGAATTATCTTAAAACAAATGAAGATAATATTAAATTAGAAATACTAAATTAAAATTTTTATAAAACTAAAAAACCAAAATTACATTTGTTTAACCCTTATTTTAATAAAATATGAAAGCAAAGCTCCAAAGCTAGACATCAACAACATGTGCATGGGAAACTTAAGTCCATTCAGTCATGATGTAAAAATGGATCATTACAACCGACAACAGATTCCTGATCAAAAACCTCCAAACTCTCCATTATATTCTCTGATTTTCCTGCGAACCAAACACCTAGCTAGATACTTTATTCCCTTTCATTTAAAGTATGAGAAATTCTCACTTGTCATTCATATGCAAAAAGATATAACCTTATTGTATAGAACCAATGTGATACTTCACTATTACATGCATGAAACGGAGTCCAAACATGTGACGCCATTGTGTGGTGTATAATGTATGAATTAATTAAATTAAGCTAGCCTCTCAAATAAATATAACCTAATTAGATTCATAGTTCCGTTTAAACAACATAAATAATGACGATTAATTCCCTGTTGCCATTAATGGAGTTTGAAAGTGATAACTTAACATAATTTTAATCTAGAAATAACACGGTTTTATAAGTAAGCATTAACACTGATAATGAAAAATGAAAGTTTTGCTTGTATGAAGCGTAAAGACTACCTAATGGGATTCCTTTGCCATGTGAACAAAGTAAATTAGACTATCCTTTCAAGTTAGTGTATTAGTTGTTGAAGTAATTACGTGTAGAGAAACTGCATGAGCTGTTTGCTTGTTGAGACATAATAAATAATATTAGTGGTTCAGAAATAATATTATGGAGTCAATAGGGAAGAAAGCAGAAACATGTTTAATCTTTGTTTAGCTTATTTAATTAATGCCTGTTATATCATTATATAATTATTGGTGTTATTATAAATAAGATTGGGACGTAACATTTTTGTAGCTGGGGGCTGTTATTGAGAAATTGTCAACGCTATAACGTCGTCTTCCCTGCCTAACCTATATGATCTAACAAATTAGCTTCTAAATATTTATTGAATTCGTTGTTCGGAAATTATCTTCATGATATTAATCAATGTTCATGGTTGACCGTTTAAAATTACAGATTTCATAATTATATAATAGCTCCACTGCCTTAAATTATATGTATGGTCGATGAATTTAATTTTCTACCCCATGTTTGGATTTTTATTTTCTCAATTCCAAAAAGAGATTAATGAGCAACCAAGTTAAAAAAATAAACTTGTGATCACCGTAAAATTGTTCATTTTTCCACTCCATGTTTCGATATTTATCTTCTCAACATGAAATTTTTTCCCCATGTTGGATATAATGTAAATTTGATTATATGTTGGATATATATGAAAATTGCATGATTGTACGTGTTTGTTATGAATATAAACCTGATCCAACTCATTAAAAAATGGGTCGATCTTTCCCGTGAACATACTAATAATATATGAACTTAAATCTCAGTTTAAACTTCAATTTTTTTTTTTTTATTAATTTGAGCTTGGACCGGTGTGATTAAAAGCAAAACAGGTTTAGCCTACACAAATTTGTCTGAAAAAATTTATTTTTTTAGTATATAAATATCTAACTAACAAGTTTAATAATATCACGTGAATCAAAATATTAATTTCAACGAAACAAATTTCACATAAAAACAAAGAAAATATAATATCCAAAGCTTCTAAATTTTGAACATAATACAATAAAATTAAAATATTTATCAACTAACAAGATTAAAATTAAAACAAAAAATTTATGGGAATGCATCAACTAAGTTAAAGTGAAATATAATATAATATTTTCAAGTTATAAACTTAAATTATAAGAATTAATAAACTAAATTATATTCAATTTTTTGTCATAAAATCACACATAATTAATAATAGGCCATTAAATAAAATTATTTGTATATATAATATATTTTTATGAAGTGAAATAAAATAAGAAATATGAAATTTTTTTTATTTTTTATAAAAAATATAAATTTTAAATGGATTTTTTTGTTTTATAAATTTTATATTCTAATATATATAATATTTTTAAATATTCATCTAAAAAATTATTCAAGCTTCTGGGCTTGGGACCATGGTTAAAAAGTCAAATTTTGACTCAAGTTTGACTTTTTGATTTGTACTTTTATTTTTATGCTTATATTATATTTTTATCGGATTAGGCAAATTTTTAGGTTCATAATTAAGCCTAGATTGAATTTTTTTTTAGGTCTCACACATATATCTATTTATTGAATTTAATTCTACTCAAAGTATCATTAAAAACTAAATATAAATATTTCTTTTAATAAATATTCAAATCTTAATTTCTCATTAAGTGAAAAATTACCTTCCGCTAAAGTCAACATTCTCTTAATTGGTTGATGAATCGAGCTTTGATATCTATAATACCTTCTGAGTGTGCATGTGAACTTAAATTATAAAGCAATCGATTTTGAACCTTTTTTTCAAATAACAATTTTAGATTTCAAACTCTTGCTAATGTTATAACAAAGAAGTCATATTCATGGCCTTGTCCTATATTTATTGTTACTGTCGATGGTCAAAAATAATGAAATAAAAGACAGAAAACGAAGTCATCGACCTAGCAAGTCAACTTTTATATTTCACTGCCTTACCAAATTTAAAATGTGCTGCATACGTTATTATAATATATGAACCTTAATTAACTGACAAGAATTAACGACAGCAACCTCGTGGAGGCGCGATGCCCGCAAGTGGAAAGATTAAATTAAATTATATCAATTTTAAACTGCATAATAAAAGATAAATAAGTAATGACATTATACTTGTAGCTTCTGACATGAAGCAACATAATGTAGGGTGATTCACGCGCAGTGCTAGCGCACGTGCACTGGATGATTTTCTAATTAAATAATAAATTTTATTTATATAATATCATATATTTATATTATAATAATTTTAAATATTTTTAATAAGTGTCATCATTAAATAATATTTTTTTTTTATATTATAATAATTCTAAATTTTTTAGTCATTAATTTTATAAAATAATATATTTTATAAAAGTATATGATATGAAGACATAAAAATAATAAAAATAATAAGAAATTATAAAAATGAGTGAATTAAATTTTTTTTTTATTATTTAATTTATTATATTAAAATTATAATAATAATAATTTTATATTATATTTTAAAAATTAAAAAAATATACATATATGCGAGCTTGGCTTCTTATTTCACTTACTAATTAGTAATTATTTATTAATTGATTATCCTTTTGCTGAGCTGTTCAATCAATTACACAATATTGTATTTCTGATATTCTCTACTAATTACATAGTACATACATTCTTTACTAATTACTAGGTTGAGACACAAAAGGTTAACATTAACCACATGAAAAAATAAAATTAAAAAAAAAAAAAAGGTTGTTCGGCGTTCTTGTTTGGATTATAGTTTGGATGCTTGCACCACTCCATGTGCTTATGAGTTTTCTTGTTTAATTTTTCGTTTGTTTTTTAGTGTCTACCTTTATATATCGACTCCCTCCACAATATTTTTTTTAATATTATATTTCGACTTTTCTTTACCTTTTGGGCTAATTTTCCAGAAGTATATAATATATTGCAAGATCGAAATCTGGATTCTGAGCTCGCTAATAAATGCTTTTTAAAGTTCCTTTTTCCATTGTTAATGGTGACCACTATTTCCCTCATGATCGATTTCTTCAATACGAAGTACTTGCATTATTGTCTCCAAAAAAACAAAAACAAAAACAAAAAGAAAGATAATTTTTCTATTCTATTTTAATTTGCTGAGGAAAAGAACAGTGAAGTATTGCTTCTTCTATGGCATGTTTAAATAATATGTTTGAAAAAGTATTGTAAACGTGGTGGTTTAATTCATGAAGGAGCATGACCCTCATTTCGGTTAATTATCTTGATTTTTTAAAAAAATAAATTATTTATATTTTAATAAATTTCATGTCAATTAATGAATTAATTATGATGGGATTATAAACTTTAGATTATTTAATGTCTGTGTTTAAAATTATTTGACATATAAAATACCTAAAACATTTTAAATATTCAAAAAACCAAAAAAAAAATTATGGATACTAGATATTATGTAATCAAGTAATTTATTTTATATTCAATACTCTATATCCACTCAATAAAAAAAATTTAAATTTTATAAATGGTTATAAAAAATATTTTATAATAAAAAAAATTACATAATTATTATAAATTAAAATTAAAAAAATAATTTCAGTAATATGAAAAAATATATATAATATATTATTTAAATATCAAATATAAATATTTTATTTTATTTATTCATTTCAAATAGATATAAAATATTCAAAACTACACTTGTTCAATATTAACCAATGAATAATCATAGTATCCTTCCAATATTCAATATTCATCACTTATGGAAAGTTTTTTCACACGAATACTATTAGATCCATATATATATATATGTGTGTGTGTGTGTGTGTATGTATGTATATATATATATATATATATATATGTATGTATATATCGTTACAAGGCCTCCAACTTGGACTTCGGATGGATGTGAGTATATGATATAGGTGAGTTTATATGTATTAAAGAGTGTATTTTAATTTTTTTAATTTTAATTTTAAATAAAAATAAAAATTTATTTTTTTTTATAATTTTTCATTCTCATGTATTTATATTATATAATTTAAGAAATTAAAAGAATCAAATCAATATTTTAAAGTCATATAATTAATATGGTATAAATATCTTATTTGAAGTCTTGAAGACACAGTTATTCAGAAAGATATGATCCATTTGCATTAAAATAATAATAAATAATAATGTACCAATATTGAAAACCATAAGCTCATGACACATGCGGCTGACAAGAGCATAATTTGGATTCCGAAGCACCAATTATAAATGTGTGTTGTACGTACCGCTATATAATTAATATATCATAATTCATTTTTTATTTGTAAAATTTTTGAAATTTTGAAAATAAAATTACCTGTTCACCAAACCTTAACCAACCTCTAATTTATATTAAGAATACAAGGCGTTGTACTATTGATTATTTTATGACAATTATTACATAATTCATCATTAGTGATTTTTTTTAAAAATAGTAAATGACAACTTGCTAGTATATGTCTCAAGAGCAATCCTAGCTAGGGATAGAGTGTAAAGGTCCAAACAAATATTTTAGAGCTAAGACTTTCATGGAAGCTAAAGCCCCTGCAAACAGTATGCAGGGATTGTTTGATTATAATTTTTAAAAGTTATTTTTAGTTTTTACAAATTAAAAAATAAAAAATTTATTTGAATAACTGTTTTTGATAGAAAAATAAAATAAAATATATGTTTTGAAAATAGAAAATATAAAACAATTAAAAAATATTTTGAAATTTAATTTTTTTAAATATATATATAAATAATTTTTTATTAATAATATGTATATAAATATATGAAAATAATATTAACATAAATTTTTAAAATTAATTTAAAAAAAAAACAAAATAAACTCCATACAGAGCATAATACTTCAATTTTAGTGAGTTCGATGTAGAATAAGAAAGTTTGTAATGTATAGATCATACTTATATAAGACTCTAGACCTTTAATATGAGAAAGCCACTATTTCTAATAGACGTAATTAATTGGATACACTTGGTCACCTTTGAGTGGTGAGTGCAAATACCATGAAAACATGAAATGTGATAGATATTTTATTTTATTTTAAACAAAATTTTAATTTTGAGTTATGTATATAAAAATTTTACTCTTGTTATAAAATTTTAACTAAGTCAAATTAAATTAATTAAAATTTATGGAGATATTGGATAATAATAGTCAACCAAAAAAGAGGTGTGAATTGGGCATGGCTTGTTAGCTAATGAGATCAGCAAAAGGATGTATTATTATGGGTACGTTGGTCGTGACTTTTAATTTTGTATTTATCATATTATTCTAATTCAATATTAATTTTATTTGAATTTTTTTCGATGGGTTTTAATTTTTCTATGAAATAAGAGTAAATTATATTATTTTTTTAGGGTTTAGTTAAATTATACTTATTTCAAATAAAAAATTACACACTCTCTCTTTAATTTATTTTTACTGTAATTTTATTTTTTATATAACAGTAAATACAGTTTTATTAATACTAAATTTTAATATAATCATACAAAATAATAAATAATTTTATTATTTTAAAATATAGACATATCATATATAACATTAACTTTATTAATAAAGTTTTGATAACGTGGACATTTTCTATTTTACTCTATGATGAGAAAGATTTTTTAAAAATAAAAGTATAAAAAACAATTTTTTTCTTATCAACGAAAAGTCAAATATTAGGTTCCATTGAAAGTTGTTATATTCTTTCTATTTTTAAAATTTTTATAAAATTAGTTTTAAGAATTTATTTTAATATTATTTTTATGTATATATATTATAATAAAAAAATTTATTTTTTTTTTATATTTTTATTTTAAAAAATTTGAGTTCAAAATATTTTTAATTATTTTATGTTTTTTATTCTCAAAATAATATTTTAACTTTTTTTATTTTTTGTCAAAACAGTTATTTAAACAATTTTTTTTATTTTTTTATTTTTAAAAACTAAATAATCTTTAAAAATTGTAATAAAACAAGCCCTAAAGGCTCAATCTCTCATGAGTTATTCTCATTAAAAAATAAATTAAATAAAAAATTTATCAAATGATTATGATTTTTAAAATAAAAGAAAATTATAAATGTAATTTTATTAATTATGAAGAGAGATTGATGTTTCCTTTGAAAAAGGTATATAATTTGTAACAAAAAAGGAAAAAATAAAAAAGACATATAATAGTGGAATGATTTATGGTTATGAATGATGGTGAAGGCATGATAATGACATCTCAAATGGTGAAAAGTCAATGAGGTGCATCTGGTCATCAAAGATGGCGACAATTAATATATTCAAGTTAATGATAGTTTGAAAATTGAGCGAACTATGTATCAATCATGAATTAGCAATTTGGTCACACTGATTTAACGCTTCTCTAATTCAACACATTATTCTCCAAAGTTATGCACTTTCTTCAAAATTTTCAATTTCTCTCCTTTCATATTCTTTCTTTCGCATCTTCTCCTTTACCTTTGCTTCTCTTCTCCAATTAACATCATGCATAAAATATGATGTAAAATCTTCACACTTATTTCATGCACTAGTCTTGCTATTATTGAGTGCTTGACTTTTTTAAATTTACCAAAAAATAAATAAATTTTAACTCAATTTCTTAAAGAGAAATTAAGTCAATTATAACATTCAAGCTCTCTTAATTTGTTTCGAAAGTGGACTAGGTTATACCATTGGATGATTTGGGTCGATGAGAATTTAATTAAAGAAAATGAAAAAAATTATGGGATTCTTTTCCTTTTTTTTTGTGTTTGAAAGTTTGTGTTGGTTTTACAACAGTCTGAAGTAATAGCCACACCTGGTTCAAAGAATTCTTCTATTAATGTAATGACTGTTCCTACACCCAAACTTTTTTTAAGCTAATTTTATTTGGTTTTCTTTTTAATCAATTTTTCTTTTGTTTATTTTTTAAATCTCTAACTCTTAAATCCTAAACCTTAATTTCAATTCTGTCTTCATTTGTTATCTATTCTTAAGTAATCAAATGATTTTTTCATTATCGACAAAAATTGAGTCCGGCGAGAAAAGACTCTTAATGGCGTCCGGATTCTCTGCTGGGCGTGTCTCTGGTGGCGCTGCTGGGCGTTTTAGCAGCGGTTTTTTCCGTTGCTAAAGTTTTTTGCAACAAATATTATTGTCACTATAACTTTTATTAAATTAATTATTTAAACAAAAGTTATAGCAGCAATAATATTCGTTGCAATAATATTAAAACACACTTTAGCGACGGATAAAACCGCCGCTAAAAAGCATAGCAGGGGAAGGAGCAGCCAGCAGGGGATCCAATTCCCTCTTAATGTGGTCAAATAAATTACTACATAGACAAGTTTTGTTAGTGTAATAGATGTGGTTTGAAACAAAATTGACAAAATTTAAAAATTTTAAAACAAAATTGATAGCCAAAATTTTTATGGATAAAATTAAAAATTAACACAAAATTTAAGAGATATAAAATGTATTTCTACTTTTTATTTATTTTTTAAAATTTAAAATTATTAAATATTCTATTAATTAATTATATTTTTAATTAATGCTCTATACAAGTAAATTATGAGAGTGGCATTTATGGACAATATAATATGATTATGGTGTGTGGGGGATTGTGGGATAGAGATTCAAGGCGGAAATTAAGGCAATATTCTCTGAAATGAAACTGAAGCAATGTATTGTATTCGTAGACGATAATATTGTTAGCTTTTGGTAGTTTGGACACCATCCTTCTTCTGTTAACAGGATAAAATCATATGCTTTCCTCAGACTTTGTCGGCTCAGCCAAAGCCATTTGAACATTCTTACTTCAATTTTCAGAGATGCTTGCTAATTCCTTTTGAGAGCTTAAAATTGTAGATTTTGTTAAAAAGCCCTTAGGGCATTAATTAAAAATAATTTTGATTAGTTAATTTAATATTTAGTTAATAAAAATTGTAAATTTTGTTAAAATTTTTAGTTTAAAATTATTAAATATTTTATTAATTAATTAGATGGTTTTTTAATAATGTTTTAACAAAATTCAATTTTTTGTTCCTTTAAACTATTTTGCAATTTATATTAAATATTTTATACAGCTTAATACTTGAAGATTGTTATTATTATAAGTTATTAACATACTTATTTTGATGAACTGTTGATAATTTTTTTAATGTTTGACAATCTTTTACTACTGCCCTCAAGTCTCAACGCTGGTTATGCTGCGTGTGTGGCACGCTCCGGACATGTCGATTTGAGCAAAGAGGGGCATCTCGCATTATTATTGACGAAATTTGAATTAATTAATTAATTAATTTCGTGGGCCCACGTGGCCATGCGACGTTCGTCCAAAAACGACCACTTTCGGTCCACTCTTGTGGGCCCTCGCGTTCAGGCCACTAACTTAAAATATGTTCCCATTCATAATTCGAAAAGATAAAATAAAAAGAAAATGATGTATATACGTATATACAATCAATTTGAAATTATACAACTTGTTGAAGTTGAAATGTCTATATTATTATCACACTAAACTCACAATTTTTTTTACTCATTTTTAAGTGTGCTTAAAATGTTAATACTCATTTTTCTTCTTAGTCAAAGCTTTTATTGATTTCATTCTATTTTTATTCATTTTTTTTAATAATAATTGCATACGATCTCTAATTTTTTTAAACTTATTGGAGAAATAAAATGATAAATATGGATATCAATAAATAGTTAATTAAAGTAATAGATATTTTAATTTTTTAAATAAAGTCTTAAATTTGAATCTTATTTTTTAAAAAAAATTTATAAAAACTTTATCTCTATTATACAATCTCTATTAATTTAAATTAAATTATTCAAAGTCCAATAAAATTTTAAATAATAATAATTTTGAAAAAAAAATAAATATGGATGGATTAACATTTGACCAAAAATTACTAAACATAAGGCATTGCTTCAAAATTAGTAAAAGTGAAAAATACTCATTCATTGTAAACCACGAAAATAAAAGGCAATTTCACCCAAAATCATTTTAGATAATGGTTTTTCATAATAAATCATTCTTAAAAAAGTCATTTTCATGGATGCCTTATTTTTGTTCTTATCTATACTATGGCTATTTTGTAGACAAATTACAGCATGTAATCCGTCTTTAGTTCAAATAAATTACATGTTTATTTTTTTAAAATTTTGTTATAATCCGTCACTACGTCAGATGAATTAAATTAAAATATTTTTTTTTAAAAAAGTAAACAGTGTTGACCTGACACGAATAAGTGTCTTTTCCACGTGTGACTTCACAATTGGCAAGTTCAGATTACGGTATCCACAAAAATTTTCCTTAAAACCCCACCGTCCCCATTGTTGCCTCAACCTTCAGTTAAAAAATTTGCAAGCATCCCTCTCCAGCTTTCATTTTCTGATGAAGCTTCAGTTTCTTTTTTTCCTTCATTTTCCAAAGTTTTTTTCAACAAATTTGTATGTAGGGTTGGTCCATATAATTTTTTTTTATTTTTTTGTAATTTTTAATAATTTTTGTTTAAATATATGGTAATGTAAATATTATATGGCATTCGTATTATTTTGTCATAATTTTTTTAATTGGTGTTATATTTTTTGTTATGATATAATTTATGATATAAATTGGCATTATATGGTTATGAATTTGTATTATTTAATTGGTCCAGATCGTGTGTTTGTTATGATATAGTTTATCAATTGGTGTTATATTTTTTGTTATGTTAATATATGTGTGTTATAATTGTTTGTGATATTATTTGGAACCTCTTTTTTGATTTGGCAAATAAAAATTAGGTAGAAAGTGATGACATAATTTTATTTAAATTGTTTAAAAACATGGAATATGATAATTTAAATATTTAATTAAAAAATTCGTTAGTTAATTTTGAAAACAAAATTTTTGTTTTAAATACTTAATTAGAAAATTTTTGTTTAAGAATAACTTCTGATAATATATATATTAAAAAATTTTATTATAACTTAAACAACATAATAATTTTTTATAATGTTTGAAATTTTAATATATATATATATAACAAGTTTATTATAACTTAAACAACACAATAAATTTTTATAATATTTGACATTTTAATGTTTTTGTTAATAATTTTAAAGTTTATGGTATTTTTAATGTTGAATAATTTTTTTTTACTAAAATGAATTTTTAATATATTTATTTTTTTAATATTTGTGTTAATTTATAACTTATAAACATTTTGTATAAAATTTACTTCTAGTAACTTATATATATATATATATATTATAAAAAATTTCATCTTAA
The DNA here is from genome assembly GCA_031216115.1 of Senna siamea. NCBI lineage: Eukaryota > Viridiplantae > Streptophyta > Magnoliopsida > Fabales > Fabaceae > Senna > Senna siamea. The sequence continues at coordinate 18,006,412 of CM062356.1, forward strand.
GGTACACAAAATTAAAAAGTTGTTAAATAATTTTAGATTACATTATACTTAGCTTATGATAATCTGTTAGTTAATTTAAAAAAAATTGTTTAAAAATTACTGCTAATAATAATTTATATATATATAATATTAATATTAAAAAGATTTATCTTAATTTGCACAACATATATATATATATATATTCATATTCATATTCATGTACAGCATCATATTTGAATATAGTATGCCTAAAAGGCTAAGAATTCAAAAAATTGGATGGGTTAAAAGCCTTGATCTATAGCAAATTAAGGCTTTCTTCAAATCAAATTGTGTATGAAATTATATATAGGGTACCATTAACATTGAGTATCCTCAAGTATGGGCAATATCTTTTGGGAGATGATTTAAATGTAGAGTTAATGATATAAAAATTTTTGGAGCATCCTACTTAGCTTTCATTTATTGAATTATATGTGGAGGTGTCAACATGTGAGGCTAATATGATTATAGCTCAATCATCATTTGACTTTTAAGAAAAAGTGTTAGTGACTTTACAAACTTCTCTAGTTGTCTCATGAGCCCTAACCCCTCTTATTGACCAATCAGTGATGCCCAATTTCTCACGTTCACCAATGAGATATTCACGAGAACCCATTGTCGATAGATTTCGATCTCTAAGAGCAAATCTTGATGATTTGATAGATGAATAGCAATATGAGGCTAGTGTTCCTATTGATGGTGACCATGAGAAAGAAGAAAATAATGACAGGAAGGATCCAATTGAAGAAACTGTAGCTTAACCAATTGGACAATATAATGAGCATGAAGTTGTGTTTTATTCTTAAGTTAATTTGGATGCAACAAATTGTCCTGATTTTTACATTGAGAGTCTACCTGCTCCTAGGGGTGAGGTTGATGAGTTATCAGAAGGGATGAAATTCCCAAGTAAGGCATCACTTCATAGAGTCGTAAAACTTTATTTGACAAAAAAGCACTAGACACTTTTAGTGATCAAGTCAAGTACAATGTATGAGGATTGATGGTGTCTTAAGTTTGGAAATGGTTGTGGTTGACGACTAAAGGCATGCAAGTAAGTTAAATTGATCCATTGGGAGATAAAAAAAATACCCATTCCCACACAATTGCGTCGATCAAGCATTATTAAGACCATCCAAAGTTGGATCTAACTTAATTGCATCTTGTATTTTGAGTATGGTGACTGAGACGCTTAATGTGTCTATAGCACAAATTATTGAACGAATGGTGGAAAAATTTGGCTATGCAATTTCTTATAAAAAAGCAAGGTTAGCCAAGCACAAGGCCATTGCTAAAACTTTTGGCAATTGGGAGATCTCTTATACTATGTTACCCTGGTGGATGGCTACTGATAACATTTTTTACCCAGTTCAATTGTTAAATGGTGTTATAAACCACACAGATGTGGGGTCCCACCCGATCTTCTAGTGAGGGTCTTTTAACAAGTATTTTGGGCTTATAAGCCCTGCATTGATGCATTTTCACATTTAAATCGATGTTCTTTGAACCAATCATAGACTCTATTAAGATAGGTAAACCAAGGGCACTCCCCCTTTGAGAACTGTATATGAGAATTTCATCTCGTATAGCTCAAACGAAAATACCCAAATATTGTTTATAACGGATATATGTAATAGAAAGTTTGTAACTTCTTAACTTAATCTTATGATTCCAATCTTCTCTAAAGATACAAAAAATAGAAATACAAAAGCTCTTATTTATGGTTATGTTGCCAAAATATCAAGTCGGCTCACTCGTCTTTATCCTTTCCTAGTAGATGGGACATCTCTGTATGATAATTATAAGGAATCCTATTGATTGCTTTCTCACAAGATGATAATTTGAAGATTTTGCCACTTGCATTTGCTATCGTCGAGGGAGAAACATTAGAGGCATTGTCATGGTTTCTTATGAATCTTCGAATACATGTCATTAGAGCCTGTGAAAATATTTTCCTTATATTAGACAGAAATCCTAGCATTGTAGCCATCATTAGTGATGAACATATTATATGGAAACCACATTTTTGCCTGCATTCGTCACTTGGCTAGTAACTTAAACAAAGAGTTTAAGGATACTTTGTTAAAGGAAATGTTTATCAACATTGGTAAGCCTTTGATACTTTTGATTTTTAATTGAATTAAATTACATAAGTATGCATAATATTTTAATTTGCTATAGATACTCTTTACAAGGAACCAGTGCCAACGTCATGTGGCAGGGTAGAAACAGGCCAAAGACCTAAATATTGGCTATGTAGGCAACCTAGTCACAATCGGTTAAATTGTCTAACACATCGTGTACAATGAGATGAATAAAAATATTTTATTTTGTACCATTTATGAATTATCAGATGTATGAGTTATCAATACTTACATGAATTTTGTATCATGTATTAATTTTGTATCATTTATGAGAATTTTCATCATTCAAAATTTTTTATACCATGGCTATTTAGAATTTATTAATTGGAATGTTTGACCAGATTATTATCGCGATGGCGGTTCGACATTAGCATGTTGTGAACCCAAGACCAGAGAAATCTTCACTAATTTGGCTACAGAAGAAACATATATCAGAGCATGCATGAGAAGGATATGTAAGTATGCAAAATTTTAATTATTATTTCATAATTTTTAGTTGTTAAATTCATTTTCAAAGTGACTTTTTTGTGAATTATATTGTACAACCAGATCAATTTATACATTGTTGATGTAGCTCAAAAGATCATCTAAGTGAATTACTTGTTGAAACCCTCCCCATTCTAATAAAATTCTGATTTCTATGGAGTATCGAGGTTGAGATACTTTGAGTTTGATCATCCCTTGGTTTCTGTACTTGTCAAGCAGTGGATATTAGAGACATATACCTTTCATCGGACACAGGGTGAGTGTGTTGTAACCCTATAAGTCGTTTCCATCTTATTTGGTTTGCCTAGTCAAGGCTTACCTATTACTGGCCATACATCATGCAATTAGTCAGGCCTATGTGAACATTTATTAGGTTATAGATCCTTGTAAAATAAGCTTAGTGGCTAGTAATTGAACATTTCATCAATATGATAGGGCATACATTTTGAAGCTCATCGATGGATATTTAATTCCTGATAAGTTGTCGTCTAAGGTGTACCTCATGTACCTACCTTTTTTGACAAATCTGACTACAGTACGATCTTATAGTTAGGGTTATGTTGTCTTGACATATTTGTATAGAGAGCTTTGCAATGTGACTAACCTTGTTGCTAGAGACATTTTAGGATGGATGGTATTGCTTCATTTATGTGCATAGGGTAGGTTCTCCAAGTTGGTGCCACAAAGGCTGGATCTTATTGACCTTCACGAAGATATTTTCTGGTTACCACCACTCTTGGGCTATAGGTATGACATATATCACTTATGTGTTTAGTTTAATTTCAATTTACTTATCAAAAAATCTTTTTTGCATTTGTTATAATTTTATTAGGTGAAAGGGTATGTAAAGGGCTGTCAAAATGGGCTAGCCAATTGGGTTAACTTGGCTTGACCCTTAAAATAGAGGGGGTTGAGCCATGAAAATTGTAGTCTATTTTAAAGATAAACTTTTGGCCTAGCCCATTTTAAGCTCATATCTTATAGTGGGCATGTAAGGGTTAGACTGGACCAACCCAATTGGCTTATTTTTTTTAAAAAAATTTGTGTCATAAAATGTCATATAACCTATATTAATATGTAACATTCATTCCTAATATGTTGATATGTAAAATAAATTATATTTTTGTAAACCAATTTGTAATATTTATTCATAATAGGTTGATATATAGAATAAATTATACAAATTTTTTAATTACTATTTTTATAAGCTAATTTTCAATATTCATTCATATATGTTAATATGTAAAATAAATTATACATATATATTTTTTAGGTCAAGTAAAATAAATTATTTTTTAAAAAAGAAAAAGGCCCATGGGCTGGGCCTGCATTTTTGGCTTATCCATTTAGGATGGGCCAAGCTTAGTCCGACCTTAAAAAATAAATGCCCTTAGTGGGATAGGCCGTATTAACCTATGTTGACACCCATAATATTTGCCTAAGGTATGATAAGTTAAGGAAACACTAACTTCTTGATCACATGAAGGAGGATGAGGTAAATAATCTTAACTAAAGTTGTATCTATAATCTTTACAATTATTTTGACTATTATGTTGATAGTTTGTTTCATCATTTTTTATTTTAGATTATTTGATGTCCTAAAGACAAGGCATCAGTGCGCTCACAAATACCCTATATTGCATTGACACCGAGATCATTTGGCGAGCTTATGTGCCACTCATCTGCTTCCACATTGTCGAGTAGCATCATTTTAATAAGGTCCTCCACCAATTTGGTATGGACCAACCGATCCTAGATACTCCTATGAACTTGGACCATCTATACATGGTTGTTTTAACCGAGAATATTTAGAAGAATTTGATTATGGAGAACTAAGTTTTTATTATTCTGTGGAATGACTGGACAAATTGAGTTTTTTCTAGACCTTTTGGCCACCTGAGACTACACCAAACTTCGACTTACATGAGGTGGTATTGAATGCACACACGCAGATGGTTACATGTTACTGGAGGTGCAGCTAGTTATAGGGTAAGTTTCAAAAAACACGTCATGTTTTTTAATTTTATACAATTAAAAATTATTATTTTTAAATAAATATTTTTAGTATGATCAGGTAGCTAATCTTCATCAAATATTTCTAAACTCGCCTGCCAATTTTTCAAAAGTAGTAAACTAGGCATGTAGGGATGATGATTGTGCTAGGAAAAGAACGAGATGCTTACGTGCAATATGATGATCATCTAGCTCGGTAGCCATCATAGATTGTTAGGCCTAAGATTCCTCCTCCGAGGCCTAGTAAGAAAGTGACGAAATACGTAGCACGGAGAGTGCTAGTTACACTGGCGAATTTAAATGAATGGGTTGGATATGGAGATAATGCACCTTCATCGGTGATTTTGGATGGTGCATCATTTCCATCTATGTCAATATTTACTAACTTTGGAGGTGCTGACTCTTCATCTTCTACACCTGCACCACCTGACACTAGCTTTAGAGGTGTTGCATGTGATTCATACATGCCAGTTCAACAATCATGGTCATTCATGAATCTTATGAGTAGTTCATCATTTATCACTCTATACCGACTCATTCCATCTTATCAATCGATCGAAGTCATAATAAGTCAATTACCAAATTTTGGTAAAGTTAGTAGTGGGACAGGAATGCAAGAAGAACAGTAAGAAGAGGAACAACAACTACTCCAATGCAAAAAATCCAACCAAGAAATAAGATTGCGATGTGGAATTGGTGATCATTGATTGTAAATTATTTTTTATTAGTATTCATTATATTGTAGTAGTTATATATTACTTTTTATCAACACAATTTTTTCATTTTCAAATAAAAAACTAATTATAATTAAAAACAATAAAAATTCATTTAATTTTTAATTAACATTAGTAAATATAATTACATAATTTTAATTAAAAATTCCTTAATTTATAATTACATTAATAAGTATAATTAATTATTTTTAATTAAAAATTATATGAATTTGTATAATTGAGTATTTTCAATTAAAAATTAATTTTAATATATAATTAAATTAATGTTAATTGAAAATTTGATTAGGCTAAATAAAATTTGAGTTTTAGGGTGTTCAATTCTTTTTTTTTTTAATGAAATTTAGGTACACTTAAATCACATCGATAAATTTTTAAATATTAATAATTTAGAAATAATTGCGTTAGTACAAATACATGGAAGAAAGGGCTTATATACACGCATGAATTTATGGTGCGTGAATTTCCTAAGACCAGAAAATATACATACATGTTTGAATTGTCTAAATCAAATCCATCCTTTCTCTTATGTTTTACCCAAAAAAAAAAATAAAGTCTAATCCGTCTATACTTGACTTGACATTTATATTTTTTATATAAATATAAAAAGGAGGCGTTGACGGAATTAATTTTTTAGAAGATAATTTATTGTAAAATATCATTTTATTTAAAATGGTTTCGGGTGAAAAAGCCAAAATAAAAGGTGAAAAGGTAAAATCAATTATACATATAATCTGGTGTTACTTGTATTTTTTTTAAATAATTAATAATTCAAAGGTAAACTTAGTTTTTCCATATTTATTCCATCTTTTATTTTTTTTTCAATAGCTATATTATAACTTTGATAATTTGGACTGGAGACAGGTCAACTATTACTCTTTTCACAATTTAGATTTCTGAATATGGATTGTTTGTAGTACTGCACATGGTGCAGGTGTAGTAGGAGATAGAAATAAGGATTAATTTTATATGAATTAAAATTTATATATATTTTATATTTTATTTTTATAAATTAACACTATCAATTTTTTAAGAAATTAACAAAATCCAAACACGAGATTCACACATGTCAAATGTTAGTGATTTTAAAAAAGTGAATGCAATTAAGACAGAAAAAGAAATTTGGAGTAATCATTTTTCATATTTATTTAAAGCCAAATTGTCACTTTGTAAATGGGACCGTGTTTTTGCCACCATGAAAGGTCATCACTGATGACACGTGAACCTTGTCGTTTTTAGGTCTTTACTGTATTTGCCGACTCCAAAAACGAACGATTTGATTGCCGTTTATGAAGTACATAGATGGTCCATGTTCGTTGAAAAGTGATGACAGACAAAGGGCAGAAGAAGAAAAGATAAGTACCAATTCTTTCACCCAATAATAGTGGAAACAATGTGCTTTGGAGTAAACTTTTTTTTTGTTCGTTTTGATATATTTAATTTCAAATTGTTTATTTTTAAGTATTTTTCATATTAACTTATTAATAAATAATTAATATCACGTATGACATAATCTAATATAGGTAATGTGAAATTAACATAGCCGTTAGTTCTTTATATAAGCATTAAATTGTGTTATAGATATTTACTTCATTGTTTAAATACTTTTTAAAAATAGTGAGTGTTAGAACAACATTTACAATTTTGTTTTTGTATAATCGTACTTGGTTTTTTCTTTGTGCATAAGAAAAAGAAAACAACACTAATTCTACCTTTTACAGTTGTAATCAATAAAAATGAGATTGCAAGCTCCATAATTACATTTCCATTATGATTTTTAAGCTTTTATATAGTTAGATTGCTTGAAATAAAAAACAAGATCTTAACTTTAATATAGCTATTTGAAAAGGCACAATTTTTTTTTTGTATCTTTTAAATTTTTAAGTATATTTTTTATTAGATACAATTTTTTGTTTTGATACACCAACATTAAATATAAATATTTTTTTAATAAAGCTTCAAATTTTAATAAATTATGTTATACAAGATTAACTCTTTTTGTTAAATTTATTGTCCATAAATAATTTTTTTGATTAACTACACTTAATCAAACTGCATTTTTTATTAGGACTAACTTTTACATTCAAACATTTTTCATAAAATAATTGCAATTACACCTTGTGGAATAAAAAGCGTAATTTGGAAAGGTGTTTTAGCACCATTATCAGTTAGTCTCCTACCACGAGGATATTTTAAAAGATAATTAATATTTGAAATTTTAAATAATATTTACATAATTGTTAAGAAATAAAATTAATAAATATATTTTTAAAAACCAAAATAATCGTTCACCCTCAATAATGGACGGTAGAGTCAAGGAATAAGACTGTTCCGTTAAGCGACCGCAACTACTCGCGCCACTAGATATTGTATCGCGCGTGGTTCTGTTATGTCCGTTGTCCTTTTCCTTCATTCATTATCCATTTTATTCTTCTAAATAATAATAAGACTAAATTACAATACATTATTTATAATTTTACTTATTTTTGATAAAAATAATCTTATATATTATTTATATAATTAAATATATATTTAATTAATAAAAAAATTATTTTTAAAAAATAAAATAAATAATTTTATTATTTTTAACTCAAATTAAATAATAATTTTTAAATAAATATAATTTCTTAAAATTTAATAATATTATTAAAAATATTTTAATCAAAATATAAAATTATAAATTTTTTAATTTAAAAAAAGAGAATTAAATTTTTAAAATAAAAGGAAAAAGAAGTATAATGTTAGTATTTCTTATCTACTTAATATTATTATTATTATTATTATTATTATTATTATTATTATTATTATTATTATTATTTTGGGATACTAGTTGCCCTTTATTGGCCACCATTACTGGTTTTAACTCTCTGACGCTGTTTGGGTTTCCACCTTCTCTCTATTTCTCATTCGCATCATTTTTTGTATATTTTTTTTGGTGTGTTCATTTTGGGGTCTCACCCATCATCATCAGCATCATCATCATCGCCACCTTTTCAAAACGTTTCTCTTTTGTTGATGAGATTGGTGCATGTATCATATCTGCTATGCCTCTGATTTAGATTCTTCTTTCTTTCTTCTTCTTCTTCTTCTTTCTCTCTGTATCTTCAACATATTGTGGTTCTGATATTGGCTTGCCCTCTCGTGTAATATCCTGAATGTTCGTTACAGGGTGTCTTGACGAGACCATGGCTCTCTGAGACCTGCTCTTACATCTCAATAATGGCCTTCATGGTTGTACACGGAGGACAGCAAAAGGAGGTTCCTCCTTCAAACTCAGGTTAATTTGGTCAAGCTTTTTCTTCTATTTCTCATTTTCCCTGTTTTTTTTTGGGCTTTCACGGAATGAATTTAGGAATGCTCGAGCCTGGCTATAACTGTTTTTTAATTTATTTGTTCATTTTTTTTGCTTTTCTTTTAAAACTACACCTACTTTCCTCTTTCTCTGTGAAGAACGCGATGAAATTATCTGGTGGAAAGGTCTTAAACCAATTTTTTTTTTTTTGTGAGCAGAGCACTGATTCCGGAGATACGGTGAACAGAAGCATCAGAAATATCCTCGAATATTTTGCAAGTTTTGTCGTATTCCACAATGATTCGATTGATCTATTCCTTTGAGTTGCTTCAACGAGGCCATGATAATTATTTGGGATGAAAGATGATGGTGTTGATCTGTGTTTCTGCTGGAAGGAAGAAAAGAGGCTCTGATACAGTAATTGTAATTAAGATCTAAGAGATAGAGGGATACTTAGGTGGGTAAATCCAATGGCGACACAGGCGGTGGTGCAGCTTCAAGCTGCGCAACCAAGCACCCCTAGGAAGAAAATGACAAAGCAGTTGACAGGAAAGCGGGATGATACCCCCTTACACTCTGCGGCAAGAGCAGGAAATATGATTGTGGTGAAGCAGATCCTTACGGGTACAGAGGAGCCTGAATTGAATGAGCTATTAGCTAAGCAAAATCAAGCTGGAGAAACAGCTCTTTATGTTGCTGCTGAATATGGTTATGTTGAATTAGTTAGGGAGATGATTCAGTATTATGATCTTGCCAATGCTGGAATTAAAGCGAGAAATGGTTTTGATGCATTACTCATTGCTGCCAAACAAGGGGATTTAGGTATGTCTTGATTGAAGTTTTTCTGCTTCTTATTTGTGGCATGTGATTTTCAGAGGGAATTTTAGTTCTGTTTGACTTGATGCAGATGTACTGAAGATCCTTATGGAGGCTCATCCTGAATTGTCAATGACAGTAGATCCATCAAACACGACAGCTTTGCACACAGCAGCAACCCAAGGGCATACGGAGGTAGTTAATTTCCTATTGGAAGCGGGAAGTAGCTTAGCAACCATTGCCAGAAGTAATGGGAAAACAGCTCTTCATTCTGCTGCAAGAAATGGACATTTGCAGGTTGTAAAAGCGCTTCTGGAGAAGGAGCCTACAGTTGCAACACGGACTGATAAGAAGGGCCAGACAGCACTTCACATGGCAGTGAAGGGACAGAACATTGAGGTAGTGGAGGAGTTGATAAAAGCAGATCCCTTATCAATAAACATGGTTGATACTAAGGGAAACACAGCATTGCATATAGCGACCAGGAAAGGCAGGGCTCAGGTAAATTAGACTATGCTTTCTATATTTCATCTTAATTCACACAAAATCATCTTATTGATCTTATGTCTTGACTGAGTAAAACAGATGATTTCAATTAGTGGAAAAAATTGCAGGCTATGATCCCAATGCTCTGTTTTAAATTTAAATGTTGGTATGACACAAAACTGATATGGATTGTGTGACATTAATGAAGATGTTAAAGAAACTGACTTGTCTAATGCTTATATTGAAATCTGATCTGGAGTTTCTGTGGCTAATTTATTGCCTTATCGGTGATAGAATATTAGAATTTACTGTTTGTATACATTATTATAGTTATTAATTTTTCCCAGCTCTGAGGACTATAAATTTCTATTAGGTCCTCTACTTCTCTGAGTGTCAAATATATTATTCAGCCAGACTATATTTTCACTCGTGAAAATGGTATAACATTACCCAAGTTCAGTCTTGGTCAGCTGATCATTATGTCTGATGTTATACGTGGTTTCTTCTGGAAGATTATGAACCTTATGAAGGTGTCGTACGAGCCCACTGTTTAAGCAATGATTATTGAGACAATCTTCAACAAGTTCGGTATTAATCAATGGAGCTTTTTAAGAGAAAATGATCCTTCTAAGGTGCTTAGATTCCTATGTTAGATCGATCATCATTGATAGTGATGAAATATTTCCGATTCTAGTCTTGAGCCAGGTTCACTTTTTTGACAAATGGATAGATTTTGGTTAAAAGAACCTGATTTGGCAATAACATGAAGCATGGTTTTCCTTTATGAAGCAGAAGTCCTTACAGTTTTGTTAAAAGATAATACTCAGTCAAGATTAGCTATTACAAGAGTCACAAGACCCACACCTGATGTGAGACTAAGTCATCCCAATCTAATTTAATGATCCAATCCAAATAAAGTAAGTTTCAGACAGTAACTACGATAGGAAAAAACAAGTAATATCTGTTTCACAGCTATAAGTCAGGTTAAGTGGTAGAAGTTTAGCTGATAAATCTTAATTCGTGCATGTGCAGATTGTTATAATGCTTCTTGGACAGAGGGAAACAGATAAAACAGCGGTCAACAGAAGTGGTGAGACCGCACTTGACACTGCTGAGAAAACTGGGAACTCTGATGTTAAAACCATTCTGGAGGAACACGGTGTTCAGAGTGCAAAAAGCATAAAACCTCCGTCCGCCACAAACACAGCACGTGAGCTGAAACAAACAGTGAGTGACATAAAGCATGAAGTGCATTACCAATTGGAACACACTCGCCAAACCAGAAAAAGAGTTCAAGGCATTGCTAAGCGTCTTAACAAAATGCATGCAGAAGGACTCAACAATGCAATCAACTCCACAACAGTGGTGGCAGTACTAATCGCCACAGTTGCCTTTGCTGCCATATTTACAGTTCCTGGCCAATACGTGGATAACCCCTCAGATATACCTCCAGGGCAGTCCCTAGGTGAAGCAAATATAGCCCCACAAGTTCCATTTATGATTTTCTTTGTGTTGGATTCCATTGCCCTCTTCATATCTCTGGCTGTTGTGGTGGTACAAACATCAGTTGTGGTTATAGAGAGCAAAGCAAAGAAGCAGATGATGGCCATTATTAACAAGCTCATGTGGTTGGCTTGTGTCCTCATTACGGTGGCCTTCCTGGCATTGTCATTTGTAGTGGTGGGGAAGCATGAGAAGTGGCTGGCAATTGGAGTGACAGTCATAGGGACAACTATAATGGCTACAACCTTGGGGATTATGTCTTATTGGGTCATTAGACATCGCATTGAGGCCTCAAATATGAGGAGCATTCGGAAGTCTTCTATGGGAAGCAGGTCCAGGTCTTTTTCAGTGTCTGTCATGTCAGATTCTGAGCTACTAAATAATGAGTTTAAGAAAATGTATGCGATTTAGGAACATGATCCTATATATACCCTTTTCATTTTTGCCAATTTTAAACACCCACTCGGCGTCATGGATGGATTATTCATAAATCCCAACAAAAGCGATACTTCAAATGTTCATAATATGCTCAATCAATCACTGCCTTTTGCTGTATCTATTAGATTAGACATATATGAGAAATCAAAATTATGGCCCTTAATGGTGTTAAATTTTGGTAGCTCATTGCGAACTCAGATATACTTTGACAACTATAATACAATAGTTGAGCGCATAATTACCTGAAACCATATATAATCGTCAATCTTTCTGAGCAGAAGGACACCTCTCTTGTATGCTCAATATCGTATGTCTAATAAGTCAAATAGTCATTTCAAAATGTAATTTCAAGAATCATTGCTCATCAAGACTATGAATGTTTACTTCTGGTTTGTTAATTTTTATTAATATAAAAAACCTTAAATTTATCAACTGTAAAAGTTGATAAAAAAATTTTCAAATAATTATTTTTAGACAAATAATTGTTCGCGTTAACATTTAAGAGATATTTTACACTACCGAAAGTTTAAGAAGATATTTTACATGAAATTAAAGATTGTTTATCAATTTTTGAAAATTAAAGAAATAAATTATATAATTTTATTAACAATTTTTACCAAAAAATTTAGGAAAGAGTAAAGACGATATATTACACAAAATTATAAGCTTAAAGCATATTTTAAAGTTGAAGGGAAGCATTTTGGCGTGGAATGTCAATCGAGCAATGTGGAGCGCAAGCGTTGATCTATGCTTCCAAATTCCAATGCAGTATTTCCTCTTCTTTCCCTTTCACTTTTGCTTTTACCAGAGTTATAAGGAATTAAATAAGAGATTTATACTAGAAACAATCCAGAGTACAATACGATTACAAATTTCCCTATCCAATTCTCAACAGCTTAAAGATGTTGGCCACGTATGGAAACTGGAATAATTGCAACCATAATGCATTTTACATAGGATATCGCCCTCCTGTTTGGAGTTGGCGTTCAGTGGAGCCTTTGAAGCCTTCTTACCAGCTTGCTTCACTTGGCACAGGTAACTTATTAGAAACTTCATATATCGATGAAAGAGCAAGAAATGACAGTGAACAATTGTAAACATCATATCCCATGCAAGAACTCAACCTCTGATTCTCACAACATATATTTCACAAAATTCAAAATTTCAACTAGGCTTCAATATCTCCCGCTACTATACTGCATAAAAACAGACTTGCACATGTAATTATTTGTTAGTTGAGACTATCTTGCAGATACTTTGCTTTGAGCATCGTATTATGTAATGGTGATTAATAGTTGCATTTAGATTTCAATTGGGGTCATATACTCCTGTGTCTATTTTGGCCATAATTATACAACAGATTATCACACACTTCATGTGAAGCAAGTCAGGAACAAATACCAGGGAGGCAGACATTGCAGCCACTTATTTCCAGTGCATTCCTGTGTGCATTTGAGATTAGTAAGCACTAGGCAGTCAGCCCTATCTGGTCAGACTGCCAGTACAAGGGTATCCCAGCAAATCTTTTATTTTTGTTTTTTAAAAATATTCTTTAACTTAGGTGAAAATAAAATAATAGTAATTAGGAAAGAAAAAAGAAATAAGATACTAACTGATCACTCAATAAAACAAGATGGTAAGACAAGCCAAATTGAAGAAACACTAATGCTACAAAATGACTTACGTTCTAATGAATTAAATCCACAAATTGAATTTACATTAAAAGTTTTTTTTTCCTCATCAATGTTGTGGCAGTTGCGGTCTCTTTTCCAACATTTCATAATGAAGAACAAAATTATCCTGCAAGGAGGTTGTCCATTAGAGGTCAGAAATTATTAAGGAAATATAACTAGGAGAAAGGAGTAGCATAGCAAAAATGCCTTCCTCGTCATTAATATGTTTGCACAAATGATATTAAATAAAAAGCTATAAAATCTAACCTTGCGGATCGTTTCAAAAGTGTTTGGATCAAAACAGTGATATGATCCTCTTTCATATGTGGTTGTTTTAACCAGCGGCTCCATATTAGGAACTCTTATAAACCATAAACGATGATCTTTGTGATAAAACCAGCCTCTGTTGTAACTGAAAGCAAGAAACCTACTTTGTTAGGAATTACTGCAGCGGGAAAAATAAATAAGCAACTGATTTTACTTCTAACTAATAATGGCTAAAATACATGCAATCTTATGATGGAGTTTGATTAGGAAGTAGGAAAGAATCTCAATTTGATGCCAACCATGAGAGTCTGTCCACCATGACCATGTAATGGCTTCTGTATACCTTCTATGGTGTCTCTCATCTCCCAGGTGAAATATTGGGTCATTCATACTCCCATTAAGAGAAAATATCCACAAGCCATGAGAATGCTATATGATTCAGAAGCTGAAGTCATAAGTACTTAATTACGACAGAAGAAAGCTCACAAGAATTGAATATAATTCAAAATGTGAAACAATTATTTCATCTCCACAGGAATAACTTCAATTTGGGCGCACAAGAGCCTCATCTCATGTCCACTAAACCTAGATTTTCGTTGGTATGATACAGGAGACAGGCTCAGAAGTAATCATTGGCATCCCCAATGATAAGTTCAAGAAATTTATGAAATAAAGAATTAAACAAATAAGAAATGGAGACAGAGAGACAAGAAGGTCGTGGATCAAGTGGAAGAGTTTGTCATATGAGAAAAATCTAAGACATGAGAGAGAGAGAGAGAGAGAGAGAGAGAATCATGGTTGGCATTGATTGATTAAGTGGGACTCTTTCCAAGTCACTCCATGACAAAATTAGGTGGATTTATAGCATTAGATGGAAATATAACCAATGTTCCAAAATTGACATAAGAGTTTAACTCAAACTATGCAGATTAAAAGATGAAAAGGACATGCATACAGCTCATTTGCGGCATATAGTTGAGCCTCATCTTTAGGCATGCTGCAAGAAAAAGATTTATAATATTTATTATTAATAGGAAGCAAATCAATGCAGAAGTCAACCCAAAAAAAAAAGAGTTAACAAAAAGCACCTGTAAAATATGTAAAATAATGTTTCCACCGTAAATTTTGAAAAAAATCCTTGCTGCACCAGCCAAAAAAAAGTTTTAGCCCAAAACAGGGAAAAAATACTAGGCACAATGAAATTATAAAACATAATAAAGAAAATCTCACATGTAGGGCAGGTGGCTGTTTAGCATAGTAACACTGGGGCACAGTGAACTCTGGATCTCCCTTTGCTGGTTCATCAGACCACGGAGACCCAAAAGTCTTGTGAAGATTTTCTGATGAATTCAAATTTAATCCAAGTGTTGTAAGATCAATTCCTAGTGCAAGAGATGTCAGATCAGGATCACTCATCCTGATCACACTCAACAAGCCAAGCAAACCAAATGGATCTGGTGTAGATTGCGCAGTCTGCATGGACTTTATCCCCTGATCCCTAAAAGGCTGATTTACAGCTGTCATTTGTTGAAGGCGAAACTGGGACTGGTTCTGGTGCTGTTGGTACTGCTGTATAAGCTGGTCATATGATCCCATACCGGAAACTGTATTTGGAGAATTTAGAGGCCTTAATCCAATACCAGGAGGTCCACTGGTCTAAACCAAAATCCAAGTGATCATGTCAGGAATACTTACTTTGACTCTTGCATACAGACACATATAGGGAGGGGTGAAAAAAAAAAAAACACAAAATTTCAGCTTAAATGGGCCTCAGACTGCAGGACAAGCTATACTTAAATATATGAAAAAGAGGCCTTATACCCAAAAAAATGGGGAACCCTAAGTTGCACAAGAAAGAAAAGCAACCAGCACTATAACCTGTGTATGGTAGGTTGAGTGCGAAGGTGGAAATATATCTGACCCATGTAGATGGAGAAGATCCTGATTGTTTACAGATGAAAAGGGGACACCTCCACTACTAACTGAAGGAGCATGCTGTTGTTGCTGCTGTGGACGGTGGGATGAATATGTTCCCCCCAAGCTGAAACCAGCAGACCTACCCATCTACATATTGAAAACACAGCATTGATAACAAATTCCTATCCATTACTGTCATAGTCTTACCATTGTATGTCTGCATATATGTATATTTTTGTTTAGGATATTTTTAATCTGTAAACATTTAACTCACAGAGAAATGCTGAGATTGCATCATTGACACAGAATTGTCATGAAGTTGTTCTTTCTGGTGCATATCGATACCATAATCTGCATTACCACCTGCACAAACATCAATATGGTCAAAAGCAATTTCCGAAGCAACTAAACTATGGGAATAGAACATTGATATATATTGCTTTAAATTGATCACAAACAGAAAAATAACAAAGTACAGCAAAGAAAGTAACTAGAAATGTGCACCCAAAAACTCTTATGCATGAGAAAGCATAAATGATAAATCTAAATCTATGCTAAATACCTAAAAAAACAAAACACTCAAAATGGGAAAAAAAAAAAGATTCTACAATACCATAAAGAAGCCAAAAATCTACAATACCACAAAGAAGCCAAAAATCTTCCCAAAACAGAAATATATAACCAATTTGGCCACATATCTGAGCCAAACAATGTAACACACCTTTGAATCCTGGTAAAGCTGGGAAATCTTCATTTTGAATGCTGAACTCTTGGTTTTGTTGGACAATAGGACTAACACCAAGACCCTGCTTTCGTAAGGAACCTGAAAATTTTCCTTTAAATCATTTTAAGTAAAGAAGGCAAACAGATACAACAACAAACAAAGCCTTTTTCTACTAGGTGGTGTCGGCTACATGAATCAAGTGATGCCATCATATCCTATCTTGACTCATTTTTATTGTTAGGTTATTTATAGTTATATTCATCTTAATAATTTATCCTATTGTTTTCTTTAGTCTCTATAGAAGGCAAACATATATAGCAGACAAAGAACATTTTCATTCACATACCCAACTGTCCTTGAGGTCCTCCAGCAGAACTAGGACGACTTGTCAATTGAGGGAAGTCATTGATGTCAAAAGGTGCACCGTCATTTGAATTCACATCATTCAACATCCCTAAAGAGTTCAAGTTATTTACTGCTTGAACATGGCCTTGAGAAAGTGGACCTCCACCACTGGGATAAGAATTTCCTAGCATTGAAATTACCTGTGGTGATCCTGAATGATGAAAATATTGTCGCCACTAAGTAGCATATCTTATCTTACCTAAATAAAACAAACTTAAAATTTAAAGGAAAAATAGTAATACACATCAAACATAAAATTGAGTTCATCATGTACATCATGTCAATCTCAAACAAGAGTTCTTTAACTGGTAATTCAACTACATTAGACCACCATAAATAACATAACACATTTGCATATCACAGCAGGTTTGAGGCAAGCAGACAAGCAATAGCAAATACAAACTGCAAGCTTACCCTCAATCTTAAACCAAATCATAGGGCACAGAATATGATGGATCATACATAATGTAGAATAGTGAAGCTAATTGCGGACTTTCACCTTGTAATGAGGACATTAGTCCACTTCTTTCCTTGACATAAAATATATAAGTTTCACAATCCTTATACAGGGACCCCCCACAAAAAAAAACAACATAGAAGAATTAATCTAACATAGTTCTGTATCACAATATTTCCCATAAAACAAACTAGAGTGGACAAGTTAAACAAAATAATATGTTGCTTTTACCGCATCATCAATAGCAAAGAGATGAAAGAACATAGATGTAGCAAGCCATATATCAAGGGATGTAAACCTCAAACGAAGACATAGTTATTAATAGTTCGTAGTAATAATGAGGGCACTAGAATGCTATAGAACCAAGTGTTGCGCATCTACATGAAGATGTAGTGCACATTGAAAAAAGAAAAAAATCCATACTATGATTCAAAATGGTTGGTATATAACTAAAAATGAAGGTACAAAAGAGAAAAAAGGCATGCCAAATGACATGTCAGGAAAACAAGTTAAGTTGAACCATAACTTTTATAAGTGCCTAGTTTCTAAGTACACAAACTACTTGCGATCAGACACCACAGAGTGGGTACAGGAATTAAAAACCTGAAGTTCAATGTCAATTAATAACCTTATGAAAGGATTTGACACACAAGATGAAGGAAAACTCAGATAATATGATTTATCTTGAAATAAAAGGCACATTCATGCCACTTCAATACATTAGTGACTACCAAAATGCATACCTTGAGGAAGCACACCACTCATCAATCTGTTCTGTCCTTGCACACTTAAACCACCAGATCCACTGTTCACACTTAAATTTAGACGAGAACCAAGTCCAGGTACAGACAACCCTCCAGCAGAGCTTATGTTCCTCCCAATGTTCCCCCCACCAACCATGTTTCCCATAGAACTTGTTATTCGAGCACCTGCATTTCCTAAAATTGGGGATACTCCCAATCCTGGAACAGCATTTCGGTTACCAGAAGTTGAAAGAACCCCAGGAATAGAACCGCCAACACCATTTGTGCTACTACTAAATCCAGGATTTCCTATACCTCCTCTAGTGGTGACTCCTGAATGTCCATGGGAGCTGCCATGAGATAGCTGCAAAAAATGATAGAGACTTGGAAAATTGTACATGAAGCAATAGGGAAGATAAATAGCAGAGAGAGCATGCTCAAACTTTAAATTAGTAATCTCATGTATTCATGTCTCAATGTAAATGCAAGTGCAAATACCTGAGACAGAGCTACAGGAAGATTATTGGACCCAAATCTTCCGCTAGAAAGGCTTCCTGTAGGTTGTTGAACCCCACCAGATGGAACACTATTTAACGTTGAGTTTCTTGGCGTGAGTGTTCCTGGCATGTTGGGAACATTAAAGCTCCCATGAATATTGTGCAATCCCTGAATAGGCCCTGCAGCAAGAACTTGGCAATTATACAACTAAAATGGATTTTTTTTTTTTAGGTGGGGGGGGAGGAACTGTTTAAATCTTGCAAAATATGCCCACCTGTGTGATGAAAAGCAGGGGAGGCTGCACCAGACTGACCAGAGAATGATGTAGCAAAAGATCTCCCAGCACCATCAGGAAGACTTGAAGCAGATCCGTTCAAAGAAGACTGCAAAAAGAACTCCTACAGTTTACATTGATGGTTGACATTCAACTTGCCAAAACAAATGACAGCCAGAGATGGGAATCAAACTCTTACAAGATTTAAAATTACTATGTAAAGTTACAATGAGTTTCACTCATTCAATGTGTTGTACACAACATGAATATGCAAAATATCTTCATAAACAGAGTAGAATTTACATTTTAACAAAGATTTCCTGTCAACCAATAACTTACTAACAGTAAATAAAGTGGCATCTGCTAGTAAAAACAGCAAGCATACAAAGAGAAGCAGCCAATAGATAATCAAAGACATAAAAAATTTAAGACCAAAGAAGACCATCATATCTGTACCAAAAAATCTATAAACTCAGAATGAATGGAGACCCAGTAGAAAAATCATAAATAAAATATCAAGCTTAAGCACTCAATAGCTTGTCTCTTCCCCGTGAACACTACTATTCTGCACCTATCAGATAACTAGTACTTGCATTGCTGCTGTTTTCTTATTAGATAGTTTCTCATACATATGCAAAACCTCCAAATATTTCACCATAATGTTCATGAAACATTCTAGCAATAGCGTAACTCAGATGTGAAACCCAAGAATTTTATAACAAGGCACATAGATGAGGAGTAAAATATTCTAATGAAACGACTCGCCAACAATCTCCAGATCTCAAAGTATCATGCCACCATTTATGGATGCAATGCAATACATTGTTTATATACCAAACAGACATAATCAGAAAAGTCCAGGAAATTAAATAGAATATAATGAATATATACTGGAATCTAAAACTAAATATTGAGAACCAAAATAATCTATATCCCAATATAGGCCATCTAATTCAAACTGGCTAGAGAATTGACTCAAGGTCCAACGAAAACAAATCAAAATCACAAATTATATCTAGTAGCGATGAAAATGTAAAAGGGTGAAGGAACAGATCAACAAATGCTAATACTCTCTAAAATAAGGAAACAAAAACAGAAAGAAAAAAAAAAAAACTGAAGACAAAAAAGTTTAATAGGACATGTGGTAATACATTTAGTAAGCCCGACATTGCATAAATTTCAAAAGTTCATGCAACAAGTCATCCCTTTGCTGAAAGCACCTATTCTTGTAGTCAGAGTTAACTGATGGGAGAACAATCTGAAGATCCTTTCTTCGCAACTACTCAACAACCTGAGAAAAAGTAAAAGAGAATACCAACCACGATATGATCCACTTATAAGCTAAGCATCCCTCGAACAAACCAAAACCTAAAAGTAGCATGCAGCATAAATATGGAGGTAAAAGTGAAAGTTAAATAAAATGATTCCTCTCATAACAATCTCATTCCCTTGACCAATATAGACAACTGAGATCTATCCATGTTAGGCCATTTAATTCTTTAAAACCAAAACATGTAACTCAGTAAAGCCAAAGCAATTTGTCCGAGTAATTCTTTAAAACCAAAAAAAAATACACAGCTTCAAAACAGACAAATGAGAGCTAGAAGTTAGTGTACTTTTAGCATTACAATAATACATCAACATGTATTTTGAATTTTTTTTTTTTTTTGGGTTTCAAAGTCAAACATATTAACACCTAGAAGTGGGACAATGGATGCACACTCTATAAGAACAATCCTGTGAACCATAGTTGTTGACGGCACAGCGCACTTTTGTGATAAGGGCTCCTAGAGCCATTGTGCATAGCACGTTGCACAATGCGTGGCAACATTGAAGTGCGAGTACATAATTATATAATTAAAAATAATAAAAAGAGAGGAAAAATAAAAGATGCTAAGTTATCTATTAGAAAGTATTTTTCACTTCTCAAGTCCCTCACAAATTTGCAAGTTGTAAACTAGTAATCAAAGCATATCACATAAATAATGCCACAACCCACAAGCACAAGTATTCATAGTTATTAAGTATTTTGTGATTTCATCCTAAAATAGTGTCTTGACCTCAATTGACATATGAAAAGAGAAATAAAAATAATAACCTTACAAGAGAGAGAACAAAGTACAGAATAGTGAGGGGAACAACTGGCCATTGAGGGGAAGAAAGAATCAATAACTCAACAGAAGAAGAAGAAGAAGAAGAAGCATGGAAGAAACAATCAAAAAATTGGAAAAGAAGCTTACCAAAAAATAATCAAGTAACAAAAGGAGAAGAATAGTAAGAAAAGAAATAATTAGAATGGTAGAATAAAAGAATGAAACTTAGAGCTGGATAAGTAAATGAGACAAAAAAACAACTTTTTAGAATGGGCTTATATAAAAAATGCCTTAATTCAAATTGCGCCAAGAGCGCACGCCATGGGCAATGGCGCATTGCGCAGATGGGTGCAGCAAACGAAATTGGCAACGCTACAACCATTGTGTTGCGCCACTGTCCATGGCGCTGCGTGCAAATGAAATTGGCAACCCCACAACCATTGTGTTGCCCTACTGTCCATGGCGCTTGGTAATGGGCAATGGCACGGGCAATAGCACGCCCTTAATAAATATGCTGTGAGCTAATTTGCTTTTATAGCTCAATTGTTCATAAGTGTGGCAAGGAAATAAAAAAGAAGAGCCCATTTGGAAAGCAAAAGGTATAGTGTAAACAGATTGGCAATAAGAGATGACATAGCGACATACTGATAACGCAAGAGCAGATGGATATATACACAAACTCCATTACAAAAACTGTCACTCACGTAATGTTATTGGGTACCAATTTCCTACATTGTTAGCCTCACTAAATATTCAACGTTTGAAAGGAAACATTTCTGATCTGAAACCGAACTTCCTATACACTATCTCTTATTATTATACATCGGAAGAGAACATGCAATTACATATTGCTTGTTTCTTTCAGAATTTTGAAAAAAAAAAAAATACACACAGAAACCAGACTACTACCATTGGCTATAGAGTAGTTTGAGTTGAGCGAATATTTAGCATTAAATATACAAATATACTTCAATTTGCAAGCTTAAGAACTTCATCAGAATATCTTAACAGCCCGTTTATAAAATGCACGCATTCTTCCAATCCGAACTGAAATTTTATGTCTAGAAAACATAACCACGGAATAGAATCCCTCCGAGAAACCCTAACAGCTAACAGTGATGAACAACGAGGATCTAAAAGAAGAACATGATGAAGTCAGAAACATACTAGATCGAACTTGGGACGATGCGGGATCAAGTCGGCCTCGGCCAATAAGAGAAAGATGAAAGGAGGAGAGAGAACCTGGACAGCAGATCAGCAATATGTAGGAAGAGCTTAAAGCCTGAGTCAAAGAGCGAGTTCGAATGCCCTAAATCGGAGTAAGAAAGCGAAAGCGATGGATAGAGAGTAGTCTAAAAGGTGAACCTTCGAAAAAGTTTGTTGGCTCAGACGACAACAAGTATAAGGGAGGGGAAAAAAAAAAGTTTTTAGGAGCTATTTCTTTAATTATAAATTATAATATGTGTTTTGGATATATACTATAATTTTATTGAAAATTTTTATAGCAAACTTTAAATTTAGAATAAAACGCCTAGCTAGCTGTTAACGTGAGTTTTTCCAATAATAGAAATAATAAAATAATCCTATCATGAAATTTTTAAAAATAAAAATATTAGAAACTTTATTTTAGTAGCAAAAATAAATATGAAGAAACAGGCCGAAACCCATTGTTTATGTGCAGATGTCTGGGTCCTATGGCTGATGAAATGGTCATGTTGTTCACAAAGCAATTGTGAAATGCTTGGGCCCATTAAAACGCGTTTGGGTTGACCTCACTCAATTTTCTGTTGTGTTCGTCCTTTAATTCGCTAAATGGTACTTATGACTCTCAATATGAATTTTTCTTGGGTTTTGACTTCTAAAGATTATATCAAACTTGGTCTAACTTAAATAAGTTAAAAATGTTGGTCGAACCCAACTCTTTGAGGGTCATAGGCTAGGCTAGACTAACTTATGGGTTTTCTATATATAATTTATTTATTTTTTACTCAAAAATTGTGACAATACCTAATGTTGTCCAGATAATTCATAATTATTCATATATCTTTTCAAACCTTAAGGAATAAAACAACCACTACAAACTGTAAGGAAAAGGAATGAACATTATTACTCCCCACAAAAAACACAGCTATTGAAATGATGTAAATTATTGTCACACTCACAAACAAGGCTTGAAGAGATATTCATATTCTTGAAAGAGAGGTTGAAGCCAACAAAGGGAATATACAGTAGGACATAAATTACTGAGACATTTTATTTATTTTTTCTATCTTAATATTAGTGTTTATTAGTGAAGGTATTGAACATTTGTAAACGTCACAATGGCCAGTACAAATTAATAGAAGAAAAAAACAATCAAAGATATTAAAGTTCCCATAAATGTTATCTAATCTAATCATTCTTTTCTTTCATATGACAATTTGACATTTGAAAGGATTATAGGTACTGATATAAGATGATAAGGGATAGAATAAAAATATAATTAAAAACAAAAGATGAAATTAATTAAACAATTACATACCAACAAATGCAGAGAGTTATGCTCAATACTTCATATTCTTAATGCTTGGCTCCTCTTTCTTGAACCTTGAAAACACAGATAAAATTAATTATACAAAGATTAAAGAAAGAAATTAGAAAGAGAAAATTCAAAATAATTTTAAAAGAACTTACCTTAACTATCCAATATCCAAGTTAAGAAAATAAGAAAACATACAAATTACTAAATTGTAAATCATATTTCACTTATAATGTGAATAACAAAATTGTGTCCATAGAAAATTTTCAACAGAATATCACAATGTCAAAAAAACAAAATACATAATAAAACACCAACATATAATATAAGTCATATGCTTAATTATATAGATTCTTCAAGCTTCATCCTCTCCCAATGCCTCACAACACAAATCACTTTCTGACGTATCTTCTGCATTAACATCCTCTTCATCATCTAAAATGTCAATTAATAAAACAATTAGAAAGTAAACAATATTGCTAATCAATTCTTAGTTAAGGCAATAACATGTATCTAAATAGTATAAATAAATTACCATTGGAAACAAAGTCATGCAACCAATTACAAGTAGTAACGAGAGTTTGGACCTTCTGAGGTAAAAGACAACTTCTATACTTGTTTAAAACACGACCTTCTATACTAAAAGTGGATTCAAATGTGATTGTAGTAATTGGAATACTTAGCACATCTCTTGCCAATATTGAAAGACAAGGATTATATATTTTCCACCAATACTTTAGCACACTCATTTGAAGTCTTGATCATCTAAAGTTCATTGTTCCAAATAAAGATCCAATTTAGATTTGCCTTAACTAGGTTCATCTTCAGATCCAAACATCCTATAGTCCTATAAAATTTAAAATAAAACATATTTACAAAACAATTGACAAGTTAAATAATATAAAGCTTAAGATAGAACAGAATAAAGGAAGGAAAAACAAAATGGGAAACTTTCTTTACTTACCATCCAAATATTTCAAGTTGTGAGTTTGTTTACTCACCAAAACTTGCACTTGTAGTTACACTAGTAGAACCACTTGCACTTGTAGTACTTGCCATTGAACTTGAACTTATAGTGTTTGATCTTGATTATGCATTGGGGTCGTTTGCATATTCTTCATAAAGCTTGTACAACTTTCCCTTCACAAAGTCAACTTTTTCTTCAATCACTTTAGTGTCATGTTCAAATTTTGAGAAACAATATCTTAGAAATGTTAGCTTCGTACGTGGATCAAAAATAGCCCCAAATGCAAGCACTACACTATATCTTTCCAATACTTATCAAACTTTTCCTTCATTCTTTTAGCAATGTATTTAACCACTTGATCATCATTATTCAAGTTTGAAGTCAAAAAGCATTCAATCTTCCAAACTTGAAGAAACTAAGTGTTGGAAGTTGGGTAAGATGTACACAAAATATTAGTAGTAGTCTCATAAAATGGAAGCAAAAGTGCACATATTTTCTCTACTCTTCCCCATTCATCATAGCTTGGACAAAATTTATAGTTTCTATCTACCATTTGAAGATTAGCAAAGGTCATTTCAAATTTAAGTGCACTTTCAAGCATTAAATATGTTGAATTCCACCTAGTTGACACATCCATTCTTAAACCAATAGATACTTCAATATTCTCTTGCTTTACCCACTCATTGAATTTTTTTCATCCTTCCATCAGTTCCCTTAACATATTTGACACACTCACTAATTTTAAACAAAGCTTCACCACTAGCCTTGAAGCCGTCTTGCACAATTAAATTCAATATGTGAGCAAAGCAATGCACATGGAGAAATTTTCCATCACATAATAAGTTATCCTTATGAATGCGAAGATGGAATTTCAAGTATTCAACCATGCTATCATTAGCTTAGGCATTATCTAATATAATGGAAAAAAAAAATTTCTCTATACTCCATTTTGTCAAAAAATTCATTATGGTCAGGGCCAATTTTAGATCCAATATAGGTGGTTCTATAAGAGAAAAATTTTAAATTTTTCTATTCAATCTCCAATGTTCATCAACAAAATGTGCATTCAAGCAAATGTAAGCCTCTAAATAAACCTGATTATAAGCCTTAAAGACCACTTGATCCAATATGTCTGATCGATAAAAAGGTGAATTTGAGCCCGAAAATAAAAAGCTTGAATATAAAAGCCCTTTTTTTAAAAAAAAAACCCATTTTTTAAAAAGCCCACAAAATACAAGCTAGCCTTGGGCTTTTTTTAGCTTGGCCTATTTATATATTTACATTTATATATATATTAAATAATATTAGTAATATAATGTAATATATAACTCAAATCTAAAGTAAATCCATTTACATCATACCCTCATTCTCTTAACTCAGAGAGCAATACAGTCATATTGCTTCTTTCATCTCATCTCATCTCATCTATCATCTAGTCATCAAAGCTCCTATAAGCAAGAACAATTAAAGTAAATACAACCTATTGCGAGTTGCAAACTTGTGAGACAGAGCATTGATGATGATGACTAGCCTTAAACAAAGCTTGTCACACACAAAATTCATCTCTTCTTCTTCAATCTTCAAGATCTTAAAGCTCTGTTGCAAGGGTGAAACCAAACTTTTATCAGAGCTCTGTTGTTCAATAATATGGTATTTTTCTTATTCTACTTTATAAAATTTAAATGCTATTTAGTATTTATATGATCTGAAATTCTAATTTTTAATAAAAAAAATTCAAGCCTATAAAGATGTACAACTTAGCTTTTGAGATGTAACTCATTTTTAACCATTGAATGAAGTAAATAAACTGGTTTTATAAGATGATAGATATCATATCTAATATATCAACCAACAACAAAGCACTAATATTTTTTTTTTTCTAATTTACTAGTGTTATAAAGAACACTTTAGGTCTATTAATCATGAAAGAAAAAGGAATCTTGTATATTTTACAAGCAAATTCAATGGAATTCTTTTTCTTTGAAGGAGAAAACAATTATAACCGAAACAACATTTAGCTTATGGCACCCAGAACCATAAAAGGGAATCACAATTCACATGCTATTATTTTAGGCATAAGTAATCGCAAATTATATTTATTATGAGATACAAAATATAAACTTTCATCAAATGGAGTCTAATAATTTTTACCTTTGAGGTACTATTATTTTTCTTGGATAATTTTCTTAGGCTATATCTTCTATAAATAAATTTTTTTTAATAGCTTATAAATAAATTTAAAATTGAAAAAAAGATTCTTTTAGTTAAAAAAGAAGACCAAGTTAGGTTTATTTTTTGACATTATCAATTTTAACTTGCAAAATCATTCATTAATGACATAAACACCTAGGACTATGATAAGCCAAAATGATGTGAATCTTTAGAAGACATGGAGCTTGATGTCTAATTAGAAGATGATGAACATACTTCCAATGTTAAACAAGATATTAGGAAGAAAAAAAAATTGACTTCTAAAGTGTGGTTGCAAATGACAAAGCTAAAGGATGGAAGCGCTCAATGCAACCATTGCAAAAAGCTTTTCGGAAGAGAATCAAACAAAGGTACTTCACGCTTAAGTCGTCACTTAATTGTGTGCAAGAAGCATATATTTCCAGACATTAGGAAGTATAGTAAGGTTGATAGTGTAACTAAAACTAATGGATCTACATATTTAACATCACTTAATTTTGATTGGAATAAAAGTCGAAGGGCAATTTCAAATTTTCTTATATGTGCAAAGTTATCTTTTAATATTGTTGAGTTGCTTGCATTTAAGCAAATGGTGCAAAGTTTTACTCTTGAAAGCAAGTCAATAAGTAGACATACAATTAAGAGAGATGTGATGAGAAATTATTTAACTGAAAAGGAGTGCGTGACAGAGGAGTTAGAAAAATATTCTAGTAAGATTGCTTTAAATTCTAATAATTTGACACACTGATGATGAATACATGTGTATAACTTCCCATTGGATTGACATATATTGGAGAATGCATAAAAGAAAAATCAATTTTAAAGCTATTTTACTTCCTTTTACTAGAATCTCTTAAGCTGATGAGGTTGTATTGTGTTTGTCTAATTGGAGAATTGTTGAAAAAATAGGTAGCATTACATTGGATAATAATAACTATAATGATGTGATAAATACTTACTTGAAAATGAGGCCCTCCATTTCAAAACATTTGTTGTGTTATGGCATCTTTTTTCAAGTTCGATGTATTAGTCAAATTTTAAACTTGATTACACAATCTAGTATGAAAAAGGTTGATAATGTTATTTCAAATCTTTGTGATGGAGTGAAATACATTGAAAAGTTAGTTTCTAGGAGAAAGACATTTTATGATATGGCCAAAAAAAAATAATTTGGTTACAACTAAAAAATTGAGGACTAATATGTGTGTTAGTGTGTGAGGTGAAATTTCACATTTTTTTTATGCTTGAAATGCTCTTTTTTATCAAAAAGTGTTCCAAAATTAGGGGGGAAGGAATAATAGTTTTGAAATGTTCATACTTTCTGATGAAGAATAGGATAAGGTTAAAGTTCTCTATGACTTTTTGCAACCTTTCTATGAAGCTACACTCTTGATTTCTACTACAAAGAATCCAATTGCAAATATTTATTTCAAAAGATTTTGTATAATTCATGTATACTTGTTTGAAAAATACAAAAATCCCCCTGAGTTCATGAAGAATATGATTCAGAAATGGTTGCAATGTTTTAGAAATATTTGGATAAGTACAATTTGTTACTTTCTTGTGCCTCTGTTTTTTATCCAAGATAAGCTTAATTTTATTGAGTACTTTTTTTTACAAGATTTATGATAATGTTGATGAGAAATATGGATGAGGTTGTCAATTTATTTGATTATTACAAAGAAAATTTCATTCTGACGTCAGTCTGTCCAAGAAATAGTTCTTCAACTTTAAGTACTATTACTTTGGTGGCTTTGAAGAATATGGCTAAGTTTTGAGTAAAAATCACAAATAAGAAAAATAGATTTAGACCTATATTTAGAGGAACCAAATGAAGATTTTGATGTAAATATTGATATTTTAGATTTCTGGCATTCAAATTATGCAATTCCTTAAGTGTAAGCTATATTTGGATAATTCTAAAATTTTGGGAGATTTTTACTATATGATGCACCTTCCTCTGAAAGAAGCTAGTTTTACTAATAAAATTGTAGTAGAAGATGTTTTCTTATTTGGTAAGTTGTTTTACTATTTAAATTGTTCATTATTATAAGGCTAAAAAGGTATTGAAACTTGCTCTTTTTTTTTTAATTGCAAGGATTTGAAGATTTGGCATTAGAGGCTCTGGCTTTGGATATTTTAGTTGATGATTTTATATGAATTTATTATACTATTTTTGCTTGTTAGTTGGCAAACATTTTAGTTTTATTGTATTATTATGTTTGACATTTGGAGGCTTGGATATTATGTTTGATTTTGCTTCAAAGCTAAAATTAACTTTGACACTTTGTCTTAAAGAATAAACATTTCATTTCATTTTCCAATAAGCTAAAAAAGGCCAAAATTTTTGAAAGCCAACAAAACAAGCGGGGTTAAGTCCATTTTGTTTTAAATTGGGTCAATCAAGCCAAAATTACATTTTGAAAAAGGGCTTTGGCCTATAAATCACTAGTATGTATGTTTATATGAAAGTCCAACCCATTTTTAACAAGCTTGGCCTGTGGTTAGGTCTACCTTTAAAGTATATGCTATCCATAAACTAAAATCAAACACTCAATTAGGAACATTCTTTATGGTTTGTTTTAACTTCTCTTTCTCTCTCAAGTGAAATTTTTTAACACAAGTCACCATAGTATTCTTATATTTCATCACTACATCAGGATTCATATGCTTCACCCATGCCCTAATCCTATCATATTCAACAAAACTAGATGACAAGTCGTGTGTGATGATATCTTCAGTAAGTAACTCATGACAAACAATTTTATCTTTTTGTCTAGACTTAAATCTCCCAACTTTTGCAATCAACATTTGCGCCACATTCCTATATTCAGTCTTCTTACAATTGTGAATGTCATGATGCAAATGTGAAGTTTCGTAGTTTGAATCGCTAGGTTTGGGACCGACCTTGCACTCATTTATAACAATTACATATTGCTCTTTCTACTCCATCCTTTATCTTACCAATTTTAGTAAAAAATTTCTAAACATCTGAGGTAGTGGTCACTACCTTTTGCTTCTTATTTTATCTACCATCACTAACATTAGATTTAAGTTCTAAAATTAGAGTTTGTTCTTATATATTCTCATCATCTTCCTCTAGATTTATACACTTATCATCCATAGATTTAGAGTCCATACAACAATAATCCTATACATGGATCATAATTCAATCACTATCCATTCAATTAGCTAATAATTTAATTAAAACATTCAATCTCAATCACTACTTAGCTATTTCATTAACATTCAATTCTACTTGCTTAAAAAATTATCAAGTTTTAGATATATGCATTCATTAATGTTCTAATTATATGTCTAACTCCTATAGTTTCTTAATTCTATACAGAATGAAGGTTTAGTAAAGTGAATATGGCTAGCATTGATTATAGTAATCGCTTCATTAATATAATTTTCAATAAATTTGGCTTTAATTTTTGTGTCTTTATCTCTATGCATTCTTATTTCCTAAAATGATTTTTTTTAAAAAAAAATGAGAATATATGATATAACAGTTAACAATTGTAATTGAAAAGAACACTCTCAATTTCAAAGGCTTAGCCTCTCCTCTCATCATTTAAGAACTAATTCATTACTTGAGTAAAGAGTAAAGCCTTTCTATTCTACACAGAAAAAGAAATCCTTCCTTTTAAGCAAATCAAAGCACAGCAACAACAACATATATGATATTGAAGAAAAAAAAATATCAATTTCTATATTCTACCATTCTAGTGTTCAATGCAGTATGCACTGACGCGACAACGCAAGACGCACCTGTGGATTTAGTTGTGGCTGTGTTCTTCAATCTTCAACTGTGGATGTTGCACCATGATGTTGTGCTATACCGTGTCGTCTATGTAATTGCGTTCCAGATTTTCTCGATGCTTGTATGCTGCGTTAGGATGTATTGTGGTTGGAAGCATATTTCAATTTTGGAAGTGAGAGTGTAAGTGTGAGATAAAGAAAGGAAATTTTGAAACCTAATGTAAACTGAATCAAAGACAAATATGAAAAATAATCAAATGCCTCTCTCATCTCAAGAATTCATAACGTCATCAGTTATAACAGTAGTCAGTAAACTAGAGTTAATAGGTACTTTCTTTTTTCTTTGTTTTTTTATAATTTGGCATGGGTTGGATCTAGACTAATAATGAGTTGGTTAGTTTATTAAAAATTTATAATTTTTTAAATATTTCATTTATTGAAAAAAAGAGAGAAGAGGTCTATTTGGGTTAGCCTAGGTTAATCCTCAAAAGTCCAACATAACATATGGGTTCAAAATGGGCCAAACTTTTAGCCATACCTTAAAATGGGCCTAACTTTTTAGCTTAACCCTATCTATTTTAATGGTTGGGCCAAAACATTCCAATAGACTTGACCCATTTTGATTGTAACACTCCGAAAATTTTGCTACATTACGTGTGAAGTATGCTTAACGTGAAGGAGGGATTTTGTCCACTTTATTAGCATAACTTCCACCCTTTGGTTAACTTGACCAAGTGGGCAATCCACCCATACAAGAACTTCCTTTTATATGTTATACATAAGGCACTCATGGGGTAGCATGAAAGAGGGGAAGAGGAAGAGCAATGTGACCATTGGACAAAACACAAAACCTCAATAAAGAAAGAAGGAGGCTGCACGTGAAAGTGGAGGCTAATAGTTAATAATATTGATAGTAATAATAATAACACTCACATGAGGTGAATAACTCATCCATGCAAATTAACACACACCCACATAGGTGAATCAAACGAGAAAAGGGAGAAAGGAGAAAAAGAGAAGAAAGGAGGATTTGCAAGAGGCTTGGGAGAAAAATAGAGAGGAAAAACACGTGAAGCATAAAATTTTGGAAGGAGGAAGAAACAAAGGTGATCCAAAGAAGAAGGAAAGGGCAAAGGAATCAAGGTAGGTTAGCAATTTCCTTACTTTAGTTCCATAAGTTAGCATTTATGTTTCAAAATATTGTTTCCATGGAATTAGAGTAGTCTTCTTCATCCTTGATCCTAGGATAAAGCTTGATGTTGAATGCATGATAAACTTAGGAATTGGCTATGTTGAAGGAGATGAATAATGTGTTGGGTATTTATGTTTGCTAAAATAAATATATGTGAGAATGAAGTAAGATGAATTAAGTTAGTGCTGCGAATTTATTGCCATGATCACATAGAAAAATAGAAATATTATGTCCAAAACTAATATTTTTGGAGTGAGATTTATTTGAGAATTTAATTCTAAGAAAAATAGAAATATTATGTCCAAAATTAAAATTTTTGGAGTGAAATTTATGTGGGAATTTAATTCCAAGAAAAATAGAAATATTATGTCCAAAAATAATATTTTTGGAGTGAAATTTATGTGGGAATTTAATTCCAAGAAAAATAAAAATATTATGTCCAAAAATAATATTTTTGGAGTGAAATTTATTTGAGAATTTAATTCCAAGAAAAATAGAAATATTATGTCCAAAACTAATATTTTTGGAGTGAAATTTATTTGAGAATTTAATTCCAAGAAAAATAGAAATATTATGTCCAAAACTAATATTTTTGGAGTGAAATTTATGTGAGAAATTAATTCCAAGAAAAATAGAAATATTATGTCCATAAATAATATTATGGATGGAGATTTATGTGATATAAGACTCCAAGGAAAAATAGAAAATACTATGTTCATAAATAATATTATGAAAGGAGATTTATGTAATACTAAATCCTAAGAAAAATGGAAAATGCTTTGTCCATAAATAATATTAGGGATGGAAAATGACGTAAGATTAAATTCTAAGGTGAAACGCAAAATCGTAGGAAGGTTTCAAATTTATTTGAAAGTCTTACAAAAAAGAAACCTTTCCTGGTTAATAAGAGGAAAAAAAATAAAATATAGTGACACCGCACCTTGCGGGGTCTCGAGTGTACATCGGCAGCCTAGGGAGGCATGGTTGAAGGTGCTCCATGCCCATGACCTAGCGTTCGCGATTGTACTGAGACC
The DNA here is from genome assembly GCA_031216115.1 of Senna siamea. Taxonomy (NCBI): domain Eukaryota; kingdom Viridiplantae; phylum Streptophyta; class Magnoliopsida; order Fabales; family Fabaceae; genus Senna; species Senna siamea. Next base: position 18,039,053 of record CM062356.1, read on the forward strand.
ATGGCGAAGTGTTCACGTATTACGAGATGTGGCCAGAGGTGCTCCACACGAGTGGCCTAGGGAGGTGTGGCCAAAGGTGCTCTATACCTATGATCTAGTGTCTCGAGGATTGCATATACGTGGATCGAGGATTCACAATTTACGAGGTGTAGCCAAAAGTGCTTTACACGGGCGGCTTGGCGAGGCGTGGCCGAAGGTGCTCCGTGCTCGGGACCCAGTGCTCGCAAACACGCTATATACGTGGCCGAGTGTCCATGAATTTCGAGGTGTGGCCGAAGGTGCTCTACACGGGTAACCTAGGGAGGCGTGGCCAAAGGTGCTCCACCCTTGAGACCTAGTGTTCATATAACATGTACGCACGCGTTGACGACTTTGCGATGATAAATTAGTACGTTTAAGAAAATACTGATCATGTGAAAAGAACTTTTACTATTGCCAACTACTAAACTTATCATGCAATAATTACCTGTCTATTGATGTGTACTTTTCTCCTAAATCAAGGATGCGGTTTGAACATTTTTGGTGCTTGCACCCTGATACATGTTAGTCTCTTTTAAAATCATAAATTGCTAGGCTACTGGGAAACTCGTGTTTCTCACACATGTGCTAATATGTATCAGATTCGGACACGTAACAGGGACTCGTGGTAGCAGTATCTTTTGGTTGAGAAGTCTTTTGTAAGCCCCCATTCTTTTGGATCTTAGAAGTACTAGGATGGAAATAGGACAGCTAAATTGACTCTATATATGAGTAGTTCGGGGAATACTAGGGAAAGCGGATATGTGAAGGACCGGTCTGGTACTATTTGGTGCGGGAGTCTGAGTGGCAGGCCTGTTGTCTCCTGACTTTCGCAGGATAGGTACTGCACATATCCGGGGATTGATACATTAGTTGTAATGAATATTTTTATTAGACATGCATTATTGATCCTTGTGATAGACTGTATTTGCATTGTGTAGCGTAAACTTTTATTAACCCGCTGTGCTTGTGAGTTTTTATTTTTATTTTTATTTGAGCATAAGAGATCCTGAACCTATTGCGTATGACATAATTCGATGGTTTAACTGCTCAGAAAATAATTAAAAGGACAAGAATAATGTTTCGAACCTATCTATTGCTATTGAAATGAACAACAAGACTAGATATGGGCGTTACATTGATAGCGCTAATAATATTATATAGTAGATATCACAATGAATGCCATTGACCTCTCGGTGTGGTTCGTCTAACTCTTTCCTCTAAAGATGGAGAGATTCTTAGGTACATACATTATACCATTTCATTTGTACATTAACCAATAATATTCAATCAACTTTTTTTAGTTTATATTAATATACCCACATACTATAAAACTTTTTTTACTTTATGTTCATACTAATAAAAATTCACCTTAAATAAATTAAAGGCCAAAATTTATTCTTTTCTATCTCTTTTTTATTGTAGACAAATACATAAGTTTTCTACTATAAAGGATTCGAACCCATCTTATTCTTGTAGCAATTTCAATGAACACTATTATAGTCTTGGTTTGTTACTAATGATCATCTTAGTATGATAAACAATGCTTTGATTGCCCCACATTAGAAGGATTTAGTTGTAGCTTCAAATTTCAACAATCAAAATCATCTAAGAATTGGCCCTTATGCTGAAAATTGTCAAATTAGAAATATCTCACATCATTGAAGAAGCTAGAGGTCCCCATTATCCTCACAATGGATATGGTAAAGCAGTTTGAAAATTGTATGTATCTAAAGTGGCAAAGCATTTCATATAAAAAGAAAATAAAAAAATTAAAAGACTCAAACTAAAAAAAATTGTTATAATTTTCTTAGTTTAATTTAAATTGAAACAACTAACCCAAAATACTTATTGCAAAGAAAGCAAAAATGGAAAATTGTTGAAATGAAATCTGAACTAAAAAGATCTAACATTGCAATACAATGTTTACATTATAGAATATCACTAAGAGCTATATAGGCTACCACTACACATAAATCTAATTTCTCTTATATCACACTAATTAATCAAATCCCTACCCATTTTTCTTGGCAGTAAGACTTTTCCACAACCATAAAACTATAAGACAATAACAAAGAAAATAAAGGCCTTAACCTTGAAAATCATATAGGGTCCTCCCCTGTTTTTTAAGAGCATGACCATATCCATAGTCGTAATTGTATTCCTCCTTGCATGTTCTATGTAAGTGACATTGTCACAAATCACATTCTCCAGAAAAGATCTTAAGAACTCTTCGAGTCTCCTCATAGATGAGATCACTTATACGCTAAACACTTGTTCGAGCTAAATGCTGAATTGTTAATTTTGTGATTCCTTGAATGTTATCTTAGCACCTTACGGTGACATTTTGCTCCTCCTTTTCCCAATCCCTTACCTTCCTTTCCTCGTCCAGACATCTTGCTTAATCGATAACAATCTAAACAAGCAATTTGAATAGAAATTGAATTAGATAAAGAATAAATGAAAGAAAACAAAGCAAATGAGAAAATGAATGATGCAGAGAATTAAGAGAGAGTTGCAGAGTACCTTCAACTGTTGAAGATTACGCAAAAGAGATGTGTGTGATCTGTTTGTTCTTTGATAAGGTTTAGTTATTTAGGATATTTATAACAAGATATTAGGGTTGGGGCAATTGTATTGTTTGTGCAATGGTTTTTGAAAAGGCATTTTGACTCTAGATGGATTTTTATGTACGACTTAGATGGAGACTAAATTGCCTGCTAATCAATGACATGGATAAGGTCAAGGAAATGATGGTTTTTCAAAAAAGGTACCTCTTAGATTTAACACTTATTGTCCCTTTTGTTATTTCCTTTCACATTTATTAATTTGTATGCTACAAAAAAAAGTGAGAAATATGTAAGGTTACAGATGAACATATTATTTTTATTAAATTTTTAAATATAATATAACATAATTATTTTTATATTTTTAAATTGAAAAAGCCCTATAGAATTTGAGACCATTCAAAGCTCCTAGAGTTACAAAAAAAAGTGAGAAATATGTAAGGTTACAGATGAACATATTATTTTTATTAAATTTTTAAATATAATATAACATAATTATTTTTATATTTTTAAATTGAAAAAGCCCTATAGAATTTGAGACCATTCAAAGCTCCTAGAGTGGATGGGTTCCAATGAGTATTCTTTCAAAAGTGTTGGAATTTCATTGCTAAAGATCTAGTTTGAGTCATCCAAAAAGATTTTTCATCAAAACAAATACCTTTAAGATGTAATGAAACTCTCATTTGCCTTATCCCAAAAGTTCAACAACCTGTTGAAATCTATAACTTCAGACCAATTAGCATGTGCGCTACCATTTATAAAATCATGTAAAAAATTATTATCAATAGGCTTAAACCTTTCATTCCTGACTTGATCTCCTTTAACCAAGGGGCTTTTGTGTCAGGTAGGAAAACTACTAATAATTTGATCATAGTTTAGGAGGTGGTTTCCAATATGAAAAGATAAAAAAAAGTAAATGGGGTTAATTGATGATTAAGCTTGACTTGGAAAAAACTTATGATAAAATTAGTTGGTCCTTTGTTAGAACTGTCCTTAAACTTTACAACATTCCACTGAATCTAATTGATTTAATTGAAAGCTATGTTTCTTCAGTTACATATACTATCCTTATTAATGACAGTCTTTCAGATACAATCAATCTTGCTAGTGGCATTTGGTAGGGAGATCATTTATCCCCTTTCCTTTTCATCATGTGCATGGAAATCCTCTCCCAATTGATTCAGGTTGAAGTATGTCAAAAAGGATGGACCTCTATTCGTCTTATGTAGCTGAAATAGTCACATATCCTCTTCTCATATGATGTTTTACTTTTCACCATAATAGACCTCAACTCCATTTTATCTGTCAAAAAAAGTTCTCTAATGTCTTTTAGATTACTCAGTCTTACCATTAACTAGTCTAAATCTTCCATATAGTTCTCTCCCAGTGCATCACCTAATATGTTAAGAATCATAAGGAATCATCTGAACTTCAAAATTTTGACTAATCAGAGAGTTTACCTAGGTTTTCCTCTTGGCATAACAAGTTGAAAAAGTGATTTTAAACCTATTGTGGAAACATATCCAACAAAATAGAAAGTTAGAAATCCAAGTGCCTCTCTTTTTGAAAGTTACTCTTACTAATGTTGTTTGCTTGTCCACTTCTACTTGCTACATGTAATGTCTTCCTTTTCTCCTTGGTACTTGCGAGGAAATTGATAAATTATTTAGGAACTTCTTTTGGAATGGCGTTAGAGATAAAAAGAAAATCCACCTTGCAAATTGGGACCTTGTATGCAAATCTAAGAAATAGGGTGGCATTGGTATTATTAAAAGTAGGGAAAGGAATTTAGCTTTTCTTGCAAAACTTGCTTGGAGAACTCGATTTGAGAAAAAATTTTCCTGAACTAAAATATGTGAATCTTTTCTTGATAGTAACAAGTCTCCCAAATCCCTTATTGGTAAAGGTTTAGGGTGGGTGATCTTTGGCTTAAAAAAGTCCTCGTAAAAATCACTAACTCGGGGAAACACTAACTTCTGGTTTTGGTCCTCTTAGAAAACTCATTCAAGGTCCCTTGTATTAATGAAGCAAATCTAAAGGTAGTAGATGTCGCAAGGGATATAAGAAAATGGCACTTGGATAAAATATTCTTTTCTCTTCCAGAGTGTGTTGTAAAAAGAACTAGTATTATTCCTATAACTAAAAACTTGAGTCTAGAGGACACATTTTCATGGAAATATAACATTGATGGTTCCTTTGACCTCAAATCATCCTATGCTCTCATTTGTGATTATAAAATACTTGACCATAATCCAAATCATAACCCAACAAATTTTAGATGGATTTGGAAGCTCCAGTGCCACACAAGACACAAGTTCTTCACATGTGTTAACAATGCAATCCCCTTTAGAGACAAATTAGCTCAAAGAGGAATTCCCATCCCTTCTTCTTGCCCTTATTGTGAAGATGAAGATGAGACTACTGCTCATATTTTTACAGATTGTAAAGCCACAAAAATGGTTTGTCAAGAAACTAACATCCTACTCACTCCTATTGGAAACTTATCCCCGGCTGCTTGGATTAAAGCAAATGCTTCCGCTCAAGCTCTTACTTATCTAAGTATCCCTCAAAAGGCCCTTTTCATATATCTTCTTTGGCATATTTGGTTAAGCCAAGAAGATTTTCAAACTCTCTCCTTGTGCTGCTAATACATGTCTCATTGCAACTGGATGACTCATTAGAGATGCCAAAGGAAATTGGATCTGTGGTTTTTTTAAGTTCTTGGGCAGTGGCTCTAGTCTTTTAGCTGATACGTGGAATTGCAAAAATATTCTCATTGAGGCTGATTGTTTATTTGCTATTATTAATTATTTAATAACCCAAAAAAATAAGGTTACCTGCGGGTGAATTTTTTTTCCAAAAAAGCTTTTTTTTCACTTTTTCCTAAAAAAAAAAAATTAAAACTTTATCCACACTGCGATGCGAGACAGACGCAACATCCTCCTTCGATTCTTTAAACCGTGCATGTGGATACATTAAACAAATTGAAACTTTAATACGGATACGTTAACGCTGTTGATTGTTTTTAGGATTATGTATTTATATTTTATTTGTTAATATTCAATCAATGCTTAATTTTAATTATATCATATTCAAAATTTCTAAAATTTAAATAAGTTTAATGTGCTAAACTTTCTTTTCGATCAGAATTTAAACTATATTTTGTGTTAATTACGTACTTGGATGTTTCACTGTTATATAACTGATGATTATTTAATTTCTTGTGTTTAAGACATATTTTATGTTTGCTTTTTTATTTAATTTCTTAAGCATAGCATAAGCATAGATCTCTTGGTAACATAAACGTACTGCCAGGAAATTATTTCTTTCGAGTTTTGACCAAATTGTTTCCTTTAAAACCATAAAAGTTAAAGTTATATATTCTAATTAAACTCTATAAGAAATATATTTAAATTAAATTATTAAATTATTAATTTTTTTAAATATTTATCATAATATTAACATCAAACATCAATTAATTAAAAAAATTATTTAATTACGTTTATTAATCAATTTAATTTACTAATTAAAAATTTATTAAGTTAAACTTAAGTAAAATTTTTAAAAAAATATTTAAAAAATTAAATATTTATAATTAAAAATAAAAAAGTGAGTTAACGAGTTAATCTATTGACCTGTTGATTCATTGACGCACTTTAATATGAGTCGAGTTAATATTTTTTTGACTTGTTTAAAAAAAAACTAACCCCCAGCTCTACTGCTAATATTCGTAAATTTGAATTTCTTCAAAACTCTCATCATTATAGGCCTTTAATTCTATTGTGTAGGTCTCCTCTTTAAAAATTCACTAATTTCAGGATTGTGCATATGCATAGGAAAAGAAATGCCTGTGCTGATGCCTTAGCCAAGCAAGCACTTTTGACAAAATTCCCATTTGTAACCTTCCCCATTATTCCTTCCTTTGCTGTTAACTTTGTCTGAGATGCTGTTTCCCAGAACATTTTGTAATGGTTAAGGCCAAACTTCTGTTTTGCCATTTTAATATATTTCCTTATTTACCAAAAAAATAATAACCAAGTTATGAGATGATATATTTTAATTTTTTTATATATTTTTAAATCATATTTGATTATACATATATTAAATTATAATTTTATAAATTAATAATTAAAAGATCTCAAAACTAAAATTTGTAAGATAAAAACATTTTAAATTCATATGTATTAATACATATATGTTTTCTTAGGTTAAAATTAAATTTTTTATCTCCATCTTTATGATATTTTAATTTTGTCATTCATTTTTTAATTTTATTTTTAATTTATTAATTTATACAAAAGCTTTGAAAATTTTTAGCATTTCTAACTTAAATATTTTAAACTTTAAATTAATGAATATTAAAAAATTTTAAAACTACATAAAAATTAAATTTGCAAATAAATTCTCATTTGAACTAAGATAAGTATATATATAATTATGTTATTAGTGATATGTAGTTATGGATGAACAATATTTAGTGATATATAATTTTTAACACGTGCACATAACAATAGGGCTTTAGTTTGAGTTCCTGACGTGGCAATATCGTAGCCGTTAATTTTCTAAATTTACATGGGCGGATTAGATCGCTTGAGTTGGACATGAGAGGATTCTGATTGTCAAGCTGTCTAAGACAAAACCCTAAACCCTGAGATTCTCACTGTTCGTCGTTCTCTTGCGAACAGCCATGGGTTTCTTCGACCTCAACATACCGTTCCCGGAACCCTCGCCGGCCGAAAAGGCCACTCTCGAAAGACAACGTACGAAGTTAGTGGTCAAGGCTATGGAGTTGGGTTACACTGGAATTGCGTATAACCGAACGATCAAGGGCGTGATGTCTGATCACCACCGTTGCAGCATCCCTCGTCTCACCCTCTCTTCTCTCCTCAAGGTTGCTCCTTCTCTATCGCTGTCTGTTAAACTCCACCGTGAGCTTCTCGGAATCCCGCAGGCTACCCCTTTCCGTCAGTATACGCGCCTGACTGTTTGCGTGGACAACTCCTCGCTGGCTCAGGCCCTTAATTCGGGAAATCCCATTTTGAAGACCTACGATTTGGTGGCCGTAAGGCCCTTGAATCAGATCGCGTTTGAACAGGCGTGTGAGAGAATGGAGGTTCGTTACACTTCGTATATTTCCTGCCCCATAATTCTGAGAAACACGGAGGAGTCCAAATGGATAATTGCTTTTCATTTTCTCCTTATTTATTTGTTTTAACCTCGTTACAGTTGCTAGAAGGATTGAGCTAAAGGAGAGATAATAAAGTAATATATATAATGCTAATGGCTATATAGTAACAACTGAAGACACTGAAAGTGAAACGCTGATATTCAAAATTATTGCAGGTAGATATCATATCGATCGATTTCTCTGAAAAGTTGCCCTTCAGATTGAAGCAGCCTATGGTCAAAGCAGCTGCTGAGGTTTGTTCTTGACTGTAACTTCATCTCTCTGATGTTCATTTTTCTTATAATAAAAAATTAATAAAGAGAGAAGCATTTCAATAATCTTTACGAGATCTAAAGTAACCTATGGCTTATTGTTATGCAGCGGGGAGTTTGTTTTGAAGTAGCATACTCTGTTCTAATTGCAGATGTTCAAGTAAGGAGACAGTTGATATGCAATGCCAAGGTAATAGCAATTCTTCTAAATTTTTGGTTTATTCCGTTGAGTGGTATAATAGAAGATTTTGATTACTTGATTATTTACTTCTCATGATGCATTTTTTATTTTTCTGTGATGCATGGGCGTCTTGAGCATTTTGTGACAAGGCACCATTAAGTAGAGGACATTAATGAAAATTTTGGTGCGCTTTCTCTTGTTACACTAGACAAACACACCGTCCACATAAGATTAGAGGTTTATTTAGCATGCACATAGAGGATGGGATGCAGCTCATTTTGCATAGGGGTATATATTAGGCTCACTTTGCAGAAGAAAGAATATTTTCAGGATATAAGACATACTCAATACATTGTGTCTTGATGAGATGGTTCTCATGTCTGGTATCATAAAACTTTGCTAACATCAGGAATCAAATTCACAACAAATCAATTACAAATATTTTGTAAGTGAGAAAGAGTGAAGCACTTCTAGACAAGTCTGTGCCAGGTGTGACTGGAAGGCAGGGTGAATTATATAGCAGGTAAAGTTTGCTGGTACAATATGGAGATCCTGAAAACTAGTTTTAGACTTTCTTTAGTGATGCAGAAGAATGGCATATGTGAGTCACTTTGATTGCTGATTTATGTGAATTGAGTTAGATGTTATGTTGATGGTGCTTTTTGTAATTTAAATAAGCCATCATTGTAATTTTCTTCCATGTTCCAAGCCCTTTAAGTGGCTAGAACTAGAAGTACTTTTCCAGATATGGGACCATGTTCAAGTTCTAATGTTCTAATTCAAATTATATGTTTGATTCTTGCTCATTCATGTACAAATTATCAAGACGTGCCTACTTACAATCTGATTAAACATTTAGTTGTTGGTAGATTGGACTCGAGGAAGAAACATCATATTATCAAGCGCTGCCCCTTCTGTGAATGAAATTAGGGGGCCTTATGATGTTGCAAACTTGTCATTATTACTGGGGCTCTCTAACGAGAGGGCTAAAGCAGCTATTTCTAAAAATTGTAGGTACGAAAGCTTACTAAAATTCTTTTAAGTGTATTTTTTTTGTACCAATGCTTTAGGATATATTCCAAATGGTTTGCAGGACACTTTTGGCAAATTCTTTAAGGAAAAAGCAATACTACAAGGAAGTAATTAAAGTAGAAGTTATACCTTCAGGTGCAGCATCTAACTCCAAAGAAACTTGGCATAAAGAGTTACTTAAGTGGGATCCTATATCCAGTGGTGAAGGTGACCTGCTGTTGGATGACATGGCTGAGTCCTTTGCTTCCTCCTGTAAAGCATCGAAAGCTACAAAAGCCATTGACTTTGCTTCAGTGATTGACAGCATTCCATCTCATGGTTTTCAAGTCAGGGATTTCTTATCTGCCAGTAATTCTGTCCCTGGCTGCCTAAATAATAATGATAACTCCCTGCTTGTTACTGAAAAAGTAAACCAGTCAACAGATGTGCTTAAAAACCTGATTGAGGAGCCCAATGAGCTTGATGCCTGTCCTGAACCAGATGAAGGATCAACTGATGCTCGAACAACACACCATGTGCCCAGCTGTGACAATCTTACACTAAAAAGTTTTACCAGTGAAACTTCTGAAGCCTTCAAATTTGCTGAGGAAATAAAGATCCCAGCAAGTGACTCAAAGTTAGAAGTTAAATATGTCAATTATTCAGATGAAAATTGCACCAGTTTGGAAATAAATGAATGTGATTATAAGCCTGATAAATGCACCTCAAGTAGTGCATTGGGTGGTTTAATACCAGATGAGATTGAGAAAACGGGCACATCTTCAGTAGAAACAAAACTAGAGGATACACACAATGTTGATGATAAATTAAAAATCTCTGCCCGGTCTATGGAAATTGATCTTCCTACCTCTGTATATGATAGGCTTGAGAATGAGAAAAACTCTGATGTCAATTTAAATACACAAAGTGGCAAGATGCATGAAACTATGACAAAACTTGGAGAGCTTGCAGTCTTGGAGATGAACAATTCTATCACTGAAAATTTCATGGCAGATGAACAATTTAGCAAACATGAATCTGGAGCAGCTGAACTTGGTGAGATGCCACAGCAAACATCTAATGAGATGAAGATGGAAGATGATTCCTCAATGGCAACACATGTAACAACAGACGTGACTTTGGAAGATCAAAAGCATGCTGCAGTATGCACTGACTCTCATCAATTTGATAGGGTTCAGTCTGTATCAGGTACCCTTTGTATTGACTAAAGTTTGTTTTCTTTAATTATTAATTGATTTGATTTTGGAAGCTGTATTTGAAAAGTATTAATTCTTTTTATCGCAAGCAAGCCTTGTGCATATTTTTGTAATAGTTTCCTTCAAATGCGGATCATATTGCTTTATGAGATCCTATCACTTGAGAATGATTTTTGCTTCATTCTTGTCAATGATTACTTTTCCTGTATAATTGATTATAAAGAACTTGTACAAATTACTATCAAACCAAAATAATTAAATTTTCAAAATCGGACTTTGCTTATTACGTTAAAGTTGTTAACTCCTTACAAGTGTACAAATCTGATTAAAAGTGGGTTTCTTAATGTGTAATTCATAAGCTCATTATGCACTATCTGTGTTATTCTTGGTAGAGCCATAGATTTTCCTGCAACAGCATATAACCAACACATTGCATTTTGAACTTTATTCATGATACAAATATACCGACGTGCTTCACATTCCCATTATCTGTAGGTAGACTGAGAGTGAAGCGGAGGACAACCAGCGGTATACACTTATCTCCTTTCAAGCGATTGTTGAATCTGGTACCTTTCAAGAGGAAAGCTCAGAAACTAAAAAGCAGAACCAAGATGATATAATTGAGCTCCATTTTCTGCTTACTATTCTTTTTCTGATTATTGTTGTTTCTTCACTAGGTGTTAGGTAAATTTTCTTAGTTTTCAGCTTAGCAAAGGAAAAAAATCCTTAAAAAGTTATAACATTGATATATCCACTTTAATGGAAAAATCATGTTATACCAAGTTTTACAGTTCATAAGCGCTTTTTAACTAATACTTGGGAATTGAGTTATGTTTTTTTTTTTTTTTGCCGAAAGGAATTGAGTATGTATAAACAGCTTTTATTTGGTTTAATTTTATATGATAAAAAATAAATCTAATTTGGTATGCTTAGTAAGTTATTGATGTCAAATTATATGCTAAATAAAGTCTCTGCCTCACCAAAATCCTGAAATTTTGCTGACATGAAATAGGATTAAACTTGTAAAATTTTGTACAAGTGCAACTTCTAATGGAAGCAGTGAACTGTATTGTTCAAGTCTGAAGACTGGACAACAGTAGTAATAACTACAACGTCTTCATTTGGAATTTTGATATAACTGATGAAAGGGGAGGCTTCTGAAAATGAAACTGAAAGATTAGGAAGTGAGGAGTCTTGCACCATCCTAGTTCCAACTAGGGTTGGGCCCATATCGGTATTGCTCACCATGTGCTCTTGATTCTGGTTTCTGGAAGCGGCCCCCACTGTGTTTCTTTCTAATTTTAGTCATCATTATCAGGAAAGCCTTTTCCAACTTTGTAGGTTTTGCCTTTCTACCCTCTAGCTCCTAGCTTGTTATCATGGCTTCCATTATCTATCTATCTTCCATTTCTTTATTAATTGTTTCTCCTTGTTGAAGGGAGGGGTCCCATGATAATGATAAAGTCATATAGACAGAAAGCAATAATATGACGTTTTTAAAAACGTTACAATTTTGTCTTAATGTTTCATACTTTTTAAATTTAGTGCAGAAACTTTGATTTATCTGTACATTTTGGTAAGCTTTGACAGTTAGATTTTGATATAGGCAAAGAAATACAGTCCACTTAGTTGATAGTGAAAACTTGTCAAGATGTACAAATAAATTTAATTATTTTGTTGAAAATTTAGACATTGTGAGACATTGGAATAAAATTGAGATGTGTTTAATATATAAAGAATGAAATTGAATTAAAAAAAAATATAAATGGATAAATGAAATTGAATATAAGCTCAAATGAGTGAGGAATTCACCTATATAAGAATGAATACATTTCTCTCTTGCATTTGTTTAGATATTGCAGGAAGATCAAGAGTGACTGACTTATTTGATTTTAATATGTTATTCTTACTTGTTTCGTTTGCGTTTTTGGATATTAAAAAGCCGCCCATAAACCTAGTGGCTAACACACCGCCGGTCGACAAAGTAAAAGAGGAAAAGAGCTACTCGCCTTTAGGCTTTAGCAATGGGTTTATGAGAGTAACATGGATTCAAACATCTTATTATAATTCAAAGAATATAATATAGAAAAAAATTTAAGTGCAATTGTTATGTCTTTATTATTAAATTCTTTAATAAGTGATTAATATTTGTATAATTTATATTTTTATAATTGATTCTTTTTTAAAAATTTTTTTATATATTTTATTTTAATTAAAAATTTTAATAATAAATATATATAAATAACTGCATATAAATTTAGTCTTATAATATAATAATCATTTATCATCATCATCCACCCTTAACTTCCCTACTTGTTTTAGTAATATTTATGTGCACTCCTTATTATTCATCACAAGTAGGAAAGATAGGCACTTTTTAGGTTAATTCAATCATTGGGTTCCTAACTCACAAAACAATTCCTAAAGTTAGGAATATAAAATGTCAGAAATAAAATTGTTGCTAAGTTTTGCTTTGCATGCTTGAACATGAAGGTAAACGTGCAAGTGGGTTTTAAATATTGTCGTAAACGTAAGTTTGCCAAAAGGATTTCAGACAAATTGATGTAGAAGGATCCATACTTGACTTAATTTTTACCAGAGACATATATTATGAGGGCAAGGGTTCTATGCTATAACCTTTGTTTTTTTGGTATGTATATTTTTATTAGAGATAATTTTATTTAATGTAATGTTAGATATTAAATGTGACATGCTATAATTTTACTTAAATATAAATTAAAACATATACAATTTTCTTAAATTATAAACATATGCAGATAATTTTTTTTAATTATAAAAATTAATTTAAAATTTTTTAAATTACATAATTTGTGCAAAAAATCCTTTTAGTTATTATTATTTTTTTTCAAAAACTTCAACTGATAGTAGATACATTAGATTAGTTGAAGAGATTTTGTGCACTAAAATTGAAGTTCATAAAATTTTATTACATAATACTTAATGTTTGAAAATTTTTTATACATTTTATCCTTAAATATATATAGTACGAAATGAAGTGTGAGTGATTTCAACAGACAAAATATATGTTTTAATGTTTGAATATCATTTCTCTAGGAAAATTGATAATATTTGTGGAATCAAGAATTAAGGCAAGAAGAATTAATGCTAACTTGTTCATTTGCATAAATAAAAATTGAACTTGAGTGCGTGTGTATATATATTCAGTTGTGATTTTTATCTCATTAACGTTAATTCTTGCTTTTGTGATGAATGTGAGCCTGAAATAAAAGGCAAGAATTATAATGAAAAGATATTACCTAGACTCGTGGCTTGACTTTCCTCAACGAAAAAGCATTATCTTATCCAATCTAGATTCTAAGTACTTAGCATGTGCTGGTGCCACGCCTCCCCAAGCTTCCACTCTCGTTCACTCTTTTACTCCTTTTTCACAACAACATTCAAATTCAATCTTCATACTTGCATTTGAACCACCCCAAACAGATATCTCTCAAAACCAACATTACAATTTGCAATATATATTTATATTAGAGTACAAAAATACATATAATTTTTATTTAATTTTTAAAATATAATATAAAATACTGTGACTAAATTTTAAAATAGTAGATTAAATAATAAAAATTTATTTAACTATTTAATATTTTGTTCCATAATTTTCATAATTTTTCTCCTTTTTTTATATTTTTACATATTTTATATTATATAATATATATAATTTTTAAAATTAATAATTAAAAAATCTAAAATTATTATAATATAAATATATATTGAATCCAACACTTATAATAATAGCTTTTGGCAAAAGCAGGTCGTGGGTCCCTGTTAATAGACTCCAAAACTTAAATCCGAAAATAACAACTAGCATAGCAGTGAAAGAATGTAAGAAGTTTAGCCAATACTTAACTTTTTCTTTCAAAGGTAAGATAAAAATCGAAAAAAGAACACGTGAAGTATTTTATAGGACAAAATTTTTAAAGAAACTAAAGAGATAAAAAAAAAAATTTACCTTAAATAAAATAGAGGCTCAATCTTTTTTTATACTTTAAAAATTTTTCTTTTTTTTTAACTTGTAAAAATTTAAATCTATAAAAATATTTTGTGGTACCTGATTCTTTCCATAAAGGCCAAGCTTGATTAGCGGTCATTTCATTTGTACTTGTACGAAAGGATAACATTTTTGTACATGTCAATTGTCAATTGTCAATTGTGAAATGTGAAATGTGAAATGTGAACGCAACGGTGGTGACTATGAGAGCTCGCAGATTGAGTGAATAACGAGTCGGTGAGGGGTTGCAATTATTGAATTTGCAGTTCCTATTAGGCCTCGTGCAGTTATTCCGCCATAATAGGACAGGCTACTACTCATCAATACATAAGAGGCACGTTTATGTTAGGCTAAATGCATCACGAATATCTATTCATCAACTTTATTACATGCTGGTGTGTTAGGCTTAGCATAGTTTCTCATTTAAATTTTTATTAAAAAAAATTAATAAATTTAATATATGGTAATATTTCAAATAAAAGTATATATTATTTTTATTAATATTTTTGTTAAAAAAATATTAATAAAAAATTGTGCAATTTAGAACCCTTAATTTTAAAAGTATGACAAATAATTTTTTCAAATTTTAAATTTTGTATAAAATGTCTTATCAAACTCATAATTTAGTGCAAAATACCCTATCAATTCTGTTAATATTTAAAATTGAGGACAGTAATAGGTAATTATTTAAAAAGTAATAGATATTTTATTTTTTTAAATAAAATTTTAAGTTTAAATGTTGTGTATAAAAAAAATTTTTATTAACAGAGTTATATCCTTACATAAAATTTTTGTTGACCAAAATTAAATTAGTTAAAATTTAATAAATTTTTAAATATTAATAATTTTAAAAATAAATTATTGTATGATAAATTTTAGCTCATATTTAATAATATTATTTTTAATGTTATCTACTAAATTATTGTATGAGGTGAACTTGTACCAAAATTTATAGCACTTAATTATTGATAGGCACATCACTCTGGTAGTGCTATGCTAACCACCAACGTTGTACATTTTTACCTCATTCATTCATGTATTTAGAAGGTATAATATTGGAAATTATTTATAAAAAAACATCACATAGAAGTGAAACCGAAAGTACGTTGAATAATAGTACAATACAATATTCCAAGTGTAGTGGAATCCATTAAAAGTTAGAAGGGCACTGAAAAACTTAACCCCAGATTAAACTCCAAAATCTGCAGACCTATATTTACATACATAATTACTTTGATCCACCAAAAATTAAAAAGAAAGCAAAGAAATTTACTAATAACACAATCACCATGCACTTTATTCTAATGCATCTAATTATCATGCCTGACTTAAGGCTCTTGAACAAGATTTGCAACCACTAATGTTTCAAAGAAATTGGCCCAATTTTCATCTTCCTCCTCCTCTTCTTCTTCTTCTTCTCCATTGCCAGTATGACTCTTCTTGTCTATTTCTTCGTTTTTAGCAAATCGCCCTCTGATACGTGGCCTGCTATCCGCCAATGTCTTCCTGCAAGCATACTGATGATTCCCACAAGAAAAACTTTATATTAGTTCTTAATTAATAACTGTCGTCAAATTCAAAGATCAGAATGTTTAAATTAATTATGTTCTGTAATATATATTTACATAATTAAATTAATATTTAAACCTTAATTTTCTTGTTGAAGTTCCTCTGATTTCTCTTGATTCTATATCTCTCAATCCTGACCCTCTTCTCCTCAGGGCTATAAGGATAGGCTCTGCTCATTCCTTCAATGATCATATTACTTTCACTTGACAACGGACTCTCTGAGTGCCGATTATATTGCATTATTCCATTAATCCTCTGCTCCATCATGATAATCAAAGCGTAAACATCATTATAACTTAATTAACATTAAATCAAATAAATTTTCTCTCTATATGTATACAGTAAATTGTATGATTTAGAGAGAGATATATATACCTGCAAATCACCAGTACTGTAAACTTTGCGCACCGGACCATTGTCGGAGTCGTCAAGCAACTCGGCGAATAGAGCATAAAGGGGGTGGTGGGCCCCATTATTCCTGTGCAGTGAATGGCTGCTAATGCTTCTCTGCATCACAGTTTGAGTATGACTCGGTGCTTGAGTTCTCTGACTCGCCAGAGAACTCGGCGATCCGTAGCTGCTACACCCACTACTGCAACTATTGTGGCTCACCTCTGACTCCACTTGCTCCGCCATCAGCTGGTACATAACTTCCGGCGACGCCATTGCTGCACCTTCCGGCGACCCAAAATAGCCAGGGAAGTCGGCGGCGCGTGAGAGTTTTCTGACGGAGTACTGTGGATACATAACTGAAGGTACAAGTATATAGAAGTAAGTGAGGGAGTAACAGAATTATGAGAATGTAATGTGTATGAGTGTATGAACACGAGTGTGGTCGCTAGTCAATATATAATACATTAATATTCCAAAAAATAAAGGTTAAAAAGAGGATGAGGTGGACAACGCGTCATACTTTGTAGAAGCGTTGACCTGATTTGTATATTTTCATGAATCAATTTACCACGAAAAAGAACGTATTTATATTAATTGTTGATCGCTTAATTTTATAAGAAATTTTAATTCTGGTTTTTTATTTTAATTTATTTTTATTAATTGATGTAAATTTTTTTTTTTACTAAACAAATATCGTCAGTGTAAAGCCATATATAAAATTTATGTAAAATTAATTTTATATAATTATAGTTAAATTAATAGAAGACTATAGATAAAATTAAAATGATCATTAAATTAGTTTTATATAATTTCTAAATTTTTTTTGAAATTTTTAATTTTTCACTTTCAAATACTCAAAGGAAGATTTCTAAAAAAAGTATTTTTAAAACATTTTAGCCTTATTTAAAGTTTAATTATACTTTGATTAGAATAATTTAACTTGAATTTCACATGTGACTAATGACATTCAGAGATAGAAAAAAATTGTATCAATCAATAAAAGTAAAAAATTAAAAATTAAAAGAAATACAAAATTAAAAGAAAAAAATTAAGAATAAATTATTGTTTTAGTCTCTAAAAAATACTTTATTTCAATTTAATTTTTAAAAGTTGAAAACTATTAATTTATTCTTTAAAAATGTAATTCCAACCATTCTTTTTAAGAAATAAAATAAGATATACATTAATTAAGAAAGCGTTAAATGGATTACATTAACAAGAATAATAGATAAAATAAATACAAGTACATCATCAAATCAAACCATGGGAGCATAAAAGTATAGATATTTAGTTACATGATGAATAACTTGATTATATGCTCTCATAATATGTAAATGTTCTATTCATAAAAAAAATTATTGTGACATTAACCGTCGAATTGACAATTAAAAATAGTATTAGGTCACAATTTTTATTAAATCTGGGATACTAATATTAATATAAGGATGAAATTGATTAGAACTATACTTTTTTAAGATAAAATTAATAATTTTAATTTTTTAGATTAAATTAAAATAATATGTATTTTTCAAAAATCAAAGCAATAATTTACTCAAGTCACAAGTCAGAAGTCACAAGACGTAGTATAATTCTGTTTCAATGATTTTGAAAACCAAATGGAAGGAAGCTTGAAGTAATAGTAATACTAATAGGAGTAGGCACTTTGGTATCCTTGTGGTTGTAAGTTTGTGGCATGAGATTGCCTCCTCCGTTATCAAATCGTACCCAACTTACATCCATTTCACTGCGACTATGGAATATTATACCCCACCACTCATTCCATTCACACACTCAAACCATGCATGTGACACTCAATAATTAATATTATATATTATTATATTAATTAATACACCACATTTACCTTACCTTTCATTTCCAAGCTAAATAATTAACCGGCCATCACAAACTCATTACAAATATCATTGCTTCAAAATTACTTACTTACACCAGTAATTAGGAAACCAAGATTAAGACTCACAATACCCAATTAAGCTAACTTCACTATCATAACAATGCTACAATAATTATCCTTTAGCTAGTGCGCTCACAGCAATTTTGATGCATGTTATTACCAAACTAAGAAAGCTTGTTACTTAAATTTGTTGAATCCAGTGTTATTATTAATTAAAAAAATTATTAGTTCAGGTAGAAGCAATCTCATTCTTATAAAAAGAAGGATATAAGTTTAAATTTTGAAAAGTATACTTATTGAAAGAACTTTATCTTAACACTCTTGATTTGATACAGATTAGTCTTAAATCTAATGTGACTTGGAGAGACCTTGACTTTTAACCAAAAATAAAAGTTATAATTATTAATCAAAATATAACTCTAATTTTGAAATTAATTGTTAAGTATTAATTTTAACTTCTTAATCACTAATAAAAATTAAGTTTAGTAAACAAGATTAGTTTCTCGTAGTGATAAAACTAAATTTGAATTCTTATTAAGAAAAGTATTCACTTTTAATATCTAATATTATTTTAAACAAAATTATTTTTAATAAAAAGATTCTTGTGAAAAATTAAAACAAACTTCTTAATTCCTAATTAACTCTTTTCAAGCATTTATAAATGGTAAGAATTGTTCTCAAACTTTAACCATAGTTTGAATCTCTGTTATGTAGATAATGTTTTAAACAAAATTAATCTCTTAAAACAAAAGATACTAATATCTTATAACATAATAAATCATAATTTGAATTTTCGTGGAAAAAAAATTCTGATCGACAGTGTATTTGGAAGGTACCCCAGTATGCATATTATTGAATCAAAATGGGTCCGAAAGAATCGTCTGTATCATCTAAAAAAAGTAGAATGTGTTATGGTGAGTACGAAACAGTGAGGAAATGGATTGGCAGGAGACGAAGAGAGAATAGAATGAATTAATAGTTGAATGCACAATTTGGTACCAAAAGTAACGAACTAGCTGTGTGAAATGTCAAGAGGTGGTTGGTGAAGAACTAGGTCGAACCCCTCCTTACCCAATCGAAAATCAAAACATGGAAGTGTAGTCCCATATCGATCAGATTTTGCAGTTCAACCACTTGATTCTGTTTCCTCGGTGCCCGGTTACCCTTACACCTTCGTTCACCTATCTTTCTCACTGCTCCCTCCAAAATTAAATTCCATTGCATGTATGTATATAATTTGCATCTTAATCTTTTTTCCTCACATGCATGCAACATCTCAAATTCACAATTTACTAATTAATTCCTTGTGTCGCAATAAAGTTTAATAATTACTATCACTAACTACCTTATTATATACCTCTGCTATGGACAAAAAAAAGCACATGATTGGTTAAATTAATGAAGGATTATTATCCTTAAAGGAAATTAAATATTTCATAAAATGTTGAAAATTTAGGGTAAATTTAGAAGAGTTTCAATTCATCCAAAATTTAACAAACTAATAAAGTGTTAATAATAGTGCAAATCACGAAACACTTAATTACAAATATCAATAAAGATTAGGTCTAACAATAAATTAATTATTCATAATATAATAAATTAAGATTTAAATTTTTATTAGGAGAAGTGTTTATATTTAGTGTCTGATAATGTTTTAAACAAAATTATCTTTAATAAAATACTTGTAAAAAATAAAAACAAATTGATTACAATTATTAATAGAGATTGAATCTAATGAAAAAAATTAATTTTTTACCTACAATATAATAAATTAATATTTGAATTCTTGTTAAAAAAAGTATCTACATTTATCATATTTTACAATGTCTCAAATAAAATTATTTTTAATAAAAAATACTTATGAAAAAAAAAATCTCAGTTATAAATAAATCAAATACTTCATTAAAACATTACATTAAAATCAGTGATCCTCTTGCAGAATATATAAGAAATTGTGTCATGCCCCTAATTAAATCCTACCTACCGTCCAAGTATGGAAAATGGAAGTTAGATATAAGGAGTGGGTTGGATTGTGATGAAAAGCTCAAGTGTTGCCAATGAATAAAAGACAACAAAACTGCTTTGTGTCCCCACAACACTGTCTCCTTCTATAGGTTTTGTGTGGCCTCTTTTCTTCTTTTTCCCCACTATAATCACTCCTTCTTTGACCCTTTGTCCACTACAGTACTGTATATCAGTTTCTTCGCTACCATCGCACATCCATTGACAACGATATTTCAATACACTAGTGATATCAATATGATCATTGCCCTTAGTTAAATTTATCTCTATAAAATGAAGTCACATAGTCAAAAGGTATGTAACATCAACATGTGTAGGTCCAAGTACACAGAGTTTGACACGTGTGAGTTGTTTTGAGATATTAATTAGTCTCTAATAAAAACAGTTTTTAATTGTTGTTGAAATCGTACCTGGCAGATTACAAATTTGAGAGATCAGACGAGGTACAAACTTATAAAGTCAAAAAATAATTAGAACTATGAATAGATCAAAACCCTTGTTGTGAACTCTAAAGGTGATTGGGAACAAGGAGAGAAAGAGAAGAGAAGATATTAAAAGAAAACGGAAGGAGAAAGAAAAAAATATTAAATAATAATTTTTTATTTAGATATTTAAAAATTTTTTAATTTAAAATAATTAAAATTAATAAAAATAATTAATATAAAATTTTTTAATTTCTTCTTCTCTAAAATTTTAAAAATCAAATAAAGAAAATGTTACTAAGAGCTTGTTTGATTGTAATTTTTAAAATTTATTTTTTATTTTTAAAAATAAAAATATAAAAAATTTTATTTGAATAACTATTTTAAGAGAGAAAATAAAAAATAAAATATATATTTTGAAAATAGAAAACAAAGAACAATTAAAAAATATTCTAAACTCTAATTGTTTAAAATAAAGAAAATATAAAAATAAATTTTTTTATTAATAGTATGTATATAAATACATAAAAATAATAATAGTATAAATTTTTAAAATTAATTTTATAAAACAATTTTAAAGAACAAAAGAATCATCCAAAGATATCTTAAATTCCCTTTTCATTCCTTCCCCTCCCCTGCATCTTCCCTCTTAAACAGAGTCAAGTAAAGTCATACATTTATGAGTTATAGAATATAGCATTAGTTAGTGATTTTGTTATACAAGGAGGTTGTAATTGGAGGAGAAAGAATAACATCAAGAAGCATCATTATATTCTTTCGAGAACAAATAATGCGCTTAGCATTGACCTTTCAATGTCAAGTTCTTTCAGAATGCATGATCTTTGCTTCCTTTCTTTTCTTCCAAAATGCGCGATCATGTAGTAATAGATGCCTGTGTCACTTATAAGCGGCTCAAATCAATATCCATTCCATTGATTGAGACTTGAAAAAGAAGATGAGAGAGCAAGATAGATAGATTGAAAGCGATGCATCGAAGAAGAAGGAGAATAGATAGAGGTACCATTTGAAGATGTGGTCTCTGCAGCTATCTCTTTCTGATCACTTGTAAATATCCCAACTCATTTCCTTAGGTTGTCAATACAGGATTTGGCAAACCATGCACAAAGTGATGACTCCAATTTAATCAAATACATGTCCACGTCTTGAAAGATATAGCAATTATGAGATACCGCGTTAAATTCAACCTTCTCAACTCTAGCTAGCTAGGCTCCCTTTGAGCTAAATAGTCAACACAAAATGGTCATTTTTTTCAGTTGAAAAACATTCAATTAGCTTATTCGTTCGCAGCTACCTATATATATATATATATGTATGTATATATGTATGTATGTATATATGCCCTAAACTCAACACATTGGTGGTGGAAGGTTGACAAATAAGTGCTTAATTGTAAGGATTGACAAGCACTTATGTCCTTCAGTCCTTTGTGGAAGGTAATGCTTGGATCTCAATTCAAATCACACTTTGCAGCAACGGATCGCTGCATACAACATTTAAATGTGCTTGTTGCTTGGGGAGCCATATGTATCTTAGTTCCGTCGTTTGATGATGATATGTAGAGGACATATTCAAGGGAAGAATCTTTATCATTAACTCTTTTGTTAAAAATTCGAAGTATATTTAAGTTATGTTAAATTTAAAATTAATTTCTGTCGTGTTAAAAGAGTTAAGATAAAATTATTTTAATAAATATATTTTTTTTTATTGAGAGTGATTAAATTGTTATCACCTCAACTAATAACTTATTGACAGAAGAATAAGTTTTAATATATTATAAGCCTAATTGCCCCAACATCTAATGTAAACCATATATTCCTTTTGTTGTGCTTGTTATTATTTACATACATTGAACCACACATGCCGTTGTCCCAAATTGCAAACAGAAATAGCATAGCATCAAGGCCATTGTTGAATGGAAGGTGTTCAGTTCAACCTTCGCGGTTATGGAATTGCTTTATGTAAACATGGCGTAAGTGAATCATATTATGATAGATTTACTATGGGAAGAAGTTAATTAGGAGAGAACTACAATTGAGTGTAATTAAGATTTGTAAGAAGCTGTTTTTTTTTTTCATTGGAAAGCAAATTTAACACATGCATATGCAGGGGAAACATAATGGCGCCAGAGGTATCAATAGGCCAACATGTTTTTTAGGCCCAATTTTTGTAAAGCCTATGGCCCAACTGGTCCAAATTGTACTGTTCCAATATAAACCAAAGAAATCCATTGTTTTGGGGAGAAAAAAAAACTTTAGTTCGGACCAAAAGAAAAGTTTTAACTGAAGAAAAATAATAATAATAATAATAACAACATGGGCATGAAGATATTATATGTAGTTATGTACTCTCTGCTGAATACATTGTTAGGGGTAAGTGCGATGCGACAGAAGCTTAATGTTTAGTCCAAAAAAACAAAAGATAGAAGCTTAATATAATGGCTGATTTAATGGATTCAAATTTATATGGATTATACATCAACTTATCACATGTTAATAAAAATTTAGTGAACAAATGAAAAAAAAATATGCATACAATTAAAATTGATAGTTATACAAAAAATTAAATTCTATTAAACTATTTTTTAAATTATATTATTCTAAATTTTATTTAAAAATTTCATATAAAATTTGATGGATGTAAAAACATTTTTCTTATATACAATCACATTTAAGCTGTGAATAGATTTAGTCCAAGAGTAGAGAAAGAATTAAAACACGCAAAAGGATTAAGCAATAGTCTCTGTAGAGTTATTGGAGCTGTTTCAAGAAGGACAGGAGACGTCACCAAAGAATGTAGGGGGAGGAGGCTCTTAGATGCACTTTTCGATAGCAAATTAGTCTCAAGAAGTGAGAGAATGCTGAAGAGCAAGTGATGCACATACTTGGGAAATAGGGGAAACCTCAAAATATATTACCACCAAGCATACGTGGCTCATAATGTGACTAGTCTCATTCACATCCTTTATTACGCCTCACCACAAAATTTGTTTCCTTTCTTCCTTTCAAGCATACCTGAAATCTGAGTTTAAAGATCAAAGATTCAGTGTCCGTTAGAATAAGGGAAGTGGAAGAGTTTGGTATTTTAAGTGTTTGTTATACAGTGATAGTCATGGGTCATGGCTAATCTATCTTGTGGTATAAGCAGAGTAAAAGTATAACGCAATCTCTTCACGTGTGAATGTCAGAGAAGGAATGTAGTAAAGCACAAGTAAAGAGTATATATATACCAACTCATTCCTCTCTCTTTAACTAGTTTGAACGCCATACATTTTTTAATGTTGTATTATGCATGGAAGCTTGGATCAGAATTTTTTAAAGTGTGCGAGTTATGAAATGTGTGCACTAAAATATATGTTAATTCATTAGTAGGATAATGTGTAAAACAGTAATTTATTTTTATTTGCAGATTAAATAATTCAAAAAATCCAATTTTTGAAAGGCCACATGTTCAAAGATAGGGGAACGTAAGGGAATGGAGTTAACCTAACCACATAACTACTTCAGCACCATACAAAACCCCACTCCATCTTTTCTTTTCTTCTTTTTTTAATCAAGAATCTTCTATTCGCTTTTTATCAAGGCTGTTCCCAACTTTTTCAAGATAGTCACTTTGTAGTATAGTTATCATCTCAAGCTACTCCCTATAGGATTATTTATTATAATTTATGTACAATTCATCATTCAAATTGACAAATTTGTGTTTATAATATTCAAATTATGTACAATTAATCATTCAAATTATAATTTGATTTTATAACTTGATTTTTGTTAATTTGTCACCTCCAACAACAAAAAATCATATTATTAATTTATAGTAAAAAAAATATAATATAAATAAAATTGATAAATTAAAAAAACTTATTTCTTTTAATTGTGTGATATAAAATGACATAACATTTTTGGTATCATAAAATAATATCATTTTTTTTTGTACAATGTGATAATAGAGTATTATTTCAAATGTTTCATGATATTACATAATACTATAATAAATACTATAATTTAATTTTATTATCCAAAAAGATTATACTCATATATAGTTTTTATATTTTTATTGTTAAATTTTTCAATCAAAATAAAATATATAAATTTTTTTAAAAAATAAATAATCAATAAAAAATAAATTATATAAATTATTTATGTATTAATTTTTAATTAGAGAACTTAATAATAAAAATATAAAAATTATATTTAAATTTTTACTATACAAATATATAAAATAAAAAATAAAGAATATATTATACCAAAGGTGTGTTAGTTTGTAATTTAACGTGCACTACAAAAAACACAAACACTGTTAGTTAGGATTGCAATTGCAAAGGCATTTTTTCAGTTTCAAAATGTTTAAAAAACGATCTTTTATTTCATAGGAGCGTTTGTCGTGGTCTTTATAACGGTCGGCTATACTGAGAAACGGACCATTTGGACGCCGTTATTCTTCCCCTGCCTAGTCCTTTTCAATCGCCGTCTCTTTTTTGTTTTCTTTTCAAACGGCCTATTAACGCCTTCACTTCACTATGCTTTTCTCTTTCTAATTTTCATTATCGTTCTCAATCCCGAAACAAAAAAAATACTCCGTCTCCTCTAGCTCTTTCTCACTCTCATATTAACAATCACATACAATTGCTTCTCCTATCTCTCTGACTTTGAAGATTTCTCCGTCTAAGATTCTGGACTCAATGTCATTTGCTTAAAGCAATTTCTATTTCCATACTAGAAGCTCCTTTCAAGGCTGGCGGTTTTGTTGCTTTGCTGCTTCACTGTGAGTTCGGATTTCAATTCCGGTTAATCATCTTCGTTTCACGAAACTTTGATTCACCATTGGTTTGTTTCTCTTCTTCACGTTCACACTTCCATTGCTTTCTCTCTCTCTCTCTCATAAGCTCGCAAAGAAAATTGGTGGATCACACTCTACTTGATTCATTAAAGTATAGGACGCTAAGAAATGTTTCTTACTGATCAGGGCGCTTTGAGCTGTTTTTGAGGAAAGGCTGTTGAGATTCAAGTACAGTGTAGAGCAATGGAGTCGTCTCAGCAGAGAAGAGCAGGAATGGTGCCAGTATCACCGTCACAGACTCCACGGTCGAGCGATAAGTTAGCGCGAGATCTGCGATCTGCCGACTCTAATTCGAGTACTCATAAGTATGATAAAGATAAGGGAGTCAATGTGCTGGTTCTTGTTCGTTGCAGGTAAGTCTAAATCTGAGCGGAGCTACCGAGTTCATTTTATTGAGTTTGGTTTCGCCTTACAAAATTGAGTGATTGATTTACTATATGCAGGCCATTGAGTGAGGATGAAATGAGACTACATACACCGGTTGTGATTTCTTGTAAAGAGGGTAGACGGGAAGTTTCAGCGGTCCAGAATATAGCCAATAAGCAGATTGACAGAACCTTCGCATTTGACAAGGTTTGTTTATTTCCCGGTCACTCCTGTTAGTTTCATCTTTGTGGCTCCTCAGTACTCTGTTTTGTGCGCAGAGAAATGAATCCGAAACATATGATATCTTCATGTTGCTCTCAGCAAAATCTAAGAAAGTGAATGGTTGTTCTTATGGAGAGACAATGTAGGAGAGAGAATTTCTGCATTCAGATTTTCAGAACTGAAATTGAAATCATTCTTTTTCTATCCGCTCTCTCTTCTCATCCTCTATCGAACATAATAACAAAATATTTACTCATTTTCTGTTATTTAAGTTCGGTTGTCCTATGCTCTCATCCCAATTTTGCTTTTATTTGTTCCAGGTTTTTGGTCCTACGTCCCAACAGAAAGAACTATATGACCAGGCAGTGACTCCTATTGTTAATGAAGTACTTGAGGGCTATAATTGCACAATTTTTGCATATGGTCAGACAGGGACGGGGAAGACATATACAATGGAAGGCGGTGCAAGAAAGAAGGTTATCCGTTTCACCTTGTTTACTCTATTTTTCTCATTGCTTTGTATTTAATCCGTTTTGTGACTTTTTTCTCTATATTTCCTTGTTCATTTAGAACGGTGAATTTCCAAGTGATGCTGGTGTAATCCCAAGAGCGGTTAAACAGATTTTTGATATATTAGAAGCTCAGAATGCTGAATATAGCATGAAAGTCACATTTCTAGAGCTTTACAATGAAGAGATAACAGATCTCTTGGCTCCTGAGGAAAGTGCAAAATTAGTAGATGACAAATCTAAGAAACCTATAGCTCTCATGGAAGATGGGAAGGGGGGTGTATTTGTCAGAGGTTTGGAAGAAGAGATTGTTTGCACTGCAACTGAAATTTACAAGATATTGGAAAAAGGTTCAGCGAAAAGGCGTACAGCTGAGACTCTTCTTAACAAACAAAGCAGCCGTTCTCACTCAATATTCTCTATCACAATTCACATTAAGGAGTGCACACCAGAGGGTGAAGAAATGATTAAATGCGGGAAGCTAAATCTCGTGGACCTCGCTGGGTCAGAGAATATTTCACGTTCCGGTGCAAGAGAGGTAACAAATTGTTATTCCAGCTTTAGTTTGGCCAACTCCATTTAAATGTTAAAATTTGGAATAGTGTGACAGCCTGGTTTTGTTTTACTTGTTTAGTCCGACTGAAAGATTATTGGCATTACGAAATTTTAGCACAATCCCTCGACTATGTTAAAAAAACATCAAGCAGTTGTTGTTTTGACTACTGGCCTTATCTCTGCCTTATTTTGTGGTATTTGACTGAAAATATAATAATGGCGTAGCTTTTGAGCTTCACTAAGAAGAGATTACTCGCAGGGTAGAGCAAGAGAAGCTGGGGAGATAAATAAAAGCTTGCTTACTCTTGGTCGAGTGATTAATGCCCTCGTTGAGCACTCAGGTCATGTTCCATATAGGTATCGGTAGCTGTGATTAATCAAATCAATTCCCATTGGTGTCTTTTGGTTGCGTCTTCAAATCTGGAGAGTGATTGTATGTTTAAAATGTCTCTTTGTATATCAGGGACAGCAAATTACAAGATTGTTGAGAGAGTCCTTAGGAGGCAAAACCAAGACTTGCATTATTGCCACAATATCACCTTCCATTCATTGTCTGGAGGAAACCCTCAGTACCTTGGATTATGCACATCGTGCCAAAAATATCAAGAATAAACCAGAGGTGAGTTTCATATTAGCTCCTCCATTTTGGTCAACCTCATGCTTATCTTATCCAAGCTTTATTATCTGCAAGTAAACATATCTAACCATCTAGCGTTGGTCACTTTTTCAGATTAATCAGAAAATGATGAAATCTGCACTCATTAAGGATTTGTATTCTGAAATTGATAGACTGAAGCAAGGTTGTTGATTGTTTTCAAATTAATATCTTTCCTTTGAAAGTTCAGTGCTGAAATGCACTTTTGTTGTCAATGTTACAGAGGTGTATGCTGCAAGAGAGAAGAATGGAATCTATATACGACGTGATCGTTATCTTAATGAAGAAGCAGAGAAGAAGGTCTGTTACCCTTTGTTGTAAGATGAACTTGGAATACTTTTCTGCTCTTGAAACATATCATTATTTTATGTTCTTCGTAGGCAATGGCTGAAAAGATAGAAGGCATGGAGCTTGAAGCAGAGTCGAAAGATAAGGTATATTCCATCATCATTATTTCCCAATTAGTTCTTCCGATTGCTCACCAATTGAAACAAGACTTTATCATTACTTAATGAATTGCGAGCAGCAACTGATGGAGCTTCAAGATCTCTACAATTCTCAGCAAATTTTGACCGCCGAATTGACTGACAAGCTTGAAAAAACTGAGGTAAAGAAATTGAGAAGCAATGACCAATGGCCATAACTATCTGCTTCATTCTTTTTGTTCTGAATTTCTGATCTTGCTCGAGCATTAAACTTAACTGACATCTGTAACCTCAGAAAACTATAGTAGAAACTGAACGGTCATTATTTGATCTTGAGGAAAGGCACAAACAAGCAAATGCAAACATCAAGGAGAAGGAGTTTTTTATATCAAATCTCCTGAAATCTGGTACGTGAAGTGTAATCTTCATCTTTCTCAAGCAGATTTCTGTTTGGGTATTCTCTTTCCCATAACTTTTTTTATGGCGGGCAGTTGGTTGTTCAGGATCATGTGATTCCAATGTAGTATTCTTACTGATATTTGTCTGAATGACAATATTTCATGAATTGTTTCTAGTCAGGACTTTATGCTTAATATGTCTCAAACTATCAATTTTCATGCCATTTCCAGAGAAAGCACTTGTCGAACGTGCAATTGAGCTACAGGCAGAGCTCCAGAATGCTGCATCAGATGTTTCAAACCTTTTTGATAAAATTGGTTAGTATTATTCTCTGTTGGTTTTTGATTCAACTGGAGGAATTAAAACTGCCTTTGTCATCGGGTATGTTTGCTCACAAATATCCTTTTCCATCCTTAGAGCGAAAGGATAAAATTGAAGATGGAAATAGAGTACTTATTCAGAAATTCCAATCTCAGTTAGCTGAACAACTTGAGGTTTTGCATAAGACAGTTGCAGCATCTATAATACAGCAAGAACAGCAACTGAAGGACATGAAGAAAGATATGCAGTCTTTTGTATCAACAAAGGCAGAGGTGAGATTCTAAAGGAAGCAATTATGTTTGATGGTTAAACCTGATTTTTCAGACTTACAAACTATATTTGTTTTAATATGCTTCTGAAGGCTACTGGAGAATTTCGGGTGAGAGTAGGAAAATTAAAAGACATGCATGGTTCTGGCATTAAAGCTTTGGATAATTTAGCTGAGGACCTTAAACGAAATAATCAGTTAACTTTTGAAGAATTAAATTCTGAAGTAGCCAAGCATTCATCTGCCTTGGAGGATGTAAGTGTCTCATATTCTATAATTGATTATACTTGAGCTTTCTTGCTGTGTTTAACTTTAGTTATGTGCTTCAGCTTTTCAATGAAATTTGCTTGGAAGCTGATTCACTACTCAATGATCTTCAAAGTATTCTCCACAGTCAAGAGGCCAGGTTAACTGCTTATGCTCATCAACAACAAGAGGTGGCTGAATAAGTGATTTTAAGTTTGTTTGGTAAACATCCAGGTTAAAATTGCTAATTTTTCTGCTTTTGTTTGTAGGCACATACCAGAGCAATGGATACTACACGTGCAGTATCTAAAATAACAATGAACTTCTTTGAGACACTAGATGGGCATGCATCCAATCTGACCCAAATTGTGCAAGAAGCACAAGTTGTCAGTGATAAGAAATTGTGTGAACTTGAAAAGAAGTTTGAGGTGATTCCAGTGCTGCTATAAGTGAAAATTGCATAACTAAAGATTTATGATGATCCCTTTCATATTTAACTTTGATGCTTCTCCTTCTTTAACGTGTTTAGGAGTGTACTGCTAATGAAGAACGACGACTACTAGAGAAAGTGGCAGAAATGCTAGCAAATTCAAATACTAGAAGGAAAGAACCGGTAGTTGTTGCTTTTAGGCATGCTAAGTTAATTTATTTCCCGTAGTTTCTTCGGTAAGTTAATTTTTTTCTTTTTCCGAAGGTTCAAATGGCTATTAATGATCTTCGGGAGAGTGCAAACACTAGAACTAGTAAACAGCGGCAGGAAACATTAACCATGCGGGATTCCACTTCTTTGGTCAAAGAAAAATGGAGAGTTCACATGGAAAAAACAGAATCCAACTACTATGAGGATACTTCTGCTGTTGAATCTGGAAAGAGGGCCCTCGAAGAGGTTCTTCAGAATTGGTATGGATGGGCTACGAGGACGCATATTTTGCCTCTATTATATATGTTATTATATATATATATATATATATATATATATTCCTGTTTAAACGTAAATATGAACGAATTGCTGCAGCCTCAACAAGGCAAAAGTAGGGGCACAACAATGGAGAAATGCTCAAGAGTCCTTGCTTAGTCTAGACAAGAAAAATGCTGCTTCTGCGGATACAATTGTCAGGTATGTTGTATATTTCCTTTTAACACTAGACCAAAACAAACTTTGGAGTTTCACTTATTTTTTAATTCCTTGTTTGTTAGGAGAGGAATTGATGCTAATCAACTCCTACGCACTCAATTCTCAAATGCTGCGTCAAAAACTCTTGAAGATACAAAAATAGCAAACAAGGATATTGATTCATGCATTGATAGTCAGTATTTTGTCTCATTCATATATATCTTAAATTTTTTTGTATGCCATTATCATCAACATCAACTGACAATTCAATACACCTGCAGATTCATTGCAACTTGATCAGAATGCTTGTGGAAAGCTGAACTCTATGATTATTCCTTGCTGTGGCGATTTAAGAGAATTGAAGAGTGGCCATTACCACGAAGTTGTAGTGATAAATGAAAATGCAGGGAAATGTCTTCTCAATGAATACATGGTAAGAGACTTAAAGTAGCGTTTCTGTATGGAGTCAAAAATTTAAGTGTGATTTGATGTTATGGTTACCCTTATGATACACAGGTGGATGAACCATCTAGTTCAACACCAAGGAAGAGACCCTTCAATTTACCCAGCATTTCATCAATAGAACAACTAAAAACCCCGTCATTTGAGGACCTATTGAAGTCATTCTGGGAAGCGAAATCCCCAAAACAAGCAAACGGAGATGATAAATATATTGGGGCACATGAAGCTGCTCAATCATTAAGAGATTCCAGACTTCCTCTCACCGCTATTAACTAAGCCACTCGAAAACTATGTGAAAAGAATATTGCTCGAGTTATGTAGTCATATAGCATGACATATTCATTTATTGTTTTGCGGGAAAAAGATAAAGAAGAAAAGAAAAATCTTCCCTTTCGCAGAGGCAGTAATATACAAGGTTATTCTTTTTTATATCTCTTCTCAAGGATTTAGTATTCAATCACAACTTATTTTTCTCCTCATACCCTCTTGAATTAAGCTTGAGACTATTCAGGTTCTACCTGGCATTTGATAATTGATATATTTTCAGAACATTCGCAGAATGGGCTTATTTTCCTAGAGTGGAAATTCTGTTTCCAAATGCCATAGGAGAAACCAGACTGGATATTGGGGAGTCAGTGTTGCAATAGGTGATAAACATACAGGAACTTCATAAAATGGGGTCCATAGGTGGCTCTAATAATTATTAGAATGAGAAGAAATAGGATTAGATAAAATTCTTTAATAAAAATATCACATGAATAAAATTTTTATAAAAATAATGCTGCATTATAAAATTTATTTAAGTCTTAGCTATTATTTTACTTATGGAGCCTAAGGCAATTGTAGAAACTTGGTGGCCATGTGTGAGAACTGTTAGACCATCTTATATAAATAACAATTGCCACCCTCACTAACCAATCTTGTATAATAATAATAATAATAATAATAATGAGGTGGTTATATTAATTTGTAGAAGCTATATTAGAGCAGCAATTTCCGTTTCTCTTTGGTTAAAGTCGTTTCTGTTTGCTTGGAAGAACATTGCGTCCATTGGAGTCTCCCCATTATCATTCTATGACGTGGTGTCTTCCTGTTTGTAGTAAATAGGGAAATATAGCAAAATTGATTAACAACTATAATCTCAACTCAGGTGACGGCTTAGCTGAACTGAGACCGGCATGATATTAGAAGCCTTTGGATTCTCTGAACTGAAGTTTGCTTTTTATAAAATTTGTTGAAGTTCTTTTAAACACATCATTAATTCACAACGGAGTTAATATATAAATCTTGATTTGTTTTTATTTTTAACCTGATCGCAAATTAGTATATAAAATAATAATTTCAATGAATTTTATAAAATTTTATTTTATTTTACAAAATTTTCAACGAATCCAATTCCGTACTAGACAAACTTCAAACAAGACGGACAGATTCCTATTCAAACAGGACGATCCTATGTGTATAATTATACTATTATTGGTTAGAGAGGCACTGTTTTGCCACGCCCACGTGTCATGGTTAAGGGCTACTGTTTATGTCAAACCATTTGACACACGAACTCTTCGTAGTTCTTATTGCCCGTGGACAGACCACTAACCTTCTCAACACCAAACCTCACTTTCCCAAAGCCGCATTTTTTATGTGATGTCTGCTACGCCCTACGTCACTGGCCTTGCCACTTTTGATAATCCCACTGTTTCTGCTATTCTAGAATATTCTGTGGTTTGGAAACTTCGATCCGAGAAAAGACCCAGCAAACTTCAACCTTGTGGAACATGTGGAAAGAAACACAGTTGGATTGCCATCTGGATCTGGTGGGTTGGTTGCTATTCGTTTTCGAGCAGACAATCCAGGTTGGTAGAGAGTAGTTACCATCATCACTACTGCATATAATTAATTTCTAACTTCTACATTGTTTTGTCTCTTATTTGAGACATTTATGGACATGGCCCAGTTTCTAGAAGAAAATGATATTTTCCACCCTAAACTAAGACATGATTACAAAATTGGCATATGAATTTAAAACATTAATAAAAGAACCCCGCTAAACTTTGATTAAAGTGCTAGCCTTCAATCCTAAATAATTTTTGCAGGTCTAACATTAAGCTTATATCATGCATTACCATTACACTCAAAATTATATGACATTTCATCGTTAACTCCAAGGAGAAAATTTATTATTATTAAATTCTCTAATAAAAAATTAAAATGTATATAATTTGTATAACTTATCACTCTACAATTGAATCTTTTAAAAAATTATTTGCAAATGTTTTATATATTTAAGTCTCATTTAAAGTTACGACAAGATTAGGTAAAGTTTCTTAACTATTTGTCATCAATATTTTATAGTTCATTTAACAATTAATTTTGGGGTTAGTTCTTAGTTCAAGGGATAAAATTATTGTTCAATCTTCTATTTAGTTGATGTTGGTTGTGAATGATTGGTTGTTTGATGAGGGGTATGGTTCATGCATTGCCAATTGGAGATCCATACAAGGTGGTGTTCGAAGATGGCTTGGGTTGTGTTAGACTGAAGCCTCCCCGATCAGAAGCTGCTTCCTCCACCACAAGATCTTCCCAAATTTTAAAAGTTAACAACACCTCTAACTCATTTCTTGCTTCACTCACTTCAATCCCAGATTCAGGCAATGCAAGCTTCAGTTTCTCTTTTGACTAACCATTCAGATCGGCTTTAATAATTTATTGGTTAATGAATCCGTCGGATTTGAGGACAAACACTGAGCTGAGAGTTTCTTTTGTCCCCCTTTGTAACTAACTACATATTTTACCATGTTGACTGGTTTTTTATATACTACCATTTCATTAAGAAATTTCTTATTTTGACTGAGACATGTATAGTTTGAGATATAAATAGCATATATTGGAAAATTATTTTGAGATATTGTCCATGTCAGACATGCTACAGAGAGAATAAGGGATTAAAATATGACATTATTTACAGCTCCACTCAGTCGCCAGCCCTTGTCCACAACTGCGTTAATATCCAATATTCTTCAACAACTTGAGGACTCACCATATGCTTCTCGATAATTAAGATTTATCTTTCATTCTCAAATCTACAAACCCAAAAAATTTCTAGTTAAAATAAAAAATAACTACAATAAAACACAGAGAGAGAGAGAGAGAAACCTTTCAGAAATAATCTGTCAGTGGATCCTCTATCGCAGGATCAACAATTCTGGCTTCCTTTTCATCTTCATTTGCCCCGAAAAGAGGAGCGTCAAGCTCAGGAGGGTTCTGATGACAACATATTGAATTGTTCACTAATCAAACAGCGTATGACTTTGATAACATGAAAGTTTGAAACCAGAGGTTGAAGGATTTCATTCAAAGAAATATGTAAGATTAGCAAGAGGATTTGCAACATATTAATTTTTCTTCAAAATTGACAGTGCCAATTTTAGAGAAGGGGATAAAAATAGAAAATGTGTGTGAAACACGCTTGAATAATAAATCTCATAATGTGGGAGCCCCACATATTTTAAGAAAAATTAAGGTGATCTAAATTTGAAATATTATGTTACCATGCAACGAACGAGAGCCCAATTGACACCTCGGAAAAATGGGTGACGCTTTATTTCATTTGCTCCTTCCAGCGAGCCCAATCGGTTTTTCGGATCTCTATGCAACAACCGGTACATTAACTGTTTTGCATGGAGACTTACCTGCATTATCATTATCAATAAACGCCTATTAAGTATTAACACTAGATTATTATCTAATTTGACTGTCAATATTTCAAGACTAATGCTGCTAGGAAAAAAGCTTTGACAAAGTATCAATGTCCTTAAGGAAATTATGCCACTACTATGTTGCTGCTGGGTTATTATAGCAGAATTCCTCCAGGATTTTACAAAGTCAGAACAATATTATAGACAGCAAAATTTTATAATATTACAGAGCACGTTTTTTAGTTTTCAGAAGAAGAATGATTCTGAATGTAGGGTTCCTCACTATTTTCTGGTATTATATTTACCCTTATGAATCATTAAGCACAATCATGACCTCTGTAAGGCATCAATTATCACAAAATCTAACTGAGAAACTGGTAAAAGCATTAGTTACCAGAAAATGAAATTGACAGAACTTGTTAAAAAATTTTCTCAATAATTGATATAGAAATAACGAAAGTATTATTCAATTTTTGGGCTAACTGTTTTAAGGCCCGAGGCTTAAGTGCCCGAACAGCTTATCCTTAACTATTTAATTGTCAAATTAGTGTTCAATTTTGTAAATTTTGTATTTTCCCTCCAAAATTCTCACAAGCTATTTATTTCAAATTATTCAAAAAGTGTTTATAAACACTTTTCCACCCTTGAGTTTTTCAATGTAGGGCATCTTATTTCTCTTCTCATCTTAATCACTATTCTAACAACTGCTTCCTTCCTTTTGAGAAATACATGGGGACTTTTTTTTTGCGGGGGGTAAATTATTGGTTGATGCCTTTATTTTTACTGAAGTTTTAATTTGGTTCTTATACTGTAAAAATTCTCTGTGACGCATGTGTATCACTCTGATGACCTTAATAAACTATAAACCTAAGCCACATCAGAGAAACAATAGGAACCTGTCATACCAGAGCAACAGATGTGAACATCAACTGTGAACAATATATTGTGCAGGAGAATAATCTCACCGGTTTGCTTTTGGGAAATTTAAGATCCTTGTGAAGAATATTTGTAAATGTTTTTTGCCTTGTCTTTCCCCTGAATGGTGTATATCCATACATCATTTCATATAGAAGAATACCTAAAAAAAAAAAAGAGGCAATCCAGTCCATCAATGTGGTATGAAAAGCTTCAAATATGTCTATATCAATCTGAGGGCTGTGACATTGTATGTGAAAGAGACCAACACACTATGACAAGGTCAATGGTTTCAATAAATCAAAAATATTTTTAACATGGGAAAGATGCAATGAGGATGAGAGGATAATGTTTACTTTTAGCATATGAAAGGCTTGTAAAAACTGTTTCAATTTCCTTTCTGTAGCTTAAGAGATCGGATCAATGGGCAAATATGAGCACAGCCTCAAGAAGAAAAAGAAGAAAAACTAGTTTTAAAAAAGGATTAAGTTTCCTTCATTTGGTATAAAAATTAAAAATTACCAAGAGCCCACCAATCCACAGCACTAGTATGGCCTGAACCAGTTATAATTTCCTGCACAAAGTATTGAACTGTCAATTACAACAAATTCTGAAAAATGCATACTAAAATTCAAAGAAGTTGAGTTTGAAGGTTTCTCTAGTTTAAAATGTAGCAGAGCACGTATAAAGTAGCAACATTTTGATCTATAAACTTCTAAAAATTTAACGTTTGTCAATAGCTATTACTATGCATTAGCTGGTTGATCTTAACAAATGGATAGTGTAAGACAATGTGCCCACATGCAACGTCTATATAATGATAGGTTCACTGTTTAAGTCACTATAAAACAAGCATCTGAACCAGGCATATCACCAATCATCAATTTTTTAACTGCTCAATAATATGTTCAGAAATAACAAACCGGAGCTATGTACTCTTCTGTGCCAACAAAAGAATTTGATGCTCTCATAGGCTCAGCCATAAATATTGGAGCCTGTTGACGGCCTCTCTGTTGTTTCTTCTTTTCATTTGTAGCTGGAATTAGAAGCTGCATAGATTGCAATCGGACATAGATATATTGTTTCAGGATTCAATAAAAAAGCTTTGCTTCTAATTTCGTTAAAAACTGCATTATCTGGAAGTCTTTTCACGAAGATACCTGTGGTTTGCAAGATGTTAAACATGACAAATCAAAATCCGTCAGAGAAACATGTCCATTTCTCTGGAGTAACACATTTTCTGGCTTCAAATCCCGGTATATTATTCCTGCAGATTATCAGCAAATAACATAATTCAATTCAACTTTTAATCTAGCAAGGGTGAAGTGTGTTACTATGCATAAAAAAATTTCAAGTGGAAAGGTTTCTGGCAAGGATGGAATTTTGTTCACAGAATTGCCAGGAGGTACATAATTCCTGATAATTTGCAAACAGAAATATCCTAGTACATCTATAGATAATTGCAGCCTGATATAAGTATATATACGAGTTAATATAGAGTAGGTAACAACAAAAATTATCATCTTTATAACATGGATGTATATTAGATCAATAATGAATAAAAGCCTACCTTGACAATGGAGGTACTCCAATGCGACCACTACCTCAGCAGCATAAAACCTATGATCATCAAGAGCTTTATGTCAGTTAAATAAAAATAAAGAAAAACAACAAGTTACAGAGTTTTTAAATGATTCTCAGCATTAAGAGTGGCTTTTGACAACTATTTAACGAAGTCTATAACAAAATACTGCAAAAGATACTAGCATTTATACTTTGCTTTCAATCGTAACGTAAATTACCTAGCTGCATTTTCCCTGAGTACCTTTGTTGGCTGTCTGTCAAGAAGCAAGAATAGTTCTCCACCAGGACAATAATCAGTTATCAGACAAATATGTGTTTTAGTCTGCAAATTAATGAACTGTCAAAGAACCGACAAACCCACTATATAGTAAAGTAGCCATGCAAGCATCATTGTTAGCCTATAACTGCTGAAATAAGTGTACTAGGAAATAAAGGCATCAACCTAGCTAGAGCCAGACAAGGAAAATTAAAAGTCTTGCAAAGTTATTTTCTGTAAAAGCAAGAGTGTACTGATTTTCTTACCAGTTAAACAACCATTAATAATTAATTAGTATATTTTTTTGTAGTAACACTGGAGTTTCAAACCTGAAAGGAAGCATATAATGCAGGAAGAAAAGGGTGGTCCAACATTTCGAGGATCTCTCTCTCTGTGCAAGCTCTATGAACCTGTAGAAGGTGCAGAAAGAAGAAAATGCCACTATAATGTAATTAACTATGAAACTGGAATAAATCCTGTAATTCAAGGTAATTGAAGCATTCCAGTTGTTTTCCAGCCATTACTGATAACTACAGCTTGATACAGAATAAAATAGCCCACTATAGAAGTATATAGATATTGTTTTAAGCAAAGAACTGGTAGTCTTAAAAAATTTAGTGCATATTGACATGAATTAAGTGTTGGAAATCAAATTGCATAAACCAAAGTGAAAAGAGAATGAAGCATATGCAGTATACAAGAACTTCCATAGGGACAATTAGCAGTTAAAAGGAACAATTAGACATGTTAAGTGATGATATTCAGTACCTTGTTGCGATTGAGCATAACACCCTTATCCATAGCCTTCATGGCAAAATATTGACCAGTTCCACATAGCTCCACCAAATGCACACTGCAAGCCGGTTAACATGTCATGATAATATCATTGCCACAGAAGTTTGATTTTGAAAAATAATAGAGCAGAAATATACTTGCTATTACCCAAAATTAGTGAAGAAATTTTCATTACTACACATTGTGACCTCTTTTAAATTTCAGCTAAACTTGAGATTAATCCATCTACTAGTATCTTCTAAATACAGAAATTCCATTACAGAGAATGTTAGAAAAACTAGTTAAAAATCATCAATCTATACTAGGAATATTACTCTTATCTAGTAATGATTTGAAACAGGCTCCACAAATAGACAACTATTAAAAGTAACACTAATGTTACTATAACTCGTTGTGTTTTCCTAAGCCATCAAATCATCCAAAAGTATGTAAGTTCATATGATGAAGTTGAAACCTGCTGTGCTGAAAGACCTTTGATGTACTATGAAAGACTAAAAGCGCAGTTACAAGTTTTAATTCTCACCCCTATGTTAATTACAATTCATTTACTGGGCAATTAAGTGAATCCCCATTCCACCAATTCCAGCACAACCTAAAATGTTGGGAAATGGAAAAGAGAAACAGGACAATAACCTGCCCGTATCTCCAGATCCCAAAGGTTTTATTGGCCTAAAATGCTTTAAGCCTATCTGTTCTCCGCTGTCTAGGATCTGCAAAACCAAAGTTACATTAGCAACTAGCAAAACATAACTTGCAAGAGATATCAAAAAGTGTTTAAAAAGAAAATCCAAACACTTAGGAGTTAGGACCATATGGAGCCAGAAGGATTTTGGGATGGTTTCATATCATGTTGACCAACTAACAACAGATAAAGTCTTGTACCGTATACAAAAATATAGATAATATTAGAATAAGTTCTCAGAAAGCCAATAGAACTATGGAAAAATAAATCAGAACAGATTTTCAAATGAACCATTGATAGGCCCACAACCAAGCTCATCTTAACCTACTCTAGGAGAAAGACACGACAGCAGAGAGACGAAGTGCTGGATAGTCAGGTTTCTTTGCTACAACTACTTGGAATATCAACTCCCTACATGTTCTAATTAGGGATGGCAATGGGCGGGTACTGTCTATTTTTTCATGTCTCCTATCCGTTCAAAACATTTAATATCCGAACCCTAATCGAATTTGAAAACTATCCGATATCCAAAATACACAAAACACCCGAAATATTTGAAATACTCAAAATAAGTCATGAATATTGGATACTGAATATCCTGTAATCAAATAATCTAGTTGATATCTAATACGCAATATTCACCCAATAAAAAATTCGTCAAATATTATAAATGGCTATAAAAAATTATTTTACAATAAAAAGATCTTACATAATTATTATAAACTAAAATTAAAAAAAATTCTAGTAACACTAAAAAGCATAAAATTTTATTTAATAATATATATTATATTTTATAATATATTATTTGAGATTGGGTACCTTATCTACCAATTTATTTTGAATGGATATAGGACATTTAAAATCAATATCTGCATCACCCAATACGCAATAGATAGTTACATTTTACTATCCATATCCTATTTAATATTCACTATCCATCAGATATCATATGTTTTTTTTGGATGAATATCATTGGGTATCCATAATACCCGTACCAATTATCATCCCTAGTTCTAGTTAGTGGAATTACGGACGGCAGGCCTCACTGCATTCCCATGTTTTTAGGACCTCTACTTCGTTATTTCAGTTTTGTGCATGTTATTTTGATTAGCAGTCGGGTATGTTGGTTACAAATACACCCCTTAGGCTTAGTTTATGATTATCAAGTAAATTTCGGTTGTTTGTATTGGGTTTGTTCCTACCTAAGGACAGTCATGTTGAGGTTTTCTTGGTTTAAGATTCTTGCTACGAGCTCTTCAATATTTTTCTGGTTTGCCTATTATTGTGAATTTATCAACTGTGTGGTAATTTTCATCAGATTCGACAAGCTAATAATTTATAGCCACACTTTGTACATGTAATTCCTAAATCTTCCGTTAGCAAATAGCAATAACTTCAAAGACCAGAAATCATAAAATATCTTAAAATATGATAGTAATACCTTCTGGATAGCTCTCCAAGAAGGGTTATCCTTCCTATGAGGTTTCGGATGAACCACTCTTGAATGATTTAACCATAAATCTTCGGGTGTCTGCAAGTAGTCAAAAGTTCATGTCACAAATTGAATTCAAAAGCTCTTCAGAAGAAAAAAAATAACCGGGATACATTACCAAATTTGCATCTGGAAGGTCTCTCATTGCCTCATCAACATTTTCTGCAGTTTGTTTGACCTGTGGAATAAACTTGTTATAACTCGGACGAAAATAAAGCAAAATAGATCAAAAAGTAAATCATACAGTTACAAATTATGCCAACAAATAATATATTCAAATTGTTCTTTGGTCAGAAAAGAGGCATATTTTTCAGAACTTCAACTTTAAAGCTTCTAATCTGATATGTATTTATGTAGATACCCAAAGATCATTTAATATATTAATATTTGCAAGACTAATGAAGCATTTGGAAAGAGATCAAACCAAATTTTCTCCCTCCTTTGCGGATTCTTCTGCTATACAGTTGTGAAGAGGTTCCACATGCTGACTACCATCAAGTTGTACACCAATAAAATACTGAACTTCTCCCTGTTAAACCAAGAAAGGAAAGAGAACAGGGCTAAATTAGAGGATAAATGTTTCCCCTTTGCTCTGTATAAATTATTGGTAAATGCAATAAGATGACAACCTAAAACAAAAGCCTGAGAAGATATTAAAAGATATAACATCTCCAGGGTACTATCAAAATGCTATACCTTCTGATCACGCATAGGTTGCAGATGAAACAGGTTCCAGAACTTTTTGCCTAAGTTGAAATTCACAAGGTTAAATGACCTATATTTTAGGAAATCTAAAACAAGAGTAATATACGAAAATATTGTGAACTATATTTTATCTACTACTAACAAGAAACTTACAGTCACAAAACAAAGTGGACATAACAGAAATCTTATTTTGTTTCTTTTTAATAAAAAAAACTAGGGTGACATTGAACATCTTGCAAAATTTTCTTATCATTTTAAACTCATAGATGTTTATGCCAAGTTGCATTATTAAATCTTCATGTAATACCTACAAAGTTGTAATATATAATGAATTAGCCTAGTAAAGTGGCATTCCCTGGAGATTATTAAAAAAAAAAAAGCTTACCACTCTTTGTATAATTAATTAGCTGCACGGTAACTTCTGTTTGGTTATCGATTGCCTCTCTAATTTTTCTCACAGTTGCTGGATCAGTTTCAGGTCCTTGCAGAAACCTGAAATTACCAAATAGCTTATACAATAAATACAAAAGAATTTTAACTTTATAGAAAGAGCTCATAATTGTATTCAGGTATATCAATAACTAGGTAAAAATCATTGTGGAAGTATTTACACTCCAATAAAGGAAGCCTCAAGTGAAATTTGAAGCTTTAAGTTAAAATAACTAGGTAAAAATCAAGTGCAATTAGATTATTGGCAAGTCTTGTATAGTTATATGAAGTGGAAACGTTGTAAAGAAAGAGCTATCTTTGCTCAACAACTGCCTTCAAATTATACATGGACACTTCTGCGTCTAATGTTCATTTCCATGCTTTTTAGTATATGAGCCAGTGTTTTAATATTCAACCCCATGCTATTGAAATTCAAACCCTACCTGCAATTTCTTCCCAAAATTTCTTCTCGGCTGTACTCTGTAAGCTCTAGGAAGCTATCAGATGCAAATATCTGAAAAAGAAAAAAGAAAGATACAGATGATGTTTTGATACATCTTCATCTCCGGTACATAAATCCAATCGAGAAGCAATAATGTCAATGTAGTATTATCATTGTGAAGAATTTTACTATGGGATTGTCAGGCAGTCTTGGATCAGTAATGACAAAGTTCTTCTCGATACGTTCTAGTGTGGTTGCAAGATCAAGACCC
The DNA here is from genome assembly GCA_031216115.1 of Senna siamea. Classification (NCBI taxonomy): domain Eukaryota; kingdom Viridiplantae; phylum Streptophyta; class Magnoliopsida; order Fabales; family Fabaceae; genus Senna; species Senna siamea. The sequence goes on from CM062356.1 coordinate 18,081,496, forward strand.
TTTCGCTTTTCCCTTTGGGTTACTTTGTCATCAATACTATCAGGCCTCTCATCTTCCTCACTCTCAGAGCTGACCTCATCAACTTCGATTTCAAGGCTTTCATCAATGGGCTCACTTTTCTTGATAAACCTGAAGCTTAGAAAAACAACGTTGTGATATAGGATCATACACAAACTACAGATTTAACAATAAAATTGCGGGGCTGAATTTAAAGAGGCCAGTATCACTTGATGAGGAAGAACCATACCCCATAAAAGAACGCCGACGGGAATTTTTCTGTTTCTTTTCAGGCAGCTCATTGATTCGCTGCATCGAATTTCTATGGCCTCCATGTGATTTTGGCCTTAATGTAGCCACGCTCTCCGATTTTCTCCTTGACAAGCTTTTTGCTCTCTCTGCTTCATCACCACCTCCCGATTTCCTGATCATCGGACGGTTTGCTGATTCACTGAGTGCCCTTGGCCGCCTCACAGCCTGCACCAACTCAGATACGGAGGAGGTAGCCTTCTCTTTCTGACGAGCTGCAATACATGAGCTGTTAGTATAGTTAAGATTGTGACTAGAATGTCCTATTACTTCTGCGTGGTCAGAAAACTCGTTTGAAACATGCTTAATATCATCATGACGTTGCTGACTTCCTTTATCTTTGGTGATAGAAGTATGAATCGTAATTCTTCTTCGCCTAATCATTGGCAGTGTTAGATATAGTTCATTGATGGTAGTTTTGGACACTAACCAGCCTTACAAAATTCCCCAGAAAAAAACTTCATATCCAGATTAGACCTCCATTGTTAAACTGATGCTGATCTATCTTTTGGGTGAAAGCAATTTGAATTCAGGCAAACATAAGATTCCGAGATCTTTTACAGGAGCGTAAGCGCATAACTATCTGTACGCTCCAAGACGTCCGTTATGTTTCAGTAGTCTTTTCAAGGCTTAGGAATTGGGAACAATGTCATCGTCACACACTTCCATTGGACCAGAAACGATTTTATATAATGCAGTTAGTATATCGTATAGTAATTTATGCATTGCTATATCCAAAACCATCTTGCTAAACGCTTCAATATTTTCCCAGAACTTAAACCGATAGTCACATGAGGAAACATACTCTTGCTGACCTCGTGTTTTCACTGATTTTGTAGTTGTTCTACTAATGCAAAGATTCTGTTTCAGGCATGCATGACTTTGCTTTTATTAATGATTTTATTATAAAGTATGTGGGTATATAACAGTACGGAAAAATCTTAAAATATGGAGAAAATTATTATTTTAATCTCGAAAAAATATGATTTATTTTAATTTAATTCTTAAATCATAAAAATACTTAATTTAATCTTTAAAAAATATATTATATTTTAATTTAATTCTTAAAATCATAAATTGAGACATAAAAAAGTATACAATACTTTTACATAAAGAATAAATTAAAATATAATGTATCTTTTAAAGACTAAATTAATATTTTTATAATTTAAAGATTAAATTAAAATAAGTTACATATTTTAAGGATTAAAACAATATTTTACTCTAAAATATATTATAAGTGTAAGTAGCCAATTGAAGTGAATTAAAATTACAAATAAAAAAACTAAGGTTCAATTTTTTATATCATTGTTATTACTTATCAAGTTTTTTAATTACAAAATCACAAATAGATGTTTTTTCAAAAAATAGCACTCTATGTTGGGTCTGAATAAAAATTTTCTTTACATATTTTATTTTAATTAAAAAATTTAATAACAAACATATAAAGAATGTTATCTAAGTCTCCTAATTAAAATGGGTTTTTTAATGTCTTAGATTCCACCACTTAAAATTACTTCAATTAATTTTTATTAACTTATTACATTTATCTTTAATGCAGGATGCATTGTAAAAAATTTGGAGAAACTACATACCCTTCTAAACTAAATTTTAATAACAAAATTCATATATGAACTCTAAAATTTATCAAAATGCCTTTCTAAACATCAAACTGTAAAAAAAACATCCCCTAAACATTAAAAACACCAACAATGCTTATAAGGAGAGTTTTGTTAAATTTAAGGAGTTACTTTGTTGTGTTTTAAAGTTCTATACCAATTTAACTTTAATTTTGAGTAAAATGTAATTTCTCCTAAAAAATTTTCTAGACGGTAGTAATGAAATATAAGATGTGTCCAAATATATACCATCATATCGAATCAAAGACTCAGGTAATCCATTGGGACGTAGAGTCTTCTCCTTGGACCCCTCCGTATGCTTACTAACCTCCACTTGCATTCTGCCAAAATCAAATCATCCACACAAAGACAGGACATAGGTAAGCATCCTACAGTATTACTATTACCATTTACTATTACTATTGACTTAATAATTTCATCCCTACACCCCAATCACCATTCATTATCAATCGTTCTGTTCAACTTGTGCTATTGTCCAGTTACATCTAGGCCCACAGCAATCAATGTCAAGGTTTCAATCTTAGGTACCAGCCAGCGACAAAGATGTAAAGAAAGAGGTCCATTTGGCTCAAAATTTAACAACATATATCCACAACTCATAGGCTCAAATCATCAATAGTGGGATTCTTGATTTCGTTCTGGGGCTTTATATATTCATTCTGAGAAGCAAGTTCTTAAAATCTTACACACTCATGCAAAAGCTTTCCTCAACAAAAAGTAAAACAAATCTTTAATGTTTCCTTTGAAATAAAAAATGAAAAGCATTTAGATAAGCACGGCTCTCCCTGCCAATTTTCTACTTCAAAGAAAACGATATGCTGAGCTATAATTGTACAACAAACTATGGATACACACTACTTTGAATTGACATATCATGATTTTTGGTTTGTCTGTGTGCCTAAAAGATATCTAGCTACATACACTGTCATTGTCATATGAGAGTGAAAATTTATCCAGCTCTCCCCACCAAGTATATACATCAAACACCTTGTGTGCCACAATTTTTGTCATTATAAGGTCCAAAGGAAAAGGTCCCAACCATCCCCTCAAATAAAAATTAAGATTAAAATAAGAGTTATTATGAAGAGAAACAGAACAAACCCAATGAATTTGAGAACGTTGCCATCGTCGTCTTTGATGGGAGAAATAGTGAGGAGATTCCAAAAGGGTGTGCCATCTTTCTTGTAATTCAGTAATCTTCCACAGTAACTTGTGCCAACTTGCAAAGCCTCCCTTATCTTTGCCACGTCTTCTGGATCCGTATCCGCTCCCTGTAAAAACCGACTGGGCCCCCACCCGAACCCGCACCCGCAGTTAAAATTCGTTATTACAGTTACAAGGACAGGTACTTGTACATATATACTTCTTGGACTAATAAAAAGACCGGGTTATAAGATAAAATAAATATAACATGTTTAATTCAAATAAATTGATAAAAAAAATTAAAATTATAAAAAAAAAATTTTGAAAAAAAAAAATTATTTATTGTATAAAGAGGTAATCTGATTCAATTATTCTGTCACCAATTCAATGGTTCAAGTTTAATGCCCCAATTACGGGTCCTAGAAGTTAAAACTATGCTTGCATGTTCTTTTTTTTCATTATGAGAAGCTTAAATATACTTTTAATTTATAATAAAAATTTATTTTAGCTTTTTTATTTAAAAGTGAATAATTTTATTTTCTAAAAAAATTTTAATTTAACTACTTTGGTAAAAGATAAATAATATTGTCTTCTTATTTTCACAAATAATGTATTTGTCAACTTAAATAGAAAATCATATGAATAAATAATATCTATATATATATATAATATAGTTTTGTTTGTTTTTAAATTAAATAGACCAAATTATTGAAATATTTATAAAATTAGAATAACCAAAAGAATGCATTAAGCCTTTTTAAAATGAAGAATTGTGAAGAGGTAAAAGAAACAAAAGGAAATCATTACCAATTCCTGCCTATGACCTCCTTGGAAGTATAGCCCGTCATCTTGAAGAATCCGGCACTCGCATACAAGATCGGGTAATCGGGTTTGGTAGCATCCGACACCACAAACGTCTGTTGAAACATCGACAACGCGTCCTTCAAGTCCTCTGATACTCTCGGAATCCCACGCACCTCCTTTCCCCCGTCCTCCGACGAGTCGCCGGAGCTTCTCACCGAGTTGTTCGAGTTCCGCCTCGACGTCGCCGCCGCCATCTTCGCACTCGCTTCCTCCCCGCCGGAAGTTCTCACAGTCACTCCCTGCGGCCTCCCCGTCTCCATGTCCGTCTTCAGCACTAGTCCCCACTCGGCGGCTCTCTGCGCCGCCGCGCCGATCTCTCCGGCGACACTCGCCGTTGCCTGCGACTTCTGGGCCGGGTCATCGCGGTCATTGAGGATAGCAGAAAGGGTTTGAGTGGACGAATTAGAGTCCTTGAGGGCCATCCATGACGTGCTGGTGGCGTCATCCTTGTTTGTGGTCGTGGACGACGGCTCCATCCACGTTTTCCACTTAGGCTGCGATCGGAACGGCGAGTTCAACGGATTCTCCGATGAGTAAGATGACGGATTGAACACTTCCAGTGATCCACGAGGATCTCTTTGAAACTGCGATTTCTGTGTTTGTTTTTCTGATTGTTCCATCTCCCCTGTAACACTGTAACACACTCTGCTAATGTCATCAGAATTTCAACATTTTTTATACTACCAAGAACTCAACTCAAACTCACACACAACATATGAGCGAAATTCAGTGGTCATATGAAATTAATAGATGTGAGAATAATAATGATCTTGCAGTATCACATGCTTGCTTCAACTTCATGATTAGCAATATTCCATCAGAATATAACCATGTAACTTATGGGACAAATAGTGGGGTAGTGTCAGTAATTGTAATGGGGACTCTAGAGAGTGATGTGAAGCATCTCACACATCGTTTAGGGTAGTCATGTCCAGTGTTTAAGTAGGATTAGGTTATGTGGCTGGAGAAGTAACAACTTGGGGGACACCAAACTTACACATTTAAACTCAGACTAAGACAATGTGTGGGTTGTTTGCTAATTATGGCAGAAAAGTAACATCAATCTGCTTACTGTCTCTGATAATTGAAGGAACCTCTGCATAATGCAGAGTGTAAAACTGATGACAACACACAAAAATTCAAGGAGAACATACAAGTGTAGAACAGACAAGTATTTAAAAGCAGTTGCTGAACCAGCTTTTTTGAATTATCCAGAGTCAAAATTATTGATTCGGAATTATACCTCAAGAGTTGCTGACTTTGTTGCTGATGAATTAAATTTGAAGGGTTCTGAATTTTTCTGATTATAATTCAGAAAAAGCTAGCGCACATACTACACAGGAATGAATTAAGATCAGAAACGGCGAGTAGATGATGTAAAAGAAATGACTTTTAAAGGCAGAAAGGAAGAATGATGGAAAGAAGAGATATTGTAAAAGGACCAATCATTGTCCAGAGATTTGGCCTCCCATCCCTGTGTGTACCCAAATCTCACATGGCTCTTGCACGAAAACCTATGCACCATAGTCCTATACATAACCTCTTTCTTTCTTTCTCTCAATTCTCAAAACGTGAGAGTCTTACTTTGAAAAACCAAGTAGAGACTGAGTGAGGGAGGATTATTGTGTTGCTTCCCACCCTCTTCTTCTTACCTTCAATGATTTCCTGTATCAGTAATTGACAGTCTGGAAATGGGTTGGCAAGCAAGAAAAGCAACAAGAGCCGAAGAGTGTGTACGTCTTCTCTGCCACGTTGATCTTCGCAGGATCTACCGACCAGTTCTTCGCAGGACAATGCTGTTTGTGTTTCTGTCTGCTACTCAAACTAATAACTCAGCATAACAACAAAACCACACAACCAAAAAATCGTAAAACTTTTTTTTTTTTTTTAACAAATATCTTCAACAATTTTATTTATGGCAGGTACAGTTATTTATATTTTTATTATTAAATTTTTTTAATTAAAATAAAGTATATAAAAAAATTTAAAAAAATAAATTATATATGTATTATTCTCTCAAAAAAAAATTAATAATAAAAATATATAAATTATACTTAAATTTTTTATTTATTTATATAAATATCTCTCTTAATAAAATTTAAATTTTGCTTTAGTTATGAAATTATATTGGTTGGACTAAATTTTTTATGTTAAATTATAATTTAAATTTTTATTAAAAAATTTTACATGCAATGTTAAATAATATTTTAAATAATATTATTTTTTATAAAAAAAATTCATGTAAAAACTAAAATAAAAATTACGCAAACTCAAATTAATATTGTTAAGCAATTAAACATGTAACATTTAGTAGAATGAATAAAATATTATTTTATATTACAAGGCACCAAATTGATGACCCGGGAAATACAGGTGCGTGAAAGGTTAGTATATCTAATATGTTGCACAGAACATAGACTTACAGACAGAAAAGCATAGTCACAAGGAGAGGCATGGGCAGTGGACACGTGACACCATGCTGTTTGTTGCTGGATGATACTACACGACCACAAATTATCATAAAAATAATTAATTAATTGTTCAATGAAGTTATATGGAAAATATAATTGTGGATGGTGTTTACCTCTGTATTTAATGTGCTCAAAAATGACTAGAAGCGAAGCCATTTATGGTTCGTCCGATCAACATGTTCAACCTCATGATGTGATCGAACTGAATTATGAATAGGACAGGATCAAATTTCCCTCAAATATCAACAATTTTACAAATAACATAGAACATTATTGCAGAAAAAAAAAAAAAGAGAAACCTGGAAGTTAGCAGAAAGTGGATTATATTAATATTATCAATTAACCCGAAATTCATGTTTATATCTGTGGACCCATAAGATCCAACATATCCCAGTCCTATATATTTTCTATCATTATTTTCTTTTCTTATTCTTCAATTATTTATGGAATTATTTTCTTTTATGGTGTGTGCAATGATAGTTGTTAGCCTAAACTTTTCTCTTTTTTTCTGGCTACAATAAAATATTGCGGACATCTATAAGTTTTTATGTTTTATGCTTAGAAGAAAATCAATCTAGTAGTTATCGAAGTTTAAGATTAGAATTAGAAACAGCTGCTACAAAAAAGAATTTCTAAGCCACGTTTCTTGATAATTGTTAGAACCCCATATTAATAAAATGTTTCTAAAATTTTTACCATAGTGACATTGTATATTTTAGGTATCGTATGTATAAAATTATATATCTCTTTTTTATTTTTAAAATATAATATAAAATAATAATTATTAAATTAAAAAAATAAAAATTATTTAACTCTTTATTATTTTATTCTAATTTTTTATTTTTTTATTTTTTTCTTTTTACTATATTCACATTACATATTTTATTTTATATTTTATATTATATAAATATAATTTTTAAAATCACTTACAAAATAGTTTAAAACTATCAAAATATAAATATCGATTATGAGGCATGAACACCCTCTCGAACTTTTATGCTCGAAGCCTTGAACATAATAATCAGTAAGCTAAACATTTTCTATATATCACTGTCAAGGCATCCAATTCTCTCGTCTTTTAATATTTTGTGGATTAAGGCTCTTATCTCATTATCATTATTATTCCACACAGCAACAAACTTATATATATCTTAACTAACTAATTTTTTTAATTGAGTAAAAAATAAATCAGCCTTATCCTACAAAACGGAAATGAGAATTGAAAGAGAGAACAGCCCCAGAATCAGAGATGCTTTAGGTGAGGTCCCATACCCCATGTGAATTGCTCTTCCTAAAATTATCGTACCTGTTCCCTCTCGTGTGAGGGTCACATCAATACCCCCACCTCAAATTCTTGTACACTCTGATGTCAAAATTAAAATTTAATTTGACATATTGAATATTTTTTAATTCATGGATTAATTCTAATTATTTGCCATAAATATGTAGGATCAATTCAAGTAAGAGGAGGGCATGAGAAGTGAGAACAAGGATAATTTTGCTTAGAAATTGACACTTCATAAGCGAATCTGTCCTTGCTACTAAGCAATTCGAATGGATTGCATGTCCTTGTTTCGATTCCTCTTCAAGTGGCCCGTGACCCAAGCTAGAATTCAATCAAATGCGACAAAAAGGAACCATCACTTATAACCCACTATTGGGCAAATGTGGTTGGGGAATCTAATGGCTCTGTTTTTGCTTAGATTTGGTTTTCCTCTTGTCCAATATCTCAATTGGGTAACTTCTAAAACTTTTTTATTCACACTTCTCTAAAATGAGTTTTTACGAAAAGTAAAATTTATTTTTATATTTAGATACAACAATCAAAAGTGATTTATATTACAAAAACTTATTTAGTAGTAACGTATATAAGAAAATTATCAATAAGAATATATATATATATATATATATATATATTAAATAACAATATGTTCTAAGGTGATTTTAATTTAAGTCCCGTTATACTATAATTTATGTGTATGTATTTTTTTTATATTTTTAAATATGATTTAAAATTTTTATGTACTTTTTAAATGTTACATGAAACTTATTTTTATCTAATTTTTATCTAAAAATTAATAATAATAATCACATTAACTTATAAGATGTTAGGTTGAAAGAAATAATTAAAAGATAATAAAAGTACTTTTTATTTTTTCAACATTAAAACATTAATTTTTTGTTTGTCTTTTTATTTTTTTTACTTATTATCTTTTAATTATTTACTCTAACCTAACATCTTATAAGTTAATGTATTTACTGTCATTAGTTTTTGAATAAAAGATTAGACAAAAATAAATTTCATATAACATTTTAAAAATATAGAACGTTCTGAGTCACGTTTAAAAGTATATGAGAGTTATGTACACAAAAGTTAAAGTAAGTATAAAGAAGTTATATATATTTTAACCTTCAATTAATTAATTAATTTAAAAATTATACTTTATTTATTCATTTTAATTTTGTGTTGATGTTTTAATCTTACACTTGATGTGTGGCAAAGAATTATTCTCCAACGTGTCATTATCCTATCGTTTTGACTCCTCATCAATGGAGCCAGCTCAGAGCCCTTTGCTCCCCAAGTAGACAAAGAGATCTTCTTTCCCCTTACCTTTTCATCCTTTTTGCTAATGTCCTTTCCTACCACCTTATTAAGACATACGAAACTAAACGAGTGCAAGGTATCAAAATTGGAAGAAACTCCCCTCTCATTAACTACCTTCTTTATGCTGATGACCTAATCCTTAACTTCAAGGTAGACATTGAATCCTGCGATCACCCCCGCAATATACTCTACCAATTTGGTCTTTGGTCGGGCCTCAAATCTAATGTACTGAAATTTGAAATTACATTCAGCCCTAATACTCCTTAGAGATTTCAAAAAATTATAGGCAGAATGTTCTCTTGCCCCGTGATAGATCGTTTAAGTAAATATTTAAGTGATTACATGGGCAAGGATAACCGAGACAAGAAAACATTTCATCCTATCCTGAACCAGTTGAATAAACGTCTTAGCGGATGGAAAGCAAACCTTCTTTCTCAAGTATCACGAGTGACTCTCATCCAATCAATCCTTTCTTCCATTCCCCTTTACCACCTCTAGTACTTCAAGCTCACAAGGATAGAGGCGGAAAATTGTGATAGAATATTGGCTAACTTTTTTTGAGGCTTTAACTAGACTTGGAGGACTGGGAATAAGAAGATTTGGATCCATTAATAAAGCATTACTAGGAAATCAAGCTTGGAAAATTATCTAGAACAGGAATTCCCTTTGCAACCGCCTTATATTCTCAAAATACTTCAAGCATGCCAGAGTTGAGGAGCCCATCAAGAATACCACATCCTCCCCCTGTTGGAAAAGAATTTTTTCGGAAGCCCTGACCATTCTTAGGAACAACCAATGGCAAGTAGGTAGTTGTCGCAGTATTAGGATTGGTTGTCCCCTATGGTTTATCCCTGTTAGAAACCATCCGAAAATTAAAATGGTTGCGGACCTCATCAAACCATCCGAAAATTAAAATGATTGCGGACCTCATCACCCCTAAAAGACGATGGGTTAGGGGGAAGATTCATGAATGTTTTACGCCTAATGATGTAAGAAGCATAAGCAGAACTCCTATTTCCACCACAAATATCCCTGATAAAATTACTTGGAATAACAACCACTCTGGCACTTTCTCGATCAAAGAGCGTATGAATTGCTTCGGCCAAATACACCCCTCAATCTAGGACCGATCACAAACTGGAGCAGTGATTGGAAACTAGACCTCCCATATAGAATTCTCCTATTCTTGCGAAAAGTTTGTCACAAAGGTCTACCCCTTGGGGGCCCCTTAAAGCGTAAAGGCTTTAACATCAGTGGTGAGTGCCCCTTTTGCTATATAGTATAAAGGAAGACGCCGACCACATCTTGGTGAAATGCCCTCTAGCCAGGGCAGGGTGGTCTGGCTCCAATTTAGGAATCAGAGTTGACCATGCTTCCGTACCCCAAATCCAGGAATGGCTTTCACTCTTCTCGAGAGACCTTCATAGCCAAAATGCACCTAACACCACTATCTACAAGGATGTTCTTCCCAGTTGTTGGTGCATTTACCACTGCAGAAATGAGGTAATGTCCAGGGGCACCAGACTATAAGCAATGAAGGTGCTTCATCATTGGAGGAAAGTTAAGTCTAACCTCTTAGAGGCCAACACCATCGGCTCTTTGAACTAGATCTAGAACCTGAAAGATAATCCTAGGACAAACAGCTCAATGCCTCAATCCCAAGATGATCTCTCACTGCCTCTCCCCAATCTGTACTACTCGTGGATAAAAGATAGGAAAATTCAGCATAATCTCTTCATGACACACATACCCAAGGAAGGTAATCTTGTTCCTTTCACGACACTCATAAAGGGAAGAGAAGCCATGTTACTAGAAATGATTCTCAGAGGCTTGACAGATACTCTTTATATAGTCAGCGCCTCCCAAAATTATGATATTCACATCAGCATCCCTGCTGAGTAGTCTACTTGGCAGAAGATCACAGGCAATGGTATCCCCAAGCATCTCATCACCCTTGGTGAAGACATTAACCACATCATTAATGCTGACCATGGGATCACACTCAAGATCATAATAGGTCACTTCCAATATGTGATGCCCTACAATCTGTTAGGACATCCCTCCTAAATTAGGAAAATTCTAGAACCTTCTAAAGAAATGTAGAATTTTCTAGAACATCCTGAAAAACTCTAGAGAAGTGTAGAATTCTCTAGAAGCTTATAGAACCCTTTGGAATATTTTAGAAATGTGTGGAACCTTATGGAACCTTGCAGAAGAGTACGAAAGAATGTGGAAGGGAATGGAGGAGTGTAGAGACTCCATAAAAATCTCTAGAATAAGGAGACATGTGTGAAGAATTCTAGAGAGTTAATCTCCACCCTTGGATGTAATTAATCTCCACCATTCATTGTGGAGGTAGAGTAGTATAAATAAGGGTGGAAGCCTTCATTCCTATGTAATCCAATCTAAGGAGAGAAACAAGTTACTACCTAAAGTGAGAGTTAGAGAGGCTCCTTGAGAGAAAAGTGAGATAGCTTGAGAAGTCCCAAACCTTAAGCTTGAGTAAACCACCAAAGTGTGAGACAATTTTGTAAAACATCCATTCTTGTAATCCTACTATTCCTCTATATAGTAGAAGAACCTCCATATTGGAGGATTATAAACTCTTGTGCTCCCATTACTATCCTAATTTCTAAGTGCCCATCTTAACTTCACAAAGTGGAAAAAGTTGAGTTTTTCCCAACAGTGGTATCAGAGCCCAGTTCGTTTGTATCGTCAATAGCTTGTACAGTTTAAGATGAAGGATTACGTTACTCACGATGGAGATATGTTCAAGCTCACTGCCAATAACTACTCATATTGGAAGACGATGATGGAAGATCATCTATATTGCAAAGACTTGCATGAGCCCATCATCTACAAAAACAAGGTAGAAGGAAAGACCGATGCAGAGTGGGAGCTGCTGAATCGGAAGGCAGTCGCTATGATCCGTAAGTACATAGATAAAACTCTTTTTGAACATGTCTCCACATATACAAATGCTTATGAATTATGGGCAAAGCTTGAGTCCATGATTCAAAAGAAAATGCCTCGTAATAAAGCTCATTTAGTACGTCGGTTGGTGAAGTTAGAGTATAAGGATGGTCAAAGTATGATTGAGCACTTGAATAATTTCAAGAGGCTCATAAATCAACTAACAAAAATTGACATGAAGATTGACGATGAGTTACAAGCCCTTCTACTCCTTAGTTCTCTGCCAGAAAGTTGGGAAACTCTTGTGGTTACACTTAGTAACTCAGCTCCAGAAGGAAAGCTTACCATGGATACCGTCAGTGATAGCCTTCTTGGTGAAGAAGCATAGAGAACGGAACGAGGCGAGTCCATCCATTCCAAGGCAAATGTTGTTGAGAACTAGGGTAGGAACGAAACTCGTGGACGTAGCAAAAGCCGAGATCCACATCAATCTTGAAGTAGGTCCAAGTCATGCTTAAAGATTACTTGCTACTATTGTGGTAGGATAGGCCACAAGAAAGTGGAGTGTCGATCCTTCAAAAGAGACAAAAAGGTCGGTAATGTTAAGCCAGACCAAAACAGCCCAACGAAGAAACAAGAAGAAAAGAGTACTACCGTCGTAGTCTCAAAAGAATATTTACTTTATCTCGTTAGAGAAGGTAATATCCTAAACACTGCTTATGATGATAGTAATTGGATTATCGATTCTGGGGCTTCCTTCCATGTCACTCCCCATGGAAGTTTCTTCTCATCCTACCAAATCGGTGACTTTGGTACGGTGTAAATGGGAAATTTGGATAGGAGCAAAATTGTCGGGATAGGTGACATCATCCTGACAACAAGCACTGGATGCAAACTTGTCTTAAAAGATGTGAGGCATGTCCCGGCCATGCGTCTCAATCTTATCTCTGCTAGAAAGCTAGATGATGCTAGTCTGGTGAATTACTTTGGTGAAGGAAAGTGAAAGCTTACCAAAGGAAGTTTAATAATGGCTCGAGGAAGGAAGGAAGGATCATTGTACGTGATGCAAGCTAAACTTTACAGAGGGGAGGTGAATATCACTACCGATGATATGGAGATATGGCATAAAATACTTGGACACATAAGCGAGAAAGTTCTTCATATACTTGCTAGAAAGAAACTCATCCCTGACGTGAAAGGTAAAACACTTGATCCTTGCACTCATTGTTTAGCTGGAAAACAACATAGAGTTACTTTCCAAAGATTCTCTCTACCCAAAAGAAGCAAAAACATTCTAGACCTTGTACACACTGACGTATGCTCGATGGCCGAAAATTCCATTGGTGGTGCATCACATTTTGTCACCTTCATCGATGACCATTCAAGGTATGGTTATACCTGTTAAAATCAAAGGATCAAGTGCTTGATGCATTCAAGGAGTTTCATGCCCTAGTGGAACGAGAAGCAGGACGAAAGATCAAATATGTTCGATCAGACAATGGAGGTGAGTATAGAGGTCCTTTTGAAGCCTATTGTAAGAAATATGGGATTAGGCTCGAGAAGACTCCTCCCAAGACGCCGCAGTTGAATGGAATAGCTGAGAGAATGAACCAAACTATTGAAAAAAGAGTTTGATGCGTGCTCTCTCATGCCAAGTTACCCAAGTCATTTTGAGGAGAAGCTATAATGACTGTGGTTGACATTGTCAACCTTACACCATCAGTACCTTTGGACGAGGCAATCCCATAGGAGGTTTGGTCAAGAAAAAGGGCTTCTTACAATCATCTCAAAGTGTTCGGATGCAGGGCATTTGTTCACATCCCCAAAGATGAACGAGCCAAGCTTGATGTAAACACAAAAGAATGCATCTATCTTCGTTCACCTAAGGATGAGTTTGGGTACCGACTTTGGGATCCAATCAATAAGAAGATTGTTCGAAGTCGAGATGTTGTATTCTTCAAAGACCAAAACATTGAAGACATTCAGAAATCGGAGAGACCAAGATTGAGAAGCAAAAGGAGCACAGACCTTACACCGGTTCGACGTGAGGATAATGTCATGCAAGAAAATAATGATCCTGACGATCATGAGACCATCTTAGATCAAAACAACCAAGATACTCATGATGAACCAATACAAGAAGAACCTTAATCTAGCTTTCCAATAATGCACCAGTTGAGACGATCTTCAAAGGAACGAAGACCATCTACTCAATATAGCACAGAGGAGTTTGTGACACTCACCGATGAGGGGGAGCCTCAAAGTTATAAAGAAGCTATAACTAACAATCATAAAGAGGAGTAGATAAGAGCCATGCAAGAGGAGATGCAATCCTTGCGTGAGAATCACACTTTTGAACTAGTAGAGCTACCAAAAGGGAGAATAGCCTTGAAGAATAAGTGGGTGTATAGGATCAAAACCGAAGATAGTAGCTCAAAGCCTCGCTACAAAGCTCGATTGGTCATAAAAGGATTCGGTCAAGAGAAAGGTATTGATTTTGAGGAAATATTCTCTCCAGTGGTAAAGATGTCATCCATCCGAGTTGTTCTTGGCTTAGCAGCAATGCAAGACCTGGAGATTGAACAGCTTGATGTCAAGACGGCATTTCTTCATGATGATCTAGAGGAAGAGATCTACATGGAGCAGCCTGAGGGGTTCAAAGTTCCAAGCAAAGAAAATTTGTTATACCGCCTAACAAAAAGTCTATATGGCCTTAAGCAAGCACCAAGACAATGTTACAAGAAGTTCGACTCTTCCATGGCAGAACATAGTTTCAAAAAGACAAAAAGTGATCATTGTGTCTTCATAAAGAGGTATGCAGGTGGCGATTTTCTCATACTTCTACTTTATGTTGACGATATGTTGATTATTGGACAAGATCGCATAAAGATAAACACTTTGAAGAAAGATTTAAGCAAGAGTTTTGCCATGAAAGATTTAGGACCGGCTAGACAAATCCTTGGGATGAGGATCACTCGTGATAGATCGAAGAAGTTGATATAGCTATCCCAAGAGAGATACATTGAGAAGGTACTTGAAAGATTTAACATGCATAATGCAAAGCCGGTCAACACACCACTTGCTGGACACTTCAAGTTAAGTTCGAAGCAAAGTCCAACAAGTGAGAAAGAACTAGAGGAAATAAAAATGATTCTATATTCATCTGCAGTAGGCAGTCTCATGTATGCAATGATATGCACAAGACCCTATATTGCCTATGCAGTTGGTGTTGTTAGTAGCTTCTTGGCCAATCCAGAGAAGGAACACTGGGCTGCAGTTAAATGGATCCTTCGATATCTGCGCGGTACTTCCAAGAAGTGTTTATGCTTTGGAAATGGAAAACCTATATTAGAAGGATACACAGATGCAGACCTAGCAGGTGACATCGACTCTACAAAATCAACGTCAGGATACCTAACTACTTTTGCAAGGGGAGCTGTTTCTTGGCAATCAAAGCTGCAAAAGTGTGTTGCATTATCCACTACTGAGGCAGAGTACATTGCAGCTACTAAAGCTTGCAAAGAGATGTTATGGATGAAGAATTTATTGCTTGAGCTGGGAATAGATCAAGACAGGTATGTCTTGAAGTGTGATAATCAAAGTGCAATTCACTTAGCGAAGAATTCTACTTTTCATTCCCGCACAAAGCACATTGATACACGATACCACTGGATTCGAGAAGCTCTTGAAGAAAAACGTATACACCTTGATAAGGTTCACACAAATGAGAACTGGTCAAACATGATGACCAAGGTATTACCAACAAAAAAGTTTGAAGATTGCTGTCAAGGTGTTGGTTTGCTACTATCTCCCAATTAAGTCGGAAGGGGGAGATTTGTTTGGACATCCTTCCTAAATTGGGAAGATTCTAGAAAATTCTAGAACCTTCTAAAGAAATATAGAATTTTCTAGAACATTCTGGAAAACTCTAGAAAATTGTAGAATTCTCTAGAAGCTTGTAGAACCCTCTGGAATATTCTAAAGATGTGTGGAACCTTCTGGAACCTTGCAAAAGAGTATGGAAGAATGTGGAAGGGAATGGAGGAGTGTAGAGACTCCATGAAAATCTCTAGAATAAGGAGACATGTGTGGAGAATTCTAGAGAGTTAATCTCCACCCTTGGATGTAATTAATCTCCACCATTCATTGTGGAGGTGGAGTAGTCTAAATAGGGGTGGAAGCCTTCATTCCTATGTAATCCAATCCAAGGAGAGAAACAAGTCACAACCTAAAGTGAGAGTTAGATAGCCTTCTTGAGAGAAAATTGAGATAGCTTGAGAAGCCCCAAACCTTAAGCTTGAGTGAACCACCAAAGTGTGAGACAATTTTGTAAAACATCCATTCTTGTAATCCTACTATTCCTCTATATAGTAGAAAAACCTCCATATTGGAAGATTATAAACTCTTGTGCTCCCATTACTATCCTAATTTCTAAGTGCCCATCTTAACTTCACAAAGTGAAAAAAGTTGAGTTTTTCCCAACACAATCCTACCCGTAGGATGGTTTGTATTTAATCTCCTTTTATTTGTATTGTTTCGTATCGGTATAAAAAAAAAATCTTACACTTGAAGATAGTTATAGAACTAAATAATAGAACAAAGTGAATATTATTACTTGTTAGCTGCAGAGCCTACGTGACGTGAGATATGGGGAAGAAATATGGGAAGAAGACTAGTTACAAAAACGAGTGTGGCATACAATTGTAGAAATAACGAAAGGTCCGTAAATATTTAGTCGTTTTAAAAAAGAAATGATAAAAAAGTAATTGTCTAAAATTATGTTTGAATGCTTCTTAATTTTCTTTCTGTACGAGCTTTTGCATATGTGCTTTTCAAAGAAGTTAGAAAATTTGGCTTTTGAGAAAAAAAAAACTCATTTTATACTTTTTTTAATGTTTCTGATTTTTAGAAAAAAAATAATCCAAACGCTTTTATTTTTAGTTAAAAGTATTTTCAGATTAAAAAAAACTTTTTTAACCCTAAAAAAAGCCAATAAAAGCACACCAATCTTATCTCTTAATTTAGTTTTACATTGCATTAGCTATATGTTTTCAAAAATTATAGTTTATATGTCTCTCATATGTGTAAGTCCGATTTAGATGGAGGGTGTAAGACAAGAAAAGAAGGGAAATGCATTGAGAGACACTGATTAGGAGGTTTTGATTTGATCAAGTAAAGGAAGAACGAATTGAGATTTGAGAAGCAAATAATGTACAATGTCAAAAAATTAAAACCTTTTTCAAATATAGATGAGAAAGAGAAATAACTTTTTTCTAAGCCTCAGTATTCGTTCTCTCTAAAAGCACCTGGTTAATTTTCTATTTTTGATTTGATTGTGGGGAGGGGTTCATCGACACTGATGGTTAATTTTGGGTAGAATCCAAAAGTATGAATCAGCTTTTCCTTTTGGTCTGAAAATTCAAGGTCAGCTCAGCTTACAAATGGAAAGGCAATTAAGTACGGGCTTGGCCATGCAAACATGCCAAGCCTAGGCTGCTACATCATGAATTCGGGCGGTCCACTCCACTATAATGCAATTCACAAACCTTTTCTTCTATTTTAAATTTTTAATGGAAAAAAAAAAAACAAAGGAAAAGAAAAGAAAAAACATCGTTCCATGTTAACGGCATTTAAACGCTCTTCCGGCATCACAAATTTCACTAGGAAGCACAAAAAGCCAAAAGAAAACAAAATAGTAGAACACAAACTTTCTCTCTCTGTCTGCATGATCCGAAGAATTCTGAGTCTAAACGTCGTTCCCACCACCACCTGAAAAGAATTGAGAACACTGGAAAAGAAAATCTGACCTAGGAACCAAATGCTCCAAACAGGCTCTAGAAGCATCATCTCTTGGTTCATTCCGACCATGATCATGCTATACATCCTCTACTCTTCCAACCTTATCTTTCAGAATGAGCATCGAGATTGTTCCACCCAATTAGATGTCGCCACCGCAAAACACCTTCAGATGACTAATACATCTTCAATAACTACCATTCGAAGGGGAGAGAAAAAAGAGGATGAAGAAGAAGAGGAGGAGGAGGAGGAAGAAAGAAAAGAAGAGAAGGACCTTATAATCCGATTACCCCCACAGTTATCTGAAAGGCAGGACACGGAGCTGAAACACATTGTTTTTGGGATTGCGGCTTCATCCAAATTGTGGGAGATCAGAAAAGAATACATAAAGATATGGTGGAGGCCTAACCAAACTAGGGGGGTAGTGTGGCTGGATAAAAAAGTAAGGACTAGAAGTAACGAGGGTCTTCCCGAGATCCGAATTTCTGGGAACACCTCAGATTTCCCATATACAAATCCTGAGGGGGATAGGTCTGCATTGAGGATTTCGAGGGTGGTAACAGAGACATTGAAGCTTGGGATGAAGGATGTAAGGTGGTTCGTGATGGGAGACGATGACACAGTATTTGTGGTAAATAATGTGGTCAGAATTCTTTCCAAGTACGATCATAGGCACTTCTATTATGTTGGGAGCTCATCGGAGAGTCATGTTCAGAATATGCACTTCTCATATTCCATGGCATTTGGAGGGGGAGGATTCGCTATAAGCTATCCATTGGCGAAGGAGCTGGCAAAGATGCAGGACCGTTGCATTAGGCGATACCCTGGTTTATATGGCAGTGATGATAGAATTCAAGCTTGCATGGCTGAGCTAGGTGTGCCACTAACCAAGGAAGTTGGGTTTCATCAGGTAACACTACTTTATTATTGGGTTGGGAATGATTTGTGGTTTTCATTCTAACTTTTTGTATCTTGGTTACGCATATGCAGTATGATGTACATGGAGACCTACTAGGCCTCCTCGGAGCACATCCCGTAACCCCACTAGTGACATTGCATCACCTTGATCTGGTGCAGCCCATATTCCCACAAATGAACCGAGTGCAAGGACTGCGACACCTAATGGCATCCATCAAGATGGACTCAGCTAGCATAATGCAACAATCAATCTGCTATGACAAAACAAGATATTGGTCCATCTCTGTTTCATGGGGCTATGTGGTCCAAGTCTTTAGGGGAGTATTGTCCCCTAGAGAATTAGAGATGCCCTCGAGAACCTTTCTCAATTGGTATAAAAGAGCTGATTATACATGGTATTCCTTTAACACAAGACCTGTATCTAAACACCCCTGTCAAAAACCCTTCATTTTCTACGTAACCAAATCTCGATATGATCGAGCCAGGAAACAAATTGTTGGGACTTACTCTCGTGCGAAATCTAAGTCTCCTTACTGCCGGTGGAAAATGGATACGCCAGAGAGAATCGACTCCATCGTAGTTGTAAAAAGACCAGATCCTCTTCGCTGGCAAAAGGTAGGGAAGCTCTCAAATGAGATAAAGAGTATTTTACTTGTGTTAATATATGCAAGCGTATGATTTACACACATTACCTTACCTTGGATAAACTGTGTAACACTGAATTAGATTCGTTTACTGTCTAAATCATAAACTTTCCTTGCAGTCGCCAAGGAGGGACTGCTGTAGAGTTCTGCCATCACGCAAAAGATCAACTATGTTCATATGGGTGGGTAATTGTCGAGAAGGTGAGGTTAGCGAAATATAGCAACGAGCAATGCAAGGTACATATTGTTCATTATTCTTTGTCTCCAATATATTTCAAGACGCACAGGAATAAAACGAGCTTCGAATCATATTCCCAAATCCTAAGGCTACAGTTGCACCAGAAAATCCACATAACACAAGTTGAGATATTGTTACTGATCATGGTAATCATAAGGTACAGTTTAGCCATCTGCAAACATTTTTTCTTTTTCCAATATGTAAATTCGACAAAGGATATAAGCAATGGTAGTTGTTTTGGAATGTATTCTACGTAACAAGTTCATCATCGTTCCCCCGCGTTACAGAAGACACTAAAGTATTGTGCTTTCAAAGAAACACAGATTCAGTGATTCAGATAATATTTCTATCTCATCTCATATAATAAGCGTATCAAATTTTATCTGAAGAAAATTGACTGGAAAATTCGGCAATCCTTCAAACTCTTTCCCTTTATTCATACAGAAAGAAATGAAATGATGCTTCAAATAGGCGCACTCACCAGACGCAAGTAAGTTTCATTGTCGCTTGACAGATTTTGTGGAACCGAGGGGATCGGCGTTGCAGACACTGCTAGTATGGCGAGATCAATGCGAGTAGTGTTAGGCAGTGGTATGTCAATCTCACGTATAGCTGTAGTTCTACCATCCCTGACTATCACATTCACTGTTTTCAAAAGTTCAAACAAATTGCACTAAGAATAACTTTGAACAACGGAAATAGATTATTAGAAGCTCCAAATCTAGAACATAAGAATGTCACCAATTAGCAACCATAATTTAAATAAAACAAACACACTCGAAAGAAGAAAGAACAAATTAAAACAAAAAGAAAAGGAATAAAAAATTAGGAACACAAATAAAATAATATGTGGATAATGAATATTCTAGTTTTGTAGAAATCGGTACCTGGAAAAGAATACCACCAAAGTAATAAAATGCAAAGCAGCACAATCACAGGAATCGCATGAAGCCATTTCTCTGCCGATCGTAACAGAGAAACCTCCCTCTTTCCATTGGTGCTCCGCGGATCGTAAAGTGGAAGGCCCAGTATATTATCACTGTCGGTTCTTCTTCGCTTCGTTTGTGGCTGCTCCGCGACATTGATGGCTCTGTGCTCGCCTGAACAGCGAGAAGTCGAACTTGAAGTCCTCTGCTGCATTTGGATGTGATCGCTCTCACACATTCACAGACAGAGTGAAGAAGAAGACGACCAAGGAAAAGAGAGTAAATCTTGGTTTCTGGAATGAAAGAATGAAAGTTAAACTGTGGAATCATGAGGAAACTCTGTTAAGTAGTTCGGAGGCTTGTGATTTGTGAATCGTTGGTGTTCCTTGCCCGTTAGGCGAGGTTAACAACTTTTTGGGCGGGAAAGCGTTTACGCGTGCCACGCACGTCAGTTGTGTGTGCTGAATGCTGATCGGTTCCTTCAGGAATCCAGAAAATATAATAAGGGGCTGGAGTTGTGTTGTTAATCCTCTTTTGCCCTTTCAATTGCTTTGAATATAGTCAATTTACTTTTGACACCATTTAGTATATTTAATGAAGGGTGTTATATGACCTATTAAAAGATAAGTCTTGATTTCTTTGGATATCTCATACATAAATATTTTATAAATTTATTTTGACACCTCAGTAGTTTTGTTTTTGTAATATAACTAATTCTTCATTTTAATGTTTTCAGAGTTAAAATCTTTCATTTTAATTTTTCATCCATTTTTCGGCAGTTATATTTGCTCTCAGGGAAAAAAAATTAAAAAAATTTAATTTATAACTTGAACAAAAATTATTGACGGACCAAATTAAAAATTTTATACTTTTAAAAAATAAAAATAAGAAATTAACCTTATTTCAAGATAGAGTTGCCCATATGATTTTAGAGAAATTTTTAGATGTATATATTATTTTATTTTATTTTTACATTAGTCAATAATATTCAACTAAATTTTTTTAATTTGTATTGATGAATTTACATATTATAAAAAAATAAAAAAAATTGTTAAATATGATCAGCAATTTTATAAATAAAATGATATAATACATGTAATTAAAATTTTTTTGTAATTTTAATTAGTTTACTGACACCTCCAACTTATAAAATTTGTTCTGCAATTTTTAAAAAGAAAAAAATTTAAGTGTAATTTTTATATATTTATCATAAAATTTTTTAATTAAAAATTAATAAATATATAATTTATATAACTTATCTCTCTTATAATTAATTCTTTTTAAAAAAAATTTCACATATTTCATTTCAATTAAAGAATTCAATAACAAATATAATCAACCAGATATAAACTTAATCTATTTTTAATTAGCTTTTCTATTTTATTTCTTTATTTGGCCCATTTTATATTTGTGGGTTGGTATTTCTCCATTCACCCATATTTGAGACGTCGCTTATATTCCAAACTAACATTCCTTCTTGGCAGAAATAAAATTAGAGCTAAAATAAATACTTTAGAGAGGAAACATTGTGAACAACCACTTGCAATGGAGCCTATAGATCTTGGTGATTGGTGAAACAACTTCATTGAAGATGAAGAAGAAAGATGAAATGAAAGTAGTCACTTTTATTATAATTGAGACTAAATTCTAACAAATGGGCAATAAAAATCCTACAGAACGACATCTTACATACAAGAACGCGAGCTCACATGTACACCGAGGAAGAACTAGCAGAAATTTTCTTTATAATAAAAAACAAAAGATTGTAAAAGCACCTGTTATCTCCTATGAAGCAAAAATTGATAACAAGGCACATTACATATGAACAGCCACACACATCATTTTCCTAGTCTACAGATTCTATAGATTTGTCTGAGTCAGTCCCATTACCAATATTATGTCTATGATCTTCCTCCCTTCTTCTGGTGCTTTGTACTTGAACCCGGGGATCATATTTCTGGGAAGCAAGGTAATTTAGTGCTGTAACCACATCAGTTATCACAGGCCGCATATTAGGCTGTTCTTGAACACACATGGCAGCAATTGCCAGAGCTTGGTACAAACCTCTCACAGGATATTGACCTTCAAGTAATGGGTCAACCATTTGTGAGAAATTGCGTCGGTCTTTAAACAACGGCCTTGCCTGAAAACCAAATCATATGTATCATAAGGTAATCAATTTTTAGAATCAAATTTGCATTCAGATTAACAGGAGTACAGAAAATGAAAGAAATGTTTGTGTACTATATTGTATATTCAAGCATCCTGGTATCATGTAAAGGCCATGAAAAACAATAAATATAGTGACCAAGACGAGAGAGCAAGTTAACAAAGAGAAAAACGAAAGGTTGTTCTTCTGCATTAGGCCTCAAAGCATGAAATGCAGGAATTAATGCAATAATTGACACATAGGTTACAAATAGTGCCAGGATAATAAAGAGTTAACTTGTGATTTTCATATGCACATGATGAAGGTTTTGAAGCAGAAAATTCATGAGCAGAGAATTTAATTAGTAAGCTTCAGAAAACTGTCTAGCTCAATGAAATTACAACAGACCACACAAAATCAGCATACAAGCAACAATGAAGTAGGCGGGTCTTCTCTGCAATTGTTGAGAAGTGCAAGCACACATTCTATAAACCCAACAGTATAATAAAGCCTCCAATTTGGGTTCTTATAACTGACTTCGGACTATAATGCTCATTCTTTATCATTTAGCTAAAATTTACACCTGCAATCTATTTCTTAGCACAACATTACATCAATGACAATAACTGCAAAAGTATATCAACAGACATGATTTCAGCAGTATAGTTAAATATACGAGCATTGACATACCCATGCAACAAGATTTTGTTCTTTGCCAGATCTCAAATTATCAATGGCTTTCCTGCCCGTGATGAGCTCCAAAAGAACAACCCCAAAGCTATAGATATCTGACTTGAATGTCAACTGACCAGTCATTGCATAATCTGGAGCACAGTACCCATATGTGCCCATAACCCTTGTTGAAACATGGGTCTTATCGCCAATTGGACCAACTTTTGCCAAGCCAAAATCAGATAACTTGGGATGATATCCCTCGCCTAATAAAATGTTGGAACATTTCAGGTCACGGTATATGACAGGAGGCTTCATTTTTTCATGCAAATACTCCAAGCCCTTAGCAGCACCAGCTGCTATTTTCATTCTTGTATTCCAATCAAGTGCTTTCCTACCGGGAGGAAGATCTGAGGGGAATGGGGAAGAGGAATCAAGATAAGCAACGGTGATTAAAGAATGCTGCAGACAGTACAATATATCTGAAGAAAACTGAGATATTAGGATCATAGTATATACCATGCAAATGGTTCTCCAAAGATCCTAATGGCATGTACTCGTAGACCAATAGCCTCTGCTCTCCCTCAGCACAAAACCCTATCAATTTGACAAGATTAGGATGGTCTGCCATACTGAGTGTTAATACTTCAACAACAAATTCCCGAATTCCTTGAAGTCCATTAGGGTCAAGTTGCTTTATAGCTACAACCTACAAGAACAATAGTAAATCTCAATCTCACAACTGGAGAGAAACCATAACTGTGAACTGCTCATTAACATGATGCCATGTGAAAGAGAACGAAATGCAACAAATAAGAATAGCTGGAGCTGCTTGATGTTTCAATAATTTTATCTTCTTTTATCTGAACCAACCTGATTTATTCTATCCAAGTGCCCCTTGTAAACCTTGCCAAACCCTCCTTCTCCCACAAAGCAATCTGACCGAAAATTTCCCGTTGCCGCTTCAAGTTCAGCGAAAGTAAATGTTTGTGCTCGGTTACCTTGAGTTTTTCCATCATCCGAAACCTCTCTTAAATTCAAATTCTTAACGTCCAGAGAAAGTTGATCGTCCTTAGAATTAGCTTCCTTGGTTCCATTCCCAGTCAAATCAGCTTTCACTGCATCTGTGACAAATACAAAATACACGCGAGGTAAAGAGATCAGACAAACTGATATTAGGCATGCGAGCAAATGCAAGAAGAAATTACTTCCATCCGAGGTGAGTGGAAGACCCACAACCATCTAAATTTAAAAGAAAACATACTGCAAAACGACAAGCCCGATTTGGATTATGCATCAAACCTTTTCAACAACGCAAGCAACCAAGAGACAGAAGGAATGAAGTATGAGCCAGATGAATCCTTCAAAATAGACAATCGACATTCAAAACTTATCCTAAAATTTCCCAGACTTAAAATATCAAAAACTACAAGGGAACGTTACTACCAACCTTCACTATTAATTTTGATATTGAAAACAAACCAAACATAAATGAAATTCACATATTTTTGCATCTACAAAAAATGTATTACCAGGGATACACACTGCCAAAATAAACAAAAGGCAAGGATTTAATTTGCATTTACACGCCAAAAAAGTGGCATGGGATTCGACTACCCCCAAAAAATGAACATTGATCAGTTTGGAACATACCCATATCCAGAATTTTTAGGGAAAAAAAAAAGATTACCCAGAAAACATGGTGAAATAAAAACCATCGTGATCACAGAGAATGAGTGATCAGTTCATTCTCCGGCTTCACAAATAGCGTTCCATCTGAACATTCAAAGAAATAGAATCAAGATCAACGGCAAAATGAACCAGCACCTGTGAGATTGTTCGGCCTTTTGCTTTCCGCCTGAATATAGTTGATACTCTGCGATTTTCCACCTGATTTCTTTGTAAAACAAAAACAACCCATGTTCCCTCAGAGCAGAGAACTAAGTATGAAAGACGCAGGTAAATGAGTGTCACAGAGAGAAGGAGGCAGAGGCACAGAGAGTCAGAGAGAAGAGAGAGAAAGTGAAAGAGAAAGGCTCGTCTGATGTTCTGGGTGTTCTTTTTGCTTTAATATTTTCAGGGTTTACATGAGGTGGACATAAACTGAAAAAATAAATAAAATATATATTTACATATATTATTTTTAAATAATTACATATTTTATAGTCGCTTATCAGAAGAAGCCACGAAAAAGAAAGTGGAGTTTTCTGTCATTTCCAACATACACGGAGGGCATAATCAGCTGCAGAGTTGGTTGAACTTCTAACAGTGCCTTAACATACGCGCAAGGACTTTCTCGTCATTACGCTTCCTGTAATAATAATATCTCCTACTCGTTTATCAAACATTTATATGCTGACGTGGCGCGCGTTGATCGCCATTCAACGATTTGGTGCGAGCTGTTGTGCAGTGCAATATATCTTTGTCTTTCGTATAATCCGCCGGTGGCGCACAAATCACATGAATGGGCTCTTCTCGACCGTCCGATTTCCTTCCAAAATAATTTTTTTAAAAAAAGGAAAAGGTCAACGTCTCGAACAATTCACTTGGGCCCACATAATGACGACACACGTGGGACCCACTCTACCTACACGTATCGCACTTCCACATCGGCCGCCGTAACGGAAACAACGAAACGTCGGTGAACCACGCGTTCCTTCACTTCCTTCCAGATTCCAGCTCGGCCGTCTTAACGGAACCGTCACAGGCGACAGCGAACGCGAATGCGAAACAGCCAATGGAGTAATTAACGTTAGGGGGTTTTACGTGGAGTCGGGAGCACAGGATCATGGCTTCTAGTTATAACTCTCCCCGAGTATGTTTTATTTGGTTGAACGCGGTGAGAGGTATAGAGAGTGAAGTTTTCTAAACAGTAGTTGAATTCTTGCGGGCTTCTGCGTTGTCAGCAAATTCATCTTAATTTTCTAGTCCTTTGGTGTGCAATTTTTTTTGGAAAATTTTTCAAATTCAAATTCTTTAAATTTGAATGCTACTTTAATAAATAATACCATTTGATCAAAAGCAATAATTATGTAAATTTTTATAATTTTATTATTAAATTATTATTTAATATTTTATGTTTAACTTTAAATTTTTTTTATTTTTTATAAATATTTGTTTATTAAAAATAATCTTAAATATTTTTTAACAAATAGTTAAATTTTAATTCGTTGCATTATACATTAAATTTGAAACTATTTATATTCAACTATGTAAATTTTCTTTTATGGCCTAATTTAAGGGATTATATGCTTATTCCTTCAATTTTAGTTCCATGAAACCTGCAAATCCTAGCACAAATCCAATTAATAAATTAAATAAGTGCTAGATATATTCCGACTTAAAAGTGGTAGATTTAACTGTCAACTAACTCAAAAAGTCTTCATTATAATTAATGAGCCTGATGAATATACGGAAAGTGAGTAACAGCAAATTATTGATGAAGCATATTCAGAAACATATTCGTCGGTTATATATATTTTCTTACCAGTTATTTATGCAAACAAATACTCCTTAATTATATGACCATTTGGATTTGGACATTCCCGTTTATTTAGCATAATTATTTTATTTTTTATAAAAAATATTTTTTGATAACCATGCGTGTGTTCTCGGGAAAAAATTAAACAGTTTCTGACATTTGAATTTGAAACAATGCCACGAGAATCGTGTTGAGCAGTAATGTGGTAAGAATATAGAAAATGATTTTATTTGACTTTGGTCCTTTTTTTTATTTTCATTTCTTATTATGACATTTGAATTTGCAGAAGCCATTCCTTACACCTACTTCAAATTAAATTATCTATCTCACACTTTCTATGATCTCTCTCTCTCTCTCTCTCTCTCTCTCTGTGACCAGCTTAATTATTTTCTATACTCACATTAAGTGCCACTTATTGCACTAATAAGCCTTATAAGTAGATTTACATATCAGAAATAGAGATTTTCTGCGTTATCAACTTTCACTGTTGTTGCAAGCCAAATTTGCAACTTTGGATTTTGTTTTTTCTCTTTTTCACAGTACATCTGTTATTTTTATTCTAATAATAAAGAGGGAAAGAAAAAGCCCCGTTAAAAATAGAATATTCTGTTTCGTTTATTTATTTCGAGAAGTAATGTTTATGGCAATTTTAGATAGTCCAAGTGCCAATTTTGCAACTTCCATCGAATATCAGGTTCAAGACTATGAACCAGGTTAAATTATTATTATTATTATACTTTTTTATTTTTTATAACACTAAATTATTTTTTAAATTTTAATTAAAATTAATGATATTCAAAAATTTATTATACTTTAACTAATATAATTTAAACTAATTGAAGTCTTATAACTAAAGATAAGATTCTCCAAATAATTTTAACCTTAAAAAAATATAATGCATATCATTTTAATTAATCACTCATTGGTTCTGTTTTAAATTTTAAAATGTATCAAAATAACTTTTATTAATAAAAGTATGTTTTTTGTTCCTAATATTTAGGTTAGTTTCAATTGTATCTTTAAAAAATTAATGTATTATTAGTTCGTCCCTAAAATTTTCTTTTTTTGATGATACAATTTTTTAAACATTTTTTTGGAAAAAAAATAAAAGTACATTATTTTTTGTCCTTAAATTATGAAATTAGATCAAATTTAAAACAATTTGACCACGTGATGGACAAATCAAATCATTTTTTCTTCATTACTAATTTGGAAGATATTTGAAATTATGATGAGATTAAGATAAAAATATATATATATGAAATTAACAAAAAAATGTAAAAACATAATTTGATAATGACTATATAATGATAACACATTTTAATTAAAAATTAATTATAAATATATGTTTAGATTATTTTATTAAATATAATATTCTAATAAATACTTTAGATATTTCAAACAATAAATTAAAATTAAAAATGAATAACAATTTATTTATTCATCTATTACATTAAATGTAGTTTATACCTCTTTCTTTAGTATAATATATTAATTATTAAATATATAACTTATATAGTAACTGTTGATATGACTTTAATTACACTAAAATAGACTCATATATTAATTGTTAATTTTATTAGTCATGTAAAATATATTATTTTTTAATAATTTTAAGATTAATTAAGATTTTCCAAAACAAGCACGCAAGTCACTATTTTAATAAAGATTAAATTGAAAATTTATGACACTATAAATAAATTAAAAGACAAATTTATTTATTTTTAGTTTTATGACACTACACACACAAGGAACAAAACAAAACAACCTATTCCACTAATCAAGAGGATGGTCGGCGCACAAAAACAGCAGAGAATGACGCTCGGAGTGATCTAGAAAGCTCCACTTTTATTATTTTTATTATTGTCTTAGCATTACACATAAAGTAGACTAAAGAACAAAAGTGGAGAACTCCGAAAGTGGAAAACAAAGTGAAGGCTGTGAGAAATTGGGCTTGATTGTAATTTTTAAAAATTGTTTTAAATTTTTAAAAATAAAAAAAAATTCTGTTTGATTAACTATTTTTTATATAAAATAAACAATAAAATATAAAATATAATTAAAAATTATTCTAAACTCTAATTTTTTAAAACATAAAAATACAAAAAATAAATTTTTTAGTAATAACATATATGTATAACATAAAAATAATAATAATAAAAATTCTCATAACTAATTTTAAAAAATAAAAAAATTAATTAATTAATTTTTATTAGTATAAATTTTTTATTTTTATCTTTCTCTTACAAAAAATTTAAAATTAAAAGATTATAATAAAAAGAATACAAAAAATTTAAAATCTAAAATTTAACGTTTGATGTAAAAGTTGAATCATTATTATATATCATATAAATCTTTGAATTTAAAATTAATATGATGTGTGCATTGAAAAACGTCATAACCACACAGAAAACACACACTTGTTGCAACACCAAAGCAAAGTATGAGATTACTTGGAATAACAACATAACATTAATACGAAGATTTCTTTGGATTATAATGAATGTAAGAGTAAAGCAGGGTTTTGAAAGAGACACTTGGAGATGGAACGCAATGGTAGTTGATTTTGTTACGCATTGAACTGTATATTTGTAACAGAGTTTTTTGAATATGATCTTTGATCTTTGCTAAAAGACATTTCAGACGACAATATCCAAACACGTGTCAACATATTTGAGGTCAAGTTTTTCAGTTTTTGGATCCTTGATTAAGACAATACAATTCAGCATGCATTATATACGCATCTGATATCGGTTTTGATTTTTATGTTGGGTAAACATTCACCTTCTTTTTTTTTTTTTTTTTTTGGAGAGAAGCAAGTTTTGAATTTTTTTTTTCATTTAAAAGATATTGTAGTTATTTTATAGAATATATTAAATATTAAATATATATTTAATTAATACAAAAAATTACTTTTAAAATTTTAAAATATAATTTTTAACTTGGAATAAATAATATTAAAATATGTTTTTAATAAGTTATAAAGGGTTTAGTCATTGTCAATTACAAGAAAATGCAAAGT
The DNA here is from genome assembly GCA_031216115.1 of Senna siamea. Classification (NCBI taxonomy): domain Eukaryota; kingdom Viridiplantae; phylum Streptophyta; class Magnoliopsida; order Fabales; family Fabaceae; genus Senna; species Senna siamea. The sequence goes on from CM062356.1 coordinate 18,111,284, forward strand.
TTTTATTGAATTGATTTAAGTCATATATAAATTATTTATTAAAGTCTTCATTTAAAGAGTTTTTTTTATATCTAACTAAATGAAAGTAAAAATATTATAATTTGATAATATATTTTTTGTTTAATTTTTAAATATTATAAAAATTTTGTTCATATTTTTAAAATTTATTATTAAATATCATTTAGATAAGTTTTGAAATTGATTGTAATTTAAAATTTTAAAGATAAAATTAATAATAAAAAATTTTAAAGATAAAATTAAAAATTAATTTTAAAAAATATTTTTACCTATATAAATATGTTTTATTAGAAATAATTGTTTGAGATAGTCCAAATATTAAATATGAGCTTCTCTTAATGATTTATTAGGGAGATAACTTACTTATTGGTGATTGAAACAATGTCATCACACATTATGATATGTTTTTTTTTTAATTTGCTAAAATGGTACTGTGACATGAGGGTAAGGTAAATGGTCCAGAAATACCTTATACCCATTTTGAGATTAAACATCAAATCACTAGCTCACTTTCCTGTTCATGTTTCTTATGAGCTTTGTTGGTGCTTATTAGATGTCTTGCTCATAGAGAGTGAGCATCGTCTGTTGCATATTTTATCTTGTGGGTTCTTTCAGCAACCATTACCAACAGTCGTCCGGATCTTCTGCCTTAAGATCTCTGCATACTTTTTAGCGGTCATTTTTTTTGTTGCTAACATTTATTGCAACAAATATTTTTGCTGTTATAACTTTTAATAAATTAATTATTTAAACAAAAGTTATAGCAGCAGTAGTATCCGTTGCAAGAATATTGAAACGGACTTTAGCAACAAAAAAACCGCCGCTAAAAAAGCATGGCAAACAGCAACCTTAGGGCAGAGGATCCAAAGTTTACCAACAGACATTCGTCGAAAAATGCAGCGCCGATGAGAGAGAAAGCAAAACAGTGATTGGGGATGAAAGGTGAAGAGGTTAAGATAACATGAGAGATAGTTTGCCGAGAGATGGTTGGTGGTGGTCAGTTCCACGTTGGGAGGTGCCAGTGGAATTACTGCTCGTGTGCAGGTGTGTCTCACTCTCAGAAAGTCATAATCAAACCCACAAAGACGTCGAGACCACAACCTTATTCTACGTCGTCATTGTTGTGTCGCTTCACTTTGATGAACAGAGCATTCATGGTCGACGTGGTTAGTGGCGACGAGGCATCACAGGATATGTTGAAGAATCGGATGGCCCAAAATAAAGGAAATTCACAAAGCATCACAGAATCCTAACCTTAGAGGATCCGTTCCCATATTTAATAGGGTTTGAATTTTTTATAATTTAAAATTAATATATTTGTATGTAATTAAAAAAAAAATTTGATCTCTAATTTATTTATAATAAATATTTATCAGTATAAATTTTTTATTTTTATCTTTCTTTTATAAAAAATATATATTAATTTAAAATTATAAAAAATTTAAAATTTTATGTGAGATGATTCATTAATGATTAAATTATCTAAAATTAACGAATTAAATTTTTTAATCGTTTAAAATTTTAAGATGTATTATAATGTTTTTAAAACTAAATCATAGTTTTACAAATTTTTTGAAGACTAAAAACTAAGTTGACTATTGATTTATAGGGCCTCTTATTTTTAGCTAACTCTTTTTCAATTCACCAAAAATTGTCCACGTTTAAATGATGGAAAAGAGAGGACAAGATATTAAAGTTGTACATCCATATATTTCTTTTTATTTAATTGAATAGTTTCGCCCTCCTTTCCAAGAAAAAATCGTACTTTGAAGAGTTGAAATCTTAAAATAATAATTTAAAGTACCAAAATAATAATATTGGTTTCATATGGATAACATTAACAGGTTTGTTAATAATTTAATAAAGCTATGATCAACGTTTACCAAATGAAAAAAGTAAACCAGGATTAGGCACTAATGGATGCAATGCAAATGCTCGATTATTAAAACACTACAAGACATTTAAGCATATCCAACCTCTTTTTATATGTTTATTTTTTATTACTAAAGGATATCCCACTTGAACTTATTCTAAAGAAAAATTCTCATAATTTTTAGTAAACACAGTTATTTTAAATACATTAGCCTCTCATAAAGTTTAATTAAAGAATGATTAATATATATTTTGTTTTTAAAATTATATTCAGTACTTGTGAAATTTTATATAATGTTACATACTTTTTTATTGTAATTTATTTTCTACAAATAAAATTAACGCTTTATATGATATGTATTTATTCCAAAATAATAAAAATCACAATCTTATCCTACACATAAAGTAATCTTCAATGATATAAAATAAATAAAAGGTAACATAAGTGTACTTTTTTAAATAAAGGAATATTAAATATAATTTAGTTAAACTTTAGAAGAGTTTAATTAAATTGGCCAAAAAAGCAATTATAATAACATATTTTATAATTCTTAATAAAATATATTTATATTATTGGATCAATCCACTTAGTTGTCTATATTGTATCATATTAATTAATAGTATTTAATTAATTTTTTATTTTATATTGGAAGGTATTCAAGAGTGAAAGTAAAACCTATTATTTAAGTAAGTCTCTCTCATTTCTTAATCATATAAAATTGTTATGTGACATTTTTATATATCAGGGGATGTAAATCCTCCTCAATATGTTACGATGATTTCAAAAGAGCCATAAAGGAAAGGGGAATATTTAATTCCATTAAATTGGTAGACAGGTCTTAGGTAATGTCATTTATTTGAACTTTAATGCATTGGCCAGTTATTCAGATATTGCTGTTTTAGTTGGACTGAACTCTCAGATTCAAATTCCAACCTTTTGGCAGTTAATACTTAATTCAATGGTTCATTATGATTCCGCAGTTTCAGCCAATTGTTTTTTTTTAAGTGAAGTTACCCAAAAAATAATTTCTTTTTTCTCAAAATATTTTTTTAGAAATTAAATTCTTATTAATTTTTTATACTTTTTTATAAAATATAAAACAAATTACATTAATTTCTTTTGAAATTTAGTGTTCCTTTTAATTTAAAAACTGACATTTATACCAATAGGATTTAAGTTTAAAAGAAAATATTAGTCTTTACAATGTGATAAATTAAAGTTTAAATTTTTGTTAAGAAAAGTATTTATATTTTATTTTTAATAATAATTTGAATAAGATTACTTTCAATAAAAATATATCTATAAAAAAATTTACATTTATCTCTTTTGATTTATTTTCGGTCAATTAAAAAAAATGTTTACATTAAACAAGACTATAAATTTATTTGTTTAGTGTAACAATAGATGCAATTAAATTTATACTAAGTTTCCTATAAAATTTTTAATGTAATAATAAATATAATTAAGTAATTTTATTGTTTCAAACTAAATATATACTATGTAAAATTTTGAAATTAAAAATTAATAAATATAATTTTATGAAACTTAAGAAAAAAAGAATATTCCATATCAAAATCCTTTCCCAAAAATAAAGTGATTCCATTATCCACCCATCCATCCACCCCACAAAAAGAGAGAATAGTGGGTAGGTTTCTGGGTGCAGAATCTGAAATTTGACCTTTTTGGCAGCATTGCTCGTTTGGTGAACAGATTCTCCTGTCCTTCCACCACCATTTGGATGGATGGTGGAACTAGAGAGTACAGAGCCAATTTGAAGAATTGTGAAAACAAAGGAATACAATATATATTCCTCACAAATTATACATAAATCTTTTAAAAATTAACAAGTTCATAAATAAAATAAAAATAAGATTTAATTTAATTTATTAATTATTAATTATTAATTATAATTATATATATGATTTTTTTAATTAACTATTAATATGTGATAAATTTATATATAATTTATATAAAAGAGCATGTGCATCACATTGAGCGATACGGGGCCTCCTAGAGTCATCTTAGGCAGCTTTACCTATTATAGTATTATTCATGACCTTCGTGAGAAACTTCCCATACCATCATGATTCCAGAAGAAACCTAAGTGGGATTGTGGGTCCATTAGTAGAGCAATCAAATTCCAAAACCTTCTCTTTTTGTCTCATTTTATTTAATTGATTGATAAAATTCTTAAATATTAAAAATTATTATTTTTATTAACTTTTTTATAAATTTTAAATCACTAAATATTTTATCAAGTAAAATGTTATTGACTGCTTACTTGCTACAAAACCCTAATTTTTTTGGAGGTGTAAGGTCAAACCTGTAATTACCAATAAGAATGTTTGACGGTGAAGAGTCAAGAGTGAGGAGTAAGAAAGAAAGCAATCAATGTCCTTAAAAGCTATTTTTTGGAGAAATTTTAATATAATTGACATCTGGAAGTAGGCTGTAATGTTAATGTAAGGAAGGTGTGTAGGTGAGTGGGTAATGAATGAGAGTTCAGCTTCGGGAGTTAGGAATGGAATGGCATATGCAATATTAGGTCGGCTACTTGACCCACATAGCTTGGTCTGTCCCTAGGCAGATCACTCCCACCATTGGTCCCAACAAGGAACCCTAGTACTCTAATAGCAAAGAAATTCTTATTCAATATGTATTAATGAGATCTTACACATTATATTTTAGAATTTTTCCTATTGAGGCGTGACACTTTTTTTTTTCTTCATATTTTTAATAAATAAAGTGATATTTTTAATGTTTATAATATATAATTTATCTTAAATTAATTTAATATATGATATTTTTTTATTATTTAATCTATCTAAAATATTTTATATTCATACTTTAATCGAATTAAGAAAATATAATTTTATATTTTATATTTAAAATATCCAAAATACAACAAAATATGAATAATAAATCATGAATATTAAATATCTTATAATTATATAATTTATTCAATTCCCAATATTCATATTCACTCTGTAAACAAGTATTTTATAATTAAAATTTACATAATTGTTATTAACTAAAATTAAAAGTAATAATTTAAATAATACAGCAAACCTAACTAAAAATCTCCAATAAAACAAACTCACAAGTATAAAACTTTTTTATAATATATATCATTTAATTTTGGATGTCAGAAATAGACAAATATCTTACATTTTAGTATCCGAAATTACTTTCTACACCTACTCAATTATTGATAAATATTTGCTTTTTAACTGCACCCAAACCGAGACAAATTATATAACAAAAAATAATTTCCATGTTAGTTCATGTGGATGAATAGAAGAGAACTGACTACGAAAGAATCAAAGACTGTAATAATTGAAGTGGAAAATAGAAATTTATTGGATATAAAATCTATATATTCAATATCTATTTCCCTGTTTATAAAATAATATCATTGTTTTTATTTAAATTCATAAAAAATAACTAATTACAAAATATCATGATATTTAATATTTTAAAAAGAATAAAATACTAACATACAAAGGCCACAACGATATTAAACGAATATTGGAATTCAGATTTGATGGTCTTCAGGTGAGGAAGTAAAGGATACAAGTTTAAAATTGATGTTTTGGTATTTAGTATTGACTTGCAGAGTTACAGTATCACTCATTAAAATTTATAATATACCATCATGAAAGAATTTTGCAAGCGAAATCTCATGCTAAGATGAAAATTAATTTCACAGTAAACACTTCCGTGAGTCCATTAAAGTTTTGAAGTTCACAACCATAAATTTCTCTAAAGTCTCGTCCTTAAGCTTTAAATTAACTATTCGCTTTTTCACAGTCTATATATAATCACCAATTTATACCTCCAAACGTTCAAGTGTACAGGGCTAGTCTTATAACAAGAAGCTAGAGGCATTTAAAGGAACGAAACAGTTACGTTACGAAACAACCAGCTTCTTTGGCTGGTTTTATTGTGGAAACTGGAACGTCACTATGGTTATCCAGAGTTCTTTCTGTGCGTCTTTTTATTCTCTGGTACTGTCGGACCTGAGAGGGAATAAAGGAACATAAATAAACTCAGGACTTCTATAATGAACATAAAATAAGAAACGAGTCCCAGCACGTGGAGACATACACTATTCGTCTAACGAATTGTCCCTTTATACGAGGCCTCTGTTCTGCTAGCTTTTTCCTGCTGTGGTATCGAACCTGAAAGAAGATGAAACGAAAATGCAGGAATAAGTCATTCCCTCAAATCATTAGCAGACAACCAGAATGCCTATTGGGCAATGTTTTAAAATTGAAACCATGTCAAATACTAGTTTATAATTTAATAATTTAACTGTAATCACTGAATTAATATTAATATTACATTATAATTAAATATAATAATAAATATTTTACATAATTTTATTTCATAAAAATAAAATATATCTTATATTTTTAAACAAATCAATAAACTACTAATCAATTTTAAAAAAAATTAAAACCATGTCATATTATACAAACTATTGATTTTTTTCTTTTTTCCCTTCATTTCTCTCTTTTTCTTCCCTCTCTACTTCTTTATCTTTTTTGTTATAAATGTCTTAAAACTCAAAAAAGACTAATTTTTTTCAAACCAATTAAACTATTCAATCGGCCAATTTTGACCGAGTTTTTTGATTGTTGACCTTTCTTTACAAAGCTAATTTTAAAAGTTGATTTGATCGAAGTCATAGTTCGATCCAGTTTTTAAAACAATACTTTTGGGACAAACAACATCTTTAAGGTTAAATGAAACTATAAAGTATTTAGTAAAGCTGAAAATACGTCGATAAGCTATCTATTTAACCATAAGCTTTAATCATGTAAATATATTCAGAACAATTTCCAGAAGTCAAGCATATTATGGGTCATGTAACCAGAAAAGTACATGTAAGCAGAAAAGTACATTACCCTTTTCTCAAAGCATCTTTCTTTTCTCTTTTGACGAAATTTGGTCAAGGCAGCCTCTCTCAATGCAATTCGTCCTTCATCTGTTCCATCCCCCCTACTGTTTTTCCTGTCAATGTCACTGGCTCCAGTGCTCCCGGCAGCAATATTACCGCTTTCTACAGTTACAATTCTGGTTGTTAAGTTGGTACTGCTTCCGTTTTGTCCATTGCTCCCTTGATCACTCTCAGAAGCACTTCCGTTGCTCCCAGTAAAGTTAGCAGCATTACTTTCTACCGGCCCTTCAAACACATTTGACGATACACCATGATCTGACTGAAGTTCCAGTTTTGCATTGTGGGCAATATGACTATAATGGTGAAGGTGACAATGATTATGCTCAACATGGAACTTTTGTTCAGAGCCTTCCACTTGTGCTTTAACCATAACCATCCCTGCATTTTCTGCCAGGGCAGAAGAAGCACTGCTGTTCTGAACAGTTAGGAGTGCAGAAGAATTGAAAGACCCAACTCCTGTTACAGACTCCGGCTTCTTGTCAAAAGCTTCTCCTTTCGTACTAAGATGTATATTAGTGGAGGCCATGTCATTGATGATGTTGCTCCCACTAGACTGCTGATTTGGAAGAGTGCCATTTGAACGAGATGGAAAGTTGTGCGTTGTCTCAGTATTTGGTGCAACTGAACTATTATCTAGTGGAGAACAGCTTCCTACATTTCCAGTTTGAGCCTGATAAAAGTACAGAAATATTAGGTTGGGTTTTGGCACCACACACTTTCTTCCCAGCCATTTTCACCAGCATCTGCTTGCTACCACTGAAAAATAACTACAACACAGTATTTTCTCCATATGGTACTTTCAAACCTTTGGTAGTTCTCTCTTGTTAAATGTGCATTGCACATATGCATCCATAGACGATGAAGAATGAGGAAATGTAACCAAAAAAAAAAAATAGATATACTGGGATTTGGGGGAAAATGCAAATGCTATTTTTAAATATTAGTGTCTGATTTCTAAGGACCATAGAATATAACCTGATTAGCAGAAGCAGTGTTATATCTGCAAAATAAAGAAAAGAATGTTACGTTTTAGATGTTATTAACCAACATTATTTATCTAACATGTACTCCCAATAGAAGGTTGTATAGGCAGCAAATTTATCTTACTTTGAGAAAGCAGACAGATCTGAACGCCTTAAGACATTGCGCTCATCACCTGCCACATTTTTAGAATCTCCTACTCCTCCTAGCCTCTTCAAAGTTAGTTCCAGAGATGGATGTTGTTTAGGGCAACCACTTGCTTGAGTTTGTGAGATGCTGGAAAAGCCATTGGTAGTGTTCAAGTCTCTGCTTTCAGCCTGTGGACTGCTGCTATCAGTTACTGGATCAAGGACATTCAAAACCTGATCTTTACGAGTCCCAGTTTTATCACCGTTATATACCATATGTCCTTTTCCACAGACATTACTGTGTCCTTTATTGTGTTGCTTTCTATCTACATCAGACAGATTATTCATCCTTCTACCCACTGGATTAGAGGACAACTCTTCAGGTCGACAATCTAGTCGCATATTTAGGGAGATTCCCATCCCCAAGTCTTTGCCCATTGCAACATCTTCTGGAAAGTAAATGTGTGCTTTATTTGGGTGAAAAATGCAGAGAAAGAAAGATAAGCAAATGAAGGCATACCCAGCAGTTCACTCTGTTTGTGGCACTCTTTTTCTGTCACATGCACCCATGTACTACTAACATATTCGAGCTTCGTATGCATCACCTGGGCACATGTGCCATCAGGGGCATCAACCAATTGTTTAGGAGGTGAAACTGGGTGAGGGCTGCTGGTTTCAACTGGACATTTAGTCCATGAACTCTACAAGAGAAGAACTTTGATATGATCTTTGGGTTTCTGATAAAGACTTACTGGTTTCAACAATATGTGATTTTAAAGATGAATGGGCAAGTTAAGAAATAATTAACAAGGCAAACAGCACCTAATCAGGCTATTCCCATTTCCCCTACCAATAAAAGAATACCAATGACTGGATTATTGCAATGATGTGAGAAATAGATATAGCAAGATGATTCATTGTAAGTAGTTGCAATAGCTACTTGTCATGGCAAGCAGCTAGCACACACTGCATTTGCTAAGATGATCATATCATGTATAAGTTGCACTAGATCAATGACAGGTGCTCATTATTCTGCTTTTCTTTATTGCTAACTTGGGTTAACATCGATAGCAATATTTGACTACTAGACTCTTAAAACTCCTTTGTTTTTTATTCCCAACTTCCCATCGTTTACTTTCTTTACTTTCTCTTTGACTATTATCAATATCATTTATCAGTCAGTCCAACCATCAAGTCACAAGCTTTCTAAGACTCATAAACTCGAATATAGAAATTTTAACCTCACACTCCCATGATCCAATTTTAATATACTACAAGTCTATGCATATTGGTGTTCAATTCTAAAGCCCAAAATCCTGTCGCAGTGGCTAGACAAAATAATGAGAATAATGGATCAATAATAGCTTATAGTTGTCCAAGCTTACTTGCCTCATATCAAATCTAACATTCAAATACGCCAAGCCAATTGATGATGATATATTAGTTAACAAACCCACGGTCAATTTTAAATCTTATAAATTGTTTCCATGAATAAGCAACTAAATACTAAACAATGATATAGACACAGCATACTGATATATCAACTGTCAAGTTTTGCCTCTATGATATAACAAAAAATCATTGCGTAGCATAAATTCAATGAAGAAAAATCTTCATATGTCATGAGATGTGTGCATTACCTGAGTCCCACTTCCATTGTCACTTCCATCTCGCACATTGAAGCCTTTACTTCCAAGGTCATTCTCATCACTACTGTCACTGTTGTTTCCAGTTACATCATCATTACTTCTTGACTTTGCAGATTTTCTGGTCTGTGTCCCACTTTCACTCCCACTACCACTAGACTGAGGAAGTGTATTAATCCAAGTTGAGGAGTGATTAATTATTTAACAATGAATTGGGATATAAGTTGATCAAATATAAGATTCACAAGATCAACATAAATTATCATGTCATATAAACCAAATAAATGACAGTAATTCATATACACTGCTAATTTTATAAGCATGTTTGCTCATTTTCTCTGTTGATTCTTACATCACCTGGGAGCCAACATTCACACTTGTTTGAGTACATGCCTGAAATGGAAATGTAAAGCAACTCACACTGTGACATCTTCTCCAAACGTGCTGCCAGAGGTTTTTAAGTTCATTCCTCCGAATGGGTTTCACTAAAAAATCAACTGCACCCTTTGACAAACACTTAAAGACTATACCCATAGAATCATGAGATGACATCACTGCATGCATTTTTTGCAGTAAAACGAAACACCGGATGAGCAATAATCATGAAAATAATATACTTACATTTGAAACAAAGTATTACTTTGGAATGGTACTTACTAATTACTGGGATATTCTTGAGAGCTTTGTGGCTCATGATCTTGCACAAAAGACATATTCCAGATAAAATAGGCATAGCTACCTCAGTTAGGATGAGATCAATTTGATTGCCTGGATCTTCTAATATTTTCCATGCTTGAAGACCGTTGGAAACAGCAACGACTGAAAGGACCACAGGTGAATAGATTTAAATGATTATGGCTTTCACTATTCAAACAGCTGTTTGTTTAGATGTTAGAGCGGCACTTATCCATTAAAATAAAATTGATATGGGACTCCAATCGCGAACAATCCAAACCGCAAGTTTTTCTGTTTATAAACATATATATATGCAACAAGATTGTAACTAATCCCTATAATAGAAACTTGAAATCATAATATTCATAATTCATTTTGTCCTCCGTATGACCATATATCAGAAGCTACTGAGTACGATAAAGGACTCCAAGGTTGGATACCAATAATGGGAACTCCCTGGTTGATCCATAGCCTAGAATGATGTAACTGTGAAGAAGCAGCTGTATTTTAAAATTGCATTAACACATAAGACTTACAATCCATCAACAAGGTAGAAACAGACAGACTTACAACATGAAAGAAACAGATGGGATTCTCTCCAACATCCTCTGAAAATGTTAGTGCTTAAGGTTTTTAAACCCACAGGCTAAATGTTTTGAATACAGTGGAGCTCTCAATTGAGAGTGGCTGGGAAAACTAATCAAGACTCTGTGGTTGAAATCCAAACATCAATCTGTATGTGAAAGATAAATATTATAGAATCATTTTGTCAAGAAATTAAAGTAAAAACTATGAAATTGGTATGGAAAATCAAATGCAGCTTATCTTATACATCTTTATCTTTGTCCTGCTGGAAGGAGTGGATGCAACTTGTAAGTCACAAGAAATGAACTTAAGTGTCAGGCATGAACAAAAATTACAGAAAGAATTAATTACCTTCATAACTACAATTTCTTAATAGTGCACTCACAACATGGCGTGTTGAATCATCATTTTCCACCAGCAAAACTTTTATTGATCTCAAAGGGAGAAACCGCTCCCATCGTATCACTGGCCCTTGAGGTTGTTGTTGTGATACCTGCAAGCTCTCACGAATTTGAATCAGCCCCCTCACCACACTGCTTCCATCTTCAGTCACCTTATTAAATCTTGCATCATCTTCAGTGGATGATCCAGAGCCTTGTCCTCCATTAACTACTCCATTATTGAATCCCTTAGTGTCAGGAATCTTATGATTTTGATCCACCAAACCTCTATGTCCAACAACATTATTGCTCATTGGAGCAGCCCACGTCATCTATGTCCACGTTCAAAAAAGAACATGGATGAGGAATTAACAGGACCATACAAATGCAACAGCCTTGTTGTGTCTGTCATGAATTCTCTACACCTTAAGCATATCAATTATCAACTTCTGCAAACGAAAATCTCACTCAATCAAGTAACTGCTTTTTCCAATATCAGAATCCTGAATAGTAAATGACTCTCTACCTAGTGGTACTCCACCACCGAGGCCCAACCAAGTTATACATATAGCACGGGGAGGAAAAGGAGGAAGTAATAATACTCTTTAAGAAGAGTCAATCAATAATAGTTCGGGCCAATTGTCAACAAACCATACATGGGAATCTACCAAGACAACCTGATACAAATAAATCCATCTCTTCAAAAAAAAAAAAAAAAAAAAAACCAAATACTCAAAAACGATAAATTTAAAAGAGATCCATTAAAATGGATGGACAACCCATTTGTGAACCAAAGCTCCCTCTGTCAGTCCAAGGTGCTACTTTCCGTTCATACTCATATTCTTGGAAATAGATACAAGTAAATAACCAGATTCACTCACCGTCCGCACAGAAACTGCTGAGAAACTCTGAAACAACATGCAGGTACTGAGATACTAAAATAGAATATTCTACGATGAGAAATTAGCACAGACTACAGAAACTTGAAAATGAAACCAAATAGAGACTCCCGAGTACACACCTAAATAACTCGAGGTCTTGAATCCAGATTTTATTCTAGGATTTTCAGCACTATCCAGGTTATGTACGGTATTTATAACTACAGTTCTCTCAACCAAGCAAAACACAAATTCCAGAAACTATAATCTAGCCTTTTTTTTTATAATATTACTATAATAATAAAATTTTCCATGTACATATTTTCCATCCACCGAAAATGGCTCGAAGATCCATCTACTCAAGGATAAGTGAAGGAAAGATGTGAAAGAACGAATATAAACAATAATATATTCATTGAAGAATATAGATACAAAATTTGACCTCCTTCCAAAAAGTAACATAAGAAACTTACCTGCAGAGCTTCACTGATGAGAGCCAAAACGCCATTTTTGTAAGCTCGATGGAGAAACTTCAAAAGCAAAATAAACAAAGACAAATATACAAACAAAGAGCTTCAAAGCAGATTCAAAAAAACCAGAAAAAGAAATTCCAGCAGACAAAAGAAGAGAAGCTTCAAATCTTCGTTTGATGCTCTTCTCATATAGAAATTTCAACTTTGCTGTGAAAATCACTTGACTGGCAGAGAAATCGCGAGGCCAAAAGGTTAGAGAGAGAGAGAGAAAGGGTTAGCTAGGAGGAAGAGAAGATATTATTCGAAGGAGGCTGACGTGTAAGAAATGAAGGTGTGGAGTGGCTCGAAGTTCCATGTGGGATGAGGGGCCACATGACGTGGACAATGTCAGAGGCATTGAATTGCATGAGCTGGACAAAATCTAAAGCAGCAAGGTTAGAGAGAGTAAATCGAATCTAATGCGATCTTCCAGATCTGAAAGCGACCACGTGGCTTATTACAGCGAAGGTATAAAGGTTTTGCCTTAAAGATGTCATCCCTAGTCCGAGAGGAAACGACGCCGTCCCTTCTTCCATGTGCCTTACACTTAGCGTAAAGTAAAACAAGGGGTCTCGCAGTTTGAACCGATTTCTATTTTATTTTTTAATCGAATTATCCAATTCATCATACCTCCAATTTGGGTGCCATAATTTCTTGTCCTTTAAAATGATGTCCACCACTTACAATTCATGCAATTTCAGTTTTTCATCATTTTATAATTTTTTTAAAAAAATTATACACCCAAAAATTATATCACGAATTCTGATTTTTGTTATTTTATGATATATATAATCTGTCTTAAAACATTTTTTAAATCTTTTATATAGTATAATTCGTTTCAACATGAGATGAATTTAGGAGAAAGAAATAGCAGAAGAGACCAAAAAATAAGAAATGAGTTAAGAGAAAAAAAGTTTTAAAAAATTAAACAGAGGGATATATAAATGTATTAAAGAGAGAGAGAGAAAATTAAAAAGTTTATTTTAGTATTATAAATTTAGAATTATACAACTTGATAAATATTATTTATCAAATTAAAAATAAAATAAAAATTTATGGTTTTCTGTTATGATGTAGATATGAAATATTTTTGATAAATACAAATAAGTATAATAAAAAAATAGATAAGTATCTATTCATTGACATTTTTTATCAACTTGTATATAGTAAATACTATTTTATATAGAATTCAAAATAAAATACAAACTTATATTTTTTAAATTTTATAAGACCTTTTTTTATAATTTAAGAATATTGTTAATAATAATATGATTAATTATTAGTAGCTTAGCATGCTTTTTTTAAGTGCATGCTATTTCTTTTTCACAAAAACTTCTTCTTTTAGTGCATATTGTTAGTCATATTATAGATTTTTGTATCTCTTTTTTTAAATTTTTTTCTATCTTATTTCTCTCTTAAATCTATAGTATTTTTTCTCTCTCTCTTTATCACTTTTTTTTTTGGATTTTGTACCTAAGTCTACCTTTTTTCTAATATTTTTAAAATTATCTTATTTTAAATCAAATCTACAAAAATATACTGCTTTTTATGTAATACTACAAATTCATTAATACTTTTAGCTAATTCTATTCAAAATTCACTCTTATTAAGAGTGAATTTATGGTCAAAGAATGTTAACCATCAATTTACTCTTTGTAAGAATAAATTTAGTTTAATTCTCTAATACTAAAAGCGAATTTAAACATATCACACAAGTCAAATTCACTATCACGGTAAACAAATTTACTTTGATAAATTCAAGTTTGGTATTGGTGAATTAGGCCTCCTTAAAGGAGATTCCTCTGCCTCTTTCTCAGCGTGAAAACATCAGTGGGCAACATAGTTTTTGGACTCGAACTGGTCATTGACCCAATGAGGAGTTCGAGTCACCAGGTCGCTAGTCCAACTGTCAGTTACTAAAAAATTGGTAAATAAATAAATAATAAAATTATTTTTTGTTATTTTAAAATTACATGAATCATTAAATAAAAATATCAAATTATAAGTTTGATATATTTTAAGTTATGACGATATAATTTAAAATAAACTTAAAGTTAGTCTTAATTTTATTTATTATAAGTTTTTATTATTTAAAATTAAACATTGAATATATAAATAAGTACTAAAAAAGTATTAGAGTTACTATATATTATAATATTTAGTTATTTCTCATTTGCAAAAGCAATAAATCACAAAATCATAAAAAGTAATAGAAATTAAGCACTGCAACTAATACATTAGTTTTAGGATTATTCAATACATGTTATAAATAAGTTATAAATTTAACATCTTATAAGAATAATATCATAATTTAACAAAATAAAGAATTTTTTTAAAAAAAGTGAATCGGGTCAACCAGGTCTGGGTTGGTGCAGGGTCATCAGGTTAATTAAAAACTCAACAAGTCACTTCGGGTTATAATGGGGTCGCTTGCAAAATAGTAATATGCATTTTATGACACTAAGACAAAGCAACAAACAATTAGACATGTAGTTATGTATACAAATATTATTGAATGTTATGAGTCAAAATTTTAGATAATAATTAATCATGTAAATGACTTTTTCTCTCACAGTAATTAACAATCATGTGAATGAATTTTTCATAATTTATATTGTATTAAAAATCTTGTTTTATGTATAACTTTTTAATTTTTGTTTAAATAAGAACACAATAAGATTTCTTTACTTTGTAAATGAATATAATTTTATTTTTAAAATAATAATTACAAGAGTGTTATATCTTTTAATTTTAAACAAATATTATAGATAACATTTTTTTATATACTCAAACAAATATACTTTAATATATATATGAATATAATCATATAGAAAAAGAGACAAATAAAAATAGATTTTCAAATATCAAATTACAAGAACAAATAATAATTTTGCACAAATATCAAATTAGAAACTAAGTTTATACAATCGCATTGATCACGGTTGCATTTGTTGCCTATTTGGACATGACTTACGAGTTTGCCCTCTTGTCTACAAAGTTTGCACTTTGGTGCCTTGGTTCCTTCCAAACCATTTCGTTGCATATTCGTGTTAACCGCGATCATCCCAGTGAATGCAACGTAGATAGGTTAGGTATCAATCTGGAACCATTAATATTCATCCAGTACTGTTCCTCTCTAATTGGATGGAATGCATTACTGTAAGAAGCGATGATATTTTTCAACCTATAAATTAGGTTGACGTATAACTAGTAATCATGTGACATATTTGTACATGAGCAAGCACATGATATCATGGGAATCCTAGTGACTAAAACTTCCCACAATCACAGAACCTCTTGTGCAAATGAACTTTACACAATTAACCAACTTGTCAATTGTGCTGATTGTATGGTTCTCACACTTCAAAGTAGGCTATCTCCAAGTTGAATAGTTTGATAATGCAAATAGTCGCTTTGGCCACATTCTTTGATAATTGTCTCTGTTATGGTGAAATGCAACACTACCAGCTTCATTTGATAGGAAGGTTATACAAGGCAGTAATCTTTTCTAAATTTGATATGAAATCAGAATATTATCAAATTAAGATAGCTGAAAATGATTAATATAAAACTGCTTTTATTGTACCTTTTAGGAATTTTAAATGGAATGTAATGCTAATGGAATTAAAAAATGCCCATTCAGAATTCCAAAATATAATGAAATCTATATTAAATCCATATACTAATTTTGCTTTAGAATATTTAGATGATGTACTAATATTTTCCAACCTTGTTGAACAACATATAAAACATTTAAATATCTTTAAAAAAATTGGTAAAAGAAAATGGGATGGTTATCTCTAAAAAGAAAATAAAAATAGCTCAAACTAAAATAAGGTTCTTACGGCATGAAATATATCAAGGAACCATAACTCCCATAGCAAGAAGTATAGAAGTTGCAAATAAATTTCCTGATGAAATAAAAGATAAAAATACTTTACAAAGATTTTTAGGATGTCTTAATTATGTATCCGAATTCATTCCCAAAATAAGACTTATATGTAAACCCTTATTTAATAGACTTAAGAAGAACCCTAAGCCTTGAAATTTAGAAATAACCCAAGTTATTAAAGAAATAAAAACTTTAGTTAAAACCCTTCCTTGTCTTAGCATTCTGCATCCTAAAGCTTTTATGATAGCAGAAAATGATGCGTTTGAAATAAGATTTGGAGTAATTCTTAAGTAGAAATATTTAGATAACCCAAAGCAAATAATTAGGTTTCATTCAGGAGCTTAGGTGGGAGCTTAAACTAAATATAGTACAATTAAAAAAGAAATAGTTTCAATTGTTTTATGTGTTACTAAATTGCAAAGTGATTTAAAAAATAAAATTTTTTTATTAAGAGTTGATTGTAAATATGCTAAAATGATTTTAGAAAAAGATGTTAAAAATATTGTCTTAAAACATTTTTTGTCAGATGACAAAGTATCTTATCTTGTTTTGATTTTGAAATAGAATTTATAAAAGAAGAAAAATAATTTTATTCTTGATTTTTTAACAAGATAATTTTTACAGGGAATTACCCCCTGCTCCTTCTCCATGAGGCCTTCTACTCCCAGAGGAAAAGGACTGTCTTTGGATGACTTAGCACCTTCTTTCACCAAAGCAGCCAACCAGCCTAATAAGAATTCACCCATTCCTAAATCTTCAAATGTTCCAACTAATTCAAAAATTAATTTGAGACAGTCTTCTTCCCCTGCCCATGTACCTAAAGATTTCCATATCAAAGAAACCTGCCAAAATATAATTACCCTTGAGCCAGAATTTGCTAATTTACCTCCGTTTGATATAATAGCCAAATTTTCTCCTAAAGGTTAGGGTTGGATCCCTAAAACCACTAGCCTAAAGAAAAATAAAAAAAAATTCTTTTAGTTCATTCTTCTTAAATCAGTAGAAATAATTCTAGAAGCAGACCCAAACAATTCAAAAATCATTATTTATTCTAAATTGAAAATAATTAGCGTTTTATCTTTTTTTGACTGGGGACAAAAATCCGTTAATAGAGAATAGGTTTTCTTGACCTTTTGACCCTCCTACTTATAATTATTTTAATTATCAAGATGCCTAGAAGAAAATTCTTTTTGAACCTAACTCAAGGCATTCTTGGTGCCTGAGTTTTAAAAATCCATTACCTTTAAATTTGTCCTCTTGGTTTCAGGATTGGTTCGTTCAATATGGACCAGTCAAGTCCATTCTTCCTAATTTTATTGTTAAATATTATGAAAATTACAAGACATTAACTCCTCGAATGCCTCTTCATATAAAATTATTAAATTTTTGTCCCACCATAAGGGTGAGTTGGCTAATGTATTATGTTTAAAAATAAAAGTCTTTTGTTGGAAGAAATTCCAAATTGAATTTCTTGAAGAAAAATTCAGATATTGAAAATTGGGAGGTCCATCAATTCGAAGACTCCTGAAAGGCAATGGCCTTTAGTTCTACTTTTCTTAATTTTGAAGGCCTGTCTAAAACAAAATTAAAAAAAATTTTAATTACGAAACTTTCCACTTTGGATTCTGATGAAGAAAAAGGTTTGGAAGAAGTGAAAGAAAATACCCCTAATTTAGAAGATAACTGTTATAATATCCAAATGGCCCAAGATCTGAACAAATTGTAGCAATCATTTTGTTTGTGAATTGATTTGAACTCGTCAAATGTAAAAGAAAAAAATTAAGAATTGAATGGCGGGCCTAGCTTGCCTTTATGGAAAGGAACACAGATGAAAAGATTCTACATTAGAAGACGACAAAAAGCTTAGTTGAAAAGATTACGAGTCAGAATAAAAGTTGTAGTCTGAATTAAAAAAAAAGAAAAGTTATCTCTTTTCAGGACATCACATACTAAAGTTGAGATACCGTAAAGGCAAAAATATAAGTTGAAGTTAAGAAATTTTTGAAGTCCAAATAATTGTACCTTAAGTTTTAATTCTGAATTTTTTGTAATTTATTTTGAAGTCCAGCTCTTAAAGACATTGCTTAGTTCAGACATTCCTGTAAGCATTTCAAATATTATAATTTCAATAATATTTCTATATTTATCCTTATTTCCTTTATCTTTAGTTATCTTATTTTGAATTTAATATTGTTGATAAGAATTGTAGTTTAAGAAACAATTTATAGTGTAACTAAATGTTAAATAATTATATATTATTGACTTAATTACCTCTCTTTGTTTCTTCTTTATTTTTTAATTTTTTATTTAATAAAAAGGGAGACATAAAAGAAAGATAAACTTTTCTAAAATCTCTTCCTGTTAATAATTAAATTTCATAAAAAAATTTAAATTAAAACTTTATCTTATAAAATTGTCAAACCTCAAAACCTCCTGAGCTATAATTGAAGTGACTTACGTATTTGATGAATGTGTCAAGCTTATTCTTTCCCAAACTAAGTTATTGGGTTATAAAGCACAAAAAGTAATGCTTATGGTCCATATAATACTTGAAACTCTTGGTTTGTATATATTTACTTAAGATATATGTTTCATGTTTGTAATTAATATATAAGTATTAAAATATAAATTTTGTTAACCAACGCTCTTATTAAAAATATTCCTATTAATTGATAGTTTTAAATTTTAAAAAGTTAATAAAATAATTTATTTTATTAATGAATTTTATATGTATAAATTTTAATAAATTTTATCTAAACCTCTATTTCTCTTATTTTTTTCATTGTTTTATTTCTTCTCTCTCTTCCTACTCTATAACAAAAAAAAGGCCAAAAAATTAAATAGAAAGGAATTTCTTTAAAAAAAAACATATGGTCTATGTAGAGCAAAAAAAATGGTATATATGAAATTTTTTTTAAATATATATTTTATGTTATCTTATTTATGTATCAGTCAATTATAATTAATTAAATTTTTTTATAATGTATGAATTCATTAATATAAAATTAAAAAAATTAGTCAGGTTAAAAGTCTAACAAGATGCTTAAATATTACTATAATTTTTTTAAAATATTAATATGCCTTTTTTTTATAAAAAATGCTTTATAAAATTAAATTGGACAGTCATAATTATTTTATACTAATAAAGTTATTTTAATCATATTTTTATGAAAACATATTCTCGAGTCTTTGTTGCCAGGTGAAGGGGATACTGCTGACGGGTAAGGATGAAGGAGTGGACAGGGTCAAAACCGTACAACTACAAAACACAGCACACTAGGGAGTAAAACTCCCACGACGTCGTTTCAAAGAAAGCCAGTGAGGAACATGAATGAGCACCCCTGGAAATTCAGCGCGCTGCAGCGCTGGGTGTTCTTCTAGAACAATTCCCACAGAGAGAGAAACACACGGAGAGCGATGGCATTGTTGCGATCGGTGGGCGTGAAAGCTGTTAAAGGACCATCTTCGTTCCTCAGTTTAACACACAGGTTACTCCATCGTGATCAATCCCTAAGGGCGCGAGCATTCTCGTCCGTCCTATCGCCGCCGTCCAAGGCTGTTGTGTACGACCTTCAAGGACCACCTGATTCCGTCACCAAGTTGATAGACCTTCCACCTGTTGAGATTAAGGAGAATGATGTGTGCGTCAAGATGCTTGCTGCTCCTATCAATCCCTCCGATATCAATAGGATAGAAGGTTTTTGCTATTTTGCTGATTCTGCGTTCTTATTCTTTAAATGTTGATCTCTGTGTGTTAGGTTGAGTCACAGATAGGAATAGTTTGAAATCAAATAATT
The DNA here is from genome assembly GCA_031216115.1 of Senna siamea. Classification (NCBI taxonomy): domain Eukaryota; kingdom Viridiplantae; phylum Streptophyta; class Magnoliopsida; order Fabales; family Fabaceae; genus Senna; species Senna siamea. The sequence continues at coordinate 18,131,612 of CM062356.1, forward strand.
ATATATGTTGGTGTTGTAGGTGTGTATCCTGTGAGGCCGCAACCCCCGGCTATTGGTGGGTATGAAGGCGTCGGAGAGGTGCATTCAGTGGGCTCTGCAGTTACTGGTCTATGTCCCGGTGATTGGGTCATTCCTTCTCCTCCCTCTTCTGGTGCGTCGTTCTTTCTTGTTTCAGCATTTGATCATTAGTAAACATTCTACCAACTACCAAAGTTCATTAAATTAAACCTTGCTATGTATTAGTATCGGTTCTTTACTGTTTGTGTGTGCTTGTGCCCGTCTCACACTAGTTTTTTATTTTTTTAAATTTACGCTTAGCCATAGAATCGAAAATCAATACACCACAGCATAGCTTGCCCCCCGGTACCAAAAAGTTGAATTCGAATGCAACAAGAGAATGGTTGAAAGCTCGTTACTTTATCTAGTTGTGACATGTGAGCATTAAGCGGCTTCGAAGACTTCATACTACCAATCTAGAAAGCATGCCTGATTCTGCTTTTTTTAATTCATACACCCAAAATTGGTGAAAAATGCATATTTTGGTCTCTAATAGGTAGAAACATGCATATTCTGATTGAAAGGTATTTGATTATCCTCGGGCACAGGAACTTGGCAAACATATATCGTCAAAGATCAGAATGTGTGGCACAAAATAAATAAGGATGTACCTATGGAATATGCTGCTACAATTACTGTCAATCCTTTGACTGCTCTAAGGATGCTGGAAGAATACAATACTTTGAATTCAGGTACTGTAGTTTTCTACAAGTTAATAAATTTTCCTTCAGGAGTTAAGTAATTTATGCCTGCTTGAACTTTGTATTTTGTGCATCAATAGGAGATGCTATTGTGCAAAATGGGGCCACGAGCATGGTTGGGCAATGCGTCATTCAGCTTGCACAAACTCGTGGCATTCACAGCATTAATATAATAAGGGACAGGTGCTGATTTGATAGTTCTTTGAAGATTTAGTGAGCTTCTAAGCGTCCATGTTTACTGAAGCTCAATTAAATAGTTAGATTCAAGCGTCTTCTGTGTTTATTTTGATAACATTCTCTTATATGAAAAATAAAAATAACATTTTCTTTCTCCCTTCTTCCCCCTTTAATGATAAAAGTATACTTATGAAGAATCTCATTTTTGCATGCCTAATCATTTCTCTGCAGGGCTCGGATTGATGAAGTAAAGGTAAAACTTAAGAAATTGGGAGCAGATGAAGTTTTTACCGAGAGCCAATTGGAAGTGAAGAACGTTAAGAGTCTCTTGGTATCTTTTCAGTCTTAACTTATCATTGTTAATTTGGCTTATGGCTTCTGCTATGGGATGAATGTCAACTTATTCATTTGAATGTTAATAATAGTTATTGTTATTATGTTTTTTTCCTCCCTGTAAAAAGGCATGTGGGAAGGATAGTCTGGATATGTTTCTACCTGTCCCATTTGCATTTAGACTCCTGAGATTAATGGTGTGCTTTGTAAGAGTAGAAATAGGAGTAGCTGGAAATTGACTATGTTCGGATCATACATCATGTACAGACAAATTGTTTACCTCCCCTCTCCCCTTTCATCCTTTTCTACTCCTACCAAGGTGGCGCACAAATATCAATGGCAGTTGCATTCAAAATTGCTTTGTGGAATTAATGCCTGTATCATCTGCAAATAATTTATTTTACATCTCATTGACTTGCTAGGGTAATATACCTGAACCTGCATTGGGATTTAACTGTGTTGGTGGCAATTCTGCTTCTCTGGTTCTCAAATTTTTGAGGTATAGCATGGGAAGTTTGATAAAGAGTTGCAACTTTCTGTGATATTGAAAAATGTCATTCTCTCTTGAAGATTTAAAAAATTTTATGCCTTGCAGACAAGAAGGAACCATGGTGACATATGGTGGAATGTCTAAAAAGCCTATCACTGTGTCAACTTCATCCTTCATATTTAAGGTTAGGCAATAACGTCCCCTCATTTTCTTCACTGTCCTATATGATTACTTTGGTTTGTGACAAACATGGTGAAGCATAAAACAGAATCAACTGCAGGTATGTTAGGTCAGTTAAAACATGTTAAAGTTGCCCATAAAAGATGTTGTCAAAGAGCATGTATCTCCCTCAAGTATACGCCTGACTGAAGGAAGAAAAATTAAAGATAAGAAGTTGGTAAAGTATCTGAATAGGGCTCTTTATATATTAAACTGATGATGTCTAGTAATATATACTATGCCTGATTGTGTGGGGCTTGGGGTGTTAACGATATTAGTGAAGAAGTCGAAGCCACGTAACCTGGGTTTCTTCAAAATTCAACTGGGAATCTTGTTTGGGTTAGGGAGGTTTGAGCTCACCAAATACTTGATAGTTCACAAACCAGCTGAGGTACCGATGAGATTTTAAACTACTGTAGTTCAAGAACATGATGTAGCATCCCAGTTTAAAATTTGCAACAAAAGCAACCTAAGAAAGACTTCAGGCCATCACTTTAGAATTGTAGTTTGCTGTTGTGGTGTTTGTTATTAGAGACTTCATGGATTGTAGGAATCAAGATGCCCTTAGATCTGCATGATCGGGGGCTTATTTGGGTTTTAAATTACCTACCCACAAAACTCTACTTGGCTGCTTAATTGACTAAATAACCAAAATTAGTACCAAATACAGAAATGAGGGTTTTAGATAAATGGCATCTTTAAAATTTTATATTAATTGAAGCACTCGAAATGGAAAATAAGTGAGAAAGCAAGACTAAAAGTTGTATTGGACCCTGCTTCTCGATATCACTTTATGTCATAATGTATTTATGCCATCGTCTTGAAATATAATGTGCCTATCTGCTTAGATAGACAAGAATATTGCTCTGGTTTATAAGTTGTAATTATAGTTTAGAACTACATATATGCAGGATCTTTCCTTAAGGGGATTCTGGTTGCAGAGGTGGATGACAACAGATAAAGCTGGACAGAGCAGAAAAATGATAGACAGCCTTTTGGATCTTGTCCGAGATGGAAAGCTGAAATATGAGTACGTCTCAAATTCCACGTTACCTCTTGGAATTTATTTCCTGTAATAAACTGTTCACTTCCAGTTTCTCATTGGGTCAACAGATGAATTTGATATATTGTTTACCCCATTGCAGGATGGAACTGGTTCCATTTGACAATTTCAAGACAGCATTGGATAAGTCTCTTGGCAAACTTGGGAGCCAACCTAAGCAAGTGATCATATTCTAAAAATGAAGCAGGATTCAAGGATGAGGTTGTTGATACTTTATTTACGTGTTCCTTGGGGAAGGGAGCTCAATATTTTATCTGGTAATTGTATTGCTCTTTAACACGCACCTTGATCTTGTAGATCCCCATTTGTATAGAATACGAACAGCGAGAAATCTCTAATAAAGTTGCTTCCACCGTGCCAAAGGAAAATGGTCGAACTAGGTTGCTATTTTCTGATGCGGTGAACAAATGGACGTGGCAGCGAGAACTTCTTGGGTAGGCAACTAACATTAACGACTACATTGAATGTGGAATAAACCGATACATTCTTAGCAGGCTGTAAACAAGCCCAGAATGTTTAGGTACAACTCAGATTTTGATGATGAAGGATAAATATAGTAAAAAAGATTAGTCTCTCATATTGTGATAAATTTAAATTTATAATTTTATTAAAAAATATATTTATATTTAGTGTTTGATAATATTTTGTATACGATTGTCTTTGATAGAAAGATATATGAAAAAAATTAAAACAAAATAAATGAGTAGTTTAGGATTGTTAAGTTTTATTTTGTTAAATGATAGTCCTAGTTTGTTTAATACAAGTTTATATGAAATTATATAATAAGTCATAATTAATTAAAAAAATACAAAAAATAAATATATAATTTTAAAATTTGAACTTTAAAAAATTGATATCATTGAACAACATTTAAATGCAAATTAATTATATTCTAATCAGTTTGGAGATTACACTAATTCATGAGTTTTATAGAAAGAATATATTAATAATTTGATTTTTTAAACGATACATGTTTTTGTAATTTATTTTTTTAAAAATAAAATGTTTTAATTTAATATCTAGATACGTCTTAATTAATTTAGTCTTTTATTTAATATGATGAATAAAATATTAATAGAAGTTGATTGAATTATTAAATAATAAATTAAATTTTTAATAATAAAAAATAAAATAAAATATATCATATTTATAAATCATATATAAAAAAATATAACATTTTGATTATATATAAATTTTAAGGCCAAAATGTATATAGCACCCTTGAGTTTTGAACTTTTACACATAACACTTTTGAATTTTGAAACTCAACAAAAAATACTCTTAAACTTTAAAAACCTTGCATATAACACTTATTCGTTAAATCTTCTGTTCAAAAGATAAAGATCAAAGCTACATTAGTTAACTTTGACTCCACGTAAACAAGCATGCTGAGTTGGATCAAGGATATTTTGATCTATTTTCTTTTTTTCTCTTTCTTCCTCCTCTTCTCTTTCTCTTTCGTCTAATCTCTTGCTGTTGTCTCATGTTTGTCGCTGCCACAGTCACCACATCAAGCTACCATCGACAGCACCGTCCTTCACCATCGCGTTGAAGAACCATCATGACACGGCGAACAAAAATTGCACGAAAGCTTTCTCACTCGTTCGGATCTGTTGTGAGAGTCGCCGCCATTCATGCGCGAGGCTTCCAAAAATCCAACGGCCTCAGGGAAGCTTTGCTGAAGATGAAAATCGAATGGCTGCAACAGATCCTTTGGATGAGTGTGCAAGGAAGCTCTGCCAAAGACGAAAATCAAACAATCGCAAAGATGAAAATCAAATGTGTGTCAAGGAAGCTTCTGTGTGAAGCCGAAAATCAGACGGTCAGTGGAAAATGTTGACAGATCCAACGGAGGCAAAGTCACAAACCAAGGCAAAGTCGCCAACGTTTGTGTTTTGATGGGCAAATCGTCCATTGAAGTTGCGGATCTGTGGAATCATCCGTCGAAGAAGTCACAAATCATCCGTCAAATTGTCTGTGTTTTCCACAAATTCATCGTCATTGATTGTCGCGTGGTGGTGTCGAAGAATCGTTGTTAATTGTAGCCCTTCTATGGAGTTCTGTTGCCATTTGTAAAGTGCAGTTGTTTGTCTGCCTTCGCCAAAAAAATGGAGAAGAAAGGAAAAAAATAAAATGACAAAAATACCCCTAATTACAACTCATCTACAATCTGACATGAATCTAACATAGAGTCAAATTAGGTGATGTGACTTTTGACTATTATTTTTTGGACAAAACATTTGACGAATAGTGTTATATGCAAGGTTTTGAAAGTTTAAAAAAATTTGATACATAGTGTTATGTTCAAGGTTCTAAAAGTTTAGGAATATTATGTGCAAAACATTTAAAATTCAAAGGTGCTATATGCATTTTAGCCAAATTTTAAATCTGTTTTATTTTTTATTATTAAATAAGATTTAATTTATTATTTAATCATTAAATTAATGTTTCTTAATATTACTACCAATTAATTTTTAATCAATCTCATTAATTTAAAGATCAAATTAATTAAAAATTAATTTTTTAAAAATTAATATAAAATATTTCATCTTTCAAAAATTAAATTTTTTTAACTTTTTGTATAAAAAACATAACAAGACTAACAAATCCAAATGTTTTACGCATAAAGGGTGTTCATTATTTATATAATTTAAAGATTTATTATGTATGTAATATGGCTTATTTAATTAAATAAGTCTAATTTTATGTTTAAACTTATTTATATAATAAATGAATTGACTGTCAACGAATTTTTACAAACTAAATTCAAACAATTCATGATCACCTTCGTTCATTTGCATTCCTCATGTTAGTATGTAATAATAATAATAATAATTTGTTATTATTATTATTATTATTATTATTATTATTAGTAGTAGTAGTAGTAGTTTATTTCACTCAAAATATCCGGGCAATCTTTGACAACTAATCATCCAAGCAGATGTGAAGATTCCAAATATATCATTATTAGATTATTTAGATATTTTTCGAACAGTAATAAATCTTTGATTATGACTTTTTGTGGCGTTAGATATTAGTTGAGTGTCATGGTTGGATGGTTGTACATCTCGACACAACTCACAAGGTTTAAGCTGTCTGCTTGTCCAGAAAAAGAAAAGAACAAACAGAAAGAAAAAGAAGAGTTAAAACCTGTTCTGAATGCTATTTTATTTTTTTATTTTATAAAATTTGTTTTGAAATTAGCTGTCATTATTTTTTTGCTATTACCCTGTCATTACTTTTAGCGGCGGGTTTTTGCGTCGCTAAATATTATTGCAACGAAAATTATTGCTGCTATAATTAATTATTTAAACAAAAGTTATAGCAGCAATACTTTTCGTTGCAATAATATTTAAAAATACTTTAACAACGCAAAAAATCGCTGTTAAAAATAATGACAGCATAACCATTACAAATTCAAAGACCCTTTTTTTACAGATATCAAAATTATATTTTTTTTATTTTAAAAATCTACACTCTCTTATTTTAAAGGATTAAAAAATTTATTATTTTATTTATTTTAATCAAAATATCCTTAATGACATTTTCAATCTTCTAAAAATATTATAGTTTATTATAAAATATATTCTCAAAAATTATAATATTTTATTTTTATTTTTTTAGTTAAAAATATATATATTTTTATATTATTCAAATACATATTTAATTATATAAATAATAAATATAAAAGTAATTTAGTCAAAATAAGTAAAATTGTAAGTTTTTCATCTCTTAAGAAAAGAAAGTATAATTTTTTAAAATTAAAAAAAAAGAATATAATTTCAAGATCTGAAAAATATATTTTTTATTTTCTATTTCTAAAAAATAAAACCAATTTTTAAGAATTGTATTCAAACATGAGCTTAAGTGCAAGGGAACTGTTTCGTGGTATTACTATTAACCATCACAAAGCAAGAAGTGTATATCAGAGTACGTTCGGTTCTACCTTCTAGGTGAGAGCTTAAACCCCAGATAAGTCTTATTCTGCACTTTTAACTGACCTGAATGTTCCAGAAGTAGGAACGCTTGAAGTTCGGCAACAAGTATAAGAGTCAATGCATATCAGAATTGAGGTTAGTACTAGTTTTATGAAAACAGTTTGAAAAATTTTCTGTGGAATGAGATTCTGAGAAGCCCCAAAAACGGCAAGAAAAATACCACTTTATTAAGGACCAATAAAACGCTACATTGTGGCTTAAGTACTCCTGCATTACTATAATTGGATTTTACAATGAGAAGCCACAGGCAACCCAAAAATTATAATAAAAAACAAAAAAGAATACCAAAATGAACTTGTCCCTCAGGATAACGGGAAAGTCTATACAGATTACAGATTACAAAATCACATACACCACTTTCCTCCCAGCTCCAAACTTATTTATGAAATCCTATAGAACCAAAGATTGAAGGCAAAGGACCAATTTGCTGAGACTATTCCACCATCTCATCTGGGTGGAAGTTCAGAGACTCCCTCCATATGAGCTCCTTTATATCTTCTTCGTTAAGAGTTGTCTGTTCAAAGTCAAAGACGAAAGGAGTTGGGCAAATGGGCTCCTCGTTGATCTCATGAAGACTTGACAAATAAGGGTGATTCAATGCTTCTTCCACTGTCCAATCAGAAAATAAAAATTTAAACTTCTTACAAGGACATGAATGAGAATAATAAAGAGAATTATTAAACATAAAAGAGGCATACCAGTTATGCGTTTGGATGGATCAAAAACCAACATTTTCTCGGCAAGATCAATGGCCAACGGCGACACATCAGGAAACCTACATGCAAAGGGTTGCTTTTCTACATGCGGGAGCTGCTTAACATATTTCTTTGCGTTATCGCTTCGCAGGAATCCAAGATCTGAATCATCTGGTGAACCCAGTAACTGTTTAAGGAAGATAACTATGAGGACACAATTCATCAATATTATGTTCATTTGGAAGCTTCACCTACTAAGTCACTACTCTTATCTAATTAAACAAAATTCAGAACATGACTAACTTTTCAACCAAATTGACAAGCCGCAGATAATGAAGAGAAGAAAAATACCTCAGTTATAAGTGTCAACTGCTGAACATAATCTTTACCAGGAAATAGAGGCTCCCTTCTAATTATCTCCATCAAAATGCAACCAACGGACCATATATCAATGGCTGCAGTATATTCTGAGCAATTCAATAGCAATTCAGGGGCCCTGTACCAACGAGTCACAACATATTCCGTCATTAAGTCTGTCTCAGAGGTAGTTCTAGCGAGCCCAAAGTCACAGATCTTGAGGTCACAGTTTGCATTAAGAAGTAGGTTGCTTGGTTTTAGATCACGGTGCAAAACATTTGCAGAGTGTATGTACTTCAATCCTCTCAAGAGCTGATACAGGAAGTACTGCAATGACATTTGATTTAACATGCAGCTTCAGCTTTCCGCTATTACAACTTCTTATAAACAGAATCTCTATTTTCGAAATCAATGAATTAATTGAATTTTTTTTACTAATAATTCACCATCATATCAACTTTATCGAACAAGCACCAGTTTGCAAAATTCCAAAGCATGCTTCTACTTACCTGACAATGCTCATCAGTGAGATCCTGGGTAGAACGTATAATCTGATGTAAGTCAGTATCCATCAATTCATACACAACGTAAACATCATTAAAATTTTGCCTCTCTGGTGGCCGTATTATGTCCTTAATTTTAATTATCTGCACGAACACCATTGATTAGAGTGAAAAAAAAAAAACGGAAAGCATACAAAATCCAAGCACTCTCAACACTTCTTTTTTTTTTTTTTCCTAAAGTTTTTACTTTTGACAGATCTCGCGACCTTCACTCTCCTATGCATAGGCAGAGAAATCGGGCATATACCATAGCTGGATGTTGCGAGGTAAATAAGTGAAAGCAGAGAGTATAAGAGGCGTACATTATCATGATCCATATGACAAAGAAGTTTGATTTCTCGAAGCGTCCTCTTGGCATCAATCCTGTTGTCGAAGGCATTTCCGATCTTCTTAATCGCAACCTCTTCGTTAGTCTCGGAATTCCTCGCACAGCTGCAGCAACGATCAGAAAATTAAATAGATAAACAAATTCAATCAGGGCTATTGATCAATCGAACGAGTTCTACTATAATAACTAGTTGTTTGTTCAGACAAGAGTGATACTAATACCAGACGATGCCGTAAGCGCCGCGTCCGACGGGCTGTATAGGTGGCGCGTACTTAGCATAAACCTCGAAAGGATTGCCAAGGATGTTGTACCTCACGTATTTGCCACCGTGAATCGGAAACCCCATGGTTCTGACGGCGAGGGGTTCAGAATTTTCCATGTGCGTGCGTCTATGCGTTTGGAAGGAAGACGAAGGTTTCTTGCGAGAGATAGAACGTTGAAGGAGGAAGAAGTGAGAATGTGGAGAGTATAAATGAAGATAGAGAGTGTAGGGTCATTTGTGCATTTGACGGAGCACGTTGAGTGATACTGCCTTTTGCTTTTGGAATTGGAGAAACCACCGTGTCATTTTGCTCTTTGAAATTCAAATCTTCAATTCAAATCTTGCGTGGACTAGACTTTATAATATAGAAACAATGCTTTGAGTCTATGACGGACTAAAATATATATGTTGAAAAGAAAAAAAATAATTAAAATATGTTTTGAATATTAATTTTTTAAAATAAAAAATAAAAAATATAAAAAATAAATTTTTTTATTTAAAGCATATATATATATCTATCTGTCTCTGCTTCTCTTCCTCTTTTCTTTTTTCATATCTTGATCCTCCCTGCTCCTTATGGTATCAGAGCTTGAAGGAGAAACAAAGATGTAAAAAAGTCCATGGATAAAACTAAAACTACTTTTATATAGATATTTTATATTTTTAAAGCTAGTATTGATCGAAGTACCATCACCCTAGCTTGTCTATTTAATTTCTGCCTTGAATTATTCTTCATCTGAACTGATAATATTCATACTATAAATAGTATATTTATTATCTAGATTGATAGCATTCTTTGTTATGATTTAAATATATATTCGTTCGTCTTTTCTAAGGCCATGGATGGAAAGACCTTGCTTAAATTTAAAGGCAATATGTCCAGAAGCCACTTGCTCGAATATATATTTATTCATACTCCCTGGCTAAGTCTTGATAGTTAATTATACCAGTTCATATTTCTAGGTTAAGTTGAGATGAAAGATAATCTGTTTATAAAAAAAAAGTTTTGGATTCAGTTTCATCCAAACCCTCTACATTTTTTATAGAACCGAATGAAGGTGATGATATCATGGGGATATTTTGAAAATTTTGATTATGTTTTCTCGTACTTTTTCTTCTCTTTCTAGACGCTCTTCAATTCTTGACTCTTCCTCACTTTTTAACTGAGGATCTTCATCCTCATCAAATCATATATTCAAAGAGGAAATCCCAGTTGTCCTAAAAAATGAGCTTTACAAGCTAAATGGTAGTTTATTTAGGGCTTCAGATTTTATTATTAAAACCTCTAAAAAAACTATTAATATAAATTCTGATATAGAGGACCTTTCCCTTTTATCACAAATTTCTATTAATTTACATAGACAAAAATATAAATTTTTACGCATAAAATGTGTCCAAGTAGCTTTAAAACCTTTGGTTAGAGAAGGCCTAAATGTTTTTTGCCCTGTTTGTCTTAGAGATGCTAAACATAATAAATTTGTTAATTTCCTTTTAGGAACAATAGAAGCAAGTCTCCATACTAGTCCAATTTATTTTAATTATTTTTCCAATAAGACAATCAGCCTTAATGACCAGAACATTATGGATATCCTTAAAATAAATATTAAACCCTATGATTTGGATATGAAGCTAGGATCAATTCTAGTTGCCTTAATTTATAGGGTACAATATAAAGTCATGAACTCTTCTAGTGCTAATGCCTTAATCCCTCATGAAAAGGGGAAAACAACTTTATTCTTGACCGATGCCTCAAAAGCAAGCTTCATGATCCAAAAACTATAGTTTAGGAAGAAATAGGTCTCCCAAATGAATAGATCATGGAAAAGGCAACACCTGCTTTACCATATTTGTCCCTTAGTCTTATGGAAATAAGACAAAATAATCAAGGAACTGTAGGAATAACTTTTAGAAGAAATTCTTTTAGTATTCTTAGAACTAGATCCATAAATTCTAGTGAAGGATTTAGGATTGCTATAGAGCCCTCTAGGCAATCTTGCTCTTCTTCAATTCCTCAAACCTCTAGGAACTTTCCTTCAGTCGTTCACCTCCGAGGATTAGATATATCATTTGATATCCCGAAAAGTGTTTATCAATAACCTGAAGATGATCAATCTTTAGCTCAATCTCTTAACTCTTCTGAAGTAGAAAGTAGGATAAATGTAATCACTCAAGATTTTCAATTAGATAGAGAATCGTTAAAAAAAGATTTTTACTCTTTTGAAAATACTAAGAAAAGAAATTGGTTTTCAAAAAAAATTGATTATAGAACCAGAAAGCCTATTCAGGAATATTATTATAAAGCGCTGAATAGAGTAAAGAAAAACATTCTTTTCTTTGAATGGTTTGAAGCTTATGCTGAATTTCATTCAATTAATTATCCTTTCAAAGTTAATGCTAAAATTGATACAACTTGGCAAATAAAACAAGGAAATGTAGTTGAAACAAAACTACCTTCTAATAAATCTTATTTTATTCCAAATTTAATGGTGAACAATAAATCTATTGTTGCTTCACCATTTAAAACCAAAGATGTTTCAAAAGAAATTGATCCAAAGGATATTCAAAGTCTTGTGGAACAAAATAATTATACAAATTCTTACCTCCAGACTTTAGGAGAAAATACAAATTCTTATTTGAAGAAAATTAATGATTTAGTTTCAAAAATTGAAGTTAACAAAATTCCTCAACAACCAATATTTAAACCATTTGAACCCTCGGTTAATTTAATAGAAGGTTTACAAAATCAATCTCTATTTCAAATGGTTGATCAAATACTTAAAAGTTTAATTATAGGAGAAACTCCTAAAAAAATCTAAGTCTTCATCCAACACTAGGTTATCCATAGCGACCTTGGATAAACAAAACCATGCTCCTTTAGAACAAATTCAGGCAATCATCCTAAATTGGAAGCATTCTACAAAACTTTATTATCCTAGAGCTACTCATTCTAATTTAGCTTTAGAAGAGAAAAATCTTTCTCCAAAATATTTTAATTCAAACCACATATATGGCTGAAATATAGATGGTTTGTCTAAAAATAATATTCTGGAAATTCTCCAACAAATAACCATTATTAGTATCGCTTATGCTATGTATTATAATTGCAATGAACAAACAATTGCCTAGATACTAATAGTAGGTTTTACTGTCTAGCTCAAAGGTTGGTGGGATTTTTACCTCACTTTTGAAAAAAAGGAACAAATCCTTAGTTCAATCAAAACCACTAGTGATGAAACTATTGTAACCAACAATGGTGAACTAGTTCCTGATGCTGTTAATACTCTTATCTATAAAATTACTCAAGATTTTATAGGTGATTCATTCCTATGAAGGGATAAATCTTCTGAACTCTTTTCCAGTCTTAGGTGCAAAACTCGAGCTAATTTTACGTGGTATAAAGATACCTTTCTAATTAGAGTTTACACTAGGAAAGATAGTAAGCATCCCCTTTGGAAAGAAAAATTTATTACTAGCCTTCCAAACTCCTTAAGTGAAAAGGTTAGGGAAAAACTTAGAAACCTAATAGGAGATGGCCAAATCCATTATGAAAACTAGAGTTATGGTCAGCTCATAGCTCTTGTTCAAAAAAATGCCTTAAAAATTTGTCGAGATGATAGGATTTAACATCAGCTTAGCAAAAAAAAAGCTCTCATTAAGAGAGAATTAGGTTCTTTCTGCGAACAATTTGGATTTTCGCTATGTCAAAAATCTAAACCAAAACATAAAGAACATCAAAAAACCCAAACAAAATCTTACTATAGAAAACCCAAAAATAGAAAGCCTAGAAACCTTTCTAAATTCATCTTTTCAAAATCTTGCATAGAAATCCAAAAGAAAAAAATTAAATGTTTTAGGTACGGTAAAGAAGGACATATGGCTAAATACTACAGACTAAACAAAAAGATTAGGACTCTTAATCTAGAAGAACTAGTTCTAGAACAAATCAATAATCTTTTAGTTGAAACTTCCTCTAAAGAAGAAGAAGAAGAAGGTGACATTTCATCAGATTCTTCATCTAAAGAAGAAAATTCTCCAATCAATTCTTTAGAATAAACCTTTAAGGATTCTCTTCAAATTAATACTATTACTCCTAAACAAAATCTCCTTTTTGAGTTAATTAATTTTCTTCCTTCAGATGAAGAAAAAATCAAATATTTTAATAAACTAAGAGAAATTATAGAAACTCCCTCTACTTCAAATTGTAAACCTATCCAACAGATAAAAAGATATGATTTTACAAAAATAAAAATATGTTGTGAAAATAAACCTAAACCAGTAATGGTATTGGATTTACAAAAAGAAATTAATATTTTAAAAAGTGAGATCAGAGAATTAAGAAATACTTAAGAATTTCATTCTTTGATAATTAGCTAAGTTCAAGAAAAGGAAATAAAAATTTTTGAAAAAAGTGAGGCAGTGGTAGTAGAAGATTAAGAAGATCTTCCTGAACCATTTTTTAATCTTATTTCAAAAATGGTATATTTCAATCAAAATTATTATTCACAATGAATTTGTGCTAGAAACAACTGCTCTTTTTGATATTGGTGTAGCTTTAAATTGCATCAAAGAAGGGCTTGTTCCTACCAAATTCTTTGAAAAAATCACTGAATTACTTAGTGCAGCTAATGGTTCTCGATTGGATATCAACTATAAATTGTCAAATGCTATTGTCAAATATGAAGATTTGAGAATTTCAACACCTTTCATTTTGCTAAAAAGTTTATCAAATGAAATAATTCTTGGATCTCCGTTCATTGAACAATCAATGCCTTTTAGCATTTCAAAAAAGGAAATTGAAACTGAATATTTCAACAAGAAAATTCTCTTTAGACTCTCAAATCCTCCTTTTACAAATTTTTTTAATTCTATTCAATATAAAGAAAATCAAACTGATTTTTTAAAAGGAAGAAGTTTCTTATAAACTAATAGAAACTCAAATCTCCAAGCCACAAATTCAACAAAAAATTAAAACTCTTTTAAAACAAATTAAAGGATCTATTTGTTCAGACCTTCTAAATGCTTTTTGGGAAAGGAAGAAACATGTTGTTTCTCTCCCTTATGAAAAAGATTTTCAAGAAAGGAATATTCCTACTAAAGTCAAGCCAATTCAAATGAACCTAGAACTCTTGAAACATTGTCAAATTGAAATTAAAGATCTCTTAAGTAAGGGATTAATTAGAAAAGTAAAAATCCTTGGTCTTGTGTTGCTTTTCATGTTATCAAAAATGCAGAATTACAAAGAGGCATTCCTAGGTTTATGATAAATTATAAGCCTTTAAATCAAGCCCTCCAATGGATTAGGTATCCTATTCTAAACAAAAAAGATCTTCTTGATCGCCTACATAAGGCAAAATTATTTTCAAAATTTGATATGAAATCTGGATTTTGGCAAATCCAAATCCATGAAGCAGATAGGTATAAAACGACCTTTACTGTCCCGTTTGGTCAGTACAAGAGGAATGTCATGCTTTTTGGTCTAAAAAATGCTCCCTTCAAATTTCAAATGATAATGAGTGAAATTTTCAATCCTTATACTAAGTTTATTATTGTTTATATTGATGATATCTTAGTATATTCTGAGTCAATTGATCAACATTTTAAACATCTTTAAATTTTTATTAATATTATCAAAAGAAATGGTCTTGTTGTCTCAAAGACAAAAATAAATATTTTTCAAACCAAAATTAGGTTTCTTGGTTATAATATTCACCAAAGAACAATTACTCCTATCAACCATGCAATTGAATTTGCAAAAAAATTTCTTGATCAAATTGTTGATAAAAACCAACTTCAAAGATTTTTAAGATGTTTAAATTATGTTAGTGATTTCATTCCCAATCTGAATAACGTCATAAAACCTTTCCATGATCATCTTAAAAAGGCTCCTCCTCCTTGGACAAATAACCATACTTCTGTTGTCAAACAGATAAAAAATAAAGTTTGCAATCTTCCTATTCCTCAGGCATTCAAAATTATTGAAACAAATGTATCTGACATCAGTTATGAAGGCATCCTAAAACAAAAATTTGATTCTAAAGAAGTTTGCATTGCAATCACATCAAAGTATTAGAATATAACTCAACAGAATTATTCCACCATTAAAAAATAAATTCTTACAATAGTTCTTTGCATCAATAAATTTCAAAGTGATTTATTAAATCAAAAATTTTTAGTTCGAGTAGACTACAAAGCAGCAAAAGATGTTTTGAAAAAAGATGTTAAAGATCTTGCATCAAAACAAATTTTTGTCAAATGACAAGTAATTTTGAGTATTTTTTATTTTGAAATTGAATAAATCAAAGGCTTTTCAAATGCTTTCCTAAATTTTTTGACTAGAGAATTTTTACAAGAAAAATTTTGATGCCAACAAAAAAGAAGAAAAGGATAAAGGTAAGGGTATAGCCTTTATGGAAGAAAAACCTCAGGCAAAGCTTGAAAAAATTATCAAACTTAGGTCATTTACCCAATCTTCAAAATCTATGTCTTCTACCCAACCAAAAAAATGAGTCTTCTACTTAACAATCTTCTTCGAAAACCACTAAAGATTATGCCTTCCCTCTTATAGCCATTTCAACTCTCAACAAAAATCAACAAAATTTCAAAATTACCAAAAAATACTTGGGTAGAAATTGTTCGTCAAAATTATGGTGTTAATCCATACAAAGATTTTTCAAATTTTCTTATAGAAATTCTCCAGTCCTTCCAAGATCGCCAAAAGTTATCTAAAAAAGTTTGAGAAAACATAGTTGAAGAAGATGACTTAGGTTTAGCCCTCTAAAATGAAAAAGCTATAGCCTTGGCTATCCAAGAAAAATCTAAACAAATTACCAAAATAGGAGCTAAAGCAAGATTTTTTTTTTTAGTTCCATTTCAACCTATTTCTCAAAGGACCAATTATGTCCAAAAACCTAAAAAGGCAATGAATGTTTTTCAAATTGAAGTACGATTTTGTGATAAAAATCCTCAAGTTCTTACTTCAAAAATTTTTCCATCAGGTTTTCATTATACACCTTCGTCTATATTGAAAACTCAATTATTTTATGAATTTATTCTAGTAGATACAAAGTCTGCTGGAATTAAATATTTTTCAGATCCTGTAGATAAGTGTTTTCATGCTTATTCTATACTTTAAATTCTTAAGGTTTTGTCTCCTTTAAAATAGGGTCAAGATCTTAACAAAACCAAAAAAAAATTTCTCAAGCCTTTTGATCCAAGCAATTACAATTACTGGCATTATTGTACTGCCTAGTATTATACCTTTTAGTATCAAAAGAAAAAATTTAGTCATTCATAGCTAATTCTTTTTAAGAACAGTATCCATTACCATTTTCCACAATGGTTTAACACATGGTAGAATTTCTTTGGACTATGTCCAGAAATATATCCATCAGAGGTGAAACATGGTTTTGAATATTTTTCTCAAAGAATAAATCTTTCTGAAGATCCTTTCCCAATTGATCTTCATTATTTTTCAAAATTTGCTTTAGCATGGGTTTGCAAATGGCAGTACAAATATAGAGCATCTCCTCTACCAAAATGTTTACCAATTCTTCAAAGAGTTCTATCTATCAAATGGTGGTCCAAATTTAAAAGCGTAGAAAGAGTATTTATTCCTTCAATCAAAAAATGGTTTTCCAATGACGCTAAATTCCTTTTGGCAGAAGACAAAGAAACTTGTGTCTTTATAAACCAGAAGTCAAAAATCTTGTTTAGCTTCATCTACAAATAAAGAGGAGTTAGCTAAACAACTTAACAATATTCTTCAACTTTTATAAACTCAAGACCAAAAGAAGAAGTCCAATTCTCGTGCAGATTTTGACTTAGCCTCCTCAGCTTCCTTTCAGAGCAATGAGGATGATTGCTACAGAATCAACTTGGATGAAGATGAGTAAGCTATCATTTCCATCTTCTTCGCAATTTCTACCTACAGAAGGAAGCTTTTTGTAGCAAATAATTTATTTCTCTGTAACACTTTTACTATGCATAATCATTGTAACTCTTATTGTTATGCAAATAGTGCTTCTTCAGAACTTATATTTATAGGAGCTTTAGTTTAGAAGCAAATCAGGTTACGAATAAAGAGTTAGTTTAGAGAAAGATTCTCTGGTGTATTCTCTTTGTAAGTTCTCTTTCAAATTTATAAAAGTTCAATTCTTTTAATTTTTTGCATTTCTCCCTTTCCCTCCTTAACCAGTGTTGATTATCACCGGTATGGATTCCCTATTTTAATTTCTATTTATTTCTGCATATTTTTATAGCATCTACATATGTATTAAACGACTCAGTGTCGGTCCCTGTTTCTCTCCCCATTTTCTTTTCCCGTATCTTAATCCTCATTGCTCCTTGTGGTATCAGAGCCTGAAGAGTAAGTAGGGATGTAAAGAGGTCCATAGATGAAAATAAAGCTACTTTTGTATAGATATTTTATATTTTTAAAGCTAGTACTGGTCAGAGTATACCACCCTAGGTTGTCTATTTAATTTTTGCCCTGAATTATCCTTCATTTGAACTGATAACATTCATACTATGAGTAGTACATTTATTATCTGGACTGATAGCATTCTTTGTTATGATTTAAATATATATTTGTTCATCTTTTCTAAGGCCGTGGATGGTAAAACCTCGCTTGAGTTTAGAGGTAATATGTCCAGAAGCCGCTTGCTCAAATGTTAGTAAATTATACCAGTTCATATTTTCAGGTTAAGCTGAGATGAAAGATAATTTGTTTATAAAAAAAAAGTTTCAAATTTTGTTTCATCCAGACCCACTGCATCTTCTATAGAACCTAATGAAGGTGATGATATCATGAGAATATTTTGAAAATTTTGATTATGTTTTTTCGTACTTTTTCTTCTCTTTATAGACGCTCTTCAATTCTTGATTCTTCCTCACTTTTTGATCGAGGATCTTCATCCTCATAAAATTATATCTTCAAAGAAGAAATCCACTTTAGAGGCATAAATCAAAACTTAGATGATTAGACCATCCTAGTTGTCCTAAAAAATGAGCGTTACAAGTCAAATGGCAGTTTCTTTAGGGCTTCAAATATATATATATATATATAATGTTTAGTATAAACAAAAGTATGTGTTTTTAAAAATTTTTAAAATATAATAAAAAATTATTTAATTCACTCATTTTTTATTATCTTTATTTTTTTTTCTTATGTTCTTATTTCACATATTTTATTTTATCATTTTGTGAGATCACAAATTAGAAGAGTTTCAAAACCAGTATAATATAGATATATGAAAAGTATAAATTTTTAAAATTAATTTTATAAAATAATTTTAAAAAATAAGAAAACAAACGAATAAATCCTTCTATTCTAGGATTAATTCTTAGCATTTTTACATCAATAATATTAAAATTTATTTTTTAAAATAAAATATGTCAGATTTTATTTTCCTTAATACAATAAATCTGATACATTTTTTTATTTTTTATTTTTTAGCCTTTGCCATGTCAGATGGTGAAGGCCAGTTGACAACTACAGACCTTTGCCATGTCAGACAGCGAAGGCAACAGCTTTAATTAAAAAAAAAAAATTTTAACAGCCATTTGCATTTGCATGTGTTTTGACTGTTGCTGAGTTTTCCTTCTTTCTTCCTCACATTTTGCATTTGCCTCACTTCTTAGTCCATTTTTTCTGGTGAGTTTATTTCTTCCATTTTAGATGATTTTTTTTTCATAGTTTTGTTTTCTCTCTTTTTATTCTCATTCCAACAAACATCTTTTGCAGTGTGGTGTAGTCCAAAATAATCTTGTGTTTGGAGACTCTTATTTGGTGGTCCTACAAATCTAAGTTTGGTTTAGTGGTAGACCTACAATTTAATTGCAATCCTTATTTGAAGGTAGCCTCAAATCAAGTAAGTTTTTATTTATTTATTTACACACATAAATTTAAACTAATATGTTAATAAAAAAATAATTATTTGTGATTAATTTTTGTTCAATTTAAACCTTATTGCAATATATGACAAGTGATTTTTTAATTTTTGTTAGAGTTTAAAATTTATTGTAGTATATGACAAGTGATTTTTAATTTTTGTAATTGTAGTTGTTGATTATTTTAGTGACAAGTGGTCTTGTCAAATTAAGTATAGATCAGTCTCAAACTGATTATGTGTGGGCTATCAGTGCTAGATGTAGAAATATGCTTTGTGCATTGGGTTAGCAGAGAGATTATATGCTTATTGAGTCAGCACTGTAAGCAAAAAGTTTAGATCATCGATACATATTTGAAGACAGACTAAGAAAAAAGGTTAATAGTGTTATGTCTGTTAGGAATCCAATTTTCAGATGATAAAAATGACAATAATAAAAATGAAAATCAATATGTGGTTAGTACAAGTGTAGTTTACTCATCTATATCATCCGTTGTCTCATCATCATCATATATGTTAATGCCATCTCAAACAAGCTTTGGAGAAACTGGTCTCTCGTACTCTATGCCAACGCCTCCATTTTTAGGTTTTAAAAAAGTTGGACCTTCTTACAATCTCAATCAAACCTATATGCCCTGGGATGTACCTAAGTCTAGTTTCTATACCCAGTTCTTTCAAGGCTAGCAAATGTTGCAAGAATTAAATTAAGGATTTATCACCCCAAATCAATTCATACATGCATATGCACTTGAGATTGAATTAAATAACTCACCAGTTCCAGAGAAAGAAATAAATCCAAGTAATAATGAAGAACCAGCAAAAGATGCCCCAAATCGACAATTTACACGATGAGAAATTATAAGACCGCGACGTGGAACCAAAAGCCATTATGTGTAAATTTTCTTTTTGTAATATTTACATTTTAGACTTTTTTTTTAATATCAAAATGTGTTAAATATTAAAATGAACTAAAGTAAATTAAAAATGAAATAGTAGTGGATTAAAATGAACTAATTAGAATGAATTTAAAATAAAATAACAGTGGATTAGAATGAATTAAGGTGAATTTGAAAGGACTGAAGTGAATGAGAATGAATTAAAATGATCCAAAATGAAATAAAATAAATTAGAAAGAGTTAAAAACTAATTTAAATGAATCAGAATTTATTAAAAACAATTTAAATTAATTGAAATGAATTAAAACTTTTCAAAATGAATTTAAGTGAATTACAATTTTTAAAAATCAATTTTAATTAATTAATTTTTTAAATAAATTAAAATGAATTGAACCTGTTTGAAATGAATTAAAATTTATTAAAATGAATTGTAATGACTTCAAATTTTTTAAAATAAAATTAAATGAATTTAAAAATATTAAATGAATATAAATTGTTTAAAATGAATTAAAATGTCTTTATAAGTATTTAATTGGCTTAAAATGAAATTAAAATGTTTTGAAAAGAAGTAAACTTAACGCTGCAGCCTTTGCCCTTAGTCACGCAAAGGCTACAACTTTTTACCGATCTTCGCTGTTTGAAGGTCTGTAGAAATAAATTAAAAAATAAATAAATGTGTCAAATTTATTGTGTCTAGGAAAATAAAATCTGACATATTGTATTTAAAAAATAAAAATTTTTATATTGTCCAGATAAAAATGCCGTCAATTCTTTCCTTTTCTGTTTTCTTACTATATGAAAACAGAAGAATATTCCAGGGTAAACTATGTGGCTCTGTTCAAAGAAAGTCTCAACCCAGTAAAAAAGATATATAGAAATGCGGTTTGGCCCAATACAGCCTACCTTATGGGCTTTACACAAGTCATATTATTACTCAATCGGAGTCTTGGGCTAAGAATGGATGGACTCAATATTCTATATTGATTCCTTTGGTTCAGAGCGCATTTGTATAGTTGTTTAAATATTAAGTTGTTCGATTAAAACAATATTTATATTATAATAATTTTTAAATTGTCGTTTATTTGGTTTTTAAAAATATTTAATATAATGGTAATTTTTAAAATTTTAATTTTAAATTAAATAATTTATTAATTTTCCATAATTTTCCATTTTCCACTCTAGTAGCTTTCCTTTCACATTCTTTTTATCTATTATATGATTTAGAGGCTAAAGAAATAAAAAGCTTAAAATCATGTAGTTTAGTATAGATAAAAATATAAGATAATGAAGAATTATAGAAAGAGAAGTCATGGGAGAATGAGAAATTATTTATCTTCTAATTATATATATATATATGTTTTGCTACGAGAATTTTATATACTTTGTATATAAAATCAATTTTGATTTAGATATGTGGTTAAAGATTTTTTTTAAAGTAAACTGAAACCTTTAATATTATAAAAATTTCTGGGAAACTGAATTTCAATTTTCAGGCGTACCACACCATTTAAATATCACAAAAGTAGTGATTAAACATTGACAAAAAAATAAGTAGTGATTAAATGGTTTTTATTAGTCATTGTTACAAATTAACTGTAAACTTCTCTATTTTTTTCAAAAAAATTGATATATTAATTTTTTAAAATAAATTATTATGTTAATCCTTTAAAATATACTTTATTTCAATTTAATCCGTAAAAAGTTAAGTTATACATTTCATCCGTTAGAAATTATTTTTAAAATAATTTAATCTTCCAAAAAAATACAGTTATTTTATTTTATGATTAAATATATTGTTTTGCCTCATACATAGTTTCTCTTTCATGAATCATGTTTTTTTTTACGTTTTGAGGTCTTAATATTAGTTAACAAATAATTTAAACACTATCAGTACCATATTTATTAATAATATAATTATAATAATTTAGAATATATTTTAAATCAGTAAATTGATTATTTTAAAATTTTAAAAATTAAATTGAAATAAAATATATTTTTAATAATTAGAATAATATTTTTTTATATAAAAAATGCACACAACATCGTTAATCTTACACAAGTTGTATTGTGTTGAAGGATAACCTTTATTGGAATGATAGAAGTTACACGAACGGATTTAAACTCTTTGAAAGATGAAAGGGAGATAAAATTTTTGAAATAAAAAAAAAATATATACTCTAATCTATTTAAGTCTTAAAGATATATTCTTTACTCATCTCTTTTTAAATTTTATTTATTTATTTTATATTTTAAAATTTCATCTTATAAAAAATTTAAAGAATTTCGTTAACTAATAACCTTAAAACATTAATTAAAACTTTTTTATTAATTAATAATACATTTAATATCTTAAAACTTATAAAAAAATTAGAATAATCATTTTTAATATTTAAAATATTAATTAATATTATAAAAAATTACTTAACAAAACTCGTATCTAAATCACTTTTAAAAGTATAAATTATTATTTTAATTTTTAAAAGATATAATTTATTTTATTTTATTTTTTAAATTATTAAAATATTTAATTTAATTATTAAAAAATATATTATATATTAATTTAATCTTTATATATAAATATTCTATATTTTTATATTTTAATTTAAAATTAAAAAATTAAATTTAAGTATAATATATCTTTTAAAAATTAAATTAAATATTTTTTAATTTAAAAAATAAATTATATCTTTGAAAAACTTCCGTAAGCCCACCCTCACAAGTGCTGAGTCCACTTCCAAGTCCTAAACCCTTACCTTATCTCACTCATCATTCAGTGACGACAGCCCTGACGTACTTTCACATACTTAGTCACCAAGTAAAGCCATTTAACATCTAGAAATTAAAATTAAATAAAGTAAAAGGGATCTGTATCTCAAACACTGGAAGATAACTGTACTTGTCATAAAATTTTTCGACTGACGTCAAATGCTTTATTGAATTAAATGTTTGGATTATGTTTATGGTTAGTGTCAATGTGGTATTTTCAAGTTGTTTTTCCTTTGCATTCTTTTTTCTTTAAATTAAAAAAATCACAATATTAGTAATACCATTTTGCGCTTATACAATGCACAAGTGATGAACACGCGCGTGTACCTTATAATTATTTTATTATCAATCATTGTAACAGCATACAATATTTATTTATAATTTCTTAATTAATTTTTAAAAAATACAAATAGATATGAAGTTAATTGTAAAATATGATATCAATGAAGATTAGATCAAATTAAATAGGAGTTAATTTTTTTTAGATATGGTAAACTGCAATTTAAATAGTTATTAAGATATGCAATTATATTTAGTATTATTTCTCATTTGAACTATTATTTGGCTGATACTCTCACTACAACTTTTTTTTTTTTCTTTTGATGAGGAACCAGCAGAATAATTCGATTTAATTAAGTATAACAAATATTTAAAAAGATTTTATACATTATATATAAAATGTATAAAATCTTTTTAGTAAGATTCAAAAGCCCATACTCATAATTATTGATACATCTTAATTATATATATATATATATATATATGCACTCAAATTTATTTTGATCCCTCATATAAACTTTACAATAATTATTGAAAGATCTTAAATCCATTTTATGATTGTTTTCACATATGCCATAGCTTTATCATAAAGGTTATAAATTTATAATTACTTTTTCATTTTAATTTTTTTGGTAAAAATTTATAATGTCTCAAAATTACATTACACTTCAAGATTAATTTTTGTCAAACTCAAGAGGTTAAAACAAAATTTTCTTTTAAAAATTTAAAATTATATTCTCTTTTTTTTTAAATATAAAGTTAGTATCATCTAAATCAACAATTTCTTAATGTTTTGTATTTTAATTTATTGTTGAATACATGCTGTACCTTTTTATTAACTATATCAATTTGCTATTTTTTAATTTAATTTATTGTTTAATTTTATATATATTTATATATATATAATTAACATTTAACAGATGTAATTATAATAAAATTTTATTATGGATGAGGATTATTAGTCACTTAAGCTATACTATAATCATAATATCCATATATAATCAGCTGGAGAAGAGTTTAGAAAAGAAAAAAAAGTGAAAATTGGTAATCTAATTAAGCGTAATTAAGGTCCTAAAGGATGCTTCAAACCTTCTTTATGCCAACAAGAGATATAACATATATTAAAAAAATTAATTTAAATGGGAATCTAACGAGATTGAACTAAACGTAAAAAGTTTCAATACCAATAATGGCGTCAACAAATATTTTAATATTGATTGTAAAACAAGTGCAACAATCAACTACATATGGTCCAAGAATCCACTTGCGTCGTGCGTTAGTCTTTTTAATTTTTTTAAAAAATTTTATAATAAACAATTTGAGTGGACCATTGTGAAAGATTGTTGTAGAGTCTGATTCTAAATGTGATTCTACATCTGGCTTTTTATCCATTTGTTAATCCGTTCCTTTACGTACAAATATATCATGTACTTTGAATCTGAAATTTTGGTACAACTTTTTGAGTATAGCAAATGGAATAAAGTACCGAAGATACCACCATATGTAACTAATTGCTTGATTTCGTCACACTGACTTCATTCAAAGATGAAATTTACTTTTCGGTATGTCTAAGAGCCTTAAATAAACTCCAACTATTTATCATTGATTATAAATCAAATCTTTCTTCTTTTTTTTTGGGTAACAAAGAGAGCAGCAAAATATGATGATGCATCTCATCTCTGTTCCCCCCCAAAATTATACATAGATCCATCAATATGATACAAGCACCAAAAGAAGCTGCAGTAGTTTATATACAAACCAAAATACGCATACAAATATGATACAAACAGCAAAAGAAGCTAAAGTAGTTTATATACAAACCAAAAGACGCATACAAAATCCAATTTCACGAGGATCACTCTGTCTGCATAATTCCCCTATATACAGAATCAATATGAGGAGCTATTTTTCTTTCATTTTTTCTCACAATTTCAACAGGAAAGAAAAAAACAAACAAATATTTGACAAAAAATGAAAGAACAGCTTGATTGAGAGTCGACCCTCCAACACAGCAGAGATATGATCATCAGAAGATGCAAATGTTGAATCCCGATCAGGAATCTGAATTGTATCCACTCGAAATTGGTGATGTAGTGGAAGGAGAACTGAGAGGAGCTCCATCTTCGCCGTTCCTCCGCCCAAACCCACCGGCCGAAGACATAAGCGCCGTCGTAGATCTGACGATGCTCTTAATTATCTTGATCTTGATTTGGCCTCTCTTCGGAGGCAGCGTTTGAATGTGTCTGTTGTTCGATCTGGTTCCTTTGAGCTCCATGGAAGCCATGAATTGTAGACGATGACGACGAAGAAGAAGAAGCCGTGAAGGAGTAGTATTGGAGTTTAGAGAGTATGATTCTTCGGAAGTGAAGTTGGTTATGTGAACTATGAAGACTTGAAAGAGTGAGAGAGCGTGAAAATCAGTGAAGAGAAGGGAGCGTTTATATTGAACGCAGGAGCGATTCGTTCAAGAGCAAAGACTCAGTAACTTGGCGTCGAAGATTGTCTGAGTTCGTCACCCTTCAACTCGGTATCCACTATCTAATATATGGCGTGAGAAATAGAATTCACCAAAAGCAGACACGTGTTATATCTGTGATGCAAAATTCAATCTAGGTGGTTCTATTTTTTTTGTCTTTTATAATTGTTTTATAAAATTATTTTTAAAAATTTATTTTAGTATATTTTTAAGTATTTTTATAAATTATTAATAATAAAATTTATTTTTATATTTTTTATTATAAAAAATTAAAGTTCAGAATAATTTTAATTATTTATATTTTTATTCTTGAAATATATTTTTTATTTTATTTTTTATCAAAAACAATTATTTAAATAAATTATTTTATTTTATTTTTAAAAACTAAAAATAATTTTAAAAACTCTATTCAAATATGATTTTAACTTCTATTTTTCTAAACTCTTAACTTTGTTGTTTTTTTTTCTTGTGAATCTGAATTTTTTTTATTTTTTTTTTGTCTGTATTTTCTAAACTCAACCATAGAGGATAATTCGGCGAGGCTCAAAACCATAGACTCACCTCAACTCTTATGGGCTTTGGCCCATTAGCCTCCATACACGTGTAGAAAGAATAATGGAACCTATTGTTTCAAATCACACGCCACATTTCATAACTTTCGTCCAAAATATACAATATGTTATATCCTAACAAAAATATGTTATTTTTTATTTTTAAAATATAATATAAAATTATTATTATTATATTTAAAATAATAAATTAAATAATAAAATTGTTTAATTTTTTATTATTTTATTATAATCATTTTATTTTTTATTTTTATATTTTAATTATATAATATATAATTTTTTATATCAATAACTAAAATACTTATAATATAAATATTATATTTTTAAAAAATATTTTTAATAAAGATATTATAAAACATTTTATTTTATACAAATTTTAATAAACACAATTTTTTATGTTTTGTAATTATAACACTTTGACTTTACTATCTCTAATTGTTTTGTAGCATCCCGCAAATTGAATGCTATATTTTATATAAATTTGAGTATAATTATCGTATTTTGTTTTAAATTTAATTTGCAAACATTTTAATATTGTATTTATTTTAATTATTTAGTTTATTGTAAGTACCGTAATATATGACTTTTTTAATTAACTAACCTAATTTAGGTTAGGCGACATACTTGTTTAAGTTTAATTGAGCTGGACTAATTTAAACTCACACTTTAGTAGCAATGTAATTAAGTTTAGTTCAAACTATTAAAGTAGAAGTTTCAATACCCCCTCCACTCTCTTCCGGTTTTACACATCAGAGAATGATTTACGTGTCATTATTAATCTCTTATATTTTTTTTAAAAACATTTTTTTCCTTTAAAATATGTAAAAACTATACTTTCGAGTCTCCTCTAACTTATAATTTTATTTATTTTTAAAAAAATACTCTAATAAATATAAAATATAAAAAAATTTAAATATGTATTTTAAAAAAATTACTTTTTAATTTTAAATAAATTAAAGTTGTGATTTTCAAATCGTAATAAATAATATCAAAATAATTTTTTTTAAAAAATTTATAAGTTATATTTTTAATTAAAAATTAATACAAGACTTTGAAAGTGAAAAGAGTTAGGACTAGACTTATATATATATATATTTTATATTTTCGTAATTAAATTTTTTAATTTAAATAAAATATGTAAATTTTATTTAATAAAATAAATTATATGTGTAAATTTATTATTAGAGAAACAAAAATATAAAAGAATTGTATCTAAATTTTTTTAGAGAAGGAATGTGATAAAGAAAGAAATAGAAATAGTGGACAGAGAATTCTGCAGGTGAAACAAATAAAAAATTTAAAAGAACTCGTCAATAATAGAAAAGTTGCGCTTGAATCCATGAAGGACTTGCAGTATACTGTTCTTAGTCTTGTTTGATACTGACCTAGCCGCTAAGTCCTTGTTCATAGTGGACTATTACAAAACATACATTAAATATATACTTTTAAAGTGTGTTATATCTAATTTTTTTAATACAAGATTTTGTAGACGAAAGGCTGTGACAACCTTAGTTAATATAATATGAAAGAAAGATATTTAAAGAAAAAGGGTTCATCTGGTTCTGCGGATAAGAAATGTTCATTAATTAATCATTATAAGAATGACCCAAATTCAATATTCAATATTTATGAGACCTACGATTAATAAATGGATCATGTACTTTTCTGTATAATTACCCAAAGCAGAAAAAGTTATATGTGGATCTAGGAATCTCGTCCTTACACGTTATATCTTACGAATGGTTTTTGTGCTCTTTCTGATTTTGTTTTGGCGGAACGTGATATTGCTGGATTGTACACGTTGACCATTTCTTCCGTTTATTACCGTACAAAATGAAATGATAAAATTCTTACAGATTTATTATTCAGATCCAAAAAAATTTTTAATTTTAAATAAAATATTCTGTATTATAATAAAATCTCGATCATGTTATTCACATAACTTATCAATAATTGACAAATTTCATCTTATGTGATGTGTCTTTAAATTGATATTGGCATAATATCCATTAATTATATAATTCAGATCATTCAAGTGATCCGTAGTATCTTTTGCAATTGACGTTGTAGGGATATGATGTCTACCTCAAAATAGCATGACTCTCTTCTCACACAGATAAAGCTAGATCTTTAGGATATATTTGGATTGAGAAGAATTAAAAAAAATTAATTTCTTTATTTAAATTTTAAAATTTTTGGATTGTGGAGAATGAAGGAAAAGTTAAAAGAAGAGAAGAGAATTTAAATTTGTTTTCTTACTTAAGATTCTAAATTTTGAAAGAAAAAAATAAAAGAGTTTATAATAATATTAGTGTGCGGCCCGTGCATTGCACAATACTTTTTTATTTAATAATTAATAATAAAATATAAAAAATATTGTTAAAAAATATCAACACTTATAAAGTAAAAACAAAAGAAGATACACAATATTAGAAAATGATAAATTATTAACTAAATTATAAATTTATAAAAATATTTAATAGAGATATGGATATACCAATTTACATCATGTTATTTTATAAATAAAAATATTAGTATCTAACACATAAAATTATTTTAGTCATTTTTTTACTTTACAAATCACAATAAAAGTATGCTGTTATACAAACATATTTAAGTTAGAATATGATAAATTTATTTCACACATAAAATAATTAAAAAAATTCATAAGTCATTAGTACATGGATTGTTATTTTTGGTAATAAATAAAATAAAACTTATATATATCCAAGGTATTATAAAAATTATTGACCTATCAATTATGATAAAATATCATAATAAATAAAATAAAAAAAAATATATATATATATATTAAAGCATGAGGTAGAGACATTAAGGTAAAATAAATTAAAGATTAATACATATATTTAAATGTAAAAATGCACGAACAACATGTTTAATAGTAATACAATATTGGATAATTAAAATAAAATTTTATGTTGGAATTTGGAAAGAAGGAATATTTAGTAAAATAATAATAATAATAATAATATCACTAATTAGTCAATATAAATGGATAAAAATATGGCTATTTATTAAATTGGATTAACTAATTTTCATAATTAGGTTGATTTGAATTAAGTTGATTGGTTGATTCATGTTCATTTTCTTCTAATTTGCTACTAATAGTTTGAGTTGTGGGTTAAAAAAAATTAGTCCATTTTAACCCAAATTAATTCGTCTAACCTAGAGTGTTTATTTATTTTTTAAAAAATTATATACATTTATCACTTAACATCATTCAATCATCATTTTGAACAATGTAGAGAAATAATAAAATAAATTAAAAGTATCATCTTTCAAAATATAGTATATACAAATTAGACATCGTTTGTGATATGATTTTTACATTAATTTATCTTACTATTTGTAGTTAAAAAAGAATATAATATTGATTTTAATTTATCTTAGTCTTTATATAGATAAAAAATAATCATTCATTTCTTACATTTATAATTTATTTTTAAAATAAAATAAAATAATATATATTATTTTGTTTTTTAAAGAACTCAACATGCACTCTACCCAAACCAACCTGTAATTAATTTTGATATTATATATTTTGTTTCAATTTTTATGATAAACTTGTTAAAACCTATCCTGACAAATTCATCATATGTTAATTATTTTAAATTTAAAAAATCTCTCAACTTAAAATAATTTAAATTGCGAGCACCTCTACAAAAAAATTAATATGTTGAATTATATTAAACAAAGTTATTAGATACATTGGTGAAAAAATATTTTCACATTATATAGACATTTAATATAATAAAAAAGTTCAAATATTTTATTGTATTTATATTTTATGTACCAATCATATTTAAAACTTATAAATTTATTATTATTATTATTATTAAAATTAAGATTGAGTAACAATATATTATTTTAAAATAAGATTGTTAGACATATTTAAACAAATAATAATAATTTATCGTTGTGAGATATTCTCACATCTCCCAATCATTTAAAACACTAATAATGTAAAATATTTTTATTGCAAATTAATATTTAAAAAAACGTACATATCTACATTAAATTATAAAATATTAAATATTAATTATTTGTATACAAAATTTAAATATTAAATATCTCATATTAATTATGTATTTATTTTAAATTATTAGTTAATGATATTAAATTACTTTTAAAAAATAATTTATTTTACTTAAAAATAATAAACTTTTCTTATATACATATATACATGCTTTTATATATATATATATATATATATATATATTGAAATCTCTATCTATTAATTGAAGACGAGATCATTTTTACACTTTTAACAAAGATGTCATCATGTCGTCACTATTTAGTCATTATTTAAGTATGACAAAATGAAAAAAAAAATCTATCTCTATCCATTAATTATCAAAGATGTGATCATGTTGTCAGTATTTAGTCACTATTTACATATGACAATATATATATATATATAAAACATTTTCAAAGTTTAAATATGATTATATGTTTAAAAAATATGATATTTTATTTTTTAATTTATAAAAATATGAATAATTAATATTAAATTTGATATTTAATATAATAAAAATAATTTAAAAAATTTAATTAAAAATATATATTTCTTGTCTTTTTTGCTAAAAAAATTTGAATTATATCAATCTTTTAATAATGCTAATGTCCACAAATATAAATGACCTTAAACTAATATGTTGAACAAAGTAGAGTAATTATAGAAAAAATTTTTGTAAAAATGCTATGAAAGATTAGTTTAGAGTAACAATGTCTTGAAAGGATGTAGAAATAAAAGGAAAAAAAATTATCAAATGTCAATGCATTAAATAAAGGTTAAAAATTAAATTAACAAAAAATACTTTTAAAAGTAACAATTTTAAAAAATAACACATGGCAAAGGTGATTATTTCTTTCAAAAATAATTTAAAAAATGACACGTGACAAAGATTATTCTTCATTTATATATATATATACTTAATTTTTAAATTTTATTAATTTTAATTATTTTAAATTAAAAAATTTTAAACGAAAGAAAGAGAAATTAACATATAATACATTTCCTTTATTCTCCTTCTCTTTCCCTGCAGTTCTTCCTCTTTTCATTTTTAAATACACCCTTAAAGATAATAATAGGAAAGTATGGTTTAAAGCCATGGTGCGGTGGTTGTTAAATGTATACACAGCGAAATAATGGATTT
The DNA here is from genome assembly GCA_031216115.1 of Senna siamea. Taxonomy (NCBI): domain Eukaryota; kingdom Viridiplantae; phylum Streptophyta; class Magnoliopsida; order Fabales; family Fabaceae; genus Senna; species Senna siamea. Next base: position 18,162,905 of record CM062356.1, read on the forward strand.
TGGATCCTCTGCCGTAATTTTCTGCATGGCGCCTGCTTGGCTTTTTAGCGGCGGTTTTATCCGTTGCTAAAGTGTGTTTTAATATTATTGCAACGAATATTATTGCTGCTATAACTTTTATTTAAATAATTAATTTATAGTGACAATAATTTTGTTGCAAAAAACTTTAGCAGCGGAAAAAACCGCCGCAAATGCCAAGCAGGCGCCAGATAGAAAACACCAAGCAGAGGATGCGGACGCGAAATAATGTACAATGGTTGCTCTACCTGTGAAAGATAGTATTATAATTATAAAGAGCTCAAATTCACTCTCTTCTGTATTGGATCTGCGTAAGATATATATAAAATAATTCTTTATTACAATACACATGAATTCAAACTGTCCACATCTCCAGGAAAATCTTATATATGCCTTTTCCACAACCAAGTGTAGTTGAGTCTAATAATTAATCAAACTGTGAGGATCTGATCTTATAATCTCCAACCAAACCTAATACATCAAAAACACATCCTAAGCTTATTGGTTCTTTGATGAGCTTCCTCAATCCAAACGTTCCAAAAGAAATCCAACTTAATGGAGGCTAAGCGTTGGAGAAGACGCAGAGTCACTGTTTGTAATTTGCAAAGCTTTTTGCAAGAGCTTCTGCAGCCATTGAGATAATAGAAACTAGTGAGTCACCGAAGCCCTTCAAAATCCTAGCTTTGATCATACCTCTTCGCGGTGGAATATTTTGCGTCCGTGATGCCATATACATATAAGGGCAGGGTGGGAATAATAAATATGGAGAAGCAAAAATTGAGATTTGAGATTGTGTTGTCTGTGGAATATAATTAAGAGAAGAAGTGGGGGTGAAAGCGTTGGGTATATATAAGAATTAGTGATGAGTAGACGACAAGGAGAGAAATTTCGCTCTTGTTTACTTATTGGAATGAGTATGACTAATTCCGATTGGTGTCCAGGCCAATTAAATTGTGACGAGGTGAAGTGGTCAACTGTTTCTAGATAGTACATCCATGATTACAGACAGATAACAGTTTGCTTAGAAGTAGGAACCTCTCACAAACACAAGTTTTTTATATATGAATTATATTTTTTTGGAGTAATTATATATATATATATATTGTTTTGAGACATAAATCAGAGTATAAAACATTTATATATTTATATTTTTAAAATATTTTTTGGGATTTTATTTAATTAATAATAATAACTTAATAAAAATTAACTATAATAAATATTTATAATTATATATCTATTTAAATAAAATTAATAGTAAATAAATATAAACATACTCTTTTTGATAATTTAACAATGAAAAATATTTTTTATACAAATTGTTTCTCAAATATGAATACAATATTTTTTAATTAAATTAGTCAAACACAAATTAAATTACTTCTCTTACACGACAGTTTTCTTAAAATTTAATGTAAAAAGTCAAAAATAAACAAATTTTAAAATCAATCCCAAGTGGGCCTAGATCGTTAAGCTACTTTAAGAGAACCAGCTATACATCATGAAAAGGTGAGTACTAATTAGTATAGCGACTAGTGAGTAATAAGCAAATCACTCGTGCTTTGTAACATCATTTTCTGAATATGCATGCAACCTTGGCTTGTGGTAAGGATCGTAATTAAGTTCATAATATTCTAATTTTTTTTATCAAATCGTTCTATAAAAATAAGTATGTGAAAAAAATTTAAAAATTAATTAATTATATTATTAGACCAGGGAAATATTAAAATTTGATTAGTCATAAGAAGATTATCATACTGTATTCTTTTCATTATCGATTTTAAATTATTCTCAATAAAACCGTCTATTCTGTGTGAGTATTTAATGTAAACTTTGATAGAGATCAAAACTTAAAACTACTTTAACCTCAAGGATCGCTTGCATTGTGACCAAGCCGCCCATAAGGGGTTGTCATGTTTACAAGACTTGAACATTCCCATATTAATATTGGCCCACAAAATTTATATATGTGAGGTTATCACCTCGTACTTAGGTACGTTAAAATACTCAATATTCAAACTCTTTCAAAGTTTTCTGTTGATTTAGCACAATTAAGAAGATCTTGGATCCTTTGTTGTGCTTAGCATTTTTAGCGGCGATTTTATCCATTGTTAAAGTGTATTTTAATATTATTGCAACAAATATTATTGCTGTATAACTTTTGTTTAAATAATTAATTTATAAAGACAATAATTTTGTTGCAAAAAACTTTAGCAGCAAAAAAAATTGCCGCTAAAAAGGCCAAGTAGGCGCCAGACAGAGAGTACCAAGCAAAGGATTCAGATGCCAATTGAGAAGGCATGCAGATCCTCGGCTGTTTAAGAAGGGGATAGTTCTCAATAGTTCTCGAAACGATGCCAAAGCACACCGTTTCATTTCAAGCGTCTAACATCGCTTCTCACAAGGGATCCCTTCGCCAAATACTATTGGTAAAGCCAATTGTTGTCTTCACAATCACACTGAGTGTCACCATTTTTGTCGTCCTTCTCTTCTCCGAAAACCCATCTTCTTGAGAACTAGATTCCATGGCTCGAAGCTTTGTTCTGTGGCTTCACGATCTAGGTGACTTCAGTCCTGCTAACGAACCCATTAAGACCCTCTTAACTTCTCTCAAGTTTAAAAAAAGCAAGTGGCTTTTCCCTTTTGTGCCTTCCAATCCAGTCACTTGCAACTATAAGTAGTCTATAGACGACTTTCTTTTGCACTTTCAATCAATTTTTGCTTCGTGACATTATTTGTTTCAGATAATTGTTTAAGGAATGTGAAATAGTTATCTCTTTTAACAGCCTAAATGGTCAAAGTGTGGCTTGATCGGCTTCTGTCGACTTTGAGCTTTGTGAATTCTCCCAAAATTTGTATAATAGTAGTCTCAATTAGTTATCCTTATCTCGAACTTGCTTAAATAATTGTTTAGTTATATTTCTTAGTTAGTTAGTATTACCTGACTAAGGAAAGAAACTTACCAGATAAATCCAAAGTGAAATATAATGAACATATTGCTTTGCTTCTTGTAGATGGTGTTATAATGCCTTCATGGTTTGACATTCATGAGATTCCTGTGACTGTTGTAAGTTTAGCTTTCCTTCTTATATAATGTTGAAGGGAAATACAATAAATAGTTCAAAAGTTTTGGCAATGCTTATCTTTAAAATACTCAATGTTTTTATTTCTCCTGTTTCTTAAATTTCTGTGTTTCAAACTACTCCTTTTAGAATGTTAATTTACAATATATTTATCAAAATAATTTGTATATTGAGTTCTACTTCTATTGTAACTTTTGCTACAAACTGAAAATGATGAGATTGTAATGTTCATTTTGACTGAGCATTATCCTTTTAAGCATTAGCAGTTATTTTATCATAGTATTATTAACTAACCAAGAATCATGAAATATCCAGAGATCTTTCCTTTGATAATGCCACATTTTATGAACTATGAACTAATATTCTCTTGAGTTTTGGCTTCATTCTCTGGTGAAAATTACTAAATCATGTGATTCTGAGAGATCAACACTTGGGCATGAGCTTGATCATTTTTGTTATCAAAATTACTGAAAGCAAGATAGGTTGCCATTTTTGTATGCCTTGAGTCTGTTATACCATTGCATGGAAAATGAGAACTATACTGTGAATCTCTACTCTGAAAATGGAAACAAAATATGTTCAAGTGAAGAAGCTCTTGCAGATTCAACTTCTGCAATAAACATCCAAACCTTCCAAATTGAGAGTGAAGTAGCATCAGATTTGCAAAGGAAAGTAGCATAAGAGTTTTCAAGGAAAGCAACATCTGATGAAGCCTAATAAAGCCTCTAAAATTTTGCATATAAATGCATTGAAAACTATTGTACAAGGTCTTATTTGAACAATTCAAGGATGTATTCAATATTAAATAATGTATTCACAATGAAATATGGACATAAAGCTTAATAAAATCATATTGTATTGATTAAAATGTCAATTACAATAGATATTACAATAACTTCTAATACATTGTTTTAACATTCCTTATTCTTGTCATAGAAAACACCAGCATTCCCTACTCTGCAATTTTATTGTTTTAGCTTCTAGTACATTGTAATGTATTGCAATTTTTTTGGTATCTCCTTTAAGGATTTTGACTTTTGAATCATAACTGGTAACCAAAACTATGCCAAAATCTTGTGGAAGAAACTAAAATCAATAACATAATCAGTTAATCTTGATGAATGTAGAACAAAGTTGAAAACATTAGCTACCAAGCTCTGAAAGTGTCTTTAATTGACTTCAAACTTTTGTGACTTGAGACAATTTCAAGAATCATGTCAGAACTCAAAACACCATCTCGTAAAATAAAAATTGTTATGGGACTCCAACCACATCTATAAATTTCAATAACAATAGTTGTACCAATATGATATGCAGATAAATTCATAACCCTCTATCTAAATAACATATGGATTTTGTGTAATTTGTACCAATGTATATTTTGAGACAAAAGAATTAAAAAGAAACATTCCCATAGATTGGTTACCAATTACATAAAAGGTTCTTATAACAACCAAGAGGATGGGGTGGAATAAGAATCCTAGTTCTAATACTAGGTCCAAGAGCTGGGACAACCAAGAGTGGAATCAGAAGAAAGAATATAGATGGGATCAATCAAGTACTGTTGATAAGGGTCAATCTTCTAGTTGGAATGCTCCATCTAAGAATGAGTCGATTGAGTTCTTCCATAACTCCCATGGGTTATGCAATCTACAAAAATAAATCAAAATGAGTCAAACTTAAATAGTAAAGCATAAGAATAACAGAAGACATATCAATGTACTATATTTGCCAAAACATCTCATTACTGCCAAATTAAGATAGAATTTGAAAAATCCCCAAATGTGATTAAGATATCCTTTTTTTTTTCAAGGAAGAACAAAGCCCATTTATACAAGGAGAAAAATGAACCTTTGGTGAGAGATTTCCAACAAAGAGATTTGTAGTTTGTGGATCACCATCATCAAATGATCCTGTTAGTTTTCCACTAGGTTCAGAATCATCAGGCAATTCATTAAAGTAACTAGTCTTGGAAAAAAAAATACCATAACCATATAATGCAAGGATAGATTGGTAATGAATTTGCATAATGTAGATTATAGAGTCACTCAGATAAAAGACATATAATAGTATAAATATCTAAATGCATAATTCATCATACCTATTCAAATGATTATATTTTCTAAAAATGTGTCTAGTAATATCTAAGACCGAATACATTATATTCTCCATCTTTTAAGTTTATTGAAAAACTGAAAAGAAGTACAATAGGAATATCTAGTTGGCATATCTAACTTAATCCACATAAACTCTTTCTGAATTTTTAATTCACATTATCCAATGACAGACACAAACATAATACATTAGATTCTGTGCGTAGTGCTAAATATGGAAGAAAAACAACTAAGACAGTAATATAAGTTATTAAAGGAACTTATAGTGCCAAGAAAAAGGTACTTCTTAAAAATAGTTTAGATAATAAAAAAGTTTGACCTCTAAAAAAAGTCCAACTCTTTAAAAACAAACATAATGATGATAATTATCACTGACATAGAGGCAAGCAAGGTGTGGTAAATAGAAATGAAGCAGAATTTACAGACACTCACACAGTTCACATGACACTTCAATCTTTAAAACCAAGGTAACTATAATGTTTTAGGTTCAATAATCACTTTGTGCCCTTTCTATCCTCTCACTCCACAAGTCAGTACACAACAAGAACAAAAAAGAAAAACAACTGAAGAAGAAACACAACAATTTCTTCACAATCACTTAGCTAACTATTGTCACTAATATTCATTACTTTAGTCATACTCCATTATTTCTGCAAAAGTGAATTTCTTCAAAGAAAGCAATATCTTATAAATTGAAATTTTGAAATGAGCTCCCATAATATAGAAAGCAATCAATGTTCAATATCTCAGTAAATTAACCTTTTCCTTTTATTAAGATATTGCAGTTCTGTTTTTAATAAGCAATATTAAGTGCAAATTTTTGGCCTGCACTGATTTTTCTTGTCATAACTATTGGATTTGTTATTGTAAGAAACCATTGAACTAAACACACACTGATCCCATTCCCAAATTCCCTTCGACCCATTAATGGACACAAAACAAATCCCATTCTCCCTCCTTGTTCTTCAACCCATAACTCCCTTCATTCCCTTTACAATCATCACTGAGTATTCACATTTAAAATCACTAAAATTCAAACAAGTTTTTTTTAGATATCCATTAAACCAAACACACACTCACACTGTGAAATAGAGAAAGAAGGCTCACTTGGATATGGCGACGTCTAAAAATTCAAGCTCTTTGTGACGGTGCAGACTGGCTCTGACTCAAAACCCCATGCGAAGCCTAAGTACAAGTCCGATGGTTCGACTATGGTGGCGAAAAACCACTCTGAGGATGCTTCTCAAACGAAGCAACAACAGTTAATCACCTCAGCTACGAAATTCATCAATTTTTCTAATACGGTGGTTGTGAATCACAGATTATGGTCAATCGCGGTGTCACGAGGTGCTCAACTGCAGTATCCTCTTAACCTTTAGGTCCAACCACGGCGCCCGCTATTCTGCGTCAAATTGCCTCTTGTGACACAATGGAAAGCATTCGACTGAAACACACCATTTTGGTCCATTCAAAATGGTGCATTTTGAGTTCAAAAATTTTGAAAAAAAAGGCAGGAAACGGCGTCGTTTTCAATGGACAGCTGAGGACAACGTGAAAGTTAAACTGATGAGGATTTGGACACATTAAGAGGCCAACATCTCCTTTGTGTTCCTTGGTTCTCAATTTTTGTGTAGTTTAGATGTATTCATGATTAAGCTTTGTACATTGCAATGATTACATCATCAATCTTAAAGCATATTAATTTGCCAAAAAATCATGAAAATAATGTTCCCCACCACAACCTTCATTTTTATTTTTCAGTAAAGGGAAGGGGGCTTAGGCCCAGATACAAAAATAAACAAGAGTATCAAACAGGAATAAATTAAACATCACATTAAGGTAAAGGGCAGAAGGTGGATTGCTCTAGTACTGGTAGTTCAGGTTAACATAGACGCCCATATTTATAAGCTTGTCTGCACACAAGTTACCCTCTCGAAATGTATGAAAGATTCGAAGGTCCTTACAGCAGAGCTTGAAGTCTTTGAGAAGATTAGTATCTGTTTTAACTAATGACTGAATCTTTGAGATTTCATTGAACAATGATTTGGAGTCCATTTCAAGAATGACTCATTTGTATCCTAGTCTCTAGGCCAGGTTTAAGCCTTTTAAAGCACCCTAAGCTTTTGCATAGTAGGGTGAGCACCATCCTAAATTTTCTATACAACCTCCCAGCCATCTCCCCAAGCTATCTCTGATCAAAGCGTTGCAGCTAGTAAGACTTAGGTTTCCTTTGGTTGCCCCGTCGCTGTTAATTTTAATCCACCCATCATCAGGGGTCCACCAACGAATGATAGGTTTTTAACAAGTAGAAGGACTTTGTAAATAAGATAAAGGAAAGGTGTTAGAAATTTTAAAGGAAAATGAAATAATAAGGGCTACCGGATCAATGAGAGTTTGGAAGCTTGGATCGAATATTTGTTTGTTTCTTTATTTCCAGCAAAACCAACAGGTAATTGTAAATGAACATCGTATACTATTGCTATGTGTTTCTTCCTTTGCTAGGTTGTTCATGAACCGTTCTTGGATATTACATGAGAAAAAAAAAAGGAAATTTGTTCACTGGCTTTAGGATTTTCTTCCAAATATAGGCTAAAAATTTGCAATCTCTTATGACATCAAGAGTAGTTTTGGGTTGAGCTTTGAAAATAGTGATAATATCTCTACAACCACTCCATTTCTTTCTTAGAGTATTAGTATGGAGTTTATTATTTGCTGCCACCCAAAGGAAGTACTTGACTCTTTTTGGGCCAGGCCACTTCCAAATTAGCTTCTAGATTCTAACTTCTGTTCCCAAATAATTTACCATAAGTAGGCGGTAGGATGATTTCACCCTATAGTTTCTTGACCTTTTTCCTAACCATCTCAGCGTATCTTTAGTTTCAGACACCATGGGTGGCACAAGAGCTTGTATTCTTGGTAATATGTCTTTAAGGATTAAGTTAATCGGCAAATCCCAATTCTAATTACCATCCAAATCTGTTACATCTGCTATTTTCCATTTCTATGTCTCTTCATTAAGGCACATGGTAGTATAGTTACAAATTGGTTTTGAATTGAGGATCTACCTATCTGTCTATAAATTTATTTCTTTTCTTGACCCAATTTCCCAACTTGTGTATTTATCTAGCCTTTTCATACATCTGAGCCCTTATTCCTAATTTGTTTCTTGGGGTTGACATCATCGCCTTTGTTGTATTTGTGCTTAAGAATTTCAACCCATAACTCCTTTTCATTCCTATAAAGTCTCCATCCCAATTTAAGTATGTAGGCTTGGTTCATTATTTGCAGATTCCTAATTCCTAATCCTCCACACTTTTTATCTTTGTAGAGGTGTTTCCATCTAATAGGGTGAAATTTTCTTTTGTCATTATCATGTCCCCATATGAAATTCCTTTTTATTTTCTCAATCTCACTGCAGATGGATTTGGGTAGCACAGTAGTCATCATGTTATAAACTGGCATAAACTTAATAACTAACTTTACTAGGGTGACTCTTCCTACCATACTTAGGATAGTTCTTTTCTAGCCCGTCAACCTTTTTTTTATCTTTTCTAGTATGTTTTTATGTTTTCCCAACCTTCGAATTCCTAGCATAACTGGTACACTTAGATAGTTGCCTAGGTCAGTGGACTGGGTAAAGTTTGTATGTTGGAAGATTTCCTCCCTTGTGGATTAGTCCATATTTCTAGAAAATAAATTGCTAGTTTTGATCTATTTGAATTTTTTGCCCTGATATCTCACGAAAGAGATTAAGGCAGTCTGTTATACACTTAGCCTGATCAAGTGTGGTTGTTCCACAGAGTATTAAATCATCTATAAATAGTATATGTGACACTTTAGGTCCTTTTTTCTTAAATTGGCATGGGATCCATTGCCTATAATCCACTTCTTCCTCCATGATGTGTGTAAGTTTCTCTATACACATCATAAAGATGTAGGGAGAGAGGGGTTCCCCTTGTTTAATGCCCTTGGAAGGCTAAAATTTTGATGTTTTCCCCTCATTCCAAAGTATTTGAGTCTTAACCGAAGTAATACACCTCATGATGAGGTTTCTTAGGGATTTAGGGATGTGTGCCTCTATTAGTATCTCATGTATGAAAGACCATCTTAGTCGGTCATATGTTATTTCTAGATCCACTTGGATGATGAAATAACCTTTCTTTTTTGTCATATTCTACATAATGCACAACATTCCTTTGGTAATGATTACATTATCCTGGATGTGCTGCCCTAGTACAAAGCTTTCTTGGTAGGGGGATATTATGTAGGGTAGAATAGGTTTAATTCCACTCACTATTATTTTATTAATTGGCTTGTATGTGACATTGTAAAGTGAGATTGGGCAAAATTGAGAAACAAACTTTGGCTTATTTGTTTTTGGTATGAGTGCAGCCAAAGTATTGTTAATCTCGGTTAAGGAGGTTTGCTCTGTGAATTCTTTTATGATTGTATCCGAGAGACATTTGTCGAGTATTTCCTAGTTTTTTTGATAAAATATTGTAGGGAAACCATCCTCACTAGGGACTTTAAAGGCTCCTATTGAAAAGATGGCTCTTATTACTTCTTACTTGGACTTCCATCCCAACATAGTCAGTCTCCTTTGGGATCTGGAAAGACCTCTTAGTATTTACATATTTGGCATTCTAGTTATCCTCAAGGAATAATTTTTGGAAGTCAAAAACTAAGGACTTCACCTCTTCTTTTTCTTCTTTCCAATTTTCACCGAGGTCTCTAAGCATGTGTATCTTGTTCTTGTTATGTCTTATGATTGCCTTCATATGATAATATTTTGTGTTCCGGTCACCATCTTTAAGCCATTGTGTTCTCACTTTTTGGAACCACATAATTTCCTCTTGCTTGAGGATCTCACTTAATTCCTTTTTTAAGGAAGCTTTCAGCTTATAAAGATACTATTTGTGTTGGTGGATTTTTTGTTGAATCCCATTTAGCAGAGCTAGGATGTGGTTCTTTCTTTTAGTGATATTCCCAAATACTCTTGCATTTCATTCCCTTAAGTGATGTCTCAATTGGAGGAGGTTTTCTTCAATTGGTATGTTGTCTTCCTAGAATTGTTGGAGTAAGGGTTTAAAGCTATCATGAGCAAGCCATGCTGCTTCAAATCTAAAGGGTCGAGGGGTAGTGCCAACCGTCAAGCATTTTATCATAACCAATACGGGGTGATGTTTTGAGCATTCGACTCTAGGTAAGATTCTTGTTATAGCGTTAGGGAATTGTGTTCTCTAATTAGGATTACACATTGACCTATCTAGCTTCTTGTATAGTTTGTCATTCCCCTGGGATTGAGGGCCTTTCCATGTGAATTTTAAGCCAATTACATCTAGGTATATGAGGCCACACTTCTTTATTCTTTCATTAAAGATATTACATTTCCTTTGGTTCAATCTAGCCCCTTCTTTTTTTCCTGTGCTCCTCTAATGTCATTAAAGTCACCTGTGATACACCTACTGTCTGTACTGCTTCTCATTCTACTTAGGTTTTGCCAAAGGTCTAATTTGTGTTCCTCCATTGGATTGGCATAAACTACAGTAAATTGCCATTTGTCCTCCTATGGATGTTGAAGAGACATATGGCAAAATTGAAAATTTTCCTCTATAATATCATAATGAACTCTGTCATCCTTCCACCCTATCCAGATTCCCCTCGTATAGCCTTGACCTTCTATTGTTGAGTGTCTGGTGAAACCAATATTTCTAAATAACTTTTATGCTCAATTGGATTTGACTTTAGTTTCTACCAAATTTATCATGTTTGGGTTGTATTTCCTTGCAAAGAGACCTAGATGACTTTGAACCAAGTGACTTCCTATCCCTGAACAGTTCCACACAAGAATATTTTTTGACATAACTTGGATTGATATTGAATAGAAGGAACACTAGTCCACATTCATTTATGCAAAGCCTTCATCTTCAATTCCCCAATTACTAATGCTGTCACTTTCATCACTTTCCTCTGAGTCGCCCTCATCTACGTTCTGTTCATTTGTGACAGGAGGTCTAGAGGCTTGATGACCAAAAATAAGTGACAGTTGTATTTATGTCTCTTCTCTTGTCTTGGACACTCTTGATTTGGTCAGTGTTGGAGTTTTAGCATGTTTCTTGTTGGTTACTTTCTTGGCATGGTTCATCGTCAATTAGGTTGATTGCATCTATGTTGGCATTTTCTCCTCCTGATTTTGTTTTGAAGTAGGTCATTTGTTTACTAGGGACTTGTTCCTGTACTAAGCTCGGTGCGAAGGTCATTTTAGCCTCAGTTGGTTCCAATTACTTGTTTCTCCTATTATGTCTTTGTAGATTACCCAGTGATATTGTATTTTGCTCTCTGGGCTGGTTATCTTCCTCTGGGATAGTGTCCAATTTTTCTGTTGAGTCACCATGGATAATAGTTTTGTTCTTCCTGGTTGGGTTGCTTTTTGTGAGGGCACCCTTCTATGGTATGGCCATGACTATGAATTTAAATTTTTTTTTTTTTTGTTTAGTCATAACTTCTGTTATTTGATCTTAACTTCTATCATCACAAAATAAATATTTTTAATATTTAAAAGTATTTTGAGTGAAATAAATATTTCTTTCATTTAACTAAATCACTTAAAATATTTTTAAATATTTCTTTCATTTTATTTCTTTTTACATTAACATTAAAAAATAATAATAAAAAAAGGTTTTCTTATTACAAAATTGAAATTCAACCATTAATGTAATATGAAAATCTAAGTGTGACTCTGTCTACAGTAATTTGTAGAAGTATTAATGTATTATAAAAAGAAACTAAATATTCTTACGCGGTAACGGCGGTCCAAACAAGCATAATTAGTTAGTAAAGCAACGTGTCTAAATACGCAGCTTCCGTAGCGTTGCAGACTAATTAAGTAGTAAGCACTGCGGAGTAACGTGTTTCTTTGTTTTTCTTCGAAGGCAAGCATTTGAAATTTTATTGAGATTCCATAAATTATTTCTAACTTTTACAGATATTTTTTATTAAATACTATTTTATTTGACATACGATTGAATGTTAAAAATAGATATTTTTTAACTAATTTCGAATCACAATTTATTATTTTATAAGAGAGTAACTCTTTTCTTAAACCAAATTTTATTAGTCAACTCCAATCAATTTAATTTAAATTAGTTAAGATTTATAAAAAGGATAGATATTTTTAGTAAAAATATTCTCATATACAAAAATTAAATTCAAAAGTTTACTTAAAAAAATTTAAAGTACTATCATTTTAATTAAATATATGTTAATTTTTGTATTATTGTTGTGTATGAGTTCTTTTTTTGTTTGCCCTGCGTTCCAACGTGGAAAATGGGAATGGAAGCGTAGGAAAATTTGATACTTTCATGTTCCTTTTTGGACTTTCGACGAGGTTTTATCGTAGCGTAACGTTTTTGTCAATATTAATCACAATTTTTCTGTAATATTTAATTTATATATATTGTTATATTAAAAATAAAATCACTATTTTATTTTATAAAATGTTGCCTTTATTAATAAAAAATAATAATTATTTTTAATTAAAGAGATGATAAATATAATTTAATCAAATCTTAAGAAATGTTAGTATAATTTATTTTTATTTTTATTATTTTACAAATAAATTTTATTACACGAAAAACTACAAAATAAACGTTTAAAGTGTTTTAAAAATGACATATAATATATGAGAAGCGTGAGGAATCCCCTTTCCATGCAATCCAAATGGAATAAACCTCATTACATTAAAAAAATATTAGTAATAATAAGAATAATAATAAATAACATTAATATTTTAAGCTTTAAAATATATATATATTTCAAAATAAAAGAAAAGTTGTGTAATTTAACTTTAGTTAAACAAAAAAAAAAATACCAAACGTATATGATTGAGTCGGAGAAGCAGCCTCCATATCTGTTGAATAATTTGTATGGCAATTATTTAAGTAACTATATATTTATATAATGTAGTTTAGGTAAATTTAAGTAAATTTTAACTCATACGATTTTTATTTAAAATTTAAAATTTCAACTTTAAGATTTAAAGTTTGCACTCAAATATCCAATTTTCAAAAGATAGACTGAAAAACTAAGAGGAACTCTCAGCCGCCCAACAAACTCCTTGTCGTCTTCTGCCAATTCCTTGCATAATGGCCTTACAGCTCATCAGAATCTTCCTCTGATTCCATATTGTAATCACGTGTCCAATATGGCTTGTGTTTTACCCTTCTGCCCTTCCTCAGCTCCAAGCTTGTATTCTCATGCATATTTGGGCTTGCACTCGTATCCTCTTGGATTGGGCTCCTGATACTTCCTCTTGGGCCGGTATCTCCTGATTGGGCTCTAATACATCCTTCTTTGTATCATAGAGGTATTGATTTTCCCAAATTGAGAAAAATATTCTGAATACATAAACTAAAATAAATTCAGAATATTAATCATGTTAAATCATCAAGAAGATTTATGGCTTGAAAGCGGAAGCGTACCTGAATTCATAACTTGTTCTTCAGCCTTGCGGTTATAGGTCTTCCAAATTGATAAGTACAAGTTTATGAGAATAGGGTTTCTCTCTTGTCTGATGATGGGATATCAGAGAAGAACTATACTTATAATTTGGGGACCATAACCCTAATTAAATAGTTGAACTAGGATTCCTTATTTCTAATTTAGCCCATCATAAAATTAGAAATTATAATTAGGGTATCTACACATATAAGCCCATACTTAAAATTTAGGCCCATCACATTAATTAAATCAGATCACTTTTAATTTGGGCCAGACTCTTTTCTTATGATAGTAATTGACATACAATTATATATTTAATATAAATATAAGTTCATAAAATACCCAACAATCTCCCACTTGGACTATATATATATACAAATATATTACCTTATAATTGAATGTCACAAAATAACCTTATGAGCTCAAAATTTTGCTATCATAATCAAGAGTATTTCCGAACAATCTCGTCCATCAATTATGTTAACATAGAACCAAGGCAACTTTTGTTACATTTAGCGTAATTAAGTTATCCCTGATCACATATATCAACATAATCAAATGACATAGATCAAGTATGGATGTGTAGCATGAAAAACTACATGCAGTGTGATCTAAACATGTCTATTTTCAACTGGTCCACTTTAAACCTTATTAAACTATACCAAGTTCAAAGTGTGAATGAGCTGAAAGAAACTTTATTTCTGCAGAAAATATTCTCAAAATATCCATAAACTGAAATAACTAAAGAATATATACGTAACATAAAAGCAAAATTACAAACTCCCACTAAAACTGAATATCTTCAAATGACATAACACCCATATGAACAGTGTGCTCATGAAAGACCTTGGGTGGTAGTCCTTTAGTAAGCGGATCCGCAATCATGGAGTTTGTGCCAATATGTTCTATAGACAACTGTCCACTTTGAACTCTTTCTTTAACAACTAGGAATTTAATGTCTATGTGCTTTGACTTCGTTGAGCTCCTGTTGTTATTGGAATATAAGACTGCTGATTTATTGTCACAAAAAATTTTAAGTGGTCTTTCAATTCCATCCATAATTTGCAGCCTAGTGAAAAAGTTTCGCAACCATATTCCATGATTAGATGCCTCATAACATGCTATAAATTCAGCTGCCATGGTGGAAGGAGCTACAAGTGTTTGTTTAGCACTCTTCCAAGACATTGCTCCTTCTGCCAGCAGATAGATATAGCCCAATGTAGACTTCATACTATCTTGGCATCCAGCAAAGTCAGAGTCCGAATATCCAATGATCTTTAACTTATCTGATCTTTTGTATGTGAGCATAAGGTGCTTTGTTCTTTGTAAATACCGCATGACTCGTTTGGCTGCTTTCCAATGGTTCATGCCTGGATTGCTTAAATATCTTCCTAACATGCCAACAATATACGTAATATCTGGACGCGTACAGACCTGTGCATACATTAGACTCCCTACTGCTGAAGTATAAGGAATCTTTTGCATGTCCTTTTTCTTAAAATCATTTTTAGGGCATTGGTTAATACTAAATTTATCTCCTTTAGCCACAGGGGTATCTCCTGGTTTGCAATCCTGCATACCAAATCTTTTAAGAACATTTTCGATATAGGCCTTTTGTGATAATCCAAGGATACCTCGAGAGCGATCTCGATGTATTTGAATCCCTAATACAAAGTTTGCATCACCAAGATCTTTCATCTCAAAGTTCTTTGCTAAAAAGCTCTTGGTTTCATGCAACAAACCTATATCATTACTGGCAAGTAGTATGTGATCGACATACAAAACCAAGAAAATGTGCTTACTCCCATTGAATTTGTGGTATATACAATCATCAACCAAATTTACCTCAAACCAGACGAGGTAATAACTTGGTGAAATTTGTAATACCATTGACGAGACGCTTGCTTAAGTCCATAGATAGATTTCTTTAATTTGCAAACCATTGACTTTACATCACCAGACACATAGTTTTCTGGTTGCACCATATATATTGTTTCATCAATGTTGCCATTGAGAAATGCTGTTTTGACATCCATATGATGTAACTCAAGATCAAAGCATGCCACTAAAGCCATTATAATCCTAAAAGAGTCTTTCGATGAAACTGGAGAGAAAGTCTCTTTATAATCGATGCCTTCTTTCTGTGTGAAGCCCTTAGCAACAAGACGTGCCTTGAACCTTTCCACATTACCTTTTGAATCCCTCTTGGTTTTAAATATCCATTTACAACCAATGGGTTTTATACCTTCAGGCAATGGGACAAGATCCCACACATCATTATCTTTCATGGACTTTATCTCTTCATTCATGGCATCAATCCAATTTTGAGAGTTAGAACTTTCCATGGCTTGATGAAAATTGATTGGATCATTTTCCATCACTCCAATGTCAACATCATGTTCTTGGAGAAACACAATATAATCATCTGAAATTGCACTTCTCCTTTCTCTAGTGGATTTTCTTAATGGCAATGGTTCTTGAGGCTGTAGAGTTTGTTCATCTGGAACAAATTCTTGAACTTGTTCTGGAGGGTTAATGACATTGTCTTGATCCGAAGTTGCTTCTTGAATAATGTCAGGTATAGTAATCATTTCCTGATCATTCTCAATAGCAATTAAAGAAATATTAACATATTCCTCTTCAAAGACAAAGTCCTTGACCCTATCTCCCCCATCAAACTCAACATCCTCAAAGAATCGAGCATTATGTGTCTCGAATATAAACTTAGTCGTGGAATCATAAAACTTGTAACCCCTGGATCTTTTAGAGCATCCAATAAAGTAACAACTGACAGTCCTAGAGTCCAGTTTCTTTTCATTTAGCCTGTAGGGCCTTGCCTCAGCTAGACATCCCCAAATATGAAAATGCTTTAGACTAGGCCTTTTACCTGTCCAAAGCTCATAAGGGGTCTTTTCAGTTGCCTTAGTTGGAACTCTATTCAATATGTACACTGCGGTTTTTAATGCCTCTCCCCAGAGTGATTCAGGTAAGGTTGAATGACTAATCATACTCTTTACCATGTCTTTAAGCGTTATATTTCTTCTTTCAGCAACACCATTCATAGTGGGCGAACCCGGCATAGTGTACTGAGGGATGATACCGCATTCCTCTAGGAATTTCGCAAATGGTCCTGGACGTTGTTCACCTGATCCATCATATCTACCATAGTATTCACCACCACGGTCAGATCTGATGTTCTTAATACTTTTGCTGAGTTGATTTTCAACTTCAGCTTTATAATTTTGAACATATCCAATGATTGCGATTTCTCATGAATGAGATAAAGGTAGCCATATCGTGAATAATCGTCTATGAACGTTATGAAGTATTGTTGACCATTCCAAGACGCCATAAGGAATGGTCTAAAAATATCAGTGTGTATTAGTTCTAAGACGTCTGATTTCCTATTGGCACCAAATCTCCTGACATTTGTTTGTTTCCCCTTAATACAGTTTATACACACATCAAAATCTGAAAAATCAAGGGGATCAAGAATACCATCGGACACAAGTCTTTCTATTCTCCTTTTGGAGATATGACCCAATCTCTTGTGCCACAATGAAGATGAATTCTCATTGGTTAATTTGCACTTTTTATCTATTACATTAACATGTATAGATTCATTAAACGAAGAAATTGTGTCAAGTAAGTATAGATTATCATATCCTGATAAAGAACCAGAACCAACTAAATTTGAATTTTGAAAAAGACTAAACTTTCCATTTCCAAATGAACAATAATAACCAAATTTGTCCAATGTTAAAATAGAAATTAAATTTCGTCTAAAAAACGGTACAATAAAAGTCTCAATCAAATCCAAATAAAATCCAGTCTTTAACAATAATCTAAACGTTCCAATTGCTTCGACTTCTAGTGACTTGCCATCACCAACATAGATGTATATTTCACCATCACTAGGCTTTCGACAATTCAGGCAGCCCTGAATAGACACACTGATGTGAGTTCTTGCACCAGAATCTATCCACCATGTATGTCTAGGCACCGAAGTCAAATTAACCTCAGAACAAACAAAATTAAGAAGCATACCTTTCTTTGCACGCCAGGCGTGATAGTTGGTGCAATGCTTCTTTTTATGTCCTTTACCCCCACAAAAGAAGCAACCATCTTGAGTTGGTTCCTTATGTTGTTTCTTTTGCGGTGTCATATCCTCAGTGTCTTTATTCTTCTTTCTCTTGTTGTCTTTCTTCTTGTCCTTTGAAGTAGAGGCAAAATGGGCAGTTTGTGTCTTTTCTTGCTTTAATCTTTCCTCTTCCTGAACACAGTGTGAGATGAGCTCATTAAGTGACCAAGGTTCCTTTTGGAAATTATAGCTCACCTTAAACTGACTAAATTGTGCAGGAAGGGATAACAGAACCAAATGCACCAACAAGTCTTCAGATAATTCCAACTTGAGTGCCTTCAATTTTGAAGCAAGATGAGACATTTCCATAATGTACTCCCTTATGTTTCCTTTACCGGTATACCTCATAGAGATGAGTTTTGCTAAGATTGTACTAGTTTCAGCCTTTTCACTCTTAGCAAATCTCTTCTCAAGGTTCTCAAGGAAATCTTTGGCCGTATCTACTTGATCGGACATAGTGCCCCTAAATGCCTCTGGAATGGCACACTTAATTATCATTAGACTAATACGATTGGACTTTTCCCATTTTTCCATCTCCCTCCTTTCATTTAAGGTACTCTGATCAGTAAGATCAATGGGTTTAGGAGTCCGTAACGCATAGTCTAAGTCCATAATTCCGAGAGTAATTAAAACACTCTCTTGCCATGCCTTAAAATTTGTGCCATTCAGCAGAGGAATAGAATTAATGTTGGCAGTTATATTAGCTGCTAAAGTAAAAATTGAATTAGTACAAAGCCAAGAAAAATACTCACATAAGTATCAAAATTGGGCTATACTAGAATAATAAATTGAAATAAAGGTAACCCCATCTCAAGATATCTAGTACTCCATTAATATATCATCTTTTGACAAAATATTAATTTGTAAGTGATATCTTGGTGTAGTAATCAAATATTGATAACAAAGTAACATATCAAACAATAAATCTTCCTTTAGGCCGATTTATTGCTTATATGTAAAGCCAAATAATTATCACATATTTATTACCACAGGTGTATATGTAATTATATTAAATAGAGATTTTCCTTTAGGCCAATCAATATTTATATAAATTACATAAGCACATCTATTTATATTTCAAAACAAATTAATTTTCACAATAGAGATCACTTAGGTGATATATTGTTTCAATTAATTAGTCTTAAAATACATATTAGCATACCAATATTTAAATTTAAATTCTCCAAATATTTTAAACTTTACATCATATCCTTAGAAATCATAATGTTGTGAATTACTTAATTTATAATTTTATTGGATAAGTACAAATATGAAATCTAAGAAATCTTATCATAAATTTCAAATTCTTAAAACAAAATAAAATTTGTTATAACTTAAATTATAAATTTCAAATTTCAAATTTAATATATATCTAATCAAATCCTTATATTATATTTTATATATATATATATATATATAAACATAAACCTAAATTACCAAATTATTTACTACAATATTTATATATATATATATCAATCCCACAACTTGCCGCACGCTAAATGGAGTCTGAATCTTACAAGCGAAATACACATCAAGTTTAATAAAGTTTGCACAAAAAAGCAGTAATTTTATTTATGTGCAACAACATATCCTATTTCATAGCAACACGAAGGCATAAAGTCAAGCATGTGTGCATGTGCGGAAATTTTGAAACCAAAACCAATTCCATATATCTTCAAATATTTATAATAGAGTGCAGCAATCAATATATATGATATATATAATATTTATCTGCACACATGTCGAAGCAACAATATCTCATCCAAAAGGCAAAATTGAAATAATGTATACTGTGATATATGTGCAGCACTTTAACCATTGATATATCTATATATATGCGCACGCTAGACGAAAACATGGATGGATTTTAATAATTGATTGCCGCACATAAATGGTTCGCACAATTCAATTTATATATATAAACAATATACAATGTGAAGTGCTTCAAATATGTGTTTATAATCGTGCGTCCAAAACTGCAACATACATGAAATCAATTTACGCAATCAATTTTAAGATTATACACAATTCAAATGCAAACATATATATAGATTAATATATATGTAGATCATATATAAATAAAATCTTCATAAATATGCGTAAATTGAATTTCAAACGTTGTAAAATTGAAAATTTCTTTACTCTTAATTTATATTATTTTAATTTTAATTCTTAATGATTCAACATAAAATTAGCTCTGATACCAATTGTTGGAGAAAATATTCTGAATACATAAACTAAAATAAATTCAAAATATTAATCATGTTAAATCATCAAGAAGATTTATGGCTTAAAAGCGAAAGCGTACCTGAATTCATAACTTATTCTTCAGCCTTGCGGTTATAGGTCTTCCAAATTGATAAGCACAAGTTTATGAGAATAGAGTTTCTCTCTTGTCTGATGATGGGATATCAGAGAAGAACTATACTTATAATTTGAGGATCATAACCCTAATTAAATAGTTAAAATAGGATTCCTTATTTTTAATTTAGCCCATCATAAAATTAAAAATTATAATTAGGGTATCTACACATATAAGCCCATACTTAAAATTTAGGCCCATCACATTAACTAAATCAAATCACTTTTAATTTAGGCCAGACTCTTTTCTTATGATAGCAATTAACATACAATTATATATTTAATATAAATATAAGTCCATAAAATATCCAACAATATATGCTTATTAGGTACCTAAATCTTACTCTTGCCATTTATTTGAGAATTACGGAAGTTGATAATTCAGGGTCACTTTTTGGTGTGTACTTTTTGTTTGTGACTGAGTAAGCAAAAGAACGACTTAATTGGATGGTCATCCAATTAATCCAATTTTTTAGGCATAAACTAATTCAATTCAAAGTAACTTTGATTAGTTTAGATATTAGATTATATGTTTTTAATTAAAAAGTTTTGTAAATTTTTTAAGAAAAATCAAAATTAATTTTTAAAAAAATTTTAACTATAAAAATAAACATTTCCAACAACAAAACTTGCATTAAAACTAGTTCAAGACAATTCTTAAATAAATCTAACTATGAAACAAAATGTTTATGCTAAAATTTAATATGTTCAATTTGAAAGGCATCCATCCTCATCTAAAAATCATACCAATTTAATTATTTTTTATAATTCTTCATCTAATCTATCTAATTTGGCAATTGGTTCTCATAGAATTGGATTGAGTTGGTTCACTTGGAATTGAATTTTTTCAACTTTATTTTCAAGTCATATTAGACTTGAAACTAATTTTTATTTATTTTAAAGTATTAAGATAAAATATTTTTAATAAATAGGCTTCATAAAATTTAAATTTGTTCCTCCTTCTTACAAAGTTGAGCTTGTTATCGGGTTGTGTGTATTCTTCACTAAAGTGGTTGACTATTAAATTTTTTTAAATGTTTATTTATAAGCAAAATCTAAAAATAAACATTATTAATAATCTTTATAAATTATAAATCTTGTACAAATAATTCTTTTTAATTATAAAAGTTAACTTAAAACCTCTAAAACTTTTTAATTTGTGGAAGAAACTTTATTTATTAACTTTTTATCCAAATCATTAACAGATGTAGATATGCTAGATTAGTTAAGAAAGTTTTTTCTACAAGGTTTAAAGTTTATAAGAATCTTTTATATAAGATCTAAAATTCCAAGAAATTATAGATACAAAGTTTAAATTTTATAAAATTTTCTGTATTTTAGTATAACTTGATTTTTTTTTTACATATCACTATTTTTTTAGGATTTTAGATAAAAAAATTAACAGAAAATATTTTTTATACAAGTTACAAAATTTGTAAAGTACTAGGTTAACTTTTTATAATTTTAAAAAAATATTTATACATGTATAAGAATTTTTTTTTTCATTTTAGCCCATTTAATATAATAATTTAGAAATATTTATACATCTTACTATAGTAAATTTGTTCCCTTTGAGAATGGGATAAGCATTACCAGGCTTTGAATTTCAACAAATAAAAGTTTGAGAAATGGTGGATCGGCAATAAATAGGAAATGGGAATAATATGTTTTATTTGTGCATACATTTCAGTGATGATTTCAGTTTACATGTGCACATTATATTACTAAACGCACATGTAAACTGTATATATGTATGTGTGAAAGAATCATGTTTGCTTCATTCCCTCCTCCATAAGACTGTCTAGATACACATAACTTGTTTTTTGCACATTTTTAGTAAGATTGTCAGAAATGAAACTCCTTAAGTATCGTATAACCCAAGAAGATAATAACATTTATATAGTAAAAGGCACAGCACGTGAGTCTCGATTAGATCAAAGGTACCACATATGAATATGATATATCTACTAGATTTGTATCTTCATCTTTAACAAAGAATATCGCTTAGCATGCACTCCATCCAGATTCAATTTACGATACTTTATTTCTCTAAAGAAAGAAAGCTTTTTAATCATATATAGTAAACATATATACTGTGGGGACTTTGGACTCTGGTGTTTGTCCTTGGCTAAAGAGGGACTTAAACTATTAGCTAGAGAGGTTTTTTTTATACCGAAAAAGATAATAAAATAAAATAACTATCAGGCAGGATATCAGTAATATATTAAAAATATTAATAAAAATTTTATTTAAAAAATTATTATAAATATTTAAATTATAAATAATTTTATTAATTGATCAATTATTTAACTAATTCATGAGTGTCCGAACTTATTTTTTGAAAAAAAATACTCACTAACTAGAGAGATCTTGAAGTGCATATATTGTATTACTTTATCTATTTATTTATAAATGATGCTCATCTAATTTTTTTATTATAAATTTGAAAGCCTACATGATATATAAAATAGAAAATTCTCACTAAATTCTATTAATTAATTCACAGCAAAAGACTTTTTTTTCTTGTAGCTATACTCTCATCGGATTTGAGAGTACTTGTGACAGAAGCCAAAGATTCCACTTCCATTTTAAGGTTTCTTTCTCTCTTTCTTTTCACTTATCCTATAATTTCTTTTGGACAATTTGGTCCTCTCTTTGTCTCCCATAATATATTGAGTTTAGAAAATTATATTGATAAACTTTATAAATTTAAAAAATCCATTTAGTATTCCAAAATTTTTTAATTTATTTTACTGTCTTTATTGTGACATTAAAAATCTCATATAATACAAATAAAATCACAGCCTTATATATTTTATATAAAAAGATTATCTTTATTGATACAAAATAAATTAAAATAAAGTAACATATAAATTTTTAAACCAAAAAATAGCAAGTGTAATTTAGTTAAACTTTATAGAGATTAGACTAATTTATTCTAATATATTTGCTTTAGTTATAGAAAGAGGCGAATCATGTACCACGAGAAACAAGCCTGATTTGGACAGTATTAAAAAAACAAAAAAAAAAGCATCCGAATAATTTTCCCAACCTTGTTCAATTAAGATGTTCCTGTCTTCCTGAATCTTCTTTAACTTTTAATTAAGCACATGTACATTCAATGTTAGTAATAATTAATTCGCATATGGTTCTGTTCTAAGTTTCTATTTGTTTCTCTGCATTTTTTTATTTTAATTTATAATACTTAGCATCTTAATCTCCCCGAAATATTTTATGCTCATGATCTGATTAAGGAAAGACGAAACAACTTCAATTTACACTATTAATTTATTTGCTAGTGGCTTCTTATTCGGTGGGCATGATCAATAGTTTAATACTATATTAGATTTCTTCCATTAGTTATTGATTATTTTCTTCAATTAATTTTGTACTTGTTGCAATCTTTTGGTGTGTTTTATTTTAACAAAAAGACACTTTTAGTCCTTCACTTTATTTTAGTTTTTACTTTTTTTTAATTTAATTTGTTTCACTTTAATCTCTTAATTTTAAAAAATTTTGTTTATCAAGAATTCTAATAACACATTCAAGCTTTTGACAGGCTTCATTTTTGGGCCCTGGCCCTTTTTCATTTTATTTTCTAGCTAAAGTAAAATTGTCAACATTGAAAAAAATTATTTAATTATAAGATTTATATTTTTATTATTAAAATTTTTTATTTGTATACTATTTAAATAAAAATTTTGCTAATTAATACTCTTAAAATATTAGTTAAGATTTTTTTCTGATTATTGATAAAATATTTAATAACTTAAAACTTATAAAAAGTTAATAAAAATAATTATTTTTAATGTTTAAAAATTTATTCTTCAATCAAATAAAACTTTAACCAACAAAATTTTTTATATAATTCATAAACCTTATGATCAATTTTTTTTAAATATTTTATTTTTATTAAAAAATATGATAGACAAAATATAAAAAATTATACTCAAATTTAATATTTTTAAATATATATATATATATTAAAAAAAATACTAGTTGTAACTTTCATGAGTAGGTTGACATAGACAACACCAATAATTGTAACTCCAAGGGGCACGTGAGTAATTTCACCAAACTTGATTCTTAACTAAGATCAATAATTGGAGCTAAGGTCCTCAAACAAAAACATTTAAAAATAGAATGTGAAGTACATAACCACAAGCAAAGTGGAAGAAAAGGAATAAAATAATAGATAATGATAATAATAAAATAATGAAGAAAATGGAAACATTGACAAAACGAGAGGATAAGCTGCTAAGAAAGGACTTTCCATGAATGGAGAAGAAGCATCCACGTCTCCCTATCCGTAAACCTCGTACATCTTCCCTTGCAAAAGCAAATCAATACCTAATAAATAATAAATCCCACACATCTCTTTCCACTTTTTTTAGGAAAAAAATAATTATTTCTATACATATAATATTCTTGCATGCATTTCAGACGATGAAATGAATGAAATTCAAGCTCTGTAATTTAATTTCATCTATATAATAATGTCTAGTTGCCATTGAAAATAAAAATATTTATAATTATGTTATAAATTTTTATTATCAAAATTAAACTCAATTCTCTTAATAGGTAATTTATTTTATTTTGTTAATTAGTTTTTCCATGTGACCCTTTTAAAAGAATTATTTAACTATGTTTGATAAGCTTTTTTATGAAAAAATATTAATTTTTTCTATTAATTTTTAAACATGTACGTTGTTAAACTTAATTTATAAAATTATACCACTTTTCTAATACAAACCATAAATTAACTACTAGCATTAGCGAGTTACAATCAATCTACATACAAAATTGTGGTCATGCATAGTGAATTTAGGTCAAAAAATTTTAACTCATGAATTCGTTGTGCATGACCGTAAATTTATGGATAGATTGATTGTAATTCGTCACGTGGTTGTACAGAAAATGTTATATAATTTTGTAGATTAATTTCAACGACCAACACATTTTAAAATTAATAAAAAAAATAGCATATTTTGGTACAAAATTCATGTTTGACAACCTTATGTTATTTTTAAAATGTAATTTTATTAAAAATTTGGATATATTTTAATTAAATTTTATTATATTGTTTTACTAATTATGTGATATTAAAATTAATAATGAAATTTTTATTAAAACTAGATATAGAGAATTATTCTCCTATACTAATATTTTTAATTTAAAATTCACCAAATAAATATCCTAAGGTTATGGGAAACTTTAAGCCATTTGCATTTTGAGCATTGTATTAAAAAAAAAAAAGTGAAGTATGAAAAATAATTTTATGAACTTGAATATATCAAATTTTATATAAATTTGTGACATATTAATAGTTAAATGAGTAAAATTAAAAAAAATTAATTTAATTTTTTTTATAATTATTAATTTTAAATTTACACATTTTTTTAATTTGTTTCATTAAATTATTAACACTGTACAAATTTATATAAAACCACTAATTTTGATTGAGTAAGTGGAGGAATGGGTGGTCACCAAAATGCTAGAAAAAGGAAAACACGCGTCATGAGGTAATTGGTTGGGACATCAATTTAAAAGGATAAGTGTGATTCTATTTCTGTACTATCAATTTAATTGTGACTACAAATGTGTAAATATACTTAGTTGATTAGTGCGTGGACTTTTTAATTTTAAAATCAAAATTTTAATATAAATATAAGTTATAATAATTTTTATATCTAATAATAATAATAATAAAGAAATATGATTTTGTAGGTTCTGATTTTTTAAACTTTAGGAGATTGAATACATCATAAATCACAAAAAAATATACTAATAATTTGATATGCACTTAATTTTTTAAATATTAAATAACTTTTAACTTTCATCATTTTTAATTTAAATATCATCATAATATAAATTAATATAAACATTTTTCTAACTAGTATATTAAAGATAATAATTAAAATTTTTTATTAATTTATAAAACATTTAATGACTCAAAATTTGTAAAAAATTTATTAAAATAATAATTTTTAATATTAGAAAAATTTACATTCAATCAAATAAAATTTTAATTAATACTTTAAAATTTACTTGTTAAAAACCTTTTTAATCTAAATGTATTAGATATTGGTGATTTTTTAAATTAATTTTGATTATTTAAATTTTGTAGATGTAGATGATTATCTTGCGGACAGGGTACATGAGTACATGTAAAGACGTCAAATCAAGAGTGGTGGGGTTGGGTGTAACAGTGACATTACCCAAATTGGAAAACCAAATTTATAATAAAGGTTTCCAAGGTAGGATGACTACCCTTATGATATAAAAATAATTATTATATTTTAACATAATATTAAATAATAAGTAATTATCTAAACGATAATTTTTTATTATTTTTAATTATTTATTCTTTTTTATACATAATTTTTAATTTTTAATTTATATTATATAATATAAAATTTTAAAAATTATTGACTTCATTATAATATATAAATAAATATTTAATATTTAATATACATAAAAATGCATGTTATTTTTATTTTCAAAATATATTATAAAATAATAATTATTAAATTTTAAAATAAAAAATATTTAAACTTCTTCTATTTTTTATAATTTTTTATAATTTTTTATTTTTTAAATCATATATTTTATTTTAAATATTATATTATATATAATATATATTTTGTAAATTTAATAATATCTTGACCTGATATTATTATTATTTATTTTCGACTATGTTTGCACTTTGCACTGCCACGTGTAGGTGTCTCCCTTAGCTTTTGGGTTTTTTGGCCTTATTATATCCTCGCTGGAAGAAAGTTCAGGAAGGAGGGGACCAACACCCAACTTTTCACCCATTATTAGGTTTCGTGATTGGACAACACAACTCATTTTTATTTTTCATGTCAAAACCCACGCTTCATCCTTCCACTAACCACTTAACCACTAAATTTCTCATTCATTCATTCTTTTTTTTTTTTTACTTTAAAATTATTTATTATCAAATTATTTAATCAAAATAAAACATATAAAATATTTTAAAAAATTGATGGTAAGAAATAAATTATATAAATAATATATGTTTTAATTTTTTATTAAAAAATTTGATGATTAAGATATAAAAGTTGTATTTAATTTTTTGGAATACAAAAGTATGTATTTTCTAAAAATACTGATTTTTAAAATTTTAGTGTTTTATCAAGTTATTTTTAAAATTACGTGACTCTAAGTGAAAAAAAAAATCGTTTGATGACCAAGTAAAAGTTAAAAATTAGAACTATTATTTATAGATAAAAAAGAGAAGTTGAAAATTTAAATTTTTTGTTTAATATACATATCTTTCATTTTCTTTACTTAAATTTTTCACTAATTATAATTCTTTTCTTAAGGTATTTATATATAAATATATATTATTTTGAGACATTTAAATTATTGAGATTCTATTCTTTATATTTTAATAATAATAACTAAATAAAAATCTATGATAATAAACATATAATTATTTATTTATTTAAATAATTTTACTTGCAAGATAAATATTAATTTTTAAATAATTTAATATTTACAAATATTTTTTATATAAATTGATCAAATAAAATTACTTATTTATTTTTTTAAAAAAATTATTTTAAAATAAACAAAAATTAACAGTTAAGCCAAAAAAAAATCTTAATATTTTGTATTTTATAGGGATTATGTTCTGCTTTTGTAATGTTGTAGCCACTAGGTACTAGCTAGGTTTGGTTTAATTAAACGACTATTGTAAGGAAAGTTATAGCCAAAGTCTAAACGACACAACGAGGGATGTAATAAGGTTTTAAGCTAGTATATAGACTCAACAAAATTTTTATTATTGATTTTTAAAATAATATATTGTATAATATAAAATATTAAATAAAATATATGATATGAGAAGAAGAGAGAGAAAATAAAAAAATTTATAAAAAATTATAACAAAAGAGTGAGAAATTAAATAATTTTTTATTATTTAGTTTATTATCTTAAAATTTAATAATTATATTTTTATATTATATTTAAAAAATTAATATAAATTTTTATACATACTAAATCTCTAATATATTTGATTAGTTATACTTAAAAACACCAAGTGGTGCAAATTTGCATCTTAAGCTAAACCTAATTTATAAAGAAAAGCAGGACAGCAATGATGTCAATAAGAAGAATCCAAATATCATCAACTCCATAATTGATTTCAAACTTTTACTATTTTGTGGTTTAGTGCATTGATTAATTAAATTTTTATCAAATTGATTGATTAAATTATTTAACATAAAAAATTATTATTTTTTATAAATTTTAAATCTTTAAATATTTGATCAATGGAAAAAACTTTCATTAGTACCCTTACAATATTTATTATCAAAACCTTCAATTTAATTAATTACAATTTTTTCTTTGCATGTATAAAACTAAATTTATATTCATTTATTTATATTTTTAATTTTTTAATAGGTTTTTTAATTAAAATAAAAATTATAAATTTTTTTAAAAAAATTAATCATAAAATAAATAAATAATATAAACTATAACTAGAATACAACACCCATATGTTGTCATATAACTAGAATACAACAATCAAACATTATTTCTGGCCAAACTTATTATGCTATTTTATTTTTATATTTGTAAAAAATATTCACTTAATTTTTTATTTTTTTTTATTTTGTAAATTTATCAATATATAAAATAAAAAAATTATTAAATATTATTCACAAATACATAAATAAAATAATATAATACATGCACTTAAAGACAATTTAAAAACTTTATCCAAGACAAGAAAAGAAAAACAGAATCAAGATATATAAAGAATTGAATTTAAAATAGGTAATAGGGAAAGAAAGAAAAATTGCTATTGAACTTCGTTGCATTTTTTAATGACTTGATGCATTTCCGACAAGGAAACATTGAAACTAATTAATAAATGAAAAATTATTAGATCCAATGTATATATCATATTATTTCTACAGTGTTCAATAAAATTAAATTATATTAAATATTATTCACAGCACAAGTTAATGCAAGCTCAAGTTAGAGTTAGTTCAATTTTAATGAAGACGATGTGATATTTACACAGTAGTTAAAAGTATTTTTAAATAAATTGGATTGGAACTTTTGGACAATCTGCCTAATCGCCAAAACCTATCACATTAGATCATATTGACTAAAGTGTAAAGGCTTACGTGTGGGGTTAATTAGTGGCACAGGCCTAAATACGAGATCAAGTCATAATCAAGTTATACCACTTGGCTAATGTAATTAAATAAAAAGAAATATTAGTAAGTAACATTTATAATTTTTAGCCTAATTGTCAAGTAATGTTTCAAATCATCTCTATAGATAAGAAATTTTATACTAAACTTAGTCAGCGTGAATAACCATTCGATGGTGAATGGCTAATCTGCCAAGAAACCTTTTGTGAGAAGCATATTTTAATTTTGCTAATGAATGACTAAAATTTCATTTGATTGACTAATAAAATGTTTAGATATTAAAAATTATTATTTTTATTGATATTTTATAAATTTTAAGTTATTAAATGTTTGTTAATTGATTAAAAAATTTACTAATACTCTTAATAAAATGTATAAAAATACGAAGTGAGTAGTTTTTAAAAAGAATAGAGTTAAACGCAGTTATTTATATTTTTTTATTAAAAAATTTTTAAAAAAATTAATTTTAAAATATATAAATTATATATATATTAAAAAATTTAATAATAAAAATATAAAATTTACACGTAATTTTCAAAAAAAAAAAAAAAGCAGAGGATAGAAGTCAAAATTATTGGGGACGATGATTTGTTGGTCGGTCTTTGATAAGTTAAGTATGTAGCTTTTTCGAGGGAATTAACTAATATTGGTTGGTTTGCTCTTGGCGTTGTAAAGCCTTATACTGTCAATTACTTATGAGTAAACGAATTAAGAGAAGCTGTTGGTGTATAAATTATATCACGTTACTTATATATTAATTTATAATATTCATCAAATTCTTCTTTACTTAAACAAGAAGACTCGCAAGTAAATAAAATAAGAATAGAGGCTAAAATGCAAGAATATACCTTAAACTTAAGGTTATCTACAAACTTAACTCAAACTATAAATTTTGATTAATAACCCAAACTTTTATTTTAGTGCAAAAAATTAACTCATTGTCACATCAAAAAAAATAAAAAAAGATAAACACATTAACAACGACACTTTAGTCATTTGACTAATTAAATATTCAAATTATCAAAATACCTTAAATCTTCTGTAATTCTCCTGTCAACCACGATAATATCCAAAATAACACTAAATTGTTATTTAGAATAAGCTTCCAAATCTGGTTTATTTTTAAAGACTACTAAGATTTGCTTATGCTTTTTTTCACTAGAACATTCAACACGAAAATTCAAAAATTTTAGACCCAATCAAGTATTATTTACATTTCAAACTTAAGATGAATAAGCAACCAAAAGTACGTAAATATTTTGTACAAACGCAAAATCTAAAAATATAATTATTCTCGATTTCTCGACCCACTCCAAAGACCAACGTTCTCATTGAACTAACGCGTACTCAAATTTTTTTCACAAATTAGATTATTGCCCAAATGCAATATAATTAGGATTTTATGTATTATGTTATGCACTAAACTCATATATAATGTTTTTATATTTTTTATTAAATTTTTAATTAAAATAAAATATATAAAAAAATTAAAAAAAATTAATTATGAGATAAATGAGTTATACTAATATCTTGTATACCAAATAATATATTTTTTATTAAATATATATATACACTTTTTATTTATTAAATCTAAATAAATCTATAATAAAAAACAAAATGACACACATGGTATTACGTTACGAGATAATAGTACATTATAATGATTTTGAATTTTTTTGATCAATGATTTCACATAATAATATATTTTATAATATAAAATATAAAATAAAATATAAAATGTGACATAAAAGAGAAAAAATAAAAATAATGAGAAGTTACAACAAAAAAGTAAGAAGTTAGATAATTACCTATTATTTAATTTATTATTTTAAAATATAATAAATATTTTTATATTATATTTTAAAAATTTAAAAACAAATAGCATGCACTTTTGTGCATATGTGAAACCTCTAGTTAATTATAATATTGAAATAATAAATTCAATAATATTAGGTTTAATCCACTCATTTCTCATAATTTTTTATTATTTTTTCTCTCTCTCATATTTTTACATCACGTATTTTATTTTATATTTTATATTATAAAATATATTATTTTGTGATATCA
Organism: Senna siamea; assembly: GCA_031216115.1. Taxonomy (NCBI): domain Eukaryota; kingdom Viridiplantae; phylum Streptophyta; class Magnoliopsida; order Fabales; family Fabaceae; genus Senna; species Senna siamea. Next base: position 18,194,379 of record CM062356.1, read on the forward strand.
TTAATTAGAAGAATTCAAAACCATTAAAATATAAATAATCTATATATATATGTTAATTTTTTATAAGGGAACTTGATAGTAAATGTATAAAAATTACACTTAAATTTTTATGTTATTTATGTCATTTTTTCTTATTTCAAATTAGATGGACCACATAATAAATAAATAAATAAATAAACAATACGTACACTTAATTATTTTTTATTTTATTATAACTAGTACTAATGATGTATTAATTTTTAATAAAAGTTTTTAATTGGTTAATAAAATTTTTAACCAATAAATTTTTTTATTTTTATTGAACTTTTTAAAATTAAAAAATTAAATATTCTATCAACTAATAATTTTTTTTCAACGAAGTATTGGTTAGCAGAATTAAATAGATTTACATCTATAAGTTATGATAGTTTATTTTAAAAGTAACAAACTCTGCTTATACAATAATATTTGTTTTTTTTTCTAGTTGCAAACATTTTAAACAAATATTTAAAATAATATTAATTATTTATTTTATAAATAACTAAAATTTATACACTTTGTTTTTCAAAATACAACATACACTTCAGAGAATGCTCCTATATATCTTGATATAAAACTAAGAGCAAGAGGCTTGGAATTATTTTGTGTGGATTTTTTTATATATAAGTGAAGTAATATTAAAGGCATGCACTCTCAAGATTATTAAATAAGATGTTAATAACATGTTTAGAAGTTTAAATTATAAGTAATTTTATATAATCGTAATTACTTAATTAATTCTTATTTACTAGACAATCTTCTTAAATAACTTTTTTACTAAACAAAATTTTTTTGATTTTAAAATAATTTAAACTCGTATTTATGAGTAAGGAGATTTTTTTTATTTTTTATTTTCACATTCTTAAGCATTCCTACTAACTCACAATGCCATTTTTTTTGTGTTAAATTTTCTAAAGAGTCTTCTAGTCCTAGTGGTTAACTTTTCTAAAGAGTCTTCTTAAGCATTCCTACTAACTCATATATAATAAATATGAGTTGTACTAATTAGTACTTTAAATATTTTGATTAAAGTTTTTTATTCGTTATTGATTAAAGTTTTTTATTAACTAATAAATTTTTATAAATTAAAAATTATTATTTTTGTTGATTTTTATAAATTTTAAAGTTATAAATATTTTATCAATTAATAAGAAGAAACATTTATTAGTATCATTAAGAGATTGATTAACAAAATTTAAAATCCAAAAATTTATATCTTGTCCATCAATTTTATTTAAATCGTGACATGAAACACAGAACCACCGTATATGGTGCCACAAAAAATGGAACTAGGTTAGAGTAAAATATTGTAGTAACATGTATGATCAATGTTAGTATTTCCAATAACATATAATTGTCAAGATGGTGCCGCCTTTATTATTATTATTATTATTATTATTATTTATTTCTAGTATAATATGAAAATTGAAGTAATGATCGAACTAGTTCTTCTTTGCCCAGTAGTCCTATTCTATTTTCAACAAATTAATTTTTTAACACAAGCTTAAATTTGAATATAATATAATTTTTATACAGGGAAGGGTATAATTGTAATTATAAACGAAGGCTGAGGAATGGTGAGGAAAATAGAGTTGAATGATTAGTACTGAGTTAATGATTGGTGAGGTGTAACTAACAAGGAACGTCAAAATCTGGCCGAAGGAAAGAAGAAGCACGTGTAATTCGTGTTGGGGAAAACGGGAACGCAAGAGATAAGGGTACTTTGGGAATTTCATATTTCTGAACACAACCATATATGGTAGATTCTATTGGTTTCTCTCCGCTGTGGCGCTGTCCGTTCCTTCATATGTATCTTTCTTATTGTTTCCAAAAAAAGAAAAACATGATTTTTAATATTTTATGAAACAAAAGAAAATATAAAGACGCGAAAACAACTTTATGTGGAGGCAGCAAACTAGTGCTCCCCAGCTGTCGGTTCCCGACGTGTAACGACACTTTTCATGGTTCCAAGTTCCGACTCATAAAAAAAATAAAAATTAAATTATTCATGTACTTTTTATATTTTTATTTAAATTAATATAATTTAAAAATTTATAATTAAAGTTTTATATTAATCATTATTATCAAATTTTTGTAAAAAATTATATTAATATTATTAATATATAATATTGTAATATTTTAAATATGTATGATTTATATTAATTGAGAAAAAATAATGATATTAAAATAATTAAAATATATAAAATAAAATATAATTTTTGTTAAGTAATGTAAATAAATTAATTTAAATTAAATAAATTTATAATATTAACAAAATATTGACAAAAATTTAATTGAGAGACTATAAAATTTATTAAATTATAAGAATTTAATTATAAATTTTTAAATTATAAAAATTTAATTAAAATTATAAAAATTATATGAATAATTTAATTAAAAATAAATTGTGATAAAATGTGAGTTTCAACTTGAGTTTGAACTTTTTAAAATATATATTTAAGTTAGATCCGGAAAAATTAAAATAAAAAGAGGCTCTGGGTTGGATTTTAAAATAATTTTTTTATTTTTTATTTTTTAATATATAAATATATTGTAAATATAGTGTGATAAATTATATAAATTTAATTTAAAAAAGATTTTAATTTTTAAAGTGAAGAAGGATATGGGAAAAGAAAAGAGACGTAGTTATTTTATGCCGTTGATTTTGATATTTTATGACTAACATTTACATTAAATAAATTATTTTATAATTTATATTTTAAATATTTATAATTAAATAAAATATTTTATAATTTATATATAAAATTAAATTAAAAATATAATATATAAAAGACTTTCGATCTCCAACCTATTTTTTTTTGTGGACTTATTTAAGAAACAAGTTTTCACTTTTTAAATTTTAAATTTTATTTTTAAGCTCAAATTTAATTTTTATAATGTCGGTGAGTTTTATTTTTCATGATCAGGTTCATGTGTAACGTTATCATAGGAGTAAAATAATAATTTAATTTTAAAATTACTCTTTTTTAGTTTAATCCAGAAATTTTTTTTTTTTTCAATCAATTTGACTATTGCGTTAGACAAATTACTTTTAATTAATAAACAAAAACTTATATAGCCAACTCATGATCAGAAGTCGTCCAATAGCATTTTATTTTTCTGAAGAAAATATTATACAAATGAATTTTATCCAAATATAAAATAATTTTAACAATTATTTAATTGCATAAAATTTATTCAAATAATTAAATATGTCACCTAGATAAGTTCATATTGTAAGTTAATGGTCAGGAGAATTTTTATTTATCAATTAAAAAAATTTTGCATATGAAATTAAGCATTTTAAATATTAATAAATTTAAAATTTAAAAATTAATTTTTTAAAAACTAAGTCATTCATTTAAGTTGATCACAAATTTTTGTCTGAATTATCAACAAATTTGTGCAGTGTAATAATAATAAATAACTTTCTTTTTGTTTGTTAGTTTATGTTTCTTGTTACTCTGACTTACCTGTATATAAAGTAAAGTAAAGCATCACTTTTTCATCTAACAACTAATGAGTCAAGTTTAGGCTTAGATTGTTGTCAAGTTAAACATTAATAAACATTTTAACACAAATTTACCCAACAAATCTGCGCACAAAGGTTAGTTCTAATCGAGACGCCTGCTTCCGTCTATGAAACCGTGAGTGCGACTCAGAAAAATCTGCTTCACAATATCAACTACCGGTCACCGAACGGACCGGTTCCCTCCATGAGAGAGAAAATGTTTATATATTCCGTCCCCTCCTAAATGGGGCCTTATGTGTTCTTTCACACGTCTCATCTCTCTCTTTCTCACTGTATGTGCCAATGGAATCCTATCGTCGGCGATGCTTTCTCTTCCGACGCTCATTTCATCGCCGGTGATATGACTAATGCTACTTAGGTTAGGTAGCTTCTGGCCTACACCTCGTTCTCTGAGCTTTTTCCTCAATCTGCCGTTTTTCCGGTCATCGGAAACCTTCTCCGGCGTATTGTGAGGGAGTGGAGGAGGTTGTGGTTCTGTTTATTTTCTCTTTGCTTTTGTTCTATATCAGGATTTTCGCTCGTCGAAGCGCTCTCACTTTTTGCTTACATTTCATGTGTTTTCGATCGGATCGATTTTCGCGGTCGAATTCCTTTGCTGGAAGAAAATTATCGGTGATGTTTAGTTGAATATAGTTGACTACTTTAGTTAACATTGCAAGTGCAGAAATTAAACAGAGGAATAGAGAATTAGAGTTCACTTGAAGATTGAGCGCCATGTTCGATCTTAATCTGGTTGCGGAGTCGACTGATTCGGTTCACAACGATGACGCCGTCATGTTCTTCGACAAGTTTCCTGAAGGTTCCGGGAATCAAATGGCGGACTCGGGGACCTCCAATTCCTCTATAGCCAATGCCGACGGCTCCAGCAATGGAGGAGGAGATGACGATTCCTGCTCTAGACGCGGCGGGGACGTCTTCACCTTTAATTTCGATATCCTCAAGGAGGAAGGCGTGAAAGATGTTGCAAGCAAGGAGCTATTTCTGGTAGCTGGAGCAAAAAGAGTGGACGGCCAGTCGGGGAATTGGCAAGGTCAGTCTTCGTTGGCCCTTCCATCAGGGAAGAGCTGGATGGGTCTCTCATTTGATCATCAAGGAGGGAACACAGAGATAAAGATGGTTCAGGTTCAGCAACAACCTCAACCGCAAGTGAAGAAAAGCAGGAGGGGTCCAAGGTCTCGGAGCTCGCAGTATAGAGGGGTCACCTTCTACAGGAGGACCGGAAGATGGGAATCACATATCTGGTGGGTAGTTTTATATGATATTAGCTTTTCATATTACTTTCATTCGTGTCTGCACTCTGCAATCTGCTCTTTATATTGTCCACGTTTCTCTTTTTTCTATGTCCTTGGTTCTATTGTTACTTCTGTTTCATTTATACTCGTCTAATTTGATGATCTTGTTAGTTTGGCTAATCTAGTTTTCTGCAACTGTGAATTTGGATTTTCATTATAAATGGTTGAATTCATTCTGACGTCATTTCTATTATCTTTCTTTGTTATTATACGGTTTAGGGATTGCGGGAAACAGGTCTATTTGGGTATGGATTTGGACTTATGAATTCCCTTACTGAATAAATTGTATTCTAAGGTTTACTATTTTTAGCATGTTTTGACAAAATTGGTATTGGAACTTGTAGGTGGATTTGATACCGCTCATGCCGCTGCTAGGTGAATTTTGCACATATTTAATATTACTTCGTCATAATTTAGCTTCAGAGTCAGTCCTTCTTTCGTTTTTAAGAGTTTGACGGTTGAACTCCTCACTCGGAACTTTCTAATTTAGAGCCTACGACCGAGCTGCTATTAAGTTTAGGGGAGTTGATGCTGACATAAATTTCAATCTCAGTGACTACGAGGAGGATCTTAAGCAGGTTCGACAAAGATACAAGCACTTGAATAATATGAATCTTATCTCTGCGTTAAAATAGACTTTTCACTATTTAGTGAATGATGGACAGATGAAAGATCTCTCCAAGGAGGAGTTTGTGCACATACTTCGTCGCCAGAGTACTGGTTTCTCAAGAGGGAGTTCAAAATACCGAGGTGTCACACTGCACAAATGCGGTCGTTGGGAAGCTCGAATGGGGCAATTCCTTGGCAAAAAGTGAGGATTTATTTTATAGAATTTGAAATAATGTTCGTGATATTCACGGAATTTAAGATACTACAAATTTAAGTACCTATTGGGCGCTCAATGATAAATGGTTTCAGATTAGTTCTCAATGAGTTTTTCTTTTTTCTTTTTTCCCCACTTTTCCGTGTTTGGAGATACATACCTAGCTATAGCTAAGATGCCTGTTTCAAAGAAACGTTTGGCAAAGGTGTTTTCGTTATAGAGATTGCAATGCTTTCGTGCAGGTATATATATCTTGGGCTATTCGACAGTGAAGTAGAAGCTGCAAGGTCCTAATAATACATTAATTACATTCTACCTGCACTGAATTTATTACCCTGAATTAATAAGCTCATTAGGGTTCCATCCAACAAATTTCTGCCTTTTGATTTTCTGGAACTCAGGGCTTACGATAAGGCAGCTATCAAATGTAACGGAAGGGAGGCAGTGACTAACTTTGAGTTAAGAACATACGAAGGAGAGATGAAGTCTGAGACCGTTACTGAAGGTAATACTTAATATCTTTTACTTGCACATTTGATTTCCTAGTAATTGTCAAAAAAAAAAAAAAGTGTTCCACCTGTGAAATGGGGTCTGTAATTGTTTTTGCCAGGTGGCAATCACAATCTTGACCTCAATTTGGGCATAGCAACCCCGGGCAGTAGTCCTGAAGAAAATAGGGGGCGTCCTCAGTTCCAATCTTTCCCTTACAACATTCATGCTGGAAGAGGTTCAACGGTATAGTTCAATTATACATCTTCATTTACTTCCGGATATTATTTGTTGACATGATAGCTGATGAAGGGGATTTATCTGGAAGCAGAGTTCTCTTGAACTTTGTAGTTTCACATGTACCTAATTATAGTCTCACCCTCCCCTCTTGATGTCATTGATATTTGTAAAATACTTGATCTTTGGTATTGTTTTAGAAATTCCTAACATTGATGATATCCTAAGCGGTAATAAAAGGGCGGGTTCTTTCTTAATTTGCAGGTGGAGAGCAACATTGATTCAGTAATTGGTGATCCATCTTTGAAAAGGCTGGTTGTAACTGAAGAGTGTCCTTCTGTACGGAATGGCATACGACCTAGTTTCTTTCCTAATGAGGTGAATTCCATTGTCTGCTATATAGCTTCACAATCAGAGTTGATTACTGATTTCTTAAAAGAATGCTTCCGAACAACCTTTAAATTATACTTGCAAGTGTCTTTGTTAGAACTTCGAAGAATGCTTGACTTCTGATGTGATACTAAAAGTAGAAGTTGACTTTTATGTTCAGAGGATCCTATTCAAGTTGCTGAATGTGTGATAATAAAATATGAAAAATTTTGAATGTGTTGAAATTATCATGTGGCTATTTTTGATTGTGCTACCATATTTTCAAGACAAAGCCATATTTGAAAGGCAGGTTAATCCCAATAATGATTTGTGCTACCATATTTTTCCAAATGCTTATTAAAAATTTCTTGCGGTCAGGTCATAAGTATGCTCTAATGATGTATAGATATGCTCGTAGTGGTCTTTATATTAATACTTCAAATTTAGCTTTGGAATGTGCCAAGAGTTTGACTACAAAGTTCACCACAGCATATTAGGACAACATTTCCACGTGGACGTTCTGTGCTGCGTTAATTTTACTAACATCTATTGTATTTTCATAGTAAAGAATTCCTTGAAGACATCTTTATATGTACAGAAGATCTTCAATTTGTAACCCTATCCTCTTCTTTTTGTTTCAAAAAATTGGCAGGAAAGGGCAGAGAGAATCAACATAGATCCTTCACAATCACAAGGGCTCCCTCACTGGGCTTGGCAAACGCCAAGCCAGGTTACTGCAACACCAGTACCACCTTTCTCAACTGCAGCATCATCAGGATTCTCCATGTCAGCTTCCTTTCCGTCGCCAACTATGTTTGCTACAAATTCTATGAACTCAATACCTCACAGCATCTGTTTTGCTCCATCTGGCGCAGCTGGCGGCAACACCTCTCGACATCATTACCACATCAAGTCCCCGCAGGCACCACTCTAGGCTGTAGCCTCTCCCTCTTTTTCAATATAGATTAAAACTAAACCATCAAAACTGTCTGCCTTCAAAATTCTGTGTAATTCAGCGCTTCTTATTGATGTATAATACACTTTGACATCTGCTTGTGTGATTGGCTACTCTTGCCTAAACCAGTATGCACCGTTTGGGACACAGCGTCTTTTGAAGAAAATGCTAATGTCCCAATGCATTAGTTCTCTACCGTTTTCTACATATTTTTTGGCTCTATTCTTCCTTTTTAGAATGATGCTATTTCTTCTGGCAACAAGGACTAACCATCCTAGAAAAATTCTTATGTATAATTTACTAAGGATGTACGTAGTAGAGTATATTGTCTATATATCTCTATTAACTAATAAATTCGTGACTTTTAGTTAGTTTCAAAATTATATATATATAATATTAAAAATTTGAATGTTTCTGAGAAAGTAAAGAGTTGATTAAATAAAATTTCACTATTTTATTCTTATTAATCTTAAAATATAAAAGGATTAGTATTAATTAATTTTATACTTATAATTTTATAATTTTTTTACAATAAAATAAAAGAATTAATATGTATTTTAATATATGCGAAAAGGTACACAAGGATTTTTACTTTAATTTGCTAAAAGATGTTACCCTGATGCCGTACGAAAAGGTTTATCGTTTTTGAGAAAAAAAAAAAGCTTTTTTTCTTAAACAATATAGATATAAAATATAACGCCTGATAATAAATAGAACAGAGAGACTGCATTACGTAATAACGTATGCTGAGATAGGAGTTAAGAAAAAATCAGAGTCAGAGTCAGCCTGATAATAAATAGAAGAGAGAGACTGGGTGTGTGTAAGTGTAAACGACAAGTAGTAGCTACTGGATTTAAAAAAACATTTAAACATGTGGATGGGAAGAAGACAACCCGACTGGGTAGGAGTAGGGGGGACCATGTAATTGTGAAGTATATGAATTGAATATTGGTTGGAGGAGGTACAGACAGCATTGGGTGCAAGGTGCCCTTGTACATTTGTTTTTTTTTGTAACTTTTTCTTATAGTTCAGCGAAGAGCCAGAGGACCCCCAAAAAGTGCTCTTTTAAGGAGACCACTAACTGCCGACAAGATAACTCATGATTGCTTAACATAATTATTGTCCAATACTATTGGCAAACATGGTAACTGAACAATTCAATGTCTTATCTCAAGAGATATTGAAGAAATTTCTGCAACGCATCCATCCATGGATTGGAATGTCCTAAATACATCCAAAGCACATGCAGGGATGGTAATTTAATTTCGAACACCCGTATGTTCCTTTTTTTTGTTTTCAAATGGATAATTTTCAAGCATAAGACTCGCACATTTTTTCGTAGAGCTGTAGAACTTGTCCACCCTTTCAAAAACATCAAACAGTTAAGATAAAAATGCTTTCAGATCGCCCAGTTGCCTTGACATTAAAGTGATACGTAAATCCTTTTGGCATTAGAAAGAAACCGCTTAGTCTCGAAGTTACAGATTGTTTAGAGGGATGTCTAAAATTATAATCAAGAATGAACTTAATGATTTTTTTCGTTTTAGGTGCCAGAATTGAATGGATTCCTTAGTCAATTCATTTTAGGACCGATATTCATTAAACCTTATAACCACATTTTTCAAGAAAATAGCTTGGACGCTCATAGTGTCACCCAATTCCACGAAATTCAACGTCTAATAACACCAAGAGAAAGGAAGGATAACTTTGAAATAGCATTACCCCAATGAAGCTCTTAACCTTGCCAAAGATAAAATTGTACTAACTCCAATAAGCTTTAATTTCAACAAGTTTTAAACCATTCCAGAGCAATCCCATAATCTAATTCAAGTTTGGATGATATTGTTGACTTTTGGATAACACATGACAAGTCTCCAAGCCGCATTACTTCAAAAAAAAATCGTCAGGGTTACCTATGCGTACTAGTCCATGTGCCAATTTTTTTGGAAGAAAATAAGCTTCAAATAAAATTAATATAACTAAACCCCTTAACAGCCCAAATACCCTAAAGTAGAAAATTACCACTTAAAAATACTTATTACAGACATAAGACATTCATCTGCATCAGAAAATTAAACACGCCCGTTTTATAAAAAAAATTTATTCAGTGATAAGAGTTACTCCGGCCCTACTAGTTATGTCTAAATGATGCAAGTCACAAAACAGTGAATGCCGGGAATAACGGAAACAACCAAAAATACTTACAAAGCTAATAATCATAACATATATGAGCGAAAACTATATACCTGTAAACACCAAGCTCTATATTGCCGAAAAGATATAAAAATATTAACCGCTACTTGGAAATTGGAAAACGGGAGAAGAAAAGGGGGAAGGGAGGACCCGGAGGGGTGGGGGGGGGGGGGGTGGTGTTCACAATAATCCACTAGCTCTGCCCAACTAGCACTAGTACTATGCCATATCACAGGGACCTTTACCAGTTACTTGGCGACATCAAAACATAAATCGCACACTTTACCAAAAGGACGAAGCTGCTGCCAAAATAATTTCCCTCAATCACAACTGTATGATTTTAGTCACAAAGGTGGTTAATATAAAAGGAAAAATAAATTACCACTGAATGATTGATTCATCTATTTGATCGTGAATTAACCACAAGTTTTTCTGCTCCGTACTTACAAAACACTCCACTAAGATCTACCTGCCAGTTTGATCAACATTGGCATTGGTGACTGATATCTTAACAATGCAACACAGCTCACTCCTGCAAATGGAGAACTTCAAATTAAAAAAGCAAACGTATGTGCTTATGGTTCAGAAAGTGAACGGCAATTAATAATCTCTACATATAATGTTATAACGTCCAAGCATTGGGAACAAAAAGAACCATTTTTACTTTAAACTTTGGATGGAAGAGGGTTTAGAATTTACATATGTCTAACAGGCAAAGCCAATGTGAACCATTAAAATTAAGTGGGTGAGATATAAAGTCTAAAAATTACCGGCTGCAGCTAGAAATCACACTTCTTGGGAGTTTCATCATTGGTAGCCCACTAGACCAGTCATGAGTCAGTACCACCACTTTCAGCAATGCAACAAAATTGCAATTGTCCATTTCTATCTTGAATGCACTATGGCCAACCATACAAAAGATCACATCCCCAATGTTCTGTTGTAAAGATCCCCAGAATTTTGCATCCTATATTTTGCATCCTCATATCCTGCATAAAACTTGTTAAGCCCAAATCTTTCATTTCTTAGAAGCTCAGCCACACCCAGACCATTTCCACTCTGCATCTCACTCCACCCATCCCATTGTCCATTTGACAAGACCACATTTCTAGACTGTTGTGGAGAAAACTGAGGGAAAGGGACCAAATTACTGACTTGTGATTGATCGAGCCTTGAAGAAAGTCCATAAGAATCACCAATCTGAGAAAAAGTATTCCCAATTTCAGAGAATCTAAGGTTCTGCTGCTGTGAGAGAGATTGTTGCATCAATAATTGAAATCTGGCCTCATTTTCAAAATAATTTAATTGAGGAGCGAAATTGGATCTCAAGTCTAACCCAGAGCTGTTTAGTGCACCTTCAAGTCTCCCCTTACCAACTGCCAAGATAGCAGGATCATTAAATTCTATGTCCCCAGGGCCACCAATATTACCAGTTGTAGGCATCTGATAGGAATTTCTAAGTAAGGTAGAAGACTCAAGCAAAGAATTCCCTGTCAAGTGCATAACAACTAAAATTAAAACTTATAAAGATAAAAATTATGAAGGTGAAAATAGAAAGTGATGGAACCCAAGTGACTTGGAGAACCCTCCCTCAAAATTTAGTTATTGAAGGGAAGAACCAAACCACTTAAGTACCTCATCGAGTATCCCATTCTACTCGATGTAAGACTTGGGTAGCCTATACTACCCTAGAGACATCTCATACTATCTTTATCCCCATCATAGCATTGCCCCTGAAGAGCCGACATCCATGCGACTATACTTTGCAACACTTCACTCGGCGTTGCTTCACTCTACTGCAGTTAGCCCCTCCGTTGGTCAAAACCTTCCGTAGGTAGCCATCTCTATGCCGTCGGCAAACCAGGTTGTGATACCAAATGATGGAACCCAAGTGATTTGGAAAACCATCCCTCAAAAGCTAGCTATTGAAGGGGACGAACCAAGCCACTTAAGTATTTCATCGAGCATCTCATTTTACTTGATGTGAGATTTGGGTAACCTATACTACCCTAGGGACATCCCATACTATACCCATCCCCATAAAAAAAAAAAACCACAACCAACCAGATATGGGGTCAAAAGCGTGCTCCACTCTCTCATGAGAGGAGAAACCCGGTAGTGGTGCCCTGCTTGGAACAGAAAATCCAGGTGGAACTGAAATTTGAGCTCTTGAAACAGCTGTAAACCATTATAGCAGGAAGGTAATCAAATTCCTATACACTGCTGCAAGAGTAGCAAATAAAAACAAGGCAGCCAATATATAATTTTGCAGGAATGTGAAAAGGCAACCCACAAGGTAGAACCTTAACTATAGCTAAGCCTTTCAAATTTTCTAATTTGAATAAGTGGTACACAGGTGATTCAGTAACAGCTATAGCAGCTGTTCAACTACCCTAAATTCTTGACATAAATCTCATTCATAACTAGTGATCTACTAAATATCAAACACAAGGAATTATTACAAGCAGATAGAGTTGACTTTTTTTTCCTGGGGGATGTAATACAAATGACACATTAAAAAATAGATATGTAGTCCTGAACACAGCTTCCTATTGCAACTCTTTTAGAAAAAAAAAAATTATTAGGTTCAGACAATACTACCAAAATACACTGATGAGAGTTCAAAAAATCTGGGAAGGCACAATATTTAAAACAAAGAAAAGTAGAAGCCTGTAATTGAGTCAATTTATTACACAGATAAAAATTGACAAAAAAAAAAAAAAAGAAATCTAAAATTTTAGTTCTCTGTAAGTTTGAAGGAAAAAGAGAAAACCCCCAAAAGTAAACAAAACATTGTAACACTGTATAGGAGAATTTTAGTATATGGCATTTTACTCAACATTAAAAATCTCCAACGTAGGATTGGGAGGGAGTGGAGTAAGGTATAGTATCAAAAAGCACCAATTATAAGACATGCCACAAGACAAAATTTATAGAAGCTAAATTAGCCAGTAAGAGGAAGCTATCAATACTTACCAGAAAGCTTATTAGAAGTAACAAAGTGGCCACTGCCTAAGTTTTCAGATTCCTCAAAATTACTGGTAGGGAATCCATTTCCACTTCCCAACCTATTTAAATAGAATTCTCTTTCAGCAAAATCCTGGATTAGTGAACGGCTCTTTGTCAGTTGCTCACCAACACCATAGGACGGATGAACATCAAATTTTCGAATTTTGGCTTCCTCCTGCCTAGCAAAAGAAAATCTTGACTGGTTGTTATTTTGCACTTTCCAAGAATTTTTTAGTGTACCACACTGATTATCATTGTCATCACCCAACAGTTTAGCCAAATTCTGAGGTGATGTCAGTGAGTCATCCCATGGATCAAAGTCCATGGACAGTATATTTGAAATTATACTACTTTCACCCTTATCCATAATAGCAAAATTTCTAGCATTAATTGCTTCACCGGAAAACCGGCCAAGGCATTGCTCGTTTCTTTCATCTTTAAGCAAGAAAGATCGTTCAACGGTGTTACTCAAACCATAAGAGCTGCCTCCAACCAATTTCTCAGGGTAACCATTACACAATAGGTTAGATGCATGAAATAAAGAATCATCCCCGTTCCCAACTTCATCTGATGCAGATTGAGAACCAACATTTATAGCAGTACAAGGTTCACCATGCTGCAGAAGACGAGGACTAGAATGATTAGAAACATTAACAAAACTAGCTGATTTTGGCAAGTAAGGTGATCGACAAACTTCTGGATCCATGAGTCTTTGATTATCAAAAGATGTTACATCATCTTCAACTTCAGTTGTATCTGATACTAATTGAGCTTCGGAATCCAATCTCCAATCACATTGTTCCCTTGAAATACACACTCCATTATCTGACGTAGCAGCTTTACTAGCTATGATATCTGATGTAGCAGCTTTTCTAGCTACAGTTGTAATTAGTGAATCTCTAAATTTGTCAGCTTTATTCTGTGACCCTTGACTTGGAGAAGAATTAATTGTCACACAATCAGAGGGTGGGCTACTAGGTTTGGTTACACCATTCTGTTCACTTTGGACATCTCTATTAATGTTAATTGACGATAAATCAGAGCAAAAGTTCTGAATCTCTTCATTGGTAGCAATAACTGCTTCCTCAGGACCAGACCTGCACAACTGCCTGATGATGTGAGTAGAATTTGTTGTATTTGCAATAGCACAACTGCCTCTTTCATTGTTTCTGGATAATGGTTGAGAAGACAACTGGCTGTTCAAATTCACAGGTGCAGAAGAAACATGGGACAATGCAGTTTTTTCACCTGCATTATTCAATTGGTCCATGCTATTGTACTGTTTAACTGGATTTAACAATTCATTTTTTACTCTAGGCAGCATATTATGACTCCCATCACTTGATGTTGGCCTCTTTGTCCCATCACCATGCAATGCAGATGGCTGAATTGTGCCTGCAACAGCTGAAGAAAAGGCTGGAGTGCCACTGACTGTATCGGGTTTTGGCTTGGATGGTCCATTTGGACACAACAAACCTCCAGCAGGGGGCTGACAACTTGCGGCCCGTGTACCCCTAGTCAAACAAAAATAATTTATGGGAGAAATTACAAATTTCCATCCTTCAAAGCCAATCACATGAAGATACATACCATGCAGCAGCAGCAGGAAGCACAATAGATCTTCCTGAACTTCCATTAGGAGGTGAACCTCTTATGGTGCAAGACGAGTTCTGCTCAATAATTAATTAACAAAGTTAGTGCCTTTATATTCAGCTGCTCAGTGTATAAACTATATTTTTTGCTAGCAGTATACTCAACCTGGGAGAAGCAACTAAAAATGGACAAACAAAAATGTAACAATAAGATGCTAAAAGCAAAGAACTTAAAAAGTAGGTTAAAGAAGATTAGAAAAACACTTACATTTGAAGCATTTTTGGCAATGGGCTTGCCTGAAGAATTGTTCATGTAATCGTCCAGGGGGGGTGGCAATACATTCCCCGAATGCCGTTGCATATTGTTTGTAGTACCAGTAATTTGTTGGACTCGACTTCTTTAAAATCACAAAGTGAACAGACCATCATTTGGGAAGCACTACATTCAATTTAGAAGGCACAAAGAGAAACTAGCAAACAGAAAAGCCAAACTTATGCAAACTCAGACCCAGAACACAACTTGGACTTACATAAAATGAACTCCAACTACATCATTTCACTACAAAATTTCTAAAATCTCCAGTAACAGCTGCCAATGACAATTTAACTAATACAACCACCACCTGCTCACGAACAATTACAGCAAAAGAAACAAGAGTTTCCAACTGAAATAACCTCTAAAAGGAAGAGTCATTTATCACCAATCTATACATTTAGAGCCACCCTAACAGTATACTCCAAATATGCTCCAGAGAATAAAATCTACAGATATGATCCCCTCATTTAGTTGAGTGCCATATATAAAAATAGAGTAGAGAAGGTCAGGCAATGAGAATTGAAGACTATCTAATCTAACATGCTTACAAAAGCCAAGAAAGAGAACTTTTTTTTCAGAAAGAAAAGCAATGTCCTTCATTTGATACCATAAAACCTTGAATGGCTGAATCACAATCACTCATATTGTACAATAATAGATTTTATCTCGTCACCATTTCAAGTTAGGTCTCCTATGATAGTTCATTGAGATAAGAAAGTACCTAGTGTATGCTGAAATGATTTCATCTTTTGTAAAACTATCTTCTTGAGAACCAATCTCATGCAGATATAGACAATCAGGATTGCTGCAAGGCTGGCCACAAAGATATCTCCATGATTAGAAGCATAATTAATCAAGGACAAATTCCAAATACTTGCTTACTTTGAATCCTGGCAAATAAAACCATGTGCTTTCAATTTTGACTCCCTTTCCTTGCTTTCTTTGACTTCTTAGCAAATAGAAGGGGCTATTAGCCACATGTTAAAAGTTTAAGTGGGTTATTTGCCAAAATTGAAAATATAAGGTCATTTGTCAAATGGTCAAAGTTGAAAGGGCTTTCTGCAATTTAGTCTTCAATTAATTAATGCACAATATAATAAAAATCAATAAAGACAGTAATTATTGTACCACATTTCGGAGCCATGCATGACAATATTTTGTGGTTCCAAAACATGCCCTGCAAATGAATAAACCAAAATCGTATAAAAGTAGTAAGCGAGAGTCAGAGGCCAAACATCACAAAGATGAAAGGTAAGTACAGACAGATACCTTAAAGGTTTACCCTCCAAGACAAATCCATGTACACTTTGAATACAACGAATTGCTTCTTCTTCCTTTGTATAAGTTATATATCTGAAACATAACCTTCTTTTAAGAATTGCACCATTAATCTAATAGAAATCAAGCACAAACATAGCAGTACATATAATGAAGATAAATGCATTAGGTGAGGCCTTTTTGTCAGTTTTTTCCTCACCTTTGACACTGACAAAACAGAACATTCAAGAAGGAAAAACTATACAAATATTTAACTATCTTTTATAACTTGATGACAAGCTAACATTAATGAGAAAACTGTAATAAGAATAAGGAAAAAGCTTCCGCAAGTTTGATAAGAGCATAAACATACACACTACATGTACTGTTTGGAAACTGTTGAACAACACCAGCTGCCGTTCGAGACATTGACACTTTTAAGACCTTCCCATACTGACCAAAATATTCTTGCCGATGGAGAAGCTGCAAAAATTGTGATTAAAGTACATTTTTACTGCAGGAAATATATGTTTTTTAAAAAGGGACAACGAAAAAGAAGACATCTGAATGAGACGTCAATAGTCAGAGAGGAAATTTTGTTACATCTTCATCCGCCAGATTAAGAGGCAACCCAACTATATATACAAGGTTTCGCTGAATCACTCGCACACTGCTGAGTTGCTTCCGTCCTTCAGATAATTTAGACTTTGCTTTCTGGTTCTTCATCTTTCTCTCCATATTAGTTTCAGCCACCAATCTACATGGAAAAGACCATCAACACAAACAGAAAGTTTACCCCTAACAATTTTCTTTTGTTCTATGTCAAACGTAGAGGAAAATCATAAACCAGTTTAAAGTTTCTGATATAGGTCAACTACAGGAATTATTAGTTTTGACATATTTTCATGCAAATACATGCCTCATAAAAACGATAAAAGAAAATAATTGCTTTTATAAATAGAACTGTAAACAGACTTACCTCTCACAGTTTGCAGCCATTCCCACAATCTTTTCCTTGTCATAAGGTGCACGACATGCAGGGCATCGACCTTCTGTGTGATCCTTCTCAGCCATTTCCAATATGTGATGCCAACACCAAACACAAATCTGCATTCAAAAACAGATGAAATTAAGAAAATTATTAAGTCAACAACTGACCAGGGAATCAATTGCACATTAATTTACACCCAAAAGTTGGTCCATCTCTTCCATAATATTCCATAATCAGCTTCAGTTATAAACAAATTACAAATCAAACAGTTCTCATTTCAAATTGGACTTTTTCTCCCTTTCTCTTATGAAAATATATTGTCCTAACGATCATTTGTTATATCATGAACACATAAACACCCCCCCCCCAACCCAAAAAAAAAGAAAAAAAGGAGGGGTTAAACAGGCATACCTCTCAAATACATGTTATTTTCCAAAGATTAAATCTTCTTTTCAAATAACCACTTCTACCTTCTTTCAAGAAAAGAGGAAAGAAGTTCAAAAATTCTAAATAATAAGAAAGGTAAGCACAAAATTCAGCTGATGACCAATGTATTCTTAGTTTATATAAATGCCAACGAGCAGAGGTAAAGGCTACATAAAATATGACTAAGAGATGGAAGATGGCAGTATCAAAGTGTCAAACTATATTTAAAGAATAGTAGATGCTAAAAGATGGAGAGAGAAATTTTCATATCCAAATATAAGGACAATGAGAATAAATGATTGAACTGACAAGAAATTTGAGTAATCTTAGAAAAACAAGCTTTCTTCCTTCCACAAGAGCTTAAATATAATCTCCAAAAATCAGAATAACTGCTTACAAGAACAGAAAGAAAATCAAACCTCATAACCACATTTGCATGGCTTCAACTGCTGATCTGTCAAATCCATCTCTTCTGCACACAGAGGACAAGTCCCTTCTCCTTCGTCGCTCATGATTGCCCTAGAGAATAATTCAGTAAACCACAAATTGCAAACATTAGGTGAACAGATTCAACAGAATTCTGAACTAGAAACCAAACACTGTAACAACAGACAATTTAAAAAGACAACTCCAGTCATCACCAAATAAGTACAAGTTTTTATTGAGTTTGTAGCAATATAAATCACAAAGATAAGCCTGAATTTTCTCTTATTGTATTTAGAGGAGAGAGCATGACAAAGTATCAAAGCCATGTCGACATCCAGTGAACCAAAAATATTATTATATCATTTAACTTTTTTTTCTTTTTCTGGTCAAAAGTTTAAGTGCTTAACTAGTTGTTTAAAACATCATGTGTAAGCAAGGGCACCAGATGGAAACTACAGCGTGAGGTATCATCCACCCCTTAATACAAGTTATATAAAAACTTAATAACAATTCCCACGTCTCCTCATAGTCTATACCACATTCATTTTAAATAATCAACAAAATCACCAAGAAAAAAGAAAACATTGGATATTGAGTAGATTTCAACATTTAGTTATCAATAATAACACCAGAGGAGTGAACTACATAGCAAAGACAGCTTTTAATTCAAATTTCATACACCTATTCAAATATAGAATGCTAATTATTTACCAACCAAATTCAGGTCATTTTCTATTCCATTTCAAATAGTCATCACTTTGGCTTAGACAAGATACTAGTAATACTAGGATTAGGGTGGGCAGAAAAGTATATACAATTATTCAATCTATTTAGTCAGGTAGAAATATTATGTGGTTACTAACTGATTTTTAAATATTTCCCTTACGAGTTACGACTTTTAAACAACAAAATGAGCTGATTTGGAAGGAGTTGTGCAGAAGGGTTGCGGAATACAGTACTGCAATGTGCATTTCTCAATATAAATAAAAGCCCAACTGTTTTTCCACCTAGAACGAAATTCAAAAAAAAAAAAAAAAAATTGCAGCGCGTCGTCAAGAAACACCTCAGATCAACTAAACGATCAATCAGAAAATAAAACCAGAAAAATCAAAGGATAATAAATTGACAATCGGAGCATAACCACAAATGTTTAAAAGTAACAAAATCAAAATCCGACATGCAAAAATAATCACAAGGCAAATCTGGGTTGACAATAAAAAATTTCAAAACAGAAGGAAACAAATTAGCAACTAATAACTATCAGCAATGATATAAATAAAAGGCAGAATTTATGAATCAATTAGGGATCTAGGGAAAATATGATTCGCCTGATATATAAGGTTTCATAGATAGGAGCTGTAAGACTTACTGTGGAGAGATCGGGCACCAGAAGAAACTGTGAGGACGAGATTGTTTGAGAAGCGAACGATAACGAATACGCAGAAAGAGAGCGAGAGCAAAGGGTAAGGGGGCAGAGAAAACCACAGGGAGTCTTTTGAAAGACAGAGAAGGCCTTGTGTTTGGCTGGCCTTTTTGGATGCTGTCTCCTCTGCTGCTTCTCTCTCTATGCGTCGCTGTCATCTAAATATTATGGACCTCCGCTTGATACCCTTGGATGTTAATATAATTACTGGTTGGGCCATTACTGGGCAATAGGAGTGTACTGTACATACGTTGAGTGAGGCCGAGGTCTGGACAAACTTGGGATTTGGCCCACTTGTTGACTGGGGGCCAACATCGAAGAGTTATTCTAAGCAAGTAACTCGGACCAACATGTTAACCCAATTCCTATCTTTAGGTACAAGCTTGAGCATATAACAAAATCAATATTTACTTTTGATTAACTCATAAATCTTTAAACTTGAATTCATTTATCTAATACTTTTTTTTTTTGCTCAAATGTAAATAACCTCTTTAAATTATAAGTGATGTGTAAATAATTATTTTCAACTAAAGAAACTGACTTGAGATTTGTGTGAGAAACCATTTATTAAATATTTTTTATCCAAAATCTTAGTGGAGAGAGAATAAACACATCAGACTAATCAGCCCTGATTTCTTTCATATCCCATTTCATTTCATTGTAATAATTACTATGACTTCTAAGAGTGCATTTAGTATTAGTGTATGTGCTTTAACAAAGTACAGAATTTCCATCATTTTTAAAAAGGTTCAACTTAAGTGTGCTCTAACAAAATTAATTCTACAATAACTCTATATATAATTGTGTCATTAGTAATATATACAAATAAAATTTAGTAAAAAAATGCATTAGCCAATAAGAATAAGAGGAAAAAAATTAAAAATTAAAAAATTAAGATTTTATATCAATTTTAAAGACAAAAAATATTGTTGGCACCTTATTAATTAGCAAACGGCTCATTTCACAATATCCTTTTGGTTAGGGATGACAATAAGTATGAATATTATGAGTATCTGATAATATTTATTAGCAAAAATAGTTGATATTAATCATAACTAATATTTGATGGATATCGGATATTAAATGTGAAACGGATAATAAAATATAATTATCCATCGAATATTATGTGGGTGTAAATATTGGGTTTAGACACCCTATATTCATATGATATAAATGAGTGATACGGTACTCGATATCTAATATCAAATATTCAACTAATATATATTACTAAATAAAATTTTATGTTTTTATTAATATTAAATTTGTTGCTTTTAATTTTAGTTTATAATAATTATGTAAAACTTTTTTATTGTAAAATAATTTTTTATAATCATTTATAATATTTAAATTTTTTTTATTAGGTGGATATCAAATATTAGATATTGGATAGATTGATTGATAATAGGGTATTTTTTATCCAGTATCCATTACTTTTATTTTTTGGATATTTTAGGCATTTTAGGTATTCTAGATATTAAATCATTTCAGATACATATATTAAAAATAATTTTTTCATATATACTTGAGATTTAGCCATTAGATATTTTGAGCGTATACAATATGAATAGTAAAATATGACATGATATTCGTTCATTACCATCCTTACTTTTGGCCCAAGCTACCATAATTAAAATTTTGAAATGACACATATGCTTTTAAACTAGACCCTAACTTGAAAGTAGAATTTTCATGTAAAATAGTAGGGTTTAACAAGCTTGATATGACATATTATATTAGTTGTAAAATAAAAAACCCTATTGATCATTTGAATTTGAATAGTTCAATCTAAAAAGTAAAAGGACATTGTTAAGGTTGAGAAGTGTTTTTGTCTACGAGGATGATTAGTATCGGTAGTTAAGAAAAGGTTCACATTGCATAAAACTAAGAGTTTGGAGATAGATCTAGGATGGATGGAAATCTCTCTGAAAAATTCTCAACGTGAACTAATTGAGGAAGAAGAAGACTTATTAGTCAAAAGTAACAAAAAGGTCAAGGCTTAAGAGGGCACCATTAAAGTCATAGATGTAATGCAACGCAACAAGAAAAGTCTGTTAATAGGGAGAATGATAAATCTCAAAAAGAACACCAACCAATAGCACAATCTAAAGAAAAAATTCAAGAAAAGAAAGTCCTCTCTTATAAAGAATCTTTAATGAAATTCTTAGGAGATGGATCAAATAACCAACAAGAGAGTGAAGATGATGAATGAGATGACTTTAGTTTTAACCTAATAGATGATTTGGAAGACAAAGATCCAGAAAATGAAGGTATAGAAGACCCTTCCAATCCAATCATATACACTATTAAAGAAGAATGCAAGAATTAGGCAAAACCTTGGAGATCTTCCTTTACACTAAATTGATGAGAAAAAGAGTGGGCTTCTGTTTCCTTCAAGTTAAATTACAAAAACTTTAGCATCCTACAGGAGGCATAACCATCAATGATATGGATAATGATTATTACCTCATCAAATTTGCCTTCCGATCAGATTACCTAGTTGCTTTTTATGATAGACCTTAGATGATACTTGATCACTATCTTGTGGTTTAGAGATGGAGATCGAATTTCAACCCCTTTGAAGACAATTTTAAGAGGCTTGTTGTGTGGATTAGAGTCCTAGGCCTCCCCTTTGAATACTACAATTAGACTTTTTTGTGGCGGTTAGGAAATAGGGTAGGAAGAACATTGAAAGTAGATGAAAACAAACTTAAACAAAATGATGAAGGCTTTATTTTTGAAAGGGGGAAATTCACTAGAGTATGTGTAGAGGTAGATTTAAGATAGAACTTGCCCTCAAAGTTCACTATACGAAAGAAAACCAGATAACTAGAGTATGAGGGTTTGCATCTTGTATGTTTTTCATGTGGTGTTTATGGGCATAAAATTGAAGATTTCCTCATAAACAAGATAAACACTACTCAAATATACTTGAATAAACCTCATACATATCCGAAACCAAAAGAAATATTTGATACAATGAAAGGCAGTTAGGAATCTTACAGCCTTTGGATGCTTGTTCAGAAATTCAACTGCTGAAAAATGAAGGTTATTCCACTGGAGAAGATGATTGGAGAAACAACTTTGATAGGCTTAAAGGCAAACCTCAATCACCAAAAATCACGGCTGCAATCCAAGATGGGTCAAGATTCAACATAATTGTAAACATAGAGGAAATAGATATAGAGACCTATCAGAATTTAATAGAGAAAAATCCCATTCAATTTGAGACTAGATCTAAGGAAAATAAGCTGGAAGAAACCATCGTATTTGTGGTGAGAAATAACAAAAAGATACCAAAGGCAGCCAACTATAATAAGAAGAATGTTCTAAGAGTTAAATTCAAACCAAAAAAGAATTGTGGAGATGAGAAAAAGATCACGCGTGGAGTTAGCCATATAAGGGATAGTTTTAAAGGAAATTTAACCAACAAAAAATGCCTTCTGATTCCTAATAGTACCACAATGGATATTAGGCCTAAATAAAAAACTCAACCCAATTTAGTTCCCAATAGTACAAAGCAAAAGGATCCAGTGTCTAATTCCTTAACAATTGCAAGCTTTAGCCTAGGCAATTAGGAAGTCCAACTTTATGAACGCAGCCTAGAGAATGTGTAGAAGACCCAACAAAGGAAAAAATCACCATACTTTGCTAATCCATTACACTTAATTAAGGCTAGGGAATAGTAGATTGCAATGAGTAGAGAGGACATGTTGTCTTTCCTTGGAGCTACCACAGTTTATCACAATAATTTGTGAAGAGTTTGCTTCCTTTCCTCTCTAATTTTAATTTTAATTGCCTTATGAATATTTTTACTTGGAATTGTAGAGGGGCAAGTTCTAGTCCCAAACTTAGAAAGGATATGTTTAACTTTCATCATGTTCGATTAATTACACTTCTAGAAACAAAGATTAGTGGTGCTAAAGCTAATTCTATTATTAAGAAAATTGGATTAAATGGCTCTTTCAGATTCAATGCTGAAGGTTTCACTAAAGGAATATGGATTTTTTGGAAGGAGGAAGTCTATGATATTCAGATTATCCACTCCCATAAACAATTAATTCATTTTCATATTAATCAAAAGGTTTCTAAAATTTCTTGGGAAATGACTATTGTTTATGGAAGTTCATAAAAACAAACTAGAAAGCAGCTTTTTTCTGAACTAATTAAAATTGCAGCTAATGTCAGAGGGACTTGGATTACCATGGGTGACTTTAACTCCTTTATGCCATCAAATGATAAAACATGAAGTTCTTTCTTTGACTAAAAAACCTCTCTAGACTTTAAATTTTGTATTAATAACTATAACTTAATGGATTTGGGTTTTACAGGTCCCAGATACACTTGGAAAAGAAAAGATGTCCAAGAAATAAATGATTGAGCATTTGTTAACCTTGAGTGGAGAATTCAATTTAAGGAGGCCATTATTATGCATCTCCCTAACTTGAAAATCAAACCATAGACCGCTTTTACTAAATTTTGTGAATAATTGTAACCAAGATATCTCTAACTGCCATTTTCATTTCTAGATGGCTTGGCTCACTGATGATCGTTTTGCGAAAGAGGTTAAGAAGCATTGGAATAATGACTTACAATGGAATGTTAATATTGCTAACTTCACTAGTGCTATAAAAGAGTGGAATAAAAATCATTTTGGCAATATTTTCATAAGAAAAAGACATATTCTAAAAAGAATACAAGGAATAGATAATTATTTAGATTCTAAACCAAGCAGGTTCTTGGATAAACTTAGAAAAGATTTATGGACTGATTATAATAAAATTCTTATACAAGAAAAGCTTCTTTGGTTTCAAAAATCAAGATACAAATGGCTCAACTTCGAAGATAGGAATACTTGTTATTTCCATGCACCTACCATTGTTAAGAGGAGAAGGAATAAAATCCAAAAATTGAGAATGATTAGGAGGAATAGGAAGAGGACAATACTAGACTTATTGCACTTGATATTTTTTAAAAATCTTTATACTAATGTATTGTGAACTATATTGAGTACCCTCTGCTTAACTGTTTTCCTAACCTGAATGAGACAAATAAACTTTTGTTGTAGGAACCACTAACTAACCTAGAAATTAAACAGGCCATGTTTAGCATAGGGACATATAAAGCCCCGAGTCCTGATGGCTTTCAGGTTATTTTTTACTAAAGCCAATGGAACATTATTGGAAATTCTGTTTGTTCCCTTATAAAATTCCTGTTTGAGAATCTGAATAGAATTAAGGATATTAATCAAACCCTTAATGTCTTGATTCTTAAAATTGATTATCCTAAATATATCTCTAAATTTATACCTACTAGTCTCTGTAATGTTATTTTTAATGTCATCACCAAAATTATTGCTACTAGACTCAAGAGCACAATGCCTTTAATTATAGTGCCTACCTAATGCATTTTTATTCATAGAAGACACAACAGTGATAATATTATTATTATGTAAGAAGCTATTCACATAATGTGTAAGATAAAAGGAAAAAAGGGCTACATAGTCATAAAAATAAACCTTGAAAAAGCTTATGAAAAACTCCATTAGGACTTCCTGCATGATACTCTTAAAGAAGCAAACATAAATGATCATCTTATAAACATTATTCTGAATTGTGTTTCTTCTTGTGGCATGCAGATGTTGTGGAATGATGATAAAACATATACATTTTCTCCTTCGAGAGGCCTTCATCAAGGAGATCACTTATCTCCTTATCTTTTCGTGCTTTACATGGAAAGACTTTCCCACCATATTAACCTTGCAGTCAATTATAGAAAATGAAAACCCCTCCAAAGATGGACCGCATATCTTCCACCTTTTCTTTGAAGATGACCTTATCCTGTTTGCTGAAGCTTCGTGTGATCAAGCAAAAACTATAAGCCAATTCCTTGACTTATTTTGCCATAGTTCAAGTGAGAAGGTGAATAAAGACAACACAAGATTGTTCTTCTCTAAGAATGTTAATCATACCTGTAGGGAGGAGATATGCAGTAACTTGGGGATAAAGAGTACATTGAACCTCAGAAAGCACTTGGGCATCCCGATACACCATCAAAGAGTGAAGATAAGAACATATAACTATCTCCTGGATAAAGTTTCAAATAGATTGAACTCATGGAAAAGCAACACTCTCTCCTTGGTTGGTATAGTTTCTCTTGCCTGTTCTTTCATCTCAGCAATCCTTAGTTATCCTATGCAGACAGGTTTTCTTCCTAAAACTCTCTGCAGTGATATTGAAAAAGCTAGTAGAAACTTCATATGGGGATCTTCAGCCACCAATCATAAAATCCATTTGGTCAACTGGGACATAATATATTCTCCAAAAGATGTGGGCAACCTTAGCTTAAGGAAACTTCAAAACTCCAATCAAGCTTTTGTCATGAAAATTTGTTGGGGTTTGATGCACAAAAAAGATGAGTTATAGGTGAAAACTCTTAGAGTTAAATATTGTTGTGGGTAAGACCTCATTCCTAAAATCACTCAGAAGAAAAACTCATCTGATTTTTGGAAGAGTATTGTTGAATGCTAACCTGAGGTGAAGAAGAATAGAGCGTGGAATGTTGGAAATGGTAATAATGTAAAATTTTGGCTAGACTCTTCGATACCAGAGATAAAGTGCTTAGCAGATAAAGCGAACAATTCTATCCCTTATCATGATCTCATTGCTACAGTAAACATGTATGTAACACCTTATGGGGATTGGAATTGGGAAAGGATTTCTAGGAACCTTGAGCCTGATATATGCAACAAAATTGTTGTAATTATTCCCCCTAATGATTTAAGTCAAAATGATGGCATTAGATGGGTGCCTTCTCGAGATAGAGCCTTCTCTATTAAATTAGCATACCACTCCCTTGCTCATTTTGACCAGAATAGAAGCAATGTCATTTGGGAGAATGTTTGGAAATTTCTAGTGTAAGAACCAATGAGAGGTTTCTTGTGGCTTATCTTTCATGGTAAACTTCTTACTAATTGCTATAGGAAATCAATTAATATCACCCAATACAATAGCTATCCAAGATGCAGTTTTGCAGTTGAAATCATGTTGCATGCTTTCTGAGACTGTCATGAAGTGTAAATTCTTTGGATGCAGTTGGTCAGTCTGAATAAGTGGCAGAATTTCTTTTCCTACAATTTGATTGATTGGATAAATTGGAATAACTATAATAAGTGCAGCAGAACTAACAATCTGGATTGGAGAATAATTTTTGCCATTGCTTATTGGAACCTTTGGAAGAATTGTAATAGGTATGTTTTCGAAAATAAAACTTATTTCACTGATGAAATTTTCTTCTCTGTGATGCAGGCAGCTAGAAAGAACATCGACAGTAGAAGTGGCGCACTACAGAATATAAACCAAGTTCAACGTGTTGTTAACCTGCTCGACTAGGAGGCTTCTAGGATAGGATGGATTAAATGCAATGTTTACAGTTCAGTGCTGGAAAATATCATGAAAGCCGCCTGTGGGGGTGTTGTGTGTGACTCTTCAAGAAGTGTTATCTTTTGCTTCAGTCGTAACATAGGATCTTATAACATCTTGTGGGCTGAGTTGAGAGGTATCATAAATGACTTAGAGATTCTCTTGAGCAAAGGCTTTTTTAGGTGGAGATTGAATTATATTTCATCTATGCTATTAGCATGATTGATGAAGGTGTGAAGGCTCATCACCCTTGCTTTTTATTGATCAACCATATTCATCTTCTCAGAAATCACATGTGGCAAGTTAAATTCAGACATATCGATTGGGAATGCAACCAAGTGGCCAACTCCATGGCTAAAATAGGTTTAAAAATTCCTCATAGAGTCCACATTTATGATTAGATTCCTTTTAATTGTAATGAGCTTCTTTCTTCAGACATGGCAAGCGTTTTGTTCCCTAGGTCCCTAGTTGTTTAGTTTTGTTTGTTTTTTGCTATACAAAAAAAAAAAAAAAGAATTTGGAGATAGATTGTTAAGTTTAATTATGAAAATTGCACAACTTCTTCAAATGTACACATTTTTTCCATAGGAAAAATAAGTTTTTATAAAGGTTCTTTTTATCGAAATAATCAATATCTATAAATTTAGGCAAAAATACATTTTATATTTTTAAACTTTATATCAATTTTTAATTTTGTCTATAAAGTTTTTTTGCATTCAATTTTGTCTCTAAAATTTTGAATTGTAATCAATTTTGTCCCACAATTTAACGTCATCTAAATTACTAGCAAAAATGGTAATATAATATTGCATTTGGAAGAAAATACAAAACTGCCAATGAAAATGTTCAAATCATATATGAAATATCTATTGAAGAATTTAATCTTCACATTAGATTATAATTGAGCGAGAGTGAAAACGTTAAAATTTGAGAATATGTTATTATTTAATATTTAAATATTGTCAAAATCTTATTTATACTCTTAGTATTTATTGTCAAATATCACATTATTATTTTTTATTAGTAATTTGAATGACGTTAGGCTGTGTAACAAAATAAACTACAATTTTAAACTTTAGGGACCGAATTGAAGGCAAAAAAACTTTAGGAACAAAATTAAAATCAATATAAAATTTAAAAATATAAACTATACTTTTATTATAAATTTATTAAATTATGACTAATTTAATTTAAATTGACTAGGTTATATAACAGAGATAAAACTCTCTTAACATTATGTTTCTAAAACTCAAACTTAAAATTTTATTTAAATAAAATAAAATACTTATTACTCTAACTCACTACCTTGCTGTCACTATAATGGGGCAAATAACATTACAATTGTTGGGAAAATGCTTGATCACATAAAATATAATAAAAGATCTAAAAAGCATTTGGTTTCAATTAAATTTGATTTATGCAAGACATGATCAATTGCTATGGAGATTCCTTTTAGAACTCCTCGTAACTATGAACTTTTCAGTGAATTGGACTGAGTTTATTATGGAATGTCTGATTACCATAAGATATTGTTTAATTTTAAATAGAAATGCCTCATCTCGATTTCTCCCAACTAGGGGACTTCAATAGAGTGATCCATTATCCTTTTAAATATTACCATTGCTTCTGTGCGATGCATAATTTATAAAATGGCATTTTCTATAAAATATAGAATTTGTAATTTAAATGATTTATTTGTCAACTTGATATGTGTATGCTTTGAAAAAATTAAATACACTCTAAAAAAAAAATCAAATATATGGTATTATAACTTAATATGTGATATGCATATATTAAATGATATTTTTTTAAGGTGCAAAATTCAATTTAAATAATAAGTTATTAAAGATATAATCATATTAAATTTTGAATATTATATATAATATATATATTAAAAGATACCATAAATATATTAATAAATACAAATTTAATTAAATATTAAATTATTCAAATTATACTTATATTTAAATTTGGAATATAATAAATTTAGTTAACTATATAATTAATATGAGATTCTTAACATCAAATTTAGCATATAAATAATGATATAATTAATATATGATACTGAATATTATAATTTTTAATACATGACAATTATGAACATATAGAAATAAAAATTAGATAAAAAATTTTAATTTTTATAATATATTAAAGAAAATCTTTTACATACGTATACATTTTATATTACATCAAATGTGTTTTAATTGTAATCAATGATTTTAATTTAATATAATATATTAGTAATTTTGATTTTAGTTAAGGTATTTAATGATATATTCAAATCCTATCATCTTGGCTGTGATATTAATTTTTATTTGGAAATAATAAACGGGCAGTGGCATTTGTTGAGTGTAACGTTGTGGCCGTTCCATCTGATGTGGTAGTTTAGGTGTTTCCAATTGGCTTGCCTGTGCTGTAGACGGTGGACCAATAAATTCACGCAACGGAGAATGTATGAACAGGTGTGTGCCTTGATGGGTGATCTTAGTTTACCCAAAAATGGAATCTTCTGAAGCATAATGCGTTCACACTGTGCAGGTAAATGATGCCGTTTTAGTGCTCAAAACGTTCCAAGTCCGTCTGTAAGTTAAATTACGTAAATAGCCTTCACTCTAATCTGCTTCTTGTTATTTTACTCAACATTTTTTGGTCCCCTTCGGTGAGATTGCTTAGAGATTCTTTTTATATTATATTATATGTAAATTTTTTAATATTATTTTATTGTGTGTGCATATACTATAAGTAAAAATTTTCCCACTCTACTGCGTCTGCATTGGCATATAATACTATGGTCTGAACATAAAAATATACCGTGTAAGAAAAATGATTTTTAAATCATAAGAATTATAATTGTCTTAAACAAAGCTTAAAATATAAAAATATAAAATGAATTCCAAGGAAAATTTGATGAGCTATATACAAATATTCTAATTTTTAATTCAGATAAGTCAAAAGCTTAAAAAAGTAATTTCATTGAAAAATTAGTTTGATTGCGAGATATGTTAGGCAAAGGTAAAATTGCAAATGGGAAAACAAAAAAAGTAAAATATGTAATATGATGAATATTATACATTTATTTGGACAAGAGACTAAGGGTATGAGAATAAAGTCTAAGTGCAATAATGACAGCTTTTTAAATGGCTTAAAAGCCTACATTATTTGTGTAATTGTTATTATGAAAATAACGTGAGGAGCCTCTATATGTCTATCACTTCTTAAAATAAATTTAAGATATAAAATTAATAAAAAGTTCAACCTCTCTATTGATCCACTTTTTATTATTATTGTTGCCGTATGAAATTAAATTTTGCACATTTAAATTTACGATATTATTTGATTCCTAGGTAAAAAAATTAATTTTAAAAATTTAAAATTTAATAAATAATTTATTTTTTATATTTAAAAGAAATAAAAAACGATTCACATAACAGAAATTTGTTCTAATAGATTAAGAAATAAATATAGTTTTTATTTAGTTTTAAATATAAAAAAATATAATTTTATAAATATAGAAGATTCTGTCCTACAAAAAATTATGATTGGATAAGAGATTTTACAGTTTACCTTTACGTATTATTCCAAAATATAAAATGATAATTGTGTGACATAAATATCCTGACTTACTAATTACAACAAAATGCCAGTTTCTACCAAACGTCAAAATAGCATTTACGCTAATTACCAATTTTTTGCATAAATTGACAGTTTTTTTACATTGATAGAGGGTATTTTTGCCATTTCAGTATCCCACAGAAATTATCGTGGGCCACTCAATCTCGCTTATAGTCTGTCGCCACAAAATCTGATTTCGTTTACTCCGATAATCTTGACCTTTGCATATTGTAATTCTTCACTAATCCCTGCTTTCACATTTCTCTCTCTTTAGTCTCATTTATGACGTACCTAAGGTTCTTCTCTAATCCTAGCCGTCGAGTTTACAGATCAATATCAACCACAAGATCCATGACATCAGACGGCTGAAGATAATATACTAGAACTTTCTCAGCTTCCCTGTCCCTATATCTTCCTCACAATTTCTCAGTCCTGGCTTGTGCCCTGCTCGTGCCACTATCTTGCTAGGGTTATTCGCTCAATCGTCTTGTCTCAGCTCCTCTCTCTCGGATTTTAGGTTGGTGAGACGTTCATTGGTGTACCTGATAACTCTGAAATTTCGTTTCATTTTCAGCTCAAATCGTTGTTTTGTCTTCTACTATTCTATTACCAATTCTTAGATTCACACTTGGATCAGTTTTATGGATCTACGGTATGTGATTTATGTGACTTGTTTTTGGTTTTGATTTCCTTAGAATTTGAGCCATGGGCAAGTCATACCCAACCGTGAGTCCCGATTACCAGAAGGCCGTGGAGAAGGCCAAGAAGAAGCTCAGGGGTCTGATCGCCGAGAAGAACTGTGCTCCAATCATGCTCCGTCTAGCGTATGTCTTCAAATCTGATGCAAGATCAGTTTTATTTACTTGATTGTGTTGTACCATAGTAGATTGCTGATAGATAGTGAGCTTTTCCTTCCTGCAGGTGGCACTCGGCTGGGACCTATGACGTGCATACGAAGACCGGTGGTCCCTTTGGAACCATCAAGCACCCAAATGAACTTGCTCACGGCGCTAACAACGGGCTTGATATTGCTGTTAGGCTGTTGGAGCCCATCAAGGAGCAGTTCCCCATCTTGACTTACGCTGATTTCTACCAGGTAAGAAGATATTGGGAAGTTGTGATTTATAATATTGTTAGTTTGATTTATTAGCACTTGCTTAATTTTTTTGGTCACGCAGTTGGCCGGGGTAGTAGCTGTTGAGGTCACCGGTGGGCCAGAAATTCCTTTCCATCCGGGTAGAGAGGTATGGCGCGGATTTAGTGGTCATCCCCATAAGCCTCCCTTATTTATCGATAATTGTTTGTATTCCGTTCATTGTTTATCTTATTTTCTGGTTTTTATTTCTATAGACTTTCACAGATTTCTTGAATTAGTGAAGCTCGCTTATATTTCTGAGTTATTTGTCTTATTAATTTTCTTCGGCAAGGCAATGAGAGAGCGAACACTGTTTAAGAATTTTATTTCTAGAAAGAATAGCTAAAAAAATTTTATACGCTCTTCATTTCCGCTTGTGTTTCTCAACATTCGCTATAGCAGTGAATAGGAGTTGCTTGTTGAACCAGCGTGCTTTTCTAGGATGAGGTTGAGGGTCTTTAGCATGACTACGGGAATTGATGTAAACATTCAATTTTAGCTGTAATCTCATATAATCAAACATATTTTAGACCATTGCTAAATTTCTGTTTTAAGATTTCTTGATTTTAGTTTAATATATGCCAGTAGTGTAAAGGCTAACAGCGATCTCTTCTGCTTGGTAGGACAAGCCTGAGCCACCTCCCGAGGGCCGCTTGCCTGATGCAACAAAGGGTATGTACCCTCGTCTTATAAATAGTGGAGAGTTGCTTAATTTGATAAACGGCTGTTGCTTAATTCGTGATTGTTGTAGGTTCTGACCATTTGAGGGATGTGTTTGGCCATATGGGGCTCAGCGATCAAGATATTGTTGCTCTCTCTGGCGGTCACACTCTCGTACGTTTGTATTCTAAATTTGCTATTATAAGAATTGTTGATCTCTAGTTATTATCTGTGTGAATGTAGTCCCCTGAGGTTATCTCTCTTTTCCTACTCTATTGATCTTATTCTCAACACGTGCCTTTTCTCTTTTTGCAGGGCAAGTGCCACAAGGAACGTTCTGGATTTGAGGGTGCCTGGACTTCCAACCCTCTCATTTTTGACAACACATACTTCAAGTCAGTATGTTTACAGTCGCTGCATGGTCCCTAGCTTATTCACATTTGTCAATTGTTAGTAATGTCTTTTAATTGCAGGGAACTCTTGAGTGGTGAGAAAGAAGGCCTTCTGCAGTTGCCATCTGACAAGGCACTCTTGAGTGACCCAGTGTTCCGCCCTCTCGTTGAGAAATATGCAGCGGTGTGTATAGTGGCCATATTTTTCTTAATGGCATTGATTAAATGGTGCGAATAATTTCGCGTTTATCATTAAGTTACTCATACTCTCTAGTTCTTTATTTTATTTCAGGATGAAGATGCCTTCTTTGCTGACTACGCTGTAGCACATCTAAAACTCTCTGAACTTGGGTTAGTCTCTTTCTAATTCATCATATCTCGTTTATAGAACTTCTTGCCCCCCAAAAAATGAAGGAAAAAAACCCACCTTTCCTCTTCAAATTTATACAGATTGAGGCCCTTAGTTTGAACTGGAACTGCTTACGTGACAGTTGACATATACATTATAGTGACATATCTTGACAACTTCAGATTGAAACAAATATAAGAGGGAGATAAGATTTTTCTTAATCAATCACATTGTTAGATTTTTGCCAAGAATCATTAGTAGAACCTATATAATAAATGACCCAAAAAAAAAAAAAAAAGAAGAGAAACTAATATGACTTTACTTTGCAGGTTTGCCGAGGCCTAAGCACCCGGACTAGAGAGCCGCACGCTGTTGTGGTGGCTCATGTGCCTTCATTTCTTTCTGATTTCTCTGTCATCATGATTTTAAGAAGAATGTGTTTGCGCTCCATCTAAGATAGGTTTTTGGATGTATTTTGCTGGACCTGATGAATGGAATCATGTAGTTTTCTGTCGTGTTCATTCTGTTATAG
The DNA here is from genome assembly GCA_031216115.1 of Senna siamea. Taxonomy (NCBI): domain Eukaryota; kingdom Viridiplantae; phylum Streptophyta; class Magnoliopsida; order Fabales; family Fabaceae; genus Senna; species Senna siamea. The sequence continues at coordinate 18,227,825 of CM062356.1, forward strand.
GACATCTGTGCATCGAGTTTCGAGTTTTAAATTGAATTGCATTAAGCTTCATGTGGTAGAAGCTAAAAGTTGAAAACTATATCCGAAATAAATTATCGTGTCGTCTATATTATAGAAAATGAATGATATATACACATATATATATATAAATATATATATTTTTTTATATAAAGAACATTCGGCGACACATTATATAGATTGAAATGACTAATTTAAATAATCATGGTTAATAGTTTATAGGTTAGTATGGAGCTAATTGGCGCTACATTGTTGAACTATGTGAATTGTAAGATGCTTCAAAGATGCCTGTGAGAAAGGGCAGGATGTATTATATATTGACTAAAGCGGGCTTTCCGTAATGGATTTTGAAGTTGGCTATGTCAAACTAAGTTGAGAATCACAATTGGCGGCACCGTAGCATTTTTCTAATACCTTCATGTTGTTAGCAGTGTGGCGTGCCTCACGCCATCGCGAAGTGCATGCTGACTACTATTTAATTGAATTTTTAAATAGTAAGTTTTTTTTTTTGTTAGAACGGTTTCTGTTGATTGATTATGAGATTTATGAATATTAAAAATTATTGTTAATATTTTATAAATTTTAAATTATTAAATGTGCTGTTAATTAATTAAAAAACTTTTTAACAAGTTTTTTTTAAAAATATTACTTAAAATAATTTAATTTTCTCTTGTGTGTTTGAAACTATTAAGTTGAATAAACACCAAGAATAATTCAGATTTAGATCATTTAAAATTCTTAGAAATGTTAAGTGGTGAGGTATTGAGAGATAAACTAAAGATATTTTTTAAAAATAAAATTAATAAAAAGTTGTAATGAATTAAATAATTTATATTTAATTTATTATTTTAAAATTATAATAATTATTTTATATTACATTTTAAAAATATATATATACATTTATGCAAGCTTTATATATATATATATATATATATATATATATATTATATTATACTTTATCACTTTACTTTTATTTCTATAATTTAGAGAATTTAAATTCCAAGAATTTCCTTCTATACCAGAGAAATGGCGTCGAAGACGCTTTCATGTCTAATCTTTCTACAATAACGCTAGTGGCAAGAAATGTTCCCATGGCTTTTAAGTTTTAATCATTCTTGAACGACAAAAGAAATTTTTTGAATTCCTCAAACATAGGTCAGATCTTTCTAATTGTATGTATTACATTTAAATGGAATTGGTTAATAAATTCCTACTATTTTAATTATTCAAATGGTCCGAAATAATAACTCATAACTTGAAAAAATACATTCAATTCCATATTCTTTTTTAACAAATTACTAATGCTTATAATGGCAAACGATTGCACTCATGATCATTTTTTTTTGTTAATTATTGATATGGTACTTATAATTTTATTTAATTTTTAATTAAATTTTTATAGTTTACAAATTTATAATTGATTCTTTATATTTTAATAAAATTCTTAAATTAGTTCCTCAAATTAATTTTTTTAAAATTTTATTAAATTTTAATGATATACTAATGATATATAATTTTTATATTATAAATTTATTTAATTTAAATCAATTCAGTCATATTATCTAGTATAAATTATATTTTATTTAATATATATAATTTATTTTTTTATTAACATAAATTATACGTATTTCAAATAATAATATATTATAAGTTAATAATATTAACAAAATTTAATATAATTTTTAAAAAAATTTAATAACAGAGATTAATTTAAAAATTTATTAAATTATAAAAACTAAAATATAACTTTTTAAACTATAAATACCTAAAAAATTAGATAAAATAATAAAGATTATAATAATACTTTAATTTTAATTAAATCAGGATGATGCTACTTATATTGTTGGTGTTGTGATGTTAAATACGTTCTTACTTTAGCAAAATAATCAACATATTATTATGTTTTTAATTAATACAATAACATCCAATGAAAATTGTATATTAAATTTTGGAGATCCATTGATTATTTAATCTATATATTTCATTTTCCTATCAAGTTTTCCATGCTTCATTTTCATTTCTTATTTAATTTATCAAGATAGAATATACCTAGGTAATGCCCCTAGACATAACTAAGAACAATGATAGAGCACTAAAAAATGACAAATTGAAATTGTACTATATCATAAGAAATAACCATTTTATTTTTGTAATTTAGAAAAACTGCCTGAGTTGTTAAAAAATTCTTTTGATTTGATTTTACTTCTTGTTAAATAAAACATAACGTTATGAAGAGTGAATTAAAGATAGATAGCAGCAGTTAATATAATTGATTGAGCCAGAAAAATTTGAAAAAACTTGGACCGTGGATGAGAGGCGGCTACAATGTGAGCCCTCCGATTTTCTCTCAAACGCGTAGTTGGTTTTTCCCACTCGCGCGTTTTCGCATCTGCCCTTGCTGAACTCCACTGCTAGACGAAGAAAACAAAAACATGCACAATTTCCTGTTAAAATATTCGTAATATATGCTTACCTATTCAACGAACATCGTCTCCTTCCTTCTTCAACCATTTCTAGAGAGAGAAACTACTACAGCTACAAAGTCTTTGAGAGAGAAAGCAGAGGAGATTTCTTCTGCAGTTCGTACGTGAATCAGCAAGGGCGATGGCTGACGTTAATCCAAATCCGGTCAACGATTTTCCGGCTGCTCCGACGCACGGAGGAAAGTTCATTCAGTACAACATATTCGGCAACTTATTCGAAGTTACGGCCAAGTACCGCCCTCCGATCGTGCCTATTGGTCGAGGCGCCTACGGATTGGTCTGGTACTGATTCATTTCCTTTATTTTTGCTTCACCTTTTCATTGCGCTGGAGAATTTCGTTTCTGTTCTCGATGTAATTGAATTCGTAATGGTAATGTGTCAGATGGTATCGGTTTAATCTCAGTTTGTATTTTGAAATTATATGAATAGTTGGTTGTTTCAATTTTGAAGCTCGCTGTTGAATACGGGAACTAACGAGATGGTGGCTATTAAGAAGATAGCCAACGCTTTTGACAATCTCATGGACGCTAAGCGTACGCTCCGTGAGATTAAGCTTCTTCGGCATTTGGATCATGAAAATGTGGGTCTATTTCTTTTCCGTGAGATTAATTGTCTGGACCTATTTCACTTACTCTGACTCGTAAGATACTAGTTTCATGTGGTGACAAAGTTGGCTGTTAGCATTTATTTGGATTTTAATTCAGAGTCAAATCATCTCCCATAGTTGGAGTTGGCAATGCTTGACCTTGACTTTCTAATTTGAGATCACAAAATTATTCTTTTAAAAAGTTACTTGTGCAACTAGATGCTTAAATGGTAAACTTGATACATTTTCGGCCTTTACATGTTTTTTTTTGTTGAAATTAAAGTTGTGTCTGTATAACAGGTAATTGCTTTAAGAGATGTAATTCCTCCACCCTTGCGTCGAGAGTTTACTGACGTCTACATAGCCACGGAGCTCATGGATACAGATCTTCACCACATCATTCGCTCCAATCAAAATCTTTCAGAGGAGCACTGCCAGGTTTGTGCTTTCATTTTGTTATGTAAGCATTATAATAGCTATTTCACAATATTCTATAATTAAAACTGCAACTAATATTTTACCGATGACTGGCTGCTCTTGCAGTATTTCTTGTATCAGATTCTTCGTGGACTAAAATATATACATTCTGCAAATATTATCCATAGAGATTTGAAACCAAGCAACCTTTTGCTTAATGCAAACTGCGATTTGAAGATATGTGATTTTGGGCTCGCGAGGCCAACTTCCGAATATAATTTGACAGAATATGTTGTCACAAGATGGTATAGGGCTCCTGAATTATTGTTGAACTCCTCAGATTACACATCTGCAATAGATGTGTGGTCTGTAGGTTGCATCTTTATGGAGCTTATGAATAAAAAGCCTCTGTTTCCAGGCAGAGATCAAGTTCATCAGATGCGCCTATTGATAGAGGTGAGATTTGAAAACATAAGCACACTGATGTAGAAATGGCATATAATGTAAACTTAGGTTTCTTACATAATTTGATAATCAATGTAAATATTTCAAGTTATTTAATATGTTAGATATAATCATGACTATACTCTCAGAAAGTATGTCCGATGGATGTTGGCTTACACCTTTTGTTCTTATATGTAGCTTCTCGGCACTCCAACTGAGGCTGACCTTGGACTAGTGAGAAATGAGGACGTGAGAAAGTATATCCGACAACTTCCCCAATATCCTCGTCAACCATTGGCTAGGATTTTTCCCCATGTTGATCCCTTAGCCATTGATCTCATCGATAGAATGCTGACCATTGATCCTACTAGAAGAATTACAGGTAATTTTCTCATTCCTTCTGGGTCATATATACTGGTGTTTCTTGATTTATTTTTAAGCTTGAACTCTCATGGTTGCTGCATTAAAATGGGAAATATAAAGCAAATATGAATGTTTTTTAGTTGAATAGTATTGCTTCTATGATATACCTTTTCTTTTTTCGTAATCATATGTTATGCAACTTACTAGAAGAGTGTACAATCTATGGCTAACTTCAGTCGGCTTAATATAATGACTAGGAGAAAGTTCTTGACAAAGAGAGTCAGTCAGTCCTTTGTATCTGAAAGAAGGATGATATAAAACTTGTATATATGCGTACTTTGACCAGAGTTATTGAGCTTGTTATGATTTTCTAATACATAATACGGGTGAGGATACGGGTGAGGACCTGGTAGCTCCATGTTACTTTATTAAGAGAAGCAGCAGGGGAAAGGCCTAACGGTAACTGTTACAATAAGTGAGCTGCAAAAAACATAGAAGTTAGGAAGCAGGATACTGGTAAAAGTCCTCTGTATCGATGTGGGATACATATCTAACAGATACTCCTTGGATACTTTGATACTTACTCCAAGCATCTTCAACTATTTTTTCTAAAAAAATTTGATACAGATTGAATACCGTTTTGGATATGACTCTAGAACTATCGGGATCAACAAGTTCAAATTTCCTTTTTTTTCTTTTGGTTTTAGCCTTAAGCACCTTCCTTGCAGTTACACAAATTTGTGTTTTCACTTTCTGCAACAATAATTGAGCTTATGTTCTTAACTTTTGTAATTCTTTATCTTTGTCTAACTTTGATATTATATTGTCAATCGTATTATATTAGTATTTTAAATTTAAATTTAAATATATATATATATATTTTATACAATTCATTAAAGTATTCAAGAAGTATTATATCTTAATTTTTAAAAAAACTACCATATAGCCATATTCATATTGTACCGTATGTCTCGTACCTGTGCTTCCTAGCTTAGGAACTTGAGGCATGTTCTCTCTTCAGAAGGAAATAATTTGGTCTTAACTCTTAAGCAATAGTAAATTTCTGTCGGTTGCCGACAATGCACCATTTGTTTCCACAACTCATCCTTGAGACTCTGACATCTTCACTCTTGATGCTTCCTTCTTACCTGGAACTTTTTGAGGTTAAGATTGTCATAGGCTCTTCCAAGACGGCTTTGTGCAACGTCTTCAGATAGTATAAGTTTGTTTTATTTTCCCCTCCTTACAAACATGCACTGGAAATTGCTGATAATAACTTCTGTTTGTGAATCTTGTTTTGGTATAGCATGTTTATTCATATACAATCATCACTCATTAAATCAGAATGGAGATTACTTTGTTTGTTAGGTCATGCTACAAGACTATATATACTGAAGAAACGTGAAATTCTTATTTTCACTGTTTAATTATGGGCAGTTGAAGAGGCATTAGCACATCCATACCTTGCAAACTTGCATGATGTCGCTGATGAACCAGTCTGCCCAGAGACATTCTCCTTTGATTTTGAACAACAACCCTTGGAAGAAGAACAAATTAAAGATATGATCTACAAGGAGGCATTGGAACTCAATCCAGAGTATGCATAAAGCAAACAGCACAAGGTATTTGAAATTCAAAGACAGCGACGTGACGGTTTGAATCATACAGCAACTATAAATAGGCGTAGGTGTTGTGTGACTGGTTACTACTAAAGTGTAAATTATGGGTTTGGATTCTTTGCAATTTAAAATTAGTATATTTTTTTACAGTAAGAGAGAGATAAAAATAAAATACTCACACTAATAAAGATTCATTATGAATGTATTAGGGATTAAATTTTATTTTTATCTTTCTCTTACTGTAAAAAAATATATCAATTTTAAACTGCAGAGGATCTAAAATCATAAATTATAGATCTACTGCGATGTTACTGTAATCTTATGAATGTCCACGCATTAAATAGGTAGCCTTTGAAGTCATTTGAGAGGACTAGAAGCTAGTTCTCTATTCCCCATTTCCAGATTATTCCCCTCATCTCTGATGAAATGTGTGTAGACCTGAGAAGCTTTCATTGAAAATAAACACATGTAATACCCTATTTTACTCACACACAAATACTTGTATACTCTTATATTAAAATAACTTACCACCACCTAATTACATTTACTCAAGGATACTTTGATCAGTCACAGACTTTTTCGCTTGCTGCAGAGAACAGCCTTGATTGCTCTTTTACTTTCACTGGCACACTCAACACCTACGCCTATTTATAGTTGCTATTGACAGAAAATAATTTAAAGGGAATTTTTCAAATTAGAAGAATAATATGTGTAATTTAACCAAAATTTTAAAAGAATTAATGTAATTTACTCATTAAAATTATAATAAACTATACTCCTCTTAACTTTTTTGCCTACTATTCTAACATCCATTTTCCTTAACTTTTACTTTTAGAGTTGGATCCATCTTGCATGGCTTTTGTATTTCTTGTTGAAAAGGGTCCTTCGTTCCGTCCAAAAAAACGGGTCTTTCCTCAATTTTCAATGAAATTTTGGACATTAGTGGGTCCAGAACTTCATGGATGGCTATACTCTCCAGTTTTACTTGGAGTTGGTTCTCTAATGCAATCACTGTTAGCCATAACAAGATTATGATATTTTAAGATTTAACCCTGCACTAATAATCCTGTTCTGTATGTTGATAATCAAACTTAGAGAATGTATTTTCCCAATTTTTCACAAATAGACGTTACTTTTGACTTTTAAGAAGTATTATGTTTGCTGTATCATTCTCTAATACTTGGTGGATTTGGAAAATCAAATGTCAGACTAGATATAAGTATTTTATACGGAAATTAATGCACAATGGCATGCATTCCTTGTAGAAGCATTAATTCAAGAAGAGGAATCTATACTCAATCCATTTGCCCCCTTTGCTGTGATGAGGAACAAAATCCAGTTCATCTTCAAACACTCTATAAAATCTGCAGAACTGTGGAACTCAGTTGCTAATTCCATTCAGCCTATTAATGCCACAAAATTTTCCAATTGGCTCAAATTAAATTCTGCTAGCTCTATGCCCTCTACTTCTTTTAATATTTTGGCACATTTGGGTTGCCAGAAACAAAAAGATATTTGAAGATACTGATTTTAACCCCAAAGCTATCTGGTGGAGTGATTCGTGACCACTGGGGAAATTGGAACAGTGGGTTTGCTGCTTTTTTATGGACTGCAGGTTTCAGCTTACTTGCTGAAATTTGGGGCTTGCTTTAGGCTTAAGATATTGCCAACAAGTTTGGGCTATGACAAGCTTTTGTCATTGTATCTGATTGTTTGGTTCCGGTTAGTATGCTAAATAAAAATAACACTTATCGTATAGGGAGTTTTTTCGAGCCAGGTTAATCCTTTGCTTATTTTTCTGCTTTTTTTGTATTCTGTACAAAACACTGTCGTTAATTTCTTCAGTTATTCATCCTTAGAAATTAGAATTAATGCTATACTCTTGCATTTAAAGGTATACACGTACATATAGGGACTGACTCAATTCTCAAGCAACGGAATGATAACTACTGATGACAATGACGCAGAAAGCATATACATGGATATTCTGAAGTTCATATTCTGCAGTGTTGAAATGTGATGTTTTTATAAAATAAATACTTTATATTAGACATTAACTTATATGTAGATTAATGAATAAAAACATCACACTTCAGTACTATACAAAAGACTATACAAAAGACGCACTTCAAAGAATCTCTTTATCATACTAAATATAGCTTTGTAATCTATGAACTATAACCAATAATATCAAGATTATATTCTAGGTAGCTAGTCTAATCAAATTAAATTCATCTCCAAGCAAATAAACATAAAGTGCCTATAAAAAACCAGCGTGAGTTGAAATACTTGAGCTTCACCTCTCCATTAGTTTTAGATTCCTTAAAGCATGATATTTTAATTTGATGTGCTTTGTTTTACCATGAAACACTAGATTTGTAGCCGTAGAAGTTGTAGATTTATTGTCTACCTATAGTGTTCTAGCTTCTTTTTTAGTCATCTCCAAATCTTGCATCACCTTTCTAAGCCAAATAGCTTGATTTTTTGCATTGAAAAAAGAAATATATTATGCTTCAGTTGAAAATTGAGCAACAACATCTTACCTTTTTGAGTTACAAGAGAAAGCACTTGATCCAAGAGAAAATACATAGCCAAAAGTGCTTTTGGACTCATCAACACTACCAGCCCATTCACTATCTGAAAAACCTTCTAATTTGATAGGAATTCTAGCTTAAAAAATATACCATGATCAATGCTCCTATGTGTGTTTCTCCTAGATTTTACATGAATCTTGAAAGTACACTCACTGAAAACATCAAATCGGGCCTTGTGATGGTCAAATACAAAAAGGCTTGAAATTAAGCTTCTATATTTTGAAGGTGATGTGCTGCTACCAATGCAACTACACCTAAGGTAGTGAACCTATCAATGCAGTCTAGTGCAATGGTGAGTATCAAGGTCGTATCCTACGGGAAAGGGAAAGCCTATAATTACTACTTGTTCTTTGTTATCTAGCCTATGACTCAAAGTGATTAGGTTCTAACTAAACTAATGACTAAGTTAAATGCAACAATAATTGGTCAGCGATAATTGGCAATGAGAGGAATCAATCAAGACAGAAAAGCAAACCCAATGAGAACCTACACTAGTTGGTAAACACACAAAAGATAATGGATTATTGAATCTGACTATGCTACTTGTGAGTGAATTCTAATTTAAATTCAAATTCTCTTTCGGTCTCAATGAATTTCTTCGACCTACAAACCTACCACTGGTTAATTCTTGCTAATGGTTGTTTTTAGATCAGTATTATTAGTTCAATATGGATTACTGAATCTGACTATGCTACTTGTGAGTGAATTCTAATTTACATTCAAATTCTCTGTCGGTCTCAATGAATTTCTTATACCTACAAACCTACCACTGGTTAATTCTTGCTAATGGTTGTTTTTAGATCAACATTATTAGTTCAATCCACTACTATTAAGAGTCGTTACTTCTTAATCCAACAATTTAACCTTAGTTCTAAGTGATAACAAATTGTCCATTACAATTAGGTGTCCAATTTCAATTAAAATCTGTTGATTATTAAAAGAAATCTAAGAGGCTTTCATTACAATGTCTTGTCAATGAAAACTTGAACATTCATTCATAAAAGGAAAAGAGATCACAAAATCAATATTCAATTATCCATACAAATTAAACACAAAGTACCAACATAGTTCATAACCCAATAGGTTTGGCAAATTTAACCACACATAACAACAGACAATTCCAATAGTAGATAATCCATCAGACAATTAATTAAACAGGAGATAGAAATAGTAAAATTTATGCAAGCCCTATCTTCTCAAATGCCCAATGGTCACTGTATAGAATGGTTGCCATAAAACTACCGAAATCTCGTTGGAAAACTGCCAAAAAATTGCTAGAAAAATACAATTCAAAGCTATCCAGAAAACGGGTCAGATCTTGAGTTCTCGGGTACCCGACAAAAAATGGCTGCAACGGTGACCGGAGATGAGGCAGAAGGTCACAGATGAGGCACCGAGCAATAATGAATGATTTTCGGTGGCTAATCAGATGGACAACAAAGGATGGGTCGCGACATCACTCTTGGATTGTGTCTCGGGTTTGTCTCAGATCTTCTGATCTGGCACACTATAGTGGCCAGCGATCTAAGGGAATGTTGCGGTTGAGTTGCCTTAAGTTGTGGGGACGGCCACGGATGGTGAGTCGGCTGAAGAACGTCGTAAAGAAGCTGTGAACTCGAACGGGTTGAGAATCGAGTCACGCGAGTTGCTCGTCGAAACTCCACTATTTTACGACGTTTCAGTGGCTAAAACTGATGGCGGTGTCTCGTTCATCTTCTCCCGTCATCGGCATGCTATCACGCTGTCACGGAGCTCCGATTGAAAGCTCTAAAATCTCAGTCCTCTCCCTTTTGCACAGTTCGTTCTCTCTCGAGTCTCAATCACGCAGCTCTCCTTTTTTCTCCCAAATACCCATTACTCCTTCCTTGGGTCACGCCCTAAAGGCCCATTAAGGGCTTTGGCTCGGCCCAATAAGAGAAATGAGCCTAAATGGCCCATTTTGGATGCTCTAAAGGCTATCTAGGTCTAAAATTGCTCTACTTGTTGATGATGACTTGATAAAATGCCTGAAAATGAAAATGATGCAGACTTAGGTGAATTTGTACATAAAATGCTAATAAAATGGATAAATAACTTCAATTAAATATGTATAGAATAAGACACATCAAATCACCCCATACTTAAGCTTTTGCTTGCCCTCAAGCAAACACTAACTCAGTCTTTGAACAAATAGCAATAGTTCCTCACAAATCATATCTAAACCACATTTAATGATACCTAACACATCCCAAGTGAAACTCAATCATAAATCAAATTGCACAACCTTAACACAGGATGGAAATAATAACAACGCATACACAACTTAACTTGCAATTTAATAACAAAAATTTAAGAACCAAAGCTTCACAGGGATCACTTAAATCACTCAAATTGTATAAGGGTAAAGTACAAATCCCTCAAGTTATTTCACAAGAATCTCCTTACCATATGCTTGCTCATAAATCTCATCTCTGCTACTGCAAAAAATTGAATACCAAGATTAAATGGTCTTGAAAAAGTTGTAATGAGGTTAAGATAAAGGTAGGAAAATTTTGGGATAAAGTGGCGAAAGATATGCTAAAAACACATGCAATCTTAACATTATAAAAGCTTAAAGGATTAAATGCAGTAAAGTGCTAAACACAAAATTTTTTACCAAGTTTTAAATGAGTAAATGGATGCTCAAAGAGTAATTTATCCAAAAGTCAAAGAGAATAAATACTGCTATAATTTTAATAATTTTTTAGGCTTTTTTTCATCATCATTTTTTTTAATTTTTTTTCATTTGAAGTCTTCTTAATATACAACTTCGGATAGAAATGAGCATCTCAATGAAGAAAGGACTTAGTGCACTATACTCGGTCAAGACAATGCATTTTAATCCAAATATGAAGAGCAAATCACTTATATTCCAGCATATATGGTGAACAAGAAGACAATGCAAAGAAAGGAAATGTAAAGTGTAAAAAAGGTTTATATAATGAAAAAAATGTCAAGGCTCAACAGTGGCTAACTAAGGGAAACACAGAGGGTGGCTTTTTTGGCTGAAAATAGTGTATCATAAGTTGCCCAAATCATTTCATGATATTAAAAAATCCATGCAACTTCAACAAGCATTACAGAGTAAGTTTTAGAGGCAAAATTAAGCGAAATACACACTCAAACAAGAAAGTCAGGAGCATACTTTTAATGAATGCTCAAAATAGGCTAAAATCTCACATTTAGAGTGTGGTAAAATTGCATATGGTTCTAAAAAAAATTTCAGCTAAATTGTAAGTTAAGCAATGCATGCAATTTGCATTATCAACATACTAAATCAAAATTTTCACAATTTGAAAAATAATTAAGTACCACTTGTATAACCCCGATCGAGGTGACCGGTATGACCCAATTGAGATGATGCATTAAACATCACTTACTATTTTCCAAGAGGAATTAAGGGAAACAATTTCTGCCAATTCGTAAACTGAATTATAAATGCTTCAAAGACAAAAAAAACTTAAGTGCATTGTGTCAAGCAAAATCAAGTATCCTGTCCTATATCTACTATCAGCATAAATACAACATCAGCAAAAAGTAGCATCAACATGTAGTATCCTAAACTAACAGAAGAAAAAAGGGTCAAAATAATAGAAGCACACCACCCTACACTTAAGGATAACACTGTCCTCAGTGTGAAGCAAAAAGGTATCCCAAAATAGAAAGAAACAGACAAATTAATAACATATACCCACCCTATACTTGAGGGTCATATTGCCCTCAGTGTACAATTGGGTTGGTTTCCCAAATTAACAACATAAAGCAGGAACAAACAGAAAATCCAATAGTCTTAAAGCTATTATTTGCAAAAAATAAAATAAAACAATTTCTTAAGTTTTGTCCCGCTTTAGAGAAAATAGGAGAGGCGGAGGAATCTTGTGAACGAGTGTCTTGAGATGGTCTATAAGAGAGGCCAAAATTATATATATCCCCTGCAGTAGAGATTAGGTAACCTTCTCTAATCAATAACAGCTTCTCTACCCTATTCAGATACGAGTGTCCTAAGTTCTTAGGCAATTCCTACAATTTTAGGATTAGGGGTTCCTCAATTGAAGTTCTAGCCTTCTGAACTACTGACATGTCAAAAGAAACAAGAGGGTCAGTAGAGCTGCAGGGCTCATTAGCCAGCAAATCAACTAGTTGTTCTAACACTTGCTCGTTGGACAACTCTTCCTCATCTTTCTACAATGCTACCTGCAAAGGGTTATTAAGCAAGAATTCCTACAATTCAGACTCAATAACATCATCTAAGACATCCACATGGTAAACAAGATCATCGTGATCTAAAGAGTGTCTTAAAGAAGTTAATAAGTCAAAATAAACCTTCTCTTGCTTCAATCTAGCAGGGTATGAAATAGGTGGCCTATATTCCTTCATAGGACTCTTGTCCTGCACTTCTAATGGCCCACTTACCTTAGGATCTGGCTCTTTATTGACTGGAATATCCTACGTATTAGTATTATTATCAGTCAATAGCAAAGGGTCAGATACTTGCTTACCAGATGTCAGAGTGATAGCAATGCAATGCTTCCTTGGTTTAGACTATGTGGTGTTATGGAGCATCTCTACTTGTGTCTCAGCCAACATCTTAAAAATTTGGCCTGCTTGATATTCTATGTTCTGAATGGAGACTTGTTGATTTTAAGGATTGTATCCATCTTAGACATAAATTTCATAAGCATTTCCTCCAAATTGGATTCATTCTCTTGCCCTTGAGGAAATTGATTTGGAGCAGTTTATTGCTGGGGTTGTTACTAGTACAACCATTGAAAACTGGGTGAATCCTGGGTAGTTTTATTTCTCCAATTGAAATCTAGATAGCTCCTCCACTCAGAGTTGTATGTATTGTTGTAAGGATCGTTTTGCTGACTTGAAGCATTCCTCATATAATCGATTTGTTCAAAATCAGCAGAAATAGTATAAGGAAAAAAGAGAGAAGTGGAGGGGTTAGCAAACATACCTTCAACATTACAGTGTTCATTATAATGTGGGTTACCACAGAATTCATAGCCAAACTGTGTGGCCTGTTCTGGCATCAGGCATTGATAAATTTGCTTGGCCAGAAGCTCCCTTTGTATTTAAACTGTCAAAACTGATATATAATCCATGGTTATAAATTACCTGAAACCAACAACAACGAAACAACCTAACAACTAGATCAAAGACTAATAAATCAAAACAAAAATAAAACAAAACAGATAAAAACCAATAATTGAAACAAAAACAAAACAAATAAATAAAAAATATAACTAAATATCAAAATAATTAATAAAAAATAAAAGAAACAAAAGATAAAAGAAAACTAATAAAAGCTAATAACTGAGTGGAACGAAAGAAATAACTAACCAGAAACAAAAACAAAATAAAAAAAATAAAAGTGACTAAAGTAACAAATAGCAATTTTACTCTAGTTTTCACAAAATGTTCCCCAACAACGGCGCTAAAAACTTGATGTGCTGTTACCAATGCAACTACACCTAAGGCAGTAAACCTGTCAATGCAGTCTAATGCAATGGAAAGTATCAAGGTCATATCCCATGAGAAAAGGAAAGCTCAGAGTTACTATTTGTTTTCTATTATCTAGCTTATGATTCAAAGTGATTGTGTTCTAAATAAACTAATGACTAAGTTAAATGCAACAATAATTGGTTAGTGACAATTGGCAAGGAGAGGAATCAATCAAGATAGAAAAGCAAACCCAATGGGAACCTACACTAGTTGGTAAACACACAAAAGATGATGGATTATTGAATCTGACTATGCTACGTGTGAGTGAATTCTAATATAAATTCAAATTCTCTATCGGTCCCAATGAATTTCTTAGACCTACAAACCTACCACTAGCTGGTTCTTCCTAATGGTTAATTTTAGATCAATATTATCGGTCTAATCCACTATTATTAAAAGTCGTTACTTCTTAATACAGCAATTTATTAACCTTAGTTCTAAGTGATAACAAATTATTTATTACAATTAAGTGCCTAATTTCTATTAAAATCTGTTGATTACTAAAAGAAATCTAAAAGGCTTTCATTGTAATGTCTTGTCAATGAAAACTTGAACATTCATTCATAAAAGGAAAGAAGATCATAAAATCAATATTCAATTATCCATACAAATTAAACTCAAAGTACCAACGTAGTTCAAAACCCAATGGGTTTGGCAAATTTAACCACACATAACAATAGACAATTCAAACAGTAAATAATCCATCAGATAATTAATTAAAGAGGAGATAGAAATAGTAGAATTTATGCAAGCCCTGTCTTCTCAAATGCCTAATGGTCACTGTACAAAATTATCACCGAAAAACCACTAAAATCTCGCTGAAAAACTGCCATAAAATGGTCAAAAAAATACAATTCAAATTTGTCCAGAAAACGGGTCGCAGGTTGCAAAATGGGTTGGATCTCGAGTTCTCAGGTACCCGATGGAAAATGGCTACAACGATGACCAGAGATGAGGTGTAAGGTCGTAGATGAGGCACCGAGTGATAGAGGAACGATTTTTGGTGGCTAATTGGATAGATAATGTCGGACGGGTTGTGAAATCACTCCTAGTTCGCGTCTCAAGTTTGTCTTAGATCTTCCGATCTGGTGCGCTGTGGTGGCCGGTGATCTGAGGGAATGTTGCAGCTAAGTTGCCTGAAGTTGTGGGGATGGCCATGGACGATGAGTCAACTGGAAAATGCAGCAGAGAAGCTGCAAACTCGAACAGGTTGCGAATCGGGTCGCGTGGGTTGCTTGCTGAAACTCCATGATTTTGTGGCTTTTCGATGGCTAAAATAAACGGCGGTGTCCCACTCGTCGTCTCTTATCATCGACATGCTGTTGTGCCACTACGGAGCTCTAGTTAGAAGCTTCAAAATCTCGATCCTCTCCCTCTCGCACGGTCCATTCTCTCTCGAGTCTCAATCGCGCGACTCTCCTTTTTTCTCCCAAATACCCACTGTTCCTTCCTTGGGTCATACCCTAAAGGCCCATTAAGGGCTTTGGCTCGACCCAATAAGAGAAATTAGCCCAAATGGCCCATTTTTGGTGTTCTAAAGGCTGTCCAGGTCTAAAATTGCTCTGCTTGATGATGATGACTTGATAAAATGCCTGAAAATGAAAATGATGCAAACTTAGGTGATTTTTAGAATAAAATTACATAAAATGGATAAATAACTTCAAGCAAATATGTATAAAATAAGACACATCAAAAGGATCAACCCTTGAACCTTTATCTTTTTTAGACAATTTTACATTAGCCATCAAGGGAATTGACATAGCTTTTTATCCTTCCATCTTGAACTTCTTAAGAAGATCTTTAGCATACTTATCTTAAGATATGAAAATACTTTTGGATCTTTAGTGTAATTCCATCCTTACAAATTACTTCATCTCACCTAAATCAGTCATCTCAAAGATCCTTTCCATTTCAACCTTGAATTTTTTCATTTAAATACCATAATCTCTTATTATCAACAAATCATTAATATAAATAGAAACAATTAGCTTTTTACCATCACCTTCATATTTGGTGTAGAGAGTATCTTTGTGTGGGCTTCTCTTGAATCCACATTCAGCTAGATAAGAATTTACTTTGTAATACCAAGCTCTAGGAGCTTGCTTTAATCCATACAATACTTTGTGAAGCTTGTACACCATATCTTCCTTACCTTTAATAGAATAGCCAAGAGGTTGTTCAATGAAGATTTCTTCTTGTAATTCACCATTCAAAAATTTATATTTAACATCAAGATGATAAAATTTCCATTTACTTTAGGTTGCTAATTCCATAAGTAATCGAATTGTATCATGTCTTGTAACCAGAGTAAAAGTATCACAATAATCGATCTCGGGCTCTTGTGCATAGCCCTTCACAACCAATTTGTCTTGGAGTTTGTTTAAATAGCCATCGCTATTCAATTTAGCTCTATAAAACCATTTGAGGCCAATCACATTCCTTTCATTAGGCTTGGGAACTAAATCCCAAGTTCCATTCTTCATTCATAGTATTAACCCATCCTTCATCCTTTACAACTTCTTCATAGCATGTTGGCTCAACGATTGCAAGGTTGCACCTTTCATAAATCTCAACTAAAGATTTTGTTTTTGGATTTAAAGGCTCATTTTCAACATCTAAATTTAAATTACTTTTGTTGGAGCTAGAGGAATCATTACTAGCTTCCTTATCATTGCTAGCTATCACATACCTAGGTTTATCTTGAGTTGAATTTGGACATCTCTCAACTTCATGTTTCTCCTAATTCCAAAGGAATTTTCATCAACAACCATGTCTTGGCTAATGACAACCTTCCCCTCCTTAATGTTATAGATTCTATAGCATTTAGATTGAGTAGAATACCCTAAAAAAAAATTCCAATTTCAGACTTGGGCTTTAACTTGCTTCTTTTGATAGATGGAATATGAATGTAGCCACATGAACTAAAAATCTTCATATGAGAAATTGATGGCTTAACACCATTCTAGGCTTCAATATGAGTTGTTCCCTTGAGAGCAGTTATTGGTAGTCTATTTAACAAATTAATTGTTGTGTAAGCAGCTTTTGTCCAAAAATAGTTAGGAAGCTTTTTCTCAACTAACATGGATCTTAGCATTTCCATAACACTTTTGTTCTTCCTTTCAGCTACACCATTTTGCTCATGAGTGTAAGCTACTAAAAGTTGATGAGAGATCCCTTCATCTTCAAAAAATTTCTTGAAATCTATTGAATTATACTCTACTCTATTGTCTGACCGCAATGCTTTAAGCTTACATCTAAACTTGGTTTCAGCCATATGAACCTTTTGAATACATTGAAAACCTCCAACTTGTGACTTATAAAATAAATCCAAGTCATTCTAGTTAGATTATCAATAAATAACACAAATATATTTATTTTTGCTCAAGGAATCATTCTTCATTAGACCGCAAACGTAGGTATGAATAAGTTCTAATTTCTCCGTAGCTCTATAAGAAGATGCATAAGGAAAAGGCATTCAGTGTTGCTTCCCTATTTGACAATAAGAACACATATCTTCATGTTGATTTATATTAGGCAAACCCTTTGTTAGGCCATCCTTGTACATCAAAGAGAGTGGGCCATAATTGTAGTGCCCAAATCTCTTATGCCATAATTTAAAATCATCAATTTTAGCAAAGTTTAATGACTCCTTCACACCATTCCAACATAATGGAAAAGTTTTGTCAATCATAGGCAAACTAGTAATTAACTCATTTCTTTTATCATAGATGCAACATTCATGTCCTTTGAAATACAAAGCATAGCCATTCAAGAGCATTTGAGCTACACTAAGAAAGTTTTGTGCTAAACTTGGAATAAATAGCACATTATGAATGAATTTTGTACTTTTCTTAGTTTGAATTTCTATTGTACCTTTTGGTTATGCTTTAACCACAGCTCCATTGCCCAATTTCACCTTGGTCTTACAAGTCTTGTCTAGCTTAGTGAAGAGGTCTTCATCCTTTGTCATGTGGTTAGTACAACCACTATCAATGAACAATATGTGCTTACTAGTCATAGTAGGATTTTGAGTGGCCATAAACAAACTTCCCACTGTCTCCTCTTCTTCATCTTCTTTGGTGTAATTTGCTTGTTACATATTCCTTCTTTGAGCTTGTTTTTTCTTTTTTCTATAATTCTTCTCAACATAGCTAACTTTTTTTTTTAATAAAAATGGCATTGAATTAAAGGTTTACCTTTAGAATAACAATCCTTCTTAAGATGATGAGTTCTTGAGCAAGATTTGCATGGAGGAAACTTCCCCTATTTTTTAGAGTTTGAAGATGTTGCTTTGACTTTTCCTTTGTCATTATCATTACTTCCCTTATTTAAACCCTTCTAGCGCGCCTTGGTTGAAAAGCACTTTCAATAAAATCTCCTTCCCTCATGATAGTTCTTTGCTCTTGAACTTGCAACTTGCTTAAAAGTCCAAGAACGCTTAAGATTTTGAGATCACAAGACTCTTCAATTTCAGAAATCTTGGACTCAACCTCAAAGGAAGACTTACAAAATCTTCTCTATCACCTTCTCATCTAAAAAAGTTTCTCTAAGCAATCTCATTTTGTTGACAACATCAAGAAGTTTGGAAGAGAAATCCTTTACACTCTCCCCTTCATTCATTTTCAAGGCCTCAAATTGCCTTTTCAAATTCAAAATCTTGACAAATTTCACCCCAATCATTCCCTTCAAATTCCTCCTTCAACTCGTCTCATACCTCCTTTGGAGATCCACAAACTATAATTATAGTGAATATCACATCAAACAAATTGGGATGGAGACAAGTAAGAATTCTTGTCTTTTTTTCTTGGCTTTCAACTTCATATTCCTTTCTTTGGGCAACAGTGGAATTATTTCCAAGAGAGGGTGGATTATTACTCATCTCAACAACATCTCATAAAGACATTTTGACCATATATGATAATTTTCCCCAAAAAGTTGAGGAAGAATTTAACTAATGTTGTTTCAAGACATTTTGAACTCTTAAAACCTTTAGCCTTTGATTGAATAACCTTTATAGATCTCTTAAAAACTTTAGCTCTGATACCAATTGATATAATTATATAGATAGATAGATGGAGAGAAATGTAAGATTTTGAATAAGATTTCTCTCTTAGCATTTCCATTGATAGAGACAGATATTTATACACATCCTAAACTTCTTGGAGAAGTTAACTTTACACATAAACTAATAACATTAATGAAATACACAAGAAACAAAGAGAAATACATAGAACTTTGACACACTAAAAATAACAAATATTCATGAATGGAGGATAAGAATCTTTGTTTATGATTAGAGACGAAGAGTTTCTTCCATGAAGATTAAGACACAAAACAAGGAGTCACAATCATTAAAAATCTTAATTTTAACACAGTTTGACAATCCTTCAAACTCTAACCATGGACCGTCATGTGGGAACCCATTTCAAAATCCCATCTTACTCTATGCTCGTTATAGTTCAAATATCAACAACTATTTTTTTGATCCTTATCGACAAAATGCTAGTCCCCACGTGGCAGAAGCTGATTGGTAGATCTCTTACACCTCTCCAACAAGTAGGAGCTGGACACGAATTCATCATGCTTGGCATGATGGTGTCAGCCCTAGTTGAGTGAAAGAGACTGCATGTAGCACACACAGAAGTCACAGAGAGAAGTGGCCATGTCAGCTCTGTGGTTGTGTCCACACTTATTTGTGGTTGGAATAGGAGAAGCACTGTACTTTATTTCCAGGACTTACTGCATTTTACTACCAACAATTTCCAAAGTCGTTGAGGAATACATCAACAGCTATGACCTCCATGGATATAGGGATAGCTTATTTTTTAAGAACAGCCATAACTGACTTTGTTCGTAGGGTTACCGATTGGTTACCAGATGATTAAGCCATGAAGGATTAAGTTATGTGTATTGGATGTTAATTAGTCCTCTTGGGGGTATTTAATTTTGGCTATTTCTTGTTGTGTTCTGTTTTGTACGAGAAGATTCCAACTCTTTAAATTCAAGCAGGAAAGGGTGTGGTGTGGTTGAAAAAGATGTCCTTTAGTTTCATACAGTATTGTCATATTGTGTGTTATCAATATATAAGAACAGTACTGTGAATTATGAAATACATGTGCTTTCTTTTTTTCTTTTTTCGGTGAATGAATTAATGAATGTGCCTTCATTTGTGACGTTGTAGATACAGCTGGTATTTTTGTACGTGCATATTTCAGTGGAGCCATGACTCTCTTGCACTTCACCTTATTTTTCGGCACAAAATGAACTGTAAAGAAGATTTTGCTTTGAGAGGGGCAAGTGGAGAAACGAGACTGCATTAATGATGAAACTGTAAATATAGGACGGAAAAGAAGCTGGTTGGCCTCTGTTTTCTTGAGTGGAGAACTATTGAAATTTGAAAAGGTAACATCATCATGAGCTTGAAACACTTGCAAGGAAATTATGGTCTGAAGAGTTATTAACGGAGCTGGTTGGATATTATTTTATTTTTTATTTATTAAAATTATTTTATAAAATTAATATTATATTTATGTATTTTTATACATGCTATTAATAAAAAAAAAATATTTTTTGTATTTTTTTATTTTAAAAAATTGAAGTTCAAAATATATTTTAATTATTCTATATTTTTTACTTCTAAAATACAATTTTATTTTCTGTCAAAAATAATTATTCAAATTTTAAAATTCAAACAAGTTTTTTAAAAAATAAAAAAATTAAAAATAATTTTTAAAAACTGCATTCAAATAGACCCATATGTTTTACTCTTTATTACATAAATACAATATCTTTATTTTAAAATTTCATACTTTGATTTTCTTAACTATTACAAAAAATAAAATAGTTCATTATATGTTAATTTTAATATCCAATAGGGACTTGATAAATAGAAATTTAATTTTGAAGATTTGAGAGTCAGCTTTTAGCCCTTTTAATATCTCATAAGTTTTTAATAAAACAAATACTATAAATCGACTTTAAAGACTGTAAAAGTTAATTTCTATTATTTTATCACATTTCTATTAAAGTTAGCACATGATTAAATATTTTGCATTTTGTGATACTTTAAGGAGGCAAATTGTTATATTTTAAAATTTAGATACCAATATTATAATTAAATTAAAATAGTTTAGAAATCTAAAATGTAATCCTCACCCCCCCCCCAATTATTTTGTCACTTTTTTTTTAAGAAATTGATTCATTTTAAGTCTTTTAAAAAATAATTAAAAAGTAATTTAGATATACTTATAAAAATTAACAATATTTGCATAATGTAAAAAAAAAATTATTTTATCATAATATTAATATGTAGGGAAAATTGTACATACCCACATAAACTTAATTTTCCTCTAACTGTAATTTTCCCCTAATATAAAATAAAATAGAAATTTACTTCCTAATCTATATTGATCTTTGGAAATATCCCCTAATTGTTAACACCATTAAAAATTACCCTTATCTCTAACTTTTAGGACCCCGCGTAGGTTGCACATATTTGTCAAATGATTTTAAATGATATAATTACACTTATCATTATCTAATAGCTTAATTTAAAATAATGTATTTTATAATATTATATATCTTGATTTTAAATATAATTTTAAATTAATATAATAAATTAACTCATTTACGTAAATATATTAGAATATGAAAAGAATTTATTATAAGACTTTATTTTAAAAATTATTATTTATTTTGAGTTTAAAATGATAAAATTATTTTATTCTAAATTTTTTAAAAATAATTTTTTTATATTAGCAAAATATTTAATTATATAAATGATAAATATAAAAAAAAATTTGTCAAATTAAATAAAATTGTAAGTTGTCTTTATCTTTCAAAAAAGAAAAGTGTAATTTATTCTTAAAAAATGTATAAAAAAAGTAGGGAGAGCAAAGAGTAAAAAATATTTCAAGAGAAGGAAGTTAAATAACTTTCTATTATTTATTTTATTATTTTAAATTTTAAAACCCATTTTTTTTAATTCGTCTTATATTTATGCTCTTTGTAGATTGTTTTTTATTTTTATTTATCACTATTTTGAAATATCAAATGAATAATTCAATTTTTAGTTCTACAAAAAATAAAAAGAATTTAAAGATGATTGTAAGAATATAATCGATTAATTGTGGTAAGTTCTATATACATATGATATGTCATTTTCATTAGCAATTTTAATTTTTCAATTCTTTTAATTAAAAATATCTTATTTTAACAGTACTAAAAATATTTTTAATATGTTATAGTATGCATTAAAGATTTCTAAGTAATTATATTAAAAATTAAGATTTTTTTTGGTCAATCTAATATTGCATTTCATTGAAGAAGAAGCACAAAGGCCATATAGTTTAAAGATATATTACAGAATAATACATAGGTGACACCCATGTCTTTTATTTAAATTTTTGGTTATAAAATATAAGTAGATGTATAGCATTTTAGGTTGTCGGCCATGAAATTATATTTTTTAAGACTTTTTCCCCATCAATGGCGTAATAGTAATACGCACAAGAAATGAACGTGTGAATTAGGATATACTCCTTTGTGGCCATAAATGTATAATATAAATAAGAAGCTTTGGATGATAAATGGTTCATACAGAGAAGAAACACAACCACATGACAAGTTCGAGTATAGATCGCTCTGCAGCAACAACAATGGATGAAAGTTGTGGTGGCAATCGCAAACGAGGGGGTTGGAAGACATTTCCCTTCATCACTGGTCATTCTCTCCGATCTCTCTACCAATTAATTAGGCCTCTATAATCATTTAATTAATTAACATTTACTATATATAACTTATTAAGATATATACATATATATATATATATATATGATTGTATGGAGCATATATATTGCAGGGGCAGTGGGTGGGTTATCACTAGCGAGCACAGGGATGATGGAGAATGTGATAGTGTATCTGATAAAGGAATTCAATATAAAGAGCATAGCTGCTGCTCAGACTTCAAACATACTTAATGGCTTCACCAGTCTTTTTCCTCTTGTTGCTGCTGTTATCGCTGACTCTTTCTTGGGCTCTTTAACTGTTGCCTCCATTTCTTCTGCTGTCTCTTTCCTGGTAATTAACTATGTATATACATAATATGTGTGTGTGTGTGTGTGTGTTCAACAGCATCAACTCTCTGGTGTGGTTTAAATTTGGGAGTTGAGTTCATGATCCATATGTTCTTTTCCTGCAGGCAGAATCTAAAGCAAGCTTGATGACTAATTAAGACTTGTTTGATTTCAATTATCAAACATAAGTTTGATTTTTAAAAATAAAGAAATTCGTTTGAAGATGAGAATACAAAATAATTAAAAGATGTGATGAATTTTAATTTTTTAAAATTTAAAAATACAAAAAAAAATGTTTTTATTAATAATATGTACATTAATATATGAAAATATTAACATAATATTATCAAAAATTATTTTGAAGTATAAAAAAAGGCCCTAAATAGATTATTTTAGTTTGGTGTCCGTTATTAGTCTTTAAAATTATACCATTTAATTATTAATTTTGTGAACAAAATTTGGTTATATTTACGTGTAGATAATAATAAATGCTATAAAAATGATATGACAAAGACATATATTCAAAATTTAATTAGACAAAAAATGTATAACTATTAGAATCATCTATTCAAACAGAATAAATAAGGATTTTTTTATTTAGAAAAAGATATCTTTTAAGAAAGTTCTAAACATGTTTTATTATATCATAAAAAGATTTGTTTGTTGATTCACTTACAGACAAAATTGCTTTTAAAAAAATAATTTACTACATGTCAAAACCCTCAATTTTCTTCTACTTCAATTTTTTTTCTAACAGCTCCTTGTGGTAATCATTTTAAATTAGACCACATCCCCTGATCTAAATTTATTTAATTTGCAGGGCACAGTTCTATTAATCCTGAGTGCAGCACTAAAATCCTTGAGGCCTCATCCATGTGAAGATGGTTCAAACCCATGCAAATCCCCTTCAGGACTCCAATTAGCTGTTCTGTATATGGGTTTAGCCCTAGCAGCGATTGGGTTTGGAGGAACATGTTTCTTATTGGCAACATTAGGAGCAAACCAATACGATAAGCCAAGAGAGCAAGCAGTGTTCTTTAACTGGTTCTTCTTCACTCTTCATGTTGGCTCTGTGATCAGCATGACTCTCATTTTCTGCATTCAGACTGACCTCAGTTGGACCCTAGGGTTTGGACTCTGTGCTGTGGCTAACTCTATTGCTATGGTCTTTCTATTATTGGGGTCTCGATTCTATCGCCATGACAAGCCACAAGGAAGCCCTTTTGTGGATCTTGCTCGTGTTCTTGTTGCTACTTTTAGTAAATGGAGCAAGTCTCAACTTTCAAGCAATGTCAAGGATTATTATGGTGGTCATGCTACTGTACCAGCAACAAGATTAAGGTACAACATTGTTATTTGTTTCTTACCTTATCCTATATATATTGTGGAGTTTTAAATTAGAGTATACCCTACATCTTAAATTCTAAATTATACTCTTTTTTTTTTTAAGAAATATTAAAAGTACACTTATGTTTTCTCATATTTTGAAAATATACATTTTTTTCTTTTTTAAGAGAAAAGAAAAAATTTACAATTTTATCTCTCTTAACTAAAATACCCTTATATATTTTTTCATATAATTAATTTTTTTAAATTGCAAATAAATTAACTATTATTTTTAACTCAAAATAAATTATAATAAAGTAATAATTTCTAAAATATATTTTTAATAAATTATAATTTCTTAAAAAATTAATATTAAAATAAGTAAAATTATAAATTTTTTAATTTAAAAAAAGTATAATTTTTTAAAATAAAATATAATTTTAACATATCATGAAAAGAGTACAATTTCTCTTTAAATTATAATTCGAATGACACATTAAAATTTTAGATGAAGAGTAGGATTTGGTTTCGAACGTCAAAAAGTATACTAAATGTTTATGAAACAAGCAATAATAATGTTTTAGGTTCCCTAGAGATATTCATGATTCAAATAAAACTTAAAATTGAAACAGATTTATAATAATTTTACATCTTTTAAATTTAAAAAATAATTTTAAAAAATAAAAGATTCTTACCGATAAAAAATTAATTTAAATAAATTAAAGATTATTTTTTTAATTTTAAAAAATGACATTTCTCATATTTAAAAAATTTAGACTCGTTTATAATATTTTATCTTTGTTTTCACTATACACTGTTTACTAAAGGGAAAGCTTGGAGCTAGATTTTGTCTGCCATTAAATGATGTAGTGGTGGGTGTGCAGTGATATGTCAACATCAGCAATTAAGCGTCCATCAAAAGTAGGAGAGAGTCTAAATTAAAGCACGTATTGTTTGTAGTTTTTGTTGACCTGTACATCTTTGTCTTGTCGTCTTCTCTCTCAAGTGATTAGTGACTGAAAATACCTTATCACCACTGTGCTCACTTCTATGCACACTGCACTATTGGACTGGTTGGTCATCATTGTCTCCATTAGCTAGTGGCGTTGCATGTATAAAATCCTTTTCTTTTTTCTATTATCTGCCATGTCTGAAAAACAAAATAAAAAAGAAAAAAAGATTACATTTGTTATCTAAAGAGGATATGATGTTCCTAAATCTTAACCATATAACTTGAAGAGCTTAAGAAATGCATGTTCATGTAGTGCAATTCCATTTCTGCAGGTTCTTCAATCGAGCAGCACTGATAACTGAGGGTGACACAGACTCAGAGGGTAGAATAGTAAAACCATGGAGATTATGCAGTGTTCAACATGTAGAAAACTTGAAGACTCTCATAGGCATCCTTCCCCTCTGGAGTACAAGCATATTATTATCAACTCCAATAGGGATTCTAACCAGCTTGGGAATCCTTCAGACTATGGCCATGGACCGTCACATTGGGCCCCACTTCCAATTCCCTCCTGCTTCTATTCCTGTTGTCACTTTAGTATCCACATCCATTTCTCTTACTCTTCTTGACAGACTAATATATCCCACGTGGCACAAGTTCATTGGCAGGTCTCCAACTTCTCTACAACGAATAGTAGTAGGCCACGTGTTCAATGTTTTGGGCCTGGCTGTTGCAGCTTTGGTTGAGGCGAAGAGGCTCAAGAAAGAATCTTCTATGTCGGCCTTTTGGTTGGGCCCCCAATTTGTATTGGTAGGGGTGGGTGTGGCATTTCATTTTCCAGGACAGGCTGGATTGTACTACCAAGAATTTCCAGAGTCATTAAAGAGTACATCAACGGCTATTATGTCTTTGAATATGGCAATTGGGAATTACTTGAACACGGCAGTAATCGATGTTGTTCGGAAGACTACAGAATGGTTACCAGATGATATTAATAAAGGGAGAATAGATAACATGTATTGGGTGTTAGTGGTGATGGGGGCTATCAACTTTGGGTATTTTTTGGTATGTGCTACTTTTTATAAGTATCAGAGAGGCTAATGGCCAATTATATTTAGGGGGTTTAGTATATCATTAAAAAAAAATTTAAAAATAAGAGATTTAGAATGTTATATTTTTACGTTTGATATATAAATTAAAAAAATATTTTTAAAAATATTTCTTATACTTTTATAAAATTTTATTTTTATCTAAAATGATAAAAATCTTATACTCTTATGATATAAAAATATTTTTAAAATAATAAAATTATTAATTTTTTTTGTTAAACTTAAACAAATATTTTTATAATATAATATAAACTTTATAATAAATATATACGTAAAAAATTTATAATAATAATATATACTTAATAATAAATGTATTTAATAATAATAAAATTTATAATAAATATTTGTGTTACATTTGTGTATCAAAAATATTTAATAATAAATTTTTATGATATTTTATTTTAATTTTAATGTTTTAAAATTACTTATGTACAAATGTATATAAATTTTGTGTATTAATATATTTACGCACAAATTAATATGTGCTATCCCATTAAATTTATATTAAAATAATTATTTTTTAAAATTGTAAAATATTATAGAGTACTATAAATTATTATTTTAATTTTAAATTTTTTAAAATTAATTATATAATTTCTGCTAACGAAACAAAAATTATTAAACTATTATTTTTATAATATATATACTTAACCTTAATTCACGTAAATAATGATATTATTAATGTTATTTTTAAATTATAATTTTAATAGATTTATTGAATTTTTATCATATATAGAAATAAAGTGCAAATTTTATTTTTTAAAAAAATATACGTATGTATAATTCTATATATATATATATATTATTTAAATGTTATTAATTAGTAGCATATGTATGTATGTTATTTAATTAATAAGTTGTTATGATTTTTGTTTTTAATATAAATAAGTAGTTTTTTAAAAAATATTTGGTTATAATTTAAAATATATATTTAAAAAATTGTCAATGGAATATTTAAAATTTTTTAAATATTTTCAAAAATATTAAATTTGAACCAAATATAAGAATTTAATATTCTTAAAAATATTATAAAATATTTTTAATAATAGTTTAAGTAAATCAAACAAGCTTTTTAAAATTATATTTGAGAATAAAAAATATATTCATGTACCAACCATTCCCTTAAAGTTTTTCTAATGAGAACTTTTAAGAGTAGTAATTAAGATTTTATTTGATTCATTAATGAAATATTTAAATATTAAAAATTATTATTTTTATTAAGTTTTTACACATTTTAAACCATTAAATATTTTACTAATCAATAAAGTTGAACCTTAACTAATACCTTAAAAACACTAGTAAACAAAACCTACAACTTAAAAATTTAGGTGTATAAATTGTACTCCTTGTATTGATTAAAAAAATTATTAATTTTTTTATTTTAAATTAAAATACCTATATGATATATAAAATAAAAATATTTTATTAGTCAATTTAAAAATAATGCACCTAAAATTTTTTAACTTTAAACTCCTTGTTGAACTAGATTTTTTTATTATTATTTGAGTATTTGGACATTAGCAAAAAAACAAAAACCAAAATTTATATATATATATATATGTGTGTGTGTGTGTGTGTGTGTGTGTGTGTACCGAGAATCTAATATCCTTCAAAATGTGGGGAATAGTTTCATAAATAATTAAAAGAATTATATAAAAAGAAAAATCAAGTAACATGTATCATGCACAATTTACAAATTTGAGAACAGTCAACCTCTCACTTATTTTGTTCTATATAGCATCTTGAGTGCAACCCATGATAGTATCTGCCAAGCACTAGGCTCTATACTCCATAGTTCATACAGCGTGTTCTAAATGTCTAAATGATTCAAGAAATTTGATTAGGAAAAAAGTGTCAATGGTTAGTTCAAGAATCAGACCCCAGTTTTGCCATTATGAACTGGAATCAGAGATATTCATGTTGGTGTATTTGGTACAATCATATGGTCCAATTGCTTGATTTTTACGTCTAACCTGCAGACCAAAATCAAACATGGAAATTAAAGTACGACCCACACCACAAATAGTAAGCAACTAGAGTCCCAAACCACCAGGACTAACAGCATTTGCAACAAAAAGTAAAGTTACCAACTATTATCTTCATGAAGTTTTTATTAGAAATTTAAAAGTGTTTAGGAACAATTCAAAATCAAGTTGTATAAAATATATATATATATATATATGTATGTATGTATGTATGTGTGCGCGCAAAATAGAATATGAGAGAACAATTCTTTAAACTCATATCTTGACAGAATTTTTTTCTTTTTTAAGGTTGATATGCAAAAAACTTTCTTGCATAAGTTATAAGCATATAATCTTTAATTATAAAAATTAATTTAAAATTCTCTAAACTTCATAATTTATGTAAAAGATTTTTGTTAATTTTTTCATTTTAAATCATACCAGAATAATAAAAAATCAACAAAATCAAACTACATCAAAATGTAGATAACTTCTTTAAATTTTAGACATTATGCAAAAAATCCTTGGAACTTCAGATATTTAACTAATAACTTAGAACACTTTAGTTAACCACATGAAGAGAATGTTTGGTACCAATATTGTAAGCTTTGTAAATATGCGTTTTCGTTAAAACAATTAGAATTAATTGGTCATTAATAACCATCTGGTCATCAAACTTTCAGTGTCAATTGATACGAATTTTGTATATGTTCAATTATCATTTATATCATTTTTTTATAATTAAGACGAAAAAGTGCACAATATATATTAAAAAAAAAACAAGTTTCTCTATGTTTCTGTCCAATATTATATCATCAAAAGAAAAAAGGCGTCAGACCACGAAGAGATTAGGAAAGTAGAAGTGACATTCCACGTTGGTTTTTTACGATGATGTTCAGGAAGAAAAGAAACAAAAGTAAAAAGCAGTCATTATCATGGAAGTGGAAGTCAATGTACCGGTATCGGGGAGATTACGATGTATCGATATGAATATGGATAACGGATATAGTAGGTATTTAATTAAGATTAATGCTACAAAAGCTCTTTAAGAAGTTAAATTTTTATCTCTAAATTTTTTTAAATTTGAGTAAAAGTTTTATAGGTGTGCCTAGGAAAGATAAGATTAAAAATAAATAAATTAAAAAAATTAGAATAGAATTTATTATTAAAAAAATTAATAAAATTTCATGTTAAGTGATTTGGTCAAATAAAAAAAAAATTTATTAAAACCTCATTTATAAAAAAAAAATGGATCATATAAAAAATAATTTATTATTGTTGTATAAAATTTTTATTGTTATTATCATATATATATATTAATTAAAATAATTTAACGGTCAAAAAAATTCTAACGCTCTTTCCGTATCATACATAACCCAAAAGTAGTGCTCTAAAACTTGAAATAGTGAAGAATGACCGTACCGGGGACCATGGACCTGGTTCGTGGTGAGGCTTGTCAGGGGGAGAATTTTGTACAGCACCTCCTTTCATCGTTAAGATTTCCTGCAATGTCCAAAAAGGGCAAAGCTTTAAGCCTAGCAAGGGAAACATAATAAATAAGTAAAGCATGAAATAGTGCGTTATGCAATGTAACCCATTAATTAATCAGTGAAGCATAAACTTGTGTGTGTGCAGTCCATAAATCTAGGTCACCTCTCCAGCAGCTTCCATTGCAGCTAACCATTCCTCAGAGAACGGAGCAGCGTTTGGAGGAGGAATCGCTATAGGAATATCCATTCTCCTTTTGGTTGCAGATTTCTTGCTGCCATTCAAAATACTAAGATTACAACTCTCAATTCGCCAAGCATCAACACAATCAAAGTCTCAGGTTAAAAATGAAACAGATAGATATGAAGAAATTTTGTCAAAATGTTAGATACTCACTCACAAATTATTTCGCTGCCGCCTTCTGCAGTCTGATTTTGAACGTTGGTACTAGAAATCTCATCTTCCCCAGAGATACTATTTTCAGCTTCCTCTGACAAACTTTTCCTCTTCAACGAACTAGGTTCACTGCCCTGCGAAATTCTTCTATGGGATGTCAGATTATCTGTCACTTCCAACTTCAAACTTTCACCCAAAGCACAATGCTCATTGCAATTCCAATCAACGACATCTGTAATCTCATCTTCATTTCCTTGAATAGAAGAAACTAAGTTAGCAGCATTAACTTTATGATTAAGCTCAACTTCAACAATCTTAGCAGAAACTTTTTCTGAAACATCCATTTGTAAACATTGTGCTCCTTCATCGTCATCAAGGCTTCCATCTTTAATTTCAGATGTAGCCCGAATATGATGATTGGAAGTACTATATTCACATGAATAGTCATTGCATTGTTCTAATGCACCTTCATTCCTGGTTTCTTCAGAACAAGCACTGTTTGCAGGCAACAAATCACTATTTAAGTTAACATGCTGGAAATCAACATCATCTACAAGACTAGGCCTTTGAATCTCAAGAAGAGTAGATTCTTTGTTTACACTGTCAACTACGAACAAGAACTGATCTTTGGTGATTGAAGTACTGGGGTTATTATTGCAGCGGTAATTTGTTAGTTTTTCATCTGAAAACAGAACTTGTGCATCTTTTACATGTAAATTCTCAATTACTCTCTCAGTGTAATCCGGTTCTCTGATTGCTTGTGCCAATAGTTTATGTTCATGAAGGCCAGAGGGACTTTCTGCTCCATCTTTAGTATAATCTTTGGTGTCTGAGTCACTATTTGGAGACACTTCAAAGGAATCACTCTCGTCAAGCAAGTGGCTATGGTTTGCCACTGAACTCTCATTCTCACAGAGTATATAATTCATTTTGGAAGATGTGAGCAGCCTAGTTTGTTGCTCAGAGTTTCTGTGGTCATCATACTGAGCAATGGACGAATCACAGTGCAATGAAGTATCCTTAGAAGAACCATCAACTCTAAACTGCAATTCAGTTATGTTCCAAGCCCTATTAACTGGCATATCATTTCCCCTGGCACCACAATTAACTTGCTCCATATGACATAGTTGAGATGTAAAGTGCTCACCAACACCATCTGTTACCTCCTTGGTACTTTGACAAGGAATTCCTTCTAGAGATACTCCCGTTGCAGTTTCAATAAAATCCAATTGACTTGAATTTACTTGTATAGTCTTCATATTATTGTATTCCTTGAACTCTCCAGAATGTCTACTATCCTTAGATGAAGTTTCATGATTTGCTTGTAGCACCAGACTTCCATAAGAAATCTGAGCATCACATTTGAAAGGCTTTGTTTGCTCATCTACTTCCTGTTTCATGTCATTTTGCGCAATATTTAACAAATTATCTTTCCCTGTTAAAGCTCTGTGCATGCTAGAGTGGTGCATAGAATCTGAATCTCGGAATACAAACAGATTCTCATCAACCTTGGTCTCCAACTGTTCATCCATACCACTATCTGAAAGAAGCTTGTTATCATTTATGTGAAATTCCATGTCCTCCCTCTTTAGGACATTCTCAACCTTAAATGGTTCCACTTGCTCCAAAGTTTTTTTGTTCACATGCTCAAGAGTTTTGTCAACCTTTTCTTGTTCAGCTATTTCTCCAGAACCCAAATAGCACTGCACTTCTACTTTGGCCATCTGATTATTTTGTACTTGTATGCTTGGTTCTGACTTTACATCTGAAAGGCTTAAATTTCGAGTGCAACTCTTTGCTGCACCATTGACATTTTCACAACTTTTCATAAGTGCATGTGGAAGCCTAGCTTCATGAAAAGAATTTGCTGCTACTTTCTTTGATTTACGAGGGTTACTTTCTGTTGGTTTGCAAGGCTTAGAACTTTTATGTAATACACCATGTGAACTGACCGCCTTTTGCTACAACACAGTAGCAGAAATGAATAAGAGATCTTACAAGAGTGCTATTCTACTGACGCATGAATCTAAATTAGGCATGTGGAACTAAATAGACCAATCAATATCACACCTGAGAGAAGAACCCCAGTGAGGGAGATGGCATCCGTAGACCTGATGGTTTTGCTGTTTGAAATTGTGTTTGTTGCTTTTTCTCGCCAGTACTGCAAACATGTAGTGGTGGTTGAAGTTTCAAGCCCTTATTTCCTTCAGTTACTACTTGATGCTGTAATCTGGGTGGTGGATGTGTATCTGAGATTGAGTTATCCTGTGAGAAAAGAAAACATTCAATAAGAAGCATTTGCGCATGCTAGTTATACAAAAGGAATCATAAAATTGAAGGAGCAAATAATGGAAGTTTTAATAAAACTACAGCTTCTAGAAGGTTCAAGTTCTCACAATATCTTTTTTGGCTCCTCGGGTAAGAGTACTAGTAACTGAACATTTTCCAGCCACATCAAATTTTGCATTAATTGGCACATTTGGATTCTTTGGTAGACCTTTTACTCCAGCATTCTTCTGAACATTAGCAACTGTATAGAAGATGCAATATTAACAAAATATAACTACCAGTCTGACATTAAAGTTATAGCTAAAGATAGATAATTGTAAAGAAACCTGTATTTATAAAATACACTAACACTAAAGTACAAAACCCTGTCAAAATTAATGATCCAATATTTATAATCACAATTGAAGGATTAATCTCTTGAAGTTACATAGATTGTATATTTAATTTTGTCAAAACTCAAATTCACAAAAAGTAAAGGTGCATTGTGGAATTTACCAGAATGAGCATTCTGAGTTCTCTTTGAATAAGCTGTGCTTGATGCTTCACTCCTAGCGGTCGTTGTAATCATTGAAGCATGGGTTTTTAAAACCGGTATTTTGGAAAATTTTGATTCTTTGCTTTGTGCCTTTGCCATGTTAGATCTTTTCAGTTTTCAAGGTAGTTAAAGCAAACTCTCCCAGAATTCAATAGATAAAAAACAACAAAAAGCTAAGTTAAAAGGGAAGAAACAATTTGATACTCTAAATATTTAGGAAAAGCAACACCAAGGATATGAAGATGTAGCAACAGGTCGTGGACAGGCATTGCGTTTAGACCTGCTTTTATCACTATCATTGACAGCAATCACCTTCCGCTTAGCCTAAAATTATCAGTATTCAGTAGAATAATATTAAAGTGAACAGAAGCAAATATAAAGAAAACTAAAAAGCCTTAAGAAATATTTCCAAACAAAGCAACACAAAACTAACCAAGGAAGCTGAGGCTAATGTATCTTTGGTTAATGCATCAGAGTTTGGTTGTAAGCAAACACCAATCTTCCTATCTTCTGACAACTGCTTAAATAAATTCTCTTCAATTTTCTGTAGCTCTGAGGAAGCACCAACAGTATCTGCTTCACCCACTAATGTATTTTCCTCTTCTTCATGGATAATTGTCAACTCATTATTAGTACTACTATGATTGCCACTAATCATAGACAGCTCCAAAGAGTTCAAAACACCTGAATAAATTCAACATGTAATATAAATTCTTTATTAAGTTCACAATTCATGAGACGGACAGTCAAGGGAAGAGAAAATGCCTTCTTCAGTAAAGAAAGCTCGATCCCATGCCAAGCTCTTCCGCAAATTGTATCCGCCCCCTTTCTTCTTCCTCTTCATCTGCTGGGGCTCCAAATTCAGCTTTGGTGTTTCCAATTTGTTACCATTTATGTTTTCCTTGTTTATGCCGTCTTGAGATGAGGAGCTAAGCTTTTGGATACCCACTGCACCCACCGTGCGACCTGCATTTCACATTGATAAGTAGATACTCAGTCCAACAAACAAAGAGAACAGGCAAGAAAATACCATACAAGACATGTTCCGCATTTTAATCAGCCTCTATTCAAATAATAAATTTTCCATTTAAGAAGAGAAAATTGTAACGTATGTTCACAATAGACAACACAGACGAGTAAATGTTGCTAAGCATTCAAATAAGACAAAAAGCAGAAACCAAAGCATGAGTTAGAGGAGGAAGCAGAAATTGAGAGAGGTGAAAATGAAGAAAAAAAATAACCCTAACCAGTTTGAGGGGTACGTGGAGGAAGAGATCTGACGCAATGGAGAGGAGAGCAAGAGAAAATGGAGGAGGAGTTGCCAACGCCAGAATCGTCCCTGGGAATCTGTAGCAGAGAATCGTCTTCACCAGCGATCTCCAAGAGCGAGGGATCGGAATCCATCTTCGTCTGATTTGTTATCCAGAATGATGGATCTAGATTCTAAATCTCAAGTTATCGGATCTTCAGTTCAAACTTCAAACTTGAAAGTGTTTCTTGATAGTTGAGATTGGATTGGGCGTCGGTTAGTGTGCTTGCTCATATATTTGAAACGATTGACAAGCGGGAAGCCACAACAACCTCGTTTTTAGTTTGAGAGTTACACGCATTATTATTTCAAATTTACAGTGGAGTCTGGTTTTCACACGATTCCACCTCCGCATATCAAAACAAAAATGGCCAAAATTTGGATATGAATACTTAGTTAGAAGACAATTGGGCCACACAAAATTTTGTATATTAGCTATTCCTTGTCCTTTCTCATATTGGACCCTGTTTTGATGTTATTGGGCCCATTGACATATCAAAATATGTATATGAATAAATTCTTAAACTAAAATAATTCTAAATTTTAGATCCAACTTACAGTTGACAGATTATGTGCCTAAAGATGCTGAAGCACTTTATCTTTAACTCTCAGATTTGTGAGTGCCGTCGCTGCTGGCATATCCATCGGTTTAAGTCTCAATTTTGCTTTTAATAATTGTTACTTGTCCTAGTATATGTATATCAAGTATTGATCTCAACTTACAATTTTGCTTCATTACAAAAGTGCTCGCAAGAACGTACCAAATTGTACAGCGGAGCGTCAGATTATCAATTATTCACAAATTCGATGCAGATGTCATTATTCAAGTTCTGTGCCTGTATTTTACTAACAGGATTCTGTAACTTTTGATTAATCATTACAAGAAAAATTGCAGAGAAAAGTCTCATCCCAG
This sequence comes from Senna siamea, assembly GCA_031216115.1. Taxonomy (NCBI): domain Eukaryota; kingdom Viridiplantae; phylum Streptophyta; class Magnoliopsida; order Fabales; family Fabaceae; genus Senna; species Senna siamea. The sequence goes on from CM062356.1 coordinate 18,263,231, forward strand.
CACACCCAGCGCTACAATTTGTGTGTATGTGTAACCCAAACAACCGAAATCCAATAGCTACAGTCTATGATGAATCCCCCAGCTCTACAAAAATTAATATAAACATTTCCTTCCTTTTTCCTATTCTAAGAAAGAGAAAAATAACCCAAAACCTCCGCGACTGTTGGCAGCAATCTTTTGCTCTAGTTCAAAGCCAGGCAGCAAAACATCAAGCAAACCCATCCCCACAGCCACGAAATTGGATGCCTCTGAATTCTCGTTTTTGCTCCTAATAGTGTAAATAATACGACTAAGTATATATTGTTTACCCAGTATTTGAGAAAGAAATAAATGGATCAATCATCATCCTCTGTCAAGGAGGCAAAGGAAAAAGGTCTGAACTTGTAACCATCACCATGGTAGAATTTGTTTTGAAATTCTACCCAGTGAAGACGCAGGGCATGAAGAAAAGCACTGAGCGTCTCCATCATGAGAAGTATAAAGGCAGTTGCAAAGGCAAAAACGACTAACCCCACTAATCGGATAACAAGATTGTCATACCTGTTAGAATTGCAATTAGCAATGATATTAATGATTAGAAAATATGAAAAGAAAAAGAAAGCAGACATGAAGGATGATGAATGTGCAGGATAAAAGCATGGAATAATGGTCATAATCCTAGCTGGGGGCTTTCATGCACCTCTGTATTAATTAACTCAAATTTCTACAACTTAACTCCAAAGATATGAATATAAAGTTACATTTATAACATTTGGCTATTACTTGCATGATTGATTGTATCCTCACAACACGTAATAATCAGGGACCACTCAGAAGTCATGCATAAACAAAATGCACCAACATTGATTAGAATAATTTTATCACACAAATTTGATTTTGATTCACAAATAAAATAAACCATAACATTAATTTGTTCAATAAACAACTCTGGACTTAGCAACCGATCCCCACAACATATCATCAACTTGATGCTGATTACAAACTATATTCTCAAAACTGGAATACAACCAATCATAACATAGTAAAGTGTTGATATTTTGGTTTGTGATAAATCATAATTTTTTTTTTTTAATTTATCATACATGAAAATGTAGCACTACTGCAAAGATATATGCAAAGAACCAGTTTGGTCCCAAGTTATATAACTAAATTCTCAGAATCTCATGAAGGGATGTTAATGTCACCCAAAACCAAACACACCAAAACAATAGTTAATCATAACGAAGAAGTTATTAGATTTTACCATTAAAATCTTTTTCCTTTCTAAGTATCTTCTAAAAGTCTCATCCCTCCTTTAAGGTTCACAAATTATAGATATCGTAACATTCACTATACTTGGTTTCCTCTTTGCCAGAAGATCAAGTGAAGTTCGTAGGTCCTGGATGTCCAGAATCCAGAGTCCCAGTCTTTTTATATTACGAAAACCCTCTTTTTTTTTGTTAAATTATTTTTATGATTCCTATAGTTTCACTCAATTTTTAATTAAATCTCTATAGTTTAAAAATTTGTAATTAGGTCCTTAAAATTTTAAAAATTGTTAATTTACTCCATACCCTTAAATTTTTTGAAAATTCTATTAAATTTTGTTGACGTGCTAATTATATGCTATCTTGACATTGTGTATATACATAATTCAAGTTAATTTACTCATATTACCTGGTATAATTTACATTTTATGCCATATACACCTAAGTTATTTTCACATCATTATTTATTTTTTCTCTTTTTTGTTGACATAAATCATACATATTTAGAGTGTTTAGATGATATTTGTTGGCAACATCAGCAACATTTAACATAATTTTGACAAAAATTAATAACATAGACTCAATTAAAATTTCTTAAAATTATAAGTACCTAATTACAAATTTTTAAACTTTAGGAACTCAAAAATTGAGTGAAACACCACAAGAATAATTTAATCTTTGTTTTTTTGGGGTCAATATGAAAACCAATCCTGTCTTTAGTATTCTGTGGGATTTCCTGGATCACAAATTTGTGTATAGACATGAAAATGCCATTCCAGCCAAACTTGATTGTAAATGACAGTTTTATCTACTAAAGGATGCCAATAATGACAAAGGAACAGAAACATCTCAATAAAGAGCTAGAAAGTACAAAAAAGAAGCATGGCCCTATGATAGGTTTAATTAAACTCACCCCCAAGCAAGAAGCAGTACTTTCTCGTAAAAAACAGTAGAAAGTTCTGAGTGGGCCAAGCTGCATTAGGGTTAACAAATATCAGCCAAGGAATGATAACACATAACTTGGGAATTCATGATAATGAGGAATATCATGGCTGAACCAACCTTAATGCCCAAAGTCGCAGATATGATGCCGTATTTGAAACTGCACCTAGAACAAACTCAATCGAGTGGATCATTTGGTGAACAAAGACCTCACTGAAATTGAACTCCTCATGATGTTGCCTAGCAGAATCTGGTTCCACCTCAAGATCCATCTCAGAGGTAGTAAGCATGCCATAAGAGCGTCCTTGGAATCTCTGCATAATATCATCAGGATAAAAGATTAGTAATGAGGTCAAACTCCTTCAGAATTGCCCCCTTAATTGGTAGCTGTCAATGAAACAAAGACAACTAAAGCCAGACAAAATGTCCCCATAGCTGATAAAAAGTCACAAGGTTTTATAATTTAATCAAATTTTATACCAGAGAAAGTTAAAAACTCAATGGTTCTCAGAGAGAACTGAGGTTCAGAAACCTTATTGGAGTGATCCACTATCATAAAGGGCAAACTCAAACAGATAATCATATGATTATAGACAGATGTGCATATATAGAGGTTTAAGTAAATAATAATAAACTTCAAGAAAGAAAAACCAGATGCAAGGCAGACAAAGGCTTTACCTCCAAGTGAATCTTCCTTAGTAAAAAAGGTTTTGGAAATAGCATCCATGGAACTGCGATTAAAGCCAAAAGCAATAACACAATCTGCATTTGATAAGCAGTAATTCAGAATGATAAAAAACTGGAAACAAAACAATTTAATAAGAAACACAGAAAAAAGAACTAGAAACATACTTGAAGTGGTCTTTGGCCCCAGAACAACTGATTCTCACCAAGATTATCAGTGGGGCTCAGAAACATGTAAATCATTACATGATAGAGGTCTGCTTGAGAACCAGTACACCACTTAACAATAATGAGAAGAGAAAGATACCCAAATAGACTGTTTAGGAAAATCATCTGTGGCACAAACTGGTACCTAACAGCAACAGGGAGAGTAAGTTAAAACATACTACTCAGCAATACCACGGTAAAAGCTGTAGGGGCTGGCAGAAGAGAGACACCTTATATCCAGTGAGCTGCCAAAGAAATGCGCATTGAAATAACTTAATATAATCCCTAAGTTCATCTGTGCCACACCCAACAGAATGGACATCTTCATTTTGAGAGAGTTGAGAAAAGGCAATTCTGAACGACTTCCACGCCAGCTGGGATCCACACCAAATGGGTATGGATCTCGGTACTTGACTAAGCCAGCAGTACGTGCATCCCTGATAAGATATGCAGAATGACTTAAAACCAAAAACCACCAAAGCCAACAACTTGCCAAAGAATACATTCCATGGTGTACATGCTCAATCAGCCAAGATTAATACCCAAGATTAGTTTGCAAGGGGAGATTTACGTCAAAATAAAGAAGTACAACTGTAAAAAAGATGCAAATCAAATTATCCCTAGTAATTAAGTGAATAAGAAGGTAATATTTTTAAGTAAAACAAGAACCAATTCAAATAAAAAGCACTAAAGTTTTCTAAAAAGCCCCACTCATAAGTGAAGGTCAAATGAAAGTGCACTAACAGATACATTTGGGGTATCAAGTGTCAGAAATTCAAAAGAAACATCTAATAAAATCTATTAACTGTATTTAATGAGAACCATCAATATATATATAGATGATAAGACAAAGTTCTTACAACCATCACCAAATTCCATTCATTGTGTCAAACTAAGAAATCCTTCACATGGTATGGTGACCTACAACTTAAAGAGTGGAAGAATGATTTGAATCAACATCTGTATTTTATAGTAAATAATAATTTGATTGATTACCCATTGCTGCTTGCAACGCAAAACTGGAAGGTGTGTCAAGGAGCCAAAGAGTATGTTTTGTAAGAACTTAACAACTCAAAAACTTAAAAGGGCAACATAAATGAGTTTTTATTAAAGAACAACACATAAATGAGTAAGCATCAGTATCTAGGAAACAGAGCACATCACACTCAACTAGTACCAAAATTACAAACTGGAAAGAGATAAATAGCACATACTTGCATGAAATATCTCGGCATTTGTAAGCAGACCCACCAAAAATGTGAAAAGGAACAGAGAAGAATTCATTGTAGATTAACCCACAATAGATTGAAAACAGTGACATCAAAAGAAGTACATAGCGGCCACCAAATAGCATCTCCATAAAACTTCCAAGTTTCTGTCAAAAATAAAAGAGATCTGTTAGTACTTAAATCGCATGACAAAGGCAGAACAAAAGTGATAGGTCTTTTGTCTTTCTTTGCACTTGCATGAAATACTTAATTATAAGCATATAACATTTCAGTTTCCAAGAAATTTAAGAATAGAAAATAATAATAGGGTAAATTAAACTAAGCTCGTTTACTGAAATTACACTCTGCAGCCATAAATAACACTGGATACTCAGTAACTAGCAATAAATAGCTTTTCTGACAATGTCAATTATGATGCCCTATTAATTGTAGATGGTACAATAACAGAGACCATTTTGAGATATCCATATAAGTTCCTATTCACCAAAGATAGCCCATAATATATATGTTAGAATTATGTACATAAATGAGTATACGTTCATTTAGGTGAATTGCTCTTACAATATTATCTTCATTCAGTTTGTACTTCATTGTACTACATTGTACTATAATCAATTGTACTATATTATACCACATTGTACTTCGTACTTACATATTCCATCATACTTACTCTCTTCCTCTCTTCTCTCTATTTTATATGGCATCAGAGCCTGTTGTGCATACTTCCAGCAGTGCTGTCCATTTTGGCTGTGTCCCATTCCAGCCGTAATCTTGCTGTCTGAACCAGATCACTTATTTCTGTCCAATTTTTGGAAGCATACACCCCACCAACAAGTTCAGAGGGCTCCCACTGGCAAAACCCAAAAATCCTATCACCGTACAATTACGCACACGCCTACACGTGCTGTCACCGGATTCTGCAATATTCTTCACCCGCCAACACAACATAATTCAACTCCGGTTGCCCAGAACTGACTATCTTGTCTATATTTGGTGATCTGTGACCTACATTGGTTAGAATTCCACCTTTTATTTAGAACTACCTTCTATCCAAAAATTATGTCAAGCTTGGAAACCCCCAAATTAGGTATTTTCTCATCTATTATTAGTGGATCTCCCTCCATCACATCTGATAAACTTGGTGGGGCATCCAATTATAAATCATGGGCTGCATCTATGAGATTGTGGTTTAAAGGACAGGGATACTCAGACCACTTGAGCAAGAAAGAGTGAAATCCCCGCTGCAAATAGACCTTCTTGGCAAAAATTAGATGCCCAATTATGTAGCTTACTATGACAAGCACTTGATCCCATGCTACTTGATATGTATCAAACTTATGAAACTTGTTATGATGTTTGGAGTAAGACAGAAATGATATATAGTATTGATATTCAGCATTAATATTTTATCTAACCTTGTTAATTTGAAGCTTCAGGACATGGATACTGCCACCTATGTTTGCAAGATTGAATCACTTAAGCAAGAATTTAGGTCATTGATGCCTATTGCTACATCTGTTGAAAAGCAAGAAAAACAAAGGGATAAGTTCTTTGTTGTGATGAGCTCTGACCTTGAACCTATTCAAGATCAGATTTTGGGTGGTTCTACTACTCTACGTTGGATTATGTTCTTACTCGCTTAGTATGAGTTTCCTCCTCACAATCCTCTACTGCAGAAGGAGGACGAAGTGGGAATCACAACATCCTCAATAAACCTATTGCAACAAGTTGGGTCATATTCGAGATCGATGTCAGTCACTTCACGGTCGACCACCTTTCACTGCCAATGTTGCACAGGTATCATCCTACGAAACTCCTTCACTTGAGGAACAATCATCTCAATCCATTACTTTAACTAGCAATGAATTCTTGCACTACCAATTAGCAAAGCAATCTTCTACTACGGCTTCTGTTGCTCAGACTAGTAATTCTATTGCTTGTCTTGCTCGATCTTCCTCTCTTGGACAGTGGATACTTGATTTAGGTGCCTTCAATCACATTTCTGGTAACAAAACCCTTTTCTCCTGTTCTCTATGTGCCTGAATGACCTTATAATCTAATCTTTGTTAGCAAGTTAACTCATACTCTCAATTGCTCTATTTCCTTTGATGACAAATGTCTTGGGGCTCAATATACATGTAACAAGCTTGGTGCTTATGATGTACTAGATGTTTTGCATGCACAAAAGTACATGCCAATTTTTTCTTTATTTTTTGAAATATAATATAAAAAATATTTATTATATTTTAAAACAAGTTAAATAATAGGTAGTTATGTAACTTTTTACTCTTTTGTTGTAACTTCTCATTATGTTACTTTCTCTCTCCCATCTCCTAACATCATATATTTTTTTATATTTTATATTATATAACATAATTTTGGAGACCACTAAACCAGGAAACCCCAAAACCATTATAATATAGATATGCTCCAGCTTGAGGGAGAGTGTTAGAATTATGTACATATTAGAGTCTACATTCACTCAGGTGAATAGCTCTTAGAATAGTGTCTTCATTCAGTTTGTGCTTCATTGTACTAACTGTATTACATTGTACTTTATTTTTCACCTACAAATAAGAACAAGACATAAGGAGCAACTTACGTATTCCACAATACTGACTCGCTTCCTCTCTTCTCTCTATTTTATAATATATCAAGCCCATTATGATTTTTCCCCTGCGAATCTTGCCATATTTATTTTATTTACAGCACAGTTTGAATGAAATTACCTGCGTACTGAGCCTGCTTTCTCGTGTTATAAGAACCAATGCTCCCAGCAGCAAGCAAATTCCATGACCCCAATCCCCAAACATCACCGCAAAAAGAAACGGGAATGTAATAACGGTGTAAACTGCAGGATTAGCTTCTTGGTATCTTGCAACACTGCCAAGTAAAAGAGCTCATTAGAAAAATTATCAGTTTTCTTAGCTACAAAACAAAAATATAACAGCTTTTAAGCTAGTTGGTTTATCTCAGCTATAGTACATCCCTGTAATCAATCAGAAAATGGAACCCCCAATGAAGAAAACAAATTACAATGAATAAAATCATACAATTTAATAGCTAGAAAATTTTACATGGTCTTGGGTGGTCTTTCAGAGTAACAAACAAGTTTAGAAGCAGAACAGGGGTGAGAAGGGGCTAATTCTCCCCTCAGCAGCTTGCCCATCCAAATGTACAGATAACTAAGTGAAGTCCTACTAAATTTGCAAAATTTCCCTCTCCAAACCGAAAGTTCAAAGCTTAATTTTACTCCTCCATTCACCTAGTCAGCCAAACACAACTTTGAGACAACTCAAGTAGTTGACTTCATCTAGAGATAAATAAGAATCTTCATCTAATATGGTAAATCGAGAAGAGAACATACAAACTCTGTTTCATTTTATTGATACTTAATTCATCCAAACACCCTACATGTTAGAAGTTAGAACATGCTAACACAATACATCTGATAAGTTTTCTCCTACTTACTCAGAGTACGTATTAGCTATGCTATTGAAAAAATAAAGCTGTCATTTCCCAGTTTTAATATATAAAGTAATCAGACATCTATCAATTCATAGACAGAGGAATCACTGCTAAGCATTCCTAACTTTGAGAAAACAATGATCTAGAAAAAAATAAAAAAATCAACTTAAAGACATTAAAGTATTAATGTTGCCACAACTAACAAAGTAGATATTATACTCACCCATATGCATCAACAATTTCCTGATATGCACTTGTAAAATGGTTGGTCCTAAAGTATGTAGGTGGTGATTCCACTGCATCCATTGGATGGAAGATTATGCCAACTTGAGAATTGCTATCAAAAGTTGCACGTTGCAGTGCCTCCTGGATCTGAAAAATCATTAGATCCAACACCTTTATTAGAGTATACAAATCAAATATGTTTTCCAATTTCTCAAAAATTAAAAAGAAAAAGGCACTAGTGAGGATCCAACAAAATTGTGGAAAACTGGAATTTAAAATATTATTTAAAAAAAAAAAAAAAACAGGAGTACCTGTGTTTTTGCAAATACAGGGCACCAGCCCTCTCCCACAAGACATTTTTTTGTGACATCAAAATTTAACATGTTCAGAGTATCATACACAGCCTTCTCTCTTCTTACCTAGGACATGATGATCATGAATAGATCCATTAGTTCATAATAAATATCTGTCACCCTACACATACTGATCAGCTGTTAGCACCATTTGCACCTTAAACACAAGGAACAAGAAATCCTCCAGAGGAAGATATAAATGGGTTATAACTTACCATGTTCATCCATTTTGCTAGATGACCCCCAACTGAAGCCAGGGCTTTATTCCGGTGCCTAATCCCAGCATCCAAAGTTGCCTCTAAGTCAGAAAGGCGTGATGAAACCTGTCACCAAAGGCTACCCTTTCAAACACAAACGAAAGAGTTTGCATATTTAATTATTTATAGTCATCAATGATGATGTATTGAGCAACACAAGAAAATAAAGGGCGAGACATAGTTGGTTGGGATTGAATGTAGCACTACTTCCCCCTCACCCCCTCCAGAAGAAAATAACGTATGTTGCAAACAAAAATAAAAAATACAATCTTATGTAGAGCACATTGCCCCCCTGTTAAAAAACAACAGTACACAGAGTCCAGCTTGGTTGAATACTTTTTCTTTTTGGACAGATCTAGAAATAACTTTATAAGCTGAGTATATTTACCTCCCTAGTTATTTGCCTCTGTTTACTTATATCTTCAGGGACAGGGTAACAATTTGCACCAAATGCCTCACAGATTTTCAGAATCTTTGTTCTTGCCTGCTCTCCGGAGAAAAACACAACAAACACTGTTTTCTCTATCTGAAAAGAACAGTTCAGGAGTCTGAGTCATTGCAGGGACAGAGAAAACATTAATGGGAAAATAAGCCAACTAGGTACAGGACAAGTCAGAACAAATTAAAACAGCTTTAAAAAAAATAATGGCCAAATTATCATATTTTTCAAAAGTAATTAGAAGGAAGAAAACCATCTCATTTGAAACAGGATCCACAATTTGTTCCTTAGCTGCTGCCTGATTGAAAAACATATTGCCTCTTGTAGCACGAAACAGCATCCTTTCAAACCTAAGAACCTTGGATTTACAAATTATCCCACAAATAAATCTTAAACCAGATTGATTTGATGTTCCATGCCTCATTTCCTGTAAAGTAAACAATTTATTATTTAAAAAACTAGTAAAAGCATTCACACTTTTCACACTAGAAAAAAACCAAGGATGACAAAAGACCAAAAAACCTGTTCAAGCAAAGATCCTGTGTCCACATAGCCATCATTTGAGTATACAGTCTCCTCCAGCTCTCTCTCTGAAGATGCATGGCTATGATTTGACACAAGAAAACCACATGCCTGAAATTTAGCCACAAAAATAATATCATAATAATTCATATGTAAACAAGAAAGTACATAGAATAAGAGAAAGCATTTTTATGTTAAAAGAATTGTATGGTATTATACATCAAGAACAAAAGTACCATATTAATATTTGACAGAAAAAAAACAGATATGTAGTAGAATAACATTTAAAATGATAAACATAGTCAATGCTCCAATGTGATCAGAAAGGCCATTCTTTGCTGAGTCACCTCAAACGTGAAAAATTAATGTAACCAAAATAAAATAAGAGCATATAAAAACCTCTAGTAATTAAGAGAATATGCTCACCAGTCACCACAAAAAGTGAAGACAAGTTACCTTTTGTAATACAATTTTAAACTCTAGGAGCTCATTATATGATTGCCGAAGTTTCTCACTGTTGGAGTTCATTTCAATTAGCTCATGTTCATGCTCAGCAAGTTGATACTGGAATAACAGAAAGCACACAGAACATATATTGTCAGGTTCAAGAGTGAAGAATCTACATATATACTGGGCAATTGCTAAGAACCTACTTCTAAAGCATCATGTTATTGCTGGCAGCCTAGCATCATATAACTTGAATGCAAAGCCTAGAACGTAAATCATATCTGGAAGAAAAGAGAGTAAAATGTACAGGGACCTCTAGTTCCTCCAGCTCAATATCTGGTTGCAGGGCAGGAAGAGAAGAAATCAGACCAGCTTTACTGATTTGATCTTTGAAGAATCGTAGCTTTCTTGACATTTCTGCACATCGCTTTACCTGCCAATAAAGAAATGTAGTTAATATCAGTAATGATGAATAAAATCAATTTTTTTTAAAAAATACCATCATGACTTCAGAAGATAGATAATAATATGTTCCGTCCAAATATACACTGGGTAAACCTTTAAAGGGAAAAAGTTTGCATGTTGATACTACTCAAACCAATTTCAATTGGTACAAATTCTAAAGAAAATAGAAAACTTTTGAAGGAAATATCTTTTCCAATGTTGAGCCTACTTTTAAGTTTCAGAAAGCAAAATTTGAGGATTAGTGTAATTATTAGATTTGAGGGTGGGTGGGCCTTGGAGTAACAGTAATGTTGGTGCCATGTGACCTGAAGGTCACGGGTTTAAATCTTAAAAACAGCCTCTTTATTTGCAGGGGTAAGCCTACGTACATCTGACACTCCTCAGACACTTCTTGCTGGGAGCCTTGAGCATTGGGCCTCCCTTATAGAGTAATTATCAAATTTGCTTTACATGAAGCACAATGTATTTCTGATTATCATTTATTTTTTCCTTTTTAACAAGTATATCAAGTTGTAAATACAATGATAAAAGAGTGAAGATTGTCTTTAGGAACTTTCCACATAAAAGAACCCAGAATTTCCAGTACAGACTAACATCCACAAAATAATACTAATTAGTTATCATTCAAACACGATGTCAAAATGGAGGGTACTCAGATTTCGGTATGCATTGGGATTACTAATTAGTGCAGTGAAGATAACCTGATTAACAAACGTTCTCTGGAAAGGACTTTTATCATCATTTAACTGCAAAAGAGAAAAGTATGCGCATAAGAAATTCAATTATTAAATTTAAAAGTCATATTAGCAAAGGAAAATTTTAACAAATCACATTCAAACCAGAAATTTTAGGAAAAAAAAATCAAGAACTATAGTACGGTGGTAAATTAAAATAGTTTAAGCAGATGTCAAAATACAGCAGCAAAGTTACCAGCTAAAATGCCCTTCATAAAGGGACGCACAGTAAAAATGATAATGCAAAATATAATATAACATTGAAAATTTCAAATAAAATGCCCAATTTTTGTATCTCCAGTTGTGGGCCTAAGATCATAATCAAAACCCCAAAACTTAAGCATATCCACCGAATTCAGATAATGTACAGCCTTGACCCCGGTATCTAGATCCAGGAAGAGCTACAGCTCTTGACTGAAACATATAGCAAGTCTCACATATGTTTGTGGTTCTCCAGCAATTGTTACTAATATGATCACACATAAAGAAGCAACTATTAATTAGTGTCCTTTTAAATCATTACATAGAAGCATTAGTAGCAGACTAAAATAACAACAAAAATTACTAATCCTTAGCATAATTAGTCCTCTAACACGTGACTACTGAATACAGTGGATCATAAGTGAGATAAAATTGACCAAACTACCGGTGAAATTGTCATCATCAATAGTAACTGCATATCCATTGATACACAATCTAACAATCTAACTTCATAGGAAACCAGCTAAACCAGTTTTCCATTGCAAGATGGTTCAAAAGTGTTGTGGGGTGGCATGGAGTGGTTTGAATGTCTAAACCCTTGTTAGATGTTTAAAAAGATAATGGGTGAAATGGTTTAGGATGATTTGGAAACCATTCCAAATCAGATTTGGATCCTCTAAAGTACGAGAGAAAGGTGAAGTTCTTAAAATAAGAGAAAAATAGTAAGAAAAAAATTTGGGACCTAATTCATTCAGGATGGGTCTTTTATTTATCTCTCTCTTAATTTTTTTTTCTTCCTATCTCTCTCTTACTTTAGGAACTTCACCCTGTAAAATACTTTCGAGGATCCTTTTCCTTCCTAATCATCCAACACCACAATTTTCAAACTGCTACAAATTGGGGGGCTTGGGATGATTTGGATTTTTTAGAATTTTTAGTTCCGCTTTTTACTTTTATTCTTTTTATTTGCTTATTTTCTACTTGCTAATTATTTCTACCGTAATCATTTCAAAAGAACAACTCCCCTTAAGTTTACACAACTTCCAAGTCTGCTCCTAGCTCATTCTTCCCATTTTCTCTTCATATCAAAAGAGCATACAATAAGAAGCATGAATGGTACAATAAACAAGAAAATGGGTCTAAATTATATTTTGACTAATTTTTCTTTTCTTATGACATTATTATGTAAATATTTTGTTTGTTTTATCCCTTATTTTACATAAATTGTTTTGTTAACTAGATCACTATTTTTTATATTTCTATGTTAAATAGTTAAATCAATAAAAGAATAGATAAAAAATAAATTGGTAATAAAACATAAGATATAACGTATAGAAATTGAAATAGAATATAAAATGAGCTTGTTCTTATGATTAAAATAACATATTAAAATTTTGAACAAACTTTCATTATAAGAGTAACATTGAAATTTTTACCATTCAAACAACTCTCCTCCATTAATGATATAATTTTACCCTCCTCAATTGTTCTTAAAACTCCCCAATCAATAGAGTAATTTGTCTAACCCACTCTACACCATCCCACATCACTCCCTTCAATACTCCCAACCAAGTCCTTAGCCTCCTAGACCAACATCAAAAAGTATAAATTGACGTTAGGCAGTCAAAACCCAGTCATCATTTCTGAACCACTGTCACAAGATATTAATCAGGATCCATAGAGATGAGAAATCTGCATAACCTGAAAATCTAATAGTGAAACATAACATAGTTGTCTGCATTTTACATATTCCACAATCCACCGTATAAACCAACATCGAACACAAGCAGTTCATACTGCAACTACACACCTCTCAACCCTTAATAAGATTCAACACAGAAACAACTTTCAAATTAAAATTAACTAAAATATTAGATCAGTTTCTCTTGAACTTTCCCCGTGAAAGGTCCAATCAGACTACAAACAAGAAAAAAGCTCCAGTTATCATTAAATCCACATGCCAGCACTCGATTCCTATGAACTTACATTCAACATTGAATTCTACAATGCTGCAATGTCATCATTTGTACGGTCCGCTGTCAACTCAACTAAAACCGATACAACCGTCCACAACAGCAAACGCAAAAACTTCACTCTCAACCTATAGAATACCTCGAACTCAGAAACTAACATCCTTAAGATTTCATTCGCATTAAACGAAGAAACAGATGGAAAGAAGAGGCAAGCAAAACCACAGAAGAAAAAGGCGCCAAAAGTAACATAATTAGTTGGAAGCAAGTTAGGATCTGATGAGGAACATACATCTCGGAATTGTAAGAGGCCGAGTTCGCCCAAATAAGAAACGGCCCGGTGAGCGGACTCGACGGGGATGATGAGTTGAACGAAGGTCATCTTCTCGGAGCGCATCAGATCCATTGACGGCAAGTTGTCCAAGAACTGTTCCATTTTTCCGGTCACCATAAAGAAAATGAACCTTGGCTTCAGATCTGAAACCGTCTCCTCTGTGTGTGTTGTGTGTGAAGTGGTTTGGCACGTTAATTGAGAGACTCTGGTTTCAGTTTTCCTTGGCAACTGCCATGAGAATCGGAAAATTCACATTGTGTCAAAGTAGGACATCATAAAAATGACGCTATTGTTAAAATTCCTATGCTACGAACGCTATTCGGTGCGGTCATAACCTACAGGCTGTAACGGTTGATGAAGTGTAACAATTAGTCTTAGCACGATCTTGCGGATTCTCAGATATATTTCTACAATGAAACCACTCCTCTGTTATCTTAACCATAAATAAATAAATGAAATAGTATCAAATAATTCATTTTTTTTTCTTTTCTTTTCTGTCTCTTCTTTTAGTAAATAAGAAACGTACGCCTGGTTGAAATTAAATATAAACTCACAAATTTAAAAATGCATGTAATAAAAGGAATAATTTAGAAGGATTATTTTAGCTTATACTTTATATCACATTCGTACAAGTTGGATTTATATGCTCATTGGTTAAAAGAAAGGCTAAAGAATTTATACGGACCACCACCAAATTAAAGGAGTGGCCACAACGTGCACGAATATCCCAATATATCGTTCTTTATATGTCTATGAGCATTCACTTGGTTTCAATTTTGAAATAAGATAAAGCAATGGACAATTTGGATCCATTTATGTGAATCAATAATTTCATGAAAAATTAAGAAATGGACAACTTCTAGTACATGATAAAGGAAGGATACTCTCATACCATAATACTAACCATGTTAGAAGAAGATAAGGGTATTGATGATCGAACATCCTAAAAAGGAAGCATTTATATTTTATACAATCCATATTTAAGATTTCATTATTTGTTGCAATAAATGAGCGGGAAAATATTTTACTCATTTGAAGATAAGGGTATTGTTCCAACAACAATAAAAAACAAACCAAGTCTTTTGCTCTTAAGTGGAGTAAACTATATGAATTAAGCGATGGTAACATATTCTATCTTTGCTCATTTCTATAGTTAGATTATTAATAGTTAAGAGTGCATTGAACTCGAGATCTACAGAAAGAAGGGACCACCTCTGGAATGATACTGTGAATAGAGTTCATCTTCAGGAAAATTTTTGCCAGTACATTGAAAATGGAGTTGACTTCTCTGTAAATGTGCCCTTTTCATAAATTGCCTGCAAAAACCAGAGATGACTACTGTTGGGAAGAGGTTTTGAAGGGAACTAAAGTACTAAAAATTGGTAACTTAGGATTTTGTAGTATAGCATGGTTCACAACTAAGAAAGCCAATCTGGGAGGATTGATACAGTATAAATGCGCATAACACTATAAAAACCTCTACAGGCTTGACCCTCCCCTCCAAAGTAGACAATGAGAAATGGTATCCAGCTTCTATTAAAAGAAGAAAAAAGAAATAGTATCCAGAAAGGCCTGGATCAGATGTATGCCAGCAATCTAATAGTCACTAATGCACAGATGGAGAAAGGTCCGTACAATTTACCAGAACAATCAGAGCATTAGATACACAATTCTAAATTGGAGGACGATCAGATTCAGTAAGCTTGTTAATTTAATCTCTAGCATAATTATTCAGATATTTGGTGCTCACCTCTTATGGAGACTATTTATGTCATGCTCGTATCCACTGGATAACTCCCTAGCACTTGCAAGAATGTAGCAGACTCCTGTATAGTGTATTGTTTCATATTGTGTCTACTCACAGATAATCCGTTTAATATGCTTCACAAGAATAAATTAAAGCATACCTTTAGATGCCCTAGGGCATTTTGTACATTCTCATCAGCCATTGATGCTTCAAAATCCAAATAAAAAAGATAATCAAAGAGCCTGTATAAGATATAAAGAATAATCAGCATTCAGCACAAATATAATAACCAATATATCAGCAGATAAAGTAATATTTGATCTGACTGAATTAAAAGATGCATGCATTGGTGCTCTAAGAATTGCAGATAGCCTTCAGTTATGATACCTGGGAATCCCATATTTGTTATCATCGGATACTCGTAAAGGTTGTTTTCGCAGTGGACAACTTGCAATCTGTTAAAAGACACAAACCAACAGTACAATCAGGAACATTTAAAAGGCTTACTAGCATATGTAACTTAACTACCACAAAAGATATAACATGTGACATCAAGGAGACAACAAACCTTGGTAAGATTAATTTGACGCAGAGCAAAAACAGCGAGTGCCTTGAAAAGTACCCCAGGACCCTCCTCTAAAGAAAAAACTATGCTCGTCTGAAATTCCAACACAATAATCAACAGCAAAATTTAGTGCCAAGAAGTAAGTAACATAAAACCAACCATAGGATGCATCAGTAATTGCAGCTATTAATTCTACTTAAGGATACCTTAAATGGCCTATCTGTGCTTGGAATTATAGGTTCTCGTGCTAAAATCAGAAATCTGGTGACATTATCACTGTCATCCTGCCAAAGCAATTCCAGAAATGGTCAAATCAAACATGAGTTATCAACCATGTAACTTAAATCACTGAAAGCCTTGGTTCCAAACCTGAATGTCTTGTGCTAATATATTCAAGCCATAGATCTTTGAGGCAGTACAACTAGCAACTGCTCCTGCATCTTTTAGTTTGTGGAAAGCAACATGCTATACATTGTACTCACGTTAGGATAAGTTCCATCGAACATCAAGTCAATTAGCAGCAAAAACTGACTTTCACTCCTTCACTCAGAGAAGCAATATAAAATTATGCTTTCGGAAGATGATAAAACTTGGATATTTTCCAAGCAAAATCAAAATGTGACCTAGGAATAGGATTATCTACTTAATGCTCCGAAATCAAATGAATAGTTTGTGTCTTAATAGCAGAAAGTACAGTTCCGATGATGTTGTGATCAATGGTTAACAGAAACACCCACAATGAAACCAGGAAACAGCTTCCCAGTAAATCTAGGCTTACATTTGCAGCACTAGTTGTGTCATCTACTGCTTCTCTGACCAACCCCAACCTTGTCAATGTGTTCTCACACTGTGCAGGAGCCTAAAATATGACCAGTCTAGGCTTAGTTTGTGAGAAAAGGGAAACAGTAAGGCATAAGATGTTAGACTTAAAGCACACCTGTGGATAACTAAGAACGCGCTTCAAATCCTCAAGTTTAACACCATAATTGGCCATCAGACAATGGCGGACTGCATATTTAACTTCCCCTACTTTATGCAGTCTATGCCGGAGTAAAAGTTCATAATTTTGGTTAATGCTCCCACCTAAAGAATTCTTGATTGGTAAAACTGCTGTGTCCATAAGCCACCTTTCAACAGCCTAGAGAGGGGAAACCAAAAGAGAGAGAAATAGAGAGAATAAATATAGTAAGATAAGCCTCTTGTAAACCATCTACATAATTAGGTAACTATTTTAAGCAAATAGTAATTAGAAACTATATCAATTTTCTCCTTCACTGGTTAGCGCCGTTATGCAAAACTGATAGGCAATGCATTAGTTTCTTAATAATGCTACAGGTCAAACATCTGATTAAAAACACAAGTACTCAACTGCTTTAAAATACTTGAAGCCCTATTATGTGAAGAGTGTGCATCTTCTACATTCCATCACTTCCAATACGGCATGAATTAATCAAGCTTCAATTAGAGGTCTTGTTATTGCTCCTTGTGTAACAATAAACCAAACAGTAATGATGAATGGAAGTGGAGCAACGAAACATACAACTAATAATTATTCCATGGCCACTTTTGATAGGTAAGAGCTAGTATGAATTTATTTAGAAATCAAAGGAATATTACAACTAATAACTTCATTTAACACAAACAAATTTATTCACCAAGTAACAAATACACAGGTAATTAATAAAGAAAATTAGGAAAATAAAATTTACTTCAAAAGCCGCGTCAAATTGTTCACAAGGCACTGCTTCACAGTTTGGGTAGGCCTTCTGTGCGGCTGACTCACTGTAAGCACCACGAACCCCCTGAAAATGAGCTATTTACGTATAGGAACAATTGTTTACAAAAAAAAATTCGTATAGCACTAATCAAATAAAGAAAGAAGTTGAAGGCTAGCTCAATACCCACCAATTTAAAAGAAAGAAAGAAAAACAAAATGCAACAAATGCTTGTTTATCAAAAAAGTGTGTGGTTAAAAATACAGTACCTGGTATGCAACACGGAGACGAGAACCATCAGAAACCGAATTAGAGAAATGAGTTGAAGACAAGGGCCCTGAAATCAACTGCAAAAACCAGAAAATCTTCACAAAACTCGTCAAATTGCCAAAATCAAAGCCGTGGGAAACAAAATGAGTCATACGTTGAATGTCAAGCATATCTTTGGAAAGTACATCGCTGGGGAAGTCATCAGCGCATCTTTGCAATTGGAGAGCCTGGGATTTCTTGTTTAGGTCGTTCTCCCCCTGAGGTAAAGCCCGAATGCTAACGTTACGGTAACGTTTCGGACAAGATTGGCAAGGTTTGAGGATCAGGATCGTTAAAGACCCATCATCTGAAGGTAACGACGGTGAAGAATGAGGAATGGCGTAGTGCGAATAGGGAAGACGGATTATTCGTTAAGGTGCCAAAGGATCCAAGTGCTTCGGCGTGCCAGTGTTGTACACAGTACATACAGACTACAGTACTGACTACAGAGTGCAAGCTTTGTTTTTGGGAATTAGATATTGAACCATGTTTATGTTTTTGTTATAAAATTTATTAATTGAAATAAAATATATATATAAATTCAAAAAACTAATTATAAAAAAGTTAAATTATATAAATGATGTATTTATCAATTTATAATTAAAAAATTTAATAATAAAAATATAAAAATAACACTAAATTTTTTTTTTTAAATACAATGTAGATGAGAGAAGTGAAGATAAAAATTTTCCTTTGTAGAGTTTCTTTTTATTTTTGTTTTGGCGGTTTGTTAATAAAAAGTGAGATTTTCCGAAGTCAGATTCGCAGTTTCGGGACCCGCTTCTGCAATTCCGGCATTTCTATGTTATTGTTTTTTTTAATATATTTTTGTTATGAAAATCTTTAATTAAAATAACAAAATATTTAACAATTTAAAATTTATAAAAAAGTAATAAAAATAATAATTTTTAATATTTAAAAATTTTATCAATTAATTAAATAAAATCTTAACGAATATCCTAAAATATTGGTTAATAAATTCTTTAAAATAAAGCTTATAAAATTTTTAAAAAATATCAATTATATAAATCATATGCATATTAATTTTTTATTAGAGAATATTTATAAATTATATATAATTTTTTTATTTTTTTTCTTAAATTATTTTTTTATAATTTCACTTAATATTTAATTAAAATTTTTTAAGTAAACAATTTATAATTAAGCTCTTAAAATTTTTAAAATTTTAAAAAGTTAATTTATTTAAATAACTTAGTATAAGTTTTTTATATTATTATTTATTTTCTTTCTCTTTTATTAACATAAAATTATATACATTTAAAGTACTAACATAATATATATTGATAATATCAACTAAATTTAATATGATCTTGATATAAATTTAATAATTGAGATTAAATTAAATTTTTTTTAAATTATAAATATTTAATTACAAATTTTTAAATTTTACAAATTTGATGAAAATTATAAATAACACAAGAATAGTTTAACGTTTTGTTCAATCCGATTTTTCGTTGAAGTGAATAATATTTTTCCCATTTAGTGTGTAGGACCAACAAAGTAAATAGGCAATAATAAGCTGAAAATTATTGTCTTCCATTAGTTTACGGGCGTTGTCCAAATCATTGACGTAAAAGTTGCGAGTTTTATAATATTTTTTCTAACCTGATTTCTTGTCAAAAGATTAATTAAAATATTACTTATTCTTTAAGTTTTGGTCATTTTCAATTTCCAAGATTTTTTGTCATTTTCATCTTACATATTTACAAACATTCAAATTAATAATTAAAAGAAAATCTTAATTTTAGAACGCACGGCCAATCAATTTTAATATCTCACTCAATTCCATAACTCAAGCCTAAAAAAAAGCATTGTTTTTCATCTAGATTATAAAACTAAAATGCTAGATCCTCAATTCCCAGGGCCAAAACTCAACCCCACAGATTAAAAATTTTTTTAAAAAATATTATTTAATTCTTAAAAAATAATAATATATATTTTAATTTTTAAAAATTACAATAATTAACCTCTTATTTTTGAATCATTAGTTGTTAAATAAAATAATAATAAGAGACGTTAAATACTAAATGATCTTTGAAAATAAATATATATAATAAAATTTTTATTCTTTATATTAAATATAAAGATAAACAAAACGACACAATTTTTATTAATTATATTAGATAAATTTTAAATATTTCTTAAATTTTTTATTTTAATATAATGTTTTGATTATATCACAACAATGAAATTTACATGTAAAAGGTTCCCTATGGGCGCGTGCGAAAAGTTTATTCTTGATTTTGCCAATGTTGATTTTTAAATGAAAATAAATTATTATAATAAAATACTAAAAGTGTAAAAATAGTTTAATTTAATTTACATGAATAATACACAGAACGTTTATTTTTTATATATCAATAAATATTGTTTTTTAAATATATTTTTTAATTTAAAATATTGATATATACTTCTTGGCGACCAAAATAAATTTAGATACCTCCTACACATTATATCAGTTCACTTGTGACATATCTTGTCTGGGGCACAAGATGCATGGATGACATACTTCTAAAAATATCATAAAATATTATTGGGAACATTTAGAAAAGACCAAACAATTTCAATAATACTGTTAAGAATTGCATTCTCAATATCAAAAATTCTTTTATTGTACCAAATGCCACCTAAAACATAAAATCATTATCAATAATCCCTAAAGTTCAAATAGTAAATTGTAAAATCATACAATATCAAAACTATAAAGTCAATGAGAGTTAACTCATCTAGTTGCCTTTTGTTAATGACAAGTGTATGGCTTAAATTCGTATCTAAGTGATCACTTACTGGTGAATTATTTCTAAGTTTCTTAAAAGTATTCTATGAGTCCAAGGACTTAACGGTTGTACCTGTTTAATTTATCAAAATAGTGAGTTAAGTTGTAAAAAAGCTAACATACAAAAAAAAAAAAGGTCAAATTGACTCAGCACGTTTAATTTGCCAATTAAATAAGTTTGAGTTGAGTTATTCATGAGTAACCCTTTTTTATATTTATTTTTTATTTTCTTGAAAAATTAAATTTAAAATTTATTTGTTATAATTAAAATTTATTTTGTTTAAGATTATATGATATCGTTGTAATATTATATGTTAATTTGTTATAATTAAATTTTAAGTGATTTGAAATTTATAAACTCCATAAGAAGTGCATTTAAACTAAATTATTGAACTTGTAATTGCATTTTTTTCAAATAACTAACATAATATCATACACACATCAACAAATTCAAAATAATTAATTAATTATACATATCAATCAATTCAATTCACAAATTAGAAGTTGTTAAAACAAAAATCTTTAAAAGAAAAGTGATGCCTATAGGCCATAATTGAAAATATAAAACAATATTTTTAAAAAATAAAAATAAAATTGGATTGGCGAGTTGGCCCGTTAACTTCCTAACCTACCATAAAGTGAGCCAGATTGACTCATTATTGGCCCATTTAAATAATAGGCCAACTCGACCTGACCCACTTTTTATTTTTGTTAAAATGCACAGAATCCCCTTGTACTTTAAGCCATGTGCACTTAGCCCTTATGTACTTTGAAATGTGACATAGAACTCCTATTTACTTTGAAAATGTGACAAAAAGCTTGTTTTTTCTATTTTTTGCTCAAAAACTAACTGAGATATACCATCAAATATAAACTTGCCAGCCAAGATTTTTTATTAAAGGTATTTTGGTCATTTTAGAATTTTAATTTCAACTAAATCCATAAATTCCTAAAATATTTTGAATGAAAAATCAAAACTCAGCGCCACAAACTTCGACCAGCAGCTTAGCCACCATTATTAACACCACCTATTTAGTTCAACAGTTGCCTCACCCATTAAGTTCGACAGTGGTTGATGCCACACCATACCCAGTCGATGACACACCCTACACTACCACCATCATGCACGCAGCAATAGTAAGGACGAAGACCATCCATCTCGAACAAGACCAATTTTTCTAACTAAGTAGGTGCATTTCGAAAGTAATCCTCTGTATTTTGTGTTTTTTGAACTTGGGTAATGTATTTATAGTTGGATTGATTTGTCTTTTAGTGGATTGTTAGAGAATCTTGCTAACTTTTTAATATTAAAGTGTAGAGAAAGTGATGTGGTACCTGAGCATGCAAGTATATTGTAGATAAAATGTTGTTCGTTGCTAGAGAATCTCTGCCCATGTTTTTAATATTGTTTTCACGTGGTCCCACTAATTTATGGCAAGTGATGTGCTCCTTGTATTAAATGTTAGGCTAATTTCCAAGTGATAAAATGCATTGTCAAGTTGTGAATAGGATTTCATGTTAGTGGTGCTGTATTTTTATTTCTTTGATGTAAGTACCCACATGGCTGTCAAGTTATCTTAGGAAAAAGGTAAAAATTAACACAAACTAGCATTTTTTTTTCAAGAACTGTCTAAAGCCAAAAAGATCAAAGCAAGACACAATAAGTACTGTAGTATATATCTCTTAAGCAAAACCACAATTTTTCTTCAGCTTCCAAAGATAATAGGTCCTCATATAGTGATGGTGATGGTGAGGGTGATGGTAATGGTAGGTATGTTACTTTATGATAATCATTTCACTAAATTTTCCTTTAAATCTTTTTAATTGATATTTCATTTTAAACCAGTTTCAGGATCAAGGCATAATGTATACTATCATTTTGGAGTTACATCATAAAAGTTGAGGAAAATTTACACCTGTCATGTGTTACATTAGGTATAGGAAAAATACTTACGAGAACTTTGATCCAACTTATATCACTATGACAGATGTCATTAACTTTGTGAAGGAGCAAGGATATTACAAATTATTCGACATATGGTGTAAATTTGAATATGAAGACATGTTGGCCATAGTAACTTTCAAATCTGACAAGGACGTGCTAAAGATTTTTCATAAACTTAAACAAAAGGAATGCAATATCTGAAAATTTTTTGTTAAGCACGAGGTTAATGATGAGCCCGAGATAGTTGCACCATTACCACCATTAAGCCTCACTCTCACCCCACATTCATAAATAGAAGAGGAACTAAGGATACAAAAAGAATAGGGGAAGATTGAAGACGAATTGAGAAATAAAGATGCCATTATTGGTAAAGAAAACAAAAGTAATACACCTGATATGGAGGAAAATAATATATGTTGTAATATTTGCTTCCTTAAAATTTATTTTGAAGATAATCATAGAATTTTGACTTCAAGGACTTAAACAAAAACCCAAAACTTGGGGTTAAAGTGAAAGGGACTAAAGTGTAATTTTCATATTTTACAAGGTGGTCCCTGAAACTCCAACAGTGCCACTCCCTTAGACTTCCTTATTTGTAACATATTTCCCCTCACTATCAACACATCTCACCAATTGAGAAGGAAAGGAAAGAAACAGGCAAGGGAGAAAAGAAGAGAAACCAAGTAGGAGTCTTCCATAGCTAGATTCTAAGTAAGAAATCCTTACCTATAGTTTGGTAAACATACTAAGCATCATTTATGAATAGATTACTGCACTTAGACCTCTTAAATTTGCTAAAATGTTAGGATTAGCAAAAAATAGAGAAATTTTCTTTTCTTCAAAAATTCTATATTTTCTGGGGAGAAATGATGATTTCGAGGTTGTTTGGAGATAGGAAAAGGTCTCTAAACCATAATGTTGGAGTTTTTAGCTTCCATTCAGTGTTTTCTAGGCTAATTTCATATTTGGAGAATAGTTTTTACTGTTCAGCTAACTTGAACGTGTAAATTGGTTTGTATAACTGATGTTTGAGCATGAAAATGGTTAGAATTTTAGGAAAAATGGTTAGAAACTAAGCTCATACCTTTTAAATTGGTAATGTAGTGGAATCTAGGCTGAAAAATGGTGAAAACCTGAATTTTTAAACTGTCACAGAATATAATAGCTGATTGCTAGCATGCACCAGTCAACTGTCGTGTTCTTGACAAACCCAAAAATTAATACAGAGGCATAGCAGTCGACTGGTAGCCTTATCAGTTGATTTTTGGGCCCATATTTCAGCCTAGCAGTCAATTAGCAGCCTTCTATCAATCGAGTGATAGGCTACTGTATAGCAAAGTACTAGATTTTAGAGAGCCACCAGCCAACTGCTTGCTTCATGACAGTAGACTAATGGCTCTTTAACATGAAAAATGACTTTTAAAATAAGTAATGAGCTTGGAAACCCCTAGAATTGAATATAATAAGACTCAAATATCATTATACATGAGGATTACATACATTGGGTGATAGGTGACATAAAAATAAGAAGGGAAATTAGGAAAACATTATAGTAGAACACTAAGCCTAGGTTGCATAGCTGCATATTTGATAAGAATTAGTGTGAAAGTGAGGTTTGTTCTCAGGTAGCGAAAGAAGTGACCTATGAGAGTAAGTCCAAAAGGAAAAAGGAAGACCAGGAAAGGAACAAATGGTAAAGGTAGAGTAATCTACACTCCCCTGTTTTAAAATGAAAATGTGAATTGTATTGATTGAAATAAAATGTATTTTTGTGAAATGGGAATTGTTTAATGAAATGAATTATGAACTAGTATGTGGTTTTCATATGAGTATAGAGAAATTACCTGCGTATGTTGAAAAGCATGAAATAGAATCTTTGTCACTTATTTTGATTTGGGTTATTGGGTTGTATGCTCATAAGGACAAACGAAATTTGGGATGGATATTTAATGGTTGGTATGGGATGATCATTAGGTATCCCTTACGCATATTACTTTAAAGAATAAAATCTTTTTTAATTTGAATAATTTGTATTTGTTAGAGGTTACTCTTGAAACCAATACAATCCTATATAAGACTTTAAGTAGTAAAAGAGGGATAATTTAGACAGGGAAACGTATTAGTTTAAGTATAAAACTCTATAACCTTATGTACCAGTCGCCTATTTGTATATATTACTGTATAATCGGGTAAAGGATGAGACTAGCGATGTGCACATGTCAGGGGACACCTTGGAAGTTAGATTATCATGTCACATGGATAAAAGGAAGTGTGACAATATTATGTGGATAAAAGGAAGCATGATAATTACTGAGAGGACTACCCCCATGATAATAATAATCCCAATCACATAGATAAAAGGAAGTGTAATGATAGCTTGGGATTGGAAAACAGCATGCAATGAGATGATGATTTTTATAATGTTAGATGATATGCATATTAATTTCTGGGAATATGTAGGATTATGCACTTCTTACATTAACATGAAACTTGTTATGCAAATAAAGTTGAAATGAAGTAACAGGCATTATGATTATGATACCTTAACTAAAATATAGTCCTATACTCCATGATTTTGATATAACTTTTGTGAAACATGGCTTTAAATGAAAATATGTTAATTTCCATTTGTTTTGATAAAATTAGAATTATGGATTTTTGCAATTTACTTGTATGTTGGTATGATACAGGGGAGAGGTTTTTTATACCATAAATGGGTATAGCTGAACTTTCAACTATTTTTGTAAAATTATAAATTTATAAATTACTCTAGTGGGATAGCCATATCTCACTAAGTTATTTGTTCAGATGATCAGGATCAGAATATGCTTAGAAATTAGTTAGGTATAGGATGTATGTTGGAGCTACAGGGCAACTTAAAAGGATGTGTGAATTTTGGAAATGTTGAACAGGGAATTCATAGTGGCATGTAGGCTATGAAATGTATATGTAATGGTGATTGTATAGTTATTTTGGTTTATACCATAGGATGTGGATTTATGTACAAGAGTAAATATAATGAGATATGAATCATTACGGGGAGTAAATTTTAATAGCATTATTATAAACTATTCTCAATTGTTCCTGAATGGATGTTTTAGAATTTTATATTCCATAGTACATAATTATATGAATTGTGGTATTAGATGTGCTGCGCGTAAAGGTGGTTGAGTAAAATTTGAATAGACTAATAGAAGAGTCTATTCGGGTTACACTCAACTAGTAACCACCCAACTGTTATTGAAAAAGGAAAATTTTTAGCGATAATTCCATGCTTCATGATAACTCTGATGTATATATGTAGATATTAGGGGTTGTTACATATGTAATGCTCCTGACGTGGAGGAAGTTAATTTGGCTAGTTGTGACTTTCCTGACAGTGATGCCAAGCAACCTTATACTTTCTTTGAGATGACAACAACTTGGGTCGAGGCTGAACTTAATGATTAGATGAGGTCCAATAAAGCATAAGCCCCAAGCCATAAGGAAGAACATTGTCATCATGAAGATGAAACAGGAAATAAGGGTGTACCTCGAGATAAACTAATGTTGGAAGGATCTGACTAGGATAGAGATGCTATCTCTGATTATGGTGATAGTGACGAACTCTTAAGCATTGATAGGTCTTCATAGGATAATGGAATTAGGAGACCTAAGAGTAAGATGTTTAATAAAGCCATAGACTTCAAGAGGCTTATTAACCTAGAAGTTGGTTTAAAGTTTGTTGACTTTAGGATTTATCGTTAAGCCTTGAAGCAACATGCCATTGAGAATGGAGTTGTCTACAATTACATTTGAAATGAATCTAAGCAAATAACAGTCTAATGCAAGTATGAATGTGGATGGACAATTTATGCATCTAGAACTCAAGATAGGGATGCATTCCAAGTTAAGACCTTCTACAACAAAGACCACAATTGTGGTTGGGAAAGAGAAAACAAGTAGGTGAACTCTAATTGGTTGGCATCCAAGTATATGGACCATATTAGAGACCAACCTAACTGAAAGGGCAATGCTTTTGTGAATCAAGTTCAAAGAGACCACAATGTGACCATTACTAGGTACCAAGCTTCTAGGGTGAAGCAAAAGGCTATAAAGAAAATAAATGGTACACATGCTTTATAATTTGGAAAATTGTGGTCATACTATACAGCTATAAGAAAGTTAAATCCCAAAAGCACTATGAATTTGATGCTTTATGGATTATGCTTTCAAAGGCTCTATTGTTGTTTGGATGAATGCAAGAAGGAGTTTTTATTGACTTGCAGACCCACCATTTGTGTTGATACGTGTTTTTTGAAAGGTAGCTTTGGAGGTCACTTACTTTTGGCAATATCAAAAGATGGGAATGAAAATATATATCTGCATACGCTATATCTGAGTCTGAATGCAACGATAGCTAGAAGTGATTTTTTGAGCAACTTTTTAGAGATATTAGTACACCAAGTGAAAAAGGATGGGTGATTACATCAAATATGCAAATGGTATAATCCTAACTATTCTTTATTAGTTACTGTGGTTACTGTAAAGTCCTAAATGTTTTATGTATTGTTGATAGATCACTAGATATTTTCTACTTGATGGTTTTATGATAGTGTGGCCAAAGGCAAGTGGTTTTATGATTTCTTGTGGGTGATACATTATTAAACTTTTTTTTCTTTTTTTGATCTGTTATGGGTGATATAATGCACAACTACACTAAACCAATCATGCTACATTGAACTAGTCATGCTACACTAGTTCAATGCAAAACCAGTACATAACAAGCACTATAACATTCTATATACCTAATTTAGGGACTAATTTTTGAAAAATTTAGAGTCTTCTGGTTTGAACCATCTACTATATTATGAATGGTTTTATTGTGAAGTCTGATTATTACATTGAATTGACTGTATATATGTAACAATTATTTTCTACTCTATTTTAATTGATCTTGGATTCAATGAGTTCCAATTGTGTTTCATATTTAACTTCCACATTTGATGACAAAGACATTGAGTAAGTATATTCTTGATATTTTTTAAAGGGATTGCAACAAGTGTTAGAAGACATGGGTTGTCAACATTGATTTTGTGTGCATCACCTATATGCAAATTTCAAGGTAAATCATAAAGGTCAAAGTTTAAAATATGATTTGTGGAATGCTTGCAAAGCAACCATTAAACACAACTTCAAGCATCACATAAACAAATTAAAAAAGCTTAATGTTAAAGCGCACACTTGGTTAAGCAAGTACCCAACCAAGCTTTGGAGTAAGCATGTGTTTAACCCATTGACAAAGTGTGACATTATACAAAACAACATCGCAGAGACATTCAACCCTTTCATCCTAAAGGCAAAGGACAAGCCCATCATTACAATGTGTGAAATAATCATAAGGCTTCTTATGAAGAGGTATAGTAAACAAATACACATTGTACATCAAATATTTCTATTTCCATTAACACTATAATTATCATTAACCTTGATGGATGGAATTTTTTATCATTGCAAGGTATGTTGCAAAAAGGGATGGAATGTAGAATTATTGGGGACAAATTGGGCCTAAGACTCAAATGAAGCTGGAGAGGTCGAAAGAACAATCGAGGAATTACATTTGCTTTATGATAGGTAGTGAGAGGTTTGAGGTTGAAAGTCCATGGAAAAGAGAGGTGATGAACTTGAACAATTGAAGCTATACTCGTAATGCATGGGATTTAACAACAATAGACTACAATTGTCATGACCCAAATTGAACCCGTAACCATCACAGACGCTGAGAAAAACCTTATCATCCGTAAGCATAACTAGTAAACACAACTATTGCACATAACAAATAAATTTTAAAGTTTTCTAACTCTACAAAATTTACATAAATACAACCCTTGCTAAGAAATTAAAAGAGCATTGCTCTCAATACTCCAATATCCAAATATATCCAAACAAATAACCAGCTAAGGAACCTATCCTGTGAAGTCAATTGAGCTACATCTAGAATTCTAACAACCATTAAGTGAGGGCTAACATTTCCTTCACAAACCTATGTCCAAGCTCTGAACTCTTATCTAAAAAACATAATGCAAAGAGGTAATCTTACAACTCAATAAGTAGGTAATACACACTATGAAAGAAGGGAACAAACCTAATGCGCGAGTTTTTCACAATTATGTTTGATTAAAGAAATTTACAATTTAAGTGCTCACAATCCATCCTATAAACACAAGATGAGAAAAGAAATTTGTGATTTCACCAACAAGATAGATCACAAAGTACACATAACCTTTTTTCTATAATACAAATTTAGAATTATATCTCATCAATAAGACTTATGAACGTTTAGTGTGAGTAAACTAAGATGTGAATCACAAAAAGAGTTTAAATTATTATGATTCACCATACCACTATATGTTATAAAATTATATCGTGTCGTTGCATGTAAAAATGTCATATTATTTTGCCACATGTAAGTAAATTATATTTTGCCACTGCACATAAATATTATTTCGTTTCATGCCACCGCACGTAAAATTATTATTTTGTTCCATCGTGCGTAAGTAAGTCATAATGTGTCACCACACATAAATATCATATCATGCCGCCGCACGTAAAATTTTTATTTTGTGTTGTCGCATGCAAGTGAATCATATTGTGCCACCGCACATAAATAGCATATCGTGCCACGGCATGTAAGTAAATCATATTATGCCGCCACACATAAATATCATATCATGCCGCCGCACATAAGTAAATCATATTAATTTAAACTCACTAAGCACTTCACATAATCAAATAGTTGAATTTATCAAAAATACAATATACTCACAATTCATCACTTAAATCAAAATGAATTTCCTTATATTATAATTTCTCATCCAATGTATCCAAATAGCAAATTTTGAGAATAATTTCAAATCAATTGATTTATCTTAATTCAAAGTGAAGGAAAAATTAGCTCATACAATTAAATAAGCAAATTGTAAGAAAAGATCTCAAAGGATAATAATTTCACAATATGAAGATAAAATTAAGGTTCAAATAGATTGTTATATTATAAGTAATATTCATGGGAAAATAATTGTCAAAATATTGGTCATCTCTGCAGAGTTCATCAATCAAAGAATAAAAGAGATATAAAATTATAGAAATTTGGTTTATTCTCCATACTAAGCTAATAGGCTAAAATTCATCAAAAATGCAAAAATTCAATTAAGAGAGTGAAAGTGTGCATATTATGCAGTATCCACTCACCTGGACATCGATGCAATTAGATGACTCTACTAATTCCTCAAGTTCAAGCCCAACTGTAAGGGTTTCCTCTAAAGTCTCTATAACATGACTCACATATAACATACATTTAAATACCTCCTAAACAAGATTAAATGTCAAAACTTCACTAAATTAATCTCCAACATTGACTTCAATTAAATTATCATTATTCCTAACATAACCCATTTGACATAGTCGAATAAAACATATTTTATATATTTGTGTGTGTCGTGTATTTCTCCATTCTTAAATTTTCTACTTCAAAAATTCTATCCAAAATTCTATCTATCTTAGTCAATGATTTCTAAATATAAATAATTTCTAACATAACACTTTCCAAACCCCAAATCATATTCAAAATTGCCATATTTAAAATTTGAGCTTAAGAATAATTTGGAATTTAGAAACTTCGGTTTTGAGTTGTAAATCTTTGAAATACTAGTTTGATTAAATCAATCTACAATATATTCAAAAACCCCAATTTACTTAGAATATTCAAGAGATCACTCTAGAAATCAAAGGAAGAAAGTTCTAAGCAATCATTCCTAAAATAAAAGGCTTCAAAATGAAAGAAAAGTGAAAGTAATAATCTATCAAACCAAACTATAACTTAGCCCTAATTTTTTTTCCTCTTTTCAATCAAAAAGAAAGAGAGAGAAATAAAGGAGAGATACCTTACTCTCCCTCACCCACAACAATTGTTCAACATAGGAATAGTGACAGCTAGGTGAGGCGATGAGTGGTGGATACACGGTGGTGGAGGTTTATGGTAGAGAGAATGAGAGAAGAAAAGAAAAGGACTGAAGGGGGAAGAAAGTCAAAAGAATGAAGAGGAAAGAAGGAGATGCTCAAGGTAAGATAAAAACCAAAGATTTATATGGTTATTTAATTTGGTAAAAATTATACTTTTGCCTCCTAATAAAAATGCCTTTTAATCAAGTCCCTACAACTTTTCAATCAAGTCCTTCATTCTCTTTTATTTTTATATATATACTTAAATATTATTTATATGTATTATTCTGAAAATCCTTTATAAACTTAAATAATAATTTTTTTAGACATATTTTCAAGATTTCTATCTAAGTTTATTATTGAAAACCACTAATAAATTTTATACATGTTCAAAGCTAATTTTCAAAATATGAACTATTTTAAAAATTAGGGTTATTACATTCTCTTCTCAAAAAAATTTGATCCCCGAATTTAAATTCATGTACTAACTTTGCTAGTTAAGACAATAAGGACACTTAGCCCCTTGGTACCTTATACTTCTTATATAATAGTTAGTAGGGGTGAACTTTCTCAATAGCTCTTACTAACATCGTACTGCTTTTGAATAAAGCTTACTTTTTTTTTAAAGAAAAACCCATTTGGTTATATACTTATCATGACAACTAATCACTTTGAATAAGTCAAGTCTTTTCTAATTAAACCTCTTAAAAACATCTTATTGTTGGTAACTAAGCCTGTTTCCAACAAAGCATTCCTTATACCAATGTAATGAACATTTTGTCTAACTAAATCTTTGAAGGTTTAATAAATTACTAATCTAAACCTACGTGAGAATTGGAAAGAGGAGAAGCAATTGGGCTATTTAAGACCATCCTAAAGACAACTTGGTGTCAAGAGTCTAGACAACTTAATATGCTTTAATCCACTCAATTGAACACAACATGATAGCTTATGAAAACCATGGACAAGGGTTACCAACCATTGAGTTTGGATTTCATAGCCTTATTATATCAGGTACATTAGTATAATAGGTGCATTATTGTTAATGGGAAGGGAAGTGGAATTTCTACAGCTCTCAAAATCTTAGGGAAAAAATTCAATTATTCTCTATAATTCTCCAATAAAAAATAAGACTTGAAGAAGCAATCAGTACAAACCCAAAAATATGACTCAATGGATAAGGACACTTCAAATTATAACTTGAACACAATGAAGAATTATAAGTTGCATTAACCATAACACTATATCAAATTTTCTTAGTTAAAAACAAAATTCCAAATTGAACCCTCCTATGCTGAACATTGAGTACAAAAATTCAAGAATGACAAGGAAACAAGAAATATATGCCTCCAAAGTTATCTAAATGAATTATCAAAATTCAATTAATATGGAAAAGAAGGAAAAGTTGGAATGCTTGCAAAAACTAAAATATCATCCTTCCTAGACGTCTATATTAACTGCAAAGTAAAGATAATTCAAAAATAAAATAAAAATTTGGTCTGCAACTCTGTTTAGAAACAGTATCGCCCCTTGAAATCACATAGCCTAACACAAATCATAATTGAGCAGTCATCACGCTAAGAATTAAAGAAACCCAGCAGAACAAGATTAAAACCAATGGTGTGCAGCAAGTAATTGTAATTGAACATCAATACTACACTCAACCTAATTGTTGGCCCCAAATATCCTACTAATAGAATTTATTCCTTTAAGGAAGAGTTTCAATATATATACATATGTATTTTATAGTCAATCTTCTTAAGCATTTAGATGTCTTTTGGTATAAATTATGGTCTTTGGTAGCTACTAAATCATAGGCTCTACTAGCATAAGACCTAGAGTTGAGGTGAGACCCAAAAATGACAAGAAGTAATAGTTAAGTTCTGTTAGGGATTAAAAATGGATTTATCAAAGTCTCTTGATGATTATGAGAATAGTGAGTCTAGGGATTAAGATGACTTCAAGAACTACCTAATTTGCTACCTTCTCTCAAATTTTTTTTTTTATGTTACCCCCTCTTTAAAGCAGAAATTTGGAAAAAAATTGTTAAAATAGTAAATGGGCTCATTTTAGTCCCAAATTTTTCTACAAATAAGATATGATCCATGTGAGAACTCAGGTAAATTTTCAAGGCCAGATTCATACTCAAACTAGGTTAGTTGCATCCCTTTTTATTGAGACATCAGAATTTGGACAGCTTACTGGTTTATTGGATTTTAGCCTAATTCAAGAAATAAATCACCTATTTTGGAGCCAATTTTTGGAGCACTCATAGGAAATTATGTAAGGGAACTTACCTAAAAATTTAAGCTTCAAAACATAATTTTTAATTATTGAAATCTTAGTATTTCCAAAGCTGTACAGGTTTACTTTTAAGTTTTTCTCCATACTATTTTTCATACAAAACACCAACCAAGCCATTTCAGAAATTTACCAAACTTTTTAGAACTGAAGTTCAGTCCTAATAGAATTTATTTCAGTGGTTAGGTAGGGTTCACACATCAAAACAAATTAGGATTCTGTTTGGCATCTAACCATGTCCTTTTTCTTAGACTCAAATATCCTACTTAGGCATATCCAAAAAATTTCATTGATCGTAGATCACTTGTACATGATGTTTAATATCCCTAGAATCAAGAATTAATGTAAGAGTCCATCATTTGGTCTTAATTCACTTTCATTACTAGTCAGCACTTTGCCTCTCAATTTTTTTTCCATAATCTTCAATCCTTTACCCCAATTTTTGTCAAAACTCACTATTTTGTTGGCTCTAAGAATTTCTACTACATTCCCACATGCTATAAACTAAATAAGACAATAGGAATGGTGGGGAAATTAAGAGCAGAACAGAAAAATGGATCGTGAATGCCGAATGGCAAGGTGCAAGTACGAGTATAAGCTACTTTACTTTCTAGAATGTGAAAGTGAGAACAAGAAAAAAATTATCCTAACATGCTTCTTTTTGAAATTTGCACTTTTTATAGGAAATGAAAGCAAATAAGCTCAATATTTACTAATGCGCTACAAGTTCTTTAATAGGCTGGTTAATTAGATAGACAAAACACTTATAGCTCATCAACTAAAACAATGAAAAGATTTTTCATTCACACAAAAAGAAAACATAACATTAGCAAATCCTTTCCCTTTGTCTAGCACAACCTCAATAGCACTCAATCTGCCATGAGACAACGAAACTTAAAAAGAAAGTCTCATACGCCTTTCGTAGTTATATTGATACCCCTAAAAAATAGAACAATTTAACCAATATAAACACATTCACCACCTGGGATCAATAGCATGGGTAGATTAATCTAAACAAAAATCAATTTAACTATGTTCATACCCTAAAGTACACAAGATACAATAGCCATCTTCGAAAGAAGATAAGTCACTAAAACAAGATTTATTAAGATACTTATAATTTCCCATTGGATTGTATATCACTCTTCCAAATGATATTTTGCTACAAGGCCTATGACAAAACAATACTTTGCATGTCTGAATATGATAACTAAGTCTTTCATAAGCATATCATTTATCTACTCAAAATATGCTTAAGAAGAGTTTCTTTCATTCAAACTACCATAAAATTACAATCATTATTGATATTTTTCTCCAAAATGCTCATTCTAATCATATCAAGACTGAAATTCACACCATATTATACTAAATATAAAATAAGTTGTCATGCCTATATTAAACAATCCAAAAGAAGTGATAACAAAATATCAGAAGCTCCTTAACTAGATTTCTAGAGGAAAAATATAGTTATGATTTTGTTTTGAGTTCATACTCATTGCAAATTTTCTATATAGATCAAGAACTTGAAATGTTTTTTTTTTAAGGTAAAAGGGAAGTATAGTACAAGTTGAAACAATAACTTGGAAGAAAGATATGCAGTGATCTTTTAGCTACATATTTCCTAATCTCCAGCAATTGACTTTGTGTTCCTATTGATTCACTAAAGTAACCAAATAATTTTTTCATTATTCCATAGCATAAGAATAGATTGAACACAGAAGTCATTTCACCTCTTATTGCACTTCTGATATTTATACAAGTGTTGTCAATTAGCAACTTCTACTCTCTCTCGATAAAATATTGAACTCAATAATACTTACGTGGAATTTTTGATTGTATAAAGCTCTTGAATAACATAAAAATGATTCAACAAGCAATAATGGAAGCCATTGATCTAGATAGTTGACATAACATAACAATCAATATGAAATTCTCCCCAAGTGACAAGACAAATGCAGTTAAGCAGTTTGTTCAATTCATTTATATAGATATTTATGGGTATCCTTCACGTCTGATAGACCTAACCACAATGAACAATTCAATTCCAAAAGTCTACACCATAGCCTACAAATCTCGAAAAGGGTAAAGAACAAAAATAGAAACTCTCAAAAATACAATTTACTCCTTTCAACAAATAATTAGCAAACCATAGATATACAAATTTAAGAGTCCATATACCAAGGTGACCTTATTGGATATTTGTAAACCAGTCCAAATTCAATTCAACAATTGAAAATAGGCATAGCTTGCAATTAAGATTTCCACAAAACATCCCCCATAAGAAAAATATGTTTTGTATGTGGCTTTTAATGTTATTGGCATTTATTAGTAAAATTCTACATCAAATCAAATTAGCATCCAAAAAAATGATGATTCTATTTAAACTAATCTATAAAACCATAAATTTTCATACCATACCCCTAGGCAAAAATGGTGTGCATGAGTTCACCAATGCAAAAAATGTTATTGACTAAGAAAATATTTTACCTTCTTAGCAAAAGTTATATCTATACATTTGGCATATTATTATAGTTTCCTCATGCCAAAGTACTTGAAGAAATTTAAACATAATAAGTATATCAAATATCCTAACACAAAGAAAATGAGAGGAATTACCAGTTCACTATCCTCTCTTGTTATCTTCTTAAAGTTGAGAAAATAAATTGGATTGACACCTTGTTATATTTCTAGCATTTCATAGTCATCTCAAAAAAAAATCACAAATACTAGAAACATCTTGGTATAAAATTGGGTATATGTATAAGACAACAACCCTATAGATATACCTCGACATCTAAAAAAATATAACTCCTATAAGGCCTCCAGTGATACCTCAATTTATAATGATAATTGAGATCCCACCAAAAGACACTTTGCTCTATTAACCACAGGAAAACCTAGGCTCTGATACAAACTTTGTCATGATCCAAATTGACCACGTGACTGACACAAACACTGAGAAAAACTTCATCATCCGTAAGCCTAACTAGTAAACACAACTACTGCACATGACAAATAAATTTTAAAGTTTTCTAACTCTACAAAATTTACATAAATACAACCCTTTCTAAAAAATTAGGAGAGTGTTGCTCTCAATATTCTAATATCTAAATATATCCAAACAAATAATTAGCTGAGGAACTTGCCTAAGAAGTCAATAAAGCTATATTTAGAATATGTTATTTTATCTCCCCATTACAAACCAACACCCAGTAGGCCTAAGGAGGCAAGAAAGAAGGCTGCTAATAAGCCTCAAGATCCTTACAAGGCCACTAGAAAAGCATCGGTCATGAAGTATAGAATTATGGAGTGATGGGTCATAATGCACGTAGATGTAAGGGCCTTATTAACCCTAACAAGAAGATTTGTATAAGGAAGAAGAAAAAAAAAAGGAGAATCATCTAACCAAACAGTCCATGAAGCTCTAGATGATGGAAATGAGGAAGCCACAATATAGTATCATATATTTATATATGTATTTTGGGTATTGGACCCACTTTGATGTATTTTGGGCATTACTATTTATGAAACAATGTGAATTCATATGTGAATTCATATTTTGGGTATTGAATCCACTTTTTGTTAGATGGATATATTATAAGTATTGAACCCACTTTTTGATGAATGTGAACTCATCATATAATGCATTCTTATTTTATATATACTTATTGTATTCTACTTTATCTAAAAACAAAGTTAATGTTCACGGTTTTCCATATATATACATCATTTAATTGATATAAGGGAGAATCAACCAAAAAGGTGATATCATTACATTTCAATTGAACAATTAAAATACAAGACATAATAGCCTCCATTACATCAAATTACATTACATAACAAGACACACAAAAGTCTTACATTACATTACAAAACATAACATAAAATTAGATTTGTAGCCTCCACATGTCTTATTAATAAGAAACCACTCAAAAGTCCAACTAAGTACAATGATGACCAACAACAAGACACCACACCCATCTATTAGTTTTGAGAGAATTTTCTAACATTTGTTGTCTCTTCAAACAGGAGTTGATGACCTTCTCTCCTCTGGTACTGATTTCTTTGTCACACTAATCAAAGAACCCATATCTATTCCCTTTAGAAAATGAACCACAACCCTAAAATTTCCTCTCAATATTCTTGTTAATCTAAGACATGACTAATGGAGCCACTTTCTGCAATAGCAATGAATCTTCAGCTGACCTCAATTTAGCATAATCTGTGTTGGTGAAGATTCTTCACATTCATGATATATCATCTTCAATGGCCAAATGGGAGAACAAAAAACTACTAATGCTAAAAGAAAAAAAATAAAGAAACTATGTGATGACAATTAAAAATAAATAAAAACTATATGACAATGAATAATGACAAGTTTTGCACTTACTTATTAGATATTGTATGACAAGTAATTTTTTTTTTTGTTCATCTTTAATAAGATTTTTATATAAATGAGGGACAAATATGCTTTTATGTCTCATTTAAAAGAGTGCATAACTAAATAAAAAATTTTCAATTTTCAAACTAAATAAACAAGATATCATATGCAATTTTCAATCATTGATTTTAAAGGAAGTACAATTCAAACCATGGAACCTCACTATATAGTGGGAGTTAGTACCATTACAAATGACCAGAAGAGTTCCAAAGAAATTTGTTACTTATCCTCTGATACCTACTTCTATCCTACTTGTAATAAATAAGTGTTTTATAAAAAAAAAATTATGGAAGGAAAGATGCAAAACAAGTATTCACCTGCACCTTAGCCATATCTACACCAAGTAGGTATGAGAATGCCCGAGTTATGCCATGCTTTAACCATTATAGAGATTAGTAAACCTCAACTTCTCATATAGGAATATTTGGATTTGGGAGCCAATTAGATTGTGATCAACAGCAAGAAATATCAAGTACATACATATATGGTCATCTAGAAAATACAAAAGAAAATTATGGTCATGCCCTATGTACTTTACAACTTTTAAACTAAATAAACAAGATGCCAGATTTTTAAGTGCTATGTATGTAAACACCTAATTTGAGAAAATAGTACAATTCGACAGTGGCAGTGCAGGCTAAAGTTTGTTGGTGGTGGTGAGGGGTGTTCAACCATGGCAAATGTGGTAAGCATTGTTCTTGAGCATTCCATTATGGGAGGAGCTCCAATTTTTAGTGCATTTCGAAGAAATATACAAATCTAAAGAAGTGGGGGTAATTTTAAAATCTTTTTTACCCTTAGTCAAAAAACCTGGCTAACAAGTTTACATCTGATGTGGCACATATCAGTTAGTTTTTAGATGAAAAAATAGACAAAACAAGCTTTTTGTCACATTTTGAAAGTACATGAGGACTAAGTGCATATAGCCTAAAGTATAAGAAGGTTCCATGCATTCTAGCCTCTTTTTTTTTTTAACTTGCAACGAGGTTGATTTAAACCTATTGTGTTGGCTCTATCCTACCTTGACCCTAAACTATAATATCATTCTCTCATCTTTTAGTCATAAAAAAAATTTAAATATTAACTCTAAATTCTAAATCTTAAAACTATATATTATAAACCTTAAGATACTAAATCCTAAATCCTAAATCTCAACTCATCTACACTAAAACTATTAAACCCATAACAGCACACTCAAAATCCTTGACATAAAAATTCTAAATCTTAAATTTTAAAATTTAAAACCATAAACCTTTTGAAAGTAGTCCTTAAACCCTAACATCTTAAATCATAAAACCTTAAACTTATTGAAAGAAATATTGCAAAAAAATATATATTATTTAATTATAATGCAATATATTAGTTGAAAATTAAACATTATCTGTGAATAATAAAAAAGTTAAATTATTACTTTAGTCATTATAATTTCACCCAATTTATTTATGCTATTAAAACCAAAAAAAAAAATCTATGCTATTAAACTTTCATCGATATTTTATCAAATTTTACTGACATAACCAACCAACTTAATACTTTAAATATATATAATTCAACTCAATTCACCTAAATTATTTAATATAAGTTGTATCAATGTCATATATGTTAATCAATTCACTTCGTTATTTACTGTTACTCCTTTAATTAACAAAAATTATTAATATGCAGGGCGTCAAGATAACATATGTCAGTCACGTCACTAAAATTTGAGAGAATGCTAATAAAAATTTGATGTTAAAGACTAAATAAAATGTCTAAAAATAATTATAACCTAATTAATAATTATAATGTTTTAAGTTAAATGGACTAAATTAAAAGCTAGATTATAAGAATTAAAAAAATAATTGAATCAAATTATAATCAAGTAATTATATGTGTGTGTGTATATATCAAGATATATGTATATGACTTTTGAATTTTTTAGTTATTAATCTCTAAAATTAAATATTGATTTATATAAAATAAAATATAAATTTTAAAAAACACGTATGTGAGTGGAAAAGGGAAAAATTTTAAATGTAATAATTTATATTTAAAAATAAAAAAGATTGTTAAGCACTTTAGTTCTTCTTGGACAAAATTAGCAATTTATTCTTTAGTACATATCAAGTCTTCTTTTTTTTTGGACTGAAAAGGATTACTTCGTTGCAAGCCCAACCCCGAAGCAGAACAGTAAAAAAAGGGAGCCTACGCGTGCACCAAAACACAACATGGTGAGCAAGCCCAATGCGGCCCAATTAATCTGTGTTTGATGTCCACGAAATAAGTCCAAATTTGACCCAGAAATGATTATTATTAGTGTATTGATTGGATGAAATTTTATCAAAATCTATTAGTTCAGTTCACTTACTGTACGACTTTAATTTTTATTTGAATCAAATCAAACATAACCAATTTAATTAATATATTTATTTACTATATTTTATATTATTGGATTGCCATTTTAGATTGTGTTTAATTTATAGTAATAATTATGCTTATATTTATTTTCAAATTGTATTCAAGTAATATTAATGTAAATCTATGATTAAAAAATTTTTATTTTCATATTTGAAATAAAAAAATGATTAAAGTTAAATTTTGTACAATTTATAAAATTTTTTAATTAAAACAAATTAATCGGTTCTTTCAAATTAATTATACTCAATTTAAATTTGATCGATTCATTCTCAAAACATTAAATTGATTCAATGATTTTTTTAATAATTTAATATAATCAATTTGATTGATGAATACTGAAAATTCATTCAAATTAAATTTATGTTCATTTTTAATTTATGTTAAAAACAAATATTTAAAGAAAAAAAAGGTGGATCTAGTATTCAAAATCTGAAAAAATATTTTGAAAATGATTGATTAAGATGCATGTATGCTTGCATGCATTTCACTTGACATTCTCTATCATAAAAGTATTTGCCAAATTGACAATACAAACGCATGCAGCATGCTCAGTTCACAAATTTGAACGGCTGAAAATATATAAACCAATCTGATCACTGCAAAATAAAAAATAGTTTTGTACAACTTGGACCGACAGAGATACATACACATCCACTTTTTTAAGATCCTTGCGCTCATATTTTTCGCATTAACAACCATCTTCTAAATCCCCTATGCTGCAAACTGATTGGTCCACGTCATTGATTCAATTTGCAGCATTCAACCACTGCGAAAAAATTAAAAGTATGTAGATTATATCCCCAAAAAATACGGCCTTTGTATGTGTTAATATCTTTTTACAATAAAAAATTTAAATATAATTTTTATATTCTTCTCAACAAATTTTTTAATGAAAACTTAACATGTATGTTAATGAAGTAATGACACATAAATTAACATGTGTACAATTCATATTTCTCATAAATAATTTCATTTTTCATGGTTTTATAAAGTAATGACACGTAAATTCTTATATATTAATGAAAAAAATACTTAATAGAAAAATCAATTTAATTAAAATAAAATTCAAATAATTAAATTAAAAAATTAGACTGATAAATTAAAAATAATAAATATAATATTTTATTAACTAAATGATTAATTTATTTAACTTTTATGTTGACGGTAACAGAGTTTGATCGATATGACGTGTCAGTATGACGTATCGTATCCATTCATCATTTCCTCTTATCGAGTGGGCTCGGTATCCGACAAAAAAACCCAATCCGCGCTAAAAGTGTTGACGTGTCTCTTCAATTCGTGCCTCGCGTGACCCTCCACGTGACACTTCACCAACCTCCCTCTTAGCCTCGTCAGATTGTCTCTCTCATTCATTCACCATCACCAACCCTCTAATCTGTTTCAGCGCATTAAAAATGGTACATGCATATAAACATTAGTGTTATAATATGGTGCATGCATTTATAGATTAGTTTCATAATTACGTTCATTCAAAATAAAAATTATTAATTTTATCTTCGTCAAACAATTTAATTCTTTTATTAATTATATAGATATACATATACTTACATTAATTATTTA
The DNA here is from genome assembly GCA_031216115.1 of Senna siamea. Taxonomy (NCBI): domain Eukaryota; kingdom Viridiplantae; phylum Streptophyta; class Magnoliopsida; order Fabales; family Fabaceae; genus Senna; species Senna siamea. The sequence continues at coordinate 18,304,733 of CM062356.1, forward strand.
AGAAGCATAATTTAAAAAATAATTTTTATAATTTTTATCTCTTAATAATATTATTAAAATAAGTCAATTAATTACATGAATTAACTTGTGACGAGTTAAATGAATTAATTTCTTTTATCTATTTATTATCATGATAAGAAAATTATTAATCTAACTCATTTGGTAGGTTAAATAAATTAGTTCATTCAACTACAAAAAAGTTTTAAAAATTAATTAAAAATAATAATAAATTGCAATAAATACAAATAAACATAATTAATAATAATACAATGCATATTATTTTAACAATAACATAAGTTACACAACAATATATACCTTACAATTACAAATTTAAATTCTCAAAAACTCAAATACACTCCGTTAATTAAGTTTCATTGTTTCTCATTGTTAACATAAAACTAAATAACTTTGACTCAAGCTCAAAAAAATCATAAAACATAAATGAAAGTAACAAATCAAACAAACATAACATGAGATTCTTCAAGTCTCTTTAGTAGCATTTTGGTGGGTTGGTTTAGAAACTCAATGGGTTATTATTGGGTTAAATTTGTGGTTTTACTTTTCTGATGAGTTCTTTAAGTTAAAAATAAATAACTAAAATAAATAAAAAAATTTAGCAAAGAAACCCATACTTTAATTTTATATATGTAAAATATCCCATTAATTTTCTTGATATAAATACGCTTTGGACAAAAAATAATAATGGAAAGGAATAAAATGTTGAAAATTGTTTTTATCAAATTTTAAAATTGGAAAATAAATAATAAGAATCTTAAATCGAATAATGTTGTTTAGTACAAGACTTAAAAACTAATGACGCGTTTGCTTTTACTGTTTCTTATTTTTATTGTTATTGAAAACAAAAAATATAATTAAAATTACGTTTAGCAAAATTTAATTAAAAATATTTTTAAAAATTGACTAAAAACATGAAATATTTAAAAAATATTTTCAACGTTTTCATATATTAACATACTTTATTCTTGTAATTTTTTTAAAAAATAAACATTTCAATTGCATAAATATTATTATTTAATAATAATTAAATTTTACAAATTAATCAAAAATTATAACCATTGAAAAATAAATATAAATAAAATTTTAGCTCTAAAAAAATATGTTCTATAATTTGTAAAATTTAAAAAATAATAATAAAAACAAAAACAAAAATTATTTTTATAAAGTAAACAAACATTAATAAACGTAAACGTGTGCGGTGCTGATGCCACATTGAACTAAGACTAGGGAAGTTGGAAATTGACGATCATCATGATTCTTTGCTTCACAAGCGACGAGAAGAATATAGTGAGGGCCCACTCGTTCTCCACTAACACACCATCCATCCAACAAGTGACGTTGCTGGGCCCCCAAGCCTAAGCCCTAACCAAGGCCTATTTCTCTTAGAATTAAACTTGTGTATAATTTTTTTATATATTTATTATTGAAGTTTTCAATTAAAATATATTTAATTTTTATAAACAATAAATTATTTATTTACTATTCAAATTACTAAAGCAGGTCCAAAAGTCGCGATTAAATCACTAAAAAATTGTTTAAAAAGTACAAATCATAGAATATTCCTTTTCGATTATACTTCTAATTCTTTAAGTCAATAAGACGAACAAAAAAAAAAAACAGTGTACAAATATTGAATTTTAAAGAGTAACGGCCTATCTAAGTAAAAAAAAAAAAATCTTAAATATATAAAATTATTAGACACTCATAAAATAAAAATACATCTAAATCTTTGACACAACGATTATCAAGACAATAGAGCCCAATCATCCACAAACAACTTGGACACGTAAGGCAATCAATCAATCAAATCTTAAATCATCATATATAAGTTAATTTTTAACTAAATAATAGATATTAAAAATATAAAAAACCGCAGTCAAATTTTTTTGTCGATTTCTCTTAACAATAATGTCTTATTGTCTATTGTTCTAGTATAACTATTATATATATAATGGTTTTATTATTAACAGAAGTAATAAAAATTTTATTAAAACAAAATATTGACTCTTGAGTTTAATTTTTATATATAAAAATGTTCTTATAAACAAATTTTATTTTTAGTATAAAATTTTTATTAATTTAAACAAAAATAATCAGAGTTGAGTAAATTTTGAATACTAAAAATTTGGACAAAAATTGTATAATATTTTCATGGTTGTTTTATCGTAAACTCCAATATTCGTATGTTTTGCCTAGCTAGCTAGGTGACACGTGTCGAATAAACATCTGGAGTTATTCCAGGGTCCCACGGTCCCACCAGGCACCGACCATATGACTCGCCCCATGTTCCCTAGTCCCTACGGCCCTACCCCTATCTCTATCTGCTTTTGCTTGCATCATCACTCTTCATCGCCACTGTCTTTTTCCTCGTCCCGCGTTTTTTATTTCAAACAAACGCACTTCTCCAATCTCCACCCACAGTTTTCAATTTTGACAATTGAATTTGAATACACACGCAGTCACACTTCATCCTCATTATTAATTACGTACTATGCCCTAGCTAATTATTTTTATATTTTAATACTTTTTAACCAATTTTTTAAATAAATAAGTTATTTGATTTTAAAAATTATTCGTTTGTAAAAAATTGGTGTTTATTCATTTTTTTAAAAATAACTTATTTCAAAATGGTAGTAAACGTAATTTTTTTATTATGAGAATAAAATATAAGATTAATTTTTTAAGACAGTTATTATATATAACTTCACTCAAATTTATTACCTATCATAATCATTTTTCATTTACTCTCTCAAATACATATATTTTGTAACTCTTTTATAGTATTTTTTTCCTAAAAATTTATCTAAAAAAACTTCAAACTAAATAAAAATTCACAGCTTGAAAAAGTAAACATTAAATATGCAATTATTCTTGCTTACTCAATCCAACAACTAAACACAGGTGGTATTGCATGCTAAAACAAAGAACGTGAATGGATTTCAATCTATTATTTGTTTTTATTCTCTTTTTCTAGCACGAAATTTCATATTTAGAATATTAATATAATAGGACATGTGATTAATTATCTTTTACTGCAACGAATGATTAATGACAAAAAGTAAATTAATTTTTTAAAAAAATTATAAAGATCAAATTACGCACCTAAAATTATGTGGACCGACTTAAACATTCAATTAAAGTGTTTAACAAAAAAGTAATAAGTAAAAAAATTTAGCTATAATTTTTATATGTTTATTATTAAATTTTTTAATTAAAAATTAATATGTATATAATTTATAAAACTCATAATTAATTTTTTCAAAAAATAATATATATATTATTTTAATTAAAAAAATTTATAACAAAAATATAAAAAATTACATAAATGCCTAATCTTAATAATTAACCACTGAATTGTTCAGGGCCGGTTTGGCCAAAATTTTAAATTTTTCTTTATTTTGAAATGATTTTTTTAAATAGAATTTTAGCAAAAGTACTATATGAGATGAAAGTTTGCACAATTTTTTTTTTTTGCCCAAGTTTTTACACAGTTTCACTGAAAAATATTTTTATTAATATTTGAGAAATAGTTTATGTTTAAATAATTTGAATTAAAAATATTTTTGACTGTCAAATTATTAAAAAGAACATGTATAGATTTATTTTGTTATTAGTATTATTTAAATAGATAAATTGTTATAAATATTATTATTGTTATTTTTATTAAGTGATTATTATTGATTAATTAAAAAAATAAAAATAAATATTTTTAAAAAACATAAATTTATATATTAATGCTAGACTCTTATTTCTACATCTTATATATATATATATATATATATAATTACTCTACACACAAAGAGTTTGTATTTTTGAAGGTTTTAGAAAAAAAAATTAACAAAATTATGATAAATAAAAATTTTTAGTAAGACTATTTTTATCATAAAATTTTTAATTTTTAATTTCTGTTTTTGCCTAAAAACAGAATTTATAATTTCTATCATCTGTTTCACAACCACAATTGAAATATTACTTATGCTATTAAAATTAATTATTTTTTTGGATAGTTAATTAGCTCCCTCCCCATGCCATGCATCACGTTGGAGTCCAGGCTTAAGAGTTAAGATATACAAACTATGAGCTTCTTTGGATATGTATGAGAGACTATGTAGTTGAGTTACATTAAAGTTTATTACTGTCATTTTAGTTTAATTATTTGTTACTATAAATCGTCAAAATTGTATTTATTTAATTTCCTGAAAATAACATATTTATGTAAGTATAATAAGTTGCAATCATATTCTTTTTCTTTGTTTTGAAAAACTACAATTTTTTTCAAAGAGGTAAGAAAAATTTATAATTTTATTTGGATCAAAATTATCTTATATTTATTATTTATATAATTAGGTATATATTAGACCAATATAAAAAATTATTTTATTCAAAAAATAAAATAACATTATTATTTTAACTAAAAATAATAATAATTTGTAAAATATATTTTTAATAAATTATCATTTTTAAAAAATATAAAATAATATTATTAAGAGTATTTTAATCTAAATAAATAAAATTGCAAATATTCTAATCTTTTAAAATAAAAAAATGTAAGTCCTCAAAATAGAGAGAATAGAAATATAATTTTGATCAAAATAAAAAAGAGTATAATTTACTGTATTTATAACTCAAAATAATCATATATATATATATACACACACTAGAGACTTTTTATCCACAAATTTATATGCCAGTCCCTCTTCAAATTTTAAAATATAATATAAAATAATTATTATAATTTTAAAATAATATATTAAATAATAAAAAATTATTTAATTTATTAACCTCTTATAATTTTTTGTTATATTTATTTTTTGTTATATTTTTACGTTACATATTATATATTATAAAATATATATTTTTCAAGATGTGACAATCATTAATTATAATATTGGTATACACTCAACGCTTCTTATCCTTCAAATTGTTTTGATGAACATTTCACATCATTTTAATTATTATTATTATTATTCTTATAAACCCATCACCTATTAAACTTGTGGATTAAATATTGGTGAATGATTGAAGGAAGACCAGCACACAAAACCAGATGAGATATGAAGCTTAACCTTCGGGAGACAAAGATTCTGTGGAAGAAATGCAAGTGGGAATTAAAGTGATGGGAACACCAGATTCTTTTCTTCCAAGAAATGCTAATAAAAAACACAGGATTAGTACTCTCTCTATCTCCCTATTCTCTAGTCTAGCGTGGAATGTTTGGCACAGTTTCCCATCTCCCACTTTTACATTATTTTCTCTCTCACTGTTTCCTTTGACTCATAAATTTGACCAGTCAACCAATTCAGCATCACTAGCTAATCCCTCCCACATATGTTTAATATTTCTATATATTAATATGCCCCACCACCTGTTTTTGCACCATCCAATCTTGGATCAACTTTAATCTGTTATACATAAATATATCCCACAACACCATGCATTTTTCAAACAAATCTTTACTCTAATCAGCATATATATATAAATATATATATAAATAATTATTTCTCATTCTTATATATATATATATATATAGGGTGCACCCAAAGCAAGACTACCTCTCCTATGGGATCCAATGGAAATATATCAGAGTGGGATCAATCATTGTTAGCTAATTATCTTCAACAACTTTAAAAGATAATGATAGTTCTAAATTAAATTTAGTAGCTATAGTTATACTTATATGGCCTATTTTTTCCCCCCAACTACACTCCAAGTATCCTGCTCCACATATGGTAATATGGAGGCATTCCATTTCATCCTAATTTAGGAACAAATTATCAAAAGGTGGGTACTTGCAGAGCCCATATATATATATATATATATATATATGAAAGCCATATGATTGTTAACTTGTTAATTATTTGTGTAGGATTTGGACATAATAATAGCTATGATTTGTTAGGTTAGCGATCACATTGGGTGGATTGCATGTTCATTTATACATCGATCCTCTTCATTATTATTCATTGTAACCATACATAGATGTTCATGTTCACTACATATATAGGCTCTTAACTTTTCTATAAGCAATCTTGATTGAAGAATGAGCATATAAGTTAATTAAATAGGGAATATATATATATATATATATATTGGAGATGGCTTGTGGAAAAAGAAGAGTACTTTTGTTACCGACAGCTAAGTGACAAAGCACCATTAATCCAATTAATTAAGCTGTTGATAATATGACAATAAGACAAAATCAATCATTCCATTGCTTCTTTGATGAATTGACAAATTAATTAAGAGTAAACTATTATTATGATATTTAAAAAATATATTTCGTCTGATCACTTCAATTTTAAAAAATGATAAAAAATTATCAATTTTGTCCTCCAAATAAAGTTATTCAAATAATCTGGTCTATATAAATTACGAAAAATTTGATTTGGTGCTAATAGTTGGGAGTGAAGTAGTATTGCAAAATCAGATATAGATAATTAAATAACTGAATTATATGAATAATGATATAAATATAATATGAGAAAAAATATATTTTATTTTTTTAATTATGCATATATAATATATCGTCTATTTAAACTTTAATTTGTAATAAATTATTTTTTTGAATAGTTTAAAATATTTAAATTTTATTTAAAAAGCTTACATGTTTTATTTTTTTTCTTATCCAATCTTTCTTCACACATAAATTAAGGAAGAAAAGGAAAAAAAATTATATAATAGGCATATTGTTGTTAAATTTAATTATAAACATAATATTTTTTAGTATTTTGAATAATTCAATAGAGTAATTTGTAAAGTTTTAATAAGTAATATATTATATAGACATATCTAATTAAAAGAGATAAAATATATTTTTTCCTATAATCTACATAACTGTTAGCATTATATGAAATGTTTGTTTAATATGTTCATTAAAATTTTATTTTTTGAAATAGTTTTTTCGAACAATTCAATATTTACGTTTGTTACAGGATATCTCACCGACAAAAATGTCAGACATGAAATTCATGATTATTAATAAAATCTTAGTACACAATTTTTTTGTTAATGAGACATTTATGTAAGAAACATAATGATTAAATTATTTGAAATATAAAATTAAGATAAAATACATATTGTAATCACTAAAACAATAATTAACTCACTAATTAACAATGGTTAGCTATCTCATTAGCTTAGTTTGGCATATGTATACACACACATACGTAAAATTCTAACGAGAAGGTGAGAATTAAGGAGAGGAGATATATATATATATATATATAGATATATAGATATATAGATATATAGATATTGGCATATTGCATGCGCGTGCAGTACTACTAGAGCGACACAGATTAGTATAAATAGAATAATTAATTTTTCACAATACAATAAATTAAAGTTTAAGGTCATGTTTGAATCTAAAATAAATAAAATATGTATTTTGAGAATAAAAATTATTCTGAATTCTAATTTTTTAAAATAAAAATATAAAAAATAATTAAGCTGAATACCAGCAAGCATGTCCACATACGTGCAATGATATATATAATGGTTAAGTAATGAATTTGAAATGAATAGTAGTGTGTGGAGCGAGTGAGTAAGGGAGGTGATTCGAAAATGAAGAATGAAACAAAAGAAACCCTACGTGTTCCAATAAGTGGTAGTTGAGTAAGACAAGTGAGTACATATATGATTGAGAGAGAGGGACCACCGCGAGGCAGGAAGCACCCAAACAAGGTAAAGCGAAAGAGTGATGAGGTTGGTAGGTACGATATTGGAGTGTATATATCTATATAATATATATATATATAGAGAGAGAGAGAGAGAGAGAGAGAGAGATGGAATTATGGAGGCAACGTGTTCCATGTAAAAACGATAAAACGAAGCAAATGGAGTGAACAGAGAAACAGCGAAGAGCGATTGTGTAGCAAAAGATGAAGGGAAGATTATTATCGTGTGTCACTGTCAACTATGTCTCCCTCATGTCCCCATGCATCATTACCAGTCCACATCATCCCAACATTCAACAAACCACCACAACACCTTCATTCATCAATATCCATTTAATTAATGCTTTTTCTCTGTCCCCACCCAACTCATCATATGCATCCAAACACATCTCATATCTCCTTCTTCTTCCTCCCTTCTTAGACCAAATCTTTGTTTTTCTCATCAATCTCTAACTGTCTATACATCATTTTAATTTCTTTCCATTAATTAATTCTCTCTCACTCATTTCTCATGTAATTTTATATTCAACTTTAACAATAATAATGTAATTTTTATATATTAAACATAATTTTATTTGTAAAAATTAAAAAAATAAATTGTATCCCTCTTTTTTAAAAAATTTTAAAATTATATTTTTTTCATTCTATTTTAAGAAGTTACATTTTTTTTGGGCACAAAAAAAAGTTTAAGAGAGAGAATGATATTTCCATTTGAAGTTAAAATAAATTTTTGAGTTTAAAGAATACTTATAAATTATTCGTCAATGAAAGATGACTTAAATTTAAATTTAAATTATAATTCATTATTTTATATTTAAAATTATATATTTTTTAAAAGATAAAAAAGTTTACAATTTTGTTTAACTAAACTAATGTTATGTTTATTATTTATGTAATTAAATATATATTTGAATGATAACTTAAAATAAAATAAAATAATTATTTTAAACTCAAAATAAATAATAATAAAGTATTATAATTTTTTAAAAAATATTTTAAGAAAATTGATAATGCTATAAAACGTATTTTAGTATAAATTTTAAAATAAAAAAATTTTGGTTTGGTTTAATTATTATAATAAGATGGAACACGAGGTTTAAATGTTTGGAGGCTAACTGCAAAGGCTGAGAGAGAAGAATCGCCGAGGTTTTGGGCGATGAATTGGGAGGGAAGTGGTGGATAGGTGGGGACCTGCAAATGTGGGCCCCAGAAATAGTTGCATCCACGCGAGAGAGGGACCCACCAGCACAGAGGCAGAGGGTAAGGTGTGTGAATGAAAGAAAGAAGAAAGAGAGAGAGAGAGAGAGAGAGAGAGAGAGAAGAGTGCAGAGTTTTTCTTTTCTTTTAGTTTGCGGTTCGTAAAATGAAACCGTTGTAGAAACAGAATTGGGTTGGAAGGACTGGAATTTTCCAAATGCTTTCTCTGCGTGCAAGCCAAACTCATCCATCATCATCTCGTACGGTATAAACAAAACCCTCCCATCATTAACAACCCCACCTTCTTCTCTCTCTTGACCCATTGCTTTATATATATCTGGGACCTCATCTTCTGTTACCTCACTTTGCATGACCGCTTCAACCTTCTCTCTCTTAACGCTACCTAGTAGCTACCTTGCTTCTCTGTGTTCACACCCTTCTTTCCTCCCCATTATACCAACAACCAATACACTCATACCCACATACAAATTCTTCTTTCATTTTCAGTTCATTTCATTGTATGGATGGATCCTTCTAGTGTACAACAACACCAGGTAGGAACCTCGTCACATGCCTCATATCTTCTCTATGTAGATATATACATGCCTTTTCTTTTACCTTTCCTCTTTCCCAAGGGAATATGATTTTGGCTTTGGGTTGTACTGTTGTTATACACCTATGTAGAGGAATTGATGAATCTAGTTCTCAAGTAAAGTGATTCATCAAACATTATTTTATGTCTCAATTACCACTTGGGAAATTAGGGCAAACTTTCCCCATCTTTATCTTTGAGGAATGAAAAATCTATGTTCTTCTTGGTACAAATTTATGCCTTTTTCTGAAAGATTAGTTTCTAAATTGGCAAGGCCAGTCATGACTTTATTGTCTTTACTTTCTGAATATAAGAGTGCATACATAAACCACTCAATTTCATTTTTTCAGCTGGGGAAAAATTGTACTGTACTGGAATACTAATAAATACTTGCTCATTTAATTTTGTTTGTGAATTTTACAGCAAATGTCGAACCAGTCACTGGAGAACATGATAGCTTGCTCAAAACCACAAGAGAGGAAGCCAAGGCCACAACCAGAAGAAGCACTGAAATGCCCAAGATGTGACTCCACCAACACCAAATTTTGCTACTACAACAATTACAGTCTTTCTCAGCCAAGATACTTCTGCAAGTCATGCAGGAGATACTGGACCAAAGGAGGAACACTGAGGAATGTTCCAGTAGGTGGAGGCTGCAGGAAGAACAAGAGGTCATCATCATCAAAGAGAGTCCAAGATCATCAAGCACTCACACCCAGCAACAACCCACTCACTACTACTTTCTCTCCTTTATCTTATGATTCCAATGATCTCACCCTCGCATTAGCTAGGCTCCAGAAGCACCCCTGTACCACAGGGCCTTTGGGTTTTGATGAACATGATCTTTCAATCTTGGGGAATCCCACAAGCAGTGCCCATTATGATCTTCTTGGCAATCCCACAAATCCTGTCTTTTTAGATGCATTTAGAAGTGGGTTCATGGAAACCCAGAATAATAATCTACAGAATCTGTACTGTGGATATGCAAATGGGGACATGGGAGAGGTGGATAATGGGAATGCTAGTGAGGTTGGAGTGAGTGAAGAGATGATGCTTCCCTATGATCAAGAAATCAGTAATGCCCCCACAACTCAAGCAGTGACGGTCACCACCATGAAGCAAGAGATAATGGGTAATGGCAGAGAACAGAGTGAAAACAGTAGGGTGTTGTGGGGTCTCCCATGGCAACTCAATGGAGATATAAACATGGGTGGGCTTGAATCAGGAAGAGCAAGTTGGAACAATGGTCTTAATGCAACTTGGCATGGCCTTCTCAATAGTCCCCTAATGTAGACAGACAGACAGACACAAAAACACTGATGAAGTTTCTCCACTCACCAGAAGAAACAAACAGAAGGCACTGATTTTCCTCTCTCATGACTGAAATATCTGTTTTAAGTTAAACTTTGTATCCTCTTGAGTTTAGAGTTTTTGGGTTAATATGAGAGATTTGATTCACCTGAATCACCTCTCTTTTTCTTTCTCGTTTGCTGTTTTTTTTAGAAAAAAATGTCAAATTTTTTGTACTAGTTTGTTATTGGTTAATAGACTAATGAAATTTGAGATTTGTTTGCTAATGCTAACCAAGTCTGAGTCTCTGACTTACAATGAAAATGATGTTTGGTAGTTTTGTCGTGCCTGAGTCTGAACACTCCGATGTGTTTGGTTTTTGAAATGATGGTGATGTCAAGATAATCTGCCTAGATTGACTCGTATTTTCATTTTTCACCTGCTATAGATTCCTAGAATTAAAAATTATATAATATTATATTGGAGAGGATGAGAATTTCTCGTATCCCTAAGAATTAAAAATTTCAGTGAAGCATAAGCGTTAACTTCGGGAAGGATTTTTATCTCTCTTGCCACTTAGCAGACCAAATCCGACCTAGGATTTGGGCATGAGAAAACAGTGAGTTATCAGATTAAAAATTATTTGAATATGCCTCAACATTACTGGATCATGATTTGAACATTTTTCTTAGAGATTTGTATTTTAAAGTGTAAAAAAAATCAACGGACAGGGATTATGCCAGCTTCCTTCTTGCTTTTAGCAGTTATTCTCTCACAAAACGAATTGTATCGATTAGGGAGTTTAAATGCTTAATTTAGTTTAATTTTATCTTAAAATTGAACTAAATTAATAGAATTAATTTTTAAAATATATAGATATTGAGAGTTTTATTTTTAGTCAATTTGATTCAATTTTAAAATTAATTTGGTTTGTGTTAGTTTAATATTTTTATTTTAAAATATATTAAATAAAATGTTAACTTTTTTACATATTTTATACAATTATAAAATCTAAAATAATAAATACATAATATAATTATAAAAGATGCTCTCTTTAATTATTCAGAAGTAAAATATTAAAATATATATATGGTTTGATTAAAAAGAAATGAAAAAATTATAACCCGAAAATCAAACAAAATCATTTGATTTTGTCATTTTCAAAATTAAATTAATTCTTTTTTATTTTTTTTATTTTTAATCGATTTGATTTAATTTAGTTTAATTTTTTTAATTTAAATCGGTTTTAAACTTATCGACCACCAAATGTGGTTTAAATAAAAAAATAATTTAATTTATTTTTTTATATTTTTATTATTAAATTTTTTAATAAAAAATTAACTTAATTTTTATATTTTTATTATCAATTTTTTTAAATAAAGAATGACATGTGTTTGATTTAGACAATTTATTTTTTCATAATTAATTTTTTTTAAAAAAATTATATATTTTATTTTAATTAAAATTTTAAATATTAAAAATTTAAATAAGTATATATGTAAGTCTAGTCCTTAAACAAATTGACCACTTCTTTATTGCTCACAAATGACATAATTATAAAACCCATTTTTTTAATAAAAAAGGAAAAGTTAATGGCACAAAAGGAAGGAGAAGAACCTCTCCGGTCTTGAGCTATATATTTTTAAGAGAAAGTAGATTTCTAGAAACGAATAATTATAGGAATAGAATATAAGGTTTAAAAATTGTTCAGATCTGGCAGAGAAAATACGAAATTTTCTTCGATATATTTATCGTATGGCCTAAATTATATAGAGCTAATAAAAATTTTTAAACAATAAATATTGGAAAAAGTAAGCAATAAATTGTTAACATAAGGATTTTTTTAAAATTTGAATTTATATATAATAAAAGTGGGTCTGATCAGCTCATCTAAACACTCAGACAATTGCATGACAAACATGTATTGACTATTTTATTTTGTTTATACAATTAATAAGGATATGTTCAATTATTTATCAAGTATATATGCCATTCACATTGCTCACTAGCTTTACTTTCTTTTTCTGACTTAGAAAAATCTTTTCTACTGCATTTTTTGTAGGTCTCTTCCAAATTATTGTGTTACACATTCTTATATATCTAGTTACAGAAATATGTTATCTATCTCCAGAGAATATATGGATTCCTCGAGAACATATAGAAATATGTTATCTTACTCTTAAGAAGATTGAGGCAGTAGGAGATTAAAGTTTTTCATTTGGTTAGTGTGAAACTTGAGTTTGACCTAAAGAAAGAAAAGTATGAAACTTGAATTTGATGAGATTGAATCCTCTATATTTGAGAAATAATTCATTTCTCTAAAGTTAAAGAAAGATAAAAAAAATATATTTAGTCATTAAAATCATTTAGGATACGTGGGTCCTTATCATTATAGATTTTTTATTATTATTTTTTTATCTCTTTTTAACTTTAGAAAAATATATTATTTTTTAAATTTAAAAAATTTAAAAATCAAATTTAATGATGTGGTACCAAGGCCAGTCTGATTTCACATCATTTGAAAAGTAATTAATAGCGACCTATTTTGTGGATATCAAATGAGCTTTTTTTTTTCTTCTAAAAATTTAAGTTATTCTCAAGTTATATTAAACTTAGGATTAATTTTTATTAAACCAAAAATATTAAAATAAAAAATTCACAATAAATATATTTTTTAATATTTAAATTTATGTCTTCTTTTTAATAAAAATAAGGACGCCTCTAAATCAACAATTTGTTAGTAAATAAATTTTACTTGATGTACAAACCAACCTCGAATGTCACATCTAAAAAATTGGCCCAATTGTGGTAACGGTGCCTTACTGATGTTTTTTTGTAGTTTTTCTTTTAAATGGTTGGGTCTTAATCTACGTAATATCTGGGATGGGTCGACGTCGGGCTCACCTCACTATTTTGGACCTGAACGAAAGCACTATTGGACTACGAATCTCAAATGAGGCCCAAACTAATTTCAAATAAAACAAAATAAAAAACATATTTTTTTAGAAAATTATAATACTAAATTATATAATATATGCAGAAAAAATTAATAATTTAGTCCAATATTAAAGCCATTTGAAAATATGTATCACATAGAAAAGTATCAATTATGACTCAATAGTTATTTAGACTTTACTAATTGAACGAAAATTTGTTTAACGTAACTGTTTTGATTGAAAGAAATGTTTTTTAAAACTAAAGCTAAACACTTTATTTTTAAAATATGAAATTAAGAGAAGAATAATTTTAAAGTATTAAATCATTAATTTGTCCTAGGTTAAAATATATATAATTTCTGTGAATCATAAGTTATGTTACAAATAACTTTCATTAATTATAAAAATTGATTTATAACTTTAAAACATTACAATTTATGTAAAAAAAAAATCCCTTTGTTAATTTCTTTCATCCAAAGCCCTAATAAAAAATAGACACATCAAATTATATTAAGAAGTTTTTGTGCACAAGGCCTAAAATTCAAAAAAAATTTTATACAACACTTAAAGTTTAAAGAAGTTTTTTGTATGATTTGATTTTGACCTTGTATCATTGTTCTTTTAGAGTGTGTTTGGGAGGAGAAAAGTGGTAAGGAAGGCAAGAAAAGAAAATTTAATAATTTTCTCCTTGTTAATGAATTTCAAGGTTTTATATTAACTCTCTTTAATTTTTTTTATTAATTTTAATTACTATAAATTATAAGATTTTGGATAATTTAAACAAAGAAAAAAATTATCACTTAACATTTCATTTTCTCTTATTCTTTTTCCCTTTAATTCTTTATCTTTCCTTCTTCTCCTTATTGTTAAGAATTTCAATATGTAATATATTAAATAAGTACCACATTATTTGAGAAAGAAGATGAATAAAAGCATAAATAATAAAATGTGACAATAAGAAAGTAAATAAGTCAAGAGAAAGATGGGTTTCATACACATAACAGAGGGCCACTAGAAGAGAAACGTAATTAAAAACTGACAATTGTCTCCTTATGGTTGAAATAAATGCGGTACTAAGTGTCTTTTACAAATGCGTTCGGAGGCCTTACATGTTTATATGTAAATATTGAATCTTAAAAAGTCATATTCACTCTATTTCTGAAATAATTGAGTTTCTTTAACTTTTATTTTATGTTTATTTTATTCTTTTGTAAAATGTAAGGTTAGGGTCAATATCCTCTTGATATGACTTAAATCTCTGATTATTGGGTTGTGAAGAGGAAAAGAGAAAGAATTAGAGGTAAAAGGAAGGTATTATTAATTATAGGCCATTTTCAGTGGTATTTCTTTGGCAAAAGATCTTAATTTCTTCCCTTCGCAGGTTAAATCAAATTCAAAAATTGCAGTCTCCCTTAATCAAGATTCTAACACTTTTCATTTTCATCCTCTGTATCCTTTAATTGACTCTTGCAGGTTAATTATGCAAGAATCACACCAAATCAGCGCCTTGGGTGTTAGTCTCACATTTAGGATAGGAATTGGATGATACATACTCAGACTTCTTGTATTGAACTGCTTATGTTTCTTTTTAACAGCATCATTTCTTACGAAAAAAGAAAAAAAGGAAAGAGGAGAAAAAAAAACGTTAAATAATATTTTATTCTTTTTTTATTTAAATTTTTTAAAATATTTTAATTTAAGATAATTAAAATTAATAAAAAAAAGTTAACGAATGTTACTATAAAATTTTTTATTTTTTTCACTTCTAAAATTTTAAGAATAAAAAATCAGAGAAAGATAAATTCTCTTTCATTTTTTTTTCCTTTCCCTCAATTTTCTTTCTACCAAATATATTTTTAGAGTCTGTTTCGAAGAGGAAAAATGGAGAAGAAATGAAGGAAATTTGTAATATTTCTATTATTTAGTTATTAAAATTTTGGATAAGGAATTGTAGAATTTTATGTAATCTTTTTTAATTTTTTTTTATTTGTTAATTTTAATTATCTCAAATTAAAAGATTTTGGAGTATTCAAACAAGAAAAAAAGAAAATTATCACTTAACATTTCTTTTTATTTATTTATTTTTTTTTTTAGGGTGTGTTTGTGAATGAGGAGGAGAAGAACAAGAAAGAAATTAAATGGAAAGGAAAGAGGAGTGAAAAAAATGTTAAGTGATAATTTTTGTTTCTTTATTTAGATCTTCTAAATTCTTTACATTTAGAATAATTAAAATTAATAAAATAAAAATGTTGAAGAGGGTTAACATAAAATTTTTTAATTTTTTTTTTATAATTTTAAGAACAAAAAAAAAGATTGTTAATAAGGACATATTTGGTAATAATTTTTAAAAATTATTTTTAATTTTTAAAAATAAAAGAATAAAAAAAATTTAAAAAAATTATTTTCAATAATTGTTCTTAAAACTTAAAAAAACATATTGGTGCTTTTAAAAATAATAATAAAAAAATAACAAGTAAAAGTTATTTTGTTTTTTGAGTTTGGAGGAAAAAGATGAACAATCATCTTGGGTCATCTCGGGGAATTGTTTTCATTAATGGCACTTCTGTAATTTTAGCTATTTCCTCTGAACCTTATTCCTTATCTCCCTCTTATCTCTGCCTCTCCATCTTCAACATTGTGTCTGCCTCTCCTGTGAATCGTGCATCTTCAGCGTCGCATCAAGGTAAGCTTGAGTCCTCGATCTCTCTCTCTCTCTCTCTCTCTCTAATTTTCTTGATTTAATCAACTATGCTAGTTGGCTTTTGCATTCTCTACTTTCTCTGCTTCAGCCTTCTTTACTTACTTAGCCTCTACTTTCTCTGCTTCACTCTTCTCTACTTCCTTACCCATTACTGCCAATATATTCATGAAAGTTATTAGAGGGAAGAGAAGGGAAAAAAGTAATAAAATAATTTCAAAATTGTCACTTTCAAATGATTATGAAATGGGTTCTTTTAAAATTGTATGATGTTTTAGAATATTCATAATTGTCATTTGCATTTTAGAATTGGGGAATATCTTGATACCTTTCTATTGTTTGACAAAATTACTGAAAGAAAAACTTCTTTGTCAACCAATAAAAAAAAATGATGTGTTATATGAAATCATGAAAATGATTCTCATCAACTTGTTTGACATTTGCTGCTGAGTAATCACTCCAGAATTCAAAGTCAACTTGATCACTGATCTTACATTTCATATCTTGAAAACATGAAAATGGAAATGGGTTTGACTTTGGAGAGGTCGAGCTCCAAAGAGCTGACAAAGTAATGGAGAAGTCCAATGAGAGCTTGAGCCCTGAGAGCTCGATCTCCCTGTAGACTTCCCCAATGGAAATTCAACCATTTGACAAATTTTCACAGAGAAAAGCTTCTTGTGAATCAGTAGAAAAAGGAGCTTGGTGATAAATAATGAAAACTCAAAAATCAACATACCTTATTAAGTAAGGTGCCTGGAGACCCGTCATCATCAGCTTTGGGGGTTGTTTCCTTCTTAGGCTCACCATTTTCTTCAACCTTCTTCTCCTCTTGCTCAACCCTTATCTCCTAGTTTACCAACAATTCAGGCTCATTCAGGAGTTGAGCTCTCCTTGGTCTTGGGTTCGCTTGCACAGTTTCCCATCAGTTTAATTTCTTGGTTATATTTAACCTACTATTTTAGTTTGTTTGGTGTTTTGTTCATTCTTTTTTATTTTGACGTTGCTTAGCTTCTTTAATATTTGTATATTTTTTTAACTATTTGAGGTTATTTAATACTTACTAAATTATCAAGTTGCTATACTCATAGATGACAACTAGTGAGATTATAAAAATACAAGAAAATTCACTTTGGTCCAAGCTTGTGGTTAAATGTTATATAGATATCATGGTTGAGAAAGTTACCAAAGAAAATATGATCAATGGTGTATTTTCTCTTAAAGTGTGAAAAAACATGTTACAGAAAATAAATTATAAATGTGGACACTCTTTTACTTTAAAAAAAATAAAGCAAAAATGTAATACGTTACAAGGAAAGCATCGAAATAGATTGTTGTAGTATTCATAATTATATTTGCATGTGGGATCTACATGATAGATTGTTTAGAGAATGAGATAATAATAGAGAGGTCAAGTGAAA
The DNA here is from genome assembly GCA_031216115.1 of Senna siamea. Lineage (NCBI taxonomy): Eukaryota > Viridiplantae > Streptophyta > Magnoliopsida > Fabales > Fabaceae > Senna > Senna siamea. Next base: position 18,322,558 of record CM062356.1, read on the forward strand.
ATACAAATATGAAAAACACAAGTTATAATGTAGAAAATTTGTTAAGATTATTTGATGAAGATGCAATAGAAATGGCAGCACATTCTGAATACATTTTATATTAGATGTGATAACATTATCACAATTCTACATGAGAATAAATTAATTTGTATTGTTTATACATTTGATATAGTTAAATACTTTGTTTAATTTAATGTCAAATTAAGTTCAAACTTTATTTTTTAATTTTAATTTCATAAAAAATTATTATTATATTAGTTTATTAAAACTATATGAATGTTAAAACTTATTAATACAAAAAAAGCATGTAAATAATAATTTCATTATGTAACAAAAATAATGAAGAAAATTTATAAATAAAAATTTAGAATCAAACAAAGTTTTTTGTTTTCAAAACTTGTTTCCAAAATAATTTTATCAAATAATTTTTTTTATTCTTTTTTTTTCAAAACAAATTAATCAACCAAGTTTTTTTATTTTTGTTCTTCCAAAACTTGTTTTTAAGAAAAATTTTTGAAAACACAAAAGAAAAACTGTCATCAAATAAGGCCTAGGATCTGTTTGAAAGGTGTTGTGTTTTATTGTTCTTTAAAATTATTTTATAAAATTAGTTATGAAAATTTATACTAATATTATTTTTATGAATTTATATATATGCTATTAATAAAAATATTTATTTTTGTGTTTCTTTTGTTTTAAAAAATTAGAATTCAAAATATCTTTTAATTGTTCTATATTTTTTATTTTTAAAATACATATTTTATTTTTTAATTCTATATCAAAAATAATTATTCAAACAAATTTTTTACTTCTTTATTTTTAAAAACTAAAAACAAATTTTAAAAACTACAATCAAACATAAAAAAAAAATTGTCATCAAATAAGACTCAATTCTCTTCTTTTTCTTTCATTTTCTTTAATCTACACAGACCCTTAATTCCTTCATTTTTTTTTTATCTTTCTCATTCTCAAAAATACTTTAAAATTTTTTATTATTAATTTATAAAATTATATATAATATAAAATAAAATATATAATATAAAAAATATTAAAAATAAAAAATTTAATTTATGATGCAATATATTGTCTTTTATTATCCAGAAATGCAGCTGTACCGACGTGACGTTGGTTTCCTGATTTCCTGTATAGTTTGACTAGTGACTGGGACCCACATTGCGCTTTTTGGTCATACGGGTGGGGACTGGCTCTATAAGGAGCTCCAAAGCCCAATGTCTTTGATTGTCATTTAATAACAACGAAGCAACCAAGCGAATTTTGACGGTGGCAAATTTTTTGTCGGAGAATAATTTGAGTTTTTTTAGGATAAAATACATAATTTTTTTTTTTATTTTGACTTTATTATAAAAAATATTTTTAAGTTTTAAAAGTTAATAAAATTTTTTTTGAGCTTTTTAAATCATGTAAATAAGACTTTTTTATTAAATTTTTTATTCAAAAGTTAATGATTAAATTTTACGTCAATATAATTGACTTCACATAAATAAAAATGTTAAGTTGGTGCCAAAGGTATTTTAATTTTTTTTTTCTCTTTCTTCCTTCTTCTTCCTTCTTTCTTCTCATTTTTTGTGCAACGCAAGGATAGACAGTGGCTAGAGCAGTGCGAACGAGAGAGCGAGGTGAGACGAGACCACCACTGGTGGCCTTGACCTATCGCACCAGATGACAAGGGCGAAGTGCGATGCATCACATTATTTGAAATAGAAAGGTCATGGGCGCGATGGAGATAAAAGGTCGCTCAAGTGTTCACAGCAAATTGTGATAGATCTGTCACGAATTATTACTACATCAAAACGTTCTCCACATATTTGTTTGTCACTTGTGCCTATTGATCGCGTCCATCACTGTTGCTGATGACAGGAGGAAGAAGATGAGGGAAGAAAGAGAGAAAAAAAATAGAAAATACCAAAATGTCCTTTGTGTCAATTAACTCAGTATTTTTGTCTACGTAAAGTTAATTGTATTGATGTAAAATTTAATCGTTAGTTTTTAGATACAAAATTTAACATAAGAATATTATTTACACGATTTAAAAAGTTTAAGAAGTTCCTTGTTAATTTTTAAAATTAAAGGATATTACCTGTAACAAGGTCAAAGTTTATAAGAATTTTATATATTTTAAAATTTTTTTATTATTGGATTATGTTAAAACTTATATTGTATAAAAATAAAAAAAATATGTAACATAAATTTTAATTAAAAAAAAATTTCATAACATTTCCTATTCCCTCACCAAATTAGAGAAGGATTTGAGATTTGAGAACTAGTTCACACTTGTTTGACTCTCACTGGCACTATCCTCGTCTTCTAAAAGTCACTCCCTCAACTTTGTGTTCAAACGATAAAGATATAAAAAAATGATTATGAATATTTTAAAATATAAATTTTGAAAAAATAATAAAATATATTGAGAGAATAAAAAAAAATGAAAGATAAATTAAAGATTTATTATAAATAAATTAAGGTCTATCTGTATTTTTTTTTACATTTTATCTAATCATCAAAATTTATATTTTAGAGAATTTACTCTTTATAAAAACTGTACCTATTTTTTTTTTATTATACCAATACAATTCAATTCATCAACTTATAGAAAATTTTGTTAATTATTATAAATATATTCTTACAGTGTTTTCCTCCATATTTAGTTTTTTACATGGTCATCAAATTTAAGTAGAAGCCATACGCGCTAACAGATTGTATTGTTGGAAATTGGAATCACGTGCAACTACAACTACAAGCCTTTAAGCTATTTCCATAATCTATGCGACATATGTATTGCATTGCCGTTGCTTACTGCGATAACTATAACGTTTCATTCAAATTCTGTACAAATTAATATCCTACACAAAATTTTTTAGTCCTAAAATATTCTATTTATAACTTAAAAGAAAAAGGTTCAATTTGAGTGCACAACAGCAAAAGGATATTTAAGTCATTTCCTAACTGTCCTTATATAAATATATGTACTTGTAACATGGCATCCTCTAGCTATATCCATAGAAGAAGCTTGGGTTAATAGAGAAAGAAAGAAAGATGAGAGCAAGCAACCACTTGATTGGATTACTAAACTTCTTGACATTCTTGCTGTCAATTCCAATACTGGGAGGCGGCATATGGCTGAGCAGCAGAGCCAACAACACAGACTGCCTGAGGTTCCTGCAGTGGCCTCTCATCGTCATCGGAATCTGCATCATGGTAATCTCTCTGGCGGGTTTCGCCGGCGCGTGTTACCGCAACACCTTCCTCATGCGTCTCTACCTGCTGGTCATGTTCTTCGTCATCGCGGCGCTTGTGGGGTTCATCATCTTCGCTTATGCAGTCACGGATAAGGGGTCGGGTCGGGTCGTGATGAACCGGGCGTACTTGGAGTACCGTCTGGAGGACTATTCGGGTTGGCTGGAGGAGCGTGTAGCGAGTGATAGCTACTGGGGAAAGATTAGTTCATGTATAAGGGATTCAAAGGTTTGCAGCAAAATGGGCAGAACCGTTGGTGGAATGCCTGAAACTGCTTTTATGTTTTACACCAGAAAACTCACCCCTATTCAGGTATTTTCCTTTCCCTCTTATCTCAATCATATTTTTGTTAGATATCATATACTATACTAGTATAGGATAATGGGATAATAATAAATTCACATACAAAATAATACAGGTGGTATTTTAGACTAAAATGTAATTAATTTTGAAATAGTGTTTATTAAACATAATTTTCTGATACGGTGGTGCTAGTAGCTGGACTTATAAATTATGGGAGTTAAGTTTCAAGATCAAAAAATTTCGTCACAGATTTCATTGTCTAAATTAATATAAAAAATAAGATGGTGTTAGTAGTATATATACAACGTCTTTGTATAAGAATTTCAAGAGTTTTAAATATAGATACAAGATGATCAGATTTAATATTATTAAGTGTATTCTTTTAACTTGATTAAATCTAATAAAATAGATTAATTCTGGGCAAATTAAAATTCAACTATTTTCATTAAAAAAATATTTAATTTTGAATTAAAGTATTCACGAGAGGGGAGAGGGACAGTAGGCGCCATGTGGGGGTGATGGGTTTTGAATGCTCAAACCCCGAAAATGTGGTGGGTGGGCCAATCAGATGCAATTCATGTTTGACCAACAACAACATAAAGAAAACGAAAGAAAAGCATTTTTCATTTTACACAGAGTATAAAAATCCGAGTAAAGTACGTAGAAACAGCACCTGACACTGACACCATCATTGTTATATTTTGATAATGGTTTCAAATTTTAACTGATGATTTCTACAGTTTAAAATCGTTAGGTTTGTGACAGTGATACGTGAGTGCTGTTGCTGACACAAAGTTGCGTTATATTTTAGGTCTATAACACAATTAGCACCACTAATCTCCAAAATCAAAACGATATCTTATATTTATTTGCCACATAGTACAAACTTTATTATAATTAGTATTAATTATTAATTAATGTTTGGTTTTGTGTGGGGTTCATCATTGACACCCTCATAGGACCTTTCGGCTGTGGGAAACATGATATAACCTAACACTTGTCGCTTTCTGGGGTAACAAGGTCCTACACCCTTAATTAATAGGAATGTTTTCAGGAAACAGATTGAATAATTGGAAGCGTGGGTACCCTTTATCCTTTATATCATACTTATCTTTTAGGCTAGCTGTGGGTAAAATATATATCCTTAATATATCTTTTTTTTTTTAAATTTATTTTTCTGTCAATTTTTGCAATAGTGAACGGGAATAATGATTTAAGGTGGTGACTATAACCAGTGAAAGGGAACGCAAGGTGGTTGTTGTCGTGTCTCACTCAACCTTATCGTTAGGGTTGTGAGAGTTTCTTGTTTTGGGAAGAAGGATTAGACATTCTTCTTATCCTATAATCTAATCTAAGTGTGTTTGTTTTGCTTCAATTGGTGGATGAAGAAGCTAATGGCAATTTGTTGTGTCTCACCCATATTTTAATTTTTGCTCTCTTAGGCAGATATAGTTGTCTGATCTCTCAACTTTTGGTTACTCTAAGTTACATTAATTTCTTGCAACTATCTCTGACTCCTTCATTTTCTAGTGAAAGATATAGGTCATTATTAATTAAGACATAAATTTATATTTTTATTATCAATTATTTGATTAAAATAAAGTATATAAAATTTATTTTAAAAAAAATTATAAAATAAATAAATTATGTAAATGATACATGATAAAGATATAAAAATTATATCAAATTTATTTTTATTATTTAATAGCAAATGGACAAAAAAGAATAGAATATATTTATTTATTATTGTGTGCAGTCTGGTTGCTGCAAGCCTCCAACAGAGTGCGGGTACGCGTACGAGAACGAGACAGTGTGGAACACAGGAGGAGGAGTAGGCATGGGTGCGAACCCAGATTGCAGCAGGTGGAGCAACGATCAAAATGAACTTTGTTATGAGTGCGACTCTTGCAAAGCCGGAGTTCTGGCTAGTCTTAAGAAGAGCTGGAGAAAGGTGTCTGTCATCAACATTGTGGTGATGATCATTCTTGTCATCGCTTACATCGTTGCTTATGCTGCCTTCAGGAACAACCGCAAGATCGACAATGACGAACCCTCTGGTGAAGCCAGAATGACTAAAGCACATCCTACCAGAATTCACTTTTAACTTCTAATCAATCTTACATACCAAAGTCAAGTTATATATATAGTATATCTGGCTTCTGTAAATTAATTATACTCCTTTCGCAACAAGATATATACTCATTTTGGAATTTGTTCGATTAAATATGTAGTTCATATAGCTTAGTAAATGTGTGTTTGCTCTTCACTAGTCTCTCGTGACAGAATTGGTTCTGGATCATGTTTTCTCGGCAAGAGAGCTAGAGAGAGTGGAAACTCGTGAGGCTGTAATGCATGTCATCTTCAACGTAGCTTTGAAACAAGGATATGTGTGTGTGTGTATATATATATATATATATGCCTTCTTCCTAACTCATAAGCCCACGTAGGTCCAATCTCTAGTGGATTTGTCAGCCCATTTCTTCAACATGCTTTTTATTTTAGTGCCATTTAATTTTTTAAGCCTTTAGTGAGTTTCACGAAAAAAGAAAAAGACTCTTTAGTGAACCACTACTTGTATTGCATAAAAGCAATGAGCAAAATAATCTATGACCCAAATAACTGCCCGGTTTAATTATGATTATTACCTACTAGGAATCTCCATGGGTTGAGTTAGTTCGAGTTAAAGAATTTTTGGACCAAACCCAATTAATATACCATGAGTTGGGTTGAGTTTTATAAAATATAGCATAGAATTTGATCAAATTTAATTTGTATTTGTGTAGATTAGGTTGAAGAATTAAAATTTTAAAAAATAAAAAATATATTTTTATCTAATTTCTTCTAATAAAATAATATATAAATAGTAAATATAAGAAAATAATAATTATTTTCATTTATAAGTATTCAAATAAACTAATATCAAAATTATATCATTTTTCTATCTATATAAATATTAAGATAAATTAATTTTAAAATTTTGTCATGAAGTTTAATTTACATATACTATTCAAATTTGATTTTGTTTATTTTTTTTATTCTTTATCCATATGTATAAAAAAAGTAATTGATTGGAATTAATTGTTAAATATAAAAAAATGAAAAACTAAAATAATAAACAACATAAAAGTTTAACATATATTTTTTTGAAAGAAAAATTCAATACTTCGAGTTGGATGAATTAGTTTGGATTCATTTTTTTAACTCATAATGCAAATCATTCATGGCCAGTTGAAAACAAAAATAACCCAAAAAAACTAATTAATTTAACCCAAACCAACTTAATTATGCAGATTAAGTTGGATTCATTGCGTTGGATTTGGCAGATTAACCAGTTGATCTAACTCAATGAATACTTCTAAACCTAGTTGACTCATGAGTTATGTTGGATTAAGTCATTAATTGAGGATTGGGTTGGGTCATCCCAAAATTAAGCAATTTGACTTAATATTCTTTCTTTTATTATTTCATGTTATTTTACTATTTCATATTTATGGTATTTTCATTTAACACTTTATTTATATTAAATAACAAATACATATATATCGAAAACCTTATCAACTAACACTAATAAGTGTATAAACCATTTCTAAAATAAGATAAATTTACATTTATAATATAAAATTCAAATTTTTATATTTTAAAATCTTAAATTATAAAAAATTATAAAGGTTAAATTATTTATATGATCTATATAATGTTACTTAATTTTAATTAGGACCCTGTAAATTAAAATTTTGACTGATTCCCCCCTGCCTTCTTGGTTCCTTACTATGTGTGAAGTCATTAGTGCATGGGTTCTAATTGGTGTACTAAAAAAAAAAAAATTGTAATTGAATCTTTATAATTTAAAAAATTTTTAAATGAGTTCCTAAACTTAAATTTTTTTTTTTAAATTTTTGTTAAATTTTGATGATATATAATTATATACAATTTTAATATTATGAATTTACTTAATTTAAGCCAATCCATTTACATTATCTAGCATAAATTGTATTTCATTTCATATATAAGTTTTTTTTACATTATTATTATTATTATTATTATTATTATTTATTGTTCTCTCTTTGTTGACATAAATTATTTATATTTAAAGCGTTAAAATATTATATATTGGTAATATTAACAAAATTTAAAATAATTTTGACAAAAATTTGACAATAGGGACTAATTTAAAAATTTGTTAAACTATAGAGACTTAATTATAAATTTTTAAACTATAAAAACTTAATTAAAAATAAGTGAAACTATAAAAATTACAAGAATAATTTAATTAATATTATAAAATATAAACCCTATGGATCTATTGGTGCTGTTTTTTTTTTGGGTAATTGTGGTATATGTTTGTTTTGTTCAGCTGTAAAATAATGTCCTTAAAATTTTATAATTTAAAATTTTTTCCTAATAAAATGTCTAAAATTTTAAATTTAAATAAATTTAAATCTAAATTCTAAAATATAAACCTTAAAATTTCAAAATCATAAAATTCTAATGACATTATTTTATTAGGCCAGCCCAACACACACACACACACCCCAAAATTACAAAAAAAATGGTTTTATGCTTATAATATTTTAATTTAATATTTAAATATTATATTGTAAGGGTAAATTTTTTATTTTAAGAATAATTTATATATATTTATTATTGTTAATTAATTTTTTTAAAAAATACTAAATAGCATGATAATTTTATGACTTTCAACCTTTATTACTCTTTAATTAATGTCTTTATATAAAGATGATTAAAATACTCATATCTTATAGGTACTTATAAAATTTATGTGTTGAGTTTAAGTTTGAATATTAAAAGAGCAAATGTAAGTCTCGAGAGGGTGGTATAATACTCGAGCCTAGATGTGCTATTTATAAATTATTTAAATATTATTTTTATATTATAAATATATTTTTATTTTGTTTTATTAAATATATATATATATAAATTATGTTATTTACTTCAATTTTATTATTAAGATATTTTAAATTTAATAAAAGCTTATAAATTATTATATTTAATAATTTTGTAAAGATAAATTTGTTAAAATTTTATATTGATTGTATATTTGAAGTTTACATAATATAATTTATGTGACTTGTATATTTTATTTATAAATTTATATGTAGATAAATCATAATTTAAAGAAAAAGTTTAATCATTTTAAAATTTTTTTAAATAAATAGGTTCATGTCTGAATATTTAATAATTTTACGAGTTAAAAAATAAAAATTAATTTTGCTGCTTGGTCAAATTTGAGTTCAAATATAAAAATTATAATACTTTGTCCGTAATCTATCCATAATCATTCCTATCTTTAGAGCATGGATTAGAGTGATTAAGACATTTTAGTTGAATGATTAATTATATGAAGATCAATGGGACTAAGCTTAGCCAGTTAACAGGAGTTTAGGAAAACAAAGGTTATGTTGTGCGCCTCCATTGATTATTCTCTTCATTTATCGTAATCAGTGAAACACACTAATAATGTCAATAAAAATTTTCAAGCATATAAATTATATTATCTTATTGACCAATAAAATTTATTAATTTTTTTTTAAACTAGAGGACTCATAAGATATATAAATAAGAACATTTTATTAAATTTTATCGATTAAATGAGTTAAGACAATAAATAAACTATTTTTTTTTTTAAATATCAAATTGTAGAGGCCTATTTTGAATAATTTGATTGCCTAGTTTTTGTACATGTCATGTGTTCATGATTTAAGATGCCGAGCATTATATTTGTATGAATTTTCTTGTGTTTGGGCATAAAGGCTATCGTTTGTCTCAATGTGGTCTTTATGTTTATTCAACATATTGCTTAGAATGACAGGACATTTTTCTAAGCTTTTGTAGAGACCCAGTTAAAAAATATTTAATACATTTTTAAAATTATATTTTATTTTTTTAGACCAATTTTCTTAACTTTTGATATAATATTATAAACTTTTTATTTTAATTTAGTTTTTGGTAATGAACATAACTTATTACATAATGTATGTTTCTTTCAAATAATAAATTTATCTAATTTTTTTAATTATTATTTTTAAAAATAAAATTTTAGACTATATATATAAAATTTTTTATTAATAAAAAGTAAATTAAAATAACTTAATATATTTTTAAAATTAGATAGATGATAAATATAATTTAATGAATTTAAAGAATTAAGACTAAATTATCCTCAATTTTTTTAAGGGATGTTAAAATTATACACTTCTTCTCTATGTTTTAAAAAAATTATATTTCTCTCTCTTGAGAAATAAAAAATATATGATTTCATCTATTTTGACTAAAATATCTTTATATTTATTATTTATATAGTTAAATATGTATTTGACTAATATAAAAATTATTTTTTAAAATTTAAAATAAAATAACTTTGTCAATTTAAATCAAAATAAATAATAAAATAATCATTTTTAATAAATTATAATTTTTTAAACAAATTTAATAATATCATTAAAAGTATTTTAACTAAAATAGATAAAATTTTAAGTTTTTTAATTTTTTAAAAAGAAAACTATAAACTTTTAAAATGGACAAAAAATATAATATAATTTATTGAAGAATTAATATAATGTTTTGTTTTTCTTATTTGATATAATTATCCTATTATTAGTTGAATTTGCAGATGAGAAGCCTGTCAATTCGGCCTTTTGGTGCCAACCAAATTGGCACTCACTTGTAATCTAATTTTCACTTTGCTTTTTGAAATAAAGCATCTAAAATGAGTGCTGAATATGAGGATGTTTTCAAAAGAGAAGAAGAAGAAAAAAGAAAAAGTAGTGACAATTAAATGACAACAAGATATAAACAAAAAAATGCATATTTTTAGTGGTTTGTATAATTGCTAATTTGTGTATATAACTAATGACAAAACCTATGAAAACGCCAATTGAGAATCATCATTGACACAAAAAAGGACCACTACACCTTAGTGAATTGCCGCATTAAATAAAAGACCTCATATTTTTTTCGACATCTCACTTCTCTACCACATATCATAAAATGTTGAGTAAAATACACTTTTCTTTATTTTATATTAATTTAAAATATTAACAAATTTATAATTTTATTTATTTTAATTAAAATACTCTTAATTACATTAATAAATTTTTTTTTAAAATTTTTATTTATTTCATTTATTTTGAGTTAAAAATATAAAATTTTTTATTTTTATTTTTTATATTATTTAAATACATATTTGATTATATAAATAATAAATATAAAAATATTTTGCTTAAAATGAATAAAATTATACATTTTTTTTATCTTTTATTGAAAGAAAATATAATTTTTAAAATAAAAAATGTGAGTATAATTTAGTCTAAAATTTTTTTACCTATAAATTATTATTTTATGTATCATGAAAATGAGTATTTTAATTTTCACGAATATCTATCAACCTGCGTTTCATTTCGGTGATCTATTCCAGAACGAAAATTACTCTCAAAATTAAATTTGTATGATCGCACTATTTATGACTTTATATTTGTTCTGTTAATTTTTTTAAAAATATTTTTTCATTAAACAAACTATAAAATTAGTTACAACGTTTTTGTCACCTCAAAGACGCGTTTTTCTAGCATCATATCCAGTAAATATAAATCTTTTTACTGAATATTTAGTTTAATTTTTGAGAAATTACACATGGTTTTTCTTACAACAATGAGGCTAACTTTGTTGTAAGTTGGATTAATTTTGTTTACACGATAATAGAATTAAAAATAAATTCCTATACTATTGTACTGAATTCTACTATCACTTATTAATTAATCTTTGCTTTTTATTTAGGATGATATTACAAAAAGTTGAAGGAGTAATTTATTTGTTTAGATAATCTTAAAATTTAGGTTAAATTATTTTTATGGTCTTTATAATTATTTTCATTCACCTTTTAATTAAATATTTATAATGAAATCATTTTAGTTTTATATTTTTTTAATTTAATTTTTGTTATTAAAATTTTATTATAATTATATTAAATTTTGCCGGTGTAGGCATTCTAAATATAAAAAAAATAACTTACAAATATAATATAATTAAAATACAATTTATATTAATCAAATTGAATAAATTTGCTTGAATTATTTATATTTACACTATCAAAATGGTATATATAGATAATCAAGTTAACAAAAATTAATGTAATTATAAAAAAAATTTAACAATAAGAACTAAATTAAAAATTTTAAAAAAATTAAGATTGAATTATAAAATTTTAAATTATCAAGATTTAATAAAAAATTAAGTAAAATTATAAAGACTATACAAATAATTTAACATTAAATTAATATATATGATAATAAATTATATAAATATTAAAATATTAAAATATAAAGCTCAATCTTATGAAAATCAGACAAACTGTTTTATTTAAGAAAATTCGTCTGTTTTTTCTGCAAAAGATAAAAAGTATGTATAGTGAGTGAGACTACAAAAATATTCTGTCTTCCACAATGCAAAAACCCTAAAATAAAAAGCTTCTAAGCCTACAAAGCTGTAACCCTGTCGTTGCCTCTTTCCTCTTTGGAGAACAGAGTGATACAGATAGTCTCTTACACTTCCAGCAATCAGAATGGGTTTTGGTTATTGCATCACCCATTGTGAAAAGCTTTCATTGCCTCTTTCGTCACATCCATATCTGATTATCTCTTCTTCTAATCGGGGTATCTCGAAACCCAACGCCTTAAACCCTACCAAGTTGGGAGCGAGAAAGAATTTCGCTTCCATTTGCTTCCAGCCATGGATGTCTCCGTTCTCTGGGGTTCGATGTTCTCGAAAACAAGGGGGTGTATCTGCTAGCAGCATTGCCAGCCCCACGGTTGAAGATGTGAGGGTAACATCGAAAGTAGGGAAAAGAACGGATTTGAAGAAAATTTTGATACTTGGTGCTGGACCTATTGTGATTGGTCAAGCGTGTGAGTTCGATTACTCAGGGACTCAAGCTTGTAAAGCGCTCAGAGAAGAAGGATATGAAGTGATACTGATAAATTCGAATCCGGCGACGATAATGACTGATCCTGAAATGGCTGATAGGACGTACATTACACCGATGACGCCTGAATTGGTGGAGCAGGTTCTTGAAAAGGAGCGTCCGGATGCTCTGTTGCCAACCATGGGAGGGCAGACTGCACTTAATCTTGCAGTGGCTCTGGCTGAGAGTGGTGCTTTAGACAAGTATGGGGTTGAGTTGATCGGAGCCAAGCTTGAGGCAATTAAGAAGGCGGAAGATAGAGATTTGTTTAAACAGGCGATGAAGAATATTGGGATTAAGACACCCCCTTCTGGCACTGGTACAACTCTTAAGGAGTGTATGGAAATTGCCAATGAGATTGGTGAATTCCCTTTAATTATAAGGCCAGCCTACACTTTGGGTGGAACAGGAGGAGGGATTGCATATAATAGGGAAGAGTTTGAGGAAATTTGTAAGGCTGGGCTTGCAGCTAGCTTAACCAGTCAAGTTTTAATTGAGAAGTCTTTGTTAGGCTGGAAAGAGTATGAACTTGAGGTTATGAGAGATTTGGCGGACAATGTGGTTATTATATGTTCTATTGAGAATATTGATCCCATGGGAGTTCATACTGGAGATTCTATAACTGTTGCACCTGCTCAAACTTTGACTGACAAGGAGTATCAGCGACTTCGTGATTACTCCATAGCTATAATAAGAGAAATAGGGGTGGAATGTGGGGGTTCTAATGTGCAGTTTGCTGTCAATCCAGAAAATGGTGAGGTAATGGTAATTGAGATGAACCCTAGAGTTTCTAGGTCCTCAGCTCTGGCATCAAAGGCAACTGGATTTCCAATAGCAAAAATGGCTGCAAAGTTATCAGTAGGTTATTCATTGGATCAAATCCCAAATGACATCACAAAAAAGACGCCGGCCAGTTTTGAGCCCTCTATAGATTATGTGGTGACAAAGGTAAGTAACACATTATAATGCTGTATTTCATTTTTCCTTTTGAAGATGAAGGTTTTCAAATGTAGTTTGGTAGAAATTCCTAATGGAACATGTAATTTAATTATGCCATCAAGATATCTTTTCAGCATTTTTTAAAAAATCTCATTCTATGCTTTTAGTGCAAGTCTTTGTAGTTCGTTCTTTCATTAATTATTTTTAAATTTCATATAAGTCACTACTTTCACCATCCCAATTAGAGTTTATAATTCATTGAAGCAGTACTTATTTTATGGAGCAAGGACTTGTTGTATTTACTTTTTCCTTGACTATTAATGTTGCAGATTCCTCGGTTTGCTTTTGAAAAATTCCCTGGTTCTCAGCCAATATTGACAACACAGATGAAATCAGTTGGGGAGGCAATGGCAGTAGGGCGAACATTCCAAGAGTCCTTTCAAAAAGCAGTACGTTCTCTAGAATATGGCTTCTCTGGGTGGGGATGTGGACAATTGAAGGAGTTGGACTATGATTGGGACCAACTGAAGTATAACTTACGAGTTTCTAACCCAGACCGCATCCATGCCATATATGCTGCAATGAAGAAAGGGATGACAGTTGATGATATTCATGAGCTGAGTTACATTGACAAATGGTTTCTCACACAGCTTAAGGAGCTACTTGATGTGGAAAATTTCTTGTTGTCTAATAATTTGATGGATTTGACAAAGAATGACTTCTATGAGGTGAAGAGGAGAGGGTTTAGTGATAAACAAATAGCATTTGCAACTAAATCCACTGAGAAGGAAGTTCGGTTCAGGCGATTGTCTATGGGTGTGACTCCTGCTTATAAGCGAGTAGATACTTGTGCTGCTGAATTTGAAGCTAATACTCCTTATATGTACTCTTCTTATGATTTTGAGTGTGAATCAGCTCCCACTCAAAGAAAGAAGGTTTTAATTTTGGGTGGAGGACCAAATCGAATTGGTCAAGGAATTGAGTTTGACTACTGTTGTTGTCATGCATCCTTTGCTCTTCAGGTTTGTTTTCTTATCATTATGTGATTTAGTTTCCCATTGTTCAAGTTTTTGTGTTCCTCTCTCCTCCTGCCTTTTTTATATATAAAAAATGTGTAACTTAGGGGTGCAGGTGGTGCCAACATTGCTGCATGATACTAATGCTTCTGTGAAAATAAGCCTTTATGATAAAATTTTATATTAAAAATGCTTTTAGTGATTACTTGATTTAACGTGATTGATTTGGCTATTTCTACTTTTCACTTCTGCTAGAAAGGAACTTGTTCCCACTGACTTTTAAGATTTGGTCAGCCAGGTTCTATATGATTATCTAAAATTTGCTTATACTTTTATAACGTGTTAACTTGTATTTTGCATTTGCAGGAAGCAGGGTATGAGACAATCATGGTGAATTCCAATCCTGAGACAGTATCCACAGATTATGACACTAGTGATCGTCTATACTTCGAACCATTGACTGTTGAAGATGTTTTGAACATTATTGATTTGGAAAAGCCTGATGGTATCATTGTACAATTTGGAGGTCAAACACCCTTGAAGTTGGCTCTCCCTATACAACAATACCTGGACGAACACAAGCCTGTGTGTGCCGGTGGGAATCATCATGTACGCATCTGGGGGACATCTCCTGATTCCATAGATGCAGCTGAGGACAGAGAGAGGTTCAATGTGATGCTTAGTGAATTAAAAATTGAACAACCAAAAGGAGGAATTGCTAGGAGTGGAGCAGATGCACTTGCCATTGCATCACAAATTGGATATCCAGTTGTAGTTCGCCCTTCTTATGTTTTGGGTGGTCGAGCAATGGAAATTGTTTATAGTGATGATAAACTTGTGACTTACCTTGAAAATGCTGTTGAGGTGGATCCAGAACGTCCTGTATTAATCGACAAATATTTATCTGATGCAATCGAGATTGATGTTGATGCTCTTGCTGACTCACATGGCAATGTGGTCATTGGTGGGATAATGGAGCACATTGAACAGGCTGGGGTCCATTCTGGTGACTCTGCTTGCTCAATACCCACTAGAACTGTTCCATCTTCTTGCTTGGAGACGATTAGGTTATGGACTGAAAATTTGGCAAAAAAACTGAATGTCTGTGGGCTCATGAATTGTCAGTATGCAATTACTACCTCTGGGGATGTGTTTTTGCTTGAGGCCAACCCTCGAGCTTCCCGTACAGTGCCATTTGTATCAAAAGCAATTGGGCACCCTTTGGCTAAGTATGCTTCCCTTGTCATGTCTGGAAAGTCTCTTTCTGATATAAATTTTACAAAAGAGGTCATTCCTAAATATGTGTCAGTCAAGGAAGCAGTTCTTCCATTTGCAAAGTTCCCAGGCTGTGATGTGCTTCTGAGCCCTGAGATGCGTAGTACTGGAGAGGTCATGGGTATTGACTCTCTGTATAATACTGCATTTGCTAAGGCTCAAATTGCTGCTGGCCAGAAGTTACCATTGTCTGGTACTGTGTTCCTTAGCTTGAATGACTTAACAAAACCTCATCTTGAGAAGATTGCCAAGGCTTTTGTTGAGATTGGATTTCAGGTTGTTGCAACTTCTGGAACAGCTCGTGTTCTTGAATTAGCGAAAATCCCAGCTGAACCAGTGCTGAAAATGCATGAAGGGAGGCCACATGCTGGTGACATGGTTGCCAATGGAGACATTCAGTTGATGGTGATAACCAGCTCAGGTGATGCACTTGATCAGATAGATGGTCGGGCTCTGAGAAGGATGGCATTGGATTACAAGGTTCCTATTGTTACCACTGTTAATGGAGCTCTGGCAACTGCTGAGGCAATAAAAAGCTTGAAGTCCGATTCTATTAAAATGATTGCTCTCCAGGACTTCATTGAAGATGAATTGAAAGAGTGAGAAGAAACTTGCAGACAGCCTCATCTTTCTCAATTGCCAGGCTACACTAGTAAGCATCTGTGCTTCCTCTCTTTATTTGGGACTGTTATTTATTTATTTATTCTTACCACCAGAACTTGTCTTGTCTGTTCTTTTGTCATTTTAGATACTTCGACCATAACAAGCATCACATGCCTAATAACGCTGCATTTGGTCTTTTGCATAAATACTCTTGCAATACACTTCCGAACATATTTCCATCTAGCAGCTCTATGCATCTATTTATTGATTAAGAGAAATCAGAATTTGCATGTTTATTAGAGCGATTCAATGTTTATCTTGAGATAATAATAACTATCTCTATGATTGCTTTTCTTCTGAATGAAAACTACTTGGAACTATAGAACAATATTCGTGTTTAGCATTTTGGATTGCTGTACTTCATTAAGTATGTACCTTTATCTTTCGCATCTTTTTTGGTGTATTGAGCGTTGACTATGCTTAAATTTGGCCTTTTGCAGACTACTACGAGCTTGTACAACTTTCTAGAATTAGTAGAGTAGCAGATGAATATGGATGGAATGCTTTCATTTGTAGAGTAGGAGTGAGCAAAACTATTATGAAAGGTCATTTATTCTGTGTCCTCACTTCTAAGAAAGCACTGTTCTTTTGACAAAAAATTTTGTAGTCTTCTGGATTTCTAATTCTTATATCTTTCTAGTTTATAAAATGTGACTCAAATTGGAAGATACTCGTTAGCTTCAAGGTAATTATACATCTCCGATTAGGCCATTTCAGCATCCAACAACTACACCCCATTAAGACTTTATGCTGCACATGTACATGCTGGATTAATAAGATAATTCTATTAACTATCCGCATGTTTATAAAAAGAGTGAATGTTTGAAGGTAGTATATCTTTTTGATAATCAATTTTTTAGAATTTAGCCTTGTAGAAAAAAGTATTGCCGATGCACTAGAGACCTGGCTTTCCTTAGCTTGATTATATTTATATAATCACTGTTGAAGAAAGGAAGCAGGTAGACAGAAGGTTCAATAATGTTTAATATTAAGCTTCCCTTGAACCAAATAAAAAAGAGCAGATTCCTCTCTGATTCATGAGACTGAAACTCAACACTTTTATTGGACAAATCTGGTTATAGAATTTAGTTTAGATTAAATTTATATACGTCCGGAGCAATTTAACACAAATAGGATCATTGTTAAATTTGGCTAAAAAGCTGGGTGAAAATGTCAAATTATTTAAGAGGTATTTTGGCACATCTAAACTTCAGGAAAATTTTTTGCACAAGATCTAAAGTTTAAAGGGATTTTTTGTATAGGCTTTAAGTTTAAGGAGGTTCTTGTATTTTAGTATATCTTGATTTTGTTGATGTTTTATTATTTTATTAAAATTTTAAATAAAAAATTTAACGTAAGAATTTTTTGCACAAATACAAAGTTTGAGGGTTTTTTGGTCAAATTTTATAGTTAAAATAAATTATCTATATATTACTTATAGTTTATGAAAATTTTTGTATTTTATCCTTAAATTTACAACTCTCATAGCCACTTATTTTGTGCAATTATATCACATACAGGAGAAAAGAATCTTCTTCCATGATTGAAACATTTTTTTGGTCCTTCATAGATGATGATTTTGTTAATTTGATCATTCATAGATTTTTATTTTTAATTTAAACTTTTATGATTTAATTTTTTATTAATTTGGTCTCTATGTTTAGATATTATTTAAACAAATAACAATTTGATGATTTGAATATGTTTAGTGTTGATTAAATGATATTAATGGATAGCTATGCTTCAATTTTTCTCCTATATTTTTTCAATTGATCAAAACATTGTGTTTGATTATTAATATTAAATGTTGTACAATCTATGCTTCAATTTTTCTTCTATCTTTTTTTAATTGGTTAAAACATTGTGTTTGATTATTAATATCAAATGTTGTACAGTCAGTACTAAACGTAATCCAATTGAAAAAAAAAAGGAAGAAAATTAGAACTTAGTTAATTTTTAATGTTGGTTAATAAGTACCGAACATTTAAGTTATTAATACCATTACTTATTTATATGATATTCAAATAGAAAGATTAAATTGATAACATATCAAATTATGAAAGACTAAATAAAAATTTTTATAAAAAAATAAATTAAAAAAGTCATTATGTAAGAGGGATCAAAATAATGGTTTAGTCCTTCTCCCATATATAACTTTTGTCTTTAAAAGGATATTTAATGTTTTCCTGCAGTGGCATCGACTCAAAAACTCTGCTTTCGCCATCAGACTAGATGACTGAAAATTCAATTTAGAATAATTCTGAAGAATTGTACCAAAAAGCAGAGAACCATAAATTATCACAAATAATATAAGATAGCACAGATCAGGGAGCCTACTTCTCTGACAATATTATATTAACTGGCTTCCATTCCATCCTAGTAAATTTGGAGCCATAGGTCTCTGAAATAACTCCACTGTCAGCCTTAAGTCTCTTAACCGCGTGGACTTAATCTTAAACTTCTAGAGCATTACGAATTTTGTAGCAAGTGGTAAACTCTTTCTAAGTGACAACTTGCAGCCATCATAGATTGTGCATTTTAACTACCATGTAATTGTAATTCTTTGACAGCTTTTTACATATCTTTCTTTCCTCATATGGGTCATGATCCTTGTAGTCTTTGGAAGTTTTGGTCAAGCCTAGAGAATGTTTTTGAAATTTTGATCAGTCTTCT
This sequence comes from Senna siamea, assembly GCA_031216115.1. NCBI lineage: Eukaryota > Viridiplantae > Streptophyta > Magnoliopsida > Fabales > Fabaceae > Senna > Senna siamea. The sequence continues at coordinate 18,341,659 of CM062356.1, forward strand.
TTCCTCATCAACCTCCAACGAGCAAGTGCCCTGTGGTTCACGGTTTTGCCTTTGAAGTTTGAACCATCTTTTAATATTTGATCAAAGACTAATCTATACATTAAATGACTGACAGGTGGAATTTGCATTTATTGAGTGTGCAAAGTGCAAATCAACCTTCCATTGTTGAATTTGCTCTAAGAAAGGTGACCCAGAAGGTACTGATGCCGTAGAACACTAATTAATAAATACACTTGACAGATTATACCTTATACAAGACATATGTTATAAATTTATATATAATATAGCAGTATATATGACCATTCAACATTATTGATTTGTACATTCCTTGCATGGCATGGCAGGACAAGTGATGATTAATGATAAGTAGGGACCCATCAACTAATAATTTTTGACTGGTTTTGGCTGCAACATTCATTTATAGCAGTTGTGAATTTTTTTAGAAGATTTCGCTTTAATTGGTTGTGTAATGATCATATCATATGTGACCATACTGGTACATCAGAGAAAGTCTTGTTAGGAGAGTGATGTATTTCATTGCTTCCAGTCATTAAAATGTTTTCAGAGTCAAATCCCTCAAATTCTATATGAATCGGTTCACATATTAAGAATTCAATTTTAACTACATACATGATTTTTTATTTTTTTACTAAACTCTTAATATGTGACAATTCATGTATATTTTATATATACTCGAATTCATAAATGAGGACTCTTTGAAACAAATGTCACAACCAACACGTTCATATTTGCAAGTAAAGCCTGTCCCCTACAATCACTGAACATGATGCAATAAAGAATGCATAGTGAAGCAGGATGGGGCAGAAATCGTACCATTAAAGTTGTTTAGTGTCCACACTTCCACTGCCTCACCATTAAAACGAACACACTTTGAGTGGGAAACGTAAAAAAAAAAAAGAAGAACATGAACATGAGAAGAAAAGAAAAGACTTGGTTATAGTGGGAGTGAGCCGTAAAGTGGAGTTCGCTATCTTTCTTTTTTCTTTTCGTAACAAAAAGGTCCACACGGTAAAGACCCTCTGAGAGGGCTAGAAAGCAAAATGCATATACCCCAAAATTAAAAAAATAAAAAAAATACTACAATTTATAAATTACAAAGATTCAACTACTTCCACCACAAAATTGAAAGCTCAAAATTTTCTAAGTTGTGGAAAAAGACTTGATCAAAATTCAAAAGATAAGCGTGCCTAAAACCCAGAAATAAAATAATAATTTCATAACCCTTATAACCTTGGAGCTATATATATATATATATATATAATATAGTTATATTTTTCAATACTGGATTTTGAAAGGTCGCAATCGTTAATGGCAGCTTAAGACTTCTGATTACAGAGTTCTCTTTTCTTACTTAGTGTGTCCAACGAGCTGAACAGCTCTACACCAACCTTGCCCCCACCACACACACAAATATATAAATATATGTATATATATAATGTAATTACACTGTAAATTAATAATAAACATCTAATGAAATGATGAGTATTGAAAATAATTAATTTAGTGTGTACCCACATGACATGTCACATTCTTTTCTTTTTTTCCGCATGCAGACGACGATTGAGGCTTGAGGGTCTTTGTGAATAAATGGAAGAGTCACTAGGCGGTGGTTAAAGGGTAGAAACATAGCATTGTCTCAGAGGTGGCAGCAACAGCAACCCCAATAACTCTCACTCCAAAACAAACAGAAAAGAGCCACTTGGCACCAACGTACGACGTAGGACCACGTTCATATATAGATAGACATGTTATGTCATGTTTCAGATATAAAGATTAACAGAGTCAGTCACTGATGAAGGCAGTAGAAGTGGGTATGTGTATATATAATAATGGGTATGCTTTTCAAGATACCATTAATACCATTTCATTTCAGCTCGATGGAAGTTGTGAAATGGGAGCAATTAGGTAAGATGTTTAGTCCATCGATAACATGTCAGAATCAGACGAGTGATTAGATATTTCCGAGGAAGAGAATATGTTTATTTTTGCTTTGTCCTCTGAGGCTGCGATTAGTTTAATAAATAAACAGAGTGGCTTGTCTGTTATGATATGGGTTAAGGTGGATCGAGGAAAATAAGCAAAAACAAACAAAAGGGGATTGGGAAATCCTAGAGAAATAAAGTCTAATCTGTTCTGTGTAACCCTTATTCTGCACGTAAATTAGTTGTTTTCATTTCATGAGGTTGTTTATTAGATTGAGGAATTCGCAGTTGCTGCGTCTTTAAGCATGCTAATTTAATGAGAGAGGGTGTGTGACTTTTGGGGATGAGGATGACTCTTGGGTCCAAGAAAGCTGGAAACTGAGAGAGACGTGTTTCTCTCATACATTAATTGATTTCCACCCCTTCTCATTAGGGGAAGACAATTTCACTTTGAAAATTAGGCTGGCTAACCTCAGGATTTCTTTGGATATGTATACATAAAAGTCGCTTCCACGAATGCTCATAATGAGCACTTAAAAGTTGAAAAAAATACATGTATTTTCTACTAATACTAATCTTGTTTGAAGTAATACTAATCTTATTTGAAGTGACCAATATTAATTCTTATGATGTGGTAAATTAAGATTTAAATTTTATAAATATTTATATTTAGTGTCTTGAATATATTACTTCAACAAAAAAATACTTGTAAAAAAATTTATTTAAAACATTATTAAACACTAAATTTATATGTGGAAGCTAACTCATTACACAAGATCAAAAGACTTCAAATTTCTCATTTTACGACTATTCCGACTTAATAGTTAAATCTTACAAAAGAAGATGGCGGATCCTAGAATTAGTGAAGTAGTTTTTTTTAATCTCTTTACTAATCTTAAACATGTCTTAAAATAAATTATCTTTATATTATCATTTTTCTTCAAAAGAGAAAATAAAAAAAGCAGTGACAATCATTTTCCAGAGCAATTAAAAAATAAAAAGGAAAAACAAATAGAATAAGCGTGTAAATAAGAGGGGTTTATAATAGTCAAAGTGGAAGAGTTTTCATGCAATGAGCCAAAAATGCCATCACAATCCCAAAACCTAACGAATTGGGAAAAGTGGAAACAGAGCGCAGGAAGGAAGGCAAGCAGCCACGTTATTTAACGAATTTCAAAGATGACTTCTTTTTTCCTCTTAGTGATAACACTCTTTCTTCCCTCCTCTTTCCTATAAATACCCTTCACCCCCACGCTTAACTCCTCTGTCTCTCAAACACACGAAACAAAACAGAGCAAGAATCTTCAACTTGAAGCTCATTGCATTATTCTAATGGAGTTCAGTGACGCAAACACCCCCACTTCCTCTCCTCCTCTGTCTCAATCTCCCACCAATTCCTCTTCTTCTCCTTCACAACCTCAAGTCATTGCTAGCCCTTGTGCTGCCTGCAAGATCTTGAGGCGTAGGTGTGCAGAGAAATGTGTTTTGGCTCCTTACTTCCCTCCCACTGAGCCCACCAAGTTCACCATCGCTCATAGAGTCTTCGGTGCCAGCAACATCATCAAATTCTTGCAGGTTCAACCAAAACCCTGTTCTTTCTTTTCACTTTCATTTCATGTTTTCTTATCATAATTGGACCAAATGGGTATAGAAAATGATACTGAAATTTGATGGTTGATTTGAATTTCAGGAACTTCCAGAGAGTCAGAGAGCAGATGCAGTGAGCAGCATGGTGTATGAAGCAAGTGCAAGAATAAGAGATCCCATATATGGGTGTGCAGGAGCAATATGTCAGCTTCAAAAGCAAGTGAATGAGCTTCAAGCACAATTGGCCAAGGCACAAGCAGAGCTTGTGAATATGCAATTCCAGCAAGCAAATCTGGTGGCTCTAATTTGTATGGAAATGTCACAAACTAATAATCCTCAGGAATCACAGTCACCACACCAATCACAATCAGTGGATGATTTCATCTCAACTCCTCCTCAGACCAATCTCAATTTCCTTGAGGATAACACTAGCATTAACTCACTGTGGGAGCCACTTTGGACATGATTACATGAACAACCCCAATTATTTATTAATTAGTTACACTATATATAAAGAGAGGGAGTTATTTGATAGGTGTTCCTATGACATATTTCTCCTAAGGAGAAGATGAAGGAATCGATTAGAGTGTAGTTAGTAGTTAAGATATATATTTCTATATCTTTATCTTTATGCAGTTACGTTCATTAATTCCCTTTATGAGGCAAAATTTGGAGGAGAGAGAGTGATTGTGAAATGGGTAATTTTCCTCCATGTAATCTCTTCAAAATTGGAGAAAAGGAAATATATCATGTTTGAAAGTCTTTTTCTTGCGCTTATTTTTTGAATCTTGAACCACTTTTTGGTCACCTACTATATATACTATAATCATTTTAAAAAATTGATGTTTCATTAATGCTTGCTTAATTTAATTCCATGTCAAAGTAACTTTTGACCATCTATTGGTTGGCCTTGGATTCGTTGTAGTTCTTCCTGCCATAACACAAATTTTCATTTCTAGATTTTGTCAATGAACAGAGCAATTAACTTGACAAAGCAAAACAGGATAAAAAGTAAAAACTCCAAGCATGTCCCTGTTTTTTACTGTGTTTCATAAACCTCATTCAGATATGAAAACCTTCAAGACAAAATGAAATAAGAGAGAATGTTGAAACATTCCCATGGGAAGAGAAAAAGGGGATGGAAGTTAATGATCAACAAAAGCAAAAAAGAAGCCTCCATAATTGAATAAACTCAACCAAAGAGAGATAAACTACAGTGACAAAGAATCTTCTGTTTGATTTTGTTTCCTCATCCCCTGTTTCTCTTTTCGGTGATTGCAATATTAATTAATTGTGGTGGTATAGATGTCTAATCCAGAAACTAATAATCAAGATGATCTGAAAATAACTTACATAGAGAATTACCTTCCATTAACATTGTTCATTTCATTGTCAAGGCGTTAACCAACCCCTCTATTCTTTAGATGCCTCATTTTCCACAAGGGATTGAGAAAGTAAACTCAGTGTTTGAAAGAGAAAAGAATAAATTAAGTTGATGCCTCAAATTGAGTTAAATATAAATATTTTTATTTAAAAAAAATTAAAATTGCCGGAACTCTGAAAATTATAAATTATGTCTAAATAATCTCACAACCTTATGAAATAAAAAGCCGAAATTTCTTTTGTTAATATTTTCATTTAAAACTTTAACAAAAATTTAACATGTTAAATTAGAAATTTAAAATTTTTTTTGTATAATACTAACAGTCTGCACAAGATCTCAGCTCAAGAGAATTTTTTACAAATACTAAAAGTTTAAAGAATTTTTATATGATTTAAATCTTTTTAACGTGTTATTATTTTGTTAGAATTTTAAATAAATTTTTTTTGTAAGAATTAAAAAATTTTAAAAAGTTTTAAGTTATGTTTTATAATTAAAAAAAATTATTTATACCTGAACTAAAAGTTAAAGAAATTTTTTATTACATTTAAAAAAAGTACACTGAATTCATTTAATATATTATTGCAAAAAATCTCTTTTTTAATTTATTTTTTAATAAATATAACTACTTACATAATATTTATTTTTTTCAAAATAACAAATTTACTTAACTATTTTCACTATACCATTTAATTATCTTTATTATAACTTTACAAATAAAATTACACTCTTATAATGTAAAAAAAATTATCTTCATTAAAAAAATAAATTAAAAAAATGTAACTTTCTCTTCTTGTTTTTTGAAAAAAAAGGATTTGACCAACTATATGAATTTTAAGGATATGATCATATGGACCACGTGATCGCAGCTCACAAATGGATAGACTTTGGAGTAAGAGAGAAATATTGAGTTTACAATAAACACCAAATGAACAAAGGCACGTGGCGGTGTAGAAATGTAATGATGACGAATCTTGATGAAGGTTAAAACTATAAATATAAAAGATGAGAATTGTTTATATTTTTATTATTAAAATTAAATATATAAATTTTTTTAAAATAAAATAAATAAATTATATAAATTATATACATATCAATTTTTAATTTAAAAATTTAATATTAAAAATATTAAAATTATATTTAATTTTTTTTGTAATAAAGTGATAAAGCTAAAAAAAACATAAATAAACTTTAATTTATATAAAATAAAATTTTAATTTATTTCTCTAATTTTTTATTTTTATTTTATATTTTATCACTTCACCGCTTTGTTCAATTTAGAGCATCTAAATCCAATGATGACATGCATTTAACTAATTGTCTCCCTTAAACGCGTCTTTGGGGCTACAACTCAAATCATGTGCTACCCACGTGAGTTCATTTCAACCATCTATCCATCCAACTATTTTATGTCACTTGTCGGCCATTTATATATACTGTCACTAGTTTAAAATAAAATTTTTTTAATAAATATGATTATTTTTTAAATTTTTTTTACAAATATTTCCTTATTAAAAATACTAAAATTTTATCTTTTTACATCATGAAAAGTTAATCGCTTTCATTAAATTTAATTTTCAATGAGTATGAATCCCATTAATTAATACATTAATTATAGCTTTCACACTAGTTCTTTTTATTGACTCAAATTGTAGCTTGGCTTCGCATAGCCTGTTTGTTAATTAGTCTATTTTAGTACTCAACGCTACTTTTATTTTCTCACAAGGACAAAATTTTCTATGAGATGTCATTTCATGTTGGACGTTGAAACAAAGAAGGGAAAAAACACGAGAAGATATTTTATACTTCGAGTATAAATAGTTTCTAATTAATTTTTAAAATTAGAAATTAAATGTATAAATTTTCACATTTTAATAAATAAGGTTTTTTTTGTTTAATTTTCTTCCAGCTGTGTTAATTTAATTTATTTGTTATCCCACAATATTTATATGTTAATTAGCCGAAAAAATTTATAAAGAGAATTATAATTCAGATATATCCACCTTAATATGTGAAAAATTTTAAGGTCATAAATGAGTTAGTGTAATTAAAAAAAAGATACAAATTAATATTTATTTACTAAAATATAGAAGTTTAGAGGTTAATTACAGGTTTAAAAATTTAAAGAATTTTTTGGCAAATGATAGAAATTAAGTTTAAAGGGATCTCTCTTGTTTTTTTTAATGAGAAAATTACAAGAGTTGAATAAGAATTTCGGGTAGCATCAATTTCAACTTTATGGAAAGCATGGGATGCTTGAGTGGAAAGAAGAAGGATAATTACAAGCGAAGATAAGGCTTTTGGTTGGATAAATATGCAATTTTTTGGCTATTGAATATAAAATATTTCCTCTTTCCTTTGGAATGAAGCTTGCAGAAATAGTAAAATTATTGTTATATGATCGAGGAATCATAGGTTTAAATCTTTAAAATTATATTTTTCTTATATATATATATATATATTGACATTCTAGTAATGTTCATCAATAGAGATGAGTTTTTCGACTATTTTGGTGCCAATCCAAGAGCAATGACGTTCAATAGTATATATCCAATAAAATTACTTCTAATTAAAAATACTAGTCCGAAATTAAAATAAATTAATATATATTCATCAATATGAAATTAATAATTAATATATCTTCTTCCTCGAACGTAATCCTCGTTTTCAAACAATTTCATAGAAAGAGTATTTAATCATACACGCTTGAAGTAGAAGTGTAGAAAAAGGGAGGAAAGACACGTTTTTTTGTTGTTGAAATGAGTATCTAAAAACTTATTTAGATTCTGATTAGTCTGATATAAACTAATTGAAGTCCTATGAGTAAAATTCTTTTAATAAAAATAATATATTTATACATAAAATTTAAACTTCTATTAAAAAAGACACATTTGGTGCAGTTATTAAACCATGTTTGTCTTTTACTAGTTTGTTACCGACATGATGTGCATATATATATATAGATGTAGGTGGTGCAGACAGCAGATTATTATAATAGAAACATGAAAAAATGGTAAGGGATTGTGAATGAAACAAAATAGTGTTCATGGGCTTCATGAATCAGAAGCATCGAGCGTGCGATCAATGAAAGAAACATGCATGTGCTTGAGTTATATGGTTCTCTTCTCTTGGGTTTGCATAGTCAAGTCCAACGAAAGCGATCATTTTGCCGACGCATGCATGCATGTATGTCATGTCATGTGTCCTCTAACTCTCTACGTTTTAATTTGTCTGAGACTGATAATAATATTTGATCATATCTTACCTATTTTGGCTGCTTCTTCATCTACTGCCTCTGCAACGTGCTTCTTCTCGATCTTCATGTTCCAAATTGAGGGCTGTTATTTTGCCAAAAAGAATTATGAAAATGAAAGCTACTTAGGCAGGTCCCCACAAGCAATGCGTTATTAACACAGCAAATATTCCCTCTCAATAATTCGTATATATATATATATATATGTATCAAGTGGTATTTTAGAATTTAATATTTTTAATATTAGGCTAAAATGTACTTATTCTCTTATAAATTATAGGTCATGTATAGATAATCACTTTTAATTATAAAAATTGATCTAAAATTCTTTAAAATTTTACAATTTGTGTAAAAAAAACTCTTTCATCAAAAATCTCAATAAAATAATGACACGTTAACAAAATCAGGTTATACAAAAATTTTAAAAACTCTTTTAAACTTTAAGTCTTATACTTAAAAATCTCTCTAAACTATAGATTTTTGTATAGAAAATTCACTTAAACTTTAGACTTTGTGTAAAAAAATTTTTTAAATAATTTGATATTTCTATCATTCGTTACAATTTTGGATAAAAAAATTAATAAATAAAATTTTTTTGCACAAATTGCAAAATTTAAAAAAATTTTAGATCAATTTTTAATTATAATTGAAAAGAGCTCTACATATGACGTACAATTTAAAAAAAATTATGTGTATTTTAATATATTATTATAATGTTATGTATATTATCCATATTGATTGATATTAAAGTTAATATTCTGCCCTTCAAAGTGTTGAAGTTATTGATATCATCTTGACAACCTTTAGTTATTAATATTTCATTATGATATATAATTTTATTGATTATATAGATTATCTTTGTGCTAATTTTTTAGTCTTAGATGTAAATCACGTAAAGTATTTATTTTAAAAGATTAATTTATTAAATAAAAGTGTCTTAAAATTTAAATATTATTTTAATTATATCCTCAATTTAATTTGAAATGAAATATGTGAGTTACAATTTTCTAAATACTCTAGTAATATGAGTTAAGCTTCAAAGTGATTACAGGGCACACCGACACTACCTCCCACCATCACACCAGAGTATAACTCAACCACCTAGGAGTGCCTGAGAGTGAAGACTAGCGTTTGAATCAATAATTACAATTATGTCATGTAGAGGCCTAACTCAGGGAAGGTGCTTAGTCACACAGGGGCCCTATATATGTACAATCTATTCATTAATTATTTGGTTTGATATATATATGTATAGTAAAGATATTAATTTTTGTGAAAAATTTTCATTATAACTTATTATATGGTGCTCCGCTTTGTCAAGTTTATAATAATTTAGAATCATAGTTTTATTAGACTTCAGTTTGTCTATATATATAAACATAAATTGAAATCAATCGATGTTATTAATTAGAAAATATAGGTCTGATCAAACTTTGAAAAAAATTAATGAATAACCAATTAAACTAATTAGCGGTCAAAATCAATTTGACCAAAGTAGCTTGCATAGCATGTATACATTATATTTAGAGCGTTAGTTACGTACGAGTCAAAAGTGAACAGTCTCGTTACATATGGCGCGCGAACTTCACCATATCCTTCACTACAGGAACCGAAGAATTATTATTATTATTATATATATATATATATATTAAAAAAAAGCAGAATAAAGAACAATACAGTGGCAGTAGGTTGAGGTTGGTTTGAAAGACCTTGCACCTAATTGAGAAAGAAAATAAAACGAATATTTTAAAGCAGCAACGTCAAGAGTTCAAAATATCTCCATTTTCGTAAATAACTGTTCGAAGTTGCAAATATGGATAATTTCAACAAAAAAGAATATTCGTAGTAAAAATACGATTCATACCAAGAGAGTTGGTGGTGGAAAAGTAAGAGGTAAGACTTAAGTAAGACGCTATTTTTTTAAATTAGAAAATCGCAAACATAAAGTCGTGTGTATAAATATATACATTAACATAATTTTAGATTCTTTTAGTAAATAGTTTAAAAAAATGATATGTTTTATATTTATATAAAATAAAATATGTGATGTAATGACATTAAAGATAATAAAATGTTATAAAAAATGAATGGATTAAATAAATTTTTACTATTTAATTTATTATTTTAAAATTATAATAATAATAATTTTATATTATATTTTAAAAAATACATGCATATACATATGTGCATGCAAAGTTTCTAGCATATTGTAATACTTCTAAACCTTTTTAGTAATTGGTTTCACTAGTAATGACCTTTCAATAGCGATAAAAAATGTTGTCACTAAAACTTATTTTTTGATGGCGACAAAAAATGTTGCCATTGAAATTCATTTTTCAATGGCGACACTTTATCTCGCCACTGTAGGTCTTAATATTGTTATCATTGATGCACTTCTGTGGCGACAATATGGTCGCCACTGAGACTTACAGTGGTGAGATTTTATTGCACATATGAAAAATTTCTAAAGTTGCATTAGCCGAATCAAACATAGGATACTTGCAATGATGAGCAATTAGCCAACCACTATGCCAAAGCAACTTTAGTATTTTATAATTCAACATTCAATATATATTACAAGTCTACCGCATCAGTTTATATTTGAATCTTTGCGCCAAAATTGTTTGGAACATGCCAAATCAATAGCTGCTCGTGCCTTTATCAGATAAACTCCTAGATGGCTCAACTACCAACTTCTTACCTCGATTCATTGTAAAAATACCACTTTCTTTGTAAATTCTCACTTTCTCTCTCTAAAATGTTCCTATCTCTCTCTAAAATTCTGAATGCAAGGTGAAAGATTAAGGTTCTGTAATATGGCCTTATTTATAGGTGATTTGGGAATTATCAATTCTGATCATAATTCTTAATAATCTAACTCAAAATGATAATTTTTTCGGCCACATGCTAAATTACCATTTTGCCCCTGAATCATTGGCGATAAATTTCAAAATCCTAGTAGTTACAGTAATTTTTTTAACTAAAATTACAGTATGCTACCCTTAATTATGAAAAGTTTACAAAACTTCCTTCACTCAATCTTTTTCCTCTCATTCAAGTCCTCGCTCTTTTCTTTTCAATTTGGTCCCTGACTCTAATACAACTACATGCAACTAATGCAACAATCACAAGCATTTAATTTATTTTAAAACTAACAATCATCTCTCATATACGAAAGAAGTGGATGTTACAATGGTGGATTATTCTATATAATGAAGGGCAATAAGTTAAAGCAAGAAAGGGGATAAAAAAAGAAATAATTTTAATTTTTTTTCTTACTTCAACTTATTAGAAGGAGGCTACAAATAATTTAGTAGTGAGACACTATAGAAGTTTTCTCAAGAAAAAGTTTCGAACTCTAAATAAGTAAATGGAGAACAAAAGTAAAATAATTAAAATGAGTGACTAAACAAACTTCATTTAAAGATAGAAATAATTAAAATCAAAATGATTACCTATTTCGTGGACAAGGGCAGAAAAGGAAGAGCAAGAAAGACCTCCTGATAACCAAAGTAGAAGTGGATCCTCTTCAGGATTCTTCTCACTCTTTATAAAGTAATAGAAGGCCTCTACTTCTTCTAATTCCTACTCCTATATATCTGATCAAACAAAACCATCAACTACAATATTAATTAGAACCATGGTATTATTATTATTATTATTATTATTATTATTATTATAGAGACAGAGAATATTAAAATATACATACATACCTAGTTTTAAGTTCAAAAGGAAGGGGTCCTTGAAACCTAGGAAGAAACTCCATTGTTGAGCGTGAAGTACCAGGTTGAGAGAAAATTACCTGTAATAGGAGAGCAAGAGAAGAACTAGAGTCTCATAATAATAATAATAATAATAATAATAATAATAATAATAATAATAATAATAATAATAATAAGAGAAGCGCCAAGAAGCACTTTCACTTTCACTTATCATGATTATGAGATATGAGATTACAAGATAATGAAAAAAAAAATCAATTAAAAAAATTAACTAGTTAAATTGTATATTTCTAAATAAAGGCCTTGAAAATTGTATTTTTATGCAATATTCAACAAAAGAAAATTCTAAATAAGTACAAGAACCAGAATATGCAGAACAAAAAGAAATAAAGATGCATTTTATTTTTGTTAAAGACAGAACTATAACATACATAAAGCAGAAGATAAGAAATACATATCAAGTCTCAACATTCGAAGATAAATCAATGATTCCAAAAACTCAAAAGCAAAAGCAAAAAGACAAGTGAAGTAATAGCCATTAGAATATATCACAAACTTCCAAAAACCACAAAAAGAATAGAAATACACCCACAACTAAAACAAAACCCTCCTATTAACTTAGAACCCACACACAGGTCAAACCCCATAAACAAATCGAACCCTCACTACAAATCCAAGCCCCACACCTAAGTGCACAAATCCAATCGCACAAATCCAAGCACACTACAAAAAAAATCAAAACCTCACAACCAAATCAAAACCCTGAAACAAATCGAGCCCCACAGTCAAGTCCACATCCCCAAACAAATTGAAAACTAAAAGGAAAAAAAGAGAAACTGATCGACAATGGAATGAGTTCTTAGCAAGAAGCTGTGGAATCAGTGAACGGCGAACGACGAGAAGCGGTGGAACGAGTGAAGGACAATCAACAATGTGGTAAACACCCGAGCGAGTGAATGACGAGTAAGCAAAAATGTGAGAAATGCCAAAAATACTTTTTTGAATGAGGGAAATGTCATGCCAGACCGAGGGAAAATGTGGAGGGGATTCTACGAAAATTTGGAAGGAATGCGCTAGAAAAGTATTGCTAAAAAGGAATTGTAGCACTTCCAAGGCGCCACTAAAAGGAAATAATCGTCAAAAAAATGCAATTCACCGATGCCTTCTAAGTGCCACTAAATTAAAATCAATTTTTAAAATTTAAAGGCGCTTTAAGCATGCCACAAAATTAATAAGGGAGCTTTAGGCGCGCCATAAAATTTGCAATTTGCGATTTGCGGTGCCTTCTAAGCTTCACTAAAATTAATTTTCTAAATTTTTTAAATTTAAAGCGCTTTAGGCACGCCACAATCCATCATAGGCGTCGTGAAATAAAAAAATTATATGGCACCTCTTTAACCGCCACTATAATATCAATTTGTCGACGTCTTTAGTGAAGTTCTACTAATTAAGCGCTGCAAAAATACTATTTTTTTTTTGTAGTGGAAGAGATCAAAAATCCATGTTGCGCTATTTGAAGAACGTAAGGAATGATTAGGAGAATAGCTAATTACTTTGATGAAATGGCTAAATGTGATGGAAAGAAAAAGCAAGTTAAAGAGATTATGGTAATAAAAAATTTAAGAGATGATAAAATGGGATAATTTGTAAAGATATTGTCAAAGTTGATTTTTATTTTGACTTATCTAATGTGTTTAAGAAGAAGTTTGTGTTGAAGCATTTGAGAGAGTAAAATATTGATATTTATAAACTCATCTTTAATTTTTTATTTCTTTTTATTTAGATAATTATTATTTAAAATATTTTACTAGATATTTTTAGTTATATTAAATTATTTAATCACGTGACATTTAATCAGTATTTTATTTTAATAATATAAATTAATGATTAATTTTTAATTTAAAGTTAATTACAAATTTTTTTAAGGTTATTTTTTTTAATTTAAAGTTAATTATATTTTTTTAACATAATCATAATATAAATATGATATAATATTTATTTAAATAAATTTAAAAATTTAAAAAATAAATAATATTAATTAATATAAATAATTATATATTTGTATCTTATATTAATATTATATAAGATATAATTACTTGATATATCAAATATTAATATCAAGAATATAATAATGTATAAGATGATACATCATGTAATCTATCGCTACACCAAACGCTTATTTTCGATCTGAATTGTATTTGCCACCCATTTTCTTCGTTAATGCGCCGTCTTTATTTATACGTCCTTTTACATAAAGTGTTGTAACAGTGACACCACCCTATGCACGAATTTGGTTTTTTTTTTGAAAGATCTATGGTATTTTAATTTCATCTTTAATGGTAAAATATGAAATATTTCAATTTAACTTTTTAAAAATTAATTTTTAATTAATTTAGTTATCTGAATAATGAGATAAATAAAAAGTTAAAATAAATACTAACTTTGTTATTAAATAATAAATTAGATCTTATATATTCAATAATAAAAAGATAAAATATATCAAATTTAAAAATCAGGCATAGTTAAAGTGTATCATTTATATTTTTTATGTGTAATTTATAAATATAATATAATATAACTTAATCTATATTTTAAAATTGATTGAAAAAATAATATTTAAAAATTAAATTAAAATATTTAATTTTTAAAAAAACTAAATTAAAAAAAAAATCTTTTAAATATCAAATCATTTATTTTAAGTTCAAATCTTTTGAAAATTTTTTTGATAAATATTAAAGCATGACGTTCCAAAGATGCATTGGGGACAAACATTAGAGTAGATTGTTGTAGCACGTTGAGCGGACATTCAATGTTGTGGTCTCTACATATAAGAGCTGTCAGTAATAATACTTCACACTTTTCACAACAACGTTGTTTTGTTTGACCACTAAATGCCCTCTTGCATTGCATTGGTGGATTCAGCCAAAATGTGTTCTTTTCTGCTTTCAATGTTGTGTCTGTGCACTTCTGTGCACTCCATGTGCACCTTAATTTATGTTAATTAAATGTATATACAACAAATTAGGGGTTGTTAAGGATAAAAACAATGTGCTTATAAATTATATAATTTTGGGGTAATATTAAACCATGGATTATACGAAAAGTATCAATCAAAAAATTAAGCATTAAAAATTCAAAGTTGTGAGTTGGTAAAGGACCCACAAGGTAAGTATTTGCTTATTTACTGGCATCTAGAATTTTTTTAATTATATTTTCATTTTTTTCAAATGTTTACTTTTATTAAAAAATTTGACAGTAAAAATATAAAAAATTATATTTAAATATAATCTATTTTTTAAATATTATCATGATTGGTTATGCATTAAGAGGCAATTATTTTTTAGTATATAAATTTCTATCTTTTCTTTAATTAATTAGTGAAGTGTCTTTTTTTTGTCAAAATTGTTAATATTTAAAAATTTATTAAATTTTGACTAATTTAATTTAACGATGATTCTATAATCGAAATAAAACTCTCCCAACAAAATTAATGGGTAAATACAAAAAATAATATAAAAAATATTTTGAAGCGTGAAGCTTTGATGTACAAGAGAAATTAAAAAAAAAAATAGAAAAGAGTTAATAAAATACTTATTTTAAACAAATTAAGAATTAAATTTTTTGAAATTGGGTCCTTTATTATAATACTTGATAATAAAATTAAATAAGTTATAATTCATATAAGTTAATTTTTATTTTTCTCTTATTCAACTACAAAACGACAATGAAGAGATTGAGTTTTCTTTCTTTGTCTCTCTTTTCTTTTAAAATAAGAATACAAAAATTGGAAAAAAAAATGAGGCCTCAGAGAAAAGAAGATTAAAGGTCGATGTCTCCGTATTATACCTCAATTTTTTTTTTATATTTTTCTCAGATTTCTCAGATTTTATAAATTTCTCTTCTTTCTTATTTTAAAATATTTAAATCCGTTTAATATGAGTGTCTACTATTAGTGTCTTGTAGTTGTATAATCAGCGAGATTGGCACGTGCTTCTCGGGTTTGGTAATTTGTGATTTAGATTCCGGTGCCTTGCATATTAATATTCATTCATATAAAATGTAGGTATTTAATATTCTAATCATTGATACTTCTGACTTGGCATCTTTGTTAATTTTTTAAATTTAAGATACAAATTAATTATTATATTTTAAAATAATAAAAAATTAATTAACTTTTCATTCTTTAATATTTATTTTAACTCTCTATTTTCTTGCTTTAAAATTTTATATTTTATCATATATATTAATGTATGAATTTGACGTTCGAGATTAATAACTGAAAATTAAAGTTATGTAAAATAATATGGATACAATATAATAAAAATAATATATTATCATCTATTATTTATATCATAATGATTGAAGAATATTTTAATTATTAACCTTTAAACTATATATTAATATAGTGAATTTGACAAATTTTTCAAATTTAATTTTAAATATAATAAATAAAAAAGATAAGTTAAATAACTTTCCATATTTCTTCATAATTCCTTATTCTCTAAATAAATGTCAAAGAAAGAAGGTTGAATTGGCTTTTTTCTTGCGTTGAACAGTTTTTAATTTTGTCAAACCTTTGTCACGCGATGTTGAAATTAGGTTTTGTTAGAGTTTTAAGAAATAAACTATCACCGGAAATCTCTACTAAAAATAAGAGTAGAAATCTCAAGTTGATGGTAAAGAAACTACAGAAAAAATCACAAACAAATTTATAGAGATTTAGATTAAAATTATAAAAAATATAATGAATAACCTTATCAAAGGAACTCAATCACCACCAGATTGTAATACCAGTCTTGTATGATATAGATCCAACACATGTAAGACTTCAAAAGGGCACTCATGGAGATGCATTTGCGCAACATGAACAGAAGTGTGTATATAACATGGACAGGCTGTAAAGTTGGAAATCTGTCTTGCATGAAGGTGCCAATTTATCTGGCTATCATTATTCATCAAATTCTGAGGACAAGTGTAAACTCATTGAGAAAATACTCAAAGATGTTAGGAAGAAGCTTGATGATCTTTGCCCAATTGATGAGCCAAAAGGCGTCGGAATTGAAGAAAAGTTTACTTTTATAGAATCGTTGCTAAAAATTGAGTCAAAAGAAGTTGGCGTGACTGGAATTTGGGGCATGGGAGGCATAGGTAAAACTACCCTTGCACATTTTGTATGTCATAAATTTCCTTCCCAATTTGAAAGCAAATGCAGAAAACGGAAGCAAAGAATTAAAAAAGAATGGGTTGAGTTATTTAAGAAATAAACTTTTTTTTTTTTGAATTACTAAAGGAAGAAAATCGTCGAGTACATGCATATCTCTAGCAGAATTGCTTTTATATGTGACGAATTTGTTTTAATATTTTTAGGCTTGTCATGTGTTAAGTGATAGACATAATTTATCATAATAAGTGACAGATTAGCTTTTTTACATGTGACGACCTTCAATTTGTGGCTCACATATAATCTTATCCTAATTGGTCTACCAAAATATTATCTTATCCATTCGTTTGCCTTTAAATTGGTAGCCTATCATGTATTTTGTCTCCACATGAAAGTTACCCCTCCAAGTTTCCTTCTTCAGTCTCAAAATTTTGCAAGCTTCATCCGACAAATTTCATCCCTCCAACTTGAGTTCATCCCACACATTAGCAGTCATTTTCTTCAGTTTGTTTATTTATTGTACTTTTATGTATATTTCCTCTAAAAATGTATGACTTATGATTTGTTTAAAATTTGTCTTCATGCTATATAATTTATTTATAGTGCACTGTAAAATTTATTTTAAGCATGATAAACTAGTTTTACAATTTATTTATTGTTAAATAATGATAAAATATATTGTAGTAAAGTTTTGAAAATGTTAGTACTTAGTAAATTGTATTAGAGTTAAGTCTGAAAAATATTAAAATGTGTAGTTATTTTTAGCTTGTATTACGTAATTTTAAATATTCATTAAATTTAGATTGTTTGTTATGACCAAATACATTACATGTAATTTGAAATGTCTAACTAATTAGGTGGCTCATATTATTACTTCAAAAAAAAAATTAGGTCATCAAATTACTTCCAATGAAATGAAAGTTTGATCTTAACTCATATTTAATAAGATTTTAATAATTTTAATTGTTAAATAATATTTAAAATTTATTTATAATAATTATAAATCCATATATTCATGTATGAAAGTTTATCCTAACTTTCATAATTTAAATTTAAATTTTTATAATTTATGTTGGTTAATATATGTAGTTTAAAATTTTTAATTTTTAAGTAATTTAATTTTTGTATTTTTAAAATTTTAATTAAGAAATGTTGTTTAAAAATTATTTCTAATAATTATAGCGTCATATATTCATGTAACAAAGTTGATCCTAATTTTCATAATTTAAATTTAAATTTAAATTTTTATAATTTATGTTGATTAATATATGTAGTTTAAAAATTTTATTTTTTAAGTAATTTAATTTTTGTAGTTTTAATATTTTAATTAAGAAATTTTGTTTAAAAATTAGTTCTAATAATTATTGATCCATATATTCATGTAAGAAAGTTGATCCTAAATTTCATAATTTAAATTTAAATAATTTGCGTTGATCCACTTTTTTAATATATTTAGTTTAAAATTTTTAATTTTTAGGTAATTTAATTTTTATTTATTAAATATTTAGTTTAGGAAATTTTTTAAAAATTAGTTCTAATAATTATATATAGACATGTTTATATATAAAAAAAAAAATGTTGATCCAAACTTGAATAATTTAATTTAAATTTTTTCTAATTTAATTTTTTTTAGTCTTAAATATCTAATTAAGAAAACTTGTTTAAAATTTAAGACTATAGTATAAGTTAATTTTGAATTTGTTTTTTTAGGAAATTTGATGTAATCTTAAATATTTAATTAATTTTTTAAGTCATATATTTATTTAATACAATTTGGTTGAAAAATTTACTGTAGAGATCAAAATGAACAAAAAAATATTTATATATATTTATTATGATGGAGAAATTAAGAATGACCCCCAAGATATCATATTTGAATATAAAAGGCCTAAAGGGCTAAGGATTTAAGAAAATATTACATTGGATGGGTTAAAGGCTTTGATCCATGACAAATTAAGGCTTTCTCGAGACCAAATTGTGTTTGATATTATATATACGATACCATTAGCACTTAGTCCACTGAAGTATGAGCAATATTATTTAGGAGATAATTTATATGTAGAATTGATGATACAAAACTATTTAAAGTATACTTCTTAACTTACATTTATTGAATTATATGTGGAGGTGTTATCATATATTCATCATTTGACATTGTGTTGTATAGACAAATCAAGTTCTACAGTGTCAACATAACTTAGAAGATGATCCAGGTGAACCACCAGTTGAAATCCTCCCCATTATGATAGATTATGGTTTTTACAGAGTATTGAGATTGAGATACTGAGTTCGACCATCCCTTGGTCTTCACACTTGTTGAGCGATGGCGTCTAGAGACACATATCTTCCATTTGACATAGGGTGAGCGTACTGTCATGAAACAAGATGTCGCCATCTTATTAGGTTTGCCTTGTCGAGGCTTATCTGTTACTAGCCAGATATCAAGCGAAGGGTTAGACCTTTGTGAACAGTTGGTAGGTCATAGACTGCCGCTAAATAAGCTTAGTGGCTAGTGGTTGAATATGAGGTGGCTAGCACAAACATTTTCCCACCTTCCAGAGAACCCCACCATTGACGACATTCATAAGTATATTAGTGCATACATTTTGAAGCTCATCGGTAAGTATTTAATGCTTGACAAGTTGTCATTCGAGGTGTACCTTATATACCTGCCTTTGCTAGCGGATTTGACATTAGTATGATCTTATAGTTGGGGCTCCTCTGTCTTAGGATATTTGTATAAAGAGCTCTAAAATGTGACTAATCCTATTGCTAGAGACATCTAAGGATGTATGGTATTGCCTCATTTATGGGTATATGATAGGTTCCCTAAGTTAGTGCCACGGCGACTGGATTTCATTTATTCGCACGATGAAATTTTTTGATTACCACCACTCTTGGGCTATAGGTATGACATATATCACTTATATGTCTAATTTAATTCATTCGAATTTACTTGTCAAAAAATCCTAAATGAGTTTGTTATTATTTTATTAGGTCGACATGTATTGGAGGGCATATTTGCCCAAGGTACAATTATTTAAGGAATTATTAACTTCTTCTAGATCGCATAGGGGAGGATGAGGTAAATAATCTTAACTAGCTTTGTATCTACAATATTTACAATTATTTTAACTACTATGTTGCTGGTCTTTTTCGTCATTCTTTATTTTAGATTATTTGGTGTCCTTGTGACAAGACATCTGCTCACAAATCCCCTATATTGCATCAACACTGAACTCATTTGGTAAGCTTGTGTGCCACTCATTTGCTTCCACATTGTAGAGTGGCACCATCTTGATCGGGTCCTCCGCCAATTTGGTATGGACCAACCAATTCCATATGCTCCTTTTAACTTAAACCATCTGCACACAGTCGTTGTAACTGGGAAGACTGAGAAATTTTGGCTTATGGAGAACCAATGTTATATTATGTTGTAGAATAACTAGGCAAATCGAGTTTATTTTGGACTTTCTGGCCACCCAAGACTACAAAGGACTTCGGATTACATGAGGTGGTATTAGAGGCACAACATAGATGGTTACGTGTTACTAGAGGTGTAGCTGGTTATATGGTAAGTTTCAAATAACACATGGAATTTTTTAAATTTTATAAACTTAAACAAATTATTTTTCTTATTTTTTTATTAAAAGCATATTTGTAGTATGATCAGACAGCTAATCTTTGCCATATATCTGTAGAAGCCCCAACCAATTTTTCAAAAGTAATAAATTGAGTATGCATGGACATGATGATTGCATTCAGAGAAGAACGAGATGCTTATATGCAATATGATAATCACCCAGCTCCGCAGCTATTGCATATTGCTAGGCCCGAGATTCCCCCTCTAAGGCCTAATAAGGGACCCGCTAGATACACATCACTAAGAGTGCCAGTTACTCTGGTGAATTTAGATGAAGGGGTTAGATATGGAGATGATGCACCTCCACCTCTATTAATGAATTTTGGATTTGGTGCATTATTTCCATCTATGTCGACATTTACTGACTTGGAGGTTCCAGCTCTTCATCTTCTACACTAGACCATTGGATACTAGCTTTGGAGGTCCTGCATATGGTCTATACAAGCCCGTTCAAGATTCGAGGTCATTCATCATTTATGACTCTATACCAACCCATTCCACCTTATCAATCACTCGGAGTCATAATAAGTATACCACCAAATTTTGGTGAAGGTAACCGTAGTGGGATAGGAATGCAAGAAGAAGAATAAGACTAAGAACAACAATCAATGCAATGCAAAAAATCTGATGGAGGAATAAGAAGACCGCAATGTGGAACTGGCGGTCATTTATTTTAGATTTTTTTTTACTAGTATTCATTTTATTTGTAATAATTATATTAGACTTTTTATTAACACAATTTTTTCATTTTCAAATAAAAAAAACTAAGTATATTTAAAAGCAATAAAATTCATTTAATTTTTAATTAACACTAATAAGTATAATTAGGTCTTTTGAATTAACAATTCCATTTAATATTTAATTACCTTAGTAAGTTTAATTAATTATTTTTTATTTTAAAAAATATTTTCAAATTTTTTGTTTGTATAATATATCCTTGATATTTAATGAGTATAATTAGGTATGTTACATAACATTAGAATTTTTAGAAAATCTTTTATTAACTTTTGAAAGGACATAATAAATTGTATAATCCCTAGTTAAGGGTTTAATCTTTTAAAAAGAATTAAACTATATTTTAAAAGTTCAAACACTAAACAATTGACCAAATAACTTTCAAGAACCAAATTTTCTTTTCTATTTCTTTGTGTTTTATAACAAAATACAAAATATTAGGCCTAATTCGTCACAAGTATAGACAGATTAGACTTGATATTTAAAAAAAAAAATGCTAGGCTGAAATTCGTTTAAAGTATAGATGAATTAGGCTAGATAATTTAAAAAATATAAGCTTGTAATTTATCTGTACTTCAGACAGATCATAATGTGTAATCTGTCCTAGATGTAAATGGATTATGTGCAGAAAATGACAAAAAATAGGTATCTATAAAAATAAATTGTGAAAATGGTTTGTTGAAAGAAGAAATTTTCAAAATAGTTGAGTAAAAAAGCCATCGCATGAGTTTGGTAAAAGAGTAAGTTTAAAACCATATAAATTTTATATAATTAATTTAGGTATTATAAGGTAGCTAACACTTTTCTCACATGTAATTAAACTCTCGAATTCATTTCAGAATTGCAAATCATTTATTCTTTCTAAAAAAATTTTTAAATATTAAAATTTTAATGGTAATTCTATTTTAAAATTTGAGTTTTAAATTTAATA
Source organism: Senna siamea (assembly GCA_031216115.1). Taxonomy (NCBI): domain Eukaryota; kingdom Viridiplantae; phylum Streptophyta; class Magnoliopsida; order Fabales; family Fabaceae; genus Senna; species Senna siamea. The sequence goes on from CM062356.1 coordinate 18,364,015, forward strand.
TATTTTAAAAAATTTATTTTATTATTTGCTTCACATTTTGAGGGTGATTGTTTTCTTAGCAAGGCCCACAATTGTTATTCAAATCCAAATTTCAAAACTGGACCATTTGAAAAGTTGTTTGGGTTGAAAGACAATGAGGCTAATTCTCAGTTGGGTCAATGAGAATTGTGTCGGCTTAAAAAAATTTAAAATAGTTTTTAGTAAACCCAACAGTAGGATTTTTAATAGACCACAAATATTTAAAATAGTAAATAGAAAATTAAATGATATTTAAAAATAAATGATTTCATTTTTAAAATAATGTTTACATAAATATATAAGTAAAAATCTTGCAACATGACCAATTTTAACACTCGTTATTATTTTTGCCTAAATTTTATGTAAAATACATCAAAGTAATTAAATAATAATTTAATTATTCATGAAAAAATAAAAAAAAATTGAACAAATTAGAAAAATACAATTTGATTTTGTGCCAAACTATAGCAAGTAAATTTAATTTACTCAATAATATTTAAACTAAATTTTTAAAAATATATAAAATATCACTATATCAAACAATTTCGGAGCAATTCTTGACACAAAATTGAATTGGCACTTTCATATTGATTTGGAAGATACTGTTAAATCCTCCTTTTGTGGTTCTATTAGTTTCGTAGCTGACTCGCACTTCTCCGTCCTGTTTGGAGTTTCTCATGGTGAAATATTAACAGAGTGGTCAAGAAATAATCGTATAAGAAAATCAATTCAGCTCAATTTCAGTAAAATTGAAGTGAGAAGTAAGATGTGAAAACCCATACAAAAATATTTCAACTTTACATTCATATCTTCAAACCTATTCTACTGAAATCTACAAAATCAGAAACAGAGTATGTCACGCCTGAATATTTTTTTTTTTAAATAATTGGAGTCGCCACTAAATTTAAAAAAAAATTTAGAAAGTTTAATAAATTCATTTTTGAAGCAATTTTCAAAAATATAGTATTTAAAACTCAAATTTTAAAAAATTGGTCTCGAAACAACAATTGAGTTCAAAAATTTTATTGATTCTTAAAGAAGATATTAAGTATCTTAAAAAATTTATTCAAAAATAATTATCCTAATAATTATTTAAATTAAATTTATAAAATAAAGTGACTTATATTAATTTAAATTACACTAATAATTATTTATTTTGTTTTTGTCCTTTCTATATATATATTATTTTAAAAAATATCCTTGGAGTTGGATAATTTTTAATTCTTATTTATTTTATTTTTATACTAATAAAGCATATTAAAATTTATCTAAAAATTCATATCATTAAGTCATCAAAATTAAACTTTCACTTTTATATTATTATTTTTATTTGAAACTTGAAGACATTCAAAAAATATCGTTACAATCTATCTTAAGCCATAAAGGTGATTGCATCTAGAGAAAAATATAAAGATTAGCACAGTATCTATTTGTGTAATAAAAATTTAATCATGAATTCTTAAATTCTCAAAGACAAAAAAATACATATACAGTACCAATTCAGCACATGACATAACTACCTTGAGATGAAAGAAAATTCTTGAATCATCACATTTAAACATCTTTCTATCATCATATTTTCAATATCACTAAAGAAATAAACTAGCAGCAGTTGAATCTATTTAATCATGTTACAAATAGAGAAAATGCTATTTTTGATTATCACATATTACAATGTCAAGTGAAATGAAAATCTCATATTTGAGGGAAATGAGGGTTTGAAATTAGAAGAATTTGTGAGATTGCAAATTGGAAGGGAAGATGGAGAAGATGCTGTGCCAATAATGGGGCTCTCATGGGATTCTATTCTTAATTAATTTTTATTTATTTATTTATTGGATATTTTTTTAATTTTTATATATACATTTTTATCTTTTTAGACTTTTTTTTATTTTAGGCTTTTTTTTAATTAGAGTACTGTCATGATATTTATTATTATTATTATTATTATTTTAGACTAAACTCTTAAAATTATGAGATTTTATTATGTTTATTTTATTTTATTTATTGAATTTTAAACTGAGCCCTCAACAGAATATAGTGTTCGTATAGTGGTCTAGAAAGTAAAAAAAAAAAAATAGAGATCCATTTGGAAAGCTTTCAACTTCACACACATTTCAAAACCCATTTATACGAAAATCTTCAAAGTCGCATAAAAATAAGGTGAAACGTTAACACAATGGCCAAGAACAGTCAAGTCCATGAACAAGAGATTCACTTTAGAACAAATTCAATGAAATTGAAGGGAGAACCGAAATGGGTACTTACCAACTAGAATTTATAAGTGTTCAAAATGTCGAATAGCCATTTTCCATTTTCAAGCTCCTCCTATATATCAAGCACACAAGTCTATAGTCTAATCTCTAAGCACGATTTGCATAATATTAGATTGAGAATAAGGATTGGCATGCACCAAATGAAATTAACACTGGCTGTCAAAAGTGAAGTTGGGAGCAAGTAGAGGAATAAAAAAAAGGATATAAGAATTCCCAAACTCCTAAGAAGAAAGATCAGGAAGTTGGAAAAGGTAAAAAGAAGAATAAAATAAAGTTTTTTTTCCACACTGAATGAAGCTCCAAAGTAGCCAGCTCTGAAAACTAGTCTCAAAGTTGAAAAGTGGTAGTAAAATAAATGGAGCAGTATTTTTTACCTATAAATCACCATAAATTCCTGAAAAAGATAAGCAACCGTCATTAAAAATTGAAGTTTCTTTGAGTATAACAATTTCTTCTCCTTCACCATGTTCACCCACTAGATTGAATGCCATCAGTTGTACGTTGGTTCCTACTTGAGGACTAGAGACATGAAAGGCATAAGGTGAGCTTCCTCTTCAGGTTTCGCCACCTGGTTTGAAACCTCTCCTGTGAAACGCGTTTCGCCATTAACGCATTGAAAATCCCACTTTTTCTCCTCTCCGCCACGATGGCTAAGAATGGTGCTGCAATGGGTACACTTCAATGGGTCAGCATCTCTTGTCTCGTGGCTTCAATAGGTGAGAGATTCAACCAACATTCCCGGTCAAAACAGTGATTCAAGTGGGCAATCGTGAGAGTTGAAATGACAAAAATAACTTTAACAGCATTCTTATAATTAGGATAAATTTTTTTCAATAAAGTTTTTATTCACAAAATTTGAATTTAAAACTTTGATTGAAAGTTTTAAAGAGAATAGAGTTTGGTGGTTATTAATAGAGCGATATGAAATAAGATAGAGTGAATTGTGTTAAACAAATTATTCTATCGATTGAAAGTTTAAAAAAAATAATATAAAATAAATTATTTTTTACTAGTTGGATGTTATAATATGATTAACAATGTGAGGTAGTTATTGACCTTCATTGAGCATGAACTCTTAAAATTTTGATAATAACAAACTCATTGAAGGATTTTCTTAATTTCTAAAGGCCAATAAAATTCTAAAAATAATATATCGATACCTAGGACCTAGTATGTGAAAGTTCTCTTAGAAATTAAGTTCAAAATATGTCAAAATTTTCTTAAAAGATATTTTCTATTCTCTCAAAGACTTGGTAACTCTTTTTGTTGAGTTTCTTCACTTAAAAGACATTTTCCAAAGCAACAAGTCGGTTGCCATATTAGGGAAGTCGACTGGTGCATTTTAAATTTGAAGAAACCAAGAAAATAAATTGTAAGTATACTGCTAAAAACTTAGCATTCAGCCGCTAGCTTATTAGAAAGAGCAAGTTGACTACCTTATGACAAGAAGTACCAAATTGTAGCTTCAAAATCCATGAGAATCTGAGAGTAAGAAGTTGATTGCCTCATGTTAAAAGGTCATCTGATAAACTGCAACTTCAAAATTTATGGGAACTCGAGAGTAAGAAGTCGACTATCACTACCCAAAATTCAAAAATTTTGAATTCAAGAATACGACATCCGACTGCAAGCCTTTTGCAAGTCGACTGCCTTGTCTACGTAATGCTGCAGAGAAGGTAGAAAACGTCTCTTTCTTTGGTGATTTGCAAGGATATGAGTTCCAATAGATTATATCCTCAAAAAAATATATAAATAGGGGTCTTGTCAAGTTTGAAAATATCAAGAGAATAGCTTAAATTTTGAATTTGATTCAAATCTTTTAAGCTCTTTGCTCTAAATTTACTTATATTCTTTATTTGTAATATCTACTCTAAAAGAAATAGAGTTTTCATTAAATTTCTTCTTTCTATATTAGAAGAGAGTTAGAATCTCAAGGAAGAGTTTTTTTTTTTTAATAGAAAAGAGAGAAATAAAGTATTGAGAGCATTGTAATAATTTTCAAGTACTTATTTAAAATTTGAGAAATTAGTTAAAATCTCAAATTGTGTTTAATGATTGAATATAGGTTTTATTGAATAAGCTAAATCAGGATAAATTCTCTGAGTCTCTTTATTTTCAACATTTACATTTTTTGAATTTATCCTTTTGTAGTTTCAATTTTTTCTTTTTACTTTACTGCACTTTATTTTTACTAGGTTAAGCTTTACTTATTGTATAATCTTTACTTTTTATTTTTATATTTTGCTTCATCTACTTTAAAAATCTTTTAAAGTTTCTAAAATTTTTAAAACACTCAATTCACTCTCCATCTTAGGTGCTAGCTATTCTTAATAATGGTTTGAAGGGTTAAATTTATAAATAATCCCAAACTCCTAAATTTGGAAGGGTTTGAAATTTGGCTTATTGGGTAACTTAGGATGGTTTGCAAACCATCCTAACCCATCCCCACACCATTTTTTTATTAAAGATTCAACCAAGGGTTAAGACTTTTAAACCACCCAAATTTATCCCATACAACTCTCAAATCATCCTCTCACCCAACTCTAACTAATCACTTATTGATTATTATTTAATACTCTACTAATTAATATAGATATTCCTTTTTTAAAATATTAAATGACATTTAAAATTTTTTTAATGCATTATACTAAATATTAAAATTTTTAATACATGATGTAAAAAGTATAAAAAAATGTATTAATTATGAATGAGAGTAACTAAAATTATTCCCATAAAAAGGAAAATTTAGTCAATTTTTTATACATATATTAAATGACTGATTTAGAATTTAAATAATTTAGATTTATTAATATTTGATATTTAAATATTAATATTTTCGGATTGGTTCAATCTAAGTCAAAACGGGTTTGTCACGGGCTAACCATTAAATGAGTTGAGATAAATAAGCTCATTAAACTAGCTTGAATAATGAAGTTTAAGTATACGTACTTTGACCCGCACATTAAACAGGCTAGTACACGGGCTATTTTTTAAAAAAATATTTTAAAGTAATTTTTTAATATAAATAAAAAATAATATTTTTATTTTTTTTACTTTTTAAATTTATTTAACAAATAAAAATTAATTAAATTTATTATAATAAAAATAATATGTCTAAATTAAAGAATTTATTTTAAATTTTGAATATAAAAATTATGTCAAATACATAATTAATGAGATTATTAAAATAAAATTTAATATACAAATAACTCTTATTTTATACTCCATTAGTTAATGTAGACATGTCATTTTTAAAATATTAAATTACATTTCTAAAAAAATTTTAATACATAATGTTAAATATCAAATTTTTATTACATAATAATTATGAATGCATAAAAATAAAAGTTAGATAAAAAATTTTAAATTTTATAATTTAGTAAATTTTTAAATGACATGAAAGCCTTTAATGATAATACATATATTTTTTATTGCTTTAAATTAGTTTTAATTATAATTTATGACCATACTTTAGTACGATACTAGAATATGGCCCGCGTGTTTAACACGGGCGACATTTCGTTAATCCCATGCTGGCATGGGTGGTTGCATAATAATATTTGAGCATAAGTATCATAAATTACAATAATTCTTTTATTTATGTAAAATGTTAATTATAATTTTTCTCAAATTTATTTGATATTCAAAATATATGAAAATAATAATAAGTATAAAATCTTAAATAATTTCAATGTTTGCTTAAAATAGTGAAAAAAATTAAAATAAAAAACTGATGAAAGGATATGAGACAAAAACTTTTTAGTTTAAAATATAAAATTTATATTTTTAACATTAACTTTATTCTTATAATTATTTATTTTTATATTTATATTTTATAACTATTTAATACGCAATTAATTTATTATTTTAGATTATAGGTATAGAATGAAAAAACAACAAGATTGTTATTTTAGAATTTTTTTAAGAAAATTCAAATATTTTATTTAAAAATATAATTTAAAAACAACATCCAAGAACATATAATTATATTTAAGAAGCAATGATATCTAAATTTGTTATTTTAAGATGTATTTGGGTGGGAGATTTTGAAAAAAATAATAATAATAAAATATAGGGTTTATTTAGATGTTGTTATATTCTTTTCTTCTTTAGAACGTATTTATAAATTTTAAAAATTTATACTAATATTATTTTCATATATTTATATATATGTTATTAATAAAAAAATTAATTTTTTGTATTTTTTTGTTTTAAAAAAGTAGAGGTCAAAATATTTATTAATTATTATGTATTTTTTATTCTCAAAATACATATTTTAATTTTTTATTTTTTGTCTAAAACAATTATTCAAATAAGATTTCTTATTTTTATGTTTTTAAAAATAAAAAACAGTTTTTAAAAACTACAACCAATCAAGCTTGTATTAACCTTTTATTTATTTATTTTTTAGAAGTTTAAAAAAAATTTAAGAATTTTATATTTTAATTACTATAAATTAAAAAATTTTAAAAAATAAAAAAAATAAAGAATAAACTAAAGCTTAACATTCACTTCTCTCACCTTTCCTTTTCTTTTAATTTCTCTCCTTTTTTCCCACTCTTAATCTCCAAACACATCCTACTAGTGGTTAACACGGAAATTAACCTAGCTTCAAATAATAACCAACCTATTATAGTTTGATAAAAGATTCAAAATATTAATTCTCTTTTGGTTGGCATGTTAAAATTATAATACAAATAATTCTTTTTAATTATAAAAATTAATTTAAAATTTGTAAAAAATATTTTCATTAACTTTTTTATTTAAAATTTTGATGAAACAATAACATATCAATATGTGATTTTGATCCCAAAAAAATTTAAGTTACACCGAATCATGAAATTGTTTTTTATAAACTTTAAAGATTGTATAAAAAATTTTAAACTTTAATTTTTGTTTTAAAAAATTTAAAAAATTTTATTTATTTATTTTCTGATAAAATTGTAAATAAAAAAATTAACCAATTTTTTTTAAAAAAATTGAAGTCTAATTTTATAATTAAGAAAATTTGTATTTAAGAAAAAGAAATTTGCAACTGAGGCTCACAGGTTAGTCCGCGTCTGTAGGACCCTAACTTGACCAGCAACATGGACGCATTGGACGACTTACAATCTCTGCTATCCGAGCAACGCCGAGAGCTGATAGCAGCAGAAGCCATGGAGTCCGACTTCGACTTCGCTTATCGTCTTCAATTGCAAGAGGCCCTCGCTGCTTCTGTCGCTTCCCAACCCTCTTCTTCCGACGAACCCCAACTCTCCAACGACGACGCCGTATTGAGACCCACTACCCTTCTGTCTGAGGAACTTGCCAGGCTTGAGCAAGAAATCAAAGACCGCCAGCAGAGTGAAATTGAATTGCGCAAGATGAAAGAGGATTTTGGCCGCCGGATGCATGATCAGAAGGTCGCCAGGGAGATTCTCAGAATTCCCGAGGCCGATTGGCTGGAATGGGGCGACACTTTCGAGAAACCCTTCGGCGAGGGTTGCTCGAAGCGCGATATTCTGAGGAGCGACGACGATATAGTTTATCGATTGTACTTCAAAGGCTTGGTGAGTGAGGAGAGGCATAGCGATGAAAAGATTGTTTTGGCGGGGATTGGAATTGCCATATGTGATCCTCGAGACAATTTGTTATTCGAGATGAGTAAGCCATTGGTTGGGAGTGGAATGAACAAGGTTGCTGCTCAAATCAAGGCTTTAATTGAAGGTCTTAATGCTGCTATTGCTTTGGACTTGAAGCGTCTTACTTATTATTGTGATTACTTTCCACTCTACCAATTTGTGAGTCTTTCTTCTTCCTCTTCTTCTTTTGTTGCATCGAATTCATAAAAGTTTCATATATATACCTAGTTTGTTTCCAGGAAGAATAGTTCTTGAGGTGGTCTTACAGTATAGCATCATTTTTGGCCTTACCTTATGCGTTCAACTTTTTGTGCGTTTGCTGATTTGCCTTATTGTCTTTTGAAATTTACCATTGTTGTCATACAGCATCAGATTTTTCAAAACAAGCCAAAGTTATAGTTCAGAGGGTGTCATGCTTTATGTCCATTAGTTTAAACATGTTGGGACTACTGATTCTTTTATAAATCTTATTCTCTTAGGAGGTTATCAATATCCTGTTTGTTGTTCAGGTAAGTAGAAAATGGCCACCAAAACAAGCGAAGATTGCAATGCTTATTAACCAGGTGACTTTGCTTGGAAGAAAATTTACATACTGCAATGCCAAGCTTGTGCCAAGATATAATGTCAAGTTTGCATTTAAGCTCGCAAAAGATGCAATTAATTCTCAGATCACAAAGCCTACAGAATCTAGCTGTATAAAGAATCTGAATGAGACTTGTGTCATATGTTTGGAGGATTCTGATGTCAATGACATTTTTTCAGTTGATGGCTGTCAACACCGGTATTGCTTTACTTGCATGAAACAACATGTGGAGGTGAAGCTACTTCATGGAATGGTGCCAAAATGCCCTCATGAAGGATGCAATTCTGAACTTCTAGTTGATAGCTGTAGAAAATTTTTGACTCATAAACTAATTGAAACCATGCAACAACGAATCAAGGAAGCTTCAATTCCTGTGACTGAGAAAATTTATTGCCCCTATCCAAGATGCTCATTTTTAATGTCAAAAACCGAGGTTATAGAGTACTCCAACACAATTCTGGGTGGCTCTGAACAATCAGGACCCAAGAAGTGTATAAAATGTCACAACCTTTTCTGTATCAGCTGCAGGGTCCCTTGGCATAGTGCTATGACATGCTCTGCTTATAAAATTTTAAATCCTAACCCTCCTTCTGATGATTTGAAGCTGAAGTCTTTGGCATCAAGGAGTTTATGGAGGCAGTGTGTGAAGTGCAACCACATGATTGAACTTGCTGAAGGCTGCTATCACATGACTTGCAGGTACTTTATTAACTATTACCTAGATTTAAGTTATATTCTAACCTTCCTTCTGCATTAGTTGATTGGCATATGGAATCTTAGTTTAATTGTAGTGAGTACAGGATAATATTATATGGGAAGGAAGATTGGTTGGATGGATGATGAGTTGATTGGCATATGGAATCTTAGTTTAATTATTTTATTCAACTAAAATGAGTAACGAGTACTAGGTAATTGGATTCTTGAAGATTCTTATAGAATTGACGTTGAATATGACAAATGTTTCAAAAAATCTTGTTTTGAGATTGTTCTGTTATGTGTATTACAAATGCGACTTGGGAAACAATGATGTGCGAACCCATTATTCATTTCACTTTTGGTTTATGTTTTCATTAATGTATTATTTCCTTGCTTTGGTAGATGTGGTTATGAATTTTGCTATAATTGTGGTGCTGAATGGAAGGACAAAAAAGCAACCTGTTCTTGTCCACTTTGGGATGAGGATAATATTTGGATGGAGGATCGTGAGAGGGACTCAGAAGAGGAAGAAGAAGAAGAAGAAGATGATGATGATGATTATGATTCTGATAACTCTTACTTATTCTGAGAATTACTACGTCCTTTCATCCACCCAACAAGTTTATAAAATGTCGTGAGTGACATGTTAGCATCTAAATCGTACAATTAAACCAATGGAGTTGAAGGTTGAATGAATAGCATTGGCGGTAATTTCATAGGAAATTTTAATTAGAAAATTTTTATTTTTATTTTGTTCATTTTAATGCTATTATAGTTTTATCTTCTATAACGTTGAATAATACTGAGATTAAAAATATAATGAGTGTTATTTTAATCGTTAAAATATTTAACCTGAGTTGTAAATAATTATTTTTAATTATTTAGATCTGGCTAAGAGTAAAGGGCACTTCATATAAAAAATTATTCATTGCATATAATATAATATAGTATATATAATTATTTAATGTTTCAATCTTCATATAACTTCTCACATTTCTTACATATATAATATAGATTTGGATGACTGAACATTCTAAAATCATATAAACAGTATATATATAATTTATAGTCAATACATGTATATTAGTTATCATCTCAATATTTATTATAATTGATAGTGTTAAAAAATTCAACAAATATATCAAAAAAAGAAACCTTTTTAACAATAATATTATTCCTTCTCAATGATAAAATCTCTTCTTAATTTGTATAGATCTATAGAATATTATCTAGACTCTAACTATTCTGTTATATATATATATATATATATATATATAAATATATATATATATAAAGTTTCTTTTGAATGATAATTTCATAATATAATAAACATCAATCTTTGTAGTATATATCTATCTTAAATTTTGAAATATATTTTTATAAACTATGTTAGTGGTAGTGTTTGAAGACTTGTTTGTCATTGTTGAAAATTATATTTTCAATCCTTTTCCGATTTCAACTCTAGATATTGTAATATAAAGTTGAGCTCTCTCTTTTCCATGAAACAAGTAATAACTTAAATCAACAACCTAAATAATAAATGATAATTATATTTTTGAACTGAAATGTATTATTTACTGAATATTAGAAAAAAAAAACAGTAAAATGAATTGAATACACAAAATAAATTATATTTTCTTATAGATATACAGCCAACAAGTCATTTAATTTTTAAAGATATATAATAATATAGAAATAATAATAATAATAATAATAATAATAATAATAAAAAAATATAATAACTTATCCTGTAGCTCATTCTTTCACTCTCACACAGCTCCAATTTCCTCTTCTCTCTCATTCGGTCCTTCTTTCCCTAGAATCATCATCGCGCCATCACCACCATCGTGTCGCGTCGTCGTCAGACTGCAGGAGCTCTGCCAACGTCGTCTAGAGATTCGTCGGACCATCGTAGCGGCCGAAAACTCCCTAAAATTCACAAAAATTTCCTTCTGTCAACCCAAACTTCGGCATCCTCAAATGGCCAGAAAATGCCGTTCTCCGGCCGCACCGCCCCCATCGCCAGGTAGCCCAAGATGTCTGCTTCCTCGGCCAGCCTTCACCCTCTGGAGAATTGCCGCCACGCGCCCGAATCAAAGCAGAACGTGTCTGTCGCTCCGTCCGCCTTTCTTGCCAGAAAAGTGATGTTAAATCGATGTGTTTCACTAAACTAACTTCAGATCCGTCATCCTCGCGTCCCAATCTACATTTTGGACCAATTTTAGTTGATCGCCGCTGTTGACTGCCATCACAGTGCCTTTTTTGATGAACTATTGAAGCCGATGTAACCTAAATGCTCTGAAAAACGTAATATAAAGCTCATCGAGATTATAGAAGTATTTTGGCAATCGTTAAAGTTGCCTAAATTATCAGTGAGATGCCACGATATTTGGATAATTGTTCTGGTTGGTTTGGATAGAATAATATTTAATGATATTCTTACGTAATTTCATATAGGGAGGAAAAATAGAAAAGAATTGAATAGCGGAAAGGATAAATCGAGATATTTAGTGCTAGATCGATAAAGTAAGGATTTTGTATAAGTCCTTTCAGGTGAGTGTTTGATAAAGGAGATACCGTTTTCAAATATCCTTTACTTATTTGAATTAAAAATAAAATTAATTGTGTATGTGTTTGCATTTATGATCTAGACAGCCATGGGAAACAATTAGGACATGTGTTGCCTCTAAATTCATGATAAATTGATGATTTTTATGTTTGTGTGACTATCGGTACCCGATATAAGAAATTATGTATTTTCTAATTGTTTGAAAATTTTTATTATTTGAATTTAAAAGCTAGATTGATGAAATATAGAAGTTTATATCTTGGTGTGAAATAAATTGTGTTGTTGGATGTTGTCTCTGATATTACCTTATATTGAGGCACCTCGTGCGATGGGAGATACGAGGCTAGTCGCGCATGCATGCACAGTGGATTGTCATAGTGCAGTTGAAGGCACATGTGACTAGTGGCGTTGATGGGTTGTCACGTGCGATGGGAGGCATGGTGACTAGAGCGCGTGCATGCACAGAGGGTTGTTATAGTGCAGTTGAAGGCACAAGTGACTGGTGGCACAAAAGGGTTGTCCTAATACAGAGGGAGACCATAGATGATTTGGTGGTTAATTGGAAGTGTTAAATATTGTGCGAATTTATAAGAATTATATGGAAAATGTTTGACGTTGTATAGATTTAATTAATGATGGTATTTTTTTTTAAATATTATTAAGGTAACAGTTCTCTGAAATCTTTATATAAAAATTGATTGACACTAAATTAACTTTTATAGTTCTTGAATTATTTTATATTATCAAAAACTCTGTGTGAGTCTGTTTTCCATTATGTGTATTTTTCTTTATCTTATACTCACTGAGTTTGTGTGACTCACCTTTCTTACTTTACATTTTTTTTTCAGATCCTCCTCAGGTTGAAGAGTAGAAGAGAATAGAGTCACACTTATATCTCGGGTAGGCTTTTTCTTGAAGTCTCGCAGGCTCAATGATAACGCAATTTATCCATACCTTAGTATTAGATTAGTTTGCATGTGGATATAAATGAAAAACTTTGTAGGCTTGTAATAACCAGTTGTATTATTGTGCTTTATAATAAATGTTGTTGTGTCTAGGCTATTGTAAATTGAGGAAACGTCCTATTTTCAGAGGATATTTTGTCAAAATTTTAGTAGAAATTGGAATGATGATTAAGGACTTAAAAGTAGAGATTAAAATGTCTTAATATTGTTATTGTAAGATGAAAAAATTCTTAAGTTGGCTAGACCTAATAAATGTTAGAATAAGTTTATGTGTCGATCACGATATCAAAATTTGGGTCATGACAATAATAATAATAATAATGTTAAAATAAAATTCAAGTCCCTATAATTTATTTTCTTGTAACTTAATCCTCATAATTTCTAAACATATTTAAATACATCCCCCATTGTTAAAATGTAGCAAACGGTGTTAAAATTATGAACATATATAAGTTGAAGACTAATTACTGTTCAAAAAATTATAATTTTATTAATTATTGATAAAATAATATTAATTATTTTTAATAGAAATTATAAATAATAATAATAATATTGATATCTTTTAGTCCTTGAATGTAAAAATGATATATTAATGCATATAAAATAAAATATGAATATAAAAAATATATGAAAAGAGTGAAAATATTAATTATAGAATTAAAATAAAAAAATTATTTTCTTATTTTATATTTAAAAATATAATTACAATATTTAAATACTTTCAAATTATTTCATTCGGTTAATTCTATATATACAATGTTATGTATTTATATAGAATTATATGAATTTTTTTATGTATAAAATTTTTAATATTATATTATATATGGAAGATAGTTAAAAAAATATTATTGAATATTTAAAAATAAATTATCCCATGTTTAACAAGTTAATAAAGAGATAAATGAAAAAAATTTATATTATATCTAAAAATAAGAAGTTATTTGTATAATCTAATTTAACATTTTCTTTATTTTTTTACATAATATATTTTATTTTATATAAAATAATATATAATTTTAGACACTAATAAAAAAATAAAAATATTTTTGGGGCGAGTTAACTATTTTAGGTATGGTAATCGACTAATAAAACCCAAAAGATACAGCCTAAAAGGCAAAGCCAATACTATTTTGTTGTAAGCAAATTCCTCCATACCCCGCACGTCGTTCTGCGACTACAACAAATCAACCATCATAGAATATGAATAGGATTATTAAATTATTAATAAATAAAACTAGGAAAAATTATGAATGGAAAATTATTTTTTAAAAAAATTTGAATGTGTTGTAGTTTGTTATAAGTTCCAAATAATCCTATCACATAATTTCTTATTAGATTTTTAAACATCCAATCATCCCACCCTATTATAGTAGATTAATACTTAAGATATTCAAATCATTATAATCACCTCACCTCATTTTTTAAACCATCATCCCAATTAATTCTTTAAAAGTTTGAGTAATTTGTAATTTCATCATCAATTTCTCCTTAAAATTTATTGTCTCTATTTCATTTTAATTTTATCTAAATTAGTAAATAAAGAAACATAATTTATCAGTGACATCATAAATGGTAATATTTGACCCAATTTCACATCTTAAGCAACAAAAAAAAACTTTTATCATTTTTTATTTGAAAAAATTTACAAATAAAACTAGTCAAAATATAAATACTCATCTAATTGAATTTATTTTTATTTTTATAATAATTTAATCACTCGTTTTACAAATTAATTAATTTTAACATTATTTTTATTATTTAAATATTTAAGAATAAATTTAACAAAAAATAATTTTATAAACGAGACGAAATTGAAAAAAAAAAAATTATTCAATAAAATAAAAACAAACCCAAGTTGCTTCTTTTGCACGACTCTTGCAGTCTTTGCTTCAGCAAGTAGCAATTTTTACTTCACAATTCACGGAGCATGAAGCCACCGCGGATGGCGAAACGTACAGATGAAGACGATCTCCAAACCCTACTTTCTGAGCAAAACGAAGAGTTCACGATGGCTAAAGTCCTAGCTTCGGATTCGGACTTGGCATTCCAACTACAAATGCAAGAAGCGGTTAATGCATCTCTCGCTTCCCAACCCCATGCTTCGCCATCGCAAACCGCCATTTTCACTGAAGATAACGAAAACTCCGGCGTTCTGGACTTGGCGGTGTCGCTTATGCTGGAGGACGCGAGGAGGTCCACGCAAGAGCTCAAGGATCGCGAACAGTCCGAAGTGGAGATGGCGAAAATGAGGGAAGATCTGGACCGTCGGATTTTCGATCAGACTTTCGCAAGAAGCATTTTGAGCATTCCAGAGGATCAGTGGAAAAAGGACGGTGACTATTTCCATAGGCCCTACTATGCTGACGGAGCATCATCATCATCATCATCATCATCATCTTCTAAGTCGTCGCGGAGTACTTCTCTTGCCGCAGAGTGTTTCAAACTGTACTGCAAGGGTTTGGTGAGCGAAGAGAGGGTTAGAGATATGAAGGTGAAGGTGGCTGCCATTGGGGTTGCCATTTGTGATTCGACGGATTATCCAATTTTTGAAGTAAAGAAGCCTATTGACGTATTGGAAACTGGTGGTGTCGTGCTTACTACTGAGTCTGCTGAGCTGCAGGCTGTGATTGAAGGCCTTGTTAACGCTCTTAACTTGGGATTACAAAGGGTTACCTTTTTCTGCGATAACTATATGCTTTACCAATATGTAAGTCATACCTCAATTTCTTTTCAATACTTTAATGTTTCTGTCTGTTGTCTTTTTGCTTGCTTAAGATACCGTGCACGCGAAAGAGGAGAAGAAGACCAAAAGAAGAAGAAAGAGAAAAGAAAAGGATGATGACATGAATATATTATTGGTCATTGCTAAATATTTTGAATAGATTAATCTGGGAAACAGTACTATTAAACAATTTGCTTTGGCAGCTTTTTTTTTCACTTGCTGGTTAATAATATGTAACCATTGTTACAACATACTATTGTCGAAGTTCAAGTTTGCTCTCATGCGCTGCTTTTCTGATCTCGAAGCAATTTAGTGAGGGTTGCTTTTATGAAAACTTCATTACGTCCCTCTGTGCTTTATTAATATTTCGTGCTAAATGTTGAATGAGAATTGATTTGAACAATTGCTGAAAAATCAATGCTACAATATGTATTTTACTATTTTCTGTTATTGTTTGTAGACAATAGTAGTTATTTGCAGATGCAATGAATTTGTGTCATTCACAGCTATTAAGCTAGTTGGTTGACGATGTCCTGTTCACAGGTTACAGGCAGAGTGCTAGCTAGCCGCCATAGTAAGTTTGCTGGACTGCTCGATCAGGTCTTTCATCTTCAAAGAGAATTTTTGTATTGTGTCCCATCTCTTGCTGCACGAAAAGATGTCAAATATGCTTTCAAATCTGCAAGAGATGCAATAGTTTCTCAAATTAAATGGTCTGCAGAAAATGATAAAGGCACTAGCTTTAAGGAGACATGTGCAATTTGCTTCGAAGATACTGATATTGATAAAATGTTTTCAGTGGATCATTGTTTGCATAGATATTGTTTTTCATGCATGAAACAGCATGTGGAGGTGAAGCTGCTTAATGGCGTGATGGCTAAGTGCCCTCATGAAGGATGTAACTCTGAGGTGGCTGTTGATAGCTGCAGAAAATTATTAGCGCCAGAATTGGTTGAAGTTATCAGCCAACGAATTAAGGAATCAGCCATTCCTGTTGCAGAGAAAGTGTATTGCCCATTTCCTAGGTGTTCAGCATTAATGTCAGAGCGCGAGATCTTGGAGTACACTAAGACTACATATATTGGAGCTGAACAATGTGGAGCCAGGAAATGCATGAAATGTCATCTATTTTTCTGTATTAATTGCAAGGTTCCTTGGCATTACAATATGACCTGCTATCAATATAGTATTTCAAATCCTTCTGTTCATGCACAAGATGATATGCTGAAGACCCTTGCTAACAGGAAACTGTGGCGGCAGTGCATGAAGTGCAATCACATAATTGAACTAGCTGAAGGTTGCTATCATATTACTTGCAGGTGATATATTTTACTTCAATTTTGAATATTTTTTAGAAGGAGAGATAAAAAAAAATCTACGTTAATAAGAGCTTAACTTAAATGAATTAAGGACCAAATCTTTTTTTAATTGTAGAGAAATGTATTAATTTTTAATTGTACTTTACTTAGTAAAACTACCATTTTACAACTGAAAAGAGAGAAATCTTTAATCAACTCTATATATTAGAGAAGCTGAGCAAGATTTAAGCTTTTGGAATCTTGCTAAATGCAATTCCATTTTAATAAGTCTAGCAATATAAGCAAAATTAATTCCCGCATCATAATTAGACTCTAACTTTTGAAAGCCTGACTCGTTTTATTGCTTTGGTAGGTGTGGATATGAATTTTGTTACACATGTGGAGCACCATGGAAGAACAAGAAAGCAACATGCTCTTGTCCAATCTGGGATGAGGCTAACATCATACGTGATCAGCGTCAAAAAAGAAGACAATGACTGTATATAGCTGTGGCCCACCACTAAAAAAAAAAAAAAAGAAACTCTAAATTTTACCTGAATGCTTAGGTGTTGACTATCTTCTCTTACAAACAAGTTTTAGTTTTTCCTGTTTTTGTTTTTTTTAATATGGTTTTAGATTGGGATTTCTAGAATACTGACTAAGATTGGGCTTGGCTTTGAAAATTGGATCTTATCGCACTGTATACTATTTGGGTCAATGTCACAGTATTATGCTTTTGTTTTGCGCATTTGAACTAATTTTTTTCCTTATTGATTATTGCGAGGGAGCCAGGACTGTGGTCGAATATCTTGGCCTAGCCCAACAGTATCACTTGATTAATGAATCCTTATTTTTTCACTAATTTAATTCAAATTAATTAAAGTAAAATATTTTCAGCTGATATGTTTTTACATGATTGAGACTTGTCTTGAAATTTATTTGAAGGGAATAAAGTATTTATTAATCTAATTAATCACCAATTGTCAATAAATTCTAAGGTTGACCAAAACCAAATATCTGAATGCGTCTAGATGGGCTTTCTTTAGCTTGTGTACTATTCTCTATCGAAAATAGGTTTTTGACAGTTTAATATTTTTGTAGTTTTTGATAGTCTGTGAAACGATGTCGTTTGGAGTTCTTTCGCATACCATGTGCTTTCCTGTAGGCCTCCAACAACTTTTGTTGAAACACTTGAACTCTCAAAGATATTTTGTTCATCTGACTCTGTCATTTCTTTCATCTTCCTAGCATCAGATGTCTCAGGATCCATTTTCATTGAACTTTCAATATCCTCACACACTCCAAATTTCACATTCAGCGCCTTTAAAATTGAGGAAACCAACCTTGTTAACATGAGAGACTTCGTCCTTCCTTCAAAAAAGCATTTTGGATCCTTTGCTGTAGGTTTTTTGGTGTTCTTCTGTCATATTTTTTAGCGGCGATTTTTTTCGTTGCTAAAGTGCATTTTAATATTCTTGCAACGAATATTATTGTTGCTATAAATTCTGTTGGAAAATTAATTTAAAAAAGTTATAGCAACAATAATATTTGTTACAAGAAACTTTAGCAGCGAAAAAAACCGCCACTAAAAAATATGGCCCAACATCACAAAAAACACTGCTTCAAGAGGCTTCTTAGCATCAAAACTGCGTCGTTTCACGGATTGCCAAAAATTGTAAAAATACTGAACTGTCGAGAGGATCCGTTTTGATTCTCTATCAAGATATTAAAATTTTGTCTCTTTCTATTAGAATTTGATGTTCTCTTTATTTTTTAAAAATACTGATAGTTTTATCTCTAGACGTATCATATCTATAATATATTATAGATACACAATTGACACACACGCATCAGAATAAAATTTTTATTTTTTTAACTTAGACACACACCAAACCAAACCAAACAATATAACTTATATGTGAGTTAAGTATAGAATGATTAAAAAATTCCTAAAATAAGTTAATGAAAGTATGAAAATTTTATTTTAATGAGTTTATTAAAAAAAATTTAAAATGCTTTTGTTGTAGATTTAATAATTTTTATTTAAAAAATAATAGTGTAAGTTGCTTAAAATATAAAATAATATTGATTATTTTTCTTAATGGAGTAATTAATTTATTTTGACAAAAAAAAAGTTGATTTTAAACTTTAACATAAAATTGTGATTTTATTTTTAATAACAGCAAATAAATTACTTTTTAACATAAATGCACATTATTTAAAAAGTTAACTTAAAGATTTTACAGTAATATCAAATATTAAAGAAGTTGAGTATAATTTTGAAATAAGTAAGATATCATACGTAAATTAACCAAATTTCAAGCATGTAAGTTACTCTTATGTCAAGAGGTATGGATAGGAATTCATTAAGTATCAGATAAGATTAAAATTAACTTTTTATTTTGAATGAGATTTTAATTTTATCTTTTATCTTTTGTATTTACTAATTAACGTAATTTTTTTCTCACCCAATTTTACTGTGAATTTGTGAAGAAGAAAAGAACAATACAATGCTAAGAATCTGGACGCATAAAAAAGGTGTATGAAAGAGTAATCAATGAACCTGAGTTGTCTGTCCCCAGAAATGTATCAGAGAAGGATTTTGTTATGCAGAAGCTAATTTTCTAAAAAATTCAATTACTTTTTATTATTGAATTATTTGAAGATTTGTATATATACTTAAAAAAAATATCAAAAAATGAGTTTAATTTCTGAAAAAAAAAAACTCGAATTCTCTTTTCTATGTACTCTGATCCCCGGACAAAAAGAAATGGTAAGAAATACTTGAGAATGACTTAGTGGATTAAGAGGTGTATTGTCTCTCTTTGTATGACTTTTAATTTTTTTTATAATTTTTATAGTTATATTTTTATGTAATTTAAGTTGCAGTTTTTTGTTTTGCAGAAGTGCTCTAAAGATGTGTTGCCTTCTTATTTATTTCTTGTACTTTGCTGCAAAATAATAGATATAGTCTTAGGTTGATGTTGTGTCTGCCTGCGTATGTTTTGCTTGTATGCCTTGGGGTCTCTGTTCATTGAATAAAAAATTTCTTCTCACAAGAAAAGAAGACAGAGTGAGTGGATAATGCACAATTGCCAAAGAAAAAAAATTAATGATTTGGTTCCTAGCAAATATATGTTTTTTTAATTTTATTTTTAAAAGATGAAGTATTTTAATTTGATCTTAAATGATTAATTTCTAATTAATTTAGCTATTTGGTTAATGTGATGAACAAAAATTAACTAACATTAATAAATAATAACTTGATTGTTAAATGATGAATTAGATATTATTTAATAATATAAAAAAATTATATTTACAAATTAAATACTATCAAAAAATATAATTTGTATTTTTTATTTATAATTTATAAATATAATGTATTTTATTTTATAAATTATAAATCATCAAAATATACTGTTTGTATTTTTTTGTTGAATAAGATTTAATTTATTATTTAACAGTCAAGTAATATCTATTAATGTTACTATAAGTTAACTATCTATCAATCTTATTAATTAAAAGATAAAATTAATTAAAATTTAATCTTTTAAAAATTAAATTAAAAAATTTTATCTTTCAAAGATTGAATTATTAATTTACTTAAAAATAAAACAATCCGATGAGGCTCATAATCCTAGTAAAAATGCTCATGCTCATTCCCTAAGAAGAAAAGTTTATGTAATATTGTATCAAACTTTAAAAGTATTTGAGTATAATTTTTAAAATTAGAAGAATGATAAGCATAATTTTACTAATCCTAAAAAGATTGGTATAATTTACTTGGTGAATAATGAAATTGTCGGACTAGATTTTAGGATTATACAAATTGAAATTAATTCAAACTCAATTGAATTAATTTAATTATAATTAATTATTTAATTTGATGAATTAGATATAATTCTAACAAAATCAATTGAATCAGTTTGGTTGTTAGATAATATTGATTTTCATCTAAATCCAACTAATTAAAATATTATAATTTTTATTAATTTATATTATTATATATTAATTAAAATTTACATATATTAAAACATTAAAACATTATTAAATAAAAAATAAAACTCAATTTTAATGTTTTTTTTTCTTCTATTTATACTAAGATTCACTTAATATAAATTATTTAAATATTATTTTTTATATTATAAATATATATTTATTTTATTTTATTTAAAAAATATATAAATTATGTTATTTATTTTAATTTTATGAATAAAATAATTTAGTTTTAATAAAAATCTATAAATTATTATATTTAATAATTTTATAAAAATAAGTTTGTTAAAATTTTATATTGATTATATATTCAAAATTTATATAATGTAATTAATGTAATTTATATATTTTTTATAAATTTATATGAAAATAAATTATAATTTTAAAAAAATAATTATTTTAAAATTTTTTAAATAAATAAATTTAAATTTAAATATTTAAAAATTTTACGGATGCAAGTCATTAAAGTTCGTGTGTAGGTACGAGCTACTATAGTCCTTCGGCCAAAATCACCTCCTCCTCCTCACTCTAACCAGTCGCATCTCATTGCACCTGTCCTATTCTTCTTCTCCTCCTTTCTTTTTCTCCAAAGTAGACGCACGCGTCCTTTCATCTTCTCTAGACCAGACGCACGCATCCTTTCATGTTCTTCTCCAGTTACGATTTCGATGCCAAGATGCGATTCCATTGTTATTCTGGCATGATTTGCATCCTAGTGTCCACAACTCCTTCAATTTTCAAGTAGCTGATTTTTTTTTTGTGATTAATGCTTATGAAACTCCTGTATAATCTGAATGTTTTTCTTGTTAATTTAGGTGGTGATTAATAATGATTTAATTTTCTATTGGTGATTAATGTTTATCAAACTGTGTGATCTAAATGTTTCAATTGTTCTTATGAATTTTGGTGGTAATTTTCTCTAGCACATATGATTCACATTTGAAATTGAAAAAAATTAATATTGAATTTTTGTGCTTTTATAATTTTTTTCTTATTGAAAATCAATTATCTCATTTAATTTAAATCGATTTTGATTGTTTTAGATTAATTTGATTGATGTTAAAATTATTAGATTAATTAGATAAATTTTCAATTATTCAATATAATTAATTCAATTGGTTGAATGGTCAAAAGTCCATGTTCACCTTACTAGATTCTGACGAGGAGGCAGAATGAATTATGTTCATCAACCATTCTGGTCTACCCTGCTTGAAGCTTTTAAATAAGGCCGGAACAATGTGCTAAATCTTCTTAATAACACTAGTGTTACTTAAACAACATACACATCTGCGAAACATGTACAACCCAGCCCAGATTTGAATAGGGCTAGATGAATGATGATTGAGAAGGGAATCAAGTGTATAGATAATTACCCATGTTGATAAGATTGATACAGTTTTTCTTACAACAATTGAGCCAAGGCTACAGCAAGAACATAAATTTGAATTATCACTAGGTTACAAAGATAAAATAAAATAAGATAAATGTTAAAATACACATAACTCTAAAGAATTATAAATCATGAGTAAATAACTCTCATCAACTATAAAAGTTGATTTAAAACCTCTTCAAATCAAGTAATTTGTGCAAAAAATTTTAATTGTTAACTTTTTTATTTAAAACACTAACAGAGAGTAGAAATGTCAAATTATTTAAAGAATTTTTTTACGTAAGGCCTAAAATTTAAAAGAGTGTTTTATGCAAGGTTTAAAATTTATGAAGCTTTTTTGCATAAGACTTAAAGTTCAAAGAAAATTTTTTACATTTCAGTATGACTTAATTTTACTGAAATATCATTGTTCCGTTAAAATTTTAGATAAAAAAGTTAACAAATAAATTTTTTGCACAAATTACAAAGTTTGAAGAGGTTTTAAATTAATTTTTATAATTAAAGGAGGTTATTTGCACATGACTTATGTTTCATATAATTTTATGCATTTTAATCTAAAATATAATAACCCTATGCTTTTCTGATGGAAAATGCAATTATCCACATCTGTTCTGGCTTTCTTTGATATTTGAATCATTGCTAGGAAGAGCCACTGTTCTCTCAGCATCAGTGTATGCAGGGCAGACAGAAGCAAATTGACAGAATTGACATTTCCAGCGCTCATCCTCAGGGGCATAGCTAGCTTCTTCCTCTCCAAGCCAAAACTTGAGACAACTTTGAATTTGATCCTTCAGCCACTTACCATCATATGTGAATTTATCTTCACCAAGTAAGGAATGATCCTTCTGAGACTCATATCTGCTCCCAGGCAAACAAAAGAATCTCATTCTTGGACAAACTATATTCAGTTAACAACTGTGCAGATCAAGATAGTCATCATTAAGTGTTTGTCCTGCTTCAGACTCATCCTCTTTCAAGTTATTTATCCTCATCATTTTCAAGGAAGAATTTTATAGTAGGAGCAATTCCAGGAAAAAAAATTGAAGTCTCTAATAGAAGCCAAACAGCCAGATGCAGAAGTTTAAAGGACTAAAATATTTTTTCCACAGCAGCTTTGGATATCCATGAATACATAAAATCAAAACTAATAATTTGGACACAGAAAATTTATACTCAACTCAACAGGAGCTGATCATGCGCAGAGGCCAGTGTCCTACATGTATGTTTGTAATATACCACCACATCATCAAGGGTCTGCTTTTGCCAATATAAAAATAATTATAATTAAAAAACTGTAAGAGCATGCTTCAGTTATTAATCAATCTAAACTTCTTCATCATAATATTGCTGGCCATTCCACAATTGTAATAATTCATCAAAGCTTAATAATGCATTTTCCTAGAACATCTGACTGTAGCAGGCAAAATTATGTCAAGTTGTGCTTGATATGGTAATTAACAATTTTTTTTTTAATTCCTCTCTTAGTTTATCAATGAAATGTATCTTTTTGTGCAATGGGGCAAATTATCCATCCATATGAATGCAATGACCACAGGAATATTATGAACCTAATTTTGACTTACCGATATAGTGAAACCAGAGTCAGTGCTACTCATTTTCAGATCTTCACATAGTGTATGTTTAGGATTTAACCGAAAAAATTCAAAAAACTGTTCTGAGGGGAAGTTACAAGCAACTGAATTGTCCCACAAATATTTGTAACACATTAACTGAAGCCTGCCAAAACATAACAGTAGAATATAATTCAAGTAAATGCATCATTAGCTTGCACTTCCACATCCCAATGGAATGAAACAAATGCTAGAAGAATCACACACCTTCCATTTCTACGTTGTGGTTCAGATGGAAGTCTATCTCGGGAACGAGTTTTTGTGTCAATTAGTATGGGATTGTGATCAGTCAATGTTGGTGGCAACTGAATTTCATCAATCACACCCACCATCCATACACCTTCTACACAGCCTATTCTGGTATCAGAAGCAAGAATACTCCATAATGATTATAAGTGCTAGAAATTCCACCACTTCCAGAATGAGTAAGTCCAAACTCTAAAGTAAATGCTATTACTGGCCAGAACTCACTGAAACTGAATATGTCAAAAGAAACATTAAAAGCTGAATTTGCTATGTCATTGTAGCATTTGGCAAATTCAGGGGGTGGGAAATTAGGCTTTTCCCCTTAACACATTTTTAATGTTTTTAAGGTTTCAGCTAAACAAGATCTTACATATGAGATGTTGGAACTCAATATAATTAACTAAATCTTTAAAGCTTCTAATGACTAAAAGTGAATAACAGTGATGGAATCGTGTTATTAAAAAAAATGATTACTTCTCCTAGAAGAGTCAAACCAATTTCAATAGGAACCTAAACCAAGTTTCATTCAGTTCCAGAAAACATTGCGAGGCATAACCCAATGCCTCCACCAATCACTCAGCAGTACACAGAGGATGCACTTAGATACAATCCTTTCAAAAGGCTACCAATCTGAGCCCAGTTTTAATTTTACGTATACTCTTGACACGGATAATCAAGCCCTTTGGCTTAATATACATTAAAGCTATAGACAACAAGAACATGATTGACACAATGACAATGTTATGTTTGAACTTTGAATCCAATTTCCAGAAAAATTAAAAATAACCACCACTGACCAACAGCTTATTGAGAAAGACTAAAATCACTAATCTCAACCAAATAGATCAATTATACAGATGCATCACAGTGCCTTAGTGGAAAAATGGGAAGCACAAACACATATTCACAACCCAACCATCATTGCCACATGGTATCAAAACCTAATTAAATTATGAGAACATGAGAATGGACATGCAAATGTTTACTGACATTGGCAGTTCACGAGTTAATCCTTCAAACTGTAATTGGTTCACACCATAAATAAAATTAATAAATTTCAAGGCCCAAATATCTTCACGCGATTTGACCTTCACTTCCACCCGTTTTATAACCTGTAAATCAGCATTCATAGATAAGACTCAAGGGGGTACTAAAGTATATTGATGATTAGAAAATGAACAATGGATGTAAAACTGATGATTAGAAACTTTGGCAAGTACTTAATATTTCCAGCCATTACCTGAAGAGAGTTCATATCCATGACATGAAACATAAAACATTCAATTTCAAAATGACCGTCTAATGTGTCATTAATATAAGCTCAATAATTTTGTAAAGGAAAGTAATTTAGCTGAATCTCATCACCCAGTAACTTGAGAGGATTTTTATTTGCCCAGCTTTTAATTGTTTCAACTTTCAACTAAATGTCCCAATTTGTGCGAAGTTATGTTCTCTGGAGTCCAACCATTAAATCATTAGAGTTACCACATTGTGACCATCAGAAATTTATAGTTAAATTTGGAGAGTAGCTGGCTGTTTCAAAATAAAATCCCTAGCAGATAGATTTTTTTCGTTTCAATTCACATAAATTAAAATTTATATCTCAGATATGAAAATCCACACGAGCAGCATCACATGATCATTATTGGTGGGAGGATTGTCCTTTAGCTTTCCATAAATGCCTGGCTACACACAAATTTTAAAGTATATACTGCCATAAATACCACTAGCATCAAATGTTTTAGCAGCAGATTATCACTTTGCCAACAAATTTATGTAATGTTTGTAACTATATCTTGTATAATATATTAAATAAAAATCATAACCAAGAGGGAAAATCTATTTGAAAGGACAAGAAAAGAAAATATTTACAATGCATTTCTTTTGATATAACTCAGCCAAAATTAAAACACAGTAGAACCTCTTGATCTCATTTGATCTTTTAAGCCAAATCATCAAAACAAACTTACTTGCATGATATTTAAAAGCTGGGTTAATAAATTAGTCACACCAACAGATGATAGTGCACGCATAAGAATGGTAAAGATTAAACAATTCGAACATCTATAAGGCTTCAATTAAAAAAAAGAAAAGCTTGCTTAGGTTTGAATCGATTAATATACTTATATAACTGTCAAATTTAAAGGACCATGTAATGAGCCCAAACCAAGAATTCAAGTTATCCGGATTTGTGATACCTCTTCTTCAAGTTTAATGTGTCTAGCAATACCAGCTCTCATAGCTTCATTGGTCTTCTGTGCTCCATAAAGGAGAGTAAACTCCATTTGTTTTTGGCACCATTCCTGTCATAACATTTAATAAACCAAGTTTAGACCACAGTGACCCTAATTTCATGAATGAAAGCAAAATGTTGACACCCGAATAAGAGTTCATTTAACATTGTATTTATACATACGTATAACTGGTAAGTAAAACCTAAAAAATAAGTTCAATCCACATCTGACCACAGAAAGACAGAAATTTAATACCGTAGATGTAATATCAGTGACAGTCAAGCCCCTATTTTTCCTAAAGCGGTGCAGATACGATTCAACCACTCTGTGCCTCTTCTGGGTAATCATCAAATTGGCAGAATCCTCTATGTCAGATTGGGTACATTTGGATAAGGTCCTCTTGGATAGAAGAATAATTGATTGAAGGGGGGATTTGGGATTTCTGCGAAACTGAGGGGATAGAGTGGGTGAAGGGAGAGCAGAAGAAGTGAGAGAACGAGCAGAAGCTAAAGCAGCTTCAATAAGTGCCATCTCTTCATCACTGACGATCTCGATCGGGATGTGGGGAACAATATCGTTGTTTTTAAGCGGTAAGTCGGAGGATGTTTCGCCCATGTGGCTGATTCAGGAAGTTCGTGGTAAGATGGCCGTTGGAATCGCCACACTTGATGGAGAAGCGATGCCCAAAAGGGGGTAACTTGCTCGGCAAGCGCTCCAAGGAGATTGGAGAACAATATTTGATCTAAGCATCTGAATTTTTTTTTAAAGAGTCACGGTTACATTTTATTTTTTAATCATATATAACACATCATTTATTTAAATTTTAGTTTGTTATTTTTTAAATTTTTTAAAATATTAAAATTATATTTAATAAGTTAACAGTTTTATTTTTTTTAATTTTTTTGTATATAATAGAAATTAAATTAAAAAAAATAAATTATATGATAAAAATATAATAAAAATAACAAGTTTTAATATTTTTAATAATGTAAAGAGGTAATTGGTTATAAATCAAACTTTAAGTAAGCAATATATTATATAAGTATAGTTAAAGGAATAAAATATATTTTTTCTTAATTATGAAAAAAAAATATTACATAAATTATATACGTATTACTTTTTTATTAAAAAATTTAATAATAAAAATATAAAAATTTAACTTAAATTTTTTTTTATTTTATACCATTCCCATTTATATCAAACATTTTGTTCTTTTGGTCAAAAGATCAATATCATTTATAAGAATAAAACACTGAGATCATATAATATAGGAGCTATAACAAGGCTTATACATTATACAAAGAAAAAAAGGTCCGCACTCCTAAAAACAGATGCAATAAAAACCAGAATAAGAAGCAACAGGCATCTTATTAGAGTTTAGCAATATTACAAAGATTAATAACATATGTAGTTAAACCTACAACAAAATAAAGAATACAAAAGAAATTTTATAGTCTTCATGAGAAATAACACACCTCTTTAGTCCTCTATAAGAATTTAGCCTTTATAACTTTATTTCTTCTGAGAGCTTCTATTATTGCATATCTATCTGAAGCTTTGTTGTCAATTTTTAATAACATTTTCAAATTAAAACAAAAAAAAAACATTCATAGAAGAGGAACAAAAACTTCCCTGATAGACAAATGAAACCTCTCTAAAAGAAGAATATAGCTAAAAGACTTCCCTAATACACTCTTAGGGTTTAATACTCTTGGTACTGTTAAACACCAGTTATGAAACTTACATATCTTAATTTTAGAATGTAATAAATATAATACATTCTTTGAACTTTATTTTAAATACTTCTTTAAATTTCATATTAAAGTAAACACATATTAATTTTAGTTAAATATTTTAGAAAAAGAAAGGAGGCATGAATATAATATTTTAAGGACTCATTCTCTGTGTGTCCTTACTACCTTACATTTCATTTAAATTTTAATTTTTTTATGTGTTAATATATAATTTTTAAAAAATAAAGACTGTAACCTAATAGAGTACATGTCAATCTTTTTTAATTTAATTTTGAATAAAATAAAAAAGAAGAAGTATAAGTTATTTAATTTTTAATTCTTCCATAACTTCTGAGTAGGAGACTACAGAAATCAAATATTTCTAAGTTATATAATATAGATAGATAACTAAAAAGTTTTACATGCATCGAAATACATGTCAACTTTTTAAATTTATTTTTATATTAAAAATAATAAAAATAATTTAACATCTCACTCTCCTCTCTCTCTCCTGCTCTTCTATGATTTTTCTTATTATATATCGCATTAATATTCAATTTTTATATAATAATGTTATATGTTCGTCATTGTATGAAAATATTAATCTTGGATGCTGAGAAGTGAATCCAAACGGTGAAAATGAGGAAATCAAATCAAATTAAAAGACGTTGATACAACTGTTAAAATGATTTGGTTCGGTTAGCCTAAATTTATTTTAATTTAGTTTATAATAAATTAAATCAAACTAATCTATTTTTAAAATAGATCACTATTTTTTTATTTCAACCTTATTAAAGTTAGAGGTTGAGTTGGGTTAGGCCTTAACAGTTTTTTAAAAAATTTAATTTAATTTAATAAATAACATTTTAAAAATAATAATTATAATTTATTATATTAAATTTTTTAAATGTTCTTAAAACAAATAAAAAGAAAATAATTAAATTATAATATATAAAATTTAAAGATGATAAATTATGTCATTATATAACTTAATAATTGATCATAATAAAAATTATATTTAAATTTTTTTATCACAAACAAATAATTGAAATTCTTTATATTTTAAATTACTTATTTAAATAATTATAATACTTATAAATTTTTTTTTTGTAAGTTGTAACTAATAAATATATGTATAAATTATAATTTATGAATGTATGTATGAAAAAAAAAAGCGCACAAATGCATATCTACACGCGCGCGCACACACACATTTATATATATATTGTTTATTACTTTAACACCTGTACATTTGTATAAATTCTTCTATAAATATTAAGTATATAAATAAATAAAAATATGTAATATTAATTAAATTATCATAAAATTTTTAAATTAATTTTTTTATTTCAAAAAATAAATTTTATAATGAGGTAATTGAAATACCTCTAACATTATTTCTATTTATTTATATACCATATAATTAAATTATGTATTATTGAATTACTTTGTCTAAACACAACCTTATAATATATTACATAAAGTATAATGATTACAAATCATTAAAATACATAATACATTAATTTATTACATATCAACATCATAAAATAACAATTATAAATATATTTTTATTATCTATTTTTTATTATCATTCATCTTTTATTATTATTGTACTAATTTTTACTAAAATTTTTTTACCATAATATTTATCTTTATTTACAATTCAAAATAATAATATATATTAATAAAATATAAACTAAAGTAATTATATAAATTAAATAAAAAATAAAAAAATAAAATCATTTGAATTAAATGTAAAGTTATATCACTAATTTGATATATAAATATTTAAAATAACAAAAAATTAAGAAATAGAAAAAATGGTTAACTTGGCTTGACCCGACCTTAATCCATTTTAGCTCACTTTATTTTAGGGTAAGGTCGGCCCATTTTTTATACGAATTAAAAATTATCTAATCTAACCTAATTATTTTAAGAGACTATACAGATTTATTAGACTTAACTCGTTTTGACAACTCTAGATGTAATATATAATTTGAGAAGACCATCTATTTCGTTTTGTTAAATTTAAAGCTTATTAGACTTATATATCATTTTTTATATTTTTATTATTAAATTTTTTAATTAAAATAAATTATGTATTAAATTTATTTTAAAAAATAAATTATAAAAAAATATATTATATAATTCATACACATATATATTTCTAATTAAAAATTTAAAAATAAAAATATAAAAAATACACATAAATTTTTTATTCTAAAATAACTTAGCAAACATGGTTTTTTTTTACAACTTTCTTTATAAATTATTAACGCAGTTACAATAAAAAAAATTATAATAACATCAATAATTATTAATTACAATGGGAAGGTGTAAAAATCATCGTTGAAGTGATAGAACCATCCGAAGGTCCAAACGAGATTTTGCCCCGGACAGTTGGGTCGGGAAATTTGAGAAAGAAAAAAACAAACATTCGAGAGAGGGAAAGTAAAGTAGTGGAAGCTAGAAAGCAACATTACAATGAATGCAGAAATGTTCAACTTTCAATTCCGGTTATGGCATTTGTGTCCTTTACCGTATTTTTCTCATCGTACCTCATCTGTGTGTCTATACCATAAATCGCCAGCAAAACCTCAAGTTTCTACATGAATGACGCGTGTACGCCTGAATTTTCTGCATCCTCCTTTTATATCCCCATCACTCCCACCCCTTTCCCTTGTTCATAATTCATTCACACTCCACTTCCTTCCAATTCCAAACAATGGAAAGCAAAGCCACCATTTTCATCTTGCTCCTTGTTCTCTGCCATGGAATGGCCATGGCCATGGCAATTTCATCCTTTGAAGATGAAGATTGGAGTAGAGACAGAGAAGAGAGACAGAAACCAAAAACTCCAGACGACTGGTTCATGATGCATGGCTCCAAGCGCATTGTGAAGACCGATGCAGGGGAGATGCGAGTGCTTAGAAGCTATGGTGATAGGATTCTGGAGAGGCCTCTGCACATTGGTTTCATCACTATGGAACCAATGTCTCTCTTCATTCCTCAGTACATGGACTCCAGTTTGATCCTCTTCGTCCACATAGGTATTATCCTTTAATTATATAATTACAACTCACAAACCACCAAATTTGGTAACGATTTCTGGAATTGGGGCTTTGGTTGCAGGGGAAGCAAAGGTGGGATTCATATATAAAGATGCACTGACAGAGACGAAATTGAAGAGTGGGGATGTGTATCGAATTCCAGCAGGTTCTGCATTCTATTTGGTGAATACATTGAAGGATCACAAACTTCACATTATCTTCAGCATCGACCCCTCTCAGAGCTTGGGAGTCGGTATTTTCCAGGTACCACATTCATATTTCGCAAATACATACATGCATCCATATTCTTCCTGTTCTATGCATTCACATTCTCCAATCTTCTTGTGCAATATATGCAGTCTTTCTACATTGGTGGAGGGATTTATCCAGCTTCTGTAATTTCTGGGTTCGACCCTGAAATCCTTGAAACTGCATTCAATGTAAGCTAATAAGTAATAACTTCCCTATATATATATATATATATATTCGATTAATTCAATTTGTTTTCACTCTAACAAATTTCTTCACTATTACACAGACATCAATCGCTGAGGTACGCGGAATCTTAACAAGGCAGCACGGGGGGCCAATGGTGTTCGTGGGAGATTCACATGCCCCTAGCCTTTGGACTAAATTCCTCCAACTGAAACAGCAAGACAGACTCCAAAACCTTAAGAGAATGGTGGAAGGACGAGAGAAAGAAGAAGAAGAAGAAGAAGAAGAAGAAGAAGAAGAGGAGCAAACAAGTGGGTCATGGAGGAAGCTATTACAATCTGTATTTGGAACACAGAACAAGAAAACAGACGAAAAGGGTACCTTAAAATCCCCTCATTCTTACAACCTCTACGACAGGAAACCCAATTTCAGAAACAGATACGGTTGGAGCATTGCCTTGCCTCTCAAACACTCCGGCGTCGGTGTTTATTTCGTCAACCTCACTGCGGTACGAAAAAACAGAGTATCCATAGAATTCAACAATTTAAAGTTTGAAATTTTAACTTTTAAGCTTGTTTTGTATGGCAGAGATCTATGATGGCACCACATGTGAATCCGAGAGCAACAGAGTATGGAGTAATATTGAGGGGATCAGGTACGATTCAGATAGTGTATCCAAACGGAACGAGTGCGATGAACAAAAAAGTGAAAGAAGGAGATGTGTTCTTTGTACCCAGATACTTCCCTTTCTGTCAAATCGCAGCCATGGATGAAGATCTAGAGTTGTTCGGGTTCACAACGTCATCGGAGAAGAACAGACCACAGTTTCTGGTGGGTGCGACGTCGCTTCTTCGGACATTGATGGGGCCTGAGCTGGCGGCCTCGTTCGGTGTGAGTGAGGAAACGTTGAAGCGCGTGGCTGAAGCTCAGCGTGAGTCCATTATATTGCCAGTGGGAAGGAAGGTGGAGATGGAAGGGAAGGTGATGATGGATTGATGGATGTTGGGCTTTGAATTTGATTAGATGATTAGGAAGACAGACAGACACTTGTTTCGTAGGTAGTAGTACTGAGAATAATAATATGGGAAATCAAGTTGTAACACAACTGTACAATCCTGTTCTTGTTCATTTTGTTTTTTGTTTTTGTTTTCCCTGCGTGCGTCGGAGTAGTGAATGAATAAAAGCTCTTTCTTTTCAGACATTAAATTGATTTGAGTCTGGTTTCTTGTTTGAAGATTTTGCTCTTCTTTTCTTGCTGGTGTTGCTCAATTTGAGTGAATGCAATTAATTTTAGAAACTAAGTATATATGACGGAGCTGTTTTGCATCGCAGGTCTTAAAATAATAGCACATCCCAACAAGCATTTTAATTTGAAACCTCTAATCAAAAAGTAAGCTCTGCTCTAATGGATTTTATTCTTTTATTGATTCCTCTAATGTTCATACAAGCACTTAATTTAAATAATTAGTTCTTAAAGATAATGAGGAATTGTATTCAAATTTTTGGTTTTACAAAAGTATATATTCATCATCTCCAAAACCACGTTTCTTCAAAGGATGTGTTAGAATTCTCTCAATAATCGGAGATGAATTTAAAGGAGAGAAAGATAGAATGGAGAATAAATGTAAAAGTAAAAAAAAGAAGATAAATTAAAGATTCATTTATATATATATATACACACACATTACATTTTAACTTTTCATACACATTAATTTTTCATAACCGTCCAAATTAATTAACTTTTCATACACACACACATTACATTTTATTACTTTATCCAAATCAAGTTCTTGCAATGAGAAATTGAAAGAAAAAAAAAATACATGAACATAAATTTATTTTAAATAAACTAAGAGTAAAATTTTTTTTATTTCTCTTATAAAAAATATATTATTTTTTAATTATAAAAAATCTGATAAAATGGCAAAAAGATCATTTGCATTTTTTTTTCAAAAATATTTTTAATAAATATAAATATTACCAAATATTAAATATAATCATATATTTTAGACTTTAATTCATGTCGTGAGAGGAATAAATAAGTTGCGTGAATGTGGAGTGATGTTGAATAAGTTTGAAACGCATCGTTTGGTGCTGAAAAATGAAATGCTGATGTGTCGCGACGTTATCGGTGGATGAAAAGTTAATTAATTTGGACGGTTGAGATGAGAAGAAGCTTTAGATTGTAAAATCGTTGAGGAAATTGAGAGGATCTGAAATCCTTTAATAACTAGTTTTCGGTGCGGCGGAAGGCGGAGAGATCTTGAGTGAGACGAGCAGTATCGTAGAGATCAACCATGAGATATCAACACGCTTCCTTTCTTCTCGCAACGTATGTTCTTCTCAGTTTAGCTCTTCCCTCTCAATCCGAAGTTATAACGCTAACCTCTGATACATTCTCTGATAAGGTACGTCTTGCTTCACTAAATTCCCAAACCTTTTTTGCTAAATGATTAATGATCCTTCCTTGCTCTTAAACTTATATTTGAATAAAAAATTATCGCTTTTTCTACCCCTTTGAAATTTCGAACCCGTACGTGATTTTCTTTTAGCAAGTTTTTCTTGTAATTGAAGGGAACCCCTTGGTGTCCATAAAGACATTAATTGTTTTCTTTCTTCTAGTTCCAGTTGAGGGGTTGTGTCATATGTGTCTGCTCAATAGGAGGAGGGTATTTCATAGAGATATTATTGAATTGTTCCTGGGCATTATTGTTATGATCTCATCTGTCAAATCTGTTCTTTTTGTTTTTTCCTTAGATTAAGGAGAAAGATACTGCATGGTTTGTGAAATTCTGCGTTCCCTGGTGCAAGCATTGGTAATTTTTTTCCCTTTAATCTACACTGCTATAAATTAGTCTTGATTTCGGACCTGCTATTTTAAACCGTATGCTAATCTGTTCTGATAACCATGGTTTTCAGTAAGAACTTGGGGTCTTTGTGGGATGATTTGGGAAAGGAGATGGAGGGAGAAGATGAAATAGAGATTGGAGAAGTCGATTGTGGCTTGAACAAACCAGTATGTAGTAAAGTTGATATTCATTCATATCCTACCTTTAAGCTCTTTTATGGTGGCGAAGAAGTTGCCAAATATAAAGGTAATTATAATTTTCCCTTAGTGCAAAAGATGGATTTTATGGATTCCACTCAGTTCCCGTTTAACCATTGCCAATTATGACCAGTTGATGTTTCATGTTTGATATATATCCTTATTGCCTGTTATATTTTACCCTGGATTAAATTAAGTAGATTAAAATATCTTTGGAATTCTTATAATTGAGGTTTTGGAAACCAAACAAGGCATTTCTGATTTATTTCTGGCTCAGTCATTGCATCCATGAAATTCAGGTGGTTGTGATAGTACCTTTAATACTTCCTGCTGATGGATGTGGAGTTGCAAGACCTCAACTGTCTCCTGTGAGATAGTGATGGTGATCAAGGTTATCTGTAACGACCCCTTATTCTACTAGATATATATCAGAGTATATACTAGTGGAAGCATAAAATATACTGAATAATTTTTCACTTTTCCAACTTAGGGAACATCAGAGGGTTGCTGCTGGTTGAGTGTAACTCAAATAGACCTTTCTCACGATTCATTCAAATTTCACTTAACCACCTATCTTGTGCAGCAATTCTAATATCATAATATATTACAACACATTACTCTGGAATATAAAATTCTAACAGTCATTCAGAAATAATTGAGATATTCTATCGCCATAAAGATAAATTCATATATATATATATATATACAACCATAATTTATCAGCTTCATTGTACAATTTCTAAAACCAAGACTTATACAATCCATTAACCTACTACACTTTAAATCCAACACTCTACAAATCCTTTGGCATTGCCTGTTAGCCTTAGCATCCACTGTCTTGCCTAGCTATCTTCTAGGTATCCCCTACTCCTAGTCATCTGAACAAACGACTTGATGAGATATAAATCCTAGTAGAGCAATTTACAAAAATTGGTACTTTCTGAAACAGTCGTAGGTTTAGTTGTGTCAAGCACAGAAATCAGCTCCCTAATATCAATTCAATTATATGTGAACTACTAGGTGCTATTCAAATCAGAGTAAACATGGGAAAATCAATTCAAAAATATGAGTATAGCATCTGAACTTTGTAAAAATCATACTTTTAAATTGTTCCTATAAATATCATACATATATACATCTATCACAAGTCTTATGTGATCATCTTCTCAATTGCATGCTATTTTATCTAAAATATGGTTTTGGTTGAGTGTGATCCGTAACACCAATCACTCAAAAATACGTCCTATTTTGCGAGTGTGATTCGTAACACTAATCACCCGCTCAAGGACAGGTGAGAACTAACTTTCAGGGCGTCCCCGGGCATGTTCACACTGCTAGTCTCATCCTCAAACATTTTATATGGCAATACATACATATAGTCAACTAATACTCAAGGTCATGGGATACTATGCTTAAACCACAACTTCACCCCGTATAGGCTATCCACCCTCTACTCCTTAAGCCTTCCATAGGGTTGTCTTGGTTTAATGCATAATTCCCAACAAATACAGACTAATTCAATAAAAATAATAAATTTATAAACAGTCTGCATAAGGGATATTTAACAGCTGTTCCATACCAATTACTGAATATCCACCCTAAGCTAGTCTGTCCCTATAGCATATAACCCAATAGCCAAACTAGCAAACATGCAAAGAGCATCTCATTCACAGGAAAATCTTATTTATACTCATATGGAAATCTTAGTAAATCAATCATTTTTAGTAAACATTCCCAATCAATTTACAAATCATACTAAAAATAGCAATTCACAATCATAAGTTAAAAGTCAGGGAGTGTAAATTTCTCTACCTTTACCGTTTGCTTCTTTTTTGATCAGGGTTTTCCTCCTTTACCTTAAGGTTATCTTTAGAATTCGTTTCCTGAGGCAATAGGTAAGGTTCATATTCTAACTTTTCTCAGTTATACATTTATACAAATTCTATCTTAAGGTTTCACTAAGGTTTTTCCCAACTTTCCACTATTTCTTTGGCTTTCTATCACTCTTCCCGTGTGATTCCCCTTTAGGGTAATGTGTGAACCTTATTCAATTTAAAATCCAGGGATTTTAAGCTTAAACCATGTTTTAAAACTATTTCTGTGCATCAGGGGAGTTACTAGTCGGTTGCCAGGAGCTTCGGCCGATTGCTTTTTGGAAGGCTATATTTTGCAAGACTGGGGCCCGACAGTCGTCTGGTGCGCGCCTGGCAATCGACTGGTGTACCTTTGTGTGCGATTTTGTGCTTCACAGTGGCTCGGCTGTTGACTGGTGCCTGCCTAGTAGTTGACTAGTGCCTGCCTAGTAGTTGACTGGTGCCTGCCTAGTAGTTGACTGCTAAGCTGCTGTGTATAATCCTGAGTTTTCCAGTGGCTTAGTAGTCGACTGGTGCATGCTGGCAGTCGACTTTTCTGTTCTTTGACAATCCAGAAATGCGAGTTCTCATCAAATACAGCCCAGATTTCTAGTCTATAACATCTAAAATTTACATGAGCTTAGTCCCTACTTGTTTCCGAGTAAAACCCATAAATTTCTAAGTCCAAAACATCACTCAAATCCAAGAATCCACATGAAAACCGAGTGAAAGAAAAACCTAACTTGATAAACTATGATTCAAGCCTAAAAATCAATGGATAGAAGCTATAAATCATGTATTTTAGTCCAGAAATTCATTTCTAACCTCAAATAAACATCTAAATCAATTTATTTGGTCCAAATCTCAAAAAAATTGAAATGCCCTATGTTTTTCCTATTTTCATTTTCTCCCAAATTTTGACAGATTTGGGTGTTCTCATTGTAGAAAATCTAGCTATATGATACTTGAAAAACTTAATAAGCTATAGTTGAGGAATTTCCTACCTCAGATTCGAGTTTTGGAGCTTCAATCTTGATTTCCTCCTTCCTTTTCCTCCTGCTCGGCTCTCTCCCACTTTCTCCTTCTTTTGGACATTCAGCCCTCTCTTTTGACACCAAGGGAAGGAGTCCATATAAGGGAGGAGAGAAGTGAGTTGCTTGGAACCTCAAGGACCATTTTGCAAATAACAGAAATTTTGCATTTTAGTCCCTCTTATTAGAATCTCCAGTTATCTTACTTCATTTAAATTCTAATAACATTCTTCACATTATTATCCTCATAAACATTTTTCAAAATTATCATCATTATTCAAATTTTTAGAGGACCGGGTATCACATTATCAAAGCGCCATTCAAATAGTGAATTGATAAGCTAATTTTTGAATCATGAATTGTAGATCGTATCGAATCATACGATTCACGAACACAATGAAAATTAGGTTGGGATATTTCATATTAATGACTTGTATGTTTATATTTTAAACAAAATTCTCAAAATTAATTATCTTCTAGTTCTATTCATCAAGACTAATGTAATCACTATCACTATTAGAGAGTAAGGGAAGAAGAGAAAGATTTCTTATTTGAAAGCAATAGAATGAGAGAAGGTGGCACTGTGCTCTCTGTGTTGGCTAATAGGTGTATTTTATAGTTTAAACGAGGGTTTTAATATAACTAAAACTCCTATTAAATTGTGTTTTGTGTCCAGCCAGTGTGCATTTCAATTTTTGAATGGTTTTAATATAACTAAAAGTCTTAAAATCTTATTATCTTTTAATATAATAATTTGTGTTTATCTTTTGCTGCCCACAGTGTGTTTTCAAAGCTGATATATATATGTGTATATATATATATATATATATATTGTTTAAAATAAAGCAGTGTCATCTTCCTCTTGGTGATCTGGGCACGTGGGTCAGTCACGACCTAGTTTCGTGACCCAACGTTTTGCAGTGCGCCAGAATTACCGGAACCTTGCGATTCATGATTTCTAACGTGAATCACACGATTCCAGCCAAGAAACAATTACATCTTTAAACTGTATTGTTTCACCATTGGATTGTGTCGAACCGCATGATAAGAATCACAAATCGTGCGATTTCTATAACTATGGTGGTGATTAGATTTAGATGAGTTTAGTAGCTATCAAAGATTGTGATGTATGGTATTAAGGGACAGTGGCTTGAATTCTATTGTCATAGGTGCGATCTTAGAGTCTGACCTACTTCTAAGATTTCTTTATAAATTCTGGAATTCAGAACCTTTTACAGTAAAATTTTACTGTTGTTTTTGAAAATTTTTAAGTCACAAATAGTTGAAGGGAGGTAAAGTCATAAATATGTAAGTTTTGTTTATTCATGTCTGTGTTATTTAATCAGTTCCAAGGGAAGCAATGTATATAGAAGCAAAACATGGTCTTCTTATCTCAGATCAAAATATTTATATACTTTCTTTGTGAATTTTTTACTTTTTGTAGTATTTGTATTTAGTTGTAGGATATTAGTTATTGCTTGATCCATGTAACTGACCTAGTCGAAAAAGGCTTTATTTGTTGTTGTTGTTGTTGTTGTAGGATATTAGTCGTAGCTCTATCCTTTCCCCCAATCAAGCTAGAGGGAGAAATCACTGATGAAGTCTAATTTAATTTTATGTTGTGCAAACGTTTAGGTCCAAGGGATGTTGAATCATTGAAAAGTTTTGTTTTGGAAGAAGCTGAAAAGGCTGCAGCAAAAGCACAGCAAGCACAACTTGACAGTGATCAAGAATTGTAATGATGTTTGAGGTATACATCCATCCCTCCTGCAGGTTTATCATCCTCTTCGTTCTCCTGAGTCATTGTAATTGTGCTGCATAACGGAGGACTTCAAATTTCATTGGATGTTGTTACATCATTCACTGTTTGGCAGCCATTTTTGTTTGTATTGTTACTCTAGTTCTCTAGTTCTACTTTTTTCATCTCATAAATCAACTCTGCGATGTGGTAGTTGATTGATAATTTTATCTCGTGCAGTCTTTACCAGGAGGGTAACCAGATTTTTGCTACAGGTCGTGCACCTTCCAGATCAGTAATCAGTAATCAGTAATCACCTTTTAATTCTGGCTGAATTAGTGAAGATCAATTCTGCTCTGTTCCTACCAGCCTATGTATTTCCGACGTAGTTGTGAATTTAGAACTAATTTTGTATACTACTTATTTTCATTTTTGTTATATCTTTTACAGTTTACAAAACTGATAACATCTTGTACACTTGATGGTTCAATTTTCAATGCCAATGGTCAAGAATATTTGCAAGAATTATTTTATCCCTTCGTCTTTGAATTACACAGCATTGAAAGGATCAAAATATGTCATTCAGTAAATGATTTATTGCATGCAGTAAAGTTATGCAATCTCTACATATCGCATTTTCGTAGTAAATCAGAATCTCCGTAAAAACCCACACCCTTACTGCTCTTGGTTATATTCTGCAGAACTAACTGGTGAATCATGGACAATACTTCTCCACTAATAACAAGGATTCTGCAGAATAGGTGGATGGCCATCATCATGTATCACACTTCATTTTTTTGGGGGGCAAAATCATCATGCGCCATACTAGCCGAACACAAATCTGATGTCTATCTCTATCCCCCTGCATGCTTCGCTTCGTTTAAGTGTCTGCTCCCATCTCAGTATAAAATTGAGGAATTATTTAATGAGAAGTCCTAAAATTAGTGTTTCTAGGTTTCACTTTGCTTCTTATCTTGGCAGATTGAAACCCTTGAAGCAACTTGAATTTGTCTCTCTCTAGTTTACAAGGGTATCTTACTACCATTTTGGTTGATTTTGTTTGATTATTTTGTGCTTCAAATCAAAAGCTTTTTCCTACGGAACCTTCGTTCTGAGTAGTTCCTACTTCCAAGTATGTTGGAGTCTTGTTGCTTCAATAATTGTGCATGGCAACTTCGTTCAAGAGTTGCCGTAGCAATAGGGCAAGACACCATTAGAAGATTAACCCCATTAATCATACTGAAGAAAACCGGTAGCCTCTGAAGAAATCTGGTAACATATTCATCATAGAAGTCTCAGCATACATGATAAGCCAAAGCACTCATATGATTAAAGAAGAGGGATCCAAGAGAAAATAATACAGCATTCGAGATAGGTACTTTAGAACCATTCTTGGCATAGGATATTTACATACATGAAATGTTGCAAAAGTTACACATGGAAGCAAGAACCTACATACCTCAGCTTCAACATTAAATGCTTCCTCTTGTTCTATCGTTTAAAAACCTTGAGTGGTCATTTTGCATATGGAAGGTTACTATGCAGGAGAAATGATGCCAGTGTCCAGCTCCGGCCGGCCTCCTGGTCGGTGGTAGGAAGGACACAAGTGACGGCGTCATCTCTCCTGCATAGCAAACCTTTCAATGCCCTTACTCCATTTCCATATCCATCACTGGTTCTCTGATTCTAGACTAAGCCGCAACCCACATAATATATAGATGAGATCGGCGTGTACGGTAATAAACTGTAACCACAAAGCTGATGATCACTGCATTATTGTTGTCTGCATGTGTTATTCTATGTGGTCGGGATTCAATCACTCTAAAGTAGGTGACTATGCTGATGAGGTCATCACTTTAACGGTCTAATGTCAGCTAGCTGCTCTTGCTGGTGCTTACATGCTTGCTGACTCCTTCAAAGTTATAATATTTTGTTTATAATGATGAGAAAAATGAAATTGCGAAAAGAAGAATGAAAATGTGTAAACCTACGTAACATAGTAAACATATATATCCTGTCCATGTTCATCGAATGTGGAATGAAGATGAATGCAGGTCCTTGTCACTCAATTGAAAATACCTTCTAGAGGTTTTCATTAATAGAATTGACCTAATGTAAATGTTCGTCTATTGGGTCTATAGTCTATTTAGGCCAACTTAATATTAACCACATACACTAGAATTTTTTTGATACAATATTAAATTTAAAGATTCTATGTAATAAAAAAAGATTCTGTTATTATTAAATCTCTCTCAAATTAAAATAGTAGAATGTGACTTGGATGTCCACGCAAGCAAACCTGGGATATATATATATATATATTTTGAAGGCTAAAAGTACTGTGTATGAGCTACCATTCAACTTTTTCTCTGTGGTCCAAGTTATTAGCCCATGCCTGTCACTTCAAAAATTAAGAATTAGCCCCACTTTGTGTCTAGTAGATATTAGCTTTTCCATTCGCATTGATTGAATCATAGTCAAAAACATCCGAAGTTTACGTTCCGTGTCCATGTTTCTGACCTTTAAAGGTTAAATGGCAATGCCAATTCTCAACAAAGGAATTAGATACTGTCTTTGAGTTTGGCTGTAAGTATAACTTTCGTGGTGTGAATCTAAGATGAAGTTAAGAATCGGTCTATGTGGCTTTGGATTGTGAGTTTAATGAAAATATTATAACTCGTTCTTTTTGGAAGAGATATTCTCACTTCTTTGTGGACCTCATAACGTGTCCTAGAAGAAATGAACATCGAAAGGAATAGTTTGATACAAGGTGAGAGGACATATAAAAGATTCAAGAAATAAGACAAAAATTTCCTTCCCACCTGTTTCACGTGCCATTATAGCCCAAAATTTATTGTTCATTCTCTTCTTTTCATGATTTTTGAAGATGAATTATTTTACAAACTACGAAGGATAAACACACGCTAATACGACATAGACCCGTCAATATATCAAACTTTACAAAATATAGAACATGACATAAGTACACGACATATATATATATATATATTAAGTTTTTTTAATAATATATTTGTAAAAAAATATAATTAATATTATTTTATATTTTAAGTAATTTACACCATTATATTTTAAATTAAATTTATTGAATTTTATATACAACAAAAACAATTAAATTTTTTTTAATAAACTAATTAAAATGAATTTTTTAAACTTTTATTCACTTATTTTATGGTTTATTTTGGATTATCTCATATTTGGTTTAAATATAAATTATGTTTAATGTGTGTCTAAATTATATTTAACGCACATTCAAATTAAAAAATATTTTATTTTATTTCTATGTATTAATAGCGTGTTTCTATTTTATAATCTATAAATCAATTTCTCATGACAGAAATAACCGTTTATTTCTCTGTCATTTTTGCTGAATCTTCAAAATCACCAAAATGCAGTCCATGCTAAGTCTTCCTCTTTGCCTCTCTGAGATTTCTCAGTCTTATCCTCTTTCAGCCTCATTTCTGATTTCACTCTTTACACTTTTTTTTTTTTTTTGGAAATTGGTGTTGTTAATGGCGTAGGATGGAGGATCATGATCTTTGGAGGCAAGCCCTGAGAAGGAAAGCATCAGTGGCAAGAGATCAAGAGATGGGATACACCCACAAACTTTGAAACACAGTTTGTGAAGATCAATTTTATTACCTTGTAACCAAGATTTATTGTTAGGCTTTAGTTTCAGTTTAGTCTCTTTAGTTTTGTGCTTCTTTTACTTCTTTTCTCTTATTAATCCTCTTCTCAAGAAGAAAATACTTGCACCTCCAACAATTTTTTTCCATTTTTTTAAAAATAATTATTATAGCATTATTAATTGAAGGAACATATAATGATAAGTGGGCTTTTGTTTATAACAAATTTGATTTTGAATTCTCTAAATTTAAGATATAGTACATTTATCTAAAGTTAAAGAAAGGTAAAAAAATAAAAAAATTTACACAGATAAAAGTTTAATTTAAATAGATTAAAAATTAAATATTTTTTTTATCTCTGTACATATAAAAAGTTGTATTATTTTTTAATTTTAAAAAATATAAATTCAAAAAATATGGGTTTACATTTAAATTATCTCTTATTTCTTATAATAAGGTCAAATTATCCATTCACGTGAGTTGACTTCTATTGGGAGATTCAAGCAACGATTTAATGTAATTTGGTAGAAATTTTTGAACTTGCCTAATATGCAATGGTAAAAATCTTGTTTACTCACAAATTGCTTGCTTTTTTCTTTTCTTAAAAAAGAAAATCATCCTTAAAAATTTGATAGTGATACTTGCTCGTGAATAATAATAAAAATAGTGAAAAAAAATCATGGAAAATAAAAACCAGAAAATGAATGCTGGATACTGTCGCCATCCGTCTGCCATAAATAGCAGTAATAAATAGGGCGAGAGGG
The DNA here is from genome assembly GCA_031216115.1 of Senna siamea. NCBI lineage: Eukaryota > Viridiplantae > Streptophyta > Magnoliopsida > Fabales > Fabaceae > Senna > Senna siamea. The sequence continues at coordinate 18,407,554 of CM062356.1, forward strand.
ACATCAATCACCAAAACCATAAGAAAAACAGGTTTTTTTTTTTCCCTCTTTTGTTGTTCATCTCTGTGTCTTCTTCTGTTGAAACTTCTTCTAAATCACCAAAATGCAGTCCATGTTAAACCTCGGTGCAACCTACGGTCTTCCTGTATCTCTGTCGGGGATTTCTCAATCTCATCCTCTTCCTCTTTCTACAGAGTAATATAGAAGCTCTTCCTCTTTCAACGAATTCATTTTCACTTAATTACGATCCCAATTTTTCATTCTCTTTCCAAATTGTTGTTGTTAATGGCGTAGGATGGAAGATCACGATCGCAGGAGGCAAGCTATCAAAAGGCAAAGAAAGGAGGAGACTGTGCATGCAAATCAAGTTGAAACAGAGCTTGTGGACATTAAAGGTCTAACAGCAAAAGCTGCTTAGCTTCAATCAAAATCAACATTATTGTTTGCTTCTGTTCTTATAATTCTCTTGTCATTAAGAAGAACTCCTCCATCTTGCATTATTATGCATATTTGTGCTGCCCAATATAGTTGAGACTTGAATATGTCTTTGATTTTCTGCATGTTCTTGAGACCTAACCAGTCTAATTCTGTCTGCTCCGTTAAGTATGCATCAAATTTCTTATTTTCTAAAACAATGACATTTTCTTTCACTCAATAATTGGCAAGTTTTTCCTACTTAGTAAACAGAAATTTGTATAACCATTAACTCATGGTGTTATTTAAGCAAAGTTTTGCTCAAATTAAAGTCATTTTAATAATTACTTGGTTTTGTAAAAATTGTTTAAATGATGTTATTTTTAGGAAAAAAAAATGTTACCTAAATAAGTCCAGATTATGAGTTAATGGCTATGTGAATTTTCATTTATTAAATGAGGAATGTTTGTCTAAGGATATGTTGAGGAGAATGTAGGAAAAGGGAAGGGAAAGATTAGAGAGAGAGAATCTAAAAACTCTCTTATTTAAAATTCTAAATTTTAGAGAGTGAAAAAATGAAGAATTTTGTAGTAACTTTTCCGAAAGGAAAGAAAAGTTAACTTAAAAACTTTATTTGATTGTAGATTTTAAATTTTTTTTTATTTTTAAAACCAAAAAAATAAAAATAAAATTTTTTGAAAGAAAAAAATATAATATGTATTTTGAAAATAAAAATATAGAACAATTAAAAATTGTTTTGAATTTCAATTTTTTTAAAAAAAAAGTACAAAAAATAAATATTTTTATTAATAATATATATATATATAAATACATGAAAATAATACTAACATAAATTTTTAAAACTAATTTTATAAAATAATTAAAAAAATAAAAAAATAAAAAAATAAAACAATGTCTAAGCAAGTCTTAACTTTATATTCTCTTTCTTTTTCTTTCTCTTCAATTTCTTTCTTTTTTTTTTTCTCCTCGTTCAATTGATATATTTTATTTTTAGGGTGTATTTAAGAAAAAGATTTTGAAAAAAAAGAAAATGAAAAGAAATGAAATATATTAACTTTTTTTTATTTATTTTTAAAACTTTTAGAAGAAAAAAATTAAAGAATTTTAAATTAACTCTTTTTAACTTTTATCATTTGTTAATTTTAATTATCTCAAATTTAAAAAATTTAAAAAATCTAAACAACAAAAAATAAATTATCACTTAACTTTTTATTTCTTCTTCTTTCCTTTTCCTTCATTTCCTTCTCATTATTTCCCCTTCTCATTCCTAAATGAATCCATAGAGAACCAAATTAAGAGAATATCAATTATGTTTCTTTTTTAAGATACCATCAAAAACAGATAATAGTACTCTCGAAAGAGAGAAAATAATTGATCCTACAATATTAATATAATTTTTTTAAAAAAATTATCAAAAAAAAAAAACTCTCAAAAGAAAGAGAATGATTGATCATGATTAATATAATTTTTTTAAAAAAAATTATAAAAAAAAGAATAATATTTAAAAAAAAAGAATTATTAATTTTAAAAGATCAATATAATTTTTCTTTTAAACACGTAATATTATATTTCTATCGAGTTAATGACCACTTCACATCCAAAAATTATGGCCTGGGGATGATAATTTTATTTTGATTCCATTTATCGTGAATCGTCATACTCCATGGAGTTGGGTAAGTCAACATTTGATTCAATATGGACATGTTCAAGTAAAACCCAAATGTTAATATTTGGGACGGGATGATTTCGAGACTGTCCTGCTCCATAACCTCTCGTGTTCTTGTTTCAAAAAATATATGTACTTAAAATTTTTCGTTTTAGTGTTTGAAGCTTAAAAATTAAAATCTTTAAAAAAAGTAACATGAGAATTAATTTAATATTTATTTTAGTCTCGTTTAAAATCTACAATTAATTTAATTGCATTTTAACAAAAGTAGTTTCACATAAAAATAAAAGATAAAATTAAAATTAATAACAAAATAACAAAATTGAAACATCAACTAATAAACAAAATGTTAGTTTTAGTAAAAAATAAATAAATTATTATTAAAGCTTCAAAATATTGGTTTCAAAACTGTAGTTTTTTATTAAAAATAATATATATATATATATTATAGTAACTTTAAATTTTTTTAATTAATAGTTTTTAAAATATATAATGTAAAAATAAGAGAAAAAAATTGCAATAAATAACAAGTTAAATAACTTATAATATTTAATTTATTATTTTTAAAAATTAATAATTATTTTTAATATTTTATTTTAAAATTTAAGAAAAAATACACGTGTATTATTTTTACATTCTAAAAATGGGTTGATCTCGTTTAAAGAGAAGGAGAAGAAGAAGAAACCAAAATTACACGTGAGCGCACCGAAACTGAACCCGGACCTGTTCCCGAAAAAAAACCGGATTGGATAATCAGCGACAGGTCCGAACTTTGCATAGTGGAGATTGGTTCTGGTTGCCTCTCGGTCAAAAAGCAAACGCAAACAAGCGAACGCGGAGGAGCGGAAAGTCTGCGTAATCTTCCAAAACCCTAATTATTACTGTCTATTTCCATTATCCTTGTTGCACCGAGATTTCGATTTGCCTCTACGGTTGGTCTTTTGCAATTTGAGCTCTAATTCCGCTTCCTCCTACCTGATGGTAACGATTAAGTATTGCTTTGAGTTCCATATTTAGCTTTGTAATTCGACCGATGATGCTCTTCTTCGCTTGGTTTATTTGATTATATCGATTACTGCTGGGGGCAGCCTGCGCTAACTTCCGTGGCTTTGCTTGTCGATTATCCGTTGTTCATGTTGAAGATTCTATTCTAAATAATTGGGCTCGAGAATGGATTTAGTGAATAGTTGCAAGGTATATTCTGACTATTTCTGCCCTTTTATTTCATGTTTTCATTTCAAGATTATGGGTTTTGGGCAAACCTTTCCGCATCAATTTGAATGGCCTTGTAACCGTCGAGCTGATGAATTTTGCAGGTCACGGTAAAGTAGCTTTCTACGATAGCGTATACTATAGTTTACTTTTGTGATTTTATTGATCTGGTATAGTGAAATGTTTCTCACATATCTGGTTTAAAAAGTTGAAAGTAGTTTATTCAGCAGATTTTGGTTCAGTCGTTTACTGTATACCCGATTGGTCGTTTCCCTTGCAACTTGCTGGGTGTAAATTGTGTTAGCTGCTTAGCTTAGTGATCAGTGACTACCCGTTAAAAAACTATCGAAGAAACTTTTGTTCTTGATCATTGGTAATGTAATGTTTTAGAGGCCAAAAGGTCGTAGGAAGAGTAAGGAAATTTCATATATTCAAAATTGATTTTGACAGAGAGGTGAAATACGTTTTTCCCCTCTTTCCTGGCGAGCTATAGCCTTTTGGAGTGAAATTTAGCTTTTGTTTAGTTTTGCTTACTTATCACCAAATGGATGAGTGCTGATTATATTTTTCAGTCTCTTAGATTATTCCCTATTTTGATATTGTTAATCATGATTCTCACATTTTAAAACAGTGCTGCATTTCTGCTACTAGTCTTCTATATATAAAAAAAATAGTGATTCTGATGTCAATACTATGTAGACTACATGATGATAAGATATATATAAATTTTTTTAATATTCCAGTTACCATGATAACACTATGGCTTGAGATGCAATATGAATAGCTTACATATCATGAGACTTGAATGTTTTTTACTTTACTATTTTTTTGACATGCTTGTATTCTTCTTCGAGTGTGGGGCTGAGGTTTATGCAATGAGATATTAGGTGCTGGGTTAAAATAATCCACTCTACTGACCTAATGACATCTTTTGTAGGAAAAATTGACACATTTTCGTATAAAAGAGCTAAAAGATGTGCTCAACCAGTTAGGTCTTTCAAAGCAGGGAAAGAAGCAGGTGAGATTGAGAATTAGTTATGGTTAGGTCTTTTCTAGTGAACCGAAATGCTACTATTGATTGAGTCTATTGGCACCAGATTTAGCAAAGTTCTTTGCCTGGTTAATGGATATTTATTATGTCGAGTACCACTTTTTTTCTTGTCAATTAGTGATCAAGAATAAGTTTGCAACTCTTGAAACAGATAAATTTAGTCAACCTATGTTATGAATTTTCACGCTTTTTAATTTGTTATAAATTTTTCTGTAATTAGGATGGGTTTGTGGGTCATCAGGTCATGTATATCGGTTTAAATTCTAATCAGATAGCCCGTTTGAGTCCATGAGATAGTTATTCATTTATCTTTAATTTCATATACCATCTTAGAGATTTAGGATGATGTAATGATGTTAATGCTTTATCTTTTGTAGGATCTTGTTGATCGGATATTAGCTGTTCTCTCAGATGAACAAGGTAAGTGTGTGGGTGGGTGTTTATGTTGGACCCACAAGATTCTTCCTTTGGCTGTATGCTATCATTTATTTCTGTATTATTTTCATACTTTTTCTTTTTGAGTTGGAAGAAACCCTATATATTTGAAGCTTAGACTATATCTACATATGGAAATGTCCTAGAATAGAAAGGTTTTATCATCTAAGTTCTTATGAGTATGTATTTGGCAAATGTTATAATTTACTTTGACATCCCATTTCAATTGGCAATTGTAGTACGTGCAGTAATCATCCTTTAATCAAGTTTAGATGGAAATCTTAGGAATGCGGAGACATTATTGATTTGATCCAGTAGTAAATTCTCCTTGTTGATGGATGGATTTGACCTGTTTCCATTCAAGCCAACTCTGTAGGACATGGGCCTTTTTAGTGCTGCAGGTTTTTTTCGGCCCTGCCTTTCCTTGTTATTTACAAAATGGTTTGGCTTTGACCTATTCTTTCTTTGCTTGAAGAGTTGGAAACTTTTATGTGAGCATCTTTTGTTCAATCAAAGATATTTTGGGTTTTATAGTTATTTTGTGTCTAATTCATTTTGATGATTTTGAATATGAAGCTTGTTTTCCTGGGTTTCCTCTCTTAGTCAAATCTAAGCAAATTATTTTGCTTCTCTGTCCACAGTTTCCAAATTGTGGGCTAAGAAGAATGCTGTTGGAAAAGATCAGGTGGCAAAATTAGTGGATGACACATATAGGTCAGTGTTAAAGACAGTACTATTGATGCATTTTTATTCTTTCGGATAATATTATATTTCAGAAACATGCAATGGCCTGAGATTCTTAATCCTATGAACGTATATGATATGATACTTTACTTTTAGATCTGGTTTAGGTTGAATATACAGCTCCATGTATGCTGTAATCTTTTGGCTATTATTGTTTCTTTGTTGACATTGTGCATTTTCTGATTGGTCAGAAAGATGCAGATATGTGGGGCCACTGAACTGGCATCAAAGGGACAAGGTGTGTCAGATAGCAGTAATGTGAAAATTAAAGGTGAAATTGATGATTCCTTGCAGTCAGGGGTAAAGATTCGCTGTCTCTGTGGAAGTTCATTGGAAACAGATGATGTGATCAAGGTGAAGTATTCAGCATGTCTCTATTTTTTTTTTTCCCCCTTACATTTCTTTTTAATTCTATGCATTTGTCGCACATATGATTTGATTGATAATTAACTGAAATTTACATATGATTTCCCCTATTTTGTTAACTTTGATGACAATCTTTATTTAAGCCTTCAATATATTGCTTATATTTGACTAGTGGATAAAGTGCATGCCAATATTTTTTTTTTATTTTTAAAAATAAAATAAGAAAATTTTTATATTTTAGAATAATAACAAAGTAATGGAAAATTATTTAACTTTTCACTCTCCTCACATTTTTTTTCTTTTAATTATTTTATATGGATCAATATATGGTTATGGAGACTATTAGCCAGATCCATAAGGCTCTAAGGCCATTAAAATATAGATAATTCTGGCATTTATTTATTTAGCTATTATTTTTATCTAATTGCAGTGTGAGGATACAAGATGTCATGTGTGGCAACACATGAATTGTGTTATAATTCCAGAGAAACCTATGGAAGGCATCCCACCAGTTCCTGATAAATTTTATTGTGAGATCTGCCGTCTCAGTCGTGCTGATCCGTATGTCATGTTCTTTTCTAACTCTAGCTATCTAATTGGGGTGGACAGTTGTGAATTGCTTTGAATTTTTTTTTTCTTAGTTTAGATCAGTTTTTGTATTCTCATGCAATGGCTCATTTGTCTATATGTGCTTGTGTTGGTTGACACGGGATGTCATCTATATTGCTTTGAACCGGGTTTAGTAGTGTTTGTTTCATGTTGCAGTGCTGTGATTTCATTATCTATATGATTATTCTTATATGTGGCCCATCTCTTGTAGATTTACTCAATTTGCTTATTTTCATTACCCTATCTAGACATTTTTGTATCTTTCTGTAAATAACTTAGGTGAAATAACAATGTTATGGCTGAGTTTGTTTTCTAAAATAATAATATGTGATGAAGTGGAGAGTTGTTTATTATATCAAGTGGAAACTTAAATTGTATTGGTTATATGACTGATTTCTGAATTAGGGCGCTGGATATATGGCCCTACTGGTTGCTTTTAGCTTTTTTTTTGTTTTACATTAATTTTTCAAAATGAAGGTGTGAATCAAAATGCTTTAACAAGTTGTTGATATCTGGTGTGATTGCCATGTAAAATTATTTATTAAAGTCTGAGGGAATAGTAACTACTGAAGATAGAATACGTTGGCATTGCTTGATCTGTATAGTTGATCCCACTTAGTGAGAAAAGGTTTTGTTTTTTGTTGTTGTTGTTGTTGTTTGTTGAGGGAATAGTTAGAACTGATGGATGAACTATTGAAGAAGGGTTGATTATCAATTGTACCTAAAAGTCAATTATGCTTGTAAAATGACTATTGACTAATAGAAAGCTAATATTGATGTAGAATGGACAAATGTTTAAGTTCTTTAAGTTGAGGAGGTTCAAATCTGGTATGGTTGCCTAGACGTCTAAATTCTATAGAGTATCACACTGTCTAATGAAAGTGCTTTTTCTTTTTCTTTTTAATTCAATTTTCTATTTCAACAATTTTATTGTAACATTCTGTAATTTCCTAATTTTGCTGTATGTTCCTCAAATGGCTCTTACCTCAATTTATTTGATATATGATATATTTCTTTATAATTGACATAGATGTTCAATACCTTTAATTATTCAGCATTTTATTTTTCTCAGTCATCACTCATTTGTATTTTCTGCTGTTGTGTCACAGGTTTTGGGTTTCTGTTGCACACCCTTTGTTTCCTGTGAAGTTGACAACAGCCAATGTTCCAACTGATGGGTGAGTTTGTAGTTTTTGTGGATTTGTTGAAGTCAAGCATAATGTCTGTAATGGTCATTGTATTTGAGCAAACAGAATGCCTTTTTAATTATGCTTTTTTTTTTGTTCTAATTTATTAATAGCTTTTCCTTGTCTATTATGCATTTAAGATTTTATGATGTTCTTCATTTGGACACATCTCACTACTTTTTCTGTGGGGAAGGGGGTGTTCTCATATATATTACGAGTACAAATCACCTGTATGTTATGTTCTGCTTTTAATTGCTTTCTGTAGATGTCTAACAAATGTGGTATTTGTAGTCACAATCCATTTCGATAGTTCTATTTACTGTTAAGTATATTGTGTGATTAAAATTTCTTAGGCGTTATTTGTTTCTCTGATGTGGAGTTTTACTCAGGACAACTAATCTATTGAGAATTATTTCCTTTTTCTTTTTTTCTTTTTTTTATCAGTGGGTCGAGAGTCACTCCATAAACTAAAATTTCATTTTTAGACACATTTTTATAATGCATGCAAAACATCTATCTATTTCTCTAGTTCAAATCTAGTATTCAATGTGGCTTTCTGCTTCATTGGCTTAATCATATTCCTGTTTGACTTGTTCAGCACCAACCCAGTGCAGAGTGTGGAGAGATCTTTTCAACTTACAAGAGCAGACAAGGACTTGGTGTCAAAACCAGAATTTGATGTTCAGGTTAATTTGGTTCTGCAGTGCCACTAGAATTATGTGTAACCTTCTATACTTTTGTTGATTTAAGTAAAATAACATGATGACATTTTATGTAGGCTTGGTGTATGCTTCTGAACGACAAGGTTTCATTCAGGATGCAGTGGCCACAATATACAGATCTTCAGGTCAATGGTATATTATTATAGTCATGATTCCCTCTTCTACCTATTTTGGTTTCAAAATGACATCATATGTGGGTTTGGTGTATGCTTCCGTCAGAGTATGATGTGTAGTGTTCAGTTCTAGTTTTTATGTTGTTTGTGTGTTTTAGAGCTCCTTGGTTTTTTGGCTAGGAAAAAAAATAGTAGTTTACTGAATGCATGGTCTTTCTTGTGATTGTATTTGAATTTCTTTTTGTCATATAGGTGTGTCTGTACGTGCAATTAACAGACCTGGTTCGCAATTACTTGGAGCTAATGGTCGTGATGATGGTCCAATTGTGAGTTTATTGTTATCTATGGTTATTACTAGTAAAGATCTGCTGTGGGCTCAATTACTATTATTTCTGTTAAAAACTAAGTGTAATTTTTTTTTTGGCCGAAAAAACTAAGTACAATCATTGTAGCCAAATTTATAACGATCTATTATATAGGTTTTATTCAATTCTTCTTTTATTTTTCCCTTGTCAGATCACGCCATATACAAAAGACGGAATTAATAAGATTTCCTTAACAGGATGTGATGCTCGCATTTTCTGTTTAGGGGTTCGTATTGTCAGAAGGCGAACCATGCAACAGGTAGTTTGCACTCTAAATTTGCTTAATTTCTGAACATACTGTTGGTCGCTTGTGTAGTCTCAGTCCTATGTTTCCATGGGTGGTCCCTTTTGGTTGATTTATTAGAAAATTGAAATTTGACAGTTTTGATTATTATCCTACTATTTTTGGTTATCCTTCATTGTCAATTTTGAGTAACACAGTTGATTCAGGTAAATCTTGTGGGACATTTTTTTCCAGTTTATTGCTTTGGCTGTTTGATGATACACTTCCTGATCTCTTGGCATTTACCACATTTAAGGAATAAAATACATCTGCCTTGTTATTGTATCTACTATTTAGAAATAGGATTGTTCGGTTTGCCTTTTTTATTGGGTATTTAGTTTCCATGGCATATCTTACTTTTCACTTAACAAAGCTAAGCACGATTTGATGTACTAAGATGATACAGTAATTTTAACAAACGTTAAGTCAATGTTCTTATGCCCCATTTTCAGTTTCCAATTACACTATGTATGAACACACTTGACCTTTTAGATTTAAGAGAGGTCACATCTTTGCCTTTTCTGGATCCTGCTGGGTATCAGCATGTTAAAATTAACTGTCTAAATGATATTATAATTTGCAAGGAATGCGATATTTAAACCTAAAATATAACTGCTTTGTGTGGGATTTTTGTTCTCTTCCTGGAAGGTGGGTTTTTTATGATATTATGTTTTATTGTAAATAATTTATGTTGTTGGAATTTTTTACTTGAATGTTTCTGTTTTCAAAGTTGTTGCATCTAGCATGAATGCTGCTCAACATCCATAATTGTCAGAAATCAGTCAATAATTATTTATATTGTCCAGATCCTAAACAGTATTCCAAATGAGTCTGATGGTGAGCTTTTTGAAGATGCTCTTGCACGTGTTTGTCGTTGTGTTGGAGGAGGAAATGCAGCTGATAATGCAGATAGTGACAGTGATTTAGAAGTTGTTTCAGATACTTTTAGCATCAACCTGCGCTGTCCAGTAAGACTTTCATGCATTGGATTGTCATAGTGATGCATTCTATGATCCTTGAAGTTTTTTATTCAGTTTTTCATTCTTGTTTCTACACTTCGGTGAATCTATAGATGAGTGGTTCAAGGATGAAGATTGCTGGAAGATTCAAACCCTGTCTTCACATGGGCTGTTTTGATCTTGAAGTTTTTGTAGAAATGAATCAACGTTCAAGGAAGGTGAGTTTCTAACAATTGGTGCTGATTTTTCTGATCCTCTCCGTGATCTTTTATGTCTGAGGATGTGTTCAATTGTTGATGCAGTGGCAATGTCCCATCTGTCTCAAAAATTACACATTGGAGAATATCATTATTGACCCTTATTTCAATCGAATCACATCTAAGGTATGCTTTATTTGATCTTCAGTTCTCTCTTCAGCTGCATCTGATGAATTGTTAGTTAGTATTTGAATTGGTTTCCTTGTACAGATGATAAATTGTGGCGAAGATGTTACAGAGGTTGAGGTGAAGCCTGATGGTTCTTGGCGTGTCAAATCCAAGAATGAAATTGAACGCCGAGATTTGGGTAATCTTGCACAATGGCACTTTCCTGATGGATCCCTATGTGCTTCTACTGATGAAGTTGTTGAAAGAGTGGGAACATTGAAGCAGGTCAAACAGGAAGGCGTTTCAGACAGTCCTATTGGTTTAAAACTTGGCATTAGGAAGAATCACAATGGAGTTTGGGTTGTCAGCAAACCTGAGGACACTAACACCTCTTCAGGTAATAACTTGGAAGAGAATTTTGGAAATCATGAACAGGTGGTTATTCGAATGAGCAGCAGTGCCACTGGAAGTGGCCGTGAGGGTGACGATCCTAGTGTAAATCAGCATGGTGGTGGGCATGTTGATTTCTCCAACAATGGACTGGAAATCGATTCTTTCGGTTTCAATAATGTTGATTCAGCATATGGATTTACTGAGAATAACACATCAGCTCTGGTTGGGGATGCTGAAGTTATTGTTCTAAGTGATTCTGAGGAAGAGAATGGCGTGTTGGTATCTTCTGCAACTAACTACAAGAATAATCGAGCTGATGCTGGGGGAGTTAGTTACTCAGTGCCTGCCCCTGAAATTACTGATTCATATGCAGAAGATCCCACCCTTGGTGGTTTGGGACTTTTTAATCCCAATGAAGATGAGTTTGGGATGCCTTCCATCTGGTCTTTGCCTTCTGGAACTCAGGCAGGTGCAGGATTTCAGTTATTCAATTCTGATGCAGGTGTGTCAGATGCATTGGTCCATCTGCAGCATGGTCCTATTAATTGCTCAACGGCTCTGAATGGTTATGCATTGGGGCCAGATACTGATCTGGGATCAAGTACTCTCATACCAGATACATCTGCTGGTCAGTCTGATGTCGATTTAAATGGTGGTTTAGTTGACAACCCGCTGGCATTTGCTGGAGAGGATCCCTCACTTCAAATATTTCTTCCTACTAGAGCTGCAGAATCTTCAGTGCAGCATGAATTGAGAAACCAGGTGGACATGTCCAATGGTGTCTGTACTGAGGACTGGATTTCTCTTAGGCTCGGTGGTGGTGCTAGTGGCAGTAATGGCAACGCTACAACTCCCAGTGGGCTGAATTCTAGACAGCAAATTCCGTCCAAAGAAGCTGCCTCAGATGCTATGGCTGATACTGGTTTGTTACTTTCTCAACCTACAATTGCTTTTTGCTTTTTGGCAATGATTACTAATGTTGTTAGAATTTTAAACTGTTCTTTTCACTACTGTGGAGCTTCTTTGAATATAATTTGAGTGGCACTCATGTTGTTACTTATCAGCACCGGGAAACTTCGTTTTAACTCAACCGTTGCAGAATGTTATATTTTTTCTTCAATTTTCTCAACTGATTATTACTTCTTACGCAGCTTCTTTGCTTCTTGGTATGAATGATGCTAGATCTGACAAGGAAAGTAGGCAAAGATCAGATAGCCCCTTCTCATTTCCTCGCCAAAAACGATCAGTAAGGCCTCGTTTGTATCTTTCTATTCATTCAGATTCGGAGTAAAGGTATCAGACCTCGTCTCAAGAACTTAGGTGCTCTTCTTAAGGCCACATTTTGTACTTAGAAATTTAATGGAATTGATAAGCATATGTGGTCTTTGGCTCTTTGCAAAATGAGTAAGGCATCCCCAGTGGAACAGAGTTACACAATTAGCTGCTGCCAGAATGCTTGCACCTGTAGGGTATTTTTTCCCCTATTGATAAAGATGATGGTTGTAAAGATTTTCAATTCTTTATACTTGATATTTAAGGTTCCCTTGACACATGTTGACAGGATAGGTGCAAACTGTTGTTCCCCTCATTTCCATTAGGATCTGGTGCAGAGTGCTGGTACATTGTACAGAAGATGGTCATTCAGATCTATTGGTTTAAACTTGTCAATGTAGTGGGGAATTACATTTAGGAATATAATATATGCATTTTTGTCTCTGTTCAAAGCGAATAACATGTAAATGTTAAGCAATCAGATTCAATAGTGAAATGGAAAATGTTATTCTCATTTAAAGGGGTACTTTTGCCAGGATATTGTGCTTGCTTTCTGCATCGTGGTCTATAATTGCCCCAGGTAGATGCCTTGTTATGGACTGTGCTATGTGATTATCTCTCATCCCTTGGTACGTGCTTTTAATTTGTTCCAGCCTTCCAGGTATAATCGTTTTTTGCTTTCTTGAGTATTAGCGGCTAAGCCAATATTTGTCATATTAGCTGCTAATGTCTGCTTCCATTCTTTCTTGAGGTAGTGTCAGAATTAGCTATAAATTAATAAAAAACAAAAAAAACTCGAGTGTTGATTGTCCCTCAGACAAGCATCTGTGGAAACTGTCTTGTAATTTTTACACCGGAATTGTGTATGAGTTCCCATTCGACTCAGTTTCTGGTAATCAGCGTGCACTGTGCAACATGAGAGATTTCAGTTTGATTCATTGTTTCTGATGGGAAGTGGCTGGCCATCCTAAGTCTGTTCCCCAAAGAATTCCTCAAGGGATTATGATGAGAGTTGACATTGCAGGTATCGGTGCCTACATTTTCAGGATGATGGCTTGGAAAACTGATTGAGGACCTGAAATCCCTCGCCTTTGGAAGTTGTATACTATAATACTTGACATCGATAAACTAATTTTTTCTCTCCTTCTATAGCATAATTCAAATTAATGTTAAATGAAATTTGTGTTTTTAGTGATATTCGATTTTTTTAATTAAATTATTGTAGTCTAAAGGTTATGAATATTTGCTGAGATAGCAAAAGGAGTGTGTACTAATCGACTGCTGAAAGTAATTTCGTACCAGCTTCACGTGATAGGAACGTCACTTGTGGAGGTTCCCCATTTTTTTTGGGTGACATAAAGAAGGTTCCCACTACCCTTACATCCTCCTCGAGTCCTATTGTTACCTTGTGCTCCATTTGCATATGGGCCTAAAGCAGAGGGCCAAAAGTAGCCACAAAGTGCCCAAGCCCATAGTTGTCAAAAACGAGTTTTAACTCAAAATCACCCGGTTTCACGATCTACCTTGGCAAATCTTGTTAAATCATTTGCTAAATCGGAATTTGCCAAAATCGCACTAAACTCGCGAGTTGCCTGCGTTTTTATGAGTTTGATTGAAAATCAGAATGGGTCATTCACGAGTTCTCTGTTTTTGTTTCGCCAATTTTTGAGTGTTGTTCGGCACTTCTACTATGCTGTAAAGGGAGGAAGACGCGTCAGTTTTGTTGAAAAGGGAGGAAGATGCTTCAGCTTGAAGACAGCAACTCAGCCTCCAACTCGAAGATGCAGTCACCACTTAACAGTAGCTTGAATTGAAGATGCTGCAACTTGAAGAATGAAGACGCGACAGCTACAGATCATGTCAATGGTAAAATAGAAGAAAAACCAGAAAATGAGTAAGAGAAGAGTAAGAAAAAGGCCCAGGTGGAAAGATTATGTAATGAATGTATGGAGGAAATTAGTTACCATCAGAGAGTGTATCATGGGGAGAGTATAGCACTGTGATATGAGTAGTTAGTGAAATGATTACAATTAGTAATATGTTCTAATATTACCAATTGCTATATTTCCATGTATAATATATAAGGAGAATAGATTATTAGTCTGTTTTGATTAACTTTGGTGCTTTCTACACGTATGGTGGATGGGACAAGATTTGCACATATAGATGACACCTATAACAACATGAAACACTGCTGCAGCTACAAGGGAAGGTAAAACTTTCTCCATCTTTCTATTTTTTCCTTTCTTTCGGTATCAATTTTTTTTTTTTTTGCAATAAATACTTCTGATTTACACACTTGTAACATTTTTTTATAGGTAAAATAGCATGTCTATTAGTTTTTAATAAAATGCATATTGCATTTTTATTTTTGTTTCGAAGTTTATTATATGTAAAAAAGTGTCAACCCAATGCATTCCTTGTCGCAGAGGTGTTGGGTATAATGTGAAGTTCAGTAAAAAAAAAATTTAGTTAAGACTTATATTAAGTATTTATATAGTGAAATTTATATTATTATTAAGATAAATATTTTTAGTAATTATTGATTCACATAAGTAAACTTACGAGTTTACAAGTCAATTTTATGTTACGAGTTTATCTTTTTGTTACGATTTTACTTAAAATATCAAGTTTAACAACTTTATTTGTATTATCACCTATTCACCTTATTCGACTGCATATATAAACGACATTATCATCTACTCAATTTGTTTACACGTGGTTTCTAGGTCATTGAGAATTGCAAAATCATTTGACTTAATTAGTGGAATTTAATGATTTAATAAAATTTTAGGGCATTAGAATATAAAGATTAAATTACATTTCATTCTTTTTTATTTAAAAAAATTATACTCTTCTTTTTGAAATATGAGAAAAATTTTAATTTTATTTATTTTGATTAAATTATCTTTATATTTATTATTTATATAATTAAATATGTATTTAATTAATATAATTTTTTTAAAATTTAAAATAAAATTATTATTTTTAACTCAAAATAAATAGTAATAAAATATTATAATTTTAAAATATATGTTATAATAAATAATAATATTTTTAAAAAATTAATAATATCATTAAAAATATTTTAGTCAAAATAAATGAAATTATAAATTTTTTAATTTTTTAAATAAGTGAAATGTATGTTTTTAAAATAATAAAAAAAAAGATAGTATAATTTTAACACTTTTCAAAAGAAGAAAGTATAATTTATTCAAATATAAATATTTAAAGTTATGGAGACCAATTATAGGTTTATATATATTTTCTAGTTTAAAATTGAACAAAATTAATGTTTCGAATCAAACCAATAGAACCAAGTAAAAATTAAACATAATTGATCAATGTTTAGTTTGAATTAATTTGATTTAAGATCTTTATAGGTAGTTTGGTTCAATTTTTGGCGTGTCGTGCTAAAATTTGAACTAAACTATTTATATATATATATATATATATATATTATTTTTAAACAATTTTACGCAGTCATTAGTTATTTAACTAGTCACCGAGTGAGATTTTAGATAATTAGCTTCGCGGATCTCTGCTGTTCCACGTCTCTGCCGTCCTGTGCAATTGAGCCGATCTGGGTCGTCCGCACGATCTCGCGCTCCACGTCCTGCCAGGCGTCCGCCTCTTACTCAAAACTGTGCGTTTGGAGATTGAATTCCCGCGTAAAGGAGAAGATGAAATGCTGTTGCGTTTGACTCCCCCATTTTCATTGCTGCGTTTGTTCCTGCTCCATTGCTTTTCTTCTAGCGCTCCATTTACGTTGGTTTTGAACTTGTATGGTGTAAAGGGTTTGAGTCATTGCTCTCTCATTTACGTTGCTTTTGTGGCTCCATTTCCATTGCTCTCTCATTTCCATTTTCTGAACATCTGAGCTTCTGTCTGATATTACTTCTTTCCTTTAGAGAGACACGACTTCATTCTGCTTCGAAATGCTCTGTGTGTTCGATTGTTTATTCATGTCATTGTGTGCGAGTTATCAATAATAATGTTGTGTTTGTCAATCTATGCTTCAATAAGACATAGTTACATTCAATTCTTCAGCCGTTTATTCTTTCTATTGCTGCATTTCTGATTTTATAATGTCTTTGTGATGAACTAATAGATTTGTAACTGTCTTGGTATATGCAGGATCTACCTAAACTGTTAGATTAGATTGGGTAATTAAATCCGTGTGCTGTCTGTCTTTATGTGGGTAATTATCAATTCAACTGTTTAGTTATTAACATAAGAGTCAGTTGTGAAAAGTTAAAGCTGATATGTGGTCCATACAAACCTGTTATGCGAAAGTACTTATTCTAGTATGTGTGCCATCTAGTTTATATATGTTATACACCTCTTGGTGTGTCCGAAATCTTATTAGGTTGGTACTTTCCAGAAAGAAATTGTTGCAATGCTAAGATGGGAGTGGATAGTGCTATTATTGTTGTTTACCCTGCAATCTTGTTCTCTACTTCTCTCTGATTGTGAACAGCTACTGCTGAAAATCTTGAATTCTGTTAATATGATAAAATTTTTTAGTTCCTTTCTGTATCTAATTGATACTAAGCACATGTGTCCATGCTGGATTTTTTTTCTTCAATTCCTGAATTATCGTCAATGCGAGTTCCTAAGCGTATCTATTGAGTAAATATTTATGATTTAAATCCCTCAGAAGGTGCTTTCAAAAATGTTTCAAAAACGCTGGTGAAGTTCAATAATTTTACTTTGATTAATTATTCTCTAGGGGAAGAACATTAATTTATTTTGATGATTTTTACATGTTTGAACATTTGTTTCTATTTATGTTTTTTGTTTGCTTTGCTGATGGAGTGTCTTTCTTGATCTTTTTTTTTCCTTTTCAAAGTTCTTTACCAGGAAATGATAACTGATAGTGGCTTGTTGACTGGAACTGCTACTGCAACATTATCTGGAATGCTTCAATGTATTCAATATATATGTACACATGACAACTTGAGAGGGCAGGAAATTATCTCTTTTTTTTTTTTTTATCAATTACTTGAAGAGAAGAAAAAGCTCTCTTATCTGGAATGCTTCAATGTATTCAATATGGACCCTGTGTTCTTTTAATCCTTTGCAAATTTTAGATTTCTTAAGGTGATAGTGGATGCATTGAGAATTTGACACTTTTTTTTGGCCAAAAGAATTTGGCTCTAGTTGGTTGTTGCTCTTTACGTTTCTGATAAATAGCCTCTGAAATAGGTTCTTAAGAATGCAAAATTGATCTTATAAGTAGCATTTGTAATTTGGATTATGTAGTTGTTGCAGCTAGTCGGGGCATAAAGAGGCTAAACAATTGTAAACTTCCATTCTAAATGACTTGTATCTTTCTATGTGTTTTTGACAATGCTTGTCGTGGATAGTCTTGATATACGTAAGTCCTAAAAAGTACAGTCAGGTGAAGAGAGCGTGCAATAGCATAAATCAACAACGACCACAAATGATGTACAATTTCTACAGTTAATGGCAATTTGATGTTTGACTCATACTGAGGTTTACAATTGCAACACTGTATAATCTTGAGGTTAGCCACCTTGCCATTAGGCCTTTGGCTCAATCTGCAGAAGAGTTGAAGTAAACTTGGGCATACTTCAGGTTCTAATTTTGCCATTTTGGAAGAGTTTTGTACCAACACAGATATCATTAATAACAACATGCTTCGCATTTGTAACCAAATCTATGATGCTTTTTCAGTCTTCTTTCTCAATAACACTCATCCTTTTGAAGTACCGTGTTTATTTCATGCGCAGGGGGGGGGGAAATCGTCAGTTTTCAACTGCGTTTCCCTTCCGGTGGCCCGTTGTTGTGTGCGCGAGGCCCATCTTCCCCTTGGCCCATTTACTTCCTTATTGTCACAATTTATTATTTATACTCTTATCCCTCTTCTCTCCCAAGCGATGTGGAACTTTATTTGATACACTATATATATATTGAACTTCACAACACAAAATGACATTTTCTATCGAATTATGTTGGGAAATTCCCAAGAATGAAATTCCATGCAATTGGAGGACATAAAACCTTGGGGAGATATTCTGTCACAATCATCATTGGACTACTTTGAGTCACGGCACCCAGAAACTGTGCCGAATCTTCTGAAACAATGCAAGCTCATCTCTAAATGCCTTCCTGTGAAATACCATGTACTTTAATTATCATGATAATACATTAGACAATAAAAAATTTCTGTATTCAAAGCTTTTTGATTAAGCTACACTTTCTCCTCATTAGAAATCACATCATCCCCAAGCTTTTTTACAGCAGCCTCTGTTCCACTGCAGAAAGTTCCCTAACAAAAAGTAGTATGTTATGAGATGCAAAAAATAAATCATCAATATGTATTTAGTAGTCTGACAAGCATTTGCACGCACCAGAAGGTTGATCGTGCTTGAAGATATTTAATCCAAAACTTGAGACATGGAATCTGCAAGCTTCATCTAGATACTAAACAACAGCCACATTCCATAGGAGCCCAATGCATGCCATCATTTAATGAATTTCTACTTCACTATTGTCAAGATCAACTAACACCAACTTAAAAGAATTTTATAACCTATAAACGTAATTAAGAAATAAGATTTAGATAGCTCCACGCGAAGAGAAGAGAGGAATTTCTACTGAATCTCGAAATGATTTTATTTTGTTAATGAATGAAATGATGCATTTTATTGTTATGAGTTAATATTTATATATTAAAAATAATTATTTTTTCTTTAGTTGATAACTTTAAATGTTTAAATTAGACAAGTTAAATCAAATCACCAAAAAATGATTATTTATAATTTTATTTTACATTATAAATTTAAACTGATATATATATTATTATGTTAAATTGATATCAATAATTTAATGTGAAAATCTCTTCAAATTATTCAAACTAAACACTCTTATGAAAATTTTATTAAAATGAAAATTTAAAGATAAGCAAAAAGTTGACTAAATAAAGTCAACAAACATATTCTAAGAAATTATTGTAAAAAATGTATCTTGTCTCACTTAAAGAATGATTATGAATAGGATATATGTAGGGGATAATATAATTTCCATACTCAAACATAGACATGAACGGATAGTAAAATTAATTCTCATTTTTAGATCTTTTGAATTTTCCTAAATTTTTAGACCTGGACTTATTTATTAAAAAAAACTCAAAATAATTTTTTTAAAATTATAATTTATCTACATATAAATACAAATCACATTAATTATTATTAAACTTTAAATATACAATCAACATCAAATCTTAACATGTTCCTTTTTACAAAATTATTAAATATAATAATTTATAGATTAATATTAGAGTTAAATTATTTTATTGATAAAAGTAAAATAAATAACATAATTTATATACTAGAGGTTTCGCATTCATAAAAGTGCATGTTTTTTTTTAATTTATGAAATATAATATAAAATTAATTATTATATTTTAAAATAATAAATTAAAATAATAAAAAGTTATTTAACTTTTATCCTTCTTATTACTATCTTTGCCTTTTCTCTCTCTCTCTTTATATCATATATTTTATTTTATATTTTATATCAAATAATATATAATTATAAAAATAGATGAAGATTCTAAAACTATTATAATATATATATATATTTGTTCAATTGAATAAATTAAATGTATAAATATATAATAAAAAATTATATTTAAATAATTCATATAAAAAAATTAGGTTTAGTTGGGTATCATCATTTTTAGACTTGAATTTGTTTATTTAATAATCAGACTTAGATTTGATAAGTAAATTTTATAAGTAATTATAAAATATTAGTATTTTGATCATCTCTAATATTAATTTAATTTTAAAAGATAAAAATTATTAATATATCTATTCAAAAAAGTATTAATAGATTAATATTAATAACATGATGTCAATAGAAATGTTCATATAACATTAATGATGTTTACGTTGATCGTAAAGTTAACATTATTAAAATTACCTGCAAATATTTCCCAAAAAAAAAAAATCTTAGTGATAAGTTATAAATTAAAATATAAAATATAAAATAATATCAATATTTATCCTAAATAGAAGTTCTTAAGTTTTTAACATTGTGTTCAAAAACATTCCTACTGTCTTTAATCAAATTGCGTGAATTTCAAATTTAAAAATATTTTTAATAAATTCTTCTAAAAAATAATTAATTTATTTTTAATATAAAAATAAAAATTACAAATATTCATTAATTTTTATTATAAACTATTTGAAAAAGCTTTTTAGGAAAAATTGTTTTTTTAAATACATATTTTAGTTGTTTAGAAATTTGGTGGACTGTAAAAAAATTAATTGCTTTTAAATATTAACTATTTTTCTATATGAAAAAGAAGTAGTAAATTGAAATTTTTTCTTTAAATTACAAATAAAAATAAAAATAATTATTTTTTCTATAAATTTCATTTACTCAATGTTATTACTATTCTCTTAAATATTTTTTTTTGCCTTTTATTCTTCCTCTTTCCTTTGAAAATATACATGTTTTTAGACACAATAACACCAATAAACACGTTTAGGGTTCAGACATAAATTGTTTAGAGTAAATTACACGTTGTCAAAATTATACTTTCTTTTTTTTTATTTTAAAAATTTATATATTTTTTAAAAAAAATTTAAAAATTCATAATTTTATTTATTTTGATTAAAATATTCTTAATAATATTCTTAATTTTTTAAAAAATATTATAATATATTTTAAAAATTATAATATTGTAGAATTATTTATTTTGAGTTAAAAATAATAATTTTATTTTAATTTTAAAAAATATTTTTATATTAATCAAATACATATTTAATTATATAAATAATAAACATAAAAATAATTTAGTTAAAATGAATAAAATTATAAATTTTTTATTTATCAAAAGTGTGAATGTAATATTTTAAAACAAAAAGAAGAGTATACTTTTTTTAAATATGAGAGTGTAATTTATTCAATTGTTTTTTAAGTATAAATTGTTCACTCCATGGATTTGATGGGTCTTCGTCCTCCAAATTTCCATGCATTTTACACGCGAGCGCACCGAAACCGAACCCGGACCTGTTCCCGTAAAAAAACCGGATTGGATAATCGGCGACAGGTCCGAACTTTGTAAGTGGAGATTGTTTCTGGTTGGGTCTCGGTCAAAAGGAAACGCAAACCAGCGAACACAGTCGAGCGGAAAGTCGGCGTTAGCGTCCAAAACCCTAATCATCACCGTCTATCTCCATCCTTCTTGTTTCTCCAGGATTTCGATTTCCTTCTGTGGTTGTCCCTTCGCAATTTGAACTCTAATTCCGCTTCCCTCTACCTGATGGTAACGATCAATTATTGTTTTGAGTTCGATGTTTGTTTAGCTCTGTAATTCGACTGATGCTCATCTTTTACTTGGTTTATTTGATTATACCGATTACTACTGGGGGCAGCCTGCTCTTGCTTCCGTGGCTTTGCTTGCCGATTATCCATTGTTCTTGTTGGAGATCCTTCATTAAATAATTAGGCTCGAGGAGATGGATTTAGTCAATAGTTGCAAGGTATATTTGGACTTTTTCTGACTTTTTGGTTTCTTCTTTTCACTGAATAATGACGGGTTTTGGAAATTTTGCTGCACTAATTCACTAGTTTAGCCTTTTATGACAGCACGTAGTATAGTTTACTTTTGTTATTTTATTAATCTGGTATCTCGGATTGTTACTCATTATCTGGTTTCGAAAGTTGTAGTTTATTCCGCAGTATTTGGTGTGAGTAGTTCACTTTTAGCGGATTCTTTTGCACCTTCTTGGTTCTAAATTTTGTTTGCTTAGTGATCAGTGAGTATTGACTACCCGTTGTAAAATTATTGAAGAACCCACGTTTTGATGTTCTTGGTCATTAGTAATATTACTGTTTCAGAATCAAAATCACGTAGGAAATGTTACTTTTTTAAGAATCTAAAATCACGTAGGATTAAGGAAATTTTAAACTTTTAAATTGGAATTAGACAGATTGGTGAAAGACGTTTTTCCTTGTGAGCTACAGTCTGTGCCTTGTTCATCAAAATTCACTGAGATTTTGTTTAGTTTTGCTTACTTGTGACTGAAACATTGTTGATCAAGAAGGACAGATTATATAAATTTCAGTATCTTATATCATTACCTGTTTGGACGTTGTTATTGGTGATTTTCAAATTTCACGGCTGTGCCACATATCTGCTACATTTTTTCTTCGAATGAGAATGGTGATTCTGTTCAATACTTCATGGACAACATGATTTTTTTATACTTGTCCATTCTAGTTACCATGATGATACTATTGTTTGAGATGCAATATGAATAGTTTACATATCAGGATTCTTGAATTTTATTTATATTACTTCTTCTGGCATGATTGTTTTCTTCTGTTTTTTTTGTTTGGGGGGGGGGGGGGGTGTGGGTGCAATGTTGGGTGGGGTTTATACAATAAGATATTAAGCGTTGCGTTATAATATTCTACACTACTGATCTAATGACTTTTTTTGTTTGTAGGATAAATTGACATATTTTCGGATAAAAGAGCTCAAGGATGTGCTCACCCAGTTAGGTCTTTCAAAACAGGGAAAGAAGCAGGTTGGATAGACAATTATTACTGGTTATGGTTTTTCTCTGAAACCTAAATGCTAGTATTTAGTCTATTTATAGTTCATTGCATGGTTAATGGTTCTTGTTGATTATGAATACCACCTTTCCTTCCTTTTAAAAGTGATCAAGAATGAGTTTGCAACTCTTCAAACGGAGGTATTTAGTGACATTGTGTCATGAATTTTCATTTTTGTTATTATGTTAAACTTTAATCAGAGAGCCAGGTTGAGTCTCTGCTATATTTATTCATTTATCTTTCATTTTATAGACCACCTTTCTTGGATATTTTGGATGATGTAATGATGTCAATGTTTCATCTTTTGTAGGATCTTGTTGATCGGATATTAGCCATTCTTGCAGATGAACAAAGTAAGCATTTGTGGTTGGGTGGCTGTGTATGTTGATGTCTCACGAGTCAAACTTTGGTTTTATGCTATCTTGTATATCTGTATTTTTGTCGGAAGGTTTTCTTTTTGGATTGGGTGAAATCCTATATATTTGAAGTATAGGTTATATCTGCATATGAAAAGGTTCAGAGAATAGAAAGGAGTTATCATCTAAGTTCTTCTGTGTATGCCTGTGCCATATGTTATAATTTTAGTATCTTATTGCAAATAGTAATTGTAGTAATCTTCCATCAATCAAGTTTAGATGGGAACCTTAGGAAATGAGGAGGTATTATTGATTTGAAGAACCAATAGTGAATTCTCCTTTAGGATGGATGGATTTGAGCTGTTCCTTTTCAAACTGAATGTGTTGGACATGGTTAGTGTTTGTGCACCTGATTTCCTTTCTCTTCCTGCTCTTCATTGTTATCAACTGGCTTCTCCCATTCTTCCTCTGATGGAAGATTTGGATACTTTTATGTGATCATCTTTTGTTGGATCAAAGACATTTGGAATTTTTAAAATTTTGTGTTTAACTTATTTTGATGATTTTGAATGTGAAGTTGGTTTTCCTGGGTTCCTCCTTTCCTGGGATCTAAGAATATTAGTTTGCTTCTTTGTCCTCAGTTTCCAAAATGTGGGCTAAGAAGAATGCTGTTGGAAAAGAACAGGTGGCAAAATTAGTGGATGATACATATAGGTCAGTATTAAAACCAATATTGCCAATGTTTCAGCAATGCGTAATGACCTTTGATATGATACTTGTTGATCTGGTTTACATTGACTATAGAGCTCCATGTATGCTGCAATCTCTTGGTATTCATTGTTTCTTAATTGACATTGTGCATAATTTGATTGGCCAGAAAGATGCAGATATCTGGGGCCACTGAGCTGGCATCAAAAGGACAGGGTATGTCGGATGGCAGCAATGTTAAAATTAAAGGTGAAATTGAAGATTCCTTGCAGTCAGGTTTAAAGATTCGCTGCCTTTGTGGAAGTTCATTGGAAACGGAGGCATTGATCAAGGTGTAATATTCAATGTGTCTCCCTTTTTCTCACTTATGTTGTTTTCAATTCTATGCATCTTTACTTGCAAACATGATTTGATTCATTATTAGATGTATTTTACATTTGATGTCCCTGTTTTTCCTCGACGAGACTGTTTTTTAGGCCTTCAATATGTTGCTTCTATTTGATAATTGGAGCATCTGTTTTTCATCTAATTGCAGTGTGAAGATACAAGATGTCATGTGTGGCAACACATTGGTTGTGTTATAATTCCAGAGAAACCTATGGAAGGCAACCCACCAGTTCCTGAGATATTTTATTGTCCGATCTGTCGACTCAATCGTGCTGATCCGTATGTGATGTTCCTTTATAATTTAGCTATATATTTGGGTGGGCAGTAGTGAATTGTTTGGAATTTTTTCCTGTTTAGGGCACAATATTTCTATGCTCTTGCAAATGTGTCTTAAAGTGCCTGTGTTGGTTGGCATGTTTTGTATGTGAGATTTTCACTCAGTCGGTAACAACATCCTCTGTTCGTGCTTTGAACTAGGGTTAGTAGTTATGAGGCATGTTACACTGTTGTGGTATCAGTATCTATATGATAATTCTTATGTGTGGCCCATTAATAGTTATAGAGTTACTCAATTTGTATTTTTCATTACCCTATGTGTATTTACCTAGAAGGCATGGACACACCATTTTGGTGTTGTGTTGGTGTGTTGGACATGGGCACGACATGCTGATGATGCATGTCTGACATGTGTTCGTATGTGTTGGAATTAAAAAAAAAATCAGCTTTGACACATGCCTGACATGGCAATTTTAAATTTCAAGAAAAGACGATTTGAAATTACAAAAAGAAGTTAGAAAAAATGAAAAGAGGCTGAGAGCATGCATTTCTTTTAAGCCAAAACCCAATCTCATTTTCCTCCACTTTCAATTTTTCTCCCACTCATCTCCTCTCAACCCTAGAATTCAACTTTCTCTGTTGTGCTCCATTGTGTTCTCTCCTCTCAGCTCTTCTTGCTGGTAACAGTGTGCTCCATGTGTTTTGGTAAGGGGCTTATAAAATAGCAGGCATTGGAACATATGACATTTCAAGGCTAGATATTGTAAACCTTTAAGCTTATACACACACATTTTATTTTTTGATTTATGAGTCTCTTCACTTAGTAATTTTTAATTGTCTATTGTCTCTAATTTTAGATTACCATTGGATAATTTATACACACACATACTTATAATCCATGTCATGTCCTATGCTATAATTTTAAGAATTTGGTGCGTCTCCGTGTCCATGTCAGTCTCTGTGCTTCATAAGTATTAACGAATAGACTGTATGTGAAATAACAATGTTATGGCTATGATTGGTGGAACTCGTTGCTTCAAGTTAGTAGATTTACATTGGGTTTGTTTGCTAAAATTATAATATGTGATGAATGGAAGTGTTCTTTATTAAGTGGAAACTTATGCTATCAGTTATAAGATGGATTTCTGAATTAGGGTGCATGATATGTGGTCTTGAATGTTGCTTTTAGCATTCCTTTGTGTTAAATTACTTTGTTTAGATCGACATGTGAATCAGTTATTTTGCATTTTCTTTTTCTTAGTTGTCTCTCTGTGCTGTTGCAGGTTTTGGGTTTCAGTGGCACACCCTTTGTTTCCTGTGAAGTTGACTGCAACCAATGTTCCAACTGATGGGTGAGTATGTTGTTGGTGTGGATTTGTTGAAGTCAGAGATAATGTTTGTTGTTTGGAATTTATAAATAACTCTTTGTTTCCTATAATGCATTTAAGTATTTAACATTTCAGTATTTCCTTCTTTTTGAGTTTTGAACATATGTCCAAGATGAGTACAAGTTTCCTGTACGTGCTGTTTGCCTTTAACTGGCTTCTTTAGATGTCCATTGAACATACTTGTTGTGTTTGCAATTATGATCCGTCATGATATTGCTATTTAGTATTTAGTATATTGTGTGATTAAAACTGCTTTGGTTGAGCTTTTCTTTCTGAGGTGGTGTTTTGATCAGACCTGGGACAATCAATCTATTGAGAAGTTTTCCTATATTCTTTGTTTTTCTTCTACTTAGCTGGTGGAGTTCTCTCCATAAGCTAAAATTTTCTGTCACATTCTCTATCTTTTTCTATGCTTAAAATTTAGTATTCAATTTGGCTTTCTGCTTGATTGACTTGGCCATATTCCTGTTTGACTTGGCCAGCACCAACCCAGTGCAGAGTGTGGAGAGAACGTTTCAACTTACAAGAGCAGACAAGGATTTGGTGTCTAAACCAGAATTTGATGTTCAGGTTAATTTGGTTCTGCAGTAGCAGTAGAACAATGTGTAACCTTCTATCCATTGATTCTGTTGATTTAAGCAAAATGACATAATATGTAGGCTTGGTGTATGCTTCTGAACGACAAGGTTTCATTCAGGATGCAGTGGCCACAATATACCGATCTACTAGTCAATGGTAATATAAGTCGAGATCCCCTTTTCCACTTTTTCTGGTTTCCAAATTACATCATATGTGATTTGGTGTATGCTTCCAAGAGTGTTGTTTTGATTTTCTTGTGGTTGTATTTGTATTTCTGTTTTTCATTTAGGTGTACCTGTTCGTGCAATTAACAGACCTGGTTCACAATTACTTGGGGCTAATGGTCGTGATGATGGTCCAATTGTGAGTTTATTGTCATCTATATTTGTTACTAATAAAGTTCTGTTGTGAGCTCAAGCATTGTTCTTTTAAACTAAGTATAATCATTTTAGCAAAGTTTATCTCATTCTATTACATAGGTTTATTCAATATCTTATTTTATTTCTCCCTTGTCAGATCACGCCGTATACAAAAGATGGAATTAATAAGATTTCCTTAACAGGAGGTGATGGTCGCATTTTCTGTTTAGGGGTTCGTATTGTCAAAAGGCGCACCATGCAACAGGTAGCTTACATTCTAAATTTGCTTAATTTCTGAGCCAAAAATGTGTTGGTTCCTCTAACTATGCTTTGTGTTTTGGAATGATAAAGTTTGCTGTTAAGAAACTCTTGTATAATCTTAGTCCTATGTTCCCAAGGTTGATACCTTTTGGCTGATTTGATAGAAAATTGAAGTTTAATCTATTTTTGAGTTGTGACTATCCTCCTCTGTCATTTTTGAACAACACAATTTTTTGAGGCAAATCTTGACCCTGGAGGGGCATTTTTATTTCTGCTTATTGCTTTAGCTTGGTGATACACTTATCTCCTGACATTTAGCATTAGCACATCTGAATAATCAAAAATATCTGCCTTGTTATTGTATCTGGCTAAAGGATTGTGCAGTTTGCCTTTGTCTGTGTTCATGTTTTTTGGTTGCATGCTATATTGTTATTGGATGAATGATTTAAAAGTCCCTATGTCTTTTCTTACTGGTCAAATATACAATAAAGTTACTGCTTCGCATTTTTCATTGACACAAATCTTTTAATTATTTTGTCTAGATCCTAAACATAATTCCAAAGGAGTCTGATGGTGAGTTTTTTGAAGATGCTCTTGCGCGTGTCTGTCGTTGCGTTGGAGGTGGAAATGTTGCAGATAATGCTGATAGTGACAGTGATTTAGAAGTTGTTTCAGATACTTTTAGCATCAACCTCCGTTGTCCGGTAAGGCTTTCATGTATTGTATCATTATAGTGATCCATTCTGTGATCCTAATCAGTTAATAAGTTTATGTTCATGTTTCTACACTTTTTGTTAAATCTATAGATGAGTGGTTCAAGGATGAAAGTTGCTGGAAGATTCAAACCTTGTCTTCACATGGGCTGTTTCGATCTTGAAGTTTTTGTGGAAATGAATCAACGTTCAAGGAAGGTAAGTTTCTAATAAATGGTGCACAATTTGTCTGATCCTCTCCATGGTGATCTTTTATGTCTGAGGAGGCGATCAATTGTTGATGCAGTGGCAATGTCCCATCTGTCTCAAAAATTACACATTGGAGAATATCATTGTTGACCCTTATTTCAATCGAATCACATCTAAGGTATGCTTTATTTGATCTACAGTTCTCTCTTCAGCTGCATCTGATGAATTGTTAGTTAATATTTGAATTGGTTTCCTTGTACAGATGATAAATTGTGGCGAAGATGTTACAGAGGTTGAGGTGAAGCCTGATGGTTCTTGGCGTGTCAAAGCCAAGAATGAAGTTGAACGCCGAGATTTGGGTAATCTTGCACAATGGCATTTTCCTGATGGATCCCTATGTGCTTCTACTGATGAAGTTGTTGAAAGAGTGGAAACATTGAAGCAGATCAAACAGGAAGGTGTCTCAGACAGTCCTACTGGTTTAAAACTTGGCATCAGGAAGAATCACAATGGAGTTTGGGTTGTCAGTAAACCTGATGACACAAACACCACTTCAGGTAATAGATTGAAAGAAAATATTGGAAATCATGAACAGGTGGTTATTCCAATGAGCAGCAGTGCCACTGGAAGTGGCCGCGAGGGTGATGATCCCAGTGTAAATCAGGGCGGTGGGCATGTTGATTTCTCCAACAATGGAATAGAAACGGACTCTTTCTGTCACAATAATGTTGATTCAGCATATGGAGTTACTGATAATATCACATCAGCTCCGGTTGGAGATGCTGAAATTATTGTTCTAAGTGATTCTGAGGAGGAAAATGAAATTTTGGCATCCGCAACTAACTACAAGAATCGAGTTGATGCTGGGGGAGTTAGTTACTCTGTGCCAATTGCTGATCCATATCCGGAAGATCCCACCCTTGGGGGTTTAGGACTTTTTAATACCAATGAAGATGAGTTTGGGATGCCTTCCCTATGGTCATTGCCTTCTGGAACTCAGGCTGGTCCCGGATTCCAGTTGTTTTCTGATGCAGATGTGTCAGATGCATTGGTCCATCTACAGCATGGCCCTATTAATTGTTCCACATCGCTGAATGGTTATGCATTGGCACCAGATACTAGTCTGGGATCTAGTACTCTAATTCCAGATACCTCTGCAGGTCGATCTGATGCTGATTTAAATGGTGGTTTAGTTGACAATCCACTGGCATTTGCTGGAGATGACCCCTCACTTCAAATATTTCTCCCCACAAGACCTGTAGCTTCCTCGGTGCAGCATGAATTGAGAGACCAGGCAGATGTGTCCAATGGTGTCTGCACTGAGGATTGGATTTCTCTTAGGCTTGGTGGTGATGCTGGTGGCTGTAATGGTAATGCCACCACTCAAAATGGGTTGAATTCTAGCCCACAAATTCCATCCACAGAAGCTACCACGGATACTATGGCTGATACTGGTTTGTTCCTTTCTAAACCACTTATGTTTTTTTGGGCTGAGGTTAATCTTGTTAGAAAGCTGATTGGATTTTCTTTTTTTTTTTACATGGGAGCTCTTTTGAATATATTGAGAGGGTGACATTAATGTTGTTAGCTGTGGAAAACTTTTTATTCACCATAGCCTCGTAATGTCAGGAATTTATGGCTGTGTAATGGCATATTTTTCTTCAATTTTCTAACTGTTTATTCCTCCTTGTGCAGCTTCTTTGCTTCTTGGTATGAATGATGCTAGATCTGATAAAGCAGGTAGGCAAAGATCAGATAGCCCTTTCTCATTTCCCCGCCAAAAACGCTCAGTAAGGCCCCGCCTGTATCTTTCCATTGACTCAGATTCAGAGTAGAGTTATCAGACTCTTGAACTCTAGGTGCTCTTCCTTAGGCCAGTTTTTGTACTTAGAAATTGAAGGGAAGTTGAAAAGCATTTTTAGTCTTCCTGAAATGGAAGATGATGTTTGAGGCATCTCCAGTTGAACAGTGTTGCAAAATTTGCCCCTACCAAAATGCTGGCACCTGTAGGGTGTTATTTCCCTATCGGTAAAGATGATGGCTATAAAGATTTTCATTTCTTTATACTTGATATTTAAGGCTCCCCTGATGCATGTTGACAGGACAGTCACAAGCTGTAATTTCCCCAAAAATGCCTTGCGGATCTGGTGGTATAGTGCTGGTACTTTGTACAGATGGTCATTCAAATGTGTTAGTTTAAACTGGTTAATGTGGTGGGGAGTTCCCCATTGGAATATAGTATATGCATTTTTGTCTCTTGTTGAGAGCGAATAACCTGTACATGTTAAGCCATCAGATTCAATAGTGAAATTGATAATACTGTTTCTCATTCAAATTGGTACTTTTGCCAGGATATTGTGTGCTTGCTTTCGGCATCGTAGTTCCTTCTGATGGCTTGTACTCTCTGATTATCTCATCCGTTTACACGTTCTCATTTAGTTCCAGGAATAGCTTTTCGTGCATTCCCCAGTTTTATGTACGGCTGTGTTGAAGATATGAATAGTATTGGCAAAGCCAATATTTGTTGCTGTTTGCAATAAAGAAGAATATTGGGGGCTAAGCTAATATTTGACACTAGACTCCTGATTGTCCGCAAATCATCATCTGCAGAAGGTCTGTAATTTGACACTCGACTTGTTCCTTTTCCTTGTGGCTGATAGTGGATGAGTTCAGGTCATTAGTGTGCGCCTAGAGGGGTCAAGTTGCACATCGCAATTTGGTACTTTGATTCAATGTTCACGGTAAATGGTGCTATCCAAAGTCTGTTATGTGAATGATAATTGCTGCTTTGTTTTTCATAATGATGATGGGTGGGAAAACTGGCTGTGGACATGAATTTCCTTGCATTTGTAAGTTTTAAACGGTAATACTTAACGAAGGGAATATGATAAATGTTGTTCGGATCTTTCTCGAAGATTCTGTTTCATAATATTTAATCGAACCTTATAATAACTACAAATTATAATCATGTAGTGTAATTATGCATGCATACATATATATATATATATATATATATATATATATAAATGAATATCTGAATAGTTGATGTATTAGAAGTATTCATAACCCTATGTTTTTTATAAGGTTTTTATGGATACAACATATAATTAGGAATAAAAACTAAATAATTAAATTTTTCAGAACTACTTTATTGATATATAATTTAAATTAATTTGATAACCCACATGAACTTTATGTATTAATATAATTAAAATGTTTCCAAACTTGAACGAAATTAAAAGTTAATTAGAAGTTCAAACGGATGGTTTTAAGGTTGGGGACGAGTTGAAGGTTTTGGTAAATTTGGGAATAAAATTTTAGTGAAAAAGAATTAATAACAAAATTTGAGAATGCTTTTAAACTTGAAAGATTAAAAAAAAAAATTCTTTATTACTTAAATGAAACTGATAATAATTTCAAACTTTACAGCTAAAAAATTACTTTGCTTCTCAATCCAGAATGTTATAAAGTAAATCTCATTTGCCACTACATGAGTTATACTTTTTTTGTTTTATTTTCAAATATTTGAAGTAGATTAAACAATAGTATTACAGTTTTAACAAGAGCGAATTGCACATGCTAAGAGCAGAAAGCATGTTACACGTGGATTCTATATATTTAAAACAGCCTAACCCATTTCGTAGTATTCATTCTGTGCTTTTGTTTTCGCCTACGTCTTCGTCTTCGTCTTCCCTTCTTCGCTTCTCATCGTCCATTAGTCGACCTCATGTGCTTCTGGCGTGTTCCCTCTCCACAGCGTCATTTCGGTGGCCCAGATCTACAATTTTCTTGATCTGAAGCGTAAGGTATTTTTTAACTTATTTCTATATTATTTTTATATAATATATATATTTGATAGGAATTTTTACTTAGATTTTTATTTCCTTTAGCATTGTGGTTTATTTGCAAATGTAGCATTTCACTTTTTTATTTTTTTCACATGCTCTTTATTATTAGTTTTGTGTTGGTCCACTTGATATATTTTAGAATAGCAAATAGATTTGTTTGAGAATTTATATTTTAGTGTTGCACACCGGTAGGTATGCTATTTTAGCTTTGTTTAGTTTTTTTTTTCACAATATTTTTTTTAGGTTCATATGTATTTGTTGTAGGTAGTGATTTTTTGTTATAATTTTTATATATCTATGTATAGATTTTAGTTTATTTAGAAATGGATTGTTTGTTCTATGAGGGTTTTTGAAGTTTTATATATATATATATATATATATATATATATATATGCTAACAGCAACCTTAAACAAATAAAGAGCAAGAAAGAGGTAAAGCTTTTCCTCAGGCTATGCAAGTTTGTATTTCTTAAAATTTTCTTAGGGTTAGGAAATTCTCAAATGTTTGGTATTATATATTTTTTTAATTATGTATTATGAGTAGGATATATATTTTAGACATATATATACCATATCAGTAATAGATAAGAAAAAGTACACATGGCTAGTCAATTCATCAAGACGCAAACGGTGTTAGCTTACAAATAGAAAAAAGTTCATAAAGAATTTTTAGGAGATTAATTTCAAAGTTAGAGGACCATTTTATAATAACTCAAATGTAAGGAACCAATGTAAAACATTAATTAAAATTAAGGGATCCAAGTATTAGTTTAACCTATTTTTTATTAAAGTTTTATTTAAATTTTGAATGCATTTTTTGTAAAAATTTAGTTTGCTAATTGATAATGATAGTAAAATTTGTTTAATTAGATAAATTTTTCTTTGTTCATTTTGCTTAAATTTTGTTAATAATATTTATGGTTAAGTTTTTTTTTATTTGTTTATTAATTTTTTAGGTGATATAATATTTTATTAAAATTTTGTTTGATCTATTTTTTAGTTAATGATTTTTTTGATCTATTTTGTTCATTTTTTATTACAATCTTTTTAATATTTTGAAGTGGATTTTTTGTTAATATTTTTTTTATTTGTTTATACTGTTCAAATTTTGTTAAAATGTGTTCGTGTTGTTTAAATTTTGTTAATATATTGAGTTAAAATTTTTGAATAAATACAATACTTTACATAAATGGATGGCCACTATTCAAATATTCTTACTCAATAATTATTTTATTTCAGCTTCGTCCAAGAGAGAATGATGTAGGTTTCGTCTTCTTTCACTATGTATTTTGGGCCTTCAAACCATGCATTGATACATGACACACTTGAAACGATTGTACAAGTAGATGGGACTTTCTCATATAAAAAAATATCAACATACGTTGTTGATAGCTACAGGACAATATGAGAATTGTCACATAATCCCTTTGGCATTTGTAATTGTAGAAGGGAAAACACAAGCAGTATGGGTTTGGTTTCTATGGAGACTTCATTGAGATCTGGTCAAAAATAGGAATGATGTATGTTTGATACCTAATAGAAGTATTGGATGCCTAGTGGCATTTGAGGATGAACAAGTTGGATGGCAACCACCACATGATTACCTTGTGTTTTGCATACATCACTTGGCCAACAACTTGAACACCTATTATACAAATAAGGTGTTTAAAAAAACTTCTTGTGAATGCAAGTTACTTGAACAAAACTATTTAATTATTTATTTTATTTTATTTTATTTTTTTATTTGAGGTGATTAATACTGTTTATAAACTAATCTATAGGGTATGCATACCAACCAATTGTTGTTCAAAACAAGTTAAGAGCAATTCATGCACTAAATAACAAAGCTGCACATTGGACTGTTCAGATATCTCGAGAGAAATAGTCTCAAGCATATGATAATGGTCAACGTTACGAGCACATGACAACAAACCTAACAGTATATGAACAGTGTATTGAAAGGTGTTAGGTGTTTGTCTATCACTTCACTAACTGTTGCACAACTGAATGCAGGTCATGTTTACTATGAAGATTTTTAAAATGCTATATCAAATAATGTGGCCAAAGCGACTGTTTGCGTTGTCAAACTATCCAACTTAGAGATAACTTACTTCGAAGTGCAAAAACTATATGATTAACGCAATCGACAAGATGATCGACTATGTAAAGTTCATTTGCATGAGAGGTTTTCTGATTAAGGAGTTTTAGTCACTTTGATTTTTACATTGTCATGTGCTTGTTGCATGTGTAAGTATGTCACATGATTATCAGCTATACGTTAACCCAATTTATAAGTTGAAAAATATCATTTCTGCTTATAGTATTCCATTCCATCCAATAGGAGAGAGTACTACTAACTGAATATTAATGGTTCCAAATTGATACCTAATCTTTTTACGTTGTGTCTACTGAGACAATCCGATCAACACAAATATGTAATGAAATGGATTGGAAGGAATCAGGGACACCAAAGTGTAGACTTTTTAGACAAGAGGGACACACTCGTAAGTCATGTCCAAATAAACAATAGATGCAGCTCTAATTAGTGTGATTGTATAAACTTGATTTTTAATTTGGTATTTTTACAAAATTATTATTTGTTTCTTGTAATATCTACTTTATGTTCAATTATATTTCATATTTGAGAAATCTATTTTTATTTGTTTCTTTTTCTATAATATATATATATACACACACACACATTAAAGAGTATTTGTTTGACTATATAAAGTAAAGAAATGTTATTGAGCTCTAGTTTAAAAAAAATTAAAAAGTTATACATAAAACAAAATTTTTAATACTTAAAAAATTATGGAAAAAAAAATAAACCAGGAAAAATTGTTTTCAAGTAGAATGAAATCATTAGAATATTAATTATTGTGAGATAAAAAGTTATTCACCCTGGTTAATTATATTATCTAAAATTTTTTACTTGTTTTAATAAAATGCAGATTACCATTTCCAAACAATGAAGCTTTGTTGAATTTCTTCTACCAATACTGGTTACAGAAGGACGAATATTTTGTGATTAATAGGAATCTCTGCCAATGAAGTGAATTAAGAGGGACTCACACAGCATACGCTCTTTAGTTAATTTGCTCTTACTAACAAAGAGGAACCCACAAGCACAAGGTTAAGAGCCTTGCACTCTACCGACTGAGCTAGACAAGCATGAAATTAATATTTTCTAGAAATACTTTTATAGTTCTTTCTCTCACCTTTCACAAGTAATGTTTATCTCCATTTCTTTGTTTAGAAATAACTTAGATCTTTAAAGTATTTTATAGGAAAGATTAAAAAAATATGCGCAAATATTTCTCTGTATTTTTAAAATTTATAATGGGACTTTTAAACATTTAGATTTTTATAAATAGGTTGTGAATCCAAATCCACATATTCATTGAGCAATAAACTAATATAATAAAAAAATGTTTATTATATTAAAATAGAATAAGAAGTTGGTTGTGTAACTTCATTTAATTCAAAAAAGAAAACTTTCTTTTGTTTAATTTTTTTAATTGCATTAATTTGTTTGCCATCTCAAACTCCATATATTAGCAAAGAGATCCCTACAGTGAAAATTGTATTTTAAATATAATAATTTTAATATATAATAAGTCTAAATAGCAAATAAATTAGTGCTATTGAAAAAAATAAATAAATATAAAGGTTATTGCGAAAATGTAAAATTTTAATGGTCTAATTGTCGATTTTAAAAATTCAGAGACTATTTACAAAGTACCCAAGTTTAAAAATTCTCTTTCGTATTTTTCCTATATTATACAATAAAATAGAAGGGTGTAGGAGGAGGAAAGTCATCCAAATACTTGACGAAAACCAAGCGCCCCTCTAGATTGGTGCCTCACAAATGCATTGTGTTTTTTTTTTTTTTGGAGCAACGCTGAAACGCCAGTAATAAAAAGAAAAACTAAACTTATATATAATTTTTATATGAAACACTCATATCATTAATTAAATTATATTTTAATATTATATTAAATAAAAAATTATAGATAAAGTAGAAAAATAATATTAAAAATATTCCTACATGAATTTTATTTTATTAGTTTATTTATTAATAATATTTATTTATTTTGTTTAATTAAATCTAATAATTTTTATAATTATATTATTAAAAGGAAAAAATAATTTTTCTTAGTTAGGAAAAGGTTACTCCTTTTCTTAAGAGGAAAAGACTCTTTATTTTTTAAGAAATGATAACTTTTCTTTTTAAGAAAGGGTGATGACCCTTATCTTTAAGAGAGGGTGATGATTTTTCTCTTTAAGAAAAAATGATGACTCTTCTCTTTAGAAATATAATAATTATTTTCTCTAAGAAGAGGTGATGACTCCTCTTCTTAAAAGAAGGTGACAATTTTTTTTCAAAAAAAAATGTAATGACTTCTTTCCTTGATAGAAAGTGACTCTTTTACTTAAAAAGAAGTAACTCTTCTTTTTCTTGAAAAAAAGTGACTCATTTTTTCCTTAAGAGGAGTTGACTCCTTCCCTTAAGAGAAAGTATTTCTATTTAAGAAGAAACAGTGTTTCCACCTAAGTAATAGACACACCTTCATCTAAGAAATAGAGACACCTTCACCTAAATAATAGAGACTCCTCTACCTAAAAATAAAAAGTACATCTACCTCTCTTGCTCCATATAATCTGTCTTTTAGACAATAAACATAAGTAAGGCTTTAGTCTATTTAGCTATGTGATACCACGACTCAATACAGACTGCCTTGTTTTAGGCTCTTCAATATCACATAATCCTTTGACATCTAGTCTCAGTACAATTTCTAGTGATAAATTTCTTGCTAAGCAATATGCTTTAAAATGATTAGTGAATCCGTCATTTGAATAATAAATTAAGATACCTCACCCTCCTCTTCTTAAAAAGTATGAGATAGTGAAAAGAAGGATGAGATCATTCCCTCCCTCAAATCAGTCCAATGCTGATTTGAGAAGAACCCCCAAGTTTACTTTGACTTCGCAAGAAAGCAACACTCTCAGAGTAGTTTTGGCATAAACCAAGCGCCACCTGCAATACCTAATTTAGACAAGGTCGGGGATACTGTGAAAGAATGATTCTCATCCTCCTTTCCCAAAAAACAGTCCTAAAGAGTGGTTTGGTAAGATTAAAGTGAAAGTTTTTCATGTCTAAGTATGATCATTCTGAGTAAGTTAGATAAGAGTAATACTAAGTAAATTATTTATTGTTTTATTGAGTTTAAACCTCATTCCTCGAATTAAATTAACACTACTGACTATTCTTTAGTCTCGTAAAGAAGTCAACCTTCTAGTATACTTATTGCACATCTTATTACTAAATATGTCATTAATAATTGACATGATCTGCATATCTCTCACATATATAACCACTCACAATCTCTCACTCCTATAACTTTAGTCTACTATATAACCCTACTACTTATTAAAGTATAGTTACTTTTTCAAGATATAATCCATCATTGTCATTCCTATCTTCCAATATAAATAGACCCCCTATCTAATATTTGAGGAAAACGAGACAAAAAACTTTTTGGCAACACACACAAGTTAAAGATAAATTTACACATAATATTTTTTAAATACTTGAGCTCAATAAAATATTGACTAAAATTTAAATTTGTGTCTTACAATTTTTTGCAGTTCTTTACTTCTTCTCTCTTTAAGAATTTCTTAATGACTAATCCTTTAACTATTTTATAACTCCTAACAAAAAGTGCTTTCATCTTTAAAAAATTAAATTGACAACAATAATCTATTAAAAAAATTAAATTAAAAGTTATTATATTTATTAAATATCAAAATAAAATTTTCCTCAATTAAATTTGAACGTGTATTGTTTATTACGAGAGAATAGTATACTTCAATTCGAGTCGAACACTCTACCTTGTGGTTTACTCATCGATTAAAATTTTCATCAGACGTAATATTGATATGAAATAGGCACTGATAATTACAAACAAAAATTAGAACGAGGACCTTTATGATTAATCTCAGGATCACCAAGATTAAGAAGCGTTTAGAATTTAAAGGTTTTGTCTGCAACAACTGGGAATGATCGCAGAGCATGCTGTGAAATGACAGGCATTTCTTCATATCTCCGTAAATCAAATCTGTCGAGGCATGATGACCACCATGAATTATTTTAGTCAGAACAAGAACTTTGGGCCAACATAGAAATCGATAAACCATATATAAATTCATGCAATATACAACTACGCGCCGCTTCAATCTTTTGGTCAAAGGTTCTCAGTTTGAATTTTACAAAATTGTCAGCACTAAAATGCAATGAAATCAATGACCGGCATTCTAAAGGGCGCTCTAATAATCATTAGAGCACAACCCCCAAAACCAGGTGGAATGTACTTCCAGCAAGTTCTTCATTGAATTGTCTGAGGATGCCATGCGATCATCAATTTCTCTGACTGATGTTGATGTTAGCATGCACAATGGTTTGTCAGTAGAGCAACTTAACTTTCAGCTTCCGTATCCAAAACTGGAAGAATGCTTAAGGCCGAAGAACCAAGATGCATGCCCCGAACAATACCTCCATAACCGACCTTAATCTTTTGGCACAAAAGCAAGATGGAGTCCCAGAGCGCTGTTCTTCCCTGACAATATGTTAGGACTGTTAGCAAAACATAAATAACCATACTGCTGGTTGATAGGTGTATTATTAGAAAAGAACAGTATTTAAGGTTTAATAGTATTTGACTTGTTCATAGCCTGATGATGCATATTTCAGTCACTACCAACCTGAAGAGAAAACTGCTGCTTCTTATCCCAGTACAAGGCAAAAATTGGGGGGCTTTGCCTTCCAACTACCAGTATACATGCTCCTGGATGCAACACAGAAGGGACAGTAGATGCTACAGCAATGTATTTCTCAGGAAACCTGTCCTTTGGAGGAAGGATTCCCAAGAATAAGGGGTTCTTGCTAGACTGAGCTCCAGCATATGACGTGGCATCCACATGTAGCATCCACTTTGGATGCTCTAGGAAAGCACAGAACAGATACAAGAGCAAGTGAGAATCAGAGGGTAGCTCGGGTGTCCACTTCTTATTCTTTGTATCATAAACCTCTCCACTTCCAAGATACTCATAATTCTTCAAGCATGTTCCTTCTGCGAGCTCTGTTAAAATCAACGCAACATGAATCAATTTAGATTATTTTGGTGTATGCTGCCAACAAAGCAAATCTCAGATTAGTGTAGTCTGTTTCAATTTCTTAGAGAGAATCTTATGATAACTAATTAAGCAATAAATCCATTTTTTTAATTACCTCGGATCCTTTGCACAGTGTATTCAGCTTGTATAGTGCTTTGAGGTAGTAAACCTTTAACCCACTCTCCTTTAACCAAAGCTTGAAGTCTTTGGTGTTCAGTGATAGCATCCAAACAATCCTGCATAATAGTAACCAAAGTATTCTGCTGTGGCCCCTGTTGCAAATTATATACAGGCAACTTGGCTGTATGCATATACAAACAAAAAAATTGTTAAAATTCAGAACTCATCAGCATTAATAACCAAACTGTAAAAGAAAAAATCACATTTAATTGAACAATGTGAAGCAACATACACATGGAACCCTCTATAGCTTGCACAAGAGTAGAGCGTAACTGATGAAGAAGCTCATCTTCATTGACAGTCAAAGTTGGTTGCCAGTCTTTAGTCTTTTCAATTGCAGGCAAGGTAGCAGGGGTTCCAGAAGATGGCATATCACTACCCACTTGATTGATTGTGATTGAAATACCAAGTTTAGCAGCTGATTGCATGACCTATAAATATGAAAATCTCAGGGCCGGGGGAAAGTGAACTAAATTAACTGGTACTTAAATCATACTGGTATTATGTGCCAAGCCCCACTCCTCCTTTCCCCTTCTAAAATATTAAAAATAATAATAATAATAATAATAATAATAATAATAATAATAAGGAAGAAGGGAAGGAAACAATAGTAAAGAAAGCATGCCAATGAATTGCATTACAGTTAATCTAAATTTAATAGCCTCTAACTTAAAATTTTTCCGTCTTGTGAAGTTTACCACTAAGCACAGCTAAAATACAATGAAAATCATCTATGAACCTGTACGAATACCATAGAACTTTACACTGTATTGGATTACAAGCTTAATTACTAATAAAGTACTGGAAAACTTCACATCAAAGCTTCCTACACGGTAATCAATTATTGTCATTTTTAACACATCATCAACTCCCACTGTTGATATTTGTCCTGGTTTGACTCTCCTTTCTTTTGTGGAGGAAGAGAATCTGAGTAAACAATATAGCATCAATAGTATTCCCTACATGAAAGAAGAAATTATGGAGTTTTAAATGAACCTGAATATGGCTGGTCTCAATCTTGTTAAGTAAAGGGTTCAGCAAAACAGAGGAAAACCATTGCCTAAGGTGGTCACGCCACTGTTCAATTTGAGGATAGATGCCAAGATGTTCAAAAGCTTCAATAGATTCTTCCATAGACATTGGTGCAGGCAGTTCACACTCTCCTTTCTTAGGGGGGGTGCTAAACTTTTGGGAACCTGGAGACATCCTCACTGGCCTCAATGGTGTCAGCCTTGTAGTTCCAGAAGTATTAGCTGAGCCTGTAGCTGTATTAGGGCTTACTATACCAAAACCAGATATGGTAGGAGGTGGAGTAGACAGCTTCCCTGCTGATTCAATGATTTTTTCATCAACTTCTGCTAAGAACTGTTCCAGTTTTTCTTCTGATGTTATCTTACTAGCAGAGGAAGCTCGCCTATTAGACCAAGAACCTGAGGCCACTGAATCCATTCCAGTTGAATTCTGAAGAGAAGGTGGTGGCGAAACCAGCCCTGGGACAAGATATAATGATGATAAAGAAGAAGGTGACTTTGAAGGGGTGCTAATAGAGCGTCCCTTGCCTCCCCTATTGGAATTTGAACCATCAGCATCAATGTGAGATGAACGACTAGGATTGGGAATTGGCTGATGAAGGGGCACAAGCAAATCTGAAGATAAGGACTGTGACTTAGACTTGGGAGGCTTTTTCAATGATTCAGATTGAATAAATTCGACCTTTGGCTTTGCTCCTAAAAGCCCTAATTGATGTTTTGTAAGAAGCATTTCATTCTTACTAACATTGGAAGCAGGCATAGTGGAGACACCAACAGTATATCTAACTTTGCGCAGAAAGATAGCTTTAAGTAGGGCAAATATAGTTCCAGTGAAGATGAGACCCACTAAAGTCTGTAGTGTCTTGGCAAGCCAATCTGAAGTTTAAGACATTTATTAGAAGCGCTATAGCAGTCAAAGGAATCACGTCAAAGAATTTAGAGCGAAAAAAAAATTGCTAATTGAGCTTGAGAGCTTACAAGCTGTCAGTTGGGAAAGACTTTTCAACCTCAGGAAGTTAATGAACCCATTTTCCCTACAATATGTCAAGCCATATAGTTAGATTATATATGAATCACTCATAAATTATCCTTTAAGTAACAATTGCAGATTGAAGTCAGTATTGGAAGACAACTGATTTTAGGTAATGAAATCCTTGTTCGTCTGACAAGGAACCATAATAGTATTAAGCAAAACGTATATGTTTTCACTGCACTTATTTTGGCAACTTATAAGAAAAGAAAATCTCAGCAATTGGTCTATTTCTTTTCTTTTCTTCTTTCCAGCTCCTTCTCGCTGGTGACGAGCGGAAAAAGTAGTATGCTTAGTAAAACTCAAAATGCAGCTAAGTACCTGAAAAGAACAGCGAGAAAAGCGAAAGCAGAGGCGCAGAAGAAAGAGATGATGCAGAGGAAAGTGTA
The DNA here is from genome assembly GCA_031216115.1 of Senna siamea. Classification (NCBI taxonomy): domain Eukaryota; kingdom Viridiplantae; phylum Streptophyta; class Magnoliopsida; order Fabales; family Fabaceae; genus Senna; species Senna siamea. The sequence goes on from CM062356.1 coordinate 18,449,197, forward strand.
ATTTGAAGGTTGAAGACTGTTAGCGGTGAGGACAGTAGAGAACGAGGGATTTTGGTAGACGGCGAACTTGGAGGGCTTCGTTGGAGGCGAAGTCTTGTCTCTGGAAGCCCCTGCATCCATGGCGGACTAGGGTTTCACGAGTCGAGAAGAAAGAGAGAGAGACGAAGGATCTGTAAGAAGGGTATTGGGAATTCTGGACAATACAAAGTGTTCAGTGTTCACAAGCACTGAGGTTTAAGGAGACAGCTGCCACACCCAACTAAGAGTGGAACGGAGGTTCAAACTAAAATCATAGAAAGCCAAAGCCCCCAAAAAAACATGGCTTCAAGAGAATTTTTGTTTGTTGACAACTATTTAAAAAAATTTAATTTATTTGGATTTTTTAAAAATTAAAATAGATTTTTAAATTAATAAATTTAAGTAAAATTTATTGTTGAAGAGTATTTGTCATATTTTATAGTTTAGAAAATATTTATAACTAATTCATAGTGAAAGGGAGATGTATGTATTTTTCTTTAAAAAATGCTTAATGGTATTAATAGAAAGATATTAACTAGAGTTAAATTTAATTATGTGAGTAAAAGTACAATGAGATATTTTTACAAGTAATAGTTCAAATTTTAAAAGAGTATTTATAATTAAGTGATTGTTGAAGGAGATATATGTATTTTTTTATTTTTTATGATTTTGTAATTTGTTGCCTTTTGTACATGATAAATAGCTAAATATTATAATTTGTAATAATTTTAACACTTATTTAGTAGTTAATTACATATTTATTATTTAATTTTAAATAATAAAAAGTGATAATAAATTAATTAAAAGTTAATCTTAAGTTTGTTTTAAACTGTATTGTTATATCTTGAAGTGTACTAAATTTATAATTTAATATTTTATTTAATAATACATATAATTTTAAAATAAAAAAAAAATAATTTTATTATTTATTTATTTACCGGTTTAATTAATTTTGTTGTGACCTAACAATTAGATGACTGATTCGGTAACTCGACAGGGAGAAAACAAAATTCCTTGTTTCTGGTAACATGGGATGAAGCCAGGTTTAAGGAACATAACGGCTACTGATAGAATTTCTAAAGAGGAAAGATAGAGAGAAGACAAAAATATTTTGTATTCATTGAATGATCAGAATGTATATTACATTGAGAGAGAGTCGGTGTTTATATATATTTATAAATTAATGCACCCTATACACATGACTCTCCTCTGACTAAACTACCATAAAAAAAACTCAATTACTTCAAATTCTTCTAGAATTATCTAGAACTATCCAACTACAGTACCATCCCCCTGTAAACTCATTGTGGCTTCAGAGACAGTGAGTTTATGATTGAGAAGATTAAATCTGCTGACTGACAATGGCTTGGTGAGAATATATGCTACCTGATCCTAGGATGGTATGTGAACAACACAATAGGCTCTTTTGAATGACTTTCTAACGCACAAAATGGATGTCAAGTTCCATATGTTTGGTCTTCTTGTGCAATACAGGATTGTGTGCAAGCATAATAGAACTAGCATTGTCACAATATATGGTAGGTGAGGTGGTTATGGGAATATGAAGTTTGCGAAGTAAGGACTGTATCCATGCTACTTTGGCTGTCGTATTTGCAAGGCTGCGATACTGATCGTTTGTGCTTGATCTAACAACAACTTGTTGCTTCTTGGATGTCCATGAGACTGATTATATCCCAGAAAGACACACATCCCAGAGGTAGACCTTCTGTCATTGATGTCACTCGCCCATTCTGCATCACAAAAAGCATGAATTGAAAATTTTGGTGACTTATGAAAACTGAGACCATAGTTAATTGTGCCTTTTAGATATCTAATTATGCGCTTCACTGCACGCCAATGTTCTTCAAGAGAAGAAGACATAAACTGACTGACTTTGTTTACTGAGAAGGCAATTTCAGGTCGAGTTACTATAAGACACTGCAGAGCACCCACGATTGATCTATATAAATGAGGATCATGCATAGGATTGTTGCCCTGTTTAGAGAGCTTGAGATTAGTAACCATAGGTGTTGAAAAAGCCTTTGTTTGATCCATCTTAGCTCTAATCAAGAGATCGGAAATATATTTGCTTTGTGAGAGATGCATAGAGCCATTGGAAGAGTATAGAACCTCAATTCCAAGAAAATAATGAAGCTGCCCAAGATCCTTTAAAGAAAACTCACCATGAAGTCTCTTTTTGAGAGAATGAATGAACTCAGTAGAAGAACCGGTTAATATGATGTCATCGACATACACAAGTAAGTATGTAATGGAAGTAGAAATAAGGTGCACAAATAGAGAGGGATCACACTTTCTTGCTATAAAATCCAACTTCACTGAAGTGGATGCAAGCTTGTGAAACCAAGCTCCATATGCTTGTTTTAAGCCATACAAGGATTTATTCAACTTGCATACTATCAACCTATCACCATATGCAAAACCTTCAGGTTGACACTCAAACTTCATCAAGATGGCCATGTGAAAACGCGATGTTCACATCCAACTAAAAATTGGCCATTGTTTGTTTAGAGCTATTGTAAGAATGATCCTAATTGTGGTAGGCTTGACTACAGGCGAAAAGGTCTCATCATAATCAAGGCCATTTTGCTGATGATAACTTTTTGCAACTAGATGAGCCTTATACCTATTTATGGAACCATTCGGATTCTGTTTTATTCTCAATACTCACTTGCACCCAATAGCGGTTCTGTTTGGTGGAAGATGTACTAGGCTCCAAGTATTATTCTTTACAAGAGCATCATATTCAACTTGCATATCCTTTCTCCAATTGGAGTCTGAGATGGCAGCTTTGACAGTTTTAGGTAGTGTATGAGCTAGATATATTTTTTGTTTAAAAATTCCAGCCTTGGCACGAGTTGTCATAGGATGAGATGCCACCTGATGAGTAGGCACTTGAGTAACTGATTGCTGATTTTCAGCAATAGGTGCAGCACCATTATTCGCAGCATTGCTTCTACGGGCAAATAAAAATGCATCTTCCCAAAAAACTAATGGAAGTGAAGCATGTGCTGGCAAATTAAGACCAAGCTTGGTTATATGGCGATGTTTACGCTCAACTGTGTCATTTTGTTGATGAGCATAAGGATATGTTAGCCTATGAATGATTCCTTTTGATTTCAGGTAGGAAGAGAAGGATCTAAATTCTCCACCCCAATCAGAATGAATGGATTTAAGGGAACAGCCATGTTAAAGTTCTGACATAGTTTTGAAATCAAGAAAGGCTTGAAAAGCATAACTTTTATGTTTCAAAGGATATATCCATGCATACCTAGAAAAGGCATCTACAAAACTTATCTAGTAACTGGATTGATTTCTAGATTTTATGGGAGATGGTCCCCATAAATCTGTGTGAGTTGTAAACTGAGTTAGAGGGAGGTGAAGGCAATTTATGATGTTTGCCATAACAGCATGCTTCACAAAACTGAAAGGTATTTTTATTAGGAATAAGCTTGCTACAAGACTTTAGTACATCAACAACAGTGGAGAATGTGGGATGACCAAGTCTACAATGCCAAATATTGTAAGGATTACAAGTCTTATTAAAAAAAAATTGAGTACATGAATCGGAATTGGTTTTATTCAAAAAATTGGCTTGAGGGTCGAAGGATGAAGTTATGGATGGGTTGACAAACTGAAGATCATCAAAACAGTAAAGTCCATCTGGTCTAACTGAACCTTTGAGCAAGATTTCCTTTGTATCCTGTGATTTCGCATAACAAAAATCAGCATGAAATTAAAAAAAGACAGAGTTATCTGAGCAAATTTAGAAACACTAATTAAATTCTTTTGGTAATTTTAGGGACATGAAGAAGGTCTTGCAAAGAAAGAAAAACATTTGGATTAAAGCGAGATTTAATGGTGGTCTATCCAATTTTAGATATAGCCAAACCTTTACCATTACTCATATAGAGTTGCTCTTGCCCATTATAAGCTGATCCAATCATCAAGTTGTTACTATCAGATGTAACATGGTTTGTTGCACCAAAGTCAGGGAACCATGCTGAGCATTTAGCATATCAAGAGCAGTAATCATAGCTGTCATGTATCCTGAAGACCCTGAGGATTTTTGCTTTGGCTGACTAGTTTGCTGAGCATATTGTTGTTCAGTTATCTGGTAAGATGCATCAAACATGTAATAGCCCTGTGAAGCTATGTATCCAAGTCAGTTGCATAGTTGACACACCAGGTATGGTCTATTTCCATGGTAGGGTCTGTTGCCTCTACCTCTGGACTTGTTTGAAGAATTTCTGCCACCTCTATGATTATTATATTGTTGCCTTCCACCTGATTGATTCTGATTGTCCATCTGTTTGCGTGTGTTGGTTCTGTTTTGACCTTTCTCTTTTGTACTATACTTGCTACATTAGCCGAGAGTGATTCTGTCCTACCAGCCTTAGTGAATTTGAACGATTGAAATTGCCTATGTTTCCTTTCTCATTCGTTGTGCTCGGAGCTCCAGGAATTGTACCTGCAAGTGTTGCAGGACGTGTTTTCCATGGTGAGCTTAATGCAGCTCTGATACCATGATAGAATGGCTAAAGAGGAACGATAGAGAAAAAACAAAAATACTTTATATTCATTGAATGATCAGAATGTGTATTACATTGAGAGAGTCAGTGTTTATATAAATTCATAAACTAATACACCCTATACAATTGACTCTCCTCTGACTAAACTACCATAACAGAAACTCAGTTACTTCAAATTCTTTTAGAATTATCTAGAACTATCCACCTACACTATCAATTACTAAGGAAATAAATTACAATGGCCAGACAAGAATATATAATTTATAGGAACATGATGTGATGTACCAGTTGCCCAATCATTAATGTTTCTTCAAGCTTCACTGCAAATTTTCTTGCGCCATCTTTAATGTTATACCTCTTTAGCACCATATTCCTATGGCCTGACAAATTAGATGGTATCAAGGTGTAATCCTTCTGCACATACTGAATCATCTTTACCACCATTTCTACTTCCGACGATAAATTCCTTTGGAGTTTATAAGCATATTTGGGTCACACGACATATCCCTTGACGCATTTGCTTTCTTTCTAAGCTAAAAATGCATACATTCTCTCCCCTCCGTTTACGTGAACTCTATAATATGTTACAATAATATAGTGACTAGAATTTGTTTAGGAGAGAAAAATGACACGAAAGAGAAGAAAAATGAAATGAATTTTTTTTGTATATTTTCTTAAGATATATTTAGATTGAAGAAATAGATGAGAATGAATATATATATATATATATATATATATATATATGATTTGAATCTAAATTTGTTTAAAACAAAAATCCCTTCCTTCCATGTTCTCTCTCCCAAACAATCCCACAATGGCAGGCTCAACCGTTACTCCTATCCTACACTATACCTAAGAGCCTTGCTAAAGGTCCTAAACTGCTTTTGATCTTTATATACCACCAATGGCTGGAAATCTGGAAACTTAAACATTATACCACACAACATGCATAACTCATAGGCAGTAATGACTTATTATTACACATTGCCAACACAGTTTGCCGTTATTCAGCAACTTTGGTCCGCTTAATTTTGGCTGGGCTAACGAGCTCAAAACATAATCATCGCACTAACTTGTGCAGGTATGACAAATTTTAGATACTTGAAACTCAGACTCTAACTTATGTTGGAGAAGAATCTGGTTGGCCCACTGATGAAGACTTTGAAGCCTCCATTACCACTGGTGCCTGTTCCAAACAGCTCTGGGTATCATCACTGATCATCCCAATTGTCATCTTCTCCACTTCTTCTTGGGTATATATATGAATCTTTGACACCACATTGCAGAACTCACTGCACCCAAAGGAATTATGCATTTTTAGTATTACTTAGAGAAACACAGTAAAAAGGTTGGTATATGGTACTTCTATCCTATCAGTACAGGTGATGGCCATTGATAAATGAAAAGAAGGTGGCAAAGCAATTTAACAAATGTTGAGTCCAGGATGGTGTGCACTTACTGCCATGGGTCATCCCCCACAACCATTATGTCATTTTCACTGTCAGTGTACAGGACCCTCCATCCTTTATTGGGATCTTTAATAAGGCCTTCCATGCCAAATAGTCGCTCTAGTTCATTCAACAGGTCATTGTAGCTGCTCAGTCTTGAGAGATCAACGGCTCTTCCAACTAAGCTGCCTTGCTTGTGAACCTTCATTCAGTGTATGTTATACGGGTGGGCAAAACATCAAAGGAAGAGAAAAAAGGGATATCATAATATAACTCTGTTGCTATCAATCATCGCTCACCTTTGTGCAACTCCTTTTAGCAGAGTTCTGTAAATTCTGAGAATTAGCTTCTCCAGACAATGGAAACCCAAATAGTTTAAAGGCATTTACCTTCCTCTCGAAATTTCCATCATTTGGAATCCCTATACTTGCCCCTAGAGAAGCAGCAGCAGAAATACTGTCCTGCAGTTTCTCCTTATTTGGGAGATCTGACCGTCCAACTTCGTTTGTTATGATCTCCGCCTGAGTGGAAGGTGTGCGGACATTCTCTCTGGGGAAATTTGCAGGTTTAGAGCACAAGCTACCTTGACCAGCTCTGTGAATGTCACCATAAGGAAAATATGCAGTTTGAAGGACTTCTGGCCCTGAAGGGAGGAAGTTTGCTTTGGATGCCTGATGTAGGTTGAGAGCTGTGCAACTAACACTGGGTTTACCCCAGGCACCAAGGTTAAAATCAGCCTTTCCTTTCAGGGATCTCAACGGGCATATTTCTTGACCTTGCAAGACCCTCAGAAGCTTGTTAGTTTCTGCAAAGCCTGCATAACTAGAAGGGTGAACCCTCATAAGCTCAGCAGCAGTAGCCTTTCTTACTCCAGTTGATGCAAGATTTGGATGACTTGGAGGAGTCATCTCAAAATCTGGCTGGTTGGTTATTGCATCACATCCATAATAGTGTGACACAAAACCTGTATTTTCTTGACCTTGCAAGACCTTGGGTGATAATATTACAGACTCCTCAAAGTCCATAAATCCACTACCACCTGCTGCCACGCCACGACAAGAAGCCAGACATGATGTACGGAAGAGAAAGAGGATGATTAGGATGTATAAAATAATGAGCAGTATGGATTTATGCTACTTATACCATCTCAGCATTAGGACTCATACCGGTCATGAGGTGACTAGGTGTGGCAGATTGCAGACCTGTCCGCAATTTCTTAAGTCTAGGTGATGACTGAATGCTCAAAGGAGGGAGAGAAACAGAAGCCTCAATCTCCCATGGAGAAACCCGTTCTTTATGATTAGTAGCAATATCTTCATCCCATCTGACCTGTTGGATGTCATAGCAAGCTTATATTAATAAAGACGTCACCGTATAATAATTACTAGTTCAAATTCATTGGGTTTTGTACAGAACAGAAGGATATTTAAATGAGGTCCAGCAATATAGGCAACTACATCGAGCATGAAGAAAATTATAGACAACACAAGCAGATATAATACAGAAAATAAAGGGAAGTGAGATTAAGTTTCCAGGTGGCATTCCCAAAATTTCAGCTTGATGCTGCAAATAAATATATCTAAATCCGACTTCTATATCTTCAGGAGCTCATGGTTACAGGGGATTGAATAGCTTGTATTATCTTAGATTTAACTGATTTTTGTAAGAAATGATTTGAGAAGAGTAAAACTGTTTGGATGCTGTCAAATATACTGCATAGGGTATAAAGCAAAATTGCAAATGTACCATCAAGCACCTCCATTTTGATTGAGGCCATCTGAAGGGATCCAAATCACGTATTCCAGTCACTATACCACCACCACACCTGCAAGATAGGAAAACATTGGCATATTCATCACAAGGAAATATTTTTAAAGGAAGACATATAAGGTTAATAACTATATAGAAGTTTACCTTCTTTCTGGAGATTCATCCATTTCGAATTTCATTTTGAATCTTGTCCCAGCAGTCATTGGATTCTTAATGCTTTTGACATATTTTTGGTAGGGCACAACAAACTCAGCATGACTTGCTCTGTAATTCAAACATATTAAGTCACTAGGTATGGTCTAGTCATGAGAATCCTAAACAGTTTACAGTAAGTCTTAGGTTCAAGCCTCTGACACTATGCACAAAAAGGAGCACATACAAATTTATTGCTTGAGTCGTATGCAAATCAGGAATAACTTAAAAGCCTTAAAGAACAAATGAACAGGTAGCTATACTTAAAAGCGTAAGTGGCTTCATGTCTAATGACAGCATGACAAGATGCAAGGTTCTGCTCAGGATAATGGACACAAATACCTTCCTAGAAGACATTATTAGTCTTCATTTGTCTCAGTATGGATCCAATTAGAGTAACTTATGTAAAATGATTGCTAACTTCCTCAAAGGTTTTGATTCTAGATATCACTTAGAACAGTCATTCCCTAAGATGAAGTCTTAAAATTTCAATTATCATAATATAATTGCTAAAGAAATCTCTCAGTTTGAAACTGTATATAGATATTCATATTTCAGCCTCTTAGGCCCATTATATGCAATATTCAGCATAAGGCAAGGAATACATTTTCAAACCAAATATCAACCACCAAAGCACAAAAACATCCACTCATTTGCAATGTATAACTGGTTACGCTGGATTTTACTAGTAGGTTGGAATTTTTTAGTAATGAACCAAAGGTTTTCTTCAAGGCATTATGCTCACGGACATAGTGTAAAGCACTTTCTGTATACTTCTCTTTCATTCTTCCCAGATCATCACATATTCCCCGCAGCAATCTTCAATACTACTAAATTTCTATTATTCTACACTACTGGTTGCTTCTTTGCAGAAGAAGAAACTCTTTGATCCCAACAAACAGAGGCCATAGGATCCTTTAATGTTCACACACTTCATAGAATATCACAAACATCTCAGAGTTACAGGTTAAAATTAGACAGTTTCTGTTTATTCAATGAAAGATTATTGATCAAAGAAGACTCTATTAAGATAGCACGGATGTGGGAGGACCAGATACCTAAAGATCTTATCATCTGAATTTCCAGAAACGCCATAAGTCAGTCCTGTCCAAATCAAAGTATTTACTCTTTTTTCATCCACATACATCAATATGATAGTAATATCAACCAGCCAGCATGAGGTACAGATGCTTGTATATGTGTCAGATCCTATGCACCATGGGGATTCTCACTAGGCAAGTCCTATCTAAAATGAATGTTGCATAAAATGAGGGAAATTTTAATGAGAAACTTTTTTAGAAATACATATCCAACTTTGACAAATTTTTTGAAGGAAAATTATATTTATCACCTTATATTCTAATTTTCTCCTCACTTTCTCTTGTCTATGGAGAAAATAATTTTGGTGGATTTGGGTTAAATCTTCTCTTCAGCCTCATTTCTCTCATATTTCCTTGTTTCCTAAACAAGATATGCAACTTTCATCCTAAGGTTTCATTCCTCTACTTTCATCCCTTACAAGTTACAAGGAAAGTGAAAATGCCACTCCACTTGACAAGTTTAGCAAGGATCCATCATCATCATATATGGTATCACAGCCAAACTAACAATTGCAAGCACTATACTATCCATAGCTAACCATCCACTCTATGTCGGGTTTGGGCAGTGTTTTGCACATTACATTCAGCTGATTGGTACAGATAGAACCAATTCATTGTAGTCTAACCATAGCTTGAATTTAGAAGTACCCATAATGACCAAATAAGCTAGCAGGAATATTTCATCTCATTGCAATTGCCACTTCAAAATTAAATTCTCAGGTTAAATAACAAATGTCTAAACTTAAATATATTCAAAAGAAAGAAGATGCAATATATTTGTATTAGTACCTTGGACTGTAGAAAACATGAAACACACTTTTAGTGGATATAGCATTAGCCACTGAAGAAAGGAAATTGGGATAACAATTCTGATCACCAATAATTGATTCTGGAAGTCCATTTCTAGGTCGAACAGCTCTTCTGATTCCCAATCTCAACTCTCCATTTTCACCCCTACAATATCAGTTGTAAGCAGTTAGGGAACTTAAAGTTACTGGAATCTCAAATTTGATTCAATGGCATATAGATTTTACTCTACTCATTTTTTCATGCCTAGGTAACGTGTAATTATAGACTCTCATGTAAAAGAAATGATGTGTTTTGAGATTTATTCTCAGAGTAGACAAAAGCTTTTTCTTTTATTCCTTTTGCTGGTTTGGTATTTTACAGTCAGTATGAGAATGAAGCTCCTTAATCTTAATACTTGACAAGAAGAAAAATTAACAATGTCTAAAGATAAATATATGTCAGCTAACAATTTCTCTTATGCTAAATTATGTCAATGACATTCCGTGAAAAATCTTTTGTATAGGGATTAATTCCATTAAAAAATCCAGCACAACATGTACCTTAGAAAGAGCACTGCATCACCAGAAACAAGATTCTTTTGGCTAACAAAAATACTCCAGCCGGTTGTAAGCAGATGCCGCCTTGGCTGACCTGACAAATTGTGACATCGATTTTAATCAATTATTCTATTGATGAAGCCCCATGATGGTATTCTATACAAATTACCTCTATAAATATGACGAAATTTCCACTCTACTCCATGCAGGTCTTTGGAAACAAGCTCTTGAGAGGGTCTCTGCTGCTTATAGTCCTACATAAAGAAATTCATCACCTCAAAGGAGCCTATACAATAAACAATTTTATGTCAGAAAGGATCGGTGAAAATGAGAGCAAGATATCGAACCAAAGGAGGAAAACAGTCTTCAGCCGCTCTGCGAGGAACAGAGAACCCCCCATGAGTGCTGGTATCAGATGCTGTAAGCGTTTTGCAGAACATGTGAGGGGTTGATTTTGCAGGTGATCCTCCATTTTCCTCCTCATATGCTAATTCCTCAAATTCTTGGCCCTCCATATGCTTCCCTGCTAACTGAAGACGACCCAAGACTTCAGACTTTGTGGGATAGAGCAAAGGAGCACAATGGGTGGGTGCATAAACTAACATCATGACCCCAAAATCATTAATTCATGCTAATTCCCATATATAAGAGACGAATATTCGAACAAATTCTTAAGTCTTCAAAGCAATCAGAATATAATGATTTTACGTAGAATATGACTACTTCCTATTCCTATGAAGAAGACATAAAATTTCCCCCTGACCTACTAGAGATTCATCAAAACATAAATAACTTGAATTAAACACCAACCTCTGCCTGGGGATGCAAAGTAACCTGTGTATAAACCTCATCATTCTCCTTATTGGCCTGTTCCGGGAAAAAACAAATAAGCTAACAATTACAAAAATCAAAAACCAACTAAATAGAATCAAATTACATGAATGAACCAGATAAAATTCAATATCTGAAGATAATTCAATACTCACAAGAAGCTGCACGTTGACGACCCTGCAAAAGATTTGAGGCTTAAGATCATAGGTGGGCATGTCCAAGGGAGAGAAAGGAGAGAAAGAGGCAAGTTGTTCAAGGTGACCTTGGGGAAAGTAAACCACTACATTTCCTTTCTTAGGGAGAGAGGTGAGAGGGCCAGCACAAGCGTGCCAAAGTTCAAGATAAGAAGAAGATACATGAGCTGAAGACGAATTGGAAGATGGAGAAGTTGAAGCGGAGAAACAAGAAGCACAAGCACCTTTTTCACAGTGGCCATTACAGAATGCATTCTTCTCAACCTCACTCACTGCATGGTTCAGATCAATTTCCATGAACACCCAGTGTAGCTCTCGTGAGACACACAACGGAAGTAAAAACAAGTAACCGAAAGGCTTAACAGAATAACAAAAGTTACAAGGAGGCAAATGGGGAGTGATTAAGTGATTAAAAAGAACATCCGGAAAGCGAAAAATATATAAAATGGGAAAGGAGGTCAAATCATATAAAGGAATTCATATTTGGAGGGGCACCACAAAGTTAAAAACAGGGGTGGGATGAACAGAAAACAACAAGAAAGTCATGTTGGTGAGGAAAACCCAGACTAGGGTGGGGGGAAGAAAAGGAAAAGGAAATAGTGTCAAATAATAACAAGAAATTCAAAGTATGATTCCTCCCCCATTTGCAGGTACTGAGAAGAGGGAGCAGAAGCAACAGACATAGACAATTGCATACGAAGCACAGAAACAAAAGGCAAGAAAAGCCAATGTGGTAGTGGCTTTTGGACTTACCGACTTAAGATTGTTAAGAGAGAGAGAGAGAGGGACTGTGTAGGGTGGGGGGGACAGGCTTTGACAGTACAGAACCCACACACCCCCCACCCTTGTCTCCATTGCTTTGCCTTAACTTTATCTTTTTCTCTATTAATAATTCCCTACACTGTGGGGGAGGCCCTCCACCAAGACAAAAGGGGGTTTTCATTCAACTCAGGAACACACTACCTAGCTACCATTATCCTTTTTTTTCTTTTCCCTTTAGAAATCATCAGTTAAAAAAGGTCCTTCCTTTTTCTCAGAATTTGCAATTCGTTCATGAAGAAGATAATGGGTTTCAAAAGAAAAATCTGACAACTCAAACTCTAAACCAAACCCATGACTTTAGGTGGGAAATATACTAAAAACTAACCTATTTTTAATGGTATATTATACGGGATGTTTAACAGAGAGGTTCATGTGTGAGATGTTAAACGTCAATGGCTTATTACCCAAAAGAAATTCCGGATATGCATGTGAAATGGGTGAGTTTAAAATATGAGAGTGACAGAGCAGCAATGGTGGGCGTGTTGTTCGTTGTTAGGACTCAGTGACTCAGATAACCCTCTCATCAGACCACACTACACTCCTTTACATATCTCACGTCTCATCACTCTGTCCTCTTTTAAATTTTTCTACCCATCATGTCTCAACTACACTAAACGCGCCTGCACCCACTTTTACTGGCTAGCCTTCCATTTATTATATATCATCACGTGAACAATTAAACTTAAAATTTAAAACCTTTTTGTATATAATCTATATTTTCCTTTCACCATGATTTATAAAAGAGAGAAGGAGAAAAGAATGGGAAGGGACGGTGAAGTGACGCGAAGGAAGAGCGAGTGGGATGAAAAGAGGAAAAGAGAGAGAGAGCGAGTGTGTGTGTGTGTGTGTGTGTACATTGTAAGCAGTCGGAGCAGAGAAAGTAATAGAATGAGGAGTGGCCTGCGCCTTTGGCGCTGCGTCTGAGGCCCACCACATACATTCTTTCTCTCTCTATCCTCGGTATCCCCGACCTTTCTTGCCCTTCTTTTTCGTCCTATTTACCCAACCAACCTTCCTTTTGTCGTGGGATAAATATTATATAAAAATTTTTAAATATACGTATTCTCATCTTAAATTTGCTAATCGTGTTTAATTATTTTATTTTATTTTTTATAATACATAAATATATTAATATAAAATAAAAATTAATTAAATATTATTAACTAATATATAAATAAAATAATATAATTTTTATATTTATTTTTCTAGTAAGATATATTAGTTTTTTCTTAAAAATAATTTTATTTTATTTTATTTTTAATTTGATTATACTTTGAAATGTTTTTTTACTAACAAATATTTTTTATTTTTGGACCATTTTATTTTATTTTAATAATAATAATAAAATTAAATAAATTATTATCACTTTGTAATATAAATTTTTTATATCATAATAAAAATAATTTAAATTTATTTATTGTATAAACAAAATTATTTTTGTTAAAATTATTAAAAATATTATTTTTGTAACATCATATTAAATTTCAGATAATTTATATTAATTTTTAAACAAATTGAATATCAAGTGTAAAATTTAACTAATCTTTAAAAAAAATAATCTAATTTATTCAAAGAAAAAGTTGTAAATATTGTACGATATTTTCATGAAAGAAAGGGTGTGTGCTAATTTTTTGTTGTCGAGCACGCACATACATATTAGAATCTTTAATTTTTTAATAAAAATAAAAAATAATTATTATATTTTGAAATAATAAAATAAAATAAGTTCATATCATTTAACTTTTTTATTATTTTGTTATTTATTATAATTGTTTTTGTTTTTTTTTATTTTTCTCTTTACTTATCTTAAATATTTTAATTTATATTTTATATAATATAATATTAAATTTTAGAGACTAATAAATAGAATTAGAAGAATTCATTATCATTATAATATAGATTTAATATATAATCGTATTCTTAAAATATTATATATGAGTTATTTAAATTAATAAATAATAAAAGTATTTATGTTGTTGAAAATTATTTAACAATTATGTATAACTTCCATAGAAATTTGAAATGTATAAATAACGTATTTTTTATCAATTTTATTAATGGTAAAGAAGATATTGTCATAAGATTTGGAAGTAAATTGTAATTTGTTTTAATTAGAAGAGACACTGCAATTGGATGCCAAATTCAAAGTAGTTATACATATGAAATTTTCTCACCATACTTAATATAAAAAAAGTTAAAATATTATGTACAAAATATAAATTTAAATAATATTTTAAATATGTAAACAAATTATAGTTAATTTTATATTTAATTTTTCAAAATAAATTAAAAAATACAATAGAAACCATTAATTTTGTCATTTTCTAAGCCATTAGATAAAAAATACGAGGATGGGGACTTGTTCTCCACTTTGTAAAAAATTGTTAAAATTGCTAACTTTTCAATTAGTCTAGTATATAATAGTTAATATTAATTATTAATTTTTTACATATTTTTATGTTAATAAATTTATTAGTAGGTTTAGATGCATTAAGGTTCATTCTAATTTTTTTAAAACTAATTTTAAATATAAATAAGAAGTTAAGTAAATTTTTTTAATAACTTTTTTCTCTTACTTTTCCGTAACTTTAATTTGTTATTATTTTATACTAGATGGTCTAAAGATGAGGCAAAAGACATAAAACCAATATTTTAAAAAATTACTTAATTATCTAAATAATTACAGCATAGATTTAAACTCTCGTCCATAAAAAAGTGAAATTTTTTTTCAAATCTCTAACCATTTGTTTTAACTCATATTTGTTCAAAATTCTTGTTTAATATTAATAAAAGAGTACATTTTTGAATTTTAGGTCAAACATAAATGATTTTTTAATTTAAAATGTTTTACATTTTATAATTTGTACAAAAAACTTATTTTATTAACTTTTCATTCTAAATCTTATCAGAATAATAATACATCAAAAAATTAAGCTATATTAAAACATAAAAAAACCTCATAAACTGTAAGAATTTTGCAAAAAAAATTTTAAATTTTAGATCTTATATAAAAAAAATTCTCATAATTTTTAAACAATATATAACAAACTCCTTCAACTAATCTAAAATGTCTATCCCCTTATTAGAGTTTTATATGAAAAAAATAACAAAATCTTGTACAAATTGTAAAATTTAAACATTTTTATCAAGTAAACAAACTATTTTATACAAGATGTATAATTTAAGAAAATCAATGTCCATTTTAGCCTAACTTCAATGAGTAATATATCTTCACATGCCTACAAATGGATAAAAGACAATTTGATATGGACATCACTTGTACAGTTACAGGTTTTGCCTGTCCTACACTACTCGTGCTAAAGTCATGCAAGTTTCATCAAAATAAATATAAAAAATAAAAATAAACAAAAAGTTGGTTTAGTCCACATCAAAAGTGGGGTTATATTGACCCTAA
Organism: Senna siamea; assembly: GCA_031216115.1. Classification (NCBI taxonomy): domain Eukaryota; kingdom Viridiplantae; phylum Streptophyta; class Magnoliopsida; order Fabales; family Fabaceae; genus Senna; species Senna siamea. Next base: position 18,464,883 of record CM062356.1, read on the forward strand.
CATTGGGGCACCCTTTCATTTTTCTCTTTTCACGTCCTATTACCAAAGGGCCAAATTAATTCAATTAAGTAACCGACAACAAGTATCTTACTATTACCTTAATTTCAATCAGCATTCATCAATTTTCAAATCACCTTTATAAATGTATTGAGAAAAAGTTTATTTCAATGATGTAATAATTTTTAATTTAATTTATTATAAATTATTTTTATCAATTTAATCACTTAAACATAAAAATATTTTTACTGTTACCGTTTTATCTAAAAATTATTTATATTTTAATATTTTACTTAATAAAATATTGATTAAAATTTTTTTTATTAATGTAAAAATTATAAGTGGTAAATAATCTATATCATATTAAAAAAAAATCTATCTATACAATTAGTCAAAAATATTTTTAATATCAAAATCAATCATAATCCTCAAATTATACACAATTAGTCAAAAGTTTATATATACAATTAAAAAATTTTTGATTTATTTTAATATTTTATTTTATATAAATTAATGTATAACACATAAGACAATTGTATTATCAATTAAATTATATTTCAAGATTATGGTAAATAACAAATTTATTGATGAAATTTAGGTTTTCCTTAGGTAGAATGACAATATTATTAAAAATACTTTTATCTTTAAAAAAAAATTAATAAAAATGATATATAAAAAATCAAATTAAAAGTTATTATATTTATCAAAAATCAAAATAGAAATTTTCTCAAATGTATACTTTAATGACTTATTTACCTAATTTTTTTTCATTATTTCAACCATTAATGACTATATATATATAACTCTATATTAATATATAAGAATATAATTTTATGTGTCTTATCAACTTTGTTGCAACCATTTCTCTTTTATTTTTTTTTTAAAAACCTTATATATCTTTAATTTTATGTTAAAAACTTAATTACAAAAGAACTTCATTTTTTTCCTAAAGAAAATTTCTTTGAACATGTAGAAAAATTTAAAGAACAATCACAATTTGTGTTGGGATTGAATCCTTTGCAATAATATTTTATAGTAATTTTTTGTAATGAAAAAATAAACTTCAATTCATATAAGATGATTTTTATCTTTTATAATTTTTCTTTTTTAATCTCTCTTACTTGACTGTAAAAATTTTGAAAGCAAGTGTGTTTTCTTTTAGTGGGTTTAAAGTTGACTTAACTATCATTGTTAATTATTCTTATTAACAAATGGGGGTGAATGGGGAGTGACAGAGTATATTGCAAGTCAAACCTTAATTATGGGAGTGATGTGAATAATGCAACTTTTTAAGGAATCCTTTTATCTTTCCACGGATATGTTTCTAATATTTTAATAATATTAAAATTTTAATATATTTAAAATTTTATATGAAATTGAATCATAACTAGTATTGCTTGCATAAGTACCATAAATAAATTCATCTTACAGAGTAAGTATTACATGGGAAGTTTTTGCAGGACATTCACTTAATTAATTACTTGTAATTAACTTCACAGACTCTCTTGCGGGGTTAACAATAGAGGAGAAGTTTTATGTATTGTCAATAATATTTATTTAATTTTAAATTAGATTTCGCACAGTACATAACAATATAATTAATTTAACAATTTTTCAACAATAGAGATAAATTCCCCCAACATACATTATTGGCAAATGAAGAAAGAGGGAGGGGATTGAATACTTGTGGACGCCCTACAACAAGATTGATTATAAAGAGGTAGTGATGATTACAAAGTTAGCATCATGATTTCATCAACTTTATTTTGTTTTAATGTTCACGAAAATTAAGGATGCCTCTTGAAGATGGTTGAGGCAGTGCACGTGGGCTGTAAAATTTGGGAGAAATTAAATCAATCTTGTGCTCAGAAATGAGAAGAAAGAAAGAAAGAAAGAAAGAAAGCAAGCTATGTAGCTAACATTGACATGTCACGCTCATGCATATACATAGATATATGGGGAACCAACTACTTTATTAAAGTCGCACCTAGTTATCACTGTTCAAGCGTCTATCTCTATATATCCATTCATAGATGCATGGATTTAATTTTTATTAATTTCCTAATTACGTTTTAAAATCACCAAACAAAACCTCCCAGAGAGACTATATTGAATCTGTTGATTAATTTTTATTCAATTATTTTTGTTAGAGACTAGTCTTAATTTTTTTTTATTAGATAGATAAAAAGAATTCAAAAAAAAAAGAGAATAGAGAAACAGAGTAATAAATGAGTGCTTAGTAAAAGAACAAACGGTTCACTCTCTTGCTTTTTTTTTTTTCAGTATTCACTTTAATCAAAGATTCAAAGTGTGTGTTGTGTAACAGAGCTAAGTTTCACGGATGAGATGAGTAATAGTGAAAGACTTTATAATGTAATAAATTAATATTTTAATTTTAATTAAAAATATATATATATTTAATATCAGATAATATTAAAATAAGATTGACTCTAATAAAAAAGAATATGTAAAAAATTAAAAAAAATATGCTATGTATTAATAAGTAGTTAAAGAAATAAATAAATAAATTTTTTAAATAATATTTTAAATTTAAATATTATGTATAAAAAATTTACTGTTAGGAGTTGGGAAAACTATATCTCTTTTGAAACATCTCAATTAATTTAAATTAAATAAATTTTTTAATATGAGTGATTTTGACGAAAGTGTTAGTTGTGTGGTGGGTTGATTTTGATTTTGTTTTTGTTTTGTTTGGCAATAAGCAGCCTTCTTTTCCTTTCCTGTTTTTTCCGGCCTTCTTAATCGCCCGCATTTGTCGTACTCTCCATCATATGTTCATGTCTCCCTTCGCCACCAATTTTGCATACAAATGGCCCTACTCCCCACTCTTAAATTACCAATTTCTTTTTAGTATTCATCTATATGGTATTAAATATTTAGTAATACATTTATTTAATATTAATTACACAATTTTATTTTAAATTATAATTAAATTACATATTAAATTTAAAATAATAATAATAATTTATTTGTAAAAATATAATTAAATAATATACTAAAATTTGATCAATATTACGAATGTATAATAAATATTTTCACTAATTACACAATATTCTTACTTAATCATATATTATATAGTAATTAATATTATTCAGAATGCTAGATTACAATTTTAATATGAGGTAAAAAAATAGTATCCATTGCTAACTTACTCAAAAATACCGATATATTAATGATATATTTGGGATAAATATCATACTATCCAAATATTAAAAAAATGATATGTTAGATAAATTAAATCATAAATTGAAGGATAATTAATATAAAAAACCTCTTAAACTTTATAATTTTGTACAACAAATTTCTCTAGACTATTAAATTTAACCTAAATTTTTGAACTTTATTTATATGTCACTAGTACTCTTAATAGGACTTTAAATCAAAATTTTAATAGAAAAAATTTGTATACATAAAATAAAAAGTTTAGGAGTTTTAGTTAAAAGAAGTTTTTTTTATAGAAAATCTAGGCTAAAATACAAATAACTCTCTGAACTATAAATTATATCCAGATAACTTCATTCAACTATAAAAATTGATTTAAATGATTATCAAACTTTATAATTTATGTAAGATACTCCTATGTTAATTTTTTATCTAATTTTTTAACAAAATAGCGATCTATCAATAAAATTAAGTTATATCAAAATATAAAAAAAAATTTAAATTTTAGGCCATATGTAAAAAAAAAATTAAAATAATTTGACGTTTCTACCTCCATTAAAGTTTTGGATGAAAAATTTAACAAATGAAGTTTTTTGTATAAATTACAAATTTTAAAAGAATTTTAGGTCAATTTTTATAGTGAATAGAGTTATATGCACATGCCTTATAGTTTAAGAAAATTATGTGTATTTTAACCTAAAATCTATAATATATTAAGCTCTCCTCTTTTGAAAAAATATATATATAACTTATAATTTTACTTTTTCAACTAAAATAATTTTATTTATTATTTATATAATTAAATGCGCATTTGACCAATACAAAAAAAAATCTTTTTTCAGTTTAAAATAAATTAGCAATTGTGCATTTTAAAATGAAAATAAATAATAACAAAATAATAATTTTTAAAATATATTTTTAATAAATTATAATTTTTAAAAAATTAAAAATATTATTAAAAATATTTTAATAAGCAAATAAAATTGTAAGTTTTTGTAATCTTTTTAAAGAGATAAGTATATAATTTAGAATTAAAAAAATTATAATTTTAACTTTTTTATTTAAAACAAAAGAGAATATTAGTTACTCTACCCATATTTGGTATAAAGGCACATAGGGTAGGGAAGGCAGAATGGGTGGGTGGGTGAGTGGAATATGGTGTATAAGTCAGTATTTGGCTTGTAAAGAGCCTTCATGCTTTACTAAGGTCCAACTTCCAAAAGATAAAGCAGAAGGGGTGGGTCCTTCATAGGGGACAAAGGGTATCCCCATCATTACTCACCTGCAATTGGGGGTATCACAACACACACCACCACCAGGTGCCTTTTTTTTTCTTCACGAGATTAAAATTTGCTTATTTTAAAAAAAAAATTAATTTTTTAAAAAATAGAAGAATTTAAACTATATAAGATGAGATTTGTGTTTATTATTGAGTAAATTACAATTTTCATTTTTAAAAATGCCTAAATTACACGACATTTCCTTTTGTTTTTAAAAATTAAACTTTTTTAAGGATAAAAAAATTTATAATCTCATTCATTTTAATCAAAATATTATTACATTTATTATTTATATAATTAAATATATATTTAGCCAATATAAATTCTTTTAAAAAATAAAATAAAATAACTTTATCCTTTTAATTATAATACATTATAATTTGTAAATATATTTAATAATTTTATTAAAAGTATTTGAATCAAAATAAATATAATTATAGATTTTTGAAATAAAAATAAAAATATATAATTTTAACATCTGTAAAAATAATTTTTTATCTCTCTTCTATTGTACTATACACTCTTTAAATTATTTTAAGTGAGATTACTCATAAATAAAAAGTGAGAGAGAGAGGGAGTGTCCAATGTCCAAAGAGTGATTATCTTTTTGGAATAATGCTAAATTGGGCAAACATAATTATAGATGAAAGATTTGAATGGGATTGAGATTGGGAGCTCAGATATTGGTTCAACACCATTCATTATTATCACTAATTGGGGATAAGCTTATCTTAATCAAGCATTGACCCTACGTCATCCATTTCTGTCGCCAACTCTTATTCATAAAACATCCTCTCATGTTACTACCACCATCTATGCTTTCTAGGACTACTAATTCTTAACTTCAACCACCCCCTTTTGCCTTTGTCAAAATTTTACATCATAACCCATTAATATTAATTGCAATCACTTTTTATTATTATAATTTTTGCTCTACAATTAAGTTTATATATTTTATTTTTACATGAGGTTTTAGATGTCTCTCTTCAATTTTTTGTATATATACATGTACATATTAATTGCTAATCTTATATATGATAATGAATTTTGGGTTGAATTATTGTTGTTGGAATATGATTGAGCTATAATAAAAAATTTTGAATGAGATTAGCTTGTTTTTTAGAAATTTAGTTAGTTTGTGTTTGAAAAAAATATTTTTAAACTATAAAAAGGACACATTTATATTTTAGTTAATGTGATTTAAATAGATAAATAGATAAAATATAAAATGTGAAATAGTTTATCATTTAAATAAATTAGTTTATTAATTAAATAAATTATTTGTATTAATTAAATACATTAATTTATTAATTAAATGATATAGTGATGAATATAAAATTTTAGTATGTACAATTTTGTCATAAAATATTTAAATTTTTACCGTCTGCTTTTTGTTGGAAGCAAAAATCTCAATTTCTAACTTTTGCTATCAAGTTAAAAAATTATTTCTGTCACCACCCAAAAATGCTTTGGAAGGTTTTTCAAACACATCAAAATTTTAAAATATATCTTTTTAGAAAAAATAAGCAGTTTTTTTCTTTTCCAAACAATTTAAATATTTTTAATTCAAGATTTCAAATGCTTAAAATATTATTCGAGTTCATGATCATCGAACTTAAGCATAATCTAATTAAAGTAATCAAAATTAAACTCCATATATAAAGACAAAAAATTAAACATATGAAAACAACTTGTTTGGATATGTAACCTTTAATATTATCCAACAATTTTTACAGACAGTGATTGAATGCAATCACTCGCATTTTAAGAAGACGACAAAGCAAAATAGACTGTGATTTATGTATATATTAGGTTCTTAAAAGCTTGAGAAATGATGGAGTTTACAAGCATAATAATGCTACTTACCACATTCAAAATTTTACGTAATGATACAGGGAAGGAAAGTTACCAGCTAGCTTTTTGCAAAAAGTTATTACATTTTTATAATATATATATGTTTTTCACATACCTACAAGTAAAAGTTACCCACCCACCAAAGGAAAAAGATTTTTTTTAGTTTAAATATAAATATATTAATCCAGAAATATGGAAGGTTGGATATTGTAATTAGTGTTAAACTTTTGCTAAGTGGTGGCAAAATTAACTACAAGTTGTACTGTATTGTTGTTATTTGAAATTAACAACTATTTCCTCATATTTTGTTCATAAAAATTGTACAAACACAACTCTGTTTGAAAGACTACGGAAAGTATTTTATAATTTTTTGAATAAATTAAACTAATTTCTTTTAAACTTTGATCAAATTACACTTAATACATTTTTTGCTTCAAAAGTATATTATCTTATTTCTCTAATTTTTTATGTATATATATAACGAACATCATTTTAACATTTTTTTAAATAATAATTTGTATGTACTCGAACCTATATAAATTAAATATAAATTCTTCACATGTTAAGAATTTAATGAAAAAAAATATGTTTTAAATATATTATTTTTAATTATATTTATTTAATTGTCAACATCCGATGAATTGATATATAATCTGATTAACTCAAATTTGTGTTTTTTTAATTTTAATTTCTATTAGATAAAGATTATTGTATGCATAAAATGCGTTGCTTTAAAAAAATTAAATTATTTAGGTGTATTTATTATTTTATTAAAAGTAAAAATAAAGTCTCAAATTAGAGTTGAATATTACAATTAAATATTATTTTAATATGGACTTTGGAGGTGCATGTGAATTGTGAAAGTGAAACCCAAGCTTGGCATTTTGTGTGCGTTTTCAGATTCAGAACAGTAGGCTATATTGATGTAACTTAGAGTGCCTACAGAAATAGGATGAGAATAACAATGTAGTACAAGTGTTAATATTCGAAGGTAATAATCCTCTATATGCAACATGCTATATATAGAATTATAGTCAACTAAATAATAATTTATTTTATAAATTTCAGTTGATAAAAATTTATTATTATTTTTTTTTAATTTTTTATATATTATATATTATATATTATATAATTATAATTTATAAAATCACTAATTAAAATATATCAGAGTCATTTTAATAAAAATATATAAATCTGTTATGTGTTACGAGTTTAATAAAAAATTATAAATATGCATATAATTAAAATTAATATATAGTTACAAAAAAATTATTTTTTTGAAATTATTTTTAAATTTATATTAATTTTAATTTTATTTATTTAATTATTAAAAATTCATATAAAATTTGATTATTTTCATATGATAGCTTAAACAAGTCAGGATGATGAATTCCATATATTCTACTCATAAAAAGGTAAAGGCTGACCCTTTCCAAACGTTATTGTACTCTAATTTTTTTTTTTTAACAAAACTGATTTTTATATTCTTTCAAAAAAATTATATATATATATATAATCTCATATCGTACAAAAAAATTATTTTTATCAATAAAAAAATAAAGGCTAAAATTTACTTATTAATCTTCTTAAACTATATACACTATATCGTACGAATCTTATTCTTGAACTTTTTTATCTAAAAATTTAAAAGATGATAGACATGTCAAATTAATTAAAAAATTATAAGTCAAGTTTGATAGTTAATTCATTAAGGTTTTTCAACATTTTTGCTTTAAATTGATGTCTCAATATATTTTTTTATGTCATTTTTTTGCCCTTTTTTATATGTCATTATTTAATTAGAATTTTAAATGAAAAATTTAACAAATTAAATTATTTACAAAAATTATAAAATTTAGAGGATTGTACGTCAAAGGGTCAAACTGAGAATTTTTATAGTTAAAAATAATTATGTGCAAAAGTTACAACCCAATTCAACTTATAATTTAGCAAAACCTAAGGAAAATAATTAATTGAGGGATTGATTTATTTGTTTTTAATGGCATGGTAGTTAGGACATCATCTTCGAAGTGTTAAAACGCGTCTGGTTGTGTGAGGACACGTACGTCTGCTCTCAAAGAGAAGTAATTAATTAGTTGTATTTATTCTATCAATTTATTTATATATTAATTAATAATATTTATTTATTTATTTTTATTTTAAATTTGAGGACTTATATAATATAAAAATATAAATTTTTAATTAAATTTTGTTTATTAATATACAAAGAAAGTAACACAATAAATATATTTAAAAATTTTTCTATACGAAACATTAAAGAGTACCCTCTATTGGGTCATATAATACCTCTTCAGCCAGCAAAATTGTACGATAATCTTCCATGCATGTTTTGTTTTTGCCCATCAAGTTGATCCAATTTGAGATAATCGACGAAGGTTTCCGAATAAAATCAAATTAACCTAATAATTAAATAAACCAAATTGTGTCTTAATTAACCTCTTCCTTTTGTCCTTATACAAACACAACATTATTTCTCTGTCAACTTCTTTCCCTTCACCCACGGCAAAATTAGACATTTCTGGATAATTTTTCAAGGCATTCAATATTCACACTCCATTATTCGTTCTTTTTACCGATAATGTTGATTAATATTGTCCAATTCATTCCATCTTTTTATGATAAATGGTACATATATTTTCTTTTTCTGAAAAATAAAAAGTGATCCATAAAAGACAATTTGCAAGAGCTAAAGATTAAGCAGCGAAAGAAACAAAACTTGGGTACAGTTTGATTGATCATGATGAACTTTTGCTTTGTTAAAGCTTAAGCTATAACTCAAGTCATAGAAATTTATTATCTGTACTTTTCTTTTTTGAGAATTATATATAGCATCTATTCCCTTGTCACCATAAAGGTTAAATTAATTAAAACCATTTGTAAAATGATTTGAGTTTTTTTTTTTGAAAAATTTAATTTCCCTCAAGAAATTAAGAGAGACAAGGTTGGTAATCTGTCTTTTCCATCTGGACAAGCCGAGAAGGCGCACTGATAATTACATAAACGATTTTATAGGCGAATTTAAATTTAATATAAATATAATTAATTAAATTCAAATACAAAAGTTAAGGTAATTAAACTACTTATTAGATATACTAAAAATGATTGAATTTAAAGAAACTAATTTCTTACAACATAAAAAATTTAAATTTTTATTAAAAAATTATTTATATTTAATATTTGACATCAATTATAATTCTATCAGAAAATTAATGTCTTGAGTGCATGTACATGTGCATGTGCATGTGATGCAGTAGTGGCCTAGTGGGACGATGCGTTTTGAAGAAATTAGGCAAAATAATACAACTTTGATAGCGTTGCTCAATGGGACAAACATGTTGATGATTTTGAGGAGTGAGCATCTAGGTTTAACTTGTTTGGGGAGTTGTCGTGTCCTTCAATTTGTGATTTTTTACTATTAATTCTGAACGTAAGTGAAAATTTTATCATCTTATTTACTTTTGTTTTTTGGTCATTATCATCTTATTTACTAGTAGGGGGAAAAAAGTAATTGCAGAGAAATTTTGGGCTTTATCGTATAATTGGCAGGCTTCCCCCATTGGATCCATGAGTCCGAATTCAAAAAAAAAAAAAAAAAGAGACATTATTGTCTTTTTACTTTGAACGTCAGCATGTGATCTTGTGAAATGGTATTGTTTTCACTTTTTGCTAATGTGTTGCTGCTTTAGGGGCTAAAAGCCTGTCAACATTAAGATTCATTAAGATTGAAGAGGTCTATGAGAAGAAAATATCTAAAAGCTTTTACAAATCATAAAGAAAAAAAAAAGTGTTTTAAATTAAAGTTGCCAAAATGAATTAGTTTCCTTGAACTCAAAAACTTTATAGGAATGAGTTTAAAAAATTTTAATCTTAATTAAAAGTAGATCACTTTGGCCCAACCTTAAAAAGAATAATATAGGACTGAGTTAGGGGTGATTGAGTCAATTTAAAATTAATTAAGTTGGGCTGATTTCTTAAAAAAATATTTTATATTTTTAATATTTATATAATGAATTACTTACATAATTTTGACCTTAATTTAAATAGTATTATTATTTATTTAATTTATTAAATTACTTCAATTTATATTTTATTAATATATTCTATTATTTTGAATTATAAATGAAGATAAATATTATGATAAAAGAAGATTTAGCAAAAGATAAAGTGCAATGATGGTGTAAGATGAGTGATAGTAAATAACAAAGAATAAATAGAAATTTATAATTTTTATTTTATGGTGTTGATATATAATAAATTTATGTATTATATATTTTAATGATTTGTAATATTTAGACTTTATTTATATACTCTAATAATTTGTTTTTTCTTAGATGTTGTAATAAAATCAAAAAAATTATTTATTATGATCAATTTTAATTTTAATTTTATAAATATTATTTGATAAATTAAAATAGAGTAAATTATACTCTCCTCCCATGAGAGATGTCAAAATTACACTATCATTTTTTATACTTTGAAAACATACACTCTTTTTCTTTAAAAGATTAAAAAATTTTACAATTTCATCTATTTTGACTAAAATACTTTTAATGATATTATTAATCTTATAAAAATATAGTAATTTATTATTATTTATTTTGAGTTAAAAATAATACATTTATTTTATTTTAAGTTACAAATATTTTTTTCATATTAGTAATATGCATATTTAATTATATAAATAATAAATATAAGGGTAATTTAATTAAAATGAGTGAAATAATAAACATAAGGAGTGTAATTTTTAAAAACAAAAGAGAGTATAGTATAATTTTAAAATCTCTTACAAGATATGAATATAATTTACATATTAAAATATTATTTTTTTAAAATAGGACTGAGTTGAGGTAAAAAAATTTTAGATCAAATTGAAAATAAGCTAACCTAACTTAACACTAATAAAATAGGACCAAATCGGTTTAGCCCGGTTCACCCATTTTCAAAACTTTATTTTTAATTCATGAAGAGGTGGCTTGGTTTTTTTTAATCAATTAATTTTTTATTTTTATTTTTGTATGATATACATAAAATAATTTAAAAAAAAAAAATACTTAAACGAACTTATCTCTTTTATTCATTTATCATTTAAAAAATATTAAAATAATATGATATTATTAAAATAAATAAAATTCAAATAATATATTTGATTGAGAAATAAAAAATTACATGTATAATATAATAACAACATTGATTCGTGGTAGAATAACAAGAAGTCTCAAACTTGAATAGAGCCTGTCGAAACGACATTTGGTTGGTGCAATGCAGTGCTTCTCTTAGAGTTCTTGTAAGTTTTCTCTGCTCGTCGTTTTGGGAAGGAGTCGCTTTCTTATTCAATATGTGAGTGATATTCAAGCAAACCCAGAAATGATTCATTTTACACTTGATTTTGGGCTCTGGGCTTTCGAATGGGCCGTGGTCTCCTTCAGAATGAGCCCATCTCTCTTGACCTGAACTTGGGTGGGCATGAGTTCGTTCTTTGCATTGTGGGTTGCAACCACAAGCGCACCACACGGCGTCTTCGAGCCTTGCATGTTGCACGGTCCTCCTCTTAATCTTTTACTTGGGATTAATTGAGAAATAGGAAAATTTAAGAATGTCTGGATTTTTTTTTGTGACCATGTCCATGCTTCCAAATTCCCGAAGTTTCCGGATCGGCAATTGAAATAACACAAACTGGATAAGCCCAAACTATTAAATAACCCAAATAATTCCAACTTGCATTGACATTTGACGCTGTTCTTCTTTCTTTTTTCCTTCACATTTCTCAAATCATAACCTAACCGCTTTCTGTCTCTCCCACACTCTCCTTCCTTCGTGATCTTCGCTGCTCTGCAATCATGGCCAGAGGTTCGTCTCAATCTCAATCTGCTAATTCTCAAACCACGCGACCCGGAGTTATGGCTCCACGCGGCTCCGCCGCTGCAACAGCCGGTATGCGCCGCCGCCGTCTCGGCGGAGGAGGTGGGGGGAACAGCTCCGGCGCAGTCGGAGGTGGCTCCGGAGGCGGCGCCAATATGTTGAGGTTCTACACCGATGACGCCCCTGGGCTGAAGATTTCGCCCACCGTCGTGCTTGTTATGAGCCTCTGCTTCATCGGTTTCGTCACCGCGCTTCACGTGTTTGGCAAGCTCTACCGTCGATCTGCTGGCGGAGTTTGATTTCTTGATTGATATTCTGACTCGGATCTTTTGGATTGGGGTTCTGAAATTCTGATCCGTGGCCGAAGCTTAATTTTCGGTTCTCGATTCGGTCATCGGAACCTGCGTTTTCTTCTTTTCTCTGTAAATTTCCTTACTATACTATCTAGCTGTCTATTTGGTTAATGTTGTGGAATGGTTGGATGCTATTGCTGTTTGAAGGAAGGCAGTTTTGGCCGTTCCGTGAAAATCTATCTGTGGTTAATCATTTTAGTACTGAAAATTCTCAAGTGGTACGTACCATCAAGTGCCATCAATGTTAGTCTTTTACTAAATACTTTTGTCTTTTCAATCTGAACATTTCGAAGCTTTTTGGCTGAAACTGGTGTAGATGCTGTATTGCTATATTACAACTCATCAAAGTTCTTCATATATAGAAAGTGACAGTTGGAATGGGAATTCCCAGTGGAGATGTTATGATCAAAGTACAAAAATGGCAGAAAAAAAAGCTTTATTTTTTCTTTTCCCTAAATCCCATTTTCTTGGATGCTTGTCCACTTCAACAAAAATATTAAAGGACGAGGATGGGTGTTTTCTGCGGAGTCTTCATTTTAAACGGAACATTCACCTGCAAAGTTGCATTCAAATTTGGCATCTCTTTCATCATGTTCCATAAACATGAAGATTGAAAATATTAGTAGGGGACAAATATGGCACAAAATTATCCTCAAAGTTGCATCATTAGCGTCTTTGGTGTTCTGTTTCTCTGTTCTACCATATTCTGTTTTTCCTTTTTCCATTTTTTTAAACCAAAATATATATTAATAAGATTGAAATCGTTAATCAATTGAATGCACCAAAAATGCTAAACGCGCAGGTATTATGAGGCAACTGTAAATAAAACCTGGACAAACTTCATCTTGAATAATCTTTTGGCCAATGGTTTTTATTGAACAAAATATCCGAATTTGGTTATACAGAATACTAAGTTATGTGCATCATCCTTAATTGAATAAAATACAATTATAATTGATGAGTTTCCTAGTCTCCATCATGGCAATCATAAGCTTTGTTTATTTAGCCATTGACATTATTCAGGTTATTTTCAAGGAATCTCATGAATAAGTGAACGCTTCTACGTGAGGTCATTTCCCCAATGTACTAAAACTTCCAATAGTTACAAATTGGTTTGCTTGTACCTCAGATGACTAACCTCTTTCCACTTATGGATATTCACTTCATAATGGGTATCTTGTGAAGGCCATTTTGTTTAGTTCTTCAAAGCTGATAGTAGGATCTGATGGGCTCTCATTCAGGATACCATCTTGAGGTTGATTTTGGTTATGGCAATTCATCAGCACCTTGCTAGTAAAGCCATGATCTATTTTGTTCTCAATGTTTGGCTTCCTGTTAAAACAGATGAGATTACCATATTGATTATTCTCATCAGATTTTGTATTAAGTGAGTCCAAGTAGCTGTCCAATGAAGGAATTGTTATATGAGAATTCACTTTGTTGGAATCTTCATACACTGAATTGAAGCTGTTGTCTTTACTGCCTTTGAAGCTCACACCTGACATGTTCTGGATGGGAAGTACAGGTTCACCAACAAGAATGGAAGCTAAGATTCGATAGTCTTTGTATTGATAATCTGTGACCAGGTTAGCTTCAAGGTTTGTGTCTGTCGGGTATAATTCCTCACACCTTGCTTGATTTGTAGTTGCCGGCAAATTTGGTCCACAATGATTCTCACAAGTCTTCGATGAGTAGCCTTTATGTCGAACCCGACATAGCACCCAGTCATCCAACTGTAACAACAGGAGGCATGAAACATTAAGAAGGTATCTATTAACAGATGAAATTAAAAATTGTATGAAACTATGCATCTTCCTTTTAGGCTCCATTTATGGGAAATATATATATATATATATATATATATATGAAGTGGTCGATTTCAAGAGACTTAACTCGCATGGAAGGTTTAAACCTGGAGGGTTTGTTTGTAGTGTCCACTAATCTGTATTCATTCATGGTCCACTGAGTCTTATTCCCTTTGGGAGGTCGACCTGTGTAAAACACAAGTGCTTTCTTCACTCCTATGCGTTTTGATCCACCAGAGCTCAGAATTGGCTTGTCTGTTCCTGTGGCCTTCCAATACCCTGATCCTGCTGCTCTATTTGGCCTCATTCCATTTGGGTACTTTCTGTCTCTTGGACTAAAGAAATACCATTCATCCTCTCCAAACACTGCCTTCTCTGCACCCATTCAAATAAATGCTACTAGTTTCGTTTATCTTTTTTCACACAGTTTAAAAACGGGCATTATATATATATAAATACAATACAAGAAGGGGATGGTTAAGATTCAAGACTTATTAAGAAGACGAAGAAGAAGAACAAACTGGGTAGCTCCCATGGGTTATACTTGTACAGATCAATTTCAGCTATAATCAATGCTGGAAGTGGACGTGATGTGATTTTGTTCTGCAAGTAATGAACTATGAGTTCCTCGTCTGATGGATGAAACCTGAAACCTGGTGGAAACTTAGACCCCACTTCATCTCCCTCCATTCAGAACAATCAACAAGCAACGATGATACCTATTTCAATGGTTTGGCTGTAACTATAAGTGTAATGTGTCATCACTCACCAGAGGATTATATATGGTTCAACTTCCATTCATGTAGAAGAAGTAAAAGGAACCAATTAGTTGCATGTAAAGTTTTAGAGAAGAAGACACACAAAACCTCCCCTTTTGGCTTTACTCATTGAATTGACCTTTCTATACCAGAAAGCTGCAATAACTTGTATCTGATAAACCTCATCTTTACCACAAAATGTGTTTTGAGAGAGAATTAAACTATGCAGAGAGTGTTTTTATTATTGTTTTGCAAGTTATACATCACTATTCAGTATGAACTTGATTACTTGGAATTTATACCTTCCCACTAAAGCAAAATTCTACCTGCTGCAAAATCTAGCAAAGGTTCTTTGTTCTCTTGGCAATGTTTGGTGTAAAGATTTTAAATTCATTAGAAAGAATTATTTGTCCATATTCAATCTCATGAATCAAGTGCAGACAATTCATACAAAATTGTACGGGTTTAAAATAAATAATGGAAGAAGACCAAGACAAGGTAGGAAAATTGAAATTCTATGGATATGACTAATTTTACAAAATAGTAGATTTACATGCAATTATTTATATCTTTGTTATTATATTTTTTAAGTAAAAATTGACATGTAAAATTTTGTTAAAAAAAAACTAATTACGTGAAAAATGAGTTATTTAAGCCATACTTATATTAGTATTTGATACAAAATAAAACAAGCTCAATATTTTTAATTCTTGAACTTAGTTTTTTGACAAAATATGAAGAAAATTCCATACCAAACCAAACGTCTTATTATTATTACTCTCCAGATAAAATCAATTAAATATGGTTGACAAAGTTGAAGCCATTGATTTTTCCCATATATATAAATAACTATAGCTTCACGAGATGCTGATTGAGAGCTTAGTGCCTTCCATTACATAGGTTTCTGCGATAACCTCTGTTCTTGGAAAACTACGTCAGTTGTCGTTTTGGAGAGACATAATAAGGCCACAACGAAATGTTAAATTAAAAGCTCAAGGGTTTCTAATTATTCAACTCAATGCCTTGAAATTAACTTCCTCAATGGGATTCCTTTTAGTATTAAATAGCATTTTGTTGTCCAATTCTCTGTATTATATTTTATTATGGCCAAAATCAATATTTATAATCAATTTATAAAATTTCAATCGAATGAATTATTTTGGCCAAAACATGATGAACAAGTAGAAGAACTCAAGTGATATTTCCAATGCAGTTTCAAAAATTTTTGAACATTCTTAATTGGTACTTTCAAATGCCTAGAGTTTTATTTAATTTTTTTTTTGTTCAATCATATTCTGAATAAAATAATCTCGTTCGTACTAACAATACTTATGTTTAGTTTAAAAAATTAGTCTTTTATGTGTTAAATTAATATTTAAATTTTTATTAAAAAAGTATTTGCGTTTAATATTCGACAATATTTTAAATAAGATTATTTTTCAGTAAGACTTATGAAAAATTAAAATAATCTCAGTTGAACTCTATGATTCACAACATTTAAAAAAGAGAATAAATTGCATAAATTAAAAAGATGGAAAAACAAAAAGATAATTTTAGGCTTTTTATTATTTAGTAATTAGCAATTACTGTATTGCACGCTTATCCTCCAGAATTCGTGGGGCTGCTTTTGTGGTGAAGAGAATCTGGGTGATGCAAATAGATCCAATCAGAAACAAAACAACAAATGGATTTTCCATGCACAATATTAAGGTTGCAAATAAAGCCATGGATGAAACCAACGTTCTGAGTTTGTTTGTAAGCAGAGAAAGAAGCTTTTTCCTTTGGAATTCATCTGTCCAAACTCACATATTTCATATTTCACAAACTTAGTTCCTATCAATTTAGGTTGTCATCTTCTGCAGATGAAGAACTCGATCGAATCCGAGGAGGATTTTGTGCCTGGATAATATGAAATCTTAATTGATCCAATCAGTATATTATAAATTATAGTTAGATTGAATTTTTAAATTTTAGATAAAAATATTTATTTTATAAAAATAAAATCTCACTTAATCATTAATTAATAATATAAAATTTATATTTTGTATATATTCTAAATAATAAAAAAATGTTTTTTTACATACATCAAACTCAAATATTTTATAAACTAAAATTTTAAAAATTAGAATTCTCGTTTATATTCAAAGGATCTCTATGATTCAACATTAAGCTTTTTTTATATATGAATTATGGTCTATTAAAAAAATAAAGAATTGATCAATGATGAAGTAAAGCTTATAGACTTCAACCATAATTTAGTTGACGAGTAGAAAAAAAAATTGCGTGAAAAATAATTGAAAATGACATGAATTTTGCAAAGTTTTCCACCTCTATGAAAATATTTTTAGTATTTTAATAATATTGAGCTAGAAAGATTAGTATTACTATCATTTATATTTTAAAATATTAATAAACTATATTTATTTAAAATTTTGAATTCAACTTAATTATGATTTATTTATAAAATAAATTATGTGATTTTATTAAAAACAAATTAAATTTTGATTACACACTAAACTCTGTTTAATTTAACCATGAAATTAAATATTTATGGGAATAAAATGTAAGACATTATTATTATTTTTTTACAAATATTATTTGTTAGAGACAATTTTATTTAAGGCAATATTTAACATTACATGTATAATCACTTATTTTAATAAATATTTAAATATTAATTGACCATATTATAAAAAAATAATTAATTTTACTTAGATCGAACAACAATTATAATATTGTTATATATATATATATATTATCTTTTAGATTGATTTTAAATTATTTATATTTAAAAAAATAAAAATAGAAAATATATATTAAATAAATTAAAAATTAAATATTTTTTTATATCTTTTTAAATGTATTATTTTTTAAATATAAAAAAAATTCAAACTCTTGTGATTCTATTATTTTCCTCTAATTTCGTAGTTGAAGGATTAAAGTGCTGAAAGGTTGTAGATGGCTCCTTCTCTCTCTCTCTCCTGTTGGCAACTTTCTGGCGGGACAAGAATGAAAGATGGATACTTTACTTCTGCTTTCTACGCAATTCCAAACATCAATTCCTGCGTATTCTGCAGGTTTTCCACGCACGTGACTACTTGTCCCCATCAATGTCTAAGAGAAGATTTTTTTAAAAATAAATTACATTAATTTTTTAATTTTAGTTAAATTACATTCAAAAAATTTTAATTTTGAGAATGATACTTGTTTTTATTTTAATTTATTTTTATCAAGAAAAATAATTTTTTGTGTAATTTAAATAATATTGTAATTTTATTTTTAATATAATAATAAATATAATTAAATTAATGTCAAACTCTAACTTGAAAATTTTAATATAACAATAAAAATACTTAAGTAAGTTTATTATTTAACACTTAACTAATTTGTGATTTTTTTTTATCATGATTTAAATTCAAATAACTATATAAAGTTAAAATAATAATTTTGTTATTGGAAACAAGCTTTACCGATATCATAAACACTTTCTCACAATTTATTGAAGATTATTACTTGAATTAAGATAACATTTTAAAATTATAATTATCTACTTAATCCGAAAAATAGCTTCTGAATGCTATAAAAAATATTCAAGATATAAATAAAATACAAATTTATAATTAAAATGTTTATCACTTTGCCATTCACATTATTTTTATTAAAAATTTTGAATTCAAAACACTTCAAGCGTTTAAATGAAAAGTAAACAAACTAAACTACAAGAAGGAGTTGAATAGAGACTTTTGACAAAATTATACTTATTATTTTTTTGGTATAAAAAATTATATTGATGCCTTCATCTTTAATTTATTTTTTGTAATAAATATAACTTTTTGTATAAAATATAAGATTGTGTTTGATTTTTAATATAACAACAAATATAATTAAATTAGAGAAATGAATATATATTATTAGATTCTTAGCATGAATAAAAGTGCATGAATTTTTTTAAAGTTTGAAATATATTATAAAATAATTATTATTATATTTTAAAATAATAAATTAAATAATAGAAATTATTTATTTAACTCATCACTATTCTCTTCTAATCTTTTACTGTTTTTATTTTCTCTTTCCTTTCTTCACATAACATATTTTATTTTAAAATTTATATTATATAATATATATTTTATGAGACCCATGGCTAAAAGATCCTAGAGACATTATAATATAAATGTAAAATATTAATTTCATTAAAAATGAACAAAATGAAAGTTTGTGTAACATTGTAATAAACTTTATGATAGTATCGAATTTAACTTTTAAAATTAGAGGGACAATGTTTGAAAAAAATAAAACTAAGTAGAGGAAAAAAAAGCAAATTTGCCTTACTTTGATTCCCAAGATAAATAGGGAAGTGAATAATTTGTGTCTTAAGGAATATAGAGGATTAAACAAACTTTTTTGCATTGATGCCCTTTGAGTACTCTAAATTTATAAGAAAAAAACACGCTTATTCCACAAGTGGTTCAATATATATATATATATATATATATATATATATATATATATATATATATATTAGTTATTTGTTCAAAGCAGTGTCAGAAGGTGATATTCTGTCTTGTGACTGATTCTAGGTGCCTATTTCTTACTCTTGCTAGGTCACATGCACATCTTTGTCCAACTTGATGCCATTGCTAATGAGTGATGAGTACTCTAAATTTTTCTTTCTCCTATATACAAACATGTTAAGGTAATTTATGTATATATAATTAATGGCGTTTTCTAGCTTAATTAATTCGATCATTAAATTATTAAGACAGAAAGGTAATTACACGAGTTAATATGAAAAACAAATACATAGCAATGAAATTTATGCTCGATCCATCTCAATTTAATTTTACTTGCTATACATGGGGGGTATCTACATTTAGTTATCATATATACAAGCCTTATAATTACTGAAGTTTGTCCACACCAATCATTAAAAGAAGTTTTTCTATCTTAATTAGGATCAGTTTCATAAAAAAATATTAATTAAGCACTCTTGTGTAACATAGAATGTTGATTTTATAAACTTGAATTTATATAATGAAAAAAAAAGAAATATGCATGTAGTTGAAATTAACACTAGTTATAAAAAATTAGGTTATATTAAACTATTTTAAAGTCATATTGTTTTTAATTTTATTTATTTAATTATTAACACATTGATGAGTAGATGTGTTAAAATGAGTTTAGGTCGATGGATTAACATATAAAAATAATTAAAATTGAACCAACAAAATTTTAACCTATGTAAAAATGAGGCTAGATTGACCCGACTGGACCATTTAAAAATAAGAGCCAAATTGGCCAAACTTTTTTTTTTTAAATTATTTTTGAAATATTTTATTAATTTTTTAATCAACTTTTTTAAAAAAAAAAAAAAAATTAAAGTTGCATTCTTGATAACAAGTGTTTAATTTTTATGTTTTACTCATAATATATATTATGTAATGATTAATTATCATTTATCTTATGATTTGTAATCTTAATTTAAATTTTATGAAATGTATTTTAATTATATTTGTTTATTATTTGTTTTAAGAATATTAAAAAAAGTTAGTATGCTAAATTATAATTATTTTTTTGTAAGTATTATTTATTAATTTAAATTATTATATATATTTAATCTAACCAAATATTGACCTATTTTAAAATTTGACGAATTCAATTTTTTGAGTTGAGCGATATATATATATATATATATATAGACGATGAGGAGGAAGAAAACAAGAGTGTTAATTAAGTTATAATAAAGAATTATTCCAAAAGAAACCGTCTCTATCTTGTTTAAAAAATATCAGGAATGAAAAGGAATTATCAGGAAACAGAAAGACGAAGGAAGTGGAGATTGATAAATCGCCACTGTTTTAGACGAGAAAATTCTTAATGTTTGAAACTGACAATTTTAATTTTGAAGTATATTTAACTTCAGCGACAAATAATTAATTAATTAATCACTGCTATTTTCATATGTACTCATTTTTCAACAAATATTTTGGTCTATCAATTTTCGTTTTAACGTTACAAAGAAGTTGCAGTTACATAATATCTTGAGAGTCCAGACTTTATTTATTTATTTTGTAAAACATTAAAATTCTGTAAGACATGGAATTCTCCTAAAACGTGGTCAGCGTTCTCATTCATTAGACAGTGACACCAGATGAGCAAGAGTGATGGGGGGTGTGAACATAGAGAGTGAGAGGACAATTTTGGAGTTGTACTTTTCAAAAGATTGAATTTTTTAATCATCAAATTAAAATATTTTTTTAAAAAAAAGTCATATAAATTTTTAAAATATTTTAAGACATTGAATATATTCATTCTCCTTTACAAATTTAATTTTTTAAAAATAATTATATAAAATATTTTCTATTATGAAAAACATGTAACGTAACAAATTTTGAAGAAAATGTGAAGCAAAGATATATAGAGAGAGAGAGAGAGTGTGTGTGAGAGTGCATGTGTGTGTGTTAGGGATGGTGGACACATGAAGCGGTAGCAGTCATCTCTTGTCTCTATATTATCAAACTTTCTCAGTCTGACAGTCTTGTATGTGGGCTCCCCTCCCACTCTGAACCAGTGAGCCTGAACCCTCACTCACGGACGCCATCTTCATCTTCATCTTCATCTCTCTCTCCAATTACAATCATCGCACAATCATCATTTCCTTAGCTTACTTTGTCTCTAAACCCTACTCTCTTTTCTGAATCTAACCGAGATGATTAATTTTTCACATTCGAATATTCGCTTTTTCAAAAAGCAAGACATGTGATGGTGGGTGAAGTTAACTAGTATGTAATTACTAGAGGGGAAATTACAGTTTTACTAGTTGATTATATACAGAGACAGAAAGTGAAAGAAAGTGAAAGAGAAAGAGAAAGAGTGGTCCAGCTGGTCTGAGTCTATGGTTCACCGACTTCCACAGCAGGTAGCCGTGTGAGATAAGGAGACGACACACCAAAAAATATTCTCTCTCTCTCTTTTTCTTTGCTTTCTCATTGCAATTTTCCATCATCTTCATCGTCAACCAAGTACTTCATCAACTCATGACTCTTGTGCAGTCCTCGCGTTTCACATGTTAACCCACCTTCTATAATCTATCTCTCTTCTCTCACGTATCTTCATTTACTTTTGTAATTACCTCTCAATCTCGTCAACAAATTTCAAAATGAAAAGCATATATCTGGGTTTTTTCTGAGAGAGAGACAGATATTTTCAAGTTTTGATTTTGTTTTAGTCATTCATCCACCTTCATTATTGATTATTCTATTCAACCTTTTCAGCTAATTACTATATATCTTGTTTACAACACATTTGCTTCCTCTATTTTCAGTTTCAATTAATATGATATCTCAAGAAGTACCCCTTTCTATTCCTTCCACCATCACCACCTTCGTCCACGACCCAAACCCTAGCCCTAACCCTAATCATTCAAATCCAGTCAAGAAAAAGAGAAATCTACCCGGAACACCAGGCAAGTCCATCTCTCTCTACCTAATTCTAATTCATTTCTTATACATGTGTGTATATATATATACACATAACCCTTTTTAGATAATTCTTCTAATTAATTAATTATTTATTTATTTAATTTCATGATTTTGAATTGAGCAGATCCGGATGCAGAAGTGATAGCACTATCGCCAAAGTCCCTGATGGCAACGAACCGTTTTTTGTGTGAAATCTGCAACAAGGGATTCCAGAGAGACCAGAACTTGCAGCTGCATCGGCGTGGCCACAATCTTCCATGGAAGCTGAGGCAGAGAAGCAACAAAGAAGTAGTGAGGAAGAAGGTGTACGTGTGCCCTGAGAAGACCTGTGTCCACCATAATCCCTCCAGAGCCCTCGGAGATCTCACCGGCGTCAAGAAACACTTCAGCCGGAAACACGGCGAGAAGAAGTGGAAGTGCGACAAGTGCTCCAAAAAATACGCAGTTCAATCCGATTGGAAAGCCCACACCAAGATTTGTGGCACTAGAGAGTACAAATGTGACTGTGGCACAATTTTCTCCAGGTAATTAACTAAACTCTCCTACAATTTAATTACTTAATTAATGTCCTATATATATATATATATGTATATAAAATTTAATTTAGTTAATGCAATCGTAGTTGCAGCTTATATATGCAATCGCAGTTGCAGCTTATATATTGATTATGTGTGTGTGTGTGTGTAAAATATTATATATGGATGGAACAAATCTGCAGGAAGGACAGCTTCATAACTCATAGAGCATTCTGTGACGCTTTGGCTGAAGAAAGTGGGAGAATAACGAGAGTAGCAGGAGGAGGAGGAGAAGGTGGTGGTTTGTGTAGCTTGAGAAGTGATTTGATGAGTGTGAACTCTCAAACACTAAGAACAATGCCTCAGATATTTGCAGGGTTTCATGATCCAGCAGGAGCAGAAGTACTAGAAGTAGGAGTAGGAGTAGGAGTAGGAGCAATGGGGAATTTGGGACAGCTGAATCCATCGAATAATAATTGCAGTTTTCCAGAAATGGTGCAAAGGATTGACATGTTTGGGTCATCAACGTTGACGTCGTCGTCGTCGTGGGAGAACAACCTGTGTGACGTGTCTGGAGCAAATATAGTGCCACTGCAACATGGATTAAAGGAAGAGCCACAAGAAAACCAAGTGGATGAGTTGTCGCATACCTGTTTGTACTCTAACTCTCCTAGTAGTCATCATCAGTATTATCACAATATTGTTCAGAATCCACAAGCTGCAGGAGAAGGAGGAATTCACATGTCAGCCACTGCACTCTTGCAGAAAGCAGCCCAAATAGGATCTACAGCCGCCGCCTCCACCACCACCACCACCAACAACAACCACTTCAATAGTATTAACTCTATCAACCTCTTTGGGTTGATGGGCTTAAACGCCTCCATCAACACAACTAACGCTCAGCTTCATAAGCATTTCCACCATCCAAACCCAAATGGACAACAAATGGGTTTAACCAGAGACTTCCTAGGTGTGGGACGAGGCCATGACGCCATAAGCGCACCCTTGTTGCATCATGAGTTACCCCAGTTCAATGCATTAGGGTCATCGGGCTCAGCCTCGGCCTTGGACCTCACCTACTACGCTGCGAATCACTCATAAACTACTTAGGTACAGCAGGTTACTAGTTTTCTTCTTGATATTTTATGATTCAATATTATATATATAATTGAATCATTTTAAAATTTTTTTGAGATTTATGATAAGAGACAGTAATGAGATAGAATAGGATGAAGTCTCGTGAGAGGTCAGGGAGGGTGGGGCCAATGCATGTTGGAAGAGACTAAACAGAGTTTTAAACCAACAAATTCTTAATTGGTTGAAATAGAAACAATTTTACTAACAAATTTTTGGATGAAATGAAAATGACTTTAGTTATAAGTTTGAATTTGAATAAGCGCACTTGTTAAAAAGACTTTATTTTTATATTTTCAATCTCTTAAAAATTAATTTAAAGTTTAATGTGATTTGAGAAAACCCTAAATCCAAACAAGTTTTAAGATGAGGCCACAACTGAGAAGCAGAGAGGAGGCAACGTTAGGGCCCTATAACCCCTATAGCTCATGGGTGCATGTAGAAGCTGAAAGAGTTTAACTTTGTTTTTTTACCTAGCTTTTTGCTCTAACGGTGATATAACTTTGCAGCGTCCAACTATATGACCTTTTCTTCTTTTTTTGTTCAGTGGCTTTTCAAGTTTCAAGTTTCAACTGTGAGGAACGTGAACGACAATGTTTCCCACTGTGAAGTAAAATATAGAAAGGTAATTGGAGCATTATCTTTTTAATAATTTGAATGTTGTCTTTATTTTTCCTCGTCTTTTTCCTTGGACTGTTCCGTCTATTCTGCACAGTATATCAGCCGTGTCCACTTGTGCTAAATATGGTAATTGGTAAGATCATCGCAAAGTGACTTTTGGTAATTATTTAACAGTGAGATCATAAAGTTTGATCCATTGACAACAAGTTCAACAGTGTAAATAGATAGTTAAAAGTTAAAAATACAATGGTGTAGACCTTTGTTTATCTCTTTCTTTTTTTTTTTCTTTTTTCATTTTTCCTTTCTTACTACACTATGTCTAGTAGTACAGGGATTCAAATTCTAACTAACTAGTTATCAGATTGGAATATTCTAAAAGTTTATTATGAGAACTTTACATAATAAATTTTGGAGGAAAAAAATTCATATATGACCTTTATATATATATATATATATATTCTAAATCTAAGAAGATTCAAATAAGTATCAATAATGAATTCATGGTGTTAGACCAATAAACTTTGGTTAGTTGGTACTGAGATTTTCGGTGAGTTTAAAGAATTTGAGTTCGAGTGGAGTGATATTAATTCTATTATAATAAGTTATTCAATTATTTTTATATTTTTTAATTGTATAATAAATGTACTCTCAATTGAATTAATTTGTCCGTTAATTGAAAATAATTTTCTTGCTAAGTAATTTTTAAAATACACCTTTCATCACATTAATATATTTAATGTATTATTCGTAGTTTATCGTTTTATAATACACTTTGTGAACATATTACAAATATAAAACTAAAAAATAAATTAGTAATTTAATTTTGAATTTTTAATCATATGTAACTTCAAATTTTCGGATTTAGTGGGCGCAAGAGTTAATCTGTGCAAATAATAAACTTTACACACACACACACACACACACACACACACACATACACACACACAGTAGTTCTTCTAACATTAATTTTGAATTACTTGGCAACAAGAAATAATAAGACTAATGTACAATAATTTTTATTATTTAATAAAATCAATTGTACTCGATTAAATTTCTAAAGAATAAATTATTACCTCATTTAAGAAACTCAAATTTTCTAATCACAGTAATTATATACTTTTAGCAACTAATAATCATAATCAACATATTTCAAAACTTGAACAACATGGATTTTTTAACAAAAGAATCATAACGCTTACAACCCAAGAAAAAATTCAAAACTTCACAGACTTAAAAAGGAAAAGGAAAAAGAAAGAGAAACAAGCATATACACAATTAATTACACTTTTGATGACAATAGACAGACTCGGAAATAAAACAATTATTCACATCACAGACATTCAAACTTTTTTTATAAAAAAAAAAAAAGGAAAGAAAGAGTGAATCGTGACTCATGACCATTGAATCCAAACAAGGACAAAACCAAAAAACTGCAACAAAAACATAGTAACCCACTGTGATACTTCCATTTTCATATCATGGCCGCAGCCACAAAAGCCACTCCGACAACCTGAGGCACCCACATCATAATTCGTACGTTGAAACCTGCAGATGTAGAAGAAGCGTCCACGGGAACGGCATCATCATTGTCACTCACGCCATCATCACCACTTCCATCCGCAGATGACTTGTTCTTATCAGATTTCGGCGAATCTGCTTTGGCCGCCGCAGCCAGAGCCGGCGCCGGCGCCTTAGCCTTAGGAAGAACGAAGTCAAGCGGAAGAAGCACCTTGTCCACCTGGTAAATGGCCAGCTTGCTGTCGGTATAAACGGTGCCAGTAACGGAGGCGTTAACGGCTCCAGTTGTCATGCTGACCTGACTGCCGCCGTAACTGGTGACGTTAAGTTGAAGCCGTGCCGAGTCATCACCGGCCTGGGTCTGAACCGGGTTCGTGAGGGTGTCGAAGTTATTGATGGAAATGACGGAAGAAATGGTGTGGAATTGTAAGAGCTCCACTTTTTGCCTGTCGCTGATAGAGTTCAAGAAGCCTGCTTTTAGTTTGCCAAATGCGGCATCGTCTGGGGCGAAAATGGTCAATCCACCCGATCCTGAGGTCACAAGCTGTGAGTTGAGTTGGTTAATTAGTTGGGTGGTTTTGAGGAGGCGAATTAGGACGGAGAATCTTTTGGCCTTTCTCAGTATTTGGACAATGTCAACGGACGGAGCTTTGGGGACAGCGCGTGTGGGGGCCACACCCGGCGACACCGGTACTAAGGGAACCGTGCTCATGCCGGGCGCTGCAGCCGGCGCGGCTGTGGCTGCGGTGGGAGTGGCGGCCGGGGGTGATTGAGGCAATGTGGAGGCGGGGGAAGACTCTGCCGGAGCTTGAACCGGTGAGAGTTGGGCTAAAGAGGTGGTGGTGGTTATGGAAAAGAAGGCAATAATTAGCAACAAAATTGAGGTGGAGAAGTGGAGTTGCATCTTCATTTTTGGGATATGGCTAGAATAATATTGGTATTGAAGTGAAGTGGAGTGATTGTGTTAATTGTGTGTGTTTTGGTGTAAGGAAAAAGGGAGAAGAGGGAGGCTTTTTATTGAGACACATGAAGAGCATGATTGTTATGTTAGGTTATAGGTACAAGGTTTATTAATTAGTTATGGTTTGGATGGAGAACAAATGAAGTCTCCTTGTCCATAAATGGAAAAGGTGAAGCATCAATAGGTGCATGCTGAGGAGAAAGGTGGATATGGGAGTGATAGAAGAGTGGGAACTTAAGTAGGTGAATGTGATATATATAAGTATACATCAATTGGATGCATTGTGTGTGTGTGTGTATATATATATAATTCATTTCAATAGATTCAACTCCAATTAACAAAAAAAAAGGGTTATTTAGAAGGTGACAGATTGTGTATATAGGTTGAGTCTTCCCATCAATGAGGAGAGCAAAAGACATAGGTTTTGGTAAGGACTCAGGAACTACGTACGAATCCTACCTCAGACCTAACCATATATATATATACTCTCATCATTCGATTATAAATCCTTTTATTTAATTAATTATTTCTGTTCTAATATTGATCTTTAATTTTTCTTGAAAACAAGAAACATGGTCATGAGAATCATGAGTTATGATAATGTGTCTCTCTCGATCGGTGAATTTCATTTAGTATATATTTGAGTTATTATTTTGATCTGCATCCGATCGAAAACATAACATATTGGGTTACCCAAATGAGATATTAATCATTAGTTTGTACTAAATTTAAAAAAATAAAAGAAAGGTCAAAAAAAAGGAGCATTAATAATTTATGTTATATTAATTTGTTTGTTACTTTTTATATGTACTTATTAGAGAGAAGGAAAGTCGTTAGGACGTCATAATTTCAGTTGTAAAAGTTTGCATGTGAAAACATAATGTTATTGGGGCCTGAGATCCTTGGAAATGACAACTTGAATTACAACGTCTTCAGTACTTGAGCTTCCACTGTAAAATAGAACTCATATTAGATGATGGGTCCCAATCCAGAATACCTAGAAAATCTCCTTCCAACATCAATACTTTAATCAACTTATATATATATATATATATATATGATAATTAGATTTTTTACATACATAAAGTACATATTAATTTTTTAAAATATATAATATTAAGATAATTATTATATTTTAAAATAAAATAAAATAATAAAAATTTATTTAATTTTTTACTCTTATATTATTTACTGTAATTTTTTTTTTACTAAATTTACTTTTCTCTCCAAACCTCTCCTGAGGTATACAATTTTAATAATGAATTGAGGAAGCATGTGTTAGAAAAATTAATTAAAACCAAAAAGAATTGAGAGTTTTGAAAC
Organism: Senna siamea; assembly: GCA_031216115.1. Taxonomy (NCBI): domain Eukaryota; kingdom Viridiplantae; phylum Streptophyta; class Magnoliopsida; order Fabales; family Fabaceae; genus Senna; species Senna siamea. The sequence continues at coordinate 18,493,546 of CM062356.1, forward strand.
ATGATAGATTATTATTTTTTTTAAAGAGATTTTACTTATTTTTTAAGACTATATTTTTTCTTAATAGAATTGAGTCCAAATCTTTTGATTTTAAATATTATATATATTAATTAATATATCTATCATATTAATATATATTAATTTAATTTAATCATATTGTTCAGACTATATTGATATATTAAAAAAATTATTTTTTTATTTGATGTGTGATTTTGTTAGACCTTTATATAGGCATATAAGAGTATTTTTAGTTTCTTAACTTTAACTTAGGTTTTAATTTTATCTTTGACGTTTCAATTAATTTTTTACTTTAGTCCTTTAAATTTTAAAAATTAATCAAAATTTTTCTAATTCCTAACACTGTTAATTTATTTAACAAAAAAATTGAGTTTGAACTAGTTTTAATATTTCTATAATATATTATTATCAATATTATTAGTTTATTAATCTACATGTAAAAAAAATAACAGACTTGGAAGTATCATTACATTTAGATTTAGTATAATGAGTACTCAATTTAAATTTTAAATTTTAAATTTAGAAATTTGTTGTTATGTTTATAGTTAAGATTAATATATTAATAATATTTATAATAATATGTTATAGAGATATTAAAGTTAGTTCAAACTCAATACTTTTTGTTAAATGAAGTAACAGATATTAAGAATTAAAAAAAAATAAACTTTGAGTCAAAGTGAAATGACCCTTTATATATTACAAATTATTCCAATAGCATGACCTGCACTAATTAAGTTCAACAAGTTCAAGCTTTTTAGATTAGCTGTAGGGCAAAGATATTATGTTACTTATTTAGAGAAACCAAATAAAATGAGTTCAGTTTCAATAGTAACAATATTACTGCGATTTCTATATATAGTTCTGAATAACTAGTATCCAATATTTGCGACCAAATTAAATAAACATTATGGGAAGCAAAGCAAACACAGCATACAACTCTTTATTAGAACGAATCAAAAGAAACATACAAAAGTCATAACCACCTCAAACTCTAATTAATGAAACACACCACCATTAATTCCCTGCTTTGCACTTTCTATACACTCCATCACACTCCTTCAATAACAATTAATCAAGATAACTTGGCGTCAAGAACCTCTCTCTCTCTCTCTCTATATACTCAACACTCCCACCAAAGCACCCACAAAAATCCCACAAACACTGATCCCGACAGTGCCTGCAGAGTTCACCTGAGTGGGAACAACCTGCGACGACTGTGAGGAATCCGAGGAGGAAGACACAGGCTTCGCCTTCTCTGCTTTAGGAGCCTTAGCTGTGGGCGTGTCAGTTGTCTCTTCAGGCGCTTTGGCTTTGGCTTTGGCTTTTGCAGGTGCAGGTGCAAGGGTAGGTGTCTTAGCAACAGTGAAAAAATCCTGAGGAAGAAGCACTTTCCCCACTTTATATATATTCAAATGGTTATCTGTATATATAACTCCATTCAGGGTAGTGTTAACCACCCCTGTTGAAATGTTCACGTTCCCACCGAAACTCGTCACGTTCAGTTGCGTCTTTTTTGGGTTCGCACTAGCCATAGTTCGCACAGGGTTGCTCAGAGTGTCAAAGTTTGAGGTGGAGATGTAGTCAGGGAGGACGTGGAACTGTAAGAGCTCCAGCTTCTGCCCGTCGGAAAGAGTGTTGAGGAAACCTGGTTTGAGCTCCGAGAAGGAGCCGTCATCCGGCGCCAGAATGGTGATGCCGCCGGATTTTATCGTGGCAAGCTGTGAGTTGATTTGGTTGATCAATTGGGTGGATTTCAGGAGGCGGATGAAGACGTTGTAGCTGTTGGTTTGCTTTAGGATTCCAAGGATGTCAGCCACCGGAGCGGCCGGGGTGGCGGGGGCGACTGCAGGAGGGGTGGCGGTGACAGGGGCCGCTGCCGGGGATTGAGCGAAGGTGGTGGAAGTGGAACAGAGGAGGGAAAGGAATGAGATGAACAAGAGAGGTTGCTTCATTGTGGTTTTGGAGAAGAGTTAATGGAGATTGGAGTTGGTGTTGTAGTTGCAGAGAGAGCTTGGTGCATTGTGGAGATGGAGGCGAGGGGTTTTATGGAGGCAGAGAGAGAATGACAGGTAGGTGAAAGGTTTCGTTATGGAAACTTGTAATGTGATTTGGGAACGTACATGGTGTAATCTGGCAAGGAGATTATTAGATTAAGGTGATGCATCAATGGGGATAGAAACAGAGTGAGCTTAATTTGATGTTAGCAAATAAAAAGGAAATAGGTGAGTGAATAATTGTGAGCGTATATCTCTTTGTCTGGCAAAGAGAGGAAAGTTGGTGCATCAATTTGGAAACAGAGGGAAAGCAGAGTAGTGGCTCAATTGGATGTTGGAAAACAAAGTAATTTGATGCCATTAAAATTTGTTGCTTTCATTTATAATCAATCATAAATTCATTATTGTAATCTTTTACAACGAAATCAGATTTTACGACCCATTGAACAAGATTCTCCTTTTGATAATAACAGCATTCAGCCCTGGTTTTATTTTGATGGGTTTCATAAAGCAAACATTATACGTGTACTTTATTGCTAGTTTTAAACTTTATTTTTAAATGCTCTTTACATACCGTAACTTAAAAAGATATAATATGATATATTTTATATTAAATAAAATTAAAAATATAAAATAATATTTAAATTATAATATATTTTTATTCAATATATTAGTCTTATAACTAAAGTCACATCTTTCTGCGTTAAAAATATTTGTTTACAATCTTAATTGCAAGGGTTAAGAAATTAGAGTAAAATTAGCCTACATGATTGACAAAATTGTATCATCGTAAAATTATAATGACCAAAACTTGGGGTTGTATTACAATAAGTTATGTCTAGTGTTGTTCCTAGAACCAACTTAAATCAATGCCTTATACATAGCCGTTTCATAATATTTTTTAACTCTTACAATACATCGTTATTAGGAGTGAGTTATTGATGATGATTTTGTATAATTTTAAGTTATTGACTTGTTCGTTGAGGCCAAAAGCTTATCTTGTTTAAATAAAATTTCAGATGAACAAAAATTTTATGATTATGAAATATCTATATAAGGATGATAGTAGATGAGAATATTCACCTAGAACCATAGGAAACTATAAGAAAATGGGCATAAAGCCATTATATTCTTTTGGATTTGTTTTTTAACAAATATTTTTTCACCCTTTGGACATAGAACTAATTTTGTTTGGGGTTTGTGGCTGTCTCTCCCTAGAAGTGCTTTTTGGCAGACTCAAATCTCTGATATTGCAAAAATCACTCATCTGCAAACTTCATACATGTCTTACCTTTGAGTGACTTCTTGTAACATTACATTGCAAAGCTCTCCCAACTAAGTTTTAACTTAGTTGCAGTCTCAGGACTCAAACTCAACACTTCTGATCAAGTTAAGACAGCCTCTTGCTAACTGAGATTAGTGTTTCAAAAGGGAATTTTAGTTCCAAAGTATACTGAAACTTCATCTACAATTTTCCCCTTATTTTACTCGTTTATGTGGTTTCATCACACAAGGCAAATTAACAATAATTAATTTCAAATCCATTAACTACTGCATTTCACAAATTGTAAGAAATTCTTTTACTCTTATTGAACTCTTTTAAGGGCCACATTCTGGGTTTAATCGCTAAAACTCATCCTATTTTTCTGACTTCTTTTTCCTTCTTTTTTTTTTTTTTTGGTAATTTTTTCTTCTTTCATTGATCCATCTTTTAACTTCAATAATCGCACAAATATTATACGTAACTCAGAGTAAGCAACAGAAAGTGATGAGTGCAAACAATATGAAAGCACGAAATTACCCAAAGCAAATATACCTTTTAATTACAAAGAAAACGAAAAAATCATGCAAGGATTCACATCTTCATAAGCCAAAACATACCAAAAAGAAGAAAAAGAAAGACAAAAGTAAAATCAATATTCAAAAAAAAAAAAATGGCGCTTGTTTCAGAAATTCAATTTCAGGCTGCCATATGAATCATCTTCAACTCCATATCGTCACCACTGCAACCAAACCCACTCCAATTGACGTCAATGCAATCCCTTCATTCCTAAATAATCCAAACGCTCCTGATTTTTCCTCTGTCGTGTCGTCCTCGTCATCTTCTGCAGATGGCTTCTCCTTCTCAGACTTAGGCGTCTTCGCCAACGCCGGAGCCTTCGCCGGAGCATCCTTCGGTAAAACAAGATCCATAGGAAGAAGCACCTTCTCCAAACGATATATAGCAAGCTGCCTATCGGAGTATACCACACCTTTAATGGTGGCATTCACAACCCCTGTTGTGATATTCACACTATCACCGTATGTCGTCACGTTGAGCTGCAGCCTAGCAGGATTTTCAACACCTGCCAGTGTCTGAACTGGGTTGTTGAGAGAATCGAAATTGTTGCTGGCAACGTAAGTGGGAAGAATGTGGAACTGTAAAAGTTCGATCTTTTGGCCTCCGTTAAGGGTATTCATGAACCCTGCTTTCAGTTCTGAGAAAGCAGCATCGTCTGGAGCAAGAATGGTCAAGCCACCAGCTTTTGCAGTTATGAGTTGTGAGTTGATGTTGTTGATGATTTCTGTGGTTTTCAATAGTCTGACGAAAGCAGAGAACACTTTGGCTTTCTTGAGGATCTTGGTGATGTCGTCAGGGGTTGAATCAGAGGATGATTCAGGGGACTGAGGTAATGTGGGGACTAATGGCTTCGCCGGCGCCGGCACCGGCGCCGGAGCCTTGAGCTTGGGAGTAGGGGAGGGTTTTGGTGAGAGTTTAGGGGATGCAGCAGGTGACTGAGCTAAAGTGGTGGAGGTGAAGTGCAAAGAGGAAAACAATAGGAAGAGTGAGATGGAGAAGAGAGATTGCTTCATCTTCTTGAAATGGCAACGAAGGCTTTTGATGTTTGTGAAAGAATTGTGTATATATGATTGGAATTGCTGTAAGAATGAGTTTTTGATGAAGGGGAGCAGTGGAGGAGAGGGATTATATAGAGGCTATGGAAATGATGGATTGATGGGTAGGTGAAGTGTTTAGTTGTGATATCTCATGGTTGTGCTTTGTGAAGGTATGTCTTATCTGTTATGGAGATTAAGCATCTTTTTTATCTTATTATTATTGGAATGATCTATATATGCCAAGCCAATAATTCAGAATATTAATCATAGTAAAAAAGTAGTTCAGATCTGGTGAATTGCAAAAGAAAGTTGAACAATAAAAGGAATGCTTTCTAAAATCTCAGGACTAATTTTAATATTTAAAGTATAATGGTTTTAGGTGTTTCTTTTCTTTAATCTTCTCAACTATACAAGATATTGAAATATAAGAAAATGGAGACTTATTGAAAGAGAAGCTATGGAAGAGTGTAAAAGTAATTATTTTTAATTTTTTATTATATTTGAATTAAATTAAAAAAACATTTAGATGTGATTTTTATATTTTTGTGATCTGATTCTTTAGTAAAAAATTAATATGTATATAGTTGTACAATTTATTTATTCTATGATTGATTATTTTTAAATTTTTTTTTTATATAAATAAGGATGCATTGAACAGAAAAACCAACTCAGTAACAGAGTATAACAGAGTACAAACAAACAAAGGAAGCAACAAAATAAGCAATGCCCAGTTACACTTCCAAGATAGAACCTACTCTACGAGGGAATGTGATTCTCATTAAATCAGCAACATAGTCATTAGTTAAAAAATTGGGTACTGTATCAAATACTTAAAATCAGATAAGCCATGATCTGCTTGTTTTGCCAAGCCATTAGCTCAAGCATTAACCTCCCTCTGGATGATTTGCTAATTGACCTGCAACTTTCAATAAGATGGAAAAAAGTTATTCCATATGTCTTATTTAATAAAAGAACATAATATGAAATATATAAAGAACGATGCATTAGTCCTTAAAAAAATTATTATGCAGTTTATTGCATGTCAAGCCTACTGGTTTCTAATATTATAATAGCTTTTGAGTGTTTCATCTCTTTAGCCTTTCAATTATCTATATTATGATAATTTTGGTTTCTTCATATTATTAGTTTTCAAAATAATATATAAATACATATAAAATAAAGTATAAATTTAAAAAATATATAATGAGAGTGATAAAGTAAGGAGATAGGAAAGTTAAAATATGTGAGAAGTAGAAACTTCTCATTACTTTTTTTATTTTAAAATATAAAATTTATTATCTTATTTTATATTTTAAAATTAAAAAAATGATACACCATAGACATTTTAGTGCATACTCATGTTGGCAAATGTTTTATCAAATCAAGGAGCCTATAATATTTTGATGCCTTTCAACAAATTTATTGGAAGCCCAATAATGTTTAAGCCCTCAACAAGATGTTAGAATAAAAAGAAGTTGAGAAAGGAAAGAAAATTAAAAGCTGATATTCAAATATCTTGAATGTAAAATTAAAATAATATCATTAATTGAATCACTTTACATAAGGAATTAAATATTAGACAAAAAGAAAAAAGGAAGATAGCATTTATGTTTTGCAGGGATCATTAATACCAAAATACAATCATAGTATCCTAACACATAGAAACTAGTTCTTTACAACTCAAGGTCCTCCTTCATCAGCTTTTGATCTCGCATAGTCCTTAAGGAAAATGTTGAGTTCAATTTATCCATAGATTTTTAACTAAATTTGTTCCATAATCAGCAATTTTATTCTAATTGTATGGGTTTTTGGTCCATATGTTAATTAATTGCATGAGTGAACAAAATCACTTGGTTTTTTTGTTGAATTTATGTAGAATTTCTCTTGTCAGCTAACTAAAGTGTGGGCACATCTAATGATACAGATCTAACCCTATTTTAAGCGAGAATTCTACCTCAACAATCACTTCTTTCTTCTCTCTCACACACAATGCAGTTCTGTTTTCTCAGGCAGATTTGAAGCTACACATGATAAAGAGCAAGGGAAAATGAGGCAAGTAAAACAAAGAAACAGGGAACAGTTACAAGAATCAATCATCATCTGAACTTGGAATTTCTCTCTAACTAAGGAACTTCATCTTCTTCACTAATTTAGAGAGAGAAAGTGCACTGAATCCATAATTTTATTGATGTAATTTTCCAAGCCATGTGTGGCTAAATCCCCTCATCCCAATTGGAGACTTAAATTCCAAGACCCCCGAGAGTTGAGAGACTAGTTGTGCGCTTATGTTTTGTACTTTCAATTCTTAACATTCTCTAGTTTTAGTTTTAATTCTGAGTTTGTTAAATGCATAAGTGGCATGGCCAATCATTTGTGTTTTTTATGGATTCTAGCTAGTAAATTCTTAAGACTCGTAGTTTAGGAACTTCAATGTCGTAGCAATTGATGTAAGGACGTTATAAGTTATAATTTTTTTGTATCAAGTTAACAAAGAACAGCCTAGTTAAATTGAATCTTTCACTTTTACTAAGTTACATTAGTGCATTTCTTCTAAATCTTAATTATTTTGATTGAAGAAATTTGGATTCATGTTATTGGTTTCCAATTAATTAGAATAAGTTAAAGAACGTTTCTTAACTTATAACCGTGGAAGAAAATCAATAATTAGTTAAAATAAGTTATTGTGCCTAATGTGTTATGGAATGATAGTAATTTAAGTCAATGATCAACTCAATAATGGTCCTAGAAAATGGAAGTTTCTGGCTAGAATGCTCTGTTATAGGTTTACTCTTTTATATTTGATTTATGTTTCCTTAGGCGTTCTCGTGCTTAATTTTCACTGCCTGTGCATCTTTTCTATTTTATTGTTGTTTCCTTAGGCGTGCCCACGCTTAATTTTTACTACATTAGCTAATTTTTTTTTATTTTTATTTTAGTTAGTTAATTTCAAAATCTCTTTTTTTTGTTATTGCCTGTTGGTTCTTTTCCTCATGTCATTGTTCTTTAAAAAGATATTGAGTCACTAGTCCTTGTAGTATCGACCCTGCTCACATTACATACAAATTTAATTATTAAAGTAATTTATTTATTTTGTTGGTTTCAACACCCAACACAAAACGTGCTCAAACAGTGAAATATATCAATAACGATATGTCATACCCAAATCAAAGGAAAAATCTAAAATTAGAGCAAGCTTCCAATGGTCATCTCCAAGTCTCGTATATATGGCTCCTCTCTGCCAGTGATACAGTCAATAAGAGAGAACATGAAAAGAGATATTGAGAAATCATTTAAAATTTATATTCATTTTATGTGTGAATTAATATTGTGTATTACAAGTTTGGGTGACTTAAACTCTTTTATTTGTTGTTGTGTCTGAGTGTTGGTGTAAAGTAATCCTAAGTAAAAGTCTGTAAGGTTAATCTTTAGAGGAGTTGAGGTTGGGAGTATACTTTACATCAAGTTTAGAAGGTTTTTGTGTTACTAGGTTCCTGTACTGATTGAGTATAAATGTATGTGTACTGATCCCTTTGAGAGGGTTACTCATGTTGCAAGATAATTGCTCTATTACTAATAAAACTCTCTTGCTATATGCTTGAGGAGAGTACATAGTGATTAAGACAATTAGATCCTGAACATTTATAAATTGTGGTATATTTGTTTTTGCTTCCTTAAAATTTATCTTTCGTAAAGAAGAAGAAATCTTTTCAAAAGGATCCTTGAATCTAAAGAACCAAACAAGTTTTTCAAAATAAATAAATAAATAAATTTTTATTTACCCAATTCAACTTCTCCTTCTTGAATAAATTTTTGACTAATGCATACTAAACTGCTAACATAATATATAGAGAAAATGTAATAAAAAGTACTCTCTTAAACTTTTTTAAAAAATAAAAATCTTAAATTTGAGTTAAAATTAACTATAAGAGCTCACATCATTTTAACTATTACTGTAATGTTTGGTATTTTTCAACATGTAGACTTGCAAAAGACATTTCTAGTTTCAAAAAGTGTTTTCTTTTTAGTTATAAAAATTAATTAAAGTTTAAAATTTTCATTTTCATTCAAAATTAAAAGGAGCATTTTATTATAGAGGAGTAGAGTTCAAAGAGCTCAAGCTTTTATTAGTTTATTTTAATTTTGACAAAAGTATATTTTATATCTCCAAATTTTATATTGATTTTCAAAGTTGTCCCTAAAATTTTTTTGTAATAAATTTTATCTCTAAAATTTTAAATTACAATCGATTTCGCCTCATGACCTAACGTAATCCAAATTACTAATGACAAATAGTGATGTAGCGTTTGACAATACATCTTAAGAGCATAAACAAAATTTTGACAATATTTAAACATTAAATAAAAATATATATTTTTAATTTTCTTTTAAATATAATATAATATTATTATTTTTTTATAATAATTTAAATAAAGTTAAGTTGTGGAATGAAATTGATTATAATTTAAAACTTTAAAGATAAAATTGATTGCAAAAAAATTTTAAAGATAAAATTAAAAATTGATATAAAATTAGAGAACACAAAAAGTAATTTTGCCTGTTAATTTTCTTTTAAGATTTTGTGATTTCCTAAAAAAGTGAGTGTGTGAGAGGAAGAGAGAGCTTGATTTCTATATATCAAAATTCCTTATTATATACTTTCCCAATTTTTTTAATTATATTACACTTAAATTAATGCACCAATTTTAAAAGTTGATATTAGTATAGGGTAATTTTCATAAAAGAATAAAAAAAACAAGATGAAGTTGACTTTTCTTCTTCTTCATGCTATCTCTCCACTCACTGGCATTTTTTAGTAATTATTATATGATTGAGGTCATCATTGAAGGATTATAAAGGAACCCAATCTTGTCAAGGTGTTTTCTTATAATAGAAAAATTGATGGTGGTTCAATTTGGAACTTGAAAATAAAAACACATTTTTTAAGCTTTTTTTTATTATTTTTATGACTCAGGAGTAATCTAATACATAATTAAGCAACAGAAAGTGATGGGTGCAAACAATTTGAAAGCATAAAACTACCCAAATCAAATAATACCTTCTAATTACTAAGAAAACGACAAAATCATGCAAGGATTCACATCTTCATAAGCCAAAACATACCAAAAGGAGAAAAAGAAAGACAAAAGTAAAATCAATAATAAAAAAAAATGGCGCATGTTTCAGAAATTCAATTTCAGGCTGCCATATGAATCATCTTCAACTCCACATCGTCACCACTGCAACCAAACCCACTCCGATTGACGTCAATATCATCCCTTCATTCCTAAATAATCCAAACGCTCCTGATTTTTCCTCTGTCGTGTCATCCTCGTCATCTTCTGCAGATGGCTTCTCCTTCTCAGACTTAGGCGTCTTCGCCAACGCCGGAGCCTTCGCCGGAGCATCCTTCGGTAAAACAAGATCCATAGGAAGAAGCACCTTGTCCAAACGATATATAGCAAGCTGCCTGTCGGAGTATACCACACCTTTAATGGTGGCATTCACAACCCCTGTTGTGAGATTCACACTATCACCATATGTCGTCACGTTGAGCTGCAGCCTAGCAGGATTTTCAACACCTGCCAGTGTCTGAACTGGGTTGTTGAGAGAATCAAAATTGTTGCTGGCAACGTAAGTGGGAAGAATGTGGAACTGTAAAAGTTCGATCTTTTGGCCTCCGTTAAGGGTATTCATGAACCCTGCTTTCAGTTCTGAGAAAGCAGCATCGTCCGGAGCAAGAATGGTCAAGCCACCAGCTTTTGCAGTTATGAGTTGTGAGTTGATGTTGTTGATGATTTCTGTGGTTTTCAATAGTCTGACGAAAACAGAGAATACTTTGGCTTTCTTGAGGATCTTGGTGATGTCGTCAGGGGTTGAATCAGAGGATGATTCAGGGGACTGAGGTAATGTGGGGACTAATGGCTTCGCCGGCGCCGGCGCCGGAGCCTTGAGCTTGGGAGTAGGGGAGGGTTTTGGTGAGAGTTTAGGGGATGCAGCAGGTGACTGAGCTAAAGTAGTGGTGATGGAACACAAGAAAGAAAATAGAATGAAGAGAGTGAAGAAGAGAGCTTGCTTCATGTTGTTTGTTGGTTTTGATGGTTGTGAAAGAATGTATGTAACTGGAATTGTTGTAAGAAAGTGTTTGATGAGAGGGATTATATAGAGGCTATGGAAATGGAAGTGATAGGTAGGTAAAGTGTATAGGTGTGATGGTAAGTTATGGTTGTGTTTTGTGAGGGTGTATCTCATGGGTCTAGATGATCTAAACGAGAAATATGATTTATTTTTCTACAATCAAAAAAATGATAAAAAATAAAATTTTAGTCTTTAATTTATTTAAGGTAAAATTTTTTTAAATTTTTAAAACTTTTATCTCTCCTTAATTATAAAAAATTACTGCAAAGAATAAATACTGAAGATTCAAAATCATATCTCCCTTTTCATGGAGATTAATCTTTTATTTTCATAATTATTCTTTGTTAAAAGAAATTTTAATTGAAACACCAATAATATATTATTGAGATTTTAATTTTATGAGAAATTAGACTTAACCATTTTTTTCTGGGAGATATGGACATGACATTTAACCCTTCATATGGGATCTCACTTCTCAATCAATGAAGCCCAATAATTGGATTCATCGTTTTAGGTCTTTTTTACATACACTCACAAAGTCACAATCTTCCCACTACATGGGGGATAAATATGATTAGCTATAGAACGACAACGATTAACAAACTGCTATAAAAGACGTCAGAAAATAACATTGAGATTGTTTTTAGAGAGAGATGGCATCCACGCACCCAAATAATATGCTTCACTTTATATAAAGAAAATTGACCTTCTTTTATATCCATGCCTATTAGTTATAAACATCCATCAAAACAAAACAGCTAAAAACTACATTTATGGTAATACCAATTTGATCTACTTTTAAATTCATGTAAAGTATTAGACTACAATTTAGTGGATGTTAATTAAGTGTAAGTAACTTAATAAAAAATATTGTAATAGTAACTTTCAAAGTCTGTATTTGGTTTCTGCTTTTAATTATTTGATATAAGATATTAAACAATTTATTTTCCAATTTTATAAAAAGTTATTTTGATTGTTAAATTATTAAAAATGACATGTATAAATTTACTTTACAACTTACTCTTATTTAAATAGATAAATAATTTTAAATATTTATTGTGGTTAATTTAATTAAGCCTTTGTATTTAATTAGTTAACATATAAAGAATGAAATCTCAATATATATTCTAAAAATTTTAATATATATATATAAATACATAAAAAATATTTCATACTCTCATTTACATGTTTCAATATAATATGTATTTAAACATTTCATCTAATTTTAATATGATAATTTAGATCTTATTGAGTTATATTATTTCCTAAAAATTGATCATTATCCTAATAAAGAAAGAAAATAATTCATATATATGAAAAATATTTTAAGATTTAGATAAAATAAATAGAATAATTATGTTAAATTATATTATTCCCTAAAATTTGATAGGTTATGTTTTTGTTTCTAATTCTAACTGGGAGTGTTCATTGAGTTAGATCAATCTGCCAATCTGTCAAATCTAATCCAATTTGCATAATTGAGTTTGTTTGGATTGAGTTAATGTGTTGGTTTAAGTTTTTTTTTCAACTCGTCATAAATGATTTAAGTTACGTTTTGAAAAAAATGAACCCATTCTAATTCAAACCAATTAGCCCAACCTAAGGTATTGGATTTTAATTTTTAAAAAATATATGTTAAGCCTTTATCTTGTATATTTTTTTTAGTGTTTTTTGTTAATTTTTATATTTATCAATTAAATCTATTTAAATAATTTTTGTGGATAAATGATGAGACAAATTAAAATAATCATAATTTAAAATAATATTTGCAAATTAGACATCATGACTTAATTTTAAGATTAATTTATCTTAACACTTGTAGATAAAAAAATGATATAATTTTAAAATTAGTTTATCTTAGTATCTGTACATGAAAAATAATATTACTTTTTTATATTTATGATTTATATATTATTTATAAATTATTTTATTATAAGAAATTAAATAAAAATACTTTATATTTTTAAAAATTCAATTCGCCATTTCAATCTAAACTAACTCGTACAAGTACAGATTGAATTAGTTTCAGTTCTATGATAAATTTTAATGGATCCAATCCAACCTGTTATATATGTTAATTGGATTAGATTAACATTTTTTTTTAATTCAAACCAACTCAACCCGTGAATACTATTAACTCTATCGGATGACCTCTTCATCTCTAATTCTTTTTAAATTAGAGATGAAAATATCTTTTTGTATTTATTTTCATCTCTAATTAAAGATGAATAAGTTTTTCATTTCTAATTTTCATGGCAAATATCTAATTGTTTTGTTACCACTTTAATTGAGAATTTGTGACAGATTTGAAATAAAATAGTGACAAATCAGAGACAAAAATTTGTCTCTAAAATATGTTTTTCTAGCAGTGATTTCTTCTCTCAACATTAGTATAAATTATATTTTATGTTCACAGCTCCTCCAATTCCTCATTTCTACCTAAACTCCAATTCATTGGTGGTTTAGCTAGAAGAGTTTGCACTTGTCTAGCCATTAGCTGCACTCTGCAAACTAGTTAACTACATATAATTTAAGAGCATCACATCACGCAAACAAATCATAGCTTAATTTCATTCAAAGAAAAAAAACAAACAAAAACAAGAAAGTAACACAGGTACAAATGCCTCTCAAACTATCTTCCCACGCTAACACATTCGAAAGCCCAGGAGAAGAACATACAAAGGAAAAAAACAAATCAACAAATTTAGCGAACTTGCTCTCAAAATTTTAATGAAGCAGCCAAATGGGATCGTCGTCTTTAACTTAACATTGTCGCTACTGCAACTAAAGCAGCAACTCCAAGTGACACCAACGTTGTTCCTTGAATCATTATCAAACTGTTGGCACCAGAACTATTCTTAGCTGACTCAGCCTGATCATCATTATCAGACGATGTGCTGTCCTTAGCAGCTTTCGGCGCTTTAGCCAGAGCCGGCGCCGGCGCGGGCGGCTTCGGCTGAAAGAAGTCCAAAGGAAGAAGCACCTTGTCCACTTGATAAATGGCAAGCTGCTTATCGGAGTACGCAACGCCTGTGAGTGTGGTATTAACCACACCAGTTGAGATGTTGACACTGTTTCCATACGCTATCACGTTGAAAGGCAACCTTGTGGGGTTGTCTCCGGCGAGTGTGCGAACTGGGTTGGTCAAAGAATCGAAGTTTGAGCTGGAAACGTAAATGGGTAGCACATGAAACTGTAGAAGTTCGATCTTTTGGTTGTCATTGAGAGAGTTGAGAAACCCTGGTTTGAGCTGCGAGAAGGCAGAGTCATCAGGCGCAAAAATGGTCAAGCCACCAGATTTGGTGGTTATGAGCTGAGAATTGATCTGGTTGATCAACTGGGTGGTTTTAAGAAGACGAATTAAGACGCTGAATGATTTGGCTTTCCTGAGGATTCGGATGATATCATCGGTAGAAGAATCAGAGGAATCTGAAGAAGGAGATTGTGGTAAGGTGGGAACAGATGGTGTTGATGGGGATTTAGGCGATGCAGCAGTTGCTTGGGCTACCGTGGAGGTTGAATAGAAGGAGGAAATAAGAAGGAGGAGTAAGAAGGAGAAGGAGGCTTGCTTCATCTTCATGAAAGTAAGTGAAAGCTCTGCTTTTGGGAGTGGACGGGTGATGATGATTACTGAAATCTGTGATTGAAGATGGATGAGAGTGAGGGTTTTATATTGGGATATAGAATGATAGTTAGGTTATAGGTAAAAGGTTTAGTTATGAAATGAAGGTTATGGTTGCGTTTTGTGAGGGTGTATCTATCTTATCTGTCATGGAGATTAAGGTGGTGCATCACGTAGATAAAGGGTGATTGAGGAGGAGTTTTGGGGTGGTGTTTTGCTTGGAAATGCAGGGAAAATTGAGTGAGAACTCAATTGGGTGTGAGCTGATAAAGATGATTATTAATTTAATGAAATAATGTTGCTTTCAAATACTTATCAGTGAGGCACTAGTATCATGTAATAAGGGATATAGGTGCAAAATTATTTGAGTGAGAGTTCCAAATTATATAATAGAGACAAAGGGTGAATAATATAAAGTTTATTTTATTGTAATTTTTAAAAATTATTTTTAATTTTTAAATGTAAAAAAATATTTGAATAATTATTTTTAACAGAAAGTAAAAAAAAATTATCTGTTTTGAGAACAAAAAATATAAAATAATTAAAAAATATTCTTCAATTTTTAGAACAAAGAAATACAAAAAAATAAGTTTTCTTATTAATAGTATGTATAATAATACATACAAAATAAATACAACATAAACTTTTAAAACTTATTTTATAAAATAATTTTAAAAATTAAAAAACAAAACAACATTTAAAAAAACTCATATTCTATCTGGATCTATCTATTTTCTCAATATTATTATATTATTATGTAACCTAATTTCAATTACTGCACAATTCATACTTCGTAGTGGGCCAGTAAAAGGTGATTCACCTTCGGAATCCAAACTCAATGTTCTATGTAGAGTTTCAACCATGGCTCTTAATGTGGATGATGCTTGACATTTTAGTTTTTCAGTCCAAAAAAAACAGACATGTTTCTTTGGTTTCATTGGGCTTATAGTTGCAAGGGCCTCCTTCTTCCTAAAATCCTTTCGTCCCCATATATTTCTTCATGAGTTATCATTATAATTTTTCTTTTGGGTTCAAATCATAAGAAATATTTTTAGTACTTTGATAGTACTAAAAGGTCTAATGTTATTTGAGTTTTCAGTTGTTGAAGAGATACATTGTTAAGAAAAATGAGCTATTGTGGATATCTAAATCAAACACTGGCCACAGTCACAGCGAGAGTGAGTCCATGATTCATAATGTGAAGTTAGTATTCATTATCGGTTTAGTTGGGATATTGTCATTAGGATTTTTTTTTTTTTTCAATAGAAAAGCTTTTTTCTTCTATTAAAGAGGTTTTCTTCTTCCATTAAGGAAATTTCTTCTTCTACTATGAAGGAATTTTGTTATGAAGATATTATTAAATATTGGCAACAAATCTTCAGATTTGTAACAATGGAAACTCTTAAAAAAAAAAAGGAAGTTAAAGGTTAAATTCTCAGAGAGGATTGAGAATGTGTGTTACTCCTTATGAAGACTTGCTACGGCTCCTATATTGTATGGCCTCTTTGCCTTTTTTTTTTTATGAATGAAATTAATTTGTTTAACCAAAAAAGCAAAGTATTGGAATTTATATGGTATATTTGTTAGAGAAAAAAAACTAATTACAGTTTTAATATATCAACTTTAAAATATAAAAAATATCTTATACCTTTTGAACAGAAATACAAAATAATCCACATCTTTTTTGATAGAAAAGATATTGCATTTACTCATGGCATTAAATCTATACAAGCAAAACTTATAGCTTTTTCTTTTGATACCAAGTGCAAGAACAAAGGTAACTTAACTTTACACATACATATAGAACTAAGAAAATTTTCAACATAAGCTACACAAAAAAGTAACTATACAAAATAGAAAAATTAGTAGATTGACATATCTTTTACCTTGAATATTGAGTCTTCATTTGTTTTGTTCTTTCGAAAATATAAGCTCCAATTTCTAGATGCAACAAGCAATGTTGTAAATCTTTAAAACATTAGTATTAAAGCTCTTATCTATGAAAAGAAAATATCTTTCCTAGAAGAGGAAAAATCTTTTTAAAGGAATAGAAAAACCTTTTAAGAAGGACTAAAACAAGTCCTCCAAAAGAGAAGGACAAAAAAGACGAGAACTATTGCAATGAAAATTAAGCAAATAAAAAAGAAAAAAAGAAAGGAGGAGGGATTGCCACCATTGGCCAAAAAAAAAAAAACTCTTTGATGCAAGAAACCCTAGCAGAGAGAAGCAATGTGGGCAAAGAAAGGCTTCAAAATAACCCACAGTAAATAAGATTGAAGGTTAATGCTTGGAGTAGACAACCCATTTTGGATTTGAATTTTCTAAAGTGAGAAAATGTTAAAGGGTTAAAATGCACAAAAAAAAAAAAAAGAGATAAATTAAGGACTTATTCTATATAAACTAGGGTGCGCCCTTTTTTTTTATTTCCCTCTCTAAACTTCACAACATCATTTCTCTATCATCACTTTAGAGAAGAGTTGTCAAAATGTATTAGATTCATTAAACTATAAAAATAATGACTCATTTTAGTGATGGGCTTTAACCCATTCCATTTTAGGCCTATATCTCATGGTAGGTTTATAAGAGTTAGGTTAGACATCTTTTTTTTTTTTAAAATCTATGTCATGAAATATCATATAATCTATATTAATATGTAATATTTATTCTTAACATTTTAATATCTAAAATAAATTATATTTTTATAGGCCAATTTATAATATTTATTCTTAATATGTTAGATATATAAAATAAATTATACTAAACAATTTTTAAATACTATTTTGGTAAGTCAATTTACAATACTCATTTTTAATATGTTGATATGTAAAATATATTATACATATATATTTTTGGATCTTGATTATATTTTAAAAAATTATATTAAAAAATTATGAAATAACCTAACCTAGACCATGTCCTTTTAAAGGATGGGTTGGACCAATATTTTAGACCCATCCATTTATAATAAGTCTGAGCCAACCTTTAGAATTAGAAACCTTCAATGAATTGAGTCAAAATAGGGCACACCAATCCATTTTTACATCCTTACTTTAAAATATCTGAATCTCGTACCATTCCACCGAAAAGAAATTCCTCTACATATTAGTATGTTGAATGTTAATGGCCTGTTTTTAAGTTCTTACAATATTATTTTATCAAATACATATACATACTACTACACTTTTCTTCATTTTTTTGATAAAGGTTATATCTTTTAGCCTAATTTTTTTTATATAAAAATTTACATAAATAGGCTTTTTAAAGCAAACCCACTGAAAAATCTGTTTAAGCCGGATGCTAGATGAATAGATTTAAACTCTTAATTTTTAGATTATTTAATAAATAGATTAGCTCGTCTCATTCTATTTATATCTAAGTCATAATTGAATATGGTCTGCCTTACTCATTTCACAATCCTACCTACTAATAACACAACTTAGGTAGTTTGCCTCGTTATTACAAGCTATAATTGCACTAATTTTAGTAATAATGCATTAATGCTTCTTTCATCTCTCTCTCTCATTCACTCTTCTCAAAAAGGAAAAAAAAAACTTTTATTGTGGGGAAGGATCAAACTTACCTTCAAAATTCGAATACAATTGTCACCACAAAAGAAGAAGGGGATGAGGGCAGAAGAAAACAAAAAGAAAAAAAGAAAATTGCTTTGAAATCACTACAAAATGTTGATCATCTTCAACCTCCACCCATTGTCACAATGAAAATGCTACTACTGTAACTGCAACAACCACCCAAATCCCATGCCTCTGTTTGAAACTCATAGCAGCAGAGTCATCCGCTGGAGAAGCAGGACCCTCTGCAGATTTCTTCTTAGAAGCTTTAGGCTTAGTCGGAGCCGGCGCGGGCGCCGGAGGCTTAGGAACGAAGAAGTCCCGAGGAAGAAGCACCTTGTCCAGCTGATACACGGCAAGCTGTTTATCAGAATACACAGTGCCACCCACTGTTGTGTTAACAATCCCCGTTGTCACATTCACTTGGTTTCCTGCACTTGTCACGTTCAATGCCAACCTATCAGGATCATCACCAGCCTGCGTTCTCACTGGGTTGCTTAAAGTATCAAAATTTGAGATGGAAACAAATGTGGGTAATATGTGAAACTGAATGAGCTCATTCTTTTGCTGATCATTCAGAGAATTGAGGAACCCAGGTTTAAGACTTGCAAAAGCATTATCAGTAGGTGCGAAGAAGGTTAAGCCATTGTTAGAGTTCAAGAGTTGGGAATTGATTTGAGAAGCCACTTGGGTTGTCTTGAGGAGACGAATGAGAGTGGTGAATCCTCCGGCCTTGTTGAGGATTCTTATGATATCAGTGGGGGCTGACGACGCATCAGGCGCCGCCGCCGGTGACTGAGCTGAAGTACTGGTAGTGGAGATGGAAAAGCAGAGGACCACCAAAAGAAGCTTCATCATCACCATCATTTTCTTGTTCTTGTTTGGTGAGTGGGAATCACTAGGAAATGGAGGAGTGTTGTGTCGTCCTTGATGTGGGAGTAGTGGTGGAAAGAGGGAAATTTATGGAGGAATGAAAGGGGATTATGTTAAAATTAGGTGAAATTGAAATGTTGCGCAGAGAATTATCTGATTTTGCATTAGTGAAATGAAAGGTGAGGCGTCAAAGAGAGATATGGATTCATTTCAATTCAGTGAGTCAGTACACAGTTGGCAGTTGGATATTGCTTGGAAGGCAGGAAAAACAGTGAGATGTAGGAAGTAGTTGTGTGGGGGAAGAAAGAAAGAAAAAAAGAGGAATCATTGCTTAGCATTCACAAATATATGTTCTGAAATAGCCAAAATCAATTGGTTGTTTGCCACAATCTTAAGGAACAATTGCCTTTTATGCTTTGAGCAAGTTTGATGATCATTTGTGAGATAGCTTCTGACCTACGATGAGTTGCCACTTGCTTGCTTGATGTTGATTGACTTGGATCACCCCTGCAATTTTGACTTTTATTCAATCTTACTCTTTTTAACCTAATTATCTTAATTAGTTGGGAATAGGATAAAGAACATTAGGCTTCTATACTTAAAAGAAGTCAGCCCATTTTTTTTAATATATATACATATCTTGAAAATTAATTCAGTAGATAAACCTTATATATACATATAATATCCTTTAAGTTTTTCTATTTCAATCTCCTAATCATGCTACCCGGTGTGTATTTAACCATCAGACCATTAGCCAAAGTTTATATTACCAAAAATGTTTTGGTAAAAATTCTAAGGTATTGAATTATTTTTATTATATTATGTGGACTTGTTATTGTAAAATAAAAAAATTAATTAAATATTATTAATCAATACATAAATAAAATGATACAGTACATACATTTAAGAACTTTATTTTTAGAGTTATTACTTGCGGATGATGCTTGTGAGATCTGTTAATATGTTTACTGAGTAGTTTTTCTAAATTGTGATAATGGAACAAAGATATCATAATTGAAATTTTCAGACAACTATTTGCTTTGCTTCTAGCTGCAAATCAACGCTAGACTTGATGAGAGTCAATACTTGATTCAGGAAACGTACAAAAAAGGGGGATCTTTAGGACTCCATCTCAATACCCCCCCCCCCCACCACCCCAAAACGTAAATAAATAAATATGATTTTTCTGATGTTTTCTAAAAATGTGATAACCTTATAAAAAGAATAACAGTTTCAGTTAGTCAAGAAGTTAAAAGAATGTGCATTACTCAGTCATCATGCTTCATTACAAGCCCATTTGGCCTCCAGTTCAATTCACCGATCACTGATCACTGATGTTTAAAAATAAATTTTAAAAAAAAATTGACGAAGAAGAAAACACGCCATCAGATATGATGGGAAGATTTAATAAGCTTCCAGGCCTTAACTAATGCTGGAGAAGATCAATGAGTCCTGGAGGAAGGAAAGATAATGAACTACTCTGCAACATTGCTAGAGGAAATCTGATACTCAAATGAGCCTGCAGTGGTTAATTGTTACAGTTATAGTGGAAGATAAATTGGCTGCTCAAACTAACATATATGATGTTTCAGATTTGCATCTTTTGTAATTCCTGATGTTATTACATGCTGCTTAGAAAGTCCAAGTATACATTGCTTGAAACACCAAGAAAACACCTGAAGCATGTTTTGGGGCTTTCTAAATAACATGAAACAAGATTATTAAAAGATGGTAGTTATGAAAGTGCATCTGCATGGCTGCATGGGCAACCTCATACTTGCCATCATGACTCAAACGTTTAACAGAAGCCACCTAAGCCATCTCCTTTTGAAGACTACTAACTCCCTGCTGTACAGCTTGTGGAATATACTGGTTTATGCACAAGATGCAATGGGAAAGAAAAAGAATCCATTGCCATTCAATAGTTTCTCATCGGCAGCAGCCAGCAGGACAACTATGTATAACCTTTGAGAGAATAAATATAGGACAAAAATTGCTTTTACAGATACTAGGTAGGAAAAAGGAAACTATGGCATTAGAGAAGAAAATTAACTCGTTCTAAAAATTAGACGAAACCAGACAACTAAACATTAGTTCTATCTTGTAGTTCACTACTCTGAAGTCTAAACCAAACAATTGCAACTTACACAAACCGGATTAAAAAGAAGATACTTGATATCAACATCTTTCAGCCAGCCCTAAAATGTAAATATACTATACTCCATACATTAAAGATAAGAAAAAGCTAAAAGAACATTGATGCTTGTTCTATTGATGTCCAATAGGCAAATCAACTAGGGATATAGTAACAGATTTCCTACAATGAAAGAAAAGGACAACTGCCGGAGGCAATGATAACATATCGGCTGCAACAAATACTGAAGACATCAATAAAATAAATTGCCATCAAACCCCTACCTATAGCTTTTATAGGTTTCAGATGGATAGTGGACGGCAAGTGTGTTGGTGAATAGGCTTCCACTTTAATGAAACTAGCATTTAGGCCAATCACAAGTATCCATAATCACCATGATACATCATCTTGCACGTTATACATACACAACATACAAGATTTACATACAATACATAATTTTATTCTCCACTACAATGCCTTAGTTTACATACTCTGACCTTCCTCATCTCTGCCTAAATTTCTCTCTCTTAATGCATCCTCAGCTTTTAGTTTCTCAGGAACAAAATCTGAAAAAGCAAAAGCAACAGAGATAGTACAGCATTCTAAATTAGTGCAAGGTAAATCTTAAAAAGATATGCAATTTAAATACAGAAAAAAAAAATTAATAAACTTTCAGATATTCCAATAGGGAAAGCACTATGAAGGCAGCAAGAAATTACCTAAAAGAAAGTCATATCTCCTCTTCTTACTAACAACATGTGCTGAAGAGAAAAAACAGTGTCTTATCAGTAATTTGATAATACTGAATGGTCTAAATGCACATACGCAGTGACAACATGCAATCAGGAACTCAAAATAGCTAATTGCTTGCAGTAAATCAAATGATGGTGGCAAATTCATGAGTGAGAATAATGGCTTCTCTCTTGACTCTTGCTGTGTTTATTTGTGGATAAAAAGTTTCAGTCAATAATTCAATATTGCTCAGAGAAAGACAAGGCAATCTCTGCAATATGTTGTCCTAAAATAAGAGCAATGGCAGACATGAGAGGGATATACCAGTTCCCTAACTGTTTTTTAGGTAAAGATGAAGTTTAATGAATTTATTGTACCTCTACCATTTAGGCCCAGCCTAATACTAGGTTCAGTTTCTTAGTATAAGTAAAGCATAATATATGTTTTGATAACCAACTAAATGTTTCTTGATCTACATGATAGTTGTTGGACTATGAGATCTAGTATGGGAGCAGTATGATATTGCCTATGTAAAGCCCTTATAAGAATCATCCAAAAGTGTGACAAACAGAAAAAGGATCAAAGTTTTCCACGCATTTTTATAAACCCATTATACAAAGAGAAACATCCAACCTTAGTCTTAAAATAACAAATATTGGGTTCACTCATCCTCTCCTCCTGTTATCCACTCAAGAAATGAAAAATATCCTTAACTAACAAATGACAAGGAACCCGACTCAATTAGTTTAAAATTAAAAGCAGATATGGAAAGAGGTGAAGTTGTACATCTAATAATATAACAACCACATATGCATTCAATTTTTAACCAACAATCCAAATCTTTCTTGTTCACAAAATGAGATAAAAATGTTAAGATGATGGATAAATATTCAGTTTGAACTATTATTTACTTCAATAACGAAGAAGGCCTCTAGATTTAGACTATAATGGCATGATTGCTTAGCACAACACAACCAACTTCTTTATAGTGACTCAAATTGATTACAAACTTTCCAACCACATTGAACTAACATTTTGATGGAACAAGTTAGAAGAATAATAGCAAAGCTATATTATCATGAAGACATCACATACTTTATAGTATTTGAGAATTCAAATCTGCGAATCGTATTTTAAGAAAGAAGTAGATAGTACGATTGGCATTTTCCCCTCAAAGTTATAAAGAGTTTCCACTTTCCTGTAAACCAGCCTCAGTAAAGAGTACAGCTAAGTTTATAAGAACATTCAACAATAAGAGACTGTCAGCTCCTATGAACATTCAATAATAAGAGAGGAAGATTACATAGTCGTTGGTAACCAAGAAATTTCTTTCGATCCTGAACAGAACAAGCATAAGCTTCCCGAGTTAGTTCTTTGAGAAACTTCACCTGCAACCAGGAGAGGCAAATGTTGAATGAGAAAGGAAGAACACTGACGCGTACAACAATACCCAACAACCTTTAGTATTCACAAGAGATAATGGACAAATAGGCCCCCAAAAATACACTTTTGGCCATTGAAATTAATCGTCAAACGAATCAGTCCCTACAATACGGACACATGCTTTGAAGGACTAATCCGTTTGACTCCTATTCTTTCTGGGACCAAACCATAATGGGTGTATCAAACCAATTTGTACATTCTCTCTATTAACAATGATAAAAATCTTTCTTTTAGTATTTAACAATAACCATAATCTCCATGGAAGCCTAATAAAGAGACGCAGTCACGCAGTCCCTACTTCAAACATGTACATCGAACTGAAGCTTAACATTACAAGCGACAAGTGAAAAACTGAAATCGAAGTGAAATACACGAAGAAGAAATATAACAGAAAAGTACCGTGGCCTTGTTGATGACCAAGGTGGCTTCCTCAGAAACGCGTAAATCGGGATCTTCGGCCCTCATTATCGTCCTGATACGATTCATCGGAAACTTATCCGTTTTGGCGTCTGCTTTCTCTTCAGCTTCGTTTTCCTCAACTTGTTGCTTTCGTTTGCCTTTATTAGGTTTCGTTCCGCTGGTTCGCCCATTTGTGATCCCATTGTTGTCTATTCCATGCCCTTTCTTTGCTTCTTCAAGTGACTTGGTGCTGGAAGATGGAACAAGTAATGCTTTATCGTCCTTCACATTACCTTTGCCATTGCTGAGTTTATTCTTGTTGTTGTTCTTCTCCACCTCCTTCTTCTTCTTTAAGCCCTCTTTTCTGGGTTTACTGGCTTTACTCGCTGTTTTTGAGCTCTCTCCATTGCTGCTTTTCTTTTCTGCTTTCGACTTCTTGGGGGAAGCCATGACTTCGTACTTGGAATTCGAAAGACTTTCAGGGTTTTCCTGTCTGAGCGGGCGTCACATACTCACATTTTTAATCATATGGGCCTATTGGGCCGACCGTTAAATAGGTCCACTTCGAATATGTTACGTCCAAAAATAAATTAATGTATTACCACTTTCTCTCAAAATACATATCTTAATTATTTAAGGCAAAAATATTTTGTATATTTTTAAATTTTATATTAATTTTTAATTTTTTTGTGACCAATTTTATTCTTAAAATTTTAAATTTTAATCAATTTCATCTCATCGATTTCATTTCATAGTTTAACATCATTTAAATTATTAATAAAAAATAATAATGTGATATTTGATATAATATAAAAATATTAAATAAAAATAAAATATTATCTTACACTAACTTTAGTATAATATTTTAATATTACATCAAATATCACGTTATTAGTTTTATTCGTAATTTAAATAGTGTTAGTATGTGAGACGAAATCAATTACAATTTAAAATTTTAAAAACAAAATTGATTGAAAAAAATTTGAAAGATAAAATTAAAAATTAATATAAAATTTTGAGACATAAAAATGTTTTTGCCATTATTTAATTTATAAATCCTATAAATATATAATTCAACCTTTCATTCTAGAGAAAAATTCTATTTTGATACTTGATAGATATAAAATTTTTAATTTGATTATCGAAAGATCATTTTCGTCAATATAATCTCTCAAAGATAAAATACTTTTAATATTGCCCTTTTATCCAAATTTTACCTATAATTTTTTACTTAACTCAATGTTAAAGTATAATTTATTTGGTGACATAATTATCTCATATATCACTCATTAATCTACATAAAATAAAATAGCGAGATATAAATCAAAATTCTCTAATTGCATATATATATAATTTTTTTTACTAATTGCATATTGGATGAAAATTTGAAAATTAGGGATGATTTGGATAATTATAAACATAATTTTTTTAATATGATATAAATTATCTATCATCTATAACTTTTACAATAACAAAAAAAAAATTAGTTAACATTTTATTAAGTGAGATGTTAAAATATAAATATAATTTAGATAAAAATATAATATTAAAAATATTTTTATTTTTAAAAAATTAAATTGATGAAATATGCAAAAAATTAAAATAAACTTTTCCGCTTCATTCTATTAACTATTTTACTCATCACTTTTCCAAACACTTGATATATGTACATTTACTTTAATTTAACATTTTCATTTACTATACTAAGAATTTAATTCCTGTTTTTTATTTTGATCAATCTCTAAAAGATTACATATTGATATTGAAAATATTCCTTCTTCTCTTAATTAATTTTTAAAAAATTGAGTACTATAATTCTTATAAATTCTAAAACATATATACATTTGTTTATTCAATATTTACACACATTAGATTTTAATAATTATATCGCATTTAGTATTTATAATAATTAAATTGTACAATTTTAATCTTTCAAGAGTAAATAGAAAAATTTTAAAATAATCAGGAATTAAATTATAAAATGCTAATTTTTCAGAGACTAAAGAGGAGAAAAAAATTAGATTGAGTGGCAAGTTAAAACATATATCTTTTAAAAATTATATATTTCTTTTTAAAAAAAAAATAAACATTGAGTTGATCATAGAAATTGAAGTCTTTAAATCTTAGTTAGTCCAACTATCCCATCATCAAGAAACTGAGGGTCCTTTATGGTGAAAAAGAAACAGAAATTGAGGGTATTTTCTAAGAATTCAACCTTGGATGATCAAAAAAATGTTTTTGATTGATATCATTAGCAAATGAAATGACAATAAGATCTAAGAAAAACTAATGATGATGGGCTAAATTTTAGGCCCTTTATTTCCCTTGAACACAACACAAAGTGACAAAACAAAAGATATACATAATACACATCTTAATTATTTTCCATGATTGAGCAGTGACCATGCACATCAGTACTGAGCAACACCTCCTTCATTGGTACCAAACCCAGATGGCCTCTGAAATCTGCATTCTCTGCATGAAGATGAAAACAGAGAAGGAGTCCTATACCTATCTTCCCCTCCCATTATTGGCATAGGTACCCCTCTCTTCACAGGGCTCACATATCCTGGCCTGTATGTCTTTCCCAAAACTCCTTCAACCGTATCTGTAATATTCGCAAACCTGAACTGTGTCTCCAAGTGAGCAAAAGCATCATCTTCTGGCAACTGGTAATTATGAACCCTGTTCTCTTCCTCCCCAATTGGCCTAACCTTGATGTCCATCTCCACCAATCCTGAAACTGTAACTCTCACACTGTTGCTCTCATCTGTTCTTTCTACCACCACTTGTCTTTCTTCTCCATTACCCCTCCATTCAGCTTCTCCATCAGTGGGAATGGTGACTCCTTCACCATCCCACTGTACTGCAAGAGAATCCACACTGTCATTCCAGTGGGACACTCTGTTTGCTGCAATGACGAGAGTGTGAGTGTCAAACATCACAGCCAGGGCTTGGACCCATGTGAAGTCACGAGTCCTTCCTTGAGGTCGTGTCCCAATGAAGTGGGCATTGATTTGGAGGTTATCATCAGAGACAATTGCAAAGTTTGCTCCTTTGGCTCCATGGAAGTAGAACATCACGCCGTCACCACCAACAAAGCGAGGATCGTAACACAGTGCACCATACCCATTACAGTTGGCTCTTCTATCTGCAAACCCAGAAAAACAGAGTTCATATTTGTATTACGGCAAAAGATATATCATAGTGAAGGACTTACACTTGCAAGTGACTTCGCATTTGCTGCTACAGTCAACGAAGCATCCCTTGTGCTTCCTGTTCTTCTTGGGCTTCCTCTGTGGGCATTCAGAGGGACACACGAGAGTCTTGTAGTAACAGGATCCCCTTGCTTGGCAGAAAGCTCGTTCTTGTCCTGATGACAAAGGCGACAACATCGTATAATGTTGTGTTGCAGCATCATGCGGTGGCTTCTTCTCCTTCTCCTTCTCCTTCTCCTTTCCTTT
The DNA here is from genome assembly GCA_031216115.1 of Senna siamea. NCBI lineage: Eukaryota > Viridiplantae > Streptophyta > Magnoliopsida > Fabales > Fabaceae > Senna > Senna siamea. Next base: position 18,520,806 of record CM062356.1, read on the forward strand.
TCCATTGTTCTTGTCTTCTTTGTTGGCGTTGCCTTGAGCAATGGTGGCTTCCACAGTGATGAGTAAGAGGAAGAAAGCCACCAAAGTGCCGGACTTTGTTGTAGCCATATTATCTGTGTTAATGGATGATTGAATGACAGAGAGAATGAGAGATGGGAAGTAGAGGGTGTGAAGGACGTATTTATAGAGGATTTTGGTGGGAAAATTGTGCCACAAGTTCGGCTTAAGATTTTCTGCTATCTTTCTTCTTCTTTCTTGTAATCTAACAGCTTAGAAACAGCTCCATCCATGGTTGTACTCGCTTTTACACATTAAATTTAAACCTTTTACCTAAATCTCCTCTAAAGTTTTGTGCTTGCTTGCAGTGTAGTCATATTTAGGCCATTAATGCGCCATTTTAAATTGCTTAAATGATTCAGTCACTACTTATCTTGCTGCTTAAACATTTTCCCCTTAAAACCCAAATGGAAAGTAGAACTTGCACGTTCTTGTTCTCTGTCAAAGTCAAACACTTGCAGTTCAAGATAATTAACAAGCGCGTGGAATTAATAATGGAAATTATAACGTACTATAAAATGCCATGTTAATTTCTCTAAAACTATAAAAATTAAAAATAATGTATATTATATAGTTTTTTATATATTAATTTTAATTGATATGTAATATTTTTTATTTTTTATGATAATTTAAAGAAACAAGGAATTATGTATTAAAGTTATAATTTAGGTTAAATTAGGTTCTATAATTTCACTCAATTTTTAATTTTGCTCTTATACATTAAAAATTCATAATTAAGTTTTTAGTTTAAAAAATTTTTAACTAGTCTTTAAGTTTAAATTTTTGTCAGTTAAATTTTGATGATATATTAATTATATATTATCTTAACATTATAAATTTACTTAATTTAAATTAATCTACTTATATTATCTAATATAAATTATATTTTATTTTTTATATATAAGTTATTTGTATATATTATTATATTTAAAGTGTTAAAATACTATATATTAACAAAATTAACAAAATTTAATACAATTTTAATAAAAAATTAACATTAGAAATTAATGTAAAAATTTATTAAATTATAAGAATTTAATTATAATTTTTTAAACTATAAATATCTAATTAAAATTTGAGTAAAATTATAACCATTAGAAGAATAATTTAATCTATTGTTAAAGGATCTGTTAGAATTAACAACGAAGCATGTTTAAAATATAGCAAGTGGGCGTTCAATCGTTGGACATTAAGACGAAGGAAGCATGCAAATAATGAAAGTAAAATAAACTTTTGTTCAGCTTCTAATTAAGCGACTCGTTAACGTCGTAGTTACGTAGAAATTAATTTACGCAATTAAAGTTGGTCGAGGCTTAAGCTTGGGTTATTAATTAGAAAGCTTTGTAATTTGATGAGTAACTAATGAGATGAGACTCATAATTTATGTGTTTAATCAATTACTTTACTTAATTGCCTCCTCTCTCACTATATAATGCAAGTCAATCCCACGGCTGTTGCACCATAAGCTGTCCGACAACCTCAGCGACGTCGTTCATAAGCCATTGTTTTCTTTCATGGAAGGCAAACCACTTGACTAGGTCTTTGCCTTCTTTATCACCTATTTAAAAGTACTTTATCTGTGTGGTTTGTGTTTTAAAAAATTTGTATAAAAAAATATTTTTTAATTGTCAAATTATTAAACAGAATATGTTTATAGTTTAGTTTATTATTAACATTATTTAAATAGATAAATGATTAGAAATATTTATTGTTGTTACTTTTAATTAATTAACACAAATATAAAATGTTAATTATTTTATTATTTATTAATGAAATAAATTACTTAATTAAATAAATTATTAATTTTAATTAATAAAATATTATTATTGTTATTTTTATTAACTAAATAAAATATAAAGAATGAAATTACAATATAATTACATAAAAGGACACAAGGATAAATGTGAAATTTTAGTAATGACAGTTTTATTCAAAAATATTTAATTTTCAGCCTTTTCGTTTGAGTCCAATTTATAAATTATACTCCAAAATTAAAAAAATTATTTTTGTTAGTACCCAAAAGTACTTTCAAAATTTTAAAAACAAAATAAACAGCTTTTCCCTTTTGAAAAGCTTTGACGGTGGATCGCGATCTTCCTTTTTTATCTAAAGGGTATATGAAGAAATTAGGGCGGACAAACCATGACCCACTAAACTAATCACATGATAAGCTTTCTTTAAAAACAAAATACAAAATTTTCATCCTCTAAAAATTTAATATTCCATTTCTAGCAAATTTTCCGAACTTTTTACTTCATTTTGATCCAAAATTTGCATCTATTTGTTGATTTCAACAAAAAAATTGGTAATTTAAGGTAAATTAAGCAAAATAGTAGTGTTTTTTTTTTCTTCTGGCTCAGTTTCGAAATACTAGTGGCAAATTCCCCACTTCTTACATATATAATGCATTAAAAAAACATAATATTCACGTTATCCTTGATGTAACAGTAACATTGTACACTGTGGAAAAATTATATGTGTTACATATTATCATTTTTATAATGTTATTCAATTTTTAATTAAAATTTCATAATTTAAAAGTTTATTATAATTAAATCTTTATAAATTTTTAAATTATAAAAAATCAAATAAAATGATAGAGATGACAAAAATAATTTAGCGTTGTATATAATTGCATACCATTCAAGATACAAGGAATACAAGGCAAACTAAATGAGTGCAGCACAAGGCAAAATAACACTTTGAACATCAATTGCCTAACTCCATTACGAGATACAGACAAAATTTATTCAGAAATATTTAGAAAATCTTCAACATTATATGATCCCATTCAAAGATAAGAAGATCAATTCTTGATTTTTGTTATCTATATATATAACCAAGTCTTTTTAAAATAAAAGAAATAGTGTGTACTTTACTTTTGATATTATAATTAATGCATAAAGCTTCACGTTCAATGCTTTTCTCTTTCTCTTATTTTTGGGACACACAGCTGTATGCATCACATCATCATCACATGCATGTTACGTATTTATAATGCATGTTCGAAAACAAGAAAAGAAATTCTCAGAGAACTCAGATAAAAGGCATGGTGTACTGTGAGTTTGTGTCGGTCTGAAGCATTTCTCTCTCTTCTGATAGTTTGATTAAATCAATAGAAGTCGAAAAGTGGAGAAGAAAGAAAAAACAATGGATATTGGTTGAAGAACTTAGTTGCTGGCATGCTGCGTTATTTTTTTGACTTGTTGAGGAATTACAGTATGTGAGTTGGGTACTTATACTTGGTATATATAAATGGACAGAGGAGGATTAAGATTGAAAAATGAAAGAGATCAAAGGAATCTATCTTATATGAAGTATGGAGTCTATGGGTGTGGTAGGAAGATGAAGACCTACGTGTGGGTACTAGGTAGGCAAAAAAAGCAAATTAGAATTGACAATTCAGTGGGAAAAAATTATTTATGAGGAGGCAATTTTTTTGGGACTGGATCTGCCATTGCCCTTTGTCATTATGCAAAACTGCGTCGTTTTGTATAATGTATTTTTTTTTTTTCAGAAAAGTCGGTAGTTGTGAATTTTTTTATAATTTTGCTTAGCAATTTTTAGCAGCGACTTTTTTCGTTGCTAAAGTGCATTTCAATATTCTTGCAACAAATATTATTGCTGCTATAAATTTTATTTAAAAAATTAATTCAAAAAATAACAAGTTTAAAATTTTTTTTTTCATAAATTAAATTAAAAAAATATATGATGCAAATAAAAAATGTATCTTTATTTTTATTTTATTTTAGTCTCAATAAAATATATGTTTACAATGGATATTATGTTTGGTTCTTATTTTAATCTAAAATATATAATTAGATAGAATTTTATTTTTAAAAAAATTATTTTAAGCTTTAGATCAGGAGTGAATGTTGTTTTTATTTCTAAAAAAATCATTAGGAAGGGATATAAGTTACAATACTCATTATGGGAATAGATATTTATTTTTTGTAGTATTACGAGTACTCACTTTTGCAGTATAATTCGTAAGAGGTTCTACTTGACACTTTGCACATGATATTTGATACAAAATAGCATCAAATATTTAAATAATTTAATGAAGCATGGGTCATATTTTTTACGAGACTTCAAGATCTGTATATATGAATACAAGAATAGATAGAGTTTGAAAAGACTTAGAGTCCTTACTCTCTTGTTATAATGTCTGAAAAAATATGTGAAGAGGAATATTATATACCTTGAAAGAGAAATGGACAACTCGTTATATGAAAAAAATATTTATATTAAACATACAGAGTACGTAATTTTGTGAAAACTTAAATGTAAACTTCAAAATGTAAAAAAAAATAAAGATAAACTTTTTATTTATATCATACTTTTTTTAACTTAATTTATGAAAAACAAAATTTTAAATTTGTTATTTTTTAATTAATTCTTTAAACTAGCAACAATAATATTTATTACAAAAATATTAAAATATAGTTTATCAATAAAAAAAATCATCGCTAAAAAATTACTAATAAAAAATTATAAAAAAATTCACAACTGTCCACTTTTTTACCCAAAAAAAATAACACATTACAAAAAATAATGCCATTTTGTGTAATGACAGATGCAGTGGAGGATCCGATCCCAATTTTTTTAGCAAAATAAAAAGGAGGGAAAGAAGTGTGGAGTAATTTTTTCCCTTAAAAAATTTGAAAGATTTAAAAATAATTTGACTAAAATTGAAAAGATGGAAATGATCTAAAATTGAAAATTGAAAATTTTGAAAATTTTAAGTTCCTTTAGCTTGATTAAATTTAAGTTAATATTTCTATTATTTAATTTTTTTATGATGTTTATAAAATTTAAAGTGTAATAAAATAATTATATTTAAGATATTCATATATTAAATTATATAATTATAATATAAGAAATATATATTAGATATATTTAATGTTATAATAAATATATAAATTATTTTTATAATTTTTACAACTTAAAAAAAATTCACGGCCACAGTGATTGCAACCAGCATCGTAGCTACTGTAATACCCGCAACTGTAGTAACCACAACTGCAGTTTAAAACCTTGGCTGTAACTTCCCTTCTTGCAGTGATTCTAAGGACCTCAACACTTATTTCTTTGACTAAATAACATTCTACTCTTTTAAAATAAGTTAAAATTATACTTTTATTTTTTATTTTAAAATATAAATCATTCTTTTTTTAGAGATAAGAAAAATTTACAGTTTTAATTAGTTTGACCAGAATATATTTATACAATTAATCATGTATTTTACCAATATAAAAAATTATTTTTAAAAATATAAAATAAATTAGCTTTATAATTTTTTTTTATAAAATTAGTATTTTCACTAAGAATATTTTGGTTAAAATAAATAAAATTATAAATTTTTTTATCTTTAAAAGATTATGGTGTAGATTTTTAAAATAATAAAAAATAATATAATTTTGATATCTCTCAAAATAAAATAAAATAAAATAATTTCTATTTCTTTTATTACTTGTTACCATAATTAATGAAGTAAAATGAATTACGTTGGTCTTAAAGCCAAAACTACCGTATGATTATATTAGAGGCTTCAAATGTATAAAAATGTAATTTTTTTAATTTTTAAAATATAATATAAAATAATTTTTAATATAAATTTGAAATAATAAACTAAATAACTAAAAGTTATTTAATCCATTCATTTTTTTATAATTTTTTATAATTTTTATTTACTATTTTTTATCCTTACATTTCATATCTTATTTTATATTATAAAATATATAATTTGATGAAATTACTAACTTAAAATATTTATAACTATAATAATATAGATGAATGAGCAAAGACATCACCTGGCTGCCAAAGAAATTAGGGTAAATTTGCTAATATTTGCAAATCTTTCTTTCTTTCTTTTCAACTTGATGACATTTGATAAGTTTTATGTTAGATAAAATTAAAAATATAACATAATATTTAAAATATAAAACATTTTCACTTAATAAATTAATATTTAAGATAAGTATTAAACACTTCATAATCTCTAAGTCACATATTTTGGCATTAAAGGCTTTTCTCAATAATTTGAATAGCAATATCGTGCGACACCAGTGATAATCTTAATATTAGAGTGTTTTTAGGAGTCATATCAATATTGTTTTGTGGAAAATACATGGGAAGAAAATCTAACCTCTTTTGAAAAGACATATTGTGATGAAAACTGCAAGGCTGTACTTAATAAATAGGTCAAGTACAGAGTCATGTCATGAAGTAAACATAACATTAGATATATATATATATATATATATTATTTTAGTGGTTTATCTGCATATTTTTATTTAATTTTTAATTTAAAAATTTATAATTTAGTCTTTATATAATTTAATAAAATTTTAAATTAATCTATCTTGTCAAATTATTTTTAAATTTATATTAGATATTATTATTATTATCAACATATAATATTTTAATTTTTTTGTTGATTAGTATATTGATACTCTAAATATATATAATTTGTATATATAAACAAAAAATAAATAAATAAATAAATAATGGTATAAAAATAAATTACATGTATAAAATAAAATATAATTTATGTTAAATAATATAAATAAATTAATTTGAATTAATTACATTTATAATATTAATATGGTATATAATCAACAATTATGTTAAAAAATTTAAGTTTAAAAACTAAATTAAAAATTTCTTAAATTTTCAACACTCAATTATAAAATTTTAACTATAAAAATTTAAAAATTAAGTAAAATTATATGTAAGAAAAATTTAACCTAATAATAATAACAAAAGCTCAAAATATTGCAATGGATAAATGGGTCACCATACCAACTAGATCAAAATGTCATCAATTCAAATAATATTCAAATTCTTAATCTGCAACATTAGTTAATATTCAAATTGTTTTCATAAAACAAATAGCATAAATTAATTTTTAAAATTTTAAAAGTCAAAATGTGTTGTAATTAACTATAGGCTAAGGTAAAAATGTGTTTTTTCTTTAAAACTAAAGTCAAAATTAAAGGACCAAATTTAGAACAAAAATAAAGGACAAAATTAAAATTAACTAAAATATTTTTTTGAGTAAATTATACTGATTTATCCTAAAATTTAGCTAAATTACTCATTATGGTATGAAAAATTATACATTTACACTTACTCTAATTTAATTTATTTTCTACTAATAAAAATAAATTTTTATACAAAATAAACTTGTGATTTTATTTTTATTATAACAATAAATACAATTAAATTTATATAATATTCAAAATAAAAGTATTAACATAATAGTAAATATAGTAAACAATTTTTATTGTTTTACAATTTTAAAATGAAGTTTGGATAGAAGAGTAATATTAAAGATATTTTTATCTTTAAGAGACTAAATATTTTTTCTAAATTTTAAGGTATCAAGTATAATTTTTAAACAAAATGAGTGATAAATATATTTTTATCAATCTCAAAAAAATTAGTGCAATTTACATTTTTTTTCTAATCCACCAAGGAGACTTGATTAATTAGGGTTAATTAATGATTCAGTTCTTAAATTTTATTTATTAACTTGATATTTCAAAAATAAAACCTCTTAATTTAGTTTCTTAAGAATTGTCTTCCAATCAAAATAATTTTTTGTGTTAAGCAAATTTTTTTAGTTAGTAAATGAAAGCCTACATAACTATTAACCAATAATCATAAGCATTTTTGACTTTACTCGAAATAATGTTATTTAAGCAAAATTCCACTCAAATTTAAATTATTTTGAGAATCACTTAATTTTATAAAATTTACTAAATAAAATTATGTTATAAATAAATTGAATTATATAAATTTATATAATGAGATCCAAAAAGTACATAAGTTTGTTCGTGCCTATTTTTGTATCTGTAAGCTGAAAATTTTAAATTGCAGTGATACCCTCATTTGCTTTACAGAATTTCGACCTCTTCGTTTATATTCATTTATCTATCTAACGCTCAAGTTTTGACCCTCTTCTTTCTCTCTTTATTTACAATCGATGTGGCCTATCTAGGGTTCGTCGATTTAGATTCCTCATTGCACTTTCGCGTCCCTGAATCGGATTTACAATAGGGTTTCGATTATCGGCTCGCTTCAGCTTTTCTGGTGACTGTAGTTTTCACGTTGAATTTTGAATTAGGATTTTAAATCTTGCTCCAAAGGCCGGTGATTCGTGTTAGGGATTTAGGCTTTTGGAGCTGGGGTGACACGGTTCTTCCAGCTTGTCATTCTCGCCCAGGGAAAAAAAAGGTAACTCCGGGAACGTTGGTTATGAAGATATTTAATATAAATTTTGTCATTGTCGTTTGTGCTTGATGGCGTCTGATAGTTATTTGCAACATTGTCTCTTTTTTTCCCTTAAATTTGTCTAATTTATCATTTTGATTCGTTTTTGATTAATGGGAGTCTTTTTTTTTTCCCTTTTCCTCCCCTCTCAATTTTTGCCTGTTCCCGACTATGCAAAAGGTCAACGAATTGTTGGTGGAAGGTTGTGGGCTCAGCCTGCAACATTTGTTATAAACTGGAGTTAACATAATGTTGGGTGCGAATCGAAGCGGGTTCAATATCTCTAGCCGCTCTCTTCACCTTGCTGAATGGCATCCTCTAGAATAGCACTGTTAAATAGGGCTTGAAGCCCTTTCCTACTTACTCTGAAATCAGGTAAGCATATTTCCATTAGGGGGTACAATCTCATTTTTTTTGTGGAATGCAATTTAGCTTTCATCTATTTTATGAGACTCTTGCTGTGAAAATCATTACAGGGTCAACAGAGAACATAGTTATTAGGTATTTGCTTTGGCCGTTCAAGGTTAGTCAAATTGATGCTTCTTGTAATGGACAAATTTTATATACTTCGTGCTTGCATAACAATATGTTCTTTTACAGATTTTCAATTATAAAGTCTTTTTGGCTGAGAGTAAATCAACGGCTTTAAGTTCTAAGCTCGATGTTCAATAAGGGTTTTTCTTTTGCCAAATCGATGGGCTGTTGTAGTTGCTTTGGGTTCATCAGAAAATCTAAACGTCAGATTGCTAAGCTTGGTGTCAATAAAAATCTCTCTCAGGAGCTATTATTAGATGAAGACATCGAAGATGATGAGACATCATATAATCATGAGGTTACTAGCACCACTAGTGGAGATGATAGTGAACTGCCACCTCGTGCCAATCGATCTGAGGATATTTTGAAATTGAAAGCAGAGAATGGCATGATATGTAGGCAGTTTCCTGTTAAAGAAACTAACAAAGTTGTTCGTACAGAGGTAATTGTGGGACTAAGTTTTTAGTTTTTAATCTAAGGGTACTTCTGATATATAGTGAAATATTAAGACTAGGTGGCATAGTGGTATAGGCATTTCAAATGTGAATGATGTAGTACAGTATTGGCAAAAGGCAAAAAACTGTTACAGTACTGTTTCAAGTACTTTATCTTTTCTAGATTGGCAGACCTTTCCACCTAATATAGTGTGTTATCAACTATCACTATCTGCAAGACTTATTTTGCTATCGGTAATTGTGTTCTGTTTTTCAATGATCTCGTTTATATTGTTGATGGTGGAGGGTTCCATCAATGTAAATATGTAATGCTACATGTCAGAGGAAGCTTGGGTTTAGTTCTTAGATTCTGTTGTTATCATTTCGTTGGCACTACAAGAAGTTGCGGCTAACTTGTAAATGTTCTTTTGTTGTGTCTGTGTAATTGTTGCTTGATTCTCCATTGCTTCACATGTAAATATAAATAATGACGTTCTGTATCAAATATATTAATCTTCTTGTTGAATTAAGTCACTGACTTAAGTCGTTTATTTTGTGATTATTCTATAAATGTTGTTAAACGCATTGTATCTGTGCCTTCTGAATTGTTTTTTTGCATTGATTGACCTAGATTTAGGTTATTACATATCTCTATTGTCTGAAGCTTTATTTTAGTTTTATTGCCCTTTCAGGATGAAAAAGGGAACAAGATGATAAATGAATATGTTCGTGAATATAAGATTGGCTCTGGTAGCTATGGGAAAGTGGTAAGCAGATGCTCTAGTAATATGCTTTCTATCCTTTCAGTAATAGAGTTGTGTCCTGAGCTTCTTTCATTTCATTCATGACAGGTTCTATATCGAAGTTCTGTAGATGGAAAACATTATGCAATTAAGGTAAGGACTCTCTTTGGTGTGGCAGGGCTGTGGATTTCTGCATGATAGCAAATAGAGGCACGGTTTAGTACTTCGGTTACATGAGCTGCAATGGGTAGTCACTATTATTTATAATATGAATATCCTAGATCATTAGTTGGACTAGATTGACTGTGGGAAACTATAGAATTTCAACTACTAGGAAACAGATGGATGTCCGGTCTATTCTAGAATATATACAAGAGTAAGGTGGGAGATTGCAGCATCTCAAAGGTCTAGCACTATTACCTGATTTCAACTCCAACTCAAAGGTCTAGCATATTTTTCCTGTTTTCTCTGTAAAGTCAATTCTGCCATACTAGTGGTTTGCCTCTATTTGCTATCTTAACTCCATAAATTCTGTTATTTCTCATATATATTCTAGAGATTGAAAAAATACAGATGTTGAGAGATCACTATGTGACTCTAAATGTAAATAAGAAAGTGGAGATAAATGATCATGGTAGTTATCACGTATCAAAAACTCACTGGCACACGTGTACAATCTTGTTGTCAAGATAAAGATGCAATGGGTCTTTTGTTGAGTTTAAATATTTTGAACTGCAGGCCTTTCATAAGTCTCACTTACTGAAGCTTCGAGTTGCACCCTCGGAGACTGCCATGACTGATGTTCTGCGTGAGGTATATTTTTATCTTGTCTATCTTTGGCTTTTCTGCTATCTATGCTTTTTGCTTCTTTTTCCATAGTCTGTACATTTATGCTTTATCTTTTCAGCTGTTTTACTGTCCCTGCAGAAGTTTAAAAATGAAACAAATACTTTCTTTTCAGGTACTTATTATGAAAATGCTGGAACATCCTAATATAGTCAATCTCATTGAGGTGATTGATGACCCAGAGTCAGATCACTTTTACATGGGTATTCATGATTAGCTTCTTTCATTTGGTTTTGTTATTTAATAATTGATGGCTTAAATTTTTCTGTTTGAGGCTTTGAGCCCCAAGTTTGAATAATCAAGAATCTTATTGAAACCCTATGCTTGACTACTGTTTTTTTTTCTTGTACAGTACTTGAATATGTGGAAGGAAAATGGGTTTGTGAGGGCTCAGGACCTCTTTGTGGCTTAGGTGAAGAGACTGCTAGGAAGTACTTGCGTGATATAGTTTCGGGATTAATGTATCTACATGCTCATGTACTATCTTTCAACCAATCTTTTCGTGCTATTGTTGGTTTTGAACCCCCAGGGCCCTCAGTTTCACACATACTGTTATGTCTTCTCCATATGGATGCAACATTAGCTTTTCCTGTCATGACTATATCTATTGGTTTATATTTTGCTTGTAATCTATCTATCTTCTATGCATATGTGTAGTGAGTTTCTAGTCATAGTAACTTCCTTCTTGATTCTACCATCCATTGTGGTGAAGAGCGTAATGCCCATAAGTGGACTGAACTAATTTTTTTCTCTCTTGATAATAAGGGTCTGAGAAATATTAGCTGAGTTTATATTATATGACCCTTAAATTATTGCCTACTCTTGTAACTTTTGGCTAGTTATTATTATTATTTTTTTTCAGTACCTATGCTCAATCCACTAGGATTGAATAGATTTAATAATCTTACAATCAAGATCACAATCTCAACTCAATCTCCAGTCTTTTTATTTGATTTTGGGATGTAAGACAACAACATACTATCCAGATTCATGATGACAATCTTGACAACCATTCCTTTGACATATTGAACCAATTGAGTTCTGCTGTAATGAAGGGTTAACAGTTGCAGTGAGATTCAACTAATGCTTCAATTGTGCTTCATTCAATTGTTTTCAAGGATTAATGGCTGGAGTTCTTTGGATAAGTATGATTTATCGACTGTTGGGGATTAGTTCCATGAACTAGAGGGTTGAGATTTATGATTTCTGCAAGTGTGATGTGTAAATCTTTTATAATCACTAACCGAATACTTCAATTTTCTAATGGAGGTATTGCGCCCAAGACATAAATAACAGTTTGCATTTGTGATTTGAATATTGAAATAGCCACTTTAGATATTATTGAAATTCCTTTGTTGGAGAGGACATTGAGACTAAGCCTGCAAGAATTATTTTGCATATCTATAGAAATACACAACACTAGATTTTATCCAAGAAAAAAAAAGCACACAACACTAAAGATGCTCAGAATCTTCTTTGTTATATGTTTTGAAATGGTTTGACTATGTTACTAAGGTGATTCATTATTGGTTTCTTTTGAAGAGCAGAATATTGTGCATGGGGATATTAAACCTGATAATCTGTTGGTTACTCGTCATGGTACAGTAAAGATTGGGGATTTCAGTGTCAGCCAGGCATTTGAGGTAATTGAATTACTGACCTTAAATGTAATTATGACTTACATTATTATGCATGTGAAAATTCAAATATACAAGTTGAATCTGTGTACAGTATAACTCAGTAGCCCCTTCCCTTCACTAATTTTGCTATAAATGGACGGACAGTCATTAATGTGTCAATTTACATAATTGAGGATGGCAGTTAGTAGGTTGAAACTGCTCTTCAAAAGGATTTATCCGTATGGTCAAATTCATGTTCCTCCCGACCCCCACCAACCTGCATATACCCTATGCACCATGTTCTGAGAGATCTATTTTATTATTTGTTTAAGGTGACATTACATGGGTGCTAGGATATGTCCCAGAAATGAATATGGAGCCTGTAATTGGTATCATTTTGCAGGATGATAATGATGAGCTTCGTCGGTCACCTGGCACTCCTGTCTTCACTGCACCAGAATGTTGTTTGGGTTAGAGTTATCTTTTCAAGCTTGTAGAATACTTTGCGGTATAGAAGAGTCCATGGAAGTACCTGTTCTCACTTCTCATCCCAGTTTTGTCTATTAATGTTCTTTAGGTCTTACCTATCATGGTAAAGCTGCAGACACATGGGCAGTAGGAGTGACTTTGTACTGTATGATATTGGGTGAATACCCCTTTCTTGGAGATACACTTCAGGATACCTATGACAAAGTAAGAAGTACACACACACACACACGTTCATATTTAAATATCTCCCTCTAATATTATATGTGGCTTTTACATTCCATGTTTTCAGCCTGTCATAATATCTCAGCATACTGTTTTCTTCCTTGTTCAGATAGTCAATAATCCTTTAGTACTCTCAGATGATTTAAATCCGCAGTTGAAGAACTTGCTAGAAGGACTACTTTGCAAAGGTATATTTTCATTCTACATTTATGTTATTCCCCCTCCCCCTCATTACTCTATCTCTCTAAACTTCTTCATGGTTCCAACTTTTTGTTGGGGGTGGGGTTGTCATTATTTGGTTCTCATTCGTGTTTGCAGATCCAAAACTAAGGATGACATTGGGTGATGTTGCGGAGCATAGCTGGGTTATAGGAGATGATGGGCCAATTCCTGAGTACTTGTGCTGGTGCAAACGCAAGAGCTTGGAGAGTGAAGACTTTGATAGGGGCAATACACTTGCTTGATTTATACCAACTAAATGATAGCAGACAGGATTTATGTTATGAGTAGAGATAATGCTGGCGGAACTCCTGGAATTGTAGAAAATATGGTTCATTCTGGCGATTATAAATAGGGAACAAGAGAAAATGACTGTTAAGTTGTGTTTGTTTTCGGGACTCTTGGGTTTGCGATGCTTAGTTAGAAAGGTCTCTTATGGGGCACTTTTGAGCTCAAGTATCCATTGTAGATGGTGATATATTTTCAGTATATGCATGTGCCGTGGAGAGTTTTGCTTTATGCTATATGTTATAAGAGTCTTCCCGATTCTTCAACTCTGATCTAGATTATCAAAATTTACGAAGCTCCAAGTAGTGAATTGTGATGTCTTGGGGCATTTTAAATTAGATCCGAAGGTGCATTCTTATCATTGAATATGTTTGAAAGTTGTGCAAGAAGTCTTAAAAAGATTCAAGGATGGCTCCTAGCAAAATCCTTTCCCCAAATGTTTTATAACGTGTGAAAAATGTGGGAAGGTCCAACTAAAAAAGTTAATGATTTTGATGGGATAAAGTCCATTTTGGTTGCACCGGTTGAGTAGTCGTTTGCGTTACATAGTCGTAGATAGAATGTTGTTCATCCACGGAAATAAATAGAAGTAGGAGCAGATTTTGGGTGTATTATCGTCATCCATCATCAGCATAATTCACTATTTTGACTTGCAATTCCAAATTCCAAATTCTCATTTATATTATTTATAACCAACTCATCCATGATCCAATTCACCACGTCTCTGTCTAGCCAGCGCATGCATGTAGCCACAATTTGTACTATATACGAGAAAAAGCAGAAGGTGCCTTTCGGTATCAAATATATATATAGATATAGTCGGCCAATTTTGCAAGACATTCCTCCCATCTCAAGATTCATACGGTAACGGCACCAATATTGTCAAAAAAAACACACACACATGACACAAGTTGCTTTCCACCTTTTTTTACAAAAATCATTATCTGTTTTGCTTTGCTTGCAAACCTTATTTCATTGTGAAAGGGTGAATGAATCCTCTTTCCATGTTTGGTATGTAAATTGAATTTTATTTAACATTATTGTTTCGTCATTTTATTAATGAGATTTTAGAATAGAAATCAATCAAATTATTTAAAAGTAAGGTACATTTTTAAAAGAGAGGGAAAAAGCATTGGTAATGGCGTGGAATGTGAATGGTGGAAATGGAATAAAATAGAAGGAAAAAAGGACAAAAAATAATGTTCAAAATGATGCGTGTGATGTGAAAGTACAGAAAAGGAGAAGAGAAGGGAAGGGACCACGTTAGTCGTTAGACAAGAAGTGAGAGGAGAATTGAAGCAAGAGAGAGAGTTCTGTTGTGTGGAATGGTGCGTCCACCCCACTCCCCACACATACTGTGTCTCCTCACATACTCTGCAATCTGAATAAAAATCCACTTGGATTTTCTGACTCAAGCACAGAATAAGAGGCACTACGTATACATATTCCAAATTCAAATAAATAAATAAATAATATCATCAATCATCCCAATTTACAGAACCCACTTGGATTTTCTGAATGCACATCAAAATTCAGAGACGGGATAAAGTAAATTGTCAAATCCAAGTGTAATTAAGTTAACAAATCAAAGTATTTGCCTAAGCCAATAAATTGTTAAATTTGATATACTAAAATTAATTTGACAACCTTTGATAATTTTATGAAATAAAATGATAATATTATCTGGTTATAATTTCTGACCATCAAATTGAAAGTTTTTCAGGACCAAAAGTACTTATAAATAAAAAGTAATAATTTTTTGAGATTTGAAAATTTGGGATTTATTTTTAAGGTTTTACAAATTAGGAGTTAGAATACTTAAGTATTTTAGGGGTTTTGGATTTGGGGTTTTTTAAATTTAGATATTAATGGTTTGAGGTTCAAAATTTTTTAATATATTTTTTAAAACTTTAAATATTTGAGTTTTATTTTCTACCATATTTATAAGTAATATATATATATATATATATATGTGTGTGTGTGTGTGTGTAACATGCCAATATTTAATTTTTATGAATATTTAATGCTCTTTTTAACTAATGCCCTAACAAAATACTTTTATTAAAAAAAAAAAAAAGAATGAGGTTTGAGGACAAACTCATTGAATAAATAGCTTTGTGGTGGCATCCAATTCCAAACTTGAACCATTCTCAAAGATTGATAGAGAGAAAAAGATGAAAGTGATGGTTTTGATTTGATTTGTATGTTTAACCTTTTATTCTCATCAATTGGTCGTCCATATAATTTATGTATATCTTGATTAATTTATTTTATAGACTTGTCATGTGATATTTGAATTAATTTGTACCTTTTTTTTAATTGATGTATATATCTCTTTCACCTAGTTAAATGTATATCATTAATATCATATTAAAAGAATTTACAGAAAAAAATGCTGACAACTATAAGAAACATGCAAGTCATTTAATTATAAATACCATAAAATAATGTGATAAATATTCCCGACTCAAAATTAAAATACTTCTTTGAATTATCAAGTGTTATAAATATTTCTTTTTAATTATAACTCAATTTTAAAATACTTTCTTAAATAATAAAATGTGACATAATTTTTTTTAACTATGACTTAGTTACAAATATTTATTAAATTATAAATTTTGACAAATATCTTCTTATATTTAAACCTATTAATTTTAAAAAAACATATTTCCTAAATTATTTTTTAAAAAAAGTTTCAAATAAATATTAAATTTCTATCATTTTTAATTTATTTTCTATAGTCTATCTCAAATTTATTAGTTAAAATTTCAGGTATGTAAATTAAAGTTAATAGAGAAAATAATATTATTACAAATTTTATGTAAATTTTGTTAAACTTGGAATTTATTTTAAGAGGAAATTTTTTTAAAAAATTAATAACTTTATGTTAATGATTGATGTATAATATATTTAATAGAATTAATATAAATGTGTGACGTTAAAGTTATACTTAATTTATGTAAAAATCTGATACAGAATATATTTTAATAAATTAAGTATATGTGATAAATTTATACTTAATTTATTATAAACTTATTAAGAGAGGATGATCAAGTGATTAGAACCTCTAAATTTTTCAATATCCTAATTTTTTTAAAAAAATTTTTTTTAATGGTTTTCCCTATATAAATTTTTGTGTCTTTATATATATATATATTTATACATGTTTATATATATATATATATATGTATGTTTGAGTAATAAAAGTAAAATATTCAAAGGTTAATATCTATTCTTAATTTCTTTTATATATATATATACATATAATTTTTCTATCAAGTTTACATAAAAATATTAAATTGAACGGATTTGAAAATATATAAATTATAGAAAATCTCATTTTATTACACATTTTTTTATATTTTTATTATCAATTTTTTAATAAAAAATATATGAATTGTTTTTTTTTTAAAATACAATCATAAAATGTTGAATAAACTAATAGGTAATTAATTAGAGTAGTAGGTACTCTATTCTCTTTAAATAAAATTTTAAGTTTGAATCTTATGTATGAAAGTTATCTTCATTATAAGACCTTTACTAATTCGAGTTAAATTAATCATAATTCAATAAATTTTGAGATAATTTTAATTTCAACAAAAAAAATGTTGAATGATGGAAAAAATTATTTATTATTTATTTTTCATTTTATGATTAAAAACCTTACAATAAAAATATAAAAATTACACTTAAATCTTTTTCATTTTATAATTCTAATTACAACAACCTAATTTTCATTTGGTAAAAACTTCAAAAAATTATTAAATAAATGATAGTTTATATTTATAAATATGATATCTAGCTCTCTCTCTCTCAAATTAAACAAATTCCATTAATTCTCAAATCAATTAATATATTACTTTGTTTGGGTTAAGAAATATAAAACGAGTGACATCCCGTTTGAGTTGAATTTTTCTTTGCATAATATGCAACCAAAAAAGAAAAAGAAAAAAGAAAACATGGAATAGGGTGAAATGCGGAGCCAGTAATGCAATATAAGCACATATTGTGAGTATTAGGCGTTAACAAGTAACAAAACGAAGTCTTTCCCATTTCTAACTTCTGACTTGTGACTTGAGTTATCTTAATCTTAGCCCACTTTCTTTCTTTCTTCCTTCCTTCTTCTAGTCGCCCGTCTCCGGTAACATGTTTTGACAGCACAGAAATTCCGTCGATTAATGCGGCGGCTCAATATCTGAGATCTGAACCTTCCTTGGTCTTGCCGGTAAGCCTCTATTTATATTTGCACTTAACCCCTCTTCGCAAAACACAGTTTTTGGTTTTTGTTTTTATTTTTAATTTTGGATCCGAATTTGGGTCATTTTCCTTGAATTGGATCAGTGTAAACCCTTGAAGTCAAATGAGTTATCTTTTTTCCCCGTAATTGATGTTCGTTTCACTTTCTCGCGAATTTGCAGATAGTTCTGTAGCCGTAGCTGGAAATTAGATACGGAAATTTTCTGGGAGTTCTCATTAATTTGCTGGTATCACCAGAATTTCATATCTTCATAGCGATTCATTCATTTCTTTTGATCCGAGGTTATGGTTATCCATTAAAAACCCGTAAAGGAATGAATTTATGTATAAGCTATAAGGTAATTATGGATTCCTAACTCAAGGTTTTAATCTGATGGAAAGAACACAGATAGAGTTTGGTTGCACACAAATACTGGAATTCTTTTGCTGGGTATAGCCGGCTTATTAGGGAGTTTGGAAATTATATTGGTATATGTTCAGCCGTCCAAGGTTGCTTCTCATCTGCTATGGTTTTGTAGGAATAAGCTAAAGATTTTCTAAAAGTGACAAACAAAATATATTTGGATCGCTCTATGGAGGAGGATGAAAAGAAAGAGAATAACTTGAAAATGAATACAGGAGACGGGGGGAACCTGGGTCGTTCTAGATTTAGACCAAATGATTCGCTTCTCCCTGGTCTTATTGATGATGTTGCACTAAATTGTCTTGCATGGGTTAGTGGATCAGATTATGTTTCACTATCATGTATAAATAGGAGGTACAATAAGCTGATTAAGAGTGGGTATTTATATGGGTTGAGGAAACAGTTGGGAATTGAGGAGCATTGGGTTTATTTGGTGTGTGATCCTAGGGGATGGGAGGCATTTAACCCCACAAAAAAGAAATGGATGGCATTACCTAAGATGCCTTGTGATGAGTGTTTTAACCATGCAGACAAGGAGTCATTGGCAGTGGGCAGTGAGCTGCTGGTTTTTGGTCGGGAATTGCTGGATTTTGCTATTTGGAAGTATAACTTGACTTTCCGGGCTTGGGTAAAGTGTCAAGGGATGAACCGACCTCGTTGTTTGTTTGGCTCTGGTAGTCTTGGTTCAATTGCTATTGTTGCAGGTGGAAGTGATAAAAATGGTAATGTTCTAAAATCAGCTGAGTTGTATAACACTTCTACAGGTGTGTGGGAACTGTTACCAAATATGCACACACCAAGGAGACTGTGCTCTGGTTTTTTCATGGACGGCAAATTCTATGTGATTGGTGGAATGTCAAGTCCTACTATTTCTTTAACTTGTGGAGAGGAGTATGATCTTGAGACAAGAAATTGGCGGAAAATAGAGGGTATGTATCCATATGTTAACAAGGCTGCTCAGGCACCTCCACTTGTAGCTGTTGTGGACAACCAGTTATATGCAGTTGAGCATCTAACCAATATGGTGAAGAAATATGACAAGGAGAGGAACGCCTGGAGTGACTTGGGAAGGCTTCCAGTCCGGGCTGATTCTTCTAACGGCTGGGGACTGGCTTTCAAGGCTTGTGGAGAGCAGATTCTGGTTGTGGGTGGTCAAAGAGGTCCAGAAGGTGAAGCTATTGTGCTAAACTCTTGGCGTCCTAAGTCAGGGGTCAAGAATGGCATTTTAGATTGGCAGGTTATTGGCGTTAAGGAGCATGTTGGGGTGTTTGTGTACAATTGTGCTATTATGAGTTGCTGAGATACTTTTAGATTCACTCAACGGAAGATATTGTTATCTACAATCTTCCTTAGCCTTGAAGGGTCCTTCCATGTGCATTCATCTCATTTACCAAGTTAATTGTTGCCGGGATAGGTTTCTCTTGTGGAGAATTAGGTTTCTTTTTTTAACATGGCTCATTTGAATGTGTTGCTCACTTTCATAGTTTATCCTTTTCATTTTCTTTTTGAGATCACTGAGTAGGCTTACATCTATATGTTCTGTCATCTTTTTCTTTCTTCTGTAATAGCCAACTATGTAAACCAATAATTCAAGGAGTTTGATTGTTTAATGATTTGATGTTCATTGTTTCTTGCTCCAGTTCTGTAATCTGTCAAAATTTTTGTCCTGTAGTTATGTCTAGAGAATTACTTATTTGGCTGGAATCATACTATTCATTGTCCAAATTAAAGGAGGCTTGTGCTTTAGGTTGATGCTGCAGTTACCTTGGTGTTCAATTGCATTTCAAGTTCTAATCATAGGGGGTGTTAAAATTGCTCCTCTGACTAGAGAAATTGATTTGCCTCCTAGGCTTGTATAATTATTATATGGCTACGAAATCAGCTTTCATATTCAGCTCAAAATTTTGCCAGCATTGGTGAAAAAGGGTATATAAACTTATTTGAGTTGACTGTCCTTATGATATTCTACTATGTTTATGGGAAAAAGGTCCCCTCAGGTTTATGATGTGTTTATAGGCATTGTCTGCGCTTCCAGCTGTACTTGCTGTTTGTGTGTTGTATATGCTTTACCAACAATCTGACCTACAGGTTATTTCTATTGCTTAATACGGAAGATTAACAAGGACCACTATTCATCACCCATAACACTATCAGTTCCATTTTCCACTGTATTTAAGTTATGACCCCCCCATACTGAATGGGGAATATTTTGATATTCTTAGTATATGCCAGTATGAATAAGCCTTTATTGTATTTTTTTGAATCATCTAAACTTGCTTTCCTTGTTGCAAAGACAATGTTGTTGCTTTGTGACCTAGAAGTCACAAGTTCAAATTTTAGAAAAGTCTCTTTGTTTGTGAGAATAAGGTTGTGTATATCTGATTTTTCTCAAATCTTATATGGTGAAAACTTTTTGCACTGGGCCGTCCTTTTTTTCTAAACCTGCTTTTCTTCGGCCAACAAACTGTTAAGTGCTATCAGGATGAATACAGATGGTTAGCAGTGAAAGGGGATTAACCAATGAAAAATGCACCAATGATCTTATAGAAGGTTGTTATATGGTATACAATCACTTACAGATATTGTTTCTTCATTGTTCCTTTCTCGTTAAAACTTTGCTACTTTATTAGAAGAAAATAATGCTCATAAAGATTAAAGAGTGTGATGGTGTTGAGATCGATATCAAGATTACTCCCCTCTTTTGTTTCCTGTCAAAAGATGAAATGTATAATCGTATTGGGAAAGAGATCCTTGGTTGTGCTCTTTGCTTTTGGACCTCGGTGTTGGAATGGTCTCTTCTTTTACTTTGGGCTTCTTTAGCAATTTAGTTTCCCATTTCTCAGAATCATGCTGATCTTTGGATTTTGGACCATGACAATGGGTTGAGCCCAATCCATCAATAATTTGGAAGCCTAAATAAATAGAATTAGGTTTAAATACATTTTTGATCCTCGTAATTTCAAAAAAAAATTCAATTTAGTTTTTTAGTTTAGAAATAGATAATTTATTCCTCTTATTTTGTAAAATGATCCAAGTTTATCTTTTTATCATATAATTAATTTAAAATTTAATACCAAATTTGACAATTTCTTGATTAAGTAATTATTTATTTACAAAAAATTATTAATTTATACCTAGATTTAGCATTTAATTCAGTCAATTATTAAATTTGATATCAAATTCTAGATGAAAATGTGATAGGAGGACAAGATTGGATCATTTCATAAAATAGAAGAACTAAATTGTCTATTTCTAAACTAGAAGAATCAAATTGAAACTTTTATGAAAGTAAAAGGACTAACAATGCATTTAACCCATATAATTATGATAAGTTAACTTAGTCACCATTGTATATAGGTATTTATTTTATGAGGGAGCTTTTTTCTTACAAAAAAAAATTTATTAAAGACAATTTTGTTTAAAGAATTATCAAGTATTAAATATGAATATTTTTCTTAATAAGATTTTAAACTTTGGTTAATCATAATTTAAAAAACTTATCCCTTTCATTAAATCCAATTTCTATTGGTTTATGATAGAGGTTTAAGTATAAAAACCATTTATAATTAAATTATAGACTAAAACTAACTTTTTGTCTCTTATCTTTACTAATTAATGTAATTTCTTTCTCTCTCCAAATATCTTCAGTCATATGTGAAACTCAAATAAAATTGCTTTAGTCAAAGCATAATTGAAGGTTAGATAAAGCTAAAATGCTTTGATTTTTTTTTAAAAAAAAAAATCCTTCCTTTAGGTATTCAAAATCTAAAAATTAAAAACTTTAAAAACATTTTGAAGCTATATGAAAACTAAATTAATGATATGAACTTTTTTGCTAGCTCAATTATGGTTTGGCAAGAATAAATCTACATGAGCTTAATATATGACTTTGCCATTAGTAAAAAATACAAATGACACTTGATTAGGGAGAATAATTGGACTTTTTGACCCTAAAACACCATTTCCAATGTGTTGGAAATGATGTGCATACTGTAGCAAAAATATTTGCTTCAGATAGACCATGGGTGCCACGTGGCACCCGCTAGTCATTTTTCATTTTTTTTATAATATTAGGGACTTGCTGCTCCTTGTCATTTTTCATTTTTTTATATAATATTAGGGACTTATTGTTCTAGACTTAACAAGTTAGGGACTCACATGGGACTCACCATAATCTATAATTTTCGCTAGTTAGAGACTCGCTACTTTGTGCAAAGAGTCCTATATTTTATAAATTTTTTATGGTAGATCATAAAAATGTGTGAACTCCATTTTCTGCACTTCCAACTTCTCACATTTTTCTCCTTCTTCCAACTTCAAACTTCTTCTCTTATTCCTTCTTCCAACATCCAACTTCACTTTCCTTCTAACTTCTTTTTCATTGTCTTTCTAAAATACTTTTTACCTAATTTTTTGTTCACTTCCAATATGTCAAGATTTCATTTTTTGTTGTATAAGAATGGCAATATCTATAATAGGCCTAAGGGAGTGACATTTGAAGCTGACAGAATAAAAAGATTTATGATCACTGAAGGCATGTCTCTGATGGAGCTAAAGGAAGTTGTCAAGGATAAGTTAAGGTTGGCTGAAAATGAAAAATAAGTAATATAATATCTAGGAAGCTACTAACATTGAACCTGATGATGTTGTTCAAGAAGTTTTACTTAGAAGATGATTCATGTGTTGAAATTATGTTTGACAGTCACAAAGAAAATCTTTCATAGTTGAAGTGGTAGAATTGTTCATTCAGACAGTCACAGATTATACGAACTCGAATGTCGAAGCGAACCTACAAGTAGCCAATATGCAGGCATACACCCAGCAGATGCATAACTTTTTCCTATTTTTGCTAGATTTAAATGCAGATACTTAACCTATCGTGACACGCATGAATATAAGAGAACTCATACTATCATTGAGTTGTCCTAGCTCTTCACAGGGACTTATTCCGTGCGCTAAACCTAACTACTAGTAATGACTCTTATAGTGTTGACCCAAAGTACGTGCCATCTGACCTGTCTGATAGAAGTAGTGAGTCAAACTTTGACACCACTCTATCTGAATCTTCAAATGATGATGAATATGAAGACCTAAAAGATGATGATAACAATGATCATGAGAACGCAGGTAAAAACGAGGTGGCAGAGCCAAGTCATGCTCTGGCCCTACGATATCATGATTATGCCACTTAATTTTATCACCAAATCAATATAGAGGACACTAGTTGCTCAAAATTTCTAGAAGTTGATAACACATCGAAAAACAATGATTAGACATTGTTTATAGGAGCTATCTTTACAGATAAGCTAGCTCTTCAACAAGCAGCAAAATTATACTTCATTCAGTCAAACTGTAACTATTAGGTGTTTAAATCAATTGATAAATATTTGGACTATCGATGCAAATATTATCCAACATGCCAATGGAGGACTAGGGCTTACAAGAAGTAATTCTATTGGGAAATAATAATATAAAATAGGCCCCACACATGCGTTAGTCTAAATATGTCCCAAGATCATCCAAAGCTAGATTTATAAATGATAGCCTCATGCATAATAGCACTATAACAGAGAATCTAGATGTGTCTATTGCACAGGTTGTGGAAAGGATAATAACCATATTCAGACACAACGTGACATATAAAAAGGCTTAGAAGGGAAAGCACAAGGCAATTTCCTGAGCATTCGATAATTGGAAAAAGTCATATGCCATACTTCCTCGGTGTTTGGGAGCAGTACAACACTTTATGCCTGACACAATTATTGAGTGGGAACACAAGCCAATCGACAACGATGACAATACACTCATGTTCCATAGTGTGTTTTGGGCATACAAACCATGCACTGATGGCCTCGCTCACGTAAAGTCCATCATCCAGATTGAAGGGACATTTTTATATGGCAAATATCGAGGCACCTTGTTGATAGTTTTGTTAGAAATGGTTGGCACCCAAGAGAGAGGATGAATTGGGTGTTAAAATTTTTTTTTTTGGAGAATTTAAAATTAGCTCAAGCAGAAGTGTAGAGAACTTTTCTTTTGATAGTAAAAACAAAAAGTGATTCAGTTAGATTAACTCAAAACAGAGCATTAAGAGTAGTATTATCAAGAAGGAGATTTTAGCAGCAAGAATAAGTAATGACAATAAGATAAACTATTGAATAATAAATGCAGAAGATAATGTGCAAAAATTAAAGACACAGAGATTTATCTTGGTTTAGCTTATCAATAAGCCTACATCCAGTCCCCATGCAACACTTGAGATTTTTCACTATTACCACAAGTTTAACAAGGGCAATTGTGAGCCACTACAGATTTTCTCTCTTTAATCTACTCAAGGAAAACCTTTCCTTTGATATCTGTCAATTTAGAAGAAGGAAGTTTATCAGCTCAGAAACTCTCTCAATCAGAGTAAATTTTACAAAAGAAGAACTACTGAAAATAATAGTAAACAGATCTTAAATGATGTTTAGAAGATGATTTTTGTTCTTTTTTTTTTCTGCTACTTTAGAGGCTTTCCAGAGGCTCTATATATAGACTTTTTGCAATAGAAAAGGTTAAAAATTTGCTCAGAAAACGAATCAGATGAAATCTCAGCAAAAATAGCCATTTGTACTTAGCCTGATGTCATCTCCACAAGCTTCAAGTTGACTGCTATGATATGCCAGTCGACTGTCGTGTTCTTAAATTCAAATTTTTTGCAGTGCAGCATATAACAGTCGACGGATGCCTAATTGGCATTCTACTGGTGACATTCTGGAAAGTTTATGTTTAAAAACAATGCTATAGCAGTCGGCTGTTGTTTCTTGGTAGTTGATTGGTGACTTTCTGGAGGGATAAATTTTCAAAAAAATACTATAACAGTCGGCTGCTATACCCTGGCAGTCGATTGTCGTGCCTTTAGTGTAGGTTTTTCAACTGCTAATGATTTATCAATTGACTGTTAACATCTAGTGGTCGACTGGTAGCTCTCTGTTGGCTATCAGTTGACTATTAGGTTCCTAAAAATCGACTGATGGCATTTTGTTTGCAATTTCGAAAGCTCTACATCTACTAGTTGACTGCTACATTGTGTAAGTCAACTACTAGATGAGAATTTTACCTTTTGACTGAAAAATTTACTTTGAAAAAGCCACTTATACTTTGAAAAATAACCTCAAAAGTTTGGAAAATGATTTTAAGCTTAAGTTTTTATTATATCCTTACAATTTCAAGTCCTAATTGCTTATCTAATTTCTTTTTCTCCTTGGTTTGCTTTAATGAGCCTTTGGACTTGATTTTTCTAAAATTATTCAATCTATTTGTTATCATAAAAATGTATTTAAGAGCCAAATGCTCAATGAGTTAACAATCTCTCCCTTTTTGATGATGACAAAAATATCGATATTCATAGAAACACTTAAAGATGGGGTTAGTTGCAAGTGTTACTTTTATCAAGAGACTCCCCTTAAATTTATGCACATCTTTGTAAAAATTTTGTTTAGCAATTCCTAAAAAATAATTTTTATCACATGATCATTATGCAATAAATCCAGGCAGTCAAATTTAGATGACCAGATTCAGTCATTCAAAAAAAGTAATCAGATTCAGTCAATGTAATTAAAGTCAAAGGACATTCAGAAATATGTTGTAATCTAAGTCAAAGATAACTAAAATTATATCCACTTCCTAGGTAACTATTTCTCCCTCTTTTGTCATCAACAAAAAAGGAGAAAGGGTAAGTCCAATAGAAAAACATAAATTAAGCTATGGTTTATCCTTTGATCCTTGGGACTGCCGAAGAGCCTTTAACAACTCATTATTGTCTACAGATGTAAGCTCAAGTGCTGTAAGCCTTGTGCTAAGTTCAGCTACATGCTCAGTTAGATCATCCATGCGAGAGGTGATAATTGCCTCAAAGGTATTAAATCGGTGCATGACAGAGGCTTGAAAACTATGGATGGCATCTAAGATTTCTGAAGAGGTTGGGGGAGCAATCAAGCTTAATATTAGAGAAGTGGGGGATGGAGCAGCTACAGACTGTGTTTGAGCAACTTCTCTTTACTCTCTTTCTTCCTGCCTTTGACTTTGAGCAAAAGACATTGGTTTTTGGACTTAAGCACCACCATGCTTTATATAATGAAACCTAAAGAGAGTGGTTTCATCAATGACAGTGAGACTAAGGACTTCTTCATCAAATGGATCAATGCTATGCTTCTCCAATATCCAAGTGATTAGTGAGCCAAAAGAGAGAGCAACCTTCTTGATCCAAGAACATCTGAGCATCTTTTCAATGATAAAGTATGGGATATTGAAGGAATCATTGTTAATGTGTAGTACATAGCAAACTGCTTAGATTCATTAGCATATGCCAAATTTCCTCCTTTATTAACCAAATAATTAGCTATGATATAATGTAGCAATCAGTTCTGTAGACTAAACTGAGTGGTTGGAAAATTGGCAATGTGATGGGCTGCAGGCTGGGGAAGCAAAGCATTCAGCACTATCCTAGCATCATAATTTAGGATAGAGCTTAAGGAGAAAGGGTGATCTCTAAACATATTTCCACTAGTATTAGCACCTAACCAGGTTCCTAATTGTTGTTGATTAAATTGGATGGTCTTCCCCCTAACTTTAGTATTCACATAGTGTTCAAATTCATCCCATTTCAAATTTGAATAGAAAACCTTAACTATCTTGGGGCCCCACTTTTTCCTGAATTTCATAAGTTTGTACAACCCAGCAGACTTCAACAATGAAAAGATAGGAAAATTTTCTTATTCAAAGAAGGGAATGTCCACATACTTATTAGTGGCAACAAAGTGATTGGCAAAGTTTTCTATGAAGGCTTGTTCTTGAGACGTAGAGGAAAACAATGTTGAAGAAGCATAGCCTTGGGAAGAGGATCTCTTAGTCTTCAATCGCTTTGTTATGGTAGCCATTAATGATAGATTGTTGAAAAAGGATGTTCAGCAGAGGCTAGGTGGGCGACTAATGTGAGATTGGTACCAAAATAGCAAGATTTTTGATTTAGGTCACCTAGGGTTTATCGAGCAGAAGGATTGAGAATTTGGAGACGAATCTTGATTGATTTGCTTGGAAAATTGGTAGGTTTTGGTCGCACTAAGGAGTTAAAGCAAGTGATCGATTTAATTTATGAGGTTTTAGATGTAGAAAACAGGAGAATTTAGAAAGGAAAATAGAAGGGGTTTGCAAGAAATAAGGGTTTTCTGGCTAAATAAGGCAGTTTAGAGCCTTGACAGTTGACTGTCGAGTCCTTGGGAGTCAACTGTCGAGTGACCATTAGGGGTAAATTGATTCCAGTAGCTCATCAGTCGACTGCCATATGCTTATCAGTTGATTGCTATGCTCTTGCAAACCCAGAATTAAGGAAGAACTTATTAGTCAACTGGTAATGCGTGGTAGTTGACTGTTGAGGGTCCAACTTTTCTGTTAAGACTATAGTGACTTACCAGTCGACTGCCATGATTTATCATTCGATTGCTAAGTGCTTGAAGATTATGAGTCGATTGGTACCGATGTGTCAGTCAAATGCTCGCTCTCTGTGATGGAATTACTTCGATTCAGTGAGATAGCAGTCGACTGCTATCGTTGTGGCAGTCAACTGGTACCTTTGTTAGCCAACTTTAGGTCCAATTTTGTGTCTTCTTGATATCTTATGCTGGTTTAATTTCAATTGTTCCCCCTATTTAATGGGTTTTAGTAAACTTTTGGCAATATAGCAACAATCTTGAACCTTTTCTTAGCCAAATCTCAGACAACCTTTTGGGATCAAAGGAGATCCTGCAAAACAAATCTAAGGCCACTCTGAAGCTTAAGTTAGTTCAAGTGAAAAGAGTAAACAAGGCTACAAATATGCTCAATGGGATGATGACAGTCCAAGTTCTTTTCTTATGTAACAGAATCTCTCTTCAAGAAGAGGTTTTCTAAAAATATCAGCAAGTTGATATTCATTTTGAATGAATTCTAAGGAGACATTATGATTAAGCACATGGCCTCTGATGAAATGATGTTTTATATCTATGTGCTTAGTTCGTGAATGCATGATGGGATTTTTTGTCAAGTTGATGGCACTGGTATTGTCATATTTTTTTTGGAATTTTTTCAAGATTCACATCTATATCTTAGAGTTATTGCTTCATCCATAAAACTTGTGCATAACAACTTTCAGCTGCTAACTACTCAGCTTCAGCAGTTGAAAGAGCTACACATTTTTGTTTTTTATTGAATCAAGATACTAATGATTTTTCAAGAAATTGACAGGTACTACTTATAATTTTCTTGTCAGTTATGCTACCAGTAAAATTAGAGTCAGAGTAACTTATCAACTGACATGGATATCCTTTAGGATACCATAATCCCATATTTGAGGTTCCAACCAAGTATCTGAAAATTCTTTTTATAGTAGTGAAATGAGACATTTTAGGACAGGTTTGGAACCTAGCACACATGCATACACTAAACATTATATCAGGTCTACTTGCAGTTAAATAAAGCAATGAACTAATCATACCTCTGTACTTAGTAATGTCAAATGGTTCACCTTCTTCATCCTTGTCTATTTTAATGGCTGAACTCATAGGAGTTCCAATTTCCTTTGCATTTTCCATGCCAAACTTCTTAAGTAACTCCTTGGTATACTTTGTTTGGCTAACAAAGATACCTTCTTTGAGTTGTTTTATTTGAAACCCAAGGAAGAAGTTAAGTTCTCCCATCATTGACATTTCAAATTCTCCCTGCATAAGTTTGACAAATTCTTCACAAAGAGTTTCATTAGTAGAACCAAGAATAATGTCATCCACATATATTTGAACAATTAATAAATTATTGTCTCTCTTTTTAATAAATAATGTATTGTCAACTTTACCTCTTGAGAAATCATTTTTTATCAGAAAATTACTTAGCCTTTCATTCCAAGCTCTAAGAGCTTGTTTTAACCCATACATGACCTTTTTTTAATTTAAAAACATGATTTGGTAAGTCTTGATTTTCAAAACCAAGAGGTTGCATAACATAAACTTCTTCCATTATGAACCCATTTAAAAAGGTACTCTTTACATCTATTTGAACTAGTTTAAAGTTTTTAGAACATGAAAAAGCTAAGAGCATTCTAATGGCTTCTAATCTTGTTACAGGTGCAAAGGTTTCATCACAATCTATTCCTTCTTCTTGATTATAATCTTTTGCAACTGGTGTAGCTTTATTTCTTACAACCTTTCTTGATTCATTTAGTTTATTTCTAAAAACTCACTTACTGCTAATAATAGGGTGATCATTGGGTATAGGAACTAAGTCCCAAACTTGGCTCATTTCAAATTGATTTAATTCATCTTACATAGCCAATACCTAATGTTCATCCATTAAGGCTTCTTCTATATTTTTAGGTTCAATTTTAGATAAAAGACCAACATCACAACCAGTATTCTTAAGAGAATTCCTAGTCATTACCTTTTGTGAAACATCACCTATTACTTAATCAATTGGATGATGCCTTACATTTCTCCAAGATTGTCGAAGAGTTGTCTCTACTTCTTTTTCTTCAACTTTTAGACTTGATGATTGACTTTTTCTTCTTTGTTGTATTCTTTATCTTGAATGCTCATATTCTCAAGTCCAACTGTAATGTCACTAGATGCATCTCTTGATTCAAGAGGATTAGATTCATCAAAGACAATATGAATAGATTCTTCTATGGAAGAGGTTCTTTTATTAAATACTCTTTACCCTTTGCTAGTACTAAAATAACCCAAGAAAATTGCTTCATTAGATTTAGCATCAAATTTTTCTAGATTGTCTTTTCCATTGTTATGAACAAAACATTTGCAGCTAAACACATATAGATGAAAGATATTGAGTTTTCTTCCTTTGTATAGTTCATAGGGGGTTTTATTTAAAGTAGGTCTAATTAATGCTCTATTCATGATGTAGCAGGCAGTATTTATAGCATCACCCCAAAAATAGCTAAGTAGTTGTCTTTCATTAAGCATTGTTCTAATAATTTCTTCTAAGATTCTATTTTTTCTTTCTACTACCCCATTTTGTTGTAGAGTTCTTAGACAGGAGAAATTGTGTTCAATTCCATTTTCTTCACATAAGTTTTCAAAGTGATTGTTTTTAAATTCTTATCCATGATCACTTCTAATTTTCACAATAGTTGATTCTTGTTCATTTTGAATAAGTTTAGCCAATTTGACAAAACATGTAAAGGCCTGATCCTTTTGGGAGAGAAACAAAGTCCAAGTAAATCTAGACAAGTTATCCACAATAACAAGCACATAATAATTTCCTCCTAAACTTTTGGTTTTGGCTGGACCAAATAAATTTAGGTGGAGAAGTTGTAAATGTAACATTCGCTCCTTCTACGCATTAAGAGATGTTTGTTGATTTTAAATGAATTAAATGTTTGTATTTGTTACATTAAATAGCATATAGATGCATTAGAATGAGATTTCTAGGTGAAGACAAAAAATATGGACTAAATTGAAAGGAAAAAGATGAAGTGAGAATGGATGTAAGAATTTTCAAAACTTTAGGGCAATAGACCGTAATTTTAATTGAAAGATTTACTGTAGCAACAGAATTTTGAAACTTCCTGCCAGTGAGCTAAGGATAAAATGGGAATTTAATATATAGTTGGAGAAATTATCATTTTGGGCTGAATAGTCGAGAATTTGATGTAGAGTTGCAAATGGTTGGACTGTCTATAAATAGGCCAACCCTTTAAACCCTTCATTTTGCTTTCTAAAATCTAAACTTTAGAGAGAGAAAGAGGACAAGTTAGAGAGAGAAAAAATTGGAATTATGAAGGAATAAAGCTGTTAATTGGATTTAAGCATTCCAAAAGCTAGGGAAACTTACCAGAACACTTCACCATCATCAAATACCAAGTCTAAATTAGCAAAAAGGTAGCAAATCACCAATCTCTCTTATTTTTAAAATTCACTATTCATGGTTAAAAATTCTAATTTTTCATAATTTTGAACTTAAGGGAGATTAAAACCTACATTCTTAGTATTTTTTTATTGCTATTGGATGTTTTAAATTACTTAAATTTCATAGTTTTCAAGAAAGAGTTTAAATCCAAGATTTGAGCATGAATTATTGGTGGTGTGGGCTATTTTCCTGTGGTAAATAAAGCTCCTATGCTGTTATTAAGTTTTTAATCATCAAAACTATTTTAAAACATGTTCTTGGGCTAAAATAATTAATTAATGACGAGTTTTAAAATAGAGCATAACACCGTAGTTGACTTGTAGACCCTACCAGTCGACTGTCATGCTCTTGAGTTGCCTAGAAATGTGTCCAAAATGCTAGTAGTCGATTGTTAAGGGCTGAAAGTCGACTGTCATGTTCTTATTTTTCAGAAATTAGCCAAGAATAGAATAATCAACTGTTGGGGCCTGGAAGTTGACTAATTGTCTATATTTGAAATATTTTTATGGACAAAAAACTGAAAGTCAACCGCCAAGAGGCTGGAAGTCGACTTGTAGCTCTTTGTTTTGAAAAATTTGACTCAATAACCTATTTTAATCTACAATTAGCCCAATACTTCACTCAAATGTAGAATTTAATCTTGAATTGTAATGGGTAACATGAGAAATGAGAATGTTTGAGAAATTATGAAAAAGAGAAGAGAAACAAGAGATTTTAATTGAGCATAAACCATAAATGAGAGTAAATGCAAATGGTTGATCCGCGAGAATAGCTGCATTTGGTTATACCGCAAGAAGGGATGCAATTGGTTATACCGCGAGAATAGCTGCAACTGGCTTTAATCCAGGAAAAGTTTTGCAGACGGTTAAATATGAGAATTAATGCTGATGGTTAACCACGAGAATGAATGTAGACAGTGAAAACCACAAGAGTGATTACAGGTGGCTCATGACCACAAGAGAACTCATTTATAAATGAAAATCTTTGAAAGAGTTATTTTATGATGCTTTTGACTATAGCTATATAAAATTGCACAATTTCTTTGTTTATGCTCTATATTGATATGAGAATATGAGTTGTTACCATTACAATCTGAGAATGCATCCTGTATGATGAATATCTGTTGAAGTGCATGCATAATCATAAGTATATGCATGAGATCTTTGTATAATCCATGTATATTATTCCAATAGCATAATATTTTAAATTATTATGAAAAAGAATGTAGTGAATTTTCGTATCCGTATAGTGGTACAAACAGCTATTTTTAAACATAGGTGATTATTGCTACTGAGAAATATTTCTCATTAAATGCTGGTTTGTATCAGATGCCTAGATACCAAGTGCTGTTGGAGGTAGAGATAAAAGTAGTAGAGATACCCTTTTTAGGGTATTTTCCTGTGATCACTGGACTATAGGTCCTATTTGTATTTGAATTACTACCCTTCCCCTGACTATATGCATAATTAGGAGTGCATAGTATTTTGACATGCCCATTTCCCTGAATCCTTATTAGTATTTTGAAAGGATCAAGAGTATGATTTTAGTGTAACTAAGGAGGGCATATATGTATTAAGATATGTGAGATAGAGAGTTTTGCTTAAAATAGGGTATGAGTGGTAGGCTTGTTGTCCCTTTACCTTGCTTAGGCTCACATATCTATATGTATATGTTTGGCACACACTATTGTGCATGTATGTATAAATATTATATACAGTTGAATGTGAGTGTGAATATCTTTATATTTATCTATCTCATTTAAATTACTTCATTTATTTTTGCTTTGTAACGTGTGAGAACCCGAGTGTAGCAACCCAAACTAATGGCACTCAATTATTTAACTTAGAAAAAGTTAAAAATATATTCGAATAGAGGCAGTAGTAAACTCATCAATCCTATATTATATCACCTTATATTTTTTAATCCACTTAGAAGGAATATAGGGTTGGGGGTGTTATAGTAAAGGCCTAGAGGAAGAGACAATATCTTTAGACTTAAAGGATGATTTAACTTATTTTCCTTTTTAACATGCATCACAGATTTTATCCTTTTCAAAGCTAATTTTAGGTAAACCTATTACTAAATCATTTTTAGCCAGTTTATCTAGAAGACTCATACTAGCATGAGCTAATCTCCTGTGCCATACCCAGCTATCATTACTTATGCTAATTAAACACTTTGAGTTTAAAGGAGGTTCCTCCTCTAAATTAACCATGTATACATTGTTAATTCTATTTCCTATTAATATGACTTTATTATTAGTCTTATTTTCTACAGTGCAATGATTTGAATCAAAGATTACTTGATTGTTTTTGTCACACAGTTGACTAATACTTAAGAGATTATGATTCAAACCTTCTACTAGTAAGACATTATCAATGGTGGTGGATGAATTCTTACTAAATTTACCTATTACAACGATTCTTCCTTTGCCATCTCCTCCAAAGGTTACTTTCCCTCCATCTTTGGGTTGAAGGGATATTAACTTGGATTTGTCTCTAGTTATATGTTTTGAGCATCCACTATCCAAGTACCATTTGTCACCATTTGCCTTCAGACAAGTCTGCAAACAAAAATTTCAACCTTTGTTCTTAGGTACCCAAATCTTTTTGGGTCCTTGTGAGTTAGTCATCCCTTTGGGAACCCACTAATTCTTGTTTTCAAAAAGTTTATTTTTCTTGTAAACACATGCATGTGAGCTATGACCGTTTTAACCATAATGAAAGCATGTGGTATAAGGACTACTAGATTGAATAGTAGGGACAAAGAAATTTTTGTAATACTTTTGTTTTATATTGGATTCATATCCTATACCAGTTTTTTTAAACATACATCTTTGTTTCCCAAAGATTATATTTAGATTATCTCTTCTATTTATAAATTTTGCTAAAGTGTTTGTCAAATCTTCCTTTTCAACTTTCAATTTTTCACACTCTTCACAAATATTGACACATATTTTAAGTTTTTCTAAAATAGAGATTTTTTGTTTTAGAATAAGATTTTCTTCTTTTAATGTACCAATTTCCTTTTCAAAATCAAGAGTTTTTTTTTTTATAAAGATAAAGCTTTTGCTATTTTCAGTGACTCACTATGTAGTTCCTCAAAAGCATTTAATAGTTCAGCATATGAAAGAGAGGATTTTTGATTTGATACCTGATCTTGTTCCTTGGCCATTAAGCAAAGATTTGCTTCTTCTTGCTCTCCATCATTGTCTTCATCACTGTCTCTCCATATTGATGAGACAAAAGCTTTATTCTTTTCCTTCTTCTTCTCAAGTGCTTCTTGCTTCTTTAGGTATTGGGGAAATTCCTATTTAATGTGCCCAGTTTTCCTGCACTCATAGCATGTTGGAGGTTCTCTGCTCCTATCTTGATTTCTTCTAAATGTTTTCTTCTTTTTGTTATTGAAGAATTTGCTAAATTTTTTCACGAATAGGCCAAAGTTTTCTTCATTTAACTCTATTCCTTCAGGCAAAGAACTTAAGCTCTCATCATATTCTTCTTCTTCTATTTGTTGTGAATAAGTTGCCTTGAGAGAAAGACTTTCTTCTTTTTGTCTTGCTCTTCATAAAGCATAAGATGTTGTAGTTTTGATTCATGCTCTTGAAGATTGCCAAAGAGAACTGATACTGATTTGATAAATTCTCCTCTACTTTCTTCAATGGCTGTCACCTTTGGTTGCCATTCCATGGGGAGAGATCTTAGGATCTTAGCCACAAGCTCCTTTGTTGAGTAATGTTTACCTAGAGCAGCCAAATGATTCACAATATGAGTAAACCGCATTTGCATTTTTTTAATTTGCTCACCTTGTTTCATTCTGAACATTTCATATTAGTGGGTGAGTTAGTTTATCTTATTTTCTCTAACTCCTGAAGTTCTATTATGAACAATTTCCAAGGCTTCCTATATTTCCTTTGCACTTTCACAATTAGATACTCTAAAGTATTCATCCTAGCTTAGTGCACTAATAAGAATTAATTTAGTCTTGGCATTTAACTGAACCTTTCTTTTATCTATGTCAGACCATTCATTTTTGGGTTTAGTAATTGTGAGGCCATTCTCTTCTTTCAAAGGAATATAGGGTTCATCTTCAATCACTTTCTAAAAATTTACATCTACTACTTCAAAGAATACTTTCATCCTGAGTTTCCAAAAAATATAATTTTCTCCATTAAAACCTAAAGGTTTATTGATAGAAAGTCCTTCAAGTAACAAATTATCACTAAAACCAGTCATATTCAACTCTTGAGACTATTAAGTCTTTTTACCATGAGTCAAGCTCTGATACCACTTGTTAGAAATGGTTGGCACCCAAGAGGTGGGTGAATTAGGTGTTAAAATTTTTTTTTGGAGAATTTAAAATTAACTCAAGTAGAAGTGTAGAGAACTTTTCTTTTGATATTAAAAACTGAAAGTGATTCAGTTAGATTAACTTAAAACATAACATTAAGAGTAGTATTATCAAGAAGGAAATTTTAGCAGCAAGAATCAGTAATGACAGTAAGATAAACTATTCAATAGTAAATGCAAAAGATAATGTGAGAAAATTAAAGACAAAGAGAGATTTATCTTGGTTCAGATTATCAACAAGCCTACATCTAGTCCCTAAGCAACTCTTGAGATTTTTTACTATTACCATAAGTTTAACAAGGGCACTTGTGAGTCACTATAGATTTTCTCTCTTTAATCTACTAAAGGAAAACCTTTCCTTTGACATCTCTCAGTTTAGAAGAAGGAAGTTTATCAGCCCAGAAATTCTCTCAATGAGAGTAAATTTTACAAAACAAGAACTGTTGGAAATAATAGTAAACAGAGCTCAAATAATTTTCAGAAGATAATTTTCATTCTTTTTTTTTTCTACTACTTTAGAGGCTTTTCAGAGACTTTATATATAGAATTTTTACAAGAGAAAAGGTTAAAAATCCTCTCAAAAAATGAATCAAATGAAATCTCTACAAAAATAGCCATTTATATTTAGCCTGATGTCATCTCTACAAGCTGCAAGTCGACCGCTATGATATGCCAGTCAACTATCGTGTTCTTAAATTTAAATTTTTTGCAGTGCAGCATGCAGCAGTCGATTGATGCCCAGTTGGCAGTCAATTAATGACATTCTGGAAAGTTTATTTTTCAAAACAATGCAATTGCAGTCAGCTGCTATTTCTTGGCAGTCGACTGGTGACTTTCTGGAGGGATAAATTTTCAAAACAGTATTATGGCAGTCGACTGTTGTGCCTTTAGTACAATTTTTTAGCTGCCAATGGTCTATCAATCAACTATTAACATCTAGTGGTCGACTGGTAGCTCTCTATTAGCCATGAGTACCTAGCAGTCAAATGGTGGCATTTTGTTTGTAATTTTCAAAGCTCTACATCTACCAATTGACTGCTACTTTGTGCAAGTCAACTGTTAGGTGAGATTTTTGCCTTTTGAGTGAAAATTTTACTTTGAAAAAGCCACTTATACTTTGGAAAATAATCTCAAAAGTTTGGAAAATGATTTTAAGCTCAAGTATCTATTATATCCTTACAATTTCAAGTCTTAATTGCTTATCTAATTTTTTGTTCTCCTTGGTTTGCCTTGATGAGCCTTTGGACTTGATTTTCCTAAAATTATTCAATCTATTTGTTATCATCAAAATGTCTTTAAGAGTCAAATGCTCAATGGGTCAACAAGTTTCATCTCAAGATGGTGACTGAAAAGTTTTGCTTCTTGCCTTTGCACTTTTTAAGAGTGAAAATCAATCATCTTAGGAATGATTCTTAATGTATCTTTGCTTGCATGTAGTAAAGGACAAAACAAATCTTTGTCTGATATTAGATAAACATGTAATGATAATTGTGGCTGTTAGTAAGAGAAAGCTTTCATGGTAACTGCCATATACTCATCATGTGTTTTACATTTGACACCTTACAAAGCAACGTGAACGTTAAGTTTAGATTAACCCTAAGTATAGCATTTGAGGTAATTCTCATTGGTGCTATTGGGAATTTCATTAAAATTTTGTGTAAGCCACATCATACTAAGCCGTTGTTCATCAATCTCACTTGTCGGCATCACCACTCCCAATAAATGCCCGCACAGAAATAGATAGTTCCATTTAGTTGGCCCTATCACTGGTGTACTGTCACATGGGAATCCCAATTGTATGACTACATCTTCAAGGCTAATGGTGTATTCCCCTTGTGTCATGTGAAACGTATAGGTCTCAGGGCGTCATCTCTCAACCGAAGCCGACACTAGACCTCCATTAAATTTGAAAGTGCCAAGTCAGGCAACCTCATAAAATCTAACTCGTATTAAGTAAGGGACAATGATAGTAGAAGGTTATCCATTACTATCATGTGTGTCTTGTCGGGGTGTTAGTAAATGTTCACCATGTTCATCCCACAAATGTTGTGAGATGTGTTCTTGTTGTTTCGTTAGGAGAGATGCATCAAGTGGTCTAGGTTGGATAATTTCACGTCTTGGTATCATGGAGATGGAGAAGTTTTGATTTGTAGAGACTGAAAGTTTTTTGGGAAGCAAATATGAGTTGGTGAGTTGTGAAGAAATTTTGAGAGTTTCCTTACATGAAGCAAATGTGAAACGTGAGAATGAGGAGGAATGTTTGAATTTATAGGCAAATATAATTTTTTTTATAATTAATATATAACTTTAATTAGTTTTAGTTAGTCATGTTTATAAAAAATTATAAATTGTTAATTATCTCTGTTAAATAAACATTATAGATAACTATAATTTATTTTAGTTTATTTAATTATATACTTTTAGATAATTATATTTATAACAAATTATATTAATTTAAATATTTATATTAAATTAACTTAATTCAAATAATTATAATTACATTTTTATTTACTTAATTTAATATGTTCGATTACTTTCATAACTTAATTATAATTATTTTATTTATTTAATATAATAAAAATTATTTGTAATTAAATTTATATATTTTATATATTAAAATTAATATTATTAATGGTAAAAGATTAATTAAATTTATCTAATAAAATAAGATATAAGATTAATCAATATTATTATTTAATATATAATACCAAATAATATATAATTATATTATATTATATTAATTATTATTAAAATAAATTAATTTTTTTATTAATAGTGCAACTTATGCAAGGGGCCTTGGCCGTTGAATAAAACTATCCCCTAAATGATAATTCATTCCTTGAATGACAATTCTTTTAGGGCCAGCTATGGCCCTGTTGTTTACTTGAATTAGTGACAATTTTATAGGATTCGTCAGTCTAATCAGTGGGTCTCATAAAATTATAAAAAAAATATGAAATTTGTTGCGTAGAGCAGTGAGTCCCTGACTTATCAGGTCTGGGACTTGTTGCTCTAATATTATATTAAAAAAAATTGACTAGCAAGTATCACGTAGCACTCATAATTTATATGAAACAAATATTACTGCTAGATTATGCACATCATCCCTAACAGATTAAGAATAGTGCTTTAGGGTCAAAAAGTGAAAGAAATTACATCAATTAATAAAGATTAATTATAAAACTGAATCTAAAAAAAGGTAAGGAACAAATTGAAATCTTGAAATAAAAGAATTAATTTTAACCTAAATTATAACATTTAAACTAATGCACTAAACCAAATAAAGTTTTGTTTTAATTAATGGTTATTACTTTTAGTCTACTAGTAAAGGCTGAACCAAAATATAACTAAATTTCTAGTTTGACCTTAAACATAAGAGAGTGGCTTAACAATCTCTTGTTGAGTCTCACCAAGTAGACCAATGAAAGCTTATTATAACAGGAATTAGATTCTCTAAAGTTTATTTTTAATAAAATTTGGTGAAGTTTGCTAAAATGAACCATTAACTTGCTAATAAATTAATATATAAAATGTAATTTATTTTTATCTTTTAAATCGTTAACACATTAACGTGTAAAATAATAATTTTAATAAATTTCACGAAACTTCACTTTGAAAAATCCAATTGCATTGCAACAACATAGCTTTTGCTGACAAAATCTCAGTCATACGGTAAAATTACGACTTTAAAATGGTGAGATGGAATCAAAAGCAAATCTCTAAACTCTTGAGATTACTAGCTTTCTTAAGGCTTAATTTGTTCATTTGAACAACAAATCTCAACGTGAATTAGTAAAATTTTGGTAAATAATTATCATTTCAATTAACAAAATATTAAATTTGATACTAAAATTTGAATAAATGATATGATAAAAGGGTCGAATTGAATTATATTATAAAATAGGAGTATCAAGAAAATTATATTAAAATATTTATAAAACTAACATATATGCATTTAAGCCTTTTCTTAACTACATATAGATAACCGACTCAAATTGCTACTCCTTTGGCCTTTGCTACTCATATTTTAGACAGAGGATCGTTTGGTCCTAGGATAAATTTTTCATTCATGAGAATATAATGTAAATCTCACGGAATGTAATTTATGAGGATATGATTTTTAGGAATTAATGTTGTTAAAATTATTTGGTTTGCTTTAAATGTTGTTAGGAATATTTTATAATATTCCTACAAATATTTCATAATATTCCTACGAATATTTCATTGATACATTTGGTTCACTATTCTTAAAATGATAAATAACTTTTCTAAAATGTCCTTAATAACTTTTATTAAAATTAAATTTATTTTATTTTTAATAAAAAAATATATTAAGGACATTATAGTAGAGATTGCCACCAATAGCTTTCAAATTCTTAATTTTTTTAATATATTCTTTTAAAATAATCGGTTGCTTGCGACTTATAGAGTGTCTACCTATATTTATCATTTGGTGACCGTTAGAGTTGCCATCAAAGGGCTTGATATTTTTAATTCGTTTTAAAAAAAAATTGGTGGCAACTTACATGGTGACACCACTTATACATGCATTTGGTGGTGACTTCACGTATAAAACCATTTGACGGCGACCCTAGTCACTACAAAGGTCCTGCAATTTTTAAATCTTTTTAAATTTATTTTTTTAAAAAAATAAATCAATGGCAACCTAATGGATCTTCTTGTATACAAACATTAGATGGTAACTATATAGTTGCCACCAAAGTCCTATGATTTTTAATTTATTTTTTTAAAAAATAATTGATAACGAGAGATCACATCACCATTTATACATATATATATATATATATATATGTGTGTGTGTGTATATATATATATATATATATATATATATATATATATATATATATATCATTTGGTGGCGATTACTGTCACCACTGAAGTCTTGTGTTTTTTAATTTTTGTAAAAAAAATTAAATTGTATTGATACATATAGTTAATGGTGACTTAACTCGCTATCAAATGTGTTGACCGTGTCATCACTTATAACCTATTTTGGTTGCCACCGAAGGTAGATTAAAAATGATTATTAGTGAAGACTTGATTTTCTCACCATCGAAGGATGACTTTTGGCAACCAAAATTTGGATCGTTACTGAAAGGTCACCACTGATTATATAATTTTTTGTAATGTAGAGATGACATTAATTGTGATGGCAACCACACTTGGAGGCGATGACCAATGGAGAAGATAAACATGTAT
Organism: Senna siamea; assembly: GCA_031216115.1. NCBI lineage: Eukaryota > Viridiplantae > Streptophyta > Magnoliopsida > Fabales > Fabaceae > Senna > Senna siamea. The sequence goes on from CM062356.1 coordinate 18,561,693, forward strand.
AAGGATAAATAAGTTATTTTATTTTATTTTATATTTTAATTAATAGAAAGAATTAAAATTTTTTTAGGAGAATATTCTTAATAGTGAATTAATTGGACTAAAGTCTATGTTCTGAAAATAAGCGAGAGAGAAGTATAATTTACTCATATCTTTATTATTATAAATTTAATTATTTTTTATTTTTTAATAAATTATAAAAAAATAAAAATATAGCAATATTATATTCTAATTAAAAATATATTTTATGTCTTTAAATTTTATATTAATTTTTAATTTTTTTTACAATCACTTTTGTTATTAATGGTAATTATAATAGTGGATAGAAATTTGGTTGGGGTTAATCACAAAAATTTAAAGATAAAATTAAAAATTAATGTTAAAAATATAAAAAATACTTTTACGTATTTTGTATTAAAATGTGAAAAAAATTACTTGTGCTTACTTAGCTCGGAGGCAATTTGGGTTTACTTATTTTGACAACACATGGTGATGGTAATGATGACAAAAATAGTGATAATAGTGATTGATGTGGTGGTGATGGTATTAATGGTAATTATAATAGTTGGTAGAAGTTTAGGTGGCGTTGGCACGAGAGTGATATATACTAATAGAGGTGGTGATGGTGATAGTACTGACGGTGATAACTTTAGAAACAAAAGATAAAATAATTTAGTCTCTTTCATTTAAATAAAAAGTATTCTCATGAGTGTTTGGTTTATGTAAATATTTTTTATTTTTATTTTTTATTTTTATTTTTTAAAATTTTAAAAGTATATTATTTATATAAAGTTAAAATTTTGTTTATATTTATTTTTAAGTTAAATGACTTAAATTATTATTTTTATTAATTTTTAAATTTAAATATTATTAAATAATAATAATATTTATATGATTGAAGAGTTTATTTTTTTAAAAAAATTACAAAAGTAATATAAGTTATTACGTAAAAATGCTAAAAATGTCTTTTAGTTGTTTTTTGTTTCAGCCTTTTCTTGAAAATATTTTTAAATAATATTTTTTTGTTAAACTTTACCAAACTTATTTTCAGTCACATTTTTTGTTTTTAGTAAAATTGAAAACAAGAAACTGTCAAAAGTAAACATACTGTAACATTGCCATTTTCTACGGGTTTGGTTGGAAAGATGGTTTAAGAGTGAAGTGGCTTAAAGTTCTTAACTGTTGGTTTAAAGTTTAATAGTTTAAATTTTAGACTCTTTTAAATTGGATAGTTTGAGATGATTTATAAATTTTAAATCTTCAAATCACCCAATTTTATTAATTAAATTATAAAATTTAAAGAGTAGAGAATAATTTACTCTTTATTATTTTTAAAAATTTTTAATTAATAAAATGATTTATCTAACTTACTCCACATCTACTCTATTCTCTTCAAAACTCTCAATAAATGAGTAGAAATGTTAAAATAGGTGAAGTTTTAGAGGCTAGCCTGTTGAGCATTATAAATTTTATAGGGTTTGACTAAAATTTTTTTGACCTAACTCCAAAAAAATAGGGTCAATTCAAGATAGCTCAATTTTTTTAAATATATGTTTTTTATTTTTAATATTTGTACAATGAATTAGTTTCATAACTTTAACTTTATTCAAATTGTATTAATTGTTTTAGCTTTTTTATTTAATTTATTTATTACCTAATATACAAATATAATACTCCATATTTTTCAAAAATGTTTTTCTTGAACCTGCCTACCAATCGTTCCCTAAGGGATTGAGATATGTATAATGTAGCTTTGGAACTGCAAAATCATTTTTAGTCAATTGAATTGCACAATTACATAAGATTGACGTTAATTAAACCAGACTCCCTCTAACAAATTCCTATCTCTTAAAGCTAACACGAAACTAGAAGATAGAGCAAAATGCCAACCCCACATAATTGAAAGTGTGATTCATTGGGATCAATAAGTCCAGTTAGATCAGAAAAGTGCGTTGAGATCAGCATATATATATATATACAGCATCAACAAATTTCAAAATTATTAAAGTGTGGGTAACTCCAACATTATTAATTTCCTTTCTTCGGTTTCGGTTTTGATTTTGACATCATATTATTTGTATGTACGTGTGCATGCACATGCAGTGTGGACCTTTGAAAAGAAGGTGGATCATCTATATTTTATGTGGTGGATTTTTTTGCTAATTCTATTTTGATCTTGCATACATGTACACTACAAAAAAATCAGTATTTATTGGCGATTTTTTTGTAGTGGTTCACTAAAATTGTCACTAAATGATATATTTTGTGACAGTTTGGAAAGTGTCAGTAAGTGTTGTAATTTTGTAATGATTGTTCACATTTGTTGACAGTTAAAGTGCTGGTATATGAAAAAATAAATATTTTTTTAAAAAATTAAATTTAGCGACGGTTCTTAAGTGTCACAAAATGGCATTTCCTGACACTTTAGTAAGCGTCACAAAATGTCACTAAAAAAAATTGAAAGTTACTGGCAATTTTTTTCTTGCGTTTCACTTAAATTGAAATCCCAAATTTCCATCGCCTGCAAAATCCCAAATCGTGACTCTCCTTCGCGCTCTTGCCTCTCACAATTAAATTCACCATATTTCAAAAGTTTTCGTCGCTCCATCTCTTACAGAATCATGATACGACGACTACTGTTGCCTTCTTCATCTTCATAGGCAATATGTTCTGCATCATCTTCACGGTGGAGGAGGAAGTGCGACCGTCTTCAATTTATGCTTTAAGGGGTTTTCTCAGTTTAGACAGAGAGGTTTGTCTTCTATGCTCTTATCTATTACTTTCGTTCCTTTTTCTTCATTTTTATTTTGATTGTGGTTTAGGGTTGAGAGGAACAATATATTTCACTCCTCTATTTTTCGATAAAAATGGATTCTGGTATGTCTTGGATGTTAATTGTAGTTGGAAATAGTTAATATCTCAATGTTGTTTTTTGCCATAACTTGATACTTCTAGGTTGATAGGTTTCCCAATTGACAGATGAATAAATTGATTCATGTCTTGGCTTTCTGTCTCCTTTTATATTAGATGTTAGTTACTTATACCAAAGAGAGTGTAGATTCTGTTTCAAATTGATTTAAGCGTTGAAAAATGTTTATAAGAATGTGAAATGGTATGTGGTATATTTTTGGAATAATTGAATTGGTGCAAATTAAGTTTTTTATGCTTTCATCTTTGTATTGAATCCATGTGCTGCTTTTTTTTATTCATTTTAAGTAGTATTGTCAATCCAAAATGCATTGTTTGTGTTCATCTATGTTTTAAGTCCATGAAAGACCTATTTTACTGCATTTAAAATGGCACAACCAATGAAAAATAAAGTGTTCAAGCTTTTTTTCCTGTTTTAAGTCCATCTAGAGGTAATTTAAGTGATGGTTTTATTTTCGTTCTTGATTTAAATCTGCTTTTAATGATTTTAAGTGATGAGAAGTTGATTTAAATACTAAATAAGATATTTTGTGTTTTTGTTTCTAGTTTAAATTTGTTTTGGTTATGCTTAACATGCTTGGAACCATCTGAAACATAGATAATTATGTTTTGATGATGTTTAGAAGGCTGGGAAGTTAAGTGAGGTGTTGAATAATTTGTTTAGAGGCTTCCTTTTCTAGTTCATATTTGTTTTGGCCATGTTTAAAGCGTTGTTGAGTGCTGAGTGAGATGTTTCATGCTTTTGCTTTTGATTTAAAATTTTTTTGGGATGCTAAGAAGTTTACTTAAAAGACTAAATAAAGTGTTTTATTGTTTCTATTTTTGGTTTAAACCTGTTTTTAAATTATTAAAGTGTTAAGAAGTTGATTTAAGGGCTAAATGGAAATTTTCCTGTCTTTGCTTTTGGAATACATTTTTTAAATTTTTAAATGTTTTTTTTGGAGTCAAAGTATGTGTGTGAGCATGTAAATGTTGCCCATTCTATGATAAGCATGTTCTCCATCTTAAAGTGCATGTTTTAAAAGTCAATATATGTGTAAGAACATGTAGGTGCTTTCATGTTGTCTTAAGCATGTTTTTAAATCCTAAAGTCTATCTTTTGGAGTCAACATGTGTATAAGAACATATAGAGGCAATCCACTCTTTTGTGAACCTATTTTTAAATCTTAAAATGCATGATCTAGAGTCAAAAACATGTACAAGAGCATGTAGTTTCTGTCCATTTTTTCTTAAGCATGTTTTCACATTTTAAAGTGTATATTTTGGAGTCAAATCGCTTGTAAGAACATATAGGTGTTGTCCCTTCTATTTAAGCATGTTTTTGCATCTGAAAGTGCTGGTTTTAGAGTCAAAATATGTGTGAGAACATGTATGTGCTGTTTTGTTCTCGTAAATCATTGTTTGCAGCAGTTTGAGGCTTCTTTCATGGTTTCTTTATGCTGTCATGTTATCCATTTGTTGTTCAGTCTTTGTATTTCAGACTCATGGTGATTTTAGGCTTCCTTTTTTGGTGTTTAAGTGCTGTTATGTAATCACATGCTTCCTTGTTTTCGTAGTTCATATTTATAGCATTTTTAGGCTTCTTTTTGAGGTGTTCAAAGTTCTATTATGTTACCATGAATTGTCTTGTTCTCATTAAGTGACGTCTATCATGTGTTGAAGCTTTTCATGGTGTTTAAAATGCTATTTGAATGGTTGATGTCTATCTTACTCTTTACCATATCAAACCCATTTTGAAGTACTTGAATGGTGACAATAAAGTGCATTTTTTTTAATATTGGTGTTTAGTCTTCTTTTCACCACTAAAGTCCATATTTTAAAGTGCTCAGATAAGGATCTAAAGATCTCAAGATCTATTTTATGGTTTAAAGTTGTTTTGGATGCTAAATAGAGTGTCTCATGTTTTCGTTTATGGTTCAAAGTTGTTTTGGATGCTAAATGAAGTGTCCCATGTTTTTGTTTGTGGCTTAGAGTTGTTAACAATGCTGAGGATGTCATTTAAAAGGTCAATGTTGGTCCAAAATTTTGCTAGATTGATGTGGTAAACGTGGGTTATTTTGAGAAATGCTTATGAATACTTTTAGTTGCATTTGTATCTTGAGTTTGCCTTTGTTTTGGAATTGTTAAAGTAGGTTATGTTTGGAACATAAAAAAAGGAGTATAATTTCTATTTGGGGACCGTTTCGTGGTGTTATTGAATGCTTTTCATCAACACCTTTAATATACTTTATTATTATTATTTTTAATACAAATGTTTTGGCTTGTTTTTAAGGTATTATATCTTTTTTTATACTTCAAAATTTTGCTTTAATTTTATTCAAATATATTTAAAATTTGTTAATTATATTAGGTACTAGATACAAGTAGTGGACAACTATCAGTAGGACGTCACTCCTCAGCAAGTGAAGATTGTTTAATGATAGGAGATATTAGTGTTTTGTAGGACATTAATCTAGTGTTGGTAGACTTTTTTGAAGTTAAGAAGAAGCAATTGGTGTTTTGTAATTAATATTTTTGGATATTTAATAATATGTATTTAATGATAGGATATATTGATAGACAAAATTATTTAGGATAATGTTGTATATACTTTGAAATTATTATTAAGAAATTATATACTTTTATATTTATTGTAAACTTACTTAAATTTTTTTGAAAAATAAAAATTTAACAATTGCGGTGGTTACAAAGCGTCACAAAATGCACTATCATTGCAAAATTAACATTTGTGGTGATTTTAGACTGCCACTAATACTAATGGTTTGGAATCGCCACAACCACAACATGTCAAATTTGGTGATAGTTTGGAACCGTCAGTAGTAGTGATGGTTTGGAATCGCCGCAAAATGTAAAACATTTTGTGATGATTTCTGACAGCCACTAAATATATTTAGTGACGGTTACTCTAATGATTGATCGAAAGTATCACTAAATGACATCTCGACGCATACAATTCTGTTGGTTGACCAAGCGTTACAAAATATTTTTTGTGAGGGTTCAACTGCCACAAAATGTCATTTTTAAACGTCACTAAATGACATTCCTTTTGTAGTGGTACCACAGCAGATTTATTACGTTCAACAGCAACATATGTGAGGAAGCATTAAGTGTATCTCATGAGTTGGAACAATCTTGACTGTGTGGCGGCACAACATCATCTGATTTTTTTTTTGTTTTCTATATGTATTTTTTATAAGAGATAATTTTATTCGAAGTAGTCGAATACTATTAAATGTGAGATTCGAATCTTAATTTATCAAGTTATGAAAAATTAGTCCCTCCCACTAAAAAGCTTATCAGGTTAAGACTTAAGAAATATTGTGGATTGAGTTGGCATTTTCAAAGCTAAATTATTACTACAAAAATTTAAGTACTTGTCGGAGATGAGTTGCAGAATACACTTAAGGTTACTGTATATATATTTGTTGGACTTCATAGTTTGCAATTGCATTTAATTAGAAAAAGACTGTGTGATCCCACCACCTCACTTATTTTGAATTTTGGTATCTTTTTGAAGCAAAGTAAGAAAAAAGCCAAAGGGTGTGTGTGTGTGTGTGATAACGTGTTCACAACTGGAAGCAGCAAGTGGATTGAGAAGAAGTTCCTTTCCTCATTGTCTCTATCAAATAAACCTATAAAAAAATTACATATTTTTAGAGTTAAACATGATGTATATGTCAACCTCAACATTTTACAAAATCAACAAAGAAGTATATATGTATGTTGGCTGCAACTCATTATAGTAATTCTAATTATTCTTCGTCAATTACTCGCTCAATCATTCTAACAATTGAGTTAAATTGTCCGTTAGAGTCTGCAATGAAGGTAATTGGCTCTTAACAGTCATGACTATTCTATATCTCGCAATGGAATAAGAAAATACATACGACTTCACCATTTGATCGATCCATTTTTCATCTCATAGGAAATGAAAGTTGTACCCTTAACTCGGTATGATTTCACCAAGTTGGTCCTACCTAATTTTACAATACATTTTGACATCTTCACTCTCTAAGTTTAAGAGTAATTTTGTATACACTTAGGTTGTGTTTGGATAGTAACATTTTGAATTTCATGAAATTTTAAATGTAGGTAATTTGAATTACTACAATTTAAATACCTAGCATTTGAAATATCTTGTTTGGATAGAGCAAGCAATTTAAAATGCTTCAATTTAAAGTTTTAGCACTTTGAAATATCTTATTTAGATATAGTAAGTAATTTAAAGTGTTTCAATCATTTGAGTGCATTTTGATCAAAATAAATTTAATTGTAGCTTATCTTTTCATTTTAATAAAAATGTATGAAGTTTAATTTTACATAATAAAATAGTGAGCTATATAATTAAATTATTTCTCAAAATGAGAAAGAACAACTTATCCAAATTATTAACATCAAAAAAATAAATCAAGATTCTATCAAAATAAATAAATAAATTGAGAAAATTTATATAATAGAGTATCAAATGATTAGACTTTAATAAGCATTGTCAATGGATTACTAGAAATTAATTATACTTTTTCTCTAAATTATTATTTTTAATTTGCAAACAATTACATTTCAATATTTATTTTATGATTTAAAATTATTTTGATAATTTAAAATGAAATTAATCTGTGAGATAACACGAATCTCATTTTTATTAATTAAAAAAAAGAAAGGAACAAAGTTTAAAATAAAAAATAAAGTATAAGAATAGAAAGAAAATATTTAAAAAATAAAAAGAAAGGAAGAGAAAAATAAAGCAATTAGTATCAAACCAAAAAAATTAAAAAGAGACACGACATTAAAGAAAGAGATGTTTGCAAGAGATTTGAGAAATTTCACTTTTAAATTACTAAAAATTTTAAATGTACATGCATTTTAAGTCAAATAGTAAATTTGTTACATGGTAATTAAAGTACTTTAAAAAAATTACTTTGTTCCTTAAATTTACCTTGTCCAAGCACACTCTTAGTGTTCATACAGTGAAGCATAATGAAAAGTTAATATGAAATCCTTATAGTGGGACCTGTTATAAAGATTCAATTTCTACTCTGTTTAATTTATTGTATATACTCAAAGAAAAATTTCCTTAATTAGTTTAATTGTGTTGGAGTCTTTAAAACTAGAACATGTGCGTGAAATTCCCAAATTAGGTACATTTCGTTGTAGTGTAGCTTTTGGTGTATGAATACTACTTTGTAAGAAGTCACATGAATGTGCAAGATGTGTTTGGATCTTGCAATTCCTTTCCTTATACTAGTACGTTTCTTTTGACTAGTGTCGAAGGTACAACAAACAAAGCGTTACAAATTAGTCGTTAATTCCTACTTTGGATTGTTCATGCCAACAATGTTCTTTCTTCACCTACAAGTTTTGACGTTTCGCTTTACTTTTGGTGGCTCTCTTATTTAATTTTAATTTTTTGGTGAACTAGATGTTAGGCAAATTAAAGCTGTAAATTAAAACTTACTTTGGTGAACATATAATATTCAGCTATGATTTTTTAAGTTATAAATTTTGATGAAATAATGAGATAAAAAGAAAAATAAATTAAAAATTTATTATCTATAAATTAAGATTTTTATTTATTTATTTATATCTTTTTATCAAATTTTACGGTTTAAAGATCTACTATTACAGTATTCATTTATATTACAAGAAAATATAGTTTAATTGACTAATATTTTAATTAATAAAAAGTTAGTATATGTTGAAAATCAATCAATAAATCAAAAGCTTTTAGAAATTAAATCGTATAAAACATGTTTTAAAATTATACAATTCGTTGTTCAAAATTCTTGCTCCCATTATTTTGCCACCATATCCAGATCTAACTATTTTAAAAAATGAGTTACGTGGATTGAGTCAGCAAAGAGACGTAGTTCATGAAAATTTCTGTATTAAAAACTTGAATGTGTGCATATAAAATGACCCTTTATTTACTTATGTTTCGGACGCACAGAAGTCTATATTAATTTTTTTTAATTTTTAAAATATAATATAAAAATAATTATTATATTTAAAATAATAAATTAAATAATAAAAATTTAACTTTTTAATTTTTTGTTATAATTTTTTATTATTTTCATAACATAATATATAATTTTATATTACATAATATATAATCTTAAAAATCACTTTAAAGATATAATAATAATAATAATAATAATGAGGGCATGACATCTCAGCTAACTAAGTCTGTTATTTCCTTGTCACAAACGTGCCTGTGTAAATCTATAATGTATCTGAATGTGACACTGGAGTCGGTGAGGGAGACTCGTGTTGTGGCCAATAATTCTTGTCCAGAAAAAATGACATATCAAATTGGAGAACCCTCAAAGTATAAAACTAAACTGAACCATATATATATAAAACCAAATAAATATAAAAGTTTTAATCTTATTAAACTCGTAAACAGTCCAATATGACCCAAGGAATAAATGCCATATGTGTCTCTATCTCACATAATTAAAGCGGTTGTAGATGGAGAAAGTTGAATTCTTTTCTTTTCTCCTCTTCACTTCAAAACCACAAGTCTGATATATATATATATATATATATATATATATATATATATATATATATATATAAGCATGAAGCATCTATTCAAAAAGGCAAAGTAAAGGTTTTGATTAAACTTTCTAAATAATCATATGGTCATCTAATAGGATTAATTACTCCCAACCCCTTATAACAATATTAAACACTTTCATTCGAAACTATTTGGTAGCCAAAAAAGGTTGGGCAGGGTTAAAAAGTGTTCAACTTTTCAGAGAACTCAAATATCTATCTGTCTTTACACTACTGCATGCCATGGTAGAGAAAAAAAAAATCTTAAGAAAAATATATTTGATTTCTAAATTTTACAAACATACACTTTCATCTTAAAAGTTTATCACTCATTAGTCTTTATAGTTATATAGTATAAATGTTTATTTTAAGACAATTCTATCAAAATATTATCAACTATTAAATATGAATATTTTTTTAACAAAATTTTAAACTGTGATTCATCATATTCTTAGTCTGAGTTTGGAGTATTTGTTGAGGTGTACCTAAGCAACTTTAGTTGATAAAGGAAAAACATGAATTAAAAAAGAGAAAAGGCCAGTGGCTGATGCAAAACAATAATTGATGGATAACAGTGCAGTTAAATCATGCTTAATCAGAGTTCATAATTTATATATATATTCTCATTATTGAAGATTATGTCAAATATATATAAAGCACCATGTGGGGTTGGCATTTTGCTTTGCCTTCCTTTTATGAAAGATCTGATATTGATTTTCTTTTATCTCTTTTCTCTGTTCCTTCAGCTGGCAAGTTGGCACTTGCTCCTTTTGATAATGCTTGCACAAACTCAAAATTAAAGGAGCGGGGTCATGAAGTTTAAGTGCCCTAGTGTGTATGTATGTGTGTTGAGTGTTCTTCTGGTGGCTGGACAGTGGCCACGTTAATCATAATCATACATGCCGTGACAAGGAGTGCACAGAAGCTCATGTTGTTCTACACCAAAAAAAAAAAATAATCTTCCTAATCTTTTCTTATAAAACCCTTAATAAATTGTGGTTTTTTATTTTGTCATGAAAATAAATTGTGGTATTTAAAAGCATAAAAAGACATATTATTGAGCAAAATTGGTATATTTATCATTTGCAGGGTCCCCCACACTGGAGAGAGTGAAACGTATGTGGGAGCACTTGTTAGTCAGTCATAAATGTGAAAGCTTGGTCTTCTGCTTAATAAAGACCCCATTTTTCACCCCTTGCCTCCCTCTCTGTGTTAGTGGGTGCGCGAGAGAGCGTGTGTATGGCTGAACGAACTCACTAAGCAATAAGCATAGTGGTATTGGTATTGGTAAGCTTGGTGGGTCTGGACTCCGAAAGACTGCAAGCACTGATTTTTATTTGCTATTTCTGGTTAATCTGGGTATTCCAGATTGTGGGTCTGTTTCAACACGACAAAATGAGTTCTGATGAGAAGGATGTGAGTGGGGAACACGATGCCACTTCGTGCAAAAGAACAGTTTCTCTTCCAGTTCCCAAGGTAACCCTTTGTTTTTCAATTGCTGCTGTTGCTGTTGTTTCTTCTTCTTCTCTGTTTCGCTTCATCCTGCAATTTGGGGGATGGGGCTGGTTTCTGTGAAGGAGTAGTCTGTATTTCAGCTTCGAAGATGCTTTTTCCTTTTCTTCTTGTCTATATCATCTGTATGTATTTTAGTTTCAGAGTTCCAAAGTTTTTTGTTTGGATGATGAACTTTTACAAGGAAAAATTCAATTTTTTTTTTCAGGTCAAATGTTTGAACCAACCCTCTCACGGTTCCTTGTCCGTACTCTCTATTAAGTTTGTATTGTATGATTGTGAAGTCATCCCTTTTTTTTTTTTTTTTGTGTTTCTTGATAACTGAATGGTTTTTGGCCTGAGGATCTCAATTTTTTTTTGGTAATCTTTGCTCTATTTGAATTGCAACTATGTCCATGGGATATGCTGTTATATAATATTATACCTTCAATTCTGTGCATTTCCTCTTCTTTTACTTGGTAGCAAGTAAGTTTGTTCTAATTCCTATATGCGTGGATGCACACTGAGTGCTGCGGGGGTCAATCTATTTCTAATTTTGTAGTATGAAACTTCTTTCAAGTTGATAATTACCCCTTGAAACTTGAAACCCTTTTGAGAACAACACTGTGGCACAAATTAAATAAAAGAGTTAGTTCTTCTGCAAATAAGCTAGCAAGTTATTACTCTGAAACCTCAACTTCTTATATGTCAGTGTGTCATATATAGTTGGCACTCAGGTATCCAGAAAACCTAGTTGGTTGGATCCTGGGGTTGCTGGACAACGCATTGAGCAACTTAGATAAGTTGCTCAAAATTTCTGGTGCACTTTGATTCCAAATGAAGTGTCTTTAGCTTCAATGGTACTTAATTCATTGCAAAATGGATTGCCCAGAGTAAGTTATTGCTGAATTTCAGCCTGGTGGTTTATAATGTTGTACTCATCAGTCATCATAAAATTGGGCATAAGAATCACTGTTTCTGTTAGACCATTCTATTAGTGTGCAGAGAGAATTTCAAGATTCTGTGACTGACTGACTGTTTATCATTAAGGACTAGGTATAAAATGCAGTAATTATTTCCCCAGTTCATGCTTCCAAATGACACCAATTTTGAATTGCATTTTTCTTTTCAATTTTTCATCATGTTAATGAACAGTACTCTAAGGATGACTTTATTTATTCTTTAAGTGATTATATATTTTTTGATTGCTAATGATATGCAGTGTGCTAAAGCAAATAGTTCTGAAGTCTGAAATAAAGGATCTCTAGCCAGAATCTTTTTCTTAATACTACTCTTTTGTTAATACATATGATTTTTTCGCAAAAGTGTGTCATGAAAAGCTTGAATTCCTTTATTTATGACTTTTGCATAATTTTTTTGTTTGTTTGTTAATTTTTCACAATTTATCATGATTTGGATAATAGCAGTTTTATCTCTAATTTTTCTTTGTTGGGTGAGTGAGGTTGTGGGGTGGAAGAATCTCGATCCAGATGGTAGTAAGTCTGGTGACTTCAGTCATAGTTAGGCGCTTTATATTGCTGTATGTATGGAATGCTCTTAATATCTATTAATTTCATATATTGTATTTATAGGTTGATGATCAAATGGGAATGACTGAAGAATTGACACGTGTCCATCACTGGAAGCGGCAGAATCTTCTTCTAGAAATACCCCCGAGAACATCAGAAGAGCATCCTCAGGATTTTGTTGCAATTAAAATGCCGATGACACCAAGTCCAACACCCACTCCCAAGAGAGTGAATTTTCTCATGACTTCTCGCTCTGTTGATGCCCCAATTCATAATTCTCCCGAGCCTTCTGTGTCAAGAGGCAAATCATCCATTCGAAGTATCTTACCAAAATTGAACTTCAGGTATAAGATGTCATCAGATATTGAAAAGGCTTCTACTGCAGCTCTGGAAAGTACCTCTCCTGTACCTCAAGAAAAGGTTTCAATCGCAAGTTCGTTGTCCCTTACTAAGATCTTTACCCCCAGGATTAAGAGAACATCATCGTTACCAGTAGATGAAATTGCACATTCAAATTCGGAATCTGCTCATGCTGGAAGTGTTGGTGGTTCTCTCTATGTAAGATATCATCGGTATTGTCATGAAATTTAAAAAAATATTTTCCATGATTAATTGTCATGCTGGTTTTTCATTAGCTATGATTAGAACATAAAGATTCATATGTTCGCTGAATTGATTCCGGTGAAGTTGTTATTCAACAAAACCTACAAGCAAGAGAATTTTTGAAAATGGTAGTTTATTCAAGACATGCTTATAGATACGAGGAATATCAAGTTTCTGAGCATCTAATGTTTACTGCTTAACTTTGAGCCTGATGCTTCCCAAACCCTCTTTTTGTTGCGTTGCTCCGATATTTTGGTTGATGCTGATTCTTAGATCATGAAATTAGATATCCTTTGCTCTTAGTTATCAGCTCCTTTTGCAGAGAAGAGAGGCTAAGGGGCAGATAGCCCGCTCTTTGTCGGTGCCTGTTGACGATATGGATAAAAGCATGAGGAGAATGGATACATTTTTCCGAGTTATCCCTTCCACTCCTCGTGTAAAGGAGAAAAAGGAAACCTTGACTGCATCCCCAACAAAGGATACTGGTATGTCATTATAAGCACTTGCATCTGCACTCATGAAAAATGATAAATTTTATAGGTATAGGTTTCTAATAAGATTCCTGGATTGTCACAGTCACATTTATGACATGCCAATAGTAGTATTAACAGTTATTCAGAATATTTGTGAGACTACTTCCTAAAGCCTGGTGTATCAGACTGCTTAGTTTTTTTCAGAACTTCCTATTTGTATAACCAGGTTATATCTCTTTTGGTTTTTTGGCACTTGAGCATAGCTAAAGTGTTCCTTTCTTTCTATATTTTCCCTGACCTCCTTTCTAGCATCTTAATTTAATTTCTAGTTCTGAAGCACTTACTGGTCCAATTCTATGTTCAGTTAATTACTTTTCTTCAGAGTCATTTCTTGGTTAAGAAAATGATGATGTCTTCACTTTTCTTTTTTTATTAGCAGGTTGAAAGTAGCTTAAGTATTCCCTTCCTTTTAACCATTTCCCCTGCTCTTCTGAGATTTCTTAGTTTGATTTCTAATTTTCACACTTACATTTTCAAATCCTACATGAAATTAGTAACTAGTCTTAAAAGTCTTTCTTGGTTCAGAAAATGATGATTCTGATGGTGAAGATATAGCTGAAGAAGAGGCAGTGTGTAGGATTTGTTTGGTTGATCTATGTGAAGGAGGTGAGACCTTGAAGATGGAATGCAGCTGCAAAGGTGAACTTGCGCTGGCACACCAAGAATGTGCTGTTAAATGGTTTAGTATAAAGGGTAACAAGACCTGTGATGTGTGCAAGGAGGAGGTTCGGAACTTACCTGTCACTCTCTTGAGGATCCACACTGTTCTAACTCAGAATGCTGGCACTAGTAGGTCTCAACAGGCAGATGCAAGTGGATACAGGCATGTGAATTTCTTTCTTTGATAGAGATCAATTTTATGAATGAGAAATGACAATATAAAGCGATTGGGAACTCAATATCATGGGTTCTTATGGCCATTGCGGATTATATTTGTGGTAATGGTAGCATGACACACCATCTAGAATTTGGGGCCAATTATCTACGCCCTAGTCTTTATTTGAAATAATGAACTTACATGGTATCTCTGGATCCATCGTAGGTTCTGGACATTCAGTTGTAAGTTTCTGACATGAAAAATGTATGATGCTTTCATAATGATCAAGTCTCTGACTTGTTTGTGATGAAGGCAAATGTCATTCCAATCCCTATTGAAGACTTCATTCTTTCAAATTTCATGCTTCGAGTAATCATTACAAAACCAATAGTGTCTTGAAGTTCAGTAAACAATGCAAGTATCCTGTCTTAAAAGTGATGCAGAGTTTTCTGATTTTAACTTTGTTGTTAGTTAGTCGTACTGTCAATAAATATTAGAGTCACATCTTAACTTTCTCTAGTCAATTTTATAGGGTTTGGCAGGAAGTGCCTGTGCTTGTCATTGTCAGCATGCTTGCCTATTTCTGTTTTCTTGAGCAGCTATTGGTAAGTATAACAATCCCTCACTTCTTTCAAAGTTATAATTTTGTATGGACTCAGTAATTTGATTCTGCAGGTTGGAAAAATGGGTACTGGTGCAATTGCCATATCTCTTCCATTTTCCTGTGTGTTGGGTTTACTCTCCTCCATGACATCATCAACCATGGGTAGGTTTGCAAAATCTTTCATATATATTGTCAAGATATTTTCTCTAATTTATGGCTTTTTTTCTTTTACTTAGTTGAGGATTGGGTTATAAAATACTGTTCACTAACTTGCAAACCCTAACTTTTGAACTTTTATGTCCAGTGAATAGCAGGTTCATCTGGATTTATGCATCTGCCCAGTTTGCTCTGGTGGTTCTTTTTGCACATATATTTTACTCATTGGTAATGAATTTTTTTATCAAGTAGATTCTTGTTACCCTTTCTCCTGTATGTTTCACTTGAAACCGATGTTGGAATTTTGTATGAAATAGTGAAATGAATGAAACTGGCACACATAGAATCTGAACCTTATGCACTTCAACATATTTGGGACAGATGAAATTCTGTTCTTTCTAACTTCAGAACTATGTTATTCTGCTGAATTTGTAGTGGCATGATGATCGATTGGTTATGAATGTCTTGCACACTGACTTCCTTGTGTTTGTTTCTTGCAGTTTCATGTGCAAGCAGTTCTGTCAATCCTTCTTGCAACATTTGCCGGGTTTGGTGTGGTGATGAGTGGAAGCTCCGTTCTTGTCGAAATCTTTAGATGGAGAAGAAGATGGCTGGCTTTAGCGGAGCAGCAGCAGCATCATGCTTCTCTTACGGCGACGCAACCACATGCAGGTGCTCCCATCTCCACTCAAACTGTAGCACTTAATCAACAAAACTCAAGCCAGAGCTGAATTAATACACTGTGTCTTCTTTCATACTGTGATGAAGATCATTTGAAAGGGCAAAGCATACTGTATAGGGCAATTAAACTCTGGAAGACTCTCATTGTACAGCTTATGTTGTAGTAATAGAATGTCCCATAAAATTGATGTGTTTTAGTATGTGCTAAACCAGAAGGCTTCTGGCCTTCTTTTTTGTAATCTCTGGTGAGAGACAAGGATCAAGAAAATCAAACATTTGAATCACTGCTGGGGATTATTGATGAGTATATTGTGTTTGCTGATTAGCCAATGCCATATAAAATGAGGTAGCAATATAAATGGAGCCTTATGCCTTCTCTTTCTATACTAGGCTCATGAGCAAGACTTATGAAATTAGAAAAAAAAAAAAATTTAAGTGTAATTTTTATATATTTGTTATTAGATTTTTTAATTAGTGATTAATATATTTATGTATTATATAATTTGTCCTTTTTATAATTAGTTTTTGTTAAAAAATATTTTATATAATTTATTTTAATTAAAGAATTTAATAACAACAATGTGCTAAATTAGATAAGACCGGTTCATAGAAGAATATTAGGAGGTTGTTGCTTGTTCTTTTTTGTTGTGCTTGTCGTAGTAATGTGCACGCTAGTTTTGTTTGTGTAATGTTAATGTACTTGCTGTGTCTTACTCTTGATATTATATGTATGTGCTTTGGTTTATTTAACTTGTTTCTTCGTCTCAGCAATGAATGATAAAAATCGTTAGCACCAAAATCTCACGGTGCTCTAGAAACATCCATCATTTCATTATTGGCCATCACAAAATATTTTTTTTATTAAAAATAACCTTATTAAAATTTTATTTAAGATATTATTAAATATAAAATATTTTTAGTAAAAGTTTAAATTTTAATTTATTATACAAAAGAAATTAACTCATTCTAACTAATTATCTAAGTTGTGATAATTAAGTAGGGGCTGCTTTTGACTAAAAATTCAAATTTAAAATTGAGCAAAAAAAAAAAAGCCTGTGTTATTCTTAATTAGCACCGATAATCAAATAGAGAATTTTAGTAAAGTGTACTTTTTGATGTACAAATTAATACGTAAAGTAACGTGTGTGAAATATATTGAAATAAAATAATTTTTTTTATTTACAAATTAATTTATTAATAAATTAATATATAAAATAATGTTTTTGACTGCAATTTTACAAAACCGCAATATAAAGAAACTAATTCCATAATTTTGAGGCTGCCGTTTCATGAATCTCGTGGCAACGTTAACACAACTTTTTGTTGTTTTGTGGCATTGTATGTCATGTCATGTGAATGTCATAATTTGAATGTGAAAAGACTTGTAAGTTAAGGTAACGCTAATCGCTCGTCTGCCGCTACCGGATATTCGCTAGATTCCTTGCGCTTTGTTATTTGTGTTATGTTTATCAAAATATGAATGTGATAAACATTTTTTAATTAATAAAATAAATACTTTTATTAATTGATTAAATTTTTTTATTTAGCTTTTTTAATATTAGTTAATCTAATTTTATTTTTATTTAAAAGTACAACAACTTTTTTCAATTAGGAATTTCGAACCCTTTTTCTCTTCTGGCAGTTGGCGGCTTCTCGCTTGTTGTTGGGCGTGTGGTTTCCCCACGCTTTGCATTCTTCTCATTTTTATAGAATAAAATAAATAAATAATTTATTAATTTAATCGTGATTCAACTGTATAATTCAAAATGGATGACAATTATATATATATATATATATTAATTTTATATATTATAAATTATAAATATAATATAATTAATATATTATTAAATAAGTTTATTAGCATCATTCTACATAATAAATCAAAACATAACATACTTAATTATTAGATAAATATAAAACCTCAAGTCATTAAATTATATATATATTTTGAAAGCATTTTAATTAATTTTTTATTATTTTATTTTTATTTGTGATTTGTAAATATTAACTCAATTACAAATTAATATATTATTATTTTATTTTTATTTGTGACTTGCAAATATTAATACGACTATAAATTAATGCGTTATTATTTATTTTTTTAACTTCTTTTATTGTAGAAAATGTTAATGCGTTATTGAAGTCATGGCAATCTTACGATGGAATGCATGTTTGCTTGGTTAGGACCTTCTAATTATTAATATATTATTTGAAAGAGACATGTAAATTTAAAATTGTTCATTCAAATACTAAGTTTTTAAATTTTAAGTTATGTGTAAATAATTTTTTTAATTATAAAATTTGGCATAAATTTTTTAAAATATTTTAATTTGTTAAGAAATTTACTCATTTAATTTTTTAATCTAAAATATTAATATAATAATAACATGTCAAAAACTATTAAGCTATATCAAAATGCTGTAAAAATTCTCAAACTTTAATTATTGTAAAAAAATTTTTATTAAACTTTAAGTTTTATATAAAAAAAATTCTCTTAACATTAAGTCATGTATAAGAAACCTTTAAATTAATTTGAGGTGCCTATCTTTTATTAAATTTTTGAATAAAAAAGATAATAAATTAATTTTTTTACATAAATTATAAAATTTAAAAAAAATTTAAATTATTTTTACAATTAAAATTTTTATTTAAACATTACCTATAATTTAAGATTTATGTCCATTGTAACAAAACACATTTAAGAATATAATTCAGACGGATTTTAGTACATTTAATATAATTTAAAATATATTAGTAATATTATGAGAATTTTGATGAAACTAAAAGAAAATGCATATCTTCCGTATCCAAACTTTCAAAGCATTATTGAATGGTCAATATCAAATGCATTTATATTGATTAGATTCGGAATAGACACGTATTAATGCTTTTGTCTCCTTGCTCCATGTAGATTATATATCTCCAACTGATAATCATGTCAGATTTTGGTTTATTGTTGAAGAAATGGCTGAGTGAGTCGAGCCTTTGGGCTCGCCTGCTGTTACTATTTAAAAGAAAAATTTATTATTATTTTTTTATTAAAGAAGAGAAAAAGAGAGAAAGGAGATCGACGTTTAAAAAAGTTTAAAATTTATAATTTAAGATTTAAAAGTTAAAGGTCGAGTTTTTTCTATTATAACACTGTTTATGACTTAAGCTAAATATATAAAATAGAAAAAAAAGAGCGAAACGATTGAAGAAACATGACTTAAGATTTTTTTTCGAAAAAAAGATATTTACATAAATAATTTATTGAACTTTTAAAATTAGTAATTAATCTTTTAAACATTTATATTTTACAAAGTAAATCTATGAATTACAATTTTCAATGTATAGGTCTTTGATCTACTTTTGTATTTTTTTAAAAAATATATAATATATAATATAAAATTATAATTATTATATTTTAAAATAAAAAATAAAAAAATTATAATTTTTTATTATCTTAACTTTCTTACTTTTATATCTTTATTTTAATTTTATATTATATAATATATAATTTTAAAGATTATTAATCAAATGACCTTAAACAATTATAATATAAATAAAAAATTAAATTATTCTTTTAGTCCTTATACTTTTACTTAATTCTTAACTAAGTCTTTATAATTTAAAATTTTATAATTAAGTCGTCATAATTTATTAAAATTTTAAATTAATTTTTTATTATCAAAATTTTGTTAAAATTATATTAATAATTTATATCAACAAAGTGAAAAAAATAGATAATGATGTAAAAATAACTTAAATATATGAAATGAAATATAACTTATGTTAAGTAATGTGTAGGGTTGTAAATGAATTAAGTTGAATTGAACCCTAACTTAATCAAGTTCGTTCATTTAAAATGAGATTAATATAAATTTTAAAATAAATAAAAAATCATGATCAAGCTTAACTTGTTTAATAAACGAATTGAGTTTGAAAATTTTTATGAATAATGATATAAATATAGTATATGTTTTGATGTACATATAAAATTTAAACTAAATAAAAAAATGATCAACTTTTATATAATATATATGTATACAAAAAATTATATAAATTTATATATTATATTTTTTAATATTACATTAATTTTTGTATCAATCTAACATTTTTTTTATAATATATTTATTATTACAATATATTATATAAAATTTAAAAATATAATATATGTTATATAAAATAACATTTTATTATTAATCAAACTTTGTTTGTGAATTAAATGAACCAAATGTCAAATATTTAAAATCAATTCATTTAATTAAATGAGCTTAATATATTAATTAAATTTATTCATTTATTAAATCAGTTGAACTTAATTCAAATTTTTGACAAATTGTAATTCACAAATTTATTAATTTGAATTCAATAAATTTATAATATTAAGATAACATACAATTATTATATCATAAAAATTTAATAAAATATTGACAAATATTTAAACTTAAGGATTAAATTATAAAATAATTAAATTATAAAATTTTAATTATAAAATTTTAAATTATAATAATTTAATTAAAAATTAAATGAATTTAAAAGCACACAAGAATAATTTCACTTAAAGAAAAAAAAAATTAGACAAAAAGTTTTATTTGCTAATCCAAACATTTAAGGGCCTAATTGTTAATTTTAAAAGTTCAAAGAGTTTATTCCAAATTTCGAGGAGTTTCTTCTGAATTTTTCTCTTTTTTTTAGTAAAGGAAAACCTTTTGTTTTTCGACGGAAAAGAGGTTCAAAGGTGAGGTGAAAAACAACTTTATAAAGTTCACCTTAACCTATAATGTAATTGTAGAATCATATCTGGGCAGAAAAGGAAATAACCAAACTAGGAGGACCCAAAATAAAAAACAGGAGCCACACAAACACATGTGCACTACATTCGGCGCAGGATAATATTTGGTGAAGAACTCGAAGATGCTGAGAAACACGTTTTTGTCATATTTCATCTTCGTTTCTCTTCTCCAATAGCACCATCGTTTTTACTGTAATATACTAAAATGGTTGCAATCAGAGCCATCCAAAATTTCTTCAACCACTAGTTCTTCCCTTTTACTTCCTACCATTTGCTCCTCCAGGTAACACCTATTTAATTCAACTCACTCATTATCACTTTTCAAAAGCACTTCTGAACAACCATTGTTTCCCCTTTCGTTCATTCTATTGGCAGTCTCAAGCGTGCAATTTCCAGAATTTTTGGGTAGAAAAGTTGCTAACCCATGATTTCACTCACTGTCTTTTTTTTAAAAAAAAAAAATTAATAATAATATTTTTGCTGGGTTGCGGAGTTGCAATTAGATTCATCGTTGAAAAACTTAATTTTGTTTAGGAAGATTGTACATTGGATTTTAGATTCATTGTTGACAAGCGTATTTGTTTTAGCAATTAGTTGATTTGAATTCAACTCTGATTCAGGTAAGGTGTTGCGCCTGGAAAAATGGCTAGTGGAGCTGTTCCTGCTTCGTTTTCTGCTCTCAAGACTAGGGATTCGAGCTTGGGATTTGGGAAAAGTATGGATTTTGTGAGAGTTTCCGATTTGAAGAGAATGAAATCAGTAAGGTCAAGGATCTCAGTAATAAGAAACTCATCAAGTCCTGGCAAGGATATCGCTGAACTTCAACCTGCATCAGAAGGAAGCCCTCTTTTAGGTATAATTTCCATTATGCTTTTGTCTTGTCCTCGGTGAAGATAAATAGATAATTTCATGTCTGCTTCTATTGCTTTCCCTCTGGAAATGTAAATGTCTAAGTGTTGTTCTTCAATCAACTCATATAATGATGAATCCTCTACAAGGTTGATGTCTTCTGAAAGAACTCAAGAGTTGAAGTTGCAAACTGACATCATGATTTTCTATAAAGCTCAACTGCTCTTAGCTTCAAATCAATTTCTTTATTGTTTTAAATACTGTCGTGGTTATTTTTATTTGAGTGCTGTTGCTTGCAGTCTAACCAAATGGACCTCAATTGAAACTTTGTCTGAACTGCTCGTATTATCACATAACTTACACTTTATTCTGAGAATTATTACTTTCAAAATTTCACCTGATGCTTGGATAATAATTTGGATGTAGTTCCTAGGCAAAAGTACAGTGAATCGTTACACAAAACTGTCAGGAGGAAAACAAGGACGGTAATGGTTGGTAACGTGGCTATTGGTAGTGAGCACCCTATAAGAATTCAGACAATGACAACCAGTGACACTAAGAATGTGGCCGGAACAGTTGAAGAGGTTATCCAACTGCTTTTCTGCTTTGCATACAGCACAAGCTTATCTCTAATTTATACTTTTGTCTCTTTCTTTCTTCCCTAGGAAAAATAAATTAGACTGACGGAGATAGTAATTTAATATATTTTATCTTTAATCTACTGCTAGGTGATGAGAATTGCAGACAGAGGAGCTGATATTGTGCGGATAACAGTTCAAGGGAAGAAAGAAGCAGATGCATGCTTTGAGATTAAGAACTCTCTTATGCAGAAAAAGTAAGTATGGATTAAATGTAAGCTATATTGGACATTGTTTGTCACAATTATCCCATATTATATATGTGCTTAACTGTGTCCTTAATTCCTTATCCATCTATGTCCAGCTACAACATACCTCTGGTGGCTGACATTCATTTTGCCCCTTCTGTTGCTTTGCGAGTTGCTGAGTGCTTTGAGAAGATTCGTGTCAACCCTGGAAATTTTGGTATGCATCACTTTCTTCGTACATAATCTTTTATTGTCTTCTTTTCATTTTTTATCTTTAAGTGTTGATTCATATTCTAAATCCAAAATGATGGTCTCCTGCAGCTGATAGACGGGCTCAATTTGAGAAACTGGAGTACACAGAAGATGACTATCAGAGAGAACTTGAGCATATTGAAGAGGTGAAACCACCTGTCTGTTATTTTCAATCTCAGATTCTTTTAAAAGCGTATGCTTCTTTAAGTAGTAAATTTTCAATTATTCACCTATTTTAACTTTTTAATGTCAGGTTTTCACACCTTTGGTTGAGAAATGTAAGAAATATGGGAGAGCAATGCGCATTGGGACAAACCATGGCAGTCTCTCAGATCGTATAATGAGTTACTATGGAGATTCTCCTAGAGGAATGGTAAGCACCGAGCATTTCTTTCCCTTCTTAATTTCTTAAATTTGTACCTTTCCACCAGAACAGACTTTTCCATCATAGTAAGCGTTCATTGGACAGGTTGAATCTGCTTTTGAATTTGCAAGGATATGCAGAAAGTTGGACTTTCACAACTTTGTATTTTCTATGAAAGCAAGCAACCCAGTTGTGATGGTCCAGGCCTACCGTTTACTTGTAGCTGAAATGTATGTTCAAGGGTGGGATTATCCATTACACTTAGGAGTTACTGAAGCTGGGGAAGGTGAGGATGGGCGGATGAAGTCTGCAATTGGCATTGGAACTCTTCTTCAGGTATGCAAATAATAAGAAACTGCACAGTGAACGTATCTTGATAAGGATGAAGCCATGTCATTCAATAGCCATGTTATAAAATGTAAATGCAGGATGGTTTGGGTGATACAATTCGGGTTTCACTCACGGAACCACCAGAAGAGGAGATAGATCCTTGCAAAAGGTTGGCCAACCTTGGTATGAGTGCAGCTGAGCTCCAGAAAGGGGTGGTATGTTTCCAAATAATGATTCTGTTGTACATGCCAGTTGTTTAAATTTTGATGCTGAAAAGCTAAATAACTTTAATGGCACTACTTCCATCAGGCACCTTTTGAAGAAAAGCACAGACATTATTTTGACTTCCAACGCCGCTCTGGTCAATTGCCTGTACAGAAAGAAGTCAGATTATGAACCGTGTGGAGTTTTTTCTACATTGTTCTTACACACCACCCATGCTTTTATAACAGATAATTAATTCTGCATCTTGATACAGGGTGAAGAGGTAGATTACAGAGGTGCCCTGCACCGGGATGGTTCCGTTCTCATGTCAGTCTCCTTAGATCAGTTGAAGGTAACATTTGAACCGTACTTCCCTTGATCTCTCTGTCTTAATCTCATTTTCTTTTTTTCTTTTTTGGTACGCAAGTAGAGAAGCAGACATGCTATGTGTTATTCTGAAATTTCCTTTCTTATTTTCTTTTTCTTGACTTGTGCAGGTGCCTGAGCTCCTCTACAAGTCACTTGCGGCCAAACTCATTGTTGGTATGCCATTTAAGGTATATCTTTGACTTTATTTTATTGGATGAATATGTTGTGTGAACTCCTGTGGATTTACACAAGTTATTGACATAGTTTGCTCTATATATTTAGGATCTGGCTACAGCAGATTCAATCTTATTGCGAGAACTTCCTCCAGTAGATGACGCTGATGCTGTAAGAACCTTCATCTATGCAACATGAGCAAAATTATCTCTAAATAGAAACAGTTTCTAGTTCTGCTTCATTTTCTTTCAAATTATCTACTGCATTGAATTGATTTTTCTCTTTTTGTTATCAGCGGCTAGCTCTAAAAAGGCTGATAGATATAAGTTTGGGCGTTATAACTCCTTTATCAGAGCAGCTAACAAAGCCATTACCAAATGCCATGGTTCTGATAAACCTTAAGGAACTATCTACCGGTGCTTACAAGCTTTTGCCACAAGGTGCCACTCAACCTGAAGTTTTTGTTTAGGTTCTACCTATATCACCTAGAACACCCTAAAAATTTGATGAAGTCACATAGACTTCCCTCTATGGTGGTTTATGTGATATAAAAATTTTAAAATTAGAGTGTACCATGAAATTTTACTCTAATAACATCTCTTCCCTGCTCATTCCAAGTAGTCTAACAAAATGCCAATTGATGACCCTCAGGCACACGCTTGGTTGTGTCAGTCCGTGGTGATGAGCCTTATGAAGAACTGGAATTCCTCAAAAGTATTGATGCTACTATGCTTCTCCACGATCTACCTTATACTGAAGACAAAATTAGCAGGGTGCATGCTGCTAGGAGGTGAGAATGTTTCTATATCTTAATTCTTCAAACTTAATGTTTATACAGAACTCGTCTAATCCTGACATTTTGTATTGGCATCAGGTTATTTGAGTACCTAGCAGACAATTCTTTGAACTTTCCGGTCATTCACCACATTCAGTTTCCAAATGGAATTCACAGGTATATTTAATTTACCATGTTTGTTGGTTAAGATGCAATAAAAAACGTAGTCGTGATGAAACCTAATTTGTTGCACTCACAGGGATGACTTGGTGATTGGTGCTGGTGCCAATGCTGGAGCACTTCTGGTTGATGGGCTTGGAGACGGAGTTCTTCTAGAGGCCCTAGATAAGGATTTTGATTTTCTTAGGAACACATCTTTCAACTTGCTACAAGGCTGCAGAATGAGAAATACAAAGACAGTACGTATGTTAACCATAGCCACAAAGAACACCGAAAATGAATTTAAGAAACTAAAGCCCTTGAACTGTGTTGCAGGAGTATGTGTCATGCCCATCCTGTGGTAGAACTTTGTTTGATCTTCAAGACGTTAGTGCACAGATACGGGAGAAGACGTCACACTTGCCTGGTGTTTCGGTAATCAATTAGTCCTTTGTTCTGTGATTTACAAAGCTGCTTTGTGGTTGTGGATCATTTGTAGCCATGTAATGTGAAAGCAAATTAGCAAATTACTATTCGTTTCTACAATAATCGTTTTGTGCTGCATCAGATTGCGATCATGGGTTGCATTGTAAATGGACCCGGAGAGATGGCTGATGCAGACTTTGGGTATGTGGGAGGTTCTCCAGGAAAGATTGATCTTTACGTTGGAAAGGTGATGTATTCTTTTATGTATATTGAAACTTACAAAGTTCGATCTCATGCATGATCATGAATCTGCTCTAAATTTTCGACACTAGATGAAAATTGAGTGTAAGTTGAATGATATTACAGACTGTGGTGAAACGTGGAATTGCAATGGAGCATGCAACTGATGCGTTGATCGAGCTGATAAAAGGGCATGGACGTTGGGTAGATCCTCCTGCAGATGAGTAAAAGCACTAGAGCTGAGCTGTTGTATATATGAACAATGGAGTTAAAGAGAATTGGGAGAAGCAGAATAAGGAATTTCTTTTCTTCTCCGGCCAATTAGATCTTGGGAACAGTGTTATATATACGGACCACAGTGCATTGTACCTATAAAAAGAAATAATAATAATAATAATAATAATAATTAGCAGAATTTCCTAGAATAATGCTAATTATGCGATCTTAGTATATCAATTAAGCTTAACTTCATATTATGTTAGTAAATATAATTTTAGGTTTTAGATCTTTTAAATTAGAGAAATAATATATTTATTTAAAGTTAGAGATAAAAAGAATTTATTATGATAGAGATTTATTTTAAATGGATCAAAGATTATATATTTTTTCTCTCTTTAAAAATTAAAAAAATACAATATTTTTTTAAATTTAGAAGATTTGGTGCGGTCTTTGGGTATGTTAGACGTGTGTGAGAGGCTGAGAGGTTTTAGTACATTTCCCTGTTATCACCATCGTCATCTCCATCCCTCATACCAATTGGGACTTACCTGTAATTCTTGTCAACCACTCATACTCATACTTGCAGGTTCCTGCAACTATCCAATGAGCATTATAATCAACCTGCATATAAGAATCTAGAATAAAATTCAATCAACATCTATGATATGGCCAATAAGCTGAATCTAACGTAAGAAGAATCGTAGTGAAACCGTTGAATATTCTGCTGGCGCTTCTTGTAGACGACCCCTGCCAATCCAACCGCACAAGCTGCCACGATCAATCCGATGGCAGATATATTTAAATAATTCATTTATATATATATATAATGTATATTTTAATGAGTTATTTTGAAAATTTTAATTAATCATCTAAAATATTAATTTTAGTTTTGTAACAGCTATCCATTAACGTAAAGTAATTTTGAAAACTTATCTTCATTAACAAATATTTTATTTTTTAGATTTGATATCTATGTTTTAAAAAATAGATACTACTGGACTAGATATGCACGCGAAAATTTAGACGAAATATGGACGAAATTGAACGAACATAAACACATGGGATATATCTAAGTGATGGAACATTGGAGGCAGATTTTATTAAGTCTCAAGCAGAATTCGAAAGTATAGTGAAGATAGTAAAAGTTTATCGTTAATATAATGTTTCTGTCCCAAAAAGAAAAACACGTTAATACAATGTTGCCTCCAGTATCTCCATCAACGAAGTCTTAGGGCCTTTTTATCTTCCAATTATTGCTCGAGGGAAAAGGAGAAGAAGTACTGGTTTTTCTCCCTTGGCTATGATCACTGTCATCATCTGTTTCAATCCAACCTCTTTATAAATTAGAAAAATAAAAATCATTTAAATCCTCACAATTCATCTTTCACGTTGCTACTGCTTGTCTGACTCTCCTTGACGTCCGGACTCTCGGGCTTTGGAGTTGAGGTTGGCTTCTGGAGTTTGAAAGGGATTGATGCATATTTCCTGAGGAACTTATACAAGGCCACCACCGTACGATCTGCATCAACAGTAACCTACAGACACCAATGAACCAGATTCATATTAGTTTGACTAACGAAAAAGCATGTGATGATCCAGGGTAGCTGAATAGAGAAAAAAAAGTACTAATATTTAATTTTCACTAACAGGATCAGAGCTCTTGTTCCCTGCTGGGAAGAACAGAAGAGTAGGGAATCCATCAGCCTGCAAGGTGAATATAAATAATTATTGATCAATAAATTCTCAAATCTTATCATGAATCGGTCAATATCATGCACCAAAGAAAAACACAACGACTATAATGTGGTGCCAACTTAAAAAGCAGCACTCCTTTAGTTGAATCGCAAATGCCATTTCAGTAAATAAGAGTAATCGCACGTACCATATGCTACCAACATATTGTTAGAATTTGGGTTTACCTTTGCCCTGGGGTGCTCATTTGTTGTTCCATCCATCTTGGCTATCACGAGAGACTCAATGCTACGCAGTTGTTTTGCAAGCTTGTTGTATGTTGGTTCCAGTGCTTGGCAATGGCCACACCAAGGTGCATAAATCTAGTATTTCCATATTTATAAAATTGACATAAACAAGCTGCAGAGGAAAATAACATGCACATTACTGTGGTAACTAGTGGGTTAGAAACTTAGAACTGTACCTCAAGGAGAACGTCCTTCGACTCATCCAAGACAATTTCATCAAAATTATTCCCAACAACTATTTTCACATCACCATCATTCTGCAATCAAGCTAAGAAAAATATTACGTAAAAGGAACTCTAGTGCATATTTGATAGCTGGAAAGCATGTAAGGAACATGACTTACAGTTTCAGGAACTGGATCTGACTTATAAAAGGGTTTTAACTTGTCTTCAAGGAAATCTTCCCCAAATGCCTGAAATAAGAAAAAGAAAGATTTATAGCAACAATTTTGCTTCTGCAGCTTACTAAAATAAAGAAAAAAGCACTCAAGCACATTCCAAATTATAAGGTGGAATTAATAGAGAAAGGCTGTGGATGGGATGGAGAGAGGAAGAGAGGGATTACCTTAATATTGTCAGTGGTCACCTCTCCATCAAGCACAAATTTCTGTCCATCATTGTTTCCTGTGTATGCAAGTACCTTCATTGGAAACACAATGATTATATAATTGATTTACAACTAAATTAAATGCACTGGAAAGAAATTTAAAAGAACCAAATACAGAAAGAAAAGATTACTTGGGGAGCATTTCCAGTGATACCAAAATAATCTGCAACAGGCTTTCCAACATCTTCATTATCCATTTCCACATGTACAAATATCAGCTGCATCAGATAATCGTAAGGGCAAGGTTATCAATTATAAAGTGACATACACCAAAGAACTACATCTAACATGCTATATTTAACTTTCCCCTCACTGTCCCAATCTACTTTCATGGCCCACTTTGCAGTGCCCTTCACCCAAAATTTTATGAACAGAAAGGCTATGATTCTAATTATTTTTCAATGTTTCTGATATCTAGAGTGCTACAGAAAAGAGTATGTAAAGATAGCCTCTATGATATACCTTTCCCTTCAAAAGCTTTGCTGCTTCTTGAAATACTGGGATGACCTTCTCTGAATCATTTGAAGTTGCAAACAGCAACAGCTACAACAGAGTTTCAGGCACACATCAATGTCAAAAGATCAATATGATCTCATTTTCCAAAGAATATTTCTTCCTAGAATGACAATCCGAAAAGATAAGGTTTATAGTAACCAATTACCTGTTTCTTAATTGAACTTTCAAAAATTGATGGGGCATTTTCTCTTGTAAAAGTTGTAACCAAAGGAAGCTTGTTGATGGATACAAAGTGTGCTATTTTAGATTTTACAAAATCACCATCTGCAGACATGGGGTGAAAATACATCAGACTTCCCTGAGAAAACTCCAGAATTCCAAACAGAACTACAGAAAACAAACCAAAAAAGAAAACAAACCAAAACGGTTCAATTTCTCTTCCTCTTTCTTGAGCAGGACCAAAGCAGGGCGTTTAACATTTGGGTCAATATGAAAAAGCTTTGCCACATCAGGATTCACGGTTTGATAAAAATTGACATCATCCTCAAGTCTTGAAGCAGCAGCTAGCTCCTCACTCTCAGGACCCTTCATATTATGATAATTTAGGTGAGTAATGACTGGGAATTTTGTCTTATGGACTTACATTATTCGTAAATCTTGCATTTAATAAATTTTAGGCTAAATTAGTGATAGTTGTCTGGATAATGGGACAGTTAATCCGAGAGATCTACAATGATAAGTAGCCTTTTATACTCCAATTTTGTCAGTTCCAAACAAGGAGAAGTTTGATTATTGAGCTGTTAATGCAACTATTGGCGCCGCTTGACTCCACCTAGTTGGAAAAGGTTTTGCTTGTTGATGTTGTTATTGTTATTAATGCAACTGTGTCTTACTATATACTTAGGAACAAAATGCAACAAAAATAGAATTACCCAGTATGATGAATATCTAATAATGAACTTGCCAAACTAAGTCGAAATGGACATTTAAGTCCCAAAAAAAAGCATAAAAAGAAAAAAGGGCATAGATATGATAACTGATCTTATGTGGAACCAAAAACAAAAGATCGGAGAACAATTACGACTCCAAACAAGAAATTATGAATACTTACCACTAAAGAGTTGAGGAAGCCCAAAACAATTTTGTTTTCAGAGGTCAATTTGCTTTCAGCGTCATCCAATGTTGTTATGTTGTATATACCAGGCCCTATCTTCTTCCTAATCCAGGTCACTATGGCATCTCTGTATTGTAATTAATAAGTCAGCACCAATAACAGCAAAACTCAATAATCCCACTGCTTGAAAAAGGCATACTTTGGTAGAAGTTGAGAGTTGACTGAGAAGGAATGGCAATTGACAATTTATCTAGAAACGATGTATTCTTTCCATATACCGCGAATTTTCATTCCTTCCACTCCTTTGAATCTCACTTTTACCAATCACACCCTACCACTTTCTAATCGATTGAAACTTGGTGTAATCAAGATTTAACAAATAAGCTTGGTCAATAAAATCTATTTTCGTTCAAATGTTCGGAGATGGCAGAAGAGGAATTCCATCTAATCATTACCAGGACCACGATAAGCAGATAGTGATTGTTAACATTCCTCCCAATCAGACAAACAACAACCAAACAGAGTAAAAGAGATAGGCAAAGTACAAGTAAAATGGATCAGACTTACTTGGTCCTCTGACCAGTATAAGGCTTGTGAACCCCATCGTTAAAAAAGTAGACGGTGGGGAATCCCTGAACGTCGTACTCATGTGCCAATTCATTCTCCTCAGTGGCGTCCACCTTGGCCAAAACCACGTTCTCAGACTTCAATTCGGTCGCAGCAGCAGCGTACTCCGGCGCCAAAGCTTGGCAGTGACCACACCAGGGAGCATAGAATTCCACCATTACAAACTGGTTATTCTCCAGAACGTCACTGAAATTCCGCTCCTTCAAAACGACGACGTCTTTATCATCCACCACTGGTTGTTTGTAAGCCTCCGATTCGTCGTAGCCGGAGAAGTCCCCGAAATCATCGCCATCAGCTTCATCATCATCGGAATGGGCGGGATCTGGGTAGTGTAAAGTGGAGCTGCCATCAGCTTCTTCGAGAAAGCTGAGATCTTCGTCGTCATCATTTTCTACGGCCTTGCATGAAGAGAGAGAGAACAATGAGATGAAGAGAAGAGTAGTGAATGAAACGACAACGACGTGTCGTCGACTTAGCATTTTCAAAGCGTTTAAGATCGCCGGAGAAGTGGAAGAGAGAGATCTGTGACTGTCACTGACAGTCTGACCGAGATGGGAGAGTATTTGACTTGAAGAAATCGAAGCCTTCTAACTTTTTTCTTTGCACGACGCCGTTTATTTCGGCAGAAGGAATCTAATAATATATGGGCTAACAACTTGGGCTTCTTTTCCATAGAGTCCAGTATCTTGGAAGGCCCAAATTACACGATGTCGTTTCAGGCATCAAGTCTGGTTGAATTCCATTGAGTTCTGCAATTCCAAGCCATATTCTCTTCACACAAATCTAATACGGTGCAGGATAGCGACACCATGATTAGCATTCTTGCTCAGGTAATTTTGATTGTAGAATCAACTATAATATAAGGATTCTGTTTTTTTTCTTTGATCGAAATTGGTATTGAATTTCTCTTTTTCGTTTCATTCTCTGCAATTCCAAATACAAAGGAGCGGCTACTTGGGGCTACACTGGGAGCCCTTTTTACAGGGGCGGTTGTATTCGAAGAACGCAGACAAATCTATAATTCCATTTCTAATAGTCAAGCTCGGTCTCAGGTAAACACAATGTCTTTCGTAAGTTTTTTGAATTAGATTCTTCAACGCAGAGTTACAACTGGCTCTAGCTCCCTTTTTTCTATTAATCCCGTTGTC
The DNA here is from genome assembly GCA_031216115.1 of Senna siamea. Taxonomy (NCBI): domain Eukaryota; kingdom Viridiplantae; phylum Streptophyta; class Magnoliopsida; order Fabales; family Fabaceae; genus Senna; species Senna siamea. The sequence continues at coordinate 18,593,481 of CM062356.1, forward strand.
ACATCGAAATCCAATTGACATAGATGAAATGCTTCTCTGCTCGATCTACAATTTTATTACTTCGGGTTTCTGAAGTCGGTTGCTTGAACATTTGTATCAAGTTTGGAAAATGCTAACCATGACCATGCGTTTATACCTTATTCTGCTTGTGCAAAAGAAACGATTTTGTATATTGTTATCTGCCCATTCTTTATTAAATGTTTTGAATATGTGCTTAGGAATGTATGTTTTTTGTTTTCTCTTTTTTGAAGCTTATGTACAAAGAGTTTGTCATGGAAGATAGTCTAATTACTATGGGATGACTAAAGAAAATAATAAGAGAATTTATTAGGATAAATCTAACTATAGAAATGACTAAAGATAGAATGTCTACGTCGTTTGATTCATATAGCCAACCCTACTTAGTAAAAAGAAGGCTTTGTTTGTTATTGTTGTACAGACAAAATCATGTCTATTGAAAAGAAAAGGTAAGCTCAAAGTTTTCATTGCCGTGTTTGTAGATTATATTGCTTACAGATTGTCAAAATGCTAGCAAGAGAGGGGGTAAATGGTGGTTCTAACCTGGAGGAACTAATTGTTGGTTCACAATTAATATAATATAGAAGTAGGAATCGTCTTTCAAATCTCAAGTCTTTCTTGGTTGACTATAACAAATAAAAAAATGAAATCCTTAATGTTGTGCACATTAGTCTTGATTGATCCATATGTTCAGTTACTTTTTTAATTAAGAGCATTTCTGTCATTTTCATATCCGCGAAAAAAAGGCTATAATTTGTTGGGCTGTGGTGCAATATGTATTGGTATTGTCTTAGTTGCTGAAGATTTGACCTTCGCTGAAGTATTGCTTGAACCTAGATGAAATGTGTGTGGATGAGTGTAGACTTTTACAGACTTAGTTGTAACAATCTCTCCCACATACTTCAAAGCCGGAGAAGGAAAATCGGAAATTGCCTATGTGCCCTATATTGAGTTTCTTGGGAATTGCTATTATAACATTTACCGTTTATGATGTAGATGGTAGAACATAATTGAATTTGTTTGGTATCATTTTGATCAAAGCTGGATATATGCATTCTATTGTAGTATCATTGGCATGTATATCTGCTGTGTGTCTGCCTATGCTGTCAACCTTACTGCTCCAATTCAAAATGATTGCACCAAACTCATTTTTGGACTTCCCTCTTCCATACCTGTTCGAATAATAAAATACCATGTCTTTCTTCATTGTTATTTTTTATAGATGGAAGTGTATTTTTCATTATGGTTCAAAGACCACAAGCCTGAGCAATATAACTTAAACAAATAAAGGAGATATTAACTCTTACGTACTTTTAAATTCCTAATGTGCTTTGTGCAAATTTTTTTTTGTTACCTTTCGGCTTTGATACTGTAACAGGTTAGAGAATCCATATTTGGGAAAAAATCACGCTCAGAATTGGCACACTTGTGGAACAAAACTGTGGAAGAGACGTTTGGACCTTTGATAGAGGCTCTCAGTTCACGCGGATGGTAGAAATGTTTCATGAGTCTGTCGATAGTAATATGTCAGATATTTTTTTATTTGGACATTAAATACCTAGCCTTATTTTTATCGTCAGATCCTGAATGGTTAAACGGATATGCACATGGGACAGTTCGAAGGATTTTTTAGAACCTGTGTAACGTTTCCTGCAGTACTCATATGTTGCTTGAATGCATGCATCAAGACACTGTTTGTTTTTTCATCTCTGCAATGCCTCGAATTTCTCACTAGTAGAATTTACTGTCACTGTCAGTGTGTCTGGAATGGCCTTGTGTTAGCACGCCTTTGTCGTCAATGAAATCCACAGATTGATTGGAAAAAGTAATATCATCTTTTTCCTGTATACGGACATTAATTTCAAGTTATAAGAGATGAAAGCCACATTAAAGACTTGACATACGAATATGAAGCAAGATTTTAGAAATTGGACAGTAGATCGTAATCAATTATGTTAGGTAGAGATTTAATAGACCAAAAATAAGGTCACTTTGATATTAATATAATTTCAGTTCAGTTGCCTACCAAATACAAACAGATTCTTCTGCTAGTCAAATTTTGAACTCCAAAGCCAAAATAACCATTCGAATACGTATTTTCTTATCGTTTCTTTCTGTTGCATATTTTTCAATCCATTTTTTATTGGCAGAAACTAAGACATTCTGGCCTAGGATTTCTGCAGAAAATTCATGTTTGGAAATTGAAATGCTTGCCATACATGCTATTCATTGTCCCCATGTTGTATATTCCCCTATTTATTGTCTACGCAACATGACAAAGGAAACGCTCCAATATGCTTATGTGTGAATTACCAGTACTGGTTGACATTTTTGTGGACCACTCTTGTATTATATTTTAGGACTTGCATTTTGGTGTTGCTCTTCATTGCAATAGATACACAGCATTTTGCAAGACACTGCTAATTCTTGTTGCTCTTCATTGCATTAGATACACATCAGAAACGCAGGACAATGGTAATTGCTGAATAACATACAAACTAATCACTAAACCATAGATACATTGGCTAACCATGATCAAAGAAGAAGAGAGAGACAAACAACTGATAGTAGGACAAAAGAAAGTGAGATATATATTGTTAAGGAAATGATTTTGAGGAATTGGGGGTGGACTTCAGAGGCAGGGGTTGTAAGTCTGTTTCTAAACTGAGGTTTCCAAGTCAATACAGAAAAACACATCAAGCATGAGGTTGCACAGTATTGGCTCGAGTCATGTTGGCTTGACGTTTGGCCCTTACATAGTAGACACCCATAGCTAGAATCACAGCAAAAGCGACACCAAACACAATGCCAGCAATCCCACCAGCTCCCAATTGTTTCCTACCTTTCTGGGATGTCAAGACCTTGCTTTCATATATCTGAGTGGCATCCACTTGAGCTGCTTCAGGCAGTGGTGAACATTTGGATGCAGAACATGGGTCTTTGTTCTCAGGCTTTCTTGCATTTGGATGGAAGAAGTTATATGCTGATGGTGGAAAAGCCACAGGGCTCTCGTTAGCAAGCCCATGGGGAGCTCTTTCTTGGGATGCAGCAATGGAGAGAAGTGTCAGAGAAAAGAGGAAGAGCAAGGAGAAACCAATGGGACTCATGTTTGTGTCTTTGCTTTTTGTCACTCACCTGAAAACGGAGAAAACAGAAAGAAACTTTGAGATGAAAATATATGTGGGGGTTCACTGGCTTTTATAAGGTCTGAGGAAGTGGTTGTTACTTGGTCTTCAATTTTTTGTGTTGGGAAAAGGAGGCTGCTAAATGGGGAACAGAATTATGGGAGCTAGCCCAAAAATTGAACTGTACTGAATTCCCAAACTGTCCTCTCCTCAAGGGTTATTCATCAACAGTTTCTTTTAATCCTAGAGAAGACAATGAACGGATCTCTCTCTCTCTCTCTCTCTCTCTCTCTCTCTCTATATATATATATATATATATATATATATCACTTAAGGGCTTTGATCTGACCTTGTGGAGAAGCAGGGCATAAATGTCATATGGCTTCTAGTGAGCTTATTTTGCTAATTGGGTAGTGTAAACGTGGCTCTAAGAATGATGCTCATACTTGAGTGGCTTCTCATATCATGATCATGGTTCAAGTAATTGAGTGCCATACTCAAACACATACGAATAAGTAGGGACAAGAGGGATAAAATCATTAGACCATTAATTAACCATACACAGTAAAAATGAAAACATTGATCATCCACTTAAAAACCCTTCACATCTACACATGTATGCATTTGGGACTTCAACATAATACAAACTCACTCTATTGATGAAGTATGGGGATACATGTACCGAATCATCAAATCAATTGCTTACATAATGAGAAGCTTTAATTTATGCACATTAGTGAAGTGGGTTTGCACTTTGCTTTGTGGCAACGTTGAAAAGTGGGTGAAACATGAGGTTAGCTTAGCTTAAAGGGCCAGCAAAGGGCATATAGCAAGTAGGAGAGAGAGATATGTGAGTAATTATAATGGCTAGTTCGCAGCTGTATTTGGCCTGCTCTCTCACATTATTGCAAAAGGCACAAAACGCATGCAAGAGCTTATATGGCAATGCCTTCTTCTTCCCACTCACACACACACAGATGCATTATTCCAAAGGGATACTATTTAACAATAGCGCAACATCCTTGCTTTGAGTCATTTAGTTTTAAAGGAAAGTCTCGTGGACCTCCTTTCTAGTTGCTACAACTCACGAGTTTCTTAGGCATATATTACACATAAAATGATTCTTCAAGAATGCATAATGATGACTTCCTTGGAGGAGTTTTCTTATATAGTTTTTTAGGATATACTCAATCGTTTATTACCATCCATTTAATAATTTCTTCTTATTACAATATTGTTGCCTAATTTCTTGTCATCTTCTTTCTTTTCTTTTTTGGTTAGAAATGATATTATACTCATAAAAAGGCATAAATGGTCGTATTAAATAAATAGTATACGAGACAAAGATGTAAAGTAGCACTCAATAATAAATCCTAAACAACATATTTTATTTATTACAACTCAATAAACATTGCAAGAAGAAAAACAAAAGATTGGGAAAAAAAAAAAAAAAAGGTCTGTTGTTGTGTGGTGGCTAGGGTTCTAGGATGAAGCCCCAAAACCTAGCCTTTCTCTTTATTTGAAAAGTGGGCTTTAGCCTTCGGCCTATATCAAATTATCAATAATTTATTTCTATTGAAGCAAGCCCTTCAAGTAAAAAAAACAAAATAAGCAAACCCTTCAAGACACTCTACCCCTTTTTTTTTCTTTGTCAATCAACACATTTTTTTTAATTATTAATTTGTTAGAACTATTTTGGTGCCTTGTTTTTTTTTGCGAGTTTAGAATAATAGTATGAATTATATTTATATACAGTTTCGTATATTTTTATTTTTAATTTTTTTAATTAAAATAAATATATAAAATTTGTTAAAAAAATAAATTATAAAATATATTAATTATATAAATCATACACATTAATTTATAATTAAAAAATTTAATAATAAAAATATAAAAATATGCATGTAATTTTTTTTAATATTATCTCTTGAAAAAAAAAAAAGGGGACTGTAAGACTCCATCAATTATGCATCACTTTTTAATTCTTTGGCTAAGATGCTTATCCACCCTTGTATGATCATCATGAATATGACATCTAGTTTAAATAATAACCCTTTGCCCTAAAAAAAAATTCTAAGCTCCTCCATCACCTTAATTAATATATTTTAAGCTACGGATTCTGCTGGAGGAAATAATATATATTCGACCAGCCTCAAATTTTCTTATCCCTTGCACTTCTCAGCGGCACACATAAAGACAGGTGTGAGGTGTATGTAGATTAAAAAAATGAGTTTTTCATTTAAAAAAATGAATATATACAAGAAGGCAAACTCAACACAGAGAGAGAGAGAGAGAGAATAAAAAAAGTAAAAAAGGATGAGCAATATCAGGATTGTGTCAACTCCTTCTCTCCAATCTTCAATAATGCAGAGCCTAAATGGAGGCTATCAAACAGCTCAACTTTACCGAACATGTCATATGATAAAATTGTTTGAAAGCCACAAAGATGTAAAATATGGTCAAGTAGAAATATTAATTCATATTAAAATTAGGAACCCCAAGCTATATTCACCTAACAATTTTGCTTTTTCTTTCTTTAGAAGTTATATATATGGTTGCCTAGCTAGCAACTAGGATTAAAGATTAGGATAACAAATAAAGAATCCAAAGCATCAAGCCACATCCATAGTTATACAATAATGAGAGAGAGAGAGAGAGAGAGATAGCTTCTTTGAATATTTTTGGGGCATTGTGAATGAATTGGAAGATTCAAGAAGGTTGTAGTTAAGTCTCAAAGTTTGGTTTAATTTATGAGTGAAAGGACACAATTTTGTCCATTCCTAAGGATACTTATTCTGTCATTATCCCTTGTCCAAGCTAGGATGGTCCTAATAACTACATATTCTATTTTTTCAAACTGAGAAAACAGAAGGAAATTAAAGTTCAATTATAATTTTGCATTTGCATTTTGACCATTTCTAAACCACAAGATGAATACTTTATTTATTTATTTATTTTACTATGTTCTCTCTTTCTAGTTTTGCAAATGGAATAGCTTGCTTTTCTCCATTGATATCTATCCCTTCAATCATGGGGTGCTTAATTGTATTCTCTATCTCAAATCCCAAGATTAATATGATTATTGAAATTTTAAATGATTAAACATATCCAAGTTAATTATTCAATTGAGATAACAAGTAGAACACAGGAAATTACTAAGTTTAATCTGGAAAAAGATGAATACAGAAATTGCGAAGAAAGAAAGAAATGAGGATATATTGGAACATAATATAAAAGCAAACACGAGGAATACATATGGAAATAAGAAACAGACAAAAGAGGGATACAAAATACACCCTTAAGTAATTAACATAACCATGTTTATCTACAATTGGCTTTTGGCTGTTTCCTGTGAAGCATGAAATTAAGGAAGAAAAGCAAAAACAAAGTATAGAAGAAACCCTCAGACACAATTGCATTACTTCCTCCACATGATCGATCATGAAACTATTATTCTTTTCCAGGAAACACCATAGCCTTTGCTTTGGAGATATCAGACAAGAACTTAATCAAGCATTGCTCCTGAAAGAGCCAAGAGCTTTAATGGCTGCAGCCCTCAGAATGTGCTGGTGGTAAACTGCAGCTATAGCAGCTCCAACTAATGGTCCAACCCAGAATATCCACTATAAACAAACAATGAAACAACCAACATAAGCAACAAATTTGGTATAACATTTTCTGCAGAAACAACATGAAAACCTCCAAAATCTTTTATATGTATAAATAAACATACTTGGTCATCCCAGATTTTATCTTTGTTGTAGATAACAGCAGCTCCAAAACTCCTTGCTGGATTAATGCCAGTACCAGTAACAGGGATGGTAGCCAAGTGAACCATGAACACAGCAAACCCAATGGGAAGTGGTGCCAACACCTTCAATATGAAACACACACACATCAAGAATTAATCAATGTTGAAACTAACAAAGACAAACCCATTTCAGTTATATATATATATATATATATATATGTCTATCTCACTCTAAAGTCTGAACCCTAATTAAACTTACAGGAACATGTGAGTCTCTGGCGCTTCTCTTGGGATCAGTGGCGGAGAATACAGTGTACACAAGAACGAAGGTACCAATGATCTCAGCCCCCAAAGCAGTACCTTTGCTGTAGCCGTCCTGGACGGAATTGGCCCCACCTCCATACCTGTTGTAGTATGCTTTTTGGAAGCCCTTGGCCAGTCCAGTACCACAGATAGCACCAGCGCACTGTCCTACAATGTACAGAAACGCCCTTATCAAGGACACCTTCCTCCCCACAAACAGCCCAAACGTCACTGCAGGGTTTATGTGTCCTCCTGTATTCATAAGTCACGCACACAAGTACAACGGTTAAGATTGCATCTCTATATTATATTGATTAGTACAGTGATATATATACAAGTTGATCATCTTACCAGAGATGCCGGCGGTGCAGTAAACAAGGATGAAGATCATGCCACCGAAGGCCCATGCGATGCCTAGAATTCCAACCCCATCACACTCATGTGTGCCTTCCTTATTAGGGTCGACCTGGCTTTTGTACCCAATAATGGTCAACACTGTGATGTACAGGAAGAGAAGGGTGGCTATGAATTCTGCTATCACAGCTCTGTACAGTGACCACTTGGTGAGCTCCTCCAAGTCGATCAACGGCGCCGGAGGAGGGTCCTGGTAGTCCTTGGTCGTCACCTCCGATGATTGTTCTGCTACCTCAACGTCTTTCCCCATTTCCTTTCACTAACTGAGCTAGCTAGCTGGCTACTATACTTGTAGTGGCTATAATTCTTGGTACTCACACTTGTGGATTGAATTGATCGGGTTGAATGAAAAGGGGTATTTAAGGAAGCGGAGAAAGAGAGAGAGTAAGAAACTGAATGAATTATTTAATGCGAAGTTTTGTATGCATGTGTTACAACAATGACATGATTAAGATTAACGTAATTTTTTGCCGCCCATATTAGCATGATTTCGCTTGCATAGGGCCCACTTTTACGGCCTCCATCCAACGGCTCTCATCATCACAAAATAAACTCAACGGAACATTTTAAAGCATATTATGTTGGCAATGGCATAAGCTGCTGAAGCTATGGTTCTATTCTATCTATGGGGTCCCCAGTACAGTACATACCCTATCTTTCGTGTTCCCTCTATGTTGTGACCACTGCCTACCTGTTCTTATATAATATATGTAACGTCAAATTTGGAGTTAATTTTTTTTACTTAAACAGTACTCATTATAATTTAATTTATTTTTTTATAAAAATCATACAATTTTATTTGAGTTGAAGCTTAAATCTTGTGTAAATATTACTTATTTTTCAAAAATATTATAAATTATATAATTCTATTTATTTTGAGTAAAATGCCTTCAAATATAATATTAAGTTTTATTAAAATTATAATTTATTAAAAATATATTTTAAATCATTTTTATTTCACTATTATTTATTTTGAGTTAAAAATAATAATTTTAATGTATTTTAAATTTTAAATAAATTAATTTTTTATATTTGTCAACTATAGATTTAGTACTTCTTATTATGAGAGTGTTTTGGTCAAGACAAGTATAATTATAGAGTTTTTTTATCTATCAAGAAATAAAAGTTTAATTTTTTTAAAACAAACAAAAGGTGAGTATAATTTTTTATGTCTCCGAGAAAGGAGTTTAACTTACCCTAAATATATTTCCCGAAAGTAACTATTAGTACGGAAATATTAATCAAGTTTCATCGCCTAAAACTTGTTAGCTAGGATTTTGAAGGTTGAGATATATATATTAGTTGGGTTAGAAATATGAGGATGTAATGATAAGTAGAGATTAATAATTAATAATATCTGGTGCTCAAAAAATAATCAAATAAAGAGAAAGAAGAATACAGTGTGCTACAATTATAAGTTTGATTAGAAAAAGAGGAAAGGTAGTTGTCATCTTTGTTGGTGGTGGCTTGCCAGATGAACTTATCTGGAGGCACCTAAACATATATGAGGCCACTATTTGTATTTGACTATGGAGGGAATTAATTAATTGATTAAACAAGTTTGAATTAATTAATTGATTGAACAAGTTTAATCTTCACATATTTACAACAGGATTTGGCTATCATGTTCTCAAAGATTTTCGCTCTTTAATTTTTTTTCTATCTAAAGAAATTCTAACTTGAGTTTCTAATATATCTCAAAACCACGTTTACAAAAATGTCTTACGTACCTAATTAATTGCTTAAATTTAAGAATGATTAAATCCTAATTTTAAGATGTTTAATTAATTGTCATCTAACTATTGTGCTTTTTGTCAACAAGTATATAACAGAAACTCTATACATAAGATTTCCAAGGCGTTTGGAGAGTAATTATTGACCTTTTTTACATGATTGAGCCTCACATATATAAATAAATAAATTCATGAGCTTAACGAAAAGGTGAAGGTTCATACATTAATAAATATAAAAAATAATAATAATAATTAGTGGAGGGCACTTATCATGATTAATTATAGTATGTGGCGATGGATGACAGGCTGACTAATTAGAAATATGTATCAATAGTCTTAATTCTCCAACCACTCTCATAACATGGACAACAAATATGCCATTGGTTTTATGCTAATTAATTATTAAAAATAATTTAGAAATTAAAGAATAAAAAACAAAGATGATGATGATGATGATAAGAATTGACATGGAAACCGCCCAACTCTAATTTTCCACTCCATGCAGTTTAATCCTATTCTGAATTCTGATATATTCAAATATATTACGTATATATGATTGGGGAGTGAATGTATATGTAATTGTCATATGAATTTGAAATTTCAAATATTGAGAATGATGTTGTGGCTGAGAATGCACCACCTGTTGATCAAGGAAGAGAAAGGAAAAAAGAAATGTTGTTATTAAGAATGAATGAGTGGATGATCTGATCATGACCCTTCAATTTCTTTCACTGGTCGGTGGCTACATTCCAAGTTATTTTAATTTCATACAATTACGTTAATGTTGTTAATTTAGTTTTTGCTTATGCTATCTTCACCAATATTGGCTTCATATTGCATACATATATAGATGATGGACAAAATTAACCAGGTTGAGTGCTCTCACTCTCAACGATTCCTTCTCGTACAGAGAAAATTAGGCATGAACGAACAACAACAAGAATAGGAAGAAATTAAGTGTAATCAGCTTTTTGTTGTATTCACTATAAAGTATAAACAGCTCAACTTGGTGTTATTTTTCTACTGTTAAAAAAAAAATTAGTGCAGAGAAACGTTGTGGTGAGTGAAACAGGAGCACATGTAAGTGTCAAGTTATTGAATGCATATAGGGTAGGCATTAAGCAGTGTCTTTCACAGCCACAATACCTCCCTGTATATGCAGACATTGTAGAAAATAATAATTTGAGATGACCATTCACCAATCCTTGTAATTATCTTGAAGGAAAATGAGTAGGATTTCCTACACCTCACTGTCACTAATTCCACTCGCAAAAGGCCACACTCATCACACATGTTCTATTTCATTTAGATATAAATGGTTATATATATATATATATATTTTTATCAAATTTTATAATATAATATATATATTACATAACTGATCTTTAAAATTATATATTATATAAGATAAAATATAAAATAAAATATGTAATATAATGAAAAAAAATTTTATAATAAAAAGTAAAATAATTAAATAATTTTTTATTATTTAATTTATTATTTTAAAATATAAAAATTATGTTATCTTATATTTTAAAATAAAAAAATATAACATATACTTTTTGTGTGTACAAAACTTTTAATATATATAATTTTAAAAAAGTCTGATAATAAAAATATAAAAATTAAATATACATTTGTTTTAGTTCCAAAATAGTCTCCAGCTTTAGGGAGTATCAGGGGGCTTCAAAGGGAATCAAAAAGAGAAGGTACAACCTCCGGAGCTGCTTCGCCATTCCATTTGAATGAAAGCAGCGATTAGTTACAGAATGTTGATATATATTATTTTTTTACAAGTATTCTTTAAGTATATATAATTATATTCGAAATATTATGACACATTAAATATAATTATTTTTTAACAAAAATTTAATTCAAATTCGTTATATAATAATAAATTAATTCTTTTCATTTAACTCAAATCTGTTGATAAAATAAATGTTGATATATGAGTATAAAAGGTTAAGTAGATTCCTTGAGACATTTAATAAAGGTGTTATGAAATTAGCAATGAGAAATTGCCTATGGCTTAGGATTTGGAAACCAAGTACCATAGGAATCTGAAAAACAAATAAAGCCGAGTTCTGCGATTAATTAAATCAGAACACCAAGTGTCGGACACCAAAATCAAATCAAACTGTGGAAGACAAACCGACAACAATGAATTTGATTTTTTTTATTCTTTAACATTATTTTATAATAAAATTTATGTTAATATTATTTTATGTATTTAAATAGATTTTATTACTGAAAGTATTTTTTTATATTTTAAAATTTTAAATATTTTAATTATTATGTGTTTTTTAATCTTATAACAAAACAAATTGTTTTATAAGTCAAAGTGTCGTTTAAAAATAACTTTTAAACAAACTCCATAACATCTTTGGGCCTTTACTGGTGAGTTGTTTGGGCCTCAAATCACACAAAACAGATCTTAAAAAAATAGACCTTTCACTCCATTAAAAAGAGATAAAATGTAAAAGACCCCTTTAAATTTTAGTTTGTGTACAAAAAATTGCCGTAATTTTGATCTTTGAGAAATAACCCTTTCATCTTTTATTTGTGCCTCAAATACTATTAAACTCATTTACATTTCAAACAGATAAAAGTGAAGAAGGGTATGGACTTGAAATTTTTTTTAGGTAATTTAAATTTTTTAGTAATATGAATGATAATTAAAATAATATTTTTATCTCTATCAATGTCATGATGTGTCATTAAAATTGATGTACAAATAAATTTAATAGCATTTAAAATTTTTTAAGAGATTTAAATAAAGTAAAAGAGATAAATAAAATTCATGAAGTAAAAAAATATGAAACCAAATTTAAATCGTAATCTGTTCAAGATAAATTTTTTATTTATCTCTCTTAATTTTTTTTAATATTTTTCTCATACTTTACAAATTTTATCCTGAAGAGTATTTCAAAGATCTGTTTCTGTATTTTACGCACATGAAAATTCAAAACGTTATATGTCAAAAATCCAAAATCGAAAAAGTTTTTACACTTTCAAGAGAATTTTACATTTTACCCTTTAAAAAACAAATAATTGGACAATACCATTTGTAGGACCAGAGCAGGAATAATTTAGAACAAGATTGTCCAAGAATTTAGAAACTTCTTAAAACAATTTCCGGTCATACATGAATTCATTTCAGAAATTAACTTTTTCTATTGCACAACACACGACTCTACTTTCTTTTACTGATGTACGTTAATTTTTATTCCATAATCTAATAATCATATTATAAGTTACCACGAAACGTAATACCCGACATGTGAGAAAGGAGAATAAGCACTGAATATAATTCATTTCAGAAATGAACTTTTTCTATAGTCAAAAACCTCGTCTTTACTGTGTTTTACTGATGTATGTCGATTTCTATTCCATAATCTAATATTCATATTATAAGTTAACAGGCAACATAATATCCAACATGTGCAAAAAGGGAATAAGTACACCAACAAGATTTAACAACTAGAAGTTAGCGAAAATTATCAAAACCCTGTCACTAATTGCAGAAGCTCAAAAAAACCAGAGTGAAACGGACAAAAGAAAATTGGTACACCAGCCACACAAATCCTAAATAAACGCAATTCAAGTTTGTTAATAATCAAGAATAGAAAATATAGAAGAGAAAGCAGCAAAATAAAATTAACAACTCCTCTAACATTTAACGTAAGAATAGTTACCAAAAGAATAAATAATTTGGTACTTTAAACCAATAATGCTCAACAATGCCAGTAAAAATTGAAAGCAAAGGGACTAACGTTTCTTGAGCAATGATTTGTCACACAGAGCAGATTGCTCCAAACAACCATCAACCAACAAATTTGAACCTTGGTTTATCTTAATAGACAAGGCATTATAAAGATCTTAAGAATGTGGCCAACAGTCAACACTACCAAAAACTAACAATTTCTTATAAGGCAAATGAATGCACACAACAAGACTATGGCTAAATACAATACCCCCAAAGACCACGGGCAATGCTTCCACAAGACGAAATTTGATTGACTCTAAAATCAAAAGTAATATAAGATATATCAAACTACTCGTTTCTCCTAAATCGTGCAACTAATAAGGGAAATGAATATGAATTCTGAAATGAAGATCCAACCAATTTCCAGGTTTCCAACTCAAACTGATTTATTAAACACAAGTTATCCTAAACACAAAAGACAATGCATATTACTATCGAAATAAATAAACCACACAATAGCTAAGCAGGGTAATACTCTAATCACGAAGAAAAGTAACAAAATTGTATCGAAATAGATTATCATCCTTGAAAAGTTGTAAGCAACCTTAACTAGCTCATAAAATCTCTCCAGATGATCTAAATTATCCAAAATAGTAAATTAAATTTAGCACAACAATTCAACGTCTCCCCAAATTTGACGTAATAAAGCAGTACTAACGAAGCCATTATCAAAAGGAAGACCTAAGACCTTAGTCCAGAGGGACTTCAACATCCCCATCCGTGATCTCTTGCTGCAAATCCTTGGGGTCCTTCCCGTCCACCGTGCAACCAACAGAGACGCACGTGCCCAGGATCTCCTTCACAGTCCTACTGAGGTCCTTGGCCATCGACCTGGGCCTCATAATTCTGGCGATCTCGATGACATCATCAAGGGAGATATTACCATTGTGCTTGATGTTCTTGGTCTTCTTGCGGTCTCTTTCGGGCTCTTTCAAGGCCTTGATAACAAGCGCAGCTGCAGACGGCACCACCGACACCTTCGCCTGACGGTTTTGGACGGTGAGCTTAACGGTGACTCTCAATCCCTTCCAGTCCTTGGCAGTCTCTTTGGCAATATCTTCTCCGATCTTTTTGGGAGAGAGACCGAGTGGACCGATCTTGGGAGCGAGTGAACTCGCCGCACCAACCTCGCCGCCGGTAACTCGGACATACACATCGACGACCTGGCTGGGGTCGAACTTCGGCGGCATTGTTTCAGATTCAAGAAGAAAGGGCTAGGGCTTCAAGGCAGAGAAGAAAGGAGGTATATATTAGGCTAGGGTTTTGATGACTACATTAACATTAGCCGAAATGCTTCATACCTGTCCTAACCTTCAATCTTTTTCTTTTTTTTTTTGGCACGTTTTAACGTTGAATCGTGCTTAAAAGGCCCAGTGTACAATATCATAAGGGTTTTTATTTTAGGCCTTTGGGCTTTTCCTCCTCATGAGTCTGGGCCTCAATCATCACCAGGGCAAGAATCACAATAGAGATTTTGGGCTCCCATTTTTTATGAATTATGAATCTTTAAACACTCGTTTGGAATTACAATAATTTTTGTATTATTTTGAGTCTTTTTTTTCAGGTATTTTATAAACAAAAATTGTAAATAAGAAGAGTTTGTGTTTGAAATAACTTATTGATAAGTTACTTATAAACATTATAATATTTTATATATCTTTAAAAAAATACTTTTTACCGTCAAATTATATAAAATAAATATATCTAAAAGGACAAGCAGATAAATTTATTTTTATTGTCGACAAATATTTTTTACTTCTAGTTATGATTTTAAAAATTTTCAATTCTTTACTTTCTTCTCATACAAAATTTATTTTCAGGACTTAAAAGCAACTTATTTTTTTAAAAAAAAGGCAAAAACTCTAGACTTTTAAAATATTTTAAAAAAAATCTTCTTACGTTAAAAAA
Source organism: Senna siamea (assembly GCA_031216115.1). Classification (NCBI taxonomy): domain Eukaryota; kingdom Viridiplantae; phylum Streptophyta; class Magnoliopsida; order Fabales; family Fabaceae; genus Senna; species Senna siamea. The sequence continues at coordinate 18,608,499 of CM062356.1, forward strand.
ACTTGGCCAAATAGGTGGCTTTTTTACTCTAAACCATTTTGAAAATTGTTTTTTTCAACTAACCATCCTCACAAAACTTATTTCCACAGATATCTCTTTTTTGTCATTTTCTACACATAATTAGTTTGTACTTTAGATGAATTATACATTATAATTCGTCTAAAGTATTGACAAATTTAAAATTATTTGACATAATTTGTTACATATAAAGATAAATTATACTTTCATATTTTTTTAAAAAAAAATTATCATTTTTTGTTTGACACACAATATACCTATCGTGTGTTTGGTGACAAACATAATTTATTATTTATTGTAATAAATTAAGTCCACCATACATTGTAATTGTAGCCTAAATTTTATCCTATCCTAATTGGTCTATATACGCTCCCTTATCCTATCCCTTTTCCTTTTAAATCGGTAGGTATCAGCTTTTCATCCCCACCCAAAAGTTACTCTCCATATTTCCATATCTTCATTCTCACAACTTTACAAAGCTTCATCCTACATTCATTTCACAAGCTTAAGTTCATTCAGTTAACTTCAATTATGAGAAGTTTCTATCCGATCCCTCTTTATACATTAACAATCATTTTCTTTAGGTTTCTTTTATTGTACTTTTATGTATATTTTCTCAAAAATGTATGACTCATAATTTTTTTAAAATTTTTCTTCATGGTATATAATTTATTTATAATGTAGTGTAAAATTTGAATGCTATAATTTTTGTTTACAGGCAAAAAAAAAAAGGTATACTACAACATGTGCACTGTAAAATTTATTTTAGGCATGATAAAACAAGTATTACAATTTATTTATTGTTGAATAATGATCAAATATTTTATATTTTAGTTTTAAAAACATTACTGCTTAGTATAAAATATTAGAATGTGTAGTTATTTTTAGCTTGTATTATGGAATTTTAATTATTTAATTAAATTTAGATGGTTTGTTATGACCAAATAAATTATATGTAGTTTGAAACATATAACTAATTAGGTGGCTCATATGATTATTTTAGAAAAAAAACATTAGGCCATCAAATTACTTCCAATGAAAGTTTGATCTTAAATTATATTTAATAAGTTTTTTATAATTATAATTGTTAAATAATATTTAAAATTTAGTTCTAATAATTATAGATCCATGTATTCATGTAAGAAAGTTGATCCTAACTTTCATAATTTAAGTTTGAATTTTTATAAATATATGTAGTTTAAAATTTTCAATTTTTAAGTAATTGAATTTTTGTAGTTTTAAATTTTTAATTAAGAAATTTTGTTTAAAAATTAGTTCTAATAATTATAGGTCCAGATATTCATGTAAGATAGTTGATCCTAACTTTCATAAATTAAATTTAAATTTTTATAATTTATGTTGATTATTATATGTAGTTTAAAATTTTTAATTGTTAAGTAATTGAATTTTTGTAGTTTTAAAATTTTAATTAAGAAATTTTGTTTAAAAATTAGTTCTAATAATTATAGGTCCAGATATTCATGTAAGAAAGTTAATATATGTAGTTTACAAATTTTAATTTTTAAGCAATTTAATTTTGTTTAGTCTTAAATATATATAATTAAGAAAACTTACTTAAAATTTAAGACTGTATTATAAGTTAGTTTTGAATTTTTTTTTCTTTATAAGAAATTTGATGTAATCTTAAATATTTAATTAATTTTATAAGTCATATACTTATTTAATAAAATTTAGTTAAAAAATTTACTGTAGGGATCAAAATGAACATACAAATATTTGTGTATATTTATTACGATGGAGAACCCTAAAGGCATCATATTTGTATGTAGTAAGCTTAAAGGGCTAAGGATTCAAGAAAACATTATATTGGATGGATTAAAGGCCTTTATCCATGACAAATTAAGGCTTTCATCAAATCAAACTGTGTTTGAGATGATATATAAGGTACCATTAGCACTTAGTCCGTTGAAATATGGGTAATATTATTTGGAAGATGATTCAGATATAGAGTTGATGATACAAAACTATTTAAACTTCTCAACTTACATTTATTGAATTATATGTAGAGGTGTCATTATGTGAGACTAATATGAATATATAAACTTAATCATCATTTGACATACAAAAATAATTGCACAGACATTTGTTCACCTTTCAGAGAACCCCATCGCTGACGACATCCATTAGTATGCTAGAGCATACATTTTGAAGCTAATCGGTGGGATGCCTAACAAGTCATCGTTTGAGGTGTACCTTATGTACCTACCTTTGCTGGCAGGTTTGACAGTAATATAATCTTATAGATAGGGCTCAGTTGTCTTGGCAAATTTATATAAAGAGCTCTATAATGCGGCTGATCCTACTGCTAGAGACATTTGGGGATGTATGGTATTGTTTGTTTATGGGGATGGAATAGGTTCCCCAAGTTAGCACCACGGTGGCCGAATCTCATTGACTTGCATGATGACATTTTTGGATTACCACCACCCTTGGGCTACAGATATGACATATATCAGTTATATGTCCAATTCATTTGATTCCAATTTTCTTGTTAAAAAATCCTAAATGAGTTTGTTATTATTTTATTAGGTGGACATTAATTAGAGGACATATTTACCTAAGGCACGATAATTTAAGGAAATATAGACTTCATCTAGATCGCATTGGGGAGGATGAGGTAAATAGTCTTAACTAGCTTTGTATATACAATCTTAACAATTATTTTAACTGCTATGTTATTGGTCTTTTTCATCATTCTTTATTTCATATTATTTAGTATTCTTATAACGAAGTATCAGTACGCACATATATCCCTCTTATTTCATCGACATCAAGCTCGTCTAGTGAGCTTGTGTGCTACTCATTTTACTTCCACTTTGTAGAGTGGCACCATTCTTATCGAGCCTTTTGCCAATTTATTATGGACCAACCAATTCCAAATGCTCCTTTTAACTTATACCATATGCACACAGTCGTTTTAACTGGGAAGATTGAGAAGAACTGGCTTATAGAGAACCAATACTACATTATGTTGTGGAATAACTGGGCAAATCGATTTTTTTTCTGGATCTCTTGGCCACCCGAGACTACACAAGACTTCGAATTACATAAGGCGGTACTAGAAGCACACATGCAGATGGTTACATATTACTGAAGGTGCAGCTTGTTATGTAGTAAGTTTCAAATAACACATGAAATTTGTTATATTTTATATACTTAAACAAATCATTTTTATTATTTTTTATTAAACGCATTTTTGCAGTATGATCAGGCGACGGATCTTCGCCATATATCTACAAAGCCACTTGCCAATTTCTTAAAAGTAGTAAACCAGGCATGCAAGGATATGATGGTTGCATTGGGAGAAGAATGAGATACTTACGTGCAATATGATGATCATTCGGCTTTGCAGTCATCTTAGATTACTATGCCTAAATTCCTCATTTGAGGCCTAGTAAGAGACCTAATGGATACACATCACGGAGAGTGCCCATTGCATTGACAAATTTAGATGAAGAGGCTAGATATGGAGATGATACACCTCCACCTCCATCGACGAATTTTGGATTTAGTGCATCATTTCTATCTATGCGGCATTTATTGACTTTGGAGGTGTCGACCCTCCATCTTATACACCAGCACCGTCGAATACTAGCTTTAGAGGTGCTACATATGGTCTATACACGCCAGTTCAACATTTGGGGTTATTCATGTATTTTCTAGGTAGTTTATCATTTATGACTCCATACCAACTCATTCTACCTTTTCAATCACCTGGAGTCATAATAAATCAACCACCAAATTTTGGTGAAAGTAGCAACAGTGAGACAGGAATGTAAGAGGAAGAACAATAGCAGGAACAACGACCAATGCAACGAAGAAGATCAGATTGAGAAATAAGAAGACCGCGCATGGAGAATTGGTAGTCATTTATTTTAGATTATTTGGTTTACTAGTATTCATTTTATTTGTAATAATTATATAAGACTTTTTATCAACTAAACTTTTCCTTTTTCAAATCAAAAAACTAAGTATGTTTAAAAACAATAATTTTCATTTATTTTTTAATCAACACTAATAAGTATAATTATGTCTTTTTAATTAACAATTCCATTTAATTTTTAGTTACCTTAGTAAGTTTAATTAATTATTTTTTATTTTAAAAACATATTTTCAAATTTTTTGTTTGTACAATATATCCATTATATTTAATAAGTATAATTAAATATGTTACATAACATTACAATTTTTAACTATAAAAATAGATTGATATATGTTATATAAATTGCATTGCAAAAACCAAATTTTCTTTTTTGTTTCCCTGCTTTTTACGAAAAAAAAAACAAAAGACTAGGCCTGGTTTAAAAAAATGTCAGGCCATAATCTGTCTAGAGTAAAGATGGATTAAGCTAGATAATTTTAAAAAAATATTAATTATAATTCGTCATATTTCATACAAATTACAATATGTAATCTATCCAAAGTATAGATAAATTATATGTAAAAAACGAAAAGAAAAAAAAAAGTATTTGTGAAAATAAGTTTTGTGAAGATTGTTAGTCGAAAAAAAATTTTAGAATGGTTTTGAGTAAAAATGTCCAAATAGGTTCTAAGAAAATCAATTAAGATTGAGTATAGTAAAAGAGGTTATATGTGATGAGCTAGTGTTAAGATTTTTGTTATAAAAAAGTTTACAAAGATGAGAGCTTGAAATTTCATAGTTGCAACGTGCAAGTTTTACATTTAAATTTTGATACGAAATAGTGCACATTTTAGCTTAGAAGGGAATCCCCACATACAATGCTAAGTTAAGTAAGATGACTTTAATTTCTTTGAGAGACGATTCATGAGATCGTTTGTATATTTATTTTTTATATAAGAAAGAAATGGATAATACATTCACATATTTTGTATATATTAACTTATTATTCAAATAGATCATGCTCATTTTATAATCAACTAAACAATTGATGGAGAAAGAAAAAATTGTAGTCCTAAAGATTTTTTTTCATTAAAAAAAAAAAAAGGAGCGTTGACGTCGTGGCCCGTGGATGGAGCCTCCAGGAGCGAGGGTTTTATGGGCTAATTACTAGTATATCTTCACCTTCAAAAATTATTAGGTTGTTTAATTTAATTTTATATATCTTGTGTACCCTCAAATTTGAAATAAACAATTAACTAAAACATCATTTTAGTCTTTTATTAATTATAGTTCTTTTAATTTAATTCTTTAAATATTTTTTTTAATTTGATCACTCATAATATAATTTATTATCAATTTATTTCATCTATCTAAATAATTAACGATAACTTAAATTTTTTATGCTAATTTATTAGATAACATTTAAAAATTAAAAAAATAATTTTTTTAATTTTTATTCCAAGTACGCAAAATAGTATGTTTATCATCTCTTCGGATTCTATGTCACTAAGAATCTTTTTTTATAGGTAATTATTATTGACCAAAACATCTTTTTAGTTATTTATAGATGAAAATTTTATCAATTTAATTTTTTATAATTTTTTTTAATTTAGTCTCTCTTAATTTGTTTCAATATTAATCTAGTTTCCATTTTTAAAATAATTAACAAATAATGTTGTTGAGTTGGATTTTTTTTACTAATTGTACAACATTGATATTTTTTACTGCAACATTTAAGATATCTTTGTTGATGGTTCACAAAGTAGTTCAACGAAAAAAAAAGAACTCATGAAAAATGCCATGTAAGGATACTAAAACTTGTGCCCTCCTATGTGCCTGTATCTATCTTGGGCATTTTCTATCTTCAATTTAATTACTCAATATTTATCCTTGGGACTAATTTTATATGTATTTTAAAACATCTTGAACCTGCTTTGTAAATTTTGTCATCATTTCACTTGTTCAATTCTATTGTTTACAGCTGCGGTGATGGCACTTTCGGGATTCCCATCCAAAGAGGTGATAATTATGAATGTAGAAATATGAAACTTCTTCTCAAAGAGCAGCAAATGGTATTTTTCTTTCTTTTTCCCATGCTCCCTTTTTAATAATTGAGAGAAATGAATGAGATCAAGTTGAGAAATAAGAATTTTAGCTTTTAGAATTCAATTTTTTCAGGCTTAACAAACTTCTGCAGACAAAATTCTGATGAAAGAGAATGTTCGCTAGGGCAGAGAAGAAGAAAACCATACGCTAGAGGGAATCAAAATATGCATAAAAAAATTATAAATATATAAATATTGTACAATCAGTAAAAAATAATTCAACTTAGCAAAAATGATATTTTAATCAATTATCATCTCCTTCCAGAAAAAATTATTTTAATAGTTTTTAAATATTGTCCAAAAGTATCAAACATCTAATTCATTATAACTGTTAATTATTTAGATGATATATAGATGAAAGAACTAAATATCAAATTATGATTCAGTGAATGACCAAATTAAAAATAAAATTTTTTGAGAGATTAAATTAAAAAAATTATCATGTATGAAAGATTTAAATAATATTTTATTCAAAAAAATTAAATAAATATTATTAATCAATATATAAATAAAATAGTACAATATGTCCACCTAAAAGAACTTTTTAGATGCATGTGTTATGCTACTTAATTTGTACATATATTAACTAATAAAATTTAATTATTTATATTATTTTATTCATCGCGCAAATATTTAGTTTAAAATAAAAATATTATATTAATATCATTTATTAATTACTAGTATATCCTTACCTCTAAGAATTTGTCTTAGGTGTGATGCAACTAAAAGTCACTATCAATAAACATGATTATCACAAAATTATTACTTTTTGACTCTAACACGTTGTTCGTATATACTTTGGAGCAATATATGATTTCGACTAAATTATTAATTCAAGATGAATCATTGGTGTCACGTAGTATTGATGATTTAATTTTTAATTTTTTTTTTATTTTTTAATAAAGACTCATCGTTCATAATCATAAGTTCTTAAAAAATTAATTGATAATTTATTAATCATCTTATATTTTATTTATTTATTTTTATTAAATATAACTCGTCACTCAAAGTGACATATTTTAGATAATTGGATCAAAAAGTCTTTTGGTAATATTGGAAACACCCCTTGTGAAAATGAAAGAGGAAAGTGACACCACTTGGCAAATGAAGGAGAAGTGGAAAATGAGAGAGATGAGACCAAACAAGAGAGATGCAAATGAAAGCTAAAGGCTGAAAAGTGAAAGCACAAAATGAAGAAGATATGAAGCAAATGATGCATGTGGAGAAGGTTTGAAATTTAAATGAATAGGTGAAATTCTATAAGTGGGTTAGTCAAACTGATTACCATACAAAATAACCTTGTTGTGCAGAGTAACAAGGCCACTTTATGTCAACATGTCAGTATATTAGTTAAATTGACATTCTGCAAACTCGTCATAGAATAATGAATCCTTAAAAAATATTTATTTCTATTCAATGACAAACTTTTCATTAAAAAATTTAAAAAGAAAAAAAAATCTCTAGTGCCATGTGGTACCAGTAGTTCATCCTGGATTAATAGATTTGTTAGAGGTACACACTGTTTCAAAGTATATTAGATCAATGTTTTGGGGTCAAAAAGCCCTAAATTATCATTTCTAACTTATCCCCCAATTTGCACATTTCCATGTTTAGAAGCTTAGGGTTTTTTCTCCTTTTTATACAAAAGAAACTCACTGAATCATAAAATAAGATGTTCATTTGAAATTGTTGTACATTTTTTATTTATTTTGCAAATATTTTTAAAATAAAGTTCCAGAAAATAATTAAATAAAAAAAATTATATTTGAAAAAAATGATTTAATAGGTTATATATGTTTGACATATTTTTTATATGGTTAAGAAGGTAGAAAAATAAAATTTTTTGGGTTTGGAAATTGGTGGGCTGCAGGACCATCTGAAAAGCCCAACTCAAAAGATCGATCCACAATAGTAAGTGGGCTCAGCTCTGGATGGTGATGAACCCACCACCTAGCACCTACTAGTCAGCCTAGCAACATCCATATTCCATTGGCAACGACTGGAAGACGAAGATTTGAAATTTGCAAAATGCAAACCCACAAATTCTGGAATTCTCCCTGCGATCACTACAATTACAACGATCTGTCCAAAACTCTAGCACGCAGGTGAGATGCCCTCCCACTCTCCTTCTTCCATCTCCGACCATGACTCCGAACTCACGCTCCAACCTATCGAGCAACATTTGGCTTCCACCACATTGGCCTTGTGCGACGGCGAACCATCGCCGCACCAAGAAGCGAACGGCGTCGTCGCTGGATCTGCTTTTCAGGAACAGCTGCATGAGTTTGGAGACGCTAGGGACTCTTCTGAACGCGGTCCTGAGGTCGATATAGATGGTCCTTCCAGCCCCAGCAGTAGTGGCTATGCCGCTGAAAGGGGCAGCAGTACTGCAACTAGTGTATCGGCAACGGAGGAGCAGGTTCAACATGAAATACAGGAGACAAGGATTGATGATGCCGTTGATGGAATCACTGATTCCCAGATGTCGTGGCTTCCTGGCAAACATCATGGGGATGAGGTATATATTGTCGAAAATTTGCTTAGTTTGTTTACCTGTCATGGGAAGAATTTAGTAATTTACTGGACAAATTGTATGCATGTTCTTTGTAAGAACAATTTACTGGTATGTTGAGAGAGGCGGTGGTTTTTTGTATTGCTAGAATTCCTGACCACCTTATGTAACCATTGCTATCGTTCTGATTGATAATGGAAATACATACGATATCATTTACTTTATCGTTTTCTACATCTATTTTGCAACAATGGTTGCCACGGACGAAAACCTCTTCCGGATGCATATGTTAGTACTATTTTCTTGACAATGGAAGTGGATAGAAGACTTCGGAAATTCATTATCTAGTGTTATTTTGACAATTGAGCACATGGAAATGTGTATTGTTCATGCAATTATTTATAATCTTGAAGTCCATGTCTAATTGTTCTATAGATTTCATTCACAAGGAAGATGATATGCATTTTTTAACTACTTGAACCTTTTAGGGTTTAGGGTTTTATTTTATATACTACTACACAATCAAATTTATATTTTCATCTCTCTTTACTAATGCTGTGATGATAAACAATTCTACATTTTAAAGTTATTTATAATTATAAGAATCCATAGCAAAAGAAGCAATAATGTGAAAATGAAAATTCCCCCTTTGTAAAGATTAAAGAACTTATGCGTCCAGTGATATCTTCGGCAAAGTTGATTTCCTGATTGGATGATATTTGTATCAACAATTGTTAATGACAGAAAGAGTTGTTTCTAGTATAGCTATAGCAGTGAGATAAAATTGTCAACATATATGTGTATGAATTAAAAGATATTGCATGACAGAAAATAGTGAATGGGCAAACTCAATTCGGCTAAGCTACTGTATAACCATAAACGAAGATGATTTTTTTTTTCAAGAATTGATTACTGGTTAACAATGTTAGGTAATTTGAATGGAATATGCAGCAATTCTGATTAAGTACTCTACCTTTGCTTATACTCACTTTTATTTTCATCTTCATGCCTAAGTAGCAGCACACACTCTACATAATGTCATACTCAGTTTGATTAATGAATAAAGTGCAGGATGATGCTTCCATATCATGGAGGAAAAGGAAGAAGCATTTTTTTATTCTGAGTCATTCTGGTAAACCAATATATTCAAGGTTAGTGTTTGGTGACTCCTCACACAAGCTTCCCCCTCCCTCAATTATAACTCATTTGTTTTGTTCTAGGATTGCAGCCTTGAAGTTCATGCCCCAGTCCTCTATATCTTGTTTCACATCTTTTATTGCCTTCCAGATATGGAGATGAACACAAGCTTGCAGGGTTTTCAGCAACTTTGCAAGCTATCATTTCCTTTGTGGAGAGCGGGTATATGGCTGCCTTTCATCTAGTTAATTATAACTTGATATTTTATAATCCCAACAATATGCCTATTTGATGTTTGATGTCTTAACTGAATATAATTTGCCAGGGATTTTTTTTTTGTGACATTCTCTATCTGTTTCAGGGGTGACTGTGTCAAAGTAGTGAGGGCTGGAAAGCATCAGGTCTGAATCTGATTATGTTTATATCTTTCAAAGTTTTTGTTTTTGAATATACAGCTTTATTTTGGCAATACTTCCTTGGAAGCCAGATCTTAGAGCCCTAAATTTTTTTTTTTTTAATTTCTAAATCATATTTTAGCTCAGTCCTAGTCTTTAAACTGTAAATGACACATATGGTCCAGCTTTGTTTTTTAGCTGGTAAGTGCCTCATCTAAGCAAGTAGTTCATAGGCTTTTTCCTGTTAAGCCTTGCTGAAGTCATATAGAGCTTCCTTGTTATGAAATTTTAGTTTGAACCTGTGGTGCAGGTGGTTTTTCTTGTGAAAGGCCCGATTTACTTAGTTTGCATCAGTTGCACAGAAGAACCATATGAATCATTGAGGGGACAATTGGAGCTTATTTATGGTCAGGTATAAATATAATTGGGTTTCACTCAAAAAAAATCTTGATTTATTTGCTTGCTTGACTTTGCCTGCCTATATATTTTTGTGATTTTCAAATTACTATTGGACCTCTCTCTGTCAGTCAAATTGGAAATATTGTTGTGAAAACAGTTATATGATACAGCCCTGTTATTGACTCATGCAGATGCTTGTTATATTAACAAAGTCAATAAGCAGATGTTTTGAGAAGAATCCGAAGTTTGATATGACACCCTTGCTTGGAGGGACAGAAATTGTCTTCTCTTCTCTAATCCACTCTTTCAGTTGGTTTGTATCTCTGCTCTGAGCATCCCTGTTCTATTGTACTTTTGTATCAAAGAAATCAATTAATTTCTTTTTTCTTTTAGGATGGCAATATTTTAGGTGCTTTTTCTGTAACCTCTATGTATTTTTTGGTGAACTGGGGAATGGAGGCTGCTTATTTCTTTAGTACACCTGGTTTCCCATATCTTATTTTAGAAATCAGTAGTAATTTTTTTTTAAAAAAAACTCTGATCATATCAGGAATCCAGCTACTTTTCTTCATGCCTATACTTGTCTTCCTCTTGCGTATGCTACAAGGCAAGCTGCAGGTGCCATCTTGCAAGACGTTGCTGATTCAGGTGTTCTGTTTGCCATACTGATGTGCAGGCACAAGGTTCACTCTCTGCTTAGTTTCCTATTAATTTATATACTGCAATAAAATAACTAATTGAAAGTTGATTACAGGTAGTCAGTCTTGTTGGTGCTCAGAAAGCTTCTCTCCATCCAGATGATATGCTGCTGCTGGCCAACTTTGTTATGTCATCAGAATCCTTTAGGCAAGTAGAACTGGCAAGATTTTATTATTAAGATAGCATCTTACAGATGGTTTGATGATATAATTTCCTCTTTTATTTATTTATTTATTTATTTGTTATAGGTTTAGCTGTTCATTTTAGTGAATGATGTTATAAGCATTCTGCTGCTTTTGTAGATATATGTAATCATTGAAATTCAAAGTAAATTTACATGTATATTGTAGAATCCTTTTTTATGTACCACTAGGAAGCATATATAGTTGGACCACTAACATGGACACAAGACACGACAAGATCTGAAGTGTCCATTTGTAATTTAAAGTGTTGCTTTGTGTCTAATAGGAGTGTCACCCATGTGTTGGATGCATACATGGCTAATTTTTTTATGTGTCCGTGTTTCGTAGAGTTCCAACAGTTGAGAGGTTCGCATTGCATTTTACTGCACAATGACCAGCTTTTTAGGTGGCATGACAAACATTATGGTTCACGGCTTTGTTCTCACTTATTCTATCTTTGCAGTCTTGTTCAATTCCCATCTCATCTGTATTTAACCTACAAACAGTGAAACAGCTTAGATCTTTGCTTTATCATACTTTATGCACTTTCTTACTCTCTCTAACTTGGGATCTATGCAGGACATCGGAATCATTTTCTCCAGTTTGCTTGCCAAGATATAATCCTTTGGCTTTTTTGTATGCTTATATCCATTATTTTGATGTGAGTGAAATTTCAATACAGAGACCATTAGTGCATTTGTCATTTGTTTCACATTAGCACCTGAATGTCAAAGTTTTATGTATATTTGTTGCAGGCTGACACTTACTTGATGTTGCTAACTACTAGTTCAGATGCTTTTTATCATCTCAAGGAATGCAGGTAAATGAAGGTTTAATAATCTGACCATTGTTAATGTTTGAGTTAGGGCACACAGGGTAACTTCAATGTAGAAAGCATAATGGGAAGTTTGGTTTTGCATAGAATGCATTATTCTTTTCCAAAAATATAAAAAGAAGGGATGAATTTCATGGTACATTGCAAGAGATTTTACTCTATTTTGCAATCCTATTTCTTGCATGGTTTAGAAAGTTGCCTGTGAATTTATAGGGTTCGTATCGAAATGGTCCTTTGGAAGTCAAATGTCCTTAGTGAAGTACAAAGATCCTTGCTCGATGGTGGAATGCGCGTTGAGGATCTCCCTGTTGATCCATTACCCCGTTTTGGATCATCTCCTCACATTGGGCAACACAAACTTTCAACAGATTCCCTTGAAAGAGTGAAGGAACCTAATTTTGGAATTGGTGGTCCTGGTGGGTTATGTCATTTCATATATCGCAGTATATATTTGGATCAATATGTATCTTCAGAGTTCACATCAGTGATTAACACTCTTCAGCAGCAGAAAAGGTAGTCTGTTGTTCACTTTTTATAACTTTCTATTCTATTGCCTTTAGTCTCCACAGAAGCATAACCAGCCTTCATTATTGCAGACTTTATAGAGCTTACCAGAAACTTTTTGCCTCCATGCACGATAAAGGAATTGGGCCACACAAAACTCAATTTAGAAGAGATGAAAAATATGGTAATATATATTGTGGCCCATAAATAGCTTTTAAAATATTTTTGTATTTTATATTTTGAGCTTGTATTCTATTGGGTTTCTATTCTATAAACTTTATTTTTCCTTATCTTAATATGGGTTTAAAAAGCCTTTTTTTTTTGTGTGGCTATTTGTTCTCACTTTAAAGATGGACCTCTCAAGAGATTGTGCTAGTTGCATTTTAACATTTGTGCAACTAAATGGTAAGCCAATATAAACATTTGTGTTGTGCCATGGAAAATCAACTAATGAGAGTGCAATCTCTTGCCAGGTTTCTTTCTAGAATCTCTTATAATAAATATGAATAACCTAGCCAATAAATATTGAAACATTCTTAATTTCATATAATGCATCATTCTATTATTATGATTTTTATTTCATGCTGTAAGCAACAAATTTTAAGATCACAATAATTGTGTGGTGGTTTGCAAGCATGTTTCATCCGTTTTTTCAGTTGCTATGGATGATATAGTGCCATTATATTTAATGTTACATTGAACCATGATGAAATTAATTGGAACAATTTTATGTGGCAGTTCTTCTCTGTTGGGTGACTCAAGATTTTGAGCTGTATGCTGCCTTTGATCCCCTTGCAGACAAGGTATTATTAATTTTGTTTGTCTTCAAGATTTCTTTATTATTCATCTTACGTTTTTATCTATATTATAATGGTTTTGGAGTCTTTTTGGTTATTGGTCTCAAATTATATATTATAGAATATAGAATATAAAATATAAAATAAAATGTGATGTGATAAGAGAAGAAAGAGAAAATAAAAATGAGTTACAAAAGAGTGGAAAGTTAAATAACTTCCCATGGTTTAATTTATTAATTTAAAATATAATAATTATTTTTTATATAATATTTGAAAAGTTAAAAAAAAAATTAGCATATACTTTTGTGCATACAAAGCTTCTAGTATCAATAATGAGAATATCTTACCTATTAGGGCTTAGTAGGTTGATAAATAACTTGGAAGGAATATCATTTTTTAAAAATACTATTACTGGTTTGGAATATGGTATCCTTTGTAAAATGATGTCCCGCTAAGCTTTTATGTTGTCAGGATCCGATCACTTTACTTACAAAAAAAATAAAATTGCTTCATTGTTCAGTTGTTGGATGAACTTTGACTAATATTATGTAATGAGCATATGCAGGCTTTGGCAATAAAGATTTGCAACCGCGTCTGTCAATGGGTAAAAGATGTCGAAAATGAAATATTTTTGCTAGGAGCTAGCCCCTTTTCATGGTGATTTCATAGTATATACTGTAAACATGTACAACAAGGTTTATTTAGCAGAACCCTACAGAATCCATTCTTTGTTCTCTCTCGTGTTTCTTATGGGGAGAAAAACCTAAATGTAAAATGATTCTATCAGCAGTTTATCAAGTTTTACGCCCACAACATTTCATCCTTTTGTCGTCAATTGTAAGAGCAGTGAAGCGAAGGGTGGAGATAACAAAGTGGATACTGAATTCATTTGCAGAATCTTAGTTTGATTGAAAGTGAGAGTCGCACTTCTGTTATTTGTCTGAAATATACTCATTAGTAAATAAGTAGACTGAGTTTTCCAGTCTACTTTCGAGCTTCAGCCTTCGATGTAACTGATTCAAAACTTGTAACTATTTTCAATTTAAGATTGTCTAATTGTGTATGGGCATCAATGAATACGTTATAAGTTTGAATGCTGGGAAATAGAGTTATTCTAACAGGATAAATTAGTGAATTGAGTCGTACTATCATTATATTGCTAGGCTAGCAATGCTTCCATTTTATTAACCTTGTAGAAAATAGTGAACTCACTACAAATTTCATTCAAACTTAGACCAAACTAGGGAGATCATTTCTTCTGGGGTATTGTAGATTTCTGTTTATTTAATTTTTAAAATATTTGTATATTAATTAATAATTATATTAATGGATCTATATGTTATAAAAAAAATAAGAAAATTAAATATATATGATTTATAATACATAAATATATATTTAAAAAATTTTATGTACAATTAGCAGGTAAAAGGTAAAAGGTGACTATTAATTTTTTAAAGTTTAAATTTTAATAAAGTGATAAAATATAAATAAAATAAAATAAAATAAATTTTTATTATATATAAATTAAGATTAATTTTTATATATGTATATGTTTTTTGTATTTCATCACGAAGATCTATACTCGTAAAAGACGAAAACTTGTACCAGCATATGCGGCTCCATTTAATGCATGGGTTATGAAGGATGAAAAGCTGTTGGGGTGTGGGGAAGAATGAAATTCTCGCATCGCATGCCTTTCTTTCATCTTCATTGTGGATTGGGTGGCTCCAATTTTTTCAAAACTCAACGGTGGCAATTTCGTCATTTTGAGAGTCAAACTTCGCCTATTTCAGACATTAAAAAGGATTGTTCCTCAGTTACTACACCTCCATGATAGTGCTTTTAATAACCCCTTAAATGACCATAATAGCCCTTTGGTCTTTGGCACCACAAACAATTATTAATTATATCACTAATTCAAATCACGTGACCTTTTTTTTTTTAAATAATTGGTTTCTTCGGTTCTGTTAAGTGGCTCTTCCATTATTTATGCCCTTACGAAAAAGTAAAGTGCCGCTTTTACTGTACTACAATCATCACTCACTCCCTTGCCAACTACTTCCCATACTCAAATTGAAAAATATAATAATAATAATAACTATATTAATATTTTTAGTATTTAAATCATGCATTCAGAAATTTTAACTGTTAATATTATTGATAATTATATATTTTGAACTAAGTAGAGTGAGTCTATACACTTGATTTCATAAGATAAAATAATTTTGTTTTTCCCTAACTTAAGGTATATAAACCCTCTATATCAAGTAAAACCTTAATAATTCTATATTCTTCTACTTGTTTTTATTTTGTCTTTTTTTAAAATTTTACTTTATTTCTTTTATGATGTTTAGGATCAAAGTTAATAAAAATAATAATTTCTAATAACGCATTTATTGTTGTTAGATAATTTAAAAATTACTAAAAAATAATAAAATTTAATGAGCTGCATTAAATGAAACTTTTTATTTTTTGAAAAACAAAAATACCTTATTCTCATGTTTTTAACATTTATTTATTTTTATTAAATTATATTAATTAATTATTAAGAATATTAATTATATTGTTTAAAAAATATAATTAAAATTATTATCTTGTAAAAAATTAAACAATTGACTCTTTTTAATTTTATAAAAAATAAAGGATCAATTAGAAAAATAAATAAATAAAATAAATAAAAATAATAAATGTTCATTCAATAAAACGATTCATTTAATAAAAAAAATGATGCATTCTTACAGTAAAATAATAAAAAAGATTCTTCATGTTGAAAAGAGGATATTTTTATCTTTAAAAAAATTAAATAAACTCATTTAATGCAAGTTATTTAAATTTTATTACTTTTATTAATTATTAAATTACTTGATTACAAAAAATACATTTTTAATTAATATATTTAAATTATTAATTAATAAAAACCCGTAATAATAATATGTTTTGTTGAGATACAGACATCACACGGACTCAAAACCCACGTTCAAATTCAATTACGCGTTTCAGTATCTTCTAAGGTGTTGCCAATAGTCATACACATACCATGCATCTCAAGAGAAAAACGCTAGGAAACAAGAAGGCAGTGTTAATTAATGTGGCCATAAATTTACGTTAATTAAAGAAAACGCGCAACTAAAAACAAACATTTAGAAAAACATCACTAGTAGATCACAGCCATGCAAGCCTAATAACGTTCAGTTGACTCACTGCGACAAAGCAATAAATAAGTTTTCAATATATTAATATATTCACTAAAAGAAAGAGAAAAACAGAAGGAAAAAAATCTAGAAATTAAATAAGTAGAAAATTAATTAATTAACCATCTTTCTTTCCTTTGCTTTGCTTTTCTTTCCTTTCCTTTCTTGCTTTCCTTTTCTTCCCAGGCTACACCTCCCCTTCTGTCCTTCTCTCTGCTACTAACGCTACCTCACTTTCTCTCTCTAAAGTGACTCTTCAGACTTTGATCTTGCCGGAGCTGATTATCCAGCAGTAAGACCCGGAGGAAAAGGTCTGACCTTTATCATCGATCCGACTCGAAAACCGGTTGGTCCGATCTGGCTCCGGCCACCATTTCCCCAGGCAGAGCCTCTTTCTTGAGGGAGAAAGTGCGGAGTTTACGGAGCGGAAATGTACAAGAACCAGCTTCAAGAGCTGGCGCAGCGGAGCTGCTTTAACCTCCCTTCCTACACGTGCATTCGGGAAGGTCCCGATCACGCGCCGAGGTTCAAGGCCACCGTTAACTTCAACAGCGAGATCTTTGAGAGCCCTCACTACTGCTCCACTCTTCGCCAAGCCGAGCACTCTGCCGCTGAGGTTGCTCTCAATTCCCTCTCCAACCGTGGCCCCTCACACTCGCTTGCTGCTAGGATTTTGGTGAGTTCTCTCGCCATTTTTCGATATCAATGGCGGGTTTACTTTCGCTAGGGTTTTACCTTTGCTTCCCTCACTCTCATGTGCTTTAATATTTTTTCCTTCGCTCAGTGTCATTATAAACTTGATAAGCGAAAAATTAGGGGAGAAACTAAATACTCTTTGCCAACATTCGCGTGGTGCCATGTGTTTCCGACGAACTTCGAGCTCTAAAGCGTGTTATTCTAGTTAATTTGTACAAAGAGATTCGGTAAGTGGAAGCTTGTGTTATCCTTCGAACTTCGCTGGGTTTTGTGACCTGCTTATATCCTTTCTCCTCGGCGCTGGTCGGCGGTAATTTCACGGCTACGGTCTCCAACGACGGGCAATAACTGAAATGCCCCTTAGTCTTCTTTGATTCTGGTGTATAGGCAGTGGGATTTCCTAACCAGTCGACCTTAATGGTGAGAAGGAATGAACAGTGAGTGTGAACTCTGAACTTTCCGACGAAGCCATGTTATACCTACTCGGTTTCATTTGTACAGTCTGGGAGGTGGGGTAATTTCATTGCTAGGTTGTTACTGAGTGCAAAGAACTACTTCTTGGTATGTTAGTAACAATTCTGACAAGCTCTGTATTCATGGCTTCATAATAACATACACAACTAGTGGCCTGTGTTAATGTGCAATGCTGTTTTCCATTTCCCAAAATCTTAATTTGATGTTGATGAAATCCCGTTTCAAAAGCTAATCATTAAGGTGGAAAAATCAAGTCACTTAAATAGCAAGCATCTCATATTACCCGATGTGATTTGAGACTTGAGTAGCCTATAGGACATCTCATACTATCTCTAGTCCCCATGAGATGTCCAGCTTTTGATCTGAAAATGTGAAGTCTATATGCTATACTTATTTGAGTGACGAAAGCCAAGTAGCTTCCTTCCTTTTGATCATAGTTATTAATGGCATGCTATTGTCCACACCATGGACGGTGGGGCAACGCAGTGGTTGTAGTGTTGTCAAACTCGTTGGCTCAGCCATGGTACAAGCCATCTGCGCAAATCGCAATGCGGCATTTCCCATAACTCGCAGTATTCGAACAAATTTGAATCAAGTCATCTCTTATATAGGCCCATTCTAAAGAAAATTTGTTTTTTTTTATCCCATAAACCGAGCCAGCCCTAAGTTCTGTCCTTTTATTCTACCATTCTGAATATTACTTCTCTTATTATTTTTCTTTTCTAACCTTTTGATTTTTTTACCTAAGTTTTGTTTTAGTCTTCTGGTTATTTCTTCCATGCTTCTTCTTCTTCTTTCTTCCCTTCAACAACCAGTAGTTCCCCTCACTATTTTGTACTTTGTTTTCTCTCTCACCTAAGATTATTTTATTTCTCCCTTCATATGTCATTTGAGGCCAGGACACTAGGTGTAGGATAAAATCACAAAATAACTTGTGAGTTGTGGCATTATTTTTGTGATATGCTTTGATTACTAGTTTACAACTTGTGAATTTGTGAGGGATTTGAGAATTGAACAAATACTTTCTAATAGAGTAATATAGTATCATTTATTTTTGCTATCTTTTTATTATTTTTAATTATATAATTATGTGCGCCGCACTCCAATGTTGCCATTTGCTGTGCAATGCACTATGCGCAATGGCCCTAGTAGCTTCCATAGCAACAGTGTGCCACCCACTGTCAACAACTATGCTTTTGCTTGTTTTTAACGTTATGCTTCTTGAATATCTGAATTGAGTATTTTATTGAAGATTCACTAGTATAACAGAGTAGTAGGAATGTTGCCCAGAACACAATTCTGGTTTTCTCAAGTCAGCAATCATTTAAAATGTATGTTAATCTTAATATTGATTGTTTTCCATTTTGTGTAAAGCTAATTGTATTAATCCATCAAGGGTTATGTTATGATGATGGATGTTACAATCACAAAAGATGATTACTGCAGAGAGTCAAAGGGATAGTTGCATTAAATTTTTGTACTATTCATAAAATAACTTGCAAATAAGTAAGTAGACCTAGTATTGGAGGGAAATGATAGTAGTTCTTATTTATGCCTTATTTTTATTACTGGCCACATTCCAAATTATTGAACTCTGCTGCTCATAACTATTGCAAACACCTTGCTTTTTGTTTGGCTTAAAATTATTACACAAGCGTTGCAAGCTGGTCTAAAACCATGATCTTACTAATCATTTCTGTTTCTAAATGGAAAGATAATTTGTTTCTTAACAGGGATTGAACTTTCTATTCCCTTGTTATATAACTTTTAAAGCTTTTGATTTTTCCTTTTCCTTCTAAAGGCATTAGCAGAATTTGTGTGAAAGCCAGCACGTGGTGCAGGGTTCTATGTTTTCTCCCATTTTTATGCTAACCTCTGTTCTTCCAATCATATGCTTTATTTTATGCCTATTCTTGGAGCATGTATGTTCAAAATATTTTCTTACTATTGGCTATCTTTGTTATTTATCCACAATGCACAGTCCATCTTCGTTGCTAGTTTTACTGTCATTATTGATTATACTTATATGCAATTTTTTAGGATGAGACAGGGGTCTACAAGAATCTCTTACAGGAAATTGCACAAAGGGTAGGGGCTCCCTTGCCTCAATACACAACATTTAGGTCAGGCTTAGGACATTTACCTGTTTTTACCGGGACAGTAGAATTGGCTGGAATCATGTTTACTGGTGAACCTGCCAAGAATAAGAAACAAGCAGAGAAAAATGCAGCAATGGCAGCTTGGTCATCTTTAAAACAGTGTAAGTGTCTGGCTAACTTTTGTATTTCTATATAATTTCTTTCATGGAAATATACAGAATCTTATCTTAATTTGTCATATGAATATGGAGTGAAACAACAACCACAAAATTGAACCATAAGTAGTTGCCAACCACAGCCACAGGTATATTGCCTTGATTCTGGCCATTTTCTTGAAGATGTGCAAGAACCAAGCTGGAAAATTTATTTCAAGGAATGTGGGTGGTGAAATAACCATATATATTAAGCTGGCTGGAAAAAAAAAAACACTATATATGTTAGGAAACAGTATTGCCATGGCAAATAGTTTTGACCTGTCCCTGTGACAATCGAAATCAGTGTTTTCACTTTTCATCTCCCTTGTATCTAAGTTAGTTTAAGATTCCCACCTAAATGATTAAATATGCACTGACATATTATTCATTCTTGCCAGTGGCTAAAGAAACTGCAAGCTCCTCATCTGAACCGGATAATAATGATGAACTAGAACAGATCACAATAGCGCGGGCCTTACTGAACTACCGTCTGAAGGAAAAGATTGCTATGTCAAATCCTAATTCTCCAATTCCTTTTCCAAGGAAGTTTCATATTCAAAATTCCAGGCCAACCAATTTGCAACCTCCTCCTGCTACTACATCAAAGATTCTTCCTTTAATTTGCCGAAAGACAGCACCTCGAAGCAGGCACTTGTTGACAATGGCAAATGAAAGTCCTCAAAGCAGGCCTCCACATGCAGCCGCAGCAAATGACAATTCCTTGGCACCACCACAATCTTCTGCACCAGAAATCCGAGGGATCCGTCTCTTGAAGTTCCCCGCAGCAGGTGCAGCACCTTATGTCCCCATTCGGCAAATGAGATCACCTTGCCGGAGTATTGCACCTCCAGTGACTATAAGGACTGCAGTACCTGTTTTCTCTGCACCACCACTTCCACCACCAGCTGCAGTGCACCATCAAGTGATACGCTCCCCTGCTGTACGAGTTGCCCCTCCTGTCAATATTAGGCAGACGGTTCCAGTATATGCTTCTCCACCAGTTCGGAAAGATGAACTTGGTCCCATCCAAAAGAAAGATCCACCAACTGTTACTATCCCTAGCCAGCAAGATAAACTGCCAGTTAAATTTCCAGAGACAGACACAAAGTCAGAGGCTGAGAACACCCCACCAGAATCTCAGACAGTGCAGAGCTTGGAGCAGTTGAAAATCTGAAGTTCATTGCAGTAGGTCTGCGTAAATGGGAATTTTGTCATAGTTTTGTGCTGGTCTAGAGCTTGCTTTTCATCTTTTCTTCTTAAAGGAGTGATGTTATACCAAGCCTCCCTTCTTCTTCACCCCGTTTTGTCCTGTTATAATACAACAGCTGGCCCAGGTTAAATTAGCATCATTAGTCCAATATCTGAAATTGAAGAGCGGTCTGGTATATAATTTACTCATGTTTTAGCTTTTAGGTTTTATTTTATGGATGCCAGTCATATCTTGTTATATTATGTGAGCAAGCCTGATTTTTGCTTGCTTTTTCATCCACACTTGCGTCTTCCTGCATCTTCAATGGTTCTTTCACTCATATTCAATGTTTAAGAAAGAAAATTCTACTAGGGGCTTGCAAGTTCCTTATGGGCTAATTCATGTGCCAATCGTGCCACCCTTCTAGCTCAGAATTAAGTAGCTAGAGATGTGTAGAATCAAATTGGATTCTCTTGAGAACTTGGATCAAAATTGTATAACACACGAAAATAAGCGTCTCTATTAGTATCATATATTACTGAAGAAGTTACTTCAATCCAACTCAACTTATCTTCAAAACGAAGTAAATTTATTTATTTTTTTCAAAGGTGAAATAGAGGGCAATAAAATGTAGATGTGAAATAATCTTGTACTTGTTTGGTCATTTCGATCCTGTCGGTTGGTTTATAAAACGTTCCCGTACAAATGACGACTCCCTACAAAGTTCAACGGTAAGTAATACGAACCAAAGATTCTTGACAAGAGGGTTAAAAATTAGCTTTCATGATCAAACAAGAAAACAAAAAAGAATTACTCTTATGAAATAGATGCTCTTTTCAAACTCATTTCATTCGGATTTTAATTCCATTATGTTCAAGTTGGGAGCTTTTTTTAGTACGAGATACTTGTATAAGAAGTGACAAAAACAAAGGGCTCAGAACCCGTGAAGGGATACTGTCAGACAGACACTGCAAACACAATAACTGGTTCCTCGCATTTCATTCATTGCTATGGATTCTTGTTTTGTCTGTACACTTCTTCTGTCTTTCTGGATGCTAATCAATTTCTTCAGAACATCACGTTAACTAAATTAACCAACCTTATATCTATTGGCTTGATTTCGATGTAAAGAACAGATTTTTGTTTTTTAATATTTTGATTGGTTTCCATTAAGACACAAGTTTGAGGTTGTCAAGTGGCTTGTACGACATTATCCCTTTTGGTTATTTAACCAGATTACAGTGATAGGGAAACCATCAAGGAGAGAGATAATTGAGATTCCACCAGGGGATGACAGAAGAAGAAAACAGTAAAAATTGATTTCTAATAGCATATGAGAACAAAAGAAGAAAAAAAAAATGGAAGGAAAAACTGGTTTTTACTTTTTAGTTTTTATGAAGGCATCTCACAGCCACAGTTACGATTCTTTGAATCTCTGGTCGAGTTGAGAGCCTTTTGGCTGGTATGATGTTACTCCACAATATTACAAAATTCATTATCACTGCCCCAAACAAATACAGAAAAGCAACAAGTAATGAGATATTAAAATGGAAAAAGATAAAAGGATAAGACAACTTATACGGTTGTTGCTGCTGCACTCACTGCAACTTGACCTTTTATTTCTTCCCTTCCCAACCAAAATGCTCCTACTAACCATTCCTCATCACTCCAAATCACTAATGCTAATGGGTCCCTTCTAACTTTCACATTAGGTCAATCATACACATCTTTTTAACGATTTGGATTCTCTGCATGTGTAGTTTTAAGCATAAAGAAAAAATATTTAACTTTTAATTCGTGATAAAAAATAATTAAAAAAATATTTGAGTACATTAAGAACTAAATTTTTTTTTTCAAGAAACATTTTAGTTCCTCAATCAACATGTAATTACAAAATTCATTGAAATTAAAGCAAATAATGAATAAACAAATTTGAAGGTAATTAAAGCATGTGTATTAATTAAAAGTTAGATTTTCTGAACTTTTAATTCAAGTTAGTAAAAGTAATTTTCACCCTTTTTTTTTTTCTTTTCGAAATGCCTAGTTTTGCTTGGGCAACATCCTTAACCACCAAGACCCTGCAGTGGCATCTTTATCCATTTGTGGCTCAAAAGCTTTTTGAGGTCAAAAGCACAGAGCATGGGAAGGTGAAACTGAAGGTGCCACAACAGCAATAGTAAGTGTGCCCAAGAAGCAAAGTTGTGGCGTGAGAGTGATTAATGGCCGGTTTCGATTAAAGTGAATTTTTATTTATTTTCAATTTTTAAAATAATATTTCATTAAAAATAAATTTATCAATCAATGCCAGTATATTAATAAATATTTTAAATTTTTTAATAAATTATAAAAAATAACATATATTTAAAAATATATGTAAAAATAAAAACTAATATAATATATTTTTATACTATATTTACTATTTACTCAAATTTTAAAATATTTAATATTTTCAATAAAGATACACTATTAAAAGATTTTGCTTTTATTTTGATTTCAAATAAAAATTTTAATTTTTTATTTATTTTCACAATAAAAAATATTTTTATTACTATTAAAAAATAAATAACTTTTTCCAAAAATAATGTGTGTGAAAGTGGGTGACTAAGGTGGGGCCAAGTCTCCACTTCAACGACACCAACCCGTCAAAACAAGGCCACCTCAGCATTCTATTGATTTACGCAACAACATTTTTTTAATTGGAGCCGGCCCGGACATGTAGGGCCCACATGATTGGACCTAAAATGGGGCCCATTGAGGCCTTTTGAAGACGAAGCACAACACTACACTGCACTGCCATTATATTCCTTTCCTATGACAAAAGCAATGGCTCAAAGGCAAAAGGAGATGGTAACCCTCCACTCATTAAGAAGAAGAAGAAGAAGAAGAAGAAGAATGAGAGCATCCATTATATCATAAAGAAAACATAAAAAGATAAAACATCCGTGGTAAGAGGGGGACAAAGTGGAAGAATGTTTATCTCTATCATTCTAAAGTTTATCAAACAAATTATTCCCATTTGACTTTCCAATGTCTCATATTACACTCTTCACTATTTTAATACATTTCAAAACAATAATGTCATACATACACTCTTATTATTAAATTAATTTCAATTTTGTGTGTATACAAATTTAATAGAAATTCACCTCTTAAAAGTCAAGACTCCCCATAATTTTTTAAAGTTGTATAATAATCTAACTATATTCATATCGACTTAGATTTATTTTAGCAAATTGACCATAGAAATAAATTATTTACACTCAAACTAAATAATTTGCTAGGAAATCAAAATGACTAAGCACTATTAAACCTTAATTAATATTATTTGAATTAACTAAATTCTCATAATTAAAACAGAATTTCTTGTTAATAAATAAAAAATTTAAGTGAGGAAATTGTACCTTAATTCAAATTTTAAAATTAATGCAAGGTGTTAGAGAATATTTATAAGTAACCTACAAATAACTTACTAATAAAAAATTACTTAAATTTAAACTCAAATCATATAATTATCAGATATAAGAAAATTAAATAAACTAAATTTTATTAACACCTGAATAAAATATTTTTATCAAAAATATTTGTGTACACAAAATTAAAAGTTAACCTCATTCAAGGAAAATAAAATAAATACTATTTCAACCAACTTTAATGCAATATTTGAAATTGAGTAAATGTCATGGAATGAAGAAATATTGAATTATGAGGCCAAGTTGGGTGTTGTGTTCCAATAGTGGCTAAAGTGTGAGAGATGCACATCATGAAGCACAAAATCTGTCTCTATACACAATCAAGAATATACTTAATGCTTAGTTTCACTTTCATAGAGGGAAGTGATGATCATTGTGTGAACTGATTGCACCCAAACAATGCCGACAACTCCATAGAAGCATGAAAGCCTTTTTCTTTTGCCCAATGTTGGAAGTCAAATTTCTATCACACTCCATAATCTTTTCTTTTTTCAACTTTGATGTTGAATCTACGTTTTTTTTTCCATTATCGCCAAAATAGGATTTTGATTTCCCTCCTCCTCTTTGTTTTTGAGAAAATAAAACTAATTCTCTTGTTCAAAGAATTTGAAACAATGTTGTACAAATATTCTTTTAATTTATTTTTTAATAAAATTAATATTTTATATAATAAGTGATGAATCAATCCTGGACAAAATTATTAAGATAACATAAAAGAGTCATCAAAGATAATAATAACTTATACAATAAAAATAAACCAAAGAATGTTAAAAGAAAAGGAGGCTGCCCAATTGCATATTCGATAGTAGAGTCAAATAAAGGAAGTCGCATAATATGAAAAAGAGCTGCAGGAGCTAGAATATTCACATATATTAATACTAAGGTTTAATATTTATGTTTTTAAGTCAATTTGAGATATCGAATATCAATTTATGTAAATTTTATAGATGATCCTCAACTGTAGAGAGGGTCAAGTCTAAACGAACTGAAAGAATAATCAATCATTGATGATTCAATGTAATATTTTTGATAAGTATTTATTTCATAATAATAATATTTTTAGATATTTCAACTTTTTTTTTTCATTTCTTTATTCTCTCTTTACATTTTTGTTCATTTAATTTTATATGTATTAGATAAATTAGATAAGAGGAGAAAGTAATTTGTTAAAGGTTAAATTATTTTCCTAATTTCTATAATTTTATTTCATTTTTAATTAAATTTCAAAAATTTATAATTAAGTATCTACAAAGTGAAATTTTTATAATTCAAATCAATTTATTTAAATTATTTAGTATAAATCACGTTTTATGCCATGTATCTAAATTATTTTTACATTATTATATATATATATATATATTATCTTTTTTCACATGATTGTATAGTACGATGAATTGATAAATTTGACTTAAAAATATTAAATTAGATTATTTTTTTTAAAGACGCTAAAATTAAAATAAACTAAACAAAATTGCATATGTTTCACGGGCTTGTATTTGGACGCATTTGAATGGAATTATGTATTTTGTACGGCCCGATTGTTTTGAAGTCCACTGCACTCGCTCAGTTGATAGGTATAACCTTTTTGCTCAAACAGAAACCAAAAGAAAAGCATAAAGCTTGCCAGCTCAGGGTCTCTTACTTGTGTAATAATATAATGCCACGTCATCTATCTACAGCTCGTGACAGTATATCTGCATGCACACGATTAACGCAATAAACTTTATATAAACTATAATCATTGTCTCGAAAAGATTAATTTGGACCGGAACCCTCAAAATCGAAATTTAAAAATGCAATAACAAAAAGTGTGATTAATAATTCTGTATAATGAAGAAACACAAATGATAAATGTAAGAAGCACGTGACTTTACTTTTCTCGCATGCCAAAAAGCTTGAGAGGAGACCCTAAGGAAATGCCACGTCACAATTAAGTTTTTAGTTCATTTTATTATGGATTAAATTATATAATAAAAATATAAAAATTATACTTAAATTTGTTTAATTATCTCATTATTTCGATGAAATCAAAAAGTTTTATTTTAAAGCTATTTCATATAATTTAACAATGACAATTTAAATAATTATGACAGTTTAATCACTATAAATTTTTTGTGAGTCCAAGTATTGAAGTACAAAAGATTATGGGCACGACACCACATTTTCAAAGTGATGACTTTTTTTGAATTAATATGTAATATTTTTAGTATCTTTGAAATAATTTCAGAGGTTCAGATATTGTATTTTAAATTTTTGTATCAAAATTGTTATCTATTTATTTTTATTTTTAAAATTCTGTCAAAATAAAAAAAAATCTATCGTAAAATCTGAAAATTGTGAATTTAGTAACAAGACAGTATATTTTACTTCTTGAACTATGTCTTAATTATGATATTTAAATCTTAAAATGTAACCATTTATTTCTTTCTAATATAAATAATTAATTTTAGATTAATAGTCACATGATATCGATTTATACTATTATTCTATGAAAATTAAGTTTTTCTTTGAAAAACATTATAAAAATTTGTCATTCAAAATATATTATTTTTTACTAAAACATATAGAAAAAATTTAATTGTGCAAGCAACTATTTTATTTTGTAATAATTTGAAGAGTAAATTTCACTATTTTTTTAAATTTGTTTAAATTATACTTATTATTATTTTATTTTTAAAAAAATTATATTTATTTTTCATCTAATTTATTTTTTATCAAAAAATACAAAATTATATGTAGAATAAGACTGGAATTTAATTTTTTAATATAACAATAAAATATAATTAAATTGGTATTAAATTTTAATAAAAATATTAATATAATAATAAAAATATATAAGTAATTTTATTTTTTTAAAATAAATATATATTATGCAAAATATTAATTTTATTAATAAAAACTAAATTAGAACGAGGTTTGTATATTATTATATAATTTTTAAATTTAAAAATATTAGAGATAATTTCATCCCATTCAAAAAATTTGGTATAATTTAATTTAATTTAAAAAATGAAATGTAATTTTTTTAATAATAATTTTGAAAGTGGTAACTGGGAATTATGGTCCCATCCCATCGGCAACGGCTCATTTATTTGCCTTTTGAGTTTGTCCTTATTTTGGCAGAAGAATCTCGAGACTGCCATCCCCGTTTCCTATTCCAACCAAAGAAAGAACTTTCTATTCTTTTATTTTATAAGGAAAATAAAAAAGCTAATTGGTACAACTGTTTTGAAATAGTATCGAACATGCAGATTTTATTTTATCTATTTTTATTTAAATTTTACACAATTATTTTAGATAGAAACGGAAATAAAGGTATAAGTTTTAATATATATATATATATATATATATATTTCCCTTCTATATTCTACTACACAAATCACACTACTACTAGAGAGGCTTTGAAATCTTAATATGCGATATTTTTTTCCTTATTGTGTCAATTAAGAAAACAGGCTAGTATTATCATTTTTAAAGTGTTTGATAATTTTTTTTTTTTGCAAGTGTCTATGGTATTGAGAGATATTATTTTAAATATATTATGTTAACAAATTTTTATTAAATTATACTTATCACTTTTTGATTTAAAAAATGAAACACTAAATATTTTTAAAAATTAACAGTGTTATATTATTTATTTATTTTTTTTTAAGTCAGATTAATATTTTATATTTTATATGCTTATTTTAAACTAAAACAATTTATTTATTTTTATAATAAAATTTTATGTTAAAAATTAATATAAAAAATTAATTATATATTATTATATTAAAAATAAAATTATAAGATTGTTCTACACACAAAAAAAATACTTTTAGTTCTTAAAATACACTTTCACCTATAATTTAGTCTTTAAATGATGATAATATATTTTTAACCTTTGAAAAATTACAAAAACTAATTCATTAATTCTTAAATTATTTGTCATTAACCTCATGGACTAAATGTCTTTTCAATTTAAAAATATCAGTTAGCCCCTAAAATATTAAAAGATACTAATTATTTCTTGACTTATTGAGTTGTCTTTTTTCTCATTCCATTTAATCTAAATCCTGACCTTTGTAATGCTACTCAATGAAATATGAAATGTTTGTCTTGGTTATTATCGACATAGATGCTCATTTGTTAAAATGAGATTGACAATAATTTTATAGATTAATGTGTTGAAAATTAAAATATTACGTATAGAATTTTGAATGTGAATAAAAATAATAAGTTTTTACGCATTCTATTATTGCTATCGTTTGACCAAAAATTGGGTGTAAAGGTTAATGTGGTGCTTAAGAATCAATTTATATATTTTTCTTAATTTTTTATGAATCAGTGAGTTCATATTTTCTAATCTCTTAGAAATTAATTAGTAATTGTTTATTTTTAATGATTATTTAATATATTTTTTAATTAAAAATAAATGACCTAAGAATAAATAAGTTAATTTTTATAATTTTTTAAAAATTAAATTTTAAATTAAAATATTTTTGAAGAATCATAAATAAGTTTTCTTCATAATTAATAAAATTTTATAAAAGCTAAGTTACTTTTTTTGTTTTAAAATTAAAACAGAAGATTTAATAACTTTTGGTATTTAATTTGGTTTTGCAGGAAAAGATTTGTAGCGATTTGAGGGAGACAGATGACAGAAACGCGGCCCTAACATGTCATTTCACACAAACAATAGGGACAGCGACGTAAATGCGCCGAAAATTATAAAGAAATGAAACCTTATTGGTAAGCTTTTCGATATGTGTGCAAACCCAACCTTCTCTCTCTCTCTTCCTTCACTTTATTCCACTGTTTCTGCTCATCACAGATCACTGTCTTGATGTCTCTCTCCCTTTCTCTCTCTTCTGAAGACTAACCTTCGAGCTTCACCGTGATTTAGGGTTTCGCTAGTATTATTTGCTCACTGCCAAATTATTCGCTGTTTCCTGATGCTTCAAAACTTCTGGTTCTCTTCCTTGGTTGAAGAGAGGGACGGGGAGAACATCATTTTCCTCGGAAACTTCTCGGAAAAATCCAATCCATTCCTTCCTCCTGAAGCTCGAATGAGAAATATGCTGTGATTTCGGGCTCCTTACTTTGTTCCTCTTTTTACTTTTTTGATTTTTCTCTGGAATCTGGTTGAAAAGGGAAAGCTCTAGAGTTCAAGCGACAAGTTTCAAAGGAGCATAAACTTTGCCTGAAAAACTCCGTAAATTGAGGCTCTGTTAAGACAAAATAGTGGTATTGGGGGAAACAAGCTGCTTGTTGGAAGACTCGAAGTGTAATAGTGTTTTAGCTGGCGAGAACTAGAATTTTCTGTTTGGGTTTGGAATTTAAGAGAGCGAGTTTCTAAGTGGGTTGTGTAGAACATTATCAGCCAACAACGGGGGTTTCAGAAAGATACATATATACAGACTTTCTGTCTGTATTATAGGGCTAATTCTGCTGCACTGTTTACCTTTTAACTTTGTCAACAAAGCTTCTGAGTGTTACCCGTTCCCAACTAAGAATCTTTTGGGGCTCTAATCAGACTCTTCCATTTCCTCACGGTTTTTTATGGTAAGGAAGGACTTTACTAAGATGATGAGTCTTTTCGTTCCTGAGAGCAGGTAGCTGTTCAAAGTGCCGTGTGCTGTTTCCCTTCACATCTTTACTGTCTCTCTAGATCGTGATTCGGAGTTCCTGGGTTGGGGAAGATGGCGATGGCTGTGGCTCAACACAGAGAAAACAGCAGCGGGAGCATTAACAAGCACCTTGATTCCTCTGGGAAATATGTGCGGTACACGGCTGAGCAAGTTGAAGCGCTCGAACGAGTTTATGCTGAGTGCCCCAAGCCGAGCTCCTTGCGAAGGCAGCAGTTGGTCCGAGAGTGTCCAATTCTTGCTAACATCGAGCCAAAGCAAATCAAAGTTTGGTTCCAGAACCGCAGGTAATGAAATATTCATGCTGATCATTCTACAATTGTATTGGCTTCTGAGGCGGATACTACAATTCAGATTTCAGTTTCCTGAAAGAATGCTTCATTTTGTTCCCCTGATCGAGTCAACCCAAAATAGAAACTACGAGAATTTGTTTTTCCTTATTTCGTTGCTTCAAACTCTGCTAAGGATGAGTCAATTTAAGCGCTTGAATGTTGTTGTAAAAGGTGCAAGTGTATGGCATTTGTTGGGATTTGGAAGCGTGAAATGGTTTCGCATTCTGTCCTGCAGGTGTAGAGAGAAGCAGAGGAAAGAGTCTTGCCGGCTTCAGACTGTAAACCGGAAGCTCACAGCCATGAACAAGTTGTTAATGGAGGAGAACGATCGGTTGCAGAAACAGGTGTCGCAACTAGTATGCGAGAATGGGTTTATGCGGCAGCAGTTGCAAACTGTAAGCGCATGAACATGGTCCATAATAATTGCTGTGTTTATTTGTCACCTTATTGATGGTGTACAACCTTAAAATATTTGAAGACACACAATGTGTTACGTTGTTCTTGATTGCATATGCCGCTGTTAAGACCTTTTATTGATATTAACGGCTTTTGTTGCTTTCATTTCTTGATGAAAATAAATATTGTTTGGCCGATTGAATAATTTTTATGGCGCTGGTTTCCTGCAGACATCAACTGCAAATACTGACGCAAGTTGTGATTCAGTTGTTACTACTCCTCAGCATTCTCTAAGAGACGCTAATAACCCTGCTGGGTAATGCCACAGGTCATGAATGTTCTTTCTGTCATATTTCTTGTGAAAGTTGTCTAACTCATCTTTTATTTTGATGTTCGTAGACTCCTATCAAGTGCAGAGGAGACCATGGCAGAGTTCCTCTCAAAGGCTACGGGAACTGCTGTCGATTGGGTCCAGATGCCTGGGATGAAGGTTTCATTTTCTAGCTTTCAAGATATTAAGTTTATGAATAAGTGGACTTGACTACTGAAGGAGATGATTTTACAGTTATTGTATTGTGGTGGTTTGAATTTAAATGCGTTGTTTAAGCACTTGTTTATTTTTTGTAATCTTTTTTTCCCTTTTGTTCAGCCTGGTCCGGATTCTGTTGGGATCTTTGCCATTTCACAAAGTTGTAGTGGAGTGGCAGCTCGAGCCTGCGGTCTTGTTAGTTTAGAACCAGCAAAGGTAAGTTCAGTCAATTAAATTAGGAGTCAGAGATGAATTCTTTCATATCTTGATGTTCAAGTTAAGGTCTGTAAGCTTTTTAATAGATTGCGGAGATCCTAAAAGATCGTCCATCTTGGTTTCGGGATTGCCGGAGCCTGGAAGTTTTTACAATGTTCCCTGCTGGGAATGGAGGAACTATAGAACTTGTTTACACACAGGTGATCAGTCATTTCTGAACTATAATAGCTGTACATCTCCTACTTGTTTTATTTTACCTCATGAGTGAACACCAAATTTGCTAGACATATGCTCCAACAACATTGGCTCCTGCCCGGGATTTCTGGACTCTGAGATACACTACGACTTTGGACAATGGCAGTCTCCTGGTGAGCATGTTTGTGTAAAAATGCTGTGTAATGCACCACTGTTATTGCATATGATTTATACTTTTATATATTAAACTGAATTTCATCTTGGTTCATTTAATCTTGCTTTTGAATGAAGATGACTGAGTAGTTTTTTGCTTTTATGCATTACAACTCTGCATATCAAGGTTTGTGAAAGGTCATTGTCTGGTTCTGGAGCTGGCCCTAATGCAGCTGCTGCTGCACAATTTATGAGAGCGGAAATGCTCCCTAGTGGCTACTTGATTCGACCTTGTGAGGGTGGAGGATCAATCATTCACATTGTAGACCACCTAAATCTTGAGGTTCGACTTCATGATAGTTAGTGAAAATATCTCATTTTATTTGGATTTTCTTTTTATTCTGATTGCTTAATATTTTCTTCTAGGCTTGGAGTGTACCTGAGGTGCTGCGACCACTTTATCAATCATCAAAAGTGGTAGCTCAGAAATTGACAATTGCGGTAAGTTGACATCTGTTAGTTTGTGGTTATTTATTTTGAAGTTTAGTTGGGTAATTTGTAAGTGACAAAAATTGTGCTATATGTGAACTGCTATCTTGTGAGCTAATCCTGCATTATGTTCAGTGATTAGAATTTAGATATTAAACTGTGAAGACAAGTGTGTCCTCTAAAGGTTGCTAAAATGGTTGTTGCTTTCAAGTTTAAAATCTTTATTTTAGGATTCTCATTTTTTTTAAAAAAATTTATCGTCTTCTTTTTTCTCCCCCCTTCGTTGTGTGAAGTTTAACAAATCCTTTGGTAGTGTATTGGACCCAACTCATGTTTGTCTGGTTCCTCCATTTTCTCTTGCTTTGCTCTAGTTTAAAGATATTCAAGCTGGTTTTGTTTCTTTCATGATAGGCACTTCGCTATATCAGGCAAATAGCTCAAGAAACTAGTGGTGAAGTGGTATATGGTTTGGGTAGGCAACCTGCTGTTTTGCGAACTTTCAGCCAAAGGTTGAGCAGGTAGTTAAACGAAAAAATTTGTTTCCTTGAATGTTCTTTCATCAATGTTTAGGTAACAATTGAGTCTGTTTGTGTTTCACTCATAAATTGTCACTTTTTCTTTTGGGGCGTTGAGAACTAATGCACTACACCTGCAGAGGCTTCAATGATGCTGTCAATGGATTCAATGATGATGGGTGGTCTGTACTGAACTGTGATGGTGCTGAGGATGTAATTATTGCAGTTAATTCAACAAAGAATTTGAGTGGTACTACGAATCCTGCTAGTTCCCTGACATTCCTTGGAGGAATTCTCTGTGCAAAGGCTTCCATGCTGCTCCAAGTGAGTAACAACATTATGGAAAATAGGCATATGTGGATTAAATAATTATTCTCTTTTATTCAGTTTCTATAAATTGAAAGATGAGAACTATTTTCAAGGCTTTTTCTGCTAACTGCGTTACTCTAATGACCATAGGTTTTTATTATTGTGGGGATGTGAAACCTGGGGTTTGAAGTCTACTCAATACCATGTAGCGCATATTATCTTAATTTATCATCACCCCCTTTCCCAATGTGTAAAAAAAGGGTAAAACTGGAAGTCCACATGAAAGTAACGTTACATTGCTCTTGATTGTTGGTAGAATGTTTCAGGAAGTCTTATTTATATACATCATGAGGCAAGTCAGATCTTCATATATTCCTAAAGTATATATATTAGTATGGTATATTTGGGAATGTTGAGCTTTATAATGGGTTAAAATGGATACATCACATTGTTACCATCTCCTTTTATTAAAAAACATTTGAAGGACTATGTATCTTTGAAATGTCGTGTGACAAACAGTGTTTTACCTGCAGAATGTACCCCCTGCAGTTTTGGTTCGCTTTCTGAGGGAGCACCGCTCAGAGTGGGCCGATTTCAATGTTGATGCCTATTCTGCTGCATCACTGAAAGCTGGCTCCTATGCCTATCCTGGAATGAGGCCTACAAGGTTCACTGGTAGTCAAATCATCATGCCTCTTGGCCATACAATTGAACAGGAAGAGGTATGTTGTGTTCCCTTGTGCAGCCACTGTTGCCCGATGGAAATGTATCCATCTATGTTATGTTATCTATTAGAATGATTTTGGTTGGTATGCCTTGATTATTCTTTGTCCCATCATACAATTTAGAGGCATACATGCTTTTCCTCAGGTCTGCATGTTATGCTATTTAGTATTGATTCCAACCATTTGAGCTCCAATTATATTAAACATGTGCCTTTTCAAACAATAATTCTCACTAATTCTATGTCTACATTCCAGATAATTGAAATTATTCGGCTTGAAGGCCACTCTGTTGCTCAAGAGGATGCCTTTGTTTCTAGGGACATTCATCTCCTACAGGTGCTGTCTCTGACTCATGTTGAAATACGGGAAATTATCTGTTCCTTTTGCATGGATTTGTCATCATTCTTTAGGTACAGGTTGTCATTTTCTAAAAAAATTATTTCACGATATGGAAACTCCTTACTATAACTTTTGTAAGCAAAACATATTGGCGGACAAAGAGAGAGCGCTAAATGTTTTAGTTTCACACAATCCGAAACTTTGTGCTTTGCCCCATGTTTGAAACTTTCCTGTGTATTCTTTGATTGTACTTGAAATTCTTGTTTACTTGTTATATATGCTTCTGCCTACCGGCCTTGTGACGGTGTTGTCCACCTATACATTTTTGTGTAGCATCTTGGTTTGTACATGGACTGGTAGATTTAGACTAGCACTCAGTTTCTGTATTTACTTTTTTTCTGTAGATATGTAGTGGAATTGATGAGAATGCTGTGGGAGTTTGTTCAGAGCTCATATTTGCTCCAATTGATGAAACTTTCCCCGATGATGCTCCGTTGGTGCCTTCTGGGTTCCGTATCATTCCCCTAGATTCTAAGCCAGTTGAGTTCTTTTTCTTTGAAATTTTTTATCTATAACATGCGATTATACTTCAGTATTTAGTGTCATTATTTTCCATTATTAACTCTTCAGCTTGAGTTTATTCCTCCCTTAAAAGCTGCTTGCATTTGCTGTAGATTTTTAAATTTCTCATCTACCCAAGAAGCAATTTGATACTCTGTTAAAAATGTACCTCTGGTTCTAATGTTAATGCATGGATCCCTATAATGTTGTGTTTCAGGGTGATAAGAAGGATGCATTGAGTACAAATCGAACCCTGGATTTGACATCTGGTCTTGAAGTGGGTCCAGCTACAAATCATGCTGCAGCAGATGAATCAAGTCATAATACTCGATCAGTGTTGACAATTGCCTTCCAATTTCCTTTTGACAGCAATTTGCAGGACAACATTGCAAATATGGCACGTCAGTATGTTCGTAGTGTGATTTCCTCAGTGCAGAGGGTTGCCATGGCCATATCTCCATCTGGTATAAACCCAGCAGCTGGGCCCAAACTCTCCCCTGGCTCTCCAGAAGCTCTTACATTATCTCACTGGATCTGCCAGAGTTATAGGCAAGTTTGAAATTATGAAATTATCTTTACTAAAATTTGCAATATGCTACAACTAAGTTAATACATTCATACTGTTATTATATTAGTTTATTACTATGATTGGTGGGTTGAGATTTAAATTTTTCCATGTCCTGATGTATTACATATTAAATTGTTATGTGGTTGTCTTCTTTGATGCTGTTATTTATGTTGAAACTAGATATACTCTACCACCTGTTCAAGCTTTCTAGTTATATTCATTTTTTAAAATGCCTTATATGTTTCTCTCCGTAATGCCATTCTCTGAACAGTTACTATTTGGGGACGGAATTACTGAGATCTGATTCTCTTGTTGGCGACTCGGTGCTGAAACACTTTTGGCATCATCCGGATGCTATTTTGTGCTGTTCATTGAAGGTACAGTGGTTGTCATTTTGAAGTTCAAACTTCAAGCAGTTTATCTGTTTGAATGTGTATGTGATATTTGTTTTGAAATCCAAACCAAGTATTAAGCTCCTTGAATCTTTTCAAGTTTATGAGATTCTCTTTTGTGTTTTGCAGTCGCTGCCAGTGTTCATCTTTGCCAACCAGGCAGGCCTCGACATGCTGGAAACAACTCTAGTGGCTTTACAAGACATCACATTGGATAAAATCTTTGATGAGGCTGGACGCAAGGCATTGTGTGCAGACTTTCCCAAGTTAATGCAGCAGGTAATTTTCTGAAGTGAATGTATTTTCATATCTGCAGAATGCTCCTTTTCCTTTTACCATTGGTCTCCAAAAAGGTGATTCTCCTTTTTTGCTTGTTTCATTAGGGATTTGCTTATCTACCAGCTGGGATCTGCATGTCCACAATGGGGCGGCACGTTTCGTTTGACCAAGCCATAGCTTGGAAAGTGCTTGCTGCAGAAAATGACATTGTTCATTGTTTGGCTTTCTCTTTCGTGAATTGGTCATTTGTGTGAAAATCCATTTCATGTAATTCTACAACCCACTATTTCCACTTGAATATAAGAGAATTAAGCGGTAGATTACAAGGAAACTAGAAATCTGGTTAGGGAAAGAAATCAATTTTTGTTCACTCACAAGATCAGTTTTTCATTTAATTTGATATTTTTCATTCAGTGTAGATCAGATCTAATTAGTTTTTAATACTTTTGTTAGCATAGACTGCTATAGTTAAGTTGGCAGGTTTGGAGAGTTTTTTGTTTTTTTCTTTCAACAATATTCAGTTGTGGCTAAAAAATATTCGAGATTGCGTCGATGGCATCGTTGTGGAGCAGATATGCTGTCCAAAAAATAACGTTGAGATATATGTATCATTCCAAGTGAGACATGGGACACCATTCCAGTTGCAGAATAAACCAGAGGAAGAATGTGACACGTCTCATTGTGTTGTCACCTGAAAGTAAATATAGTATTTATTGACGTTGTGTTGCTTTTTCATAATTCCTGTTTGCGGATTATTCGTCAGGAACATCACTGAGGCCAAAATTTTCATTGAGACGTATAAAACTATGCCAAATCGCTCGATAAAGGATAACGTCACGCCAAGTTTCTCATTTCCACACAATGAATCCATCAGTCTAATCCGTGTCTTTACAACAAGCCCGCATACATAGAGCGCGCATAAAATCGAAAGTAATGTGCACAAAATTTGAAGGCCAACACATAACGTAGTGTCGAGTTATGTTGTTGTCTTAGCGGGATGCCAAGGACCAGAAGTTGAGGAGAAATGAAGGGACAGTGCAAAACCAGCAAATGAAAGCCATGCCTGTGGCAGTTTCAAACTGCACACAGTGGTTTCGTGAACAACTTCCTAGATCATTATCAATTAGCACTGTGATCCCTGCGGAAGCACAAGCTGCAGCAAATGTAAGCGTGGATGTTACCTGCATCAACAATACAACTCTCATCATATTACCACTATGCAACACAAGTACTCGAAGCTCCTCCACATGTCTATTTCAAATTTTTTATAAAGAAAAAATGGTTGATAATGAAAAACTTAAGCATGAATCAGCATTATTAGCTGAACTGAAATTGTATTTTATGTCATACTAAATATCTTACCCCATCACCAATTGTAAACAAACTGACCACTCGATAATTCTGCAAAGATCGCCTCACTAAAAGAGCATATACATCAATTATGGACATTGAAAAACTCCACAAGCTCTGCAAGCCGGCAGCCGCAACAAGGTAACTGGGAAAAGATACGAAATGGATTTTATATATTATTGCCACCTAAACAGAAAGAGAGGGAGGGGAGTCGTCTTTTAAAAGGAAACATTAATAACGAAGCCAAAAAAATAACAAAATATCTTAAACGGCATGCTTTTACTGAACTGTGGAGACAAATCATTAATGGCAAATATAAGAACCAAGAAAGGGTATTTTTAACGTATTGTCATTTGATTGTATATTTAACAGAATCTCAGGCATCTCAGCTGCATATATATTTTCACCTCTCTTAGCTCATTGCCAAGATGAATTAAATAATTCAGAAAGCTGTTCAGATGGCAGACTAGCTCCATTCCAGCAGAGTAATAGGAATAGCATCTGTTTGGTGGTTATATATCAAAAATCAAAAGTTATACTTCCTTTGATTATATCATCTACCATCTCTATCAAACCTGACTTACTATACTTTGGAGGCATTCCACTATTTCCAGTCCCGTTGTTCAGAAATAATAATCTTTTATGCACCTTCATTACAATGTTGAATTAGAGAAAGACCAATTGACTAACTTTTAAAAAATGTGATAGAAGTACGGAAAAGAAAGAAAGTATCCCAGATAGCTAGTTTCTTAGTTCTTCGAAAATCAATTGATTAATTTTCAAAAACACTTTTTTTTTTGTTTCTCACAGTATTCTCTTGTTAGAGACAATCCTACTCGAGTTAATGTCAAATACTAAATTTATACACTTATTCTAACAAAAATTTAAATATTAATTTATCATGTTATGAATGACTAATACTTTTTATTAGACTTAAAACCCCATTGATAAGAACACCACATTTTGACCCTTCAGGAACCATTCTTAATCCATTCCTTGTGTCAAGCATATAGAAATTGGGGATGTAGTACTAATCCAGATCCATTGATATCATAAATAGAAATTGTTACACGTACACCAAAGTAAGCATCCTATAGGCAAATCTTGTTTCCTCCCTGCGTATTTATGTATTATCAAAAATGCTTACTAGAATAGCTCTTGAAATTTAACGATTGAGAAAAACTAATTTCTTTATGCTACTTGGAAATTCGACGTTTTCATTTTTTATCATCAACCAATTTGAATTTTGACCAAACGGCGGAAGCCTAGGTGAAGATTTAGCTGAGGCTGAATCAATTAGGGAAAAGATAAAATCTGTCCTCCTTTTGTATGCTGGATCCAAGCCCTTCAAAATTTCATAGACAATCACCAACTAGAGTCTTTTTTTAGCCAAGATTTGACTAACTCCACGATTTCAACGACAGCAATCACAGTCAAAGCAACATAAGAACAAGTAACAAATAACACCAGAGAATGTT
This sequence comes from Senna siamea, assembly GCA_031216115.1. Taxonomy (NCBI): domain Eukaryota; kingdom Viridiplantae; phylum Streptophyta; class Magnoliopsida; order Fabales; family Fabaceae; genus Senna; species Senna siamea. The sequence continues at coordinate 18,647,728 of CM062356.1, forward strand.
TACCAGAAGGCAGTGACTGAAGGGAAATCACTGGTGGAAGCCATGATAGAGAGTGCTGCAGCAGCGAAAATAAACTGGAAGACACGCAAGGATAGCCCACCGGCTGTGCCGGGCATGCCTTGAATATCCTTCATCCTCACCCTGGGAGCGTTACCACCTTCGCCTTCAGTTGCAGGAACCTCTTCAACTGAGTGAACCGAAGCATGGCTCACATTCATCTCTCCTCCACAAACCTCAATTCATAACTCTCGTAGCCATCAAATCTCCTAATTTTAAACAAATCCGATCAGACTCGTAGAAACCAATTGATAACCCAGTATGTTGCCGATGATCTAAGCCTTAGGTCCCATTGACTGAGTATTAAAAAAATAAAAATTATATAAATATAATAATGTAGATTGAATTCCAAATTAGAATAGTAAAAATGTCGACTATATCGACTTAAAGAATACCTTTTAATTTCTTTACTCAATAAATTGTTAATCTCAAGTCAAAACCAGAATCAAATCCGACCGACATCCACACTATTTTCCTTCAAGATAGAAAGTCATACCAGGATCTGCAAATAAGTAAAATTCACAGCAATCCGCAATCGAGATCTGAGTCACAATGAAGAGAAATGCGCCAGCAAAAAAGAAAAAGATTTAGAATCAGATTCAACAAAAAGATCGCTCGCCGCAGTTATTGAATCTTGCACTATGCTTCAACTGGTGGCTGGTGGTCTTTTGATCAGCTGAAGACGCAGTCGAACCGTTTTTCCTGAGTAATTACTTTCTTAGACGCGCTCATTTCTTGGCGCGTTTTCACTTTCCATGCCTCCTTTGGCTCACTTCATTTTGGAATTTCGACAACGACTTTCCCGAAGATTTAGAAATACGCCATGTTAAATCTTGAAAACTAATAAATCACTTTAAAAAACGTTTTCGTAATCGATAAATCATCAGTATGATGAAGAACAGTGAAAATTTACAGACAGGTGAAGCCTATGTTCATTATCTCACTGATCCCATAACTGAATCAAGAATCATTGGAACAATTGGAGGAGATTTTTAGCTAATACGAATGAAAACATAATTAAGAGATATGAATCAAAAGCTGTAATCAGTAATATGTATGTATATAACTGAAAATAAATTCAATGAAAAAGATTTGCAATATATATTATATGTTACAACAGCAGGAAAGTATTCTTGAAACAAAGGATAATATCAAATAAATCCCTAAAATTTTACTTTCAAATTTCGATCAATGATCTAGTGACATCTAGATTGCTGTAGGTGATAGTGAACCTTCATAGTATTTTATATCTAAAAATGACATATATATTCAGTAGCTTGAGAATTGAGATGATGACCTTGTTCTTCCACTATTCTTTAGGAATTCCCAATCTTGTACGACTTCTTCAGTTCACTTCTCGCGAATGGCACGGCACCAATTTATAGAACAAATTTTGAAGGGGACATTATCATTACAAACTCAACCTCGAGAAATTATCTTATATATCACATTTATTTATATCTATATGATAACGATTTTAGCTCTTTTAATTATTAGTTTTATAAAATATAAAATATAAAATATAAAATATAAAATATAAAATAAAATATGTAATGTAAATAAAAAAAATTAAAAATAATAGAGTGTTAATTAATTTTATATTATTTAATTTATTATTTTGAAATTTAAAAAATATTATTTTATATTATATTTCAAAACTAAAAAATATGTAAATTTGTGCAAACAAAACTTTTAGTATATATAATAACTAAAATTGTATATACAGATAAATTTGTTATATATATATATAAAAGAGGTTTTGTATACAAAAGGCGTATTTTTTTTATAATTTTTAACATACAATATAAAAACATAATTATTATAATTTTAAAATAATAAATTAAATAATAAAAAATTATTTAATCTATCTCTTATAATTTTCTACTATTTTTATTTTTTATATTTTAGCATCATATATTTTATTTTATATTATATATTATATTTATTTTTTGAGACAAGATCAAAATATATGAAATTTTAATTATTGCTAAAAAAAATTTAATTTTTCGCAAAACAATGGAAGCAATTACATGTCTTGCGTTACTGTTAGTGAGCTTAATCATCCCCTATGGACAATGTGGACATGGTGCAAATAGTCATAACCTCAATCAAAGATAATCTATTGACTCTAGGCAACACAAAAAGTAGCATGGAGACCACAAATGTTCCGGACGTCGCAATCTCATCATTATTACTGTTTGAACTTTGTTTTATTCTTAGTAAGTTAATTATTTGAGTTAAATTCTTAATCCTTAATATTTATTGAATTAAAATCAAACATGTTAAATGATTTAAACTTTACTTTACTCTATTTATTTTTTTAAAATACAAAAAATTATATATTTATTTATTTTGATTTTTTACTTTTTAAAAAATAATAAATTTCAAAATATTTTTTTTTTGATAGATAATAATTTTTAAAAAATTAAATAATACCATTAAAAATATTTTAGTCAAAATAAATAAAATTATAGGTTTTTAATCTTTTAAGAGGAAAATATATATTTTCAAAATAGATGAACAGAGTGTAATTTTGAATTTTTTCATAATTAAGAGAAAAATATAATTTACTTTATGTAAATTATAGTACATAATTTTCTGTTTGTTGTTATTTTTAAACGCAAAAATAATAATAATTGTGCTAGAGCAATCACATCACAGTTGGAAAAACCATAGATTTAATGATACCAAACATCTTTCAAACCAAAACTATGAATAAAGGGAAAAATCCAAGCATATAAATTCGTACATTTGAAAATTTAGCTTGAAAAATATTATATTTGACTACGAAAATAATGTAGCGATCAAAATTATAACAGTGAAGAGCACAAAAAAAAACAGTTATTAAATACTGCCATTTCTAAAATGATGGTATTTTTTTAAACCAAAAAATAATTATTTAAGTTTGTTAAAAAAGAAGGGCAGCGAATCATTATGTAAATAGAACCTAAATTGCAAGAAATCTCTTTTTGAGAGTTGTGTAATTTATTTATTTATTTTTAATTTTAAAAGTTCATAAAAGGTCTCTCAAACTTTTAATTTTATGCAATATATCTTATTCATTCATATTTTTATCCAAACATTTGTTTATGTTAGCAAAATTTTATGGATATTTTGCCCTAAATTATAAGTTTAATGAGTTTTTTTTTTGTATAAAATAAAGAATTTAAGATTTTTTGTTGTCAAATTTTAAGATTAAGGAAAAGCAAATTGCCTAACTTTAGACTCTAGTAACACTGATTAATAAAATATTAAGGAAAGGGATTGCTGCATAAAATTAAAATTTTTTGTCAACTTTAGATAAATTGTACAATTCTTTAATTTGAGTGATTTTTTCTTTTAAATTTAGCCTTGAGTAAGATAGTTATTAATTTTATTTTTTTATTAAAGATAATTCTATTTAAAATATTAACATATATTAAATATAAATATTTTTTTAATAGAGATTTGAAATATGTTTAAGACCTACATAAATTGGCAGTTTTAATAGATAATATGGTAATGATAATTATATTGAAAAACTATTTTACCAAATATGTTAATGTGAAGCGCATTAAAACGCATTATAACAATTGAAAGAGTCGTATAAAATTAAATTCATGTCATCTTGTTACCGGAAAGTATTACTGAAAATAAATAAACAGAAATAGCAATATAAAGAAACCAACATAAATAATAATTGAAGCATACAATACGAATGCTATGGGCACAAAATCACATATATGATATGTGAAGCATGAAGCACATCCATGAAAAAGAATGTGCACCCATGTGCATGCATTATGTAGCATGCTATGCGATGGTTTTTGTGGCAATTACGGAGTACATGATTTGTACTTTAGCGACTCTTCCCTCTCCCTCTCTTCCATTAGCAATTAGTAGCTACGATTATATTTGGGGTTCTCTCTCTCTCTTTCTATCGATCCTCACGGCCTGGCATCTTTTGGATCTCCTTCCCACGAAATTAGGGTTTATAGCCTTCGCAGCGCCTGTCTCAGCTCCCTCTGTTCCCTTCCTTTCTCTTCCTCTCCGTCTCCGATTTTATGTTCCTTCGACTTGACCTAGATTCATTTCCAGGGTTTACAGATCAGGGAAGCTCCTGCTTCAGCCTCTGCTGAATCCCTTTCTCTGTCTTTTGTCTTCATTGTTTTCACCCGACATGTTTTGGAAGCTCGCCTCTCTTTCTGCCTCTTCTCCTGTGAGTTATTCTTTTCTTTATTTGAGCTTCATTACCCTGCTAATTCACTGCCGGAGGTCAATTGTACTGAATTTATACTTTTGGCTTTTATTATTTTTTTCCGTAGTAATTTAAGCATCAGCTAGTTTTCCCTTCAAATTGCATTTATTTAGCTATGGTTATTTTTTATTAATCGATTGTTATCCCGCGCTATGCTGACCATGTTATCATACTATCATTGGACAGATCACCCTAACTGTCGTGGGTTTTCCTGCTTTTAGTTCTTATAAATTATAATTACAGCAGGCATAGACATGCCCCGCCCCCTCCCCCTTTTTCCGTTTGCTGTTTCTTTTAATGAATCTGCTTTAGTGTCCTACTATGATAGGAGGATCTCAATTAGAAAGGATTTATGCAACTTAGCAAATTATTTAATATTTTCTGTAATTTGCATCTTTTTAAGCACTTCTCGACGAAGGCAGCATTTTTCTACTGTGAGGATGAAATCTTCGAGGTTCACTTTAATCAAATATATTATTACTCATTGTATTTTCAATTAAATGGAGAAACCTAGAAATAAATCTCGTAAATTATTTGATTTGTAGTTTCTATTGACTTAAATTAGAAGGCAGTTTGTAACAACATGCTTTTACTGTCAAAATTGTCACATTTCTTTTATACCGCATGATATCGATATGTATAGTGAAATTTTTAAATAAAAGGTTTTTCAATTGTTGACCACAAGTCTAATGGGGGTGCCTTTTTGGTGGTCAAAGTATTAAGTGGCTTGAAGCTTGCAGAGCTTCTTTATATGCTTCCCATACATGCTCTTTTTGTAATTCCAAAAGTACATATTTTTTTTTGGTGCTGTACAGGTGGAGGCAATATTAGACAAGGAGAATTTCACTTTGGACGAGCTTCTGGATGAGGAGGAAATAATCCAAGAATGCAAGGCCTTAAACAGTCGTCTTATTAACTTGTATGTTGTGCATATTTTCTCTTTATGCTGAACCCTGGTTTACAATTTCTATACTCTGTTAGTTGAAAATGTAATTCTATGAAGCTCACCATGGATATATGATAATATAGATGATTCCATAAAGGTAATGATATATATTGATTTTTTCCTTCCAGTCTGAGGGATAGAACTCAGGTTGAGCATTTACTTCACTACATCGTTGAAGAACCACCAGAAGGTGCTGAAAGCAAACGGGCCTTCAAGTATGCAGCCTGAACAGAAAATTTATTGAACCTTATATATCGATGATTCAAATTCTTCTTTACCCTATTTTAGAATCTGACTTTTGATTTGTGATATAGGTTTCCTTTCATTGCCTGTGAGATTTTTACATGTGAAATTGATGTAATTTTGAAGACTTTAGTGGAGGAAGAAGAGGTTTATACTTAATTTGATTCATGACGATTTTTTTTGTAAGTTTGAAGTTTATTTAATAATGCTACATTTGTGGTGATTTCTGATTTCGTTTCTTGTAATTGCAGCTGATGAACATACTATTCTCCTTCTTGGAGCCTAACCGTCCTCATAGTGCCTTACTGGCTGGATACTTCAGCAAGGTACGTGTGAAGGTCTGGAAGTTGTTTGTGTGACATTTTGTCAGCATAGCTCGCCTTTTTAAAAATGCCTGCCTGATGCATTTTTCTCTGAATTTTCAGGTTGTTGTTTGCCTAATGATTCGGAAGACTGTGCCTCTTATGAATTACGTTCAAGTAAGTAAACTGGCGTGCTTTTGTTGTAGAATTTGATAATTTTATTTGATATTTACAATTTCAAGGAGATAACAAAGCTCTGGTTATAGATATACATTACCTTCTTGGCACTTCCCTGTGAAGCAAATATTAGTGGATGACCAATTAAGCTGTTGCTTGACCCATATAGCTGACCCCACTTAGTGCGGAAGGGCTTTGTTTGTTGTTGTTGTTGTTGTTGTTGGCGGCCAATTAAGCTGTCTGATATGTGGTCTTGCGAATTCCTTATTTATTCACACATCAGCATACATTCTGCAGGCCCATCAGAATGTTTTTCGCCAACTGGTTGATTTAATAGGAATTACATCCATTATGGAGGTGAACTTCTTTCTGTTTTGGTGGTAGTTATAGCATTATGAAGTGTTAAATTGGATTTTGATATAAGCTTTCTTCACAGGTTTTGGTTCGATTAGTAGGTGCTGATGACCATGTGTATCCCAACTTCATAGATGTGATACAATGGTTGGTTGAGAGCAACCTGCTAGAGATGATTGTTGATAAATTAAGTCCATCTGTAAGTGAAGCGATTCTCTGGATTTACAGTACTTCAGCCAGGTTTTGTTCACTGGTTGTATGGTGTCCATGCACCGGGTGCTAGCTTCTGTGAACATATTTTTACACATTTGATCTGCTACACATTGTAATATTTACTATGTTCAGTTAGAGACACATTTATTCATTGTAGATAATCTATGGGATAGTCTTTAACTTATTTTGCCAAGGATTCCATACCTTCTCATCATTAAGTAATACCAGGCATTTTCATTTAGCTTACATGGAACTAAACTCTTGAACTTAGGGTTGTTCCACAAGCTAGCGGTTGGCTATTTGACAAAATAATTTGATAGGGATGCCTACTAATGCTGGGTTGGTGTTGTTTTGATATGTCCTAATAGGCTTATATCAAAGAAATCTAGGAGCAATAAAAGGTAAAAAGAAAATGAATCTTTCTAGGAAACAGAAAGAAGTAATTGGTAAAAATATCCCAATTTAGCGATAACTTTTGCATTCAAGTTTATAGGCTCTCTTCTGCTTTGCTGTCTTTTGTTGTAAATTATCTGATTAATTGTTTTCTATTGGAACCAGAGTACTCCTGAAGTTCATGCCAATGTAGCCGAAACATTGTGTACAATAACTCGAAATGCCTCATCTGCCCTGGCAATTAAACTTTCAAGTCCAAGGTCCGTGTATTGCAGGGCTTTGTATTCTGTATTTTTAATATGTTGTACGAATTAGTTATTAAATTTATATTATGCAGTTTTGTTGCAAGGATTTTGGGGCATGCTTTGGAAGATTCACAATCAAAGTCTAGCCTTATTCACTCTCTTTCAGTGTGTATTTCTTTGCTGGATCCCAAAAGATCTGCAGGCCCTTCTCCCCTTTTTCATTCTTTCCGTAGTCAACACATGTATGAGACTCCTGTTCCTATTAACCCAGAGACTGTTGGTGCAATGCTTCAAAAACTTGGTAATATTGAAGTCATGTTTCTTCTTTGTTATTGCCATGTTGTCGAGACTTTATATGTGTCATTATTTCTATTTACTTTGAGTGATTTCTTATTTGAAACTATTTATCTACAGATATTTATTCATCAGGAAATTTGAAACCGTTTTAAAATTGGGGTTTCAATTTAGTTGTAGTGCATGACTTTTATAAATATGATGTAAGACTTGAGGAAATTTGTGTTATTCAGAGAAGGTTGTAAGATTTTGAGTAAATTATTTTTTTAGTCCTTAAAATGTAATTTGTCTCAATTTAGTCCTTGAATCATAAAAATACTTAATTTATTTATTAAAAGATACATTATGTCTCAATTTACAAAAAGATGTACAATACTTGTATGTAGGAACTAAATTGAGACATAATGTATCTTTCAAAAACTAAATTTAGTACTTTTATGATTTAGGGATTAAATTGTGACAAACTGCATCTTTTACGGATTTAAACAATAATTTACTCTAAGATTTTTTTATTTAGTTTAAGTTATTAGATGTGTGTGTGTATATATATTAATTTTGTTTAGGAACATTAAAATTCTAAATAAAATTGCTACTAGGGTGAACATGAGTATGCGGGTAGTTTATAAAGGAGGAGCCCTCAAAAATAATTTACCTGTGTTCTTTGTCATATATTACATTTTTTTTTTTAGTTTGTAGCAAAATTACAAAATCCACTTTGCCTTTTTTCTCTGTTAAAATTACACTGGAGAGTCATTCCTTCTAGAAGTTGTAGGATTGTTTAGAGTTCTCCTTTAGAAAGGTGGATCATTACTTATAAGAAGTAGGATTCCTGGAGATTCACCAGAAAAATGGGTTATATGTGCCTTTTGTTAGTATGTTATCAACAACTTGCGGGGGGAATGCGGTGTTTGTTTGAGGCTGGTGGTGATTAGTTATGATTATTCTGGTATAGAAGTTACGAAATATAAAATGGCCACCTTTATTTTCTTTGGTGCAAAATCTTACTGTTTTGTCTGCAGGTGACTTGCTTATGCTTTTGCATGTGTCATCTGATGAAAAAGTGTTACCCACAACATATGGACAATTGAGACCTCCACTTGGGAAGCATCGATTAAAGGTTCGATGTTCGTATTTTTTCATAAATTTCTCATAAACATATATTGCTATTTGTTAGCCTTCATTGTGTAATTTAAATTTTTACATTCAGTTATTTATATTCCTTCTCAAGGACAATCTGACATGATCTCCAAACATATTTTCTGTTTCTGACCAATCTGCAATTTATTTCAGATTGTTGAATTTATTGCAGTACTTTTGAAAACTGGAAATGAAGTGGCAGAAATGGAATTGGTCAACTCAGGAACCATTGGACGAGTTATTGATCTTTTCTTTGAGTAAGTAATTATTAATATTGGGTTTGACAGTTGTCTAGGGAAATCTTGATTTCTTGTGTGTAGATATCTCGTGACTGACACATTTCTTACATGTTCTGTGTTTGTCTATTACAGGTATCCATACAATAACTCACTACACCATCATGTAGAAAGTATAATACTATCCTGTTTGGAGAGCAAAACTGATGCCATTGTTGATCATCTTCTTCGAGAGTGTGATTTAATTGGAAAAGTTCTCCAGGCAGATAAAAATCCTCTTCTTTCCCCTGACAGCAACAAGGTAAATGGATGTTATCAAACTGATAGATGGGAGGTCATATATTATGTCAACCTTGCTTGCTGTTGGCGGTTGAGTCATAATCAATAACAAATTATGGATGCAAAGAAACATAATTGACTTATAATAGGATAATCGCTAACATGTAAGAAATTAGCCATCTCAATCTGCATTTATTTTACTATTATTTGTTTTTGAAGAAAACATACTTAAGCTGAAGTAATAGAATTAGATGCAATGAGTAATACTTTATTTCCATAGCTCTGTGAGGAGTATTAGAACCTCTCTTAAATAAACTTGAATGATCTTGCAGCCAACAATACCTGCTACTGGAAAACAGGCACCACGGGCGGGAAACATTGGGCATATAACCAGATTTGCTAACAAGCTTGTTCACTTGGCTCATAACCAAATCCACATACAGGCCTGTCTTCAGGTTAGTTTTCTATTATTTATTTCTTGGCGCAGGATCTAAAGGTTTATGCTTTTGAACTTTGATAACAAGCAGCATTGAAAAATTTCCATTTTTATAAATATGTATGATCCATAAACTATGCCTCAAATTGGTATTTTATTAAATTTGATATTTTGATTTAATACTCTTATAGGCATAGCTTTTGGCATCTCCTGTTACCTCTAATGATATTCCATTAAGGCTCCTTTCTGCTTTATCAAGGATTTGTGAATTGTGGCTTGAGTCCTTGATGTATTTATTTTGTACTCTAATTGTTTAAATAACAACGGTTCCAACTGTGTTTTGACTTAAGATTTAGGTTCCTTTTTTCTTACAGCATTATCACTGTTTTGTATGCGATTTTTTTGTGGCAAAAGTAAAACTTAATAACTTTGGCTTGTTCATCGATCACCTCACTCTCTCTGATGAATAGTTCTCCGTTGTGGTTGTATGTTCATGTCTCTCTTAGAAGGATTTTTTTTAAAATATTATTCTTTCCTCTAAAATTATGAATTTGCACTATCAGGTTGAATACTTTATACCAGGAACTATATGGCACACACTTTTATTTAATGGGCTTCAAATTGATTTGTTTAACTTGTGCAGGAAAATATTGAGTGGAATGAGTGGCAAACTACAGTTCTGCAGGAGCGAAATGTGGTTGAGAATGTTCACCGTTGGGGTTGTGGGTAAGCCCTTACCTCATTTGTCTGGCTGAAATGCTTAGCAAAAAGGGTTACTACAGAGCCGAGGCCAAGAAGTTTTGTTTAGTATAATGCCTTTCTCAACAGTGTTAATTTTTCTTGTAGTAATGTAAATTTAACTAGGTCAGAACACATGCCATTAAATGAATATTGATTAGTCATTAACATAAGCGAGGTTAGCTTGACTAATGGGTTGGTTGGGCTTAATGACATTAGAAACTTTTTTTTTTTTTTTGGAGGGGGGGGGGGTTGTTGATGTTACTTGCACTGATGAGTACATATCATCTTTTCTCAACATATATTAGATAAGGCTGTAATAACTATATCTTTGGCACTTGTTTTTGCTTTTTATAACTCACTGTATTTGTGATCTCTAATTGTGCCTTGCCTTTTATTTGTGTTATTTGCTCACTTTGATATGTTGTGGATCCTTTCTCATTCTTAATTACATTATATTTCCTTGTGTGCAGACGCCCTACTGCATTACAAGATAGGATGAGGGATAGTGATGATGATGACCTTCATAGTAGAGACTATGATGTTGCAGCATTAGCGAATAATTTGAGCCAGGCTTTTAAATATAAACTTTATGGAAATGAGGATAATGAAGAGGTGTGTAGTTGGCTGCCTCCTCTCCCCATCTCTGTGCATGCATGTGCACATTTGTGTGTGTGTATGTGCGTTCTTGAATCCTCTTATTTTTTCTGGATTTTCCTTTTGGGTTGGGCGCTATTGATGTGTTGGTTGTATGAGTAGGAAGACCTAAATACTGGACTAATGACTTGATGTCTTGTTTCAGGACCATGGAGGACTTGATCGGGATGATGAGGTAAAAGTTTCCATTATCCTTGCTTGGTCACTAAAGATTTTTTTTTGGTTGGTTGGTTTTACAATTTGGGGGAAAATGAGAACCTTCCTGGCTAAATAAAATGTTAGCCTCTCTTGGAAATTGTGACTAAAACATACTCATTATGGCCCTTTCATTCATACAAATGTGAAACACGGTGCTGAGTTAAGCTGTAACTTGTAATTTACCATTTGAGTATGAGTTAGCCTACTTGAGTGAATCCCAGGTGATATAACTGTTTTGTATGAATAAACCAAATTATCTAGTAGTCTTCTATTATTTTCTTAATTAGTTTGATGGTGTATTAATAAATTTGTCGCATAAAAAATGCAGGATGTATACTTTGATGATGAATCTGCAGAAGTAGTCATATCATCTCTAAGACTTGGTGATGATCAAGGAAGGTGAGTCACTTTATTACATCATATGTCTGGTAATTTATGTTTGGAGAAATTTGATCAAGTTAAGGATTAATTGACAAGTATATTAGTGTACTGTTTCCAGCTCATATCCTTCCAGGTTTTCCTGTATGCTTCTTCATCTTCCCCTTGGAGTCCATTCTTTCCCTACTTTTTTATGCACTTCTTGAGACAATGACAAAGAATAGTGGAGAATGTACTCAGAATCCCAAGAAAGAAGTATCCTTTGAGTGCTACTATAGAAGAAGGAAATGCAGATATTGATATGGAAGAAACAACATAATCTATAAGCCTTCTCTATATATCTAAATGTTTTTAAATCCTCTGGCGGGGGGGGGGGGGGGGGTTTCACCCTTTCCCTCAGATCGTGCTCCCATTTTTTGCTGTTCCTATCGTGATAGTTGACTAAAATCTACTAATGTTCTCATCCTGTGGGAGAAATAGAATGGGTTCGTTTATTTGCCTAACCAGTCATGATGTTTATTTTCTGTTTCATGTTGTGACTTCATCACATTGCCTCCCTATGCTATACACCTACATTATGTGCAGGAATTAATTCTCAAGTTCAGATGAGAAAGTTGTTGCTGCTTTTGGTTAACTGAACCTCATGCATAGACGTGCATTGCGGAAGTGGGAGATGTAAACAATCTAAAATTACTTTTTGATAAACTTTAATAAAAGGAAGCATTTAAATGATGCTTAAGTTGAAATGATCATTACATAATTTTTTTTACAGGTTTACATAAAGATTTTTATATGGTCAAGTTGAAATGATCATTATCCTGACTTATGTTCTGTGCTAAGTTATCACTGGGGTTAGATGGTTGTGTTGAGTGCCCCCTTTTGGGCTTATGAGTATTTAACTTTGTACTTGCTCTTCAAGCTCTGCCAAAACCTAGTGAAATGACATTGTTCATTGATGTTCTTTCCCCCCCACTTTCTGCTGGATAATTATTGGCAATCAAGCTTTAGTTCTCTGCTAGTGTTTCTCTATATATTTTGTCATTTTCATATGGACATAAGATGTCTTTTTTCATGCAGTAGTCTTTTTACAAACTCCAACTGGTTTGCATTCCAAGATGACAGAATTGGTAATGCACCTGGGGGAACATCATCATCTGAAATGATGGATGAGATTAACTTGAATGGAGCTGCAAATGGTGGTAACAACAGTAGTGATGATGAGGTAGTTGTAGGAGCAGAAGAAGAATTGATCGAGAGCAAAAATTCTGTGAATGGCACATCTAGCTTGAGCACAGACTTCTTCAGTGGATTAAATGATAGCAACTCCGTGAATGGTGGCTCTTCAAACCTGGAAAGTGAGAAGGTAACTGCTACACATGATATGGGATTCTTCAGGTTTGAGGCATCGGACAATCAGGACTTGTTTGGCAATAGGCCATCACCTGACTGGGTGGGATGGGCTGAACCATCAGATATGCAACTTACTGGTTCAAGCACGAATCCCTTTGTAGATCATGATGAGTCTGATAGCAATCTATCCACTAAACCTCAATTAAGCAGCCCTGATTCTAGTTCACCTTCTAGTGGGGAATCTGCTCCTTCAAATGGGTTGCCAACTACAGATTTGAGTGAGCGGGAAGGGGACTTGAGTCAAAGATCAGCAGCAGTACCCTCACTTTTTGAAGAGGATGTTGAATTTGTAGGTGTTGAATTAGAAGGTACTGAGAAAGCTATGGAACAGGCTCTCAAAGAAGGGATAGTCGGGGAAGCAGGACCGTTGAAAAGAAATGTAGTACCAAAAGTGCCAGAAAAAGAGAAGTCCGAGGATGCAGGACCTGGTATGAAGGAATTCAATGATGCAAATTACTGGAGGGTTGACCAAGAGGTTACTGTTCTCGAGTGAGATGGACTAGAGGTAAATCTTGCTTCTTTTGCTTGTATGAATAGTTGGACCAGTACCAATATACTCTAGGTTCGCAAGGACCTATGCAGCAACAAATTTATGTACAGTGTATTTTTGTTTTGGTTCATGTCCGTTTCTGTTCTTCCCGCTTGTTAGATATTAAGCCTTGTTAATTATTTTTGAAGTTTTGCCTCCTGTACGTGATTAATGGGGTTCCCCCACATTTATGGAATTTTATTTATTCTGGTCTACATTCTGCGTTCATTTATACCTTGATCATAACATGCTCAGTTATGTATGTTGCTATCAGTGGAAGTCTAGAGGGTTTGTTTCTGCATCTGGTGTAAGAATGCTGAAATGAAAAGAATACAATGAGTGAATCCCACAAGGGTAGTAACTAAACTACAGATAGAGAGTAGTGTCAAATCCCGCAAGGGCGCGAATTCTTTATATCACCAAGAAGTTTGCAAAAGTGAAGTGCGAGCCCGTTTGTTACTATCTTGGTATCCTAGTATTCAATGAGTGCTGAACTACTGGCTTTGTACTTAGGCTTCTGAAATTGTAATGATAAGAAAGTTATCAAGAGATTGCAGTCGTTTCAGGCTGAAGGCAATATTCTCACGACCCAATCTCAGTTATTACTGATCGGTAAGATCACTGAACTTTATTACATCAAATCTTCCTTTGTTTTAACTCCCTTCGTAACACTAAATAAAACTTATAAACTACTGCTTTGGAAACTGAACAAATGGAATTCAAACTTGATTGGACGTGTTCTTTTGGAAAAATTATACATAGAAATCCCTTCATTGCAATATATTAGAACTCGATCATCGCTGATTTTATTTAAGTACGTTGCGTAAGTATTTGTATTTAGTGAAATGGCACACCACATAATGTTCTTTATACCGACACAAACGTGCAAAGCCTACTATTACTGTATGATCAGTTTACTTGGAATACATTGCTCTTCGACCTTATATTAAGTAACGGTATATAAATCATGGTGGTTCTTGTTTTGCTACTTTAGAAGCATATAATTATAAACCTTGACTATTTTCTGTCAAATTACATACAAACTGATGAAAAGGAAAAAAAAAAAAAAACACTGAAGAGAAAGTTGCCATAGCCGTAATTATTTGCAGCAAGAAGTCAATGCCATAACATTGACCAGAGAAATGTTACAAAAAGCTTGAATTCTCTGTTGCTGAATGCAGTCATTTAACAACTGAGATTGTACACTCTCCATAGCATAAACTCATTAATTATTGAGGAGACATAGGCATTGGAGTTACAGTCAAATCCCGAAAAGCCATTCAAGACGGCGACTCAATTGGGGCACTGCACGTGAATCTCTTTATCTTACGTTGGTCCCACACCCCACGTGTGGCCATTGCTTAGGACTCCACAAAAACAGAGACACATCCCAAGGTGTTTTGGCTGGGATGATGGGCATGGTGATGGTCCTCTCTCTCTCTCTCTCTTCACTTCAATTCAAGACCTCATGCAATGTAGTACATAAAATATCACAACTTGAAGATACAAGTATTTTTAGAACATGTGAGAATTTTCCAGCTATAGAGTACTGACCAAAGTCCCAACCTGCCCAGATCATGTTTTCTGGATTTTTCAGATCCCAAGCTCTGAAACACCTTTAAACTCAGGTGGGCTTGCTGGTTAATATTAAATATTGTATAAACAACACAATTCTTATATTATAATAATACATAGTCTGGGCTGCTCTTATGCAATCTGTACGACTAAATCTCTTAATTTATTAATCTGGCCCCAGTCCACCATCACATTCTCAAATTTCATTTGGAGATTATGAAATCGACAATGAATCGGCGATAGGTAAGGGAAGCATTAGCTTACTGCTATTAGTAATAAGAGTGTCATGTTACTCAAGTCTTACCATATTCCAAACAACAATTACCATTATTCTATGGATGTTGGGGCCTACACACAACGTTGAATATTTATATAACTCTCCACGGTCTTCTAAACACAAAGGCGCTTCGAGTTTGGTGACGTCAAGGAGTTCAATTTTCCACGAAGAGAGTGGGTACAAGAATTTCCAGCTTCTTAATAGGTAAATACCTAAAAAGCATCGACACGAAATACGTAGGATACAGATACGAAAATATGATTATTTTTTAAAAATTTAAGATATGATACATTTAGGATACATTAATAAATTATATAAAAATACATATAATTTAAAATATTAATAAAATATAATTGACAAAATAATATCAAAATCAAACATAAATCAAATATACTGGACAAGCAACGAGAGAAAGCAACGTAGAGGCAGAGCTGGACTTGGAAAGGAATGCAGAACTGGACTTTCAACATTGCAAATCGCATAAGAGAAACCGAAAATAGGATTCCAGAATGCAGAAGGCATAAGAGAAACCAAAAATAGGATTGCCAAATGCAGAACGCAGAACTCCAATGCAGTCTTGGACATGAAATGCAGAACGCAGAACGCAGAACGCAAAAGTGAAACAGGATTCTTGCAAAATGAAGACGCAGCCTTACAAAGGAGAAACCGAAAATAGAAAAGCGGAGACTGGAGACATGGAAACCGAAAGAATTGCAAAGACCAAAATATACAAAACTGTATATCCCTCTCGTATTTGATTTATTTTTCTTTTTTCTTTAAAAAAACAGAGATACGCCCGGAGTATATCGAATGCGTACTTGAACTATTCAGCGTATCCGTGCTTCTTAGCAAATACCACTATCTTCTTCCGTGACTGTTTCACTTTGTTTCCACGTAACGCTACAATAGTTTGAAAAAGAGACAGTCTTCCTTTTTATGATCACAAGTTTCTGATATTAATTTTCACGAGTCGTTGTCTTTGGAAACCAAGAGAGACAAAGTTTCAGAATACCCACAAACGGAAAACCATAAAGTAAGAGGGCAGGTATTATATCAACCCGTAAAAGTCAAAATCTTAGAAGTAGAAGCCAACATTCAAAGCTAAATTTTTGATCAGTTGCATCTCAATACAAGTTTCTGAACACTTACATACATTGTTATCGAGAAAGACCAAGTCCTCACTAACGAGAAGGATTATAGTCAGTTTTCATAGAACTAGTGAGGTGGTCGTGGAGACACAGTAGTCAAGACTCGAGAGAACAATGTTGAAAAGTAAAGTGGCCTAATGGAAACGAAATCTTGGTTAATAATAATAATATTACGATAATAGTTGACCATGAGACAGGCATCATTATTTGTTGGGACATATAGACAGTTAAAAACAAACGATGCCAACGTTGATAAAAGACTCGGTTCATATTTAGCCACTCCAAAATTTATGCTCTTTCAACTTCTGTTCACATCTCAGATGCCACACCATATTAAGCAAATATGCCGAGTACCTGCAAAAAAGATTTTTAGTCACATAGGAATAAAAAGGAAATAAAATCTTTTGAAGGCCAGTTAGAGCATACTAAGCATTTGATCTCAGCATATGAAGGGATAGCAAGGTAGCTCATTTTCTCACCCTACCTTCTAAAACTCTTGGCTGCCTGAATCTGTCAGAATTGTCAATCTTTTTGCTGTTTTCATGAAGTCACTGCAATTTGATCTCAGAGAAACAAACCCAATAAATATATGTAGAAATGTGAAAAATACAAGCTGAAGTCAATGAAAATAAGATGATTGAAACTAGGATGGAAGAAACAACACAAATAATACCTGAAGGGTTCTTGTCCGGTTTTCTTAACAGCGCCTGTTGCATCACAGTAAAGCACATGGCGCAACATTGCAGATCTTTCCATTCCAAACATGTTGGCTAGTCTCCTGTAAAGCTCTTCATAAGAACCAAGACGTGATAGGTCAAGCGTCCGTCCCACATCCTCTGATTCCATGAAAACTTTGCAATGACCACTATCCAAGCCTAGTTGCCAAGAATACTCAGCACTCGAAGATTTTCCTTGTGAAAACTGCTGATAAAGGCTAGATTGTGAATCACCCAATATGCACTTTGCTTTGTTCCTATTCTCATCCCGCAAATCTTTTCCAGTAATATTCTGAGACAACTTATCACTAGAGCAGCTTCGGGAAATTTGTTGCTCGGTGAGTATTGGTTGACCAAAAAGGAAAAACCGGTGTCTCTTCATATTATCAGATTTCTCCAAATTTTTACATGAATTTCCCATGGTCAGCAAGCATGACAAGCTTTCATTGTTCTTACCATGGTAGGCCATCTTGCCATTGGACATCCCAGGATGTACATCAAGCTGTTGGACTTGGATGTTAGTTGGAAGCTGCCCCAACTGCAGTTTATTGTTAAGGTGGATATCTGAAAGAGATATTCCAAATTGAGCATGCCTGGCTCCCTGTATGCCTGCAGGAGCATTATCAGATAGACAACACAAGGCGCTGCTAGGCCCAAGGGGGTGTCCCGAAAAGGTCGGTATTGGAAATCGACCATTGAGGGGGAAGTCCGAGTGCTCTGGAAGCCGCAGCTTCTTCCTTGGTGTAGAAAAGGGTGTCAAATGAATGACTGGCATGTTTGATACCAATTCAACCAACCATGGGCTAACACGCTTCACATTCTGCAGCAAATCTGGTTCATCCCAAGAAACCTGTATCCACAATATCAAGATCAATAAAAATTGCATGGTAAACTTAGCTACAACAATGAATTGTATCAAACACTAGTGTGAATGCGATCAAATATAAAGAACAAGCACCTCCCTCCCCTCAATAAACAGTCTTGTCCCTGTTTGGTATTTCAGTTTTTCCCAACTGGGAGGATTGAAGGTTAAACCCTAGCCATATCGTTTTTTGAATTCAGTAATTCACAATCGCATGTGCATAATAGAAATTGTGTAGCAACTTCCACTAAGATTTACAGAACTAGAATGTTCAGACACCTAACTGTATAGTGAGAAAGCAAGAACAGTTTGAGAAAGAAGCATCAAAGCTGAGCCCTTCATACCTCATCAACAAACAGGACTGTAAACCAAGAATGCTCAAAAATATGATGGCCAAAAATAGAAAAGAAAAGAACACATGAAAGTGAGAAAGATAGAGTACCTGAAGAAGACGCCAGGGTGAGTTTGGCCAGCGCATGGGATCAATAATCTGAACAGAAGCTATGGTCCCCATGAACCAGCTTATCCGAGAAGAGTCCTCAGTCTCAAAGGCCATCTTGAACCTCATCCCTGCAGACCATTGAGTCCTCATTGCAGCCCTCACAGACGCAGCCTTAATACAAAACTCTGGAGTGCTAGCTCGTGGATAATAAACAACTTCGAATGCCTGACCACTAGCAGCCAGTGTCACAGCTTCCATCACAGACTCAGGCCTCAATCTTCCTCTTCCAGGACTTGAGTTCGCACACCCATTTCCCAATACTTTGTTCTCCTTTCTCAAGAAATAAGAGAGACCCCCACATGGCCCAACACAATTTCCGGCGCCGCCACTCCACCCAGTCTCCGGCCGGCCTCCGAAACCTCGCTTTGCCCGGCGAATTCCAACACGGAGATCCCCATTTTCAGCCCTCAGAAAAACAATAGAGTCCCCTGCAACAAGTTTCTTCTGGTTCACGAAAGTGCTCCACCCTGTTGTAAGCAAGTGCCGACGAGGTGTCCCTCTGTATATGTGCCTAAATTTCCAAGTTTCTCCATGAACATCCTTGGCTGACACGGTTTGAACCGGTGGTTCAGCTGAGTAATCCAACCGTGGGAAGATAGTTTCTGCACAGTACCTTGGAACAGAGAAGCCCCCACCATTGTTGGCATCGGATTGGGTTAATGTCTTGGCGAAAGACGCTGGCTTTTCTGAATTCTCAGACCTATTACCATCCACAACCCCATCCTCGTCGTACTCAGGCTCCAAATTTCTCATGGGAACCAACCTCATCTTGGCAAAAACTTCATCGGTTTCTGGGTCTGCCAGGAATTTCACTGACGCCACGCGGCAAAGAATGAGCGGTGGAATCCTTAACGAGGTCGAAAAATTAAGGTTGGCCTGAGCGTGCTCGGCGTGACCTTGAGGAAAGTAAAATACTCTGGAGTTCAGCGGAGGAATCTGAACCATACCTCCGGCGCACGCGTGCCATAGTTGCGGATCCAAACTCTTTTCTGATTCCTTCATTTTATTACTTCTTAGAAATAGATTATTTTCGTGAACAAGAGAAGTGAGTAAGAGATGCAACAGTGAGAGAATGATAGGCTTTCTAGTTCATAGCCTGGAGGGTGTAGGAGGAGGATGAGGAGGGAGGCTCTGTGATTCTCTGAGTAAACTAAATGCTGTGAGAGGAGAGTCAAAAAGATCCAAATGCGTTGAACAATGAGAAGCTAATAATAAATTAAGCCACTTGCTATTAAGCTTGAGGAACTATTAAACAAGGAAAGAGAAGGCAGAGAGAATTTTTCTTACCTTTTTGAGCGCCGCAAAGAAGGATAATAACAAATGCACTGAAGAAAGCTAGGTTGATCCCACACTTCAATCAAATCTTCCTTCCAACAAAAGAAAAAGAGCGTTTGCTCTGTTTTCAGAAACCTTCATAGTTCATACCATCCATGCACGCCATTCACACCCAGTTGAAGAATAAGATTCAGAGACAACGATCATCATCTGAAGCTCCATCATATACACGAAAGGCCTCAGCTTACTCACCTGATTTTGCTGTTTCCAGATCTCAAAGAACTTGTCTTCTCTTCTGTTTTCGCAGCCTTAGAAAACGAGCAACAAGTCTCTCAACCAGAGGACATAGTAACAAACATTAATAATAAAATTTAAACAATTTTCATGTGAAAAGAAAAGCAGTATGGAATATTTGACATAAATTAATACTAATAGGACGGGAATTTTACGGCTTGTGACGGAGATGGTAGTAATCAACAATATGTCATAGTATGGTATAGTGTCAGAAAAGATCGCAGGTATCAACTTTAAACTCGGTAATTCTGCTGTCTCAGGAAGCAGAGGTACGAATGGTAATTATAGCACTGCTCTCTCATGACTCAACATCTACATCCCCCAATACTATTCATACAAACTCACAACCTCACAAATTAGAAAAAATTTTAATTATATTTTTTATGTTAATTTATTTATGTATGAATTAATTATATTTAATTAATTTTTTAATGATACATAAGTTTATTAATATAAAATTAAATTAAATTATTAATTAAATATTATTAATTATACAAATGTTACAATGTATATATTTATAAAATAACACTCTTCATATTTTTTTTCTGAATGCCAACCAAAAAAATTGAGACCAACTTGATTTAATACAAACAATTTAACACAGTGAGGATTTATTTAGGACCGTGGACAAGAGAGGGAAAAAAGAAAAAGAAGATTCTGGAGACAGCATGTGACCACACGCGCCATAAGGGGCGTGGGAGTGGTTGTCAGAGAAGTGAGGGCCCGCGATTTTTTGGTCGGACGAAGCGTAGGGAAAAGCGGTCCTCGTGGAAATGGTTGCTCTTAGGTGGACTCATCCCTCGTCAGTTGTCACACTCACCACTCACCTTGCTTTATTTTCTATCTAAATAAACCAGAAAATTAAGGACATAAATAAATTAATTAATTAAATAACTATAAAAGTATATAAACGTGTAAACTTATTTATTTTAAGAATTCATTCTACTTATTTAAATTCTCTCAAAGATTAAGGACAATCTATTTCCAAAGATTAATTCATTTTTCACTTTTAATAATTACATTCAAATGATTTTTTTAGGGCTATTTATAAATTTTTTAAAAAATTTGCAGGGCGACAACATTGCCTAACTTAAAAGTTTGATTCTGCTATCTCATTTTGTATGTACATTTACAAACATACCCCTAACCACACAAGAAATTTTCGCCTTTATTATCTCTTGGAAATTGTATTTTGTTACAAAGAATTTATTTATTTATTTGAAGAAGTGGTGTAATGAAATAGTTAAATGTCTCTATGCCATATTAATTGGCATCACCGTGATGTAGTTTGTTTGTCGTGAGGTGTTGTGACAAGAAAGTGAGAAGACAAGGATGGCAACAAACAAGATGATGATGATGATGATGATGATAATGAGAACACAAGAATAAGAAATATTGGAGACTGAAAAATTATTAAATTTTTTTATTTATACGTTGATCAATTATATATTTATTTATATTAAAATAAAGTCATACAATATATATTCTTAAAATGTTTTTGTTAATGTAATTAAATTTAGTTATATAAGATCCTAATAAGACGCCTCCCTTCATGCCAAGATTTGGTTTGCATAAACCTCGTTTTGGTATGACAACAGAAGGCACATGCAAAGAGCAAAGTTTATCGTCTTGTCTTTTTTTTTTTTTTCTTCTATTGTTCAATTCAATAGTGTGCTCCATACTCTTCAACTCACCTCATTTCTGTGGGGTCTTAACTTTGCACACAAATGCAACATAATTAAGGGTTAAAGTAAGAACTAACTCTTCCATGTCTTTCATTATTTATAGAATTTCTTGCTTTCCAATCAAAACTATAAATCTATATATGATCTCTTCTGTTTACAACACCCTTTTTGTGATTTCAAGTTACTTGGTCCTATTCTTTCCAAATTGTAAAGCAAGTAAATTTACTCATTTAATTTTTCAAATATCACATTTTTTATTAATTTAATTTTTAAAGATAAAGTGTCATAATTTAATCTTTTAAAGTTTCTTTTTTTTCTATCAGAATTAATTTTTGCCAAACATTTTTTTATTTAGTAAATGAGAGTTTATATAGTCATAATTTCATATATATCACAAATTAAATGACCTCGTTTAAACAAATTTGATCTAAAAAATAATTTATTTTGACAATCACTTGGTACTCTTATTTTGAAATATATATATATATATATGAATAAGTTTAGGTCATCAAGTAACAGTGAATTTTTAAATTAATTAAAAAAATTTATTTAAGAGAATGATAATTTTGCTTAAGAACCTTTTTAATAATTAAATTAAGAGAATTGTTTTCTCTTAAAGAACTAAATCGAAGAAAAATGATATTTCAAGACTTAAATTATTAAGTTACTCCATTATTATTAGTAAGACATTAGATTTGATTTAAAATAAGTAGTTTTTTTTAATTTATATATTTTTTGAAAAACCATTTAAGATAATATATTTAAAATTTAGGCTAAAATATAGAAAACTCTCATGAACTATAAGTTATGTGCAGATAACTTTTATCAACTATAAAAATTGACTTAGAATCCTCTAAAATTTGCAATTAGCATAAAAAACTCTTAATTAACTCTTTTATCCAAAACTTTAACAGAATAATGAAATATCAACAAATCAAATCATGTCAAAATGTAAAAAATTTCTTTGAACTTTGGACCTTATTCAAAAACCCTATTTAAAATTTCGGTCTTAGTATAAAAATCTCTCCTAAATTTTATGTTTTGTGCAGGAAATTAAATTCTTTAAATAATTTGACGTTTTTATCTTGTATTAAAATTTTGGATAAAAAAATTAACTAGTAGGATTTTTTTAATAAAAATTACAAAATTTAAAAAATTTTAGATTAATTTTTATAATTAAAAAAATTATATATATATTATCTACAATTTTAAAAAAATTATATGTATTTTAACCTAAAATTTATAACAAGAATCTATTTAAATATTCTTACATAAAAAGAGTTAAACCAATTATTTGGAGTGTGGACAAAAGCTCTTCTGGTGAAGCAAGAAACGTGGGTACCAACTTGGAACACCCATCTATTAAGAGGAGGCTCAAAGAAAAATGTTTTCACAATGTTGAATTTGCCAAATATTATCACATAATTAAGTAATAAAAATTAAGAATAATATAATTTTAAAAATAATTTAATTTATTTTTTTGTAATTATTAATTTTAATTGTATGTATATTTTTTATTTTTGGCTATTAAATTTTTAATATATAATATATTTATATAAACTGTGGTGTATAAAATCAAGTCTCATGTTTAAAATACACACGCGTCTTGAGTGTGGACAAAACAACATAGTTGATAAGTCGGCCAAAAAAAGAAGTGGTTTTGGAAAATAATTGGATTGGTTGGTTAATAATCAACAATGATGTACCGACACTCATGGTGGACACAATGGGCGGGGCAACAACAAATCATACGTACACATGGAATGGACCAAACCATTGTCTTTCACATAATAATATTAAAGGAAAGAAATTGCATTTGCATATATATTTGGTCAAATATTGTTAAATTATTTTAAAATTTATATATAACAATAAAAAAATTTAGATATAATTTTTATGTTTTTATGATTAATTTTTTTTATCATAATTGACAAAATAAAATTGTTTTATAATTCACAGTCTCATAATTATATTTTTAAAAATACTTTTTATATAATTTATTTTTATTAGATAATTAAATTAAAAAATATAAATTTAATTTATCAAGAATACTTTACATAAATTTAAAAAGAGAATTAAGAAGGAACGTCTTAGGGCCTAATTGATTTTGTTCTTGTTTTTCATTCTTTAAAATAATTTTGAAAATATCATGTTAATATTATTTTTATGTATTATATACATGTCATTGATAAAAATATATTTTTATATTTTTATTTAAAAATGCAAAAATATATTTTACGTTTCCAAATGTTATGTTAATGTTTAATTTTATTCTTAAAATTTGTGTGCTATCAATTTTTTTTTCAAACTTTTGAATTTAATTAATTTTTTTACAAATTTTAATGTTGTCTATTACACTAATGAAATTTGTATACATGACAATCTAGTTAAAACTTTTTTTAATATGACAAATGAATTATATTAAAAATTGAGATAAAATTAAAAATAACTCTAAACTTTAGAGACAAATAAATGTTTTTTTTACCAAATTTTGTTTATTTTCTTTCCATTTTAAATTTCTAACTCTTAAATCTTAATTTTCAATTTTGTCTTCATTTTTTATCTACTATAAAATAATTAAATTATCTCATTATTTTCTTAAAATTAATATGTTTTTTTTTCTGTAAATCCTTTATTTCAAAGTTTTCTTTAATCAAAGTTTTAATTTAATTAGAAGTTAAATTTCTATAATAGTTCATCTCAAGAAGACTTACTAAAATAAGAAAAAATAAAAATAAAAAATAACTTAGAATATATGCAAAAAAAAAACTTCCTTACAAAAATATATCAAAAAATTAGAAATTAAAACAACTTTCTTTGAACTTATATTTTAAAGCTTCTCTTTATTTTATATTTTAGAGGTTTCAAATTCTAATAAATTTATTCTTAACAAAAATTTTAATCAAATTTTTTTAAAGTGAATTTCTTTATCTACCAAGTTGTTTTGATAAAAATTTTGGAGGCATCTATTGAGATAAAAAAAAAAATTGTGGTAGGGACTAGAAAGAGAAAATAGAGTCAGGTATTTAAGCTAACAAAAAGGGCAAATTCTTTTTTAGTCCCTAAACTTTTGAGTCTTTATTAATTTTGCCTCCAAACTTTATAAATCACAAATTTTGTCATTTTTGTCACAATTTTTAATACGGTCCACTATTTATATTAGCAAGAGCTTTAGCTAAATTGCTAAGTACATAAATTTTGTTAATATAATAAGTAATATTAAGATTTGAGATAAAATTAGTAAGAATTTAAAATTTTAAAAATAAAATTAAAAATCAATATAAAATTTGAAGATATATAATGTGTTTTTGTATTTAAAAAAATGAATTTTAAAATATCTTTTCTCTGTCACAAAATAAATAATCTATTTTTATTTTCAATTAAAATTAATACTTTTAAAAAATTTTAAAAAATAAAAATTATTGGTAGGCTTGAACCAACCTTATCTGCTGCTCGAAGGCCATCATTTAACGGATGTCCCAATTTGCTTTTCAATGTAGGCCCTTCTTCTTCTCTTTTAACCTACGAGGAAATGCAAGAAAGAAATACACATTTCAAATACAAATTTAAAAAACATATAATGTAGCTCGTTTATTTATTGAATTTTTGTTAAACAATAATATATAGAATAAAATCTGAATCTTTTATTTTTGGTTTCATCTTGACCTTTTTTGTGTGGTCCTTGGAGAACTGTACTCTATCTGAATAGGAGTGGAATCTATCTGTGATACTGCACGCACAAATTAAATCAATATGCATTCATTTTAGAGAGAGAGAGAAGCAGTACAAGAACAAAAATAAAGGCTAAAAATTGGTTCACCCAGTTTCATTTATATATTATTTAACAAAATTTAATCACTTATTTTCATTTTATTTATTAGAATAAATATTATTAATGTTTTTGTTGATGAGTGGAACTGTAGAAGAAGGTACGTGACTCAATCGGACCCACCTGCCCAGAAAATTAGGGCCCCGGAAATTGACAAATGAACTTACACCCTTGTCACTGTCCCAACCTAAATATAATTTTAAATAAAAAAAAAAAAGAGAGGCTACCATGTCTTGCCTTTCATCAAACACTAAAAATTAAGAGCATCTTTAATTGTAATTTTTAAAAAATAAAAAAATTTGTTTAAATAATTATTACCGATAAAAAATAAAAAATCAGAATATATGTTTTGAAAATAAAAAATAAAAAATAATTAAAAATATTTTAAACTCTAAGTTTTTTAAATAAAAAATAATATATATTTTTATTAATAACATATATATAAATACATAAAAATAATGTTAATATAATTTTTTATAATTAGTTTTATAAAATAATTAAAAAAAAAGAATAACTGTATCAGTCTTAAATCGCTTTCCTGTGAGAATGATAATTTTGAGTGCATTCACGTCCTTCTGTGAGCTGACTGTACGCATTTAGGACGGAGTCCCCACTTGCCCTCTCTCAACTCAACCAATTAAGCTGTGAACTCAAGTCAAATATAAATGCAAATTATACTCTATTGTAATAATAGGTATTTTATTTTTTTAAAATATATTATTGAGTCTAGATCTTACGTAAAATTTTTTTTGTATGAAAAGAACTATACTTTTAGACTTTAATTAGGTTAAATTAAATTAATTAAAATTTAATAAATTTTTAAATATTAATAATTTTGATATTATATATATATAAACAAAATTTTATATTTCCTCACATTTTTCACTTAAACAAAATTTAGGATAAACTATATGTGGTTTTTTCAAAAATTTGTTTTTAAGTGTTTGTGTTATTTTGTTGTTAAATTTTAGACATAAAACGCACATGACTTGTATGTGAAGCTTTTTATTTTTCCCATAATACAAAGTTTTCCTCATCTAAAACCATAATATCCTATTTTCAGCATATCCTCAAATTTTTGGTCAATTTAAAGCAAATTAGGGAAATTAGTAATTTTTTATAGCTTCCAAACGGTTCAAAAAATTTGGAGAAAATATTAAAAATGGGATATTAAGTTTTTGAAGAATACAAAAGGCCTTCACATAATTTGATGTGGTAATTTCTTCTAAAATTTAATAATATGACATCAAGTTGTTAACTATATAATTTAAAAGGAAGAAATCATAAAACATGAAAATAGAATTGAATCAAATACGAAGGGGCGAAGTGTATTATTTTGTCCTAAATGTAGTATTAAAATAATCTTTCTCATTGTATGATTATTAGAACACAGGAGGTGTTTGGTACGCAATTAAATTTTTTTTTTTAAATAAATAGTTTGCAATATTATATTCTTATGTTTATTATACAAATTAAAAAATATTTTTAATAATATTATATTTTTAAAAATAAAATATCTTAATATTTTTATAAGTTTTTATTTTTATTTAAAAATAAAAATCTTATATTTTCATAATATAATATTTTAAAGATATTTTTAAAAATATTTTAGTTTAATTAAATAAATTTTTTTTAAAATTTTAAAAATTAATATAATTTATGAGAATAAAAGATCTGTTTGTGGAGCAAACGCTTGCTGTAGGTGAGTTGCGGGAATGCTACGGGTGAGACAGCTAGAGACAATGGTGGTGAGGGTGAGGTGGCATTGAAGGAGGTAGGACGCGTGTCAACATCAGAGAGGGGTTGTGTTGTGTGTGTGATGACTGATGTGCCAATGCCATGTTATGACTTGTGAGTGATGAAGAAGGTGGGGATGGAGTCACACTCAGGAATCTCTGTCGTTGTGTTCTCTCTCTATCACACACCTCCACATCTATTTTGCCATTCAAAAAATTTTGAACTAAATTAATAATTTTAATTATAAGTAATTTATAAATATAAAATTTTTTGAATAAACTTTACTTTATTATTTAGCAGTTAATATAATATTTTTTTGTGTCATTGTAAGTCAATTTTTAATTTATTTTATTATGACTAAAATATACAATTTTTTTTTAAATTATAAGTAATGTGTTTAACTCTTTTTAATTTATAAAAATTGATTTATAACATTCATAAACTTATAATTTGTGTAAAAGAAATTTATTTGTTAATTTTTTTCATCTAAAATTTTAATGAAATAATGATAAGTTAACAAAATTAAGTTATATCAAAATGTAAAACTCTTTTTAAATTTTAGACTTTGTGCCAAATTTTTTTAAAAATAATTTAACGTTTTTATCTTTTATTAAAATTTTAAATAAAAAATTAATCAAGAGATTTTTTTATACAAATTAAAAATTTTAAAATATTCTAAACTAATTTATATAAATAAAAATATTATTTATACATAACTTATAATTAAAAAAATTATATGTATTTTTTCATAAATAAAAAATTAAATTAATTAAAAATTAATCTTTTCAAATATCAAATTAAATGAACATACGTTTTTTTTTTTGGAAGAATAAATCAATCATTTACTTATAAAATTTAGGTGTAATTATTTTCTTGTTTTATTTATACATTGATGAATACAGTATAATAAATTATTGTTATTTTATAAATCTTGCTATCTTAAAAGTAAAAACCTCCCTTACTTTCGTCACTTATGGTTACATTTGGTTCATCCTACTGTCCACGTGTCCTTTCATGCATCTATTTTCCTTTCGGGAGTTAAACTGCGTCGTATCACTACCCTTTCTTTTCTTACAGGGTTCAGAAGTAGGATATTTTTACCAACAGTTTCCTTTTAAAAAAATAAATTCACTTAATATATATATTTTAAAACTTTTGCACTAATTTTACGTAAATTAGTTTTTTTAAAAAAAGTTTAGAATTCACTCCACTTTATTTTTTATTTCATTATTTATTAATTAATTATTTTTCCTAATCCCACGCTTTAGCCTAACCAAACTAGAAAGCGACATTATTATAAGAGGATGGAACTGAATGAAGCGAGAAGTACAAGCTAACCAACCTCATAGTCATAGTCTGAAACTCTACACTCTGAATTGAATTTACAACCAAAATGTCTGGCTACCAAATAACTAATTGGCTTTTTATAATCAGAAACATAAATGGTAATTGATAAAGCTACGTCTCCATGAACATCACCATGAGACCATTCCCATACACAAACGTAGGCTGCTCAAAACGAAGTTAGACTTAGAATGTTGGTGTCTTAAAAGCAGTGTAGTGTCTAGCTGTGTAGGTTATGGACGTCTGAACAGGCCCACGTCATGATAAGCGAATGGACGTACTTCACTTTCATTCCCGTACACCCTAACCAATTAGGCTCTTCGCGCCTAAAGTTTAGTCAGTATTTTAGACTTTACTGTGCTAATAGAGTGGTCATTGCATTGCATTCAAGTGAAGTTGGTAATTAGCTTTAGGCAGTGAGGCAAAAGGTAAAAAAGGAAAAGCATAAGCATAGCGTAGCCCATAGACTAGACAGTGTCACTGTCAATAATGTAAAGTTAGATATTCAGAATCAGAAGGAAGGTGTAACACGAAAATATCCACGTTAACAGAACAGGCATGTGATTGATTACTTGTATTCCATAACCTACCTCTTGGATTTTCAACACCCTGTTTCCTGAATGCCTAACATGCAGCGACTTGTGCTAGATAGTGCTACTACTTGTATTCCACATTCCATTGATTTACAGAGAAAACAATATGATGCTAAGTCTGCTAACTAAGCAAATGAAACATTAAAATGAACAAGGAGGATCGTGTTTAGGATTTAGGAATAGTGTTTCTCCTTGGATAAAAATATTACAATCTAACATAGCTTAACTATTGTCCCAGAGAATTTGCAGGATGGTTTGATGCAAAACCCAGAATAGAACCCCCAAGGGCCTTTTGGATGGCTCTTTTCCTCATCTCTATGACCCTTTTGTGGGAATTGGAATGCAAATATGGCACAAAAGTGGGACTAGCTGCTGGACGGTATTCAGGAAATAGGCGGCCGGACCTATATCGAACCCCACATGCATTGCAGAGGGTTTTTGGACCCATAGGCCCTTCCCTCCATTGTGGAGTTTTTGTCACTTCACAATGCATGCATTTTCTAGGCGTAGCTGAGTCCTCAGATGAGGATTCGTTCATGTTGTTATCACCTGAGAGAACGGAGAGATCCTTTTTTCTCTGCTTCCTTTTCATTCTGTTTAATAACTTCCCTGTGACAGTGAGGTGTGTTTCCGAGTCTGATTCAGAGGTAGCTGTCCTACGAGATTTTTGCGAAGGTGGTGCAGTAGTAGAGATGAAAGGAATTGACAGTAGACGGCTGAAGCTTGAGAGACGCCGGCGCCTCCCTCGGGTGCGCTTTGCCGGGATGACTGGTAGATCAAAGTTGGAATTCTCACCACAGGAAGAACTACTGCTTTCAAATACAGAAACTGGACTGTAGGTTTGGAACAAGGAAAGATCCTTTTTATTGAAGGAGACACAAGGCTCAGCAGTTTCTGCCTCTTGTTTTATGGGGGAAACCTCATTACACTGCAATACCAAATGATGAATTGCACAATAAAGAAATAAAGATCAGATGTATAACAGTAATGGATATGCTTATTTATCAGGAAAATAGTGGATTAATTCTACATATTACATAAAATGATAAAATTTCAAGGGATCTTCACCAAGAAAAAGAAAATTCAAGTATCAGATCAGATAAAGAGGAACCAAGTGATTACTTACAACATTTACATGTATTCTATACTCTACAGAACCAAAACAAAATTCCCAAGCTACCATTTTGAAACGTGTATACTTTCAGATTATCAAATTCATATCAAGGACTACAGAGCCAAAAGTACTACAACTACTTGTTGCATCTACATCCAATTTCAGTTTTTGATTCAGCATGTATGGTGTTGCCTCGTAAAAGCATGTGTGGCTAGATAACTGTAACACACTCAAACTTATTCTCTCTCTGTTTTCTAGCCATGCTTCATTTTCTACAAGGAGAACCTACAATCTGTGATTAGCCTCACCTTGTTGTAATCAACCTTCTCAACAAACACCTTGCTGTCCTAACTATTAGAGCAGATAAACTTTTGGCATTACATAACTAATAATTAAACAGATGACAAAAATGATAGTCACCTCTAATGAGCCTCATTTCTAACCTATTTAGTTCTGTGTTTTTTTTCTTAGTAGCCATTCAACAGTATCAACAAATGTATACCAAAAGAAGTAGCTTCCACAACCTGAACTGGAGAGGAAAAATACTAACACAGTCTTCCTACCTTTTCCCCCTCTTTTGCTTGTCCAACCATAAAATGGTTCCAACTTTAGGTGCATGAATGCTGCAAGTGCAGGCAGTTATCGAAGTACCTCCAGGATATTGAGTCAGTTGCAGGTAAAGATGAGAAACTTTTTTCATAAGTTGTGTCATAAAATTATTCTGATTTCCCATTACTGCAAAAACTCAGTATTCGAGAGATCACTGATTGCTTTGGACAACAGCTATTTCTTCATTTAAATTAGCGATTGACAATAGATTCCTTTAGTATAGCATTATACACGTCAAACAATATAAATTTAGTGCTGAAAGTTTTGTCTTTGAGGGTATTTTTGGATTGAGGAGAATGAAAGAGAAAGTAAGGAAAGTAAATGTTTGATTTAGATATTCCCCTTGATTGAGATCTTAATTGAACCTTTGCCCACTTTCTCTTCTCCTTTCTTTTCAATCCAAACATTCCCTTAAATTTCAGCACTAAACTCATTTTTCATCAGAGACACACTAAGTATAGATCCTTTAAAATAAGACAGCCGTTGCTAGTAACTGAATGGAAGAACAGACCCTAAATCATCAAACTGTGTCATTCAACATTGATGTCACTGCATTGAAGTAAAATATGAATTTCACTATACATCCAATATGCTGGAAAAGAAGTTGAGGAAAAATACAGGAACATCACATTAATATATATCATAACCAAGGGACAGAATACTCACAGAAGCAGAGAAAGTCCTCCCAAGTTTTGGATTGTCATTTTGAGTTTTACTACACAATTCAGATGATGATACTGAGAAAACATCAAAAGATGGCTCTTCAATGCGTTTAAATTGCGCATCCCAATCTTCTTCTTCTGCAACATTAGTTTCCACATCCTCCAGTGGGAAATCAAAAAACTTTATGAAATCATCAAAGATTTCATCTGATAGACCATTAAAATTCTTGTCCAAAATCCAAGGATCCTTCATATTACTGATATCCTGTTTCAATACATTGTAGAAACAAAGAACGTGATGGATGGACGCTGATATTACTTGCTCATATACTGTAGAAGATACTTAACAAAGAAATAGGACAAACCATTAATAATTAATAATAAATCACCCAGAATATATGGTAGTAACACAATTTGAATTATTATGTAATTACTAGTTATTAAAATAATATTCTTTATTTACAAAGTACATTTATTCCAATCAGTAACACTAGTTGTTTTTTTTTCTTCAACGATGAGTAATTGAGTATCCTACAATCAGTAATTCCTAGTGACGTGGAGACTTGAAACAAATAAGGTTCATATTCTATTCAGAGCAAACAACATCTTTTCAAGAACTCTGAAAATCAACTACGAACCACTGCTTAAAGTCCTTTCCCATACTAAACAATGAACGCTTCCATAGCAAATTGCCACTTAACACTAAATGACACATCCTAGTGGGACGTTTGGTTGCTGAGAAAATGTAGCAAAGGTGCTCAAAACCCATATACAGATTATTGCATTATTTGCACAACTAACTCTGAGCTCTTAAATTACTATATTGCTAATTAGAACTGAAAATAATAATAATAATAATCGAAAATCATCCTTTTGTAATCTCTTTTCTTCTCCTATTCCTCCAAGTCCGAAAACCATACCAGAGACAAAAAAAAAAAAGAAAAAAAGAAAAATGCAAGGCAGGAACATCAAGAGAAACAGTAAAGAAACCCAAGTATAGTGAAGGACTGAATAATGTTCCAAAATGAAGTGAAAATGAAATTCAAATGCAAGTCTTGGAATGGGATTAGGTTAGAACCTCTGAAAAGGTTGCTTCAGTGCTACAAGATTGTAGGGGGACAAATTAGTGAGCTAGGAGAGACGATGATGGGTGTATCAGAAAAGAGAAGACACATACATTAGCAGCACATGGAGACAGCGGAGGAGAAGAGAAAGTCCGAGTCTGAGGATTAAATTGGACGAAGAATGAGATTCATTTGAATCTTTGTGTCTGAGTTTGGTAAAGTAGGTTTTTCTTTATTGTGTACGATGGGAAGCGGAAGCCCTTGTTGTGCTAGCTACCAGTAAAATCTTCTTCCATATCTCTTACCCTTCTAATTTTTCTTTTAGATTTCAAGAATTTAAAACTCCCATGCAAAATTTTTAGAAAAAAAGACAAAATTTCATGTGAAATTTCAATAATTAACTTTGGTTAGGAGGTTTCAGTGATTGATTGATTGATTGATTGATTTATGAATTTTTAAGAATTGTTTACAGCCATCATTTGCTGGAAAAATAAAAGTGTGAATTGGCGCTGTAAATTTTGTTGTGGGTGGATGAAACGGTAATGAATAGAATTTGAATTTTGGATGGGAGTGGGAAGATATAGATATAAAATTAAATATTAAATTTTATTTATATAATAAAAATAACAAATTAATAATATATTATTTTGCTTTATTTTTTATACGAAATTATTATATTATTTTTATCATAAAATTTTTTAATTAAAATAAAATAAGTAAATTTTTTTAAAAAAATTAATTATAAAAAAATAAACTGTATAAATGATATACATATTAGTTTTTAATTAAAAATTTAATAATAAATATATAAAAATTATACTTATTTCTTTTTTTAAAAAATGTAATCTTAAATGAATGAAATTGTGAAAGGAAGAAAAATTAGAGGTTTGGTGAATGAGGTGGCACTGTGAATATGAATGGGAGCATAATATGTGGATCTAATGGGAATAATTTAAAAGATAAAAGAGGTGGATGTCATAAATATTAATATTTATATCAATGATTGCATATTACACAGATTTGATTCAGCGATCACCGACGATCTTCACGGACCAATGAAAATTATTACAATGCTATTTCTCCGCTTGTTTTTTCGGCACAAATGCTTATGGGTCCTACTTATTAATAATTCACAGGGACCAGCTTCCTGGACTTATGTAACGTTTTTTTTTAAAAAAATAAATTAAATCAATTAATTTATGACATGTTTGTCCCACATCTAATACTTGATTGAATAAATTTATATAAAATTTGACATATTTTTAGCAAAGTGTAGATATATATATATATATATTAAGTTTATAAGTTTCTCGTACTATGATTATCCTATAAAAAATATTGAAAAGAAAGACAAAAATGACATTTTAATTTTTTTACTTTTACTCTAATTTTATTTTGTTGCTTAATTTTTTTAACCTAATCTCTTAAGTTTTTTTTAAAAAAATTAATTTCTTAACTTTAACACTAACTTAAATTTTTTTCCTTATTTTAATTTTTTATTTGGTCCCAAGACAAAATTCAATTACTTCTTTCCTTTTGCAAACTCTATCTTATAATTAACTAAATATTTTTACTCAAGGGTGTGTTAGAAAATGAGGAGGATAAGAAAAGAGAAAAAAGTAAAGGTGTGTTTGGAAATGAAGAAGATAGAATGAAAATAAAATAAAATATTAGGTGATAATTTTTTTTCTTGTTTAGATTATCTAAAATTTTGTAATTTAAAGTAATTAAAATTAATAAAAAATAAAAATTAAAGAGAGTTAACATAAAATTTTTTAATATATATTTTTTAAAATTTTATAAAACAAATAAGGAGAATGTTATTAAATTTCTTTTCCTTCTCTTTCTTTTAAATAGATTCTAAGAGTGTGTTTGGGAGAAAAATTTTGGTAGAAAAAAGAAGAAAAATTAATAACCTTTTTTTTTGTTTGATTTTTAAAATTTTGGAGGAAAAAGAATTAAAAGATTTTATATTAACTTTCTTTAACCTTCTTTCTTTATTAATTTTAATTACTCTAAATTAAAGAATTTTAAAAAATCTAAATAAAGAAAAGATTTTAATTACATTTCTTCTGTTTTTCTTATTCTGACTTGGCATTATTCTCGATTTCATTTAGTGTAGCTTCTCCTGATCATTTAGTGAAGAGAGTGTTTTTAAGTACTATAACTGAGGGGCCCTTGTTGAGGAGGATAATTAATGAGGAAGCATTTTTGTGAAAAAAGAAGCATGCTGGTTTATCTAAGAACAATTTGAATATTCAATCTACTATGATTTTAACGGAAACGGGCAATTTTTTATGAAGCCACTATTTAAAGTGTATGTTGTTAATTTTCTGTAGTGTTAATGCAAGACTTCAGGAAATTGATAACATCTTACCAAAGAAAAAATAAATAAAAAAGAATGAAAGCAAGAAAGAACCAAAGCTTCAAGAACAAAGTGTATTTTCTTATCAATACAATTATGTACCATATTTGGACAGGTATTGCTTCACAAATTATAATTGATGAAATACAGGGGATTAATAATAATCACTTTTCTGCTATCTCTTCCTCTAAGATTGAGAGACAACATGCTGAAGATACTTGAAAGCTTTCTGGTAATTTAAGAAACCCATTAACCAGAAACCAAAGTTGTCCACAGTAATTATTTCTATATACTTTTGTGGAGGCTTCTTCACATTTTTACTTTGGTTCACACTCTTTATCTTGTCAAGTGGAACCAAGACCTGAAAATAAGATATAGGTTTCAAAATATGCATTAGCAAAGCTTGATGTGAAATATATAGAGGTTTTGTGAAGGTATCATTAAGATTTGGCATACTCTAATCGGGTTTCCTTTAGGTGTTGTGATCTGAATAGATCTTTCACTGCAAAACGCAACCTTTTGTGTAGATATGAAGAGAAGACCTGCTATAGGGCCTGTTGTGGTTGATAGATAGCACTGTGATGCTTTCAACAGCTTCTCTCCTTCAGTGACATTAAACAATTGCATAAAGATTTTCTCTACTCCACCAACCTGAAGAATTCTAGCTCCTAAGCTCAACTTGCCTTTTACTGTATTAGTTATTTTTGGTCCCAGTCTAACTGCATGTTACAATAGAATTTATAAGACAATAATTAAAACTTATTTCTAAGTATTAATCAAGAAGAGTACATAATACAATACTTTTGATCTAAAAAAAGTCTTTCATTATTACTTACCATGCTCTCGAACTTCATGTGCAGAACTGTTAGCCTTTCTCCCTAACTTGTTCGAACTGAATTTGCTTTACCTGGAAAAATCAAAACGGATGGGATTCTTATAAAATTAAAACGAATTTAAATATATGTGATTTCAACAGGACATGAATAGCTTCTTTTGTTGTTATGGATTTCTGTTGTATAAAAAGAATAGGAGTATTGGCTGTTGAACACTCACAATAGGTTCTTGTGGATTTCTGTTTATGTATTTTTTTTTATCTTGCTTCTCTCTACAATTTCAAGAGAAGTTTTCAAGTGAGATCTAGGTGGTACATCAGCTGTTGCAGAGGATAGTAATGGCTAAGCAAATGTGGGAAATGTTACTGTTGAGAAAGACATGTCTATTTGGACTAAAGTTGTTGGTGGTTCGACAAAGGGGCAAATTTGTGGCCTTGGATCAGAGGCTTCTGTTTTTGGTGGTAAAGTCCCCGCATCTACTTCACAAAGTTCACTCAAGCACAAAAAGTTAGTCAAAGATAACTTGGAGCAAATGGAGAGGACGCAAAAGGAGTTACAAGACTTCAGAATAATTGTGCAACAACTCATGGCTACTGCTGATGGTATGTCTCTTCCTTCCCAATCCCAACCACTTGGGAATCCATTTTCTAGCCCTAATAATTATGGAGATGTGTAAGAAGCTACTGCTAATTTTGATTTTGAATGTGTAAGAAGCTGCTTTACGATTTTTGGAGACAATGCAAACTTTATGAGATGCTATATACATGGAATTATGGATATTTAATGGTTAATGAACATTTGGATTATTATTTATTTTTTGTGTGAAGTAGAACTTTATATTTTCATAATGGGTAAAAAAAATTGATAAAATCAGGTTAATTATATTTAATGACAATTTTGTGAAAAAAATAGTGTCACAAATTTAGTGACAAGCAAAATCATTAATAAATTTTGTGATGAACCGATTGTCACTAATTCATTTAATTTATTGACAAATTTGTTAAATTGTTCAAAAGTTAAAATAACTTTAGTGACGGATTAGTGACAAGCATTTTGTCACTAATGTTTGTGACATATTGGTCATCATTAAATTTTAATTTTTTTGTAACAAATTAATGACAACTCATTTGTCACTAAATTTGTAACAAATAAGTATTCATTACAAAATATTTGTGACGCAAAGAATAGTGTCAGACTTTGTGATGGACAAATTTTTTACTGAAATTCATTTTAGTGACGAATTTATTAAATTAATGATAGATTTTTTTTATCACTAATTCTTAAATTTCTAGTACTGCTCTCCTTCCCTTTCTCTTCATTTTCTCTCCTTTTCTTCTCTTTTTTATTCTCAAATAGACCTCTAATTTGGAGTAATTAAACTTAAAAAAAAGAGAGTTAAGAAGAGTTAACATAAAATCTTTCAATTTCTTTTCCTACAAAATTTTAAGAAACAAATAAAGGGAAGGTTAATATATTTTCTTCCCTTCCCTTTCATTTT
Source organism: Senna siamea (assembly GCA_031216115.1). Classification (NCBI taxonomy): domain Eukaryota; kingdom Viridiplantae; phylum Streptophyta; class Magnoliopsida; order Fabales; family Fabaceae; genus Senna; species Senna siamea. The sequence continues at coordinate 18,685,169 of CM062356.1, forward strand.
CTTAAAAAATCTCCCTCCCAAACACACCCTAAAGGAAAAGGAAAGGGAAGGGAGAGGAAGAAAGGTTAAGTGAGAGTTTTTTTTTCTTATTTAAATATTTTAAAATCTCTCAATTTGAGCTAATTAGAATTTTAACAAAGAAGAAAAGTTAAAGAGAATTATTATAAAATCTTTCAATTTTTTTCTCTAAAATTTAAAAATTAAACAAAGATAATGTTATTAAATTATTGTCCTTTCCCTTCCTTTCCCTTCCATTCTTTCCTTCCAAATAGAACTATAAGGTGTGTTTGGGAGAGCAATTTTGAAAAGGAAGGGAAGAAAATTTATTAACCTTCTCCTTGTTTGTTTGTTCAAATTTTGGAGGGAAAAAAATTAAAAGATTTTAAGCTAATGTTCTTTAATCCTCTTCTTTTATTAATTCTAATTACCTAAAATTAAAAAAATTTAGAGGAATTTATATTCAAATTACCATTTGACCCTCTCAAAATATGTGTTGGCGGTTATTTATTCAATGCACCAAATTGTTGAGTCCAAACTACATGTATCTAAATGACTAAACAAAGTCAAAATCTAATAAAAAATAGAATATTATATTAACAATTTGATTCTTGAAAGATACATTTATTAATACTTTAGTTTTTATAAGATATTGACTATACAAATTAGTTTTCAAAAATTTGAAATGCTATACACATTAATCCATCTGTCAGATGTTGTTAAAAATATTTGATGGATAGGCTGATGTAGAACGTTAATAGTCTAATTAGTGAAATGTTAATTGTTTAAGTGAAACATTTATTGACTATACAAAATAATTCCTAAAAATTTAAAACACTATACACATTAATCTCTTCGTGAAATTTTTTTAATAACATCTAACAAAAGAATTAACATGTATAATGTTTCAAAGTTTTAGGAACTAATTTATATAATTAACATCTTTCAAAGATTAAAGTATTAGTAAACATATCTTTCAGGAACAAAATTACTGGTATAGTCAAAATAGAATAAAATAAAAGTGAAATTTACACTAATATTTATATTACATTATATTTATTATTTTTTATTTGAGAAATTATACATATTTTTAATTTATTTTTTTAACAAAATAAGAATTTAATTAAATTTGTTTATTTGAATTTTTACAGTTAAAAAATAATATATATTTTTTTATAATAAAAGACTAATAGAAAAAGAAATTTAGCTTATAATCTAGTAAGGATAGATTTATTAATGATAGTTTTTTTTTATTCCTAAATTTTTATTTTTAATATAACAATATAAATGCAATTTTATAATATATTTTAACATGAAATTTTAATGTAATAGTAATGACAGTTAAATAATTAATAAAAATAAATTAAAAATTATTTTTAAAAAATTGTATAAAACATCAAAGTAGAAATGAGTTTAATTTAATTCAGAAGAGAAGTGTTCACATTTTCTCTTTTTTATAGATGCACATTGGTTTCTTTCTGTAACCATGAAATAATATATTAAATAATATTACAATATTCATAATAATTGACCGATTTTTTTGGGACGTGCTCTTGTTTCTTGTTGCTATTGATAATGGCCAAATTAAAATCGTGTATAATTTTATAATTATTAACATTTTAAATTATAATTTAAAATCGTAAAAATCCTTGTTGCTACTCATGCGAATTGTGGAATTGCAAGTTGTCAAATTTTAGCAGTGTTTTAATAATATATTATGTGGAATATGTAGAGATAATTGCAGTAAAAAGATAATAAAAAGGGTAAACTAGTAAAATTATCTTAAATCTTATTATTCACTTGCTATTTCTTTTCTATTGTTTATTTTAAACATTCAAATAAAAAAGAAAAAAAATTACTATTTAACTTCTCGCTTTTTTCTTATAATTCTTTCCCTTCCCTTTTCCAATTCATTACTAAACATGCCCTTAAAGTCTGTTTAGAAGAGAAAAAATAAAAGGAAAGAAGAAAAAAAATTAATAATCTTATTTTTATTTAATTGTTAAAATTTTGGAAAGAAATAAATTAAATAATTTTAGTGTGTTTGGAAAGAAATAAAAAAGAAAAGAATTTAATAACTTTGATTCTTAAAATTTTAGAAAAAAAAATTAAAAAATTTAATATTAACCTTCATTGGTCTTAATTAATCTAAATTAAAAAATTTTAAAAAATTTAAATAAGAGAATAAAAAAATCATCGCTTAATGTTTTACTAACTTCCCTTAATCATCACTTAACATTAAACAGCAAAAGGAATTTACTTATCATTTTTATTAAGAATCCTAAAAATAATTGTATCTCAAAATTTGTCCTTCTGGGTGTATGCATGCATATTTTTAGTTGAGAATGAAATGAAATGTTTTTAACGAGAACTAGCATATAGTTGATGGTATGTATCTACTCTTTCACTCTTTTCAAAGCCTGCGATCCCACAAATTATAATTTAATAACATTCACAGTCACAGCTTAATCTTCGACGTTCTTTTCCTCACATTCCCAACTAGAAGGAACAAGAAAAGGAGGAAGGAAAAAGTGATTGCTAAAGGAAGGCTCTTCCAGAAGGTGATGCCATACGCTACGCTTGATATGTTCTCCCATCTCTCCTGCTATTCAACACAGACAAAAAAGCTAAGCGCATGTTGTAAAATATGAAATTAGAAGTTGAAGAATGCTGGTTATAACTAGAATTTAAGTCTTGTAAAGACATAATTAACGGTATGTATCACTCAAAAGCATCTCAAAGTAGAAAGCTTAAATGTTTTTCTCCTCAGCACAGAGCAGACTTGAAACTGACAACACCATAGATAAAGCATATTGAACAGTCATACCTCATTAAGTCTCTGCACAGTTTTGTGTTGCTTGGAAAAAAGTTCTCTTGCATATTCGTAGAGCTCCAAGTCAAGGTCATTAAGGGATTGTATACGCTGGAGAACCACTTCAGGAACCTGAAGACGTGCCTGGAGAATCATACAAAATCATTAGAAAAGGGGTGGCACAACACAAGCCAACAACAATGTCAACAAATAAAGCTTTTTTCCACTAAATAGAGTCGACTATATGGATCAATCAATACTAACATGTTCTATTTTTGCTCATTTCTATAGTTTGATTATTAATAGTTAAATTTATTTTAATAGTTTCTCCTATTGTTTTCTTTGGTCTTGCCTATCTCTAGTTATTGAACTATCTTCTATTTAGTCAACTCTTCGTACAAGAGCCTTTAATAGTCTCTTTTGTACTTGACCAAACTACTTAAGGCATGTTTTTACTAACTTTTCTATAATAGATGCTATCCTGACTTTCTCTTTGATTCACTCATTCCTAATCCTATCATTTTTAGTATGGCCATTCATCTAATGCAACATTCTCATTTCTATAACTTGAAGTTCTGGTCACGTTGACTTTTTTCACCTAACATTCAGTATCATGCAGACCGTAGAAATTTCCAACACTTAATGCAAATATATAACAATTATTAATCTACCAGCACATAATCAAGGTAGAAACATTCACGACATTCTGTACCAGCAGCAACGATAAGTCGAGAGGCAGCACACACATTTCATAAATCAAATTTATTTAGTCTGTGTTGAGCTTCTTAATTCTGACTACAAAACTACGGAGTATGGACAAAGAGGTTAATTTATCCTCTTGGCAGGAAAGAACCATATGTAGCAGGGATTTGATTTACTCTTGTTAAGAAACTCTACACATTGTCATAAGGTTTCCAGGTGAATATAGTCTTAACTCTTAATTGCAACCAACGCCAATTTTAAAGCCTAAATACTTTTTGAAAGCTCATGAAATGATTTTAGGGGCAAAGCAGTGGGCATAACAGGAAAATATCCCAACTTGTAAACCATTTGAAACTAAAGACTCTAAATCTAATATCCATCATCAATTTTATATTTATGCACAGAGAAGAGTAAAAAAACATATATATTAATATTAATTTTCTTCTTTGGGAATAAAATTAGAGTTTTAAAAAGGGGGTTAGTCCAGATATAGTTTCAAAAAAAAAAAAAAATTAGGACAGGGCTAAAAAATATGATCCATTTTTAATTAAGGCTGTTCTTGGAAAACGAGCAAGGCTAGGACCAGACCAGGCCAGCCCTATTTTTTTTTTTCCTTTTAAAAAAATCTAGAAAAATCTAAACCTTATTCTTATTCTAAATTAAAACTAATGACAAGAAAATATTCTTTTTGGTAGTGGACCAAGAATGACAGATTTGACTTTCACTAATATTTTTGTTTGTTACTTTGTTTTAAGATTTGATATGTTGACAAGATAAGATTTTTTTTTGGTGATGGAGGAAGAATGACAATAATTTATTTCATTAACAGTTGATTTGACTTTTCACTAATATTTTTGTAAGAGTATAAGAGAGAGGTAGGTAGGTCCATAGATCGCTCCTAAGCCCCTAATAGGGCCAGGTTGAGCTCTCAACAATATTTAATTAGGGCAACCTTGCCCAGCCTTGAAAACTTAGGGCAATAATGGGTTAGGAATGAACGAGTCCATTTTGACGCCTCTGGATAAAATAGAGTATTAATACTATTATGTTAACATTAGAACTGTGCAATGCTTGTTTGGGTAATTAATGGAGACTTGTTTAAGAGAAGAATACATTTTGGAAAAATTACTTAGTGAAGAATGAGTTATGTTTAGGAATGTTCACCCAAAGTAATTTTGTAAGAATAATTGCTAAATCGAACATGTTAGGTGAAGTTACTTTGGTTGGGAAATTACCAAATTAAAAAATAATGCATAGTGTTGAGACGCCATACATGCTACGACCGTCCAAAATGACTTTGACACTGCAGAATTTATTTAGACATCCAAAAGTAACTAACCTCCTTTGTAAAGTTCACAGGAGAAATTCTCTTCAGAGAAGAGACACGCCGTCGTGACTGGACCTTCCGTAAACTAGAAATACAGGTCTCATAAGTTTCCATAAGCTTTCCCACAGTCATCTAAAATCATTGAAATCAACACAATTGCTGTTAAACATGGGACACAGATGACATCTGATAAGTTCGTACAGTACACCATATCATACCCAGCAAACAGGCTTACATTTGATCCAGTTGATTCTCCATTTTCACTTGAAGCAATCTCCTTTGATCCCCTGTCTAATGAGCTACTCTGTCATGCAGTAAGAGCTGTAGTAAGAAAGGTTTCCTGACTCAAACTTCATTAACATAACCTCCTCATCAAGAAGATTCTTCTTACCTGATGTTCACTGCTATCAGGCTCAGGATCTGAAAATGAACTCTGTTCTGTAGTACAAGTACATGATCAATCCCATATGTCATCAACGGTCAACCAAACAAAAATGTCAACACCAAAATATTACCCAAAGCTCAAAGCAAAACACTATATTTGACACACCCATTGGACCACCCAACTACATTATGTGTGCAGGTGCATGTGAGATTATGAGCACTGGAATCATCCTCCACATACTGTCCCATGTCAACTGACTGTAAAGCATTTATACTTAATAAAGAGTTTGACCAAAACAAAGTGATTCCACCACATTTACCTGTCTCAGCATTATTCCGGCTACTGTTTGGTGCTTTAATCTGTGATATCACCTGAGCACCAACAACATTTGCAAACATTGTTGCAGATTCTCTGTGCTCCTCGGTAAGACCAATATATAACATATCATCCAGCCTCTTCTGCATGATTTACAATCATATGCCACATATGCTATTAATAAAAGGACCAATAAAGGGAAGTAAACAATTATATGATACAATAATCATGAATCCCAAAGGACGTTTATTACCTTTGCAACTTCAAGCACATATTTACCAAGAATCTTGTGCTTCTGTACACAATAGCGCACTTCGTGTGATTCTCCATGATAAGAATTGTTTGTCAAACCTGCAACCTGTTAATTGAATAACCCAACCTTTCATTAAATATATTGCAGACACCAATACCAAGTAAATCCTATATAAACAAAAAATTGAACCACTGAGTTTTAATTAAGGGGCCAAAGCCACAGGATATTTTACTAAAGTTATGCACTTTCTATACCTACCATGCTACCCAAGTACCATCCTAGTTAGATATGAGGTGCTATCTCATCCACTTAAGTATTCAAATATGGTGCATAATATGCTATCCAACTAACAGGTATAATATTTGGCATGCAAGAGGCATAAACTGAGAGTGGATAATCCAACAATAAAAATGGAAAACTAAGGGTCTTGCAGCTGAAAAATATCTAATAATTTTGTGGCAATGGTATCTGAATAGAAACTCATATTCCGTGTGATGTATTCCTGTTAAATCATGGAAGTCTTTGGACTACCTGGAATGTTACAAAAATATATGGCATTTAACCAGTTACAAAACTTTATTTATGTATAAAACACTCAACAGTGCAAAAGAAGAACATAATGAATACCTGAAATGTAGCTCCATTGTGTACAATATCCTTAGCCACAGGATGATTGATGTATTCAAGTAATGGCATAGCAAAATCTTCCATGTCATAGGAATCATTGCTCTCAGTGATATGCCGTCTCATGCTATACCTTGCATCTCTCTGAGCATTGAACATGCAAATCAACCATACAAACATCACAAGGAAGTAAGAAAGAAAACCTTTATAAGGTAATGGGCACCCCATCTAACCTAGTATTTCATTAAAAGTTAATAATGAAATATTCTATAAATGCATTTTATCTCTTTCTATTTTGTCAACTTTAGTGACTTTATTTTAAACAACACATAAATGACTCCCATGGAAATTACCCCCCCTTTAACACTCCTGTGTCAAAACTTGATTCCATGAAACACCAAGCTATTGTCATAATTTCCCAAAAGTACTCAAATTAACAATGCAAACAAGTACTCTCAAACAGATTTCTAGAATGTACAATATGTTAATCACCACAAGGCTCTCTAATTTGCAGAACCTTAAGAAACAGTTGGAAACAAACAGTGTGTCAGTGAGTTTCTTCATATTTGCTCCATTTGCAAGAAAATACAGTACAAAGTTGTTCTTGCATAAATCATTTTCCTCCAAATATTAAAATCATTAAATATTCTCAGCAAGAAGACTACTAGAGGGAATAACAAAAAGAGAGAAAAGAGTTGGAAAAAAAGAAAGCATATCCCATGTTAATACTATATCGTTTCTCAGCCAATTATCAGAAAGGAGAGAAAGGGTGAATAGCTATCAATGATCTTGCTAATATTTTTCTCAGAAAACACAGTGCAGATGTTCCATGATTAAATACCTATTGTCTTACCATATAATTTATTATTAGCCAAATCTGTGGTTTTGCATGTTACTGAATACTTACATAATAAATACATACATTATGTTACTGAATACTTACATAATCACTAACTGGAACTCAAATGAATTTGGAAATAATATGCAGAAATAGGGAATGTCCAGCTATAAATAAAATAAGAAATATACCCTAGCAAAAAGGTCTTCCCTCATCCATGGAACCAGATACTTCCATGGCCAGATATCCAGTGTGCTTACTCCCTTATTCTTAGCACGCAAGCGTCCAGCCATCTGTGTTGCAGATGTCAAGTTTGGATGCACTAGAAATCTAGCGGCAACCTCTATTGAAAATTCATAAGTACTAAAGACACGATCAACTGGATCCCTAAGTATTGTAACCACAGAAGTTTTTTCCCTTGGAAATTTGGATGTCAAGCTATAGTCGTCATGGGTAGCTAACAGCCTACACTTTGATTTGCTGCAAATTTATGAAATTAAAGAAAGCGAAAGATAAGCAATAAATAATTGTTGGGGTAATAGTCAATTTTTACAGGCAGCATATAGGTTTTTCAACTATGGGCTAAGAGTGCGTGAGAATAAATGACATTTCAGAAGCTGTTATGCTATAAATGCTATGATAAAATTGTGAAATATAAGTGAAAAATTTGTAGAGGAAAATTATTTTAAAAAAACAAAACTGCTGCCAGCATCTAGCTTTACAAAGATAGACATTATATTGTTGAATTAAAAGGTTTAAAAACTAGGAGAGAATAATGCAGTTTAGTGTATGATGTAAAGAAGTCAGATGGCACCTTGGATCAAAGCGCAACTTATCATAAGAACGAGGACATTCCAGAGAGCTGGGGTACAGCTTTTTCAAGAAACTGCAAAAATAATATACCACCAGAAGCATTAGATTAATGAGTCTGTGAAAATGGAGGCTTGAAATTTTGCATAATAGAATTACCAGTAAAAATATGTGCGCCCTCCTGTTCTTGGGACATGTAGGAAAAATAGCAAATCCCTTAGTGCGTGTTTATCTTGTCTAATTTCTTTATCAAGTGAAGATTGAGCCCAACTTCTGACAGCTCTTTCGCAATGTCCAAAATCATTTTTGGCAAAAGAGGCATTCACTGGTACCAAAATAATGAAGGAACACCAGTTTAAGCCAAAATGAAACTAAACTAGAATAGAAAAGAATACATAAGTAGAGAGAAGAGAGACTAATAGAAACAGAACGTACCAAATCCAACGAGGACCAGCAACACACAAAATTTTAGAGCAGGATCCATCCGCAAAATTAGTACTCCTGAAATATTCAAGGGCCAAGAAGAAGAGACCTGATGAAAAACTAGTGACTTTAACTAGCAGATACATAAATAAAATAGAATTCTAGAGCCCCAGCTAAATGCAGGGGGGAAAGATAACAGTTCCCGTCTTAGATTCCTTAGACATCCTACTAGTTTATTACTTATAAAATGCTATACAGACACATTTCCACTTTAGCTGAAGAACAGACTTTCGTTATACATTAAGATATTTCCAAAATGCTTTCCAATTAACCGCAGAACTAGCAAAACTCAGCTCGAAGCAGAAATGTTACCAAGAAACAAATGAAGACTAAAACAGATTCCACAATCCCAATCAGAGAACTGTTCAGACTTGAAAGCACAAAAATGGAATAGACAAAGGTTCTTATGTAGCACAGGATGCCGAACCAACAAGGAAACAACAAAACCCCGTGCATATCAACGACAAGAACAGAGCACGAATCGAAAACATCAATTCGAGGAGAGGAAATATATGAAAAAAGAAACTAAAGGAGCTACCTGTATCGGATTTCGGGATCTCGTGCTCATAAATTTCAAAAAGTATGTTGGGACTACAATGGACAAAACTCACAATCAACTTGGACCCACCCAAAACCCCATAGAGTTGATCCCGAAAGTTTCTCTCCGAAAACTTTCCCGGGAAAGAAAAAAGGGCCTAAATTTCATACGGCCTTCCTCCTCGGGAACTCAGGGCGTTAGAAATGAGATTGAAATTGAAGAAGACCGTCATGTGTTACATCCGCCGCCTCATTAACACAGAAGCGCAGAGATTTCTGTATGATCAAAAGAGATGAAGAAGGGCACAATGGTAAAACACAAGCTTCATTCAAGCAGCGTACAAGGGCACAAAAAAAGAAGTAGCGCGTTGTCTGGTTCGAAACCAGAAACATGTTTCATATATATATGGTAATGGAAGTGAAGGTATCACACACTATCACGTATGTATTTATTGAAGGAAACGGCATTCAAAATAATTAAGTGAAATTAGTTCAGTTATATTAAGTCAAAGCAAGTTATAGAATAGCGTATTTGACACCATTAAAAAATTAATCACTATTTACTATTTCATGTAATCAATTAATATATTATATTAACATTTCTATTAAGACCTCATGCGGATAATTAAAATTATATTATGATGTTTCAATAAATAATGGATTTTGAATTGAATGGACTGATGTAAACTCCAACAACATGAGAATATGGATAGTGGGAATCATCTTTAATAAGAAATGTAGAAAGTGCGACACAGGTGGAAGTGGAGGTAGACCATAAAAGAATCAAGGATGGAATAAAGTGATGGGTTTTGTTCAGTATTTTAAGAGTATTGATTAATTTTTTATTTGATTGGTTGATAGAATATATAATCATTTAAAATTTATAAAAAGTTAACAATAATAATAATAATTTTTAATATTTAAAAATTTCATCCACTAATCAAATAAAATATTAATCAATATCCAAAAGACATTAGTGCTAAAGGGAATAAGAGATTCATAGTCTTAAATCATCCTATTTCTATCAATCTTTTCTTCTACCTTCTAATTAAAAATTGAAATGGTTTGCCTTGTTGTCTTACTTTTGCTGTATTATGCATCACACAACCTCCTTAAAACTATCAAATTTGACATGGTTCAAATTTCTTATTTACTTGTTTTTTTTTCAAGTTTTTCATTCAAAATTCTAATAAAATATTAATAAATCAGATAAATCAAATTATAAATTTAAGACCAAAATGTAAAAGAAAAAACTTTAAATTTTAAATTTTATACAGACAGCTCCTACCAACTATCAAGTTTGATCTTGAGCTCTTAATTTTATCCAATGTGTTATTATTTCGTTAAAAGTTATAGATGAACTTTTTGCACCATATAAGAGGTTTAAGAGTTATGGCTAAATTTGATAGTTGAGGAGTATTTTTTGGCACAAAGCTTAAAGATCCTGAATATGTTAACTTTTATTACTGAAAGAGAATCACTAGTTTTTATTTTATTAATTCAAAATAGTTCAACATTTCTATTTAGCTGAAGATCTCTTTATAAGATTATTGATATATAAGATATACAAAAAATTCTAATTTCATATGATTAATGATAAACTATTAAATTTTTGTATAAAATAATTTATGATTACAATTTATGATCTTTATTTATAAAATTACAAATCATCTTATGGCTTCTATAAGATATAAATAGATAAAAATATATTGCATAACTCTGAGAGCTCGACCTCTTAAAGAGTTTAACTTGTCAAGAATTCGGCTTCTCCTCTTTTCACAAGCTTAGTTTTTTGAAAAAGTAAAATCATAAAAAGTTTAATTAAAAAAAAAAACTAAAATCAGTCAATGAAGGTTTGAGCTCGAACTCTCCCTATGACTCTCCTATTGCATTACTTGTGGCTCAAGAGTAACTATATTTTCAGTAATCAAAATTTAAATAATGAAATGTAAAAGTTACTGTTGAGTGTTGACGACTGGTATTGAGGAAAAAAAATAAAAAATAGTGATGAACCTCAAATTACTTAATGTGGTCTACATTTTGAATAACATGAAATGGAGTACAGTTTTATTAACAAAAAAATTGATTTACACTCATCAAAGTGCCCTGAAGATTGAAATAATCTCAAAATATAAGCAAATTTAAAACACCAATGCCCTGTTCTCTTAAACAAGAGAGTCCTTGCTTGGTTTCTTAAGCTCAGGACTTTCCTTGTCTTGAAGACCCATGTTTTTTGCAGTCAAAAGAGGAGCATTATCTTTATCTTTAACCTGTGAAGAATAAAGATTCAAGAGTAAATAAATTATTGAGAGCAAAGAAAACTTCATAGGAACAGCATATGGAGAAGATGAGTGAGTACTTAGTACCTGAGACGCTATTGATATTTCACCTAACTGTTTCTTTTTGTTCTCCTGTGTGCAGAAATAAGAGTACAAGCCCATCCCAAAAATGGCAATAAGTATTCCAATAATGTTCCTCTCAGTGAAGGGATCATGCAGTAATGTGTAGCCAAATGCTAGAACAAGACAAGTCTTGAGGTGTCCTAGCACTTGATAAGTTACAGGAGATGTTTTCCCTATCACTAGAAATGTGCTGAAGTTCACAGACACGGCAATCAAGCAGGACAGGATGATGAATGCCTGAATAGTGAAATCAAGTTTTTGATCAAACTGTGCATATATAAATATATATATATAATGTAATTGTAATGATTAATAAGGCCTAAAACATTATTTTGGTCTTTTATAGATAATAATTTTTTTAAACTTAGATCACTTATAATTTAATTTGTTATCAATTTGATTTCTTTGTTTAAATATCGTTTAAATAAATAACTATTCTGATGATTTAAACATTTGGTGTAGATTAGGTAATGTTAAATATTAGTTATGATCTAATTTTTTTCTTAGTTTTTTTTCAGCTGGGCAATGTTTAGTGTTGACTGACTAGTGTTTAATATTGATGACCCGATGCAGTGTTTTGACTAATTGAAAAAAAAATTAAATCATAGCCAGTCTTTTAATATTGTCTAGTTAGTATTAAACGTTCAAGTCATTAAAATTGTTACTTATCTAGAAGACATCCAGATGAAGGGACTAAATTGATAACAAATTATTTTATGAGAGACCAAATTAAAAACAAGAATTTATGAGGAACAAAATTGAGAAAATCATTACCTATGAGAAATCAAAATGATGTTTTAGTCGATTAATAAATAAAGAATAGTATTTGATATTACCAAGACTACAGGAGAGTATTTGTAGGAAAACACATTTTGATTCGTCAGCATCTGATCCACCAGAGGCCCTGAAACAAAAAGAATTGCTGCTTGGAACGGGGCAGATTGGTAAAGCAGTTGTGTGGAAGAAACATTCAGCTTCTTCTGTATTGTGTTGGTCAGCTGAATTCAGCACAAGGTTAAGAATCAACATGTCTTTTTAGAAGTTTTCATTGAATAACCTCATAGCAAAGTTATATGAACTTAATTGTACTTAAAGAAGTGTAGTTCATTGTCTATTTACTCCAACTACAACAGTAAGAGTGAGGAGTAAAGGATACAATTTGGCTGACACATGTTGTCATGATAGCTAGAAGGGAAAGCATGGTTCCCAACAAATTGAGCTGAAGGTCTGTGACAGAGGCAATGCCGACTCCAACCAGTAAGAGGAAGAGAGAGAGCTTAATTTTCTGGCTGCAATAAGTAAAACATATATAACATGACAATGGTTTGATTTAGATATCAATATTATAATACTTCATAACTTGATACCTGAACTGCTTCTTGAGGAAAATAGTTTCTAGCAATACAGTGAATGGTATGATTGCTAGTTTTGTCATCTGCAGAATGAGCACGATGCAGCAGAATTGATAAGTGTCAGTTTCCACAGATTTTGCAGGCAGCAATGGAAACAGAAATTTGATAAAAGAAGAAAGTGAACCTGATAGAAGCCAATGGAATTGAAACCTAGGCTCAAGTTAAGAAAGCCAATGGAGACACCATTTAGAATGCCAAAAAGCATGACGGTCCTCATGTCAATGGGCTTGTTGTCAAAGAAGTTGAGGCGTTGTGCCACATGAAGGGTACAGTATGTGACCATGAGATGCCAGCTAGTAAGTGTCGTGGCTGCCATTAATATAATAAAGACGAAAATTTTAGCAGAGAAATAGCAGTACGTTGAAAAATTATATAATCAATGATGAATGTGGAGAGAATGATATATAATACCAAAAGGGAAGCCCAGATTGCTCATAAGAGCTTTGTTGCAGATAACAATGGACACAGAGGAAGCCACTGAGAGAAATAGGGCACCAATAACACCCAGTTGGAAGCTCGACATCTCTCCCATCTCTCAAAGGTATGATAAAAGTAGGAGCCCTGAAAGAGATGACACAAGAACAGAGAAGGGAAAAGTGAGTTTTGATAGTCACATATATACATACATACATAGCAACCAGAATACAAACCTTTGAAAATGCAGAAATGGGTTTTGAAGATGCAATGCAAGGGCTCCTATAACTCCATAAAACCTCGCAAGATGAGGGAGCTTAAAGGGCAGAGTTTTAAGAGGAGGGAGAGCTTTAAGGTACAAAGTGGAGAAAGAAAAGAGAAGATAGAAGACAAAGTGGTGAGGCTTGTATGAGAATGCAGCGTTTGCGATCTCTTTATTTTGGAACGTGTTTGTTGAGTGGATTGGTTGGTGCCTAACGGCGTTAATTAATTTCAGAGAATGAGTTATATAATATGAGGGCGAGAATGAGATCATGGCAGATTTGTTCTCACTTCTCACTCACTTCCCTCCGTTTCCAGAAACTAGTTAACGGCCATTTCAAGCAACCAAATCAACACACTGATCATTTTCTTGCTTTGTGAAAACCCCTTCTCATCTTACAATAATGTTTATTAAGCTTGCCTTTGCATTTTACACACTAAATTACATCAACCTCTTTTAAAATTTCATAAAATTATATTTAGTTTTTCTTTTGTATAAAAAATTACACTAGACATTTTTGGGGTTTGACATAATATTACGTTCGACTCCTTTATAGGAACTCGAGCTTTTTTCCATTGGTAGAGAAGCAAAAACTAGTTGTTATTTTGTTTTCTTTTAGATTCACAAGTCCCAAAATAAGACTCGTGAGAGGGAGGAGATTGGGCTCTCTCCATCTAATTCCTATTACACTAACTTCTTTTTGTAATTTATTCTGTGAATAAAGTTAGCATTTTATATTATATATATTCATTTCAAAATAATAAAATTATAAATATGGATCTTATGCAATAATACACATGGTGTATTAAGAGAGACAAAAGAAGAAAAAAGTAAAAAAGAAATAAATTAAGAATAGATTAAGAGTTATTACCACTTTTGTTTTTCAATTTTTTATTTTATAAATTGACATGATTAATTTCTTTAAAATTTAAAGAATTAAAATTTTAAAATTAATTAACTATCTTTATTGTTATCTTAAGAATCTCATATTAAAATTTAATATTAATTGAATTGCATTTATTATTATATTAAAAATTAAATTATAGTCTTAGATTGTGTAAATATTTATTTTCATTAACAAAAGAAATAAACTAAAAAAGGTATTGAATGTGATTTAACCAAATTTTAGAATTAGTTAGTGTAATTTATTCTTTTAAATATGTACTATGTCCTAAGGTAAAATACATGGATAACTTGTCATTATTTGATGATAATTTTCATGAGCTTAAACCATAAAAAAAGAACATTTTATTTGGACCCTGATTCACCGTATTGTTTTAGGCTTTTAGCTTTTCTTGGGGCTGAGTTTCATTTGCAGTGTTTGCATAGTGCATAGGAAGACTAATAAGACTGTTAATGATAATGACCATGAAGTCATGGGAAGCTCTTGAAATGAAAAATACTTAAAACCTTCATTTGTCAGAAGTGTATGAAAGCTCTAACTTAAAATTAAAAATTCCATGGCTTTCAAATATTACTATTAATTGTTTTTGACAGTCAAGGTTTCTGCAAAGAGAGACGAAACTAGGTGAGAGGTTAAAATCAAAGAGGAGGTAGATGGTGATGTGGAAGTAGTAGGAGTAGGAGGGTGGGGTTTGGACATTAGGATTTAGATTTTGTGTAATTTCAATTTCATTATCAAACACTGTTTGAAATTCCAATTAGGTTATGTATAGTATTAAAAAGGAGTCTTGGGAGGGAAGATAGGAAGGTGAGAGACCAAAATGTCATTTTTAGGGCATGTATGTATCTGCAAATTCAAGCAAGGGTTTCCTTTTCCGACCCAAATATTCAATGTTTGGTGAAGACACTTCAATCTCACTCCTAAATAATATTCCTTCTATTAATCTTATTTATCCCACATGACCTTGCATTCCAAGGGCAAGCACTCTTCAATAGACAATTCTCTCTCCTTTTTACACTTTTCTGGAATTTATTTGCCGTCATGATTAGAGTATTCTCACATGTACTATATTTTTTAATTGAAAAAAAATTTAAATCTAATTTTTATATTTTTGTCATTCAATTTTAAAATTTATTTATTGTTATGATTAAAGTATTGTCATGTGTACTATATTTTTTAATTAAAAAAATTTAAGTCTAATTTTTATTTTTTTATTAAATTTTTTAATAAAAAATTAATACATGTATGATTTATATAATTTGTTTATAATATATTTTTTAAAATTTTTTTTATATATTTTATTTTGATTAAAGAACTTAATAATAAAGATATAAGACTTTTTTTCATTTGATTGAAATTGAATGAAGCCATCCATAATTTTTAAAATTAGACTAAATTTTTGTGTGAATTCATTTTGTATAAGATTTTAATTTTATTTATTATTTTTACTTATTTATTTAAGCATTGGAAATTCTAAAATTACGAATGTCTAATTTTTTTTTTTCAAATTGCATAGAAACTAATTTTACAATTATTTTAATCTTATTTGAGCTCTTTTGTTATCATTAGTAATTTATAAAAATGATAATTTTGACAAAATAAATTGTATTAATTAATAATAAAAAATTGAAAATTTATAAAAAATTAAAGAATAAAAAGTTAATTTTAACATTTAAAATTATGAAGACAAAAATTGACAAATTTTAATCAGCCACTGCTGTGCTGTGCTCCTTCAATAATAAAACTCATAAATTCATTTACGTCTACGACTACGAGGAGCTCCATCTGATGAAAGGTATAGGGGGAAACCGAGACCCAAAACCTAAATCTTTTATTTTAATTTTGTTTTCTTACTTTTATAAATTAATAAAATTTCTTTTTCTTAAATGTAATGAGTTATATGTATAACTCAAGTTAAATTATTCTAATTAAGTATAACTAATGAAACCGAAATAAGACATTTTATAGTCTAAATATTATATATATATATATTTGAAAGAACTTATCAACTAATACTTTATAATTGATACTATTGCATATGATTAGAAATAAAATTAATTAGTTGGTTGAAATAATAAGGATTTTATTTTCTTTTAAGTAAAATTTCAAGTTTAAAGTTTTATATATAAAAAATTTTTTATTGAAAAAACTTTATTTTTATCATAAAATTTTTGTTAGCGTAAGTCAAATTAATCAGTAGATTTCCGATACTAATAGTTTTGATAAAAAATTTTTAAATAAATTTTTAATTAAATATTGATAGAATTAATATAAAAATGTAAGAATAACTACCTTTTTAATTGAGTTATTTCTTTGTAACTTTTTTCTGCCTAAATATTATTTACTATCTCATTATCTAATTATCCCATATCAATTCGACCAAACATGTGTCCAATTAGATCAGATTTCTCATCAGTTTAAAGGGTTTGGGTGAGTTTAATTTTTAGAGGTTAATTGGATTGTTAGTCCAATATTAATTAATTTTAGATTTAAAAAATTAGAAAAAATATCATTATTTTATACATTCTTATATAATATAATATTCATTCTTTTAGCCAAACCACTCGTCCTCCCTCCCAAGTCCCAACTGTCTCAAATTCTAGAAAAAGGTCAACTATAAAAATTATTATTATTTTTTAATTTCAAATCTCATATGTTTTAAGTTCATTTATTTAAAATAATTTTAATTTTAAATATAATATAATTGGTTTATATGTGTATTATAGTTATTTATTTAAAATAATTTTAATTTTAAATATAATGTAATTGATTTATATGTGTATTATAGTTATTTATTTAAAATAATTTTAATTTTAAAAATAATGTAATTGATTTATTTGTATTCTATTTCTCATTTAAAAACTTTTGAAGTCATTAATCTGACAAACATGATCTGACTGATTTCAGTCTTACCACGCGGATTGCTAAGTAAGCCTATTTTGTTTAGAACGAAATTGATAGATTTGGTAAATCTTAGGGATAAAATTGGTAAAAAAAAATTAGGACGAAATTGATAATAACAACAGACTTTGAGGACTAAAAGTATATTTGCCAATTTTACACATAATATTTAGTCTTTTATTTTTTTCTTATTTAAAAAAATTATTTTATATAACTCTCATCTCCACTGAAATCACTCTTTCCTCACCTCTGTGAAATTGAAAGTCATATCATTTTTCGTTCAAAAAAATAAAAATAAAACTTCATCTGTGAAGCCAAGTAATTTTAGATAGTCAGTTTTGGCTTCTCATCTATATCAAACAACGTAATTACACTTATTTCTTACAGAATGATCAGTATTCGATCATCTTATCCTTCTGGGAAATCAGTATATCAATATATTTGAATGTGATCTTAAAACATTCCCTTAATAAAATGGCTTCCTCAATTTCCCAGTTAATCAACTCAAGGCGGAAAAAATAAGGAAAGAATAATTAAAACTTTCAGAATTTGAAGCATCGTTGTGGGAGACCCGAACCCTGATCCACAATCACAATCTCAGTGAGATTATCACACCTGAGTACATCCTGACCCAACTTGGCTCCAGCAGCCTTCAAGCCCTTGAGAGAAACTTGCTGATTGAAGAGGTTCAGAGATGGCAACTTTGATGCTGCAGGCAACTTCATTCCTGGCAACAAATTTCTGAAGTCTTCCTTTAACAACGGCACCTCAAAATCCTGCTTATTATGGCTAACCACATTATCTTTTGCACTAATATGAGCCCCTGGTTCCATGTGGTTGGTTGAAAAGCTTGCTTGGTTTGGGAAATTTGGATACAGACTAACATACCCTCTTAAGTACATCATGTCTATTAAGAACTTCTTCCATGAAGCTTGCCATCCATTGGTTCTGGACTTTGGAATTTGAACTGGGTTTTCCTTGGGATTCTCAGTGAACCTCATGTTCATATACACATAGAATTCTCTCCAGTGCTTTGGGAAGAACACTGCACCCCAACTACATGGTAATTGGTGAAGGTAAGGTGTGTTTGGATGGATGCGTTTGAAGAATTCTGTGGCATTCCATTTTGGTCTTTCTTTCACAACTTCAACCAATTTTGGGGTGTAAAGGGCGATGGAGGAGAGTTCAGGGAGAGAGATTTGAGGGTCATAGTGGTATGCTAGGAGTGCATATTTGATCCATAGGTAATAGTAAGGAGAAACTTCTATGTCATCTTCAAGTAGGAGACCAAAGTCATCATCAGAAGAGGGATACCAACTCTCACTGACAGCTCTGATGAGTCCTCCTTGTACGATTCTCCTTCTGAGGGTTTTGGGGCCATGAGGCCACTCAAAAGAACCTACAAGTTTTATAGTTGCCTCGTCTACTTTACTATCCATGTTGAAGGTAATTGGAACTTGATCTCCAAGATAGTAAGCATTGCTCAGAGATTTGAGAAGCCTTTCTAGTGATTTAGCTCGGTTTTGTGTTATGATATTCACTGAAATCTGCATCCTATTCCAATCTGCATATGAGAATTGTGTTAGATAACTACTTGTTAAAACTAGAGAAAAGGAAAAATAAAAAGGGCGGCCCAATGCATGAGACTACTGCTTTTAAAATTTGAACCCGTTACCTCTAAATCAGGTGCCAGTAATATTACTGTTGCTTTAGGAAATATGTATGGGAAAATTAAGAGTTCAAGAATTCTTACTTGGCAATGCTGTTGAACGCAGATCAGACATCCAAAGAACTTTTGAAATTGAAGCTCTTGGTAGAAGAACCAAGGTGGTACCATTTGAATTAGTCTCTGATGCCATCTTCAAGGCTTTTCTTACATTAGAGTCAATGCTATCTACAGTGATAACAACACTGGGATTGTGAATTTTGATCAGACCCTTCATGCTGGAGTATACTGCTTGTACTACTGGCACCTCAGAGTTTGATACCTCAGAAAGTGCTCCAATTGCCAAATCAAAAATCTTAAAACGACGCTCTTTACAAACCACTTTAGGCCATTTTAGAGCAGTTGCGGCATCTTCACAAGGACAAAAATTGCCTCCAGAGACAACAATGTAAGCCTTTTTGCCAACAGTGGACCTGAACTTTTCAAGAAGGGGTGCAAGTGCTTTAACTTCGTCCACAGAGTGAGCATAAAAGAGTGCATCAACTTTTTGAGGGTACATTGCAGCCCATTGAGTCACATAACCAGTGGTTAGTGCTTTCCACCATTGATCATCTCTGACTTGAACTATGTCCTTGAAGATTACAGTAGTTTCGGACACATAAGCAAGCCTGTGTTCACTATCACCCCAAGTTTCCTTGTCATTAGGGTCAACTGGAAGAACAAATGAGCCAGCATTTCTGTACTTCTGAAGCTGATAGCTGCAATCAAAATATTGCAATCAAAGACCTTAAAATTAGCTACTTTTACTTCATATTATATGCTTTCTATCTAGGAATTTTACTTTCATTTGACACATTATAATTTAGCTGCCTGCTTATCTTTCTATTAGGCACTGTCCAAGGTTGTCTCAGAATAACAAGACTACTTTTGTTATTTTGAGAACTAATCCAACCAACCGCCATCTAAATTATTGAACAAATGAACAAGTACAATCTAAAATTGGACTAGTCAAATTAACTCTTATTCTACACAAAGCATACTGTGTCTAGTGCATTCCTACTGTTCATTTGTGTTTGTAAACCTAACACCAATAACTGATAGCAGCCAATCAACTGTTTGCCTTAGTCAAATTGATACTTATTTGACTCATATTTTCAAGTTTCTAATTTTAGTTATTTACCAACTTAAATTGTATCTTCATGAAATGGTAAAATATTTCAACCCAGTTAAAAGAAGCAAAAGGAATAGAGTTTGAGACAGTATGTACATACCTGAGGTGCAGATCTTCACCAGTTCCAAAGGTAAAAGGTGTCTCAATGAAAAGCGTTTTCACAAGCTCAGCAGATAAAAACCATGAGCTAGATAAGAAATCCACTTGCACAATTTTTTCAACTGTGATATCATAAGCAGGATCTGGCAAGTACAGCCCTGCTTCTTTAGACCGAAATTTTCTGTAACTAGGAAATGTGAAATCTTTCTGTCTAAAAGGCAATATCCTTCCTATGCTGCCCAAAACAGAATTCTTGTACTTGTCTGTCCCAGCCACATGTGCTAGAGTCTGCAACATCTTCCTCCCAGGAATCATGTCATCATCAACAATGTACACAAGATCAGCTTCTGTCTGCAGAGCTATCTGGAACCTTCCATAGTACTTGAAATCGTAAGTGGAGCTTATGAAGCTGATCCTTGAATCGTTATAGCTATCCACAATCCTCCTGAAGGAGACTTCAGTGGGGCTCCCAAATGAAAGCACCCAAACATGATGGAATGGGAGGGTCTGTTGAAGCAAAGAATCAAGCTGAGCACAAAGTGTTTTTCTTTTGAAGTGATTCAGTATGACAGTGATTTTCGGTCTGTTCTGCAAACCCCATTTGGATTTCATTGCCATTAGCTCAGGAAGAGACTCAGTGCCAATGGTTTTGCTTTGGAAGTTCAACACCTCGTTGTAAAGCTCTCTCTTCAACTTAATCATCTGTGCATCATTGGATTTCTTCTGCATGAACTCAATCTTCTCATGCTCACAAACCTGAGAAGGAGTAATGGGTTGAATCTCCTTACTGATAACAGAAGAAGACGCTTCCTGGTAGCGAGTGAATACATGGGGTGTGATCATAAGCTGCTTCCATTGTTGTGCGATTCGAGTGGCCCACGTGAAATCTGGTTTTGTACTTAAATCTATAGCAGGACTCATGAAGTACAAAAGGAAAGTAGCATAAACTGCAAAGAAAAATTGAAGACATGTGAGAGCCGTCACAAGCTTAGCAGAGCCATGTTTTGGAGTCTTCATTTTGGCCTTTCCTCCAACACACTCGTTGATCATCCCTTCCAAGTAATCCCCACTTCTCACTTTCGAGTTTCGTCCAAACCCCATTTCAATGTTGAACCTGTAGAAGAATACAGGAATACAAAAATGGAGGTTATATATACATAGGTGATGAACTTAACAGGGGAAGGTGAGGTACCCCATGAAAAATGCATGGAAGGTCACATGGACTAAACGTTTAGGAGCAGACTAACCTAAAAGAAATACTGGAAAACACGTTACTTTCTTTGAGTACACAATGATGCTTGTATAAAACACCCTTAGAAAGCCGGTTTTAATGCCGCGGAGAAGGGCTATCGCTGCGTTTTTGGCACTAGCCTCCCTACTCATCTTATGTTCTGTTTTTCTCTCCCAAAATTTTCAATTTTATATCAATAAAATCTATAAACTCTGACACAAAGACTTTCCACACTCCTGCATTTTGACTTTCAAAAAAGAATTTAGAGATTAAAAGTAAAATAAGAAAGAAAATAAAAGAAAGAGTATGATCTACGGCCTTGGTCAAAACTCAAAGTCAGCTTGTGAGATCAAGAAGATCTTCCATTCCTTTACTTGAGAAACAGAGCATTTCCTTCTTCATTCTAAACAAGCTAAGACTTAAAAAATAGAGCTAAAGCTAAACCTGTGATGATGAACACTACAATCAATTCCTGATTTTCTGTGAATGGGTTCTTCCACAGGGACCTTGATTGGCTATGGTGGCATTTACTTGCAGGACAAATCAACATTGAGTATAAAATAGTCAATAATCTTCATATATATATATATATATATATATATAGATTAATTAGACATATTTGACTTTTTTTTTTGGTGCAGGAAGATACGTAAATGAAATTAGCAGTAAACTTTGTTAATGGGCAGAGGCCAAACTTAGGCGAATTCAAAGCAAGACACTAGTCATAGCTGGATTATCTTAAAGAAGAGAAAATTCAAATGAGTATTGTTATTGATCACTTAGGCTAGAAATAAGGTATTGGAATAATGGGAACACAAGATTTTTTTTGAAGAGGTCAGTTTTCATTTTTGCTTTTTCCTCATTTTCTGCTGAGTTGCATTGCAGAAGAAAAGAGAGATTTAGAAAATATGATGGTATTGTGAGGACAGAGTTAAGCCTTACTTACGTAATACACATATTTATTCCATATCACATGTAGCACCTATGCATATAGCTAGGCAGTATGATATAATTAAGGTATAGTTCCCAAACCAAAAAGATCCATAATTGTAGGGAACATGACTTGTGGTTGCGGGATAGACTTGCTTATATAAATTTGAACTGAACGAAGAACGAAGAATGAAGATGGGTGCTGGGAATGATGATCTCAGATCCTTTGCTTCAGTCTTACGTAAATTTGAACTGAATTATTGTAGAGGAAAATCTTTTTCTTGAGTTATAGAGCCTTGTTAATTATAAAAAGTTAATAAAAACAACAATTTTATTGCCTAAAATCTTATATTATATAAGAAAATGTTTTCACAGAGAATAATATAATTTTAAAATAAATTAACAATTCATTTTTTATTAATTTTATTTTGCTTTTGTAGAATGTCACGTGGCATGCGGCCTATGCACGTGAGATCATCTGCATCAACGGCCAAATAGTCAAGTACCACTAGGAGGGTTCGATTGAGTGTTAATACTAATTTACTTTCTTATTTTAATGTTTTTCTTTTTAAATTTTGCTACAAAAGATGGTATTTTTAATAATATTGGTTAAGAGGTTAATAACATGCCAAGTATCTTTTTTTCAATGTCAAATTTATGACACTTATTATATGTTTCGCATTTTGAGACAAGGATTAATATAGAGATGAGGTAGGGATGGCCTTGGCCCTTACATATATATATATATATATATAAAAAAATTTTGGCTTTATATGGCCCCTCATCCCAAAAAAATTATATATAAAACTTCTATATATAAGATTATGTAAAAGACTAAAGATTATGTGTGTAAAAAATATGATAATATAATTAGTAGTTAATGAAATATATTATTTATGTCTAATTAATTTAATATGTAAATTATAAAATATTATTGATTTTTATTTATTCATAATAAGTTATTTTAACAATTCTACCAAAAATTTAAGAAAGACAAATATTTTAAAGATCATAATCTCATTCAAGCTTAATAAATTTAATAAGAAAAGTAACTTTTAAAGGCTTCTTTTATATTTTTATGTTAGAATAAAATATTAAAGGAGTGATGATTGTCATTTACTCTCATCTCTCATTTTTTATGTTCTTTTATTTTTTATTGTTATTTACTTTTTCTAAATTTTTAAAGATATTTTTTCCTCTTTTGTTATTTAGTTTTTTTCAACTTGCCTTTTCCTTTTTTACTCTCTAAAAATCTCTAATTTTTTTCACCTATAGTATAATAAATTATTTTTCTTTATCATTGTTCTGAAATTATCAATGGATGTTATCTTTTTTAGAAAAAAAAAATTTGTGATTTATACATAATTCATACAAAGTTAATAATTGAGACAAATATTTTTTTTCAATAATGTATCTAAAAATGATCAAAATAAATCATATAGAATAATGTTTACGATAAATATTTTTACTTTTATGTATGACAATTATTGTGACGTTAGATAAATAAAAATAATACGCACCACAACAATCTATTAACTTATTTAATTTTAATATAATATATTTTAAAATAAATTACATTCTTTTTTTTTTTAGAGATCTTAAAATTATATTCTCCTTCTTTCTATTTTAAAAAATCACCCTTTCCTCTCTTGAAAGATGAAAAAATTTATAATTTTATCTATTTTACCCAAATTACTCTTATGATTATTATTTATATAATTAAATATATATTTAAATAATATAAAAATATATTTTTTTAACTACAAATAAAATAAATTTATTATTTTTAATTCAAATAAATAATAATAAAATATTATAATTTTTGAAAATATATTAATAAACTATAATATTTTTAAAATATTGATAATATCATACATCAAATTATAAATTTTTTAATCTTGAGAGGAGTGTATGTTTAAAAAAAAAAAAGGAAGAAAGTGTAATTTTAAAATCTGTTAAAAAAAGAAAGAGTAATTTATTTTATATTTTATATAATAATTAATAATTTTTTAAAAATATGTATTATAATTTAAGTCATGGCCTCCGCCCCAGGTCAGAATCCTCTCAATTTTTATCTAAAATTTCGTCTTAATTTTGGAAGGAAATAGAAATGGGAGTGTGAGACCCATACATATGGGAGGGACCACGTACGTGTCTGTTCTGCAATAATATTAAAAAGGATTTTTTTTTTTACAAGTATATTTTTATCAAATATAAATTCTTCTTTTAACAAAAATTTAAAATTTTAATTCGTCATCTTATAAAAAATTAATTTATTTTATTAAACTCAATTTCTTGACAAAGAGAGTTAATATTTAAGATGTGTAATGGTTCACTCAACTAAATATTGTTTAAATTATGGAATGCAGATTCTTGATTTATTTATAGAGATTATTTTGTTGTTTTCAATAGCAACAAAGTGGATAGAGATTGTGAATTTGTGATGCACTAAGTTCTAATGGTTAAAATGCTAAGAAGAAAAAGTACTTGAATAGAACAGAATGACAACGAAATATATATGAAGAGCTTAAATACAAATTGGTATTGTGGATAAATATTTATCTACTAAGAATATAGACAAAAATGTAGTTTAGAAATCCAACGCATGCTTATCAAATAATTGAAGTTAGGGAGATTAATTTCTAACCATCATCATATCTCTTAGGACTTACTTGTTTGAATTGCTTGATAGTTCCCAGTACTAGTGGCTCCAGGAATGATTTACAGAGTGTCCATGCTATTTTATTCTGATACTATATAAATATAAATATATATATATATATATATATATAAAACTATAACTATAATTATTAAGTTCATTTCGTAATTGTTCTCCATCTGCTATTTATATTGGACGGCACGTATGAAGTTTGGTGAAGAAAATGAACTTCTCCACAGAAAAAATTTAGTATCCAAATTAACCATAATTAAAAACTAAACTATGTAGTTTTTATTAAAAAATAATATTATATTACATGTCAGAATATTAATTGATGTGAGTTTTGGACTTCACTTCACTTGTAACTGCAAGTAATTACCTATATTTGATAACTCAGTTGCTTACACTTTGATGTGAATTGTGATTATATAATATGTAACTTGACATGGAATTCTCAATATTTATTTAATGCTCAAAATGCACGTCTCGTATATATTATGCGTTGGTCTGAATTAAATTTGGAATCTGTTTGTAATGCAATAAGCTTTTATAAATTGCTCTGCTTTTGGGAAGAGGAAGACATTAAAGACAGAGTCAGAAGTTGATGAGTAGATTGCAGTTAATTCTGTAGTTTACAATAGCATGGAAATTAAGTAGAAGGAAATTGTTGGTAATAAATATATATAATCCTACCATAATATTAATACATAGTCTCTTAAACGTTAAAGTGACATGCAATTTTCATGCATGTTGAATTGGTGATGGTAGCTTCAATTCCATTGTAAAGCAATAATGAATCACCTTAAGATCTCGTATGTTGAAGAGTTATTAAGTTGCTCATTTTCCCAGCTTAGCTTGGAGGCAACTCTCTCATGGCGTGGGAAATATTCCTGTATGTATAAGTGAAAACCAAGCTTTTATCTTCAGAAAGCATTAATATTAATATTAATTATATATAGTTATAATTATAATTAATATTAACCTCCATCTTCTTCACAAGCTCCATTGCATTTGGGGCTGAGACAATAATGTGACGAGCATTAGGACTAATGAAGCCTTCCTCCACTGCTTTGTCAATGAAGGATAACAAGGAATTGTAGTATCCATCCACATTCAACAATCCCACCTTCCAAAACAATAACTTCATTAAGCTTCTTTCTTAAAAAAAAAATTTGTTTTTAATTTTAAAAAGGGAATAGAAATTTGGATTTTCTGCGACACTCAGAGAGAAACAAAGAAAAAAATAAAATAAAATTAAGATAAATTAAGATATGAATTAAAGTTCATCTGTTATTTTCAATTTTTTTCCAACAATTTTAATGAATTAATTAATTCTAGAAGACTTACTGGTTTATCATGGATGCCAAGTTGAGCCCAAGTGATCACTTCCAGAAGCTCCTCAAGTGTCCCATAGCCACCTGCTTTCACAAAAATGATAAACTTCATATCCTTTCTTACCCACACACACACACACAGACAACGTACGTAATATATTATTTAAATTATGTACTAAATATATAATTATATTATATGATGAATCTTGATAAAATTTATGTAGTTGGCCAAGAATAAGAAAATTAGGTAAAAATTAAGAAAGTAACTATATAGCCGGCCCAGCCCAAGTCTGATTTTTCTTTTAAATTTTGTTATGCCTATTTTCATTTACTATGAGTGAGTTAGGACTTAAAATAAAAATTTGTAAGGAG
The DNA here is from genome assembly GCA_031216115.1 of Senna siamea. Lineage (NCBI taxonomy): Eukaryota > Viridiplantae > Streptophyta > Magnoliopsida > Fabales > Fabaceae > Senna > Senna siamea. Next base: position 18,712,009 of record CM062356.1, read on the forward strand.
AAAGATACAAATTAAAATTCTGAAAAATATGTTTATTAAAAGAGATTTACGTTAATATTCTCAATCAAATAAAAATTAAGTCTTAAATTTAACCTAAATTCTTTTTAAAAAAATTGAAGGAAATTTCAAAGTTTACACTTTATTTTTTTTTTGGGGACAAGTGCGGGTTTTGTCCCACACATATGACATTCTTTTTCTATCTTATCCACCCAAACCCAACCCATGGAGGAAAATTTTAAAATTTCATACATTATGTTGATGACACGTGTCATGTATGCAATTGCAAGTATGTCATTCATTAATTTAAAAAATATTAAGTTTATGAACTGAGTTCATGTGTGCAATTAAAATTAAAAATTATAAAAAAAATTAAACTAATTTTTAAATTATATTATACTTAATTTTTTTCAATTTAAATTATATTTTTGTTTCTTGTGTTCCTACTCATGTCATGACTCATACATCCACAACCACCCCAATTCCTAATTAAATACACTGTTTCTCCTTTTTAAAACTTATAATAAGAAAAAAAATCCAAAAGGCTTTTTAAGAGTACAATAACAATACATCACGTTGGAAACGTTCTCTATTTTTCTTGATAAGACTAGTTTAGTTAATACTCAACTAATAAAAACTAATGGTCAACTCAACCCTAACATTAAATTTCAGCCACTTTACCATTACTCACATTCACACCAAAAAGTAAAACCCCAAATTGATGTGCACATTTCTTTGATTAACATGCATGAATCTCACTATATATCATGATCATATAATTTACAATTCCTATTTATATTATTTTTTCTAAATTTGGTGAAAATTAACTTTACATATAATATTAAGTTTATCCCTTATTTTTAATAATTTAAAAAAAAATTTGTTTAAATATTATTTGTAAATATATTACTAACTAAAATTTGGTGAAAATGTTATGTAAAGTAATTTTCATGTAGTTTTAACATTTAAATTTCTCCCCGATTCAGTCATATTTTGATTATTAAAATTTTAAAATATTGGTTAAAATTTTTTAATTGATTAATAGACTATATAATATAAAAAAATAATAAATTTTGAAGTTTAAAAATCTCATCAACCAATCAATTTTAAGATATTGGTTAGCGAACTCTTAATTATGAAAGTAATTTTATTTTTAGGTATAAACTTGGAGGGAGAAAAATAGAGGTAAAGAATTAAGTGAAAGATAAATGACTTAGTTGGGTAGTAGATATAAGAACCAGGTAAGGCAATGAAGGCGTCAGAATGCCTGGCCATTTCTGCTTTTCTTTGATGCATGTCTGCTACTGCCTTCACTTCTCCCACTGTTTCTCCTGTAATCTGCATTTTCATTTCATTTTCCTTTAACCAAGTCAATCCAAATTGTCCCCTCTTCCTCTTTCTCTTTCACTTGTTCATCACACAAAAAGAGAAACAAAGAAAGACAAGTAGTAATGATGAGTGTTGCAGGTGAGAGAGAGAGGAGAGTCATCCTCATCGGTCATCATCCACATACACATATATTCCTCCAAACAAAGAAAACAAACAAGACTTGACATATAGAGAGAAAATGGGCATAAGAATCTAAAGTGGGCATGACACAAGTTGTGAGAGAAGGACAAAACGGATTCATGAGAGTGTAAGACCCCGGGTTGCCAGGTGGTGGTTCTCTCTTCTCTCTTGTGTCTCAAACTCTGAACCAACCTTATGGATAACTTCATTCACTCCCTCTTGGAACCATGACACGTGTCACATCCTCACTTCTCTTTTGGGATAACAAAAGTATGGTGCTAATTCACTCACTCACACACCCACCTTATTCACTTCAATTGAATCCAATGGAATGGAATGCACAGCATATTGAGTTAGACAGAGAAATATATACATCTCATTATTCATAAAAATTCTCTCTGTCCCTCTTTATATATATATATATATATATATATATTTATAGCTCTTTTGGCCTTTCTCTCTCTCTTTCTTTGTAATGATGCTGAGCAAATTAATGCTTCCAAAACATTTTAACATTACCTCTCTGGGCATGAGTGTCTTGGGAATAACTCTGCAAGACAGTTACATGACAAACATTAGTTTGAGTTTTGTTGAACACCTTAAACGTAGCAGCATCCATACAATACAAATTAGGAACAACATATAATGATTACAGCTCACCCTATCACATGCCCTCCACCACTATAAACAGCTTGAGAAATCAACCCCATTAAACCAATGCTGCCTCCTCCATAAACCAGATCAATATTCCTTGAAACCTTCACCAAATTAAACCAAACCAAACCAAAATAGTGAATCATTTTGTAAAATCTCAGAGCAGAGACCAGGTTATAGAGCGTCAATTCCATGAAAGAGCAGTGAAATTGAAATTGAATTCAAATGAAAATAAGTTTTTGCCACTTTCTGTGAGCTGCTTTTGTAGTTCAAATGTGCCATGTTGATTTAACTAAAACCAGACAAGTGAACAACTCAAAAGGCAAAAACCAGTATCTCAGAAAAGAAAGAAAGGAGGGGAAATTGAGAGTCAGAAAACAGACAAAAGTATGATGTAGTTGTTACCAACTCTCTTCCGAGCTCAATAGCAGCATCCTTATAGCTGCTTTTGTTGCCAGGACTACTGCCACAGAAAACACAAATCCTCTTGAATTTTGATGCTTTCATCTCTGTTTCTGTCTCCATCTCTGTTTCTCTGTCTCTTTCTCTTGCTCTCTCTTCGTCCCACAACTTGAGAATTAGTGAGGTGGGTTCATGGGGATGAGTTTATGGGCTTTGCCTATATATAACCATAGCAAAGGCATACACTTGTACACGCAACTCTGCATTTTAGACTCACAACCATCACGGACGACGCTGACTCACCCAACTTGTATCATATCTACAACACTTCATCCACTGATATGTGTGTGTGTCTACTTTCCCATGGTCCCTTGCCCCATAAAACAACCCCAAAAAAATTTCCGAAAAAGAAAATCAAGAAAGCAACTCGTGGTCCTATTTCAAGATAATTGGAAAATTCTTGTAATTTTATTGGCAACTATAAACCAGAGGGTAAAGGGAAAGTCTTTATTTTGATTTTGATTTTTTTATGCCATTATAGCTTTGAAAGTCAGAGGTAATAATTCAATCATATGTGCATATTAAATATAAATTTCAAGTGAACCCACAAGTTTTTTTCTTGTATTTGATTTTGTTCTGTGGTGGCAAAAGATGTAACTTTAGAGGCAGGGACAGGCGGAGAAGGTTGACCCCCATTGGGAAAATGTTCAATTTTGTCAATGAATTGCGTATATTCCTTTTGTTCTTGATCTGGGGTTGACCTGTAATTTCATAATCTTGCCTTCTGTTTCACATATGATATCTACATAAATACATACATAAAATTGATCCTAATTTGTGTATATGATATATAAAAAAAGTTTGATTTTGATCTTAGAATTATTCAAGGTTAAGGTTAATAAATAAATGTATTGAAGGTCACATGGAAGAGAAATGGAGACCCATGACCCACTATATATGCACCCTCAAGTACCATCCTTGACTCGACAAGCTTGATGCAGGCCTAGGAAACATTCATTATTATTTTTTCTCACTCAGAAAAGAGGTCACTATACCCTCTCCATTTCTATCTTATTCCCTCTCAGTCACATACACCAAAACTTGCTGTCCCTATTGATTTTGAATCTTTGCATTTATTCGTTCAAGTATGAGATATATAAAAACAAAAGATTTATTTTGAATAAATTAATGATTAATTTTTTTTATTTTTTTCATATTGTAAAAAAAGACACTAATTTTTTTAACTACACAAGATCCTGTCGCTATTATCTCACTAATTCACTCACTCACTGCATTTACTAATATACACTTAAACATGTACCACTCACTATTCATTATGTAAAGCTTCGAAAACTAGTTGTCATTTTCATGTACCATTTTGTTCTGTCTTTTAAGATAACTCTCTCACACTCTCTGGTCCACAGCTTAGAGAATTACCGCGAGGGTTTAATTTAAATTTAAAATCTGAAATTGGGGAGAGTTTAGTCAATTCATCCTTGCAATAATAGACGTTGATCATAGCTTAAAAGAGAAATCAAATGGTGAATGCGTACTTCACTGACACCCATACTTTGATCTATTAAGATGATGGAAATAATAAGCATGTGCCTTTCTGCCATTATTTGTGAATTCCAAGTTATGGGTTTGTTGTGTGAGTGTGATGTGAGTGTTAGTGTGGTCACTTCAGTAAATTTGGAAAGTTCCATCTTCAACCTCCAATCACAATTTGACGTCTATGTCCTTCACTTCTCACACTGGCTTCAGCAAATATGGAAACGTGTGATCTCTCACGAACCTTGACTTAATCAAATTAGGAGCCAGTTTTGAGTATGGTGCTAGATTCCATCTCTCCTTAGATAACATGTTTGTTGAGGAACCTTGGTTTCTTTTATTCAACAATTATGATTCAATGTTTCTCACTTGTCACATGATTTAGATTTTGTCTTTTTTTTCTAACAAATTTTATTGTTTTTTTACAAAAAAAAAAAAGTTGAAGAGAGAATTAACAATTTAGTGTTGTTTTCAATCAATTTATTTCTTTAAAGATAAGGCATTTTAATTTAGTTCTCCAACACTCTTCTCCTCATTGAAATGGTCTCTCCCTTAAACAAAAATTTTCCCATTAATAACTTATGATATAGACTCGTGTATGTGTTAATAAAAAAAAAATCATTTGGACAAAGTTTGCAAAGTTAAGTGATTATCGACATTATTCAAATTTGAGAAAAAATTTGTTTAAACAACATTGTTTTAGGAGAAAGTGTTACTTGTACAAGTATTGATTTTGAGTTAATGGTTATATAAATTCTCATTTATTAATTTGGAGAAATCTGCCTAACATACAAACTGTTTTTATTAAAAAAAATTTAGAGATTAAATTGAGAGACTTTATCTTTAAAGAATTAAATTGAGAGAAGAATAATCTTACAAGTATTAAATCATTAATTTTTCTAAATTGTAAAAAACATTCATGTGTCATATTGATTATTAAAAAATTTAATAGCAAAATATAAAAAATGCACCAGGCTTTTCTCTTTAAATTTATTAAAAACTAATCAAAGCTTATCACAACTAAAAGCATTAGTCAAATCTGGGTTGTTGAACAATATTTATCTATGCTTAATTAAGATTTGCATAATGGGGGATTAAAGGGGGAGAATGAGTTTCTAACTTTTCTTTGCCTTGTTTGTCGGAGTTGCCATACCTTTTAAAGCATTACAAATAAGGACAAATTTCCAATAGAAAACATGGTAGGTAAATGTTTTTTTTTTCACAGTTCATTATCATATAATTAAAACTTTTAATATATGTTATTAAAATATGCCTGATTGATACAAAAATTTAAACAAATATTTAGCCAAGTCTAATAATTTTACAAATAATTGAATTCCATTAGTGAACAAATGGTGGGAATCCTTGTCAGATGACCATCCATTCATAAACCACACCCACTTTCCCTTCTCTTATTTTCCAATCAATAATTTTCTTTGTCTTGGATGAAAAAAAATTTAAGTACACATGTTATACTAAGGTTTCATTTAAATATTGATCAATAAAATTTAATTATTTATTTTTTATTTTACATATCATTTACACCCCTTAATGCAAAATAAAAATCTAAGATAATACACAAAGGAAATAATATAATATATGTAGTTAACATTTTCTTGTCTTGGATTCAACTATGCATATTTAAAAAAAGATAAAATAACTTACTTAAACGATGAGTCAAGTACTGATAATTTTTTTAACTATAAAAATTAATTTAGAACTCTTTCAAAGTCTAAACTTCGTAATTTGTGTAAAAACTTTTTTTGTTAATTTTTTTCATCTAAAATTTGTTAGATGATAGATAAGTCAAATTATTTAAAGAAGTTTTTCTATTTAATGCCTAAATTTTAGGAGAATTTTTTGCACAAAACATAAAGTTTAAGAAATTTTATGCACAACACCTAAAATTTATAATTTTTTTTATATTTTTATATGATTTAATTTTACTAACATATCACTATTTTATCAAGATTTTAAATAAAAAAGTTAGTTGAGAGATTTTTTGCACAAATCACGAAATTTAAAAAGTTCTAAGTTGAATTTTATAGTTAAAAAAAATGTGCATTTTAACCTTTAATAAATGTTGAATAATTAACCCTTCACCTCAAGTTCTGTCCCTTGTTCAAATAACAAATTGTACACTTTGCTTAGTTGTTTTGCAGCCTTAACCTGAGAGGCAGAGACGTTGCATTTATAAGACAAGTCATGCCATAATATCGATCAAATTTCTAGACTAATAAAGCAAGATTATACAGTAGATACTACATATAATACTCATGCTTGTCCAAGGGTTGCCTTTTTAGTTGAGGCACACATCTCTATCATCATATTGGACACAAATATGAGGCCAATCCATTCACTACATTTATTAATTGAATGGTACCCTGTGTCAGACCATTGTGCTAGAAAATGGGGTCTCCAATATTGTTAATTAACAGAGAGTATCATGAAAATTTTAAGAGTTCAAAATTTCATTCAACAAACAAACAAACAAACTTAGTATGGATGGAAGTTGAAGATGGAATTGATTAGAGTGATATTGATAATAATCCTAGCTTGCTAGTCTCCTCCTATAGTCTCTAAAGTCTGAGTTTTCATGAATACTTTGGTAGAAGGCTTCCCCTTTTACTTTTACACCATTATCTCAAAAAAGTCTTGGAATCTCATTGCTTTCTTGACTTCTCCTTCACCTTCATCACCTAGCCTTCCAATAAATTTTCAGGCAATTTTTGTGTGGTCACTTATCATTCCATCCATCCATTAATGTTTCTAACTTTTAATTTTTAATAAGAGTAAATTACATGAATTTTTCCTAGGTTTTAATGTAATTACACTCATTATTACTCTCTTTTTAAAAATTACACTTCATACTCTTGAGATTTGATACAATATTATACAGATTTATTTTTATTGATATAATTAGTATTTTACATGGAATGTATTCATTATAAAATATTAAAATTATTTAATTATCTTTATTGATATATTAAGAATTGCATATTAAAGTTTAGTATAAATTTAATATATTTATTGTTATATTAAAAATAAAATTACAGTCATATTCTAGTTAAAAAGTTATATTTATTGATAAAAAATAAATTAAATGAGAGATAAATATAATTTTTTAAAATAAAATGGATGGATGGTAATTATAATTTAACCAAACTTAAAAGATATCAGTTGATCACAAAAATAAGTTTTAGTCTTTCAAAATTAAAAATACCTTTTATGTTATCCTTATATCTAAACTTTATCCATAATTTTTTGTTTAAAAGAATGTTGAAGTATAATTTAGTTAATGATATAATTTTTTCACATGTCACACATTAATCTATATAAGATAAAATATTTAAATAAACTAATATTTCATAATTGTATACATAAAATTTTAACTAATTACGAATAATAATTTAAAAATTATGATTGATTTGAATATTAAAAATATTTTTGAATAATTTTATACATGAACTTTTTTAATATGATAAAGATTATTTACTACCTAAAACTTTTACATTAACAAAAAAAATTTTAGTCAATATTTTATTAAATAAAATGTTAAAATATGAATAAATTTTAAATAAAAGAGTAACATTGAAGATATTGTTATTTTTAAAAATTAAATTAACAAAAATAATTTATAAAATATTTATTTAAAAGTTACTGTATTTTTTCAGGATCAAAATAAATTTTTTCTCTTAAATATTTGATTATTTGGTAAATTATTTTATTACCTCTTCATAAATAAATATTTTTTAAAATAAAATTCAAAGAACTTCCAATATATATTAAATTTAGGACTAATCACGTCGAATCATAAACTATAAAATAAAAATAGTCCACTCAAAAAAGGGTGTGGATGACTTTTTGGTCCTCCAATTTCAAATACGTCAGAAATCAGATTTTATTAAATTTCTATTGGCCCAAGTCTGCAAGATGACAAATACACTGTAGGTTGGCTCTCATGTAATCACATATATTAAAAAAAGGAGTTACTATTTTATAATTAACTACACTTTGGGTAGAAATGTAGAATCCACTTCAGTGTTCTTTTTTTTTTTTTTCAGATGCTTTTGGTGTTTTGAACAAAAAAATTGGAGGATAAAATAAAGAGTAATTTATTTTTTATTTTAAATTATGGTTAATTTTTCAATAATAAAATTTACGGTAAATTAGACCACCTCCATTTTATTTTGAAAATATAAGCTCTTCCCTTTCAAAGATAAAACACAATTATTTTGAAAATTAATATTTTATTATTCATTAAGTTAAAATAGTAAAATTAATTTATTTTAATTTTTTATATTAGTTAAATACATATTTTATTATATAAATAATAATAAATAAAATTATAATTTTTTATTAAAAAATATAATTTACTCTAAAATTACAACTAGGCCCAGATTCTACCTTTATACTCTTCACAAATTACAACATGTATAGTTAATTATATCGAATAAAGATTAAAAATTGGTGAAAAGAACAATAGCATGATTTAGGGGTTATCAACTTCTTGGGGATTAGATAAACAAGTTTTTGAAAAATTGAAGCACCGACTTCATGATTGTGGGTTGAGGAATGAATGTGACATAATTTTGTAGCCAAGTCACTTTCTTCTCTTTCAATATCAGAAAGCAAAGGTACCTTCTATTCATTCATTCATTGGTGAATATATATATATATATATATATATATATAGAGTGAATACAGTGCTGCAATAGGGTTGCAGAATCCAAGTTGTATACGCAATTCTATTATTATTTATATTATTGGTTCGTTCAAATTCCTTCTGCGTTTCCTATCTCTCAATATTGTTTCTTTTTTTGGTAATACTTTCTCTTCCTCACTAGCCAATATTATAACCAGGCAACACCAACGCCCCAACCAATGCTTTCATTCACAAAAATAACACTAACGAGATATCTATGTAATTAATTAAGGAATTAAATTTTTTAAAGAATATTTTTAAGAAGATAAAATTGAATATTCTAACTTTTTAAAAAGTAAATTGAGAAAACAGACATTTCTAGAGACTAAAATAGAATTTACTCTTACATGATAAATAAAATTTAGGCATTTATAATAATATATATAGATGCCAGCCTTAAAACGAAAAATAAATAAATAAATAAAGGAAGTTCTTTACACCGACTAAAAGAAAGAAGCTAATTTTTAGAGCTTTTCCACAAAGGCAAATTTTTTAAATATAAAGTCATGGAAGAATTTTAATAAATCATTATTGGTTCCTACTATAAATTATATATATGGTACCAAAATAATTTTCGGAATAAGAACTGAGAGAGGATTTAAAGGAAAAAAAAAAGGGAAGAAATTTGGTTATAGTTGAAACCAGAATCTATTTACATCTCTAATTAATTTCTTAATTTTGCAACAGCGGAATTCAGTATTGGTATGGGCAGAATTTTCTGTTGGAAAAATGAAACATCCATAGAACAATCAGACATTCTTTTGCAGTTCCTTTAATTAAAGTTTTCTCCCTCTTCCCCAAACTGATTATTGTTTGCAGCAGCCATTACTTGTTTTCTTCTGTCACACACTCACTCTCTATAACACAAACAAGCTTGCTCCATCATTGTCATTATTGGTTTATCCTTATTGTCCTTATTGTTTTAATAATTCATCTTGTTCTTCACCCTTATGTGTGAATCAGAACCTACCCACATGCATCATCCACCTCTTCACATGCAACATCAATTCCTCCAAATTTCACCATTAACTATAATTATAATTAATAAATAAAATGCAGAAAATCTCCCTAAATTAAAGGCATACGTAAATAATTCTTTTTCAACTATAAAAATTGATCTAAAACCCTTTTGAACTTTGCAATTTGGGCAAAAGACTTTTCGTTAACTTTTCATCCAAAACCTTAATAAAATAGTGACAATCAACAAAATCAAGTTCTACCAAAATATAAAAAATCTCCCTTGAACTTTAGGTTTTGTACAAAAATTTTTTTTAAACTTTAAGTTTTGTGCAAAAAATTTCCTGAACTTTAAACTTTATACAAAAATTTTTTTTAAATAATATGACATTTTTACCTTCCGTTAAAGTTTTGAATAAAAAATTTAACAAATGAATTTTTTTGTATAAATTGTTAAATTTAAGAGTTTTAAGTCAATTTTTATAATTAAAAGAGAATTATTGGTAAATGACCTATAGTTTAAGAGGTTACATACATTTTAATCTTAAATTAATTCATATGTTTTACTCTATGAACCAAAAGTAATTGCAAGAATAGTATTAATTACTTGAGTATTTGTGTTTTCTTTTTTCTAAAGTCTTGAACAGAGAAATATGAAGAAGTCGTCAACAAAATTTGCATCTTAAGTATTAAAGTCTCCTCACATGGTCCCCTCATATGATAGTTACTGCTTCTGATACTCTAGGGCTATGGGATATGCCAAAAGCACATTTGTCAATTCAAAAGCAAACCCTTTTGACTATTATTGATTTAATTCATTCAAACCCACAACACTAATAATATATATTATCAAACCAGTAAGTCACATTAAGTCCAAATTTGCAGTAATTAAGTTTCAACTTTCACCTTTTTAACCACAGAATGGCCCTAAAAAGTCTAATCTTAATGAAATGTGAGTACTACTAATAAGGTTTACTCTGAGACTGAGAGGGCAATTAATAGTTGGTGTTGGACTTTGATGGAATTGTCACATGCTAGTGTGGGGCTTGAGCATTATAGGAGGCTAAAGTTGTATAAAGGAGGACAGTAGTAGTAATTGTTATGAATTGTGATGGATGTGGTTGCAGAGAAAACAGAGTTATGATATATATTTAAAGTGTAAATGGGTGTGTTTGTTAGGTGTTGGCGACTTCAATCATAGTGTTCCATTCCATGGACAATAACTCCTAATTATGTTCCTTTTCGTTGTCATGCTTTTGATTTTCAATTTTTCTGAGCTTCAATTGAATTAATTTGCTTTATGGTATGGTTCAAATTGTGGGTGTCCACAGTTTAATGATGGTATTTAGCTGAGTCAGCTATGTGGTTTGTCACTTTGAGGCACTTGGTTGTTACCATTATCATTTCCTTCTCGGTGCTCTCTGGGTTTAATTTCTCTCACAGTTTATGATAGATTTGTGAGCTAGCTTTTCAGTCTAAATAATCATATTATATAATTTTTTTTGTTATTTGTTAAAAAAAATTAATCTAAGATCCATTTTCGTGACTGATTACTTTTGTGAGAAAAGAAATTAGGTTAACAACCCTTGTCTTCCATTGTTTCTTCCCCATTGTTTTTTACTTCCTTCCCCACCCTGCCGGGTAAGTCATTGCCTATTGTCAATGATAAAATTCACATGCATTTCAATGTATCTTACAATGAACCTGCCTTCTAATAGAGATAGCAACAAACAATGGCCGGCGCGGAAGGATTGGGGAGTTATCTTTTTATTTGTCTCCTACTGTAAAAAAATATACTATTTTTAATTATAGAGAATTCAAACGTGTTATTTTCTTATTCTTTTATTCTTATTCTCAATTATAAAAAATAATTTTTTTTCATTATCATTGCTCGAGGAAACGAAACTTGTGGGGATCTCAATCTATCTTTGTAAATTTTTATAAGATTAAGTTAAATTTTATAGAAGTTAAAGTGAAATTTTGAAAAAGCAAAATAATAGCATCTTGAATTTAAGTATAGTTTAAAAAACCATATAATAAACTTTATTATATGTATGTATAAACAATTGGATATAAATGGAGTATATTCTATTCATTTTTATATAGTTTCCCTATTCTTGGCAGAAAAAAAATTGCCCTCACCTATGTCTTCACAGGAAAGAAATTTTATCCATTCCCATCCCATACAAGGAAATCCATATATACAAAGATTTATGCAGCAAACAAAATTGTCATCCTTAGCTTCCATTGCTTGTTTTGGCGATTTTATATGTTTAATCTAAAAAAAAAAACAAAATGTTTCCAATATTTTGTTGGATAATATTATTGAAAAAGTAATACTGATTTTTCGTAAATCATTTACTAAAAAGGATTATGTGTTCAGGCTCATGATTAATTAAGAAACAAATTGTCAAGAATATGGGGGGTCAATAGTTTGTTTCCTTCAAAGTGAATTAAAGGGACGTATTTAAAAGGACATTTATTATAAGAAAAGCTTGTGCATTGAAAGTTGTCACGGCTAATGACATGACCATTTTACTTGTTTTAAAGTTTAATTTTAATATTTTACTGCGCTTCTCTTTCCTTCAAACCACTAAACTTTACAAACAGGCAAATGATTGGAATAATATATATTATATTTTTTTAAATAATATTTTAAGTTTAAATCTTATATGCAAAAAAAAAATAAGAGAATTTTATTTTCATCATAAAACTTCAATTAGTTCAAATCAAATTAATTAAAATTTAATAAATTTTTAGATATTAGTAATTTAAAAAAAAAAATCAATCTTTTTTACCTTGAAAAGCAGCTAGTTGATTCCACATATCATTATACAAAACTTTTTCATTAATCCATGTCACTGTAATCCTTTGTAATTATTGAGATGTTTACAGCTAATCTCTTGTAAAAGTTGGGTCCGGATTCCCTGCTGGGGCGCTGCTGGGCGTTTTAGCAGCGGTTTTTTCCGTTGCTAAAGTTTTTTGCAACAAATATTATTGTCACTATAACTTTTGTTAAATTAATTATTTAAACAAAAGTTATAGCAGCAATAATATTCGTTGCAATAATATTAAAACACACTTTAGCGACGGATAAAACCGCCGCTAAAAAGCACAGCAGGGACTACAGCAGGGAGCGCCCAGCAGGGGATCCAATTCCGTAAAAGTTGTGATCCCTGAGTATTCAACTCAGCAATAAAAGTAAAACAAGGCAATTTCATTGAAGTAGAACCAAGCCAAGCCAGGCCAATAGTCAAAGTGGGTCCAATTCTAATCACATTTCAGACCTAAAGGAAAGTGGTTAGTGGCTTAATTAGAGGACAAACGGCCCATAAAACAACCACTTAAAACTAAAAGGATGCACAAGATCATAGGACTTGACTATAACCTTACCTTGGGGTTCCCAAAACCAAATCCTGTCCTCCTTTCCTTTCTATTTTGTCCCTCCTTTGGATGTTTGTTTCATGTTTTAACCATTACTATGTCTGCTATCCTTTTTACTATGTCCAAAACTTCTCAATTTGGAACCCATTTGATTTGAGGCCTTCAAAGCTAAAACTTGCTCTTTTTTCTTTTCTTAAAGCTATCATAATGTGGTTATTTCTATTATGTATATATATATTTCACTTGACAATGAAGGTTTATCGATTGTTTTATTTTTTGTGAAGTGCTGAAATGCATTTTAATACTTCATAAAAAATACACTTCAAAAAATTTGTTCTCGATACTTACAGGAAATATCAATTTATTTGTTCAGAGGACATTTTTTAAGGGTCACATGAATATAAGGCTTAAATTCATTCTTAATATTACAATATAATTTAGGTATTAATATAGGTTTAAAATTTATATAATTTATAAGTTTAAAATTTTATTCATAACATCATATCAAAAAAATTTTGTTTGGAAACTGGAAGGTGCATATGAATATGAAATTCTCCATTTCTAAGAAAAAGGAATGGTCAACTTTTGTTCTGATTGCATTGTGAAAATTTAAATTCCTTGAAATTTAAAATGTAGGAGATTTAAATTGTTGTAATTCAAATTTTTTAAAATTTTAAATTACTTGTTTGAATAATTATAGTATTTACAAAATCTCTTGAATATACAAATGTATATAATTGTATATGTATGCATGAATGTATATACGTATAAATATATTTATGTTAATTTTTGTGTGTATGTATATATATATATGTATTTATATGTATTTATGTATTAAAAAGATACAAAAAACTAACATTTTAAAAGTAAGAAAGAAAATTTTGATATTTCACTTATTTATATGAAATTTCAAATACTTTCTAAATTACTTGATTAAATTATTATGAAAATTTTAAATTCCATCCTCTCCTAATGCAAACAAGAGATTTTGTAATAAGACATTAAAATACCTCCAAACATTACTTTCCTTCCTTAAATTACTCCATCCAAACACAAAAATAAATAAAAGAAAGATACAAAATGTGTGAAATTCACATAAATTGTGAGGTTATGCCCTTGAGCAGAGATTATCATCTAAATAAGTATTAAACATATTATCTCTCTCTGAAACTAATACATTTTTTTTTTATGAAATTGAGAGAATGTAAATCCCCAACAAATCCCACTTGCATTTCCTTTGTCCCTAGAAATTAGCCACATTCAAATTGGGTAAATTGTTTGACTAAAAAGAGCTCTTTATTATATAAAAGCAGAAGTGGCAGCATGAGAAGGCTGCTAAGCAGGGTACCAACTATTATCTTTATGTTGTTGAATCATAGTGTTGCTCAATGAGTGCTTTTAGTGGACATATTTATATTTGTTGTACCAACTATCTAGCTGTGCAGGCAGCATGAAGGGTCACATTTTCTTAGTGGAAAACACCATGAATCTGTTTGTTGGTACGAAAAGAATCGCACAAACAACAAAAACAGACCAAAGTAAAATAACAATGATCCCTTCTTTTATGGGTAGTTCATGTTCATCCCATTATCTAGGAACACACAACGTTATTCACAAGTAGGAATCTCATACAAGACAATAATAGGCTAAAGCAAAGATCTACTATTTGCTAATTGTAAGCTGTAATATACTGCACATTCTTTTATTATAGCTGCATACAGGCAAAGTAGTCAAAGATTTAGGCTCCCAAAGTTAACCAAATGACCATTATAATGTTTGCTTTCATAGCAAGAATCCTTTGAAAAGGTCCTAAACACAAAATTTACGTCCTAACTTTTCTAAACATAAAATTTAGGTCCTAACTCTTTTCCTCTTTTTCCCTCTCTCAATGTCGAAGTTAGAGAAAAAATAATTAACAGCATCTCTTGTGGTTAAATCAGCAAAAGCTATCATCATGTTCCTTTGAAGCTGAAGCCGCGTCTACCAAACATGCATAATCTTTGCAAGTTCTGCACAAGCATCCAGGCACAGCTGCATTCCCTGCATGTATGTATCTATGATGTCACTGAAATATCATTTCAGCTTTATTAATTCTTTTAAGTTGATACAATTACTAATTTGAAATTTGAATGTACATATACATGCATTCCCTGTATGTAAGCAAATGTGTGTGTGTATATGTTTTGTGTGTGCGTGAGAAGGTTCACATCATTTATTTATATCACACTTAACCTCTCAGATGCATCATGTATGTACCAAAATGTTGTATTCTGCAGTCAGGAAAAGGGTAAGACTTTTCTAGTCACTTCTAGAAAAGTGCTAGAAAATAAATAGGCATACCTCATTAAGCGTTGGGGTGGAGCATTCCCCAGTAACAGTGAGTTGAGTGACTTCATAGAGAGAAGGCAAGCAAGTTATCATTAAGCCTCCATCTTCAGTTTTCCTCCCCCAAAATAGGATCAATGACAAGATTCTTATTGAGACAGGACTAAGACCACCAAACATATTCACATTTTTATTATATAGAATTCACTATGTCTTGCAGAACAGCAAAAGCAGCATGTAAATAGTGTTAAAATCTATGCATAGTCATGACTGATGACACCCCACAAATAATTTGAGTTTCCTCAATATGATCTTTCTAGTTTTCAGAATCAGAATGGTTTTGACAAGGAACCTGGCATCGCCAGATTCTAAAACAACTTCCAAAGGAGTATGTCATGTGAACATATGTCATTATGGAATATCAGAAAAGTACTAAGTTGGATTTAGTAAAAAAACAATGTCGAAAAGAGGATTTTACGCTACAGAAGACAAAATAAATATATGATATAATTTAGCAATGCATGATACAAGTGCTAAATTAGAGAAAAGGGAAGTAAAAGATGGTGATAATATAGTAAGCAAAAAATAAAGAAAAATCGAAAAATGGGAAACAGTTTAAGCACCCTTAGAGCAAGCACAGATTGCACAGGGATGCATGTTTGAGCAATATCCATACCACAGAAACTGAAGCAACAAGATCATACATCATTATTCCAGCATCTGCCAAGGCAAGGCTAGCACACGATATGACAACTGAGAGATCACCTACCACAAGCATGATAATATTATTACTGATAGAAATTGATTAAAAATTTATTGGCTGTTTGGCACATAGAGTAGCATGGAATCAAATCAGATGGAACAGAAATTTGCTTAAAGATATCAATTACACAGCAGTGATTACTCCAAGTTTTAAATTTGATTTTTCGACATACCCTCTACCCTTCACAAAATGCAAAGGAAGATGCCTATGAAATGCAACATCTCAAACAAGTTCAATAAGTAGGATTACCATGGCCATTAAAAATTAAATCTTTATCTTAACATGCACTTTTACTATGTTAAAAGAGAAAAGAAGATAATAAAAAATGAGATAGGTTATCACGTATCACATAAACCATGTATTCTTGTGAAGTGTTCTGAACAGCAAAATAAATTTGGAGCATCATCATTCTGTAATACTTGGATAAAGATTAATAATAAAATGGTGGATCAAATCCAAGTCACTTACAAATGTGCTATTGAAAATGAGTATATGACACAAGCATATGGCATCAATTGTCACCATTAGCCATTAAGACCTTACACAAAAAAACTATCTGTTGCCAAGTCTATAAAACTGATTCAATCAAAGTAGAATAAATGTTTACGTAAAATAGTTTTTGCACAATTTAGCAAAAGAATGAACATTAACTGAAGTAATAAATAAATGACAGAAAGGTAAACCCATGCCATGATCCGTGACATTTAATTTTCATTATCTATTCTTTTAATGAATTTATATTTCACACATTTTCCACCCTTACATTCCTGGCCACCAAATACAGTATACTTATGGTTCAAACAGAATCACCATCATAAACTGTAAACTTACTGCCACCAGATTCCAGCACCAATGCAAAAACATCCACAGTTGCCTTGGGGAAATTTTCCAAAACTATTGCCCCCTCCAAAGCTTTATGAAGTATGGTGGTGTACTCTTTATGATCCGATCCCTAACTAGTGAGATTTAAGATATTAAATGCTACTTAAGATAGCAACCAATTGGACAAAGTAGAAGAATGCAAAAGGCACAACAATGAAAGTTTCATATACCTCCCCACGGACTAGAGTTACAAAAGTTGAAAAGCTGACATTGCAATTTAGACACCCTATATCACTGTACATCATTGCCTTCTTATTCTCTCTTGGCCCAAATCTGAATCAAAGAATGAAAATAAAATATCCAAAAATCCAAATAAACAGAACAAACACACTTCGGAAAGCTGGTATAACTATGTCACAAATTTTTGAGGTGACAGATTCACTCACACAGATTCAATGACCTTGGTATTCCCAAACTCAGTATAAACAGATCCAGAGGCAGCATCCACAGCACCAGTCCTGAAAACTGCAAGTCAACAAAATAGGTGTCCTTAACCATAAACCACTGTGCAACCAATAAAGGATCAACATTTCAAAGCAAAGATAAGATTTTAAAGTAAAGCTGAGACTTCAAGAAATATGCCCTGATGGTATCAGTAGGTATTCAGAAAGTTTGATGTAGTCCTGTATCACATTACCATATAGTGTACACTCATACACATAGAAGTCTTGTTTTATGGAAGCCTTCCAGCTTTTAGTAAAGCTTATGCAGGATAAACCAAAGACAAGTAAAGAATTAAATCATCAATCTCTCTGAACTAAAACACCACCATAGAATCAAACACAGAAATGAAAGAGAAAGGGATCTACTGCTTTAAAACGCAATTTGAAATGGAAACAAATATTTTCCCCCTTTTAAAAGCATCAAATTATGAAGCTCAGGCAGAAACTGGAAACAAGTATTAAACACACAGGGATAGCTTCTAGTAAGGAACAAACAATGCAAATCTTCTTATTTACGATTAACATCTTCAAGAGTCCTTTTCGAGCCAAACTATTTCTATTAAAAAATAGAACGTTTTATAGAAGTCTTTGATAAGGATTTTTCATCCACGAATTATAATAGACCATAGGACATTCTCTGTGAGCCACGCCGTAAAGCACAGATATGCTAAACATGGATTGAAACTATTAAGTATCCAAAGTACATATACTAAATAGAGAGAATCACTGAAGAGGAAAAATATACTAAACCGCAAAGAAGAAAATCCAGCATTTGACACTAAACTTCCCTCCTTGGTCCAAGTCAGAATTAAATACTAATCGCATCAACCAAGTTATCCCTCTAACAGGCAACATTAATAAGTGTCCAGGCAATTGTAAGCAAGCCTAAACATATTGTAATGCAACCCAATTAACCAGGCAGATATTAAGAGCGCCGCAAAGCGTAATTCTTTCTATCCAGAACAACAACGATAAAAAAGGAATAGAGGAACCCAAGTGAATATTCCTATAAATTAGTGTAATCTTTCGATTCTAATCTAAATTGCATTTAGTAGAAACTGAATGCCTATTCAATCTATCATGTTTAAACTTAAAGCCTCCGGCAGCAAAACCAAAACTTTTGAAACCCATGAAATAGAAAAAGATTTATTTATAAGAACGCTATCAACCAAAGTACCGAACATATGGTATGACTATAAGCAAAATAAAGATGGCTTTACCGGCAGGCCTGCACTGGTGGAAGCCGCGGCAGTCGGGTCGAACCCCATCGTCATTGAAAATGGATACTTTTGTTTATGAGTGGTCGAAGATGGCGAATATGTCGTCGGAGTCATGTAGCTTTGCCAGCCATTTCCAACGACGGCCCTCCTCAGTTGGTGAAAGTAGCGTATGAGTTTCGCGCCGCTGAGTGGACCCCGCTTCAAAATTCATCTAGTTTAATTTTCTACTGATAAATTTATGTATAAATTATTTGTATCTATCTTTCATTTTATTTTTAATTGAATCTTTATATTTTAAAGATTTAGAATTTAGTCAAACTTAAATATTTTATTACATTTTAATGATATATTAATTTTATTTAATTTAAATCAATCTACTAATATTATTTAATATAAATTATATTTTATTTTCCTTATTTTTATATTATTATATATTTTTTAAAATATAAACTATACATATTTAAAGTATTAAGATACTTTATGTTAACAATATTAATAAAATTTAATATAATTTTAACAAAAATTTAACAAAAATAACTAATTTAAAAATTTATTAAACTATAAAAACTTGATTATAAAATTTTAAAATATAAAAATTTAATTAAAAATTATAAAAATTACAAGAATAATTTAATTTAAGATAATGAGAAATATCTTCTTGTATTTTTCTTTCCTTTCGTTTGCCAAGAATGGCTTAAAAAATTAATCGTATGAAATTTTTAGATAATTTGTTTGTTAAATTTAAATTTCTCTGTGGGTCAATCAAAAAACTAAATTGCCTTTGCCATATAAGTTTTTATTATTTTTTATTTTTATTACAAAGGAAATCCAAAATGTTGGGAGTAGAAAATAAAGTACAGCCGAACAAGATAGAGATTCATTTCAAATACATAAAAAATTGTCAACACTTGGATCTTGAGAAAAAAAAAAGTATCACTTGAAATAATTAATAATTGATAATTAAAATTTGATCTTCATATTCAGAATACGTGGGCAAACTAAATTGAGGTAAAATTAAATTGAGTCTATTAAGTAAAGAATCAAATTTAAATTTGTTTCTTTCATAAATATTATTTTTCTATAAAATATCCATTGAGCAAAATAAAACTTGCAGATTATTAGTTGGAGTTTATTTGAAGTGGATCTGTCCACATGCATACAAACTAGCCTCACATGTACAACCATAAGGCTGATAAGCAAAATTTGAGATTACGGCTGCCAACAAGTTAAATAAAAACTGAGCAATAATTTCAACAAAAAGGTAAACCATACATGGATCAACACTGTAAATTAAAAAGTAAAATATTGTTCAGTTCTTTAATTCCATGACACAAACAAAAAGGAAAAATCTGAAATCAAAAGGTTTGACCAAAAAAATGCAGGAAGCTCTAAAGAGGAGGAGGCACTGAATCAAAGAGGGGAGGACAACAGCTTCTAAACAGACCACAGCAGCACAGAAACCATAAGCTGCAACATGTAAAGCCAATGGAAAGGAACAGAAAGAAAAACACAAGACACGGTCAATTTCCTATTTATAGTTTAATGTATAGTTGCTGAACATAAAGCAGAGAGTAGTATCATACCATGAATCCAAGAAGCCTCCGTCGTGGGGAGCCGGACCGAGCAGTGGTGCTGTCGTCGGAGGAGGAGGTTGATCCATGACCTACCTAAAAGGGTTCCTTCTACCACTCAACAGAGAAAGCACGTGGGTTTCTTAATACGTTTGTACGTTTGTGTAGGTTAAAAACCATGTTTGCTTTAAGTCACAACTCTCATCTACCATTCAAAGGCAGATTCAAAATCACAAACCCCAACCCAACTAACATATGTCGAGTCAGTCCTTTAAGATACTCAATGGAAGGTACAAACAATGTCATAAGCCTATTTATATTATAAACACGTGAAACTATGAAAGTTAACTAGTGTTTTCCAACGTGAGTAAACCTTAATTTTGATTTAATTCAAGACCCTAGGCCTCTGACAACAAGGTTCTTTTAGCCTGTAGGCAGAAATACACAGGAATTGTGGGATACATGTTTCTATGACCAAAACCTTTACTGTGCATGTGTTAGTACTGGATCCGATTCTTCTTCAAATAAAGTAGAACCGAAGTCTCCTATGCTGTTTTTCTTTTCTCTTTTCTGTACAATACAGGAATTCATCGAATATGTTTTTGTACTTTTCTTTAAGGACCTGGGTGAAACAAATATTGAAATGAACATATTCTCAAAACAGATTGCTTCCTCTATGATATTGAAATTCCATTGAGCCACGCACAATAAAGCGTAGTATACTAGTATTAGACATAGAGCTGCACCATCACTATATAACATCCTCAGACTTAATCCTTCTGCTTCTCTGCTCATGCCGGGTGCAAGTTGTCAAGATAAACTAACGTTTGTCATGCAAAATGATTCAAACCGTGGCTCAGTCAGGTCTACCATTTCGTCTTCTGATCCATGCCAGCTCTCATCTTTTGAGGTCACAAGCCCCAAACTCTCCATATGCTCAGCTAAAACTGTATCTGCTTTATTTTTCCCAACCCAAAGTTTGCTGTCAACATCCACTTTTTTAGATGGAGCTTGCCTTCGCGTCTCTGCATCCTTTGGTTCCTATAGAGAATATACAAGTCCAGAAACAGGAATAATAAGGCCAGGATTTGGTTTATTTTTATGCTATGAGAGGATGATTTCTAATGGTAGTTGATGTAACAATCAGACAAGTGTACTACACATCGCAATTTGCTATTACGAGTTTGAAAAATAGAAACTTGATTAAACTTAGCACTGCAGTTAAGGAGTGAGGGCATGATAATGAAGGTCTTCACCTGGAAAAAGATCATAGGAACATTTCTTGTTCTTCTAGATTTGTCTGGTGATATAGTTGAAAGAAGTTGAACAACTTCACTCATGGTTGGCCGAGTATCAGGATCCAACAACAAACACTCCTTTGCTAAGTATGCCATTATCTGCACCTCTTCTTCTGGAAAGTTTCCTTTCAATTGGGGGTCAACTAACTCAGTTATTACTCGCTGACTATCTTGTAAGTGGGGAGCAGCCTAAAACAAAAGAAATTTCTGTATTCAGTATCAATATTTATTGTCCATAAAATTTGTAGTTTAGCTGACTTCATTAAAGATATGGAGCAAGTTCATTCTGAAGCAGGTAATTATCAATATACATTTAAATTCAGGATGGGAAGCAGAAGATGAGATACATTAGAAGTCAGAGCTATTAGCTATAATAAAGTTAATATCTCTCTTCATGAAAAATTGAGATATAGAATGGGCACCAAGTTGAGCGCATTGAAGATCTTCTTCACGTGAACAAAGGTTAATTAATGTCAACTTTATAAGGGTGATTTACTATACCCATATGACAAGGCTTTCCTCTTTGCCTGCAGATTTATAGATAGGTTGCCGACCACTGATAATCTCGAGGAGAACCACGCCAAAACTGAAGACATCTGACTTAAGAGAGGCTCTTCCAACAATTGCATACTCAGGTGCAAAATAGCCAAATGTGCCCTGCATTCTTGCTGGGGAATTTGAACCGCTTGGGAGGTCATCCCCTCTCAAGTTTTTAGCCATGCCAAGATCAGTTATCTGAAAGTCAAATATTTTAAAAGATTATTAAATTATGCCTTATGATTTAAGATGTAAAAGATAAATACCAACTATGATAAATACTCCTGCAGATTTCCAAAAGTACTTAATGATGGAAAAGGTAGTAGGGAATTTAGATTAAAACCAGTTTTAACTACCATCTATAACACTCAAGGCTCATACTTTTGCTTGATAATTCTCATCCAGAAGAATGTTTGTCGATTTAACATCCCTATGCAGAATTCTTGGAGCAGCAGCTTCATGTAGATATTCCAAGCCCCTTGCAGCTCCTATTGCAATTATAACACGAGTAGGCCAATCCATGTTTTTTCCAGAAACTACATCTAAACAGTCCCTCAAATTGCCATTAATCATGTACTCAAATACTAGCAGCCTCTCAGCATGTTTCCCTTTTATTTCTGAGCAGTATCCAAGCAAAGGCACCAGATGACAATGATGAAGTCTAGAAAGTAGTTCAATCTGCATAATAAGAACATTGTTAATTGCAATAAATGCTGTAGTGTAGAAAAAGAAAATGTTCATCATGTAGAATCATGGACCATTTTAACAACGTATGATGAACCAAAGAAAACTGTTATTGCAAGACTTGGTACAACCTCTGTCAAAAATATGGATTCTGCTTCGGGCCCTCCATGAGTTTTTAGTCGTTTAACTGCCACATTAGTGCCATTCTTTAGCTGACCACGATATACATAACTACTTCCACCTAATCCAATAAGGTTTGAAGCAGAAAAATTTTCAGTGGCATTTTCCAGTTCTGCGAATGAAAATTGAATAACATTTCCTTGAAAACTTTCTCTTTTGCTTCCAAACAAGAAAGAGGCCTTTGGAAAGCATCCTACATATGAATAAGGGGAGAAAAAACAGTGGTTAAGAACCAAATAACAAAGAAAAAATAAGAGAGTAACTTCGGATTTTGCATATACACTCAGATGGGTTGAATTAAAAAAACATTTAATTAAGAAATTAGCATCAAGGATAACTGTCAACACAAAACCAACTTACCTGTGATATTATTAATGGGATAATATATAACAGCTTTTGTTTCTGGCACTGAAGATGTCCTCTGACTAATTAAGTTGGTGGTACTATTGAAACTTGTTTCCTTATCTGATGAGAATATGGGTGGTTGAATAGGACATCTGTTCCTTTGCCATACATAGCATATGATCGAGGCAAGAAATGCAATAGTTGTGCATATAATACATATTAATAGAATAATTATAACAATCTTGCTGGAAATGTGGTTCTTTGAACCTGGTGAGATGGTGAGGGCTCCTGCAGAGCATTCAAAAAGTCATAACTTTAGTTTCTACGTATAATTTATTGACAAGCCAGTGACCTTTCTATAAAAAAGGATGAGGGTCTGATCATCCCTAATTCTCTATGATACAAATACATGAGGAAAAAAATGAAAATGAAAAATAGCTGTCACAGTTAGAACAAGCAAACTATTATGAAATGTCATGTTAACAATTTCTTTTACCCATAAAGCAAATCTTCTAAGTATATAATATGCATTTTGATTGTGAGCATAATAATAAATGGTCTAAAATAGTCCATCTAAATCATATTTAGGAAGCAATCATTAGTGAAAATTTTGACATGGGAAAAAAGAGATTGATACCCCAGGTGCAGTTGCAGGCGGTAAAGCAATTAGGACTATGATTATCTGCTCCCACATTAGGAAACCCATTGGGATCACATAAGCATATCCACATGGATGCATTCTCTTCAGCATCTACATTGAAAGCAAAGAAGTTACTGCCAAAATTCAGGCTGTCATCATAGTCTCCTACTCTTCCTAATTCACTTAAAATGGAAAATGCATATTGCATTCCTACTGTAAGCATATTGTTGAATAACCACAATCTGCAATATAATATTTGGAGGATAAAAAATGACCCATATACATATAAAGTCCTACTTATTCAATTACTTTTCGCCACTCTGCATTGCATTCTACCTTAAAAGAAAATAATTTGCAATTGATAAATCTCCAGCATACCTGAATGGCAGTCACATGATGTAGAACAATTAGCAAGGTAGGAGCTCTGGTTCCCTTGAAAAGAACATGTACATATCCATTTGTTTAGGCCAGAATTACTAGAAGGTCCATCTGCCAGGAAACAATGCCACGCCAAAAAACAAAATGACACATTTGGATATTATTACTAAGAAGCAACACGTGAAATAGAACTCCTCTAAATGCGTTAGATTATTAAAAGAAAATCAAATTGAATCCAAATATAAATAAAGTTGCTGGAGTAAAGTGCCCATGGGATGCCCAGTATATCAAAATTAGCTCTGTCCTCATTTTAGGGTTTAAGCAGGAAACGCATTATAAAATTGTGATACTAACCACAAAATGACAGCTGAATCCAGAGCAAGCTCATAAAAAAAGCAAGAACAACTTTGGGTAGTGGCTTCATCTTTTTCAACCCATACACTACAAGAAAAGAAAATGAAACTATTTAGTTCTATATAAATCCTAGAATAGGAATGTAACTTACGGTAAGGAACAAGGAACATAATGTAGCTGATTTTATCTCGAAGGGAGAGAGAGAGAGAGCTTATTTTATCTATTAATGGCTATAACGTATTGGAAGTATGAATATACAAAAGTTACATCACAGTCAACCACAAGAATACACGTATTAGTATTACCGATCTACCACAGTTGCAGATAGTTAAGATATATAAACAGTGTATATGAACGAGTAACTTTCCGAATTATGTATAAGCCCTGAAACATGACACTGAAGAATGAATAGAACTTTATTTAAAATGTAGGTGTCATCAATTGGTGAACCTTTAAAAAGAAGGTAAAATAAGCAAAAAGATAAACGAATTCAAAAAAGAAAAGCAGACCAGGAATACAAAAGAAGAGCCAAAAGTACCCCAGGTTTCAATTTTACTCATTCTATGCTGCACCCAAAAGAAAAAAGATCAAAGAAACCATTTCAAACTTAACTGGGGAAGAAACTCCTTTTCAGACCCGAATTTTGGGGAACATGTATGTAACTAAGGTAAAATAGGTAGGAAAGGAGAAACTCATGGTCGGTCAACAAACACCAGAATCAAAGTTGCCCAAGTACTGAAACAAAGATTAGGTGACATGAGAAGGGAGCATATGGACTAAGTAGCATTTTCACTATGAGAGGAATAGCATTAGCTGGTGTCACAGACTTACAATAGTCCACAAAACAATTGCATAAGAAATGACTCAAGCACCGACGGTATAGTTACATCAGTCAATATAGGCAGTGGACAGGTGTAAGGCAGGAGATACTGCTTCCAAAATTGTAGAGATATCTATTAATGCAAAGAATCAGGAACTCCCGAGTAAACCCATCACAGTATTCACCTGCGAAGTCTTCAGAATCAGGAGCTTACACGTATTTCATTTGGAAGTGGAAGAGGAAGCAGAATCTTGAAGTTCATTAGCAGGAAGGGCGCAAATAAGAGAGCATGAAATATCAAAGTCAAACCAGAATGGCTAATAAACTTCCCTGAGAAAGCATAGACTACGCAAGCAGGGTCTATCTGTTCTTGTCCTCCTCAATTTATACTATTTATGTTTTGGAATCAACTAGTTCACCGAACTTATATTAACAGGAAACCAATGAATAGACCAACGCGAACTTATCTTCACCAGCTTCCAGGTTTCAGACATCTCCACCAGATAAAAGCAAGACAAGGTAAATATGAAAACAGAGAGAAACAATCCACAAATTATAAATATGGAGGATTATGAACCAATGCTAACAGACAAATGTCTAAAGAATAAGGATAGCGAGGATGAAGACCCATGGGTCTACAAAATGTCAAAATCACACGCGAGGGGAATTTTAAAGAACCATGTAATTAACACCTGTCTGATAGTAACATGTTCGCTAACTGAAAGAGACCTCTCAACCTTCATTACATTTACCAAGCATCGTTGTTATAAATTCCAAAACCAGTTGGTTTGTCACTGGTTCCGAATTTGTACAAGCAATACTATATCGGAGTATGTTACAGTTGATGGGTAGAAGGTAAGAGTTCTGTCATTTACTCAATTAAAGAAAATGAGGAAACAAATGCTTCTGCTTGGATAGAGATATCGATATAACGATCATATATAACTTGGCTTCAAAGACATATCTACGGTTCAGGGTCCGTAAACAAGAATTTAATATAGAGTTCTAAAATGGGTCCGACCACCTACTCAATTGTCGACAGTGGGGTCCACGGTTAATCGTGGGCCCCATTCGTGCTTATGAAAGCAACGGAGACTATTAAAGGTGACTCTAAAATGGCTGGAAAATTTATTAACGAAACTCAATCATTTTTTTATCTGAATTACATAAAATGTTCAATTAAAGAATTCTACGTATTTCGGAAGACGAAATAGTGTTGCATACCTCATCAAATGTTGAAAAATGGAGAAAGAAGATTTAAATAAAGGAGATTACGAATATCTCTGATGATCAGCATGCTTGAGACACCGACAATTCCAGAATCAGTAGAATTTCAGGCATTTCTAGTGTAGCTTCAGATCTGCTAACATGGTTGAAGTAGGCCAAAATCAAAAGATCCGCTATTATGAAGAACTATATAGTATCTATCTATCACAACGACAAAATATTGCAGCCATTAGAACTTCAAAATGTACAAATTCAGTGAACTATGACTAGAAGGTTCAGTATAGAAGAGAGAGATAGAGAGAGAGGGGAAACGACACGCCGTTGAAGAGCTTTAATTCAAATTTTGAAGCGCACAGAGAGAGCAAAAGCAGGTCGGTGAAGATGTGAAGTGGCATCCCATGCTTACTTTGATAAACACGTGGTCCGTCTTTGTTCGAGCAAAGCTGTAACAAAATTAATAACAAATTACGTTCAAGGAGGCATGGTGGCAATATCTACAGAGTATACAGTATATACCCCACACCCCGATGACGTCACTATCTGTTGTGCTATTCATACTACGATTTATCTTGAATCGAAGGCGACTAGTGAGTCTCATGAGGACATCTTGTTTCAGCGTGACAGGATCATTTCAAGAGAGGTAACGTCGCTTGAATTTTCAGTGCAAAAATTACGGGAGCCTCCAGGATTTGGATTCCGCTTATTGTGTCGTCTGTTCCTCTCTTTGAACAGATATACCCTTTGTCTAATTTCTTTTATGATCGAGTTTAAGCTTCAATGATTCCCAAGTTTTTTTCCCTCTTGCTCTTATGTGTTTGTTCAACGTTCTAATTTCAGCAGGCATGAGAATAACTGGATGAGTATATCTGTGAGAAATTAGGAAAAAACAAAACCCAAGATCCTAGTGAATTCTTGCCAAGTAAAATTTAGCTTTATTTTTTTGTTTATTAAGAGGGTGTAAATGAAATAAATTATTAGTAAATAATCTAATTTTGATTCATAAAATTTATTGTACTTGATTCATTTCTTAAATAAATAAATTTGATTATATAATTAACTTTGTTCAATTAAATAAGTTTAATTTAAAAAATTAATATTTTACTTGTTTAGTTTATAAATAATTTATTTAAAAATAAAATAATATAAAAATATTCTTTATATATATTACATATATAATAAATATTTAAATAATATTCATATATATATAAATTAAACATCTCTTTAATGTATATTTATTTTTAAATTTATTATATTTATTTTTGTATAAATATATTATTTTGTTAATAAAATATTTAAAATAATAAAATTCATAAATTAATATAATATATAAAATAATTAATTTATATTTCATTAAATGATCTTCTATAATTAATTTTTAAATATTTAAATTTAAAATCATATATTTATAATTTTTTAATTTTTTAATTAATTGTAACTTATTATACCTAATTAATTTATTTTTATACAAATTATTTGAATTAAATCTAAACTCTCATTTAACAAAATAAATTATATTTAAATTTTAACCTGCTACACTCCTTGTCAGACTCGTCGATGAAATCCCCCGCTGCACTGCTTAATGAAATCTATGAGCTGACAAAGAACACTCAATAGTAAGTGAAAGTACATCTCGCATAGGACATAGGAGAAATCAGACAAGCCAAAATAAGCAGTAAATATAGGAAAAAAGAAACTAGACAAAGAGAGAGCGCCAATTATGAAATGAATCAGGAGAATATATATTATATGATGTATTTAAGTGAAGAAATTCCCCCCCGGATATCTCCACAGTTGCCATACTATACCCCCTCCTCCATCAAAAGACGCAAATTTAGGAAAGAAAAAAAAATGTAGAAGTATGCACATCACTCAAATCACACTTCTGTAGTATCCGCCGGACTGTGCCTTTTTCACATTCTCTTCAAAGCCCCATTATCCCCATCTATTGCTTTACAGATTTATACTGGCAAAATTTGAAACTTTACCCATCTAAAACTCCTTTCTTTCCATTGTAATTTGTAACCACCATGCACCACTAGGAAAGCCAAAGCATAAAAAAAGTAAAAGGAGTAACGTTAAGGTCTCCCCGAGCAGTATGTAGGCTGAGAAGAAATTTCCTTGAGTTGTCATTATTATTGCTGTCCTCGGTGCCTGTGGGGAAATGATTTAGCAGGCCGGAGGGTACGTTGAGGTTGTGGGGTCCCAAGAAGCATTGTTTGGGAACGCGTCACCATGTCTACCATTGATGGTGTTTGGTATGCTTGCACAAGGCTGGTGCTGTCAGTGGAATCACCTCTTGCTGTTGCCCTTTGCCATGAATGTGAGCTCAAGCCTGACAGAACATAAGCCCTTCCTGACTGCTCATACACACGTTGGTTTGCCATCCTCTCCTGCATCTCCTTTAACTCAGCAGAAAGAGCAACACACAGCCGATCGCCAGCTCTAGCAGACACAGTTTCAGACAATGCCTTGTGACAGTTCTCAAGGATAGAAACGGCAGCACCCAAATCACCACGTTCAGCTGCAACTCTAGCCTCAGCCATTGCCTCTGCAGCACGCAGCCTGTTACGCTGCCTGTCTACTTCTATTGACACAACTACTTCTCTAGCTACCACCTCAGGTCTCTGGATCTTTACTTCACTGACTTCTTCCAAAGCCACCATTTCTTTTGTGATTGGGTCTCTATAAAGACCTCTCACGATCACCAGTGACATATCATCACAGCACCTATCAACTGGAACATTGAGGGTCACCAAAAAGTCTCTTTCTTCTTCAGCATACAAATCTCCAACTTCGATAGAAGCCATTCTTGCATTGGCCATCATGCTGGTTCTGTAACTTCCTGCTTTTACTGAACTTAGTTGCAGGCGGGGATGAACACACACTATTTCTACCTGCAACTCCTGCACCACCACACTCAAGAGTCCCCCAATGCATTGCGCAAATGCATCCTGGATGACATCCTCAGCTTCAATGAAAGAAAATGTACCCCCTGATACCTCAGAGATTGAATGCATTGAAATAGCATCATGGTCAGCACCAAAGCCAAACGCATGCACGGGTATCTGCAAGCCCACGCCACTAGTGCGATGAATGGAATCTGGGACAAGTGACTGGTAATCTGTTCCAACATGGGGCCTGCTGCCATTGACAGTATATGTATCCTGGCCATCAGATAGTAATATGATACTACCAACTGGGTTTTTCCATTGGCGCTCAACAAACACCTTGGCACCTTTCTTTAAGCCTTCAGCAATGTTTGTCCCGCCATTTGACGCCAGAGAATTAACAGCCTGTAATGCCTCCTGCCGTCCAGTATCTGTCATCCGCCGGAGAGGAAAGATACGACGAGCTGTTGAGGAGAAGGCAATGACAGAAAGTCGATCTGATGGACCCAGATGCTGTATCACAAAACCCATGGCCCGTTTCAGCAACGCAAGCTTAGTGCCTGCCATGCTACCGCTTACATCAAGAACAGTGACAAGGTCGATTGGAGCACGAGAATTTTGAGCTGAAGTATTGTTTCTGTCATTATTTTTTCTCCCTGATTGAGGAGCTTTGAGATGGATTAATACAGAAAAATTATCATGAGAGGTTAATTTTGGTACAGCTGAAACTTCAGGAAATGTTCTGATTTCCATTGCATCTATTGAACCGTAATCACCCAAATCTGTATTGTCGGTAATTGAAGTTTGCTGATCCAAAGCTTCGTCGTCATTGAAGATAGCAGGTTCAGGAACTTGATAAAGTGATGAAGTCTGACGACCTATATCCGCTGGTGGGGAAGGAAGCCGCCGTAAGACAGTGGTCCAGTCACTATCTCGTGTGAAAGTTGGTTGGTTGATTCGAGACATTCCCTGGGAAACACTAGAAGCAGGACTCTGAAAAGGCACCTCTTTCCATTTTGCTCTGCAGACAGGGCAAATCTGGTTCCCATGTTTTACATTAGATGTGATACAATGGAAATGGAAAGAGTGAGAACATTCTGCAGTAAAAATGGCGTGCCCCTGTCCTGGTTTCATTGTGGTCAGGCATATTGCGCATGTCCCCTATAGATAATATGGATAGAAATGTCAGGAAAAGCATATACAAATCAACAAAATTCCGTCATAGAAGACTCTACGCGGTTGATTCCCTTAAATTAAGAAGGTCAATGTTGTCTAAAGAATTACTCAAGAATGTGAATCTCTAACCTATGACCTCATTTGATAAATGTGCTTCTTTAAGCTT
The DNA here is from genome assembly GCA_031216115.1 of Senna siamea. Lineage (NCBI taxonomy): Eukaryota > Viridiplantae > Streptophyta > Magnoliopsida > Fabales > Fabaceae > Senna > Senna siamea. The sequence continues at coordinate 18,743,065 of CM062356.1, forward strand.
AAACTTAAATACCAAATTTAACTGCCAACAGACTAAAAGCAACAACGATATGTGTGTGATTAGAAATTCAGACCATGTTACTGAAAGAGAAAACTTGTCAACATATTAACTCCAAAGTTGTAAGACAATATGAGATGCTTACACTTATCTAGGTATTTATAACTACTACATCTCAAAAATGGTCAACATTACTTTTTGTTAAAGATTAAAATCACAATGTATGGAGAGGAGCATTTTAACAATGATAGTAATAATAGTTAAACCAACATTGAGTTATGGAAAAAGTTGCCAAACCCAAAATGCCTAAAAACAAATAAATTAAAATAAGAAAGTAACAAAACTTAGTTCTTTAAATGCGCGAATCTGCGCAGTGCCTCAAGAAAGTATTCATAGATAAATGAAAAATATGCAAAGTCCTAAGCCCACTACTCCAATAGTGTCTAACACTGTCCCCTTCTGTCGCGAAGCAGGTCCACTAATAAGACCAGCGCATAAAAAGATGAAGTAGAATGCAACCCATCTTTCCTACAGATGCCTATTTAGATGCCTGATGGCCAAAAATCGAGGATTCCCAGGCAAATCTACACTTAATAAAAGGCAAAAGGTCAACGTTAGATGGTCAAACAAAGGGAAATTAAACAACAATCAACAAACGACTTTCGTAATAAAAGCACTAAGACAAATTGCAACTCTAATATTGAAGCTTTCGAGACATTAAAAATAATGTCATCAAAAGAAGGGGAGAGCAAAGATGATTCATTGCTCTAGGATTTCTTTTCTTTTATATTTTTTATTGCGGGATAATTTCAACTTTTTCTTTGTATGACGCTGGAGATTTCACAATCAACGGTTGAGAGGTCTTTGTGGGGATAGCATGGAAAGGATAGAGAGAGAAAGAAAAGCGGGTATACAATACAACTATACATGGAAATAATACAGTAATGGGCTAAAGCCTAAAGAAGAAGAACGGTTTCAAATGTAAATCTTTTTCTAATAAGCCAACCAACTGGTCCTTAAGAGCACTACTCCACTTTCAAGGCTGTGGTTGAGTTGAAAACAACGCGACGAAGAATAATCATCGTTTCCACAATAGTCACATACGTCACATTCTGATAAGCCCACTACGATCCCCGAATCGAGACGCCAAAGCAAAAGTGATAATAAACCAGCGATCAGACCTGATATTGATGTTTACTTAATCATGTTCATTAATATTAATTAAGTGTGTTATTTAGCTATAAGCTCTTCCTAATTTCTTAGCACCAATAAAAGAAAAAATATATTAAAGCTAAAATAAATCAGTGAATGAGCCTCAACCAAAATAGTCCAAAGGTTGAACCAGAATCTTCCATGGAGATTCAGTGGAAGACGAATCAAAAAGGCAAAAAAGGACAAACTGAGAATTTTTTTCCCAATACCAAAAGTGTGATCGGAAATGCTAACCTTGGGGGATTTGTTTCCATTTCTGGGAAGTCTGAGACCGGAGGACGACGGTGTCGGGGTCATTGGGCGGTAACCGGAGCTATCATCGGCCGTCGAAACACAAGAGTGTGAATAAGCATCGGAAAATCTAGCGGCGGAGTTGAGAGACGACGAGGAATCATCTATAGGTCTAGGAACATAAACACACATATTCAATCCAAGAGCAAGCTTCACTTTTCTCCATTTGCTTCCCATATTGTTGCAAAAGGATTGACAATTAGGCGGTTAAGCCGTAAAACTCGAAGAGAAACACAGGAAAGATTTCAATAATTTCGAACCCAGAGAGAAAAGTGCCATACAGAGCATGAAAGAAAGAGAAGAAGATTCAGGAAGCTCAACAGAAGTAATAACAAAGAATGAGGAGGAAGCTTAAATGGATGAGAAAAACTGTTACACAATAAATGGAAATGGTGATTGTAAGATGTAATGAGAGTAAAAGGGAATGGGAATAGAAAGTGAGAGGATGGTTTTCCTGTTCACGTTTTGTTTTGCAAAATGGCAATGGCATTGAATGTAGATGATGATGATGATGATGATGATGAGAGAAGAGTGGTGAGAGAGAAGAAAAGAAAAGAAAGGAAGCAGCCTTGGTGAGATGCAATGGTGAAGATTGTTCCCAATTGATTAATTGAATAAGCAAAATTGAAAGTTTTTCACTTTTAATATTCCCACCAACTTTGAGGTCCAAACTACCCTTGCCACTCTGCTTTATTATCTATATAACCCAACTCATTAGTTTTTTTACCTCCATCAACTTTTCTGTAATTTTCATATGTTGCAAAAAAGGAGATTTATTTATAAAAATTTTTGTCTTCTATATAAATAAATTTTACTTAAATGATTTCCCCTCCATAACGTAAAATCTTGTTAATTACCATAATTTAGATGTGAAGTTCCATCCAATTAGCCAACTACATCATTGACCTTTTACATAATGAAGTTTGTAGAAGATTGTTAGAAATTTAAGATCACTTCAAAATAAAATAATTTTACTTGAATTACTATTTTTTATAAAAAATAATAAAATATGTGTTTTGAAAAAAAAATAAAATAATTAAAAATATTTTAAATTCTAATTTTTTAAAATAAAAATATAAAAAAAATTTATTAATAACATGTATATAAATACATAAAAATAATAATAATATAAATTTTTTAAATTAATTTTAAAAAGTAAGAAAAAACCACATTCAAATTAACAAGTCATCATAATATTAGTCATTTGCCGTTACATTTAATATGTTAATTCAATTCCATAACAAATATATTGTAGTTTTTCAGTGCTGCATGCAAAGTAAGTTTAGTTTATCCCAAGAAAATGAAAGCCACTTTTTTATAAGGAAAAATAAATAAATACTTATTCATTTATATTGTATTGGTAAATTTTATTTTACAAAAATGGGTAAAAATTCTTTACAATTTTACATATTTTTATTTACATTTATTTATTTATTTACTTTTGTATTGGAATTTTCACATCAAACTTCATTTATAATATAGGACAATTTTACTCACTTAAAAATAACATGATAAATTTGAGGAAATTTCACAAATATTCATAAAAACACACAAGCTTGCCTCTGGACCATAATACCAAAATAAAAAGAAAAACAAAATCACTAGACTAAAAGATAACGCTCCTTTTAACAGAATTTAAATATTAACATTACAAGAAGATAACAAAATAAAAATTGTAGTCATATTCATATATGCATTTTTTTTCCTTTTCCAAGGGAAAAAATAACAACCATTGAAAGATATATTTTGTTTGAATTTTGTTATGTATAGTGAATGTCTTGAGGTGTTAATTTTTTTTTTTTTATCTTTGGATTATTTTGAAATTTTGTGTGTATAATATTAAAAATCACTTCAAATAAATATTAATAAAAATTCAACAAAAAAAATTCAAACTGCTCGCGGCGTTGCTCTCCTTGTTTTTAATCCTAGTTAGATTCTGATAATTTTGCATTTTTCCTATTTTTCAGTTATTTAAAATTGAGTTGAATTTGGTCCTTTTATTGACTTCAAAAGTTGGACCCACGTTTTGTAAGAAAAAAAAAATGAAAAACTCAATGAAATCACTTTTTTTTTTGGAAATAATATAATACGAATATACGTACTAATTTATTTTCTGAATAAAATGTATATTTTACACAATATATATATTTATTTTAAAACAATAATCATTTAAATATTTTTTTTGTAATATTAAAATATCATGTTAAAACTTAATATAAATTTAATTATATTTATTGTTATATTAAAAATAAAATTATAATAAAACTATACATAAAATTTTTTTATTGATAAAAAATAAATACATAATGCAAATATAAATTTTTAAATTAAATAAATTATTTAAAAAGTTTATATAATTTGATTTATTTTTTATTTTTTATTTTTTATAAATATTTTTTATTAGAGATAATTTTATTAAAATATTATTAAGTATTAAATATAAATATTTTATTTAAGCTCAAATTTTAATTGATGAGAAATAATTTGGTGTATATATTTTCATTATAAAAGAGGGAGTGGGAATTAAATAGGTGTTGAATGGAAGCAGCTTATATGATTGTTCACAAGAAGTAGAAGCCCACAGAATCCCCTCAACCAAACTAAGTGATGTTAAAGGCGCCACTTCTTAATTCTTATGTCAACCACCACCAACATGCATTAACTTTAGCTTATTAAATTTTATTTGATTGATTAATAAAAATATTAAATATTAAATATTTTTATTTTTATAAATTTTAAATTATTAAATATTCTATCAAGTAGTTAAAAAAATTGTAATGAGTGTTCTAAAAATACTTATTAGCAATCATTTTAAATTAAACGCATTACGCTGCATGAAATATCATAGTCAAAAACTCTTTAATTACTGTATAATATATTTGTTTTTATAGTACAAAAGTTTTTACTACATTATGATTTCGATGTAACAAAAGAATGGGACCGACACAAACCAAACTAGGTACTGCCAGTCATTTTCTTTGTCTATTCAGCGTGCTTATGTGCACTGCTTCTTCCTATTATTTTATTCACCCATTTGAAGACTGCTTTGTCTTTTTTTTTTATTTTTCTCCCCCAAACTTTTTCTAAATCTGCTTAAATAAAACTGCTTTTGCTTCTTCGAATGATGTTGGGAGGTTAAATAAGCATTTTGGTCTAATAATTAAATTTTAAGTTCATCATTTGAAATATGTCAAAATAATCTCTTAATATCTTTTATTTTGAGATGACAATTTATGTTACCATTTTAACATGTTTTAATAAATTTAAAAAATTAATTTATAATAATATCACACCTAAAAACTCACGAGTGTCTGTCTCTTTTGTGCTTAATTAATCTTAAAATTTTATAAATGAAGAAATTATTTTTTAGTATTCAAGTATACAAATATTGTAGTTTTAATAATTGTTATTCATTCAATGACTCTCTTTGTTAGTTTAGCATTGGAGATGCAATTGCGAAGTCGCTTCCCTTTTTACATTTCTTTGTTCTGTTCACTATGTGTAAATTCTGGTCACTTCTCTAACCGTTACTCCACACAATTTCGGTAACCCAATCCAAAAGTACTTCAGCAATTTAAAACTTTAAATAAAGAGGTGTGGTACCAAAAATACTAATTTAATCTATATATTATCATTAGAAAGATAGGTGGATGAAGAATACAAATTGTGTATTTATCAAGTGGAGGTTTCTGTAATTAGAAGGAAACGTCTTGGACTAACCTACATGCTAAAATAAGACAGAGAAAACAATGAAGAGAGAGGTTGAAGTCCAACTAATTAAAATAGACATAATAACTCTTTCCTTCCTTCCACACACAGTAAGTACCGAACGGTCCAAATCCGAATATTGCCAAAAGCATATATACAAGTTGACATTAAATATATGTAAAATAAAGCCATCCAAGTCGAGATGGCTCTGAGCTTTAATATGGTGTTTGGGTAGATTAAAAGGAAAAAGCACTTTCGATGAAACAAAAGGAAACCCTCATAATTAATATACTATTCGATCGTCTAAGTGGGTGATGCTGAGATCAATTAACTATATACAAAAGCAACGTTATCTGTTCTATGTATTTGATGACTTGGGCTTCTATGGTTTGATGAGTTTACTCACCCATCACCTATCCCCATGAAGTCATAGTTCAATTTTTAAACCAAGACCACCTCTAATTTAGTTGAAAATTAAACTAATTTTTTTACATGAATCACAGTTTAAATTTTTATTAAAAAAATATTTTTATTTAATATCTGATAATATTTTAAATAGATTTATTTTTAATAAATTATACTAATTAAAAAATTAAAAAAATATCTCATATTATATTTTATTTTTGTTAAAAATATCTAATAACAAGAACATAATCAATCATATCTAAATCTTGCACTATGCAATTTAGACACTTAGATTTCCATTTCTTTGTATTAAATATTAAGGAGTGAAAACCAAAGCCTTCTTAATTTTGATTGGTGTCTTTATATTTCTCACCTTCAAGGCTTCAACTACAAAGCACAGCTTTCTTTTTCATTGAGAGAAAAGAAGGAATCATTTACTTTATATCAGGGGTTTTAATTTCTTCTTCTTTGAAGCATTTTCATGGCTAAAATGCTGGCCAGAAAAGGGTTTTGAAGGCATGTACCGCGTTTGGTCATCAAACAAATAAGGCTATGATGGCAGGCAAACACAAATGATTGCCTCTTGTTTTTTCTAGCATAATGGCCACTCAAACTCTCTGCCTCTGGGCCATACTCTCTCGCATTAGTCAAGTAGTAGTCAGTAATCACTGACAAGTACTCCATTCCTCTGTCCAACTATATGTATTCCTTCGGCTAAGCTAATTCACTAAGTGCGTTGGATTTGGACCCAAACCAAACAGTTCTTTCCCAACATTTTTTTAGTACATTTTTTTTAAAATCTAAAAATAATATTTCTTATCTCAATTTAATTTTTAAAATATTAAAATAATTATCAATTTAGTCTTTTAAAAAATAATTACAATTTTTTTATAAAATTTTTTTATTAGAGTTAATTTTATTCAAAACATAAGAAAATATAAAATATAAATATTTTTTTAATAAAAATTTTAATTTTAATTTAATATATTTTAAAAAAATTAATTATTTTTATTAAATTTAATTTTCGTTAGTATAATTTCAATTAATTTACTCCTTGGAAGAGTGTTGATAATGTTATGTTAACAAAATTGCTTACATACTACTTCGAAAGGTGATTATTCGCAAAAGAAAAATCGTGTGCAAAAGTACAAAACGTTTAATCATGAGGCAAAACAATTGTTTTATTACAATTTTTTTTTTTCAAGTTAGACCTTTGGTATTTAACTGCCATATTATCAACTATTAATATTAGATTATATTTTTTGTCTACAGAAGACATTCACATAAAGATTAAATTATTTAAAAAATATTTAGATAAAAAAATTAATAATTTTAATATTTTAAAGACTAAATTAAAAATATATTTTTAAAATATTAAAACAATAATTTTTTTTCTTTTTATGAAATTGCATAAAAGACGCTTGTCATTTCAACCATCAGAACATGGCTGAACTGCCAAAGAGCTTCGTCTTAATGTTTATTCATTTTCATATCACCTAAAAATCAGAAAAGGTAGGACCCCAGACATCTTTTCCTGAAAGGAAAAAAAAAAAAAAAAGTGCCTCGAATTAAAGATATGTTGAACTTTTAAATATGAAATTACAAGAAGATAGGATTTAAAATCTATCATAGAGAAAAGTGAGTCAAGTCAAGGAAATTAAAGAGGACAAATCTCCCTCTTCACGAGGGCACATTATCCTCAATATAAACTTTGTTACATCATCAGCTCATCTTTAATCATAGCTTACTGAGAACGAAGATAGGTTTAAAATGGTTGAATTAAGAGATTGTGTTTACAAGTGCAGTGTCACATCAAATGGTAAACGACAATACTGTGAGCAATTTGCAGGGTTATATATATATATATTGTTAACACTGTAATTGAAAATGAAGGATTAATTCAACAAAATCAATTATTCAGATCTGCTTATGATCGCATCTAGATTAAACATGTTTAGCCAACAAGTGTCATTTAGAAGGAAAGACATGATTAGAAAAAAAGGGAGCTTTACGCCTTTTTCTGTTGACTTGTCCCAAAAAGTGTGGCAAATTTAGGGGTAGGAGAAAGGGATTTAACCCCAGAAAGAATCTGGGGATTCTTTAGTTTAGTTACCAATGATACTATCAATAGTAGTACTACAACTACTCCATATAAAAGAAAATAAAGCAAAACAAGGGCATTTGATAGCAAGTATATATATTGATGGCCTCAAAAGGAGTTAAAAATGGGAAAAAGAAGCACTATCTCCTTGTCTTGGGGTCTCCTAGTTCATGTTCTCTTAAGGAGATAGGAGTAACTTTACTTTCTCTTTTAAAAGGGTCCCTCTGGGGAGGAAGACATAAGTGGGAAGGTTTGGGCAATATCATGGCCTGTCATTGTTTAATGTGATTGTGTCAGAGACATTGAGAGAGAGAGAGAGAGAGAGAGAGAGAGAGTTATATATGTGCGAGTGAGTGGTTCATCTCTTCCTCTTTTCTATCATCAACATGCAATGCAAGTTGGGTTGTTGAGTTGCCTAATATAAAGTCTTAGCTGTGTCCCTCAAATTTTGAGACTCTTTCTTATATATATACAAATTTAAAATTATTTTATTTAAAATATTATCAAATATTAAATGTAATTTTTTTAATAAAAATTTAAATATTAATTTATTATATTATTATGAGACATCAAAGTTCCTTTCATTAAACTTAATTTTTAATGTTATTGCGTTTTCAACTCTAAATCTTATAATTGCTCCTTTCAATGTCTCTCACTTGAATTTGAATGGGATATGAGCACAAGAGATATATATGGCCGAAGTTTGAAGATGCACCAATATCTTTTATGTGCCCAATGGGTGTTATGCATATCAAGAAAGTTGCCTCAAATGCTAATATGGGGAATGAGCTGGTTTCACTTCAATGTATTACTCGATACCCCAAATAGAAAAGAAAAGGGAGAGAGAGGAGAGGATGGACTGTGGAGGGAGAACATTAAATGAAAGAGTAAATTTACATTCTGGTATTCCCTTAATTTGTATTTGAGTTTTTTTGAATAAATTATGCTTGACGTTATTTTAATTTATTTTTTTGTTAATAAAAATATTTTTTGTACAATATGATACTGATATTTTATTTTAATATAGCATTACAAAATTTTGTTGGTATTAAGATTCAATATAAAATTTTCTAAGATGACAAAAAGGAGATATTTAATTAATTTTATTAATTTAAAAACAAATTGGATAAAAAATTAGTTTTTTACAATTGACAAATCACAATTTAAATTTTGGTTAGCAAAGTGTTTATATTTATTTTTTGACAATATTTTTTAAAAAATTAATTCTAATATAAGATAATTATGAAAAAATATTAATTAATTATATTTTAAGTAAAAAATTGATAGTAGACATCTAAAAATATTAGTATTAAACTTATATAAAAAATTTTATATCTTTATTATTAGATTTTTTTTAATTAAAATAAAGTATATAAATTTTTTTAAAAAAATATTAATCATAAAAAGATAAATTATATATATATATATATCAATTTTATTAAAAAAATTTATAATAAAAATATAAAAATTACTTTTAAAATTATTTTAAAAATTAGTCTAACATGATAAATAAATTGACAAGTGAGTGTGGTGGGTATCAACAAATGATGAATGGCCTAATAAAGGAGGCAAAATTGGTGGATAAGGTGGTGAGTGCAGAGTGCCCTAAACGGAAAGCAGAAAGTCAATTTAAACGGCATGTTGCTATTGCATCCTCTTAATTAATGTTTTAATGGCAAGAGAATAGATTGTCACCGGTTAATTCGTGAAGAGGAACAGCTTGTACCAATCAAGTTGCTTCAAGAAACATCACCTTGTTTCACCTCTGTACATGTTATGGGTTAAGATTTTTCTAGATTAATTTCTTAAAATATATATAAAAGTTTTGTTAATAAGGATTTTTAGTGTATTGACTAATATTTTTTTATTGATTATATTCATAATTAAATTTTTAAAAAATTTATTTATTAATATTTTAATTTTAAAAAATATTAAATATATAAATTAATTTTTAAAAATTTAAAATATTATACACATTAATTTTTTTGTTAGATATTATTAAAAATATTTTATAAAAATATTGATGTGAAATATTAATTATTTAAGTAAAATATTAATTTTTTAAATAAAATTTTTAATAACTATATAAATTAATTCTTGAAAATTTAAAACATTACACTTTCAGTTTTTTATCAAATATTTTTAATAATATTTTATAAAAAAATTAATATGTATAATATTTTAAATTTTTAAAAATTAATTTATATATTTAACATCTTTTAAAAACTAAAACATCAATAAAAATATATGTTAAGGATTAAATTATTATTATAATTTTTTTATTAGCTGGTAACAATTAATACTTTAAAATTTGTAACATATTAATAAAAATAATAATTTTTAATCTTAAAAAATTTTATTAATTAATCGCATGACACTTTAATATTCTAAGATACTTACTAGCAAAACACATATTATTAATGCCTAAGACAACCATGATGTCAAGCTTTATTTATTTACTTATTTTTCTGAAATGTCAAAGTCAATATTCAATATTTTTTGTTTTTCTGGGTTTTGCTAATCTTAATTGATTTGATTTGATTTGTTAATTGATTTGATTATTGATTCCTTCATTAATTAATTGATTTGATTTCTTCATTCATTATCTTGGGAAAAGAAATTGAATCGGTCCTGCTAGTTTAAGAAACTAGAAGGCATTACACAAAGGAATAATATTACATTTTTGCAAATTAGTATTTATTAATATGTTGTTGTATTATAAATATTGAGAGGAAATATCAACCATATATATGAAATTATCATAAAGAAAATTTTTGTATATGTCTAGATAGGTAGCGTGTCAATATATTAACTAGAATAAATCCTAACAAAAAGTGGTTCATTGAAGACAAATTCAGTACTCAATAGTGCATCATAGACTTAATTATCCAAGTTGGAAATTAAAGAAAGCGAAAGGAGAACAAAATAAGTTTTGAAATAATTCGGATAATATAAATATAGATTACTTGTATTCAAATTTTATGAAAAGATAATATAAAAATATTATATAAAAAGAGATATAAATATAAAATTAATTAAGATAAATATTTTATTTATATAATAAAAATTATAAATAAATAATATATATTTATTACATAAGAAGATTTGATTCCAAATTTCGTTATTAAAACCATGTAATTAACATAACGTGAAAATTAATCAAAACGTAAAGATATGGATCACATCGTGAAGTTCAATTCATTTTTTTTAAAAAAAAATGAGATGCTACAAATTTATTCAACTATTGCCGTATCCATTGACCGCATTAATTTGTGTGTTGATTCCTAAGATCGAGAGGGAAAATAGAGTGAGGAGGTGAGGTGGTATGCGTTTTGAAGTCAAAATATGCTTTATTTACAGATTGGATGCCAATGTCAGCTTACTCATCGATGAGGTAACGTTGCAATTTGTTTACAGCAATGAGAGTTGAATCTAATCAAAACAGTTATAGTCTTTACAATAAAAAATGCTCATATTCAAAATTTTATTAATATTTTAAATAAATAGACATATTGATACCTATATAGAAGAGTGACAGATAATTAATTTTTTTAATTTTTTAATTTATTTCTAGTAATATTTTAATCTTTTGGACTGAATTTATTAATTTATTTTTAATTAAAAAATACTATAAAATTTTTAAAAAGTAATATTAATATTGTTTTTAATTTTAAATATAAAAATAAAAATTATCAATAATAAAATTTACATTAAAATTAATTCAATGCAATTTTAATAAATTTAATCATAAAACAAAATATTTATGCACAAATTTAATATATTTTAAATTTTAATTAATATATAATATATAATTATTTAATCAAAATTAATTTAATTTGATTTGAATGATATTTATTATTATCTACATAATTAAATTGATTTAATTGATTTTTATGTATTCTCATCACTCTTTTAATTGAATAATTGCTATTGATTGATTTTAATTAAATCAAATTGAATCGGTTGAGTTGAATTCAATTAAGGACAAATAGTTTTTTGGATTCTCAGAGATAAGATGGCTAATTTGTTGTTGGACGCAATTACTAGTAACACAAGCAAAAAGAAAGATAAAGGCAGATGTGGGCTTTACCGAGCCCATTCATACAAGTTAGCTTTCTGGGCCAAACCATTTATATATTTAGCTAGCTTGGTTAGTTTTTTTAAATTAACAAAATTGGTTAAATTATTTTTATACTCTCTACAAGACTCAATTTTTAATTAGATTTGTATAATTTAAGAATTTATAATTGTATCTTTATAGTTTAAAAAAATCAACCATTAAAATTTCATCAATATTTTATTAAATTTTTTTGATGTACTAACTAAATTATATACAATCTTGGTATTATAAATATACCTAATTTAAGTTAATTTACTCAAATTATTTAATATAAATTGCCTTGGATGCTATATATGTAAATTATTTTTATTTCATTATTTATTTTTTATATTTTTAAAATAAATTATACATATTTAAAGTGTCATAATAGTATATGTTAATATTACTGACAAAATTTAATATAATTTTAACAAAAATATAATAATAAGGACTACATTAAAAATTTTTAAAATTATAAGAACTGAATTGTAAATTTTTAAATTATAAGAACTTAATTAAAAATTAAATAAAATTATAAAGATCACAAGAATAATATAACCAAGATAAATTCTTAATTACTTGGATAATTTCCTTTTTCTTGCAATTTATAATTTCTCACCCCGCAAATAAGGGAGAAAACATATTCCCACATTTTAAGAATATTTTTGGTCCCTTTCTTACCTTCAATTTCAAACATGATGCACCATGTGTTATCCAATATTCATCAAGTAAAGTGCAAAACCTCCTTAAACTTTGATTTATGTGCAAAAAAATTCCATAAAATTTAATTTTTAACTAACAATTCCTTAAACTTTCATTAGAGTGTAAAAAACTCCAAATGTATACACATAAGATTTAAATGACACATTAGCAAAGGTAAAATTGTCAAATTGAATCTCAACCAAAATTTTCAAATTACATTGCAGACCCTTTCCTTAATTTCACCATGAACTGGACATATAATAGCTTTTGCCATTGATGAATCTTTCAAAATAAAAATGGAAATTGATTTCAACACACAAACAAAACTTCTCTCATTACAATCAAAATTTTTTTTTGCCAGAAGATAAGTATTTCATTAAAAAATCAAAAAAGCTAATACAAGACAGAAAGCAAAATGAATAGAATATAGCACCAATGACTAGAAACAACCAATCAACAACCCAGGACTCCAAAACAAAAGGAAAAGACCAACAAGGACAAAAGTCATCCAACTCCACATCTATCCTCACAAGAATTAGCAACCAGAAGAAGAGTTAGGGAGGATGGGGGTGAAGACACCCAACCAGAGGGGCACATCCTCCTAACGGCAGCTTTTGACAGCCGATCAACCACTAAATTACTCTAGCGAGCAACCTAAGAAAAGGATAACCTTTAAAATCTACTCCTTAAACTAACTACATCATCTACAATAGTCCTACATTGTCATTCCACATTGTCAAAATTTGTATTAAGAGCATTAACAAGAATGACACAGTCTGATTCCACAGTCAGCATGTCAAGATTCATACCTAAGGCCATGTGCACAACTTTCCTTACTGCAAGATCTTCATCCATTAAACTAGATAAAACATTAACCATAGAGCAACAACCCTTCACCACCTCACCATTGCTACTTCTGAGTATCACACCAATGCCTCTTCTTTTGTCATTTCTTATATAGGACCCATCAGCATTGGCTTTGAGTGTGTCATCAACAGGAGGATTCCACTTATCAATTGAGGAACTTCTATTAGCCTGAGGTCCAGGATTTTGACCAGATTTGGACCATACATCAAATCCCTCATCACAAGCTTTTTTAGCCAGGGTCTTGGTCAGAATAGGATCAGGAGATAGATTTTCAAAGACAAACAAGCACATTCCCTTCCAAATGTACCAATAAACCATACAAATAAAGGATTTCAATTTGTTGTCAAAATGAGAATTTTTACCCAACATTTCAAGGCACCACAAAGGAAAGATAAATACCAATGCTTCCTTTTTTTTATCTGCCCCACATAATAAGTAAACCTAAGTATTTTCCAAGATTTTTCAGTGTTTTGAATCCCCAAACATTCAGCCAAATCTTCCTTTAGATTACTAGGAGTATTATAGGAAAAAAATAGACAGGATTTATCCAAATTAAAAGCTTAGCCTGAAGCGCTACAATACAAATCCAAATCCACTTCATTACTCTACAATTTGTCAAATTAGCTTGTAAGAAAAGTAAGGAATTATAGGCAAAAAATAGTGGGAAAGAGGAGGGCAATTCCTAGCCAGCTTAATTCTTATAAGTTCCCCAATATCAACAAAATGATGAATCATATTAAATAAAACATTAGCTTCTATAACGAACAAATAGGGAGATAGAGGATCCCTTTGCCTCAATCCTCTTGCTGGGATAATCTCAACCACTTTCCTTCCTGAAATAAGGAGATTAAAATGAATAGATTTAACACATTTCATTACCAAGTCCACCCATTTCCTACAAAAACCCATTCTAATCATCACTTATTCAATAAAACCCCACTCAAACCTATCATAAGCCTTACTTATATCAACTTTTAAAGCCATATCACACTTCTTCCCCCTCTTTTTTGCCTTGATGTAATGGAAAGCTTCATGAGCAATTATGATATTATCTTGAATGAGCCTCCCAGGCATAAATACCCTTTGGTTCTCAATGATAATATTTGGCAACAAAAATTTCATCCTATTAGTTAAAATCTTCGAAATAACTTTGTAACAAAAATTACGAAGACTAATAGGTTTGAACTGGCTTACTACTTCAAGATTGCTGATCTTTGGAATGAGCACTATATCTGTTTCATTAATGATCTCCACCTCACCTTCTCCATAACAAAAACTACTAACCATGCTGATTACCTGACTTCCTACATGTTCCCAAGGATGGTGATAGAAAGAACCAAAAAAACCATTCGCCCTAGGGGCTTTTGAGCCCCTTAATTGGAAGACAAATTCTTTAATTTCCTTACCTGAGATTGGATTACATAGAGCCCTATTATCCTCATCATAAACAACACAGTCAACAAACTGTAACACATCCTCCATGTCTCTAGGGCCTGAGTGAGAGAAAATATTATCAAAATAACTCTTTAAACAATTAGAAATTTCTTCCAAATCCTCAACCCACAGTCCCTCATTATTCTTTAGTATAAGAATCTTTTTCTAGTCCCTTCTCTGAATTGTAGTAGAGTGGGAAAACTTTGATTTGTTGTCACCACCATTTAACCATTTAACTCTTGACTTTTGCCACCATAATTTTTCTTCCTTTATCCAAGCTTCCTCAATGAGTTTAATTAACTCTTCTACCCTTACTAATTTTTCCTCATTCCATAAACCTTCCCTACATACTTGAAAATCTTGTAATAACTTCCTAATTAATTTCAAGTTATTAGGGAAAGTTTATGAACTATAAAAAAGTAAAGCTTTCTCGCAATTCTCCAGCTTACTAATGAACAATTGGCTTGACAATTCAGAATCTTATTGAACACACTGCCATGCCTCCTTAACTGTTTGTAAGAACTCAGGGCGATCAACCCACATATTCTCAAACTTAAACACTTTAGGAGTCATAAACTCTTGGTAGTTCAGATCAAGCAAAATAGGGTAATGGTTAGAACTTAGCATAGGAAGATGAAAAACTTGTGCTTTAGGAAAATCATCCCTGCACTTCAAATTGCATAGCCCCCTATCTGACCTCTCCTTGACATGTCCTTGTCCCAATCTGTCATTGGACCAAGTGAATTGAGAACCCTTGAAGCCCATATCAATCATGTCAAACTCCATCATGAATTTCTGAAGATTCAAAAATTGACTAGTAGGGAAAATTCTACCACCAAACTTCTCACTTTGGCCAACTATCTCATTCAAATCCCTAATAGAGATCCAATACACCAAGCTTGAGACATTGAAACTCCTCAAAGTTCTCCAAAAGAAAGCCCTATCTGCTTCTATAGGAAGGCCATAAACAAAAGAGATAAACACCTTAAGGGATGTTTGATATACAAATAGATTTTTTACTTCCAGGAATCACATTCTTAGAAATATTATTTCCAAGAATATGATTCTCAGAAATTTTTAAAAACTTATTTGGTTTGCTTAAAACATTCTTGGGAATATTTTACAATATTTCATGTTAAGAGAATACTAGATCTGTCACATTGACTGCTATCCACCATTTTTTTAGTCCAATTATTTATTATTAGATCATTTTAATGTTATGTAATTAATATTAATAAAATTATTTTATGAAGATCTTATATTAATAACTATAACTCTGATAAGTTTGAATTTTTAATTTTTTATAATTTTTTTGTTTTAGAATTAAAGTATCTCAAAATTATATCAGAAGGGAATTAAGTTTTTTCAATACATAGTTAGATAGTAAGATAAAGATTTTTAAATATTGAGAATTTGTATTTATATATTTTTTTGATATTTAATTTGATTCACATTTATTTATTTAATCAAATTTATCTAATTTATCAAACATTTTTTTGTCTCAATTAAAATAATCTAAATTAACTTTGATCAAATTAAATTAAATTAAATTGTTAACTTTTCAAAAAAAAAATCTTGTAATGTTAAATTTTAACAATACTTAGCTTTTTTAAATTTGAACCTGATAAATATAAATTTTTAGCAATAAAATTAACATTAAAATAAATTATATATAACTTTATAATAAGTCAAATCATAAATAAATTATAATAAGATATGACTTTATTTTAAAAGGATAATTTAATAATTTTATTAATTTAAAAATATTCTCATCCCATGAAAGTACAAGATTTTTATTTCCTTAGACAAGAATAAAAATTGCAAAAACATAAAAATACTTTATTATCAGAGAATGTAATATTTCAAAGAATATTTTTTTAATTCGTATATCAAATATAAGAATGTAATATTGCAAACTTCTTATTTTCTGAAATTTTTTTATAAATCGTGTACCAAATGTCCTCTTAAATTCCAACAAACCACTAATCACTCCTACATGGATTAGATTTTTAGAAATGAACACCAGATTGATCTTAATCTCATTCACCCACCATAAGGCTAACCCTCTAGAAAAACCCTCAGGCTCCATATAAAGAGCATTTGGGAATTTGAACTTCTTCATTCTCAGCATTTCCATCTTCTGCTTCTTACACCTAGTTTCCACAAGGAAAACCAGTGGGGGCTTATGTTTTGAGATTAGATTCCTCAACGTCTTAATTATCAAAGCCGCCCCCGAAGCCTTGACAATTCTAGGATAGGATACTCATTGCAACCTGGTGGCTGCATACGGCCAGCCACCATAACCCTCAACTTCATCACCAAGAATTACACCTGTCCCAGATACAAAATTCTTTTGTGACTCATTCATATTCAGCAGAGTTACAGGCACATCTACCAAATCTTCTTTCAATGAGCCGAAGACTTGGTTATGCACATCCACAAGTAAGTGCACGTGGTTACAATATTAGTAAACAAGAAAATAAAATTTGGGTGTTGATATTAATTTACAAATTTGATTATATGTAATGTTACCGGCCACTTATACACAGCTTATTCATCAAGAGTATCCTATGATACCACAAGTTTACGTTGAGACTAGGAAACCGAGTAGTCCTACTGTTCCTTCCAGTAGCACATTTCACATGATGGACAATCTCAATCATTTGAGTTTGGTAAAACTTAAACATTAATACCAATTGAGTTAATGTGATTATCTATTTTTTCATATATGGATCTATTTTTAATTTAATGTTTGAATGACTTTGCAGGAAACAAGTTCAGGTAATTGGAGGTATTGAAATGCACTTTTTCAAGACAAGAGTTGAAAAAGTGTAATTCATGTGCAATTCAAAATATATATATATATATATATTGTTTTGGGAGTGCAAGACATTGTTTGTCAGAGACAGTGACATTGATGAGGTGGTTGAAATCATTATAGTTTTTTGTGTTATTTGGCATCTTTCCAAACATTTTACCCTCTTTCCTATTTAAAGTTGCATCCTATGAGCCCTTGCTAATTAATCTGAACTTTCGTTTCAACTATGGGAACACCAACAAGAGAATAAACAAAATGTATGAATCCAAATTACACAATTGAAGTTTTAGTCTTTTATTCATTGTAGCAATGCTTTAGTTCCATAAGAAAGACATACAAAAGTTCACTAAATTGAAAGTTGACTCTGTCAAGAGACTAGACTAGAGAAGTGTGTGGCACAACCAAACAAACTGCAGATTTGGAGAGAAATCAATTAATAACAACTAGAATCGAGCAACACTCACCACCGTCGGAGATACTGTGTCATCGTCGTCAGGCCTCTGGATCACTGCCGTTCGACCTCCAACACAGTTGTACCTTTGCAATTTAGGGATTGAATTTCCTTTACCTTTGTTGCAAATATTCTCCGAAGTGTAGAATTAGGAACGACAGATTGACGTTTTTGTTTTTACGTTGGAATTTTTGGGAAAACAATTAAAAAGGATAAAAAAAAAAACAAAATGTCACAAATTGGGAAAAGGAAACGTATCTCTCTTTCTCTCACCGCAGGGGTAACTTTTTTTTTTTTTTTTTAAATAATATTAGTCTAGCAAGCCAAAATCTTAATTTAGTGTGGGTAGTGGGCCCAGGCTGATGTGGGTTTAAGATCACGTGGAAAAGTGAGATGAATTGTTTTATTGTTGTTGGATATTATTAGAATAACATGGTTTAATATTTATAATTAAGAAATTTTTACTAAATAATAAAAAATTATTTGATTTATTTATTTACTATAATTTTTATTTTTTTTCATATCTTTATATCTCATATTCTATTTTATATTATAAAATATATTATTTTATAAGATTATAAATAAAAAATTTTAAAATTATTATAATATATATATATATTATACTCTGATAATCTGATATAACATTTTAATTTAGCATTAGTATTTCCGTAGTTGCTAGAAAATTCATATTTTCAGCTCATTACAGAAGTTATTTAATATATATATGTATATATATAGCTGCTTGGACTTCAATGGTGTATGTGTTCTGATTTATAGAGTTGCACCAAGCGGTTGTTTGTTGGTTGCAGTGGTCTAGCATTGGTATAAGATTCCTGCAAATTAATTAATTAATTAAGTAGAGCCTTAAGTATAACCATACCACGCGTCACATCACACACACTTGCATTAAATTCCAAGGCAAATTCAATAGTACTATTATTTAGGATAGTTCGAAAAGTCATCCAAACGGAATAAAATAAACTCAACTAAGCAAAATTTATTAGAATTATTGAACAAAATAAAATATAATTTTTTTGATTTGATTTTCAAAATGATAAGATTAAATGGTTTGATTCAATTACTGTTTTATAATCATTTTTTAATTTTAATCGAATCAAACTAAATTATTTTTTAAAATATATTTTATTTTTTAATAATAAAAATTAAAATATCTTTTATAATTATATTATGTATTTATTATTGATTATTTATTTTTTAAGTAATTATAAAAATATATTGACACTTTGACAAGAGATAAGAATATTTAATATGATTTTAGTAAATAATATATAAAACTTGTAAAAAAAATTAGAATTTTATTTAATTATATATTTTAAAATAAAAATATCAAATTAGTATAAACTAAATTGACAGGGTTCACTTATTTAAAAAAATTAATTATATTGATTCAGTTAAATTTTAATACAAAATCGAATCAAACCAAATTTATCAACACTTGATTATTATTGTTGAAAATTTAGAAATAACTCAATTATGTTACTGTTTAAAACTGCTAGCTGAAACTTGAAAGTCAATTAATGAATAATTGTAACTTACATCTTCAACGGCAACTCGAAGCCATCTAATTTGTTCCCTTGTAACTGTTTTTACCTGAAAAATATTAATGGAAAGAAGTTGAAAACCATACGTATATAAAAACAATTAATGTATGGATCGTTTATATAAATTAATTTTGAATCGTCTAAATTTAAGAAATAATAAATTTTTTTATTTAAAGATAGATTAAAGAATAAAAAATTTATTCTGAATAAATTAAAAATAAAATATATTTTTATTTTTTCTTAAATGTAAAAAAATATACTATTTTTTAAATTTAAAGGATCCAAATTCATATAAATTAATTGTGATATAATTGTAATTATGAAATTAATTAAAGTGATGAGATGAAATTAACCTCTTTAATAACGGTCCACACCACATTCTCATGACAAGGAGGAGTTGTTAAAGAACCCATATATCTGAAATACTGTTTCCTATTTATGTTGATGACTTCATATGGATCGACTACACCAAGTGCTCTTACTGCCTCCCTGTTTTGAGAAATCTCCTGTAACTCACCTGCTATCTATATATATAAAACAAACACTTCTACTAAATGTATTTATTATTAATTACATAAAAAAGAAGAAAAATGACACATATACATAAAATAAAGTATGAGAAATTTTTTTTAAAAAAATTAATCATAAAATAGATGAGTTATATAAATTATACACATGTTAATTTTTGATTAAAAAAATTTGATAATAAATATATAAAAATAATATCTAAACTTGTTTTTCTTTTATTTATCTGTTTACCGATTGCAAGAAGGCATTGGGGCTTCCGATTTTATAAAGTACTCCAATCACGGCAATTTGTCCTGCTTGACTTTGGTGCACCAGGTGTATCTCTAGATCAAACCTGCTTTTTCAAATTTTTATTTCAAAGCATTAAACAAAATTCTCCCACTCTTCACAAACTATATGCTATAGGACCCAATTAATCTTCCCTCTTTATCATATCATATGTATGGGTTTGTTTTTTGTAACAATTAATATTATAATGCAGAATTGACTGGGGTGATACATTTTTATATATATATAAATATAAAGATATTATAGTATCAACTTATTTTTTTAAAAAAAAATTATGTAAATTACTCTTTTGATATATCATATATTAGAGAGGTTTGGCATAGACAAAAAGGTGCATACTAGTTTTTGTTTAAATTTTGAAATACAATATAAAAAATTATTATTATATTTTAAAATAATAAATTAAATAATAAAAATTTATTTCACTCTTTTGATATAATTTTTTGCTGCTTTTTCTTTATTTTTTATATATTTTTATATCTTCACATTACATATTTTATATTATATAATATATAATTTTATTAGAAGACTTTAAAATTTTTTGTGATTTTTTTAGCAAATAATAAAGGAAAGCACCTTATGCCACTGATTGTGTGTTCAGAGGGAGAATGCCAGTGGCATTGTTGGAGAATGTAACGAGTTGCGTTAATTTGAAGATAGCCTGCGCCCCCAATCCAATCCACCTAATGCGTGCATTCACAAATTAATAATCAGACAAAAAAAATTCTTCTTTTCTTACAAAGCAGAAGAAAAAAAAACACATATGTGGGTATAAAATTAAAAAATATATATTTTACTTTCTTCAACTATTTCTATATAATTTATTTGTAAAAAATTATTCTCTTAAATTATTTAAAATATTAAAATTATGTTTAAGAAGTTCACAATTAAGTTTTATTTTTTTTCCTTTTCCAATCTTCTTTTGCATATAATATGAAGTTAAATTAAGAAAAATAATAAAAATAAATTATATAATAAGTACATATTTATTAAATTTAACTCTAAAAGTAATACTTTTTAATATTTTAAATAATTTAACAGAATAATATGTTATAAATCAAAGTTTAAGTAAATGATTTATTATTTAGGCATAGTTAAGAGGGATAAAGTATACTTTTCTCAAAATTTAATTTTTTATTCTTATATGTAATCAAATAGTTACTAATTCTATAAGAGAGATAATATTATTTGAAATACTATTATATATTAAATTTAAATATTTTTTAATTAAAATTTTAACATTAATATATATATATATAAAGATATTAACCCTTTTTATTAGACCAAAAACATTTTAAGATAGACATGTTATAAGTATTAAACATATAACAGAAATTTAAAAGTTGATTTATCAGGTGTAGAAGACTAATATAACCCTATTTATTAGACCAAATTAAACTCTGTTAATAGATTTTGAGACATTTTAAGATAGAAAAAGTGTGGTATGTATAAGGTAAGACTCTTGTTCTTTGTATAGAGAAAAAGAGAGGGAATTAAAAAAGATGAGTTAAGTGTTATAGTTACCCTAATATCATGACCAGTGCTCCTGAGAGTTGCATTAGAGGGATGATAATTGATTTGAAGATCACCTAATTTAGGTGCTAATCGAACCCCTAAATTGAGATTAATGGGAGATTGCATGCTTCCATTCTTGCACAAGTACCACTCTTTTTTAATATATCCCCATCGAGCAGGTCCATACTCACTAGTTGGATCATAATTGAACTCACCACTCTCATCATAATCCTCTGATCACCAATTCAATCATCAACAATTTGATAAATGATTAAATATATAGCTACATGCGTGCCAAATACATATATGTATATATAATTATATATCGGATGCATTCATTGCTCTCTCAATGCATGTATAATGACAAATTTTATTTCGATCCTTCAAGTTTAATAATTTTTTTAAATTGATCTCTTATATTTATTTATTTTTAATTTGATCTCTTATATTTAAAATTATTATCAATTTAGTTCCTTCTTCTACAAAGCATTAAAATATATAACAAATATATGTTGATTTGAGGGACTAAACTAAGAAAATTGTTAAATTTAAAGAATTAAATTAAAAAAATTATTAAACGTAAGTAACTAAATTAAAAAATTATTAAATTTAAAAGACTAAATTAATAACAATATCAAACGTAAAGGACCAAATTAAAAACAATAAACATGAAAGACTAAATTTAAAAAAATACTAAACTTAAGAGATTAAAATAAAATTTTTGTCTATGTATAATCAATATCATGGACATGCTATTTAATTAATAATGATATATATATATATATATATATATATATATATATATTACCAATTTCATCAGACGTTGCAGGGCAAAAGAGCAAGACAAGTGCCACGAACAAACTGCAAAGGAAGATATGGTAACGGGCGGAATTGCTATTAAGCTTCTCCATATCCTTTGTGATAATTGAGATATATTGTGGACGAAGAAAGAATGTGAAGAGCTACCCATTTATACACACAATTCATATATGTTCATCACATTGACTTTGAAAATAAGGGAAGCAAGTTTTAGGACGTGAGAGTAGGCGCCTATGACATTTTATTTTAGGTCAAAAATTGTGGTAAGAAAGAAAGAAACTCTGCTAATGACATATTGAAAAAATTAAATTTGATAAATCTACAAATCGGTTGAGATCACACGTGAGATTGGAATACTTACAAATGAGAATGCAAGAGGGGGAGAAGGTCCCCTAAAACACCTATAATGATCAAGTTAACAAAGTAAATGTGAGAGAACAAGAGAATTAAAAATGACTTAAGATGCGTATGCTTGAAGATGCGAGTCACTTTTTTATGTGTGAGAAACCTTCATATGTCTATTTGGTGCCGATCGCGTCATGCCAATCAGGTAGGATCAATGAACTCAACTGTCTGATAATTGATCGCTAGATCAAGTCAATCCAAATGTATTAAAATCTTAAATTCTAAACCCATAATGGGTGAGGCAAATATTTTTCTTTAAAATTTTAATTATTTATGTCAATCTGCATTGGCAGAGCCTATTACATTTTGAAATATATATATATATATATATATATATAACTCATTATAAGTTTAGTATATAAAATTTTAAACCTAACATTTTATTCTTATAAATTTTTACAATAAGTAACAATTTTATATCTCAGTTAATTAATTAAAACGAATACTTTCTGAAAGTCATTTTCTTGTAGTATTACATATCAAACAAGAAGAAATTAAATTTAGGAAAATTTATGAAGACACAAAGATATTACACGGTTATAATCTTGAAGCTTTTAGACATTATGATTAATTGATCTGTTAATTTTCTTATGATAATTTAAGAAAAGTGTTACATTTTAAATTTTTTCTTATTTTTTATGAAGTTATTCCTTCCTTGCCACTTTCTTTTTCTCACATTGGCATGCAATATCTTGATGAAGCAGAGTTTCGTGAGTTTTGTTACTATATCTTTGGGTACCGTTTATGGGAAGGAAGTAATTAATAATTGTTGTCGGTGTCCTAACAAAAGACTTATTCCAGATCTTCGAGTAAATACTAAATAGGGTAGACTTCAATTTTATAAATTAAGGTAACTCATTTACCTCCGAAAAAATTTTAAAATCTACTATGATGCATGCATATGTCTTAAATTATATATATGAATGATTGGTTAAAGTGTTAAATATGTATTTTTATTTTAAACATAATCTCATGTTTAAGTCTTTCATATGAAAATATTGAGTTTATTTGATTTTGGGCATGTTTTGAAAATTATTTTGAAAAGAATTAGACTGATATATAATTACTTATATTTTTGTTATAAAGTTTTTAACAAAGACAAAGCATGTGAATTTTTTTATAAAATATTAATCATAAAAAAAAATAAGTTATATAAATTATATACGTGTTAATTTTTTATTAAAAAATTTGATGATAAAACTATAAAAATAGCACTTAATTTTTTTATCTTTTAAATTAATTTTATACTTTTAAAAACTAAAAAAAAAAAACAAAAACTAATTGAATGTATTGTTTTCAACTTATAAAGAATCAAATATGTTTTGAGAACAAAAATATTGAACAACCGAAAAACATTTCTAAATTTCCCTTTTTTTAACAACAAAAATATAAAAAACAAATATTTTTATTAATGATATATACACAAATATATGAAACAAATACTAATATGAATTTTTAAAATTAATTATATATAAAAAAATTTGAAAAGTAGAAAAAAAAAATCAAACAAGTTTCATATTATTTTTGTTTTAATGTATTTATGTATATGTCATTAATGAAAATACTTATATTTTGTATTTCCTTTATTTTTTAAAGATAGAAAATCAGAAACATTTTTAGTTGTTATGTTTTTTTTTTTTAAAAAAATATTTTATTTTTTGGTTGAGTTAAAATAAACAGTTCAAATTAATGAATTCTTTTTATTTTTAAAAATAAAAAAATTTAAAAAAATAATTTTCAAACAGGCTCATTGTTCTTTTAAAAACTCTATCTCTTATCAACTTCAGTCATCTCAAATTTTAGTGCTCTAGCCTTAAATTAGGAATTTAATATGGCAAAACTGTAAGCACATATATCATTTAATAATAGCTACTTTAAAATTTTCATCTAATTGTGAACTTATTTATGCAAACAAATGGATATAATTTAATCTCTATTCCAATTATACCCTCTCATATTTCGTGCAGTTAAAAGAAAACAGTGCCTTAACGGCACTGCTAATAAGCATTACCATTATGATAGCATTAGAAATTATATATAAATTCGCATGGCATACGCTTGTGCATGGTCCATGGGTCCTAATTGTCAATTTGTTAAATAAATACCAATTAATAAGCTGCCCTTTACCCTTCAAATTGTTGAAGACGGCCACACATGTGTTCAAGTTGTTAATTACATTTCATGTCACTTTAAATTAAAAATGATCAATATATATCTAACAAACTTACTTTATATAAATTATTTTTATATTATAAATATATATATTTAAGTTTTTTATTGAAGTAAATATATATGTGCGTGTGCGTGTGTGCGCATGCTAATGTATAAATTATATTATTTATTTTAATTTTATTAATAAAATATTTTAATTTTAAAATTAATCTATAAATTATTATATTTGATAATTTTGTAATGATAAAATTGTTAAAATTTTATCTTAATTATATATTTGAAATTTATATGTATAATATATAATTGATATAACTCATGAAATTTTTATGAATTTATATGTAGATGGATTATAATTTTAGAAGAATTAATCACTTTGAATTTTTTTGAATAAATGAATCTAAGTTTAGAGATGATAATTGATTTTTTTACCCTCTTGAGTATGTGCTCAAATATGTGGAGTATAATACATATCCATGATCATCCTTAAACCAAATAAAAATTAAGGATTTTATTTTATTTTTTAATTTAAATGATCATCTTTTAAACATAATTAATTAATTAATATAAATCTAATAGGTATATTAGAACATATTTAAAACAAATATGTTGTAATTGGAAGATGAAAGAGAATAAAATTATCCGCAAAAAAGAAAAGAACCCTACAGCTTATAAGAGCTTAGAGTTTAGGCCGAATTTAATAATTAGTTGTAGTTAAAATAATAACATCTCAATTTAACAGTGATAACTATTTGTTTTTTAAAAAATATATCGGTATTTCATTAGACTATAACTTATTTGATTTGAATTAATAAAAATCTTATAACAAAAGTATAGAGTTCTTTCTATAAATATTTTTTCATACAAAAAATTTAAATTCAAAACATTATTTAAGAAGAATTAATAGAATACTTATCATTCCAATCAACTATGTGTTGATTAGTGATAATATTTTAAAAATAGGTAATTAATATTGCATTAGATAAAGATAAGTCAAAGTTATTGTAATATCAAATATGCTTAGGGCTGCAAGAGATGTTGAGCTAGCCTTGTATAGAAATTAAACTTAAATTCACTTTGTGAACCAATCCTTTTGAGACTTTTAGAATTTTAGTTACACCCATAAAAAAACCGAATAGCTAGAATTGTCAAATTTACAAAATATGGATAAACTAGCATATCATATATAAAGTTTAGTTTAATTAATGGTTATTACTCAGCTTTTAATTATAACTATAAATTATAATGAATCAAATAATGCATTAATCATTATCAGATCATATATCCAATTTTCATGTTTAAATTATACTCCATCTATCTTGTGTCTTTTTTAGATTTGGACAAATCATCTCGCTTAATTAATTAGTATTGGTTAAAAATATATTCAAAAAAGTGTATGATTTACAAAAAGAAATTTTTTATTAATTAATAGATTATTTAATAGTTTTAGGTTGGAAAATGTCAAAATGTTTTATCAATTAATTAAAGATGTTGATTAGCAATACTCGAGTTATTTTAGGCAACAATTCACCTAATAGTATAGACTTTTTGTTGGTTTATTAGTCTTGAGACTTGATTGAAGTTAACTCTTGCTATAGAAAATAGTACTTATCGAGTGGTTTATTATCTACTCATGCAGAAACGTAAGTATAATTTTTATATTTTTATTATTAAATTTTTTTAATTAAAAATAATATGTGTATAATTTTTAAAATTCATCATTCTACTTATTAGGTAAGGCATATGATTTAGTGTTTTTTATTTTTGGTCAAAAGGCATATGATTTAGTAAAGTTGGTCACATGGCATTTGTTAACTGGACAGAGTATTGGGCTCAACCCATTGTGAGGCTAGATTGATTCGTAAGTGATGTGAAATTGTTGAAAGCCAAAAATGTTCATTGTCATTTTCTTTCTTTCTTTTTTTAAAAAAGAATTGCATAGCTTTTCAAGAAAAAAAAATTTGAATGGTTTTGGTGACCTTGGGCAAAGTTTACTTAGAATATAAAGGAAAGAAAAATATACTAAGTCTCACGTGTTAAAGGCAATATAATATGTAAAAATATTAAATTAAATTATCTTATATATTTTACTTATAAAATATTTTTTACATTTAAGCAATATACAAATTAAGTTTAAAGGTTATATAACTAGTGAAGATACTACATTAAATTATCTTAAACATATTAGTCATAAGATATACATTTTTAAACTCATACTTGAGATTAACCTATTTAAATTCTAACCCCTAGAATGCTTAGATATTGCGAAGTAAAAGATAGAGAACATAATGAGAAGGCTGAATTTGACGACACAGAAAAAAGGACCATGGAAATCAAAGCTCATACATATGCCTATCAAGTATCAACTCATTGTCATTCATACACACAGAAGCGAATCCCTTAACACAGAAGGGATTGAATTTGGTCCACAAGTAGTGGAATTGGAGTGGGGAAAGATGTTGCTGGGAACAAAAAGCTAGCTACCTATAAATGTACATGCCAACATATATATATATATATATATATATGTATATATCATAGATCAATGGGTTCTTCTAGATCTCAACCCCATGTGTAGATATGAACTACCCCAGAAAGAATATTTCACTGTTAAAGCTCTAAAACTACCAGTAGTCTCTGCCATTTTGGGTCACCCTTATAATTCGTGGATGGCAATTATTTGATATATTTAGTTTTCACTTATGCACCTACTACCTATATTTTTTTGTACAAGTATTTTTTTATTAGAGAAAATTTTATTTAAAATATTATTAAGAATTAAATATAAATATTTTTTTAATATTATAAAAAATTAATCATTTTTGCTAAATTCAACACTCATTCGTGCACTCACCCATATATATAGAGTACCTCAAAGTTACACTCTGCCTCACATATTAAGTCCTTCTAGGTACCTAATATGAAGAAAACAATATAAGAAGGATATGAATTTCCTAAAATAAAATAAAGAGGTGAAGTTTGTAAAATATGAGAAAATTAAAAAAATTAAATCCTAATTCATTCAGAATAAATTTTTTATTTATTTCTCTCTTAATTTTTTTTGTCTCTCTTTACTTCAAAAACTTTACCTTATAAAAAAATTATATAGAAAATGTTTTTTCCATAAAAGACACTGAACCAAATTTTCTAAAAACGAAAACAAGTCACTATTGCATTTAGAGCGGAGATGTATATGAAAACTTGAGAAATTTGAGTTGTTGGAAGTTAAATTGTGCATCAAAATTTGTACATGAAGATAAAATATTGTTTATAAAAAATTTGTAGATAAACGAATTAAGGATACGACTGAGTTCTAGAGAACTCAATCTCTTCATAACCAAATCTTTTGTTTATATATAACAATCAGAATTCAAGCGTGCGAGTGAAAAAAAAAAAATGTTGGTACATATATATTAAAAATGGATGAATAAGTGATAATCAATGATCATATGTATATAACTTAATTTTTTTAGCTATCAGTTCAACATTAGGTGCTAAGTTCTAACAATATGATCACCAACTGTGTAAAGAAATATCAAGAACAATCATAAAGTGCTATATATTACATCACAAACCAACCAACAGATGTTTCTAGCACTACATTGTGGGTCGTTGACTTTGGATTGTATTAATCCAATTTCGTGTCACCAATTTGGAATTTTCCTATTTATGGCCGTGGCAATGTGATAATTCTGACAACTCCATCATTTTGATTGTCTCAAATACTAATTTTTTATTGATAATATGGGCATCCCACCAAATGTTGCCTCTATTTGGTGGGATCTCTCTTTTCTCTATATATATATTACTAGCTTTGCTTTGCTTTGCTTCCTTCTGTAATGAAATCACATTCTGACTTTGGCTTTATTCTATACATCGCCACCCTCCACACAGGTAAGACTAGCTAGCTATCTAAGACTTTATATATTGTACACTTCAATTAATTCTCTTAATACAAACTGAGTTTATATATATGTATATATGATTTTTCTAGATTGATTTAATATAGAGGATTTAAGAATGAGGATTGCAACACTTGTGATGGTAGTGTTGATAATGGTGAGTGTATGCGTGGGTGAGAACAAGGAGGCGTTACTCAAGGATGGGATGAAAATGAAGGAGGTGCTTTCAGTTCCAGAACAAGAAGATGATGAAGTAAAGGACAATCCAAGTTATGGATATGGTGGAAGCACTGTGAATAACCACCACCGTATCCCCCGGGAGGACTTTAACAATAATGGAGGAGATGGAAATGGCTAATTCATATATATGGCTAGCTCCTTGTTTGTGGAAGAAAATAGCTTGAGGTTTAGAAATTAATAAAAAGATACTGCAACGTTTGCAGGGATGTGGCTATATATATAATCTCTGTTTCCACTTATGTATGAAGAACATATTGCTGTAATAAGTGATATATATAATATTTTGTAATAACATGCGTCGCTGCATGTCTGTCTTTTCCTTCTTCTTCTCCCTCCCTCTTTATAATATATACTAGTGCACTGGTACGTGTTTTTTATCATTAATGTTACTCTCACTTAAAATATCATGGCATGTGAACTATTTTTAAAATTAACCTCGATCGTTCCTTTTAAGATGGCAAGTTCTAATGTGTTACCTACTTACCATTCCCTTTTCCCTTGTTCTGATTTAAAAGTGATTTAAATACCATATCTGCAAGGTTTAAGCAATTATTTCCTGATTTAATGGAGAAAGAAATGGTTAAAAACTATGGTACGTAGCTATTAGCAACTTCGTTTGCTTGATTATCGATCAAAAATTAAAGTAATTGTTTGAGAAGCCTGGAAAAGCAATAATTTCATTACGGGATAGCTCCAAAAGCATTTTGAAGCTCGAATTTGAACTTGGTGGAAAGATAATCTCGATTTAGTCTCATTTTGAAGATTTATTAGTGGGTGGTGAAAACAATATATAAACTCTGTTGACGGAATCGCTTCAAAAGAAACAGAACTATATATAGCGTCTAGTTTTTAATTTGAAGGCCCAAGTTATAGAGCAAATTGACATCCCAAGCAGCTAGACCTGCTGTAGTACAGAGAATCTGCTCTCTCATAAATCCACTTCTATATGAATATAGATAGTAACTACTTAACACCATTAGTCTAAGGGTTACTCAATGCAGTCACACATCATAGCAATCTAACCAATAGACTTCACTCATGGTGGAATTTTCCAATATTTTATTTATCAACTTAATCATCTTATCGGTTAGATGAACAATTTTAATGGGCATTGCACTAAATCTGAACTCATTGTCATAGTAGGATTTAATTCTTATCAACTAAATCATTTTAAGATCAATACGTATACAATATAAAAATAACTATAACAAACCATATACACCCTACGCCGTTTGCTCCTCTTCCTTCCCCTATCCTCATGAGATCATATATACACAGCATTCTAGTTATCACTGGTGCCTTGTGACACTCCAATTACCCACTTATTCCAAACATACTCTTTCGAAACATTAACACTGCACAATCAAGTAATAATGTGCACACCATGCAATTTTTTTTTTTCTTTATATGCGTCATAAATAGATTTGTTCATTGAACATCAGAAATTTCTTTCTTTCATCTGCTTTCATTTTTTTGTTTAAGGATCTCCTAAGAGCATACAGAGTCCCAGAGTTACCCACATACAATCCGGAAAAATGTAGATATTGAAGGAATCTAACATAAAAATTTTCTAATATTTCCGGAGAAATCTTACACCCCAAACTTCTTTTTCCTTGCCCAAAATGACAATTAAGAGCTTATCTAAAACTACCATAGAGAAATGGTAGCTTAACAAAGTTACTTCGTTGCACCCCATCTTTCTCAAATTGCAACTCTCCATCTTTGACACATCTCCTAGTCAGGATTTACCATCTCCTTTCTAACTTTTCTAGCCCACAAACTCGTGGATCATATGCTCTCCAAAGTGACGTCTAAGTTGGTCCTCCTGCTGTAAATGTTGTCGCTGCTGGTGTTGTACACCTTCAACCCCATGTCTAAGACCCAACGTTAGTGACACAGACCCAAGTCCTCCAACATCAAGACCACCACCACGCCTGTATGGTACAAAACCCATTAATGTCCCATCCATGTTTGGTGTAATCTGACATTCCAATTTCGACCGCTTCTCTTGATTCCATTGTTCTGCACTAAGAAACCCCTCTCCCTCCGAATTCCCACCCAAGGAATTCATTTCCGAACACTGGAATTGCTTCTCAGGTATTATTTCATCTCCATGCTTACCAAACTTGTTTACAGGTTCATCAACTAGAGCTTGTTGTTGGCTGCTACCTTCAGCAGCCGAGGTTCCCTCATTCTTGCTGCCACCCACTAAGCCTTTTGTTTCAAGATTGTGTATTTCCTCAACCATTGGCTTCCACACACGGACTCGAGCATTTATGAACCAATTTGATACCTACATATTACTCATTTATATCAACATTACCACTCTCAGTGACACGAAACAGACTAGAGAAGAAAGCTAATATTATAACACTGCAGCATTAATTATAAAAGCTCAAAGGACAAAAGCAGGACTAAGAAAACCAAACAAAAATACTCAATTTATGACGGTCAAAGAGATAAATGCTGCAAGAGTTGGCCCATGAAAGAAACAGCCACGTGATGGTGATTTACTAATCAATCAGGCAAATAAAAAAGGACAAATAGACACGTAGTAATGACATTAAAAGGAGTAGACCCCTCCCACCTGGTTTCGGGATAGACCTGTTTGTGTAGCCAACATGTGTTTATCAGTGTCCGTGGGGTACCTGAAAAGAAGTCCAAAATTCAATACCTCATATTTTCTACTTTAGTAAAAAGAGATGGAGGGCCATAGTTCATACGGGTGAAGAAAATGCTCAAATAACCAAGCTTTAAGAATTGCCACCGCACGTTCTGGCAAGCCTCTCTGGGGCCTCCACACCTGTTGAGGTTCAAGAAAGCCAGTTTTGTTCTTCTGAAAGCCTTGATCTAAATATCTTAGCCTTGCCATATCAGTGTCAAGTTTACTACTTGTACCAGAAGTGGATCCTGACAAATCTTCCCCCAACATTTCTCTGATACACTTGACCTGATCTAAGATAGCATTTTTTAGGCACCTGAAGTGTTTTGTTACCGACTTGAGAGCCATGGAGATGTAAGGGGTAGCAGAACTTAGACCTGCAACTGACTCAAAAGATGAAACAACCATTTGCATTTGTTGATGATACTGCTTGTATTTTCTGGTAACCTATTATGGTCCAATGCAGAAACAGTAAAAGTCAATCTTTTAGACGCATTTATGGACTTCTATAACTACATAAGCCAAGGAATTAAGGTATTTAAAAACAATTTAATATTACGTAAATCCAGAAGGATCAAGACATCATAACATGCCTAGAGTAATGATGGGGAGAAAAGAATTTTATAGCATTATGATTATTCCTCATTATAATAATCAGGCTTTCCTTGTTGGTTAAAATATAGCAATCATATCCAATCAGACAGAAAGTTACAATATCATAATACGCCAATTTCAGCAAGCTGTTAGCAACCAGGTAGGGTTTCCTTCCATGAAATTCAATTTGAGGGTGTTTAAAACAAGAATTTTGCTAACTAGTGCCCTAAGGGCATGGTTTAAAATTTCATTTGATTGACTAATGAAGTTTTTAAACATTAAAAATTATTTTTGTTGACATTTTACAAATTTTAAGACATTAAATGCTCTTTCAACCAATTAGAGAAAATCTTAACAAATGCCCACTCGTTAGCAAAACCTTCAAACAAACAGATTATAGAAATTTGAATAGCACCGCATGATTAAAGGATAAAAGAGGCAGTTAAAGCTGAAAGGTAATCAAATAGTATGGTTCCAGCTCCCAAGTAGGCAGGGATCCTCGATAAAATATGTTAAAAAAGTCATTGGTTTTGCAATACATCACAGGTAAGCGAGTCCATGAATGCGTGTGAAGTCTATGCCTACACAAAAAAGTGTGCGATAGGCAAGATCATTTGTTTATTTTCTTGTAAGAAAAACAATTAGCAAATAGAGTTATATGGCAAATAATTAGAGAAGGAGACGGAATTACCAAATAGAGGAGACGTTCTGCTAAGGAAATAAAGAAAAATTACAAGTTACAGCATAAGAACACTCCAGTTATGCCAAATATCATTAAAGGTATCCCTCTATATAAAGACACCATTTAGGGACAGCAGTTATTGCCAATTTGAAGAGCCAAAATCATTTTTGTAGTGCTTATAAATATGCATACTCAGATTCAACAACATGATGCAAAATCTGCTCTCCTTTTCAAATAAGACATGAATAGCATAATTGTAACAAATAAAGAAGAATAAAAGGTCAACGCACATGGAATAATGTCACAAAGACAAAATAAATGACAAAAAAACTACTTTAACGCACATTACATAATCAGCATGTTCACTATGAAACCTAAAATTGAGCAGGAAGTTCAAATAGAAAATTAAATCCCAAAAATCAGTTTGTGATGGGTATATACACACACTAAAAGCTATTAGTCACAAGATGCTCTCAGGTCAAAAGTTAATATCTCCGTTAAAGACCCTTCCTTTAATTAAAACATTAAATCCAAATCAAAATCAATTCATAGAAACTGATAAATATTAATCAAGAAAGGGAATTTTGATTCTACCTCTAGAAGGCTCCAAAAACTTAGAAAAATTCCATTATAATCGACACAACGTATACATTCCTAAAACACTATTCTCTCTACTCTCTCCAGCCCACACTGATTAAGCATCAAAGTTCGTGACAGAGTCCTCAACTTTCTCGTGTCATTTGATCCTCTCTTTTGATTTGTGGGCTTCTACTGCCTATGACATCAAGCCATCAGATCAACCTCCCGATGAAGTTATACAACAATAACAACAAACAAAATTTTTTTTCACAATCGGCTATATGAATCAAATGATGCCAACATATTTTGTCTTTTCTCATTTCTACAATTAAGTTATTAATAGTCAAATTTATCTTAATAGTTTTTTTTATTATTTTTTTTTTGTTCTCCCAACTTCTAGTTATTGAACAATCTACCATTTGGTCAACTTCTTGTACAACAACCTCTACTTATCTCCTTTATACATAATCAAACCACCTAAAACAAGTTTCTACTAACTTTTCTATGATAAGTGCTACCTCAATTTTTTTTTCAATGCCCTCATTCCTAATATTATTTTTTTTTTTAGTGCGATCACTCATCCAACACAACATTCACAATTCTATAGCGTTGAATTTTTGCTCATGTTTTATTGCCCAACATTCAATACTTTCCTATCACAAATAACACCTAAAGCCTTTTTTTCCAGTAAAATTATAATTTATCAAAAACATTGTAAATTTGCTTCTAATTCTCAGGTGAGGATTAAGCGTTCTTTATATGATGGAGCACAGGTGAAGCAGCCAATTGAATTCAAAGGAAACATAAACAAAAAAATACAGCAGCATCAACAATGAAGAGTCCCAAGAGCAACAATAACCAAGCAAATGAAAAAGTCTACAGGTCTTGGCAAGAGAGGGGTGACTCATAAGGCGTGCAAAGAGCAATACAAACGGGTCAATAAAAGAGACTAATGAATAATGTAGTATCAACAATAGCATTACATCAACTAAACGACCGAATGTAATGAGACCCTTTTCATTTTTCCCCTTGTCTTTCTCATCATGTGAAAACTATAATCATGCTAATTTTAACCAAGAGTTTATAAATGCGATGTGGTCCAATAATTTAAGCAACTTTGATATACAAAATTGGCAAGTCATGGTTCTTCAAATCTATTGCAAACCACCTTAGATTTACTATATTTCATCCTGAAAAGCTATCTAATGAAATAAAATACAATTTTCATTTCTGTATGCTATGTTATGAAGAATGAACTAAATATTGATAGAGCTAATATTTTATTAACGTATATGTTAAATATTATATATATATATATGACAGTAGAATAAGCTTCGAAATCCCCCAAATTCATCATATCAAGCAACCAAAGAGGGAGTGCTGTAAGGTAGATCGAATATTTCTTACTAAGCCAAATTATAATACAATTACAGCGTTACATAGTAAAAATAAACAATGCATTCATGAGATTTGCTCCTTTATACGCACAACCTCGGAAGAGCGCCAAATAATAAAGGCCCAAAACAAGACAACCCCACTTTCAATCTTTTGGTCTTGTCACTTGTCAGCAATCCCAAAAAAAATTGATAAAAATTTATTATAGTCTTATTTAATTCTAAAGATTTCATCAATAATGTTGATCATTTCAGAAAAAATTGCTTGCACACTTGCTCTAACTTAAATTATCACTCAACTTCCCAATTTTTTTCGACGGCTTAGTACTATATGAATTACCATTCTAAATAATTTTGTTCATTTGGTTCAAAAAAAAAAAAAAAACTCATTCAAATGCAAGAAAGAATGCTAATGCTAGTTCCTTTTCCCCATGTTCATTTGACAGCGAGATGTCATAAGCCTTACACAACCTATCTTTCAACATCTACTTGCTACACACGGCAATGAAAAAAAATTTTGGCTGTTTCTCACGGCTCACGAGTAAATTTCTGACACACATTATGCCAAAACCATACAATACAAGACAAAAGGAAAATCATGAAATAGGCTATAAGAGGCAGTGATTAATAACCAACCTCCTCTTGCATGTACAGGAGCTTAGCCTTTCTTTGTTGATACTCCGGCCGAGAAGAATAACCAAAGCTTCCTCTTGCTCCACCATCACCGCTATTTTCCTTCGAACCATACAAACCACAAGACGAAGTACCTGCATTACTATCTTTTATACTAATCCCACTATCAGATGCATTAACCGCTTCAGAAACACCACATGCATTAATGATGTTTGGACCACACAGGCTGCAGAACTCATCCAACAACTCTTGGGCTGGCTTCAAGAATCTCGAACTCTTTAAAATGGTAGCATATCCAGTAAAGGGCCCAAGTGGACCCACACTTCGATAACCACTGGCGTTTGAAGCTATACCCACTAGGTCTTGTAGTGACTTTCCGCAATCTTTAGTCACTATGGAGGAGGTCTTCATGACAGATTTCGTGGATTTTGAATATTGAGGTTCATCCGATCCACGTCCATCCCCAAATGGAAACCCGGTATTCTTGGATTGTGTATTTGATGAAAGCGACAAAGACAATCCCTGAGGATTAATGGAATCTCTGAAATTGGCATTCTCAAAATTAAACTGATTTGATTGATTATGATTTCCCGTCCAAACGCCAAGCCCAGATTGATGCATCAGTGAAGCCACACCAGATCCTTGGGCACTAATAGAAGCTGATTTAACAATATCCTGCAATGTATTCTGATAGAGTGGAGGTGGAGAAGAAGGCGGATTCAATTCCCCTAATTGTCTTTGGATGAGTTCGTTATAACTAGGCTTCGCCAAGTGCTGATACACAGACACATTATTATTATCGAGTTCCGAAGCAAAATTAGTGTTAGGA
The DNA here is from genome assembly GCA_031216115.1 of Senna siamea. Lineage (NCBI taxonomy): Eukaryota > Viridiplantae > Streptophyta > Magnoliopsida > Fabales > Fabaceae > Senna > Senna siamea. Next base: position 18,779,951 of record CM062356.1, read on the forward strand.
TTACTGGATTCATTAATTACAGAACTGCTTCCATAATTTAGCATCCAATCGTAACCCAGGTGATCACGTGGTTCAGATGATGGTGCCGGGTCAGAAGAATGGGGAAATGAAGCATAGTGAGGCATCATTAGTCTACTACTTCTGGGTTGGTCTGCGGCAGATAAAGGATACGACGGTGATGAAAAATTGGCCATCTCTGATGAATAAAAAGCTGGCTCGTAAAGCATGTTTGCATTTCTAACATTCCTAACTTGAAGAAGATCGGAGTTTAAGCCTGGGTGTAGTGACAATTGCTCAATATTGGTAGGGAAATCTTCTAAATTCTGGATTCTCAACTTATCACGCCGAATCTGTTGTGCTACATGCGATTCAGGCCTTAGACCGCTCATTCCAACGAAAACAATCTACCACTGCTCAAAAACAGCTTCCAAAGAAATCCTCTAATCCTGATTGCTCACCTGCAAAAAATTCACCATGAGTTCAGATGTTTTACAAAATCAATGGGATCCAATATAGTGAAGTTTAGAAATAGTTTCGAGTTTCGACCCAAAACTGACAGACGAGCAGGAAGGGACACGAAAGGTGGAAAGGAAGCTAACTAAAGTCGTGAACAATTATTAATGTGAGGAGGAGCTAGTAGTTGAAGAAAATGACATTTAAAAAAATGCAAGAAAAATGGGAAATAAAAGAAATATCACCAACGAACTTGGTTGCTTAGAAGAGGGAGTAGCTAGGATCAATTATCTTTCTTGCACAAGCTGAAATCAAGCGTGTGGTCGCAATTCTTTTCTCTCAAAAACAAAGAAAGCTCGGGAACCCTTCCCTAATCAAACCCAGAGATGTCACTATTTCTGTCGCATACATACTTTTCCACCAAACAGTACAATCCCAATTTCAGTGTCGGTAACCTTCAACATGAACCACCCGAATTAGCACCCACCAAACGCAAAACAAAAACAAAACCAAGAGTGTATGCCCTCTCCAGTCTCCACCTACGTAAACCAAAACTCCCAACTGTATAAACATACTAAAACCCTAGTTTGATCTCCCTCAAACGGATCTGCTTGTTCGCACTCTCACCAACCACACACAGCCTCATGAATCTGTAACCGCATCCTTTCAACTATAAATTATAGCTTGTGCAGATATAAAATCTGAATTTCTCTCTTTCTAACCATTAAAAATAAAAAAAGATACAAACACAACGACGTTAATTTACCATGTAGTGGCGGAGAACTAGAGAATGAAAAGCATGAAACGGTAATGAACGAAAGATGAGGACGAAGAAAGTGGTTTTTGGGGGAGATATAAGGTGTTGGTCCATTTACTCCATTATTACCAGAAATTTGCTAGAAAACAAAAAATATAGTTTGAATACAGTTGACAGGTACAGTTATTCATTATTACCTTGGGAAAGAAGTAGCAGTAGCCGGATCGCAAGTTCATGACAGTAGAAGCAGTTAAAATTCCGATGAGGATAGGCTTGGGAGTGCACATTCCGGTGAGCGTAGGGAGCAAATGGTGAAGAACGAGAGAGAGACAGAGAGAGAGAGAAGGCACACTACACTACACTACACTACACTATACTGCACACACACCCAACAATGATTGCAATATGCGATGATCGGGCGTTACCTTTAACGTGTAAAGCGCGCTTTACCATAATTAACGTAAAGTCACCGTTAATTAAATTACTTCACTCTTCAGCTCTTGCAATATGTTAATTAAATTATTTAATTTTTACGAATTTATTGCATCACTTAATTATATGTTCTATGATATGGTCTCGATTTGGACTTTGGCTTTGACCCTTTCTTTATTTTTTCTATTTTTTCAAAACAAATATTCTATGCATGTGTTGATAATGAGAAACACCCTCTGTTATGACCTTAATTACGGGAGTACCACGGTGAGGTAGTGCTGTTAAATTCACTGCCAGTAATATGTACGGTGAGTGACAGCCATCGACCTCCAAACTTCACAGACGACAATTCCAATTTGTGAGCTGCTCCTGCGTTTCATTTCTCGAACGGTCAAATTGATGGCAGGTGTTTTAAGTCTATTCAAATTAAATGTTCAGAACAAAAATTATATTAATTTTAAAATTTTAAAAAAATCATATTAAAATAACTTTGGAACTAAGTTAAAAGGAGTGGGAAATTGGGAATAGAATAAAACGGGGTCGTGGGACACATTCCATTTTAGTGAAAGGTAGGCTGCTGGTGTTGGTGAGAGAATGCCAAATAAAGTAGTAAAACACTAATTAATATAATAATGTAATATATATATATATATTACATTACATTACGTGTAGTGTAGTGTAGATAAAATTGAAGAAAAAATATATGTAGGAATTAGGAGGACTGAAAAAGTTAAAAGCAGGGGCAGGGTGATATAGCATATGTTGGTGTTGGACCACGTGGGTCAGTCCAGCTAGAGGTATTGTTGATGGAATGGAATGACGACACTATCACTCACTCACTCCTCCTCGTTTAGGACAATTGTTAAATTGTGATTGTGATTGTGATATGATGGGTATCACCAAAATTATATATAATTAAATTACTCTGATATATATATACATAAATAATTCATAAATAATGTTTTTAAGATGGAAATGTGTGACAAAAAACATGAGCGTGGTTCGTGGAGATTAGAGAAAAATGGAATCCAAGGGTGGAGATTAAGTGGGAAAATGGAGTGTGTGGGAAGAAGAGAGAATAAAGAAGAGAAGAGTCAGACAGACAGAGTGAGATATATGTATATATGAGATGAGGCTAGAAATTGAGTGTGACCAGCTTTTCTAATTGTATCGGTAAATGGAGATATTACCACTGCTATTAACCAAAAGATCTGCTGCTTCACTCCGACATTCGAGAAACTCTCTGTCTACCTGACGTCATTTACAATCATCCTCTCTCTCTCTCCATTTTTCTCATTTTTATAATTATTACATCCTATTTGTATTGTACCCATAATTTTTCTTCGCTTTAAATATGTATTCATGTTAAAAATAGTGTCAAACTAAAATAAGGAGCATTAATGAGTGTGATGGGGGAAAGTTATCCACATGTAAGAATTAAATGAAGAATTCAATGGGTATACGTGTGTGTTGGGCCAAGAAGACAAAACCAACCGCTATACTTCGTATCAAGTAATCGCTAATCAGTGATACTCAGATTCGTGTCTTTCACTGTCCACTTCCTATACTCTCTTCTCACGACCCATGGGTCCCCATATTTAATAATAACAACCTACCCACATGCAATAATTAATAATATTCAATTTTGACCACTCTTTCTTTCATCACCATCTTAGTTTCTCACTACCAGCTCAAACCAGACGAATGGAAATAGAGAGGGAATGTATAAAAAGGAGGCATAAAAAGAAAACACAACAAAAGGAACAATGGGTGGTAAAGTGGGAGTAATAGATGTTTAATTGTGGTGAGATAGTGAAGTGAGATATTAATGAGTGAGCACAGTGTAAAAACACCCTATAATGCCTATGTATGTAAATAAATGGGATGCTAAATAGATGCCTGCGAAAATTTGACAGTACTATAAATGTTCATAGCAGGGCTTGCCCCAGTGTGAGTGTGTGTGGGTGCCTTCTGCCCTTTGGGTTTGTGCATCACAACACCCTCTCCCTCTCAGTGCATGTCGTTGTCAACCTTTCATTTCTTTCTTTCTTTTTTCCTTTCTCACTCTGCTTCAGTCGTTCTTTTATTTTTAATTTATTTTCTTCCCCTTTTTGGCACTTTTATTTCCCTATATTCACGCCACTGCCACCACCACATTTTATTAAATATTTTAACCAAAATATATTTTATAACTCTTGTTAATAACACTATTTTTATATTCAATTATTTATTATATTTTTTAATTAAAATTTAAAACAAATAAATTATATAACATATACATATATTAATATTTGATTAAAAATTTTAACAAAAAAATATAAAAATCATATTTAAATTTTTTTTTATTTATAAACATCCTTTCATCAACAATAGTGATTTAAAATGAGAGGTACTTTTGCTGTTCATACCCTGCCACCCATTCTCCTGTCGTTTTATGCATTTTGGGTAACTCCCAATCCCACATGAAAAGTCAAATTAAAAACTGCCATTAATTAGTAAAGAAAGCAACGGCGTATGTGGTTCTCAGCTTTTCTCATGATCTCCCACATTAAGCTTTTGCGATTTACCTCACCAATCCAAACATTCTTTTTCCTTCATCGTATCTTTAACTAAATTTTTAAAGTTACATTATTTTGGCTACTTCCTTATTCAGTTAAGTTGGTCCATGTCTATCAATGATATATAATTTAATAAAGTAAGATTATTATATTATTCTTAAGTATATATATTTCTTTATTTTTCTTTTAAGTAAAATTCTTTTGAACTAGTCATTCTCATCTCACAAGTTGCTTTTCCACCTCGAAACTATCGCCGACCATGTACAAAGTGAACTGCATAATGAAAGAAGTTTAACAATAAAGAATTAAATTGAAAATTATATAACGCAATAATTAGGTGCACTTAATTAGTAAAATGAGTGATTGAATCTGTTTAATTATTTATTCGGTCTTTTAATTATGATGAAAGTGAGACAGTAGCAGTGGTGCATGCATGCATAGTCAACACAAAGGAAGGAATTTCAAGATGATGGTTGAAGAAAGAGGAGGGTGCAGCTAGCTAGGGTCTATAAATGCTCTAGCTTCAAGGAAGAATATGAGGGAAATTTCACGAAAAGGTGGGTGGATAATGCTTAATAGATATATAGGATGAAATTTCAGTCACGTTGATGATCGCTCTTCGTTTGCTTAATCAGTCAAAACGAAAAGCATCTGAAGAAGAAGATGTGGGGTCGCTCTAGCTGTGAAGGGAACATGTTCTTTTTCACATTTTTTAAATCTCTCGAGTTCAAAGTTACTTAGGGTGTTTCCCATTTGCCACAATGGGATGTGAATCAATCATGAACCTTTTTTACAAAAGGGGTTTCAAAGAGAATAGGTATACACGTTGAAAAATAATGCTAGAGTGATAGACTTAGAAAAAAATTTAAAAAACAATTTAGATTATTTTTTATTAAAGAATTTAATAAAAAAATATAAAGAATTTTATATAAATCTAATCTAAAAGTTAAAAGATTAATTTTATATTTATATTATTTATATTTTTAACAAAAATTAATATTTATATGATATACAGAATTTATTTATTTTTTAAAAAAATTTACATTATTTATTTTAATTAAAAAATTTAATAATAAATATATATGAAACTGGATATGTAATATGATAACATTTTTATATATACACAGTATCAAATCACGCAAGGCTTCAAAATTTGACATTATTAGATGCCCACTTTCCGTTATAGTTTCTGCTTTTTACTGCTTTTGCTTTTAGAGAAAGAGGGGGCTGTAACAATATTTACTCTAACGAAAAAGTGACCCTTTTACCACACTGTTGATTAGTGAAGCGTTCGAAACAATGCCACTTACTCTATAGCTTGCTTTAGTTTAATTTATTCTAAAAAATCTAATATTTGAGTACCTAGGGTTCGTTTGAAATTGTTTTTAATATTTATTATTTTTAAATAATTCTTTTAGATATAATTTTAATAAAAAAGTGTCATAAAAATAGTTTATGTTTAAGTAATTTAATAAAAAAATACTTTTATTAGTATCTGAAAAGAAACTTTATAATTTAGACAAAAAAATACTCTTGTAAACTTATAAAAAAGGATATATTTACATTTAAAGTTTTATTAATATTATTTAAATAAATAACTAATTATAAATAATTATTATTAATATTTAATTTTTAGTTTTTTTTCTCTTAGCCAAAGACAAAAGTTTTAATTTTTAATTTATACTCTAAAGTTAAAAAACTGTTTTTGTCATCATTTAAAAATATTTTGTTTAATTTTTTAAACACTTTAAAATTTTAAACTAAGTACTTTAAAAAAAAAAATTAACTTCTCCATGAAAAAAGCAATTTCAAAGAGGCTCTTAGTACATGCATCGTGAGTAACGGTGTGTGAAGTAAAAGTACACTTTATTAGAGATCTAATTAAAGCTTACAAAAAATTATAAAGTATGCTAATATATAATTAAAGGTACTTTTTTGTACGAATATAAAAAATTAAATGAACTTTTGTCCTGAAATAGGAAATTAGCGTTTGCTTTTCCTGGTGTTTGTCTTTATTTTTACTGAAAATAAAAAATATGACTAAAAATATTTTTAGTAAAATTTAACAAAAAAATTATCTACAAACATTTTTATAATAATCAGTATTATTTTTGTAACTTTTTTTAAAAATAAACTATTTGATTATATAAATATTATCATTTAATTACAGTCAAACTTAAAAATTAAAAAAATATTATAATCTTTTAAATAATTCAGTTAAAAATAAATATTATCAAAATCTTAAAATTAGAGTAATTAAGATTAAGGGAATGATTAATAAAAAGTTAAAAAGGCCAAACTCTTAGATAGCATCCCTTCAGAGTAAAAAGTTAATTTAGCGTGACAAACTCACACAGTCGTATTTAGTTTCACTTCGAAAATGTCTTTGGATTGACAAGAACCCAGATCATGTTTGTCCCTTACTGCCATGTCATGCATCTTTCCTTTTTTTTTTTTTCTTTTAAATGAAATTTTCATCTTTTTAAGCCAAAAACTAACATTTTGTTCATTAACTTTTTATGAAATTTCAAGTTTGTCTCTCATCTTTTTAATTAATCCAATTTCTTTGAGTCATATGTGAGTTCATATAAAATTATTTTTGTTTTAAAAATAATTGAGTTAATAAAAGAATTTAGACGAGACACATATAACAAATTTTTTAAAAATTTTTTTTTTGGTTTTTGAATATTTAAATAAAAAAAATTTTAAAATTTTTTGAAACATTTTGACATCATCTAAGTTTTAATTATATTTTAACTAAATTAATTTCACTTGCATTTTTTATATGAATGAAAACATTTGAAAAAATAAATAAATTGTATCAATTATAAATAACAAAATTAAAAATAAAATAAAATTAAAATCTCCTATAAAGCTAAAAGATAAAAATTTAGTTTTAGCCTTTTTAATTTGGTTTCATAATTTAAAAATATGCATTTTTATTTATTATTTTATAAAATAATTTAATTTTACCTTTATGTAAAATTATCCATTTAAATTTAGCTTGGAATTTAACAATCTATTAGTTTAAACTTTTTTATTTGTGAGAAACTGCTAACTCACATTCATGGAAGTTTCATGTCTTTTTTTTGTCTTTTGTAAATATTTTTTTATTAAAGACAATCATATTTAAAGTATTATCAGATATTAAATATAAAAAAATTTAATAAAAAATTTAATAAAAATTTTAATTTTAATTTATTACGTTATAATAGATTAATCTATTTTACTAAACTTAATCCCGTTACTTACATAATTCATATCTAAATTAGATGAGTAATATCACAAAATTAGTATACTATTAAATTTAACGATAAATTTTAGATGGATAAAAGGACAAAATGGTGAAATTGGTTATATATCTTCTCAAACCCACTAACGTAATCCCAGAAGAACTTATAAATATTGATCAAAAAAATAAAACGAAATCTTTATATTTGTTTATAAAAGATTACTATGAATAAGTTATTGATTGTGATAGAAGTAATTTTACAAAGATGGTATAAATTTAAATTTTAAAAAAATTATTTATTGAAAAAATTTTATTTTAATGCTCATAATAATAATTGTTCAAATGTTTGGTTTGGTTCAGATTTGTCTTAAAATTAAACAGAACATAATCAATTTTTAAAACGAATGAACCTTGTTAATTTTATTTTTAATAAATTTGGTTCGATTTTAGAATCGGTTTAATTTGTATTAACTTGACATTTTCATTTTGGAATATATTAAATAAAATTTTAAGTTGTTTACATTTTTTATATATTTATAAAGTCTAAAATAATAATTTTAAAATGTTGAAAACTATAATATTATACTAAATAACCAATTGTTAATTTTTAATCAAAATCCTAATCATATTAATAAGTAATAAAAATATTACAATTAATTAATTATATTATCTAATAAAATCATATCAAATATTCTTGTCCCTCAAAGCACTATATCCCTATAATTACTTAGAAAAGAATAAACAATTAGAAATAACTATATAATATAATTACAAAAAATACTTTAATTTTTTTCTATTAAGAGATAAAAATATTAAAATACATAAATACATATATATATATATATATATATATATTGTGAAAGAACCTTACAATTAGAGCGTAATACAATAAGATCGTAATGATGTCATAAGTAAAAGAAACAATAAGACCCAAGATGGTAGTGAGGACCATTTTGGACTAGTAAGTATTTAATAAACAACAGAGGTCATAAGTGAGCATGTCGAGAAGTGAGCATTGTTCTTATGTGGCATCCCAGTGTAGAAGGAGACCAGTTGTTTAGGAGCGATTAAGTAGGAGGTGGAGGAGAGGCGTGGGGCAAATATGGGCACAGATGATCTAGTGAATATTAAGAAAAGTAGGAATAGGTCTGCCTATTGATTATGAAGCTTAACCACGACATATATCCATCATCCAATGAGGCATAATAGGAAAAAAAAATAATATCAACCACCATGTTTGCATCGAGCAATGACAATTGCAGAGGTTTCAGAGGTCAGGGCAGGGCCGCAGACATTTGACTAAGTGGAAGTGCACGGAGTGGTGTTATGGGCATAGACAATCGCCAATTTTCCCTTACTAATGGATAGTAAAATTTCACGTGCCTATGTTTTGGTTCAGATCAAGCAGTCAATTGGATTAGGTTGTTAACCTTCCATAATGTATTTGTTTCGAGCAATCCAAATATTCTCCAGCATGTAAAAAGTTGTGAGAAGACTAATCATTAAGGAATGGCCGTCTGATTGACAAAAGATGCAAACCCGATAAAGGTAACTTTAAATATCCAATATAGGTAAATTTAATAGGTGGAGATACATGTCGATACCAAACCATAGAGCTTTGGCGAAATGGCATTAAAGGAAGATATGAGTGAGAGTTTCCTGTTGTGAGTGACAAAAGCAATAAGAGATTGGTACATAGAAGTGATAGAGGTGGAGGACATCCGCAACTAGTAATGCATCGTTATATGACTTCCAAATGAACAGTTAAAGACGATGAGTAATTGATAGTTTCCAAAAAATTTTCATGGAAAAAACTGTCTAGGAGTAAGAGAGGAGTTGTGGCAGGTTGAATAGAAGTCTGTAACGTTTCACTACTATGTACTTACCACTCCGACTAGGAAATCAAGCAAGGACATCCTGCTTATTGAACCAAGAGAACTGAAGTTGGGTTATTTGATGCAATAGGTGTGGGGTGTATAATTGTTGTAGTTTTGTGCGATCCCACCTGTTAGTAGTCGGATTAATGAACTCATGGAAAACTGCATGTGGTGATTGTATGTTAAAGGGTGTGAACCAAAACCTTGAATTAGGTTGGATATGGTAGTCATTTCCAACCACCAATCGAGTATTGGATGAGACATGGTGTTAAAAACTTGATGCTTACTAAGGAACCATTAGGTACAAAGTGAGTTTGGTCTTTCGATGAAACCCCATGTATGTTTAGTAAGTAAGGTCTGATTAAAGGTGTGAATGTCAAGGATTGCTACTCCACCCTGTTCTCAAAGGTAGTTAGAGTATAGAAGCATGCAGCAAGTGCATTTTAGGAAGGTTGACCTTGAATCTCTAAAAGAAGTTTGTTAATAAAGAATCTATTTTTTAGGAGATGCATAGGGGAATTTCCGTGAAGCTCATTTGGTAAATAGGGACGGCCTGGAGAACTGATTTGATCAATGTGAGATGGCCAACTTACGATAATAAGGATCATTTCCAACCTGCCAACTTAGCATATATTTTCTCAAGGAGTTTCAAATAGATGTAATTGGAGTTAATTCGACCATCAACATAAGTACCTAGATATTTACCAAGTGTGATTCCATGTTAGACAGAGAGGAGAAATTACCTTTGAGTTCTATGGAAGTGTTTGGGCTGAAAATGAAGTGAGATTTGATCGTGTTAATGCCCTAACCTAACATGGTATAATAGTCCTAAAGAATTTTATGTAAGGATTGTAACAAAGTTGTATTAGCCTTAAAAAAAAGCACTATGTCACTCGCATACATAAGGTGCTAGATGGAGGGACCACGACATGCAAACCAAATGCCTTGGAACTACTTGGTCTCTTCCACTTGAACAAGTATGGCAGAAATAACATTTGATGTGATAATAAATAGAAAGCGAGATGGCAAATCACCCTGCTTGATTTATCTTTATGGGGAGAAATTACCCACAATTTAGCCATTAAGCAGTAAGGAATATGATACAAATTAAACACATTGCATAATGATAGGGACTAAATGTTGTGGGAAGTTAAGGTGTAGTAAAACGACATGAATAAAGTTCTAGTTAAGCCGGTCATATACTTTTTCCATATCTAGCTTGAGAGCTCCTTAAGGTGTTTTCACCTTTTTAGCCTTATGGATAAAGTGCATGAGCCTCGAGGCTAAGGCAATACTATTAAAGATTTTTTGACCCTTTATGAATGCATGTTGTTGATGAGATATGATATCTTCTAGCAATGGCCTCATCCAACTAACCAAAAATTTAGAGATGATTTTATAAATGACATTACATTGTCCAATGGGCGTAAAAATCCTTGAATGTGACTTGTAAATTGATCTTAGGGATTAGTGTAATAAAAGTGTGGTTGACCTATGGAGCAAGTATCCTTGCATGAAAAAGCTATTAATCATGTTAATAATATCATGTCACAACAAATTCCAATGTTAGTGGAAAAGGACTACTAGAAATCCATCTGGGACAAGCATTTTAAAAGGACCTATTTGAAATAGTGCAGTATGAATCTCTTCAGCAGACATAGGAAGGGAGAGACGATGAATCTGATGTTGCATAAGAGAAGGTAGCAGAATGCTCTGTAATATATCCAAAATATGTTGCACAGATTGGTTAGAATCTTATTAATAAAGTTATTAAAAATAAGAAAGAGCCATGAGTTCAATGGTATTATAGTCATCAATCCAAATTCCCAATGGGTTCTGGATTCTAGTAACTTTGTTGTTCGCTCAACATTTGCAGATGAAGGTTTGAAAGTACTTCATGTTTTTATCCCCATTCAACAACCATATCTGTCATAATTATTGTGTCTAATTCCATTCTGATGTTCTATTCAACTAACAACTGAGTAAGGGAGTGATTATATATAAGGTTTTGTTAAACCTCTTGCAAGTTAGAAGAGAGGGTGGAGATAATATGTTAAAATTTACCAAACACATCCCTGTTCCATTTACCTAGTGCATTCATCACATAATTTAGTTTTGAACAAAAGGAAAAGGCATAAGAGCCAGATATAAGTTTGCATCAAGCAGTATATACAATATCAAAATATTAATCATGCATTGACCATATAGTTTTATATTGCTTAGGTCTACATTTAAGGGGTACATCAACAAGAAGAGAAACAAAAATTAGTGCATGGTCTGATGTAACGATTATTAGTATGGAAACCTTTGTTTCTGTGAACTTTTGCAATGAGTTAGCGTTAGTAAAAACTTGATCTAACCTCTCCCAAATTGCTTGATCACCCACCTTACCATTATGCCAAGTAAACCAGTTACGAAAAAAGAGCATATAAATTAAATTTAATTAAGAGATAGTATTAATAAAGATAGAAGCACCCAGAATTGAATGATTTATGCTCAACTTTTTTTATAAACACTGGATTTGGTTAAAATCACCCATAAGTAAACAAGGGTCACCAATGTAGGATGTAAATTCAATTAGGTAGTCTCAAAGGATATTTCTATCATTGAGTTATGGCGGCCCATAAACACAAGTAAGGTGAAAGTTGTACTTGATTTGATAAGAACCAATACAGTGATCTAATAGGAAAAATATTTAATATTGAATAGTGAAGTAAATTAGACCATGCCACAGCCAGCCCTCTGCTCCTACGTTGTACATTTAATATTTAATATCAAAACATGCTTGGTTTTTTGGTGCTTGACCAAATTTTATAAATCTAATTAGGCACATCATCTCTTGCTTGTTTACTGTGAAGAGTGTTGTCAAATTGTTTTTCCAATTTCATGAACATGATGGGTGGCCTAAATGTCACTTGGTGATAAAGCCTAAAACAGCACATTCCTAATGCCCATAATGTATAAGTGAAGAATTCATTAAATAAATGACACCAAAAGGGCCTATAAATTCTTAGAAAGTAAAAAAATATCTTGTAAAGCCATCTGAAGTTGGGTGTGGACTTAAGAATGAATTGAAAAAGGTCTAATTTGATGCGTGACAAAGGCCTAGTTAATTTACTAACTAATCCAAGGCCCATGTGGGAAGGAATGTTGGGAGTTGGCCCACTGATAGATATTGTCCCTATAGTCATTAAGTATAGGAGTAGAAAACCAATTTAAGAAGTCATGAAAAAATATGTGTCAGGTCATCAGTTAAAGTGCATATGTGATCCATGTCCATGTGTGTAGGTGTATTTTCCATAGGGGACATGTAGCCAACATGTGACGTAGAAGGGCGATCCTTGTTATCATGACTAGCCTAGTTAGGAACTAGTTCCATTGGAACCAAATTAGGAGAACATAGGTTAGTAGATGCTTTCTATATATCTGCTCTGATCAAGTCACACATGATTTCATCAAAATTCTTATTTCAAGGTATTAAGGCATTGAGGTTAAAATGCATGGTTTCGGTGGAAGCTAAGGATGGGTGAAAGACAAGTGTATGGGATGAGGTGGGTTCACTAAATTGAGTAAAGGTAAGGTGCTGAGTAGTGGTGATGTCATCTGAACTCGTGGCATGATGGAGGCCTGCATTGGTGTCCACATGTGGTTGTGGTAGGGTCTACATGGAATCTTCTTGGTTTTGTGCAGGAAGTTAAGTATCAACCTCCATGAACTCCGATGGATCATTGGAGGAAGAAACCAGTAAGTTGATTAACGATGGTGTAGGTGAGTAAAGAGATGTCGATGAAGAAGTTGAATCAAATGACCAATTGGCATGTATGACATTTGATGGACAGGTTGATGGGATAATATTATAAACTTTATAATGCTCACCAATGTGATTATAAACTACCTGGATTTTGGTTTTCTTCCTGTAATGGAATAGGTCTGATTTCCACAAAGGGCTTTGAAAATGAACATATTCAGGTTTTATCCAGAACTCCATACTATATTTTGCCACAATATCTGCCCATTAATGAGAAAATTCAGCATAAACCCTTGGCAAACCCCAATCACAATCATTGGAAATGTGTCTAATCCTCCCACATTGTTCACATATGCAAAACATGCATTTATGATTGCATGTGACCCAGATTTTTCATCTGTTACCCATGAGGAGGAAGAAACCAATTAATAGGGGTTAGTTGGGGTTAATCATAACCTTAACCCAAAGATACTCTAAGTTTTTAGAGGTGCTTTCATAATAATCCACCTTAAGGACCTTGCCGACCATGTCACCAAGTAGGTTACCAAAAGTAAAACACATTAACTCAAAGGGTACTCTGGTGAATCTAACCTATAAAGCCAACCTACCGACACGCAAGTCTAAAGAAGTTAGCCTAGGCCAACACTTATCCAATACTAGGAGGGAGTTCTGAACTGCCCAGGGACCATTGGCAAGCATATAGACTTGGTCAAATGTGTTGGCGAATTCTAAAATGAAGAAATTCCTGATTTTGATTCAAATGTGGATAGGACCCTGTAGGTGCTAGTTACCATTAATAATGGATTGAAGTCGGTTCAGCAGCATGTCCTTCCAATTAATTAGTGTAGCTAGCATACGGTTGGACCACATTACATATTGAACTAATAGAAATTGTGGTTGTAAGTCCAATAGTGGTCATTGTCTAGGAAAGAGAAATTGAAGTTTAGAGGCCCAGGATGAGTCAGTGGATGAAGTGTTAGTGGATGATGAAGAACGCAACGTAAAATGATTATCCAGTGAAACAAATAGCGTAGACATATTAACACCCTGTTGAGTAAGTAGCTAAGGCAGATATTGATAAATATGAAGGTAGATAACCTACTGAAGTTGAAGGCTAAGGAAAATAAAAAGCCAAAGTAGGACTAAGTGACGAAGGATAGTAAGAAAGATGGTAAAGGAAGAAAATTACGAAAAGAAGGTAAAAAGTTTGGGAACATAGGAGAGACACATGCAGTAAGAAGCTTGACAAATTACATATTTTAGGTTGAAGACTGTCCCTAAGTGAACAGGAAGTGTAGCTAGTACACGGTTGGACCAAATTGCATATTGAACTAATAGAAATTGTGGGTGTAAGTCCAGTAGTGGTCATTGTCTGGGAAAGAGAAATTGAAGTTTAGAGGCCTAGGATGAGTTAGTGGATGAAATGTTAGTGGGATGATGAAGAAGGCAATGTAAAATGATTATCCAGTGAAACAAATAGTGTAAACATATTAACACCCTGTTGAGCAAGTAGCCAAGGCAGATATTGATATATATGAAGGCAGATGACCCATTGAAGTTGAAGGCTAAAGGAAATAAAAAGCCAAAGTAGGACTGAGTGATGAAGGATAGTAAGAAAGATGGTAAAGGTATACAATTACGCAAAGAAGGTAAAAATTTAGGGAACATAGGAGAGACACATGCAGTAATTAAGAAGCTTGACAAATTACATATTTTAGGTTGAAGATTGTTCCTAAGTGAACAAGAAGTGTAGAGAATAACAGAGGAAATACTTACATTCGTGGAAATTATCAAAACAACTTCAAGGAATATTATGATGCCATCTATATATACATATATAGAAAAATGGTTTGGTTTGGCTCGGTCAAAACCAAAAAAAAGAAAATTATAAATTGACATTAACTGAACAAAACCATTTGATTTTGCTATTTTAAATACCAAACCAAACCAATCATTGTTTATTTTTAATTCGTTTGGTTTGGTTTAGTTTAATTGATTTGGTTCAATTTTGAACACCTTTACTCCTAAATCAATAAATATTTATCTTAAGTCTAATATAACTTAGAAATATCATAAGTTACTATTTTTCTTAAGGGTACACTACAATGTATATTCAACTTAAATTCTTTTGCCTAGTAAAATGATATATAAAAATCATATTCTTGAGTTAGATTCTAAATCTTCTATAAAAATAAGGAAAAATGCATATACTTTCTTTCAACTATCACTTAATTGCAAATATCCTCCTGAATTATTACTTGTGGCAAATACTTCTCTCTAATTATCACTTAATTACAAATATTTTCCTTGAACTATTACTTGTGACAAATATCCCCTCTAACTATCACTCAATTGTAAATACTTCTCTCCAACTATCATTTAGTGTACTCCTTTATATTTTCACAAGTTTTAATTTAACTGCAATTAACATCTTTCCATTAACATCGCTAAGTATTTCTTTTAAGAAAAATGGATATATCTCCCTTCAACTTAGTTACTTACAAATATCTCTCTAAACTATAAAATGTGGTATGGTTTTCAACTATGAATTTTACTTAGACATATTAATTGAAAAACAAAAATTTTTCCCTAAACTATTTGATTTTTTAAAATTTTAAATAAATTTTAAATTTTTATAGTCTCCAATTTCCTTCCATCACTCAATCTTATAAAAAAAAAAATGGAAACACATGAAATAACATTAATTTTTAAAAAATGACATTAGTAATTTTGGATGTAATAATTTATTTTTTATATTTTAAAAATTTAAATTTCATTTAGATATTTTTAAAAATTAAAATAGTTTAGGGAAAAGTATTTTTTTTCTAAATTAATAAGTCTAAGGACTTGGTTAAGAGTTTTGAAAAGAGCGGGGTGAGATGATTATTAATAGAGTGAAGTGAGTTAAACAAACCATTTCATTGATTAAGAGTTTTGAACAAATGAGGAGAGTAAATCATTTTCCATTATTTGGATGTTATTATATTATTAATGAGGTAAAGTGGTTTGAATGTTGAAAATTTTAATATTGCCCTTATATATAGTCAAAGTTTTTTTAAAATTTTAATACAAGTTATTTTATTTAACAAAACTCATTATATGTATTTTTTTTAATTTGTACACTTAATATCTCATGTTTTATTACTAATTTATTTTCTATCTATTTTTTATGATCTAAATATTTAATATAGAAATACAAAAAAATGATATAAATAACAAAACAATATATATAAAATAAGAGATAAAAAATGTACACAATAATGTCATAAAAAAATTTGTTTAAAGTTTATGGTCAAAATAAAATTAAAAGATACGTTCTTATTTATTGCATTATTCATACTTTTATTATATGTTATTTTGTTAAGAGAAAATAGAAATAAAGAGTTATAAGCAAATCTAAAATTTGCACAAGTTTAATAAGAGTTGGAACAAGCAGTTGTGCTATTGAAATAATAAGAGTAGAAAAAATAAATAAGTAAAAAATAAATAAATAAAAATAATAAGTAAAAATAATAAAAAAGAGAAAGTTAAAAATAGAACTAAAAATGTTAAAATATCCAAACTATTCCAAACTCCCAATTTAGAGGGATTTAAAAATTGGGGTGTCAGATGATTTGAAATGATTTCCAAATCATCCCTCTCCATTTGTCATTTAAACATCCAACCAATTGTGTATAAACTTAAACAATCTCACTTCACTCTAAACCACTAAACCACTCTCAAACCATCCTTCCAACAAAGCCCTAAATAAAGTTCATAATTGAATAACATTTATCATATTTTATAATATATGATGTATTTGTAACCATATGTTATTTTGTACTTTTCTTGACATAAATATTTAACGGTGTTAAATTTAAACATATAAAAGTAAGAATAGGATATTCGTCAAAAGAGATAATTTATAGAGTATTTACAATTAGGTGATGGTTAAAAAAAATATTTACAATTGATTAATAATTGAAAGAAGTATTTATAATTGAGTAATAGTTCAAAGAAATATTTATAACTGAATGATAATTTTAAAAAAGTATTTATCATAAATGATAAGTTATGAATATTTATAATAAAGTATTAGTTTGAGGAGGTTAATGTATTTTTTCTATAAAAATATTACACTTTCAAACTTATCATAGCCCAATGAACGTGCTAAAAATATTACATTTAATCAAATGAATGTTCACTACATAAAGGAATGTTTGGTAATTACGAAAGTATGATACGAATATCTGAACTTGGTTTTGAAAAAAAAAAAAAAAACGAAAGCCATGATTCCATAATTCCATATTTTACAGAGGATTGATTGAATTGGCCATCTATCATTATTTTTCCTATTGATTTGTATTCATTAGGCTATCATTATTGAAAAACTATAGCAGTAATTTTTTTGTAATTAATTTAAGTTTAAATGGAAAGTCAACATTTGCATTAAATATACTATATGTTTAGCATGTATAAAAATGCATGTAAATTTTTTTCATTTTTGAAATATATTATAAAATAATAATTATTAAATTTTAAAGTAATAAATTAAATAATAAAAAATTATTTAACTTTTTGTCTCACTATTTGCTTAAAATAATAACTATTTATTTTTTTCCCCTCTTTCTTCACATCATATATTTTATTTTAAATAATATATATTTTGTTAGACTAATAATCAAAAAATTTTATAATTATTATAATATACTAACTGCTTAACATGCACAAAAGTATATTTTATTCTTTAATTTTTAAGATATATTATAAAATAATAATTATTAAAATTTAAAATTTAAAATAAAAAATTATTTAACTCTCTACTATACTCTTCTAATTTTTTACTATCTTTATTTTTTTATAATTTATATCATATAATATATATTTTGTAAGAATTCTAGTCATATGATTTCAGAGAATATATATATATATATATATATTATTTTATCATCAATGATATTATATACCTCATGGAGAATAAATGTTTCAAAATCACATATACTCCGCATAACAAATCAATGCACTAGTATGGTCTCGTCAAGCTTGAATTTAGGAGTTTTGATCACTCTGCTAGTATACGGAAAGATCTTAGTGAGATTATCTTAAACCTGTTAATGGAATGTTCTTCTACTGTGTTTCTTAGGAAGTAGTCTCCTTGTTTTTCTCTTCTTTACTATATATATATGTGTGTGTGTGTAGCTTATCCCATTAACTATATATTTACAATGTACAGTAATGTGGGAAAAAAAAAGTTCTATTACATCTTATTGAGGATTTCAGAAACAGATTACAAGTGAAGGAAAGTACTGTTACCTAATATGTTTTCCACTGGCAATCTAATTTGGGAATTATCTACGATTATTGACCTTAGTGTAGCTTTTTTGAAGAATAAATAAAGGTCTGTATTTGGGCATTGCAGTATTTGCTTCCTCAGCATGTTTAATTGAATCGTGGGTCCCACGAGTTCTTTGGCCACTTCAAAGGTGTTAAAAATATATTTTATAATTAAAAATGATACATGTGTAATTTATAAAATTTATTTTTTAAAATTTTTTTACACATATTTTATTTTAATTAAAAATTTGTATAATAAAAATATAAGAAAAAATATATAAATATAGTTAATTAGAGAGAGGTGGGTAGAATCCGATCTATTCCTTTGTGTTTCAAAAGAGCAAACAATTCTATTGTTGGGGAGTCAAATGGGCTTGTGTTTCTTTCTCACTTGGTGTGGATCTCTTTCACACAAAGAACACAACCTGTTTGTGTAATATGTAATAATTGTGTTGTTCATGTGTTTACCTTATGTGTATACTTTCGCCGTGTAACATAGTACAAGCCCATTAAACGTTTCAGGCCGCCATCCATTGTTGTGACTTTGGAGTTTGGATACATCCCCTTAATCTTGACATAAACGGCCCATTTTTAAATCTGCATACAATGATGTCTGTCGGAGTAACACACCTGATAGACACATTCGGATTGCCACAATCTTTTTTTTTACATATTAAGTTGCTTAAATTTTGATAAACTATTATATTATTTTTATATAATATTAAATTTATAATTCATTCTATCTGTATACATTAAATTTAATTGTCTAATTTTTTTAAGAATACAACTACTCATTATATAACACTAAATATGTGTTTGAGAGGAGAAAATGGAGGAGATGAAAATTGGGAAGGAGAAAAAAGAGTATTTAATAACATTTTTTTATTTGATTTTTAAAATTTTAAAAGAAAAATAATTAAAAAATTTTATATTAACTCTTTTTAACATTTTCTATTTATTAATTTTAATTATTTAAACTTAATAAATTTTAAAAAATTTAAATAAAAAAAATACTATCACTTAATATTTTATTTTCTCTTCTTTTCTTTTCCCTTTAATTCTTTCTATTTCCTTCCTCTTTTTATTTCCAACACGTCCTAAAAGTTTGTTTGGGAGAGGAAAAATGAAAAAGAAGGAAAAGAAATAAAAAAAAATTTAGAGTTTGTTTAGACATTGTTATATTTTTTTTCTTTAAAATTATTTTATAAAATTAATTATGAGAATTCATTTTAGTATTATTTTTATGTATTTATATATATACTATTAATAAAAAGAATTATTTTTTATGTGTTCTTTTAGTGAAAAAAATTAAAGTTCAAAATAACTTTTAATTATTTTATTTTTTTTCCCAAAATACATATTTTTTTTGTTTTTTGTCAAAAATAATTATTTAAATAAATTTTTTTTGTTTTTAAAAATTGAAAACAAGTTTTAAGAATTGCACTCAAGCAAGGCCTTAGTAATAGTTCTCTTATCTGGTTCTTAAAATTTTAGAAGGGAGGTAATTAGAGAATTTTATATTAATATTTTTTAACTTTTTTTGTTAATTTTAATTATTTTAAATTAAAAAATTTTGAAGGATTCAAATAAGAATAAGAGAAACTACCACTTAAATTTTTCTTTGCTCCTTTTCCATTTTTCTTCAATTTCTTTTATTTCTTTTCCCTCTCCATTTCCAAATACACCTAAATTTTATAATATATGTTTCTGCTTAAGTGTACCCTTAATATTAAAAAGATGTATATTATACAAAAACCAATTCATTATTTATAATACCTAGTTTCTGATTACTTTTTTTATAATTTTATGATTTGTAATTTTTACATATAATGAATAGCTAAATATTATAGATAGTGAGAACGTGTTTAGTAATTAATTACTTATTTAATTTTAAAATTTAAATAATAAATTTAAAAATGATAATAAATAAATTTAAGATTAACTTTAAGTTTATTCTAAATTGTATCTTTGTAATTTGAGATGTACTAAATTTATAATTTAATATTTTTATTTAATGATATATGTAATTTTAAAATAACTAAAAATAAGTTTATTCTTAAAATTTTTTAATATATTTATTTATTTAATTTTTTAATATAACTAATTTTTTAATGACTTAATCGTAAGTCCAGTAACTCAAAATCAATGACCACAGAATAAAAAAAACTATGCTCTAAAGTTTCAACCTCAATGCAAAGTTGAGATTTTTTTTTCTTCCTCTAATTTAACAAATTTTTAACTTAATCTCTAAACTAAAATTTTTGTCAATATTTTATTAAATTTTAATGATATACTAATTATATATTATCTTAACATTATAAATTTATTTAATTCAAGTCATTCTACTCATATTACTTAATATAAATTACATTATATTTCATATATTAAATTATTTTTATAGTATTATTTATTTTTATCCTATTTTATTACCATAAATCATATATATATAATACTATATGACTATATATTAATAATATTAATATAATTTAATATAATTTTAATAAAAACTTAATAATAACAACTAATTTAAAAAAGTCTTAAATTATATGAAGTCAATTATAAATTTTTATAAAAATTCAATTAAAAATGAAGTAAAAAAATTATTAGAATAACCTTTATTATTTTACGCGTACTTGTTCTCTCCTTGGGGTCCAAGAATTCGTATTCGATTTGTTTTCCCTGCTAGCAACCCAAATTGCCGTGTCCAGCATCCATTTGGAATTCAAAACAGCAAAAATGTTTGATGTGTGAGATTTACAGATTAGAATGCCACCCTGTCAGTGCCAAATTGGAGATACGTTAGCAAACCAAAATACCAAGGCACTAACAAGGGGCTATGAATCCTTTGAGTGCAAGAAGGCTTGGTAAACTAGACGATAATTTCATTGAAAGTGGAGTCACGTCTCATATCTTAAACATAATTACTTTGAAAGATTACTTCCGGTAAAATATTAATACAGGAAAAAATTATAAACCATAATTTCATATACGTAGTAATTTTTCCTGCATCATACAGTGCATTCCAGTATGAGTACTCCTGTGACATTCATGCTTCTCTAGAGGTTTCTCAATATCATGTCGTCACTTTCATCACCAATGTCACGCAAGAAATTTCTTCATTTTCTTTGATTTTAAACTAAGAAAGTTAAGAACTACGTCCTTACCTCCATCCAAAACCAGCTTCAATTTGCAAGGTGACCATAGATTCCCCTTCCTTCTCATCTTGTTATCCATCTCCCATATGTGTAGAACCAAAATGGCCATCAAGGTTGCTAGTCCTATCTCAAGCCCTCGACGCACTCGCAGTCCTTACACCTCTCGCTCCCAATCTGAAACCACTGCTCAAATCCCAAACGCAACATCAACCGCATCCTCCTCCTCCTTCGACCCCTCAGCTCCATACACAGCTTACACAGATTACAGGCTCACCTCTGATACGTCCATTGCAAGCCCAACCTCCCTTCCTAACCTCCGAGATACCCTCTTTGAGAACCCCCACATCTACCATTTCTCTGAAATCTACTCTGCCACTAACAATTCCCTTCCCAATCGCTACACTTCTTCCTCTTGGCGCTGCTCACTTCGCGGCAGGGATGTTATGGTTTTCCAGCGCAAACTCCGACGCCAAATCGAGATGGCGCAGCTCAGACAACGGCTCTCTGTAATCTGCCGTAGCCACCACGTTAGCATAGTCAAGCTTCTCGGAGCTTCAATCTCCAACGGCCACATCTACCTCGTGTACGAATATGTTAACGGAGCTAATCTCTCTGACTGTTTGCGAAATACGCATAACCCCCAATTCACGGTTTTATCCAACTGGATCTCGAGGATGCAGGTTGCGACGGATATCGCTCACGGTCTCGACTATATCCATAACGGAATGGGCTTAAATGGCAGCTTCACGCATAATCACATCAATAGCAGTGGTATTATCGTGACAGAGCCTTCCTTAAACGCCAAGCTCTGCCACTTCGGCACCGCCCAGCTATGCGGTGAAATCCACGAAGGAGAAGAAATGGCAAAGCGATCATCCTTTTCCCCATCGACTGTGAGGTCGAAGGAATTGAAACCAGCGGGTAGCTCGAGGACTAAATTCGAGGGTGTGAGAGGATACATGTCGCCGGAATTTCAATCCACCGGCGTGACAACACAGAAGTCCGACGTGTATGCTTTCGGGGTTGTGATGCTGGAACTCTTATCAGGAGAGGAACCACTGAAGTATATGCTCGATGAAAATACGGGCAATCTCATGAGAACGTCCGTGATCGAGACGGCGCGTGCCGCCGTCGAAGGTGGGCTGAGGAAGTGGTTGGATCGGAGGCTGATGGATTCGTTCCCGATTGAGATTGCAGAGAAGGTGACACGTTTATCATTACAGTGCGTTCACGTGGATCCAGGAAAGAGGCCCAATATGATACGTGTCGCTGCAATGATCTCCAAGCTATATTTGGAATCAAAGATTTGGTCCGACAATTTCAACATGCCTTCTGAGATTTCAGTCTCATTGCGTCCTCGATGACTTCCTAGATTTTGGAAGAGTTCGGCTGTGCTAACCAAAATTTTGTTTTTGGATTCATGTGATTGAGAGACCACGGAACTTATTGTTGTCTTTTAAATTTTAAAAATAATTTATTTATTTGTAATAATTTAATTAAATATATTATCTTTTTTAAATTTCAGTTGATAATGTGGCTATTGAATCACCTTTTATTCATTCATGTAATTGATAGTAGTATGGTTGTAAATTATATTATTTGTATATGTCAAATAAAATCTTACATTCATTAAAAATAGTATATAAATTAAAATATGAATATAAAAAAATAAATGAATCAAGAAAAATATGAGTCTTAAACACAATAACAAACTATAAAAAAAAAAGTGATTGAAAATCAATAATTTTCTCTCATATGTAAGAAATAAACATGATGGCTAATTAATTATAGTTAAAAATGTCATTCTTTTAGTTTTAGATTATAGAGGACGTGTTTATGACTATCAATTGTTATATCTGTTTGATATGGATTAAATCTTTTTGTATGATAATTTTCATATATTCATTGATTTTTGAGTATTTCATCTTTTTCTATTGTTCTCTTGTGGCTCGACTCGATCAAACAATAACAGTTTTTCTCAACAGTAGCATCATGCTTGCTAGGGGATTGGCTAATTTTGGTTAATGTTATTCATGGGACCGCTTGTCCTGTCGCTTTTAGGAGTACCAATTTGAAAATTTTCAAGTCGTTGCATAAACTACTAAATTGGTCTCACACTGAGTCAAATTTCCACGAATAAGGACATCATTGAGACATTGACATTGACCAAGAAATTGAGTTGGGGACAAAGTTACCATGTCCTCACACTGTTCTATTAGAATGGGAATAATACATGCCTACTCAACTAGCATTTTCTGTTTCTTTTTTTCATGCTCAAGTTGCATATAGATTACTTTTCTCAAAAGATGATTATATAGTCAACAAATACTGGAATTCATAGTCATAAGGTATCTTTTCAACAATGGTGGATGCCTTGACATTGGTATGGCCTCTGAAGCAATCCACCATTGATTTTCTTAGTGTCCCTGATGTAGGTAACTGGTTACACACCCACTCCACCAATGAATCTGTATCCATCGCAAAATCAAGCATGTTTCTAAGCAATAGCTCTGGAAACGCAATCCTTTTGGTGCTGGTCACCATAATTGAAGCCTGCAAATAGTCTAGTTTTGATCTCTCCAACTCAGCTAACACACCATCGGCTGTGTATATCCTTACCTGCATAACAACATCTTCATTTATTATGTGCTTCCATTGGAAATAAAACTAACATCAAAGAAATCTGCTGAGAAAGAAATGCTTTTGTGTTTTTTTAATCTTACAGCAGGAGAAGAACGAGTTCCACAACACAGAACAAATGAGACATTGGGATCCATGGATTCAAGTCCATAAAGTTCACGTACTAGTGACTCTTTTTCCTCCCACTCACCTTTCCGATGCACCTTTAGTCATGGTGAGTAACAAAATTAACAGCAGCTAATGGGTTTAAATAATTCATCAGTTCTGCTATATAAAGGGACTATCATATTTACCTCTTTTATATTAGAAGCAACTCTTTTCCTTAAAATGAAATGCTCTATTGTTAGTGCATTTATTGTGTTACCTCCTACATTGAGTGTTGCCTGCATCAATTGAAACACTAATTACTTCCATTCTAGAATATTCTAGTAACTGGACAAGTCACATCTATATCAAGACTCTTGAGTGTACCTTGTTCATCAGTGCAAGTAACTTTTCTGGCGTGGATGGCACTCCATACTGGATAAAACCCTGAGATAAAAATTAAGTTGAGCACATTAACTGTAGTTCATTTTCTAGATTTATCATTTACCAGAGCAGAAGAAACAAAGCAATTATCAAGTTTACTATACATGCATGATACAGGCATTGTACATGTTGATCCAGAATGCTAACTTCTGTTGATAAGTAAGGCTTCTCAAATCAGCTGTTTGAAGATTGCTCATCAGTATCCTGCCCTCCACAAGAAACAAATGAGACAAATGACTTTTTTTGTAGTGTAATATAATTAGTCTTCTCGTTATGTATGCTTCATTTATGGCATACCTTAACTTTCTCAGTAATGTAATAGAGGAAGGACTGGAGATAAACTTAGAATCCATAGAAGCAGAAGTGAATATAACCAAGTTCTTGTAAGGACCAATATCTCTACGAATGGACTCTTCCGTATCGAAAATGCCATATGGGTCTTGCTGCCTTGATTCCCTCTGCAACATGAGGCTTGGTTTTGGGTTCAAGCCAGGATCCACTCTGAAGCTTCTAGAGGTTAAAGAAGAGTGGATAGATCTGGAAATCGGCCCTGATTTCTCCAATTCCATTGCCCTTGATGTTCTGAGAAGTCTCACGTATATGAAATTCAAGCACTTCATGATGCTCTCAGACAGCTTGTTGGGTTGCCACTTTAGATCGTTCTCTTCTGACAGTAGTGGATCCAATAGAGACTTTGTTGGGAGATCTAAATACATCTCTAAATTACGCTCTCTTGGCTGAATACAGAAATTAAAATGGTTCAAAATTAGTGAACTTTCACATTTTACAATTATATAGGAGATTAAATTATCCTTTTGGTCCCTATAATTTCATAAATATTTTATTTAGTCCATACAATATAAAAATTTGTAATTGAGTATAATGTGCCATTGGATTTTTTTAATATGGCCAATTATATGATATCTAACATTTAATTTGGCCATGCATAATTCAAGTCAAATCATTACATGCCACGTATGTAAGTTAATTAACTTTATTATTTACTTTTACCAATTTTTTTAATATAAATTATGTATATTTTAAATAACAAAATAGCACTTAATTGACTATATCTGCAAAATTTAAAATACATTAATGCAAGTTTAACGATAAAGACTAAAATAAATATTTTTAAAATTATAATGATCTAATTATAAATTTTTAAATTGTAGAAACCAAAGCAATTCAACCTAATATCTATTCCATTTCATATATATTATAACATGAAAAAGTGATTAATAGAGATATATATGTACCTTGGGTGATGGATGGCGAGGGTCTCGGAAAGGTGACGAGGAAGGCTTGAGTATCCCACTTTTTCTGGGAATTCTCTCTTGGAATTTCACATCTTCATTATGGAAACTATTTTCTTTCTGTTCAACAGAACTTTTCAGGAATCCTGCTTTCTCATTGAGAGTGAAGTCATTGAGATGATAATCACCCTTTATAGCTTTGCTTATGAAGTGCAATGCTTTGGTCTCAAATGCCATCCCTTCATGAACAGAACTTCTGCGAAAAGGACTAGGACTGGGAATTGGAATTGGTGCAGTCGATGAATGACTGGTAGAATTATTCCAAGCTTTTGATTTTGATTCCTTAGTGACTTCTTGTTCATGTTTCAAACCAGCTTGAAGTTGGCTTATTTGGGATTCAAGTCTCGCTATCTCACCCTCAACAACCACTAGTTCGCCTAAAAGTTCTTTCATCTGCACAAAGCACATGGATAATGCAAATTTTCAAAAATATTGAAGACCACTACCTTGAATTTGGTGAAAAAATGTTTTAAAAAATCAAGTGGATATTATATAGAATTATACATAAAATTAAATTTATATATAATTATTTATATCTTTATTATTAAATTTTTTAATTAAAATAAAATAAGTAATTATGAAAACGATAAATTATATAAACTATATATATATATTAGTCTTTGATTAAAATATTAATGATAAAAATATAACAAGTGTCCATAAATTTTTTTCTTATATATTACCTTAGGAGGAAGAAAATTTGGAATGAATATAGCTGCACCATTGGGTCGATCATGAGCCATTTCTAGAATCTCATGAACCTTTTCTTCTTGTTCCAACAACCTTTGAAGCATTGAAACCTAATTGTTACATTAAAAAGTTGTCACAAAATTAATTACAATTCTGTGCTATAAATCCATAATGATATTTATCCTCATCATAAATAATATCGATATCAACTAGAATATATGCATGTTCATAAATTATCGAATTGAAAGCATTGTCCTAAAGAGGTATGGTTCTCATTTATTGCTGTCTCTGTTGGCCAAAGTATATACCAAGCTTATGGTTCCAACGTTTGTACTATACTCGTGACTGGAAAAACGTGATTATAGGCGTAGCTTTTTTGAAGAGAGTGACACTTTCTTAATTGAATACAACAAAAAAGATATTGGAACGTCATGGTCACTCGCCTTCTATAGAATGAAAAATTAAAGTACCCTAAAGATCTACGCTCTGTAATGTTCTTTTATAACAAGAAAAAAGAAGTACTTTATAGCTTACTGTCTAGAGTGAAATGATAGAGAGTAAAGTAATCCTATTACTGACATGCATGGCCATAATTTCCAATATTTCTGTGTCTGGATCTGCTAAATCAATGATTGTATTTATTCAGATAATTTTGTTAATTAAATTTGCGCTAATTAATCGAAATACCTCTCTTTGAAGTTCTTCTCTTTTCTGCTGACCAGTAAGTTTCTTCTTTTTCTGCAACCAAAGAAACAAACCATCAATATCCCAATAAATAAACTAATTATTAATCCCTTTTAATTTCTGGAAAGAAGATATATAGATAGACTTACAATAATGTCAGAGGGAGAGTGAGGAGAGAAATCTACTTGAGCCGCCATGGAAGAAAGCTGAGAGCATGAAAGCTTGAGG
Source organism: Senna siamea (assembly GCA_031216115.1). Classification (NCBI taxonomy): domain Eukaryota; kingdom Viridiplantae; phylum Streptophyta; class Magnoliopsida; order Fabales; family Fabaceae; genus Senna; species Senna siamea. Next base: position 18,807,559 of record CM062356.1, read on the forward strand.
CCACCCCAACGTCTGGAAGGAACATTAAAACAACAGGAAATAGGGGGGCTGTGGCACTCATGAGAATGTTGGTTGGAGGATGACACAAGCTTGGGGCCAAAGAAATTAAAGTGGCTATGGGCGGTTGAGGTTGAAATTGAAATTGAAATTGGAGAGTGAATAGGACAGGAGGACGACGAAGAAGAAGAAGAAGAAAAAGGGTTTTTGTGGATTGTTTGAGAAGATGAAGATGAAGATGAAAAGGAGCTTTCAAAACGATGTTCATTGGGTTGGTTCAAGCACTCCGATAATAACCGTCTCTGTTGTGGGTGGGGGTGTGGGTGTGGGTGTGGGTGTGGGTGTGGGTGTGGGTGTGAGTGCTGGTGGGAGTGGGACATCATGCACACACAAAAAAAGACTTCCTTTGGCTTTGCTTGCAATTCTCGTTTAATTTTTCACACCTTGCGGGTTTTGTGCATGTATTCTATATCTTTAATGTCTAATTTCTAACTACTAAAGCTTCTTTTTTATTTTTTTATTTTTGCTTGAGGCAAAGGTAGCCTTTTTCACTCATGGCCACAACATAAACAAGTGACAAATAAATAAATATATTTTATAGTATAAAAGAGAGATAAAGTTTATTAAATATGAAAGAAATAGAAAAAAATTAAGCTTGAATCCATGTGAAATAAATTTTTTATTTATCTTTTTCTTAATTATTATTTTTTATTTTTTTTATTTCAAGAACTTCATTATATAAAATACTTTAGATAATTTTCTCATATTTATATACATAGTTCCATCAAGGCATGAACAGACAAGAGGACCCCTATTTATTTGCAAGTTCTAGTAATAAAGAGATTGAAAGGAAAAACACAAAAAAAAAATTTAATTTTTTTCATATATATTTATATTATAATAATTCTAAAATATTCTGAATTGATTTTTAAAATTACATATTTTATAAGTAGAGAATTCTCATGCACAAAAGGTGCATGGTATTTTTTAATTTTTAAGATACAATATAAAAATAATTATTATATTTTAAAATAATAAATTAAATAATAAAAATTTATTTCACACTTTTATTGTAACTTCTCATTATCATTATTTTTTTTTCTTCAAATTCTCATATATTCTCATATTACATTTTATTTGATATATTATATCATATAATATATAATTTTAAAGATTAATAATTAAAAGACCCCATAACTATTATAATATAAATATAAAATATATGATATAAAAAAAAGAGAGGAAAAAAAGTAAAAGTAATGAAAAATTAGAAGAAAATAATAAAAATTTTAAAATTATTTTTTATATTATATTTTAAAAATTAAAATAATTAATATACTTTGTACGTACAAAAGTATACATAAATTTTGATACTCGATCATGCATGATGATCATAAATTGTACATGGCTTGGACCATGCTTTACATAGTTCCATGTTAGTGGTGGGAGAGCTAGCAAAGGGTGACAAGTACCAATACTTTCTCTTTCGTTTTCTGGAGCAATCACAATATATAAACAAATCAAGTTTAGACAAGAAGCTAATTAATTTATTATAGTAGTGACATGACTACGTTGAAATTCCCGGAGAATCCGAGTTTTGTTCATTAAGTAAGATATACATCTGATTGATAGTTTGGTAGAATATACATATACATGATTCCTTTGCTGCATTCTTAAGAATAGTTTTCTTTTCCTTTCTTTCATTATTTCTGCCTTGGAGAGGAAGTTGTAATTATATGTGGGATTGAAATAAATGATAAGTTAGTGTGACGGAGAGAACCACGTGTCTAATTTTACCATAGACTTGGCAATATTAGGTGAATTAATATGAAAAAGGAAAAAAGATAATTATGTTTTTATGTTATATGAAATCGTGACAACTGACAAGTCAAATAATATTCGAATTTTAATTTTTTGAGAATGTAAAAATGTATTTATAAAATCATTTGGATAAATAAAAAAAATTAAACTAATAGTTGTGGACAGTTGTGCATTGCCGAAGAGCCCAAAACACTGCAGGATGTGCAGCCCAATTAAAGGATCGATCTGCTTTCTGTGCCCAAAATCCTTTCAAGCCCATTATTTCTGTAACATTAGGATTTCAAGCCTTACAAATTTTTACTTAATTTGTCCACATCAATATGAATATAATAGTACTAAAATTTTTTTTCATTTAAAAAAAAGAGATTTCAATAAATTTTTGTTTTCCCCGCACATGAGAATATTAAGGGATTTATTTTAAAGTTATTCTTAAATAATTTTTTGTGCATTATTAGAAAAATTTATTATTAGAATTTTTGTATTCTTGTTGAATATATATTTTGCTCCTCTCATATTCAATCAAGTGGGAAATGTCTTCTTTTGGCTCACCTAAGCCATTTTCGCTGTCAGCCTTTCCCAATAGATTGATATCAAAGTTGTTTAATTCAATCTAATTATTTATATGATTTACTTGATTGAATGACAGAAGCAAATTTGAATAAAATGATCTGCTTAAATGACACAAACTATTATAAATGGAAAGTAAAAAAATGAAAGATCTTCTATTTGTGTAAAAGTTGCATTTACCAATATTTTCTACTTTGAAACCCAAGCCTACGTCTAATGAAGAATGAAATTTTAAGCATTTGCAAGTATGTGGTTTTATTTGATAATGGGTGAAAGGTAATGTTTTAAATCATATAGTTAATGAGACACATGTCAAAACATTGTGAGATAAGCTTGAAAACTTGTATGCTTCTAAGTCTGGAAATAATAAATTATTTTTGTTTAAGTAAGCTATGCATTTAAGGTACAAGGAATGTAACTTTATTTCTGATCACTTGAATGAATTTCAAGGGTGTTGATAAGTTGTCTGATATAAGTGTTAAATTTGACGATGAAATTTTGGTTCTTTGGATGCTTAATACTCTGCTTAATTCTTGAAAAAAATTTCATGTGTCATTGACTAATTCTACTCCCAATGGTGTTGTAACTATGAAATATGTGAAAAGTGATGTTTTAAATTAAGAGTTAAGCGAAGGACTCAAGGCACATATACATTACAGTCTAATATATTAGTTGATGAAAATAGGGGGAGAAGCAACAACAAGGATCAAGGATAACATGGTAGAGGTAAAAGCAAAAGTAAATCAAGGTCAAAGCATAAGAATCTTGAATGTTACCAGTGTGGTAAAACGGGACACATCAAAAAAATAGTCTTTTCAATTGAAAAAGGAAAAGGCCTAAAACAAGCAAGAGAAGAAGGAGAATAACAAGGAGGATCGTGTAGCCATTGCTATTGAAGATGATGTTGTTATAGTCTATGATGAGAATGCAATTAATTTTGCTAGTCATGAGACAAGTTGGGTAATTAATAGTGGTGCCTCTTGTCATGTTACATCAAAGAAAGAATTCTTTACATCTTACGTTATAGGTGATTTTACTAATTTGAAGATGGATAATGATAGTTCCTCAAAGGCCATTCGCATTGGAACTATTTGTTTAGAGACAAAGAATGAAAGAAAGCTGGTTCCTGAAAATGTGAAACATGCTCCAGATATTCGTTTGCATTTGATTTAAGTGAAGAATCTTGATGATGATTGGTACTATAGCATCTTTATTGATGGACAGTGGAGACTCACCAAAGGTTCTTTGGTTGTTGCACAAGAAGAAAGTGTTATGGTTTATACTTGATGCACCGGGGGTAGAAGGTTTAGAAGAGTACATATTGAAAAATGAGTAATGGGTTTAGAAAATGAAGTGCAAGTAATGGTACGAACTATCCTACCTGAGTTTAAGCCTTACTTCGACTTCACAAGAGCTCGATGGTGGTATTTCTAAGCCCAGGTTACTCTCTCCACCACTTTCTCTCTCTAACAAGGTTAGTTCTCTATTTGTAATCCATATCTCTTCAGTGGCCAATGTCCTCTGATCAGTGACAAGGTACACCACGGAGTTGCTTTGCTTCACCTTCTATATTTCTCTTGGCAAACTCCCTTTTCTTCTCTTCTTCTCTAGTTTTGCTACTCTCTCTCTTTCTCTCTCTTTAAATGGTTCAAGGATTTTTTGTAGAATGAGGAGGTGGCAGACGTGTTTGGGTTTAAAGGGAAATGTGGGACTTGTGGGCAATTTTTCTTATAGAATGGTGTATATGGGGAAATTATGGACGAGGAGATGAAAATTTTTCCCTCCATTTTTAAAATTTCCCTATCTATTACATTTAATTTAATTTTCTTCTAATTTTTTATATTCTTACTAAATTCTAATATTACATTTTCTTTCTTTCTTTTTATGTTTTGTCTTTAAATTAATAATCTCATATATTTATGTTAAATATCCTAATTATTTTCTTTTATTATTTATTATTTAATAGTTGTATTCTCTCCTATGATTTTCTAGAATATCAAAGTTAGTTGGTGGCACACAAGAATCAATCAATGCACCTAAGAAGGACTCAAGGGGCAAGAATACTTAGCCTTTTTTTTTTGTGTTTTTGGGTTGACAGGACCATAATATTTTATAATTTTTTGCCAAGACTTAAAACCATTGTTCCTTTATGGTGTCATGCTGAATTTTTTACATGTAGTGTTGATGAAAAACACGGTGAAGTGAAAGTTGTAGTGTCATGGTTTTGTTTAAAACCATTATTTTAGATTGCAGATTTAACATTCCATATGTGTTAAATGTGCTTAATGAAATATGAATGCTTCAATGGAATAGTTTATGTCCCTTCACCCTCGTACCACTTTTTGCTATTTATTAAGATATCAATTACTAATTACCAATTCATTTAATCACACCTTATTTGATAGTAAAGAAAAGAAACCTTTTGGGTTTTAAGAGATGCTATTCTATATGTGAGTTGTACCAATTTTACGCTTTGAAACTTATTATCAATTATCAACTCATTAAAAGGATTGACAAATCTTTATGTCCCTTGCATTAGTTTTGCAAATTGAAAATAAGTTTAATATACTGTTAACATTTTATACCATTTAATATAGACCAAAACCATTTCAAATTTGTCTACATAAAAGTACCCCACATCTAATAATCTGCAACTTATTTGTTATAATAATCCACCCCACTGCCAAGCTAATTATTACAATGACCAATAACATAAGACAAAAATATTTAATAGTCTTCAATGATTGTTTTCAACATCTCTTTCTTCTTCAAACATGATTGATAACCTTATTCTCTAGTACCCATATTTTTATCATACCATTCACCTCCAGTTAATAAATAAATTATAACACCCTAATTTTATAGTTTTTATTTTATCTGTTTCTCACATAAACCATTTAGCTACAAGACGGGTATGTTATCTTTACTTTTATTCTTAATTATTACCCAAGTATGATTTTAATTACCATTTAATGTTTGATTAAGTTTAGAATCCTTTACTCAAGTATCTCATTCGTACATTATATAGCGGAAGACTAATTATTGAAATCATCCTATTAATAATAATAATAACAACAATGCAGCGAAAAATAAACTTCATTTATATATTCATTCATTAAATATTTACAACATCATACATATATTTCTGAATATGTGAAGTCCATTCAGTTTCTCAGGATAAGGAGGCAACAACCTCTCACTCAGACCCTTAACAAAATTTATGAACTAGTGAATAATACTTTCACATATCTGGATATATATGTCTTTCTCATTATGTACATTAAAAAATGATTTATCTTAATTCTATTTCAAAAATAGATGAGAATTAGGATAAAAAGGATATTGTCTATTTAATTATATGATCTCCAAAAAGAAAAACATATCTCCCATCCTCATTAGAGAGAAGAGACTTCCGTAACCGTGACTACCCAGATGCCTTGGATAACCATAAAAGACCCTAAAAGAGGTATATCTATCAAGGCCACTTCCACTTCAAGCCAAATCATATATCTAGGCATTTTATACATATTAGTACAATTGTGAGAAATAATTTCTCAGTAGCCAAAAAATTCACTTTTAAAACTCTAGTATATACCATCGTAGTGATGTGAAAAATATTTTTACATTCTTTATTTTATAATAAATTTTATTCTATTGGGATGCAGCATGTGAATCATATCATATATGTGTATGGCATATATTCATGAATATGCAAAATGATAGTTCACCATATGTAGTAATTATACAATAAACCATCATTATTTAAGTATCATGAACATAATCACATTCTTTCATAAATGAACTACATTACATTCCATTCATAAGAATTCACATCATAGTTCATTCATGAATAAGGAAAGCATTTGTTATTCATTGAAGGAAAACATTCATCATTCATTGGCTAATTGCCACATTCATTGTCAGAGAAAACTTAAGATTATCGGGAGAGTCACCCAATGAACTGCTTCATGTACTACTATTTACATTATTGAGATAATTTCTTTCTATTTATGTGGCAATTATGCCACTGGTACTATTTGAAACATCCTCCACTTGATCCAAGTACCCCTCAATGATCCCTATCATCTAGACAGATCATCCCTTGTCCAGCGGGATTTCTCCCTTTTGTCTCAAATGAGGCTGGATTATCCATTCAAAAATTAAACTCATGAGATCACTATCACCACATAGTTCATTTCTTATCCGCTTTCAGGACAGATCATGATTCTATGGAATCACCACCCCTTATCAGTGGATTGCATTCCCAGTATGCTATTTCTTATATATAGACTAGGATGATTTGGCTTGTACCCATGATTATGTTGAATTCTAAGTAAATATTCCTTTTTATTGGTTATACTAAGTTACACTAACTTATAATTTGTAATCATCACGGTGTTTTTACACTTTCTTATACTCGAGTAGATGTTTAACCATCCAAGTTTACGACATAACCATGGAATGCCTCAACGGCCGTTCCATACTGACAATTGTTCACTCAGTTACAAGTCTATCTATCTTATAACATACATTAAAAATACTTCCTCTCAATTCTTTTTCTTTTCATTCTATGTTTTCCTATCTTTTCTTTCCTTTTATTGCTTTCCATTCTTTCATTTTTCATAATACTTCTTTTAATACATACATACATACATACATATATATATCCTTTCTTTCTCATATTTTCACAATATATCTATATATACATATAAATATCCTTTTCTCACATTATACATATATGTACATATAAATACATCAGACCCCTTTTTGTTGGCATATACTTCCATAATTAAAAAGTCATGGCCATGGAAGGTAATTTATCAATCATTTTATTGTAAACATCATTTTCTCTCTTTTTCCTTCCTTATAACCAAAGCATTACATAAACACATAGACTTTATTCATGCAAATTTCCTCCATGGTGTCTCAGCCAAAATGCAAGAAAAGGAAAAATAAGAGAGTTTCATCATGACACAATTTTCTCTCTCTTTCTTACTTATAGCCGAAATATCACACACACACACAAGCTAGAATCATGCAAAATTTTCCCCCATAGTGTCCCTTAAGTTCTTGGCTAACATGTAAGGAGAAGGGAATCAAAGGGGTTTCAAACCATTTCTTCCCTTTTTCCCATTTTCATCAATATATAAGCATGAAAACATTATTTTTCCTCCATATCCATGCCAATCATATCCTTAAATAATCAATTCAACAAAAAAGGTCTTTCATGACATATGGTGAACCAAACCATAAACTTTCAATAATTTATTCAAACAACCATTCTAACAATCACAAACACATCCGTACAACCATATAAGCAAGACCCTATAGAAATTTAAGTTTAAAAGAATGTAGAGTGAGAAACCCTTACTATTCATAGAAGTCATGAAATTGTTCAATCATTCAAATAAAACCATAACACATGAATTAGAAGGGTTAGGATTGTTTACTACCTTGAAAATGGAGAAATTTGTGTTCTTTCTAGCCTTTTTGCTTAGCTTTTCCTTCTTTCTTCTTCTCCTTCACCTCTTAGCGTTTTCTTCTCTCTTTTCTTTTCGTCACTTTCTTTGCCTTCCATGAAAGAGACACAGTTATTTAGTTTTAGAAAAAAAATACCATTTTACCCTTTATGCCAAAATGACCATTTTACCCTCCATTTATCCTCATAATTTCGAAAAGTGTAAGGAGATGACCTTTATGAAAATTGTCATGAAGTTTTAAGTAAAATAACTATTTTACCCTTAAGGTAAAAATTACCATTTTATTCTTGGATAAAATTATTATTTTGCCCTTGGATAAAAATAACTATTTTGTCTTTAAGATATTTTTTTAAGATAATCATGACTTTCAGATATTTTTTAAAGTAATAATTACTTTTTAAATATTTTCAAATGTCATAATTATGCATCATTAATAAGTTTAGATATTTTTTAAAGTAATCATGAGACTTTAAATATTTTTATAAATTTTTTTCTTTTTACTTTAGTTCTTTCACTTTTTTTTTCAATTTAGTCTTTCTCTTACTTTAAAAAAATCTAAGATAATTTATACATGAACATTTAGGTATGTAATAATCAAATTTAAGAATTAATAATATGCCTGAAGATGCAAAAAATAGATATTACATAAACCATATCTCCAAAATCTCATTCCCAGATTCTTATCAGTCCATGAAGTTATTAGTGGAGATTCTTTGCCACAATAGCAAAGCATTCTTGTTAGTCGTCAATTTGACTAACTATCCACAATCATGAATGATGAGGAGCCTTCAAAAAACTACCAAATTTGTAGAAATTTACTACTTAATTATAACTTCCTTTAGTTTTTTTCTTTTACAATTCCGCAAATAATATTGGAAGAAATAACCCAACTATTTATATATGTTCATCTTAAATCTCAAACACATCCATTTAGGGATGGGAAATAACCCAGTTAAAAGTACCAACCAAGTATACATATAATGTTATTGGGAAGAATATCAAGCAAAAACAGAGTATATATACACTCAAACATGGCTTTAGAAATAGAAATAGCCCAGCAAAAGCCACCAAGCAAATGTAGTGCGAATATCAAAAAGACACACAAGCATCTAAACATTCAAACACAACCATTCTTATATGAAAATAACCCACCAAAAACCACTAAGCAAATATTCAAAAACTGCTACAACAGAGAGGGAACTTGAAGACAATAAATAACAAGCACCCAAACACAAACACATTTGCCTTTTAACCTCTCCTACCTATCGGCACGAATGAACAAGAGGTGCAAACCCACACTCAGTGCTGCAGCGTTACACAGAGTGGACCACTAGTTGGAGATGGAGGATATCGAAGATGCAATGTTTTCTTACGGGTGATGTCCAAAATGCAACTTACGATGGTTGATCTGTAATGTTTGGTGGTTCACTGCACATGAGCTTTGTTGTAAATTTTTTTTAAAAAAAATATTTTTTTGCTGACTAAATTTATTAATTTCATCGTTGAATGATCAAATTATATTTTTTAAATATTAAATTATTAATTTACTCTTAATATTGTTCTTGTGACTTTGTAAAAAAAAAAAAAAACCTTTTAATCACATAAATATTTTTATTTAATATTAATCAAACTAAAAAGTTAATATAAAAATATAATCATTTAAATCATTTAACTTAAAAATAAATATAAACAAAATTTTAATTTTACAAAATATTAAAATTTTAATTTGGCATAATATTTTTAACATATTTAAAACTTACTAATTTTAAAAAGTAGAAATAAAAAGGGCAAAAAAACTTATTATATTTTTAAACTTTACAAAGATTTTTAATTTCGTTTCTAAAATTTTTTTTATAATTAATTTTATTCTTAAAATTTTAAATTACAATCAATTTCATCTTACAATTTAGCGTCATTCAAATTACTAACAAAAAATAATTATATAATATTACGTTTGAAAGAAAATGTGAAATCACCATTAAAGTCATTCAAGTCACATATGAAATATCTATTGAAAAATTTTTTCACGTCTGATAATGATTGAGTGAGAATAAAAATATTATAATTTAAATATATATATTTTTGTTTAGTATTTGTATATTGTCAAATTTTTATTTATATTCTTAAAATTTATTATTAGATGCTACATCAAAATTATTTATTAGTAATTTTGTATAAAATTGATTGTAATTTAAAATTTTATGAATAAAATTAATTGTAAAAAATTTTAAGAAAAATATTAAAAATTGATGTAAAATTTGAGAATAAAAAATAATTTTACTAATAAAAAATGTGAATATTTTAACAAACCAACAAACTAATCTACAAAACCGTTAAGAGTTAGTTGGAAGTGGGACTCAGTCAAGTTGATCTATTTTAAAAAAATAGGTTATTAATGAAACTCATTTATTAAATAATTAATTAAACCAATCAATTTGTCAGTACATTGTCTTTTTTAAAAAAATAGTAAAAAATAATTTTTTGTAGCTTAATTATTTATTCTATAAATTAACAAATTTTTGAATTGACACAAATAATAAGTTAATTAATTATAATTAATGTTATATTACTTTTATCATTAAATTAAATTTAAAAGTTAGTTCTATGGTAGGAAAGAAAAATAATATAATTAATTTGATATTATTTTTATAATAAGTCAATTACATTAATTAAAATTAAAAATAAGAGAAGTAATTAAAAAATATTTAAATAAACTAATTTTATGATAGTAAAAAAAATCATCCATTAAATTAAAAAATTAACACATAATATATTATAAATTAAAATAATAAAATAAATAGGTTACCAGCAAACAATTCAGATTAACATTTTGCCAAATTAACCCATGACTTTTGATGGATTAACCGCCTGTTGGACCCATAATCTCAGTTCTAAAACCAAACACAAGTTGCTCGTTCGTTACCTCCTTTCCAACATCCCTGCTACTGGAAACCTCATGTCAATGGCGGCTTTACTTCGTCAAGTCTCAAAGATGCAAATGCAATCCCATCTATATTGCAGAAGTTTTCACTCTAGGTCGTCTTCGTTACAAGGAGCACCGCTCATTACTTCGTCTATAGGTATTTCATTCTCTCTTGCTCTCCCACCATTATAAAGGAAAGTGACTTCAGTAATTTTTTTGGACCTATTCTGGCTGTTTAATGACTCACGAGTCGTTAACAAAAATGAAAACTTTGAAGATGCGAAAGAAGTGATAGGATGGAAAAATGGTTGAACTCGAACAACAACAGAAGCAGCGCATAATAGAACTGTACTTGGACTCGATGCATCTATCTCAGGATAGCAAATTCAATATAGCTTTGGCTCTTTTGAAATTGATGTGAATTTAATAAAAAAATGTTAGAGGTAATATAAGTACTTTTTTTTAATAAAATAAACTTCTACCTCTTGAGTAGTTGGGATTTAGGGTTTAACAACAAACTTTATACCATCTGTTATCTAAGTAAGTTATGACAAGAGGCCTTAAATTTGGTAGTAGTTATTTTTTTTTTTTTTTTGGTAAAACTGATAGCAGTTGCTAAACGAGGCATAAGGGAGATATGTAGTTTGATGGAAGCTGGACTTAGAAGTATCTGAATTTGATTTACTTTTGAGAGGTGTATATTCATCTTTCACTTAGATACTTCAGAAGGAGCCAAAATGTAAGTGGATTCAATTCCTTCCTGCAGTGAGATTTCTGAGAACTGCTACAGAAGCTGTTTGTGGATTTGATGACATGATAGCTGGAAACCAGCGGAAGTATTACATGCTCGGTGGGAAGGGAGGTGTTGGAAAAACAAGCTGTGCAGCCTCCCTTGCTGTCAAATTTGCAAATCATGGGCACCCAACAATGGTGGTCTCGACTGACCCTGCTCACTCCTTAAGTGACTCTTTTGGCCAGGTATCTAAAGTTCTTCATAGATTTTATGAAGTGAACCTTCTTAAAGTACTCTTTTTATTTGGATGAATATTATAGTACACTCATAAATCTGGTCAAACTTAAGTGGTATAACACTACAGTCCCATTAGGATTTGACAGGGGGCAGGCTTGTTTCAGTTGAAGGGGTGAATTCTCCATTATATGCACTTGAGGTATTCACTTGTTAAACAGAATATGCCAACTTGGTTTTGCTTTGATTGGTTGCAAAACTGTATACTGTTCCATTCTCATGTGATAGATAAACCCTGAGAAATCTATGGAAGAGTTCCATGCAGCAAGTAAGAATCTTGGTGGTGGAGGTGTTAAGAATTTAATGGAAAGCATGGGACTTGGAATGATCGCTGACCAGGTGATATCTGCTTTTAGTTATGAGCATTTTTTCATCCTCAAACAATTCATGCTCAATGATGCATTTATTCCTGAGTCCTGACTTCTGCTTGATCTCTTGCTGCCTTCGTGTTTTAACTGTCACTTGTCAAAATATATAATATTTAGTTAGACTCTTGGGGCTTATAGCACACTATCTTTATGTAATTAAACAGGGTAAAAAAGAAGAAGCAAATAACCCCTTAAGATTCTGGGTAGTTAGCTGAATTTAGTTCTTATTCTTTACCTTCAGTTCAGCCTCTATGAACTGTGACTAAAGATCTGATTAGAAATTTCTTAGATATTGTAGGACGATTCAGGTGCTTTAAAAATGTTTTAATGTCTGGTCTCTTTGGTGACATAAGATCTCAAACTATAATATTTACTGAATCTATCTGACTTCTGCTATTTTTATCTGCATTAGGATTTGAGTGTATGTTGAATGTTAGCATAACATTCTTTGTTTGTCCTTTAATGAATTTGCCTCAGTTAGGGGACCTGAAACTGGAAGAGCTGTTGCACAGTCCTCCACCTGGCACGGATGAAATTATAGCAATTTCCAAGGTATACTTTTCTCTCTTTTTTTCTTTGGTAACCAAGCATTGAGAAGAGAATGGAATATAAATGACAGCGTGGCAATGTGCTTCTGTTTCTTGATTATGCTGCTTTAATACAGGTGATACAATTTCTTGAGTCACCAGAATATACTATGTTCACACGGATTGTTTTTGATACAGCACCAACGGTCTGTAACACTTATCTGTTCATGTATACTTAGTCTTTATTTAGGGAAAATGAATATTCATATTTAATAATTTGGTTGTCAGGGTCATACACTTCGGCTATTGTCTTTACCTGATTTCCTGGATGGATCTATAGGCAAAGTAGTGAAGGTATGGATCTTTAAGTTTAAACTTTCTAAGCTCACTGTTTTCCAGAACTTGATCATTTATACTTGAATTTTACTGATGAAATCATTTGCATTACCCAGTTAAAGACAAAATTATCTTCAGCCTTCAAATCTTTGTTTGGAAAAGAAGAGCCTCAAAGTGATGCTGTAAGCTTAAATATGTTTTCAGAAGGCCTCTTTCCCTGGTTGAAATTTAAGTATTCTGTATCTGAACCTGCAGTCAGACAAACTAGAGAAACTTAAGGAGAGGATGACAAAAGTACGGGACCTTTTCCATGATGCAGACGCTACAGAATTCATAATAGTAACAATTCCAACGGTAATGCTGAGCTTTTTTTGCAAGCTACTAACAATGGGAACTGAAATGCCAAGTGTAACAAAAACACTCGAAAATAAATTAATTTGTTGCTATTGTAAAAAATATTCTGCACTGATTTACTGGTGGATGACTAATTCGGGTCCCACAATAAATGTTGGTTTTCAATTGTTATCATACTTTTGCAACTTTTTTGGTGGGTGATTACCTTAAAAGTCCCTTAAATTATGTAGCTATAGATTGAATTCTAAACAAAGACATTCTTGGATCTTATAAAGCCGACAAATTCAGGATTAGTTTTCCCCATACCTTGCAATTGGATCCTAACAGATACTTTTCGTGTCATTATATTACTTTATAATATATCCTCTCAAACATTCTGTTTTCCTTCCATCTACTTCAGTTTCTGCACAATCTCATTGTGATTGTCTCTCTTCAAGGTTATGGCAATCAGTGAATCCTCAAGGTTCCACGCATCCTTGAAGAAGGAAAGAGTTCCAGTTCGAAGGCTTATCATTAATCAGGTCTTGCCTTCTTCATCGGAATGCAAGTTCTGTGCAATGAAAAGGAAGGTGATCAGAAATTACTCCTCAATTGATAGTGATGCCTCAGTTTTGGATATTTCAACTATAATATACCAGAATACTTCAATACTAAATTTACCAGGTTTAATAGGTAATTAAGGGGTGTTCATCCTAGATTTGGAACAGGAACCAAAGCAGTAACAAATGGAATTACAGAGATCAGATGAACAGAAGACATGATGCACTTAATAAATGGGGTTTTAATTAGAAATGTTTCTTAGCAATTTGTATCTGAGGTGTTTAGGCTTTTTAGGCCCTGAATAATTACAGCTTGTTTTGTTGATATGTAGTTTATAGAGGTACAGTAACAGGTAGAAATTCTGGCAAGCTGATCTGGTCTTAAATAATATAATGTTATACTTCTTAAAGTATAATCCATAATAAACTGCAAGTGATTTAATATACATGTGGTTTAAAACTCTTCAAAAGTAACCATACTGGTAATCCCTTGATAACAGCAGGGGAAAACAAAGAGAAAAGGTAGGCTGTAAATAAAGAAACTCTTCTGCTACAGTGCTGTCTATGTGCGTGCAGGATCAAATGCGTGCTATTGAAAGTATCCACAAGGATTCAGAACTTGCTGGTTTGAGATTATTCCAGGTACCATTAGTGGATATGGAGATAAGGGGCGTCCCAGCTCTCAAATTCATGGGTGATCTGCTCTGGAGATAAAACTGACACTGGCATCTGCAATACTGCTAGATTATATATATAGGTCTGTCTTACTTCCTTTGGAATGTTCGTGGGCTAATTTTTGGACAGTCTTTTGGCTTTTATCCTTTTTACTACTAATGGACTGAAAGCAAGGATTCAAATATTGTACCGTGGCTAAGAGACAATTGATAAATTTCAGGAATATGGTCCACATTATAGAGACTCTGCTTGAACGTTTATGGAAGTCTGGCAAATTCTTCGTCATTCTTTCAAGCCGCGAGATGGAATCACATGAAGCTCAGCTGAGAAAAAAGTGTTGCAAGTGCAATGCTAAACATTGAGGCTCCTTCATTTCCCACTGACTAAAATTGTAAGAGACTCTTGTTTGACTTAACATTTTCCCCTAGATTCCATATTTGGAAGCATACGCTTCTTAAAATGATTAAACTTGAGATGAGACGAACAGAGTCTATGACCTACTCCTTTTACTTGTCTCTTATCGATGAATCTGTTTTCGTTCCCCTTTTTTTTAAGACATATAGTTGGATTCAGTTTGATTTTCTCCTCACCCATTTTGAAGCAGTATTTATGGTTCATTGGAATGGTAAGTATTTTATTTCTCTTTTAAGTAAAGTCATGAATTTAAGTCTTGTATATAAAAAATTTTTGTTATGAAAATTTTATAATTATTGTGTGATTGTTAATTTGAGTCAAATTAATTATAATTTAGTTAAGAGAAAAATTTTATTTTGGTCCATATATGATAACTTTTAATTTGATTATTTATAAATTATTTTTATTAATTTTTTACTTTAAAAATAAAAATACTTTCAATGTTATCTTTTTATTTTAATTTTCTTCATAATTTTTTACTTTAACGTAATGTTGAAGTGTAATTTAATTGATAATATAATTGTCTCACATGTTACACATTAATCTATATATGATAAAATGTCAATATATAAATTAAAAATTTTTAATTCCATATATACTTCAATTTTTTTTACTAATTGCTTATCTTACAAAAATTTGATTATGGTTGATTTAAATAATTGTATACGTAGACTTTTTTAATATGATGTAAACTATTTATTGTCTATAATTTTTGCATTAGTAAAAAAAATTTTAATTAATATTTTGTTCAGTAAAATGTGAAATTATAAATATAATTTAAATAAAAAAATAATATTAAAAATATTTTTATCTTTAAAAAATTAATTTAACAAAAATGAAAAAGGTTAAATTAAAAATTATTATTTTTTAAAAAAATTAAAATAATTTTTTTTCTTTAGTTAACTTATAAATACGGGAAGTTAAGATCAAAAAATGTTATGGCTCTTAACTTGACATGTTATAGATAGATAGAGTAGTTTACTGCACTAGCTATTAGGAAATGTCGCACTAAAAATTCCCATACAAAAGTCCCTGAAAATGACAGGCATTGAACTGCCAAACCTCGTACGGGGCATATTTTA
The DNA here is from genome assembly GCA_031216115.1 of Senna siamea. Taxonomy (NCBI): domain Eukaryota; kingdom Viridiplantae; phylum Streptophyta; class Magnoliopsida; order Fabales; family Fabaceae; genus Senna; species Senna siamea. The sequence continues at coordinate 18,823,669 of CM062356.1, forward strand.
ACACTTTTGGTCGAGAGCACAAATCTTAAAAGGACCACAGCTTTTGCTACCGCTATCAACCCTACTTGTTTGACCCCCATAAGTAATAAACTACTATCACTCCTCCACTATATTTCTTCAAAAAAATGATCACCAATGGCTGCTTCATCTTATTGTTTCCACGTTCCTTCACACATATACATAAATTCTTTGCCCAGTTTGTTGTTTAATTAATTATTATGTGAAAATCTACAGTATAATCCATTGTCTTGGGCTAAGAGACGTCAGTTGGGTATTCAACAAATAAGTGCATCAATCTTGATGCCCATTTATACTACGTTAAAAAATTGACAGATATTTGAGTTTAGTTGATGTATCACCTAACTAAAACTTTAAAAAAATAATAAAATAACTAATAGATGATACCACAAAAATTTGTTGGATTTTTTAGTGTTAAAATTCAATTCCTACTTACTTATTCACACGCGCGTGTTATACACACACACACATATATATATATATATAAAGTTTCCAATTTCAGAGCACCAAAAATAATAATTATTTTCAAGAGATGAATAAAATAATAAGTTTACAATAAATACTAATTTTGTAATATCTAAAATAGATAAGCAAATAGATAAAATATTAATGATTTATTATAAACTAGATAATATAAGATTAATATTTAGAACAATAACTATAAATATAATAGCTATAATAGGATTAATATTTAACAATAAACACAATATATACAATAAAAATCAAGAAAAGATAATAATAGATAAATATTTTATGTTTGTATTAAAAAAAATACAATTATATCCAAATAATATAACGATACCAAAAAAAATTGAATTAAAAATGAATAAAACAATAATATATACTAATAGACAATCAAAAAGAATATAAGCAAGTAGTATAATAAAACAAAGATCATTAAGAATAAATATACCATTAACACTAATACTAAATATTAATATAAATCCATCAAGACATAGTATAGATTACTCTAAAAATGATAAAAATATTTATAGAATAAGTAGATCATTAAATTTAAGAAATTTAAGACACCAATTAGCAGAAATACCTATAAGCAATAAATTAACAAAAATAAATCTAAGAAGACCTCAATTAGATGTAACTATAACTAAAGATATATATATATATATATATATATATATATATATATATATATATATACTATGAGAAATAAAAAAGGCCTGTATGGAAACCAATATATATATACCATCAGAAGAATTATATGAATGAAATGTCCTACCCATGAGATTTCATAATAGTTCTAGTATATTTTAAAAATATGTTACTAAAATAATATTACCAATTAGAGAATTTACAATAATATATATATCCGATATATTAATTACACCTAAATCAATTTGTGGATATTATAGAACAAAAAGGATTAAATATATAACCAAATAAAATAGAGTTAAGAAAAACTAGAATACTTTTTTTAAGACAATATTTATATAAAATAAAAACCAATGAAGGATAACAATAGATAAACATTTTATGCTTGTATTAAGAGAAATATAATTATACCTAAATAACATAATGTTACTAAAAAAATTAGAATTAAAAATAGATAGAACAAGAATATATACTTATAGACAATCAAAAAGAATATAAGCAAATAGTATAATAAGACAAAGATCATTAAAAATAAATATACTATCAACACCAACACTAAATATTAATATAAATCCATCAAGACATAATATAGATTACCCTAGAAATGACAAAAATATTTTTAGAATAAGTAGATTATTAAGTTCAAAAAATTTAAGACACCAATTAGTAGAAATATTTATAAACAGTAAATTAACAGAAATAAATCCAAGAATACCTCAATTAGATGTAACTATACCTAAAGATAGATAGATATATATATATACACACACACTATTAAAAATTTAAAAATGGCCTATATGGAAACCAATATATATATATATATATATATATATATATCATCAGAAGGATTATATGAATGGAATGTCCACCCGTGAGATTTCATAATAATTCTAGTATATTTTAAGAATATGTTACTAAAATACTATTACCAATTAGAGAATTTGCAATAATATATATAGATGATATATTAATTTACTCAAAAATAATAAAAGATCATGAGAAATGCTTAAATCAATTTGTGGATATTATAGAACAAAAATAATTAAATCTATAACCAAATAAAACAGAGTTAAGAAAAATTAGAATACCTTGTTTAGGACAATATTTATCTAAAGATGGAATACAATTGCAAGAATATATAAGTAAGAAAGTATTAAAATTTTCAAAAATAAAAAATAAAAAATAATTATAATCATTTTTAAGACGAGTAAATCAAGCTAAAAATTATATACCAAATCTTTCAAAATTTACATAAAAAATATCTAAATTAGCAGAAGAAAAAATTAATAAAAATGGAATAATGATACAAAAAAAAATGATAAATCAAATTAAAAAATTATGTCAAAATTTACCAAAATTAATTATACCAAATTCAATAAATACAAAATGGATAATTTACACTGATGCCTCAGATAATTATTAGAGAGTGGCACTTTATCATAAAACAAGTGAAGAAAAAGAAAAAATGACTAGATATGCAAGTAAAAAATTTAATGAATCTCAAAGTAATTACCACTCTAGTTGGAAAGAATTTTTAGCAATAGTTAAAGCTATAGAAAAGTTTAAATTATTTATTACAAATGCTAGATTTATCATAAGAATTGATAATACACAAGTAAAAAGTTGGTTATATAGAGGAATAAATACAAATAAATTATATAATAAAATATTGATTAAGTGGCAAATTGATTTGTTATATTATAATTATGATGTTGAATATATCAAAGGAAAAAATAATTTAACTGCAAATTTTCTTAGCAGATGAAATCAAAAGAAGGGCAAACAAATATCTTGACTAAAAGTCAAGAAAACCAATATCTTCATACGTAAGAAATGTCTACTTAAGACCAGATTCTTATGAAACTCAATATTATGGAAATGTATATTAATCTTATACATTATCAAACTACCAATAATATCAATATCATTAATTCGACAATTAACAATATGAATGTCTACATTGAGCAATTACAAAGAAATGTCTCCAATCTGAAAGACCAAATACACAATATTATTAACAGGAAGCAGGAATCTAACAAGAAGAAGGAGGAGCCAACAAAATTTACTAACATAATAAAATCTCAAGAAGTTACACAAAAAGCCTAAAAATCCAATAATCCATCCTTCTCTAAGAATTCATCACCAATATCTAATAATCCATCTTCCTCCAAATCATCTTCACCAAAAAACTCACAAAAAGACCTAGATCCATTTAAATCCAAAGAACAATTTGATTTGTTCAAAATGTTAATTCATAAATTAAACCATTTATCCATTCCTTCTAAAACAATTAAATATGTTTCCCATTATGCCATTAACAAGGCCATTATTCTGCTTCGAACCAATCCAGAACTCATTAAAGTCCTCTATGGTAATGGTTTGATCCAGACCATTTATCCCTCCAACAATATGGAAGAAATAACTTTATTACCCAAATTTATCCAAGAAGCTGCAAAACATTATTTTGGAATAGTTACTCAGTCTCGAATTTATATTCATTGTTATTCTACTATTGCTAAAATAACCCCAGATAAATTTTATCCATCTATTAACCTCATTAAATTTGAAAGCACCAAGAAATCATTCGAGTATGAACTAGAAGAAAAGTTTGATATAGAAGATGACGAAGATTTTTCATACGAAGTTTCCAATATTAGAGCTCAAGAAATGTGATTATTTTCCAATAGATGAATAGAACAATAACCTCCAATGATGAACACCAATGGACTTATTGCATAGGTCCAACAACATGCATATATTCAGTTGAAAGAGTAAGTAGGTTATTGAAGAATTTCCTGGCATGGTATGAGAGGATCAAGACAAATAATATGGATAATCTTAAAAGAATGAAGAAAATAATTTGTAGAAAAGTCTCTGAATAATCAAGTCACAAATACAATTATTGTAAAGAAATAGCAAAAGAGGCCCAAGACTTTGAAGAATCCCATATCAATATTTGCTTGCTAATGTAGATACTGATAGATTGTCAAAAAGCAAGAAGCAATCATAAAAATAAGACAAAAGAAGATATGACCAAAGAAGAACTATTACAAGAAGACAAAAGAAAAAGTAATTATAGTTTGAACATTTATCAAAAAGTAACCATAGTTTGTAATTATTGTCAAAAGAAACTATAGTTATATAACCAAGATTATTAGATAACCATAGTTATGTATCTAGGGTAAAAAAATATCGATTATAAATAGCCATGAGTATTATAATCAAGAATCATCAATCAAGAAATAAAAATTTCAATCCTTGTATCATTAAAGTTTCTAAATACTCTCATTTTTCTTATATTTTACCTTCATCATCAATCATTAAGAATCAAGAATAGCAAAGAAGGTATAAATTGTAACTAAACTCTTGTAGGGATTAAAGAGTAGTATTATTCTTTTTCCAAGAAAATTATGATCCTGTAAAAAGGAACTATTTGTAATGATATTAGAAGTTAAGTATGCTGGTATACCTCTTGTGAGAAACGAAGAAAGACTATGTTGCAATAATATGAAAGAAGATCTGAGCACTTATGTGTTGTGCTCTATAATAAAAATGTTATATAGAAGAGGATAAAATTCCTTCTATAACCCGAATTATTGTCATTCAACCACAATAATTTTAATATCTAGTGTTGTTACAAACAAACTGTCTCAGTTATATATACACACACTAAAAATTCCGGGTAAACAAAAATATGTTATTTTTCTTTAATTTTTGAAATATAAAATAATAATTATAATATTTTAAAACAATAAATTAAAAAATGAGAAGTTAATTAATTCTCTATTATTCTGTTCTAATTTTTTATTTTTTCTCTTCTTTTACTTCACACTTTTCCTCTTGTTCTTTATTTCATCAAATAATTAAATTCAATCATTCATAATTAATAAATGTTTATTAATAAAGAATCATCATATTGTATTAAATTCAAAAAGAAATTATTGATATTGTTTTTTTATTTTTTCACTTATATTCTCTACAAGAAACAATCATGTTTGAAATAATGTCTAACATTAAATGTAAATATTTTTTTAACAAAGATTTAAATATTAGTTTATTATATTATGAGAAACTAATTTTTTTTAAAAGATTAACTTCTATTGGTATTAAACTTTTTTTTTAAAAGGAGGTATGCCTAATTTTTTACTATTTGAGTTTAAACTGTTTTTTTGGGGGGTTGAAATGGTAATATCATTAAAGAACAAAAACAAACAACATAGTCCAGTACGAAAAAAAAAAAAGAAGAAACAAACAAGGTTCTGTTAAGCCATGCTGGTTTACACAATTTCTTCTACAATATCTAATTTGCAAAACATCATAAAAATAAGAATTTTTTTTTCTAAATATTTTTTTTGTTGACCTACTCTTAAATGAGGAAAATAAGAACCTGCAATTTGAAATGATAGTGAAATAGGGGAGTGGGAATCCGTGTTTTTTTTGCTCAAAAGATTTATGACCAGGAAAGAATTACTTCCAGTTTCAATGCTTTTTAACTTCATTTTTTTTGCAAGTTGAAGACCCAATTGTACTACTTGAAGTTTAGCAAGATAGATGTCACCAAAGCAATGTATTTTGTAAAGCCTGTTATCTAATTGCTTGGTGATCTTGAATCAGCCTTCAGCTGGACCATCAATGTTTAGCTTGTGAAAATTGCTTTTTAGTTTTTCCCAAGGGATAGACAAATTGATTGGGATTCTTTTTCTTAAAAGGCATGGGTTAAAGGTGATGAATTTGATAGCTTTTGAGAGGGCTGTTTTATGAATTTTTTGGGGTTGGAAGGATTATTTTTGAACAAGAAAGCTTTACAAGTTAATCTTCGGAATTAATGTTTAGAAAATTTGATTCTTGTGTATACACGAAATTGATGCCAAGGATGTGCACTTAAAGAATTAAGATAGAGCAAGAAGAAACCTAGTCTTAATTAACATTCAAACTATACTTTTATTGTAACGAGGGGAAAAACGATTTTCTACTTTTATTTGTAAGTCAAATTTTAATTTTTTTAAAATTTATATATATTAAGAAAATTTACATCTTTATGCATACGTGTACCCAAAAAAAAAAATGTTACCAAAATTTCTCTTTTGGCCAAAATGTTACCAACTCTTGCTTCTACGTTTCCAGTACATTAAAATATACTAGCACGGTTGGAAGTTGGAAGAGTTAATAGCAAATTTTAATTTAGAAGTTCAACATTAATTTATTTGTATTTATTATTATATTAAAAATAAAATTACCGTGTTATTCTATAAAAAAACTAAAATAAAATCATTTGATGGTAGAAAGTAGAAACCATGAGTATATAGTATATTAAAAGCTTCACATGTATAAATGTGTACATTTTTTTTTTAATTTTTAAAATCTAATACAAAATTATTATTATTATAATTTTAAAATAATAAAAAATTATTTAATTTACTCATTTTTTATAATTTTTATTTTTTAATATCTTGACATCATATATTTTATTTTATATTTTATATTATAAAATATATCATTTTATTATATCATTAATTTGCATGATGTAAAAATATTATAATATAGATATAAATTTTATCTATCTCTTTCTTTAAATAAAATGTTATATTAATTCTTCATATAAAATAATCTAAAATTTTTTATTAATAAAAGTAAATTAAACACAAAATAAGTATACTTTTAAAATTAAAATATATTAAATATAATTTGGTCAAAGACCAAATTAGTATAATTTAATACTCTAACATAAATTAAAAATCTATCAAATTTACAAACAACAAATATTCTTAACCCGCCCTAACATTTTCAGTTTGGGCGCCAATTGTCCGGTACAGATGATATCATCTCGAAGATGATGCGAAATGACATGGCAAATGATAAATGTCTTCATGCGCTTCAAGCATCCTCGTCTCACGGGAATCATCACTCACTCTCGCTCGTTCGTTCACTCATTCTCATTCATTCACTCACTCGCTCAGTCCTCTCTCTCCTCACTCCTCAATCAACTTAATTAAGATTACTGTTGCCTTAATGGCGAATGAGTCACAGTCACAAACTCACTAGTCTGTTTTTAGATAAAATAAGATATGCATTAATCAATCAGGATTTAAACGATTTACATCAAAATGAACAATAAATAAAATAAATACAGATATATTATCAAATCAAATAGAAGGAATAAAAAAATAAAGATCTGAACTATACTATGAATGAATACATCTTTCCCCCCTCTCCTCACTAGTCTTGAATAAAAACAAAAGCCCCCATACCATACTTATATTAAATAAATAAATAAAATTCTCTCTCACATCATAAGTCACAGTCTTCTCCTTCAAAGATTCGCTTCTGAAACACTGAACAAAACCTCGTGATGTTTGTCACTTTACCATCTTGTCCTTTTCCGAAGCCCTCACCATGAAAAGATCCTCGTCTCTCTTCTCTTTTCACTCTTCTCACTTCCCACACCTTCTCTTTTTGTGGCCTCGCTCCGTTTTCAGTAGTTATATATACACATTATAAATATCGTACCCTTTTCTCATTTTTAAACTTAAATCTACTTTGAGGTTTTTACTTGTTTGCTTTGGTATTTGAATGGTCTTTGTCTTCTAACAGATGTGTTATCTTCTTCAATTTTATGCAAAGGTGCAAGTAATGTATCCTGCTCTTTATTTCTTTGTGCTGTGTTCGATTACGTTGCGTAATTTGGGACGCCATATGTTCAATTTCGGTATTCATTGTTTTCTGCTTCAAATTGTTCAGATTGAAGAACTGTTTGTAAATGTTTGATGCGCTGGTTTGCTGCTGAATCAGTGTGAGTAACAGAAAGAAAGCAATCAGGTGAGGAATCGGAAATTCCAAGATTATCTCTTAGCACTCAGTGGCTTCTTTTTCTCGTTTAAATCTTCATCGAAATATGAGGAAATGTCTGCTAAAACCATTGCTACTCTTTTCCACTTCTATTTTACGCCTGGATATCTTTTTTTTTTCTTAACTACATTTTCATCTTTTTTTTTTTTTCCTCTGCCTTTATATCGTATACATTTGAAGGAATTCGCGGCCATCTATGCTTAAGTTTTCTTGGATCTTTAACTGTGAGGTCTCAATCTTCAGCTCCTTTTAGTTTCTACCACGAAGCACTTATCCTGTCATTAGTGCCGGAGTATTATGATGGTTGTATAAAATTATTGGCTCTGTTTCTTTTACTGAACAGAATTCAGTTTAATTGTATAACGAAGCCAATTGCATATTAGTATCTTTCTTTATATTACTGGAAAATGACGTATATAGCAGTAGCCAATCTGGAAGATTTTTGGTAGGTTTATTTTGTGTTAAAAGGACGTCTGCTTTTATTTCAATACTAATCAGTATAAAGGAACTTAACTCTTTCAGCTGATTAATTTTATGGGTGCTCAGTATAAAATCTTTCTCTAGTTATAGTCCTGATTTGTTATTGTCAAGTAGGACATTATGCCCAAACTAACTGAAAGCTTCCTATTTTTCCTTAACTTGGTGATCATCAGTTTTCTTGTGTAAACAAAAAGTAAGGAGTTCATCTAAAAACTCATCCTCTTGAAGTTAAATTTTTGAAAGTTTCTGAATGCGGAAACAAGAATTTGTAGAAGGCTAATAATTGTTTCATTTTTTTTCCTCAACACTTCAAAAATTACTTTGTATTTACGTTTCTTATTCTTGACTTACTACTTGGATGCTTTTGTGCACAGTATAGGAAATTCACTGACCTTTGAGATGTGAAATAATTCTGTTTGATGATTATTCCACGGGAATGCAGGTTGTTGAAATGACTGTATGAAGCGAACTTCTCTTTAGAATTTTATTATAACATTGGCCAAGTTCTAAGAACCAGGATTCTGTTGGAATTGAATATGGTTGTTTGCAGCAAATGTTATTTGAGCTAGGAAGTTATTATTGTGGAATGTGGAGATGATTTCCTATGAGCAAGATCCTGATGTTGTGCAATGGGGCCTGCAGTTTTTTGATGCTTGCCCATATTCTTCTTGTGGATATTGTGGCTCTGTTACTCAAGATAATGCCAATTGCTATCATGGGCATTATTTCAATGAAGACAATTATGAAAATGAATTTAGAAACATAGAAAATGATGAGCTAATGGCACATGCTCTTCAACAGCAACTGTCACAACTTGCAGTAGCAGAAACTTCTACACCTCAATGGGAGGAAAATCTGCAGCTATCCACTTTCTCGCAAGACTGGCTTAACCATCCAATGGGTAACTATGACCTTGGTATGTTTTATATTGAACATTCTTCATCTAATGTTGTTTTAAGTTGCTAGGTTTTTTGCATTACCTTGCTGTATTGTATTTAGTTTGTCCAAAATTTGTAGGACAGGAGAGTGATCAGGAAGAGGGAGAGGGAGAGGGAGATGATGAGGGACCTTCTAGTTCATATTCTAGCTCTGAGAAGAATTCATATTGTGGTGATGAATGGTTGTATTCATTGGAGCAGATGGATGAATATGCTTTTGATGGGAAGGTGGGGAAACGATTGAATCAGATGATTCCAATTCCAGTAAGTTTGGCTTCTCAAGTTCCTTCATTGCATTTTGGGGAAGACTTTATCCTTTTCATGTATGAATTTTATCTATTAGCATCAAATATCATGTCTAGTAGACAAATGACAATTCAGATTTCTTATCTGAAATTGATGATGCCTAAGCTGTGTCTTGTAGCAGCTGTCTATCAGTTTCGCAATGGTGGTTGGCTAACATTTTCTTTGTCCTGGGCTTTCTGGACTACAATTTTAATTCTCATTTAAGCAGCTTTGATGCAGCATGTTCCCAGAATCAATGGAGAAATACCCTCAGTTGATGAAGCAACATTAGATCATCAAAGGCTACTGGACAGGTAGTAGTTATTTATTATGCATATTTTTTTCTTTCTATCTTCTTTTTCTTCTTCTTCTTCCTTTTTTTTAGGGGGAGGTGGGGAACTTCTCTACATAGTTATGAATTGGTTTGCTTATATTTGTTATGCTGGACCTAAGATGCTGAAAATGCTTTTCTCACTCATAGATTGCAGCTGTACGAGTTGGTTGAGTCTAAAGTTGAAGGAGATGGCAATTGTCAGGTTTTTTCTTTTCTCTCTAAGCATACCTATATCCTAGTATCATTGTGTTGATTATGTAGTTGTTACTCATTTCTTCAGAAATTATAAACTTTCTGTGTTAAACTGCTAAATCAATGTCTCAGTCGATTTGTAATGCTTTCAGTTCCGTGCGCTATCAGATCAAATTTATCAAACTCCTGAGCACCATAAATTCGTGCGAGAACAAGTTGTGAATCAGGTTTTCTTCTATTGCATTATATTTAAGCATATTAATCCCCAATATCATGGTTCAATATGATTTCCTAAGCGTAATTGCTTCAAAGTTAATTGGGGTTTTGTCTATGCAACTTTAATGGGATATTATTTATGGATCAGCTGAAGTTATATCCAGAGATATACGAGGGGTATGTTCCCATGGCTTATGGAGACTATTTAGAGAAGATGTCCAAGTATTTTTCTGCTCCTTACTGAATTCAATCTGTTTCTTTTCTCAAAGATTTGTTCCTTACTTTGCTTATCTTGCTGATGGGATCAGGAATGGTGAGTGGGGAGATCATGTTACTTTGCAGGCTGCTGCAGATTGTGTATGCTTCAGCAACTTGTCTATAAATCCTTTAGGGTTATGATCCATGATCTTTATACATTCTTTTACTATTTGTGACTGTTTGCTTTATACTATAAATACTGCTTAGTTAGATCCCATTTACCAGTTAACCTTGTCCGTGCATGTGTTAGGACCACCTGATTATTCATCACTGTTAATTAATGTCCTGAAATGATCTTTGTGACCTCTAATTCCTTTTAGTATGCATTGCAGTATGGAGTCAAAATATTTGTCATAACGTCTTTCAAGGACACTTGCTGCATTGAGATTCTTCCTAACTTTGAGAGATCCGAACGAGGTATAGTTATGCTCCATCTTTAATGGACCCCAATGGCATTTTACTGAATGTGTGCAATTTTCATCTATAATACCATGTCCTTGAAGCAGAAAAGCATGTTTCTTTGCTAGCCTTTTGAAGTTAGTTTCCAGTGGTAGCACATAAAAAACTCTTACAATACCTTAAAACGAATACAACTCATTACCCATCCAAAACTAGTCATTATAGGTTGCCCAAGCCCTTAATTTTGATGCAAGTAACTTTCTTGTCCTTTGGCAAAGCTAAGCAACAGGTCACTACTTTTCTCATCTTAGAATAAAAGAGCTGCTGTTACCTAGCTGATATGGTGCACTGAAATAAATAAGTGGAAAAGTAAATGAGAGATTATCCACCCTTGTTGTCTTTCATGTTATAAATAACTGTAGCAGAGGATGGAAAAGAAATAAAAGTAGTATCTGTTCTTGATTGTTTAATTTTCTGGGTCTTTTTCAGTAATTTGTCTGAGCTTCTGGGCTGAGGTACACTACAACTCAATATACCCTGAAGGAGGTTAGTAAGCATATATTCTTTTAGCTATCGTTCTGCAATATGCTCCATTAACTGTTTATAATATTGAAGTTTTCATAAGATGTGCTCCATACAAAATTGATCTGCAAATGATAGGTTTCGTGTACTTCAGAGAAAAAGGTGTTAAGTGGGAAAACAAATTTTTGATAATGGATATTACTAGATTCTCCAAGTCATATTTAGAGAACTTGTGACCTTAGCCTGATGGCTTACTAGATTTTCTCAACAACAGAAGCTATTTATCTGATAGTATTTAGTACAATTTGTCTGGCGAAGTGAGATTGAAAGTAATTTGTTTGTCATTGATGAATTTAGAATGCTACTGTTGAGGCTAGGAGTATGGCGATGAAGAAAACGGTTTGGAGAGTAAGAGTACTAGGTACATCGCTGAGAGTAGTGATGCTATCGACTCAAGTCTATATAAAGTATACATGGACTTGTCATGTGTTAATAGTTTAGTAGAAAAAATAGAGAATAATATTTATGCAGTAAAAATTAGCAGTTGATAAAAAAAAAAAAAAGTTGAATTGCTAAACCATTTTATAAGTTATATGATCCTCTATTTTATTTATTAAATTGTTAACATGTGGACCATTTATAATTTGATGGACTTGAAGTCCTTGATAATATTTTTCTATCGCTAAGTGCTAGAGTATTGTAAAAGATGAATACAACCTAACCTAATTAGTTTGTTAGGGGGCTTATTTCTTGTCATGTTAGTTACAAGAGAGAGGGATTAGAAATGAAATCTACAACTATCAATTATTGTGATACCTGTAATAACAGAAAGAATATCTTCTAGAAGTATTCCATTGCTATACGTAGGTCTTGATCATTTTCTTGGGCCTTGGTGAATGGATTGGATATTGAAATTTTAATTTTAGCTTTTTCATTATTAAGACTTTTGGGCCCTAAGCGTGGCAATGTCTGATACTAAATTAAAATAAATAAAGCTTGGAGGAGGAAAAAAAACCTATGAAAACTGAGTGTCGAGATGATCAGTGAGTACCTCCTATGAGGTTACTCTTTTAACAACATGCAATGGGAGAATTAGATCAATATTCAATATAATATTTCGGGGGTCGTACTCTCACCCGTCTCTTTAAAATATTTTCCTTCTTTCTTAATAATTGAAAAATATAATTTTTCCTTTTATTCTCAGATTTTTCACCTGATTGAAAATTTGTCAAACATTTGCTTGAAAATAGGGATGGCAATGAGAATGAATACTATAGATATTTAATAATATTAAAAAAAATTAGATATTTAATAGATATTGAATATCATATAAGATAGGATAGTAAAATGTAATTATTCATAAAGTATTAAATAAATACGAATATTAATTTCACATATCTTGTATTTGTTCAATATAAATGGATAAGTAAAATACATAATATTTAATATTTAAATAATATATATTATTAAATATATTTTTTATTAAATAAAATTTCTTTCTTTTAGTCTTAATAATTATGTTATAATTTTTTGTTGCACAATAATATTTTATAGCTATTTATAATATTTTATTTTTTTATTGGGTGAATATTGAGTATTAAATATTAGGTAGATAACTTGATTGTAAAATATCTAGTATTTAATATCTATTAATCTTTTTGGATTTTGAATATTGAGTATGAATACTAAAAATAATTTTTTTTTTGAAGTTTGATTTGGGTTTGGATATTGAATATTATTGACAGATATAGATACCGAGAATAAAAAAATAAATGATTTCCTCCTTGACAACATTAAAGAAGTTCCTGGTAAGGATGATCATGAATAGCGGACTATAGTCTCCTACTTAAACTTCAGACTCATAAAATTTTTGAATATCTGAAATCAGACTTGTTTATTCAAAAAAAATTTAAAATAATTATTTTTTAAAAATTATGAATTACATATATATATAAATTTATAAAAAAAAAAGTTACATCAATTATATTATGTAAACTTTAAATATGTAATTAATATAAAATATTAACAAATTTATCTTTATAAAATTATTAAATATAATAAGTGATAAATTTGTATTAAATTTAAATTATTTTATAAATAAAATTGAAGCATATAAAATAATTTTTTATATATTTTTTAATAGAATAAATTAAATATATATTTATAATATAAAAATAATATTTAAATAATTTATATAGAAATATTGAGTTGGGTAGAATAGTACTTTCCTCCGACCTGAATTTGATCCTTTAATATTCAGATCTTGACCTAAATTTGATCATTCTTGTTAAATTTTAATAAGGATGCTTCACCAATTAGGTTTAGTTTTCTTTATGCGGTATAAGCTTCGAGAAATTAATGAAATTATTGTCACTCTTAATTCATGGGATGGGAAAGAGTCATCTGGTTATGTGATGAAGCTTATTTTTTTTATTCTTTAAAATTATTTTATAAAATTAATTTTAAAAATTTATATTAACATTATTTTTATGTATTTATATATGTTATTAATAAAAAAGTTATTTTGCATTGTTTTTTAAAGAATTTGAAATTCAAACCATATTTTTTGTTCTAAAAAATATTTTATTTTTATATTTTCTGTCAAAAATAATTACTAAAACAAATTTTTTATTTTTTATTTTTAAAAATTAAAAATAATTACTAAAAACTGCAATCTCAACTTTCTGGATGGACTTTCACAACTGCCTATACGTGCATATAGTGCACGAAGCAAGCATAGTATTAGAATTGTCACGTCATCCTTCCATATCATTTTTTTTATATTCTATTTTTTTAATTTTTAAAAGATAAATAATAGTATAACTTAGTCTTTAAAAATTATAATATACATTTTAGTTTTTAAAAATTACAATAACTAATTTTTTAGTCTTTAGATAGTTAATATTAACAAAAAAGATAACATGATATATTAAATATTAAATTATCTTTAAAAGATTAAAAATATATATTTTTATTCACCAAAAAAATATATGTATTTTTTTAATTATTAGTTTACTAATAGCCTAAACTATATTAACATATGGAGGAGTTTAATCATTGATCAAAACATAATCATAGGTTAACATTTAATTATATTTTCAAAGTGTGATTACAAGCAAATAAATTTTTATATTAGTACTTAACTATAAATTAATAAATAAATATTTGATATTTTTATAATTTTTAATTTATCTAATATTTATTTTTAAATTATTAAAATAAAATAAAATCATGAAATGATAAAGAAATTTTAAGATATCTCATAGCAATTTTAGTCAAATATATACAATATTTTAATTACATAATCAGTAAATAAATTATCATTGATATGTAATATTTTTATCACATATTTAACATTTATTTTATTTTTCACTTTCAAGTCGTACAAATTTAAATATTTTTGTAACACTTAGTCATTTCCACCAAGTACATCTAAAAACTTAAGTTTCAACATAATTTGATTCTAAATTTTAAAGTATTATATAATATGTTTTGCCAACAAGGATGTGTGCATATACATGAGTAATGGAATACAACTTTGTAAGCATAAAAATATTTTACAAATGACCAATATGAATAAATTAGAGTAAGATATTATTAAACATAGGTGAATTATAAATTGGGATTAAAGTATGTATTTTTTTTTAAAAAATTATTTAATATAATTAATAACAAATGTTAGTGTTTAACATGCATTGTCATCTTATACGTTAATGAGTAACAGTTTAAAAATTAACGAATTAATTATTGTGATGTTTTAAGAATTAAAATATATATTATAATTTTTATATATTAAATTATATTATTATTTATCTTTTTAGACTAAAGAGTAGGGTTTTTTTTTCTTTAACAAATTCAAAAGGAATTTATTATGGTGCGATGGAGTTCTTCCTACGTTATTAAATTATCTCAAAATGTGTGTATAATAATAAAGATTTATTTACACAGATCTTGATATATATAATTGTAAATCTATAAAAGAAAAAAATTCAAATTTTTGTCTAATTTTAAATACATGTTTTTCTTTTTATTTTTTGTATGTCATCTTTATAACACCGAAGTATGGAATCATTTTGGAGAATTTTCAGGTCTGCAGATTTGATACGTGAGTTCTTTTCCATCACTTCTCCCTGCTGTCAAAGTCGCATGCAGATTCCTGTTGGCTTACTGAGTAATTCGCTTTACATTAGATGGAATTGAATTTTCCCCCGTTTGCACTTTGCGCACTTTTGGGCGATTAAATTGACAGTAGCAGCGTTACCAGATCGCGATTTGTTATCTTACTGGCCTATTTATTGCGTGGGTTATTTTGATGCCTGAAACAGCTTTTACTTGAATTATCTTTAATATCTAGAAAAGCAGCATGACATGCGCAACGTTGAGTGGTGGTCTCATATACCTCACCCTCAGATTTATTGAATTTTTTGCGAGAATTGATGTAATTGTCCTCTTTGTTAATTAGCTCTTTCAATTTTATTGCATGCTTACTGCACTTGCTTTAATATCAAATTGTAGCTTGCCTTTGCCCAATTCTGTGCTGTAGGTTGATAAGTCTTCAAAAAATTTTTTTTAATGGATTCCTCTACAAAGAGCTCAAGCTTAAAATACATTAAGCTTGAGCTCTTATTGATAAAGAAGCAAAAAAAAAATATATTTATTTATTTATTTTAATAATTACAAATCTCTAAGTGAGACTTGTGAGAGAAGGGGAGCTCGAAATTTCCCTATCTAATCCCCTTTTTAATTGTCGAGTAGTGGCCGATTGGATGAACGTGCTACCGATACCGGCGATAATTGAGTTTGATCAATGGTCGATCTATTGACCAAGAATGTACTCGTATAATTACTATGCATTTGTCCATCTCAAATGGGAAAGCGACGCTATAAATCCTAACCGACAAATACACAGGATATAACTTCCTGGATGATTTGGTCATTTCAGTACCATTGATTAGGCTGCATAATATTCCGGCCAAATAAAGAATTAGGTTGCATAATATTGGTCCAAGACCGAGCGAAGTAAAGTTTTTTATTTGATTAATAGAATATACCTCCTTTATCATAAAAAGAAAAAAAATTAAGAAATATATTAGATGTCTTTAATATGTAGTTGACGTAAATATAAGAAATAAAAGAACTAAGTGTGTAAGTGTATCAAGTGTTGTTAAAAGACTGCAGAGTAAAGGGTTGTTATTGTACTTAGGAAAAAATCAGGGGGAATATGAGACAGCAAATTGATCACTAGAATTATAGATATAACCTCTGGGACACGCTGGTCAAAACGCCTTAAACTGCAGTTTGAGCAGAAGTCATGGTTACAAGCGATAGTATTATTTAATGCAACATTATCATAATTTATAAATCGTAATTTGATCTTGAGTTTGGCCGAAAGTTTATTTTAGAGGAAGCACTTTATTGTCATATTTTTTATATTATATTATATAACTTTAACATATTTAATTTCTTTGTTATCTCAAATGATATAATATAATATAAATATAAGATTTAAGAGAATGAAAAGTTATAAGAGACTGGAAAATTAAATGATATTTTACTTCTTCGTTATTTGTTAATATTGAAAATTAAATTTACAAGTTATAACAAATAACTAAGAGCTTGATTGACCGCTGAAGAGTCAAATGACATGGTCATTACTAAGGTGAGGTCGAGTAATGTGAAATATAGATCAGTAAATAATTTATTCTATCGGTTGCAAATTTATTAAAAAAAAGGTAAATATAAGACTTTTCATTAATTAAATATCAGAATATTATTAATGATATAGAGCGTATGTAAATAGTGAATATTTTAATTTTATTATTGTAATATTAACTATTTTAATAAAATAAGAACGTGAATATGATTAAAGAAGTAAATAACAAATTATAAAGATTTCCAATTATCTAGGAATTTTAAATTTTTAAATTTTTTAAAAAATTAATTGTTAGATGTTTATCTTTTTATTAAGACTTGAATTTAAGATCTTATTTTAAAAAATAAATTATGTACTACTCCAATAATCCACTCATTATTAGTGTTAGATAATTTTGTTTGGTCAAAATAACTAATGTCTAAAAATTTATTGGACTTTGACTAATCTGACTTGAGTTAGTTGAAATTTCATAACGATCGTAAAACTCTCTTAACAGAAATTTTTCATAAACAAAACTCGAATCAAATATCTTGCATAAAGAGAATGGAATACTTACTACTTCAATTAATCACATGTTAGTAATGTTGGATAATTTTCAAACTATCTTAACACAACCCACCTCATTAGTTTTTAAAATATTTAATTCATATTTATATTATTAGATTATTTGTGCATGCCTTTTTTTCTTTAACTTTTAAAATATAATATTATAATAATAATATTATTATTATTATTATTTTGAAATATAAAATAATAATAATTTTTTTAACTTTTCATTATTATTATTTCTCTCTCCCATATCTTCATATCACATATTTTATTTTATATTATAAAATATATTATTTTGTAAGACCACTTATTAAAAGGATCCAAAATTATTATAAAATAGATAACAACTCTGAAATTTTTTAATTATTGGTCTTTATATTATAATGATTTTTGAGTCTTTTGATCATTGTTCTTCAAAAATATTTCTTATATAATAAAAAATAAAAAATAAAATATGTGATATAAAGAGGGAGTAGAGGAGAGAAAAGATAAAGATAGTGAGAAGTTACAAAAGTAAGAAATTAAATAAATTCTTATTATTTAATTAATTATTTTAAAATATAATACTTATTTTTATATTATATTTAATAAATTAAAGAAAAAATTATCATACACTTTTTGTGCATTTGAAAACTTTAATATATTAAAATGGCTTTGTGATGTTTTAACTATTAGTTTCTAAAATTATATATTACATCATATAATGTCATGTAAAGAGAAGGGTTTGAGAGAAAAATAAAAGATAGTGAAAAGTTAAATAATTTTTCATAATTTTTCATTATTTAATTTTTTTCAAATTTTAGCAAAAGTGAATTTAGGTCATAATTCGCTTTTAGTAAGAGTGAATTGATAGTCAACTAATTTGACTTGTAATTCACTCTTAATAAAAGAAAATTTGAATAAATTTTGAACAGAATTCACTAATACTATTAACGATACTACAAAAACATTGATATACTTTTGTAGATTTGATTTAAAATAGGATAATTTGAATATATTAAAAAAAGATATTTTCATACAAAAGCCTAGTATCTTTGTTAGGGGTATTAGAAGAAAAAAAAGGATAAAAAGTTAAATTATAAAAGGTGGTCAAAATAAGAGGAGGAGGAGGAGGAATAGACATAAGGCATAGAGGTTTATCTTCAATCTTTGAGTTTAACTTCCACTTAACGATGATTATAGGTAAAATATGGGTAGGATATTATAATATTTATCTCTAAACTCAAAAATATTTTTTTGTACGTGGATAAGTATCAAAATTAATCTTTATACTTGAACTCATCAAAATTTTAAATATTTAAACTCGTACCAAACCCTAAAATTTTTAAATTGGTTAATAATTTTTTAACAATCTAAGATTATCTGCATAAAATTTATTAATATAAAATCAGAATTATAATATCCAAATTTTAAGGCACAATCAAGTCTCACAATATTTTAAAACAAACTTCAAATATACAACTAATATAGAAGTTTAACAAATTTGTTCTCAAATATTAACTATATAAACAAATAACTAAACAATTTTATTGAAATGATTCAATAAAATTATAAAAAATACTAAAATAAAATAAATGGTAAAACTTAAAAGGTAAAATAAATTATAAAATTATAATAAATTCTTCATGCAGTTAGAGATTGTGATGAGGTGAAGAGTTTATGAAGGAGACTTGTGTCTAATGATTTAGGGAGTCTTTTTTCTCAACTGATATGAAGAACTGGATGGAGTTAAACTTAAGGAACAAGCTGGAGGTGGAGAAAGAAGTGGGTTGGAATATTGTTTTTGCTGCTACATTCTGGTGCATTTGGAAAAATAGGAATGAACATATCTTTGATCCTCAGACAAGAAATAAAAAAGACCTCTTCTTGGTTATTATGTTTAAGGCTAGAGAAATCAGAAGATGTAATGAAGAGGTTAGTAAGACTAACCTGCGGAAGAATTCCTATACTGATAGATTGCTTTGTTGGGAGTTTCCTGGTTCTGGTTGGATTAAATGTAATAATGGGGCCTGTAAGAATCTAGGAGAAATGGCTAGAAGTGATAGGGTGATAAGAGATGAGAATGGCAAGTGGATAGTGGGGTTTGACAAGTTTATTAGAAGATACAATGCTTTAATGGCTGAACTATGGGGTTGTCTTCCTGGTCTTGAGCTGGCTTGGTCCAGGGGATTTAAAATGGTCTGGTTGGAGATGGATTCGAAGCTGCTGTGATGCTTATTACTGACAGTTCGATAAAGAACAGTGCTTTTGCTGGCATTATTAATCTGATTCAGGATATTATAAATCGAGGTTGGCAAGTGGAAATTACTCATGCCTACAGGGAGTGTAATAGAATTGCAGATTGGTTGGCTAATTAGGCTGTTGGTTCGAATGCTGCTTACTGTGAGTGGAGTTATCCACCGTCAGGGTGTGCTGACCTTGTTCTTGAGGACTTGAGAGGGGCGTTTTTGCTTGAGATCGTGGTGGTTTAGTGTTTTTCGCTGCTGTTTTGTTTTGTTTGTTTTTCCGGTTTTTTAACTTGCTTCTGTATATACTCACAAAAATTTTCACACACAAATATGAATCTAATTTTTTTAATATCTAAATCCAAATTCGATGGATAAAATTTATGAGTATCCATTTGAATAATTTGATCATATCTGCTTCCACCTATATAACAGGCTAATTATTTCCACTTCTCCATAAGCCTTAACATGTATTTTAGCTATGCCTAAATTGCTGGCCACAAAATAACATAAACATCTAATATGGAATTAAATTTTATTTTTCGCCAATTCAGATAAGATCTTTCAATAATTACCCACCCAACACTCCATCAACAAAATTTTTTTTAATTATATACATTGATGAATAAATTTTAAATAATAATTATTATTATTCTTATTATTTCATTCATCAAGTAAACCTTCTAGAGTTATTGATATTCATGGTACTGTAAAATGTGTATTTGTATATAAACTTAAAATGATATACAATATGACCAAGTAGTAAACGTTGTCTATATGGAAGTTTTATTTTTAGTTACATTAAATTATTTAATTATGTTATATTTAATTAATATTTTATTTTAATAATATGGACTAATAGTTAATTTATTTATTTATTTCTCACAAGTATTTTTTTATTAGAGATAATTTAATTCAAGCATTATTAAACATTAAATTATGGCACCTCTTCCAATGAGTATTCGAACCTCAATTTTTCATGTTATGAGAGACTAATCTTTTTTATTAGACATTATTAATATGGTTAGTTTTTTAATTTAAATTTAATTATAATTTTTTTTAAATAATCACAGTATAACTATAATAAATAATTTATTTATATTTAATTATATATGTAGATTTGGAAAGTAAAAAAAGAAATGATATTAATTAATATACACAATTAAACATTTTCATCTTATATTACTATCATCTAAGATGCGACTTCACATACCAAACATAAATATCATGAATTAGACTTATATATATATCTATATACAGTTTTTTATACTTTTATTATAAGGTTCTCTAATTAAAACAACGCATATAAAAATTTTTTTAAAAAAAATTAATTATCGAAGAGATAAATTATATATAAATCATACACGTATTAATTTTTTATTAAATAATTTGATGATAAAAATATAAAAATAACACATAAATTTTTTTTATTATAAATAATATAATAAGTAATATCACACTGTAAGATACTACAATATATAAAATAATATAATATTTAATATCACACTATACCAAATGGTTAATTAACTCCTCAAATCATCTTGATTGTTTTATTATTTTTACTTATTGTTTGTAAGATTTATAATTTGATCTTATTCATTATTATTCTTGTTGTCATACTTAAAATCTATTTCAAATGAAGATTTTATTGCTTTGTTGCTCTGTACGTCGCTATTATTATTATTATCATTATTATTATTATAATATTAAAAAATTGTATTAAAACATAACATTACCATAACTATATGGAGAGTAATATTAAGAATAAATAATGATCTCATGTTATTATAAAAATTTAAATTATATATTTAAAAATATTACATTCTTTTAACTACCCGAATATACGATTAGTAAATAGAAAGGGGGTTACCAAAAAAATTGTATAAATTATATTTTATATATGGACTTATAAAATGTTAAGAATTAAGTAACAGAAAGAAATATACATGTAATTAAAATTAATAATTATAAAAAATTAAATTATATTAAATAATTTTTAAATTATATTAGTTATTATTAATATGTAATAAATTTATATAAAAAATTAACGAATTTAATTTCGTAAGAACACAAAAATGTCCGAATTCGAACCAAACAAGCCCATCAAGCCTCACAAGTATCAACGGACAAAGATTCTAACGAGGAAGGATTCTTTGACTAAATTATATTTTATTTCTTTTAGACATATTAAAATTATATTTTTATTTTTATTTTTTATTTTAAAAAATTATATTTTTTCTCTTTAAAAGATAAAAAACTTATAAGTTTATAGTAAAAATACTTTTTATATCTCTAAACTTTATATTAATTTTTAATTTAATCGTTAAAGTTTGTTTACTATTAATTAAGTTTCTAAAGTTTCTAATTTTAGTAAATTTTATTTAAAGTCTAACACCGTCAAATTCATTAATAAAAAAAGTTGATATAATATCTCATGTGATTTTTTTGGTTGACTCAATACTCTTAAATTATTAGTTGAAAAGCTACGTTATAATAAAAAATTCAACTCACCAAAAGATTTGTATAGTGTGATGTGTAAATATAGTGTGATATGAAAATTTCTTGGTGAGTTAGAATTTTTATTATTACATGACTTTTCAACTAATAAATTAAGAGTGTTGAGCTAGCAAAAAAAAATCACATCAGATGTCAGGTCAACTTTTTCTATTAATGAATTTTACGGTATTAGACTTTGGATAAAATTGACTGGAATTAGAAATTTTTGGAACTTAATTGATAACAAACAAACTTTAACGATAAAATTAAAAATTAATATAAAGTTTAAGAAAATAAAAGGTGCTTTTGTCTTAACTTTTCTATTTTAACAAAAATTCTCTTATATTTATTATTTATACAATTAAATATATCTTGGATCTATTTAAATTTTTTAAAAAACATTAAAATAAATTTAATTCATTAATTTTAACTCAGAATAAATAAATAATGAAATAATAATTTTTAAAATATATTTTTCTAATAAATTATATTTTTTAAAAAAATTAATAATATTATTAAGGGTATTTTAATTAAAATTGGTAAAATTGTTTATTTTTTAATCTTTTAAAAAGAAAAGTATAAATTTTTAAAATAAAAAAATAAGAACATAATTTTAATATATCTTAAAAAAGAAGATTATATTTTGTAACATCCAAATTTAGTTATAGGGGCCTATACATTGTACTAAAAAATTTGCAATTGTGGTTCTTTAAAAATTTATTTTTCTAAGCTAGTATATTACTCTCAAATAAGGCTGGTTAATGTTAAATAAAAACTCATATAAATATGCATTTTGGTCCTTATTTGGGAATCACAGTAGAAATAATAATTAAAAGCATAAAAATCTATAACTTCTTATTTTATATACATATAATTAGTCAATTGTCTAAATATTATAATGTACACATACGTCAAAAGGGACCTAACTCACTACAAATATAATTATAATCAGAATACAGAGAAAGTACTTCAGGCAAACTTACATAATAGTTTCCCTATGTACACAAGGAGGTGGGGAAGATGGTATTTCCATTTCAGCTGCCATTGGTATGTCTCAAATGATGGTGCAAGTCCCCGATTGTGGGACACTAACCATCATGTCTTCCATCTTTAAAAGTATGTGATATTAGAATATCTGTGTACATGTTAATAAGAATGACAATTGTAAATTCTCATAATGATACAAATCTATAAAATCATAATCAAATACCATATGCATGCATCAAATCATTCCAATCACACTCAAACAACAGATGACACATCAACATTAATTCATAATTTTTAATTTCATAAATAGTTAGATTATACTTACCTACCATACATCTATAAGGTCTTTTGTGTGTTGTATATCATTTCATTCATTTACTTTGAGCTCATAATGGTCTTCTACACCTTGCCACTGACCTTAGAATGTCTCCTGGCATATATATGAGTTTAGTGCCATCTTTTATATATTAGAATCGTTATATCCTTTGTTTTTTTTTTAACTATTTATAATATATGAAACTTCCTTAATATATTTAAAATTATGATAAAAGATAGAACGTAAGCATGTTATTTTTAGACTTTTTTTAAATGACTTGGTTAAACTATCCTTCTCCCAAACCAATCAATAGAAATTGCATATATTCAAAAAGCATAATACATCATAAACATAACTTTTACTCAATGACCCTCATATGGTAATGTATAATCACGGAAGCAAATATCAAAACATTCAATTCAAACATTTCATGATACAACATCCACTCCCTTTTTTTGAATACTTCTAGACTTAGCATTTTGTTACACAAATATAAGGATTTATTGATTTATTCTACTACATTACATACTCTTATACAAGAGTCATCATAATTATTCTAATTATAAAGTCCAATAATCAATCTATATCAGCTTTTGCCGAAAACTAAGAGAAGAAAAGGGTTTAATGGGTGATTGTTGAAGTGCCCACATTTATAGAAGAGTATCTTACCTTGATTTTTTTGGACAATTTGTCGTGGGTAAATCTGATGTTGGATTTGTTCAATGCTTTGGTTTTGGTCTTGCTTTTTTTTTTTTTTTTACCAATGTCGTCTACCCAAAACTCTCCTCGCTTGATATTGAGATTTACTCACATGCAAGACCTCCTGCACTATGTTTATTTCAAAAATATAGGATTAATTAACTCTTCTTAGTATTCTTTTTATTTTTTGTGAAGTTTTTACTATTGTAATTTCTTTAATTTTATGTACCATGGCCTAGCCTCCGACTTATCAATTTTAGGTTTACAATTTATTTTATCTTAATTCTATATTTATAGTTAAAATCAATTATAAATAATTATTTAATGTTAACAGATAGAACCTCTTAATGCAATATTATTTTCTAAGCTTATACACTATATAAATCCATCCTAGTCTTCCTTTCTACTATCATAACATAACACATAATAAAGTTGTCTAGTTTATCCATAAATAACATATTTTCACAGTTTTTCCTAGATTTTCAATAAATATCCAAATTTTCATATTATTCTTTCATTTTAATCCCTTTTTTACAAATTTCTATAATTAACTTCTAAAATTCAAAATTACAATCACCACCCCACACCTCATTGTTTCTTTTCCAGGTTTATTCAGTAGTGCACTAATTATCCTAAAATTTCCTTATTACATTATTTCTCCAAATTTCTTATTTTTATATATTTTTTTCTTTTTTATAGGTAAATGTTTCTTAAATTATCTTATAAGGTTTACTAATGAATTTTTTCAATATTTCTTTTAGTTTTCCTCAGTCTATTATTTATGTTACAGTCCATAATTTATGCAACTTTTTCTGTTCCCCATGTTTTATGAAAATTTTAATTTAGTCCCTTTACTTTTTAAAATTCAAAATACACTCTAAACAAGTCTCAAAATTACCCAAATTTATATAGTAGCCTTAAAACATCTAGTAAGTACATCTTTTCACATTTTTTTTACCAGATTTTTATTCAATACATAAACTTTACAAAAATTATGTTTTAGTACATCTAGTAAGTAACAATGATGTATGATTATTAGACTTCCGCTTTATTGATATTTGAATATGATACCTGAGTAAGGATCTGAACCTAATGAAATATATACTATAAATAGATATTTATAGAATTCAGGTAAGATATAAAGGATAGAAGAGTATATAATACGCCAGTTTCGTAAATAAAAGATTTTTTAATAAATAATATTTTAAATATGACTATGAAATTGGGGGTGTTATATTTTGTGTGTTGTATATCATTTCATTCATTTACTTTGAGCTCATAATGGTCTTCTACACCTTGGCCACTAACCTTAGAGTTTTCCCTAGCATATACATAAGTCTAGTGCCATCTTTCATATATCAGGATCATCATGTCCTTTTTTCTTTCCTTTACTATTTGTAATATATGAAACTCCCTTAATATATTTAGGATTATGGTAGAAGATAGAACGTAAGCTTGTTATTTTTAGACTTTTTTTAAATGACTTGGTTAAATTATCCTTCTCCCAAACCAATCAATGGAAATTGCATATATTAAAATAGCATCATACATCATAAATATAACTTTTACTCAGTGACTTTCATATGGTAATGTATAATCACGGAAGCAATTATCAAAACATCCAATTCAAACATTTCATGATACAACATCCACTCCCTTTTTTTGAATACTTCTTGACTTAGCATTTTGTTACACAAATATAAGGATTTATTGATTTATTCTACTACATAACATACTCTTATACAAGAGCCATCATAATTATTCTAATTATAAAGTCCAATAATCAATCTATATCAGCTTTGGCCAAAAAGTAAGAGAAGAAAGGGGTTTAATGGGTGATTGTCGAAGTACCCACATTTATAGAAGAGTATCCTACCTTGATTTTCTTGTGCAATTTGTCGTGGGTTCATCTGATGTTGGATTTGTTCAATGCTTT
The DNA here is from genome assembly GCA_031216115.1 of Senna siamea. Taxonomy (NCBI): domain Eukaryota; kingdom Viridiplantae; phylum Streptophyta; class Magnoliopsida; order Fabales; family Fabaceae; genus Senna; species Senna siamea. The sequence continues at coordinate 18,850,131 of CM062356.1, forward strand.
GGTTTTAGTCTTGCTTTTTTTCTCCACCAATGTCGTCTACCCAAAACTCTCCTCCCTTGATGTTGAGGTTTACTCACGTGTAAGACCTCATGTTCAAAAATATAGGGTTAATTAACTCTTCTTAGTATTTTTTTTATTTTTTGTAAAGTTTGTACTATTGTAATTTCTTTAATTTTATGTACCATGGCCTAGCCTCTGACTTATCAATTTTAGGTTTACAATTTATTTCACCTTAATTCTATATTTGTAGTTAAAATCAATTATAAATAATTATTTAGTGTTAACAAATAGACCCTCTTAATGCAATGTTATTTTCTAAGCTTGTACACTATATAAATCCATCCTAGTCTTCCTTTCTACTACCATAACATAACACATAATAAAGTTGTCTAGTTTATCCATAAATAACATATTTTCACAGTTTTTCCTAGATTTTCAATAAATATCCAAATTTTCATATTATTCTTTCATTTTAATCCCTTTTTTACAAATTTTTATAATTAACTTCTAAAATTCAAAATTACAATCACCACCCCACACCTCACTGTTTCTTTTCCAGGTTTATTCAGTAGTGCACTAATTATCCTAAAATTTCAGTATTTACATTATTTCTCCAAATTTATTATTTTTATATATTTTTTTATTTTTTATAGGTAAATGTTTCTTAAATTATCTTATAAAGTTTACTAATGAATTTTTTCAATATTTCTTTTACTTTTCCTCAGTCTATTATTTATGTTACAGTCTATAATTTATACAACTTTCTCGGTTCCTCCATATTTTATGAAAATTTTAATTTAATCCCTTTATTTTTTAAAATTCAAAATACACTCTAGACAAGTCCCAAAATTACCCAAATTTATATAGTAGCCTCAAAACATCTAGTAAGTACATCTTTTCACATTTTTTTACCAGATTTTCAATCAATACATAAACTTTACAAAAATTATGTTTTAGTTTATAAGAATGTCAATTTTCTAATTTCACCAATTAATTGGGTTAATTACTGAATTGCCTCTCCCATTTTATTACAATACAGCACAGTAATTATCAACATTCCAGAAAGTTAGTGATTTTATGAGTTAACCCTAAATTTGAAATTATTTTCATTTTAGTCCCTAAATCTATCTTATTTTCTAAATCAACTCTAAACATATTCAAGTCTTCCTCAATCTATTTAAACATTATTTTACAGTCCATAAACACAGAAACGTCCTAAATCTCTATGTTTTATACTGTTTTCCAGAAATTCCTAATCTTTGCAATTCAGTTCCTAAAACTTCCTTAATTTCTAAATAGTCCTTAGAGGTCTCTAACATTTCCAAACTTCATACAGAAATCCCCCTAACATTGCAAATTACGTAAAGGTCCAGAATTGGTGAGACCTGAGATTTTAAAATTTTTCAATTTAGTCCCTATTTCCAAAACTCATGGTTTTACCCTTCTTTTCTTCCATTTTTCACTTCCTTCCCATCATTTTACTATTTTTAACCAACATACCATAATTCTAAGAATTTCATTAATGCCCCTATATTCTTAGGAAATTGAAAATTAGTGAAAATTTCATGAAAATGCTTCGAAATTGTCTTTTATGCCTAGATTGAAACATGTAACTCTTTCACATGGTTTTTGGGTATTCAAAATAATCACAATCAGTTTCAGTACCAACCAACATGGAAGCATTAAAAGAGAAGAATAAAGAGGAAGAATGGGTATGCAAAATGTACAAGACAATGGGTAAATTGTCCGACCAAGTTACTAGCATTCTCTTCTAAGTTTAGAGCTCGTTGGGTGAATTTCTTCTTGACTTTCTCTCTCTAGCCCGTGAGTTGTTAGAGACAATTTCTTATGACTTGCTGAACATAAAATTTTTACTTTGTTTTTATTCCCATATATTCTTTTTCCAACCTTCTTTATTTATAAAATTTTATTTTTTTTCTTATATATTTTATTATATTTATTTCATTTTTTTAGGCAAGTGAGGTTATATATTAATTTTACAACATTTTAGATAAAGTCATCATTTTCCTATTAACAATTAGGTATTTATCTATTTTGATTTAATGTTCTTGTTTCTTTGTAATCTCTTTTTTTTTATATTTAATTTATCCCTTATTTCCTAAAATATTACTAATTTAGTGATTTAGCCAGGATTTCCCCTAATCATGAACAAATTTTCAAAGGAATTTCACACACAATACACACATAATTTCACAACAATTCAAACAATTAAATATTCATAGCAAAATTAGCATCAAATAAATAATTTAACTTTTGCTAGATTGCTGCTATTTAAAATTTAAGAAAATTTATTCTAATTTTAAATAGTGGATATTACATATTTTGTTAAAAAAAAGTAAGAAAGAAATCTTTTGGAAGCATGTTTGTCGACTCCCTAATCCCAATAGGCATAGCTCAACCGGAAACCCTAATTCTTACACTGTACTAGCCCGAACCATTACCAAACAGGCCCTTAAGGGGGCCCTCGCAATTCCCAACGGTTCTGGCAAACGAAGGAAACTTCTGGAAGCTAGTTCGTCCCATATAGCTAAACCCTAACTCTCACACTCTTACAGCTGCGGTACCCTTATCCACAAGCTAGCAGAATCACATTACAGGCGAGAAATGGCCTCAGCAAACGCTATCTCCTCGGCCTCCATTCTTGGCTCTCCCAAGCAGGTGCTTCTCTCTCATCCTTCCATTTCTCATTCTTTATAGGGAGTAGAAGGAAACACGTAAATGGAGATACGCGCGTATCTTCGTTTTTCCATTATATTTTTTTTTTAAGGTGATTCAAGTGTTTTAATCTAGTGCTTAACTCTATTCCGTGTCTGAAGAGTTGAATTTACCATTCTCTAAGGACAATAACTTATTTGTATTTTGATTGTTTTAACCGGAGTTCTTCTTGTTGATTTAATTTTGTTGGAAGTAACATGAGGTTTAATTTTTCATTTTGTTTGGAAGAGGAGTGGTTAATTTAGCTGTTTCGTTTTCTTGTTAAGCTTAATGATTTTGTGAAACATTGAGTGCAGAGTTTGAGTAGGAGGGTCACTCAGCAGCAGCCGAATGGTCGGTTGAATTACAGGCAATCCGGTAATCGGTTTGTGGTCAAAGCTTCGGCCAAAGAGATTGCCTTTGACCAGAATTCTCGGTCAGCTATGCAGGCTGGCATCGATAAGCTAGCAGATGCTGTTGGACTTACCCTTGGGCCCAGAGGTAAGATTTTATTCTTGTGTTGCTTTTAATGTGAATAAAAATATAATTAGGATCCATGGATAGATAGTAGTCCATGGAGTGTGATTAACTATGTCATGCTTATGTGTTCTGCCTTGCCACCGTGTTCTCTGCCTTTGTTGGTTTCTAGAGTTAGCTCTTGATGCTACCGCACTGGTCAATGTTTGCAATGTTTACTTAAGAGTAAATGGATGTGATTTTTATCATCGACATAGAAACTAAACAATATATGCCAGTTCAACCCATCTTATATTAGAACTGAGGCACTCGAACTGCGAAGTATGTTGTTCTTAAGATATTTTGATGAATGATGAAGGACGACTAATACTTGTTTTCTGACTATTGCAGGGAGGAATGTTGTGTTAGATGAGTTTGGAAGTCCTAGAGTAGTTAATGATGGAGTTACTATTGCCCGAGCTATAGAATTAGCTGATGCCATGGAAAATGCTGGTGCAGCTCTGATTAGAGAGGTATGTTATCTCTCTATTTTCTCTGAGTCTCCTACCTCGCTCAATGTTAACAGCCAAAGACTGCAAGATTTCCCTTTGAATCTTTCCCAAAGTGAGACTTGGTTGCCTTACTGATGCTCTGAAACCGTACAATTAAGGTTGCAAGTAAAACCAATGACTCTGCTGGTGATGGGACAACAACAGCATCAGTACTTGCTCGAGAAATAATTAAGCTGGGACTTCTTAGTGTGACCTCTGGAGCTAATCCTGTATCACTCAAAAGAGGTATTGATAAAACTGTACAGGGTTTGGTAGAGGAGTTAGAGAAAAAGGCCAGGGCTGTCAAAGGACGAGATGATATTAAAGGTATTATTCTTTCATTCCTTGGTAGCTGTTGTATTTTTCTTTCCTGTGTTGTGATTTCTGGCGTTTCATGGTAATATTTTTGTAATTTTGCAGCCGTTGCTTCTATTTCTGCTGGAAATGACGACCTGATTGGAACAATGATTGCGGATGCAATTGATAAGGTTGGACCTGATGGTGTTTTATCCATTGAGTCATCATCCTCATTTGAGACAACAGTTGAAGTTGAAGAAGGAACAGAGGTATGACATTTTTCTGGCAGGTCAAAGATTTACATTTTATTTATTTTTCTACTCTAGAGTATGGTGATAAGAGGAAAAAAACTCGTTCTGCCGCTAAAAATTCTAATGACGTTCCCTTGCATCTTGTTCTGTACCTTGTGACCTGCAGATTGACAGAGGGTATATCTCCCCTCAATTTGTTACAAACCCTGAGAAGTCAACTGTTGAATTTGAGAATGCAAGAGTCTTGATTACGGATCAGAAGATTTCATCAGTAAAAGACATAATTCCTCTGTTAGAGAAGACCACTCAATTGAGAGCTCCCTTGCTTATTATTGCGGAAGATGTCACTGGTGAGGCTTTGGCTACTCTTGTTGTGAATAAGTTGCGAGGCATCCTCAATGTTGCTGCCATCAAGGCTCCTGGCTTTGGTGAGCGGAGAAAGGCCCTCCTTCAGGATATTGCTATATTAACAGGTCTGTAAAATTTCCATTCGTTCAAGAAGTTCTTGGTTGGATATTGAGTAAGTCTGCCATTTTTGGGAAAATCAAATGAAAGCAGTTTTTATAGAACCTTGGAGATGCTAAATGTTTGTTAATCTATTTTGGATACCTGATTATTTGTTTTCTACGCTGAATTCTGAACTGTACCAGTTCTGTGACCAATTGAATTGGGAGAACTGAAGGGCCATTAATGAGATTACTTTCTTCGACTGGTCATTGGTTTGAATTGGCTAAAAGTCTATATATCTATAATAGAGAGTTGAATTCAGTTGTAATATACTTGGCAGACCGAAAATTCTGTTCATTTGTAATGATGAAATTTTATCTTGACTGATAATTTTCGAATGAGGCAATATATCCTTCATTAGGCTTGACCCCGCGGCAGACATGTATTTGTATTTCATGTATCACTTAGTTGTTGGTTGTTTAGTTCCATTTTAATGTTGCGCCCTGGCTGATGACCTTGTATCTCTGACAATCAGGTGCCGAGTTCCAAGCCAGTGATCTGGGGCTGCTTGTGGAAAATGCCTCAATTGAGCAGCTTGGTTTGGCTCGGAAAGTGACCATCGCCAAGGACTCTACCACTATCATAGCTGATGCTGCTTCCAAAGATGAGTTGCAAGCCAGGGTTGCACAGCTAAAGAAGGAATTGGCAGAGACAGACTCAGTTTATGACACAGAGAAATTGGCAGAGAGGATTGCTAAATTATCTGGTGGAGTTGCAGTTATCAAGGTCGGTGCTGCTACAGAGACTGAACTTGAGGACCGAAAGCTTCGTATTGAGGATGCCAAAAATGCAACTTTTGCTGCCATTGAGGAAGGTATCGTACCCGGTGGAGGTACTGCATTCGTTCATCTCTCTGCTCATGTCCCATCAATCAAGGACAGGCTTGAAGATGCAGATGAGAAGCTAGGAGCAGACATTGTGCAAAAGGTAAGATAGTAATAATGCCACGGCCAACTAAATTGCACGTATTTTGATAGTGGTCTAGCATCTCTCTCACCACCTTGGAATCCATCTACGCCTTTTCTATCTGGTGTCACTTAGAGGTTGATCTCATTTTTAATGAATATATATATATATATACATATATATATATAGAAAGATGCTGTTTCTTTTAAGAGTTGTTGAAAAATGTGAAAACTTACCAGTACAGTGATACATAAAATCAAGGGAACCCAAGGCTAAAATTTGTCTTTAAGTACATGACAAATGGATTTTAATGCTACATATGGTGATTTTAATGAAATTGTTGGGAAAAAAATGCCTATGCTGATTTGTATGTGTTGAAACGTAGGCACTGATAGCACCTGCAGCATTGATTGCTCAAAATGCTGGAATTGAAGGTGAAGTAGTTGTGGAGAAAATAAAGAGTGGTGAATGGGAGGTCGGTTACAATGCGATGACGGACGAGTATGAGAATTTGGTGGAGGCTGGAGTGATCGACCCTGCCAAGGTAACAAGGTGTGCTTTGCAGAATGCTGCTTCAGTGGCTGGAATGGTGTTGACTACGCAGGCCATCGTGGTTGAAAAGCCTAAGCCTAAGGCACCAGCCGCTGCTGCCCCACAAGGACTCACCATATGATGATATTTAAGTTACTTTGCCTTTAGTTCTCCTGCCAACAACAGTTTTGTGTAGTAAATTGAAAGAGCTTGAGTGTTGGATTTTCTGTTTTGTACGCATTGCGGACAGTATCATTTGAATTGGGAGAAAAAAGAAAATTTGTAATTTCATACTTTTGGAGCCCATCCAAATCCATAGCTTTAGCCTTTAGGTGGTTTTTCTTTTCATTTCTAGTATAACTTATAACACCTCAGTTCTCTTTTTCTGGACTGAAAATGAATAAGTATTAAATAAGATCAAGTCCAATCTGTTATCTTCTCTAAAGCTTTCTTTAATTTTTTATCTTAGAAAGTTATTCAAGTTTTTGCAATGTAAGTTTAAGAAAAATCAAAATAGAAAATGCCAGGTATGATTTGAAAAATTGAACTTTAATTAAATCAAAGTCACGCTCGGCCCAATTGATCATTGATCCATCGATGCAGTACGAAACGATCTTTGCAGTGTTTTTGACTTTATTTTCTTGAAAGAAGGATGACTCTTCGTAAAATTTATTCCGATTCGGAAGTGAGTTTGGAAGGAGTGATATTTAATCTAAATTTAAATTTATTTTATATAAATTATTTATTATATTCTATCTATATTTTAATTTTATTAATAAGATATTTTAATTTTAATATAAATTTATAAATTATTATCTTTTAATAATTTTTTAAAAATAAATTTATTGAGATTTTATATGAAAAAAATTAAAATATAATTTTTATATCTTTTTTATTAAATTTTTTAATAAAATACTAATACGTATATAATTTATTTTTTTATTAATTTTTTTAAAAAAATTATATAATTTATTTTTATTTAAAAATTTAAATAATTATATATAAATCTAATATATTTTATATTAATTATATATTAAAAATTTTTAAAATATAATTTATATAATTCATATTTTTTTATGAATTTATATATAGATAAATTATAATTTAAAATAAGTTAATCATCTTAAATTTTTTTAGATAAAAATGTTTGAGCTTAGATATTCAAAATTTTACAGATTCTAATAAAAAGATTAATTTTACTACTTACACAAATTTAAATTTAAGTAAAATTATAATACTATACTAATATTTCAACCACGATCATTCCTATGCAGAATGAACGGTCATGGACACTACCGATCAGCTACAGTGCCCTGCAATGCCTTCCGTTCCTCGTCTCTTGGGCCTTTTCTATCTAATGAAACTACATTACTCAACCCAAACAAAGAATGTCTGTCAACAACATCCATCGAGTTAATATATAAAAAGTTTCGTCCATATACATGTACAAAAGGTTCTTTTTCTTTCTTTCTTCCTCTACCTAACCTCTCTTCCTTAGTCTGACTTCTGGATCCCTACAAAGCTAGGTCAGAGATTCAAATTCACTTTTTTTATTAACGAGACTCAAATTTACTTTTACATGGCGTAATAATCATCACATGTGATTATGTGAAAGGTAGTTTGATACAGACCAACAATTTAACATAAATTACGGGAATAAATCTACAAAGTTAAGTAACAATCTTAATCCTCAAGTAATTGTCAAATCTTGTTTGTACACACATTATTTTCATTTCAGGTTATATGTTTATAACTATTATGTATACCCGAGAGTCATGCTATTCTTCAACCATATTGAGCCAAGATATATTTATAATGTTATTAAAACCTACATCATATTTGTCACCGTCAACAAAATTAAGTTCTTAAAATTATATTATTGGATTTACCAACCAGACATGTGCAACTGTACTTGTTATTAGTGCAATTTGACATGTTTGATATCTTTATAGGTATAATAAAGTTGAACAAATCTGGCGAGGATGAAGCCATGACTGCTCAAAACAGGGGATAAGAGTCAATTAGGGGCAAAGGACGTGAAGATGAAATGACTTTGAAAGACAAAAAGCTATTGGTTTTTGAGCCTTACCGTGTTAATTAGAAATAGAGGAAGGGGTGATTGATATTTTGAGTATTTGATAATAAACGGCTCATTATCGTTGATTTTGCGGGGACTAATTTGGTAACTTAAATTCAAAATGGGTATTATGGTCTTGTTGAAATGCCACAAGTTGAAATCTATTTTGATTGGGTTTGAACTTTGGAGGCAGTGCAAAATAGGTTTTGTTTCTACACAATTTCAGATGCAGCATTTAGGGGTTTCAGTTTTACGTGTTGGTTTTATTTACGGTGAGCAAATTCAATTTCATTCAATTTTAAATGAATTCATTTAAATTGATTTAATTAAAATTGACTAAAATCAATTGATTAATTGGATTGATTGCATGAAAATTTCATAAATTTAATTTACTTGATTTTGTGATTTGATGATTCTAAATGCCATTCAAATTGAATCGATCACATTAATTATAAAATTATATTTTAATTTTTTTATATATTATATATTAATTATTAATATTAAATATATTAAACAAAAAAATGATTTGTCTATAATTATACTTATCTTAAAATTATTCTGAATTAATTTTAAAGTAAATTTTTTGATTAAAAATATATATTTTTATAGTTATGATTGAGAAGATATTTAATATTAAAAATTTTAAATTTCATAATTTTTTTTCAACAACTAATCATCAATTCAAATTAAATTGAATGAGAAGCAAAAAAGATTGGATGAATTAGATGACTTTTTTAAATATTTAATTAAATTAATTCAGTTGAATGATAAAATTAAATTAAACTAATTTAATCCAATATTCACGCTAAGTTTTATAGGTAGCTCATGAGATGGCAAACAATATATTGTCTTTTCTTCTTCTTTTTTTTTTTTTTCATTCTCCTCAATTCAAACACACTCTAAAGATAAGAATTAAAAGATACACATATTCAACAACATGAAAGAGAAAATTATAGGGGCATTGAGAGGTTTGAAGAGACTGGATTGAAATAGTCTATGCAAGGTGGAGTGAAATGATTGAAATAATCCATTTCATTGATTAAAAGTTTTTAAATATATATATATATATTCTATTTTAAATATATATTAACCTTTTTAATAAAATTAAAAATTAAAAATAGTAAAATAATTAAATGATAATTTATAAAGATTTCAAATTATTCTAAGTACTCCCAATTTAAAAGGTTTTTTAAAACTGCTAATATCTAAATTTATTAATTAATCTTTGGCTAATCTAATTGAAAGTAACTTACATCTTATGATAAAAATAGAGTTTTCTCAATAGTGACAAAACTCTAAATCAAATTTTTTTTTAAAGAGAATAAAATTATTTACTACTTTAACTATTAATTTTTTTTATAAATATTTTTTTTATTAAATATGAATATTTCTTTTAATAAATATTTAAATATTAATTCTTTAATTGTGAAGGAAAATTAGCCTCTTTCTCTATATATCCCATCTGTAGTACTTTGATGACTAATGCCTACAGCAAGATGTAGCTTGAATCTTTAAATGGGGTTTCAAAATTGAAATATTCCATAATTTGGGATGCATGCTTGTTAAATTATCACAAGTCCATAACTTACCCTACTATCTATTAAATTAATTAAAACATTTAATCAATGATTAAAAACTCACCTTACTCCATCCCTGAATTATCCTCTCAATTAAGCTCCAAGCATTACAACTTAAAGCTTCACATTTATCCTCTCAACAAAAGATATTCCATGAACACAAATTAAAGCAATACATATTTCTCCAGTGCTCTTTTTTCTTTGAAGTTTTTTTCCCTCAGAATCTGTATCATTCGTTGTAAAGCTGAAGATGTAATTATCCATATCCAAGAGATATACTTTATAAAACTGGCAAACCCTACTTTTAAAAAGAAGATCCCTTGTATATATAAAGAAAAAGACGCGTGTTTAATGTAGACTACAAAAATCATAAAGAAAGAACAACGAAAACAAAAAATAAAAGGATAATATATTACTTTCACTGCTTGGAAAAGTAAAAGAAAGAAAGAAAGAAAGGACGAGCAAGTGGAGCCTAGGCGCTGGGGATTTTTTATATATCAAAGAAAGCTGCTACAGTTTTTAACTGATACACATCATTGAGATTTGTGAACACAGAAAATTAATGTTTAGAAAGTGAAATTGAAGGGACTGCTTCAGTCCCCACACACCGTTGAAAAGAGAAAGGTTTCAAATATCCCATGGATCATCCCTTATATTATTGTAAAAAATTTAAGTATCCGGTTTTTATATTTTTGTTATTAAAAATTTTAATCAAAAATTAATATACATAATTTAGTTTTTTTAAAAAAATTTTACAAATTTTATTTTTAAAATTTTGCTATTCAGTGCCTTAACTTGGTTAAGGAGCATTATACATTTTTAAAAATAACATTTAATCATGTTATTTAATGTGTTTTAAATTTTTTCAATTAAAATCAATAAATGCACAATATATTTTTAAAATAAAACAAACTTACTCTTATAAATATAAAATTCAAATTTTTGTAATTTTTTAATCTTAAATTATAAAATTATAAAATTTTAAATCTTTTGATGTATTTATTTTCTTTGGATAATTTTTGTAAATATTTTTTGGCTAATTTTATGTAGTAATTTTATGTATTTTAATTTTATAATTTAAGATTTAAAAAATTATAAAATTATAAAACATAAACCCTACAAATATATTGGTGGTTTTATTTGTTTTTGGGGGATATTTTTGTACATATATTTTCTAATTTTATATGGTAATTTTTTTATATAAATAGTTTTGGGTTTATTTTTATAATTGTATAATTTAATATTTAAAGATTTAAATTTTATATTTATAATAATAATATTGTCTTATTGTAAAAATATATTGTATATTTATTGATTTTGGTTGAAAAAATTTTAAAATATATTAAATAATATAATAAAATACTATTTTTAAAAATATTTAATACTCTTTAATCAATATTTTTTAATAAAATTTTATTTTTATTAAAAAAATTTAATAATAATTATATATAAATTTAATACTATATTATTGCGCAAGGTCATTTAACGCTTTAATCCACATGGGTCATAATTTGTTCTTTATTTGTCAAGTAAATGCGTTTAAACTTGAGCAAGAGTCCTCAAAAGCATCAAACTATCAAAGGACTTTGAATTAGATGGTTGAGGTTGTCTCAATGGGATATATATCTCTGCCTTTATCCTCTGTTTAACATCACAACTCCCTTTCAACCATCCATGTATGAATGTCAGGCTGGATAGGGCTAATGTCAAAAGTTGAAACCACTCATAAAAGGTCCCAATCCCAATTAATTCAATTTAATGATTTTTTTAATTAAAACTTTTTTTTCATACAAGTTGTTAGTTAAAATAAAAGTAATCTTATTATAATAAAAATTTAAATTTAAATTTTAAAAATAATATTTATTAAAATAATTTTATATTAATACTTTGAATTTAATAAAAATTAATTTAAATCTAATGTAACTTGAGAATTTATATATTTATAGTTTTTATTATATATATTTTGATAAAAATTAATAAAAATTAAAATCCATAAATTTGAATTTTGATAGTACCGGCTGGGGCGTCCATTATTGCAGTGGGAACTAAAAAGCAGGTTTAACGTGTAAGTTGGTTTTCATTATATATATTTTGGAATCCGCAATAGTCATAAGAATATTTCCACGTTCGCATCATATCTATGATCCTTCATGTGAATATGACCATTTCAGACCTTTATCATCATATATAGTGAGAGAAAATAACGTGATTTAATGACCGTAAAAAATTAAGCGACTATATAATTATATATATATATACACACACAGACACAGACACAGACACAGACACACATATTCTATTCCTTTCCCCTTTACTATTAAAAAAATTGTCCAAACTAATTATTAGAGGTTCTCCCTGCATTTGGATTCTTTAGAGTTTATTTTTTGTAAAATACAGTGAAATTCCTTCAAATTGACCATTAACCTGAAAAAGGTTAATATGTAAAATATAATTTATTTTTATTCTTTAATTCATTAGTGGGTTAATATACAAAATAATAATTTCAACAAATTTTATTTGAGAGGATTTAATTTCATTTTGCCTTGATTGGAAGAGCAGACCATCTATCAACAGATGTTAAATCTAACAAACAAGACTGGTCTGAATCCAGCTAGAAGATGTGTTCATACTTATGAATTAAAACTTGTGATTAATTTCTAACGGAGACAGCAATCACTGAAAAATGAAAGCATCTTTAACAAGATTCTATTGCTGGAAATTTTGAGACCATGACTAAATATAAAATAGAAGCCGCTGAATTATATGGAAATGGAATCAAATTCCTGTTGTAGTTTTTAATTATATAGGTTAGGCTGCATCTGTACTTTTCAATAACACTGGCAGCTTTCATGTCCACCCAAGTGTTATCAATGTGGACAGCCTTTAACATACAGATTTAGCAAAAGTAAAGCAAATGTATTATTTTTTTTTATTTAATAGTATATTTGAATTAAATAAATCAACGAAAATAAATTATACTTTTTTTTATAAATATTAAAATTAAATTCTTTTCTTCTCTGTTCTAAAAAATTATACTTCTTTATTTAAGAGATAACAAAATTTATAATTTTTAATATTTTGATTAAACTACCTTTATGTTTATTATTTATATAATTAAATATGTATTTGACTAATATAAAAAAATATTTTTTAACTTAAAATAAAATAAAATAATTATTTTTAACTCAAAAATAAATAATAATAAAATATTATAATTTTTAAATATATATTTTATAATAAATTATAATATTTTTAAAAAATTAATAATATAATTAAAGGTGTTTTAGTTAAAATAAATGACATTATAAGTTTTTTAATCTTTTAAAATATATATATATAAGTCTTTCAAATAAAAAAATTATTTAATTTTGATATCTCTCAATAAAAAAAATATAATTTACTCTAAAATATATATTCGTTCTCTTCTTTTTTCTCTAGCAAATAAAAGCACCTACGGCCAAAGGAATATCTGTATTTCAGAATAAATTCCTCATCAACCAAGTTGGAGAATAATTATAATCTCATTAAACGTTGGCCCTTTCATTTTGTCACTGACGTTATGTGCTTTTCTAATATAGTACTTTTATATATGTAAATTGTTGATTCCTCGCCTTTTTTGTTTTTAATTTCGTTTTATTCTACTAACCAATAATTGATGTGACATTTTATTTAACTCTAACTTACATACTATTTGTTAAAAATTTTAAATTTTAGAAATTAAGGTGCATGCACCAATAGAATTTTTAATTAAAAATAAAGGAGTATTTGATAAACTATGATTTTGGCTCTCTTATCTCATATACAATGATATCTCACTTCAAAGGCCATAGAATGTTATTTAATGATAGTCTCACATGGTTAAATATAATAATTTTTTTAAAATGATCAATTTTATCTTTATTTTTAATAATAATTAAATTCATAATAAAATTTATTTATAAAAAAATAAACATATAAAATATAACAAATAAATTATATTATTATGATTTTTTATATGAAAAAGAATAAGCAAATTATAAATGAACTTTTAAATTTTTTTTCATCCAAAAAATAGTATAAATTTTTAAGGATCTTGTTATGAGGAGGTCAATCTTTCAAGAAGTTTTTCTCTCCTCTTTTTTATATCTCTCTATTTTAAATAAAAATATTTAAAGTATAAAAACAAATAAAAAGATTCAATAGACTAATAGGAATGTGGGACCTCCCAAAAAGTTGAACTTACCAAATCCTCACTCAAATTTTTAAAACCTTCATTATTTAACTGAAAATACTATATTTAAAAATTTAAGAAATAGATAACATTAATTAATATTTAATTTAATTATTCTTGTAATCTTTATAATTTTACTAAATTTTTAATTAAGTCTTATAATTTTAAAATTTATAATTGAGTTTGTATAATTTAACAAAATTTTAATTAGCCCCTAAACATAATTTTTTGTCAACATTTTGATAAATTTTAGTGATATACTAATTATTTATCATCTTAATATTATGAATTTACTTAATTCAAATTAATATATTCATATTATATTTAATATAAATTCCATTTCATTATATATATTTAAGTTACTTTTATATCATTATTTATTTTTTTGCATTTCTAATTGTTGACATAAATTATAAATATTTATAGAACTAAGATATTATATGTTATTAATATTAACAAAATTTATTATAATTTTAATAAAAATTTGACAATATAGACTAATTAAAAATTTATTAAATTATAAGAACTCAATTATAGTTTTTTAAATTATAAAGGCACAATTAAAAGTTAAGTAAAAGTATAAGATTATTAGATTAATTTAGCCTAATATTTGTGAGGAAATTTTGACTCTAATTAAAAAATTAAATAATATAAATTTCAAAAGTCTATACTTTTTAGACTCTTTTATTATACCATAATATCGATAGATAAATATATAATTTAAATAATAACTGCTTTAATTTTTAGATAATATCTATCCTTAATCTTGCTCCTTTTATTCAATGTGTTCTTATAGGGGTTTTATTTTATTAATTTATTTGTGAATAATATTTATTTAATTTTGATAATTTTTTCATATTTTTAAATTTTAAAAATAATTTCTCTCATTTTAATAGGAAGAGATTTTTTATCATAATAAGAAGAGAGTCATTATCACAAGAGAACGTGACTTTTCATCTTAAGAGGACGTAACTCTTCTTCTTAAGAGAATGTGACTCCTCTCCTTTAAGAAGAGGTAATGGCTCCTCTCTTTAAAAGGGAATGATAACTTATTTCCTGAAGATGACAACATCTCTCCTTAAAAAGAGGCAACGACCTTTTTCCTTAAAAAAAGATAAGGTCATTATCTAAAAGAAGGTGACTCTTCTCTTTAAAAATAAGTGCTTTCATTTAAGAAAAAGTGACGTTTCTACATAATAGAAACATCCCACCTAAGAAGAAAAAGTACATCAACCTCTCTTACTCTATATAATCAGTCATTTGGATAATAAACATAAGTAAGACTCTAGTCTATTTAACTATGTGATACTATAACTTAATACAGAAAGCCTTGCTTTAAGCTCTTCGATATCACATAATTGTCACCATCTAGTCCCAATGCAATTCTTAGTGATAAATCTCCTATTGAGCAAAGTTTTTTAGGGTGTCTAGTAAATCTATCATTTGGACAGTAAATTAAAAAATCTCACTCTCCCTCTCTTTAAGAAGTATGAGATAGTAGAGAGTATGATGAGATCATCTCTTTCCTTAAGGCCAACACAATGTTGATTTAAGAAGAACTATGCTAAGGTTATTCTGACTTTTTGAGGAAGCAACATTCTTAAAGTAGGTTTGGCATAAGCCAAGTACCATTTGTTACAACCAATTTAGACAAGGTTGAGAATGTTATGAAGGAGTGATTTTTATCTTCTTTTTTTCCAAGAACATTCCTAAGGAGTAAATTGGTAAGATTGAAGTGAAGGTTCTTCGTATCTAGGTGTGATCACTTCAGGTAAGTTAGGTAAGAGTTTAATACTTAATAAATTAATTATCATTCTATTAAGTTCAAACCCCTTTCCCTTAACTAAATTAACACCACTGATTGCTTTTTAGCTTTCGAGAGGAGTCAACCTTCTAGCATTGACTATTCCACATTCTACCATTAAACACATCATCAATAATTGACATCACTTACGTATCTCTCACTTATTGATCATCTACGATCCCTCACTCCTTTAACTTTAATCTACTATTGAACTCCACATCTTATTATAGAACGTACATACTGTTATTTTTATTAAGATATGACTTAGCTATTAACTAATAACCAGTTACTTCCCATCCAATTATAAATAGACCCTGATTAAATATTTGAAAGGATATTTTTACAAACAAAAAAGCGAAAAATAAATTCATATATAGTGTTTTCTAAATCACTGAGCTCAGTTAGAATATATTATATTTACTAAGATTTAAACTCTCATATCTTACTTATAATTTTTTTAGAGTACTTCATTTTTTTTTACTAAAAACTTTTCAATAATTAACTCCTTAACTGTTCTGTGCTTTCTAAGTTTAAACTCTACATTCTTAGAACGCAATACTTTTAATGTCTCGTATCTTTTTTTTAAATAGAATATATAATCAAATAAACTTTTTAAAATTTTTATATTCAAACACAGATTTTCTTTTTATATTCTAAATTTTACAATTATCTATAAAAAATATATCTCATGAACATTCTACCTACAAACAACGTTTGAAATTGCACATGCAAGACGAGGCAATTTCTCTCTTTTTTTTTGGGATAACGAAACAAGGCAATTTCCAAGCTTTTGGATTTCCGGGCGCCTGCTATACTTTTTAGTGGCGGTTTTATCCGTTGCTAAAGTGTGTTTTAATATTATTGCAACGAATATTATTGCGGCTATAACTTTTATTTAAATAATTAATTTAACAAAAGTTATAGTGACAATAAAAACCGTTGCAAAACTTCTGTTAAAATGCCTAACAGGCGCACAACAAAGTAGGCGCACAACAAAGACGCGCCCACGCAATTTCCAAACATAGGACTTTGATTTGTTCATAGAAATGCGTGCCCCATGGACCCACTTGTCCCCCACGTGTTTCTATTTCTCAGCGTTATTACACACGTGTATTACTCTTGCCGCAACACCTATCATAATACAAATATCTTATCTTTACGACGTGCCCTTTATTTTGGCTTCAACTACAATTCTACCACTTTCCTTACTATTACTATTATTATTTACTTTTTTTTTTAGTTTTTACATATATTTTTTATTAAAAATAATTTCATTTAAAATACTATTAAGTAAACGTGAGCAACATAAATAATATACATACTAACCATGCCATGTGCCCCTGTTGACATGTTTGAAGCAGCTAAGCTAGTAAGTGCGCCAATTCTATATGCTTGAAACTATTGATTAATGTCCTAATTAATATCAAACCTAATAGGTATATATCTCCTACCCAAAAAAACCTAATAATATATCACATCATATGCTTGTACTGATATAATAAAAATAGGGTCAAAGTCAACTTTTTCTCACTTTTATATTAACTTAATTTTTTTGTAGTTTCAAATTTTTTTAAAATTTTTTAATTTAAATATTTCAAAATATTTAAATATTTGAAAATCTAACAGATATTTAAAATTAAATAATTTTGATTACTTTATTGTTTTATGCAATGGTAAAAAAATGAAGCCAATTTAAGAAGTATTGAACAATTACAATATGTTCTTGCAAATTGATTCATATGACTTATGAGATCTGTTGAATTAAATATAAATTAATAAAAGACTCACACAAGTCCAGTTTTCAAGTATATTTAAATGGACAGCACTAAATATAAGTTAATAAAAGACTCACACAACTAAATCCAACTTTCAAGTATATTTAAATGGGTAGCACTATGAAGAAATTAATTTTTTGAGAGATCGAGGTTTTCTCTTTATTTTTTTTCTCAAAATAAATTTTAAAACATAAAAATAAAAGAAAAAAATAAATAAATTGAACCAACGAAGGTCAAACTCAATACAACCCTGTTTAAATACAATTTTTATTATGTGTTTAAAACACATTATGTCTTTGCATTTTTCTCTTAAAAAATTGATTTTAAATCTTTATACATTTTTTATATTTAAAGAGAAATAAAAAAAAATTTACATTGATAGGAACCAAGTTGAAGGAATTATGACCAAATTTTTTTACTTCTCTTTTAATATGAAGAAATACATTTTTTTAAAATACAAAAAATCTAAACTAAGAAAAATCGCTAGCATTTTAATAGACAGCCTAATTAAATCA
The DNA here is from genome assembly GCA_031216115.1 of Senna siamea. Taxonomy (NCBI): domain Eukaryota; kingdom Viridiplantae; phylum Streptophyta; class Magnoliopsida; order Fabales; family Fabaceae; genus Senna; species Senna siamea. Next base: position 18,868,303 of record CM062356.1, read on the forward strand.
TATAACTAAAACATTACCTAAATTTCTTACTAATAGTTTTTAATTATTGAAAAGATTAAATCCTCTGTAATTCTTATCATTTGAGATTTAAAATTTAAAATTAAATCATTAATAAGAATTAATTTGTAATTATATATTAACAGTTAACATTATCGTTAAATACGTTTGAATTTACAGAATACATTATCTTATTTCAAAGTAGAATCCGTTTCGGATTCTAGTTACAGTAAATAGTATTTTACGAATTTAAATTCATTAAGGAAAGCCAATCCAATCATCATATATTAATCTTGTACTGATTGTTTTTTAAAAGAAATAATATCTTTATTTTAACAAAAAAAATCTAATCACCACCTCTTCACTCCAATTACACTCCTTGATCCCCGTTTGGTGGGACCCACACAAGGATTGCCTTCGCTCCGCTATAAATGAAACATGCCTGGTGGGTGAAGCTGTAATTCCTGCAATGTTCAAAGGGTAACTCGGTCATTAGAGAGGTTGAGTTTTATATTTGGAGCGAGAGAGCGGTGGTATAATAGGAGAGAAAGCGAGACGAGAGGAGAGGGACTCGTGTAGCGATGTTCGCTTCGGTGCGTGGAACCCAATACAGGTGACTCATATTTCACAATGCAGAAATCGCTTTGCAATTACAATCCAAGCTCTTCTTCACAATGGCCGATCCTGACGCTTCTCAGAACATAGTCTTCTCCTTCCTTTGATTCTACCAAATCCCTTTCATTCTCCAAAGCTCACATTACGGTTAACTCTCCTTCTCTTGATTCTTTCTTTCTTTCTTTCTTTATTTGTTTTCTGTTTTCCCTGTCAATTTTCCCGGGATAATGTGTTAAACGTGGTCATTACGGGTCCACTTAGCCTACATGTCGTCAACATCGGCGTTATGTTTTCCTTTACAAGTCATTGTTGTCTCTCTCTCGCTTAGAGTGTATTTGGTTTTAGTATTGCTCTTTGCATGCGTGCGATCTCTTTTCTGAATCATTCTGCAATTTCGACGTGCAGGGATGGCTGAGGTGGGGAAAATACTGTTCATTGTGGTGGTGGACGACGCCGAGAAGAAAGAGAAACATAAGGAGTCGTTTCGGTATGCACGGCCTGTTCTGCAGAGTACTCTGCAGCTCATGGGATGTAAATCACGACATTCCTTCAAGGTATGCATATATAATTATATAATATATATTTTTAATTGTAATAGTTTTTTCGGTTATATGATTTTTTTATCCGTTGCAATTTTATTGATCGAGAAAAGTGGTAGCATTCCTTGTCGCTTTCTTTCCTCGTGAAGAATTTTTGTTTATTTTACTTTGATGATGCTCTCAATCAGTAGAAGGTCGAGAGATATTTGTGCTTCGTCTACGTTTCGTGGTATTTAATGTTGGCCGATCTGGATTTCTTTTTTGAGCGTCACGTAGTCTAGTGGAAAATTTAGCCAATGTTATTGGAGCTGTTTTGTTGTGTTATGAGAGATAACGGTTTTGTCTGTTGTTCAATGTTTATTTTGGATGAAAGGAACGCGTATACTTTCTGTCCTTTATGCTTATTGTCTATCATTCATATCAACGGCCTGTCCGTGATCTATATTTTATTGTCTTGTCTTTTTTGTTCTGCTTATGGATATGACGAGAAGGATCTCTTATACTTGTCTTATTAAAGCGCTGGAAGAGTTTAGTATGCAAAAAAGATATCTACTTCTTTCTTTGTTAATTATTTTTGGTGAATGATGACTCATTTAAGGTGAACTCTTGCATCGAGTTTGAGTTGAGTTGCTCAAGATCTGGTCTTCCCGCCCCAAAAAAATAAAAATAAAAAATTTCTTCACTGCCAAGTGTTACGTTATGGTTACTTAGTAATTCAGGAAAATTTTTGTTGAATTAGTTGATATATTAATATCTTGGGGGAGTTAGTTGCTTTTGTTTGAACGAGCTTTCGTTTGTCCTGGACATCCTGGGTTTGTTACTTGCTTTACGTTAAATGATCTTTACTTTGATTGCTATACCTCATTTTCAAGAAATGTGATTTTTTTACAAATATTCTGAATATGATTTTTGTCTTATCAGATGAGCAGAAGGGTTTTTGAAATCGTGAAGAATGAGAGTTCTACTGTTACACTGCTGCCTGATGGAATGATAGTATCAGGTCGGGATGCTCCTAAGGGAAATTTTGAGAAAGAATATGGTCATAGTGCTGGTATTTACCTTGGTAAATCAGACAGCATGAACCATTTATTTTCAGATAAAGATGATAAAACCAATAGTGTACCATTTGAGTCGTATAAAAGGCGCACAACTGCATTTGTACGAAGAGAAAAATTTTTAGATATTGTTTGTGATGCTTTGACTGAGTATAAGTATGTGGGTCCCAACCAGAGAGCAGACTTGGTTCTAGCATGCAGGTATGGTATTATTTCATTTGATATTGTGAACTATAACGATGTACACCTAAACAGAGAAAAAGAATTGACTGTAGTTTCTGCATCTTCTTTTATGCAATGGAATCTATTAAGAGGTGGTGTGCGCGCAGGTACTTTTATGGTTAAGATAATTTTACAATTTTAGCATGTGATACATTTAATGAAAATGGGTTACATAAATTTGATGAGGTCTGTGGGTTTAGTTGTCATATTCATTTGAATAATCTATAAATTGAGATCAATAACAACAAACTTCACTGTAACATCCTGCTATTTGATTCTTTATGTTTGTGTTGAGGGGTTTGTGGCTTTTATGTATGACTCCGAAGTCATATAGTTACCTTTAAAGAGGACAAACCGATGCTTAAGTATTATCAGACAGGCTCATTATGTTTTTGGCCCCTTCCCACCATAGAGAAGTAATCAGTGTATGCTGATGTACATGGTTGCATTTGATAGGCTTCTCTATTTTGACATTTCTTCAAATATCTTCCTGGTTTAAGCTAGGTCTCAAATCTAGCCATTAAATGTGACATACTGGATAGAGTAACCAGCAACATATATGTCATTTTGAAGTTCATTCTTGCCAAGATCAGCTGCATGAGTAACTTTCATGCCTCTAAAATATGCTCTACCTCATATCATATCTTCTCTAAATTGCTGCAATCTCTGTTTGATATTTTCTATAATCAGAAGTACTGTTTGTTCAAAGTCTGTGAAGTCTGGGCTAATGGATTTTGCAATCCAAATAGAGACTTTGTTATGTCTCCCAATTCTAAACTATTACACTCCTGTTTTGATCATAGGTACCAGGTTAAGAAAATTCCCCCTGAATTTTCGAGTTTGTTTCTTCTCAACATTTCCTGCCTACAATTTTGGTTCTGTTTATCATGCCAAAAATAAAAACAGACTAAAAGTACCCTTCATTATTATTTTGGAAGGATGTCTCTTCTCGTACTTAGTGAAATTGTTTATAAGTATTGCCTTGAGGTGGTTATTTTCTCATATACAGTTCAATTTCCCTCTTTATTTATTATTATCTTCTTTGATGGTAGAATTCGGGAACGGAAGGAATCAGTAACGGTGCTGTTGTGTGGCACTAGTGGCTGTGGAAAATCCACCTTGTCTTCATTGCTGGTATATTTGCAGAGAAAGTAGTTGTCTTACTGCAATTATGAATATGTAGTGGTAGGATACTTGTAGTGACTAGGAGTATTAATGCTAAAATTGGCAACCTTTGGTTCAGTTTAAGAACTTCGGTACCATTTATGTTTCACTTCAGGGTTGCAGGTTAGGAATCACAACAGTGGTATCAACTGACTCTATTAGGCACATGATGAGAAGTTTTGCTGATGACAAGGAAAACCCCTTGTTATGGGCTTCTACCTACCATGCAGGAGAGTGCCTGGATCCTGTTGCAGTTGCAGAAGCAAAGGCTAAAAGGAAAGCAAAAAAGCTGGCTGTTGTATCACGTTCAGTTCCCAAGGATGAATCGACTGTGGGTCATGGTTTTGGAAAATCTGATACACAGAAATCAGAGGTGAATTCTGGTACTACTGAATTGCTAAGTTCAAAACAAATGGTTATTGAAGGATACAAGGCACAGAGTGAGATGGTGATTGACAGTCTTGATAGGCTAATCACAGCTTGGGAAGAACGAAAAGAATCTGTTGTTATTGAGGGTGTTCACTTGAGCCTCAATTTTGTTGTATGTCAAAATTTTTGAGTTCTTCCATATTTCTCTTATTTGCTGTTATTGTCAATTATATGTGACCCTATTTTCTCTTTAGATGATAATAATAACCTAATCCTCATGCAGATGGCGCTTATGAAGAAGCATCCTTCAATCATACCGTTCATGATATATATTGCAAATGAGGACAAGCACTTGGAACGATTTGCTGTACGTGCAAAGTACATGACTCTGGATCCAGCTAAAAACAAATACGTGAAATATATTCGTAACATCAGAACAATCCAGGATCATCTCTGTAAGCGTGCTGACAAGTATTTTGTTCCAAAGATAAACAATACAAATGTTGATAAGAGTGTAGCAGCAATCCATGCTACTGTCTTCAGCTGTCTTCGTAGGCGTGAAGCAGGTGAACAATTATATGATCCCATCAGATGTACTGTAAATGTTGTTGATGAGGAATATAGGAATCAGTGTGCAGCCAATTCTTTGAGCTCCAAAGGAATGTTTCAGTTGATCCAGAGACAAGGCTCTTCAAGGCATCTAATGGCTCTTGTTAATACTGATGGATCTGTGGCAAAGGCTTGGCCTGTTAATTCAGTTGACTATAATGGAAAGCCTGTCTGGGCCCATGTATCTGGGAATGGAATAGGCAATCCAATGTATGGACCATTACAGATTAGTAAGGCAGAGCCTGTAAATCTTCAGTTTGGTTTGTATGGGATCAGTGCTTGGCCCACCGATGGTGGAACTAGTCGTGCTGGTAGTATTGATGAGTCAAGGGCTGATGGGATTGAAACAAGTAGTAGATATCTCTCGTCTGGCTGCAGCTCACCAAGGCACTCTGAAGGACCCGCAAAGGAGGTAAACTTGAACATTACGTCAATGAATTCCTTTGATAAATATGAAAATTAAGGGCTTGCCAAATTTAATGGGGAAAATCTGCGAAATTGGTTTTATAATAATTATTCTGCTTTCGGTACAAATTTTGATATTTGATTTGCTTTATTTCAGCTCAAGGCGGAGCATTCAGTGCATGGTAGTGATGAAGAAATTGATGATCCACCAGAGGTGGGCAGTGATGAGGATTTAAGTGATGGTAGTCATGAACGAGTCCATGAGGAGGTAGAGTTCTTATATTCATTATTCCATGAAACTTACCCCATCAAAGTTCTATTGATGTGGATGAGGATCTTCAGCTGCTGATCTTATTATAACAGTAAATGATATTTGCAAAGTTCTTTAAACATGACGTCCCCGAAGCCCAAATTATAAGTAATTGTTTTCATTTTTAACGAAAGTTTCCATTTGCTTGTTGGACAGGTAGGTTCAGTTGATGAGGAATGTACCATGTCTGATGAAGAGTATGATGATCTGGCAATGCAAGACATGCAGGACGATGGGTATTGCTCAGAGATAGATGAGGGATCTTCAGAGATCAAGGTTACCTCTGTCTCAGGGACTAATTATTGTAAGAACCTGGATCTCTTCCTTAGAACTAAAAGTGAGCCAATACTGGAGCCCCTATGCTCTTATTATTCTCTGCTTATGGAGAATTGTGAGAAGAGTCTATCTACTCTTGGTCCTGGCGAAGTCAAGTTGAGAAAACGTCGTTCTCTCAGTATTTCAGCATTGGAAATGAGTGGATCGGCTATCAATGATCCCATTCCTTCTGGTGCTCCTCAAAGGTAGCATAGCAATACAATATGTCTCATCATTAGTCTTACTCTGAATTAAATAAGTAATGGTGTATAGTAACTAGTAAGGCTTTCCAAGTCCAACACTTTCATCCTATGCGAGCTGTTTCATTGATTTCTCCTTTGGATGAAATTACTGGGATTTTTCCTTTAGATTTTAGATAGAAAGGCGCAAACATAGTTTGTTAGTTGCTGTAACAAACAATTAATGATTAATAAGATTTTGTTAACTATATTACAGTATGATGATCATAATTCAAGCAATCAAACTTGTCTGCTCTAAATTAAGATATCAAAGCTAGGTCTTTCTTTCACTTTAGATGAATGATCCTATGAAAACAAGTAATACCAATCCATAAATTATCTTATATATGCGTTGGCAGCAGGTGAGATTAACATTTTTTTTCACTATGTGCATCAGAAGTTTCCAAATGTATAATCCCTTTTCAAAATTGAAACTCGCGCTAAATGTAAAATGGAACATTTATTAACTCTGAATGACAGAATGAATAGCAACTCAGACATTAATCATTCCATGTGGAGACCACAGTCATTAATAATTGTAATAAAAGTAACAATATTTGCTTTAATTCTCCTTTAAGTTGTTTACTATCTGGATCACAAAAAATGGTGCCAACACAACACCAATTCTTTCCCCGAGAAACCTACAAATAAGGACAATACAGTGAGATGAGGCTACAATGTGATGGAGGAGTAAGTGGAAGAGAAGAGAAGAGAAGTGAGCATTTTGAGGACTCGAGAATTGGGACTGAGAGGACGTGACAGGGAAGGGAGGACGACGACGATGGGGCCATAACCATAACTCAGATTCTTGTATGAGCTGTGTTATTCCTTCTGGAATGTCATTTGAGTTTGGACGTCTCACTTGATGTCTCTATTTTCGTTTGGGTTTCATGTGGTATAATTTTCTTCCAAAACAAACCTATAAAGGTTGATCTAATGCATGAAACTTTCATTAAGTGAAGTTTGAAGAGTCAGGTGTATGTAATTTTAATTTTACAAAATAGAGAAATTATTTTTAAAATCTGAAACTGTGATTTTTAAGTCATATCATAACAAATTTATCATTGTTTTAAGATTCACACTCTTCCAAAAAACAAACTATAATTAAATTAAATTTTGAGTGAAAAAATATGAGAGTAAAACTAGTTGTAGGATAGTCACAAACTCCAAATAAAAGTTAGTCACAAACTTAAAAAGAATAAAGATAATTTATAAGTGAGATGAGATTAATTAAATTTCTCTTAATCATTGATTATTGAATGTTTAACATTAAAACCCCAAATGTTGATTTTTACAATATTATTTCACCCGATATAAATCTGATATACTAATAACTACCTTACCCAACCTCAGTTTCTTCAAAACTGAAAGAAAATTAAGAAATGTGCACTACCACAAGCAGAAGCACAATAATTGATTGCTGAAACTGGGTTGGATTTTGCTGTCAAAGAAGATCTTGATGATGGGGCCCAAGGTTGTCCTTGAGTTGCATGCCTGCCACATGTACACCCACTAGTATGGCATACACTGGCACATCAACGTACCATATGGGGACCAAAACTCTGCAACTCCGAGTAATAACCAAACATAATGAAACCGACTTAAACTACCATTCTGCACACTGCACCATCATCATCATCACACCCTTTTCACTCACTCTCCTGTTTCCTGCTTTACCACACACAAGTCTCTAAAGCAATCAACATATTCAAGAATTTATATATATATATATATAGCTGGAGAATCGATGTTGGGTGGTCATCATTATCACAGGCCTGAAAATTTTTCATTTTGGCTCTGCTATATATTCTCTAAGTGTATGACTTTTGCTCTGCGGGAAGGCATTGAAATGAATATTTTCAAATATTCACATCATCACAAAATAAAAAAGGAGATAAAATAAGAAAACCCACGAGAATGTATGATCTCTCAATGTATACGACTGTAGAATCACTTGTTACAGTTTCAGTGATCTTTATCTTGATAATTTCGACAACAAAAAAAGGGTCATCGAGCAATCTCTTCAGAGCAGTTAATCTGTACGAAGTGCAAAAGTTAAACTACATATGAATCTTCAAAATTCAAGTTATGCATCTTAATAATACAGTTTAGGTTCTACTCAGCTGAAGGTACTACATTTTTGTGGTTTCTTTGTTATTCTAAAGGAGTTGTACTTATCAGACATTAGATGATGGATGGATGGATGCAATCATGCAATGCTGCACATCGAGGCATGTGATTGTGTCCATTTTGATGCAAAAAAAGAAGTGCAAGCTATATCTAGCTCTGTAACAGGAGGACGAATTTTGGAAATGGTGGAAAATGATCTACACTGTATATATCCTTATATAAAAGTAAAGTCACATTAATCTCATATGGAATTAATGATCAGCATGATAAATATGCCAGTGATTGCAGCTCATAAATTTCTTAGGTGCTTGTGTTTATATATGTGAATCTATGCTATTGTTAATTCAGCTAATATATGTAGGCTGGGATTTTGGGAAGGAAAAGGAAGGAATTGCACAAAGGAAAAAAAAAAAATATATATATATATATATATATATATACGTGGATTCTAGCTAGCCAGGAGCTAGAAAGATAGATGGAAACTAAATGATCATTAATTACTACTAATTAATTTTCTATTAGATCATTAGATCAAATTTCATATATTATTGTAATTAAGAAAATATATATATATATATATATCTGAAAACAATGGCATGTATATATATCTTCTACAAGCATTTGCATTTACACAAGTAATGAGCTAGAATTGTCTTAGATGTGAAGTTCAAAGGCTCCACATGTAATACAACTTAAATATCAAAACTGTGTATAGTTCTAGGGTTTGAAATGAAAACTCCGAAGCAAGTCCATATATATAAGATTCCTTTTTCCCTAAACATTTCATTATTTAAAAACTAAATTGAAACATTTCATTATTAAGAACTAAAATAAAATCATGTAAGATTAATCTTTCAACAGCTCGCTGAAATTAAGTAAGAGTACTCACATGATATATTCTTTAATCTTTAGCAACAGCTCTATATATATTATGTCTTCATCCTGCGCAGTTTCATTAACCATTGTATCTATAGGAAGCGTTGAAACGTATATATATACAGAAATAGAATCGTAGAAAGAAATTGCATTATTGAATGTACCATGCACACGGTAAGGTAAAGTGCATTGAATAATGGATCGATATGTATGGAATTGAATGACTTACAGAACAAAGATGTTTGTGAACCACAATCTATTGGCAGACTGGACTCCTCGATCAAATTGTAAGAGAATACCTTTTTAAATCACCTGCAGACTGCTTGCAACCAAAGATTGAGTACGTACGTTGCTCCCTCTAGTAATTAAGCTTGTACCACATTACAATTAGCTTAGCTACTTCAACATGATACAAATATATATTGATTAAGTTAATTAACTATGAACTTATACATAAGAAAAACATATATAGCTCACATAGATGATGTCCAATATATATCTGCGATTGCCAATGCATATGTGTGTATATGTGTATATATATATATATATATATATATATATACACCCCTCATCATCATCATCATCATCATCAATATATAGTATATATGAATGAAAGCCCAAGCACATTTTTATTGTGATATATAAATATATGTAGTTGCTTTATATATTTATGAAAGAAGAGATGAGCGAGAAGGATGGTGAGTGGGCCTAATGTATATATTCTCCACAGCCTTATATATAGAAGGAACAAAGAAGTAGGGTAAGCACTAAGCAGGCTGATGCAATGATATTCTTCTTTCTTCTTTTTTTTCAACTTTTGGGCAAACAAGAGTGTAAGGCAGCATCACAACAGAAGCCTCTTTGAAGTAGAAGAATATGTGAACCAAGAGTAATTGGACAGTGATGGGAGCACACAGATTTCCATGGTCTTGAATAGACTCATCACACACCCACATATAATGCTTGGAAAGACCTTTTTTTAATAATATATATAAAAATTCAAAATTCAAAAGGTGAATAATGATAATAATAGGTGGACTGAATGAAATATGATCTCATCCATATACATATATAGAGAGTATATATTTACTCACGGAGGGTCCAAATTGCAAAACGTCTCTAGCTGTAGTACTGATGGTCCAACCAACAAGAGCTAGCGACTGGTGATTATATCAATTAATGCACACTAAATCCAAAGCTACACGATCATGGAAATCATCGATTTGAGACAACATGTCAGTGATTTTGCATTTCCTATTTCCCAAGCCTGCTTCAATTTTCAATGACATATATATAAATCTACTTAATTAATTCTATGACCATGATATATATTGCAGACCCACGAGGAGTTTGAAGAATGTCCTATATGGGTGTGTCTACATATATAATTTCTACATAGTAATAATATATATGTAAGAACGACAAATTAAAGTTCCCAAAACCCCACAAAACTATTTGGCTCATGGAATCAGAACAGTCACAAAGTAATTAACAATAAAGAATCCCTTAATTCTTTAGCCTTCATATATAATTTCCTGCAAAACTTAATTGAAGCTTTGGTTTAATTAGAGATCATATCAACATCATCATATCATCTAATAGAAATATATATATAGATCTAAATTGCAAGCCAAATAGTGCCCATCCAGAAATAAAATGAATTATAATAATAAAGATATATAGAATGAGTACTACTCCCTAGTACGTACGTACCTGAATCAATTAATCCAAATCTTAAATTTTCTCTCTCCCTCTTTATTTAGGTAAAGTCCATCGATCCTTCGCCTATATTAATTAAGCAACAGAAAACATATATACCATATTCAAACCAACATATTTCTGTTCAATAAAGAATATTCATGGATCTTTGGAGTCAACACATATATATAAAAGACTAATTAATCGGCTAGCTGCTTATATACATATATCTCACCCAGCAAAATAGGCTACATTTAATTTGATAACGTTGGATATGGATAATGGATTGAATTGTCTGCAAAACGCAAAAGATCTGTAGTATAATAAATAACAAAAATAAGCAAAGCCAGAAAGGCAAGACCATCCTTTGATGTGCCAATATTAATAATGAATTAAATAATATGTACAATTGGCACAATAAATTGGAACTATTTAAGAAAGGCACGACAAGGACAGAAAGCAAAGTTGAAAGAGTCACCTCTTGATGTTTGATTGAATGTGCAGAGTGGACGTTTTCTCTGAACCTGTTCTCTGGACTATTGTGTGTGCTGTGCTCATCGATCCCTGCTAACTTTTTTAAAATAATAATAATTAACTATAATAAATAAATAAATAATAGTTATTATTCAATTATATATATATTTATAGTCATTTATGGCCGATGCAGCATCATCAAGATTCTCACTTGGCAAAAGGCTTTTGGTGAAGAGTATAGATTGCACCTGCACCTGCATTTGCATGTGAATCTTGAAGATGCTACATCCGCAAACAACGACTGTCTGCCTCTCCATGCAACTATAGCTCAAAATATTATAGATGCTGTCTCTCAAACTCTGCCTGCTTCATACCTATCTCATCAAAAACTATATATATATATATATATAGAGAGAGAGAGAGCTTCAAGGAATTAAATTAAAGTTGTAAATTGCACACACCAAAAGGAAGAACTTATTAGAAAGAAAGAAAGTGTTAAGCTTAATTATTCAAAAGAGAAATATTTGGATCAATTAATTAATTGAAAAGAGGGAACAATAAGAAGTGGAAGAGAAAAAAGAAAGGACAAGGAAACTTGAGATTTTATGTATCAGAGACAGAGTGAGAGAGGTCCACGAGCACAAGCCTATGTGGCCTTTTACCAGTGGTTAGACTATGTTTGGTACACGAGGCCTTGTGATCTGGAAGGAATCTACCCAGATGAGATGACCTCAAGAACCAAACCCAAAAATTAACAATTAAATAAAAACTAAAATAAAAGACCACTCCAACAATTAATTCTCCAAAATATATATATATAGCACCAAAAACCAACACTTTCTCAGAAATTAAGATCGACGGAAAGAATTGGAAGCCAACTAAAAACTACCTTCAAAATCTACGAGCCATCTGGCAGCTGTGTAGATTATAGAATATAGTCTTTTGCGAAGAAGAAGAAACCCAGGTTAGAACTTAGAACTTAGAATCAAGCCCAAACAAAACAACAGTCTCCTCGAACAGGGAAGGGAATATTGTCAAAACACAAAACAGTGATGACTGATGAAAATATTATTATCTGATTCAAATAGAACGAAGGAGAATCCGAAGGAGAAAAAAAAAAGTATCCACACACACGCACACATATGTATATATTATAAATTCATAATACATAGATCTAAGTATCTGAGAAGAAAAAAGAAGAAAAGGAAGAAGAAAAAGAAGTTAATAAAAGAGAGAAGAAGCAATTGAATGGTTAACAGTAGAAGAAGGAGAAGCAGATATATATAGGGAGAGAGACAAGGTGTTAGTTCATTGGTTGAAAAATTTTGGTATGTGAAAGGGAATTTGGTATCTCTATATTCCCATTGGTTGAAGGGTCGAAGAGGTGAGCTGTATATATATGGTACTGTACCAAACCAATTCAGAGTGTGAGTGTGTTGATGACACCATATATAATATTATTGTATTGTAAAATATTGTAAAATCTTGCTCTCCCATAAACTCTAAACTGAACCCTAGTTTTATATGTGTTTAGTGATGGTACCACAAGGACATTCTCATTTTACCCACCATAGGATCATGTACATAATAACATATGTGGCAAAAAAGTAGATCCAACTATACTATATATACACACATGATCCTATGGCCAAAAACTCACGTAAAAATTAACCTGTAAAGGACCACTTGTATGTATGTGTGTGTGTGTGTGTGTGTTGTATTTCATATGTAGTTTATAAAACAAGCTCACTTATTTTAAAGCTAGCTTTATTATGAGAAATTGAAATATTAAATTGAGTAGGGCACACATAACTAAATTGCCCACAACCTATATATTATATATTCAATATAAATATGAATCACAAATTAAGTAATTTTTTTCGTAATTTTTTCTTTCGTTTAATTTTTCTGTAACTTCTCTTGCTCACTCAATCAATTGATACCAGGGCGAATACAAGTAAATCTTATTTCGTTAAATAATTTTACAAATACTTTTGGATTTAAGTAAAAATATCATATTTACAGCAATTATATCAATTCAATATTATTTTATATCCCATCAATATATTATAAAAGAAAAAATTTGTCTTTAAAATGTACGTAGATTAATTTTCAAATTGGTCCCTAATTATTTTTTGTGTCAATTTTGTTCCAAAAGATTTATTTTTGCAAGTACAATTTTATCTTAATTAGTTGCTTACGCTATCAAAATTAGTAACAAAAAGAAATCTAATTTGTTGATCTATGGTCGATCTGTCTTGATATTAATTTGACATAATTTTATTATCCAAACACAAAAAATAAACTATTTTAATTATCACCTTTTTTTTTTCAAACAAACCACATATAAAAATGTGGCATATTGCTATCACCAAAATAAACATTGATTCGACAAAATTCATCTTTGTATTTATATACTTTAGCGATTATATAGTTATAATTACAATAAGTTAGCTACTTTCATTATTAATTTGAATCTAACTAGCTAGCAATTAGAATGATATTGATAATTTTTGTAAAAACTTAAAATAAAATTGACACAACTAGTAAATTTTTGGGATAAAGTTGAAAATGAACATAAACTTTATGAATGAAAAAAACAAATATGTCTATAAAGTAGCAATGCACTTAAGTTGTTAAAATATAAAGTTATTTTAAACTACTCACTAGAAAAAGACTTTATTTATTATTGCACTTGACATATATGATCAATATAATAATTATTTATAATTTAAAAATTGAATCATTAAAAATCACTAAGTCGTGCTGGTCTCAATTAATTAAGTGCTTCAGTGTTTTATCTAATGAATATTTTTATTGCGTAATTTGTTTGATCATATGCCTATCGTTACTCTATAATCAAATTAGTGAAAAAAAAAATTTTATTCTACGAATAATTGATTAATGATTCATAGTATTCATTATATATGCTATCAATTATTCTTTTATAAGCTCAATAATTTTAACAAAATCTGGTAAAAGCCACCTAATATAAGTATACTGATGCTTTCATAAATGCTAACTACCCTTCCAAGTACATATCTTATATATTGTTACCTTTTTAAAAAAAAAAAACTCAGTTCTATATTTTTTTAAAAAAATATTTTAGTGTTGTAACTTTGAGTTAAGTTTTAATTTTATCTTTTAAATTTAATTAATTTTACTTTCTAATTTTTTAACTTTAAAAAATTAATTAATTTTTTTCTAACACATTTTACTTAACAAAAATATTGAGTTAGAGCCAATTTAATGTCTTTATGTCATATAATTGTTATTATTATTATTCTATTAATCTTCCATATAAAAAATAGTTTAAAAGTATTGTGTTATATTTATGTTAAGTTTGATGAGTATTTACTTTAAAACTTAAAGTTTAAATTTAATGATTTATTTTTTATATATGTAAGATTAATAGATGAATAATATTGGTGAAAATATGATGTGGAGATAGTAAAATTAATTTCAACTTAGTATTTTTTTGTTAAATAAATTAATAGTGTTAAGAATTAAAAAAATTTTGATTGAACTTTTAAAAGATTAAAGTAAAACTAATTAAATTTAAGGAATAAAATTAAAATTTGAGTCAAAATTATGAGACAAAAAATACCCTTTCCCCTTCTTTTGTATATAACAATATCCCAAGCTATTTGAGATAATTTGAAATCTTTCTATCTAATTTTTTTAAATATCAAATTAATTAGTCCGTAACTATAGCTAATGATTAATTAATGCTTTAAATAAAAGAAAGGAAGAAAGAAAGAAAAAGAGTGACGTGGTGATGATCGATAATGATGTTTTTAATTTTACTAAAAAAAAAATGATGTTTCGGCAAACATGCTAATAACTATATCACATACTTTCTTCAGTTATCACATTTAAGAATGAGAAACTTTTACTATATAATTGCTGCTTCATAATTATAATTATGAAAATTTTTATTATTATTATTTTAGCTAAATTAAACATTAATTACTGCCATATATATCACCAGAATAAATGTAATATGCATAAGCTCTGACCTTCTAAGATAGTTAGTATATTATTTAACTTAAACAGCAATTATTGAGAATATTATGTCGTAATTAATTATACTAAGCATGCCAGACGACGATAAATATTTAAATTTCGGGAACAAATTCACTAGAAAATTACAAGTTGACTTTTTTCTTTTAATATTACGTATAAAATAATGTATTTGGTATAATTAACATTGCTGGGAACATGAATGAAAGAATATCATAATTAAGTTAAAATGGCAGTGAAGCAAATTAAAAGATGAGCAGAGCATGCCATGAGAGACAGAGTTTAGTGGACACTGGACAATGAACACATAATTAATTAAGAGTAGAAATTAGGAAAATTTAAATTAATCAGAGAATAAAATGCAGAAGAATCTGCGTGCTGGCTATACTTAAAAAATGCCTTCAATCTTGGCCTTCTCAGATGTGGACCCATGAATTATATGTATCTATATTACGATAACTCTAAATTTTTCAGTGATTTCACAAATTAACATATTTTATAATATAAATATAAAATAAAATATATAATATAAAAATATATAAAAATAATAAAAATAACAAAAAATTATAAGGAATCAGATAAATTAAATAATTTTTAATTATTTAATTTATTATTTTAAAATTATAATAATTATTATTTTATATTATATTTAAAAAATAAAGAAAACATACATATTTATATATGCAAGGCCTAGCTAGTGCATGTGTGTGTGTGTATATATTACTACCCAAAAATCATTGGAGATTTTTTAAATCAGATGTAAGCTAAATCACCAATATTGTATATGAATTTTATGAATTAGACCAATGTTCAAATTTTCAAATATAATTCCTCAAACAAAGTCTTCAAAATTATGAATATATATATATATATATATAAATCAATCCTCAATCAATGTTTTGAAAATAAATGTATATTGCAATTATATATATAACAAATTAGTGTTGTTGGACTCTAAACTAGACAATTAAATCAATGACGAGATAAATCGAAGACTAAATTAACCCATTAGTCTCTTTTTCTTATTGAAATTTAAAAATTGAAAAATAGAAGGTCTGTTTGGTTTATGAAAATATTTTTTTTATTTTCATTTTTTATTACTATTTCTTAACATTAGTCTTTATTTTAAAGTTTTCAAAATTTTAAAAATATTGTTGTTATGTAAAGGTAAAATTTTATTCATATTTATTTCTAAGTCAAATGATTTAAATGGTTATAACTTTTTATTAATTTTTAAGTTTAAATATTATTAAATGATAATATTTATATGATTGAAAAGTTTACTTTCTTAAAAAATCACAAAAATAACAATAGTTAATTATAAAGTGAAAACGTTGAAAACATCTTTTGAAAATGTTTTTTTTTTTCAGTCTATTTTTAAACTTATTTTTAGAAGACATATTCTAGTGACGTTTAACAAATAAATTTTTAATCATATATTTTATTTCCAGTGAAAAAAAAAAAAACGGCAAAAACAAACAAATGATTCAAACCGCCCACATCATGGAGAACAGAGGAAGTTATGTCAAGTCTTTTGGCTGATTTTCTTCTGTTACTTTTATTAAATACTAGTTTTAGTTCTTTCTTTCCTTTTAAAAAAAAAGAAAAAGAAAAAAACAATGTTCTTCGTTACATTTTGATCGATCAACTTCAAAGAATGGGACAACCTCTTGGATTAAAATAATAGCATTAAATTTCAGTTAGAACTTGTAATATTCTTTAAACTAAAAACATACACTTTTGTTGTTATGGTCAAGATTAAGTGCCCTATTGTCGTTAATTTTAATGAAACTAAAAAAGCTCAGTTTTTTGTTTAAATTTTAGTTCAAAAAGTATAATGCAAACAAAGCAGTTAAATAATGCTTTTATCTGAAAAAAATATATTAATAAAATAAATCCATTAGTTTTTCTTAAAAAGAAATAATATAGAAACGCATTATTGACCCTTCATCCTTTAATGTTGTAAAGTATTTCATCCTTAAATTACAATCTTTTCCTTTAAAAGACGTTCAAATTACTAATGGCTTGACATACACTTAATATATAAGCTAATTTTTTTAAAACTAAAATTTAAAATAATTGCTAAATTAAATAATTTTTGTTTTCTTATAACTCTCAGTTCTATATTTTCTCACTATATGGTTTGACAGGCCAAAAACTATAATATTTATAATTATTTTAACATAGATACATATATTTTTTATGTTTCAAAAATATACGTAAAAAGGTTCAAATAGTCCAAATATATATATCAAGATATACTCAAACCTCTTTTTATGTTAATAATATGATGAAAATATCCTCGAACACGTAAGATGTTAGTTTTTTTTTAATTAAAAATATAGTTAATTTAAAATTTATTTTTTAAAACTTTAATTTAATATGATTTTTTTGAAGTTAAAAATCATAAATTCAATTTATTTAAAATTTTAAAAGGTGACATGTTTATATTAGTAAAATAATTATTTGATTCTTTTTTATATCAAATGTATAGTAAACATAATAGTATTTTAATTAATTGAATCGATAAAATTGTAGTTTACCTTTTGATTTTAATATTTTATTATGATAGGAAAGTCTTTTTTTTTTTCAAAACAAATGTGTATGATTTTAATATCTTTTAAATCAGAAAATTATAATTTACCTACGAATACTCAATTGCAAAATTGTCATGCTTTAAATCATTATAAATGTGTAATTAAAAAAACTTAAATTTATTTTTAACCTTTTAATTTTCATAAAAGTTTTAAATTAGTCCCTGGATTCAAAAGTAAACAATTTTTTCCTCCATATTTTTATAATGATTCAGTTTTACTCTTTCATCATATCTTTTATCCAAAAGTTAGCACTATATATATTTAACAATTTATTAACTTAGATATTAGTTATTTTATTTGCAAACTACTTACGCACATTTAGATTTGGCACCCAAATTAGCATATTGTAAAATCAGATGCTAAATCTTATATAGTTGATAAAAAGAAGAGTAAAATTTGATCATTTTGTAAGATAAGAGGATACTATTATTTGTTTTTAAGTCAAAATTAGTAAACTAAAATATCATTTTAAAATTAGGGACACCAAAAGTATTTTTTTAGCCAAAAGAAAAATATCGTACATGAAATTGGTGATAAAAAATTACAAAAAAAAAATGAGAAAATATTTACAAACATGTAGGATTTTGTTATGAAAATTGTTATAAGTAGTGAAAAATAAAGGTTAAATTGGTATTATGGTCCATTAAGTTTATTTAAATTTTAAATTGGTCCTAAAATTTAAACGTGTTAAAAAGTTCTCTTAACTGATAGATTATTTTAGAAAGTCCTTTTTTTATGAATTATATTACGAAAAAAGAATGATATAAATCAAACTAATGGATGTTAATATTTACTTTCAATTGCAATATTTCCCATTAAGAAATATATAAATTTTAAATAAAATTAAGAAACTAAAAATTAGTTTAACCAACAAATAAACAAACAATAAATAAGAATTATTATTTTTTAGTTTTCATATGCATCCTCCTACTAAAAATAATTTTGTTTGATATATTATTTGATATTAAATATGAGCATCTTTTTCAATGAAATTAATTCAAATTTAGATTTGTCATATTATAAAAAATTAATATCTTCCATTAAACTCTCATTAGTAAATAAAAATGATTTGAATAATTAGTTTTGCAATAAAATTTTTAAAATGTCAAAATTTATTTTTTTATAAGTATCTTATTAAAACATTCGAGATAAATATCGACATTAAATATAAATACTTCTTAAAATAAACAAAAAATTAACTTCTTTTACATCCTATTATATTATTATTTGAATTTTATTAAAAACACTATTAAAGAAAGAATTTAATTAGTTGAGTTTAAGGATTTCTTTAACAAGTGATGTTAGAGTACAAGTTAAAGTTTTACTTCATTAATTGAGAAGTATTTATTAGTGGCTTGAAATGTGTGAAAATTTAATAAAAATAATAAATTTTAAACTAAAAAACCCATTGGTTAATCAGATTTTTTCAAAATACAAATTATTGCTTTTATTAATTGTTACAAATGTTAAAATATTTAAGATTTTGTGAAGCAATAACCAATTAAATAATACTTTTATAACAGCAGGTAAAAAGGTGAAAATTTAGAAAGAAGAGGTTTTGCCACGTGGGCTGCACCATATAATCATCCGCTGCGCGTAGGACAAATTGAAGGCGAAACAGAGTCGTAATGACATTGACATCCAATATTATTTTATTTATACAAAACGTATTGATTTATTAAGGATATAAAAAGTAAAATATATTGATTGGAAAGAAAAAGTATGAATAAACGCATGATTGATGAGACGGATAAGTTGAAAAAAATGCGACAAGTTTCTACAATAGTAGGCTCCCACCTGAAAACAGCTTGGCCCACTCCGTACAATCTCATCTGTCTCTTCTGCTTTCACATTATTCTTTTTTCTTTAAAACAAAACTTCAATTTTCTTGGCCTCTCTTTTTCTATCATAATTCATAATTCACATCATCAATGTTTCGCAATGTTTTCGCTGAAAACTATCTTTCTTTTTTTTACTTCAAGTAATTTTCTTAATGTTTCAATTGAAATGCAATTTCACCTCAAATTAAATTTAAATTTTTATACATGTGAAATGGCTTAAGTTTTACGCCGCACAAACAAATAATACATAAAATACTATTAGTGTATATAATTTATTTATGCAATCAAATAATACATGAATTATAATTTTTTTCATGCATAAAAAATTAAAAATATAATTATAACATCTCTCACAAAAATGAATATAATTTATTTTATTTTTAAAAATCAAATTAAAAGTGGATAAAATTTTAAAAATGAAGAGATTAATTTACTTTTTAAATATAAAAATAAAAATATTGATTGAAAAAGACGTAAGAAAGAAATGAATATAAAGGGGAAAAATAGTAATAAAGTGGAGAGGAGTATCACGAAATGTGGTCCCAGGAGTGGAGGCGATGAGGGACGGACTTAATGAACAATTTTTAGATATTGTATTGTGTATTACTTTATTTATATATTAATTAATAAAATTTAATTATTTATATTTATTATAGTTATTATGTAAATTCTTTTAATTTAAAATAAATATTGATATATTTGTAGACATAAAAACTTATCGCAATTACTGAGTTGGAAAGAGGTGAGTGATGAGTGAGCGCAGAGGTGAGATGTCAGGTCGCATGCACTCTATGATTGCAATCCACGCCCCTTTACGTTACGTCCCGTATTTTCCTTTCTTCCCCATACGCATCACATGTTTTTTTTTTCTTTAAATATAATATAAACTAATTATTATTATATTTTAAAGTAATAAATTAAATAATAAAAAATTATTTATTTATTTACTCTTTTATTATAATTTTTTATTATTATAATTTTTATGTAATATATTTTATTTTATATTTTATATTATATAATATATAATTTTAAATATAAATAACTTAAAAGATGCTAAATTATTTTTTAAAAAATTATATTGTGTTGAGAAAAATAAATTATACTTTTTTAAAAAAATAATATCATTAATAATTTTTTAAATAAATTAAATTATATTTATTTATTTTTAAAAACTGTAATTTTATAAAAAATAATTAAAAATATATAATTTTAATATCTGTAAAAAAAGAGTATAATTGAATGGAATGTTAAAAATTATATGCTATTTTTTATATTGAATATGATGTTCTAAAATTATTTTAAATTATTTTTTTAGTAAAATAAATTTTTACATAATATAAAATAATAACATTATTTAATTGTCTTTTTTCCCATAATAAAATATTGTTTTGAAATTTAAAATTTTTATTATTATATTAAAATTTAATAAAAGTTAATATAATGTGATTGATAAACCATACTAAAACAACAAGATGACAAGGGAAGGAGCTTTGTTAAGAAAATATATTTTATAACGAGGTGGCAATACTAAGCAATGAAAAGAAAAATTAAAGGAGTTTGATGTTATTATATATTAGTGTGCGACACATAAGATATGTGATATTGATATAATAACAATGATATTAGTAATTAGTGTGTGAGTGTGTGACATGTGAAGTTTAAGCAAAGGATGATGAGTGGAGTGATGTCTGACAGCCTTAAACTGGCCTCCCACTCCGTCCACGCTCCCATCACGTGGCATGGTGGTCCCTTCCGTACTCTTTCTTTAATGCTCTTTCACCAATGCTGTGCCCCACGTGACACGCCCTGCTCACACGCACACACACACACATCCACTTTCATCTCTCCACCTCATTAATTCAATACTTTTCTTATTTGAAATTGTTTAACACTTTTTCTTACTTTCTAAAAGTCGATGATGCAACAGAATAATATATACCAGTTAAAACATCTTATCACTTAACGTCCCCAAAAATATTCTTATTGTAAAAACAATATATGATTTGAACTCACGTCTTAAATACAGAACAAACTAACTTCGATTAACAAATCAATAGCGCACTATTTAGTGTAAATTATTTAAATTATATTATTATAAAATATTATATTTAAATTGAATATATGTGTGAAGGGATGAGATTTAATTTGTCAATATATATATATCTATATAAAACGTTCTCACCATGTAACTAAAATTTTAATCAACAAATTTGGACATAAATTTCTTAAGAATCACAAAATTAAAAAAAATAGAAAATCTTAATCAAACTTAATTGGTTAGAGTCTTACAAATAATGTAATAAATATAATATATATATATGAGAGAATTATATATTATATTTTGTAATTATGTATTAATTTTTATATTTATTAAAAAAATTTATAAAAATATATATGATTACAATATATATTATTTTAAAATTTAAAATCTATATTATATATTATATAAAATAATATTTTATTATTAATCAAACTCTTATACAAATTTAACAAACTTAATATGCAGACTCATCAACCTTAAATATTTTATTATCAATCAAACTCTTTACAAATTTAACAAACTTAATATGCAGACTCATCAACCTTAAACTTGTGACAAAAGGCTTAACTGTTACTCTTAAACCTTTGACATAGTGATTCAAGAACGAAGTATGAGGCCAATGGGCCACTATATATCCTAGGGAGATAGTAACAGGGTTGGGAAAGACAAGTGCCGTTTAACATGGCAAGGAGATAGTCAATGTTGACGTGCCGATGATTAGATGCGATATGGGTTTGCCCCTTTTTCGAAGGAATATCTTCACTACAAAAAAAAAAATAGACTTTCGGTGGCGATTTTAAAAGTCTTAAAGTCACCATCAAAAACTTTTGGTGGTGATTGAAGGGTCATTACTAATTTGCCACTAATATCTTTATTGTTGTAATTTTTAGGAATGACTTAAAGTTAGGTTACCACCAAAGATAACTTTTAGTGACAATTTTTTTTGTCATAAAAAATTAAATGATTTTTATATTTGAGACAATTAGTGACAACACTAATCATTACTGAAGAGAATTTCAAGATGACTAGAGGTCGCCACGAAAAATAACTTACTTTTAATGGTGACCAATGTTGCCACTAAAGGATCTTTTAGTGGTAATACTTTCAGTTATCATTTTTTTCATGTTAATATTTTTTGTAATGACTTGAGTCTCCACCAAAAGTCATTTTTATTTTTAATATTTTTTATTATGATAATTCTAATCTATAAAGTAACACTTAACACAGATTGGTAATCAACCAATAAACCAATAAAATAACATAGACCGTAATTTTTATCAAAGGGTGACTTTTGGCAACCAATATTTGAGTCGCCATTGAAAAGTTTTCATGGAATATCTGATTTTTATGGTGCTTCTAGAGGATGGCAGTAAGGGAGAGAACACTAGTGCCTAGCCCACAGAAGAGAGAAGCCTAAAGGAACACCTGAAGGCTTAGGATTTTCCTTTGTTTTAATTTTCTACTTAATTTTTGTACTTTGATATTATATCATGTTGATGTTCTAACTTTATATGCATTTAAATTCAAGAAATGTTCTTATTGAATCCTTATACTTGCAAATTTTTAATATTTTTTGGTTTGTTTCTGCTTCTTGGCTTTAACTGTTAGACATGTTAGGGTGTTGAAAAGTAATCCTCAAAACTAATGGACTTATATTGAACTCTTTAGTTAGGTCAGTTGACCATGCAAGGGCACTAAATAGTGATCTTTAGGGTTAGTGTGCATATAATGAAGTCTATAACTTATTGGTAGCATGGGCTCAAAAGGCATACCCAAGAAGTTCAAGGTTTATAACAAATCTTTGCACTTAAGGTTGCGATCCCATTCGAGATGTAATTTTGCTAATATTGTGAGAGAGGAAAGCAATGAGAGAAATGAAACATTTATTATTCACTTCCCCAAAAATTTATAGAAATGGGAAATTTTACATTCCCAAGTGTTATAATTATCATAAAAAACACACTAAATGTAGTATCATCAAAGACTGACAATGTTTTAGGTGTAGGGAACTTGTTCCCCATTTATCTTAGACAACCTATAGGTGCCCTTAAGTATAACTTGGGTAACTCCATAAGGACCTTCCCAGTGTGGAGCGAACTTACTTAGGGAAGGATTAACTCTATCACTTATAGTGGTTTGTAAAACTATATCTCCTTTAAAACTCCTCCCAATCCTAGCATCATGATACTAAGTGGCTCATCGCTTATGGGTTATGGATTGGATGTGTGTTCTGCTTCTCTTCTTTCTTTCAAGGGTATGCAACTAGGGGTGAATACCTTAATTCGATGTCCAAGAAAGGAATATAGGAACACTATAATGTCGTGGTGACTATAATGTCACCACTGAAACACTCTTTTGGTGGCAACTTGGAAATTTTGCCACTAAAAGTAATTTTCAGTGGCAAAACTAAAATCGCCATTGAATCTTAGTATTTATGACAATTTTTTGACATTTTGAATTTCCCATATGTGGTGATAGTTTTCCTTTTTTAACGTCAACACACAGTCACCACTAAAAGAACATTTAATGATGACTCAATTCTATCATCACTAAAAATCTTTAGTCACAATATTTTCAATGGTAACAAGTGATAATTATTTTGTCACCACCAAAGACCTTTGGTAGTGACCTTTTAGCTTTCAGTGGCAAATTTTGTTTCCACTCAAGTTACAAATTTTTGTATTGTCTCCAAATTGTAAAGTAGATCGTTGTTTTCTTCAATCAAGTAATTAAAGATTCAATAAGATAGACAATCATAGTTTTGCATCCGTAAGTCATCTACCAACTTTGGGTGGTCCTATAAGATCATAGGAGAATTCATCTTCCAACTTTGCCTTTTGTTGAACCAAGTGTTTTCTTAATCCCTTCGTGTATAATCCTATTAGCAAGGTTAATCTAGTAAACTATTCCTCATAGGATGTTCCAGAGATATTATACACATGTCAATGTGTTACTCTTTGTAGTAATCTTTAAAATTTTCATGATTAATAAATTACTTTACAATTTTCGATAATGACAGTAAATTATATTTTCACTCCAACATTATCGATTATCAATAATTATTAAAAAGAAACTTCAATTTCTTTTAAAAATATTATATTAATAATTTGGCCTCTCGAATAATATATTTCATTTTTATCCTTAAAATATGAAAGTCTCAATTTGGTCATTAAAAAATTAATCATTAATGAATTTGACCTTTAGTTAATATGATACATAAAAAATTAACTGACATGATGGTTAGAATAATGAACACTAATTTAGTGGTTAAATGATGAATTAAATATTTTTTTAACAACAAAAGTTAACTTGCATGATGAATTTACTGATCTGCCTCTTCCGACCTTACTAACTCCATTCACTGAAATTGAAACTGAAAGGAATGATGATATTGTTGAAAATCTAAACGCTCTACCTGTCATAGACTTTCAAGAACAGGATGTGGAGTTGAGATAATCTCAGAGAATTCACAGACCTACTATTCTAGATGATTCTGTGGTTTATTTGTAAGAATATGAATCCGATGTTACTGATCACACAAATCCTACTTCTTATAATGAGGCAATAGCAAGTTTCAATTCCCATGAATTGTTGAAAGTCATGAATGAATAGATTGTCGTTATGTATCATAACCATGTTTGGGAACTTGTTGAATTACCAGAGGGACATAAACCAGTTGGTTGTACATGGGTTTTAGACCAAGTGAGAAGCTGATGGTGAGCTAGAAAGGTATAAAGCCAGACTCATAGCTAAAAGCTACAATCCTAAAAAGGGCATTGATTACACATAAACTTTTTCTCTAATGTCTACGAAGGATGCCTTCAGAATTGTCATGGCTTTTGTTACATAACTTAACCTTAAACTTCACTAGATGGATGTCAAGACTGCTTTCTTGAATGGAAACTTGTCTAAAAATGTATACATGACTCAGCTAAATAGATTTATCGAGGCAAGGAAGGAACATTTTATGTGCAAGTTAAATTGATCTATCTATGGGTTGAAAAAAACTTCCAGACAATGGTATTTGAAATTCCATAAAATTATCATTTCACTTGGCTTTATTGAGAATGTTTCTGATCAGTGCATCTATTAGAAATTTGATGAGAACAATTTTATAATTTTGGTTCTCTATGTTGATGATATCGTATTGGTCAGTAACTTGATAAATTTATTAAATGAAACTAAACACATGCTATCATGCCACTTTGAAATGAAAGATTTGGGTAAAGCTTCATTTATTTTAGGCATCCAGATCTATCGTGATAGATCTCATAGTATATTGGGTTTGTCTCAAGCGAGTTACATTGATAAAGTATGGAAGAGATTTAACATGTACTATTGTACTGCTTGTGCTACGCCTATCTAGAAAGGTGAGAAATTGTGTAAATTTTAGTGTCCTCATTATGATGATGAAAAGACTACAATGGATAAAATTCAATGTTTTACAGTTTGCAGCCTTATGTATGCTCAGATATGTATATGTCCAGACATTACTTTTGTGATTAGTGTGCTTGGTAGATATCTAAGTGATCCTGATCATGACCATTGAAAAGTTGCTAAGAAAGATATGAGGTACCTTCAAGGTACGAAGCATCATATGTTGACTTATAAAAAGTTTGATCCTTTTGAGATCGTTTGCTATTCAAATTCAGACTAAGCATCTTGCATTGATGATCATAAGTCTATTTTTGGATACATATTTATAATGTTTAGAGGGGTTGTTTCATGGAAAAGTACTAAACAATCTATTACAGTTATCTCAATTATGGAAGCATAATAGGTTGCTTGTTATAAGGCCACACGCCAGGCCATATGGTTGAGGAACCTGATATTTAGCATGCATCTTGTTGGTTCTATATCACATCCTCTAACCATATATTGCGATAGTTTGTCTATTATGTGTTTTTCTCAAAATTATAAGAGCTTCAGTCGTACTAAACATTTTGATGTTAAGTTTCTATTTGTTAGAGAAAAGATTGCTCAATATTAGACTAGTTTGGTTCACATTTCTGGTAAATATATGTTGACGAATTTGTTGACCAAAAGCTTACCCATAGGAGTATTTAAAAATCATGTAACTCATATAGGTTTGATTAATTCTTTTGATGTAGCTTTGGTTTAGTGGGAGTCTAAATTAATCTTTATGTCTTGATATATTTTAGACATTTGAATTATTTATCATGTATTATATTTGTTTAGAAATTAAAACTTTATTTCATTCAGTTATTTTTTTATCAAATTCAGTAATCTTGTGTTATTTTTTTTTTTCTGAACTCCACTTGAGTTACTCATGAATAGATTAATTCTATATATTAAATTGTAGGTGATTGATTATAGTTTTAATCACTTTCTGACTCATTTGGATAGAGAACCCAACCACAGCCTTATATTAGTTAGTAATCATCCTATCAAATTACGGACTGAGAATAAAAGGAGAGAGAGAGTATTTTCTATAATTATATCAATATTTGATTAATATTATTCAAGTGGGAGAATGTTAGATTAATTTAATTAAATTGTGAATAATATTAATTAAATATTAATATTATATTATTATAATTACAATTTCAATTTTAAACTTAAGATAAAATATTTAGAGAATATTTTTACTTAAATTTATTAAAAATTAGAATTATTACATTTCGAAACTCTAATTTTTTTAAATTAATTTGCTTTTGTCATAAAAAACCTCACTAATTTCTTCATCTCTCTTTCTAATTCTTTTAGAGTATGAGATAATTATGATTGTAGACTCTATTCTTACTTTTAACTTTTAATATTTAATTTTAATATATATGTATTATGCTTTTTTATGATTAATTATATTTTGAAGTAATATCTAAGTTTATATTCCTAAAAAAAATCCATGGAATGGTAAAAATTACCATGTGGTCGCACTCAAACGTGTCACTTAAAGACTCATGCTACGTGGTTCGATGCAGTCCCATTAACAGTTATGTCTAAAGTTAAACTGTCAAAGTCATGGTGACGTAAGCAGAATACACCTGCCTACTTTTTCATTATGCATAGATGACGAAATAAAATTACAAAGATAACATAATAATTTAAAAATAAATTTATTCTTTATATTAAAATAAATTATAATATTTTTTAAATTTAACTAAATTATACAAAATATTCTTCTTATTTTAAATATTTTTAATTTCTTTTTATCAACAAAATTAAATTTTTACAAAGAATAATATTATAATTTTATTTTTAATACAATAATAAAAAGAATTAAATTAATATTAGATTTTTTTAAAAATTTAATTTAATTTTTAAATAAAATAAGTATAACATGTAATTTAAGTAAATTTTAGAAAAATCAGTATAATTTATTTTAATATAAATATATGAGATAAATATAAATTAAAATAAATAATTTTAAATGATATATACTAAAACATATAAATGTCGAAAGATTTTAACAATGAAATGACTCAAACTGTCAAAAACAAAAAGGAAAAATAATTAAACTTCTTGTATCAAGATCCGATACTTTTACTCTTTATGTTTTAGATTTAATATAGAACGTTGGACTTTTTGAAAAATAAAAATTTTATAATAAAAATTTTAAATTTTGAAGTGATATAAGTAAAAAAATATACTTCATAAAATATTTTTAAATAAAAATCTACAATTTCTTAAAAATTTGATTTATTTCTAAATTATATTAAAAGAAATATGACTATATCTATATTATAATATTTTTAAAGTTTGGGTCTTTTGATCATTAATTTAACAGATTATATAATATATAATATATAATAAAATATATTATGTGAATAAAAGAGAGAAAAAGTAAAAATAATAAAAAATTATAACAGTTGATTAGTTAGAATAATAAATACTCTACTTTTTTTAAATAAGATCTCAAATTTAATTTTTTTGAATAAAAAAATTTCTGTTAAAAAAATTCTATTTCTATTATAAAACTTTTATCAATTTAAATCAAATTAATTAAAGTTTAATAAATTTTTAGATATTTATAATTTTAATTAAAAAAATAAATAATAAAAATTTAATTAATTTGTTATTATTTATTTTATTATTTTAAAATATAATAAATATATATCTATATTATAATATTTTTAAAATTTTCTTGTCATTATTCTTATAAAATATTTGTTACGTTATCTTATTTATATATTAATTAATAAAATAAAATTATATATTATTATTTTACTTATTATATATATATTCTTTACTTTAAGATATTAAAAATAAATAAATATTATTAATTAATATACAATATATATATTATGTCAACTTGTTAAATTAAAACGTGGAGTATAAAAAAGTGAGAGTGGGGCTTACATATGTGGTCCATGGGAGTATAGAATATAGAGTTATGTAATTTTGTGAGTGCGTTACGCGGTGGTAGGTATTCCGTCCACAACTGATTACCTTCCCTACTGTATAGACTGTAGACTATAGACTCAACAACAATTAGGTGCGCACACTTCAACTGCATAATTCACCCAACCCCACCTCCTATTTCAACTCAACTTGCTATAATCAATACATTATTCATTCTTCTATTTACCTAAAATTTAAAATAGGCTTTGTATTTTTATCTATTATATTTAATAATTTGTTAAATTTGCTTCATAAATATTTTTTAATAAATTAAAATTACACTTTAAATCAATATTTCTAAATTTCAAAACTCATACACTAGAATCCTAACCTGTGACCTCTAAATTATTAAATCGCAAATTCTAAATCATAATATTTCAAGTTTTAAAAATCAAAATCAAAATTTATTTTTTTTATTTTAGGAGTTAACAATATTTTAGACTTAAATTTTATGTTTTAAAAAATTTAAAAGTTTTTATTTTAAGGACACTTTTATCATATTGAAATATAATTACAATATTATTAATATTTAATTAATTAGCCAATATTATATTTAAACCACTTTTAAGTCCTAAGAACATTTATTGTCATAATATCAATATTTTATTTTACAAAAAAACTGTAGAGCAAATTGATTTGAATGATTTTCTAAAATGAAAAACTCTTTATAATTTATCAAAAATGGTGGGTAGATGGAATGGGATTTATGAGTTTTGTAAACCCTAATACCCTACACAACACTTTCCAAATACGAGGGTACTATGCAATAGGCCCTTTTTCACTCGCTTTTGCATTGCCCGCTCCTTTTCTTCTCAAAGTTACCTTATCAATATTTATATCTATATTATAATAATTTTAAAGTTTCATATGTAATATTATATCTTATATCATATAACAAATATATAATATAAAAAAATAAAAAATAAATAAATTGAGAAGTTATAATAAATAACATAGTGTATGAGAAGTTAAATAATTTTTTATATTAAAATTTATTATTTTGAAATATAATATTTATTTTATATTTTTATAAAATAAATAAAAAATAATATAATAAATATAAAGTAAACAAATATGAGAAGATAGTATAGACTATAGAGATAAGAAAGAATAAAGAGTGAAAATATCAGAATTTAAAAGTTAAAATTTTTTATATAAAAAAAATTTAAGTGTAATTTTTATGTTTTTGATATTAGATTTTATAGTTAGAAACTGATACATATAGGATTTATATTACTCATCTTTTTTATGATTAGTTATTTTTAAAAAAAATTTAAATATTTTAATTTGATTAGAGAATTTGATAATAAAAATATAAGTAAATACATATAAATTTGGTCTTTTTTATATTATTTTAAATATAAATTTTATTTTTTATTTTAGAATTTAAAACTAAAAAATATTTAACATATACTAAAGTGCATACCAAACTAGTAATTATATATAATCCATCAGACTGCCTTTTTTCTAACTGCATAACTTAATGATAATTTATAATTGTGTAGGTGATAGATTTCAATTTATTGTAGCTGCAACTATTAAAAAATATATAAAGTGGAATATAATTACCATCATTTGGTATTCTAATTAATATAATATATCAAAGTAAACTATTTAAAATACATTTAGTATAATTAATAAGATTGATGTGTTATTATGAGAGACTTCTGCGTCATATATATTTAATCTAATAAATAAAATAATTAATTTATATTTAGTTTTAATTGATTAATTGAGATATCTAAAACTTACGAATTTATTATATTTGAAATTCAAATGTAGTTTTACATGTAATTTTGAACATTTTGGGCAAAAAAATGTCAACAGCTTTTTAAATTAGTAATTATTAATTAAATTTGAAAATTATATATTTTAATAAATATATAAATTTGATAAATAGTAATATAAATGTATTTAATTTATTCATCCCATCTAATTCATCAATTTTAAACATAAATTTCAATTTTAATATGATAAAATTAATTTTAAAAAATATAATCTGAAAATAAATATTGTTTATCTTAGCAAAAAATTAAAATTCAAAATACATCTTCATCATTTTATCAATTTTACTATTTAATTCAAATATTTAAATTATCAACAGTAATATATATAGTTTTGGAGACTTCTAATCATTCGTTTCAAAAAATATATATTATGTTATATAAAATAAAATATGTAATATTAAAAGATAAAATATGAGAATAAAATAAAAAATAATAAAAATTACAATAAATAACAAAAGAGTGAGAAGTTAAATTATACATATATATATATATTACATGAATAAAGAGAATAATTAGTTAAATTGATCTCTCTCTTTAATAATTTACATTTGAATTTTTAACAGTGTGGCTATCAATAGCAAAGTTAATTTTTAAGATTTTGCAATCTATGAAAACCGAGTGATGTCTCAGTTTGAGGTAGTAAGGGTTTTTAAAAGTAAAACCAGGCATGTTAATGTTAAGGTACTATATATAAATTATACATGTATTAATTTTTAATTAAAAAATTTGATAATAAAAATATAAAAATAATATCAAATTATTTTCTTTACATAAAATCAGTACTTATAATATAAACCTATTTTTTTATATCTACATGAATAAAATTAAGAGGGATGATTTTATGGACTTCAGTTCATATAAATATTAGAATACTCAATTAAAAAGTTTCTTTTGAAAGGCTAAATTGAAAAGAAAATAATTTTTAAAATTTTTTAAAGATTAAATTAAAGTAAAAATAATCTTTTAAAAAATAAATTATTAATTTATTTATAAATCTATTTTAAGTTTAATTTTGTTTTTGTGAGAGATATTTAATTTCAGGCCTCATCGGCCCAAAATGAAAAAAACCCGTGACCCGACGAGGGAAACCCGAGACCGAAGATCTCCATGTGTCGTTTGTACTGTGTTGTGGCAAGTGCCCCTTCCTCGTCCACCTTGCACACGTTGTTTGGTAGCCCATCTCACCGGCTACTTCCCCAGCTTCCGCCTTGCTTTCTGCAACTTGTGTCCACCATTGGAGCTTTCGTTTCTAATTGGTACGCCTTTGATTCTTCCTACCTTTTCCATTTCTGCAGAATATTGTATCATTCGCGATTATGTTTCCCTTTGTTTTTCCGATATCGCATTCGGGTTCATTGCTCTTTGTTGCTTCAATTCTGTGGTTTGTGTATTTAATTAGTGTTTCCATTTTGGTTCCCTCTTTACTTCTGTTTCTCTTCCAAGGAATTATGTCTACTCTAATTTCTATTTTGATTCCCAAATTCGAGAATTTTGGAGCCGTTTCATTACGTTTTCAATTCGATTGGGGTTTGGGGTTGTGCACTCGTGTATGTGCAAGTTTGTGGATAGAGGGTTTGAGTTAGTCTTATTGTTGCATATCAACCTAATGGGCAGTTTGTAGTTTGTAGATAACTGAGTAGCCGCTGGGATCTATGCTGTTCAGTTTGGCTTGGGTATATCCCTGTTTGTCTTCTTTTTCCCAATTATCTTGCCTCTTATCAAACGAGACATAATATTAAGATTCTTAGTATATACTCTTTCTGTTTGTGATACCCTCATTTCTTCTAATTCGAATTTCATATTCTCATTTTCTTTTTATTACCATCAATTCTATGTCAAGAAACCTAAATAAGTTCCGTAGTCGTATTGCCGTTACTTATTCATTAACAGCTGTGAATCTTCATTTTGCTTATAAAAGTTTTATCTAGAAGTTTGGGTTTGGCATTAAATGAATATATTCATGATATTCACACTTTGTTTGTCTGTTCACACCCAATCTTATAATAGTTATAATTCATTGTGGATCACATTTAGCGAAATGGTTGCTGGGAATCACTCATAGACAGCAGACTATGTTGTTCTCAGGTGAAGCAGTGAGTACCAAAGTAATAATTGACATACTGGTAGATTAACTTGGTCTTAACTCGGTCAATTAAGCATTACCATGCTTTTTATTTTTTACTTTCTCAGGAAAAGGTTGCATCAGTTTGATCCACCTTTCATGAATTGATCGTCATTTCCACTGTAGTATTTTGGTCTAGGGGCTTTCTTGGTGCAACTATTGTCATCTTTCCTTCCCCTTTTGGTATGGGGTGGTTGCCTCAAGTTGTGTTGGCTGGCTTGGTGTCAGCGATGATTTGTGATTAGAGCTGGAAATGAGCTGAGCCTTAGTTTGGTTGAAGAGAGAAAGATTCAGGATAGAATTATAATTATATATTGTTTTTTTGTTTGACATATACTTTTCTTACTGATTATTTCAAAGCTTTTATTGAGTTGTTTTAGGTGATCTTAAGTTAGTTATGGTAGAGCTAGAATCCTGTAGGATGCTATATAAATTAGGAAAGTTCTAATAGAATGTTTATTTGCCAATCAAGTTTTATTATGCTTGTAAAGGGCCATCTAGGCTTATAGCCTGTGAACATTATAATTTCAAAGATTTTTTGAGTATCCTGCTAAATTCTGAAGTTTCTACCTAGTGAATTCTAGAACAATATTGAGCGCTTTCTTCATTGGTGAATGATTTGTAAATCCTTGTAAGTGCTCTTAGGCTTCCACTTAGAGCTTGGGGCTTGCCCTGACCCTAGACTAGAGTACTATCCTTTCACTTTAATTTTTGTTTTCCCAAAAAGGTCCTATGTCTGAACTTAAAAGGGTAGATATATTTGTGGATGGAAATTTTGAAGTTATAGATAGACAGAAAGAAGATCCATGATGCTGATAGAAGTTCATAAGTTATAGATAAGGGAGAGGGAAAGGGAGAGAGTGCTCTGTTCAGTTAGAACTGTATTACTGTTATTAACTAAAGCATTACACAATTTATTATGCGTTCAGTTTTTGAAGGGTGGTCACCCTAGAAACTTCATCCTCATGATTTTTTTATGGATTGCAATTTGCAAGTTATATTGCAACCATTTAGGGTTATAGCTTGTGGATTGGATCTATATGTATCATGCGTTAAGTCAGATTTAAAACTATAATTTTGTCAGATCCTCTTTTTGAAAGTATTATGTTAGATTAACCATTAGCTGTTAATTTATATCTTACAGAGGGGTATCTGCTTTAAGTTTTTTTTTTTTTGCATGCTTATGAAGGTAAAATTGCTTTTCTTCAGGCTTATCGGAAACTTTGTCGGGCTTCAATTGATGTATTAACGCTGGTAGTGGTTGGTTCTTCTTGCAAGATGAGCAATTCATACACTGAAGATCACGTAAGTAATTCGTCCTTGTTAATTACATCAACTCTTTGTCATTCGTAGGTCTAAAAGATACAATCTACCTGCAGGGTGAAGCAACTGTGGTGGGATTTGAAGTTCCAAAATCACCTGATTCCAGTTACAACAACACATACCCTGGTAATGATGATGAAACACGAGATCCGCCCATGGTCCCTCCACATTTGCAGCACACCTTACTCAACTATCCTGCTAGTAGAGACACTTCAGGAACTCTTCCATTGCCCCCGAACGTGATCCTCAATCATCTTTATATCGAGAACAGCGAGGCCCCAAGATCAGTGGTGGCATTGGGATTCACTCATCGCTTCCGTTCTAAGTATGTTACAGTTGTGCTTTACAAACCAGTCCAGAGAAGGGGGAATACAAGCATTTAATGTGCATACATAGTCATTATTGCCCTACATCAGTGTTGGTTTGTGATGATTCTGCAATGAAATTAGATGTTGTAGACTAGGTATGCCAATTAGCAGAAAATTATAGTTATTGCCCCACAGCAGTTGAAGAACTTTAGATCATTTCAGGGTAAATTTGCTCCATATTTATATATTATATGTTCATCCTGTTTAGTGTAATGTGGTATTGGTTTGAGCTTCACCAGCGTTGCACCTGATTACTACACTTTTCATCATCTTCTTGCTCCATTTTTACTTTGTTTTCCAATTAGTCAAGTGATAAGCTTTCATTTCGACGTATATAATTATAAATAATGTGTATTATTCTCTGACGCCGTTTGAATGGTATCTGTTATACCTACTTGAGCTGTTATGAATGATAATTATTTGCCCTCAAAAGAATGGGAAAAGATTTAAGAATGAGTCTAACACTATACCCATCTTGTTGGACATTGGTGACGTACACCCTGACAAAGAAATAATAGACTATCCTTAAACATTATCTGTACGGTGTCTACTCTACTCAGCCTAAACATTATCTCAATTTGGAGTGTAATGAGATTCATTTTAGCGCAATACGACTTATAAAATATATTATAATCGTACTTGCTTCATCGTGTTTATTTGACTTTAGTAAAGAATTAGAATCGTGTATTATTTGTATGTGAAATGATTGTTTCATTATATAAATAGCATTATTATTCTCCCTTGACGTCTTAGCAAAATTGATTTTTTATTACTAATATATCACACACAAGCGTCAGGCAACGTTGAAATTGTTAGTGAAACAAAACTACGATAGAAGAGTCACTGCAAAAGTTAACTGTCAATTATTGAACAGGTAACATCTCAGATCAATGACAAAAAACAAGGTTAAATTTATAAAGTAATTTTGCTTTTATTACTTTTCTGTACATATTATATATATATATATATATATGATGGATTTGGATTCTATGAAATGGTGAAGTAAAAAAAATTGAAAAAAAATTCAAATATGATCTCTTTTTTAGTTTAAAACATCCAAATCCAAATATTATCTAATTTCTATCTGTAACTGTGATCGATAAAAAAGCTGATCCTTATCTGTATAGATATTTTTTTGATAAAAAAGTTGATCCTTACCTATTATTCCTCTAAGGAGGATCCCTCTCATTCTTTTTCTTAAACTAAAAAAAAAAAAAAGAAAGATAGAGAGCCAAATGAGAACTCAAACTTAAGAAATTCAAGCTCTCTGCAGTACTTCCTATAAACGTCGGTGATTGTGATTATTGTATATATGACGTGATGCCTATCAAGGCAGCCTTAAAAGTGTAGACAACCTCCCTCTTTGAATCTTTTATTTTCTATTTCTTTTAACATTACATGCAACGAAAAAACAAGACTGAGTTATATACACTAAAAAAAGTTACATTAAACACAAACATATTCAAGTGGTGTCAGTATTTGACAAATAACTTAATTCCTGAAAAAGAGAAGAAGACATACACAAAAGCCATACAATTGGTGTCAATTAATATTTGTTCACATCTAATAAGCTTGATCACTACCAGTTCTTATAGAGATACAAACAAGCTTTTATAATTAATAGTAAACAAAAAGCGCAAAAAAGTTGGACAATCCTTCCTTCTGGTGCGGCAAATCGTAGCCACAAACCTAATGTTTTTGAAAAGGAAATAATATATATAGAGAAAGGAACTCTAGGAGCTCCTGAAAGGCTATTTTGGGTATAAAATAGGGTTTGTGTCACCATCTATCTCTGCAAGTTTCAATAACCAACAAAACAGAGAGACACTTTACTGTTTGTTTATACTATACAGAGAAATACGCAACTCTATGACCTCATTATTTGGTTATTTTTGGGGTTACGTGATTGATAGGGCTTTTTAACCTAAACATTATATACTTAAAATAAAAACACCGTCAGTTTCGCCGCTTCAAGTGGCTAATTAGGCTTTCATATATATAATTTTTTTTAAAAATAAAAAAAATTGTTAAAATTTACGAGTTATAAACATTAAGAAAAAATCAATTTGAAAAAAAAAAATAGTTAAAGTAACTAAATATATAATATTTAATCCTGAAATCCATCAACAAGATAAATTTTTTGAATAAATAATATAAAGATCAACAAAAAATATTTAGAAGAATTTTTTAATAATTAAAAAGTATATTTTAAATAACTGTTGAAAAAATTATGTAAAAATCATATTAATAAAAATTTTATTAATTTAGAAATATCTAATATTTTGAATAAATTATTTGTTGTTTTAAATTCAAAATTTTTAAGTAATTAACTTTGAAACTTTTGAGGAAACCTTTAAGAATGTGGTATGAATATTTGAAGTTCTTATATTTATTTATTTCCTCAAAAGTTTTAAAGTCAATTAATTTAAATGAAACTTGAACTAAAGATTTTAAATAATTTATTCAAAATACTAATTGTCTATAAATTGATATAATTTTTGTTGAAATATTTTTTTAGAATTTATAACTATGAAATTTTATAGCACGTCAAAATTTTTAAATTTTTTCAGTAGATCCTTAAAATAAAAATTAGCTAAAAACCTTCTTCTAAACATTTGTTCATTAATTTTTATATCATTTATTTAAGAAAATCTTCAAATTATATTAGATATTTAGTTACTTTAACTTTTTTTTCTTATACATTTTTAGAAAAAAGTATACTTTATCTCCTAAATTATAATTAAATAACACTTAAAGTGCTTAAACTTTCATTTGTAAGAACCTAACTAACAAAAAAAGTGAAACTATTAAGTGTTAGTTTTGACAAACATTTCCTCATTTTTTCTTCATATATTCATCAATCAACTTATTTCTTCTCAAAATCAAATAAGAAGACATAATAGAGAAGTTTGTGACTGAATTTAGTGCTCTTGTCGCGTTCTTAGTTTCTCCATTGCGTTTTTTGATTCAATTTAGGAAAGAAAAAAAATTTAAATGTTACTTTTATATCTTTGTTATCAGATTCTATAATTAAAAATTAAAATGTAAATGATTTATACAACTCATCCCTGTCATGGTTTTTTTTTTATTTTTTTTATGTATTTGTTCCCACATGTGTTTTATTCTATTATTAATTAATTAATTTAATCTAATAACTTTTAATAAGTGAGATCTCCTAGTTAAAAAGAGATGGCTCGCTCTCCTAGGGGAGAGGTGACCTCTCTCTATTAAGAGAAAGTGATTACTCTTCTTTAAGAGGAGATGACCCTTCTTATTTAAGAGGAGGTAACTCATCTTCCTTAATAGACTTGATCCTTCTCTCTTAAGAGGAAATGACACTACTTAAACAAAAGGGCGCCTCCACATAAGAAGGAAATGTACGTCTACTTCTTCCAATCCATATAAGTTGTCTCTTGGACAATAAACCTAAGACACTAAACACCTAGCTTTGTTGTACTATGGTTTAGCTTAGGGCCATACAAAGTACCTTGTCTTGGACTCTACAGAGCGCCTCACCTTAGGCGCTTCAATATCACATAGTCTAACATTTAGTCTAGTGCAATTCCCAATGATAAATTCCCTACTAAGAAAAGTGTTTCATGGCGCCTAGTGTATTTGTCTTTGAGACAGTAAACTAAGATACCTTACTCTCTCTCTCCTAAAAAATAGGAGATAGTGGAGAGTGTGATAGATTCATCCTCTACCTCAAGGACAACGTATGACTGACTTGAGAAGAACTACGCCAAGGTTACTTTGACTTCGGGAGAAAGCAAACATCTCGGAATAAGTTTGGTGTAAGTCGAGCGTCACCCACGGTATCTAATTTAGACAAAGTTGGAGATGCCATAAAAGAATAATTCTCACCCTCCTTTTCCCAAGAACAGTCCTAGAGAGTAGCTTTATAGGATTGAAGTAAAGGTTTTTTGTGCCTATGTACAATCGCTCTCGGTAAGTTAAGTAAAAGTTTAATACTTGATAAATTAATTATTATTCTATTAAGCTCAAACTCTATTCCCATAGCTACGTTAGTGCTATTGATTACTCCTTAGACTCCTAAAAGAGTTAGCCCTCTAGTATTGACTACCCCACACCTTGTCACTAGACATACTGTCAAATGGCATCAGTTGCTTATCCATTGCCTTCTTATCTCCACACTTTAACCACCCATGATCTCCTATTCACCCACCTACCTCCACGCCTTAACCATATATGATTTCTCATTCCCCTTAACTTTAGGACACTACTCAACCCCACTATCATGTTATAGTACGTGCATGCAGTTACTCACTTTTTGAAGACATGGACTTTTAGTAAGTAACTAGCTACTATTCCCTCCACTATAAAAGACGCCCATCAGACGTTGAGAGGGACTTTTTTTATAGACTTTGGAGCACAGACTTTTGATTACCTCATAAATTTTTGAGCTCAGTAAGAATATTATATTTATTAAGATTTAAATGCTTTTGTCTTACTTGCTGTTTCTGAGAGTACTTCATTTCTTTTTTACTAAGAATTCCTTAATGACTGATCTATTAATTATTCTATACCTCCAAGTTTGAACCCTTGTTCCCAGAATAATGCTTTATTTTAATTAAAAAATCTGATCGTAAAAATATAAAACATTGTATATATGTCTAGTTTAAGAAATTAAGAAATGCTTTGAATGGAGAGCATTTGAGCAGCACGTGAAGAAAGTTCTGTCAAAACTAATACTCACTTAATAATTCTACTTGTCTTTGTTAGTTGGGTGAGATAAATTGTTATAAATGGGGAAGTTTAAGTGAGTAATTATTGAGATATAATTTAGGGAGGTAAAATGTATTTGTTTTTATAAATTTTTATAATTAATAGTTGTTGAATTTATAAAACTAATTTCTCTTTTTATTATTTTAAAATATAATAAAGTCATTTTTATTTTGTATTAAAAACTAAAAAATTTAATACATATAATATATACAAACACACACACACACACACACACACACACACACACTTTAGTATATATAAGTCACTATTATTATTACATGTCTCTGAGTTTTTTAACTAATGTCTTTGGCCTTTTAAACTATAACATAAAATATAAGTGGAAATTATGATTATAAAGAATGAAGTTAAGTTGAATGGGAAAGGCAGTGAGAAAGTAAATAATTTTTTATTTTTATAATATAAAATATTTTGTAATTTATGTTTAAAATTATTTGAAATAAAAAATTAATATTATCAATAGTAGTAGATATCAACTAACTACTAACCAGTATATATTATTGTTCAATTAATTAAATCTGAAACAAAAAATTAAAATTGTATATATGTCATTATAATTCAACGCTTTAATTAATAAATAAACACATTTTTATTATATAAATATTGAAACGCAAAATCAAAGCCCCCTACGATTGATTGACTTGCAAGTTGGTTTGAGAAATTATATACATCTCAATTCTCAACTCTGAAGGTTGGCCACGAATCAGGCAACTAGCAGTACTCGTCAAATATCTGGGTTTATATATATTTTATTTGCATTTACTGGATTAATATATATAGTTATATCTATAGTATCATATATGACTTTGAAATTTTATATCTTTAAAATTATATATTGACATATATAAAATAAAATATAAATATAAAAATATAAAAAAATAAAATTAAAAGTTAAAATAAATGTAAAATAAATAAAATTATTAAATAATTTTTTATTTTTTTATTTTTTAAAAAAGACTTTTTTATTTTATATTTAAAATTTTAAAATATTAACATGAATTAATTGCATGCTAAGTGTCTACTGTCTAGTATATAATGCCATTTTCTATTCAAATTTTGATATTTGAATTGATAAATTACGTCACATGTTAATTAATAGGAGGTATTATAAGTATTCTATAAGATTAGTGAGATGACGTATGCACTAAATTATCTCATATATATATATATATATAAGCTAGCTGTGCTTAATTAATAATAATAATAATTATTGCTATCTATAATATAAAATATAAAATAAATAAAAATGTGTGATATGTGAAAAGCTAAGAGAAAATAAAGTAACCTTACAAAAATTAGGTTATAAAAAGAGTGAGAAATTAGTTTAACTTTTTATTATTTTAAAATATAATAATTATTTTTTATTATATTTTTAAAATTAAAA
Source organism: Senna siamea (assembly GCA_031216115.1). Taxonomy (NCBI): domain Eukaryota; kingdom Viridiplantae; phylum Streptophyta; class Magnoliopsida; order Fabales; family Fabaceae; genus Senna; species Senna siamea. The sequence goes on from CM062356.1 coordinate 18,908,932, forward strand.
AATTGAGATGCACTCTTTTATATATATATATATATATATATATATATATATATATATATATAAATGAAGTATGAATGTGCAAATTTTAATAAAATAGTGATATAAAAAAAATAATGCAAGTGAACCATAATCTATATATGATAGTCGATTTCTCTTTTGTTTTGTTTTGTTTTTTTTTTTTAACATTTTATCACTTTACTAAATTTATACTTTAAAAAATCCATGCTTATAAAAACCTATTGTATAATATATTGGGGTTAGTGGTGAAGCTTTAGGGTAAAGACGCGTAGCTAGCTAGTGGTAATTATAATTAGGTTATACTAATTAACAGCTAATATATGCAATATGTAGGCGGATATTAAGCTCAAACCAACCATGCATGCGTGAGGAGAGACAGAGAGAGATCCTTAATAAAAATATATCTACACCTTGTTACTAATAATGATTAAAAGATTAAGTTTGAAGGTTCTGTGAATCTGTTTTTATGTGATCCTTTGGGGCACACGGCGAGGCTCTTTCCTGTTCATTACGCAGATGCGGCGAAATGGAATCTGTTTACATCACTTTGTTCAATTAATTAAATCTAAACCCTTTCTCTAGTTACCCGTTGGGATTCCCATTAGCTCCTATTGTGCTTCCATTGTCAACGCCTTACCCCCTATAAATACCACACACTCCTTCCCTCTTCCCTTCACAACTACACTTGAACACTTTAAAGTTTATAGCTATACTTTTACTTCTCCTTCCACTTTGAAGTTTATATATGGCTGATATTGAGGGTTTGCCAGGAAGCTCCATGCATGGAGTCACTGGCAGAGAGCAGACATTCGTGTCTTCTGTTGCTTCTCCAATGGTTCCCTCTGACCCCACTGCTAAATTCGCTCTTCCTGTTGATTCTGAACACAAAGCCAAAGTCTTCAAACTCTTCTCTTTCGCCAATCCCCACATGAGAACCTTCCACCTCTCATGGATTTCCTTCTTCACTTGCTTTGTCTCAACCTTCGCTGCAGCTCCTCTGGTCCCCATCATCCGCGACAACCTCAACCTCACCAAAGCCGACGTTGGGAATGCAGGGGTTGCATCTGTGTCCGGAAGCATCTTCTCCAGGTTGACGATGGGTGCGGTGTGTGACCTGCTAGGTCCACGTTATGGGTGCGCCTTCCTCATCATGCTCTCGGCGCCCACCGTGTTCTGCATGTCGCTAGTAGAAGATGCAGGGGGTTACATAGCCATTCGGTTCATGATTGGGTTTTCGTTGGCCACTTTTGTGTCGTGTCAGTACTGGATGAGTACTATGTTTAACAGTAAGATTGTGGGCCTGGCCAATGGTACAGCAGCTGGGTGGGGCAACATGGGAGGTGGGGCCACTCAGCTGATAATGCCATTGGTGTATGAGTTGATCAAAAAACTGGGGGCTACTCCCTTCACTGCATGGAGGATTGCCTTCTTCATCCCTGGTTGGTTTCATATCATCATGGGTATCCTCGTCCTGACCCTAGGACAAGACTTGCCTGATGGTAACCTTGGTGCCTTGCAGAAGAAGGGTGAAGTTGCTAGAGACAAGTTCTCCAAGGTAACTAACAACATTTATGAATTATATATGATCCTTAATTTCAATATATATATATATATATATATACATTCTTTGATTTTGAGTGAATTAATGGTTTTCAATTTTTGTGTTCAGGTGTTGTGGTATGCTATAACAAATTACAGGACATGGATTTTTGTTCTGCTATACGGCTACTCCATGGGAGTTGAATTAACCACTGACAACGTCATTGCTGAGTATTTCTTTGATAGGTGAGCTAGCTAGCTGAGCATTTGTTTAATTTGTTTTACTAGATCTTCCATATATTTAACTAACTAGTTTATATGGAAGTGCAGGTTTGATCTGAAGCTGCACACCGCTGGAATCATTGCTGCATCATTTGGAATGGCTAACATAGTGGCTCGTCCCTTTGGAGGATATACTTCTGATATGGCTGCTCGTTTGTTTGGGATGAGAGGGAGGCTGTGGAACTTGTGGATTCTTCAAACCTTAGGAGGTGTATTCTGTATATGGCTAGGTCGTGCCAATTCTCTCCCTATTGCTGTGGTAGCCATGATTCTATTCTCTGTGGGAGCTCAAGCAGCTTGCGGTGCAACTTTTGGCATCATCCCCTTCATCTCAAGGCGTTCTCTAGGGATCATATCTGGTCTAACCGGTGCTGGTGGAAACTTCGGGTCGGGTCTGACCCAGTTGATTTTCTTCTCAACCTCAAGTTTCTCCACAGCCACGGGTCTGTCCTTGATGGGTGTTATGATTGTGTGTTGCACTCTTCCCGTCACTCTTGTTCACTTCCCACAGTGGGGTGGCATGTTCACTCCTCCTTCTAAAGATGTGAACAAAAACACAGAGGAACACTATTACGGATCTGAATGGAACGAAGAAGAGAGACAAAAGGGCTTGCACCAAAATAGTCTCAAGTTTGCAGAGAATAGTCGCTCTGAGAGAGGCAAGCGTGTAGCCTCTGCACCTACACCCCCAAACACAACTCCATCTCATGTCTAGCTAGTTCACACAATCATATGTGGTATTTCTATCATATCTCACTCCATCTCAATAAAAGTAAGTTCAAGTTATTACTTATTTATTACCACTACAGCTTTAAAAGCAGCTAGCTAGCTAGTCCCCAATAATGAGGAACGTACGTAACTATGTATGTAATTATATACTCTGTATTTCCTTTACTTATGTAAACCTTGTTTTGTTTTTTTGAAATGCATGTGTGGAATTTAGACATAGCTAGAATATTCTGGTTTGTTTGGGGAAATGGCAAATGTATACAGACAGATGTATTTGGGGGAGTGGTTTAGTGATATGGTATCTCTATGTCAATGCGGATCTCGATGATGATTATTATAAAAGAATTCAACAAATGGCATTACATGAATGGATTGGCGGAGTATATTTTGATATTGTAAATTCTCAATTATTGAAGAGTGTTTCCGGAGAAATTGTCTCTTTCGTTGAAACATAGAATATACCAAGTCAAATATAGAATGGTGACGTCGAAGCAGATACTATTGCACAAGTAACCAATAGTTTATATAAAATGAAAAGTTAATAATAATAGTTTGGGGTAACGTGAGAAGTGGGATATATGGAGCTCAAGTTGCATAGCACGTTAGCAGCCATTGCAGGTACTGATTTTCCTTCGTTACCGACTCATCTTGGCTTCTGCTTCTGAAAAACCACTATCTGTCGCTTGCTAACTGCTATACGCTACAACCCTGTTTCACTTGATTCCAACTTTTTTGGACGGCAATATATATATATTAGTGATGTTTGACAATGTTAAGAGAAAAGACACAAGAGACCCGTTTGTTTGTTTGTTTTGGTAATAATAGCAGATAAACTCAATGTCATTCAACCAAGAAGACAAGTGCAGGAAAGCATAACTAAAACTAAAAATAGGGACAAAAGCAGCTTTTATCCCTAAAATTTACATTAATTTTTAATTTTATTTTTTAAATTTTTTTACAATTAATTTTATCTCTAAATTTTTAAATTATAATTAATTTTATCCTATAACTTAATACCATCTAAATTATTAGCGAAAAATAGTGATATAATATTTTTGAAAAAAAATGTGAAACTGCAGATAAAATTATTTAAGTTATATACCAAGTATCAATTAAAGTCTTCATTAAAAAATTTAATCTTTACATTAAATAGCGATTAAATGATAGTGAAAATGTTGTAATTTGAAAATATATATTATTGTTTAACATTTGAATGTTGTCAAAATCTTGTTTATACTCTTAAAATTTATTATCAAATGTTATATCACTATTTTTTGTTAGTAATTTGAATAACGTTAGGCCATGAGACAAAAATGAGTGCAATTTGAAACTCTATGAGCAAAATTGACTACAAAAAAATTTTAAAGACGAAATTAAAAATCGATACAAAGTTTATGGACATAACAGATACTTTTACTAAATGTAGGAATAATGATCTTTCTAATTTCCCTAAGTGAGCACAAGCTAAGAAGAGCATGTTGTAGAGTAATTATACTTTAGAGGGGAGCGGATCCTCTATCTTCACCTCCTTTGCGATTTACTTGCCATTACTTAAAACGATATCGTTTCATCACGTTTCCTTTTTTTTTTTTTTGTTCATTTCAGTGGCTCAAAATGGCACTGTTTTGTTTAGGCTCAAATGCATCATTTTGGCACTAAACCAAAATGGTGCGTTTCACCTGGTAGACATGCAAAAAAAAATGGTGGACAAAGTACGCCATTTTGGTTGATTTCCCGCACATATCAGATGAATTACAGCACGGCTTTGCCTTCTTCATCTAATTTTCTCCATTGCTAGCTGGTCAAGGGTGCATTGAGTTTTTGGCCATTTCTGTGTTAGTTCTCTATGTCGTCACCTTCTCTGCCGCTGTCGTGGCCTTCAAAAAACATTGAACATGTATGGTGGCTTTTGGTTTGAAGGAGAATATTGCATTTGCTCAATGGGATCATTATTTTTCTTTCATTTTAGTCCCAATAAAATATATGTTTGCAATGTATATTATGTTTGGTTCTCATTTTAGCTCCAAGCATGTAACTAGATTGGGTTTTATTTGAAAAAAAATTATCTTGAGCTTTAGATGGGCAGTGAATGTTGTTTTTATTTCTGAAAAAAAATCATTGGAAAGGGATATAAGCTACAATACTCATTATAGGAATAGAGATTTATTTTTTGTAATATTTATGAGCACTCACTTTTGTTATTTTTTTCTACCTAGTATTTCTTATTGGAACAATTTTTTTCAAGTGAATATAACCTCTCCAGCAAAATCTGATTCAACCTGAAGGCTAATTTTATCTCTAGCTTCTCATAAAAATTTTCTAATTCATTTTCATACAATAATATTAATTTGATAGTATTTTTCAAAAGAAACTTTTAGATTTTAAAAATAAAAAAACAAAAAAAGTTGCTTGATACTGTTGTTTTTATCAATTACTCTAAAAAACCAAAAGATACAATGGTGTTCTAAAGAGTTAAGAAATCCAAACAAGTTTTACATCTAAAACACCTATTTTCCAAAACACTAAGAAAACATGGAGAACACTTCAAGGAAGCAATTTTCGTTAATGGCAATTATGAATATTAGTTACAACTTACAATTATATATATATATGTATGTATATTAGGTACAAACATTAATAAATAAATTGGTTAGCTAAGTGGATCAAATAAGTTTGAATTAACACTTTGACGTAATTTTTTTTATGTCTTGCAAGGAAAATACTAACATGGAACTTGATTGAAAGCCTAAAATGGGAATGGTATTTGATAGCATGGAGAGTGCTTGTAAATTTTTGTCAGATTATGGTGGTAAACTAAACTTTGGGGTTAGAAAAGATTTTGCAAACAAGAGTAAAAAGGATGGGTCAATAACTTCCTATCGATTTGTACATTGTAAAGAAGGGGTAAGAAGGAAAAGACAAGAGGAATCATTTAACAATTAATCTAAGACGTGAGACAAGAACTAATTGCTGTTTAAATGGGAAGTTGATAGTAAATAAATTTATAGAGAAGCACAATTATATACTCTACCTTGTAGAAACTACACACATACTGGCATCTCAACGACACATGTCTGATATCCAAACATGTGAACTTGAGTTGGCTGATGACTTTAGGATCCAACAAAGAACCAATTTTGCACTGATGAGCAAGCATGTTAGGGGACGAGTGAATCTTGATATACGTGTTTGGATCAAAAAAATTATCTGCGCACTTGACGACAAGAAAGTTTGGAGTATGGGAAAGTTAAGTGTTTACTGGGATATTTCTAAGAGTAGTTCTCAACCAATCCATCTTATTTTCACGCATATCAGATGGATGCAGAGGAACAAATAACAAATATATTTTGGATTGACGCAAGGATAATACTAAACTACGGCCACTTTGGTGAGGTTATTTCTCTGGAAACGACATATTGCACTAACAATACACGTAGGCCGCTTACTTTGTTTTCAAGATTCAATCATCATAAAGGAGTGGCTATTTTTAGGGTTTCATTATTATATGATGAGACCATAGCATCTTTTAAGTGGTTTTTTGAGACGTTCTTGGAGGCCCATAATCGTAAAAGGCTTCAGATAATCTTCACAAACGAGATCAAGCAATGGCAAGGCCCTACAAGAAGTTCTGCCTGACACTTGCCAGAGATTATGCATATGGAATTTGATGCAAAATGACATTAAGAACTTAGGTAATTTAATAAAGCACGGGTCACATTTCTTACGAGACTTCAACACCTGTATATATGAGTACAAGGAAGAGATAGAGTTTGAAGAAGCTTGGAGTCAATTACTCTTTTGTTATAATATTCGAGAAAACACGTGGATAGAAGCAATTTATGCCTTGAAGGAGAAATAGACAGCTTGTTATATGAGGAGAGTATTTACATTAGGCATATAGAGTACGCAACTTAGTGAAAGCTTGAATGCAAACTTCAAAAGGTGCTTGAATCCAGATGTCGATATTCTTTGATTTTTTTAAACATTTTGAATGGGTAGTAGAATACAAGAGATATAATGAGCTGAAATGTGAATTTGAGGTAAGAGAAAGGTTGCTGAGATTACATAATCCAAGTTTGCCCATGTTGAAGTAATTTGTAGAAGTCTACACGCCTACCATCTTTGATATGTTCCAAAATGAATTTAACTTGAAGGATGCTTGTTGTGTAAAGGAAAGAAGGGAGTGTGAGCCATTGATTGAATATGTCATTGACATGGTTGAGCACAGAGGAGAGTGGAAAGTTTTTTTCATCCTCAAGAAAGATCGAATTCTTGCACTTGTAGGTGGTTTGAGAGCATTGGAATATATGTTGTCATACTCTAAAAGTGTTCGATGTTAAAAAACTTTCTGATATTCATATAATAAAGAGGTCGACAAAGGAGGCCAGAACTAGGAATATACATGATATCAAGGGGAAAGAAGTTGAGTAAGACCCAAAATTGAGTTGCACGCTTCAATATAGATCCCTTTGTCAAAATTTTGTCAAGCTAGCATCTGAAGTTGCAGGTAACAATGAGGAAGTCTCTCTAGTTTGCCTGGCTATGGATGAAGTAACCAAGAAAGTAATGACACTTCGCTAGGGAAAAATGTGTAATAACTCAATTTAAATTAATTAAAGAAGTGGGATAAAATATTTGAAAACTGTGAAATATTATTATGAGGCAATTAAGGAAAATTTTATGAGCTTGTAGCTAAAATTTGAGAATTTTTCAGAATTAAATTATATCTGATAGCGGGATTTTCATCTGTCTTGAGAAACTTTGCAGATAATTTTGAGAGACTTGTGATAGATTAAAAATTTTCAAATCCCTTCCATATCATCCTAAATTCTTGCCTAAATCAAAAAATGCATTTGAAATTTACTTAGGGCAAAGTGAGAAAAGACCAAAATGCCCTCAGAAAATTTAAAACTTATTTTTCTCCATTTTTCCTCCTATTTCACTCTCTCCCCGTGCATCTTCTCTCTCTCTCTAACGTATTCATCACCTTCACGCTGCTCGTCCATTCTTTGCCAGAAAATTGCCACGTGTCACCGCCCCACCGCCACGAAAGTTCGTTGAACTGCAGGGTTTTTGTCGAAGCCACCAAGAGCCTCACCGGACCACCACAGCCGCCAAAAAATGGCGTTTTTCCCTTCCCGTCGTGATTCTGAAGACGTCTTTGATCCAGCTATTTCTGCGTCATTCGATCGCCGGTGATCGATACTTGAGCTACCCAGCAAGATCCTCGAGCTGCCGGTGACTTCATCCGGTGCTGACGTCGCCGCCAGTCGCCAAAAAAAGCTAAGGAAGGTGTAGAGACTGAACTATGAATTGTTAAAATCTTCGGTATACACTAAAAAACTCTAAATTAATCATTTTTTCTATAATTTCTAGCTTTTATAATGCCATTAGGGATGAATTGAAGGGTTAGATTGGAAAAGAATGATGAAATTCATAAATTTGAAAATAGGGACTAAATTACAAAGTTTGAAAAAGTTTGGTATGAAGTAGAATTGCAAAATTTGATGCACCCCTGTAATCCTTAACTTAATTAGGACTCTTGTGAATATATGGAATTGGAAAATGGAAGAAAATTGTTGGAAAAGTTTTAATTTCAAGTTTAGGGACTAAACTGAAAAGGTTGATATAACCTGTTTAAGCAACGTAAACTATGTACATTCTGAAATTTTGAGTGAATTAAGTTTATTTAGCCTCCTGGAAACATCATATAGTGAATTGGATAATTTTATAACTAAAAACCAACTTTGGAATAAATGAGGAACTAAAGTGTAAACTTATTATTTTTAGGCATTGAAAATGAGTTTTAATTCTGAACGTTGGTTATAAAAATGTATAGAGGTTACTTGAAGAATTAGTCTAAGGAAAAGAAAGGGAATCTTAAGTTAAGTGAAGGAAATCTTGATTAAGGTAGAGTTATATACACTCCATTTTATTTTGATGAATGTTTAATGTGAATTGATTGTTGTGATTGTGTTTGTGAATATGTACTGAAAAATGTGTGCTGATTAAATGAGTATAAGAAAAGACCTGCATGTGTTTGAAATGTATTTGAAAATTCTTTGTTGCTAGTTTTGATTGGACTATTGGAATTGTATGTTTATAGTGCAGACGAAACCTGGGATGGATATTTGATAACTGGTATGGGACGGTTGTCAAATATTCCATATTCAGACCTAATTTTGAATTATTATTATTTGAACGCTGAAATGGTTTGCATATGCTAGGGTTTAACTGTTAAACCAATACACCCCTATGAAAGACTATAAGGATCAAAGGAGAAGAGTCTACACGGGGGAATGGATTGGTTTAAGAGTAAGATCCTATGATTCCATGTATTAGTAACCTATAAGTATACATTGCCTTATAGTCGACATAGAAAAATGAGACCTATTTGTAATGTGCACATGATGAGGGACCCCCCTTATTGATATTAAGTTCTCAGTCACAAGGAGAACGATCCTGTGACAATCACCAGGAGGACGATCCCTATGATAGTAACAATCTTAGTCACATGAAGGACGGTCATGTGACAATCACCAGGAGGACGGTCCCCGTGATTTTAAAACGAGATTGGAAAATAGCAGGCAATGAAATTTGGATTGAATGATATGATTTTATGCATATATGTACAGATGACTGAAATCCTTGCAGTAACGTAGTAACGTTATGCAATGGATATGAAAATTTGGCTACAAACATTTGAAAAATGATAGTTTTTCATAAATACTTATACTCTTTGATTGAGTGAATGATTTTTTATTTATAATTTCTGAATAGCCACTATATTTCCCATGTTTATTGATTTTTGATAAATAAAGCTTCAATTCACATGTTTTGTTTAATGAATGAGTTTGGGGAGAGATTTTCTATACCCATACAAGGGATAGTTGAACACTCAACTATTTTGAATAAAATAAATTGTATATTACTTTACTGGGATTTAAATCTCATTAAGTTGTGTGTTCAGGCAATCGAGGGCGTGATGGCACCAGGAATTAACTTGAAATTGACTATATTTACTACATAGAATTGCAGAGGACCGAGAAGCTATGACATAGCTTAAGGTTTAATTATAAAGGGCTTAATGGCCTTAATATGACGTTTATTACTCAATAAATTTGTATTTAGAGATATTTATGTGTTATTGTGGTAAATGGTTAAGTTATATCCTGTAATTAGTATCTCAAATGTAATGTATGAACGGTAGTTTAGATGTATATTCTAGAGTATGTTAATGGCTGTATAGTTTAATGATTTGAGGTATTAGATTAGCTGTGCAAGTATGAGGTTGAATGAAATCTGAATAGGAACGACTATTTGGATTACACTCAACCAGTAATGGCCCCGAACGATGCATATTTTGAAAGGAAAAAGCTTCCATAGCATTTCACGCTTCCTAAATTATACGCTATGGTAAGGGGATCATTACAAAATGCATGGAACAAATGAGCTTGAAGATGATCCTATTCTACCTAGTGTCATTGGGGTGTCGCAACCAACCGGCATCAAGAAGAGGCTTGGACTTAAAAGAAAGAGGCAAATCAAGAGCTATGTTAAGGAGCGACATTCAAAGAAAAAGATTTCAAGGTCTATGTCAAAACAAGCCATCATAGTCTCTCAAAGTAACCAATCCACAGTGACTACATTAGTTTGAGTTACGTCAGAGTTATGGAATGGTGACCTTAATGTGTTTTTACTTTCCTTGTAAGATATTGGAGTTTCAAGTCAAGTTCATCTAGACAATTCATTTAGTTTTACGATATTATTAATGGTGAGAATTTTAAAGGATCTCAACTTACTTTTTATTATAGATTATTAAGTGTTTTGTAACTTATCCTCTTTTTATGTTATATATAAAGGACCAAGATGAAGGATCAATCTCTCTCAGAGAACCCAACTTTGACGGTGACAATCTATAAAGAATTTAAATTTTATTATTTCACGATTGTAAATGAGCAATAATGTATTTTTATTCTTGTAAATGAGCAATGATGCATTTTGTAACATATTATCCATTCCTGATATTGTCAATTACAACATATATTTCAATAATGTACTCTTATTACAACAACTTAGTTAAATGTATATTGGCAATGACTGCATTTTAACTACAACAATCAAGTCCTATATAATGTACAAAATGTACTCCCATTACAATAACTTAGTCAATAAATATTTCAATAATATACTCTTATTCCAACAACTTAGTCAGGTGCACATTGAGCAGTTGATGTAGATTGGTCTTGAGTGAGCAATGTTGCTGTTGCACTAGTTGGGACAACTGTTGGGGATTCAAGGCTTTAGAGTTTTGTGGAAGTTGAGTTGATGATGCCAGCTGCTATTGCTGCAATAAGACTTTTTGCTGTGTCTAATGTTGTAGACATTGCTGGCATTTGCTCAAACCACTATTGTTGTGTTAAAGAATTGTGAATCATTGTTGGCTATCCATTCTGAGATAACCCAGGTACTAAAAGCATTGTTTTTCACTTTCACTTCCAGTAGCAAATGCAAAGCTCGAGTCCTAACCACAAATACAACCATAGTACATTAGTTGAAACAAGTTAACATCAACAGAGTTTTGGTAATGCATTATAATCCAAACCTCTGAAAGAAATCCATCACTATCTAAATCATCTCCAACCCTACCATTTTCATCTTCACTGAATATAGCATCAAGGGAGGTATCTCTAGTTTCTTCACCTATTGTGTTTCTATAACAAATGAATATTTAGTAATTTATCTAACATCAAAGCCATCAGCTAATAGTTTCCAAAGGACTCAAAATGGTATGATCCAATTATTTTGAAATTAAAAAAATCCTTGGATCATCTCTCACACTCTAACCTTTTAATTTAAGAAAAATGCGAAGGTAACTAATAAAGCATCAATAGATCATCTATCAATAACCACTCTCATAGTCTAAGATTTAAACTATATACCCTAAATTCTGAGTCTGAGATGACAGCTGGACACTAGGGACCTTTAACATTGAAATTCAAGACTCTCTAGGAAAAGGAGGAGGTTGTAGGGTAGGTAACAATGGCATTTGCTTCCATTTTGAAATTATATTACCCAATCCTCCAAATGATATGGATCAATATTTCAAACAACCTTTGAGAAGTTTGCAAAAGAACTTTCACTAATAAAAGTAGTTAAGTTCAAAAGAACATCAACCAATTACTTACTGCACCAATATTAAAATTCATAAACTTTTTATGACTCTTAGAAAATTACTTTTAAAGGCATAACCAAGTGAGTTAAAAATTTATAGAAAATGAAGGAAAAATAAAAGGGTACATAAATACATACATACCATAGACATATATACATGTAAGCATAGATATGTAAAGAGATAATGCATTTAGGTAACCTTTATACCTTCCATTTGATGGATCAATCATATCCCTTTCTTGCTCTTCTTCAATATCTTGACTATTTCCTATTGCAATCAAATTTGACAGTTAATTGAAAGCTCAAATTGACGAAGAATCCAAGAGGATTAATACATTCATCCAAGGTAAATAAAGAAATCAATTAAGTTTTCTTAATGTAGTATAAAAATTGCAACAAGAAAAAGTCAGAAACTATTATAGGTACTTTTCAATTGCAAAACTAAGTCGTTTTTTATTTTGATAAAAAATAACACTTAACAACTCATCAACATTGCCTTGATAATCACAAAAGGGCATGCATACTGAAATTACCATCAACCAATTGTTTACTGCTCCAATATTAAAATTCATAAACTTTTTTATGACTCTTAGAAAATTACTTTCAAAGGCATAACCAAGTGAGTTAAAATTTATAGAAAACGAAGGAAAAATAAAAGGGTACATAAATACATACATACCATAGACATATATACATGTAAGCATAGATATGTAAAGAGATAATGCATTTAGGTAACCTTTATACCTTCCATTTGATGGATCAATCACATCCCTTTCTTGCTCTTCTTTAATATCTTGACTATTTCTTGTTGCAATCAAATTTGACAGTTAATTGAAAGCTCAAATTGACAAAGAATCCAAGAGGATTACTACATTCATCTGAGGTAAATGAAGAAATCAATTAAGTTTTCTTAGTGTAGTATAAAAATTGCAACAAGAAAAAGGCAGAAACTATGACAGGTACTTTTCAATTGCAAAACTAAGTCATTTTTTATTTTGATAAAAAATAACACTTAACAACTCATCAACATTGCCTTGCCAATCACAAAAGGGCATGCATACTGAAATTACCATCAACCAATTGCTTACTGCTCCAATATTAAAATTCATAAACTTTTTTATGACTCTTAGAAAATTACTTTCAAAGGCATAACCAAGTGAGTTAAAAATTTATAGAAAATGAAGGAAAAATAAAAGGGTACATAAATATATACATACCATAGACATATATACATGTAAGCATAGATATGTAAAGAGATAATGCATTTAGGTAACCTTTATACCTTCCATTTGATGGATCAATCACATCCGTTTCTTGCTCTTCTTCAATATCTTGATTATTTCTTGTTGCAATCAAATTTGACAATTAATTGAAAGCTCAAATTGACAAAGAATCCAAGAGGATTAATACATTCATCTGAGACAAATAAAGAAATCAATTAAGTTTTCTTAGTGTAGTATAAAAATTGCAACAAGAAGAAGTCAGAAACTATGAAAGGTACTTTTCAATTGCAAAACTAAGTCATTTTTTATTTTGATAAAAAATAACACTTAACAACTCATCAACATTGTCTTGCCAATCACAAAGGGGGATGCATACTGAAATTACCATGACAGGATAATAAAAAATCAAAACAACCAACCTGTTACCAAAAGAACTACAAACATATTGTATAGAAATCAATTACCGTGTTATGTGCATGCAACAGAGATTGACACTATGAATGCAAATTTGACATATAAAGTTATTAATCCTTTAGGACAAAACAAGAAATTAGAGGCCTGAACAAGAAGGACTTCCTTAGACATAGTGCGAATAGGCAAAGAAAATCAAGAAGATGTATGTAAACAAGGCAACCACCATAATTGATAAATGCTGCTAACCAAAACAATGTGGGAACAAAAGCATAAAGTATGTGTAACTCTTGTAACATGGAAAACTCTGGTGGAAGATCTCCAAATAATTCATTGTTGTCCACAAGCCTACAAAGTCATCACAATTATAAAGAATTTTATTTTGACTTTAAATTATCAACTATGGTTCTTATGTTCAGTAATTCAATGGATGCAAAAGCAATTTAAAATTCATTAAAAAAATTACTATATATCAAAATATATTAATAAATTTCAGTGGGCAATAGCCAAGCTTCATTCATGCTGAATCATTCTTAGTTAAAGTAATCAATATGGTTGCATCTTTAAGATGATAATTGTACACATACAAAAAATGTGCTTGCATGAACAAAGATACAAAAACACTCATGTCTTAACTATATAAGGAAATGACAGGTGGGAGGCTTCAAAGGTATCAGTAGGAAAAATTTTCTACAGGCTATTTCTATCACTAGGATCTACAATATAATAGCTCCAAAGTCCAAACAATGTATATCTAGATTATACAGGAAAATTAAAGGACTTTGATTAGTAACAGAATAATATTGGAATCATTACACAACCTGGTGACATTGATGTGCACTTAGTTTATCCTTCTGATTAGACAATTACAAACAGTCTTTCTTTTATTTTCATATTACAATAATGATTTGCTCGTTTAGATAATGTCTTCACCATTATTATCCAAATATGAGCATCCTAACCCATTCTTAGTTTTTTTCTTTTTTTTAAAAAAAAGAAATCATTTCTATAATTAAGAGAAAATCCTAAGATTCCAAAAATCTTGAAATACTAAATTATTTTCTATATTTGCAACATAATTTGACAAATTAATTGAAATTACAATATAACAATACAGCAAGCTCATTAGAGAAAGAAATTAAAGATCAAGAATCATCAACTACCTCTATTAAGAGCAACAGATACAATGCACTTCTTTGATAGATTAGCCGAAAGCTCGCAGTACAGGCATTCGTATCCCTCAAACACGTTACTCATCGTCTAAGACCTTCTATGCCCTCTGTTCAAATTAAGATCAATAAAAAGATTCAATGTCTACGATCATCATCAAATACAAAGTTATTTTTGAATCAGAAATGAAATTGGATCCTTCAGTCTGAGCATTCACAACCAAACCATAATTTGATCGATGCCAAGAGTCAAGCATGAGAATATAAAATTTCGGTGTTGATCAGTTGTGTCAGGTAATAATTTAAGCAAAAATCAAACATCAAAGAGATTAAATGAAGAAAATGGTATACGCACATGAGGATGTTAGAGAATCAAATATGACAATGAAGAGTAAAAAACCACTGGGAACTAGGACGGAGACCTAAGGTGGTGCTCTTCTTTATTATTTAATTGAAGGATCAAAATGGTAGTGTAGGCAAAATAGTTGCAAGAAGATAAAGCATATGCATATAATGTAGGGATCAGATTCTTTGCCATTTCATTCACCTTTCTTTTTTTGTGCGTCCTTTAGGTGAAACACACCATTTTTGTTTAGTGCCAAAAATATGCATTTGAGCCTAAATGAAACGGCACTGTTTTGAGCCATTGAAACAAAAGAAAAAAAGAAAATGCGATGAAACAGTGTCATTTTAAGTAATGGCAGGCAAATCGCAGAGAAAGGTGAATGACAGATGATCCGGTCGCACTTTAGAGGGGTGGGGCAATTTAGTTCTTAGGAGCAGTACTTTGACAACTTATCTACTTGTGTAGTCTGCTAAGTGATGCTGTTTATTTTTTTTTATTTTTCTTAAAAGGATTTATTTTAAAAAATGTAAGTTTTTAATTAGACTTTAGACAAAAACAAATAAGATATAGTGATAGGGGAAATAATTTTTCAAGACTATACTAGTGATTTGGTCCCATACGCTTACTGACACTTTAATTCTTAAAAGATGTTAATTATACAAATTGGTCCCCAAAAATTTGAAACACTATAGACATTAGTTCTTCTCTCATATGTCGTTAAAAACATGTAACGCAAGTGTTGATGTGGAATATTAATTGCGTAAGTGGAATGCTATTGCCTAAGTGAAACATTTAATGACTATACAAATTAGTCTCTGAAAGTTTAAAACACTATACATATTAGTCCTTTTATCAAATGTTTTAACGACATCTAACAGAGAAACTAACATATATAGTATTTCAAACTTTAGGGAACTAATTTTTATAGTCAACATTTTTTAAAGACTACAATATCAATAAACATATCTTTCAATGACCAAATTGCTAGTATAGTCATTTTTCAATTATGAAATAGAACTTAGACTAAAATTTTTTATTTACCATTACCTTTAACTTCTTTTATTTTAAACTCTTTGTAAACAAAAATTCTTTATATATAAATTATCTTTTTAAAATAATTATATATATTATTTTGAAATATATAAAAAAAGTGTGTATTATGTAGTATTTATATAGATATATATAAATTAATATATTTTTAAAATATTTATAATATTTATTGTAATTTTGTTATTCATATTTTAATTCATTAATAAAAATTTAATAAAAATTAACAATAATAAATATTTATAACTATTATAGCAAAGTAAATTTATTCATATCATTTTGGTAATTTGACAATTAAAACTATTTTTTATAAAAATTAACAAAAACTATTTCTTAAATATTAATAAAATTTTTTAACTAAATTGACCAAACACAATTTTCTTTCTCTCACAATATATATATATATATATATATATATATATATATATTAAAACTCCATTTATAAATAAGGCCTTTATGGCGGTATTTAGCTGTGTTTGAACTCTGGAGGGACATATTGACCAAAAAAAAAAATCTCTGGAGAGATAGGATATGAGCGTGATATAGATATATATGACAATTGAAAATTTTTGGGATAATAAGGTTGGCCATTAACTAAGAAAAAAACTTTAATAGTAATTTTAATATTTTTGGATAGTACTTTTTTTATCGATGATTTAATTAAAAATTAATATGTATATAATTTATATAAATTATTTTTTAAAAAAATTATATTTTTTATTTTAATTAACAAATTTAATAATAAATATATAAATAATTGTATATAAATTTAACAAAACGTTAAAGTGATAATAAGTGACCCATATCTTAGAAAGAGAGGATAAAAGTTTGAACATCAAAATAAAATAGTTGTTGAAAAGGTCTTCTCAGTCCTCATTAATAATAATATTCAAAAGATTAATCCTTTTCTTTTTGGCAATAAAAGATTAATCTGACAAGTATTAAAAACCCAAAAAGGTGAGGTCTGCTTTGTAATGATGTTCTGAGCCCATCTTATACAATCGAAGTGGTTTAGGCCCAAAATGTCCCTTGTTTGTTATAGAGAGAATAAATAGCAAATCAAAGTTATAAGAACTCGTAATTAATTAACAAACTTAAGTTAAAACAAGAGGGTTAGCTAGAGAAAAGTGAGGGATGAAGCAACATTAATAATTGTGGTGAGTTATTTTGGCATTTGCTTTCATTGAACACACCAATCGTATTTGTCTGAAAATGGGGAAAATGAAGCATATCTATATATACAACACAAACCTTCCTGCCTTCCTCCATAAAGCTTACAATGAATTGGAACGGTGGTTCCACCGAATTAGTCCAATATACATGAAAAGTGGATATCATCAATGCTGTCTCTTCATCTCACAGGTGAGTCTTAGAAAATGACAGAAATTTTCATTCACAATATTGGTCAACTTGTCCGCTTCTGCCACATGGCCTAATAGAAAGGTGCCACTTGGCAGAGGAAAAGTACTAAATTTTGAGGTGGAGCTCCTACGGGTGAGGAATTTCACGTGAGGAAAATAAATTGAGTCCGAAATCTGAATTTCCGATGCTTCGTTTCGTTTCTTTCTTTTGTAATTTCTCATCCATTACTACTATAGCAGCCAGTTTGGTAATAAAATAATAAATAGCTTCCCCCAGCATTTCAAATGCAGCGGAATCAACCCTCACCCATCTCATCGGTGCATAAATTTAATGCATTTCTAATTCATAAATGCTACACTTGTCTTTTTTATCCACTTCCAACCTAAAGCCGTTAGGCCGTTATAATTTTCTCTATATATTTTTGTTACATATATTATATTATAATAATTCTAGAATTTTGTGATTATCAATTTTATAAAATATATAATATAAAGATAAAAATAATAAATAATTAAATAATTTTGTATTATTTAATTTATTATTTTATAATATATTTTAATAAAAAAATAACATGCACTTTTATGCATGTTAATTAAGTATCTAATATGTATTATATATATGTGTATTCAATTTCAGACCAAACTTGATAAATATAAATAATAATAACACGTCCCCTTCACACATCATGGAAGCTTTGAAATTCACAAGTTAATGGGTTGCAATTTGAATTAATGTCATTAATTTATCATCATCACTTTGAATATATATAGCAACAACTTTGTGGGTGGGTTGCTATAGAGGCTTGAGAGGATCTTAATGCACAAATCACAATTTGTGGGTGGGGATTGGGGACATGCAAAGCAGGAGCAGCCACCTCACAACAACATTAATTGTTTTTAATGATGTTATAAAGACTGTTGTGTATGACAGATCAACAGCTACAAAGGGAGACATACGCAACGCAAGAAACTCATAACTAGATTTAATGTATTCTTCAATGTTTCTTTAAATGAGTTCGCTCCCCAGTTGCTCGACAATATTAAGAAAACAGACAGGCTTCAAGCTGGCGGATTTACAATTTACCCCTTGTTTTTTTTATAAACAGTACTTACTATGTGTCATGTGAAAATCACAGATACGAATAAGATATTACTTAGATTTGAGGGAAACTACAGAGTAGATTTAGATTCCAAATAGTGCAATAACATGAACTCACGAGCTTCCTCACTCACCCACCTCACCAACTCGGCACTAGTCAATTAGCTGTGCATATCTGCCATCAACATCCACTCACGAGCCTATTTAAGACACTATTGTTTTGGAGCTCCTTTACAACAATCTAGCATAAAAGGGGTGTTATAAAACTCGATCTCCTTTGTCATACACACTCAAATTAACCATAGTGTACAACATCAAACAATCTAAATGTCTACCACTACACATTTCTCTCTTTTGGCCCTTTATCTTCTTCTTCTTTCTCTAAATTCTCTACACATAGCCATGGGTGGACGTATCATTCCCCCTAGTGCTCCAAGTACAGTTACAAGGCCACTAGTTTCGTCGGAAGCCGAAATCTATGTGAAGCCGAGGTTGGATCATAATAAACAGAAAGTGTTCCAAGGCAGACAAGTGAAGAATTGCCTGCCAAAAGGGTTTAGGCATAACTCAGCTCCTAGCAGATTCGTCAACTATCACACACTCGGCTCTGGTGGCTGTTCTGGCATGCATTCCAACAAACCTTGAGTCATAAGGGAGAGTCAGAGTCACTTGTTGTATATGGTTTGAGAAAATCAATGTATTATTGATTATATATGTATGTGTTTTGCTTTTTATTTGTGATAGATATATATATATATATATATATTTATCACCACACCAATCACAATTTTGAAGGATTTCTCTGTTGTGTGTGTGTGTGGCTAATGCATGAGACATTAGCCAAAGATATGTTCAGAAAAGAGAGATTATATATATATATATGATTGTTTCAAGCAATCAGCATGATTAGGGGAGATGAAGTGTGATAGAATATATATATGACGCATGTAATCCAAATTAAGGAAATAACCAGACTATCAATACTGCTATGATAGTTGTACATGTTCCAAATTATGTTATATGGACTATGGTCTATGGAGTCTATTTTTCATTCTTTCCTTTTTTGCTGCTGTTGGGTCTGAATTGTATAAGGTTTCCATTCCTGCTGCATTGATCTCTTTAGTTGAAACTTTCTAATGTCCATAAAAAAAGGGAAAAGAGGGGGGGGGGGGGGGGAATTTTTGGATAAAGCAACATTCGAGAAATGAATTTCTAATAGTACTCCTCTTATTCATATTTTGATAAATAAGTGATTTTAGCTTAAAATTTAAAATCACCTTATACAATACTTTTTTCCATTTTAAAAATACACCCAAATTCACTTGAAATTAAAAGGTACTCAAAATGCCTTTTTTTTAAAAAAACAATTTGTACTAAAAATACAACTTATCAAAATAATATTTTTAAAAATCTTATTTTAATTTTATTTATTTTATATTAAAATTTTTAATTTTAATTTATTATAATATTTTAAAAAAAGAGTTATTTAATATTAGTCAAATGTATATTTAACACTTGTTTATATTATGTGAATAATAAATATAAGATTTTTTTTTTGCCAAAATAGGTAAAATTTAAGTTTATTTTTATTGAACTAAATTTTTTTTATGTTTTACTATTAAATTATTCAATAAAAACATAACATGTATAAAAATATATATATATATAACCAAACAAATTAAAAAATCTCCATGTTTTGATTAAAAATATAAATTTTACATTTAAATTTTTATCTTTTTTTTGTTGTAGGAGAAACTGAGATATCTTTTCACAACAAATCATTTAGACATTTCTATAATTTACCCATTAAATTGCAATATTTATGTAAAAATTTACCTACAAAGTCTCAATTTGCTGAACAATATGAGAGACCAGATATTCTTTTACGATGAAATGATCAGCACAAAAAAAATATTTTTTTTAAATTTTATATCTTGGGAGATTGTTAAATTATAAAATAGTACATAGATAATTCACTTTTTTTATTTTTATTAAAAAAATGGTATCTAACTCCCACCCAATTATAAAAAAAATTTAATTAATAAACATCTAAAACTTGCACTTAATTTTTACCCAGAACCAAGGGAAGCAGATTTGATTTCAGTTGGGTACCCGTATTGTCCCACTGATTGGGCCTATGATATAGGCTAATCAGTCAAGGAGGCCCTACTAAATTGGGCCTAAATATCTGGTCCATTATAAATATATTGGAGAATACAGAATACCGTACATAAATATTCATGGGCTTCCTTATAAAAGCTAATGAAATATACGCCATTTATTTTTAATATCAATTGTCTTGCCTTACCCAAAAAAGAAAAAAAGTAAATTAATAATTGTGTATTTAAAAGATATAATTTTTTTAATTTATTTCTTAAAAAGATAAAAATATTAATTTTATCTTTAAAAAATTAATTTTTAATAAATTTGCCTTTCAGTTAATGTAATAAATAGAATTATTAAAAGTTATAGCATTAATAGACATAAAATTAATTGTTAAATGATAAATTAAATTTTATTCAATATTAAAATATAAAATAAATATTTTAGATTTATAAATTACATATAGAAAATATAAATGATATGTTTTAATTATATATAATTTAAAATTTTGACGTGTTTTATTTTTTGTATTGTTAAATTGAATCTAATTTATCATGTAACGATTAAATTGATATTTGTTAATATAAAATGCAATTAAATTTTTATTAAGTTCATTAATCAAAAGATCAAAGTGATTAAAAATTTATTTTTTATAAATTAAATTAAGAGATTTTATCGTTAAATTAAAAAAATATACATTTTTTATGAGAGAAATCGTTGATTTATTCAAACAATTATCATTATGCAAATTGAGAAAGCTAAAGTATGAAAAAGGTTAGACATAAAAGCCGGGAAATAATTAGAGGCAAACTCGCAGTATGATGTAGCCTATATTATAATTGATAAGGCCACCAGCAGAAGTCAGAAGATGGTTATGGTTATCCCCTTTGCTTGTGAAACAAGGGTTGAGTTAGAAAATTATGATTAGCATGCCATACTCATACTCATATATACTGCTTCTGCCATGCCCAATAAAATGATTGCAATAAATTTTTGTGTGAATTTTGATGAAGTAATAAAATATAAATTTTAATTTATCTTCCTCTAATTTTTTTTTTTTATATTTTATCACTTTATTAAAATTTAAGTTTTAAAAAATTTATAATCATGATTGTACATCGTGATCATCAATCGGTGCCATCGTTATGCTTACCACAGCAGTACTGCAGTGGCAGTATCTGTACGTGTTACCATACGACTCATTCACAGGGAACATCGCTGGCAGCGGAATCAACAAGTTACTTATCTTTTCTTCTACCTTACATTATATAATATATAATTTTTTAAATTAATAATTAAAAACTTAAAACTATTATAATATAAATATACATCACTTTAACCAACCTCAAATAGTGGTATGTGGTGTCCTCTTAAACCTTCTATTTAATATCATGTAAATTGAAGACTAATTCATGGGTCCGTCCCACAAATCACGTCATGACTAAGGATAATTAAACTCATCCTCTATCTTTCTATTTATTTATCTATTCTCAATTTTCAATCCCTAGAGGTAAAGTAATAAAGTAGGATATGTATTTTTATATTTGTTTAATTAATTGTTGAAAACGCTATGTCTTAAATATATATTTATATGCATGTCCACCAATTCCTATTTTCGATTGACAATATTTGCTCAAGGGCCCCATGTTTGACAAGCATTGATTTAAGTAATTTTTAAAAAAATCAAATTGATTATTAAATTGATGTATTAATTTATAATTTAATAATTTAATTATAATTTAAATAATATTATATATTATATATTAATTTTAAATTATAATTGAGTATAATAATAAATATTTTATATAATTTTATTATATAAAAATAAAATAAATATAAAATATATCATATTTCTTAAACAAATTAATAAACTATTTATCAATTTAAAAATTTTTTAAAATATTGTAATGTATAAATTATTGATCTTCTTTTTTATTTTTTTTCTCATTTTTTTTATTTTCTTTCCTATTCTATTTTTTCTTTGCCTTTTTTATTACAAAAAATTGGAAAACACATAAAAAAATACTTTTTTTAAAAACCAGTTGAACCAATAAATTCATCGATTTTGATCAATTCATCTAATTTTTGATTAATTTTTTAGTTTTTGACTGATTTTTTATGAGATCGATTTTGTGGGCTGACTGAATCGAAACTATAATCGATTCACTAGTTTTTCAATTGGACTGATTGGTTTAGTCCGATCCTCATATCATTAGAGTCAAGTATAGAGGATAGATCTTGACGTAGCGCATATTAGTTAACTATCACATAATGCTTCATCTAATTTATCATTTTTTATTATAAGAAAATTAATAATTTAGTTTCTTTAATTTAATTCATTAAATATTTATTTTAATCATGTGAGTTTTAAGAACTTTTTTTAAGAAGTATAATACAAAGATAAATTACTATAATTAGTTAACTATTTATGCACAGTTGGGCATACAAGTATTCTTAGTTATATAGTCTATCCCAATAGATGGGTTAGCTAAAGTAATTTTTGTAACTCAAATGATTTTTTTAATTAGTTTAAACATCTTATTTTAATTAGTATATATGTTTTCACTTAATAATAAATAATTTAATAAAAAAATATTAAAAAAATATTTTATATCTCTAAATTTTATTTTGAATTTTAATTTCTTCCTTACAATTTTTTTTATGATTAATTTCATTTCTAAAATTTTAAATTACAATCGATTTTGTCCTACAACTTAATATCATCTAAATTACTAGCGAAAAATGATGATATAATATTATATTTAAAAGATAATACAAAACTGCTAATGAAATCGTTCAAGTCATGTATAAAATATTTATTGAAGATTCTATTAAAGAATTTAATCTTCATGTCAGATAATGATTAAGTGAAAGTAAAAATATTATAATTTGAGAATATATATTATTATTTAATGTTTGAATATTGTTAAAATATTGTAAAGTATTTATTATCAAATTTTATATCACGATTTTTATTTAATAATTTGAATAACCTTATATCGTGAGATCAAATAAATTATAATTCAAAATTTTAAGGATAAAATTAATTATAAAAATTTTTTAAAAATAAAATTAAAAATGGATATAAAGTTTAAAAATATAAAAGATATTTTTACTTAAAAAATAAAGTTCACTTAAATACAACAATTAACTCTAACAAATTTATTTTCAATGAAAGAATATTTTTTTTTGTTTTTCACATTTTTTTTTGTTGAAAATGATAAGAAATGTTACTAAAGGCCGTCTTCAAGTGAGTTCCAACAAGCTCCAATAAAATTCAAACTTGCAAGACATGAAAGGTTTAGGGTTTAGGGTTTGAAGCCTCCATTAATTGTGGACTTCCATGGTAAAATTGGTCATTGAATGTGAAGAGGATGAAAAGCGGAGAAACCAACAGTGTGAGAGAATGAAATGAGATTTTGCATGTAGAATACGAGTTTTATACCTGAAGTCTTAATGGTAGTAATATTCTTATAAACTGACCCAAATATTCTTATAAAAAGATAATCATAATTTCATTTCATATATTGTATTTCATTAAATATAAATATTTTTTTAATAAAAATTTTAATTTTAATTTGTTATGTTACTAGAAAACTAACTATTTTTACTTAAAACATCACCCTTTTAATTATGATATTATTATTAGATGAAAACGGTGATGTGATGATTTTTGGGTCCCCAGAATTGATGCGGTGGCATCGGAAGCCAATATCATTAAATTGTCTTAGAAAAAGGGAAAAGAAATGCTATATTAATATTACAAAAGACAAAAGAAAAGAAAAAAATAAAAGATGATAAATAAAGTGAGATACGAGCTGCGAAGTAAAGCACACCCAGCGAACAAAACCCGGTTTAGGCGGGTCGAATCACTCCCACTTCCGGACAGTATCACTCCCTCCCTCCACTCACTCACCTAAGCAAAGCATTCACATTTACTCTGCTCTTGTCTTGCTTAGATCCAGTTTTGTTTCCTGTCGTTTTCTGCATTCATTTGTGGAGGTTAGAAGTTTCACTCAGACGGTGGCTTTGTGCATTTTGGATTGGTTTCTCAGTTTAACTTAACTGGGAAATATTAATGCTGTCTATTTCTTCCTATCTTTCTATGTAGTGTGTTTTAAGTGTTGTTTTGGGTTTCAATCAGTGACATATTCAAATTACATGGTTTGCTTTTTTTGTTGTTTGTTCACCTGGTATTCAAATATGGGTTTTTGTATTGGTGGAGGAAAAGGGCATACAAGCAGCTGTGCTGTATTTTATGGGTTCTTCACTCTATTCTCTTATTAGTTACTGAGGTCGTGCAGTTATCCTTTTCTTTTGTTTTCTTAGGCTCTGTGTTTAATTACGTTGGCTTTTGCATTAGTGATAAAATTACTCTCCATGAAAAGAGTGAAGATAATAATACCCTTTAATTGAACTATTAAAGACGACAGGAAAACCTATAATGTTTAAGAGGTTGGCTGGTCTTAGATTAAGTTGAAGAATAGCGTTTCCGTTCTGCTTCCATATGTATTTCAATTCATAATTTATTTTGTTGTGTTTCAATACCGATAATTATTTTGAGTTATACACCAAAGATAGAGTCTTATTTTGCAGTTGTTAAAACAGCCCTTTAATCTTTTTCCTCCCTACTCTAATTGTTGGAATTAACTATTTTCTCAATTCCTTGGTCCTTTAGTTTTTTTTATTTTTTATCTCAATTGTGTTTTCCCTGATTCTTCACAAATGAGAGAACTTGAGAATCTTGATTCGACTAATGTTGTCCCTTTTTAACTTTGTGGAGTGATTTGTAATGCAGGCTGTTGATACAAGAGTTCTGCTTGAAGATTTTAGTATGGGACATATGTATATGCTTCTAGTTTGACAACAAAGCTGTAATTTCACTAGGCTGATAAGAAGTATCCCACTACTTGTTTCTAGTTTGACAACAATGCTGTAATTTCACTAGGCAGATAAGAAGTATCATGCTACTTGTAAAATGATGTATAATATTTGATGTATGGAAATTTGACCATCATGGAAGAAATACAGTCTCAATCAGATCATTATAGGTCTTCATCATCGTCAGCTAGTAGCCCAGCAAGTAGAGTGCCATCAAGTAACTTCTTCTACCTGCGTAAACCTGGTTCACTCAGACAACCAATCTCGTTTGAGGATTCACCTGAGTGGGATGATACTGATATTGACGTTAGGGTTGAGGAAGGAGGTGACTCTATTAACGTTGCAACAACGCCAATTTCCCCTTCTCTTTCAAAGCTCAACAGTGGGTCCTTGCCATCCCCAAATCTACCGGAGGGTGCAGGAATTCCACGAAAAATAGCAGGAGCTTCCATTGTCTGGAAAGACTTGACTGTTACAGTTAAGGGGAAAAGAAAATACTCTGATAAGGTTGTTAAGAGTTCAACCGGTTATGCATTACCTGGAACAATGACAGTAATCATGGGTCCTGCTAAATCTGGGAAATCTACACTATTGCGAACTATTGCAGGTCTTGAAGCATGCTTCCTTTATCCTTAATAGGCATGTTATCATGCTTTCTCACGTGTATTTGAATAGTCAAAGATTAATTGGACTTTTCTCTGTATGTCAGGAAGATTGCATCCTCCTGCTAGGATGTATGGTGAAGTGTTTGTGAATGGCTCAAAATTACACATGCCTTACGGATCGTATGTGAGTTCACTATCTCTGGCTGATAAATGTTAAAATTTTCTATTGTGGTTATATTGGTCAATATTATATTTTGTTTATATGAAGTTTTTAAGCATCTTATTTGCGCTACTTAGTTTTGGTTTTTTAATGTTAATGCTAGACGTCTGTATTCTATAGCCTGTTCTCTATCTACTTTTCAATAGCTCTCATTTTTTTTTGGTTGCGCCATCAGGGAATTTTTCATCTGATTTTTTCCCCCTGATTTACAGGGTTATGTGGAGAGAGAAACCACTCTAATTGGGTCCCTCACTGTGCGGGAATTTCTGTACTATTCAGCTCTGCTTCAACTTCCTGGTTTCTTTTGTCAGAAAAAGAGTATAGTAGAGGATGCCATTCATGCAATGTCTTTGGGTGATTATGCAAATAAACTTATTGGTGGACATTGTTATATGAAGGGCCTTCCTAGTGGGGAGAGAAGGCGTGTTAGCATTGCCAGGGAGCTTGTGATGAGACCACATATCTTATTTATAGATGAGCCTCTTTATCATCTAGACAGGTGTTTATTTTTGTTCACTCAGATCTTCATCGGACTTGTATCTGTCAATATTTTAGTTATCTACATCTTAATGTTCCACTGTTCACAATTCCATAAGTAGTCTCACAACATGCTGTACTCTACCAAAGGTAGAGAATGACAGTCTGTACTCCATACTCTACTTGGAAACTATTTTAGTTTACATTGTATTTTTCCTTTCTTGGTAGTTCTTTTGTGCTTCTAGTGATCCTCAAAATCAGTTTGGTTTGATAGGGGCCTGCCTAGTCTATAAAATATGAAATTTCTTTCAATTTTTACACTTTCATATTTTCTCTGACTTTCTTATATAGTATTTACATTGTTGCTACATTCTTAATTAGCTAACAGTATCAGTTCTTAATTGTGTTCTATATTTTCAAAGTGCATCTTTTGCTATAACCTTATTTGTTGGTATCCCTACATGTACCTGATGGTTTATGTCTTTCTAACATCTCAGTAGTAATTTATTTAATTTTCTGCAGTGTCTCTGCACTTCTGATGATGGTTACCTTGAAGAAACTTGCAAGCACTGGTTACACTCTTATTTTCACCATTTATCAGAGCAGCACAGAAGTCTTTGGCCTTTTTGACCGAATCTGTTTGCTTTCAAATGGAAATACCCTGTTTTTTGGAGAAACATTAGCTTGTTTGCAGGTAGCTTGTCTTCAAACTTTTTGCTCTTGCACATGAAATATGCTTTGGTAGGAGTTAAGCAATCCTGTTGTGTACAAGATTCTCAAAAACCTTCTCTTTTTTCTTTTACCTGCTCTGACAATAAATGGTATCAGTATCTTATTACTGAACTGACTGCTGCAATTTATGTTGATGAAGCACTTCTCAAATGCTGGATTTCCTTGCCCTATCATGCAAAGTCCTTCTGATCACTTTCTACGTGCAATTAATACAGATTTTGACAGGATAATTGCAATGTGCAAAAACTGGCAGGTAATTGTTTCCTGTATTCATTTTCCTTAAATTGAAATTTGATTGATGTTACAAGAAGATAATGATATAAGAATTCTTCCAGAAGAAAAGTTTATAGATGTATTGACCTATGCTTATACTTTTAATATGATTGTGATTTGTAGCTCAAATTTATCCTTTTTGGTAGCAGTAATAACTGCTGGCTAATGGGACTGTGGTTGATGATTGATCTGCTTATTAATTAATGGTATCATCATAACAGGATGACAATGGAGATTTTTCTTCAGTAAACATGGATACTGCTGTCGCTATACGCACACTTGAAGCAACATATAAATCATCTGCCGATGCAGCTTCCGTTGAAACCATGACTTCGAAACTCATTGAGAAGGTATTGGTGCTAATATTATTATTAATTTTTCAAGCGTGTTAACTGAATGCTTTTCTTATTGGTTATCAATATTTATTGGATTTAATAGAAGGTACATTTAATCAATATACCAGTTTTACTGTGGCACGATCATGTTCATGCTCTGTGGAGATGCAGGAGTGATGGAATGGTGCTTGATTTGTGAACTATTTCCTAAATGTGACCAATAAGGGAATTAATTATGTCCCTTGAAAGATGCTTTATATAGGCAGGCTATCTTCATCAAAAGATCAGACAGTGTTGTAGTTACAGATAAACAAACAAATTTCAATCTGGTGTTGCATTGGTTTTAAGTGTATGCACATTCTGTAAATATTCCCTCTAGGTAGATAGGAGTCTGCAACTGAAAAAATACATGCATGTATATTTATCTTTTCTATGGAATTTGCTTGTATGGTGTCAATATTTCTTTGCATAATCAATTGCCAGCTTTTTATTTGGATAACTGAGCTTTTGTTCTGTATTGAGAAGCCACTAGAGTTGTTTGTATATGTCCTCTTTCATAATGCGAGTAAAAATCACATTAGTTTAGAACTGGTAACTGCCCTTTTTTTTCCCCCCCTTAAATGTGTCTCCTTACTATTTGAAGTAGTATACATTATTGCTTCCTCCTCCTGATGATGATTACTACCAAGCATGGTGTACATGATACTTCGAAAATTATTAACTTGTATTTAAAGTAAAAGTTAGTATGGACTGGGGATTTCTTTTGGCAGAATAGTCCAGTAGATCTTGTTTATTTACGTAGATCCTACTGCAAGCTCTTGAGTCAAACATTCTACTGCTGAAATATAGGAAAAATTTGATAACTGATAAACATGTTTGAGTGAAAATTTTTGTTAAATTGGATTGGGAGTTCCACGGTGGTTTTCTGCCTTCATCAATGTCATATTGCCATTGAAGAATTCAGTTTTCTCTCATATTGGATTTTGATTTGTTATTGCACTGATCATTTGGACAAATTTAGTGGTGGGCCATTAAAGTTTTGGCCAGAATTTGAGTCAAACTCAGAAAGCCCATTAGAGAGAGTAAAAGGTTTACAATTTAGTAGATTAGTCCTAAATTCAATAAACAGAAAAGAATTAAGAAAGAGGGAGACAAGTTATATTCAAGTTTGCTGAAGTTTTGTAACTCGGGACACTCTGCATATGCTATAGGTTTAGTTGACTCAGAACTGTGTATCATTGGAAAACCAGTGCAAAAAGACATATTTATGCTGACAGAGGACTTATTCTTGTAGGTCAAAGGATGAGCTTGATTTGTCATCTTGATGTATGCCTTTTGTACTTCTCATCATACTCTCTAGAGAATATCATTATACATACTGCTCTGCTGAATGCTAGGGCTGTTATTGTTGGGAATTTAACTTGTGCAGTCCTTTTAAATTATTGCTTGATTTCCCAGGAAGGTCCTGCTCTCAAAAGCAAAGGCAAAGCTAGCAATGCTACTCGAATAGCAGTCTTGACATGGAGATCTTTATTAGTTATGTCAAGGGAGTGGAAATATTATTGGCTTCGACTGATTCTTTATATGCTTCTCACACTTTGTATAGGGACCGTATTTTCTGGTTTGGGGCATTATCTGTCATCAGTTGTGGTGAGTCCCAAATGGTATTTCTTCTTGTTTATATCTGCATTTATATATGTCTTCAATACGTGATACACCCATAACATGTATGAATTATATTCTACCCATCTTAACATCGCAGACAAGAGTTGCAGCAATTTTTGTATTTGTATCATTCTGTTCACTTCTAAGCGTTGCTGGCGTGCCTGCACTTTCGAAAGAAATCAAGGTAAATTGCCAATATTATACCTGCCTAACTTTACAGCAATTTGAAAGTTATTCCTTGATGTGTTTTATATGAATAAAATGAACTGTAATTTTCCCACTTGGCACTCTTTTTTCTGAAAAAATAAAATTTCTCTGCATTGTGGTTTCTTTCTTTTGTATGATGCATAGGTCTATGCAGACATTAATTACACAACGAAATGGTGGTTTTACTAACAATCTGTAGGAGTTAAAAGAGTTAAATTTTTGAAATGTGTAAACAACAAATTGGTCGTGATGTATGCAGTAACTGTATTATTGTGGAAATTGTTATACTGAGCGGTAAGTTGAACTTTCTTTGACTCTTCGAAGAATAATTAAATGCTGGTATTTTTGGTGTTTCTTCACTGGGTTTAGTAAAACAAGCACTTGGTACTCTCTAAAAGCAGAAGTGAAGAGGGAACTATGTTTTACATGTTTGAATTCCTTTACCGTCATCATCTTCATAACTAGTATTAGTATTAGTAGCAGACTTATCTTCTTTCTTCTTTTTCAAAGATTGGGTTGAGTTTAATGACACAGTTCATTGTCTAATCTTCCTGAAGTTGATGCAATGTGGTCAAATTTTTTGTTGTTCTGCAGATATATGCTTGTGAAGAATCAAACCGGCATTCTGGTGCATTAGTATTTTTACTCGGGCAACTCCTTTCCAGCATCCCTTTCCTGTTTCTCATCTCCATTTCATCAAGCCTTGTATTCTATTTCCTGATAGGGCTACGAGATGAGTTTAGCTTGTTGATGTACTTTGTGCTGAACTTATTCATGACTCTGTTAGTGAATGAAGGACTTGTGCTAGTCATTGCTACTTTATGGCAAGATGTCTTCTGGAGTGTCTTGACTCTGCTGTGCATACATGTGAGTTCCATTTTCCGTTGATCATTATTTCATTTGTAAAATTTTAACAAAATTTAGTTGCCATTCAACTAGCAACCTATGTTTCATTTTTGTGACCATGATTACACAAGAGCTTTCACTTGCCTACTGATTTCTTTGACTAAAATGTTAATACATTTCCATGTTGTTTCAGGTGGTCATGATGCTTTCTGCTGGCTATTTTAGAATTCGAAATTCTTTGCCGGGACCAGTGTGGATGTATCCAATTTCCTATGTAGCCTTTCACACATACTCTATTCAGGCAAGTAGATATACGTTCATATTTTCTGCATATTGCTGTTACAGTATTGTATGTTTCTGACTTTTTTGGACATAAAACTAGGAAAACTTAAGAGAATTAAGCAGTCAGAATTGATTTCTATTTTTTTCATTTCATTCAATATATATAGATAAAGGGTGAGCCTTGGAACAACAGTAAAGTTGCTGTCATATAATCTAGAGGTTATGGACTCAAATCCTAAAAACAGTTTCTTTGTTTGCAAGAATAAGATTGTGTATATTTGACCCTAGACCCCACCTAGTAGGACCTTTGTACATTGTATTGAGATGCCCTTTTATTCAATATATATAGATAATCTGATTTGTTTTCCCTACGAGAGTCCCTTTGGAAAGCCATTGATTGTCTCCATATATTGTAGGGTCTATTGGAGAATGAGTACCTAGGGACTTCCTTTGCAGTTGGACAGGTTAGGACCATATCTGGGTTTCAAGCTCTCCAAAGTGCGTATAACATCTCCCCCGATAGTAAGTCCAAGTGGGAGAATTTGCTGGTTTTGTTTCTTATGGCAGTTGGTTATCGTATTCTTGTGTTTGTTTTATTATGTTTGTGCGTAGGGAGAAAAATATCCCTGCTTAAAAGTTTTCAGTGTAATCGGGATACAACAAATACAAGATGATAAGTTATACTGCTGTGAACCTTGTTCAGCTTTTTACATTGTATAATTCCACCACCTTTTGATCTGCCTCCGCTTGTCAACACTAGTTTCATTTCATGAACTCATCTTTGAAGAATGAAGGGAGAATATGAAGTTTATAGCTCTCTCTAACTCTGTGTCTTCAAAGTGAAAGATTATGGTTAATGCTTGATTTATCTCAGCAATAATTGGTAGTCAATGTATCATCCAATTTTTACTCGGTCCCTCTCATCTCATTGCATCTTCTTGATCAGCATTCATTATCAAATTATCTGATCCCAACCTTCATTGCATGGATAGAGTCTAAATCACCAACACTCGTTGTACCAACTAGACTTTCTTTTGGGCCAAAATTGTACAAACTAGATTAGAATGCAATCAAGTGTATATTAATTTTTGAATTTTAATTTTAAATATAATAAAAAGAAGTGATAATTTATTTAATTTTTCTACTGTCCCATGTTTTATACTTTACATTTATATTATATTATATAGTTTGGGAGACTAGAAAAATTTAACATTATAAAATCATATAATAGAGTATAGATTCGCCTTTAATTATAATCTAATTACATTTTTCCCCTTAAATTTTATAAATAACACTTTATCACATGAAATATTACAAAAAATAAAACAGTTAACTATATGCCAAATTGAACACTCATTAGTTACATGAACATAATTGACTCTTGGATATAAAAATTGATTTGTGTTATCTATTTTTTATGAGAAATAAGTTACTTTACTAATAAATGGTAATAAAGTCAATTTCTGTTATCCATTTTGATAGAAAACAGTGGCATTAGCCTTTAAATATATCTCTTTTTGTTAATGTAACTTGAAAAAGACTCTTTTTTCATATAATAAGTGGCATAAATCAATATTTAAAATTTAAAATTCAAATATGTTTATTTTGTGATTAATAGATATTAAATTTAACAAAGTTGACTGTTTTGGTTTTTATAATATTTTAAGAAAAATGATTTTTTAAAGTATTTTATATACATAATAAAATTCTTAAAGTATAAGGGAGATGTAAAAAAATTTTAAAAAATAATTTATCTTAAATAAATTTAAGATTTAAATTTTTATTTTTTTATTCCTTACTTACGTTATAAATGTTAACTTTGTCCTAGAACATGTAATTCATATTTCAAGGCAGTAAATTATGGGCCTATAACACCACCTAACCCCACTGGGCTGATATGAACGTACATCCAAACCAAAGCGCGTTGGAGAGACAACAAATATTCAGAAGGGCTGGTGGAAGGTCAACGGTCATAATGAAATATAGAGGTCAACTTGGCAAAAATAATAAAAAATTTAAAAATTTTCACTTTATATACTAGTAATTTAAAGTGTATTATTTTTTATATCAAAATTTAAATAAATAGTTATAACTAAATAAAATTATTTATAATTTACATTTATACAATAATTATTAAGTTAAATTTTTATTAATCTCTTTAACCTGTTATTGTAGAATTGAAGGTGGCTCTCTTATTTTTATTTTGTTTTTTAAAAAAAACATAAAGGTCAACAACCGTCTACCACCTTCGCTTCATATGCAGTTTTACTTGTGAAATACGCGGCCACTGTAAATATTAACAATTACTAATGAACAGGGCAATTCCGATTCCGATTCCGATTCCAATTTCCAAATTTCCAATCCCAGGCAGGCACCAACCTTTGAAATTGAGACTACCACAACAAGTATTGTATTCTAATTTCTAATAAAGCTTTAGCTTTGAAGGAGTCCTTCTTTGTTGTCTCTGATATGATTGAATTTACGGAATACGGATTCCCTGTTTCATCTCTTCCCGCGGAAACTCAATTTCCTTCTTCCTCTGATTGAAGATTCAGATTGAGAAGTGCCGTTGAAATGGGGGTCATGGTTTCTTATACGACGTCGTTGCTGAACGGCGAGAGAGTCGTCGTCCTCTTTTTCATCTCTCGGCTCATCTACTGTCTCCCCCTCTCCCTTCTCTCCCACGGCCTTGCTCTCTCTCTTCTCGCCCTTGCCTCCTTCTTCCTCGAGATCCGATACGAATCTTCCAATTCCGTCTCGCTTTTCCCCACCAGGTTTGTCTATGCTTCCCCTCTTATTTCTCTATTCAATTCATTTTTTAAAAAAATAAAAAATTCTTGTTCATTTCTGTGTTTCACTCCAAACATTGAAGAAATCCCGGCTTTTCATTAATATTTTTATAGCTGTTTTAGTTCAATTCTTAAACGGACACTTTCAGGCCGGGTGCTTCGTCGGGGATAATGCTCGGGGCTGTCACTCTGCCTTCTGTTATTCTTTCCAAGTTGATACAGTTATCCAGAGCTTTGCCATTGGGTGAAATTAAACTCCAAGGTACTACTTTTCTTACCAATTGAATCAATCTTCTGATTATGCACTCATTGGATTCCTATATACGAGGATCAATCACCTCTTGTACTTTCCGGTCCTCAATAACTCCTTCAGAGTCACAGATATATCATTTCTTATATTAATTGTTTGATAAGTCTTATCATTGTTCACAATGTTTCTGGCTTTTTATGTCTTTTGTTGTTCATTCTTCTACCTCAATCTGATGCAAGTTATAGTTTTGACATGCAATAAACATTTTAATGTATAGAGCTTCAATATCTGACATTGCAATACTGGGCCACGTCTGCCAGCTGCTTGAGTGTGCTTATATTCCTGAGCTCGGTTTCACGGCGTGCTCCTTTTTTACGTGGTGATTGGTGTGTGAGGTTTAGCTTATGTTTCTCGCTCTTACAAGCTGTCGCCTGCTTTGTATTCTTTACCGCAACATCTGAAAATGGTAAGTCCGTGTAGTCACATCCATTCGGAAGCTTTCACTCTAAAATTTCAATGAAAAACAAAAGTTCAGTCTCTTTATGGATTGTTGGGCCAAATATTCGTGCTGTCTAGAGCCTCCAAAAAAGTTCAGTTTCTTTATGGAAAAAATGCTTATTTTTATTCCACTGAAGCTGTCATCATTCATCTTCTCAGGCTTACACATAGCGCTAAAGCTATTCTGGGTCCTTTGTCATGGATTGGCAGCAGTGAAGCTAGTTGAGCATTTCCTCAGTACTTTTCCATCTTGTGCTTCCATTGGTATGTATTGCACTGGTGTCCCTAATCACCGATTCTTTTACTTATTTGGGAAACAAAACGATACTCACAATTAACCTTTTTAAATAGTTCATAAATTTTTTTTCTTTTTATCAAATTTGATGAACCCATCATACTACTGATGGATTATCAATTGGTAAATTGTAGTTTCAACTAACTAATGCAGACTTTACATTATATTGTGGTCACTTAAACAAGGCAGATGAATGCAGTTTCCATTTTACCAGATTGAATCAGTAAAATGTCATTATATAACAACAGAATTACTACAATTGTTTGACATTCCTTTTATTTATTGTCCTTTGATCAATAAGTTAATAACTGTGTGTTCATTTTCACATCCTTTTCAAAACCTGTCTGTATATGTTCATATTTAAACATGATTGCATGGTTTATTAAGGGATTTCCTTTTGTCTGTTGTTGTAATAATTATAGTTTCCCCTCTGTTCCAGGGGAAGTGCTTTTGGTGACCGCTGGTATTGTTCTCTATTTTGGTGACATGCTATTGCATACCATTGCAAAGGTTAGTGCATTTCTATGAGATTATATTGTTCCTAGACAAATCAGATGGATATATATTTAGTTGGTTATTACATTGTTTGGGCAGTTGATTGGACTTTTGATGTCTTCAGAGTTGGTTACTGCAGAATATGGAATTAATCGAAGTGAGATCAGCATTATTATTCAGGTATAAGTCCTTAAATTATAAAATTGACGGTTCATATTGTAGCTAGATTAGTCAAGATTGTTCACTCTTCTTGCAGGGACTGGTCCTTGGTCTTCTTCTATTTCCAATATCTTTCAAATATATTCTCCAAATATGGGAATGGTCTACAAATACAACTTCTGCTGAAGCAAGAAGATACAATGACATTGAGAGATTGCTTATATTTTTGGCTTACCTTGGCCTAGTCATGATTGTGATTGTACCCTCATGGATGCAGTTTGTTCATGAGTTTTGCATGCATCCTTTTTACTGGTAAAACATCAATATCTGATTCATTTTGGTTGTTTTGTTTTTGGTTGCTAGTGTACATGAAAAATTCTAGAGATTATTTTCTGAATCTCTTCTCAATGTATTTGGCCAGTATATGGCAGCATATATATACACATAATTGTGGCAATTAGGTCAAAATCCTAATCCCACTGGATCTGGGAAAAGAGAAATAATTTAAAATTTCAACAATCTCAGGGTATTTTTTTCGAATTCCATGGGCAAGGATTGAGAGGCCCAAACAGTTCCATCGAACAGTACTGACTTTATCATTTATCATCTGACATGATATGGGTAATAGGTTGCTTGGGAAGTAACATTTAGCAGTATATCATATGTCATGGTGGTGGCTTCAAAGCTTGCTTACATGTTACTGGAGTGGGCAACGTGAACTGCTAATTTCACCAGAAACTGTGAAATAAAGAACAGTTGACATATCATAGGTCATCATACCATCTGATCGCATTATATTGACACACGAGAGTTCAGCATGCAACTTACACATAATTTATACTATTATTTTTATATAAATGTGAAAACAGTAACATAGAAACTATAAATTCATATCTGTAAACTTAGTGATTTCTTTTGCTGACAGAGCATGGGGCCAGAGATTTTTCACTTTTCTGTTTCTCTTTAAAGTAGTTATGCTTATGCTGGTTAGTTGACATGGAATTAATCAGGGCAATCTCAAGTTTCAATTATATGATAAGCAGCTCATTTTTCTCTAATACTCTCTTATGTGGAAATTTTGTTTGATTATTAATTTGCCCTTGTTTCTTTGCAGGGTGCTTTCCTTTGTTTTCTCAGAGCCATTAAAAAGACTATCATTATGTATCTACTGGGTGTGTGTAATTTGTATTTCTGTTTTTCGATTCTATAACATTTCCAAGAACAGTAAGATTGAGAGAATTCTTTTGCGGAAATACTACCATTTGATGGCTGTCTCAATGTTTGTGCCGGCTCTTATCTTCCAGGTGATTTGGGAATAAATGATTGTTTGTTATTGGGTTTAATTTTATGTTGATCAATGTACTACTTTCTGTTGGGTATAATGCTCACAGTTTTATTGCTTTCAGCCAAAGTTACTTGATCTTGCTTTTGGCACAGCTTTGGCGGTTTTCTTGACATTAGAAATTGCTCGAGTAAGTATATAGACTTGCATTAGTAGAAATTTGATACTTTGTAACTGAGTCAGTGAGTTTCATTGTTTGTTGTTGATTGAAAAGTGTGAGAAAGGGATTTAGTTATGTTTGGGTGGATCCTACAAGGTGCTATACGCAATAGTCTGGGCATATTTGAACTAATACTAACTGTGGCTATAAAAATGTCATTTTTTAAAGCTCAAGATTGGGATTATTGGATGTTTCTTAAAGAATAGTAGACTTAGTTCTGATAGCAACTATTGGAGGATGTGGTTTGAATTTCACATATCCAAATATAATAGGCTGATAGATCAACGGTAAAACAAATTACATATTTCTTACTAAGGATCTGACATGTTCATTTTTACTGGTATTGCATGTGGGATTGAAATTTTGAAATAGCTCAACATTTTGAAATTAGTCCTATTCTTCTTTTCTATTCTTGAGACCTAAAATAGGGTATTACCACCTAGAAATTGATTTCATAAACATTGTTTGACGCAGGTATGGAGAATCTGGCCCTTGGGACAACCAATACATCAATTTATGAATGCATTCACAGATCACCGTGACTCTGATCTTCTTATTGTCAGGTATTTTATACCTGTTTGCCCCTTAGCTCAAATTGTAGAGTTTGCTGTTTATATGCTAGAGCTCCACCTTCCCACTTTCACAATGAAATGTTCTTTGCTCAGTCATTTTTCACTCTTACTGGGATGTGCACTTCCTATCTGGATGTCATCTGGGTACAATGACCGACCTCTTGCCCCTTTTGCGGGAATATTGAGTCTTGGAATCGGAGATACGATGGTAAGCTTTGTTATTCTTTTGCAATATGGATGTTACTTTTCTCTATGGTTCATAGGTGCTTACTTTATGTTTTTTTTTTTAATTGATTATCTATTATGTTCAGGCATCAATGGTTGGTTACAAGTATGGCGTTCTAAGGTGGAGTAAAACTGGCAGTAAGTATTTCCTATCTTTCTGATTTATATTATTATCTCGCATTCCATCATGTGAATGTGTTACTTTTTTTATTTTGCAGAGAAAACAATTGAAGGTACTGCAGCTGGTATCACATCTGTCCTGGCAGCGTGCTCGATACTCCTTCCACTGTTAGCATCAACTGGATATATTCTGTCTCAGGTCTCTCTCTCTCTCTCTCTCTATTATGGCACTTATTTTGGTTACTGCTACAAAGTTCTTGAACCAGTGAGTCAATAGACCTTGTCCTTCAAGATTGAGACTTGGATAATGGATATAAATCACCATTGCTGCATAATTTAGTTTCCTAATTGGTGGCTCTACCCGTTAATGTATTTTCTTAGACCCTTCTCCATAAAGGGGAAAGAACGAGATAGAAATTTTTAATGCCAATTCAGAGAAGTCAGCTTATACAGCCTATTTTACTGTACAACAATAAATAAAGACTTTTTCTATCAAGTGGAATTGACTACATGGATTAAACAATATCAACTTAATATATCTTCACTTATTTCTATTGTTAGATTATTTATAATTAAATATATTCTAATAGTTTTTTTTATTGTTTACTTTGTTCTCTCCTATCTTTAGTTAACTTTTCATATAGTAGACAGCCAATAGTACTGTATTTATTTAAAAATTTAAAAGGATGTTTTAATTGTTGGTTCATTCTTTGATGTTACTATTAACTACTTGTTGCAGCATTGGTTCTCTCTATTAGTATCTGTGACTGTAAGTGGTTTGTTGGAGGCGTACACAGCACAACTTGACAACGCATTCATACCACTTTTCTTCTATAGTCTTCTCTGTTTGTAGTTGCAGCTCCTCCCCTCCTAATATTTAAGTGATAGTGGATCAACAAGATTTCATGGTTTCTCAAGATGTTCTTAACCTAAGCGAGCATTCTTTTTGTAGATAATGTAGCTAGCAATTAATGCAGTGGTAGAGAATGCTAACAGAAGTTGGTATATTAGGACTCTATATCTCTACAGATACAATAGGTAATTCCATTGTTTATATAATGAGGTCGTGCCCAAAATACGTCTATATTAATATTGTACACCTCAGCGGTAAATTTTTCATTTTTTTAATGAAATTATTTGTGAGGAAGAGAATAAGAAGAACATGAATTTCATGTAATATATTCAAATGCAATACAGTTATTCAATCACCATTTTTATCCCTTGCCATGTCACGTTGAAACAATGTTGTTAATACAACATTATAACGAAGACTAATATTCAAAATTTTATCTGACTTCACAAAAATCTTGAAAGTATAATTGTCGGCAAATATCATTACCTAAAAGTATTCTTGAGCGTGTCTAAAGTTATATTTTTCGCAGAAATTTTTATAATTTACAGTCCTGTAAATTGTAATGACTAGTTAATAATTAAGAAAAGTGATCCTTAAGCCCCATTTGTTGCATGTGCGCAATCACCACTAAATACTGTCCTGTGTGTTTGGTACCTATCCTTTCTCACATGTACACTGTCTCCCTCCTGGCTTTGCCATTAAACCTTATTGTTCACTGAAGTAGTGGGGGTGAGCAGACAAGGAAGTAGCACGAGAAATTTGGGGAGGCCAGAATTTGATTCTGACCCCATTTTAAGTGTTGGATCTTGGGGTAGCCAAACACTTAAATCGTAATATATAAACATTATTGATTCAGGTACTGTAACGCGTAATATCAATCCTCCATATGATTTTTTTTAATATCCCTTTATCTATACAATTCAATTTTTAAAATTTTTTTATGCGTTACTTATTAAACTTCTATAAATAAACAAAAATATGATTATTCAAATATCTAGTAGGATATCAATAGGCAGGACGGGTGGGGATGGGGATCGAGTGCTTGCTCTCCATCTTCATCCTCATTAACAAATAAAAAAAAAATTATAAAAGAAAATATTTAAATAAATATATAAATTTTAAAAATATTTATACAAATTTTTGGGGATGTATATCCTGTAAGGCGGGGGACATAATCCCCTTTTCCAAACTTATTTTGAAAAAATTGTGTCCTCTTTTTATTTCGAAGAAAAGAATAATTTTTATATTCAAGTTCTCAAATGTGAAAGTCCTTATGAAAATTTTTAAACTTAAAAAGTTTTGTCATCTCTAATCCCTAGTCACTAAATAGAGTATTTTGATTAAGACCTCCATTAATAATAAGAAAGATCAAACCCTGATCTTTATAAATCATAGTTCTGGATATAGCATTTGAGTAATATAATGAACTTTCAATAATTTGATCACATTGGTAAATATTTCGTTCACTTTAAATAAAACATTGAATGTTTTGTTTTTTTGGTAGAGAAAGAAGGGACTAAGACTACTTTCTAAAAAACATAACATAATAGCAATTAGTCAACAATCTTAACATAAGGAGGTTCTTCCAGGATCATAAGAGGTATCATGCTACTTGATTCTATTTTCACAAATCCATCAGCGCATCGGTTAACTTCGTCATATATGTGCTTAATGGTTTAGCCTTTGTTATCTGCCATAAATTTTTTGATATCACTAATAATAACATTTAAAATTTGTGTATGAAAACACTACTATTACAAAAATATTATCCTTATTATGATATTTCGTTTATCTCGAATCTAATTAATCCAATTCCAATAAAATTTTCATATACTTTCCAACAAAAAAAAATCACACGTTGATTAACCTTCACTGCGTTAACGCATATGCATGCTCATATAAGACATAACAACACATAGCTTTGTCAAATCAAGTTTCTAAATATCTTCCTCATACGGCCACCGGATTTGAACAGTTGTAATTTCCTTAGTTGGATTGGAGTCAAATAGAAAAATAATTCTTAGGCAGAGAATAAAGAAATAAAGAGATAATGTTTCTCAAACACGCCCTTGCCGGCATGTATAACTCAATATGCTCTATACGTGTCAATGATAAAATTTTAAAAGCTGGACTACGGACGTCTTTGCTTTCTGCATATTGCATGACGTTGTATTGAACATAAAGGAAAGCCCCACAATAGCTGCATAACAAAGAACACAAAAGCAAAATGATTGCCAACTTGCATCTTCATCATATAGTTACGTGGTTAACTACACCAGAAAAACACAAATACACATAGAATAGTCCTATTCTCTGGGGTGGGTCTCTTGAGTGTTCTTTTTTGACTATACTGTTTTCCCTAGTTAGCTATAAGAATCATCATGATCTAATTAATGATCATTTAAAGGAGACACTCAAATGAGGCACCGAGAAAAGGACTCACGCATGCATGTGCCTTTATTAATTTCTTACAAAAAGAAAGCATAAGATGATCGATGACAGATGGCAGTCATGTTAAAAGTGATGATGTGAACCAGAGAGTGGTGTTTATAGATTAGATTGGGTTATGGATTAGACATGAGAGTGTTGTTTAGAGTACAAAAAGTAACTTTGTGGACCATTTTGTAAGTGTTTGCATATGTTTTGTTGGTCTCGAAGTTAGGACTGAATTACAAGTACTAAATAGGAAACACACCAAGGAAATATCTCATGACAGCTAGAGCTGAATAGTTGATATATATAATATATTCATGGGCAGTGTTACCATCTTCTTCCGTCATTTGCTGAATCTTGTCTTCAAACTTAACTACTTGTCGATGGCATGATGGTAGAAGCTACGCTTTTATCTGAGTGAGAGAGAAAGTGTTGGCACAGTAGCAATGGTGCAATCTATTACTCATCAAATGTAAAATCGAGTGAGATATATAGGTGACACTTAGACTAGTGTGACTTGTTGAAGCTTTTTATAAATCAGTTAATGTTAATTTTGTTGTATTGGTTGATCAATATAAGTTTGTGATTATGTTATTGAGAATTCATTTATACTTACACCATTAGTAAATTTAAGGTGTTATGTAAACCTTATAAGATTGCATATAATAATGCCCAAGACATTTTATGAGATGCTAAATACATTAAAGGTCCTACTCTCTCTCTCTCTCTCTCTCTATATATATATATATATTTCAATAAATTCGCTCTTTTGTAAACACAAGATGTTATTTGTAATGTATATGCTTTATAAATAAATTATAATTTTTAAAGCCTAAATATTCATTCATGAGAAAACATAATTTTTAATTTCTAAAAATACTTTTACTTAAAATTTTCAATATTTAAAAATTCATACGTATTTAGTTCTCAAAAGATTACAAAAATCAATTTATTAGTTGCAGGGTGTAATCCTTTGATAGAAATAAACATATTGACACATGACATGTTAAATGTTGATATTTAGCCATTAAATACAAATTGGGGTGCTTATTTTAATAATTAATATGTACTAATTCTTTTCACATAATTATCATGTTATCATTATGTCACTATCACGCACATCACTGTCATAGTATTGTGACATCACTATAATATTATAACACCCTAACTCAGTTACTATATTTCTTTTTGTTTTTCATATTTTTTATTAAAAATAATTTTATTTAAAAAATTATCATATACTAAAAATAAATACATCTCTCAACAAAAATTTAAAATTTAATTTATTAGTTTCTTTCACTAATTCAACTTCGGTTAGCATTATTTAATTTATTTAATTGTTGCCAAGTCATTTTTATAAATTAAATTTCAATTCTCTTTAAAGTTGGCATATCACTTTAAACAACAAAACTGCTAAGGAAGCGGATGTTACGTCCATCATCATCATTATCTTTTAGGGATATTCATCTATTTATTACATACTTAAATAAATGAGCTGTATATCACAACCTTCTCTACCGTTTCACATTTCACAACAAAATCATATTTCACTGGAGATCAAACAAATTAAAGCACCCCCACAATATCATCTTTTGATTGCAGTGTCCATGCATGTGACAGTATGACATGGCCCCGGTAGCAAACTTATGGTGGTAGGACACGTGCACATTAGAGTCTTATACTATAGATCTTGCATTTCTTTTTTCATTAAGCCAAACCAACCAAATATCAGATAACTTCAAGGCTATAATTAGCTGGTCTGCGAAAAATATCATTAGTTGATCAGTTTTTTATTTCTTATCTTTTCAAGGCTATGTTACATGAATATGGTGGCAAGTTGCATTAAGTTTGTAATGTCGTGAGTATTTGGAAACATGTAATGAGATTTTAAGCCAACCCCAAGCATCACTAATCTTACCTAGTTAGTGTATAATCATGATATAAAGCCCAATTTTAAAGCTTAAACATATATATATATATATATATATATGAGCAGCTATGCAAGGAAAAGGATTCATAATATCATGGTTAAAATCGCATCCAGGTTTTCCGTCCACAGAAGATGATACAAAAATAGAGTGGGGCTTTACACTGAAAGTTGAGGTTGGTGATGAATGTCGCTTGAATTAATTGAAAAGGTTTTCTATGAGTACGTACTTTTTTCCTTTTATATTTGAGAACCACAAGATCTTAGTTTCAGAGTAGTACTGCTAGCTGCTCGATCAACTCATAATTTCTTGAGAGCATGAAGCTTGATGTTAGTTAATGCCGCTTCAAGTGTTTGATGAAACGTACTTTTATATGACTACGTTTATCTTTCTGTACCACAAGATCTTAGTTTCTGAGTCGTTTAATTATCATTTCTAGAAAGTTCGGAAAAGTCATTGACATAACCCCCAGAGAAACAATGGAAGTGATAAATTTAAGCAATACAGAGCACATGAACATAGCATGGTTAGGTTGAGATATGTCTACGGGGCCATACTATGAATTATGACACATGTGAACAATATGAACAGAGAGAGATGCCTGCAATAAGGCTGCAACTACAAGCAATATTAGATCAAAAAAACAAAAAAAAATGTGTACTTTGTAAAAAAATAGTGAGTGATTTTTAAGGAAAGGTATATAAAAGAAAAGAATCACCACAGGCGTATAGAGTTAAATAATTTGAGGTAGACATGACTATAGCAACGAAAAGAGACATTTCATGGTAAATTGAAAGCTCGATGACACGCACCCACATGCACTGGTCTCCCTGCTCTCTCAGTCTCACACTGTCCTTTCTCTCTCTCTCTCTCTTGCTTGCTTTTGCAATGCTCTCTAGCTACCTTCCACTCTTATCTCTCTCACTTCTGATCAACACTACAAATACATAACGTAACTAGTTCAAAACTCAAATTAATAAGCACCTGCAAATAGTAGCAGCAGTAGTATATATAAGCTATTACTAGTGCATATAATAATGGCCAAGTTCAGCAGCACCAAGAAGAAAGGTAGCATTGTGAAGCTCAAGGTTGTGGTGGAGAAGCTCCAGAAGAAGCTGTTACTAGGGAAGAAATGGAATTCCCGTCGCGTCGAATATGAAGAAGAAGGTGGGGATCACTCAAGCTGTGTGC
The DNA here is from genome assembly GCA_031216115.1 of Senna siamea. NCBI lineage: Eukaryota > Viridiplantae > Streptophyta > Magnoliopsida > Fabales > Fabaceae > Senna > Senna siamea. The sequence goes on from CM062356.1 coordinate 18,953,266, forward strand.
CAGAAGATGTGAAAGAAGGCCATTTTGCAGTGATAGCAGTAGATGGGGAAGAGCCAAAGAGATTTGTGGTGCCAATAAGCTGTTTAACGCACCCATCATTTTTGAGGTTATTGGAGGAAGCAGCAGAAGAGTATGGGTTTGATCGAGAAGGAGCACTAACTATTCCTTGCAGGCCTAAAGAGCTTGAGAGGATATTGGAGGGATACTCTCAAAATGATGTAGTTAGCTGGAATTCTAGGAAACCCATGGTTCAAAGTTACTAATGTAGTAGGAACCGATGGAACAAGCTGTTATGTCACTCCAAGTTTCAATCTAATTTACTTTTGCAGCTGTCTTAATGAAACTTTATCGGTAGTACTAATTGCAAAGTATATGCTATGTGAGTTCTATCTTTCAAACTTTCAATTCAACTTGAAGAAAAGTAACTGTAATCCTCTGAAAATATTGCTACATAGTATGCTTTGACACTCTGTACTATATATATTCGATTGGCCTTTCAGATTAGAGAAATCTCTCTTATTGCCTATACAACAGAGAAATCTCTCTTTTAAGGTTCTTATAACCTTGTGGTTGTGGGTTGTGTAGGGTTCGAGCCACGGTGAGTACCAACAATGAATTCTGTCACCGAAGCTAGTTTGGAGTGGCCTTGTGGGTTTAGAGTGCGAGCCACGGTGAGTACCAATAATAAATGTGGTCACTGGAGCTAGTTTGGAATCCACAAGGAACAAGAAAACATGCAACGAATGCAAGAGAAGGAGGCTATACCCTAACATGCCTTTGATGTCTAAGGTCAAAGTAAGATTGAATTAAAAAAAGGAAAGCTTGATAGCATTAGTGTTAATTTGCATACCTGATAAAGGGTTAATCTTTGGATTTTTTATAGGTAAATAAAAAAGGATAAGAAGAGAAAAATAAAAATTAATCTGTAAAAAATTATTCCAGAAGATTCGATTAGTTAAAAACCCCTTATATAGGTATTAAGATTAATGTTGACGTGACTTGGTATAATGTGAGTGCTTAGCTGGCACTTAATCGCTTGTTAATGCCTAGGTGATCACCTGCAAGGAAGTGAGGATGAATCAGTCGGCTAAATGTAGCTAACTTGAAATCGGTCAAGCTCAAGTTTATCAAAAACAAATCTATTAATCTCTCTCTAGAACAAGTGAAACTTTCATGATCACTTTGTTTTATGGATACTTCTTTTTAAGATTAAATATAAACATTTAAAAAATGATAAGAAACAATTTCAAGACGAGTTCTTCATTATTTTTAGGGTAAATTAATAATTTAACTCTTAAAATATTATATTTTTTTCTTAATTTGATTCTTAACAAATAAAACATCTCAATATATAACTCCTCAAAGATTTTATCCTAATTAACTAAAATGGTCCTTCTATTAGTGAAATTTCTCGCTATTAGTGAAAGGAAGTCTATGTAGCCTACTCATGACCAAGAGTTGTCCATATGGCTTTCGTCCAAAATAATGCCACTTAAGCAAAATTTCATCCAAGTTTAAGTCATTTTACCAATCGCTTGGCTTTTGAAAATTTGTCTAAATGATGTTATTTGAAAAAAAAAAAAAATTCGCCTAAAAAAATTTCAATAATGAATTTATGAACATGTGGACTTTCATTTATTAACTAGAAAAATTTGCATAAAGGGTTGACTATTTTGATTGGGAATAAAAAAAATTTTAGAAACTAAATTGAAAAATTTTATTTATAGAAAATTAAATTAAGAAAGTCTTTCAAATAAATCATTAGTTTAATTCTTTTTATAACTAAAATAAGCATATAATGTAGTAAAGTACTATAGTAAATTTCTGACTAAAGGTTTGTTTGGCAGAAAGAATAGAAGAAAAAAAATAGAAGTAAAATTTTATTTTAATATTTTCTTTGATTTAAAATAAAATTATACACTTTTTCTTATAATCTGTTTGAACTGATGGAACAGATGATAAAAAAAAAATTTAATTTGAATCTAACATAAAAAAATATATTAAATAAAAATTTTGACTTCACATTTAATTTTTCTCTCTTAAAGGAACCCAAAAAGAAAAGTTATTATAGTGAATTAACATGAGGTAGCACGAATAGTTACAAAACATCAGAATGCTTATGCTTATGCCGCAAACTTTTTGACGTCTAGCCGTATACTTAAGGAGCACAAAAAATTAAATATATATTAAAAAAGGTGCACCAGCCGGGAATCGAACCCGGGTCTGTACCGTGGCAGGGTACTATTCTACCACTAGACCACTGGTGCTGTTGTATGTAATGGGCAAACATTAAAAATTTGGACAACGAATAAGTCTTAACAATCTTTTGGGTTCCACTTCCTCTTTCACTTAAGATACGCTGAATTTACGTTTGATTGTTTTATTATGCTATAATTATCTATATCTGACTACTGCCTGTCAATCAATACGTAAATCATTCTAAAACTAGCTATACATCTGAGTGTTCTAACCACGTTGAGCAATTTATTGAGCTACAGACATCATCGGTAGATAATTTATCCATTAAACTAAGGGGGGGGGGGGGTAAGGGAAAGGTAAATGGTTGAGACCACTAAAACTGGGTGCTCACCCATCATAGTATACTATAATACTCTTAATACAACATTTCACTATAATATACGCCGCGTACAACTAGATTCACATAGCATATCATCCACCACAAGGGATATCCGGTTATCAATATAGTGCTAGTCAATATCCAAGCTATTTAGTTAACACAATTTTAAAAAACGGAAATTGTAACAATCCACCGGGGGTGATGGCATCTTTCCCGGCTCTAAGAATGACCAGGATGTATGAACCAATTATGCCATTTCACTAGACTTTCATCACCCTTGATAAAAATCCAACTCAAGCGGCAACACCCATTATATTGTAATATAAGCACTGAAACCTTGGTGGTGTTGATGTATCGGCTACCGGCCAGTGTCCAAAATCTGGCTCAGTCAGATAAACCTGCTTTTGCCCTCAGATGCTCCTTGAACTCCATAATGTCACCGTCCCATCTGGTCACAGTTTGATCTGCACAAACCCATATCTCATGGGCCACCTGATTTATGAGCCTAAAATCATGGCTAACAAGCACCATGCCACCATCCCATTCATTCAACGCCTCAGCCAATGAGTCAATTGTCTCAATATCCAAATGATTAGTTGGCTCATCCAAAAGCAGCAAGTGAGGCTGCCTCCAAGCTAACCAAGCAAAAATCACACGGCTCCTCTGCCCATCAGACAGATTCTTCATAGGCATCACCTGGGCTTTACCTGACAATCCAAACTTCCCAATAGCTGCCCTCATTCTCTCTTCCTCATTACCAGGGTACTCTTTGATCATAAACTGGAGGGCTGACATTTCCATGTCTAGCTTTTCTGCCAAGTGCTGATGAAACTGTGCAATGCGAAGGTGGTTATGCCGTCGGACCATGCCATCAATAGGAACCAGATCACCAGTCATCAGCTTCAGTAGTGTACTCTTCCCAGCTCCATTGGGTCCAACCAGAGCAACCCTGGAGTCTAAGTCCACCCCAAAGTCAAGGTTTTTGTAGATGAGATTATCTGGGGTGTAACCAAATGTCACATCAACAAACTGAAGAACAGGAGGAGGAAGCTTTCCCACATCAACAAAGCGAAATACCAAAACTTTGTCTTTGACAACCTTCTCAGTAAGTCCACCCCGTTCCATCTTTGCCAGAGTTTTCTCTTTACTCTGCGCTTGGCGAGCTAGTTTTGCAGATCCATGCCCAAATCGGGCAATATATTCCTTCATTGAGGCAATCTGCTCCTGTTCCCACTTGTACTGCTTCATCTGGTTTTCTTCCAGTTCAGCACGTGTCTGAACATATTGATCATAGTTACCAGTGTAGAGCTTCAGTTTCTTGTTCTGCATGTGGATGATGTTTGTGCAAACACCATTAAGAAAATCCTGGGAGTGTGAAACCACGACCAGGATGCGTTCAAACTTTTTCAAATTCTCCTCCAACCACACACATGCTTCCAAATCTGTAAACAATTCATAACTGTGAAGTTATTTCTGGAACTATGGTAGAAAGTCAAGACAGAACAACACCCCCTCCCCCCCCCCCCCCCCAAAAACAAAAAAAACAAAATAAAAGACTGAAATCTCAATGTCAAATAGGAACATACAGAACAAATATATAGATTCAAAACCAGGAAGATCAGTGCAAAGTGCATATATGTATATAAAATATAGAAATACAAGATAAAAATGACTCCAATGGCATTCATAGAACAAAATGTCTTTATATTAAAGCATGTGACTACCCTCTTCTATCCAATAATATTTATGACTGGCATTTAACAAAGAGAAGTAATTAAATCAACTAAGGCATTCAAAGAACCTTCAATTAAAAATCAACAGAGTTAACAGAGATAAGCATCACAAGCTAAATCAAGTACATTAGACATGCCAAGTTGATAACACTTATTTTTCACAAAGAAAATGAGTAAGACAGAATACCTAGGTGATTGGTTGGTTCATCAAGTAAAAGAATTGTTGGGTTCATAAATAGAGCTCGAGCTAATGCTATCCTCATTCTCCAACCACCAGAAAAGTCACGTGTCTTCTTTGACTGCATCTGCTTGCTAAAACCAAGGCCATATAGTATTTCAGCAGCACGCTTTTCTGCAGTTGCTGCATCTATGGCTTCCAATCGTTCATAAATGCGTTCAAGAGTTTCACCGCCTCCATCTTCCTAGATGAAATATAATCATAGTAAGTTAGCATGCCATCCCAGAAGCAAAATACTAATAAAAGCTGGGAAGTTAAAATGTTTTACTACTTAAACACACCTGTGCTGCCAAAACTTCAGCTTCTTTCTCTAATCTCAACCTTTCTTCATCACAGCTTATGACAGCTTCCAGTGCAGACATGTCAGAAGCCTCAATTTCTCGGGTAAGATGATAAATATCCATGTGATCTGGAATTGGAAGCTCCCGACAACCTATTGCCGTAAGGAGAGTAGATTTTCCACAACCATTTAATCCAAGCAAACCATAGCGTCTGGAAAAAGTTTTAACAAATCATGGTCATCAATAACAATATATGCATTGTACGTTAAGCCAGATGTGCAAGAGTGACAAACCTTCCATAATTTAGCTCCAATTCAGAATCAACTATGAGATCATGTCCGTGGAAAGTAACTGACAGAGACTCTATCTGTAATTAAGAAACAAATAAATACATCAATAAAACACTGATTACTACATCATTAAAAATTAGCTACAATAAATATACAAGAACTTTTCTTTACTTAACAATATTACCTACCTCCAATGCATAAAAGGTGAATATTTGGTTATATTCACAAAGGAGAACCAAGTAATTGACTATGGCAACATGGTAGAATGACCAGGCTACAGACCCAGCTGCTCGGCTAGGTGCACCCAAGCTAGCAACAATAAGCTAGAAGTAAGACTTGCTAGATTGGGAATGTGTATTACAATTTAGAAAACTTATATTATCAAGCTTAAGAAATTGTGGAACCCAAATGAGTTCTTCCTGTCCCAGTTATACTTACAACTTCCTCACATCAACATGGAAATCAAAAGTGATGCGCGAGTCATAAAATAAATACCGTAAAAAGATGGCCCTCATTTATTCCATTATTAAATTAAGATAATCTATCTTCTTATACTTTAAAGGAGTTTACAACCACAATTTGCTCTTTCAACTGTATAGAGCCATTCTTATTTTTTCTTTTACAATCACGGACGCAACTCATTAGAACATTTTTCATTCTGCAGCATGCTTAATATTGGACTTACGGTAACATCCCTATTAGCTAGTCACTCGGAATTAAAAGTCCTTCCCAATCCATCATCCTATCGTCTACCAAATCATTACGAAAATGATGGATTAAGTACTCACCCGAATATCCCTAGAAAGAGGATGCGAGCAGAGGACGCCGGTGCATGTCCGATCGGATATCATGATTGCCCCAAGTCCATTAGCTATCTTATCGGCGGACTTCTGAGCCTCCGACGCCGCAGCTTTTGATGAAGCAGCAGCAGCCGCGGCCTTGCCTCCTCTCTTAGCAGCGGCAGCAGCCTTCTTCTGTGCTGCCTTCTTTTTACTCGCGTCAGACACCATCCTTAACCTGCAGAAGAAGCTCCAATATAAGACCACAAAACCAAAAAGAAAAACGAAATCGGTAGTACAAAACACAAACCTTGGAGAAAGCGAGAAGCGCGGAAAGAGATCGGAGACGAAAACAGAGAAAAAGTTAGATCTAGGGTTTGGAAGCAATATGACTGGTGGTACTCAGTTGATGAGGCGGTGGAGGGCAAGGAAGAGAGGGACGAACGCAATGGCTTAGATTCGAGGTTTTAGTTGAAGGTATGGACTGTGAAGTATATATAGTGATAGATATATAGAGAGGTGCGCTTCCACGTGTCCGGCGTTAGCCAAGTCCGATACGGAGCAGGAGCACTACGGTTGCGTATACGAGGAAGACTCTCACTCTGGGTCTTCAAGAGCGAAGTCACACAGCGACTGGAAGAGCTTCATCATTCCAACTCACGACGTCGTTCCATGCAAAATGGGCTCTAGCTGGATCTGGATTAAGAAACTTTGCATATGGGTCCAAAGTCCAAAAAGACTAAGGTTAATAACCCATTTATCCAGCCCTTTAACTATTATTAAAAAAGAAGGAAACGAAAAAGTGGCAATGAACTTTGGATTTTCATGTTTAATAGAGCATAACTTTTCCACCCACTTGAACCATTCAATTGGACGTCATTAATTTTAACTTAAAATATTGAGATACTAACTAAAGCTATGGTCACGTGAGACCCTCTAGACGTTTCAAGAAGACTTCGATCAAAAGTTTTTGAAGAATAAAAGAGGACACAAATAATGCCTTTCTTAAAAGTTAGACTCGAAAATGTAAAAAGGCAGCGAGAATTGCAAGTAATGAACTTAGTGGCATTGTCTTTGGGCCCAGATCGGCCCAGGAAATCCAACCAATGGCCTGGTAAACCAATCAAGCCCTAAACTAATTTGTAACTGGATTATAAGGAGGATACTATAATTTTTATATTCCAAAATTAGAGTTAAAGCAAATATTTTTATATTTAGACTCATAAAATTTATGAATAGTCAGACTAGGATCCTTTTATTTAAAAAAATTTTAAATAATTATTTTTTAAAATTATGACCTATTTACATATAAATTAATAAAAAAATATAAATTACATTAATTATATTATGTAAACTTTAAATATATAATCAATATAAAATCTTAAAAAAATTTATCCTTTTAAAATTAATAAATATAATAATTTATAAATTTATATTAAATTAAACTATGTTATTAATGAAATTAAAATAAATAACATAATTTATATATTTTTTAATAAAATAAAATAAATATATTTTTATAATATAAAAAATAATATTTAAATAATTTATATAAAATAAGTTTGAGTCATAAAATATCACTCTCTTTAAATTCAAACGCAAACCTATTTTTTTAATCTCTAAACTCAAATTTAACAAATAAATTTTATAAATACACATAAAATATTAATATTTGGATCATCCCTAACTCGAAACAACCAACTGAAATTTTTATGAAACCAGTGAGAGTGAAGTGATGAGGCGTCCAACCATTACACCACAACACGATCTTTAGTAATAAAAGACATTATATTTTATATAATATATTTAATATAGAAATCATTAACAATAATTGCATATTTTTATAATAAAAAAACAATAACTAAAGTTTTTGAATATAAGTGAAGTATGTATTTATTTTAAAATATCTTAGTATAAATTATTTAATTGTTTTTTAAATTACATATTTATTAAATGTATGTAATATGTGTGAGTTTTATTTTTGAAATTAATATTTGAGGTATTTACTGTGATTGAGATTAATATAATTATTTTTATTTTATAATTATAAAAAATAAACTTATAACAAGAAGAAATGTTAATGATTTATTTTTTTATATTTTGATTTTATATTTAATAATACATGTAAATTTATAATAAAAACTTTTTAAATTATGTATTTTGCTAATTCGACCAAATTTTTAGTTAGCCAACAGACATGATTGGTAGGTGTAGAAATTATTTGACATTTTATCAACTTTTGAGTTTTGACAAAATATCTTCACTGCACAGCCGCCTAAGGAATTGTATTATTGTACATGTTGTTCCATCTTTTTAGTCAATCTTAGTGAGATTAAAATCTTTTTAATGTCAAGTATTAAAAGAGATTTCAAACATGTTATTAATATTCCAAGTTTCTAACAAATAAATGTTAAAATATCTTATCTGTTATTTTCTGTACCAAAAATGCACAATGCAACTCAGAACATGTGATCATTATGTTTATTTATAAAGAACAATTCATTTTTATTAAAGAAGGCTGATGCTACCTATCTGAGTATTTTATAAAGCATCAAACTAGTTTTAATATTATAGTGTAGCTAGAGTGTACTGACTTCTATTTCAAATATATCAGTTTGAATTTTATAAAATTAAATGGTCATCATATTTGACCATAGACAAATGAGATGCACTGAAGTTAATATTTAGAAATTTAAATGAATCAAAATATATTGGTTATTTTTTAAATATATAGCTCAACAATATATTCAAAACAAGTTTGAAATTAAGTTTTTGTTGTTTAGTGGAACTTTAAAAATTATTGTTTATAAATACATAGTAATTACCTTATTAAATAGTAAGACCGTTTTTTAATTAGCTGTTATATTTGTTCGTATGTTTTGATACCTATAAAAAATGGGACATTCTCATCCGAATGTTTCTCTCTCTGCTTCTGCTTATCCTCATACTCACATGGTTTTGAGCTCATGCAATCATCACAGCTTAGAGGAAGACTAAGGCAAAATACTCAATAATGACCCTTTAACCACGTGAAGTGGAATCTCAACAATATGCATATGCTTTTATTTTTGTGAATATACAAAGAGCATACCTACTTGTGATTTCATTTTAAAATAGAGCCCAAAAGTATTCCATTGTTCGATTGGGTTGACCTCTCACAAGATTCAGTGGACACTGGACAGAATACTCTTCTCCGGCACTTTTATTTAACTTAATTTTATTTTCCTTTTATCTTCTTCCCTCTCCAACACCTGTCTCTTCTTCATTCACAAAATTAATTAACCTCAAGAGAAAAGGAAGAAGATTGCCTGCGACTTTTCGTTTTGGATTTTTTTTTAAAAAAATAAGTGTTTTAATTATTGATTTGGTTAATGGGGTTTTCCCACACTTTAATGAAAGGATCTTGAGGTTGCCTCTTTCCGAATGGCAGACGAAAACCAAGGGTGGAGATTGAGTGCATGGTGGTGTGAGCTGTGACACATATAGCATCATCATAGCGTACAACATATTCCATTCATAGACCCCTACGACTTCACATCATGATCTTGCACGTTGCTACTTCTATGGTGATGTAGAATTGCAGTTAGTAACTTCCCCTCCGCGTACATAAATGCCACATTAGAGAAACCCATCCATCAATTCATTTTTCAGAAACAGCTTTTTGGTAATAAATTGGCTAAAATTGACAGGTCCTTAAACGAAGAACACTAAAAGCAAGTACTAATAGTAATAGTAATTAATGAGAATGGTTGTGATAAAGAAATGGTCATCAAGTAGTAGGTAATATTAGTATTACTAATACTGGTATTACAACTAGGAATTCACCTAATCACTGCGCGTTAGATAATGGTTGGAGTGCAGAGCGGTGTTTCCGTGGGATTAGAAAATAGGAAAGAGCCAAATTGGAAAAGGAAAAAGCAGCAGCTGACTGCACTGGTCCTACATGCTATTGGGACCCTTACTTTTCTCCTGTCCCTTTGGCAGATTCAAACTCCACTAACAATCCTGCCTTCCAGGAAATGGCCCTCGAGTCTCGATCCTGCCTGCCCTTATACGTAGGACAAATTGTACAGGTAGAAACGACAGCAAAGACCAAAGAAACTAGCAGGAATGAATGAGTGCACCGACCACTTCCGCCATAGGACACCTAATAACGACATCTTAAACCTCAGGCCTGGGTTTCTGTTCGTCTTCCAGCTTGGCATTTAGCAAATACTCCAATACAAACAAGCCAATTTCCCTGCTTCCTTTAACGATTCTCGTATGGTAGCCAAAGTGGGACACCCATCACATTTTATCATTTACTTTCCCATCTAGTCATTGACGAATTTTTATTGCCTAATGTCAATTCTATATCTATTTGCTTCTATCACATTAAAACCTTAATTTCTAATAATTTTCAAACCTAGAAAATATAAGAAAACTCTCAGCCTCTTTTCTGTTGTGCCCATAATAAAGATCCTGCGGCTCTGAAACCTCTTAACCATTAACTCTCACATGACCGAGCAGGCATTCGGGTTTTCGTCACTGAACATCTGGGGTGCATGCGAGTGCCCCATGTAAACGGTCCCACAGGAATAGCCATTACCATAACCGTATCCATAGGCAGGTGCTACAATCTCCATCTTGCTCTGCTCCATTATTTTAGCTCTGTCATCATCATCACCACAACTACCGTCCTCAGTCTTGCCATTATCTCCTCCAGATCCCTTCTTCTTCTTACCGCCTCCATTGCTTGCTTGCTTCCCCTCCCCACCTTCTCTCTCTTTGTCCTTGGCTTTCTTTGGAGGGACTACCTCAACCTTCCTCTTCAGCCTCTCCATCAAAGTCTCCACAAGAGCTTTCACGTCCATAGTCCCCTTCACGGTAACGGTTTCCTTCTCCTTGTCAATGGACATGTCATGAACACCTGTAATCGCCGCAAAATCGATGTGAAATCAGATAATAGAGTATAGACCAATGACAAAGACCGAAATGGTTGGCGTAGGGAACACCACAAAACCCACCTTTGGTCTTGTACACAGTCTTGCGAATCCTCTCGATGCATCCCTGGCAGTGCAGTGCTACCTTCAGGACCGCCGCCGTCAGCGGAGGCTGTTCCATTCAAAACATATAAAATAATCCTTCAAATTTGGCGTTAAAAAAATGAAATCGACACCGAATAAGCGAATACACATACAAAATTACAAACCATAATACAATAATAAATGCTTTGATTCACTCGAATGCGACTGCACATGATCATTACTGAATGCACACGGAAAAACAAAATAAAAAGTAGTTCTATGAGAAATGAAGGGTGGCACAGAAGAGAGAAATTGGCTTCAATGCAAATAAGGAAGTGGGGACCAGTGCTGGTTCACCTCTTTGGATTTTTTGTCGTCGGGCTTCTTCTCTGGCTTATCGTTGGGCTTCTTCTTGTCGGCTTTGGAGTCCTTATTCTCTTTCTTGGGTTGCGGAGAGATGAGGTCGACCTTCTTCTTGGTCTTCTCAGCGAGCTTGTCTCGGAGTTTTGCGGGGTCCAACTTTCCGACGATCGTCAACTTATTGGCGTCGCTATCTGTCTTCACTGTTTCCACGCCTACAACAACAATGTGGAATCCAAACACTTGAGTAAATAGCAGATTACAATAGATCAACTGAGCCAATAAGCGAAGGGAAAAGGAAATTCCAGATCGGTTGCGTTTGAATTTATTTCTTCATCAGCCAAAAGCAGAGAAGAAAAGTGAAGTATATATGGAAGAACGGAAGAAGAGTCAAGCTGAGAAACAAAAGCAGAGAAGTAACACTTATTCTGCGTGGCGAACTGATAAACAAGACGCAAATGGAGAAAGCAAGGGGGAATGGAATGTATTGGATAATCTATCAAGCAAGTTAAACAAAAAAAAAAAAAAAGAGAAGAAAAAACCTTGAAAGGAACGGACGCATCGGATGATTCTAGAAGCACAGCCATCGCAATTAATTTCAACATTGAAGACGAAAGTGGTAGAACGTTCTGCATCATGGTCGTTGTTGTGTTGGGCATGGTTGTTCTTCTTCTGCAATAGAAAGAGAGAGTGAGTGATATGAGAAAGGAAGAAGAAGTGAAAGAGGTAGGTGCGACTGTGATATGTGAGAATGAGATCACCTCGCCCATTGTGTCAGTGCAAACTGCTTTCTGAATCGTAAACGGAAACAGGGGAGGGAGAGAGAGAGAGAGAGAGAGAGAGAGAGAAGCGGTTATGCAAGCGAGCGTTAGTTGGTTGAGTGAGAAGTGGAAGGGTAAAGGCGTAGAGGGCATGGTGTATAAAGTATGAGGGAGGGTGATGCCAGTTGAGCGTAACGTTTTTAACCCAGTTTTTTTTTTTAAGAAAATTAATTTTATTCACAAAAAATATATACTTAGATCGTACAATATAAAAATTGTAACAATATTAATATATTATACTAAAAGAAACACAAGCTTACACTCTTATCAAACTAAATATAAAACAACACGCCTGTTATCAAAAGTCTAATAATATTCTAAAGATTGACAATATATTTATATCACAATAAAATAAAATATAAATGAAGTTTGATGATTTACAGAACACCTTTCAATTCTCTCTAAAAATTTAACCTTTATAAGTTTCTTTAGTTTTATAGTTTTTACTGTTTCAAATCTAAAAAATTATTGTTAATCTTTATTAATTTTTTTCAAAATAAAGAAAAATCTCTACAATGGCCATTTAATTACATGATCCTACCAAATCTGGCCGTGACTGTGAGCTTTAAGTTGGGCCTCCAATTTATTTATATGAATTACTCGATATACTCTGCTCCAGCAAAACTAGTCAGGGCCAATATGTCATGAGCCCATGTACAAAAGAAAAAGGGACCAAATAAAATCAATTATAATATACGCTTTTAAGGATGGTGGTTAATACTTAAAAGTTAGTACTTATGGTTAAGGTACTATATGAATTTTTTTCCTTTTTTTAATGAAATATATAAATTTTTAATCCGATTAGTTTATTTGAAAAAATAAATTAAAATATCAATATTTTTAATTTAGACATGTTTACATGAAATTTATTTATATAAAATTACAAACAGAATTTTAGTCTTAACAAATTTATCTTTGTATAATAACATAACCTAATCTAAATCTTATAAGGTCCTTAGTTACGGGGGATAAAAATGAATGATTTTTAGGCCTCAGGATTAAAAATAGAATTTACAAGTAGTTCTATATATTAGTAATTAAAGACAATAGAATGTTATGAACTATTAAAAGAGTTGCTTTCAATTTCAAGGTCAGGTTGGGACCTACCTTGTACAAGCCTGACATATGAACACAGCAAAATAATTGAGGATTATTTCAATTTGCAATTCATTGTGTCATATATCCAGTTTGTTTGATATATATATATATATATATATACACTTCTGTTTCAAAATATCTTAATTGCACTTCGTTTGTTTTCCTGTTAATTTGATATGAAAAGGGTGCTTGACTTTGTGAAAAGCGATCGAAGAATAAAAGCAAAGGGGAAGATTTACATAACCAATCCAATCAGTTCAGTGTGGTCGTTGTCAATTATGCATTTCGTTTCCTCCACTAGGCTCTTATGCCTGGATTTATTGGAATCAACGAACAATTATCGCCGTTGGTTTTTGTTTATTTATCTACAAATCAATAAACAAACATGACTAAAACAAGCATGACTAAAAATCATAGCATCATTAAATATAAAATAATTAATATTGATGTGGAAAAAAGTTAGGAATAACTCAATTGATATGATTTAGTTATGTCAAAGCAATATACATATATATATATATTAATTTGTATTATTAGATCATTAGTAATAATTATGTTAATCTTTCATTTCATTAGTATTTATGAAGCAAATTTAAATTATTTGGCTAATTTTTTATTAAAAAATATTGTTAACTGTCAAATTATAAAAAAAAATATGTATAAATGAGTTTGTAATTAATATTATTTAAATAGATAAATAATTTTAAATATTTATAATTATTAATATTTATTAATTTATTATTAATAATTAATTAAAATTTAAATAACAAAATCAAAACAAATATTTTAGAAGTAGATTGTGGAGGGTTTTGAGAAGAAGAAGTTATGGTATTATAATAAATAAGAAATTTTGATAAGAGTATTTTTGTTTTAAAATATTTAATTTTTAACTCCTACTTTTATTTATAAGAAAAAATTAGAGTAAATTATACTATTTTCTTTTGAGGAATATGAAAATTACACTCCTCTATCATTTATTTTAAAAATTTATATTTCTCTCATTTGAAATATTAAAAAACTTACAATTTCATCCTGTGACTAAAATACTCTTATAATAATTATTAATTTTCTAAAAATATTATAATTTATTATAAAGTATATTTTTAAAAATTATTATTTGAGCTAAAAATAATTATTTTATTTTATTTTAAGTTTTTAAAAATATTTTTTTAATATTAATCAAATATATATTTAATTATATAAATAATAAATATAAGAATAATTTGGTCATAATATGTGAAATTGTAAATTTTCACGTCTCAAAGGAATGGAGTATATCTCAAAAGAATATAGTATATCCCAAAAGAATGGAGTATAATTTTTCATAACAAAAAGAAAAAAAAATATAATTTCATAATCTCTTAAGTATAATTTACTCTAAAAATTATAATTTCTAACTTCCACTTCGCACTTAATAATATATTTCAAATACTTAATTTTTCTTTCATTAAAAGGGCTGAAAATTTCTATACTCACAATAAAGGGAACAGACGAAATACTTACATCTATTGTAAAAATTTATTTTTTGAAAAAAAACTTAAAGATATAATTTTTATAGTTTTATTTATCAAAAATTTATATGTATATAATTTATTCAATTTATTTTTATTATATATAATTTTTTAAAAAAAATTATATATTTTATTCTAATTAAAAATTTTAATAACAAAATATAAATAATTACATACAAATTTAATTTGTAATCTTTATTCTCTATTATTTTTTATTGTACGTAAATAAACAAAAATTACTCCAAAGCCTTAGCCAGACCCAGAGTAGAATTACACAGGAGATAGTGCATGAAGAGTTTAGCATCCCTATCATGAGTTTGCTCTATTGATTTTGAGAAGAAAGTGAAGCGAGGAAGGGTTATGAGCCAGATAGGCCCATTGACAGGGTAGCTTATATATGTGTCCTGTCTCTCTCTCTGGTCGATGGAGAATAAAAGACGTGAGTGAAAGGAATGGACTTGGGCCGTTGGGCCCCCATACGCTCTCCCTTCCTTTTTAATTTGGTGATTGGAGAAGAAAAGCACACGGCCGGACACCACAGCATGAGTGATGACGATGACATAGTCATTCCAAGTGACGATTCAGTCCAATCATCCACGTGGCAGGCTTCCATTAGTGGGGATATCAAATCCCACGTGGTTGTGAGTGTAAGTGTCACGTGGCCTTAGACCAGCTGGTTTGTGTGGCAGACATGGAGGTACACAACTCTTTCTAACTTTAGAATTCAAAAGAAAAAGAAAAGGAAACAAAATCAAATAATAATAATAATAATGGATTGAGGTGCTCAAATGCTTATCCACTCATCATAATCCAAACTCTAATAACTACTAAGCACAATTTCATTCACTTTCTATTGCTTTCTCGTTTCTGGTATCCAATGCTTTATTAGTAGGAATATTTAATACATACATATATATGCTTTTTGGATAATAATTAAAAATAAATAAATAAAAAGAGATGGTCCCGAGTTTTTCGAATTAAGTGAAACACCCGTACACCTAACCTATAGCTATAAATATGTAAATAACTCGTATTATATTGTATCTATAATAATAATAATAATTATTATTATTATTTCTGTGATCTTCTGAGTTCTGAACTACAATACAACAATATCATCTTCATCTTTTTCTTCCTCACTCCTCTCCTCTCTTCATAATTCTCCACACCTGCACCTGCCAACATGTCGCCTTTATCTGCATTTGCACCTGCACTTTATCACTTTGCTGCTCTTTCTGCTTAATTTACAATTTCAGCTTCCTCTATCATCACGATTAAACGTACGTAGAAATATACGTACATAGGGCTGGGAGAGGAAGAGAGAGACCAAGCACGAGGTGCAGGTGCATCTGCAGGTGAATGCCATCTTGGCCAGTGGCTACCTATATATATATAGTTTTACTTTTTCTCTGAAACTGTTTGGCTCTCTGGCTTCTGATTTTGCTGCTATGGATCGGGTTTTTGGTTCTTGAGGTTCTTGCCCATCTGTCTCTCCTCTCTTTGTATATGTTTTTCAGATATCGTATGGTGTGTGTGTGTGTGTGTATATATATATATATATATATATAATACTTGTGTAGATCCAGATCCAAATTGAATATATAAAATACCAATGTTAAATTTGAAGGGATAATTAAAATACTAAGTATGCTTAAATGAGTATTAATTAATACTGTCTCCACGTTTTTAAACCATAATGGGCGATACTAATTAATTGAGGAACTAGCTTAACAGGCAATTTCTCATATATAAAGTGTGTGTATACATATATATGTACAGTTTCTCTCATCTCTTCCAAATCCTCTCCCTTCAATAATCCACTAATCTTTCATGATTTCATCGCACTCGTTCAATTTCTAAAAACCTTCCAAGTTCAAACTTGAAACTTGTCACTCTCTCTCTCTCTCTCTCTCTCTCTCTCTTTTTCCCCTTTGGATCTGTGAACTGTACTTGCGAAAGCGACATAAGTATAATGTTACAGCAACTTAATATTAGTGGTGTTTGATGCAGACAAATTAAATGACGAAACTGAAACCCTGGATGAGCAGTTTGCTTTTCCTTTTGATTAGGGTATATATAGTGTATTTGCTTGATGTATATATATGGATCTCTGGAGTCTGGACATGATAAAGTTGCGTCTCATCTTTTCACCTTTATTTATTCTGCCTTTTGATCAATCTGCACCTTTTCATTATCATTATGCCCTAACTATAGCCACAAACAAAATACACTCATGTTGTTAAAAAATTAAATCCAATTTTAATTCATTTGCTAATTTTCTCAACACCAAATATAATAACTTATATATAAGATATTTTATTGAGTAGTGACAGTGAAATGCTTCAGTTTTGTAAGAAGAGTTAGATCAGATGTAATGTAACACTTATTGATCTAAAACCCTTCTAAGAGTTAGACCACACGAAATTGCAGCTTGGGTTCACTTACCCAAAAACTAGCTTTCATCTAGAAAAAAAGCATATGAGGGAGGCTTAGTTTCAAAAGTCTAAAATGGGGTTTAATTAGTTAAATAGCATATCTCTGTTGCGTTACTCGCCCACTAGTTATTTTGATACATGTGTATTGAATTCGTTCTTAACTGCAGATGGTTGATTATGATATGGAGTAGTATTTAACGATGCTGTGTATGCTGAGCTTCTTCTTTTTATATATATATATATAAATATATATATATTTAATTTCTTCCGTCTCTACAATTGTGATTCCATTTCTGGGTTGAAATGAGAGTGAAGTCTTATCAACATCTTCATGAATGGTTAGGGGAAGAAGGAAGTTAAACCATGTGTACCTTTATTACAGCATCAGGTACTGAGATAGAAAGACTTTTAGATCATAAGCATTTGAGTGAAGAGAGAGAAGAGAAAAATAAAAATTTACTAAAAGTGGAAATCAACTTTTTTGCAAGTATGATGCCAATTGTTTTTCCCTTGGTAGCTAGTAACTAGGCCCCCATATACTTTCTTGAATCTTCCAAGTTAGAATTACGCTTCAACCATTCAATCATTTTGAATTTGGAGCACCACAGTGGGGATTTAAAACTGGGGCTATTAGGCTATATGGAGAGGGGTTGGTCTCTTTAGTCTCTCCCATTTACTTTTACAAAAGTTGAAAGAAAAATGACCAAAAAAAACATATAGGGGCGAACCAATTAGAGAGCACCGACTCTTCCATTGTTCATTCTTTAAAATTTAAATATATTTGAGAAAGTGTGTCTAAAGAGCGTTTGGGAGCCTATTGATCGTTTTAGCAGTAATTTTTTTTGTTATTAAAATTTTTTGCAACGATTTTTATTGTTAATATAACTTTTGTTAAATTAATTATTTAAATAAAAATTATAACAATAATAATATTTGTTATAATAATATTAAAATATATTTTAACAACAGATAAAATTATCGTTAAAAATTCAGCAACACCCATAAAAAAGAGCCCAGCAGAAGATCCAAAAGCGTCTAAAGAGTGAAGAAAAGATATTTGTCCGGTTTGTATGTAATTTTTAACAATATAAAAAAATAAAAAATTTATTTAAATAATTATTTTTGACATAAAATAAAAAAATGTATTTTCAGAATAAAAAATATAAAATAATTAAAAATGGTTAAAAATAAGTCTTTTTATTAAAAACATATATATAACTACATAAAAATTAGTATGAATTTTTAGATTTAATTTTATAAAACAATTTTAAAGAATAAAAAAACAAAAAACAGGCCCATAATTTCCCACAAAATCAAAAAAATTTATTAACCAATGGTATTGAAAAGAAAAATAAATAGGCTTGAAGAAAAGTTGTAGTTAAAGATTTCTCAAAATTTAACGGTGACGTACATAATTTAGAGTCTATTTGGTTAGATCGTGGATTAATAATACTGCTTATTTTGACATGATGCTTTTTAAATGAAGTTTAAAGTATTTTTAGTAACAAGTAATTTGTGTTTGATTAAATAACTTGATAAGTATTTAAGGAATAGGTTGTGATTGATTATTTTTTATAAAAAAAATATTTGACTGTCAAATTATAAAAAACATGCAAAAATTTATTTTACAATAAATATTTTTAAGTAGATAAATAATTTTAGATATTTATATTTATATATAAACACCATTTCACTTCATTTAATGGGGACATCAAAGAGAGCTTTTACTAGTGTTCGTAATTTTATTTCATCTAGCATTGCACCTTAGAGTTTATTATTATTATTATTTTGTTCACGATTTGAGATTAATTAATTTATAAAATATTGATTAGTGCTTGTCAAACAATCAGATATATAATTTGAGTTTTCTTTTATTCCTTATACCAAAACGATAAGGTTCTCATTGATTATTCTAAAAATATTTATTTTATAAAATAAAGTTGAATTGTAATCTTTAATAATTGTAAAAATATTAGGCTTAGTACTAAAAATATATATATATATCTAAAACCTTTTGTTCAGCTAAGGGACTTATAGAAGTTTTATTGAATTTATGATCATATTTGGTGCTATATAGAAGGCAATTAATTCTGTTTTTTATTTTTTAACATATGAGATCCATTAAATTCTTCAATAGCACAAGAGTTTTGAGTTTTTAAAATAAGAACAAAGACTCCACTTAAAAGGAAATATAAAATCTTTCAAATTCACTCTGCAATAGAATGAAAGAAACATAAAATCTTTCAAATTTGTCATAAACAGGTAGTTGAAACGCTAAATAAAACAAGCAAGCAAATAAATAGATAGATATTTGTTAGATCTCTTTATTAAAAAATAGGTTTGAGAATATTTATTCATGAAATACCCATATCTGTCTTGTAATATTCACAAATCTGCATTCTTCTTCCTCCCATGGTGGTGCTCACTCTATTTTCTTGTCTATTTTGATATTTTTAATTAAATATTAGTAGTTTTTAGATAAATTTTATAATTAGATATAATTTTAATAGCTTAGCACATTTTTTTCTTTTTCTTTTGCAATTTTTACCAATGCAATAAATAGAGAGTGAGCATGTATAAAATGAATAAATAAATAAAATAAAAATAAAAACAAGCTTATTATCTTAAGATAATCATCTATCTAAAAGCTTATTATCTTTTTAGAAATATCATCATATTTGAAGGAATTTTAACTTATTATGATATCTTTTAAAAACTCTATCATCTCTCTCAACCATTCATTATTTTTAGTTTAATTTTAACTCATCTTATCTTATCTTATTTTAAGTCATCTTATCTTATTTTAAATTATCTCATCTTATATTATCTTAACTTATCTCTTATTTTATCTTATTTTATCATTTCTTTTGAAAAATCTTAGAATTCTTCTTGGCCACGAATCCTCCTTGAAGATGGCTAACATTATTCTATAAATACCCTAGTCTCGACTATGAAAGAGGAAATACTTCTTTTTAGACAGGGAGAGACGCGAGATAGAGAGAAAGTTTGAATCTAGAGAGAGAAAGCTCAAGCCAGAGACTGCTTTTTTTCATTTTCATTGATGAATTTTTCTTGTTTGATTTGTTTTGTTTCTGTAATAATAATTATATGTAGCTAAATTTTTTTTACCTAATCAAAGTTAATCAAAGTTTAATTTTTTTTTAATTTTGAGATTTAATTACTTTCTTATTTCTCTTTCTTTCTTTAATACTTATACCTTCTCCTAGCCTAAATAAACAGGTAAAAGGAAATATTTGAGATTTAAAGAGAAATTAATTAAAAATAAAATAATTAAACAAGAACAAATAGATAATAAGAAAATTAATTTTTAAACAGCACCCAACCAAAGTATAATCTTAGTTTTAATTTCTTCAACTCATCATTGATTCAAAGATAGCTCAATATCTCAATTAATAAATTAGTTATGGTTATTAACAAATTCTAATGCCGTATTTTTTTTCCTCTCATCTTTCACACTTTCTTTGAGTGTTAGTTTTATAAACTCAAGTTGATATAAATTATATATAAACTTATCACTGTTTAAAAGTTAAGTGAAAAAAATAAAAAAAATGTGTACAATTAAAATTGATAATTATAAAAAAATTAAATTATATTAAACTATTTTATAAGTTATTATTTTTAATTTTATTTGCTCATCCACTATTAACATGTAAACAGGTTTATATAAGATTTGATAGATTCAAATCATAAAAATATTTTTCACTTTCTTTTGTCTCCACTCTTAAATTTTTTTTTCTCCATTAAAATTAGGCTATTGCTGTATCTTTTGTTATTGGATGCTAATTAGAAATTGAAATTCTTGCAGTGAGTAATTGACCTTAGTACTGGCAGGAAGCATGTAAAAGGGAGGAGGGAGCAAGAAATGGAAAAAACAAACTTTTATTGCCAACAAATTATAGGGAAAGTAAGGTAAGTGCGAAGAACATACAAATTATGAGATAATTAATAAAATATAATGAAAAATTACAGAGAATAAATTTGATTTTTATTGGAAATAAATCTGGGAGTGAAGAAAAAAGAAAGAAAAAAAGGTTTTGAAAAGAAGAGTAGAGAAAAAGTAGGAGAAATAATACTGTTGAAAATAATTAAGTTAATCTAAATGATTGAAATTTGTGCACTTTTTATTCTCTAAAGTGTAAGCTTAGGATCCTGATTCAAGAGAATGGAAACACTGTGAATGTTAAGAATAGCATCGCTTTATGCTATTTGAGAATCACTAATTACTCTCTTTGATAGTTTGAAAATGACACTTATCACGGGTTGTAGAAATGAAAAAAACAATGATGATAGGAGAGGTGTTAAATGTCATTACCATGAATTTTTTTAATTTTATTTTTTTTAATTTCATCTAAAATATTTTAATTTTTAATATGGTCCTAATTGCTAATGAGTAATGACAAGTAAAATATTGATGAAATTAGTTAAATATATAATAATTATGGTGACAATGATGATATATATAGCTTCATTTACAATTTATTTGAAAAAAAGGAGATAATTAAGTCAAATATATTGACAATCTAGTCAATTTATCAATAAATCATATTGTTTCGCTACTGATTTAGATTTTTTAGATATTAGGACAATATTAAAAATTTCAATAAATATTTAGGATAAATTTAACAAAAGGATTTTATAAGATGAAATTTTTTAAAAAATAACTCTAAACTTTACGGACAGAAAAAATATTTTTCCAATAAAAATAAGTAAACTAACAAATTATTCCTAAATTTGTAAAGTCACTTATAGTTCTATTCTTAAATTTTATGTAGTGCACAAATTAGTTTCCAAAAATATCTTACTCATTATAAGTTAGCTTAAATTATACCTCATTCTTTTATATTTTAAAAATATATAGTCTTGAAAGATTAAAAAACTCATAATTTTATTTGTTTTGATTAAAATATTATTACTGGTAATATTAATTTTTAAAAAAATTAGAATTTATTAAAAATATTATTATTTATTTTGAGTTACAAAAGACAAAATTAGGTTATTTAATATTTTAAAAAATATTATTTTATATTGATCAAATATATATTTAGTTATATAAATAATAAATATTAGAATATTTTAATCAAAATAAAAGAGTCTAGATTTTTAAAATAAAACAAAAAATTTTAATTTTAGTATCTCTAATAAAAAGAGAATGTAACTTATTCCATTGTTTCGATGAAATAAAAAAATAAAAAAATTAGTTGTACTATCGATCTGAATAACTCAAAAAGTTAACTTTAAAGAAGATCACTAAAGAATTAAAAAGATTAATCAACAATTGTGAACATAAAAAAAAAAAAAAAAGAAGAAGATTCAACTGATGAGTGGTTTGAATTTGGATATCTCCCTTCCTTGCTTCCATTCTTTTATAATTCTTTTAAAGAGAATGATGAAAATGCTAAGAGGAAAGAAGAATTAGAAAAAGTGAGTATATGTTATTAAAAACTTTAAAAGTAGGAAAAAAGAATATGAAAGACAAGAAGATAAAGAGAAAGTGAAAATAACGAGAAAAGGGTAAAAGAGAGAGAGAGAGAGAGAGAGGAGGCGACAGTTAAAATGAAGAAAGAAGAAGAAGAGAAGAGAATTGAAGAAGTAGAAAATTAAAAAAAGGAAAAACGAGAAAGAAAGAAGCAGTGAAAAGAAAAAGAAAAAAAAAAAAGGCCAGGAGGGAAGAAAGTGACAGTAACTTTGAATTGAGACCGATGATGATGACAAATCCCTGGAAAGATAGAGTATAGAGTAGGGATAAGAATTGTTTTGGAATATGTGTGACTTAATGTTAATTATACAGAGTAGCTTTGAAAAAAAAAACTTAATGTAAATTATATTTTAAAAGATTATTAATTTATTTTATATGTAAAAGATATTTTTATATAAATAATTTAAATAAATAATTTTTTTATTAAATTAATTTTTATTCATTGTAATAATATTTTTATTATATATATATATACTAATTTAATTACAGTTTAATTAATATTAAATTAGTGAACAACTATATTTTTAGCTCAATAACCAGTACAACTTTTATAACATTACTTTATTCTATAAGCTAATCATTTTGTTGAGTGTCCATAGTTGCCATTCAAATTTTGCTACCAATAATTAATTTATTTGAAAAATTAATATTTACAAAGCCTGTTGAAGTCGGAGTTTGCAAATAATTACTATTTCAAAAAAAGGGATAACGATCTTTAAATCTATTTTTTCCACTTTTTTTTAAAAAAATAAAAATTAAAAAGTTTAATGTATATTCATCATTCATCTGTCTTAACTTAAAGTTACAAGATATCCAAGAATAAACATTCTCACGAGAAAGGGTATAATTAGCAAACTATAGCAATTATAACAGTAAAATATTTTAAAAACTAACATACATAATAGAAAAATTAAAAAATATTAAAGTTAAGTGAATCTATAAATTTGAAGAATAAATTGTTAGTTTAGAAAAATATATGAGAAAGTAATTATTTTTTTTTAGCTCACAGACCCTCCTAGTCCTATTGCTAATTCTGGACCATTCTGCACCTAAAAGAATTTTGTTGGGTTAATGTTATTTTCTTTGGGTCTGTAATTGGGTTAGTCCGTTGATATATGTAGCCCAGAAGTGCAAAGAAATCCTGTTAAAACCATTCATGGGCTCTGCTGTCGAGAGGTAAGCAAGGAATTTCAGCCTTAGTGGTTCATTGGCTTCTTGCCAGAAACAAAAGAGGAAAGAAAGAAACAAACCTTAGAGAACGTTTCCATGGCGAAGCCATTTACAAGAGTTCTCTTGAAAGCAGTTTCAGGTCTTCCAGATACCCATTATAATAGAATTGTAAGATTTTACTTGCTTGGTTTGCTTCATTGTTTATTTCTACGCTGATTAACCTTAAAATTTAAAGCCATCCGCTTCCGGCGTTGAGCAATTTGACCCATTACTCTCTTCTGTTTAAAATTGATCGCAGATATGTGCAAGTGTTTGCCATAATGGTATAAAATACTCAACTTTACCAAATGATCCTGGGTCCCATGAAGAGTTTAAAGCTACTGGTTCAATTGAGGATTATCACCTGTCTGTAAAGAATGTTGTGGAGAAGGTATCTATATCCTATACTCTATATCTTGTTCGCGAGGCTCATTTCAGCTTATTCCATGTTAAACTCGGTGAAGGTTGTTGATTGAGTTAGCTTTTGTACAGGATATCAAGGATAATTCTGTGATGATTTATATGAAGGGGGTGCCTGATTTGCCCCGATGTGGATTTAGCTCGCTAGCTGTTCGTGTTTTAAAATTATATGGTAAATTTATATGTTTGATAAATGCTTCCTTTCTATGGATGATAATTTCATAATTAGTTAGACAACATGAATGTGCTTGTTCTTCCTGGCAACAGTTAAATTTATTTTACCTCAAGAAACAAAAGTTAAATTTGTGTCCAAGCGTGGTAATCGGAGAATAAGGCCTTGCAAGAAAGATTGTGGTTTTAAGTTGTTGAAGGAAGGAACTAAGTTATCCAAGGAGCTATTAGAATTGTTTTTCTATTGTGGTCATTTTGTTTTTATCATGATTGTGAACCTTGCAGATATTCCTTTTGGTGCTAGAAATATTTTGGATAATCCAGAGATGAAAAGTGCGGTAAAATCTGTCAGGTACTCAGTGATTTGTAGTTTCTAAAATTTCACCAATTGGAAAAAAGTTAGGTATAATTTTTATATCTTTGTTATCAAGTTTCTTACATTTATATGATTTATACATCTTATTTTTTCTATGATTAGTTCTTTTTTAAAAAAATTTCTATATATTTTGTTTTGATGAAAACACTTAATAACAAAAATATAATCAACTGCATATAAGTCTAATCCTTCACAATCTTAATCGCTGTCCCAAAAGCTTTACATCATTTAGAGGATTATAGATCACAGTTTATTTTGGATCATAAGATCATAGGGTCCTACCATCTAGGTTGCATCAATATGCTTGAATGCAGAATAACATTACTTTTGACATATTTACACAACTAGTATCATACTAGAAATATTTTTTGGTCTGCATATCCTTCTTGTCTGTCAGATTTAATAAATATATGTTGCTTCTCTTTCAATCTCTCACTTTCATATACGAAACTATTTACAGAGGTGGTCATGTCTTGACTCCTTATTGAAATTTATGAAATTCATGTCAGTCATAAACAAATGTGCTTCTCTGTAGGCTTTAGCTTCTAATAGTAATACCATCCATGGGTAGGTTGTATAACTTCAGATTTTTCAGTATCCCTACTTTTCCAATTGTAATTTTCCATATATTACAAAGACAATTGCCTACGACAAGCTTCAGGTTCCACAACTTAAATAAATAAAATCTGCAGTAGAATGATATTGTGCCAAATGATCTTAATTATTGTAGACTCACTGATTGAGAAGTGAAAGTATTTTGGAGCAACTTTAATAGTTCTAACTCTCATTCTCCTTATAGCAACTGGCCAACATTTCCCCAAATTTTCATCAAGGGAGAATTCATTGGGGGTTCAGATATCATTCTCAATATGCACCAGGTTGCTTCTCTAACGTGAATTTTCCCCTCTTATTTACATTTGTTTGCTTTTCAATTTCCAAATTTCTGATATGATGGTTATGAATCTGTAGACTGGTGAACTTGGGGAAAAACTTAAAGATGTTGCAGTTTCAGCAAAGCAAGACGAGTCCCAGTAAACTGTTCTTATTCTGATATGTAGCTGAAACCTTACTCTCTGTTGGTGTATAGTCATTGCCATTCTAGAGTGGCCAAGAAGGTTCCTTGTTCTAGTTTTCATTAGGGTTAAGTATGAGAATCTTGAAAGTATCCTGCTGCAGTAAATAAATTTAATATATGGTTCATTTTCACATAAGAATCTGTGGCAAAAAATACCAATGTTGTTTACAATTTGAGAGAGTGGCATGCAAGTTTTTGTACCTTAATGAAAGAGAAAGAAACAAACTACACTTAGGTATGTGCAACTGCAATATTTCGTTTTTCAAATAATCAACAAAATTCATTAATATGTGCATTTTCCAGCGCAGTCATTCATTCTGCACAGAAATCAGTCAAGTATGCTTGAATTGTGGAGAATAAAAAGGAAGAGAATGTTTTGATTTAATTTTTTAAAGTCATAAATTAAAGTTTTCTTTCTCTCTAAATCCAACATGTTTTCAATTCATCTTGTTTACAATCACATTATTTTACATCAAGGAGGCTCAAGTAAAGTTTACAGGGAATGTAATACATAAAAAAAATTGTTCGTATTTCGTAGATTTTTTTTCTGAAGTGGCCATACTTTTATTTCAACAAAGCAATAATAATCTTACGTCCAAATTTTCATCACAGATATTGAACAGCTTTTTTATTAAAATGTTCGTGCTTTATAGATTTAATAAGACTTCGAGGCAAACCAAAATTTCCTATTTTATGGGATGTCCCCGAAGGGAAAAGCCAATACTTAATTGCAATGAGATATTTTAAATTTAACCACTTTCACATGTAAAAAAGTTAAGTTCCAATATAATTAATAAAAATTGACACAAAATTTTAACAAGTTTCAGACTTAATAATTTATCATGCAGCCTTCCTCTGAAAAGAGCTTTATTGAAAAATTTCAATTTTTATTAAATTAATAGCAAATAAATTTATATACAATTTTAGAAGGCGCAGTAAAGTAAGAAATCCAGGGATATAGACTCAGTAGCACTGTTCTCTTTCATCTGCTTCAAAATCACAAGGTACAGTTATCTCTTCTTCATCTTCAGGTGGTAATTGGTGAATAAATAAATATATATATATATATTACAAACCTACCAATGGCAGCTTTCTCAACGTTCACCACTACCTTACTCCGCTTGTCAAGATGTAGATTCATCGCAAAATCCGAAACTTTCCTATCATCGCATTCAATCCCATTCTCGTTGAAAATCGAAACAAAGGTTTAGAATTTTTTGCTTTCAATCTTCTCGTTCATACTGTCGAAGTCCTTACTTGTATGTATGTCTGTCTGAACTTTCCCCTTTGCAGAAACGAAGTCGATTCCGATTGTTTTCAATGGCTGCGGAACCAAAAGAGTCACCTGCCAACAATCCTGGTCTTCATTCAACCCCGGATGAAGCAACTAAGGGATACATTATGCAGCAAACTGTTAGCTATTATCCATTAACACCACACATTTATATGTTGACTTTCTTAATATTCATTGTAATTATTGCATCGGTGTGGAATTTTAATTTTGAAGTGCTATTTCGATTGCAGATGTTTAGAATCAAGGACCCCAAAGTGAGCCTTGATTTTTATTCTCGCGTATTGGGCATGTCGTAAGTGATTCTTTTTAATTTAGCTTCTAAATTAACCATCAATGGTAAAAAATGGACATCATTGTAATTCTGTTCTTTTATGTGTATGTATATATGTACCAAGACATGCAGCTCCTCTTTTGAAGTTATTAACTGATATTGCATCTCTCATGTGTTTAGTACGCCATTCACAACTTGTAACCGGCTTAAGATTTATCTTCTGTTGCACTTTGGTCATTTCATATATGATATATCTACAACTATCTTCTGCAAATGAACTTATTTTAAATTTCTCCTTTAGTTGATGATCATACTACTTCATGAAATCTGATGACAGTTATGGTTGGTTCAGGTTGCTTAAGAGATTGGATTTTCCAGAAATGAAGTTTAGCCTTTACTTTTTGGGCTATGAGGTAGGAAATATTACTGTACCTATACTTTTGGGCTGTGAGGTAGGAAATATTACTGTACCTCTTAGCTAGTGACTGATGAGTAGTATGAATTTGTAAACTTTCTAGTCTCTAACTGGATTTAAAATAAGCACATGCTGTGCCATTGTCAGCGTATGTTCACATATATCAAATCTTTTCTATGAAAAACTTCTAAGAATGAACTATTTCAGTTCTTTATTATTATATCTGCTTTAATTTTTGTTTCCGGGAAATGTTCTTGATCCTTGTCTTGCATATTATCTGGAGTAGGACCCTGCAGCAGCTCCTAGTAATTCAGTTGATAGAATAGTTTGGACCTTTGCTCAGAAGGCTACTATTCAACTGACACAGTAAATACTATCAAATTTTCATATTTTAGCACAAAAATTATAAATTCATCATATATCTTTATCATTTTTTCTTAAAATTATCTAACAATAAAATGATGTACAGTAATTGGGGTACTGAAAGTGATCCAGAGTTCAAAGGGTACCACAATGGCAATTCAGAACCTCGTGGTTTTGGTATGTATTGTGTCTAATTTGAATTTGACTACTGAACCTTGGTCCTTGCTTCATTTTCGGGTTGCATGAATTAGTCCATTGCTTGGAGAAAGTGCTGACCTCTATTCTTGCATATTTATGCTTGTAGTGAAACTGCCACGGTTAGCTTAAGTTGTAACATCTCATGCATTGTGACACTGTGTGCTTGCTTCCTTTGAATCAAAACCTAGTGAGGCAATAAATTTATTAGAAGATGAAATTAGTGGTAATATCAATATTGTTATGACACTTTTAGTTGTAGGCCATGATTTTTGAAATGCTAGCAGTTTTGAACGACTTGTGAAGGTGAGAATTGGATGCATTTCTTGAGTTGGTTTAGCTGATATGATTTTTTTTCTTTTGGTTTCTTTTTTGGCCAATGTTCTTTCAGGTTAGGTTTCTATATTTGTTACAATAGTGAAACATCTCGTAACCCAAAACAGGAAAAAAAAAATCATCTACTCATTAGTTGTTTCAGAAGTTGTAACAGTCCAAGTCAGTAACCTCAATTCTTTTACCCTAAATGCTATCATCATTTTAATCCATTATAAGTAATGCATATAGATTATAGAGTAAGTTATTCCTGGCCACTCTGGTGACTTGGCTTCTGTCACAATGACAAAGTAGTTACCAAAAATTTTTACTGCTGTATGCTGGATATATTTCAATCTGTTCTTTGTCTTCTTTGGATAATATGAATTTAAAATCTTGTGTTAAATTATCTTTCTACTTCCAGGACACATTGGCATCACCGTTGATGACACATACAGGGCATGTGAAAGATTTGAGCGTCTGGGAGTTGAGTTTGTTAAGAAACCAGATGATGGTAACATGCTTCGTAGTTCTTATACATTTTAGAAGTGTCCAGATATTACAACATCATAATAAAGTATTGTTGCAAAGCTGCATTTACTTTGGATGATTTGTGTTTGAGATCTGGTATACAGCTAGGTGCAAATCTTTTTGTCCTCTTCATGACAATAGATGGAGTTTTATTTTGGTTTAGAGCTTAGATTTTGCAGAGTTACATTTCTCCCTTCAATGTAAATTTTTATGAATCAATCATGTTTGTAGGCATTATTGGGGGATAGCTTGGCAATAAAATATATAACAAAATGGTGAGAAAATTGAGGGTAGAGTTGTATTTGGAAAACTTGGAATTGAATTGGCCTATTTTTTGACCTTTTTCTCTGAACTACCAGGGATCAAATGTAAAAGAGAACAATTTTTCTCTTTCTTTAATTTTTGGGGGTGGTGAACTGGGTGTAATGGAAACTGTGTTAACTGTCTGAACTTTGTTGATTCCAACAGGAAATTTCTAGCCATTCATGCTTTCAACATAATGAACAATATAGTTTCTATATTTTTTTGAGGAAATTTGTGCAGGGAAAATGAAAGGGATAGCATTTATCAAGGATCCTGATGGTTACTGGATTGAAATCTTTGATCTAAAAACAATTGGAAATATAACATCTGGAGCTGCTTAACTTACTGCGACATTGCTATCAGGTAGATATTTTGGTTTTATTTCTCCTGCCTTTTTTTAGTTTTTCCAACACGCATTCTGTGCTTTCTCTTAGCATTTCCATATACTAGTTAGAAACCTAGGTTATTAAAGCAAGCAATAGCTTCTTCTTTAGCAGTTAGGTTACATGCGTGTCATCATCTATTTTAAGAAGTTGGGTTATGCTTATCCGTCACTTGAACAACTTCTCTTGCTGATTGAAAAAACTGAGGCTTACAGTTTGTCCATATGACCTGTATTTTTCAAATTGAGTCCCCAAGTTAGGATGCTTTCCCGCTTGAAGATAGCAAGATACTTTCTAGATCCTAAATCAGTTGCATAATTCTGTATCTGATGTGTACTTGGACTCACATTAAATTTAGTCTCGATTGCATTTAATGCAGCGTAGACTTATGGTCATACAAGGTGGTATACTGATATATTTGTCAAACTGTGGTTGTGTGTAGCTAAGCGTGTGAATTGATGCTTGTTTATTTAAATATTGTCTGGATACATCCAATGACCATGAATTGTCCTCAAGTGGAAAACTGTGTTTTGGAGATAGCCGTTTTCTTTTGAATGGAATCTGAAAGAACACTTAGAAATAGTTCTCTAAATAACGGTAGGGGAAATTTTTCTATCCTGGAAAATATAAATAGATACCATGAAATGTCTTTTATCAATATTTTGTAAGTCTTAGAAAATTTTCTTTCTGTGCCCTGGATTATTTCAATAGTGGCAGGAAGGCTCTTTACTCATTCAAACTTGATGCCAAGAGTAACATCACCGGTGGGGCCAATTGTCTTCTTCCTTGACTAAAATACTTCCCCTGTGCTTTGATAAAATTAGGTGATGTGGATTATATCTATTATTGAGTGAAGGGTCTGATTCACATGTTTGGGTTGATCAATGGGATACTGTGGACCAGGTGTTACTATATTCAATCAGTTGTTCTTATGCATTCACGTACTTGCTGGTATTGAAATATAATCTTTTGGTTTTTTTTTGCTTGAAGGGGATTTATCTACACAGGATTCTGTTCCCATGTCATAGTTTGAAGGCGCTTGCTTTTGCAGTAGCGAGTATTTCTTCTGCTTCTCATGGAGAATAATGTGTGGTTTAATTACCATATAAATTCTGAAGATCATATTTGAAGCTATTATCAATCTTTGACTGCAATCAATTAACAAGATGATACTATGCGTCCCATTGTTATTAAAATGCATAATTATCGTAGTGTTTTTATGAATATGCCTTATAAATTCGTAATGCATTTTTATGTGAAACTTACATTTCTAAAGCTTACACCATGATTTATTGGGATGTGGAATATGAGTGCAAATTTTGAACTTGTCTCTTTAGGTCTAGTGATAAGAAGAGACGAGTGCAAGCAGTCCCTAGAAACTGATTATGACATGTTGAAACCAAACCATTTCTACTGTTCTGCAAAAAGCAAAATTTTCAAATGGGAAATGGTGGAAGCTTCTTGAATGGTCTCGTCACGTGCAATGACTTGAGAGAGACTTTAGCTCTTTATAAATACTGTTGGTACAAGTCAATATAAGGCTTAGCATTAGCAATGGAGGAGTGATGATTGGATTCGGATTCTCTAAATTGTTGAAGAAGTGCGCGATGTATATTAACTAGCTAATATGTTAATGTGCAAAAAAAAATTACCAACTTACACATTAACTGTGTGTGGGTTAATGTACAAAATGATTATAAAGATAAATCACATTAATTTAGTTGAGTTAATTTGTAAAATAATTTACTTTACATACTTTATAGGTGTGCACTTCAGAAGTTCTGCTCTCACGAAGACCATGGGCATAATGGGAAAACACTGCTAATATATACAACTTTGAAACTTCATCGTTGAAACTCTGGCCAACGAACAAGCCAGATGGACCATAGGTTGCAGACAATGGTCATTCAATCCACCAGCTGGATGGTTGAGATCTAAAACAAGTACTTAATTATATACAGATCCATTAGATCCACGATTAAATTCTAATTAAATAATTATATATGTTATAGCTTTTAGGAAAATGGAAGGAAATTCATGCAAGAATCCTTTGTTTGTTGACAACTAATACCTTGTTAATAATTGATTAAACAAAACCAGTGTGGAACTAATTATATTTATATTCAATATTTTAAACTACCTTGGGCCATACTTTTTGACCTTTACACTTGGTGAGAAAAAGACATTCCTGAAAAATATATATGTATATATAATGAAGCTGACAGATAACCTAATAGTTTGATTTTGAAATATGCAGATTTGAGAACAGTGAGTTGAACGACCAACACGTTGTTCACTGTAAAGTTTATATTATATATAGTGATTGATATAGTTTGCATTGGTGAAGTACGAGAGACTAAAATATTATTCATTTGAGATAAGTGACAATTCTATTGAGGCTGATTTGATAATTGAAGGAAGACAAACTCTGACAGAAATCTTGCTTAATTATCATGTAATTTTGGAGCCTTTTTGGACTGCTTCCCCGTAGAGATTCCCTGTGGCTCAAACATTACTAAACCATTTGTATGCACCTTTTTTCATTTGTCGCTTACTGTTCTGCTGCCTTCGAAACAAACTAAGAATAATAGAATATGTCAGTGACACGCCTGCTGCTTATTCTTTCTTAATTATATATATTGATGCTGATCATCAAAACATATATATGTGTATATATATAAATATATATAAATATATATATTCCTTCTTTTTCTTATCCCCATTTTCGTGTTTGTTACTGCATGAAAATGGACGCATGAAATTACAAGGTAGGAAGAAGTATATTAGTAGGTTTAAATGGAATAAATCGCACAAACTCAGAAGTTGATTTTTTTGCCTTCTTATGGCTTAAAGAAATCGAGAAAGCCTCCAGGCTTCTAAACTAGACTCCAAAGTTAACATCAATGGAGGTTTGGTTTCCATGTTGACTCTGACCTACAGAAGATTCTTCATGTGGTTTCATATTTATAACAAGTGAAAAAACTTTATTTTAATTATCGTCTCCATCAACTACATGCCATACACAAATACCACTAGAGAAAGAAAGATTTTTGTACAGAAAGGTCAATCTGTAACAGTAAAAAATCTCAAAAAGTTGAAGGAAAAAACAAACAAGCTAAGGAGGCAATTAAGTGATGCTGGTTTTCCTTCTCTAGTTTATTAAGTCTGATTGGAGGGCACTACTATAGCTAGCACTATAATTATCACTGACTTGTTAAAATGATCTATACGAAATATTACAGATTGAGAAGCTTTAATTTTACGATGTACTGTCAAAATAAAGTGTTTGATTTCATCACAGAACACAAAACCCGAGAAAATCAGAAGGAAGACTCTTCTCTCGTGAATCGTATCCACCACTACCACCATGCCCCCTACCCTTACCCCATCATATCTTTCTGATGGATCTTACTTACACTTAGTACTACTACTGGTACATGCCATTCTCCCTTGTCTTGTATTCATCAATATTGAAGTAATAGCCATTATAGCCATGATTGCTGCTACCCGTACCATTACTAATCACTTGCTTAATGTCCTGAATAGGGTAATTATCTAATGGGGTTTGTCCAACAGGAACAAGCCCATCACTAAGCATAAACTTGCTATTATTGCTGCAAATATAGTTCTGATTCTGAATACCCATAATTTCCTCTTGCTTCATCAACTCTCTGCCATGGCTCACCTGACTACAGCTCC
This sequence comes from Senna siamea, assembly GCA_031216115.1. Classification (NCBI taxonomy): domain Eukaryota; kingdom Viridiplantae; phylum Streptophyta; class Magnoliopsida; order Fabales; family Fabaceae; genus Senna; species Senna siamea. The sequence goes on from CM062356.1 coordinate 18,986,910, forward strand.
CATCAGACGAACTGCAACTTCCATCGCTTCCGAACATCATCCCTCTACTCTCTCTCATGCCATAATATTGCATGGGATTAGAACTACTACTAGCTGCAGCACTCTCCATTGATAATGATTCTTGGCTTTGGAAACAAGGGAAATGGTGGGTAAATGTGCTCTTGTAATTTGAAGGAACATAAATGGGATCATCATCAAGGGCCGTGAAAGATAATGAAGAGCTCCAATCTATGTACATTGAGGATGAGAGTGATTGAGAAGAGGGGATTAATGGTGGGTTTTGATCATGGGAGGGTATCTGAAATGCAGGTTTTGTGATCTGAAGCAAAGTCGTGAGCTTTTTCTTAAGCTTGGTGTTCCAGTAGTTCTTAATGTCATTGTCTGTCCTGCCTGGCAAGTGAGCAGCTATTATTGACCACCTGTCATATTCATATGTTACCAAAGACTATAAATTCCACAAGCAAAACAAACTGTATGTCTTAATTAAACAAAAACCTCCACATATAAGCAGACAATAGAGAATTTAGAAGCTTTTCAAACTGGAGAAATGAACCTAGTCAGTAGTTACTGTCCTTTTCTTCTTTCATTAAGTTGTCTGTCTTTTTACTTGTCTTAGATTTCATATCAACCATCAGAGGATGTGGTTGGTAATTAAAGGAAAAGGGATAAGAGAGAGAGAGTTAGAGATTAGAATGTTGGTCAGAAAGAGCAAAAACTTGGTTAGTACATGAGATGGAAGTAGTACCTGCTTCCAATATTACAAAAGAGAGTGCAAATGATTCTGTCTTCCTCATCAGAGAACTCTCCATGCTTAATGTTGGGTCTCAGATAGTTAAGCCATCTCAATCTGCAACTTTTCCCACATCTCTTTAGGCCTGCGCCAAAAGATAAAGAAAACTCATCGACCATTTGTGAAATATTAACAAAAATATGAGAGCTAGCTAGCTAGATATATATATATATATATATATATATATAGATTTAATATATTTTTCTTACCAGCTTTGTGAGGAAGAGCAATCCAATTCCCTCCAGTCCCATGCTTCTCTATGTACTCTTTGAGCTTTGAGTCCTCTTCAGGTGACCATGGTCCCTTCTTCACATTGGCCTTGTCACAACAAGGAGCTCTTCCCATTTCTCTCTCTCTCTCTCTCTCTCTCTCTCTATGGAAACCTCTTTGATGATTCAAAGTGATCTCACTTAGCTTTAAGTTCTAAAATGAACTTGGGTGTGTGTAATGTAGTGCCTCGTGGCCTTATAATATAATAATAGACTGGGTTTTCGTCTTAAAAAAATAATTTTATTATTAAGAGACGAGATGCACAAGTCAAACGTTGCAAGCAATATAGTTCAAGTCCAGTCGTCTTAAGGCTAATCAATCGTGGTATGAACGTAACCTCACTCAGTCAGTCTCTTCCTTCTCCTGAATTGATAGCTACCGCTACCAGAATTTTAACACTTACCAAAATACGATCACCAAAACCATGGCCTAGTTTCCTTCACTCAATTAATTATAAGTGGTGTCACTGAATATTCTAGTTTTTTTTCTTTAATGGAAAATTTTAAGTGTTCAAAAAGTTATATATTGGAGGTGTGATTAATATTTTTGCTGAACGAGAAGTCTTAAAATAAAGTTTTTACTGAAGTGTATTTTTTAAAATTTAAATTTGTATTCTCTTATTAAAAAATGTAATTGTTAGCTAAATTTTATTTAAACACTCTTAATTTTTTTACTACTCATTACCAGTCATGTTATGAGAGACTGATCTATAAAATATTTTTTAAAATTTATAAGTATGATTCATCTTCAAAGCTCAATATAGAGAAGATCTCTCAGGTGTTTGAAGCTCCCAAGCCCTAACATGAGATATCTTATTAAAATGTCGATATATATATATATATATATATATAGAAAACGTTAAAAAAAAAAAAAAAGAACCAGTTTGCTTTGTATGTAGCATGCGCTTATTGCACATGAAAATTTTTAAATTTCTATATATTATACGTATTCTAATTAACTGTTATTATAGCACAGGGTATGCGTAAAGCTAGCTAGTGCAACTTTTGGTGTTTTCTTTGTTCTCTTTCGTCTTTTTAAAATTAATTACATCAATTATGAATGATAAAAAACTATGCTATCCTTCCAGCGAAGCATGCTAATCAGTGGATAAAGAAAAATAAGTAGACAACTAAAAAACATAACGTTATACAAGAAGTCTGAATAATTTATTTGATATTTTGAAACTCACATGCACGTCAACACAAGCTAGTCTTTAACTTTCTGTATTAAAAGGAGAATATAGTAGCCGTCATAATTAAATAAAATTGATAAATATATAGATTATAGCAATGTAATCACCAAGATCAAGAATATATATATGGTGGCTTCACAATTTTTTCTTTTTGTTAGCTATATATATATGTATATGTATAATACCTGCATATACATATATATATATATAAAATACCTGCATATTCTCCTTGACTAGCTATTTACTATAGCTATATCACTGTCCATAGTGATTGTTTACAGTAACACTAATATTATTAATAGTTGAACCACTATGAAATATTAATTATAAGCCAATCATTATTTCTTTATGAAACTTTTTACCTCCCACAAATTCATCATCCATCGCCATTTCGATATAGCCCTTATAATAAACGTGAAATCACTTCATCGTGCGCCTCTACGTACGTATCCATTACGTTTTTGCTTTTCTTTCTTCTTCGAGATTTGGACTATATTCGACAAATTTCTTCTGCTTTCCCTGAAAACACGTTAAAGAAAAAGATGAGAGAATAATAGATATTAAGAGCAAAATATATATTATATGTGCATATATATATATATATATATATAGTCAAGTCTATAAGGTTTAGGGGCTATATATGTATCGAACTAAATCTCTTGCTTGCGCACCCAAAATTTCAGTGGTTCGATATAAATGTGGTACTGTTTACATCAATCTGGTGGCAGGGTATGGAGCAGCACCAGTAGTACGTATTCAATATATATAAGGTTAAATAAGACCTGGCACCAATGGCATTGAATGCATGTACAAAGAAAAGTTGATTTAAGTATATTCTTTGTTGAGATGGGCTATCAGAAATTTTGAATACTCTTATAGGTTGTGGAGGTTTAATTCCATACATCACATATATTTTTCCTTCTAGTATACATGCATGTGCACTTCTCTCTCTCCCTCTCTCTGTGTATATATATATATATATATAGAGTCCATAAAGATGTGTAAATCTGTGTAATTGTATTTATGAAGCTATATATATTAATTTGTAACTATACTGAGGTGGTGATGGATGTTACAGGTAGCAAGATTAAAATATGAGGCTGGAGGTGGTTGCGTATAAGGTGGGAGCAGCCCCTCATTTGAATTTGAATTTGAATTTGTAAGCTGAAGGTGTAGAAGTTGAAAAATTAGGCACACCATTTGTTTCACAAAATTATTAGTATGATATAGGAGATGTAATTAATATCTACAAGTCTCTTCTATCAAATAGATACATCAATAATACACCCCTCACAAATTTATAGTCGATTAAACAAGTAATTTTTTATTAATATATTATTGTTTGAAGTGATAACTGTTTGTAAAAAAAAAATAATTCAAGTTTAAATTTTAAAAAATAAATTTATTGACAAAATTTTAGCTTAATGTTTATGACTTAACAAGAATTAATCTCATGTTTAACATAGTTTGAAGATAAAAATATTGATTATTTTTTGGTTGGTTTGTGATTTGAACACACGAGTGGACTAATGTTATTGTTAATTAATGTGGACAATATGTGCTTGCACAAATAAAGACATCGTTGTTATAGTCGCAGTCTTACAGACTTGATTGATGGATGTATATATAGTGTTGGAATTGAAGATGTTCCATTAGGAAACTGAGCGTGACGTTGGGTTTTTGGCTTGTTGTGTTACGTGGTGGAGTGGTCCCCACTCCTGCATTCAACCGTCAAACCTACCTTTGACTTTGAGTTTGCGATTAAGCTAGGATTGTTGCTTGCTTTGTTTTGCTTCTCCATTCCCAACATTATTATTCAATGGTTGAGATTTCTCATAATTTTATGTACAAAATTTAATAATATCATACTATCATTAAAAAAATACAGAATATATGAATTCATATATTCATGCGACCCATTATGTGAATGGTTTATTATTAAAACAAGTTTGTATCACATTAGTTTTCCAGTTTTTACTCATATCCTTTTTTTCCATAAATTTTTTTAAGCTTTTGAATATTTTATTTTATTTTTGTTGAAGTTGAGGGAGTAGAGGGAGCTTGACATCTCCATATTACCTTCCTTTCATTTTTTTTTTTTTAAGAAATCAAATTTCATTGATAATCAAAACACACTAAGGTCATGCAGGAGCTTAAGCAAGGCTCAAACTTCATACAAGAAAATACATAAGCCTACACTCTTCAATAAGATAACGATAAAGTAGGGGAAAAAAACTAAATCCCAGGCCTACTCAAATCTCTTACATAAATATAAGGTTAAATTATTTTTGTACTCTCTATAATTTTATTTAATTTTTAATTAACTTCTTATAATTTAAAATTTTGTAACTGAGTCTTTATTGTCAAATTTTTGTTAAAATTATATTAAATTTTTTTAATATTATCAACATATAGTATTTTAACACTCTTTATATATATATAATTTATATCAACAAAGAGGAGATAAAATATATAAGAATATAAAAATAACTTATATATATATAATGAAATATAACTTATGTTAGGTAATATATGTATATATATAATGAAATATAACACTCTTTGTATATATATATATATATATATATATAAAAGCTTAAAGACTAATTTAAAATTTTGTTAAACTATAAGAACTTAATTACAAATTTTTAAATTATAGAGACTTAATTTAAAATTATTTAAACTTAGAAGAACTATATAAATAATTTAACTTGAACATAAATAAAAATATAACAATTTCTTTTTTTCTTTTTTTTTTGGTCAGTATAACCACTTCGAAGCTATTGTTCTGCATGGATGATGCAGATACAAGGTAACCACTTCCAATCTTTATGTCTTTATGGGCCCGAAGCCTAGTTTTGTGTACTATATGGACTTCATTCTGCAACATTCATCCATATATGTTTATTTACCCAAAATAATCCCAAATATGTATTAGGGCATTGGATGGTGCTTCGGCCCAACATACAACTTCAATTCTCATATACAATACATGAATCATATCATCGCTATATTATTCAATAAAATTAATTTATATTAGATATAATTTCTACTAAAAATTAACATGAACTCAAATTAATGTTTAAAAATGAAACATGTAACTTAATTTCAATAGACAATATAAGAGAATGATATAGTACATACATTATGAGGAACAATTTTTCTAATACCAATGTTTCTCTATAAATTCCCTTCGAGACCGAAAAAAGAAACGAAAAGCCTAGTGCAACCACCGCTTTGCTTCTTGGTTGGTTAAAGCCACCTCAACACCTTACCTTGACTAGAAGCCACTCTTTATATTACTCTTCTCATACTCATATAGCATACCCACTTCGAGTTACATTATGAACCCCCAAACCTCTGTCCTAATCATATTCCTGTTTCTATGTCTATGTCTATGTTCCCTCCCTTCATTGTCATCTTCAACCTCAAATTCAAACCTGAAGCCTCCTCCTCTTCCCATTTTGCCTATCCCCAATGCTTTCCAGTTCCAATGGCAACTTGGTCACATGGCCCTCTTCCTCCACTTCGGGACCAACACCTTCACTGACTCCGAATGGGGTAGCGGCCAAGCAGACCCCGCCATCTTCAACCCCACAAATCTCAACGCCACACAGTGGGTCCTAGTTGCCAAACACTCGGGCTTCTCACGTGTAATCCTAACTGCCAAACACCACGACGGTTTCTGCTTGTGGCCCTCTGACTACACCAATTACTCGGTGCGATCCACCACTTGGAGGAACGGATATGGTGATGTCGTCGCCGAGTTGGCGGCGGCTGCCAAGGACGCCGGCATTGGCTTCGGCCTTTACCTTTCCCCCTGGGATAGGCACGAGCCTTCCTATGGTAACACTCTGAAGTATAACGAGTTTTATATGGCGCAACTCACTGAGCTACTCACTAGGTAATTCAACAACATTATACATTATGAAGCACAAACACTGATAGGGCTTGACATTCAAACGTCAAACTCTCAAAAAATATTTATGACACCACATGTACATATGTACATATATTTTAAGTTCTTTGTTAATGATATATTTGTAAAAAAAAAAATCAATTTTATTTTATATTTTAAATAACTTATGCTATTATTTTTTAAATTAATTTTAATAAATTATATATATAAAAAATAATTAAGAAAACTTTAATAAATTGTCTAGACTTTTATCTATTTATTTTAATTTTTTTTACTTGGTTCAAGAGTAAGAGTCTTTCTTTCGCATGTATTTGAATAAAAAAAAAAAAATTTATTTTAACACATCTGTATATGTGTCGAACACATGCATGTTAACAATATATATGTCATGATGTATCAATAGTGTTATGTCTTAAACACATGACACGACGAAAGATACACAGATTACATTTATATTTTATAGATTATACATTATCTTGGGAATGGAAAGCTATGAAATATTAGTGCGTTTAAAGCAGGTATGGAGAGGTCAAGGAGGTTTGGTTGGATGGTGCAAAAGGAAAAGGAGAGAAGGAGATGGAATACTTGTTTGAAAGTTGGTTCAGTGTAATTCATCAGCTTCAACCAGGAGCCATCATTTTTTCAGATGCAGGTCCTGACGCAAGGTGGGTTGGTGACGAAGCTGGTGTTGCTGGTTCCACTTGTTGGTCTCTCTTCAACACGAGTGCCACTCAAATTGGTGCCGTTGATCCCCAGTGAGTTCTCTCAGTAGCTTTATACCCTTATTCTTATGCCAAACGACAATATGTTATTCACCATATGCATGATATTCCACACAATCAAACAGATATTCAAGTGGAGGGGACCCAGTGGGTCCCGATTGGGTACCTGCTGAGTGTGATGTATCCATCAGACCTGGTTGGTTTTGGCATGCTTCTGAAACTCCCAAGTCTGCAAGGACTCTTCTCGACATATACTATAAATCAGCTGGTCGAAACTGTGTCTTGTTATTAAATGTACCCCCCAACTCTTCAGGACTTATTTCACCAGAGGATATCCAAGTTCTTCAAGACTTCAATGAGCTTCGAACCTCCATATTCTCCCACAATTTTGCCACAAACTCTCTTGTCACTGCCTCCACCACACGAGGATCAGGAATGCAAGATTCTCGTTTTAGTCCCTATAATGTTCTTGAAGACGACATACACACTTATTGGGCCCCTGGGGAGAATCAATCCATCTGGACATTGCACATAAATCTCACAGAATTAGTGTCTTTCAATGTTGTCAAATTGCAGGAGCCAATTCAGATGGGACAGCGAGTGATTGAGTTTCACATTGAGACGATGAAGGAAAAGGGTGTGTGGAAGAGAGTTATAAATGGTACTACAATTGGTTACCAGAGGCTATTACTAATCCCAAAAGTAACATGTCAGCACTTGAAGCTTGTTATTGATAAGTCTCGAGCAGACCCATTAGTTTCATACTTGGGAATATACTTTGATCCAGTTTCCAATTCTAGCGCCGTATCTGATAAAGATGAACAGTCTCTGCATTTGCATTATTTCAATGGTAGTCAAGTTTCAAGGATGGGCTCACCATGTGGTGACACAGCTCAGATGAGAGAGCAGTAGGGTCAAAGCATAAAGGAATGGCCGTTTTCCAGCTAAAACTCTTCTTATGGTGGGTCCTTGTATTCAAGCCTCTTTCTCAAAGCAGTGCATCGCTTTCAGATTAAGGACAGGGAAGCAGAATCTAGCCCCCATAAGTATCACCTTCATTTACTAACCAAATGCTATACTTAAGAAATTAAATAATTTAAGCACACGTAATTTCTCCCTTTTGTTTTTGGTTGTTTACAGTATTTTTTTATTAAAGTCAATCATATTTAAAATATTATCAAATATTAAATATAATATTTTTTATTAATTCTTTGAATTAATCTTAACTCATTCAACTAAAGTCTGAACTTTGAAGGATCCCCAAAATGAACAGCAAAAAAAAAAAAAAAAGAGAGAGAGAAAACGATAGCGGTCCCACAAATCACACTTGTCTACCAGATCTCCTCCATAATTGGATTACAATACCCTCGTGGTCCTGGTCCCCCCATATTTTTTTAAATTATTATTATTTTTTAAAAAATAAAAAGCAGACTTTTCTCTTCAGATTCAGAGGCAGCCGCAGTTTTAGAGAGAAGGAAAATCTTTTTAGAAGAAAATATTTCGGATTTTTTAAAGTTTTAAAAGTGAAAAATCATAAAATATTCTATAAGTGTCCAAAAATTATAAAATTTGAGGAGGTGGCTAATCATATTTTTTTAAGCATGTTTGTAAAAAATCGTACGAAAATTTGATCTCTAAATATAAAAAAAAATTTATATTGACTGACAAAAAAATATATCATCTCTTATCGAGAATATATAAAATAAAAAATTTTAATTAAATTTTATTCATCAATATAAAAGATTGAGGTGACACAAGTATCCGAGAATCTTTTCCTGTTTTTTCTTCTGAGGGTCACGTTCACGTAAATCTTTTTAGTGCTGGGTCTCCTTGAATGAAATTATATGTATTTATTTAATTTTCAGTAGTGCTCATAATTGATGTTGATAACGCAATATCCATTTTGGAGGCTACCAAAACTATGCGCCAAAATATGCATAATTTTATTTTATTATGTACTGATCGTTGAATAATTGAACTGTCTGGAGAAATATAATTTGTGACTCATCTATATTATGGTTATAGGGTTTTTTGGTTATGTAATGTGATAACATAAAAATAAAATAAAAATTATAAGAGAATAGTGAAGAATTAAATAATTTTTTATCATTTAATTTATTAATTTTAATTAATAATAATTTTATGTTATATTTTAAAAATTAAAAAATAAAAACCATGTACATTTATATATGCAAAACTTTTAATATTATATATCTAAAATTAACTTAACAAACCTTTTACACATACCATACAAAAAAAAAATTTATTTAATAAACTTTTTCATTAAGAATTAATTTAAAATAAAAATAATTCTAATTTTTAAAATGATTATACTAAGTTAAACATATTATTTTCATTATAAGAATGTTTAATAAATTGTAAAAAAAATTATTACTATCATTTTTTATTTTTTAAATTTGTTAAAAAAATTGTTTTGCAGGCCAAAATGAATAGGATTAAATTTAAAATTCAAGTTCACTTATTAAACTAATTAGTTCATCCCAACCTATTTTGACAATTCTACTAAAATCTAACTAAAAGGTTTGGTGAGTGAGTCAGACGCAGTTATGGCTAATTATTGTCATTAATAAGGCAGTAAAATCTCCCTAACTAGTCTTACTTAAACTATACTTTAGGTTAATTAAGCAATATGATAAAGAAGCTAAAACAGAGTTGGACCGAACTCAAGCAAAATTAATTACTATAAAAGATTGACCATGATGATGATGCTGAAACTGAAATCCAAACTGAAAAGTAAAAACATTTATTGATGAAGTTGGAAAGCGTTGTGTCACCAGAAACCAGAGCTTGAAGCTTCAGCCTCAGCACCTACCAAAGACACCATTGGTATCTATCAAGAGTAATGAAATATGAGAAGCATAGCTTTTCAACTACTTCTTCAATCCCATTGAGCCAACGAATGGCTTTGAATTGCCTTTGCTTTCTTCTAATCTAAATGCTTAATGACTAAGGGAAAGAGACACTTTTCAAAGCCAGAATAAAGAGGGTCCCACTCTCAGATGTAAGCTTAAGGTTCACATATGGCGATTATTAATTCATCAGTGGGGCATCTATATATATATTTCATGTGTATTGATGGCAACGTAGGCTACAAGCATATATTTTGGCTTTTTCTATTCAAACAAGTAATCTATTTGTATTTTGAATATTTCTAATTATCTGACTAAAACTCTCTATATCTATAGTTCTTCAAAGAATGTTCCTCTTTGATTTCATACAAGTTTATATATATTGCTCATTTCTTTTTTATTTTTAATATGTGGAGCCTGGACGTTCCAGATTGATATGTCAATCTCATGGATTCTATATTAATTCATTTTTTATGTTACACCTTTTTATAATTTGAACATTTCCTCTTCTTACGTATATGTGCAGCTAAAGGAGAGATTTTTATATCTTGCCGTGCACGAGACTTATTTATCTTATAGGAAACTTATCATCATATATACTTTTAATTAGTTTCCATTTTCTTCGATCCTTTGCTTTTCCATATAAACCAATGAGAAGAAGCTAGCTATCATTAATGTCTCTGCTTTTTTTAAGCTACCACATATTTGTTAATGGTAGAAATTAAATATAACATCCAATTACTCATAATTATTTAGTTAGGCTAAGAAATGAATATTAAAAAAAATCACTTCAAAGAGTTTGAGAAAAAAGAGTCAATTTCAATTATTTGTAAATTTTAATAAAATAAGCCTTGGGTGTTTCTGTAGTAATTTTGGAAAATAAAATTAACGAAATAGTTTTATAAATTGAATGGGTCAAGTGATAGGAAAATGTATTTAAAAGATGATGTGATAAGTTTCCGTTTTATTGAATCGATCAATAAATATGACGACAAAAAAATTGACACCCACTTGCTATTGTGATGTTTAAAAAGTTGACAAATTATGCTGTTCTAATTAAATGTGTTTTTGCCTAGCCACATTGGTACAAGAGAGATATTTTTCTCATTTGAGATAAACTTAGCACTATCTGAATATTTCATTCTATCACAATATCACACCGTAAGTAACTAGAAAGATGCCATTTAAATTTATTTATTTCAGTTTGTTACTACTTTAGATGATAAGGTCATTGCACTAAATAGTTAATAATAATCCCTTCAGTTTCGCTAAAGTAGATAGTAAAAGAAAAATTTAAATATAATTTATATTTTTTTGTGATAAGTAGTTTAATTAAAAATTAATATGCGTTAAATTCAACACAAATTTTTATAATTAATTTTTTTAAATTTTTTATTTTTATTAAAAAATTTGATAATAAAAATATAAATAATTGTATATAAATTTAATCTTGCAGTAAATTTTAACTTGTCATTTTTATGTAATATAATCTATCTACTTACAAAAAGATTAATTATTATTATTATTTTTATTTTCTTGTGAGCGAATATATATATATATTCTTTCTTTTTCGTAGACATTAATACATTACACTAATTAGAGGTGTATTCAAATTTTAGATGAACTAAATTTTGTTTTCAAACAATTATTAAGGGGTTCATGCAAATTTATGTAGTACTCTATAAGTATAAACCAAAGTGCTAGCTTTTTGAGCAAGTCCCACAAACTTTTCGATCTAAGATTTATGGTTTACCTTTTATTTTCTCAGTTTTTCTTCTTGGAGGCTGCGTTGTCAAGCTTTTTGCTTCCTTCTAATAATTCTATATTGATTCCCATTCCAAAATTCCGAGAACAATTCGAACTTTCCAACTGTTTGTTTCCACAGAAAATGTACCACTCCACCTCAAAATTATATAATACTTAAAAACAAATAAAAATATATTTCTATACTTAAAAAAAAAAGATTATAATAAAACAAGCTTCATCAGCATCTGTCTGTCACTTTGTTTTTTTCTGCCTCATAGTGTATCAGATTTGCATGATCAAACGCGAGCGACGGTTTTGAAAAAGATGATCTTAGCTCATGCATGAGCTAGCTGTCTTCGCTTCGCTGTGTTTGTATCTTCCAGAGAATTGTCAGACAGATCGATGTTGATCATGATGTTACCTTAATGAAGACTATGTTGATGACACTCTTATCTCTTATCTCGTGTTTAGTACCACACAAACACAATGTCAATCCACTGCCATATGCATATTAGTCGGATCAATGTGAGGGCAGTTTCGTCATTTAAGTGACGGCACTAAAACCACCTTCTGATCCATCACCATGTGACCTCTGAAACTGAAACCTCTTCTCTCCCTTTGATCTCTTCGCTGTTTTTATTTTTTAAATATTTTTATTCTTTTGATATGCCCCTTCAATAATAATAACAAAATAACAAATTTTATTAATTATTCCTAGTGGTTGCTAGTAATAACAATTTCCTTGCTTCTTTCTTCTTGTTCTTCTGATTTGTTGGTGCAAAAATTTAAAGTTTCAACAAACAAACTCCCATTACTTTTTTGGGTCTTCGTCTCCTATCTATCTATCTATCACTGTTGCTTCGTCTCCACTTCTTCCCACACCAGAAACCGAAAATCCCCTCTCAACCACTCCTCCACCTTTCATTCTGTCAACATATGTGCATGTTGGGTTGATTTTAAATGAAATGGCGGAACAGAAAATTAGAGCCCCCAAGAACAGGGGGTTCTATCTCAGGATGAAGCTCCTCCCCAAACATGCCAGACCTCAACAAGACAAGAACTGCTTTTACAAATATTACAAATGGTTTCTCTGGCTTTCTTTGTCTCTCTATTTCTTCACCTCATATCTCATTAGCAACAATAATCCCCACACTAAACCACCCTCTTTCCATCACTCCCGTGCCTCTCAATCCACTCGCGCTCTTTTCGAATCCTCCAACATCACAGCTCTAAACACACAAGGTACAACAAGTTTGAAAGTTGAAACTATTCATTTTTTTTCCTTCGAAACTTTGCCAGTTTTGTTCTTTTTGATTGACTCTGTTTTTTTCTATTTGCAGGTGTACTGCAGAATTTGAAGATCTTCGTGTACGATTTGCCTCCGAGATATAACACGGATTGGCTCTCAAACCAGAGATGTAGCAGTCATTTGTTTGCGTCGGAGGTGGCCATTCACAGAGCGTTGTTGACGAGCGACGTTCGTACGTTTGACCCCTACGATGCTAACTTTTTCTTCGTACCCGTCTATGTGTCCTGCAACTTCAGCACCGTCAATGGCTTCCCGGCGATTGGTCACGCGCGTTCCCTCATCTCCTCCGCTGTCCAACTCATCTCCTCCGACTACCCCTTCTGGAATCGGACCCAAGGATCTGACCACGTCTTTGTCGCTTCCCACGACTTCGGCTCTTGTTTTCACACCTTGGTGCGTGAAGCTTCTTGTTATTAACGTCTAGTGTATTTAATTTGTTCGGAATCATTCTTAGGAATTAAAGCTTTGTTTTTGTTTTTTGTTCGTGAAGGAGGACGTGGCAATTGCAGATGGGGTTCCAGAAATATTGAAGAATTCTATTATTTTACAGACTTTTGGTGTTCAGTACAAGCATCCATGTCAGGACGTTGAGAATGTGGTGATACCACCGTACGTCTCGCCGGATAGCGTCAGGAACACGCTGGAGAAAGCACCGGTCAACGGACGGCGAGACATTTGGGTGTTCTTCAGAGGCAAAATGGAATTGCATCCTAAGAACGTCAGTGGACGTTATTACAGCAAGTAATTATTAAATTTAAATCCCACCATTTTTCAATTTAATTTTTTTTTATTCCCACTAGCTTTGATCAGACTTGTTAATTAATCATGTATCGCTTTCCTGTCATTTTACCTTATTACGATATTACCCTTGTTTTTTGTTGACCTTAACGTATATGTCATAATTTATTTTCATTCTAAAGGCGTGTGCGGACGGAGATATGGCGGAAGTTCAACGGTGATCGGCGGTTTTATCTGCAAAGGCATAGGTTCGCCGGTTACCAGTCAGAAATTGCTCGGTCAGTGTTCTGCCTGTGCCCGCTGGGATGGGCCCCGTGGAGTCCCAGACTGGTGGAATCCGTTGCGTTGGGATGCGTTCCGGTGATCATCGCCGACGGCATCCGGTTGCCATTCCCGTCGACGGTGAGGTGGTCGGAGATATCACTGACGGTGGCGGCGAAGGATGTGGGAAAGTTGGCGAGGATTCTGGAGCACGTGGAGGCGACGAATCTGACTAAGATACAGACGAACCTGTGGGACCCGAGGACAAGGCGGGCCCTACTTTTCAACAATCAGGTCGAAGAAGGGGACGCCACGTGGCAGGTTCTGCAAGCTTTGAGTCAGAAGATGCATAAGTCATACAAGAAGAGTTGGAGGCTTAAGAACCAATGAATTGATGACACGTGGGGGGTTGGAATTAGTGGAGACAATGGACAGAGAAAGTGTTGCAGGGGGCAGTAAGTAATTGTAATAATGGAAGACAGCTTGGCATTTCTATGCATTTCAGGGGATGGAACATGGAATGAATTGAATTCAAGGTTGGCAGTGGGGCCCAAAGAAACAGATATATAGAATTTTACCTACATTTTCCTTATAATAAATGGTGACGTGGAAAGTGGTTGATGATATGGCGAGCAATGATTGGACCATGGTGCCGTTCGCAAGATGAAACTGGATCAGACTACAAGTATCCAACGGGTACAAAATACAATAATGGAATTACATTGTAAATCAATTTTGCTGTACAGATTAAAAAGTAACATTTTTTAATGATTTTTGGAAAATACCAATATAGACAGCAGAGAGTTGGTTTATTTTTTATTTATTTTTAATTTTACCAGATACTCGAAACTGGGTAAAGAGAGGTTAGTGAGTTTGAAAAATAAATAAATAAATGCAAAGAAAAGGGTGAAATGATGAGAGAAGATGGGGTTGTGTCAGAACTTTTGAAGTAAAAATTGAAACGGTGGAGGAAGGAGTAATGGTGTCAGAGCGTCAACATTAACAAATGAACAGAGAGAAAGACAGAGTACAAGGATGAGAGTGAAGCACACAGTTTTAAGAGCTATGGGAATCATTGATGTCACAAACGTTTCCCCTTCTATATAAATCAAGGGTCTTTCTAGTTTCTATCTTGTTTTGTTTGTGCTGATACTAAAATGAGCTAAATATGTGTAATGATATGGTTTTGCTTAAATGTTGCCTCTTTTAAAAGATGCTAGGCTTCTTCTTCTTCTTTTTTTTTTTTTTTTCATACTTAGGTGCTTGAACAAGTTCACTAGTTTAGAATTAGATTTAATTTTGTACTTTTGTCACATTCTCGATTTAAAATTTAGTATCAAATTTAAAGATTTGTTAATTGAACTAATATTTATTCACGCATAATTGTTAAGTTATTTAAATTTAGCATATACGTAATTATTAAATATGATATCAAATTTCATATGAAAAAGTATTAAGAAACAAGATTGAATTATTTTATAAAATAGGAGGACAATATTTTCTATTTCAAAACTAAAGAGATCAAATTGAAACTTTTATGAAATGAGAGGAATTAAAAACATATTTAAGCCTAAATAAAAATATAATTAAAGAAGCTGAGATTAAATAGTTGTTGATACTAAATAAGAGACAACATTTAAGCAGCGAAAAAATTGAGCGTTGTTCTCTAGAAATGTTAATCATGCTTAGACGAATAGAGATTTGTAGTGACTTGGGTTTCAAAGTAACTCCTGATATGGGAAAATATCTGAGAATGTCAATACACGACAAAAGGGTTGCTTGAAGCACCTATAATTACGACTTTGGATCCTCTGCCTTAAGTTCTCTGCAGTTTCTCTGCCATGCTTTTTAGCGGCGGTTTTTTCGTTGCTAAAGTGTGTTTCAATATTATTGCAACGGATATTACTGCTGCTATAACTTTTGTTTAAATCATTTATTTAAAAAAGTTATAGCAACAATAATATCCGTTGCAAAAAACTTTAGCAACGAAAAAACCGCCGCTAAAAAGTATTGCAGAGTAACTACAGAGAACTTCGGGCAGAGGATCCGGAAAAAACTTGTAAAAGATTGAGTGCTTGGAAGAGTCTCACACTTTTGTTAGCAGGCAGAATAACTCTAGCTCGCTCAGTCATCACTGCCATCCCCAGCTATGCAATGCAAATGTCGCTCATCCATAAAGGAATCTATAATGCTATTGAGAAAACTAGTAGGCAGTTCATATGGGATTCTTGCCTTGAGCAGCATAAAGTCCACTTAGTTGACTGGCAAACTGTGTGCACCCCCCAGCAGGTCGGTGGCCTGGGTATGAGGAAGTACAATAAAGCCTTCATCATGAAAGTTGTACGGGGACTTATCCCAAAAAAGATGAGATGGAATCGAACTAAGGATGGTACCTTCAAATTCAAGTTTGCTTACCAATCTCTGAATATGCATTTGCCCAATGTCTCTACTATTCTATGGAAGAGTATTTGGAAATTACCAGTGCCTAAAAGAATCCGTTCTTTCCTTTGGCTGGTGGCACGCTCACTAATAATCACAGATATCACGATAACAGTACTTGTCTGCGCTGTGGTAAAACATCAGAGTCAGTCCTTCATGCGTTTAAGAGATTGTGACACTATCTCTATTCTTTGCCTGCCCTTTGTCATGCCCAACAGATGGAGAGATTTCTTCTCTAGAAACCTCACTGAGTGGCTAGATTTGAGCCAAAAAATAATGTGGGTAAAGATTTCGTGGACAATTGGAGAATTGCCTTTGGGACTATTTGTTGGAAAATCTGGAACAACCGAAACAATATTGTGTTTAATGGAAAGGAAAGTAACATGAACGACCTTTTCTTCTCCATTTTGTCTTCAGTGAAAGAATTCACTAACAATCTTAATAATCTGCAGGTCAATCATGCTGTGCCTAATAGAGTGAATCGACATGTTAATTGGGAGCCACTAGAGCATGGATGGTCAAATGCAACACCGATGGCTCTATTTATGGTCCTGAGATGAAGGCTTCTACTGGAGGAATTATCAGAGATTCTGGAGGAAACCACATCCTTAGCTTCTGCAGAAACCTTGGGTCTTGTAGCGTTCTGTTCTCTGAACGAAGAGACATTCTTGACGGGTTGGAGTTGCTTCTTTCGAATGGTTACACCCAAGTTGTAATGGAGTCTGATTCTTTAGAGGTTGTGGAGTTGATCAATCAAGGAACATCTGAGCATCATCCCTTTTCTCCCATTGTAAAGATAATTCATAATCACATCTTGAACACTCAAGACTATTCGCCTCTGTCATGTCCCTAGAAACAAGAATCATGTTGCTGACAACCTGGCGAAAGTAGGTCATGAGCGGCCTCATGGTTTCTACTTGTTTCAGGACATCCCACAAGAGTGCAGGCAAGCACTTCATGAGGACTACATCAATTTGCCCTTGGACAGAATGGAGCTTGCTTCCAATGGTCTAGGCGTCCCTTAGCTTTCCTTTCTTTTTTCCTTTCACCAAAAAACGACAACATTCACATTAATGTAGAGTGTTGCCATCAACAATTTTCCTCTATGGGCTAGGCTGTGGTACACACTTTTCTGGACACTTTTGTCTTTCAATCTGAATTCTTGTATTTTAGGCCCAAACTACTTGTCTTCCTTCCAATTTCAAAGCCCAATGTTTATTTGTTCTCTTACGTTTCTGTGAGGTGGTGACAGATATTATGAATAAATGAGAGGACGAAACATCAATGTGATAAATAACATACCAAACACAATATTAAATGATAAATACGTATATACCACTAAAAAGAAAATGATAAACACATGGTATGACTAGAAGTAGAGAAGAAAGATAAGCATGCAAATGTAGTAATATCAGATTTTGAAATGTGGTCACCTACTCACCCCACCAGCAGGGTTAAGATAATGTGCAGAATTATAATTATTTGGTAAGATATTGGCAATGCTGTTTCCTTCATGGGACGACTCCATTGTCTCTTGCATTCTTTTAGAAAAAAGTTACTCAAAATGAGGAGAATGAATTCATGAAGGAAGCCATGGATAAGATTATAGAAGATGAACGATAAACGTGGGCCTCTTCAGTGATGTTTTTCTTTTGTTTTTTCTTCTTCTGAGTGGTTATGGTTATTCATTATCAGTCTTAATCACTCTTTTCTGACATCTAGTTCTTTCTTTCAATATGCCAACCCCCTTCCTGCTCCCAATTTATATTCTTATTTATTTCCTCCTTTTACTTTTTTCCTTTTGAAAGTTAAATCTTCCAGTTTTGTCAATTTGATCATTAAACTTTAATTTTGATGAACAAGCAATTTTATGATGAAAATTTCTAAATTGAGGTTTGTGGATTGTGTTGGATTGAGTTTTATAAAATTAATTTATCATAGAATTTCGACCAACTCAATTCACATCTATAGGTTACTTTTAGTTGAGTGGGCAACTTAACCTTTTTTTTTTTAAAAAAATTATTTATTGATATTTAATTCGTTTAAAATATTTTAAGAATAATATATAAATTATATAGAAAAAAGAATAATTATTTTAATTTGTCTAAAATATTAATGTTAGAATTATATTATGATGTTCAATTTGTATATTTAATTTCATCTAAAATGAGCCTGGGCTCCGTGAACATTAGGAATGAAACAATGGAGTATTGGCACTCCACGGCAACATCATCCTTAACAATGTAATGCATTATTTTTTAAGTAATATATCAAATGTATAAATAATTAATAATAATCATGTATTTTTTTAATAAAAATAGCTATAACTAAACTTTTTATGCATAAGTATACATTGTTATTTTCAAATATATTATTATATTATATTATATTTTTTTCTTCAAAATGACATAATTATTAAATTTATGTAATTAGTGTGAGTTTTATTTCTAAAATTAACATTTGAGAGATATTTATTTTGATGAAGGTTAATGTAATAATTTTATTTTATAATTATGAAAAAAGTTGTAACATGAAGAATTGTAAATTATTTATTCTCTCTGCATTGATTATCTAAAATTTGATTTTGCATTTATTAGTGCATATAGATTTATGATACTTTTTTTAATTTATTTATTTTATTAGTTCAACTAATTTTTTAGTGACTTAACAATTGGATTAGTGATCTGAATCTTCATTGGTTAAACTATATTTTTTACTTTCTTTGATGAAAGTTTTTTTTCTTCTTTTTGAATGATTTTTTTTCTTCTTCAAAAGTTTTTCTCTTTCTTCAAGGAAGTTATGGAGATCTTCTTCTTTCATGAGAATATTTTGGCAGTACAAACTTCTCCAAATCTATTACAATATAGACTAACTTAAGGAAAAAAAAAATTCTCAAAAAGATTATCCTCTCAAGAGGTAAGAGGTGTGTTGTCTCTTCTTAAAATCTTCAAGCTTTTTTTTCTTTCTTTATTTAATTTTATTTTTGGTAAAGATTGTTGTATAATTTTGTTTAAACATTGTGATACTCTAGTTTGGAGCTTTGATTTGTAATTTCCAAATGTTGTGCCTGGCGCTAATATTCTGTTTTGTATTGCATAATGTGTTACCTATTCTTTATTCAGCATCACATTTCTCTCAAAAAAGCAAACTTGTTTAAGGTTTAGAATTTTTGTGTCTTTTTATAATGATATTCTACACTTCATTCATATATATATATATATATATATATATATAAGAAAAAAAAAATCAAAGATGTAACTAATATGTTTAGAAGTATTTGTTTTAGTATAAAATAATCTCACTTGTAAATAATGCTTCCAAAATCTGTATTGATAATTTGATATGATCAGATACGCTCCACCTAAAGGCATCTTTAGTGTCTGCCACTGCCGGCAACACGCTATAACTCTATTGCCTACCATCTATTTGTCTTTTTGTCTCTACAGGTATGCACCATTCTGGCCCTTTTTCTCCAGTTGAAGGAGAAGTACTTTAAAGTTTAAACTCCAAACGCACCTTTTGGTTAGTGTTACTTGAATGCAAATAAAAATTGGGGTTCACTTTTGAAATAAGAAGCCGCAAGTTTTGCCTGAACTTTATCAATTTAAAATCTTCATCGAACTCCCCTTATCTATGTTGGTGGTGAAACCTGCAATTAAAACTGATGAAATGATCTAAGTTCCAGAGTTTAGCTACAGGTGTCTTTATGAATGGGCAAGTATACTAACTTGTCATATATATGATTAAGCTTGTCTTTATGTTACTAGCTAGCATACAACACAATTAGGGTGTGGTCCATTCTGTGACAATAACAATATAGAATTTAGCTATATGTCATCACAGATTGAGCAGTAATTATTTTGGTGGTCCGTTCAGTGTCACCAACCAAAATCCATCAGAAAGTTCCTTCAAAAGGCGTAATCATTCACGGGGACAAGGTCAATGTCCTCTCTCTCTCTCTCCCCTAACCATACCAGGACACGTGTTGAGAAAGCATCCAAACCAGTTCATTCCAACTAGAATATGACCAAAAGCAATTGTACAATACAACACAATTACAGAAACAACATAAAACATTCCAATTAATGGGGGTGCTTGGACGCTCAACTGTTCTTGAAATTACACTTAGCCAGTGGGACATCTCTAGAACCACCCCATAGGGTAACTAGGAAGCTTAGAGAATATACTAATACATGTCTCAATTATTTGGTCTCTAAATCTTATGTATTACAATGCCATTCAGTCTGAAAAATTTTTAATCACTAATTAGTCCTTGGAACATTGCATTTATCATGCTTTTCACTGATGAGATTAATGAGTAAAAACCTTTTAAGGACTGACTGAATGGTGTAAGTGTAAGATTTAGAAATCAAATAAATAATTGAAGCATACGAAGCCTAACACTCAGGAATGAGGGTATGGTCTCTCCTGGGGTCATGGCAATAGTTATAAACCATGTAGTTGTCTTGGACCCATTGCATGGCCTTGTGTTGCTGAGGGTTCAGATTGCCATAGCTAGATGATGAGGCAGAGGGTGGTTGGCACGTGGCTGGGCCTTCAGTGGTGCAACCCTGCACTTTGAACTTTCTGTACCTACCAATGAAGGGCTGGTATCTATAATCTGCTTTGTATTTTCCATTCTCTGTAGCCCACGAAGATGCATCCCATATTGATCCATACATATACATTGGTCTTGTAGGGTATGTAGCCTCGCTCTTCCTAGGATACCTTCTTATGGGCACATCATCCACTAGAAATCTGTATATTTTGTTTCCATTACAAGACAAAAGTAATAGTTAGTAGTAAGCATCATCCAGCTCACGCGAAAATACTTGCATCCTAATCATCTTCCTATAAATTAGCTATGATCCATGATTTATCTAACCCTCTTTAGTGGAAATTGCCATACAGAGTCAACGGGATTTCTCAAAAGGGTGAGCCCACAAGATTCTTGTGAAAAATTAACTTTTGCTTCGCATTCCCGTGACCAATTAGTTTCAGCAATTAGTAGGGATTGCTTTGCATAGTAGTTTGAGTAATGTACATAAAAACATGATTAACAAATCTTAATATAGAAGTTTCTTATTGTGGGAATTGTTGTTGTTATGTGAAGACATTAATATCATGACTTAATATGTCGAAATTTATGAAATTATGAGCGTTGTAGAGCATGAAAAGAATTACATTATCTCACTGGGTTTCCACAGAATAGCGTAGTGGTGAAAATCCTGTGTTGGGTCGAACCAAAGATGGAACTTCATCTCTCTTCCTATAATATTCCTATCTCCACTTCCTCTGATGTATACATTAGTCTGCAACACATATGGCTTATCTGGTGTAGTACCAAGGAACTCAATGTCAATTTCATCATGGTTTCCTGGGTGGTCTTGGTTGTTTGAAAGCTACATTTCCCAAATGACAGAACACAGAAGAAAGTATGAAGAACACCTCATAAAAAATAATAATACATTTTGTCGTTTTCAAAATTAACAGTAGTTAAAC
Source organism: Senna siamea (assembly GCA_031216115.1). Classification (NCBI taxonomy): domain Eukaryota; kingdom Viridiplantae; phylum Streptophyta; class Magnoliopsida; order Fabales; family Fabaceae; genus Senna; species Senna siamea. Next base: position 19,008,668 of record CM062356.1, read on the forward strand.
AATAACTCTCACATATAAAGATGTGATGACTCCTGCAGTATAACCAGGTTGAAGCTTAATTGCGGCACCAAAGTATCCAGAACGATAAGAGTGCAGCGACTTGAATCCACTCCCTGTGTTTGAAAAAATGTGCTGGTAATAAGAGTATGTCTGCCTGCAATAAGTAAAATTGGGTTTCCATATATGTAAGAAAAAGTTACATACCTGAGGTGGAGTCAAGCCAGATTGTTAATGAGCCCTGTTCTAGTCTCTGATGCTGAGTTCCCCATAGATTTCTAAACCCTTTATTAAATCTCACTGGACTAATTCTTGAACTTGGGTAGTAGCCAGGTGAGGGTGGATTCTGAGCAATGCTTGAAGAAATCATGACTGAGAATATAAGAACACAAAAGAGAGGAGCCATAGGGAGAAAAGAGGAAAGTGATTCTGCTATAATATGCAGGGTGGAGAAGAGGATTAGAGGTAGTTGATATATAAAGGGACTTGGAGGCCCCGCAGTAGCAACAAGGTGATAAGTTAGTAGAATGGGAAGTTATACACTAGGACAAAACTCTATCATATTTGTGATAAACTAGAGCAGACATAGTTCAATATGAGGTGTGGGCTTTTTTTCCCTTCCATTTCTACATGGGATAGAACTTCCTTTTCAAAAGAATATCTGATCTGTTAATATGTATCGCCTGGGAAGGCAAACATGAAGAGGGAAGATTTGATTACCTCTGACAATGTCAAATAGAGGGCAGGGATAATTTTGGATACTGTATGGTTCAGTGCACCTTACCAAATCTTGTACATTATCATAGGACACTTTGGGCAAGGTATATATTGAATACAAAAACGTGGGAGACTAAAGTATCTCCATATTTTCATTGGGAAATGTGATGGGGAAAGGATAACTTCATGAAAATCAATTCACTTTCTTATGGTGCTTCCTCACGGTTCTGTTCAATTTCTTCTTTGGATTACAGTTGGCGTAACTGTGACTGATACAAGTAATATGGAACATAGTATTGATTGGAGGCTGTAAAATTGGTTTGGGAGGTTCGTTTTCCAGTAATGTGCCAAAATTCACAGTTAGGATTAATATTATTAGGCTTTAATGTAACAAACCCAGAGGGGATAATAATTGAATGCTGGCTGTAAAATTAGTTTGGGACATTACTTGGATAGGAACTTATAACCAACAACTGTTTTATGATTCCAAATATTAAGTTGAATCAACTCAATTCATCATAACTGCAGTATAAGGATATGTACCAAATTATTTGGGGTAGCTTCAAATCTGAGAGCATTATGCAGAGCACTAATAAATAATTCTTGGGAACATGGTGAACTACCAAAGAAGAGTACTCTTTTGTGGTATTTAGTTTAATCACGAATATCTTTGGAAAAAATCAAACTAAGAAACAAACAATCAAATATTACCAAACAGGAATCTGGGTAAAAATTGAACCGGAACAGAGTTGGCAGCCAAGGATGATACTCCGAACTGTTTGATCATGAAGTTTTAAGACTGTGTTAAGGAACCATACTGGGTCCTGAACCCCCTTTTCCCCCTAGATAGCACAAATAGATCAATCCTTTACACCCCAAGTATGGCTCCTATCTTTCTATTTATAAAAACCATGCTTTATTAAATCTAGCAACCTAGTTGTCATCATCATCTTGTTTGCCCTCCAAAGAGAGACAAGGAAAGGATCTACCCCTAAAGATTTTCTTATGATGAATGGGATCATATAGGTGGGATTTTCAAGTTCTAGATTAATTAATTGTGTTGGGATATTTTTACTTAATAATATTGAATTTTTGATAATGACATAATTTATAAGTGTTGAGAAGAAAAATTCCTTTTAGGCTATTAGATTTGTAAAAAGTTGTTTTTTTGGATCTTTGAAATCTTGAGAAGAACTTCTTTTACTCACTATGTCTCAACCAAAAATATTTATTTTAGCATAATAAACTTTTCAGCCCAACTAAAATTAACCAGTCCAACTTAAGTGCAATGGTCTAATGTTTTTTTTCTCTTATTTTTCAGTCTAGCCCAATATGCTCTACTAGCCTAAGAACTTAAAAATTAAAACTCCCTCATGAACAAAAAGTCTCCCGCCTTCTGAAAAGGATTTCAAAATAAAGTATATAATTTTGGCAAAAAGTAAGGAATGTCAGATGCTAAGTATAGGTGTAGAATACACTAAAATGAAAGTTTGAATTCCTAGCCTCTATTGTAATTAGTGGCTCAAGACAAAAAGCTTAGAATTATGGAGATAACCTTATATGCTGAAGTGATTTCATCCACTCCAAGACAAAAAGGCATCAAATTTGCTTTACTTTTTAAGGTGTCCAATGAGTAAAAGAAGAACTGCTACCATCCACTAAAACTGATATGGGAATCTAATAGTCTGCATTGGTGGCTAATTCAGAAAAGGACTTCAAATTGTTCCAAGAATGTCAAGAGAAGCATCCACCATTATAGGCTCGGTCAGAATATCTCAACTAACATTTCTCAACATTAATTGCTTATTCCAACAGACAAAAAGAAGCAAGTTAAATAATGGTATATACTTCATTCAAAGGTGAAGTGGTTAGGCATATTGAAGATTCAGAGAAGAACACTTTCCATCATTCTAAAGTTTATTCATCAATAATTTATTATTTATTTGCTCTTTGTGAGTTAGATGCTTGTTGAGCTTTGATTGTGTGTTTAATTCTTTCCATCTCTTGGTCATTCTTTCTAGGTGTCTGATGAAAACTTAAAATAGTTGGGTTTAAATCAGGGGATTGCTGATTTAAAGTTGTTTGAGGGAGAATATAAGTTTTATCATTGAGATATACTTAGATGTGTAAAAATATGTGTGTTGAGCCTTCATAAGGGTTGTCAAGTGTATCCTGACATAAAAGCATTGGATGCTGATCCTTTGAGTAAAGTTACCTAAGAGTATTTTTGGTTAATTGTTCAGTTTGTATTTTGGTGTTTGTTCTAGGAGTCTTGTTTAGATACTTAGGAGGTGTAAATGTAAGTGTGATGATCCTTCAAAGGGTTGCCAATTATATAGTAACATAAAAGTGGTGTATTCTAATCCCTTGGAAGAATGTTATCAAGTTATATATTTTGGCGATTGCCTAGTTAGTAAATTCCCTTGTTATGTGTTTGGGGAGAAGATGTATGATCAAAGTTTTGATTTGAATCTCTATTAATCCTTGGTGTGGTATTCTCAACTCTTCTCTTTTACATTTAGTTAAATTTTACAAGGACTTTTATGTATAGGTGTCTCATGAAAACTTAAACTTTTGAAACAATTTAATAGTCACTTAATTTTTGACATACACTTAATCTACTGCTTTCAAAAATCCACCAAAGTGTTTTGATTTAAAAAATAAAACCAATTCAACCCTTCTTCTTGATAGTAATTTCAATGATTTCAAATAGGAAAATACTTACTGAATAACATAAAAAGAGCCAAAATATAAGTTAGGAACCTAAGATATAACTTAGTGCCAATTATCATGGTGAATAATAAGGGCAACCTAATGCACAAAGCTTTCACTGGGAAAGATCTGGGGAGTATTAGATGTATAACATCTTATCCTTGCAAGTAGAGGTATTGCTTTTAAGATGAACAATAATAATAATAAAAAAATACTTTTAAAAGGACAAGTTTTACTGACCATTATATTTGTTGTTTATTAGTCAAATACATCATTTTCAATCAACCTGTGTTGGTTTAAGATTTATTTTTAATTAATGTGTGTTGGTTCAAGTGGAAGGTGTAACACCCTTATCTAATATTACAACATCTCAAATGTACATAGATAAGGTCGATACATCATTCTTAACCTTGATTATTTATTAATAATATTTTAGCATTTATACCATCACAATAATATTTAAATTAATTAGGTTTAGGTTCTTTTGCTCAGATCAAAACTTATAAACACAGCGAAAATAACATTTTATGCACAGGAGATAAAATCATAACATATTACATATACTTATACAAGTATTACAACATTTCGTTTATCTGGGAACTATAAAAAACATGTCCTAGGGTTAAGAGACAATATTTCTGTCACTCAAACCCTTAGGATACAAAACACTCTAAATAAAAGAACCTCCTTCAATGCCACTCCCATCTTTATGAAAATACTAAACATTTGCATCTGATACATATCAGCACACAAATGAGAAAACTAGTTTCTCAGTAGCTTAACAATTCAACATTTTCAATCTTACTGATATGTACCACTGTGCAAGAACAGAAAACCATTTCTTTGACATTCCATTCTTTAATAATTAATCTCTTTTCAAGGAAAGCATACATATAACAATTGAACAGTCAAGGATCACCTCTATATTTTTCATTCTTAAAACTTACCTCACTTGAGAGGATGAAGCACGTTTGGTTACCCTGCAAGAAATATGAACACCTGGCCACTTTTGTAAGAATTGTGAACACTTGATTACATTGTGGACTCTTGGCTACTTTTATAAAGATAGTGAACCCTTGGTCACATTGTGGACTCTTGGCCACTTTCATAAGATTACTGAACACTTGGTCACTTATACATACACATAACAATTTCAATCCTTCCCATTTTTATCCCTTCAATTTTCTTTGCATTTAGCCAGCATAAGGTACATTCTAATGCATTCATGGTTAGCATAGTGATTCGACCACTGAGATCAAAATAAGGCATTAGTTTCGGCCACCATAAAAAAGTACTCAAACTTAGGGTTTTTCATATCACATTGTCATATTTTCCATCCTTGTCATAATTTAAACTTCATGATATCATACATTAATTTCTAGGGTACTTTTTCCCACATTTAATTTGTGCCACCATTAACATTAACACTTTATTCTACTTACCTTCTTGGTTCAAGTTACATACTAAAATTTATGTTACATATATTTAATTATTCTTACATTCTAATAACAATATGGATATTTATTAGCCAAAGCCAAATTTTCTATATTCTAATTTATCATAATTTTTCTCCTTTTCTTAGCCAACCGAATATTCATCTTTCTTACACCAATTTCAGCAAGCAAATTCCTATCTTACAAAAGCCACTTTCGGATTTGGTATGACAATAAGAGCAAATGTTAAATCTTACATCAAATGCTAGCTAGAAATCTTCATTTTAGTATCTATAACTTAAAACATATACTAACTATACAAAATACAAATTTTCATCATTATCTTTAGTTAGGTTTTCCATTATACATGCTGAATTCTTCCCCACAATAATTCTTCCATGAAAATGACAATATCCATTTTAACACATCAAGAAACAATTCCAATTTACCATACAAACTCAACCAAAGAGACATTAATATCTTCAAGAATGTAGAGAGAAACTCATGTTCCATGAAAGCTTAAAAGCATGATGAATATATCTCATATCATGAAACAAAATTAAGAGAATTGCTAAGCTACCTCACTCCTTTGTTTCTCCCTTTCTCGGCCAAGCTTTCCTTTCCTCTTCTCCGTGTGCCTTTCTTTCTTTCCTTTTCAGCTTTGTTTTTGTTTTCTAACTTAAGTGCTAATAATATTTTTAACCGCCTAGCCACTTATCTCTTGAATTCAGTCGAAAGGGTAGAATGTATAGATGGCTCATTAATTTTCATTTCCCATCATTCCTTGGCATAACCGAGTGAGTCTTTATTTTTATATAATGGGTAGCTGCTTCCCTATATATATATGCATTTTTAATTCCATACATTTATTGCCTATTCGTTTAATCCAAAAGCAAGTAGAGAATGAATTGGGATGGATTTCACCGTGCACCCCCATGTATTTAAGCCACCTTTCTTTTGTTTGTTTTATCTATTTGATTTAGCAAGCTATTCGGTTTGGCAAAAAGGAAGAAAAGAGATAAATGCTTCAAGCACCTTACTTCTATTCAAGCACCTTGATTGTCTCAAGCACCTCAATTTTCATCTCTTAGTCACCTTGCCAAAGCATCTCAATTCTCATCTCTCGGTCACCTTGAAGACAAAAGTAAGGGAAGAAAAGAAAGAAAATCATCACACGTCTCTTCCTCCTCTCTCCTATCTCTCCATCAAATGCTCCCTCCCATTCCACTTACTCTAGCTATTAATGTAATATAAAAGGGATGCAAGGAGAATAGGAAGAATACCATGGTCACACGTCTCCTTTTTCCTTATTTTTCTCATGCATTACTGAGTCACTCTCCATCTAATTCTTCTTTCCAATTGTCATGGGTTCTTTGGGACAAAGGAAGTCACTTCACTTGAATTATATATATATATATATGTATCACCTTCCTTTCTTCTCCTTTATTATTGCCTTCGGTTTATATAATTTTAAATAACTCCAATTTCTTTCACCTACTCCTATTTGCTTTTTATCATTCGGCTAAACTAAGGAAGAAAAGAAAGGAAATTAAGCACCTCACTTGTCATGTAAGCACCTCACTTTTCATGGCCAAGTATTTCCTTCTCTTCTATCTTAATGATTATGCTAATGTGTGTAAGGTTTTCCCTCCACTCACCTTTAAAAGCTCAACTAATGTAAGACCAAGAAGAAACAAAAATTCCCACATTACAAAGTATCCATCATTTTCACCAATTCCATTCTTTCTCTCGTTACATTTATTCTAAACATTATATTACTAAAGTAATTTCATCACATTTTATGACAAATTCATCCAATTAATTAAGGATACATAACATAAAAATAAAATAGTCCAAAGAATGGAGAATGATGAGTGTTACAGAAGGAGCTTGGACCCTTTAAGGATTTGCTTTCGTAGAAGTTAAGTATATGAATCTCCCACCTATAGGTGAGCGAATGGTGCTTAAAAGAAAGAATAGTGCATAAAAAAATACACTACCATCATTTTATTTTTTTATTGAACTCTTGTGAATATGATGAATCTCTAGTCTTAATTAGCAAATACAATAGGTTTGAATCCATGCATATTATTTGTCCTACCAATGCATTCTCTAAAAGCTTAAATGCAGAAAGTAAAACTCAGACAAATGGTCAACAAAGTGATGAAATTTCAAATGATTAGTGCATAAGCTTATAAAATGGGATTATATATGAAGTGAAATATGTCCCTGAAAGTCCACATATGAAAATTCATAATTAGTTAGTGTAGGGTAGTTGAGTGGTGAGACTCTGTTTATATATCACTGCAGCAAAAGTGGTGTGGTTCTGCTGATAAAACTAGAGTATGTGATGATTGACGAGTTAAACTGCAACCAAAAGGCATAACAGGAGAAAGGAATACAAGCTTAATAAAATGAGTGCAGAGTAAATTGTCTCACTTTACACACATATGGCATTACTATTACAAGTCTTAGCTGTCAAACAACCTAACTTAGATATAATTTCTAATATACTCTTTTGATTAAATATGTTTAATTAATTTTTTAACATTAAATCCATCCTTAAAATGGTTAATGTTCTGATTTACAGTTAAATAGTTTTAATAGTGATCGAATCGTTGTTAAACTAATATTAATATTATATATTAATCTTATATTATAATTAAATATAATAATAAGCATTCTACATACTTTTATTAAATAAAAATAGAATAAATAAAAATATATCTTATATTTTTAAAAAAATCAATAAAAAATTTTAAAAAAATGTAATCATTGATCTTTTTTATTTTTTTCCTTTTTTTTTCCACATTTCTCCTTTTTTCTCATTTCTGTTCTACTTTATCTTTCTTGTTGCAAACAAGTGAAAAATCTATAAAAAATACTAATTTTTTAAAATTAATTAAACTATTTAATTAGTTGATTTTAATCAATTCATTCAATTTTTAACAAATTTTCTTAGTTCTTAACAAGTTTTTTTGCAAAACCAATTTTAAAAGTTAACCAGACTAGAGTCATGACCAACTATTAATTTTTCAAACAGATCAATTGGTCTGATATAATTTTTTCAATAGTGCACTTAATAATTAAGATATATATATATATATATATAATATTTTTATTAAAATTAAATGTAAAATGAAATATTATATTTAAATTAAGAGTACACTATTTCTTATAATAATAATCTATTGAAAGTATAATTATAATTAAATTTTGAACATATTAAAATTTTATCATTTTTATATATTCAATCAATAATTTAAATTATATACATAAATATTATGATATATTTAAAATTAAATTTTGTATAAAAATAATTAATAGATGATATTTTATTATTTAATGTAGATATGCACATATTTTAAAATTTAGATCATATTTTGTACTATTTTTAAAGCATGATTCTCAAGAACAAATATTTTAATATAATTAATTTTAAAAAATTTAAATATGAATGCATAGAAATATTAATTAAATAAAAATGTTTTAACCTTTTTATCATATTAAATGTCTAGATGATATAAATTTCATCATAATAGACTTTTATATCATTTGAAAATTCAATATATTATGAAAATTAAAATATTTTTATCTAATTTTTATTTCTATACACTCATGATTATCATAAAAAAATGTTAGATGCACTTAGTATGTCAATTCATTTGTATATTAATCAATAAAATTTAATTAAAATTTTTATTTTATATATCATGTGGATTTTAAACCCTAAATCCTAAACCTTCTAATTTGAAATAAAAAAAGAATTGAATGAATAAAAGTGATCAATGCATAAATAACGTGATATAATATATGTATTTTGATGACTTCTCAAATATCATGTATTAAAAATTTTAATATCCATTATTATATTAAAATTTTTTAAAATGTCATTTAAAATCAGAAAAAGTGCACATTTACATAAAAACAGTAAAATATAAAATAATAATATGTACACTAAAGATTAATTTTGAGTATCCCATATTAATTATATTTTGATTCAATAATAAATTACACCTCATTTTTTTATTTTAAAAATTTACACTCTCTTCCTGTAAAATAAACATAAAATTTTATTCATTTTGACAAAATCAATATATTAAAAAGAGATATAAAAGGTAATTTAATTGAAAAATCAATATATTATAACAAAATAAGGTTATTAGATATATATTTCAAATATATATAATGCAACACAATAAAAATATTAAAATAATTTTATGTAATTTATATATGTAATCATATTTAAAATTTTTAAATTAATACTTATCATGAATTAAAAAATTTTAATTTTACATATTTTTATTAAAAAATTTAAAAATATGATTTAATATTTAAAAAATATGCATATTTACATTAAACAGTAAAGTATTAAATATTAATTATTTATATATATCTATTGATCTTAATTATTTTATATTAGTTATGTGTTTAATTTAAATTATTAATTAAATATATCTATAATATTTAAAAATAGTTCCTTATAATATATACATTTAATTTTTTTAAAATTCTTGTTATTTAAATTTTAATTTTTTATAAATACAAAAATTAAAAACGTGCATATTTCAAGTTATTATGAGCCATTTAAATTGTAAATTTTATATATAAGAAATATCATTTAAAAATATATTTTTTTTATATTTACATATGTAAATACATATTTATATTAAATCAAATCTTTCTCAACTTCTTTTATATTTTAGTTTTAATAGAAGTTTTCCATTCTTTGATATTGTATTTCACATTTTTTCTAAAATTAGATTTTAGCATAAAAGGAATTTTTATCCACCTTCGAACAGATAATAACTTATTTTAAATGTTAAAATGATCCTAGAAAATTTTAGAAGTATAATAATTTATAAATTTCAAAGTAACAATTTGTATAAAAGTAATGAATTTAATAATTAAAGCATACAAATATTTATTTATTGAATAAAAATTGTATATTTTCTCTTTAATTTAATTTTCTTTTAATTAGGAGTCTCTTTGTTCAGAACGTTTTGAAGGAATAGAACAAATACGCGTAAAGACTTGAGGAACCGAAAAAGATAAAAGCTTGATCACAAGGAGATTGTGGCTTTGTGGATGCTTGCAGGCATCTAATTCCTAAATCGTCAGTTTTCGAGCGTTTAGGTGCCAAATCGAACAATCGTCGATAATCCCACGTAATAACGTCTTCACGCAGATCCTTAATAGAGTTTGAAAGATTTTGCAGGAAACACTAGAAATAATCATTGTTGGGTTTATTCATTCAAATTTCTCAAAAGCAACCATCTTTGGTTCTGATCACTGGAGACATGGAGAAGGTGATGAATATTCTAAAGCCAAAGCCAAACCCACAACAGCAGTTGAGAGATTGGCAACGTAGGCTTCGCCAGGAGTGTCGGAACATTGAGCGCCAAATCCGAGGCAATCTCTTACTCTGCTTCGGAGTCCAATGTCTTGCCCTTCTTCTTTTTCATATGCTTATAGCTAAATTTTATATATGGGTTTCGATCAGATATTCAGAGAGAAGAAAACAACGTACAGAAGACAATAAGGGAAGCAGCCAAGAGGAACGATGTGGGCTCTGCAAAGGTATCTAGTAAATTTTCGTTGGTTCTGTTTCTTCGCTCTTGATTTACTGTCACTAGTGCCTCTGAGAAAGTTATGACATTGCCATCGAAAAATTCGACCGAGTTTGAGGGAAAAGGATAAATGTGTAATGTGTGTTCTCACAATAAGTTTAGTTGTGGAGGAAAGAAAATAGGGGAAGCTTGTTATACAATTATTTAAATATCAGGAATAGAAGATCTAATATTATTTCGATGTGATTTATTTTCCTGTCTCATTATTGAGCAAGTCTCTCGTGAGTCATTGTTTTTATACTATGGTGCTAAGTGATTTTATTTCTCCTTGTTTAATTTGCAGGCACTTGCTAAGGAGCTTGTAAGATCTAGGAGAATGGTGAACCGTCTTCATGAGAATAAGGCACAGTTGAATTCAATATCGATGCACCTTGGAGAGAGTGTTGGTAGGTTGTGCTTTATAATAAATTAATGATTTCTGACACGAGTAAATTTGGCAATAATATTGATGGGTTGCTGTTAAGAAAAAGATCAAGTGAGAGCTTGTGATGTTAGCATGACGTGCTAAACAATGGAGGTGAACTTGTAATGATTGTGTTCTGTGAATATGGCCTAGAATGGATTAGTAAATAAACATGGCCTAGAAGGAGGTGATCAATTGGGGTTCTCTTATTACCTTGCAATAAGTAGGCTGCTTGTCTGCTGAGGGATTTTGTATATGATGCTGGCCTTGAGAAATATTGTTTTAGAATGCATCTTATATTAGTAAATTGGAGGATATTGGTATTTCTCTTAGCAATAACTAAGAAGTCTTTGACTTAGAGGAACTTGAGTTAGAGAATTTCATTGTTAATTGTAGTATCTTGGTCAGGGTCTGTTTGAACTTTGAAGACATTTCACACTTAATGAAAATTAATAGCACTGACCCATACTGATATATATATTTCAATCTAACCGATTTTTTTTTTTCCTTTTTTTGTTGCAAAAAATCACTTTAGAAGCGAAGAGTTTTAGCTTTGAGAAACTCACTTAAAAAATGTCAGCTTGTTCTACAAGTTGAAAATTATCAATTTTCCAACAAAGCTTTATATTATTCCAAAAGCACTTCTGGTTGTGGGTTTTTGCAAGAAAAGCCTGTCCAACAGGCATCTAACATAAGCGTACAGATCATTTTCTGTGGTACTTGTGCATATTTTTTCATTATAAGCTTGCTTCGACCTCCCATCTCCCTCTTCAGTTATGATGATTGTGTAAATATACTATTCTTTATTTTCTGTTTTATTTTGTATAAATGAGAATAATGATTTGATAGCCATGGTTTAGTTGTGGATTCGTTTGTTACGAGTCTTCAAGAAAGATTTGAATTATACAAAACTAGTTTGAATTTCATGATTGGGTTGCTTTTGCAGCTATTGCCCGTACAGTGGGACATTTGTCCAAGAGTGCTGAGGTTATGAAGCTTGTCAATAACCTCATGAAGGCTCCTGAGATGGCTGTGACAATGCAAGAATTTAGCAAAGAAATGACAAAGGTATGCTTGCAGATGTTATTCTTAATTCAGAAGAAAGAAACCATTCTTCTTTATTTCCTCCTCTTGCCCTCCTTTTGGCAGAGTAGATAGAATTTGGGTTGCATCTTTTCTTTCTCAACTAATTACATCACCAATTATTAGTAAGAATATTTTCTTTTCTACTCATTATTACCTAGCAAGCATTCAGATATCTTTTAATCTTAACAGCTAGGAATTGGTCCTCTCTTGATGTATCCTCATAATACCTATATAAATGCCTATTGATCAACAAATATTACTTTTATAGGCAGGAGTAATTGAGGAGATAGTAAATGATGCTGTTGATACAGCACTTGATTCTGAAGACATAGAAGATGAGATAGAAGAAGAAGTTGACAAAGTCTTAACCGCAATTGCTGGTGAGACAGCTGCACAGCTTCCTGAAGCTGTTAGGAAAGAAAGGGTGAAGCAACCTGCTCAAAGGGCTGGTGCTGCAGAGGAGGTATTTGCATTTGCTTTCCCTGTTTTTGATATTTGGGCTCTTTGCTTCTACTTTAGAGTTAAACTAATTGTGGGATATGTTGTAATTAATGTTCCTACCATTCTTATTATTAGGAAGAGGCTATAGCTGAGGGCATTGATGAAGAGGAAGAAATGGAAGAAATAAGGGCCCGACTAGCTAAAGTTAGATCATAGATTCAGTTCAAAGTTTTGCAGTCTCTTCCTTATGGCATGGTGTATTATAAGAAAGATGGTGAGAGATTACGGGTATAGAGAATACTAGGATGGGTTGTATTGCATTTAAATTACATTATTAAGTTGTAAATTTATTTTCTATGTTAATCCAAGGAGTTGGTGATTAGTAATTGGCACTAAACAAAAAAGAATGAGGTAATTTCTTGAGAAGGATCCCCAAAGGTCTCTTGGTTTTACTGTGTAGGATCATTTAATGATGTCTTAAGCCATTAATTTTTTTTAAAAAAATCATTTATTCAATTTTACTGTTGTCTATGGGAAATATGCAAATTATGAACCAATTGTTAATCGTTTGGAGTTGGAGATGCAACTTTAAACTTCCACACCAAAGGACCATTTTCATGTATGGATACACAAACAGGAATGCCTCTTTTTTCTAATTAATTAATTAATTAATTAATTTTGAATTTATGTTTTAGTCTCCATTCTAATTCCTTCTCTCGCTGGATTTCTTATTTTAACTTAAAAACGTCTTTGGTGGTATATTATTATTTTATATATTATAATGAGATATTATGATATAAGATATGATGTATTTGGTACGATAGTTGGTTCTTGGGAGTATTTTATATTTCTGAATAGAGATATAAAATTATGATATATTGTTATATATGTTTATCAAAGAACAGGATCCTCTCAATATCCTTAGAAACTGAGTGGTTCAATTTTCCCTCATCTCAACCATTCTGGAAAAAAATTGCAGATCAAACATCAATATAGTGCCACATTTTTTTGTTTTATTGTAGTATTAATTTAATTTGTTGTTAATCTTTTGATAATTTAGTTACTTGTTAGACTTTGCAAAAAGTGCCTTTTGTTCCAATCTTGAGTCTTTATTTCTAGAAATGCAGACTTGTGTATCTTTTTTTTATGATGTATAAGACTTGTTAATATTCTTGTATTGTTTTACTCTAGTGCCTTTTCATTATAAATGAAATATAATATTTGACAAAAAAATTATTTTTTATAATAGTTTATCCAAAAAAATGATTTTTATGGTAAAATTAATTTTTTTTTAATTTTATCTATAAAATTATAATTTAATTCTTAACATGAAATTAAAAAAATTAAATTACATTTTCCTTTTTTGATACAAGCTAAAATTACACAATCTTCTTCTCCTATTTTAGAAACTATTGAAGAAAATGGTTAAATTGTTAGATTGAGTCACGTCACAAGGACACTGTTATCTATATTTATATTTTAATTTATATACTTTTTTATCTTTTATCATTTAATTAATGTAAAATTTTATTTGATACACTCATATATTATAATTTACAACAGAAACTTATATTGCCTACCTTTTTAAAAGAGATAAAAAAGATGTATAATGTAACTTATTTTAATCAAATACCATTATATTTATTATTTATATTTGTATAATTATATAGGAATTTGAACCATATAAAAAAACCATTTTTTTAACTTAAAATAAGTTAAATTTATAGTTTTTAACTCAAAATAAATAATAATTTTTGAAAATATATTTTTAAAAAAATTAAATTTTTTTAAAAAAAATTAATATTACTATTATAGGTATTTTAATAAAAATAAGTGAGTTAATTTTTTTTTACCTTTGCGAAGAAGAGTGTGTAAGTTTTAAAATTGAACGGGAAAAAAAATATAATTTTGACATAAGTGTAATTTACTTAAAAAATAAGTATCGATGTTAACATCACAAATACAATTGATTTTATGTCTTATTAATTTTAAAAGATATTAAAAAATTAAAAATTTAACTATTTCATATATATAATTCTCAATTAATTTTGGATCGAATGAGAAAAGATATATAATCTACCAATAAATCCGAAGGATATCCATGCACCAGCATTAATGGATAATTAGTAATAAATATATCTTTTTTAATTAATTACTATATATACATAGTATCAGATATTTCTAATTACACATCTATTATGGCTCATTTATACTTATTAACAACTTAATAAATATCACTCGTATAAATTAATACGTAGCACTTCTCGCGTGAATATATAAGTGCGCATATAAATATTTTGTAATCTATATATATGGATAAGAAAATTAGCATGTATATATATTACTTACTATGATAAAATAAAATAGAAGCTAACTTACAAGTTAAAAGTAAAGTCCAGTATTTTCAAATAAAAGGATAAAAGCTTGGTCATATATAATTAAGGAGCACTATAAATTCAGCCATACTTTGCCAGAACTAATATTTATACTTGGTCAAACAAAAATGCATCATAAATATTATTACTTAGCATGATATTAAAAGTTAAAAAGGTGAAGCAAGTTAAAAAGTCAAACTCATTATTTCTCTTAACTTCCCCATTCCAAAGCTGCGAAGTAAATCATTCTTCTAGTGCTCCATCAAATTGGCTTCAATTTGTCAATTTGTTATTTCTCTTCAACATTTCTTTAATGATGAATTACGATTCAACATTTTGTTATTTTGTTGACCAAATTTGATTACAAACACAATCATTATTCTAACACTGATAAATTCGATTCATTCATAAATTTGGTATGTGTCATCAATTCATCATATACATATATATGTTATTTTGTTGAATGAAACAGGGATTTGCTATTGGTAATGGGCTGACCAATCCTAAAATACAGTACCCAGCATATACGGACTTTGTATTGAACATAAGCTTAATACGAAAATCTGATTATGACACTCTCAACAAGATGATCCCACCATGTTTTCAGTCAATAAAAAATTGCTGTAATATATACTTGCCCTCACTTTTTTTGAAAGAAAATCCTAATTTCAACTCTCAAAGTCAGTGTTATCGTTTTTATTCTTTTATGTTTTTATGGTAAGATGGCAATATTACTAGGGCAGAGTGAGATGGGAACTGGAAATCTTTTTTATTCTGTTAGTTATCCCTGATTAGGGATAAGAAAAAAAAATCATTTCATTGCTGATTTTATAGGAGATTTAGATGCAAGCAAAAAATTAAAAAAAATCATAAAATTATATTAAAAAAACTTTAATAAAAAATATAGTTCTAAAAGATAATAAAATATTTATTTGAATTTTAGGGTTCTTAATTAAGGTAAAGAGTGGGAGAAGAAGGATAAAGCTTGTGAAAATAATTTTGCTATTAGCATAAATAATTAAAAAGTGAAAGTATAAATAAGATATTAAATTAATATATGTAACATGATCCTATAAATCCTCAATTAATTGGGAGATATATTTGCCCCAGATCTTTATTCTCCAAGGTAGTTGTTGTAAATCATTGTTTGCTAGTTTCTGGTTGCTGTGTTGTGCTGGTTTAATTTTTTTTATTTAATTGATTTTCTACCTTTACCTCATATATAATAAATTTTTCAAAAACTTCATCCTTATTCCTCAATAAATATACTTTAGTATATCTAGAGAAATCATTAATAAAAGTAACATAGTATCTTTTACCACCTCTGGTCTCTGTTTATTTTAAATCTCCTAAATCAGTATGAATTAAAGATAATAATTCAATTTTTTTTAAGTAGAAAAATGTGATTTTTTAGTCAATTTTGTTTCTACACGAATCTCACATTAGTTAGTTTCATTAATTTTAATTTTAGAAATTAATTTAAGATGTTACAATCTCTTTATATATGTTCTATTCATATGTCCTAATCTAGCATGTAACGTCTCCTGTAACACTTATTTGGCTTACGATTTCTTTTAGTTGATTCAAAGGTTTTATATATATATATATATATATATATATATATATATATATATATATAATCATATTAATAGTTGTGTGTTACTGTTACATCTACCTGACTAAATTTTAAACTTTTTATCAAGTTATTTAATTGAGTGTCATTTGGGTTGGTCTCTACACTCAGGCTCTCTTAACATCACAATGGAATGAATATCATATACATATACATAATTATCTTAATTAACTATACATCAACATGCACAATACTAATAGATTAATCTTAACTCAACCTATTGGGAAATGGAGGCAACAATCTTGCCACGCAGTTTTCACCACCATATCTATCCATCAATTCAGGCTAATCCATATATAGATAATTTAAAATATGCTATACAAAATAATCCTTTATTAGCTTTTCTCAAAAATATCATGAAGACTAGCTCAATTCTATAATATACATATACTATCCAAAATAAATAATTTTATGTGCCCACAATGGACACTTCTTCATACTTTACCTTCCTCTCCAGCCCAATGAAACCTACACATCTAATACATGCAAACACTTATGTGAGAATTAGATCTCAGTAGCAAAGAAACCTGTTTTAAAACTACTAGCCTGTACCACCTTGTTCACATGGAAAAAACTCTACATTCTTTCATCATAAAACATAATACAAATCATATGCCATTTGGGAATGTAATGCATGCAACATATTATCATAATATTTGCTCAAATTTATGCATATACTATTAACATGTAAACTTTGAAATATGGGATGTCATTTTAAATCATCTCATTATAACTTCTCATATAAAACATATTTTTAGGTATGAACATGCCATTACTTTACTTTAAACATATGAGCAGGTAAACAACACATCACAAGAGTTATCGAAAGCATTGCCCAACGAACACCCCACGTGCCACTGTCTATATGAATGAGTTTGTGACTATTCAACCGGATCTGAGTATCATTCTCATAACCAATGGGATAGTTGTCAACTCTACCCAACGTCTCCCTTATCCTTACGGGATTGGTTATCAACTCATGGGATTATCGTCAACTCTACCCGGATCATTTCCTCTCTGCTTTTGGGGCGAATAATAATATTATGAAATCGCCATCCCTCTCCGATGGATCACACTCCCAGTATACTATTCTCTAACATATACTTTAGGGTGACTCGGCTCATGCCTATGGTCCTCCTTAACTTTAAGTACATGTTTCTTAATGACCGTTGAAAGAGGACACTAACTTAAAGTTTGCAACCATCACAATGTTTTTAAAAATTATCTTAGTTCAAGTGAATTTCTAACCATTTTAGTTCATGGCACAACCGTGGAATGCCCAACGGCCGTCCCATATTAACAAATGGGTCACTCGATCATGAGCCTATCTACCACTAGGCATACATTTGGAATACTCCCCTATTTCCTTTCTTATGTATTCTACTCTTTCTCTTTCACTATCACAAGGATCTCAACATCCAAGTGAATTATGAATCTATCATTTCACTTGTCACAAGGATCTCATCCTCCGAGTGATGCGTGACTTTGTCTCTTGCATGTACCTACTACATCCCAGGTTTAAATCATTAGTTTGAGTGAGATTTTATACTATTTTTCTCTTAAAATGGTCAATTGAGCTCATTTTTCATGTTAGAGGGCTAGCAGTCAACTTCTCCCTTATTGGCAGTCGGCTGCTAACTCATTGTCTAAAATCTCTGTTCTTGGCCGAGAACTACCAGTCGGCCGCTAGAGCTTGGCAATCGGCTACTAGCCTCGACAGTCGACTTCCAAGGGTTTGGCAGTCGGCTGCTAGCATGGAAGTATACTTTTAGGGCTGACAGTCGGCTACTAGTGCTCGATTTACTTGAAAAATTATAATTTTATCTAGAATTTAACCCCAAAAAACATGTTCTTAAATAATTTACTTAAATCATTAACTCAATGCCAACATTCAAACATCATTTCTTATTCATAAAATGCCCATAACATAGCTTAACATATTCAAACTAAGATCAAACCACATCTTTCTCACTTAGGGCAAAAACCCAACTTCACAATCATTCACAAGCATAAGAGAGCAAGGTAAATCAGCACACATTACCCAATAACAATTAGAAACACATAGAATGTAGGTTTAAAACCCCAAATTTAACTTCAAACATTTAAAATCACATTTATCAAAAAAATTTTTGCACATTTTAGAAATAGGGTTTAAGATGAATTGCTACCTAGATTCTTGAGAAAATGTGTGTTTGATGTGTTAGAAAGGTGTTCCCCTCGCTGTAGAACAAATCCCCATCCTCAAATTTATCTTTTCTTCTAAAAATTCATTCCTCTATGCACAAACTCAGCTTTTTCTCTCTATACTCGCCCTTCCCTTTCTCTCTCTAAAATTTTTTATTGCTAAAAGTGTGTGAGAGGTTTAGGGTTCAATAAGGGTTTTTAAGGAAGTTTGGAAAATTGCTTTTTAATCCTTGAGTTACTTTGTACATTTTGTCTCAGCACATTTTTCCTTTTCACTTGGTTCCTTAGCCACACTCTTCACTTAGAATTTCATTTCGTTCAGTTAAGTATATATACTAATGCAACTATATGTATTAATGCAGCATACACAAGCATTAAGATTAAATTAACAACTAACAAGAATTTCTTTAATAATATTATGAGCAGATGTTACATAGCATGTCATATATCAAAGGATTCAATCAAGTAAGCAGAAGAAGATGCATAATTATTAATATTGTCAACACTTAGTACAAATAGACCTTGATTACAGTAACCTTTCCCAATAAGTACATTATTTGTTGTCATTATAGTCTTATCATATTCAAATAACACTTTAACCTTATCCTTTCCTAACAAAGCCATAGAAATTAAATTTGCTCTAACACCGGGCACATACATAACATCATTCAAAAGCAAAGACTTCCTAGATGTAAGTTTCAACACCACTTTGTCTTTTCCTTGAACCTTAATAATTTGGGAGTCAGTAAGATAAACTTGATCTTCTCCTTCTTCAAAGAAAGAATACATGTCTTTGTTTGCACAGATGTGCTTGGTAGCTCCTGAGTCTACTACCCATTTTCTCATATCAGAGACGAAAAGGGCTTGAGAAAGCATTGCAATAATGACTTCATCATTATTGTCATCTCCTTTAACCAAATTCACATTTGGCCTAGGAGGATTATCTTTTTTTTGAAAGTTTCCTCTAACCCTCTTCTTGCATTGTGCTGTATGATGTCCTGGTTTACCACACACAAAACAACTGCCCTTTTTCTTGAACTTGGGGTTAGAATTCAAAGTTTTATAATCAAATTTCTTATTATGCTTATTGTTGAAGTTAGGATCATACCTTTTGCTATGTTGTTTCATTTTAACCAAATTTGCTTTAGTAGCCATTTCCTTTCCTTTTGCTATTTATATTATTTTCCAGTCGGTATCTTTAATGATGATATGAGTGATCAAGTTTGAGTGATAATTGTTTCTATTTGTGCTTCAGTTGTTGTTTATACTCGTTCCATGAATCTGACAATTTTTCAATCAAAATCCTAACAACGAACTCGTCAGGCAAATTAATCTTTTCGGCCCAAAGTTCTTCAATGAGTTTGTGATATTCATTAATTTGGGATTTGATGTCTTTATGCTCAATCATCTCCCATTTGCAAAAGTTGTTGATTACAAACTTCTGTTTTCCAGCATCTTCAGCAGTATACTTGAGAATTAAGGACTCCCGTATCTTGTTAGCTTATTTGTAGATACTCTAAATATTGAAAAGATCATTAGATAGAGTGTTAATGAGAGTATTTCTACAAACCTTATTAGTATATTTCTAGAATTCCTTCTGGGCGTTATCAGCTTTTGGCAAAGGTTCGACTTCAGTGAGTGTACTGACCACCCCATGCATGTCTAAGACAGTATAAATTCGTTCCTGCCACCACCTGAATTTTTTTCCATCAAAGACTTCAATTTTAGATGTATCAGGGAATGATCGAGGAAGAGGCATGACTGTAGAGACATTGGCAAAAGAAACGACAACATTATCAGTATCACTATTGTTTTGATTCACAGCTATAGCGTTGAATTATCTCTTTAGATTATTGAGGAGAATGGGTTGATATTAGTCAAATATTTGAGTCGTGTCAGGAGGACACTGATCTAAAGAGATATTTCTCAACTCCTCTGTTAATCAAGAAGTAACACTCCCCAGGATAAAACGAGCCCTTCTTACATTTTGCAAGGGAACATAATAAGACAAAATGTAGAAGTCAGAAGAACCTAGTTATTTCAGGAACGAAGCGAATGTAACTTTTGATATCGAATATTCGCATATAAACATGTAAGGCATCCGGATGCATTTGTAACTTCTATTTTTCGCTAGACACGTCCTTTAAAATTTTGTTTAAAAATAATATAATTAAAATATATAAATAAAATTAATAAAAGTATATTTCGTAAAAGAGGCCCAGTATTGCATTTATTTCGTGTGCAAGGGGGGAACCATCAGTTTTTAATTGTGTTTTTCTTCCGGTGGCCCATTGTTGTATGCGCGAAGCCCACCTTCCCCTTCCCTATTTACTTCCCTATTGTTACATTCTATTATTTATACTCTTGTTTCTCTTTTTTTCCAAACAATGTGAGACTTATTTGATACACTACATATTAATTGAAATTCTCAATAGTTCCTATTCCTACACTTCTTAAGGATGGTATCAGAGTGCTTGTGTATTCTGAGGAAGAAGATCTTATATGCAATTGGCTTGGTAAGTAGTCTATCAAATTCTTTTGAAACCTTAGTGTATATTAGCCATTAGGATCCCTTTTTTCTGTTAAAAATTTTTTTCATGTGATTGTACAGGGAATTCAAGATGGGTTGAAGCGATGGTGTGGTCAGGTCAAAATGAGTTCAAAGCGTCACCTACAGTTGCCTTCATGGTTGATGGTTACGAAGCAGGATTGATGAAAAGCCATGGACCTTTATCTTTCCTCAAGGTTTGTGTTACTCTTATGTATATATATGCAATCAATATGCATTATTCTTTCATTCCTGATATTGAATTATTGTAGAATTGATGGATATATGTTCGTGAAACAACAGTTGCATGAGGCTGGCCACATGGTCCCTATGGATCAACCAGAAGTTGCACTTCATATGCTCACAACATGGATGCTTGGCAATTTGACAGTCACAGCCTCTTAAATGCTAGCATATATATTGTGTAGTCATTACTTTTTTATGTGAACATAACTTCTTCGTGTCTAATATACATATTTGGAGGGTGGAAAATTAATAAATTAATTAAACCTTTTTCGATAATCAGATGCACTCAAATGCTGCACAAAATTTACATTTTGTTTGATTGTTTGCTGATGTCTCCTGCCTTAGAGAGCTACTACGATTCTTGGGCTAGCTAAGCCAATGAGCCTTAAATGACAAATCATGCATATTATTATTTTATTATTATTATATAATAGATATTTTCTAGGAAATTAATTGAAGCTTGGAAAAGATAAAAAGAAACTCACTGGGGACAGTATTCCACTGCTTAATTCTTCCAAGTGTGTAGGGTACTGTGTCTTCAAGAATGGACTCTAAAAGTTATCATCATCTTTCCAACTCAAAGTATGATAGAGCTATTTGGTTACGATCAAATCTGACCACACTTTTTAAATTATCTCTTAAAAAATGAGTATGTGAGGTTTTAAATTAAAGGAGAAAAAAGCATAATTTTAACGTATTTTAAAGGAGATGAGTTCAATTTACTTAAAAAAATAAGTATAGATACTAACATCACAAATACAAAGGATTTTATGTCTTATTAATTTTTTAAGATAATAAAAAAATTAAAATTTAAACTATTTCATACATATAATTCGAAGGATGCATGCTGGTGCATTAATTGATAGTTAGTAATATAAATATATATGTTTCTTAAAATTAGTATATATACATAGTATCAGATATCTCTAATTACACATTTATTATGTATCATTTATACTTTTTAGCAATTTAATAAACATCACTCGTATAAATTAATACTTACCACTTCTCACGTGAATATATATATGATAAAATAAAATAGAAGGTAACTTACAAGTTAAAAAGTAAAGTTCATTATTTAAAAAACAAAAAAGGATAAAAGCTTGGGCATAATTAAGGAGCACTATAAATTCAGCCTTTTTCTATTTTTTTATATTTCAGTATGAATATGAAACCAATAGAAAATTGTTGCACATGCCAGCAGAGATAATCTGTGCCATGAAAAATAAATACAACAACAAAAATACCAAGAAAATATTCCCAGGATACTAACATTAATAGTTTGGCATTTATGATATAATAATTAATAATAAATAGCTATAACTACACATTCATTATCGTTTATACTTATTAATAACTTATTAAATATCACTTGTATAAATTAATATTTATACTTGTTTTTGCCACAATTAATATTTATACTTGGTCAAACAAAAAAGCGTCATATATATTATTACTGAGCATGATATTAAAAGTAAAAAGGTAACGCAAGTTTAAAAGTCAAACTCATTATTTTAACATAAATGGAGGAAAACTTTGGAATGAACAGGGACCATTATAAATTCAGTTATTGTGACGCACCCTTCACAGAGCTAGACAATGGCATCACCATCATCATCCATCCTTCCCAAAATCTGTGTTCCATTTGTGTTGCTGATCTTGATTTCACCATTCTCATCAGCAACATGTCCCACCACCAATGACTTAAACTTATCTTCGACACCATACCAGTACAACCCTAAACTAGAAGCAAAGAAGCTGATTAGAGAGCTTAACCTATGTCCAAAACATTCCATTAACACAGTATTCCGTGACCCTATGTTTGTCCCTTCAGGTAAGATCGTTGAGAAGAAGTTGATATTCCCTAACCTTGCTGCTCCTGGGACCTCTATTCAAGACTTTGGTCACCATGCTGGCTATTATTCGCTTCCCCATTCCAAAGCTGCAAGGTAAGCCATACCTTACCTAAATGATTGCCTTCAACATACAAACATAGTTTGTCTTTATATATATACCTATACTCTATCTCTTTCTTTACTCTCTACTCTCAAGACTTTAATTTGTGCTTTGTTTGTATTAAAATATAATAAAATCTACAATTTGTCAGTTCGTTAAAGATTTGTGCACTAATATGTTTTTCGGATTTGTATTGAAGCCTTCATATATTAATCTTATTTATGTGGTGTCATTTCCAGGATGTTCTACTTGTTCTTTGAATCTCGGAACAATAAGAATGACCCTGTAGTCATATGGTTGACTGGAGGGCCAGGTTGCAGCAGTGAACTAGCTTTGTTCTATGAGAATGGTCCTTTTCATATCACCAGCAGCTTGTCTCTTGTATGGAATGACTATGGTTGGGACAAGGTATAAATGTATCTATATATATATATATATATATATATATATATATATAAACATGCCTTGGGATTTCAATATATACATGTTCAGTCTGATTCTATCACACTTGTTCAAATATTTTGTAGGCATCAAATATTTTATTTGTAGACCAACCCATTGGGACAGGTTTCAGCTACACTTCTGATAAAAGCGACATTCGCCATGATGAAGAAGGTGTAAGCAATGACTTGTATGACTTCTTACAGGTATTTATTATAATTATAGCATCCCTCTTCTGCCACACTAACAAACAAACAAAATTAAGATACACTAACAAGTTTCAATTACAATAATGTCATATTTTCAGGCATTTTTCAAGGAGCACCCTCAGTTCGCCAATAATGACTTTTATATCACTGGAGAATCATACGCAGGACACTATATTCCGGCTCTTGCTTACCGTGTTCATAACGCAAATAAAGCAAAAGAAGGAATTCATATAAACCTCAAGGTCTTACTCTTATTCTTACACTGATAAATTCGATTCATTCATAAATTTGATGTGTCATCAATTCATCATATACATGTATATGTTATATTGTTGAATAAAACAGGGATTTGCTATTGGGAATGGGCTGACCAATCCTGAAATACAGTACCCAGCATATACGGACTTTGCATTGAACAGAAGCTTAATCCAAAAATCTGATTATGACACTCTCAACGAGATGATCCCACCATGTTTGCAGTCAATAAAAAATTGCTGTAATATATGCTTGCCATCACTTTTTATTTTTAAACTCTCAACTTCAGAAATTTTTGTGCTCCCTAGTAAGGTTAAATTATCATGTCACCCTTGTTGATTTGTCAGCTAGACTAGGTGGAAATGCTTGCTTGACTTCGTATGGGGTTTGCACTCAAATCTTCGAAGGGATCTTGACCATCGCTGGCAACATCAATGTAAGAAACTATACAAGAACAATTTTATTTTGCCTGTGGGACTAGCTACTTGAGAGAATTATATTGAAAGTGATGATGCATTTTGAGTATATAGTAATAACTTGTGTAATGGTATATACGTACGTAATCTGCTTGCAAAACTGCAGTACTATGACATTAGAAAGAAATGTGAGGGAAGTTTGTGCTATGACTTCTCAAGCATGGACACATTGCTAAACAAGAAGGAAGTGAAGGAGGCTTTAGGCGTTGGAGACTTGGATTTTGTTTCATGCAGTGATGTAGTGTTTAATGCGATGCTGACGGACTGGATGAGAAATCTAGAAGTTCCTATTCCTACACTTCTTGAGGATGGTATCAAAGTGCTTTTGTATGCTGGGGAAGAAGATCTCATATGCAATTGGCTTGGCAAGTAGTCTATCCAATTCATTTGAAACCTTAGTATTAGCCATTAGGATCCCTTTTTTCTGTAGAAAATTTTTTCATATGTTTGTGATTGCGCTGCAGGGAATTCAAGATGGGTTGAAGCGATGGTGTGGTCAGGTCAGAATGAGTATAAAGCGTCGCCCACAGTTGCTTTCATGGTTGATGGTAAAGAAGCAGGATTGATGAAAAGCCATGGACCTTTAACTTTCCTCAAGGTTTGTGTTACTGTTAAGTATATATATGCAATCAATATGCATTATTCATTCATTCCTGATATTGAATTATTGTAGAATTGATGGATATATGTTTGTGAAACAACAGGTGCATGAGGCTGGCCACTTGGTCCCTATGGATCAACCAGAAGTTGCACTTCATATGCTCATAACATGGACGAAAGGCAATTTGACAGTCACAGCCTCCTAGATGCCTGCATATGTATTTTTTAGTCATTACATATGTGGACATAAAATTCATGTCTAATATATATATTTGGAGTGTGGAAAATCAATAAATTAATTAAACCTTTTTCGATCTTCTGATGCACTCAAATGCAGCACAAAATTTACATTTTGTTTGATTGTTTGCTCATCTCCTGCCTTAAACGTACTACGAGTCTTGGGCGGCTAGCTAAACCAATGAGCCTCAATTGACAATTCTTGCTCGCATATCATTATTATTAATAAACATTTTCCAAGAAATTAATTGAAGCTTGGAAAAAATAAAAAGAAACTCATTGGGAGAGTATACCACGAGGTTAATTCTTCCAAGTGTGTAGGGTACTGTGTCTTCAAGCATGGACGCTAAATTATCATCATCCTTCTAATTCAAAGTATGATAGATATCATACAGCTATTTGGTTGCCATCAAATCTCACTACAGTGCAAGCTCCACTTTTTTTTTTCTTTTGAAGATTACTTTTGGCAATTCTACCTATACTAAGTGTGACTTCTATAGCTGGTATCAAATCAAGATAAAAAAAGAGGATTGCATTCGGTGGTCGAAAGTTTGTATAAAATTTTGTCAAATCTTCCATGAATATGGATGAACAATGTGAATAATCATAGGATCTTACATTAAAGTTTAGTTTTGAGTTTTTATCTTTTTAACTTGATATTAGATATGCTCATTGAACATATTGAAGAGGTAGTATAAAGATGTATACTTTTTGTCAATAATATAATTCTTATTAGAGATCATAAAAAAATAAAAAAATAAAAAATTAGAGGGATACAAAAAACTTTGAATTTTGGAGATATATGGGTTCTATATAAGTAATATATATATATATATAAAATATAAATTTAGTGAAAAAGACACTGATTCAAGGCGAAAGTAAAACTTGGAAATCATTTCATACAAAAAATTATAAATTTTAAGCATTTGAGAACGATAACAAAATAATTGAAAAATAAAGAAAAATATAAATCATAGAGTTCAAGCTAAATTGATGAAATGAAAAAAAATTTAAAGTGTTATTTGTGATAGAAAAATATTATTCAATGTTAAGAAAAAGTTTTATTGTACATTTATAAGACCTACATTTGTTGTATGATACTGAATATTAAGCGATAAGAAGTCAAATAAATAAAAATTCAACGTTATAGAAATGAAAATGTAACATTGGATGAGTGATCACATTAGAAATAATAGGATTATGAATGAGTGCATTAAAAAAAAAAGTTAAAGTAGTATTTATCATAAAAAATTTAATAGTAACGTGTCTTAGGTGGTTAGTCATGTACAGAAAAGACTATTAAAGATTTTTATACGAAGAGTTGATCAGATGAAAGATAGTCCAATAACTAGAAAAAAGAAAAGACTAAATAAAATAATAAGAAAAACTATTAAGATAGATTTTATTATTAGTAATCTAACTATGAAAATAAATAACAATAGAAAACGTTGATATTACTTGATTTATATAGCCTATTTCACTTAGTAAAAAAGTTTTTTTATTTATTATTGTTGTTGTTATTTTTTATTTTAAAGATAATTTTTGGCCCAACCCATAATATTTACACATGTTACAAAGAATTTTTTCAATAATTTGACCCAAAAAAAATATTTTCAATTTGTTTTTGTTAATAATTTGTCCAAAAATATTATTTTTATAATAAAATTAAACTTTTATTTTATGTATGAAATTATTTTATTTTTAACATAACAATAAAAAAAATTAAATTATATATTTTTTTTAAAAAATGTTAAAATTATACTTTCTTTAACACTACTTAAAAATCCATATTCTTTATCCTTTAGAAATCTAAAAAATCCACAATTTAATTAATTTTAATCAAAGTATGCTTATATTTATTATTTATATAATTATATATGCATTTAACCCATATAAAAAATTATTTTTTAAATTTAAAATAAATTAGATTAATACTTTTGAACTAAGAATAAATTAAATTTTTTAAAAGATAATAGTAGCATCATACTTGTTTTTTGTGAAACTAAGTGAAATTTTAAGTTTTTTTATTTTTAGTAAAGGAGAGTATAAGTTTTTTAACTGAATGAGTATGGATTCTAACATCACAAATACAATGGATTTTATCTCTTATTAATTTTAGAATATATTAAAAAATTAAAATTTTACGTATTTCATATATATAATGTTCGATTAATTTCAATTCGAATCAGAAATGATATATACTCTATACCATTAAATCCGAAGGATTCAAGTCACCAAAAAAATATATACAGTCACCCAAAAAAAAAAACCGAAGGATTCATGCACCAGCATTAATTAGTAATAAATATATCTTTTTCAAGATTACTATATATTCATAGTATCAGATATTTCTGATTACACATTTATTATGTGTAATTTATACTTTTTAACAACTTAACAAATACCAATCTATAAATTCATAGTTACCACTTCTCACATGAATATACAAGTGCGCATATAAATATTTTGTAATCTAAATGTATGTGAAAACTAGCTAGCATGTATATATTACTTAATATGATAAAATAAAATAGAAAGTATTAAATAAGGTTATAAATTGTAAATAAAGCGCATTTAATGTAATAAAAGATATATCTATCATTGTGAAAAACTTTCATATTATTTAGACATTTAATTTTTAATTTTATACACTCATTAATATCATGTATTAAAAATTTTAATATTCAATATCGTGCATTAATTAATGGTGCATATTCAAATTAAAAAAATAAATTCTTTTATTCTAAAACTTATGTATATATCGAATGTATAACTATAATATATCATGATGCATTAATATAAAACATCTAACACACTAAAAAGTAGATATGTCTGTACTTTATATATATAATTATATTTTATCTCTTTTTCTACTCTCTATTCTGAAGAGTTAATTTGTGTTTTGTTTGTATTAAAATAAAATAAAATAAAATCTACAATTTGTCAGTTTAGTAAAGATTTGTGCACTAATATGTTTTTCGGATTTGTATTAAAAGCCTTCATATATTAATCTTATATATGTTTAAGCTGGATGCGGGGGAAATTCATGTTGAGGATGACAATATTATCTTAAATATTTTAAAAAAAATTTAATATCATTCCATTTGTGAATGATGTTCAAATAACTAATGAAATAACTAATTTGATATTAAAACAATTTAACTATATAAATCAACAAATTAATTTTTTCTTGTTACTATTTTGGATGGCATAAAATATTAATAATTTTTGTAAACATTCAAAATAAAATCAACACCAAAAAAATTAAACAAAATTGAAACGATAACAGTCGCTTCTTTTAAATGGAGGCTCGGAACAATTTGAAATTAGGTTCGGACAACAGAGCAAGGCATTTGCTTCGGGAAGCCGTTGGGCTTCAAACCTCTTTCTCTTCCTGTTGCTTTCGTTTCTCTTCTTTCTTCTTTCACATTCTCTCACTTTTGCACTCCAACGTTGTCTTTCATCTCGCTCAGAACACGAACGCAACGGAATAAAAGCAGAGGCTGAAGCATCCAAAGATTTTATTACGCTCTTTATTCTGATCGATTCCCATCCTTTATTCTCGTAAAGAAAAATCTTTCATTGTCTTTAACACCATTCATCCCAGAACATCGATTTCTTCTTCTCGTGTGTCCGTTGTCTACATTACTCTTCAGTCTTTACTTCAAAATCTTCAACCCCCTCTTCCCTCTTGCTTCTCACGGTTCTTCGTTTCTTGGGTTTCTCTCAACTCTTTCACGTTATATGAATTGGCTAGTATGAGAGGGGAGAAGATGGCCAAGAGATCTATAGGAAGTTTAATGCGGAAGAAGCTCTCTGATATCACTAACTCTCAGCCCCAACCTAAACTACCCACTATTGAAGATAATTCCTTTGAAGATTTTCCCAACAACAAGGATTGCATTGAACAACTCCTAAAGGTACAATTTTTGGTTTCTCTCATGGATTTCCATGTCATTGTAATCCTCTTCTTCCTTCATTTTTTTTCTCCCCATGAATTTTGATACAGGAAAGAGGGACATTGCTCCAACTCCTTGCGGAAAGAAAGTATCCTTTGATTATTTGTTCTTTAGATTTTGATTTTAGCTTCTGTGATTGTAATCTGCCAACAAGAAAAAAAAAAAAAGAAGAAGTAAAATTCTTGTCCAAATTTAGGAGAACTTGGTTTTTCCTTGATCAAATTTGAACAGTAAAATTGTTGAATTGAGTGGAGCTGAGTTGCAGAAACTGCGATCCAATATTCAGAAACTTCAGCTACAAAATTGGAATCTTGCTCAATCAAACAGTCATATGCTAGCGGTTAGTTTGCAATATGCATTGTGAATATAATTGATTGGTTAAATTATTCTTTTATCCCTATATTTTTACTCAATTTAATTTGGTCCCTATAGTTTAAAATTTTAAAATTGACTCCTTGTAGTTTAAAAAATTTTGAGTTTAGTCTCTACTCTTAAATTTTTGTTAATATTCTATTAAATTGTCTTGACATGCTTATTACGAAGTTTAAACTACAGGGGCCTAATTAAAAATTGAGAGTACAAGAATAATTTAACCTCATTTATTATAGTATAAGTTGAGGGTGATAATAACTGAGTGTAGCTGATTTTGCAGGAACTTAATTTAGGAAGGGAAAGGGTGAGTCCATTTCTCCAACCTTACTGGAAGCTAAGCTAGTGAGCCAAGACTCCAATTTAAATAGCATATTGCATATTTTACTAAAACCCTTTGGTAATACTCATTTCAGATAAAAGTGCTGCAACATGAAATTTTATGTAGGGCTGCCTTAATTCAAGGAACAAACTTGGAAGTAGAGGTATGCTCTAAGCTTGTGTTCTGAACTCTTATTGAAATCAATTTGATAGCAGCAAGCAGTGAACATGAGAAATGATAGTCCTGTGTTTATTGATCCTTAGTTCCTACAATGTGGTATAGGAAACAACTTGGTTTATAATTTTACTGCACAAAAACTTAATATTTTAGCTTTATGAATAAATCATCTTTGCAGGGAAAAGTGGGGATGAAGAGTGAAAATAATATTCCACTGTCTCAGGTGCCTAGGCCAAACCCATTATATATGTGTTTGCCATATTGATTTAGAACTGATGAATGGTATTTCTTATATTTGTAACTCTGCTATTTTCTATTTGTGTTGAGTGACTTCAGGAAGTAGAGGAAAGAGCAACACAGCCATCGCCTAAAGCTAGCAATGAAGAAAAAAACCGCAATGGGAATAAAAGAAGAAACATGAGGAGTAGATGTGAATTCTAAGACTATGTTCCTCTGAAAATTTATGATTTGTTTTTCTTGTTAATCTTGTATAACTATGCTATATATGTAACTTTGCAGCTACTGGTTCTACTACTTCCACAAAGAACACAACCAAATATAAGGTTGAAGACAAAAGGTTAGTTCTTAGTTCACACTTGAATGTCATCAAGGGCCTTTCTAATTTCTTCATCTTTCTTGAGAATGTTGACAACATTTCCTCTTGTGCTGTGCTTAGGCCACGTTTGAGAAGACATTCTGCTAGGTTCACAACACATGAACACGAAGCATTGGAGGACTTGTTTGAGTTAGAAGATGCTAAATATTCTGTCACTGAAGAAAACTCTGGTTTAAGAAATGAAGGCCCAAGATCTTCATTAGGAAGACCATTGCGAAAAGCAGCTGAGAAGGTTCAATCTTACAAGGAGATTCCTTTAAATGTCAAAATGAGAAGACTGGAATAACCCAAATTAATCTGTTTTCTTGTCATCTCAATCTCATTATTTTAGTATATATGATTGGATCGTCTGTGTATGTTGGATCCAATAGTTGTTCGTCTGTATTGCTATGTTTGTTGATTCAATTTGAGTTATTGGAATTGGGCTTTCTTCCGTTTGGGAAATCCAATGGGTTGAGCCCATTTGTGAATTACTATGTTATTTGACTAAAATGAAAAGCAATAAAGAGAATGACACTAAAATATATATAAATAATATAGAGATTAAAGGTTAAAGGCAAAAGAACTTTTTCTAGAAAAGCGATTACTAACCAAATTGTGGAGGCATGTGAAGAGAGGCTTATAGTCAATACCACAATTGCTGCATGTTCTTCCATGAGCCAAAGGCATATAGAGCAAACCGTGTGGGGCCTCCTCTTAAGTGCTTTTTCTTTCCATTTTTATGCCTAATTTCACTACTAATCCTTTCTTTTAAGACAATCATATCAATCATAACCCATATACCTACTTACACACACATTCTTTTGCTTCTCCCTCATTCCTTATGAAAGAGAATCTTGTGTGAAGTACTTCTGTTTATAAAGTAAAAGAAGATATAAATAAAAATATATCTTAAATGAGTTAAAGTTAAAAAAAAATTTTCTATGTTTCTGTCTCTCTCTTACTTTACGAATTTTACTTTTTTATCATACTTTCAAGTTTTAATTATAGATTCAGATAATTTTCAATAAGACTCATGAGTTCTTCTGATTTGGCCACGCTGCAGTATCTAAGACTAACTACCAAATCAAAATCACTCACATGCCTCAATTTCTCTTTTTAAAAAATTGAATCAAATTATAATTTATAGATTTTTGAAAAATGTTTATTCATGAATTTATAGAATTCTTCTCACATGCAAAGATTGGGTGGGAGGGAATAATGGGACAAATGGGCCGTCACTTTATCACACTTCGAGACCCAAACCGCGTTAATTCACGGACTATTTTGAAAACTTTTCATTTAAAAAGAAACCTTTTTCTTCCAACTAAATTTGGATTTTATTTTGGACCAAATTTAAGCATGCAAAAAATGGAATAAGTGAAAAAAACTTCGAAAGACTCAATTACACGAGTAGTCAGTTATAAAAAAATATATTTTTAATCCAACATTATGTTCATAGAATATTGAATTTATGTCATGGTGTGACATATTCATATTCCCTCTCTCATCATAATCAACACTCAAAACCAATAAACTTAATTTTCCAATTCAATTTTTCTATCAATATACACTCGAATTAATATAAATTATACATAAATTTATCACATATTAAGAGTTTAATAAAAAATAAAAAATAGATATATATAATTATTTTTTAAATTGTACTATTTTCAATTTTTTTCATTTGGCCTAATTGTGTCACTGTCCTAGTAGAATTTGTTTCTAAGAGGAGGGTACTAAGTATGTGATGATTTGCCTAAATGATTAAGTATAATAACTCAAATTTGAAAATTTTAATATAACCTAATTGATTAATTCAGCATAAAAGTTTAGTTAATTGTGGTCCCAACTTTTGTGTTAACGACCTCTTGGGATTCCCAAGATCCACACTACATGATATGATTGGGGATCGAATTGACGACCCACCTAAAGACTTTTTATAATTTGTGTTTTTAAAGAAATTTGGTTCCAAGTGACCCATTTTTCTTCTTAATGTTATTTATTTTTCTTGGGTGAATTTCTTTGAGTTATTGGAGCCCACGCGGTTTTAAACAAAGTTGGCATCCATGACCATGATTCTCTAGGGTACCCCTCCCGACAGGTATTAGCCGTTAGGACCCCACTAATTGTATTTGTGGACTAATTAACCACTCCCTTAATTTTCTATCTCATTTTCTCACTCAATGTCTTCAAGCCTATATTCCCAAACTCATCTAACTAAGTGTTTCTTCGTTTATTATTTATTACACTAATTAGTCAAGTTGATTTGATCATCCTAGTCTTATAATAAATCATTTCTAACTAATATTTCCACTTCTTCATCATCTCATGTCTCTACAAATATATTGATTTAAATGATAAATATATTTTTTTAAAATAAGATATTAGGCTGGAATCTTGTGTATCAAATCTTTTTAATTAATTTTATTTTCTATAGGTGTCATTGTAATGATAAAAATTTAGAATAAATTATACTCTTTCTCTTTTCTGTTTTAAAAATTTATATTTTTTTTAGAGATGAAAAAATTTATAATTTTATTTATTTTAACTAAATTACCCTTATGTTTCTTATTTATTTAATTAAATATTTATTTTACTAATATAAACAAAAATATTTTTAACTTAAAATAAAATAAATTTATTATGTTTAACTCAAAATAAATAAATAAATTATAATATTTTTAGATGATTAATAATGTCATTAATTAAGAATATTTTAATTAAAATAGGTAAAATTATAGATTTTTTAATCTTTAAAAAAAAGTGTAAGTTTTTAAAATTGAGAAAAGTGAAATGTAATTTTAACATTTTTTTTAAAAAAAAAATGTAATTTACTCAAAAATTTATTGTCTATGAATGAAATTTGGAAACTTTGTTTAAAATTAAAACTATGAAATCGAGAGATACAAACTACATATATATGCACGAAGATTTGGTTGCTTGACATAAAGTGAAGTCGATTGTCACTTCAATGTTATTTGGTTGATCCATTACCATTTGTAATATTTATATTATTGAGACCTGTGACACGACCAAAAGCCTATTCTTCAGGTGTAATTTATACATTATATATGTATTATTAAGATTAATTTCATATATATATATATATATATATTTGGGGGCATAATTTAGAAATAAAAGTGGAGGAGTCAAAAAGATGGTAGAATATTACTTTATTCACATACGAGCCTCTTTAACTGTCCCCAAAAGAAATTAGTTAGTTCTTTTCAAGAGTCATTGTGTTTTCTGTAACGACACAATCTAAATCACTTTGATAGATGTTATAACTAGAGGAATCATTATTTGGAAACACAACGTTTTTTTATTGCCATGTATCCTTAATTCAAGCTTTGACAATAACGTATAATCATTTATACCCACCCAAATAAAAACCCCATAGTTCATATATTTTCTCCAAACTCATCATATCATAAACACATATAATTGTCTCTCTCATCATAGTAATATAGTCAATTATGTTTTCAATTAATATATGAGAAAAAATAACATTGGACAGACATTAATAATTAATTAACTAACTCTTCATGAAAGATATTTCGTTGCAAATATTACTTTTAACTCTTTCATGCGTCATATTATTCTCATTATTAGTCTCTAATTAACAAAATGCTACCAAAATTTGTACCACAATTAAATTACTTTAACTGCATCACATTCACATGAAACCTTTCGATTCTACATTTTCTAGTTAGTAATTCAAAAGCAATAAAGAATTTTCAAAGCATATGGAAAAATCGAATTACAGGAAAAATGAGAAAGATATATGTTTGTTTAGAAATGATCCAGAATTTGCAATTTGGGTATATATATTTTGTTAGAGTAAACGTCACTTAAAGTGCCAAAATCAGAGGATATATATGTGTTCATGTAGCTCTTACGTGTTGATGTCTTTTTTGAAACGAAGTTCTTATATCCATGCATGCTGCCTCAACATCGGGATATATATTATATTTGGCCGACAAAGTACTGTCAACCACACATTTTTATTTGGATTTGGCTCAATAAATGAACCCATGAAAAATTAGTTTAATTAATAAATAAATAAATTATAAATCTACATGTATTATTAAATAAAAAAATCAAATCATAAATAATAAATAATTTATGTCTATTTATGTTTCAAATTTATTTTTTATACTTATAAAATAAAATAATTACATTAATATTTATTATTAAAAAAAGATCCAAATCTTAGTTTAAGAAATACAACTCAAATAAATTCTATATATTTAGTGACTGTTTAACAAATTAGATCCCCCACTTTTGTAATTGTTTCTTTCAAACATAATATTTGGGGGTTCAATTCTTGCGGATGTTGCTTCTTTGTTTAAATTTTAAAAAAAAAAAATGCTTGCCAATAACATCTTTAATTGCAAATTATCATTTATAGTTTATCTTTTTTATTCTCATATATATATATATACATAAAAAAAATTTAGACATAATTTTTATATTTTTTTAATCAAATTTTTTAATTAAAAATTAATACACTATAATTTATATAATTTATTTTTTATAATTATATTTTAAAAAAATTTGAATATGTTATTTTAATTAAAAAAATTTGATTGAAAAAATATATATATACAGCTTCTAATTATTAACTTCATATTAGTAATATACGTAAATATGTTGAACTCAAGAGTCTCCACAAATACGATAATGTGGGGACATTGTTGATATCATTATTTTTTATTTTAAAATATTAATAACTTAACGTAGAATGGGCAATTATTCTAGTAATTAAAAGGTTAGAAGATAATATGACGCATGCATATAATGTCTCCCTCTTTTCTTAATGCTGGGATATACATCACTTTTTCTAAAGATATCTTCTGTGCATTTTTCTACGAAAGATCAAAAGGGATGGGTCTCAAGTTATAAGGACGTGCTCTTGACTTTTTCTTGTTGTCTGATTAATAAATATCCCTAATTAATTGCTATTATTATCCTATGTCTATATAATTCATGTATTAATTTATTTTGATTTTTCATATTATACCAAAGCTTCATAACGTGCCTAAACACAAACATGTATATATATATATATATATACATATACACACGCGACTTTGAAGACAGTCACTGCAATACTACTACGCCATGTGCTTAATTCTCTAATTATCATTAGACCAAAATGAGTGTGCCAAAATCCAATCCTTATTCTTTGCTAATTGAAGGTTATTTTTTAGTATGAAATTAATTTTAAGTTAAAAAATAAAAACTATAGGAAAGTGGCATCTTGCACGCTTGTTAAGACGTATAATTAGTTTAATTGGCACGAATTAATTATTAATTAAAAGGGTAGAAAGTATAAACTTTAAGTGGCGTAGTGGGCAACGTAAAGGCCAAAAGTTTCTCAAATTCTCCAACCCTGCAAGTGGACAACATAGTAATGCCATTTCTCTTCACACATATTAATATATATTATTTAAATGAAAAAGAAACAAAAACAGAGAGAGAGACATGATTCAAAAACAAAACAAAACAAAACAAAGTGGGCATAACTCTATACACAAACAGTGGTTGGGACCTTACTAATTAATGAAAGATCAAAATCAAAGTCTAAAATCGTAAGTAAAGTTTCAACTTTCAAGTACTTGCTGTCTGGCATCTTCCCCACCAAGCTGTCCTTTCAACTATAATGCTTAAGCTTGCCGCTTCCTCAGGCATATATATTGCCACACTCTCATTTTCAGAAAATTTTAAAATTTAATTCTTAAAAATTCAAACTTTTTACTGTAGTAGTTTATTATTATACGTATAATTTGTTTTGAAAATAATATTGAATTGTTATAAGTTTGGGCAAACCCAAATTAAACAAATCTGAAGAGATAATAATGAAATCATATCCAGATGGGACATAAAGGTAATTCGGCGCCCCATTTTATTCCTTTTTTGGGTTTTGGGGTTTTGGAGTTTGTATTATCAATTTGGATTTACCCTTGCCTTTCTTGGAAGTAAAAAACAATAATTAATAAATAAGCATATGTACGAGAATCATGTATAAACAATATATAAATATTACACAAGTAATTAAGTAGGTGACCAATATCATAATACGTAGGCAGAATTAAGTAATTACTTTAA
The DNA here is from genome assembly GCA_031216115.1 of Senna siamea. NCBI lineage: Eukaryota > Viridiplantae > Streptophyta > Magnoliopsida > Fabales > Fabaceae > Senna > Senna siamea. The sequence continues at coordinate 19,045,783 of CM062356.1, forward strand.
CTTTCATTCGTCGTATATATGTTTAACGGCCATGGTCATAATAAAATGGTTAAATGGTATGTCTAGGAGGTTGGGACAGTACACGTGTCTTTATTCATATATATTTAAAATAAACAATTAATTAATAAATTATTTATTAAAATAAAAAAATTTTATTCAAGATAGATATAAATATAAATTTTATAAAAAATTTTATAAAAAAATTTTTATTTTATCATTATCGACTCAATAAAAATAATTTTTAAGTTTAATATAATTTAAAAATATTTTAATTTTTTAAAAAAATATATGATTAGTTTGTAGATTACCTTAATTGATCAAATTAATTAATTAATTACTATGATTAGTCCTACGCAGGATCAAATTAATTAATTAATTACTATGATTAGTCCTACGCAGTAGTGTTAGCTAGGGTGTTGATTTAGTGAGATGGAAGGGCGATTTGTTTCCTTGAAGGAGGACTTTTGTTGTATGATGGGGGTCCATCACCTTTCTTTGAGAAAATATTGGTGGGAAAGTTTGGTTACCAGCTCCTCTTTTTTCTACCAATAAAACTTACGTAATTAATTAATGCTTGACCCTTTATAAGACATTAACATTGTTGAGTGAGACAAATAGATATTGAAATGCCTAAGATCTAATCTTTAAGGTCCTATTCTAAGGTGGTATCCTATTTATGCATCAATATAGCACATGAACCCATATCTCAAGTCAAAAATGAATGCCATGATTTTTCTTTATTTTTTGTTTTCAAGTGCACAATTTCACATCCCTTATAATTCTTTTATCTGGATTTTGTCAAAAATGGCATGCTGAATATCACAATCCTTTCTTACTATTTTTTTAAGAAATTAAAGACTGTGTACTGTATGTGTCAAGTTATAGGTTAAGAGATTTCATGATGAGTGATTTTATAAATAAGAATTCTTTCGTATACATTTGTTCTTGTCTGATATCTCTCTTTAGATATCATGTTTTTGACAAGAGGCCAATTTCATGGTCTGTTGGCTTATTTTTGGAATTATTGAAATACTTTGATCCAAAAAAAAAAAAATTATCCTTATGTTATTTTTTTCACGTGAAAAAATTTAAATTTGTGATTTCATCCATTAATTCAATTATTTATACACTTTAAGCAAAGGAATTAATACATAAATTTGTTACATAATGAAATAAAGATTATAATTTAAGATGACTTGCTAACTACTCTTGACACTTTATATATCATTAAATTAACCACAATGAAAAATGACTATGTGAAGTAAAAGAAAAATTTGCAAACTTTTTGTACGACCAAGAAGCATAAAGTTAAGAGGTTTTGGTAATTAAAAACAAGAATTGATTAAAATATATTGATATTGAATTGAAGTTTTCAAATTTAAAAGGGCCTTTTGATAAATTAAAGTGGGTTTAATTACCTACTTCAGAATAGCCAACTGGATTGAACAGAAAAATCAAAGAATTAATTCCAAGGATGAAAGAAAATGGGGAAGGAAGAGAAGACCGTGGAGGTGAGATTTTCAAAGAAAAAACCAATAATTTAAGCTAGCAAACAAAAATTCTCTCGGAATTTTAAGTGAAAGTTAAAAGAATCATACCTAATTGAACTTTCAAGAATGTGATCTCAGTTTAAATTACTCATAAAAGCTTTGATTTTTTTACGCAATATTAGTCATCTTCCCATATTCAGGTAAAGTTCAGACAAAATCCCTTTAAACTTTGTCAATATGTGTATAGTAGATGGAAAAACAGTCAACCAATACAAACAACTTATAATACAGACCTATATACGGATGGTATTAATATTAATGAAAATGAAAGACTTCATTTTTCTTATTTTTCCTCCTCTTTTTACATTATATAAATATAATTATAAACGAATTTTTCAAATTTAATTTTTATCTATGCTTATTGGGGGTGCTTTATTACTTATTTTTTTTTATGTTAATAGTCATTTCTACCCCATAATCTCAAGTATGAATATATAATTTTCATAGCCTTATTAGCATTTTTCATTAATAATGATGAAAGAATGCAAAATGTACATCTAGAATTTAAAATTTATAAGAATTAAATACTAATCTTTCAGGAATTAAATGAGAAAGAAATTTTTAAAGACCAAACTATAATATATATTAATTATTAATATAATTTATATAAAGAATTGAAAAAATTGTTGAATCAAGAATCAAGAGCCGACAACTATAAATCGAAACCTTAATGTTTTTCGTCCCATGTAATTTTTTTTTTTAAAAAAGAGAGAATTGAAATTATATAAATCCTACTCTAGATGTACTTGAGTGTTTAGGCGAAGAAGCAAAATCAAAGAGAGGCTCTAAATTGAAATTGTACAACACAAACAAAATAACGGCTTGGATTTACCCCACGAACGCAGCCCCCGTGTGCGACTAAAATTAAAAGGTTTTACCAATGCCCTACGTCTAAAAAGCATGTATTTTTTCTATTAAGAGGAAAACAAAAAAATTTAATTCTTAATTTATTTAAATTAAATCTCTTTCAAAATCGATCTCTTATTTATTAATATATATAATATTACTGAGACATAATCTAGTTAAGAAAAAGGTACTATTTTTTAAATACCAAAAATTTAAAATCTAGCTATACGTGGATTTATTTTTAATTCAAAGGCTGAGAAATTATCAAGATTTCAAAATTTTTTCAGAAAATAAATAAATAGAAGAAGACGATGATGGAAGTAGAACGAAGGCTTTGAAAATGGGAGGTCAAGTCCAGTATTCCAGCCCTTCAATTTTGTTATTATTGAGAAATTTTAAGTTGAATGAAAGGAGTTTTCTTCTGTTTTTTTGGAAGGATCTCTCCTGAAGAAATTTCTTAGTCTTAGTGAAGATTTTTCTTCTTCTTAGATAAGAAGTTTATTGTAAAGATTTATATATAAACTTAACACATTTGTAACAAAAAATTTTAACAATAAAAAAAAATTGAAAAGACTTAATCCGCATAAAAAATTAAGAGATATGTTGTCGCTTCTCATATTTCTATGTATTTTTTTATATTTAAATATTTATTATATATAAAGTTTGAATTGTAAATTTTCACTAGTTCAACTAATATTTTGTAAGGTGTATTACTCCTTTCACAGGTGTTCTTGTACTTTCTCACGAACAAGGTTATTATAATTTAATGTATTTATTCCCTTGTAAAATTATGTGAATGTGTGCCTTAGCCTCTCTCTATGCAATAAAATATTAATTTGATAAAAAAAAAGGTTGAATGAAAGGGACGAGTGTTGTTCTATTTGAAGGTAAAATTTGCCATCTGTTGTGTTGTCGAATAGGTAAACGATTACATTTATATGTAATTTTTTTTATATTTTTTTTATAAATTTTTTTAATTAAAATAAAATATATAAATTTTTTAAAAAGTTAATGAATTATACAAAATATATATAGTTTAATTTTTAATTAAAAATTTTATAATAAAATATAAAAGTAATACTTAATTTTTTATTTTTACGCAAATGGGTACAATTAGAATAGGAGACGCAGTAAAGTAAAACCGTAAAAGTACAACACTTGACCAATCAACGTTGCTTTCTTGCTCCCACTTTTATGCCTTCTGCAACACTGTCATTTTCATTTATCACTTATTACTAAATTACTACTTACGGAAACCAAATCTTTGTATCCTTTGGAGAGTGAAATTGCTCAAACATTTATAATACAAGATTACATCTTTCTTAAATTTTGTTTTTCAAGACTAAATATTGTATGTGAAGGTGATTAGTAGGTCTCAATTAAGTAATGGATTTATTAAATGAGTAAACTTTATACATTCTGTAGTTTTAAAAAAATGATAATATACTAGAGAGAGAGAGAGAGAGAGAGAGAACATTGAATATTGAACTGGGCATTTCTTAAGTCATTTGTTGTTTTTTAATACATACTTCAACTATTTTGTTGTTGTGATTTGCATAATTAGTACCAAAAAGAAATTGAGAGAAATAATCTCACAAGGTAACAGAAATGTTTGTTTCTTCTTTTTTTTTAATGCTTTTCTTCAACCCACAAGGGGCAACAGTAACTAGGACTCCTTCTTATAAAAGACCTTGAACGACCCAACATCCCCTAACTCTGTCCCTCCTTTTTCCTCTTTCCCTCTTCCCTCTCATTATCTCCTTTCTTCTCTTCTCTCTTTCTCGGTCTCTGAAATATATCTCAATTGTCATCTGTAAGAGCATGGACAATCAACGAAGCCCTCTGCTTAGTTGGGCTTACTACTGCCAGGGAAAGGTAGCTACTTTCTTTAACCCTTCTATTCTTACCATTTTTCAGTGACTGATGCTGCCCAATAATGTGTAATGGGGCTTATAATCTTTGGATTTTGATGACTAATTCCTCATTTTGTGTTGCATAACTTTGATAATATAGACAATGGAGGAGCTGAGGCAGTTCCTCTTGTGCACTACTCTGGAGCTGGAAGAAACAAGAGCTGCAGCACAAGAGGAGCTCAGAAAGAGGGATGATCAGCTTCTTAATCTCAAGGATCTGCTCAACAAAGCCATCAAAGAAAGAGACGAAGCACGTGAGAAATGCCAGAAACTACTCTTGGACAAGCTCGTTTTCCAGCAACAACAACAAGCTGCTCCTCTGTCTGGAGTTTCCAGCATTGAAGACGAACCCAGAAGAGGAATTGACTCCAACAATGGCCTCTCGTCATCAGATTGTGAAGAAAGCATTGTTTCTTCTCCAGTTATTGACCATTTCCCTCAACCCCACTTGCCACCGCCACCGCCACCCCAATTGACAGAATCCATGATTGAGTTGGCGCCTGAGAAGCCCTTACCAGAAAAGGGTAAGCTTTTGCAGGCAGTGATGAAAGCAGGTCCTCTGCTTCAGACTCTGCTTCTGGCAGGACCACTTCCTCAATGGAGACACCCACCACCACCACTCGATTCTTTCGAAATTCCTCCGGTTACCATTCCTTCACCACCTCCGGCGCCGGCGCCGCCGTCACTACAGCCGCAGCTCCTCCATCAAGATTCCTTTGTTAACACTAACGGTACTAGCAGCACTCCCACCAACTGCGGAAGAGTTAGTAGAAAGAGGGCTTTCTGTCAGGGCTCTGATTCTCCTACAGAGGCTAAGTACCAGAGGGTTATACTCCCTTGACTGCCACCAGATTTACCCTTACCCAATTAGTTTATAATTTTACATATTTACAAGCTCTTAGGATTAAAGGTTAGAACTTAGAATATGAAATTGAAAATGGCAAGCTGGGTATGCGACTGATCTAGCATCTGTACAGTGGTTTGTTCTAGAAAACAAGTTATTCCGATTTAACTCAGTAAGACTTAGGCTTTGAGGCTATTCATTTTGGGTGAAGAATATGTAATCGGCATTTTCGCCTCTTCACATCCTACTTTTGCTTCGTTTTCTCTGAAATTGTAATGTAACTAAGATAATACTTTAGTCTAGCAAGTAATGGCAGTGTGTGTAGGGTTTGTGTGAGAGATTGATGTATGAGATTGAAAATGAAGAGAGGGATTGGGAAGGGGATGGTTGTGGAGTCGTTGGGTGTCACTGTGTCCAACGACCAAAGGGAAGGTTTTGAGCTCTGCTTGTCGGGTTGGGTGGACCCACAAATCAGAATCAGGATCTGTTATTAGTGTGATGTATGATTATATTAAGCCTTTGCTACGGAGGTTATCATTACTTAACTCTAATCTTGTGTTTCATTGTAGTATTTCTTCTCCTTTAGTATTTACTATTTCTCTAAAGCTTTTTTTTTTTTTTTTTTCATTGGTATCTGCTCCCACTCAATTTGTTTTTGTGCTTCTTTAGGAGCGCGCGAATATTTCTGCCTGTAGAGGAGCAGATAATGTTGACTAATCTCTGTTTTACCCATCATATTCAATGAAAAGCATCGCTATGACCCCAGAAAATAAAAATGTATATATTCCACAAAACAAAGGATGTATGCTGGATTATGGTATAAAAAGTTGAATTGTATTGTAACCAGAAAAAAAAAAGTAGATTATCGGTGTTTACTGTTTAGTATACATTTCTTAATTCTACTACAGCACGAAACTTATCCCACAATTTCATCATTTGTCTTGCATAAGAAACTTCTCGTCACCGAAGAGTCCTTGTCTTTTTGCCCCGGTTTAACACTGGGTGTGTTTGGATTAAAAGGAAAAGAAAAAAATTCTAAAATCTTTTCATTTTTTTATTTCTAAACAAACAAAATTAAAAATTTTGTACTAACCATTCTTAAAATTTCTCTTTCATTAATTTTTATTATTTTAAATTAAAAATTTTTTGAAAAAACTTCAAATAAAAGAAAGAAAAACTAACCCTTAATTAACATTTGTTTTTCTTCCTCTCCTTAATCCCAAACACAGGTCCCACAAAGAAAATAATTTTCACGGTCCACACTAACTAGATATCTTAAGAAATTGTGATAAGGGGTACTGTGATTATAAATTATAATCTATAATGAGATCATGTAATAAGTTAGTAAATTAATAAAAATTCATCAAAATCGAGGCATCAACAAACTCTACCATTTGTAACATTCACTTTAATGGAGGTTTATTAATTCATGGTACTACATAATACATTATATGATGATGTGAGGTGAATAGAGGTAACGGAAGTCAGAAGCCATATGGATAAGAATGTCCAGGGAAGAAGCAGGCCATGTTACTGCAGAAGCACATCAAAGATCATGTGGCATTGACCTGTGTGTCTCTTGTGAGGTTAGAGGGAGATGCACTGAGAAAATTGCTTTCCTTGTTGGTACTCACATCACATGCAGCTAGCTCTGCTTACTATACCAACATCACGTCAAAGTAAATGTATCCTTGCCGAAGACGGCAACAAAAATTCCTAAGAAACACGCTAAGCCAGCCAGCAACATCCTCAACAGTAAAAAAATCCGCTAATGGCGCGACTTCTGCTTCATTACACTAGACATTACCAAACTTTGTCAATCGGAGGTTGAATATGCGAACTACAGTCCTGTTTCAAAAAAAATACCAACTTTAACATTTCTTAACACCTGGCAAGCCATTTGATTCATTACCATCTCGGCTTCAAGCCTTCGAGTTCAAATGTACAGAGGAATGAAAAGCGGGTTTCAAACAGAGTTAGGTGGGCTTATCTGTTTGTGCCAGAAAGCGAGGAGACTTGAAGATTAACCTTGCGTACCACGTGTTGCTCAAAACATTAGGCAGGCCTCTACCTGTGTCTCCTGCACGTTAATCATTGTACCCAGTCCATTTCTCCCAATACCTCAGGCTTCCAGAAGAGTCTTGTAACCCTCCTCCATGATGGAATCCTTCGGTGTTCTCTGTTAGATCCTTCTGGGCTTTCAATGTTGAGATAGAGACATCCTGACTCAGAAAGCCCTATCAATTTTTCACAGTTGTGAAATTAAAGATAGAGCTCCACAACGCCAACACTGCTCTGGTAATCATTTGACAGATAAGCTACGGCACATTTATTGGCAGTACCCACCAGGGATCTACACATTGAAATTCTATGAAAGATGAACATGCGCAAAATGTTAAAGCAGTATTCTTTGCCAACACTAGCACTGTTGAAAACCTTAACAGCTGCACAATGTTAAACGTACAAAATATACATCTGCCAATCAGTGCTAGGTGCACATGGACCCTTCTGAAAAATGAAATAAAAGTTCCTATAATACGACACGATTTAGATGATACAATTAGGCATACAAAATTAGAAAAACTATTACATGGAACGGATAACAAATTACAAAATCCATATCACATTATGCTTATTGCATAGCCTTGGTTTGAACCCTCCAAGATCTTACTCTGTAGAAAAGCAATTATGCAATCTGACCAATGCTTGAATAGAAAATTTTGCATCGGCATATCTGAGATGTTTCTGGTTTAAATAAACATCTTCCAGAAAGTGTGCAACAAGAAAACTTTTTTCCCTCAATCATCTTCTTCATCCTGGTTGTTTGGATGATTGTGTTTTTGAGCAGAATACATTTCAGCAACCTGAAAATAAATAAGTAAAGGACTAAATAACCTAAAACTAAAGCAAGAGATGACATTGACCAGAGAATTCAAATTTCTATTCCCATGGTTCTCTTAACCAATCTTTTACCATGTATTATGAGTCTTATTAAGATTATTTTTTACCATCTCAGATGACGAGGCTTGTTCAGGGGCTTTGTCATCCCGAACTCGAACTAGACGAGGAAACCGAAGAGATATGCCCTTTATTAGGAAAGACACAGCATCAATAAAAGGAAAAAGCAGCTATATTGGAAATTGAACAATGATAACATGCAAAGTACCAAAGTGAAATGAAACTTTTTAAGTACTTCCATATCAATGCATTGTTTGTACCTTATCTGAATCTGCTATGCCCACTGCAGCACGGTGAACAGGGCTAATAGTCAAGTCAGCGGCTTTCACCTCCCACACCTGGATGGAACAAAACATATAAGAAATAACAAAAAACTTTCCATGATTAAGTGCACAGCATTCAAGTGGTCTTACTGATTGTTTTTTTTTTTTTTGGATGATAGATATTTCTTATTATGATGCACACACACTACACTAAAGGAGCCATGACTGTGTCCAAGTCCGACACTCATCAAATACAGTAAAACTTCAAATTGCACCAAGACAAATTTAGTTTTATTGTCATGTTTGTGTCCATGCTTCTTGGGTTCCTCACGACATAAATTAATAAAGCATTTTTTAATAGAATCACATTAAATTCATGTCACCTCCAAAATCTTAACCTCTTACCTGAAAGTTAAACTGCTACAGTAGGTGTCTACTAAGTAAATATACTCGAGGATAAATGCAAAGCAAGTTATATCATATGTAAATTCCATTGGCCTGGGAATAATGAACAAGAAAAATGTGCACATAACTATAGCCATTATCTTCCTTATTGTAAATAGTATCCGGTAATATAGTACCAAGGACATTCATTGAAACCAGAAGAATAAGTATCATCTAATTTGAGAACTTGATCATACTTTGGTGACCTTTCAGCCATGATCAAGTGGTATCAGACCATCATAGCATCAACAGTATGAAGAAGCTTTCAGATCTTCTATTGAAGCAATAGGAAATTCAAAACAAGTACACAATAATACCAGAAGAGGTAGGTCTGTGACAATTCATTGGAATAATAAATTGAGACAAGGAATTAAGAAACAAAATTAATGCAGATTACCAAGCAAAGATAAAATTAATCATACCTCAGAGGCTTCAAACCAGACATCAGGATTGATTGTCTCAGCATATCGATAATATGGCTGCAATTAAGAAGAAAGTTTAAATCAGTCCATATATTATTAATCACAATTATATATAAACCAGGTTCAGGGAGATTGAACAAGAGGAAAGCAGAGACCTTTGGCTTGGGAATCACTTTAGAACGAAGACTAGCAGACCTATCTTCAAGCATTGCCTCAGAGAATCCCGTGCCTAATCACCATCACATGAACCTTACTAGGCAGAATTAATTCTAATAAAAAAAAGGACTCAGTAGTGACTTAAAATGATAAAACTAACCTATTTTACAGATGCTTTGAAATTCTTCATTATTGCTGTCATAGCAAGCAAGGAGAAAAGCACCATACACCCCTACAGAGACATCATCATGCCAAAAGTATTTAAGGCACCTTTAAGCTAAAAGCATACAACAACAGTACAAAAGAAAATATGAAGGTAGCCAGGCCTGGACTCGTTTCAAACACAAGGCAAACATTGGAGACAATTATCTTAAAATGACAGTGAAAGCAAACATTCAGGTATCTCATTATCAGATATGATCACCTGTACGCTTCCCACGACCATGGAAAGCAGCAATAGGTACCAAATCCAGAGAGTCCCCTATACTGGAAATTAGAACCAATGAACAAAATGAAATTTATCAATAAAGAGAATTTTTAAAGGAAGTCAATGTCACATCCCTTACTTTTCCAGATAATCTTTCTTCAGTTTTAGCCAGTTCAGTGACCGCTTGGAAGGTTCATATGTAGCATCTTCATTTAAAGTTTTGATAATTAAACCCTCACAACTGCAATCAACATATTAGAAATACATTATAGTTCAAATTACTTACCAGAAGCAAAATTGGAAGAGCTGTGAATGTCAGACATAAATTTCATGTAATATTAAGTTTATCAATAATTATCGAATGTTTTTAGTAATAGTAAACTAGTGATAATTCAACCGCAAGATATCCTTTAGAAAATAAACATGTTAAAACAAAGTATATCAACTTAAAAAGAAAAAAAGAAATTTCTGCCTACTTAGACTTTGAAATAACTAGAATGATACCTTGCATCAACAGCTGTGTCAAGAAATTTCTGTATTTCCTCAATATCATTTGATGTTATTGCTGTGGCAAACTGAAAAAATCCAGGTTCTTCCTCGAAAGAGGCATAGAGATGCTGCAGAGAGGAAACTAGGAGCACATCAACATATAATTCTGACCCATAAAACATTTAATGGGAGACAACAGTTTATATTGAATACATGATATGCGATGATTCATATCTCAGACTACTTAGACAAGGACTACAAAATTGAAATAAAGAAAATAATAAAACTATTGGCAAGCAAATAATTCTGGTACCTCTCTGCGGATTTTCAGGGTTTCCGGAAGAAGTGGCTTGCCATTAAGATACAACATATCAAAAGCAAATATGCATACATCAACCTTTATATCACTCATAGACACATTTTTGCGAGCTCGAGTAATGAGAACCTGTCATCATACCTAGAAATTAATACATGAATGATCCCAGATATTGTTTTCTTTGTTTTTCTTGTCATGTTTTAATGTCTGATGTGCTATTCCATTTTCTGTCATTCTATGTGATTCCTTTTCTTGTTCTTGTGCTTGTGTGTATGCTACTGGGCTTCTTGCCTCTTGTTCTATTTTTTTATGCATATTATTCATGGCCAAGCAAAAAAATTAAATAAATAAAAAGGAGAAAAGGAGAAAAATTTAAGACATTGGTTTGATGGTTTTGCAAGAAAGAAAATGGAAGAGAGAAGAGCATATGTAAAATAAGATTTGTTAAAATAAAAGTTAAAAATAACTTTTAGTCCCTTAACTTTATATGAAATTTCAATTTTGTACCTTATCTTTATTAAATGATGCAATTTCCTCCCCTATCTAAATGTCGTTTGTATATATCACTAACAAAAAAATTATATATAAAACTAGTGAAATTGCTCTTGCCAAACCATAGTTGAGCTAGCAGAAGAGCTCAAAAGAGATTAAAACAATCATTAAGTTAGTTCTCATGTAACTTTGAAAATTGTTAGACGTTTTTAATTTGAGGTTTTAAATACCCAAATGAAGAATGTCAAAAGACTTCCATAGTGTTTTAGCCTCTTCTAAGCTTTAATCATGGTTTTACAAGAATAATTTCACCTGGACTCCAAAGATGGCTGAGGAGATTTAGCTAAAGGAAAAAATTGCATCAATTAGTAAAGATAAGAGATAAAATTGAAACCAGAAGAAGATAAGGGACAAAATTAAAACAAAAAAAAAAGGTTAGATTTAGTCTAAAATATATATAATTTTTTTGAAAAAGATGTTTGAAGATATCTTTATCATAGAATTACTTAAATATCCCCAATGTGATTTTGTTTTATATGAAAGAATTGAGATAATTATGTCCAACTAAAAAGGTGGAGATTGGAAATCTCTACAAAATTGTTGAGGAGGTCAGGAATCCTCTGAACATATAAATGGTCTTTCTGTTTAACAGAGGTCATATGCACCTGCAACAATATTGAATCAGCCTTGAAAGATTACCTGGAAAGGAAGAATTTTCTGCTTTTCACGGTCATATGCAACAAGTTCACAATCGAGAACAAATGATGATACAGTTGATTTCTTCAACCTGTTCATTAGATGCAAATATTAGCTACAACAAAGCTGAGGGAAAGTATTGGAATGCAATTGGTGTGCTTATCTAAAAATTAAGTACAAATCTCTTAAATCGGTTAAAACATAACGTGGTTTCCTGATGTTAAGGAAGTGTTCATAACAGAGACAAAAAGATGCTATCCTAAAATACAATATTTAAATTTACCTTGAAACAGCAGTGACAACATCAGGAAACTTTCCAGTGTTCCGTTCAGCATTTCTACTGTAAATTTCAACTGAGCCATTCTCCATGTAATGTATCTGTCTCAATAAAGCTATTGTTATAAACATAGTAAATGTCATGAGCAGTATAGTTCTGATGGCAGGTTTGAGCAGGAAATATCACCTGGGCACGCTCTCCATCATATTTGTATTCACAGGTAAACTCTACATCCTGGAATTTATTTAGAACTTCAGACACACCCTTGGTTGCTTTAGACAACATAGGTCCAACTGGAACACCAAGGGTAAAGTTACACATCTCCGGAAGTTTCCATATACCACCAGTAAGCAGCGCAGAAATTATTTTGTCATAGACAGGAAGAACAGAATATACTTGTTTAACAATCTTGACAGCCTGATAAAAAATCAAACCAGAAAATCAATTACTTAAATTATCTAATAAAATCTAATATGAAAGATAGTTTCAACAATATATTACTGTCCACAATTTCTTAAACTGCAGAATAATCAAGGAAAAGGAGGCTGGTGTCTTCACCAGGAAGATTGGCATCTACACTAAAGACCTATTTCAGTCATACTCAGAAGTCATCTTCCCCCCTCTCTCAAATTAAAATACAAGCATGTACCTCAAATGTTTAAAGCCAAAGCATAGAATTTCCTCTGCCCTAGTCTCAAAGGGGAGATTGAGACATTAAAATCAAATCAATACAATCCCAGCATCATATTTCCCAAGTTTGAGGGCAGTAACTTACTTCTTCTAAAGGAGACTGAATTTCAGGAGGCGGTACAGAATGTCCTTCAGTGTATACTGCAGCTTGGCCCAATGCAGCTAAGAGAGTTTGCTCTGCATACCCAATTCGCAACTTTGTCTAGAAAAGAAAAATAATAATATTTAGAAGAAAACCTACCAGATTATATCAAATAGATCCACAAGATTGCGACCTGAAGTAGACGAATTAGATATTGAGGTTCACAGTCAGTTGCAGCAACAAGAAGTCCCTTGATGTGATTTTTTTTCTTCTCTTGGCTGTCTTTACCAGATTCCTGTACAAATTTAGAAATAACGGCAAATTAGCAGCAAACTCCAGCAAGTAGCAACATTCAGTAATCAACAAAAATTTGTTCCAAACCCCATTAAATTTCTCTGTTCTTCTCATATAGCCTATTAGTACCTACTGTACTGGACTAAATTTAAAGGTCCAATCAGAAATTAAAAAATTGAAAAAAAAAATTTCAACTTTGTGTACAATATAACTTTCAGGATAAAAAAGATATGCCTATGAGATAGAAAAGCAATAAAAGAAAATAACCCCCCTACACATTATAACAATTCATTACACCACATTCACTTCAAATATAGTACAAGTAAATATCTACAGAAAGCAGAAAATAGTTTCATATTTAATAAACAATAGAACAATCTCAAATTCCATTTCTGCTGATTCTGCCTTTTTCAAGTTCAAATTATTTTTCTGCCTTTGTTAACACAATTAAATGGGTCATTTTAAATCTAATAATTGCAATATTCCACCACTATGCATCAGCTTAAATGAAAACTGATCATCACACCAACAGATGATATAAAAAAATTGTCCAAAATGTAACTTATCTAAGAAAAATGAAGCATATCTAGACAATATTAAACCCTAACCCATCCCTAAAACTGTAACAGCAAGCCACAAGCCCATGCCTCCCTAACCCTGGGAGGAAGAGGTTTAAATCTGTAAAATACAAAAGTGATAGTCCTGTACCTTCGCTATAAGACGAAATGTGTTGAAAACCTTCCTAATAGTTAATGGATCAGGCTTCCGCATCATTGCCTGAGATGAGCGGCTTGCTTTGGCAACAAGGCCCAAGTCACCTTTTTCCTACCAATAATAATCAACAAATAAGTGACTCCAACCACATAAAAAGGTTCCTCAGGATATGTCAATATTTTAAATCAAAATTCATTTCAAAATGAAATATTAAAATTACAGATGAGGCTTTACATTTGCAAATAAGGAAAAGCAAGAATACATATGTTTATATCAGTCATATGCTGCCCCTAGTCCATGATGCAAAATGTATCTGTATGTGTTTGCATGCATAGACATACGGGAGGATAAGCCATCATAATTAGATTTCTTAGCACTTGTTCCATGGTGTGTCTAGCATCTAAGGTAAAAAGTGTCCTTCAATTTATCATCCCTGGATCAAAAGTTCCACCATAACTTTGGAAATTGGATAATCAGTCTCTAATCAAGAGCATGAAACAAACTTCTACAACAACAAACAAAGCCTTTTTCTATTGAGTGAGGTCGTTAATATGAATCAAGCAACGCCAACTTATTCTATATATGCTCCAGCAAGACCAAAAAAATATATTACAACAGGACAATAACATTGTAAAACTTCGGCAGTAAAAAAGATAAAATGTATGAGTAGTAACTAAAACCCCACAAGTATCACCTTATACTGATTTTTTATCTGTGCTTCAGTTCTGCCACATGCCTCTGCAAGTGCCTTGATAATTGAAGCATCCCCTATTCCCAATTCCAACCCTTCATGAGCTGGGGCAATCTTATTTGCGGCAAGATAAACAACAGCCACCAAATCATCAGGCGTAGTGTGCATGACAGTCCTCAACATATTGCACACTATATCTGTAATTACAATCCGTCCTGTCTCTTCTGCAATCTTATCAAATGCCAAACCAAGAAACAGAAAGGGCACGGATTCACCCTTGTCCCAACAAGCTATCGAACTAGGGTCAAAATCTCCAGGCTTCTTCTTCAATAAAGAAACTTTTTTCTTCAACTCTGAAATCTTCTCCTGAGAACTTACAATGCGCATTCTCTTCGCGGCAAGGGCACCCTCCGACCCCGTCGTGCCACCATAGTCCAATTCTTGAGCCGGCTCCTGCGCTTTCCCGGAATCTTTAATGTCAGTACTTTTAGTGGGTTCCCAGGACTGGACAGTTGTTTCCGTGCTTTTGAGGTTTTTAGGGTTTTGAGTTGAATTGGAATCTAGGGTCTTTCGCTTCTGAGGAGATGATGATTGGGGCTTCTTCTTAGCGGCGGCACGAGCCCCGGACATGAGAGCATCGAAAGCAGAAGGTCGCGACGACATGCTGCGACTCCAATTATGGGTTGGCAAGAAGATGGGCCTGAGCGTGAAAGATTTAGAGGATGACAGAGAAAATTCGAGATGAAAGAGAGACCTAATGGAGTGAAAGAATGGTGGAGAGAAACAGGAACAGAATGCGAGCATGATATAGAAGGGTAGAGATTCGAGAAGACCCGAGAGCTGGTTCTCGGGTTTTCAGAAAAGCACGAAAGAACACTGAAAGAAGAGATAGAAATGGCGGGAAGATTAGGAGGGATTCATTAGTATTCAGTAGTCACAATTCACTCACTTTGGTCCCTCGTCGGTATCACTTGTAAACAATCATCTATTCAACTTAGAAAGCATCGGTTTTTATAATTTTATATTTTTGTATCAAGTTATTTAATTAAAAAATTGACATTATGTATAACTTATTTTTATTATAATTAATTTTTTAAAATTTTTTTATATATTTTATTTTAATTAAAAATTTTGATAATAAAAATATAAGAAATTGTATAAAAATTAATTAAAAAAACATTGTTTCAAGCAAAAGAAAAAAAAGCCCCTTGAACTTACGTTTCTTACAAATAATCTCCTAAATGTTTAAGACTAACAATTAGGTCCGTAATTTTTAATATTTTAGCAAATAAATTATTTTGCTTTTTTTTTAATTATACTATTTCATTTGTCACTTTAGACTTTCTATATATTAAGATAGATATATCTAAATTGTAATTTTTTTTATTTTACAGATCATTCAACAAATACATAGAAAGTTTGAAATAGCAAATAAATTAAAATAATTGAGAGAAAATTGAACAAAAAGACATATATACCAAAATGTAAAATTTTAATAATTTAATTGTCAATTTAAAATTTTTTAAAGATTATTTAAAATTTAAGAGTTCATTTTTCAATTTTATTTTTAAAAAATTATTGTAAGGTGAAAACATATTTGAATTCTCTAAAATAAAATAGAGAGTGAAGTTTATAAAATATAAATAAAAAATTTTGAACTCCAACTCTCAAAACAAGTTATTTGTTTGTTACCGAGTTGATATGGGCTACAGGCCCGTTTCCTCCGGACCATAGTTGCCAAGTTGTGAACCCAGAAACAAACAGTAAAGCCCAAAGCTACCAAAGAAAAGTGCATGAGTTTTGTTGCTTGTAACTTGTGAGGCCTACAACAAGAACTTATGGGCCCTCGTCTTACTCTGGAATCCTTGGTTTCCTTTTTGTCTCTCGCATTCTCTCATACTGGTCCCTCTCCCTTTATGGTTTAGCATGATGGATACATGCTCTGCAATTATGATTCTCAACTAAGCAAATTAAAGATTGAAAGTAATGTGGCATGAACTATGAACTATATATAAGCAGATTTTTGCTTCTTCTTTAATCACATATATAATTGAAGTTGATGCCATTGTGTTTTCCCGTTGCCTATCTGCTATTTAACAATAAATCACCATTGAGCAGACCAGCCTCACTTCATTCCATGCCTCTTGTGTTGAATGCTGATTGATGGCTTGGACAGATACAAATCAGATCACCATACTGTCTGATAATGATAGCAGAGGTGAGTCAGAAGCATTTTATTAATGGATACAGATGTATGTCTCTACTACCTCTCTATCTCCTTCCATAGAATAGATTATCATTATCCTGAAACAGAAATGCAGGAGGAATCTGGCTCATTCTAATTCTCACCGTTTTCCGTTAATTTAATCCTGTTTTGTAGTCAAAAGATGCAGCTTGTAGCAGAGACACAACCGCACTCATGTAATGAAATTTTCATTTCCATCATTATTGCTGCAACAGCCAGCAGTACATAGAGATAAATGTCCCTTTGAGAATGAAAGAGTATATATAGCTATACCATGATCTCATCCACGTGGAGTTACCAATGTTTCTCTGCATTGTACTTTTTTCCTAAAACCCCTTACACATTATTTAAAAGAATCAATTCACGATAGAAGAATTACATTCGTAAGTCTTAAGGCTTCATCAACTAGTTTATGTACATACAGAACATGGCAGAAGAATCCTCCTCAGCTTACTGTATAAATGGTTTGCTTACCCTGAAAGATCAATGATCATTATGACTTTGAGTAGAAAGACCAACATATATCTCCGTTCGATGTGAGACATACTCAAGTATATTTTCTTTTTTCTTTTTTTTTTGGTGGGGAGTGATGGAGACACTGACACTGTGCTTCGGTGTTTAAATCATAGTTTAGTGGCTGTAATGATCATGTGCAACGTATAATTACACCTTGTTTCACCCTTAATTTTATAAAATATTAGAGTAAACATTTCAGTAATATTAAGTACTTATACACTCAATTAAACTTCTTTTTTTTTCTTATTAGGTTCCCAATCATCAAATGCAGTGAGAACAAAATGGAGCAATCAAAGTATTTATTTAACTTCAAATTTTTAACCTAAGAAACTTGACTCAAGTCTCATTTACTGATATGAGTATAGAGGGTCATGACATGATTTCAATTTCTATCAGTATCACCCCTTTTCCCTATCTCCAATTTTTAAGGTTTTATTTATAGTCTCATGAACACAACTCAACATTGTACACTGTTAGTTTATCACTCAATGAATTTTACCGCGCTTTATTTGAAGAACAAAGACAGAACCCCAAGTCCGAGAAAGGACAGCAACACTAAAAGTGAACACAGTGACAGTGTTATAAAAGGGAAGGGAAATGAGGAAAAGCAGAAGAAAACTCAAAAAAGTAGCATCTTCTTCTTCTTCTTCTACTACTACTACTACCAAACCACTCGATCAAATCAGGCAAAACAGATCAAGCTCTTTCTCCTTCGTCTCACTTCTCAGCATCTTTTCCTGTCTTGTTCCTTTTCCCCTCTCTGCTTCATCATCTTGGACCTCTCACCGCACTCTGCCTCTATCTCTATGCATTAAATGCGGGCGTCCATTCCCATCTTCTCTTTCTTTTCATGCTCACTTGGAATCTTTCCTACACATTCTAATATTCTACTATAGCTTCTTTTGCTTAATTTCAAGTTTCTGAGAAAGGTTCCATTTTTATGAATGGAGAGTCAAATGAAGAAGTACAGGCAAGTGAGTCCGGAGAGGGCCAAAGTGTGGACGGAGAAATCGCCCAAATACCTCCAGAATCGGAAAGTACCCGTCATTTACTATCTTTGTCGAAACAGGCAGCTTGAGCATCCTCACTTCATGGAGATTCACCTCTCTTCCCCCGAGGGGCTATACTTGAGAGGTACACTGTGTTTAATGTGTTTTTTTCTTTCTGGGGTATGGCCTTTGAGGGACTGAATTTGAATTTGAATCTGTATGTGTGCAGATGTGATTGATAGGCTTAATGCTTTGAGAGGTAGAGGCATGACTTCTTTGTATTCATGGTCTTGTAAAAGGTGAGAACTGAAGAAATTCATTACATTTCTTTATCTGCTGGTGTTCAAATCAAATTGCTGGATAAAGTTTTCAACCTATATCTTTGTTCATAATGTAATTCAGAAGCTACAAGAGCGGATTTGTGTGGCATGACCTCTGTGAAGATGATCTAATTCAACCAGCCCATGGAAATGAATATGTCCTCAAAGGTTCTGAGCTCTTTGATGAATCCAATTCAGGTAAAAAAAATGTCTTGTCTGCTTTATTTATCTTCAACATGTAATGTTTTCTTTGGTACCTTAATGATTATAGATTTTCTTACTTCACAGATCGTTTCAGTCCCATTAACAATGTCAAATTGCATAGCCTGAAGCAACTACCAGAGCCAGCTACCTCTAGGAGCCAAGATGAAGCTTCCTCCTCTTCTAGCATGAATTGGAAAGACGTAAGACACTCACAAGAAGACGAGCTTTCCCAGGGACAACTTTCTGGTTCCTCGGATGTTTCTCCAGAATCTAGAGCTGGAAAGAGTGGTTCTCTAAGCTTGACATTAACAGAGTACAAAATCTGTAACAACGATGGATTAGGATTAGCAGATGCTTCAACTCAGACAGAAGAACATGGTAGCACACCAAAAGTCCTGGAAACTTGTACAAGGGGTGTATCAACAGAGGATGGGTCGATATTAGAACCTGTGTCCCATGAAGTTTGTCAAACCCAAGTTCCACAAGTGAAAGGCAAGTTAGAAATGTGTAGGGACATTGTTTCTCATACTCCTTCAGTTTCAAGCCCACTATCTTCTGGCGGGAAGACTGAAACTTTGGAGTCCCTTATTAGAGCTGATAGTGATACTAGTAAAATGGACAGCTTTAGGATTCTGAAAGAGGAGGACAATTATATGCCTACAAATACAAGGCTAAAGGCCTCAAGTTTGCTGATGCAACTCATCTCTTGTGGTTCAATATCAGTGAAAAACCATAGTTTTGATCTTATTCCATCTTATAAAGCTAGGTTTTCCCATCCAAAATTCTCTTCCCCACTGTTCTCAACTTCTATCATGTTGGGAGAACTTGATTGTCTGACAGAGAATTCAAGGTTATTGGGCCTCAGATTGGATGATAAAGAATGTTTTAGTGGGGGCTTAATTGAGACTACCAAATTACTCAAGGAACATGGAGATGGCCATAGACATACTGCTCTGAGACGCTCTTCTTCCTGCACTGCTGAGAGGTAGGTTTTCCTTTCAACTTTAAAGTTGGATAATTGGCTATGGAGGAAAAAATAAATAAAACAGAATTATCTGATAGGAAGGGAACAACAAGGTGATTGCCACATTTTCTGACCAATGTTTCATGTGTAACAAAAGCAGTACCTGATGTGCAGGACATGTAGAGAAGAGAATTCAGAAGAGGACAAAAAGGAATCATCCTCAGGCCATTCAAAATGCATTCCTCGATCAATTAAGGCTTCACTGACCAAGCAGCCACGAAGTGAGTCCATGACCATGAGATCCCCTCTTCATGATGGACCAACACCCTCACCCTCCTTGGATCTCAGAACAATCACAGAACCTTCGTCAGCCAAAAAGAATATTGACACAGTTACGAAAGAGGACATCAAAATAGAAGAAAGTTAAGTGTTGAGTTTACTTTATCCTCTATCTATTAATATTTCTCACGTATATAATATAATATCAAAAGAGAATTAGCCTTGCAGCAACCATGAGACCTGGAAGTCAAGGTTCAATTCTTAGAAACAGCCTCTCAGACCTTGCTTTGTGCAGTGCCGCCCTTTTATATAATATAATATCAGTAAATTAATAATATTGCATTGACAGACAAGTTTGATTTTAACACTGCAGGCTGGCTTCAGGAGCTCGGGTTATAATCCAATCTAAACCATCTTGCGAAGCAGCATCTAGCAGTTGTTGAAATGCTAGTATTGTTTCAGCTTTAGTTTAAAATGAGAATGATGATAGATATCTTAGTGGGTCCATGTGATGCTGGCGTAAATCTAAGATGATTCATTGCAGTGTAGGTGGTCCAATTAATTATGAGGATTTGTAGCTTTTGTTGGTGTGGTAGTTTTTGTTGTAACTAGGGTTATAATATATGTCATTCTTATACATGAATCTTTTTTGTTTTTGTTTGTTTTAAAGATATGTAGAGTACTGAGAGTGGTTGCTTGCACATTCAAAGGCTGCATGGCGCCAACAAAAAGTGGGAGGGGAGGTGGAGGCAGAAAATTTTGATTTGGATGCCAAGATAAAAAATTAGATACATAATATTTTTTAAAACACTATTACTTATTTTAATTAAAATATATTATATTAAGGTAAATAAATTAATTAGCATATCGTTTTGCACACTATTATTTTTATTTACATAATATTACATCAATTATCATAATAAAAGTAAACACATAGTTATCATAAAATATTATTCTATATGATTCATTTCATTATTCTTTTTTAAATAAATAAATTTCTTAAAAAATATATTCTTCTCAATGATTAACTTTTTATGTATAAATAATAAATTTAAAAATTTAAAATCTATTGATATAATTTGATAATAATGATAATGAAAAGTAATTTATTATATCTATGAGTGAAAAAAATAGATTTTTAGAAAAAAAAAAACTAAAGGGCAAGTTAAAAATATTAAATAGAAAATAAAAAAAAATCCTTAAAAATTTAGAAAAAAAGTAAAAATCACATAATATGAAACAATAAAAAATAAAAATATCATAAAAAATTGAGATATGATATATAGTAAATGACAATCATCACTTATTTATAAATTTAGTCTAACATAAAATTATAAAAAAAAAGTTTATTAAAATTTATTCCTCTTATTAAATTTATTATGCTTGAATAATATTATAATCTTAAAAAATTTTGTCTTTCTTAAATTTATTGTTCTTAAAAACATAGAATAGTTAAAATAACATATTTATGAAAAGTAAGTAAAAATCAATAATATTTTTATAATTTAAACTATAACCTATATTAAATTAATCTATAATTTGATATAATATATTTTATCAACTATTAGTTATATTATCATGTTCTTTACTTACATAAATTTTAGTCTTTTAAATAATTTTATAAAAGTTTGATAATTTTTTTGAGCAGGGGCCATTTGGAAAATTATATATATAATTAGATGAAGTTTAGGGGCCTGGTGACATTGGATGCGCCTTTGGTTAATTATCCTTAATTAACGTAACAAGCTGTTATTGACCTTTTTGATTCCAGAGAAGGATGAAGAATCAACACTGAAAAGTTCGATCTAACTTTTTTTTTTAAAAGTCAAAGTGAGTTATTTATAATTAAAAATAGAGTAAATTAGGGATTAAAATTACACTTATTTTTTTAGAAATTAAAAAATCTATAATTTTACATATTTTAACTAAAATATTTTTATATTTATTATTTATATAATTATACATGTATTAGACCAATATAAAAAATTTATTTTTTAAAATTTAAAATAAAATAACATAATTATTTTTAACTCATAGAAATAATATTTTTTTTAAAATATAATTTTTTAAAAAATTTAATAATATTGTTAAAGATATTTTAGTTAAAATAAAAAAATTATAAATTTTTAAATTTTTCAAAAGACAGAAGTAAGATTTTCAAAATAAAAGAAAAGAAATGTAAGACATATTTGTATGTTGCCCTTTTTTATTATTCTTTAAAATGATTTTATATAAATAGTTTTAAAAATTTATGTTAGTATTACTTTTATGTATTTATATATCTTTTATTCATAAAAAACTTACTTTTTTATTTAAAAAAATTAAAATTTAGACCATATTTTAATTATTTTTATCAAAAATAATTATTAAAATACATTATTTTTGTTTTTTATTTTTAAGAATTAAGAATAATATTTAAAAATTACATGTCGATAATTCTGATATATCTCTAATTTACTCTTAAAAATATGTTGTTTCAGCCTTGGTGCAGCAGAGTGGGCCCGTTCACTCATGCACAATGACATTGGCATAGGAAAGTACTTTTATGATTTCGAAATAGTTTAATAATTTCTTTTTTATTAAATTATTAATAAGTGACAAATTTATCCATAATTTATATAAACTTAAATTGATAGGTGTTATATGACGTTTTATATATATATATATATATATATATATATATATATATATATTAACTGAGGCGGCCAAAGGGAGAAAAACAAAAGGCATAGAAGTTGGGTGAGTGTTGTAAGCGGTCCCCATTGTGTTCAACCCCAAAAGAAGGGATCGTGAAGACATTACCGTCCAAATCTGAAAGCTTTTTGTGTGGAAAGGTGTAGCTGGCTTCGGCCTTTCATCATTCAACATTCTTGGATCTTACTCAAAGCTCAGGCCTTCCATAATGACATTCAAATATGAATCCTACAATCCTGTTACCTATGTATGTTATAGTATTTCTAGGCTCTTAGTTTTTATGTACTGCAATTAACATTAACCTCTGCTTACTTTGACACCAACACTAAGGTTTTGTAGTGTTTTTGCAGCTTTTGAGCACGTACGCGAATTATAGTATGATCCCCTAAAGTCAACTCTAGTTTGTCCCATAATCATTATGCATATCTCAAACCCAATAGTTAAATGTTCCACCGATTCAACAATTGATATCAAGGTTACGGTCCGATTCTTAACAGAATAATTATTGAAAAAAAAAATTATTAGTTAAGATGTGACAATAATTTTTTCATGACAAAAATTTAAATAAAAATTGAGTTATAGTCAAATAAAAATAATTATAATTTTAAAGTAATAATAAATACACAATTCAATATTAAAGATGCATCAACCTTACTATTTAGTTATCAAGGAAAAACGTATATCCAGATTATTATTATATCTTTATATATGATAACTAAAATTCATTAGACATAGAAACTAGCTAGAGATGATTGATGATACGTACTGCATTCATTCTGGTAGTGACATGCACGTCTGATGTCCTTAATTGATGTTGTCAGGAAAAATATCACCAAAACCATTCTTACTTTGTCTCATTTCTGGGATGGGCCATGCTAATTAATTCTTCCATGGATACCAAAAGGAGGATAAAGCAATGGTGAAGGAATTTATGAGGAAGGTGATAGGTGGATAAAGTTGTATATATATGATCCAAAGCTAACAAATAAAATAGGAGGGGATAGAGGAATAGATAGATTTTAAATCTTTACAACAGCCAAGGGGTTTTGAATTGTGATTCCGATAATGCATCATTTGAAAAAAAATTTCTCTATTCCCAATGCACCATTCTTCAAATTGGGCTTTCACTCCACAAACATTAAATCCGTACCAAAATGGCTTTAGATTTCCCAGTCCTGTGTTGTTTGATCAACTGAGCATCCTCACTTGACAAGTGGGAGTAATTAATCTCTCGAGATATTGTCAAGAATTTAAGCGAGGACCCTCCTAATTGTTTGGAAATGGGAAGAGAAAGAGAAGAGAAGAAATTAAAAAAAAAGGTTAAGTATTAATTTTTTTTATTGAACATTTTTAAAAATTTTTTAATTTAGAATAATTAAAATTAATAAATGAGTAATATTAATAAAAATTAGTACAAAATATTTTTTAATAAAATTTAAAAATCTAAACAAAATTTTTTTCTCTATTTTTATTAATCTAAACACACCTTAGAGAATTAGATCTAGGGGTCCATCTACTTATATAGTCCTCATATAATATATTCACTTTCCAACGTGGGACTTAAACTTAACCCAATACTAATTATATTTGATCTATACACATGCTCCTAAGAATCGCTAATAAGATTTAAGAATCTCCAGGACCATCATGGATGCTCACCTAACATCATCAAATGAAAGATAATTAATTTGAATAATTGAAATTAAGAAGCATACTAAGCCTAACTCTAATTTATCAATTTGGGTTGATATTGCTAGGTATTGACTCTATAAGAAATCACCAACTTATCTATTTTTTAGAGAGCGTTGGGCTAAGATTAAAGATGCTTTAGCATCAAAGCTCACGTAATAAAATCTCTAGAATATGCTAGTAATGTAAAAATACAAAATATTGAGATTGAGAAAAGTCGGCATGACACCTTTTATTTTTTACATCACCGATATTCAAACTCTATTATTAAAAATTTATTAATTGAGAATGTAGTTACAATTAAGATTCTTCACCCTTTTTTATAAGTGTGTTATGTCCAGATTAAATTTGAGACTTTTTGCACATATTTAACTTACGTTGCCAATTGACTCACAATCCATAAGTATGTCTTATGTCTATATTACAATAATTCTGAATCTTTATAGTTAATAGTCTTATAAAGTAATATTTTTTAATATAAAATAAAATATATAATGTGAAAACATAAGAAATATATAATAAGTTACAAAGTATAAATAAATTAAATATAACTCTTATTCTTTAATTTATTATTTTAAAATTATAATAATAATTATTTTATATTATATTTTAAAAATTAAAAAATGCATACGAAGCCTGTAGTGTGTGTGTGTGTGTGTGTGTATATACATGGAGTGAAAAAATGAGTGCAATGATTACCGGTTCTAAATTCTTTGTATTTAAGAAATGATAAATTTTTTTGTATTAAAAAAATAATAAAAAAATATTTAATTTTTAATTTATTCAGATGAATTACTATTAATATAAATATCTTTATTTTTTATATATTTCTCTAAATATGAAAAATATATATCATTTCTGGAAAAGGTGATTAAGTGCATGAGTAGAGTTTCCTAACTTGAGTAGTTGTGGCAAGTGATCAGTGAGAGATTATGAAAGAAGAAAAATTTGTATTATAATTTGAGTAATAAAATTTTCTTTCAATCAAGTCCCAATTCTAGCCTTCCAGTTCTACCGAGAAGAGTCCACCAAATCATGCAAACTTATGGAGATGGATTCTTTATCTCTGTTTAGAAGCCATTCCAGGTACTTATGAAGTGGAGCCAACAACAAAAATTAAACAATTATAAAAAGGATGAAAAGATATGGCACTTATGAAGCAGAGGCATGGAATAGGAGGAAATGTAAGAAGCAGAATTTGTATAATTGACAAAATGGAGAAAGGCACGTGTAAGCCTCAGTTCATAGGGATGTCTTCCATGCTCTGTAACGTGCCATCCACAACTGGTTTAAAGTAATCATATTTATTATTTAGTAATTAGTATATAGAAGCAATTCAATTTCATGCAAGCTGCATCATTCATCCTCGTCCTTCCTCTTTCCACGCTAGCTTATCTCATTTTAGATTCTCTACAGACAATAAAATGAATAACAGAACAAGTCAAACAGGCAGGATCTAGAGCTTCAATCATTTGATGAAGGTCACTTATTATCCCTGCATCAGTGCTTGCTTTTTAATTTACTTATTGGACTCACTAAAATATATAAGACTCTTGTATACATGAGTTTGTACTTATATTTCTCTAACTTTATCATACAAAATTCTTTAAAAATTTTAGAGATTTTAATCCCAGTTTTAGGTTACTCAGATTTTTACACCTTGTGTTTAATACAAATGTTCTTTGGTGATTTTTCCTGTAATATGATATATTTCTAAGCCTTAAACTGTAATTTATCTGCAATAACGTCATTATGTTCCCCAATGGATTCCCTTCACACCATAATATAGTATTAGTGATGACCATGTATATATATTTATCATTAATTTGTCCAGAACCAGTTGTGCCCATCGGAAAGAGACCCTTATATCTAATGCAAATTGGGCAATAACACTGCCTTTAATTAATTTTACAACTCCTAAGATGTTCATGCACTTTGCTTTTGCTCCAAACTAAAAATTTTAATTAATTAATAAGTAAAACCTCCAATCAAGTTGTCCCTACACCAGATAGAACCTCTTAACAACATAAAATAACATTGTTCACCTGCAGCTTCACACGAAAGTGAAAGTCCATGACTAGACATTAGATTTATTTACGGACCACCCATAGAATCTGAAAATTTGAATTCAATTGTAGAGAGAGATCTTAAATTTCTATAACATTTTATCTTCGAATCTTCAAGTTGTTCATCAAATCTAATTCAGCTATATATTCAAATACCAGATATGGCTATATATATGATTAGTAATCAATGAGTTTGATAATTTTATAATTAATTCCTGACTGAGAAGACGTGCTAACGCACATCAATAACCTTCTATCTTATTTCTTTAAAGTATATATATACATACGAGTAGCAACAATATGTTTAAATATAATTTCAAAGGGAAACATTCATCATTTTCATCTTTTAGTTAACCACCACCAGAAATAAAATAATACATCTCAGTAGTTAAATTAACTACCAAAAATAAAATAATGGTGTTATTCCATTCACACCAAAATTATATCAATGATATCAACCTTCTATATAACAGAATTAGACCTTTCATTATCCCACCATGCACAAAATGGATGTTCACCAAGACACTTCTCTGATGCACATTAATGACTTTGAGCTTCATGACTTCATAGACGACCCCAATTTCGATCAGTTCATCAACTTGCTTCGTGGGGATAACGAAGGCTCAATCTGTAACTTCGATTCTGACCTTATCAATTCCTGCTTAGCTGATAACCAATTTCTTTCAATCCCTGCAAACCCATTTGAGTGTAATGGTGGTGCTGTGAATTACAATGCTTATGATCCAAGCTCTACGCTTAGCTCCTTCTCTTGTTTTGGTGGAGAAGTGAAGAGAGGAGGTGGAGAAGAAGAGAATGATTCTTCTGCAACAACAATCATCACCACTGAAACTACTGCCAGTGCTATTAATAATGCCAAACAGAAGCCCAAAACTGATAGGTCTAAGACTCTGATTTCTGAGAGGAAGAGGAGAGGCCGAATGAAGGAGAAGCTTTATGCATTGCGTTCTTTGGTGCCTAACATAACTAAGGTGTGTTTGTGTTACAAATTCTTTTTGAAAACTAGGAAAAGGGAAGGATGTAATTAGATTAAGCAAGTCAAACTCATGATTTTTTCTTCGAAGGTAAATTATAATTAGAGAATATTGCTAATACTCCTTTAACTTTGCTTCATTTGTAAATACCCCATCAACTCAATATCACTGTTCAAGATTTAAACCATGTTCATTTTTCCGTTAACTTTCTATGTCATATCAGATTCTGTTATTTGTGACGTGGCACATTATCTTTCGTCTAAAACTTATCCTCTGTGACATGTGACTATTTGCTTGAAACTACGAAGATTTCACATCATATCACTATCAAAACTTCTCTACAACATGTGCATTCTCTCCCAAAGCTAATTTTGGCATTTGGGTGCTTAGCATTTAGTTTCCAATATAGCTTTTGGTAGCTACATTTACATGAATTTCTAAAACCTACTATATGCAGATGGATAAGGCTTCCATAGTGGGCGATGCTGTATCATATGTGCAGGAGCTGCAGGAGAAAGCTAAGAAGCTGAAGGGTGAGGTTGCAGGTCTGGAAGCATCCTTGTTAGCTTCAGAAAACTATCGAGGATCAGTTGAAAACCCTATGAAGGTTCAACACAACCTCATCAACTATCCAATCTGCAAGAAGATCATGCAGGTTTGTTTGATGAACTCCAAAAGATTTTTTTTTTTTTTCGGAGTCCCTAAGTTGTAACATTTTGCTATCTTGTTGTGTAGATGGACATGTTTCAAGTGGAGGAAAGAGGGTTTTATGTGAAACTGGTGTGCAATAAAGGAGAAGGTGTCGCTTCCTCACTATACAGAGCTCTTGAAACTCTGACAGGCTTCAATGTCCAGAATTCAAACTTGGCCACAATTTCTGACAGATTTCTGCTAACATTTACATTGAATGTAAGCTTTCCTTTTGTTATTATTTACTGACTTCTTCATTTTCTATGTAAATAAGTCTTCTTTTTTGGAAACAGGTACAAGATTGTAAACCAGAAATTAACCTGCCAAATTTGAAGCTGTGGATCACAGGCGCTCTTCTGAACCAGTGCTTTGAATTCACTACAAATTTTCATCCTTGACTTACCACAAAATTAATACAAAACACTTTTAAAAGCCTTCAAAATATAACAAAACATTGTGTGAAGCTTTGTTTGACAATGAAAGGGTGTTCTGTTACATGTTAAAATTAAGGAGCATTAACATTTAGCTGTCAAGAGCCATTTCTGTGTTTTTGAACAGGAAGAAAAACATTGTGAGAATCTTTTTTGTTCCATCTCTCGTTTTCTCTTGTATCAGTGTATGTGTTCAGTATGTAATGAAAATTGAAAAATGCAAGATTTGCATCATTTTCTTGATTTTAATCTTTAATGTGTTCTGTGGCTGTTAAGGCAGGATTGTGTGTAACAGCGACAGCCTTTGCAATTTGAGTAATCACTTTTCTAATGCGTTTCTATTATATGTATAGCTATTGACCTTAAATATAAAAAAGATGATTATGACGACCTTTGATTATTCATTCAACCCATCATTCTTAATCCAAGCCGTGAGGAATTAATTTCTTTCCAAATGTGGCAATCCAAGTGACCTTAATTTTTTTTAAAAAAAAAATAGCCGCTCTTTATTTAAGAGGGAGAACGAGAACCTAACCTCACGAGTATATAATAGTAGAACATGCATAAAGACGATAGCGACATTTTGCATTTCTATCAGTGTGCGGCATCAGCATGCGTGGCCTCAGACTCAAGATACTTAAAAATGGTTTGTCAATCGGTATAGTTGGTTGGAGAGCATAAAGATAAAAAAAAATTCTGAATTTATTTATATTAAGTCTCTATTATTTATGAGTATTTTTTTTTATCAGTTGATGTCGTAATCCAACAAATTAAATAATCATATTCTTTACTATGTAATATAATGGAAACATGGTCAATCCCATGAGTTAAAATACAGAGACGATTTTTGTGCAATAGGAAAACAGAAAATGCTAGCTTTCACTGAACAAATTAAAACACTATCCTAACCTCATGGTTGAACAATGCTCCGAAATTAAAAACCCTCGACTAGAAGACTAGAGAATCAGCCACTCATGGCTGATAGGAAATCCAAAACAATGGGAAGATGGAGGATGTTCCAGCTCCCGAGTTGCTCTCAGAAAATGGGTACATCAGTGTGGAAAAAGGGGAAAAGGCAACTTGACTGGACACGCTTGAAGGAAATTCCTTTGCTGAGTTGATTAGCTCAATGCTTGTGCCCATGGGGTGCTGGGGAAAAATGAGAATGCAGGAAAAAACTTCAAGACTTAATCTCCAAGATTAGCAATCCCAAGAAGAGTCAAAAATAGGAAAAATCAGTAGCAAACTAGGGAGAGAAACACAAAAGAACAACATTAACAGACTAAATTTTATCTTAATTTCTATACCTAACGCTATCTCCCTTTCAATGCAAAGAAGTGAGAATCTGCACCTCTTTCTCTCTTATTGCCAAGAATCCATTCACCATGAGACTGGGGGAAAGGAGAAATTTAGGGATTTGTGCATGAATGTTTTGTATTTATTTTATTCAACGTAAATTGCATTCCTCTTTTGTCGAAACATATTAAAATTATATTCTTATTCTCTTTTTTTTTATTTTATACTTTAATTTTTTAAAAGATTAAAAATTTATAATTTTATTTATTTTAATTAAAATACTTTTAATAATATTATTAATTTTTTAAAAATATTATAATTTATTATAAAATATATTTTTAAAAATTAGAATATTTTATTATTATTTATTTTAAGTTAAAAATAATATTTTATTTTATTTTAAGTTTAAAAATTATTTTTTATATTGATCAAATACATATTTAATTATATAAATAATAAATATAAGGATAATTTAATTAAAGTGAATAAAATTATAATTTTTTTCATCTTTCAAAAAAAATTTAATTTTTTAAAAAGAAATGAAAAAGGAATGTAACTTACTCTTTTATTTAAAAATAAATTAGACTAATTTCTTTTTTTATAAGTCATATGCAATAACTCTTTAATTATAAAACTTGATCTAATACCTTTCAAACTTTATAATTTATGTAAAAAATATTTCTTCATTATCTTTGTCATCTAAAACTTTATAGAAACAGATACACTTAGTATAATCAAATTTTAAATCATATTAAAATACAAAAATTTCTCCTAAATATTAAATGTTGTGCATAATTTTCAATCTTATGTTCAAAATTTTTTAAAATATTTTAACGTATCTACCTTCATTAGAGTTTTAGATATACACATTAAAGGAGAGGATTTTTTGTTCAAATAACAAAATTTAAGAGGCATCTAAGTCAATTTTTATTATTAAAAAAATTATATGTACATAACATATATTTCATGAGATTATATGTATTTTAACCTTAAATTTAAAATAAATTTTAAAATAAGATTCTTAATTTAGCAGCAATTAAAAATTTATTATTTTGAGTTGAATACATACCATGTAAGATAATAACTTTATTAACAGAAAATAAGTTAAAAAAGAAAGTTTGTCTGTATCAAAATAAAAATAAAATTACAATTTTATTCTTCAAATAAATTATTTTTATTAATAAAATATAAACATAATTTTTAAAAGAGAGATAAATTTTAAATATATATAATATAAATTTTAAAATAAATTAATATAATTTATTTTTTAATCAAAAGTAAAAAAACCTATACACAAATCCCAAAATTTTTTACTTCAATCTAATTATTTAAAGTACTAAATTTATATTCAATTCTTTATATTTTTATTATCAATTCTTTAATAAAAAATTATATAAAAAAATAAATCATAAAAAATAAATAATATAAATTATACACATATTAAATCATGATTGCAAAAGCATAAAAGTGTACTTAAATCTTTTTTCTTATTCAAATGATGGAACACTCAACAACTCGAACGTTTACAATTTGCAATTTGGTTAGAAGATATATATTTTAGAGTAAATTATTTTTTCTTTTTTTTTAAATATTAAATTTGCAATTTCTTTTCATTATTTTAAAAGTTTACACTTTTTTATTTGAGAAATAAAAAAATTTATAATTTTATTTATTTTAATCAAAATACTCTTATATTTATTATTTATATAATCAAATATATATTTGATCAATATAAAAAATTTAAAATAAAATAAATTTATCATTTTTAATTTAAAAGAAATGAGAGTAAAGTATTATTTTAATCTTTAAAAAATATATTTTGTCTCAATTCAATTTCTCAAATATTAAAATCTTTAATTTCACCTTCCAAAAATGTTTCTCAAACAATTTAATACTTCAATTATATGGATATCTAAACAATATTAAACAACACAAAATAATAACTAATATACTCAAACATTATTATGATTCAAAATAGTAACTAATATACCTAAGAGGACATCTATATAACTTATATAAAGAATACATTGTTTTAAAAACATTTTTTGGAGAATTATAATTTGAAGATTTAGATTTTTCAAGTAATAAATTGAGATAAAGTATATCTTTTAAAAATTAAAATAATAATTTACTCTTAATAATAATAAAATAATAATTTTTGAAATATAATTTTCTAATAAATTATAAATTTATAATTTTTCAAAAGATAAGAATCCAAAATTTTAAAATAAAGAAAGGCAAGTATAATTTCCTCAATATTTTAATCTTAAAAGATAAGTATACTTTAATTATTTTATTTTTAAATTTTAATAATATACTGATGTTTATACATTTTCAGATGACTACTCATTAATTCTCCAACAACAACAACAACAACAGTAACAATAATAATAATAATAATAATAATAATAATAATAATAATAATAAAAATGCTTCAAAGATTATCGAAAAGCAAATCAGAAAATTTTAAATTGTATATTTCTAAAATTTAAAAACTAAATAATTGAAACATATTTTTCACATTTCTCGTGTTTATTACCAAGTTTTACAAAATTGATGACACTCACAGGATGCCTGGGTCTGACTCTGGGACAGGAAAACTTTACATCTGGAAACCATATATCATACAAAGTTTTCTTTAAAGAGAATCTCGAGTTTAAGTTTTGAGTATAAAAATTTTTTTAAAATTTTCCCAATGCCTTTCAGAATACTAAAGCTGTACGTTTTTTTTAGGCCCAGTACTAAAAGTTGTATTTGTCGGTATCAATTCCAACACCAAGAGTCCAAGACAAATTACTTTCTATCAAACTCCATCTTGTATCTTTCCTGACGTTTGCTTAATGAATATCTTATTTACGAAATAATAAAACTCCGTCTTGTATCAATGTCAATTTGCCAAATATTTATCTCAAATTTCCAGTGTTTTTAACTATCCAAGATATGCTTCATCTTTCCAAATGGAGAAGTAAGCAAATCATAATGCTGGTTACCCAAAGATTTCGGAACCCAGAAACCCATAATTCACAGACAAATCATAGGAAGCCACCCAAAGCATAAGGAGGTACCTTGTTCAGTTGTTCTGCCATGTATCTTTTTCTGAAAAACACACCTCTAGAGCCCATTTTACTATCAATAAAATAACTGTTACTTAAGGTCATAGCACCCGAGGCATGTTGCAGAATACAGACCCGAAAAGGCACCAACTAATTACCATTCAAAGCCATAATCAAACTTGGTTTGTCTCCCTTGTTTCTTACTCTGCCATTTCCGTCCCCTCTGTCAGGAAAAGATAGGGGAATCCCTGTTTCTTGAGAAAACCTGGCGTTCTATTTCTGTAAATACAACAGTCCCAGTCCTATCATGAGGTCTTCCAATTGACAGCGCCATCCATCCATTCATCAACTGCAGCTTGAAGGGCTTCTCCAGCAAGCAAACTGCACTTTTAAAATCCTATGGCAGTTCAAAAAATATAAGAAGAAGCAGATTTAGTAGCAAGCCACACGAACATAAAGAAGCAGCATAGCGAATATCAAACGAGGTCTCTATCCTGGTTGAATCAAGTTAACCATAATTGGGCTAACAACTCTTCAAGAGGGTCCAAGATGTTGAACCACATCAATGTGATTATTTCGTTAGTATTGGAATTGATAGGTTTTAAGTAGGAAAAGCGGTCATTCCGTTTTGCATCCTTTTTGGTGCTAAAGTACAGATATTTTGATAGTCCCCCTCTCCCTCCCAATATTATTCCTGCAGCATTTGTTTCAAATATTGCAGCTTATAGGTTATCAACCAACAATACCATAATTTAGGGTTATAAGACAAATAAAATACTATCATATATCTCAACATCCTCCTTTTGGCCACAGATATTAATTATTTGTACTTCAAACCGACCCAAAGTCTGACCATATCCATTGCCAACCAGATATTCAATGAGGGGCTTCATTCATCAGATCCATACCAAACTGAAATTGAGAGCTTGTAACTTCCAACAAATCTTTGGATAAAGCAATTGCTTTGGTGAATTTCTGAAAATGGAAAGCCAATATGCATTCTCTAAATGCATGCTTTATGTAGAATATCATCTTTGTTTTTATCATAACAAATGAAATCTTTGGTGAGAGTGTTATGATATCTTTGGTGAGAGTGAACCTTTGAGAAATACGCCATCAGAAAGAGAGAATATGATTAAAAATTAAGGGCTGCATCTAAGAACATCTACCATTACCTGGACTATTCTAATTTCCTGTTTAGTGATGCACAATTGCACATATCTCAGACTCCCCTCAATGTCAGAAAACTTTTACTTGTAAAGGACAATATCTTCCAAATCAATCCAGATGGCAATACTTGAAATGTGCATATGCATTTATTCATGTGTAATAATACAAGAGCAGATGAACATGCTAGAAAGCCACCCACAATGCTATGAGCAATCAAGAGTTCCAAAAGTACGCCTGATTAAGTGCCAGGTCAGTAAGTATAAAGAACTCAAAATCCTTATTAAAGTGCTGGTAAAGGATGTCGCACCTTGCTATTGAATGATGTGCCCCTTGATTTCCTGTGTCTCCATTCCAGCTCAGAATTCCATTACCGACCTTACTTATCAAGACCAATGTTCTTGTCCTGCCCAAACATCTCCATTCATAAATTTTTATACATGAACTAGCAACTTTATCAGCAAAAATTATAATTAAAATAACATGAAAAAGTGCATCTAGCTCTAAACAATAGCTATCAAAATCACAATATTAAATATTTCTTGGGAGAAAAAGCTAAAGTTTCAAGTCAGTCTGCATTAATAACCAAATCTTTGCTATGAGCCATTTACCACTCCCCTTTGCTTCAAAATTCATGCCTTTATTTTCTAAAAGAACAAAGGTTCTTTTCTAACAGTTTAATCACAACGTGTATATTTTCTCTCTAGGAAAGGCCACCAACAAAAGAAGCCAGGAACTAATAACAAGGTTTACATTACTTCTTCATGATAAATATGTGGGAGCCTGCTTATCTAAACCCACAATATCATCTTACCTGATCTATCCTACCTACCTTCCTTTCTCATCCTGAACCTATCATTCTCCATTTCCTTTTATATCATGGATTCCAGTTTACACTCCCTCAAGAGCACCTTAATAGAATCATATACAATCAACTCTAACTCACCACTACTATACCAAATCCTTTTGTCTAGATTAGAGCACCTTTGTACCTACTTGAGATTAAAAAAAAAAAAAAAATCCTTAGGAAAAGACCAACCGATGCTTGATCACTTTCTTCATCCATGAGTTATTAGCATGCGTTAAAGCTTCTAATCAAATTAATAATTGCAACCAAAAGAAAATTTTAGCATTTAGCTGCATTCTCTGGTCCTTCTTGATGAGGGAAGAGGATAGAGCATAAAATTCCGGTTTTGATTTAGCTTAGCAGGAACTAAAATGGTAAGTTAGTCACAAACAAAAATAAGGTATGTTCGAAGTAGTCATCTCAAGGAGAAAGAAAGCTGTCTAGTTAGTCTGCATATAACTTTGTTTTCTTTAGAGATAAAAGCAATCAGCTACAATGTCCAACAATTTTTTGACAGTTTACCCAAGACTTCAAAACCAAATGTTAGCGCAAAGGTCTCTTTCGTTTTCTTTTACAATAAACCCAACAATTTTTTGACAGCTTACCAAAGACTTGTCAACAACAAGTTCATCCATTTAAAAGACTGTGGACAACAATTTTGACCAAGAATATAATCACCCCAAGCACATAATAAGCAACAGAACTTTTACCTGAGTTTTGGAGTAGCTTTTGACATCCTGCCCATTCACTTTTGCAAAGCCACTCTAATATTTAATAACCTTTCTAGTGTGTTTGATACCCTTCTTCATTGCCTCCCTTGGACAAGAGCTGCAATATTGAACCCTTGGTAATCCAGGCAGTCATTTCTGGCTGTTGTTCAAAGGGGTTAAGAGGATGCTTGTTTCCATCCTCCAGCTGCACCCCATACACAAATGGTAGTTTAAGGGTAAGGAAACTCTCTGGTGGTAAGACCACTTGACACCCGAAGCTGAACTGTAATTTTTGTTCACGATCTGGAACTGATGGAGGCAGGCATGATGTCTACAAGAACAATATATATAAATTACAAAAATATACAACAACTCTAACATAATTGCAATATTGCATATGTTCAAACAATAATGCTGGAGGAAGTGCAAAAGCATGTAAGAACAAGATCCATTATTAAACATTCCAGCCACAAGAGTTTGATGGTTCCTTCTCCCCTTCCATGTTAAACACCCATTTCGGGAGCAGGTCCAGTAGTTCCTTGTCTCAAGTGTACTTGTACTCTAATAAGAGAGTTAAAGAATATAATCAAGCAAGGAAACAGACATAACTTTTTCCTGGTTTTAATATTATTACTTTTTTTTTCACTTGCAGAACCAAGAATAATTGAATATGGAGGTTTTTTTTTTTTTCGGCAAGAACTCCTAGGACTAAATATATAACTGAAATGTGAAATATTATTGAGCATTGCTCAGAGCACACTTGCCCCATGGACTCATGGCACCATTAATGTGCATGGTGCAGAGCAATATTGCCATCACAAACATAAATAAATATATATATATATATGGAAAAGTTAATATAAAACAACTACATGTATGAAAAAATTAACTCAAAACGTAACTTTTAGTAACTCCAATAATTATTCAAAATCAAATCTAAAAGTAACAAACATTAAAGAATTACTCATAGTTGAATATGCCCATATCAGAAGTGTGAATAACCATTACTTAAGTCTCAAAGAAGACCCTATTTCGAGTTTGTTTGGATGTCGTTTTGTTTTTTTATTCTTTAAAATTATTTTATAAAATTAGTTTTGAAAATTCATATTAGTATTGTTTTCATGCATTTATGTACATGACATTAAAGAAAACATTTGTTTTCTGTATTTTCTTTGCTTTAAAAAACAAAAGTTCAGAACATCTTTTTAATTGTTTTGTGTTTCTTGTTCCCAAAACACATTCTATTTTTTTTCAATTGAAAACAGTACGTTCAAACAAGTTTTTTGTTTTTCTGTTTTTAAAAACCAAAAATTGTTATTAAAACTAGCTCATTTCTCCAAAATTTTGATGGTGGGTTTTAAGTGCTCAGCTATGATTTAATATTGCACACGTTACACATGTAGCTGGCAATATAAAGTAGGACATTACACAAGGTTTATATGATGATTAAGAAAGGCGATACCAGGGGTTTTTTGGCCCCAACCCCATAGCCTGTGGCTTGTACTAGAAGTGTCAAAATAGGCTTGGCTTAATGGAGTGACCCATTTAGCCCGTAAAAAAATTAGGGTTGAGCCAACAAAATTTTGGCCCGTTTAAAAATAGGCTAGCCCTGTCTGGCCCTTTAAAAATAAGGGCCAAACCGGGTTAAGGTCGGGCCCAAGTTAGCCCGTTTTACTTTTTCTTTTTAATAATATTTTTTAAAATATTTTATTAGTTTTTTAATCAACTTCTTTAAAAAGAATAAAGAATGAAGTTGAAGTATTGATGATAAGTGTTTAATTTTATTTTATGCTCATGATATGTATTATGTAATGACTAATTATCATTTATCATATGATTTGTAATTTTTAAATTTCATGCAATGTACTTTATTTATGCTTTTTTTTTTATTTGTCTTAAGAATATTAAAAAAAAAAAAGTTAGTATGATAAATTATAATTATTATTTTTTAAGTATTATTTGTTCATTTAAATTATTATATTTTTTTCAAAAAAAGAAAAGAAAACAGGTCAGCTTAGTCCAACCTTGAGCCCTAATAAAGTCGAGTTGGACTAGTCAAATATTGGCCCATTTAAAAAACAGGCTCGCCCAGCCCGACCCTAAAAACACAGGGCCAAAAAGGGTCTGGGCCAGCCCATTTTGACAACTCTAGCTTGTACCCTAGGCAATTTCATGTAATTATAGGAATTTCAAGAAAGCGTACATTAAAAAGAGAAAGACAAACCTCAAATTGTACAATAGGGCATGTTGCTAATGTCACAGGAAATGCAGGTGTCACCTACAGAAATATCCGTACATCAGGTAGCTAATCTCATAATAACTTTAAAAAAATGATGAATCTTAATATGAAAAGAAATTAAATATCAATGAATCTTATCTTCCCAAAATGCAATATCCCATTGTCTTTTATGTATACATATGTAAGCAAAAGTTGAAGTTCAAATGCCAAAGTAATATTGTAACATGCTATCAATATAAGTAAATTTGTAAAACCCCATAAGTTTATAACAACAAAACAACTGCATAGGCAATAAAATACAAACTCTGAAATTAGAACATATTTGAGTATTAATATGCATTATAGTAGCAATTCTCCCCAAAAAAAATATATGCATTATAATAACAGGAACAACTCAATAATGTTAATTGAAACTTAGGAAAATACTTATTAAGAGCAGCAACCCATACCAGAAAAATCCTTTTAAGCTGTGAGATAGTGCTGGCAAACTTAACCTTTGGTGGATCCTTCTTATTCTTTGAAAGCCTGCAGTGAGGACAAATAATGTACACAGGCAAGTTTCGATTCAACATGGAGGATGCAAGATCACCATCATCCATGCTTATAGCTTGAAGATCCCCTCCAAGATCTTTCAGAGGATCAGGAGGTTTTGCCAATACATTCAATTTCAGATTTTGTTCCTTCTGTGGAAGGGAAGTATATATCAGTCCATCCAAATTTGAATCACCATTAACAATCATTTCACTCGATTTGTCAACATCTCTTTCCTTATTTACTGATGCAGAGCTTCTTCGAGCTTTACCCCAGCGAGCATTCTTGCTTACTTTAGTATGATCAGTCAGATTACTGTGTGAAAGCTCAACAGATGAAGACATATGAGATTCTTCAGATAATGTGTATGAGGATCCAAGTTCAGTGAGATGTTCTGTATTTAACAGGAAACGATGGCCATGGGGGCACTCATGCTCAAACCCAACATACACTATTACATGCTTTGAAAAAGAATGAGATGTGATCCTTTCACCATCATTCAGGTATACAGGCACTACATTGCTACCTATCCGTAGGAAAGGGTCACCTTCCCTGCAACTATTACCACCATTATTATCAGGAGGTCCCTGAACAAATGACATATCTTGAGATTTTTGAGACACCTGATGATCATTGACTGCATTGAGACGTTCTGAACTCTGATTGCTTGTCCTACTTTGCTTCATACCCTTATCTGAACCTGATGTAGGCAACTTCCTCTGCTGAAGAGGAGGAAATCCTGAATCAGCAGCTGCTGATCCAGCAACAACCTCAGAAAAAGGTTTTCTCATTTTGAAATTAGGAAGACCTCTACCAAAACTTATTTTTTTATCATCAGATTTGATACTATCTAAATATGTTCCTTGGCCTTCTACTTCTTTCTGCACAGCAGGGTAAGATTGTCTAACGCCTGTTTTCTTTGCATCTGGAATAAATTCAACTATGGGTGGCTTGATTACAGAACCTTGCTCAACTGTACTCTCTGTTGAAGTATTTGGTCTTTTCTGTTTCTCTAGAA
This sequence comes from Senna siamea, assembly GCA_031216115.1. Lineage (NCBI taxonomy): Eukaryota > Viridiplantae > Streptophyta > Magnoliopsida > Fabales > Fabaceae > Senna > Senna siamea. Next base: position 19,085,287 of record CM062356.1, read on the forward strand.
ATATTGTCCATTTTAAAAGAAATTTCTGAGTGGCACAGAATCCACTTTGAAGTAAGCCTTTAGAAGGTTCATAGTATCTTGCACCCCCAATCCGAAGCAAACTCCAGGAGGTAGATTGAATAGGTCCTGTGACTTTGGTTTCCGGAAGTTTGAGTGCAGGAAGTAGCTTATCACAGTCAGAGAAGCAACTAGCATCAGCCGATTCAAAATCAAAAGGGTCAGGACATAATTGTCGTGAACGACCACAAGCACAGGCACGAAGGAAAAAATATCCACTGGAATGTGCCTTTGATGAAGCACCTAAGTCTGAATTATCAGTTTCAACATCGTGTCGTTGGTGCATGCATGGTTTGCCTGTCAAACTAACAGCATCACATAATTGCCTCCCAGATTTCCAAATTAAGGTGCATTCCTCTTCCAACTGTTTTGCAAAATGTTGCACAGCAGGTCCTCTGACCATTGAGTAAAATGCATGCAAAGCCTTAGCTAAATGGGCTTCATGTTGTGAAGTTGGATAACAAGAAGGTAAATCTTTCAAATAAATCTCTTTTGCAGCAGGAATGAACCTTTGGCACCACGAAGTTGAAAACTTTGTAATCAGCCCCTTACCACTTTGCAACCAAGATACTGCAACATCTACAGGATCTGTAACCTTCGAGGATCCTTCAGCTGCTGGTAAAACTGTGTTCCTTGGACGGGGTTTTCTTTTAATAATTTCAAATTCATCCAAGCAACTGCTTTTCGCAGAAAGAATTCTACTCAAGATATGTTGACTGGATGATAGCCAAACTTCCAAATTTGGAAGATCAGGGGTAGTAAACGTTTTCCCCGATGCAGCAGAGGCAGCAGCTGCTGCTGCTGCAACAGCAACCATACCAACACCAGCAGCTGAGCCACTATTAGTATTAACTAGCCCTCCTCTCCCTCTTAAAATATCAGACTGCCTGTAAATGAACTCCTTTACAGATATTATATCCTCTTTGCTTGCACTTTGACCATGGCTTTCCAGCAGAAGAGAATCTGAGGTTGTTTTCCCATTCAAGACATCTTCAACAAGTGCAGCGGCAAACTCAAGAGATTCGCCCCTTTGATTAGAAAACCGATCTAACAAAACAACTGCTCTTGATGCATCAAGTGAAAATAAAGGTGCAGAAGTTGATGTACCCCCAGTTCTCACACCGGAATAATTTGATTCAGAACCTGATAGTGTACGGCATTTCTTAATCAAAAAGCGAATTTGTGCTTCAAGAGATGACTGTAGTTTTTTCCTGAATCCACCTTCAGATCGACTTGCAGGCCGCGCCAGCACAACTACTGAACCAGAACCCTTGACAGGCAGGTTTGTCTTAGCTACACCACTCAAACTAGAAGGCTGAGGCTGATTATGAGAGGAGGTATCTGAAGAGTCCTCCCCATTAGTGCCAGAATTTGGTAAATTGGAGAAGTCATCAATAAAAACAAACAATGTGACAGGTATGCACTGTCCTGGAAACAAAGAGGCATAAGAACCTAAACCAGACATGAGAGAAATGGCTGAGGCATTGCGGCTTGAGATAGCACCACCTCTACCTGGAGAAGAATTGTTTGTTGAAGAGTTTGGTCGTGAAGATGATGAAGAATATGGTCTAGATGCCATTGGTGGCGTAGATTGGGATCTTACAAATGGACCTATAGCATGCTTGGCTGCTTGTAGCACACGAAAGTTACTCAAAATCCTAGTACCAAAGTGTGATCCCTCCTGAATATATATAATAACATGGCAAACCTGCATTTCTAAGTGGTCAATTACACTTAACATGCACAAATTTATAATTGAAAGTATACCTAAATGTGCACGGTGCTATTTTTCAAGACCCTAAAACACTAGTTATAGAGTTCCTAATCTATTGGAGTATATGAGATGGTATTGTCTTCTTTCTTTAACTGATTTTCTGATATATTAAAATGTGATACTTTCATGTAACAAACAAGTTAGCTGACAATATAAGGAATACACAATATTTCTTCATTGAGTTTAAAAATTCAATTACACATTAAAAAAAATAAAGAATGAGAGTTATTACCACCAAATTGCAGTCAACTACTCAAGTCCAAGAATTCTTAAACCTGATAGAGATTATTCACATAAACATAATTACTTTTACTGGTCGGCCATCAAAATTTATGTAGGCTTTTTTTTTTTTGATGAAAAATTTAGGTAGGTTTCACTACTCCTTCTCCCAACTCCGGTCTCTCTTCCTCTTTGATTTTGCACTTGAGAATTCTCAATCTTTCTACCACAGCATTTTTGCATCTCCATATTGCATATAATTAAAAAGAAAAAGAAAAAAAAAACTAAAAGTCTTAAATCACCCTACCCTTAAGCTATTTTGTTCTTATCCAATCTTTCCTAGTGAAACTGTACATCCAACTCCAAAGTTGAACCGTCTTTTTCTATTTTTGGGTACATAAGTTGAACCCTCTTTACAATAAGCATTGTCAGGATGTTAGACACAAGATTAATTTGTTGGCTTCAACTGTAGCTATGGTTTTAGAATAATCTAGGAATATATCTCCGTTCATCAGCCCAGCTACAGTTCAATGAAAGAATTGCTCTTTGATCTAACTGTGGATTTAAATCATAGAACCAAGATACTGAAATGCCCAGGTCAATTATCTCTTGAAATTCAATCTTGCTGGACCCCACTGTACCCTCTAATTCGTGCGAAAATTAACTCCACTAATCTCTCTAGTAAAAAGTTGAAAATTTAATATAAAACCCTCATGACTCTAGAGCTTCCTTCTCTATTTTCCACTTACAAAAGAACCCTATTAAAATCTTCCAATTACTAAGTACTTAAGAAACAATATCAGAAGCTCCCCTGATATGAACTTCTTACTTAATCACATTGTTGATATCTTAGTCATGTCAATCTTAAGGTGACAACTTAAATCAAGACTTAATAGCGATTCCCCAAAGAAAGAATAAAATCATACGTAAGCCTCAATTTAAAAGTTGAAGACTGCACTATTGATATTGTAAGACTTCCATGAGATAATTAGATAACAGTCAAACTAATAGACCAAATAGCATGTCATATAAGATTCACTTACAGAGAACATAAAAAGCATTCCCTGAAGATCCCCGAACTCGTACTGTTCCACAATGGAATCAAATCCCGGTGAAGGCTCTGAAAATCCCTCAATCGCGGGGCAGCGTGTGGAACAAAACTGCAAGTATAAAATCCCCTTTTCGTCATCGTGGTAATAGCTAATTCTCCTCCACTTGAACCAGTCGCTGGCTTCCTCTTCCTCGACGCATAATCGTTTGTCCAGATTGCCAGAGCCGAACACATTGGAATCGATAACTCGATTGATGAGTTGGGTGGAATCGTCGGGTCTTCGTGAAATGAAACCGACAACGACGACACCATCGGAGGGGCGAGGTAGTGATGGGGAAGCAGAAGATGAAGATGAAGATGGTGATGGTGATGGGGAAGGATGATCTGAGGAGGGAATGGGAGAGGAGAGAGGAGGATGAGAGGAAGAATTAGAAGAGGAAGTGGAAGTAGGATTGGGTGAAGGAGGAGGGCGTATGAGGACTCGAACATGGGAGGGTTTTGGTGCGTCCATGAACACAAAGGCAGGACGCAACTGGCTATGCCTATACGGCTTCGGCTTCAAGTTTGAGCAAATCCACCACCAACTTTCACTCTTTTGCAATCTCCTGTCGTGGACCTTTTCAGCTCGTGTCGGGTCTATAACTCCAACGTTCAAATAGACTGAAACCCAGACAACACCGGAAAAAAACTGCAAATATCATGTTCCCATAGGTAACTTACTTTTAAATTGAAAGGTACATTTATTTACGAATTAGTTTTTGAAACATTAGCATATATTTATAGTTGTTGAAAAATTATAAAAATTAACTTGTTAATTTTTAAACTATAAATATTTAATGAATATATTAATGTGATATATTAAATATTATTGTCAGGTATTAAATAAAAATTAAATGCCTATTGTGTATTAATTTTTGGACTTAAATATTTAAAGTAAAAAAATAGTAAATTGGTGCAGAGTAAAAGAAAATAAGAGATAAATAAATTAATAATTTATTTTATATAAATTAAAGTTTATTTGTATTTTATTTTTTCTATACTTCATCGCCTCATCTCTTTTCTCATTTTAAAATATTTAAATTATAATTTTTTAACATAACTAAAATGACAATGATATAACAATGATGTGAAAATGATTAATATATTGAATAAGTACCTTAGTTACTATTTAATAATTAACATTAATATTTAATGTGTCATGTTAATATATTTGTCAATAGTTCATAATTGTTGACAGAGAAATGATAAATGAGAGTAAATAGCTTTCATAGATTGTCTTATTCTATTATCTTTTGACCATGTCTGTCTCAATTTGCTTTATTTTATTTTTTAATTGTTTGAGTTCTATTTCTTTATTGATGAATGTAGGATTATAAAAATTTATTACAAAAAATTAGCGTAATTTAGAGTTAAGTTTATGAAATTTATTTTGTAAATATTCATACAGCTGTTGAATCTAGATAGTACACTCATCTACTCTAGTATGAACTAATTAAAAGAATATCTCATTAGTATAAAAGATATATTTTAAAAATTTTAAAATAAATTAATTACTCATTAAAAAATTTAAAAATATATCAATTAATTTTAAAAATATTAAAAGATATACTAATTTTTAAAACGTTATATTCACACTCACCTCTTGATCATTTGACAACAGCAAGTAAAACAAGATAAACTTTGTTCTTTCTTTAATTTCCTACTCATTTTTATAATTTTTTTTCATGTGATGTTCTTTATTTCCAACATATCAACTCATAAAACTATTTTTTGCAATTTCTCATTTAAAAAAATGAGCATAATTAGTATTATTTTTGTCTACCACCAAAAGTTCAAAGTCATCACCAATAAATCTTATCCCCAAGTCAAAACATCCAAGTCACTATGTCATAAAATTGAAGATGATTTCTCTATTGAATATTGGCCGTACTCTTAAGCCCCATGAGTACAATTGTATGGTTTGGCACAAGGTTCTTAATGCTCACATCAAGGACACGGACCAAGGAAAATAGGGAGGATACCATAAATGGATTGTAAATGGATATCCCCAAAGATAAAAAGTGGCCATGTGTTTTGTCTCTATTCCAACATTAGTATTCTTCTCGTCCTTCAATAGGATTTTCTCTTCACACCAACTTACCTTGTTCTCACTATTCCACTTCTTGGAATATTTTTACCAATGTATTGCAAGAAAATATTATTTTAATGATGAAAATTTTATTTTGAAAAAAATCAATTTTGCTCCCTCAAATAAATATTAAGCTTTTCAAAAGGACATTAAATATTTGGGTTAATGAATTTTAGAAACTAAACAGGACTTTTGAGAAGAAAGCCCAAAATACTCTTACCCTAAATCATTTTTAAAAAGCCTAGTTTTACATATGAAACTTAGCAAATGTTTTGACCCAAAACGTAAAGCTTACATTTGTAGAAATTAACTTACTAAAATGAATTTTGAAGTTCAAAATTTATAAAATATAAGTGTCTGGTGTATGTTTGACAAACACTAACTTCAGAAGAAAAAGAAGGAACTCTCTCCTCTGGAGGCATGTTACGTTACATGAGAATAAAAGAATAAGAATAAAGAAGAATTTTGGGCTTGGAGTGCAAAAAAAGGCTCTACAACATTCAAGGCAAAGTACAATAAATAGTGGCAAATACAAGTTTTCAATAGGCAAAACCTCTTCCTACCTACTATTATTTAACAAAACACAATCAAGCATCTGCTTCTCTGCTGAAAAAAGTTTTCTCCTCTATAAAGCCCCAAAATGTTTCACTTCTAATAGAGGAACAATGAGCATTTATTATCGAGCTTCCGAACTTGCAAACATTTCTAACATTAAATAAAGGTTGCAATGAGCAAAATTTGAAGTTCTTAAATGTTAGAACATTCTCTTTTCAAGAAGTTGAGTTTAGCACTGAAAATTATAAGAATTCATTTATTCTTCCAAAGCTTTTATTTACGTTTGTATTATTGATTTACTCTGATAAAGAGTCCAAATTAGATAGTTGATTGTTTAATTGAATACAAATTAAAATATTATTGGTTTATTGTTGTATTGAGAACTTATAAATTTTTCATTACGTAATGCTAAAAGATGTAAAAGAAAGTTTCATCAACTTTTATAAGAGCTGTCAAGGTATACAAGCATAACAACAGTACATGTTAATTTCTTAAAAAAAGTTATTTTAAATATATTGTGGTGATTATTCAGTTGAGTGAATTCTTTTACTTTATGCTTAAAAAAAAGATACAAGATTATAATTTTGATTTAAATATTTATAAATCTTTGGTCTGATCTCTATACTCTCTCTCACCATTAACCTAAAAATTTTCTAAGTGTTTTTCAAAATAAGTATTTGCCATTAACTCTGCTTCTTTGAAAAACATAAAAAGAATCTCATCTCCAGCATGCACATGAGAAATCCCTCCAAAAATATTTACAAACAAAAAATTTTGAAAAAAAAAAATAAATTCAACTCTCCTTCTTGTTTTATTATGTGGCTAACATCACTTATTCCAATTATTTGGTTTAAACCCTTTTATACAACTATAATTCGATGAATTGGATGTTCTACATACTCCCAAACCCTGACACTTATTATATACCTTTTAATAGTTGAAAGACTCAGTTTGTATAGCAATTCAAATACTTTGAGTAGAGTTAACAAAATTAGGAGAAAATATTGAACTAAAATAAAATTATTATACTATTATGAGTCTATTTAATATGTAAAAGTAAAAAATATAGTACAATATTATTAAAAAATGTTTAAATAAAGTGATATATATATTTATATTTAAAGAATTTTTTCTAAACCAATACCTACAAAAAAAAAAGGACCAAAAGTAAACTTATGGTTTCAAATAAAAATATTTGTAACTTTTCACATACTAATTCATATGAATAAAAATTTAATAAATATTAACAAAAATTAAATTTAATAAAAGAGAATAGTCTTTTATAATGTAACAAATCAAATTTTAAATTTTTATTAAAAAAATTTCTATATTAAATTTTTGATAATGCTCAAACATAATTATTATCAATAAAAAAATATCTATAAAAAAAATATTTAGGTGTATATATGTAAATATATACAATATATTATATACTTATTATAAAATATTATAAGTAATAAAAATTTATTCTTAATAGATTTTTATTTTCTTATTATATAACGATAGATTTTTTTGGCAGAGAAATAAAACAACAATAAACACTAAGAACGAAGGAAGGGAGTTTCAATCATGTCAGCAAAGAGGAGCAATCTAGTCTCAAGAGGGGATCTTCCCAAATGCTTAGGATGGAGTCATGCCGGGACCCATCTAATTAACATTTATTCTCCTATGAGGCTGCAATAAGTGACTTTTTTTTTTTTTATCATTTTCACAGGTATATACTTCTTAAAAAAACAATTTTATTTAAAACACAATTAATATTTAATTGTGAATAATTTTCACAACAAAAATTATGAATTTTATTTTATCATATTGTCGGATAAATCCAATTGCTGGTAATTAGTGTGGTTATTATTTAATGTAGATGGAGAAGTCCAAATTGGCTACTTCCAAATTATAAAATAGCCAGGGGACTGAAGCGTAAATAAAAGTTAAAAGTCAAAACCACATTTCTGAAAAATATGGAAAAGCCGAGGGGTATTCATATAAATTTAATCAACCACGATAAACAGAGAGGTCTGGAGAGGCCAGATTGGTGATATCCGGGATATCACATTATCTCTTTGCGTCTTCACTCCCCTTCTGGGCTCTTGCCTAATGCAAGCTGCATTGTCTGCCATGGCGGCCCTTACAGTTATCTCGGCCCCACCACTTCAATCTGAACTTTCTCCATTCCAATATCAAAACCCACCTCTTCAATCAGTCTTCCATGGCGTCTCCCTCAAGCTCAAGCCCTCTCCTCACTCCCTAACCCTTTCCGCCGCCTCCTTTAAGCCGCTCACAGTCGTCGCCGCCACCAAGAAAGCTGTCGCTGTCCTCAAGGGCAATTCTGCTGTCGAAGGCGTTGTCACGCTGACCCAAGAAGACAATGGTTTGTTTTCTTCTTTATTGAGTTTCCGTTTCATTGCTTTCAGTAATTCTGGCTCGAATCGAAGTGGTGTCTTTAAAACATATAGTTCTTTAGGCTTATTTGCTTAATCAGTGGAGACGAAGGAGGTGAGATGCTATTGGGGACTCCTTAATTATTTTTGAAAGAATTGAACTTGTAACGTTTTCTCTATTTTAATGTAGAAATACTAGAAATGCTTTTGTTGTAACCAACCTATTCATAACATTATGATGAAAAATGAAGTCAATGTACCAATAAGAATTGAGAAAGTAGTAGAACTAAGTAATATCTTAAGTTATTCACTGTTTATTTATTCATAATCTGAAACTTAGAGCTCGGTGAACAATTAAATTTGTCTAAAACAATAATCAAGTGATCCTGTATATATGTTGGGTTCGTTAGCTATTAATTACTAGTTTAGACTGTCAACTCTGCCAAGTCAAGTAGTTCTACATAGTTTCTGTTGAGCTGCTAAATTTTAGTATTTATTTGTTCCATTACTTCTGTAGCTCCCTTCTTTAGCTGAAAGCTCCTATACGGAGTAGAAGTTCCTAATGTGCTAAATACCTCTGTGTGATGTGCAGGCCCAACAACAGTTAAAGTTCAAGTTACTGGCCTTACTCCAGGCCAGCACGGTTTTCACCTAGTAAGTCTTTTTTGAATTAAAAAAAGTTATGTGCAGTTTTTATATTGTTTACATCAGGTTCTCTAATCAGAAAACCATGCGTGTATAGTTTGTACAACTCATATCTTCTATGGTTGGTTCTTTTTAAAAAAGAAATTCACATGCTTTATTTTGATCAGAGAATCTTATAGCAACTAGTCCTTTCTGAATTCAGGTATCTACTCATTCTTCAGAATTATATCCTAACTTGTGCCATTTGTTTCTGTTGCAGCATGAGTATGGTGATACCACAAATGGATGTATTTCAACTGGTAAAGCTTGACCTTAATTTATCTCTTAAACTCACAGTTTTCTTTTCTTTGAATGTTATAGTTGATGAAGTCTGAATTTTTGTTTCTTGCATGACACATGTATAGGAGCACATTTTAATCCTAATAACATGACACATGGTGCTCCGGAGGATGAAGTCCGTCATGCGGGTGACCTGGGAAACATAGTTGCTAATGCTGATGGTAAATGCATTTTTCCCTTCTCTTTCTTCTACTTTGAAATGCTTTACTAACCTGTTTATTTACCATTTTATCTCTGTTGTAACACAGGAGTTGCAGAGGCAACAATCATAGATAGTCAGGTGATCTTTGTGTTCTAATGTATTTGTCTTTTGACATGTTTTGCAGCCTTTGGTCTTAATGTGTGTGTGTGTGTGTGTTTGTGTGTGTGTGTTCGAGTTTCAAATCATAATTTTAGGAACTACAGTAGTCCTGCTTGGTTGGAGTTAATCATGTTGTTGGGCCTGAAACATGTAGATACCACTCAGTGGCCCCAATTCAGTTGTTGGAAGAGCCTTTGTGGTTCATGAGCTTGAAGATGATCTTGGAAAAGGTTAGCAATTTCTCTGTATGCTTTTATTAATGTTTGCCTTACAAATCTGTGCTGTAGAAGAAATTATCGTTACAAGCTCCAGCAGATCTGTCTTAACCAAGAAGAGAGTAGATGAATGTATTGATCAAAGGAAGGGGTAGGAAGGGCATGAAAGTGAAAGTGGCTTTTCATTTTCATGCTTTGCGTAGTTGCATTGTAATTTTAGGCTTATTGTATTAATAATATAAGCTACTGTTCTGGCAAATTGAAGGGGTGAGTATGGTTGTTTGTGCTTTAACTCTGAACTGTGATTGCCTTATTAATTATAACAAGTTAATCATAACTAGAGCATTTTTGCCTTACTCTCATTTGCATTTGCCTGTACTTTTGTAGGTGGACATGAATTGAGTTTGACGACTGGAAATGCTGGTGGAAGATTGGCATGTGGTAAGAAAAATATGAATTCATCAATCCTTTTCAAATTCTTCAATTAGTCCATTCAAATTTAAGCATGTTATTTGCTTTATTTGTGGCTTTGATGTTCTAAACTGAATAATTATAGAAAAATAAATTTATTTCGTTGCACAATGACTTCAAAAAATTAATTGTTAACATAATTCAGAAGCAAGCATGAGGGGATGTGTGCATATAATTTTGCTCTAGTACCTCCTCACATTTATATACAGCACTGTTGGCTGGAAGCATAGAAGATCTTTGCATAGAAATAGATATTTTTGGACCTGCTGGCTGGTGCAATGACATAGTCTTGGGTATGTCCAACAAAAGCAACAAGGAATATCCCAAATTCTTCTTTTCCCTTCAGAAAAATTCTATGCAAAAACTGACTGGATTTTAAATTTGGCATGTTTGAATGCGCTATCTGTTTTGAGGACTTAAAAAGAATACTACAATCTTGAATATTCAGTTCTTTCTGACAGAGCAGTGACTACACATATTCTCTGGCCTTCCAAACTATTGTTATTATTATTATATTATCATCATCCCCACCATTTGATATGAGCTAACAATTAAACTTGCAATATACTTTTGTGTTTGCAGGCGTGGTTGGTTTAACTCCAATTTAAATGCAACTATGTCCTAGGAGCAGTTGGGGTGTTTTATGTGCTGTTTGCTTTCTTCGCTTCCCCATGTAATGTAAACTATAGAGCATGATGTCCTCATAGAGCTGAATGTGAAATTGAATCCTAAAGACATATATTGGTCCTTTACCAGATTGTTATCATGCTTTTAGGTTTTACCTCCATAATAAAATTTGACTTCTGATGTAATCCTTGTTGGCTGTCTTTGAATAAATTTACTGATTATATCTACTATGGAACAGTGAGTTTAAACCAGGGAGATACCTGAAGTCCTAAACTCTGCAATCATTAATTCTGAGTTCTCACTCATGTTTCAGCATTTCTTGTTTACTACTAGTGCATAAATTTTTACTTATTAAAGAGTACAAGACCTAGATGTTTCTGGGAAAGTTATGCGGACTGCAATTTTCTCTTTGAAGTGACTTGTTTTGTAGAGTCTAGTGGGCTGGCTTTCTGGGATTGAATGGGCCTCCTTTACAAAGGAACTTGTGGACTTCTTCATTTGAGTTGTGACCTGACACTCTGTCGACATTGTACGAGTGACAAATTATTCATTTCGTTGTGTGTTTATTGTCATTGGGCTTATTAAAATCAAAATACTAATTAGTGAAAGAAAAAAAAAAAAGAAGTCATGTTAGGATTAAAATGAGTTAAACAAAAGTTTTTGTTTTTTTTTTTTTTTTTTTTTGGGGGGGGGGGGTGGGAAAGGAGATGCTAAAGTCTTACTTGACTTATGGGATATTATTGCAACTAAATTCTTGAAACTATTAAATCTCAAAATTAGATTCTTCACCTGCTAAATCTCAAGAAATAAGTTTTTTATTGTGTTAATTTTCTTTTCAATAAATGTTATTTCAAGTTCCCTTATAGTTGAGTTGACGTACCAAGTTCACTCTTGTTCTTAAAATGGGAAAGTTGAAATACTTATTATTTCATCTTCTAAAATTTCAAGATTTATTTACAAGTGACTAAATATATATGAAAGAGGTTTTTGCATTTTCTTTTAAAAAGGTCTCTGTCATACCAATGTTAGTTTTAGATATATTCTGTGGCTCAGTTATTACTGTGGGTTGTGACTTACTTTGAATATGAATGGATATATTATAACAACATAGAGAGCGAGAGAGAGTAGGTATACAATACAATACTATTTCTTCATCATAATTATCAGAAAAAGTTGTTGGTTCGTGGCTGTTAGCAAAATAAAATAATGTGGCGTTGAAAGTTTTAGTAAAAGTATTAGTAATTTCCCCATTACCAATTATGAGTCATCACTATTTTCGCCAGTGGCAACCTTTTCTAGTTAGCAGTTGGACTTAAAACACAAGCAACTCACTTACCACACTCATACTAATTTATGTAACCCTTTTTTAAAATTAAATAAATAAATTCATATTCACTCACTGAACTGGACTCACAAAATACAATAATTGGTTATTTGGTATGGAAAAAGGTATGGATTTTATTTTGTCACGAGGTAAGTGTGAGAAATGAAAGAAGCAAGAATTAAAGAGGAGTGAGAAGTGAAAGAAAATGGTAAAGGAAAAGGGTAAAGCTAATATAAGGTAGAGAGTGGGCAATGAGTCGTTGTCATTCAAAGAAAGGTTTTGCTGACCCGTGAGGCGTGACCACTTTGTCTTCACTCTAAATCAATTTTTAATTTTTTTTTGCTTTGGTTTCATTCTCGTATCATATTAATTCATATGTGGTTTTTCATTTTTGCAGTTTCCACTCAATTTATAAGTGCCTCTCCGACGTAACAATACCAACAAAAGTTGTAACTAACTACCACTGATTAGTGATTACTACTGAATACCATAACCTGTGAGTGAGTGTGATAGTGTATAGTAGTGGATTTGCCTTTCTTTATTTATTTGTATTGTATATATGGCCGTTGGGAAGATTGTGGCTTTGTTTTTATGTTTAGTTGAGCTGTGTTGCTCCTTTTGGTTAGAAAGTTTTGCCGGAATAAATGAACTTTTTTTTTTCTTGAAATTGTTAATATTTAAAAATTTATTGGATGCTAATAAAAATTAATTCATCTGATCGGTTTTTATTTATAACAATTTCATGACTTAAATTTGAATTTAAATAATATTTTCGTTAGTGGATTATTTATAACTTTTTCGTAAGTAGTCTCTTGTTATTTTCTTACCTAAATTTTCATGTCTATTTATTAATGAATTGTGAATTTAATTTATGAGTATTGTGGTTGAAGAAAAAAGGAAGCAAAGTTGGGTTGATCCTCACCTCAGTGCCTCAACTGGTGGTGTGAGACACTGTCTTTTTTCTGCTCTTATCCATGCTGCGTCTGAACATGACATAAACTGATAAGAATTGCTGTTATCTCGCGTCAGTCACATTCACAAATATATATATATATATATGCTTCTCTTTAATATATGTATTGATTTAGGAATGGGGACCCCAAATTATTTATTCGAGGCAATACTACACTATCATCTGTTGTACCAAGCAAAGTGGCCAATTTAATTTCTATAAAAAAAAAAAGCAAAAAGAAAAAGCCTTTCACAAAAAGGGAATTAACAAAAGGAATTATTGCGTTTCATATGTAAATTTCTTTGTTTTGACAACATTAACAGATTAAAATATTTGGTAAGTTTCAGTTTCACCGTAGGTGCAATCACATCTCCATTATTAGTAGTAGTATTCCATCCATGTATATATAAGGGTGTTGATTTGGTGAAAGGCAAAAAATTAATACAGTGACGGTAGCTATGATGGAGATAATATATTGTATACATATGTACGAGTAGAATATCTTAAATAGTTGCTAGATTGAATTAATTTTTTATTAAATACTCATGTATAAATTTATTTTGTAATTAACTTTATTTAAATAAATAAATAATTATAAATATTAAATACTATTATTTTTTATTAATTCATTAGTTAATTAAAATGTAAAGAATAAAATTAAAATAAATATTTTTAATATTTATAACTTGATTTACATGGCTCAAAATAATATATATAAGAATTTCTAAAAAAACACAATTAATGAAGAGTTTATGTAAAACAAATTAAGAGTATATATATGTGGTGAATAACAAATTTTTGTCCTAATAATTTGTTTTTAAAGTTTTACTTTTGTCTAAAAGCATAAGTTCTAATTTATAATTTCTGTTCCATAGTTGAAAAATCATATGCTTTCCCCAAACATTATTCAAATTTTTTAAAATAAATACATATAAAAAAAACAGCTTCTTCATTGCAGAAAACTTGAGCAAACCAATTATTAGTCTCACAAAATACAAAATCAAAATTCAGTTGTACATGACATAAAGTTAAATGTTGCTTTAATTAAGTTGGTTTGCTAATATGTAGTGTAAATGGGAGGTGGTTCTTAGTTGCAACGAACCACTTGGTCTTGAACCCCATGATCCCATATACATTATGAGAATATGAGGTGGCGTGCAGTGAGTTTTACTATTAGGTTTACTTGTTTAATTTAATTTCTCTAGTGTGCCAATATTCAACATGCATGACTTTGTATATAAGCAATAATATTAATGCTAACCTCATTGCACCTGTCTCATTAGTTCCTAACAATGCTTTTCCACACACCCTTTACCATATTATGAATTTGGATTCTTTGAAATATTATACATGGTGTGAAAGAGAAGAAAAGCAAAAAGTTAGTAGAAGATAAATTAAAAATTCAGTATAAATTAGATAATTTTTTTTATAAATATCTTTTAATTGAAGGCAATCATATCAAAAAAAATTATTAAATATTAAATATAAATACTTCTCTCAATAAAAATTTAAATATATTTTTTTTATAGTATTAACTTTTAAAAAAATCAAAAGAATTCAAATCCCATATTATTCATTCACTCCCTTGAATTATAATTATTATATTCTCTAAAGCGTTGACCTAATTCATTTAAGTCTAAATTCTTCCTCCCTAATAATTATTATAGCTAAGACCCACCTCTAATCAACCCACCACCTTTCCATTCAATTTCTTAGCAAGTTGAAAAGGGCATTAATTAGACTAGAAATTTAGCATCTTTGATGAGGAAATTACTTAACATAGTGCTTTGAATTATACTTGTCGATCGGCCACATCACATGTATTGTGCAAGTAGGAAAAACGGCATCTTTCTCGCTATCCCATGGGAAAAAGGAAAGAGAAACTACGCAAGTAAAGTGGGAATTTTCCGAAAAGAAATAAAGATCAGGAGAAAGAAATTAAAATAGTTAATTTATTTATTGCGGGCGTCACTTTCTTGGGTCGTGGGTTTGGCATAGTGTGGTGTGTCGATATATATATATATATATATATATATAAATGGATAATACGAAAATAATCGTTTTCAAGGGCATGTTCGATGAGTGAGGACCAAAGAAAAATAAAGGAAAAGAATGCGTTTATATTCTTTAAAAAGTATACATAATATTTAAAATTAGAGAGAGAATTGAATTAAGAGGTGCTAGGTTTGGATGCAACCAACTTGTTGTGTAGTTCTCATGAGTGGCTCACAAGCTTCTGTGCTAGCTAGCTCTCTCCATCCCTCACTGACGTCGTGTGAACTGTTATATGCATAAAGTGGAGTTGGACTGTTGGAGTATTAAGTCCACTACCTAGCTACTTCACTCCCTTTGCTAATTCCTACTTTCCTACCTACTTTTCTACTGCATATGTTTCTGTATACATATCTATATAGGTACTACTTGCTACGCATATATATATATCTCTTTCAAATTAATATATTAAGAATATACATCAGCTTTGCATATGTTTATTTTGTTTGCTTTTACAAATCAATTCACAAGTGAAAACATCATTAATTTCATATCCATAACCATAAATTTTGTTCCTTTTTTCTTTTTCCACCGAATATGATCAATATTCTATAAGTTTTTTTTTATTAATTTTTGAGTAAAGTATAGATCATATCTATATAGATGTGAAAATTGTATTCTTTTTTATTTTTTTAAACTTATGATATGTATTTTTTTGAGAAATAAAAAAATTGCAATTTCATTTATTATAACTAAAATATTTTTATATATCTATATTATAATAATTTTATATTCTTGGTCTTATAAAATAATATATTTTATAGTATAAAATATAAAATAAAATATGTTATATGAGAGTACATGTGAAAAAAAAAGATAATAAAAAGTTACAAGAGATTAGTAGATTAAATAATTTTTTATTTTTTAATTTATTATTTCAAAAATATAATAATAATTATTTTATTTATATTTTAAAAATAAAAAATATTCATTTATACATGTGAAGTCTCTTATATATATATATAATCAATATAAAAAGTTACTTTTTAAAAAAATTAAAATTAACTAAATTAATAAAAATAAACAATATTGAAATAAAAACTAATATTATATTTGAAAATATTTAGTCAAAATTATTAAAATAGTAATTTTTTTATTTTTTAAGTGAGAAAAAATATATTTTTTTTTAAAAAGAAAAATGTGGTATAATTTTCACATTTCTATAGGAAAAAAAGACTATAATTTATCTTAAACTTTTACATATTTTTTCTCTCTGTTCACATATGGGATTGACGTACATATGATTACTTTATTCCTCCTTGGTGCCACAAAATGTGACTTGTAATTAATTACTATAAAGAATAAATGTAAGCATCGGAAAGTTGATTGCAAGTTATTACGTGTTTGAGAAGTTGAACCAAGTTATAATTAATTGAATGCATGAAGCATATGGGCTTAGTTGCAGGAAAAGGCTGTACAGTCACATTATTCATCATCATCATTCCTCAAATTGAGTACAAAAGAGACTAACAAAGTTAACGTTGTACTTTCTCCACCACCCCTTCAATATTAATTTCTAATAATAATCTCTTACTTAATTTTTTTCCTCATCAAATTATATATATATTGCTTTCTGAAAAGGAAAAATGAGAGTTGAGAGGTTGGGAATACAAAAAGAGAGAGCAGTTATATAAGAATTGGCAGTGTAGCAGGTTATGGCAACATAATAAATCCAATCCTGAAATCAATACACAAAAACAACACAACAACGACATTACGTGCCTCACACAACACAACTTTACCACATTTATCTTGCTACGCTAAGAATCCGCCGTCCTTGTTTTATGCCTTATTGCCATTCTTTTTATTCTGCACAAACACTAATTATACTGTACATTGAACCTTCCGTTGCAGCCTGGGCATGTTACTTGTCTATAAATTTATTTATTTATATCTCTCTGCCTTCAATTCTTTAACGTTCGTCGGCACATGTATGTACTCCATCCAATTTAATTATCAATATTTAATCTGATCACTTTAGTTAATTTGGACTTAATTTGGTTATATATGTATGGTTTTAATATATTTTATACTAGACTATCATTTTGATTTCCATATAGAACTTTTTTTTAATTTGTCCCTCATAATTTAATTTTTTATCAATTTGGTGATCATTTCGTTGGATGTTGCCCAAAAAAATAATAATTTTAATTATTTAGACATTTGATACTAATTGAGCAAAGTTTATTATGATTCAAATTTTCTCTTTTATTTTTTAACTAATCAAAATCATACGTTCATTGCTTAGTCAATACTTAGCTTAAAAAAAAAAAGAAAAATAACTATTAGATCAAAATAAACTTTTAATGGTATCCATTCAGCACATAATGTCTTAAGTCATTAGGATTGTGTACTTATTTAGGTGACATCTAAACGAATAAATCAAATAAAAAAAATTATTATCTATAAAGGACTAAAATGATCTTTTAATGTATACTTCTAGTCATTCTATTTTTTCAAATAATCAAATCTTATCCTCTTTAATTATCACATTTTCATTTAAAATATTTGATGTCAAATTTAACAAATGGGTGAATAAATGTTAAATCTAAGTGTTTATAGCTAATATTTTGTATTAATTATATGATAAAAAGATAAAATTTGATTATTTCATAAAATAAAAGGACTAAATTATCTATTTCTAGAAGGACTAAATTAAAATTTTTATAAAACTATAAGGACTAAAAATAAATTTAAGTCCATATGTGAAGCAGAGACAACTAAAGTTTTGTGTTAGGTATAGAAACTGTCAGTGACAGCAAGCTTACCACAGAGCATAGGCCAATTCGTTAATAATATAGATTACCAAAGTCCTAATTATAGCTATGGCTTTTTCAAAATAAGCCAATTCCCATCATTAATTCTTTTATCTTAAGTGATCATCATCTACATCTCTCTACCTAATTTCCGTACCTATACCATTTTGGTTCATATTGTTAACCATCCCATAATTAATTAACACAGTTGATTAAAAAAAATAAAAACAAAAAGTTGACTTTTTATACATATATAGAAACTTGAAGAGATTCATTTCGGAAAACATGATCAAATTTATTTATTTATTTTTTCTCTTACACTTAAATCCAACTAATTAACATGTACTATGGTTTAGGTAATTGACTGGCCAAACTGGATAGGGATGATCTTCAGCCATTAATTTTATATGATGACTCATTAATTTTCTTGGTTCTGGTTATTCGTATATGTATGTAGACATACGTTACATATATAGCTACGGAAGGAATATATATATATATATATATATGGGTAGCGTACACATATTGATCTGTAGAAAGATTCTAAAACAAAAACGTGACAAAGACTAAGTTTGAAATTTGAACAATGACTTGTTTGGTTTCCAAGTTCTTGAGAGGTTCATCAATTATATTTCTGATTTCCCCCAACTATTGATCTTCATGATCTGATACTGCCAATATTATGCATTTACACAATTATATAACGAATTTGGCATACAATTACATACATACTTGATATATAGAAATTTTTATAAATTAATTAATTATTCAATTAATTAAAGGATTTGAAGAGTAATATAATTAATTAATTATATATTGTATCAATGAAGTGGGTCAACGGTTCATGAACCATATAGTCAAAGATTACTATTATTGACTCAGCAGCGCTACACCACATCCAACACTAACCATATATTTACGTGTTGTGATTTGAAGTTTTTCATCAATTTGAGAAGATTTTATCATTGTCATGATCAGTATTCAGTGATGTATATATTGTTCTTTCTTTTGAATGCTAATATTACAGATTAATTAGGGGAGTAATATATATATATACATATATATATATAAATACACTAGCAGTGCATGCACCATGTCTTTTGATCTACAATTGAGAAACCAACAATTAATTAATTAAATTATATATAAAAATTTAGGTCCACTGAATGAGAATTGATTAGTATACTTTCATACGTTCTTCTCTCCTTACGTCTAGTCTATATACTAAAAATATCAAAACAGTACACGTGTCTAGTTAATGCCCATCTTAATTAACCACCTTTACTTTCAAATGGCACACCCTTAATCTTATATGCTACCATGTCGATCTTTGATATCGATTAAATAAATCTAATGATCTAAATTAAAGCCAGTGTGAATTAAGTTTGTATTTAGGTGTGTGTGTGTGTGTGTATATATATATATATAGCATCCATCACGTGGCTGGTTGGCCTCTTTTAATTCTATGATTTGGATTTATATATATAGTGTTTGATGATTGGTTAATAATATTAATTATCTCACAATTCTCAAGCATGCAAGAGAAGCTAGCTAGCTAGTGCATTTCTTGCAGCATAATAATGAGTGAAACAAACAAGACAAGACCTTAGCTTGTTCACAAGCTAAATCAAACCGATGATGATTAGTTGTCAATATAATTTTCAGAAGCTCTCATATATATAAATAATTAATTAATTGAGAAATATGAAATGATTATAGCGTAGTTTAGTAATAATTAAATATTATGACAGATGAGCTAGCTAGAAGGTCAAGGAACCTTTAAGCAGAAGCGCCCTTAATTCTCTTCAGTGTAGGAAGCGTCCTAAAGTGCTTATGTCATATACTTGTAACCTACATATACCCTCCTTAACGGAATCCTACTTCACATCCCACAATTGTCCCTTTCTTTTCTTCTTGGACTCCTCACTCACTGCCTTGTATTAACACAACCCTATTCCCACAACAAAGAAAGAAGTTTTTTTTTTAAAAAAAAAAAATTACCCTAAAGATTAATTAAAGGGGTTTGCTTGAAAGGCACTGGAATCTCTAATCACTCAAATTGGATTAGTACCTTTATTTATTTTTTTTATGTATTTTTTTAATGAGAATTCAAACTCAGATGCGTGAGACTAATCCAATATACTAAATGCAATCCTCATTAATAGTACTTTTCTTTAATAAACAGAAATTGAGTGAATAAGGGGAGTGACATGCTTTTAACGTGCAATATGCTTCTTTTGCTTTAATCGGTTAATTGTGGAAATTATTATAATTTATATAATCTAAGGAAATTAAATTAGAAAAAAAAAAGAGTGAAACCGACTCTGAACTTTAACACCAACCTTTCTTGAACTCTTTTTAGTTTTTAAACTCTTTCTACACTTTTCTACTTTATCAGTTACATGATCTGGCTTGCCACTTACTAATCATCTCCATCTCTAATCCCTAATTCTGACCTAATTTTCTTTTTTGTACCGTCTAATACGACGCTAATTAATTAACTGGATATTGCACCTAATAAATTAAATAGAAATTAAGCATAGTTAATTAGTTACGGATGGGATTGGGTTGTACTGGACAACGAAGCAGAAGGAAAATAAAATATTGGTTCATGAAAGTAACACCCAACCCCTGAGAGGTTGATAAGAGAGAGAGAGGGAAAGTGTGGTTAGGATTGAAGCGTGAGAGAGAGACGAAAGGGAAAGCGCGTGAAAAAGGAAGGAACTTTTCTTGTTAGTAACACTTCGAAGGTTGGAAACGCAAGGAAGATTTTGGGGTGGCAGACTATTTCAGAGCTGGCTGTTATAAGAGGAGGGACGGCTTCTATAGCTTCTTGCCTTTCAACATACACACGCACTCTCTCTCTCTCTCTCTCTCTTATTCATATATATAACTCTTCACACACTACCTTTTCTTCTCACTTCTCAATTCTCTCTCAGAGATACATACATACATATATATATATAGCTTGCGTTGTTATATATATATATATACACATTTAGCTGTTCAATTTGGTCCCTTTCTTTTTCTGAAAACTGATATGGAAGCCATAGAGGAATTGGAATTTGTGGGTTCCTCTAATAATAACGATGCTACTGTTACTCAAATCGCCAAGGGTAAGCGGACCAAGAGGCAGAGGCCATTCTCCCCTTGTGCTGTTGTTGCCGCCATCACTTCTAGCTCATCCAGTGCCTCCGCCTCTGCCTCCGGGGATCATGCTGGCGCCACCACCGATTATGGCTCGATTTCGTCTACCACCACAAATTACGAGAGCACTGAGGAAGAGGAAGACATGGCTAACTGCTTGATTCTGTTGGCGCAAGGAGGGGATGCTACAGATGCTAAGCGCCAATCTCAATCTGAACCCGGAAATAAAGCTGAAAGAAGCGGCAGCCGGAGATTCACTGAGATGGCCACCGCTACCGCCGCCGCTGTCGCCAAAATTGGTTTCTATGTGTATGAGTGCAAAACGTGTAACCGAACTTTCCCGTCGTTTCAAGCGCTGGGCGGGCACAGGGCGAGCCACAAGAAGCCAAAGCTCGTTGTAGACGAAAAGAAACCGCCACCGCCACCGCCACCACCGGTACCAACAATATCGTCGCAAATTAACAACAATTATGAGATTGAAGAAGCGCAAATGAAAAGTAGAACCCAAATTTGTCTTCAATTAGGGACTAACAAGGTCAAGATTCATGAGTGCTCGATATGTGGGTCAGAATTCACATCGGGTCAAGCATTGGGTGGGCATATGAGAAGGCATAGGGCATCCACAAGCACTACTTCTACTACTACTCATCCTCTTCATCAGGCGATGGCCATTGAAACAAGTTTTAACGGCGACGCCGCTGCCATAGCGGCCACCGTGGAAATGAAGCCGAGAAATATACTAGCGTTGGATCTTAACCTGCCGGCGCCGGAAGAGGATCTCCGGGATTCAAAGTTTCAGTTTACGCCAAAACCAAAAGCTTTGGTGATGTCTGCTCCGTCTTTGGTGGGGTGCCATTATTAGGCCAGGGTGGGAAATGGGAATTGAAGAAATTGGGGGGAAATTATTAATTAATGATGAATGTGAATTATTAGCGTTATTTTTAATTTGCAACAATTCCTAATTATCGATTCTTTGGTTTTAATTATAATAATTAATTAATTAATTCCCGTTTTGACAATCTAATTAATTGTTGAGAACTTGGAAAGGAATACTTTGAGTAAGTAAGTGGCTAGTGTTCATGGTTGCCTTTCATTCACGAAAAGTGAATGAGTGATAGGGCATCTTTCTTTTTTTTTTTCTATTTATTTGTTGTAGCTGGAGTTGTAGTTTTGGATTGTTGTTTGTTTAACCAGAGAAAGAGAGAGATGGAAATTATAGGTAGCATGGGCATGGCTAGGGTTTGGCATCACCACCACCACAACCAAAAGTCGTGGATTAGGTTCCCTTTGTGTGCTTTTCATTATTATATATAATAAAGCTAAAAGATTTCCTTCTCTGAGGCTCTTTCTTCTTCTCATCCACACTCACTATTTCATTTAATGCACAGAATAAAGCATTAGCACAATCACTTGATACAGGCCACTGCCACTGCATGCCATATGCTCACAACACACTCTCTATCTTTCATTTTCTATGGCTCTCTCTCTCTCTCTCTCTATCCATCTATCTCGTACACATAATTAATTATATAATTACTAGTGTTATCTGTGATGACAATTTCCTTTCAGCTTAATATAACCCTGACAGTTTCACTTTCACCTAATTAATTAATAACCAACACTGACGTGCACTCTCACTGTACTCTACTATGATTCATGAATATATAATTGTAAATTACGTGCGTGCGTTACTTTGGATTTAATTAGCTTTGGGATTATCTTTCTCATGGGAGTTGCAGCCATACAAAGTTGATGCTTCCAAGAAAGATACTGTTAACTCTCAGACCACAGACATTTGATTAGGAAGTGTACTATATGGTCCACTACTGTCTGGAGTTTGGACCCATCACTCTCACTCTCTCCGCTTATAAACTTGAACCTTATTTGTGTATGAATTCCATCATGCATGAAAGATAGGAAAAAAGTGACAATTAAGAATGACAAAACTTCCATCGTCTCTCTTTCATATATGGATATATACATGTATATATGTTTAATAAAATTATTATACATATGAAAATGAGATGTAAATTATGATTTTATTAATGGAATTGTTTATAGAGAGTTTAAATTCGAGTTTTCATAGATCAACTCTTATATGTATATATTTTTTTTAATTGATGAGAGAGAAAGAGTGGAAGGCGGTTGACTGCTTTATATTTTCGCCCTTTATTAATTTGTGTACATGGGGGCCAAGTTGTGTCATCATCATGTCATGACGAGTGAAATTGAACATAACTAAGGTGGAGAGAGAGAGAGAGAGAGAGAGAGAAAGGGGAAAATATATATGGAAGACTTTAAAGTCACTTAGAGTGGTGAGTTATGTAAAGTTAGCTAGGGAAGAGTGAGGTTTTGGTGAATGCTGGTAAGCAAAGCATGTGGGCACATACATTGCGTGAGGTGTCCGAAGGCATATATATATATATATAAGAAAATAAATCCAAGAGGGAGAGAGATCACTCATTGACATTGGCACATGTAATTGGGGGGGAGGTTCCCTTCGTGTCATCTTCTAACCTACCATTATTCTCCTTTCTATATATATATAATATATACTAATATTATCCTCAACAAGCAACTTACACACTAATACTAACCATTAACAATTTATTATTTGCTTCTTTTCTAAATGCAATATCCTAATTTCTCGCCACACAGTTCTCCCCCTACCTTCTTGCATACATTATTTAATAAATATATATATTGAGCTAATTAATTAACAATCCCTTTGAGTTACAAAAATCAAAAACCAAATTGTCTTGTATATTTGAGACGTACAATTTTATCCACACTTTTTGCCGCCATAGTAATTAAATCAGACCTAATTAATTAAGGGTTTTGCTGGGCATTAAGGCATGCAATGGTTAAGCTTTTATATATTTTATTTGTTAATGAAACATTTAGATATTAAAATTATTATTTTTGTTAACTTTTTACATATTTTAAATTATTAAATATTTTATCAACCAATCAAATAAAATTTTAACCAGTGTGTTAAAGAAGATTGGTTAGCGAAACCCATTAATTAATTTATCAAAACCAAAACAAGATATGGGGTTGTGTAGTTAGATATTGCTCAGAGGTTTGCTTGGTCCAAATGGCCAAAGTGAGCCAAATTACCAGTGAGGAAGAGACCAAGGCATATGGTGTGCTGAGATGGAAATTAAAGTCCTTTTTGAGGAAAAGGAAGAGGAAGGTTTGAGTGACATTGAGGGCTACTCTTCCAGAATATATATATATATATATATAAATGAGACAAGTAGCTAGCTAGAGGGTTCGTGTGTTAAAGAGGGTTGGCGTGCTTTCCAAACTGCATCGCTGGAAGAGATATATATATATATATATATCCTTTTTTAATTAACTAGTTGTGTGCGAGAAACTGATCTCTGATAACGTAGTAATAATAAACAGAGAGGAGCATGTAGTTGTTATCCTTTTTGCTTGGAAGTGTGTTGGTCAGGGTTTTGTTGAAAGAGACAAATGCCTTAACTACATGATGAGTTGGTTTACTATGTGGCTTCTTGTCCTATTAGTGCAATCCCTTCCATGAGTTGAGTTTGTGAGTATATGACCAACAAAGTAGGCATTGGTTTCCATTTGGGTCAATAATATTGAACAAATTTCGTTTCCACCAATGAATTTCATAACCCTCTTTGATCAATAGAGTCTGGTCCCAAAATAACACAACCAAACCACATCGTATTAATGTATGTGTATATATCATTTGGGTTTGGGTTTGGTATGTTCGGTGACGGAGCAATTAATGTGGATCTCTCATTCTTCTTACCATTAATTAATTTCCATCCTTTTGTTATTTGAGTGGTACTACTTACTTACTTGGTGGAATTTCATATACATGTGGTTACCTAAAATAAAATCTACTTCACTGGTTTGACGTTTGGGTTTGGTTTGGCTTTTCCATTGCAAATACAATTCTAACAAATTGTGGATATATATCACCAAACATGGTGCCATTTGTCATCTTTATGTGTATCTTCTCCTCAAACCCAATCGTAATGCTCAACTCCAACATACACATGGAAGACTCATGGATCACAAACAGTCTTTATACCTGAATCGACCATTGATCTAATAAAGAAGCCGAGTCACCGGTCTAACAATAGATATTTACCCATACTAAATTATTGGTATAAAATATCCATTGTTGGTTCACCTAGTTACAGTTTTGTTGGCCCAAAATCACTCTAAAATCCAACTAATTATGAACAGACCCGGGATTTTATTTTTTTATACTTTTGTTTGTTTTGTTTTTTACCATTCACATTAATTATAAACATTTTTTGAACAAAGATTTGAACTATAATTTATGTTATAAGAGTTTATTTATTTATTTTTATTAAATATCTCAGTGACTCCATCCGGGTCGTCACCGCCAATGTTATTTTAGTAAATGATGTTATCCTTCTGACCCATTCACCAGTTACTTCCTTCCCTAGTAATTTAGGACTGGAATAAGATTCCCTCTTCTGAGTTCTCAGTCAAGAAAATTTGGCGTGATGAAGGGTCAAGCAAAAAATTACAGTAGTGTCGTGATGAATTAAGATACAAAACAAAAATTTCAAGATATTGTAATTGCTTAGAAGCAAGTTCAAAGGGCCCACCAAAATTTACAGGATAAACACAACATAGACATCCACTGGCTGAATATAGGAGCTTAATTACTCAGTTCAGCATACTTGTTGGCCTCCAATATGCACTCCTCCAATTTTCAAATCAATCATGTTCTGCATTAGACAACATAAATTAATGAACAAATTATTGGGCTCCAGCGTATTTTAAGGTTTCATTGCAAGAGCTGCAAGGTGAGTTCTCAAACATAATCTGCAATTTACATAATAGAAACTAGGTGAGGAGATTTTCCTCTACCAAACAAACACTGGTCACTCATAAAAGTATAACAGCTTATCAGGGGCATTTCAAGGACTTGAGATATCTTCTCATTTTAATTTACATTTAGGCATTGAACCAAGATTATGGTCCTTTTTAGACTACAGTTTGGTCTTATGTTCACTAGAAGTATCTTTAACAGTCATAATAGTAATTTTTTTTAAAGAAAAAAGGCCTGAAAATGAATAGACATTTAGAGTGTATTTGGATTAATGAGAAGGGAATGCTTGATTTACATCTAAATTAAGGGAACTGTTTAAATCAAACCTTTCCTTCCATTCTAATCTATTATCTTCCATCCAGACATAAGAAAAAGTGATATAGATGAACCCAATGAATAGACATTAGCTTCTGGACACATTACAAAACTACTTGACCCCTGCAGATTTATCATCATGGGACAATGTACCTTGAGCTAATGCAAGTTGCTTGCATCAGCAGATGTTCCAAAACCTTCCTGTGCCTAGTTAGCAAAAACGTTCAACCGCACTCTAGCTGTTACTTCAGGATGAAGCTTTAACTCTGCAATATATTCTCCTGTTTCACGGATCTCTGGAAGAGAAACAATTTTCTTGTCGACCTCCCTGAAGGGTAATGACAGGAAATCAAGAATAGATGAACCAAACAGATGACAAAACACAAATATTAACTCATATTGCAGAAGAGAAATATACTGAGTATCAACTACTAGAAGATCAAGACAGACGAAGTAATTAATATAGTCATCAACTACCCTGAAAATTACTGGAAAGCAACAAAATCCCAAGAACTAAGATGATTGTTTAGCATGTGGACATTGAACCATTTAGAAGTTTATGACCAGTCATATGTGCTCGAGTGACATCTCTTGAAAGGCAATGAAATCACTAATTAAAAACAAGAAGATTCAGTTCAGATTTTTCTTTTGACAATTTCCAGATAATTTTGCAAATTTCTTCTATTTTTCAAAAAGATTTCCATATATCAGAAGAATGTTGTACCTCTGAAGCTGTGCCTTGATTATATCAACGAGATCTTGAGCCGTAACACTAAGCAAGAGAAACATAAGTTAGACACATTTGAGGGCGTAAGTTGACTCCTTATTATGGCACTGATCAAAGCTCACCTTCCGAAAATTTGTTTTCCTTTACCACCTTTACGCTTCACCTTAAAAGCCCCAACAGTTTCAAAAATTAGAGCAAGTTGTTGTGCCTCTTCTTTCACCTGCAGTACAATGAACCTAGACCACATGTAGCATCTATGAAAGCAAAGTATGAGAAAACAGATATAGTACAAAATTTTAGAAGAAATTAAAATATGTTGCTCAGAAGCATTCCTTAAAAAAAAAAAAGAAAAAGAAAAAGGAAGGGGACATATTGAAGAACGCAGTGTGATGAATAGGAAAACTGTTCAAAGACTTTATTTTCTACAATATGAAACTCGCTGTTTCAGATCTTGATGCAAGGTTTATGTGCAAAGTTTAATAGCAAGCATTCCTTACTTCCTACTCCTAGCCACTAATGGAAAGCTTTGCTGAGGACAACCACAAGAGAAGTTTTACTCAATCAAAAATTCAAGGGAAAGGACAAATTACCCGTCTTTTCTCAGCCTCGATTCTTTCCTCTTCCATCCTCATTTCCCTGAGGAGAGAAGGTGAAAAAAATGAGATCAAAGACAATAAAGGATCACTTATTTCAAAAGTATTGCACAGTGCACACAATGCTTTACAGCCTTTACAATTAACATTTATTTTATCAATCATTCTACATAGAAAAATCAAACCATTAAAGATATGCTGCAGCTAGATGAGAAAAGCTGGTAGAAATTTAATTATTCAACCAGCATAACCCACGTACAAGACTTGTCATTTGTCAAACAGTACTGATTGGATTAATGAATTACTGTCGAACTAAGAATTATCAACTATAATTAAACAAACAATGGACAGCTATTTTCAGCAAGGGCTGCAAAAACAATCCAATGTCTCAATTCACATGTATTGCAAAAGCCACAATGTCATTATAGTCTGGTTTATGTGGAAAAGATGCAAGCCTAACCAAATACATCAAAGCCCTGTTGATGTGCACAATTATTCTAATTAAGGTCTCCAATAATATCTACACTTCAGAGGTGATATTCTCAGAGAAAAAGTTTTTTTCTTTTTTTTTCTTTATGGCAGTGCTATGAAATAACACCCAAACTGCCATTTAAGCTTAAATAACTTACCTGCAAATTCTCATAAGTTACCTTCTAAGCACATAAACTACCTAAGACTGATTCCCTTTGATACAGAGATCATACATTAGGCATATAAATATAGTTCACGAAATTTTGTAGTTGATCTTATAGTTGGGTTATAATTACGTATCCCAGAAGGTTCTATATCTACTGAATCAAAACAACGCAAATTGACAAGCATAGCTCCAGATATAAAAGTTCAAACATAAATAATGTTAAATAAGCCAATCGGAGGTCCTGTATGGTTTGATTAGACATTACTTGAGCAGTATAGGAGTGACAATCTGGGCCTTTCCCATGGGAAACAGATAATTCCTGAAAAACCCAGCCCTTACATCAAGAAGTTGCCCTTTCTTTCCCAGGTCTTGGATGTCTTCCTTCAAGATAATCTGACCTCACAAATATCATAAGAGCAAGATGGGAGAAACAACAACAACCCCACCATTATGCGGGAAATTAAGTTCAATAATTAGACAAAGAATTAAGACTACGCTTGAATGATAGTCATTAACAATAATCAAAATGAGTGTCATACTACCTTTCGAGTTTTCTTTGTCTTCTTTTGAGCAAAAACCACAAAGTCCTTCCTGTTGTTCGGCAACTTAGTGGCTTCGTTCAAGTTTTCACCGAAGCTCTGCAACAACGAAGAAGAACTCCAGGAGAGATTAGTTACTACGGATGCCATTGTTGTCTGTAACTCCAACACCTAAGCTCAACACACTGTTTGTCTCCCTCTCTTAGCGCTCTGGTCTTATCTTTACTTCTGCGCGCACTGCCTGGTAATCGACATGTCGTTTATTAGTCTCAGAAACAGACACAACGACATAGTAAATGTTGTCGTGAGTAGTTCACATAAAAATTAGGCTTATTATCGTTTAAAATTTATATTTATTTAACAAAAATTAAGTTTCTATAACTTATAAAAAAATTTAACCATTCTATTTTATTTTTTTAGAATAAAAAATAAACGACCAAATTTTTTAATAGTAAAGATTAGGTTTATTTTGCCTCAAAATAATTAGGCTTATTTCATTTTTGTTTTATATATATATATATTTATTTATTTAGGAAATAAATATAATTTTTTTTATAACTCATCATAAAATGTTAATCATTCTATTTTATTCATTATTAAAGGCATTTAATTCCTATAATTCCAATTATTTTTTTAAAAAATCTATGCTAATATATGACTTGGACATGTTATTTATTGATTCTAAAATCATATATATTAGTAAATATAAGAAAAAAAAGGGTTAAATTTATGTCAAAATGAAAAAAAATTATTTGATTTTTTTTACTATTTTAAAAGAAATTATTATAATTTAATTTTTTAAATAATTTAAACCTACTTAGTTATTCTAACTTGTATTAATTTAATAGTTAGAGTAAAAATTACGAAGATTGAATTATGAAGCATATAATAAATTTACAAAGAGTAAATTTGGAGTGTTAAGAAGAATCTTTAATTTTTTATTTTTTTTATTTTTTAAGAAACAAAGGAGCTTTGAGACTCTCAAATTAGGAGCAGGGATAAAATGAAATATCAAGATTAAAAAAAACTTAAAGTTTGTTTAGGAGATAATATATATATATATATATGAAAAAGGGAAAAAATTGAATTTTTTAAATTTTTTTCTCTTTTTTTCTCATTTATCTCTTCAATCTAAACATATTATATGAGAAAAAAAATTCAAAATTAAAGAAAATTTCATCTTATCTTCCCTTTCATTTTATTATCTTAAACAAATCTTAGATAAATCAAACTGGTTTCAAAATTTAGAACAAGTATATTGTTTGAGCTAGGGTATATATTTTTGATATCTTTTATATGTATATACTTAAAAAAAAAAAAAAAAAATCCTAACGTGTATGATTGTGCAACTCCTTACAAACTAAATAATAGTAATTAATCTCAAACAGGTTAAGATGAGCCGACTTGTTTAATAAACAGGTTAATATACACAAATTCAATTCCAATTATTTTGATCTATGGATTAAACAAATTAGCTCGTCATTCATTACATACCAAAACTTTTTATAAAATTTGTCATAAAACATAGTTATGAATTATTATAGATTTTATGAAATTTGTCATAAAATTTAGATAGACTAAACTCATGTTTAATTACATGTTGGTTTAAGCTAGGTTAGTGAGTTGAAGTTCAAAAAAAAATCATAAAAGCATTTTTATTTAGATATAATTTAATATAATAATATATAAACTATCGAAATAAAAAAGAAATTTTTATTTCTGATCAATTGATAATTAGGTATTGAATTAAATTAATGTTAGAGTGATGCTATAATATCCAATTTATATGCCATTTTAAATTAGGAATTTTTAATTTATCTTATCTCTCTTTTACATTATGAGGTTTATTGATAGATATTAAAAATTAAAAGAGACATTCAAAATGGGTAATATATGTAAATCCAAAGTTTTGAAGATAATTCGAGATGACACGAATTAATTTTTTTTACTTATAAATTAAACTACTTATGATGATTTAAAAAAAAAAAAAAAAAGCTCAGGTTAACCCATTGGGTAGGATTTGGCAGACTTAATAAAAAGTTATCAACCATCCAATGCTGTAAAATTCAAATAAGTTCGGATCTTTTAAATTTTAAAAATAATATATTTTTATAAAATTAAAGATAAATAAAAAAAATATTTGATTCCTAATCTATTTAGGATAGATCCTATTAATATGAGTTCTTTATTTTTTGTTCTTATCTTTTTTTAATTCTAGAGAAATATTACTTATTTTTGAATTTAGATAATTCAAAATTAAATTGGACCGGTCAACTATTGAATCAAAAAATCTATTGCGTCACAAGTCAATCAATTTAATTGATTCAATTGGTGGTTGAACTGAATAATATCATAAATATAAAAATAATAATTAAATATTTTTAATATTAATAATATATCTTTTATTATAAAAATTATGTTTTCACTTATAATTTTTAAATATATTGAGTAATTTACACAAGTAAATTATATGTATAAAATTAATATAGGTTCAAATCATAATAATTTAAGTATTTATATTATTTATATAGTTTAAATGTAATTCAAAATTTTAAATCCAAAAATAAAAAACATAAAAAAATAAATAAAAACTTAATTGGTTCAATAAAATTTTGATTTTCTTTTTTTCAATTCTTTTGATTTTAGTCAGTTCTAGCTTTATCAAATCGGTTCAATCGATCATCTAATTTTTAAAAACAAATTAAATTATTAAATTAATTGATTAATTACCAATTCAACCAATAAAATCAGCTGATTTTAACATCATATCATCCATGTGTGCTTACTGCTTAATGTCAAACAAAAAGAAAGGGAGTTCAACATCAAATCATTAATATACAAGTTATTTCCCTTTTACTTAATTTTTTATATGATGGTACAAAAGATTAAACTTAAAATTTTGTGCAAATTAATTGATTATATATAAATTTTAATTTCATATATACCTAGTTTATTTGTTTCACTTTTTTTTCTCCGAAACTAAAGCTTAAATAAGCATGTATAATTATATATATAGTCATATTTCTGTTAATCATATCACTGAAGTCAGAGTATAATCATATAACATAAGCGTAATGAATCAAGCAGGATGCAGGGTGCATGCATGTGTGAGTACATAAATATACATTGCTTGATGGCATTTTCCACAACAAATGAATAGAAAAATGAGAGCTATGAAATGGACTGTCTTGCCTAGAGATTCTTGTCTATTATATGTATGACTTTATGACACTTTTATCATTAATATTTAATATACTAACATATAAATAGAATAAAATATAAATTTAGAATAATTCTAGGAGTAATAGAGTAAAAATTCATGTGAAGAGAGTGAAAAATAATTATGAAACACGCTCATTATTTTATTTTATTATTTTAAAAAATATAATAAAATTATTTTTATCTTATATTAAAAAATTAAAGACAGCATTTTGAAAATGGGCCTGGCAAGCACCAGCATATATATTTTTGAAATGTGGGTTTTGATCAATAGAATAATGTGCACAGAAAAATGTCTTTTAGCTTTTATATATGAAAGACCCACAACTAATAACCTTAAGGCATGCTTTGTCTTTGGACTAGAGATATATTTTGAAGAAAAATTAATTAAAAGTCAATTTAGATTGTGACACTGAATTAAATAATTAAGTTACTGTCAAATATATTAGTATATTAATATAAATAATATAAAAAAATTATATATGTATATACTAGAGATATGAAAAAATGAAAAGTTAACTGAGGATGAGAAGAAAACTAATTTTTCACTTATATTCTCTTTATTATTTTAAAACATAAAAACTTATTGTAAATATTTATTTTAAAATAAATTTTAAAAAATTGTCAGCCTACTAGTATATTTAATGTGCATTATATATAAATATATATAGCCATGCAAATATAGATTAGGTTAATTAATCACAGTAATATTGTTTGCGAGGAGGGTACTCAGATTCAATGCCTCTTAATATAAATATTAACCCTTATATATTAATTAGTCAATAAATGTTTAAAGAAGTTAAACTTAGAAATAATCCCTTGCTTAATAATTCTGCGCATGGACCAACCCTTATCTAATAAAGAAATAGAGAATAGCAAGAAGTAGGTGATGATGACAATGATAGAATATCACAAAGTGGTGTTGGATATAAAGACGGATTGAATCTTTGAAAAAAAAAATTGATGATAAAAATATAAAAATTATATATATATATATATATATATAGAGAGAGAGAGAGAGAGAGAGAGAGAGAGAGAGGAAAAGGCCGCATGAGTAAGAACTGTTGTATTTTGTGGTTGTTGCACAAGCCGCCATTTTCATTAATGTTTATCTCTAAGCCATAAACATGATGAAGCTATATATCCGAGTAAGAACATTTCAAAGCTTGCTCATAAATTGACCATTGATTTTTATAAGCTGAAAAAAGTCTGGCTTTACGTGCATCATACAAAAATTATTTCTTTTTTCTATTGGAGAAGAAGAAATGGACAGAGAAACGAAAGCAAATTATTTATTTATAGTATTCAACATGTATTAGGTTGTCCAATGAAGCTACAGTACTCGTTAATATATATAAACCAATTATCAACTCTTCCATTTGCAAATTCTTTTTTCATATATAAATATATATATACTTCCTGGGTACATGCAGGGGAGGTTGTATGTGGGGATGTATTTCAATTTAGCTCACACAGTTGACTTGTGTATGTTATATCATCACCTAGGTTGCTAGCTTCTGCTACATTTCATTATAAATTGCAGAATTTGTCCTATGTCTCCCTGTGTACTCAACCCTCCAAATAAAAATCCCATATCTTAATTGAAGATCTATCAGAAGAAGATGATTTCAATGGCCATAGTATCTGCTGGCTTCCCAGATTTCCCTCAAGGGATGCACATGTTTCCTGCATCTGAAGATAATTTGGTATTTTCACACTCTGTTGAAGCAGCTTCTTCTTCTTCTTCTTCTTCTTCTTCTCAATCTACCTCCCTTCTCTTTAACCTCTCAGTCCTCAAAGACAAGATCACTCAGATGCAAGCACTAGCAGGTGTTCTTATCTCCCAGAGTCAGAGTCAGGGTCAGGGGCAGAACCTACCCGACCCGACTTGTTCTGCCATAGCCAGCATGAATTCGATAATCCAGGAATTCATAGTCACTGCATCTTCTATGATGCTCACATGTCAACACATGCTTCTCAATTGCTCTCCACTATCTCCAGGTACTACAACTATTACTACTACTGCTGCTGCTGCAACTACTTGCACTGATGATAGATACTGCAACAGTAATACTAATAACATAGCACAAGATAAAGGGCAGTGTACTACTGTGTTTTCTAGTTCTGATCAAAACCTGGACTGGTTTGGTGGAGAA
The DNA here is from genome assembly GCA_031216115.1 of Senna siamea. Lineage (NCBI taxonomy): Eukaryota > Viridiplantae > Streptophyta > Magnoliopsida > Fabales > Fabaceae > Senna > Senna siamea. Next base: position 19,119,316 of record CM062356.1, read on the forward strand.
AGCTATGACAATAACAATATCAATCATTGTACTAATAATAGCAATCTCAAGGAGGAAAATCCAAGTGTTGAAATTAGTGAAACCAACGACAATAACAAGAGTTCTAAATCTCATTACGAGGGTGCTGATATAATCGAACTGGACGCTGCTGATTTGCTTGCAAAGTACACACATTACTGTCAAATATGTGGGAAAGGCTTCAAAAGGGACGCAAATTTGAGGATGCATATGAGAGCTCACGGTGATGAGTACAAGAGCAGTGCTGCATTGAGCAATCCAGTGAAGAATAAGATATCAGGGAAAGAGGAGTTGATGATGAGCATGAGGCCTAAGAAATACTCGTGCCCACAAGAAGGGTGTAGGTGGAACAAGAAGCATGCGAGGTTTCAGCCATTGAAATCGATGATATGTGTGAAGAATCACTATAAGAGAAGTCACTGTCCCAAGATGTATGTGTGCAAGAGGTGCCATTTGAAGCAGTTCTCTGTGCTGTCTGATCTGAGAACACATGAGAAGCATTGTGGGGATCTCAAGTGGCAGTGCTCATGTGGGACTACGTTCTCAAGGAAAGACAAGCTCATGGGACATGTTGCCTTGTTCGTCGGACATGCTCCATCTGTTACTACTGGCTTGTCGTGTTCTCTGGAAAATTGTTAGAGCAGAAGGTGTTTCTTCTTCCAGCTTCACTACTATATATATATATATATGTATATGTGTATATATATATATATATATATATATATTGTGTATTGTAATGATTTTATGGAATCCAGTTTACTTTAATTTTGCCTAATAGTGTGAGAGGTGAAAGGGGATAGAAATTCGGACATATAATTGTAGCGTTTAATATAAATAAACTATGATTTGAGTTCTTTCAGTTCATGCATGCAAGATTCAAGAAAGATGAAGGTAGGAGATTTATTGAAACATTCCATCAAACACTTTGCGCGCTTTTAGTTTAGTACTTTATGTTAAAAATTAATCTAGAAATATCTCTTCCAATCTAGAAAATTTCATAAATGCAATCACACCAAATCTTATTGAAGGAGGCCTACGTGCATACTAAGTGGGAAAAGATCATCATTATAGAAATTTAAGATGGCAGAGTGCAAGCCAAACCTCCACTCTGACGGATATAAGCGAGAAATTATTAAAGGAAGATAGAATGGAGAAAGTGGAGACCATCTATCAAAGTTTTGTTAGCGCATTGACCTATCTCACAAATAATTGTTCACGTTGTTAGTATTGTTTCAAGATTCATGAACAAGCCCATTAAATCCCACATTGCTATAACAAAATGAATTTTGATATATGTCAAAGGCACGAAGGATTTTGATTGGGCAGGCCACAGGCAGCATTGATGATGGAAATAGCAAAACCGAATACATGTTTCTTCTCAAATCTAAAGTAATTTCATGGGCATTGAAGAAGCAAAAGACAGTAGTACTATCATATGCAGAAACTGAATATATATGGCTGCAACAAGTGATGTTTATGAAGGAATTTAGCTTAGAAGAATCATGGAAAATCTACACCACAAAGATCTACTGCAACATGTCTGCCATTGCTATGACAAATAATCCAGTATTTCATAGCCACGCCAAACACATTGAAATTCGACATCATTTGATTTGCAAGATCATAGAACGTGGAGAGATGAAGTTAGAGTTTTGCAAGATTAAATATTGTAACAAAAAAGAAAAATTTAGACGTAGCTTGCACCCCCTTCTAACTCATATATATATATATATATATATATATATATATATATATGAATGAATGTAGTCTGAAGTGGTAAGAAATCCCAAGAGTGCAATTCTTGAAGCTGCACAAACCATTTCGCGCGTCCTCACCCCCTCCAAAATTGTCTTCCTTCCTTCCTATTATTAATGGCAAGATTGGAATTATCATATATCCATTTCCTAATTCTAATCAACCTTTGCCAAAGACATTACTTTATTTTTTAAAAAATAAAGGGCAAAATTTTGAAGAGCTCTCCTTTCCTTCCTTCGTGTTTTTTTTTTCAAAATAAAAAATAAATTAAAAAATGAGAAATGGAAAGAAAGAAGAAGAGAGACCAACCTCTTGAAAGATTGACCTTTTCATATTATGACCTTTTCATCAATATGTGTTTGAATGAAGATTTATTTTTAGAAAATAAAATTAGTTTTTAAAGGTATTTTAATTACTTTGTTATAAAATATTTTTTTGGATTAAAAATTATTAAAATTAAAATTTTTATAATTATTTAATCAAATAAAGAATTTAAAAATTAACCTGAGTGAAATTTCATAATTTTCTCTATTCTCAATTTTGATTCTTGTATCATATTTAATATATATACATATATAAATAGAAAATTATAGACACCAACAAGCACACATATAAATATGTGCATATCAATTTATACATATATATATACATATAAATGTGTTAGCCACAAATTTACTTAAAAAAAGGGGTTGAATTAGATAGTTGTCAAAAAATTTTTTTGAAAAAACTTAGGTTCCTTATGAGTGAGGTTAATTTTGTATTAGAAAAGAGTTTAATATGAAAATAATTTAATAGGAAGCAATAAAAGAGGTACCACGATGTATAGAAGTTTAGGATCTAAAAATCAAGATCCCTACGTTCTCTCCTCAAGCACATAATAAGAGAATTATATCTAAGAAAATAACCTTACAAATGAACAACTCTCCTCAACAGTTCAACACTTTTATGCTCATAGTATAGGAACTTAGTATATAACTTACACTCTAAGCTTTGTATAAAATATCCTCCTAACCTTAGCTTCTCTAAGGATCAATCCCATGGGTTTTTATCTAGGACTACTTTATATCAATACTTAGAGACACAACACACACTTTAGGTTTACTATAAAATCTCCTCCTAACCTTAACTACTCTAAAGATCAATCCCATAGGCTTTTACTTATGAATACTTTACATCAACACTTAGAGATACAACAAACACTCTAGGTTCGTTATAAAATCTTTTCTTAACCTTAGTTTTTTTAAGGATCAACCCTATGGACTTTTACCTAGAGCTACTTTACATCAACACCTAGAGATACAAAAACAAATGAGAGAAAAGTTTAAGTCACATATACTTGTAACACATTGTATCAATTCACATAAAGATGAATATAAATTTCATGTTCTTTCTCAATAGTTTTTTTTTTTTCAATTTTTCTCTGCTTCCCCATCATTTCACTAGCAGAAATGAACCATATATACGAGGCCAAGAGATGATCATTGGAAGCTTGTTTAGATATTGGATTTTTCCTTTGATTTTAGCCAAATTGATATCCTTCAATTTGAATCACATTTTACATTAAGGTTATGTGTAATCAATAGCCAATGGAAGAAGATTCTATGTTGTCAGGATTTTGACTTTTATATTTATGGCCTTGTTTCTATTTCTAACTCTTGTTTAACTTTTATTAAAGTTTTATTATGTCTGATAGAAAAGCTCCTTTTTATATATAATAGAGATGACTGTTAAGTTGCATTTAATTTCGTATATCTTCTTTGATCATGGTTTTGATATCATTTAATTATCATCTTCAATTTGGGTCACATTTCTTATTGATATCTTCAGTCCATCAAAAAAAAGTTTCTTAGATCTTGTTTCTTTTTCAGATTTCTTCGTTTGATTTTTTGTAATCAATAAATTTTACATAATAAATAATACTTCCTCCTTTTCTTTTTTGGTTAGTATTATAATTGCACACTATTAATTATAATGAGTATATTTAATGATACTATTTCTACTTATTATGTAATAAGTATCAAGTATAATTTCTTTCCTATTTTAGCTTCCTACTCAGCATCCGCTTAATTAATATTAATCTTCTTATATAAATTTGTTGACATGAATGAAAATATTTGAAATTTCTTATTTTGGTAAAAATATATGCAATATCAAAATGTATACACACATATATTTATATTATAATAATTTTAAAATTTTTTTTATTATTAGTCTCAAAATTATATATTTTATAATATAAAATAATATATGTAATATAAAATTATGAGAAAAAATAAGAATAATAAGAAGTAAGAAAAGTATAATGAAAGTTAAATAATTTTTTATTATTTTAAAATCTAATAATTATTAATTATATTATATTTTAAAAACTAATGACAAAATAATATAATGCTCTAAACTTGTTTTAACAAAATGGATATAATGCTCCGATGCCTCCTCGAACATATTTATTTTTCCAATAAAAAAGGTGTAATCTTAACAGTACATTATAATTTACTCTGAAATAATATATGTAGCACGTGGAGGAAGTTGGACTTCCGATTCTGGCTCTTCTTTTATTCTTCAAAATTTCACAGATCGCGCCTTTATCCTTAACCGCGAAATCCGAGCTAAACATAAAACAAATCTTCTCCGTCCAATTCAAAAGTTCAATATCCAACGGTTTACATCATCAATCCGCACCAATCCCACACAACCAATCAAATCTCTTGACCTTCCCATATATATACATATCGATCACTATACTCTTCACCAATTCACAATCACCCTTAGTATCTTGGACACGTCCTTCCTGTTAACTTACGACTGTGAAAATGGCAAAGGCAGAGAAGAAGCCAGCTGAGAAGAAACCGGCGGAGGAGAAGAAGACCGGCGAGAAGTCTCCGGCTGCCGCCGAGAAGAAGCCCCGAGCGGAGAAGAAGATAGCAAAGGAGGGTTCTGATAAGAAGAAAAAGAAAGCGAAGAAGAGTGTTGAGACCTACAAGATATACATCTTCAAGGTGCTAAAGCAGGTTCATCCTGACATTGGGATCTCCAGTAAGGCTATGGGCATCATGAACAGCTTCATCAACGATATCTTCGAGAAGCTTGCTCAGGAGGCTTCCCGTCTAGCTCGCTACAACAAGAAGCCCACTATTACCTCTAGGGAGATCCAGACCGCTGTTAGATTGGTATTGCCTGGTGAGCTCGCCAAGCATGCTGTTTCTGAAGGGACTAAGGCTGTTACTAAGTTTACGAGTACCTAGGGTGTTATGTCTTCCTGGTTTAGTGCTTTCTGGCTTCTACTTGTAAAGGATTATCTGATCATGTAGTTTTCTCTCATGATGATGGGAGTGAACCACTGTTTTACAATATAAATTGAATATCTTAGTGCTTCCACTTTACGGTGTTTATATTTATGGCTTAAATAAGCTTTTTACCTATCAATGGTTTAATTGTTATCAATTGCAAAATGAAGCTTTTTATCAATTGGGCTAATTGGTTATCATACATAGCTAGGCTTCTTGACAAGGATACTTCAAAATTGTTTAGTTTTCACGTAAAATGAAAATGTAAGTCACTGATTATATATACAATTTACAAACGTGTAATCTCACTGTAATGTTTGTGGTAACTTTGGTTTCCTGTGTGGTTTAGTCAATATCAGCATGGACATAATCAACAAATACAAAATTCTTTTGAAGTTCGTTTAAAGCAAAAGCCAACCCTCCGCTGACAAGTGCAATTCCAGCCAGAGCTATCCGAAACTGTGTCTCTGCAGGGATCCCTGATGTTGCACAGAAGACGACTGTTGCACCAGTCAGTAGCTTTTGTAATGTTTGGAAGGCTGTGTAAGCTCCTTTACATGATGAGCACTTGAGAGTGTGCTGTTCAAATCTATCCAGCATCTACAAAACAATGCTTTATTCAGGATATGATTGATGCTCAAACCATGGACAAACTGAAAATAGACTTTCATCTCTGCTCTAGTCATCTTTAACATGAGAGTATAGTTCAGACAAATCTAGGAGGGCATTCAAATTAAAACTAGTCAATTTACACTAAACGTCTATTTGATACGGTTAAAAGCCTTGCAGTAGATAGTTAGTTCCATGCACAATGTACTCGTTAGCACTTTGTCTAGCACCTCTCTGTATAGGATGGATTTTTACTCTTGGTTTGTGAAAAAAGGGAGAGGACTACAGAAATATAAAAAGTGATCAAGTTCCCATACCTGCCGTTTTGATAAAAATGTTGATGGCAGTGGCTGCTGATTGCTCAGGCCAAACCATTCTGGTTGGCTGTTGCCATGTCGCCTCAGCCAATTTCGAAATGCCAAGACAAAGCGGTCTGCCTGTGTTGGTGTGAAGGTGAGCTTTGTGTATTGCTTATTAACATCACCAGAGCCCTCCTTGGTCTCTGCCAGAAATATTTTCTCTTGACCTTGAAGAACAATCATGTCCCCATCATATACCTTGTTTGAAGTCCAATGTTCATACCATCTAGGAACCACCTAAGACATTTATAAGCCAAAAGTGAGTGCCCAAGTTACATGCACGCATCCATAAAGTTTAAGGTAAGCTTTAATATTACTTAATGGTTAAGCTAGTAAAATGAGAAGATTGATGGTTTACTTGAAAAGAGATCCACAAAGAAATTTTTTATAATAAATTTTAGAAATTTCAACACAGTTGAAGAAAGTAAGTCATTAATCTATTCAGGACCCAATAAAATAAATTTTCCATCTAGAGTTGGCACTTTATTTAAACCCTCAATCTCATAATCATAAGAGTATTTCCACCAGATTGTGTAATTGAGAGTACATGAGTTGCTATGCCATTTATCATGATGAATGATGAATGAGTAAGATATATGTTTGGATCTGAAAGACCAAAGAGGAAAGCAGATTGTGTAATAAGCGGTGCTTTCATCAAAGAAAACTAGAATGACAGCGATGAACATAGAATTCTTACTTGCCACCATGCAGATCCTGGCACTGTAAACTGGAAAAAGTTTCGAGCACTGCAAACAATGGAGCGAGTTTTTCCAGGTGCCATGGGGACATTGAAGGAACATATCCATATTACCCACTTTTGGTCACCAACTATTGGGAGCTTGTTATTAATCTCTATTCTGCAAAATAATATAAGTAGATTTAGCAATAAAAGCAATAACATGCAGAAAAAGAAAAATAACTGCATCCTGTCATAATTTAATTATTACTGGAAAAATATCTTGAACTATAGCACATAAAACAAGAAACAGAAAGTCAGAACTGCTCTCAACTGCACCATTTTATGTCAATGTACCAACTCCCTGAATTGAAATTCATGCATTATTCAAAGCACACAACTAATGCAAGAATACCTTTCACACCTATACAAGGGTGCAAAGAAATTCCAGAAGGAAAAAAGAAAATAAAAATGTTTATATGAGAACTGTGTACTCCCCATATAGATTGAGTAATACTGAATTCATCCACACATTGAGGACACCTTCATTAATTCCCATATTTTCATTTTGCAGTTATGTGAGTCAAGGCTCTTATGACTTAATATACACTATGCAAGGAAGCTACCCAATACTGTGTACTAAGACATGGACAGAATTCAACATTACAAAGTTCCTCCACACCTTCATTGCTTAAACTCACGATCATAAATGAATGCGCATGGGAAGGATAAACTAAAATACATATGAAATTTACTTCCAATACAAAACCTTTTGACTTACTTGTTCATATAATAACATGGTGCAACAAATTTGGCACTGATCTGTGGGTTTCCATCATTAGCACCTGCAAAGCCCCATGGACCACTAGACTCCACCTTGAATGGCAACGGCTTGGCTCTATCTCTCCTTCCTGTAACCTGTAAATCATTTTAGAGCTAGCGATGTAACAATTATCAAACCAAACAAAATCAATTAAATTCAACTCTCTCAACTGCTTATCCAAGTGGTGTCTCAATTAAAACATTTCCACCACAAAGACCATAAATAGACAAAGCAGGTGTACTGGTTTGAGAGATACAAAAACTGATTTGCACTTTGACAGTTAGTGCCTAACCAAAACCAGCCAAACTTAAACATTAAACCATAAATAGACAAAGCAGGTGTACCGGTTTGAGAGATAAAAAAACTGATTTGCACTTTGACAGTTAGTACCTAACCAAATCCAGCCAAACTTAAAAATTAAACATAATTATCACAAGAGACTAGTTGGATCGTCAGAGAACGAATTCGATGTGGGTAAAGTTTTATGATGTTCAATCAAAATGTTATCCATAGAGAAAAGTTCTTCATTATATTAACAGATTAACTTCAAAGTTTATAAATATTATACTAATCATGTGATGACAAATAACGGATAAATCTAATTAAAAATTTCTCCCTAGTGACTTTATTGACTGCATCATTTATTAATATTATATATGACAAGTTTCACATGCAAAGTGATCAAATAAAAAATCTAAAAACTAATTAAAAATATAATATTCTAAGTCAAGACCTCATGTTCAAAGGTACTATTCTTACCTTGTGATGAGCAAAATCAATGTGAGAAGGGTCGGAAACATTCTCCATGAGAGTATCATAGCCATAGAACAGATCACGTTGAATGTTCACGGTGGCAAACTCTGGTTTTTCAAAGTCATCAGGCAACCTAAACAAACAAAAAAAGAACAACATATCGCCATGCATGTCAATAAAGTACAAAAAAAAAAAAAAAAACAGTTGCATGACATCTTAAACGACGGTCCAAATACACATAGGTTAATGAACTTAAACAATTCAATAAATATATAATTTATTAAATTAAAACAAATATTAAATCAATTACAATGGGGGCTTGGAGGCATTCGCTTTTTCCCAACCATTCTCATCCGGCCAGACAAAGAGCAAACCCTGAGACGCCATGGTAGGGAACTTTGTGACACGTGCTTTAGGCGCTCGAATAGCACGAGCTTCGGGACCTTCCGGTGAAGCCTGAGGGATCTTAGTACAAGATCCGCAACCATCAAAGGACCAGCCATGATAGGAGCACTGCAAGTTCCCGTCTTCATCGATCCGTCCTTCCTACAGAGCCAAACAGTTAATTTTCATCAGGAAATTTGCCCTCTCTTTCTTTCATGTTCTTCTCTGGGAAATCAATATTATAACCTAATTTCAGTTTTGAGATTGAAAGAGAGAGTGTATTACAGATAAGGGGGCAAGACGATGGGGGCATTTATCGTCGAAAGCGACCCATTCGGAGTTGGATTTATCGTACCACAATACGATCTCCCGACCCAGAAGCTGAAATGGGGTAGGCAAGCGAGGGTCCAGATCCTCGATTAAAGAAACTGGGTACCAGTGATCCCTCCAAGAAAACTTTGAAGACGAGCTCTCATCACCAAATTCATCCTCAGTATCGTCCTTCTCTGTTTCTGGAATTGATTTCTCAGGTTCAATGGTTGGTGGAGCAGCAACGCATAGAGGGGGTAAAGAAAGTTTTCTGGGTCCATTCAGTCTATTTCTTTTGGTAAAATTTGGGGTATCGGTGTAAGTAAAAACAGGAAAAGCCTTCAGAGTTTTGCTTCTCGGTGATGATAGTGTGACGATTGAAGTCAAGGCAGAGGTAGAGTGCAGAAGTGCCATAGATGGTGGGTTTCGAAGAATTTTCAAAGGGAATTCACTATAACGGAGCTCAGCAAATTGGTATAGTGAGAGGGAGATTGAGGTAAAGTAGTAAGAGAATAGAGGGGAAGTGTGAACTCTTGAGAACTTTGCGTGCAAGTTTGAAATGTTATTACCTCTGTTCGGTGCGTCTCGAGCTCTTTCCAGACAAAAATGATGTTCAACAATCAACAATAGTGTCATTCTCTGATGAGTTTTCTCCTCAGTGTTTTTGGCTTTTTCCACAGTTCAACGAATTGCTAACAGTAACTCGTAAACAGGGGCGGAAAATGGGTTTAGATACGTAACTGTAATTTTGGAGGGAAAAAATGTGTAATTACAGAATAAGCTTGGCAAATTATTGAGTGTGTCAAAAGGCTATTGGCCAAAGATTGCTACTTGAAGATGCTTCTGACAAAATTTTTTTGGACATTTCCAGTGTAAAAAAATAAATCAATTCGGCCGAAACACATCCACAACTTTGAAGGGGGTTCAAGCTTCATCCTGCTGCTGCCAAGTAGCATAAATGGTTTTGAACTTGGCTGCCATGTGTAGCATAAAATATGCCTACAACTTGACCCTCCTATTTTTAACTTTGACCAAATTGCACTAACTTTTCAAGATTCTGTAAAATTATAACAATTATTTTTTTAGTTTTAAAATTTATATTTAATATCTTTAAAATTTTATTTTACAGAAAAATTATTTTTATTAATAATAAATAATATATAAATATAATTTTTTAAATTAGAGACATAATAAATATAACTTGATTAAATTTTAAGAAAGATTACTATAATTTACTCTTTAACTTTGATTAACAAAAAAGTTCTGTTTAGTTTTTTAAGAAAGAACTTCATCCCAATATAATTATTAGAGGAAATGTGATTTTTTTACTTTTAAATTATTTAAAATTCACCTAATTTTAAAAATAAATTTATGCTTATTATTTATTAGTCCCCAACTAACAATGCTGTATATTAATTATATCAGTGTATTTCAAACAAGCTTTTTCACCAAATCTTTGTAATTATAATGCCGCAGACTTCAGGTCTCAACCTCAAATGCTCCATGCACCTTGCACAAATGTTTCCAACTGAAATATGCATAGCTTTTTCAATATTCAGTCACATTACCTTGCTGCAATCAAATAGGCTTCCCGGATAATTCAGGCAAGAGAGAACAAGTTAATAAGATACCAAATGCCCCATTATAGTGAAATAATGAAGTTGATGCTTGCATCTGCAATACTTCTTGATGTGCTAGCAGGTAGCTGCATGCCCTTGAGAATTTGTTGTTCTTCTTAAAAGCTTCAATAGAAGATAGTTTAAGACTTCGGGAAGTAGTGAAAATATAGCTAGTTATTAGTATGGGTGATAGTGAGTTCAAATATTTTGAGGACCCAATGATATTCATCGAATATGAATATGTAAATAGATAGCTACTTAATATCAATATATTGTATGTAATAATTAAACTAATTGTATATAAAAAATTATATTATATCTTGACCATTCAAGACACATCCTTGGTCCGGTACCGAGCCATATCCAAGGTCCATCAAACTGGAAAAATTGCTCTCAACGCTAGGCACATATGAGCTAAGTCTACCATCTCAAACTAGGCCTTTCACAAATTGCGTTATTTCTTGGAATAAGTTCGGTGGTCAGGACCAACATCACGAGAGCCTGTGTTTATGTAAGGCCCTCGAAAAGTTGCTTGTGGTGGTAATGGCTTTGATGGATCAATAACTGGCTGCCTTGATGACCTGGGAACATAAGTTCAGCTATATCATTAACTTTGTGAACGCAATAGAATACTACAGTTTTGAAAATTCCACTTCTAAAGTTAAGTGATTCACTTACGCCATGTAGAAAGGAAATGCCAAGCCTGCTGCAGCAAAAGCAACTAAGCCAGAAGCAACCATGACATTGCGCGTTCGGCTCATGGAAATAAAGAAAACAATTGAAATGTGACCTGGTGAATAAGAACGTGTCATGGCCTCTTATAATTGAATCTCAGTTTAAAAGGCAAACCAAATGATTTGTGTAACAAAAGTGTGCATCAGGTATGTGCCAGTGGCATTAGAGCATTCTCTTTCCCCCAAAAAAGAAAGTGATAAACAAGATTTAAAAATCAATCTACAAATCCAAACCAACATGTCCAATAGTACTTCGGGGATAGCATTCCCCAAAAGTCAGTTTGATGAATAGTACTTTGGCGATAGCATTCCCCAAAAGTCAGTTTGATGAGTAAGATGTAGAATATTCTTACAGTCTGACTCGGGAGCTCAATGCCTAGGCCAGAAAAAATACTTCCAGATTTCATTGTGCGTTTTGTTTTTGGATAAAAGAAGAAATACTATTGTAGTGTAGAAAGAAAGGTCACACAACAAAGAGAACCAGGTGGGGGGGAGGGAGCTAAGATATTTTTATTTAACAAAGATGCAAAGAAGAAACAGTAAACAAGATAAGCCTAGATATCAAAACAATAAGGCTCTCCTATCCTTTTGAATTTTTCTTCAGGAGGCAGGCACCCTTGAAGAGAGCAAGGGCTGAACCAAAAAGAGGCCATAAAAGTTATCATAATCTAAATAAGATTTAAATGTTTAGATGGATTTCAAAGATACAAGCATTTTGCGCAAGCCAAATAGGCAAAAGACCCAAAGAGCAGCACAGAAGAATATTGAGTGGACACAACCAATATTCACCCATTAGTCTACTAAAAGGTCTGAAGCTAATCAAAAGGAATTGTTCCAAATTGAGTGGACACACCCAAACTTCACCCAAAACACCAAAGGGTCCATTCCATTTGAAAGTAACTTTGCGGGCCTTCTAATTTTTAGCATGCCAATAGTGATAATCTTCTTGAGTATCACTGGTTAGATGAAGACATAACCTTCAAGAGAGCTTTATTACCTAATGGGTTTATCAAGGAGGAATTTTTGTCTATTTGAAGAGTGTGTAAGGAAGTAGAAGAATGGGTTACAAGACTACTGTGAAAGGATTCAAGATTTAATCTATATCAGAAGGTAAATGTAGAGAATCTAGCAAGAGTAAGAGTGAGATTTCAAAGAAATAATGAAGCCATGAGTATAAAATCGAATAGAAGACATATATATATATTCTCTAAGCAAACGTCCTCCCAAAATCTGATATGAGAAACAGTACATGCCCTTAAATAGACCAGAGCATCAAAGAAGCATTGCGCCATTGTCCCCCCAAAAAATACATCAGAGTCAATAAGTACATAGACCAACGCAAACCACCACTGGCCCCTCCCTCTAAATAAAACACTGGCCTCCCCATAAAAGTTTTTCTCCTCAATTGTCCTATGGTTCAGTTCCGGGATAGTTTCATCATGTGGACTCACCCAAAGTAACTTGGTTTTAATGTTACTAACTGCAAGCAGTAAGATACCATCTCCTAAATCTTGGCCTTTGCTCTAACCAAATGCCAAGGCGTTGATACTGGACATAGGAACTTACAGGTGTAGGAATAGAGTAAAGGACAACATTAACAGCTGTCCAGAAACAAAATGTACCAATTTATGCATCATTATGTCAATTTCAAATTTTCGATATACGCATATTACCTCAAAATCAACTGACCAAAATCATAAAGGATAAGAGTAAAAGCAGAACATGCTATCACTAACATAAGAACTGAAATCTGGAAATAACTAATTTAACCGAGCGGAGAAATTGGATTCAAAAGCAAATGCCTACATACAACCAAAAATGACAACCCATCGCTTCCATTATTGAATTCAGGACCAAGACTTACTTAAACAACATGTGAAAAGGCGAGAAAGACACCACTTTCAGCTGAACATAATGAGCATATCTCTCACAGATTGATTGACACAGAGAAAATAACATGGCATGAGCAATTGAGCATTGAGCAATAAGTTACGAAAATTCAATAGAACTCACGTAGATCAAAATATAGTCCATAAAAAGACAATATTTCTGAAGCTCCGTATCAATCAATGACCATTTAGAGGTTGAATCTGACAACTTATACTATTTGAGCACTTATCTAGTAATCTATTATGGACGAATGCAATTCAGAACCAAAATCCAATTCGAGAAAGCATAGTAAAGCTTTGGTTTTAGAATTAATTGCAGGAAATAACACCACCATCAAATAACGCGAATGGTAGAGCTATTAATATTTCAGTACCTGAGGCTGAAGGATTTGCAGATTGCCGAGTGCCGGAGTAAACCAACCCAAGTGATGAAGGTTCTCAATCTTGCGGGGATGGGATCCTGTGTGTAAAACGATATCGTTTGCGCCCATAAGAAATTTCATGATTTTGGGCTTCAAAAAAGATGGACTGAATAGCTGGGCCAATTTTTTTTCATTTTGGACGATCATCTGTTTTTGGATTTAAGAGGCGAATTGAATTAACAATTTGTCCCCAAAAAAAAAAAAAAGTCGCAATCCTTTCTATCGAACTTCCACACCCTTCTAATCGCTTGCTTTCTTTGACTCCGACAATCTTATTAATCAAATCATAAATTTTTTCTGACAATAAAAATATGAAAATTTTCATTCATCTTTGTTGAGTGATAGTGGAGTCATTTCCACGATTCAGGACTGAAAATTCAACTTTGAATTCCAAAATACATAAATTCAAATAGCCTTCGATAATCCAATCTACCACTCATAAATAAGAATAATTTGGGGCGAAATCCTTTAAATTAAAAAAATAATATATTTCTTTACATTTTTAATCTTTAATTTACTCACAATGAACCAAAATTAGTGTAGATTCCTTATAGAGCAGCGTAGTAATGGCCTATACTATATAGCTACTAATTGACCAAAAGATAAAAGATTTTATATATATACACACACTGTAGTGTTGAAAATTGAGTCATGGCAAGGCTATGATTCTCATCAAGGCGTTGTAATCCCCGTTAAGGATCATAACATCATTTTACGTTTTCCTTTCTTGGAAAATAGGATATGCATTCATAAAAATAATCAATCTTTGTCTAGAAGATAATTTATTCTTCAAAAGGAAAAGTAAAATAAAGACATCAGACAAGAAAAGAACTTGCGACGAAACACATAAACACGAAACCTTGAGATCTCATAGTTAACAAAAAAAACTACCAGCGAAGCAGTCCACCAAACATACGAGTACACCAGAGGTACACGAACATCTATCTTAGATTGAATTCAGGTGATAACTGAACCTATATTAAGATTCTCCACGTAGGAGAATTCTACAAACAGTGACAAGTTTCATAACATCCATCAATGTAATTTTAACTTCCACTTTCAGATTTTTCACTTTAAAAACTATTCACTTGGCAAGTATGTTTTGCTGGGCCTGATTTTCCTGCTGCTGCTGATAGTTCAGAGGCCTCCTGAAAAGCATTATGTGTGGCTCAGGGCGATGAATTGCATAATGAACCCAACCACGGCTTTGCTGAACCCCAATTGCACGCCACTCATTCTGCGTCATAAAACCAATGCAAAACATTTAAGCAATCAACCATTTAATTTTCAGTTGATAAAGAACACTGATCAAATCAAGATGTGGATATTAAAGGTAGCAAAAAGCCTTGCAAATTCATCATGATATCACTAACAACAAAATAAAAACAGTGGTAGAATAAGAATTCTGACTTCTGAGCCCAGACTTCGGCTGTTGAAAGAACAAGAACATAAACTAAGGACTTTCATTAATTCAATTCTGTTCAAATAGGCCAACTTATCTTATTTCACGGTTATTTTCTAACAAAAACGATTTTAAATTCTTTACATTTCAATTTCTCAGAGATTGACAAACCCGATAGACCCATATTAATATTAATAAGACACGCTAAAAAGATTAAAGACCAAACTTTTTTTCTTTCTATTTCTCTTCTGCTACAAAGAAATATAAAAAGATTGAAATCTAAAGGGTCCGTTCTCAACAAAAACCCTACTGGAAGGGGTGTTTTCAACTCTTCCATAACCTTCTACTTCCTTTTTCTTTTTGGACCAATAATTAATTTTATTTTGGACGCAGGGGTCCTCAGCATTTCAACAAGACTCTGCGCATCCCACTCAATTGCCTAAGAACTAATCTTCAAATCGGTTTAGGCGCAGGACTCAGATGTTAATCCTTTATCTAAAGTTCCACCCAAAAAAATTGAAAATCAGTAGCCAATATATTCTTTTCTAAACTACATCACACTGCCCATGAATCGGAAACATGCAATTTAAGCCAAAATGAAAGACAAAAACAGAACCCTAAATACATACTTCAGAAAGAAGCCGATTCTTGGGAAGCAATTTGGAAACTTCAGGGGGTAGAACCACATGCCTGAACGAAAAAATTATTAAAGACGACAGTAATTCAATAAAACCATGAATAGAATAACAAAAAGCAGACGACGATGAAGAATGTCGATACCTATACTCGTAATTATCATCGAAGTACTTCTCAGAGTACTGGATCTGACCCATCTCTCACAGTGAAGGCTTGCTCCGATACGATAATACACTAGGGTTTGTCACCTCAATCTGCATAGGTAAACAATTTTTAGGGAAAATCTTTAACCATAGAATCCTCCGAAGAGAAAACAAATGTATGATAATTCAAGAGAAAACAGAGATCGATTTCATTACCGACGAGAGGTATGATGGTTGAGAGAGAAAGTGCGATGAGAATATATGGAGCGGAAAGCAGGAAAGGAAGAGTAAAATAGATTAGAAAACCTAACAGTTTAATGACAGGGACGATAATGTAATTTCCAATCATTTATATATAAATATAATTTTGTGGATGCATTTTTCTTTTTTCAAATTAGATATAAAAATTAGAAATTAACGGCTACGAAGGAAGGCATCATCGTTGTTTGAGTTTTGAATTTTGAAATTTGCCGCTTCAATCAAAACAATGGATCAAAATTCAAACACAACGGTAATATTGAATATTCTATTGGGCTATCCAAATGTGTGTATGTAAGTAATTCAACCTGATTATACCAATTGCAAAATTAAAATGGTATTAGAAATTATGTGATTGTAAGTATAATAAATTTAGGGATTCCAATCTGATGGAAATCTGTAATCTTAAACCTTTTTTTTTTTTTAATTTGCTTTGTTTCATGATGTATTTTGACACCAAGGATTAGTGTAGAGGAAATAAGTGACTATGATTAAATATCATACTAGATACAATATTAAGGGTTTGTTAAATTATCTAAAAATGTTATATTTCTGAAGTATTCAGAAAATCTTAACAGAGCTTCTCCTTCTTAACCACATTGCTTCAGCACCTCCTTGAGTTGTTGTTGCACATGTAATGACAACTCTCATTTCCTTAGTTTATTATTCTATCATTTTTTTATAAAGTATTTCTTTTTGTATTAAAATATATACTTTCCTCTTATCTGGTTTGAAAGTTTTCTCCTTCCTTTTATGAAAATTGTTTTCCTTCCTCTTCTTCAATGGATATAATTAATATTTTAAAAATTAGATTAATCATTAAATTGACAAAACTTAAAATGATTAATTCATAATTTATTGATTCAACTATTATTAAACTAGTATTAATATGATATTTATTTTATATTATAATTAAATAGATTTATTAATTAAAATAAATATATTTTATATTGTTACATATGAAATAAAATAAATATACAACATATTTTAAATCTTTTTTAAAAAATTAATATATCATTGATTAAATAAAAAACATGAAAATGTGTAACATTTACTTTGAAAAAAAATATTAAAAAAAACTTAACATTTATTGATCTTTTCCCTTATTTGTCTATTGTAATTTTTATCTCTCCTCTCTTTTTTTTATCATATTTATTTTGTCAAAAAATATTTGAAAAACTTGACACTTATTGTACATTCTCGTATATTTTTATTTTTATTTTCCATTTCATCTTTCTCTCTTTTTTTTTTAAACTCAACATTTATTATACATGCTCATTTGCTTTTACTTTTCCTTCCTCTCTCTCTTCCACTCTAGCCATCCCTTCCTCTTCCTTTTCTTTTCTTCTTCATTCTTTTTTCATTTCTACAATAATGGTAAGTTTCCTTCTTTGGTTATATGTATATTTTTATTTTTTTTCCTTCTTTTATTCTTTCTTAAGTGTTTTCTTCTCCCCTTTCCTTTTTTTTTTCTTTTTTTTCCCCTCTCTCTTCTCTTTCTTCTTCCTCTTTTCCTATCATTCAACAATGGAGGAGAGCTTTTTTTTTTTTTCAACCTTTCAAACCATTGCACCGCCAATTTTCTTTTATTTTTTTTAATTTTTTTTTTGATCTTTGACCAATTCTTAAGATGATTGGCTTTAAGGGTTAGTCAAACTAGTATCACACCCAATACATCAATTTTTTAATTCAAGTGGTTAGTTTAATCTAAATTTTAAACCAATGAATTTAGTATAAATATTTTAAAGAAATACAACATCTTCATATCTACAGATTTGAATGAAGAAAGTTATTTAAAAGATTTATCCTTCAAAGAGAGATGAAAGGTGTGTTGCCTCTCAATCCAAATCTTCTCTTTAGAATTTTTTTTAGTATGTAAAAATTTTGTAAGTTATAAAGGATGTTGTATTTTTACATGAAATTGTATAAGAGATTTGGGACTTATTTTTTTTAGGTGTGTTACCTAGGGTTTGTATGATTTCTTCTATCTAATTTTCCTAGGAGTGCACGCCTAAGAATTATTGTATTTTTGCTTTGTTAAATCTCCTTTGTATGGACTTATGCTTTTTTTCATCAACAAATCCTTCTTTTGACCAAAAAAAAAAAAAGATACAATCTCAAGCATGCGGTTATTAAACTAAAAAACTTTAGGTATAGTCGATAATATGGACCAACTCAGGCTATATGAGTTGATAGAAAGTGAACTAAGTCAGGTTTGCTTATTTTTAAAATAAATTAATGATATATTAATTTAACTTATTTATTAGTGAATTAGTAAGATTAAACGGATCAGTCCACCATTAAAAAAAAAACAAAAATATTTTTTTTGTAGCATTATGATTTATTTCAATTAATTAAATTTTGAGTAGACAGAAATAATAAGTCAATTAATTATAATTAATTTTATATTACTTTTATAATTGAATTAAATTTTAAAAACTAATTCTACAAACATTTTTACGAATTGATATTTCTTTCAACTCAAACCATTACTTTTGAAGAGATATATAGGTTCAACACGTAGGATGGGTCCATCTATAAATTAAAATTACTACTCATAAAAAAAAAAAGAATTTCAAAATCTACAGATAACATTTGATACATACTGTTCAAAATTAAAATGAATAGAACATTACTATAGCAAATAATTAATAGAAAAAAAATACTAGACTAATATAAATATTTTTATATTTTTTATCAAAATTTTTAATTAAAAATATATAAATTATTTAAAAAATAATAATTATAAAAAAAGTTATATAAACTCTACATATAATAATTTTTATTTAAAAATTGAATGACAAAAATATATAAATTATATCTAAGTATTTTATGAAAAAAAATCAATAAACCCTCTGATTCATTTTTATTCATCTATTGCTACAAAAAAACGTGACATATTAGAAAATTCAGGACATTAGCATGTTCTAAAATACATATCAATTTTTTAAAAAAACTAATTTTTCAACCAAAAAAAAGGCAGCCTGTAACTGAAGCAAAGTCAACTTCAGGATCAAAGTTCTCTTAAAAACAAGAACATTGAAATTCCGAATGAACAATGGACACGTAGTTGTGTAGTATGCAGATATGTTCGGTGATAATGTTGTGCAGATAAAAAGAAGGAAAGCGACTGATGTAGCAAGACAAGGCTCCATTAATTCCATTATATTAATTATTCTCACCAAACAGACCATTTGTACAGACCCCAGCCAACCTATGTACTTCAATTATTCAATTATTACGTGGTTGAATATATGAATTAATGAAACATTCTTCTTCTCATGACATTCTAATAAGAAAGTTTATATTAATTTTTTAATTTTATTTTTAATATATTTTTAAGTTAATTTTATTTTAAAAATTTTAAATTATAATTAATTTTATTTCACACTTTAATATTATTTAAATTATTAATAAAAAAATAATTTATTTTTTAATATTTTAATATCACATTAAGTGTTACATCATTATTTTTTATTAATAATTTAAATAATATTAAATTGTTATATAAAATTAATTATAATTTAAAATTTTAAAAATAAAATTAATTATCAAAAAATTTTATAAATAAAATTAAAAATTAATATAGAATACGAGAGAAAAAAAGATAATTTTGTCATTAATTTACAAAATGAAAATATGTAAAGTGTTCTAAAATTCACATTAATTTATCAATGAGTTAATGTGTAAAAAAATTATTTAATTTTATTGATAAATTAATTAAATAATAAATTAATATGTAAAATTATAAATTTCAACATATTTTATCTCTCTTGTTCATATCAACTAAGTACTCATTACTCAACACCAAATTCACTCTCTTCCCAATTTCAGTTTTCACATGATAATCATATTGAATTCTAAAATTTGCACTTAAACTTTGACAATATTCATCTTTCTTATAAGAAATTACTTCACAGAACTTGTTACCTTACGAAAATCGTGATGTTAATCAAAACTGCAGGAAAGTCGAATTTCTGACATCAAAATGCTGATTTCCCCCAACAAGTACAGAAGGAACTCAAGTCATCAAATAAAAATGAGAGCCTTTCTTATATCTGTTATTTGGATGTTTTTGATAGTTTGTGAATTTTGTGATGGACGTACGGGACCAACCACGTGTTGACTTCTCAGTAGGTGCGAAATATATATGGGATTTTATTTCATTGATTGAATCCGCACAATGAATAAGCCTTTATTTGCAAAATGGTCCATTATTAATTAAAGCATATCAAATAAATAATATTCTTGTGTATATATATGTTGCATGGATTTGGCAAATAAGGGAATGGGAATATTCGTAGCATTTTAATAAATGGAAGCTTAATAGATAGGACACTTTATGGCGGTGGATAACACATGTAATCAATCCAACTGAAACATATAATAGAAGAAGATTACATAAGATAGATAGATACAAGAGATGAAAATGCCAAAGGATATTGAAGTTGCCCTGTGAGAGACACTAATTAATGAAGGATGAGAGTTAAGTGAGTGTGAGTGAGTGTGAGTGTGAGGGTACCATTACCGTTAATATTCCTTTTTCTCCAAAGCAAGAAATAAACGTTGCCATCAGCCACAATGGGTGGTGATGGTGGTGGGAGAAGCAGAGTTGAGTAGTTGAGGAGATCATTGGGAAAAAGAAAGAAAGAAAGAAAGAGAGATGAGAATTAAAATTGGTGAGAGAGAAGAGGAAAGTAAGAAGGGAATATAAAGGGGATGGGTGTAACAGCTTTTGAGGTATCTTCCATGGGATATGCGATCACCACCTTCTTAGTTCCACTCCACGTACTTTCATCACTATCACTTGTTTTTATTTTCCTCCTTCTTTCACTATTTTCTTAATATATCAAACACCTCCCCACGCGCTCTCTTTGCAATTTCCACTTTACCACAATTCGTCAAGTCACCTTTTAACTCACTTAATTTGATATGACTGTAGATTTTAGAGTAAATTAGAGTATCCTTTTTTAATTTAATAAAAATTATGTTAGAATTATTCTCAAAGTTTAATATTATGTTACACGAATTTTTACTCTATTTTTTTGTCAATAAAATTGATATTTCACACAGTATTATTAATTTCAAAATAATAAAATTTCTTATCTATTTTATATTAAGAATCTTAGGTTCAAATTTATTATAAATTTAAAATTAAAATAATAATTTAATTTTTTTTTTAATTTAGTCCTTCGAAGATAAAATATTTTAATTTCATTTCTTCAAGATCTTCTCTCATAAATTTTAATTAATAAATAGAACTAGCTGTTTACTCATAACAAAAATTCGTCTAAGGAGTACTTTCTCTGAAGACAGTGTCATTTAAATGAATTTTTGCCTTGGAAAAAAAAACAACAGAATTTTTTTTGCAAAATTCATTTTTAACAATCATTTGGCTTTACAAAAATTGAAAAAATGATGTGTTTGAGGAAAAATGCCACCCAGATAAATTTAGGTAATTACTTCATATTTATGTGGGTCTTGAGAAATTTTATCTTTGAAAGACTAAATTTAAAAAAAATAATTTTTTAGAGACTAAAATTTTCATTTACTCTAAATTTAACTATATTAACTGTCATATTAAAATTAAAATTTTATTTTGAACAAAAAAATTATCTTCATTGATAGAAAATAAATTAAAGAAAAAATAGTATAATTTTTAAAACTAAAATAATTATAAGGGTAATTTAATCAAATTTTAGGAAGATTGATGTAATTCATTCTAAATTTTATGAATTCAATTGTTGTTCTATATTTTGTAAAAGACTAATTAACTTATATGCAGTTACTTATAACTTTACTATTAGATTTTTTAATAAAAAGAAGGTGTGGAAAATTTTTTTAAAAAAAAAATCATGGGAGAGATGATTAATTTGTATAAACCATACACATTTAAATCTTTGATTAAAAACGTGATGATAAAAATATGAACCTATTTGAATGCAGTTTTTTAAAATTATTTTTAAATTTTAAAAATAGATAAAAAACCTGTTTGAATAAATTTTCTAGGTAAAAAATAAAAAATAAAATATATGTTTTGAAAATAAAAAAACAGAAACAATTAAAATTTATTTTAAACTCTAGACTTTTTTAAAAAAATATAAAAAAACAAGACATAAAAACACGTCTTTTTATTAATAATATATATATAAATATATGAAAACAATCCTAATCTAAATTTTTATAAATAATTTTATAATACAATTTTAAAGAAAAGAAAAAACCTCTAAAGAAACCTTGTAACTAAGTTTTTCTTCCTTTTACAAATCCAATTAACTCTGCCTGTGACAAAAGATCTGAAGCGCGTGTGGTTTTGGTTCTGGAACTAATTAGCGGGCTTTAGGTTACCAACCCTGTTTTCTTTCCTCCATCCATTTTAAAATAAACTAAATCAATCTCTTTCACTGTTTATAAATGAATTTATTAATTATAAACACTGTGGATGTGATGAATTTAAAGAAAAAAATAATTATAAAGTTGAAATAGAATGCTCTTAATTATACTCAACTTCCACGTCTGGTCTAAGCAAAAGTTTCATCCACGTATGCTCTGGCTTGTAAGAATTTGGTAAAGACGTGTTTGGAGGTTGATTTGCAATGTGAAAGCAAAAAGTCATCATATATTGCAGAAGCACGAATTTGAACAAATTGGACTTATATGATATATAGGATTGTGATTCACAACCTGCCATGTTCGTCTCCTTGTTTTGTTCAAATTGAATCGCGTAGTATACATTCTAGCCAGGGCTTCAACTTTATGTGTGCTTCGTTTGTATGCTAGCTTATTTAGGAGAGCCTATGAAATCTTCCATATATAATATATATACGTTTGTGAAAATGACATTAATGTCAGAAAACTTATAATTGGAATAACTTGGAGGAGAAGAAAGAATCGGAAATTAAAGCTTTTAGCAACTTCAACTGCATTCCCATTTTGAGTTCTGTTACTCATGAGGCATTTAGTTAAGTTTAAAGGTAAAATGTAAAAAATCCCTTTAATCTCCACATTTTTATTGCGCATATCCTCTTCCATTGTCGTATGAGGGATTTAATGCCATAATACCATATATAATAATATGATGCTAGTTCATCAACCTGGGGAGCCAAGGAAGGCATCAGCTTATGAGGAGTTTTGGAATAGCTTGGTGCCAAAGCTTGAGCCAATATGCATGATGAATATAAATCTATAAACTATACCCTTTTTATAATAATTATAAATGGAATCAGAGTTTTCTTTATTTTTTCTCTAATATGATGACACCATATCTATTTTTCAAGGTCCAGATCTTTTAAATTTAAAAAATGATATATTTTTTTATATTTAGAGAAATATACAAAAAAATATTTAATTCTTAACTAATTTATTTAAAGTGAGTTTCAATCAATGAGTCTCTTATTTTTTTTTTATCATTTTTTTTAACTTTAGATAAAAGTGATAATTATACGAACTTGAGTTCATCTATAATTATATGCACCTGCCACATGACATTTTTATATTTTTATATTGGAAAAATCATTTCCTTCGTATGGTACTAGTTTTAGGGGATCATGGATTTGGATTTGATGAATCTCTTTGTAATTTTTTAAAAAATACACTTATACTTTTAAAAAATATATAAAAACTCTTTTTAAAGTTATAAAATTATAGAAATACACCAAACAAAATATTTTTATTTTATTTTATTAATAATATAACATATTAAAATATACATTTTATGAGAGACTATTATAATCTTTTAAAATAATAAAAATAATATAATTTTAATTTTTAACATCAAATAAATGAATTTAAGTATGAATTTGGATGGATAGTCAATAATAGGATATACAAAAATTCATTAACATCAAAATTGTAGACTATACATCCATTTAAATAATAGAGAAGAATATTATAAGTGATGTTGTAAAGATAAAATAATTAAATAAGGTATACTTTTTTGATTGTATAACTGATGTTAAAAATAATATTATTTTTATTGTTTTAAAAAATTATAATAATCTCTCATAAAATATATATTTTAATGAGTTATATTCTTAAATAAAAGAAAAAATATTATTTTTTGAAGTATTTCTATAATTTTATAACTTTGAAGGAGTTTCTACATTTTTTAAAAGTGTAAGAAAGTATAATTTTTTAAATTATGAGTTTCTATATTTTTTAAAAGTATAAAAAAGTACAATTTTTTAAATTATAAACATATTCACTAAATTCACGATCCCCTAAAATAAGTACCATGTAATTTTTTTTATTCTATTTTGATGTTCTGCTATAAATGAAGGAAAGAATTTGTCTAATATAAAAATGTCATGTGGCGGGTACGTGAAATTATAGACGAACCCGATCCGGTGATCCTTACATTTTAGATAAATATATTATTTTTTAAATATAAAAGATAAAAAATCCTATTTTTTCTTATTAAAAGACAGTATTATTTATACAGCCAGTCCAGTACACCACTTTTCCCCTTCCCGAATGAACATATTCATGGTCACTTTATTGCCGACAACACCTATTGAATTTTACATTATGTAACACTCAAACCAGAAGGAAAGAACAATATCCTAGAACCTGAATCCCAAGATGTCTTGAGTTTCATGCACGAAATTCTAAAAGAGAAAAGTGTTGGGTATTAAAAAAAGGTTAATACAGCCCAGAATCCCCAATGCTGTCCTGCATTGATTCACCACAAATCCACATTATATATATACTCACATCGTCGTCGTCATCTTCATCTTGCCCTGTATCCCATTCCATTCTAACAATTCAAAAGCACAGCTTCGAAACAAATGGCTGGTCAGCAATCTCAGGGTCAAGCTGTAGCAGCACCCACACCAAGACGCCGAGGCCTCCTTCGTTACATCGCCATGGCCATTCTGGCATTGATAGTGCTGGCGGGCATAGCTGTGCTCATAATCTGGTTGGTGCTCAAGCCCAAACGCTTAGAGTACAGTGTAGAAGACGCTTCAATCCACAATTTCAACTTAACCGACGCTAACCACCTTTACGCCAACTTCGATTTCAACATTAGAGCATACAATCCCAATTCTAGAGTCTCCATTTACTATGATTCTGTGGAGATGTCTGTGGTGTACGAGGATCAGACATTGACCATTAATGCTCTTCAACCATTCTTCCAACCCCACAGGAACGTCACAAGGCTGCACCCTAGGCTAACGGCTCAAACCGTCGCCTTGTATGGGTCCGTGCCCAAGGACCTTAAGCTCGAGAAGGACTCAGGTGATATTGAGTTAGACGTGTGGGTCAAAGCAAGGATACGGTTCAAGGTAGGCCTGTGGAAGTCAAAAGATCGTACCTTGAGAATTTTTTGCTCTCCTGTCTTGATCCACTTTTCTAGGTCCAAAACTTTCGAGAGGACACTATGCGATGTAGAACACTGAATATTTTTCTTTGTTTTTGGGTGTCAATATATGTAACATGTTGTTCTGTGTATGGTTGTTGTCTGGATTTGATTTGGTTTTGGTTTGTTTGGGCCGAGGATGCTGGTATGTGCGTAACAGTGTTGAAGTCAAGTGTGCAGAATGCAGAAGCAAGGCCTCTTATGTTTTTTGGGCTTTAATTAGTTGACGATGATGTCTTGTCTAAAAATCTAGTTGGAAAGTCAAAATAGTTAAGAAGCGAACAATAATTCTATTTATTTTAGGTGTAGTGTTTCGTTGGTTGTTGCAAGTGGCACCTAACCCTTTCGATTTTACCAAGCTTTCAAGTAATACTGAAAGTGGAGAAACACGGACGCAGGTTAACAAGTGAAGCAAAAACTAGTTAACTCAAGGAAAATGACTCTTTGGCATCTCCTAATTATGTTAATGCAACCCCCTTTTGTACGTTGTTCCCAACCAAATTGACAATATTGTTTCGTCTTGAAATCGCTTTTTTTTTTTTTTGTAATTTACTTCAATTGGACAGCAAAATAGGATTTCGTGCTTTCGCACGATTTTTCTCCAAGTATTACATATGTAATTTACGAAAGTTATACAACATGGGCTGTAACATCTTGCACTTAGATACATACATACGTATATAAATATATATATATATATATTGATAGAAAATATTTTGGATATTATGATTTTCTTTTATTGCAAAATATATGAGAAAGACTTGTAATTTATTTAAAAAAATGTTCTTACTGCCTAAACCTTTAAAATTCAATAAAATAGAAAGACAAGTTGTAAATGAAAATAAAATTTGCATGAAGAATGCTGCAGTTGAAGATTTAAGATGTTCAAATATTATAACTATATTTAATATTCGATAATATTTTAAATAATATTATTTTTAACAAAAAAATACAAACAAAAACAAAAATTGTAGGCACACACAATAAACACTCCCATATTGCTTTACTTGGTTTAATTATAAATACGAGCTAAAATTAAAACATTGAAATGACAACTTATCTTATAACTTTAAGTAGTATTTTATATCATTAATTTCATCAAACTTACGGGGATATTGAAAAAGATAAAGAAAAAAGAGGAGAGAAGGTGAAAGAAGAAGGGTGGGGGTCTATATGTTCTCAAAAGAAGGAGGCAATTAATAGTTGGCTCCCTCGTCCATTACAAAATTTCACAGCCACACAGCACTACCAGTCTGCAAAATACATAAATTATATATATATATATATATGTATATATATACATATATAATAGTTTCATCAATAGTCACTTCGTTGCTATTCTCAGAGACTTGGACCAATGTCGATTCCTCTCTTGTTGAAAAGAAGTTCTTCTAGAAGGACACATGAGCCCAGAGAACAGCTTTTTCTAGATAAGAAAGGGAAGAAAATTGAAAGACAGATAACCGACCACATTTAACTCCATTTCTATGTCTCAGTAGTGCAATTGTCTGTACGTTGTTGTTGGATATCTCTGGCTGTCCTCTTTTTCAGGTCTTTTCTCTCTTTTTCACCACTTTTTGGTGGGAGGATTTGAATCATATATATAAGAGAGGATCATGTGGAAAAATTAATAAATAAAACATTTTTCTCAATTTTTTGTATGTCATATATGATTATTCAAATCCCACCATCCACGGCATTCCACAAGGAACAGAGCATTTAATGAGTATACGGTGGGATTCATGGGATCGAAGAGTGTTACAGATAAGGTTGAAAAATCAATGTTGTGGAATTGAACAGTTAATGTTCCAACCTCCTAATGGGTTCAAGAGACTTTGGTTTTGATAGCTGTTGAAAACTGGACAGTTTCAAAAGTAAAATAGAGAAATAATGAGAATTTGAAATGTTATTTAAAGAAAATGGAGTATCTGTCACTGATGAATGAGAGAAAGGACTGACTTATGGCAATATGTGAGGAAGACAGTGAGACAGAGAAACACGAGCGCTCCCGCGCTTTCCGGGTAATGCATGCAACGTGTTCGCAAATATGCCACTAGGAACAGACAAAAAATGGCAAAGAGCTAGATTGGACGGAGACAAAAGGGGCCATATAATTGAATGACATACTAATTTACTATATTAAGATGAAGTAGGAGATCGTGGCAGCTTTGTGGATAGATATGTACGAGCTTCATCGATCAAGCCTTCCACTTGTAATATTTGGTACTTAAACAATAACAATTTATTAATTAATCATTAATGTTAATTTTTATGCAAACGTAATTAACAACCTTGTAAACACAATTAGTTGCGATGAAGTTGTCGGTAGCAGTTTAAGTCAACTCGTTCGTTGTGCTTTTGATTCTACTCATGTATAGAAAAACAAGATAAGAATAATAGGATTGAAGTTCTTTTTCTTTTCTTTTCTTTTCAGTCCTGACACACTATCTATGATGCTGTAAATTAAACTTGAGCCAAACAAGATTTGATTTTGGGGATTGCTTTGGCTCCAAGAAGACCGAAATTCACAGGGGATTCATAAAAGTCATAAAGTGAATGTGTGTTGAATATATATAAAGCAAGCTGATGATTAGGTTGGAGTAGCTTTAGGAAGACATATTTATGAGTAGGTTATCTTTTTTTTTTTTTTATAAGTGAAAAAGAAAAAGAAGAAAAGTAGAAAACTACTTTCTTCAAGCAATTAATTAAACTTGGAGCTGAGATATGGATGAACGTAAATCCAAATCTATTTATAGATTTTAGAAATAACTAAAAAAATGCTTCAAAATACATAAAACCAATCCACAAAAGGGAGCATGTGGTGGAGGCAGGCTTTTTATGAACATAAATGATGACTATACTTTCCTATGTATTTAGGTTTTACTTAAATTAGTCACAAATCACACACACCAACTTTAAAGTATTTTAATGGCCGAAACAGCAATTTTACAGGCTCTTAAGTACTCCATATGATGATTAAGTTGCCTTACTTTTCGGTTCTGTTTATGTTCAATTGTCAATAATAAAAGAGAAGTCGCTGTAGAATTGGATGAGATATATAAAGGATGATTCCATGATTACAGCCACTAATAAAAATGATCAAGTCTCAATTAAACTATGAATGTTTTTCTCCTTTTTCATCATTGACAACGTTTTTATTTTCTTTTGAAAAGGAGTTATAATTTGGCTTCTCGTGATCTTTTACTGTTGATTTTCTGAAAAATTAGAATTTTACTATTAATTGTTAAGATTGATTTCAATAAGATTCACGTATCAAAGATATATTATTTATATTAACAAGGGTTGCATCTAAGTAACTAAAAGGGATCTTCACAACTTGATAAATTAAAATTAAAATTTTTTTAAAATTTTAAAAAAAATATTTTTATTTAATGTCTGATAATACTCTAACATGATTACTTCTAATAAAAAAATATATGTAAAAAAAAAGATATATAATTTATGGAAGTAGTAAAAATCATAAAAAAATAATTGACAAAACTAATTTTGAAACATATATATATAAATAATAGATTGTGAATGGATCTTCTACAATATGAGAGATATGAAAGTTCTCTGAGATTTGCATTGATAAAAAAAAAAATTTTAAAATTTTTACCTCTTTCTCTTGCTGAGGATTTATTCTCTGGTAGACTACTAGATATCTCATAGTATTGAATTTTTTAATTTTCAATTTTAATAAAATTTTCTTATTATAAATATATGTAACAAAAATATCAATTAAAATTTTCGTAATTTTATTTTATTACCGTTTGGCGGAGAAAAAAGGATCTACAAATACTCATGAAAACGACAGCGTTTGAATTGGTTTGATTTCTCGCAAACTTCACGTTCAATTCAAGATTAGGAAATTTCGTCATTAACCCGAAAAAGGGCAAGGACAACCGCCACGTGTCATGAAATGATAACGGCTTAAAAAATATATATAGACGTTAGTTTTACGGCAGTTTCTATGGAAAGTCACGTACCTAATGACGTGTCCGCATTTATTATTTGTAAATCGCCGTTCTTCCCTCTTTTCTTCCTCACTCTTGCAGATTTCCATTTTCGTTGTCATTCTCTCTCTCTGCCTCTCGGAATATCTTCACAGCTAGGGTTTCGTTTCCTTTACTTTAAAATCAAAAGCAGAACTTTACCGGTACGTTTCTTCTTCCACGTTTCACATTCAGTGGCGCGCTTCTTCATTACAGTTGAATCGGAAACTTAAATTCTGTTTCGGCTTCTATTGCTGATTGTGGTTTCTTTCTGATATTCATTTTTTGCTGCCTTGTTCTATTGGAAAATTGAATTATTTGTATGCCGATTTCAATTCTGTGTGGTTCTCTTTCCTTTCTGGTCGGCTTTTGAGAGAGGTGGGAAAAAATGGTGATAAATGAATCTTCAAATTTGCTGTTCTGGAGACGAATTGAAGAGCTCCAGCTCGTTGAGTGCAGAGAGTTGAATATCTGTGTTTTGCTCAGTTTCACTGAGCCTATCGAGCATGAATTTCATAAAATTGAGAATCTGACGTTCGATGTCATGGCACATTTTTAGACAGCGTATTAAGGATCGAATAACGTAGTCTTGCTGTTTGTAGAATCTGTGGATTTCAGCTTAACTATTTGGCGAGTCTTTGTTATGGTATAGATATTCAGTGACCCCTCGTTAATCATTTTATATTATTTCAAGTTTATATTTTCGATTGGGAATTACAACTAAAAAAATTGTTGTACTTTATTCTTTCTTTATTTGGCAGGCTGAGGTATAGGTAGCAGTAACACCCTTCAATTGGACAGGTTCAAGTTTACAGTCCCTTCCTTAATGGGGCTAAGAGTCTAAGACTAATCATGGTGATACCAAAGACAGCGATTTTAATAGCAAATCTGCTGGGGTCAAATCCTTGCGGATATGAACTGACCAGTTTCTAAAAGAAGCCCTCTGAATCTGCCCGTGCTAACTAATGCAAATTTTAGTGCATTTGATTCAGATGGGTTGAAAAAGCCCTGTTTACTCGTTAAAAAAGTAAATTAGAAATGGCTATTGCTGGGCTACAAAATGTGTCTGTGTTTGACTCTTCTTTCCTTAGGGACTCCCATTCTCAATCACCCAGGAGGCGAGGAGATGGAGGGAGTGGAAGCACCCGGTCATCTTCAATCTTGCAAATGTGGCGAGAGCTTGAGGATGAGCATGTGGTGAGTCAAGCCCAAGGAAGACCTGGTGAAGGATTGCTTCAACAAAGGAGTGATGAGCTGATTGCAGACCTCTCACAAGCAAATACGCCAAATAGCCATGAGAGGGGACAGAGGCATGTTCTTGAAGATACAATTTTGGGTGAGAATGATTGTGAAACATGGTCACAATCACAAAGTCAGCATGAATCCCATGATGAACAGGAGGAATTAAACAATTCTAGTTGTGATAACTCTTCTGATTTTGGAGAAGTTGAAAGGGAAAGGGTGAGGCAAATTTTCAAGGAATGGATGAATACTGGTGGTAGGGATCATGCCTCATCAAACATTTCCCAAAGTAATAACAGTTCAAGATCAGAATGGCTCGGTGAAACTGAGCAGGAGAGGGTGAGAATCATAAGGGAGTGGGTACAATTGAGTAGCCAGCAGAGAGTTATATCTTCTGGGGACAACCAGGAAGAACAATCTGCTGAAATGGGTACCCAAATAGAACGTGTTCGTGATGGATTTTCTGTTAATCAGAGTGGGAGTCAAATTGAGCATACACGTAGGGGTATTCGTAAAATATGTGGCAGACAGGTTCTTCTTGATATGCTTAAGAAGGCTGAGAGGGAAAGGCAAAGAGAAGTTCAGGAATTGTTGGACCATCGTGCTGTATCTCATTTTCCCCATCGCAACCGCATTCAGGTTTGTCCTTTTTTATATCATTTTGAAGATGTTACTTCCCTTTGCCAGCAGTACATGAGCACATAGGTTGGAACAATGTTTTGTGAAGTGGGTATAAGATATGTAGTAGAGGAGTTACATATTAAGTATCCTAATTTAGACAAGTTGGTTTTGTACTAAAATTCCAGGTGAAATTAGATGTGAAGTAATTTCTTTGTGAGCCTAGCTAAGTAAACTTATGATTA
Organism: Senna siamea; assembly: GCA_031216115.1. NCBI lineage: Eukaryota > Viridiplantae > Streptophyta > Magnoliopsida > Fabales > Fabaceae > Senna > Senna siamea. The sequence continues at coordinate 19,150,850 of CM062356.1, forward strand.
AAATATGAAGTATAGACACATAGGAACATGGAAATTTTTTTTTTCTATGGTGCAAAATAGATGAATTAAAGGACAGAAATCATCTAAAGTTCAAACAATTTAAATAGCCATCAATGAATGAAGAATCTTGAATCTGCTGTAAATCTAGGCTTGTTGTACAAAGAATTTAAACTTTAAAGATAGTAATTATCTTGAATGAGAAACTTCACTCTTGCTATTGATGACAGGGTGTTAAATTTCTTTCAGGCATTGCTTAGGGGCAGGTTCTTGAGAAATGATAGATCTGTTGATATCAACAGGTCCACTTCCATTGCTGAAAGTGAATTAGGATTATTGAGGCAAAAACAGACTGTATCAGGTCTAAGGTATGCAGTTCTTTCTGCCAGTCATTTGAGGAGAAACTTTATCTTTTTATTTAAATTTGAAGGCCCCCACTGAGCCCTGCCCCCTAAATTTTTTGTTTGTTTGTCAGATTTCTTAATTTCCTCTCTATTTGTAATAGTTTTAATGGTTTTTTTATGCTTCATTCCAATATTGTCAACTTGTTTTCCAAACAGGGAAGGGTTTTTCTCAAGAAAGGACGATTCTGGTGGGAGTCAAGTAACCTGCAATCTGTCTGATACCTCATCTAACAGTGGCATTGATGCTAATTCGAATGAACAAACTGAAGACAGCAGTTTACAAACGGTCCCATCTGTACATTTTAATCTGTCTGAGCCTGATGACAGAGGAGTTGATAGACTTGGGATCTCAGATGATCAGAATAGCATACAAGGAACCATAATTGAACATTTAGATTGTCAAAACACTGCTGCTCATGTAGAAGGTAGGCAGTCACAGCTTTTGGAAATTGAATCAAGAGATTGTCAATCATCATCCAGTGTTGAGATGGGAAGAAGAGACGGAAGTGGACAAAATATTGTTGGGATGACAATTGGAGATACTGCTAATGGACTTATGGAACAAAATTTTCGAAGTGAACATACAGAACATAGCATTATGCAAGAATTTAGTGAGGCATATCATGAAGAAGCTGAGCTGAGTGTTACAAGTAATGATGATAATGGTTTATCAACTCATGGTGATGATATGGAACGCAATATGGTTAATGATGAAAATAGGAACGAATCTATTTCTCTGGAAGGGCAGCAGCAGGAAGAACAAATTGAAAATGAAGGAAGTGATGGGCATCAATCTAATGTCGAATGGAGAAATAGCACAGAGGAAAGTGTGGATGATAATCCTCTCAATGGTACAGCCAATGAGTGGCCTCAAAACATTTTGAGCAATGAAGATGGGGAAAACTCTCATCTACCAGAAGCCCCTGAAATGTGGCAAGAAGATGGTGGCTTTCAGGAGGCTGTGGAAAATTGGTTGGGTGGACCTTCTGATCATGAAGTTGCTCCAGTTGGTAGAATTCATGGATTTTATTTTCCTGATGATGACAATGTGAATAGTGTGGAACTCAGGGAACTGCTAAATAGGTATATAAATATGATAAGAGAGTTTCTGTATGCCCCTTTTTAAAATTTAAACCTTATTTAGTAAAAGTATTTCTTTCATTTTGCAGGAGAAGTGTCTCTAACCTGCTTCGCAGCAGTTTTCGTGAGAGTCTTGACCAATTAATACAATCATATGTTGAAAGGCAAGGTCATGCTCATGTTGAGTGGGAGCTGCAAGAAACAACCCCTTCTTCTGCCTCTGTGGAACAGGACCTGGAGCAGCAGGATAGGGATCAGATTGTTGGTCGGGAGCATGCTATCAACAATCCACTTGACCAACCGTCATCACCAACACGTCCTCAGCCTCTCTGGGAACGGCAGTCACATCACGACAACTGGCCACAGGCTGACATGAATAATCAGCGTCTAGGAATTGGGCATTCATTTTCTTTGGTGAGTACAGGAAAAGATTGTTCCATATATTCTAAATAATGTGAAAACTGATCCTTCACTCTCACATTTCATTTTTATGGCTTATTAGGATTGTGAATTTCGTCTTTGTAAGTCATAATTTGGTCATGCATGTATATGTATGCACCAATTAAAATTTACAGGACACTTTTACTTCTCCTTGGCTTAGGCTGTTGAGTTTTGTCCCCATTATACTTGCGTTATTCAATTCACTGGCATTTTCCTGTCAGGAGTGGGAGATTGTCAATGACTTGAGAATTGACATGGCTAGGCTACAGCAAAGAATGAACAATATGCAGAGAATGCTGGAGGCCTGTATGGATATGCAGCTTGAGTTGCAGCGCTCGATAAGACAAGAAGTTTCTGCTGCCCTAAATCGCTCAGCTGGCTCATCAGGTTTGCATTTCCTCTTTCTTTCACCATGATATTCTATCATCTATATCCTGCGGTGCTTCTTTCATTTGGGTTTTTTTGAGTTTTAAGAAAAAATAACTTTATTGATGGTTTACTAAGAAGATTAAGTTAAATTGATCACAGAAATACATGATCATGATTCGCCAGATGATAAGTCTAAATGGGAATGTGTAAGAAAAGGGCTTTGCTGTATATGCTGGGAGAGCAATATCGATTCTTTGTTGTACAGGTAATGTTCAAAATCACTTTGACACAGCAATGGCCAGTTGCACTTGATTATTATATCTTAAAATACCGTTATGCTTTTGTTGCAGATGCGGGCACATGTGCACGTGTTCAAAATGTGCCAATGAGTTGTTCCAAAGTAGGAGAAAGTGCCCAATGTGTCAAGCACCTGTGGTGGAGGTGATACGTGCTTATTCTATACAATAACTTTGACATGAAAATAATGGTCACACTTTTAACAAAATACAGGAACCTAACAAGTTCTAGATCCTGAACATTTCCAGGTACTTTTTTCGCCCTTCAATTTTTTCATATTTCTTGCTGTGATATCTGTATTTATGCTGAGTGCACCTATGGAAATCCCAAGGACATTTATTTTTTGCCCCTTATTCAGATATGAATAAAAAAAATGTTGTATTTTTTTTTTTTTTTTGAGGTTTGTACATGAAGTTTCCTTCTGCACATCTTGCTTATGTTTGGAGTTTAGAATTATTTAGTTTTTTCTGACCAAAATTTGGGGTGGGGGAGAAAACGATCGTGTTGCTCTGATGTCTGATGTTGGGCATGTGGACTAATTGGATCATTCTCACTCTGAAACGATTTATCTTGGAATTTTTTTTTTTTGTTCTTTTCAATTTTTTTATTATGCAGGTTCGTTACTTGAAGTTGCTTGACAAGTGACATGTATCAACAGGAAAGAACATGTGGGATTTTATATTTATAGAAAATTATTTCCTTTTTTCTAATAATACTTGCTGGGTTGGCAGTTTGGCAAGACAACTAATATTGACAACCCCTTTTCATCCATCAGACAGCCTCGTAGGAACCTTTTCACCTTCTATAAATATATATATATATATATATCCTAGAACTAATTAACTCGAGCATTTTATAATATAATAAATAATTACATTTCAAAGAAAAGTTTGCATCTGATGGCGAACTCCTGCTACGAGCAGCCTGTTCTAACTCATTATGGACATTCTGCCAATGCTCCACAGCCTCTTTTGTAATACAATAAAATGTAATCTCTACATTCTAAGTAATCTCGTTATTTTGACGATGTTGATGGGGTAAGTTGGATGGGTAGTGTCGTAGGACACTCTTATTTTCGAAATACTTAAGCCGATAATTCTCCACCTAAAGCAATGAAATATAAAATCGTATGACAACTTGCTTTCCGGAAATTTCAATTAAATCTGAGTATTTCCAGAAACATTAAAGTGGTTAACTCGTTTTTATCGAGGAGATCCAACTTCATCCTAACGGCAATCAGTCACTTCAAAATTTATTTTCATTCCATTGGTACTAAATTCAAAAGGACATTTTTTTTTTTTTTAAAGTCACATAGCATTAACACTCCCAAAAGATGTGACTCCAATTCATGAGTATCAGGTTCGGTCACAAACAAATCATAGAATATTGGAGATTTTACATGGTAAAGTAACTTATATAACGCTGCAAATCCTACTGCAAACAACCCAAAGATATTACAATCAGAAGTTGTGGTAGTTAGTAGTTACAATCTTAACCCAGTGATGCCTGTATTCACACACACAAAGGGCATCAAAATTCAAAACAGGGTTTCCTAAAAGCAAGAAAAAACAAGCATTTACAGATGTATCAACAAAACATAGGTGTGCCTAGATCAGGCATCATAGGAAATGTAGGTAATGACAGCCTTGACAGCTTCAGCATTAGCATGCTTCCCAAGCTCTCCAGGCAAAACTAGCTTCACTGCCCCTTGTATCTCCCTTGAAGACAGAGTCCTATGCCCTGTGTATGTGTTGAGCCTTGAAGCCTCATCAGCCAGTCTCTCAAACATGTCATTCATCAAATTGTTGAGAATAGTCATAGCATCCCTTGAAATCCCCATCTCAGGATGCACTTGCTTCAGCACCCTATACAAGTACCTCTGGTACCCTTCCTTTCTTCTTCTCCTTCTCTTTTTCTTCCCACTTTTCTCTCTTTCCTCTTCTTCCAATTCATGCTTTCCTAAAGAGCTTCCACTACCCTTTTGGGTACCTTCTTCAGTAGTTAGTGTATCTTTGTAATTTGATCGGGTTAGTCTCTTGCTCCTTCGAACCACAGAAACCTCCATTTTTTCAGAAAGCTTTAATGGAGCCATTACTTAACACTTACCTTCAAGAGCTTCTTAATTTGCAGCAACAGAAATGGCATTCAGGAGTTTGATAAATAAGATTAAAGGAGCACCTTACTATTATTGTAAGTCAAATCATATTTGTCGGGGTAGTACACGGTTGACGTGTGGGAGCTAGGTGTCCTAGTGTGCATGAATCAACTAGATACGTGGTTAAAACTGAATGGTAAGTTCTGCATGGGAAAATTAATAATGGATCATCACTTCAAAGGTGTTTTTGTTAATAAATTTATACAATATTGCAACTTCCTTGTATCTATGTATTTTTTGTTGAAGCATAAATAACCGGGAATGTAATTAGTCTGTTGTTCTCAATCACAAATTAAATACCATATAAATAGCTTTCACTGAATCTTACTGAATTCTTAATTACACTCTTATTCGTTCCTTCATGCTTTGGAGAAAAGCGTACTAATTTTATATATATAGACACTCGCGCTAAAATCTTTAAAAAGTAAGTTGTATATATAAGAGGAAGTACATTTTAGCCCTCTTAAGTATACTTATATAACATCACTCAAATTTTGATTTATAATATCTCATCTTAAAACTATTCAAAAAGTTAAAACAATTATCTTTAAAGTTAGAATTAGAGAAACACATGCATGCTGTGTAGGATTAATTAAATTTTAATATATTTTTATTATTTAATTTAATTAATATATGGTCTTCATTTTATTCTAACTTTATCTATTATCAGTAATTCAAAATAAGTGAGTAAACATTTAAATTTTAATTCATCATATAAGCAGAGAATAATTCTTTGATAGAAGGAATATTTTTCACTAGTAAGGACAATTAGAGTTCTTGATTAAAAAAAAAATATAATCACTTTTTCGTCACATGAGATCACTAATTTAGTAAAAAAAAAACCTTGGCATTTGAATTGAATTTTGGATTGTAAATATATGCTGATTCTTACGTGCTGACCATATGATCTATTTTTTATCTTTCTTATTCTAACTTCTCCATGCCCAATAATATATTGAATAATTAAGCACAAGCCAGCCACCAATATAAAAGTCACCCTTATTTATCAAATTTTTTTTAATATTTATATTATAATGACTCTAAATTTTTTTAATTATTGATCTCATAAATTATATATTATATAATATAAAATATAAAATAAAATATGTTATATAAAGAGAGAAAAGAAAGAAAGTAGATATAATGAAAAGTTAAATAACTTTTTCTTTATTTAATTTATTATTTTAAAATATAATAATTAATTATTTTATATTAAAATTTAAAAATCAAAGATAAAAATTGACAAGTAATTTTGTGCATGCAAAACTTTTAATATATATATATATATATGAGATTAAAATAAATTTTTTTAATCTCACACTTAAATCATTGTGTTTGATCGTAAAAGCCAAATACTGCATATGATTCAAGTCTTAGGTAAATTAGATTTGCCATTTTGTATTATAGTCTGTCATTTCAAAGCTTCCCCTCTGACATAGCCTTGGACATTATTTTCGTAATATATATCAAGTTCAATATATTATATGATTAGATTTTCGTGACATTATTTGTTTTATTAATACTCAGGAAACAATCTTTCTCTTCAATGACTTATGTCGAATTCAGAGTGATCAGATTTTGCGCAACGTTATTGCTGTGTGGATGAGGAAATACATGTTTCAAATATGAAAATTACTCTGAAAACTTCGAGTAAAAATAAAACTGAAATAAAAGATAAGACTTTAAGCATGTGCTCCGTTCATTTTAACAACAAAGATAACTTTTTTAACTTTTTGATTAGTTTAAGTTTATGAGTTGTTTTAAATCAAAATTTAAGTAAGTGATATGTTATATAAATATAATTAAGGGGGTAAGATGTACTCCCCCCTGTATATTAAAAAGAGACCCTAATTATCAAAAAGTTTTAATTAAGTTAACCTTGTGGGTGACTCCATTGATTGAAGGGACCTAATTAATCTTTACATCTAATGTCTCAAATTTGGAATTCTCCTTCCAACTATTTGTCTCATTTGGTGAATATATATATATTGAAATAAACAAATTAATGCGGAGTTTAATGTAAAGCAAATTAAACTTTGAACAGAACTTGAGCAAATTAGAGTAACATCTAATGTCTCTGGGAACGACAAACCGACCAATACCATGTCTTCTATTTTTTACATTTCATTTTTGATGTTTATATAAAGTGTGCTGTTAATTGCCATCAACATAGTTTACTGTTTCAGATTGTTAGAATACAACAACACAAAAGGTGGGTTAACAGCATATATGGTTTATTTGAAGATATAGGTTTCTCCGCCTCAATTGTCCCCATCTGTGTTGTTGCTTTCTGGGTCTAATTAATTATATATATACACCTTTGTATTTAAATTATGAAATTACTTACACTTAATTAATAGAATATGAAATCTATTATCAGAGAGAAAAATCAAGGGAATTCTTTTTCACAAAATACATACATATATATATATATATTATTGATTTTGTCATTAATAGTGATCCTGTTATGATACTTCTCAATAGAAAATTTTTTCCCCAAATGGGTATCCTTGACCGAAGAAAGAAATTAAAAAGTCTTTTGAATTGCTTCTAATTAAACTGTTTTCCATGAATCTTCTTTTTGTGATCAAAGTTAAACATGATATTAATTAGTTTCAGAATTTTCTCACCATTCCTCTTGCAAGTAACTTGAGAAAGAACTTAAATACATAATTAAACATATATATATATATATATATAAATCTTTCAGAAGGGGCTAGCAATGATCTGGAAAGCAATATTATTGTATACCCAATTGAACTCAAGGATTGTAAAGTGAGAACTAACTGCACTGTGGAATCTCTTACTTATCATGTTGATTATCTCATGGAATAATTAAATAGCAGATTCGAACATATATATATATATATATCCATAGCTATGAACTATGAACAAGAATCTGTATGATTAAAATGCAAACTGGCAAACAAACTACATGACTAAATTGCCCTTTTTCGATGTTTACTATGTAGAGAAGACATCTCACAAGGAAAACAAGAAACAACCATAGAAATTAAACACCGAAAACATACCAACAAAAATGGATATATAACCAAAACATACGTATATAAAGATCAGAATACTCCTTGCCTAGCTAAAAGATCGATCAAAACCTTCATGAAGCTCTGCATCTTTTGCTAACCCTAGAGGACTCATCAGACTTAAAGGATTGGAAGAAAAGCTCAACTTGTTGACGAAGTGCAGTGTTTTCAACGAAATGAAACTCAGCTGTCAAGGATCTTCGAGTCAAGTGTGACGAAGTTGGCGACAAATTTGGTCTCTTTCTCCTTGGTGCAGGTGGGCATGTCTGATTGGTGGATATTAAACAGTCTGACATAGTTGGGGTTTTGCAGTACTCTTCTTCCTCAAAATCTTTCACCACCTCTTCTTCTTCTTCTTCTGCTTTAACTTTAATGTTACGCTTCACCTTCTCATCTCTGCAGATTTCTTCTGGTGTCACAATAACTTCTGACGCTTCAATTTCTAGAACCCCAGATTGCTGCATCTCTGTCGAATTAGCCCTAGACATGGTGGGGACAGTACAGTACGAAAGTACAAAAGTACAAACTGATCACAGAAAAACAGAAACAGATAAATACAAGCTATACGTAAGTGATGATGATGATGATAAGAGAGATATTAGAAGTTCAGAAAATTAATTTGCATCTCTTGAATGTTGGTATACCTTTTTCCCTTTGTTGTAGAACCTTGCCGGAAGACTCTGGCTTAGCTTGCTTGCTCTCTTCAAATGTGCTTCTTTGGCTTTAATTACTTTTATAAATTGAATTTTGAGAAGAATTAAAAGAATATGTGGTACAGTTATAGTTGCCAGTGACAGCCTCAAGTGAGACGTCTATACATTGGCAAGAAGTATAATCCTCGAGCAACTTTTTTGGAATTATTTTTTTTCACTCGTCTCGTGCGTGTGTGTGTGTTACAATTCACACCCATTTTTAAATAGACAAAATCTTGGCGTAGTTTTTAAATTTTTGTTATGAGCTTGGATTTGTTTACAATTTAGTGTTGTATGATTGAGTTTTTTATTGACATCATTGTTCGGTCATATTATGAATTGTAAAAGAATAGAATTAAAGTTTATCAACTCTAAATGAATACTGTAATAAATGTCAAGCATATATATATATATATATCCTATAACCTTTTCTTTTTAAAAAAACATGAGGAACAAAGATTTGAAACAAACATGTTCTTTAATAGTGTGGAGATTATCATCCAATGTATTTTTTTGGTTGTATTGGTCCATGTTGGGTGGCTGCTTCATAGAGACTTATCACATAACACAGTACTATAGAACACGCATCGGATTCCATTTTCAGACACTGTATGATACATTATTTTGCTTCCATTCATGAACAGCACGTAGCACGTGTAACTTCATTTCGCGGCTCAAACTTATTCCCTGCGATGGGTCCACCATAGTTCACTTTTGAATGGTTGATGCATGGAAATAATGAGAGAGAGAGAATTGTAAAATGGTAATGAAGAACTGAACAACAATATAGTTCCGAAAACCCCAAAGTTGATACATCCATCGTGCATGTTTCATTTTGGAAGTTGGCACAAATGGGAACCTTCCTTGTTCCTTTTCATGAACAACCTCTCCTTTCATATATCCAATGTCTCAATTCTCACAATATCAATTTTCCTCCTTGCCGTATAGTTTTATGTTAGGGGGTGAATTAAGGTTTAAATTTTTAATAAAAGAGGTATTTATGTTTATTATTTTATAATATGTTGAACAAATTACTTTATATAAAAGATACCTGGAAAAAGCAAAAAAAAAAAATGTCACTTCTTCTGTCCATCATTTTAATTTGGACTTAAGCATTTGTTTAAAGTATTGTCATATAATAAATATAAATATTTCTTTTTATTTTAAAATTATGATTTGTTCATTATTTTAGATGCATTTTAAAATTGGTATCTTATAATATAATATTAGTGAGCTTGACATACACTAAAGTAAATGTCAATTTTTAAAAAAATTATTTTAAAATAAATAAATAAAAGAGTAAAAATTTAAATAGTTTCCCCTCTTAGCCCTCTCCTAAAATTTTTATCATAACTCAACTTTCTTATGTATATATTTCTAATATATCATATGGTTAGAAATACGAAAATGACAAAACACCCAAAGTCTTATAATCTATATTATTTAGAGAAAAATGTGAGAAAAAACCTTTGAGTTACTTGCAAATAATTTTCTTAACTTTTAGAACTAACAAGTAGGCTTCTAATTAAAATTTCACATTTTTCTAACTCATTAATTAAACTTGTCACTTGAGACTATTGATATATTAGAATGGATATGTCTGAACTACAATTTTCACTACAAGAGTCTATTAACGCAGTTGGTAAAAAATTATATAAAAAAAGGCTTATTTATTAAAATGTGATAGTTTAGAAGCCTAATTATTGATTTCAAAAGTTCAACAATTATTTAAAAGTGACTTAAAGTACAAAACATCTTTTTTTAAAAATATTTTTCCCTTAATTTATTATAAATCTTAAGAAAGTGAAATGATAATTGAGAGTTCAAATTTTTGTGACACCTATTAATTATGTACTAATGAAACCTTTTTTTCGTTAATTTGTATTGATTTATTGTACTTATATATGATTATTTGAAATACAAGAAATAAGGCACCGGTGGCCTATTCCCTCAGTCTCTTCGGGCACTAACCCAAAACTGTTGAAAATGGGGCTCAAGATCATTTAAAAGTTCATCTCAATCAATAAAACAAACAAAACAAATATTGAAATTGAAAGGTCTGCCTTTGGATAAAGAAATCTCCGAGGCCGACTCGGTATGCCTTTGGATCTTTTAGAATTAAGTAAAAGAGAGATAAAAAAAAAAAAAATTAATTTATATGAAATTAAAATTTGATACTTTTATACTGTGGATAACTACTATAGATGATTGAGTTTCGTTCGATTCATAGCATAGTATAAAATTTTTTTACAACTAGATATTTTGTTTTACTTAACTTATATAATAAATAAAATTTACTTAACTGGAGTCAACTTGGATGACTTAGCAAGTGAATGGATTAACAAATAATCAAAAAATAATCAAATGACAAAAAAGAAGAAGTAAAATTACATAACCCTCCGTTCTATTATAAAAATTACACTACTCTGCCATAAAATCAAAAGTTTTGTGCTACGTTACCTCTACTTGTAATAAAAGTTCAGTTATAATTTTAACTATTTTGACCAAAAAATATTTATATTTAATATTAATATATTATAATAAGTATTAAATATGTTTTTAATCAATATAAAATATAATTTTTAAATTTAATATAAATAAATTTTTTCCCAACCCAATAATATTCAAATAAAAGTTTTAAAAATATATTTTTTCATAAGTTACATTTTTAATAAAAGAAGTTAATATTGGTTTTGATTTTTTTTTTCAGTTTCAATGTGGTTTTTATATATTTTTCAAGTAGAGAATTGTACAATTAAATTTCTTTTAGGGGAGAGAATAATGTATCTAACAAAATTTGTCCTAAACTCTATGTGAATTTCTAATTGAATTATATATATATTATTTAATTATATATATGTTACACAGTATTGTTTCAAACATTATATTGTATAAAAATTTAATAGATTAAACTATTCATATAGTATCTATAATTTTACTCAATTTTTAATTAGGTCTCTTTAATTTAAAAATTTATAATTAAGTTTTAATGGTTTAACAAATTTTTAAATTAGTCCTTAAGCTTAAATTTTTGTTAAAATTTTTTAAAATTTTGATGATATGCTAATTATATACTATAATATTATAAATTTACTTAGTTTAAGTCAATTTACTTATATTACTTAACATAAATTACATTTTATTTCAAATTATAAGTTACTTTTACATTATTATTTATTTTCTCTCCTGTTGACATAAATTATATATATTTAGAATATTAAGATATTATATGTTGACAAAATTAAAAAAAATTAATATAATTTTAACAAAAATTTGATAATAAGGACTAATTTAAAAAATTATTAAATTATAGGGACTAAATTTTAAATTTTAAAATTATAAAAATTTATTTAAAAATTGAATAAAATTATAGAAATTACAATAATAATTTAACCAATTACTGTCTAGCCTTATCTTACCCAATTTTATCATAAATAATATTATTTAACTTTATCATATATAATACACCAATGAGAAATAAAAGACAGGGATGGAGATCATATATATCCTCAACAAAAATTTTATTTTCGAAGATTACTTAGTGTCATTTAAATAAATAAATAAATAAATAAATAAATATACATATGTATATATATATTTCAATTTTTTGTAATTTTTTAGTTATTTATTTTAATTAAAAAATTAGAAAAAGATAATCCATTAACCTAAGAAGATAGCATAATTTCATGAAGCCCTTATTTTTTAACTCTTTTTTATTTAAAATTTAAAAATTTTAATTAATATTTTATTATATTTGTAGAAGCTGACATTATATTTTTCATCAATTTATTCTTTTAACCTAATAAAAAATTAATTTATTTTTTTGATTAATATTTAAAAGTCTCTATAAATCCTTTCCGTAAAAAGAAGAAAAAAAAGTCTTCATAAATCCTCAGGTCCCTACGACCATTACAAGAATGGGAAACAAGAAGGAGGAATAGAAGTTGCCACACAGACAGAACAAATATAATGTGGGGTGTCATGTCTCTGCCCAAAAATATATGTTGATTTGTCGGGTTTCAAATGTAATGTGATGGTTTTGAACAAAAATTTCATCACTTGCCATAAGTATTTTTTATTAAAAATAATTATATTTAAAATATTATTAAGCATTAAATATATAAATTTGTTTAATTTAAACTTTAATTTTTTACCTTGTAAATGATTAACTAACTCATTCTGCTATAGACCCAATGTCCAAACTCTCTCATTAGTACCTCTCATAACTTTTTATTTAATTATTTATGACTCTTGCTACTATACTCTTAAGATTTTAGTTAAAAAATATCTAAAGAGTTGATAAAATATTTTAAAAATGTTTAATTAGATGCTCACAATTTAAATTTTTTTTAATTTAATCCATACTCTTAAATGTTTGTCAATATTCTTGTTAAATTTTATTGATATATTAATTTTGATATTGTGAATATACATAATTAAACTCAAGTTACTCAAACTAGTTAGTACAAATTATAATTTATGCAACATACATAAGTTATTTTTATATCAGTATTTATTTTTTTCTCTTTTTTATTGAGATAAATTATACATATTTAGAATATTAAGATGATATACATGACAACATAACAAATTTTAAGATAATTTTGACAAAAATTAGCAATAGGGTAAAAAAAATTAATTACAAATTTTTAAACTTTAAGATTCCAATTAAAAATTAAGTGAAAGTATAAGAATTATAAGAATAATTTAACCTACTTTTTATACTTTCCATTTGGGTTGAGATTCAACTTCATCATGCATTTTTTAGTTCAATTTTATCTTTTATATATTTAAAACATCTCACTTTATGACTCACATTGTCTCTAAGGATGACAATCCATATGAATATTATGAATGATCAATGGTATTCACTTAAAAGAATATATAATATTTAATAAATATCAAATATTATATAAGGTAGGAATAATAAAATATAAATATTTGATAGGTATTAAGAGGATGTGAATATTGATTTAAGATATCTTATATCTGTTTGATGTGAATTAATAGATAGAGTATTTAATATTCCATACTCAAATAATATAATTATTAAATATAATATATATTATCAAATAAGATTTTATACTTTTATTAATATTAAAATTGTTGTTTTTAATTTCAGTTTATAATAATTATGTAAGATTTTTTATTGTAAGATAACTTTTTGTAGCCATTTATAATATTTTAAAATTTTTTATTAAAAGAATATTAGATAAATTATTTAATTATAGAATATTTAGTATTTAATATTTATTATTATTTTTAAAATATTTTGAATAATTTTTATCGAATATTAATATTAAAAATAATATTTGTATGAATTCAGTTATGATTCGAATAATATATAAATATTAAAAAAATGATAAAATAATGTATATTAAAATTGAATCTCAAATCTCGACAAACCTCTCATCATTTTTTATGGGAGAAAATGTTCTATGAAGCCAACTCAAGTAGGCCCCAAGACCCCCGTGAGCTTATGGTCCTAAATGACCCACTCGTACTCATTACTCACCAATCAAAAACATTAACATATTTTTTTTATCATTTATGAGTAATAATTGTTATTATATATATATTCAATTTGAAAATGAAATAATGTCAGAGTTTTGTCATAAGTTAGTACTTGTAAAATAGGCCGAACAATATGCGAAACCTGCTTTAAATTTGACCAAAAAAAAAAAAAAAGAAACCCTGCTTTAAAATTTTCAAACTACAAATTGAGTCTCTCATTTACTTCTTTCCCTTTTCATAACAACATTTTCATGCACAATAAAAACACACAACCTCAACCATCTCTGTCTTGTCTTCTGTCGATTTTTTTAAATTATTAATATTTAGAAAATTATTAAGTCTTAACATGAATTATAGAACTCTCTTAATAAAAATAATTTTATACACAAAATTTCATATTACATGTTCATAAACCCTTATATTGGTAGTTATTTTGGTTTTCTGTTAGAGTAACAAAATTATATATATATTTTTTATAATTTTTTTTCTAAATCGTTTGCCTACTACATGTTGATATATAATTTAGGATTAAAAGTTCTTGCAATTAGTTGATAAAATTTGCAAATATTATAAATTATTATTTTTATTAATTTTTTTATAAATTTTAAATTATTAAATATTCTATTAATAAAAAAATCTTAAACAAATGTATTAGTTAGCAAAATTCAATAATTTAAACGCAAAATTCAATAAATTAAGCACAAAATATTTGTCTTTCAATACTATTAAGAAAATAATTTATGTATAATTTTTATATTTGTCATCAATTTTTTTAATAAAAAATTAATAAGTGTATGATTTATATAATTTATTTATTAATTTTTTTAAAATTTATATATTTTATTTTAATTAAAAAAATTAATAATAAAAATATAAGAATTTTATATAAATATATTCTTAATACTAATGATAAAATTTGATAGGTGTTGAATTTGTGGATACCATTATTAGAGAGAGAAAGAGAGCAATTTACACACAGCAATTATAGTATTTCCCAATGGTATTCGGAGAGATGTGACTCTCCCTATGACGTCTCTTTCTTCACGGCAGGCATCTCTACGCAATCCTCAAAGCTCACTCCGTTTCAACTTCTTCCTTCCACATCTTACCTTGTACCTTTTTCATCCACACGCAGTATCAGAATCAGATATCTGCTTCTTTAACTTCAATAACTCATCATCCCCTCACTCAATCTTTTCCCAAAATTTTAGCTTTGATTTCTTCGTAAAGGAGTTATTTTTTACCTTTCATTACATGGGTTTATTGGATTTTTCTTCCTAACTTCAATGTTACCCTTACCAGAAAAGGAAATTCCCATTTGACCCTTGTAGTTTTCTCTCCTCTTGTCGTGCGTACATCGGACTCTCAGCCAAGTCAATCTTTTTGTTGTTTCACACGAACAAAACACGCTTCCTGCTTTCATATTTGACTCACCACTCACTTCCTATTCCTGTACCTCCTTTCTGAATATAATTCTGATTCTCTGTTATTGCCTCCTTCCTAGTTTCTTCCAATGGAAAAGCTGTGTCTTCTTGTTTTCACTCTTGTATGCCTTGCTTTACTCTCTTATGGAAGAACAGTGACGGCCTTGAAAAATCAAGACGGATCAGAGGAATGGGGATATGTAGAAGTCAGACCCAGTAAGTCAAATCCTTTAGAACTCAATTCTGTAATTTTGCATAATAGTCTTAATTACTACTTTTATCTCCAAATTTGGATCTTTTTGTGTCTGTGAAAAAGGAATCTAGGATGAAGCAATAGTTCCATTACTTTTCTTTCTTATCACAGAAGCCCACATGTTCTGGTGGCTTTACAGAAGTCCTTACAGAGTAGAAGATCCCTCCAAGCCATGGCCAATCATCCTCTGGTTGCAGGGAGGACCTGTGAGTATCATTAAATTTAGCTATAAACTCAACAAGAAGAAGCCAGAATGACTCAGAATTTGAGAATTGTAAGTAATGAAATTGAACAGGGTGCTTCAGGAGTTGGGATTGGAAATTTCCAAGAGGTTGGGCCTTTGGACACCAATTTGAAGCCTCGGAATTCCACTTGGTTGAGAAAAGCAGATCTTCTTTTTGTGGTATAATAATTCTGCCACTGTCAAACAAAAAACTCTTTTTCATTATTCAAAACCATTTTATCAATTTCACTTCTCCTCAGGACAATCCAGTTGGAACAGGTTTCAGTTTCGTGGAGGATTCCAAACTGTTTGTGAAAACAGATGAAGAAGCAGCCACTGATTTAACCACTTTGCTTATTGAGCTATTCAACAAGGATGAGAGTCTTCAAAAGAGTCCTCTGTTTCTTGTGGCAGAGTCTTATGGTGGCAAGTATGCTGTTACTCTCGCATTATCAGCTCTCAAAGCCATTGAAGCTGGAAAATTAAAGCTTCAACTTGGAGGTAATAATAAAAACCTTGTTAACATGATTCTTATATCAAATGTATGAACTATGTTTATGTCCTTCATGTATAGGAGTGGCATTAGGTGACAGTTGGATCTCCCCAGAAGACTTTGTGGTAACTACAGCAATCATTCTTAGTTCTTAGTTCTCTGTTCTCAGTTCTTACTGTTACTTTCGCCTTTGTTAATATTTAAACCCACATTGCAGTTCTCATGGGGTCCTCTTCTGAAAGACCTCTCACGCCTTGATGACAATGGAATGCAAAAATCAAACAGGTACTAATGTCCAAGGATTAACAGATTCACATTAGGGTATAAAAGGCCTTGTTTTTAAGTTTTTCATACTGTCATCTTGTTGGAAGCAATTCTGTTTGAGAGACTATATAACACTAAACCATTTATGAATAGTAATCTTTTGAGATAGAAATCTAACAAAACCAATTTAGAGAACAGTATAGCTCGGAAGATCAAGCAGCAACTGGATGCTGGTCAATTTGTTGAAGCAACCACCTCATGGAGTGAACTTGAGTCTCTGATTAGCACTTACAGCAACGATGTGGTAATGATATATATATATAATTTTTTGTTGGGCAACGTTGTTCAAATCACAATGCTGTTCTCCTAATCTTGTGTTTTTCTGGGTAATTTCAGGACTTCTATAACTTTCTGTTGGATTCAGGAAGTGATTCAGCAACCTTATCAGCAATGAAGCTGGGATTATCCAGAGAAATAGCAATGAAAAGTTACTCTAAATATCTCACTTCAAAGAGAGCATTTCCGGGTGGTAATGCTGATCTTGATACCTTATTAAATGGTGTCATAAGGCAGAAGTTGAAGATCATTCCTCAGAATGTCACGTATGTATTATAATATAATTAATATGTATTTCTTCATTTTCTGAGTTCCACTTCCACTTCCACTTCAACCCTTAATTTGATCAGTCACACATAGATGGGGAGGCCAATCTGATAAAGTTTTTGAAGACCTTGAAGGTGATTTTATGAAGCCAAGAATTAACGAGGTAATTTAGACTTAACCTTCACTTTAATTCTCAAGTTATTGATTTTTATTTCATGTGTCTTAGTTCATCTTCTTCAGGTAGATGAGCTATTAGCTAAAGGTGTCAACGTGAGTGTGTACAACGGACAGGTAAGATAAGATTCTTCTTCCACACAATACTTTTGGCTATTAGTTCATTATACACATATGGTCCAGCTCAATTATTCCACAACTTGTCTGGGTTTGAAAGCAACGTGAATTAACAACGCTAAACCATAAATACATGAGGGTTTTTAATTAATTAATTTTTTATTACTATTTGGTTTAATTAAATAATATGTCTATATTTGATTGTTTTAGGTTGATCTCATTTGTGCAACCAAAGGGACTGAAGCTTGGGTTAAGAAGCTCAAGTAATTATTTCTTCCTCCCTCATTTATTCACAATATGATATATTTCTTTTATATAATCTATTTTTCACTGTGTAGATGGGAAGGGCTTCAAAATTTTTTGGATAAAGACAGAACACCCCTCTACTGTGGAAGTGACAAGAGGACCAAAGGCTTTGTGAAGTCATACAAAAACCTATACTTCTATTGGATTCTTGGTGCTGGCCATTTTGTAAGTCAATATCTAATTTTTCTTTTGGTTTTCCTAACCACTACTATTCTTAAGGTACTGATTAATTAAACTTTTTTTTAATTAATTGATAGAACATTTAATAACTTAAAGTCTAAAAATTTCATTAACTAATTATGTAAGATACTGGTTAGTAAATT
This sequence comes from Senna siamea, assembly GCA_031216115.1. NCBI lineage: Eukaryota > Viridiplantae > Streptophyta > Magnoliopsida > Fabales > Fabaceae > Senna > Senna siamea. The sequence goes on from CM062356.1 coordinate 19,169,020, forward strand.
GGAACACCAGTTAACAAAATAATTTTCTTTTGACATTTAATAGAGTGACTTATCAGTTATCACCACCATCTATTCTATGTATAGTAATTATAATAAAAATTAGTCACCTCAATGATTGCAGAAAGTATATTAAAACATGTGAAAATTTATTAATTAATAAATGAATGAAGATCATGTTAGGATGGGGTTTAAATTTTTTGCAACATTTTATACAATAAAATAGAGATAAAAAAATGGATTCAAAATGGTTAGGATCTAGGTAGGAGAGTAGGAGGTGTCAAACTTTGATAACTTAAGGATGAAGTAATGGCAGACGTAAGGTGAAATCAAAGCAAAATTTCTTGCTTGGCATGCAGTATTTGTACACGCAATGATTCAGGTTAAATCAGTACATGAGCCATTGATATGTACAATGTAAGGCAGGGCAGGATTACTCAGAAAGAAAGAGATTCCATCATATAGCATTTAGTGTAAGTCATTAAATATTGTAAAACTTTTATTTTTAAATGGAAAGAGATAAAGAGAGGAGGACAAGAGAGGTCAAACTCCTCATAGTTGAGCCCATTAAAAAATGAAAGACTTTTAATATTTGCATTTGAATCTAATAAATGAAAGTATATTTTACCTTTGCTGAGTATGGATTAACTATAATATTAGTACTTAAACTTTAGAAATCACAAAAATATAAAATAGAACTATATGTTAAGAGTTAATATTTATTAGTGGTACGATGAATAAAATTAACTTTTATTTTTTATAAATTTAATATATGCTCTATGTTTTATGAAAAGAAAGTATTTTTTTAAGTGACATAAACAAAAATTATAAACTCCCTTGGAATTATGATAGACAATTGCTACATCACCCATTTCAAGCAATACAGAAAAAAGCAAAAAGAGAAGAAGATGCAGAACCTAAATGTTTTACTTCTTTTATATTATATATTTAATTATATTAAATAATACATAGTATTAGATATAAAATATCAAACAATCTGTTTATCCATTAACATTGAATGGATATAAAATATTTTTCATTGCAATCCCTAGGGAGAGAAAAGAAGAGTCTTCATTGAAGAAGAGAGAATATCATGACCTATTTGAACGTTCTCCTGTCCTTTTGTTTTTTTTAAATTATTTTATAAAATTAATTTTAAAAATTCATATTAGTATTATTTTTTATGTATTCATATAATATTAATGAAAATATTTATTTTATGTGCTTATTTTAAAAATTAGAGTTTAGAATATCTTTTAATTTTTTTATTTTCTGTTTTCAAAATACGTATTCTAATTTTTTGTTTTCTGTCTGAAAACAATTATTCAAACAGGTTTTCTTATTTTGCTAATCAATATTTTAGGACACTAGAGCTAGCTAAAGTTTCTTCTTAATGATTTAAAATTTATAAAAAATTTAACGAAAATAAAGATTTTAATTGTCAAAAAATTAGACAAACTGCTTGACTGGTATGTTATGAGATGAGGATTAATTAATGAAGGAGTACGAGAATGAGAAATGTGTGAATGTAAAAGTTTGGGTTTGTTTTGTGTAACGATTTGTTTGGTAATTGGTGCAGGTACCTTCTGATCAACCCTGTGTGGCATTAAACATGGTGGCTGCAATTACAAACTCACCTCAAAATGACTAAACAACAAACTTTAGCAACCTGAAGAAGACAAGCAAGCCTAGAATTCATGGGAGGGAGAATTTGGGAATGCCATTAATTGCGATGCTCATGCATGCATTTTTTACATTCTTTCTTCTTCTTCTTGTTTGTTGCATTTATTGAGATTCGGCCATGCCTTCGTCTTTGTTCTTTCACATTACAAAAATCTGCTTCCTTACTAATAGCAATAAAAGTAATTGTTGATAGTTATTAATTTTGTTATATGGCCGAAGGATTGAAATGGAAAATCATTTTGAACCAAGTAAAATACATTACATGGGCTTCCTCAATCATGTAAAAACCACAACATTTTTTTTTTTCTTATTTGCAACCACACCAACACCGTCCTTTTAATCATGGTTTAAGAATTTAGATTTTTTTTTTTTTTTTTACTTGAAGAGTTAACTTAATATCATCAAATGATAATTTTTATTTATACTTGAAGACTTAAATATGCTTTTAGTCTTTTTACTTTTACAAAAGTTTCAATTTAGTTCTCTTGATTTAAAAATAGATAATTTAGTCTTTCTATTTTGTAAAATAATCCAATCTTAACCTTTCTATCACACTTTCATCTAAGTTTTGATGTCAAATTTAATCATGAAGTTGAATTAAATATTAAATCTAAGTATAAATTAATAGTTATTCATAAATAAATAATAGATTAATTAATAATTTGTCAAATTTGATGCTAAATTTTAAATCAATTATATAATAAAAAGGCTAAAATTTGATCATTTTATAAAATAAAAGGATTAAATTGTTTACTTTTAAATTAAAAAATTAAATTAAACTTTTATAGAAATTAGAGGAATTAAAAGTGGATAATATATTTTTATTTTTTATTTATTTACTCAACACTGAATTATTTTTGTGAGGATTCAAATGTTGGGTGTAATGTCATCTCATTTGTCATCTCAGCCGACAACTCTTTTGCGCACATGTTTCACGAACTTGTCTGCTAACGAAAAGCAACCCGCTTTTTGACTCAGTGAGGCGATGCGCAGAGAGAAAAATGAAGAAAAAAAATGTGAGAGAATAAATTAAGTAATATTATTAATGAATTAGGATTAACTTATATATATATATATATATATTATATTTTACTAAAATTTGTATTTTAAAAGATCCATCCTCTTTTTGATGCAACGTGATAGTTGTTGTCAAATCTTTTGTTTTTTTTTTAAATTATAAATTATACTTTTCATCATTAAGAGTTTAAAAAATGCTCAATTTTCTCTTTTGATAATTTTTATTAATTAATTTAATCTCTTTATCTGTTATAACTGACATATTAAATTGATTTAATGGTCTGACCTAGACTTACAAAATGTCTTTAGTGGCAAAAATAATTTATAAATAGTATTTGTAAAAAGAATAAATTATGAGTCTAACGAATTTAGGTGTATAAAATTAACTATGTACACATTTTTAACTAATTAATGATAATTAAAAAAGTTAAATAAATAAATTTATAAAATTATTGCAAATAGTTACCCGAGCTCATATATCGAGTCATATCTGTATGTTAAGATTTTTTAATTTTCATTACTTTTTCTCAAAGTATATATATATATATATATATAAAATTTCTAGCCTTAATTAGATGAATTATAGATAATATAATGCAATAAATATTTTTTCAACCTTTAATTCAAATGATTTATGTACAAGGTTGATCTTAACATAAATTCTTAATCTAATAGATCTACATTGTGATTGGATGCCAATGGTTGATTTTTTTAATGCTTTCTAATTTGATAAAAATCAATCTCATAATACATAAAATTAAATTAATCATTATAAATTTACATGAAATATATTAATTTTTTTGTTAAAAATGGCAAAAGCATGAAAGATATCAATTTTTTAATAATCATAGTTAGAAATAATTTTATTATATTGATTAGTTAAACTACTAATCAAGGGAATGAAAGTCATTATTGACATTTTTGTTCTTTTCAAATAAATTTGGAAAAGAGTTGTTTGCAAGAAATTAATTTTCTAAAATATCATATTCCACAATTGATGAGAGGCTTTGTATGGTCATAATCTGTTTAAGTTTTTTTTTTTATAAAAAAGGTTAAATATTTGTGTAGTCTTAATAATTTTACTTAATTTTTAATTAGGTTCTTATAGTTTAAAATTTTATAATTTAGTCACTGTAATTAACAAAATTTTAAATTAGTCCTTGTTACCAAATTCTTGTTAAAATTATATTAAATTTTTTTTTATGTTATTAACATATAATATCTTAACACTTTAAATATATATGATTTATGTTAACAAAAAAAAATAAATAATAATGTAAAAATAATTTAAATATACGAAATAAAATATAATTTATATTAAATAATACGACTAGATTAACTTAAATTAAAATTTTTTTTTTATTTTTGCCCTCATCCCCATCTCCATTCTCCAATTTAAGGAGAAAATGTTCTTCATCCTTATTCTTCATGGAGATTCAGAGATTGCCATAGTCCCCACGGAGACTTAAAATATCAAAAATAATGTTATAAATTTATTTTATAAGAATATATATAAAAAAATTAATAAAAAATACTCAATTCTATCAAAAATAATAAAAAAATTAATTATAATTTTAGAATTTTTAAATAAAAAAGAGGCATAAAAGATAAATTTTAAGAATTTTACTACTTTTTAAAATTACATATTTTTATTTTTAATTTTAATTAACAAATAATAAAAAGAAAAGTTAAAGGATAAGAAATTTAAATAAATATATATAAATTTTAAAAATATCTAAGTAAATTTTCAGAATGGAATCTCGTGGAACAAATCCTTATTTTCAAACTTAATTTAAAAAAAAATTTATTGCTAACATCCTTATCTTTGTAAAAAATAATTCTCATATTCAGGTCTTCAAATAAAACAGTCGAAAGAATCTCTAAATTTGGAGAGTTTTATTATCCTTAATTTTAACTATATATAATTTATAAATATAATATATTTTATTTTTTATTAATAAATATGATTAAAATTTTTATTTAATGGTTAAGTTAGTGATTGTTGATGAGAAAAGAGAATATATACCACCAAGCCAATAATTTACTCAATTTTTTGTAGTTATAATTTTTAAGGGACTCACGAAGTAACCAAGTCTTGCGTTAAACGGGAATAAGTCCCACTTATTTCATTTTTTTTTTTTTAAATTGAGGCAAATGGAGTTATGGAGAAAGAATGAAGGAGAGCTAGTTGGAGGTGTTAGGAGAAAAAGAGAGGTAAAAACAAAAAAATGAAAAAGTAAAAAGAGAGAGAGAGAAAAAAGTTGAAAAATAAATAGGTGGATGACTTAATTATTATAAAAATGATAATATTAAAAAAATTAATAAGAAGTTTTTAAATCTGTGGCAGTTTTATTTCTATAAAATTTGAGCAGTTTAAATATTTTATAATATATTAAGAGAATTTCAATAATTAATACTATTTATATTATTATTTAATTTTTAAAAATTTCACCGAGACATGTGAAAAAATATTTTTTTAAAAATTATCTTTATTTTTAATTACTACATTTACCTACTTATTAAACAATTTAATTGTTGATATAAAAGTCAAAGAATTTTAACCTATTTTTTTCTCCTCCCTCTTTTAGTCTCTCTCTCTCTCTTTTTCTTTCACACTTTCTTTTTCTCGTACATCTCATACAACTCAAATTTCCTCACTCGCTCTCTCCTTGTCTTAGTGTTTTTTTAAAAAATTTGAATACAATATATCTATCACTTTATCTATATAATATCTAATAATATTGAATCATATTTTTTATTTTTATATATTCAGTATGCTTATAATAATTAAAGATATGTAAAAATAAATTATATCACATAATATTATTAGATATTGTATAAATAATATGTTACATTTATTATACCTCAAAATTTCTCAAATTTTTATTAAAAAGAAAAAGGAAATAAGTGGGACTTATAGCATAAAGAGATTCTCATGTCAAAATTTTAACGTGAGATTCATTGTACTTTGCAACAAGTCGTTTAATAATAATTAAAAAATTTGACCGAAATGCTATGTGACACCTTAAAAGTAAAAAAAAGGGCCGAGTGCCACATTACAGCCTGTGTTTCATATAAGAGTAATAATTTTGACAAGATCCTAAATGAGCTATTTATTTTGTCCTTTTATCTATGTCGAAAAGTCTAAATATTTTACATATCTATAATATTCGTTTAAATTTTTTTTAAATTTATTAATTATTAAATATTTAATAGAGTATGAGTAATAAAAAAATTGACATCTAATAAATATTAGGCGGATAAGAATGAAATTAGATATCAAATATTCTATACTTATTTAATGAGTTTAAAAAAATAAAATAACAACTCATTGTAATTCTTATCCTACACGGGAGATTATTGATTGATATTTACATTTCCTTTTTACATATTTTAAAAAATATTCATAAGATAATTAAATTTATATTAAAATTTTTAAATTTATGCATTGTATAGGTTAAATTATTTTTGTAATTTCTATAATTTTATTTTATTTTATTTTTAATTAAATTCTTATAATTTAAAAATTTTTAATTAAATTTTTATAGTTTAATAAATTTTTAAATTAACCTAATTATTAATTTTTTGTTAAAATTATATAAAATTTTGTTAACGTTGCTAATATAGACAGGAGAAAAACTGATTTGATAGTGAAACGCTTCACCTTTATGTAAGCGGTAATTGCAATGTTCTTTGCTACCATCTTCGATTTCTCTGTTATTTGTCGTTTTGTGTAATGGAGAAGATCTGTGTGCTTATGGTCACTTTACTATGTTTTGCTCTACCATCTCATGGAGCAGCACTAACATCTTTGAGAAGCAATGATGGATCAGAGGAATGGGGATACGTTGAAGTCAGACCCAGTAAGCAAAACGCCTTATACCTCATAATTTGCAGTTTTAGAAACTGAATTTTCATGAAAATGGTGCTTAAAGTGTATAAACTGTATGCATATACGTTGAAGTTTTCTATGGATTCTTTTCACAGAAGCCCACATGTTCTGGTGGCTTTACGAAAGTCCCAACAGAGTCGAAGATCCTTCTCAGCCATGGCCAATCGTTCTCTGGTTGCAGGGAGGACCTGTAAGTATTACAAAACTAGGCTATGTATTGAACAAAGAGAAATCCACTTTCTTGCATGAAAATTGTGTTTGTGATTGTGTGGATGTTGAACAGGGTGCTTCAGGGATTGGCTATGGAAATTTCGGAGAGGTTGGGCCTCTTGACACCAGTTTGAAGCCTCGAAATTCCACTTGGCTGCAGAAAGCAGATATACTGTTTGTGGTAATGCCTCAATCAAAATCAAAGCAACTATATACTTCTTCCACAGTTATGGCATTAGCTTTCCTTATCAAACTCAGCTTCTTTTCGCTCAATAGGAAAATCCAGTTGGAGTTGGGTACAGTTATGTGGAGGACACCGACCTCCTTGTGAAAACAGATGAGGAAGCAGCCTCTGACTTGACTACTTTGTTGATTGAGATATTCAATAAGGATGAGTATCTTCAAAAGAGTCCTCTCTACATTGTGGGTGAGTCTTATGGTGGGAAATTTGCTGTCACTCTTGCATTATCTGCACTCAAAGCCATTGAAGCTGGGAAATTACATCTCAAACTTGGAGGTAAAATTTCGATTTGTTAAAATAATTCACTCTATGAAAAGCAGTATGAGTATGATCATATTAAATTACTACTCCTTGATTATTTAGGTGTTGTACTAGCGGATAGTTGGATTTCTGCTGAGGATTTTGTGGTAAGTGTTTGAATGCCTGTAACTATAAGCCATTAATTATATTATGATTTTTGAGACTCTGCATTTATTTTTTGTATTTCATCAATATTGCAGTTCTCATGGGGTCCCTTCCTCAATGACCTCTCACGACTTGATGACAATGGGCTTCAAAGATCAAACAGGTTCATCTCATACTCATACTATTTCCATCTTCTTAGATTGTAATTGAATCTACAAAATGCAGAAGAAAAATTTCTCAGTTTTCTAACTATCCCATTTTGGAGAACAGTTTAGCTCAGAAGATCAAGAAGGAACTTGACGATGGCCTATTCGTTAATGCAACAGACTCATGGGGGGACCTTGAGTTAGAGATCTTCAATAGCACCAACGGAGTGGTACGATAATTTCTACTTCACATTTTTAATCCATTAAACCAGTTAAGTTTTATTGTTTTATTAGTACTAGAAGATATTGTATATATTTGGGTATGTATTTCCAGGATTTCTATAATATTCTGTTGGATAATTTCGAGGAAGACTCGGTATCCTTATTAGGAGTGAAGGCGAGATCATCATCATCATCCAAAAGAGTTGCATGGAGACACTACTCCAACTATTTCTCTTCATTGAGGTCTTCTGAAAGTGATGAAGTTGATCTTAACACCTTGTTAAATGATATCATAAGGAAAAAGCTGAAGATTATTCCCGAGAATGTTACGTAAGTTACTTGAAAGGTTTTGTTATTTTGTTTGGTACACAAATTCCAAGGGATAAACACCATGATGAGCTAGCTACTGTGGTGACAGATGGCACGCGGATTCGGACTCTGTTTTCGAAAATCTTGCAGGTGACTTTATGAAGCCAAGAATTAACGAGGTAAGAAGATAATTATCTCTAAGTTTCGATCAATGGAATATGGATCATATATATGATTAACATCTTTCTCTCAAGGTTGACGAGCTTCTAGCAAAGGGTGTCAATGTGACTATGTACAATGGACAAGTAAGAGTCCCTCTCGACAACTCTCACTATTTGTTCATAATAATTGATGAATGGTTTTTTGGACACACTTTGAGGGATTTTACATGTTTTGTCTTTACCTGTTATTATTTGAAAGAGTGTTGATTTTATAAATTCAAATGAATTTATATAAATCATACATAACACTTTGTTAAGAGTTAAAGAAAAGTAGGATTTACGGCACATGCTGTTATCAGGTGAAATTTGAACATGATAGATATATACAAATTTTTATAAAAAAATTATTTTTGAGATCTGAATTTGTGATTTTTAAGTCATATGATAGCAACTTTAACATTACTTCAAGACTCACTCTCTTATATTTATTAAAAATTTAGTAGAGAAAAATTAAAAAAAATATACATGCAATTAAAATTGATTATTATAAAAAAATTAAATTATATTAAACTATTTTTAAAATTACTTCCAATTTTATTTACATATAAAATTTGATCAAGTCAAATTTGTAACAACATTTTCCTATTTGATAATGTCTGTGGACTCTTCATTGTAGCTTGATCTCATTTGTGCCACCAAGGGAGTTGAAGCTTGGCTTGGGAAGCTCAAGTAACAATTCCACTTTCTCTTCCTAATTCATTCATAAGAAAGGAAAAGCAAACCTCTGTTTGTATAATATTAACACAAACTGTGTAGGTGGGAAGGGCTTCCATATTTCTTGGACAAAGAAAGAACACCACTATATTGTGGAAATGACAAGAAAACCAGAGGCTTTGTGAAGTCATACAAAAACCTAGATTTCTATTGGATTCTTGGTGCTGGTCATATGGTAAGTTACTATCCTCTTTAACAGTTTTCTACATTTCATTTTTTAAAAAAATTATTTTTCCTTTGAGAAATAATTTAAAAAAAACTATAACTTTATCATTTATTTATTGGCTGTGGCAGGTGCCTAAGGATGAGCCCTGCGTGGCCTTAAACATGGTGAGCGCAATTACGCATTCACCCACTGCATCACTTCCATTACAAGACGAATAATTTGAGTTAGAGGCTCCTAAGTGGTGAGTTCAAGTAATTAATATATGAGTATGCTTGCTCCCTCATGTACCCAAAAAAGAAATAAATCTATATGTGATATAGTAAGAATAAAATAAAATTCTCATTGTATTGGCGGATTATTATAAAATATAGTTTTTTAAGAAATTAAGTTTGCTTTAATTAGCTAAACGTACGGTTATAATCTATGATCTGTCAAAGGCCTGTTTCATGATTACTGTCTTTTGGTTGTAATCTATCGAGTGCCCACATTTGTTTTGATTTCAGTTCAACTTTCTAACAAATTAATTTTTAAATACTTGAATAATTTTAAATTTTATGTATATAATAATAAAAAATTTTTTTTACACAAAATCTTAAAGAAAATTAATGATCAAACTCATACTGTTGAATCCCTAAAGATTAAAGGTAGTAAATCGTGGTACTAACTAGTCTACTTCATTCATGCACTTTTATTTCTGTGATGTTCAGATACAATTCATAGAGTTATTTAAAGCTTTATAAAGAATTAAAAAAAATTCACGAGACAATAATATCTCTGAAGATAGTTATTTTTTTTAGAAAAATTCTTAAAATAGGTCTACTTTAATTCAAATAACTCTATTAAATATCAAAATCAATCGTTTATTGATTATTTTTTTAGTTAAATAATGAGTTATTCATTATTTGATATGACGTGATATAAAAGATCAATTTCTGATCGTAATAAAATTTTAATTAAAAAAAATTAAATTTAAAATAAAAATTTTATCAAGAACATATTAATTTTAAAGTATAAATAGAATAATTTAATTTTTTTTTAAAATGAATAAAAAATAAGGATAAAATTAGATATTAGAGTTAGAGATTCAAACTTAAAAAATAAAATAAAAAAATTAGAATTAATACTTTTTTTGTCTTCAAAATTTGAAATTATTGTTAATTTCATCCTTAAACTTCGCAATTGCTATTAATTTCTTTCCAATTACTAACAAGGACAAAGGCAAAAAATTTTGATTAGGGGCAAAGATAATAAATTAGATACATAATATTTTTATAAAAATTATTAATTATTTTTATAAAAATACATTATATAAAAAATAATATATTATATTAAGATTAAATAAATTAATAGCATGCCGTGACACATGCTGATATTTTTATTTATGTAATGTTATATCAATTATTATATATAAAAGTAAAAACATAATTATCATAAGTATTTTTTTATATATGATTCACTTTATTATTCTTTTTTAGATAAATAAATTTATTAAAAAAATATATTCTTCTCAATGATTAACTTTATATGAATTATGTATAAATTAAAAATTAAAAAATTAAAATATAACAATGATAAAGAAAATTAATTTATCACAAAAGTATCCTTAAAGATTTCGAAAAAAAATAAATATTGCATGATATGGAACAATAAAAAATAAAAATATCATAAAAAAAAAAATTAGATATGATAGTAAATGGCAATCCTTACCTCTTTATAACTTTAATCTGACATAAAAGTATAAAATAATTTTTTTATTATTAAAATTAAATCCTCTTATAAATTTATTATGCTTAAATAATATTATGATCTTAAAAGTTTGTTCTTTTTAAAATTTATTGTTCTTAAAAACATAGAATTGTTAAAATAATATATTTATAAAAAAAGTAAAAATTAATAATATTTTTATAATTTAAACTATATAACATATATTAAATTGATCTATAATTTGATATAATATGTTATCAACTATTAGTTATATTATCATATTTTTTACATACATAAATTTTAATCTTTTAATCAATTTTGTAGAAGTCTTATAATTGTTTTAGATTGGTGCCATATATAAAATTTTATACATGTATGTATATATAAATCCCTGGTCCCCTCATCCTCTGCCTCTTATTTTTAAAATAGTCTATTTTTTATGTCAACAAATATTTTAATTAAATTATTATCTATACAAATTTTGTTAGTATAATAAATGTTGTTAAAGTTTAGGACAAAATTAATATAATTAAAATTTTTTGAGACAAAATAAATAATAAAAAAATTTAAAGATAAAATTAAATATTAATGTAAATTTTAAAAACATAAAAAATATTTTTGTCAAAAAATAAAAAAATTATGATAGTTAAAAGCTATTGATTTTTTATTTATATTTAGCTAACAATATTTATTTATGATAATTAATATGTTTACTTAAAGAAATTTTGAATTAATTAAACACTTGTTAGTTGTTAACTAATTAGTGGCGTCCTTAGTTTATATGTGGTAATGTGGAGGTGGCCGTGGCAGTTGTCATTCTCAATCATCACTCCTTAGTTTATTTATGTCTAATTGTCGTGTAGCCAATTAATCTCATTTAAAACCAAAACCTTGACGCAAGTCGCAAGCTCACCCTTCGCCATCTTCATCTTCTCCTTCAACTCAAGTAACAAATTTTTAACCAAAATAAATAAAAACACGAAAAACAGAATTTCTCACTCGCCAACGCGGATCTCTCTCTCTTCCCTCAATCATTCTCTCCTGCTTGAACCTGGACTGAACTAACTACTTCAATGGCTTCGTTTCCGTCTGAGAACGGCGTCGAAGGAGATGACGAGAGAGAAGAGGAGGACGAAGAAGAAGAAGAGGAGGAGGAGGAGGAGGATGAGCAGGACGAGGATGAAGAGGAACCCAGGCTTAAGTACCAGAGATTGGGAGGCAGCATACCTTCGCTGCTGGCGAGTGATGCGGCGTCTTGTATCGCGGTTGCCGAGCGGATGATCGCACTTGGCACCCATGGTGGCACCGTCTACATCCTTGATTTTCTTGGGAATCAGGTGACCTAACACTCTTTTGTTTCATTACGTCATTTATGGTGGACATTGGGTCTTTTGGATCAAATTTGGTTTGGTGTTGCACAAGTTTATGTTAAATTCTAGCATTCATGTCAAATTGGATCTTTTTAATTCATTTTGTTTCTTTCATTCTTTCTGGAGCTTCGTGATCCTAGAGGTACCAGCCTGACAATGGTTCCCTTCCCTAGCTTGTAAAATGATTGAGCACTTGATTGAAGTGTCAGTTTCTTCCGGTGGCTGTCAGGATTTAAGTCTCTCATCCGTTTACAGTGTTAGGGTCCTTAGAAGCTACACTGTACGCCTAAGATTATCACGGAAGATTGCTTTTAGCTTCTTGCATGTCACAGCTAATAACAGACTTGCTAGTGTATTCACTATTCACTGTATTGTTGGAGATATCGTTCTAATTGAGTTTCCCATTACAGGTGAAAGAATTCTCAGCTCATTCTGCTGTTGTCAACGACCTTAGCTTTGACATAGAAGGTGAATATATTGGAAGCTGTTCTGATGATGGATCAGTTGTAATAAACAGCCTTTTCACGGATGAGAAATTGAAATTTGAGTATCATCGCCCAATGAAGGCCATTGCTCTTGACCCAGATTATTCAAGAAAAACATCTAGGAGATTTGTTGCTGGTGGTTTAGCAGGCCATTTATATTTTAATTCAAAGAAATGGTTAGGCTATCGTGACCAGGTTTGTAGTATTCTTCTAATCCTTAGCATCTAAGTTCTTCGTACTCCTTCATTAACACATCCTCCCTCTTTAAAAAAAAAAAACAGGTTTTGCACTCTGGTGAAGGTCCAATACATGCTGTGAAATGGAGAACAAGTCTTGTTGCTTGGGCAAATGATACAGGAGTAAAGGTTTATGATACTGCCAATGACCAGCGCATAACATTTATTGAAAGACCTCGCAATAGTCCACGCCCTGAGCTTTTGCTTCCTCACCTGGTTTGGCAGGTTTGTCAAAGATATAAGTAGACATGCATGCTGTTGGGACATATGTCATTTGGCAAGCACTTCTCACTGTTGTAGTTGAATTGAAGGATTGCTCTACTGATTTGAACAGCTGCAATATTATTTTATAAGTCATTTTTTGTATTATTTATTTATAATACTGTAGTTTAATGTCTTTCAATCATACTCAGGATGACAGCATCTTGGTTATTGGGTGGGGAACATCTGTCAAAATTGCATCAATAAGAACAAATCACCATAAAGCTGCTAATGGGATGCATAGGCAAGTTCCCCTGTCTGGTATGAACCAGGTGAATATCGTGGCATCTTTTCAGACCACGTATTTCATCTCAGGAATTGCACCCTTTGGTGATACTTTGGTTGTTCTAGCTTATATTCCTGGAGAAACAGATGGAGAAAAGGATTTTAGTAGCACTGCTCCTTCGCGGCAGGTATGTTATACTCCTACGATATCATGAAATAAAATTCATTACTTCTCATGTTAATATTATAAACACACACTTATTCCCCCTACTTTTTTAATCTACAACTAGTTTTCTTTGTTTGTTTTTTCTAAGCCACTACAATGAAGGGGATGAAGCTACCTTCAAATATTTTTAATTACGCCGGTCATTTTACTGGTCCATATTACTGGGACACATTGGGAATAACCTCCAAATAATGATCTATCTCATTTGGAAAAGTCACATTACCAAACCGGCATCATGCTGCTTCCTGTGAACTAGTCAATCTTATATATATTCTTCTATTAAATAATACATACCTTGGTGTGGTATGGCTTGCTGAGGAATTTTGTTCTTATCTCCTTTGATCTTACTCCTACCTGGCATCAGTTGTATTGAATAACTGAGATTTTGATCAAAAAAAAAAAAAGAACAGTGGACATTGTTTAGCACTAACTGCATAATATCCATTACATATAATTATGGAAGTATATAAAATGATTATTACGTATTATAAATAGCTAGAAATGTCAGGCAATGCTTGTTCCATTATCTTCATTAAATTTGAAATTTTGCTTTGTTTGTAAGGTGAGTAAACTTAAATTTAACAGGGCAATGCACAAAGACCAGAAGTACGCGTTGTAACATGGAATAATGATGAACTTTCAACGGATGCTCTCCCTGTACATGGATTTGAGCATTACAAGGCAAAGGACTATTCCCTTGCTCATGCTCCCTTCTCAGGTTAACATTTGGTTAGTTTTGTTTGTGTACTGTATTATGTGAATGACGTGACTTTGCATAACAATAAAAATTTCATTCAAATTTAGGTAGCAGTTATGCTGGTGGACAGTGGGCTGCAGGTGATGAACCTCATTACTACATTGTATCCCCAAAGGACGTTGTTATTGCGAAACCAAGGTTAATTTTGACTTCTTTATCCTATTGTATTTTTCTTAGGGATTAATGCATTTTTGTAAGAATTATAACCATATCTATCCCTTTTAATATAGTGGATATTCTATTGTATGATTCTTGTTATATTCAATGATGTGCCCTTGATATGCCAGCTGACTGGTCAAGCACAGAGGGATGTTCTAATTCAGTGGCTTGATTTGGATGATCATTGTTGTCCATTTATCAGTAATTGTGTTATTCTGTTTCACACTAGTTAGATTTGTAATTTAAGGAACCATTTTTGTTTCCCATTCTTGCCCAGAAAATTAGATGCCTCAAAGTCAGTACAAAATATTATAAATTCTCTCCTCTATGCCAGATCTCTTTATGCATTTGTTATATTCCCTTGGGTAGGAAATTAAGTATCTCTTTATATTTTTTTCCCACCTTTAACTCGTTCATTTAAGGCCACAACTTTGGCATTTGAGTGATTACTTTCTCCATTGATCTCAAGGGACTGGAACAATTAAACTTAAACAAATGAAATTTGGTGTTTGATTTAGTTTCTTAACATATCAAAATTTTTGAAGGAAAATTTCTTAACATATGTAAAATGTTATGTTTTATGTTATTAGTTATACAATTTGGACAAACTAAAGCTGAATGCGGAGTGAAATTAATGCATTTTGAAAA
The DNA here is from genome assembly GCA_031216115.1 of Senna siamea. Lineage (NCBI taxonomy): Eukaryota > Viridiplantae > Streptophyta > Magnoliopsida > Fabales > Fabaceae > Senna > Senna siamea. The sequence continues at coordinate 19,184,314 of CM062356.1, forward strand.
TCAGGGATGCTGAAGATCATATTGCTTGGCTTCTTCATCATGGGTGGCATGAAAAAGCTTTGGCTGTGGTTGAATCTGGTCAAGGACAGAGTGAACTTCTTGATGAGGTACTTGAATTTAACTTAATTCAATGTATTCACTTCATTTTATGATGATTATTGAAGTAAGATATTTATGCTCGAACAGATAAAAGGGTAAATGTGTATCACATAATTATAAACCATGAAATAAGGGTTTGTGTCTGCATATAGAAGTACTTGTTAATGTTGATTACAAGTGTATAAATCATAGATTACTTGATTTTGCTCCTTGAGAAACCTTTTAATTTGCCATATATATATATATATATATATATTATCTTAAAAGGACTCTCAAGATGGAAGCTTAGAAGGAAAAACAAAACCTTCAGTGTTTATCTATTTAATGAGGTGTGCTTGTATTATATAAACCTATTAATCCTCTGTGCCTATACATTTGGAGAAATGTAAAATTAGTTTGATCAGTCTTGGAGCACGATTGATTCCCTCTTTTTTCACCAGATTCCTTCTGGTGATTATATTATGATGCTAATCTTTCTTGAGTCATTATACTATATATTAAGTATGTATCTTTTTGTTCTTACCTTCTAGAGCATTTGATAATTGAGGTTTTGTTTTCCAATTTTTTGCACTACAACCATAGGTGGGATCTAAGTACCTTGATCATCTAATCGTGGAAAGGAAATATGCCGAAGCTGCTTCTTTGTGTCCCAAGTTGCTCCGGGGATCAGCTTCTGCATGGGAGAGGTACCACATGCCATCATTTATTAGTCTGTGGTATTATTTCTTTTTATTGACTATCACTGGACTGCTTTCAACAGATGGGTTTTTCATTTTGCTCACCTTCGTCAACTCCCTGTTTTGGTTCCTTACATGCCCACAGAAAACCCCAGACTGCGTGATACTGCCTATGAGGTTAGTTAAGACAAGTCTAGTACAATTAATGCCTTTCAGAAGTATTTTTAATGAACTAACTTGGCATCAAATATTCTTTATTCTCCATTTGGTTCTACAGGTTGCTCTGGTTGCATTGGCTACAAATCCATCCTGTCATAAGGATCTCTTGTCCACTGTAAAATCCTGGCCATCTGTAATTTATTCTGTACTGCATGTCATTTCAGCCATTGAACCTCAGATTAATACTTCATCCATGACTGATTCACTCAAGGAGGTTAGTCTGATAAATTATTTGCCTTTTGAATCAGCTAACCATCTGTTTATGTTGACATTGATGTGGTGTTCCTTTTTTGTGTCAGGCATTAGCGGAGTTATATGCAATTAATGGGCAATATGACAAAGCCTTTTCATTGTATGCTGATGTAGGTGGTCTTGATGCGTTTTTCTTGTGTCCATAAAGCAATTATATTACATTGATTAAATATCATAAAAATGCTTTGGTATTAAGGTCTTTTGTCTATTTTGTTTTTTACTATTGATTTTCTTTCCTTTTTTTGGTTGAAAATTTCAGCTTATAAAACCAGAAGTGTTTGATTTCATTGATAAACATAATCTACATGATGCAATTCGGGAAAAGGTATGGTGTAATTTGTGAGGGTGGAATTTATTTTGGAATTATGTTTTTTCTATATAGTTTTATCTAGTGTGCAAATTCATATTTCATTTCTCTTTGCTGGCATTTATTCTTGAGCATAATTGAACTTGAAGAGCCTTCTTTACTAGCTTAGGTGCAGTATACTGGTTTTCTTCACTGTCATATTTCTTGGATTTGTTGAATGCGTATGGAAAATTAAATGAACCAACATAGTACAATCCCACATATCCAGAATTGATTGCTATAAAATTTAAACAGGCTCACATTTCTTTTAAATGGAGAAGATCTGTTGATTTGTCTTCTATTGGTGGCATATGAGTTCCTATTATGTTTGCACTTTTCATTTCTTTACATGATCGATGATCGATGGACACTTATTGTCTAATCTATGCCTGTTCAGGTTGTGCAACTGATGATTCTTGATTGCAAGCGTGCAGTTCATCTGTTAATCCAAAACAGGGAATCAATGAGTCCACCTGAAGTTGTGAAGCAACTTCTTAATGCTGATAATAAGTATTTCTTACATTTATATCTCCATTCATTGTTTGAAGTAAACCCACATGCTGGGAAGGATTTTCATGATATGCAGGTAGGTTTTACTTATTTTGTTTGTATCGTGTATCCTTTCTATTGAATTCGTAAGTGTAATTCAATGCAATATCTCTATTTACAAAAGATAAAAGCCATATATGCACAATTACGAGTTCAACCCAAAGTCATCACTTCCTTGCATTTCAGTAAGAAAATAGACTGCTATCCTCATTAAGCTACCAGCAATCAAGGGTTTAGGATATTTTTTCTGACAGCTTAAATTCGGTCATGTATAGTTGACTCCTTAGCTGCAGGTTTTTGTCTGCTCCAAGTGGACTATGGTACCTTCCTTTCTTTTTCATTGAGCAAGATAGAAAGTGAGAAGGTTAAAGGAAAATGTTAGAAGAAAAAAAAAATGTCTACTAAATCAGCATCTTGAACTATTGTATAGAAATTGTATGTTAAAAAGAATGGGTGCCATTGATACTGGAGTTTTTCGGTAGATCTGGCCTCAAGCTGATTCAATTTGCACTAAATTCCAATTGTTAGATATTGCTTCAAAATATGTTTTTCAATCTCTAGATAATCTCTGTTCATGGCCCCACTTTAATGATGCTTTTATTTGATGCCATCCCTCCAGCTGCATCATTGCAGTCTTTAATATGATATTAGTGCTCAGTTCTCTATTCTTCTTTAACGCCTTAAACTTATTCTGGTTATACAATACCTGTCTTCTGCAACTAAACATGAACAGTGGTCACTTGTATTTTCTTCATGTAGTTTGTCGCGCTAATATCAACTTTTGTTTCCTGCATAGGTAGAACTTTATGCGGACTATGATCCAAAGATGCTGCTACCATTTCTTCGCAGTAGTCAACACTATACCCTTGAGAAGGTTTGAAATCAATTAATAACTGAGTCTGACATTTATATGTATCTGTACTTGTGAATCAAATTCTTGATATTGTATTTCAGGCTTATGAAATTTGTGTCAAAAGAGATCTGTTGAGGGAGAAAGTCTTCATCCTAGGAAGGATGGGAAACTCTAAACAAGCCCTGGCTGTCATTATTAATAATTTAGGGGATATAGAGGAGGTATCTCATATTTTCCAACTGGAATTTGTTTATGGGTTCAACCGACATCCAAAATCTTGAATAGGAATTTCAGGGATTGCATGTTCATTATTTTTTAGTGAATTACTCATAATCGAGACATTATAATTTTGCATAGGCTGTAGAGTTTGTCACCATGCAGCATGATGATGAACTTTGGGAAGAGCTAATCAAGCTATGTCTTCACAAACCTGAAATGGTATGTGTATCTTGATTCCAAAATTAGAAATTGAAGATACACACATTCACTTGCTTCGTATTCCTGTTCATTCTTTCTTGTTTTAAGCTTGATATTTGTAATCAACAGGTGGGCATACTATTAGAGCACACAGTTGGAAATCTTGATCCCCTCTACATAGTAAATAAGGTTCCCATTGGGTTGGAAATACCTCGGTAAGTAATAAATATGACCTGACAGAATTTCGTATCATCTAATCATTAGAACATATGCAAGACAAGAAGTGTTATTATTTGGGTTAGAGATTTCAGTAGTCTTGGGGAGATCTGGATGTTCATCTGCATGTCACTTGCTATGCTTTTAATTCCAATTGATTGATCCGATCACGTTAGCTTTCAATTACAGCTATATTCTGTACCCTTATGTTATTCACTAAATATTGTTTGTCTGTTGGCTTTTCTTACAGGCTCAGGGATAGGCTGGTCAAAATTATCACTGATTACAGGACCGAAACATCACTTAGACATGGGTGTAATGATATCCTTAAGGTGCTTCACCTACCCTACTGGTTCCTTAGTACAAGATAAAATTCTCAAATATCATTAATTGCTTGCAATAAAATATCTTGCTGACTTGCTGTCATTGAAACAGGCAGACATTGTTAACCTTTTAGTTAAATATTACAAGGAGGCAAGGCATGGAATTTATCTATGTAATGAAGAAGACGAGTCACGACCTAAAAGGCGCGATGCTGATTCTTATGCTTCTCAGGTGGTTGAGAAAACCTCAAGTCTGAGAACCATGGAAGTAAAGTCAAAGACTAAGGGAGGTGGAAGATGTTGTATATGTTTTGACCCTTTTTCCATACAGAATGTGTCAGTCATTGTTTTCTTTTGCTGTCATGCGTATCACAAAACTTGTCTTATGGACTCTACCTACACTAGTAGTAGCAAGAAAGAGATTGAAGCCCCTTCACAAGAGGCAGAAACATATGATGCTTATAATGGTTATGCGGATGATGACAGTGGTGAAGAAGAAAAAGAAACCAAGTCAAATCCTCGTATGCGCTGTATATTGTGTACTACTGCAAATTGAGTTTGTTTTCTTTGTCAGTGTGTCTATGCCTACAGCTTGTGCATGCATGGTTGACATTTTAGTTCGTGGTTGCATGCATATGTAGTTTTTCCCTTGGTGCTTCAATTTGTTGTCAATCTTTTATCAATATAATCTATATGGTCTTTTCCCCAAAATTCGTCTTATTGGCCTGTAACTGTAATTTGTTTTGTAAAATTGGGTTATCCTTGTAATATGAAATGTCAAGTTGTTAGTGGAAGTCTCCAACTTAAAAAGAGACATAGGGATAGGTTATGAAGAAATAATAAAACAATGGAATTCTGGAAAAGAAGTTGCTACTGACACAATTAAAATACAAGACTTTTCAATGGATAGATAGAGTATATATTTTATTTTTTTAAATAAAATTTTAAATTTGAATCTTGCATATAAAATTTTTTTTATTAAAAAATTTTTACTTTCATCACAAACTTTTTGTTAACTCAACTCAAAAACTAATATATTTTTTGATATTAATAATTTTGACAAAAAAAAATACAAGACTTTTCAACACTTATATCCGAAGCAAATTTAAATGACAAAACTGCATTAAAACAAATATAGGGTTGTCAGGGGGAAAAGTGGGTGATATCTGTTGGAACACGTATGCAAAGGAGATTTCTTATAACTGTAGAAGTGATTTCTGATTATTAAAAGATTTATTTGATTATAATTTTAAAAAATTATTTTTAATTTTTAAAAATATAAAATTTTTTGAATAATTATTTTTGTCAGAAGATTAAAAAATAAAATATGTATTTTTAGAATAAAAAATACAAAAAAATTAAAAATATCTTAAATTTTAATTTTTTAAAATAAAAAAATAAAAAATAATTTTTTATTAATAATATGTATATAAATATATAAAAATAATATTAATATAAATTTTTAAAATTAATTTTATAAAATAGTTTTAAAGAATAAAATAACGTTTAAATAGGCTACAAGACTTTCTCCGCTGCTTACGTGGTTGCTTCCTAGAATAAGTGAGCAAAGGCTTGGCAGCAACAGCAGTAGGACGTGTATAGGGCAAGTGGAGCATCAGTCAAAAGAAAACCATTAGAGCAATCATGAAAGATAATTTACATAATTGATTAAAAGTTTATTTCGTGTAAGCATAGAGCAATTAGAGCATCGGTCAAAAGAAAACATTGCAATATTTTAAAATAGAAAAGAGTGACAATTTTTTATTTTATTTTAGAAAACATGAATGTAATTTAACAAAATTCTAATAGACAATCCTAACCCTCTCAATTTGAAATGACTTCAAAAATTAGGGTCTAAAAAGTTTAAGATGGTTTGGAAATTATCTTAACCCATCTCATCATTTATTAGATTTTAAATATCTAACTAATGATTGAAATGTTCTAACAATCCTAACTCTCCATATCTTATTTCCAAATCATTCTCTTACTAAATTTGTTTGGTTTTGAATCACAACTTATTTATGAGATTTTTTAAGTAAATTCAATTTAATGATGGTATGAATAAGATAGCAAATATATTTTTAAGTAGACTTATTTTGAGATGGTCATATACATATTTATGATTATTTCTATTTATTACAATAAGAGTATGTTTAAATTTTACAAAGACTTTTTTTATATCTAATGTTAAAAATGTTTTTCTTTACAAACCAATATTGTGTTTAAAAAAATAATTATTTTCTCACATAATAAATTAATATTTAAATTTTTATTTAAAAAAATTCACATTTAGTGTTTAACTCCGTAAAAATTTTAAAAAACAAAATATACTTCTTCACATCTAACTTATTGTCCGTAGGTGTTTATTCTCAAGGTATTCCTCAAACCCAAATTAATAAAAGATAATATTTTTTTCAACTGAATTCAACAATATTTTAATGGTGGTTAATATATATATATATATATATATATATAAACTCTACATCATATCTATGAAATTTTCTCACAAGTATGATGGTCATCTTTTTAATCCATCAAATTAGTGATAAGATAAAATGAGAAAGGGCATAGGAAAAGTAGAATGCTATATTGCTATAATTGCGGATCGAGAATCTTAAAATACAAAAAACAAAAAAAAAAATAGTGGATTGTGGTCACATGCAGAGTTGGCAAGGAGAATGATTACAGAGCAATCATAGATATACCTCACAATTTTAAGTTGAATGCTAATTATATTGGATAATTATTTTTTCATAATTTTTGACAATTATTCTTGGGCTAATTTGTGTTAAACGAGACTGATGTAACGATTTTGGTATGCAAAATATTTTGTATTTCCCAGAGCATGATAGTTTGAAATGTTAGATTTTTATACTTAGTATATAAGTGGTAGATAAATATATTCGGAGTGCAACATTGTTGCAAAATTTATTTTTATTTTTATTTTTATTTAAAGAGTGTGAATATTATATTCAAAAATATTGTTTTTAGATAAAAAGTTTAAATTACTCCCTTTTTATTATTTTAAAAATTTTAACTTGATTTTATCTCTTGCTGCCATCATTTCCATCACCATTACCTTCACTTTTGTTGTCCTCACTTTCACTACCACTGCCAATACCTCCACAGTTGCTACAATCCTCCCTACCATTATTAATAAAAGTATTTTTGAAAAATGATTCCAGGTTTAAAATATTATACAGACAATCTTAAAGGTAAAAAAATTCATACACAAATAAAGTTAGTTGAATTTAATTATACTTTACAAATCAATATTGTCAATAATAATCACAATGATGTACAACTAATTTGAGTCAACACTTTGACCTTCTATAAATTACTAAAATTTAATGAAGTATAACTAGTTAGAGTGATAAATATTTTATTTTTTTAAAAAAAATGTCTCAAAATTTTTTTGTTTTTGTTTTTTTACATATATTTTACTATTGAAAATAATTTTATTTGAGACACTTCTAAATACTTAATGTAAATACTTTTTTTAATAAGAATTCAAATCTTTATTTTTTATAAAAATGTTTCGAATTTAAGTTTTATATATAAACATTTTTGTTGGAAAAAATTCTGTTCCTACCATGAATTCTCAGTTAACTGGAAGTAAATTAATTAAAATTTAATGTATTTTTAAATATTAATGATTTTGTAAAAAAACAATTATCAAAACCCATCACCAATTATTAGGCATTCTAGTAAGTCAGAATCTAACACTTTCCTTTGCTTCATTTTTAATCCATCACTCGCTGCTACTTGATAGCATCCAGCTTTTTCTGGCATGCGAACAGCTATATGTTTCCATATTCTTCAAAGTTCACCTCCAATCATATTCTGATATTTCCATTTCTAAAAAATAAACACCCCCTTTCTCTAATAAAATTCTTTGTCTACGTATTTTCTCTGAATTTTTTTTTTAAAAATTAACAATTAATTTCGATACCAATAAATGAACAGATAAATAAGCCATAAAAAGAGGGCTAACAAAAAGAACATTAATGGTTGGTAAACATTATACAGCTTGTCTGCTTGTGTTTTGTCATAAGCATCTCATCTTCCAGAAGCTTTTTATTAAAACATAGATGAGAATTTTCAAGCCAAAACAAAAAATAACAGTTCAAAATTCGGCAACCACTGTTTCATTAGTGGGCTTTTAATCCGTCAAACTTTCATTGATCAAATCACCATCAGCTTGTGTTCCTTCCTCTTGTTGGCAAAAAAAATCACCATCAACTTCAACATCTAAATCATTTAATAGTGCCACAAATTACTATTCAGGAAACACTAAACTGATCAAATTCATGAATCTTTCATAAATACCACTCATTTTCTCTGATAAAACAAAAAAAATGACACATTTGAGCATAACTCTTATATTCAGTATCTTATTGCCAAATTAAAGTTATTTTCAACATTTCTGATAGTTATGGTCAAGTCAACTATTGTGAAAAATAATGATAGTGCATGTTACTACGAACATTATCTGCATTTCATACATCAAGGTGGATATAATATCTATCATTTTGCCTCTCCTCAAATATGAAAATTATATAATAAAGTATTCAAGTTTGACGATATCATGCTATATAATAAGATTCACCTTTGAAACAGAAAAGAAACCTCAAAGCCATTCTGCTCCTCAATTGCAATGGAACACCCCCTCTTCTCATTTCAATACCTTCTGATTTCTTTCATATATTCAACCTATTTAATTGCAACACAATCTTTAATGATTCCAAGGTTGAGTCCTATTGGGGATATAATGTTACACCACCCTGCAGCTCTGGCTGCAAATGATACACAGGATCTCAAAACATTCTATTATAGACAAACACTGGATCACTTCAACTATAGACCTGAAAGCTACACAAAATTTTCACAAAGGTATCTGATCAATTTCAAGTACTGGGGTGGAGCCAATTCTAGTGCTCCCATATTTGTTTATTTGGGTGAAGAAGCACCCATAGATGGTGACCTTATGATCATTGGTTTTCTCTCTGAGAACGCTGCTTACTTTAATGCTCTCATAGTGTATATAGAGGTACTACATACAGCACATGCACTTTCTATTTTAACTGATACTCAATAATCCATTGATTCAAAGGTTTTGCATATTCTGATTTGTTTTCTTTTGATACCAGCACCGGTACTATGGGAAATCAGTTCCATTTGGATCCTTTGAAGAAGCATTGAAGAATGCAGACACTAGAGGGTATTTCAACTCTGCTCAAGCTATAGCAGATTATGCAGCAGTCATCAGACACATCAAGAAGACATTAAATGCCCAAAAGTCCCCAGTGATTGTAATTGGGGGATCATATGGTGGAAGTAAGTTCCTCAAGCATTCTTGGTAGTCTTACACATACATACATACATACATACATACATATATATAGATATATATATGTACTGCCATTTGTTTCTGTGTTAATATACTATTATTCTGCAGTGCTTGCTTCATGGTTTAGGCTCAAATATCCCCACCTGGCCATTGGTGCACTTGCCTCATCAGCTCCAATCCTCTATTTTGATAGAATCACACCATCAAATGGTTACTACTCAGTTGTCACAAGGGATTTTCGAGTAATATAGCATTATGCCATGCTTTTTTGTATTAATCTTTCTACTTTTCACATCAAATGCATTATAAAAGAAGCTCCAATGAGTATATATATGGTGTGTGTACATGCAGGAAGCCAGTGAGACTTGCTATGAAACTATCCTGAAATCATGGTCTGAAATTGACAGAGTAGCTTCTGAGACAGATGGTCTTTCCATTCTTAGCCAGAGATTTAACACTTGCCGGTACAAACACGATTTTTAGGCTTAAAGTCCATTAATTCATTCACTGACACTGATTAATTAATAGTTGTATTGGATCATTTTGTTTTTCTGTAGTCCTCTGAACAAGTCTTCAGAGTTGAAAGACTACCTGGACTCCATGTATGCTACTGCAGCTCAATATAATCAACCACCAAGATATCCAGTCAGTGTGATCTGTGGTGGCATTGATGGAGCCTCTTTTGGAAGTGACATCCTCAGTAAGATATATGCAGGTGTAGTGGCTTATAGTGGAAACGCCTCATGCAAAGTTAATGGTCCTGTTACTGTAACTGAGACAGATAAGGGTTGGAGATGGCAGGTTATTACACTTAAATGCAAACTTAAAGCTACTTATGTTTTCATACACTTCAGTTTGCAAATACTTTATGATCTATATCCAATTTGGTAATAGCACTCTATAAGGTAACTCAATATAAGATTCATGGAGGGCAGGAACTTCTAAATTGTGACCATTCCCACAATTTTCAAATAACTAAGAGCAAGACAAATAACCTACCTGTAAAGCATTAATGGTCCTTTTTTTTTGGTCAAAACCACCAGCATCCAGAAGTCCATTGTACTCTGATTAATCTCTGACTCGAGCTAACTGACGTCCCATAACGGGGCAGAGCTCTCCTAACAGAGATTTTTCTATACACAAGACTCGACTTTTTACAAAACAGTGTGGCTTATGGGTCACTTAAGAGCACTACCCCCATAACTCTACTTTTTACCATTTAAGTTATATTTGGAATGACTTATTAATCATAATGAATAAGAATTCATTTACTCCATCATTTGCATTGGCCTTAAATTTGAGACTGTTCTGTACATATAGACATGTAGTGAGATGGTGATACCCATTGGACGTGGAAATGATACAATGTTTCCACCAGACCCCTTCCACATAAAGAGCTTTGTGAAGGAGTGCAAGAAAAGATATGGTGTCTCACCTCGGCCTCATTGGGTCACTACTTACTATGGAGGCCATGTAAGTACTTGTTTTCTTCACATAAAACTCATTCTAAACTCAGTTTTCTATACTATAATTTGCGATTTTGAATCTTCTACATTTATTTTCTACAATAGTTTTCTACAGTAAGAGAGAAACAAAAAAAAATTATTAAAGACACATAGTGATAAAAACTTATCTTGATTGAATTAAGCACCAAAAATTTTTTCTTTTTATTTTTTTCTTATTATAGAGAAATGCAACAATTTTCAACAGCAGAGAATCCAAACTTATAATTTACAAGATATTAAATTCCTCTCAATTGTGAGATATTGACCATATGAAAGCTTCTATTTTGTTTTTGGGCCAATGGCGCAGGATATCAAGTTGATCCTTCAAAAATTTGGCAGCAACATTATTTTCTCAAATGGCCTAAGAGATCCTTATAGCAGTGGAGGGTAAGCAACCTAGAATACAAAAACTAAAATGATTTTTAAAGTTCAGAACTATATTTTAAAACAGTGCTATGTGAATCTTGAGTGTGTTTTCAGGGTTCTGGACAACATATCAGACAGTATTGTTGCCGTCCGTACAGTTAATGGTATGTATTTATTTTCTATCATTTTCTCTTGAACCAATCAAACAGCTATATCTTGCATCATACCTATTTAAGAGAAAAGAACAAAAACAAATGCAAGGTTACCTTTTGATTGGGAATGTTGACTTTTCAGGATCCCATTGTTTGGATATTCTGCGTGCATTACCAAGCGATCCAGAGTGGTTGATCAAACAACGAGAGGAAGAAATCAAAATAATTAAAGGGTGGATCACACAGTATTATGCTGATCTTGCTGCACTCAAAGTACCTTAAAAAGAAAGTGACGTGAGAAAATAACAACTATATCATTTGAGGAAAGAGATAGATGCAAAATTAAGTAATGTATCCTTTAATATAATATAATAAAGTTGTGTATCTTTATTAGTTATTATATGTCTATTTCTCTCCTCACGTGTTATATTACTTTTTCATATAAAAAAATTCTCATCCGCCCTAGAAATGTTAAGGCAAATGATGGAAGTAAAAAGCTATGCATTAGAATCAATTACATCAATAATTGCCATGATTAATAATTGAGAAGCTTATAGTTACTGTATATCATCTGAAAATGAAAAGATCACATAATGAGTTATTGGGTTTTTTTATTCATCTTTATTATGCGTTGACTTCAACAAGGACTTTATAGAAATACGGGAAGTTGAGCCAAGCAAACTAATAATGAAAAATTGCAATAGGAAGATTCACCTATTTAATTCTAAAAGTTAACCATTTTTTTATTTTTAATTTTGTACAATATACCCTTTTGTCAATATTTTTATTCAAGTATTTGTTTATATAAACAAAACTAAGAAGGTATATTGTACAAAAATAGAAGTTTAAAGGTTTTAATTTGTCAAATTTTAAAATTAAAGGAGATAAATTACACAACTCTAACAATATTTAAGGCAAAAATGTTAGAAAGGAGCTATAGATGTTGCATTGAAAGTCAACTTTTTTAAGTTGAAAAAAGTAAATAACAAATATAACTCTAAGTTGAGGAGAATCTTTTTCATTTTGATCTAAATACAAATAAGGAAGACAGTGCTCTTCTTAATTTTTTTTTTTTTTTGTTTTTACATTTTTTATTTAGATTTAAATTTAACATTTTTCTTTATTTTATCTGTTTTCCCAATTTAACTATATTATAATAAAAAATATATAAAAAAAATTATTTCTCTTTCCTTCCCCTCCAACTTCTCCCTTCCAAACAAATGCTAAGGAAGTTCCTATAAATCAACAACTCTTTGGAGAAAGCTTCTTAACATTTAGTAAAAGAAAATGAGAAAAAGAAATTGCAAGTAGAAGATTGTGATTGTGATCATTACAAAGGATGGCAAGGAGAATGTTTATTTTAATTATTTTTATAATTAACTTGATTTATATATATTTTATAAACTTTACCAACCCAAGAATTTTTTCAGGAAAATATCATGGTCAGCATTTTTTATCCATCAATTAGTGAAAGAAAAGGAGAAAGGGAAATTGCAATTCTAATAAACTTGGGCCTAATTCTCTATTAGCCCATGCCAATCGCTGGATCACCACTTATAAATCTACCACATCACCTTGATGCTAATAAATAAGGATCATCTCAACATACATGATTTTGAGATAATATATATAAATTAGATTTGTCAAAATTTAACGCAATTATATATCTACCACTTATATTAAATTTTTAAACTTTTAATGCAACTCTTCATTTTCTTTATTTTCTTGATATTTTTCTTTTCTTCTGTTTATATCACATATTTTATTTTATATTTTGATATTATATAATATATATTTTAGAGAAAAATGATTAAAAAATTTTATTGACCTCATAAACATTATAATATGCTAAATGCTTACAATGCATAAAAATACATGCCATTTTTTTAAAATGCATTATAAAATAATTATTATTAAATTTTAAAATAATAAATTAAATAACAGAGAGTTATATTTAACTCTCTACTATTCTCTTCTAAAATTTTACTATATTTACATTTTCTCTCCTCTCTTCTCTCTTCATATTACATATTTTATTTTATTTTTTATTATATAATATATAATTTATAAAATTAATGAAAAGAAGACTTCAAAACTATTATAATATATATATATTCTTTCATAATTCAAATAATTTTTAAATTTTTTATATTTATATTATAATATATAACTTTGAACTTTATTATATTTTTTATCTCAAAATCATATATGTTAAAATATTAAAATATCAATTACATCAAGAGAGTGAAAAAATATGGTTACTAAGACTAATAACTCAGATGACAATATGGGAAGAAATTCAATTAGTGTCAATGATTGATATTTTCTTTATTTTTAATTATTTTTAGCAATATATGCCAAACCACTAGCTTTTTTAATTATCTTAATTTATATATTTTCCATAAACTAAATCAAACCTAAAAATTTTTATCACAAGTGTCATGGTCATTCTGAGGTCCCCCGGCTTCTACCATACTCACCTTTTTTACCAAACAATTATTTGAAGAAAAGGAGAAAGGGCAACTGCAATATAGAAAGTCATGGTTGTACATTAAAAAACCAAAAAAGCAAAAAAATAATGGATTTCTGGTCATCCATCAAAGATGGTAAGGAGGATGGTTACACGTGCCTCTCTCGTTGTAAATATCAAAATTGAATTCCAGAAAACCTCATTCAATTTAATTTTATCAAATAGTATTGGTTGAATTTAAATGTAATTTACACATAAATATTGTAAACAATAATAATAATAATAATAATAATAATAATAATAATAATAATAATAATAATAATAATAAAATGAATATTTTTTCCTAATTAATAGGTATTTTCGCAATGAAATAAAAAAACCCACTAATTATAGATATTAGTAACTAGGCCTAATACCTAAAAATGATTTTGAATAACAACATGCCCTTATGAATGAAATTGTTTAGCTAGGTATTTTCGCAATTATTTTTTTTTTAAAAAAAAACACTAATTAACTTTGATATGAACAATTTTTCCTACTCAAAGCTCAGATTAGCCAATTTCTTTTGCCTAATTTAAAGACCTTTAATTGTTTGGAAATAGCAACAAAATTAAACAACTTCTATACTCAATATCCTAGTGCCAAACTAAAGATATTTCCTAAATTTCTGATGACTTACATTTTAGAGACAATAATTGCGCAAAAGATGATAGTGAAGCCTGGCTACAACTAGTACATGATAGAATATCATTATGCCTCTCCTCAAGTTTGCAAATTATATGACTAACAAAACTTTTGAGCCCTATTGGGGATCTAATCTTAAACCACCCTGTTGCCCTGGCTGCAAATGATATAAAGGATTTCAAAACATTCTATTATAGACAAACACTAGAACACAACATTACGTTCATTGGATTTCCCACAGATAATTCAGTTTCCTTTACCGCTCTGATAGTGTATATAGAGGTACTACAGTAACACGTGCACTTTCTTTTTAACTGATATTCAGTAATCCATTGATTCAAAGATTTAGCATATTCTGATTTCTTTTCTTTTGATATCAGCACCGGTACTATGGGAAGTCTGTTCCATTTGGATCCCTCAAAAAAGCAATAAAGAATGCAAAAATCAGAGGGTATTTCAACTCTGCTCAAGCTTTAGCAGATTATGTAGTAGTCATCACACACATAAAGAAGACATTAAATGCCCAAAAGTCCCGAGTGATTGTAATTGGGGATCTACGGCGGAAGTAAGTTCCTCACGAAAACTTGGCAGTGTTCCACATGTACATATATACTGTCATTTGTATCTATGTTCATATATTAATGTTCTGCAGTGCTTGCTTCATGGTTTAGGCTCAAATATCCCCACCTGGCCTTTGGTCCACTTGCCTCGTCAGCTCCAATTCTCTATTTTGATAAACCACCAAATAGTTACTTCTCTGGTGTCACAAGGGATTTTCGAGTAATACACCATGCTTATCTGTTTCAATGTTTCTAGTTTTCACATTAAATGCATCGAAGAAGAAGCCCTAATTAATGAGGATATGGTGTGCGTATATGCAGGAAACTAGTGAGACTTGCTATGAAACTATCCTGAAATCATGGTCTGAAATAGAAAGAGTAGCTTCTGAGGCAGATAGTCTTTCCATTCTTAGCCAGAGATTTAACACTTGCCGGTACAAACACACTATCCTTAGGCTTAAAGTCAGTTAACTCACTCACTGATTAATGATTACATTGGATCATTTTCGTACTATCTGGTCACCATGTATGCTCTTGCAGCTCAATACGATCGACCACCAATGTATCCAGTCAACTTGATATGTGGCGGCATCGACGGAGCCTCTTTTGGTAGTGACATCCTTAGTAAGATATTTGCTGGTGTAGTGGCTTACAAAGGAAACACCACATGCAAAGTTAATGGCCCTGTTAATGTAACTGAGACAGATATTGGTTGGCCTTGGCAGGTTATTACACTTACTAAGTTACATCTACTCGCTGTTCTTGTATTCTTTAATTTGGAAATAGTTTAGCAAGTTATCTCAATATAACATTCATGGAGAGCAAGAACTTCTAAATTGGATCATTCCCATATAAAATCAACTTTCAAATAACTAAGAGCAAGACAGAGAAACTTCCTGAAAAGCATGCCTACCCATAAACCTATAAATCACCAAAGGCTTAGTTGCATGTTGCTTTGTTTCTAAGAGTGCTTTTTGGTATATAGTAATCCTTTGACATCTATCTAAATAACCCAACTTCTTTTATTACATTTGAGATTATATTTGTAATGACTAGTTAATTATGATGGTAAGAATTAATACACGTACATGAATATTTTCATTAGCCTTAAAATGGTTTGAGACTCTTCTATAGATATAGCGTTGTAGTGATATGGCGGCAGTCTTTGAGACCAGGAATACAATGTTTCCACCATACTCTTCCACCATGAAGAGCTTTATCAAGGAGTGCAAGAAATTATATGGTGTCTCACCTCGGCCTAATTGGGTCAGTACTTACTACGGAGGCCATGTAAGTACTTGTTTGCCCGGATTTTAACATCCATATAGGCTTATTCTCAAATGGGTTTTCTATATTATAACTAATAAGGAATTGAATAGCTTCATACTGTGAGCTATTGGATGCTTATGTAACTTCGTTTTGTTTTGGGGTTGCTGACTTAGGATATCAAATTGGTCCTTCAAAGATTTGGTAGCAACATTATTTTCTCAAATTGGCCAACAGATCCTTAAAATCTATTATGATCTTTAAAGTTCAGAAATATAATTTGAAACGGCATTGTGTGAATCTTTCGCATACTTTTAGGGTTCTGGACAACATATCAGACAGGATTGTTTCTGTCCATACAATTAATGGTACCATTCTTTGCAATTTTCTATCATTTTTCTACTGAACCAATCAAACAGCATCTTGCACGTTCACTGAAGAGAAAAGACGAAGAAAAGAAACGCTAGTTAGGGTCACCTTTTTATTGGGAATGTTGAATTTTCAAGATCTCATTGCTTGGATATTCAGCGTGCAATGCCAAGTGATCCAGAGTTGTTGATCAAACAAAAAGAAGAAGAAATCAAGATAATTAAAAGATGGATCAAACAATGTTATGCTGACCTTCGCGCACTCAATGAGTCTGCCAGAGCAAATGATGGGAATGAAAAATGATCCATTAAAATTAGTTACATAAATACTTACCATAAATAAATAATAATTGAGTAACTAAGTTAATGCGTACTGTAATATCAACAGTAATTGTCGATCATTTGTGGGTGTAGGATGCAGTATTTCTTTGATCTCTCTCTCTCTCTCTCTCTATATATATATATATATAGCACATATAAAAGTATATATTATTTTTTAAAATTTTTATAATATATTATAAAATAATAATTATTAAATTTTAAAATAATGAAACTATTATCTTTTAATCTTTTGTTATTTTTTTTCACATCATAGATTTTATTTTATATATTATAATATATAATATATATTTTGTAACACCAATAACTAAAAAATTTTAGGAGTATTATAATATAAATTATAATAACTTTATGATCTTTTGTCATTAGTATTTAAAATATGTATTATATAAAATAAAATAAAAAATAAAATATATAATGCCACATATGATGACAGGAGAAAAAGATAAAAATAATAAAAAATTACAATAAAAGGGTGAGAAGTTAAATAATTTATTATTTTAAAATATAATAATTTTTTATATTATATTTTAAAAATTAAAAAATTGACATGCACTTTTATAATAATTATTTTTAAAAATTTTATATGCACAAAAGTATATGCCATTTTTTTATTTTTAAAATATAATATAAAATAATAATTATTAAATTTTAAAATAATAAATTAAATAATTAAGAGTTATTTAACTCTTCATTATTTTTTTTATAAATTTTTATTATATTTAATTTATCTCTTTTTATATCTTTATATTATATATTTTATTTTATATTTTATATTATAAAATATCTTAACTTTTAAACCAATAATGAGAATAACTTTTAAAGCAATAATGAGAATACCCCAATGCTATTCTCCTCTTCTTATTAGTGATTGATTTATATTGAGAAGGAAAATGTATATAAATATCTAATAAAATAAATTTATTATTGGATAAAATATAAAATATCTCCTTAAATTTTGATTTAAGTGTAAAAAATTCAGTCAACTTTAATTTTTGACTAAAAACTCTTAAAGTGTCATTTATGTCTAAAAAATTCCAGATGGTATTAATTCATATACACATCATATTTGAATGGCATATTAAAAAGGGTAAATATGTCATTTTTATTTAAAGACCTCTTCTCCTGCTTTTGGAGACTTATCCTTCTTTCTTTTCAACTTTCTTCTAATGTCTTGCCCACATGTTTTGTTCCTCTTTTGCTACTTTTTCTCTAGTGCTGCCTAGCCTCTTCTGCTATACTTCCACCACAAGAGACCCATGATTCAAGCCAACCAGATCACTTGCGTAAATGAGTTTGATCTTGCAAGAATAAAACAATTCAATCAAAAATTATATATAGAATAATAAAAAACACAATATCGCATCACAGAAAAAGATCCAAAGACACAAATTCATTACACAAACCCAAAATTAAAGGGAGTGCTTCTGTTTAATTATGAGCATATGAATGAATAAATGAAGAAGAAGATCGAGGACTAACTTTCTTACACTTTGGGAAAGGCAAGTAAGTAACATGATTAGACTATCGTATTAGAATGAAAGAAAAGGTCACGAGAAGAGGAGGTTTTGGGATTATAATGACACATTTATCCTTGCTGACATGTTATTTAAATATGATATATAAATAAATTTAATAATATTTAGAATTTTTTTTATACATAAATTAAAGTTTAAGGTGTTATTAGTCAAAAATTAAAATTGAGAGAATTTTTTACATATGAGCTAAAGTTCAAAAAAATCTTTTACATTTTACCATTTATTATTTAATCTAAAAGTTATATACATTTTTTATTTTTAAAATGTAAATTACTTTTCTTTTAGAGATTTATTTATATTTATAAAGTCAAAAGTATATATAATTTTTAGATCAAATAATAAATTTATTTTACTAGAGAATTATAAAAAAATTTCAATTCTTAAATATAACTCTGTAATAAAAAACAAAACGACACACGCTGAAATACATATCGAAAGGTTAATAATATAATAAATATTATTATATTTTAAATAATAAGTAATTATTTAGCTTTTTATTCTTTTATTATAACTTTTCATAATTTTTATTTTTATTTTTTTAATTTTCTCATATCACATATTTTATTTTATATTTTAAATTATATAATATATAATTTTAAAAATTACTAACTAAAAAACCTCTAAACGATCATAATATACTGGAAGTGTTCGTGTATGCCAATTTTTTCTTTAACTTTTTAAATATAATATAAAAAATAAATATTATATTTTAAAAATATAAATTAAATATTGAGTAGTTATTTAACTTTTAACTCTTTCGTTGTAACTGATCTCATTTTATCTTTAAATTTTTTTTTTCATCTTTTCACATTACATATTTTATTTTATATATTATATATATAAATTCTTCTTAAACTTCAAGCTAATGATCAAAAACAAACTTTTAAAGACAAAAAAGATAAAAATTTAAAAAAGCCAATCTCACCTCCTTCATCCTCTTTAACATCTTTTGAATTATAGAGTAATAAAAATAACCGTTTGGACGTTAATTTAGATGATAATAAAGTCTAAAAATACTATCATTACCTCCCTCAAAAGAATTTTTGGAGTCTTTATCTTTGTAAAATTTTTTTATCAAACTATCACTATTCATGTAATAATAACCAAATAAAAAAAATCTTGAATAGTATTCTTAAATAATGTCCTTAGATATATATAAATATATATATATATATTATTCTCTCATCAATTGATCATGAATTTATTATTTTAAATATTTTTATGATTAACTTGATTTGTATAATTTTTTATAAACGTAATCTAAGAATGTTTCTAAGTGGTCATCGCGAGGTTCCACCACTCGTATCATAGCATCGTTTTCAATCCATCAATTAGTGAAAGAAAACAAGAAAGGGCAACTGCAATTCATAAATAAGTAGAATAGATTGAGAATCCGATAAAAAAAAGTAGATGGAAAAGTATTTCATTCTCCCCTAAATAATATTTTAGCCAAAATTAATTTTTTAATTCTTTAACTTTACACGATAATTTAATTTTGTCTATTATCTTATATTAATTAATATAATTTTTTATATAAATATAATTTGTATATATTAGTAATAAAATAAATTATATATAAATATCATGTAAATTTAATCTTGTTAAAGCATAATTGAGTTAGTAAAAAATTAAAATAATATAAACTGATTATTAAACTAATTTTTATGCAACTTAAGAAATTTTTAGACGTTTTTAATTTTTAAATTTTTTAAAATTAACTCAATTTATATTTTATAAACAAAATCAACTTACTAAATTTCTCACAAGTGTCATTGTCATCATTTTCTATCCATAAATTAGTGAAAGAAAATGAGAAAAAGCAAATACAAGTAGAAGGTTGTGATTGTGTACTAGAACAAAATGGATTGCATATGGTCATTACAGAACAATCAAACACAAAAATTATTTTAATTATTTTTATAAATAAATTTATGAATTTTTCTACAAGTGTCATGGTCATGGTATTTTTATCCACCAATCAGAGAAAGAAGACGAGAAAGGCAAATTGCAATTCACAGTTAAGTAGAAAGCTATGGTTTTGGATTGAGAATCCTTAAAAACCAAAAACAGTGGTTAGCTGTATTTCAAAGGATGGCAAAGAGAATGACTCAATTTATATATTTTTCCTTTATCAATTCAGTTAATTGTTTAAATTATTTATATCTAAATTTAATCAATATATATCTATAGTGAAACATAAATAGTAAACAATATAAAATATTAAAACATAAATTACATCAAGTGGGTAAAAAAGTATGGTTACTAAGACTAATAACTCAGATGACAATATGGGGAGAAATATAATTAGTGTCAAGGGTTGATATTTTCTTTATTTTTAAATTATTTTTAGAAAGATATGTCAAACCACTGGTTTTCTTTAATTATCTTAATTTATACATTTTTCATAAACTTAATCAAAACTAAGAATTTTTATCACAAGTGTCATGGTCATCCTGAGGTCCCTGGCTTACACGATACTCACTTTTTTCTATCAAACAAGCATTGAAAGAAAAGGAGAGAGGTCAATTGCAATATAGAAAGTCATGGTTGTACATTAAAATTCCAAAAAAGCAAAAAAAAAAAAAAATGGATTTGTGGTCATCGATCAAAGATGATAAGGAGGATGGTTACATGGTAATGCCTCTCACATTATAAATATCAAAATTGAATTTCAGAAAACCTCATTCAATTTAATTTTATCAAATTGAATTGGTTGAATTTAAATGTAGTTTACATATAAATATTGTAAATAATAATAATAATAAAATGAACATTTTTTTCCTAATTAATAGGTATTTTGGCAATGAAATTAAAAAAAGCCCACTAATTATAGACATTAGTAACTAGGCCTAGCTAATACCTAAAAATAATTTTGAATAACAACATGCCCTTATGAATGAAATTGTTTAGCTAGGTATTGTTGCAATGATTTTTTTTTAAAAAAAAAAACACACTAATTAACTTTGATATGAACAATTTTTCCTACTTAAAGCTCAGGTTAACCAAAATTTTTTTGCCAAATTTAAAGAACTTTAATTGTTAGGAAATAGCAAGAAAATTAAACAATTTTTATACTCAATATCTTAGTGCCAAACTAAAGTTATTTCCTAAATTTCTGATGACTTACATTTTAGAGTCAATAATTGTGCAAAAGATGATGGTGAAGCCTAGCTACAATTGGTACATGATAGAAAATCCTTATCCCTCTCCTCATGTTTGAAAATTATATGACTAACAAAACTTTTGAGGATATCATGCTATAAGGATGTCTTAAGATCCATATTTGAAACTTAAAAGAAACCATAAAGCCATTCTGCTCCTTAATTGCAATGGAACACCCCTTCTTCTCATTTCAATACCTTCTGATTTCTTTCATATACTCAACCTATTTAATTGCAACACAATCTTTAATGATTCCAAGGTTGAGCCCCATTGGGGATATAATCTTACGCCACCCTGCACCTCTGGCGGCAAATGATATACAGGATTTCAAAACATTCTATTATAGACAAACACTGGATCACTTCAACTATAGACCTGAAAGCTACACAACATTTTCACAAAGATATCTCATCAATTCCAAGTACTGGGGTGGAGCCAATTCTAGTGCTCCCATATTTGTTTATTTGGGTGAAGAAGAACCCATAGATGGTGACGTTATGTTCATTGGTTTTCTCTCTGAGAACGCTGCTTCCTTTAATGCTCTCATAGTGTATATAGAGGTACTACATACAGCACATGCACTGTCTATTTTAACTGATATTCAATAATCCATTGATTCTAAGATTTAGCATATTCTGATTTCTTTTATTTTTATATCAGCACCGGTACTATGGGAAGTCGGTTCCATTTGGATCCCTCAAAAAAGCAATAAAGAATGCAAACATTAGAGGGTATTTCAACTCTGCTCAAGCTTTAGCAGATTATGCAGCAGTCATCACACACATAAAGAAAACATTAAATGCCCAAAAGTCCCCAGTGATTGTAATTGGGGGATCATATGGTGGAAGTAAGTTCCTCAAGAAATCTTGGCGTTCCACACATACAAATATACTGTCATTTATATCTATGCTCATATATTATTTTTGTGCAGTGCTTGCTTCATGGTTTAGGCTCAAATATCCCCACCTGGCCATTGGTGCACTTGCCTCGTCAGCTCCAATTCTCTATTTTGATAAACCACCAAATAGTTACTTCTCTGGTGTCACAAGGGATTTTCGAGTAATACACCATGCTTATCTGTTTCAATGTTTCTATTTTTCACATTAAATGCATTGAAGAAGAAGCTCTAATGAGGATATTGTGTGTGTATATACAGGAAACCAGTGAGACTTGCTATGAAACTATCCTGAAATCATGGTCTGAAATAGAAAGAGTAGCTTCCGAGGCAGATGGTCTTTCCATTCTTAGCCAGAGATTTAACACTTGCCGGTACAAACACTATACTTAGGCTTAAAGTCAGTTGACTCACTCACTGATTAGTGATTGTGTTGGATCATTTTTGTAGTCCTCTGAAGAATTCTAAAGAGTTGATAGACTACTTGTCAGACATGTATGCTGTTGCAGCTCAATACGGTCGACCACCAACGTATCCAATCAATTTGATTTGTGGTGCCATCGATGGAGCCTCTTTTGGTAGTGACATCCTTAGTAAGATATATGCCGGTGTAGTGGCTTCTGAAGGAAATACCACATGCAAATTTAATGGCCCTGTTAATGTAACTGAGACATATATTGGTTGGCCTTGGCAGGTTATTACACTTACTAAGTTACATCTATTTGCTGTTCTTGTATTTTTTTAATTTGGAAATAGTTTAGCAAGGTATCTCAATATAACATTCATGGAGGAGGGTAGGAACTTCTAAATTGCAATCATTCCCATATAAAATCAACTTTCAAATAACTACGAGTAACACAAAGAAACTTCCCAAAAAACATACCTACCCCTAATAAACTTGTAAATCACCAAGGGTAGTATGTTAGGATTGAGAAGAATGGAAGGGAAACACAAGGAAGTGAAGGGAATTATGAAACTTTACTCTTGTTCGGGATTCTAAATTTTAAAGGGAAAAAAATGAAGGATTGTGCAATAACACTCATTAACCTTTTTCTTTCATTAATTTTAATTACCTCAAATTAAAAATTTTTGAAAGAACTCTACAAGAGAAAGAGAAACAAACACTTAACATTTTCTTTCTTTTCCTTCTCTTTTCTTTTAATTCTTTTCCTTCTCTTCTCCTTCTTATTTTCAAAAATACCCTAAATGATTAGTTGCAAGTTGCTATGTTGCTAACAGTGCTTTTGGTATATAGTAATCCTAAGAAATCTATCTAAATAACCCAACTTCTTTTCTACATTTTGAGCTCATTTTTGTAATGACTGGTTAATTATAATGGTAAGAATATATGTATATGAATATTTTTATTAGCCTTAAAGTAATTCGTGACTCTTCTATACATATAGAGATGTAGTGAGATAACGGCACTCTATGGGACGAATGATACAATGTTTCCACCAGACAATTCCACCATGGAGAATTTTGTCATGGAATGCAAGAAATTATATGGTGTCTCACCTCGGCCTAATTGGTTCAGTACTTACTACGGAGGCCATGTAAGCACTTCTTTACCCTGATTTTAACATCCATATAGGCTCATTCTCAAATGGGTTTTCTATATTATAACTAACAAGAAATTGAATAGCTTCCAATTGTGAGTTATTGACACTGATGCTTATGTAACTTCGCTTTGTTTTGGGGTTATTAACATAGGATATCAAATTGTTCCTTCAAAGATTCGGTAGCAACATCATTTTCTCAAATGGGCTAAGAGATCCTCTCAGTAATTGGGGGTAAGTAACCTAAAATACAAAAAACTAATAAGATCTTCAAGTTCAGAACCATAATATGAAAGGGCATTGTGTGAATCTTTGGCATATTTTCAGGGTTCTAGACAACATATCACACAGTATTGTTGCAGTCCATACAGTTAATGGTATCATTCTTTTTTCTTTTTTTTTGCAATTTTCTATCATTTTATATTGAACCAATCAAACAGTATTTTGTGCGTTCAATGAAGAGAAAAGACGAAGAAAAGACATGCTAGCTAGGGTTACCTTTTGATTAGGAATGTTGAATTTTCAGGATCCCATTGCTTGGATATTCTGCGTGCAATGCCAAGCGATCCAGAGTGGTTGATCAAACAACGAGAGGAAGAGGTCAAGATAATTAAAGGGTGGATCAAACAATATTATGTTGATCTTCGAGCACTCAAGGAGTCCTAACAATGTCAGAGCAAATGATGGGACTGATCAACGATGCATCAAAATTCGGTACATAAATAATTGCCACAAATAAATAAAATTGAGTAGCTCATGGGTAATGTATTCAGGCTAAATTATTGTTTTAGTATATGAAATGTATAATTTATTTTAATTTAATCTTTGAATCATAAAAATATTTAATTTAATCATTAAAAAAGATATTATGTCTCAATTTAGTTATTAAAATATTAAATTAAGACATAAAAAGAAATATAATACTTATACATAAATACTAAATTGAGATATAATGTATCTTTAAATGATTAAATTAAATATTTTTATTATTCAAAAATTAAATTGAGACAAATTATATTTTTGATAATTAAAATAATAGTTTAATATAATATTAATACAAAAGTATCTTTTTAAGTCCTTATGTTTGTATTCAGAATTAATTTTGTATTATATGTTTCATTAAAGTTAATTTTATCCTTTATGTTTTCAGAATAACTCAATTTTATTTATTTTTTTGTGAAAGAAGGAATTAAATTAGAAAACAAGAAGCAATAAAGTTTAGTACATCAGAATTACAGCCACAGAAACTAAGGAACCAACTAGAAACAGAGAGACAATAGTACAGAAGTAGGCACCATACCCTTCCTAAATTTTATTTCAAAATTTAACACCACTAAAACTATTAATAAAATAATTTGATTCAACTAAAAACATAGCAAATATAATTTATGTGAATTTTTTATTTGGATTTAAATAAAACTATGTTATTCTGCAAATCTAAGTAAAATCTTGACCTAGTTTATAAAATGATGTAGTTTTTTTTAAAAAAAATATTTGCAAAATTATGTATTTTTATTTAAATGAGTCATATATTTAAATAGGAAAAAAAATTACATAAGTTATAATTGTTACTTATTTAGCTGAGTTAAATTATTTTGTTAGTAATTTTAACAATGTTAAATTATGGAATAAAATTGAGCGAAACTAAGACCTTATAAGACCAAATTGAACCAAATAAAACATGAAAGATAACATAGATCCAAATATATATGTGTGTGTATATGATTATGGCATTGAGATTTTCTACTCATTACTTTGAAAAAAAATTATAATAAAAAAATAAAATAAAATATGTAATATAAAAACATAAAAGAGAGAAATAAATAAAGATATTGAAAAATTAAAAGAGAATAGTGATGAGTTAAATAATAAAAAATATTTAATTATGTGCTATTTTTATATCTTTGTCATTATATTTTTTTGATTAAAAATCAACACATATGATTTATAGAATTCATCTATCTCATAATTTATTTATTTTTTAAGTTTTTACTTACTTTATTTTGATTAAAGAATTTAATAGCAAAAATATAAAGAACTATATATAAGTATAGTACTTAAATAATTTTTTATTATTTAATTTATTATTTTAAAATTTAATAATTGATAATTTAAATTATCTTTCAAAAATTAAAAAAAATAGCATGTACTTTTGTGCATATGAAGCATCTAATATATATATATATATATATATATATATATATATTATAATGTCTTTGAAGTCTTCTCGTTGATAGTCTAAAAAGTTATATATTATATAATATATAATATAAAATTAAATATCTAATATGGGGAGAGAGAAGAGAAAAGATAAAGATAATTGAAAGTTAGACCTATAATTGTAGAATAAGACAAGTAATTGAATTTAAACTAATGAAGAGTTTGGGTAATTAGTAGAGGTAAGCATTTGTTTAGTTTGGACCAACTAACCAATCGAATCTGCCTAATTGGATGGTTAAAAAAGTTATATAATCAATCTAGTATTTTTTGCATCAACTGATTTAATCTAAACTAACTTTGATCGGTAAAATATTAAAGATTAATATTTTTTAATTTCAAATATAAAAATAAACATTTTTAACGATAAAACTAAATTTAAAATTATTTTAAGGCAATTATAAAATAATTATAACCATTAAATAAAATATTTATAGTAAATAATAATAATAATAATAATATATTTAAAGTTTTAATTAGATAATATATAATATAATATAATATATTAATGTTTAGGTTCAGCTTGATTTAGATGAAAAATAATATCATTTAATAATTGAATTGATTTAATTAATTTTGATAATTTTTTATTTAATCCATCCAATCAAATAATAGATTTTGGTTGGATGAGATAAATTTGGATTGGTATGAATTTGATCAATCCCCACTCAAAAATTAGCTAAACTAGTAAAATAAATAAAATTTAAAATTTTTATTATAAATTTACTTATCTTTTTAATTAAAAATATTAATAATGATAATAATAATAATAATTTTTGTTATAAGTTTATTTTATATTTTTAAATAATTTATTAATATCAACTAAAATATTTAAAAATAAAAATATATAATTCAATAATACATAAAATTTTAATTATATGTTTTAATAAAAAAAACTTATAATTACTATAAAAATCATTTTTTATTAAACATAATAAATAATCTGTGTCTCCATTTTTATTTTTATTTTTCTCACTATCTCTTGTTATTTCTTCTTTATTTTTAAAACATTCACTCATCTCTTTTTTTTTTCTCTCTTTCTTATCCTTTTTTCTCCTCTCACATTATTTAGGACTTGTTTGAATACAATTTTTAAAAATCCTTTTTAGGTTTTTAAAAACATAAAAACAAAAAAAAATTGTTTAAATAACTATTTTTATAAAAATAAATAGAATGTTTATTTTAAAAATAAAAAGTACAAACCAATTAAATTATTTTTAAACTCTAGTTTTTTAAA
This sequence comes from Senna siamea, assembly GCA_031216115.1. Classification (NCBI taxonomy): domain Eukaryota; kingdom Viridiplantae; phylum Streptophyta; class Magnoliopsida; order Fabales; family Fabaceae; genus Senna; species Senna siamea. The sequence continues at coordinate 19,211,933 of CM062356.1, forward strand.
ATAAAAAAGATAATTTTTTTTATTATTAACATGTATATAATAATATAAATACATAAAAATAATATATACTAACATGAATTCTCATAAATAATTTTATAAAATAATTTAAAAAATAACAAAACAACGTTCAAGTAAGTTAATTTTTTCTTTCTAAGAGATTTTGTTTCCAAGCAATTTTATTTCTTTTTTTAATATTTTTTCTTTATTATTTTTCACTATCCTTTTCACTTTTCAATTTTTTTCTTCTTTATCTTTATTTATGTCTTTTTTTAGTAGACTTGATAACGAACCGGGTTCACTAAAAAGTGGGCTGAGTTTTCATATGTATATACTGAAAAAATATAAGCCTGAGCCTAAGCTTGATTTTAAGTATATTATTCAAGTCAAGCCTGAACCCGAATAACAAAAGAAAAGTCTGTCTGGCCCAAATTTAAAACTTTTCAAAAATAAAAATTAATTATGTATTCTATTATTTATTTAATATAAGTTAAACTAAAGTATAAAATAACATTTGTAAGCTATAAACTTAAATTAAAAATGCATTATATTTAAATTTTTTTCATAAAATCATAAATTATTAATAATAAATTATTAATTATAATTATTTTTATATATAATATATTTTTATAAAGTGAAATAAAACAAAAAATATGAAGTTTTCTTATTGATTATAAAAAATATTAAGTTTAAATAAATTTTTATATTTTATATTCTAATATATAAAATTTTTGTTAAATATTTATTTAAAAAAATAATTCAAGCTTTCGAGTCAGATTTAAAAAAAAAAAGGTCAAGCCTAACTCTAAATTAATCAAACTTTTTTATTCAAATTTATATTATATTTTTATCAGGCCAAGTGAACTTTCAAGCCTATGATTAAGTTTATTTTTTATGATTAAATCTATTTTTCAAAGAACGTAACACACATCATTCTTTACATTTCCTCTTTCTCCTTTTTTTTTTTTTCTTATTCTTGCAATATATATATATATATATATATATATATATATATATATATATATGGCGATTTGAATCGATCTAGTGTTGGTATATATTTTTGTGTATACAAAATTTTTAGAATATCTATATTATAATGGCTCAAGATTTTTTAGTTATTAATCTTATAAATTATATATTTTTAGAGACATCTTAAAATTTTAATTTATTAAAAATTTTAAAAACTATCTTCTATATTATCAAAAATATTTTTAATTAATAGATATATATATATATATATATATATATATATAAAATTGTATAGCTTTCTATTTATTGGATTCTAACGTCATAGATTAACACATAAAATTAAAATAATGTAAGAATGAAGAGTTAAAATAACTAAAAATACCAAAGTTAAAATTCTCTTGTTACTCAATTTTATTATTTTTAAAATTTAATTTATTTAAAAATTATCTTGTAATTTATCTCTTTACGTAATTTTTGTATTTGTTAAAAAAGAAGAGTGTAATTATATTTTTTTCTTTTATCATCTGTCTAATACGTTAACTCCGACTGCAAAGTGCATATAGAAGTTGGAAGAGTTGAGATTAAGCAAAACTAATATTGAAAAACTCGAAATGGACTAGCAAGTGAACAAAAAATATTTCTTTGGGAAGTTGTAATAATAAAAAATTTGAGATTTCTTTTTGTTAGATATATCTAATAAAAATTTTTTCTCAAATATGAGAAAGTTCCATTTTTTTTAAAAAAAATGGTAAATTATAGTTCATTATGATGTGATATGTTAGCCATTAGTGACTGACTATGTTGTTATTTAAAAATTTACATTCCAATATCTTATAATTTGGGCTTTTTCACCAATTACCATTTAATAAAATATAAAAATCCAAAAATCTTATTTTCGGAAAGCTATTTCTCTCAAACTCTCATTTTTGCCCTTTAATATAACTATTTCATCTGGGCTTCAAACAAATTACGTAGAAGATGTCTAGAAGGATTAGCTTTTATTCAAAAAGAATTTGGACTTAATCCATTTGGTATTCAAACAAAAAAGGTTCATTATTATTTCCTTTTTAAAAAAAGGTGCACCTACAAACTAGGCCTATCACTTTAAATATTTATTTTATAACATCAATAATTAAAATATTTTAAAAATATTATAATAATTTTATGACCTTTTGTCATTAATTTTTAAAATATATATTATATAATATAAAATAAAATAAAAAATATGTAATGTCCCATATTATGAGAGAGGAGAAAGAAAATAAAAATAATAAAAAATTATAATAAAAGGGTATTAATTTAAATAATTTATCATTATTTAATTTATTATTTTAAAATATAATAATTATTTTTTATATTATATTTTAAAAATTAAAAAAATTGACATGTATTTGTATAATAATTATTATTAGAGATTTTACATGTACAAAAGTGTATATCATTTTTTTATTTTTAAAATATAATATAAAATAATAATTATTTAATTTTAAAATAATAAATTAAATAATTAAGAGTTATTTAACTCTTCATTATTCTCTTATAAATTTTTATTATTATTAATTTATCTCTTTTATATCTTTACATCACATATTTTATTTTATATCTTACATTATAAAATATCTTAATTTTTAAACCAATAATGAGAATAACCCAGTGCTATCGTATGCGTCATTCTCCTCTTCTTATTAGTGATTGATTTATTGTATATAAATATCTAATAAAGTAAATTTATTATTGGATAAAATATAAAATATTTCCTTAAATTTTGGTTTACGTGTAAAAAATTCAGTCAATTTTAATTTTTGACTAATAACTCTTTGAAGTTTCATTTATCTCTAAAGGAATTCCAAATGCTATTAATTCATATAGACATCATATTTAAATGGCATATTAAAAAGGATAAATTTGTCATTTTCATTAAAATGACCTCTTCTTCTGCCCCTTCTAGGGCTTACCCTCTTTCCTTTTCAACCTTCTTTTAGTCTCTTACCCACATTTTTGTTCCTCTTTTGCTACTTTTTCTCTAGTGCTGCCTAGCCTCTTTTGCTATACTTGTAAGCTTAAGGAACCACCATAACCACTTCGACCATGAGAGACCCATGATTCAAGCCAACCAGAGCACTTGCGTAAAGGGTTTGATCTTGCCAGAATAAAAAAATTCAATCAAAAACTATGTATAGAATAATAAAAATCACAATATCGCATCACAGAAAAAGACTTGTAAAACAAAGAAGAAGAACAAAAAAAAACACATAAAAACTAGAATTAAGGAGAGTCCTTGTGGTTATGACTATGAACATGACTAAGACCTTACAAGAATAAAACAATTTCTATAAAAAAAAATTATATATATATCAAAGACACAAATCCATCACACAAACCCAAAACTAAAGGGAGTGCTTCTATTTAATTATGAACATATGAATGAATAAACGAAGAAGATCGAGGACTAACTTCCTTATAGTTTGGGAAAGGCAAGTTCGCAACATGGTTAGACTTTTGTATTGAAATGGAAGAAAGGGTCATGAGAAGAGAAGGTTTTGGGATTAAAATTACACATTTATTCTTGCTGATGTGTCATTTAAATATGATATTTAAATAAATTTAATAGTATTTAGAATTTTTTATACATAAATTAAAGTTTAAAGAATTATTAGTCAAAAATTAAAGTTGAGAGAATCTTTTGCACATGAGCTAAAGTTTAAAAAAGTCTTTTACATTTTACCATTTTTAGTCTAAACGTTATATACATTTTTCATATTTTAAATGTAAATTACTTTTCTTTTAGATATTTATTTATATTTAAAAAGTAAAAATATATATATAGCTTTTAGATCAAATAATAAATTTATTTTTTGATAAAAAATAATAAATTTAGTTTACTAGAGATCTATAAAAAATTTTCACTTGTTAAATATAACTCTCTAATAAAAAAAATAGAAAAAACCTCTAAACGATCATAATATACTAAAAGTGTCACATGCATAAAAGTGCATGCCAATTTTTATTTTAACTTTTTAAATATAATATAAAAAATAAATATTATATTTTAGAAATATAAATTAAATATTGAGTAGTTATTTAACTTTTAACTCTTTCATTGTAATTGATCTCATTTTATCTTTATGTTTTATCTTTTATTTTTTTACATTATATATTTTATTTTATATAATATATATATATGAAATTCTTCTTAAACTTTGAGCTGATGATCAAAAATAATCTTTTAGAGATAAAAAATTAAAAAAATTGGCCTCACCTTCTTCATCTTCTTCAACACCATTTGGATTACAGACTAATGAAGATGACTATTTCGACATCAATTTAAATAATAATGAAGTCTAAGAACACTATTATTATCTCTATAAAATATTATTTTGAAGTCTTTATCTTTGTCAAAGATTTTTATCAAATTATTACTATTCATGTAATAATAACCAAATAGAATAAAAATCTTAAATCGTATTTTTAAATAGTGACCTTTTATATAAATATATATATATATTATTCTCTCATCAATTGATCATGAATTTATTATTTTATTTTTATGATTAACTTGATTTATATAATTTTTTATAAACTTAATATAAGAATGTTTCTAGGTGTTCATCGCGAGGTTCCACCACTTGCATCATGGCATCGTTTTCTATCCATCAATTAGTGAAAGAAAACAAGAAAGGGCAATTGCAATTCATAAATAAGTAGAATACATTGAGAATCCAAAAAAAATAAGTAGATGGAAAAGTATTTCATTCTTCCCTAAATAATATTTTAGCCAAAATTAATTTTTAATAAAATTAATTCTTTAACTTTACACGATCATTTAATTTTTTTTATTATCTTTATTAATTAATGTAATTTTTATATAAATATAATTTGTATATATTAGTAATAAAATAAATTATACATAAATATCATGTAAATTTAATCTTGTTAAACCAGTTAGTAAAAAAATTTAAATAATATAAAACAATTATTAAACTAATTTTTATGCAACTTAAGAAATTTTTAGACGTTTTTAATTTTTTAAAATTAACTGAATTTACATTTTATAAAAAAAATCAACTTAACAAATTTCTCACAAGTGTCATTCTCATCGTTTTCTATCCATAAATTAGAGAAAGAAAATGAGAAAAAGCAAATACAAGTAGAAGGTTGTGATTGTGTACTAAAACAAAATGGATTGCATGTGGTCATTACAGAACAATCAAACACAGAAATTATTTTTATTATTTCTATAAATAACTTGATTTATATATATATATATATATATATATACAGTTAACCAATTTATGAATTTTTCTACAAGTGTCATGGTCAAGGCTTTTTTATCCACCAATCAGAGAAAGAAAACGAGAAAGAGAAATTGCAATTCACAATTAAGTAGAATGCTATGGTTTTGGATTGAGAATCCTTAAAAACCAAAAATAGTCGTTGGCTGTCATTTCAAAGGATGGCAAAGACAATGACTCAATTTATATATTTTTCCTTTATCAATTCAGTTAATTGTTTAAATTATTTATATCTAAATTTAATCAATATATATCTATAGTGAAACATAAATAGTAAACAATATAAAATATTAAAATATAAATTACATCAAGTGGGTAAAAAAGTATGGTCACTAAGACTAATAACTCAGATGACAATATGGGGAGAAATATAATTAGTGTCAAGGGTTGATATTTTCTTAATTTTTTAATTATTTTTAGAAAGATATGCCAAACCACTGGTTTTCTTTAATTATCTTAATTTATACATTTTTCATAAACTTAGTCAAAACTAAGAATTTTTATCACAAGTGTCATGGTCATCCTGAGTTCCCTGGCTTATACGATACTCACTTTTTTCTATCAAACAAGTATTGAAAGAAAAGGAGAAAGGTCAATTGCAATATAGAAAGTTATGGTTGTACATTAAAAATCCAAAAAGCAAATAATAATAATTATAATAATTATAATTATAATAATAATAATGGATTTGTGGTCATCGATCAAAGATAGTAAGGACGATGATTAGATGGTAATGCCTCTCACATTATAAATATCAAAATTGAATTCCAGAAAACCTCATTCAATTTAATTTTATCAAATTGAATTGGTTGAATTTAAACGTAGTTTACATATAAATATTGTAAATAAAAATAAAAATAATAAATTGAACATTTTTTTCCTAATTAATAGGTATTTTGGCAATGAAATTAAAAAAAAAAAACCCACTAATTATAGACATTAGTAACTAGGCCTAATACCAAAAAATGATTTTGAATAATGAATGAAATTGTTTAGCTAGGTATTTTTGCATTCATTTTTGTTTTAAAAAAAAAGACACTAATTAACTTTGATATGAACAATTTTTCCTACTCAAAGATCAGGTTAACCAAAATTTTTTTGCCAAAATTAAAGAACTTTAATTGTTAGGAAATAGCAAGAAAATTAAACAATTTTTATACTCAATATCTTAGTGCCAAACTAAAGTTGTTTCCTAAATTTCTGATGACTTACATTTTAGAGTCAATAATTGTGCAAAAGATGATGGTGAAGCCTAGCTACAATTGGTACATGACAGAATATCCTTATCCCTCTCCTCATGTTTGAAAATTATATGACTAACAAAACTTTTGAGGATATCATGCTATAAGGATGTCTTAAGATCCATATTTGAAACTTAAAAGAAACCATAAAGCCATTCTGCTCCTTAATTGCAATGGAACACCCCTTCTTCTCATTTCAATACCTTCTGATTTCTTTCATATACTCAACCTATTTAATTGCAACACAATCTTTAATGATTCCAAGGTTGAGCCCCATTGGGGATATAATCTTACGCCACCCTGCACCTCTGGCGGCAAATGATATACAGGATTTCAAAACATTCTATTATAGACAAACACTGGATCACTTCAACTATAGACCTGAAAGCTACACAACATTTTCACAAAGATATCTCATCAATTCCAAGTACTGGGGTGGAGCCAATTCTAGTGCCCCCATATTTGTTTATTTGGGCGCAGAAGCACCCATAGATGGTGACGTTATGTTCATTGGTTTTCTCTCTGAGAACGCTGCTTCCTTTAATGCTCTCATAGTGTATATAGAGGTACTATATACAGCACATGCACTTTCTATTTTAACTGATATTCAATAGTCCATTGATTCTAAGATTTAGCATATTCTAATTTCTTTTCTTTTTATATCAGCACCGGTACTATGGGAAGTCAGTTCCATTTGGATCCCTCAAAAAGCAATAAAGAATGCAAACATTAGAGGGTATTTCAACTCTGCTCAAGCTTTAGCAGATTATGCAGCAGTCATCACACACATAAAGAAAACATTAAGTGCCCAAAAGTCTCCAGTGATTGTAATTGGGGCATCATATGGTGGAAGTAAGTTCCTCAAGAAATCTTGGCGTTCCACACATACAAATATACTGTCATTTATATCCATGCTCATATATTATTGTTCTGCAGTGCTTGCTTCATGGTTTAGGCTCAAATATCCCCACCTGGCCTTTGGTGCACTTGCCTCGTCAGCTCCAATTCTCTATTTTGATCAACCACCAAATAGTTACTTCTCTGGTGTCACAAGGGATTTTCGAGTAATACACCATGCTCATCTGTTTCATTGTTTCTAGTTTTCACATTAAAAGCATTGAAGAAGAAGCTCCAATGAGGATATGGTGTGTGTATATGCAGGAAACCAGTGAGACTTGCTATGAAACTATCCTGAAATCATGGTCTGAAATAGAAAGAGTAGCTTCTGAGGCAAATGGTCTTTCCATTCTTAGCCAGAGATTTGATACTTGCCGGTAAAAACACTATACTTAGTCTTAAAGTCAGTTAACTCACTCACTGATTAATGATTGCATTGGACCATTTTTGTAGTTCTCTGAAAAATTCTGAAGAGTTGATAGACTACTTGGCATACATGTATGCTGTTGCAGCTCAATACGGTCGACCACCAACGTATCCAGTCAATTTGATTTGTGGTGCCATCGATGGAGCCTCTTTTGGTAGTGACATCCTTAGTAAGATATTTGCTGGTGTAGTGGCTTATGAAGGAAACACCACATGCAAAGTTAATGGCCCTGTTAATGTAACTGAGACAGATATTGGTTGGCCTTGGCAGGTTATTACACTTACTAAGTTACATCTACTTGCTGTTCTTGTATTGTTTAATTTGGAAATAGTTTAGCAAGGTATCTCAATATAACATTCATGGAGGAGGGCAGGAACTTCTAAATTGCAATCATTCCCATATAAAATCAACTTTCAAATAACTACGAGTAAGACAAGAAACTTCCTAAAAACATACCTACCTCTAAACTTGTAAATCACCAAGGGTAGTATGTTAGGATTGAGAAGAATGAAAGGGAAACAAAAGGAAAGGAAGGGAATTATGAAACTTTCCTCCTGTTGGGGATTCTAAATTTTGAAAGGAAAAAATGAAGGATTTTGTAATAACACTCATTAACCTTCCTCTTTTATTAACTTCAATTATTTTAAATTAAAAAATTTTGGAAGAACTCTAAACAAGATAAAGAGAAACAAGTACTTAACATTTTCTTTCTTTCCTTTCTCTTTTCTTTTAATTCCTTTCCTTCTATTCTCCTCCTTATTTTCAAAAATACCCTAAAGGCTTAGTTGCAGGTTGCTTTGTTGCTAAGAGTGCTTTTTGGTACATAGTAATACTAAGAAATCTATCTAAATAACCCAACTTGCAATGTTCGTTTGAGCTCATTTTTCTAATGACTGGTTAATTATAATGGTAAGAATATATGTACATGAATATTTTTATTAGCCTTAAAATGATTCGTGACTCTTCTATACATATAGAGATGCAGTGAGATAACGATACTCTATGGGACGAATGATACAATGTTTCCACCATACTCTTCCACCATGAAGAGCTTTGTCAAGAAGTGCAAGAAATTATATGGCGTCTCACCTCGGCCTAATTGGGTCAGTACTTACTACGGAGGCCATGTAAGCACTTCTTTACCCTGATTTTAAAATCCATATAAGCTCATTCTCAAATGGGTTTTCTATATTATAACTAACAAGAAATTGAATAGCTTCCATTCGTGAGTTATTGACACTTATGCTGAAGTAACTTCGTTTTGTTTTGGGGTTATTAATATAGGATATCAAATTGTTCCTTCAAAGATTCGGTAGCAACATCATTTTCTCAAATGGGCTAAGAGATCCTTACAGTAATGGAGGGTAAGTAACCTAAAATGCAAAAAACTAATAAGATCTTTAAAGTTTAGAACTATAATATGAAAGGGCATTGTGTGAATCTTTGGCATATTTTCAGGGTTCTAGACAGCATATCACACAGTATTGTTGCCGTCCATGCAGTTAATGGTATCATTTTTTTTTTGCAATTTTCTGTCATTTTATATTAAACCAATCAAACATTATTTTGCGTGCTCAATGAAGAGAAAAGACGAAGAAAAGAAACACTAGTTAGGGTTACCTTTTGATTGGGAATGCTGAATTTTCAGGATCCCATTGCTTGGATATTCTGCGTGCAATGCCAAGCGATCCAGAGTGGTTGATCAAACAACGAGAGGAAGTGGTCAAGATAATTAAAGGGTGGATCAAACAATATTATGTTGATCTTCGAGCACTCAAGTGGTCCTAACAATGCCAGAGCAAATGATGAGATTGATCAACAATGCATCCAAGTTCGGTACATAAATAATTGTCGCATCCAAGTTCGGTACATAAATAATTGCCGCACATAAATAAAATTGAGTAGCTCATGGGTAATGTATGCAGTTATACTTTGTTTTTATTTAGTCTTTAAATTATAAAAATATTTAATTTAATCGTTAAAAAATATATTATATCTCAATTTAATTATTAAAATATTAAAATAAAATATATATAAAAAATATAATATTTTTATATAAGAATTAAATTAAGATATAATATATTTTTAAATAATTAAATTAAATATTTTTATAATTTAAAGATTAAATTGAGATAAATTATATTTTTAATAATTAAAATAATAATTTAATTTAATATTAACACAAAAGTATCTTTTGATGTCTTTATGTTTGTATTCAGAATTAATTTTGAATTATATGTTTCATTAAAGTTAATTTTATCCTTTATGTTTTCAGAATAACTCAATTTTATTTCTTTTTTTTGTAAAATAAGGAATTAAATTAAAAAACAAGTAGCAATAAAGTTTAGTACATCAGAATTACAGCCACAGAAACTAAGGAACCAACCAGAAACAGAGAGACAATAGTATGCAAGTGGGCACCATGCCCTTCCTAAATTTTATTTCAAAATTTAACACCACTAAAACTATTAATAAAATAATTTGATTCAACTAAAAACATAGCAAATATAATTTATGTGAATTTTTTTTCTATTTGGATTTAAATAAAACTACGTCATTCTGCAAATCTAAGTAAAATCTTGACCTAATTTATAAAACAATGTAGTTTTTTCAAAAAAAAAATATTTGCAAAATTATATATTTTTATTTAAATGAGTCATATATTTAAATAGGCAAAAACAAATTACATAAGTTGTAATTGTTACTTGTTTAGCTCAGTTAGATTATTTTGTTAGTAATTTTAATAATGTTAAATTATAGAATAAAATTGAGCTACACTAAAACCTTATAAGACAAAATTGAACGAAATAAAACATGAAAGATAATATAGATTCAATATATATATATATATATATATATATAATATTGTGGCATTGAGATTTTCTACTCATTAGTTTCAAAAAAAAAATTATAAAAAAATAAAATAAAATTTGTAATATGAAGACATAAAAGAAAAAAATAAATAAAGATATTGAGAAATTAAAAGAGAATTAGTGAAGAATTAAATAATAGAAAAAAATTTAATTAGGTGTTATTTTTATATCTTTGTCATTGAATTTTTCGATTAGAAATCAACACATATATAATATATAAAATTCATCTATCTCATAATTTTTTTTTGGTTAAATTTTTACTTATTTTATTTTGATTAGAGAATTTAATAACAAATATATAAAGAACTACCTATAAGTGTAGTCCTTAAATAATTTTTTATTATTTAATTTATTACTTTAAAATTTAGTAATTATTATTTTATATTATACTTCAAAAATAAAAAAAAAAGTGACGCATACAAAGCATCTAATATATATATATATATATATATATATATATATATATTATAATATCTATCTATCTCATAATTTATTTTTTGTTAAATTTTTACTTGCTTTATTTTAAGTAGAAAATCTAATAACAAAAATATAAGGAACTACCTATAAGTGTAGTCCTTAAATAATTTTTTATTATTTAATTTATTATTTTAAAATTTAATAATTATTATTTTATATTATACTTCAAAAATTAAAAAAAAGTGACATATTTTTGTGCATACAAAGCATCTAATATATATATATATATATATATTATAATATCTATGAAATATTTTGGTCAATAATCTAAAAAGTTATATATTATAAAATATATAATATAAAAGTAAATATCTAATGTGGGGAGAGAGATGAGTATTAATTTACTTTGAGCCATCTAACCAATGAAACTTACCTAATTAGATGGTTAAAAAAGTTATACAATTAATATAATATTTTTTGCATCAACTGATTCAATCTAAACTGACTTTGATTAGTAAAATATTAAATATTAATATTTTTTTTAATTTTAAATATGAAAATAAACATTTTTAGCCATAAAAATAAATTTAAAATTATTTTAAGGCAATTATAAAACAATTATAACCATTAAATAAAATATTTATATTAAATAATAAAAATAATATATGTAATGTTTTAATTTATAGATAATATATAATAAATAATATAATATATTAATCATTTGGGTTCGCTTTGATTTAGATGAAAACCATCATTATCTAATAATCTAATTAATTTAATCAATTTTGATAATTTTTATTTAATCCATCCAATCAAATAATTGATTTTGGTTGGATTAGTTGGGATCAATTTAGATTGGATTGAATTTGATCAATCCCTCCCTCAAAAAATTAGTTAAATTGGTAAAATAAATAAAATTTAAAATTTTTATTATAAATTTACCTATCTTATTAATTAATAATAATAATAATACTAATTTATGTTATAAGTTTATTTTCTATTTTTAAATAATTTAATAATATCAACTAAAATATTTAAAAATAAAAATATATAATTCAATAATACATAAAATTTTAATTATATGTTTTAATAAAAAAACTTATAATTACTATAAAAATTATTTTTTTATTAAACATAATAAATAAACTGTGTCTCCATTTTCCTTTTTATTTTTCTCACTATCTCTTGTTATTTCATCTTTATTCTTAAAACATTCACCCATCCCCTGTTTTCTTTTTCTTTCTTTTCCTTTTTTCTCCTCTCACATTATTTAGGACTTATTTGAATACAATTTTTAAAAATTCTTTTTAGGTTTGTAAAAACATAAAAATGAAAAAAATATTTGAATAACTATTTTTTATCAAAATAAATAGAATGTTTATTTTAGAAATAAAAAATACAAAACAATTAAATAATTTTTAAACTCTAGTTTTTTAAAATAAAATAAATAATTTTTATTATTATTAACATATATATAATAATATAAATACATAAAAATAATATATACTAACATGAATTCTCATAAATAATTTTATAAAATAATTTAAAAAATAAAAAAATCAAACAAAACAACATTCAAATAAGTTATATTTTTTTTTCCAAGCAATTTTCTTTCTTCTTCTAATATTTTCTCTTTATTATTTTTCACTAACCTTTTCAATTTTCAATTTTTTCCCTCCTCTATCTATATCTATTTCTTTTTTAGTAGACTTGATCACGGACCAAACTCGTTAAAATGTGAGCTGAGTTTTCATATGTACATATTGAAAAAATATAAGTCTATGCCTGAGCCTGATTTTAAGTGTATTATTAGAGTCAGGCCTGAACCCAAATAACAAAAAAGTTTGTCTGTCCCAAATTTAAAATTTTTTGAAAATAAAAATTAATTATATATTACATTTTTTATTTAATATGAGTTAAACTAAAGTATGGTATAATATTTGTAAGCTATAAACTTAAATTAAAAGTATTAATAAATTAAAAATACGTTATATTTAAATTTTTTACATAAAATCATAAATAATTAATAATAAATTATTAATTATAATTATTTGTATATATAATATATTTTTATAAAGTGAAATAAAACAAGAAATATGAAGTTTTCTTATTGGTCATAAAAAATATTAAGTTTAAATTTTTTTTATATTTTATATTCTAATATATATAATTTTTGTTAAATATTTATTTAAAAAAAATTCAGACTCTCGGGGTTGGGCTTAAAAAAAGCTTGAACCCAACTCTAATTTAATCAAACTTTTTTTTTGGGCTTTTATTTTCAGACTTATATTATATTTTTATCAAGCTAAGTGAATTTTTAAACCTATAATTAAGTTTATTTTTTATGATCAAGTCTCTTTTTAAAGAACGTTACACACATTATTCTTTACCTTCTCTCTTTCTCTTTTCTTTTCTTTTTTTGTTCTTGCAATATATATATATATATATAGCAATTTGAATTGATCTAGTGTCTAAGACGGTTGGATCATTGGGTTAGTTCAATTACAAAAGTATTGCTTAGTGTAATACCCTTAATTTAAGTGGCTTAAATTAATAATTTTGATTCATGGTGTTGATAATTCTTATAAAGAATTGGCTTAAGGAAGGGAAATTTCACTTGCATAATTAAATGACTAAATTGTTTAGATTCAAAAGGCAAAACCCTTGCTTCTTTTGTATTTAGCCTAAATACTAAAGGAAGAACCATTAAAATTTTATGCAAGTAAATGTTAATGCCACATGTAAGGCTTGCAAAATAAATAAACATATGTGTGTGCCTTGCTTGGAGTTTACGTGAGAGGGGAATGGGTGCAAGGTGCATGTGTGTGAATCTTGCATGCATACCATGTGAAGGGAAATGGAAAGTGGGAAGAGAATTAAAAATATATATATATATACTAAGGTTTCTTGTGGAAGTGGGAAAATGTAAACTTGCAAGAAAATGAACACTAAGGCAACAAGCAATCTAATAGATGTAGAATTTTATACAAAACTAGTGGCTAGTGGGATGCACCTAATGTATAGGAAGGAAGAAAAAAAAAAGGAAAACTAATTTACAAGCAACCCAAAAAGAAAAATAAGGAAATGAAAGAAAAAAAGAGGGAGGCATACCATAATCCCCACACTTGAAAATAAGGGAAAGGAGAGAAAGAAAATAAGAAGGAAGAAAAGAGAGGGAGAATGTGAGACATCAAGGGAGAATTGAGAGATCAAAGAAAGAGGAAGTAAAGAAGAACTCAATGGAGAAACCAAGGAAATCAAAGGAAAGGCCAAGAATATTTTCTCTAGCCCACTTCCAAGGTAGATTAGCAATTTGTTAAATTCTTATTCCATGATTGAGTATGCATGTTCAATGATATAGCTTCCATGGAATTTGAACCCATGTTTACACTCTTGATTTAGGAAAAATTTAATGAAACTTGCATGATAAAGATAGAAGGTGGCTAATGCTAATATCTAAATTATTGTTTCCTTGAGATCATGAGAGGACTTAGATTTAGAAATTTATTTAATGTTTTGGTTAGCTTGGTTTACTATTCTTAATATTGTAGTGGACTTATTATTTCCATGATGAAATTAATGGGGTTATTAAACATTTATGATTGCTAATAAAAATGCATGTGATTATGGGAAATTACTAGGAAAATTATTGAAATTTTTAGAAGGAAAATATACATGAAAATTAATTTCTAAGTAAAGGAAATTATTGTGGAAGGGATTAGAATTTAAAAAAAAGAAAATATATATAATGGAATTAATTTCCAAGAAAAGGAAATTATTAGGAAAATTATTAGAATTCCTAGAAAGAAAATGTACAATAGAACTAATACCAAGAAAGAGAAAATTAGTATTGAAAATATTAGAATTTTTAGAAAGAGAATATACATGAGAATTAATTTCCAAGAAACGAAAATTTATTATGAATTACTATTGAAGTTTTAGAAGGAAAAAAAATGCACATTAGAATTAATTTCCAAGATAAGAAAATTATTATTGAAGTTATTGAAATTTTATAAAGAAAAAAATGCCCATTAGAATTAAATTCCAAGAAAAGACAATTATTATTGTAGTTGTTGAAATTTTAGAAGGAAAAATGCACATTTGTATAAATTTTCAAGAAAAGAAAAATTATTATTAAAATTATTAAAATTCTTAGAAGAAAAATGTATATTGGAATCAACTTCCAAGAAAGGAAATTAATATTGAGATTATTAGAGTTTTATAGGAAAATGTACCTTAGAAATTGTTTCTAAAAAAAATAGAAATTATTCCTTAAATATTGAATTTTTCATAAGAAATGTTAAATATACTCCACATAGGCGCCTTAGCGAGGCGTGGTCAAAGGTGCTCCATGCCCACGACCTAGTGCTCATGATTTTAATCTATGCATGACCGAGGGTCCACGATTTATAAGGTGTGGCCAAAGGTGCTCCACACGGGACCTAGTGCTCACGATTACGCTCTATATGTGGCCGAGTGCTCATGATTTACGAGGTATGGCTAAAGGTGCTCCACACGGGCAGCTTAGCGAGGCGTGGCAAAAGGTACTCCATACCCATGACCTAATGCTCACGATTACGCTATATACGTGGCCAAGTATCCACGAATTACAAGGTGTGGCCGAAGGTGCTCCACATGGGTGACCTAGGGAGGTGTGGCCGAAGGTGTTCCGCACCCGTGACCTAGTGTTCACGTAACACACATAAACACTCTGATAATTTTGTAATAAATCATTAAGCTTATAAGAATACGTGTTATTCGAGAAGATATGTAATCTTCGTTAACTTCTAAATTTATCATGCAATGATTGCCAGTTTACAGTTATGTGTAATATTACGTCTAAAATCAAGGATGTAGATTGAATGTTTTGGTGCTTGCACCCTGGTACATATTAGTTTTTTTTAAACTATGAATTGCTGAGCTAATGGGAAACTTTTGTTTCTCATCTATATGCTAACATGTATCAGATACGGATGCGTAGCAGGGCCACGGGGTAGCAGTCTCTTTTGATTGAGTATGATTTTTGTAATCCCCTATTTTGGGTCCTAGCTAGAACTGATTTAGAATAGGACTATATTTTGATTATATACATGAGTTGTATTTAGGGTATACAGAAAAAACAAATATTTGAAGGGTCAGACCATCCTTCATTTATACAGGAGTCTGAGTGATAGACCTATTGTCTCCTAACTTCTAATGGTCGGGTACTTCATATATCTGAGGATGTAACTTATCAGCATGTAATGGAAATTACTAGACCTGTATTTATTTGAATTTTATGAAAGTTTTTAATTTTCGCTGTGTAGTGTAGTATTTTTATTCTGTTGTGCATGTAAGTTTTTATTCTGAGCCAAGGATCCCAAACATAATCTGCTTAATATAATTGAATGTTATAACTACTCAGATACTAACAAAATCAAGGATAAGGATAATGTACCGAACATATCTCTTGATATTGGAGTTAACAATAAGACTAAATAGGAGCGTTACACTTAGAACAAAACAATAAAAATTTAATTAACTTCTTATTATTTAATTTATTATTTTAAAATCTAATATTTATCATTTTATAAATTTTAAAAATGGTATATATTTTTGTGGATACAAAAGTTTTAGTATATTTATATTATAATGGTTCAAGATCTTCTGGTTCTTAATCTCACAAATTATATATTTTTATAGGCATCTTAAAATTTTAATTTATTTAAAATTTTAAAAATTATATTTTATATTATCAAACATATTTTTAATTAATATATATATAATTTTATAGATTTCTATTTATTGGATTCTAATGTCATAGATTAACACAAAATAAAAATAATATGTAAGAATGAAGAGTTGAAATAACTAAAAATAACAAGTTAAAATTCTCTTGTTACTCAATTTTATTATTTTTAAAATTTAATTTATTTAAAAATTCTCTTGTAATTTATCTCTTTATGTAATTTTTTTATTTGTTAAAAAATAAGAGTGTAATTATATTTTTTCTTTTATCATCTGTCTAATACGTTGACTCCGACTGCAAAGTGCTTATAGAAGTTGGAAGAGTTAAGATTAAGCAAAACTAATATTGAAAAACTCAAAATGGACTAGCAAGTGAACAAAAAATATTTCTTTGGGAAGTTGTAATAATAAAAAATTTGAGATTTTTTTTTGTTAGATATATCTAATAAAATTTTTTTCATCAAATACGAGAAAGTTCAATTTTTTTTAAAAAAAAATGGTAAATTATAGTGCATTATAATGTGATATATTCGCCATTAGTGACTGACTATATATGTTGTTATTTAAAAATTTACATTCCAATACCTTATAATTTGGGCTTTTTCATCAATTACCATTTAATAAAATATAAAAAATCCAAAAATCTCATTTTCGGAAAGCTATTTCTCTCGAACTCTCATATTTGCCTTTTAATATAACTAATTCATCTGGGCTTCAAACAAATTACGCAGAAGATGTCTAGAAGGATTAGCTTTTATTCAAAAAGAATTTGGACTTAATCCATTTGGTATTCAAACAAAATAGGTTCAATATTATTTCCTTTTGAAAAAAAGGTGCACCTACAAATTAGGCCTATCACTTTAAATATATATTTTATAACACCAATAATCAAAAGATTTTAAAAATATTATAATATATATTATAATAATTTTATGACCTTTTATCATTAATTTTTTAAATATAAATTATATAATAAAAAATAAAAAATAAAATATTTAATGTCCTATGTCATGAGAGAAGAGAAAGAAAATAAAAATAATAAAAAATTATAATAAAAGAGTGATAAGTTAAATAATTTATCATTATTTAATTTATTATTTTAAAATATAATAATTATTTTTTATATTATATTTTAAAATTTTAAAAAATTGACATGTATTTTTATAAAAATTATTATTAGAGATTTTACATGTGCAAAAGTGTATATCATTTTTTTATTGTTAAAATATAATATAAAATAATAATTATTCAATTTTAAAATAATAAATTAAATAATTAAGAGTTATTTAACTCTTCATTATTCTCTTATAAATTTTTATTATTATTAATTTATCTCTTTTATATCTTTACATCACATATTTTATTTTATATCTTACATTATAAAATATCTTAATTTTTAAACCAATAATGAGAATAACCCAGTGCTATCGTATGCGTCATTCTCCTCTTCTTATTAGTGATTGATTTATTGTATATAAATATCTAATAAAATAAATTTATTATTGGATAAAATATAAAATATTTCCTTAAATTTTGGTTTACGTGTAAAAAATTCAGTCAATTTTAATTTTTGACTAATAACTCTTTGAAGTTTCATTTATCTCTAAAGGAATTCCAAATGCTATTAATTCATATAGACATCATATTTAAATGGCATATTAAAAAGGATAAATTTGTCATTTTCATTAAAATGACCTCTTCTTCTCCCCCTTCTAGGGCTTACCCTCTTTCCTTTTCAACCTTCTTTTAGTCTCTTACCCACATTTTTGTTCCTCTTTTGCTACTTTTTCTCTAGTGCTGTGTAGCCTCTTTTGCTATACTTGTAAGCTTAAGGAACCACCATAACCACTTCGACCATGAGAGACCCATGATTCAAGCCAACCAGAGCACTTGCGTAAAGGGTTTGATCTTGCCAGAATAAAAAAATTCAATCAAAAACTATGTATAGAATAATAAAAATCACAATATCGCATCACAGAAAAAGACTTGTAAAACAAAGAAGAAGAACAAAAAAAAACACATAAAAACTAGAATTAAGGAGAGTCCTTGTGGTTATGACTATGAACATGACTAAGACCTTACAAGAATAAAACAATTTCTATAAAAAAAAATTATATATATATCAAAGACACAAATCCATCACACAAACCCAAAACTAAAGGGAGTGCTTCTATTTAATTATGAACATATGAATGAATAAACGAAGAAGATCGAGGACTAACTTCCTTATAGTTTGGGAAAGGCAAGTTCGCAACATGGTTAGACTTTTGTATTGAAATGGAAGAAAGGGTCATGAGAAGAGAAGGTTTTGGGATTAAAATTACACATTTATTCTTGCTGATGTGTCATTTAAATATGATATTTAAATAAATTTAATAGTATTTAGAATTTTTTATACATAAATTAAAGTTTAAAGAATTATTAGTCAAAAATTAAAGTTGAGAGAATCTTTTGCACATGAGCTAAAGTTTAAAAAAGTCTTTTACATTTTACCATTTTTAGTCTAAACGTTATATACATTTTTCATATTTTAAATGTAAATTACTTTTCTTTTAGATATTTATTTATATTTAAAAAGTAAAAATATATATATAGCTTTTAGATCAAATAATAAATTTATTTTTTGATAAAAAATAATAAATTTAGTTTACTAGAGATCTATAAAAAATTTTCACTTGTTAAATATAACTCTCTAATAAAAAAAATAGAAAAAACCTCTAAACGATCATAATATACTAAAAGTGTCACATGCATAAAAGTGCATGCCAATTTTTATTTTAACTTTTTAAATATAATATAAAAAATAAATATTATATTTTAGAAATATAAATTAAATATTGAGTAGTTATTTAACTTTTAACTCTTTCATTGTAATTGATCTCATTTTATCTTTATGTTTTATCTTTTATTTTTTTACATTATATATTTTATTTTATATAATATATATATATGAAATTCTTCTTAAACTTTGAGCTGATGATCAAAAATAATCTTTTAGAGATAAAAAATAAAAAATTGGCCTCACCTTCTTCATCTTCTTCAACACCATTTGGATTACAGACTAATGAAGATGACTATTTCGACATCAATTTAAATAATAATGAAGTCTAAGAACACTATTATTATCTCTATAAACTAATATTTTGAAGTCTTTATCTTTGTCAAAGATTTTTATCAAATTATTACTATTCATGTAATAATAACCAAATAGAATAAAAATCTTAAATCGTATTTTTAAATAGTGACCTTTTATATAAATATATATATATATTATTCTCTCATCAATTGATCATGAATTTATTATTTTATTTTTATGATTAACTTGATTTATATAATTTTTTATAAACTTAATATAAGAATGTTTCTAGGTGTTCATCGCGAGGTTCCACCACTTGCATCATGGCATCGTTTTCTATCCATCAATTAGTGAAAGAAAACAAGAAAGGGCAATTGCAATTCATAAATAAGTAGAATACATTGAGAATCCAAAAAAAAAAAAAGTAGATGGAAAAGTATTTCATTCTTCCCTAAATAATATTTTAGCCAAAATTAATTTTTAATAAAATTAATTCTTTAACTTTACACGATCATTTAATTTTTTTTATTATCTTTATTAATTAATGTAATTTTTATATAAATATAATTTGTATATATTAGTAATAAAATAAATTATACATAAATATCATGTAAATTTAATCTTGTTAAACCAGTTAGTAAAAAAATTTAAATAATATAAAACAATTATTAAACTAATTTTTATGCAACTTAAGAAATTTTTAGACGTTTTTAATTTTTTAAAATTAACTGAATTTACATTTTATAAAAAAAATCAACTTAACAAATTTCTCACAAGTGTCATTCTCATCGTTTTCTATCCATAAATTAGAGAAAGAAAATGAGAAAAAGCAAATACAAGTAGAAGGTTGTGATTGTGTACTAAAACAAAATGGATTGCATGTGGTCATTACAGAACAATCAAACACAGAAATTATTTTTATTATTTCTATAAATAACTTGATTTATATATATATATATATATATATATATATACAGTTAACCAATTTATGAATTTTTCTACAAGTGTCATGGTCAAGGCTTTTTTATCCACCAATCAGAGAAAGAAAACGAGAAAGAGAAATTGCAATTCACAATTAAGTAGAATGCTATGGTTTTGGATTGAGAATCCTTAAAAACCAAAAATAGTCGTTGGCTGTCATTTCAAAGGATGGCAAAGACAATGACTCAATTTATATATTTTTCCTTTATCAATTCAGTTAATTGTTTAAATTATTTATATCTAAATTTAATCAATATATATCTATAGTGAAACATAAATAGTAAACAATATAAAATATTAAAATATAAATTACATCAAGTGGGTAAAAAAGTATGGTCACTAAGACTAATAACTCAGATGACAATATGGGGAGAAATATAATTAGTGTCAAGGGTTGATATTTTCTTAATTTTTTAATTATTTTTAGAAAGATATGCCAAACCACTGGTTTTCTTTAATTATCTTAATTTATACATTTTTCATAAACTTAGTCAAAACTAAGAATTTTTATCACAAGTGTCATGGTCATCCTGAGTTCCTGGCTTATACGATACTCACTTTTTTCTATCAAACAAGTATTGAAAGAAAAGGAGAAAGGTCAATTGCAATATAGAAAGTTATGGTTGTACATTAAAAATCCAAAAAAGCAAATAATAATAATTATAATAATTATAATTATAATAATAATAATGGATTTGTGGTCATCGATCAAAGATAGTAAGGACGATGATTAGATGGTAATGCCTCTCACATTATAAATATCAAAATTGAATTCCAGAAAACCTCATTCAATTTAATTTTATCAAATTGAATTGGTTGAATTTAAACGTAGTTTACATATAAATATTGTAAATAAAAATAAAAATAATAAATTGAACATTTTTTTCCTAATTAATAGGTATTTTGGCAATGAAATTAAAAAAAAAAAAACCCACTAATTATAGACATTAGTAACTAGGCCTAATACCAAAAAATGATTTTGAATAATGAATGAAATTGTTTAGCTAGGTATTTTTGCATTCATTTTTGTTTTAAAAAAAAAGACACTAATTAACTTTGATATGAACAATTTTTCCTACTCAAAGATCAGGTTAACCAAAATTTTTTTGCCAAAATTAAAGAACTTTAATTGTTAGGAAATAGCAAGAAAATTAAACAATTTTTATACTCAATATCTTAGTGCCAAACTAAAGTTGTTTCCTAAATTTCTGATGACTTACATTTTAGAGTCAATAATTGTGCAAAAGATGATGGTGAAGCCTAGCTACAATTGGTACATGACAGAATATCCTTATCCCTCTCCTCATGTTTGAAAATTATATGACTAACAAAACTTTTGAGGATATCATGCTATAAGGATGTCTTAAGATCCATATTTGAAACTTAAAAGAAACCATAAAGCCATTCTGCTCCTTAATTGCAATGGAACACCCCTTCTTCTCATTTCAATACCTTCTGATTTCTTTCATATACTCAACCTATTTAATTGCAACACAATCTTTAATGATTCCAAGGTTGAGCCCCATTGGGGATATAATCTTACGCCACCCTGCACCTCTGGCGGCAAATGATATACAGGATTTCAAAACATTCTATTATAGACAAACACTGGATCACTTCAACTATAGACCTGAAAGCTACACAACATTTTCACAAAGATATCTCATCAATTCCAAGTACTGGGGTGGAGCCAATTCTAGTGCCCCCATATTTGTTTATTTGGGCGCAGAAGCACCCATAGATGGTGACGTTATGTTCATTGGTTTTCTCTCTGAGAACGCTGCTTCCTTTAATGCTCTCATAGTGTATATAGAGGTACTATATACAGCACATGCACTTTCTATTTTAACTGATATTCAATAGTCCATTGATTCTAAGATTTAGCATATTCTAATTTCTTTTCTTTTTATATCAGCACCGGTACTATGGGAAGTCAGTTCCATTTGGATCCCTCAAAAAAGCAATAAAGAATGCAAACATTAGAGGGTATTTCAACTCTGCTCAAGCTTTAGCAGATTATGCAGCAGTCATCACACACATAAAGAAAACATTAAGTGCCCAAAAGTCTCCAGTGATTGTAATTGGGGCATCATATGGTGGAAGTAAGTTCCTCAAGAAATCTTGGCGTTCCACACATACAAATATACTGTCATTTATATCCATGCTCATATATTATTGTTCTGCAGTGCTTGCTTCATGGTTTAGGCTCAAATATCCCCACCTGGCCTTTGGTGCACTTGCCTCGTCAGCTCCAATTCTCTATTTTGATCAACCACCAAATAGTTACTTCTCTGGTGTCACAAGGGATTTTCGAGTAATACACCATGCTCATCTGTTTCATTGTTTCTAGTTTTCACATTAAAAGCATTGAAGAAGAAGCTCCAATGAGGATATGGTGTGTGTATATGCAGGAAACCAGTGAGACTTGCTATGAAACTATCCTGAAATCATGGTCTGAAATAGAAAGAGTAGCTTCTGAGGCAAATGGTCTTTCCATTCTTAGCCAGAGATTTGATACTTGCCGGTAAAAACACTATACTTAGTCTTAAAGTCAGTTAACTCACTCACTGATTAATGATTGCATTGGACCATTTTTGTAGTTCTCTGAAAAATTCTGAAGAGTTGATAGACTACTTGGCATACATGTATGCTGTTGCAGCTCAATACGGTCGACCACCAACGTATCCAGTCAATTTGATTTGTGGTGCCATCGATGGAGCCTCTTTTGGTAGTGACATCCTTAGTAAGATATTTGCTGGTGTAGTGGCTTATGAAGGAAACACCACATGCAAAGTTAATGGCCCTGTTAATGTAACTGAGACAGATATTGGTTGGCCTTGGCAGGTTATTACACTTACTAAGTTACATCTACTTGCTGTTCTTGTATTGTTTAATTTGGAAATAGTTTAGCAAGGTATCTCAATATAACATTCATGGAGGAGGGCAGGAACTTCTAAATTGCAATCATTCCCATATAAAATCAACTTTCAAATAACTACGAGTAAGACAAGAAACTTCCTAAAAAACATACCTACCTCTAAACTTGTAAATCACCAAGGGTAGTATGTTAGGATTGAGAAGAATGAAAGGGAAACAAAAGGAAAGGAAGGGAATTATGAAACTTTCCTCCTGTTGGGGATTCTAAATTTTGAAAGGAAAAAATGAAGGATTTTGTAATAACACTCATTAACCTTCCTCTTTTATTAACTTCAATTATTTTAAATTAAAAAATTTTGGAAGAACTCTAAACAAGATAAAGAGAAACAAGTACTTAACATTTTCTTTCTTTCCTTTCTCTTTTCTTTTAATTCCTTTCCTTCTATTCTCCTCCTTATTTTCAAAAATACCCTAAAGGCTTAGTTGCAGGTTGCTTTGTTGCTAAGAGTGCTTTTTGGTACATAGTAATACTAAGAAATCTATCTAAATAACCCAACTTCTTTTTTTCGTTTGAGCTCATTTTTCTAATGACTGGTTAATTATAATGGTAAGAATATATGTACATGAATATTTTTATTAGCCTTAAAATGATTCGTGACTCTTCTATACATATAGAGATGCAGTGAGATAACGATACTCTATGGGACGAATGATACAATGTTTCCACCATACTCTTCCACCATGAAGAGCTTTGTCAAGAAGTGCAAGAAATTATATGGCGTCTCACCTCGGCCTAATTGGGTCAGTACTTACTACGGAGGCCATGTAAGCACTTCTTTACCCTGATTTTAAAATCCATATAAGCTCATTCTCAAATGGGTTTTCTATATTATAACTAACAAGAAATTGAATAGCTTCCATTCGTGAGTTATTGACACTTATGCTGAAGTAACTTCGTTTTGTTTTGGGGTTATTAATATAGGATATCAAATTGTTCCTTCAAAGATTCGGTAGCAACATCATTTTCTCAAATGGGCTAAGAGATCCTTACAGTAATGGAGGGTAAGTAACCTAAAATGCAAAAAACTAATAAGATCTTTAAAGTTTAGAACTATAATATGAAAGGGCATTGTGTGAATCTTTGGCATATTTTCAGGGTTCTAGACAGCATATCACACAGTATTGTTGCCGTCCATGCAGTTAATGGTATCATTTTTTTTTGCAATTTTCTGTCATTTTATATTAAACCAATCAAACATTATTTTGCGTGCTCAATGAAGAGAAAAGACGAAGAAAAGAAACACTAGTTAGGGTTACCTTTTGATTGGGAATGCTGAATTTTCAGGATCCCATTGCTTGGATATTCTGCGTGCAATGCCAAGCGATCCAGAGTGGTTGATCAAACAACGAGAGGAAGTGGTCAAGATAATTAAAGGGTGGATCAAACAATATTATGTTGATCTTCGAGCACTCAAGTGGTCCTAACAATGCCAGAGCAAATGATGAGATTGATCAACAATGCATCCAAGTTCGGTACATAAATAATTGTCGCATCCAAGTTCGGTACATAAATAATTGCCGCACATAAATAAAATTGAGTAGCTCATGGGTAATGTATGCAGTTATACTTTGTTTTTATTTAGTCTTTAAATTATAAAAATATTTAATTTAATCGTTAAAAAATATATTATATCTCAATTTAATTATTAAAATATTAAAATAAAATATATATAAAAAATATAATATTTTTATATAAGAATTAAATTAAGATATAATATATTTTTAAATAATTAAATTAAATATTTTTATAATTTAAAGATTAAATTGAGATAAATTATATTTTTAATAATTAAAATAATAATTTAATTTAATATTAACACAAAAGTATCTTTTGATGTCTTTATGTTTGTATTCAGAATTAATTTTGAATTATATGTTTCATTAAAGTTAATTTTATCCTTTATGTTTTCAGAATAACTCAATTTTATTTCTTTTTTTTGTAAAATAAGGAATTAAATTAAAAAACAAGTAGCAATAAAGTTTAGTACATCAGAATTACAGCCACAGAAACTAAGGAACCAACCAGAAACAGAGAGACAATAGTACAGAAGTGGGCACCATGCCCTTCCTAAATTTTATTTCAAAATTTAACACCACTAAAACTATTAATAAAATAATTTGATTCAACTAAAAACATAGCAAATATAATTTATGTGAATTTTTTTTCTATTTGGATTTAAATAAAACTACGTCATTCTGCAAATCTAAGTAAAATCTTGACCTAATTTATAAAACAATGTAGTTTTTTCAAAAAAAAAATATTTGCAAAATTATATATTTTTATTTAAATGAGTCATATATTTAAATAGGCAAAAACAAATTACATAAGTTGTAATTGTTACTTGTTTAGCTCAGTTAGATTATTTTGTTAGTAATTTTAATAATGTTAAATTATAGAATAAAATTGAGCTACACTAAAACCTTATAAGACAAAATTGAACGAAATAAAACATGAAAGATAATATAGATTCAATATATATATATATATATATATATATAATATTGTGGCATTGAGATTTTCTACTCATTAGTTTCAAAAAAAAAATTATAAAAAAATAAAATAAAATTTGTAATATGAAGACATAAAAGAAAAAAATAAATAAAGATATTGAGAAATTAAAAGAGAATTAGTGAAGAATTAAATAATAGAAAAAATTTAATTAGGTGTTATTTTTATATCTTTGTCATTGAATTTTTCGATTAGAAATCAACACATATATAATATATAAAATTCATCTATCTCATAATTTTTTTTTGGTTAAATTTTTACTTATTTTATTTTGATTAGAGAATTTAATAACAAATATATAAAGAACTACCTATAAGTGTAGTCCTTAAATAATTTTTTATTATTTAATTTATTACTTTAAAATTTAGTAATTATTATTTTATATTATACTTCAAAAATAAAAAAAAAAGTGACGCATACAAAGCATCTAATATATATATATATATATATATATATATATATATATTATAATATCTATCTATCTCATAATTTATTTTTTGTTAAATTTTTACTTGCTTTATTTTAAGTAGAAAATCTAATAACAAAAATATAAGGAACTACCTATAAGTGTAGTCCTTAAATAATTTTTTATTATTTAATTTATTATTTTAAAATTTAATAATTATTATTTTATATTATACTTCAAAAATTAAAAAAAAGTGACATATTTTTGTGCATACAAAGCATCTAATATATATATATATATATATATATATTATAATATCTATGAAATATTTTGGTCAATAATCTAAAAAGTTATATATTATAAAATATATAATATAAAAGTAAATATCTAATGTGGGGAGAGAGATGAGTATTAATTTACTTTGAGCCATCTAACCAATGAAACTTACCTAATTAGATGGTTAAAAAAGTTATACAATTAATATAATATTTTTTGCATCAACTGATTCAATCTAAACTGACTTTGATTAGTAAAATATTAAATATTAATATTTTTTTTAATTTTAAATATGAAAATAAACATTTTTAGCCATAAAAATAAATTTAAAATTATTTTAAGGCAATTATAAAACAATTATAACCATTAAATAAAATATTTATATTAAATAATAAAAATAATATATGTAATGTTTTAATTTATAGATAATATATAATAAATAATATAATATATTAATCATTTGGGTTCGCTTTGATTTAGATGAAAACCATCATTATCTAATAATCTAATTAATTTAATCAATTTTGATAATTTTTATTTAATCCATCCAATCAAATAATTGATTTTGGTTGGATTAGTTGGGATCAATTTAGATTGGATTGAATTTGATCAATCCCTCCCTCAAAAAATTAGTTAAATTGGTAAAATAAATAAAATTTAAAATTTTTATTATAAATTTACCTATCTTATTAATTAATAATAATAATAATACTAATTTATGTTATAAGTTTATTTTCTATTTTTAAATAATTTAATAATATCAACTAAAATATTTAAAAATAAAAATATATAATTCAATAATACATAAAATTTTAATTATATGTTTTAATAAAAAAACTTATAATTACTATAAAAATTATTTTTTTATTAAACATAATAAATAAACTGTGTCTCCATTTTCCTTTTTATTTTTCTCACTATCTCTTGTTATTTCATCTTTATTCTTAAAACATTCACCCATCCCTTTTTTTTTTTTCTCTTTCTTTTCCTTTTTTCTCCTCTCACATTATTTAGGACTTATTTGAATACAATTTTTAAAAATTCTTTTTAGGTTTGTAAAAACATAAAAATGAAAAAAATATTTGAATAACTATTTTTTATCAAAATAAATAGAATGTTTATTTTAGAAATAAAAAATACAAAACAATTAAATAATTTTTAAACTCTAGTTTTTTAAAATAAAATAAATAATTTTTATTATTATTAACATATATATAATAATATAAATACATAAAAATAATATATACTAACATGAATTCTCATAAATAATTTTATAAAATAATTTAAAAAATAAAAAAATCAAACAAAACAACATTCAAATAAGTTATATTTTTTTTTCCAAGCAATTTTCTTTCTTCTTCTAATATTTTCTCTTTATTATTTTTCACTAACCTTTTCAATTTTCAATTTTTTCCCTCCTCTATCTATATCTATTTCTTTTTTAGTAGACTTGATCACGGACCAAACTCGTTAAAATGTGAGCTGAGTTTTCATATGTACATATTGAAAAAATATAAGTCTATGCCTGAGCCTGATTTTAAGTGTATTATTAGAGTCAGGCCTGAACCCAAATAACAAAAAAGTTTGTCTGTCCCAAATTTAAAATTTTTTGAAAATAAAAATTAATTATATATTACATTTTTTATTTAATATGAGTTAAACTAAAGTATGGTATAATATTTGTAAGCTATAAACTTAAATTAAAAGTATTAATAAATTAAAAATACGTTATATTTAAATTTTTTACATAAAATCATAAATAATTAATAATAAATTATTAATTATAATTATTTGTATATATAATATATTTTTATAAAGTGAAATAAAACAAGAAATATGAAGTTTTCTTATTGGTCATAAAAAATATTAAGTTTAAATTTTTTTTATATTTTATATTCTAATATATATAATTTTTGTTAAATATTTATTTAAAAAAAATTCAGACTCTCGGGGTTGGGCTTAAAAAAAGCTTGAACCCAACTCTAATTTAATCAAACTTAATTTTTGGGCTTTTATTTTCAGACTTATATTATATTTTTATCAAGCTAAGTGAATTTTTAAACCTATAATTAAGTTTATTTTTTATGATCAAGTCTCTTTTTAAAGAACGTTACACACATTATTCTTTACCTTCTCTCTTTCTCTTTTCTTTTCTTTTTTTGTTCTTGCAATATATATATATATATATAGCAATTTGAATTGATCTAGTGTCTAAGACGGTTGGATCATTGGGTTAGTTCAATTACAAAAGTATTGCTTAGTGTAATACCCTTAATTTAAGTGGCTTAAATTAATAATTTTGATTCATGGTGTTGATAATTCTTATAAAGAATTGGCTTAAGGAAGGGAAATTTCACTTGCATAATTAAATGACTAAATTGTTTAGATTCAAAAGGCAAAACCCTTGCTTCTTTTGTATTTAGCCTAAATACTAAAGGAAGAACCATTAAAATTTTATGCAAGTAAATGTTAATGCCACATGTAAGGCTTGCAAAATAAATAAACATATGTGTGTGCCTTGCTTGGAGTTTACGTGAGAGGGGAATGGGTGCAAGGTGCATGTGTGTGAATCTTGCATGCATACCATGTGAAGGGAAATGGAAAGTGGGAAGAGAATTAAAAATATATATATATATACTAAGGTTTCTTGTGGAAGTGGGAAAATGTAAACTTGCAAGAAAATGAACACTAAGGCAACAAGCAATCTAATAGATGTAGAATTTTATACAAAACTAGTGGCTAGTGGGATGCACCTAATGTATAGGAAGGAAGAAAAAAAAAAGGAAAACTAATTTACAAGCAACCCATAAGAAAAATAAGGAAATGAAAGAAAAAAAGAGGGAGGCATACCATAATCCCCACACTTGAAAATAAGGGAAAGGAGAGAAAGAAAATAAGAAGGAAGAAAAGAGAGGGAGAATGTGAGACATCAAGGGAGAATTGAGAGATCAAAGAAAGAGGAAGTAAAGAAGAACTCAATGGAGAAACCAAGGAAATCAAAGGAAAGGCCAAGAATATTTTCTCTAGCCCACTTCCAAGGTAGATTAGCAATTTGTTAAATTCTTATTCCATGATTGAGTATGCATGTTCAATGATATAGCTTCCATGGAATTTGAACCCATGTTTACACTCTTGATTTAGGAAAAATTTAATGAAACTTGCATGATAAAGATAGAAGGTGGCTAATGCTAATATCTAAATTATTGTTTCCTTGAGATCATGAGAGGACTTAGATTTAGAAATTTATTTAATGTTTTGGTTAGCTTGGTTTACTATTCTTAATATTGTAGTGGACTTATTATTTCCATGATGAAATTAATGGGGTTATTAAACATTTATGATTGCTAATAAAAATGCATGTGATTATGGGAAATTACTAGGAAAATTATTGAAATTTTTAGAAGGAAAATATACATGAAAATTAATTTCTAAGTAAAGGAAATTATTGTGGAAGGGATTAGAATTTAAAAAAAAGAAAATATATATAATGGAATTAATTTCCAAGAAAAGGAAATTATTAGGAAAATTATTAGAATTCCTAGAAAGAAAATGTACAATAGAACTAATACCAAGAAAGAGAAAATTAGTATTGAAAATATTAGAATTTTTAGAAAGAGAATATACATGAGAATTAATTTCCAAGAAACGAAAATTTATTATGAATTACTATTGAAGTTTTAGAAGGAAAAAAAATGCACATTAGAATTAATTTCCAAGATAAGAAAATTATTATTGAAGTTATTGAAATTTTATAAAGAAAAAAATGCCCATTAGAATTAAATTCCAAGAAAAGACAATTATTATTGTAGTTGTTGAAATTTTAGAAGGAAAAATGCACATTTGTATAAATTTTCAAGAAAAGAAAAATTATTATTAAAATTATTAAAATTCTTAGAAGAAAAATGTATATTGGAATCAACTTCCAAGAAAGGAAATTAATATTGAGATTATTAGAGTTTTATAGGAAAATGTACCTTAGAAATTGTTTCTAAAAAAAATAGAAATTATTCCTTAAATATTGAATTTTTCATAAGAAATGTTAAATATACTCCACATAGGCGCCTTAGCGAGGCGTGGTCAAAGGTGCTCCATGCCCACGACCTAGTGCTCATGATTTTAATCTATGCATGACCGAGGGTCCACGATTTATAAGGTGTGGCCAAAGGTGCTCCACACGGGACCTAGTGCTCACGATTACGCTCTATATGTGGCCGAGTGCTCATGATTTACGAGGTATGGCTAAAGGTGCTCCACACGGGCAGCTTAGCGAGGCGTGGCAAAAGGTACTCCATACCCATGACCTAATGCTCACGATTACGCTATATACGTGGCCAAGTATCCACGAATTACAAGGTGTGGCCGAAGGTGCTCCACATGGGTGACCTAGGGAGGTGTGGCCGAAGGTGTTCCGCACCCGTGACCTAGTGTTCACGTAACACACATAAACACTCTGATAATTTTGTAATAAATCATTAAGCTTATAAGAATACGTGTTATTCGAGAAGATATGTAATCTTCGTTAACTTCTAAATTTATCATGCAATGATTGCCAGTTTACAATTATGTGTAATATTACGTCTAAAATCAAGGATGTAGATTGAATGTTTTGGTGCTTGCACCCTGGTACATATTAGTTTTTTTTAAACTATGAATTGCTGAGCTAATGGGAAACTTTTGTTTCTCATCTATATGCTAACATGTATCAGATACGGATGCGTAGCAGGGCCACGGGGTAGCAGTCTCTTTTGATTGAGTATGATTTTTGTAATCCCCTATTTTGGGTCCTAGCTAGAACTGATTTAGAATAGGACTATATTTTGATTATATACATGAGTTGTATTTAGGGTATACAGAAAAAACAAATATTTGAAGGGTCAGACCATCCTTCATTTATACAGGAGTCTGAGTGATAGACCTATTGTCTCCTGACTTCTAATGGTCGGGTACTTCATATATCTGAGGATGTAACTTATCAGCATGTAATGGAAATTACTAGACCTGTATTTATTTGAATTTTATGAAAGTTTTTAATTTTCGCTGTGTAGTGTAGTATTTTTATTCTGTTGTGCATGTAAGTTTTTATTCTGAGCCAAGGATCCCAAACATAATCTGCTTAATATAATTGAATGTTATAACTACTCAGATACTAACAAAATCAAGGATAAGGATAATGTACCGAACATATCTCTTGATATTGGAGTTAACAATAAGACTAAATAGGAGCGTTACACTTAGAACAAAACAATAAAAATTTAATTAACTTCTTATTATTTAATTTATTATTTTAAAATCTAATATTTATCATTTTATAAATTTTAAAAATGGTATATATTTTTGTGGATACAAAAGTTTTAGTATATTTATATTATAATGGTTCAAGATCTTCTGGTTCTTAATCTCACAAATTATATATTTTTATAGGCATCTTAAAATTTTAATTTATTTAAAATTTTAAAAATTATATTTTATATTATCAAACATATTTTTAATTAATATATATATAATTTTATAGCTTTCTATTTATTGGATTCTAATGTCATAGATTAACACAAAATAAAAATAATATGTAAGAATGAAGAGTTGAAATAACTAAAAATAACAAGTTAAAATTCTCTTGTTACTCAATTTTATTATTTTTAAAATTTAATTTATTTAAAAATTCTCTTGTAATTTATCTCTTTATGTAATTTTTTTATTTGTTAAAAAATAAGAGTGTAATTATATTTTTTCTTTTATCATCTGTCTAATACGTTGACTCCGACTGCAAAGTGCTTATAGAAGTTGGAAGAGTTAAGATTAAGCAAAACTAATATTGAAAAACTCAAAATGGACTAGCAAGTGAAC
This sequence comes from Senna siamea, assembly GCA_031216115.1. Classification (NCBI taxonomy): domain Eukaryota; kingdom Viridiplantae; phylum Streptophyta; class Magnoliopsida; order Fabales; family Fabaceae; genus Senna; species Senna siamea. The sequence continues at coordinate 19,244,802 of CM062356.1, forward strand.
AAAAAATATTTCTTTGGGAAGTTGTAATAATAAAAAATTTGAGATTTTTTTTTGTTAGATATATCTAATAAAATTTTTTTCATCAAATACGAGAAAGTTCAATTTTTTTTAAAAAAAAATGGTAAATTATAGTGCATTATAATGTGATATATTCGCCATTAGTGACTGACTATATATGTTGTTATTTAAAAATTTACATTCCAATACCTTATAATTTGGGCTTTTTCATCAATTACCATTTAATAAAATATAAAAAATCCAAAAATCTCATTTTCGGAAAGCTATTTCTCTCGAACTCTCATATTTGCCTTTTAATATAACTAATTCATCTGGGCTTCAAACAAATTACGCAGAAGATGTCTAGAAGGATTAGCTTTTATTCAAAAAGAATTTGGACTTAATCCATTTGGTATTCAAACAAAATAGGTTCAATATTATTTCCTTTTGAAAAAAAGGTGCACCTACAAATTAGGCCTATCACTTTAAATATATATTTTATAACACCAATAATCAAAAGATTTTAAAAATATTATAATATATATTATAATAATTTTATGACCTTTTATCATTAATTTTTTAAATATAAATTATATAATAAAAAATAAAAAATAAAATATTTAATGTCCTATGTCATGAGAGACGAGAAAGAAAATAAAAATAATAAAAAATTATAATAAAAGAGTGATAAGTTAAATAATTTATCATTATTTAATTTATTATTTTAAAATATAATAATTATTTTTTATATTATATTTTAAAATTTTAAAAAATTGACATGTATTTTTATAAAAATTATTATTAGAGATTTTACATGTGCAAAAGTGTATATCATTTTTTTATTGTTAAAATATAATATAAAATAATAATTATTCAATTTTAAAATAATAAATTAAATAATTAAGAGTTATTTAACTCTTCATTATTCTCTTATAAATTTTTATTATTATTAATTTATCTCTTTTATATCTTTACATCACATATTTTATTTTATATCTTACATTATAAAATATCTTAATTTTTAAACCAATAATGAGAATAACCCAGTGCTATCGTATGCGTCATTCTCCTCTTCTTATTAGTGATTGATTTATTGTATATAAATATCTAATAAAATAAATTTATTATTGGATAAAATATAAAATATTTCCTTAAATTTTGGTTTACGTGTAAAAAATTCAGTCAATTTTAATTTTTGACTAATAACTCTTTGAAGTTTCATTTATCTCTAAAGGAATTCCAAATGCTATTAATTCATATAGACATCATATTTAAATGGCATATTAAAAAGGATAAATTTGTCATTTTCATTAAAATGACCTCTTCTTCTCCCCTTCTAGGGCTTACCCTCTTTCCTTTTCAACCTTCTTTTAGTCTCTTACCCACATTTTTGTTCCTCTTTTGCTACTTTTTCTCTAGTGCTGTGTAGCCTCTTTTGCTATACTTGTAAGCTTAAGGAACCACCATAACCACTTCGACCATGAGAGACCCATGATTCAAGCCAACCAGAGCACTTGCGTAAAGGGTTTGATCTTGCCAGAATACTAAAATTCAATCAAAAACTATGTATAGAATAATAAAAATCACAATATCGCATCACAGAAAAAGACTTGTAAAACAAAGAAGAAGAACAAAAAAAAACACATAAAAACTAGAATTAAGGAGAGTCCTTGTGGTTATGACTATGAACATGACTAAGACCTTACAAGAATAAAACAATTTCTATCAACGAAAATTATATATATATCAAAGACACAAATCCATCACACAAACCCAAAACTAAAGGGAGTGCTTCTATTTAATTATGAACATATGAATGAATAAACGAAGAAGATCGAGGACTAACTTCCTTATAGTTTGGGAAAGGCAAGTTCGCAACATGGTTAGACTTTTGTATTGAAATGGAAGAAAGGGTCATGAGAAGAGAAGGTTTTGGGATTAAAATTACACATTTATTCTTGCTGATGTGTCATTTAAATATGATATTTAAATAAATTTAATAGTATTTAGAATTTTTTATACATAAATTAAAGTTTAAAGAATTATTAGTCAAAAATTAAAGTTGAGAGAATCTTTTGCACATGAGCTAAAGTTTAAAAAAGTCTTTTACATTTTACCATTTTTAGTCTAAACGTTATATACATTTTTCATATTTTAAATGTAAATTACTTTTCTTTTAGATATTTATTTATATTTAAAAAGTAAAAATATATATATAGCTTTTAGATCAAATAATAAATTTATTTTTTGATAAAAATAATAAATTTAGTTTACTAGAGATCTATAAAAATTTTCACTTGTTAAATATAACTCTCTAATAAAAAATAGATGAAACCTCTAAACGATCATAATATACTAAAAGTGTCACATGCATAAAAGTGCATGCCAATTTTTATTTTAACTTTTTAAATATAATATAAAAAATAAATATTATATTTTAGAAATATAAATTAAATATTGAGTAGTTATTTAACTTTTAACTCTTTCATTGTAATTGATCTCATTTTATCTTTATGTTTTATCTTTTATTTTTTTACATTATATATTTTATTTTATATAATATATATATATGAAATTCTTCTTAAACTTTGAGCTGATGATCAAAAATAATCTTTTAGAGATAAAAAATTAAAAAAATTGGCCTCACCTTCTTCATCTTCTTCAACACCATTTGGATTACAGACTAATGAAGATGACTATTTCGACATCAATTTAAATAATAATGAAGTCTAAGAACACTATTATTATCTCTATAAAAAAAAATTTTGAAGTCTTTATCTTTGTCAAAGATTTTTATCAAATTATTACTATTCATGTAATAATAACCAAATAGAATAAAAATCTTAAATCGTATTTTTAAATAGTGACCTTTTATATAAATATATATATATATTATTCTCTCATCAATTGATCATGAATTTATTATTTTATTTTTATGATTAACTTGATTTATATAATTTTTTATAAACTTAATATAAGAATGTTTCTAGGTGTTCATCGCGAGGTTCCACCACTTGCATCATGGCATCGTTTTCTATCCATCAATTAGTGAAAGAAAACAAGAAAGGGCAATTGCAATTCATAAATAAGTAGAATACATTGAGAATCCAAAAAAAAAAAAAGTAGATGGAAAAGTATTTCATTCTTCCCTAAATAATATTTTAGCCAAAATTAATTTTTAATAAAATTAATTCTTTAACTTTACACGATCATTTAATTTTTTTTATTATCTTTATTAATTAATGTAATTTTTATATAAATATAATTTGTATATATTAGTAATAAAATAAATTATACATAAATATCATGTAAATTTAATCTTGTTAAACCAGTTAGTAAAAAAATTTAAATAATATAAAACAATTATTAAACTAATTTTTATGCAACTTAAGAAATTTTTAGACGTTTTTAATTTTTTAAAATTAACTGAATTTACATTTTATAAAAAAAATCAACTTAACAAATTTCTCACAAGTGTCATTCTCATCGTTTTCTATCCATAAATTAGAGAAAGAAAATGAGAAAAAGCAAATACAAGTAGAAGGTTGTGATTGTGTACTAAAACAAAATGGATTGCATGTGGTCATTACAGAACAATCAAACACAGAAATTATTTTTATTATTTCTATAAATAACTTGATTTATATATATATATATATATATATATATATACAGTTAACCAATTTATGAATTTTTCTACAAGTGTCATGGTCAAGGCTTCTTTATCCACCAATCAGAGAAAGAAAACGAGAAAGAGAAATTGCAATTCACAATTAAGTAGAATGCTATGGTTTTGGATTGAGAATCCTTAAAAACCAAAAATAGTCGTTGGCTGTCATTTCAAAGGATGGCAAAGACAATGACTCAATTTATATATTTTTCCTTTATCAATTCAGTTAATTGTTTAAATTATTTATATCTAAATTTAATCAATATATATCTATAGTGAAACATAAATAGTAAACAATATAAAATATTAAAATATAAATTACATCAAGTGGGTAAAAAAGTATGGTCACTAAGACTAATAACTCAGATGACAATATGGGGAGAAATATAATTAGTGTCAAGGGTTGATATTTTCTTAATTTTTTAATTATTTTTAGAAAGATATGCCAAACCACTGGTTTTCTTTAATTATCTTAATTTATACATTTTTCATAAACTTAGTCAAAACTAAGAATTTTTATCACAAGTGTCATGGTCATCCTGAGTTCCCTGGCTTATACGATACTCACTTTTTTCTATCAAACAAGTATTGAAAGAAAAGGAGAAAGGTCAATTGCAATATAGAAAGTTATGGTTGTACATTAAAAATCCAAAAAAGCAAATAATAATAATTATAATAATTATAATTATAATAATAATAATGGATTTGTGGTCATCGATCAAAGATAGTAAGGACGATGATTAGATGGTAATGCCTCTCACATTATAAATATCAAAATTGAATTCCAGAAAACCTCATTCAATTTAATTTTATCAAATTGAATTGGTTGAATTTAAACGTAGTTTACATATAAATATTGTAAATAAAAATAAAAATAATAAATTGAACATTTTTTTCCTAATTAATAGGTATTTTGGCAATGAAATTAAAAACTTCAACCCCACTAATTATAGACATTAGTAACTAGGCCTAATACCAAAAAATGATTTTGAATAATGAATGAAATTGTTTAGCTAGGTATTTTTGCATTCATTTTTGTTTTAAAAAAAGACACTAATTAACTTTGATATGAACAATTTTTCCTACTCAAAGATCAGGTTAACCAAAATTTTTCCGCCAAAATTAAAGAACTTTAATTGTTAGGAAATAGCAAGAAAATTAAACAATTTTTATACTCAATATCTTAGTGCCAAACTAAAGTTGTTTCCTAAATTTCTGATGACTTACATTTTAGAGTCAATAATTGTGCAAAAGATGATGGTGAAGCCTAGCTACAATTGGTACATGACAGAATATCCTTATCCCTCTCCTCATGTTTGAAAATTATATGACTAACAAAACTTTTGAGGATATCATGCTATAAGGATGTCTTAAGATCCATATTTGAAACTTAAAAGAAACCATAAAGCCATTCTGCTCCTTAATTGCAATGGAACACCCCTTCTTCTCATTTCAATACCTTCTGATTTCTTTCATATACTCAACCTATTTAATTGCAACACAATCTTTAATGATTCCAAGGTTGAGCCCCATTGGGGATATAATCTTACGCCACCCTGCACCTCTGGCGGCAAATGATATACAGGATTTCAAAACATTCTATTATAGACAAACACTGGATCACTTCAACTATAGACCTGAAAGCTACACAACATTTTCACAAAGATATCTCATCAATTCCAAGTACTGGGGTGGAGCCAATTCTAGTGCCCCCATATTTGTTTATTTGGGCGCAGAAGCACCCATAGATGGTGACGTTATGTTCATTGGTTTTCTCTCTGAGAACGCTGCTTCCTTTAATGCTCTCATAGTGTATATAGAGGTACTATATACAGCACATGCACTTTCTATTTTAACTGATATTCAATAGTCCATTGATTCTAAGATTTAGCATATTCTAATTTCTTTTCTTTTTATATCAGCACCGGTACTATGGGAAGTCAGTTCCATTTGGATCCCTCAAAAGCAATAAAGAATGCAAACATTAGAGGGTATTTCAACTCTGCTCAAGCTTTAGCAGATTATGCAGCAGTCATCACACACATAAAGAAAACATTAAGTGCCCAAAAGTCTCCAGTGATTGTAATTGGGGCATCATATGGTGGAAGTAAGTTCCTCAAGAAATCTTGGCGTTCCACACATACAAATATACTGTCATTTATATCCATGCTCATATATTATTGTTCTGCAGTGCTTGCTTCATGGTTTAGGCTCAAATATCCCCACCTGGCCTTTGGTGCACTTGCCTCGTCAGCTCCAATTCTCTATTTTGATCAACCACCAAATAGTTACTTCTCTGGTGTCACAAGGGATTTTCGAGTAATACACCATGCTCATCTGTTTCATTGTTTCTAGTTTTCACATTAAAAGCATTGAAGAAGAAGCTCCAATGAGGATATGGTGTGTGTATATGCAGGAAACCAGTGAGACTTGCTATGAAACTATCCTGAAATCATGGTCTGAAATAGAAAGAGTAGCTTCTGAGGCAAATGGTCTTTCCATTCTTAGCCAGAGATTTGATACTTGCCGGTAAAAACACTATACTTAGTCTTAAAGTCAGTTAACTCACTCACTGATTAATGATTGCATTGGACCATTTTTGTAGTTCTCTGAAAAATTCTGAAGAGTTGATAGACTACTTGGCATACATGTATGCTGTTGCAGCTCAATACGGTCGACCACCAACGTATCCAGTCAATTTGATTTGTGGTGCCATCGATGGAGCCTCTTTTGGTAGTGACATCCTTAGTAAGATATATGCAGGTGTAGTGGCTTCTGAAGGAAATACCACATGCAAATTTAATGGCCCTGTTAATGTAACTGAGACATATATTGGTTGGCCTTGGCAGGTTATTACACTTACTAAGTTACATCTACTTGCTGTTCTTGTATTCTTTAATTTGGAAATAGTTTAGCAAGGTATCTCAATATAACATTCATGGAGGAGGGCAGGAACTTCTAAATTGCAATCATTCCCATATAAAATCAACTTGCAAATAACTACGAGTAACACAAAGAAACTTCCCCAAAAACATACCTACCCCTAAACTTGTAAATCACCAAGGGTAGTATGTTAGGATTGAGAAGAATGGAAGGGAAACAAAAGGAAGTGAAGGGAATTATGAAACTTTCCTCTTGTTCGGGATTCTAAATTTTAAAGGGAAAAAAATGAAGGATTTTGCAATAAACTCATTAACCTTCTTCTTTAATTAATTTTAATTACCTTAAATTAAAAAATTTTGAAAGAACTCTGCAAGAGAAAGAGAAACAAGTACTTTAACATTTTATTTCTTTCCCTTCTATTTTCTTTTAATTCCTTTCCTTCTCTTCTCCTTATTTTCAAAAATACCCTAAAGGATTAGTTGCAGGTTGCTGTGTTGCTAAGAGTGCTCTTTGGTATATAGTAATCCCAAGAAATCTAAGTAACCCAACTTCTTTTTTACATTTGATCTCATATTTGTAATGACTGGTTAATTATAATGGTAAGAATATATATACATGAATATTTTATTAGCCTTAAAATGATTCGTGACTCTTCTATACATATAGAGATGTAGTGAGATAACGATACTCTATGGGACTAATGATACAATGTTTCCACCAAACAATTCCACCATGGAGAATTTTGTCATGGAATGCAAGAAATTATATGGTGTCTCACCTCGGCTTAATTGGGTCAGTACTTACTACGGAGGCCATGTAAGCACTTCTTTACCCTGATTTTAACATCCATATAGGCTCATTCTCAAATGGGTTTTCTATATTATAACTAACAAGAAATTGAATAGCTTCCAATTGTGAGTTATTGACACTGATGCTTATGTAACTTCGTTTTGTTTTGGGGTTATTAACATAGGATATCAAATTGTTCCTTCAAAGATTTGGTAGCAACATCATTTTCTCAAATGGGCTAAGAGATCCTTACAGTAATGGAGGGTAAGTAACCTAAAATACAAAAAACTAGTAAGATCTTCAAGTTCAGAACTATAATATGAAAGGGCATTGTGTGAATCTTTGGCATATTTTCAGGGTTCTAGACAACATATCACACAGTATTGTTGCCGTCCATACAGTTAATGGTATCATTCTTTTTTTTTTTTTTTGCAATTTTCTGTCATTTTATATTGAACCAATCAAACAGTATTTTGTGCGTTCAATGAAGAGAAAAGACGAAGAAAAGACATGCTAGCTAGGGTTACCTTTTGATTAGGAATGTTGAATTTTCAGGATCCCATTGCTTGGATATTCTGCGTGCAATGCCAAGCGATCCAGAGTGGTTGATCAAACAACGAGAGGAAGAGGTCAAGATAATTAAAGGGTGGATCAAACAATATTATGTTGATCTTGGAGCACTCAAGGAGTCCTAACAATGCCAGAGCAAATGATGGGACTAATCAACGATGCATCAAAATTTGGTACATAAATAATTGGCACAAATAAATAAAATTGAGTAGCTCATGGGTAATGTATTCAGACTAAATTATTGTTTTAGTGCATGAAATATATAATTTACTTTAATTTAATATTTGAATTATAAAAATATTTAATTTAATTATTAAAAAATATATTATGTCTCAATTTATTTATTAAAATATTAAATTAATACATAAAAAAATATAATATTTATACATAAAAATTAAATTGAGACATAATGTATCTTTAAATGATTAAATTAAATATTTTTATTATTCAGAGACTAAATTAAGATAAATTATATTTTTCAATAACTAAAATAATAATTTAATCTAATATTAATACAAAAGTATCTTTTAAGTCCTTATGTTTGTATTCAGAATTAATTTTGTATTATATGTTTCATTAAAGTTAATTTTATCCTTTATGTTTTCAGAATAACTCAATTTTATTTATTTATTTGTGAAATAAGGAATTAAATTAGAAAACAAGAAGTAATGAAGTTTAGTACATCAGAATTATAGCCACAGAAACTAAAGAACTAACCAGAAACAGAGAGACAATAGTACAGAAGTAGGCATCATGCCCTTCCTAAATTTTATTTTAAAATTTAACACTACTAAAACTATTAATAAAATAATTTGATTCAACTAAAAATAGAGTCATCAAACGACTTCTTTTACTAAAGTTAAACCATGTGCCACTTGACTTATTCTTTAGATCGAGGGTTAAGTCAAGCAATCTAACTTTTTAGAGAACTGCTAAAGATTATATAGGCAAAGGTTTGAAGAAAAATAAACAAAAAACTTATATTACATAAGAGAGTATTTTTAGAAATTGTTTATATATCTTGGTTAGTTGGAGCAAATGAGACTCCTCTCTTATTTACAGTTCTATCCTATCCTTTCACTTCTTCAATAAAAGATTCTAGAGTATTATAAGACTTTAGTAAATACAAGAATTCTCTAAAAGAGCAAATATAATTTATGTCAATTTTTTTCTTTTTAGATTTAAATAAAACTACGTCATTTGCTCTATGTCTTGACCTAGTTTATAAAATGATGTAGTTATTTTTAAAAAAATATTTACAAAATTATGTATTTTTATTTAAATGAGTCATATATTTAAATAGGCAAAAACAAATTATATAAGTTATATTTGTCACATGTTTAGCTGAGTTAGATTATTTTGTTAGTAATTTTAACAATATTAAATTATGGAATAAAATTGAACGACACTAAAACCTTATAAGACCAAATTTAACCAAATAAAACATGAAAGATAACATAGATCCACAATAAAAACGTAAGAGCCAAAAAATAGTACTTATTTATATATAATTATGGCACTGAGATTTTCTACTCATTATTTTCAAAAAAATATATTTTTTAATAAAAAAATAAAATAAATATGTAATATGAAGATATAAGAGAAATAAATAAATAAAGATATTGAAAACTTAAAAGAGAATAGTGAAGATTTAAATAATAAAAAAAATTAATTAGTTGTCATTTTTATATTTTTGTCATCAAATTTTTTGATCAGAAATCAACACATCTATGACTTATAAAATTCTCTCATAATTTATTTTTTGTTAAGTTTTACTTGTTTTATTTTGATTAAAAAATATAATAATAAAGATATAAAAAACTACATATAAGTATAATCCTTAAATTTTTTTTATTATTTTAAAATTTAATAATTATTATTTTATATTATATTTTAAAAATTAAAAAAAAAGTAATATACACTTTTGTGCATACAAAGTATCATATATATATATATATATATATATATATATATATATATATATTATAATGTCTCTGAAGTGTTTTCATAAATTTTCTAAATATAAAATTAAATATGTAATGTGGGGAAAGAGAAGAGATAAGGTAAAGATAATTGAAAGTTAGACCTATAATTGTGGAATCGGACCAGTAATTGAATTTGAACCAATAAAGAGTTTGAGTAATCAGTAAGGGTGAGCATTGGTTTAGTTTGGACCATTTAACTAATCGAATCGACCTAATTAAATGATTAAAAAAGTTATACAATCAATTTAATATTTTTTACATCAACTAATTCAATCCAAACTAACTTTGATCAGTTTTGATTGAATTGATCTAATCAATTTTTTTAAAAATATTCAAAAATATTAATATTAATATTAATATTTTTTTAATTTCAAATATGAAAATAAACATTTTTAACCATAAAACTAAAATCAAAATTATTTTAAGGCAATTATAAAACAATTATAACCATTAAATAAAATATTTATAGTAAATAATAATATATTTAAATTTTTAATTTATATGTAATATATAATAAATAAATAAATAATATAATATAACATATTAATTGTTTGGGTTCATTTTGGTTTAGATGAAAACTAACATTATTCAGTAGCCGAACTGATTTAATTGATTTTGATAATTTTCTATTCAATCCATCTAATCAAATAATCAATTTTGGTTAAATCAGTTTGGATAAATTTAGATTGGTTTAAATTTAATCAGTCTCACTCAAATAATAACGAATTTACCTATCTTATTAATTAAAAATAATAATAATAATAATTTATGTTATAAGTTTATTTTATATTTTTAAATAATTTAATAATATCAAATAAAATATTTAAAAATAAAAATATATAATTCAATAATAAATAAAATTTTAATTATATGTTTTAATAAAAACAACTTATAATTACTATAAAAATAATTTTTAATTAAACATAATAAATAAACTGTGTCTCCATTTGACATTTTATTCATTATTCTTTTTATTTTTCTCTCTATCTTTTCTTATTTCTTATTTATTTTTAAAACATTCACTCATCTCTTCTTCTTTTTTTCTCTTTCTTTTCTTTTTTCTCCTATCACATTATTTAAGACTTGTTTGAATACAATTTTTTTAAAATTTTTTTTACTTTTTAAAAACTTAAAAACAAGAAAAAATTGTTTAAATAACTATTTTTTATTAAAAAAAATAGAATGTGTATTTTAGAAATAAAAAGTACAAAACAATGAAATGATTTTTAAACTCTAGTTTTTTGAAATAAAGAAAATAAATTTTTTTATTAATATCATGTATATAATAATATAAATACATAAAAATAATATATACTAATATGAATTATCATAACTAATTTTATAAAATAAAAAAATAAAACAAAATAACATTCAAATAAGCTATATTTTCTCTTTCTAAGAGATTTTGTTTCCAATCAATTTTCTTTTTATTATTTTTCACTATCCTTTTCACTTTTCAATTTTTTTCCTCCTTTATCTTTATTTATTTCTTTTTTAATAGACTTGATCACGGATTGAGCTTACTAAAAAATGAGTCAACTTTTCATATATACATACTTAAAAAAATATAGACCTAAGCCAAAGCCTGATTTTAAGTGTATTATTTGAGTCGGGCTCAAATAATAAAAAAAAAAAAGTTGAGCCTGGCTCAAATTTAAAATTTTTTAAAATAAAAATTAATTATATATTATAATTTTTTATTTAATATAAGTTAAAGTAAAGTATAGTATAATATTAGTAAGCTATAAACTTAAATTAAAAGTATTAATAAATTAAAAATACATTATATTTAAATTTTTTTGCATAAAATCATAAATAATTACTAATAAATTAGTAATTATAATTATTGTATATATAATATATTTTTATAAAGTGAAATAAAACAAGAAATAGGAAGTTTTTTCTATTTGTTATAAAAAATATTAAGTTTAAATAATTTTTTTTTATATTTTATATTCTAATATATATAATTTTTGTTAAATTTATTTAAAAAAATAATTCAAACTTTGGGTCGGGCTTAAAAAAAGTCCAAGCCCAACTCTAATTTAATTGAACTTTTTTATTTAAATTTTTATTTTTAAACTTATATTATATTTTTATTAAACTGAGTGAGCTTTTAGACTCATAATCAAGTTTATCTTGTATGATCAAATCTATTTTTTAAAGAACCTAACACACATCATTATTTACATTCCCTCTTTTTCCTTTCTCTTTCGTTTTCAAAAAGCACAATCAGATCTCTCTTCTCTTTTTCTTGTTGTTGCAATATATATATATATATATATATATAAAGGGACTTAGAATCGATCTAGTATATAAGTCGGTGGTTGAATCATTCGTACCCGTCAGATTACAAAAGTATTAGTTAGAATAAAATAATAAAAACTTAATTAAATTTTTATTAATTTATTTATTATTTTAAAATCTAATATTTATTATTTTATATTATATTTCATAAATTTTAAAAATAATATATATTTTTGTGTATACAAAATTTTTAGTATATCTATGTTATAATAACTTAAGATGTTTTGATTATTAATCACACAAATTATATATTTTTAGAAGCATCTCAAAAATTTAATTTATTTAAAATTTTAAAAATTATCTTTTATATTTTCAAACATATTTTTAATATATATATATATATATAATTTTATAGCTTTCTATTTATTGGATTCTAATGTCATAGATTAACACATAAAATTAAAATAATATGTAAGAATGAAGAGTTAAAATAACTAAATATAACAAGTTAAAATTCTCTTGTTACTCAATTTTATTATTTTTAAAATTGATTTTATTTAAAAATTCTCTTGTAATTAATCTCATTATGTAATTTTGTATTTGTTAAAAAAGAAGAGTGTAATTTTTTTTTTTTATCATCTGTATAATACGTTGACTTCGACTGCAAAGTGCATATAGAAGTTGGAAGAGTTGAGATTAAGCAAAACTAATATTGAATATAATTTTTTAAATAACAACATAGTCAGTCACTAATGGCTAATATCTCACATGATAATGAACTATAATTTACCATTTTAAAAAAAAAAAACTGATCTTTCTCATATTTGATGAAAAAATTTTAGTAGATATATCTAACAAAAAAAAATCACAATTTTTTTATAATTACAACTTTCCAAAGAAATATTTTTTGTTCACTTGCTAGTCCATTTTGAGTTTTTCATTCCCATACCTTATAATTTGGGCTTTTTTACCAATTATCATTTAATAAAATATTAAAATCCAAAATTCCTATTTCCAAAAAGCTATTTCTCTCGAACTCTCATTTTTGTCTTTTAATATAGCTAATTCATCTGGACTTCAAACAAATTACGTAGAATAATTTATCACATGTCTAGAAGGATTAGCTTTTATTCAAAAAGAATTTGGACTTAATCCATTTGGTATCCAAATAAAAATAGGTTAAATATTATTTCTTTTTGAAAAAAAGGTGCACCTACAAATTAGGCCTATCACTTTAAATATTTTTTAATAATAAATGTAATATCTCTTATTATAAAGCGGATTAAACTTAGGTGCGTTTGAATTGACTTCTTTCTTTGAAAAAAAATTTGTTATTTAAAAAGTATTTTTGATAAAAATTTAACATATTTAAATTTACTTCTTAAAAAAATTAAAAGTACTAAAAAAAAATGAAAAATGAGCTTTTTTCAAAAGCTATATTTCTTAGCTTTTCTAAAAAAGAGGAACCATCAACGTTGTTGAAGAATTATAAAAATCAATTGCCATTACAACAAATTTTTTTTTGTAAATATAATGCATGATAATTTATTTTATATATCTTAAAAGAAACCTTTGATAATAATATTTTTTCAAAAAAAATGGTTATAACTCAATTTTTTTGTATAACTAAATTAGTATATTTTATTTTAAAATATATTAGTATATATTATTTAATTATTTTTCTATAATTATATAATTATTAAAATTTGTAATTTTTATGTATTTTATTTCTAAAATTAAAATTTATTATATTTATTGTGATAGAAATTAATATAATCATTTTATTAAAATAAACTTACTTTTTTTATTCTTTTATGATTATTTATGATTTGATATTTTTATTTAATAACACATATAAATTTATAATAAAAAAATTTTAATTTATTTTACTGGTTCAACTTACTTTTTAGTTACTTAACGTTAATATCTTTCAAAGAATAAAATTGTAATTTATCTTAATTTTTAATTTATACTTATTATTAATGACACAATTTTTTGCCTCACAATTGTAGGAATTTTTTTATTTATAAAAATATATAATATATATTATTTTATTAATATTAAAATAATATAATTTTAATAATTATTATAAAAAATATAATAAAAAATTTAAAAATCAATAAAAATATTTTTAAAAATATATATAAATAAAATTATAAATTTATACACACACATATATAAGTTTTATATAATTTTTAAATAATTGAAAAAAAATATTTACTCAAAATTTTATTTCTAATTGTAACGCTTCCTAATTTAAAAAAGTAGGCTCTAATCTATCATCTCATGCCAATGTTTATTATTCTTATAAGAGAGAGATTGAAATGAGGTTAATAGATTAAGAGTAACCTTTTTTAATTAGGAAACATTATATAATTGGAGATAAAATTATTGTTGAAAAAATTGATGAACTGGCCATAGTTTTGGTCTAGTCAATTTTTTAAATTAATCTTGTAAAAAAATTTTAAAATCATTCTTGTAAAAAATTGATCATAAAATCAAGATAATAAACAGTGGCATGAGATTGATAGATTAAGGGTAACTTTTTATTTTTAAAATTAGAAAACATTATAATTAGAGATGAAATTTAGAGTGAATATATGTAATATTTTTCAATTATTTAAAGATTATGTACAACTCATATATATCAATATATAATTTTACTTATATATATTTAACAAGATTTTTTATTAACTTTTATTTAATTTAAAAATATTATTTTTATAATAATTATTAAAATCATATCATTTTAATATTATATTATATATTTTAATAATTATAAAAATAATATATATTATATATTTTTATAAATAAAAATAATTGCTTGAGGAAATTTCGTCAATTGCCTGCCTCGATTGCAATTGCCTGAGGCAGGCAATTGTGTCAGTAATAATAAAGTATAATTTGTATCCTAATGAGACGAATTACACTTATTATTAAATAAAAAAATTAAAGTGACAAGTCTAATCTGTTTGGTATCTAAATGGATTAGGTGTAAGTGTTTTTTGAAAAATAACGCGGGTTCTAATCCATCTCTAGATTTTTATTAAAAAGACAGTAAAAGTTAATTATTTGGACATCTAATGTAATTCGTTTGAAGTTCAGACAAATTAATTATACAAAAATAAAAATTTGAGGGAAATAAATTTTTTGAAATATGCTTTTTGGATTTTACTTATAGAACGTTAATCGGTGACAAAGCCTTGTAATTTGTCTTGTTAAAAATTAGACAAACAATACTCATATATAAATACAAACGTGTTTATTAGAATTGCCCTTAAATATTCTTAGACACCTTAAATTTCTAATGTTTGTTTAAAATTCCTCATTTCTGTCATATATGAAGATTGAAATCTCTCAGCTAATCCAGAAAACGGCACACACAACTCAATTTCTTTAAAAAAGTTTCATTATGAATATAATTTGAGTCAATAATCAATGCAGATTTAAGAAATTAAAATTTTTAAGTTGAGTATTAAAGAGAAATATTTAATAGCATAGGAAAGTAGTCTATAATGAAGTGTTGAGTAGAAAAATGGACATTTGGGTTAATTTAACTTGAGAGAAAAGATGGAGTCACATGCTTGACATATCTTAACAAGAATAAAAAGGCATGCATGGTAGTAAATTATCAACGTACAAAACAGACTATATATTAGTACATTACAAATAAGCCAAACTACAAAATAATAAATGCTAATTCACTCTTTTTTAAAAAAAAATTATCATAAAAATTACCTATAAAGATGCCTCGCAGAGCTAATGGCATCTATGCTATGCAGATAACGTCAAGAAAGTTCTAAAAAAACGTAGCAACCCACATGAGTCATGAATCATGCTTATGATTTTTTAAGCAATTGGATTTTTTGAATCGAAAGCATATAAGGTGACGTGATCAATTTAATTTAGTCAAATTAAGAATCTTCAACTTTATTATAAAAAATCTTATTTATCTCAAAAAGATTAGGATATATATGACACTGGACACTGGGTATCTTGACCAAGACACGAACAATAATTTAAACCTCCTAACTATTATTATTATTATTATTTTTTCTTATCAAGTTTAAATTAATAAAGTGAAAATTTCTGCAAAATTAAAAGACCCAAATGAAATCTAGCTATTGCATCACCACGAAGTTGGAAAGTTAATTTAATGCAACTAATAAACCATACAATTCGGGCGATCCACTAATAATTCCACTTTAAATAAAACGGAAAATGCAGAAAATTTTAATTTGAAAAGCAAACATCATATATATATATATATAGGTGGTTACATATGAATTTACATCTTTAATTTAATTTAACTTAAAGTAATGTTATGTAAAATTTACAAAAATTATTATTTTATATATTAATCTGTAGGTAAATTAAAGAATAAAAATAAATAATATTTTATTTATTCACCCATTTACAGATTAATAATATATTTTAATAAATTTTATAAAACTTTTTAAAAATTAAATTTTAGAAGATCGTATCACGATCTATGTAGACTATTTTGATCGCGTTTCCACTATAGGTTGATCTTTTTGAACGCTCAAAGGTCTAAATGGCATTTTTGGAGACCATGGGGTCCATGATCGATCATGATAATTATCGTTATGGTTTCCCATGTGATTCTCATGTCATGTATTTTTGCCTTTGCTTATGAAGCCACACACACCCACTCACACAATCAAATATATATGTTGTAACAACCATCAATAAGAATTTTGGACAACATATATATAATTAATAAAAAAATTGAGGTGTGCAGTGATGTGAAATTATTTTTTATAAATGTGATTAAAGGGATAATAATAAATATAAATATTATAAATACTCGATGATATTCATTTAAAAAAATTTAATATCTATGCTTATTCGTTAAGTATTAAACGAGTATAGATGTTAACTTTAATTACTTTTTATTTGCCTAATATGTATGAATAAATATATAGATATATTATATCTAATATTTAAATAATATATATTATTAAATAAAATTTAATGTTTTAGTGTTTGGAAACTGCTTTTAATTGTAGTTAATTTATACTAATTATTATGTAAGATTTTTTATTATAAAATAATTTTTTATAATCATTTATATATAATATTTTTTAAAATATTATTAGATAGATATTAAATAAA
This sequence comes from Senna siamea, assembly GCA_031216115.1. NCBI lineage: Eukaryota > Viridiplantae > Streptophyta > Magnoliopsida > Fabales > Fabaceae > Senna > Senna siamea. Next base: position 19,262,079 of record CM062356.1, read on the forward strand.
TTATTTGATTATAAAGTATTTAATATCTATATTTATTCTTTTTCTTTTAGTATTTTGTATATTTCTTGTGTTTTGAATATCAAATAATTTTAAATATAAAAATTAAACATAATATTTTTTTAGATTTGATTAAGGTTCCGATATTAAATATTTTAAACAAATTCAAATATAAACAGTAAAAAATTAAACCAGTGTCCGTCCATTGTTATTTGCCGTGAATGTATACAGTTCCCTTATTCAGCTAGCTCTATAGTGTGTATCTAATATCTCGTTATTCGCCATCCACTTTCCTCTTGATTTTCCCGGAAAAACCATCTCTAGTACCCAAAATGTCGTCATCATTAACGTCAAGAAAAAGGGACCAATTTCATTTCTGGGCTTTTTTGAAAAAAAAAATGTGAGCTGCCTAGTCTAATCTGGTTAGCATAATTAAAGTTGAACTTTTCACTGCATAAGCTTCCACTAACATTAATTCATATCCCCACTTCATATTGTTATCTATATATACTTTTCCTTCTTTTGAAACCTTGCTTATCTGTTCACACCTGAGAATCACCACCCATTAATTAAGAATTATTCTTATTCGATGCATCATATATATGCTATCATTATGCCGATGTTGAAGCCATGACACATAAAATTAGAAAGCTATGTATGTAATTTTTCTTCCACAAAATGGAGTCGTTTATTTTAATTTGTTATTCAATTGAAATACGGCCCACGTGGTTTCTAGACTTTTTTTAGAATTAAAAAAATAGAACAGTTAGTCAACTATTGTTTTCGATTCTCAATATGCACAAAATGGGATAAAGCTAGACTTTACCAATAGTATTTAAAATCGATTAAAATTGATTTCTTTATCTTATAAACTAAATCAAATTGAGTAAAAATTGAACAAAATTAATTAATATTTAATTTTTTTTTGTTTAATATAGGTAGTTCATGTACGATTTGATTTTTAGTTTATTATATCAAAATTCAAACTAAACCGTGTGTGTGTGTATATATATATATATATTAAAATAATTATCCTCCCTTATAAAATTCTTTAATCCTTCGTTAATTTATGTTATATTTTTTATAAAAAATTGATTTTGGAAAGTGAGGTTGAATATTTATAATTTTTAGCTAGATTTAAAAGAATATATATATAATTGTTATATTATTATATTGTTATTTATTTATGAATTAGTTTGGAATAATTATGATTTTATCATATTAATAAATTAAATATTATATTTTTATGTTATTAATTGATATTTATATATTAAAAATAATTAATTTTTCTTTATTTTAATAAGTTTAACTTTTTAAATTAAATAAGATAAAATAACTATTTCGATCATTTATAATTTAGTTTGGATTATAAAATCAAACTAAAGTATATTATTATATCAAATCATAATTCAATTTAAAAGTTTCTTTAAATCGCCGTGGAGAGATATCAACCCAAACGAAGACTCAATTATAAATTTTATACCTTACTTTGCTTGTTTGTTCTAAACTCTGACTTTAAATTGAGAATCGTTGGATTTGAGAGCTTGCCTGTGATCCTTTGCATTCTTACAAAATTTCATGGCATGCAGCTCAACCAACAAAAGTCTCAATCAAGAAGGTCTTTGTTCATCAGAATGTAATATTTATGCAAATGATAACTAACGAAAAGAAATAACACAAGTGTTGGAAGATGATTAAACTTCAATATATCTCGAAGCGATTAATTAACTATGCTTAATATATATATATATAGCCACTGCAAAGATTATGAAATTAAATGACTACACATATATATAGAGAGAAAAGACGAGCTTAAAATAATAATAAAATTATTGTCATGTAATTTAGAGGTGATAAATTTAAATCTTAAAAATAATTTTTTTATTTGATAGATTAAGACTGTATACATTTAATTCTTTTTAGATGTCATTGGTGTCCTTTTATATATATATATATATATATATATATATATATATATATATAATATCAATAAGAAATCTCAGATTTCTCTCTCTATATATATATATATATATTTATATATAGTTGTTTCACCCATTATATAATGTAAAATGAAAAGCCCACGCAGCTCAGTCGTTGTTGAACCTATACGTGGCGCAGCTAGATTTAGCTATGTCCTTTACTTTATTATTTTATAGTAAAGTTGTAATACCACCTTCTTCACAAAATCTTTTCCCTTTATTTTAATTATCAAATATTTTTATTTAATGCCCTCCACTTTAACTAATTATAGTTTTCCATATAACATGCCTCACACAACACACATCATCGATCGGATCACGTAGTATATATAAGCATGTGCTTAGACACAACTTTTAACCTTAACTAACACAAACCCAAGGCTAAGCATTAATGGCTACCCTTATCATGCACTCATCATTCCAATGGCCTTCTCTCTTCTTCCTCATCTTCTTCCTTTGTGTTGATGCCTTCAACATTAATATTCCAAGGTTAGGAATTACGAGGAAGACCAACAACCAACATAAACCTCAAGCCCTGTCTTCCTCGAATTTCCCTGAACATCTCAAAACATTCTATTACACCCAAAGACTCGATCACTTCAACTATAGGCCTGACAGCTACACCATTTTTCAACAAAGATATATGATCGATTTCAAGTACTGGGGTGGATCTAAATCAAATGCTCCCATCTTTGCCTACCTTGGAGCAGAAGAGCCTGTGGATGAAGATGTAAATCTTGTGGGATTTCTCAGAGAAAACGCCCCTCAATTCAAAGCTCTTATTGTTTATATTGAGGTATATATATATATATATATATATATATATTATGTGTGTGTGTGTATCATAATTAATATCAAGCAAGTATTAATTAGTCGTGTACTGAATTATATATATATTGTTTGGGTTTTGATGAACAGCATAGATTCTATGGGAAATCAATACCGTTTGGGTCCATGAATGATGCTATGAAGAATGCAAGTACTCGAGGCTATTTCAACTCAGCCCAAGCTATTGCAGACTATGCTGATGTGCTTTTACACATAAAGCAACGTTTGTCTGCTCAGAATTCTCCCATCATCGTTATTGGAGGATCCTATGGTGGAAGTATGTGACCACATGATTAATTTCATAACTAAAGGAATTTATTAATTTAATTAACCCACTTGTAAATGAGGGTTCAAATAGTAATTCTCTTTCTTTTGTTTTTGCAGTGCTAGCATCATGGTTCAGGCTAAAGTATCCCCACATTGCTCTTGGTGCTCTGGCTTCTTCAGCACCAATTCTTTACTTCAATGGCGTCGCTCCGCAAGCTGGATACTACTATATTGTCACCAAGGATTTCAAAGTAATTAATATACCTATTAAAAAAATTAAATTTCAAGATCAAAATATCATTAATTTCTTAAAAAGCAGACAAAAAATTACATTTAATTAAATAAATTTTGACTGGTGCATGCAGGAAGCTAGTGAGAAATGCTACCAAAGTATACGTAAATCATGGTCTGAAATAGACAGAGTAGCTAAGATGCCTAATGGCCTTTCAATTCTCAGCAGCAGATTCAAAACTTGCAGGTATATTATATATAATATTAAATTAGCAAGCATATATATATACAAACAAATTAATAAAGTAACATTAAGGTTGTTGCTATATCACTTGAAGGTCATGAGTTTAAATTATAGAAACTCTAAACCTTATATATTGGGCCGCCTTTTTCTATATACAAATTAATGATTTATATATATAATTCTCTTACTCTTACTAAAAGATTCTTGTGTGTTTCTTGTTGTACAGAAAAGTGAACCACAGTTATGAAGTGAAGGACTACTTAGACAAAGTTATAATAGAAGCAGCTCAGTATAATGAACCTCCCAAGTACCCAGTTAATGCAATCTGTGAAGCCATTGATGCAGCTGCAAAAAAAACTGATACTCTTGGCCAAATATTCGAAGGTGTTGTAGCTTATAAGGGAAAAAGCACATGCTATGACATGGATGAATACAATCGTCCCTCTGAAACAAACATAGGATGGAGTTGGCAGGTAATTATTTATTAATTAATTAATTAGCTAGTCTAATTACATGCAAGTTTAATTTGCAATCTTTTTCATTTAAATGTAATTAAATAACTACATAATTTATTACATACAATTAAACAGACATGTAGCGAGATGGTGATGCCAATTGGACATGATGATAGGAACGATTCCATGTTCCCACCAGCACCTTTTGATATGAAGAGCTTTGTGGATGATTGCAAGAGCTTCTATGGCGTTCTTCCACAGCCTCATTGGGTCACCACTTATTATGGGGGTCCTGTATGTTACATATATATCTTAATTAATTCACCTTGACTTCAATTTTTTTTAGTAAATTATATTTTCTTTTTTTTTTAAATGTTAAAATTACACTTTTTTTAAAGATAAAAAAATTTACAATTTCACTCATTTTAATCAAAATACTCTTATATTTACTATTTATATAATTAAATATTTATTTGACTAATATAAAAAATTTAAAATAAAAAATTTATTATTTTTAATTCCAAGTAAATAATAATAAAATAATATTTTTTAATGAATTATAATTTTTTAATTTAATGATATTACTAAGAGTATTTAAGTTAAAATAAATAAAATTGTAAGCTTTTTAATTTTTTAAAGAAACATAATATATTTTCAAAATAGAAGAGATGAGATGATAATTTTGACATCTCCCAAAAGAGAAAAATGTAATTTATTTTATATCTTTATTAATTCACATATCCTTTAATTTATCATTTTTTTATTTCAATCATGCTTTTTCATATATCTATATTATAATGATTTTAGAACCTTTTAATTAATAGTTTTTAAAATATATGATGTAAGAAAAAAAGAAAAGAGAAGAAAGAGAAAAAATAAAAATAATATAAAGTTACAATAAACCAGAAGTTAAATAATCTCTAAATTTTAATTTATTATTTTAAAAAGCAATAATTTTTTTTAATATTATATTTTAAAATTTTACAAAAATTACACGTGTATTATTTTTATAATCTAAAAATGGGTTGATGTCGTGTGTGTGTGTATATATATGCAGGACTTGAAATTGATTCTCCATAGATTTGGCAGCAACATTATTTTCTCCAATGGATTAAAAGATCCGTTCAGCTCCGCCGGGTACGCTAGCTTTTTGGATAATAAACAAAATTTGATCGCCGACGTACCATTTTTCTTTTTCTTTTTTTAATTTCCTCCGGCCACTTTAAATCAATTATTATTTTTTTTCTAAATAAATCGCAGGGTGCTAGAGGATATATCAGATAGTGTCCTTGCATTGTCCACGGTCAATGGTAATTCTTCATCCTTATTATTAGCACAAAAGCTAGAATTAAATTTGATACGCTTCTCATTTTAGAAATTATTCTTGATATCCTTAATTTATTTTTTATCAATTGAACGAATTAACATACTTGAAATGATTAAATAATTGCAGGATCTCATTGTCTGGACATACTCGAAGCAAAACCAAGTGATCCTGAATGGTTGGTGAAGCAAAGAAAGACTGAAATTGAGATAATCAAAGGCTGGACCGCAGAGTACCATGCTGATCTTGTAGCACTAAATAAACAAGTTCATTAATAACCCTAAAGGAAAGTAATTATATACATATATATATATAATTAAGCAATAGAATAATAATGTGTTTAGTGTTGAGGGAAATCATTGTTTAAAGGAAGGAAACATGGTGTAATAGTTTCTGGAAGAAATGTGAGTGCCAGAATATAATACATAATGAAAATTTGAGAACTATGATTATTATTTAGACTCGTAGCTTCCTTACGCGGAATCCACCAATGCGTGCTCTCTGGATGGAGCCTGAAAATGCGTTCAATTATATATAAATTTAATATCCGATGCCCACGTTGCTAGTGTTTGTGAGGGGAACAAAGCGCAATTATGCTTCCCGGAAGCAAGCACGCACTAACTAATGATGTGTGTGGGAATGCCACAAAAAAAATAAACACACTATCTTTGCATGTTATTTTATGTACGTCTTTGAGGGACATTAATAGTAGGCCTTTTTAATACTCAATAAAAGTGGGGTCCCCAAGCCTAGGTCAACTATGTGAAGTGAGAAAAATTTTGGATTACACAATGGAAGTATTTAGTGTACGGATAAATTTTTTATTTTTAAAAAATATATTTTTAGAAATGTAATTTTTAAGAATATAATTTTCAGTAATTTTAAAAAATTTGATTGATTTATTTAAAATATTCTTTAAAATACTTTATAATATTTTCAAAAATATTAAATTCTTATATTTGATTTAACATTAATATCATTAAAAATATTTAACAATTTTTAAAATATTATATATATAAATATATTTAAATTATAACCAACTGTTTTTTTAAAACCACTTATATTATATTAAACAAAAAATTATAACAACTTATTAATTGAATTATACATACATATATTTTCTTCAAAAATAAAATTTGTACTTTATTTTTACATATGATGAAAAATCATCAAATGTATCAAAATTATAATTTGAAAATAATATTAATAATATCATTATCTAAGTGAAGTAAGATTAAGTTTATATATCATAGAAACAATAGCTTAATGGTTTCTTTTTTCGGTAGCAAAAATTACATAATTAATTTAAAAAAAATTAAAATAATAATTTGTGATACTCTGTAATATTTTACAGTTTTAAAAAATAATTTTTAATACAAATATGCTTGGGTAACACATATTAATTTGTGTGTAAATGTATTAATACAAAAATAATTTATATACATTTGTACATAAGTAATTTTAAAAAATAGAAATTAAAATATAATAAAATACCTTAAAAATTAAATGTGTTTGGTATACAAATGTAGCACAAAAATTTATTATAAATTTTATTATTATTAAATGAGTTTATTATTAAGTTAATTGTCTACATATACATTTATTAAAAAGTTTATATTATATTATAAAAATATTTGTTCAAGTTTTACAAAGGCAATTTAATAATTTTATTATTTTAAAAATATTTTCATATCATGAGAATACAAAATTTCTACCTTTTTAAGTGGGAATGAAAATTTGTAAAAGCATGAAAATATTTTATTTCTAGGAATGTGATATTTCTAGGAATATTTTTTTTAATTTATGTACTAAATACAAGAATATAACATTTTAAACCTCTTATTCTTAATAATCTTTTTTTAAACCGCGTATCAAATGTCTCTTATATGTATATAATACAATTGTTATGATTTTATCCGTATTTGTGGGGTTTATGTATTGATTAAATTTTGGCCATTGCATATATATGCATACAATTTTTCATGAAAGGATGATATGGAAATATGAAAGATATTTTTAATACTCTATTTTTTTTTTTTTGGGTCTAAACTATGACAATAGAGCTCCCTTAGCATTTTGGAATAGGACAACATTTAATTATGCGTTAGGTTATATTTGGATAGAGGAGAATGGAGAAAAATTGAAAGGAAAGAAAGAGAAAAGAATTTAAAAATATTTCTTTTATTTGGATTTCTAAATTTTATAAGAAAAGAAAATAAAAATTTTATAATAATTCTATTTGACCTTTCCTTTTATTAATTTTATAATTACTGTAAATTACAAAAAAGAACATGGTTGACTTAACATGACAACCAATCATTCCTTGAATCAGTTCATTCATATCGTCCTGTTGCAATGGATCAGGGATTCTTAATGCCATTAAAGGCATAGAGAAATGTTGGGCTAAACTGTATCAAAAATTTTGTTTGAATATGTAGCCTTGGGCTTGGACAAATTCTACCAAGTCCACCACTCTAAATCAGTAAAGTCCATGAGCAATTCACAATTTAATATTTGTGATTTGTGTATCTTCTAGAATAAGCTTCTTACGTCACGTGGGCCATACTGCATTGTAAATAGACCATGACTTCTTCGTACATCTTGGTGACTGGTGAGCGTGACGGTCGGTCAGCGTGTCCAATTCACCCAAATGATTTTAGATTTTTTTATATATTTTTTAAATTTTTTAAATAAATAAGAGAAAGATAAAAATAAAATATTTATATTAATAAAAATTTATTTTAAATAAATTAAGAATTAAATTTTTTTTATTTTTACTGTTTTATTATAAAAGATACATTTATTTTTAACTACGAATATCTAAATGTCACCGAAATTTGGCCAAGTCAAAGCATGAGGAGTGGGGCCCTCGTACTATGTTTTTTCTTCTGAAAACGACGTTTTAATTTTTTAAATTATAAGTTAATTATATTATTATTTAAATTTTAAAAATAATATGTTACTTTTTTAAATATAAAAAAGTGAATTAATATCACTTAATTTTTTTAATTTAAATAATAGTTTTATAATTTCACTGTATATCTAATTTATAATAAATTTGTAATATTTTGATCACTAATTTTTAAAATTATAGATTATATTATAAATATATATAATATAAAATAAAAAACTATAATAAATATTAAAATAATAAAAATTAATAATTTTTATTTTAAAATATAAAATTATATTATATTTTATATTAAAAAAATTAAGATAAATCTCTAATAATTCAATATTGGTAAAAGATTTAAAGATAAATTTTGGGTATAATTATTAATTTATTATTAAATTGAAAAGAATTCTTTACCTTTCATCATGTATAGAATTAATTAAAAGTGAATAAAGACTGATAAATATCTGTCAACTTTTTCACCTTTCCTTTATTCTTGTTTAAAACACAAAAGGAATGTTGTGCTACAATATTACTGGGACAGTGTGAAAGGTTTCCTTTACAGTTTTTGACCAGATATTGCTATTGCTATAAACAATAAAGTGGGTCAGAGAAAAGCAAGATGCTCCAAGTTATTTAAGGAATCAGAAAAAAATATTATTTTTTGAACGTATTCCATTACACATAACTATTTCGGTTTTTGATTTTTTTATGTAACAATTATATAAAAAATACATGATTATAGTATTATATTTATTCTATGAATTTTATTAATCAATTTCTTAAAATTACTGGTTGAAAAATATTAAATATTTTTAAAATAATATTTTATCATATTATTTAATATATTTTATTTTTTTAACTATTAATAATAAATACATAATTTATTTTTGAAATAAGATAGATTTATCTTTATAAATATAAATATGAACTTTTAAATTTTTAAATCTTAAATTATCAAATTATAAAATTTTAAATATTGTGAAGTATTTTATTTTTTTATATGATTTTTGTAAATATTGTTGGACTAATTATATATTATAGTTTGTGTGCATAAATATATATTTGGGTTTATGTTTTATAAAATTATAAAACATAAACTCTATCAATATATTGATTTTTTTTTAGAAAATTTTCGTATATATTTTATTTATTAATTTTATATTATAATTTTTTACATAAATATTTTTGGATTTATGTTTTATAATTTTATAATTTAGGATTTAAATTTTTAAAATTTAAAATTTTATATTTATGAAAATAAATTTGTCTTCATTTAAAAATAGATTATGAAGTTGTTATTATTTATTTAAAAAAGTTTGAAAATACAATAAATAGCATGATAAAAGTTATTTTCAATAACATTCTAACAATAGATTATACTTTTGTTATTGTTTGTTTGCGTTTAAGGCATTGGCTATCATTTAGGAGCATTATATATTTTTGAAAATAATATTTTATCATTTTATTTAATGCATTTTAAAAATTGTTCAATCAACATTAATAAATGCTCAATTTACTTTTAGAATAAAACAATCTTATTCTTATAAATATAAAGTTTAAATTTTAAAATTTTTCAATCTTAAATTGTAAAATTATAAAATCTTAAATCTTTTTAGGTAATTTTTTTTGAGTAATTTTCGTAAATATTTTTTGATTAATTTTACATGTAAATTATTTTGTTTATATTTTATAATTTTATAATTTAAAATTTAAAAAATTATAAAATATAAATCTTATAAATATATTAGTAATTTTATTTATTTATTTAGACAATTTTTGTTTCTGTATATATATTTGCAAATTTTATATGTTTTTGATATAAAATATATTTAGTTTATTTTTATATTTTAAAATTTTTGAATTTTTATTTATAAAAATAAATTATACATTTATAAATATTAATTAATTTTATTTATCAAACAATCATAATATCACACTGCAGCTTCTCTGCTTTACGCCGACAAATACAATGACTGTACGGACTACTCTTATTCCTCCCCCCTAGAACAGATTCACTCTCTAGCTTTATAAATGTTGGGCCCACTGGTACTCGAACTGTAATCCAAAACTTGGAATTTGTTTAGTCATATTCTTAAAATTGCATTTTTTTTTTCATAATTTGATATTTAAAATATTTATTAAATAATTTTTCCATAAAACGCTATTAACAAAAAATATTTCAAAACAAAAAAAAATCTAATCTGAATTTCCAAACATACTAAAAAAATTGACTTCTTTTTTATTTTGGTAATAAATGGTTGACTTCTTTCTGGTGACGCGTAATTTAGAATTTAGAATTAGATGAAAAAGGTCACTGAGCCTCAGTTTTTTTCTTCCACAAGAAGCTTCCCCGACACTCATGTGGTGAAAAGAAAATATGTCTAAAATTACTTTATAAAATTAACTTTAAAAATTTATAATAATATTGTACATGTGGTGAAAAGAAAATATGTCTAAAATTACTTTATAAAATTAACTTTAAAAATTTATAATAATATTATTTTTACACATTTATGTACCTACTTTTAATAAAAATTTATTAATTATTATCTTTTTAGCATTATTTAAAATTTTTAGATTGGTTAATAAAATATTTAATAATTTAAAATTTTTAAAAAAATAATAGGAATAATTATTTTTAATATTAAAAATTTCATTAATTAATCAAAAAATATTAACTAAAATTTTAAGAGTATTGATTAGTAAAATATATATATAAAATATTTATTTATTTTTAAAAATTTAAATTCAAAGTATTTTTTAATTACTTTATATTTTTTCTCAAATATATATTTTAACTTTTCATTTTCAATTAAAAATTATAATTCAAAAAAATTTTATTTTTAAAAATTAGATTCAACCAATACCTCAATTTTGCAAGAAAATTATTTTCTTCGCATGGAACATATACTTGAATTAAAAAAAATGTTTGAAGTAATTTGATATTTTAAAATATAGTAAACTACACTTACGAGAGATATTAAAATTGCACTCTTTTATTTTTTATTTTGAACAATTATGCTTCTCTTCCTAAAAAGATGATAAAAGAAAGGAGTGTAAATTTAAAAATAAAATAAAATTTTGATATCTCTAAAAAAGTAGTATAATTTACTCTAATCTTTTCAAAAAATTAATAAGTAAAATTATAAATTTTATAAATTTTAAAAATAATAAAATATAAGCTTTTAAAATAAAAAAGATTAAAGTATACTTTTGACAACTTTAAAAAAAGAGAGCATAAATTACTCTTTAAAATAATCTAAAACTTTGAATATTTTAAAACTGTATATATATGTTTAGTAATGTAATATTAAAAAATATTTTTTAAAATGTTTATAAAATATAAAATATTACTAAAATATTTATTAAATAATTTTTCATAAAACGCTATTAACAAAAAAAAATTCAAAACAAAAACAAAATAAAAATCTAATCCGAATTTCCAAACATATTATATAAATGATTGACTTTTTTTGTTTTTTCCTGGTAAGTGGTAACGCGTTCAGATGGTAAAGGTCATTGAGTCTCAGTTTCCTTCGACGAGAAGCTTCCCAGAGAAACATGTATGCGTGGAAAGAATACTTTAAAATTGTTTTATAAAATTAATATTAATATTATTTTAAAAAAACTTATTAATCAATGTCATCAAAACATAGAATAAATATTTTTTAATTAATTAATAAAATATTTAATAATTTAAAATTTTTATATATTTAATACAAATAATAATTTGAATATTTAAAATTTTCATCGATTAATTAGATAAAATTTTAATCAGTACTTTAAAATATTAGTTAACAAAACTTATAAAAAATTTATTTATTTAATTGATTGTAAAAAATTAAATTTAAAATATTTTGATTCTAAAAATATTTATTTTGAGTTAAAAATGATAATTTAAAAATTTTTTATTTTAAAAACTAAACTAATCTCAATTTTGGTGGGAAATTCTTTTCTTGGCGTGGAGCATAGACTTGACTGAGAAGAAATGTTTGGAGCAAGAAAGAAAGAGAAAGTAAAGTAAATATTCTTTTCCCGGATAATGAAGCGAAGGAGGGGAAGGAAGAAAGCTAGGAAGCGTGAAGGAAGAAGGTGCTAATTTGAATTGAATATCAAAAAGAAGGGAGCGGATCGTCTGCTGTCCCTTGGAGCTGCTGTCCATGCTGTCGCTTTAATCGTGACCGTTCGTGTGATCAAAGCGTCTAGCTGAAGCCACGTCGACGGAAGTTTGTGAATGAAGAAGTTCAAAATTCTTCAGCTTGCAACAGCGAATATCTTTGAGTAAGAAGCTGCTGTCCATCTTCTTCATTTTGCAAACCATGACGAAGGAGTAAGAAGCTATCACTTTGAGTAATAAAATATCTGAGAAAGAAAAATGTGAGAAGAGTGATTCATGCTTGAAGCTGTCATCCTCTTCTCTCCCAGATTCTTATGGCTTCAATTTCAGTCTCCTTCTCTTCCTCTTTCCTTTCCTCTCCAATTCATTAGGACAAATGCAAGATTCTCCACACCCCCAAACCCATTCTTCGGGTAATCTGCTGCAGAATTGCAGCTCCAGCCTGGAGGGCTGCTTCCTCTTCGTCGTCTTCAAGCATGAAACACTCTTCTCAACTCTCAAAGACAACCCGATGGAAACATATCACACGAATGAAGACGGATTTGCGAGGGTTTCCAAATTACAATACAGCAGCGGACTTCTCCAATCTCGCAACAGAGTCGCCAAATTTCCTTCTCATGTCGACGTGGCCTCACCTGAACGCTTCGATCACACGAACGACTACGATTGAGGCGACAGCACGGACAGCAGCTCCATGGGACAGCAGACGATCCGCTCTCCAAAAAGAATGTACGGGCGAGAAACACCATGCGTGCCTCTGACGCACCACTTTAGAAATCATCGTCACCAATCCAATCTCCCTCTGCTGCAGATACCGCCGCTTAGATCTTATAACATAAATACGGAATCTTTATTTTTTGTACTACGCGCTCTCCCTTTCTCACGCGCTCAACCCTCTTTCACACATGAGAATACTAAATACCAAGTACTTTCGTAATGCAAACAACTTTTCAGATTCACCTGCTCTTCCTGGTGGCTGGAGCTTATTTGCCCACACCCTGTTTGTCCTTGACATCCCAAAATTGATTGATTTATTTATTTTTATCATATTTAATTCATACTCTAATTATTTTATTTTTATATTTTAATTAAAATTTTCATAAAAAAATTAATGATTAACCAAATACAATTATATTCACCAGTCTTTATTTTATATGCCCCTGTCATTTTCATGAAAATTTAAATATATTTAGTAATTTTAAAAAATAAATATCTTAGTAAAAGTTTTGTATGCATAAATGATCATATTTTTTTAATTTTTAAAATATAATATCAAATTATTATCATTATTATAATTAAATAATAAAAATTTATTTAATCCATTAATTTTCTATAATTTATCATTATCTTAATTTTTTTTTATATTATTATATCACATATTTTATTTTATATTATAAAATATATTATTTTATAAGATCACTTATTAGAATAATTTAAAGTTACTATAATATAAATATAAGATATAAAATAAAATGTGTAACGTAGAAATATAAAAAAATAAAAAAAATTATAAGAGATGATTGAATTAAATAAAATTTTTATTATTTAATTTATTATTTTATTATAATATTATTTTATATTATATTTTAAAAATTAAAAAACCAAAACATGCACATTTATATACGAAACATTTTAGTATATGTATATTATAATATTTTAAAGTTTTTTAGTCATTTGTTTTATAAAATATATAATAAAAAATAAAAATATTATGTAAAGAGAGAAAAACTAAAGTAATATAAAATTACATATATTTTATTTAATTTATTATCTTAAAATTTAATAAAAATTATTTTATAAAATATTTTAAAAATTAAAAAAATAATATTCACTTTTGTATACATAAATTGAAAATAATTCCAAACGGCATTGGGTTGTAAGTGAAATTGGTTTGTTCTGATATTTTCTTTATTTTTATTAATTTTTGGACAAAATAGATATATAGAGAGCAGTTTTGGAAGCATTATTCCACGATTGTGGTTACCTCTCCCCTTGGGTTGTTTGTCGTGTTATAATGGGGTCCCCAAAATTATAAAACAAGGCAAAAAATTCAAATTCAAGACTGGTGATTCATGTTTCATTTATTAATGTTGTATTGATTCTAGAATTCCTTTTTAAAAGTTAATATCTCTCTTCATTAAATGGACATGAGATTAAGGCTGAAACTGTAAATGTAACTAAGACAGAGACAGTAACATTTCCAGCTTGTATTAGGCATGCCATTATTGAAATGAACACACCCTGCTTTGAATTCCAAACGTCAAGAATCAACAATCAAATGGTAATTACTGATTGGTGTCCCATGAATTACCCTTCAGAAAATGCAGTTTATAATTTTTTATTTTTAGTTTAAGGATGCTTTTGAAAGTGTCTAAAAAAAATTAAAGAGAAAAAATATTTATATTTTAATTTAAATAATTAAAATTAATAAAAAAATTACTAAATTTTTTTCTTCTATTTTCTCCCTCGCCAGACGTACCTTTAGAAAAAAAGCAAAAGGAAATTCCATATTTGATATTTCCACGTCCCTAATTTTTTGCCTTTCAATTTTCCACGTCTTTATTTTATTGGGTTTCACAAAATAATTCTTTCCTTCCCTCCTCTGCTGCTTATATATATATATACACAGACACACACACACACACTCTCACCAACGCTCACGTCTTCGTCTTCTCCATTTTCACGTCCTTCAAAACTGTCTCTTTACAGTTCAAGTTCTCTCGCCTCGTGATCCCTGCCAACACTTGATAGTCTCTCCCCCAGTTTTCTTGAGCTTCAACCCTATACCACAATGTCTCGCCGCGGTGGCGGAAGGCAACCTCAAACCCGCCGCGATCAACCGTCTCCGGCGTCCTCCCTCTCCGCATCTGGCCGAGGTGGCGCCGGAGGTCGCTCACGAGGGGGACCGGGACGTGGACGTGGACGTACTAATGTTCCAGTCACTACTCCTGCGCCGGTGTCGTCTACTCCTCCGGCTCCGGTTATTACTCCGCCGGTGACCATGGAAGCTCCGTCCTCCTCCACGGAAGCTCCATCACTGGGTTCCGCTTCGACTTCAAAAGATACTCTGGCATCTGAGCTTGGGAAGCAGCTCACATTGCAGTCTTCGGCGCCCTCGTCATCAAAGGCCGATAGATTTTGTGACCGCCCTGATTTTGGTAGAATTGGGAAAAGAGTTCAAGTTCGCGCAAATCATTTCCTTGTTCAAGTTGCTGACCGAGATCTCCATCATTACGATGTTAGTAAATTTAACTCAATTTTTGTTTCAGAGAATTGAATGTTTTAGTTCTTACGTTTACACCCTTGTTAATTAATCTCATTGCCATTTCTTCATGGAAGGAATGAAGTGAATGCGACGTAGAAATCTGTTTAGTTTCTTTATCATTATTGTTTTCCTTAATTTGGTTTTTGGCGTTTCGTCTCACTTCCATGTTCCTTCTGTGCATTTGTCTCCATGTCCTGTAATTGAACTCGCTTTGCATATCCTATTGGTGCTAATACATGCTACATTTGTACCTCTTCTGTTCACTGATCGATTCTTAATTTTTTCCCCATCTCGGATAACTTATGGTTGGTTTTACCGGCATTCTTAAATTTTTCTTTGCTAACTGCAAGAGGTGTGTTCGATATCCTGACTTTGGACCTCATTTCTTAACCTCTTCACGAAGAATTTACTGCAATTGGTACTTTTAGGTAGACATGGTTCATATCTTTGCTGCAGAGTTTATCAGCCATTTGGCTTTCTCTTTAACCACTTGGCGAAATGATTCTGCCTTAGTTTATTTGGGAAAAGCCTGACGATTTAATTTTGGCGTTAGGTATCCATAACTCCAGAAATTACTTCAAAAAAGATCAATAGAAGTGTGATGAATCAATTAATCCGATTGTACCAAGAGTCACACTTGGGTAAGCGCATACCAGCTTATGATGGCCGGAAGAGTCTTTTTACAGCCGGTCCATTACCCTTTTCATCAAAAGAATTTGTGGTTAAGCTGGTTGATGACGAACAACATGCCGAATCTTCGCGTTCAGCGAGGTGTGGTTCTCTAGGAGTGTGTATTATTTACTCCGTCTTTTATATATAAATGTTACTATACGTCTTGAACGGCTAATTACCGCCTATAATGCAGAAAGGAACGTGAGCGTGAGTTCAAGGTCACAATTCGTTATGCTTCTAAGCCTGACCTCCACAGTTTGCAACAGTTTCTAAGACGTCTACACCTTGAGAGTCCACAGGAAGCTATACAAGCTCTCGATGTTGTTCTGAGGGTATCCCCTTCAGAAAAGTAACGTTTCTGACTATGTAAATTTTTAAGTTTCCTGTGCATTCTAGTGTTAATTTAATGCTTCTGTCTGTCGACCTTGTGAACATTTGGCTATAGGTATGCAGTTGTAGGGAGGTCTTTCTTCTCACCAAGTTTGGGTCCAAGGGGTCAACTCGGTGATGGTATAGAATACTGGAGAGGATACCATCAAAGCCTTCGACCCACACAGATGGGGCTTTCCCTCAATATTGGTTCTTCGTCATTCCATTATTATTGTCATCTTTACCTTGTGTTTAATTTACATGCTAGGTCTCCCGTCCTTTACCAATGATATTCCTTATGTTGCAGATGTATCAGCCAGATCATTCTATGAGCCCATCACTGTGACTGAATTTGTTGCAAAACATTTTAACTTTCATTTTTCGAGGCCTTTGTCTGATCAAGACCGTGTTAAGGTATTTTGTGTTGGATTTCATGGCACTGATTCTTTGTACTGTGACAAATAACTGTGCTAACTGCTAAATTAAGAATGGTGACGATATAGGCTTTGTGCATAAAATTTGCAGATAAAAAATTGCTCTTTTTAATTTTCTCTTCTTGAACATTCAGGTTAAGAGAGCTTTGAAAGGAATTAAGGTAGAACTCAGTCATGGTCAGTACATTAAAAGTTACAAAATTACAGGAGTATCAAAAGAACCGCTCAGTGAGTTAATGTGAGCTTTTCTCGTTTCTACTTTTCTTTTATCGCCATTTCCTTTACCAAATGGTTTTTCATACATGGAAATTCCAGCACAAAACTACATGATTATAAAAAATGCAGCTGTGTTAAATTTTTTTCTCATGGACAAAACTAATTAGATACAATTTTTCTGACCTTACGCCTCTAATCAGGGCATGTGTATTTATTATAGAAGCTGATAGCAAACATTTTCAGAATATTTAGTTTAATCAATAATATAATTACATTCTATGTGCATTAATGAATCACTTGGGCATGTGTATGAAAGAGGAGGCTAAAGTTCCACATTAAGGTTCAACTTCCTTTTGTTTTACACCCATTGGTAAATCCTGAATATATATTTTGTTTCTTCAAATAATACAACGACATGCTTTTAAGTTGTTTGTTGCTTGAATGCTTTATATTTTCATGAACGAATAGGTCTGGATAGCTCAACGCATTTGAGACTTTTGTTCTTTGGTGGTTTTAGGTTTACTCTTGATGATAGAAGGACAAAAAAGGCTGTTGTTCAATATTTTCGTGAGAAATACAATGTTGTGCTTCAGCATTTGGCTCTTCCGGCCCTCCAAGCCGGAAGCGACACAAAACCTGCCTATTTGCCTATGGAGGTTGTTCTCCTTACTTTGTCCCTTGAGTATATCATGCATTGTTGATTTGATGTTAGACTTAAAAGTACAATTCTTTTTTGGCTGCATTGTAGCTTTGTAAAATATCTGAGGGACAACGGTATTCTAAGAGATTGAATGAGAGGCAAGTATCCTCTCTTTTAAAAGCAACCTGTCAGCGACCTTGTGATAGGGAAAAAGACATTAGAGAGGTACATTTAAGATGTTTATTCATGATATGTCATGTATAAATTTACTTTTGGATTCATCATTTTGCTACTTTTCAGATGGTTCGGCGAAACAATTTCAACAGAGACAAGCTTGTGCATGAATTTGGAATTCAAGTGAGGGAAGAACTTACCTTGTGTGATGCAAGGGTTCTGCCTCCACCCATGGTATACTTGGTCTTATGCTTGACTTGAGAGATAAGCTGGAAAATTGTTTTCCTTCTTTTTTTTTTTAGTCTCTAAATTCCCCGGCTCCCTCCTTACTGCAGCTGAAATATCATGATACTGGGAGAGAATCAAGGGTAGAACCCTTAGCTGGTCAGTGGAATATGATAAACAAGGTGAAGCAATTAACTGTGTTTAACACTGCTGAGTAAAATAATGCATCCATCATATTACATTATCTGGAAAAGTGGAATCATTTTCATTATCAAAAGTCAGATCTAGAACAGGACTGTTTGTCATTAAGAGAACAAGTAACCGAAAATATTGATGAGAAAAAACTATTTTGGTTCACTATATAATATCTTAATTCTTTATGTAGATTTAATTTCTAAACAGACATCCTGCCTGGATTTTTCATATGTAACAATCTTTTCTGGTAATTTTGTAGAAAATGATTGATGGTGGTGTGGTGCAATATTGGACTTGTCTCAACTTTTCTACACGAGTAAATCGAGATTTGCCTTTCCTTTTCTGTAATGAGTTAGTTGCTATGTGTACTAGCAAGGGAATGGTATGTCATGTCTAGACCATTTCTCAATTATCTTTTGCCCCAAATCTTTATAACTGAGGTTTTCATTTTGCGTCGTTGGATTTGTGTGCTAGGCTTTCAACCAAGACCCTATCCTTCCCATACGCTCTGCTCATCCACAGCAAATAGAGAGAGCTCTTGGGGACGTTCACAAGCAATCTAAGGGGAAGCTGCAGCTGTTGATTATAATCCTGCCTGATGTAAAAGGTTCCTATGGTGAGTGGTTATATCTAAATATAGGAATCTAGGAATTTGGTTTCACCTGCTGCTTAAATGTATGCGGTATTTGCAGGAAAGATAAAACGCATATGTGAAACAGAATTGGGAATTGTTACTCAATGCTCTCAACCCAAGGAAGCTTCAAAGCTTAGTAAACAATATCTTGAAAATTTGGCCCTCAAGATTAATGTTAAGGTCTATTTTATCTATAACAATATATTGCAGCTTGATCAATAATTAATTTGGTAGTTTCCAAATTTTAAATATATGATTGTTGGTTATATAGGTTGGTGGACGGAACACTGTGTTGAATGATGCAGTTCAGAGAAGAATTCCTCTTGTTACTGATCGGCCTACAATAATCTTTGGTGCGGATGTAACGCATCCTCAGCCAGGGGAGGACTCAAGCCCTTCTATAGCAGCTGTAAGCTTTCTCATTCCATACTATTATAAATCCATTTTCATTGTTTGATTGTTGAATAATCTGTACAGGTAGTTGCTTCCATGGATTGGCCAGAGATTACAAAGTACAGAGGAGTTGTTTCAGCTCAAGCTCATCGTCAGGAGATCATTCAAGATCTCTATAAATCTTTTCAGGATCCCCAAAAGGGAGTTATACATGGTGGAATTATAAGGTGAGGGGATCAAATGTATGTTTTTACTACCACATCTGTGGAGAATCTTGATTGGTTTTTGTTATTGATTTTTTTGCAGGGAGCTCTTGGTAGCGTTCTATAAGTCAACCAAATTTAAGCCAGACAGAATCATATTCTACAGGTGATGTCGGGTTAAGCACCTGTTCAACATAATGATTGTATTTAAATTTTTGCATGCACTTTCTTCAATTTCAACTTTGGCTTGACAGAGATGGAGTCAGTGAAGGTCAATTCAGTCAGGTTTTGCTTTATGAGATGGATGCAATAAGAAAGGTATGGATCTTAGACCTCATGAACTTGGGTTGAAGTTGCCAGAGTTGGGATTTTAATTTAGTTTATAGAGCAGCTTTATAATTGAGGATGACCATGACAACATGTTAAATGAAGTGACCCAGAAGTTCATTTAGTTGTCTGATGTGTGATAATTGTTGTAGTATGCTCTGCTTGCAGATATGGTCCTTATCTACAATTCTACATGATCTCTAATTTTATCGTTATTCTTAAATTTGTATCAGGCCTGTTCCTCGTTACAGGAAGGATATTTACCACGAGTAACCTTTGTGGTGGTACAGAAAAGACATCACACCCGTTTCTTTCCTGTAGATCACAGTCGTCGTGATCAGACAGATAGAAGTGGAAATATTCTAGCAGGTGTCACATTTTCGTTTTATTAAACAAATATTTTGTATAAATGCTATTTCTGTTATGCTAAATTATGGCAGCAGCTTTTGAATTCCCTATATTTTGCTCAGCCGCATGTTTCTATGGCCTCCAATTTGGTTTCGGTTTACTGATTTATTATTAATTTTCCAATATCTGTGAAGGTACTGTTGTAGATACAACTATTTGCCACCCCAGAGAATTCGATTTTTACCTCAACAGTCATGCTGGAATTAAAGTAATATTATCATTTTACTGGATTAACTTCAGCTATTAGTTACTGCTTATTCAAAAATTTGAATTTGACTAAAACACTACTTTCACTTTGAAACAGGGAACTAGCCGGCCTACGCACTACCATGTGCTATATGATGAAAACAAATTCAAGGCTGATGAATTGCAGACTTTGACAAATAATCTTTGTTATACGTAAATTTTCCACTTCCACACATACAGTCTGCTTTTTGTTTTCGTTGTTTTTCTTTTTTGGGTTTAGGAGTATGACTCTATCATATGCTACAACCTTTTCAGGTATGCAAGGTGCACTCGGTCAGTTTCAATAGGTTAGCTCCTCATTTTTTTTCTTGCTCAATCTCTAGTTTCTCAATAAGGTAATAGACATTCCAAACCCCAAGCACTGTTTTACCAAGTATGATTCTTTATTGCAGTTCCTCCTGCTTATTATGCCCACCTGGCTGCTTTCCGAGCTCGCTACTACATTGAAGGTGAGACATCGGATGCTGATACTGGAAGCGGAAGTGGGAGCAGAGGTAGGAGCATTAACGAGATAAATCTTCCGTCGATCAAGGATAATGTCAAAGAAGTAATGTTTTACTGTTGAAGTAGTTTTAGTAATTTGGGAGATGAGACCGAATCCTCTTTTTTATATTTTGCATACGTGTATATCACTGTCATCTTTTGGTTTGTGTCGAGCTCTTAACCTGCATCTATGTTCGAATAGTATGAGCTATTATCTCGGTTCGTTATTTTTATTGCTAGTGCAGTAAATTCTAAATTTTCTTTTCAATTTTATAATGGAGTTTATTTAAAAAATAACTGAGGTTTGTTTTTATTTTGACCCTGAGGCTCAATTCAAATGTTATATTTTGTTTCAAAAATAAAAATGAATCTCTTATTGAAAGATTATCAAAATAATTTTGAAAATAGGACTTTCTGAAAATATAATTTAGTATTTATTAATCATTATTTCTTATATATGTATTTTAGTTATAGTTATTTTCGGTTAAAAATAATGACAATGTGTTATTTGTATGTCTACGTTTAATACTTTTGTTATTACTATTAGTGTCTTCAGATTAATCATTGTAAGAAATTGAACTTTTTGTTTAGAAAAAAAGAAAATAGATCATCCAATTCAATTTCGTTAAACATGTTCCAACATCCTCATTTTTTTTCTAAATTCAATTTATGACATGATATTAATTCCCATA
Organism: Senna siamea; assembly: GCA_031216115.1. NCBI lineage: Eukaryota > Viridiplantae > Streptophyta > Magnoliopsida > Fabales > Fabaceae > Senna > Senna siamea. The sequence continues at coordinate 19,283,993 of CM062356.1, forward strand.
TAAACAGTCCTGTTCTTTGGTATAACGGCAAATCTTTTCCAATGCTTAACATTTGGCTGATGAAACGGGCTTTGATTGACTCTTTTGGGTCCAACATGACTGTGTGGCTTTGAAATGCATTCAAACTAAGATATTTCTGGGTATGAGTCATATCTTGTCCTTTTTTTTAATAGAAAAAGAAGTGTTCTAGAAATGAAAAACCGAAAAACGTTGTATGGCTCCATGTCACTGGATTAATTATGTGTGGTTAGTTTACAATGCTACACTCAAAAAAGAAAAAAAAAAATAGAAAGGAAGCCCTGAGGAATGACTTGATTTTCCAAGGCTGGAAAACTAAAGAGGAACCAATTACACCCGAAACTAAAAGTGACTAATCTAGTGTGCAGAAAGCAGCCACAAGTCACGATGAAAATAATAAATATGTGGTCCTGCCGATTGCCACAAATATGTACCGGCAAGAGAATAATATACAAATAACAAAGAATAATAGTTCTGAATCAATCCCGCTACAAAAACACGAGGCAGCTGAAGAGTGTTATGTGCATAAAGTAAGCCAAGATTCCCGCCTTTATCCCTTCACGAAAAGAAGCGCTGCCACTTAGCTCTCCTGCATTCACAAATTCACTCCTGCCCGTGCCAGTTGATGCAGACACATTAACCGACAAAGAACCTGAATTGATGAACCCGAATTGCAAAATTCAGAATCTGATGTTAAAAGCGAAATAACTGGCTGAACCTGAAGAGAGCTTTAAAACCTAAAGAAAATATTCGCCCCAGTCATCATGGTACCTAACGAGTCATGACCACTGACCCTCCTTTGGTTCAAGAAATTGAATAAACTTATACTTGCAGAAAGATTGGTTTAAGTTTTTAAAATAATCCTATGATCTAGTCGAACTCAAAAATTCAGTATGCCACCCCATGAAATGCAAAACGAAGTTAGCTTTTATTCTACCCCCTCCCCCTAAAAAAATGATTTCTTAGTTGAGGGACGGGAAAAGAATTGATTTGGGAGTTGGGCGACTCTTCAAAATAAATATTTCATTTTCCATATGCCATCCTCTATATGCCTTTCTGGTGGTGTAACTGAAACTTACAGTCATAGTTAGCCCATCCAATGCGTTGACCAGCCAGATCATAAACAAAAATTTTGTCTTTTAATACAAGGTCTGCAAAAAAGACAAAAAGTGAAGGTTGTCAGCATTTAAATATTGAAGGAAAAGATAATGGGGTATATTTCAGACATTAAACAATATTTCACGACAAGGTGAATTGATATTCCGTCAGGTTAAGCTTAGAAATATGCTAGTTTGAAAACCCAACAACTATAAAAATTTAACAAAACAAAGAAAAAGTGAGGGAGGGAAGGGACTATAATTTGATCCTATAATTTCTTTGGCTATAAAACAAGTTATAAGGAATTTATTTTTTTACATAGTTTTGAGCCTCAAATTTTGAACTGAACTTCATTCATTTTTCCTTGTGGCATATCATAAACAAAACATAGCAAGAATATTTGGCATGAAGTTTTCAGATTGGCGTCATACCTCCTAAAATTGTTATCCCTTGACCCTGGATTTTCTGAAAGCCAATACACCATACTGCTGCACCACCCTGTAACACAAAATAGCCATTGCAGTTAGTGAGATGACATGCAGTGTATAGAAACATGAGATAAGAAATGTAGTTATCCAAAGCTGTCAATGCTGTTGTAAGATCCAACACAAAGAAGTAACTTTGAATAATTAGGTATCAGCTTTTAGATAGAAATGACTTCTAAGAACTAGAAGCAAAATGTAGATTCAAGAAGAGACCTAGCAAAGCATAAGATATAATTATATAGATTGGAAGTACAAAAGGAAACTCCATGCCAGATTGCTAGGAGATTAATTTGGGAGACATGATGTACCTCAAGGCATTATTAGGATCTGTACAAAAAATTATTGTGGCCTTTGTCTTACAAAGAGGCACATGAGACACCTTTAGACACTGACTAAAATAATACCAAAAGTCAGCTTTTCAAAGGCAAGCAGTGGACATACGGAAAGAATCAAATCATTGAAGACTAAAATTCTTAAACCATTGGCAAATGTAACTTAGTCCAACTTGAATTAGATGTCTGTGCAAATAGTGTGATACAGACAAATCCTTAGAAAATTGAAGCTTGAATACTTACAATTGAATTCTGCTGTATAAGGTAGTCCTGTGGGCTTAAAACCATAGATGCGCCACCAGCAAAGTTCAGACTTACTAGAGGAAAGATATCAGAGATGCTAAACACAGAATAAAAAAACTGTGTCAAGATCATCTATGTTTGAGAACCTACCAGGAATATATGGATAAAAAGATTTCCAGAAAAGATTATGTATTGCATGTTTAACCTGGACGTGATTAGGTAGCACTGGTTTCCCCGGGAAAGAACAGTTCGTATGGATTGTGGAACTGTAGCAGTAACCTACATGAACCAAAAATAGCATTTCTGCCATCAATTCCTGACAAAGCTCCTGCTAAGTGAAAAGCATGTTGTTTCAATCCATGCAGCGTCAAAGCAATTTCCAGAGTTGATAATCTAAAACAATAGAAATTACCTAAACGAAACTCACCGCACTGACAAAGGGATCATAAGCCTCTTCTGCAAGGTATGCCAAAGTCGTTCCCGAATCAATAATGGTACCTCGGCTGCTTGATGTTGCAAAAACTGATGAATCAATTGGTAATATTCGGCCACTGACAGAGATGCTCTGAAGATTTAAATTGTAATGGGGCCTGAAATATTGGCCAAAAAAGCAGTTAGTCAAAATGCTTGTTGCGGAGAAAATCCTTGAGTCATTTTAGTACAAACACCATTTCTAAGTAATAAGTTTGAATTTTCAAATTCCTATTTGACTTCAGTATGATATTTAAGGGCATGAATCTACATATTTGGTAAAAAAGATAGTGACCACTAAAAAGATTCTAATATACAAACTTGTGCCTGAAATATTAGCAGAAAATTGAAGAGTTCTCCAAGCACCAGATGACACCCAGAGGTGGTTGAAACCCTATGCTCCCACAGCAGAAGATTGGTTGGCTTGGTTATCTAGCTACCATTGGCAGCAACTAAAAGCAATAAACTAAATTTTGCAGCCTTTTGGGAGTTTGGGTAGTGAATGGGCTTATACAAGTAGGAATTCTTCTATGGCAGAGGATCAGAATCAATCCGCTGCACCATCTTTGAGGCTCAATATTTCCTGACAAAAGATAAATAAGACACAATCTACCACTGACTAAATTTAACATTGAACTTGTGCAGCTTTGCAAACTAAAAATTGGTAAGAACTGCCAAGATGCCAGATAGACGTAAATTATAACCACCTTTAGGCATTAAATTCTCACACTCATTCCTAAGCAGTGTGCTACAAACTATAAAATGATTCCAAGTTTCCAACTTTCAGGACTGACGGATGCTTGGAACTTCATTTCAATTTACGTGAGGACTAGATTCATGCCCAGAACACCAAATGACTTATATAAATACTTGCTATCTATGAATGCAACCGAAACTCTTTATTCAGAACACGAAACAATTTCCTATTTCCATGTTATCCAGAAAACCAAGGAAATTGATCAAGAATTTGGATCTGTACACCATAATTGTTATCAAGAGATACTGAAATGTTGTGAAAGCTTTGAAGCAACGCTATATAATATATTTAGTTAAAAATCACTAAAAGTATGAAATAAGTTACATATGAAAAATAAAATGCAACAGTTTTAACTAAGAAGAACGTACTGTGATGGAACAAGTGGAGTATAAACTATATTTGGCTCCACAATCTCACCAAGAACCAATATGCCCCCACCACTACTATCTCCTTTAAGACAGTGGGAGAACACTCTTGGCGCTATGCCTTGAGATGAAAGCTGGGAGATGATAGACATGTCCTGTTGCCCAAACCCAAATATCCCATCAACTGCTCTATCAGACTTAGTCAAGTCCCCAGTCTGCTGGTTGCTACAACTGTTCCATAAAAAGCATACAAGGTAATATTTTTTAAGTTTAAACAAAAAATATAAAAAATAAAGTAATAGTAAAGATGGCGTTTTCATCAATTTCGAGCTCGTGATAACTGATAACTCACCCAAAAACTACAGGAGCTGAAGAATTTGAAGTCACGGATCCCTCAAATATAGTATCAAAATGCATCAAGTCAGACACATAATAACCCGATGTCCCACTGCCATCTCCATACTGGAATGTGTAACCGCACTGATTGCTCTGACTGGAACAGCCAGCATCTGATGATTGAACTCCGCTTCTGCATCTTTGGTCCGAACAAGAGATCAGCGAAGATGTTGACGAACTCCCAGGGTCAAAATAATTGAGCTGAATCTGTAACAAAATTTTGCAATTATATTGCCAAATTCCATCTGTATATTAATCTTATTGGTTCACAAACATGATATTGAATTTATTAATGAGGTAAAGTGAATTTACTTGGAGTCCACTTGTCTGAGGACAACCATTGCAGGAGCCGCAACTAACCCAAAGAACATCACTGCCAGTGTCAATCTGCACGTGGAATTCCCTTGGAGGAGAACCCAACTGCACCTTTGTATAGTAAAGCCTGAAAGAAAATTTGCATCCGTTAAATTCGGAATAACCTATCAAAAACGAAAAAAGAAATTAACAGACGGGTTTATAAATCATATACTCATCCACCAACACAAAAGAAAACACAAATTGAAAGGAGACTATCCCTGTAGTTTTAGAGAAATTCAGAAAATGAGAAGCTAGAAAGAACCGACCCAACCAATCTTTGGCTTCAACTAAATAACAAGAACCATGAAGCAAAGAACAGCAAAACTGCAAAAGTAATTAATTAGAGACACCGAACAGATAAATTGATCAAAAGGAAGCGTAAGATAATCCAATCCATAAAAGCTTCAAAGTGACTCAACTACTCAAAACATGAGAAACATAATTAGAAACAACCAAGAAAAAAACAAATAAAGAAAAAGCACAATTTAGAAGCAGGTAAGCCCCAAAGTGGCGACGGAATTACCCGACTTGAAAGGGATCGAAGGTGCCTGCAACTGGGAAATCGACCACACCGTTGGAAGATTGCAACATTCTCCGATGCCTGAGGCTATCCCGAGCTCTCAGCCAACTCAACTCCACTCCATGATTCGTCGGAAATGCTCTTTCCAGAGTCAGAGACGCCGGAAACCCCCAAGCTTCCACCGCCGCCGCCACCAAAGCCACCGCCGACAGCAGCGCAACGGTGATGAAAATCGTAGATGAAAAATTGGCCGCCATTCCTGTCGGCTGGTTATATATAATCTAGCCTCCCGTAGAAGAAGTGAAATCAAGCAAAGCAATCAAATAAAAAAGAGAGAAAAGGTAATTCAAATTGAAATGCAGAACTAGAATACAAGAACGAAAAGTAACATAGATGAGAGATTAAGGATGCAGAAGTTGTGGTTCATCATCATTATTGCAGAGAGAGAGGAAGTGATAGCAAATTTGTATATGTTATATGAATGAATAGAGGGGAAGGTTCCCAGACAACAGCCGATAACAGAAGTTTCAACGATGAATTACGTAAAGTTACTACTATGTGTATTATTATTTATATACAAATATATATTTTTGGATAACTACAACAAGGCCCTCCACTTCCGCAAAATTACGTAACCTCATCCCTTATTTTTAATATCTTACCCAACTGCCCCCATACTTTTATTCAACATATTTATATTTATTTAATTTATTATTTTAAAATATAACAATTAATGTTGTATGTTAAATTTTAAAAATTAAAAAAATTAACATATATTTTGATGTATGTGAGACCTCTAATATTATATTATGAATATGCTACATTTACATATTTTCTCCTTTCATATAACAATATTATGTTAATATTTTTTGAAGATCTAAAACTTACATTATCTTATATTAAAAGTTTCGTATGTATAAATATACATAATTTTTAAAAAAATTTTAAAATATAATATAAAATAATTATTATTATAATTTTAAAATAAAATAATTATTATTTTAATTTTAAAATGATAAAATAAATAATAAAAAATTATATAATCTACTCACTTATTATAATTTTTTATTATCTTTATTTTTTTATATTTTTATTGTACATATTTTATTTTATATTTATATTATAAAATATATTATTTTATAATACTATTGATAAAAAGGAGTCTAGAGACATTATAATATAGATATTTATTTAATTATTATATTTTATTAAAATTACAATATTTTACCTTCAAATACAAGAATTCCATCACTTATTTTTGTATAGCTTATTTAGTTTTTTAAAAAAATATATCGTTTGAATTTATGAGCCACAAGTAGATGTTAATTTCTCATGAGGTTTTCATATTGCTTCTAATTTTTTTATATAAAAAAATTGTGGAATTTTTTTCAATATGATAAATAATATGGAAATAAATGCAATATTCAAGTATTGAGAGAAGCTTTTTTAGTTTGATTATTTTAATATAACCCCTTTTTTTTCATTTAATTATATAATTTTTTTCAATGATTGAAAAGAAAGTAGTTGAGAACTTGTTTGTATTTGGTGAACAGCATTTTACATAATCAAATGCGTAGGCCAAACGCCTTTTTTATTTTAAGAAATATTCCTCAATTAATCTTTTAGCTATCTTTTGTTTCCTTTTTCGTCAGGATGATTCAACTGAAAATAATTTAATTTCAGTATACAAAAATTATGTGTAATACAAAATAAAGCTGTGGTGTTTAAAATTTCTTTAATTTTCTTTTGGGAATGAATAAATTCATTTCTCAAATTAAAATCCAATGCAGTTATGGTAATTATAAAATTCTCAAATTTAATGCAAAAGTGAAAGATTTATTTATTTATTTGTTGAAGTAGGATGAGTAAAAAGTTCAGTCAATACATTCTTTGATATTAAAATTTTTCATTAGGCACAATGTTATTACAAAACAATTATTTTTTTTATCTTTACATATTAGATCCATCAAAATTTTCAAAACAAAAAAGATCATGTGTAAAAAGCAAGAATAAACTAAAAACTTTTACCCATAAAGAAACAATAAATTCCAAAGTAAAGAAGTATAAATTTTTTATTTAAAATTTGCCTCTAAAATAGAATGAGAAAAGGAAAAACTTAGATATCTCCTGTTTAATGAATTAAAATATCAGATAAAACAGAAATTGTAAAGAAAACAAATAGATATATTAATACTCGTCAAATCAATCATATAAAGATAGATCTGGAAATATTTGTTCATAAAATATTAAAAAAAATAAGAGGTAAAAAATAAAAAGACAAAAATACCCTGCAATTTGAAATATTTCTTAACGCTTATAGTAATGTGTGCGTTAATAATTTTTTTCAAATTTCAGATGAGTTTAGGGTTTCGGAAGGAAACAATCTAAGTAAGAATGGTAAAACATTTCAAATTTGAGAATCACTATAGATTGTCTTATTTAAAAATTTAAACATGAAATTTTTTTCTTTTTACAAAAAGAGAAGTGGGGTAAAATTTCTCTTAAACAAGTTTAGAGATGGGATGAGATCATACTCTTGGCTCCATGAAATATTTGTCCTTGAAAATTTATATGGATATTTTTTTAATGTATATATATTTAATTAAATATTTTTTATTAATTTGTTTATATATATTTTTAAAAAATATATATTATTTTGATAAATTATTATTAATATTTAAATTTTTATAAGAATCTCAATAATTATCGAATTTTTATGAAAATGAGGATAAAAATAATTTTCTTTTTGATATAGGAAATGAGAATGAGAATGGAAGATAACGATAAGCGTAGAAACTGGGAGGAGGAAGCACTCCCCACCCCTTGGCCCATTGGTATCCTTAACCTTTTTGTCTATATTTTAACTTTAAATTTATAGTTTAATTTTTTTAAAACATTATTATTTTATTAGAATTTTAAATACAAAGATTAATGAAATAATATTTTTAAATTTTAATCATTTTATAAATCTAGGTATCTCAAAAGTATTTTATTTGCATTTTATGAAATTAATTTTTTATTTATGCAGCAAATTTTTTTTTGCTCATATCACTTTAGAAATGTATTTGGATTTTTTTTAAAGTGAGGTTAGAAAGATAAAATGATGAAGTACAGAAAATAAAAATATTAGTAGATTCTAATTCATGTAGAACTAGTATTTAATTTATTTTTATTTTATTTTTTGTTCTTTATATTTCACCATGCTACTGTTTTCTTATTTTAAAAAATTTAAATTCTTTACAAACAGGGGTCAATCTAATCACTATTTAACATTTTTTTATTTTTAAAAAAATTTATTTAAAACATTATCAAATATTAAATATAAAAATTTTTATAAAAAATTAATTTTTCTTGTTATACTCTTCCGTGTTGATACTATTTAGTAACTTATTAATTGTTCATTGTCGTTTGTTAACCGTTAATTGCTAACGGTAACGGCATGTTGCTTTTGAGGCGACCAATTTTCAGGTTGAATCAGATCACGTGCTAACGATCCCAATATGTACAATGACAGCAAGGATATGGCTTCAATTGATTAATTTAATCTTGTAACATGAGATAACATATTATGTTAATTATAATTAAATAATATACTTTTTCTGTAATATAATATCAAGATATTATTTTAGATATTACTCAATTATTATATATATATCACAACATATTAAATACTGACATTTAAAATTTTGTAATATATGAAATAACATGACTAAAAATCATAGTATACCAAATACGTCCAAAATGTTAAAAATTTAAGACTTGTTTAAATTTTGTTTTATTTTTTTATTTTATATAATTTTTTCTGAGAATTTATATTAATATTATTTTTATATATTTATATATATTATTAATAAAATATTTATTTTTTATTTTTTTATTTTAAAAAATTAAAGTTTAAAACATCTTTTAATTTTTAAAATACATATTTTTTTGGTCTTTATTCAAATAAGTTTTTTTTTTTTGTTTTTTCTAATCTCTACTCTGTAAAGTGCAATTTGAGAGAATTCTAATCCATGAAAGAGATGCATATTGGGTGGCTATCCTTTCCTTTTTTGAATGCAAACTATCCTAAATATATACCCTAGCAAGATTTCTCATGTGATTTTTTTCTCTTTTTTTTCCTTGCTGTAAAAAAAAAATTACATCATTTTAGTGTGAAACAAAGCATTCTGTATTGTTATGTAATACAAGGAAATTATTTATTTTTTTAAGAAAAAAAGGTGAAAGTTTATGATATCAATGAAGGAAACTTTAATTAAGAGTATGAACTTTAACAGCCTTTTCTTTTGATGACATTTCTTTAATATTGGTGGAAGCTTCTGAAATAGGATAGCCTCGATGGATTACAAAGAAGGGCAGGATTGGAATCACACTCTTCGAGGGGACAATATTAATAGTTTTTTTAAAAAATAAAAAGACTGCATTACTCGTGCATGAATAATCCTAAAATAGGTTAAAATATGTATTATTAAAAGCTTGATGATTTAGTTATTAAAATTATTTTCTAATCATACTAGTAGTTAATTAACTCATCAAACTTATGACTTGCTGCATATTAATTTTTTTTCTATCGGATTAAATTGTATATTTATTATATTTTTAGAGATTTGTTCAATATGCTTATATAGCAAGTTAGAAATTGGTTAAACTAAATATTTGATCCCTATATTTAAACTAATTATAAGTTACTCCTTACCGATAAATTTCGTTAAGTGTCTGTTATCTCTCTAAAAACGTGAGAGACACATTTGTTTTTTAAATATTAGTCAACACTTTTTTTTCTTATACTAGATTATTAAAAAAAATCCACGTGGACTTGCAGGACACTACAGTACCTGAAAAAAAAAGTCTAAATATTAAAATATAATTAAAGATATATTGTTTCTTCTCTAAAAAATAAGTAGTCTATTAAATGACAAAGAAAAGGATGTTTACATAATCTAAGACGACTATTACAATTGCTATTATTGCTAAACACGATGTTTACATATGGTAATTTTTAAAAGTTGTTATATATATATATATTAATTTTTGACATGTAATAAAATATGTATCGATATTTATTAATTAAGTATTAAACAAATTAATAAAAAATTAAATAATTTTTTACTATCTCTTACGTATATTTAATCATGTTAATGATTTATATTTAAATTCATTTTTAATTCCTTATAGCACCCTGCTTAGTGATTAAGTTACCTAAACTTTTTAAAAGGAAATGAATATCTCGGTCAAAATTGCTTTTATTGTGTTTTGACACATGTCATTCACTAAATTCATTGGCTTTTAACTTGCCCTAAAGTACAATAGGTACATCGATCTACAAGCATTTTCAGCGTTCCATTGCAATCATATTTCTTTTCCAACCAAAGTTAAAACAGACAGGTGCTATGCTATGTCACACCAAGCCATAACTTGTTGGACCATTTTGCCCCCTCACGTGGGCCATATCAGATCACCATCTTCATCCTTTTATGTTAGCCAAATTAATCTCTCACGTAATTAATTAACCTATTATTTTCTCACACACACATATATGTTTATTGTGAGATTTTCATTCTTATTTAGATGGTACTTGCAAGAAAATTATTTGTTAACTAAGGTGTAATACTAATTATCTAATATCAAAGGTTTAAATAGGAGTTAAATTATAGTTGGATCTGTGTTACTTGAGGTGTCTTTGAATTTTTTGTAAATTGAGTAATAGAATATAAAAAAAATAAAGACCTACCAAAAATAGAGTTAACCTGTATAAATTATGTTATATCTCTCTTTTATTGTAGAAAATTATTACAAATAATTCAGTTTCAATAAAATAGTTATAATTCTAACTTTTGATATAATAATAAATATTTGATCTAATAATTAGTATTAAAATTTAGATTATAGATTCAATAAATATGACAAAGAAAGAGTTACTTCTTAATTAATAGTTATAATTTTTAATATAATGATTAATATATGATCTATCATTAATTAATACAATTAGTTATAAAAAATAAATATGATTATAATTAAAATAAACAGATCTTAAGTGTATGTTTCACAAATTTTTAAGTTTATTTTACCAAAATTAATTTTAAGGTGGCTCATGATATTACACATTGAGCTAAGTGCTACGCAAGATGAAAATAATAATTAGAAGAGGAAGACTGAAATAAGAAAAAGAAGAGATATTTGAAAGTTTTGCAATGTCCCACTGCATGAAACTTTATCTACGCCCAATGCAATGCACAATTATTTCAAATTTTCACTTTAAATGGAGGCTTTGAATTGAAAAGTGTTATCATTCACCACTACCATCTTTCACTTTGCTTTTGCCATTGAGAAGCCAACAAGTATACGATATAATAATAAGCCTAAATGCAATTTTTTAATTTTCAACTTTATGTAAAAAAAATTAATTAGAGTGATTAAATCGCTCGGATTTTTGAGATAGAGTAAGCAATTAGTTTGTATTTATTAAATTTGAAATTATGAATGAGAAGTAAATGATATAGAAATGAAAATTGTGAAAAGGTTACGTGTGACTGAGTGTGTTTGGTGAGAGAGATTGAGAGAGAAAAGAGAAGACGTATGTTTGGTTAGGGAGATTGAGAGAGAGAAGAGAAGACGTAGGGGACAAGCACGGCTCCTGCTAGTGTCTCTTCCTGAACACCTACGCATGCTTATCATATGTCTCACGTCCAAATGCCTGAAAAGCTTAAAATTTTATTTATTTATTTATTTTATCTTAATTGATTTTAAATGGTTGTCTTTTTTATTAATGTAATTTTATTAAATTTAAATTGGATTAACTTTTTTAAAAGATTTGATCAAATTATAATTATTATTTTTTAATTTTAAATATATTATATTTTATATTAAAATTATTATCTTTTTGATATATGTTAATTTATTGCATCAGTCCAAACTATTTACTTATAAATATTATCTACTTTGATGATATACACCAGATTGTTTTATCTCATGGTTTTGCTTCTCTTTGTTTAAGGGAAAAAACACATCTTTAGCGTTTGTATAGTGACAATGTTGGACCCAGTCTCACCTAATAGATATTGTCCTCTTTATCCCAACCTTTGAAAATTTAAAGTTTTATTCATCTCCCTTAGTATACATAAGATCATTCCAAAAAAGAAAAACATGTTTATAAGATAGAGATATCTACATCCTTATAAGACATGCTTCGTTTTTCTCTCCAATCGATGTAGTACTTTACAATCCACACTTTTAAGAGAGTCCAGTGTCATCGCTAGCACACCAATCTCAATCTCGACTCTGATACTATTTGTAATGATTCAAGCTACTCACTTGCAAATATTATTTATTTTAGCGGTATACATCAAATCATTCTACCTCATGATTTTGCTTCTCCCTATCTAAGGGGAGAAAAAGCATCTTCAGGACTTGCACAACGACAATGTTGGACTTAGTCCCACTTGATAGATATTATCTTTTTTGTCCTAACCTCTGGGGACTCAAGGTTTTATTCTTTCCCCTTAATATACATCAGATCATTTTATTAGAGGAGAACGCGTCTACAAGAAAAATGTATTCATACTCTTATAAGGCATATTTCATTTTTCTCTTTAACCGATCTGAGACTTTATATTTATTCTAAAATAATAAAATTATTTAAATATCTTTGTTATTATTTTATGAATTTGAAGTTTAATATAAATTTAATTATATTTATTGTTATATTAAAATAAAATCATAATTTTATTCTACATCAAAAAATTATTTTTTTTATAAAAAATAAAAAAATTAAAGAGGATAAGTTTAATTTTTTAAATTAGAAGAATAATAACAGTAATTTAATCAAATTTTAAGAGAAGTTGGAATAACTGTTAAATTTAATTAAACTAAAAATAATTTTTTTATAATATATAACAAATATTAATAGAGTTGAATGTAAAGTTTAAAATAAAAAATACAAATATATTTAAATTAATTTTTATTGTAATTTACTCTTAGATTTTTTTTTTAAAACTAATAAGTTTGTAAAAATTTACTATAAATTTTGAGTAATCTAACTCGAATTAATTATAATACTAAATTATTAATATTATTATTGAAGATGATTTTGCTAGGAATAGAAAGTTATATACTATGTTATAACACTTATACCCATAATATGTATCACTTGAGCCAAAACTTCCAACAAAAATATGCGTGTGAATTGATTATCAATCATCTGGCTAAAAAACACTTTTTATTTATATTTATTTATCATGTTGGTATCATTGAGTAGAAGTTCTGTCTCTGTTAAATTTGAATTTTATAGTCAATCTCAAATTTAAATAAAAGAAGAGGGTTGTATTGGATAACTCTTGGTTAGCATAAAATTTATTAAATTTTTATAAATAAAATCAACAACCTAAATATGTTTATGAATATGTTGGTACTGATGAATAAAATAGTCTAAAAATGAGACTCATAGAAATGAAGATGAAGATGAAATATGATAATCAAAGTTTTCGTATTAAAAATGAAAGCATCCAAAATTGAATTGAGTCGTTAGAGTGTGTGCAAAATGCACAATTGTGTGGGGATTCTTGAAGTGACTCTCCAAAACACACATGGTCTATGAGTGAAATTTAATTAATTAGATTGTAAAATATTTAGACTTGTAAACCTAATTAACATTCCTAACACTTCTTATTCTTTGTTCTATTTCAAATCAGCCCTCTAATTAAATTAATTTATTAACAGTAATCCACTGTGATTAATATATAATTAATGTATATTAGGAATCACCACTGCATGCATAATGCTGTATTTCAATCATACATATCGGTAAATACTTGTAGCTGCGTTGAATTGACTTCTTCAATTGAGAACTTGTAGTTTCAAAATAAAACAAAAAAAAAAAAAAAACACGAAATGGCGCCAAGCAGAGAGATTACGGCAGAGGATTTAAAATCGAAAGTAACGCTGTCATTTGTTTGATAGATGGGAACTTCTAGAAGTTGTCAAACAACGACACATATAATAAGGATGTCAAAATCATTCTCAACATATTGATAAAACGAAACTTACTTTTCTTGCCCATAAATAATAATAATAATATTAAATAAATACTAAATTAGTTTTCTTGGCCAATTATATATATTTTTTGAACATCGTTAAATTGGGTCCGTAATGCAATTCAAAGAAGCTGTTGTCCTTGGACTGACCGAATGAACACAACAATTAGTAGAAATCTGAGTCTTTTTTATTTTTTTGTTTATTTCATTTTTTATTCAAAAAAATTGACCAAGAAGTGGTAAGAGTAATCCGTTGAATGAGTAAAGCGTATATAACTTGTGCACCAGATATACCCAAATCTCTTTATTATAACCTTCTGATGCTCAACTTTTCTTGCAAGATATTATCTGGATATTCCAGAGTATGACTAAACTTGTATTACTATTTAATTACAGAACCATACACTCTTTTCAAACTACTGACATAAGTTACATGTTAATATCCTTATAATGTGTTCGACAAAATCAACTTTAGAGTTAATAGACTTGGTAGCAGTTTCAATCACAATTTAAACCTCACCTGCCTTCTTCATTATCAAATACAATTTTGTAATTAGATTTAATAAAAAAAATTAATTTTTTATAATGTGATGAATTGAGATTTAAGTTATTGTTACAAAATATATCTATATTTAGTGTCTAATTTAAACAAGATTGTATCTAAAAATATTTATGAGAAACTAAAAAATTCAATTCTTTCAACAAATAGACTTAATTGAAGTTAAAAATTGAACTCATCATTAATTATAATTTAAAATTACTACAAATAGAGGTGTCAAAATATATTAGGCTATACTAGCTGACTCGTTTAACCCTATAAAACTTTTAAGGTGGGGTTAGAAAAATTTTAACTCAAATTAAAAATAGGTTAGATTGACCCTAAAAATAATAGAGCTAAATCGAATTATAGTTAAACTAGCTAGCTATCTCAATTTTTTAAAATGTTTTTAATATATTTTTTATTTTTGATATTTGTATAATGAATTACTTACATATTTTTTACCTAAGTTTAATATTATTATTTTTTTGCTTTTTATTTAATTTATCTAATTACTTTAATTTATATTTTATTAATATATATTATTATTTTAAATTTTAAATAAAAATAAATATTATTATAAAATTTTTTTAGTAAAAGATAATGCAATAACAATGAAAGATAAATGATAATAAAAAATAAAGAATGAAAATAAATTTATAATTTTTATTTTATGAAGTTAATATGTAATAAATTCATATATTATGTATTTTAATAACTATTTATGAGAAACTAAAAAATACAATTCCTTCAAAAAATAGACTTATTAATTAATTGAATTTAAAAACTGAATTCATCGTCAATTATGTTTAAGGTTGCTGCAGATGGTTGAGATCTTAATTTTAGATCAATTTAATAAATTTATATATTTTTTGACTAAAAAATTGGCAGTTCATGACTATGAGTTATATATGACTCCATTAATTGTTGTTATGCCTATACGAGCCATACTTATCCAGTGACGGTTATTATATTTAAAATAGTAAATTATAAAACATATATGTACTACGCTTCTGTAAATTGCATAACTCCACAGCTTATGATTCATGATGAATGTTCAGAAACCGAGGTTACTATCTGTTGGATTTTCTTTATTAATACATTTATATTTTTCTCCTGAGCACATAAAACTAGGGATATGATGAGTATATATTGGGCCACTGTTATTTTTAGACAAATGATATATATGTTTCATTTTCTTTCCATAAAACCTTAATGAAATTGCGTCCATCATTCTCTTTCTCTTAGCCTTCTCCTCTATTTCTTAGACTAATTTGACTGTCGAGGGAAGTATGTTTGATTAATTGAAATTTGGGAAGATACTAAACAACTTTTTTTTTTTAAATTGCATTAATATATAAAAGGCATTGAGTCTAATACAAAATATTAGAACCAAATGTAAATAGCTAACAATTTCTTAATCAAACCTATAATTTTAAGAGAAAAGTAATACGAAATAACAAAAGGCAACACACCTTCGTAAAATCAAATGGATAACTTAACTAAAACTCTAGGCAACAGTACACTTAGAAAAAATTAAGATCCATATCTCTTATTAAGGTATCATAATTTCATAAAAGAAATACAACATTCTTTATCTTGTTTTAAAATTTTTATAAAAAATGAAAAAAACTTAGAGATCTAATAGAAGAGGTAACACACTGCATTCACTCCGTGAGATTAATCTTCTGTGAAAAGAATCAAGAAAAAATATATTAGCAAAGTTAAAAGAAGTGTGGAAGAGCTACCACCTAATGGTGACAACCCCAAAATCGGCTCTGCAATTGGTGCGACGCTGGAGAGAAACTAAGGTTGGCACGTAGATACTAAACAACTGAAAAGAGAACAATCAGTTCGTGTGTATTATTGTGGTAGTTTGACAATAATGAATAAACACAAAATAAGTCAAATAATTGATAGTGTAGATTTAGAACATGCATGTCATTCTGCACAAGTCCTTTCATTGTGTTATGCAGAATGAATTCCAAATGTTCCACAAACTCTCCTTTCTTTTCAATTCCATTTTTAACTTTTCTTTGTATATCAGATTATCAAATTTTCCACATGTACATTTTTTTTTCTTTTTCAAAGGGAGAAAGAAAGAAAAGAAAAAGGGACAATCATCCAACCCAGAGTATTAAATTCATTTTAATCATAAAGATTCAACTTAGTGTTATGTGGTATTCATTTTCTTAGTTGATTTTGGTCTCTGTGATGCAAAACAAATTGTTATTAAGTATTATGTGGGGTCTATAGAGAGGTACATCTTTGTAAGACTCCGCCAATTCTTTGTTGTTTTGCTTGCTTCTTTTATTTCTTTTTTTGGGAGACTGGTGGAACTTGTTTGTCTCTCTAAATCTATAAAGTTAAAGCTACCTTAATTTGTCCCCCCCAAAAAATAAATAATTATAATAATAATAAACAGAAAGAAAAGAGAAGACACTGCAAAAGGCTTGCTTATTCTTTTTATAAATTATAAAATGGAATTCATGATCAACTAAATATTCGAATAGATATGGAATTTGATTCTTTGCAACTTGCAACACCAAACAAAGATGCATGAATGCATAGCAATTTGGCGAGTGGAATGAGTGGCCAAGGCATGTTAACACGACTTCGTTATATCTTTCCGAACTAAATCTGCAGTTTGTTGTGGGCCCATGGCTCAAATTATCGTTTAACTTCATTCATGCAGTATTGGGCTCATTTATAACTGGCCCAATTTTCCTATTTAAGTTTGGGCCTGATCTTTTGCAGAAGAGGTTCTTTCTTCATTATTTTCTTTTTGGAAGATGTGTTCTTTTTCTATTAAAGTTTTTATCTCGTTTTATGAAAACTTTTCTCTTTTCTTACGAAAATATATTTTTTGTTGTAAAACCAAGATTTCAAAGACATAAAAGAGACACAAAATTTTATTTACCATCTTTATTTTTGTATAATAATCTCTTATTTATAGAACTTTAGTCATTAAGTATAATTAAAAATATCATAATACATCTTTAAACATAATAATGTTAAAAGAAAGTTATATCATAATATTAAGATGATTTTTACGATGGGGTGTTACAAGTAAGGATGATTTTTATGGTGATGTGTTACAAATAAGACTATGAATTATAGAAGACTATTGATATGATTGTGAATATATTATAAATTGTAATGATCTAATGTTTACAATCGGTGTGGTCATTTATATAAATAAATTTGTTTATAATACTTCTCTTTGAATAACTATACACTAAATATATATCTCATTAAAATCTTGTTAAGAAATACCTAGTGGGTTAAAACTTAGCAAATAAAAAAGAGTACATTATTCATTATTAATTTTATTCTCCTCAAGTTTATATCTTATCATAAAAGTCTTCAAGTTTTTGTATATATACTTTTTAAAAACTTGAGTTGGTAATATTTTAGTGAAAGGATCAGCTACATTGTCAATGCATACTACATTATCCTTATACAATATTGTTGCTTCTTCATTGGTTATGGATAATCCGCATGCCTTCACAATATGATGAGTCATGGTTTTCATTCACATGCACTTATGATTTATTTCACAAATAGCCAATATCTTTGAGTTATTTAATAATATAACTATAGTGATTTGTTTCACTTATCACCATAAAATGATAGTTCTCCAAATATAAAAATATTAAGTATCAACATATCTAATTAATTGATTTTGGTTTTGTTTCTTTTGAGAAGAATAAGTCTATGTTAGATACACCACAAAAATATTGAAGGATATGTTTAACTTCATTTTAATGTCTTTTTGTTGGTACAAAACTAAACCTTGCTAAAAAGTTTACTACAAAGGCTATATCTAATCTAGTATAATTTATAAGGTATAAAAGTGCCCCTATTTTTATATATGGTATTTTAAGGCTAAAAAATTCTTAGTTATCTTATCTTGGATGATAAGGGTATGTTTTTATATCAAGTGAACAAATAGTCATTAGAGAATTTAAAGAATAAGCTTCATGTTCAACTTGAAATCTTAGACAAAATTTTGCCTTCTCAAGATCTTTGATATCAAATTATTTTCTTAAATACTATGCAAATTTTGAAATCTCTTTTGTAGTTCTTACTACTTTTAAGTTATTGACATAAATTATAAGTATGAAAAATTCATAACTCGCCTTTTTTTATAAAAATACAAGAACAAATAGAATTATTGTTATATCTTTATTTCATAAGATGATTATACTACATTTATCCAGACTATTTCAATTTATATAAAGATTTGTATAATTTGATGAAATACACATGTCAATATTTTAAGTTATATCCTTTAGATATCTTAAATTCTTCAAAAAATTTTATGTATATGTCATTATCTAATGACCTATATAAATATATAATTACTACACCAATTACATGTATATTAAATTGTTCAAAGGCTACTATATCAATTAAAAATTAAAATATAATTATATCCATAACTAGATAATAAGTTTGAATATAATTTATATAAGACTTGTGTAAAAAACCTTGTATCGTACAAGTCGTGCTCGTATATTACAATTTTATTTATTTCATTTTTTAATTCTTAAAGAATTTATCCAACAAAAATAAAATTACCATTGTGCCACCTTCAATTATTTAATATCCAAAGTTAAAAAATGTATAATTTATTTATAGAAATAAAATACTATATTAATGCGAAGGATGCCACATCATCAGTTTATGATGTCTTCTGGCATCGTTAGCATGGGCACCTCGACATTAGTAGAACTAGAAAATATGATTTTTTTTTTAAAGGAAAAAGGTTTGTAAATTAAAAGCAGAGAGTAAATATTTTCTTTTATCAAAGAAACACAAAATCACCTAAGAACTCATTCAAGTAACATCTTTTCTAGATTTATGTTTTAGAAGAATTTAATGTACCAAATTTAATCCCAAACTCGATTTTTTTAAAATAATTAATATTTAAAAATCATAACGGCGTTAAAAAATTTTAATAATAATATTTTTATACATTGAAACAAAATCTTATTTCGAGGGAATGAAAAACCAAACTATCCAACTAACTACCGTTAACTTCTAATAAAAAGAAAAACGCATAATCTTAAAAGCTGACAGATAAATTCATCATATGTTAATATTTAAATAAATAAAGGTAAAAATAAAATTAGACTATAATAATAATTTAGTCTTAAAAAGATAAATTTAATAATATTTTAATTATTAAAAGATATTAATTATATAAATTAATTTTTAAAAATATGAAATACTATATATACTAATCTCTTTGTAAGATATCATTAAAAATATTTTTTATTTATATTTTACAAGTTTAATGTCTTCAAGTTTTTAGATAATTGGTCTAAAAATCTTCTCATTTTAATAAGAAGTCTAATTCAATTTGTATTGAATCATTACATTTTGGCCAATCTTTTTAATATTGACATTCTTATATAATTTTAGATTAAGGACCCTCATCATTAGTAATTTTAGAAGTTATTTCATATGCAAAAATATTATCCACAATTTTCTTTCCCACGTGTCATAATTTTTAGGTATCGAAACTATTTTTGGGGTAAGAAATATGAAATTATTAATTTGTATTTAAATTTTTTTTGAATATTTTAAGAAGAATTTTTTTACTTATCTTTTTAGGAGCAATATCTTTTGTACTAATTAAAACACTATACTATTGACATATTTTAGATTCATTAGCTATTGTACTAACATATTGTTCTACAAGGATATTTAACCATTATGAAATATTTGTAATGGGCAAATGTGATTTAGTAACCTTCTTAGTATCTATAAAAATATTTAATAATTGATTCGTAATATATTTGTAAATAAATTATTTTTTAAACTTTAAGTTTACGTTGATTTGTGCGAGCCATGATATCACAATGTTAGTACATTCTAACTAATTTTATATATTTTTGCAACTTTATATTTTTTTTCACTGAAGATAAAAAAAATTTAGGAAATAAAATTTTAATGTGATATTAAAATCCCATTTTAATACAATGTAGATGTACCATATGAACATATATAGCCCAACAAAAATTTATGAGATACTTTATATTTTGTTGTTGATCAAAGATAAGTTGTAATGAAAAAAATTTAAGATATACAATTAGCTTAATATGTACAAAAGATTTTGACAGATGTATTGACATGAATTATTACCTGCTTATGTAAAAGATATTAACCATATAAATTAGCTCATAGAAAGTTTGAAATATCATATACATTAATCTTTTTATTAAAATATTTATCAAATATTTTTAATAATATTTAACGTAAAGAATAATATGTATAGTATTCTACAATTTTAAAAATTAATTTATATAATTAATATTTTTTAAATACTAAAATAACAGTAAGCTTATATTTTAGAAACTAAATTATTATAATAGTAATCATATTACTTAAAAATAATTTAATATAATTAATTTTGTTATAATGATCAATCTTAATGTGTTTTTTAACTTTGGAGCCCACGCAAAAAATTGACCATTGGATCCATACAAGCGAAAAGCTGACCATTGGATCCATACACGCGCACAGTACAACACAATTTACACAAAATGACGGTAGCGTTCCATATTCATCCTCAGTTAAGACTTCAAGTGAATGGAGTTGAGCTGTCACTCTGTGTAATACTCCTCATTCCTTAATTTTCCCGGCAAGAAGCACTCAAAAACCCTAATTTCCCACTTTCATCATCACCATTCACCACCGTACACAACTCTTTCTTAGTCCCTCTCTTAATTTAGTCTCTCTCAGCTGTAACTGATACACATCGTCATTGGAATACCTCTTTATATTTGCTATAGCTTACGATCTGCTTTGAGCTTCTGGGTTCTTCAATGGCGGAGGACCGCAACGGCGATAGGAATGAGAACAGTGATTACACGTCAGAGGACGAAGGGACTGAGGATTACAGGCGAGGAGGTTATCATGCGGTTCGAATCGGGGATACTTTCAAAAATGGGTGCTATGTGGTTCAGAGCAAGCTTGGGTGGGGTCATTTTTCTACTGTGTGGCTTGCTTGGGACATCCAAAGATCGGTACGTGGCAATGTAGTTGTTTTCTGGAAAAAAAAAAATCATGGGGAAATGAACAATGGGGTTGTTGTGGGAAAATGAATAAACTTCTGGAGTGGAGAAGGTGGACGAGGGAAAAAATTCAGTGGAACTGGAAAACTTAGTGCAGAACATATTTCGCTTTTATAATGCGCTTCCTTGTTTCTTCTCCTTATTATGACTCACTTTAATTAAACCCCTTTCTTTGGTCATTGAGAAAATTAAGCACAGAATTTAAGTTGTTGAACATAGGTCAGAAGATTGGTTTCGAAGGGTTATTTCAATTTTCATCCTCAGTTATATATTTAAATTACAGGAGCCTGAGATTCTTTCTGCTGCTCAAATGTTTTGGTTTTCTTTTCATATTGATTATTATTTTATTACTCTCTCTGGTGGCTGACAACTTTTCAATATTACATGCTTTTGTTGCCTTGTTTCTATTTATAATTTGTTAGATCCTTGGATACATAACATGTATCACGCTTCATTTAAGTTTCTGTAAATAGATAACAATAATCTTCATGACTATGTTAATTCTTTCTTTTTCGAGAACCTAAATAACATGCATTTCCTTAATTTTAATTTTGATCTCTCTCAATTTGTAGCGCTATGTAGCCTTAAAAATTCAAAAGAGTGCTCAGCACTATACTGAAGCTGCGATGGATGAAATAAAGATTCTCAAACAGATAGCAGAGGGGGACGCAGAAGACAAGAAATGTGTTGTAAAACTTTTGGATCACTTTAAGCATTCAGGGCCCAATGGTCAGCATGTGTGTATGGTTTTTGAATTTCTGGGTGACAATCTTCTGACACTTATCAAGTATAGTGATTACCGAGGGGTTCCTCTCCCCATGGTTAAAGAAATTTGTTACCATATTTTGGTGGGCTTGGATTACTTGCATCGCGAGCTTTCCATAATACATACAGATTTGAAGCCAGAGAATGTCTTGCTTCTGTCTATGATAGATCCATCTAAGGATCACGGGAAGTCAGGTGCTCCGCTCATCCTTCCTAGCGCCAAGGATAGCCCTGCATCAAAGAATGAGGTCACGAAAGACGATATTAATTTGAATGGAGATCTGACCAAGAATCATAAAAAGAAAATGCATAGAAAGGCTAAGAAGGTTGAGAATGAAATTACCACTGAAGCTGAGGAGGATTCTATAGATCACGACCAAGAAGATTCTAGTAATGGTCGGAAACCAAGTGCTGAATCTGTTCAAGATAAGCACAACAGTTCTGCGAATAAAGATGAATCAACAAAGACTGTTGAAACTAAGGATGTTGCACAAGGAAGTCATAGCCACAGGAAAAGTAGCGGTTCCATGAGAAAGAAGTTGCTTGCAGCTGTTGATCTTAAGTGCAAGCTAGTTGATTTTGGAAATGCTTGTTGGACTTATAAACAATTCACAAATGATATTCAGACAAGGCAGTATAGGTGTCCTGAGGTTATTCTTGGGTCTAAATACTCAACTCCCGCAGATCTATGGTCTTTTGCTTGTATTTGCTTTGAGCTTGCTACTGGTGATGTTCTTTTTGATCCTCACAGTGGTGACAACTATGATAGGGACGAGGTAAGTGCACATGTTTTGAACTGTAAAAATCGCAAAAAAGTACTGATTGTCTTCGAATTTGTGCTATCACCATTAGATGTTCACAATTAAATTGCTTCTTTTTTCTTGAAAAGTGGTTTTCCATTGCAAGTTTTTGGAAATTGTTGAAGTTCTTCTGATCCTTAACTGTTTGGTTTGGTTTTATGCTCTTACAATTACACTGTGATTACAAACCCCCCCCCCCCCCCCAAAGAAAAAAAAAAGAAAAGATGTTGGTGATTTTATAAATTTTGAATTATATTTGCTATATTCTGTTGGTGATGAGCTTTCATATTGCTTCTTTGGCTTTCTTTAAAGAGTTGATGAAAAATCTCAAATCAATGATAGGAAAATGTACCAACCAAATTTGTTGGGTCTCTAAGCCTTCGTATTTTTAAAAAGAGAAAAAAGAAGAAAGAACAGATATATGATTTCCTCACTTTTCCTTGCTATATATACTGAGAGGACCCTCTAGTATATTCACCAGTACACCAAAACACAGAGGCAATAGAACAAAATACGAGAGATTACAGGGAAAAATCATGGTAAAACAGTAGCAAAAATACACACTCACCAGTGCAGCAGTATATTCAAAACAGAAAATGTAAAGGCAGAAAAAGAGAAGGTACTTTCGAGAGGTCAGACTCTCTCCCTCACAACTCAGAATCCTCCCCCCCCCCCCCCCTCCACTCACTCCAACGATCCTCTAAAAGCCCCTCACCAGTTAGTTATGCCTTGTTAATTTCCTCTTTTGCCCCTCTAGTCCTTCTCTGTAGGTTATGGTCTCCTTGTCTTTTGGGCCTGGACCAGCGTCATTCCCTTTCCCTCTTCTAGAATAGGTAACCCATATGCTAGGCCCATCATATACACTTGCTGAAAATGTCAGTCAATGCATTAATTCTATGATATATTATTTTTTCACTTTACAGGATCATCTGGCATTGATGATGGAGCTTCTTGGAATGATGCCTCGCAAGGTAGGACTGTAGGAAGGTTAACCTTTTTTTAAAAAAAAAAAATTTGTTCTCTTCTGCCAAAGCTGAACAAATATTTCATTCAGATTGCACTAGGTGGCCGCTATTCAAGGGAATTTTTCAATAGATATGGTGATCTGAGGCACATTCGTAGGTTGCGTTTCTGGCCCCTTAATAAGGTGCTGATGGAGAAGTATGATTTCAGTGAGCAAGAGGCAAACGACATGGCTAACTTCCTTGTTCCAATACTTGATTTTGTCCCTGAAAATAGGCCCACAGCTGCTCAGTGCCTTAGTCATACATGGTTCAGTGGTGGTCCTCAAATTCTTCAGCCGTCAGTGACTACTGTGCAACCGGAGGCCACTGACAAGGGAGTGTCTGAAAAAATGAGGCAGGATAAGGCTGAGCAGGATGCAGTGGAAGTTGGTGTCAGGAATATAGCCATTGATGGAACTCCAAAGCCACTCAAAGAGTCACAATCTAAAGTGATAAAATTAGATGCAAATTGACTCATCTAGGTTATATATGCAACCTGTTTGTTTCCAAGCATAATATTTGCTGGCCCTTGGAGCGCCTTATATTCTATGAAATTGTCCTTATTAGACCTTCATTTGCAATATGGGTCATATTTCAAGGTCTTGAATTGGAAAGCCCTTTTAGAGCGAGGGCAGCTGCATGTATGCTTCGAAACTGTTATGGAATGCCCTAAAGACAGGTTCCTTCATTTTGGCTAGATTAAGTGCGCTATGTTGTACATTTTTGGTACTTTCGGATAGTTTGTTTGTTTGTTTTTTTTCTAGATTAGATTCTCATCTTTCAAAATGTTTGAGGGCCTAAAATTATACATTTGAACTAGATATTCTTGATTTGTCCATACCAGACATTGTTGCCAAGGACTTCCCATTGCATTTTTGGTTTCTAAGTTTTGGCATCATTATTTATTTTAGTATATCACATTTAAAATCAAATGACACTATCAAAGTAGTCAAATTTGAAAGTTTAAATAAACTTATGAAAGGAGAGTAAATTTGATACACAAATTTAACTTGTAAATTCGTATGAATTTATTTATAATAATTAATTTTTAAAAGTATATATTTTTATTATAATTAATATAAATAAAGTAAAATCTTAAATAGTAGAAATTTAAATATAATTGATATATAAATATTGAATATAAATTTATTTATATCATAGACTTATATTCATAATTTATACATTTATTAAGAATTTAATTTTATATATATATTTGAATTTAGACAATTGAATACTATTGTCTTAGAATTAATTTTTTAATAAAAAAAACTTCAGTTCATAGATTTTACTAAATTAAGAAGGCAAGAAAAAAGTTTTTTGAGTTTACAAAATTTACTAGTTCAATACGAGTTTATATATTTTTAACAATGAATTAATTAATTTTGTTTATGTATAATCGTAAGCTCATAAGAGTTTGAGAATTAACTAAAAAAATTTAACAATAAGGGTCACTGCTGAAGAAGAACCAGCAATTCCTCACTAAATAGATGCACTGCTTTTAGAGTGAAGATGAAGAATGAAATATATATTAAAGCTTTCTTCAATCAAGTAATTGCTTGATGACTCCATTCTACCCAACTGACATGCTTTAGTCCCCACTCTCCACCATGTTGTAGCATTGAGCCCAAAACATTAAGTGAAAGTGGAGTTCTTGAATGCTCTCAAGTAAAAACAAGTTCTTGCACATGCCGAGCTAAGGAGAAAGGAAACAAACGCATCAAAAACTTAATTACTCGAGGGATGGTTTAAAGAATTCGTTGATAACGACTATCATAGCCATTATGAACTCGTAGAAGCAATAAAAAATTGTCCATAAACTAAAGCTTGTAAAGAATACGCCCAATTCACAGTCATGTGAATCATATCACTCACTTCCAAACCCATAATGAATCACAATAATGTGCAATAACCACATTTGTCGGATGCTGAATTTCCTTTGTATTTGAATATCACCATCACCTGTTATATGATTAAATACCTCAGATCCTGAGCGTTTAGCACAACAATTATGATAATAGTAATGACTTAGCTTTAAGGATACTTCAAATATTTCTGGTTAAAGGAACTATTTTGGAAATATAATTAGAAATAGATCCACCGTTCCTTTTAAAAATAAAAAAAGAATGGTAATTTAAAGCCATATTCCGGGGAAAATAGGCAAAAAAGCAGCATGTTTGTTCACCTTTTTTTGAAGTATATTGGAGTCAAAATATTTTCCTCGCCTTGAGATATGAATACATAAGAAAGAAGGCTATAACTGCACCGACTATAATCCCAGCTGTTGCCAGCCAAAATGCAAACTGCCCATCAAATCCACAAATATGGTCATTTTAACATGAATTGCCAACCGCTACTAAAAAGGAATGAACAACTCATCTATGTAACAATACATCAGACACCAACTCACATACCACACGTTCTTCAAGATAGGACTTCAGGTTCATGCCAAAAATACCTGAAATTAAGGATGTACATCATGATACAAACTTTAGATCATGTAATGGGCATAATATTCTCTCAGCAAATAAACTAGTTCCTTGCATATGAATCATTCATGATCACGCCTTACAACAGATATTATGTAACCATAACTCCAAGCTTACCTCTTGTAACATGCCATTCAATATCATAGTGAGCAATTCTGCTTTTTACAACATAAAATAATTAAAAAAAATGGTTAAAAACCTATTTTGGTCCCTAAAGTATATTTAAGATTTTATATTGCTTCCTAAAATATTTTTTGTTCCAAATAAATTCATAAATTTCTAGAACGTGCTAAATAAATCCCAAAGATTGACACCGTTAACCTCTCTTTGTTGACAAGATGTAGAGAAGATGTCACATAAGCTTCATTTGGTGCCACTTGGATTAAATAAAGTCATCTCAGCATGACACGTCATATTTAATAGAAAGTTTAATGGTCTCAACCTTTGAGATTTGCTTGGAACGTTTTAGAAATTTCTGGATTTATTTGGAACAAAAAATACTTTAGGAAGCAATATGAAATCTTAAAAATACTTTAGGGATCATTATAGGTTTATAACCAAAAAAAAAAAAACCTATACCTGTTATAAGGGCACCAACTGCCAAACAGAATGCTCCAACTTGAAGAAGCAGTTCCACTCTGCTAACCTCAAGCCTCCTTGAGCTGATAAAATAACTAGAATTTATTAAAACAAATAAGATTGATAACAAATAACTGATATGGGATTCTTGATATCAATAAAATATTTTGTTGAAATATGATTTTAAAGCTAAGCTAAACTATAGGTGAGTTTATGCATGTGCTATGCATGTGCTCTGAAGTAACTTAGTATAACACTGTTGCACAAAAGGAAATCTGAGTGGTTCTCTAACTTTGAAACTTCACAGCAGCAGCACATAAGAATTCTTGTATTCTTGATTGTGGGATTACTTCTCAATAATTCATTTTCAACCTCTTGATTGGCTTTCTCTTGTTTAATTGTGCCATTATGTTAAATCCAAAGTTGGTCACTCTAGGCACAAACTGACATAAATACAAGCACAATCCTGTGGCTGCTGGCTAGCATACTTGTGGCTTAAGAATTAAGTGATCTTTCAAATGTTAGGAATTACTTTTCTTTCTGCTGATAATGATCATGATGAGGCAGCCAAGATTAAATTTCAGTAGCAACAACTACGCAATCCACCAGGAGAGGGTGATAGTAAAAGAGACAGAAGATATTCAAACCTCAAACTGACAGATATAGAATCTTCCATTTCTTTTGCAGAATCTAGAAGCCTTTCAGCTTGGCCATGACAAGATTCACATCTGAGAAAATGAAATCCTTAGTGGCCACAAACATACAGATTAATTATGATGAATGAAATGTAATGCTCAAATTCAGATGGAGAATAACCTTTGAAGATAATTTTCCAAAAGCATCTCAATTTCCTCCTCCTCCTCTGCATATAACGAGGAACAAAAAGGAAATTAAGAAAATGTTACAGACTAATAAGTTATCTGTACAGTCAGATCCATATTGACGACAGCAACCAAAAAAAGACCTACGAACAGCTTACCCTCAGCGATCTGCTTTTCTGAGGCTGCTGAGCATTCCACATCATTGTTTCCTTTCTTGAGTATGCAGTTTCTTCCCATAATACATATACGGCGTATTTCATGAGGGTCTTCCAGAAGGTCAAGCAGCATTTGTCTGAGAGCTCCTGCCCTGGAACCTAACTCAACCTAGCAATTTGGCAGAGAAGCAAATGATGACTATTGAGCATTCCATTACCACAGAAGAAAAGTAGATTGTTTAAACCAAAATTCAGACAAAATACCAAAGTTTGTTTGCTAATACGAAGCTGCTCCAATATGTCACCAGTTAATCGGTTAGGCAAGACCTCAAGGAGAGCTTCAACCTAGGGCCAAAAGGGAGGGAGAAGGAAAATAGCTAGTTATTTTTACTTGGGAAGTGAATCAAGAAACAGAGAATTAACATAGATATACTGTTACTCACTATGTTCACATACTCACACGAGGTTCTAAGTCCACTAGTCTCTGCTCCAATCGCTGTATTCTTGAAAGCAGTGCTGCTTCAACAGCCTGTAAGTTACAAGTATAGCACTTACCATTATGCTGAAATCCAATTATAATATAGCATAAGTGCAAAAGAACAGTAAGTTCTGTATTCTAGTATGTCAAGTAAGAGATGCAAAAGTCCAGACCAACCTCAAGCTCAAATGGCATGGATGGCCCTCCATGGTTGTTCTTGGGGTTTAACCGAGGCAGCAGTGACTCTAAAAAAGCTTTCCCACCTTTACTGATAAATATTAACGCATGCAGAATGTTGGTTTTAGTTCATTCTTAACTTTTATAAAGAAATGATGATAGTGAATATTACCAATTATAGTCAAATATAAGTACATGCTCTTGCATTGCTATTGCTCGTAATGAACCCAGATTTAGGAGTATAGCATACTCACGGACCTAATACATAAAGCAGAAAATTATTAACTGAATAATTTCATAAAGAAGGCCAATAATGTAGTCAATTTATACATGTTGTATATATTCATCTTTAATAGAGAACTCACTGGTGGAGTTTTCTTTTTTAAAACAAAAAAAGGAAAAAAAATGTTGATATTATAATTTAATGACTAGAACTATATAACTGACTGTGAATACATTCATCATGAAGAGTGTGACTTTTCAAATTAATACATTAAAAAAAAAAAGTTTGAAGCTGACTTATTGCTGAAAATCATGGCATCAGCCAATACTTTGACTGTTCAAGTAACAGCTAAAATTTCCCTTCATAATAACTTCTAAGTAATGACTCATGTACTTCTATGTTCTACCACTTTAAGGATAGAGTTCATGTCTTCCACTATACCTACTGACATACTTGATTGTATCTGGAAACTCATTTACAATGAGAGTTTTGCTAGGGGAGAAAGGATAAAACAAAGTGTAAATTTCATTCCTTATTTCATAAAATGCTCAACATACATATTCTATGCCAAACTACATTAATAGGGAGAACATATCGTTAATTATATGGTAATCTTCATGAAAGCATATTGACAATTGTAGCATCATAAGCAATTAATACCCAGCTCTTCACATTAGAAGAGTTAACCACCATGAAATGGTGAAAGAAACTATACCAGCAAAGAAGGCATTGAATTTGTCAAAAACAATGACGGATCCACACTTCGGACATCTCGTGGACGAAGGCCTGATAATGAAGCACTCATCAGGTTAAATAGAACAGACAAAAACAGATTATATAAAGTATGCTTTGCAGAAGTCACTGAATTCAATACCGTGGCCCATAGACAATGTAAAGGAACATTCAATTGGCCAAAAAAAAAATGTAAAGGAACATTCTGTGGGGTGAAATGACCGTAAAAAAAAAAAACAATAGCAATGCTAATTGTAATTAAAAGTTGAGCAATAAGCAGAACTTTCAACATGATAAAACTGTAGACTGGTAGCATGGGATCTTTCAAATTCAGGCATAGAATCCTACATACCACTTAACTTCAACAGTTGTCTCCTGTTGATTTTTCTAGTTGATACCGTTCCGTTTGACTTCACCTCTAAAACCTTCACGTACAAAAAAAATAGAAAGGAAAAACATTTAAGAAGCAGCCACTCTAATACTAAAATTTTAGTCCATTAAACAAGAGAGGACCTCCAAAAAAAAAAAAATTCACTAGATACATTGTCCTCTTTCTTTTCCATTTCTTACGTATTCCAGTGAATTCTAGAATTAAGAAAAAGGAATGGAAAAATTGCTGGTAGGAGATAACAACAACGAACCTCATAAACCGGTTCCCGAATTCCAAGAGAGAGAGAGTCGCCTGTAGAGGTAGTGGTAGGTCTCTGAGCCTCATTTGCATCATCACGTCTGGCTTCGTGAGAATCAGATAAGACAGTTTCCGCGGCCGCTGACTGCTTCTCCTCCGTGGATTTCGCGAGGCAATGAATTCTCGGCGTTGAAAGCTTCGTCGCCAGTGGAAAAGGAGATTCTACGGATAACTTGCTCCGGTGGCGGACTAGAGTGAAAGAAGAGAAGCGAGATTGCGTATCGGAGAAGATGAAGTAGTTGGTAGGTGTGAACGTAGATCGAGACCGAGAAAGAAACAACTGCGACCAAGTTAAAGCCATATTCTGGTGTGGCTATGGATGGGGTGGTCATGTATAAGCACACTATAGGTGAGAAAGGGGGCTATAAGTTAGAGGAGTACTGTGTGTGTAACCATCATAACCAAGCATGGATAATGGATTCAGTTATATTCATATGGTATTATACTATTATATTGTTATATTTCTTGATTTACATTCTTAATGAAGAACAGAATCAGACAAACCAGCTTTGTGAAGGAGGAAGTACAGGACAACGGAAAAAGAAATACGGGAAATGAGATAACTTGTTCAAGTCTCAGATTAGTGGCTACAATTTACCTTGGGATTCTCTGTCATGTCACATTATCATTTTCCGAATGTTGATACTTGATATTAGCTTGACACGTGCCCGATCAAAGGTGATTGATTGATTTAAAAGTTTAATAAACCCTTATTTTAAAATTAAAACTAAATTTTTACTCGTCAGATGCACGATTTATTAAAAAAAATATCTATCAAATATTATAATTTAATATTATTATTATATTATGTAAAATAAAATTATAAATTAATGATCAATAGTTAACCTAAAAAACAATTTGACTAAATCATAACAATTAATTAGATAAATTAAATCTAAATATAACCTTAATAAAAAATTTTTTAACAACTTGTTTAATTAAAACAAAATATATATATAAATAAACAAATTATTCACCTTAAAACAGAAAAAATATATTAACTATATTCAAATTGGCTCATCGTATCTTCATAAATTTTTTTTAAATGCATGAGTTTCTTAACGTATGTAAGTTTCACTTAAATTTATAGTTAAAATCGTTCATCATACTTTGATAATGTAGTTGTATGTATAGTAAAGCACGATCTTTTCTGTGACATATGAAAAATACGTCAAGAAATACATACATATTTTTTAAATGTATATTTTCAAAAAATTAAAAGTAATGTAAATTTTTTAAAAAATAAAACCAACAATGAAATATTTTATTAATGCAAATAGATTTTTGTTAACAATTTTGCTCTTTTCTACCTAATATTTTGAAAAATAATTTAAATGTAAAAAACAAAGTTAAAAAATATTTCACATGCGTCAACTTATTTTTTAAAACACTTTTATCAAACTTTTCAAATATAAAAATAAAGAAAAAAATTTACACTACCACGTGTCGGATTGTAATACTTTTAGCAAATTTTTTAAATAAAAAATGAAAAAAAATTTAGAGCCTCTTTTTTCTTGGGTTTTTTTTTTTGTGTATATATATATAGATGTTTCTTAGTGAATCATTAAAAAAGGGGTTTTTTTTTAACCGGCCTTTTATTTTTTATTTTTTTGATCAACAACAAATTTTCAATTTTGACTGGAGCAACTCTGTACACTCCGGCTACAGTGTAAAGTGTAAACTGAAGTTGGGTGAGGTAAATATCACTTCACCACACTTCTTTGAAATTGGAGGGAACAATCGAGGGTGATGGCGGTTCGGTCAGATTTAGCTATCGGAGAAGAAGAAGACGAATTAGAAGAAGAGTATGGCGGTCCGACACACCACCCTGCTGCTCCTCTTGATGAGGTTATCATCTAGGCGTCTGATTCCCTCTGACTTGTAGGTTTTAGTATTATAATTGTTACTTTAACTGTGCTAACATCATGCACATATCACTGATTTCCCACATTTATTTTGATGGGTAATCCGCGTTGATAATATAGTAGTTATTCTTGTTTTTATTGTTCGCATAAACTTGGTTGCGGGTGCACGGTGTCTGTATCAGCAATGAAATGGGGGGTCGTGTACCTTGTTTGTAAAAGTGTTTGCTACATGTCAGTGCCATGTTCAAGGAACTCTTTTTCACTGTATTTCTTGTATGTTATTCCTGTTATGGTCGAATTAAAGGTGTTTCTACTTGGACTTTCACAATCCATAGGCATTTTTAAGGAGCTATAATTTCGTATTGGCAGCTCTGCAAAGTGATGTCTCTGAAGAAATGCCACAGACTGATATTTTATAGCTTGTGATTCAATTATGAGTATGAATATTAATGCACAGGCATCACAGTTTCTTCAGGAAGTTTGTTACAACTTATTGCAAGATAAAAGATTTATGAAAATCAAAGCAGAAGGTTATATTGACTTAGGTTCTATTTGATTTTTCTTGGTGATCGGAGAGGATGGCTCCATAGACCATAATCTCTTGTTTATTGCTTTGATTAAGTAAAAAAAGAAAAAGAAGTGCTAATCGTAGATTTTAATACAATTGCAATATTTGGATATGGTGCATGAAGTCGTTAGTTACTTATTTTGCTTTAAAGGTTTGTTAGATTAAATTATTGCAATGCAAGATTTCTTTTTCCTTTTTTCCTTTCTTCTTATTCAGTGATTCTTTAAAATGTCTCTGATGCAGTTTTTTGATGTATCAACAACAGTTGATCCAAGTTATATAATATCGCTGATAAGGAAGCTTCTCCCTTCTGGTGCTGGTACTAAGAGTAGTTGTGATGGAGTTGCTTCTGATGCCCCTAACCAAGGATCACCTACCAATACCAAAGAAGGGAATGCAGTCTCCACATCTAAAGATAAACATTTTGAAGCACCAAAGAAAGGTTCCAACAATATAGATGTTGATAATTCTGGTGAATTTTCTTACCAGCAAGGAGAACATAAAGATCCATGTAATGGACTTGAACAATCTGGTGCCTCAGTGGGAGAAGAGGTCTGGGAGGAATATGGTTGCATTTTGTGGGATCTAGCTGCCAGTAAAACCCATGCTGAACTCATGGTACATGGCTATTAAGTTTGATGTGTTTCTTTCGTATTATTATTATTATTATTATTATTTTAATTAAAACAAGTTCTAGTAAGAATGTTTTCTATCCTAATAATGAGCTTATTTTACTTACTATATGGTTCCTTCAAACCATTATAAAGTCCCTTTTGAAGACAATTATTCATTTTCTTATTTTATTTTTTGGTTATGATATAATGTATGTTTTCCAACTCACTCTCCCTCATTAATCATCAAGCTCCCAATCAAGTGATTACTTGATAGTTCTGTTGAGCTAGAGATAAGGGCAATAACATGTAGAATTTGATTTATTGACACTTCACACATCACCATTACCTTCTCTCAACAGAGATGTAAATACATGTAGTTTGTGATTGCTTTAAATATTTCAAGCTTTTGATTGTAACTGAGCTGAAATAGTTATGTGGCATACTATTGCAGGTGGAGAACCTCATACTTGAAGTTCTTTTAGAAAATCTCATGGTTTGCAAATCCCTGCGTGTTACTGTAAGTCACTATCAAAATTTGTTCCATAAATCACATTCTTGTTTAACTGTATGCTTTTGGTTTGTGATAAATAAAATGTAACTAAGCAAGCTCTAATTTTGTTTCATTACATACGTTGTGGTTTAATTTCTCCAGGAAATTAGCATAGGAATTTGTGGGAATCTAGCCTGTCATGAAGTTCCAATGAAATGTATAGTCTCGGCCAATGGACTGATTGAGATGATTGTGGATAAATTGTTTCTGGATGACCCTCAATGCCTATGTGAAACATGCCGGTATGATGTATTTTCTGCGTCTTGACAGGCTTGGATATCTGGTTACAATTTTTTTGGTGATAATATGACTACATTTTTGTTATGTACTGAAATTCCATTATTGGTAATTATTACCATCTTCTATGCCTTATATTTTTGTTACTTATTTTCACTTTATGCTTCTATAATATTTAACTTGTTTGAGAAAGAAATTATCTATTTATATGTACTGTTTCTTTTCCATCAAGGAAATAGAAGTATTTGATCCGTTCAAATATTTCTATTCGTTGCCATTTTGAAAAATCATGCAAAGATGCACTCAATCACAATAAAAAAAATGTATAATCAATTATTTATATATTTTTTCTAGAATTTAGTAATGCTATATCATAAATTAGGCATCTGTATCACTCATAGTTATCTTGCCTCTACATGCTTTAAACTTCTCTGATACTTAGCTTTGAGAACAGATTGTTAACTGTGGGTCTTCAAAGAGGTGAATCTATCACATGGTCCAAGGCATTGCAGTCTGAACACATACTATGTCGAATTTTATGGATTGTAGAAAATACCTTGAACCCTCAGCTTATGGAAAAGGTGATGATATTTTGTATCCTTTATTTTGTTATTTTAAGTCTGGTAAAAGGGCAGACACATTACACAAAACTCATCTGCCGTGCTCAGTTGCATGGTCTATGATGTTTTCTTCTCTTTTCATGTTTTCCTAGAGCATGAGTTAGTAGCTCTCTTATTAGATCCTTCCGGCAATAAGGTATCATTTGTTACTGGTGCTCTTCACCAATATGGCGCTCCCCTGGGGTCAGCAAGTTGGTGAATGTAATATGTGCTCAACAGCACAACAAACTTAATATTTCAGAGAAAAAAAATGCTTATTTTGATTGCCTTTTGGATTCTTTCTGTGATGGACTATAAGTTAGTAGTTACCATCTTATTAATAGCTAAGAGTTTTCTGCTTTCCAACAGAGTATTGGGCTTATTCTAGCCATATTAGAAAGTCAGCAGGCAGTTGTGGATGCTCTTCTTCCACCTATGATGAAGCTGGGTTTAGCAAGTTTATTGATTAGTCTCTTGGCTTTTGAGATGAACAAATTAACAAGTGAAAGAATACCTGAAAGGTATCTGGGTCAAGAATTCTACACTCTAGTAATTAATTTTTATGTTCCAATCATCTTCTGATACTTATTCTGACAATTTCCATGATGATTTCTTTTATTACATATTGCTTTTACCTTTGTTTCTTTACCTTACAATTTGCGTTATCCATATTATTATCCATCCAGCTATCTGTTGAATAAACTAATATCTTACAAATTCAGGTACTCAAGTCTTGATTTAATTCTTAGAGCAATTGAAGCGCTTTCTGTTATAGATGATCATTCTCAGGAAATATGCTCAAGTCAAGAGCTATTTGAACTAGTTTCTGGTCTAGTTAAGTTTCCAGATAAAGTTGAGGTACAGTACCCTATTGTTGTAGCTTTTTTTTGTCACTTTTTATGCATTTACCTAAAGGCTAAAATCCCTTAAATATAGTTCATAGTTCATATTAAAAAATTGGTATTTCGCTACCTGAAAATGTCTGAATTTCAACAATTTAGGCTTATAATCTACATTTGAAGGTTTTAAAAATTTTTGCTAGTTTGTCCATGCTAGGAGTCAGATATTATTAGAAGACTACATTAGTCAGAAGTATCCAGGTCTACAGAACACGTATTAATATCATAATTGCTTAATAACTTTGTAAATATTCTGGTTTTTGTTCTGAACTTTCCGGTGATGTATATTCTCCAATATGCATCACAAGATACAAAAAGCCCCTTTTCTCTTTGTCAGTGAACAAAATGGTACCTTAGCCTATGCATTTTTGGGTTGAGGAGTTGATAATTATTTTGGTTAATTATGGAAACGTATGGAAATATCCTTCTGTAGGTTGCAAACTGTTGCGTTACTGCTGCAGTTATTATTGCAAATATATTGTCTGATGTAACTGATCGAGCTTCGGAGATATCACAGGGTAAACCATAAATGTCTCTCATCCATAAACTTCAATTATTCATTATTTCCTTATTTCTGGATTAGTTAACAAAAATTGTAAATGACCTTGGCATCTACCAGATCTGTCTTTTTTGGAAGGTCTGCTTGACATATTCCCTTTTGCTTCGGATGATTTGGAAGCAAGAAATGCACTATGGAATATAATTGCAAGAATATTGGTTAGAATTCGAGAGACTGAGATGAGCCCTTCAAGTCTATATCGTTATGTTTCAGTTCTTGTGAGTAAAGTTGATCTGATTGAAGATGAACTTCTCAACCAACCATTAGATGATTCTAGACATGGGCATGAAAGATTATCTTGTCCTGGCTCAACAGCAGATGCTGGAATCACATCTGTATCCTTCTTTTTTATCTAGTTGACTTTGTTGTTCATAATTCTGAGGTTCATTTGGATGATGGGAATTGAAATATAGGAACCAGAGTCCTTGAAATTATTCCTAGAATAAAGATGCTGGAGTAAATCACATTCTTTTGTTTATTATTGTGATGATTGTATGATTAGGAATCCAAATGTTTTTTTATCTGCGATAATTGCTCAGTACTAGAAGAGTTTTACAATTTGTAGTATAAAATGACTGTGTCCAAGAAGAGTAAAAGAAATGTATAACTGTTTGTATGATATTCTCACTAATTATGTAGTATGTTTGTTTCCTTTACCTTTGCAATATAGCTCAGGAGAATGATCAGCATTTTGAACCAGTGGACTGCTGCAAAGGATTATGCCAAGGATAATTTGAATGCGGAAGTTATTATTAATGACTCTGATGTAAAGAAGTTGTTGAATTGCTGTCATAAATACTCCGAGTAGAACTATTTTCTCTATTTTGGTATTGTTAACTCTTGTAAATTACGTTAGTTTAATTGATGTTTGAAGATTAAGAATCTCTGGATCCTGTTTTATATTTGCTTCTGGGCTGGTATGTCGTTTTCTTGCCTTCCTTTATGAAGCTATCAGTGGTGGGATAATTTTTTGCCCCGTTGTTTTTGGATTGTCTGTTAAGTATTACTGGGCTTTCTGCCATCTATATACTTGAACAGTAATCTGATATTTATACCTTATCCCCAAGATCTGTTTTTCAGTGCTGATATTCTCCATCCAGTTTTAAGTCACTCTGGAAATTCTAAAGCCAGTCTCTAGTCCTACTCATAGAGGTTCATTCACAATACGTCAAGTAAGTACATGAAGCGATTAGCTCTTATCAATTACTCTAAAATTAAAACACAAGCTTTGCAATTTAACAAACTAAACCTCCTGTTACATAAGCGAAACTCTTAACAACTAACAACAGAAGCTATCACAGCTCTTGAAAATTCCATAACAGAATATGATCAAAATAGTGTTTGATTTAGGATATGAGAGAGATGCCAGCAGTCAGCAAATCATCTGCCAAAACCTTATTTGCAGCCTCTGAGGGATGAAAACCATCCCAGAATACATATTCTGATGCATTAGCACATGTTCCTATGGATTTGTGATTGCAAAGAATTGATGTCTCCACCAAGCCTGTTCCACAACAAGCCTTCCTTGCTTCAAAGAAACCTGAACCAGCCTCATGTTACAAAAAGGAGACTCATTAACAATCATTAGCCATAACGAGAACTACGTACCATTTTCAGAAGGCTTAGTGACAAGATCATAGAGGGGTTGGTATATATCAAGGACCACCAAATTGAGGCCAGGAAACAATTTTTTCAGGTTCTGAGATGTGGTGTTTAGCTTTTTGTTGAAGTTAACTGCATCATTGTTTAGCCTGCCCACACATTCATTGCTACCAGAGCCGAATATAGTGATGGCTGCGGGCAAGCAACCCATGGGAGGTAATGTTGTCACGCCAATCCTCATTGCTCCAAGTGCATATAAATTCTGTCACAAACATGTTTGGAAATGCAAATTAAAAGCACAAACTTCATTATCAAAATTAAGTAGTAAATAACTTTTTTTTGCCCCCACTTCTTTCTTGTGTAATTTTTTGTTAAGGGTAGCTACAAGGAGAGATTTTGTTCTCCGTGTACATACACTAAGCTAGTGATACTCATGTCTAACATGTCTATGTATCTATCTTTCATTGACTTGGTGTATATTCACAAGGTTTACCTTAAAATTTTCATGTCAGGTTTACTTTAGCCTAGGCAAGAGCCAAGAAGTCAAGGTTGAGAGAGACATGCCTCAATGAAATTAGAATAGCACTGTATCAGAATGTCTGAGAATTGATCAACTGTATAAACCTTGTAGAGCAGAGGATTTATGTAATAGTTCTGAATAAAATCACTGTTCCCAGCACTGACAAGGTATATGGCACCAGATATAATTGATGAAGCATTTGATCGTCCTGTTACTTCCGCTAATTCATTCTGGCACTCTTTGTAGTGTTCCAGCTGCTGACTCAAAGATACTGCATGCTACGCCCCCCCAAAAAAAAAAAAATTGTCCCACATAACAGAATACTACTACAATCAATATGATGAGAAGCACTCAGAAAGTAAGAGTTTATATGTAATTGTACATACATATAATTTTGCTGTAGAGTCATAATAGCCAGAAGCAGCTGAGGCGAAGTTAGCACCATTCAAGATGTTCTTTCCTTTGGCCTTTAAGTTGAGGTAAGCTGGTGGGTACGAGGCAAAGCCCAGGTTTTCAGCTGCAGTGGGTGGAACAAACTCAAATCCTAGTTCAAAAACAAAACTTGAAAAGGGGGATTTTGGTAAATGGTACCAGTGAAGTCTGAGGCAAGCTTTCCATTGCAGAACCTTCCAGTTGGCATGTGATTTTTGAAGTCCCTCCCATAAGGAGGAAAGTTAGCCTTAACAATGGTGTAAAGGTGGTTATTATTGCCCACATCAAGGACAGAGTCCCCAAATATGAATAATGCAGGGACCAGAGGCTGCCCATTAGCCACATTGAACACCACAACCAGAAGAAGGGAAATCAAAAAAGAACTTGTACACTCCATTGTCATACTCTCCGTCTCTTTTCTGTTTTGAGCTATGACCTTCTTGTTCAGAGAGATATATAGAGAAAGAGAGAAGAGTCTGAAGGTGGTTTATGAAGTGTTGGAAATTGTTAATCTGAGTATAGTCTGGTGCTTTGAAGGTGGAGCCTGCTGTGCAGAGGCTGCAGTCCCAAGACACTTATAAATGATACAACTTAAAGTAAGTCAAACTAGAAAATCCATATCCACTCTTATTTAATCATATAGACGTCTAATAACTATATCAATTTCTGATATGGAGAATATTGGTAGGTATAATGAACTACACATGGATAAGCAAACAAATGCCTTTATAGTCTTGACAACAGAAGTTATAATAACATTAATAAAGAGACGTTGGTTAGTAATCAGTTTATGGTCTTGAGTCTTGACACGTGATGTTTTGAGCTGTCCTTGCTTCTTTCGAGATGCAGCTTAAATTCAATCACTAACGCATGGCTAGAATGGGATTTATGATGTATTATTTGCATGGTATATAAAGTATTTAGTAAAATATTGTATTTTTTTTAAAAGCAATGATTGATAATGATGTAGATATATAAATTATTTTTTGGTATAGGCTAACGTATTTAGATTATATTTAGAATTGATTTAGTATATACGTTCTCAATTAATTATTGAATAAGTTATTTTTTTAATTTTTTATCTCAATTTAATGTCTAAATTATAAAAATATTTAATTTAATTTTTAAAAGATATATTATATTTTAATTTAATCATTACTTATAAATATTATACGTCTTTTTATATTTCAATTTAAAATTTAAAAAATTAAGTTAAAATATAATATATTTTTTAAAAATTAAATTAAATATTTTTATGATTTAAAAATTAAATTAAATATTTTTATGATTTAAAAATTAAATTAAATATTTTTATGATTTAAAAATTAAATTGAGATAAATTACTTTTTTTAAAAATAAGTAATAATTTATATGTAATTATTTTGTTTCAGAACAGAAATTGATGCTTCATTGTTTTTATGTAAATTGGTTCATCCGGTTTGATCTACACAACTTCGAAGCAAGCAAAACAATTCTTTTCTTTTTGTGAAAAATTAAATCTTATCCCCCTCAACCAGTCCTCTTCAACGAATAAGTAGACGAATTTTGAAACGTATATAACAAAATATTCACCTCAAAATGTAATAAAACACCTGCGAAATTTAACTCTTCTTTTAGTCCAAAGTTTAAAATGATATTGTGTTACGTTTTAACTCTTCTTTTAGGTTTCTAATATACCAAAAAAGATGTAAAATATAAAAAAAAAAAACTTGGAGCAACAAAACCATTAATAAATGAGCCAGCAAATTTACGTAAAATGGATAATCTAATTAAGCACAATATTACATCTGCATCATATTTAGATACAATATCTTACACAATTAAGCAGACATAAAGTGGACTTGTGCAGTTGTGCTATAAAGTCCTACATTTAATTATCTTCTTCCTGAACTCCACCATCTCTGCCTTTGTTAATGTCCAAAATACCCAAATAAAAAAATTTTTATTAACCAGTACTAATTGATTGACAGAATATTTAATAATTTAAAATTTCTAAAAAACTAATAAAAATAACAATTTTTAATATTAAAAAATTTCATCAATCAACCAAACAAAACCTAAACACTGATTGACAAAATTCATAAAAAGAGTTTCATGAGCAGAGGGTAACCTACTAACATGTCACTATTATTGCAGCAGCAAGTGCAAGACCTCATTGCTTGTCAGTTGTCACAAATTCATAGATGTATCCTAAACGTTCAGCCACTGCCTTGAAATCATCCATCTTACAGCTCAACACTTGGAAACCCCCCAACATATTTGCTTTAGTTTCCCCCTCTTCCCACTTCCACTTCAAGTTAAAGCATTCAGAAACACAAACTACTATGATCAGGTACAGTTATAATCAGTATTATATATATATATATATATATGAAGAACAAAAGCCAACTTTGAATCTCAATTGGACATTAAATCCCTTAGGACCATTATTTTATACATATACTATAAAATGTAAGTTTCTGTTTACAGTTACACTAAGCTTGGTGGCCACCAATGGTCATTAATTCTCAAGTTTATCTCCTAGATAATTGAAGTCGTTTTGTTTACGAGGCAATCTTGTGAAGATATCGTTTTGTTTACAAGAACTGAACAAAATGCACAAGACTATACGAAACAATCATTTTACATTTAAATTTGCATTTGTCTCCCCCACTTCTCATGTCTAATTCAAGTTAAAGGATACAGAATTTTTGGGTTCTGTTAACACTTTGTGCATGCACCTTTGAGATTGCTCCTCCAAGGAATTTTTAGGCAATTGAATTATATAAGCTGACTGTACAAAATATTAATGAAAACTCATCAAAGCTTGTATATCACTAGTTGAATATGTACCATATGGCTTCTTCTTTGAACACTGTATGTAATTACAGCTTAAGATGGATTCTCTCAGACATCCTTATGATATCAGAAAATATCCTGTCACCTCCAATTTCTGCACCAGTTGTTCCAGCAGCAACTCGTAGAACATCTTCGATCAAATCAAAATTTCCCATAATGTTGATGTGTGCTCCACTCTGTAGGCCTCTCATCCCCTGAAAAATACTAGGTGGTTGCTTGTGTCTGAACTCTCTCACAAATGCAGAAATGCCAGATGGATTGAATCGTGTCACTCCACGCCATCCTTTGGCACACATGAAGCCTGCACTCACCACAGGCACACTCGCATCACCGTCCACAAAATACACACCTCCTTTTAAGCAGCTTCTCTCATCATCTCTATCTGCTGAGCTATCAATTTCAAAAGGAATGCTCCTGCACTTTTCAGAAGCTGATAGCTTGTATACATATGATCTTTCAGTTGGGATTCCAACACCATAAAGACAGTATATTTCCATATTTGGAGCTTCAGGCAGTCTGAATCAGAAGTTCAAATTCATCAAACTAATAATTCAAATGGGTCGAATCAAAAGTAGTATCAATATCTGAGACTGAGAGCTGATGCTCTAAAGGATATTGCATGGTTTTAAATCTACATATATACTCACTTGGTCTCAAGTGGATTAGACCAGTATTTGTGATCGGTGTACTTAGGATCATCCAAGTTCTCTGCTATGCCATGTGAGAAGTGAGCCTCAGCACGTTTCATCATTTTGGGAGCAACAGAACGAAGCAGATCAAAAACAGTTGTAGCTGTATAAGCCTTCTTTTCAGCAACTTTTTTTATGTTTTCCCTGCTCATCTCACCATATTCGGTCCACACCTCCCCACATGATGCGTTGAGAGTGGCAGAGTTACTCACACTCAAAATTTCCTGCTAACAGTGAAATATGTGCTTATCAATTAGAT
This sequence comes from Senna siamea, assembly GCA_031216115.1. Taxonomy (NCBI): domain Eukaryota; kingdom Viridiplantae; phylum Streptophyta; class Magnoliopsida; order Fabales; family Fabaceae; genus Senna; species Senna siamea. The sequence goes on from CM062356.1 coordinate 19,326,826, forward strand.
GGATCATAATTGGTTACTTGCAGATTGCTCATATTTAAGACATACCAAGACTTCGAGTTAATTGGCATCCATTCATGTCCTGAGCCTTGAAACTCAAGGCTAAGTACAGGGCTTCATGCCAATAAAACATGTATCTTACCCGAATTTACACTTAATAACAGATAAAATCTTTTAATTTTGACGTTCTCAAGTAATATGGACTTTTCACTAAGAACTACAAAAGGCTAGCCTCTGATTTAGATTATAGGCTATATACTACAAGCATGTAATGTAAGAAATATCACTTCCACTCTTCCATTTCAGCACTTCAGCATCACTAAACAGTAATTAATAAAGCCAGTTTTTTTCTATTTTAAATCCAGAGAAGAAGCAAAAACATAGTCAAATAGAATTTCTAAATGTGGTACCTTTGAATCAAGGGTTGCGAGAAGTGAAGAAGGTAATTGTGAGGCTGCCTTGCCAAAAGAGATTATTCTGCCATACTTAGTAGGCTCTTTTAATTGAAAGCCTTTCTTACTACCACTGCTGTTATAACTATTGTCACTTACAAAGTGATCACAGTTTATCCTTTCTTCAGGAGACCAATCCAAGTTACCCCAGATGGTTTCGCCACCTTTTGGCATCATCGAGATAATTGAATCCCAAGTTCTACACAAGCGCATGACATGCTCCAGTGTTTGAAGACCGAGGTAACGAGAATTTATAATGCCAGGAGCCATAGCTCTGCAAAAATTTCAAGTCATGCCACTCCATTATGTACTAAGCAGATTATGCACAAAATATAGATCACAAAGAAAATGCAATTCCAACTTTTTACCTATTGCCTGTTACAGCTCTCAGTTTTCAATATTGACTACTATACATACAATAAGTTCTATATGATGAAGTCAAATTGACAAGGTATATTAGTGCAATGACTAACCTGACGAAAGCAACCTCTTTGCCTTCTGCAGAGAATAAATTACTAACTGCCTTCGGAACACCGAGAAATGCAGGACCAATATTCATGATTGCTTTGATGTGTTTGTCACACCAACCGGGACCGCCGCCACCTCCCATGGGAGAAGGTGTCTCAACCCATTTCAGGAAGTGGAGGAAATATAGAGCCCCCATAGAATGAGGCACCACTACCACTTTCTTAAAACCATTTGTTACAAACATAAGCTCAATTTTGCTCTTCAGCCTACTAAGATCTTGGTCTCGAATCTGCTTTTGTCCAATTAATATCAAATTAGTGGAATTTCTGCAAAAATGCTTTACCAGCTACTTATCTGAAAAGCATGAGGATTAAATATGCTTCATAACTTCTTTGGTAATAAATGCTTCTTGCAGGACTCAGTCAGTCTTAAATATATTTTTTCTCCCAGAAGCAATATCTATAATAATATCTTGGAGAGATATTTACGAGATAACCTTAAAGGACACAAACTAGAGTGTATTTTCTATCACTAATATACCTCTGTGTTCTGAAAAGACAATCTCCAATCATAGGCAGCCATATACAAGTTCTTCCCCTCATAACCAATTGTTGCCAAATTCTCTATTAGAACATTCCAAGCAAAACCACCAGCAAGGAGTCCGGGTACTGCCCTGACCCGAATACCCGGTGGATCCAACCCGGTCTCATTATGCAGAGACAGATGCTCCAACCAGCACATAGGCCTGAAATTCCAGCACAAACACAATGCTTACATGGATGTAGCTTCAATCAAAACTCCAGCTAGCTATGTCAGAAACCTTTTCACAATTCTAAGAAATTCACTTTGTCAATTTTAGAGAGAAATGCATTCTAGATAATATAATTGAACGGATTGAAATTGGAGCTTCATTCATACCTTTTGAGGATTTCTGCAAAACTACCTCCCCAGAGGGTCTTTCTGAACAAGCCTTCAGCACAAGGCCTTCCTTCCCAGAGTTGTAAGCCACCAGTTACAATGCCTGGAACCAGAACAACAGGATGAAGAGCAGTCACTCCCTCACGCTTTAGCCTTATCCCAGGTGACTCAGCTATTTGAAACGCAGGCAAAAAGCTAGACAAGAAACACAGAAGCCACCAAGTGGTGCACGTGTACCCTATCGTCCAATAGCAGTAATCAATGCATCTCCATTCCTTCGCCTTCGTTTGCCTCTTGCTCTTCTTCTGCTTCTTCTCTACTTCTTTCTCAACTCCTGCAACTTCAAAAGATTGAAAACCCAGTGAGGAGCACTTGCCCGCATCCACAAAACACACCTTTCGAAACCTGAGAATTGAACTCATCCTTCACCAAATTTACAACCCACTAAAGGCTCACGAGGTATACTATTCATTCACAGATACATTGAACTGAAGCAACTTTGGAATTCCTGTACCAAGACACTTGGCTTGGACTTTACATACAACTCTTTATCGGCTGTCACCATTACGGTCGGGAGTGACACATTCGGGAGTGTTCTTAGGCTTTCACGTGGATGCCCCTTTTAGAACTTTCCACCTCTCTGACCAAAAAAGTAGCACCAGCTGCTGTCAGAGACAGCAAGGAATCGAAAGCTTTGGGCTTTGTCTAAAATAGCGAGTCCCAAGGGAAACAGAGAGAGTGAAAGTAGGAGTTAGAGAGGGAGAGAGGATGATGGGGGGGTTGCATATACAATCATGGGAGAAGCACACACAACGAGAGGAAAGAGAGACAGAGAGAAAAGCTCAATTTTTAAGGGTGTGATGTTATGATGATATATATATTCTCTGCATTTCGTCTTCATTCTGATTTCTGGGTTTAGGCTGCAACAGCAGACAGAGAAAGAGAGAGAGAGACACACACACAGAGGTGTCGACTAGGATGTCCAAGTGGGGCAACAAGGCTTCTTCCATTTTCTGAGAGTGAGAGCATTGGTTGAACCGCAACAAGTTCGAATGTTATCGATCGGGTTCTGTCTGTTTTTGTTATCGTAAGCGCCAAGAGTGGAACTTGATCGAGGATAATGATTTTCCTGTTAATTGTAAAAACGTTGATTATACAAATTAATTTTAAAAAATTTAAAATTTTATACACATTATTTTTTTTTATTAGATTTCAATAAAAATATTTAATAAAAAAATTAATATATATAATATTTTAAATTTTTAAAAATTAATTTATATAATTATTAAATATTTAATTTAAATAATTAATATTTCAGGTTAAAATATTTATTAAATATTTCTAATGGCACTCATAATGGAATTAACATAAATATTATTTTAAATTTTTAAAAATTTATTTATATAATTAATATCTTTTATTAATAAATATATTTTTTAGAAACCAAGTTCGAACAATGTTTTTTTTTTTTTTTTTCATTTGGCCTCGCTTAACGCCTTCAACTGACTTCATTTGTCGCCTCTCTGGTCTAGTGTTGCTGCCATTGCTCATAAACTCAGTCAAAACTTTTGTGCTACAACTTAGGAAAATTTCACTGACTGGGAATGATTTTCTTTTTGGTCCAAAGAAATTATTTATTTTTCAGTTAAAAAATTAAAATTAAAATATAATTTTTATTTAAAAGTTAAAAATTAAAACAAAAATATATTATAATAAAAAATAATTAAGAAGTTATGAGAGAGTCAAATTTTTTCTGGATAAAAAGTTGAAAATCTCCTATTCATAACCTTACACTTTTTATTTTTAAAATTTTTATAAAACAAATTTTATAATTTTTATTTTAAAATAAATTTTAAAAAAATTAATATTCATTTTAATGCACAAATCAACTAGTAATATTACGTATAGTTAAATAAATTGATGATTTACCTTTTTGAAAAATTAATTTCATTTTAGATTCATTCTCCAAAAATAAGGTTTCATAATCTAGGCTTTTAATGATATTTTTAATTAAAACAATTTTTTTCATGAGAAAAATAGGGATTTGAATATTTTACATTTAAAAAATAGTATATTTTTTTGTATTAAGAAAAAAATAAAAAAAATATTTTATTTTTAATTAATTCAAAGTCTGTCTTTATGAATATGAATTATTTATTTTTTAATTTTTTTAATACAAACAAATATTAGACTAATTTTTAAATACAAATGATTCAAAATTTAAAAATAACTTAAGCAGAGAGGTGTGCACATGTTGAGTCGGATTGGGTCAGGTTGAGAGAAATTGGAACCAAACCAAAATATTTATCTTAGTAATAAATAATAGTATATTTGAATTAAAATTTAATAAAATATATATCACTTAAAATTATAAATAATAAATTAAAACAAATGATATTTATATAAAAAATTATTTAAAATATAGTTAACGAGTTAACAGATTAAGTTGAGTTGAATGAATTAAAAATTTTTAAATCCGTTAATTAACCTATTAAAATTTTCAACTCAAAACAATTCATTCGCTCAAACTGATAAATTAGGTTAAATTTAATGAATTGACAGATTGATCCTATTCAATCAACACCTAAGCTAACATTAACGTCAGTTGAAAGATTGGAATAAGAATCAATACCGTCTCTTCCCCTTTTTTTTTTCTTTTCCACAGATGATTCTTCACTCATAAAAAGCATTTTGTTGGAATTTGGAAGAAATGTATAACAATAAAAGAGTCATACGGAGAGTTTGAATTTTATGGGTTGATTTCAAATTTATTAAAAAAAATTTGTGATCTTTTTTTCTTTATAAAAAAAAGAGTCTGTAAAGGAAAGAGAATATATCAAAGCTCATTGTAACAACTCAAATCTTCCGACAACTCTATCATTAGCCTCAAGATTAAAATGCCATTTTACTATTCTCCCACTCATCTATGCCAAACTGACCAGAATCAAATATGCCTTTAAAATCATGTAGAAGTAGAAGAACTTTGTGGAAGATTTGATGCTTTCCAGGAAATAGGATTACCTTATAATTTTTTTAAGCTTTTGTACCATTATATATTTAATTTAAAAAACATTTGTAAATTATTTTTCAATCATATTTTTCCTTTTATATTTACCTTGGCCACTTAAAATTCTTTATTATTATTTTTTATCAATTGTGTTGCACTCTCAATGTCCAACACATAATAATTCTTAACACATTTTGTAACTTACGTGTAGCGTTATTCTTGTTGTGGGTTCCTCCCAAATAGTTAGTCAGTCATTCTAGTTAATAATTTTTTTAATAATTTAAATTAGAAAAAAAGCTATGTAAAAATTCAAAAATTGCTTTGAAAGTTTGGAAAAGCCTTACCTAAAAAACTACACCATGAGAGAAGTGTGCCTCTCTTTCAACTTTTTTGGAGAGCCATGTACAATTAAGATATCAAAGAGTATATGAAAAGTTTTTCTTGTATTTTTAAAGAAGTTATTATTGAAAAATTATTTTTTAATATTTTTATCTTCAGATCAAAAGTTTTTTTTGTTAGAAAATATGAGTTTATATTAATTAATATTATTTTACTTTAAATATTATGAGTTGATAAGTAGTCTATTAAAAAATATTTAATTAAAAATTATTAAGGTATAATATATATTAAATTAAGTCTGGTAAGCGATTAAATATAAACTTTTAGTTTTATTAAAACTCGTAATGAAAAAAATCAGTACAAAAATATCACTTATATAGGTTAAGTCTCTTTTTTAACTCTACTCCTAATAAACATATTTATTGTAGTCACTACATAAGTTAAGGAATAGAGAGTAAGACCTATCTACCAGTAATTAAAAAACTTTAAAATTTAAATATGACACAAATAGATAAGTAATCTTTTATCTATAAGGATAATTCAATGTTTTATAAAATATATATGACTGTCAAAATTTTTATAATTTTGTGTTATAATTCTTATAAAATTTCAGTATGTTATTTAAAGCATAGTGAGCATTTATTTGTTCAGTTCATTTGTTATATTATTGTCTCTATTTGATTGTATTTTAATACTCATTTGTGTAAAATTTATGTTGTGGTGATGTTAATAATTTTAATTGTATTAATGATTACTGAGTGTGATAAGTTCTAATATATTAAAAGGACTATTGATAAATTTATTAATATGATTTATTAATGAATTATTTTTTAGATTAAGTCCCGTAACTTTTACCCTTCACTATAAGAAAATTTTGTATGATAAGAACCAGTGCATCTATTACATTATTTGTTTTGTCCATTGTTAAAGAAATTTATTGTTATAATTTTATATTCTTATTGAATATATATTTTACTTATTTACTTTTCACCTATTCATTTAAGCGATTTTAGCCCACTTAAACTATTTTGCTGCCCACCTAAGCATATTTCATCCAATCATAAAACATCACGTGGCATCTTATCCATTGACAAATTTTTCACCACGTCCATTCATCCTCATAGATACTTGTCCTAAATCCTTTTGCCTCTGTTTCATTCCTTTCATTCTGTTCACTATTTTCTTTATTATTTTTTTCCTTCATATTCTTCAAATCTATTCCTCTTTTTTTTTTATTATATTCTTCAATTCTCTAAGTTTAATATTTACTTTTTTCTTCTAATAAGTATAATATTTTTGTTTATTAAATTTAAATTAAAATATATAAAATCTTTCTTAAATTTTAAAGTGTGTGTACATAATTTTTTTAACATTTAAAATTTTAATTCAAAACTCTTATAAATTTTATATTTTATATAAATAATAATATCTATTAATTTTTTCATCTAATTATTAAATGTGAGATGTCAAATCACTAATTATAAAGTCAAATAGGGTTTTTAACTAATAGGAAGTGAGGGGCATTTTTGACATTTTATCTCTCAGCCTCACCACCCATCCATTCACCCACCCGAACCGTAGATGTGCACCATGGCTGAAAGGGGATACCTTTAGCATCCAATCGTAGATGTGCACCATGCTTCTGTGAGAGATAACGCAACTACCATCAAGGCTGACGCAGATTGTTGTTCCATCGATGGGAGCCTAGACGACGACGGAGCCGGAGAGGGTCAACCTGTTGCCACCGAATTACCCTACCTCACGACGTGAACATGGTTGAGGAGGTCGTAGTAGAGGGCTTCACTATAAAGAAGATTCTCGGAGACGTTAGAAGGGATGCAAAGTTCGCCAGTATAGAGGAGATCAAGGAGGACAGTGAAGCAATCGGGGTTGTGATCAATGAAGTACTTGATGGAATGATTGGGTATGATTGCTCCGAACATGGAATTGCTATTGGCATTGGCGAGGGAGATCGTCGTCAAACTGGTTTTAGAATGAATAAAACAAAAAAAAAAACAATGGATATTAAGAGAATGAATCTGAGAAAGCAACAAAAAAATAGGGGATTGTTGGAATGATGTTAACAATGCAAGAAACAAGAAACAGAATAAAGAAAAGGTATAATAGTATGGAAAAGAGAAATAAAGTCACATTTAGAATTTCATTCAATTTGAAATGAGAAGGGTAAGCCAAGATGGAGATCTGGATTCTGGGCATTGGGGTTCGAGAAGATGGTTCATAGGGTGAGAGATTCAACCGATATTCAGAACAATCAGTAATTCGGGTGGGAGGGTCATGGATTGTTGTATGGGTGGGTGAGGGTTTAGGGCGTGAGATGAAATGTCAAAAATATTCCTTAGTCCATATAAACTAAAAATTCTGGTTGGTTTTGTAATTATTGATGTGACACTTCATTGTTAAAAATTAGAAAAAAAATTACCAATATTATTATTTACACAAAATATAAAGTTTATGAGAGTCGTGTTTTAAGTTTTAAATTTAAAAAAATTATTTGTACATATTTTAAATGTCATAAAAGTTTCGTATATTTTTTCTTTAAATTTAATTTAATTTCAAATCTTGTTTGTGTTTCATATCCCTTCGTGCCTATAAGAAAGGATCTACCATTTTAGTTCAAATATGCGATGTTTACGATTTTGCTCTCTTTAACCTTTCTTGCTTTTACCATTGAAATAAAATCTAATTTATTATTTAATTGTTAAATTAATATTTTTTAATATGATTGTTAATTAATTTTTATTTATCTTATTAATTTAAATAATTAAATTAATTAAAAATTAATATTTTAGATAATAAATTAAGTTATTTTATATTTTAAAGATTAAATTTTAAAAAAATATATATTTTATGAACTAAATTATTAATTTATTCTACAAATAAATATATTTTTGTTCAAACTAATAAAAGTATAAGTTTTTATTATCTTTTAAAAAAATGATGTTGTAGGATTTCAAAATAAAAAGAATAGTATATTTCAAAAAAGGAAAGAATAATTTTATCTAAAATTGAATGAGACATATCAAGTCTGTAATTCTAGGTATATATCTTTTGGATAGTTGCACATACAAGACTATATTAATGAGAGAACATCCTTATTGTTCAAACAAAAACCAAAATGTCATCATTTAATTGGGGTTGGAGCCCATTAAAAACTCATGAAGCTGGATTGGGTTTTTAATATCAATTCTCGAGAATTTGTAAGCCATCTCCATGGCCCGCCGTTTAAAAAAAGAAAACAAAAATAGGTACAAATATTTGGAGCACAATTTGGATGCAAAAAAGAAATTTATGTGAAGATTATATAAGGGTGTTTAAATATTTGATTTTTTTGGATTTATTTTTAAATTAAGCTGAATTAATATAATTGAATATAAAAAATATACTTTATCAATTTAATTTTTACTTAATTTTGTGATTGGTTTGGTTGAGTATTTTGGATCTATTTATTTCTTGTTAATTTATTTTTTCATTTAAGTTTATATTGATCAAAACTTTAATTTAATTATAACATGTTTTATATTTTTATAAAGTTTAAAATAATAATTTAAACATGACTTTAAAGTTTTTATATTATATAATACTCTAAAGTTTTATTTATTAAAATATTAATATATCTTTTATAATTTCTCCCAGAATAATAAATAAGTTCATAACTATATACTATATTAATAGAGATGCTTTACTTTTCATTATTAAGAAGCAAAAAATTAAAAAAATATAAAAAAATAATTTTTTTTATTTTTTAAAAATAATCTTATTTAAAAAATTGTTAAACATTAAATATATACGTATTTTTTAATAAAAATTTAAATATTAATTTATGAAATTAAAAAAATATAATTTATTTTGTTAAACTCAATTACGACTATAAATCTTTTAAACTATAAATTTTAGTGAAATAGTAAAGTGAAAAGAGAGAAAAAAAAAAAAGAGTGAGAAAATTCCCGGAGTCCCCTAAAGTGCTCATGTCTAGTGGTGGTTTTGCCCAGATATTTCTGGTTTCTGTGTTTCTGTATGAAAGTCTTAGTTCTTGATTCTTTTTTTTTCTTCTTCTTTTGTTATGAATTTCTACTTGGAAACAAATTTCATTCACATATGAAGAGGCGACAATTATTGAAAATATTGATGAAGATCCTCAACAAGATACACATCATGTTTCAGTTATGTTTGGCGGGATTATTATGAAGTACTGGTTCTTTTAATGTTGGTGCTTTCCAGAATACATTAAAGCAGATATGGAGAGTCAAATGTGGAGTTGATCTTAAGGCGATTAATAAAAATCTTTTCTAGTTCTATTTGTAATGCTGCTATATCTAATGTAATGTCGGTTGATTCTTCTTAATGGAAACGAATGATTTTATTAAAAAGGAGAGAGAGAGGGAGAAAACAAATAAAGAGATAAATTAAAGACCTATTTATATTTTTTTTCTCTGTATTTTAATACTATAAAAAATGTATACTTGGTTTAAACACCCCTAACATGCCAGAAGTACGAGGTAAAAATAATTTATTTTATGGTGTTGTCTAACTTATGGTATTTTTAGGCTGGTGCTTAATTAAGTTTTGTTCCTCTATTTTATACTTTGTCAAACATATTGTCGAACAGGACATTGAATTGTTTAAGGGTTAAATCATCAATTGTTAAATCATTAAATGAATCAGTTATTTTTAATTTAAGTAATATAATTGTAAACAAATAAATACATTTTAAAATGTCATATAAACACGCATAGATACTCACGATTTTTCATAAGAATAATTATTATAACAGTAGTTAACTTAAAATAATTTTAGGTCTAATGTTTTTATTTATTTATTATATATATTTCTATAAAAAAAATAGTTTCATACCATGGTATAATTAACTTTAGAAAATGAAACGAGGAGAGAAAAATTATAAAAATATTAATTTTATGAATTTAAATTTATATAAATTATATCTTAAGTTTAACGGAAAAATTAAAAAAATATGAGTAAAGTTAAAATTAATAATTATAAGAAATAAATTATATTATTTTAAATTTGTAACAATTTTATTTGATTGTATGTCAACATTTTTCATAAATAATGGCAGCTAATGAGACAAATTTACGCGTAAGTCTAATCACGCAATACAGCTGTTAAGTGCCTCGCACAATGCATCCACGCGCCCATGATTCGCGTGCTACCAAATCAACTTGACCTTTTGTCGGTGCTACTAGACTTTTATGAAAAAAATATTTTGTATTCTTCTCAAAACGTTAATATATTTACTATTTAGTATTATTCTTCTTCTAAAATATAATTCACCCTAAATATTTAGTAATTACTTATTATCAAAGTTTTAAATTAATGTATGATATTTAATTAAAAATTTAGCAAAGGTAAAAATTACTAAATGATAGGTTAAAGCTTTAAGAAACATTTAGTATTAGGATAAAATTTGTATTCTCTGAAATTATATTCTTAAAAATGTGATTCTAACAAATTTTTAAAAATTTATTTAATTTATTTAAAATATTTTTAAAAATATTTTATAATATTCTAAAAAATATTATATTCTTACATTTGGTCTAATTTTAATATTTTTAAGAATATTTAACAATTTTTTAAATATATCCTTAAAAAATTTTTGAATATATTTTTAAAAAAATTATAACCAATTATTTTTTTAAAACTGCTTATATTATATTAAAAACAAAAATCATGAAAACTTATTTTAATAAAAATTTTAATTTATTCCATATTTTAAAATAGTAATTATTTTGTATTGATTAAATATATATTTAATCAATACAAAATAATTACTATTTTAAAATATATAATAAATTTTAATTTTAATTTTTAACATAAAATAAATAATATTTAAATAAAAGTTTAAAAATATATTTTTAATTAAATAATAATAATTTAATAATATCTTAAATATTTTAATTATTTTTTTAATATCAAATGAATTTGGATATGTACATGTGAAACTAACACAATTCAGTGATAAAAATAAAAATATAAGTAGTGTTAATAATTCAAACTTTTTTGATACATTAAGAAAAAGATTTAGGTATATTTTTAAATTTTTTATAATTTTATTTCAAATTAATTTAACATGGGGTTATGAGAGAGAGGGAAGATATAATATTTTTAAAAATATTATGAAGAAAGATATAATATGAAGAGAGGAGAAAAGTTTAAAAAATTAAGTAGGATTAAGTCTTACAAAAAATTTAGTAAATTTAATGTATTAAAAATATTTTTGTATTATAAAATTATAATATTTTTATTTTTTAGATGAAAATAAAAATTTATTTAAACATAAAAATATTTTACTTTTAAGAATATAATATTTTTAAAAATATTTTTTTAATAAGTATATCAAATATAAAAATATAATATTTTAAATCTTTTATTTTCATTTTTTTAAAAATCGTGTAAGAAACGCCTTGGTGAAACCAAGGACAGGATATGTAATAATTGCTTGCAGACACGTTCAACTAGGTGAAGTGCGTTATTTGCTTTGACTTCTATCATTTTATATGAGTAAATTTTTTTTTATTTTTAAAATATAATATAAAAATATTTATTATATTTTAAAATAATAAATTAAATATTAAAAATTTAAGTGTATTATTATATTTAACTTCTTATTTTATTATATTTAATTTTTATATTACTTCTCTTCTCATATTCTTACATATTTTATTTTATACTATATACTATATAATTTTACAAACTAATAATTAGATTATAATATAAAACATATTATTTTCTAAATTCTTTATATATATGTATATGAATTTTGGAAGATAAATAAGGAGTTACAAACGCACACACACACAAATATATATATATATTATTTCAAACTCATATAACTAATATAGTTAAAGTTAAATTATTCTTATAATTCTTATAATTTTATTTACTTTTAATTAGATCTTTATAATTTACAAAATTATAATTAAATTTTTATAGTTTAACAAATGCTTAAATTAGTCTTTATTGTCTAATTTTGTTAAAATTATATTAAATTTTGTTAATGTTACCATCAAATAATGTCTTAGCACTTTAAATATGTATAATTTATGTCAAAAAATAAGATAAAAAAATAAATTGCATAATTTTTTAATTATATATTTAAATTTTTGTTAAATTTTGATGATATGCTAACTTTTATATTTATTTATGTTAAGTAATATAAGTAGATTAAATTAAAATAAGTAAATTCATAATTTTAAGATGATATATAATTAACATATCATCAAAATTTTGACAAAATTTAAGCTTAAGGACTAATTTAAAATTTTTTTAAACTATGAGAAAACTTAATTATAAAGATCTAATTAAAAAGTTGTTAAAATTTTAAATTATAAAAACTTAATTAAAAATTGAATGAAAATATAAAATTTATTTAAATAATTTAACATATAAAGAATGTAAGGGAGAAAGCTTCAAATATTGTGTGAAAATCTTATAATTTTTAAATTCCAAATTTATATACAATGTTTATTTAAAAATTTGACATAAACTATTTGTTTATAAAATAATGTGTAGCTTTATTTTAAAATAATAAATAAGAAGTATTTAATATTTCACTTTTCTATATATTGTTTGCGTTAATTAGTCTTTTAGTCTTGATAATTAATTTTATTAAATCTTTAATTTAATATTTATAATTGGGTTGTTATATATAGAAATTTTTAATACATTTTTATGTTAAATGCTTATTAAAATTATGTTAAATTTGGATGTATGACTAGTATGTAGTACATTAACACTCTCAATATGAATTGTGTTAACAAAAAGACAAAACAAAAAACAAAAAATAACTTTCATATATAATATAAAATATAATTTATGTTAAGTAATTTAAATAAATTGACTTACATTATATATATTTAAATGATAAAAAATTATATATAATTATTCACGCTAATAAAAAGTGTAAAGATAAGGACTGAATTTAAATTTTTTATACTATGAATATTTAATTATATATTTTTTGATTATAAAGACTAAATTTAAAGTTAAATAATATTATAGGAACTACAAAATTTTAATTTTTTATTTATGTGTTAATGTATACTTTTTGAAACGAGTGAGTAACAAATCCCAAAATGGTATATATTAGTATAAATTTATATTATTTTAATAATATATATATAACAATTGCGTATCGAATTATGAGAAAATATATTTGAAGAAAAAAAATATATAAAAGGTGACGATGACGATGACGATGAACTTTTTGTGTGATTATCTCTGTCACTGACTTCGAGAACAGAATGGAATGATTTTGTTAGAGCGGTGAATACTGAATAGAGTGCAAGAAAGCGTGTAGAAATTATGTTATTTCTATTTTAATCAATAATATTTATTTTATTTATTTAATTTTTTGAAAAATAAATAAAAAATAAATATTATTAATTAATATATAAATAAAAATAATTTTTTTTATTTAATTGATTACTGTAATTTTTAAATATTAAAAATTATTTTTATTAATTTATTATATATTTTAAAATATTAAATAATTTGTTAATTAATAAAAAATATTAAAATATTAATTAATAAAATCTATAATATAATATATACACCTTTTAAATTTGAGTTAATTATATTTTTTCCCAATAAACCACGTGAAGCATGAGAGATATCCAGCTCAGTGTTAGTGTTCCTTCCCAACCCCCACCGCACTTTATTCACGTGTTTTCCCCCCCAATTATACCTATATGATACTCACTCACGCGCCTTGGGGAAGAGAGGAGTGCACACGCTTTGTTCCACCGGCACTGGATAAGTCTGTCATCTCAACTTTACCATATTGGAAAACCTTTTAAAGCTATTTGTGTACGGACCTGTCCATGTTTTGATGAATCATTTATTTGAAAAAGTTTAGTGGATAAGATAATCTTTAAAAATAAATTAATAATCTAATTTTAAAAAATAAACAACTTAAATTAGTCTTTTAAAAGTAAAATTTTAATTAAATTAATTTTTTATTGATGAGATTAATAAAAAATAACTAGTAAACTAATGAAACATTAAAATTTAATTATTAAATGATAAATTATATCATGATAAAAAATTTTAATGAAATAATTTAAAAATTAAACATATTACTTATAAACCTATTTAAAAAATTGTCAGCCTGTAATTTATACATTTTTTAAAAAGTTTAAACCATATATATTACTTCCATCTTCCACAATCCATTCAGATAGTTTCCTCCGTTCACTTGTTTTTTTGTCACATGTTAAAAAGGTGAAAAAAAGAGACAAAAGAAAGCTGCAGGATTAACAGAAAGTTTCAATGCCAAAGAAACAAGGGGTCTTAAAAGCAAATCTAGTTCTATTTTTTTTTACATTTAAAATACGTTTAAATTAATAATAATAAATAATACATTAATAAAAATATTAAATTTAATTAAATATCACAAAAAATATTTCCCTCCTATTTCTCTCAACATTTCTCAATCCAAGTCTACCCTAAATGATATAACACCACGAGTAGAATTTATTACTATCATGAATAAAAAACGGTATTTCTTTTTAAAAAAGGTAGCATTCTCTACATTTTAATCATGTCTAGAATAAGCCTTACATATATATGTGTGTGTATATATATATATCTTCTCACCAAAATTTTAAAACAGTTAACTTTACATGTACGAAAATTAAACCAAAATTTCAGATTAATATACTCTTAACCAATAGAATTTTTAAAATGAGTTAACCTGTTTAAGTCATTAATATAATGAGTTAAATTTTTCATCTTTTAACTTATATAATTATAAAAGAAAATTAATCTGACTCATTTAACTTATAAATTAAGTGAGTCAATCTTTATAATTTGCTGGTTGATACTTTTTTTAACAAATTTAAAATTAAATAATTTATTAATTTTTATTTTCTCTCAATAATTTTTTATATGGTTTAAGAATGTGTGATCATTTTAACTTTTTACATATTATTTAATATTTTGACTCATCACATCTTTACTTTTTTTTCTTGGCTATTTTAATCTCTTTATGTATATTATTGCAAAATGATTTATTAAATTTTGTCTTTAAATTTGTATTAGGTAAACATTTGATTAATAATTTAAAATTTTTTTTTTAAGTGAATTTAACTGCCCAATCCATTTAACCTGCATGAAAAGCCGTTTGAACTCCTTAAAATACGAATTAGAATAAATCAAGTTATTTAACATTTTATATTAATGAGTGTTTTAATCTGAGAAAAGAGTTATTATATGCAAATTATACAATCAATCTATTTTGTGATTTTGTCTCGTCAATGACAGGAAAATAGATCCTCGATAGTCCAATTTCTCAACAGTTCTTTGTAATCCAAGATCTCGGTCGCTTCATTGATCCAACGTCCAGAGTCTTGCCACGTGGTGAGTTTCAGGTTAGCTTTTTAATGTGTTTTAAATTTAATAAACTTTGGCAGCGGTAGAACTTGCCGCTGTATATAAAAAAAAGTCTATATCAAAATACATTTCACTCTTAATTTTTTTTTCCAATTTAAAAATATTTAAATTATAAAAAATGCTTAAAATAGTATCAAATTATTTGTAGTTATTTTTTAAATTAACTATTTAAATGTGACATTCATAATTAAATATTAGTAATAAAAAATTAAAATTATAATAAAAATTCATCTAACTTAAAAATTATTATTTGGGCCAAAATTAAATATTTAGATAAATTTTTATTTTAATTTAAACTCAAATTTAATACACATTAAATTTTTATTATAATTTTAATTTTTTATTACCAATATTTAATTATGAATGTCATATTTAAATAGTTAGTTTAAAAAATAAATAAATACTATTTTAAGTAATTTTTATAATTTAAATATTTGTAAATTAGAAAAGAAAAAAAAATCAAGAGTGAAATGTATTTTGATATATGTAAGGAAGACTTTTTTATATACTACGGCGGGTTCTATCGTTGCCAAAGTTTATTAAATTTAAGACATATTGAAAAGTTAACCTAAAATTCACCAGATTAATAGAACGGCTGAAATATTGAACTGTTAAAAAATATTAAAAAAATTAGACTGCCGAAGATCAGCTTCCAGTGACAGTCACTTGGATCCTCTCCTGACGACCGAGGACAGAGACAAGCAATTGACAAAGGAAAGAACAAGTTACAAGCAAATGCCACGTCAACAGTCAACGTGGCAGAAAACAGTAGCGAGTAGCCCTAGTATGTACGCGCGCGTCGTTTGGAAGCCAATGGTCAAGTGGTCCTCTCACAAACATCTTCTCCTTCCTTTTCTATCTCTTTCTCCTTCTTTCCTTTAAATAGATGAAAACTTTACCCATTCGTCCATTCCATTCTTGTTCGCTCCCGAATATCTCTCGTCTCAGCGGCGGTTTTCCCCCGGCGTGCGTTAGCCTTCACGACCCTGTTCTCGTAATCCACTGCCACAAGAAGAAGAAGAAGAAGAAGCGCACACCCTTGAATTGAAGAGAAGAATGGCTTCGGCTCCGAGGGTAGATCTGGATGGCAATCCCATAAAGCCAATTACTCTTTGCATGATCGGTGCTGGTGGGTTCATTGGGTCCCACCTTTGCGAAAAGCTAATGGCGGAGACACCACACAAGGTTCTCGCATTGGATGTTTACAACGACAAGATCAAGCACCTCTTGGAGCCCGACACGCTCCCTTGGGCAGGGCGCATCCAGTTCCATCGCCTCAACATTAAGCATGATTCTAGGCTTGAGGGCCTCATCAAGATGTCAGATCTGGTAACTGTTCCTCATTTTCTCATCTCGTGGTTTGATTCGCTTTCTTGGATTTTTTATTTGAGTTGTGGATTTCTTTCCTTGTAGACTATAAATCTGGCTGCGATTTGTACTCCCGCGGATTATAACACTCGTCCGTTGGACACTATTTACAGTAATTTCATTGATGCGCTCCCTGTGGTAAGCATTTTTTCCCTTGACGTTCATGTTGTTGTGATTCTGTTAGTGATGGGACGGAATGTTGATTGAAACGCACATGTCATTTTATGTGGTTTTGAGTTCAGGTAAAGTACTGTTCGGAAAATAACAAGCGTCTCATTCATTTCTCTACGTGTGAAGTGTATGGGAAAACGATTGGAAGCTTTCTCCCTAAAGATAGTTCTCTTCGAAAGGTGAGCTCTCATTTTCCTAATCTTTAATTTTTCTTTCCATTTATTTTGTCGTTTTCTTTAAGGAAGCCGTTCCAGATCTGTGCGGTATCAATGATAATTCCCCTTTCGTACAATTTGAACCGTTCGATCGCACGTTTTCCGTTACTTGGAATCTGTCGGTGGTAGTCCCATTCCACCGTCAGAGTTAAGCACGAGGTTGTTTGATCAAGTTGATATATTAAATAAGAAAAGAAATTTGAGTGTGGGGCTTGGTGTTTCTCTGAACAATTTCGATTTGAATTTTGGTTGATTGTTGGGTGATGTTGAATTATTATACTATACCCTTGCTTTTAGCTTTCGAATTATAATATATTGGGAATTGTCATCACATATCCATATGATTCTTCCTCTTTGGGACCGGTTGGTATATTTCTTTAGGTGTTTCGGACATGATGGACTAATTCAATTAACTGTCCCTGTCTGACTGTTTCTTTGTGTGACTACTTTCTGCTATTTCTTTTGGGTGCAAGGGAAGTGGTTTGATGGTATAGAATTGGGAGAGAATATTTTGATTGTTGGTTGAGGGGGGCATTAGGGGTGTGAAAAAGCTTTATCCTTCAAATGGGTGTCATCTTAATTTGTCTGCTATAATGTAATGAGTATTTTATATGTAAAAGTTGTTCTCTTTGCTTGCTTCTTTTTTTTTATGAACTGAGCAATATTATTTCTTATGTTGAAGGATCCTGCATACTATGTTCTTAAAGAAGATTTGTCTCCTTGCATCTTTGGTCCAATTGAGAAGCAAAGGTGGTCTTACGCCTGTGCAAAGCAATTAATTGAGAGGCTAATTTATGGTGAGCTGATTATTATCTTTATTTTTTTCTTTGGTCATAATTTTTTCTATTTTATAATCCTGATTTGCCTAACTGATTTGTCATCATTGGTAGCTGAGGGAGCTGAGAATGGCTTGGAGTTCACCATTGTTAGACCTTTTAACTGGATTGGACCTCGAATGGATTTTATTCCTGGTGTCGATGGTCCAAGTGAGGGTGTTCCAAGGGTTCTTGCATGCTTTAGCAATGTCAGTCTTCTTTTTGACTTATTTGACAAAGCTTGTTGATATTTTACCGTAATTCATTGAATAACTGTTGTAAAAAAAGTTTTATTCGTTTTCTGCAGAATCTTCTTCGACGGGAGCCCCTTAAACTTGTTGATGGTGGTCAATCTCAGAGAACTTTTGTTTATATTAAAGATGCTATTGAAGCTGTTCTACTGATGATTGTAGGTTCTCATATCGAGTCCCTAATGGAGACATGTTCTTTTAGGCTGCATATCGTGATTGTTGTAGAATTATGTTGAATGTTTTATTCAATGTTCCATTGCTCTTGGCTGGTACGCTCAATGTTATGACCTTTTAACAGGAAAATCCTGCGAGGGCCAACGGACACATCTTTAACGTGGGTAACCCAAACAATGAGGTTACAGTTAGGCAGCTTGCTGAGATGATGACTCAGGTGAAAGGATTGTATTTGATTATTTAATTCTATTGTCTGAATTTAAGCTTCTGTCTGGGGAAGCAAGAATCATCGTTCTTGGATTCTGCAGGTCTACTCAAAGGTAAGTGGAGAATCGTCTTTGGAAACACCGACCATTGATGTGAGCTCTAAAGAATTCTATGGGGAGGGATATGATGATAGTGACAAGAGAATTCCTGACATGACGATAATCAACAAGCAGCTTGGTAGGTTTTTTCATTCCTTTCTCATTCCTTCACCTTATTAGACGCATTGAGATTATTAAATTACCTTGCCTTTGTTAATGGGGTGTTGCCTCTCGTTCAGGCTGGAATCCCAAGACCTCTCTTTGGGACCTGCTTGAATCAACCCTGACCTATCAGCACAGGACATATGCTGAAGCAATTAAGAAAGTTATTGCAAAACCAGTTGCAAGTTAATCTTGGTGTTGCACTGCCTCTAAGATGGGTATTTCTCTGCCTAATTTTTCCTGCCAATCAACTGGAATTTACATATATTCTAGACTATGATTTTGCATATACGTTATTTTTTCCCTTTGGTTTCGTTAGCCAGTGGCCGATGCATATTGCATGTTTATAGAAAGGATATGTAATTTTCATGAAGAGCTTTGGGCTGCTAGACTTGATGGAGGTCACTATACAAGGATTATTATTATTATTATTATTAATTTTTTAGGGATCTGCCAATCCCCTGATTTGATTTTTTTCTCAGGTTCAGATGTATCATTGTTTGCCCCTCCAAGGCACTTGTGTTCTAAAATTATTTATCTATTAATTACATTTGTTGCAGTTTGTGGTTCTCAATATTTGGGGCATAATCTAAAAGCTTGGATACTAGTTAAGTAGTATTACACAGCAAAATTGCACCTCGAAAACTCTCAAAACCCAGAGAAAATAATTGGTTACTTGTTTTCTCCTGACTTAGCCAGATACTGCTGGCTTGGTCTTACCAAATGCTGATGCTAAATTTCTATTCTGGTTCTTAAAAGGCATATTTGTAAATGCCTGTTTGATATTAGAAAGAACATATATTAATAGTTGAAATCGAGAAAATTGAGAAGAGAAAGCAACATACGAAACAGATTCTGACATTTTATATATCAGGCACCAGGCATGTGGAATGATGTTGCCAGATTTTGGTATTAACTCAGTCGCCTGGTGGAAGCCCAAGCAAGTAAATGATGACAAGCACTAACAATTATTTAAAGACAACTGCACATGGAAGGTTCCTAACTTTATTCATTTCCCTGTTCCAACCTAAAGCACTAATAATCTATTGGAGACCAACTAATTGATTGATTAGGGGCGTTAATGATTTGTGATAATTTATTCTATATAATATGGTTTCCGTATTAATTTTAAATTTTAGATGTTAAGGCTTGAAAGTTTTGAAAAGAAAGAGGAATGTTGATGTGATGACAATTCAATTAATTAAAAGTAACGAAAACAAAATAATTTTAAGTGTATTTTTTATTTGAGGGATTGGTATATCTATAATTTATATAATTTATATTTTTATAAATTTTTTTATATAATTTATTTTGATTAAAGAATCTATTGACAAATATATAAATAATTTTATATAAGTTTAATTTTTTCCCCCCTTAACATTATTAATGAAGGTGACAGATTTGAAGAATAAAATTTTAATATAATTTTTATGATATTAATTTTTTTATTATTTTAAAAAATAGGAAGCTGAAGATGAATAAAAAAAATTATAAAGAATTCAAACTAAAATTTTTTAATTTGACAAGTTTATGGGAATTAGCTTTACTCACTATATTATTAATTTATAAACATTTAATCATTCGCAAATCATTTTATCCCATTCCATCTCACTATTAAACCATTCTTCCAAATAAATCCTAAATTTGAACAGGGGTCCCTTTTAATTTTTAACCTTGACTTTCATGCCTCATTATTCTGAAGTGGCCTTTCGAATATAACATTTTTGCATGTATCTGAGTCATCAGATATGATATGAATCTTTAAAAAGGAGGGGATTTCCCAAAATAAGTCAAGAGCCTCCATACTTAGCATCCCATACTATTCAAGACGGACTAAATTAGGATCATAACAGAGAAGACATTTGGTGTTGGAAAGATGGCGAAGAAGACGAGAAGAAGATGAAGCTCCATGGGTTTAGCCATATTGGTACGGTCTATCACTGTGAATGGCTCATGGCAACAACGAACTCAAATTGTTTGAAGAAAGTCCTACGTGATACAAAATGTTCAAATAACATATTACTCAAGAAGTCTGAAAAAGTAGGCAAGGATTACAGTTACTACTTAATAGTACACCTAAGTGATTCCAGCTTTATTCGATAAGAAAGTTATTTCTTTCCAGAAAGTAAAGGCCGCAGCACACTTCTACTTTGAGCAACTATCTAATCAAAATTCACAAGGTATAGTATCGTTTTTTTTATGATCGCTCCCTATGTTCATTCCTTTCCTTCCACCTTCGTCTAGGAAAATACCCCTAGTATGTCCAAGACACAAATGTATTAATAAGATAAGATATGACCAGTTGTGATGGCTTATTGGTTATTAGCCACTCTCTCCTTTATTATATTTGGGTCCACCTTTCCAAATTTTGTAGTCATCCCCCAGAATTGACTTCTTAACTGCCTCTGGACTTTATGTTGCATGTTTGTTTTTCTCTTTGGTTCGTATATACAGTGGCCTTGGCGCTAACCACTGGTTGTCTGCGTCATTTGAAATAGACAGGCAACAATATGTTTAGTGTTTAGATGAAAATGCCCCATTGGAGAAGACAAGTCAAATTTATAACAGACGTTTTCTACTATTTTGGAAACGTCTGAAGATACCATCCCATGTTGTCCTTATAGAATCTTCTACAAAGTAGGGATGAATTGTTGATGATGGGCTACAAATTTAGAACACATTGTTGCTTTTTATAGAGCTCAATCTCTATTAATGATGGTGCCAAATTTTAGAATTATTATATGAATATGATGTGTCGCTATAGGCAATCTTTTTCACAATAATGGCTTCCTACCTCCCCTTTATGCTAATTTAATTAGTAGCTGTTAGCTGATAGTGGTTGTGGGCCTGTGGAATTTGTAGTAGTATTGAAGGGATGTGATATATTTGAAGGCTTCCAAATATGTTACATATATATTTTTTAACCATTGCCCTTTGTTTCTGGCATTTGATTTAACCACAAATGCACTAAACAAGACTTAAATGTTATCATATACAGTAATGTGGTCTATATATGTGCTTGAGGTCTGCTTGGGCTCATAAGAACATTTGCACCCAAAGAAGAAAAATATTTCATTTTGTGACTGTAATTTATAAGCCTAATTGCATTTGACTGTAATTTATAAGAACATTAATGTTAATTTGTTTCATTTTTTTTTAATTTGACACTGATATTTTTATATGTGAGAGGTGGTGGATGTTGGAGATGGCTGACCGAACTCCATGAAGTCCGACCTGCGAGGCATAAAAGGTTAGAGCCACAAATGTGTAAAAATCCAATTGTGGACTCCAATGATTAAGTCAATCATTGTAGAGATGAAGAGAGATTGAGGGAGGGAGAGGAAGAGGAAAGATGAGAGTTTAAGAAAGCAGGCTGTAGAAACATTAGAGTTTTACTTGAAATATGGTTTATATACCTTGGCTCCAAGGTAAAAAAGGTCATTTTAATTTATTCGGTCAGATTCTTATTATAGGTATATATTAATCTAACCTGGTCTAAGATATATACTTATCAAATATTAAAGATTTAAAAAAATAAAAAAAAACTACCTAAAAAACACCATAGATAAACCAAAAAAAAAAAAATCAAATCAGAACCACGAATAAAGTGTTTAATTTGTTAACAAACTGGACAAACCAGATTCGATTCTGAGGGGGAAAAAGTTAATCAAAGTGCTTGTTAATGATGCATATTTGGGGTAGGAATGAACAAAATCACTCTTGTGACGTAATTAAATTACATTTCTTTTACTTAATTTACCTTATAATATGATTAACTCCTGGCAAAGTAAGGTTTAAGAAAGGTATCAACTTTTATCACTTTTTACCCTCCCCATGTTGGGGTATGATTATATGAGGTAATCTTGACTGAGAGACTAATTACTATAATTGCATCGAGATTATGCTTACTTACGTCTATTTGAAATTTTTTATGCAATTTTCCTGGTTTTTGGCTTTTGAGGTCAGTCTGTCTGCTATGGACATGACGGTGATAGAGAAGCTTATATCATGAAGAACATGGCCCCTCAATGCTATGTACCTCCGACACAATTATATGCCAGCAGGTTCAACTAATGATCAAGGTAACTCATTCGAGATTTCATATGGAGGGAAAAATCTGGAATTACGTTTACATGTCAGATTGATATTATAATCTGGAATTGCATTTATATTAAATAAATTTGAAACAAAAGGTTATTTGATTTGGACTTGAGAACTCTCACGTCTTAAAATTTAAAAACTCATTGATAATCATGCTAATATTCTTGTACATACTTGTGGGTTCTTTTTATTTCCTCTCAATTTCACTATAAAGATGTATTAATGACAAATAATTAATAAATAAAACTTAGGGGTTGATTTATAATTATTAGGTTGTTTTGGGATATAATGGTCATAAGGTGTTTAAAATTAATTAAAACCGATATCTCAAATCAAATTAAATCAAATTGATCAAAAATTAAACAAAACCGATCAACGTGTAGCTTTGAACAATTTGATATAAGCAGTTTATTTCTTTATGAAATGCATCATTGAGCAACTAAATTTAGTCCATATAATTACAGTAAGTTTGCCCCCTTTTTTTTTTTTATCTTTTATTAGTTTATGTTATACTTTTTTAAAAAATTTAACTTTGAAATATGAAGTTGATTTTATGATTTTTAGATTATATCTTAAAGAATAATGTATTTGTTCTCTTGTTATGTTATTATTTGTTTATTTGGTGAAAAACAATTATGATTTTATCATGACTGAAATGCTATTGCTACATTTTTTTATTATTAGTTGATATTTATATATTAAAATAAATTTTTTTATTAATAAGTTTTAATCATGTTCAAATCAAATTATTTAAAAGTGATCATCTATGATTTAGTTTAATTTAATTTCATACTATAAACTTAAAATAATAAAATATATTATTATATCAAATCAATACAAGTAATTTAATTTAAAAATCTTGAGTATATCTAAGTTTGATCACAAAATCGCTTTCAAGTTGAAAATAACCAACTAAATCATTTGACGATGTTATAACAAGCACAAATATTCCCTGCTATTATCAAGAATAAACTTTATAATTAAAAAAACATTAAAGTGCTGATAAGTATGAGAAAGAATACATAATTAGGTAAGCTATTACTTCCGTCAATCCATCTACCTGTAAGAACCCTTTGGTTCAGAAATTGAATTTAACTTCGAATTTAGAAAATTTCCAATATTAAAGCATATTTAATAAGAGTTATTGAGTGTGATGTAATAAGTAAAAACAAAGTTTAAATTATTTAAAAGAAACTAATAATAAAATCTCCATACTTTAGTTTATAACGTGCATTGATGGTGGGCCTCACTTTCAGACCACAGCCTAATAACTGCAACCACAAGGCCTCCGTGTAAGGCATTCTTCTTCTCTAATCAAACACTAACACACGCGTGTTGTCGCTGGACCACGATCCTTGCGCGCAAAGTTTGTTCCACACAAAACAAAAGAACAATAATTTAAAATATAACAAATAAAAAAAGGTTAAATTGACAAATTTAAAGGATTTGAGACAAAACAATAAATATTAATACATCGCAAGATTTAAATTTAATAGATCAAAACAAAACACTAAATAAAGTGAAGGGTAGGAAATATTAATTTAACAAAAAAATTTAAAAACCAAGGGAAAGCGTTGTGATGAAAGGGGGACCAAAATGATTTCCACGCTCAATCACCTGTCATTGACCTTGTTCTTCTCAGCCGGCTAAAGCCCAGACGGTCCTGTGTGTGCTCTTTCCTATCTGTCCTTGGCTCTTTCTACTATGCTTTTGCATCCCTTAACCTATAATATATGAGCCTTCCTTTACTCGACCGTCTCTCTGGTGTCGTGATCTGTGCTTCATTTTCTGCTCCATAGACCATATTTTTATTCAAAGTTTGCATTTTTATTTATTCTATTACTCTATTTCTATGGTTGATGCCCTTTTGGTGGTGGTTTGGGATTGGAAGGTGGGAATTTTACTGGGCCAGTTAGTTGTCCTTTTAATTAGCAGGGACACCCAAGGTTCTAGTGATTAGCTGTAAAGACCCACTGTTGGCTACACAACCTTATTTGACTCGGTGGGACTTCCATTCCATTCATTCTTACTCTGTTCCTTCCGTGCCTTCGCACAATTAAATTCTTCCTTTATCTTTTTCTCTCTATCTTTTTTGTTTTTTTGAATAAAAAAGGCAACAATTTAAGGTCTCCCCACACAAAATGTTGTTGGGTTAGTAGAGTAACTGACAGGAGGAGTCTTTCCTTTCCTCAGCCATGGCTCCAGCTGGGAAGGTTTCTGGGTTTCGTCGAGAAGGCAATGACTGGTATTCCCTCTCTCGAAAGTTCTTTTTTTTTTTTTTTTTTCGCTGCCTTTTCTTGAAGCTCAATTCTAGTCTTCGTGTCCCAAAATTCATGGCCTTTCAAAGCTTGGGTACATGATTGTTTGAAATTCGTATCAAGGCTTGAATTACATTTTGGTTATGTTATGGGGCTGGTTTTTGTGTGGGACTAATAATAAGATAACTTATTCTGGTCACGCGATTTTTTTGGTAATGTTTAATGAGGTGTTTGATATGATTTTCGTGGCTTTGGTAGGTTCTGCAATGCTGGATTGCCCAGTGATATCACTGTTTCCATTGGTGAAGTTACTTTCCATCTTCATAAGGTACTCCTTCCTGAGAAGTTTTTTCCCTCCACTATGCAGACTTGTTTTTCATGTTTTGGTCCCCTATCTCTGCTCTGAAATATCTGCACCTTATCATATTGGCCAAGACGACGGTGATAGTTGGGGCTTTTGTGGTATTAGATGATCCTACTTATATCTCATGCTCTTTTTGTTCTCTCTGAAGTTTGGTCCCACACTATCATTGAGCTCCTGTTTTATAGCTTTGTTCTGAGGGCTCGCATATGCTTTTGCAGTTAGTTTGTTCTACCTCTAGCGTTTAAGTTAGACCAAGAATCCCTATTAATGAAGGGGGTTGGATATAATACTAGTCAGCTGCTGAGATCATACGTTTCACAAGTCTCAAGATTAATTGTGTATTTCTCAGGTCTCAGCTTTAGTGCAATAACACCAGTTTATCTGTAACCTTGTCTACCTTCTTATAATGCTTGAGCCCAGTTTTGTGGTTTTTTCAGCTCATTTGGTATATTTAATATCCTATGTAAATTTACTTCAAAATCATTCGGTATTATGAGGTTTACACCTCCAGTGATGCGGATTTGTAATTACTGATGCTGAGATAGCAACTTAACCGTCCAATTAGTGATGAAGCATAAAGTTTGTCTAGTTTTTCCAAAACTTTGATCCTTGCAAACTGAGACACGAAAACTTCAAACATGATTGATTTACATTATATACTGTTTTGAAAGATATTACGCTGCTATATGAGGTAAGCTGTCTGCACCCTCAGTTGAAGAAATCATATTGTGAAGACTTGTTTCAGTTTCTGCTCAATTAGTTTACTAGGCCATTGATAGTTTGAGATATTTGACAAATTTTGTGTGGAAAATAATTTGTTTGTATTGACCTTATGCATAAATGACTGAGAACTAGGGGTATGTGTACATAACAAGAAAGCTTAATCTTATGGTACTTATACTTTTATGCCTTAAATATGGAAAATTACAAGTCATTCTGTTGCACTGGAGTTTAAGTATGACATATGATGCTATGTCAATGCAGTTCCCTCTTGTCACAAGATGTGGAAAGATTGCTCAAGCATATGAAGAGTCCAAGAATACCTATCAGAAGACTATGAGTGTGGTGCTGGAAGAATTCCCTGGCGGTCCTGACACTTTCTTAATTGCAGTCAAATTCTGTTATGGGATTCGCATAGAGCTGACTGCCAGAAATGTAGTGGCAGTCCACTGCACTGCAGACTATCTTAAAATGACAGATGAATATGGAGAAGACAACTTGTTGTCAAAATCAGAGAGTTTTTTCCATAAAAATATATTGCACAACTGGAAAGATTGTATTTTGGCTCTTCAAAGTTCTGAGCCTGTTTTATCAAGGGCTGAAAAGCTCCATTTAGTAGGCAAATGTTTGAATGCTCTCTCGATGATGGTTTGTACAGATCCAAGTTTATTTGGATGGCCCATGATGATGTACGGGAGTTTACAGAGCCCCGGTGGAAGTATTCTATGGAATGGTATAAATACAGGTGCAAGAATTAGGAGCTCAGAATCTGACTGGTGGTTTGAAGACATCTCATATCTTAGTGTGAGTTTGTTTGAAATGCTTATTAAGACAATGCAAGTGAGAGGTATAAGACCTGAAAGCCTGTCAGGGGCCATAATGTACTATTGTAGAAAGTACTTACCAGGTCTGGGTCGGTGGCAGGGTGGACAGAGTGGCAAAACCAGAACAGTTGCAAGTTTCAGCTTAACGCCTGCTTCTGTTGACCAGAGAGTTCTGTTGGAAAGCATTGAGAAACTTCTTCCTGAAAAGAAGGGAAGATCATTTTGCCGTTTCCTATTGGGACTTCTTCGTGTGGCTTTGATTTTGAATGTCAATCAAGCTTGCAAGGATTCTTTAGAGAGGAGAATAGGGATGCAATTGGAGCTGGCAACGCTGGATAGTCTTCTGATTCCTTCCTATTCAGACTCTGATACATTATATAACACAGACTGTATTGAACGAATTGTGCATTATTTTGTAAATTCAGAATCAAGTATAACTGCCTTTTCTCCTTCTTCGCTTGATCCTCAAGTTTTGTCATCATCTGAATCATTAAGTAAAGTTGCTAAGTTGATAGATAGCTATATTGCAGAAGTTGCATCTGATGTGAATTTAAAACCAGGAAAGATACGCTCTCTTGCAGAGGCCCTCCCTGAGTCGTCAAGATCTTTGCATGATGGACTTTATAGGGCACTCGACATATATTTCAAGGTTTGATTTTCTTGGGCTGCTCTTTAAAATAAAGGCTTCTCTCTGGTCATGGTCAGTTAGTTTGATGACTGCTTATGGTATTGTGCAGGCACATCCTTGGCTGTCAGACAAAGAGAAGGAAGAACTATGCAACATCATTGACTACCAGAAACTCTCAATTCATGCTTGTGCTCATGCTTCTCAAAATGATAGGTTGCCACTCAGAGTTGTTCTTCAAGTCTTGTTCTTTGAGCAGCTGCAGTTGAGAACAGCTTTAGCCGGCTGTCTCCATGCATTGGACAGTGAAATTGCCCCTGCAGCTCCTGCAACCATCCCCAGTGATATGGCTGGCCAAATTGTACAAAGGGATGGATGGGTGACTGTAGTGCGCGAAAATCAGGTTTTAAAGGTAGACATGGAAAGGATGAGGTCTAGAGTTGGAGAGCTGGAAGAAGAATTCACCAAAATAAAGCAAGAAATGAAAAGTGTGACTAAATCACACAGTTCCCTTAGTTCCCCTCGTTTAGTTGCAAAAAAAATGGGGTGTAAGCTTGTTCTGCGACCTTCAGACGCTCAACCAGAATCTCTTAACCGCACTGGATCCACACCAAGAGCATCAATTGAGCATCCCCGCCATTCCCATCAGTCCAGAGTCGGACACAGAAAAAGTTTTTCTTTGGTTTAAGGAGTACAAAGAAGTCAGGGTTTCTCTTTATATATACATAGCAGTGCTGTGTGGTCTTAACAATTATTGTACGAGGGAAAGGGAAGGAAAATGTTTCCTCAAATTATCCATTGTTTTTTTTCCCCAAGAAATTTACAGTTCTGGACATTTTCCATGTCGTTCCCTTGTCTAAAGTTGGTGGTACAATTCATAGAAGCAATATAACAGGGAGCAATATATTTACCTGATAGTATTTTCTTCTTTTTTTTTTTTCGGTTTGGGGGAATGGCTGCTGTATTCATCATTTGGGTTTACTCTTCATTTTAAGTTCTGAGCATGGAGGATTTTTTTTTTTGGGTCCACCTCTAATCGTTTATGAAGGGAACATTTGTTATAGAAGAATCACATGTAAATTCAATGAAGGAAAGCTGGTGTACAGGAAGAATTTCGCTCGCAAATGAGCATTCCATGAGATTAGCAATGAATGTTCTGTTCTGTACAAGTATTTGTATATGATGTTTCTTTCAGGCAAAGATTTAATGTTAATGGTCTTTTCAGTTGATGTATATGTTGTACAGCATGGAAAAAATTTGTTGAGTTTTTTAATTTTTGATATCACACAAGAAATTTTATGTGATGTGAAATTGAAAAAAGAAAAAAATTATCATGTTTTGTAAGGTAAAAATTGAAAAATTTATATATATATATAGAGAGAGAGAGAGAGAATGTAAGAATTAGTAAGGGGACTTTCTTTCATAAATCACAACCACAATATTCTACAATGTTAATTGCATTGGTAAAGATAAAGAATTTATAGAGAAATGCAAATATATTATTAACTTCACAAAAATCATATAGATAAATTAGATGCTTAACATGCATAAAAAGTGTCTATTATTTTTTTATTTTTTGAAATATATTATAAAATAATAAAAATAAAATTTAAAAATAATAAATTAAATAATAAAAAGTTATTTAACTTTTTATTATACTCTTTGAACTTTTTATTATCTTTATTTTTTTTACATCACATATTTTATTTTATATTTTATATTATACAATATATATTTGATGAGATTAATGATTAGAGTACCTCAAAGATATTATATATATATATATATATATATATATATATATAAAATAACAAATAGATACCAAATACAATGATCTCTCCCTCTCTTTTTTTTTTTTTTTAAATTTCATATTTTTATTGGAATATTAATTATTTTATAATTACTCAATATATCTTCAATTATTTTCTTAATTTCTTTTCATTCATGTTCTTGTCAATATTTAGGCAATTTACACAATTACCTCCTTAGGTTTCTTCTCATTTAGCTTATTATATTAACTATTCAAAAGAAAGAAAATATTTTTTTAATTATCTTGTTAATATTTGCATAATTTACTTACATAAAGTGTGATATATCAAGAAAAAAGAAAATGGGAGTTTCTTATAAAACTATATTTAAAAATGTTAATATACCAATGAGTAATTGCGTCGCTTTGGCCGAGTGGTTAAGGCGTGTGCCTGCTAAGTACATGGGGTTTCCCCGCGAGAGTTCGAATCTCTCAGGCGACGTGTCGTTTTTCCTTTTTCCTTTTTTGTTAATTCGAATCTGTTGTAACTCTTGTGTCTTGATTTTGATTCCACATATGTATGTGTGTATATATATACACACACACACGACCTAATTGAGCTGCCGTTGCAATTCTTCTCTCACTCTCGTGGCATCGTTCTTCTGCTCCCACACCCTAAGTCAAACCTAAACGCAGTCTATTGCAGCTCTTCTTTCTCACTTCAATCCTTCTCCCGAGCTATCTCTCAACGCCAATATACAAGTTTTTTTTTTTTTTTGGTTGCGTGGAAAATTGAGGGCACATTGACGGTACACCAATATGGCGGCTTGTTCGTCCAGCTTCCATATCTCAAACATGACCAACCTCTCAAACGCGTACGCACGGACTCGGCAATATACTTTCAGTCTGCCACTCGAAATGAAAATTTCTGGTTCTTTGAATTCTGCAAACTTGGAGCAAAGGAACCCCATATGTTTATCTGTGTTCAATCATTCGCCAGATAGAAGACGTGGTTTCAAGATCCAATGTATGGGATCAGAGGCCGTGGTAAAGAGCGTGAATGGGTTGGAAGAATCCAAATACGATAATAATTCTCAACCCATAGTTGATGGGGATGGCGGGGGTGGGAGTGGGAGTTGGGGTGGTGCTGATGGTGGTAGTGGCGGCGCTGGTGGCGGCGGCGGTAATGGAGATGGAGGTGGAGATGAAGAGGGGGAAGAATTCGGGCCTTTGTTGAAGTTTTTGGAGGTTATGAAAGTTGCAGAAGCTCGGGGTGTAAAGCTGCCTTCGGATATGATGGAGGCCGCAAAGACGACAGGAATTCGGGAAATGTTTCTTCTTCGTTACTTGGAGTTAGAGGTAAATTATTGATTTTTTAATTTTTTTAATTCTTTGTTGTTGATAAAGCTGAAGTTGAAATTTTTATTCGTGAATGTCTTCTATCTAGGCTCCTACTTGCTCGCTTGCTTAGGGAGGGAAGATGAATTATTGACTAAGTTACGATCATTTTGGCGTTCATGTTGCAGGGTTCCGTCTGGCCACTGGGTTTTCTTATGAAGCATTGTTCTATGCTTCGAAATCGAATGCTAGCTGATCCTTCGTTTCTATTTAAAGTTGGAACAGAGGTTTGTTTCAGACAACTTAGAAGACTTTATCTGGATAATCATTGTGGTCTTCTATTTTATATATATATATATATATATATATATATATATATATATACTATTCTAAATACGCTAAGCAAATTATTTTTGATTTGCCATATGCAGATTGTAATAGACTCTTGTTGTGCAACCTTTGCGGAGTTTAAAAAACGAGGCAAGGATTTTTGGGCAGAATTTGAGTTGTATGCTGCTGATCTTCTAGTTGGAGTGGTTGTTGACATAGCTTTAGTTGGCATGTTAGCACCCTATGCTCGAATTGGGCAAAGATCAATGTCAAGAGGTTTGCTTGGACGCATTCAACATGCCTGTGCGGCTCTTCCTAGCAGGTTAGTATTTGCATGTATGTTGCATAAACTATACAGCCTTATTAATTAGCACGTATCCTTTTAATTTACGCACATCAGAATACTTTAGTACATGTTGGCAACCAAATGAGTGAATGATCAAATCAATAAATGGATGGACATGTTAATTTGGTGGTATTGCCTTAATAGATCAGAGTAATAGTTTTGCATAGAAAAGATGTTCAATACTATTATTTTATTTTTGCAGCACCTAGGCTGGATTCCCTCTCTATTCAGCATCACCATGTTTTATTTATATTAATTGCGGTGAATCTTTTATTCTGTAATAACATAGTATATGGAAACTGAGGTAAACTGAGGTTAATTAGCAATTAAAATCTTAAACTGAGGCTCCTTTGTGATGTAGTAATAGTGAAGAATAATTCGACGACCCTGTAATGATGCTTTTCTTTCCTTCTTCAGTAATGCATTGCATGATATTTGGTTTACTTCAAAGTAATTATAAACTCCACTGTTCTTTTCAAGACCCTATTGAATGTAAGATACTCAATTACCTCTCAAATGCAGTGTTTTTGAAGCTGAAAGGCCAGGCTGTAAGTTCTCAGTGATGCAGCGTATTGCTACATACTTTTACAAGGTATTGCATATTCTGAAACTTTGTATAACAAAATAATTTTCACTTTTGTGACAAAGCTTAGATCATAACAAGAATCCCAAGTTAGGTAGACACAAACATATATTGCCTGTGATTGTTGACCGCTTTCATTTCCCTTTTTATTTGTTATTCTTCCATCTTTGTTCAACTATTGACTTTAATTTGGTCTCTTCTTTCTAGTACTAGTTTATTCCTATGAATGTTCTTAAATTCTGTTTTCAGGGTGCATTGTATGGATCAGTTGGATTTGGATGTGGTCTTATTGGTCAAGGAATTGCAAATATGATCATGAATGCCAAAAGGTAAATCTCTACCTGTGTGGATCCTGTAATTATCTATCTTGTTGACTCAACCATTTACAAGTTTCATAGTAGTTGGATGAATTTGTCCTCATTTTAATGGATTAGAATGGCAAAATGTCAAGTTTAAATTTAGAACTGCAGTTTGTAAAATCAAATCTGTAAATTCAAGTAGTATCTATATTGCTCTAACAAATAAAAAATTAGAAGGTCAGAAGTCAGAATCAGATCGGTTGCTCAAAGTTCAAACCACCGAATGCATATATATGACTGACAGATAAAAAGGTTTATACAATTGGCTGTAATATGAATTTAAACGCATTTGCTTTTCTACTATAGATTACAGAAGTTTGTTGTTTTTATTGTTGTGTGTGTTTGTTTTTGTGTGTATAGTACATATATTCGTTAAGATAGATAGGTAATGATATTCATGTACCTTTTTCTTTCCTTTCTAAACCCCTGTCTGCTTAAAATTCTTTTCTTTTTTTTTCTTTTTTTTTTACATTTTTGATATAACACACTGTGCCTACTGCTACCAGCCAGATTATTGACAAAGTCCAAAGAACTGTCTTCTTATTATACATGTAACTTCAACGTTGTGTAACTTTATTCCTCCTTGATGATAATAATAATAATAATAGAATTTCTGTTTACTAAAATCAGGAGCATTAGGAAATCTGAAGAGGACATACCAGTGCCTCCTCTTCTCGAAAGTGCTGCTCTCTGGGGTATGTCTTACTCTGATATCTCAAATTTTGGCTTTATGGAATCTTGTTTTCATCCAAGCCTCGTAGTTTGAGTTCATTGTGCAACTTTTAGTTGAGAGAGGATGTTATAGGATTTAGTGCCAGTGCCATGCTGTACTTCATCTGCTAAATTGGTTTGTGCTCCTAATCAGGTGTCTTTCTTGCCGTGTCATCCAACACTCGGTATCAAATTATTAATGGACTGGAAAGCCTGGTTGAAGCTTCTCCTGTGGCAAAGAAATTTCCACTTGTTGCAATGATGTTCACTGTTTGTGTGCGGTTTGGCAACAACATATATGGTGGTATGCAGTTTGTAGACTGGGCCAAGTGGAGTGGGGTGCAATAACCATGCTTCTTTATACCTTCAAAATTTTTCTTCAGCCAAATGGAGGATAAGTATTGAAGTTGGATTCGTCTAGTCTCAAATCTCCAACAAGTGAAGCTGGCATAATAATTTTTATTTTTTATGCATTGGGCATCATTGTTGCCATTAGCATAGGACATTTTACCTAATCTAGTAGCAATTTTTTTTAACAATTAACAGTTCTTGTGAAGTAACTTTATTGTGTCACATATGTTAAAGTAGAAGATAAAGCTTTTGAAGTTTGCCTCTAGCCTTAGTACTTTCTAATTCCCTTGCACTAAAATTGAACTAGTAGGTGATTGGCAGCGAGATTGGATCTTTCGTCGCATGAGATAGATAAACCTTAATCTATACAGAAACAAGTTTATCTCTATTTTTTTCTCTCTGTCTCTCTCTCACTCAACTGCAGAGGATCAAAAAGCGATTGGTGGCGCTACTAACTGCTAATTTTCATTTGAACCACATTTTCTTTTGTCTAAAGAATGAAAATTGTCTAGTGTCTAGACAATTGATTAATCATATCGTGTTATTTGCACATTGTCAAGCTTGACAGCTCTGGACTATTATAGCCATCTTGTTGCTTAACAACAAAGGGGAGTTTTGTAGCTTCATTATGTAAAATAATTCTTTTTTTACACCCTTCCTTCCCTCATTTCTTAAAAATTACATTCTCCATAGAAAAATTTATAATTTTATTTATTTTAAACAAAATATCCTTATATTTATATAACAAGTAAAAAATATGTATTTGCTCAATATAAAAAATATTTAAAAAATAAATTAAACTTATGGTATTTTAGTTAAAATTAATAAAATTATAATTTTTTAAAAATTGATATTATCTTTCAGGGTTTTTTAGTTAAAATTAGTAAAATTTTAAGTTTTTTTTTTTAAATTTTTTTAGTAGAATGGAGTGTAATTTTTATATTTTTCTAGAAAGAAGAGTGTAATTTATTTTTTATATTTTCTTTCATAAATAGTAAAAATAGATTAAATTCTTAATGTTCAATATATTTAAATTTAAAAGGATATATTTAAAAATTAAAATAGATAATTAGTATGTAAAATCAAAGATTTATCTTATATCACATATATATATATATATATATAAGATAGCACCAATTGATCATATTATAAATATTATAATATTTTATGACATTATAATTGTGATCTAACAGTGAGAGTAATGAATAGTTTAGGAAAAAAAGAAAGACAGGCTAAATAGAGGATCTGGTTGCAAATCTTGTTCAAATCCTGATTGCTCTTTGATTGTCTGTGACATCGCCAAGTCGCCGGGGAAAACATTCTTAAACATTATTTGAAGACAATAGTTTATTTATTTATTTATTGCCAGCTGCTATAGCCATCAAGAATTGAAGGTTACAATGTCTTGCTAGGCTCTTAATTCGCATATATTCTTTGGTATTAAAAAACAAACCTCTAATAATATGTTCCAAAAACTTTGTTAAAACTTACAAGTTCTTTCTTAAATGACGAGGCAATTTAGATTAGCATTGCCATGTCACTAATTAATTCCAAAAATAGCCCCTTGAGATGGAAAAAGGAAAGAATTTTTCAGTATCAAACAATCTTTAATTTTCTAATTATAGTCGTCTTTGTAATCCCTTTTAAACTTGGTTAAGGATGTTAAAAAATGTTATGTAAATTAGATATTACATAAACTAAAACATTTTGAATGTTATATATATTTTTATTTTTTATAAGTATTTTTTATTATAAATAATTTTATTTAAAGTATGATCAAATATTAAATATAAATTATTTTTATTAAATTAATAAAAATTGAGTTTAATAAAAAAGATTAATTTTTTATAACACAACGAATTAATATTTAAATTAATATTAAAAAATATTTATATTTAATATTTAAAATTACTTTAAATAAAATTATTTTTAATAAAAAATATATGCCAAACAAACAAAATACTTGGCTCAACAAAAATTTAAATGTTAATTGGATATTTTGAATGCTACATATGTAACAGCGTTTCAGTCGGGACGCAAAAGGAGTAAGGATATGACTTGGACTAACCTAAGGTACCGTTAAACTTAACGCTTGGGATTGACACCAAAAAAAAAAACATAATTATAATTTATAAATAAATGAAATGAAATAAAAAAGAGTATGATTTTAAAAGTATTAGGTGGAAAATGGAATGATGGGAAATTGAAAATGGTAATGGTAAATAAAGGTCGTTCCAGCACTGTCCGACGGCTTTTTCAATTTTCTTCAGTCCACCTTCTCCCTCCCTCTCTGAACTCTTTCTCGCTCTAGATCAACCATTACCTGCTCTCTCTCTCTACGCATCACTTCTCTCTCTGCATTCACGTTTCTGAATTGGAGCTGATCTTCTTCAAGATTCACGCAATTACCCATTCTCTTTGATCCTTTTTCACTCCGTCTTTGCCTGGGATCTAAGATTTGACAGCCGAAGAGGGTTGCTCTCTCCGGCTGGATCTAAACGGACATGGCGTTGTCGGGGATGAGAGGTCTCTCCGTCTTCATCAGTGATATCCGCAATTGTCCGAACAAAGAGCAGGAAAGGCTCCGCGTCGACAAGGAGCTGGGAAACATCCGAACCCGCTTCAAAAATGAGAAGGTTAGGGTTTTTCCTGCCTCCACACATTTCTGGGTTGTTTCTTTCAGGAGAAAATTCCTTTGTAATGTTGCAAAGTCTGTTTCTTTACGCATTCGAGTTTGTTTGCCTAAATTGGGAGTTGATGTTTCGTTTTGAGTTTGATTTCCGTGAAAGAGTGAGAGGATAGGGAAATTCAATTTTTTTTTATTTTGTTTTGCCTTTTTAATTTGGCACTAGTTGGAGCTTAAAGTTCCTTTGCCTTTAAGCCTTATCCGCTTAGCATACTTAAAGTTAGAAAACTGAAACAGCATAAACCTTATTCTTCTTTGCATCATTTACTAAGCCTTCGACTCTACTGGAAGTTTGTGGTGTTCCTTGTGTGACTCTAATGTCAAAATTGATCGCTTTCTGCCTTATTTGGTTTTCAAGCTCATTGTGCTTTGTCTTTTATAGTAATATACCGTGTGTCATATTGCTCAAAAGTCAAAATTGACATAGACAGATGTTAAGCACAGTCCTTCAAGGCATTTAAAATTATGTTGCAATTAAATAATTGAATATGATCGGTGTTGAAATGAGCATGACTTGAATAGAAAAGATCTGCTGGTTCCTGAAATTCATATGGAATATGTAGTAGTTACTAGTATGAAAAATAAAGGCAGTCATGGTAACTTGTGTAACAAGGAATATTTGGACTGGACAGAGCATGAATATCTCATTCAAAGGAAAAATTCCTGCTAATGTCGTACTAGGTTCATGCTCCATTGAACTATTCTGTTATTTCTACTTCTTGTGTCCCTTTAGCTGCAAATTCAAGTTAATATAGAATGGCAGGCATTAAGTGATTTAATAAGTCGTGCTTAAATATAAGTATGCTTGGTGTCAAGTGTCAACTGTTACTCACTTTTGTGGAGGCCATAACTTGAATTTTAGATGTTGCATTCTCTTGAAATCTGATTAACTTTTTATTTTGGTAATGCCATAATGACACTCTTGGTAGTTACTTTGAGTTTACATCAATACATGGTGTTCTGGATTCATGCAGTTTGTTTGGTTTGAGTAATTGCTAAGATAGGCTGATAGAGAGAATTTGATTTAATTATAAACAAAATGATTTTAAGGATATTTTGCTTCTCCTGAAATGGGAATTTCACTTTCATAGGACTAGAAGGTCTGTGATTTTTAATTTCACCAGATTTGGTAAATTAGTACTGTGGTAGGGAATGAATTGGAATCTGTAAGTCAACATATTTACCAGCTTCAGTAAATTGAGACTGAAGACTGTTATGTGACCACTAACTGGGCTGCACTGCTTTTTGTTCGGATTTACTTTCATACATCCCCATCCAGTCCTCACTTTTATAAGTTTGTCATCCTGATCAATCATATTTGGGTCTATTGATATCATACATAAAGCACACGGGAGGGTTCTGAATGACCAATTGATACATACACGTAGTCCCGTGAAGTGGAAGATGATTGATGAAAATGAGGGATTTGAGGATTATTAATTACCAATCGACGCTTACACTCCTGTGAAGTGGAATATAATTGATGGACGTAATCAATATCCATCCCTTTTTTCACAATTGAACATTATCTTTATCTTCTTGTTGCTGCAATTATGAATCTTTAGTGCCTAAGTTGGTTTTATGTGTTTATTTATCCATTCTATCTGATTTTTTTCTCCTATATCTTTCTTAAGGATGAACATTATTCTTATATATCGTGTCCTGATCTATTCTAGCAGTTACTAAGATAATAGAAAGAAAATTCTTAAATCTGTTCATCTGGGTGCTGAATGATGAATTTTTTCTTTTTAACCTTTCGTATGGGCTTTTGGAGGAGGTCTGTGGTTTGGTTCTGGGAACTATTAGTTGAAAACTTCTAAAAAAGTTTTTTCTTTTTTGGGTAGCATTTGCTAAAGAAGTTGTTTCCTTTTCTTATCTTTTTTAGTTGGTAAAAATCTGCTTTTGTTCTGCATCTCTTGCTGTTTCTTACTGTCAAACAAAGCAAATTCAATGTCTTAGCAATGCATGTATGCTTAATTTTTAACCATTTTGTTCTTTCTTTAGGGCTTGACACCTTATGAGAAAAAGAAATATGTTTGGAAAATGCTATACATACATATGCTTGGTTATGATGTGGATTTTGGACACATGGAAGCTGTTTCTCTAATATCTGCTCCAAAATATCCAGAAAAGCAGGTAATATTTTCCTCTTATGAAACCCTTCTATAATGTCTTGTTGCTATACTTTCTATTGTCTATTCCTATTTTTTTGAGGTATCATTTCCATTCATTTTCATGTTTACTTTGCAGAGTAATTTTATGGAGGTAAATAAGGAGGTTTAATTTTTCTATAATTGACTGCAGGTTGGGTACATTGTGACATCATGTCTACTCAATGAGAACCATGACTTTCTGAGATTGGCAATAAATACTGTGCGCAATGATATTATCGGTCGCAATGAAACTTTCCAATGCCTAGCATTGACTATGGTATGGTGATGGAAAAATTAATAACCTTTTTTCAATACCTGCTCTCTTATTCATATTACATCATTTAATCATGTTTCTAGCGTTTCTCTATGAATCTTACATAAGGTACTGACGAGAAGACCAAGACAAAAGTTTTTCCCTTGGTGGAGAATATTACTGTTTGTGTATGTCACACAAATATGCCTTTACCTAGGAATCTGGAGTTGCAATGCATATAAATTTCCTAAACAATGACGCAAATTTTCAAGTTGTGTGGCTCCTTTTCTTGCCAGTGGTTCCTTTATATGTGAATTCTAGGGATCACATTATGGATACAATTTCTAAAATCCTAGAGTTTCAATATGCAAAATTGTGCATTGAGTGAACTACAAAGAGTACAAGTCACACATTTTTTTTTCAATTAGAAGTTTCTTCTGATAAGATATAATGGAGAAAAACCCACTAAATTATTTAATCAGATGAAATATAGATATCATATATGTAACTTACAGTCAACTCCTCCTCCCCATTTTGCTCATTTGATTCTAGGTAGCACTGTTAGTGGGAAAAGGCTTGGTTTGTTGTTGTTGATTCTAAGTAGCACTCTATTTGTTCAACAAACATTTCTGTGAATTTTGCTTAATAGTTTTCAGCTGTTTGATGGAGGCTATTTGTGTAAGATTGTATAGCTGTCTGTCTGGATAGAAGTTTTAAGAACTATATATATATATATATGTTTAACTGTTATTGTTGTGTTACATGAAAG
This sequence comes from Senna siamea, assembly GCA_031216115.1. NCBI lineage: Eukaryota > Viridiplantae > Streptophyta > Magnoliopsida > Fabales > Fabaceae > Senna > Senna siamea. Next base: position 19,366,414 of record CM062356.1, read on the forward strand.
TGCACTATTTGATGTCTGAACCCATTTAAAATGCATTTCGATATTGGAAGAAAAGTATTTGTTTGAGCTAGTAGTTGTTTGAACACCTTGCAAGTTGCAAACTGGTTATTTTTTCCATTTCAAGTATAGAGTCTCAGATGACTTCTATTTGGCTAATGTCAACTTGGCAGCACATTTTTACTCTCAGAATTTTGCAGTTGTTCACTTATATTCCAAATTTCATTCTAGCCATGATATATAAGCTAGAGTAATTATTTGAATATCTTTTATGAATCAGATTTATCATATGAAGGTATTTACTGTACATTCATAATTCAACCTTTTTCAACTTGAGTCACTATCACCATACTATGTCCTCTATTCTGTAGGTTGGAAATATTGGTGGGAGAGAATTCGCTGAGTCCTTAGCACCTGATGTACAGAAGTTACTGGTAAGAAACTCAGCGTTATTATTAAATAAGCAATGTGATTCAAAAATTATTTATGTTAACTGTATTTTGTGATCTAGATATCTAGCAGCTGCAGACCACTCGTGAGAAAAAAAGCTGCCCTATGTTTACTACGCTTGTATAGGAAAAATCCTGATGTTGTCAATGTAGATGGATGGTAAATTTAATCCCACTTTGATGGTACTAAGCGTATCTCCACTGATACTTTCCTTCAAACGTATCTTATTAGTCTTGTTTACCATATATTTAAGGGCGGATCGGATGGCGCAACTTATGGATGAACGAGATCTTGGAGTTTTGACATCTTCTATGAGTCTTCTTGTTGCATTAGTATCTAATAACCATGAAGCATATTGGAGTTGTCTTCCAAAGTGTGTCAAAGTTTTAGAACGCCTTGCTAGGAATCAGGATGTTCCACAAGAATACACTTACTATGGTATCCCATCTCCCTGGCTTCAGGTTTGTAAATTTTACTCTTCCAAATTATTTCTTTGTTATTAATAAGAAAAGCACAGTTCAGTGCATATTTTTGCAAATAATCCCTTTCTAATCATGCTTATCAATTTTGTATTGTTTGGTGGTTCGCTCTAGACAATATATGAAGGTAAGCTTAGATATCTGGTACTTTTGGAAATTAGCATGGTGAAAAAATTTCTTTTGGTGTATGGGATCCCTTAATACAATAAACTGGAACCAGATCTTGTATAAGAATTTAAGTTCATCACTAAGCATCAAGTATACCGAGTACTTCAATGGAAAATCACATAGCTATTTTGGTTAATTAATGAAAACATGCTGAAGCATTTTGTCAGTTGAGAATGATTAATTTAATGCCATTTATTAGTGCTACTTTTTCTAGCAAGTTCACTACAGTGCTTACCACATTATTTCTTCATGTAGGTAAAAACAATGAGAGCACTTCAATATTTTCCTACCATTGAAGATCCGAATACCAGGAGATCTTTGTTTGAGGTTTGTCATATCTCAGTGATATATTCAAAACATTTTTAACGTATGGCTTGTAGTGAAACTTAAATTAATCATTTCAGGTCTTACAAAGAATACTTATGGGCACTGATGTTGTGAAAAATGTGAACAAAAATAATGCATCCCATGCTGTTCTTTTTGAAGCACTTGCTCTGGTATGTTCCCAGCATGTTACTCTAATTTGAAATTGAAAATGCTAAATACTGTTTAATCTTACTTTTTTTATCTCTTTATAAATGGCACACTGTGAATCCCAATCCTTTGTTTTTGAATTAGTTGATCCAACTGGCTAAAACTCGAGCAGAATAGGTCCAGACACTTCTGACTGATACTGTGATTCTTAGCTTTCTTGCTTTTTTTGGCTGTTTCCGTTGCAGATAATGATTTATGTTATCAAGTTAATGATTCATATCCATAATTTGTTTCAATATGTGTATGTTTTCACGCGTGGCAGTATGCATTGATAGAAGCAATAATAAACATGTTCACAAATATTACCATGTGTCTTAATGAGTTCATGTATGTCTCATATGTATGTGGGAATGCCCTCTGCACCATTCATGCAAAATGGCACTGAGTGACCATGCATCAAAGAGTCTATCAAAACTATGGAATGCCATTTCTTACTATTTTCAGCCCTTCACGCCCCTGCAAATTTATCATGGTTGCCTTTGTATTTAATATTTAAATATGTCTGTTGGCATGCATGTGCATGTAGGGATGTGTGCAGTGCATTTGATGGGTACTGTAACCCTCCCTTTACTACTACTAGCGAAAGATTTTATTGATACATTGAGGTCATTTTTGTACATTTTATATAATTGCCCTATCTCAGGTGATGCATCTTGATGCTGAAAAAGAGATGATGTCTCAGTGTGTGGCTCTTCTTGGAAAATTTATTGCTGTCCGTGAACCAAACATTAGATATCTTGGCTTGGTAAGTTGTGGACACATGGTTGCTTTATATACTGTTTTCCTATCTCAAATGTATTTTCTTTTCTTATTTTTGGAGATGGGAGTGGGATGTATGATTGTAGTTTAGAATTTTAAACTGGCTATTAGAATGCAATATCATATTTCATAACGCATAACATTCTGGTGCAGGAGAATATGACAAGAATGTTGATGGTTACAGATGTGCAAGATATCATAAAAAGACATCAAGCTCAGATTATTACCTCGTTGAAAGATCCTGATATTAGGTTACATTTGCTATCTCCTATTTGCTTAAACATTAGTCCTTCATATATGCCATTAATATTTTTGCATAACATATCCAGCTTGCACTGATTCTATTGGTGATTGATTTTATACATATATATTCAAATTGTAGTAATTTCATCTGTTTACACAGAAGCTCTGTCCTCTGTGATTATTAATTACTATATACGATATCAATTAATTTAACTAGTTGACACTGTTCACCGAGTTAATTTCTTTTTCTAAATGTCGCTTTCTTAACTCTAGTATTTCTAACTGGAATTGATTTATATTCAGTATTCGAAGGCGAGCTCTTGATTTACTTTATGGCATGTGTGATGTTTCAAATGCGAAGGATATAGTTGAAGAACTATTGCAGGTATGGAGCTACATCCAGAGAGGTTCATTCTGTCTTGGAGATCTTTCTCCAAAAAATAAAAAGACAATGAACCATTTGATTACATATAAGTCATAAAATGACTTATTATTTTGCATTTTCAATTGTAGTATCTCAGTACAGCTGAATTTGCTATGCGAGAGGAATTGTCACTTAAAGCAGCCATTCTTGCTGAGAAGTTTGCTCCAGATCTTTCATGGTAATGCAACATGTCCAGTGGGATTTTTAATATTTTGTTTTGATGTGTCTTTCATCTTTCTCTGTAACTTGTGTATTGTCGGTTTTTTTTTAATTGTATTTATTTTTTTAAAATCCTTTTCTCTTTGAACAAATTTCTTGTGAAAAAAGCAATGTCACAGTAAGATTTAAAAATTACTGGTGGCCTATTCTATCGCATGTATAAAACAGGATTCTTTTGTTACCTCTAGCGAAAACATATGACCAATTTAGAGATTATTGAGATCTGTTTATGTCCTTTTTGAACATCTGAACTATAAAATTATTAGTTTCTATGTAATATTTGTGCATGGTTTAATAGGATAGACCTGTACTGACGTATTAGTAAAAGTCAGCTATTTTTGAAGTGCATTTCTTTGATGTTATTTATATTGATGTCTTTCCATCTCTTTTGTAAAGGTATGTTGATGTAATCCTTCAATTAATTGACAAGGCTGGAGATTTTGTTAGCGATGACATCTGGTTTCGTGTAGTACAATTTGTTACAAACAATGAAGACCTACAGGTGATCTTGTAGTTTGTAGCAATTATATTATTACTGCTTCCTAGCTGACATATCATTCACTGGGACTTTTATATGTTTGATTAGCCTTATGCAGCAGCAAAAGCTCGAGAGTATCTTGACAAGCCTGCCATACATGAAACAATGGTTAAGGTTTGTGTACTTCAACTACCATTTGTGTGTGAGAATTATCTGCAAATTTATCATTCATTGATAATGGTTTTTAAACTGTAGCATGGGAGGCCTTTGCCTTTTTTGGAGCTTGTCACATGAATGAATTCATGAGGAAACCATAATATGAGAGAACAATTTTTTTTAGCCTTTTTTTTTTGTTACAAAGGAATGACTAAGCCTTGGGAATTGGGAGTGAGGAAAAGGTAATAGTTAGATCTTTGTCATAGGGGGAATTTGGGTCAGACATTCATAATCAATTATGAAGCATGGGGAATGGTGATCTAATGAATATTTTATTCTGTGCATTTATGTATTTAACCTTATTTTAGTTTATTCATATTTTTCAAATTACGTTCTGTTTAATCAAATCACTGTGGCATAGCAAAAGTTCTGGTTTCTGTCAAATAGTAGTTAATTAGTTATTATATGTTTCTCATCCTCATACACTAAAACAGGTCAGTGCATACATCCTTGGAGAATTTGGACACCTTCTAGCAAGACGACCTGGATGTAGTCCAAAGGAATTGTTTAGCATAATACATGAGAAGCTTCCTTCTATATCGTAAGGAGTTTCACTGAGTACCTCTGGATTCATGTATAGTTGTGTTCCATTTAGTCTAGATCTTTTTTACAAGAAATGTTTTATTTTCAGGACTTCATCTATTCCTATTCTTCTGTCAACATATTCTAAAATTCTTATGCACACTCAACCTCCAGACCCTGAACTACAGAATCAAATATGGGCAATATTTAACAAGTGAGCTTGCCTTTGCAATTAATTTTTATTGAATTGGTCTAATGTTTTTCATAACCCCATAGTTTCTTCTAACTCATTTTCTCATGTCTTCTAGATATGGGAGTTGCATTGATGTTGAGATACAGCAACGAGCTACTGAATATTTTGCATTGAGTAGTAAAGGTGCAGCTCTAATGAACATATTGGCTGAAATGCCTAAATTCCCTGAACGACAGGTATATTTGCAATACTATTTCAAAGGTAGCTTGTTTGTGGTTATGTTTGATTAATCATCAAGGGTATACCAATCACTGATGGATTAATACTCTTCTTCAAATTCAGTCTGCATTGATCAAAAAGGCTGAAGATACTGAAGTTGATACTGCAGAACAAAGTGCCATAAAGTTGCGAGCCCAGCAGCTATCTCAAACATCAAATGCTTTGGTTGTAACTGACCAACATCCTGTAAATGGAACTCCACCTGTTAGCCAACTTGGTCTTGTGAAGATGCCCAGCCCTAGCACAAGCAGTAATGCGGTCAGTTCCTCACTCCACCTTCCCCTTTTGTATATATTTTTAGAGTACCTTTTTTATTACCATTAGAATATTTAACATATCATCTTTGTTAACAGTGAAAATGTTTATGCCTATTGCTTCTAAGGTTGATGCTGATTCTTCCTTTTTAAACAGGATCTTGATTCAGCAGATCCAACATTATCCCTGGAAAATGGAACTTCAAATAAAGTAGATTCTCAACCTCCTGCAGATCTCCTTGGTGATATCTTGGGCACATTAGCTATTGAAGGCCCTCCAGGTAGTAGTGTCGACCTTCAGCCGAACACAAATTCAGGATTGGAAGGCACTGGAGTTGAAGCCACAGCCATAGTACCTGCAGGAGAGCAGGCGAATTCTGTGCAGGTACCTTATTGTTTTCAATACCAAAACAAGTTCTGAAGTCTTTTTGTTTCATGCAATGTGTTAATGTAATGTTAATACAGAATTCCTTGTTCTGAAGATTACCAATAATTTGAGTCAAGCATCTACATAGCATTTCTTTTTAAACACAAATAATGAGATATCAGGATGAACCATGTTAAACTTTATACCAAAAGTATTTCTCTATTTGAATGATTGCAATTTTATTATAGACCATGTATCACATTTCTTTTCTACTATACTCCATTCTCCATTGTTGAACATCAGAAAGTTATCATAACTTTTATGCATTGAGAGATAACAAATTGCACCCTTTGTATGTGCAGCCAATTGGAAATATTGCAGAAAGATTTCATGCTTTGTGCTTGAAGGATAGTGGAGTTCTATATGAAGATCCTTATATTCAGGTGTTTTTCTTCATTGCTCTATTATAATTATATATTTCAAATTAATCATATACACTCGCAGTTTACTTACAAAGATATCTGGTTTTAAAGATATGTTCAGGCTTAATATTCTGGCTTATTTCCAATTAGGTTATTAAGTTTTTAACATATATGTGCACAGGTTGGCATTAAAGCAGAATGGAGAGCACATCATGGGCGTCTTGTTCTTTTCTTAGGGAATAAGAATACTTCTCCTCTTGTCTCTGTTCAAGCTATAATATTGCCTCCTTCTCATTTGAAGATGGAGCTCTCACTAGTACCAGAAACTATACCTCCCCGGGCACAGGTGAAACATTCTTACATTATCTAGTGCTTTCTCATTTCACTAGTTTTGTCCATATTTTTAAGTCTCTCTTTTAATGGCGTAGGTGCAATGCCCACTTGAAGTCATTAATGTCCACCCAAGCAGGGATGTGGCTGTTCTTGACTTCTCCTACAAGTTTGGTAACGACATGGTACTTAAATGCAAACGTCTTGTGTTTTATTTTCTGAATTTAATAAATTAATATTTTCCCCCTCATCTTGGCTCATCTCCTGACAAAGTCAATCATGTATTGCTAAGGCAAGTGAGAAAAAATAGGATTTCACCACTTTGTTTGACTTGTGTAAATACAATTTATCTTGAAATTTGTCCCCCATTTAGTCCAGCATGAGTCACATTGATTTTGCATAAAAATATTAGCTCAATTGAATAGTTGGACGAAATTCAACTGAGTTGTTAAAAATGGATCTTCTGTGAAGTTAAATGGAAGGTGTAGCTATTCCTAATGTGCTAAAATTATGAACCATCAGTTTATGTCTGACATGTTTGTCTGTGTTCATTTGTAGGTCAATGTCAAACTTCGCCTTCCAGCTGTCCTTAATAAATTTCTCCAGCCTCTCTCTGTATCTGCTGAAGAGTTTTTCCCTCAATGGAGATCACTTTCTGGACCACCTTTGAAGCTTCAAGAAGTGGTGTGTATTTATGTATTATGTATGCCTAGCTTAGGTGAAGTTTGTATATTGCCAATTTATTAATGGTAAAAGGTTAATTTAATAATAGCAGATATCTATCATTGATTGACTGCTTTTTACTGTGTTCATGCATTCATAGGCTCATCTTCCTTGTTGATTATGCAGGTTAGAGGTGTTAGACCACTTCCGCTGCCTGAGATGGCCAATTTATTCAATAGTTACCGTTTGACAATATGTCCAGGGCTTGTATGATATTCATGGCTCTCTTTTCTTTGATTTTTTTCTCTGTTAACCCTTTATAATGTATTAGATAGTTATTAAAATTTTTTTTTCTGGTTCTCTCTCTGCTTTAGGATCCCAATCCGAACAATCTTGTTGCAAGTACAACATTCTATTCAGAAAGTACAAGGGCAATGCTCTGTTTAGTAAGTATATATGTCAATGGGAATATATTGCTTGCTGTACCTATGAGGATTATATATTATAATCAATATCTCAAATGATCAATAAGGGGGTAAATGAAGGCTTTTTTTACTTGTGAAAACGTCATAAATGATCATTCTTTCTGCCTTAGTATTGGGTTTTAAAATTCATGGAGTACCTCCATGTTCATACAGAAGGATGGAGGAAAGAGGAAAGATTTTTTTTTTTTTCCTGTAGAAGTTTTGGGAAATTTGGGATAGCTGCTGTTGTATTAATTGGTTGTCAACTATAAATTCTGGTTTTATTAGGTTTTTTTTTTTTTCCGGTGATTTATAATTGAGTTTAGTTGATGATGCTGCAGTTATATATCTTGGAAATGATGCATAATTTTTAAAGATACTTGTGGGACATAGTTTTCTTAACATTTTACTTAAATTTTACTCAGATACGAATTGAAACGGATCCAGCAGACAGGACCCAGCTACGAATGACAATTGCTTCTGGGGACCCTACTCTAACATTTGAGTAAGTGATTGAACTTTAAGGTACAGAACGCTGTTATTAATCTCTACAGCTTTTGTGGATAATTCTGCTGTTTGGTTTGCAGGTTGAAAGAGTTCATCAAGGAACAATTAGTAAGTGTCCCCACAGCAGCCCATGTACCAACACAAGCATCTCCAATGCCTCCAGTTGCTCAACCAGCTAATGCACCTGCACCATTGAATGACCCTGGAGCAATGCTGGCTGCTCTTCTATGACAATACCAAGGTAATCAATTCACGAAAATGTTCATTACACACTTGTAAACGTTACACAGGCGGAACAGCCCTTCTGTCCTTCAAGATAAATGAGTTGATAAACAAAACCATAATGCAAGGGCTGGTGGAGTTGAGTGAGCTAGTTTGTTGCCAGCTGCGTGTTTGGGTGGGGTGATTTCAGGGTTGGTCGGCCTTTTTTGAGATTCTTTATGCACAAAGTTATTGTCCCTTAAGCAATGTTGTGTCATTTGGGTGAGGGTTTCAAGTTCTATTTTTTCCCCTTCCCAGTTTCTTTGGCGTGTTTGTGGTACACATACCTGATAGCATGTAAGATATTGCCTCGCACAGAAACAGCTGTAACAATTTGGATTTGTTATTCTAAAATTATAGTTGCAATAATATCATGGGAGCATAATATTCTTGCGTTCTATTGCTTTGGGTTTTCAGTGACACCAACGAAAAGCAAATTATGGGGTGTAATGCAGATATGATCACTCCAACATGCTCCATGAACATTTAAAAAGCAATGTTATAGAGACGTGCAGGAAGCATGCTGTAATTACAATTTGCCTAAAGCCTTATATAAACCTTCAACTCAAACTCGATTTAGTTGAACAAGTGGGGATTCGCTTCATTATAAATTGTCATTTGCGATTAATTCTAAAAGCCTCATAATTAAAGTCACAATTTAATACTCTCGGCCCACGAAAATGATTATACTTTTAGCTTTATCTGCCATCACAATAAGAACGGATAGTGCATGGTGGTATTTGTTGGGCCAGATAAATCTGTTTTGCTTTTTCAGACGGATCCGTAATATTTGAACTCCTACTTAACTGTTTTTCTTCTCAACGCAGCAGCATGAGTAAGCTACCTTAGAATCACATTGAGATGCTAAAAAATATGCATTAATTAAAGACAGTAAATTAAATTTCCCTCATATTAAATTTAAAATAACTCTTATATTATATTCGTCAAGATAGATATTGAATATTTGTTATATTATATAAATGATAAACATAAAAATATTTTGATAAAAATAACTAAAATTGTAACTTATCTTTATAATTGAGGACAATAATTTGTCAAAATAAAAAAAAAAAGTTCAATTTTTACATCTCATGAAAAATGGTATAATTTACCCTAAAAAGTATTACGTGCTCTAGAAAATACTTCAGTTAACATTTAAGACTTTTAAAAATTCAGCTTACACAAACACATTATTTATAAATCTAATTAACATTATCCTTAAAGCACAGCTAAAATATTTACTAGTCTAAACCCTAAACCAAGTTTGAAAACCTAAACCCCTAAATTCTATAAACTCTAACCCTAAAATTCCTAAACCTTAAAAATTTTCAACCCCTATGCCCTAAAGATCTAACCCTAAATCCTTAAATCCCAAAACCCTAGACCTTAAATCCTTAAATCCCAACCCACTAAACTCTGTTTAACACTACTCTTTTCTTTGAAGGTAATTTTCTTTTAAAAACTATAAAGTCACCTAATTTCTTTACCCTTGTTTATAAGCATAATTGCTTTTATTAAAAAAATATCTTTAAAACAATTCAAGAGAATTTAATGCATTTTTATTCAATGCTATATCAAAGCACAAATGAATATATACAGGAGCTTCATCTTCTGTTTGCTAAGGCATGGTTATGACTCTGTTTGTTGCGTATTATGCGGAAACTAAAAAGCACAACTGGCTGCAAATATTTCTGAACATCAAAGGTCAACCTCAATATTATTTGAAACATCTTTATCTTCATGAAATATAATAGAAAGATTGGCACAAGGACAAAGCCATGCCACAGTATGAGCTACAGATGTGAAAGTGAATCTTTTACTTTCAATTGAGCTCCAAAAAAAATGAGTATTTTAATATACAAATGATTCTATCAGATTAGCAAAACGTAAAAGATAAGAATCAATGTCACTGCCCTAAGACTAAACTAAATGTCAGTTTTTGTAGTTTGCTGGGCATCCTATGTTAAAGGTTAAAGGTTGTACCAAAAAGGTCGCGATAAGCACCATTTAGAACCTGCTTATCCCACGAGATCATTAGATCAAAATTTCTGTGAATTGTGAAATGAAAATATAGATTATATATCCACTAGGCTAGGCAGTTAGGAAATATTAAGAAAAGCAGTCGATATACCATGGTTCCAGAGTATGAACCTAACCATCTTGACCACAGGTTAAAGGTTGTGCTCAATCATTCAAAATGACTGGGTCCATCAGAGCCAAGGGAAGCAGCAACCATTCCATGAGCAAGAACCGGAGAAACCATTGGAACAGAGAAGTTAATAGACCTTGGAAAGCACACTATATAAGCAATCAAGCCCAATATCAAAAGCCTACGCATTCAACTCGCCCAAAGTGAAATACTTGCAACCAGTTAATAAGCGTCCATTGAACCAGCCTGTGATTGCTGCTAAAACTACCTTGTCAATGTTGAACTCAGAAACACCTCTCCCAAGAGAATATTCTCCAAAATTCAACAGCTCAAGAAAAGTTCATCAGGATAACAGCTAAATCAGCTATCGCCATTCCCGGCAATTAACACACCTCCAGTTTCCTAAGCTAGATGGTGATTCAATTTTAAGTGAGCATCGGGTGTGAAACCAAAGCCCACAAATCTCACAAGATAGATCAGGGGCTGGTTCCTTCAGTGAACATTGCTGACAATTATAAGCAATGCCTTGCAAGGAACTTCCAGGTTTCGATATATTAACTAAACTAGCAGTTCTGCATTCAGGAACACCTTCCAGTGCACAAGAATTTTCCAAATATTTTGGCAAGATCCCAGATGCATCAGCTCCCTCAAATTGATTAACATCATCTGGGTGCAACAATTCTGTTAACAAAAAGTAGGTATGGGGTTCAAACTCAATGTTTTCATTTTCCAAACTTTCACAGTCATTTGGCAGATTACTTTCAAGTTGAACAGCAGAGTCATATTCTACAGATGGAGATGATGCTTTCTCAGCAGGTTTGGAGAGAATACTTGTTCCATTGTGTGTTATTAATTCTGGGTCTCTAAGTTTACTTTTAAAAGAACCACAACCACCTCCCTCTTGCCTAACATGCCTTCTCACTGGCAATTTCTTAGGGCATGGACCAGAGACAGCATTCAGCTCAACATACACATCCAATTTTGGTTCAGTAATTAGCTCAACACTTGAATGAGGGAAAAGCAGAGGATCACTAGCTTTTCTGGAGACATCCTCAATGGAAGAGAATGGGGTAGCAGGCTCACACTCTTTCAATATGGAAAGAGTTCCAGAATCAGAAGCAACTCCTAAATGCTCTTTTTGTGAAGCCCTTGTTTGAGTCTTCTTGCCCTCATGCACCTGGTACTTCAAATCAGAGTAAGGACAGACAGGTAACTTTATCCTGCGACACTTGCAACACTTAAAGCTCAACACATCAAAAAGTTTTGACTCTTGAAGCTCAACAGCTTCAGCATGATACCAATCTGTGAAAACCACATACAATGATCACATAAATGAAAATGTAAGCAATTTAGAATATTATCACTTCCAGAGAAAACTTACTTTTACATGTCTCACAGCATATGTACATCAGATCAGACCTATAAGGCTTACGACACAAATGACAAACAGGTTCCAATTGAGGCACACCAGAGCCTCCCTTTAAAAGTATATTCTTAAGCCTGAAATCAATGCCTGTATTTTCACTACCCTTCTTTTTCCATATAATGCCCCAAGAACAATAACTGCGACGGCTTTTTGTTGCCAAAGTGGACTCAGAAGCACCCTCCTTCAAGACAGGACACGTATCCTTTGTCCTGATAGATGTCAATGTTTGGTCATAACTTTTAGCCCTTTGCCTCTTCAAAACTGTCATAGATCTAGGTTCTTGTGCTTGTAAGAGAAAGGGATTGATTGGAGATTTCTTGCTGGTCTCTTCTTGAGTAAGCAATTTTGAGCAATAACATCGCTTGCATGTGGTCATAAACTCAACTTCCTTGTTAGTAGAGACTGAACTTATGGAACAGCCCTCATGGCAATAACCTGATAACACATGCCAAAAGGGAAGTCTTAAAAAATGCCAAATACATCCGCACATAAATGTTGCTTCTTTTTTCATGTGAGTTAGTGAGTGATTCTTTTATGAAAAGTATGCAGGTGAATTAAATTATAAGAATTGAGAAGCCCAAAATCTAATTTCAAGATTAAAAACATAGGACAGCATATTTTAGTAAGAAAAGAAAATGGTTAATCACAGAATGGAGTACCTTGACATGTACTGCATTTGAAAGCATTCCTGAAATCATGTTAAAGGATCATTATAATCTTGGAGAGAATAAGTGTGAAAGAAGAAGAAAGTGGGAAGGAAGAGGAGAGAAACCATATATACAAGACAAAAGTGAAAGAATAACCAAGCTATAGCACTTACCTGACTGAAACGGACAGCTGGCATACAGAACATGATAAAACATCCAACTTGTCTCTTTTGCAGCTGAGATAAAAAAATATATCCATGCCTGAGGATTTCAGCTTCCTGCTGTGCAACTGAGATGTCAAATCTATGTGCCCGTTATCAGATGGCACAGTGTCTTTACCTTTTTCATACTCTTTTACCAAATACAAGGGAACGCATGCTTCCAAAAACCAATACTTTTCCATTCCCTCCGGACATTGCTCTACTTCAACAACATTTTTCATGACACGAGAAGGAAGATGCTTTTGGCTCCCAAAAGCAATTCCATAAGAAAATTTTCCGCCAACAAGTTTCTTATCACATATATTTGCATTTCTAAAAGCAGAAGCTTCAGACTCTTGCCCTTTCCCATCCTGGAGGTTCTGCTCAGGACGAATCAGATCACTCCATCTAAGATGAAAATCTAGGTATCTAACCTGATAAAAAATAACCAATATCAGTATATCACCAAATCGCAAGCCTTGTTGGATCCAATATGCTGATAGAATAACAGAATTTGTTAATGCATGGAACAAACATAAATCAGATGAAATAAAACCTGAAGTGCAAGCTGTGATGCGTTCCTACTCATTTGAACTGCAGCTCTCCAAACTAACTGTCTGCTTCTTTTAGGAATTTCAGAGTCATCAGCATAGAAAATACCAGAAATTTTCCTCAACCCACCTGTCCCCCACAGCCAAAAAAATATACTTTAAACCAGCAGGAAACAAAAGTAAAATAGTGGTCAATTGGTATCTTCTGTACTTGAGGATATAAAATACCTTGGCGTCCTGCTTTCTGGACCATGGATTTTGGCAAAACTGCTTTCTGGAATATAAAATTGTTATGTTTGCCACCATGCCACCAGGCAAAGTTGTTTTCATGACATCCATGAGCTCTAACTTCTTCAATAGCTGACTGCTTCTTGTAACGCCCCCCACTTGGTGCACGCTTCCGTGTTGTTCCAACACTACATGCAGCACTTTGAATCATACAAGATTCAGCCAACCAATCATCCATCAACTTAACCCAGTCCCCAGAAAAAGCAACCATTCGAATGTTCTGCTCAAGCTGGAAGTGACAATTTTTATGACCAGAAAGGAAATAAAGAACACATACGTGACATCACAAACTAGCATATATAGTGCAAGCAAGTTATATATAGTCATACAATATTCCCAAATCCCAAACTGTGAAACAATCTGTCAAGCGGCTACCCCAGCATCTAATAACTTTCAAAAGTCACCTAGTAGATGGGGCGCTCTTAAAAGCTACTTTGGTCCCAACCAAACACAACATATCAGCTCTGTTTAAGCATCCACCCAAAACATGACAATCATCACTTAGAAGTCCACATAATACAGTACGTGAATTCATACACGCCAACTTTCACAAGATCCATTCAAGCATGTAAAGCAGTTGCAAGATATCAAGAAATGAATACCGTTTGCAGTTAATAACTAAATCAAACATTAAAACATATTAAAATATAATAATCACTCACTTCAAGCAAAAGTGGCTTTACAGCATTGAATGTCGTTGCCTTTTCCACACAAAGACGCCATTGCTTTCTATATATTGGACTTAGAAAGGGCCCAACTATCAAACCACGTAAGCTTTCCTCCATGTATATGATGTATGTTACAATGCTCGGAAGAATTCCCTCCCCGGTCCTTACAGTACGAAGACCAGCAAGGATTTTCATAGCACTCTTGGTGACAGTTAAGGCAGCATGATTTAGCATACATCCTTTCTTGCTTGAAACAGGGGCTTTACAAGAAAGGCACCAGCCACACCTCTCTCTTGGAACCTCTACAACCTTCTTTTCAGAACTAGGCCAAAAGAAGCGTGAAGCTGTTAAGAAGAATGCTTTTGCTTGCAAATAATTGTTTGCAGATATAACTTTCCTCTGATTGTCTGACACATGAGTCTCTGACCTAAAATCTTCTGAAGAAAGAACAGCCAATTTAGCAGCAGCAGATGCAGCAAAATCACCATGCATATAGTAATTGATGTATGACTGAGGCTTAAAGGTGCAACCCATGTATACAAAATTGTTAGCTGAACTGAGTTCACACTTCCCAGAACCAGATTGGTTGCCTTTAATTTGGAAGGACAAATTTACAGGCAACCCCAAGTCATTTGCATGGCCACAATAACTAAAACGGCTATTTACCAAGGTGTAATTAGCAGGATCTACTGCACTTGGCCTATCAACAGAACTTTGAGAGTTTATGTCAGACTGATTAGTAACAGAACCTGCTGAGACAACTGACTCCATCCTAGTTTCCACAGGAAGCTTCATATTCATGCTAGGGCACTCCCTAGCTCTACAGTTGCCACTGCTTTCAGGAGCAGAAGTCTCTCTTTCAGTGGTAAGCAATGAGGCATCAAGAAATGGTGCCATAGTGGTTACAGAGTGCTCTGCCTTCATCAAATTGACAACTTCAAGTCCTTCTACACCCGAGGTGGAAAGTAATAAACTAGAGAAATTTACATCTTCGTTACTATCTTCTGAGTTTACATATGTCTCAGCTGTATAAGAAAGAGGCAAGACATTTTCTGGAATATTCCAACATTGTAAAACTGCCAAGAAAATACCATAGTATATAGGTCTATGCTGTATGGATGCATAAAGTGCTTGAAGAACTTTTGGAATATCATTCTGATTGTAATATCTGACACAACATCCGTCACTGATATTGAGCCTGCAATCATCAGTGCTAAAAAGTCATCAATATAAAATCTCTGATATGAAAGTGCATATAAAATGAAATGTTATAACAAAACTTTCAAAAAGAAAAGAAGAAAATCAAAACACTTCTGATTTGAAGGCAAAAATAAAACACTGAACTTTAAATTTCATTCATTTGGAAAATAGCAGTAGTACTGATCCTAGCAAAACAAAGGACAACAAAAATTTTGAACATACACCAGTAAGTGGTCACAAGTACCCAAGAAGAGTTGCCCATACAAATCCTTTCCAAATATTTCAGCCCCTCTAAGTGATTTTCCCTTTTCAATCTTGGGCCCAGACATATTAATTTTACACTCAGGACAATACCACAGCCCTTCTGGTATATACATTTTCATCAAACCAATACACCTTGAATGATATACAGAGGGACATCCATCACAACAAAGTAAGGTTCCATCCATGCCACAGAGGCGACATTCATCTCCATTTCCGTCACCATCAGCATCCTCAGTCCTTTCGGTATCCCTGAAATATGAAATAGAGTTACCAGATAGCTTTTCAGTGTTTGATTCTGAAGCAAGCTTCATAGCTTCTTTATTCTTGCAAGCATAAGTTTGGGCATATGGAGGATGGACTCTTGGCACTTTATCTGCAGGAAGGATATCTTCTTCATCATAATCCACCCCAGTTTCTGATTCTTTACGCATGTTCATTTCAGCTTTTAGCTCCTCGGACTCCAAAACATCATCACAGAGACTTTGTAATATGATTAACTTCCTGCTTGCAGGTAATAAATAATACTCGCCATTATAAATGTTGTCATAAAATCCTTTCCATTCATCTCCCTTTGTATTTCCATGAATTGCTAAATACTGAATCAAAAAAACCGGCCAAGTCAATATGTCAAGCAAGCTCCAGTCATTGCACCTGCAAATACGTATTTGACTTAATATATTAATATATATTTGAATATAATAATCACATCAATAACAATTATAGCATAAAGTAATATGTTGCAGCATGCATATCCAGACATAATTTAAGAGTGTTACAAATAGGTGAGGAATAGTTTAATGTTCTATATAAACATCAGTGAACAGAGATAAGCAATCCCACCTTCAATTGCCTAGAACAAAGAGGAAAAGAAAACACACGCATTATTAATGACATGTCTCCATTCAATGTTTTTGACTCTCAGATGAAAAACTAGTTGTAACTAGGGCAGTTAAGTCAGTCGCATGCTTACTGAAACCCCAGAAAATTAAAATCAAAGCAATAGTTGCGTTTGTGCTCCTCATCAAATAAATATAGCATAAGAAGTTCTTTGTAATTCAGGTGTCTACAAGCTGGGAAGCATTTTATACAGATATTGCTGCAGGCTGCAGACAGTTTCATTAAATTAAAATGCAGGAACATATATAAGCACCTTAGGCATTTTGATGCGAGCTCTGAGCCCTCAGATGAAAGGATTTCAAGATGACGCCTCAATGCACGCATTAGAGACACATGAATGGCATCAAACAACATGTTTGAAACCCGGCAGTTAAGAGAACCAACAAACTCATCCAAAGAAAATGGGCTTAGAAACAAGCGAGTACTGAATGATCGTAAAAATCCATAAACTGAAAAGAGGTGTGAGACATATGGCTCCGGGACGCCAATAGTTCCAGAAGACGGTGGCAACTGCAATGGTGGTATAGGCGGTGTCTCAGCATCCGACCCAGAATCCCTTTCCTTTGAACCCGAGCATGAGCCACTTGATGAATCAGCATCCCCTTCAACTTGTTCCTCACCGTTTTCAGTTGATAGCCCACCGTGCAATCCAATAGAAACAGATGACTCAACCCCGCATACATCTTTGTTTGGGTCATCAGAACTCTTACCAAAGCCATCTCTGACATTTACACTATTCTTCAAGACTAAATCATCCAGTTTAATCCTCCTTTGAGTCAAATCATCGTCGAAGTAACTGTCATCAAGAAGCATTCCTCGAATCTCACTGCTATCTAAATCCTCAAAATCACCATCCTCGTAATTGATTCTGTACAATCCATAATTGTAATATACAACTTTCCCAAGAAAAACGTCACTTCCCCGGAACTCTTTCAGTACATATCGTCCAACCAACGCAATTAATCTTGCCCCAATATCTTGCTTTTTAATTTCAGGAACCGATCTCAGACCATCCGTCCCATTTTCATCTTCCTTTCTCCTCCGTTTCCTCGGCCGACCCCTCGATCTGGGAACTGGAGGTTCCATTGTCCTAACAGATACAAATTGAACCGACCTTATGATATTTATCCCACAAAACTCCCGTGGTTTCAGAATTTCACTAAAACTTCATCCAAATTATATAGCTAGGGTTTCGTTAGATCCTGAAAAACAATCGGAAAAAGGAAAAAAAAACAGACAAACAAACAATGATCAGAAGAAAAGATTTATCATCGAGCTCGAAAGGCAAATGAGAGCAGACAGTTATTCGATAAATGAACGATGATTTAGAAAGGCTTTGTTATTCAATATTTGGCAAATTTAGTATACAAAGAGAATGAGGCGGCGTACGTAGTTAGAGTTCAAAGAGCACCATCAAAGTCAAAGACAACGACTTTGCTGCTTCTGAAACAGTAGGGAAACAAAGAAAGGGACGGAGACAGCAAAAGAGGAGATGAAGAAGAGAACGAAGAAACTACAGACTCTGTTTCGCCGAGTTAAATCATTATCAGGACGAGTCTCGTTGTACTTGACTCAGAACTCTTTGCGTCCGAGTCATTGTTCACTCGGTATTGTCTGTGAATTATTATTTTTTATTTTTTAAAAAGAACAAAAGTTTAACTAAAAAAAAAAAGTTTCTTCCATTCATTTATTTATTTTATTAATATTATTTTTACTTCTAGTGAGCAAAAAATTCATGCTTTTTTCATTGATTGGTAATTGATATAAATTATTTTAGTATGACTTCAAATTATTTATTAATTACGTAACAAAGATTTATAAATTAAATATTTGAGTGGATTTGAATAAACTGAGCATCTTAACTATAGCTAATGAGGTGGAGATTGGTTATGATGATTTAAAAATCAGATTAATTATCTAGCATTTTAATTTTGAAATTATTTCATTTTGAGTTTTAGAATTATTTCATATTTTTATAATTTATTATTCATTTTTTACTTCAATAAAAATAAAATATTTTAAAAAAATTAAAAAGAAATAATTGAAATAATAAATTACATAAATTATATACATGCTGTTTGCTTATAAAAAAATTTTAATAGTCTAAATTTTTGTAGTTTAAAAAAAAATAGACGATGAGATTTTTTTTTCTTTTACAAAAAATAATTAGTTGAGTTAAGAAAGATATGAGTCAACTCGGGGAGGCTAATGATATGAGTCATGGTGAAACGCCCCATATACGGTTGTGGGGGTTGGTGGTGGGTCTTTGTATTTCTTCACGTCGCCTCACAACTTACAACGGAACGGAAGGAATGATCCAAAGGTCACAATTATATGAAATTTTGGCGGGAAAATGACCCGCTTAATTGGTATTTCCCGCCAACTCTTTAAAAAATATTATATTAAAAGAGTGTTTAGTCCATTTGAGCTTGTTAATTTACTTAACATAATATTTTAGAGATTAGAATTGAATGATATTATTTGATATATTATGTGATAACAAGAGAATATTTAAGATAATAATATGATATCATAAGGGATGATCATGAATAAAGTATGAGTATACTTAAACTCAGATTTAAACAAGTATCTTTATGTTTAAATTTATAAAATTTTTGAATATTTTAATTGGTTTATTTTGAAAAATTTTAGACTAATAATTTTTTGTTTGAATTATAACTTATTTATATATAAATTCATAAAAAAATAAGTATATAAATTACATATATAATCAATTTAAAATCTTAAAAAATTATTAAATATAATAATTTATAGATTTATATTAAAATTAAATTATCTTATTGATGAAATTAAAAATAATAACATAATTTACATATATATTTTATTCAATAAAATAAAATAAATATATATTTATATTATAAAAAATAATATTTAAATAATTAATATAGAGTGAGTTTGGGTCCGAGTAGAATACTACCCTCTCCAAACCCAAACTCACTCTTTTAATATTCAAACTCAATAGATAAATTTTCTTGATATCTGTAAAATACAAATATTTTAATCATTTTTAATTATTACATCATATTAAAGAGTGTTAAACATAATACATTTTTTTGTTTATTAATTTGTATATTTTAAATTTACAACTTACAAATATTATATTATACTTTAATTTAACTTACGTTAAATGAAAAATATAATATATTTTTATTTTTCATTTTTTATAATTTTTAAATTCAATCAGGATTAAACTTTTTAACTTGTTATTTGGGTCTAATCTAGCTCAAATAAGTAATATTAAAAAAAATTTACGTACAATTTTTATATATTTATTATAAAATTTTTTAATTAAAGACTAACACATGTATAATTTATACAATTTATATTTTTCATGATTGGTTATTTTTAAAAAATTATTTATTTTGTTTTGATTAAAAAATTTAATAATAAATATATAAGTAACTGTATGAAAATTTAATTCATACTAAAACTAGGCTCAAACTTAGGCTTGGACCTATATTTTTGCAATATGTATATGAAAAAGTTTACCCCATTTTTAATGAACCCAACCCATATTAGTAATTTAGAATAACCTATTTTTATTATTACTTTTTTTTAAGGAGATAGATTGAAATATAAGATGTAGAATAGTGAATTATTTTTCTAAAAAATTCCTTGTACCTAGTGTAGAAATGTTGAAAATGCAAGAAAAATGAAGAAATATGAAGTTTATGTTAGTTAGTTAAGATAAATTTAAAAATTATATAATATGTGAGGATAATAAGTGAAGTTACTTTAGACACTTTAGATATAAGGTTACATCCACACTCAAATCTATAATCATACTAAGCTCTGCGGTAACCACCTCGTGAGCTTTTCTCCATGATGAGCTTTTATGGAATCTTGGATGGTTTTATCAATGTTGATTTGCAATGGGCATTCTAAAGTCATTTTCCAATCGGATAGCCTTACTATAGTTGAGCTGGTAAGGGATAGAGCTCCTGAACATCATCCCTACTTTTAAATTGAGATAGATAAAGAACATTTTTTCAAAATATGGTGGTGACCTTCAAATTTGCCATATTCCTAGAGAAAGAAATTATCTGGCTGACAGATGAGCCAAAATGGGACATAATATGATATGTGGGCTCCATGTCTTTCAAGATCTGCCTCCAGAATGTAGACAAAGCTCGGATGAAGACTTCAGCAGATTTCATTTAAATATAACTTCTAGTAATATAGAGTTGCCTTAGTCTTTGCTTTTTATTGACTTTTTCTACCAAAAAAAAAAAAGTCTATAATCAAGTCCAACAGTAACAATTCATAAAGGATCAAAAAGTTCAAGATGAAATGATGTTTGTTAAAGAATAATAAAAGCTCAATGGGAACTTATACCTAGTGGATTGAGCTAATAATTATAAGTCAAACCTACAAATGATATTAAAGACCCGTGATTCAAAATTTTAAGCCTAAAGAAGAAAATAAAAACAATGAGGAAAACCTAAATAAATATTAAAAGCCTTTTGATTTATGAAGTTCAAAATAATACATGTCAAAGCAAAAGGAAGAGAAATAAGAGGCCTAAGAGACTTAAAAAAACACAAACCTATGATAATTGAAAGTAAGTCACAATTTGGCTAGATCAATTGGACATAAGAAAAAAATGTTGAAAATGTAAAATCCTATATCAATTGGTTAAATCTAAAACTTATATAATATATGAGGATGTGAACTTAAATTACCTTAGACATTTTGAATATTAGGTATTATTTACATTCAAATTTATAATTAAGCCTAATAACATTATAAACGAGCATTATATTATTCAAATTTAGACCAAGATTGTCAAACTTCAACAAGAAAATTTTGCAAGACACCCAAAATTCAATTCATTATTTTTATTTGATATATTATGTAGAGTTCATATTGTAAAGTATAAAAATTAATTAAATACTATTGATTAATGTATAAACACAATGATAACCCATCTTCCAATGTTTGTGTGAGGCTTTGTGTCATCCAGTCATGAGTATGACTTATATTCTTTGATTCTTTCACAATATTGACTATAAAAACTGATAGATAAATAATAATTAAAAAAATCATATTTATATATAATTTTTTATATATTTATTATTAGATTTTACAATTAAAATAAAAACATGTACAAAAATTTTAAAAGAACAAATTATAAAAAAAAATAAGTTGCATAAATCATATACATATTAATTTCTGATAAGAGATCCTGATAACAAATATATAAATTATATATAAATTTTTTCTATTCATAAATGATAAATCACTTTTTCTTCTTAGAAGATATGTTTAAACAAGAAAATATTTGTTCTATTTAAAAAATATACATGAATTTTATTAAATTCAAAAATGACCAGAATATCTTCAAACATAATATTAGTTTTTAAAAATAGTTTATATTAGTTAATATATATTTAAATGATAAATATTATGATATTATGATAAAAATAAATAAAATTACAACATATTTTGATTGTAAGAGTCAATGTAGTACATATTTAATTTTAGAGAAATAAAATGTAATTTTTTAAAAAATAAAAAAGAAAATCGTGTAATTTAAATATCTTTTTAAGGATGAGAATGTTATTTATCATTTCATAAATGCATTTAATATAATTAAATGTGGGATTTTTTTGGATTATCTGCTTAATGAAGATGGAGTGATTTAACGTTACATTTATTTTTTGATTTTAAAAACTCATTTTTCTCAGGTAATTGGCTTTTTAGTTCATTATTAATATATATCAATATATTATATAAATAAATATTTTTATATATAAAAAAATGAATTGACACCAAGGTAAACTTTGAAATAATTTTGAAACATATCATTTTGTTGTAGAATATCACTTTGATTTAAATAAATTTAAAAATAATTAATTGTATTGATATTAAATGTAAATACGCAACAGCAAATAAGTAATTAATAATTGTTATTTGTTTAACTATACACTTATTTAAATTTGTATATATAATATTTATGATAAATAGTTGTTTTCTTAACAAAATTAATTTTCAAAATTAAAATTTTTAAATACTGTACCCAATAAATTTAATTTTGTTTTTTATACAAACAAATAAATTTAAATTACATCAATGCTATTGAATCTTTCCCAAAAATTCATCCCGTTTTCCAAGAATGAACGTTACAATGGGATGAATAGCAAGGTTAGGACGTTTTAACTCTTTAACGGTCACACAAAACCGCCAAAGACAATTTATTGAAATTACACAACTAACCTTCATACCCCACACATTTATTTCCCTTTAAATTGATTAAAATAATTTACTATTTTCTTTTTTTGTGCTATGATGGGATTTGGACATAGGAATTCATCTAGACCTGTGAATAGAATCTCGTCAGATTAAAAAATTGATATTACAGACTTGAGAAGCTATATTCATCACCAAAAATGGAAGGCTAAATTATTGTCTAGTTGGTAAAAGATATTCTTCGTCTAAATTTAGTTTATTAAAAATCACATCTAAAAATATGTATTTCAAATAATCTAATATTTACATTAATTATATGAATGTCTAAAAGATAAAAAAATTTGATTTCACGCTAACTATTAATAATATAACAGTTAAATATTAGATGAAACGTGTAATTAACTTACAAGAAAATTAATAACTTTAATAAAATACAATTGTTTTATCTCTCAATCACTTCATTTTGCTTTTATAATAGTTTCACCTCTCATATTCATCTCATTATAAGTTCTTAAAGTGTATAAATTGTATTATTTTATTTATATATTGTTTAATGATATTTATCAAATTTTATTTATTTTAAATTAGAGGGCCGTATGATATATAAAATAAAAATATTTTATTGAATTCTATTAGTTAATATATAAAAAAGTGAGACAAAGTGCATTTAAAATTTTTTTAACCTCATTAAAGGAGTTGACATTATTTAATAATTAACTAAAACACTATTAATTTCATGTAAGTGACTTCATTAATATCGTATTATTGATACTAATGTATAGACTAAATTGAATGAAATTTTCATTTGAAAGATTAGATTAATGATTTTGATTGGGACTAGAGTGAAACAACATATAATTTTTAAGACCAAATAATAATTTACTGAAAAAACTATGTACATTAAATTTAGAGAAAGAAATTCATCAAACTTATTATAATCTTAATAGCAATTATAAATGCGTTGTTGGTTATTGTAAAATATTTAACAATATCTTTTTCCCCAACCAAATAATTCATGAAATTAAAAGGATAGTCCTTCTTCAAATCACTATTATTATAATTAATTTTGCTGGCCTTAAAATAGGCGATTGCCTGCGTAGTAAGTAAGCCATATAAATAATTACTAACAAAATAGAAAAATGACAGAGAAGCCTTTTAATTGATTTCCAACAAAAGAAGGAAGCGTTTAAATCAACACGATATCTTTTAGATGGTTTTATCCATTATGTTCTATTTTTTGCATGGTGTATATGAACCACTTGAACTGTATACAGTGAAAATTTTGATTTAATTTTCTTATAAATCATACATAGAGATAGGAAAGGGGATTATTTTCCTAAAATACACAAAAAAATTTCATATTAAAACACTAATTAATATTCAACATCTCTCATGTTATCCAGTCAATCTTATTTGAAAAAAAAAATCTCCTGGCATATAATAAACCATTAAATATTAATAATTATAGCAATTAAATTTTTCATTGGCAAAATAAAATTTCATAATTTAAAAGATTCTTTCTTTCACTAAATAGAAAAACAAATCAGGTACATTTTAAAAAATATAAATAAAATAATTAGCAATTATTTTATGTTATCCTTTTTTTACCATAATTTCATAATTAGTAGGGGTAATATTGGCATAAAAAATAATCACTACCTAAAATAATAATAATAATAATAATAAATAATAATTATTTACAGATGAGTTCTTTTCACCATTTCTGCAAGCTGTTCAGAAAATCCCAAATGCTTTTATATAGAGAGAGCTAAGAGGAAAGGACAGTTTCACCTAAAAAGGGACTAGAAGACACAGTTTCTTCTGGCGCCTTTTGCACAGCACTGCGTGTTTAAACACTCTCATCTTCTTGCACAAGCCTTCTTCACTATAATCATATCTAAAGCTAAGGCCTTTCTGGGAAAATCTCGAGGTGTGTGTCTATCATGGAGGACCAAAATGGTACAGCCATTGGGTCTCCGACCCAGTCACCTGGGAGCCCGGAGGCGAAGGGCGGCGACGCCGTTTCGGATGTGACGGGAGCTGTCAGAGTTGAGGCTGCCTTGAACTCTGTCGGAGTTGTTGTCGAAGGAGGAGAAAACTCCGAGGTTGTCGGTTCGGAAACGGGGTTGAAGAAGAAGAGGGGGAGGCCGAGGAAGTACAATATTAATGGGGACCTGCCCCTTTCGCCAGCGTCGGCGCTGGCGCTGGCAGGGATCTCCGATTGCTCCTTTGGGAGCTCTGTGAAGCGAAGCAGAGGACGGCCTCGTGGTTCGGGAAAACTGCAGCTTTTGGCATCCATTGGTGAGACTGAGTTTTCTCATGTTCATGAATGATATTCGTCTTCTTGTAATTAGTAACTGTTCGTTTCAAAGTTGTTTTGTGTGATCAATGACGTCGTGGTTGTTAAAGGTAATAATTACAGAAACCATCCTCAC
This sequence comes from Senna siamea, assembly GCA_031216115.1. Lineage (NCBI taxonomy): Eukaryota > Viridiplantae > Streptophyta > Magnoliopsida > Fabales > Fabaceae > Senna > Senna siamea. The sequence goes on from CM062356.1 coordinate 19,391,578, forward strand.
CAGTTACAGCCCAGAAACTTTGACTCTGCCAGAGAGACCATAACAAAATTCATTTATTTCATTTTCATTTGTCAGTTTAAATTTTTTATGAACTACTCACCCCGCATGATTGTGTTTATCTTCCATTTCTGAGTCTTTTAAGAATCAAAATTTACCTGGGTTAGACATTTTAATGTGACTACTGACTAGTGTGTCTCATGTCTGAATTCTGGAACATGTTTTGGTGAAGGTGGAGTTGTTGCAGACACAGCCGGGGGTGGCTTCACGCCTCATGTAGTGACTGTGAATACAGGGGAGGTATACTAATATCTGAATCTGATGCTTAAAATTATCTCATATATCTATGTCTGTGGAGTGAGGACTATATAACAAGGATGTATGAAAGTGTATATTTTGATTATTTGCAGGATGTGGTGAGTAGAATATCATTATTTTCTCTGAAAGGCCCTCGGGCTATTTGCATACTTTCTGCTACTGGTGCAGTGTCCAGTGTTATCATTCGCCAGCCTGGTTCTTCTGGTGGCATTCTGAGATTTGAGGTGCCATCTCATCTCAAAGTATTTAATTCTCAACTATTTTCATTTTTGCTTTTGGTTGTTTTTGTGTCATATTGTGGTTACATGCAGGGCCGTTTTGAGATTATATCTCTAAGTGGATCATATACAGCGGGTGGCATTACTGGTGGGCGTCGCAAGAGTGGCAGGCTGAGCGTTTCACTGGCAAATCCTGATGGAAGAGTTTTTGGAGGTGGCGTTGAGGGCTCATTGATAGCGGCTGGCCCCATTCAAGTAACAATTTTTTTTTAGAAATATTTATATGTAATTCGCAGAGGATAAGACTTCGAGTAACAATAATTTGCTGGCTTGCTGTCATGTGACTTGACGGTCACAAGTTCAAATTCTGACCTTACCAAAATCTCACCTGAAAAGTTACTTGTAGGAGTCTCGTGCATTAGACTGTCCTTTATTCATATGTAAGACTCAAAGACATAATTAAGTATAACAATATATATCTTCACTTTAACGTAATTAAGCATAACAAGGGTTGGAGAAATTAGAGTTTACTTGGAGGAGGCTATACATAGCATATGCCTTTGAGGGTAATTTAGTAATTACACTTTGAAGCATGGAATGGTTTCTATGCTTTGTAGTTCTATATATGATACCTTGAAGCTGAAACAGATTCTCCATATTAAGTATTCTTTGACTTTGTCCCTGTTCATCAGCTGATTGTGGGAAGTTTCAAGCAAAATATCAGCAGGGAGATCAAAAGAAGACACTCGGTTGGATCTTTTGCTGCTGCTGCCGCCTCCAACATGGCTGGTCATATGGTAGAAGGTGAAACGACTCGACTTGTGACGACAACTAATGGATTATCCGACGATGTCATGTCTGCTCCTGCAACAAGTAATGGAATACACGACAATGTGATTTCTACAACAACCAGTGGAGTTCCAAACAGTGTGGTTCCTGCGACTCACAATATGCACTCTGCCTCTTCAAATGATGGATTGTCCATTGATATTGATATCAGTGAGCCTCGGTTATGAAGAGATGTACAACTACAGCAGCCCTTTTCAACTTTGAATGGAGTTTTCTTCTTTCTTATGTTAGGGGTCGTATTTTATTTCTAGATCAGTACCATATAGTTGCCATCTCGTAACTTAATTTCTTGGTACCTATTTTTATGGTATAGTTGATGTTTCAAGAAGATGGCAATATATTGAACCTGTAACCTCGGATATCAGTGGTCATTGACAAAGTAATTCTTGTGTACAATATAGTGTTTGTATATGTAATAACTCACTGAATATGTACATTTGAGGTTACGTACCAACTCAATCTCACCATTGCATGTGCAAACACTATATAGTGCTCAAGAAAAACTAGTCAACGACAACATATAGAGTATGCGGTCACTCTTTTATGACAATCTACATCGGGGAGACAGCATCCATGAAAATCTTTTTGTTTGTGTTTTCGTCACTTCCATTTTTCTTTTACTTTGTCTGTACTCAAAGGCAATGACGGAGACAATAGTTTCAATAAATTTTGTTGGTCAAAGTATATCAATAATTGTCTCAAGGCTTAAGGTGAGAGTTAAGTTATAGTTAAACTTGCGATGCTAAGGTTAGTTACAGTTAAGCAGGAAGATTTAAACCCTGACTAACAACTATAGTTTTTAATCTAATTGTAAGCATCTAATCTAATAATTAGTATCATAGAGTCAAGGTTAAGAGTTCGATTCTTAATTGAGCAATTATTGAAAAAGAGATTGTTGGCCAATATGCGACAATAATTATTTCATGGTGAAGACTTGTGAAGCTTAAATTAGATGTAATTAAATAAAAAGAGTTGTATTCTGACTAAACATTATAAATTTTAATAATAATAAATATTTGATCCAACAATTTTATCTATATATATATATATATATATAATTCAAGAGCTTTTAAATTTTAGATGACAATACAAATAATTCACATGACAGTGAATAATTTTTACATAAATCAAAGACCTTTTATAAACTTTACATGACCCTTTATAAAATACTCAACTTATTCACTGTGAGTAAGAATATACCATCATACATTAGCAAATAATTGGTAAGTTTTGGCATCAAGAACGATTTGTCTAACTGCTGCAATTTGTGATACAACACCCACTACTGAGAAAACCATAGCTATAGTTAGATTGAACCAGAAAGTGAGGCCTCGCTTGGATGGGTTAAAAGTGAAATTGTAGAAAAGCATAGGTAAAACGAAGTCAAGAGGAATGACACAAAAAGCTCCAATAAAAGAGTTCAAGTCTCCAAAAAAAGGAAGCATGGCAGCTAGAAAAGTGCCAATTACAACAGCGAATGAACGAGAAATCAACCTGGGGATGACATTGCGGGCTGAGAACTCAGGGCTTTTGGGGTCTCCAAATGTTCTCTCTAATATTTCATTTGTAGGCTGCAAGTATACCTGCACTATGCTTCTGAAGTTATCTTTCAGGAAAGATTAAAATACAGAAAATCTTCTTAAACTATAAGTGATATGTAAATAATACTCTTAAACTATACAAATTAGCAACTTCTCAAACTTTATAATTTGTATAAAAAATCACTCTACTAACTTTTTAAAGTGAAATCCTAACAAAACAATATAACTTTAGTAAAATAAATCATACTAAAATATAAAAAAATTTTAAACTTTAAATCTTGTACAAAAAAATTTATTTTTTAAATAATTTGATGTCTCTACTATCTGTTAAGTTTTTGATAAAAAAAAGTTAATAGAAAACTTTAAATTTTGTGCATAAATTGCAAAATTTCAAAAAATTTTATGTTAATTTTTATAGTTGAAAAGATTATCTATACATAACTTATAATTGAAAAGTTATGTGCATTTCAACGTATAATTTTTGTTATCAATAAAGAATCAAGAGTATTACGTGCATGTTACTAGTTAGAAGATAGTGTTTTGGAGTTGAGATTGAGTGAGAGAAAGTTACCACACCAACAGCAGAGAGTTGGGCTATAATGAAAGCGTAGGTGATGACAAAGAACCAATTTGGGAGCAAAGGGTTGCCATTTTCGTCGGAGAAGTTGCTTAAAATGAGACCTGCAGATTCATTCCCGAATGCCCAATAACCAGAGATGGCTACGCTGAAGAAAGTGGATATAATCACAGCATAGCAAATACATAGTCCCTTCAACATCTTCCCTTTAACAGGTGCTGCTAATGTTGCCTGTTATGTAATATGTATGTATTTGTAACCCAACTACAAGATCAAAATAATTAACCAGGCCTTATCAAATGGCGTTAAATTCTATGTCTTTTTTTCTCTAACATTGACACTGTTAATTTCTTAAAAATTTGAAAAAATTCTACAAACCTGGATTTCTGGAATTATTCCATTTCCGTAAGTTGTGGCAATGAGGGCAATACCATAGAACACTCCAAATAAACGGCTATCTGTGTCACCTTTCACAGAATAGTCCTTTTTGGGCCCTTTTGAGGATAGTCCTAAGGCGCAGAATTATAATTAATAATACTGGATATATGAAAAAGTAAAGGAAAGTAGATATATAATATAATAGGTTTAAATGAACATAATTACTCTAAATTATAGATTATAGGAAGATAACCATTCAAATATATAAATTTACTTAAAATTTTTTTAAACTTGGTAATTTGTATAAAATATTTCTTCATTAATTTTTTTATCCAAAATTCTAAAAGAGATAAATAAGTCAAATTATTTAAGAAATTTTTTTTATATAAGACTTAAATTTTAAAGAATTTTTTGTATAAGTTCTAAAATTTAAATAATTTTTTTGTATTATGATATTACTTAATTTTATTAACGTGTAACTTTGTCATTAGAGTTTTAGATGAAAAAAATTAATGAAGAGACTTTTTGCAAAATTTAAAGAAAATTTTCACATTTTAGCCAATATAATATACCAATGTAGATGGAAGCAGCAGTAGCGCAGGTACTATAGGCGAGGCTGAGAAGCAAAGATATAAGATTGATGTGCCTCAATGAGTGAAAAGATGGGATTTGAGCCAAAATCAGCATGAAGCATCCAAATATCACTATGAACTCATAAAGCTTCATACTCCCATTTGGGCTTCCAAGCAGGTAAATCGCCTGCCATGTACGTTATTTTGCAGAGTACAAAAGCTCACAAGTATTATTATTAGTTCAATCAAGATCAATACTCAGCAACATTGTGTATAAATTGTAAAATAAACATAAACAAAGTTTTGTTTTGAGTATTCAAAATTTGACCTTCATGGATATTCCGCCCAAAAGCGAACAGAACACTACAGCGCCAAAGCAGAGCGTGAGTTGAATTGGACCGACGTAGTAGCGACTCCAACGAGGCCCTGCCAATTGCTCAATGCATTATATAGGTGCCAGCTTTGCTTTATGGAAAGATGAAAAATAAAATAAAATAAAATTATAAGAAAATTTTTTATTTTTTATAAATCTTTTATAAAATTATTTTTGAGAGTTTATATTAATATTATTTTTTTTATTTTTATATATATATATATACTATCAATAAAAATATTTTTTTTGTATTTTCGTATTTTAAAAAATAAGAGTTCAAAATATTTTGTAATTGTTTTATATTTTTTATTCTTAAAATATATTTTATTTTTTTATTTTCTATCTAAAAAAGTTTATTTTTAATTTTTAAAAACTTTAATCAAACAGACCTATAATAAAAGAGAATATTTTCTAAATTTAAAAAAACTTAAAAGGTTAAACTATTTTAATAATTCTATAATTTTATTTAATTTTTAATTAAATTTTTTTATAATTTAAAAATTTATAATCAACTTGTTATAGTTATAAAATTTTTTAATTTAAGTCAATATTTTTATTAAATTTTATTAATGTGTTAATCATATATCATATTGACACCGTATGCATAATTTAAATTAATTTACTCAAATAGTACTAGTGGGCTAAAGTGCATGTTAGTATTTTTCCTAATTTTTTAAATATAAAATGAAAGAAACTTATTATATTTTAAAATAATATAATTAGATGATGAGAAATTTTTTTCACTCTACTATCTTGGAACTTCTTGCTATCTCGATTTTTTCATTTCATTTTTTATTTTATATAATATAATATATAGTTTTAAAAACAAATAACTATAAGACTTCAAAAAATATTATACATCATATTTTATGCCAAATATGTAAGTTACTTTTTGTATCATTAATTATTTTTTTATTGATATAAATAATGCATATTTAAAATCTTAAAATAATATAAATTAACAATAATAATAAAATTTAATATAATTTTGACAAACAATTAATAATAAAGACTAAATAAGAAAAATTTTAAATTATATAAATTTAAACTTTAAAGATATAATGAAAAATTAAATGAAATTATAAAAATTACAACAATAATTTAACTAACTTAAAATTATAAAAATGATTTTTTTAAAAAATATTATCTTACAATGAACATATACCTAAAATGTCGCGAGCCATGTCAGTGAAACGGAGTTGGCGACGACCCAAATGAGCATGGTGTTCAAGAACCAGAGACATTAAATTGTAAGCATAGAAAGTGACGGCCGCTCCGATGACCAAGCAAAAGATCCCAGCCGTCCATCCAAGAAACTGAAAAGCATATGGAAGGCTTAAAAGTGCTGGAGCAACTATTGAAGTCGTCAAATGGTACCCACAATGCAACCACGAACCTGTGTAATAATTACACAGTAATATTAATATTATTGTTAAAATTACAAGATTAAGAAAAGTCAAATTAACAATAATGAGTAAGGATGATTGGGTATGAATAAGATACTATAATATTTATATTTATATTTGAATTTGAACATATAGAAAAATTAATCTTCATTTTTAACTTATAAACTTGTTTAGTAGAAAAAATTATAAATTATTTTTTAAAAAAATAATAACTTATTTACATATAAATTTATAAAAAAATACAAGTTACATTAATTATATCATATAAATTTTAGATATATAATTAATATAAAATTTTAACAAAATTAATTTACAAAATTATCAAATATAATAATTTATATACTTATATTAAAATAAAAATATAATTTATATTTATATTTATATTTTATTTCATAGAATAAAATAAATATATATTTATAATATAAAAATAATATTTAAATAATTTATATATAAAGAATCTAAATATCATTTTTCTTAAACTCAGACATATATTTTAATACATTGACTCAAATTCAAATTTGATAAATAAATTTTACATATATTTATATAAAGTATGAATATTTTAATTATCTATTTAAACATGACCAATAAATAATAAGAGTCACCTACTTTATTTTTAAAAAAATAATTTTAAATTTGAGCCTTCTTTATAAAAACACATTAATTGACTTCTAATTATATGAATCAAAATTTAATAAATTTATAAATATTAATAATTTTGATTAATATTACGTGATCTTATGTAAGATCTTACCACAAAACTAGAATGACGGAAAACAATATTGAAGCAAAACAACTGAAACCACAAATCTGAAGAAGATGACAGGAACCACATAAGTAGAAGAAAAAGTTCAAAACTCTGCTTTTGGGTCTTTTTTTTTTTCAAAAAAAAATTTCTCAGCTTCCTAGGTTTGTTGAGATTATCTAATCCCTCTGATCTTGCTTACAAGGTTGCGATCCAACCCCGATCCCAACCAAATTCAATCCTGTGCAAAATCGAACTAGATTTTGGCATGCAAGATCGTTATGATCCTATGATTTTACAAGCGATCTTAATAACACTGATTTCAGTTAAAAGAAAAAAATGAAACAAGATATGGACTAAACTGGAATGGACATGAACCTCTGGATTTCAGGACAAAGAGAGCGCCTGCATCTATATCATGTTGATGAGGTTCATGAATTGCTGTTGAGCTTGGTACTTGCACACTACCCATCTTCCTCTGTTTCTGATATTATCGTTAAACTTCTCTTGTGGTTGATGCGATGCAACCATGTATATATGTATATATGAATTAAGTTAGGATTCTTTTTTCTTTTTTCTTTTTTGCTAGAAGTAGAGAGTAAAACAAATTAAAGTAACAAATAAGTCAACAAGACGGCTGGAACATAGAAAATAGACGTTGGCCTCTTGTTGGAACATTCTACGCTAGCTGGATACAAAACAAAGCTACACATTGCCATATGTAGATTGATGTGTTTCCGCCAATTATAAAAATAAGAGTGCCATTTTTATTCTAATTCCCTTTCAAATATTGCATCCTATTTTAAGAGTGGTAATGAAAGGGATACATTAATTCGAAATTATGGGATAGGTTATTGGTGACATTTTTTAGATTTTAATAAAGTAGGCAAAAATTCAATTACTTATATATATATCTATAATATTTTTGAGATCTTCTAGTCATTTCTCTCATAAAATATATATTATATAATATAAAATTTAAAATAAAATATATTATGTGAAAAATGAGAGAGAGAAAATAAAAATATTACAAAATTAAATAATGAATAGTTATCTTGAAAGGTTTAGAAATTCTTTGTTCCTCCTCTTTGGAAAGTATGAATTTAGGAATGATTAGTCCACCCTCATTATGCTCAATTATCCTAAATTCCTTCTCCTTTATTTCAAGTATCTGAATCATCACTGTCTCTGATCTGCTGCCTTCATTTTCGCTGCAGGAAGAGTCGTCCGATTTTGAGGCTCGATCCATGTCCTCATCAGCGTGTTTGACTCTTAATATGTCTCTATAAGATTATCTTTTTGGCAAAACTTCAAGTTCCTCTATTCTCTCTTGGTTGTTTAGATTGAAGGAAGAGGAGACACCATCAACCGTGTTTGCATTGCCTATGCCTTTGAGTTTCTTGGTACTCATTTGAAGCATGTCTAATTCTTCAAGGGATTTTTCTTGGTCGTCCATGAGGATCACTTCAAATTTCAGTTTTACCAAGATGAATAAAAATCTTCTATTTTGGAATTGTCGTGGGGCTGGCAGCATTGAAGTTAAAAGACATGCAACGATGTTTATGCGACAATCCAAACCTAATATATCAGTGTTGGTGGAAACTAGAGTAAATGCTGAACAAGTACCTTCTCTGTTTAAAAGTCTTGGTTTTACAGCATCAACAGTAGTTGAAGGGCAAGGCTTCTCTGGGGGCATATAGATCGGATGGAAGGATGACATCCTTCAGTGCTCCTTCATTGAAATATATTTCCAATTTTGCCACTTATCAATTGAATATCCTAACTCTGAAAAGTGGCTTTTAACAGCCATATATGCTAGCCCAAGAGAGGAACTCAGAAACCAGTTATGGGAAAAAATTAGCCATATTGCCACAGCTCATGAGAAATGGCTGCTGGCAGGTGACTTCAATGATATCTGCAGTGTGTCTGAGAGAAAAGGGGGTGCCAAACCAAATATTCGAAGATGCAACACATTCAATAACAGAATTGAAGACTGTGGCTTTTTGGAACTTAGTGCAGTAGGATCTAAGTTTACTAGGAGAGGTCCTCAAATTGGTGCGCCCTTTGTAACCCCACTATGGAGGGCCCCTTTTCCGGAAGCTTTATTAAGGGTCTTACTTAGAGTAGACTGTTCGGACCATCATCCCATCCTAGTTATGACTAATGGATGTCCTACAAAATTTGTACCAAGACCCATTCGCTTTGAAGCTGTGTGGCTTACCCATGAGAGTTTTAATAACCTTTTGGTGTGTAATTGGAACAATGCATCCCATATTAACACCAACTTAGATAGTAGGACCATTGCACTCAAAGAATGGAATAGGAATGTATTTGGGGATATCTGTAGAAGGAAAAACTGCATTCTTGCATGGCTAAATGGCATCCAAAACAAAATTTAAACGAGCAAGAAGCCCTTGAATCATTTATCTAAGCTCGAAGCTAATCTCCAAAAATAGCTAAGAGAATGTCTTCGGCAGGAGGAAATTTTATGGCACCAGAAAGCAAGAACGCAGTGGATCAATGATGGGGACCGAAACACTAGATACTACCACCTAAAGACAATTACTAGAAGGGTGCGAAATAAATACTACATGATTAAGGGACCAGGAAGGTAATTGGGTGGAAGATGAAAAAGAAATCAAAACCTCAGTGGTCAAATTCTTCAAAAAACTTTTTAAGGAAGACACATCTTGTGCTAAATACCCCCCAACAGGAAAAACCTTTCCAAAATTATAGAATTCCCATTATAGTGGAATGGAGACCCCAGTTACAAGAGATAAAATCAGATCAGCAGTCATGTCCATTGGTGTGCTTAAAGCATTAGGTTTAGATGGTTTCCCTGCCCTCTTTTATCAATAATATTAGGATAAGATTGGTGACTGCGTAGTGGAAACCGTTTTGGCATTCTTCAATGGCCAGTTAGACATTAGAGAAATTAATGGTACCTTAATTGTCTAATCCCAAAGAAAGAAAAACCAGAGTTTGTCTCTGAATTTCGACCACTTTCCCTATGCAATGTTGTATACAAGATAATCTCAAAATTAATTGTTAAAGATTAAAACCCATACTCCCGAAAATTATTTTCCTATTTCAAGTTAGTTTTATATTGGGAAGGCATATCCAAGACAACATTGTCATAGCAAAGGAAATGCTACATATTACGCATAGATTGAGAGGTAAGAAAGGGTTCTTTATCATGAAAGTGGATTTGGAGAAGGCATACGACCACATGAGATGGTCTTTCATTGAAAATGTTCTCCTATAAGCTCAATTTCTAGCTAGTTTGACAAAGTTAATTTTAAAATGCATCTCCTCGGTTTCAACCCAAGTGCTTTGGAATGGTGGGAAGACAGAGAGGTTTGAACCAACTAGGGGACTGCTTCAAGGGGATCCCCACTCCCCTTATATTTTTGTCTTAGGAATGGAAAATTTAACTCAGATAATTGAGGAAGCTGTTGAAAAGGGAGAATGGATTCCATTTCGCTTAGGTTGATCGGGACCTAAAATCTCACACCTAATGCTTGCGGATGACCTACTCCTAGTAGGTGAAGCTTCCATGAATCAACTCTCCATACCCTCAGAGACTGCAAACACGCAACAGAGGTGTGGGTAAAATTAGTACCACTATTAGACAGAATATCCTTTTTCACCAATGACACCCAAACAATGGCTACATGATAATCTACGTAACACAAAATGCCAGTTTGGTGAACGACCTTGGAACATTACCTTTGTTGCGGCTTGCTGGTTTGTATGGAAATGGAGGAATGAAAGAATCTCAATGCTAACTTCCTCCCCCTTGGAACCCAATCACTCTCATTTGTAACTTTATAGTTAATATTACCTCTGCTCAAGAAAATGCTCTTCCACAAGACCTCAAAAATTGCCAACTGAGGGTGGTGCGCTGAGGGCTGCCGGATGTGGGGTGGGTCAAGGTGAACTGTAACGAAGCGAGTAGGGGAAACCTTAGTTGCGCGGGCAGTGGTGCCTTAGTCCGAGACTCAAATAGCAACTGGGTTGCAGGATGCAGCAGAAACGTCAACTGGTGTTCATCCTTTATGACAGAGCTATGGGGTGCAATCGACGAACTAGACTTAGCTTGAAGCTTGGGGTGTCGCCGAGTGATTTTAAAGCTGAATTCGACCGCCCTTGTAAAGAGAATTCTTAAGCTACAACTAAAAATGAAACTTGATTCCTATCTGCTCGAGAGAATGGACGATTACTGCCTCTCACACACAACGCGAAGGGAATACCTACATAGACTGCCTTGCTAACCTTGGTCTCTCGTCTGAGCTGGGTGTGTACTACTAGGTTCGACCTCTTGAGGCCATAAGGTTGAAACTAATCTTTGATGCTTGTGGGTCATATGTGGCCCATGGTGTTCCCTGAGCTTGTATCTTGCTATGTTGTTTGTTTTGTTTTCTGGGCTTAGGCCCCATTTGCTTACCCAAAAACTAACCAAAAGTTAAAAAAATTTCTATTATTTAATTTATTATTTTATAATATATTTCAAAAATCAAAGAAAAATGTTAAGAATCTAGGATATATATATATATATATAAATTTAATTACTTATTATTTCCACCTTTACAAAAAAAAAAAAAACTTGGTTGTTTTATGGATAAGAAGAAATGCTTATAGAGGCAAATATTACTGTTCAATTACTATAAATTTTCTCAGGAGGACTAACTACTAGTTAAATAAAACATTTGAACTTTTGCCCATAAAATTGCAAAAACTTAATTTCAATACCTTGAATCAATTGACCCAATCCATTTGGACAAGATTAAAATCATTTAGTCACTCATGCTTGATATTTTGTAATTATTTATTTGATTTACTTTCATTAACAAACTCGGTTGTAAGTCCAATTTCCAAGTTTACATTATATTGACTTGTTTTCAAATATATATATATATATTTGAAAGTAAATCAAATGGATAAAAATTAACATATATATATGATTTAGATAATTTATTTTTTATAATTAATTTTTTCTTTTAAAAAATTTATATATTTTATTTCCATTAAAAATTTTGATATACAAAATATAAGTTCTCTTGGTATGTAAAATTTTTAAATTTGACCTCCCTAGGACAATATCATCCAACCCAAATCGTAGATATTGCTCAATTTTAATTTGGGTACAGCGTGGCCCTGAAGCCACGGAAAACTAGATTGGGATTTGTGGGGGAAAAAAAAAACGGGAGATCAAGAAACGCGTAATGCAGTGGTGTTTTCGGTAGTGTTTCTTGTAACATAGCAGTCCAAGAAACCCTACCAAAGAAACGCGAGGTTTCGTCAATATGTTTTGCCTACGCAAAATTCGAGTTTAGGTGAAGTCACTACTTCCCATCTCTCTTCAGCGTTTTCGTCGTTTTGATTCCATAATCACTGTTCATCTTGAATTGTTTCAACGTTACTGGTTATGATAATTTCGACGAAATTGAAGAGTTACTGTAGGATGCATTTGTATTTGTTGGTTTGTTTGTTTGTCATGTTGTTGTTCTTCTAAGGCTTACCTTGTTTGACAACATTTTGGGAAAACTCGGGAAACTAAAATGGGATTTTGATATTCCTTGCGCAAAAACTCTGTTGAAATATCGTTAGTTTGAATTGCTTTTTCTCAAATATTTAACTTGAAAGCCAAGTAACACATTAAAGGGTGCTAGAAAACCCGAAGCAGTTGCGGGGGTCTTGCCTAAGAAGTTTCAATTGCCGAATCTGCCAGTGAATAATAAATGTTGTATAGTTGTTTACTTTTGGACAGTACATATGATTTGAATTTAAGTATGTTTCTTTATTACTTTCCCTTTAATTATTTGGAAAAGCCAATTGAAGGACTAGAGTTTGAAGTTAAAGTAAATACTTTTATATACACTCATATTCAAAAGGGAATGATGTCGTTTTTTGAGAGTGTGGTGATGATATCTTACTTTGCTATCATTCCATGTATGACATGAGCAGTTGGCGCCATTTTTATTTTGCAATTAAAATGAAATGATCATTCCTCAGTGCTAAAAATGTGGGTATTAAGATACTCCAAAAAAGGTGCAATTTCTTTACTTTGCTGTTGATTTTAGAGGACACTTGGCCTGTCAGGCACAAAGTCAATATGGAATAGCACGACTTTAGGTCGTTTTTATCAGCCTCTGTTGCTTCTTGTTGATTCAAGAGAGTGTGAAATTACTGTCAGAAGGTGACAGCAAAGATGTTAATGTTTCTTGGAAAAAGCCCAGCATATGCTGGATATGATAGGGTTCTATCTACATGGTAGCTTAATTCTTAGATATTTCTGTATAAAATGAAAGTAGATAAAAAATGAAACATGTTGAATGTGTTAACTTAAATAACTATGATTTAGAGTATTGGCAAATAACAAGAGACCTAATTTCCTGCAACTAACCTGTACCCAAATATGTTTTCTTCAAGGGAATTGGCTTGGTACAAAAACAACATTGCAACCAAATGTAAGTCTGAAAATTTCTCAAATAATTTGCTAATTATTTTGCATCATGCAACTAGTGTGTATATGTGGAAAATATAACTAGCACCCTGTAATGATGTTATGTTGTCTCTCTAATGCTTATTTCATGGCATGTCAAGGATTTTGCTTGTATTTCTACGTCTTCAGAAATTCATTTTGGTAGATTTTCACGTTTGTGGCATGCAGTCCTTGAGTTGGAAGGATGCCATCAGAATCTGATAAATGGGGATGGAAGCATGTCAGTGTGTTTGGTGGTTTTGACAAGGGAAGCGGTACAAAAAGATGGAAATGCAATCACTGCAATCTACGATATAATGGATCTTATTCACGTGTTAGAGCCCATCTTCTTGGTTTTTCCGGTGTTGGAGTCAAAAGCTGTCCAGCAATAGATAGGTCTTTGAGAGAAGCATTTCAGATCTTAGAGGAAGAGCGGATTGCTCGGAAAAAGAAAAGAGTTTCTGGAATTGTAAATGTAAAACATGGCAAACGTATTCGGACTTCCCGCCCTAATCTCATCTGTGTCGCCAAAGAAGATGTAGATGACATATTGGCAAGATTCTTTTTTGCTGATGGATTAAATGCGAATATTATCAACTCCACTTACTTTCGTGAGATGATAAAAGCAGTAGCAGCTTTTGGCCCAAGCTATGAGCCCCCATCAATGCATGAATTATCTGTGCACTTTCTGAGAAAAGAGAAAGAAAGGATTGAGAAATCAGTGGCTCTTGTTAGGGAGTCTTGGCCACATACAGGATGTACGATATTGTGTGTTGGCCATTTAGATGGTATGCTGGGATGCTTTCAGGTTAATATATTTGTATCTAGTCCTAGGGGACTCTCATTCTTGAAAGCAATGAGTGTGGAAAATGTTGATGCTGCAGGTAATTCTGCTCTTGCTGGTATCCTTTGTAACACAGCCGTGGAAGTTGGGCCTACAAATGTGGTTCAGATAGTTTCACATCTAGGCAATGCCAATACATATCCAGGAGGATGCCATATACTATCTGAGTTCCCACATATATTTTGGTCTCACTGCTCCTCATATTCAGTCCATATTTTGATGGAAGAAATAGCTCAACTGGACTGGGCAAGACCTGTCATCTTATGTGCCAAAGAAATTGAGAAATGTATAATCTCATTTCAGAGCTTCTCTCCCTGTGTCTTCACTCAAAATTTGAAAGAGTTCTCTGACTCACTGTTTTCTAAAATTGCACCTTCCAGTTTCACTGTCCAGAAGATACTTGAGCTAAAGCAAGAATTCCTGGAGGTAGTTGCAAGGGAGGAGTGGAAGCAATGGAAACTTAGTATTCCAGAGGATGTTGGGAGTGTTGAAGGAGCCATTTTAGGTGAAGATTTCTGGAACAGAGCTCATATGGTGTTGCAAATATGTGAACCTTTTATTAGATTGTTTGCTGCCCTTAACATTAATAAGTGCATCATGGGTGATGTCCATGAGTGGCGTGTACAGGCTATTGATGCTATGAAGAGTATGGGAATAGGTAGTGGTGTATTGAATCAACTAGAAGAGTTGATAGAGAACAGATGGGATGTGCTGTTTTCTCCTCTTCATTCTGCAGCTTATATATTGAATCCAAGATATTTTGGCAGGGGCCAAACTAAGGATAAAACCATAATGAGGGGTTGGAAGACTACATTAGAGAGATATGAGTGTGAAAGTGCAGGCAGACGAATCCTCAGAGAGCAGCTCAGTTCTTACTGGCATCTTGAGGGATCCTTAGGAGACGAAGATGCTGTGGATTGTAGAGATAAAATGGACCCAGTTGCATGGTGGGAGAACTTTGGTTTTGAAATACCGCAATTGCAAACACTAGCTATAAAAGTTTTAAGTCAGGTTTCTAGTGTCATAATGTGTGAAGAGATATGGCCAGATAAAGGTAATTCATGCCAAGAAACAGCCTCTGGGTTGGGAGCAGAGAGACGGGATGACATTGTTTATGTACAAAACAATCTAAGACTTCAAGGTCATAAAATGGATTTTTCGGCTCTGCATCTGATTAGAGAGATATGATGCTGAACTCCACCTGCAGCAATTATGATCTCAGTCCTTGAGATTGAGGTGAGCTTGATGTGAATAGTTGGATTTTTATCTCTCTGCCTTTTTCATCATTTTCTATGGAAGTCTCATGTACAACAGGAAAAAAAAAAAAAGAGAGATAAGAAAGAAAGATGTAACTAGTTTAGATATGTGGAAAATATGTGGACTCTGATGATAATAGTTCTGTGGAAGCTTGGTCAATTATGCTGTGTTGCTGTGACAAATTTATTTATGCGCATTTTTGCTGCAGTCGGGGGAGGGAGTAGAGCTGTTGTTCCCATCTTAACATGATTGTGAAATTTGTTTATTCTAGCTGATATCTAATAGTACTTGGATTGGAGATATTGAGTGCTGAACCTTATAATATCCCTTTCTGGCCTAAAATCATTATTCTAGTATACGAATAATGATGGAACTCAAGTGATTTGAGAAATCCTTCTCAAAAGTTAACTATTGAAGGAAAAGAACTAAGTCACTAAAGTATCCTATTAAACATTCCATTCTATTCGATATGGGACTTGAGTAATCTATATTATCTTAGAGACATTTCATACTATCTCCATCTCCGTCAAATAACAAATGGGATAGTACTTGGTTTCAGTTAACTTCGTTGTTTAGGGGAGAAGAAACCAAACACATCTGTTTGGCAAAATTCTTATCCTTGTTTTTCTGCTTTCGCATCTGTTTTATCACTGCTTTACGCCTTGGTCTGATATGCTTGTATATTTCACATATTTACAAAAAACCAGATTTCATTTTTAGACAGTGCAGCACAGAACAGTTAGGCATGGATAAAAACATCAACTTTGTGTCTCCTAGAGATTTGGGCATGCAGTAAAACTATGTATCGACCAAAATTTGTTTGACATATATATGTATATATGTTGCCACTGTCTATAGTCTATACATATCATTCCATTGGGTTACTCAGTCATGCTCTTCGACATAAACACAAAGATGAGTAGTGTAGGCTAATCCAGAATATCTGCTAAGCGTAGAAAGTAATTATTGTATATGAATAGCTCTTGAACAATCTTCTGATTTTTATTTTTTTTTGGTCTGAAAACAATGTTCTGATAAGCCATTGTAATTAGCACAAAGAAAAGTGGAATTGTTTCAATCAAAGGAGAAGGATTTTTTTAAAGAAAAAGAAAAAACCTGTGGAGATAAAGGGAGTGGACCTAAATTGCTTTATATCTACATAGAAATCTAAAGCAGAATCTGTTAGTGAGGCATGAAACTACATATCACAATTTAACCTTATTAAATTAGCAATTAATTGAATTGCATTTGTTGTATATGGAAATGGGGTCCGAAACTAAATGAAATGAGATTTGTCGGTAATGGCATTATTAATAAATTGGTCAAAATGCTCGAGAAGGATTATGTGGGTTGAGCCCAAAAACGAAAAAAAGAAGCATTTGTCACTTGTCTCTCACCCCAAAGTTAAGAAATTGACTAATTGAAATTTGGCTAGATTTACGGAAATGATCAGATTTATATGTAATTTTTTATATTTTTTATATTTGATTATTTATTAAAATAAAATATGTAATTAATTTTTTAAATTAATCATAAAAATATAAATTATACATGTATAATTTTTTTTATTAAATTATTAAAGAATTTGATGGTAAAAATATAAAAATTATAGTTAAATTTTTTCAAAAAATAAATCTTGACTATTCTCTTTCCCCAATTCAATTTTTTTTACATACGGCTTGATATATATTTATTCTGTGCATGATGTTCCAAGAGCACCCACCACCTATTAAAAATAATTAGTAGCATTTATAAATTGAAATTATAATCTCTGACTGAGCCATCAATGGTAGTAGATTGAGGAACCATGTTCACCCATTAGCCATCCAGAAACTAAAGCTAGTGAAATATTTCTAATCAGATGATTATGTTTCTTTGTTTGGGCAATATAGGCATATAGTAGGACCAAGAAATCAGATTTAATTGCTTATTATTTCCTTCTTTTTCATGCAATTAAAGAAAAAGATAGATTCGGACAAATTAAGTGGTGGTAGTTGGTTAGTTAGTCATTAATAAAATTTTAATCAATTACGTAAGAGTATTGAGTAACAAAATCCTATTTATATAAGATTGACTTTAAGGGATGTATTCTGATTTTTGTCTATAATTATTTTGTGAAGTAGGTAGGTCACACAGAGTCTATTAATTAATTTTTGCTCCTCCCCTTTTGGAGATTAAAATACCGAGTCTTTAATTAAGAAAATGAAAATGAACATGAATGAGACATATTAACTTAACAGATACAAATATTCAACTAACTTTTGATTATTGCGAATTGGGTCGGGCCAACTATCATAATCAAAAGTTAACTGTTCGAAGAGAAATTATTAAATTTGATTACATGCACAATTCGCACCTAAACTTGTCAAGGTTTGTTGTGTTGAAAGTTGTGGCTATTTAAGATGAATTTGTTTATTATTTATTATTTATTCCTTTTATTCCTAAGAAAAGAAATTTGGGGCTGTTGGCTTTGACTACAAAAGTTACTCTGATTTTTCTTCATTATGTCAGGCATTAGAGATGGTGAATGGAAACAGGAACATCAAGGTTAAAAGTTCAATAATACAGTAATGAAAAGGTGTCTAAAGGTTGGAGAACAAATGGACATGTCCTTTTTGTTTTAATGGAAGTGTTACTATTTGTTCTAATAAAGCAAAAGCCATGTATTGTATGTAGGGTTTAAATTTAAAAACAAAAAATTTAAATACAAATTTTATATTTTTATTATCAAATTTTTTAATAAAAAATTAATACGTATAGTTTATATAATTTATATTTTTCATAATTAGTTCTTTTTAAAAAAATTTACATATTTTATTTTAATTAAAAATCTAATAATAAAATTATAAATAATTGTATATAAATTTATTCCTTAAAGATACATAGGACCTAATCTAGCAATCATCCTTAATTTCAATCTTTTCATTGAGGAATAACTTTGGGCATACCTCTTTTCAAAAAATTCATTTGATCTGTGTTAATTTGTACATATTGCATGCATGATTGAATTTTATTAATTCTTCTTTCATTTTTGTTACCTTTTTACTGAAAATACTTTAGATTAATTCATTTGTTTAATAATAAGTAGTTAGATGAAGTGATAAGTAATCTTTTTTTTTAAAATAAAGTTTTAAGTTTGAATTTTATACTTAAAAATAATACTATTGAAGAGCCATATGTTCTTATTATAAAATTTTAATTAATTCAAATTAAATTAATTAGATTCTAATACACTTCTAAATATTAGTAATTTTAACAAAAGAAATTACTTTTTTCTTACACAATAAAAAGGGAGAAAAAAGGAAAAACGTACTTAATTATCCCTTAAATTATAAAATTTGAAAAATATTCCTTCCTATTTACCTTAGTGGTTATTTGTTTGAATTTTGTAGATCATATTCCACCTTCTGCACAAGAAGGGTAAGTTCTATTTAGCTTAATATATGGTTAAACCCTGTTCAGTGTGAGTTCAAATCTTCACACAGAAGTAAAACTTTTTTTTTCTCAGACAAAGTGAAAAACAACTTACGTTTTCTGACTTTATTTTTCTTAAATATATATACATAAAGAGATTTATCAATAAAAGTTAAGTTTAATAAAAATAATTAGTCTCACACAATATAAAAAATTTGATTGTAAATTTTTATTAAAAAAAGTATTTACATTTAGTATTTAATAATATTTCAAAAAATAATGTCTCCAGTAAAAAAATACCTTTTAAAAAAAAGATATTTGAACATTTTGTTTTAGCATATTCCCAAACAAGTAATAATAATTAATAATAATAACAATAATGATGATGATAAAACATATAACAGAAGGGTAGAAGTTTGACAAAATGACAGACATGACTCCTAAATCAAGGGTTTTGTTAAGTGTGAAGTGATTAATTAAGTAGAAGCCTCACATTAATAGCATTAATATTGATGTGTGGCTCTAACTTTGATGCCATTAATTGATAGCTCAGAATCACATGATTAATTAGTTGTCCAAACTTCAAGTGACTATATATATACTATATGATGACTTCAACTTCCAAATAAACTATTAAATTAATTAACTTTTGCTTTCTTTTAATTACGCTGTTAGTAAGTAAAACTAGCTCACATTAATTGGCATATATATATATAGTCTTACTGAATCTCACTCCAAGACTTTTTTCAATAAATTAATAGTAAGTAAAACTAGCTCACATTAATTGGTATATATATTTATATATATAGTCTTACCGAATCTCACTTCATTCTGAACGAGACTTTTTCAATAAATTAACTATGATGGAAGATAACTCCCCACAAGACTTTACTTTGCATAGTCACATAGAGACATGTCAACTCAATGACCTAAAATTTCAATTAATTAACTATATTTGGAATATTTTAACTTTAGTCTTTACTATTAAACCATATATATATATGTATGCATATATATATATATATATGTCATAGTATAATTAGTTCTATTTTATATCATTTAGTGGAGAAGGAAAGAAATATCATAATTGTGTGTGATTTTGGTCTTTTTTCAAAATTGTAAAAGAAAGGTGCATGTATGTGTGCAAGATCTTGTGTTTGAATCTTTTTTTTTTTTAATGTCTATTTTGAGTTGCTACTTGTCTCATATATATATATATATATATATATTCATTTTCAAATTGATTGAAAATAAGTTATGACACAAAGTCATATGATTCAATAGTGAAGGGATTGAGTAGCTTGTACAATATTTTCTCGTACTCTTGTGTATTAGTATGGACCATTATAATTTATAATGAAAATCTTCATTATCAATTTAAATTTAGCACCAAACCACTATTTTTTTTTCTTTTTGTGCAAAAGTGGGTGTGACTAGTGAGCTTACACAAAGCTCTAGATTTCAAACAGTGCGCCTCCTATTTTAGTCATTTGACATTGGATGTGCTACTCTTATTAATTCTCATAGGGTTGACCATTCTCGCATCTATAATTTAATCCGATTTTACAAATATTAATTAATGTTAAAATACATCATAGATAAATATAAAAAAAAAATTTACAATATGATGAACTAAAATTTAAATACTCGTATTTGTAACAAAAAATATTTATCAATACATGACAGTATTTTAAATAAATTTTTTTTAATAAATAATACTTATATAAAAAATAAATAAGTATTGCTATTATCACGAAATATTGTAACTTATAATAAAGAGGAAAATTTTATTTTTATCATTGAAAAAAATGATAATGTTTAATTTAATCTTTTACAAATTATTCTCTTTAATTTAATCTCTCAAAAATAAAAATACTTTTAATGTTATCCTTTTAGTTGAACTATATTTATATCTTAATGTTTTATTTAACAAAATATTGAATAAAATTTTTTTTATTAATGTAAAAATTATAGATAATAGATAATTCATATCATATGAAAAAAATTTATGTATATAATTATCTAAATCAATATTAATTCTCAAATTTCTATTAGATATGCAATTACTAAAAAAAATTAATGTATATATGCAATTGGACAATTTTGATTTATATTTTGACATTTTATTTTATGTAAATTAATGTGTGATAGATGAGACAGTCATGTTATCAACTAAATTATACTTTAACATTAAATTAAGTAAGAAATTATGGATAAAGTTTAGATAAAATAATAACATTGAAAGTATTGTCATCTTTGAAAGACTAAATTAACGAAAATAATTTATAAAAAATTAAGTTAAAAGTTACCATATCTAAAAAGACTAAAATAGAGTTTTTCTCTATGATAAATTACAAAATGTTATAACTCATCAAGTTTTTTTTTTTCTAAGTTAAACTTTCTACATTCTTTTATAAAATCCTGAGCATATGTCTTGTTTAACTGCCACATTAAAAATTATTGCTAGTGAGAAAACAGTTTAGAGCATTTTGTGCCTAGATTGAGATGACTTGTTAGTAAATGGGTTGATCGGTCCCCAGATTCTCCAATTATATCTTTTATATATTAAGGGGAAAAAAATAATAGTTAATGAAGGGAAATTAAGAACATTTAATGGGGTTGCCTGCCTTTCCCTGCACATGCTGGGTTTGCACTTAAATTATTGAGAGGATATATATCATCACCATTACTATAACTCCCAATATGGCTTTCATCACCATTATTGCTAGACAAGCTTGTCCCTGCCCTCACCACACTCTCTTGCACTCCCTCATTTCACTCCAACATTTTAAGAAAGATTAAATAGCATATTAACATATATATATATATATATATGTATATGTACATGTGCTTGTAGTATCTTAAGGACTAACGAGATCAAATAAAAAAGCAAAAGACTAAGATCTAGGCAAAAAGACAGATGCAGGCACAAGCATATGAAGAGAAAAGTCTGGCGGGGATCTTCTCATAAGCAAAGACTGGGAGAGCATTGTGAACACTTAAACGTGTTTGAATTCTTTGTATTTGAAAAGTAGTGCATTTTTTTACATTAAAAGAATAAAAAAATTTGATCCAAGTTAGGTCTTTGTTAGTGTGTCCTTTATTTTTTATTTTTTATCTTTCTCTTAATGTAGAGAAATTTATCATTTTTTTTAAATATAGATGATCTAAAATTACACTCAACTTGGCAAAGATATCGACACAAAAATTTGCTTCATGAAAAATATGATTTGCTTTATAGGCAAATGAGAAGTTTATATTTTAAAAATTAAAAAAAATACACATTTGTGCATGAAAAATCTTTAATATATCTATATTATAATATCTTTAAAATCTTTTAGTAATTGGTCTAACAAAATATATAATATAAAATTTAAAATAAAATATATGATATGAAGAGAAAAAAAAAGTAAATATAGTGAAAATTTAAAAGAGAATAGTAAAGAGTTAAATAAATTTTAATTATTTAATTATTATTTTAAAATATAATAATTATTATTTTATAATACATTTTAAAAACTAAAAAAATGCCATATATTTTTGTACATGCTAAACATCTAATTTGTGTGTGTATATATTTTTTCTATATTTAAAAATGGAGTTGGCATTTTATAATTATTAATTATTAACTTTCCCCTTTTTGTGCTAATACATGTGAGGGGGAAATTGGTGTAGTTGGAATGTCGTTAAATCAAATGGAGTAAGTAGGAAGAGGGCACTAACGAAACATTGAAATTTGAGAATGGTTGATCCATGAGTCATGAGTTCGTAAGATGTATAAGAAAGCAGCACAAATTAAATGGACACATGAGATGTCTGAGCTGATGTGGGTATGACATTCTTAAACAAAGCCAATAAAGGATTGTGCCAATCAAAATGATCATGTTCTCACTATCAATGTCTCAACATATATATATATATATATAAAACAACATCTTTGTGAAATTTCTTTTGACTAATTATAAAGTAATCTCAAGCAAAACATACATCTACTGCCATTACATGCGGAGTGATTGATTGGCTTCCACTTTCACACTCAAATATATATTATTGCGTGTCACATAAAATTAACTTCTTCAATGACTAATTTTTTTTAAGATGCTGTTATTCAAAAGTTTATTAAATTTAATTAATTTAGTTTCAATTAATTAAAATTTTATAACAGAGATAAAGACTTTACTTAAAAGAATAGAATATAATTAATTTAGTATTGAAAGTTGAAACTTTTTGGTAAAAAATGCTAAAAAAAATGAAACATAATAATTTAATTTTATTAATTTTTGTATTTCTGCTGGGAATTTAGTGTAATTGCTGCATAATTAAAGAAACATTTAGAGCTGTATCATGTGTCAGGTATCAACCGTAATGACAGATGTACAAGTGTCATATGTAGAATGTTATGAGAGAGAGAGAAGATCCCCTTCACGTCGTGTATAGTTGCGTAGCATCATATAATATTAAATAATTTCAGATCAAGTCCCAAAAATAATATTAAATAAGTGCTTTTTTAAGCCAAGGAATTAGTTAAAATTTTATTTAATTAATTGATAAAATTTTTAGATATTAAAAATTAATTTTTTCATTAATTTTTTATAAATTTTAAATTATTATATTTTTTAATTAATATATTAAATTATTAATTAACAAAATTTATTAAATAATTATAGAGTATTTTAGTCTTTCAAGATCAAATCCCAAAAATAATAAAAATAAGATTAAAATACATATAACATCCTTAAATTTTAATTCTTTTGCATATAACATTCGTGAATTTTGAAATTCAACAAAGAATACTCCTAAACTTTTCAAAGCTTGTAAATAACATTTTTTATTAAATTTTTTTGTTCAATTTTTAACAGTTAGAGGCCATGTCACGTAAGTAAAAATGCTAAGTTTGACCCAGGGGTATTTTCATTTTTTTTCTCTTTCTTCCACTGCCTTCTTCTTCTTCCTCCTGTCACCGATAACAACGACCAAGCGAATATGAACAAAAACACACAAAATCATTGGTCTTCTCTTATGCGAGATCTATGTGGTCATTCACGTCTTCTCCCTTTCTCTATCTGTGCAAAATCACGAGGGTTTGTTGATGTCTTCTCCCATTCTTCGTTTGACGAATATGAATGGCCGCACACGAATGGATGGCAAGGCAAGGCCCGATCAAATCTATTGAGGATGTGCTGTTCGAGGACTAGTTACCTAGTGTGATTTTTGTCGTCGTGTCTGTTTGTCCTTGACAGATCTGTTTGCCCTCCGATCACACCTCGCCTCACCTCGCCATTGCATCCATGTCAATTTCATTGGATCTCTCGCGCTTGTCACTATCGCCAACAATGGAAGAGATGAGAGGAGAGAAAGAGATGAGGAATCCGATGGAAGAGAGAGAAAAGAAGAGAAAAAGATGAAAATGCCCCTGAATCCAACTCAGTATTTTTGTCTATATGACATCCTACGTAGGGTCAAACTACTTAATATAACCTTTGATCGTTAAAAATTGGACAAAAAATTTAACCAATAGTATTATTTGCAAGCTTGAAAAAGTTTAAAGATATTTTTTTGTTAAGTTTCAAAACTCAAAAGTGTTATGTACAAAAGGTCCAAAACTCAATAGTACTATATATATTTTAGCCAAAATAATGGAGTTAAAGTTTCAAAAAAATAATATCCTTACTTTCTTAAAAAAGTAAATAGAAGAAAAAATAACCAAAATGAAATGAATCGATGGGTATTGCTTCGTTGTCATAGCTACCACAATGAGGAATATTATTGAAAATTTTGAAAATTATCTTTATTTTCATTGCACAATATTTTTTGTCAAAATTATGAAAATAAAAAAAATTTTAGACTTTGATTAATTTGACATGATGATAACTTTTTTTAATAAAAATATTTGTATATATAAAATGTACATTTAAGACTTTACTTAAAAAAATATATTATTTTTTATTAACACAATATATGAAGATTTTAGTAAGAAAAATAAAATACACCCCAATTAAGTAATATTTATTGTGGTTACTGTTAATATTCAATATTGTTACCTTTAGATTCACTCGTTCATACCCGGCAGTATTGAAATTATGGTAACTTTCCCATCACATACTGATACACACCGATTATTTATTTTCCGACAAGTTTTTGGTTCCCAGTATAAGGAAGTGAAACGATTTGAAGGGACACGCATCTATATCATGAAAACACTAAAATAGTTTGCTAATATTGTGACCATTTCAGTATTGGAAAATAAACACTTAGCACACGGATATTTTTATTTTTTTTATTCTTCAAAATTTATTTAGAAAAGAAGATTTGAGTTTAACATATACTAAAAAGTTGTCATTACTTGGTGTTTCTCTATACATATAATTTTTATGAAATGTATACAGAAACAAATACTAAAAATACCAAACTCTTTTTACTTAGATAAACACATATTAATCTTTTCATTTGGCTCTTCATAAGTTTTTTTATAGATATTTTTTATTAAAGATAATTTATTTTAAAATGTTATCAAATATTAAATGTGACATTCATCTCAACAAAAATTTACAATTCATCGTGTTATAAAAAATTATTTTTTTTATTAAACACAATTCTCATTGGTCTTTTTAAGCGTTTAAAAGAGCCTAATTAGATATTAATCTCATCCTTTGACTCTTCTACACACCACTACTGCTTATCACATAGCCAATCAATGACTAACAGCTAACTATTAATTTCTTAATCTACTTAAAACCGTCGTATTGCACGGAAATTATATATATTGTTATGGAATGACAGTAATGCCCCCTTAGACTGCTATGCCTATTTCTCTATTAATGTAGAGCAGAACAAATTGAAGTACTTAGGCACTCACACTTGTAGTACTGTTAGTATTGCTCAAGGCAAAATTACACTCCATCACTCAGACACAAACTAAAATTACACTCCATCACGAGAGAGAGAGAGAGAGAGAGAGAGAGATGATAATAATAATAATTATAATAATAATAATACCATAGATACCAAAATCTTACTATAAAAATACCCCACTTCTCTCTCACAATGTCACTCACAAGTACTCTGGCTAGCTACAGCTAGAGTGACGCTGTTCTCTCTCACAACAGAGCTGTGCTTCCATATGTGGCAGAAAGAGAGAGATCTGTAATCCCATTTTCCCACCACTGAATCAAAATCAGTCCTATCGATTCAACGCCATATTCCTTCCCTTCCTTGAGACCTACAATGGAAGAATCTCAGCCCAAATTCTTCATACCAGAGTCGATCCAGGGAGTGACTTACGACGTGGCAGGACAGATAAAGCTGATATGGGATGTGATAAAAGCGCCATTGTTAGTCCCTCTGTTGAATGTAGGAGTGTACATTTGCTTAGCAATGTCGCTTATGCTCTTCATCGAGAGGCTCTACATGGGCATCGTCATCATCCTCGTCAAGCTCTTCTGGAAGAAACCAGAGCAGCGTTACAAATTCGAGCCCATCCAAGACGACGTCGAATTGGGCAGCTCAAATTTCCCGGCCGTCCTCGTTCAAATCCCTATGTTCAATGAAAGAGAGGTCCCATTAATCCCAAATCTCAAATCCCAATTCAGATTTCATGATTCCTCATTATTGTTTTGCTTCTGTGTTTCTGGGTTTCACGATTCCTGTTTCTGAACACTACTTGCAGGTTTACAAGGTGTCGATAGGAGCTGCTTGTGGACTTTCATGGCCTTCAGACCGTCTGGTGATTCAAGTTCTGGATGATTCTACTGATCCTGCCATTAAGGTAATTTGAAATTCCAATGTTGATGTTCTTGAAATGTGATCTATATTTGGTTCGATGTGATTTGGATTTTGATGGATGTTGGTGTTGCACTTGCAGCAAATGGTGGAGCTAGAATGTCAGCGTTGGGCGAGCAAAGGCATAGACATAAGGTACCAAATAAGAGAGAACAGAACAGGGTATAAAGCAGGGGCTTTAAAGGAAGGGCTTAAGCGAAGCTATGTGAAACACTGTGAGTACGTAGTCATCTTCGACGCAGATTTCAGACCCGAGCCTGACTTTCTCAGGCGAGCCATTCCCTTCTTGGTGGGCAACCCCGAGATCGCACTTGTTCAAGCTCGTTGGCGATTTGGTAACAACACACTCAACTTTCTTTTCCTGTACTAATTCTGTCGGTGCTATCTCTTTATTTTAGATCTTTTACATTCCTATATTAATTTACATTTAGAAAAATATAAGAAAAAAGATTTAAAAATTTTATTTTGAGTTTTTATAAATGATAATTTTTTAATTTAGTCTTTTTAAATTTTATTTATATAAATAATAATTCTAATTATTTGAATGTTTAATGTCAATGAAATAATGTTAAATTTCATTATTATCTTCCCTAATCCTTTTATATTCCCTTAATTTTATCATTTTTAAGTAAATATTAAAATAGACAAAAAATGTATATTTAGTTTCTCGTTCCTTCTCCTTTTATTATCGTGGCCTGACCATAGTGCATGAAATGGAAAATGGAAATGGAAGAAGGGTTAGCCGACAAAGGGGTCCACCAAATAAACCCTTCAATCACGGGGTGGGGACCATTATTGAGCCGTCTGATTATGAAGCTTGTTTCCATCACGGGGTACGGGCCCCACATATATATAGGAGGGCAAATTTTAGAAATAAAACAAAATCATTATTACACCCTCCTACCTTATATACAATTATAATAATAGTCTTACATTTTTTTTCCTTTATTACTTAAAATCATCATGTTTTAGTCTCCAAACCAAATGTATGCGTATTAATATTCGCTCAAAATTTTATTAAAATGACGTATCTGTCCTCATCTGGAGAGAGATGGTCACAGTCAAGTCACCATATTAAAATAATGGATATGTGTTGTGTTGTGGTTCGTCAAGGAAAACGCGAGGGTGGTAAATTGGTGATTTCACTCATCCGCCCATTGAAATTGGGTGTGCCCACTCGCCACGTGCTTTTCTTTTAATTAATTAATTTTGAGATTTAGATAATAGCTTAATCAAGCTGGAAAAAATAATAATAATAATAGTAACAGTAACATTGTGGGTTGTAGTAGCATGTGCCTATTTGCCGACACTTCACCTAGCCCTCATGCATCTATCACGTGCCGTTTCATTGTTTGACTCACGTGACGACAAAAAGCAATTTAAACTTCTCTCTCTCATTTTTTTTCTTTTTTTCTACGTTTCTATAAAATAATAATCTAAGATTTATTTAAAATAAAGTGTTAAAAGACTATCTAATAATGAAAAATGCTTACTCGCACAAAAAGTCAAAAACTAAAGTTACATGTGGGGGCCACAGCTGACATGTCCCTTTTTTCCAAGTGAGTTTTTTTTTTCTTTTTCTCTTTTTTGTCCTTCACCACCATAACGGCATGCGGCCATTTTTGTCCCAATGTGTACTTTCCTTATCAAAAGTTATGGTCCTTTGTGTTACAGTTATAAAGTAGTTGTACTTCTTTTTTAATTATTTCAACTCCTACATTCATTTATCCACCAAATTCTCTGTCTTTTTCTAATTCCTTGCTTCTTGTGCAAATTTTGCATCTTTTGATAATTAAATAAGATAATAAAAAAAAATTTCATTAAGTGTTATCGAGTTATCAATTGTATAGATCAAATCTATAATATTGAATTTTTGCTTAATTAAGTAGGATAATTTGATTAAGATGAAACCTTAAGCATCATAATTGAAAATAACAAATCTATGCGTGATTGATAATGGTGAATTTTGATTTATTTTTCTTTTTTTGTGGATAGTGAATGCGGATGAATGTTTGTTGACAAGAATGCAAGAGATGTCACTGGATTATCATTTCACAGTGGAGCAAGAAGTTGGATCATCCACTCATGCTTTCTTCGGTTTCAACGGTAATCAGATTCATTCACGGAGCTCTTTAGAACAGATTTACAGTCATTTGTGTCTGCATCATGAAGAGGTGACTGTTACTGATAAAGACTATTTTTCTTTGGGATCGTAAATGCAGGCACAGCAGGTGTTTGGAGAATTGCCGCAATCAATGAAGCAGGAGGGTGGAAAGATAGAACAACAGTGGAGGATATGGATCTTGCTGTTCGTGCCAGTCTTAGGGGCTGGAAATTTGTGTATCTTGGAGAACTTCAGGTATTCATTCTACGTATGCACATGATTTCTGTTAGTGCTGGTTAATTTATTATGGAATTTTAGAATTGATGATTATCTCTTTCGCAAACACCTACTATAGGTCAAAAGTGAGCTTCCCAGTACTTTAAGAGCCTTCCGCTTCCAGCAGCACAGATGGTCTTGTGGTCCTGCTAATCTCTTCCGCAAAATGGTGATGGAGATAGTGAAGAACAAGGTTAGTCTTTTACAATAATATACTATTGAGATAAGAGGAAACTACATATAATATAATCTCTTAATTACAATTTTAGTATATAAACTTGAACCGGTAAAAGCAGAAAAAGTGAAAACATGACAAACAAGTTTTAGTTCATGTCTGAAAGTCACGTGATTGTCATGTGATACTTTGTATCTCAATTCTCAACCTCTTTCAAAATTCTCCCCTGATGTTCATTTTCATTAGTACGTAATGTTTTCACTTTTTGTGATAGTTTAAGGGGTAAAATGTTTTGAAGTTTGAATACTAAAATTGTGATTAGGCTATAATTCAATAAAGTTACATGTAGCTTTCCCCTTGAGATTGGGAGGGAAAGAGGAGTACTATTATTGATGAAGGACCAACAAAGTGAAAAAGAAAGTTTCTGACTTTTTTTCTTTTTGGGAACATTTCTGCAGAATGTAAAATTTTGGAAGAAAGTGTATGTTATATATAGCTTCTTCTTTGTTCGTAAGATCATAGCCCACATGGTGACCTTCTTCTTCTACTGTGTGGTGCTTCCCCTCACAATTTTGGTACCTGAGGTGTATGTTCCAATATGGGGAGCTGTTTATATTCCTTCCATCATCACCATCCTCAACTCAGTGGGAACCCCAAGGTCCTACAATTATGTTCTTCTTACTTCTCAATTATATGATTTTTTCTTTTTAACTTTTAGTCTTCTATTCTAAAAGCCATGTGGAACATTGGCAGGTCTTTTCACCTATTGTTCTACTGGATTCTGTTTGAGAATGTTATGTCTTTGCACCGTACCAAGGCAACCTTTATAGGAGTCTTAGAAGCTGGGAGAGTCAATGAGTGGGTTGTCACTGAAAAACTCGGAGACTCTGTCAATAACAAGAACAAAGCAGGAGATGCTGCCAAAAAAAACAAGACAAATGTCACCAAAGCACCCAAAAAGCCTCGATTTAAATTCGGCGAAAGGTCAATTCTCTTTGCAAAACACCTAATTCTATATGTATATATATTCATGTGTCCATCACTCTGCTCTCATGTGTCCATGTCTTTACTTTTGTCGCTTGTTTGCATTTGAAGGTATGGATCATGTAGGAATGTTGCTAGAGGTTTTTTTGGCATATACATAAATTCTGATTGGAGAAGACCAAAGAAAATAATAGAAAAAACTATTAAGATATATTAATTTAATTATTAATAATCTAACTGTAAAAATACATAAAAATAAAATATATTAATATCGCTTAATTCATATAAGTGACTCTATTTAGTGAGAAAAAACTTTGTTTATTATTTATTGTTGTTGTTGTATGCATAAACTCTGGTCTACACACTAGGATTATAAAGAAGATAGGTTCGAGAATGTGAAGCCAGCCATGACCACACAAATAATTTAATGATTTGAGGAATAATAAGTGTGGCTCTCTGACCATTTAGTGGTTCATAGTGACTAATTTTAACTTTGCTTCATCGTAGCAGTTAAGATTCTTTGAGTAGGTTGATTATTTAATACTTATAGATAGACAGCGAAGTACTTGGAGATTCTTCTTTCTTCCAAATTCCTTTTTTTTATTCTGGTTGCCAATGGGCAATGTTCACCCCTCATTTAACATTTACTGTCACCTGCACATGACAGAAGATTTTAGAAAACCACAAATTAAAATTATTATCAGACATATATAAAATTTTCTGCTCTTTTTATCATTCGAATTTCAGATTTAAAATAATAATAATTCAGAATTTAATGTATTTGGCCAATGTATATGTTGTGTGTTGCTGATTGTTGAACTTGAACAGACTTCATCTCTTGGAGCTGGGATTTGCAGCCTTCCTCTTCTTCTGTGGATGCTATGATTTTGTGCATGGCAAGAACAACTACTTTGTATATCTCTTCCTTCAGACCATAACCTTCTCAATCGTAGGATTTGGCTATGTTGGCACCATTGTTTAAAGCTCTTGTTAGAGCCAACATCTGGAGCTAGTTAAGTTTCATCTCTGTTGTGTCCATATCTTTCTAGTTTCTCCTCTACAAAATACAGAACAGGGGGCTGATTAATTTCTTCAAGCAACAAATTAAGAATTTGATCATCAGCTAATTCATTTTCATGTTGGGAAAGAGAAGTTCCTCCCGCAGTCAATAAAGTTCTGACAGATATCACAGGCAGAGAGTGCTGGTGTTATCATATGACATTGCATTACACATGGTTGTATAAGGACAACGATATGTAGATCTACCAAAATGTGCTGCTACAATACAGTACTAGGCAACACGTAGATGATGATGTTTTTGTCTGCATAGGTTGTTTTTGTGAGGTTTAACAGTTTTTTTTTTTTTAATTGGTCTTCTATTTATTAGCTTTCCTTAGTTTGAACCAAATAGTCTGGTGGATAAAAAGTGAACGTTGTAATTCATGTTATTCTTCATTATTTCCTAAGGAACGAATCTTTATTTGCCATTTATGTAATCAAATGCTGCGATGGTTGAATGAATCAATGTCTGTCAATAATCATTCTTCTCCCATGCCTTTCTATTGTAAGCAAAAATCATCCTCCAGAACCTCAATTTACGGCTAAGATCTAGCTAGTGGTATGATTTTAAGCAGACACATACCTCACACCTGCATGTTTTATTTCATTTTGGCGCCTGCTTGGCTTTTTAGCGGCGGTTTTATCCGTTGCTAAAGTGTGTTTTAATATTATTGCGACGAATATTATTGCTGCTATAACTTTTGTTTAAATAATTAATTTATAGTGACAATAATATTTGTTGCAGAAAATTTAGCAACGGAAAAAAACGCCGCTAAAAACGCCAAGCAGGCCTGAATCCGGACGCGTTTTACTCTTTTTCTACTTCTTTTTTTTTTTTCTTGTTCTTTAAATATCTTCAATTCATAGGTGAAGCATAGGATACCATGTTTGAGTTTTTGTTCACAGCTTTCATAGGGTATAAAATAAACACTTTGGATAAGATATCACATGCCGATGAGCATATGGTGTTTGTTATATTGTCAGAAAAATGTACCAAATAGAACTTAATTACCAGCAATGAAGACTTGTGCATCAACTAACCAGTATTAAATAAGTCCATTGTTTCTCCGCAAAAAGATTCAACTATAATATATCTCTACCACATTCACAACCTTGCTTCACAATACTGTTTTGACAGCAAAGAACCTTTTGGGTAACATTCAATTTATAAGTTTTCCTAACCAGTGTCTTTACTGGTTCAAGTTTTTTTTTATTGTTTAGTAGACCATTTAATGACTTGAAATTTATAAAAAATTAATAAAAATAATAATTTTTAATATCAAAAAATTTTATTAACTTATCACATAAAACTTTAACCAATACTCTAAGTTCACCAGTTAGAAAAACCTTTAAAAAAAACACTTTCATGTGTCCTTTCATGCCTTGTGCCCAATCATATGTAACCTGTGATGGGAAAAAAATCATGATTTGTCATCTGGGTACGTTACTTCAAGCAGAAGGGTCTTTTTCTTTTTCTGTTCTTATTAATTTATGAGCAGAGAAGAATGCGTATGCACATGCAATCATAATCCTCCCTTTAGGTATTTTAATACTATCTTAAGGTGGCCAGTTAAGTTTCTTAACATCATTGGAAGGGCCAACAGTTATTTTTACCTATTTCTTTAACGAATATGCCAATCATTGCCATGTTTATGCATTACAAACTTCCAAGGTAAGCTTTTCTCAAAAGGCTTGTCCCAAATTTTTTTTAAAAAAGAATTATAGAAAATGTCTCGAAGCAAAAAGTATAACTTTTCTTTCTTACACGATTTCTTTCAGTCATGTCAATTGGAATTAAATATAACTAAGATATCCACATATTTATTTATAATTAGTTTGATGCACCTTAAAATTTTAGAGAATGAGCAGTTTGTTGATATCTATGGCAAGAACATAATGCAAAATGGTTTTCTTCCAAGCAATGGACCCAGGTTCGACTCCAAACGCAGGCATTTTTATTTTTCTTCCGCTTGGTGAGATGTTGCATTTACCTCATTTTCACTCTCTTGATTCTTGAATAGGCAATGAGACTCATTTTTAAGGGAAGGGATTGGATCTCATCAATAAAAAATTTGTAGTCTTTAATTTATTTGTAGTTTCTTATTTTTCTCTTTCTTCACTGAAGTGCAAAAGATCAAAAGGTCATTTCTAATACGTGGGGATGTTCATATATGCGCTTTTTTGTTTTTTCCAATATTTTTTGGGTGGAGGAAAATATAGTGTATTTGTTATTGCTGTTTTCTATTTTTATTTTTACTTAAAATAAAAAAAATGTGACTGAAAACATATATGATAAAATTTAATAAAAATTCATTTTTTTAAAATAGGTTGAAAATGAGAAACGTCTAAAAAAATGTTTTCAGTATTTTCACATAATAATTAATGTTATTTTTATAATTTTTTTGAAAAAGTAAAACTTTTAATCATGTAAATATTATCATTTAATAATAATTAAATTTAAAAATTAATAAAATGTTATGGTCATTTAAATTATTCGACTTAGAAATAAATATGAATAAAATTTTAACTTTGTATAACAAATATATTTTAAAAATTTTAAAAATTAAAAATGAAAATTAATTTTAAGAAATAAAAAAATGAAAACCAAAAATATTTTTACAAAATAAAAACACCTTAAAGTTCCCTTTTCTTCTTTTTTAGTTTAGTTGTCGTATTTTGTTTGTAGCAATCTTTTTTTTTATAAAATTAATTATGAGAATTCATACTAATATTATTTATATATATATATATTATTAATAAAAAGATTTATTTTTTTATATTTATTTTGTTTTAAAAAATTAGAGTTTAAAATATTTTTAATTATTATATATTTTTTGTTTTCAAAATACATATTCTATTTTTTTATTTTATGTCAAAAATAGTTATTTAAATAAAATTTTTTATTTTTTATTTTTAAAAATCAAAAATAACTTTTTAAAATTGTTATCAAACAAGCCCTTACTCTTTTCATTGATAAGAGTTGTGGACTTGTGGTAATTTCTAAGATTATATGTTGAAAATTTATAACTTAGCTCGTCAAATCTACAGCTCTAAAATTTTGATATTCTGAAAAAAGACAATAATAGAATATTTAATTATGGTAGAAAATATATCTTGTTTTTCTTGTATTTTTAATTTTTTTGCTATGTGATTCAGGTTATAAATTTTTAAGTAAATATGAGTTGTCTCTTTGTTTTTTCTTACACTTCCTAAAAAAAGAAGAAGAAGCAATATTAGTTCTAATTTGTTGCAGTCCTATTATATATTTTACTTGTATACCTTAGTGCCCATGATTTAATGAAGAATTTCCTATTTTTTCCAAAAAAAATTAGATCCTTTAATTTTCTTATTATTAGAAATAAATATTTTTATTTATCTTTCTAATATTATTATTACTATTATTTTATTTACTACTTTTAAAGTTAAAACTCTTTATCTCTACGTTAACATTGAAAACTTTGAAGAAAATAGATAGAATTCCTTATTTTTGCACTTCTTGTGTGCTTCAAATTACAAAAAAATTAATTTGAAAAACTGCTGGCTGTGGGGTTCGAACCCACGCGCACTTATGTGCAGAAGATCTTAAGTCTTCCCCCTTAACCTCTCGGGCAAACCAGCAGATGACCTTTAATGCCTCCAAATATAAATTTTATAATAAAATAATATATATTTATTTATATTTATATTTAAATTGATTAATTCATGAAACGGAATCATCTAGAAGAAACGGAACAGAAACTGTAGAGAGCTTTAATCTCAGCTACACCGAACAGTAGACGAAAAGAAACCCTAGATTGCAATCACAATTACAACTCTTCCCCTTCTTCAATTCCTTCTTCTTCTTCGTCGTCACATCGATAGCGTAGCACAGAATAACTAAGATTACCAATGGCGGAGCACTTGGCTTCCATATTTGGGACTGAGAAGGACAGGGTGAATTGCCCTTTCTATTTCAAAATCGGAGCTTGCAGGCATGGAGATCGTTGCTCCAGGCTTCACACAAAGCCCAGCATTAGCCCTACCCTCCTGCTCTCCAATATGTATCAGCGCCCTGATATGATAACCCCTGGCGTAGACGCTCAGGGCCAGCCCATCGACCCTCGCAGGATTCAAGAACATTTCGAGGTTTTCTCAGCTTCTGTTCCCTTTCTTTCTTTTCTCTTGTATTGAATGCAATTTCTGTTTTCTAATGGATATTTACGTGGATTGTTGTTGAGAGTGCAGGAATTTTATGAAGATTTGTTTGAGGAACTAAGCAAGTACGGGGAAATTGAAAGTCTTAACATTTGTGATAACCTGGCCGACCACATGGTACGATTTGTTCTTTTAGTTTGAAAGTTTAGGTCTCGGCTTTACTTTGCTGCGGTAGTTGTTATTATTGTTTTTTTTTTTTTTTCCTTTCTTGATTCGTCTATTTCATAACCGGCTTCCTATTCCTTATTGGCCCAAGTTCAAAGTACAAAGAATACAAATAAGTCATATATTAATTGCAACATGAAGGCGTGTCCTGGTTTTCTGCATTATGCCTCTGGCTTATTATTCTAGACTCCTCGATGGATTGATACCCAGTAACCTACTTTCGCGTGTTGTGGCAGGTTGGTAACGTGTACGTTCAGTTCAGAGAGGAAGAGCATGCTGCAAATGCACTAAGGAACCTTACTGGAAGATTTTATGCTGGTTAGTTATCTCATTTCTATTTACTTTTCTAGGTCATTTTCTACCTCATATCATCTGATTATTTCAAGCGGGCTCTCATATCTGTCAAGAGTTTAATGACCATGGACACTTTTATACAGATTTATGATGTCAAACTCAGTGCCCTTATCTGCTAATTTGTGACAGTAAAGCATCTGAAATTGAATTACTGTTTGAACATTAAATCTTTTTGCATGCAGGTCGGCCTATCATTGTTGACTTCTCTCCTGTGACAGACTTTCGTGAGGCCACCTGCAGGCAGTATGAGGAAAATACTTGCAACCGTGGTGGCTATTGCAACTTTATGCACTTGAAAAGAATTAGCAGGTAATATTATCCTTTATGATATTCTGTGTTTGATAGCTTGTTAAATGTCTTCCACAAGCCTAAATGAGAGTAATTATTTCAAATCCAGGGAATTAAGGCGTCAATTGTTTGGGAGGTATCACAGAAGACACAGCAGAAGTAGAAGCAGAAGCAGGAGTCCTCACAGGCATCGAAGCCATGAAGAGCGATCTCATCGGAGTCATAGAAGGCATGATGACAGAGACTATCATGAAAGCCACAGAAGGAAACACAGGAGCATAAGCCCTGGGCATCGGAGAGGAAGAAGTCGCAGTCGAAGTCCTGGAGCAAGGAAGAATCATAGTCCAGTCAGGGATGGCAGTGAGGAAAGACGTGCCAGAATTGAGCAGTGGAACCGGGAAAAGGAAGAGCGAGAGCATGCATATAAGGCTAATAGTGGGGAAAACAACAATAGGGATGATGAATACAATGGGTATGCCCAGAATGGTAGGGAGTATCATGGGTATCAGCAGCAAGAGCAGCAGTAGCTACCTCCACAGGAGGGAGGATATGGATACTGATCTTTTTAAGTTAATCTGGTTCGTGTTCTTTTTCTGTTTGTATATTTCATTATCCATAGGTGAAATTTTACATTTCAGCGTAAACCACCCACAATAAATGTAGCTTACCACCAATTTTCGACTGTGCAGGTGGTGCAGGTGCACAGTTCTGTGATATGGATGTGTTTCTTTTTTTGTTCCCAAGTTTAGATTTTCCTTTTATTTTTCATACATGATGCATGATTGCCGGTAAATGCTTGTTGCACTTCATGATAGGTATCCCAAAATGTTCTTCCATGAGCTATTTTTGGAGACAGATCACATTAAAGCTGGTTTTGCTGTAGTTTTTCTTTAGGTTATAATTAATGATAAAAAAAATTTAGAAAAAGTGAGCCTTTGCATGTTTCCCTCATGTACTTGAGGCTCCGCATAGGGTGATCAGGAAACACTTTTTATTCCTTCTGCCATTTCTATAAACTTTCTCTCATGCAGCCAAGATTGGGGAAACTTACCACACAACTCTCTTGACTTGTTATTATTGCATTGTGTCACTTTTGTCATTTTTTTGAATATGCTCATTGCTTTGATTTTGGATTGTCTGCATTTATTCCCTAAAGAAGCGGTTTCAATTGTATTAGTCCTGATAGGAATGACCTATTGTCATTGAAAAACTAGTGTCTTATAATGGGTAAGCTACTGAAATTTGTATTGTCTGCGAGAAAACAATTTTGTATCTAGGTCTTTTTTCTTAAACAAACAGATATACCCCCTTTTCGTAGATCATGTATTGCTTGAAACTCGGATTGATTTGCACCTGGTGCATGTATGCATTGCTTTACAGTCAGGGACACTGATCACCATACATGAAGGCTAGTGAACGACCAATTTCCATGGTTCTGTATGGGTTTTTGTTTTCTATGAGCTCTGTTTTACACTTTTCTGGTCAAAATTGAAAGTCATTGTCTTACGTTATGAGTTTTGCAGGTTCAGGTATCCCTGCTTCTCAGGCTCGAGCCATTGATTTAATTGCAGTTTACCATGGAATTTGTGTACAGGTTCTGGGTTGCGCTCTGGATGTTGTAATGGGATGTTTTAGGTTGCTGCTTTTGGAGATCTTCAAATGCTCATCTGGCTGGTAATTACTCGTTTCAGGGTGATTTGTAGGTGAGGCCTTCTAGTATCTGGGTTTTCTTGTCGCAGGCAAATGTAGACAATTATTTTTCCTCTAGCACAATAGGATGCTTCTTCTTGTTTAAGCTTTTAATATCAATAGGATACTGACTCTTGAAATCGATTATTTGTAATGTTATGCTTGTAAGTTGCTACATGAGGATGTTGGCTTTAACACCAAACTTGTTACTTTCCATTTGAGTGCCATGCACACTTTCCCTGCATCCTTAAAACAGCGTGTTACAAGATCACACTGCTCAACTTATAAAAGGGAAACTCAATTTTAGTATGATTTTTGCTTAATTCTCTATCTTTAACACGGAAATCACTACGTTTTACCACACTTGAAAGGGAGATAGCACATTTTGCTGGTACTAACAGCGGGCAAATGAAAAATCTCGGGAGATGAAATCGTCAAAATACTGTTTTTAAACTAATATAAAAAGAAATGAATAAGTTCCTTTTTTTCTGTCCTTGAAAAATTATATTTTTGTAGCACAACTTAAAATTGATAATTTAGTTTTTCAATTACAATTCTCAATAGCATTATTTAATCAATTTATTTCGTTTAATTTTTTGGTTAAATTGAACTGAATTTAATTGAATTGAGTTATTAACTTAATCGAATACTTATACTTAGTTATTAAATTGATGAAGTGATCATGTGTGTAATTAGAAACACAGAAAATGGAGTATTAGAGTCAATAAATCATGAATCTTTATTTTGTAACTTTAATCAACGTTATTTCATTGCATAATAGCTATTATATTGGATTAATAATTAGGGAGATTAAATTTATTAGAAAATTAATGACAAATAAAATTGAAATGTTTACATTAGAGTTAAGGTAAAATTTCTAATCTTTTAAAGATGAAGTGTGTTTTATTCTTAAAAATTATTATTAAGTCTATTGTTTTTTATAATAATTCTAGATCTCCATTTAATAGTGTGAAAAAAGGGGTTTGACCTGCAGGGCCATTTAGCTCTAGCCCAAGATAAGAGTTTCAAGTTTTTTTTTGGTGACAAAAGAGATATCTCAGCACTAACATACGAGTAAAAGATATAGCAGGAAGGATAGAGCCTTAATAGATAAAATTAAGTCTCCTATCTTATTTTTTTGGTAATTACAAGTCCGCTCGTTTATAATTATATGTAAAAACAAAATAGAGGCAAAATACCTCTACAGCATACCTAGAACTTGGAAAATATACAACCTAAGTTATATAGGAAGCAACTTTAAAAATACAGGAATGAAAAGAAGGATTACGACTTTTCTTGTCCTCTATCTTCAATATCTGTGTTCTGAGTTATAAATCCAATGAATAATACTGTAAATTTTTAAAATGCTAATCTAAAAATCAAAGCTAGTATCCAACATATTCGATAGAGGCAATGGTAAAAGAAGTAAAGAACTTCCCAATAAGGAAAGATCATTACATAATTCAAAGAAAAAGGTGGGGAGGGATTGTCGCCACTGGGAGCAATCCTTCATGGAGCACTTTAATTTAATGGAATCCTAGCATCACGAGAATTGAATATCAAGCCTAGAATCTAGATATGAGAAGTGCAAGTGAGTTAATATATGACTAGGGATAATAAGAATATAGATAGGGTACATAGTTTTTGTTCTTAAATTTAAAAAATAATATTTTATCTGTATTCAGCCTGAATTTGAATGAGTAGAAAAATAATCTTTATCTTTATACCATTTGAATCTTTGGATCTGAATTTGTTTATTCAAAGAAAAGTTAAATTAATTTTTTTTTTCAAATTATGACTTATATATATATATATTCATAAATATATTATATAAATTATATTAATTACATTATACAAATTTTAAATATATAATTAATATAAAATTTTAATAAATTTATCCTTATAAAAATATTAAATATAATAATTTATAGATTAAAATTAGAGTTAAATTATCTTATTAAAAATTTTGAAACAAATAATATAATTTACCTATATATTTATGTTAATAGAATAAATTATATTTAATATAAAAATAATATTTAAATAATTTATTAAAAACGTGTTCAACCTTTGCAAAGCTCAAATTTAAACTCGAACTCATAAATTCTTTAAAAATATTTATTAAACTCAAACTCTTTTTTTTGTCCCCAAACTCAAATTAAACCCAATATATAAATTTTATAGATACTTATAAGATATGAATATTTTAATTATTATCAAATATTAATTTGTTCCTTTTTTATTTTAAGTGGACTCCTACACTAGGCCTATATTAATATTAGTGTATACGTTTATGTTCGTTTGGGCCGACACGAACCTTTTGGTTTGTTTTTTTATTTTTTATTTTGATACCATTTATCATTTATAAATTTATAGTTTGCATAGTATATTTTAATTATCCAATGTTACGAAAAATATTCATCAACCATCAAATATTTTTTATTATAAAATGTGATCTTTTATTTGTGAGCCAATCATATATTATTTAATAATAAAGTCAACTTAAAGATTAAAGAAAAGCTCCGTAAGCCAAGCCAGCTAAAACCACGAGCATCACTAAACTAGAACAATATTATAACTTCACAAGCCTTTCTTTGATAGATGATCCAACCCAATCCATTTCACTAGAAAAGTTTTTGGATGTATATAAATTTTAATTATTTATTTTTATTTTATTTATAATGTAAATCTTTTATTTTTTTAAAAAAAAATTAGATGAATAACTATGTACCTAAAAAATTTTCTTTCACAATACCACTCCGGCATCACTCTCAGTCTGAGTCTCTCTGCTTGTGTTGACTAAAACTTGCATGAGTCCCCTTTTCCTTTTTCTTTTTTTTTATTTTCATTCATTTCTCTCTTTTTTATTTTTTTTAGGTCTCTTTTTACAAAATATTTTCTTTTTAAAAAATTCTCTTCTATGAAAGAATTTTTTTTTCCAACTTTATTTACATCTATAACTCAGTTCAAGATTTCAAAAACATAAAATAAGAGAAAAAAATCTTCATAAAATTTGAGAGGTGTGTTATCTCTCCTCTTATGTTTCCAACTTTTATATTTTTTTGATGTTATTCTTATTGTGACTCAAAAGTAAATTTTCTAAAAGATGCGTTAGATGTCTATTGCTTCTTTTTATATTCTTACACCTCATTACAAACGAGTAGGCTCAAGTCTAATCTATTTTTTTTTTCATGCATTATCTTTTGCTAGTTTGTATAGCTTTAGAATCCTTAGTTAAACTCGAGAAATTAAACATAAACAAATCCTATTACGTTCAAAAATTTAAAATGCATTCTCAAATTTTCTCCGATTACTTCAAATTGCCTCCTGAGCTTGACTTTGTTCCTTGCCAAAAAGTCGAATATATATGCGTCTTTTGAAGTCGATATTATTAGTACGGTATGATTTATTTAGAAATTAAATGTAGAGAAAATTAGAGTCGGACGTTCATTCTCTTTCAGTAATGCCAATGAGAAACAAGATTTAAACTCAATTAAATAATAAATGGTTGTAAAACAAGGTTTAAAACTCAAGAATCTCAAGCACTAATACATAGGTTCTCACCAATGTCAAACAAAATTTCCAAACTCGTTCAATAGTCTCTCAGAAATGTCTAACTAAACTTCCTAACAGGTTTACATCTCAATTAAAAGGTTACTATGCCAAAATGCGATCATAAGGTGCCTTACAGGAAAAATATGACATGAATCAGTAGCCCTTGCGTTATCACTGACCATGCTTTGCCTTGTTATGTTGTTGCATGCCACTTTCAGAGTTGAAAGCCCTGGAGAAATCACAATTAGATTATTCATAATCCAAACTAACATAAAACGCTACAAGGAACTTTGAAATCATCCATACTTGTTACAAGATTTGCAAAATAAGTGTCCACCAGACTTGGGCTCCTTAGCATCACTATTAGGACTCTTTCCACCCTTCTTCATAGGGTGAGGAGTGGCAGTATGACCACCTTTCTTAGCATCTATTAATTCATATATTAAGTTCACCATATGAGGATAAATTAATCACAAGAATCAAAAGAATTCAAACAAGGGGAGCCACACTTGTTGAAAAGATATGGTGCAAGCTCCAAATGAATACGTACTGAGAGCCTTACCTGTCTTTTGAGGAGTACCAGCTTTAGCTTTCTTGGCAGAAACTGGAGTTTTTGCTGCAGAATCATTGGGTCTCTTCTTTCCCTGAACCACCTTTAAAACATCATGTAGTCATCAACTTGTTTGTATGTCTCAAAACAAAACAATATCTGAAACACAACAAACAACATTTAAGTAAGTGTATAATAAGTATAACCACACAACCTTTACCTTCTTAGGAGTCTCCTCGTCATCTTCATCACTCTCACTCTCCTCCTCATCACTATCAGCATCCATCATATTCTACAACGATCAAATTTAGCAGATATTAAAAAATGAACAGGACAATCAAGACACAACTTCAAACACCAAAAACAATGTTTAACTTAAGACCAAAAGAACAAAAAGTGATACACACAAGTCCCAACAAAAGGTCATCAATGGGAGTTAGAGATCACTACTTAAATACCTCATCAGAACTTCCATCTTCATCATCTTCATCAGATTCATCATCCTCATCATCATCAGATTCCTCATCTTCACTTTTCTTTGGATCAACAACCTTGACTTCCTTTTTCAAATCATTAACCTTGGCAGCATTATTTTTGGCAGCAGCATTATTTTTGGCGGCAGCATTATTTTTGGCAGCAGCAACCTTAGCTAGTTCACCCTTTGTATCAGGTTTTCCTAACAGAAGACAACTATTAGCCACCATAAAGTAATTTAATTCAAGTAATATGCATTACCAACAAAAATTGCAGATTAAGAGCTAGCATTTACCATTATCTTTGGTCATCAATGGGAGATCCTCATCTTCCTCGCTGTCTGTCCAAATCAAAACAAATGAAACATGTTTGATTAGCATGAGCAGCAAAGTTAATCTGAAAAGTAATAAGAACTAAAAAAATAAGGCTCACCAGATAAGTCGTCACCCGTGTTGCCACAAACAAATTGGGGGTTAAGGAAATATAAGCGGAAAAATAAAAGAGGAAGAAAATAAATAAATGAATAGATAAAAGAATCACTAGATAAACAAATACTTGCCAAGTTATTAGTATATTAGATTAACCTTTAGTCAGCAAAATTTAGGTCATACCCATACAATCATCATTAGAAAATAAACAAATGAATAGATAAAAGAACCGCTAGCTGGAAGGAGTGTTCTACAATATAACAGTTTGTCAACTTCTGATACCCATTCCATTTAACGGCTGCTTGTTGGCTAGAGAACCTAATAACCAGTATTTATGAGGTACCACAAAAAAAACCTATGTCTAAACTACAAGGCATTTGAAATATTAATTTATTGCTTTATGAAAATAAAAAAGTAATAAATTAAAACACATTTAACACATTAATAATGCAAAGGATATTCTTCAGGGATTTCTGCTTTGTATCCACAGAAAAAGACGCTCCCATTTTTTGCGTTGTGGGAGAGCTCAAACTCCTTCTCCAGAACTAAGTCAAAAGATATCTGGGGGAAATTCTCCCTTGAAAGGGTTCCCAAAACAAGTTTCTGGTCATCAAATTTCAAGTAAAGAACCACAGGTTCTTTGTTCTTTGCTTCACCAAGAGCAGCCTGCAGGGTAACATGTTAGAGATAGATATTGCCAAAGACTGTAATAATTAATTGATAAAAAATAAAAGTTCTAACCTGAGAAAGGTGTACGTATGCATCAAATTCTGTGGGGTCTACTTTAACTGGCTCCCCAGCCTTAACCTCAACACCTATAATTTATAGCAAAGGAGAACCAGAGCCAATATATTAGATGATGGCACAATAGCACTTCGTCAATAATAGAAAGTCATATTTGACCAAGAGGTACCTATTATATAAACTCTAAAGAATGAAATAGCTTATCACAAATGGGTGAATATCTTCTATTTTTAAAAGGTTGAGTTTGGCCCTTTATTTACCTCTCAGCTACTTTTTTTCCTCAAAGGATCATTTTCCGTTTGATCCGGCCTAGGAGAAATTTTTGCAAATATTTTTTACAATAGGATTTTAGCATATTCACAGAATAATCAGTAGCATTTTTATTAAAGAAAACCAAAATAATCATACATGTACTGGTAATAGAACTCAACTCAAATAGCATTTATGTCTATTCATGTAAATTATATTTGGAAACAAAGATGAATAAAGTTCAACTCACCAAACAAACATACATTTTGAATAATGATAACTAGCATATGAAAATAGAGAATGAAACTTGAAAATATTTTCACAAACCAAACGCACCCTAAGCACCTATTCTCACATCAGATTTGTAGCAGACTGTTTACAAGAAGAGAGGTATAAACGTTTCACAAACAAACATCAAACACCGCTTAGCATGCGCGATAAATATGAGCAGGACAGCAGGGACAACCCCAAACTTGGACAGCAGGGGATCCAATTTGCATTCATACATAGAGCAATCTATATATACTCTCGTACATCTCTTAAGGACTTATTCAAAACAGCGACATATGGATTGAGGAAGGATGAACCTTCCAAAAACCATTATCATCGAAGATATTTAAAAAGGTTAAAAATGAAAGAAAAAACGCAAACACAAAGCGCATGAAATAAACAAAGGGCAAAGAAAGAGTGGAGAATAGAGAAGCATACCCCAGAACTCCATTAGAGAAGCAGAGAAGGAAGCAGGACGCAGCAAGAGAGGTTTGGGAAGGGTTTTGGGAGTGAG
The DNA here is from genome assembly GCA_031216115.1 of Senna siamea. NCBI lineage: Eukaryota > Viridiplantae > Streptophyta > Magnoliopsida > Fabales > Fabaceae > Senna > Senna siamea. The sequence goes on from CM062356.1 coordinate 19,436,402, forward strand.
GGAGCAGAAACTGCAAGAGCGAGGTACAATATGGAAGAGAGGGCTTTTATAATCGTATTGCCGCCTACTAGGGTTTTAGAGCTCCCTTCCCCTTTTTTTAATTTCTTCTTTACTTTTTTTATTTTTTATTTTTGAAGAAAAAATTAATACGCCGTCGCCATTTTAAATTTTCATGCTTGAGTTTTGGGGCTCTATTCATAAATGGGCCTTACACAGCATGAATGGTAAATATGTTGGGTCGTGGCTTTTCAGTTCAAAAACACAACAGATTTGTTAAGGGCTTTTTAAGAAATCAAACTCATTTCAATTAGAATTGTTTAAAATCAAACAAAATCGATATCTTATAATAAATCAAATCGAATAAAATGAATCAAAATTTTGATTTTGTTTAGTTTGATTTATGCAATTTTTGGTGATTCGGTAAAAAATTAAACCGAACTGCTTTTATATATATATTGTTTCATTTTTTTATTGTTACAAAAGAGGGCTAGGCCAAAACACAACACAAAAATACAAAAAAGACACTATACTACCACAGCCCTAACCGAGTTACTACCCATCATGTCATCCCGAACAATCGCTGCACACTCCCTTGGTTGTTCCGACAACATATGATAACCTATCTCCACCGTATGAGCCATCTGAGCCAAAAAGTCCGTCGCTTCATTGGCTTCCCTGTACACATGATATACTATATCTCTCCAATCCTTTCTCAAACTTCTAATTCTATCAAAAGAGGAAAATAAAGGTTTGACTCAGAGCAACCATGGCAAATCATCTGAACCGCCATCGAAGAATCAGTTTCCACGAGGAGTTTCTTGCGTCCTTGTGGGAGGGAAAAGCAAATTTTAGAGAGTTGACTGCACCAATTCCTGCTTATTTAGTTTTCTTAAGGTAAGAAATATGCATATTTAATTTTTATAATCTCAAAATATAATGTATTAAATTACTTTAGTTTAATATTCTAATATCTTTTTTTCACTTGTACTAAGTTAATATTTTTAAGTAGCAATATTAAAAAAAATTGTATTTGAAAAATTGAATTAATTAGTCTATTTTATATTTTTTTTTGTAGAAATTTGATTTTGAAACTAATTTTATTTTATAATTATTTTGACTAAATTTAAAAGGAATAATGCAATTATTATTTATTTATGATTCAATGTTGTTTGATTATCAAGATCATCTATGATTTTGTCTTGTTAATAAATGACATGTTGAGTCATTTTCTTGTTGTGAGTTGGTATTCTATATTGAAAATAACTAATTTATCTCCTTTAATGAATAAAAGTTTAGACTGTTTGTATCAAATTGCTCAAAATTTATCTTATATGATTTAATTTGACTTAGTTTGATGTTATCAAACTCAAACTAACAAGTAAATTACGTAAGCAGTTTAATTTAAAAATCTATTTAAATCGTCAAAATCAAACTGTAGAATCAACAACATCTTTTGACCATTATTTTTTACTCTTACAAAGTATTAATCATATAATTTTTATAACACATTTTAAAATTCATACACACAAGACGACTATATTTAAATAATGTGAAGTGTCAACTTGTTAAAAAAAAAGTCAATAAAGACTTGAAAAAAATTTATCCGAATTTGTTGTCCTATTCAAAAGTATTAAATAGATGTAAGATTCCTCAATTACTTCCCCTTTCTTAGCCTCGCAATTATTAATGATTTTCCGTCCTCATTTTCAAACTCTTTGGATGTAAATGTTCATTGCATGTTGGACCCTCAACATCATTCTGCAAATTTTACGTAATATACAATATAAGATATATTTAGTCGTTCTCATTAATAAAAACGAGATGAAAACAAGAAAGGAAATAAGTTGTCATGAATTTGTTGGCAAGGGCCTATTGAAATATTTTAATGGAACTATACGTTATTGAATCTGAAAAGCCATTTTCGGCCTCTGTTCATGAAGGCAAGTAAAAATCGCTTGCATATAAGATACGAAGCATTACAAAGAGGTACATATTCTCTCCTTCGATAAGTCTTTTTTTTTTTCCATAATTTGCTTATTTTCTTTTTCGGGTTTGAGAAGGTAATTAGATCCCTTATAATACCTGTCAATTTCAGAAAAAAGAATTACATTAAACATTATAGTATACGAATTATATTATAGCAGAGACCTCAGACTGTATGCCAAATTAAATGATTTTTAAAAAAAAGACGAGTTGATCACTTGAAGTGAATTATTGACATCAAGAAAAATTCCAAATTTGCATGATTTATAAATGAACAAATGAATCAATAAGCCGATAAATAGTGTGAAAGTGGAACCCTCTCCAAAGGATTCAAGTTAATTTCAACATAGATGAAGCAAAAGTTATTAAAAAAAAAAAAAACAAAAGTGAACAAGAGAACGATACGAAATCTTTATACATTAAGGGAGGAAATACCATAAACTAGTGTTAGCTAGAAATAACTAAAAACATAAAGAATGTTCTGGATTTTAGGTCCTTTTTTCTAAAGAAATTTTATTTGTATTATACAAAAATCAACAGGTAAAACTCTTTAGGAGAAAAAATCTCTCTGAAACTTTTGGTATTTAATATTATACATATTAAAACATTTCTCATATTTATATATATATATATATTAATTTTATTTAAACATGTTGTTTAAATCTAAAAAAGCTCTTATCTTTTATTTAATATAAAAATTTTCCAAATATATATAGTACAACCTATTCAACAACTACCATCATCCAATAGGACTTGAATTTAGTCATTGCCATCTAATTTATATTTTACAAGTAACCTGCCACTCGACGAGAAAAAGAAAATTAAGGGACTTAATTGTATAGAACAATAGTTTCTGTGATTAGCAATTATCACAGCATGAAATTCATCAAGTTGAGGTTGAAGTTGAAGTTGAACCAAGCAAAACCATTCTTGGTTACTTTGTTCACCTCTTTGGAGCACGATGAAAACGACGTCGTGGCGCTTCCGCCATTGCCAGTCCCACCTTCCACGCTGACGCTGCCATGTTTTCTTGGGCACAAAAAGAAGTTTCTAGATCCAAGCTCCATTAACTTCTCCTTTCTCTCCAAACCTGTTCACCATAATCAAATAAAACTATTGATATCTCTTTCCCCCTCAGTAATCAAACCGAAACCAATAAAAGAAAATTCATGAAGACTGAAAAATTCGTGATCGTGAGTCTCACTTTCTAAGCTAAATTGCGAATAATGGAGGTCGAAGGCGGACGGGTCGGTTGTCGGCAGAACCGGCCGGCGACCTTCCTTCACGTATTGCCGCACTGCTGCCGCTACCAAATCTCCCACCGTTGATTCCGGCGTCATCACGATCTGCACGGGACCTAAGCTCCCCTGCATCGTCACGTTAAGCAGTAACTTCGGTGGCACTCGCGGCAGATCCTCCGGCGACGTAACGGCGAGACATCCGTATGAGACAAGGTCCGGCACGGTCTTCGGCCGGCGAAGTTGGGACGAAGTGGTTGACATCACGCTCATGCCGCGGAAAGACGACGAACTCTGACCACCACGGTGAGATTCAGCCAGCACGTTCCGATTCGGCATGGTGGATCCAATGAGTGAAACAAAATATGTACACAGAAAACAAACAGAACTGGAAAAAAATGGAGCCTTAGATCAGATTCAGATCTCGGAGTTGGTTTGATTCAATCGCCGGAATCTAACGAATCTGAGGCGAGGGAAGCCGAGAGCTGCACAAGAGCTTCGGCTGAGAGGTTGAAGATGAGGCAAAGCGGAAGCTATCATAACCAGAAGGGTAGAAACGTAAATAAAGGTGGTGACAGAGAACGAGAAGGCGAGAGTGATGTAAAATTTTGAAGAAGGGAAGCTAAGGAGAGTGTGGATTTTATATGGGAAACGAGGATTATTTTTTTTGTTGGAGTTGCGCTAAAGTCGTCGTCGAGTTTGATGGACGGAGAGAGTTCACCGGCTATAGGCGGTTCCGGTGTGTGGCTGGCAGTTACGGGAGGGAGAGATTGTAGGATTCGTGATTATTAAAGGAAACAAAAGAAGAGAAATGGCCAATGGGAGTGACACCTGACACGTGTGAGGAGTGGATTGACAGATGAAGAAGGGTAGCTTGGAGATAAATCAGGACAGGTGGGGTGTTTATTGTGGCACGCGGTGGCACGTGTTCAAACAGGAGGGTTTGGGATGGATCAGCGAGAGAATAAAAAGATAGCTTGGTGATAAGAGATTGTCTGAATTTGAAGGGACTCACTCACCTGCACGTCTTGTCAAGGCTTTAAACTAGTAGCTTCAAGCTTCAAAATTCAAAGCACACAATGGACTTTAGACACCCAGTGTTCAATTTCGTTTAGTTTTTCTTTAAAATAGAATGGAATCAATATAATCAAATTTTGAAATATTTGAATCTTATTAATTTTATTTTTTATTAATTTGATATAATTTTAAAATTGATTTGATATAATTTTAAAATTGATTTTATGTATATTAATTTAATATTTATATTTTAAAGCATATTAAATAAAATTTTAATTTATTTACACATTTCATGTATTTATAAAATTTAAAATAATTTTAACAAAGAGTTTTAAAATATTTAAAACTATAATATTATATTAAAAGTATCAAAGTATCATATTAAATATATTAATAAGTAATAAAAAATGACAACTAATTAATTATATTATGTAATAAAGTTATATTAAATATTTTTATATATTTTTATATATCAAAGTATTAATATATTCATAATTATTTAAAAACAAAAAATAATAAGTAATAATTAGATAATATAATTATAAAATATTTTTTAAATTTTCATTATTAAGAAGTAAAATGTTTAAGTATGTGTATAAACAAATAATTCGTTTGATTTGATTAAAATAAAAAAAAAATGACAACTCTACAACCAAATTAAATCGTTAGATTTTGTCATTTAAAAAATTAAACCAAATTAATTCTTTTCAATTTTTTTTATTTAGTTTCATTAGATTGATTTTGAACTCCCTTAAAAGAAAACACCAGAAAATAACTGTAATTTATTAAGAGTTTTACTAATATCTACTAACCTTACTCTAATGAGTAAGCGAGAAATCCCTTGGCCTATCTATACTACAGTGAGGGGCCCTTTTAAAAAATTTTATTAATTAATTAAATAAAATTTTAATTCATATTTTAAAGACATTGATTAATAAAATTTATATATTAATTTAATTTTGAATAAGATGTCAGTCTGCCAAAAGAATTTTTTTAAAATTTCATAAATATTCTTTTATAAAAAATATTTTTTAAAAATACTATATCTCTCTTAGAAGTATTCCAACATTAATTCATCCATTATCACGTTATAATTTGTGAGACAGTAGTCATTTTTATTACATCGAGCTCCATTAATAAATGCAATGCGAGATTCAGATTTTGAACATTAGAAATGATGCAATAGAATATGTTACTACACCACAACATCAATCTTACATGAATTTAAATTCTGTAAAATAAAAAATGTGAAATGGGACAAAACAGAAAAAAATAATAATAAATTAAAAATCACCTTCTGTAAATTAAAATTCATTTTCCTTTTTTTTCTCTCACTTTTTCACCTCCTCATTTTAAATGTTTCAAATCCTGCCAGAGTGTGAGAGTCACATCAATCTATTTAGTATTTAGTATTTTGGTTTTAAGTTTTAGGTTCTTATATTTTGAATTTTATTTTATATTATATTTTGTGACTCTAAAGGTCTGGAATAAATAATTGCGAAAGAACGTGTGAACACGTGATTTAACTTGGGAAAATTTTTTAAATATATATTGTATTATTTGATTTGTGAGAATAAAATTTACTTAATATATAAATAAAATTATATAATATACACCTAAAAATCTCAGTGTGAGCTGATCCAGTGCAGGGAGACACAGACACGGAAGAGGATACCGTCCTGTGTTTGACTCTGTTACTAAAATAGGAAACGTGTATCTAATACTTTTATTTTGAACTTGGAATATTATTCAATAAATTTCTTAATCTTATACTTTTATACAGTCAAATAAAGCCTCATCACCCAACTACGACTAGTTTCTATTCCATTTAAGCTAGCTAGCAATGGTCGAAGAAAATTATCCATGTTTACGATTTATTAGAATTTAGAGTGATGTTATAAAGTTCAAGGATCGGCACCATGGATTGCTAAATCAATTATATGTATGGGTTTTGATGAGCACACATAAAAGAATATTAAATGTTTTTTAAAATAATATTTTATTATGTTATTTAATGTATTTTAAATTTTTTAACTAACATTAATAAATGTAAAATATATTTTTAGAATAAGACAATCTTACTTTTATAAATATAAATATAAATATTTTAATATTTTAATTTTTCAATCTTAAGTTATAAAATTTTAAAATTTTAAATCTTTTGAAATTTTTGTAGATAATTTTTGTAAATATTTTTTGGCTAATTTTATATGGTAATTTTCATACATATATATTTTTCTGTTTATGTTTTATAAATTTATAATTTAAGATTAAAAAATTATAAAACATATACTCTATAAATATATTAATTATTGGTTTTTTTGAGCAATTTTCATATATATATATTTGATAATTTTATATGGTAATTTTTGTATATACATATTTTTAGATTTAGTTTTATAATTTTATAATTAATATTTTATATTTTATATTTTATATTTTATATTTTATATTTTATATTTATAAAGATAAGATTGTCTTATTTTAAAAATATATTATATATTTATTAATAGTAGTTAAAAAAAATTTAAATCCATTAAATAATATAATAAAATATTATTTTTAAAGATATTTAATACCCTTGAATGAAGATACTGAAGAACAAAAACTTATACATATACAGATGGAAATTCAATAATTCATAGTGATGTTGTTGCATTGAAAGTCATAATTAATTGAGACATATTAAAGCGAGTAGGGTATACGGGTGCCAAAATACCCTACTACTACAATAATTTAAGCAAATAATTGACAAACGAAAACGAAACTGTCTTTCCAACTTAGTTTTGGTTTTGAAGAAAGATAAATATCAGATCAGAATATATTATTTAATTTTAAATTTTTTATATTTAATAAATAACATAAAGAGAGATAAAAAAAATAAATTTATATTATAAAAGAGACTTATCTTATATAAATTAATGATTAAATATTTTTTTTATATATCTTTTAATATAGAGAAATATATTATTTTTTAAATGTAAAAATTATAAACTCATATTATTCATCTATAATGTGCTCATAATTTAATTAATTTTATATTTATTTTATTCTTTCATCTTTACATAATATTGTGATGTTAATTTTTTTTTTTTTACATGAGAATCCAATTTCATAATTCTATCATTAGCCAAGTGTTTTTGAAAACAAAAATGCGTCAGTAAAGCTTAATTCTATATGTGTGAACATCAGCATCGTTAACATATGCTGGCTGGTACTAGTTATTTATTTTTTAAATCAGGGTTTATGGGCCAAAAACATTGTCAACATATATCATTGACAAATCCTTAAATTTAACATGTTTTTTTAAAAAATTAAAATATCACTATGTTTCAAAAATTAGCATACACGTCAAGTTATTATATTATTGAAATTCTTCACATTACACCATTTTTTCAATCATTAAGACACTTTTTAGATATTAGACAATTTGATGCAAAGAGTGTGGTTCATCTTTAATTCACATAATTTATTTATAAGGTTGATGTTAAATTATTTTTTTAACCATAAATTTTTTTTATATTGTGATTAGATGTGAATCTTTAAAATTTAAATTCTTATATATATATATAGACACATGTTTTCTTGTATTTTGGATTTTATGGTGTTTTATTATGTATATATGACCATCTTTTGTTTATATTTACTTGTAATTTCTAATTCAGAATGTTATTTTATTCAAAATATGTGTATTTCATATATGTGTTAAAAAAATTAGAAAATTATATGTTATTAAGACCTTTACTTAGACATTACTATGATAAAATTAAAAGCAATACCTATTTAGTAAAATGTTATTAAAAAATAAATGCTCATTAGAATAGCCCCAAACTCTAATAACACTACGTTAAAAAAACTCAGTTCATATTTAATTTGGGAAGACTTCTATTTAAAAGAAAACACATTTTAAAATTATTTTTTATTTTTTACAGATATTTTTTAATTAAAAATAATATTATTTAAAACACTATTAAATATTAAATATATATATTTTAATAAAAAGTTTAAATTTTAATTTATTATGTTATAAAAATTATTTTTTTATTAAATTTAACTCCCCGTTAATTTTTAAAATTAGTTTGAGCTATAACCTATATATTTTAATACTTCCGCTGTGAAATCTTCTAAAAATAATACATCATCAATTCATGTTGTTTATCGCATTAACTACAATTCAAATATTTTATTTTAATATAATATATTGATATGTTGATTACATATGCCGACATACAATTTTTTAATATTTTCATCTTAACATTTTATAACGATATGTCATAGATACCAATTATTTAATTTTCACAATATATTAGTCCAATCTAGGTGGTAAGATTTTAATTACAAACGCCCATATTATCATATTATGGAATTAAGACACAGGCGTATAAACTGTATATTTGAAAAATCAATGTTACATTGGTGAAGCCAATGAGTTAAGTATACATCATCGTCATCAGCATGCCGACAAAAGGAAAAATGATGATCCCATTTTTCCGCCAGCGGTGCCTACTTAGCATGGCCAAAGGCCGCCGTACTATTCTACTGAATTTTTGAATTTGGATGACAAAATAATGGGCGTCGTTTTAAGTTGTAGCAGTGAAAAAATTACAGATATTGAAATGCCATCATTTTACTAATTTAAAATGGTACACTCTGAAGTCAAAAATTTTAAAAAAATAATATAAAATAGCGTCATTTTGTGAAAACAATTAAGGACAACAAAATTTTGGAACAGCTGAGAATTCAGACACAAAAGAATGTCTTTAGTTCGATTGACGTTTATTTTTCATTTTTTTTTTTTGTATAGAGAAATTTAAGTAAAGGATGATCCTTCATTTCAAGATCAGGGTAGAGTGTGTATAAAAGACTTATAGATAATTTTTAATGAGAGAGAACTTAAATTTGAATTCAATTTATGCAATTAATATAAATAAAAAGTAATTAGATGAACCAATTATTCATTGATTTTCGTAAAATTTTTTAAGACTTGTTAAAACATATTATTAACCTACAAGTGAGTTAATACAAAATGTATGTGACTTTTTTTATTTTTTTAACTCACTTGTATGTGAATATATAAAATGATAATTTTAATAAACTTCACATAAATTCGATTTAAAGGATATAATTTTAAAAATAATAAGATAATGTCATATGAGTTGTGAGCTTGTATTTACATAATTAAGACTATTAGTAAATAATATATTTTTATTTTATATTTATCTATTTTCTCATGAGTCTATATGACATTTATACATTATTTCTTTTGTATGAAAAGATTTTAATTCTATTCTACCACCTCTTTATTATTATATATTGCCAAAATTCATCTTAAATTTAATTTTATATTTTAAATTAATAAATTTGATATATATTAAAAATATATATTATTTTTTTAAAAAATTAACTTTAAATTTAAATAAAAATTAAATAATTTTTTTTAATAATCTCTTACCTTTTATATATTTATATTATAGGTGTTATATAGTTTAGTGACTAATATAATAAAAAATTTAAACTTTTAAATATCGTTGTTTAACCTTTAACATTTCAATTTATTAAACTACGAAGGGACTTATGCAACCAATATTCAACAATTATAACGACAGATGCCTCCGATATTTTTTAAATGACAAAAAAAAAGAAAAAGAATAGCTTCCTTTTCTCATATCTATACATACCTTTGCAAAATACAAAAACTTCGTATATTCTAAAATACAAAAAGGCCTTTAATTCACCCCATCTTTTTTTCTTAAAAAAAAAAAAAATTCACAACTGAACGTGAAGATCCCTTGGATTTAAATCATAAGAGTGAATCCATTTTGAGGAAAATTGGATGGAAAGAGACACATTAATCACCACACATTACTGTATAAATTTTTTTTGAAACTATTAATATTTATAAATTTATTGAAATTAAGCTAATTTAATTAGATTCTATATAATAAAAATATTTATAAAAACAAAACTATAACTTAAAAATCTCATAACAAAAAGTGTAAAGTACATTTTATCTCTTTAAACTATATCTAAATAATATTTTACCTATTTAAAATTTTACTTGTAACAATTTATTCTAAACTAACAAGAAAATTGAAACCGTTAACTTAAGGTTAAGTTTAACAGACTTGATGCACATATTCACTTACTTAAATTCTTTCCTTCCCCGATGTTAGACAATTTACTAATAAGACTTTTCTTTCTTCATATGGAGGGAGCAAGAGACTTATAAATTCTTAATATTTATTTTTTATAGTAAAAAATATACAAAAATAAATCAGAGACTTAGATTAATAAAAAGTCATTTAATATATTATAAGCTAAATTTGTTTAACATATACTTTTTTATGATAAAAATATATATTATTTTTTAACGACAAATAATTTGAACCCAGGTGAAAAACAATTAAATTTGTTAAAGAGTATATATGAGCGAGATTATAGAAATTGGTGAGGAGCATGTGCATCTGGTGAGACTTGAGATATAACGGTTTCAATTTTCTCGTTAGTTTAGAAGGATAAATTGTAACAAATAAACTTTAAACGGAGGAAATGTTATTTAGATGTAATTTAAAAGGTAAAGTGTATTTTTTGTAACGAAGAAAATCAGATTAATGATTACTAAAAAACAGATGCATTAATGACAACAAGTTGAGTGGGCGGTACACTGTGAAAGCATTAATTAAGTTACACAGTGTCCGCAGAGACAAATGGTAATGTCCAAATATCTCTCTCGGGGCTGCATTTCGTGCATACAAACCACACACGTCGTCGCGTCGTTTCTGAATCTATAAAGTTGCTTTTGGTAATAGGAGAAGGCAAAGGAACGTGATGGAGTGTGATAAGTAAGCAGCCTTTGTGAAATGTGTGATCAGTTGAATGGCTTAATAATTAACTAAATTTGTCGCCATGTGTTACGTGTTAATTTCATATATACAGTACAGCCTTCAAGCTCCCCTCAATTAATAAGTGCCATTCAAAGGCGTAACCTAATTAACTGAATCTCTTATCTTTTTAATTGATCAAATGCAACTCTCATTCTGATTCAATACGCTATTTAGTGTCAGATCAAGTAGGAATGTCTTTCTCCAAAAGTCTATTAAAATATTCCAACGTCCAACAATTATACTCCTTTGTATTTACTCGTACTGAATCATGATGTATATGTGCATATTCGGGTCACTTGGTCTATATTTTTTAAGGTTCAAATGAAGAGCTCCAGTATTTTAGACTTAAATTTTCATTTTTTTTATCAGTTTAAGAGGTTGTCTAAAATTTGTAATATTCGCTTAAGAGGATTTTAAAAAATCTTATTTTCAATATTTGTATTTAATATTATTTCATACTCAAAATATTTAAAACATCTAAAAGAGTAGTGAATAATCGATATCATATATCCTAATATCTAACTAATAATTTTTTTAAAAAGATTATAAACAGCTATAAAAAATTATTTATAATTAATTTTTTTTTACATAATTATCATAAATTAAAATTAAAAACAACAATTTTCATAATACATTAACTAAAAGTATGAAATAATACATATTATATTTAATAATAAATATTATTTAAATATCAAATATTAAAAATCTATCTTTTCATTCATATTAGACAAATATAAAGTATTTAAAATTAATATTTATACCTTTTAATTTTTAATAAATAATTATATTTTATTCTTTATATTCAATCTAATTTTTGATATTTGTCAAATATTAATTTTTTTAAAAATAAATATCATCTAGTACTCATAATCATTTCTATCATCACCATTCCTATTCTCTATCCCCACCTTATTTTTTTTTGTCGATGGTAATAAATGATTCATGAAATATTGATCTCAACCTTTTATCTAACAAAAATTTATATATATATATACACACACACACAATAAATTAAAATAGATGAAATTAAAATTAGAAGAAATTTAAGTGCTATATTTAGTATTTAAAACTAATTATTTTTCGTTGGACATACAATTAATTAAAATATTTCAAGTTATTTTTTTATGTTTGAAAAGTGAAACTCAAAATCCTCTTTAATTTTATCACGAGAATAGGTCTAACTACTATATATAGTCTATTTATATTGATAAAGGGATAACTAGTTGCATGCCCGTGACCATAACTTTTAATAATGACAACATTTTAATTCAAATAAGAGATTAGAGTTGTCAAAAATAGACTAATTTGATTAGACTTTTGACCCAGTGTTTTTAGAATTGAGTTGGGTTAATTTATTTTTTTAAAATTGATTAGTATTTAACTAGTTTATCTCGGTTCTATTAAGGCCTTAGATTGGATTGGGTTGATTTTTTTTTTTAAATATAACAATTTAAATTAATAAATAATATTCAAAAAGTACTTATTATAATTTATGATACTAAATTTTTTCAATATTCTTAAAAAAATAAGAAAAAACATAATTAAAGTATATTATATAAAATTTAAAAATTACAAATTATAAGATAAATAATAATTAATTATTACTATAATTGATCAAATCCAAACTCATCTAAACCTAATCAATTCGATCCAATTAAAACCAATTATTTAATTAGACGAATTTGATGAATAATTGTTAAAATTGATTAAATCGGCTCAATTATTAGATGATGTTGATTTTCATATAAATCAAATTAAACCCAACTGATTAATATATTATATTATATTATATATCATAAATAAGTTAAAACTTTAAATATATTATTATTATTACTTTTTACTATAAATATTTTATTTTATGGTTATAATTGTTTTATAATTTCTTTAAAAATAATTTTAATTTTAGTTTATGGTTAAAAAATTTTATTTTTATATTTGAGATTAAAAAAAATATTAATATTTAATATCTTTTTAAATTGATTGGACAATCCAATCCAAACTAATTAAAAAATACTTAATTGATTTAATAAATTTTTTAACCATCCAATTAAATCAATTTGATTAGTTATATGGTTCAAAGAGAACCAATGCTCACCTCTAATCATTATATAATATATATAATGAGTACAAAATAAAAATTAAACACTTATCATTAATATTTTAACTTCATTTTTTATTCTTTTAAAAAAAGTTAATTAACAAATTAATAAAATATTTTAAAAAATAATTTTTTTTAAATGAATCAAAATTTTGTTAATCTAACCTTAATTTTGTTACGGACCAAATGTGTCATGTCATCAAACGAGACATATTTTAATGTCTCTAGATGACTCATATCTTAAAATTAAAATATGATATATATATAAAGATAATTGATAAATATAATTTTAAACATATCAAATTTAAATTGTAATCCAACATTTTTAAGCCACGTGATATTGAATAGTAGTCTGTCTCTTTGTTGCACCTATGCACTTAGTTTGAGAATAAAATGTATACCTTGTAACAAAGAGAGAGAAGTGAAGTTGTTTTTGCAACAAGAGAAACAAACAAATAAATAAATTTTTTTTATTAAGTAGAATTGATTACATAAATTAAATGATCTCAATGTATTTTATTATTATTTTTTATTTTATAGTTAAGTTATAAGAATTAAATTTAACATAATAATTATTTTATTATTTTATTTAGTCTTTTACTATTTGTAATTATTATATTATTTTTTTATGATCAAATTTGTATACAACAATTTTTAATGATTTTTTTATATGATTAAATTATTTAAGACACATTTTTTTTATTTTTTTTTGTAATAAGAAAAAAAATTGATTTATGATCTATTCTAAGCGCCTTATTATTATTATTATTTTATTTCTCGTTACAAAAAATTCAGCACTCTTTCTACGTGGATCCATTCACCTTTGAGAACATGACAAGGATCAATTTTGGAAAACAAAAACTTGTAACAGAAAAAGATATAAGGTGCAATAACAAAGGCCATGAAGATAGTACTGAATTTCAGCAAGTTATACGATACATAAGTAAAACTACGTTGATACAGATACGGCAAGAAATGGTAGGGACGTTCTTATCATTTTTTTAGTATTTTGCACTGTATTTATTTAAAATATTTTGATATCTAAAGTTTAACTATATTTGAAAATAATATAAATTTTAATATAAATTATCTAATATTTGAAATACCTAAAATATTAAAAAAATAATGAGTGCTGGATACTGCTTACTTTATAATTAAGTAATTTATTTATATTGAATACTTGATATTCATCAAATAACAAAAATTTAAATATTATAAATAGTTATAAAAAATTATTTTATAATAAAAAAATTTATATAATTATTATAAACTAAAATAAAAAAAATTTTAATATTAAAAAAAGTACACAATTTTATTTAATAATTTATATAATTTTAATATTAAATATCGAGTATTTTATTCATCTATTATATTGAATGAATATACGATATTTAAAACTAATATTTACACTTATTTAATATTAAATAAATAATTATATTTTATTATTTATACTCTATCTAATATTTAATATTTAATATTTATTAAATATTAAATATTTTTTTAAACAAATATTATAGATTACACATAATAATGCGGCCCACCACGTGGCTTTCTTCTTGCACTAATTTTATATCTTGCATATTATATTTGGGTTGAGGACTTACATTACTATAATATTTTATTAATTTTTAAGTTTAATTATTATTAAATAATAATATTTATATGATTGAAAGATTTAATTTTTAATAAAATTATAAAAACAACATTAGTTATTATCTGAAAATACTAAAATTATTTTTTAGACATTTTTTGTTTTCAGTTTATTTTTTAAAATATTTTCAAAAACATATTTTTTGTCAAATTTTACTAAACACATTTTAGATCACATTCTCTGTTTCATTGAAATTAGAAACGGCAACGAGTTTAATCAACTTTTTCCCTTCTTATATTAATATTGTTATTGTATTTCAGCCTTGGGAAATTTAAAGAGTCATCAAGATCTTGTTAGTAAGAGATCTGGTCATTTATTTTTATTATTATATTATCTAAAAATTTATATTTATAATAATAAAAAATATTTATTTAAATATAAAAAACTCCAATAATAAAAAAGTTTAATCTCTTGAAAAATTACATAATATAATTAGCAAAGTTAAGCGTTAACTGAAAATATGTTTTGAATTTTTTTTAAAATATGTTAAATACAGAAATTGTCTTCAAAACATTTTTACTTAATAATTAGCGTTATTTTGTAAGATATTGAGTTTTGTATGGTTGAATCTTTTCCATACTATTATAAAATACATATTTAATATAAAAAAAATTAGATAAAATTGTTATATTTTTATCATTATTTTTTAATGAGTATAATTTATTTCTCAAATAATTAGTTCTTTTTAAAAGTTATGTCTACATATTTTATTTCTGTTAAAGAACTCAATAGAAAAATATAAAAAACTACCATTTATTTATTATAATACCATATTAAATTTGAGAAAAAGATTAAAATCTCTGTTATGTGCAATAATAAAGAATGATTTTAAGAAATAGAACAAAATTTTAATTATACATAACAAATGTATTTTTGAAATTTTAAAAATTTAAAAATAAAAACTAATTTTAAGAAATAGAAATGAAAATAAAAATAGAAATAGAAAATAAAAACTGACTTTTCATAAACCAAACACACAATTTCATCTTTGTATGACACAATTTTAACAACATAAACAGATGTTGTTAAAGCATTGGACCAAAATATTAATTGGAAGGACTTACTACAAAGAATTGCACAAATTTTTTAATCTATAGAATTTTTAATTAAATTTTACAACATTGTGTTGAGGATTTTGTTTGAATTGCGAGAATAGGCTTTACTTGCAAATTAGTTCATACTCTTTTCTTTGGCTAGATATTGAAAAATTGGTTCACACAGTTCACACTTTAGAATGTACTGAACTCTTTTTCTACTATTCAATAACTTATCCTAAAATAATACCTATTCCCGTTCCCCAAATTCTCGCAAATCCTTCTCATCTCCAAACCCTCGAAATTCGCAGCGAGCATCTGCATCCGTATCTGCTCCCTCTCTCATCCAATCAAAGGAATCTTGTTGCAGAGTCCTTCTCGCTGGTTCGCTATGGAGGATTGCGAGAAGCGGCTCAATCTGGCCTCACCTGTCTCCGTTTTGAAGAGTGTCTCAGCGTCTCTCTTGTACGCGTGAGTTTCCTCCACTTCATCTCCTTCTTCTTCAGTAAACGACTCATCCGAGTCCTCCTCCGACGATGAGAACGAGAAAGAGAAGACACTGTTTGGATGATCTTGCTTCTTCTTCTTCTTCTTATTGTGACTCTGGCTGAAGACGGAGATTGAACAAGAAATGGATCGGTGACTGCGAGAGTTAGAAAAATTTTACAGCGATACAAGCAAGCACAGTATCTGCTTCAGATTCACCACCGACTTTCTCGTTTTAATTCAAACTGCCTCGCCTGATTTTAGGTTAGATTTCGCTCCTTCTTTAAATTTATGGAGTTTTTTTTTTTTTTTTTTCTCACAGAGTCAGATTTCCACCATTATTTAGGAACTATATGGTTTTGTGAATTTATAAATGGTATTTTTTGTATTTATCTCTTTAATTTTATCATGAATGTTTTTAAGAACTTGAGATTCCAATCCATTTATTAATTGGAAAAAATTTAAATATTGTTTGTCATTATATTTTTAAATTAAAAATTAATATATGTATAATTTATATAATTTATTTTTTTATAACTGATTTTTTAAAATTTTTTTTACAATTGATAGCAAATATATAAGAGATTTCATAGTTTAATCTTTATTAATGTAGTATCATGACAAGACTCTAAAATCATGTGAAAAAAATATTATGACGTGTTTTTTAATGGGTAAGATTATGACGTGACATAGTACATACATACTGTTTTTTAAGCACTAGGATATTATTAAAGAATTGATAACTAACTAAAAATACTGGAATCACATAAATAAGTTATACCATTTTTATTATAGAAAATAAATCTACTGAATAAATATTATGTGATAAAAAGAAATGCAATCAATTTAAATTTAATCTCTCCCACATACATATATTCTGAACTTTTAATTATCGCAACCTTTTGAAAAATAAACAGTGTACTTTTGTGAGTGGGAATGTGACATGTCCAAACGACAAGAAGTTCTTGGATATTTAGAGAGTAAAACGTATTTTCTTAAAAATCGAACTAATATATTTTATATTATAAAAATAAAAATAAAATATTTTTAATATTAATAATATATTTTATATTATAAAAGTTTTAAATTTTAATATTAAAATAAATAAACAAATAAAGACTTGACCGATTTAATTAACTAATTATAAATTTAATTGATTGAATTGTTTGGTTTAATCTAATTTTGACCACACTACTAAAAGGTTGCGTTGGTTTTTTGACCCAAGGAGCATGACAAAAACAAAATTTCCCAAGACTGGTGGTAGACTGGTAGTGAGATTTCGCCGAGGACTAAACCTCACTTAAATTTTCTAGGTATTTATTTTAAACTTCTATATTAAACATATAACATGTATTTTTTTTAATACTTAATCACGTGATACTGAATTATAAAATATTGTTAAAAATATTCCATTGTTTTGACTTGCTATAATCCTATGTTAATATGGATATAACTAATGTAAGAATTAAATTATTTAAAAAATATTATTTTGAAGATGAAATTAAATATTTTAATTTTTGAAAATTAAATTTAGATAAATATATTTTTCATAAACCAAATAAATAATTTACATTAATTTTTTTCCTTTGTCGAATTTGTATACACTCACACACTATGCTTCATTTGAAGCCTCACTCCTCAAGGGTGAGCCCTCAAGCATACAACAAATTAACAAACGCACAAAGAAAGAATTCAACAAAAATATTGAAAGGTGTTGAGGGAAGTAAGATGAGCTAATGTTTTATATATGATAAATTATAGTTAAATATTATTAAAAAATATTTATATTTAGTGTCTAAAAATAATCATTTAAACCACTCTAATTTTGTGAGAAGTCAGCTAAAGTTCTCCCTGGAAAATTATGGAGAATTACATGCAAAAGTACATTTTTGGTTTCAAGAATTTAGTGTTAACAATACTATTAAATTTGTCCCAAATATTTATTTTGTATTAATTTTATCTTACATATTTATCAAAATTCTCAACTTCATACTAAATAGTAACTTCATCAATTATATAAATAAAAGTTGATGGCGTGTAATGCATAATTCAGAGTCACACTTAAATTTTGAATTAGGGACTTTTGAGGGTTAAAATTAGAAAAATTAAAACAATGGCGGTTATGGGCTATAGGGTTATGAAATTAGATAAACGTCGTGTATAATCTAACTTGGCATGTTAGAATAATTTTAGATTGACACGTAATGAGGTGTCATCAATATCCGTTAATAAAATTGAAAAATTAGTATTTAGAATGGAATGAAAATCTTGGCAAAAATGTGGGATGAAATTGATAATATCTACAAATTTTTGAGTCAAAGAAAATTGAGATATGATAATTATGAAGTATTTATGGGGATATAAAACATTTGAATAGGGTAAATGCTGATAACCATTAAAAAAAAGTTTTAAATTTAACCTATCCATAACTTTTCATTAAAATAAAGTCAATAATCAAATTTATGTGATATATATATACATATAAATAAGTAATGCATCTTACTAACAATCAAGAAATATCGGGTTCCAATGCATCAGAATTTGCTAAAGATAAAATAGACACAGGTACATCACATAAGGAGCATAAAGATAAATATACTTGGCAATATGATGAGTAACTTGATTGCATTCTCACACCTATATGAACTAACTGAAAGAATTCCCTTCCCCGAGCCATTGTCTGACAATCTAGCATGATTGAATCTAGAAAAGAAAATTCCTGTTCAACAAAAAAAAGCTTCAACAATAAAAATACAATCTTACAATGTTTTGATTGGGATAAAAGAATTTCATTATAAATGTAAATGGTATCTACCTGGGATAAATATATAAATTAATATTTTTTCATGAGCAAATAAATTGTGTTCAATTTTTTCTTTGAATAAAACAGAAAATTACCTATTTAATATCTGCTTCCTTTTATTAAAAAACCTATTTGATATAATGCCATAATCGTAAATTGGTAATTAGAATATATCATCGGATAATTTGACTGCAACAACTCAGTTTCCCCGTTCCTCCAGACCCGTTATCGACCGTTTGTAGCTAGTTTTCAAACCTAAACAGATTTTTCAGATCACAGTTACCCTTAATATTTTCAGCATCTCACCATTGAAGAGAGTACGTGGTTTCTTCTGCTATCTTCAATTTTGTTATAGAACTTCACAAAACTTTTTATTCCTTCTTAATTTAAACTTAAAGTTGCGTTCTTTTTTTTTTTTTCTTGATTCATATGATTTTTTTTTATCGAGTTTCTTCATTTTTGTTGCCTTGTCTGTGTGAGTTGTGTAGACACTTCAACGGATTTATGATGAACTTTCTTCTTTCAGGTTTAAGGATTTCTCTAATGGCCCCTGCAAAAGCAACATTTTCTGAACTCAAGACAGATTTTTGAGATTTTTCTGCTTCTGACCATTGAAGAGAGTATGTCGTTTGTTCTGCTATCTTCAATTTTGTTTTACGAAGTTCATGTTTCTTTTTCTGATTCCAAGAAACTTTTTATTAATTTTTTATTTATTGATTTTCTTCATTTTTATTGACATGTCCGTGTGGATTGTGATAAACACTTAAATGGGTTTGTCCTGAGCTTCCTTCTTTCAGAGTTCAAGGTTTTCATTAATTCTTCACAGGAAGAATGTCCGACCTAAAGATTTATCTGAGGCGAGGAAAGATAAGCCAAAGCCATAATTCCTGGCTCCCGGACACCCATGCAAAGTCTACTCCCTCCGGCTCCCATATTTGTGATGAAATTGGAAGAGAAGAGGCTAGTTGGGCAGACTTAAAACAAGATCACAAGTCAGCAACCGTAAGCGTTTTGCCTGGCCCTGTACCTCAATGTAAGTGACGTTGATGGTTATAAGCAGATTGAGAATTTGCTTTCTTTCTTTTCTCTTTTTTTTTTTTTTAAATCTCCAAGAACTTTTGCTTCCTTAAATGGATGACTATTAGTCACAAGGGATATTTGAACTCTTGCACATGAAAATGCAAAGGCTTAGTCCTGACCTATGTTAGCTTGTTGGTTTATTCTTGTTAAGGGCATTTTTCTGGACAAATTTGTTCGAGTGGAGGTGACGATCTTAATGCTAAATCTATTGAACCTTCGCCAAGCTTTGACATCCCAGCTTCTGCAATGTCTACTCCCTTGAGATCCAATTCCCATATTTGCGATGAATCCTTAATCATCTTGGCTCCAATGGGTGGAATCAATGAAACTGGAACAGAAGGGGCTAGTTTGGAAGACCCAATACATGACCAAGAGTCAGCAACCATAAGCATTATACCTGGTCCATTATATGACCCAAGCGTTTTGCCTGGCCCTGTACCTCAATGTAAGTGACGTTAACGGTTATAAGCAGATTGTGAATGTGCTTTTTTTTTTTTTTGGGACCTCCAAGAACCTTGACTTCCTTAAAAGATGTTACTCCTAGGTTCCACGAGATCTCTCTTAGGAGGGTTGACCGTGAAATGGGACTATTAGTCAAAGGTGCAATTTGAACCTTGCACGTGAGAATGCAAAGCCTTAGTTTTGATCCTTTTAACCAGTCGAGTCCAGGCAACATGTGTTAGCTTGCTGGTTTATTCTTGTTAAGTGCATTTTTCTAAACAATTTTGTTTGAATGCAGGTGATGACGATCTTAATGCTAAATCTATTGAACCTTCGCAAAGCTTTGACATCCCAACTCTTGCAATGTCTACTCCCTTGAGATCCAATGAAACTGGAATGGAAGGGGCTAGTTTGGCAGACCCAATACATGACCAAGAGTCAGCAACCATAAGCATTATACCTGATCCATTATCGCAGTGTAAGTGATGTTAATGGCTATAAGCAAATTGTTAATGTCATAGTCAGTGAGCCAGTGATATCCTTCTAGGATATTCTAGAGGGCAGGCAAAGATCCAACCCAAAATATTGCGTGCAACGACCTTTAATTCTTAAATTAGTCCTTAAGTGCTAGAGAATCTACTTGAGAAGGGTTGACAATCAAGTTGATGGGAGAATTTGAACCCTAATACATGAAGATTCAGTGACTTAGTCTGGACCCCTTCAACTAGTTGAGCCAATCTGGGTTGCCTTGCCGTGCTGATTTATTATTGTTAAGTGCATTTTTCTAAGCAATTTTGTTTGAATGCAGGTGATGAACTTGATGCTGAATCCACTGAATCTTTGTTAAACTTTGGCATCCCAACCATTGCAAAGTCCACACTTTTGGGACTGAGTTCCCATATTTGTGATGAATCCTCAGTCATCTTGGCTCCAATGGGCAGAAACGATGAAATTGGAACTGATGGGGCTAGCTTGGCTGACCCAGTTCATGACCAAGAGTTAGAAACCAATAGCCCATCACTCCAATGTAAGTGACAGTAATGTTGGTAAGCTGATTGTGAATGTGCTAGGCTCTTCTTGTTAAGGGCATTTTTCTAAGCAATTTTGTTTTAAAATGCAGGTGAGTATCTTAATGGTAAGCGTATTGAAGCTTTTCCGAACTTTGGCATCCCAACCCCTGCTTCAAAAGACAAGAAAAGAAAGAACAATGAACAAGATTATGATTCAAGGCCACAAAAAAGACCGAAGAAGAAGGTATATTGGCCTAAAGTGATAGGCCAAACAAAACGTAGAAAAGCACCCGAAGTGTCTAATGAAAGCAAGAACAAGAAAAGGCCCGTTTCTGTGGTGAATGGTAAAGGAAAACCTAAAAGGACTCCAAAATCAAAGAAAGCAAAGAAGGTAGAAATAGAAGAGAGTGCTCCAAAAGTGCCTTCAACTCCAGAGAAGCAAATCACATCAGCGGAGAGGAGAACTCTCTTACATTCAAAGACAAAGTCATCTAAGAGATCATTGAAATTTGAACTTGTAGAAAATATAGAAGAATCTCCTCACGCACCGAATTGGCTTGATGAATTGGGTTGTAAAGGTAATTCTCTACAGCTATCTAGAAATAGAATACCCCATAAGAAAATATTCCGGAGATGTTATCTGCTTATTCAAGTTAGGAAAATTAAACCTAATTTTCCAAAAGCATGCAAGAAAAAAAGGATTCAGAAACTGAAATCATTATTTCAGTCCATTAAAAAGGGGAAGCGTTCAAATAACCGTAGGAGAAGAAGCAACTTAAATGTGGTTTCAATATGCAATCAAGCCTCTTTGTCCAAGCATGTAGTGGAAGGAAAAAGGGAACAGAAGCTTGGAGTGAAAAAGAAAATAATAAGAAAAAAGAAGACTCAGGACGAAGAAAAATTGAAAATGATATCAGGTAGAGAATTGGGATCTCTTGTTAAGAAATTCCAATCTCTGGTTATTAATTATAGGACCAATTTGTTGATTTTTTATAAGAATCAAGATAATAGGTTAGTTCCTCATAAAGGAAAAAAGAAAGGTCTGGCGGGAAAGGTCAATCTAGGTGAGAGGAGTCTAAATATGTGGAACTTTCTCATGGATGGGAAGGCATTCGAGGAAAATGAAGAAAACGAAAAATACTGGCAGCATGAAAGAGATGTATATTTAGGAAGAGTTAAAGCATTTACTGCTCGCATGCATCTCATTCTAGGTATGTATTTTACTTTTAATTTATCGTATTCTTTTTATAAACACTTTTAATTATTTAAGGATATTTAAAATAAGTTGGGTAAGTATCATCAAAACTATAAACTTTTCAGGTGACAGAAGATTCTCACCATGGAAAGGTTCCGTTTTAGATTCTGTGATCGGGGTATTCTTAACTCAAAATGTTTCAGATCATTTATCGAGGTAACTAAATGAAGTAGTTTATTCTAATTTTAATTTTTTTTTTGGACTGTTTTCTATTGTGGGATTTAAATGTTAAATCTTTTTTATTTTTATTCTCAATAGCTCTGCCTATATGTCTCTTGCGGCTAGATTTCCTATCAAAACATCTTTCTCTGGAGAAAGAGATAAGAATGTTGATGAAGTAAAAGTTAATAATTCTTCAAAAGTTAATGAAAGAATTACAAATCTTGTGAGTCTGAAAAAGAAGCCCGATTCTCCGGGTATGAATGTAAGTCAAGAAGATCAAGAGAAAGTGGCAAAGGAAAAGAAAGAAGCTGAGGAAAAAGAAAAGCAATATTGGGAATCATTACGAAGAACCCATGTGCAATATTGCTCACGACATAGCGATCGTATGAGTCTGGTTGATTGGGAAGCAGTGAGGTGGGCAGATGTCAAAGATGTTGCTAAAGCTATTGAAGGTCGAGGCCAACATAACGTTATTGCTCTAAATATACAGGTATAAAATAATTTCATTACATAATAATTTAAGTAAATAGTAACTCATCTTATGATTATGATTATGTTTTTTAATATCTGCAGGTTTTTCTTAATAAATTAGTAGAAATGCATGGAAGTATTGATCTTGAATGGTTAAGGCATGCTCCACCCAATGAAGTAAAGTAAGCCTTTTGTATAATAAAAAATATTACTCATCAATATCATTTTGTGAAATTATGTGGACAATAAATCGTCTACCTTAAAGGAAATATCTTCTCAAAGTAGATGGGTTGGGATTGAAGAGTGTGGAATGCATACGACTTTTAGCACTTCAGCATAAGGCTTTTCCGGTAAGAGCATAAAAGTACATGAATGTTTTATGCACAATTTTTTTTGTAATTATACTCAATAAATTGTATATGACTTTTCCAAGGTGGATGTAAATGTTGGAAGGATAGCAGTCCGATTGGGATGGGTTCCCCTCGAACCATTACCTGAATCTATGCAAATTCACCTTTTAGAACAGTACGTGGTTTTAGATTATTCAAATTTTTATTAGATGAATACTAATTTTTAATCCCTTAACTTTGCATAGATTTTTTAGTTGTCCTTTATTTTTATTAATTGATACAATTTCTATCACTGACAGCAAAATTATATATGATGATATGAAGCTTGAAAATTTTTGGACGTTTTTAATTTGGGATTTTAAACCCAAATGAAGAATGTTAAAAATTTTTTGCAGTGTTTTGACTTCAACTAAGCTTCAATCATGATTTGATTAGGGTAATTCTATTTTAACTCCACATACAACTAAGGACATTTAGCTGAAGGACAAAATTAGTAAACATGGTTTGACAACATTGATTTTCAATTAATAAAAATAAGGGACAAAACTGAAACAAAAAAATAAGGGATAAAATCGAAACTCATGTAAAACTAAGGAACAAAAAATTGGTTTTAACCATTTCAATTATATTTTGAACTTTTGATTATATAAGTAAACTTCACTTTTTTTTTCTCCCTTTTCATAGGTATCCTTCAACTAATGTGGTCCAACAATATCTTTGGCCAAGATTATGCGTTTTGGACCAACCCACATTGTAATTACTAAATAATTTTGTTTCAATTTTGCATTTGTTATATCAGTTTATCAATATATATATATATATATAAATATTGCTTTTCTTCTTTTTATCTTATATAGGTATGAATTACATTATCAGCTCATAACATTTGGAAAGGTATTTGTCATTCAACTTATTTTTTATTAATCATTTGTTTTTTGGGAAAATTCAACTAATAATATCACGTTATGTAGGTGTTTTGCACTAAGTTACAGCCAAATTGCAATGTATGTCCAATGAGAGGAGAATGTTTACATTTTGCAAGTGCTTTTGCAAGGTATATGCTGTGTTTGAAATTTACATATTTAAATCAGAGTTAGAAAATACTAGAAGTTTAATGCAATATAGTTCTGTTCTAGCAAATTGAGTCTTGAATCAGAATTTGTAGCTGAGTATCTATTTGTCATACTTTAATATCTATAATACTGCTGAGTAGTTTGCACCACTTTATAATTTTTTTGGTCAAAAGCTAAAATATGTTGATTGTATGCCAGTTTCTAATCCATTTTAATGAAACTTTTGCAACGAGAATGATGATGTATCTGACTTATTGAATTGGGGAAAACATGATTACTTCTATTTATAGTGCCTTGCTTAATTTTCTTTTTATATGTATAATTTGACATACATATATCAATAACTTAATGGGATATATATATATATATATATATATATATATGCAGTGCAAAGCTAGCCTTGCCAGGACTAGCTGATGCAACGCCATCCGGTAATAGTATAGTGAGATCAGAGGCTGCTGCTATATCTGTTTCTGAGTTTCACAATAAATCAACCTCTGAGACAAAGAACTGTGAACCTATCATTGAGATGCCTGCATCACCAATTCCTGAGTACACACAATTTGAAGAAAATGATATAGAAGACTTTTACAATAATGATGATTCAGGGGAAATTATGACAATAAATCTTAGTGCTGAAGAACCCATGAAAACAACATACAATTACTTTGATCAACATGACATGAATATGTCAAAAGCTTTGGTTGCTTTATCTGCGAATGCTACATCTATTCCTGTGCGAAAATTGAAAAGTGTCAGTCGCTTAAGGACAGAGCGAATGGTGTAAGTTGCTTACTCCCTTGCACTATATTGTTTCTCTCTCTTAGGTTTTCACTTTTGTAATTAATAGTTATTACATCAATGTTTGCATCTATTAATTTCTAAATCGCTTTATAGATACCATAGTTTCTAATCTTGTTCAATGTCCTGTGCCTTTTTATTTTTGTCAAAAACATGAAGTTATGTGCTTCCTGACATGCATCCTCTCCTAGTTGGGGTAAGTAGGAACTTTTTCTGAAAAAAATTAAAACAATGAAGATTTATGTTATATATGTTATGTATTCAATCTTTTCCTTTACTTACAGTTTAAAATGAGAGAAGTCGGTGATCCTTCTCCCTATCTACTTGTTATCTGGGCACCAGGTAGAATATTATGAAAAGAAAGCAAATATAGTAATAATGTGGAAGATATATGATTTCTCCTACCAAATTAATTTGTAAAATTCTTTTTATTAATTAGGAGAATTAAAAAGTTCATCTGAACCTAGCAAGAACATGTGTGATGACTCAACCGATCACTGCTTCTCTTGCAATAATGCTGAGGAAGAAAGCAACCACACAGTGCCAGGAACTATTTTGGTGAGTAAAAGTACTATCATTTGAAAACTGCTTTCAATTGTACAAACTACATATAACATTCCATTTAAATGAAGCAGATACCATGTCGTACTGCAATGGATGGGAGATTTCCACTCAATGGAACATATTTTCAAGTTAATGAGGTGATAATCAGAATTGTTTTTATTAGTATATCTTTTTCAAGTCTCTAGCTCTTTTGATCCACTTGTACAATATGTTCTGTAACATTTTATATAGGTATTTGCTGATGCTGATTCAAGCCAAAACCCCATTGATGTTCCTAGAAATTGGATATGGAATTTACAAACTCAGACTGCATATTTCGGGACATCAACATCAACAATACTAAGAGGTAAAGAGGGGTGACAGACTTGAATTTGATTATATAATTATAGTACAAGTTAAAATTTGATATATTTTTTTATATGAAATCAAAACAGGGGCATCATTGGAAGAAATTCACAAATGTTTTTGGAGAGGTATGAAACAATGTTGTTAATTTGATTATAATTTATAAACATGCAGTCAAAGATCAATACTCTATTCATTGAAGTGTAATGACAATGGACTTGTGTTTGATAGGTTTTGTTTGTGTGAGAGGATTTGATCGGAAGACAGGAGCTCCCAGACCATTAACATATAGGTTCCATATCAACACGACAAACAAACAAATGAAGAAAAATAAAAAGGCAGATACATAACTAAGATTTGAGAGGTAATTAAGTTTTTTCAAACATTGAATTACCTTCCTTTTTGTTGTAGCCATATATGTTAATGAAGTGTCAAGCAGTTGTGACCCTAGTCTGATCTGATCGTATGCTTTAGTCAACACGACAGGCCGATGAGTTATTTGTGCATGGGGCCATTGTTTTGTAATTAGAACGTCCTTGCTCCATATATTTATAAATGATCAAATGATAAATCTTGGTTAAATATACTTAATTAAGTTCCTTGCCATACTAATTTCTCTTGATGAAGATAAAAAGTTAATTGTTCAATAATGCATTACTTAAATTCAAGTAGCAAAATTTTCCACCATACGAGAAGATTACTGCATGAGAATGTTTCTTGGCTACAAGTTACTGATATATATATATATATATACACACACACACACAAGACAAATGAATGACCAAGTAAACAACCTGAAATGCCAAAAAAAGAAAAAAAATAAAGCACGAGGTAAATAAAGAATGAGAAACATAGTTGCATCTATGCCTTTGTTCATTCAATCTTGTGTTCATCTATATATATACTTTTTTAGTTAGAGATCTAGAGAAGATTAAATATCTAATATATTATTATTGTTATTTTCTTTAAATATGCTTACACCCAAAAAATTGATTAGTCTTGTTCGAATACTTTAAGAAAATACTTTACACTTCTTTTGATTCAAATCAATGTTCCTAAATAATTGTTAGACTTCATTATTTATATTTTTCCTAAGTTGCGAAGAAATATATAACCTTACAAATCAGACAAAGTATAGGTATAATTAGTGTAAAAACTTATATAATAACACTAGGCATATTAGTTAACTTGTATAAACTACAAAGTGAATGAAGGAGCAGCAAGAGTGACCCCTCCATCAGCATCACCAACCACCAATGACTCCTCCCTCCCACCTTTCATCTTTCCTTCTGCTCCCCACAACAGTCAAAGACTAAAAAATCTTGTATTAATCACAAGCCCTACTTATTTAAGTTTCATTTATAGATTATTTATAATTCTCAATAAATCTTCAGTTTTTTTCTTAAAATACATTATAACTTTGTTTATTTAGGGTCAAGACTCAAAACTCTATATTTCATTTCTTTAAAATATATTTAAAACAGTTTAATGTAATCCACTTAGTGAAGTAATGTATTTTTGCGCTTGTTCAAAGATTACACCTGTTACTTAGGGCCCGTTTGAATAGGCTTTTAAAAAAAGGACCTTTTTAATTGACTTTTTAAAATAGAGTTATTTTTATAAAAAAGTAAAAAGTTAATTTGCACATGCAATAATAAAAACTACTTTATATTACAAAAATTTGTTTGCATGTAACACTTATAAAAGTACTTATTATGAAAAAATTTATCAATAAAGAGATATATTTGAATATTATATTTTTTAAAAAATTAAGATAAATTACAATTTTATTTTTTGAAAAATATCAAAGTTATATTTCTCTCCCTTTAGTTTTAAAAATTTATACTCATTTTTTATTAAAGATGAGAAAATTGTATAAATTTATTTATTTTGACAAAATACTATTTTATTATTTATATAATTAAATAGTCAGATATGTTGACATCTTTTAAATATTGATAAAATTGTACTTATCACTTTTTTAATTTTAAAAATTACACTTGATATTCCCAATATTTGATAACAAAGTAAATATTTGATATAGTATATATTCATTTCAAAATAATAGAATTACTTGTTTCATTGTTATATTAAGAATCGTACGTTTTAGCTAGTATAAATTTAATTGCATTTATTTTGATATCAAAAATAAAATTATAGTCTTATTCCACATAGAAAGTCATCTTCATTGACAACAAATAAATAATACAGGAGATAAGTATAATTTTTGAAACTAAAAAATGGTAAGCACAATTTAGTCAAATTTTAAGAAAATATATAATTTATTTAATTAAATAAGCATTTGACGAATATAGAAAAGTCAATTTTTAAAATTAAATTTATAATTTTTAACTCACAATAAATAATATATAAATAATAATTTTTTTAAAAATATATAATAAATTATAATTTTAATAAAAATATTAATATTATTATTAAAAAATTTTGGTCAAAATGAGTAAATTATAAGTTTTTTATACCTACCCGAAGGAAAGCATCATTTTTTAAAATAAAAGAAAGAAGAGTATAATTTTTATATTTCTTAAGAAAATATGAGATTTAATAAAAGAAAATTTTATCTAAAATATTAGAATTCAATTTTTAAATTTTTGCTCTATGAGCTCTCTCATGTGTTTTTCAGAAAAACAAAAAAAAATAACTTCTAAAAAAAATTTATTTTTAACTTTTTTTAGTGCTTCTAATTTTTTTTTAAGAAATCAATTTAAACATGTTAATTTTTTTTATCAAAAAGTATTTTTTATTGTAAAAAGTACTTCTTTAAGATAAAAAAAGCCAATCCAACTAAAACAGTACTGTTTAGTGGCACCTCAAAATGTTGATATTTAACAACAGGAGTAACAGAATTAGTTAGCAAGATTTATTTGAAACTTTTTAAATCTTTTTGCATTTATTTCAGAAAATGTTCTTTAGAACTAATATTAAATATTAAAAATTAAAAATTAAATATACTTTAGGAGAAAAATAAAGTTGTATCTTTTATTTAATTATATGGCATCGTGTTAGATTTTTTTTTTTTTGAATTTAGGGAAACAGTGGTTATAAGGAGGAGAACCATCCTGTAGGGCTACATCGGTGATCCTCAAGATTAAACCTGTTACTTAAATGTCTTCATAAAAATATGTGTTTTATCATTTCCTATACTTTTCTTTTTATTTAACTAGAAAACAGTGTTTTTGGGGAACATTATTAAACATCCATTTTTGTATTTCGGTAAACTACAAATTCCTCATAAAAGTCTATCATTATTTTCTTCACGTGACTACGGACTACTATTGTTTCTTGATTATGAATTTATGATAGTGTACACCGTTATAATTGAATTAAGACTATATTAATAAATTACTCTTAAAAAATTATAGTTATTGATATTTTAATATTTAAAAAATTAGTACCACAAAGTTAATTTTTAAAATATTTAATTTAATTATTTAAATTTTAACAAAACTGCTAATATAAAATATTAACTAATAATATAGTACGTTAAAATATTTATTATATACTGTATTCTTACAAATTTATATTATTAAACAAAATAATCTTTTAATATTTTTAAAAATATAACAAATAGGTTCTTACACGTATATTAATTACATGCAAAATAAAAAAAGAAGATAAAATTTTATTTGCGGATATAATTTTTAACTAGACTACTTAATTTGGGAGATTATAGAGAACATGAAGAAAACTGTGTATTAGATATACAAAAGTTAAAATTTTCTATCTAATATTCTGTATACAATTTATATATGTACATGGACTTATTTGTTATATTTTAGAAAATATAAAAAAATTATTTTGTTTAATAATGCAAACTTATAAAGATTATTTTGTATGATAAATATTTTAATGTGTCACATTAGTAATTAATATTACACATTAATAATTTTGTTAAGATTAGATAACTTAATCAAAAGACTAACAAGTATATATATATATTTTAAAGACTAATTTGTTTAATACTAATCTTTTAAGGATTAAAGTATCATTAATTATGTCTTTGAAAGATTAATTTGTTAGTCTAGTCTTAAATTAAAATGGTAGAATTCTTTAAATCTTAAACTAAAATTTCAAAGAAATATATATTTTAGCTGATGTATTCGTTTTAATTGACTGAAATCATAATAGAGACCTGATCACAATAGTATTAAATTTTCTATCAATACAGATTTGTAATGGTAAATTCTAAAGACCCACAGAAGTGAAGATAATTAAATTTCAAGAGAGACTATTACAATTTTGTCTATCAAATATATACCTTTGTCCTTAGATTCTTTTTGGGTAGAGTTGTCTATAGTTATATTCTTAAACCTAATTGATTAATTATAAACTGGTGAATCATAAAGCACATGATTACGCTAATACTGTAAATTAGAAAACCTAGCTGCAATTAGATTCTCAGCTATTTATTTTTAAAAAAATTAATATATTTCGGTTCTGTTCTCAATCCTTCCAAAATACACGCCCCGAGTCCCTGACAGTGACATTCGACGCCTAAGCTACAGAACGAAAATCATTTTAATTCCAAAAAGCAAAATCCTTACACAAAAATACACCAAATTCTAAAAAATATAAAACGTCGCAATTTGCATTACCTTAATGCATACGGTATGCCGTTTTGACGCCGGATATTCTCATTCGTCATTTGAATGTCAATGATATTAAAGACGCGATGGATTGAGCGTTTGACGTTGTAGTTCAGGAACCAATGAGTCGTTTCCTAGACGCGGCGTTTGACGACGCTGTGTGTGGACGACCCCTGCGTTTTAACGGCTCCATGACGGAGTCTCTGAACCTGTACGGCAACGCCCGGCTCCGCCCTCTCTTCGTCCTCACGACCGGCGACTTCTCCAAATCATCGCTAAACAAATTCACAGCCTTCCATCTCTCCTTTGCTTCACTCCTTCTCCTTTCTTCAATCTTGGACTCTTCTTTTCCTGATATTACCTTCGCTGCTTCGATTAGCAAATCCAAACGGTTATACTCATTTTCCACACCTCTTTCTCCTTCTTCTTCATTTCCTTCCTTTTCCTCTCTGATCTCTTCTTCGATTTTCGTTTCCTGCTGATCAACTCCGTCATCGTCCACTTCAACTTCTACACTCTTCTCTCCTCCTCCGTTGGCTTCAACCGCAGAGGAATCGCTTCCGTTTTCCGCCGAACCTCCGAATTCTGCATCCTCCGCTACGGAACGGAGGCGGAGATTCAGATCAATCGCAATCCGTCCAGTTGGAGAAGAATGTTGTGCGGAAGGATGAGAGGGAGAGACGGATGAGATGATGTGGAGAATCTTGAAGAAGCAGATTTGAGCCTTGGAATAGCCATGGGTGGAGCGAGAATTGAATAGCTGATGATGCGAAGAATCCAAGTGTGGATGATAGGAAGGCATGAATGAAAAGGAAGGGAAGAGTGTTGAAAGAGACAAGTTACTCCATTCCTCGAGCCATTCGAGCGCGACCATCAAAGAGTAGTGAGCAAGAGACACACAGTGAAGGAAGGAAGCAAGCAAGCAGGGAATGATAGAGACAAAGCTAAGCTCTTCACTTTTCCTGGGGTGCTGCAATTATGATTATCACCTCCATTATCTTTATATAAAAAATTATGTATTACTTTAACATTAAATTGCACTTATTATTTTTTTAGTTTAGACAATCATACTTAACCTATGTAATCTATTTAAAATAATTTTTTGTGAATAAAATTATTATCTTAATTTTAATATAAGAATAAATATAATTACATATTATATAAAATAAAAAATTTATGTAATATTATATCAAATCTTAAAGTGCCAACTTTAAATTTTAAAATTAAAAAATGTTGGTGTAATATACTCTTTTTTTTTATTATTATTATTTTGTATCACAAGAATGTAAAATAGCGAGAGAGGTAATAAAATTAAGGAAAAAATAAATAAATAAATAAGAAGAATGCAGGAATTATTTTTGAAGTTTAAAAATTAAAAGAAATTTAGGTGAATTATTATATCTTTATTATTAAATTTTTTTTAATAAAAAATTAACATATATATAATTTATTTTTTATAATTAATTATTTTTTAAAAAAATTATTTTTATTTTAATTAAAAAAATTTAATAATAAAAATATAAAAAATTATATATAAGTATAATCCTTTAAAAAAATATTATGCCATAAAGTTGAAGAAAGATTGCGTAGTTCTCATTCCAAAATATATAATTGGATGGGTTTTCAATTTTTGTGTTTGTCTTTTACTCCCTTATGAGAGCCACTTCGATTCTAATTGGAGGGTCACTCAACACTCACGAGTGATCAACCCTCAATAAATTCATGCTATTGCTGGTCGTGCCACGCGCCAAACTTTTAGCCCACTCTAAATTAAATTATACATTTTCACAATATATATATAATTAATTTAAGTAAAATTTTTATATTTAATATTAAATTTTTTAATTAAATATTAGTATATATAATTTATTTATTTAATAATTAACTATTTTTTTAAAATTTTTTGTATATTTTATTTTAATTAATAACTTTAATAACAAGAATATAAAAAATTATATATAAATTTAATTTTTTATTTTTTTCATAGATGTCGAATAGGGCTATAAATAAATTGAGATGTTTATAAATTATTTGAATTTGATTTGTTAAAAGATTGGTTAACTTAGATTTATTTAATAAATGAATAAAATTAATCAAAATATTAAGTTCGCTTAATTAAATAAATTGAGTTTAAATATTTAATACATAATCTGTTAAGTTCTCTAATAGCTTAATTAAAAATAAAATATTATTTTATGTAATATATATTATATTTTAAAATTTTAAATAACATATATTATAATCATAATATATATTTTATATAAAAATGTGAGATAAATACAAAAATTTATGCATAATTAAAAAATATTATATGTAAATTTATATAATTTATATTATGAAAATTAATAATTTTTTTATTTAGTTTAAATGTTATATGTGTAAAAAAAATATTATATTCACAATATTGTTTAAAAATTTAAATTTGATCACAATTTTTTGTTTATTTTAAATCTTAACCTCATATTTAGACTTATTTCATTTTAAATGAATAAATTTAATTTAATTAAAGTTCAGTTCTCTAAACATTACCGCCCTAATGTCAAAGTTAACAAAAATCAAAGCAATAGGCAATAGCAGTTGAAAAGCAGCAACGAGAAATGACATTTTTGGAGTCCCCATTCCCCACCTTGCAATTTTTTTCTTTCTGAAATTACACAATGATATTATGTCAAGAGAAAATAAAGAGTGAAGTTCTTATAAATGATAGGTCCTACTTAAATACATGCAAATAAATATTTATCTCTCCCTTGTTATTTTCTTAGCTATGAAGGTGCAAATCTCCATGTGGATATATATCAACTTGGATTTTTGAAGAAAAAAGAAGGTAAAAAATAAAAAGGTAGAGCAGCAGAGTGAAAACGTGTAGCTTTCATGCTCTATTCTTGAAATGAAAGAGAGGAAGACATAGTTGGGTATTGAAAAACAAGACCACAATTTCTATGTCTAATTGGTGTACGTGGAAAGTGCTTCGTTCATGCACTGTCTGCTTTACACATAGTGGTGCAGACACATGGCACATATATTTTCTCTTGTCTAATTAATTCAAGCCATCAAAACACATCATCCTCAACCTAAGATTTTTTCGCACGCTCAAAAGAATATAGAGCTACAACTTTTTTGCAATTGTTTCCCACATCAACGGCAGAACCGCTAATCATCATCCACGAACTACACTGAGATTCCTTTGATCAATGCCGTGTTCATAATTATAAAGCTCTGATTCCTATATATATATATATATATATATGTATACACCGTTTTCTTTTTTATTCCTATAGTGCTTCATCAAAAACTATACGAATATTGCAACACATGCATGATAGATTCTACTTTTTTCTCAAGTGCAAAATTTTGTGGAAAATGGTGAAGCCAATTGTCACCCAACTTTGGAATTTATAAGAATAAATTATAACCCTCTCTTTTTTGTTTCACAAAATTAGATTCTCCTATCAGATAAAAAATTTTATAATTTTATTTATTTTAATTAAATTATCTTATGTTTATTATTTATATAATTAAATATGTATTTGATTAATATAAAAAATATATTTTTAACTTAAAATAAAATAATTTTATTATTTTTAACTCAAAATAAATAATAATAATAATAAAATATTATAATTTTAAAATTTTATTTTATAATAAATTATAATATTCTTAAAAAATTAATAATGTCATCAAAGATATTTTAATTAAAATGAATAAAATTTTTAATTTTTAATTTTAAAAAAAGAAGTATAAATTTTAAAATAAAAAAATAATTTTGACATATTTAAAAAAAAAGAGTGTAAGTTACTAGTGTAGGGTCTCTTTTGTCGTGTATACGTACGTAATTCGTTGACAATAAGCAACGAAGCTATGATTGTGCTTCTCTTTTCGAAGATTTTAAGTTTATTTGTCTCCTCCTCACGCAACATAAATAATTCAAGCTCGTGGTCGTGTTAGTGATTGGCGAATAGTGCAGATTAAGGTACGCTCAAGTCTGAGCCCGTGATTTTTTTTGATTTGAATGAGCCCATGATAACTAAGAATATATTGATTTATACCATTTTAATATTTGGGCCTAAATAAAGCCGAGCTCATTATGAGCCTCTCAAAATTTTGAACATTAGGAATAGAACAAAATCTTGAGCACCATTAAACCCGACTATTTTAATTCTTCAAAATATACGTTATTTTATTAGTCTATAGAATATTAAAGTTTTTAATTTTATCTTCTAAATGAGTATTTATATAATTAATGTAATGACTAACATATTTAAGAAATATTTTTAAAAAATTTTAATATTTTAAAGATTAAATTGAGATAATATTTATTTTTTAATATTAAAATAATAATATTTTATTTTATTTTTTAAATTTGAGCCGACATTCATTCATCCTATAAAGTATAACTTTTGCGTTGCCTTTTTATGCGGTTTGTTGGCATACCGCCAGAAATTTTGGTTTTAATAAATATGTGAATATATGAATTGGAAGGTACATTTTACATAAATTAAGACAAAAAAATTCACTCATTACATATAGATAATGTTAAATTTGGTACATTTTACATAAAGGTTTTATTTATAAATATAATAATATCATCTGGTATTTAGTATAAAAATTTTGTTATACTCGCAATTTATTACGTTTTTATATTCTAACATCAAAAGATACATTTGAAGAATTTTTCTCTCTTATGTACTCCTTTTCTCTCTCATATGTTCGAAGGGAAACACGAAGGCAAATATTCGACGGTAGTCTACTCTAAGTCTAATCATAGTCTGTACTAGTATTGCTCAACTATAACTTTGACGATAAACTTGTAGTCTTCTAGTGTGAAATCAAGCAAATATCTTCTATATTTTATTTATATATAATTTTTTATATTTTTATCACAACATTTTTAATTAAAATCAAACATATAATTTTTTTTTAAAAATGTAAATCAAAGAACTATATATATATATACTTTTTATAAAAAAAATTGAAAGATATAGTGTTTTTTCTTTCTAAAATTAAATAATGTTGTTGTCTATGACTTTTTTTTTTTTTTCATGATGAAGATAATGCTTGCCCAGGAACGAGGAATGTCCAGCATATTCTCCATTTTCTTAGAATCTTATTGTTCTTACTCTTAAATCGCATATTGGCATGTGGATCAAAGTGTAACATGTTTTAGTGTTTTAGTTTTACTATAATATAGTATTTTTAATTCATTTCCCTAATTACTTGAGCTTATTATCAACATCACTGTCTATACAAAATGCATTGTCTTTATTATCAATTTTACGTACCAAAGAAAAATCTATACAAAATGCATGTCATCCACTCACCCCACAATACAGTGGTATTTCAATAAATTTAATTTCTGAGTGGCTTAATTAATTTATGGATAATATATATTATAATTAAATTATAGTATATATTTAATTTAATTATATTGGATATATATATATGGTGCGAGTATTACTCATTTTGAATTTATTTTGATATAATTCCAATAAATCACTGAGTTTGTTCATAAGAATTAAGATAGTGACTGATATAAGAAAGTCGGCAGATCCCCTGTTCCACCCTTCGGGTGGGGACGTGGAGATACGTCAGCCATAGGTAATGAGAACCAACACTGTGTTGCTGTCAACCACTAATTTAACCTTTAAAAATAATAATTATAATAATATATTTTTATTAAACATAATTTTATTTAAAACATTAGATATTAAATATATAAAATTTTTAAATAAAATTTTAAATTTTAAATTGATATATTATAAAAAAAATTAACTCATTTAATTAAACTCGATTCTTATTTATATAATCTTTAAAATTAGAACTGTTTCATTGTATTTTTTTAATTTTTATGAAATTATTTTATTCTCACGCATACAAACAGAGTAAATTACATTAATATTTTTAGAAAAATAATTAAATTATGCTTAACTTTTTAGGCATCATTATACAATATTACAAAAACTCACTTCTAATGAAAAGAATTATTCAATTGTCTTTATTTATATATTAATAAATTAATAATAAAATGTAACATTAATTTAACTTTTTTTTATATAATCGAGTAGTATAATTTAATTAATTTTTACAAAATATTTAATAATGTATTTTACTAAAAAAAAAAAAAAACACAACTACTAAACTGCAATCTGCAACCTTACCTACCACTATACACGCACACATCCATCCAACCTTCTTCATCATCACTTCCTTGTCCTTCTCTTCTTCACCAAACACTCTTTCTCACACGCCAATATCCTCATGGCCAGTCAAGCAGTTCCGCCTTTCCTTCTCTCTCTCTCTCTCTCTATATATATATATATACCTATATTATAAATTATAAATTTTTTTAATAATGTCATAAAATAATATATTTTATAATATAAAATATGTAATAAAATATAAAATATTTTATATTATAAAATAAACTATTTTATAAGATTAATGATAAAAAAATTTACACTAATTATAATATAAATATATATACGCCATGCTTCATCATTGCCCTTCCTAGCTATTTTTATCATCACTCATATATAATTCATTACTTTTGTTTTGAAATATGTTTACTGAAATATGGTGTTTTCCGTGAGCAAGATCTCTCAAGAAAGGGAAATTTAGCGATGCCTGCAACTGCAAGCCTTGTAATTCTAAAAAGGTGGCCTAATTATAAAATTAAATTAATTGTAATGTTCTACAAAAGAGCAAGACGTGGATTGCGAAAATGTTCAACAGGGTTGGTGCAGAGGGAAGAAACAAAGAGCAAGGCGTGGAAAATCAAAGCAGCTCTTTTGTGAATAGTCTCAAGTTTTGACTTTCTATTTCGCTTCACCAATCAATCTTCAATCTCTCTTCCTCGCACTTATGGGCTTGCTGATCACTCCTGCTTCCTTATTTATGCTTTACCTAAAATAATAATAATAATAATCAATCTTTTTATTTTCTTCCTTTTTCTTATCCTTTGTGCAATACTTATATATTACTAGCAATAATAATTAATTTTTTTAAATTATAACTTATTTACAAATAAATTTATAAAAAAATATAAGTTATACCAATTATATTATCTAAATTTTAAATATATAATCAATTTAAAATATTAATGAATTTATTATTATAAAATTATCAAATACATTAATTTATAGATTTATATTAAAATTAAACTATCTAATCTATGAAATTAAAACAATAATATAATTTATATATATTTTAGGATACCATTCTTTCTAAATCCAAATTCAAATTTAACATTTAACAAATAAATTTTACAATATTTATAGAATATTAAATATTTTGAGTTTATATATATCGCTTTCAGACAAGCAAGCTGAGGTACTACCCACGCCCCATGGCCCATTGTTCCCAGGTAATAATTATGAGATAGCATTGCATTATTTTTTGATGTAGCTCCTGATACTGAGATTGGTTAAATGGGGCTTACTTAGTAATAACGATATTATTTACTGAAATTCATGTCTAGCTCTGGGGTCTTATTAAACAACATTCTTTGCACTTCCAAATTTGTCCAAGCATCAGTGACCATTTGGTATTTATTTTCTTCTCCTACTCGTCCTCACCTATGAAATTAATTTCAGCGCGAAGATGGTTGGTTGTATCATAATTCTTTAGAACAAATTTTTAGAAAAAGAAATTGGTGGGGCATTCTCTAATCAATAGAATCACGTAGCTATCTGTGTGTATAGTGATATTTAACAAATTCAATGTAAGATCCTGTTTTGTATCTGCAGCTTTCAAAGAAAGTAGTGTAGTGTTTGAGTCTGAATTTTTAAGGTGAAAAAAGTAGAGTGAGAAAGAAAAAACATGAAAATAAATTCTTATATGAAATAGGAGAGAAAGATAAAATTTTTGAATTAGATGAGAGATAAAAAAACATATAATGAAATAAACTCAAATTGATAGAGATTTAATGAATTGATTAGGACTTAAATTCTTTATTCTTGAACCTGGATAATTATAGTTTTTAAAATTTATTTTTAATTTGTTTAAAAAAATATGTTTGAATAATTATTTTTGACAAAAATAAAAATAAAATAAAATATATGTTTTAATAATAAAAAAATATAAAACAATTAAAAGATATTTTGAATTCTAATTTTTTTAAAAGCTAAAATATATGGAATTCTCCCGAGCTTTGGCCCTGTTGCATATAACTTCTTTGAATTTTGAAACTTAACACTAAATTCTCTCGAACTTTCAAAATTTTGCATATAATACTATCTGTCAAATTTTTTGCCCAAAAGATAACAGTCAACGCCATATCAGCTAAATTTGACTTTACGTAGGTAAACATGTTAAATTGAGCTAAGGGACATTTTGATTTTTTTACTTTTTTCTTTCTTTTTCATCCTCTCTTTCTCTTTCGTCTGATCTACTGTTGCCGTCACACGTCTGCTGCTACCACAATCACCACTGCGACATGGCGAACAAAAATCGCATTGAACGTGGGGAGAAAAATTGAACAACCACAAGGAAGCTTCACTAAAGACAAAAATTGAATGGCTGTGGGTACAAAAATTGAACTGTTGCAATAGATCCTCTGAACGAGTGGCGAGTAAGCTCTGTCAAAGACGAAAATCGAAGAGTTTGAAGACAAAAATCAAAAGAGTGCGCGATGAAGCTTTTGTGTAATTTTCATTTGCCGTGTCATGGGGTTCTTCAGCACGACAATGAAGGAGGTGCCGTCGATGGTAGCTTGCGGTGGTGACTGTGGTGGCAACAAATGTGCGACGGCGATAATAGATCAAACAGAAGAGAAAGAGAGGAGGAAGAAGAAAGGAAAAAAAAATAAAAAAATCAAAATGCCCTTGGCCCAACTAAGTATGTTTGTCTACGTGAAGTCAAATTTAGCTAATGTGATGTTGACTATTATCTTTTGGACAAAAAATTTGACGAATGATATTATGTGCAAGATTTTAAAAATTTAAAAGAGTTCTATATTAAGTTTCAAAACTTAGGGAGATTATGTGTAACAAGACCAGAGTTTAGAAAGATTCTATGTATTTTACCTTTTTTAAAACAAAAAAAAAGTATTTTTATTAATAACATGTATATAAATATATAAAAATAATATTCATATGAATTCTTATAATTAAATTTATAAAATAATTTCAAAGAATAAAAAAATAAAAAAAATTTTAAACATGCCAATCTCTTTTATTTTAAAAATTTTATTTCTTTCTTATTTTAAATATTTTTCTTGCAAAAAATAAATGCAAGTCATAATTCATATAAAGTAAATTTTTAATTTATTTTTTATTTTTTCTAAATTTCACTACTTTACCGCTCCTCATTTTAAAGAATCTGAATCCGTGTTGTACGCAACTATATAGCCAGAGTGAGACTGGCTAATAATGACAAAACAATTAAGTTGCAACATAACTATAATCATAGAAGCACTGATAACTAGAAATCCATAAAGCCTCATCAAAATTTAACTGGGACCCAAATCGCCTTCATACAGGGATATGAAAGAGCAATTTGAACGTATCAAAATGACATGACAATGGTAATAAGACCCGCTTTTATTAAATTTATAAAAAGAAAGATAAAGTTAAAAGAAAATGGAAAAGAGAGAAACTCAGCTTCATGTATATACAAGTTGGTCACAAATTAAACAGTAACATGAGTGAGCATAACAACAATATAATAATAAAATATAAAAAGCCTACCTAATTGTCTCTCATCATGTATACTTTCTCCATGTCCCACTCCTAAAATACTCATCACACACACAAACACCTAACGGGGCATTTAAGGATATACATGTCAATCATCACCATGGCATTTTGGCACTTGGCTAGTGGCACCTAATAAATCATAGATACCACTTTTTTTGACCAAAAATTTAGCATCACAAACTCAACACAACCTCTATTGTACAATGTATGTACATCTCTCGTCTTCATTTCATAACCCACCAACCTATTATGCTCCTTAAATTACATTAAAGTCCTCCCAACTTAAACCATACGAGCATAAAATCGACGTAGAAAGTGCAGCACCATAATTGAAAATACACATTTGTATACATATAAAGAGAATTGGAATACTATTTTTTTTCTTTTTTTTTGAGAAATTTTAAAATGATATTATGGAGGATTTGTGATTTGCTAATGTTCCCGGGAGGAAGAAGGACTCCATGGGGTCATGTCCATAGGATAACTACCCAAGACCCTCAAGAAAGACGTGAACTCCTGCACCTCCGCTAAGGCGTTCTGGGCTCTAACTTCCGCCATGGAAGCTTCAAAGTCGACGTAGAACATGTACTCGAAGTGCTTTGCGGTCCCCACATTGGCATCGTCCACCAGTCTGATCGGACGGTTCCGGTGAGGCCTGGATTCGATCTTCGTCAAGCTTATGTTCCTGAAAGCGAAAGCCGACAACACCTTGAACAGCACCGACGTACCCTTGTCGTGTGCGAACACTATGCTCGTCTTGAATGGCCTGTCCGTACGGGGGATTATGGGTTCTCGGGCTAGCATCACGAATCGGGTCACGTTCCCCGGGTCGTCCTGGATACCGTCTGCCATCACCTGCAATCCGTACAGATCTGCCGCGCGTGCACTTGCGATTGCAGCCGTGTCGCGAAGGTCGTTGGTGGCGATGTATTCCGCCGCGCCGGCGGTGTCATCCACGGCCTCACGTGCCACGTTGAGGCCGAGTTCTGTCAGTGTGTGCTCGCATTGAGCGAGGGCTTGGGGATGCGAAATCACGCGGGTTAGGTACTCTTTTCGGACTCCGGGCAGAGCCAGAAGGCAGTGGTGGACCGGAAGCTGGACCTCGCCGACGATGTGGAGGCGGTGACGAAGGAGGAGGTCGTAATTCCGGTGGATTGAACCACCGAGTGAGTTCTCCACAGGGAGAACTGCTCGATCAGCGATCCAGAGCTCCACCGCCTGAAAAGCTACCTCGAATTGGTCACAAGGAATGGCCTCGCACTTCGGATACGCCTTGCCGGCGGCAGCTTCGGAGTAGGCTCCGGGAACGCCCTGGTAAGCCACGCGCAGCTGTGAGCCGTGCATCGGAGCCGGCGAGAGGTCGGAAATAGTTAGAGGCTTGGGCGTAAGAGGCTTGTTGTCAGAACCAGGAATGTTCCCGATGGGAACGAGGCTGAGATCGGTAAGAGCCGCTTTGTGGCCGTTAACGGCGGCGACGTGGTCGGTACTGGCTCCGTTGTTCTCACGGGACGAAGAGTGTTCCTGAGAGACGACCTTGCTAGCTAAAATGGCGCAGGAGCTCTGCCAGTCGGCGCGGCTCGAGCCGACTCCGTTGTGAAAGCCGGGAGATTCGAAGCCGTAGCTGCATTTGACAACAACCCTGGCGGGATGAAAAAGGCGGTTGGTGGTGAGGCGCGTGGGGGTTAGAAACTTGAGAGTATGGGAAGAAGGCGAAGAGAGAGACTGCATGTCGATGTTATTAGGGACTTGAAAGGAAATAGAATAAAAGAATGAGGGAAAAATGAGATACGTAGAAAAGAGAGTTAGATGATTGAAGAGAGATAATAGGAAAACTATAACTTAAGCTTGGTGTTCTCTTAGAAGAAGGGAACGTCAAGCTGAGAGAGAGGAACAAGAGATGGCCTTAAATATAAAGGCAAGACAGTGAGAACTGGAAGAGATGAGGAAGCTTGAGGGGATTGTACGTGCGCCAAGGTTGGTTTGGTCAATCTCCCACCTACCCCCTCTTTTTATTTTATTTTATTTTTTCAAAAATAAGTTATATTTAAGCTATTAAATTTCTTTATCTTAAGAAGCAAATGATTAGAATAATAAATATTTTATTTTTTAATTAAGATTTTATATTTAAA
This sequence comes from Senna siamea, assembly GCA_031216115.1. Classification (NCBI taxonomy): domain Eukaryota; kingdom Viridiplantae; phylum Streptophyta; class Magnoliopsida; order Fabales; family Fabaceae; genus Senna; species Senna siamea. The sequence continues at coordinate 19,479,573 of CM062356.1, forward strand.
TTTTATGTATAAAAATTTTTTTAAAAAAATTTTATTAATTTAAATTAAATTAGTCAAAATTTAATAAATTTTTAAATAATAATAATTTTAAAAAAATTAATATTTTTTCAGTGTTCTTTCTTTTGGCGATTATATATTCATTTTTAACCTAATATCTTATCCTCTTCTATTGGATAGAATTTCTTAGCGTGACTACTTTGAATTTTATGCCTCCATTATTTAAGAAGTTTTTAAGCTTCAAGAAAGTAAAACCCTTTCTAATTTCAGTAAAAAAAAAAATTAATATACAGTCCATAATTAATAAAAAATCTGATAATTTTTTTTAATACTGCATTATTGTACGTTGAAATTTGCTTTCCAAATTCTGAATGAATTTCGGTATTATTTTTCAAAATCATATATTCATTAAAAATATGTTGCTTAATATATTGTTTTGTCTTATATGTTTGTGAAATGCGGTTGGTGACCACTCGCTACATTGTGTTTTATACATGTTTAAAGGAATGATATGTCAAATACCAATAATGGACACTTGTCCACTCCTGCGAGCTCCGAGAAGAGAACTTTAAGAATACACAAACTTTGTTGTAAAAATAAAAACAATATTAAATAAATACACATCCCGACCAATGCTGTCTCCACTCGGCAAATTCAGTGTCAACTCAAACCATGAAACTATTCGGCCTTAATTAATGGTCCAGAAAAATGGCCTTAATTACTATTTGTTTGCATCCTCTCACTGTCTACAAGTTATTGAAATAGGTGTCCAAATATTTTGCACATGAAAAATATTACATTTTATTAATTTTTTTATCGTGTGATAAGTTAAAATTTAAAATTTTAATTTTATTAAAAAATTTTATATATTTAATATTTAATATTATTTTAAATAAAATTACTTTCAATAAAAAGAATTAAGTTTAAATATTTTATATTTAAAAAATTATACATTTATTTATATTTAAAAAAATTAAAAAAATTAGTCTCTAATTTATTTAAAATATATCTCTATTAATAAAAGTCTTTTATTTATTTATTTTTTGTTTGAATAAAATTATTTTTTAAATATAGAAGATCTAAAATAAAAATATGTGATAAATTAAAAAAAATTATGCATTTTTTTACAATAAAAAAATAAAAAGAAAAATATTTGTTACCTAATTTATTAAAAATAAGTAGATATTAATGTAAATTTTTTTTATTTCTTTTTCACTGCAGAGCATTGTTGCAAAAGATTGAAAATCATTGCATAGTTTGCTGGTCAATTTTATTCAAAGTGATTTCTTGACATTCAAAAATTAATTAAGGAAAGAGAAGAAAATATTCAATGTGAGAGAGAAAGAGAGTAAAAATTTGAGTGGCAAAGGGCAATTGAAGTGACTCCTTTTCCATGGGTGTAATTATAATGAAACTCAAAGGGTACTTTGAATTCTTGAATAGGCACACTAATTTTATGGGTGAAAAGTGATGGATTTTGAGAACCACCCATCGAAGAAGATGAAAAAAAGGACATGAAGGACCACCTCGAATTAAGGCTGCGTTTGGAGGACCTCACACGCACAACGCATTACCATCCGAGCTATGCTCTCCCCATCTATTGCAGCTCCTCCTTTCCTTCTCTCATGGCTTCTTTCTTTCCTTTCATCACGTTATATGTATTATCAATTATTAGTTAATGCATAATTTGATATAAATATTACGTAAGCTTCTTGTTAAGATCATACTTACTTTGATATACTCACTTTCACAAAATTTATCTTTATTTATAAAAAATATAATTTAACTTCACCAACAAAAATTAAAGGAATTCACTCATTTTTCTGAATCGGAACAAAGTGTCACGTTGTTTGGGTACTGTCACTGTCGTATCACAGAGCACACAATTATGACTTAAATACTGATAGTTGAACTGAGCACCACTAAATTGAATGTTATACGTGTAAGTTAGGCCACCGGTATTCCTACATGTAATGATACCTAGCTTAGACACTATCATTTTTATGCTCTAAGCTAAAAATTAATGTATTTTTATATAATAAAAAAGATAAAAATAAAATATTTATATTAATAAAAATTTATCATAAATAAATTAAAAATTATTATTTTTTTATTTTTATCTCTCTTATTATAAAAAATATATATAAATTTTAAACTTCAAAGAATTTAAACCTATTTTGTTTATGACTCAACTTGTTGGCACAAGGTATGTTTGCACGATTTTTTAGTCAAATTTGCCTGTTAGTTATTGTTATTTTTTCTCGAAATTTATTTATCAGTTCCTAGTTTTAAGGAAGCAGAGATATAATTGAAGATTCATGTGAAAAGTTGAGTTGGTTGGTTAAGTTCAACATGGATGGAAGAAAGATAAACAATTTTTTTTATTAAATCTTTATAATTTTAAAATTTGTAATTAAATCTTAAAATTTTTTAAAAATTTTAATTTAGTTCTTGTTGTTAAATTTTTTTATAATTACGTTAAATTTTTTTAACGTGATTATCTATATATACCATTTTGATAGTGTAAATATAAATAATTCAATCAAATTTATTCAATTTAATTAATATAAATTGTATTTTAATTATATTATATTGGTAAGTTATTTTTTTTTATATTTAGAATGCTTAAATAATATATGATGACCACACCGGCAAATTTTAATATAATTATAATAAAATTTTAATAACAAGAATTAAATTTAAAAATTTAAAAATAAAATAAATTAATTATAAATTTTTAAATTATAAATACTTAATTAAAAGGTGAATGAAAATAATTATAAAGGCCTAATTTAACCTAAATTTTAAGATTATCTAAACAAATAAATTACTTCTTCAACTTTTTGTAATATCATCCTAAATAAAAAGCAAATATTAATTAATAAGTGATAGTAGAAATCAGTACAATAGTATAGGAATTTATTTTTAATTCTATTATCGTGTAGACAAAATTAATCCAACTTACAACAAAGTTAGCCTCATATTCAGCACACATTTTAGAGCGTGCAAATTCTTTGTTGTCGCAAAAGAATTACTATCCGTGTTGTCTAACAGATCGTGGTCATCTGCGTGATCGAGCATCCCAGGTGAGGCCACATCAACATCTAATTTTTTTTTTCTCCTTCAAACTTGAAACGTTGCATTTTAGATTGTTGAGGATGCGCTTACACTCTGCTCCATCTTTGACACGCTACTGCTCCCCACTTAACTGGAACCTCCACTCTTACTTTAACTACGATCTTGAGAACTTCCACAATCAACTTCTCATTCATGAACTATTCTGCAAATAAAGGTCACATCATCATTGGCACCCCTAAGCACACTCTTATTGTGGAATTCCAACCACAGTGTGTCAAGAATCCTCTAATTGTAGGATGGGATGATATTAGAATCTGTTGGGCCCATTCCTTTATCACTAGTCCTCTTCTTTTTATCCTTCCCTAAAAACCTTCCTCTTCTAACCATTTCTCTATATATGATATTGAATCACTATCTTCTCTTGCTGTTTTCACCACCCATATGAATGCCCTCTTGGATGATTCTAGAGCCAACCCCAATTCTATTAATTGTGTCAAAAGAAGTCGACATAAGCTTCTGAGGAAAATGTATAGCACCGACCTTGGTTGCTTCGAGTTCAGCCATTTCAAGTATTGTTTCTCTTCAATGGATGGCTTGTTTCCTCTCTTGAACTTCTCCACACTCTCATTATTGCACAAAGAGACAGGACCTAATGCACCAAACTTTCTTGTTCATGGCCTTCTCATACTCCTTAGCACACCCATGTTCCAACTCTTGGAAGCTATTGACGACAACACCATAAGCAAACATCTCAGCTTGCGGCATAAATTACACGTGAGTTAGTTGTTTCAAATTTTCATGAACTTCGAATGAGTTAAGGCTTTTGTTAGATAGTCAGCAACTTGTAGGGAGGATGGTATATGGTGTACATTAATTTCCTTTCTCAAAATCATATCTCAGCTGAAATGAACATCAATTTCTATATGCTTGCTCCTAGCATGTTGTACTGGATTAGAGGCAAGAGCTTTTGCACTAAGATTGTGTTGTGAATTCTAACATATGGTGTATAAGTCTCACATTGTTTATAAAAAAAGAGATACAAAATTATATATTATAGAATGTGATAATAAAAAAGTAAATAAATTAATAGTAAAGTCAACCTCGCACACACAATAATATTATAATTATCATCTAAACCATTAAGAGTATGTAATATAAGGTCATCCATAGCCACTAGAGCACGTGCTAGAGTGAGTTGATCCGAAATGCTCTTCATTTTAGCCAAGTATTCTTCCATTTTCATGTTTTTTTTGCGAGTTTGACGGAGTTCCGACTTGAACACCATGACTCTGGACTTCATGATGCACAGGTGAGTTCCTTGGCACCCAACCAGAGATATCGAGCTCTCTGACAGTGGAGAAGTTGAGCTCCATTCTCCAGAGTCATCATATTTCACAACCATCCTACAAGAAGTCCATCAACGGAAAACCATTCCTCGAAGGCAGGATTGGCAATGACCTCAGCACCATCATAATTATATAAATAATGATTTTGGAAGAATGAATCTCAGCACACCCACTCAAGGTGCTTAGTATGCAAATTATATATACCTTTAACAATAACATAATTTGTTACAAGGAGATGAGGTCAAATATACATCATACACATGTATGGTGATCTGTAATGGTACACCTGTGACATTACAATACAAATTCACACTATTTTAACTAATTACGTTCTAACAATGGATGGTTATGAGGTCAGTAAAAATGATCAATTTGAAAATCCACTTACATGTTTTGCTTTATTATTATTGTGATTCTATAAGATGCTTGTAAAGATCTAAAGTGGCAGAAAGCAATGGATGCTGAGATTGTTGTAATTGAAAATAGTAACACTTTGGAGTTAACTAATCTCAATCGAAGTGAAATGAATTTACAAGATCAAATTGAAGGAAAACAGTGAGCTGAACAAGTATAAGGCACAGTTGGTGGCTAAAGGTTACAAACAACAATATGGTGTTGATTACACACCAGTGTTTGCCCTTATGGCTAAACTTGACACGATTAGATTAGTGGTGAGATTAGCAGCACAAAATTCATGGCCAATTTCACAGATAGATGTGAAATCAACTTTTTTACATGGAGACCGACGATGATACAATGCTTGATATGTTTAGGCAAGCGATGATGACAGAATTTGATGTGTCTGATCTTAGTTTAATGCATTATTTTCTTGGCATTGAAGTGAAACAATTAGATTGTAGAACTTTTATTTCACAACAGAAATATGTTCAAGAAATTTCAGATAGGTTAGGGATGAAGAATTGCAATTCTTTCTCCACACCAACTAAGATGGGGTTAAAGCTAAAAAAGAATCTTACAGAAAAGAAGATTGACAACACTTTTTGTATCAGTCTTGTTAAACATTCTATAAGATTAATTTCATTTTAATAATTGATTGCATTATTTAGTCTGTGTCCTAAGAAAGAATGTCTATAAAAAGTTCAACTTCTTTAAAAGTTAAGTTTCTTATAATTTGATTGGCTATGAGATTTTTGTTTTTGTTTTTATTTTTACTTTTTTAAATAGAGATAGATAGGGACAAAGAGAAGTCAACCTCCATTCCCTATGTCCTAAAACTTTTTAAATTGAATATTACTCAAACTTTGAGAATTGCATTTTTAAGTCCTTAATTTTTCACATTTCATGAAATAGATCATTCTTTCAATTCCCCTTTTAATGTCATTACTCCATTGTCACTGCTCATATTTCTCAATTTCGTCTACGTGAGTAAGGTTGAAGGTCATAATTTGATTGACATGTCGAAATTGGATTTTTTTTTCACCAAAACTAAACTTGTATTGCAACAAACCAAAATTTCAAATTAGTACATACTCTTAGAGATTGCTCTCTTGGCCTCTTTGCTAATTAATTACACTTTTACGATATTTGTTAGGAGTTTTTTTTTTATTTTTGTACACCAAAAATAGAACTCAGAAGTACTAATTAAGTATAACTTTTTAAAAAATAGAGGAGAGATAAGTATAAGATATCAGAAGAAGATTAATTATTTTTTAATTACAAATTAATAGTAAAAATTAATGTAAAAACTTCATAAATAAAGTAGATTTAGTGTCTATTAATGTGTATGTCAATTTTTTTTAATCTTAGTTTTAAATATAATAAAAAATTATGCAATTTCTTATTTTTGTCATATTTCATATCATGTATTTAATATTTATACTATATTATATTATTTGACAGCCTAAAAAGACCAAACATATTAAAATTGTATATATATTTTAATTTTTACAGTAATTTCAACTAGTAACTTAGAACATAAAGGTGATTATTTATAATATTTTTTTAATTTTTAATTTTTTATAAAAATTTTATTAAAAATAATTTTATTTATAATACTATTAAACATTAAATATACATTTTTTTTCTTATCTCCAAATAAAAAATTGAATGGTAATTGGCCATATGTTTATCCGTAGCTAAAATTCCTCGACATATGAAATACTCCATTTCTTTGTGTTTTATTTATTATTCAATTAAGAGAACGTGCTTCAATTGGTTTACATATATGTATTTTCGTTTATTCGGTCATTTCAAATTTCGAAAAGTGACTTCTTCGTTCATACCAATGAAAATTTATATAATAAATTACTTTTTTTAAAATGTTAAAATTGGATTTTTTTTATTTTAAAAATATTTACACTTTTATTTTATGAAAAGTAAAGAAAAAAAACTTATAATTTTAATATTTTTTGAATAAAATACACTATTTATATAATTAAATATATATTTAACTGATATAAAAAATTATTTAATTTTATTATTTCTAACTCAAAATAAATTCTAATAAAATAATAATTCTTAATATATATATTTTTATATTAAGTTATAATTTTTTAAACAATTAATATTACTATTAAAGATATTTTGATTAAAATAAATAAAATTATAAATTTCTTACTATTTTAAAAGTGAATAATGTAAATTTTTAAAATAAAAAAATATAATTTTAATATCTCTAAAAAAATGTAATTTAATCAAACTCTTAATAACTTACTGTTATACGGCTAGCTACCTTCAATTATAAAAAATTTGAACGTAAATAAGATTTAATGAGAGCGAAGTTTGAAAGGAATTAAATAATGCTGATGAACAAATCCTATTATTGATCCCTTTAAGTAACATTCATTAAGATATTTACAAAGCAACTTAGCAAGGTTAAAGCAAAGTCTCTTTCGTGACAGGAATGATTAATTAATATGCACTTAGCTTCCAAACTAAAATTCAAGATTTTTTAGGTTAAAATTCATTTTTTCCCTTAATTTTACATGAGATTTTAAATTGCTAGTTACTATTTTTCTATTTTAATTTTATCTTTTATTTTTATTAATTATTATATATTTTTTTTTAAATACCTTAAGTCATATTTAAAACTCAAATAAAAATTAAAATATATTTAAAGTTTAGATAAATTTAAAAAACTTCAGAAATTTATATAAAAGTTTCTAAAATATACTATTTTTGTGTGAATCAATTAGAAAAATCCAAGATGAAAATAGAGTGATAAAGACAAGCAAGGCAAGGTGCACCATGCAAATGAGGACAATTATCATTCTCTTCTTGAACGGTAAGTTGATAGGGTGCCTTTAGTTCCACATGTTTCATGTGTCTATTTTAATTTTACACCTTTTTTTTTCTCCTTTGTCCTGTCTTTTATTGACTCCAACCTCAAAGGAAAAGTCTGATCTTAATTAACAAATGAAAGGTCTCTCCAATACAGTTTTTAAATTTTACTTTTTATTTTTATAAATAAAAAATAAAAAATTTTATTTAGATTTTTATACTCGACTGAAAATAAAAAATATAATATATACTAAAAAATAAAATAATTAAAAAATATTTTAAACTATAATTTGTTGAATAAAGAGAATATAGAAAATAAATTTTTTTATTAATATTATATATAGAAATACATAAAAATAATATTAGCATAAATTCCCATAATTAATTTTATAAAATAAATTTTAAAAATAAAAAATAAAATAACTTTTAAACAATATTGGCTCTTTTTATTTTTTATTTTTTAAAAAAGATGTTTCAAATTATTTTCTCTCTTCAAGAGAGAGAGAATGGAAGAGTCAGGTCAAGCTCCTAAAATCTATATTTAAACAATATTGACTTCTCTATGTCTTCACCCTATTTATATTATATGCTAAAGGTTTTATACGTACAAATATAAATGTTATTTTTTTATTTTTGAAATATAATATAAAATAAAAAATTTAATAATAAAAAATTATTTAACACTTTATTATTTTATTTTAAATGTTTATTTTTTTTTCACATATCACATATTTTATATTATATAATTATAATTTTTGAGATCATTGCTAAAAAAATTTAGAATCATTATAGTATAAAGTTTTTTTTAATTTAAATATAATCAATATTAACATCTATAGAGTATAGACTAATCTCCCCAACCAACTGTATTTAGACTCAAGTTGCATTTGTTTTTAATTAAAAATTTAATTATAATTTAATTATTTTATTATTAAACTATTTAATCACAAAATAATTAAAAAATCAACAACTCAGTATGTGATAAATAAGTTTTTAAAATATTTTATTCACTTATTTTATATTTTATCAGAGAATTTAATATAAATATACAAAAAAAATTACATCTATTTTTTTTAATAAATATTTGCTGCTGGATCCGCTCGTGCGGCTTCGTTCTATGTTTAGTTTGACCACATCTTTGTGAGCACGTGATTATTATAAAATCTATAGTATTAAAACAATAAAGAAAGAAAAAGAATAGCAGCAAAAGAAGTAGAATATTTTATATTCAGAAAAATGAGAAACGAAAGGAAGTTCAACAATCAACAAGGGTTAGCGTGACAAAGTCTAACTAGTTATTCTCATTCTCTCAGTCGGCACTCAATCGATATATCTATGGAGATTGGAGGGGAAGCTCTATATGCAATTCAGAATTAAAAATTTAAATCTCAAAGATCTGGCATGTTTGTAGGCCTCTTGGTTAACATTAAATAAAGTTTGAGTTTTTTGTATAAGTCAAATTTAAATATATGTATGTTTGTACATATATATATACGTATGATAAATCAAATCTTGACTGAATCATCAAACTAGTGTTAAAAGATGATCAGAAATGACAAAAACTTGCATAAAAAAAAAAATAAATAGAAAAAAAAAATGACTCTTCAATTGTACCGCTGTTAAAAAAGACAGACAAAAAAGCCAGACAATATAAAAAAGAAACTGAGAGTTAAAATATTCATGTAGTTAGGAGGTATAGGCCTATATATTTCTAAATTGATTTAAAACACTTAATGCCAACTTTAGACAAATCTCAGGCAATCTCTAAACCTGGTGTGATCTAAATTTGAGCGACCTAAATTTGAGCGAACTATGTGAAAAGACGATCGTCCCTAGTTAAATACAATATTATCTATATATATATGGATAGGTTAGATGTATAAATATAATAAATACGTGTGAATTTTTAATTTACAAAATAAGTGCCTTACTATACGTATTTTCCTATAAATTTTGCAATCCCTGATTGCCATAAGTAATACACTTCATAAATATATATACTTTATAAATATACCAGATTGTACCAATGACAACTTAGAACGTACAAAGAAATTCTTTCTGCTACTTGTAGAATTTACAACACTAAGATGAAGTTACATTAGACTGCAAAAGAATTGAAAATTGAAAATATAAATATAGATATATATACATAACCAGGATGATTTGTCAAAGCCCACCATAAAGCAGGAAAAAAAGAAATTCAACCTGGAGATTTTGAATAAACCAAATACTAGATACATGATTAACCTAATGACTCAACCCTCCAGAATCGTTGGTACACTATATCTTTTTGACAAGACCTATTACCAAGATATCTTATCCTGCATCAGAAAATTCCAAAATGCTTTTTTATATATCTGTCATAGAGCTGAGAAAGACGACATAAGAATGTGTCCCATGAAGAGGACGTGGTGATGATGAGCCAACAAAGGTGATGGTTTCAGAATCAGAGCCCAACCCATTTCACCCACTTGAAAAACCTACCAACTCTGAAAGGCAATTCATAGTCTTTAGCAACAGAAGGCTCACTTCTAGCAGCCTCAGGTTCGGACCAAACGTACACCCCACGTTCCTGCTTACTGCCAGGTACAGTATTATCCAGAATAACAGCTACAAGAAACGCTATCACCATGTGTTGTGAAAAAAGCGTGTTCAGGACATAGTTCAACTGCCAAAGCAACATACTATTGACTCAAATCTCACATTTTAGAGAAATCTGCAAGCTTTGCTAATTGTAGAAAAAAAATCTTCTTTAAGATGATGAACTGAATGCTTGGCTTTTAATAAGACAGCACTCAAGTGTTAAAATAACACGAAAACCATAAGGACAAAGCTATCTATAATAAATATTTATAGCTAGTCCACCGGTTCATGATGTCCCATTCATATTATGCAGATAATGGATTGCCAACCAAAAAGAGAAACTGCATATCCGAGCAGAGAAACCTTCGTGGTAGGAGTAGAAGGAAATTCACCCTTTAAAAAGTGAAACTACCTGTGTTCCCATTAAATAAGAAGATACTTTCTACTTTGTTCTTCTAGATCTTGGAGATTTTACAAATTTCGATCACATGGTTTTTTTTCCTTTGGTTTTTCCATAAAAGATCATATTATTTCGCATTATCAAAATCAAACAAAACGTATTCACTATAGAAAAAGGACATAACAAAGAGACATACCCCTCCAAATCTGCTAAGAAAAGGGCCGTGGGATGCCACAATGTAGGGCTGAAAATAACTTGGCACAGACGAGTTGGAATTTGGAGCGATGCCATATTGTTGAAAGTAGGCAGGTATAGAAAGAGAGAGAAACAATGATAACCCAATTATGATAATATTGCGAGAGCTTCCAGCTTCACTATAGCGTAGATTTGACAAGCCCAGTGCAGTAAGCATTGCGCACATAAAGCAGAGGAGAGCAGCAACTATGACTTCAGGAATTGAAGCAATGAACCCTCCAACCTTACCTGTCATAGCCACAAACATGATCAAACATTGACGAATTTTCCAATGAAGATTTTCTCCAGATAAGTAACAATAAAATCTATGAGCACTATGAGAAATCAGCACCATATATACCCCGATGTTTATTTGTTTGGACGATATTGATCAAGTACAAATTACAGTGGCCATTAAAGTCCAGTAATGTGAGTCTGTATAGAAAAAGAATGCACATAGGAACAGAGGATTCACTGAAATGTCACAATGATATCAATTTTTTAAAAAAATCATCAAATGCCTCCCATTCTTCGGTGTGGCCCATTTCAAGAGATTATTCTTGCAAACGTCATAAGCTTTGCTGACTATTGAAAAAGCAGAACCATGTTAGAGAAAACAAATGGATAAGTTCCAAAGAACAGTACCAGAAATTTAAATATCATGGGGAAAACTAGGCAGACAAAAAAATTACAGGACAAATACTTTTGTAAAATTATGACGTGTTAGAGTGAGCAAGCATGTTAAATATTGTAGGTCAATAAAGGTGTATGTCAGAACAAAAAGAAGACAGGCACTTACCCACAAGAGACGACACTATCAGAAAGCAAGCACCCAATTCAACTGCCCTGCGGCTTCCCATTTTAGTCACTGCAATTGTGTGAACATTTTCCGTTAAGGTTGTAAACCCAGTTCCAGTCCCCCAGAGACCAGCCAATACACTTGAAAGGCCTTCCAAACCAACTCCTCGACTAAGAACTCCAGGAGTTGGGGGCCTGGATGCTACCAATAATGAAGATGCATGGTATGAGCCAACCTGAAAGTTCGAGGCAAATATGTAAAACCACAATACAGTGATTAGATAATCCAATATATGAAGAGAAGTAAAACAAAGAAAACATCACTTCAAGCTTAAATAGTATATTATTTTCTCATGGATCATTATATGACAATAATATTCAATAATCTTAACATTATTTTAACACAAGCAAGGTAAATTAAAATACAACATTGGAAACAAAATAGAAAAAGACAAGGAACCAACCGAGTCAACAGATGAGATTAAGGATACCACACACATTACAAGAGCCATTTTCCAGTGGAAGATGGGAGTGCCCCATTGTAGTGGATAAGGAAATCTAAACCATGGGGATGATTTCAATGCTTGACTAGTATCGACTCGACAATGCTTTATCCTTGAGGCATGCTTTCTGCAGTGCTCTGATACCATATTAGAGGCTGGTATGTTTATATCACACCCTTTGTAGCTATAAGCTCCTGCTTCAGTCAACAAGAAACCAGCCGCCCATGTAATTGCCAGACCCAAAGGAACCTGGCAATTAGGTGAGGAAAAAATGTGAAACTTCTAAGAAATTATTTTCAATAACAAATAAGATTAAGTCAACTACTGTAGAGTAATTTACTAATTTACAACAATAACATTAAACTTACTGCAAATATTAGAAATACACGGTGGCCAAGAACAGATATCTTGCGAAGATACTGAAGAGAGAAAGAAAAACAAAATTTTAAGTATTTTAGGCCAGTGCAATGGAAAAAATCCTCATATATGATAGGCATGTGAAATGATGATAAAAGCCCAAGGACAATTGGAAGAAACTTACAAGAGAAAAAATAATAACCACTAATATCTGTATCGCACCAATCTCGAGACATTTACCGACAAGAGGAAAACCATAGCTGTAAAATGAAAGTCCAACGGCAGCAATAGTTGGGCATACAACCACAGGATTGATCAAACTGGAAAGGAAATTCATATAAAATGAGACTGATTATCATATACAATGAACTCTAATAATAGAAGATAACACTCCTTCCATAACTCTAATAAACTACTCTAAAAGCAAATTTCTTAGCCAGAGAATTGAAGCAACTTACCCAGAATATATTTTTAAGACCTCTTACATAAATCACCACTTAAAAGTTCAAAAACTTTTCCGTATGAACTCTATCTAGTCATTCACTCAATAAAAGGGGTACATTCCCAGCTAAGCACTTTGAAATTGTGTCTTTCCATATTACTTATACTCATCATTATTATTTCCCCCTTATCCTCGATGACTTTTCCACTTGAATTTCTTAACCTTCAGCTCTACATAATATATAGTCCACCACAATAAATGCTGCTCGGACAAAAGGTAGAGCTGGCACTAGTAATAGGACAAGCTGATAAGCAGTAAAAGTCCATAAATCATACCGTGCTAATAGGGACATAAGTCCAGTATATCCAAGTAAAGCCTGAAAAGCTGATCCAATAATTACAGCCCCTTGTAGCTCCTTCATTATATGCTTGAATTTCTACAATGTAAGATAGAAATCTTGTCAGCTATCTTGCTTTCAGTTAGTCAATAGGAATATTTATACAATACAAAGATTGTAAAAACACAAGAATAACTTATGATGAAATTGATGTAAAAACAAGTAGTATGGTTAAAGTGAACCATGAAAGATTAATAGCATTTTGACGACATGAAGAATTGAGAAGAAATCCATACATTTCCATTTAATCCTTGAAACTCAGGGGAGTTGATTATTGCCAGGGCTGGAGCCAGATAAACAAAAGACGGACCCTGTATCAAGGGCAACCTGGACCCAAAAGTAGTATGCAAGAGTGTAGTCACTCCCGACAGGAAGAGCACTGTTGATACCACCAAAGAAGTATCCTCCTATAGCCACTAACATATCAGATAAAACTACCCACATAAAATGAAAAATCCATTAAGCTACTCGCAATCACTCACTTGAGTGCCTCCCATCGCAGGAACGATGACGAGTGGAATGAGAATCAACGAGCCTAACATGGAAATGTAATGCTGCATACCATATAGACCAATGGGAACTACAGAACCATACAAAATCATCAGCGTATATCACTTTATCAACCTTAGGGAGAGAATAACTTCGTAATTCCACTATAATTTCAAATCTTGATAAGTTATTAGTTAGCAATTGAAAGAAAAAGACTAATACATCTCTCACCAAGACCAGGTGAATCTCTGAGCTCATATTTCATACGCGAATGCCTAGACACGAACCCATTGTCATCCACAGTCTGAGGCAACACATCGATCACTTCCTCATGCCTTCTCGTTCTCCGAGGCTGTGACGGCTGGTCCACCGGCGTCGCAGTTGCCTGCCCATTGGTATTGAGAACCTTACTCTTGGGCACTCCATCGGAATCCTTGGGTTTCTTCACCATGTGCTCCTTATTAGGTGACGGTACAATCTTCTTACACCCTGCCGCGCCATTCGCGGCCGGCGGTGACCGAACCCGACCCGCTTCGAGATCCGGCTGGGGTTCGGCCTCGCTTGGCTTAGGAGGCAAACTTATCTGACCAGAGTCGCTAGCAGTTGTCTCGCCGGAAAACTTGGGCGTAAACCCGGTCTTCTTGGCCCAAGAAGACGGTGGCATTGCCTTGGAATCCGGCGCCGGAGGCCTTGGACCGGGACGTTGACGGGTATTGGGATCGGAATTAGACATTTTCCAGCAGATTAGACTAGCAGTGCATAGCTTATATGGTTATAGATCTGATCACCTGGGTTTACTCTTGTTGCAACAATGCACAAGAAAATCACAGAACAGAAGTGAAGGTGTAGCCTCTAGAGTGTAGGGTTTTACTGAACTTGTGAGTATTGCCCTCAGGCACACGCACAAGCACAGGCACAGAACGAAGTATAGCGTCTCTTGTGTAAAGAAGAACTGAGAAGAGCTACGCTATGGGTGTGAGAGTAAGTGCAGAGAGTAAAAGAGTTCAGTGTTGAGAGAGATAAATGTTAAACCAAATAATAATTAAAATTTAGTCTTTTTAATAATTTAATGACGACATACTGAAAATAGTTATTTCGTCTCTAAATTTTAGTGTAATTTTAAATTTTATTTTAAGTTTTTTTATAAATTTTTTGATAGATATTTATAAAATTATTAATATCAATATAATTATTAATGACATCTAAATTATTAATAAAAAATTAACTCATTTTGTAAAAGTGATTAAATCATTTTTAGAGAATATAAATTAATATAAAACAAATTCATTTAAGTGAAATCTTATTTTGGTGAAACCAATGAAACTGCTCCATCTCAATAAGCAAAATGTAATTAAAAAAATGTCACCTTTTACTAAATTATGAAATTAGGATAAATATTGAAATAGTCTAATCACATAATTGATAAATCACTTTTTTCGTCATTAATTTAAATAAAGGTAACAATTAAGACATTATTAAAAAAATTTATGCGCATTTCTTAAAAATTAAGATAAAATTAAATATAACCTAAAATTCTGAAAAATGAAGTACTTTTTATTTAGTATAGATAATAAATTTATATTAAATAATAAATAACTAAAAATAATTTAATTATGATGTGATAGATCCCAATTGATAATGCCACGTAAATGCATTTGAATTATGGAACAAAAATATTAGGAAGAAACAAAATAGGATCTGAATTGCCCATATTAAACGGAATAAAAATAATGATGATTAAATAACTATCTGAATTATTTAACAGCGTGTGAACACTGTAAAAAAAAAAAAAAAACTCAATCAATTTAAAAACGAAAATGTTATGAATGAGATTTGGATCTTTCTTCTCAAATATATATATATATATATATATAAAGGAACAAGAAGACAAGACTATGTATAATTGGGTGTCACTTTCAATTAAATTAAGCTGTTAATACTGTAGGATTAATCATAAATTGATTACTTTTTTTGTCATTTTAAGTTGATTAATTATACAGGCTTTTATTGAAGTTTCCTTTATTGACTGAGTATTTGAATTTAGGAGGTTTAAAAAAAGATTTTTAAAAATAAAAAGTTTAGAATATTATATTCTTGCATTTTTTAGACAAATTAAAAAAAATTAAAACAATTATATTCTTGATAATAGAATATTCTTATACTTTTTTAAAAAATTTTATTTCTATTTAAAGTAATAAGAACCTTATATTTTTGTGATATGAGAATATTTTTATAACAATAAAATTACTAAATTATTTTTATAATATAATATAAATTCTATAATAAATATATATATGGACAAGTAACTTAATAATAATATAAATTTAATAATAAATGTATTTAATTTTAATAATAATCAACTTTATAATAAATTTTTGTACTACATTTGTGTACCAAACATATTTAATAATAAATTTTTATGGTATTTTATTTTAATTTATATTCTGTAAAATTACTTATGTACAAATACATATAAATTGTTTGTGTATTAATATATTTACGTACAAATTAATATATATTACCCTAGTACATTTGTATTAAAAAATATTTTTTAAAATTGTAAAATATTATAGAGTACTACACATTATTATTTTAATTTTAATTTTTTAAATTAATTATGTAATTTGATAAGAAATCATTAGGTTATAATTTTGTGCTTATTATTATTGGTTTTAAAAAGCTCATGCATATAAAATAAATATGAAGTTAAAAAACTTTTGAAGGAAAGTGGGAATACTGGAAAGAGTAAGAAGTTAAAATATATTAAAGAAAAACAATAAATTAAATTTTATTTTATTTTTTATAATTTTAAAATATAAAAAATATGTTTATTTTATATTAAAATTAAAAAAATAATTTGCAAAAAATATGTTAAGTCACTAGTATATTATAATTGTTTAAAAATTATTCTAAACATCAAATACTTCAATACAAATCTCTCTAAATTAGAGGATTGAGAATGATTTAAAATTTGTATGTAAAAGTACACTTTTAGTTTTTTTAACTTTGAATCAAATTTTAGTTCTATCCTTTAAATTTAATTAGTTTTATTTTAATTTTTTAATTTTAAAAAATTAATTAATTTTTTTAAATTCTAATATCATTAATTTACTTAACGAAAAGTGCTGAGTTAAAACAAAATTTAATATTTCTATGTATATTATTATAATATTATTAGTCTATTAATCTTAAATGTAAAAAAAGTTAACAAATTTCTAAATTTAAACTCTAGAATCTAATTAAATATTCATCAAACTTAAATCTAAATATAGTATTACATCTAAATTTATTTTTTTTACATATAATATTAATAAATTGATAATATTAACAATAATATATTATAAAAATATTAAAATTAGTTCAAACTCAATAATTTTTGTTAAATAAATTAACAGTATTAAGAATTAAAAAAAGTTTTAATTGATTTTTTAAAGTTAAAAGATTAAAATAAAATCAATCAAACTTAAAAAATAAAATTAAAATTTGAGTCAAATTAAAGTTAATAAACTAAAAGTATTATTTTGTCAAATTTTATAATTAAATAAAATTAAAAAATTTATTAATTAAATGTTACACCATTAATAACATTTTAATATTTAATTAATAAATTTTAAGATACTATTTATTTATTTTTATTAAACTTTCAATCAATAAAGTAAATTGTTACACTCGTCCAACCCTTATAATAACGTATCTCACTTTACTTATTTTTAAAAACTCTCAATCAAATCTTAGTTTTAAGGTAAAAAGCATATCTCCTCAACCACTATAATAAATTATTACATTCTTTATATTATTTTTTTTTCATGTTTATCATCCAATATATACATATAAATGGAATTAAATATAATAAAATAAAATAATACTTTACAATGTAATAAATTTAAATTCAAATTTTTAATAAAAAAATATTTATATTTAATATTCGATATTATCTTAAATAATATTACTTTTAATAAAAAAAATATTTATAAAAAATAAAAAAAATAAATTCATCCAAGATACTCAAATTTTATATATATACAAGCACATTTTCATTTCCATGAAATTTTAAGAGATTTAGGATTATATACCACAAATTTCTAGGAGTGAAAATTATTTCAGTTTTAAACTATAAAAAATATTATTTATATATCCATTTGATGGGTTTAGATATTTGATAACCAGTCACTTTCCCACTCATGAAAAATCACACATGATATAAACAGTTGAGCAATATTGAATTGTCAACTAATAAAGTTATGTAGCGAAATGCAATTCTTTTTTTTTTAATATAAAAAAATAAGTTAATGGTAGAAATTTCTGTAATGAATCCGTTCCCTAACCCTTTAATTATATTGCTGCATTTGTAGTTGAAATGTCGTTTGCACTCCAACCTTCTCATTAAAACTTCAATCTTCACTGCACTGACAAATCTTAAAAAGGCAAATGTTCAAAGGAAAAGTCATTTTTGTATTAAAAAGTTTAGTATTGTCGTTATTTATGTTTTCAAAAAATAAACTATTTTCACTTAAAATTTATAATCTAACTTAATTATATTTTTTAAAAAAATTATATAAATTTTATTAAAATAATGAATTAAATTATATGTCAAAATATTATTAAATGTAGTTCTGAAATAGACTAGATCAAAAGGAGGAAGTTGAGGGTAAAACAGAAACAGAAAGACAATAATTAGTAAATATTAGCATGAATGTTAAAGACTTAACCAAGTTGAGAGAGCTAATGGAACATTATGATATATAAAAATTCAAAACCTTTTTGTTAATTAGAAATTTCACCATCATCCAAGTGTGAACAAAACAAAAAAAGTTGCACAAATCAACTATAAATATGTAAAAATGCTTTCAACACGATTATGTTCATCTTTACTTAATTCTGTTGTTTATTTTAATTTATTTGTTTTTCAACATTAAGTTAGGCTTAAGGGTTGGGATGGAGGGTACATTGTGGTGATGAGTCAAATTATTAATTAGCCAGTGGTTTGATTTTTAGTGGTTGCATACTATAATTAAAATCGGGTTTAAAATTATAAAATCACACTATTTTACAATTCTATATAACAAAAATATGTTAAATTGTAGTTAAACTCAAACAAATTTGCCTAAATTCAGGACAAACTTTTAATTTTAGATTTAAGTTCACTTTTTTTTTTGGTTGTACTATGAAACATATTCATTTGTGTGTGAATGTTTTTTTAATTATTATTTCATAAATGTATGTATGTCCATAAAGCAACTTTATCTATAATCTAATCCAATTCATAAGAAAACTCATAGGCCAAACATAACTAATTTGATTGAAGACTCATGACGGAGAGTATTAGAATAAAAATTTTAAAGATCTTAAATATTTATTTTAATTTTTTTATTTAATTGTGAATAAATTTTTAATTATATATAAAATGATGTATGATATACGATGTATGATTTATGTGTGTGTATATATATATATATATATATATATATATATTAAAGTTTATGACTTAAATAAATTTGTATTAAATATTTATATATTTAAATTTGTATTATTTAAAATTTACTCTAATTGAATACTAATTATAATAGAGATATATATTTTTTATAACTACTTATTAATATAACTAAACTCTTACAAGTTTTTAAAGTATTGAATTTACTTTTTTTTTACAAATTTACTTAAAAACTCATGTAAATGCATGCGGTGATAATAATTGATTTGATTTCCACCTCTACTCTTTCTTTAATTCAATTCGCTTAAAATTACAAATAATAGTAATAATTTTTATCATTTAAAATTAAGTGATCATTTATGTCAATAGGTGAGTAAGAATAAATACTTAATTTTTTTAAAATAATATTTTTAATTTAAATTTTATATATAAAAATATTAAATATTCACAAGAGTTATATTCTTATTATAAAACTTCAAATAATTTAAATTAAATTAATTAAAATTAATTTTTTTATATTTAATGCTTCAAAGTTCAGATTCAATTATTGATTAATTTCGTAGCCATATATATATATATATAAAAGTAAAAAATATATAAAAAGAAAAAAATCATATCATTTACCGTGTATATTTTATTTTTAAAATGTTTTTCATATTTTAAAAATTTTACACTATAAAATATTTTAAACATCTTTTCATGCTACATGAACACGGTGCAGCAATGAACAACAAATCTGGACGTGGGGTCAAAGTTAGTACTTTTGTTCGGTGCCGTCTACACTTTATTTGCTTTCCTAACTCTGCGGCTCACAAATTTTATTTTCCTCCCTTTTTTTTATTTGCCTAATTTTTCGGGTTGATCAAGTAATTATATTTTTATAATGCTATCCATGAACCAACACTTTCTATTGAGACATGCACATATGTGCCTATTTTTCTTTTAATTTTTAAAATATAATATAAAATAATTATTATTATAATTTTAAAATAATAAAATAGTATTTAATTAATTAATTTTTTTACCTTTCTATTATATTTATTTTTCTTATATTTTTACATCACATATTTTATTTTATATTTATATTATAAAATATATAATTTTGTGAGATTATTGATAAAAATGGTCTATATTTATTATAATATAAATATTTAAAAAAATGTTTACATTTAATGCTTAATAATATTTAAAACAAGATTGTTTCCTATAAAAAGAAATTCATAAAAAATCACACATATATATAATTTATGTTTATATTAAAATTTTTGACTCTCCACTTAAATAACTCTTTCCTAACATATAGTATTGGATTTGATCTAAACTAATATTTTTTGTTTATCCCAATATTTTAGGCCTTAGGATGATTTTTCCAAAAAAAAAAAAATTAGACATACCTACACTTGTTTTTAATTAAATGCAGATGCAATTATGTATATACTTATGGTTAAGTTATTTTAATAAAAATAAAATATATGAAAATTTTTTAAAAAAATCATGAAATATAAAAACCATCAAGTTAAATATGCAATTACTTTTAAATATGTAAATATTAATAATAATAATTTTTTAAAAGAATAAATTACACTCTCTCCTAAAAAATTAAAAACTCTACACTTTTACTTATTTTAATTAAAATATTTTAAATAATATTATTAAAATTTGTAATAAATATAATGATAATGTAAGTAAAATAAATAAAATTATAATTTTTTTATCTTTTAAAAATATAATTTTATGATATTTTAAAAGTGAGGAGTATAATCTTTTTTTAATAATAAAATAAAATTGGGAAAAGCTGAATTTAGTTTGGTGAAAATGTAGGTGCCAGCAGGGCAGAATTGACAGATGGGCAATGAAGCGGTGGTGGGGCTGAGTTCACAAGTGAATTGTTGAAACTATAATTATCAATATTTAGTTTTAATTTTTTTAAAAAAATATTTAATTATTTATAAATAGAGTGGTAGCTAGGCCTAGAATAGACAGAGGCAAAAACCAAGTGGAGAAAGCAACGGCTAGTATAGGCCCATTCTCATTTCTCATTTCTGAATATTACGTAATCATCAAGTAGCCGTTTGAGGGTGAAAGCGATGGGTGTTGTGTGGACTAAACTTGACAACCACCACACCCAATCTAAACCCAATCAACCCGATTTACAAAACGTTAATTATTAAGGTTGTAGACGTCACACAACTTAAAGAGTTCTTAAATCTATTTAAAAAATATTTCGTTTGAAAAAAATGTCAGTTTATTATTGAAGTTGCTTAAATCGTATATGAATATCTATTGGAATCATTATTAAATAATTTTTTTAAATCTCATAATAATTAAATAAAAATAAAAATGTTATGATATAAAAATATTTGTTTTGGTTACTTAACAAAAAAGTAAAATATTAAATGACTTCTCATTCCTTAATTTTATTATTTTAAAATGTAAGAATTATTTCCTTATTTCATAGATAGTTGAGGGAGTGGAAAGTTAGGAAGAATAAAAAATTATCTGACTTCTTTTTTATAATATTTTAAATTAAATTTAATAAAAATATTTTTTATTTTTTATTTTTTGATATAAAATAAAAAATAATTATTTATATTTTTAAATAATAAAATTAAAATTTAAAAGTTGTTTGACTTTTTATTCTCTACACTTTTCCCCACTATTCTTTCATCAAATATTTTTTAAAATTATATTTGATTTTATATAAAATAATATATAATTTTATATCAGAATACATGAAAACTATTATTGCTCAGAATATAGTTTTAGTACATTAAGATATCTATGTCATTTTGCAATTCTTTAATGATTCTGAATGAGAAATGTTCTACTAGTTGAAGAATAAATCTATTACTATTTGAATTTTGGATGAGCATAATCAAATAATTTATTTTATTTATTTTTCTTTTGTTCTATTAAAACTATCATTCCTTGAGTCAGCTATGCTTTTTCATTATTGAGTATTCAATCTTATTTTTTATGAGATGTTTTGTTGGTATACTAGACTGAATTAATATTTCTTATAACAATTTTTATTTTGATTATCCATGATTGAAAAAAAATATTATTCCAATATTTGTATATATGCAACACATTTAGATTGCATAAAGAGCACAACTGTCAAGTTTACAAAAATAATGAGTTTACATAAAGACTATGAAATTTTGTATATTTGCTTATAATCAAGTAAGTATTTGATTAGTTTTTTTTTTCTTGTTATTCTAATTAGTTTAATTTTTTTATATACAATAAAACATAGCTTTTGTTTAAAACTCTTAAAATTTAGTATAAGGACATGCTGAAAACTAGCAAATTGAAACTCAATTCTGAAAATATTCAAGTCTAAGACCTTAATTAAGCTATCATGAAACGGTGAGGTGATTCAAGGAAGCAAACGTAGCAATTGTCTTCACCTCACCATTCATTTTCTCCAAAATGATATGTAATCCTCTTCTCAGACATTCCAGGAAAACACGCTTAAAATGTCACCAGTCTTTCATTTCAAATTTAATAAAGAAAATATTTCGTTTCTCCGACTCTAATTATCATTTGCTAGAGCTAAAGCCAAATTAAAAATATTGGTTATATGTACCAAAATTGTAACAAGTGGCACTTCCGATTTGTAACATATAGTCATATATTTGTATCATTGCATGCCGATGTTTTTAATTTTTTTATTTTTGAGATATTAAATAAAAAATTAAAATATTTAAAAATAATAAAAAATATTTATCATCTATTTTGACTGTCCAATTCTTATTTTTTTTTCTTACATGGAATTTTTTCAAATTATATTTTATATTATATGATTTAATATAAAACTTTAAAAACCAATGACTTAAGAATTACAATTTTTATAGTATAAATATATAAAAAACTTAATTATCTACGAGTGGCTCTGAATTTACAATATGCGAAACATAAAAATCGTGACATGCAAAAACTCTTAGGAGGACCGTAAGCTAGTCTTTGTTTGGTTCTTTTTTATTGGGCCTTCGGCCCATTTTCTGACCAAAAAAAAAAGTATACACACAAAAGTTGTGACGTGACAAGTAGCGCGTCAAATTTAGGACGTTTGAATATTCATAACAGATAAATAAAATAAAAATAAAATTAAAAAAATACTGATATAAATTTATATAATTATTATTTTTAAAAAAGATGTATGAGATCAATTTATTAGCCATATGATAATTTTCTTTATAGTTTCATAACTGTCTCTCAAGAATTAATGTTTATAAATTCTAATTTTCTCCAAAATTGTATTTATTTTTAGTCACATTTTCATTTTTTTTGAAATGCTCATGAATTTATTTTTATTTCTTATTTATATAATTTATTTTCATTTGTACTTTATTTTATATAATTAATTTAATAAAAATTATAAACTTAAATACACTTTCATTAGTTTCATAAAACTCTTAATTTGAATTATATCATTCAAAAGTAAATATATAACTGCCTTCTTATTTTTTAAAAGCAATTTAATTTTGTTTCCTATTCGTGTCTTTATTTAACATTTAGCAACAAATAATTGTCTAAAGACTTTAATATCAAATTGAGTGAGTTGACAATACTAATTAAATAATCAACGTGAAATTAGTGTCAAATTTTGAATAAATCATAGAATAAATTAATGATTTGATATTGAAAGATATATAGTCTCTTGATTTAGTCTTTAAAAATAAAATGTTTTAATTTAGTTTTTAAAAAATTAATTTTTAATTAGTTTGATTCTTAATTAATAAGATGGATACAAAATTAATTGATAGTAGTATTAATAGTTATTAATTGATTGTCAAATGATAAATGAAAACTTATTTAATAATAAAAAATAAAAAAAATTAAATTTACAAATTAAACACTATCAAAATATACTGTTTGAACTTTTTTTATATGCAGTTTGTAAATCGAATATATTTTATTTTAAAGTAAATTAATGAGTTATTCATTGAAAGATTAAATGTCTCAATTTGATATTTAAAAAATTAATTTTTAATCAATTTAATCTTTTAATTCATATGATTAATAGATAGTTAATTGGAAATGACATTAATAGATGCAAATTGGCTGTTAAATGATTAATTGAATCCTATTCAATAAAAAAAATACAAACAATATATTTTGAAGATGTGTAATTTGTAAAATAAAATATATCAAATTTGCAAAGTGTATATAAAAAAAGTACAAATTTTAGGTTTTGAAAATGTTTAATTTGTAAATATGATATATTTTATTTTTTATTATTAAATAAAATTTAATTTATCATTTAGCAGTGAAACTAACATATGTTAATACTACTGTCAATTAACGTTTCTTTCATCTTATTAATCAAATAATCAAATTGATTAGAAATAAATATTTTATGATCAAATTGAATTATTTTATACTTTAAAGATTAAATTGAGAAAATATATATCAGGGACTAAATCATTAATTTATTTTTTATTTTATAAATTACACATTATCAAAACACATTATTATATTTTTTAGTTAAATAAAATTTAATTCAATATTTAATAGTTAATTAACCTCTATTAATACTACTTGTTAATTTTTTATCAATCCTTTTAATTAAATAATTAAATTGATAAGAAATTAATTTTTTAAAATCAAATCAAGATATTTTATCATTTAGAGATTAAATTTTAAAAAAAATATTTGTTAAAATAATTAAGTTATTAATTTAATCTAAATGATACGATATAAAGATGAAATTAAATTATTTTGAAAATAATAAAGTAACATTATACATTTTCATATTAGGATAACTAAAATACAACTACAAAACCATATTAAAAGTGCCGATAAATTTTATCCATACACTCCTTTACGTAATAAAATAAATTTTTTTAAATGATTAATATACAACCATAATTTATTTTTTGGATGATAATAAAATGAAAAATATTCTCAGGAGTCTATCAAATCTTATATAAATTTAAAATATATTAATAATTAAGTGGATACAATTGAAAATACAATAATTTAAAAAATAAGTTAATATAATTTTTTTTTATAATTATACAATTTTTATAAAGCCCAAAGCGAATGCTTCTCATATATGTAATTCTCCAAACTTTTATCTCCGTATTATTGGGCTGTGTTTAAATGCAAACACTCTGTTTGCTTTTACTGTTTAATATAATCGAAAATGTGTTTGATACATTTTAACAAACAAAAATTTTAAAAAACAGATTAAAAATTTAAAATATTTAAAGGATATTTTTAAAATTTTAATATAATAATAAATGATGATTTTATAATTTTTTAATAAAGTAAATATTTTAATTATATAAATATTATCATTTAATTATAATTAAACTCAAAAATAATAAAAAGTATAATTATTTAAACTATTTGAATTAAAAATAAATATAAAAAATTTTAAAATTTTAAAACAAATATATTTTTAAAATATTAAAAAATTAAAAATAAAAACTAATTTTAAAAAATAAAAATATTTTTACAAACAAAACACTCCCTAAAATTCTGTTTAACAAGAGTATTTCTGTGCATAAGACTCTCATAAGAAAAAAAAACAAAAAAAACCTGTGTAGTGGCTTTTTTTTTTCGTTTTTGGTCGAATTTGTTTTTGTTTGTTCTGGGAACATGGGCTAGGCTTTGAATGGTCTCCATGGGTCTTGATGTTAAAAAGGGTCTCGAAGAAAAAAGACTCATTCTTTTGTAATTTAATTTTCAATAAATTTGACCAAAAAACAAAATTTGATTCTGGCATCCAGCCCTGAGCCCTGCATCTATTCTACCTCAACCTGGGTTCTGCTTTCCTTCTTGGCCGCCTCCGACTATTGTGGCGTTCATCAGGTTCTCTCCGCTGCTTCTTCTACTAAATAACTATAATGGTTTCTCTTTGGCTCTGGCATACATATTTTCTTTTTCTTCTTTGTGTTTGTGTATTTCTGGGGTTTTGGCTTGTGGGGTTTTGAATTTTTCGCCGTCGTTTACAAGTGCTCGCATGTATTTTGGTTACATGTTATTCTTCGATGGAGTGCAGCAGACAGAACTCCGAAAGAGACGTCGTGAAAAGAATTAAGGTTTAAAGGGTAACAAATACTCAGGTTCCTTAAAGGGTGTGCAGTTTTTAATGACTAGGAATGCTAAACTGCTCAGTTTAAGTTCAATTTCATGGCTCTCTGAAAATGGATATGGAACTTATTTGTGATATTATTAGCAACTTTGGACGATTCTTATATTTGGTCTCTGCCTTGGAGTTGCCTTTGCCAGCTCCACATTGTCTAGGAGAGACGCCTAGGGTATGTTTTAAGTGAGTAGATTGGAAGGGAAGGAAAGGTTACATTTATATTTAAATCAAACATTCCCTGTCCTTTACTTCTCCATTCTTCTCAAATCCCAATCCAAACATGCTCTTAAAGGTTCAAAGTAGGAGTTGCTAATCCTTGCTCTGTCATGGAGATGCCAAATTCCTGAGGGATAAAAATTATTTTATACAGCTAGTTGCTCCTAAAACAGTCTATGTTGTTTTTCATTATTTTGCTTGTAATTTCTCTGGGCCCTATAATACAACAATGACAAACAAAGCCTTTTCTTACTAAGTTAGGTCTGATCAAGCGATGCTAATGTATTGAATCTTTGCTCATTTCTATGGTTAGGTTATTAGTTCTAGGCCCTATAATCTATACTTAAACTTTAGTAGAAGTTTTATGCAAAGAAGAGGAGGCTTCATAATTGGTTTGGGGTTGTTTTTGCAAAAGTGGTTCTTTTGGTAAGTAATGCTGGCTTTTCCATGCTGTGCATAAGGGACAGTTTCTTATGCATGTCTTCTGTTAACTTTGATTTTATGTAATCTGGTGGTAAGTTTAAGCCTTTTTTTTGTTGGGATATAGTGGTGACTTGATGCTATAAATTGATGATATAAATTGATGCAAACAACACTTGCCACTTCATTCATTTATCCTTTGGGGTATAAGTATGACTAGTTAGTATTTTATGTTGTAGATAATTTTGTTTGAGCAAACGTGTTTCTCTAGTTTGGAGGCACAATGAGATTGGAAAAATGCTGGTTCTGCTCTTCAACCATATACCCTGGACATGGAATTCAGTTTGTTCGTAATGATGCGAAGGTATGTCAATGTCATTCCTTTTATTACACTTATTTTTTCAGATGCCTCTCTTATATATAAGGTGGTCGGTTTGTACAAAAGCTATTAGAGGACTAATTAATTTTTGAATTGTCAGTCTTGTTGGACCAGTTGAGTGGAGATGCTTAATTTGAAAGTGAGGCTCTTAGTAGGTAGCTACTTCTAAATTTGCAATCCTCTCACCTTAGTTGAGATTGAGAAACATGATCCTCTTTTCCCTTCACTTCAGTTTGAGATGATAGTGTCCCTGCTTAATACCAGGCTATCTAATCTCCTGTCTATGTAATATAAATGACATAGTATATTTGTGTCTCGTGCTTTTATTGATTCCTCTGATCACTTACCTCACATGTGAAAAAAAAAAAACCTTGGTAGAGTCATTCTTTCATATGAAGCTAATAAGCTAGAAGTTGTTCTATAAAAAACACAAAAATTCATAGGAGTAGGTGCAGTTACTGACCAAATGTACATGGAACTTGTGGCTTGGGTATCTGACCAGTGAATATTGTTCTTGTTGCAGATTTTTCGATTTTGTAGATCTAAGTGTCACAAGAACTTTAAAATGAAGAGAAATCCCCGAAAAGTAAAATGGACCAAGGCATATCGAAGATTGCATGGAAAGGATATGACACAGGTAAAAGCTGCCTGCTTTCTCAACTGTCTTGTTTTTTTTATATATTATATGTCTCTGTTGTTCATGTCTCCTGGTTTGGAAAAGCTTCAGCACTATTATATGTCTTCTTAGGATTCAACCTTTGAGTTTGAGAGAAAGCGAAACAGGCCCGAAAGATATGACAGGAATCTTGCGGAGGATGTCCTCAAGGCCATTCCAAAGATTGATAAGATCAGAGTTAGCAGAGAGGAGAAACACCACAAGAACAGGTCCTTTCTCGACTCCATTGTCATTTATATTTAAATGCTCTGAAGTCTGAAATGTGCTTTCTGCTGACATTTTCTTCAAAAACTTTGATAGGATGAAAGGAAATAAGGCTAAGCTGCTCAAGGAGGCCGTGAAGGAGTTGGAGCAGGGCATCAGTTTGGTGAAAGCTCCCTCTGTGCTTCAACAGGATCCATCTCTCACTTTGCCAAAGATCAAAGTCCAAGTTTCCCAACAGCAAGCTGAGGAAAATCGTCCCATGGAAGAGTGATTCTGTCAGTGCTGTATTTGTTTTTCCTTAAATGAAATGTTAAGATATGTATGAAATTTAGATAAAATGATTATATTAAAGGTATTTATATTTTTGAGGAATTAAATTGACAAGAATGATTTGTAAAAGATTAAATTAAAAATTATCATATTTTTTAAGGACCAAAATAAGTTTTTTCTCTTAGTTAGTTCCATTTTATTTTTCTAATTAAGGAAAGCATGAGAGGAGCGAATTTTAGAACAAGGCTTCAAATATTTCTACATTGGAACATTGTACACTTGTTCCTGTGCCATGACAAGAATTGACAATGATAAATAATTATGTGTGATCTGATAGCAAGAGAATTTGGCAATTTACAATAATTGAATGTTAAAAGCCATTTTGCAGATTGTGCTAAAACATTCAAAGTCCAGAGGATAGACAGGAGAAAATAATCTATATTCAGTTTGTGTTGGAGATTAGATCTTTTTTGTTTTCTTTAAATACAAAGTCAATGATTGAATATATGATCCTTCATTCCTTATCACACGAAATTAATATATGTGCTGACCTTGTTTTCTTGTATAATATAGTTTTCTCATGACAAAAAATTGAGGTGAAGAAGGCACAGCACAAAGGAATTTTATGTCGTTTTCATCAATTAATCGAAGGTTCCCATAACAGGAAAATGGTTTCCACCAAACTTGCAAGAAGCAAAACATCATCCCCTCAAAGTCTAAGCATGTACTTTCCTAAATGTCTTCTAAAACAAGGATTAATTAATTATATATATATATATATATGTATGTATGTATGTATGTATGTATAGACATACATCTAGTACATTGCATTATTTTACTTAATAGAATTGCACATGCTTAAGTAGATGAGATGTCGTTTAAATTTTGATTACGAGTTATTCTATAACATAATTTTAATGAAGCTGTCGGCAGCGCAAAGAAGACCCACTTCATATGGATCTTGATTTTACAAAATTCCAAAAGACAAAAAAATGGATTTTTTGTTATCCTTTTCCTTTCTTTTTTTTTTTTTTGAAAAGAAACTATAGTAAGGATAAGTTTCTAAAAATTTATGGGTTAATTCATTCTTGTTTATTTGGTTGTTTTTTGCTGCAGAATGAAATCAATATTAATATTTATTTGATAACAGCAAAATTCCAAATGGCATTCAATTCCAAGAGGAAAAGAATTATCTAAAGTACTTAATAATCTAAAGTACTTAATAGGGAGCAGTTCGGATCCTATGTTTTTCAAATTAGGTGTTGTCCTATGCTGTCCAAGTAATTTGAGCCATCTGTGTGATCCAGCCGTCCAAGTGATGTCATGTAGCCTTTTTTTTTTTCATAAGTGCAACAGTGGCGTTCTTCTTCGTGAATGTTTGGGATGCCATACTGGTGAGCTATGTTGAGGGTGGTGATCCATGTTGGGACGATGATCCATGTTGGGAATGGTGATTGAAGCGTTGTAGAAGGCGATCGAAGTGCCAAAGTGTAGTAAATGACATTTGACATACCTTAATGGACAGTTAGAATGCCAGAGTGGTGATCAAGATGCCAAAAGTGGCAGTCAGTATGTTGAGAGCCAAAGTATCGAAAGTGGTGAGCCACAAGGGCTAACTTGTTGGTTCATGTTTACCACGTCAATCAAACATGGTGATGAAGAGCCAACAGGTGCTCACAGATTGTGGCGTGGCGAGCCATGAGGGCAAATATGTTGTGTCATGTTCATAATGGTTGAGCAAGACAATGAAGATTACTTCATTTAAAACAAAAAAAAAAAAGCGACGTGGCACGACATGAAACATAGGATGGCATGAACGATTGAAATTACTTAGATAACACCGGACAACATAGTTGTTGGATAGCATGAGATTCGTTTTCAAAAGGGTGAAGCTTTTGAAATAGAAGAGAGAAGTAAGAAATAAATAAAAAACTCACCTTAAATGAATTAGTAGCTAAATTTTTTTAATCTCTCTTTTATTTCACAAATTTCATATCTTTCTCTTACTTTAAAAGATTAAAATCTGTTATAAGATAATGAATAATGAAGGTATATATGGAAATTCCAAATGCAACCAAACTTCCCTAGATCTAATTCTGAACAAAAGCTAAATGTTCTGACTCACCTAGTCTCTCAATTCCCTCTTTTGAGAAGTTACAAGTTAAAAGTAGTACAATTAATTAATCATGTTGTCACTATGCTTCTGATTTCTATCAAGCGTATAACTCAAGCTATACTTATTTCAACAAAATAGTTAGCATTCAACAAAAAGTTAAAAAGATGGTTCTTCTTCTTTTTCTTCTTCTTTCTTTTTGGGTCGTCTCTGGATATATGAATAAACTAAGCAGTTGAAACCTTCACACAGACAGGAGACAGCCATAGCATTTAATAGTGAATACTATATTCTAAAACCCAAATTCATTAATAAATGAAATTATACTCGTTGAAGTCTATATATATGAATTTAATAATTCAAGATTGTCCAAAACTCCAAGAACACACTAAAATGAAACCCATCAAAGAAACAGCTTTTCGATCCCTCTCATGGTTTTTACAAGATAGTTTGTTTAAAATATTTGGACAAACATAAATTTAAAAACTATACTTGTGAATGAAACGCGAGACTGCGTGTGTGTGTGTGTGTATATATTGGATATTTTAATTTTCTCACATACTTAAAAGATAAATATTTGCACATGTGATTGATCCTTGAGATTCATGAATGTTAATGAGAAGTAGTAGCTGACAGAGAAACAGTGGTTGACTATAATAATTTCTGTAAATTCCTCTTCTTTTTTTTTTTTTAATAATTCTTAGTTGCAACTTGTTAACATGCATATGGCCTTTTCAAATTTGCTTCTGCTACAAGTTTAACCAAAATTAAATTGATTCTCCTGAAAGGCTAATATTCATAAATATGAAGCATGAGCTGGCTCAACAGCGATCTATTCCCTGAAGTTCAAAGAAAGAGGATTAAATATTAACTGAAGTGGGTAAAGTGAGAAAGACAAGTTTAAGTGTGTTCCTACATGAGTTTCAATGTATTAGTTTATTTGTTAAGAATATTTATTTTATTTAATTAAAACTAATAATCTTTATAATTATATTATTAAAAATAAAAGTAATTTTCTTCATCCTAATAGGAGGAGACTTATCATCCTAATAAAAAGAGACTCTTCATCCTAATAAGAGGAGACTCCTGATTCTAAGAAGATGTGACTTTTGATTCTAAAAGGAGGTGATGACTCATTTTCTTAAGAGGAGGTGACTCCTCCTCTTAAGAAGAAAAGTAAACATAAGATATTAGATAGAGGTGATCCCTCTCCTTAAGAGAAACTGTTTCCACCTAAGAAGAAGAGCTGTCTCCATTTAAGTAATAAAGGTACCTCCACCTAAGAAGAGAAGTTACATCTACCTCTCTCACTCCACAGAATTCGTCCTTTGGAAAGTAAACATAAGATAATACCTAGCTATGTGATACCATGACTTAGCTTAAGGCTATACAGAATGTCTTACCTTAAGTTCTCCAATATCATACAGTTTTTGATATCTAGTCCCAATACAATTCCTAGTGATAAATTTTCTGCTAACCAAAGTGTTTCAAAGTGCCCAGTGAATCCATTCTTTGGACAGTAAATTAAGATACCTCAGTCTCCCTCTCTTAAAAAGTATGAGATAGTGGAGAGTGTGATGAAGTCATATCCTCCCTCAAGGCTAGCGCAGTGTTAATCTAAGAAGAACCACGCTGAGGACTCTGAATTCTCGAGAAAGAAACGCTTTCAGAGTAGGTTTGGTGTAAGCTAAATGCCACCCGTGACACCCAATTTAGATAAGGTTAAGGATGCTGTGAATGAGTCATTCTCATCCTCCTTTTCCCAAGAATACTTAGTAAAGGTTTTTCATGCTTAGGTGCAATCACTTTAGATAAGCTAGGTAAAGGTCTAATACTTAGTAAATTAATTATTGTTTTATTGAGCTCAAACCTCTTTTCCTTAGCTAAGTTAACGCTACTAACTACTCTCTAGCCTTCTAAAAGAGTTTACCTTCTAGTATTGATTGTTCCACATCCTATCACTAGGTACGTCACTAATAATTGACACCATCTGTATACCTCCTAAGTATATAACCACTCATGATCTCCCATACTATTAACTTTAGTCCACTACATAAGCTCACTACTCATTAAAGAATGTAGATACAGTTATCCACTTTTTTAGGATATAACCCGTCATCTAATTGTTGCCACTTTTATATCCACTATAAATAAACCCTTATAAGATATTTGAAGGGGACAAGAGAACTAGACAAAGGACCTTTTAGTAACACACAGAAGCTAGAGATAAATTTATGCATAGTATTTTCAGATACTTTCTAAATCCCTATGCTCAATAAGAATATTTTATATTTAATAAGATCTAACTCTCTTGTCTTATTTACAGTTTTCTTAGAGTGCTTCACTTCTCCCATACTCAAAGCTTCCCAGTGACTTGTTTCTTAACTGCTTTGTACCTCCTAAGTTTAAACCTCTTGTTCTAAAAAAAAAAGTGAAAAAAAAGTGAATTTATGCAAATTTTTTCAGTAAAAAAGGTGTTTGGTTGGTAAGAGAATTTCTTGGTATTGTTGCATATTGTACACAAGAATTCAATTTTATGTTGGATTCCATTTTCCTTAATTTTTTTTAGTCTAGAGAGAAAGAGAAGAAACCTACAGTGTGATCAAAACTATGTTCAAAGCCACTTTTTGAGTTCAAATATTGCATGTATTTTCAATTAATTTCGCATGGTGGAGGATCTTGGCCTAAAAATGGACCCAACCCTCAAAACGACCCACCACTGAATAAAAAGTGAGAAAGACGCTCGCTAGCGCCTTCACCTTCCACAAATCACAAATTTCAAAACCCTAATTATAGTCTAAGCATTCACCGTTAACTGGGCAAGGCACACATATATAGTTCATTAAGTCCATCTCAAACTTGGTAAAAGGGAGGGTGATCCATATACTAAGAGGAAAAACATACATAACAAATCCTAGATTTTTTGCCTATATAGCACTAGTAAGCTCCTTTCAACCAGTTACCCCAAAATTATTCTTCCTTAAGTGGGCGAAATACTCCTCTCACAAACCCTGTAGTAGAGCCTTCTCAGTTACCACAAAGGTATACCTTTTCACCTCTTCATGAATACCCTCAAGAACCTCTTCACTTAAAATAGGAACAAGCAACTCATTCCTGTTGCCATCGCAAGGGGGATAGTCATCCTTCGCACCACAACCAACAAAGGAGTGGTGACAAACCTACGATAGGTCCACCGACACCCTTTCTGAAATTGCCTCTGCGATGACAACAGGGGTTCCTTCATACTCCTCTCAATCATATTCCCTCTGTCCAGAAGACCTAATTTTAAACTAAGGCGATCAAGCCCTATTATGACCTTTACCATTATGGACAATAACCCTCCCCACCTCCTTTGCCTCCCCAGAAGGCATGGTCAACGAAGTAAAACAACCCTATCTTTAATCTCATTAACCTTAACACCAACCCTTTGAAGAGAAGCCATTTCAACAAAAGGAAATAGAAACTCGTACCTGCATAATACATGGGTAAAACACAATCATAGTTATTGAAAACTCAAAAGGCGAAGGAGAAGAATGTCTACAAAAACCCAAAATGCAAAATCAATTGCAAAAATTAGAAAAACTATGCTCATAAAAGATAAACAGAACACTTATAAAGTGAAGAAGTGCAGCAAAAAATCCAAGAAACCAAAAAGCTTCGAATGCAAGCTCAAAACCCCTCTATGAAACCTTTAGGAAAGGCAAAAGGGGAGAAAAAAAACAAATAAACTTTTTAAATCTCCCAATAGACGTGATACAAAATGATGTCGAAGGAAAAAGATCAAAAGCCCTCGTACAAAACATATGTCCTCTTTGAAAATTACCATCGCACCCTTATAAATATCCTAATAATGCACTCTTACACACCCAACTATCAGGATAGTTGCTTCATTTCCTCAGACGTGCACAGGCCATGAAAGGACGTGAAGGGACAAGAAGTAACACAACCAGTTAGATGTGGTATGCTAACCTCCTACAGTATGACATCACCTTAAGATGGGGGAATCAATGAAATCACAATTAGGCACCTACCTATTCATTTTGACAGAAGGTCGCACAAGTAAAAATTGAGGGATCTGCCCTAAACACAGGCGTTCGCCTTTAAAACTATCTCACCCTCGTGGCGAATCACGCATTTAGAGGACTAATACCAAATCTGGCCCATCAGTTTATATTGCCATGGTGGGTCTGGGTCACCCTCAATAAGACCCTACTATGTTCAGGTATCATCCAATGATGTCAACCACAAATTGCCACGTGCCCATGCATCACCAATAAATATAGCCACATCCAAAGTATGCAAACTCTTGTTACATTCTTTGCTTGCTCTGTGCAGGATCTTGCCATATTCGATACCTCCCCTACCTTTTTCCCAGTGAGTTTTAAACATCTATGTAACTGACGTAAAAATTAAATTATTTGAAAAATATTATTTAAATGGCAAAAATTGAATATTTTAATCTTTTATAAACTAAACTAAAGGCAAGATATATCTTTGGGGAATCAAAACAATGCTCAATATTTTATGATGGTAAACAACATTAAAAGTAAAAATAGACAAAAAAACACTTATTTTCTTTAACGTAATAGTTTAGGGATTTTTCCCTAAAATATCTAAGTCATGGTCAAGTGAAAATAGATGAAAGACAAAAATAGGATTTTTCAACAACTTAGATCTAAAAATGCCCTTAGGACAAATAATTACTTCTTCTTGACTAAGTTTTGGATGAGTGGTAGGAAAATAAGATTTAATTGATTGAGTTTTAGTTAAATTAATTAATCTTGATTAATTAGATTGAACATAAATATTATGGAAATTTTTTTTAAGATGATATAATAAATTTCTTAAGATAATCGGGGTGTCCTTAGAAGCTTAACGAAAAGGTTCCATTATGATTGAATGATGATTAATTTAAATGTTAGGATTTCTGATGATGAATGGCCTAGATTAATTGACCGTTGGTATGCTAATCCAATGGCTAAGATTTTTAGAAGATGGATGGTTAGGATTTATTCCTAATATAAGATATAATTAAAAAAAAGAGAGAACATATAAAATTGCTCCTCTCGTACGTGGATGAAGGGGAGATGTGCTAAATGAACACTTTGTGGCTAAGGTGTGAGGAGGAGAAAGTGGATGAAGAGAAGAAAAGAAAAGAAAAGGAAAAGAATGAAAAGAGGGATAGAAAGAGGAAAGAAACCGTAAGAGAAAATGATCATGAAAGAGCAAGAAGAAGTAGGGGAAGAAGGAAGAAGAAGAAAGACTAAAAATGAAACAAACTAAGAAGACAAATTTTGCTAAGGAACCTAGGTAAGATAATCTACATTTTTGTGCACTTCTTTCCATATTTTAATCTCTTCTTTACCTTCAATCCGAAATCTCAATGAATGATTGTGTTTGGATAGAATTTTGCTTGCAATGAGTATTCCGAAACATGGTGAAATGTTTATATGTCCCAATCTATGCTTAAAATGGCCAAAATGAGTGATGTTCATGGAATTAGGGACAAATTATAATTTCTACAAATTTTGTGCTACTGTTATAATTGTTGGAAATCATTATGCTGTTGGAAATTTCAAAAACTTAGGTGGTGAAATTATGGGGAAAAAATCATATGAAACCATGAATTTGGGTAAATAGGGACTAAAATGAAATTTTCAAAACTTTTGGTTAATGAAAGGAAATTCGAAAAAAATTGGAATTTTTATGATTTCTGGGTATTTTGAGGCTTCAGTATGAATTTGGGAAATTTCTAAGATCTTTTTCGAATTTTAAAGAATAGAAGGGACTAAATTGCAATGATTAGAAATTTTCGGGGTGAAGCAATGTAAAACATATAAATTTGGGGTGTTTCTTTGTTGATGGACTGTGAAATGATATTTGAATAAATTGGGAGATATTTGAACATGTTTAGAGGTGATTTAGAAAATAAGATAGATTTAGAGAATAAAACAAAAATAATTTCAAACTTAGGGTTAATTCTGAAAATTAAAAAATTTCTAGAGGTCTAATAATTACTAAACTGTATTGTAATAAGTAATAACAGGGTAAATAATTCAGGAATTAACTCCATAAATTGGTAAAATTAGAAAGTTGACATCTTTAGGGACTACAATGTAATTTTTGTAAAATTTATGTATTGAATGAAAATCTAGTAAAAATGTGAAAGAATGTACTTACTAAATGTTTTGAGGCTACTATATAAATTTGGGTAATTTTGAGACTTTTCTAGAGTGTATTTTGAAATTTAGAAAGTAAATTAAAATTTTCATAAAACTTGGGGAAATCGAGAAATATGCATAAATTCTGGATTGTGACATAAACAATAGACTGAGTAGAAGTAGGAAAAATGAGAAAATTCATTAGTAGGCCTTATAAGATAATTTAATAAAGATTTATCTATAAAAATGATTAAAATATAAAAATAATAAATTTGAAAAAATTGTGCAAATACTATAAATTTAGGGTAATTGGAAATATTTAGATAGAATAACAGTAAATTACTGGGATATAATTATAAATTTCGAAGATCATGAGGAAATAATAGAAATTTAACAAAGAAGGACTAAAATGAAAGAATGGGGCCACATTATAAATTTAATAAATTTAGGGGTTAAAAACATAATGGCATGTTTGTGTAGTTTAACTAGTTTACAATGATATATATAAATGAAAATAATGTGGGTATTTAATTCTTAATATGGGATTAAATTAGTTAAGTGTAAATTTTAGTTGCTAAAAAAAAATTAAGATAGTGATTAATAATATCTTATATTAGTATAGAGGCAAAGATGGAGCTAATGTAATAGCTTTGTAAATGTAATCACATATGAGTGATTAATGGGTATGCTTGATCTAGATATTGATGATAATAAAGATGGAAAATTTTTTATAATGATAACATGATATGATTAAGTGTATGAATGAACTGTCTTGAGGACACTATTATTATGAAAGTCAAGAATAAATTGAAGAGAGATTTTTTTTAAAATGATATGGATTTAAACAAAATAACAAATGATGGAAGATGTGATTGAAATGTTGAAGTTCTTGCTTGTGTGTTAAGAGCCTTGTTTGATTAGTAAAATGTAGAGATGTGTTTTGGCATGTGTATTGAGAACAGTGAAATTTAATTGTATTGCAAGGTTGTGATTACAACTATTGTCAGGAAAAACTCAATGTTAAATGCATAATAAGGTTGATTGAGGTTGAAAAATCAATATCCAGCCTTCAAGAAGTTGAAGAGAATCTTAAAGTAAAGGTAGTATACCTTTCTATATTTGCTTAGTAGTCCAATGAGTATATTCTAGACACTTTATATTGTTGTATTAGGTTGGATGCTGAATGAAATGCATGTCTATTCATTTAATTGAAACTGATGTTGTTATGCATTGGTGTGACTATGAATGATTATAAGAATACGATTATAAATAGACTATGTTTTCATATTGACATTTGTGATTATACTTACCCTACAATGGTAGATTGTGAAAATTTTGAATAATCAAGAAAATGATGTCATGAGATCTTTACTTGAATATATGTTTCATTTTGAAGTATTTAAGAGTGAACAGTTGTGGATAATATGGGATTCCTATAGTTTATCCTTTATGGGTAAGTAATTCTGGTTAACTCTAAAGTTAATTAACGCATATCAGGAGAAAATAGTTAAGTGGAATATCTCGAAGGCTTAAGGGACAGTTTACTTATATTTTCATTTCTATTGTGACTTTGAATACAATGAAAGATAATATATATTTAAGGTAAAGAGATAAAAGAGCGGGGACATAGCGATTCCGATAACATTAGACTTGTGTACACACTAAGGAATGCCAGGAGTTAATGACCAAAGGTCAGAGTACTTAGATATGCTTAATGGGTACTATGAATGACATATGAAAAAGGAAAAGCCCTAAAAATATATGACAAGTAAGTATAACTAGATTGTGTATAAACTAAGAAATTTATGAATTTACTTGGATATATTGTCTGGCATTAATACATGATGAAATGTTCTGGTATACGCTTGTTGTATGTCTTATGCTTTACATGGACTTGTATATTCTCGATAATCATAAATTCTCACTCCTACTAACATATATACAAATATTGTGCTACCAAATAACCATCAAAGCAAGAGTCATGGTGGTTAGTGTCTCACAGTCGAGAACATTCACCATCACTCGAGGCGTAGTAGTGGTAGTTGAAATGAAAGTACCATCTTCCCCATCTTATATGTGCTTAAGAGAATACTTGGATGATAAGTTAGGCTCTTTTGTTATAATAATTTGTATGGTATAACATTTAAAAAATTTATTATTTGTACCTGCGCGCGTGTGTATATATATATAAATAAAAAGTTAAAGATATTAGGTTCTTTATTATTTATTCTATTGTAATGCTAAAATAAGAAAATATATATTTTTATAACTTTTATTCAAATAAAAAAAAGTAATTCACCTTATTTAGAAATAATATACCAACTTAAAAGTTTTTAAAAAATCACCACACAAATTTTTAAATAGACTTCTAAACTAAGTTGTTACACTTATCCTATCTAATTTCTCAACCCTTTCAATTTCAAATACCAAGCAATACATAAAGGTAGGGCCTACCCAACAAAGAGCAGGATTTGCATTTGCATTCAGTGCCATTTGTTGAAAGAAACTTTCTCATTTGGAACGAATCTGGTTATTCTACTTCATATGGCAAAAGTTAATAATCCCAGCATTCTTGATGTCATTCTTCCATATTGAAATTTTTGTTATCAGTTAAAACTAATTTCAAATTTAGATTTTAAAGCTTGTTTTGAAGTACAGAAAATTATATCTTTGAAAAGAAAAATCTTTTTTCTCCTAACAATTGATACAACTTCATACCTTGGTATTAGCATTTCATCATACTGCACAATTCATATCTTTGAGCTAAAAAATGTGACTTAAATTATAAAAAATATTTATTCTAATAGATTAGCCTATTAAATAAAAATAATTCATATTTAAATTTTATATTTTATATTAATTATATTCAATATGAAACATATTATCAGTGAATTCAAATTTTTTTAAATTATTAAAAACCAAATTAAATTTATGTGATACAAAATTAATTTTGAGACCAAAAAACAAAAACTGCTACATATATAATTTGAAGAGAAACCCTTGTGTTATAGAATTGAGGAGATGAGGGCATTAGAGACAAAGAATCTTTTGCGTTTTGCATAAGCAAGTTTGAATAATAGATGTGATTACCAAAAGAGTATGCGTTTGTGTATGTGATGCAGACGATGATGATAATGGTGAAAGGTTGGGACCAGAATTTCTGGGGTCCATGCCCATGACCATGACCTTAAAAGTATGTGCACCCTCACATTCCCACAAAACTATTATTGTGATGATGTCCTTCGCTCTTTCTTATTGTCTCTTACAGATTCCCCACCATTCGTCATTTAATTTTGTATTTTTTTTCTCTTTACATTTTCCCCCTCTCTTCTTTTTCTTATTCTTAATTAAACCTTAATCATAAAACATAATCAATAATCTTAATTACCTTTTGCCTTTTCTACTCATTTCAAAAAAGGATCATTAAAAATTTTTAAACTATGAGAAAAACAAAAAAAAGTAATAAAGAGACTAAAAATATTAAAAAAAATAAAAATTTTATTTTAAATGAATTAAAACTTAAATTTTTTTTTTATCTTTATCTTTCATCACAAACTTTACCTCTTTTTTTAATTTTAAACGATCTAAATTCCTTCATTTTATACAAAAATATTTAATAATTTGAAGAAGTATAATATTATATGTATGAGAGTCAATCAAATATTAAAATAATAAGTATAATATTATATGTATGAGAGTCAATCACATATTAAAATAATAAATATAATATTATATATATATGAGAGTCAATTAAATATTAAAGTAATAAGAGAGTTGAGTCTAACAAAATATGAACTAATTTTTTATAACATACTCAATCATGATTTAAATTTTTATTAAAAAATATAATTACATTTAATATTTATTAGTAGTTCAAGTAGAATTTTTTTAAAAATCAAATATCCAAGTATTAATCACACTTCATATTTTTCACCTTAATTTCTAATCAAAGTTTCAGCTTCAAATCGTACCTCCTTGTTCTTCTAATTGTCTCCTCCCTCTATATATATAACCATATATTTATTTTTAATTTATATGTCAATAAAGGCGAAACAAAACCAACAAATTATGTTAGAGTTTAACTAAAAGAAACACCAACAAAAAAAAAGGAACTGTTGAGTGTTGACCAAAACTTTAATAATACATGGGCATGTTTTGATTTTAATTTTTTTTTCCTTCTCCAAATTGCAACTACATGATGTATTGTATTATAATGAATGTAACAAGTAGATAAGCAATAAATTAAAAAGTCGCTCTTTTTTTTTTTTTTTATTTCCTCCTAATGACATTTAAATACTTTATTCTAAATATTACTAATAAAAGTCATTTTATATGATAACCTGCTTTTAATCATAGGTGTGTTGGGAGTAGTAGCAGTTGGTGGGTCTACTGCCACATTTATTTTGTGGGTCCACTCTTCACTATCACATATTCATTGGTTTCTCTCACTGTCATTTTCATTTCGTTGTTTCTTATAAATTTTTAAGAAAAAAAAAAAAGAACAAAATTTCTCATCATGACTTTGCTTCATTGTTCTCCTACTTTTAGAGTTGCTCAAATGGCTATCAAATTGAAAGTTGAGAGTATAAGAGTGATGGCTCCTTGGCTAACTTGAAGCTTATGATCTCTGGCATCTTTCAAGTGGCTGTACCCAAATTAGTGTAGAAATTTAGGGTTTGATGATGACAGAGTTGTGGTTAGGAAGATGATGAGTTTGCATCATGGTGGGACAACTCTAAAAAAAATATATTATGAGTTTTACTAACTAAGAGTATATTAGTTAATATTTTATTTTATTGATTCATAAAATATTTAATAAATTAAAATTTATAAAAAAATTAATATAATTAATAATTTTTAATGTTAAAATTTTTATCAATATTAACACATAATTAATTAAAATAATAGATATTTTATTTTTTTAAATAAAATTTTAAATTTAAATCTTGTGTATAAAAATTTTTTTAAAAGAACTTTTATCATATTATAAGATTTCAATAAATTTAAGTTAGATTAATTAAAATTTTATAAACTTCTCGATACTTATAGTTTTGTTAAAAAAAATTTTATCAATTAATTAAATAAAACGTTAACCAATGACAGCAAGGATTAACAAAACCCTTATATTAAATGACAAAATTGGAACTATTTTCTTTATCTAAGTTGTTAACTGACGATTACTTAACAAGTGGAATTAGCAAAGCGTTGAAGTTAGCTAAACGGTACTCATAATTGACAAACACAATCTTTTTCAAACCTAAAAACAGATATTTGTGCTTATAGTAGTCTTTGGTAAAATTCAAGTTTTTCTATTTTTTGACCGGTGTTTCCGTAATTTTTGGGTGTATTTTATTATGGACTCAAGACTATTTATATTGTAAAAATCTCTTAATCACTGGATTTTAAAATTGACTTATTATTTTATAAGTAAAATACTCTCATGCCTTAGAAAAAAAGTATTCATTGATTTTTTAAAATAAATTACACTTTATTCTCGTAAAAAAATTTTAAAATTATTTTATCTTTTTTTTTTATTTTTAAAATTTATATTTTTTCTTCTAAAAGACAAAAAATTTATAATTTTATTTATTTTAATTAAAATATCATTAATGTTAATATTAATTTTTAAAAGATTTATAATTTATTAAAAGTTATTACTTTATTATAATTTATTTTGAGTTAAATATAATAATGTGAATTATTTTAAATGTTAAAAAAATAAATTTTTATTAGTTAAATATATATTTAATTATTTATTTTTATTGTGACACATAGCCTAATAAATTACTGATAACATATTTCACCTTAAGTGCGTAACTTGAGAAACACTAAACCCAAGGTTAAAGAAATTAAAGTAGCATGATCATGTCCCCAAAATAATGCTGAAATAGAGGCTAGTGAGTACCAACTTTTTTGGTAACGCTTTTTCTTTCTTCTTTTCTTTCCTTTTTATTTTAAAATTGAAGGTATTAACTGGCAAAACAATTTAAGAAAAAAAATAAAAGTACCACCACCTCGGTCTCTGACTCAATATTCTGCTCCTTCTTTCCCT
Source organism: Senna siamea (assembly GCA_031216115.1). Classification (NCBI taxonomy): domain Eukaryota; kingdom Viridiplantae; phylum Streptophyta; class Magnoliopsida; order Fabales; family Fabaceae; genus Senna; species Senna siamea. The sequence continues at coordinate 19,522,458 of CM062356.1, forward strand.
TCTCATAATAATGAGATGCATATTATCGTTTGTTATAAGCTCAGAAACCGAAAGTCTTATACTCATAACTCTTCCTTCATGCTAATGGGTCTTTAAGGAAAATGCAGCCGTTGTCATCATCATCTTTATCCTTAGAAAATTTGACCTGAAGATCCAATTTTTCTCTGAAAACTAGAGATCTTTCAGATTTTTCTGCAAAATGAGAGACATGGTGTCTTGTTTCAGCGAGAACGCAGTAAATTTATCTCATTCTTCTTGCTCTAGCTATTCCAAAAAGGCTTGTGCTTCTCCCACCCTTACACCCTCAATTCAAAACTCAGTCTCTTGCGTCTACAAAGTTACCCTCTCCTCTCAGAAGCAGTTCTTAATCACAGTCACTTGGTGTAAGAACCACTCCAATCAAGGAGGATTCAGCATAAGCTTTGGAGAAGAAGACCCCACTGTAGCAGCAGCAGTATCAGCATCGTTCAGACTCAACACAAATTCACGGTTCTTCAGGAAGAAGAAGGGAAGCAAATCTCTGGAATCTGAGGGTTCAAAGATCGAAATCTTTTGGGATCTTTCAAATGCCAAGTACGACTCTGGAGCTGAACCCATCAAAGAGTTTTCCGTTCTGGTTCTTATAGACTCTGAAATAGGCCTAATTCTAGGCGACGTGGGAGAAGAAACAGTGACGAAGAGGTTGAAGGCGAGTCCATCTACAGCGAAAGTCTCGCTAATCTCACGGCGAGAGCATTGTTCTGGAAATACCCTTTACACGACGAAGGCTCAGTTCTGCGAAACAGGTTCTTGGCATGACATTGTGATCAAATGCAGTGGGGAAAACGAAGGGTTGAAGTGTCCTGTTTTGTCAGTTTGTATCGATAAGAAGACTGTGATTCGAGTGAAGAGACTGCAATGGAATTTCAGAGGAAACCAGACGATTTTCGTGGATGGATTGCTTGTGGATTTGCTTTGGAATGTTCATGACTGGTTTTTCAATCCTTGTAATGCTAATTCTAATTCTGGGTATGCAGTTTTCATGTTCAGAACTAGAAGTGGTTTGGATAGCAGATTGTGGTTAGAGGAGAAGATGGCACACAAAGATAAAGATGGACTTGAATTCTCCTTGTTGATCTATGCCTGTAAGAGCACATAATTAAATTAGGAGCACATAACACTCTTTCCAATTTCTTATTCTTTCTGATTTCTCTGATCTCTCCATTTGACAAACAATTAATTTTTTTTTTTTGTTTTCATGTGGGAACGAATAAAGAATAATTTAGAGTCGCAGAAATTTGAGTTATGTGTTTGTGTTTCTCTGCGTTTTTTGTTTCAGACCAGAATGGTACTGAATGTTACTAGGAAAGTGTCCCATCTACATCTAGGATTTCTAGCGAACATTATTAATTATGTATGTACCAAATTGTTTAAATTTTTCATATAATAATAACTATAATTATTTTAAGAAAAAAGAATGCACAAGCACAATCGAGCTTTTTGGGGATCATGACAGGGTTATCAAGGAAGATTTGGTAAAAGTGCAATTGGAGATTTTGGTTGGCATTGGCTGAATTGCTTTTTAGCTTTTTCTGGGAAGATAAAGTTGAGAATCTCATGAATGCATCACTATTTCTCGATCCTATTATTCTCACTTGCTTTCTGCATTTTGTTTTTTGGCTGCAATATTGCTATAAAAAAAAAACTCTCTTTTCCTGTAATAATCGTCCTCTAGTGGCCATAAGTTGTTAAAAATATTAATAAAATTATCTTGAATCTGTTAAGTTTTTAATATAAATTAAAATTTAAGTAAAATTATTTTTTTTCTCGTTACATTTGATTAAGATTCAAATGGGTGATACATTTTTTTACTTGATTTCATATTTTAAAAATGTCTCCATTTTGTTTCAATGGCTTACACTGTCTAAATCCTCAACAAAATAAGTTGACTTGTATATACATCTTGTCAAGCATTCAGTGAATTATATTTCTTTGCCTATTTGAAAATTTAATAATGTAGGCTTGCAACATGTAAAGACAAATCAAAATATTTCACTAGAAGTAAAAACAATAGAAGATATTAGAACGAAATTGAGACGGTTTAAAATCTTCAAGGACGAAGTTGAGGCAAAATTAATAACTTTTAAGTCGAAATTAAATTATATCAACCCCCAAACACAGTGAAAAAAAATTAGAATTTAACAAAACTTTGTTACTGTCTCCATCTCATTCTCATAGCAGCTTCAAAATGATGAGTTATATTTCAATTAACTTGTGCAGTGTGGAAGGAAAATTAAGGTAGTTTTTTTGTGTGACTATGGCATCAAAATCATTGAAACCAAGCTGGGATTGTGGTTGAAGTTGTCTATTTTTTTTTTTTTTATAGAATCTTTTTGTTAAAGATAATTCTCTTTAAGATCTTCTTGAATATTAAATATGAGTATTTATTTCAATAGAGATTGAAACCTTAAACTCTATTTGATTGTAATTCTTAAAAATTATTTTTTTATTTTTAAAAACAGAAAAACAAAAAACACGCTTGAATAAAAAACAAACAAATAAAAAATAAAATATGAATTTTGAGAATAAAAAAATAAAAAATAATTAAAAAATATTTTAAACTTCAGTTTTTTAAAATAAAAAAATGCAAAAAATAATTTTTTTTATTACTAATATATACAGATATATGAAAATAAGACTAAAATAAATTTTAAAAAGTAAAAAAAAAAAACGTTTAAACAAGCTGTATAAATGTGTTGTGGTTGTTTTTTAGTGGCTTGGTGTGGAACCCTTCTCAATATATATATATATATATATATATATATATATATATATATATATATATATATAAAAGTTATGATAGTGTAATCCTCCGTTTTTGCAACTCCATGGTCCCTGCAATTTTTTTCAAATCAACACTGCGAAATATGAAAGATTAACCTCCCACCTTCTCATCTCATGCATTCACTATTTCTTCTTCATAAATAATCAAGCAATGTTTTTCTTTCCAAATTTTCGAAAAAAGTGCAAAGTGCTTATATATATTATATGTTATTTGCATAGATATTACTTTTAACTAATATGTGTACTAATTAATGGAAATTAAGTGACACATTATAAAGTTTAATAAGGAGTGGGCAAGAATTTTAGCTTGTTTGTTCGTGTTTGGTGGACGTTACTTTCATATCACTCGTCAAATTCTTCAGTACGATCTTGATTTGGAAGGTTATCCACCTTCATATATACTTCATGCTCTCTAATAAAATTTGAATCCTACACATCTCATCAAATCCAATTTATGTTGTATCAGTAGATATATTTTTATAAAATATTTTATTTCTAATCAAATAAAGTTTGTTAATTATTAGATTTAAAACTTTAGTTAATATGTTTTTTATTGAAAAATAGATGATAAAATTTTTTCATCTAATTGGATAAGGCAAATTAATTTTTCTTTTAATTTACAATAGATATTTTTCATTAAAGAAATCTTATTCAAGATTAAATATAGATGTTTTTGAATAAAAATTATTATATTAGCAAAGTCTAACTTCCTTTATTACGTCATATTCTCGTTGGTATAAGAGAAATTACTATGTTGTACTCGTTGGAGTTTTAACCACCGCACTAGAAGAAGAAAAAATTCAACCCAAGTTAGGTTTGTAATCACCTTCACTGAAACCACACACACAGAAGCCCAAGGCTGATTTTACGTTTTAAAATTGACTTCTTCCTATTAGTCTAATGCTTGACATTTTGAGTCCTGGGTTGTTATTCTTTTATATTAATTAATTATGTTACAAATTGAAATTACTTGCTTTTGTCCACAAAATGTGTCCTTTGTAACATGTAGCAGTAGTTTAGATTTGAATTAATTGTGGTTCTTCTTGTACGTTTGAATATGGAGAAGCAATAACAAATACAATCATTTAGATTGACTGAAACTTTTTTCTTTAGTTTTATCGACCAACAATAATCAATCATTTTTTTAATATTAATGATAATTAATTTTCATTAAATATCAATTTTTTATTGGAGGATAATTCCTTCAATTATTATTATTTTAGAAGAAAAAGAGGTTTGAGGTCCTCGGGAGCAACGAAGTGCGGTGTTCAAAGATGATAATTAATGGCATGCAAATTGTCAGATCTTTCCTATAGCCATTTTTGAAGCCAACGTATGTATTTGGACACCAGAGTGCAATTATGACAACTTCAACATTACAAACACTCTCATCAACTATACCTAAAAAGACACTTGGGCCTGTTTGTATTCCACTACTTTTTGTTAATTTTAAAAAAATAGATGTAATTTTTATAAATTTATTAATAAATTATTCAATTAAAAATTAATATGTATATAATTTATTTTATTTATAATTAATTTTTATATATTTTATTTTAATTAAAAAATTAATAATAAAAAACTAAATAATTACATATAAATCTAATTTATTAATTTATTCCTTTGGTCATGAGGCAAAAGAGATTGCATTTACTTAGCATGAACCAAATTGTACATAATCTGTCTTGTTGTGTATCCTCAATCGTCATAAATAGTTAAATGTTTTTGAGGAATTGTAAAAAATTAAATTTAAATAATAATAATAAAAAATAAGCATGTAAACATTGAAAACAAAAATATATGTATGATGATGGTAAAATTTAGACGGTGTTCCCAACTGCCTTTGCTTCTCTTTAATAAATGCATTTAATATTCATAGAAGGAGGGAAGTTCACTGGACTCAGGGAGTCGTTTTCTAGCTACGCACGTTTTCCTCTCTTCCCATCTACTATATGCCACTACGATAGTACTCATTTTTTCATATCTTTTAGTTTCTTTTTTTTTAAATAATTTTTTTTAGTATTTCAAATATATATATTATTTTTATTTAATCTTTAAAAAATAAAAAATCATTAACTTATTCCTTCAAATAAGTAGTCCTAATTAATCAGTTTAGTTTGTAAGTTAATATTTAATAAAACTGTTTACATGACATTAATTGTGTTTGAATTCAACCTTAAATAACATCAACTCCTTTAATTTTTTCTTAACAGTGCCACTATGATCATAAAACACAAGAAATAGATTATTCATAAGAGAGAAATTATGTTTGAAAATAAAATGATGTGTTTAGTCATAAAGTAAAATAATTTTGCTTTATTAAAGTTAGTTAAACAACAATTTTGACATTTAACTGTCACATTAGTACTAAATCAAAATTTTTATTAATGATACATTTATGTAATTAATGTAAGAATTTAATAATTTAGGAATGTTTTTTAGAAAATAAAATTGATAATTTTAATTTCTTCAAAAAATAACTAGTTTTTAAAATTAAAATAATAATTTATTCTTTTTCTTATGTCTTTTGAGTTTCCGGAGCACCATATGTGCTATTGAATAATGTATTGAAGTGTTTGTGTTGAGAAAAGGGTTGGGCTATAATTGTATATGGGCCTTGCGTGAAAGGGAAAGGGAGATGGTAAAGTGAGAATAATAGAATGGGCTTTTAGATGGATTATGATGCATGCATGTTCCTACCAAGCCTTTTAAATCTCAAAGCGAATCTTATGTTGTCCAACATCTATACCGTCTGACTAATCTCAATTGTTTGCACCATCTTATGTTTCACATCATTCCATGTTGTTTTTTTTTTTTGTTTTGTTTTAAACAGAGTAAACTCTAATGCCTTGCTCAACCATTATGAACATGACATAACACATTCGCCCTCATGCCTCACCGCTTATGGCTCGCCACGATTTGTGAGCACCTATTGGCTCGTCATTGGTTTCAACTGACATGATAAACATGGATTAATAGGTTTGTCTTTGTGGCACGCCACTCTCAACTCTTTGGCTCTTAACATACTGATTGCCACTTTTAGCATCTCGATCAAAGTTCTGGCATTCTAACGTTGTGGAGATTGGTGGGCAAAGCTGTGCCTTTATTTGTTGAACGTAAAATTTGTAAGGTAATGCAAAGATAATGAAGTACAAGTCAAAAAAAATAATGCCCAAGACTTGTTGTGTTATAAGTGTTAGGAAGCGGTTTGCTATTTACTTTGGCAAGGCTATATGCTCCGTTGGTTGTGGCTCGTATGACTTTATATGGCCTTCCCAATTAGGGGCAAGTTTCCCTTGAGATGGGTCTACAAGGTTGTTGATTTTCTTTTGAAGGACAAGGTCACCTTTTTCAAAAACTAAAGTGATTGGTAGCTCTCTATTTGTATGCTACCACTCATAAGATCACGGTCTCTATTACTTTTTCTAGAATGTTTAAGTTTAGGAGTAAGTTTTCCTAATTCTAATAAGAGTAATGTAATATGCAATCAGATGGGTAACCAATTTCTATTGGGATCATGTTGTTATGAAAATATGCGAGGGAGAATGGTGTCTTGCCCTTTGAGGTTTGAATGGTGGTTTGATATGACCATAATACTTATGCGAGTTCATCAATCCATTTGGCTTTGGCGAAACTGAGTCATTTATGTAAACCTTCCAAGAAAATGCAATTGAAGAGCTTAGTTTGACCATTGCTGGAGAAATGTTCCCTTGATGTGTTTCAGATGTCTATTCTCCATTCTGTGCAAAAGATTTTGAAATTTTTGTTGATAAATTGTTGCCTGTTTATAATAATAGAGAAGGGCGGGCTGAATTGACAAATTATATTTTTTTGAAGAAACTTGTATATTTTTGGCGATGATCATGTCAAGGAGTTCAGCCTCTATTCACTTTGTGAAAACATCACCTCAACTTGAAAACTCACAAACTAATTCGAACGTTCGTCCATGCTAAATCAATAAAAGGGTTCGTCCCTCTAATAGCAAAAGCAAGCATTCACTCCCCAAACTATCTCGCCCTGCCGCGAACCATGCACTTAGTTTGACCCGATCTTGTGCTGTTGTTTCATCTTAGCCAACCTAATAAAAAACCATGGGCCAATCGTTGGGCCCAAAATTGAACCCAGGTCTGTTATATATGATATAGTGTGACCCGACAGACTAAATTGAGAAGCCCTGCCTTGTCCTTCCCTCTTCATTCTTTTTCGTATTTTCCCCTTCCTCACGTCACCGACTGCTCCAGAGGAAGCTGTCGCAGTACAGCCTCTGTTCACAGTTAGCCTTCTTTGAACTCATTTTTTTCTGAGAACAGCAGCGAAGTGACGAGAATAAGCCTCTGTCTCACCTTCTTACAGTACAAATCTCTTGTTCTTCGTTGTTTTAGTTCTTCTGTTGAATCTTTGCGATACGCATGGTCCTGCCGGTAGAGATGGAGACCCAGAAACTGTTTCAAGTAGACCTTGGAAATCAATTGGCGTTCAACCCTCACCATAGCTTCCCTTCCCAACCTTCTTCCAGGTTCATTAATTTTGTCCTATGACTCTTGTTTTACTCCAATATTTGATACTTTTAAGCCCTATTTTCTGAGACCAGTGAATTTGCTTTCTTTTTTTGTTGCTTGTAGAATTGAGTGAGCAGTTGGTATTTTTTGTATGTGTAGAGAAGTAAGTAATTGAGTTGTAATATGCAGAGTGCTTATTAATTTGTAATTTGTCCAAAATTTGTGTTGGTTTAAACTTTTAAATCGAAACAGTGACTTTGCCTAGTTAATGGATTTTAACAGCCAACTGGTGTCTGATTGGCGATTACTCCCTTTTTCATATCTATCTTTATCTTTACATTGTTGCTGCAAATCGTAGTATCCTTCTTAGACTTCTGACTCATTATGAGGAGACCCATTATTTATTGCCATTGTTAAACTTAATTTCTTCTATAAACACAGGGAGGAGCTGGTCAAGGAATGTTGACAAAAGGGCACTGAGTTAGTTCAATCGATTGTAGATAGTCTCTTTAATTTACCTTCAACTGAACATGTAGGTGGACTCCATGTGAAGCTGCCACCACCTGTGACAAAATTGCCAAGAGAAAAGCATGTAAGTTCTTTTATTGTTGATGTGGCATTCTGGAATCAGAGGTAAATTATGCATTGTTGTGCCTTTCATACCAGAATTCCTCACCGCTTGAATCCTTATCTTTGCTGAATTGCAATTTTTCTCACTGCAAAAAGGAATTGGTCTATGCAACCGCTTTAGAACTATATCTTCACCGTATTTTTTGATTTTTAAGCATGTTTCCTTGCAGTTGGCCTAAAGTTGTCAGTCTGGACAAAATTTAATTTTTCAGAGCATGCAGAGTAGATGGGGGGCTTTTGGAAGTTCTTTTCTTGAATAATTTTATGGACACCCTTTGGACAGTACATTTCTAAGTATTTGCATCCCTGAGATCTCTATCAATGCTTATAAGCAACAAGAGAACACCTTTCAAATAAATGTTGATTCTATTCTATGGGTAATAATGTTGAAATATTTGCAGACAAGAAAGAGTAATTTAATATTATCTCCATCTTGTATTGAATTGATTAGGGAAGAAACATACTTGTTAGTAATACACACAAAAATAGTCTTATTTTTAAAAGAAAATAAATGAAAGAAGCTTTGGTGAAGGAAATACATTTTCATGGTATAATAATATTTTAATTTGAAAAATCATCTGTATTGGATATCTTTACTTTAGATTCCATGGCTTTGGTGTTTTGCTTTAGTATTCTCAAACAACAAAATTATTTTCTCATGAAGTCTATAATGCTTTCAGCTGCCAAGGCCAAAACCTTCAACAAAATGGGAACTATTTGCCAAGAAGAAAGGTTAGTCATCCAGCATTTGTTATGTGGCAAACAAATGCTTTCATATTACAGAGAACATTAATAAATCATTCTTAAATCTATCCTCTATACTTTGATGTAGTCAGATTGGGATTTTGCCCTCATCTTAACCAGTCAACTCTCTTGTTATGTTACTTTGCAGGAATAAAGAAACGTAAGAAAGACAAGCTTGTATATGATGAACCGTCTGGGACCTGGAAAAGCAGATTTGGATATGATCGTGCAAATGATGAAGAGGCTATACCTATTGAGGCAAAAATGAATGATGGTAACTATTATTTCCTTATGAAGGATCTATTGTTACAATTACAATCACTTTTACTATATTTCATTCATGGTTAAGCACGAGGTATGGACACCCTTTTCACTGTCACTGGCACCAATAAACCTGTTGCATGTGATAGAGTAAAAGTTTTCATTGTGGAAAAGACACACAAACGTGTATTGGACATGTTCTGCACTTTAGGAACTCATTTTGATAATCTGGGATTAGAGTGCTATAGATAAATTGGAAGATCTGAACTATTAGTGGAAGAATTTGAAAGATATTATGACATGCTGAATGCTATATCATAGCACGTCAGCTTTTCTATTTGAAAGTAAAATATTACACATTGAGCTTAGTTATTTCATTTGAAAGAAATGTATACTATACATTGCTTGGTCTGAAGTTACTCTGAGTACTTCCCCCACTAGGCCAATTTTTTCAAGATGAATTTTTGTTTTCCCCACTTCAAATCCTGTCTTTTGTTGTCAAAGGTTTTGACTACACGTTCTCTCTCTCTCACACTCTCACTCACTCACTCTCAAAAATCATGTGTCATGAAAACCAGTCCAATAAGTAGTGTTATAAGGAGCAGAGCAGCTAGTTAAACTGGTAAACCAACTACCAGTTCAGTTAAGTTCCATTATTGGAATGGTTTTCGATTCAAATTTTTATACTCTTAAACCACTTTTGACTCTTTTACTATGAGAGTAAAGCTTATCAAGTTTTCTTGGGACCAGTTCATATAAAGGCCTGCATGACTGTTAGTTTGGCCTTACATAGAACACATTTTAAAATTTTCATTCCCACCAATGTGAAACTTAAAGAGCAGCTGTTGAGTAAAACTCCCAACTCCCATCAGTAGTGTATAATTCACTATGTTGGCTACATATAATATGTTAGGGACTAGCAGAGTTTTTTGGGACATGTATTGTATTTACTTTAAAATTAAGAAAAAAATAATAAATGAAGTACTAAATTGGTTTTACTATATTGTATCAATTTCGTTCATTTTAAAATAGTGTGAATTTTTTTTTCTTGTATTGGAAGTATTGGTAATTTATTAAGTTGAAATTTTTATAATTAACCAAATGTTAAATAAAATACAAATCTCACTCTATTTATTTTGTTGAATTTTAAATTCTTTCTTAATTTGATATGTTCATATATAAAATTTTGTTATATGATTTTACTTTTAGACATAACTAGTCTACATAGTGATTGTCAGTTTCTATAACTGTATATGGAACCAGACTGGACTGCTGACCAGTTCACCAGTTTGTTGGTCCAGCCAACCTTTCCAGTCTTGATAATACTATTTTCGTGTGTACAATAACATATTCTCATGGGTGAACCAATCATCTTAAATAGTTTGAAAGTTGATTAGTTGAAGTGTATCTATCCCAAATCATTTGTGAACATAAACACCACTTATGTCAATAAATACAATTTTTTAATAACTTATAATTGATGCTAGTAGTGTCTTATTTTGCAGACATTTTCCCATGTCTAATTATACACGGTTGCTTTTGTGTTTGTCACTACATATTTGTGTAGAGAAATTCTATTACTGATATAGTAACATTTTACAGGTCGAGAAGAAGATCCTTTTGCCAAAAGAAGAGACAATAAAAAGAAAAGGATTGAAAAACAGGTGAAAAATAGGCTACAGAACTTGAAACAAGCTGCAAAAGTTGGTGCTTTACCAAGGTTTTTTTTCTAAAAATTTCAATGAGTTTTTGAGCTTAGTTTCAAAGAAATTCATTTTGTTTTTATTCGTCAGAACAACACAGTAGTTGTATCTACTTATCCTTAGGATAAACGAAGCCTTTTCCACTAGGTGGGGTTGGCTATCTTCCCTTATCCTTAATTGTCTGTTCTTTCCTAATTCTCTTTCCTTCCTGTCTCCACTAGTCTTTTTCATTTTCTTGCTTTATTGAAGATCAGTTTCCTGTGATGGGTCATATATCTTGCTATTGTAAACCTCAGGTTACCTTGCTTAAAGTAACCTGATACTCTCCATTATTAACTGATAATCTTAGGCACCTGTAATTTGTGGCGCCTTAACTTTTTAATGTTATTTTTAAATCTTTTTTTTTTGGTCTCTCTCCATCTTGTTACTGGTAACATCTGCCTCCAAAAATTTAGACAGTCATAATATTTTTCACTTGTTCCATTTGTACACATTCTTGTTTTTAGTGTTTTCTCTCATTTGTTGTGAGAACTGACTAACTTTCTGTGCAGCCATGTTCAGTTGGCTGCTACAGCTTTGCCTAAAGTTACTAAGGATTATCTAGATAATGTAGCTGGATTAGTAGCAACTTCAACAGCAAGTGGTGGGACATTTGACAAGAAGTTGCCTGGTGAAAAGGCTGCACCACATAAGGAAAAAATATAGGAAGGTATTGCACTTACCCTGTTACAGTTTTAGATGTCTGAATTATGAAAATATTTTTATGCAGAAGCTTCTATATTTAGTTAAAATGGTTGATTACTTTGCTTTGTTTTGTTTTAATCCAGTTCTTGCCGGTTGTGGAAGGATCAGGGATTGGTTCACAGGAGAAGCAGCAAACTGAGAAAGTGTTGAACAAGATTATCTCCAAGAATTCCCATGACATTCTCAATGTTGACAAGGTACACTTAAGTCCTTTGCTCAGCTTGACTCCAGTTTTAAGTGAAATATACTTTTAACTCGTATTATCTGGAAACTAGGCTATCAATACATACAATGTGAAGAAAGAGAAAAAAAAAATGAAAAGAGTGAGAACGTGAAGGTTTCGGCGACTGGCAGCAAATTGAAACCTCAGAAAAAGCTGCAGAAGAAGTCTCCAAAGGAAGTTCCAAGAAAGGCAAGTCAAACTGAACTTAGATTTTGGTTTCGAGTTAAAGCTTGCAGAGGTTTTGGCACTAGGTGTTGAATCTTCGCTTACTGCTTTAAAGTTTTGTAGAAGATGACTTAATCTATTAAATATCATTTGTAGTATGATTCATTCTATCTATTTATCTACTATCATTGTATTGGCTTTCTCTTCAAGAAGCGTCAGAATTTTCTTAACATGGATGGATGAAGCCATGGACTTCTGTAGCTAGTTTGTGCTTGCTTTTTACTATGGCGTGAGAAAAACAAAAACTCAAAATCAATCAAACATTATCCTGCTTATATTTGCTTTTTTTTTTCTTAATGTTAAACCGCGTAAGCAAATCCAATTATTGCTTTGATCACTTGAACATGATAAAGCTTTTCCTTCTTGTGCAAATTAAGTATTTGGTTCATGCCATTAGAGATCAAGATCAAGTGACAAAGCAATAAATAATTGTTTTGCTTGGTCTTCCAAACTACGTGGTTTGACATTTACAAAAGAGAAAAAATGTTAATGTTTCTATTTAACAGTAAGTCATTTATAAACATTTCTAACTTCTCAAATTGAAAAATACTTAATCTGCGATCACGCTCTTCATTAATGTCATTTGAAGTTTTTCATTTGGGCTTAGAGATTTAGTGTTAGCCATCTCAGTTATTGATATTTAATCAAGATTTAGTTGCAAATTAACAGCACCATATTAGGTGACAAATAAATGAAAGAATCTGAACATTTTATTTACGATGAGAACTAAATTTCGAAATTTGATATTTTAAAATATATAAATTAAATTATTTACTTTATAATTTTATTCAATTTTCAATTCAGTTTTTCTAATTTAAAAATTTGTAACTAACTCTTTATGGTTTTAAATATTTTAATTTACTTCTTATTAAATATTTGTCAATATTTTGTTAAATTTAGTTTATATAAATATATGTTATTTTGACATTTAAAATATACAAAATTTAATTTTTTTAAGTCAACTTATTAATATAATATTGATAGAGAGAAATAAAATAGCAAAGATTAAATTAAATTTTTTAAAATTATAAGGATATAATTGTAAAATTTTAAATTATAGAGATTAAACCAAAATTTGTGTGAAATTATAGAAATTAATGATTAAATTGTAAAAAATATATTTTAATTTTAAAAATTGATAGGGTCAATTATAAATATCCAAAATTTTGAATGAGAATAGGGTTGAGTAAGATCAATTTTATCTAATTCTATCAAATTGATTTAAATTAATATAACCAAAATAAAAAAATTAATTAAAAATAAATTATTTAGTATTTATATATTAATTATAAATATTAAATATATTAAACATAAATTATGATTTATTTATAGTTAGATTTATCTTAAAATTAACTTCAACCAATCTTACTTTTATTGTTAGAAATTGAAAAAATATTTATGTTAAAATTTAAAAATTAAAACTTTTTTTTTTAAATTGACCTTTCCATCTAATTCAATTCAAACCAAATTAAAGTTGATTTGGATTATTTTAGTTCGGGAAAAAAATAATTTAAAAGATGTTTTAACTATCTAATTAAATTGATTTAGAGAATAAAAAAACTAAACTCATTCAATTTATGCGGATATTTATCCTAATATGAAACTCATTTAAAAAAAAATTCTCATGTTCGAAAGTGAGATTGTTTATTGAATAGGTAAAAATATTAGTTTATCATAATTGAATTATAATTTATGCGATGGTCATATATATATATATATTTATAAGAGTGTATGGTAATATTTTTAAAATTTATTTTAAACTTAATTATAATATTTTTATATTTATAATTTTTTATAATATATAAAAGTAGTATACAACAACTAACAAATATCATCACTTTATAAAAAATTTACCCCTAAAACAAAATAACTGTTAATTTGTTATAAACCAAACCAACTAAATCTAATATATGTATATTTATATAATATTTAATAGTAATTTGATTAAAAAGTAATCTTATCAAATTTTAAATTTCAAATCTCATAAATCTCTATGATATGACTATAAAATTATGCTTTCATCTTTCTTCTCATATCAAATTCTCACAATATTTCATGATTTTTTTGGTAAAGCTTAATTCTTTCTACTCATAATGCTTTATTGTCTTTTATATTTCTGTTGAATAGATGAATATATTTTTCCTCTACTTATTCTATTCAATAAGCTTATGTAATTATATTGTGTAACTTGATTAATATTATCAAAGGTTTTAAAAATCTCGCTGACGTTCTAGAGTGCCACTTGTCTTCACATTAAATAATATCTAAACAAAAATAGTAATGGGAGACTTTTGTTTAGCCAAACAAAGAGGTAAACTTCAATTAGACAAATATTTTGACGTTAAAAGGATTAATAATACAATCATCAATCAGATTGGGCAATCTTGTCCACATTATTACCAAAACGGATCCCATACTGTCCAACACCTATGCATCCTAAATATTCACAAAGAAGAATGTCACTGCTGAACTAATGAAAAATTTTCTGGGAAGCCATTGATCATTCTTTGATCTTTAGGCAGATGTTAAAAGGTGAACATGAGAGATTGAAAAGCTCTCTATGAGATCATTAGATCATTTTTTAATCCTTGAATGAATACCTAAAGGCTGATGTGAGAGGCTGAAAAAGTTTTTTGTGAAACTATTAGATTATTCTTTGATCTTTGGATAGATACTAAAGGTTTATGTGAGACGTTAAAAAATTTTTTGTAAGACCGTTAGATTATTCTTTAATTTTTGAGTAGATGTTGAAAGACAGATATGAGAGGCTGAAAAACTCCCGTTAAATCATTAGATTTTTCTTAGATTTTTTTACCGGACAGAAGGGCAGATATTGGAGACAAATGTAAAAATAATTTTATTGAATTCTATCTAAATTTTTTATATTTTCGATTATCTCAATCCATTATTAGCCCCTGTAGGCCTCTCTATGATCCACGTACGTACACGAGATCCACGTACAATCTTAATTCTTAAGGTTGTTCAGTCAACATACTTTGGAAGCCAAACGTGTTTTTGTTCCTCTTAGGCCTATCCTGAGTGATTGAATGTGACCCAACTTCGCTTTGAACTTCCATGTGATTATGTTTTGTTTATGAGATTCTAACACGAGAAAGAGACGAGTTGGTTAATTTTTTCGGTATTAATTAAAGTATCCCCATTTTTTCATTATAACAAACTTCATGATTTGGATGCTTTTATTTCTCTTAAGATTATAGAGGTTTGTGTATGAAGCTAAAATTGAACACTTCACTGATAGATTATTTTTTAAAAAATGTGTAAAATATTTTTATAATTATGTCTACATATTTCGAGATAATACAACACTAAAAAATTTGATCTTTTTTTTAAAAAAATCTTTTTCCTTCAATATCAGAGTTTTTAGTTACAAATCTAATGAGTTAAGATGTAAATTTTTGTAGAGCTAAACAAAAATATGAATCTCTTATTCAAATCACAATTCACAATTCAACCACTTTATATGGCTATTAATAATTAGTGGATGAATTTCATTTATTCTTATACTACATTTATTGAATAACAAACTATTGCTCATCACATTTTTCTTCTTTTTCCCTAGCAGCTCTCATTTTCTACTGGATTGAAACTGTCCAGATTAATTGAACATTAATTTCATTATTAATTCCAAATTGCATTACATTTTTCTTCTACATATATTTAATTAAATAAATAATAGTTAAAATAGGTGAAATTTTTTTATCTCTCAAAAGAAGGAATGCAGTTTTTTAAAATAGAAAGAAAATGAATATAATTTTAACAATTTTTAGAGAATGAGAATGTTATTTACTCACAATGTTATGACAAGTTTGTTATTTAGCAAGTTTTAGAATAAATGAAGTTCATCGACTAATTATCAATATTTAATAGCCATATAAAGCTTTTCTTGAGTGGATCAAGCGGTTTTAACACGTACTATTATTTAAGAAATTAAAATAAATACAATTATTTTTATTAAAATCCCACCAAGAGAGAGCTTTCACTGGCGATACCCTATATTAAATTTCGAAATACATTAATATGATTTTATTTATTATAAAAATAACTTATTATAAAATATATTTTTAAACTATTTTTTTTTTGTATTAAGAATTATAAGTTTCTTTTATTATAAATTTTTTAAAGCAAATATTTTATAATGATCAACTACATATTTAAGTATTTATTATATTACTAAAGGTTTCACATGCCATACAAATATGCATGTCTTTTTTTTATTTTTAAAACAAAATATAAAATAATAATTATTATAATTTTAAGATAATAAATTAAAAAATAAAAAATTATTTAATAAACTCATCTCTTTTAACTACCTATTATTTTTATTTTTTCTCTCATCTTCTCATATTACATATTTTATTTTATATTTTATATTATAAAATTTATTATTTTATAAAATTACTGTCAAGAAGAATTTAGAGCTATTATAATATAAATATAATAAATATAAAAAAATTTAGTTAAAATAAATATAACTGAAGCTTATCTTTTGTTGCAAATAATATCAATATAGCAAGTTTTAAAAAAAAAATTAATAGAGGACAGTGTAAATTTTGAAAATAAAAGGAGGGTCTTTTAATTTAATTGGATCTCACTATAAATTATTTATAGTGATATCCAATGAAAGGTCAATGTGATAGCAACAAGAAACAGGACGATTTGTGAAAGTATTAATGTTGTTCAAAGACAATTGGCTTTGTTTGCATGATGCACGCATTTCTGTGTTCGTGTTACATTAATTTCTTAAAAAATAATTAGATATTAATTGAGACTTTACATCTTGTCAAAAAAACACCAAATATAGCTCTTACGTGATTCCCAGAATGTTCCCAAATTAATTTAGCTTTGCTAAAGCCTCTAATTTTATCTTTTAAAGCTACCATTTTAAGAGCACATGCATGCTCATGTCTCATGTATTTTTGTAGGACTCCTTAAAACCATTTGATTCTTTTAAAGATATAATACATTTTTTGGGTTTTACTAATTAGTCTATTTATTGAAATTAGATAATCCAAAAATTATCAAAAAGAATATAATTAATTGAATTGCATTGAATGGGCTTTCTTCTTCTTTTTAAAGACAAAAATATTTTCTTTTCTATAGGAAGAATTCTTTTTTGTTATTTCACTATGAGAATGTATCATTTTTTTTCTTATTAAATGAATAGTTATATATATATTTAATTGAATAAACATTTATCAATTTTTTATTTATTTTAGTTATATTTCTCTCTCTAATTGATTATTTATTTTTTATTAAACTAAAAAGAATGATATTTAATTTTGTTTAGATGCTAATTTTAATTATATTATATTATTTTTTAAAATAATATAACTAATATTCGTAATCATTAATTCATATAATTTATTATTTTCTGTGCGTTTATACATTAATTATTAAATATCATTGACCATCCAGTATCCTTATTGCCATCTTCCAATACAAACTTGTCAGTCATTTCTGAACATTAATTGAATGTAATTTATTGGTTTAGGTGAAGTTAAAAATGTTAAAAACAAGAAAAAAAAAAGAGTTTATATAAAAATGGTCTCTGCTAATGTGGATAGTTTTTCGTTTTAATTATTATTGTTCACATACTTTATACCTTTGGTAAAACGTCTTCAATCTTAGGTGTGGCAACACAAAAATATGTGGCTTTTCTGATCTCTCACGAATTTTCAATTTGTAAACACTAATATCAGAAAGTAGTTTGATGTGAGTTAAAATTTTTAACCAAAAAGAATATAATATGCCATTATACACACACACACACATACATATACACACACACACTAATTAAAATATTTACATGCACAAAAGTGAATTTAATTTTTAATTTTTTAAATATAACATAAAATAATAATTATTATTATATTTGAATTAATATATTTTTTAACTTCTTACTCTTTTATTTTAATTTTTCATTATTTTAATTTTAATTTTCTTTTTTTCATCTTATATATTTTATTTTATATTTTAAAATATAATAACTATTTTTATATTATATTTTAAAAATTAAAGAATAAATTGATATGTACTTTTCTATGAAACTTCTGTACAATATAAGTTTTAGAGATCAATGGCCATAAAATTTCAATAATAATAATAATAATTTTAGACTTTTTTGATAAGTAGTTTTATAAAATAATATTTTTATAATATAAAATTTAAAATAAAATATATGATGTGAGAATATAGAAGAAAGAAAATAAAGATAATAAAAAAATTATAAAAAATAAAAAAGGGTTCAACCAACTAATTCAAATTTAAAAAAAGCTCAAATTCTAAAGGTGAAATCCTACGTAATATTTGAAAATAATTAGTTACCCAAGTTTTGTAAACAGCTAATTTATTCTGAATTTTAAAATTCTTAAGAAACTGAGCTAATGGGAAAAAAAAAAAACTTGTACCAAACATCATTTTTTTCAAGTTTAATTTTTTAAAAAACTTAAAGAAATTCCCATACCAAACGCAACAAATTAAATATAAGCTCAAGGTGTTCAGGACGAAACAAAATTGTGGTATATGTTTAAGTGAAAAACTCGTACACACAAGTAATACATATTACTGCTAAGAATGCCATATATATCGGTAAAAGTGTATCAATGTGAATTTCGTTTCCAATTTTTTTTATTGTAAATTTTATCTCCAAATTTTTAAATTTTTAATCTCAATACAAACTTATTACACTAACCAAACCTAAATAAATAATAATTCACTTAGAATTCTTGTAAATATGACAAATAGATCATATTAAGATTTGGAATGAAATTAACAAATAAAATTTGAGAATAAAATTAATAATTTATTTAAAGTATGAATGATCATGAGTAAAATATTATAGTCTTTGTAATCGAACTCAAACATGAGTGAGTATATTCATGTTTAGACCCGTAAAATCTCTAAATATTCAAACTTAGACTTATTTATAGGAAAAAATAATTTTTTTAAATTATAACTTATTTATATATAAATTCATAAAAAATATACAAATTACATCAATTATATTATGTAAATTTTAAATATATAATTAATATAAAATCTTAACAAATTTATGCTTACAAAATTATAAAATATAATAATTTATATTAAAATTAAACTATTTTATTGATAAAACTAAAGTAAATAATATAATTTACATATATATTATCTTCAATAGAATAAATTAAATATATATTTATAATATAAAAATAATATTTAAATAATTTATATAAAGTGTATCTGAATTTGAGTAAAATAGCATTATCTCAAAACTTGAATTCACCTTTTTAATATTCAAATCTAATGAATAAATTTTATGAATACTCGTAAAATATGATTATTTTGATCATTCATAATCTAAAGTCTAAGCTTTAGAAACCAAACAATAAAAAAAGCTTTTATCAATTCTTATTTTATTTCCTTTCATAAATTTAAAGTAATTTTACTATGAGTCACCTTCAACAATTACAAGATAAGAAAAGTCAATGCTGTAGTTATAGAAAATTATTTAACTTTTTTCCCTTTACGTATTTAATTTTCGATTCTCTCACTTTCTCTATATGTTTTTAATTTATATACGTTAACATATAATTTTAAAAATTAACAACTAAAAATTCCTACTATATATACACACACACACGCACCCTTCCTCAAACCGCTTTACATGAAATATTGAGATCAGCTGTTTTTTGGTCACACCAGAAGTGTGAATTTAGTTCATCCCTTTGCTTGTACCTCTTTCAATGGAGTTGGGAAGCATATTCCATTACCTTGAGGATAAGACTATTTTAGTCATCGGCGCCACTGGCTTTCTCGGAAAAAGTATTATATATATCTTTCTCTCTCTTTCTCTCTCTCTCTCGATTTCTATCTCTTCCTTTTCTTCTTCTAGGCTATATATATATATATATAATATGACATTGATGGTATTTGTTTGTATGGTTTACAGTTCTTGTAGAGAAGATATTAAGGGTTCAACCAAATGTGAAGAAACTGTTTCTTCTTTTAAGAGCAGCAGATACCGAATCTGCCACCCATCGCTTCCACAACCAGGTATATATATTTGCCCGCAAAAAATTTAGAATATTTAGTCTCTGAAACGATCTAATTTATTTTAATTTAATTATTAAATTATAAAAATATTTAATTTAATCATTAAAAAATATAATTTATTTTAATTTAATCTTTAAAAAATATATTGTATCTCAATTTTGTCTCTACCAAGATAGCACAATAATTACCTCTATTTGACAGAAATTAATACAGAGATGAAATTAAGACACAATATAATTTTTATGAATTACATTCAATATTTTTATAATTTAAAAATTAAATTGAGATAATTTTTAATTTTTAAAAAATTGAAATATAATTTATTCAAAAATTTAAGTTCAGTTTTAGAAAATATTTTGGTGCTATTGTCATGTGATTTTATTTATATTTTGATCAATAAAAGATTCTTGTTCTATATATCATGTGGACTCCATAGCTTGAAATAAAGAAATTTAATGAATCTTATTGGTCAATCCATAAATATACAACTTATGCATATAAGAATTTATTATAATTTTTATATCTTTATTATAAAAAATTTAATCAAATATATATATGATTTATATAATTAGTCTCTCTTATAATTAATTTTTTTATATATTTTATTTTAATTGAAATAAAAAATAAGGAATTAGGTATAAGTATTATTTGCTTTCTTATATATTATTACTTATTACGTGCTATTTTATTTCGTAAAATTCGGGCCAAATTATCCATACTCCTCTTTACATATGTAAAAGTTACACTATCCGCTTAAAATAAATAATATTAAAATAAAAGTTTTAAAATTTTATTTTTAATAAAAAATTTATTATTGATCAAAATGAATAAAATTCTAATCCTCCAAAAGAATGTAACGTAGTTTATCCCAAAGTTAATTATGACTTACGAATTTCAAGATGAGCTAAAACTATAGTGTTAATAAGCTAAAAGTTGTTTTTTATAGTTATTATATATTTTATTGGAGAACCTCGCACCGATATACAGTTTTTAGGAAATTCACATATATGGAGAGGTTGATTTCTCCTCTTAGTTTCTTTTTTTATTATATTATTAAAAAAAGAAAAATAAAACAATTTTTTTACACATGTATCATTTTGAGTTTCTGATCATTATTAATTAGTAATCTGAGTGTATGTGTGGAAAATTAATACAGCAATTGTATGTGTATATGTGCAGATCATAGGAAAGGAGGTTTTTAGAATGTTGAAGGAAAAAATGGGTAAAAATTTTGATTCATTTATTTCGGAAAAGTTAAGTATAGTGCGTGGGGACGTTACTAGTGAGGACTTGGGTTTGAAAGATCCAATTTTAAGGGAACTAGTTTGCGATCAAACAACTGTTATTTTCAATTTAGCTGCAACTACTAACTTCGATGAAAGGTACGTATATTTCCTGGCCCATCGTATCTATAAATTTGGAATAAATTTATATCTTTACACTCAAGTTATTTAATTAAAATAAAATATATAAATTTTTTAAAAAAAATTAATTATAATAAAGAAATTATATAAATTATACATAATATTAATTTTTTATTAAAAAATTTAAAGATAAAAATATAAAAATTAAAGTTAAATTTTTTCTTATAGGTTTTTCTTTCTTTTAAGTCAAATCATAAATTTAAGCTAACTTAAATTGATACAAATAGTTCAAGATTATAAAAAAAAAATTTTTAAAAGTACCATGAGTGAAAGTTTAAATTCTCTCCAAATTATTCAAAATTTTGTTTCTTGAGCATTTTTAATTAAATAAAATTATTTATAGATTAGATTGTGTAAAAATTATTTGAATTAAATTTTTGTTAATCTCTTCAAAATGTCACTCGCACACTGTTGATAATTTTAGAAGTACTTCTTCCGTACTACCATTTTTTATTAAAAAAAATCATAGATTTAAGACTAAAATATATAGAATTTGTGAACTTTAAGCCTCATAAAACACCTCTCAATTATCAAATTTGGCCTAAAATTTTTTAATATTCTGTTAGAGTGTTTTATGAAAAACTTAATAAATAGATTTTTTTGCACAAAGTAAAAAGATTGAGGTGAAATATAATAATTAATAAAAATTAATTTTCAATGCAAGTTGGAGAATTTTTACATTTAATTTTTTTAAAATTTGTTTTCTCCTCGTGTGCAGATATGATGTTGCATTGCATCTAAATACCTTGGGGGTTAAGCATGTCATGAACTTTGCCAAACAATGTACTAAACTCGAGGTGCTTGTCCATATATCCACAGGTATTTCATCTTTGTGTATTCTATATATGTACTCTATTCTTAACCTTTGATTTTAGACAATTTTTAGGAAGACAGTTTATAATAAAAGCATATAAATTAAGTCAATTATAAAAAAAAAATGACCGATATAGACCAACTTTAGTTATTTTTAGTAGAGCAAATTAGTGTAAGAACTTTGTTTTTTGAAAAAAAAAAAAAGCATTAATATATGAATTATATATCTGTGTTTCAGCTTATGTGTCTGGTGAGAGAGCAGGACTTATATTAGAGAACTCATATCGTTTGGGTGATTCACTAAATGGAATGCATGGATTAGACATTGATGATGAACAAAAATTGGTGTCCAATGAATTGGATGAACTACAAAAGCAAGGAGCCACTGAACATGAAATTAAATTGGCCATGAAGGACTTGGGTATCACCAGGTTTGTATAATTTTATAACACTCATATTTATTAATTTCTATCAATTTTAAAAATTAATTAAAAAACTCACTCTTATTTTTAATTTTGTATGATTAATAAATTTTTTAAACAATACTTTTTCATCTCAGCAAAAAGGTTTCACTATGTACTATTGAAAAGTTTAGAAAAGATTTCTCAAACTTAGCGTCAATTCTTTTGACGTGATTACCTGTTGAAAAGATGAAAAAATGCATCTATATTATTATATATAATTTTAGAGTATTCTACTCATCTGTTTCAAAATGATAAAGTTTACTCTTATTTTTTGAACTTAAATTTAAGTACATGATAGTGTTCTTAAGTGTTGGAAAGAT
Organism: Senna siamea; assembly: GCA_031216115.1. Classification (NCBI taxonomy): domain Eukaryota; kingdom Viridiplantae; phylum Streptophyta; class Magnoliopsida; order Fabales; family Fabaceae; genus Senna; species Senna siamea. Next base: position 19,545,383 of record CM062356.1, read on the forward strand.
GAATATATATTGTATAAAATTTACTCTTATTTATTTGCTCCCGGGAGTATCCATGTCTGCGTTTTCAGTTTTTTAGTGTATTCTTTTATTATTAGATGTCAATAAAGAAATTTTAAAGTTAAATTATTTTTTCATACTTAGAATTTTACTTAAATTTTTATTTATATGTGTAAGTGTAATTGAAAATATTGTGATTGCATTTTTATAATTTAAATTTTTTTAATTTAGTCAATATTCTATATTGTTAAATATCTTTGTTAGCAATATATTATTAAATTTTTTAACATGGCCTACTATTAAATAATTTATATAGACTGGATTTAAATTTAAAATAGATATCATCATCTCTAAACTCAAACTTGAATTAAAACTAAATCCTATAAATAAATTTTATAAATATTTATAAAATATAAGTACTTTGATTTTTTTTTTCTTTGTTGAAATGCCAATTTCATTCAAGAAAAAGAGGATACTAGCTGTAGCAAGACCCATCTATTACATAAAGTAAATATAGGCCTGCAGTCATAAAATCAGAGATGTAATATCAACAAGAATAAAAAGTAATACCTCTGATCAAAGTTCTAACAATATTACAATGATTAATAACACATATATATTATAATATTTTGAGGTATATAAGTCATTGAGTTTAAAAATTATATATTATATAAAATAAAATATATAATATAGAAAGTAAAAAAAAATTAAAATAAATAATGTAAAATTAATTACCTTTTTATTATTTTAAAATTTAATAATTATTATTTTATATTATATTTTAATAATTAAAGAAAACATAACACGTACTTTTCTTTGTGTACGTGAATCAATATTGTTAAAATTGAATTAAATCAAATGATTCAATTGATTGAACCGATAATCCATTAATTCAATGGTTTGATTTGTTCTTTATAATATATTATTTTGTCGAACTAATTTAAATTAATTTAAATTAGTCAAAATTAAAATAATAATAATAAAAAAAGCAAGATTCATACTTTTTTATTGAACTAATCAAATTTTTATTTTTTTAAAATTTTTATATTTGAGTTTAAAATTTTGAATTAAATTAGATTATATATTGTGAGTTTTATAATTTAAAATTTTATTATATGATTATAAAATAATTTATATAATAAATAAATAATATAAATATTTAAATTAATAATGACTTTTAGGGCCTTTGTATTTGGGCCGAACCTTCGAAATTTGATTGTGAAGTTTGAACATACAGGGCAAAGGTGTACGGATGGCCCAACACATATGAATTTACAAAGGCAATGGGAGAAATGGTTGTGGTGCATCTTAAAGGAAACATACCCCTTGCTATTGTTCGTCCTACCATCGTTACCAGCACTCTCAAAGAACCTTTCCCTGGTTGGGTCGAAGGTGTAAGGTGATGAATAAAATTTAGCTAAAATGTTTATATTTTTGTTATGAGATTTTTTAATTCAAGATTGATATGTATATAATTTATTTTTTAAAACAATATTTTTAATATTTTTTAATTAAAAAATTTATAATAAAAATATAAGCAATTATATTTAAGTATAGTCTTTAAGATAACCTATACAATATCTATTAATCTTGGCCCAAAAAGTGATTTAGAGCCTCTTTCGAGTGCTTCTCCTATTTTGAACAAACTGCTTGCATTTTAAAAGTACTTATTTTAGGTGTTTGACAAATCATGATAAAAAATGCTTTTAAACGATAACGGATGCGATTTTTTTTATTTTTAAACAAAAGATAAAAATTAAAGCTTCTTCTTTTAATTTAAAAAAAAATTAAATATTAAATATTTTAGGATAGAAATATTTCTATCTAAAATTTCTTATTTACCATAATATTTTTAACTTTTTTTCTTAAAATCTTTCACAAACACAAATTTCTTGTTACAGAATTTGTTTGTGTGATTATTGTTACAGACACATTGACAGTTTAGCCATTGCCTATGGGAAAGGAAAAATAAAATGCTTTCTGGGAGATCTTTCGTCAGTTGTGGATGTGGTGAGTTGCAGCATTATTATATATATATATATATATATATAATTCATCTCTTTATTATTCTAATTAATCTATTTAATTAATGGAATTATTTTCATATATATATATAAATTAATATTATTGCAGATACCAGCTGACATAGTGGTGAATGCAATTCTAGCGGCAATGGTGGCACATGCAAATGAGCCAAAGTCTGAAATAAATTATGTATATCACGTGGGATCCTCAGTGAAGAATCCAATAACATACCTTCATCTTCATGAATATGCCTTCAAATATTTCACAGCAAAACCATGTCTAGATACGAATGGAAACCCTATTAAGGTTGGCAGAGTTACAATGTTGAACGACATGCCTAGCTTCCACAGATACGTCTTCATTCGCTATCTCCTTCCCCTGAAGGTTCTTATTTTATTTTATTACCTCATAATTAATTAATTTACTCAAAGTTATTCTTAATTTAACTATGATTGATGTTTATATTTATGTAGGGACTAAAGCTGGTGAATACTGTATTTTGTCAGTATTTTCAAAGAACCTATCTGGAGCTCAACAGGAAGATCCAGAGTGTGATGCGATTGGTGGAAATTTACAAGCCTTTCATGTTCTTCAAGGGCGTGTAAGTATACTAAATATAGAGGTTAAAATACAATATATTCTTTTGAATTTTAAGCATTGTATACAAAAATTTCTCTTAATTTTAAGTACATTGACATGTCACTATTTTTGTTAAGATTTTAGATAAAAAATTTAATAGAGGAGTATTTTTCACAAAATAAATTTTTTAAAAATTTTTTACGTCAAATTTAATAATTCAGAATTATTTTTTTATATATATAAGTAGTAATTAATATAGTGTATGATAATATAGTTAATTATTAATTAATTTAAAGGCGTATTGATTTGTGCAATGGTACATACAGATTTGATGATATGAACACAGAGAAGCTGCGCATGGCAGCAAGAGAGGAGACAGATTTGTTTTACTTTGATCCCAAAATGATCGATTGGGAGGATTACTTCTTGAACACTCATTTGCCTGGGATCGTCAAGTACCTCTTCAAGTGAAGTGAGCATGACATACTCTATATATAAAGTGGGAATCGTTATATTTAACTTTTGTTTTTCGAGAATAAAATTCGTATTAAAACTCAAATTTTACTGTTCAGTATAACATTAATTGTCGAAGATATAAATCAAAGGCAGAATAATTTGTGTTTAAATAGCTGCTAAATGTTCTTAACTTTAATCAAATGTAATAGTTATAAATATTTTACCTTACCTACAATTATTAGATATCTGATAGTATATATTGATTGAAGGCATGAGTTTGTTGGGCATGCAGCAGACAAAAATGCTACTGCTTCTCAGGAAATGGCATTGTAATTACTCACTAGAGTTCATGCTCTTTAAGGTTTAATTACTATACTAGGTAGTTTTAGTTTAGATCAGTCTTTGAATATGCATTATTCAATTCAACTTTGGTTAATTTTACATCATTATCTTCTTTAGAATTAGACTCAGCGAGCCCTAAGTCTCGTTTAAAATGGAGAGTTCAAAATGTTTATATAAAATAAATTTGAGAAGAGATTCAGTTATAATGAATTATACGAATCAAATGACACCAACATATTATATTTTAATTTATTTTTTTATTAAATTGTTGATAATTAACCTCATAATTTTTTTTATTATTTTCATTAGCGTTCTTCTATCTCTACTTCTACATTTACTAAAACTTTTAATGGTTTTTTGAGTATATGACCAACCCGTGTTTTAACCACTTTTTTCATGGTAGATGTATTATTCTAACTTTTTTTTTAATGCAATTATGTCTAATCTCATCATTATTAGTATGTCTACTTATCTAATACAATATTTTTATTTTTGTAACATTAAATTTTTACTCATGTTAATTTTTTATCATTAACATTCAATACTATATAATAATGTAAGTCTTATAACTAAATTTATATTTTTCTATCACAAATGACACTTAAAATATTCATTAATTTTATTTATTTAACTTATACCTTATGATTTATGTTATCTTTTTTTTTTTTTAATATTTTGCATGATAGTCACCAAATACTTAAAACTTATTTGTAACTTGTTGTATGAAAATATCTCTATTTTTTACCTCCACCCTTTGAATTAGTATACTTTTAATTAAATTTACATTTTATTTACTCTATTTTAATTTGATTTATTATACATAAATAAAATATTTTCATACCTAGTCTCTCTAATTTTTTATTTATTTCTTTTTTCAAATATCCAACAAGAATTATATTATGAGCAAAAAACATGCACTATGATTGCCTCTTGGATACTTTCAGTTATTACATCCAAAATTTAAAGCGGAATTTTAATATAATCTTATGAACGTTGGAAAATTTTAGTAACTATACCTTGTGTTCTCACTAATGTTTAGGGACTTAGACCGAACTAGTTGGTTCGACCGCTGGTCACTCGGCCACTAGCAGGTCTGAGTCCTTTAGTTCAACAGCCTGCATTCAATTTAAATTTGACTCGGGTTAATCCGTCAACTTTTAACAAAATCAACGACCCTATTTTTTAAAAAAAAATTGGAAGAAGTAGAAGTGGCGTTTTTCGAAATCTAGTTTTGTTGTTGTTGCAAATCTGATTTGAAGAAGACTGGGTCGCGCCATCAGATCTGGCTTGAAGAAGATTGGGACGCATTGATGTAGATTGAAGAGCAGACACATGTTTAGTTTGAAGAAGAAGAAAAGAAAAACATGTCCAAAAAGAAAAATAGAAGAAGAAAATAAAAATATATATAAAAAAAATAAATGAAAGATGTTGTGGAAGAGTTCGGATTCTCTGCTTGATGTTCTTTGTGTGGCGCTTGCTTATCGTTTTAGTGACAATTTGTTTGTTATTAAAATTTTTTATAACAAATATTATTATTATTATAATTCTTTTAAATTAATTATTTAAATAAAAATTATAACAATAATAATATTTGTTACAATAATATTAAAATATATTTTAATAATAAATAAAATCACCATTAACAAAATCGTTGTGGAGTGTGGGAAGAAGGGAAAAAGTAGGAAATGAAAAATTAATTATAGGGTGAGTGAGTGCTGATTTGATATACAAGAAGAAAAGAAAAACATGTATGAAAAGAAAAATAAATGTAAGATGTTGTGGAGTGTGGGAAGAAGAGAAAAAGCAAGAAATGAAAAATTAATTATAGGGTGAGTGACGTGCCGATTTGATATACGAAGAAGAAGAAAAGAAAAATAAATGGAAGATGTTGTGGAGGGTGGGAAGAAGAGAAAAAGTAGGAAATGAAAAATTAATTAAAGAGTGAGTGACGTGCTAATTTGATTGATATATGAGAAGAAAAGAAAGAACAAATAGAAATTGAAAAGATTAATTGGTAAAGACAAAAATAAATAAGAAAAGATACTCAGCAAATCTTCAACAGAGTGAATAATTAATGAAAAAGATAAAAAAATATTATAAACAAAATACCTATAAATTGTTTACTATACTTAATACATACATGTAATTTGTATGACCATTTATTTTTTAAATATAATTTTATATATTAACTTTTTAAACATGGATACAATTATTTTATTTTATAATTATAAAAAAAGACACTTATAACGAGAAATAATATAAATTATTTATTTTTAATTAATTATAATTAATTTTACTTAGTAGATAGTTAAATTTATAATAAAAATTATATATTTTATTATTTTATCAATTTAATTATTTTTTTAGTAATCCAACAATTAAATTAATGATTTAATGACCTAGTCTTTTACTGATTCAACGTTCAATTTAGATCCAAAAATTATTATTGTCACACAAATTGTGACCCTATTTTATATATGTTCAATAATTTGAATATAAGTTACACAATATACACATCTTGCTACACTACATAAGTCTTTTTCAAATCAACGAAAATTATATATATATATATATAAGTCCTTATAAATTCTTTAATTTCTCTTCATCAATTTTAATAAATATATCTCTTATATGATTGACCTCTTTGACATTAAATTAAATAAGTGTTTAACCTTAATCTTCACTCGATCACCTTCAATTTTATATTTATAAATTCATAGAGACTGTCCCATTTATTTTCTTGAGTTTCATCTAAATTCTTTTATATTTATCTCTCTTCAACTTTACCATATCAAGAGATCTCAATCCGTAATAGCGTCTCTCTGGAATCTACATTCACGAGACCCATAAGAATACAATCTTAATTCTTAAGGTTGTTCGCTCAACATACTTTGGTAGCCAAACCTGTTTTTGATCTTCTTAGGCCAATCTTGTGTGATGGAATATGACCCAACTTCACTTTGAACCCCCATGTAATTACGTTTTATTAAGAAATTCTAACAAACACGAGAAAAAGAAAAAAAAAAGTTGGTTTTTTTTTTAGATATTAATTGAAGTACCCCCACTTTCTGATTAAAGAGCCGGTCGTTACATACGTTACATATGTTACAAATGGAGGGATAATATGAGAATGAATGTGATTGAATACAGTTAGGTATTAATTGAAGTATCCCCACTTTTCTGATACATATATTAATTTTTGATTAAAAAAATTATACTTAAATTTTAATCAATTTCATCCCAAACTTTAATGTTGTCTAATTTATTAACGAAATGAGTATTAAGTTGAATTAAGTTAGGTACACGAGGGATTGAAGGTATGAGAATAATTGAAGAAAGTGTAATTGTTGTAAAAAATGGTTTGAGTATAGGTGGAGTTAGGAATTCCAGCTTCAATAAGGGTATAAATAGAAGTAGGTAAAAATACCTTTTCGGTTCTTAAAGTTTAGGATTATTATCAATTTTGTCTTCAAATTTTTATCTAAATGTGCAACCAATTTGTCATGTCAAGTAGTCATAAGTAGATTGTCATGCATGCATATTCTGTTAATGAATTGGATGACATTAAGGTTTGGGATGCAATTGACAACAAAAAATTTAAGGTACAAAATTGATAATGATTACAAACTTTGAGGGGACCAAAAAAAAAATACTTTTTTCATGTTTTTTATAATTAAATATAAGCAAAAGAGTACTCTTGATCCTTTACCTTTATCTCAAGTTTCATTTTTTTCTTAATTTTAATTGATTTTACTTTAATATTTTAATTTTAAAAATTTAATAAAAACTATCCTTAACACTACTAATTTACTTTGCCATAGCACAGAAAAGAAAGAAGAAGAATTAATGAGTAAGCAATTCGTCTATCCAATAGTATTTTCTCATCATAGGTAAATCTTTGTATACATCGAAGTTGGGTTGAATTAAATTGATATTCAAAGGATTGCTTAAATTTGGGTTTCGAGTGTTGTTATTCAAGATGATGATGGCTAACAGTTTTGATTTATGGCAAAACATTGCTTTCTTTTTTTTTTTTTGCATCGAAGGAGATAACAATAAAGTTAAGTTTAGGTTTAATGACTACATAATTTGAAACTAATAATAATAATGACAATAATTTGACATAAAAATATTTAAATTAGCTTTAACTCAATTTTTTAAGTAAATTTTAACCATGTTAGAAATTAAAAAAATTATTAACTTTTTAATATTAAATGACTAAAATAAAATTAATTAAATTTAAAAAATAAAATAAAAATCTGAATCAAAGTAAAATAATTAAAAGTGTTCTTTTATCTTAAATATAACACTAAAAAAATTTGACCTCTCAAAAGGTTACTACAAGAATTTTGCTTTTCAGTGGCGACAAATATCGTCGCTGAAAATACCAATGTCGCCACTGAAAAGTTATGGTAGCGACAAAATGAGCGTCAAATGTCACCACTAAAAAATTTGTCATTGAAAGTCTATGGTGACAATAAAAAAATTTCACCGCTAAAAGTACTTATAGTAGTGACATTTATCATCACAAATGTAATGATATATTGCCATAGAATGTACTATTTACAAGGAAAAAGTCACCACAATATCCTACATTCAGTGGCGACATAATCCAATATTAGTGGCAAAAAAAATTGTTGCCACTGATTTTGGTTTCAGTGGTGACATATTTTCGCCACTTATCTATTATCAATGGCAAAAAAAACTATTTTCGACACTGAAACCAAAATCAGTTGCAAAACATATTGTCGCTACTGATTGTAGTGTCAGGCAGCGACATATTGTCACCACTGATAAGAGATTCAATGGCAATGATTTTTGTCACCACAGAAACACTTATCAGTGACGACAATATGTCGCTGCTGAAACTCTTATCAATGGCGAAACATACTGTTGCCACTGATAAGTGTTTCAAAGGATACGATTTTTGTCGCCATTGAAACACATATCAGTGGCGAAAGAAATTGTCACCACTGAAACTCTTTATTTTTTGTTTCATTTTTCTTGGTTTTTTAGGTATTTTTAAAATTTTCTGTACCCTAAAAGATCTGAAAAAGTCAAATTGTACACCAAAATATAATATATTGTACAAAAGTAGTATTACAAAACATTCAGCCGATGACAGTAAAGTAATACATAACATAATTTACAATAGTCGATAATAACATCATAATTTGTAATAAACATCTGACGATAGTGAAGTAATACAAAATGCACAGCGCATCATTTTTGTCTAGCATTGTCATTCTTTCTTGGAATCTGTGTAAAATAAAAACATCAAGAATAAGTATAACTAGTCTTATGATTATAGAAAAAATAATATCACTGATAAAAGACAATTCAACGTCGCTAAATGGCGCACTTTGAACAACATTTTCCTCTCACAACTCATAAAAGTCTTTGTTAAATGCATCCTTGTACCAAGTTTAGGGACCAACATGAAAAGTCAATTAACAGTTAAACTTCAGCCCATAACCATCAACAATTAAACTTCATCTCATAACCGTCAACAGTTAAATTTCAGCCCATAACCATCAATAGTTAATTTCAGCCCATTACCACCAACAATTCAACAAACAATTACATTTCAGCTCATAATTATGAACGAGTCAATCAAGAATGCTCATTACCACCAACAATTCAATAAACAAGTAAATTTCAGCCCATAACCATCAACAAGTCAATCAACAATTAAATTTTAGCTCATTACCACTAACAATTTAACAAACAAGTACATTTCAGCCCATAACCATCAACCAGTTAATCAACATGTCAATTTCAAGCATAACTATCAACAAGTCAATCAACAGTTAATTTCTTAGTCCATAACCATCAACAATTCATCAAGCAACACAATACCTGCTGAACCTCGACATTATCATATCCAATTGTGTTTGCATCTTGCGATCAAGGTTAGCTTACCTGCGATCATGGTCAGCTTGCATCTGAGCATGCTCTTGTTGGAGCTTCCTACTAAGCTCTTCTTGTAATTTCTTCTCCATCTCAGATTGCATTTGAGCACACTCCTCTTGAAACTTGGCTTGCATATCCTCTCGTATACTTTCAATTGTGGAGAAAATGCTGGCTTCGACATCTGCTTGTTGTCGAGATTTCTTACCAGATGGCTTCTTTCCATAGCCTTTTCCACGAACAAATCCCGACCTCTCCCCAAGCACAGATGCCAAAATCTCATCTCCGGTTAGTGGGTTCTCATTGTCCTATTGCTGGGATATTTGAATGGGCCCTTACATTAATGCAAACATTGTATATAATTAAAATTGTATATGTACTTGCTATCCTCTATGAAATGAAATTGAAACTTCAAAATATAATTACAATTGTATATATACATGAACTTCTTGTGCTCTTGGGTCTGACCAAACCACTTCGCCTTCTTTTGTTCTATGAGTGTGTTGGAGCTCCCACACTCTATCAGCTAGCATCTTTTCTCTAATTTTAGGATCTTTCTACAATAAAGACACTTGTAAGCAAATGTCGTCACATAGTTATGTAATTAAATAACATATTTAAAGTACTTACTATAGATTCCTTTATCTCAACGAAAGAGCGAGGCCACATGTATGTAATGTTGTTTGTTTTACCCTATTTATTTTGTTCCTTTCATTAACATCACTATTGAACACACAACATATTGCAGCAAAATATCACCATAGCAAAACATGAACACATGAAACCATTGAAATTAATGTAAAACATCACTACAGCAAAACATGAACACATAACCATTTTATTATAGCAAAACATCATAGAACAACAACATATTACTTTACATTTTCTACAGAAAGTACAAATGGGAGGAAATCAAACAAATCATCGCCATTAATGCAATAATTAATTGATAAAATGCACTTACTAATGTCCTTCGAGGTTGGCCGGTGAGTGTGAATGGAGAAGCAGCCAAAAATAATAACAGACGACACAAAAGTGGAAGAAATCTGCAACAGTGAATGCGAGAATGCGACGGTAAAGAACACTGAGACGAAAGATGGTGAATACGATGGTGGTTCTTAGCTATGGAATGATGGTCAAGGATGCTGCGACAGATGGTGAACAGCAAGTGGAAACGTAAAAGCAGTTGAAATCTGTTGCAGATGAAGCGATAGTGCGAGAATGCGATGGTGGGAGAATGCGACGAACAAGAACGCTTTGATGAAAGATGAAGAATGCAACAGTGGTTACAAGCTCTGAAATAAAGGTCAAGCACGCGGTGAATGACGACAAACGATGATGGTGGCAAAGACGGAGAGAATGCGTTGTAAAAGAAATTTTGGAGCCAATTAATCTCCATCACACGCAGCCAGAGCTAACTAGGTGAAGTTTAAATCACCTCTAATATATATTAAGCATTGTAATAAGCATAACAAAGGCTCTTGTGGCTTAGTGGTAAGTCTCTTTGGTGTTGTTCGACTTAGTCACGAAGTTGAGATTCACCTCTTTATTATATAAGGTAGGGTGACCTACCTTGATAGCATTGTTTCTCCCGAATCTTGTTGATATCGAATCAACTATAAAAAATGAACTAAACCTCTACGTCCCGTGTTCGAGCTAGCAAGGGACACATTTTATAAAATTTTGTGACTTTAGTGAATTATTGGCGACAACTATAATGTCGCCACTGAACATAAATGGCAACGCCACACACCGTCGCCACAAAAAAAATACTACAGCAACGACAATTAAATTGTCACCCCTGAAATCCTTCAGCGGCGACCTTGGGCGTCGCCACTAAAATCCTTCTGTGGCAACATTCCAATTGTCGCTACTGAAGGTCTTTAGTGGTCTAAAATTTTGTGCCACTGAATAGCTTCAATGGTGAAAATTTTGGTGTCACCACTGAAACTCTTCAGTGGCAACATTTATAAGTCGCCACTGAATGATGTCTTTCAGTAGTGATTTTTTCTATCACCACAAAAAGTTATCATTGAAGCTCCCTTTTCTTGTAGTGTAATTTAATCAAATTAGATATTTCATTTCGTCAAAAAAAAAACTCCAAAGTCATTCAAGAAAAATCTTATCTTAGAAACTCTTATTAAAAAGACAAGAGAAAATCTTAACAAAGATAGAAAGAACTTCATAAATTCTGTAAGTCATCTAAATCACAATTCGCCCTATGAGTCATGACATTTTTCTTCAAGTTCTTTTTATTATTATTTTTCCTAAGCAGCTCTCATCTCTATTGGATTGAAATTGTTCAGACTTCAGATTAATTGAATTGATATTTGGTGGATTTATTGTATTTTTTTTTACTAAAAGTAATTTTGTTCAGATACTTTTTTAATAAAAATTTAAATTTTGTTTTACTATATTATAAAGAATTATTTTCTTTTGTTAAGTCTAACTCTCATTAATCTTGTTTGGAAAGTTTGGAATTGGTTAGGACATTAAAAAATTAATAAAATATTCAATACTTTAATTAATTGCAATTAAAGGGAGACAAAAGTAATTGGGGCGTAATTAAATTAATCTGTTTCAAGCCCACTTTAAGCGTGATTTAAAAAAATAATATAACATTCAATATTTTCATTACTTGCAATTAAAGGGAGACAAAAGTAGTTGGGGACATAATTAAATTAATCTGTTTCAAGCCCACTTTAAATCATACGTGATTGAAAAAATAATAAAACATTCAATATTTTCATTAATTGGCAATTTTTTATTTTAATAGAGGACTGTGTAAATTTTGAAAATAAAAAAGGAAGGTCTTTTAATATTGGAACTCACTATAACAATAATTGCATATTTAATTAAGGAGTTCTTAGATAAAGATAAAACCTTAAATTAAGAAAAATGTTACACACTTGAAAAATAATTCATTTTCCATTTTTCTGAGTATCTGGTATATATATTAATATATTTAGCTTTATGTTCTTAGAATTAGATCAATTTAATTACTGTATAATATTATTTTTTTTTGGTTATAAGTTATTATTTATTAAAAGTAACTCTTTTTTAGATATTGATGAACATTAAATATAATATTTTTGACCCAAATATATTATTCTAATATACATTGAAATAGTATCATCTTTCAATCAAACTATTAGTTTAAGATGTACAATCGATGTCACGTGACTCTAGAACTCCCTTTGCTCTTTTTTTTTTAACTAGGGATTCGTTGTTTAAGTGTCTCTACTGATTGACCCAATGTTGGTTAGCATAGGCACTTTTTTATTACTTTTTTTTAAATTCATCACTTTGCATGACATTCTAAAAAGTAGACTTGTTATCCTACATGACGAGTCCACTTTGCACGGTAGCTAGTTTGACTGGCCATCGTGACTTACCTATGTCCTTTAAATCCTCTCCTCTATTTTATTTTCACACTTTGAGTTTCCTTTCATCTTCACACCATACCTGAAGCCTCCATCATTTTCACACCATATCAACATTTGACTTGCCTCTTTGCTTTGACACTTTCCTTCATTTTACTATATTCTATATTTTCATACTTCTCCCTTGTTTTGTTACTTCATCTTCTTACATTTTGTTACATTGCTTTGATGGGTCATTTTCACGGCAGTGCTTTAGATACCTTTCCACAAGTGGAGCTCCTTCACATTATAGGTGATTTTGTGATCCATTAATTTGAAAGAGGTTCTTCTATTTTTTTAATACAAAATAATATTAAAAGTATTTTCTAGAATTTTTAGTTTAATTTTTTTAGTAGATTCTCACGTTTAAATATTGAAGTCTTTTCTAGAATTGTGTCTCCTAAGAAAAAATATTTAATTATTATCATATTTTTTTTACTTTAATAATAATATTTATGTTGTTATTAGACATGTGTTGAGTATGGTAAAATTTTTTTTGTTGTTACTAGATTTGTGTTAACAATAGATTTATTTGGTTAGAGAATAAAACTTTTTTATAAAAAATAATAAGATAAATTTCTTTCATTTTTCTGCTGTTAATAGGCTTGTCTTAAATATAAATTTATTTTGTTAGAGAAATAAAACTTGTGTAAAAAATAATAATAAGATAATTTTTTTTATTGTTCTTCTATTACTAGACTTGTTTTAAATATAAATTTATTTGGTTACGGAACTAAAACATGTTTAGAAAAAAAATAAGAATAATTTAATTCATTTTTCTATTGTTATTAGGCTTGTGTTAAGTTATTAGTTTTTTGCAATTTTTCTAAAGATTAAGATACATTTTTTTAAAATATTTGTTTTTTCATAAGATGATTTTAGGTCTTTTTAATATTATATTGGGATGAAATAAGCCACATTTTAAATATTTTTTTCTAAAGTATGAAATGAAATATATTAGCTAAGTGTGCTTTTTAATTTTTTTTAGTAGATTCTCACATTTGAATATTTATGTTTTTACTAGATGTTTTGTTTATGAAAAAAAAATATTTTGTTGTTATTATTGGGTGTGCTTTAACTTCAATAATAATATTTTTTTTGTTATTAGACTTGTGTTGAGTATGATAAAAATTATTCTATTGTTACTAGACATGTATTAACTATAGATTTATAATATTTTATATTTTCATGAAATAATTTTAAGCCTTTTTAATATTATATTAGGATGAAATAAGAAATATTTTAAATAATTTTTTGTATTTAATTTAAATATTTATGTCTTTTAATATTATTTAATAATAAAGATGTTTTAGCTATTACTAGACTTTGATAGAATGATATTCTTAATGTAATTTTGTTATAATAAAATGAAAATATGTAGTCAAATAGCTAGGAAAGTTTGGTCATTTTTGTATAAAGATGGAAACATTTATAATGGCAATAGAGAAGTGACATTTGAAGCAAATAAAACTAAAGGAGTCATATTGAATGAAGACATGACTCTCATAGATTTAAAGGAGGTTATGAGGTATAAATTAAATTTAACAAGAGATTAGTGAAGTAATTTATCGGATGTCGATGACGCTAAATTCATTGAAATTTGAAAAATTTTACTTGGAAGACGATTCTTGTATAGAGATGATATTTGATTCATACAAGGAGAATGGTTCAATGTTTAATGGTGTGAAGTTGCTTGTGTAGATAAAAACTTTTCAAATTGACATGAATAGATGAAGTTACAAGATCGACTTCATTTGGCCACCTTTTAAGCAATGATCAGATCTTGACTAGTCACCCTGCAAAGTGGACTTGTCACATAGGGTGATGAGTCTACTGTTTCAGAATGTCAACGTGTCAGTTTTTACTAACACGTTGACACATCTAGGACATGTCACACAAAATGACAAGTCCTAGAAAAAAAAAAGCAGAAGGGAGTTTCAATGCCACTTGGAATCGGTAGTGTATCTTGGACTAATAGTTTGGCGGAAAGACTATACTATTTCAATGTATATTGGAACAGTATATTTGAATCAAAAAGTCTTAAATGTAAGCATCTTTCTTATATATGAGTATTTAAATTATAGTTTATCATTTATAAGAGATTAATTTCTTTCACTAAACTCAAATAGATTTCGTAAAATGCAATATGAAAAAAATGAAATTGATTTTACTACAAATAATGTAGTTTAAAATATTGTTACACATTAAATATCAACACGTCGTAGAGATTCAAATTATGGTTTAAACTGTTTACTCAACTCTAAAGATGGCAAAATGGCAGTTTATGTAGGGTTAAATATAGTTTGGTTCACTACAAACATTTACAACTTTAGTAGCCACAAAACTCGTCACCAAAGATCTTCAATGATAAAAAAAATAGTCGTCACAATTTTCTACTAAAAGCTCTGAGACTCAAGACCTTTGATGATAATAAAAACAAGTCACAATTAAAAGCAGAATTGGTAGCGACAAAACAGTCACCACCAAAGAAAGAAAATCATCACCACAAATGATATGTTCAAAAAGTTAAAAAGTTATCACAAAAACTAATATCTAGTGGCGAAAAAAATCTTGTCACCACCAAAATAAAATTGGATTTGGTAGCGAAAATAAATGTCACAACTGAAACAACCTATGATAGCAACGCACTCTTGTCGTCATTGAAAGTAGATGACATAATGTTGTCACTAAATCTAGCCTTCTGTGGCGACACTAATAAATTAAATAGTTTATATTTGGGACCTAACTAGTTTATATTTTTTTTTATTCGTTTTGTCACCTAAATAATTGATATTTAACATCAATACAGAGGAAACTTGAAATTTATAAAGTACAATTTTAAAACAAAACACTATTATATTAAATAAAAGTGACTTTACATAACTGTCAATAATATATAATGTATTACCAAAACTAATTACAATAAAGAGAAAACATCTCAAACATCATTATATAGAATCTTTACTCCTTGTTGAATTTCGCTCTTATTTAAAAATTAAAATAAAAATACAAATTATTAATGACATTATTAACTATTTATGATTCAAATTTGTTTTCCAAATGAGTTATGCATGACTCTTGGCCCATGTCAAATCCAAATCATTCATTAACTTGGTAATTATTTGTTTAATTTTATTTAATAAAAATAATTTATGATATATAAATTTATTAAATAATAGCAAGGAAAATTTAAATTTTTAAATATAAATTATTCTTAATTTTTTTATAAAAATTATTTAACTAATTTTATTAATTCATTTATGTTATATAATAAAATTATGTCAAACTTTAATATGAACTAACTATGATAGATATTTTAACGAAACACTTGAAATAACTTTCAATACATTAATTAAGGTTGTGTTTAAATTGTGAAATTTTAAATCTCATAAAATTTAAAATATATGAAATTTGAATTGTTAGAATTCACATTGTTTGTATTTTAATTTTTTTGGATAATAATAATATTTGTAAAATTCCTTTTTATAATACTAATAAATAAATGTATATATGATATATTAATTATGTATTTATGTACATATATATGTATGTTTGTATGTGTGTGAACCTATATACTTACATATATATATTTAAATATGTGCATATACATATACACTCTTTTTAAAAATAAGTTCTAAATATTAGTAGAATTTTTTTTTTAATTGTTAAAAATAAGGTATAAACTAGAGCTTCTAATTCTAGTCATAAGTAAAAATTGAAAATTAAAATTTTCAAGACAAAAATACTCCTGCTTTTATTACTCTCTTTATATATATATATATATATATATGAATTATTTTACTTCTTTTCAGGGGTAATTCATTAATTTTTAGCTAATGTTATACATCTCCTTTTTAGTATCTTGATAGTCAAAAATATTTTATAATAAAAAAATTTTAAATACAAACTTTTAGTATGATGTATAAATCCCATTTAAAATGATTAGGTTCTAAGAATTGTTAGCCCATTTGAACCAAAATTTTTTTATTGATTTATTTAACCTGTGGATAAGGTGAGTTGAGTTTTTTTTCCTCATGGTTGTTACATATTATTTGTAGTCTTGAATCCATATATAATTAGTCTTTTGATCATTGTAGTTGATCTTTTTTTAATTTATTTTATTATTTTTGGTTGGATAACAAGTTAGTCAACCCACTAAACCCATGAGCCAAATTAGCCAATGTTCAACCTGATTTAAAATCCAGACCAACTCTTATACTTTTTGGCCAAAAGAATCAATTAACCTTTTAACTATTTTTTTGGCTCTTATTAAATAAATAATAAACGGGGAAAAAGGTTGAAGGCTGTGGAATCCCTTGAAGAGATGTTGAAGCTTTCAAGGTATAGACATTGAATAAGTAAAGCAATGAAATCCAGCCCTACTAAAGCTGGCATATGGAAAAATTCATTTTGAATTGCCCTAATTGGTGGGCTTTTTCTTTATGAAGTTATGAATTTAATTATCTTTCTTGCAGAACTTGTTAGAATATACGTCTGTCTTATGAATTTATAATAAATACAGATTAGGTACAACCATACCAGATAGATTAGAGTTCATTTGTACCTTTAGATATTTTTTCTCTCATAAATTAATACTGTTAATATTTTAAGAAAACGAAAAAATTAAATACAAGTTTTATATTTTTAATATCAAGTTGTTTAATAAAAGTTGATACGCGTAAACAATTCATTTTTATCATAATGATATGCTTCGTATATTCTGATGCAAAAATGCAATCAGAGAAATCACATTTACTTGAGTACGTGGTCATTGGCTTTTTTAAATATAGTGGCAATACTAATGGAAGCAAGTTAATGAAAAATTCTTGGAAGAGTCCTTTGATTTCGGTACACTCTTTTCCCTTCTTCTCAAGTAATGGAACATTAAAGACATCACCATAAACAACAAGTGACAAACGTGTTCACGATTTTCTTCAATGGAGAAAGAAATTGACTTGAGAGCCAACTTTTTGTTTTTATTACTGTTATTATTATAATCATTACATCATCAATGTAATTTATACTAATTAAAATCTCATTTAAAATTTAGTTAAATTATGTTTATTTTTTATTTTGATAATTGTACTTCGCTTCTTACCATTTAATATGTTACAAAAGATTTCCTTAATTATAATTTAGTTTTTTTTTTTATCAATGAGGTTATTTCTTATATATGTAATTTTCTTTTTAATCTCTAAAACAATAAAAAAAAACTTATCTAATATTATTGTTATATTAAGAATTTAATTAGGTCAAGGTTATTAAATTCATGAATTCAAATAAACTTATAAAGAAGAGTAAACTGAACATATATATTCACATGATTTTACTAGTTATTATAAAAAGTACATCTTTATCATAAATTAATAATACAAAAAAAAATAAAACTCAAATAACATAAATTAAATGCAATGTATACATAAATATTGAACATATATATACCCAAATCATAAAATTTTTAAAATAATTATTTTATATGTTTATTAAGAATTTAGTCATTTAGATTAATTTAGGGTCTATTTGATTTCTATTGTCAGAAATAGTTTTATAATTTTTAAAACAGGAGAACCAAAAATCTGTTTCAAAGTGCTGTTTTCATTTGAGAAAAAAAAAAGACATATTTTCTGAAAACAAAAAGGTACTCCAAATAGTTAAAAACTATTCTAGACCCTAATTTTTAAAAACAAAAAAATTAATATTTTCATTAATGACATATACATAAATATATGAAAATAATACTAGCTTACATAACATTCATAAAACCAAATTCATATAGTTATTTTAAAGAATGAAAACAAAATCAAACATTCCTGTATTTTTTTTAAATTTTTTAATTTTGGACAATAAAATATTGTGGTTTTTTAATTTTTTTATGGAGATAACTTTAACTATTAGGTTTCATCAAACACAAAAAATAAGGGAAAAAAAAAGTTTAATTCAGGTTTTGACAAGTCCATAAAATTTATTGAATTTACTGAATACATGTTTACACATTTTTAGGTTTGGAAACAGGTTAATCAATTTTGTCTATATGTGCACTTAAACTCTTTAAGTTTATGAGTTAACTAAAAAATTTAACAATAATACTCAAAACTTAACGTCAACTTAACTATCTTTATCACTACGTTAAAAATGAAATTACAATCTCATATTGCATAAAAAAGTTATCTATGGACAAGAAATTATATATATATATATTAAAAGAAAGTACAAAGTAATTCTTGAAATGAGAAAACTATCAAGTGTGATTAAGTGAAAAATTGGGTACGTAGTTCAATGTAATTTACTCTTTTACATAAGATTAAGTATTAAATGTCATTAATTAGAGATGATTGATAATTAAGCTTTCTCTATAAGATTGAAATCCAGAAGAGAGGGTATAGCTTAAGTAATTGACTAACTAGGTACGTAGATATTTGAATGAAGGTCCTAGGTTTACTTAGTGTGACCAAACGACTACTTGATGTACAGAATTTACGCCTTGTATCAAGAAAATTTAGATTTTGTATCTTAAAAATTTGAGGAATAATATATATTTTTAAAATTAAAAAATGATAAAAAAAAGAGACATACTCTTAATAAATTATAGATTAAATATTTTTTTTATTTTAAAAAAATATATCATTTTTTAAATTTAGAGAATCCAAATCAAAAAATTTGTTTGCAATCTAAGAATTTTTTAATTTATCAACATATCCATCAATTTTCAACTTCGTGTTTGCTCAAAAGTTGGAATAAAATTTTTTAAGTGTTTATTTCAATTATTTGTCTTAACTTTATGTCTTAATCTTGAACATGATCAAGAATTGCAATAAAATCTTTTGTTTCACGTTATAAAAAGAAATTATGGGTCAACTTTAGAATTTGTAGTTTCCAGGCAAATATATTCAGTACCTGGTTTTGATTATACCTGGAAATTACAATTGACTGTGAATTAACGTTTCATTAATTTCCAATTAAAATCTTATATAATTGAAATTAATTAATTTTAACGTACTCAATTTTTCTATCTCCACTTCATCATTCTACAGAAAATTTGCGATAATAGTTTTGTTTTAAAATTAATTAGGTGTATGAAAATTAAGAATTTAATTTTAGATGTCAAAATTAAATAAATTAAAAGAAAAAAGAATCAATTTGAAATTAAGTTGGTAAATCTTCATTAAGCATATTATATACCAGAAGTTGCACATGGAGAAAAATGTATGTTAATTTCTTTTTACTTTTAAAATATAATATAAAAATTAATTATTATATTTTAAAATAATAAATAATTATTTAATTTTATACTCTTTTATTGTTATTTATTATTATTATTTTATTTTTTCACATCACATCATATATTTTATTTTATATTTTATATTATATAATTTTAAAGACTATTGATAAAAAATTTTAAAATAATTACAATATAACTATAAAATTTTACTAATCAATGTCTTTTAACCCACTAGTTGCTGTTTTATTTGATTATTCAATAAAATTATTAAATATTAAAAATTATTATTTTTATTAATTTTTTATAAATATCAATTTATTAAGTATTTTATTAATTAATTAAATAAAATTTTAACTAGTATCTTATACATATTAGTTGGTAAAACTTATATGTACTAAAGGTTTCATAGAGGCGGGCATGTCTTTTTTTTTTTTTTTTTTAAAGTATAATATAAAATTATTATTATTATTATATTTTTAAATAATAAAATTGTAAGAGATAACTTTTAAAAAAACTCTGTCTGACCTGATAATAGCTTCACCATCACTGTTCACTGGTGCTTCTGCTATACATCACCATCCCCAATAAAAGCTTTTCAGAAAAAAAGAAACGGACGAATAAAGTAACAGCAAGCTAGTGGCTGCAATTAATATTATATTGTTTTTTGCTCCTTGCGGTAACCAAGATATCTAAGAACCACACGCCAACATTAATATTACGGCCGCCTTTAAAGTTTGCATTCATATGAACAAATATACACATGCATGCTTTCAAAAAGTGACGTCAAAAACCATTAAAAAGAAAATTTACCCTGAATATAAATTGACAAATATTTAAATAAAACATGTTAATTTAATATTCATGACCTAATAAGTATATATAGACATTAACACCAACACATCGTGTTTAATATGAGACATTTTAAAAAATGTTTATACCTTATTTTTACCTTATAACACTTAAAAATTCAGCTCGACTATCTCTCTGTTGGATTATTTTTTAAGACTTATCATGTCATTTATTACTTTGGAAACATATATATATATACAGAGAGAGAGAGCTGGAAAGGCGAAAGTTAGCTCAACTAACCAAAAAATTTTAGACTGAACATTTGTAACATTATATGCAAGAGTTTGAAATTTTATTTTGTCCTATTTCAATTATCATGCTGGCCTAATCAATAATCTTAAAATAATTTATCCTTAATTTCACTTTTTTTAACCGAAAAAAATTCAAAGCATCTATTGATCCAAGAAAATTCTCGTAACTTTCATACAAAATGTTAATTAATTTTGATTTTCTTTTGTCCCAAGTTGATATATTTTTATTTGAATCAATTTTATTTTAAATATTATTAAATATTAAATATAAATATTTTTTTAATAAAAATTTAAATTTAAATTTATTATGTTATGAGAGATTAGTTATCTTTTTATTATATTTAATCTCTATTAATTAATTTTATAACTTTAAGTTTATATTAATTATGCATTAATCTATTATATGTTAAGAATTAAATATATATAAATATATATTTATATTTATATTTATATATATAGCTATGATTATTAATTGCCTTCAACTATGACGTCAATTTTCATTTTCGGTACTCGTACCGCCAGAACCACACAGCCCCATGCACTGAAAGAAACATTAAGAGCGTTGTATGAGGAACAGAGAATACTATTATTAAAGTTCGACACTAATTAAAATTTTATTTAATTAAATGATAGAATTTTTAAATATTAAAATTTATTATTTTTTAACTTTTTTATAAATTTTAAATTATTAAATATTTTGTTAATAATTAACAAGAAAAAAATTTAATCAGTACTGTTAAGAAGTAAAACGTATACTATCATTATAAAAGTTTACTATTTGGAGAGATATGATTTAGATAGCTAGGTTCGGCTCCGCCGGTGTCATAGTTGAGTTAATTTGAATGTACAGTTATATATATATTGCACTTTTAGTAACTTCAGTTTTAATTTGTTTTTTTAGTTAAATAATAGGCAATTTTCTGGGTTATATTTTATGAAATAATTTAACCTTGTTCTCTCTCTTACATTTTCATATAAAATTTGATTATAAATTTAATAGTCCCGTGCAAATAAATAACAAAGTAATACTAAATTTTGGATCATCAATTATATTATAGAAAAATATAATTAAATCACTTCACATAATAAAAATATTAAATTATTTATTTTTAAATTAGATGGACTAATATACAATGTCAAAGTGAGAAAATAATTTTTTTTACGTAAAAAAATAATATAATAATATAATATATATAATTAATTAAATAATATATAAATTTTTAATAATAAAAATTATAAGTAAATTAAATATTCTTATTATGTATTTATCTCTTTCTAATACTATTTTCTCACGTGAGTCATGGTATGGGTAGGCATGGCATGTGGGACGGCGTGAAATGTATGCACTGTATTGAGTGTTTTTGTCTTACATTCACACACCAACTACCCGATCGGAGAGTAGGGACTAAAATTTCATCAACGTTAATCTTGCGTACACTGCATGTTGTAACATTATTAATTAATACGTACCCTTTTCATTTGACCTATTCTTCTTATGTCATCTTTGTCTATAAATATGGCATATGGGCATTATGTTTTGTCCACACCATACTGTCTTTCTTTCTTCGGAAAACATACAAATATATATATATCTCCTATATACCTCAGCTTCTCCATCACTAGTACTTAATTTCTCACTCATTTCTAGTATTAGATCTCCAATGGAATTGGAAAGCATACTATACTTCCTTCAGGACAAGACCATTTTAGTCACTGGTGCTGCAGGCTTTCTAGCTAAAAGTATTATACATATTTATCTTAGGATTCTTAATTTCGAATGACTGTTATAATTGTCATCATGTGCTGCCATATTTATATATATGTTGCATGTGTGGTATATATGCAGTTTTTGTGGAGAAAGTGCTCAGAGTTCAACCAAATGTGAAGAAACTCTATCTCCTTGTAAGAGCAACAGATTCCAAATCTGCCTCTCAACGCTTGCGCAATGAGGTATATATATAATTCTATTCATTTAATTTTTGTTGCTTCATATATTGTATATATAGTTGATAAAGTTTTTTAATATTAAGAATTATTATTTTTGTTAACTTTTTACAAATTTAAAGTCATTAAATACTCTTTCAGAAATTTTTACCATTAATATCCTTAAAATAATTTTTAGCAAAACCCATATAGATATACTTATTTTCTGAATCACTAATTAAGGATTAATGTGTGTGTGTATATAGATCATAGGGAAGGACTTGTTCAGGTTGTTGAAGGACAATCATGGCGCAGAGTTCAGTTCATTTGTCTCAAAAAAGTTGACTATGGTGCCTGGAGACATCTCTCATGAGGACTTGAATTTGAAGGACTCAATTCTAAGACAAGAGATTTACAATCAAACAGATGTCATAGTTAATTTAGCTGCAACTACCAACTTTGATGAAAGGTATGTATATATATAAATATATTTGGTTGTTTCTATAGTTACTTGTACGAAATATACTGACTTCTCTATGAATTAATTATTTTATTACCCTTATTAAAATGCAGATACGATGTTGCATTGGGTTTAAATACATTAGGAGCTAAGCATGTCTTGAATTTCGCCAAAAAATGCACTAAACTGAAGGTACTTGTTCACGTCTCAACAGGTTAGTACACTATCTGCCTTTTCTGTGTACATACTGACATCTTTGACTTTGACTTTTACTCATGTTATGAATTGTATTGGGACTTTTCATCAATCAAGACCTAATAATTGAAAGGTCGGATCGGAAGTACAAATAATAATATTGAAAGAGTATGGGGTGGAATTAACGAGAGAATGGGTTAGGAAAAAAATTTATCAATTTTTTTAATAAAAATATAGTGTGAATACTTTCGACAAGTCATCACTTTAAAATATTTTATTTTTATTAGAGAATTAACACTAAATATATATATTTATAATGAACTATACTTAAGTTTAATTTTATATCTTATAGTAAAATATCCAAAGTAATAATCTCATAGATTATGAAAGAATTAATTATTTACAGTAATTAAAATTAATTTAGCTAGCTCACAATATTTTTCAATATTCCTTGAATTGAAGCTTATGTATGTGGAGAGAAAGGAGGACTGATATCAGAGGACCCATATCAAATGGGTGTGTCATTAAATGGCGTGCCTGGACTAGACATTGATGCAGAAAATAAATTAGTACAACAAACTCTGAATCAGCTTCAAGAGGAAGGAGCCACAGAAAGTGAAATCAAAGATGCCATGAAGAACTTAGGTTTTAAAAGGTTTGTTCTGTCTGATTCACCCTCTTAACTCTCTCTCTCTCTCTATATATATATTCCTCCTTCTGAATAAGTACTATTTCCATCTAAAATTTAACAATTAAATATAGCATAAGTTGAATTAACAGGTTTGGTTTTGTTGATATTAATTATCATTTATCAGGGCAAATGCATATGGATGGCCAAACACATATGTGTTTACAAAAGCAATGGGAGAAATGCTTGTAGGAGCTTTGAAGGGAAACCTACCTGTTGTTATTGTACGTCCTACCATTGTTACTAGCACTTACAAGGAACCTTTCCCAGGTTGGGTTGAAGGAGTAAGGTACATGAATATATATCATATCACATTTTATTTATATATGTTTTAAGTATATATATATAAGTATATAATCCGAATTATTCATTACAGAACCATAGACAGTTTGATTGTTGCTTACGGTAAAGGGAAATTAACATGCTTCCTTGCGGATATTGAGGCAGTTTTTGACGTGGTGAGACACTGAATTACGTGAACTAATTTTAAATATAGTTTTTCCCTTTTTCAAAAGAGAATAAAATGGTGATCCGTGTATTTGATTGAAGCAGATACCAGCTGACATGGTGGTGAATGCAATGCTAGTGGCAATGGTGGCTCATGCTACTTATCAGCCTGATGATATAATCTATCATGTGGGTTCCTCTATGAGAAATCCCATAAGATACTTTAATCTTAGAGACTACGGCGTAAAATACTTCACATCAAAGCCATTAAGAAACAAGGATGGAACGCTTGTCAAGGTTGGCAAAGTTACTGTATTGAATAGCATGGATAGCTTCCACAGATACATGTTCATTCGCTACATGCTTCTCTTGAAGGTAATTCTAATTACATTAATCAACCATATAAAAAGGCTAGCCTAGTGCTTGAGGCTGTCACTAGATAGAATGAGAGGGTCACATGTACCCAATCTTATCCTTACAAATTAGTGTTTTCAGGATATGACTTGTTAAATCTTAACAAAGCTAGCTTTTGGCATTGAATTATAGGGACTAGAGCTGGCTAATACAGCTTTTTGCCAGTACTTTCGAGGAGTGTATCTTGACCTTAACAGGAAGATTCAGATTGTGATGCGTTTGGTTGATCTTTACAAGCCTTACTTGTTCTTTAATGGCATGTAAGTTAATTACTATACTTAATTGGATGCAGAAACTGTTTATTGATTTTAATTAATTATCTAACAAGCTTAATTGTTTGGCCACAGATTTGATAATATGAACACAGAGAAGTTGCGAATAGCGGCAAGGCAAAGTGGGGTTGAGATGGACATGTTTTATTTTGACCCCAAAATGATTGATTGGGAAGATTACTTCATTAACATCCACATCCCTGGAATTGTTAAGTATGTACTCAAGTGATGATAGTTTGAAGTGGAAATATTGCAGCTTTTGTCTTGTGGAACTTGTATTTGCATTATTAATAGTGATTTACATCTGTTGGAGTGATAAATTATAGATGGTGGTGTGTTATTTGTTATTCAATCAAATGTAGTATAATTTATCTTAAAGCTGTCAACTGCTTTTGAATTTTCATTTTGCATCAAATATAAAATATTTCTTATTTTTATTCTATACTCTGTTGCTCTTACTATGGCCCTCCTCTTTATAAATTATATTCAAGACTAATATCAAGACTAATATCAGTCATACAAATATCAATTAAATATGTAACAACAAACAAAGTTTATTTTTACTCAATAAAATTAATTATTCAGATCAAACGACATCATCATATTTTATTTTTACTTATTTTTATAGTTAGATTATTGATAATTAAATTTATTCTAAATAGTCTCTCTTATTATTTTTGTTGATCTTTTATATTTATCTCTAATTATTAAACTATTTTTTATTTAATTAATTTTTTGTACAAAAATTCTTAATATATGACTAAACAATTTAAGACTTGTTTCTACTAATTTTTTTATGATAAACACTTCTCTTTAATGCACTAATTCTTAATCTTATCCCTTTTAGTATGATCACTCAGAACACAATACGCAAAAAGATAGTATTGGCCTTATTCTTTCTGCACAATTATTAAAAGGCACTATTAAACCCAACTAATAAATAATATACACATATTTTGACCAGGCAATACATTGCCTGATTCTGGATCCCACAGATAAGCTATTGAATCAAAACCAAAAGACAAAATATTCAATTGCATTTGTTGCCGGTAAACAAGTCAAGGATGAAGAAGCCAAAAAATAAGTCAGCCAAAGGAGGTTATGTGAATATAGTTCCAGCCATTTCCGGTGCCAACATTTGAACCCATCACTCACTTTCAATTTTCCAAATCACAAAACTGCTTAATATTTTTACAACAGTTTGATTTTACAGTATACAATCACTTCCTCCCGTATCCTCTAATCTGAAACGGCAGAGGAGCAGGCAATAACCCACACTGCAAAGCGTTGCAAGTGCCGAAACTTAAAAACCATGAAGTATTATGTTGCTGTTCATCTCCTGAACCATCTTGTTTTAGCTTCAAGCAACCGTCAAACAGTTAAAGGGTCCATTACGCGCATGCCAAATAAAGGCATCACCAAAAGGAAAGATTCATTGGGAAGAAGGAGACCTTTCTTTTCTTTTACCTGTCAAGGAGCAGTGTCATCAACAACTTGAGAGAAATCTAGGCCATCAACACCATTACATTAAGATCTCTCGGACCAGCAGGGATGATCT
Source organism: Senna siamea (assembly GCA_031216115.1). Taxonomy (NCBI): domain Eukaryota; kingdom Viridiplantae; phylum Streptophyta; class Magnoliopsida; order Fabales; family Fabaceae; genus Senna; species Senna siamea. The sequence continues at coordinate 19,572,390 of CM062356.1, forward strand.
GCTTAGTTACTATGACAACAGAGATTACCATTTTTACAAGTTTTCTCATCGTTGGAAACATTAGCACTTGGCCGTGTAATACAGAGCCAAATTCTCGAGGATTCCTCATTGTTATTGCCCACTACTACTGGCACATGCCATGATCCTTTTTCTGATTCCTGAAACAAAAACTAAACATCTTCAAATTTTGTTATAAAACTAACAGTTCTCTAGAGACTATTGAATCTAACCACGGATATTTTATAGTTACCCTTGGCGTATCAATCATGAATGCCCAACAACAATGGAATTTTAACCATCCTTACACAACAACCCAAAAAAAAAAAAAAAAGATTAAAACACCTAAGCTTGGATCTATACATATAGGCACTAGAATTTAGTTAACGCCAACAACAATGGATAATAATTATTGCTCTCCGTTGAAAACATATCTGATCATCACAAAAAGAACAATTTCATTTGAATAAAACAAAGAAAAAACTGTCTAACGTAGCCTGCATGCATACCCCACACTGACTATTAAGAGATATAGGAACTTAAGCATACAATAAAATATCAGGGTATGGAATGACAATATAATCTCCCCTCAAGAATTCCTTAGTAGCACATACAAACATCAAATCCTAGAGGATTGAAAACCCTTGGCTGACATGCAACATAGAATTCTAGCACATAGCTAGCAGGTCCACATGCATAGTAGAATGGCATATTCTAGTACAAGCCGTGTAACATACATTACCTGGATGACAAAAGAATATGATGGTGGCAAGAGAAGTTTAAGGTTTCCTTTAACAAATGTGTAGTGAACCTGTGGATAAAAATGAATGAATAAATATAGTAGCTAGTCACAAAAATAATGTATAAGAGCACATCAATACTCAAGAAATCCAAAGCATAAATTACTAACTATGCAAGTATAAAAGTTAATCAATTGTGATCCACAAAAAGCACATTTCTTAGCGTGTTTTCCCCAATCACTGCAACACCAACACAATGGCAATTTAAAAGTTCTTCAATCGAACTTAAAAAATCGCTATATATTCACCACTTTATGAGTTCTAATTACTAACTATGCAAGTATAAAAGTTAATCAATTGTGATCCACAATAAGCACATTTCTTAGCGTGTTTTCCCCAATCACTGCAACACCAATACAATGGCAATTTAAAAGTTCTTCAATCAAACTTAAAAAAAATCACTATATATTCACCACTTTATGAGTTCTAATATCAATCATGTTCTATCTATGTAAATGGAAGTAATAAACTGAATACAAATTCAATGTACTCCCGTATTCAACATAAGAATTACAGCAGCAAGCTCAGAGTCATTAAATTAGACCAATTTCAGAAGGAACTCACTTGATGTCTTTCTTTCCACTGGTTAAAAAAGCTGCTTCCAATGAGTTCAAATATGTGATCTCGCATTTCATCATTAGTCACAAGCAAGCATCTTAATTTTACAGCAGCATAGAGCCAATACCTGAAATCCATGCCATTAGGAAAGAAAAAAGTAGAAGGCATTAAAATGCGGTTATGTGAAGAGAGAAACATATTAGTGATCAAAAGATTCAAACCCAAAATTCAGCCATATATGTGAACCAGTGCCTTAAAGAAGTATATCATGAAGAAACATTCAGACAGTTGAAGAAACAAAATCATCATCCTTAGATGAAAAAATAAACACATGCAAAGACATTGATTTGGTAATTACCAATCATCATTAGAGCCATTTGGCGTAGTATAAAGAGCACCATTATCGCTCCACTCCTCAACCAACGTTCTGCATGATTGATTTTCCATAAGCCCTCTCATTCGTTTGTTGTGCAGAAAAACCAGCGGCCATTTCTTTTCACTCCTATTGTATAGTTCCTTTACAACATCATTAAGCTGCACAATTATAAAATTGACAATATAAACATAATTAGATACATAGAATTCACATTATAAAATTGACAATATATGCATAACTAGATATATAGAGTTCACTTATATATGACCTATGTCTCATACTCTATCTCTTCTATTTCTTTTTTCTGCCTTTTTTTTTGGGAGGGGGGGGGGGGTTTGGAAGGGGTTGAAAAGAGTCCCCATCATTTAGGCATACAACCTGAGAAATGCTAAATCCACCATCTGCAAAATTTTGCTGGTAGAGCCCAACGTTTGCTCCATCCACTATAGCTTCAATGTCAGCATGATTTTCCAGCCAGCACTATAATGGAAAATGACGAAAAGACAAAAGTGAGGAAAATACACAACTAAGCTACAGTCATGCAGGGAAGTAATGATTAATGAAGGCTTGAATGAGTGAAAAAATTTCTTCATCATAAGAAAACCTAGTACATTTGGTATTGTGTCACATGCGTGGGAGCAATGACAGGCAAGAATTCACTCACCTGAAATTCACTAAAATCTGCCTTCACCTCTCGTTCCATAGCCAGTGCAGCAATAGATTGTGCAAATTTCTCAGTCTCCTCATCATCAATATCAACACAAGCCAATTGCTCATGACAACAACAACAGTGTCCATCAGCTTCAACATTGGCTTTGTGCACAGCCCAACTCCCCTTTCCGATCCATCCTAGACCATGCCATCCTCCCCCATTCCGTAAAATTCCCGCTTTAATTCGCCCAGCATCCAAGTTCAGCTCACCCACGCCTGTAGCTTCTGTGCTCTGAAACCAGTCCTCAATAATCTGCGCAGTAGATTCGCTAACACACCTTACGGAGCTTCTGAGTTTGAGTAAATATTCATAAACTTTCTCTGCTCTACCTTTCTTCGCGCTCACCTTCAAAAGCGCGAAAAGCTCAGCTTCCTCCAGACTCAATCCCGCTGCAACCATTTCTTTCTCAACCTCATACGCCTTATCAGCCTCCAAATGGTCGCAAAAGCAGAACAACACAGGATCAAATGTCCGCAATCGAGGAGCAACTCCGTACTTCCCAATACTCTTAACCAATTTAAATGCATAATCTCCATCTCCTTTGGCCGCTGCTAGCCGAGCAACAGCTGTGATTGAAGCCTCATTGGGATTGATACCAAGGGTGAAAATATGATCAAATAAGCGAAACCCATAATCCAACGATAAGTCTTTGAGAGATGGATCAGTGACAGAATTGGAACAGAGGTAGAGTAAAGCATTGAAGTGGTGCTGACTAATTCGGATTTTCTCCTTAATCGCGGTTTCATAAAGGGAGATTGCGCCCTTCAAATCCTTGTTTTTGGAACAAGAATTGAGCTCAAATTGAAACTTGTTCTCTGGGGACTTGCTTGTCTTCTTCCTCTTCCTCGCGTTTGAGTAGTTGGTAGTATCCATTGATGGATTTGTTAGGGAGGTTAGTGTCAAGATTTAGAAGATTTAAAACCCTAGATGGCAGTTAATACTCACTCATACATTCAATACTTGAGATTCTGGGTGACACGGAATGGTTCGACTCAAATGCGAGGTTGCCGTTAGGATGTGCAAAACTAATCTATACCGTCTAAACTAAATCCAACCAAACCTAAGCATATAGATATCTAACAAAAAAAACAAAAAAAAAGTTTGTATCAGTTGATAAAAAAGTAAAATTAAATTATTTTGTAAAACAACAAGAATAAATTTTCTATTTTTAGAAAATTAGAGAAATTAAAAATGTATTTAAATTTATTTTAAATTTTTAAAAAATCAAATAACCCACTCTCTTAATTCTTACTACTCTCTTATTCATTTATTTATACTATATATTTTATTATAAAGTTGTCAATCTCAAAAATTTTAATAAGTTTACTTATATCAATAAATAATTATTATATATACATATATACATGTTTATCATAATAAATATAAATTTAAATATTTAAAATAGCAGTGAATGTCTCAAACTAAACAGCAAGTGGCTGAAATTTAAAGTAAACCACTAAAATCAGCATATTAAAGAAAAATAGACAGCATTGGATAGCACAAAGTAATTAAACTGAGTAAAACTTCCAACACTGCATTAGATAGCACGACGTAATCAGCAATCAGCACACAAACTATCCATTTATACTTGCAATCTGAAACCATTTAGCAAAGCACCTATTATAGGCAGTGTTGGAAGAACACTTCATCTAAAATTGGCAAGAAGTAACTAAAATGAGTCATTTTGAATCTAATGAACCATGGAATATATGGCCACAAATGAAGGAACTTAGGGAACAGAACATAAGCATTCCAGATTCCACACGTTTTATAATTGCAGAATACAAATAAATCCACAATGAGCAGCATATAATCAGGCACCAAATGCCAATTTAGTTATTTTTATCCAGGTGAACTATAATATGATTCGAACTAGTTTCATAGAGAATGATATTTGTTACATCATCTGAGTCACACCATACAGATTACAGACAGAAGCAGCAGGGTGACCTATAGGAGTGTCAGTGCTGTGTTTGCAAGTGATGTGTAAGCAAAGATAGAGTGAAAATTTGTTGTCTAGTGAAGCTATCAAGCACCACACAAACTCCTACGTTCGCTAATGCAACTCACGATTTTGCAGAACCGGTTTAGGTTAGTTTCAGATGCATTTTGCAATTGGGATAGGTCGGGTCTATTGGGTATTGCTTATCAAGAGGAAAAGAAAACAAAACTGGGATATGTAACGTGGTTGCACAAGTGCAGGAGAAAAGCCCAGTTTTAAAATTATTATTTTTAACTTTACAAATATACAAAGTATATATATATAAACCAAAATTTTGTTTAATATAGATAAAATAATGAAAAAAAATCAAATTACATAAATCGACCCATAAACCAACTTTAAAACCAATCCGTTCAATTTAACCAAATATTATTTGAGTACCCATGATTGGCATAATAACATGGGCTAGGCCCGATTTGAGCTTTTGGGACTTAAAGACAGATACCCACGTCAATGTTAACCCTTGATCTTTACGTGTTTTTTTTTTCCCTCGCTGAAGCCTTCTATCTTTTTGCTCCAAGTCTGGCATTCATCATATTTTGGGCTTTATTAGGTAAAATAGCTTCATTAGCCTGGACCTAGTTAGTAGACCTGTTCATGGCACTTAACCCCACAGATTTTACATAGAGAAGTTTGGGACTAAGTTTAAGCCCAAGTTTATATAATTTATGGCATATTACAATGAATTAGATATTTACTTTAGCTCTAGCTGGTGAACTAAGTCTAAACTTAGTTTATTATCACACTTTATTTTTTGAAACAAGTATATATAAGTTAATTATAAAACAATATATTATTATAATAAACTCTTACAATACAATTCATTAACTATAAAAAATTAATATATAAAATAGAATCAAAGTTTTGCTTTTCATTGTCATCATCATCATCATCACTACTTTAAATCCCGCATTCCCACTTATATCAACTATTTTTTCCCCATTAAAATAATATTAACAAAAAGGTAGGAGATCAAAGTATGTGCAGAAAATGATGCCAAATACCATACACTATTATTCTACACATACATAAAAGCAAGATCCACACTATTTTTAGATTTTATTTACAACAGCAAAAAAGATTGATTATAAACGTCAAAATCCCCACAAGCAACCATGCAATTAAAAGAAATAGATGTATAAGGGTGAGTGGTATGGTTGATGAATCCAAATACATATCACAGTTTGATGGTTTTGAAGAGAAAGCAAAAGAGTGACAAAAATAGAAACTGAATATGCTAGCAGACATGTATGATTTCAATTAGGCTCATTCTACAATAGCTTCATTTTTTTTTAATTACGAGCAAGCTCAATAGGTTAGCAATCATTCATTGTTTCTAATCTTATCCCAAAAAAAAAAAAACCAAAAAACTTATAACAGGGTAACCTTATTGCCTCTATCATTTCTTCATCTCCTTCTACTTGTAGCCTATATTCTGTTGCTATTTCTCTGTGCTCAATGTACTGTTTTACTTAGGAGTCTCTTACATCTATCTATATTATATATATATATATATTTATTTATTTATTTATTTATGTATGTATGTAAGTATGTATATATGTATGTATTTAGTTGACTCCCACTGTGACTATACTAAACAACAAATGAAGGGGTCTGAAAAGAAAGTATGATCTTTTTAACCACAAAATTAATTAATAATTCAAGAGCGAATGATTCTAAGTAAGTTTTGCTTATTGAGAATTGAATTATTCAAGTCGTAGAAACATAACTCTCAACATCAAGAATTATATAACTTAAAAAAGGAGAAAAAAAAATCCTTAGATTAAAAAACCCTATTGAACTATGATTATAACAGTAAAAAGCAACGCCACATACGCTTAAAAAGAAAATCTAAATCCCTTCGTTGATTCAAAAACCCTTATAAAAGTTACTGATAGCAACTCTTCGTTGATACAACCCTTATGCTCTGCAATTTCATTACATTGTTTGTTATGGAAAACTCGGAGTGGGGTTTCATGCTTTTTTTCAAAATCAGAGAGGGGATTCATGTTTTTTTCAGAATCAGAGTGTAGACGGAATATAACATATATTATGTGCCAACACCGCACAAGCCAAAAACAACAAATATTTACCTATTACGGTGACCGTTGGTGCCGTTTGCGGTGGTCGAAGGCGGTGCGTCGAGGTCGTCGTCGTCGGCATCGGGGCTGTCATCGGCGTTGAACTTGGCTGATGGACTTTGCGATTTCATGTAAGAAGACGAGATGGGTAGTATTTGAATAGTACCTGGATATTAACTTGGGTTTGACTATGGGAGTCGGTATATATTTAATGGATAGTATAATTTACAAGCTTATATATATTGAGTTTGAGTAGTATAATTAACTACTTGACCCATAAATATCTCTATTAGTAAATAAAAATGCACAAGTGATAATAATATTTGAAAAAAAATTCATATATCACTCTTAATTAATATTTCTTAAGCTATTAAATGTAATGAAATACTTCCTTTTAACAATGACATAGTTACAAAATAATTCTTTAAAATATTAAGTGTAGTTAAAAAAATTATAACTTACTTGCAAAATATCCTCTTAAATTATAAGTGTGACAATTACTCTTTTAAATTATAAAGTGTGACAAATATTTTTTTATATTTGAATTTAACTTTTACCTAACACATCTATATTAACTCCATTAAATATATTTTATATTAGACCTTTAAATAAATTTAAAATTTTTTTTCTTTAAATAACTCCAAAGTTTAACAAAATTTATACAAAATTTTCAATAATATCTTTTTTTATTAACGCTAATTCACATGCTTTAAATTTTAACATTTTCAAACTTTGTCTAATAAATTTGAAATAGTGTTGGAAATTAAAAATTATACAAATTTAAGATTTATTTGAAATTTTTTAAATGAGAAATAGTTTAGGTAAGATGTTTTTTGAAAAAATTTAATAAATTTAAACAAGGTTGTCAAACTCAAAATTTTAAGTAAATTAATAAAAAATAGGTAAACTCAACTCGTAAACTTGACATGTAAACTCGTAAGAGTTTACATATATCAATAAAGAATTATAAATATATATATTCCTATAATTAGTGTTCAATTAGAATAAAATTTAAATATAAAAATACTTAATATTAAGTTCATTTAAATCATAAAATTTTAATATATAATACCTAAACATAACTAATTCAAATCAAATATCATCTATAATTTTTTAATTGATAATTCATACGTAGTTAAATCTAAAAAATTAAAATAAACTTTAAGATTTTCAAAAGTTTTATCTTGATAATCTCCATCATCAATATTCAATTAGATTAAGTATGTTTGGCTAATGAGTTTTATGACGGATTAGGTCAAGCTATGGATAAACTTAGTAACAAACATGCTTTTACAAAACAAAACAACAAGTACACATAGAAATTAGCTTCTTTCATAGTGCCAAAAAAAAAAAAGTGAACTTCAAGTAAAGTCAAAGTTTACCTTCAAGTTTACCCGAGTTTATCTCTGAGCTTATTGATTTCACAAGAGTTTATCCGAGTTTACCTGAATTTTTTGTATTTCGAGTTTTGTTGCGATTTAACACATTTTGCTATGTAAAATCATAAAATCGTGTGATTTTGTGAGTTAAAACTCAATTTTAACAAGCATGGATTTAAATATAAGGAAAAATTTGTCAAACTTTATAATAAAAAAATATTTACAATTAAGTCATAGTTAAAGAAAATTATATACCATATTTTATATTTTAAGAAATTAGTTTATAACTAAATTATAGTTGAAAGAGAGATATTTGTTATACTTGATAATTTAAGGAGATATTTTATAATTGAGTCATAATTAAAAAAAAAATATTGTCACATTTGATAGTTTAAAATAGTATTTATAATTTAGTCATAGTTTAAGAGATATATGCATTTTTTTTCTAATATAAACATGAGTTCACCATAAATTATAATTATAATATGATAATTATTACATATAATATAACATTTTATCCACTCTACTGATATTTTTATGTTTATTGCTTAAGATTTTAATATATTTATAAGTTAATATCTCTTAACAGGTATTATTTGACTTTTCTATGATAATAATTATATATATATATAATCTTAAATACAATAAAATGATAAAATGTTCTTAATGTAATCATTTAGAATATATTTATTGATTTATTGATGGCCCCACTCTTCATTTCTCAATTGATCTCCCTACTTTTACTTCGTATATTGTCACATTGAAGATTGTTTTTTATTTGGTAGACCCTTAGGCCCAAGAAAAAATAAACAAAAGAAAAAACAACGCAGAGGCTCAGAGAGCCCAACGGGTCACGTAAGAGCCTCAAGCATCAGACTGAGCAGATCTGAGTGTTTATCCACAACTGTGTTTCCTTCGTGCAGAGTTTATCTGAGTGTTCTGCCAACCCCTTCTGAGCAGATCACCGAGACTCATAAGCAGGCTAGAATTTATCTCAGAAATCTATGGATTTTCTCAACTAGGGAGGCCGAATCCTGTTCAAGCATCACTCGACAGTAGCCAAGGTTCCAAGCTAATTCCAGTCCATTGATCGCTCCACACGTCTTGGCTGTGAATGATGAGCACCAGCCAACAGTTGTTGTTCGAATATCATATTAGAGCACCATTGCTGGCTCCACCTGGATTCCCCCTCACATGTTCGAATATCATAATAAAAATTTTGATATTCAGTATCATGCATTAAAAAATTCCATAAATATCATTTAATATTAAAAATAAGGCATATCTATACTAATTAGTGGAATATTAAATAATAATTATTTATATACTATAAGATATCTTTAATTAAAGATATCTATAATATTTAAAAAAGGTAACTTTTAATATATATGCATTTAATATTTTTGAAATTTAAATATAATTATACATTTAATATTTTATTAATTAAATTTTAAATTTTTATACATACAAATATTTAAAATATGTAGATTCTTTTTTATAATGACTAGAAGATCGAGTAACAAAAGAAAAACAACAAAGTAAGTCCTAAGGAACATGACAGAAGCAATGATGACTCCTGATTCCAATAAATTAAATTTATTACATAAAATTATTTTATAATTAATAATGAGTAGAATTAAATTCATAAATATTAGTAATAATTTAATTTTTTTAATCTAAATAAATAAGTAAAGAGAAATATTTAAGATTTAAAATAAAATTAATTAAAAATGAGATAATTAAATAAAAATAAATAGATAATAAAAAAAATTAATTTTAAGTAATATCTAACTAAGATATAATTTTAGTTTTGATTTCTTTAATTTATTATTGATTCAAAGGTAACTCAATTCCTCAATTAATAAATTAGTTATAGTTATTAATAAGTTTTATTAACTTATCTTTCTCTATTTATTTGTTAATCAAAATAAATTCTTTGATTAATATTTAATCAATAAATAATCTTAAATAAATTCTTAAAATTTAATTTATTGAACGTTATAAATTTCAAAAAAACTATTAATTCTAAGCAATAAACACACAATCTTAATTTATTTAGACTAGATTATATATCAACATAATAAAAGTAAAATCTCTTATATTAAACTTTATTATTTTACTACAAGATATCAAAATAATCAAATAATTATAAATTTAATTATCTTAATTGACAGTATATTATTTGAATAAAAGAACAATAGACCATATTAAATATAACAAATAAATAATAATAAAGATTAGACAAAAAGAATACATAAGTATTAAAAATTAAAAATTAAAAAAATAATTAGACCTCAAAATTAAAAAAAATAAATTTTGATTGATCTTAATTAAGTAAAAAAACATATTTATCAATATAGAAGCAAAACAAATCAAACTAAAATAATTCATCGATGAATCCTTTCTCTCTCTAAATTTTATCTCTCTCTCTCCAGACGATGCCAACAGAAGAAGAAGATGGGAAAAAAAAATCTGCGTCCAAGAAGTAGTCGCCGCCTTCCTTCTCACACGAACCGGAAAGAAGAAGAAAAAAAAAATTCTCCTCCTCTCTGCGCACGCCCTTAAAGAAAGAATTCAAAAAAAAATTGGGATTGCCAATCCCCCTTCCTGCTGCCTCCGTATATCACTCCCACGCCTGAAAGAAAGGAATTCAAAAATTAAATCCAAATGCACGCTACTCTTTCTCTTTTTTCAAATTTCAGATTTTTCTTTTTTTTTTTATATTATTTATTATTTATTATTTATTTATTTATTTTATGCATGTTCACTTTTTCTTTTCTTACATTGATAAAAATTATAAAAATAAAAAAATTGTGTTAAAGTTATCAAAATTATATCAAATTATAAAATTTATTTAAAATTTATTAATATTTAATTTAAAATATTAAAATAAATAAAAAAGTATAAAATTATTTACCTAACAAACAACAAGAAGAAGAGCTAAAATAACTTCATAAAGAGGATCTTCTGAGATGTAGAGTTAATAAAAATTATGAGAGTCATTGATCATCCTATCAACACTTTGATCAGCTTTACGAACAATGTTAGTCAACTTTTAGTCTTTTTTCTTAGTAAAGATTTTTCTAAAATCTTCGATGATAAAACCAAGAAAGTGAAGTCTGGTGCTGGCATTCTGAATTAGATGTAAAACTTTAAGAGAATCGATCTCTAACATGACTCTTTGGGAACCTATCTCACAGGCCATAGAAAGACTCATACGAATTGCACTTAACTCAGCTTGCATATTGGTAGTGATACTTATAAAACCAAAGAAGCCCTTCGCCCAATTCCCATGCTCATCTCTCAAAACACCACTAATCTGGTCTCGTCCCGAGTTACCTAGAGAACTGGCATACACATTGACTTTTAGGATGCTAGCATCAGGATTCTGCAGCTAGAAAAGCCTCGGTTCGCGAGCAGCTCCATCCAAGCAATTGTTTTCTGGTTGATTACAAATGCGAGCTGGCTCATGGGTTCTATCACAAATCAAGAACGTATTCAGATTTCCATCACCAATAGATTGTTATTTTGAAACTACCAGCACCACCACAACGTGCACATGAAGAAGATTCCTACATTATATTCGATCCTTCTCGGTTCTCTTGAAGCCTGATGAATCGCCTTGGATCTATTGAGCTATGTCAGAGTTGAAGAAATTTAGTTTATTTCTCAAACCCATCATGTTCCAGATTTCTCTTGAATCGTTTCAGGAGCTTCATGGTAATGTTGACAGAAGTTACTCGAATAGTCAGGCACTTTAAGCTTTCCATATCCATCTCTATAAGACATTCCTTCCTGCAAAGAAAGAATTTTGGAAATAAGAAAATTATATCCTGAAGAAGTTGTGTACTTACCTGAAGAATTACTTCCCCAAACAAAATTGTCAGAGGTTTTTTTCCATATAGCTAAAGGTATGCTTTGGATAAACTGGATTGCAGCCTCTGGTATGAGCTCAGAGACCTGATGAATAGTTCATTGTCCATTATATAAAAAAGCATTGACCTTTATATTTTGGTCAATAAGGGCTCCATTCCCCTACGCGAAATTTAAAACCATCTTTGAGAGCTTTAGTAGCTTCAGTAATTCCTTTCCAAGTACTAACATGATCACAATAATTAAATAATGATTTATTATTCAAGTATCAGTTCTTAAAAACTTATACTCATATTTTCTCTTCTTCTTGACTTAAGCTTCACATCTATTTGCCAAGGGAGTGTTAAGAAAAATTTAAAAAAATAAAAATACCCTTTTTTCTCTTGAGAATAAAGCAAAGAAATTAGATGAAATATAAGTGCAATCATAATACAAGAAATTAATATGAAAACTTTTAAATTAGAGAAAAAATCATGGCCATTGTCAAAAGACAACATCAGAAAACACTATAAAAAAAATTTTATATCTCACAATATTTTCATAACCCGCACCCCAAGTACACCCATACTTTCTAAAGCAAGTATTTAACTACACCTCCCTCTACTCTAGAAGATAAGAGAAGAAGGAGTTTAAAAATTCAAATATAAACTTAAAGTGCTTTGACTTGGTGTACTTTGAAACAATATTTGAGTACCCTTAAATAACCTTGAGACTCACATACTCTTCTTTATCCAATCAATGTGATACTTCTTATTTTTTTAAAAAAAAAACCCAACAAATCTCCACCTTGATTGAAAATAACCACATTTCCAACTTCATTTTCAACACCAAAAATCATAGCTCTTAAACCAATAACTATCATACTCTACCATACAATAGTGTATTCACTTAGAATTAACCAATTCTAAGAATTTCATCTCAGCACATGTCGAAAAATCTTTGTTGAGACTTTATGGTGTTGCTTCCATGTTAGCTTTCCTTGGAAGTTCTTCAACCATCGACACAACTTCACCATATATTTTGCATCAACACCAACCAATGCCCATGTACAATTGTGGATATGCTAGCAGCAACTCATCCTCTTCCATGGTAGCGCAAATATACCATGAGGATACCCTTATTAATCTTCATAGAATATCATCCTCTCCTATAACGAGAGAGATAGAGTTAGCATCTGACTCAAAGCCTTTTGCTGAACTTGTTTCACTTGGACAATTTTTCTTTACATGCCCAAACTTGAGATGCTTTATGTAACCTTTCTTGTATCAATACATCTTTGACTTGCACTTGCCATAAGCCAAAATTGATCATTCCATCACATTTCTCAATATCAAACTTCATGGTGCTTGAAAAATTTGACATTACAATTATGTATTGGAACACAGACTGTAGTCACACATAATCACACTTCCTTCCAGTAACCTAGCAATAACTAAGCAACAACCAAAAAACAATTCTCAAGAAATACAAGATGATTCTTTTTTGATATGGAAGATCATACAAAGCTACAATCACAGAGCATACTAAGAATTTACATCCACTGAACCACGAAACTTTGATACCAGTTGTTAGGAAGAATAAAAATAAATAAAAATACTATTTTACCCCTTGAGAATAAAACAAAGAAATAAGATGAAATAGAAACACAATTATAACACAGGAAATTAGAGTGAAAACTCCAAACTAGAGAAAAAATCACGGTCAAAAGACAACAATAGAAAACACTATGAGAAAATTTTTACATCCTATAATATTCTCACAATTCGCACCCCAAGTACATCCACACTCTCTAAAACAAGTATTTCATTACACCTCACGCCACTCTAGAAGACAAGAGAAGAAGGAATTTAAAAAGTCAAACACAAACTTAAAGTGCTTTGGCTTCGTGCAACTTGAAACAATACTTAAGCCCCTTTAAATAACATTAAGGGCACGTTTGGTATATAGTTTAAAAAAAATTCTCAGGAGTAGAAGGTCCGGAATGTTGCATTTCCTATTTGGTACACAGATTAAAAAAATATTCTTGAGAATATTACATTCCCGAAAATAAAGTATTTTTATGCTTTTGCATATTTTTTTTCCCACTTAAGGGAGTGAAAATCTTGTATTCTCATGACAAAAGAATATTTTTATATTAGTGAAATTATTAAATTAACCTTCTAAAATTTAACCATACTTTATTATAATTTAATTTATTTATGATTTGACTTATTTTAAAGTTATATTTAATTTATTTTAATGTTAATTTTATTGTTAAAATTTTACATTTATCATGGTTCAAATTTAAAAAAAAAGTACTGTTAATATTTAAAATTACAAGATTTTTTTCAAAAATTAACAATTTAATTTAATTTAAATTAACCAAAGTTAATTTAGATTAGTTTAATTGAAACAAAAAAATATTTGATAAATTTGATTAGATAAATAAATATGAATCAAATCAAATTGCAAGAAAAAGGTATAAATAAAAATTTTAAATATTTAAAAATCTTTATCTTATTATCTAACTATGTATCCAAAAAAAATTAATTGTTCCTCCAATATAATTTTGAGATACTCTAATCCTAAAACAAAAAAATTATAAAAAATTAAAAATTCAAGCTTATCAAAATTTTAGTTATTAATATAAGATCTTCATAAAATAATTTTATTAATATTAATTACATAACATTAAAATGATTAAATAATAAAGAATTGGACTAAAAAAATGGTGGCTAGCAATCGGTGTGACAAATCTTTTGTTCTCTTAGTATAAGATATCGTAAAATATTCATAAGAATATTTTAAGGAAACCAAATAAGTTTTTAAAAATTCCTGAGAATCATATTCCTGAGAATAACGTAATTCTTGAAAATAAAAAATCTATTCATGTATCAGACGCTTCCTAAGACTCACATACTCTCCTTTATCTAATCAATATGAGACTTCTTATTTTCAAATAAACCCAACTGGGAGTAAAATTGTTTTTTCTGGCTGCACAAAACAACTTACATATATAACATGAAATGCAATTATATTAGATCATATAAATAGATTAACTTAAACTAAGTAAATTTTTAATGTCACTACAAAAAATAATAGAAATAGTGGCGCTTTAAGTGGTAATTTAGTGGTGCTTGCAGCGCCACTAAAACATCTTCCTGGCGCTTGAAGAAGTGCCGCTATTCTAGGTGTTGGGACCACTTTTAGCGGCGCTTCACCGCAGTCATAAGAATTTGAAATCGTGGCGCCTGATAAGCGTAGCTATTTCTTTGGCATTTTGTGGTGCCTGATAAGCGCCGCTATATTTTTGGCATTTCGTGACGCTTAGTAAGTGCCATTATTATTTATTTTGAATTTTCTTTATTTATTATAGTGGCTCTTGCTAAGCGTCGCTATATTTATTTTTTTAATAATAGCGTCACTTTTCAAGCGCCACTATTTTTTTGGTTGAATTAATTTGTTTAATATTAATGTCGCCTTTCAAGCGCCGCTATCTTTTTGATGAATTAAATTTTTTAATTAGCGGCGCCTTCGAAGCGCCGCTATATTTTTGGATGAATCATTTTTTTTAAATTACTGTCGCCTTTCAAGCACCACGAAATTTTTGTTGTAAATTTAACTTTTTTTTTGACGCCTTTTAAGCGTTACTATTTTGATCAAAAAGCGCTAGTATTTTAATCTAAATTTTTGCTTCATTTGACCATTATTTTAGACTAATTTATATATATATAAATTTTTTTTGTATTCGATTGGTCCTAACACCCTTTTAGCGCTATTTAAAGTAAAATTTTTAAAATCATTGCTCCTCAAACTTTTAAAACACCAATATAATTTAAATCTCCTTGTGCGAAATGATGCATACCCTATCTATAATTCCTAATTAACATCAAACAATATAAACTCAACATATGATACATTCAAAATAGTATTTTAATTGCATAAAATTTCCATGTTCAAAATAACATTAACCCATTTTTACACATAGGGTTTTATACTATATACTTAATTACTACTCTAAATGCCAAAATATGTAATATCCCATCTACTGAGTGGGAACTTCCCCCGCCGACGAGTGAGGTTCGATTGAAGGCTGTCCACTATTTGCATTGGATGCCTGAAAGGATTAATAACTTTTTTATAGCTTGAATGAAATAAATAAAATAATTTTTTTAAATAAAAAACAAATATTAAACTAACCTGAGGATTAAAAAAGTGTGCAAATTGAGGTGGAACATTTCCCAAGAAATTTTGGAAAATGTAACTTAAGGCATTTCTCATCTCTTCATTTGAAGATTGTAACTTTGAAACTTCCTGTTGAAGAGCGACGTTAGAAGTATTAGAACCCTGATTTACAGGGAACCGACCAAATCGAGTTGTACTCGCACCAAATACTTGAGTTGGACTAGGACCAAATCCTAAACCACGAACTCTTTCAGGACGTTCTTTTTCCAACACTTGTCCTAGAGAATCTTGCTCAGAAATGGTCTCAGATGAAGTTCCTTGACTTTTAATTTCTAATATTTTTTCCTAAAATTACAAATTAACTTGTTAACTAAGAGACAAAGACATAAAGTGCAGCAATTGGTCCTAATTAGCATAACATACACACAACCTATGAAGCCAACATCTGCATGATACACACAACCTACCATACGAACCCAACATTGATAGTTACAACAAGGAAAATATAATAATACAATGATACACATAACCAGCAAGGAACCAAAGAACACGACATTGGTAACGAGCAAAATGAATTCCCTACGGAGATAACCTCAAATGGTTAGGGTTTAAGCACCCTCAGCCAATAAAAATATTTTCAACTAAGTATTTATAACACTTACACTCACAACCCTAGCATCATCATTGACATAAGATCCATACGCCTTCTTGTGTGTTGCAACAAATATAGCTCCTCTACTCACAAGTGCGCCACTTGCCAATTCCTAATATATATTAAATGGAAAATATCATTATAACGAATTCAGCACATCATAACAAAAATATATTATTACCATTTCATGTTTCTTTCTTGCGATGCTTTTAGACCCACAAGTATGTGGCATCTTCAACTTCTGTCGATTTAATCTGTTAGTATTGCTTATTTCCTACAAAGTTCAAAAAGACAATTTGTCAAGTAGTGTTGTAAAACCCTTTTCATTTAAAAATTTAATTTGAACCTTACTTGGGTCTTTGGATATAATCTGTAATCAATGAAAGCTGCCCACATGTCTTGTGGTATGAAGTCAGGTTAAAATTTTTTGCTCCCTAGTGGCATCCCACTTGTAATACATGTTAAACAACTCAATCCGATAATTCCTCCACTTCTTTCTAATTTTTTTCAACACAAAATTTTTTGCAACCCAGTCATCTAAGCAAAACTTAGCCTTCAAATCACAATATCAAATATTAGTTCATTTAAAACAGAAGCCAATAGAAATGTAACTTAACACTAAGTACAAATTTTATATTACCTTTAAATTATCAAAACAAGTATCCTTATAGCTATCGTGAACTTTATCCCACTAATGATAGCTAATAGGAAATGCATTCAAGTCAGTCCTGATCACTCCGATGACTCCACCCAGAAGGCCAGCTGCTTCCCCAATTGGTTGGCCTTGTTCATTAAATGGAACAACTATACGTTGCCCTGCAGAAAGTGTCCAAACGTCATGCAATCTTAAATGTCCTTCTCTACTGTTTCCTTGCTCATATGTAAAATGGAAAATACATTAAGATAATAATAACAATTTAAATTGTAAGATGAAAAAAAATTCAATTACGGATGATATTGATGGTCCAAGATGAACTTCTACTCCTTCCACTTGAGGACTGGGCTGAGGCAACAGTTGAAGTTGGTTTTGAGGTTTGAGTTGGAGGTGGAGATGGCACTGGCTCGAAAGGATGCGAAGTGGGGGATGGAGATGGTACTGGCTCAAAAGGATATGGAGTGGGGGATGAAGATGGCACTGCCTCAAAAGGATGCGGAGTGGGAGATGGAGATGAAGTAGGGAAAGTTGAAGACTCTCCACGGATTCTACAGGCCTTTTGCTTTAATCTTCTCATGTCTACAACTTTGAATGCATATAACAGAACAAAGTAAAGATAAAAACAAATCAACAAAAAATTATTGATAATTATAGTGCTACTCTTAAATAAATACCACACAGGATCTTATGTATTCTTTGGAAAAAGAAAAAATCAACTACTAACTACACAATATTTGATTCTCATCATTGTTACTCACACTATCAGCAGCATCTATGACAGGCAATTCTTCTTCTTCAACTCTCTTTGCCAAAGGTATACTGTCGACATTATCAGAAAAAAAATATTGCTAATTATTGTTGTGGGTATGGTTCATTCTCATGGACATTCTCTTCATCTCCCATATCGTACAAATCTCGTGGCTTCAAGTGAACAGGAATGCACCACTCATTGTCAACTTGATCGTCAACGTAATATACCATTTTAGCTTCAGAAGCTTGAATATAAGGCTTATCATCTACATGTATGCCTATGTGAATCAATCACAAAAAATTTATCAAATCAAACCCAAGGGTATCCCTTTTCATTCCCAGTGTTGTTGTTGTATTAGCCCATTTACACTTAAACATTGTGATCACGAACCGACCATGATAATTTAACTCAATTATGTCAATCAGCTTTTTATAGTAAGGAAAACCCCAAATATTGGTCGATTGTCACTGCTGCTTGCATAACTATTTGTACCAAATGAGCCAAACACTCCACTATTTTGTGTTTTCAACCCTTGTTCCCAAGCTATGGTAGGAAATTTAAAACCATTGATGTTAAATGCACTAAATTGTCTAACATGTGACAGTGGACCCTTTTCTAGACATTTAATGTCCTCAGAATGAGCTTCACATTCATCATTCATAACCTACAATGAACATGATAGTGCGTTAGAGTTTGAAGTTGTTGTATATAATAACTACAACAAAATAGGACACCACTCACTCAGCCATAAAACCATGAAGCAAACTCCCTATGAATTGTTCTTTGAATAATTGAAGAAGAACGAGTGCGATTTCTCAACCTTCTTCTCGTAATCTCCTTAAATTCTCTACGTTTCATTAACAAATAAACAATATTTATTTCAAAGTATTGAAAACATCCATCAAAGTAGCAAATCCACAGAATTACTTACAGGATAAATCATTCTACATGTTTACAATTCATTAGTACATGACGATGAGCTTGATGTTTCTCTATATTCGTAAGTTTCACATATGAGTAACCTCCAACCAGCTTGCCAATATGAGGGAAAATTGTTTCTACCTGAGATGATTCAGCCTCAGTTGGTTGATCATCAACACATCCGAGGTGATTAAATCTTGTCTCAATTCCATCTAAGTACCTTGAAGAAAATGTAAGGCACTCTTCAACAATGTAACTTTCTGCTATGAAGCCTTCAAGCTATGCCTTATTTCGCACGTAAGACTTCAACAATCCTAAGTACCTGTAAGTTTAACATATACTTAAGTGAGCCTTATTCCAATCATGACAAAAAGTAATCAAGTTACATAAAACTATGTTAGAAAATTTACCTTTCTATTGGATACATCCACCTGTAATGAACGGGCCCTCCACATTTGGCTTCATCAACTAAATGAACAATTAAATGAACCATGATGGTAAAGAATGATGGGGGAAATAACACTTCCAAATGACATAGGCATATCACAACTCTCTGTTAAAGGTTGTCTAACTCAAAAGCACTTAATACCTTACCACATATATGTCAAAAAAATGAACACAACTCCACTAAGACTGTGCATATATGATTAGGAAACACAATTCTTAATGCTATTGGTAACAATTGTTCCATCATAATATGAGAATCGTGACTCTTTAGCCCAGATAACTTACGATTCTTTAAATCGACACACTGAGAAATGTTGCTGGAATAACCATCTGGCACCTTGACATTCTTTAAGATATTGAGAAATTTATCCTTATTTGAACTTGTCATTGTGTATAAGGCCAAAGGATATTTTCCATAATCATCCGGCCAAAGGTCTTGATGAATTCCCATGGCACGTAGGTCTTTTCGAGCATTGAGATGATCTTTTGTCTTACCAGCTTCATTCATCAATGTATATATGACATTGTCACACACATTTTTCTCAATATGCATGACATCAAGGTTGTGTCTTAATAAATTAAATTCCCAATATGGAAGTTGAAAAAATATACTTTTCTTCCTCTACTGCGAATCACTTCCTTTGACACATTCGGGACGAGTTCTTTTCCCTCTGACATCTGACTCTTGTCCCTTCCCAAAGGTTACGTCAATATTCTCCACTTGCTTCAATATGTCTGAGCCTGATAGTGAAATTGGTGGATTCCTCATTTCAATGTTACCATCAAACCGGAGTCGATTCAATCTAAATCTATGCCCAGATTCTAAGAAACGACAGTGGCCCATGAAACACCATTTTCTGCTAAAAGGCAATCAACAAGTGTTCGAATCATTATTGCAAGACGGACAAGCTAATCTGGTATATGTGTTCCATCCAGATAAGGTTCCGAGACCAGGAAAATCACTTATGGTCCACATTAGCGCTGCCCGCAATGTGAACATCTTAGCCGATGAAGAATCATATGTTTTCACTCCATCTATCCATAATTCGCTCAACTCTTCAATCAAAGGTTGAAGGTAAACATCTATATCATTTTCGGGTATACGTTTACCTGGAATGATCATAGAAAGAATGAAAGATGTTTGCTTTATGCACATCTATGGAGGCAAATTGTACGGAATAAGAACCACGGGCCATATGCTGTAATTAGTACTTAGTGTTCCAAAAGGATTGAAACCATCACTAGCTAGACCAAGTCGAACATTACGTGGTTCTGAGGCAAAGTCTGGATGATTTTCATCAAAAAACTTCCACACCTTAGAGTCTCTTGGATGTCTCATTAGCCCGTCATGGTTTTTATGTTCTTCATGCCACCTCATAAAATCTGTTGTCTTAGAAGACATGTATAGCCATTGCAATCGTGGTTTTAAAGGAAAGTAACGTAAAACCTTAGCTGGTTGCTTCTTCTTCTTGTGCTTTTTACCCCCATTAAGCATGTTGCTTACACATCTATTGGTCTTCCATCTGGAAGTGTGACAGACTTTGCAAGATTCCCTACTTGCATCATTTTTCCAATATAACATACAATCATTTGTACAGACATCGATCTTTGAATAACTAAGACCAAGTTTATTTATTATTAATTTTGCCTCATAAAATGAACTAGGGATCTTTGCATGCTCAAAAGCATCGCTCAATAGTTCAAGTATCATAGACATTGCTTTGTCAGTTATCCGAAAATAACACTTGATATGATATAGCTTAATTAGAAAGGACAGCCTTGAATACTTTGCACACCCGGGATACAACTCCTCGTTGCAATCTCTAACTAAATCTGTAAAATATGAATCATCTCCATGTATTCTACTCTCTACCTCCTCAGCAAAATCGTATGTTTCCATTGTCACAGGCCTGTTAACTCTAAATGTATCGTGGATCATATCTTGCATACAGTCTTGATCAGGAAAATTACCTTGACTACCCACCATATCGTGTGGGACATTTGAAGTATTGGTTGTAGTTCTCCTCGCTGACTCTCCATGCCAAGTCCAAATAGTGTACCCTTGTGGGAATTGGGTACAAATTAAGTGGTCATATACCACTTCTCTGGCTTGCCACCTTCAAAACCCACAGTGGCTACATGGACATCTTATCTTATTGTTGGCAATTGTGTGTGCAAATGCAAAATCTAAAAATTCATTCAAGCCTTTATCATATTCAGGGTTAAGTCGTGACTTGGTAATCCAAGATTTATCCATACCTAAAACCTAAATTAATAAAAATAATAACATTAATTAGTGGAATATTATCACTACTCATTCATGCCTCACAACACTTGTGCAAAGAAAAATAAAACTGCAGTACCACATTTATCATTCTTCACAGTACCAATTCAGTACATCACATAACTACCATCAGATCAAAGAAATTTGTTTTCAAAACTTTTATAGCACCAAGTAATTTAATCAAGAATTCCTAAATTCTCAACGACAAAAAAATACACATGCAATACATTCTTTCTATCAGCACATTTTCAATACCACCAAAGAAATAAACTAACAACAGTTGAATTCCTAAATTCTCAACGACAAAAAAATACACAACAACACATTTTCAAGTTTGATAACCATACATCTCATTTTCATGGACAACAACATGTATTTTAAATTTCACAAACATACAAAAGAATAATAATATTTTGCATCAATTAATGGTAGTCTCATTCACTCAACAATAATATGGGATATGTCGTGCTTCAAACAAATTGAAGATACATAATCCAACGAATATTTCAGTCGATCTATCCATAATTCCACAAAAAATACTATTATTGATTACCACATATCACAATGCCAAGTGAAATGGAAATCCCATATTTGAAAACAAGGAGGGTAATTACACAACATCCAATATTTCAGTCCATGATATCCTTAGAGTTTAAATTCTTAAACGAATACAACACATTTAGAAGAGTAACTCTAAAAACAAAAAAGAAAATGAAAAAGAATGAATATAATGTTTTCCTATGCAATTTTTGGAAATATATAGATATATATATATTTCAGTGTGTGAGACAGTGTGCATGAATAAAAGAGCAAAACCTTTGTTCTTCTTAGATGAATAGAGATAGAAAATAGCAACTCTAATGGCTAGAAAGGAGACGGCCCCACCCACAAGTATTTGATTTTTTAGTATCTGTAAAAAAATCCATGTTTGGTTAGTCAAACACAGTGGTTGATAGCAAAAAAAGAAATGAGTAAACTACAAAACACAATCCCATCTTTCATCTCTCATGTCTGTTGCTTTAGACTTCATTACAACTTTGATCATGGAAACGTTGCTACTTTATGTAATAGTAACAAAATATAAATTGAAATGTTATATTTCAAGTTAGCTTCCTCAAATAAAAAGTCTAACTGCTAACTTACTATGACACTTTCTGAGCAAGCATGATAGAAACAGGTTATATGAAATCTTTTACAGCTATGGATATTGTCTTAGTAAATTCCTACCAAATTTATCCATACCTTAGTGAATTCTTAGTAAATTTATACTTCCACACTTACCATCAATGACAAACAATTCATTGAAATTTTTTTTACTGCAACACAATGTTGTTTGGAGGAACAAGATGGACATAACATGAGAACATCCTTTATGTTTTAAATACTACAAAATTCAATGAGAAAAATGCCAATCAGTGCAGGTAGGAAGATAGAAATGTTAAAGAGAATTGAATATTTTTTGTTCACACCAAGCAAACATCAATGCTGCATATTTTTAAGTGACATTAAGCCAACAACCAAACACCTAATCCATAAACAACAAGAGATTCTCACTCACACAACAAAGAATTCATAAGAAGTGATTTTATAATTACATTAATAATAATGAAATAGCTAAATGAATGTTTTAGTTTGTAGCTTTCTTAAGACACAAGATTAAAAATAAATAACATAATTGACTATTAATGATATTTAGTTAATACCAAACCATAGAATTAGTCATTGACTGAGAAACAATTATGCTAACATCAAATATTTACAAATCTCCTCATAAATGAAGATATCATTTCAATTTGATGTTCATCATATTACTACGTGGAACCAGCAATAAGTGGAAGGAAAATGAGATTCTATAAGTTGAACATAGGGAAAAATAAACTAGAGAAATAAAAATTTCAACTTCAAATCCTCTGAACCTCAACCATCCATATCAATCCATGAAGAAGCCATTTTAAATCTCCTCATGAATTTCATCCAAGACATCTTCTGTTATAGCTCGTACAAGAATAGCCCCTTCATTCGTGATCCACCATTTCTAACTTTTGGAACCCACCCACAAACTTTCAGAAACCATTAAAAGAACCAAAAAACACCCACAACTAAAATGAACTCCTTTAATTAACCCACACCCCACAACCAAATCGAAAATGAAGATGAAGAAATGGAGAAATGAAAACTCACCGAATGGAGAAATGGCTGAGTGAACGAACGCGAACGTCGAGTGAGAAGATTGAGCGAGTGCACGCGAAGGCCAAACTTCCAGATTCTTCTACTCCAATGCTTCAACAGGACGAAAATGGGAGGAAAAAGACGTTAAAAAGCATTTGGGAAAGACACTCTAGGAGGGAAAAGACGCGCCACACGGGGGGGAATTTTTGGCCCTTTTAGTAGCGCTTATAAACGCCGCTAACATTCAAAAATAATTTGAAATAGTGGTGCTTTCAAGGCGCCACTAAAATAAAATTTTGAAATTTTATCGGCGCCGCTAAGATTCAAAAATATTTTAAAATGACAACGGCACTTTTCAAGGCGCCACTAAAATAAAATTTTAAAATTTTCGTGGCACTTACAAGCGCCGCCAAGATTCAAAAATATTTTAAAATAATAACAGTGCTTTCATGGGGCCACTAAAATAAAATTTTAAAATTTTAGCGACACGTATAAGTGCCGCTAAAATTCAAAAATAATTTGAAAAGATACGGCGCTTTCAAGGCGCCACTAAAATAAAATTTTGAAATTTTAGCGGCACCTATAAGCGCCACCAAGATTCAAAAATATTTTGAATTATAACGACGCTTTCAAGGCACCACTAAAATAAAATTTTAAAATTTTAGTGGCGCTTGCTAAAATTAAAAAAATCTGAAACTATTTCACATTTATTTTTACGATGCTTTAAGCGTCACAATGTGCTCATCAGGCGCCGAGAAATAAATAACTTTTCTGGCGCCTCTTTAACCACCGCTATATTGTCATGTTAGCGACGCTTTTAGTGAAGCGGCACTAATTAAATGTCACAAAAATGTTTTTTTCTTGTAGTGTGTTAATATGATATATAATTAGTATACTTTATTATAATTTAATTTATTTATGATTTGACTTATTTTAAAGTTATATTTAATTTATTTTAATGTTAATTTTATTGTTAAAAATTTATATTTATCATGGTTTAAATTTGAAAAAAAAATAAGTACTATTAATATTTAAAATTACAAGATTTTTTTTCAAAAATTAACAATTTAATTTAATTTAAATTGATCAAAGTTAATTTAGATTAGTTTGATTGAAACAAAAAAATATTTGATAAATTAGATAAATTTGATTAGATAAATAAATATGAATCAAATCAAATTGCAAGAAGAAGATATAAATAAAAATTTTAAATATTTAAAAATCTTTATCTTATTATCTAACTGCGTATCTAGAAAAAATTAATTTTTCTTTTAATATAATTTTGAGATACTCTAATTCTAAAATGAAAAAGTTATAGAAAATTAAAAATTCAAGCTTATCATAATTATAGTTATTAATATAAGATCTTTATAAAATAATTTTATTAATATTAATTGCATAATATTAAAATGATTCAATAATAAAGAATTAGATTAAAAAATAGTGGCTAACAATTGGCGTGACAAATGGTGTGTTCTCTTAGTATGAGATGTAGTAAAATATTCACATAAATATTTTAAGTAAACCAAACAAGTTTTTAAAAATTCTTGACAATCATATTCTTGGAAATAATGTAATTCTTAAGAATAAAAAATCAATTTGTATATCAAAGGCCTCCTAAGACTTACATACTCTTCTTTATATAATCCATGTGAGATTTTTTATTTTCAAACAAACCCAACAAGGAGTAAGATTGTTTTTTCTGGCTGCACAAAACAACTTACATATATAGCATGAAATGTAATTTATATTAGATCATATAAATGATTAATTTAAACTAAGTAAATTTTTAATGTTAATATGATATATAATTAGCATAGTAGTAAAATTTAACAAAATATTGACAAAAATTTAAGGTTAGAGACTAACTTAAACATTTTTTAAATCATAAAAATTCAAATATAATTTTTTAAATTATAGAGGCTCAATTAAAAATTAAGCAAAACTATAAAATTCATAAGAATAATTTAACCAGATATTTTTATAAATATAAATGTATATGTGTATCAGTGAATTAGCTGGACATAGCTGTATTAATTTTAAATTAGTCTGTCGTGTAGAGTGGACTCTGTTAATTCTATAACAGCTCCCAAAATCTAATATTTCTTGTTTGGCCCAAACATTCTTCTTTCACATTAATCTAATCAGATTTGGAGCTTCAAATTGCGACATTAATCTTATTTATGTTTTCAAACCCCACACGTTACTCGATAGTGAATCATGGTATACGATATTGTATATTATATTCTGATTACTATTGCATCTGCTTTCATAATCTTTGAAGAAGGTTCTCACAAGCAAAACAATCATTTTATATTTTGCAGCATGCAGCTTCCACCGACTGTTACCGTTTTACTTTCTTTATATTAATAGTGATTCTATATGACTTAATCGAACTTACATTTGAAAAATTCCCATAATGATCCCAAGGAACTGTGAAAAAAGCACTGCTTATTTTTCTTGCAGATTTGTCTTAGCGCGTAGAAATTATATTGCTGTGTTTGATTAATTGATTTGGTCAGACATGGCCAAGTTGAAAATTACCCATTTTCTATTAAAGACTTGGAGAATTTATATTTAGTATGACTCATCTTGTTTCTTCATCGTCAAGTACGCATAGAATAACCCATGTGAATGTGGCAACTAAGAATTTGTTAATTCTATTCTTCCATGATCGGCGGTTTACTGTACATATCTATCATGTGATTAAGATTGTGCTGCTTGACCTCTTGTAGTTTTTTATGTTTCCACTTAATTATCTTGTGCTATTTTTATTTAAAATTTTAAAAAAGTAGTCAATTAAAATTTTTTAAAAAATTAATTGTGTCTATGTAATTTTAAATTTATCATTCAAACCCTCATGTAATTTTATACTTATCATTTAATTTATTTTTATTATTTAACACTAGTCATTTAATATTTTTAATGTTCAAAATCTAACAAAATTAGTCAATTAAAATTTTTTAAAAATCAGTTTGTGTCTATGCAATTTTAAAATTATCATTCAAATCCTCATGTAATTTCATACTTACAATTTAACTCATTTTTATTATTTAACATTAATCATTAACACTTTTAATGTTTGAAATTTGTCCTTCAACACTCTAGAATTATTAAACCATTCAAAATAATTAAAGATAAAAATTTATATATATATGGCTTTCGTATGAAAAAATACTCTTTTTTTCAAATTATTTTATTTTAAATTTTAATCTACAAAAATATATCATTTTTTCTATAGCTGTAAAAATTTGTTATCAATATTATCAAATTATTATTCAAATTCACCAAAGTTCGCTATTGTTTAGAGCAAATGTCTAGTCAAACAATATTGATTGGTAATTCACTCTTATTAAAAGCAAATAATCTTAAATTAGCTCTTAGTAAGATCGAATTGGTAATGTTGCATGGGTCCCCTAAATTCGCTTATGGCATTAGCAAATTCTTGCCTGAATTCGCTAATGACATCAGCAAATTATACTACAAAAAATAAGAGAAATAGCGGCGCTTTAAGTGACCATTTAGTGGCGCTTCAAGCGCCGCTAAAACATATTCGTGGTGCTTCCATAAGCGCCGCAATATTTTTGTGACGCTTTTAATGAGATTTTTTTTATGCATTTCTCGGCGCTTGAGAAGCACCGCTATTAATTAGGTTGAATTTTTTTATGAATTTAGCGGCGCTTTTCAAGCGCCGCTATGTTTTTCATGTAAAATTTTTTTTCAAATAATAGCGTCGCCTTTGAAGCGTCACTATATTTTTAAATTTAATAATAGTGTCACCTTGAAGTGTCGCTATTTTTTTGACAGAATTAATTTAATCTATATTTCTACTCCATTTCGCCAACATTTAAGGCTATTTCATGCATGTATATAATTTTTTTTTGTATTTGATTGTTCCTAATACCCTTTAAACTCTAATTGAAGTAAAATTTTTAAAATTATTATTCGTTAAACTTTCAAAATGCAAGTATGATTTAAATAACATCAAATAATATAAATTCAACATATGATACATTCAAAATGGTATCTCGATTGCATCAAATGCTCATGTTCAAAATAACATAAATGTAATATATGCAATTCCTAATTATAATTTAAAATAATTAATAACAAGTCAATATCTTAAATTTTCATAGGCTAAATTTTGATACATAAGATTTTATAATACATATTTAATTACTACACTAAATACCAAAATATGTAATACCCCATCTACTGAGTGGGATCTTCTCCCGCCGACAAGTGAGGTTCAATCAAAGGCTACCCACTATTTGCATCAGATGCCTGAAAGGATTAACAAATTTTTTATAACTTAAATAAAACAAAGAAAATAAATATTTTAGCTAAAAAAATAAATATTAAAATAAATATTTGAATTGATATAATTATGTAATTTTAGAGTCCTTAATTTCATAAAATAATAATTCTAACAATTGAATTGTATACATAATATTTATTATATATTTATTTGTCATAATATTTTTTTAACCCATGACATCTTTGTAATATTTTTTCAAGACATGACATCCTCATAAAAGTTTTAGATTTAAGTGTTAATTTTATCATACATGTAAAATTAGAATTAGAAAAAGTGTAGGTTGACATAATAAAAATCAAAGTGTCGGCTCAGGTGGACCAAGTGGTGAGACTGTGCTATGTATCTATTTAATTATCAAATATTCCATTTAACTATTTAATATAGGTTGCTAATTATACTTGAACATATTTCTTAGTATTGAAAGCATATTTTCCATTCGAGTATTGTTAGCGTTTTATATTTGAAAACCAACACGATATCATCAAATGTTTGAAAGTAATAGAATACAAGAAACCAATTTCATCTTCCTAAACATATTAAATACTATGGATGCAAAACTAAGCAATCCACCAAAACAGAGAGAATCCAAATGGAGAACCAAAAAATACAAACCCTCAAACAAATGGAAACCCAAAACCAAAAGTAAACCCTCCCATCAACTTATAATCCACACACAGGATGAACCCCACCAACAAATCGAGCCCCAAATCGAAACCCCAACCAAATCAATAACTCAAATGAAGAAATGGAGAAACGAAAACTTACTGAACAAGGACGCTGGACGAGTTAACGCGAAGGCTGAACGAGAATGGAGAGCGAGCGACTGCGAAGGTTGCAACTCGAACCAGATCTCGCCAATGCTTCAAAGGGAGGGAAATGGGAGAAAATGAAGCTTCTAGGCGCTCTTTATAGACTTCAGGAGGGAAAATAACGTACCAGGACGAAGGGAAATATTTTTTTGGGTATAGCGGCGCTTTCAGGCGCCACAAAATGAAGAAATTTTATGGCGCCTTTAGTGAAGCGCCGCGAAAACAAATTAGTGGCGCTTATAAGCGCCGCTAAAATTCAAAAATAAAGGCGCCGCTAAAATTCAAAAAAATTTGAAATAATACTGCACTTTCAAGGCACCACTAAAAAAATTTTAAAATTTTAGTGGTGTCTATAAGCGCCGCTAAAATTTAAAAATAATTTAAAATGATACGGCGCTTCCAAGGCGCCATTAAAATAAAATTTTGAAATTTTAGCGACGCCTGTAAGCGCCGCTAAGATTCAAAAATATTTTAAAATGATAACGGCGCTTTCAAGGCGCCACTAAAATAAAATTTTAAAATTTTAGCGACACTTATTAAGCGCCGCGAAATTAAAAAAATCTGAAATTATTCCACGTTAATTTTTACGGCGCTTTAAGCGCCACAATATGCTCATCAGGCGCCAGGAAATAAATAACTTTCCTGGCGCCTCTTTAACCGCCGCTATATTATCACATTAGCGACGCTTTTAGTGAAGCGCCGCTAATTAAGCGCCACAAAAACATTTTTTTCTTGTAGTGTTAGCAAGCCAAATTCGCTAATTCAATGAGCCAGTTTGTCTCAATGAATGATGGCGGGCATGTGTCCATGCACTCAGACTTAAGTAGACAGAGATTCCTAACAATCACAAGATTCGTCCTTACAATTTGGTAGAGAAAATTCAACAAGGTTGTGATGTTTGGAATTGGTATTTTGTATTTTATGACACAAAACAAGTAAAAAATGTTAGGTAATAATTAATCATGTGAATGAATTCTTCTCTCACAATAATTAACAATCTAATAATTTCATACTACTTAAAAACATTTTTCTTAGTTTATTTTTTCATAATTTTTTAAGTATTAAAAATCTTGTTTTTATATATAACTTTCTAATTTTTGTTTAAACTAGAACACAATAATATTTATTTACTTTGTAAATGAATATAATTTTATTTTTAAAATAATAATTACAAGAGTATTACATCTTTTAATTTCAAAAAAATTATAGACAACATATTTTTTTATATAGTCAAACAAATACTCTTTAATATATATGTATATAAAAATGAATATAATTATATAGCAAAGACAAATAAAAATAGATTTTCAAATATCAAATATAATTGGAAATAAAATAGATATTACAAGAAACAAATAATAATGTTGCACAAATACCAAATTAGAAACCAAGTTTATATAATCACATTGATCAGGGCTGCATCAGCTGCCTATTTGAAAATTACTAACGAGTGTGCCTCTCTTACCTACAAAGTCCACACTTTGGTGCCCTTGGTTCTTTTCAATCCATTTTGTTGCGTATTCATGTTAACTGTGGTTGTCCTGGTGGACGCAACGTAGAAGGGTTAAGTATCAATCTATAACTATTAACATCCAGTTAGTATTGCTCCCTCATATTGGATGGAATGGACTACTACAAGTAACAATAATATTTTATAACATATAAACTGGGTTGAAAGTAATCATGTGACATACT
The DNA here is from genome assembly GCA_031216115.1 of Senna siamea. NCBI lineage: Eukaryota > Viridiplantae > Streptophyta > Magnoliopsida > Fabales > Fabaceae > Senna > Senna siamea. Next base: position 19,603,033 of record CM062356.1, read on the forward strand.
TGCACAAGTAGCAAACACAAGACAACATAGAAGTCGAACGAACTGAAACTTCCCACAATCACAAAACCTCTTGCACAAATGAACTTTACATAGCCAAACAACCTGTTGATTGTGCTGATCATATGATTCTTTTACTTTGAAGCAGGATGTTTCCAAGTTGGATAGTTTGACAAAGCAAACAATCACTTTGGCTACATTCTTTGATATAGAATTTTGAAACTCTTCATAATAACACATGGCCTACATTCAGTTGTGCAACAACTTGCTATTGTCTTTCTGCATAATAAGTAACAACCATATACATGGTTGCTTGCACCAGTTAAGTGATGGGCAAACACCTAACACCTTTGAATGCATCGTTCATGCACTCTTCTAGGTTTGTTGTCATGTGCTCGTAATGTTGACTGTTGTAATATGCTTGAGACCATTTCTCTCGAAGGATCTCAACAATCCAGTCTACAGCTTCATTATTTAGTGCACGGATTGCTCTTAACTAGTTTTCAACAACCCGTGGCTAGTACACATACCTTGTGGATTAGTTTATAAACAAAATTAATCACCTCAAATGAAAAATAAAATAAATAATTACATAATTTTGTTCAAGTAACTTCACTTAAATCCATAAGAAGTTTTTTTAACACCTTATTCTTGTAATAGGTGTTCAAGTTGCTAGTCAAGTGACAGGTACAAAACACATGGTAACCATATGGTGGCCGCCATCTAACTTATTCATCCTCAACTATCACTAGGCATCTTGTACTTCTATCAAATATCAAGCACACATCATTCCTATTTTTGACTACATCTATCTCGACAAAGTCTCTATAGAAACCAAGCTCATGATGATTGTGTTTTCCCTTCTACAATTGCAAATGCTAAAGGGACTATGTGCTGGTTTCCATCTTGTCCTGTAGCTTTCAACAACATATGTTGATATTTTTTATATAGGAAAGTCTCGTCTACTTATACAATCAGTTTCAAGTGGGTCATGTATCAATGTATGGTTTGAAGGCCCAAAATACATGGTGAAAGAATACGATACCTACATCATTCTCTCTCAAACAAGTCTGGAATGAAATAATTGTTCCAGGCAAGAATCTTTGAACAGTGGCCATCCATTTATGTAATTTTTCATATGAAGCTTTCCAATTCCCATAAACTGTGGCTATGGTCTTTTGCTTCCTTATCCATGCCTTACTGTATGAGATAATGAATTGGTACTCATCTTTCACTCTTTGTATAATCTATGAGATAGGAATATTTCGTGCTTGATCCACTATTCCCATAATGCACCTAACTGTGATATCTGAGCTTATGTTCTTGTGGTCTTAGGAGATTAAAGGTGAAACACATGTATGGTCACTAGCATACTTTGTAATTAGCCACATTTAAAGTGTTGACTTCAAACATGCCCTCACCTTCCACTTGCAGCCTTTATTATGCTTGTCACACTTGGTCTCAAAATTACTTCCCGCAAACCTTAAGACCTTATAATTGTATTGACATTTTATTAAATAAATTTTAATTGCCCCCTTAATAAAGTCTTGATTGGAAACACTAAGCCTTTCTTAGATCTTAATCATCCGTCCACACACTAGGCTTATACATCCCAGGCACTTCATCTAACTTGTCGCCCATGGCGACGGTATTTATTTGTGATTGGAATGTAGTGAGGTCAAAATAACTTACAGGTGCACAAGGATCACTATGGTCTCTAGGATTAAATTCTTCTTCATTACCCAGTTCTTCATCCTCATGGTCACCTTGATCATCATTTCCTTCTTTCAGATTATCTTCAATGGTATTCCCCACTAATAAGTCAAATACAACATTGTCCTCTATCATGTCGTATGGAAAAGCCAGTGGCACGTTAAGACATGTTTCAACCACTTCATCTTCTCCCAAAAGTGGAGTACTAATACCATAGTCTCGTGAAGTAGCTAAACTAAGATCAGGCTGATATGGTGAATCAGAGTTTACACTTTCACTTGCCACAACATTAGCACATATCTCAATGCAGGATAGGACCCTATTGCATTGATTGTAACATTCTATCATAGTATCAACTCCACTATTGTCCACCAGTTCAACCAAACTAAATCTCAATGAATTAATATCAAAAGGCATATTGTATATTAATTGTGACACCCTTTGATTTTTAATGAATAAAATTTTTTAACTTATCGAAAGTTATGTCGCACTTAACTTTGATAACTACTAGAGCACTGTTATAGTGAAAACAATACCATTTAACATAATGTCATCTTTATAAATATAAAAGATGATCATGTGATTCATGTTGGATATAAGAAAACAAACTTTAAACAAAAAGAAACAAAGAAACAAGTGTGTTAGAGGATGTTTGGCTAAAACAAGAAAAAACTAAAAAGGTATCGTTGCTAGAAAGAGGGAAACCAAGTGGTCCAATGTGAATGACTCACTCTGTATATAAGCAATCTAACAAATTCACTAATAACATAGGTAAATTTTTTTAACAAATTCACTAATACCATTAGCGATTTTGTTAAGGCTGTAGCATTCCCGACAAATTTGCTAATAGCATCAGTGAATTCCTTAGGCACCTGTGCTATTAGCAAATTTGGTGTAGATGTTGCCGCGTCACGGACGGTACAACGTGAAGCAATCACGGACAGACTCCCTGCAATCACGTACAGAGCAGTTTTATCACACTGATATTTTGTTGGCTTTTCTGTATGAATGACAATACTCTAAAAGTTTATTATGAATTGTATAATCATATCCCTATCAGTCTTATACAAGTGTCTCATTTAATTTCATCACATACAAAATGGCCCTCCTTTTTAGAGTAAACAACACAGTTGTGTTGACTGACATGATAATAAACCTTCAGAGTTTTGTGCAAAATGGCCCTCCCTTTTCAACCAATTTGGTTTTGCTTTGCACGCTTAATAATAGTATGCTCTGCATAGTACTACCTAATAGTATATATATATTCTTCAAAAGCATAAATAAGTAGGATTTGTATTTTAATATCTTTTTATTTATGTTTAAATAAAACAATTTTTTATTTATTCCATCAATTTAAACATATTTTAAAGGAAATAAATATTAAATTTAATTAAAAATTAAAAAAGGTCAAATTTAAAATCTTACTTTTCTTTTTTTTCTTTTCCTTCATTTTTTTCTTAAAATGCCAATAATCTAAACCTTTTTTAAAAATATCCCTTTAAAAAGGCTTTTTAAAAAAAAAGAAAAAAGTCTATCCAAACGGGTCCAATCATTGAAAATAAATATAAAAAATTAATAATATCATGATAAATTATATTAGCAATAATGCAAAAGATAATTATAAAATTATAATTATAACATCAATTAAAATTTCATCTATCTCATTATTTAAAGAACCAAATTAATTAAAAATTAATTTTTTAGAAATCAAATTAAACTATCTTATTTTATAAAATTAAATTATATATATATTACGATCAAATCATTGATTTATTTATATATAAGCAAGTTTAATTTAATTGGTGACAGTTCGTTTCAGAATGAGTTATATAATGAAGCCAGCAATCCAAGTAGTGCACAATGTGTTGAAAGCAGTTGTAAAAGAGTGGTGTTGACATCTTGAGCAGCTAGCTTCTTAATTTATGAGTATTTCTCTCATGAAATTAAAGAAGTTGTTTATTTCTTTTAAAAACACTTAGTTTTAAAAAGTAATATATTTAAAAAATATCAAAAGTACTTTTCAGTAATAGTGAAAATAATTGTGTTCTAAAAACTAAAAATTGGAGCTTCTAGTTTAATCAAAAGTAAAAGTTAAAAATTAAATATTTTATGAAAAAAATACCCATATCTAAATTTTCTTATTTATCACAATATTTTTAACTTTTTTTTCTAAAATCCTTTATAAACACAAATCTCTTATGTATGTATGAATTGTATTTATTCTTTTCTAGAATAATTATGTATATTATTTTGAAACATAGTATATAACATTTATATGTATTCATATTTTTAAAAATATTTATTGTAATTTTATTCTTTATATATTATTTAGTTAATAATAATAACTTAATAAAATTAAGAATAATAAATATTTATAATCATTTATATATTTAAATAATATTAATAGTAAACTAAATTAAGTTAACCATCAAAAGTATTTTTTATACAAAATAGCCAAATATAAACTACCTCTCGGATATGGATAAAAAAAATTTTAACTAAATTAGTTAAACACAAACTGTTTTTCTCTCACAAAATTTTTTTTAAAACTCTATTTAAAAATAAATATATTTGAAAATAATCCCAAATAGATCCTAAAACTCGCCTCCTAGAAGCTTATCAAGGAAGGCTTCCATGGGATTGAAGAGATCCTTGACCTGAGGGTGGAGTACTTAAAGGCTAACTAAGGAAAGTTAGTAAAACAATTATAAGCTTTGCAACAAAGGGGGAAACTCACACCTTCATATGAAATAAAAAAATCCTAGCAGGGAGCCAAAGAGAGAGTTTACAGAGAGCATATATACAAGAGGGTCCCCTTCACACTTCTTTTTCACTTATCTTCTTTTATGCTTTCTTCCTCCAGAAGAGTTTTCTTTTTTCTTTTTCTTTAGAGCGTGTTTGGATAAGGTAAATTTATAGAGGAAAGTAATTTTTTTAAGTATTTTAATTACCATGTAATAAAATTTACTGTTTGTCTTAAAATTGCTTGAACATTTAAATTTTCTGATAATTTAAAATAATTTATTTATATGATATTTACAATTTCACCTACTGTGGTAAAATTTTTTAAATCTCTCGTAAGTATCGTTTTTTTTTTATGTTGTATCTCTTTCTGTTTTGTTAATTTTCTTTTTAATTTTTTTTTCACTGAGTACTAATTGCTTTTTTTTTTCTCGTCCTTTCTTTTCATTTTTTAAATATTTTCTTTCTATTCTTTTGTTTTATTTTTTATTTTAAACTTTGATTCTTTCTTTTTTTAATTAATGAAAATGAGATTCATGTGATCTCACTAATCGATCTTATTTTAAATTATCAAACTAATTTCAAATAATAAAACACATATTGAAATCTAATTATTTGGAAATTAAAAAGTAATAATTTAGAGAAAAAGTATAATTAATTTATAGTAATTCATTGGCAATTCTTATTAATTAAAGTCTAATCATTTGATACTCTCTATGTAAATTTTTTTATTTATTTTTTTGATGTTAATAATTTGGAAAGTTATTCTTTCTCATTTTGAGAAATAATTTAATTATACGGCTCACTATTTTATGGTATAAAATTAAACTTCATAATTTCTTACTACAATGAAAACATAAGTTATAATTGAATTTATTTTGATCAAAATGTGCACTCCAATGATTAAAACATTTTAAATTACTTACAATCTAAATAAGATATTTTAAATGCTAAAAATTTTGAATTTAAGCATTTTAAATTACTTGCTTTATCCAAATAAGATATTTCAAATGCTAAGTATTTAAATTGTAGTAATTCAAATTACTTGCATTTAAAATCTCATGAAATTTAAAATGCTACTATCCAAACACAACCTTAAGTTAGTTTTCTTCTCCTGTTAGGCAAGATTTTCTTCTTCTACTATCCTTTGATTTTTGAAGATACTATTAAATATTGACAATAAATCTTCGTATCTACAACAATTGAAGTTATAAAAGGAAAATAAGTTATAAAAGTTATATCCTCGGTGAGAATTAGAGAGGTTTGTTGCCTCTCCTAAAAGTTGTGTGGTCTTTTATTTTGATTGTTACTATATCTGCTTCTAAGAGTGCACACATATGTTTTCTTTGTACGATTTTTTAGTTTTGTTACATTATTGTACGGTCTCAATGTCTTATTCTGATGAACAAAATTACTTTTTTGACAAAAAAGAGAAAAAACTCTCTTCTCCAAATGTTTAGAGACATATTTGAAGTTCAAATAATATTATTATAACTGAAGAATGACTATGCTAATAAAGAAGTTCATATGGAGCTTTTGACATTGAAAATCCTAATGTAAAAAAATTAAAAAAATGTGTTGAAATTTTGAACTATTTTATATGAACTTTTTTATTAACTTAAATATTCTCTAACAATAATAATTTTGGTATGATTTCATATATAAATTTTTTATTAATGACATATATAAATATTATTTTTTAAAATTATATTAATTAATAAAAATAAAATGTAAAATTAAAAGAAGAAAGAAAAAATTAAAAATTCATGTAAAATTAAAGAAGAAGAAAAAAATTGATGTAGAATATCAAATTATGCTCGGATTTCCCAAACTGGCCCACAAGTTGTTTCATTCAACAGGGCAGTTGGTATATAGTCAATTAATCAAATAGAATTAAGTCATTAATTTCTAGAATTTTGAATTGACATTTACTTTAATTTACATATTTTTTTCAGCTCAATAAATCTTTTTCCGAGCATGTCTATCCCCAATCTGAAGAAATTGTCTCATCACTTACGTCACTTTCATTGTCTATCTCCACCATTTTGCATCTGAAGAAGCTAAGCATGTTCAGTTTACATCATTGATTAGCGAAAGACCACACATATTAAAGGTGACGGAAAGTTGAAAGTTGAAACTATGAAAATAAAGAGGCAACTATGTGTGTGTGTTAATTAATAATTATTATTTTGCCGTCATAGTCGTATATGCCCTACCAATTCTAACTTTTATTGATTTTCCAATAGTGATGGTCATTATGTAAATTGTCAGAGGGTTAAAATTAAGTTTACATGACAAAGTAAGTGGATAGAAATAAATTTATACACTTAATTGTTTTATTCATAAAATTTTTTCTATCTATTTGTATTTTTTAATAAATTATATTCTCTTATCTTAAAATTATATTTTTTTAATTTTTATTTTAAAAAATTATACTCTTTTTACTTTAGAAATAAAAAAAATTATAATTTTATTTATTTTGACCAAACTCTTCTTATATTTATTATTTATATAATTAAATATTTATTTGAATAACATAAAAATATATTTTGTTATTAAAAATAAAATAAATTTATTCTTTTTAACTCAAAATAAATAATACTAAAATATTATAATTTTTGAAAAAATATTTTATAATGAACTATAATATTTTTAGAATATTGATAATATCATTAAGGGTATTATAGTCAAAATAAATGAAAATATAAATTTTTTAATCATTCAAAAAATGAGAATGCAGATTTTTAAAATAGGAAAAATAAAAGTATAATTTTGATATCTCTCAATAAAAAAAAATGTAATTTGTCCATCTTTTTTACAAGTTTTGTTAATGTTAAGTATTCTATCAACTAATTAAAAAAATTTTAACGACTGGACTAAAATCACTGGTTAAGAATTAGCAAAAAGATCAAATTTAATTATATGCAGTTATTTATATATTTTTTATTAAAATAAAATATATAAAAAATTAAAAAAATTAATTATAAAATAAATAAATTATAAAAATTATATACTTATCAATTGATAATTAAAAATTTGATAAAAAATATAAAAATCATACTTACATTTTTTTTTTTTAGCGAAACCCTCCTTTTATTCATATATATATATTTTTTTTATTTTCTTATGGCCGACTGGGGAACCCCACAACCTGCTGAACCGGATCTTTTCATTAAATATAAAATTATTATCCTGCATCGTTGCATCACCATGCACTCAAGACCCACACATAATTATCCACCTCAATGAAGTCATTGTCTTTTTCCAAGATTTGGTGGGAAAATAGCTACAATGAATAACAATTGACATTTATATTTTTGGTTGTCTTTTTATAATATGAAGGATGAACTCGTAGTTTTATATTTTTTTGGCAGTGTTTATAATTTTAAAATTTTTAATTTTACATATATAAATGTATTTTTAAATATTTGATCAAGCCAATCAATTTTTAAGTGACGGTTACACTACTAAATTTCTTTATCGAATCGCTGGCTGATTGGAATTTAAATACTATAGTCAAAATGATTGATTGGATTTGTTTTATGTAAAACGTGGGAAACGTGGGAATTGAAAACGGCGGGAGACACTCTTATCCACAAAATATATGTCGACGTGGTTTACCCTCCAACATGTCTGATGACTACCGAACCAATATGGTCCTTGCCCAATTGCGCTCGTCATATACCAATCACTATAACTTATCGTTTCCAAATTCCACATCTGTTTTATTAATTTAAATCTTTTTACTCTCTCTAGTATTTTAAAAATTTTATTTTATAAAATACTTCACAAGATTTTTTTCGTCGTTTTCTTGTTTAACATTTTCTCGCCAAACTTCAAACTACAAATCAAAGCTGCTTTTATAAAAGGGAAATCCTTATGGAATATCGGGCTTTCATTTGACCCAGTATACATATGTTGCTTCGTTGAAAATTTTTAGAGTAAATTATACTAATATTTTTTATGATTTAGTTAAATTAAATTTATTATTATTTTAGTTTAAAAAAGTATACCTACCTCTCTTTTAATTTATTTTTTTAATATTTTAATATAAAATAAAATTATAATTTTACTTTTAATATATCAGTATATGTAGTTAAATTTACATTAATTTTTAACATGTGATTTTTAATATAATTGTAAAAATAATTAAGTAATTTTATTATTTTAAAATAAATATATATGATATAAAATATTAATTTTATTTGATAAAATTAATTATAATTAAGGCTTGTACAATATATATTAAATTTTAAAGATATTGGATGTAATTTTTTAATTAAATTAAAACGATAATAAGTATAATTTTATTAAATTTAAGGGATATTTGTGTAATTAACTTAATTTTTCTTGTTAATCCTTTCAATGAATGGCTGAAGTTGAATGACAAATGATATTTGATGTTGACCTAGCAACACAGAGGTGGACGGAAGGGTTTGAAAATTAATACAATATAATTGAAGACAGATCAGAGATGTGTCAAAGTAAAGGTGGAACATCAACCTCAAAAGTAATTTCATTGCAGCTAAATTATACATCAAAGACAAAATAAAATCATAGTCCTAGAAAACACGTGCTAGCATATTTTTGCATGTGCTTGGTAGCTAGAAGACGTATACACAAAGTTCAATACTTAAAATATGACTTCTTCGGTACTCAATGCAGTCTTGAGAAATTTCAAGAAAGTAAAATAAGAGGCAAAATGAATTATTATTTAATTTTATCCTCTAACAGCTGTTAATTTATATTTTGTTCAAATATTAACTTATGAGAATTAAGTATTATTAACTTTATATAATGTTAAAAGATAAGTGTTATATTTTAAAAATTTATGTTTTAATATTGCAATTAAATTTTAAGTCATAAGGGATTTGGATTTTGATATTATAATATTAGTACATAAATTCTAATTGACACATAATTTTTTAAAATTAAAACAAAGAATATTAATTCTTTTTCTTACTTTTGATAAAGTTTTACTAGAAAGTAAATATTTTTACTTGATTTTACTTTTAAAAAAGTTTTTCTTTTTTATTTCATATAAAACTTTATAAAAAATTTTAAATAAAAAATTAGAGTTGTTAGATATATTTTTTGTTATATAAATCAGATTTTTATTTGGAGCAGCAGTTTTAACCGCTGCTAGAAGAAAAAAAAAATAAATGCACATAGCGCTCGTGCTTGGGATCAAGGTTTAAAATGTATGATTCAGAAATCAGCCTGACCCCCATACAAAAAAATATTAAAAAATTGTGGGTGTTATATATGGAACTATTTTGAACTCTCTGATCACAATTTACAAGATTCTAATTCTACTTGTCACACTATAATTAAAAATTCAAGAAAAGTAATCTATGACAAAAAAATCACTGTTAAACTATAAATGGATGGTCTAGATTTATATAGAAATTATTGATACGAAATTAATATAAATATTATTATATATTTATAATAAATTATTAATATTGCATCAGTTTATATCTCTGATCAATTTCATTATATAAGATGTTAGAGTTTATACATATATATTGTTTAATATCCTTATATTTTTGAAGGTTTTTTTTTAATTTAACCGTTATATTGTATAAATAATTACGTTGCATGTCAAATTATATGATTAATAGCTGTGTAAATTTAACAAGTAATTGAATAGCCCTTTATATTTAAAAATTTTATTGAAATTAATTTTTTAATATAGTAATATAATATAAAATAATATTGATTAAATTAATGTCAATTTTTTTAGTCATGATGTTTATTTTTAGAAATTTATCTAATGTTGAATTTAATAAAAAAATTTACAATATAAAAATTACTTAATAACATATAAGTAACTTTAATTGACACTTATGTTAATTAACATATTATTATATATACCTTATAATTATGTAGTTAACTGTGGCTACAATTAAATTTTTGTCCTTTAACTTCATATGATTAATTTTTAATTTTATCTTTTATCTTTATCAATTAATTTTTTTTTCTGACCAAAATGTCATCTGTGTATGTGTATATATATATATATATATCAATGATAACAACAAAGTCATATATATATATATATATATATAAAGTTTATGTAAAATTATTTTTATCAAAATATAAATTAAAATTTATGTAAAATTACTTTTATCAAAATATAAATATTTTAATTTAATATGAGGTTTTAATTTCTCTTATTTTTTTGATCCTCTTTTAATGACAATTTTGTTGAGGAACCATGGGATTGTGAAAAGAACTTGCGTTGCACAGTCCCACTTAGCTAATTGTGGGATTATGGTGACGCGCGTACTTACTTTTGGATAAGACACATTCATATTTTGGCATGTGATAGAGAAATTTGGATGGTGGTTTATGAGTTATTGCTGAATTGAAATGCACGCTAAGGACGTATTATGCAAACACACGCCAACTTGGCAACTTTTCTGCCACAATTATTGTACTTTTTTTTATGTAAGCGTATAAATAAAATGAGATGTTTAGAAATAGTTTAAATTTTACTCGTATAAAATTTTATTTAAAGTTAATTTATTTATTAAATAAATAAATTTAAACATAAAATTAAACTTATTTAATTAAATGAGTTAAATTTAAAAAGTTAATGTTCAACCTATTTAATTTATAAATAATTTGTTTAAAAATAAAATAATATATATAATAAATATTTATTTTATGTATATTTATTTTTGAATTTTTTATATTTATTATTTTGTATAAACATATCATTTTGTTATTAAAATGTTTGAAAGGATAAAATTTATATATTAATATAATATATAAAATAATTTTTATATAATCAATTTACATTTAATTAAATACTCTTATATGATTAATTTTTAAATATTAAATTTTAGAATCATATATTTATGATCTATAATTTTTTTAATTAATTATAACTTATTATACTCATTTAATTTATTTGTATATAATTTAATATGAGCTATACGAGTTAGACCAAGCTTTCATTTAACAAATTAGTTAAGTCTAATATAAATTTTAAATTCATTTCACTTAAATAAAATGAGTTTGAATAACTAATTTATTAAATGAGTTGACATTAAATTTACTAAAACTCAGCTGGACTCGACTTATTAGTTTGACTCGTTTACACCATAATTTTATCCTTTAATCATAATTAATCATATTCTTCATAAAATCATATATATCCCACAAAAAAATAATTCACAATCTTATCAAACTGTTTAAATGCCGTCTCCATGCAACTCTCATTTTTTGCATTTATATTTACATATTCTATCATTATGTGTTCTGTTGTGATATGTCCATATCTTCATATAGAAATTTTTTTTTATTAAATTAAAATGAATTAATAAAATTAAAATATTATTTTAAATTTTATATGTGATGTTCATGTGACATTTAAAATAATAAAGTATTATTTTCTCTTAATATATATATATATATATACATATATATATGTATGAATGTATGTATGAGTTTTTGCTGTCATGATTGCGCCCCCTCGTTGATTTCTCCAATATTTTTATGTTCAATACATAATAGAGAATTATTTAACTTATCGCACTTTTATTATGTATTATAACTTTCATTATATTTTCTTTCTTTCACTCATTTTTATTCCTTATATAGAATATTTATTTTTATATAATATATATATGAAAGTAATTTTTTAAAAGACTTCAAAATCATCATAATACAAATATTGATTATTTAATTAATAAGTTAATTAAAGACTAAGAAGAGAAAAAGTTGCCTTTTACCTTGTACAGGAAACCTTTGTATAAATAAATATTATAACTAAAATGAGGAAATTAATATACCTATAAGAAAAATTCAAGTTTACTTGAATAATATCAAAAGGAAAAAAACTATAAAATAAAAATATATAATATACAAAAGTCAAATACAAATAAAGGTCATGAAAGGGAGAGGAAGGCCACGTATATTATATATATGTGCTCCATTAATTCTTATATTCTTCCAAAATTAAGTAACGATTGGCATATATTATATAGAAGAGCCAACTAGATTACCCTTAATTCTCTCATATTCAATTTATTAATTAAGAATTGTTGACTGGGTTTTGGTCTAAGTTTGAATTGTAATTTTATTAGTTTTTTTATTTAATTAAGTCCCAGAAACATTCTAAAACAATATGTAAATCATAATTTTGTAAAATGAATAAATACATAGTACGTAAATGATGAAATCTTAAATCATAATTGGCAGAATCTTGAGGAATGAGCCTCTTAACTAGTTTTTCCTGTTTCGCTCTCCTTTCCTCGTTAAAAACAAAAGATGGCGTGGCCAACTCTTGCCGACCAAGCCATATATGTCCACAAAAAAACGGCGCAACATGCAACACACTTCTTTTGATTTTAATTATTTGGATTTTGGATGTGCATGTAAACCTTTACTTTTTATTTGTTTGATTGGTTTGAGAAATTTAAAAAAAATTTTAAATTAAACTATTCACATCAATTTAATATAATATTATTTTTATTAATTTAATTTTATAATATCAAATCAAATAAAATTATAAATAATCAATTTTGAACTATTTAATTTAAATAATTTAAACATTTTTAACTTATTAATTTTATACATTTAAATTAATAAAAAAAATAAAATAATTATTTTTATTATATAAATATAAATAAATAACAAAAATATCAATAACATTTCATTCATTAACAAGATTAAACTATAGATGTTATTAACTAATACATATTCAGATACTATTAAAAAAATAAGTAAATAATAATTATATTATTTTTTTAAATTTAGTTCAAATAATTATCAAATCAAACTGGTTTCAAAATTAAATTTTTTAAAAAATATAATATAGGATTAATTCAATTTTTCAAATGCACATTTTAACATTGCTCATTAAAAAAACTAACCTAATACATGTAAAAAGAAAATTAGAATATTAAAGTAAAATAATTTAATATAATTTATTCTGATATTATAAACATTATATATACATATGAATCACTTTATAAAAAATAAACAATCACAAGTTGAAACAAGAATTTTAAAGATAATATGTTTAATATAAAAGAAAATTTAATATAGATAACATGCATATTACAATTATATATAAGTAATTTGGTTTGATTTTTTGATACACTAAATTACAAATTGAAAGAACTCATTCAAAAAATACTTAAATCAAATCAATTTCTATCCATTTTATTTACTTTTTACTCAATTTAATTACGAGAGGTCAATTTTAATCTATTTTAAACACCTAACTTTAATTACTTGATACGAAGAAGTTGAAATTATTAACTGCACTTTTCAATCCATCAAAACGATTATTTGAATATGTATTAGTTAATAACATCTATAGTTTAATCTTGTTAATGAATGGAATGTTATTGATATTTTTGTTATTTATTTGTATTTATATAATAAAAATAATTATTTTATTTTTTTTATTAATTTGAATGTATAAAATTAATAAGTTAAAAATGTTTAAATTATTTAAATTAAATCATTTAAAATTGATTATTTTATAATTTAATTTGATTTGATACTATAAAATTAAATTAATAAAAATAATATTATATTAAATTGATGTGAATAATTTAATTTAAATTTTTTTTTAAATTGCTCAAACCAATCAGACAAATAAAAAGTAAAGGTTTACATGCACATCCAAAATCCAAATAATTAAAATCAAAAGAAGTGTGTTGCATGTTGCGCCGTTTTTTTGTGGACATATATGGCTTGGTCGGCAAGAGTTGGCCACGCCATCTTTTGTTTTTAACGAGGAAAGGAGAGCGAAATAGGAAAAACTAGTTAAGAGGCTCATTCCTCAAGATTCTGCCAATTATGATTTAAGATTTCATCATTTACGTACTATGTATTTATTCATTTTTACAAAATTATGATTTACATATTGTTTTAGAATGTTTCTGGGACTTAATTGAATAAAAAAACTAATAAAATTACAATTCAAACTTAGACCAAAACCCAGTCAACAATTCTTAATTAATAAATTGAATATGAGAGAATTAAGGGTAATCTAGTTGGCTCTTCTATATAATATATGCCAATCGTTACTTAATTTTGGAAGAATATAAGAATTAATGGCTTAGCTTTGTCTGCAGCATATATATATATATATATATATATATATATATATATAAATATAAAAGAATTTAAAGATGGAAAAGTTGACGAATCTTATTGGATATATAAGATTAGTAACTTTCATATCTAACAATGGAGACTCCAGAATATATATATATATATATATATATATATATATTTATATATATAAAATATACATGGCCTTCCTCTCCCTTTCATATGACCTTTATTTGTATTTGACTTTTGTATATTATATTATTTTTCTTTTATAGTTTTTTCCATTTTGATATTATTCAAGTAAACTTGAAATTTTCTTATAGGTATATTAATTTCATCATTTTAATTAGTTATAATATTTATTTATACAAAGGTTTCCTATACAAGGTAAAGGGAAAAATTTTCTCTTCTTACTCTTTAATTATCTTATTGATCAAATAATCAATATTTATATTATAATAATTCTAAAGTCTTTTAAATAATTACTTTCATATATATATTATATATAAAAAATATTCTATATAAGGAGAAAAATGAGAAATATAATGAAAGTTATAATACATAATAAAAGTGTGAGAAGTTAAATAATTCTCTATTATGTATTGAACATCAAAATATTGGAGAAATCAACATGTTAAAGGATCCATGGACATTAATAAAGCATTCGAACTTGTGATGCTTAATTGGCAACTTCAATAAGTGCAAATGTGAGGCCGTTTTGGACACCCTTTTTGGTTACCCTATACCACATACATGTATATATACATGGCTCGACGTTGTTGGAAATTTGAACCCATGTTCACTGGATCTTCATGATTTCAAATTAAAAATGTGAAGAAAACATACACACACACACACACACACTCAATTAGTTGGCAAATAATATTAACTGACTTAGTAATTAAAAATTATTAAAATGATGATTTTTTTAAAATATTAAATATGCTTTTAAAGTTATATTTAGTGACCTATATAAATTATTTTTTTATGTTGTATCATTTTTATTTTTCATGAATATCTTTCTTTAAGTATTAAAAAAATTCATCAACCAATTAAAAAATAAAAAATTTAAATATCATTTTTATATCTCTATCATTAGATTATCCAATAAAAAAATGACATGTATATAATTTATATAACTTCTTTTTTATAATTTGTTCTTTTTTTTATAAGTTTATATATTTTATTATGATTAAATATATAAAAAATTTAATATAAGTCTAATTCATTAAAAAAAACTTGAGCAAGTATTCTAGAGCATTAGTTAACAAAAGACAATATCTTTTTGCAAATTCTAATATCTAATTATATTATAAAAAATCTTGGATCACTAGATTTCAGTCATACTTATAATATTTTTGTAATCTTCTGGTCACAAAATTTATATTATATAATATAAAATATAAAATAAATATATAATGTGAAAAAAGAGAAAAAAAAATAAAAAAAATAAAAAATAATTATATATATCTATATTATAATAGTTCTAAATTTTTGCAATAATCTTATAAAATAATTTATTTTATCATATAAAATATATAATATAAGAAGATAAGAGAGAAGATTAAAATAATAAAAGATTAAAACTTACAAAAAATAAGTAAATTAAATAAATTTTTTAATTCAATTTATTATTTTAAATAATAATAATTATTATTTTATATTATATTTTAAAAATTAAAAAAAAAAGCATACTACATTTAAAACCTGTAATATATATATATATATATATATTATGACTTAAACTAGAAAAACATGGGTATTTCGTAAATTACATTGTGCATCAGGCGGCGGATTCTGTATTGTGATTTGTCAGCGGTTATGGGCACCTGCCATTAGCAAAGACAGGCCGGCGACACTTAAATAATTGAACAAAGCTAAACACTACACACTTCTGAATACCTTTCTTCATAATCATACCTTTTATATATATTTCTTTTACTTACTTTTCCACTTAATTAATTTGTTTACGACACAAAAAACACAAATACAAAATTAATTAAACAAGGAACACCCCTACGTAATTTATTTATTTTTTATTAAACAATTTCAAATCCCAGAAAAACTGCTCTCTCTGCAACGCACGCACAAAGACAGCGACGCACAGACACCAAGACCCACTCAACCAAACATCCCAACATATAATAGAGATTCAACTATAATTAAGTCACGTGGCTGAAAAACTCTACCGGCGTTCTGTAGCCACGTTGTAATTTGCGCACGCGTTTTTCGTGCGCTTTTTATCTCCCTCTGTGGGCCCTCTCTCAAGTGTCAACCATCAAATAAAAGTTCACGATTTCTGAACCATCGCTCGTATTGATTAAGTTGATTTTTATTAATTAAAAAAGTATTTAATATTTTAAAATATGTAAAAATTAATAAAAATAATAATTTTTAATGTTTAAAAATTATATCAATAAAACTTTAAAATTTATTATGTTTTTTTATTTAAATATTAATTAAAAAGTTCATATAATAAATAATTAAAATTTTCAAATCTAATTGCCACCTGTTTACCAGTAGAGCCCACTGTTTGCTTTCCCAACATCCACACATATACAGAGATGATAGATTACTCTAATTATTTCCAATCCTCCCAACTCCCAAGTCCCAATTATATATAACTTGTACCAAACCCTCATTTCCTCCTCACCCTCACAGCTAGCCTTTTCCCATATTCCTTCTCACTCTTCAGTTTTTAAAATTTGTAAAGCGACGCAAGAATGTGTGTTGAGGCTTCTGGGTTGGCAGAAACCATGTCTTTCACTCTCTGCTTCATCTTCTTTTCCTTCACTGCTCTCTTCTCTGTCTTCTCCTTCCTCATCTTCATCACCAGGATGAAGCCCTGCTGTAACTGCGACATCTGTCGGGCCTACCTAACCGTCAGTTGGGCTCATGAATTCGGTAACCTCTGCGATTGGTACACTCATCTTCTCCGCAACTCCCCCACCGGAACCATCCACGTTCATGTGCTCCGTAACTCCATCACCATCAACCCCGATAACGTTGAGTACATGCTTAAGACCAGGTTCGATAACTACCCCAAAGGAAAGCCCTTCTCCACTATCCTCGGCGATCTTCTTGGCCGAGGAATTTTCAATGTCGACGGCGACTCCTGGATGTTTCAACGCAAAATGGCAAGCCTCGAGATTAGCAGCGTCGCGAATCGATCCTACGCGTTGGAGATTGTCACTCAGGAGATCCAAACACGCTTGATTCCTCTCCTCGCTTCAACCGCCGCCGGTGCGCGTGAGGGGGTGTTGGACCTGCAAGACATTTTACGGCGATTCTCATTTGATAACATTTGCAAATTCTCCTTTGGGTTAGACCCTAGATGTCTCCTCTCCCACCTTCCGTCGTCGAGTTTCGCCGATGCGTTTGACCTCGCGTCGAAGCTGTCCGCGGAGCGAGCAATGATGGCGTCGCCGATAATCTGGAAGATCAAGCGGTTTCTCAACATAGGATCTGAGAAGAAACTAAAGGAAGCAATCACAGTAGTAAACGATCTAGCAGAAGAGATGATCAAACAGTCTCGTGAGGTGGGCTTCTCCACTCGAAAAGATCTTCTCGCCAGATTCATGAACTCGGTCAATGACGACAAGTACCTCCGTGACATCGTCGTCAGCTTCCTCTTGGCAGGTCGTGACACCGTGGCAGCAGCGTTGACCGGATTCTTCTATCTACTATCAAACCACCCGCGGGTCGAGTCCTTGATCCGGGATGAGATGGAAAGGGTCATGGACCCGGGTCAGGAGGTGCCCAGGTACGAGCAAATGCGTCACATGCATTACCTGAACGCAGCGGTTCACGAGAGCATGAGGCTGTACCCGCCGGTTCAGTTCGATTCAAAGTTCGCCGTGGAGGATGACGTGTTACCGGACGGGACGTTTGTAGGGAAGGGGACTAGGGTTACGTACCACGCATATGCAATGGGTCGGATGGATCGGGTATGGGGCTCCGATTGTCTTGAGTTCAAACCCGAGAGGTGGCTGCGAGACGGTGTGTTTGTGCAAGAGTGTCCGTTTAAGTACCCTGTGTTTCAGGCGGGGCTTAGGGTTTGTTTGGGGAAGGAATTAGCTCTTGTGGAAATGAAGTCTGTGGTAGCTGCGTTGGTTCGGAGGTTTGATATTCGAGTCGTGGGACCCAATCAGGAGCCCCGATTCGTGCCGGGGCTCACTGCCACCGTGAGAGGTGGTCTTCTGGTTCAAGTTCGTGACAGAAAAGGGTAAGGTGATGGTTAGATCGAAATTCAATACTACTTGATTGTGAATCACGGTGCCAAAAATTTCGATACTCTCATGTGAAAAAGTTAACATAATTAAGGCTATAATTATGATATATATATATATATATATATAAATGTATATATATTTATATATTTTATTTTTTCACATGAGAGTATAATGAATTAATGATTCTAGAACGAAATATATATATGATGTGCTAGAAGGGAGTCCATCGTTTGGTTATACGGGACGACTATAATTATGAGAAGTGTAAAGCCAAATTTACGTGAACTAAAGCTGTGAAAAATGAAAATCCTCGAGGAGGAAACCAAATTATGTAAATAATATCGTTGCTGCATTAGAAGTTCTTTCCAATTTTTTATTTTTCCCTTTCATCTAGTTGGTGTAAATTAATATATATATTCAGGTATTAATTTATAGATTTGCGGTAGTTTTCTATATATATGTCATCAATTTCTATTGGAATAAGATATAGGGTAATAAGTTTGGATTTAAGGAGTTAGAAAAAAAATAAGATTTTAATATTAAAAGTGTTTGATCTAAATGTAAATTAAAGAAGATACTAAAATTATTTTTTTTACTTTTCATTTAATTTTCCTCAATCTAAATAAACATAATCTTGTTGCAGGACTTGCAAAGCTAGGTGTTTTTGCTCATATGAATAGGATTGCTCTAAATGATTTTAGATTTTAGATTTTAGATTGCATGACTTAGCTCCTATTGCAGGTAATCGTTTGAATTCTTAATTGGTTGGTTTGACGTGTGTGGGCAAATAAGAGAAAGAATATTACGATAACAAAGAAAAGAAAATCCAAAGAGAATATGGTAGAATGGGAATAATGAAAGAAGACTCGGGAAGTTTTCCTTTACGTTGTTTGTAAGTATGTGTAAAGAAAGTTAATGCACCCATATTGCTCTTGTTAAAAAAAAATGAAATAAATAGGTCAAATTAATTATACCATGCCTGAATTACTTTCTGCTTTACTTAATACATGTATCTAAAACTTAAGATGGAATAAAATGAGGAATCATGGGTTCGAATCCTCATTCTTCCTAACTTCTAAATCATAACAAACAAACAAAACATTCAAATATTGATATTTCTAAAATCGTTAATAGAAAACTTTATATATTCCATAATTAATGAAAATCCTAAGTCCACCCACAATTATTCACATGCACTTTACTCTTTTCAGTCATCTGACTTTCCAGCGTTACTAATTAATAGCTAAATCCACTCAGTTGCACAGAATTATAACTCTATACTCATAGCATTTCCTACACACACACACACACATATAGCTCCATCTATTACTTTATGTTGCTCTCCTGATCCATGCATCCAAATCAGCGTTCTTGAGATTTAAAAGAATCTTTACCTGTATTTGTAAACAAGAGAAAATTAAAGTTGATAAATATGGCCTGACTGACCGTGTCCTGACCAATTATATTTTCGCATGACCCTACTCTCATGAACCAGACATAGGGGATCGATTCCTTGCACTCATGCATACAAAACAGCCTCTCCTCCTCTCCTCATATATATGCATTTTTTGTGTTGCTTCCTGTACAGATTCCAAAGACCTAGTCTTCGTGCTTGATATGCTTTGATGATTTGCATTATCAAAGGTAACTAGTTCATTATATATCTATATTATAATAATTTTAAAGTTTTCTAATCAATGGTCTCAAAAATTATATATTATATATAAAATAAAAAAAATATGTAATATAAAAAAAATAAAATAAAGATAGTGAGAAGTTAAAATATAATAGTAGAGAGTTAATTAATTTTATATTATTTAATTTATTATTTTAAAATATAATAAATATTATTTTATATTATATTTTATAAAAATGTTAGGTTGAGTTCAGTGTACGTGGCTACATTCATGTGTTTGGGTGTTCCCCACTCATCAATAATCGACAGGATGAACTTTGAAACACGAGGAAATGAGTGATTCTCAAATCTCTGAGTGTTTAATTTTGCCCATACTGCACCAGCATGCACTACTATATGTACAAGGTCGTCAGTATACAACGAATCACGCATTCTTTTGCAATATCCACATCTCTCTCAATCTTATAAATTATCATCTCCTGTTAATTAAGTTATTAACCAACAACAAAAAAACTTGTGTAATCAATGTACGAATAATCATGCACTCTTTTATTTCTTCAATATTAAAAAAATCCATTAAATTAATAATTAAATTTATATGTAATTTTTCGTATCTTTTTATAAGATTTTTTAATTAAAATAAAACATATAAAAATTTTTTACAAAAAGAATCAATCATATAAAAAATAAGTTGTATAACTGTACACATATTAATTTTTTATTAAAAAATTAATAATAAAAATGTAAAACCAGCAAATAAATTTTCTCTTTAAATTAAAGAGATGAGTCCAATCAATTCTCTAGAATATACTAGGTTCAATTTACGTATGTTTTCTCATATAATATATAATTATAGCCCTAATGAAAGGAATTTTTTAATGCGGAAGTATAGTACTCCACCTGCATATATTATGTCCCAACGTGTGTGTGTGTATATAAATATATATATCTGTATATATGCTGACTTGGAATACTTTTTAATTTTCACACACAAATGTGTATTTTTTTAATTTTTAAAATATAATATAAAATAATTATTATTATAATTTTAAAATATTAAATTAAATAGTAAACATTTATTTAATCTATTAATTTTTTATATAATTTTTTATTTTTTTTTATTTTTGTATGTCTTTACATTTTTTATTTTTTATACTATTAATCAACGGATTCAGAACTATTATAATATATATATATATATATTTATATGAATGTATGCTGGGTTGGAATACTTTTTTTCATACACATTTTTATGTTTTAAATTAGTTGATAATTAGGAATCCAAGTGAAGATATCGATAGGGAAAGGAAAAAGAAAAAGCGAAATTGGGGTTAATATATATGAATCAATTACGGGAAAGGATGGAAATTATGATAATAAAAAATTATTTATATTCTTTGATAAATATTGCTAAAATAAAAGCCCAGGTAGGTCAAGTTTTTTAACCGTAAAATAATAATTAAAAAAATTATCATATGCAAACCTCAAGTTTTTCATGTACAAACCCATATATATATATATATATATATATGACGTGGAAAGGTTTGTAAATGTGAAGCAGAAAAAGATGAGGATGCGGATGACTATTCTAATAGTAATTAGCAACAGGATTTATTCCACTTTTACTGTGTTGAAAATATATAGGGCGTTGCGTTTATGATACGGAATCCTATATTTATGGGTGAAATGCTAATTATTTGCTCTTAATTTCCTTATATGTATATATATAAAAATAAACTTACGTTTCTCATTCTGATTAAGATGATTATATATAATAATAATTTCTTTTCCCTTCTGATGCTATATATACTGCTTTTGCTTAATTATCATGTGCTACCTTGTTCTGCCCATTAATTTGTCATCTTTAACAGCTGTGCGTAATTTTAAAATTATATATATATATATATTTATATAATCCATTTTGAAACGTGAGCTATTACAACTAATTTAAAGTTCACCTACTGCATTATTACTTATTAGAGGACCATTCAAGTGGTCCTTCATGTTAAAACTTTGACAAAAATTCAAAGAGAAATAAAAGCTATATTTGTATATAGTTATCTCAAGATAGCATTGTGAACTCATTGCTTACATGATATTAATTAATTTTTTTAACTAAAATTAAACCCACATGTGAATTGCAAATTAATGATATCATCACAGGCTTAATTAGTTGGACTTAATTAATGCAGTCTAGTGGCTTTTACACAGAAATTTGTCATAATCCAAAAATGGGGTTAAACTTGGTAGAGTGAATAATTAACCCTACACACTAGTCTAGTCTGCATTGCAAATTATATAATTAAACCATTTGGAATTTGGATGCATGCATGATTTTTTTTTTCATCACAAACAATTCTATTTGTGGTATTTTCAAATATTAAAATTAATAAATAAATTTTTTAATAAAAATTTAAACTTCAATTTTTTATCTTGTAAAAGAGTAATCTCTTCTGTTAAAGTTAATTCTCATTGATTAAATGTATAATTTTTAATTTGATGCAAGATGAATAATGCATAAATTAATTAAAGGGCAAAAAAGAAAGGGAAATTAATAAATCAGATTCATGTGTTTCAAAAAATAAATATATCGAAGGGTTAATTTCCTTTTTAATATTGAACAAAATCAAATCAAGGATAACGTAATTATTGCAAAAGCCGAAAAAGGACGTTCCTGCTCAGAAAGATAAAAGATTCCTTCTTGTTGTTGCTACTGTTATTACTAAAGCATCATGTTTTTAATTTGGCAGAGAGTAAGAAAATCATCGCTTTCAGAAGATAAACGTTAAGCGCACTAAAGAAATTAGAAACGGCCATAATGTCGACATCTTTAAACATTATAAGACATATATTCATGCAAAAATTAGTATCATTTATATATTTTTTTATAAATAATTTTTTTTAAACAATTCAAACTGCATGGTTGGTCAGTTGTTATAAAAATTTTCTCTATTTATTATGTTTTTATTGAAAAATTGTATTTAAACTTGGTTCTGTACATATATAATTATTCTGCATGTCCTCTTTTGGGTTTTGGACCAGGAAATCCACCAGTGAGAGCCTGACGAATAATCACTCAAATATTATGAGATTCATTCTTATCTTCTTAAGATAAACTTGAGAGACATGATTAAAGTAACAGATTATTCAGCATGCCCTTTATATTGTTAAAATAGGTGTTAATTTCTTTTGCTTTCAATTAGGTTTTAACTTCAAACCGAACCAAATTAATTGATTAACTTGCTGTTTGATAATTGTGGTCCACATTGAGTTTTTGAACATACGTTTCTAGAATATAACTATAAGCAATCATGCATGTGATACTGATCAGTGTTATATATTATTATTATTTTTCCTAATGTCTTAACCCTAATTATAAAAACCTTAATTGAAAATCTATATAAGCTTGCCAGGTTTTAATTAGTCCATCATTTTTTCTTTTTCAATTATACTTATATATATGATATTTGCAAATCCAAATGCAAATAATAAAGATACAAGAAATTTGTCTTTGTTATTAAAAAGGATAATTATTTTATTTTACAATTGATCCTTTAAATTTTGAAAATTTCAATTTAATTTCTCAATTAATGACTTATTTGTAATTAATCTTATTCCTTAATCTTTGTTAAAGTTATAAGTTTAATTTTTTTAATTCAGGTTTATTTTTTTACTCAATTTTTTGAATAATCAAATTACCTTTATTCCATATTTAATTGACCTCGTAAAATTCCACATTAAATAATATTATTGGTCCAAATTAATTCATTTTAATTATATTTGATATAATCAGCCTACTTTATTAAATTCATATATTTACTTCTTTTAACTACTTTTTTTAGTTTTCAAATTATTTATCTTTATTATTTAACATATCGTGTATTTAATTGTCTGAAAAATATTTTATATTTTATATTTTATATTTTAATTACCTAAAAATATAAATTTTGTTGTGTCCAATGATTTTTTGTATTCTTTTCATTTTCCATTTACCTAAAAGATGATTCTTACAATATTTTCATCCACCAAAAGCATTTAATATTTCATCAAATCTCTTTCTATATAAATATATTACAGTTGAAATACGTATTGGTACAATTAAAAAAAATACTAAACTTAGATGTAATATTTTATATCTTTATTATTAAGTTTTTTAATTAGAATAAAATATGTAACAAAAATTAAAAAGATTTTTGAAAGAACTAATCTAAAAAAAAATAAATCATATATAGTCATGTGAATTTTTTACTAGATCAAGAATTGAATAGCAATAAAACTTCAAATTGTAACTAAATTTTTTTCTTTAAAAAAACTCCCGAATAACTCTTTCTATAGAAATTACTTCACAAAACATTATATGTCAGCCAAATAATCCACAAAAGAGTAAACCAATCAATACTTTACACAGTATACTGACTTCAAATTAATATAGAAGTAAAGATACAATTTTTAAGCATGTTTTGAAACATAAAAATTGTTAATAATTAAAATATGTTTTGCATGTTTGTGAATGGCGTAATCCAAGGAAGAATTTTTTTTTTTTTTTTAAAAAAAAGCACAAGGAAGAGGCATGGATCCGAAATAGGTTTTACATTTCTGTAAATAGTATATAAGGAATTTTTTTTTTTAAAAAAAAAGAGGAATGGAAACATGGTTTGCATATCATACATATATTTTGTAATTTTTTAGACAATAAAAGACGTAGTATAAAAAAGAAAAAAAAACTTGAAATTAGGTATACAAATTAATTACAAGGAGGTTAAATCTGAATTTAGGATTTATTTATAACTTAACTCTGGGACCACTCTGATATGAATTTAGGGAGCGAGGAATATTGACAGGTAGTCCAAGGAAAATACAACGAGTAGTGTATTATATATAAATAGCATGGTCCAAGAATTTTTTTTTTTTTAAATACATCTGCATCAAGATTATGAAGAGATTAAAGTCTAAGAGGTAGGCCAAAGGAAAAAGTATTATGAGAGAACTAGTATTAGTTTAGAATCTATAAGGACTATATTGTATAGTATTAATTAATTTTTTCTGAGATTAAATACAAGAGAAAATAATATTTCAATAACTAAATAATTGTCTAGTATTTTGGTCAAGGGAAATACAATCGTATGAAATTTTCTTTAGATGCTTAATTACTATCCAATTCATAAATCAAAATAGAAAAAAACTTATATATATTATTTATATTTTTGTTATTAAATTTTTTAATTAGATATTAATATATATATGATTTATATATATAACTTATCTCTCTTATAATTAGTTTATTTAAAAAAAAACTTTCAATAATGGAATTGGTCTTTTAATTTTTACTTTTATACGAGTCAATTTTTAAATTTTTTTAACTTTTTATTCATACTTAAATGAAGGATATGCATTTGTCTTGTTTTGACAATGCTTTTAATTGACACGAGACTAAAGAGTATAGCAAGCCAAAAACTTTTAAAAATTTTATTAGTTTATTAGGCGTAAGATTAAATAATCAAATAATTAAGGTATGTACATTTCTTCTGATGATAAGGAAAATATATTTTCTCATAAAATTATGACATGTGAATTAATTTTTTTTAAAAAGGAATCCACGGATAGCCCTAAGGTTAAAGTATTCTTGTAGTTTCTATAATGCTGGTCAATTTTTATTTGTATTCTTATAAATTAAAAATTTATAATTTAATAAAATTTTAAATTAATCTTTCTTATTGTGATTTTTTATTAAAATTATATTAAATCATATTAATTTTTTTAATATATAATATTTTAACACTCTAAATAAATGTATAATTTATATTAACAAAGATGAAAAAAATAAATAATAATATAAAAATAATTTATAGCTATGAAATAAAATATAATTGATGTTAGGTAATACTAATATATTGACTTAAATTAAGTAAATTTATAATATTAAAATGATATATAATTAGCATATTATCAAAATTTAACAAAATTTTGACAAAAATTTAAACTTATGAACTAATTTAAAATTTTTTTAAACTATAAAAAAATTATAATGATGGTATGAATAATTTAAATTATTCATAACTTACAAAAAAAATCGTAGGTGTAATTATATTTTATTAAAAATTTTGATAATAAACCATCTTTATTGGAATTATCTCTAGTGAGTGATGATAATTGAATGCATGCGTCCTTTGTGCTATTCTTTAGAATGTTATTATTCAAACACCATGTTTTTTAAAATATTATATTGAATAAATTTAAATTTTTATAAAATTAGAGATACCTACCAGAATTACATTTAATTTTTTGTGCCTAAAAAGTTTTCTTTATTGAAAAACAACACAATGTATTGCATACAATAATTTTTTGATACTTCACGTTCTTAGATGAGAAGGCGCACGTATAAATTGAGTATATATTTTTTAAAATATAAATTTTGGCAAATGGTAAAGTGTAAAAAAAAAAAAGTGGATCTTAACCTATTCATAGTAGATTATTAATTTATTTCTTTATTTTGTTCTCTCTCTACACTTCACTATTTTATCAAAATTTATATTTTTAGAGTATCCAATAATCATATAAATCACATTTGCAATAACTGTGTGGCCATGGTAGCATTATTATATATATAAAAAAGTTAAGTGTAAATTTTATATATTTATTATTAGGTTTTTTAATACAAAATTGACATATGTATAGTCTTTTTTTTGTCAAGACACATGTTTATACAATTTATCTCTCCTACAATTAGTTTTACTCAAAAATTTTTTTATATATTTTATTTTGATTAAAAAATTTGATAACAAATACATAAAAAATTATATATAAATCTAGTCTTTTATTATAGAGTATGATCCTTGAGTCTCTTTTGTACATGCAATAAATAAAAATAAATAGTTGAAATTAAATTCTTAAAGTGAAACTCACTGTAAGGATTTAATTTCTATCATTTATTGTATATTAAAGTATATACATTATATATACACAAGAATTGCTCAAAAAATAAGAGAAAAATTAAAGATAATAAAAAAAAATAGAACAAAAAAATAGAATTAAATAATTTATTATTATCTAATTTATTATTTTAAAATATAATATAATATATTTCAACAATTAAAGAAAAATTACATCTATTTTTGTACATAAAAAATCTCTAGTATATATATTTATATTATAATACTTTTAAAATTTTTTGATAATTGATTTCACAAAATATATGTTATAATAAAAAAGAAAGAGAAAAAAAAATAGTCAGAGATTAAAAAAAATAAAAAGTTAAATAATTTTTTATTATTTTAAAATTTAATAATTATTATTTTATAATATATTTTAAAAATAAAAAAAATATTTTTATATATGCTAAACATTTAGTGTGTGTGTGTCTATATATATATATATTTATATATATATAACATTATGAAGTAGGTTACTTTTGTTAGGAAGAAGCATGAGCTAGCACACAAATGTTTTAGGTTTGATCTGAATTAGGTGCTGGTTTGTTCCAGATTCAGGCTGATGGAGGGGTCCATAAACCCATTTAATAATCGATAAATATTTATTTGTTTGTTTATTTGTGATAAAGTATGCTTGGAGTTGGAGAATGAATTGGCAAGTAGATTCTCACGAAATTCCAAGTGGTCAAATTTGATAATTGAGTTGATCTTTTCTACGGTTAAACACTTTCAAACATTTTAATATTATACTTTATTTTATATATACAAAATTTGACAAAATTGAAATAAAGAGCTAATTCAAATTTTTAAAAAGTCAAATTATTTACCTCCTTTCACTTCATAAATATATATTTTATATTATAGTATGGCGTCCTACGCTCAAAGCCTACATAGTCAATTTGATGATGAATTCTATTCAATTTTAAAAAGTTTAGAACGGGTTAGGTAGACAACTAGACATTAGAATAACTCTTGTAGAAGCAATAAAAATGTTGCTCCTCAAATTACGGATTGTTGTATATGTCATATCACCATTGTCGAAGCATAAATTTGTCATTTATTTTAAACAACAAAAACACTTGTTTCACATTGATTTAAATTTCTTCATGCAAAGACGTAAAGTTATATGTGAATAAAATATATTTATAGTATTTATTATTTAAATTGAATTTACTTATTAAGTAACTTATAACACAGTAAAATATCTCACATAAACATTCAAATTCCACGTCCAATTTTTTTTTTTAAAAAATCAATGAACTTCTCTTTTCCTTACAACACGCCAATACTGATTCAATGAAACTAACATGCAGGAAAAAGAAATGCTGCGAAGTATTACTAAATGATGCAAATCCAAAAAGTATGTTATTGGTTGAGATATAAGTAATATCATTTTTATAAGAAAAAGAATACAATTTAAATTTTAAGAAGCATACTCATTAAAAAGTTTTTATTTTAATATTTTTTTTATTTAATAAAATTTAGTGCAAAGTTTAATATAGTTTAAGAATACTTAAATTTTTTTAAAAATGATATATAAATCCAACATTATTGGGCCATAACCAAATGAAATATGGGGTTGAGAAAGTGGGCCTTATTCATACTCAACTCAAAAAGAAACCCTTTATTTTTGTTTCAATGGTGATAAATTTGTGGTTGGGCTTCCCATTAGAAGACTAGGACTTATTTAAGCTCATGTCCTCTTTAATGATTTCTATCATAACTATGCTTTAAATTTTTTTTTTTTGTTCACAAAAAAATGTCTTTAAATTCTTTATAGTAGAGTAAGAGAGAGATAGAAAGAGAAAAATAGACATTTACAAAAAGAAAAAATAACCTATATGAATTATGATTTATCTCTCCCTCCTGTTATAGAAAACAATTGCACTATAGAAGATCCAATCCCCAATAAAATTGCCTCAAATTAAAATAATATTCATAAGAAAAATAATTTAATACCTCTAAAAATAATATAATTTACTTTAAAATTAATCAGTACATTGTTGTGGACATATGACTATGGATCCTTTAAAGTAATAATTTTAATGAAGTGATAAAATATAAATAGAGAAAGAAAGAAAACAAGTGAAATCAATTAAGGACCCACCATATATATATATATATTATGGTGTAATTATACTTTATTCTTTGTTTATGTCTTTGTAATTTACTTCACTAAAATTTATACTTTCTTCTTTGGGCATATATGTGATTTGAGCGCCAATGAAGGGTAAAATATGACTTTCCCTTGGTTGGTGCCTCCGGCTGTCAAGAAGAAATGAAAAATCCCACATGGTCAACTGCAAGCTATGAACACGTCTTTTATGTTTGGGAAACAAAAGAATGCCTCATATCCTCGGCCTAGTTTGCTTGCGAAGCACATATGGGGTCTTATTTTGTATCATCCTCAAATATCAATTAAGATTTGTGTGAAGACCTTGTGATTTTTCATTCGGATAAAAATTTCCTCTTTTTTTTTTTAATGAATCTAAAATTACATGTGTATTGAAATGCACCTGTTGGAATAGAAGAAATGATTAATTTGAAACCGAAGACAAATGCATGAAAGTTTAATTGACAGAGGCAAATAAGATAAGGTCCAATAACAAATAATTTTTCATCAGTTTTGGACTTTAACCAGGTGGAATAGGATTGACATAACAAGTATTATACATTAAAATCTGACATGAAGTATATTGGAAATTCAATCAAGCCATTGTTCTTCCCTTCTCTCTCTCTCTCTCTCTTTTTTTTTTAAAAAATTTTAGGACATGAACTTTTGATTTTTTTTTTTCTTCTTCTTATGCACGTGGAGTTATGGCAAATTTTATTACCCAAAAAAGAAAAACCACAGGTCATTTTTTTTTTTAAATCATCCTACAAGTATTTCATTGAAATTTTGTGAAGACCTCAAACTTTTGATGTAGC
Source organism: Senna siamea (assembly GCA_031216115.1). Taxonomy (NCBI): domain Eukaryota; kingdom Viridiplantae; phylum Streptophyta; class Magnoliopsida; order Fabales; family Fabaceae; genus Senna; species Senna siamea. Next base: position 19,633,290 of record CM062356.1, read on the forward strand.
GTTGGGTGGGAGTGGATATCAATTATGGAAATATGAGTAGAATAAGGTGCTTAATGACTTGAAAGTCTTGATCGTTGATAAAATAGGAATTCTTTTACTTTAGGATGAGAACTACAAATCTATTAACCCTTTTCATTGATGTTCTTAATGTCTAGCTTTAGATTGATGCTTTGACTTTGTTTTCCTTTTTGATTTGTGCAAACAATTAAAAAACCTTGCCTTTAATGAATTTCAAACTTCTAATCAATACATTTTTTAAAAAAAATCACATGAAATTAAATGTAACTTGTTGAATAGTTAGGATAGGAATGAGTCTTATTCACATATTGAAAAGTTTTAGAACATTTCTTAAAATCCAAATATGTAAATAAGATTTCACTTCTTTTTAAAAAAAAAAAAGAAAAGGAGATAAAAAACTCAACAATGAATGCAACATGGAATGCTTCCTAGTGTCTTACAAGGAAAACCTTAAATTATGGAGTTTCGACCTATATGGTTCTTAAGGGTCAACTAGCAGTGCGTTAGTTTTAGAAAAAATCTATAATCTTAATGGAAATTTGATCTCAAATTGCCTATATATTCGAAGACTCATAAGTTCGCTAAAAAAAAAAAAAGTCTCATTAAGATCTCTAGATATTAACTGTGGGAACATAAGGGGTCAACCCTCTATGCACTCATAGTTCGTGAGTTGCAATTTAACTAAAAGTTTTAATGGCCACCATAAGAGCTACACTCTTTGTGATCCCCTTAGATGCCTAACTTCATTATAAATTGAAATGAATTCCTAGACCACCCATATAAAATTGCAAAAAAATCCTGTACTTGCTACCCTGTTCTTTCTAGACACTTCGCACAATTCCTAGTGCCTTATTAATATTTTTTACTATAGGAAATGGGAGTTGTTCTTTGCAGCAATTCCTCACCAATTAAGAACCTTGACGATTATTATGCACCTTGTTTTATATCTCAAGCGTATACGTATAATTCCAAATATCCTACGAGAATGGCAGTTCCAAATTAGTTTAAAGAGAAATTAGCTTATCCTAATACTCACATAATTGGAGTGGATGGATCAAAGGATGACATTGAAGATCACTTCATTCCTAAAGTTCGTAGAAGAATTGACAGAGATAAGGTATTTGATCTAGTTTTAACAGTGGCTATAACAAAGAAGTCTGATGTGTGAAGAAATTCAAGATGAGATTGCAAGCCAATTGTGTTTCAACTTCATTAAGAAATATGAGGGTAAAATGTTAGAGCAATGGTGGACTTATTAGTATTTAGATTGGTTTGATAAATGGAGTGGAGGAAGGTTAGTGAAAAGAGTAGGAGCCTCAAATGGAGGAAAAATTTAGGAGAGAAGGCTTGCTATTATATTTATTGACTAATGGCTATTTGGCTTAACACAACAATGTAAGACCCATCCCCTATTTATAGGATTGGAGAGATATAGTCTCTCATTTAATGTAACTCTCAATTAGTACTTCTTAAAATTAATACATTTTTCAATTACTTTTTTCTTACAACTATTTAACTCTCATGAGGTTTAAAACTTAATAAGGAATCCTATAGACTTTTAAAATAAAGCAAGTAACACTTTTCGTTAAATTTTTCATCCAAAAGCTAACAGTTAAAGGCCACATCAAATTTCGTTGACTCTACGTAGATAAATATACTAAGTTGTACTAGCGACATTTTGATTTTTTTTCCTTTTCCTCTCTTTCTTCATCCTCTTCTCTTTCTCTCCTCTCATAGGACGAGTGATCAAACTTCATGGGTAGCGGCAGAACTCCACTAATGAATGGCCACAGACAATTTTTGACAGATCCGTAGACGAACAAACTCCATGAAATGCAATAAATCTGTGGCGAGGGCGAGGCACGACAGATCTGCAGACGATCAGCAAGCGTTTGTGACATATCCTATTAGCGAGGGTGAGGCATAAGGGTTTGCGATTTTTGACCTTTCACCTCAATTAGAGTGGCCGCACGACAATTTTGACTTTTTGCAGATGAGTCGCCTGAAAAACACAAATGCATAGGCGAAATCTAACAAATCCAGAGTCAAAATCTATCACAATTTTTGGTGATTTCTATCGAATCTGTCACAAGTTCTGACGCTAGTTTCTATGTAGTGGTAACTATGGTAGCAGCAAATGTATTGTCGTCGTCTGTCAAATCTTTCACGATTTTCTGGCGCCATTGACAAAAGAGATGAGAGGAGAGAAAGAGACAAAGAGGAAGAAAGAGAGAAAAAAAAGAAAAAAGACCGAAATGCTCCTAGTGTAACTTAGTATATTTGCCTACGTTGAGTCAACGGGATTTGATGTGGCCTTTGACCATTAACTTTTGAATGAAAAATTTAACTGAAGGTGTTAGTTGCTTAATTTTGAAAATCCATAAAGGTTTTTTATTAAGTTTTAAACCTCAAGAGAGTTATCTGCAAAAGGTTCAAACCTCAAGGGAGTTTTACGCGTTTTAGTCATTTTATTTTGAATACCCTTTTTACCTTCAATTCTTTCTCTCCTTGATTTTTCTTCTTTTTTATTTTTTGGAATTTTTAGAAAATTCATTTGATCTAACTAAAATTCTAATTTTCAGAGAATTTTAAAAAATTCAAGTGAAATTATTTGAAAAAAATATTTTTAGGATTTTTTATTTTTAAAAAATGAAAATATTTTTAACATTTTTGTAAAATATTTGAGAAATAAAAATATTTATTGTTTTTACTTTATTTTTATGAAAAATCTTAGTAAGAACAAAACTAATATCACAATTTCAAGATAAGACAAATATTTTTGGTATTTTTGTAAAGTATTTAGAAAAATAAAATTATTTTTTTTGTTTTTACTTTATCTTTATGAAAAAAATCTTAATAAAAAACAAAGATAATTTTCTAATTTTAGGATAAAGAAAATATTTTTGATATTTTATAAATTATTTGAAAAATAAAAATATTTGTTTATTTTTATAAAAAAATCTTAATATAAACAAAACTAATTTCTTAATTCCAGGATAAAAATAAGTCATTGGAACCTTTAAACGCAACATGTATAAACATAGAATTCATACAAGTGCATGAGTAATGTTAAGATGCATTCTGACACTTTTCCTAAGTCCTATTTTCACGAATACTACTGAACAATTGCGTACAGTGAAAGAATACTTATACCTAAAGATTAAGATTGACATTCCAGCTTGTAAACATATGTTCTTTTAAAATAGTTCCTAACGTCATAATTATATATATTTGTATCATAAAATGCATGATTATTTAGAATGAAAATAAAGACAAAATTATACAAAATTAAAGTAGTTCCAAAAGTCCTGAGCAAATTCCTATCATGGCTCTAGAGTTCTCCACCAATGGGTTCCTTACGCTTGCAAGTGGCTGTGATTCACAGCAGAGTTGTGGTGGATGACGGTTAACGGCGGCAACAGCTCTGGCGAGGATTATCAGCAACAGTGTGGCGATGGACTCCTCTCGATTTCCCTTATTCCTTTTTCCCAATTTCTTTTCTAGATTTTCTCCTTCTGGTCTCTCTCAAGCATATGCTCTCTCTTTTCCGAATGCCCTCTTCCTTTTCTCTCTCGGCCGCGATGTGTATGTAGGAGGGGAATGGGTTTTGATTAGGGAAGATTTAGGACTTGATGAAGGGAAATTATGGAATTGAAAAGATTAAGGGATTGTGAGATTTGATTGATGGAGATTAGAGGGAAATGGGGATTTGGTGAGATTGAGTAATTTGGGAGAAGAAGAAGAGAGGAGGAAGAGGAGAAGCACACATGCGCAAGCGAGGGGGAAGAAAGAAAAGGAAAAAGGAAAAAGGAAAAAGGAAAAAAAGAAAGAAAAGGAGAATAAAATTAAAACAAAATGATAAGATAAAGTGAATTAAAGTAAAATGAAATAAAAACAAAATAAACGAAATGAAATAAATAAAATAAGACAAAAATATAATGATCGAATAAAATTAAAGAGAAAGATTGTAGTTAAAATATTTTTGTAATTTTTATTGAATTTTTGAAAGTAAAGTAAAATAAAAATAAAATAGGACAAGATGATATTGAATAAAATAAAGAATAAAAATAGATAAAAAATTAGAATTTTTTTGAAATTTTTATTTTTATTAGATTTTTAAAATTAGACTAAACAAAATACAATATTTACATTAAAGAAAGAATATATTAATGTTGTTTAATATTTATATAGTCGGCTCGACTTAATGAACAAAAGCTTTATTTATTGTTGCAGATACTAGTAATGTTATGCCCATATATCTGCTGGCAAAGCCACTAGGAAGAGGTTGTTTTTATTACCTTATTTGGTGTTTTAAATTCAAAACAAGTAAGTTCTTGCATGTTTTACTGCCTTCCTTTTTTGAACCCATAATACAATAATGTTATCTAGATTAATGTGATTTAAATAGAGAGAAAAGGCAACTGACTAACTGCCCTGTCATTTGTCATTGACAATGGCATTAATGTTAATTTGCAAATTTTGGTGGCTAATTACAGAAGAGTTCATGTTTAACTCATGAACTTCTTACAGATTCTATTTTTACTGGATACTCATTCTGCCTGACTATCTGATTGATTGTCTATATCTGCAACTCATTAAGCTTTTAAATCTGCTTATAGAAAAGTAGTACCTCTCAGGGATACTCATCTCTTCCAATTGAGCCTTAATTTATCTCCTAGTTTGCTTCTCTAGGGCCACTTCTTTTTTTTTTTTTTCTACAAAATGACTTTGCCAATTCTCAAAGGATTGCAGCAAGGCTATTTGCATTCATTGTTTAATGAGGTAGAAGGTTCTTTGATGAGTGGTTTTATTTTTAATCTATGCTGAATTTTTGGCCTTAGGGTCTCTTGAGGGTTTTCAACCCCTCTCTTCAATATTGTTTTGTTTTTTTCCCCCTAATGTTTCCATCGTTTGCCAATTCTCAAAATGACTGCACTAAGGCCATTTCCATTCATTGTTTAATGAGTAGAAGATTCCTTGTTGAGTGGTTCTAATTTTGATCTATGCTAAATTTTTTGCCCAAGGATCTAGGGTTTCCACCTTCCCTCTTCAAAATTATTATGTTTTTTTTTTCCTAATCTTCCCTTTGTTTGCCAATTCTCAAGATCGCTTGCATGAAGGCTATTTACATTCATTGTTTGATGAGGTAGATGATTCCTTGTTGATATAGGTTTTAATTTTGATCTATGTCAATTTGTTTTCCAATGATCTTTGTAGTGTTTCCACCCTCCCTCTTCAAAACTAATATAATTTTTCCTTTCTGAGGATGATATTAGAAGCTCCTAGTAGATTGAATGACTTTGAGCTTGTTTCAGTATCATAGCCTTTGGATAACCAACATCAACATATACAGTGCAGAAACTCCCTTACTAACTTTATTTTGGATTTAAGTTGTACTTGGATATAAATTTCTTATGGTGTAGCAGTTTTTTCTTTTTTTTCAAACAATGTTGGAAAAACAAATGTTCATATGTTTGGTTATGTTTTTTCTGGCCCTTACTTGCAGGGGATTTTGAATGATCAGTTTAATATAATTCATTCTCTGAACAGAGCTGGAGAACCAGATCATGTTGTGAAGCTCATTGAAGCATACTTTGAAGATGTGGATGCGATCCTTTCAAATCTTTCCCGTCATGAGTAATGATAATGCTTGTTTCTTGGATTTTCTACTATCAAGTGGATTATGAATAGATTTTCTAACCAGTAGTTCTATATCTATAGGGATGCATCAAATGTTGACTTCTCTAATTTGTCAGCCCTTGTACGTGAAATAGAGGATAAGAGCACAAGGTAGTATGCAATGTCTATATATTATTACTATTGGGTTTATTTAGACACTATGCATAGAGATGCCTTTTTATCCATTTCCTGCATTGGAAAGTCCATTTGGCCTTTGATGGGAGAGAATGCTTTGCTTTCTAAATGATATAAGAATTTAGTGAAGGATTCACTTTTTTTTGGTTCCCCTTGAAAAAAATGCAAATTGCAAACTGCTCAATAAAGGGGAGGAAAAATTATTGAGAAAACACAATGCCATTCGCTCTAACTTTCATACTTCTTTTCTTCTTATGCTTTTCTCTTTTTTTGTTATCATGAAAACATCGTTAAAAAAAAAAAAAACTTAGACCTAAATGCTAGAGCTGTTGAGCAATATTGGCCCTAGATTTGTCTTCATAACCCTTGACAAATCTCGCACACACACTTGTGTACATACATATGCACACACTCGCCCAAATTTGATGATTGCCATGTATGATCCCTAGTGGTTAAAGAGGAGAAAGTTCACCACTTATAGTGAATCCTTTTGAAACATGATCCATCTGCATTTTGTAAAGGTCTTCTTGTTTATGAGTGTACGTGAGGGTATTTATGTTTTGGATATGTGGTAATAAGTCCGGGGATTGAATGTATCTTTCTTCATAACCTTATAAATATGATTTTAGTTATTCAGTATGATACAGTATCAGAGAAAAATTTAAATCAATTTCATTGGGTATATGAGGATGTTGATAACTTAATGTTATAGTATCCTGAAGCTTGGGTCTTTCTTTTGTATTCTAGTCTGCATGTTTTCCAGTTGTTTGATATGATACAGTAGTGGATACTAATATACGTTTTGGGGAAAATTAATGAGGAGCCTGTGATGCCAAAGTCTTCTGCTATTTAGTTTTCTTATAAAAAAGAGTGAGGTTGGTTTTATATCAACTTATTAGGTATTTGAAGTTACACTTACATTTGTAGTTGTTGTTACAGCATTGGTGCGGAGCACGTGAGGCTTGCATGTCCAGATCTCATTCAAGCTTGTGATGAGAGGAATAAAATAAAGTAAATGCTCTATTCCGGTTATTCAATGTTTGACCTTTTATATATAGCAATTGCATTGTTGGTCTTGAGCTAGCATTTGCGTTATTTTACAATAAAGTAAATTACACAAGACCTAGAACAATATAAATAGTCTAAAGACGTGAATGTGCTTTTCTTTGGAAATATATGCAACAATCTATAAATGGAGACAGAATTTAGAATGACCGCATTAGAAAAAAAAAGTTGAAATAACATTTATTATAAAAATATTGGTTGAAACACATTTAAGTGATTTGGTTATGTACAACGTTAAAGGCTCATATAAGATAATCTAATAATTAGAGGTATAGAGAGATCAAAAATAATAATAAAAAAAATTATTATGATAAATTTAATTATCAATTACGTACCTAACCATAAAAATGACCCAAGATAAAATATATTAATATTGTTTGATCCATATGTAGTTGAACTCCCTTAGTGAAAAAAGAATTTTTTGTTGTTGTTGTTGTATGACATTATTGTGATGTATATATACATGTCCAAACTAATTTCTGTGTTTGTGTTTTTCCCTCTTGATGTGGAATCTTTGTTGTTCAGATTTTCTCGAGCCCTTTTGTGGTTAAAAAGTGAGTTTAGTCATACCAAGAACAGGCTGGAGTCCTACGTTCGGGTATCCTACTTTATTTCCATTGCATGATAATTCTATACATGTTTGTGAAAAAAACATTCCTGTTTGCATTCTTTTAGTTAAAAGAAGACATAATTTTAGAAGGAAGAAAAAGCGAGAACTAAAAAGAAACTAATGTGATGGTAGATAGTGTAGAACGATTTGACTTCATGATGTTTGATTTAAATAACTAACTTTTATTCACCAAATATATATATTTTTCCTTTTTGGTAGTAACTTAATATGTTTTAGACCTTCACATATATTGAACTGATATGCTTTCCTGGGATAGTGGTATGCTGGAATTGATGCCATTTGGATAAAATTCCCTAAAAAAGGAAAAAGTAATTAAAAAAGAACTCTAGAAAGTACTGATGAACCCGCAAACTTAAGAGGCATAGTATAAGTTTCCTCTTATACAATTATGCTTTACATTAATGGACCAAGATTGCAATCCAAACATAAAATAAACAGTAAACTCTTTGTAGAAGATATAGATGATGATAGAAAATTTGATAGAAGTTTCTTTAAATTTGAACGCCTTCAAGGTAACATCTAGAGCAATAGGAGCCCTAAAGATAGAAAAGTAAATCTTGTAACTTCTGTCAATTTGAATACTCTTTCAAGTATAAAATCAGAAGAGATAATAAAGTTTGATTTGTTCTAAGTATGAATAGGGAATAAAGACGAAGGGGATGGCTAGATAGAACCCCCTCTGTCTCTTGAAATGTGAAGCTCATCTTTTGTCCTGACCGATGTACTAAAACTATTTTCAATGCAGATGGAACGAAGGATTATTCGACATACGAATTTGCCATCACAGTCACAATCACAATCTTCTTCATCCAGTTGAATTCTCCTTCTTTTGAATCAAAAGAGTTCAGCTCCTTTGAACATTGTGTTGCCTTGTAGTTATTGTTGAATAATGAATGACATTGTTAAGGATGCTCAATTATAAATATGATGCTTCGGATTTTCCTTTTTCTCCTTTCCCTTTTTCATTCTATGTTATGTGCTTCTGCAATATGTCCATTCCATATTAGTTCTCTGATTTTTTACTTTTGAGTAATAATTTCACCTGTAAATGACGTCTTGCCGGTGTTGTATGACAGTTTCTTCCCTTCATGGAAATGACTCCACTCCAACGCTGCAATGCAGTAATTGATGCCTTGTTGCACAAGGGACAGATTTAGAACTATGTAGATGTTTTCTAATATAAATTTCAAGGGTCAAGCGATAATGATTTCTTGTTGAATCTTCTAGTATGGCTGATTAGCCAAGTCTATGAAGTAAATTAGTTAAGGTGTGCAGAAGTTAACTCGGAGATGAAAAGGTAACGACCCATTAGGTCATTCCAAGGAATTAGGTCATGTTAAAAGCCATATGAAAAGATTAGGCCAAGGTCTCTAGTTTGTGGGTTGGTTTTGGTTATGAGATTGTGTGAAATATGGTTATCCATATGGGAAATTATGTATATTTATCTTTGTGAGATCGGTCCAAAGTGAAAACACGAGGATGGTGTCTCTGAATTAAAAGTTATTGGTGAAAAATACGTTATCTTTTAATATGTTAATTGCTAAGTAACATTATTTGTATCTGAAATTGCTTAAGAGGCCAAAACAAAAAAGGAAGGTGCTTTTTAATTTAAAGTGATTAGCGAGAAATACGTGACATTTCTTAAACAATCAAATTCCAGTTAAAGCTATATTTATTTGTAACTGAAATTCAAGAGGTAAAAAAATGAGGAAGGTAGCGAGAAAAATGACTCTTCTTGAACAACTCAGATGCCAGTTAAAGCTATATTTTTAACTGAAATTTTTTAAGAGTTGAAACTTGTAAAAAGAACAAGAATGGTGCTTTTGAATTCAAAGTCACTCATGAGAATCACGTTACTCTCCTTTAACGTCTTAAACTCTATAAGTAAAGCTATTTGGGAGGTTAAAAATTAACGAGAATGGTGCTTCCAAATTGTTAAGTGACCCTTATCCTTTGTATACATATACCCCATAATGTTATATTTGTAACTGAAATTGTTTATAAGTTAAAACTGAAAAAAAAAAAAAAAACGAGGATAGTGTTTCTAAATTCAGAATAAATGGCAAGAAAAATGTTATGCTCTTTTAACATCTCACACACTAAGAACGAGGATGGTGTTTCTTGAATTCAAAGTGACTGGTGGAAAATACGTTATATTCTCTTTCAAACAATGTTAAACAAGCTGTTTGAATCTGAAACTTCATGAACGTTTAGCATGTTTTCTGAAGAGTATCTATCTATGTAGCGGGAACTCACGGGAACACTCGAGGAATGTGTCACAGTGGCAATTCACATGTTTAATGCATCTTTGATATATACCAGTTTAAAGTTATATTTGTAACTGAAATTGCTAGAGATGTGAAACACCAAAAAATAAGGATAGTCTTTCAGATACAAATTTTTTGAATTGAGCATTCCGTGATATATAATTGAAGTGTGCTGTATACATTAATTTTTGAATAAATTAATGTGTAAAAATATATCACTTTCTGCCGAGTGTGTAAAATAACTATGAAAATATACTATTGTTTTACACAACATATTAATATGTAAAACAATGCATTTCACATATTTTACCGAGTGTGTACTTCAAAAGATTCACTCTCTAGCGTTTCTGGGTTGAATATATACAATATCCTACCCTCTTTTAACACTTTAACATCCTAAGTAAAATTATTTATAACTGAAATTGCTTGAATTCAAAGTTAACAGTGGGAATGCATTATATGCTCTTTCAACATTTTAAATGTTAGGTCAAGCTGTATAAACCACCAACTTCATGGACATTTAGCATGTTTCCTAAAGAGTAAGTGTCTAGCTATGTAAACTCATGCGACCACTCAAGCAGTGTATTTGTGTGACAATAATTCACAAGTTTAATGCATCTTTGAACATATATCAATTAAAGTTGAATTTGAAACTGAAATTGCTAAACCCTATTTTCCTGTAGCCCATTATCATTAATTATATTATAACAAGGAAAACTAAGTGGTGAATCACACAAAAAATGCGTAAAAAATCCGCAAAAATATCACAATCTTGTAATTTGCAGTTGTGGCTATTTTTGGTGTTGGACTGAGACTGTGGGTCAAAGTCTCGTAGGCTATTTGTTGGTTTTGGGATTAAATCCATACAAATTTATGCTAGTGATTGAAAATCAAGTAGTAGCCCAAAATTATAGAAAAAGTTTGTGCTTGGCCCTGTTTTTTGATATACTAATGGAAGAATTTAGAAAAAAAAAAAAAGGCTTTCAATCAATTTAACTTTTCTATATATATATATATATATATTCATTTTAAAAGGTGCTGAAACCACTTCATAATCAATTTAGCATCACTTTATAACTACTTAAAACTAAAGATGTGTCTCTCCAAATTATAATATATAAGCAACTTTTTATATATAGATGAAGTAATATACATGTTTAAGTAATTATAAAAAAATATAATTTACTATATATACCATTTTACAAATATTTAATTATATTGATTTATTTTATGAATATTGTGTATAGGGATGAAAGAGGATCACTCGACACAAGGCCTTAGATGCAAAGAATTTTTTGTACAGGGACAATGGTGGGAAAAAAATTTTCTCCAAACTTAATTCAGAAACTGAGAGCATACTTTCCGTCCTGCGGGATTCCTGTCCCTGAATATATTTTAATAATTTTATTAAAATATATGTATTTTACATAAATAACTTTATATGTATACATTAATTTATTTTTATTATATTTATTTTAGTAACTTCATAATTTATTATTTATATAAAAATTATATTTTTAATCTTTTTTATGTCTAAACCCGATCAGACTCTGGTCAATCTCTCTCTCTCTCTCTCTGATTCAATATGAATAATTGCTTGAAGATGAAATTGAAAGCATTTTAATGGAGAAACTCATATTTAAAGAGTGGTGTTTTAAAAAAGCATCTAGACCATGGTAGCAGCGACCAGTGAGCTAAGTTTAGAGACTGAAGCAGGGGAGAAACTCATATTTACTTAGTAGTTGTTTTTTGCCTGAAACAATATCGAAGACTAGTGGATTTTGTGCTTAGACTGAAAGTGTGGTACAAATTACTTTAGCATGATCTAGTCGTTCTCATAGCTCTGAATAAGTCATCTTCTCCTTTGAATTGTGAGTATTTCAACTACATGTAAAAATTTCCCGGTTACATATATATTGATATAATTGTGATTTTTATTCTATTAGGCTATTGCTTTTGTTAATATTGTATATTATTTCAATATTTTTTATTTAGATAATAAGTTTTTGTGTTTATTTTGCAGGCAAGTGGCACATGAAGATAAAAATACAGATGAAGACTTTAATAAATGATTTAAGAAAATATGAACTTGAATTTTTTTAATTAAATGATGTTGTATTTTTATTTTAGTTGATTTGGTTGTTTGGATTTTTTTTTTAAAGTGTATGATGTTGAATTTAGCAACTTATATGGTAATTTTTATTAAAAAAAAAGTGTTTGTTAGGTTTATAAATATTTTTTATAATTTTATTAAATTTTTATTTATAGGATCGAAGTTCTCATGAAAATTTATGGAAAAGCAAAGAATGATGACAAAAAAAATCTTTCCTTGATAGGAATCGAGGACGAAAACTGGAATGAGTGTGGTTGGAGGAGACGGGAAGCGGGGGAGTACTCCCTGCTCCTCCCTACCTGAGTGCCATCTCTAATTTTATAGACCCATTGACATATTGGTATTTGGAGATGATTATGAGTATGGTATGAGAAGGACACTATAATCCTTATATTCGAATTCGGACTTAAACAAGTAACAAAATCAATCCTCATTTCTTGGACTTGTAAAATTCTCGTATCCCTGAACTTGGATTTGTTTATTTATAAAATATTTAAAATAATTTTTTTAAATTATAATTTTTCTATATATAAATTCATTAAAAAAAAAAGCCATACAAATTACATAAATTATATCATGTAAATTTTAAATATATAATTAATATAAAATCTTAACAAGTTTATGCCTACAAAATTATCAAATATAATAATTTATATTAAAGTTAAATTATTTTATTAATAAAATTAAAGTATATAACAAAATTTATAAATATATTTTTTTAATAAAATAAATTAAAACATGTGTGTTTATAATATAAAAAAATATTTAAATAATTTATATAGAGTAAATATAAATTCAAATTGGATAAATTTCTCCCTAAATCCAACCCAATCTTGTTTATTTAGTAAAGGAATCCTCTACTGTCTAACTTGTCTGAGGTTATCTGTTGTTTAGCAAATTTTAGCCATTCGTTGCATTGTCCACTCCACAATCTGCCACAAATCTTTTTACTAACAAAAACACATCATTTTGCTTTAGTGAGACCACGAAAGAAGGCTCATTCCACAACTCAGAAGAGAGACATGTGACGGCTCAAAATAGAGAAATGTCACGCTTAGAGTAGAGATATGTCATTGCTGAAGGCATATAGAGTTTGGTTCACGCCAAGAGGAGAGAAATTTTTTCAAAATTAAAACTTGAAACACACTATTTTGAATAATTCAAAATGATGTGTTTCATCTTTTTTTTTTTTCATCAAATCACTCGAAACACAATTGTTTTGGATTTAACAAAAATGATGCTTTTTTATTAAAAAATACTAAAAGAAATTTAACCTAAACACACTATTTTACCAAAGCAAAATGGTATGTTTTGGTTAGTTGGATGATGCGTGGCAAGATGTAAAAGATGGCCCAAATTCACTAAATGACAAAGAAAAGCAAACAAGCGATTCACATTTATTTAGAACCTAAATCTAAGAGTGTTTATTAATTTGGTTTAAGCGTTTTAAAAAAATTTTTAAATCAAATTACTTATATTAATTTGATATAATAGTGTATCTATTAATTTAAGTTTACAATGTCAAATTAAATTAAATTAAATATTAAATGATCAATTTTGAGCTATTTAATTTGAATCGTTTGAACTTTTTTAACATGTTAGTTTTATACACTTAAATTTATCAAACAAAAAAAATAAAATATTTTTTAATATATAAATACAAAAAAATAACAAAAAAATAAAATAACATTTCATTCATTAATAAAATAAAATCATAATTATTTTTAGCCATTACATATACAAATAACAATACAAAACATTGTTTTTTTAATTTAGTACAAATAATTATAAAATCAAATAAATTTTAAAATTAATAAAAAATATAATATAGATTAATTAATTTAATTTTTTTAAATGTAAATTTTTAATATTATTTTCTAGAAAAAATAACTTAGTACAAGTCAAAAAATTAAAATATTAAAATAAAATAATTTAATCCAATTTATTATAAGATTATAAATATTAAACATATATATATTATTTTAAGATAGAAATTAGAAAATAATATGTTTCATATAACAATAAATCGCAATCTGAATCAACCTATAAAAAAAAATTAAATCAAATCACTCTTAATCAAATTTGAATCATTTTATTCAAGTTTTACTCTGTTGAATTTGATTTAATTACGGGAGATCAGTATTCATCGATTTCAAACATCTTTGCCTGAATCCTGACCATCTTCGTTTCCACCGATCAAATAGGCCATTAAGCATGGGCTGAGACATGAATATTTAGGTCCATTCATTTTCAAGTAGTGGCATTATCGTCATTGCACCTAAAAACAACAAGGTCATCTTATCTTCATACCCCGTTGGCGCTCTTTTCGGCCTCAGCCCCAGAAATGGCAGCGGTAGTGAGCTACCACCACCTCCTATTTCCCAACCTGAAGTGCTTCAATTCCACCAGAACGAGGACCGCGACAAATACGGCGGCGCGTGGTCTCGGCGTGAGTTCAGTTCGGTGCTCTTATGGAGTTGTGAGTGAGAATCGCCAAGTCACTTTGAGTAATAAGAACGATTCCCTAGACATTTGCCGAGTTTTGAACGGCATGTGGCAGACCAGCGGTGGCTGGGGCCGAATCGACCGCGACGCCGCTGTCGAGGCCATGCTCCGATACGCCGACGCCGGCCTATCCACCTTTGACATGGCCGATCACTGTACGTTTAGTTAAATTCTTTACTTTAACTTGCTCATTAGAACAAAAGAAACTAGTGAAGATATATAGGCACTTTCCCTGTTTGAAAATGGCAGCGTTATTGCGTCATCCTTTGAGCAAATTCACTTTCAATCTAAATGCAACAAAAACTAGGAGGGGAATTACGACACGAAAATATAAGCACTGAGACAATTTCAATGTATACTAGCAGAGGATAACCGACGAATTGTCGTCAAGAATGGGAACGATTCATTAGACATATGCCGGGTTGTGAATGGGATGTGGCAAACGAGTGGTGGGTGGGGCAGAATTGATAGAGATAAATAATAATGCTGTTGATGCTATACTTAAATATGCTGATGCTGGGCTCACTACTTTTGATATGGCTGATATATGTATGGAACTTGCATGATGTAACTTCTTATACTAGCCTCTCTGTTTGCATCTATATGAACCCCAAAAAGAAAAAGATTGAGCATACTCATCTTTAGAGCAATTTAGGCCTTTTTGTACGTTGTTTTGTTTTATTTTTTAAAATTATTTTATAAAATTAGTTCCGAGAATTCATACTAGTCTTGTTTTCATGTATTTATATATATGTTATTAATAAAAAGACTTGTTTTCTTTGTTTTAAAAAATTGGAGTTCTAAACAATTCTGTGTATTCTGTTTCCAAAGCACATTCTACATTTTTTTTGTTTTTTGTCAAAAATAATTATTCAAAAAAATTTTCTATAGATGCTTCTTGCGTAATTAATGGGCAATCTATGTGAATATTGGATGTTGTTAATGTGTCTTCTTAACATAAGCAGCTTTTGGTAAGTATCCTTAAAGATGTGAGAATTTTGTTGTCTTATAGTTGGGTTTTGCAGATGGACCTGCTGAAGATCTATACGGCATTTTCATTAATCGAGTTCGTCGAGAGCGGCCACCAGAATTCTTGGAAAAGGTCAGAGGGTGAGTTGTTTATGTGTTTAATATCTTTATTTTTAGTGCTTGAAGTTAGTTTACATGTGTAGCTTATCTAGCCATTATACTTGAAGTAAATTCAAGGAAGTTATTCTCTTTGCCTATTGTGTCATTTGATGCAGTCTCACCAAGTGGGTGCCACCGCCAGTTAAGATGACCAGTAAGTTTGTAAGAGACAGCATTGATGTTTCACGAAAGAGAATGGATGTGGCTTCTCTGGACATGCTTCAGTTTCATTGGTAATTTTAATCTTCCTTTCACTTTTGTGGTTGTTTGGTGCTCTTTAGCTACTAGAGGATGAAGTGGCACTAATTCCTATCAACATGATAACTTTTTTTAATTGGTTTTTCACCCGAAGATTAACCGATTATATTTTAAATAATATGTAAAATTCATCCATCTTGCTTGCTACCGACTAGCTGAGTGTTTATTCAGCTCCAGTCTGTAAGTCAAATGAGTTTAAAGATTCTTGTGTAAAATGAAAATTTACACTATGTGATTGATTTAGGTGGGATTATTCAAATCCTGGCTACCTTGATGCGCTAAAACACCTCACAGATTTGAAGGAAGAAGGTTAGTATTGTTTCTGAATAATTGTTTAGAATTCAAATGGAGGTCCACATTTCTTGATTTGATTGAACATCTTAACTTAGTCTTAAGCAGGAAAAATCAAGACTGTTGCCTTGACGAATTTTGATACAGAGAGACTACAAATTATTCTTGAAAACGAGATTCCTGTTGTAAGCAATCAGGTAAATCAATGTGCTATAGTTTTTCTTTTCAAATATTTGTGATAAGCATTACTGAATGTTTTCTACCCTAACTGATTTCAATTGAAACTTTTATTGTCAGGTGCAACATTCAATTGTTGACATTCGTCCCCAACAGAAAATGGCAGAGCTTTGTCAGCTTACTGGAGTCAAACTTATAACGTCTCTCTCTCTCTAAATCCATTTGAGTTTTATATCTCTTGACTAAAGTAACAATCTATTATTTTAGTTGTCCAGGGGTGCTATGAATATTTTAATCATTTGACTTATTAGTAGCACATCTCATAGCCACCATTACTAGGTTGAAGATATCAATATATCTTCCTGAATATATCAGTTTCTGTCGCAGGTATGGCACTATAATGGGTGGTCTATTGTCCGAGAAGTTCCTTGATACCAACATATCTATTCCTTTTGCTGGTCCCCCAATAAACACTCCCTCGCTCCAAAAGTACAGAAGGGTATAATTTATTATTTCATTGCATTGGAGGCCGTCTAAGAAATTTCAATCTAATATATATATATATATATATATATATATATTTCCACCTCTGATTTCGTTGTACTGAAAAACTTAATACAGGTTGGCTTTCCTTCAGCATGACTTGATTATATTCACGTGTTTCACTATTTTGCATCATTTGCTACAGATGGTAGATGCTTGGGGAGGATGGAGTCTGTTCCAAGGCTTACTACGGACACTTAAACAAGTAGCTTCAAAGCATGGCGTTTCCATCCCAACTGTTGCTGTCAAGTACGTTCTAGATCAGGTGAAGTTGATTTATCTTCTCAGTAAGTTTCATATATTTTTTAAATCTCACATGAAATTGAACGAGCCTAGGTATATAATATCCTTTTCATTTTGGGATTTTTGTTGAACTTGCAGCCTGCAGTAGCAGGATCTATGATTGGAGTCAGACTTGGACTGTCAGAGCATATTCAAGATTCGAATGCTATCTTTTCACTTGTTCTTGATGAGGATGACGTCAACAGTATAAGAGAAGCCTCAAGCAAAGGGAAAGATCTGCTTAAAGTGATTGGTGATTGTGGAGATGAATACAGGCGTGCATGAGTCATCTAGCATATCAACTTGGCCTATGTTTAATGTTTTCATTCACATAGAAGAGGAAGTTTTTACTCTCAATTTTGTGTCATAGAAGAATGGGGTCTTGATGGTTTTGTACATTTAACTTCTCTGCACTTGCAACCAAAACATAATAGGAAGGGTAAAGAAGAGATTTCATAGAGCTCATCTGGGATATTTCAAATGACTGGAGTTTTAAGAAAAATCTTGTGAGAAAAAAACTGAGTTAAAAATTATTTTTATCAATATTTGAGAAGTAGTTGGTGTTTAGTTAATTTGTATAAAAAATGCTTATGATTGTCAAATTATCAAAAATAACGTGTCTATAGTTAATTTTTTTATTAATGTTATTTAAATAGATAAATTATTATAACTATTTATTATTGTTAATTTTTATTAGGTTAATATTATTAATTAAATAAAATATAAAGAATAAATATATCTAAATGTTTTATACTGTGATTTATGTCTCAAAATAATATATATTAGAGTAAATTATTATTTTAATTTTTGAAAGATATATTTTGTTTTTATTTAATTTTTTTTGAAAATTAAAATATTGAATTTTATCTTCTAAAGAATGTTATGTAAGAAATTTAATTTTTATGTTAATTACATGGATGTTTAAATAAAAATAAAATAAGGTAAAACAATAACCATTATGTTCAAATAAAATTATAGTGATTTAAAACACTAATTAGTATGTTCAAAAAAAAATTATATAATTAGTGTAAAAATTAAATTATTTAAAAAATATTTTTTAGAGAACAAAATTAATAATTTTGATCTTTTAAAAATTAATTCAGATTAATCTGTTAAACATTTTGCTTTATTGCTTGTTTCCGAAAACTCATCCTTAAATCCTCCAATGTGTCAACAAATAAAAAATAATGTACAGATTTCGTATGTCTATAGGTGTTTTTTTTTTTTGGGTAGTTGAAGTTTAAATATTAGAAATTAGAATAGAAGATATATGAATAAAATATATACGTAACCTCGATGTTTCCGAAGAATAGAGGACGTAAAGTTCCAAAACGAATTATCTACCCAAGAAAAAAAAGAAGTTCCAAAATGAATTGTCAGAGTTTTAAGTCATGGTAAAATTGGCATGAATGTAGAGTTTTGTGTTCCAAGTTCTCAACCTTAAGTACCTCATTATCTAATTTTAACAAAAACATATATATTTAAATTTGAGTTGATAGCTTAAATAATTGAAATAAATGGTAAAATTGAAAGTTGATGAAAATGCTTGTTGATTTTTTATTTGTTAGTGAGGAGGACAGTAAATATTTATTTTTATTATATGTTTAAAATTAATTTCATTAATTAGAAATCACAAAGTTATGTCTACCAAAGATGAGGAAATTATATATATATATATATATATATATATAAAATAATTTTTTATATTTTTAAATTTTATATTAATTTTTAATTTTATTTTTAAAATTTATTTATAATTATTTTTAAAAAAATTAATTTTATTTTAATATTTAATGTTATCTAAATTATTAATAAAAGATATTAATGTTATATTTAATATAATATTAAAATATTAAATAAAAAATAAAATATTAATTTATATTAATTTTAGATTATAAAAATGAGATATTACATAATTATTTTTTATTAATAATTTAAATGAGATTATAAAATAAAATTGATTAAAATTTAAAATTATAAAAATAAAATTAAAAATTATTATAAAATTTGGTGAAAGAAAAACCCAGAAGCTGGGACGGCACGGGAAATAAAGAGGGAGAAGGGAGGGCGTTATGATTTCACAAGTTGGGGCTGATAGGTGTGTCAAAATTCGAAAACGTCTTCAGCCGCCATCACCATCCATCTTCGTTAGTGTCTCAGCAATTCGTCCTGTTCGCCACCGATCGCGCAGTTCGTCACGTTAGCCGTCCGCCACAGATCGCGCAGCAGTTGCGGCAGCACTCGACTCCTTCATTGCAGCAGCACAGTAATTTGTGTTTCCGAAAAGGTTAGTGTTAGAGCAGGTGCTACTGCTTCATTGTTTTTGTTTGTTTTTAAATAATTCTTTCTGATTTAAATTTGAGTTTTATATAGTTGAAAATATATTGAGAGTCATAAAGAGTACGAGTCATAGAAATATATATGGGAGTCGCCATGAGTGAGTCATTGTAATAAGTGTTTGTTATGTTTATATTTTTTTATATTTTTATTGAATTTTTTAATAATAAAATCGGGGTCCCGCGGGGAAGCGGGTGAGAGAATACAGAGTTTGAAACCACATTGGTATAGGCGTATACTCTTAAGCTGGCTAGGTACCTTCTGCATCACGAATCATGCTTTAACTTTTCAATTTCTCTCTCTTCTTCATTTTCAGATTCTTAATCAGCTTCCATTGGATACTCTCTGTTTAAACTCGTTGGTTTCTCATTCGTTTATTAAAGTTGTTTTGCTTGATCGTATTTTTAGTGTTCGATAAAATGCGGAACTCAGGATTTGCATGTATTTCTCATCTCTCATTGCATTCTCTAACTTTCTTCTGTTGTCGTAGGTTATAGGTACCTTTTTTGAGTTTTTCCGCCGAAGACTTACTGGAAAGCAACCATGGATGGTATGTGAATTCGGTAACAGAGTTCATGCATTGTATTTTTGTGTTCTTCATGGTTAGTGCTCGGATTGTATGACATCTAGATTCTATATCTTGCTTCTTACTGATCGTGTGTTTGATTTGACTAAGAATTCTTATCTTTCATGAGGAGAAAGCTACTTCCAAATGTTCTATCAAAATATTGTTAATTGGATCGGTTCTGTAAAAATAGGATAGGAATTGCATTTATCTAGGTTAATTGTTAGATGTCTGAGCTACTTCATCTTAAGCTGTCAATATATATATTTTAATGATATCATGCTTTAAGAATGCTTTGACAGTGTTATCTTGATGACTATTTTAACATCAACTGATAATTTAGCACTTGAGTTCTTTTTCCCCACTTTGTCAACATGATCTTGGTTCTTGGGTGCAAAGTGTGTACCACATGCATCAATTGAATTTAGGGCTTACATAAATGTTCTTAGGATACAAGTTAAGAAAACATTAATACTTTCACTATGTTATTAATTCTTTGATTTTGGCTTTGACTTAAACATTGAATTTCTTAGTTGTGTAATTGAAAGTAGTACCTTTGCTGAAAAATAATGCGTTTTCTCTAACAACACCTTTAATAGAAGTACTCAACAATTAAATTTCATACAAGTAACCAGCCATAGAATTTTGTCCTTTAGTATAGAAAGGTTTAATTTTGACAATTAACAAAGTAAGCCTAATGAATGTGTTGATAAACTTTCGTGGTTTCAGTTGATTCACAGCCAACTATGGAAGAAACAATATTGGTTGGTGATGATCTAATGATGGGCCCACCATCACCTCTAGTCCCACCAGAAATAGCCTCTCATGTGCTTGAAGGGGTTGATTTGTGTGATGGAATCCTGAGGAATCTATTTTTGTGTAAGTCTTAACTTTTAGTTAATTCCTTTAATATGTGTACAACCTAGTTTCTAGCAAGCGAAAAACCATGGAAGGTGGCTACATAATTTCACCCCTGGTTTATGAAACAGATTAGATGTCTCTTAAGTTATTTGTCTCCTGCTTTGGTGGTAAACTTAGGTTGGGGTAGAAACTAGTGTAGGTAGTGACTTGTATTACTGATAGGTCTAAATGTTCAAATATTTTTTGGGATAAATAAAAGAATTTCATTAAGAGATAAAAGAAGTACACATGGAGATTTAGCAATCCTCCTAAAGCAGGAAAGAAAATATTAAATATATAAGAGAGAACAGATCAAAAGAGCAACTTGTCCCTTCACATAATAGACAAAGCTACTCCCTTAAAAAGCCCTATTTAGAGCCATTGAAAGGCTAAGGGAACAATTCTGCCTCACAAAAAAGGTGTCAGAAGAAATTGTTGAGTTAGAATTCTAGCATGTTGCTCCATCTATGAGCACCAAATACCAACCAAAATAGCAAAATTCCAAAATGCCTTATTCTCATTTATACCCCCAAAAATTGTACATATTTGAAGCTCTCCAAACAGCCCAAACAGCTTATTCCATAACTGTCAAAGTACCTTACAAAGTAAGAATGCTAAAAGATTTCTGTTATGACAATCTTTTTTGAAAATATTACAAGGTTCATTTAAATTTTGTAGGTTTGCAAATCAATGACATTGAACCATTCTGTCAAGATGAGATTGCTCTATATCGACAATGTGCTGAAAGAAGGGTGAGATAATTGTTACAGATACACTTTGCTCTCTCTCTCTCTCTCTCTCGTTCAACTTATTTATGTTACTTTTTAATTCTTAACACAGTATTTCTTCACTATTAGTATTGGAGATGGAGGTATAGGAAGTGCTTTATCTTTCATATTACTCTTTGAACTTATTTATGTTGCCTTTAAATTCTTAACACAGTATTTCTTCACTGTTAGTATTGGAGATGGAGGTATAGGAAGTGCTTTATCTTTCATACTACCCTTTCAACTCATTTATTACACCTTTTAATTCTTAACACAGTATTTCTTC
Organism: Senna siamea; assembly: GCA_031216115.1. Classification (NCBI taxonomy): domain Eukaryota; kingdom Viridiplantae; phylum Streptophyta; class Magnoliopsida; order Fabales; family Fabaceae; genus Senna; species Senna siamea. The sequence continues at coordinate 19,655,237 of CM062356.1, forward strand.
ACTATTAGTTTTGGAGATGGAGGTATAGGAATTGCAATTTGGTTTGTTAGAGATACTGCTTCACCTTTAAAAAAAAAATGAATAAATTGTAGGATACAGAGATAAGGAAACGTCCTAAAGATAGTAAATTTGGTGTCTCTTTCTCTTTCTTCCCCCTCAATTTTGCTGTTTCAACTCATTTATGTTACCTTTTATTATAACTCTTAACATGTGCAGTATTTTTTCACTAGTATTGGAAATGGAGGTTTGAAGTGAAGTTCAGTTTATCAGATATGCTGTTCCAAGTTTTTCACCTCTTGGAAAAATAAAATTACAGGATAAGGAGATAAGGAAACGTCTTCAAGATAGTGAACGCAAGTTGGGTTCATCAATGCCTTTAGATGATGCAAAGGAGAGGGCTACTCAGCTTGAATCAGAAGTTAGCTCATTAGAAAGGTATATTCAAACGGTAGTTACTAAAGAGATATAAAATAAGCTTATACTTATGGATTCCTTAAATCTTTTTGTCATTATTTCAAATAAAAGATTTTTGGAGAGTTATTATTGTTGTTATTTTCTAATTGACATGTTTTTTACTGTAAATGCCAGTACTCCTTTTATTTTGTGGAAACCATTTCTACTTTTCACTTTTCCAAGACTGTACTAATAATAGCCAATTGGACTGCAGATTAATAAACTAAATTCAGAATTTTGGATTCATGTTGATTATTTTCACACCAGCAGCCAGTCTAAGGTCTTTCTTTACCTTTGTGTAGTTAGTTTTGTCACAAAATGAATGGGAAAATTGATTCTTATTTTCTGGGCTGTTGTACAGGAAATATATAGAGTTACAGAGGAGAAGAAAAAGGAAATAATCTAATCTAATCCCAAAATTCTAGGAAACAAATCAGCCTATCCTAATCCCTTGATTTAAGGGATTTAAATACACCAGATTTCTATTCTAATTATTTCTAAATTTAAACTAATCATATCCACATAAATCCAGCCATATCTTGACACCCCCCCTCAAGCTGGGGAATAAATGTCTTCCATTCCCAGCTTGGATAGGAGTCCCATAAATCTTGAGCTGTGAAGTCCCTTAGTTAGGATATCAGCTAGTTGTAAGTCAGAGGGAATGTAAGACATGCACACCAATCCTGCCTCCAGCTTTTCTTTGATGAAATGTCTATCTATTTCAATGTGTTTTGTCTTCTCATGTTGTACGGGGTTATGAGCAATGTTGATAGCAGATTTGTTATCACTGTACAGCTTCATAGGGCCTTCAAGTTTAATCTTCAATTCATCCAGAATTATTTTAAGCCAAATTAATTCACATATTCCTTGAGCAATAGCTCAATTCGATTCACGATGACCTTGCTACAATATTCTGTTTCTTGCTTTTCCATGTTACCAAGTTTCCTCCAAGAAAAGTGCAGTATCCGGTAGTTGATCTTCTATCCACCAGAGACCCAAAGATAGTCCGCATCAAGATAGGCTTCTAGAGTGAGAGCATTGTGTCTTCGAACAAAATTCCCTTTCTGAATCGCCTCTTCAAGTAGTGTAGTACTCTGTATGCTGCCTGTAGATGAGATTCTCTAGGGTCATGCATAAATTGGCTTATAACACTCACTGAATAAATTATATCAGGTCTAGTATGGGCAAGATATATAAGTTTGCCAACCAACTTTTGATACATAGCTTTATCAACAGTTGGTTCTTCCTTAGCTTCACATAACTTGTGATTCGGGTCCATGGGAGATGAGACAGGTTTACATCCTCCTTTTAGGTTTCAAAGAATAAATCTGTGACATATTTTTGCTGTGATATAAAAATTCCTTGGGATGAGTGTGCAACTTCAATGCCAAGGAAATACTTCAACTTTCCCAACTCTTTTATTTCAAACTCCTTTAGTAATCTACATTTCAGCTCCATCTTCTCTTTTTCATCATTTCCAGTGACTATAATGTCATCTACATAAACTAGAAGAGCAGTTACCCCCCCTCCAGCTGAATACTTAATGAAGAGAGTGTGATCTCCTTGGCTTTGGTGGTAACCAGAGGATTTCATAACTCTAGCAAAACGACCAAACCAAGCTCTTGGTGACTGTTTCAAGCCATAGAGAGCCTTCTTAAGCTTACATACTTTACCCAGTTCACCCTCAAATCCAGGTGGTATATTCATGTAGATCTCCTCCGTTAAGTCCCCATGGAGAAAGGCATTTTTTACATCATATTGTAGCAGTTGCCAATCAAAATGTGCAGCTAGGGACAATAGAATTCTAACAGTGTTCATCTTGGCTACTGGAGCAAAAGTTTCCTGGTAGTCAATGCCATAGGTTTGAGTGTATCCTTTTGCCACCAGCCTTGCTTTATACCTCTCAAGGGACCCATCGGCTTTATACTTCACTGAAAAAATCCATTTACAGTCAACTATATTCACCCCTTTCGGTTTGTCAACAATCTCCCATGTTTTATTTTTCTCTAGAGCTGTCATCTCCTCTCTCATGGCATCTCTCCATTCCCTTTTTGAAGCTGCCTCAGAAACAGTGTTAGGAATAGCAATAGTATTTAGACTCGCAATAAAGTTTTTATGGGTTGGAGACAAGTGATTGAGAGAGACATAATTAGATAATGGGTATAGAGGTCTCTTGGTGCACTTTCTAATGCCTTTTCTTATTGCTATGGGAAGGTCTATATCAATATCAAAAGAATTAGTAGGTTCAGCAGGTAAAGAAGAGCTTACCGTTGCTTCATTCACAGGTTCTAGGTTGGATTCTTGGACTTGAGTCAGTTCAGGGGCAGCTTTCCTCCTTGAATACACCCTTGGGAAGCTAGGAAAGTGTTTTGTAGGATTAGTGAAATTAGGAGTAGGAAGAGGAATGGGATCAGTCACATTAGTGAAATTAGGAGTAGGAAGAGGAATGGGATCAGTCACAGTAGGTGATTTTGACATTTTTGGTTCATGGCTAGAAGGGAGATCAAGGTTATTTATGGGTTCAAAATATTCTTCAGTTTCTTGAGTAGGAGACTGCCCTTGTTGAGGTGGGGATTTAGGAAAGAAAGAGGTATTTTCGGCAAATGTCACATCAGTTGAAATATAGAATTTTCTTGATGAAGGGTTGTAACATTTGTACCCCTTTTGGGTAGAAGAGTAACCCAGGAAGATGCACTTGGTGGCTCGTGGTTCAAGTTTGTCCCTTTGATGGCTATGGATATGAACAAAGGCAGTACATCCAAAGATTTTGGGAGTCAGATTATTAGAGGTTCTGAAATGAGGATAAAAATTATTCAGCATTTCCATAGGGCTTTTGTTGTCAAGAACACTTGAGGGTAGGCGATTTATCAAATAAGTGGCAGTTAGAACAGCTTCCCCCCTATAGTTTTTCAGAACATTCCCTTGGAAGAGTAGTGCACGGGTAGTATTTAGCAAGTGCCCATTTTTTCTTTCTGCCACCCCATTTTGTTGGGGGGTATTGACACACGAAGACTCATGAATAATTCCTTAGGACTCAAAAAAAGGGAAGTAAGGTTTGGTTGAAGTAATCCCTAGCATTATCTGTTCTAAACCTCTTTATTTTGACCCCAAACTGATTTTGAACCATAGAATGAAAATTAGGAATGATAGAACTAACATCAGATTTCTGTTTAAGGAGGAAGAGCCATGTAACCCAAGTGCAATCATCAATTAGGGAAACAAACCATCTAGCTCCAGTAATGTTTGGGATTGATGAAGGTCCCCAAACATCACTATGAATTAAATCAAAAGGATTAGAACTTCTTTTATTGCTAATAGGAAAAGGTACACGAGTATGTTTAGCAAATTCGCATACATCACAATAAAATTCTGAAATATCTAATCCTTGAAATAGATGGGGAAACATGACTCTTAAAACTTTAAAGGAAGGATGACCAAGCTGTAAGTGATACATCCAAATGGACCTTTGATTAGAAAACTTTAGGCAAGACAAAGGAGAAAGATAGGTTACTACTGCTTCCTTGGGATGGTTCAAGATAGTAAAGGCTGCCTCTTTCCTTAGCAAGTCCAATCCTCTTCCCCGTGCCTTGTTCTTGAAAAACACAGTGATTTGGAAAAAAGGTAACATAACAGTTCAGGTCATGAGTGAGTTTTTGGATAGATACAAGATTGGCCGAAATTTTAGGGACATGAAGAACATCCTTGAGGACAAAGTTAGGAGTGATATAGATATTACCAAATCCAGCAACAGTGGCAAGAGAACCATTAGCCACAATAATTTTTCGGTTACTTGAACAAGGAGTGTATGTGTGAAAAAATTGAGAGGTAGGGGTCATATGATCTGTGGCTCCAGAGTCTATAATCCAATTGCAATCATAACACAATTTTGAGGCATTTATGAAAAAAGAGGATGAGAGTTTACCTGAAAAAGTAAGTGAACAAGCTCCAGAAGGCTTTTCAAGGGAGCCTAACAAATTCCTTAGTTGCTCAATTTATTCACTATTAAATGTCTCAAATGTTGACATAATGGGAGAAAAACAACAATTAAGGCTAAAATGGAGGGTGGAGGTTGGCAATGAAGGCACAACCAGAATGTTATGATGGAGGCAATTAGAGGGTTCCTTTTGAACCAGGCTCTGATACCATGTCACAAAATGAATGGGAAAATTGATTCTTATTTTCTGGGCTGTTGTACAGGAAATATATAGAGTTACAGAGGAGAAGAAAAAGGAAATAATCTAATCTAATCCCAAAATTCTAGGAAAAAATCAGCCTATCCTAATCCCTTGATTTAAGGGATTTAAATACACTAGATTTCTATTCTAATTATTTCTAAATTTAAACTAATCATATCCACATAAATCCAGCCATATCTTCACAAGTTTGCATAAAGCTGATTATATGGATGTATTTATCTCTAAAAACTACAATAAGATGCACCCTTGGATCGCCCTATAGTCCTCATTATTTCTAATGGGTCAAATAATCACTGAGTGCGTCAGTGTGACATCAAGGTTTTTCTCATTAATGCATGGCTATACAATGAAGAAAATTTTTTATCATTGGATACTTCTATTTACCTTCACTTAAATGTATAGGCGCCTGATTCTTGCCAGTGGAATGGAGGGCAAGGAAGGATTTCGCCAACGATGGAGCTTGCATGGTCGCTTTACTGATACCAAGTAATGCTTATCATCCTTTGTGTTTTGTGTAGCATACATGGATGGCATAATTTCAGCAATTTTTGTTTCTCTATCCCATTGCTATTCATGACAAGTGTCCAGGGTTTTTTTTTATAGCTGTAGCATACTAGTTGTCAAACATGCTTTATCTGTGCTATTGGCTATCTATTGTGATGGGATCTTTCAAGTACTTCTGGCAAATGAGTTTCTTGTTACCTTAACCATTGTGACCAACCCTCTTAGGTTTATTGGAATATTCAATGGTCTGGAGGTGCCTTTAGCAACTGATGTTGCCATACATGTGAACTACTAGGTCATTGATGAGTTTTATCACTTGCATAGTAGCACACCACCTATTAATAATGCTTAGTTTCAGTAATTAAGTACTGATTGTTTTATTTTCTAAGGTTTCACTACTGATATCATGCAAAAATCTTTACCTACTGGTAACTTTTAACCTATGAATTCCACAGACGAAGGTTGGAGTCTTTAAAGGAGGGCATAGATGGCAGAAAAAAGGATGAGCCTACTGGGAGATCAACTTCCAAGAGATGGTTCAAGTGAACCTGCAAGTTTATTGCCTAATTAATTATTAATTGGAATGTTGAAATATTAGAGATATTATCAAATTTACTAGATTAGCTGACTATATACAAAAAGACTACACTTATATACCGTTTTCTATATCTTTGCTATTAAAATTTTTAATTAAAATAAAATATGTAAAAATTTATTTTAAAAGAAATCAATTATGAGAAAAAAATTGGATAAATTATATGTATTAATCTATAATTGAAGAATTTAATAGTAAAAGTATTGCTTAAATTTTTTTCCTATTTAAAATGTTGCAATGGATGTGATTGGACAAAATATAAGCAATTTTTAAAGATTTCAGAAATAAAAAAGCAATTTTTAAAGATTTTAGAAAAAAAAAATTTTTTGGAGAAGTACAGGTTTTTCCAGTCCTATTGATTAAAGACAAGAATTGCACATTAGTGATTCGGTTAACATATATATCATTGAGCTAAATATGATATATACAAACTTTACATCGTGCTATGAACGAGTAAAAGAATTTCATAAAAGAAGTCACAAATCCAAAGATTGAGAAGGCCAACCAAGAGATTGAATATTCACTCGTGGTTTACCAGGCAGGCATTGACGCTTTCTTCATACCCTCGTGTTTGTTGCTTCCGTATACTTTGTAGTGACCATCGATCTATCTGAATTCTACCCTTTAACGTGTCCCAGTAGGAGACACATTTAAATATATTAAGAGCTATCTAAGTTCCAAAATCCATGCGGTGCATTCTTGAAGAAGTTGGAATTTCTGGCGAACAGCAATGTTGAAGAAAACCTGCATCTTGGCGCGAAATTCAGTAATATCTTCCTTGCACCTATATGATCCCGCACAAGCACATTGCTCAGCTAAATGTGCAGCTTTAACCTGGTAGCACCTGACACACACCAGGTCTTGCAGGTGGTACAGCCGTTCTCTTTGTCGTACAATCTGAAGAAGTGCATTTTCCATCACTGCACGGTCGTATGGCTGCCCACACTGCAACACACCGCAATGCCACTCCTCACTCATTAAAGTCGAGTCACGGCACAAGTCCAAGTCTCTGCAATCATTACAGTAGCTGTCCAAACAAGGGGAAAAAATCCATTCATATTAATATGAGAACATTTTAATTTTTTGTTGAATTCACCGGCAGAGAAATTTTTAAATACTAGATAAGTGCGAAAAACATATAAACATAGCAACATTGGCGTGTATGTGACACACGATGCGCATTGTAAGGAACTACGAAAGTGCTACTAAAACCTTTAATGGTAGAGAGAGAACTGGAGCTTTCAGCCGTTGAATGCCCTCTAGTTCTTATATAATTGTTGGGATACATGCCGCTTTATTGGTTCTAACAAAATTGCGAAGTATACATACTAAAAAAAGTTAAAAGCGCTCATACGTATGTATAAACAAAGAAAATTATTGATAAATTCCAGTCCAGTGAGGCAAGAAGCAACTGCATTGAGGTTTATGAGAATATGAGAAACCGCACACTAATTTTTTTCTTTTATAGTTAATCAAAATTCCAAGGTTATGTAGAAGGTTAAATTAGTACCTATACTTTATTTTTTATCCCTTATTTTCTGTAAGATTTTAGACTCAACCTTGCCCTCACCCATTCCTTCTGCAACTAGAGCAAAATCAACGGCTGTTGTGTTCCCAGATAATTTTTTTACAACTAAAATTCTCAAGTTTTAACTTTGAATTATCAAAATATAGTTCAGATATGGGTTTTGACTAGTCTCCTATAACGTTGAAGTCAATGATCACACAACAAAACCTATCTTTTAGTAAGAGAGTCCATTTATGGTGTCTGGTTTGTGTCAAATTTTTCAAGTACTGAACCTTATTTATGAGACATGAGTTTATATATAAAAATTTTCAAATTTGTGTTGTATATATTCTAAATAATATAGAAATATTATTTTTTTTTCATATATTTCATATTCTAATTTTTATAAAAAGATTTCCAAGTAATTTATAAATAGAATGTTTGGCTAAGAAGCAGACACGGATCAGGGACATGATATGATACAAACCCTGCAACACTTAATGATAGTGTTTGAATGTAATTTGAAGTGTTGTACAAGTGTTAGATATTTATTAGAGTGGTGAAGCTGAGGTCTACATAACTGTGGGGCGTACACTAAAATTTGAGTGAAAAAGAAAAGGTAGATTCTATATTCTTTTATCTTCTTTATTCTCTCAGTGAATTTTAAACCACTATTAAGTAATAACATTTGCGAATGCGAAATGCGAAATTGAAGCACGTCATAGAGAAAATTCAATTCGATGTAATTGAAGCACATTTGACACGTATGAATTGCTTATCTTTTAGGAGAAACTGCAAGTAATCAGAACATTTTAAACAAAAATACTGTATACTAATCAATGAACAATCATAATTACCTGCAGATGACATTCGGTAGGATGAAGGAATGACTCAGATCACGAAACTCAGCTTCTGGAGCGAACTCCCTTACATGAACATATCTCAACAAATTCTTTCTCATGACCTATCAAGCAAAGGACACAAACAGAATTATCACTCTGCTAAACAAGGGTAACTTTAGGAACCAGAAGATCTACTGCCTGATACAAAAGGTTACTCCACTTCAAAATATTCAGAGAAGAAATAAACAATCATGATAATAACATTACTGTTTAACTTGTTTTTTTTTTGTTGGAATGAGTAATTCACCATACTACTTAACACTATGGGTGTGCTTGGGAATAAGGAAGAAAAAGAAAAGAATGAAATTAAAGGAAAAGGAAGAGAGAGAAAAGTTAAATGATACTTTTCCTTCTCGTTGTTTAGATCTTTTAAAATCTCTTAATTTTGAGTAATTGAAATTAATAAAGAAAGACGGTTAAGATATAATTGAATCTTCCAATTCCTTCTTCAAAATTTTAAGAACCGTGAAGGTTATTAAATTCTCTTTTCTTTCCCCCCATTTTTTTCTCCTAAATAGACCTTAAGAGTGTGTTTGGGAATGAGGAGGGAAAGGGAAGGAGAAGAATTGAAAGAAAAGGAAAGGCTAATTGAGAATTTTTCCTCCCCTTGTTTGGATCCTCCAAATTCTCCCAATTTAAAATAATTAAAATTAACAAAGGAGGAAAGTTAACCTAAAATCTTCTAATTCCTTCACCTCTTAAATTTTAAGAAACCAACGAAAAAAAAATTTAATACATTTTCTTTTCTTCCCTTCCCTTCCCTTCCCCTCCAAAATTCTCTCCTAAACACACATAAGTTCTGGTTTGCTTCTTAATATCTTAATCAATAGAGGCTATCAAAAGTCCTAGTGTCATCTTTCAATTACTAGGATATTATTCAACAGTTCACTAAGCAAATAAAGCACTGCAAGGCCAAAATATCAATGAAGTTGTTAATGTGTTTATTTTTGTCAGTTATTTAGAAATATTTTTAGGTATAATTATCTTATCTTTAGGAATAATTATCTTATTTTAAATTAGAGAATTCCTAGGACTAATGATCTGATTATATTTTTGTATATATCCCTAATTTCTAGGGATTATGAGAGATTCTTGGAATCTTTAATTGTACATATATATCCTTGTAACCTATTCAAAAAATAACATGGCATCAAAGCCTAAGGCTTTTTTTTGAAATTTTTCTGCGTCTTTCCACTGTGCCTCTGCAAGGGAATTCTTTTGTTGTAACCCACTACTTTTCTTAGGTTCACTTCTTATTTGAATCTCTTTCTGTTCCCTTCTTTCTTGTTCTAGAAATCCCATCCATGACAAGGAATCATGTCTAAACTCACCAGCATCATAAGTGACACTTGCATGTTCCTTGGTACTGCTAAGAAGATTTGGGAGGCAATTAAACAAACATACTCTAAAGTTAATGATACAGCTCGTGTTTATGAGATCAAAGCTCATATTTTGTATATATCCCTAATTTCTAAGGATTAGGAGAGATTCTTAGGATCTTTAATTGTATGTATATATCATTGTAACCTATTCAGAAAATAACACAACAGCTATTTAGAAAATAACAAGTCTTTACTACTTGGATAATGAAAAAAGGACATTCAACCTGAGAACTCTCTTTCCACGTCCCTTCTCTCTAAATCAATCATGTCCAATAAAGAAAAAGTATGGCTTTATCTTCGTCGTTTAGGTCATCCTTCTTTTCATGTAATAAAGACAATGTTTCCATCCTTTTTTGATAAAATAAATCTTGAGTCTTTCCATTGTAATAAGTGTGAACTTGCAAAGCACAAACGTATATCTTTTCCAATAAACAATAAAAGAAGTCCTACCCCTTTTTCTCTTATTCATAGTGATGTTTGGGGTTTCTCTCCTGTTCCTAATGTTTCTAATACAAAATGGTTTATATCTTTTATTGATGATTGTACAAGAGTCACTTGGGTCTATTTGTTAAAACAAAAGTCAAATGTTAGTACTGTTTTCCCAAATTTTTACAATATGATTAAAACTCAATTTGACACACCAATAAAAAGACTTCGTTCTAGTAATGCCAAAGATTTTTTCAAACAAACTCTTTCTAATTTCTTTCATGAGAAAGGAATCATTCGTAAATCTTCATGTGTTAACACTCCTCAACAAAAAGGGGTTGCAGAACGGAAGAATGGTCATTTGTTGAACATCACAAGAGCATTCCTCAAAGATGTTCCTAAAAATTTTTGGGGGAAAGCTGTCCTAACTTCAGCCTATCTATACAATAGATTACCAACTAAAATTCTTAATTTCCAAACACCACTAAATGTCCTTAAACAGTTCTATCCAATTCTTAGTCTCTCAATCAATCTTGCCCCTAGAATTTTTGGAAGTATAGCTTATGTTCATGTTCATTCTCAAAATAGAGGGAAACTTTATCCACGTGCTCTTCAATGTGTTTTTGTTGGCTACTCCTGCACATAGAAAGGATACAAGTGTGTCCACCCCCAACACATAAATTCTTTGTGTCAGCTGGTGTTACATTTGATGAAAATGAAAACTTCTTTACTCATTCCTATCTTCAGGGGGAGAGTTTAAATAAAGATAGGGCAAGGGACTTATTCTTTCTTGACTTTCCTACTCAAGTAGAACTTAAAACAGTCCCAAATCAGTCTTTAGAGCCTCAGGAGGTTTTAGGGAAAGAAACTTAGCAACTCCAGGTATACTCCAGGAAAAGACCTAACTCTCACCCACAGCATGTCCAAACCCCTACACAAACTACTGTTCAAGGGCTCCAAACAGACCCAGAACCAATAGAAACTACAATTATCCCATCCGAACCTAACCCACAGATTAACAATGAATCTGACCTTGACCCACAAATTGAAAAAGGACTTGAGGGACAAAGTGATTTAGACTTACCCATTGCCCTTAGAAAAGGTACAAGGACTTGTACACAGCACCCATTATATCTATTCATGACTTATCAGAATTTGTCAAAAAACTACAAAACCTTTAGCAAAAACCTCCATACCATTCCTATTCCCAAAAATTTAATTGAGGCATTAGGAAATGAGAAGTGGAGAAATGCTATGAAAATTGAGATTATGCACTTGAAAAAAATAGAACATGGGAGCTGGTGGAGCTACCCAAAGATAAAAAACTAGTTGGGTGCTTTGAATCTGATGGTTCTGTTGAGACATACAAGGCCAGGTTGGTTGCCAAGGGTTATACTCAAACCTATGGCGTAGATTACCTAGAAACCTTTGCACCAGTATCGAAAATGAACACTGTCAGAATTTTACTGTCACTAGCTGCCAATTTTGGCTGGAATCTTCAACAATATGATGTTAAAAATGCCTTCCTCCATGGAGAATTAGAAGAGGAGATATACATAGAAGTTCCACCTGGTTTTGAATCTAAGGAAGGCTTGGTATGTAAATTAAAAAAGGCTCTTTATGGGCTCAAACAGTAACCGAGGGCATGGTTTGGAAGATTCATTAAGGTTATGACAAGATTAGGGTACAAGTAAAGTCAAGGAGACCACACGTTGTTTGTAAAGCACTCAAAGCCAGGGGGAGTAACAGCACTATTAGTGTATATGGATGACATCATAGTCACTAGAAATGATGAAGGAGAAATGCTAGAATTAAAGAAAAGGTTGCTGCAAGAATTTGACATTAAAGAGCTTGGTAAGTTGAAATACTTTCTAGGAATTGAGGTTGCATACTCAAAGCAAGGTATATTTATCTCACAACAGAAATATGTGTTGGATTTATTGAAGGAAACAAGAAAACTCGGCTGCAAACCAATGGCCACCCCTATTGAGTTCAATCGTGGGCTGAATGATGCACCAAATGATCTTGCAGTAGACAAGGGAACCTATCAAAGGCTGGTTGGTAGGTTAATATACTTAACACATACAAGACCCAACATTGCCTATGCTGTATGTGTGGTAAGTCAATTTATGCACAACCCCAAGGAAGTACATCTCAAGGCTGTGCACAGAATCCTACAGTACCTAAAAGGTAGTCCAGGAAGAGGAGTTTTGTTTACAAAAGGAGAAAATATTACTTTGGAGGCTTACACGGATGCAGATTATGCAAGCTCACTGGTGGACAGAAGATCAACTTTAGGGTACTGTACTTTTGTGGGAGGCAACCTGGTTTCATGGAAGAGCAAAAGGCAGAATGCTGTGGCAAGGTTAAATGCAGAATCAGAGTTCAGATCTATGGCATTAGGAACCTATGAGTTATTGTGGTTGAAAATTGTTCTTAATGACTTAAGAATTAAGTGGGAAGGTCCCATGAGATTATACTGTGATAATAACTCTGCAATCAGCATTGCACACAACCCAGTGCAGCATGACCGAACAAAACATGTAGAAGTTGATTGACACTTTATAAAAGAAAAGTTGGATAGCGGCCTAATATGCATGCCTTTCATCTTATCAAAGGAGCAAATAGCTGATGTTTTGACAAAAGGGCTACCCAACACAACCTTTGAAGACTTTGTTAGCAAGTTGGGAATGAAAGATATGCATTCACCAACTTGAGGGGGAGTTTCGGTTATTTAGGAATATCTTTAGGGATAATTATCTTATTTTAAATTAGAGAATGTCTAGAAATAATGATCTGATTATATTTTTGTACATATCCCTAATTTCTAGGGATTAGGAGAGATTCTTCGGATCTTTAATTATACATATATATCCTTGTAACTTATTCAGAAAATAACACAGCAATTATTCAGAAAATAACAATTTTAATGGGTAATTAGATTATCCAGATAGTATGTTAAAAATTGTCGGTTTAAAGTACCGAGTCCCCAAAAACATGCCATAGGGATACATAGGCATCCCGTGACTTAGTTCATCAAAGTAATGTCGAGGATTCTAATAATTTATTTATAGACAGTTATGAAGCCTTGTCAAATCCCAAAGCAAGAAACATGCTACAATCAAGTAACCAACTAGAAGACTGATTTTTAATAGAATAATCTGAAATGAAGACTGCAAATGCTACATACTCAACAAATTCATCAAATATCTCCTAGACATGTATGTAAAGTAGTCATGTATTTAAAGTTTTGCTTTGTACCATAACAAACCAGAAGTGCTTGAAGTATACTATATTGATTACGAAGTAATGCTGGCACAATTTGGAAAAAAGTATTACCAGAACATCATGCTGCACACTCTGGTCCAGGGCCAGGACAGCACAGACATGCTTGATAAATTGCAAGGCTGCATCTCCTCGGTGGGGATCACCTGTCAATTGGGGATTGCCATTCTGGTCATTTTCTGATCTCATCTCCTTCATATGATGTACAATATCACCAACATTTTGCAGAAGTTTGTCTGCAAAGTAAGAGCTGATCTGCAGAATAATATGAAATAAGAACCGAGTGATATGTGGAATCAAGTCTTACTACATAAATACTTTTTTCTGTCATTGTTCTACCTGCTCTTTTATATATTCTGTCATATGCGATTCAAAATTCTCTGCAGCCCCAACTGTAATTGATGGGGTGCAGGAATCACCATTTTGCAATGAAGCCTGTATTGCAGCTTGTTTTTGTGCGTAGTTCCAGGGAATGTACATGAATTGAGAAACAATGAAAACAAAGTGGTCCTGTAGGAAGCCAGTAGAATTCCAGACATAGGAACAGAAAATGCAATCAACTCAAATTGTAGAAGGATAATCAACTAATAAACTAATCTCCTCACTTCTACATTCCAGCTATATTTCATGATAAGTGTTTTACCTGGATTTTCTTAGGTAAGTATTCGGCAATGTTCCAACTAGAAATAATATCAACTTGAGTTTCGTCATTTATGGCTTCATCAGATTTTGCTGGTATTCCACCATAGTTGTACTGCAAAAGTAAAAGCAAAATGAATGACTAAATGAAACATAACTATAAGCTAGTTTGAAGCAAATAAAGGTAAATCAAATTGTTCTGAGACAGCCAAACTATATCCACTTCAAAGTACACAAACAAAATATAATTAACTTAAACAAAAGTATTCTATAATATTGATTTTCAAAAGTATCTAGATGAGTTTATCATTTGGTCACCATTAACCATTCGACATCATCACATCAAAATTGCATATCATAGCTTAGTAAATGTAATGCGTGCATGAAATATTTGACTAATAGGAGTAAAAGCATTTATAAACCATTAGCAAATCCTTATACTAGCTCCAAGCAAGAAAAGAAAATTATTGTTAAAAGATCAGTCCAAAGAATTTCTAGGACCATTTTGGTATGAGAATTAAAACCTCGTCCATAAAGGAGAAATAGACTGTAGTGGACTAAAACTGTCGACATTATTACATATACAATTACTGAATTTCTTTCTTATGTTAGAAGAAAATGAACTTTTTCTCCCATGCTCTTCAACTTCTGTAATTCAGTAATGCTACAAATTTTCTGCCCAGGCACTCTTGTCTATAAAGATTATATTATTCAACATAAAACTTCACTTCAACATGACCTTGGGGCTGTGTTGAACACTGGCATTTTTTTGGAATACAAGTACAACAGATAATCCCAAGACAACTAATGGCATCAACATGGAATTCCCATGAGATCTAAACGCAAAGTTATAAATTCACAAAGTAGATTTGTTCAACTAGCAAACAAGCCCCTTGGCTATATCTAATTGCTCCATGAATAATTGGGAGAGAAGGAACCTAGAAAATCTTGCTACCAATGGCATATATATAGTGCAGGCTAAACAACAAAAAATAAAAAACCAGGGTGACCAAACCTGATCCATGAATAGCAATGAGTGCCAGAATTGTAGTGGTTCAAGCTCAATCCATTCAAATAAATCCCTAAAGATAAGCACAGAAAGAGTTAGAAACAGCACAATACATAAGTACATTTGAATTACCATTAAATTATCAAAACACACCGAACATTTTGACCCACACCCAAGTGGTTGTTCCACCGCAAAACGCAGTTCATCAGTAAAAAATTGTAAAATTTCAATATTAAATGAGGTTGTAGACCAAATTGTCTAAGTCTAACTTCTGTTACCTTGACCATGCATTCAGATTATCTTAAAAAGTAACAAGCATCATATAGTATCAAAGAAAACTGTTATATTTTCTATGGCATTGGCAAGACAAACCTAGATTGTAGAGTTCGTAACAAACTATCACAGTAAGCTTTTGCTGCAGAAAGATCATATTTTCCTGTGTCTACAATAATTTTTGAGAAGTTTGCAAAAACAATCGTTGCACCCAATTTACGGAGCTCGGCCAGCAACAATGCAAAGACCTTTCGCATGACCTATAAATATCAAAGAAATAAACCAAAACAATTAATTTTGACATTTTATCTCAAATATACAAAAAAAAAAATGACATGATCTAAGAAGGCCTAAATAAAAAGTCATGAAAAAGACCACTTAACAATAAGGAAAAAGCTTTACCATCTTTAAAAATCCAATTTATTCAAGTCATTTCTTTTTTCCTTTTTGAATTAAATACTACATTTTGGCAGATAAAGTGAATGAATTTACGATGAAGAAAAGGAAGAAAAAAATAATTTCATTGCATGCTGGTGTTATAAGCATCATACAGTATCTTTTAATGTATAATTGCTTACCTTGTGGAGAAGCTGGTGAAGAGCTGGATCATGAAGTTTTGATTGTGGGCTGAAATTTGAGAAGGAAAGCAGTTAGTATGTGAGCCAAAAAGAAGAGAGTAGGAAACAAATAGATATAATTAGAACCTGCATAGCCATCGATATAGATGCTGCAATATGGCATCAGCATATACATTTCCAGATGTAACTGCATCTGCAAGGCACCGCTGGATTAACTGCTTTAGGACTCGAAAAGCATGTGCACATGAGGTAGCCTCGTCTAAGCCATTCTGATCGTTTATGGAAAATGGTCCAGAGTTGAAGTCATGATCAAATCCTAACAAAGCACCTCCTTCCAATTCATTAACTTGATTGCTCTTTAGAAGAGCATCCACGGCCAGGTGGTGAATCTGCAGAAAATATATCATCATTAATTTTTAAAAACTTGGTTCGATTGGTGAAAGCAACTGAATATAGACTTTCAAACCTTTAGCTCCACTGTAACTTTTCTGTAAGCTCCAGGATAGGTCAGAACAGGTTGGTGGACCTATTTCCAGATAGCACAACATTGAGTTTCAAAAGACCAAAATATAAGCATGGTGAGAAATCAATTATTATTAATAAATTACAACAAAGATGATAATAGTCTGATAATGATAATGGTTAATATTAGTATATGCTTAAGATATGCAGAACAAGTTTCACTAGCTCCACTGCTATGTTT
This sequence comes from Senna siamea, assembly GCA_031216115.1. Classification (NCBI taxonomy): domain Eukaryota; kingdom Viridiplantae; phylum Streptophyta; class Magnoliopsida; order Fabales; family Fabaceae; genus Senna; species Senna siamea. Next base: position 19,671,689 of record CM062356.1, read on the forward strand.
TAAGGGAAAGTTAGAAGAGGAAAATATTAAAGCTCTGTAAAAATTGGGCCATAATAAATTCAAATATCTGAGACAGACCTCATCAGCAAAGCATGTCTCTTCTTCATTAATTCCACCTAAATCTGGAAGGCCATCATCAGATATCCAAAGTACCTGTATAAATAAACTTTTAAGCTACAAAAGGGGTTCAGGTGAACTTTACACTACACTTTCCTAAACTTAAAAATTATCTAATTCAGCAGCGAGAAAAGTATAATATAAAGACTCCAAAGTAAGTTTCAGTTTGTCAATAAAAATGCAGAACAATGAACTTAGAAGAAAAATAAGAACCTGTTGATTATCACTCAGTGCTCTTGAAAAGAAGATATCTGCTGTAAATATAAGCCAGTCAAGTTCGAAATTCCCCAATGGTACCTGCAACAATAAATTTAAGAAATACATCCATATATATCACAACAGAAAGATATTGGCTGCTAAGGATTTGAAATGCTCACATGGGCATATCTTGAGAGAGAAATTCTCTCATTTAGCCACTGGACTGATGCAGCACAGCGTTGCATTCCAGTTTTTGCAGCCACTTGTTGCCATCCAAGAATCTAAAAGGAGCAAAATTTAGGCAACAGAATATATATACTAGGATGTATGCTGTGCACCACAAGTACTATGAAAGTTAACTTAAATGTAAGAGAGCAAAAACTCCAGGATAAGCCAACCCTCATGTGCAGCCCAGACATTGATGAAGTAATAATGGTAATAAACAAAATGATACATAAAGACACATAAAAAGAGTTATTACATACTAATATGCATGAGAAGGACCAGTTGTTTCAGAACAATTTTACCTGATACTGACTATCACGTGCATTAGAAGGAATGTTTAGGCATGGGAAGTCATCTAGCGGTCGAATAGCCAATGTCATTAGTTGGGGATTTGGACATTCAATGACAGCAACCATAGGCCCACGATGCTCATTCCTATAACCAAAGATATTAGATAAGAGAAAAATAGTCTTGTCTAGAGGAAGCACCACAGAAAAATCAGATTTGATATCTAAAGCCCTTCTCAGCTTTTATAAAAATTTGAAAAAGAATAGGGTTGGAAAATCTCAAAATCTGCAATGAAGAGTGAACCAAGGAGGTTTGAGGAAAACTGAAATCTCAAGCACTTTCACTCATTCATGGGTTAACATACATGGAAAGCCATAGGAAGACCCTCCTCCATACATGATGGTGTCAGGTATGGAGTCTACTGCTTGGAATCAGGTTCTGACCATATTCATAAATGAACTAAATTAAGCTTCAAGATCAGTGTGTTCACTTATCCACTACATATTCAGAATCTTGCTTGCCTCTTTCTTCCGCACTTTCATTTGAATCAAATTAAAGACCTTAATTAGGTTATTCTGGGTAATTGATCCTGCTACAAGAGATTTTAGTTGCAAATCATATATGTTTTCTTGTACGAGTTATACAGGTAGAAAGTTGCATATAATTATTAGTAATGAAGATAATGTTTAGAGGGAAATTGAAAATAAGTTGCTCCAGTTTTAATTGTAATACCAACTCATTGTATAAAACCAGATGGAAAAAAATAATTGGGGGTGGAATTTGGCTGCTGCTTTAAAATGACATTGAAGTAACAAGATTCAGCCACATCAGGTCGATGGAGCAGGGTTGGGATTCTTGGGCATTGAGATCATAATCCTAAGGTGATATGTTTTGTTATATATAGATTTATAACATTATATCACAAGAAGTAAACAGATAGAGGAATGGATTCTGTGCACAATAAAGAATAACCATCACATGTATTTAAAAGAATGGATTCATAGTAATTTCTTGAATGTCCTGAACACATTGAAAGTTTATGTGGAAGGTTGTAACATTCAAAAAGAAATAAAAAATGTCTTAAGAAAGAATTAATGTAAACTAAGATCAATATGAAATAAAACCTGTGATCATTTATTGCTCTTTGCATCATTGTTTCAGCATCCTTGACATGCACAACATAGTCCACCTCAAAGTAACACAAAATTATTCAGGTAAACATTAAGTTAGATAAGTAAATAGATACATGGAGAAATAAAAATAATAAAACACCAACAAGTTAGATCTACTGGAAGGACAAAGACAAAATGTCAGAGATATGTTGCAGCTTACCTTAAAATTAATACCATTTTTGGGAGGTGTCTCAAGAGACAAAGCTTGGCAAGCATCACGGAATTGTCTTTCAAGAAATATTGGAGATAAGTCTTTGTTTTGATAGGGATTAACTACAACAACAGATATTGCTTTTGAAGCAGGAAAATATCCAACATATATAGCCCGCCCCTCAGAGATGCTGCAGTTAACAAAGGAATATAAAATATAAGAATAACTGCCTTCAAACATAAAGTACAAAGCACAAGAAGGGCATGAAATTATTTCCAAAGCATAGTATTATAAATCACAAATATGAATATCTTTCTAAATAATGAGGGAAAAGAAAAAGAGGAAGATTCCAGGAAAATAGAGCTCCTGCTATAATATGACTAAAATACTGTTTAAATGAGCAGTATCTGAGCAAATAAATGAGAAGACAACTCATTAATTTGTAACGCAAAGGATGCAACATTATCTCTCATGAACTAATGGACCTGCACTGACAGTCCAATTTTTTTATATTATTTCAATCATAGCTACTACATATTGTCTAGGAAGTGCATCTTACCATCCTAATCTTGCTACCTATTTTTTTCACTGTTAAAAAGTTATCACTTATCATTAATATTAGTGACATAATACTTAGACATATATTGTGCATATTCAGGCCTCTGTGATATAAGATACGAACAGAAAAAGTAAACTTTCTAAATTAGATTAAAAAGACCTTTTATCTTACACTGCTTCATACACAACAAAACAATTATTATGTCCCTATGATGAGTAGTAAAGGTGATAGAAAAATATCTCTCAAGATATTGGAGAACCACTTACCTGTGATACAAGTAAAAGAAGGATATGGATTGTTCAAGATAAGCACATTCTGTAGTGGTCTTCATGTGCAATTCACTCAGACTCCAAGGCTCCTGTAGACTACGCTTTTTAGCAGTTTTGTCCACCTTACATACAGAACCAAGCTGGACTATAGCTTTAAACTTCAGTGGCACCTTCGTTTCATATATTCCCTGACCAAAGTATTGTATACTTTGAGTTTGATTCAATATAATTATACCAATCATGAATAATTGGCATAATCCAATTCAAACTAGAAAAATAAACTCCAGACTAAACCATAGTTAAGAGCAGACATTAAAATCAGCCAAGGATGTATACCAATTCTTGCTATGTTTTACAGAGTTTAGTAACTAATGCATGAAGCTTAAATTATTGGAAGATATAACTGAGTTTGGGACCTTGGTCCCGGATTCAAAAGAACTACCATTTGATCCAACAAAAAAGTTCAAAATTTGAACTTGAAAGAAGACCCTTTCCATATTGTCACAATTCAACCTTATGAGAATTGAGATTTGAGACACTCTCAAAGAAGTTGATTTCTAAAAACTTACTCATTTTGCAATTTTAATCAGTCAAATAGTAAGTTTTACATCCATAATTCTATCATAAATGAATCTTATTATTAGCTTAGGAACCTATTTTTAGTATTCTTGTAGTATTGAAAAGTAATTACTACAACCAATTATATTTCGCCATGTAATCTATTCTTAGATAGGATAAAGTTAGATGGTTAACTTTTAGAAGCAATTTCTTGTCAAAATATTTGAATAAGTAGTACTCAATTATTCAATACGACAGTAGTAATAGAAATATTTTCCAACATAAGCTTAACCAGAATCCAAAAGGATACTGTAAACCAAGAAAAGTTGAAGAAAAAAAAGAGCATATTCATTGCCTGAACATATTCAAATGGGGAAACAACTTAGTGCAAGTTGTGCAACTATCTCTCATTTACTGAAGGAAGGGAGGTGAAGTTAAAACATGCAACAAATTCTACTCTAAATAACAGATGACATGCAACACAAAAATTTGACAAATTTCCATTTGTTCATGTCTGATAACCAATTCTAACAAGAATTGAATACACAGCATATTACCAATGACATGACAGGTGAAATAGCAATAATCTCCGTATTTAACAAACAAAAAAGGAATGATAATGAATATGCTGACCTCAACATCAGGATCAGCTAGAAGAGCTGCAAGCTTTTTGCTTGTTTCTTTAAATTGAACTTCATTAATTGTAACCTGTAAAATTCCCAAACCAATTTATTCCTTTCATTCCAATGAGCAAAATATGAATAAACAAATAAATAAAACAAGAAAATCCATAAAAAGCAAATAACACTACTACCTCATACAGGTTATAACTATGCCTGCCATGTGGAAGAGTCTTGTTAACACGCTTACCCAGAAACTGATCAGTAATAGGTGATCTAGAATTGAGGTAGAAGACTCTAGGAACAGAAACTGGAATCTTAAGCATAACCCCATCAACAACAACCCAAGCAAAAAATTGACCAATTTGTGAACTTTGAATTAGCTGTATTATCTGAATCACAAGAATATTAGGAAAAAGAAATTAAGAAAATCATTCAACTCATATTTCAGAATTGACTACTTAATTGTAAAGTTTAACTCCATTACCTGCCAGTGGGACCGTGTCAATACTACCTCTTGCCTTCTGAAATACGAATCAACATTACTTCTTCCCTGAGCTTCATGGTCTATCTTATTACTCAGTCTTTCAAGAGTGCCACTAGCACAGCCTGATTTCTTTGAATTCTCCAATCTGAGTAAATCAAAGTTCTTGCTTACTACCATACCAAGCAAAAATATGTGGGGGCTCAGATAAGTTCAAACCAAAACAATGAACACTAATGATTGTTGGATAGTGTCCAGTTCCAAACTTGAAATTGAAGTACTCTAAACCATAGTAGGTCACCAGAAAAGTCAATCATAGAAGCATCCATGAATGCCCATTTGCTGGTGTGGCAGATACCATTAAAGCCAGACAATGAACACTAAATTGTTAACGAGCATACAAAAGCTTTCATCACATATATAATTATTTCTTTGTGTAGGGGAACATTTAAACTTTTAAGAGTCTCGTTATTCTTGAATGGTACGAATGTAAATAAGAACATAATATAGCAAACTAATTCATTTCCATTGTAACATCCTATATAGATTGCCTATCTTTTAACTCTTTTGACCAACATCAGAGATTATCTTTGGAGACTTCCTAGAAATTGATATACATAATTTTTTATATATTGGCAGCAATGAACTATTTACCTTTGCTTCTTTCTTCTTGCTATAATTTCTTTCCACTTTCTCTTCTTTGTCTGAAGCCATCCTTGATAATCTACAGTTCTGTCAACATTTTCAGATGACAATCCATTTTGTTGTAATTGTGCAAGTGGCTGACGCTCGCTGCTGTGATCATTATGTTGTTGTTCAGAATCTTCTTTGCCATAAGATTTCACAGAATGCTGTTCATTATTAGCTTCATAATGCCGTATAATTGGTCTAGGTCCACTAATATTACTCCTGGTCTTGTTTCCAAAGTCCTCCAGGTCATTAATAGTCTCTTCATCTGTTACATGGCAGACGTTATTAGAATTGCTATGCTTTTCAGAACGTTTATCTGCATTCATGGAGTTGAAGACATCAACTAATTTTCGTTGGCGAAATTTGTCCTGCTTCTCCCGAACCTTCTTATGCAACCAATCAGGATGAATCACCCTGGGGACAGGATTTGCAACCTGTAAGAATTCAACTCCCTTTCAGCCAAAACAAAAAAACAAAAAAAGAGGGATATAGTGTCAACATGCACAAGTTATATTTTGATAAACCTTTTGCATTGCAGCAGGAATGGTGATAATTTTTTGAATTGCAGAGCTCAACCGTTGCTTGTAATAGGACCAGTCAACTATGGATCGAATGCCAACATCGGATGAGACCTTGCACCATTTTCGGACATAGAACTTCATTACTTCTGCAAATGAAAGGCATGTACTTTACTTATTTGGAATGTCCACGAGTTTATGTTACCCAAAAACACAAGCAAGATTTACCGGCATCAGTTTCAAATATTGCCACAGGAACAGCACGCTCACTTACAGGTGTTCCCTGCTCAGACATTTTAGAGACAGTAGTCACTATGCAATGAACAAGCAGATAAGAATTTGAAGATGAAAATGATAGTGTATGGGAAGAGACTTAAAAAATCAAATAAGAAATAAAAATATCATGAAAGTAATGATATACAAAGTTAGGTGAATAAAACCACATAAAACAATTATTAAAAAAAATAGATGAACCCTAGACTTCTGACATCAAAGCAAATCCCATAAAAAGTAGAAATAACTCCCAAACTATAAAAATATGATATTCTCTTTAAAACAAAACTGAGTAAATTATTCAAAACTAATTGGTTGTCCAAGAGATTTCTCAATTTTAAGATCTTGTATTCTTCCTGGTTATATTGACCAACCCTCATCTGGTCTTCTCATAACTTTCCAATGAGAACATTGTCAATTGTTTCAAAGATAAGTCTTACAAATTATGTGGGAATGTTAAAGGATTAGGAGTTTGTTATAATCAAGGAATCTTACAATTATCTTCTATCATTATCTTTAAGAGTTTACCTTGTATATTATAGATAATGGTAAAGAATGCTTCAGTGCATTTTCAGTGCTCAAGTTCTCCAACCATAACTTCGCTATATAACTTTAAATTAGTCGAAGTCAAACAGATTTCTTCCAAATGACTAATATTTTTCTCCTCATATTTCCATACTTCATGAAACTTCTTACGGAGAAATTGATAGACCCAGGTTACAGAAATAAATAATATATACACACACACACACACACACACCAAAGTGGGCTGAACCTGAAAGTGAGCTGAAAGAAGAGGAGGGAGAGAATACCCTATTGGGTGGGGGAACACAGCACCAAATTCAGAAATATTGGAGGGCAGAGCAAAGGAAAAGGGGAGGAAATTTTGGAAGGGACTTTTGGGAGAGTGCTAGCCTCTCGAATGCTAACAAGGTTCTCTTTGGTAGTGCTTGTGTGTGAGTGTTAGTGTGCTGTACTGTGTTTGTGTTGCTGTGCTGTTTTTCTTTTGCTGCCATTGTTATTTTCTGCTGGCGTAGTGCCTCTGCCAGTGTTGCCAAATTTCGGGTTATTCAGCAATATTTAATATATATTTCAGTGGGTTCCATCAGAAATTTTACAGCACATGCATTAAATAAAGATGGAAAATTATTGTGTGTGAATGCAGAAGGGACATATTTGCAATTTATGCATTCTTCTTATTAAAACAAGGAGTCACACCTTAGGTTCACATGCTACTATGTACTGACAGCGGAGGCCCTTATCTTTGACCATTGTATCACCAAGAAAGTCAGCAAGCCGTCTAGCAGTGGTAACAGCACAAGACTTCTGCTCACCATAATCAACTAAAGACTTGCTCATGGTACTTGATTCAGATATATAATCAAGCAACTCACTATCTGCAATATCATTTCCTTGGTTCTGTGAAACAGAGAAAATAGACATAAGGCCGAAAGATAAAAAAGGACATAAGAATGTAGAAAGTTGTATGTGGTCTCATGACCATCAGCATCTTCAACAAACTAGTATTGAAAATTACACAACAAGACACAACGGAACACAATGAGCAAACAAAGACCAAAGCTCCTGATACATCAATTATACTAGACCCCAAAACATGAATCATTAGCTTACATCAAGAAGATCAAGCCAGCGATTTGCCACAGAAGCGACAGCTGAATAGCATTCCTCTATGGTTGACCCATGGAGAAACTTCTCAAAAAGCTCAGCCTGCCACAAGAAATACATTTCAAATTAAAAGTAAATAAATTAAAGAAGCAAACTCAAACATGAAGATTCTGAATTTGCTTTTTAGAAATTTAAAAATAGAATCATCCACAAAAGACCCATTAAACAAACCCAAACAACCTATTCACAACTACGTTCCAGAATTTTATTTTCAAAGAAATGACAAGGTACCTAGGTCCAAACGCTTCAAAATAAGAGTCTTGTCCATGTCAGATATAACTCAACACTTCAAAATGTTTTTGGACTATTTAAATTTTGATGTGTTGTAGTATGTGTCTGTTCATGATGAATGACATTTATGCTTCTTAGTAAAGTATAAATAAATATATAAGTTCATACAGACAATTTTTTTTATCTATTACACATGTCAATCAAATGAATAGGCACCCAACATTTTCAAAACCGTTGTTCCTACATTTATAGGAAGGATTGTTTCTTAACTGGTACATTTTATTTTAAAAGAGAAAAATATCTTTATTTCTAGTTGTTAACAAGTAAAACCTCTTTCACCTTGAAATTTTCTATCTAAAAATGCAAGTTTTCTTTTGTACCATCCTTAAGTAAGCAAGGACTATTACATCATTTACTCATGTCAGAGGCATCACAAAGTGTGTAATAATACACAGCCTCATTATTATCAAATTTTCTTGTATGCCTTGGTGCTTGCAGCTAATGATCCTTATCACTGTACCTGGAAAACTTTTATTAGCTTCAGTTCACCCCTGCGCTTGATCTCAAAACCTTTCAGCTCAGCTAGGGTTCCATCATCATTAAAAACAGCGTAACGCTTCTTAATTAGAATTCCTTCTTCTTTGGAAGCAGGAAGGATCATTGCCTATATCAAAGAATACATACAAATCATCCACGTATATGGAAATGCAAAGGAATATATGCAAATCTCATAATGTACAGCTCTACAATACCTTGTACGGTCCATCCACTTCAAATTCAATAGAGCATTCACTATGAGTTGTATAAGTTTTCCTAACTGGATCAGTGAGCGTCTGTCAAAATTTTGGAATCAGAAGAATGTACTCTCAAAATCAGAAAGACTTGCAATATATTGCAATTTAAAGAATACAGGAATGAGTTCTAAACTGACCTGGTATTGATCATTTGTATTGAAATTAAAGAATATAGGAATAAAGTTCTAAGCTGACCTGGTACTGATCATTTGTATTATTCCTCGCCACATCAACATTAAGCATAACACAAGGGTATGATATAGTCAACTTCCTCTTTGAGTCTCTGAAATGTAAAAAATATAAGTCAGCATCTTTACTTCGTTAGATTTATAAATACAGAATTCTAAAGAGAACAGAAGATAATCTAGAATGGCCAGCATTCATGCTGCTAAAATATAAGAAATGGTCAATAAATTTCTATGAACTGCTGTCATCATATTATATAAATAATCACATATAAAACAGGACATACTTTGTTTTAAAAGTGAAGTTTTCTGGAAATGATCCAGGAAGTGCACACCAGATACCATCTGTGTCTAATTCAAGTGGCTTTCCTATTTTCTCTACCAGCAGGCGAGCATTCTGAATGATTTTTGCACCAGTATATGTGACTACTCCAGCCATTTCCATGGAGTACCATCTTGCTCCCCTATAATACAAATATTAAGCATCTGTTGATTAAGAAGTATAGAAAAAAATACCATTCGACAAAAATAAGTTGTACCGAACAATTAATTTTCAAGAATGTAAGGTGGTCACTACACTCACTTGCGCATGACATATCCGTAAAAGGAATTCAGTATACACTTGTGTGCAAGTTGCAATGAATCATAAAGCACTACCATGTCCTGGTGCATAAAATCATCATATTAACTTATGTCCACAAACAGTGATGTATTGTTGTAGCAAATTGTGCATATCATAGAATAACCAACAAGCTAATAAAAATAATTCATACTTGTGCTTCCTGGATCTTTATAGAATTTCCACTGGCCTTGGCTTCTGATAACTTTCCCTTCCAAACCTTATTCAGACCTTTGTATTCATATCTTCTATCTCGAAAACTTGAACCAAATGACACAAAAAACAGCTCTTAGTACAAGAAGCAATGAAAATTATGGCAATACAAACTAAGAGACTGTTTAAAGTTTAACCTGGTCTTATGTTCAATTTATAAGTTGTACAAACATAATGTTCCATGGATTATAAACTTATGAGGGCAAACTTTCTGGTAAACATTTTCTTTTGTAAGAAAAGATATTACAATGGTAACATTCAGTATTCAAAAAGGGACATATATTGATGTTAACTCACCTGCGCACTGTGTCAACATAAAATGGATTTTCCCGCATGCATATCCCTGCTTCACGAAGTTCAGTTACTGGTTTGTCAAGTACCCGTTTATATGCCTGTGCAAGCCACCAAGACTTAGTATGCCATATATGATTTAAACAAATATACTCAACAAAATAGTCTTAACCTTCTGACAGTATTTCTTTAGACGCTCTTTTAGCTTGGATTGTTGCTCTGACTTAGGCAGGTCAAGAAATGATTTTGAAGACTGCCTATCAGCACCATCAACAAACTCTGACTCAATCTGCTTCTTTAAATGATAATAATCACTGAAATTGTTCAAATAAAAGCCCGAGTTAATCATTGATTAGCTTTTGTAGAGATATGCTGCTATAACGACATCTGCTAATTATCACAGCAGACATTAACCAAAAAGAAAAGCACACCTTTTCTTTGCCATGAATATTTCTCCACGCCAAACCCACTCAAGTTTCCGAAGGCAAGTCTTTCCAGGTCGGTTGAAATCACATGCAGTGCAGACCTCATCTGTAACTATTGAAGGAGGCTGCAAAAACACAAGAATGTTTAGTCAGCCTGAGTCATACAGCTATCTCCCATTCAGGGGGAGGGAGGATAATACTCATATTCATCAGCATAATAACTCCCACCAACCCAGGACAACCAGAAAAGTTCAAAAGTCAAGATATAATTGATATTTTTTCACAGAGGCAGCCAACCAAAGTTAAAGAATAGTATTGATACTGAAAGGCATTCACATCAAAATTAATCCTAGAGATACATGCATAGTGTGAATGTTTGATGCAGGAACAACAGATTGGAAAAACACTACAATTATTTTCTTCATGTTTACTGTTTTTATCCTCAAATTTTTTCCATAACCAGATCTCCTATCCTATCCTATCAGTGCATATCCTGCTGCTAAGCTAACGTACAATAACAAATACAGAAAGATTTTTTAAAAAGAAAAACTTTCTGATTAATGACTATCAAAAATATTTTATTGATCATCATACCTGAAGCCGGTTTGTCAAGATTATGTTAGGATACATAGCAGCTACATCCAGATGATAAATGAGGGGGCATTCTTCACGTATTGGTTCATCTCGCAATTTTATAAGCTGCAGGTAATGGGGGAAGTAAGTTAGGATTATTTTTTTAAGTAAATGCACATTGTAATTTTCACACTTTTACACCATGTTCAGAAAATATCCATAGCTGAAATGACGAATGAAAAACCAATAAAAAAGGAACTTTGTGGCATATAAACAATTTATAATAGAGATTTATGCATGAATCTAGGCAAGTATTGCACCATAAAAATTTGGCCAGAGGAGAATCATAACCAGTACCTTTTCCATGATGGCATTCTTCACTTCATCATAATTAGAGACAAAATCCAAGTCCATCTTACCCTCTACTCTTATAGCATATTGCAGGTCTCGATCAAGGTTGTTGATTAATAGCTGGAACCCAAGCCATTCCAGGGTCAGGCAAGCATTTTCACAGAAAGTCAGAAACAGTGTGATGTTGTATTAGGTTTTTTTTTTTTTTTGGAAATTATGTCAAACCAGAACTGCATGATGTACACCAAGCAAAGGTGGTTTTTTTGTTTAACAACCCCTCCCCCACAACTTTTTCTTTGCTGAGTAGAGGATGATGACTTAGCAAAATTGAGGAAGAAACCCCACAAAGATAAGTAGATGAAAAAAATCCAAGATACCAAATAGCTCATTAAATGTTATCTCACAGTCAAATAAAAAGGATTGCATAGTCAACTGTTCCTGAATATGGAATAACAGACCTCATAGGCAGATGGTTCGAGTGTAAAACTAGTTGGAAGATCAGATCTAAATACACCACTTTCAAGGCATTCCACATGGCCTCCTATGTATGTCTCACTCTCAAGAAGGTGATTGTTGTAAAATTTCTCTGGATCAGATTGGTGCTTGTTAGGGCAGATCACATTAGCCTTGTATGCCTATAACAGAAGCAAACATAATTATGAGGAAAACTAGAGCCTTGCAATAAGTAATATTTAGTACAAAAGAGTTTATTTCAGCATGCATATGCACCCACCTCGACCATAAGCAACATTTCACAGAGGGTCCCACTGCCTTTTCGCAAAACCTCATCTGGTGACATGGGTATAATTGTTGCAAGAGAAAAAATAAAAGGATGAACATAGGTTGTATACAAGAAATAAGTTGCCACAGCATCAGAAACGGAATAGGAGGCCATCATCTGTAATAACAATTCAAAATCAAAGGAAAAAAGGGAATTGATTAAGATATCTTGTCACCACTAAGAAGCTTAACATTTGAAATTGGAAACTCCAGTAACAAAGTATTTGAATCACTCATACCTGAGGCTTTTCCTTTGCAAAGCGAACCATGTCCTCAGGGTTCACCTCTAGGGGATCATAACCCAACTTTGCTTTTGTAACAGCCTAAACAAAAAGAAAATTTCAGAGAGAAAAGATAAACAGAGTATATATGAAAGTTATAAACCCAAGGGATAAGAAGAAAAATTTCAGAGAGAAAAGTTTAACATATATTAAATTTTTAATATCCTTATATAATAAATAAGAGTAATTGTGCTGTTAAATAGTGTTAAATTTTTAATATCCTTATATAATAAATAAGAGTAATTATGTTGTTGCGTTGATAGCTCCATAGCAGGTTAAAAAGATAAATTTTTTGTAACAGCCTAAACAAAAAGAAAATTTCAGAGAGAAAAGATAAACAGAGTATATATGAAAGTTATAAACCCAAGGGATAAGAAGAAAAATTTCAGAGAGAAAAGTTTAACATATATTAAATTTTGAATATCCTTATATAATAAATAAGAGTAATTGTGCTGTTAAATAGTGTTAAATTTTTAATATCCTTATATAATAAATAAGAGTAATTATGTTGTTGCGTTGATAGCTCCATAGCAGGTTAAAAAGATAAATTTTTTGCACATAGCACGTACTCCTCCTAATATGAGTTCGGACTTCTAGCAAGATCTAGGCAACATAAAACATATAAGGAGAATAGCTAAAAAGATATAATTCAGCACAAGATAGAAATCAGATACACTATCAACCATTTGCAATGTAAGTAAAAAAATTTGGTTCAATGTTGTCATAACATGTGCAACTCCTGGTTCACTGTCCTGTTGGAGCTCCGTGAAAAGAAATTTCACTCATTGCAGAGCATGAGCATTTGGGAGAGATCGCCTGTTTTAGCCATGTCATGTTTATTATAGCTTCAGGGAATAATCACATGTATAAAATCCAACTGATCTAATAAATAATTTTACAAACTGTTAGTCTCTTCAATGCTTGGCTAATTCTTTGCAGTTCTTCCATTTTCTTCTTTGAATCTGATTCTATAAGCTTTGAATTTAGCTGAGTAAGATTCAGATAGTTACTTATTTTTGTTTACTGTACAAGGTTTTTGTCCCCCTGACACTCTTTAATGAAATTCATTGTTGTGAAATATAATATTATATAGCATAGATATACAGGAACTTCAAAACAGGAGGTTGAAACATTAGTAAAATCTATAATTGACTATGTCATCTTTTGGTAAGAAACTCATACAAAAATAAGAGTTTTTCTTTTCTTTTCAGTGTATAACCATCATCCATTTTGAAGGAAAAATCATTTACAATTAGTTCATCAAGCATTGTCTTCTTGTGCATACTGCATAATTAACAGAATAACAATAAGAGAAACACAGAAGTCACCCCAAATTGAAGTCAATATGAACTAAGGAATAAAAAGTAGAAATTAGTACCTTCAAGCCTTGGCTCCCCTGAGGGAGATAACTATCACGTTTAACCCAAGCAAAACAATCTAAATGGCAAGCAAATTTAGCTCGACATTCCCCTTGATTATTGTCACATTGAAAACCCAACTCCTACAAGTTCAAATAAGAAAAAAGATAAAATAAAAGGAATAAATATTATCAATCAACAAATGAGAAAGTAATCATCAAAACTCGTAGAACAGTCTTCTAAGGAATAAACTTGAAACCAGAATGCAAATGGCCCAAAAATTATACAAAGAAAAAGATTCACACAAATCACTGTTGCATAACATCAAGTTCATGTTCATTAACTATTGATAAAAGAAAGCAATTAATCAATGTAAAGAAATGTGAGATTGTTTAGACACTGGCAGATTATATTTGAATTTTTTTAACTTCTCAAAAAAACCCAACAGTACTACCAGAAAATGGTTACTGACATACATCACTCATTTTGAACCCATGATGGGCTGCCCTTCTTTCCACAAATGGCCAATCAAAGAAATCACCATTATACGTCACATATATACCGGGTTTCACCTCTTGCATATGGGTAAACCACAATCTAAGAAGCTCAACCTGCAAGTATAACCAAATTTATTAGCCCAAAAATTAAAAAAAAAAAAAAACAACAGCGAAAAACATGAACAATGCAGAATTGTCACTACTAAACTACCTAGGGGAACAGATCAGGCAGACAATATATATATATATATATGTGTGTGTGTGTATGTATATATATTTCAATGCACATTACCTCATTTTGAACATTTGTCACCGTAAAATACCCTTCATACTCCGGTTTCGGAGTATACTCCAAATCCTCTATATCATCCCCAACACACTGAAAGTCAAAGTGACAAAAGGAATTGATTATATACAACAATATCAACCTAGGACTAAAGCCTTATAATACATGTACTGAACTTACAATTTACGATAATTTGAAAACTAGATTTGATGTACAAGAGTTAATTTATTTCTTATTATTCAAATTACTTATTATGGATGATACTTTAGGCTACACTTTATGCATGATTTGGCATTGAATAATGATTGTTCGTATCAAACTTATAATCAAGGGCTCATGTTGAATTCAATAGATCAATGCAAACTAATCAATATCATGTGCGCCCAAAGGAGGATGGTGACTAAATCCATCTGGAGGTCAATAATCTAAGTTCCATGAAAAACTTGTTTTTTTTCATTGGTAACAAAGGTCCATGAAACTCTTATGAAGACGAATGAGAAATCTGATGACACTCTTTTGAGCACACTACTTATATGAGACCTTTGATGAAAAGTGTTCCCTCTAAAATAATAAGAGCGTAAGAGCAGGAGAGGGAATACACAGAAAATAGAGTTTAGTGCTAACACTTTTATTACCTCTCTGTTTATGATTAAATAACCTTGTCCATCTACCATGTATGAAATCATCATAATTAAATCATAGTCAGCATCAGGGAACTTCAATGGAAGTTTTGTGGTCTCTATGTCAAAAGCACAAATACGAACTTCAGCACGCTGCAGAAGATCTGTCCTCTTCTCAAGTGTAACCCCAGTATTGGACACACTAACATCATACCATTGGCCACACCGTATATCTGAGTCACATGTGATTCTGAGTATCATGATAAATATAGATTGGAAAATAGTACATTGGATAATCAATAAAACCAATATGATAAGTATGAAAAGTTACCATTATCTATGGCAAAGCGAACATGATAAGGAACATCATATTCACGAAGATCGATTATGCAATCTAGAAAATCTTGAGGTTTTTGTTCCCTGCTAAGCAAGAGGTAAGATAGGATCAGATTAGGTAGACAATTGATGTTATATTCAAGTTAAATCGTTACTGTCATGAAAAGTATCAGGCCATCAAAAGGAAAGAAAATGCAACACTTCAATATCGTCTCCCATGAAACAGAAAATAAATGTAGATGAAAAAGACCTACCTTCTCCCCGTTAATATGGACTCATAAGCTTCGGCTGCATCAGATTTTGCCTGATTTCTTTCAACAACATGCATCAGATCACTCTTCACATTCATCAATTGTTGCACGGTATCAAAGGATAGCTTTAAGTAAGATTTTTGTAATCCAGACAAATGGTTTTTCTGTTGAGAACCACATGAGAAATCAAAGTGAGTTCATAAGATGAAAGAAGCAGAGACAGTCATATTGTTGCTGGACTAATGCCAAAAGCAAAAAACATTAAAGAAATATAAGTATATAAGGATCTTATGTCACTTCCAGGATGATCTTATTAAGTTTGCAAACAGTCGCAAGAAATAAATGCTGAAGTCATAAACCATAATGATTTGACTTTCTCAAACTATGGAAGTATTACCTATCCATCAAAACAAATTCTAAAAGAGTTTCTGGAAGCAGAAAGTAATATTTGCAAAGCACTAAAAGAGGATGCTGATTGTCATGTATCAGAAAAGAGTGAAGCAGATATAGAGACGCATCAATTGCTTACAAGATCAAGGTCTTCCTTCTCTTTAATTTCAATATCTGCAATCTGACTTTCATAACGCCTTCTCAGATATGCTTCAACATCCATTTCCATTTTATCCTATTAAATTCACATAACCATTATTGGGGCCAACATCAAAGCAGGTATTCTAAAACCAACTCTGAAACAGAATAAATCAACAAAAGCAAGTACATAGATGATTGCATAGACACACACACGCATAAGCCCAAATGTGTTGCCTGTGCTGCTGTGTATGTGCTAATTTGCATTCTTACCTTTGTTGCCACATAGAAATAAGGGTGAAACCTGTACTTTGACTTGAACGTAGAACCATCCTGCAACCAAAGTCCAAACAGTACACTACTGACCAACTCAGGTTGCTCTTATGGTAGAAAACTTGTGAAAAATGTTAGTCTTTTGGCAGAAAAATATACCTGTGTAACAAAATAAAGATCTACACAACTATAGACTTTGTGTGTATCTTCATCCTCCCAAGATGACTGCAAAGAATGGAAAGCATATATAAATCATCAAAATCAAATCCCTCGGAATCATTTATGAAATGAATATATATGAGCTTTAAAAAACATTTATTATGCAACCAAAGAATATTTGTATTTTATAATGAGTAGGGCAAACTGACTTGTTATGATGGTTTATTGGTCTCAGCCAAATTGACTGGTTGTCAAAAGACATTCTTGGAAAATGAATTATATGAGCGATGATAGTTAATGTTTGATCATATTAGCAGACCAGAACAGAGTGGCGAAAGGCACAATAATAGTAGTAATGATGCTGGTAGTAGCAGCAACTATGAGAAAAGTAGTTAGTATTTAGTATATGAATAATGAAAGAAAAATATGCTGGTAGTGGAGACCACACTGGTAGCAATGTTGAAGATCATATTGGTAGCTCACGAGGAAATGAAAAGAGTAACATAATTAGATCATTGATCTGTCCGCAGTTTGTTATGGAAGCAAAATTATTTTGAAGTTAATATCAGACTTTTAACCTGAAGCTATAATGACTTTATGCAGTAATACTAATAGTGTAGTATCGTGTACAAAAACCATAGTGAATACTACTAATGAGATTAATTTGTCTTCTTCCATGAAAAGAGTGCAGTGACTTGTAACCGCTATAAATTCTCACAGATTGAAAGCGTAAAAGATTCAGTACAATGGAGGAATTTATATTTATATCACATTTATAGAAACACCAACATTTTATAACGAAAATCAAAAAAGTCTATCAACAAAATAATTGAGATGAGACCATGGAAATGAGAACTAACTTACCGATGAAAAATTTAGCAACCATCCAAGTCGTTTTTCGCCCTCGGAGAAAAGATCGAACCCTAATTTTGACTCGAGTTCTTCCTCGGCGTTGCGGATTAGTTTCTGCTTCTTGGATCTGCGGGGGTCTCTCCGGTCCCGTCTTCGGCTTTCGCCGTTCATTGTTAGCTACGAGATCAGGATTTTCTGAAAACGCCTTCGAGAGTCTTCACATATGGAAGTTATGCAAGTTTTTCAGAACTCCACTCATCTATTCTTTACAGTGATTGTGCGGCAGGTTGAGGCAGAAGCTTGTGTTTTCCCGCGCTTCCCTTCCCTGAAGAGATAAATAAAATATTTGACCTCTGTGACCAAATTGCCCCTGCCCGCGCCTTTTCTTTTTTTGGGAGGGTCCATTACAAATTTACAATTACAACCTCATTTTCATTCTGATTTCCGAGCTATTGCTTGTGTAGTAATGGCCTGCTTAAGTTGACAGTTGGTCCACTACAGTAATGGCCCAATCCAGGTGGGATTCAACATTTAATTAATGTGACACTTCAGTCTTATAAAATGTTCGTTTTCATTTGGTTGAATTCTATTTAAAATATTTTAGGTCATTTTAATTAGTGTCTTGATATATTTTATAATAAAAATAAAATATGTTATATGAGAATATAAAAAAAATTATAATAAAATTTTACAATAAATGAATTGATTAAAAAACTTTTAATTATTTAATTTATTATTTTAAAATCAAATAACTACTATTTTATAATATATATAAAAAAATTTAAAACATGACATATATTTTTATACATACTAAATATTTATAAATATATTTTATTTTTGTTATCAGATTTTTTAATTACTAAATGATACATAGATATTTTTTTTTTGTAATTCAACCTTTTATGATTTAATCTTTTTTAAGTTTCTTTATATGTTTTTGCAATATATATATATATATATATATATATATATATATATTATAAAACCAACGAATGAATGTCTCCCCAATAGTTTTAGGAGATTCGAAAGCTTTTAATTTGATTTAAGAGCCAATATGGTCTCTAAAAAAATTACATAATATTTTGAATTTTTTAAAAAATAATAATAAGTATAAGACTTAAACTTTTGTTGGGTTGAAGACTCATATTTTAGGAATTGGGTGGATGGGCCAAGTTTGATAATTTTTTTAGGTTTTGCTTGAATTCTCTTTTATTCTATAAGAGTTATGTCCTTACTTTTGTCTTTTTCTTTCCTTTTAGGTGGCATTATTTTTCCCGCAAAAATTTTCTGATTAATAAGTTGTGAAGAGAATTCAAAACCCCTTTAAGATACTCAATTTCAAAATAAAAAATATTAAGAATTTATTGCCATCTAGCAAATATTTGTTTTGATACAAGATTTTTAACTTTTTTCTTCAACACTTCTTTTGCTAATTTACAATTAACTTTTACTAAAAAAAATTTATTTAATAAATCATTTTGAAATTTGTTTATACAAAGAACTATTGCAAGAATTTATTTTTTTAATTGTGAAATAGTTTTACTGAGTTATGTTTTAATGTTTTGAATTAAATACAATACATGTTTCTTTTGCATTAACACGTTGTTTAATGATGCCACCATAACTAATGTCTAAGGCATTAGTTTCAATAATTTTGAATGCTTGTGGGATAGGAAGTATAAGCAATGAAGATTTTGAACATGATTTTTTATCTATTTAACAATAGAAATATAAATATCTATCCAAGGTGGAGGAGCTTTTTTTAAGATAATCATGAAAATATTTTATGATGTTATTTAAATTGAGAATAAAATCACCGACATAATTTAAACATTATAAAAATATTTGAAGTTGATTTTTGTTCAAAATTTGATCAAAAAATTTATTAACAATTTCAATTGTTCTATTAATGGGAATATTTGTTCCTTGGTAAATGTTATGACCAAGGAATTTAATTTTTGTTTGAAAAAGATTAATCTTAAATTGATTATATAACAGTCATCTCATTACTATGGAGAAAATTTGAAGAAGTTGTAAAGCAACTTGATGGAGAGCTTGGTTACTCAACTAGATCTTCAGTTTGGAGAAGCTGAAAACTTTGATTGGGTTGTTTAGCTAATTCATTTTTATTTGTTGAAAAGGCTAAACAAGAATGAATTTTCTTATTTTTAGTTAATGAAAACACAAGTTTCCTTGTCTTTTGCAAGAATAAATTTATGGTTGCTTGCAAACCATTTTTTGATGAACGGGATGGAGACCCTATCAGCACCTTCAAATTTTGGACTACTATTTAACAGAAGGTACCCTTTGGAGTATTAGAAAGTACTTTGGTTATGGAGACACTTCATATTTATATTGTCATTTACAAACACAGGCTAACACAAATTTTGAAAATTAATGAAGATTTGCTAGGAGATGTTCTTCACATAAGTTTATTTTACTAGAGAAAGAGTCAAGGTCATATTTCACAATAAAAGGAAAGATATTTGGATAATGTCCGAAGAGATTACACTGTTTGATGAACCGTTGAAGAAAATGATAATGAATACATATTTTGAAAAGAACGAATCATGAATGACTAAATTTCTTATTTTGATACTAAAAGGTACAAAATTAAGCATTACAATAGTCTCGGTAATTATATCTGTTTATATTAAAATTTTGAAAAAAATTGAAAAATATTAATCTTAGATTTGGAGACAGTAAGACCATTTCTTTTAACGATGTTAATAAACATATGAAAATGTTTCAAATGTTGATCAATTAATTCGAGATATATTAAAACATCATCGATATAAACAATAATAAATTTAGTATAAAGGTTGAAGATTTCATTAATTATCATTTGAAATTCAGAGAAAACATTCATTGAGTCTAAAGGCATAACATTTCATTCATATTATCCAAAAGGGATAGTGAAGACTATTTTATACCTATCAGTTTCATAAATATAGATTTGCCAAAATCCATATTTCATATCGAATTTGAAAAATAATTTTACTTTATGTAAGCAATTAAGAAAATATCTGTTTATTTAGAATAAGATATCTAATTTATTAGAGAGCTTGATTAAGTGGCTTGTAATTGATCACAAGCTTTAAGTTCCTCTTTCTAATTCCACACTTTTATTAATATAAAAGGTAGAACAACACCAATAATTTTGGCTCTTTCTAATTAATCTCTTCTTTAAGAAGTCTTTAATTTATTGTTTAAATTGAAAAAAGTGAATTTCATTATTTATTGAAAAAAGTAATTTGATTAACTTTAAAAAAAAAAACATCTTAGAGTGTAACTATATAAATATAAAAATATTTAATAAGTAATCAATATTAGTAAATTGAAGTCATATACTATCAAACATAAATGAATTACTAAGTATTAGAAATAATTTAAATTTGTGTGACTTGTAAATAAGAAATATAATATATGATGCATATGTGATAAAAATATTATATATGAGTGTTAGTTTTTTTTACTAATTGTGTAGTTGAAATGTTTTGAATATTTAGTTAAAATTGTTAGGATAATAGAAATATTTTAATATATATTTTTATCACTTTTATACTTTTATTTTACTTTAATAATTTAAAAATAAGTAATAGATAAATTAATAAAATATTATATAAAAATATCAAATATTTATTTATTTATTTTATGGTTAAATGCTAATATACAAATTTTTTTGTTACAAGTTATACTTTAACAATATAGTTAAGTACTGATTTATAATTAATTTTATTTACTTGTTATTATAATTTGAGTTGATACACTGAAGATAAAAAATATATATTTTTAATATTTAAAAAATTGTTTAATATTTAACATTTCTATTATTTTTTATGTTAATTACTAATGGTTCAAAAATTAATGAGTTAAGTGTTGTAATATTTTAAAAAATAAATTGTGTATTATCTTACTAAATTATATTATTGTTTATGTTTGTGAGACGAAAAAATTGATTATCTCATTAATTTTATATTTTATATTTAATAATATATAATTTTAAAAAACGAGCCATTATAAACCGTTAAACTGACAAGAAACAGAGACGGTGAGGGATATTAATGGAAATCCAATGAAAATGAACGGACATGATTTGCTGAACCTTCACTCCACCAAGGTTCAGGATCTTGCTCCCAAGCATTTCAAAAACCCTAGTTATATATATGTCCCCTTTGTTTCAAACCTCTGCGCCTCCCACTGCAGAAACCCTAAGAGCAACAAAGCAATCCCCTGTCATTCTAAAGCAAGTATGCATCCTCTCACTACCAATTTCATGTTCATTTCCCGTTTGTTATGCATAAAACATATTTCTTTTGGTGATTTGTACTGCTTACTAGTTGCGCTAATTTATATTCGCGGCAGAGATGAAGGTGATCGCTGCGTATTTGCTGGCCGTCTTGGGAGGGAACACATCCCCTACAGCTGACGATCTGAAGAACATCCTTGGCTCAGGTGAACAATTGTTCATATCTTCTTATTCATTTTTCTTTGCATAGATTTGTGGCTTGTCCCCCTTTTCTAGTTCAGTGGAGTTTTTACTTCGTACAGTTTCCTGGGATATTCTGCTATGGATTAATTGATGCTTGATGGGTGTAGAAGTTTTGAACTATAGAATACTAAAACTGTGAACTGGAGTTGT
Source organism: Senna siamea (assembly GCA_031216115.1). Lineage (NCBI taxonomy): Eukaryota > Viridiplantae > Streptophyta > Magnoliopsida > Fabales > Fabaceae > Senna > Senna siamea. The sequence continues at coordinate 19,694,042 of CM062356.1, forward strand.
ACTATCAGTCAATTATTACCCTATAGCTATCTCTCGTACAATCACTGACTCTGGGGGCCAAGTAACAAGTTCCTCTTTTTGTAAAATTAATTGGATTTATGGAAGCGACAATGAGAAGATTGAAAATATGGCTTGCAGTTAAATGCACCTTTTCAATAATATTGCCTATGCATTTTTGGTCCACATCCTTAATGTTTTACATACCAATGATTTTATAGACGTATGGATTAAGTATCTAATGATTTCCCTTTGCCATTTGGATTTTATTGTCACGTATCTGCCATCTCATATCACTTTTAGAGGAACGGTATATATTTATAATTTGATATATACATTAAGATTCGAGTAAACTATGAACTTGCATTTGGCTCTGAGTTTCTAGTGAATTGCCATTTATAACGATAGGTTCTTTTTGTTTGGCTAATGGTTTACAGTTGGAGCTGAGACTGAAGATGACAAGATTGAGTTGCTCTTGTCTGAAGTAAAGGGCAAAGATATCACCGAGCTAATTGCAGCTGGAAGAGAGAAGTTGGCTTCAGTGCCTTCTGGTGGTGGTGCTGTTGCCGTTGCAGCTGCACCTGCAGGTGGTGCTGGTGGAGGTGGCGCAGCACCTGCTGCTGAGGCAAAGGAAGAAAAGGTGGAAGAGAAGGAGGAGTCTGATGATGTAAGCTTTAGAACATTAGCTGGTTTGGTTTTTAATGATTTCTATTCCTTGTCTATGATTTATTATTCTTGTTTTTGTGACTCCTGTGTTTTTTTGATTCTACAGGACATGGGTTTCAGTTTATTCGATTAAAAGGTCTTAAAGCCTTAATTGCTTTATCAAGGCGTTTGCGGTTCCTGTCACGAGTTTAGTACAACCACATAAGTTTTTGTTAGGTTTTGCGTTTTCTGTTGAGACAGTGTAATGACATCGAACTATTTGATATGATTAGTAATATTTTGAATTTGTTTTGTTTTGAGTTATTGGTTGGTAAGTTTCATGGAAACTAGGGCAAGAATGGTAGGAAACGAAGCATTATCGGTAACCAACTACCTTTTAAAGGCTTGTTAACATAATGAAAACAAAATTTGTCCATTTAAAAGTTGTTTCTATAGAATCAACAAATGACTTTTCTAGTTATAAGAGAGGAAGGTGTTCAGGGTGATATGAAAACGATGACTTTTTTGTTTCACTTGTTAAAAATAAACAACGGTTTTATGGTTCTGTAATTTGACAGAGGGATATAACGAGATATGCCTGTGTTGTGCTCATATTTTCATCTTATTGGTTCTGTATAAAATGGTCCCTTTTTTTTTCATTATTATTGAACTCGTATTACGTATAAATTCTCGATTTGGGAAGTCGTATGTGTTTGATTATTTGCTCTTATGAATAATGACAGTGCAACCTTCTTTTGTGGTAATTGGTTCTTTCAGTTTCCCACCTTGCGGTAGCTCAAAGTCCCTATGATGCGTTGTCTTTTCACCTATTTTCCCTCTTTTATTAATTTCATTCACGCTTACTCCATAAACACTAGAAAGCTAAGGATATTGATATCAAGGAAAATATATTTTACGTGTTTAAATAGTTGTGGCCACAACAACATTCATCAATAAGGATGACAGATTGTAACAGTATGTCCTGTCAGTCAAAGCCGAAGTTGTGGGATTTTATTTCTTTTAGACAAAAGTTCTTAAATGGGATTCAACAAAAATGTTAATAGAATGTTTTATCACAAGTTCCACCGATCAAACTGAAAATTTTAGTAACAGATACAGAGGCATACATACAAATGCATTCATGCATATATATTCAGATGCTCTGATGTTCCTCCATTTTATTCCCCAAAAGCTATGCAGAAAAAGAAACTTGCAACTTTCTAGAAGAATGCAGCAGGACACTGATGTCATTTCAGATTGTTTCCAAATAAGGAAGCATAAGCTTCTTATAATTCAAGCCCCTTATATGAAGTATATTTATAGTAGAACAAAATTTATATACAATTATTTATATTTTTATTATTAAATTTTTTAATAAAAAATTTATATAAACAACTTTTTTAAAAAGATGAGTAATATAAATTATACATGTATTAATTTATTATTAAAAAATTTGATGACAAAAATACAAATTATACCTAAATTTCTTCCTTTATAGTACCCCACCTGTGGAGTGGTCACTGGAGCACCTCTGCTATGGCGTGGGCTCTCGCGAAGCAAATACAGCATGAACAGAACTAAAACGTTCTGTCGTTTTCGTTCGTATGAGTGACGGGTGACGATTTAACTTTAAATTTTAAACCCACAACAAAGGTTTGGATAGAAAATGCTGTTGCTATATATGCTTTGTTCTAGGCCCAACCCAATTTGACATGGGGGACTGGACACGCACGAGTCAATTTTTGTCTTGGAAAAAACAATAATGAGTTTATCTTCGTTGTCTCACTTTTTAATCTCAAATTTAATTCTGGTTTTTTTTTCAAAAAATTTAAAAAATATAAAAAGTAATCAAATGGTCTTTACTTTTTTGTAAAAATAATTCTAAAATCGCTTTTATAGAGTGATGGCTCAAGTGTCCTAAAGAAATTGAAATCTACCAAAACTGGGTCAACACATGTATGTTGGAGCAATGGGATAGATGTTGCATTCAAAGCAATGAGAAGGACAGAGCCTTATTGGTAGAAAGTTATAAGCAAGAAAATTGTTATAAAGGAGAAGTTATGAAAGCAAGGGGTGGTTGGTTGTTACTTGTTAGTTCCTTATAAACTAGATGGGAATGGGACTGTTGTGGCTACAAGAGAGTCCCACAGTTATGTTGTACACACAACAAATCACGTGGTAGGAAGGATGCATGTTCTGGGCAAATAAAAACGCCACTAAATAACACAAATGGCATGGTTTCTACATCCACCTCCCGACCCCATCCACGCGGTGCCACCGCCTTTCAAATCCCAAGTCAATTTCATAGTTTATACTTTATACCTACCTTGTCTCTTCGTCTTCTTCTCCATCTCCTTGTTCACCTTTTAGATCACGCCCTCCATTATGTCTACAACACAACAAAACGTACGTTAACGTAGCTTCTATGCAATCTGCTCTGCCCAACAACTTCAACTAGATAAAATCACAATTTTTATTAAAAAATAAAACGATCTAATACACAAGATTTTAATTAGGTAAGATTTGAAGGAAATTAAATATCATAATTTTATTTTTATAAATAAAAAATTATTTTTAATATTCAAACATATAAATTTTAAATAATATGAACAACTTTTGTTGTTCATAATTTTTATAAATTCTTACTTTTTTATACTAATTATTAAGCAGTCTTTTTTTTAAAAAAATATTTTTTAATTAATTTTAAGCTCTTTCCCGCGTTAGGCCATAGCCACATTAATTGCTATCAGCCTTTTCGAAGTTGGTTGACACTCGACAGCAGCACTTTGCCATTTATGTGCTCTGGCTCTTATTTTAAAAGACATGATGACTATATAAATATAAATGAATGCTAAAAGAAAAAAGAAAAAAAAGAAAAGGGAGAGATTATATTCTATGAAGGAGCTATCTTATTAATTAACTATACTTCCCCTTTATCAGTAATAATCAATAGGAGTCTCAGGACAACTTTCATGATCAGATACAGCTTCTTTAGTATACGGTGGGGGCACATACGGTGGTGGTGTACATCTCAATAATGCCCAATTCACCCCTTGAAAAAAGGGATGGTGTTTAATCGCCGAAGACCCCATCTTTGACCCTAGCCGTCTCGATGGGTCCTTAACCAATAAGTGTGAGATAAGGTCCTTTGCCGTGGCCGGCACTGCGGGTTCTTTTGGGAACTCAAGGGCTCGAGCCACGATGTTAGCCAGGGTTAGCTCATTGTCCAGACCCCTAAACGGTGTCACTCCGTAAAACAGTTCAAATATAAAAATCCCTAACGTCCACCAGTCCACCGCACTACCGTGTCCCTCACCGGACACAATCTCCGGCGCTAAATACTCGTGGGTCCCAACGAATGACATGGACCGGACATCAATGGGCTCGGCTACAAACTCAGGCCCATTACGCAGGCTTTGCTTCTTCTTGCGCTTGCGTTTTGGGTGAAAGCACGACACGGCGGGGACTATACAGTTGGGTAATATGCAGGAAGAGGAAGTGAAAGGAGGGGGGTCAACGTGGTAATCCTTTTCCTTGTTCTGTAGGGCCGAGGGAGGAGGGTTTTGTTCAGAAACAATCTGAGCCGTTGATGTGGAATCATCGCCTTTTAATGAGAGGTCAAAGTCGGTGAGCATGATGTGGCCGTCGGATCGAACTAACACGTTCTCAGGCTTGAGATCACGATACACTATCCCCAGCATGTGAAGGTATTCTAAAGCCACGACTACCTCGGATGCATAAAACCTGCAAAAGCCATTAATGATCAACAAGAGTCACATATTGTTGACTTTTTAAATATAAAATTAAAAGAAAATTAAGGAAGAAATTTTTAAAAAAAATTTAAATACAATTTTTGTATGTAGCGTGCTATGAGAAGCTTGAGCTACTCAGCCATTTGATTAAAATTTATAATAAGCCATTGAAAGCCTGAGCTTTTTGAAGTCTAATCTTTTTTATATTTTTTTATTAGAATTTTTAATAAAAAATTTAACATGTATAATTTATACAATCAACTTTTTTAATATTATTTTTCACACTTTTTATTTTAATTAAAATTTTAATAACAAATATATAAAAAATTATATATAAACCTACTCCAATTAAAAATGACATTGGCTTACAAGTGTTCGTACCTTAAATTGCTAGGAAGAACCATGGCCTACAATGGGGAGAAATCAACAATGCTATTGGCTTAGTCGATTATTGAGGCCATCATGACGCAAAAGTGTCAAGGTGCCTAAGAATATTGGTTGTTAGGCCAACCAACAAATGGGTCATGAACTAATGGGACCATAAAGGGGTCTGGATATTATATATCCTACCCTATAGTTTAAGGGTAACGTGATCTACTTTAATGATTCTTAGGCCAATAGCAAGCTAACACTTAAATAAAACCTTTCATTTTTGTCTAAAAGAAAATTTATCTTAAATTAAGTAAGTTATATATTAGTATATTTTAAATATGAAATATCCTTCATGATTTAAAAATTAAAATTCTTTCGCTATCTCACCAATAAGAGGTTTGTCTTTGTAAGAAAAGAAATATTTTGGCTTTTGAATTTTGCTAAGCGTTGTGTAATATCTGTAAGACAGTAGCATTCTTCATGTAGGAACAGAAAGCAATAGGGAAAATGTCAATATCTCTGCCACATGACATGTATATGAAAGTTATTTTAAAAAGCTATATGTTTCATATAAGACATGCAAATAATGACAACAAAACCAAAGGAAGAAAATAACTTTTCATCTAAATATTAAATTCTTATTTCAAAATAATTTCTCTTATAATAATCTTCCGATGGAACATGTGACTGAAGAACTCAGCTTTTTTACTTTTATGTTTGGTCTTTTGTTTAATCAAGGATGAAGCATGCATGCGAAATCTCACAGAAACAATTGTCTATATGTCTTTCATAGAAATTTCTTGAAAGAGGCTTGAAATAAATAGACAAGCTATGAACATAAATTTCCTTTATCCCATACATATAAACAGGCAAAAGCAAATTACGTGGAGAAAAAAAAGCCTGGTGTTCTGGATTCTAGTAACAGGTTTTGAAAGATCTTATTCCAATAAGGGACCACTGTGAAATTAACCTCTTCTTTTAATTTAAATAAAATAAAACGCCAGAATTTCCGCAAAAATTTATGGAATCAATAATAAACTATTTGGAGATTTTCCCCTAGAGATCTCTCTGGTCCACACAGATATATAGATCATAAAACAATATAATTTATCATCTCTAATACTATAATCTTGCTAATTCCTGCATCAATATTAATTTTAGTTGCTATGCCATAAAATGTGATTGAGAAATCAAGTAACGAGCCGTTAGAATCATTGGACACTCAAGTGAATGAACCCATATTGGAAGGTGTCGTTTTGACTTTAAACAGCAGCGTTTTACCTATAATATATGGCCCTTAATCTACGGTGCGTCAATTGGCACATGCTATAATTATTTGCAACGCACGTGGATTCACATTCTGGTGGAATCAATCTAACAGTTAAAGTGTTAAACTCACTCACTATACTGGCTACGCGGCAGAATGTTATTGGTTCTTAGCTTGTAAGGGCCGTGTCAGATTGTACATTGACCTACCTAGCTATAATCTAGTGCAGGTGATGACATTATTACTTTATGAATCTAAACTACTGCCTTAACAAATAACAAACGTAGGTCATCATCAATCACACACACACAGAGACAGCGCGTATATTATTATGGACCCATGAACGGCGTCGTTTGGATATGAGGACTACCAAATATCCTTAAATTAGAACCAGACAGTAATATCCTTAATTACCACACCCTCTGATTTATTTCTCGGAAGCCGGAGAGACATGTTGCAGTAAGTGCCGGAGAAACAAGCCCAACAGAAAAAGGAAACGGCTCAAGTGACGGAGACAATGGCTGGTCCTACACCTGACAGGGCATCAGCCACTGCTAGATGTGGGGCCTACCTAGTATCCATCATTTTCCTGGTGAGTGAGTATGTTATGTTAGCGGTTCTAGATTTCCATGAGAGCGTAGCGCAGTTGCTACGCACGCCCATACCCGATCCATCCCTCATAAGAAATTACAAATTCAATTTTTTTAAAAATAAAAGATGCAATTATTTTAGCGAAGTGGTATGTATGTATGCTAACGTGCGCACCTGACGGCGGGTTCATGGAAGCGCTTGTTGGGCTGGCGTTGTCGGAGCACGTGCAAGTCACCGCCGGGGCAGAACTCGGTTAAGAGGCAGATCCATTTTGGCGCGTCTATTGTCTCATAGAGAGTGGGCAGAAATGGGTGGTCCAACAATTCGAGAATTTCCCTCTCCGTCCTCGCCCTCCCTTCTTTGCTTCTACTCGCGAGCTCTTTCTTGTCCATTACCTTAGCCGCGAACAGCACGCCACCCTCCTCGCCATTACTCCCGCACTTGAGCTCCGCGAGGTAGACGGAGCCTATGTCGCCGGCGCCCAGCCGGTGGGTGAACCGGAGGTCCGAGGGAGCGATGTGCCGGCTCGGGGACTCTGATCGGATCCGGTGGATGGCAGCCCAGCAGGGGTCTGATGACGGCGCGTGGGGTTTAGTGGTTGGAAGTGGAAGTGGACCCAAGTGAGCAGAGGTTGAAGCAGTTAAGGTGGTGGTCTCGGAGCCGGAGCTCGTGCTCCGTTTGATATCTGTGGCGGTGGTGGTGGAGGCGAAGCTTAGGCTTTGGAGGTCGTCGGCTAGATCCTCGAGCCATGGCTCCATTGTGTCGGGAAGAGAGGTACAGCTATGGAGAGAGAGAGAGAGAGGGGGGAGGGGTTTGGATGAAGTGAGTTGGAAATGGAGGTAGGAAGAGTGAGCAATTTTTATTTTTGAAGGTTGAGGAAAGTGAAAGCGTGGCATGGCATCCGTTTCTCTGGGAAAAATAAACGAGAAAAAAAATTGGGCTGAAAAAGTGGGATTGGGGCACCTTAATGTAATAAATTTTTTACATAGATTTTGACATCCATTGACTAAAAATAAAAATTGACTTACGTTTTGGAAAGGAAAATGAGCATATAGACTTCTATATTGGTGGATAGGAAGAGTTGAAATTTCTATACCAAGAAAAATAGTGAAGATTTAAAAGTGCATTTTGTGAAAAATGATGCATATATCTGCATCATCCAGGTATGTTTGATTTGTGAAAATATTTTTAATTTTTAATTTTAATTTTTAAAATTTTAAAATATATTTATTATGTAAAATTAAAATTTTATTCATATTTATTTTTAAGTCAAATAACTTAAATGATTATAATATTTTATTTATTTTTAAATTTAATTATTATTAAATGATAATATTTATATGATTTAAAGATTTATTTTTTTAAAAGAATTATAAAAATAATATTGGTCATTATTTGAAAATACTGAAAATATCATTTAAACCTTTCGTGTTTTTAGTTTACTTTTTTAAAATGTTTTCAACAACTATTTTTTATTAAATTTTATTAATCACATTTTATATTTTTAATGAAAATAAAAATAAGAAACAGCAAAAACAAACGTACTTATTTTTAATCTATTTAAAATAAATTTTTATTAATGTAAATTTTTTATTTTTTATATCTCTTTTTTATATATTGCTAAAAATTATTGTAGAAAATAAATGTAATTTATCCAAAATTATGTATACGTTCATTTTGGATTTGCATGCTCACGAGATACCTGTGAGCATGTATACATGAAATGAAAGATACAATTTGTCGTTTAAATATTTAATGGGCTACATTATTTTAGTAAATAAAAATATTTATTAAAAACCAAAAGATTACCGCATCTTGTAAATAATGCATTTAATTAATTTTGAATACTAAATCCCACCGTCAGTCCATGCTGATACCAATTAAGTGGACTAAGTCCAAGGCCACCATCCTAATTTTGTTTTGGTTTGTTTAGCAGTTTCCTTATTGTGGCCCTTAATTGGGAAAAGTAAAAAGAAAGAAGGAGCCAGTTGTCTCATCAATGGACATATTTTGTTTTGTTCATATGTCTTAAATGCGAATTCCCCCAATAATTAAAAATTAAAATTTTGTAAAATATCACTGTCCAGTATTAATATGCATACTGTAGAAATTTAGGCAGTCCACTTGCTGCTGTCACTTCTACAATTAATTCCGTTTATTACGAAAATTTTGTTAACTAATGCTTTTAAAACATTAGTTAAAAAGTATTAAATATTATTTAAAATAATATTTTATTATGTTATTTAATATATTTTTTAATTTTTTAATTATCAACAATAAATACATAATTTATTTTTAAAATAGAATAAATTTATCCTTAAATAATAAACATTAGTTAAAGGTATTTTATTTGTTTAGATAATTTTTGTGAATATTTTGTGGATAATTATATATGGTAATTTGTATGAATATATATATATATATATTTGAATTTATGTTTTATAATTTTATAATTTTAAATTTTAAAAATTATGAAATTGTAAAACATAAACTCTATAAATATATGGACTTTTTTTTGAACAATTTTCGTATATATATTTTTTACTAATTTTATATGGTAATTTTTGTATATAAATATTTTTAACTTTATGTTTAATTTTATAATTTAAGATTTAAAAATTTTAATTTTTTATTTACAAGGATAACTTTGTCTTATTTTAAAGATATATTATGCATTTATTATTATTTGTTAAAAGAATCTTATAATACATTAAATAATATGATAAAATATTATTTTTAAGAGTATATAATGTTGTGCTTAACAAAACTCTTATAATAATCAAGCCTTTAATTAAATATGGTGATCCACTTGGCAATAAAACCTAAATGAGATGGAGTTTTGACTTTCGAGGGTTATTGGTGAGTAACATTTTTTATGGCTAATTCACGTGTCGTCTAATATTAATGGATTGTATTTTGTAAAATCTCTAATAAAACGTGAGTCAATGAGTACTTATATTAAAAAAAAAAAGAAGAAAGAAAAGTATTAAGATTTAAGAACGTAACTCGTGGTTGAAGAAGGATTTGTGAGTTATTTTATGGAAGGTAAAGTGATTAGGGCAGAATAATAAGTTCCTTCGACTAGGTAGTTACTAGCACGGGACAGCTCAATGGGTGGGGTATATATGTGGTTGTGGATCAAAATTATTTATGAGAATAGCAATCTAATTTAGATGGTAGAGTTTACAGTTGGTCTGACCAAAATTGTAATTATCCATTACTCTTTGAAATATAAGAAGTATCAATGTCATTTAAAAATGGATTGTTTTTTGGTATGCCTACATAAAATAAATAAATGAAATTGTAATTAGGTAGATAGATATCTTAAGTGGAATTTGCGAAGTTATTAACTTGTTACCGTGACAATTTCGATTAGTTCAAATTGTTGATTTGAGTAAGAGTGTATCATAAAAATTCTTTCAAATTTAGTATTAATTACATTATAAAAATTTAAATATATAATTCATTGTCAAGTTGGAGGAGTTGTTAGAAACTTTGATAGTCTATATGGACAACAAAACGAAAATAAGCTCAATTATTTATTTATTTTTAATTGTAAAATAATCAGGTTAATTTTAAAGATTGATTAGATTAAAATCATAATCATTTTATCAAATTTTTGAATCAGTAAGTTTAATTCAATCTTGTTAACAATGGTCAAAACCATGAAGGAATTGAAGCTTTTATCATACATTTTGAAAATAAAAAAAAAAAGATAAAAAAACGAGGGGAAGTGAATAACTCAAATGTGGGTTGAAAAGTTAAGGTCAAAACTATGTATATATATAGTATCTTGATAGGTAACATGGTAGCTCACATACATAATTAGAACTACTTGTATTGGCGGCGTTCAATTGATTGGAACATTGGGCCTTGCTGGGTCTTCCCAGGTGATGCAAGAAAGGCTAGTTCATGATTTTAATGGGCTTTGTTGTTAGGAGAAACAATGAGCCAGGCCCCAGGAGCCTCAGGTAAGGAACCAGATGAAATAAAAATGGATTCGGAATGAATCCATTCGGGTCATTAGAAATTCACAAAACCAGATGAAATGGCCTACAGATTCTAATCTTCGCAAACGACGACCCTAGAATATATAGAAAGCTCTCTTCCTCCGATTTCTCTTCCACAAGATCTGCCGCCTCATTCAGAGTACGTTTCTTCCTCTCTTTGTTCCTATAGTACCTGATCTCAACAACGCGTTTTTTTTTACCAGATCTCGTTTCTGCATTGTTGTTTCAATATTCCATGAATTTCGCCATATTTCGGTAGGGTTACCTGCTTCCAGTTGATTAATTTGATGTACTTTGGGGCTTTGCTCAGCTAGAGTATCGATGTTCTTATCAATCTGGCTCTAATTTTGTTCAATTTGATTTTCTCGCTCTTGGGTTTTTAATTGTACATCATTTGCTCAGTTGGACTAATTCTTCATATGACTTTGTTCTTTGATATCTTGTTACTCCTCACGTGGGGGGCATTTCTCCCTAATTTCTTCTGCCGGAGTTCTGTAGCAGCTGGACTTGGGTAACGAAGATTATGGGTACCCTAGCCCTATTATTGTCTACATTATAAATCTTTAATTTTCTTTTACAAGTGTTATCTTTATGGATCGACATCTATAGTATAAAGTATAAACTATGACGCTAAGAAGCTGACACATAGGTATTCCGACTTAGGAGGTATAAACTAGTCACTTGTAGAGAAGAAGTGAAGCTGTGCTCGAAAATTGTAATTAAGACAAGAGAGTAAGTCTTAGTAAATATAATATGTTCTTATTGACCTCATTAATTTAGAAAGTATGTGTAAATTTATCTCTAACTTCTGTGTGTTGCTCCAAAGGTTCCAAAAAAAGTATGACACGGGTCTATTTATATTGGAGGAAAGAGTGGCCTGTTACTAACTGAGGTCACGTCCTGAAAGGGCGGATAACTGCATGCACTTTCTATAACATGATAGTGAAGTTAAGTAGTGGCTTAAATTTAAGGGGAGTGGGAGATCATGGATGAGTAATGCATGAGAGATAGGTAGGCAATGGGTAGGCGGGCAATAGGTAGGCGAGCGAGAGGTAAGCAGGTGATAGGTAGGCAGGCGATGGATAGGCAGACGAGAGGTAGGTGGGCGATGGATAAGTAGGCGATGCCAGTTGTTAATGGCGTGTCTAGTGATAAGATGTGGAGTGGTTAATGCTAGAAGGCCAATTTCTCTAAGCCAACATTATGGAATGCCCTTTAGCGATCGTACCTAAGTATAAAGAATCTTCGCTTCAATTTTACCAAGTCACTCTCTAAGACTGTTCTTGGGAGAAGGAGAATGAGAATCACTCATTCACGGTGTCGCTAACCTTGTCTAAATTGGGTGCTACAGGTGGCGCTTAGCTTACACTAAACCTATTTTGAGAATGTTGCTTTCTCGCGAAGTTAGAGTAACATTGGCGTGGTTTTTCTCAAGTCAGCCCTGCGCTGGCCTTGAGGAAGGAGATAACCTCATCACACTCTCTACTATCTCATACTTCCTAAGAGGACGAGAGTGAGGTATTTTAGTTTACTATTTAAAGGACGGATTCACTGGGTGTTCTGAAGCACTTCGCTCAGCAGAGAATTTATTACTAGGGATTGCGCTGGGACTAAATGTCAGACTATGTGATATTGGAGAGCTTAAAGCAAGACGCTTTGTAAAGCCGCATTTTGTTTGGCCTTAAGCTAAGTCATGGTACCACATAGCTAGATGTCTAGTGTCTTGTGTTTACTGTCAAGAGGACGTATTATATAGTGTGGGAGAGGTAGACCTACCTTCCCTTCTTAGGTAGAGACACCTCTTTTATTTAAATAGGATTACCTCTTCTACTTATGTGAAGGCGGTACTTCTCTTTAGGAAGAGGAGTCACCTTAAATTAATTAAATAGATAAACTAATAATAACATAAAACTCATGTAGGAACAAACATGATGCTGACACTGTCACACGACAAACCAATTAGTGTTTAGATATAATTTGAAGTGTTGTGTTGAATCGTAGCTGATTGGATACTTCTAGGAACATGATATGTCTCCGTTTATGAAGCATTAATCTATGAGGTCCGGTGAAAATTTGATTCATTGGGTGCAACATGATGTTGGAACTTGTGCCATGAATATAGAGGGTATATTTATGCCCATGTTATTTGCACATTGATCATAGTCCTTGCTCTGATAAATATTGTATCATTAACACCAGATATGGTCTGCCAGATACATGTAAGTGAACTTAAAATGTATTTTTAATTTCTCTTCCTGAAAGGATTGTTAATAAGTTTGCAGCAAAGTAGATATGAATTATGCAGAATAAAGTTATTATTCAAGGAATATGAATTTCATTGAGTCTACGCAATCAAGGTTTCTCTGGAATGAAACATCCTGTTTGGGCAGGAAACATTGTGGTCGTGTTCGTACGCTCGGTAAAAGATCATAGAAACTAGAAAGTAACTACTAAATAGTTTGTATACTAGAATAGTGGAGGACTACTACACTATATGTGTAAAGCCTTTGTTATATGTTTTATATGATAGTTGTTTTATTCTCTTCTCTTCTCCTAGAAGTACCCTGCTTCAGGGTCATCTGGTAGTTTAGTCATAGTTGTTATCGTGCAACACACTTGTATTTTATATATAGTTGCTTTTCATCTTTATATTTTACTGTTAATTTCATGTTGCAATTTGTGTTTTGTTAGAGAGGGAATAGGAGGAGGGGGAGGGGGGGCTTTGAGATAGAAAGGACTCTTCTACAAATTTGCTTGTTTCATGGCCAGTTCTTTTCTATTTATATTTTGCTTCTTGTAGGGCGGCAAAGCACTTTTTGAGATGACTATTGTATTATTTTGTTGTCAATGCAGGATGACCGAACCTCCCTTCAGACCACGTGAACAACTTCTTGAGAAGCAAAGATATTTTCAGAGCATCCATAAACACACTTACTTGAAGGGACCATATGATAAGATTACGTCAGTTGCAATACCAATTGCTTTGGCAGCAACTTCACTCTTTATGATTGTAAGTCTATAATCAGAAGTTTTTTCATATGACCTCTATGGCCATTGTTGGATAGAAGTTATTACAAACTATCCTTTTGTTTCTAGAGATTCAACTTTCTAATACTATTCTGTGCCTTTTATTTAGGGACGAGGGGTCTATAATATGTCGCATGGAATAGGAAAGAAAGAATGACTCGGGCATTTCTGCCAAGGAGGTGGTTGGTTGGCCTAAGCTCAAAAGCTCCTCAAATCGTATTGTGGTTTTCGTTGCCCACACATTTGATTTCTTAATAAATTTGCATTGTTGCGGACTTTGATCACCAATGGAAGTGTAGAACTTAAATGAAAATGGTTCTTTGTTTGCTTGATGTAATCAATTGACTGCTTAAACCGCATGTTTCAGGTTTTGGTTTAATACTAGTGCGCTTTAACTTTCAACCAAATTTTATACTACCAAGTGATGTGGCCTTTGGCATGATATATATACAGGTGGAATTATATAGCAATTAGTTTCTATTAGTTGAGGCAGAGTTGATATTCGTAGCCACAGTAATTTCCTGAATTTCAACTTGGGGGGTGTCCGAGCAAAATATTCGAGCCTGCATGTTGGTCCTTGTCCAGGGCCTCAAGCATTTATTGATTATAATGATATGCAATCTTTAGTCCAAAAGAAAAGCCCTAATTTGATGACAAACCAGATCAAATTTGGAGATGAATGGGAATTGGATCGATGAGCCTTATTCTCAATGAGAGGAGGTCCGTGACTAGTTCAGGTGCCTTATAATGCTGATCCATCCTGTATTTTTCAAATTGCATATCAAAAAAGCCGAACCATTTATGATCTATACTACGAAAGGATAGAATTTGGGAAGAGCTAGATGTGTCATGAGTTCTATTTTTTCTTTTGTTTAGTCGAAAAATTATCAGATGGACATGAAAAAGGCTTCACTTAAGCTAGAGTTATAAGATTTCTAATTTTAAAATTGCTTGCATCGCATTTGGTTAATTTTTATAGTGGGTGTGAGCTGATTTGATGACATTAGTGGTGGTTACTTGAATAATTTATAATTTAGAAATTTATTTTATCATCGTGTATTTTTAAATTTTGGACTTCTATCTTCATAAAAACAAAAATATGGAAACAAATTCAACCAGAAATAATTTAACATAAAAAAGAAAATCAAAACTCATTGTGTTGAAAATGTGGAATGAAACTCGCTTTATATGTTATGTAGGTAGGGTAAACTAGGCAATTGTGCCAGGTTTGAAAACTCATTTCTCAACAAAAAAAAGAGTTTGAAAACTTACTTTCAAGGCTTCGAGTTGCAACAGGGCCTATCTCAAACTGTGCCACCAGACTTATTATTTTTTATTTTCTGATTAATGTAGTCGTCATTGGGGACGTCAAGGTTCCAATTTTTATTTGTCTGCCACATCTCTTATTTTTAGGCCAAAATCAAGTGCGAAAAATTTTCACGAACTATAAAACTTGATAAAAAAATCTCCTCAACTTTCATTTTGTGTAAATAACTCTTTTTTATTAAATTTTTATTTAAAAGTTAACAGAAATTAACATATAAGCATTTTTTTTTGGGTAAGAAGCATTTTTTTTTATTTATGTCCCACTAAGATAGTCACATGTTCCTTAAATGTCGACCTTCAACAATCGAGAATCACTCACAGCAACACATCCCTGAAATCTCAACCAGAAAAGTAGAAAGGATTACAGACTTCCAAATTGTCACTACTGGTCTTATTCGAATTCTCTTGTTTTATTTTTCTATTATATATTAAATAATATATCTTTTTGTTTAAATAAAAAGTTATTATTTTAATAAGAAAAACCATATAAGAGCTCGAACTTTCACTCTTCCTTCCTCTCTCAGTTTCAGATTCTCTGATTAATAATATTTTAGCCAAAGAAAGAAATGGTCCTCGTGGAATTCGCCAGGATGATGAGGTGATCGACGCATCTTCTTCTCTAAATCCCTGAATTGAAATTTTAGTTTTAAAATTTATATGGGCTTTTATAAAAATAATTTTAAAAATGTATACTATTTTCAAAATATTTATTTTTTGTTATAAAAAATTAGAGTTAAGAATATTTTTTAATTATTTTAATTTTTTTTCTAAAACATATTTTATTCTTTTATTTTCAATTAAACATAATAATTGAAATAATTTTTTTTTAGTTTTTTATGTTTAAAAGCTAAAAACAATTTTTAAAAATTACATTCAAAACAGATCCGATACTCGCTTGCCTCTGGTATTTTGCATTTTATTCAACCTTCAAAAGAGAGTATAAGTAACGGTGTTAGATGATTTTTCTATTAATGTTTGCGAAAAAAAAAAAAGTGGATTAAGGGAAAAAATAATGTTATTTTCTCAATAATAATAAAAGTTGGAATGATCAAACACTAACTATATCTTAAAAGTTTCTTAATTCCCTCATGGAACATTGGCCAAGAGATTTTTTTTATTATATATTTTATTTCAAGAAGCAAAATGGATTCGTTGACCCTATTACGATTTGGAATTATAAAACTAAACAAGATTTTTCAGCCTGGCTGCCTTTTTAATAATAATAATAATAATAATAATAAAATTTTTCTTCCAGATGAGAAGATAATCATAACAAATTTATCTTTTCCTATTTATTAATAACATACTTATCTCCAGGAAACAAAAACCATTATATAAATATTTCCCGTTAAATTTATTCAGAAATCCAGATCGCTGAATCTCTATAATGTTTACCATGACTATCTCAATTTCAAGCCTCTAATTATTAATTATTAAATTTATTATATTCTAAAAACAAATAATCAATATATTATACTAAACTAAAGATATAAGCTACAATTAAAACATATTTAATATAATGAAAAAAATGCATACATGTGGTTAAGAGAGGCTTCTACATCTCAACGTTAATATATTATACTACAATAAGATTATAAGTTAATACGTATTATATGTAGTAAAAAAATTCATAGGCTTCTCAACATTTAATATATTATAAAAATTAAAATATTTTTATCTTTTTTTTAATTTTATGTACTCATAATTATCATATATTAAAATTTTGATATTTAATATCATGTATTCAATTTTTTAAAATTTTATTTAATATTAAAAAATAAGTGCACATCTACATTAAATAATAGAGTAATAAATAATAATTATCTGTATACTAAAATAAAATTTGAGTATACCATATTAATTATATATTTAATTTAATTTATTATATTCAACATTTAAATATAATTATATCTTTATTAATATTTAAATATAAAATGTTAATAAATGTAAACATTTAAAATATACTAATAAACTATTTAATATATGATAAAAAGTTGACCAAAAACTTTTTAAATTTAAAATTTTATGCCTTAAAAAAAACTTCATGACATAACATGAGTTCCATTTAGCAAGTTTGAAAAGGTCAAAAATATTGAGAACAATATAATTATGGTTTTTTTTTATTTAGTTGAAAAAAATAAAAGTTTAAGTATATCTTTTCATGACATAACATGACATTCTTCCCAAATTGTAGTCTTATGGAGAAAAATATCATTTAGTCAAATTATTAAATAAAAATGTCATGTATAAAATATAAATTAGTTAGTTTTTTGGATCCTCATGCATAAGTTATAATTGAGGCCATCATGAAACTTGATCACAACAAATTTATTAATTTTATTACTATACTTATACTTATAAGTTTATAAGAAATAGAATGGTTCTATAAATTTGATTAAGCATATTATAATTATAATAATAAAGATAATAAAACCAGTAAAATATTAATTTATTATTATTATGATTAATTATTGACTCAAATTCACAACTTCCTCACTTTTTAAATAATGTTAACCATGAAATTTGAAATTCGACAAACCCAGATTAAAAGCTTACCTGCTTTTGCTAATTTATAAGGCAAGTTATGATTTTGAGTTTAAGAGAAATTATAAAAATAAAAAAAGTAATTTAACAAAAAATTTTATTTAAGCAAGTTAATAGTATAATTTTAGGTTTTTTTTTCTTACCACTCCATAAATATTCTTTTATTGGAGGCAATTTTAATTGAAGTATTTTCGGATACTAAATGTGAGCACTTTTTTTAATAAAAATTTGAACCTTGATTCATCATATTATGAGAGACTAATCTTTTTTTACTAAATCTAACCTTAGTTGATTGTATAATTTTAGGTTTTAAATAAGAGTGATGGTGTTCACAGTAAGCTCTAACTATTACAAAATAAATCATTTTATAAAAAATAAATTTTAATTTTATTTAAAATAATTTTTTATATTTTATATTTTTTATTTTTTACATATATTTTTTTAATAAAAACAATCTTATTTAAGATATTATCAGACATAAAATATAGATATTTCTCTTAACAAAAATTCAAACATTGATTTATCTACTAGAATCAACTCTTACTGATTTATTGTATCTTATAAGTCTTACAAATTATCAAGTTTGTCAATTTAATAGCTACAAATTAAATATATATTTTGTTATGATGAAATGGCATCCCACGTGACTCTTGTTGCATATTAGCTGCATAATATTTTCTAAAATCTTTATATTAAGACCCAATTGATTTAGAGAATAAATTTCATAATGAATTCTAATTAATGCCATCCGTCTCACAATGGGATGTTTGCAGTCTTCTACTTAACCCAGAACATTTCAATATGCACAAAAGTCTATGATTTAAATGTTTTAAAATATTTTACTAGATATAATTAGACATTCTCAACTTATTGGATCATATTAAATATTTAAAATATTATCAGATATTATATATAAATATTTTTTTAATAAAAATTTAAACTTTAATTTATTATATTATGAAAAACTATTTTGCTAGATCCAACCATAGATATCTTTGTTTTAAATTTTATCTTGTAAGACAACAATTGTAAGTAGATATATATCTTCAAGTTTGAAGACCTTAAAATTTACTTATAAAAATTTGAGCTTAACAATCAATAACCTTATGTTATTTTAAATATATCTAATAAACATAAACATATTTTTTTGTCATTTATGGGATATTAAATTTGCCATGTAAAACAACACCCAATTGTATATTGAAACGATTTTGCCGGGTTTATTAAAATACTAAAATTATCTATATTTCTATTCTAATAATAATTTTAAAAAAGAAAAAGAATTAAATTCAGATTTCCGCTCGAAAAAGATTACACTATACACAATCAAAACTCTCACCAGAAACAATAAATGAGATAAGGCACCCAATCATATATGCACAAAAGTTCAGATGTCCAAATAACAAACTAGAAAAATAATATTTTACTACAATGTGGTTGAATTAGCCAACCCAGCAATAACATGAAGTTTGCTTATCAGCCAGAATATCAAAGAACATATACCGGTCTTTCCCATATAAGTCCTCCCTCTTAAATCTCCCCTTGATTCCTCTACTTGAATATATATATATATATATATATATATATATATATATATATATAAGCTTCCTCACAAATAGAAGAATCCAAATTGTGAGCTTGAACAAATTAAAATGGCGGCTGCCTTGACTGAAGGGGGCCTGTCAAGGCAGTCCAGCAGCAGAAGCTGGAAGTCGGGGAGTGTGAGAGAGATGTGGAATGAACCGGATGTGTTCCGGCGAGACTCTGGCCAGGCGGAAGATGACGAAGAAGAGTTGATGTGGGCTGCAATTGAGAGGCTGCCAACTTACGATAGATTAAGGAAAGGGATGCTCAAGACGTTGACTCAAAGTGGGAGGGTGGTTCATGATGAAGTTGATATAACTAAACTTGGGCCTCGAGATAAGCAGGCTTTGATGGAAAGGATTCTCAAGGTTGCTGAAGAGGACAATGAGAAATTCCTCAAAAGACTCAGGAACAGAGTTGATAGGTAAGTAAGCAAATTAATTTATTTTCTTGTATGCTACTCTTGCAAACTATGATTAAGAATTTGCTTATTTCTATGGTCCTCGTGAACAGGGTGGGAATAGAGATTCCCACAATTGAAGTCAGATTTGAAAATTTGTCTATAGATGGAGAAGCATATGTTGGGAGTAGAGCACTTCCCACGCTGCTTAATTCCACTTTGAACACATTAGAGGTATTAAAAAATAAAGTGCTTCCTATATATATATATATATATATATATGAGCTTTGGCTGTTGTCTATACATTTTGAGGATTCCCTTATGTTAAATCCTGGTTTTGAGTAACAGGCAATTCTTGGAAAAGTTGGTCTATCACCATCAAAGAAAAGAGTCATTAAGATACTTAAAGATGTGAGTGGAATAGTGAGACCATCGAGGTGATTCTCATTTACATTGCTTTTTGTAAATAAAGAACGATCCTCCATTGGAGTCTGTGATTGTTTATTTATACTTTATAGGCTTCGATGCTTGTCAATTCTTTTGCAGGATGACTTTGCTGCTTGGACCTCCTGGTGCAGGAAAAACAACTCTACTGCGAGCACTAGCAGGGAAACTTGATAAGGATCTAAATGTTGTTTTCTCTTTAGAACTGTTGTAGTGAAATCTTTTGACTATTCATTAATCTATTCTAACTGTAATGACAAATGAATCTTATAAACAGATGAGTGGGAAAATCACCTATTGTGGCCATGAATTTCATGAATTTATTCCTCAGAGAACAAGTGCTTATATCAGCCAGCATGATCTTCATCATGGAGAAATGACAGTTCGAGAGACCTTAGATTTCTCGGGACGTTGTCTTGGAGTTGGAACCAGGTATGATTTGCTTACAGAGTTGTCTAGAAGAGAAAAAGAAGCTGGCATCAAACCTGACCCTGAGGTTGATGCCTTCATGAAGGCTGTATCTATGTCTGGCCTAAAAACTAGCTTGATCACAGACTATGTTCTCAAGGTATGTTACTGCCTATCTCTGTGTCTTACACATAGACATTTTAATTTTTTGTATGTTATCAACAACTCAGTGTCAGTGTTTCATGGTTTAGTCATAAGTTGCTACTTGATGAGGCTTATTTTTCTTAATTAGTTCAAAAGACTAACCTCTTATATCCTTAACTAGATTCTTGGTTTGGATATTTGTTCTGATATTATGGTCGGAAATGATATGAGGAGGGGTATTTCTGGTGGACAGAAGAAGCGTGTGACTACTGGTATGAAACTAATAATTATAACACATAACTTCCAGTAGTAATTTAGAGTTCAAATATTGCATCTTGGTTATAACTAGAGTCTCTGTCACTTCAATGCAGGAGAAATGTTGGTTGGACCAGCAACAGCATTTTTCATGGATGAGATATCAACAGGGCTGGACAGTTCTACCACTTTCCAGATAGTAAAGTTCATGAGGCAGATAGTTCATATAATGGATGTAACCATGATCATCTCTCTCCTGCAACCAGCACCTGAGACATTTGAACTTTTTGATGATGTAATTCTACTTTCAGATGGCCAGATCGTGTATCAAGGCCCACGGGTAAATGTTGTTGAGTTTTTTGAGCATATGGGATTTAAATGCCCTGAAAGAAAAGGGGTTGCTGATTTTCTACAAGAAGTGACTTCCAAGAAGGACCAAGAGCAATACTGGTCCAGAACCAACCAGCCTCACAGGTATGTCTCAGTTTCAGAGTTTGCTCAGGCCTTTAACTCTTTCCACATAGGCCAACAACTATCACAAGAGCTAAAAACCCCTTATGATAAAGATAAAACACATCCTGCCGCTTTGGTGAAGCATAAGTATGGCCTTTCAAACATGGAGATCTTTAAGGCATGCTTTTCAAGGGAATGGCTGCTGATGAAACGTAACTCCTTTATTTACATATTCAAATCCATCCAGTTAATAATCATGGCTACGGTTGGATTTACTGTGTTCTTTCGAACCAAAATGAACACTGGTGAATTAGAAGATGGAACTAGGTTTTGGGGAGCATTGTTTTTCAGTCTTATGAATGTCATGTTCAATGGGTTTGCAGAGTTATCAATGACAGTTGCTAGACTACCTGTGTTTTATAAACAGAGGGATTTCTTGTTTTTTCCTGCATGGGCATTTTCCCTTCCTATTTGGGTTCTCAGAGTTCCCATCTCAATCTTGGAATCAGTGATATGGATTGTCCTTACTTATTACACAATGGGATTTGCACCTGCTGCTAGTAGGTAAGTCCTCATTTCAAGAGCATCATCAAGTTCTTTTTATTTATAATAACTTAATGTTGATTCACCATTATGTTTATACTTTTTAACATTGCAGGTTTTTCAAACAGCTTTTGGTCTATATTGGCATACATCAAATGGCTCTTTCTCTCTTCCGTTTCATTGCAGGTGCTAGTAGAGCACAGGTTATAGCTAACACATTTGCAATGTTTTCCCTGATGGTAGTGTTTATTCTTGGAGGTTACATCATTTCAAAAGGTTAGGATTCTTTCTGTTCATACAACAAATTCAAAAGGAAGCTTATGAAAAATAGTTTAAATAGAAAGCTTCATTTTCTTGGCGAACAGATGATATCCCAGGTTGGCTGATCTGGGGCTACTACATCTCTCCTATGATGTATGGACAAAATGCTATTGCTATAAATGAGTTTCTGGATGAAAGATGGAGCACTGTAAGTTCTCCTATGAATGAATACACGTGATTAATTAAATCTACTATGTAGGCTTCATTGTCTGTACCTAATTAGAACTACATTTCTATGTGAAAGCCTGCAAACGACACAAGCGAACCCACAGTTGGGAAGTCACTTCTTAAATCACGAGGGTTGTTTTTGACAGAATCATGGTACTGGATTAGTGTTGGAGCACTTTTTGGGTTTTCTCTTCTTTTCAATGTGTTCTTCATTGTAGCGCTCACATATTTGGACCGTAAGATTATTACCATATTGCATTAACTAGATCATATGGAACATTTTGCTATTAGAATGAGGCTAACATGTTGAGGTTTTGCTTCTCTTTTATTTCCTCCAAAACCCAATTTCAGCATTTGGTGACAACAAACCAATGATTTCAGAAGATGAAGAAAGTGTTTCTCCTCGACGACTAGAATCCAAACCAGAAGGTATAGATATGGCATTGGCAGCAAGGAAAAGGAGCTTCAGTGATAGTGTCACAAATAGAAGAAACAAAAGAGGAATGGTTCTTCCCTTCCAGCCTCTTTCACTAGCTTTCAACCATATTAACTATTATGTAGTTATGCCTGCAGTAAGTGTTTGATTTCCAATATATATATATACATACATATATATATATATATATATATATATATGCCTTTTTCCTCCTTGTCTATTGTAAGCAACATAAAATCCTCTGATGGAGACTTAAGACATGAATTCTTGGATTGACCTTATTTATAAAAACTTGTAAACTAAGTAATGTCAACTTGTGTTCCAGGAAATGAAGAGGCAAGGAGTTGAAGAGAGCAGGTTGCATCTGCTGAAAGATGTGAGTGGTGCATTTCGGCCAGGGGTTTTAACAGCATTAGTTGGTGTTAGTGGTGCTGGGAAGACCACCTTGATGGATGTGTTAGCAGGAAGAAAGACAGGTGGATATATTGATGGTAGTATATGCATTTCTGGTTATCCCAAGAACCAAGCAACATTTGCTAGGATCAGTGGTTATTGTGAACAGAATGACATTCATTCCCCATATGTTACTGTCTATGAATCTCTTTTATACTCTTCCTGGCTACGTCTTGCCTCAGACATTGACAAGGAAACACGCCTGGTACTATAATTTTTCATATGCCAATTGCATTAAGTTTTGTTCATATATTTAAACTCAGATGTGGTAGAAAATTGACCAGATGAATTGTGAAGCTGACTACAAATTTTTACTTTTGGAATAGATGTTTGTTGAGGAAGTTATGGAGTTGGTTGAACTAAACACTATAAGGAATGCCCTAGTAGGGCTTCCTGGAGTGAATGGTCTTTCAACAGAGCAGAGAAAGAGGTTGACCATTGCTGTGGAGCTAGTTGCTAATCCCTCCATCATCTTTATGGATGAGCCTACTTCAGGACTTGATGCCAGAGCTGCTGCAATTGTTATGCGAACTGTAAGAAACACAGTAGATACTGGAAGAACCGTTGTTTGCACAATTCACCAGCCAAGTATTGACATTTTTGAAGCATTTGATGAGGTGACAATAATATATAAAGCTCTTATATCTGTATGAATAGAGAAAAGTGTGAGAGACTATCTCAGTTAATCTTGTCTTTTCCATTTCTCATATTGCAGCTATTATTGTTGAAAAGAGGAGGACAAGTGATTTATGCTGGATCTCTCGGCTGGCATTCTCACAAGCTTGTCGAATATTTTGAGGTCTGTAATTTCCTACTTGTACATAACAACAAACAATTTAACTGTTAAGCTTAGCTTGCATATGTGTTTATGATAGAGTCCAAGTGACTTAGTGAAACGAAAAGAACTGAGTTACTTAAATATTCTATCGAACATTTCATACTATCACCATCCTCATCATAGTACCGCCCCTAAAAATCATCTAGAGTGTACTACTTAAGCTTGTTTGCAAATGAAACTAAAGCTAATTAAGATAGCATCTTTGACAGGCTATTCCAGGTGTTCCCAAGATTAAAGAAGGTTACAATCCTGCCACTTGGATGTTAGATGTCAGCACTACTGGTGTTGAAACTCAACTTGATATTGATTTTGCTGAAGTTTATGCCAACTCTGAGCTTTATATGTAAGTATATATATACAACAAACCATGTTAATCTTCATACCTTCATATATATATATATATATGAGTTGTGACTACTAGCTACACCAATTTTTCAGGAGGAATCAAGACCTTATAAAGCAATTAAGCACTCCAGAACCAGGTTCTAAGGATTTATACTTCCCCGCCAAATACTCCCAGAATTTCATTACTCAATGCCAGGCTTGTTTCTGGAAACAACATTGGTCTTACTGGAGAAATTCTGAATACAATGCCATTCGGTTCTTCATGGCAACTTTCATTGGCATTGTTTTTGGAATAATTTTCTGGAACAAGGGAGAGAAATTGTAAGTTATAAACCAAATATTGTCTTCCTTTTCTTGGTTAAATAAAATCCCATTTCATCATTTTGTTTATGGTTTTTGCACAGAGGAACCCAACAAGAACTGAATAATCTGTTTGGAGCCATATATTCTGCTATTCTCTTTCTTGGTGCTGCCAATGCTTCTACAGTGCAGCCAGTTGTGTCCATTGGGAGAACTGTCTTTTATCGTGAAAGAGCAGCTGGGATGTATTCAGAAATGCCTTATGCTTTAGCCCAGGTTAGAGGTTTATTCATATATATCAATTTCAGTTTCAATTTCCATATTTGGAGGATGAGCCTTGGAGCAATTATGGTATAGCTCCTGTCATGTGACCTAAGGTAAAGCTGCGTGCAACTGACATTTCTCAAACCACACTTGGTGGGAGCCTTGTGTACTAGGCCACCCTTCTTCAGTTTCAATTTTCATATTCATATCAATTTAACTATATGATATGTTGTATATACAGTTAGCAATTGAGACAATCTATGTGGCCCTTCAAACACTAGTATATGGGATTCTTCTTTACTCTATGATTGGATTCAAATGGGAGGCAGACAAGTTCTTCTACTTCTACTACTTCTTGTTCACTTGCTTAACCTACTTCTCCTTGCTTGGTATGATGGTTGTGGCCTTGACTCCTGCTCTTCAACTCGCTGCCATTCTTATGTCCTTCTTGTTTAACTTTTGGAACCTGTTCTCTGGTTTTATGATCCCCAGGACGGTATACGTGCACTTTTCAACATTATTCCTTCTTTTCATTCATTCATTCATTCATTATTATTATTATTATTATTATTATTATTATTATTATTATTATTATTATGTGTTCATTAATTCCATTCTCAAAAACATATCTATATATGTCTGTCAAAGTTATTAAAATCAATTCCTATAATGTATAGATGATTCCTGTGTGGTGGAGATGGTACTACTGGGGATCTCCAATGGCTTGGACAATCTATGGCATTTTTGCATCGCAATTTGGTGACATAGAAACCCCACTTGACATACCTGGAGAAAACTCTCAAGCAGTTAATGCCTATATAAAGGAAAAATTAGGTTTTGATCATGACTTCCTCGTACCACTAATGTTTGGAAATATTGGCTGGGTTGTCTTGTTCATTTTAGTGTTTGCTGGTTCCATCAAATACCTCAACTTTCTCAGGAGATGATGATCTTCATGGTGTATATATAATCTCTGGCTGTAAAGTTTTTATATATTAGGGTAAAATTCTATTTTTCCTCCACCATGAATCTTCATGGTAGTTTTGTTTGCGTGGCTTGTTTTCTACTCCCATTGCCATGTTAAACTAAAATAAGGGTTAGCTCATCTAGTCATTTTTCGATAATTGTATGATTTGAGTTTGAATTTAGGTAATTTCTAATTGTTGGATTATTGTAAGTCGTTGGTAGTGTTCTTTGAGCCCAGTGATTTACTCTGACACCGTATTGAGTGTCATCTCCTCACTTAAATTTTTTTGTACAAAAAAAAAAACTAAAATTATCTTCACATTCAAAGAGAAAATATAAAGAGAGCTCCCCTGCTACACTCTCATGCTAAACCACTATCTAGCTTAGCTTCTATATATGGATTAAGCCTGACAACTTTAAATGGAAGAACTTATATCTCATCTAAAACATATCTTTAATAAAAAAGTTCCTTGTCTTGAAGTGAATGTGCTTATGAAAGTAAAGATATTTTAAATTTTAGGTAAAAAGAATCTCAAACTTCAAGTAGTGCATGATAATAAATAACATGTAATCAAGTAATCACTTTATAGCATCAGAAACAATAAGCTTTTTTGGAAATCCTCCTTGATTTGTATATGTTCTTCAATGAGGAACACAAATGCTGAACTAGTGGGCCTAATCCGATCTAAATCTAATCCTTACCCATCACCATTTGGATAAAAAATATGACGCTAACATATAACTTAATAAAATATATATAATTTAAAGTGCCTGTGTTATAATTAATTTGAATAATACTGCTAAAAATTATATTTATTTTAGAGGCTATGAAGCACAAATATTGAAATGCCCACAGTGAGCTAAGATTATATATTCAGATGGATTGGATCATACACACAGCTAGATTAGCTCTTAAGCTTTTTGTGAGTTCATGAGATCAAAGTCTTCGATCGAGAAACATATGTAAGTGCATGATGATTAGCTCAGACAAGAAAGTTATATATATATTCTAATGCAAAGCTTTAACCCCATGACGCATGCTAATAATAATAATAATCAAGGATTACATGTCAGCCTGGAAAGTTTATACCATGAACTCTTCCATGCAATGTCCTACCAAAATCATTAGGATTAATTTTCTGTATCTTTTTGCTACAGAAATCTCAAACAATTCTCATATGTATATTGCTGAATAATATTTTATGGATTTGTTTTGGTTCTCTCACTTTGTATAGTTTTTTGAGTTATTGCAGAATAAAAAATAATCATAGATAAATAAAAGAGAATGAATATCCAAAATAGATAAATAAAAGAGATTTGATAGATGTAGTTTATGTTATTTGAAACAGTTTGTTAAGAGATAAAGGAAAACCCTTGTATTTATACAATAATATTTTCTGCATTTTCATACATGGATTCTTGAATTTGGATCTTTTGAATACTGCACCAAGCAGTAAGAGAGAGAGAGAGAAAAAAGAAAAGATAAATAAAAGACTTATCTCATATGTCTTATATCTTTTAATCTTTTTTTCTTATAAATTGACATTGTCAATTTCTTAAGAAATTGAAAGAATCCAAACCTTGAATTACTTAACATAAAAGAGTTGGCATGAATAGAACAAATTAAAGATACAAATTCTACTTTGTCATAACTTTCTTGTAACGCCAAGCTGTGAGGGTATCTAGCTAGCCTAGCTACTTCCAATCTCTCCTACTCTGTCTTCTTCCCTAAGTCTCTCCCCACAACATTATTCATTGCACACTTTATGTAGTTTACCCTTTTCTCTCCACTCCACACCCTAAACTTCTCTCTCAAGCACCTTTATATCTTCACGAAACCACATTTTATATGTAATTACCCAACACTCCCTCCCTCACTTTCTAATTAACAACTTTATCTCTACCTATTCTTCTTCATATTACATAATTAACAAATTGGCATGTAAATGGTGGAACATGAATGTCATCGGTCATTTTATTATTGTATTTGTGTAGCCATACCCATATATATACACAACATAAACAAATGGTGCCTCCGGTGGGAAGCAGTGGTTAGCAGAGTTTGCCAATATACCAACTTGAGAAAATAGCTATTTAACCAATGCAGGCCCATCAACATCATTCCCCTAAGTTTTATTACATATGGACAATAAAGGAAAAATGTTACTTTATACGTATAATGTCCTTAAAATTCAAATTAAAAATCAAAATTGATACTGTTATAAACAAGAAGTAATTCTTGTATATACTATGTACATACAATGGAAGGTGGAGATGAGATTCTTATAGTAGAGCCCATTGTAAGCATGTTATCTATACCATCTATTGTATGTCCATTATAGTACCATCTATTGTATGTACATTATATTGTATGATAAAAAATTTCATAAACAAGTTTGGCTTTTGAGTAAAAGTGATAATAAAAAGAAAATTTTGAGCAAATATGGTCAAAATCTATTAAATTTAAGTATCATTTATGAGAGACCATTCTATTTAAGATATTATTAAATAATAAATATATATACTTCTTTTAACAAGAATTTAAATATTAATTTATTACTTTATGAGAAATTAATTTTTTTTTAGTCTCATTTTTCATTGATAGCTAACAAAAAAGTTTAAATAAAACTAAAATTATTGTTAATTTAATCTTCATATAATTTCAAAAATCTTTTTACTTTTTTAATTTGAGGTTTCTACTTTCTGACACTCAAAAAAATGTCAATATTTTTCAAAGTGTTCTTGTCTCCTAAGAGTTTCAATCATGGTTTGTCTAAAGCAATTTCTTGAATTTTACATATGATTGATGACGTTAGATTAAGGAAAAAATTACAATAATTAATAAAAATAAGAAAAAAAATTAAAACTAAAAAAATATAAGGAGCAAAATTATAATCCCATACAAAGTTAAGAGAAAAAAATTAATTTTAACGAGCAAATATTCATTTAATAATTTGTGTGTAAGTTTTTACTTGATTTGTGGGCATTGGCAACAATACAATACATTCATACCCTTATGACTTCTATTCTGAGTACAAATTTTAATGTACGTAACAGATTCTATCAGAATAATCATATAGAATTATAACAAAAAATTGGAAGATTTATATCTAAAAGTACTCCTTGATGCAAAGGAAATGAATAGGCAATTCAGTCATTTTGGCTTACATATTCCACGGGATTTGGTAATATAAAATAAGCAGGTTGGTTTCATAGCTTCAAAGCGAGTCTTGTTTATAACCACCAGAGGTAAAGAGGGAAAGAGAGCTATCATTCCAAAAGGAAAAAAGAAGAAAAAGAGAAAACTGGTAAGCCAGAGAGAGAGAAAGAGCTGCAATTAATGGCAACACCAAAACAGTTATATGAACAGCAGCAATCAAATGTGCAGAAAGTGAAGAACTCAGGAATTATCAGTTCAAATCAGAGCCCTATAAGTGATGACAAAGAAGAGGAAATGTCAAGATCAGCCCTCGCAATGTTCAGAGCCAAAGAAGAAGAAATTGAGAGAAAGAAAATGGAGGTGAGGGAGAAAGTTCACGCTCACCTCGGGCGAGTCGAGGAGGAAACAAAGCGATTAGCTGAGATTAGAGAAGTAAGCATATGTAGTCATACCCTTAATTTTCGTGATAAGATTTCTTAAATTTGTTTTTTGTGAAATTATGTAAAATTAGTTATAATATAACATTAATTCGCATGACCCAATTGTTATTTATTTTTATTCTTTATGAATGACACTATAAATTATAAGTCTATACAAGTTTTTGAACAAGAGTCATGTTTATTTGGTTATTTGTTTCTTTTGTGTATAAAACTTTTGTGCAAGAACAGAGGATGTGAAGAAATATGGAGGCAACTATGATTAAATAGTTGAAGTATGTATTTTTGAGTGATCAAAATGTAAATTATATCCGAAATTTTGTTGAATCATGAACGATAATGGTGATGTAGGAGCTTGAGAGTCTGGCAGATCCAATGAGGAAAGAAGTTGCAGCGGTTCGAAAGAAGATAGACACAGTGAACAAAGAGCTAAAGCCATTGGGGCAAACATGCCAGAGGAAGGTGGCCTTTTCTTGTTTTCTTTACCTTTTACTAATTGTTTTTTGCTATTTTCATTTAAATTATACAAATCTCTAAAATTTAATTATATTTGTTATTATATTAAAAATAAAAGTACAGCCTTATTTTATAAAAAAAAATATTTTATGAGTTTTGTTGACTAGTATTTTCAAAACATTGGTTAAGATTTTTTATTTAATTAATAGAATATTTAATAATTTAAAATTTATAAAAAATTAACAAAAATAATATATTTTAATATTCAAAAACTTAATCAGTTAATCGAATGAAACTTTAACTAATTTCATACGAATATTAGTTAAAGAAATTAAATTTATATATAATTATTTATATTTTTATTATAAATTTTTTAATTAAAATAAAATATATAAATTATTTTTTTAAAAATAATTAATTATAAGAGAATAAATTAAAAATATAATGAAAAAGATATAAAAATTAAATATTTTTTTAAATTTATATTTTATTAATAAAAAGTAAATATTTTTTAATATAATTTAATGAATAGGAAGTAGGGAAGGCAGGACGATATGATAGCCATTAGAAATTTGTTTTAATTTCACAGCTTTTGATACAAGCACTTAATCACTGTCTAGTATTTAATCAATTCACCTCATTTGCCTTTTTTTTTTTTTGATCTTTTGGCCCCATATATTGTCTTATCAACTGAGAGGCATGTGGATATTATTATTCCAGTGGTTAAGGTGATCATTCATAATAATTGTGTTGAATTTTCACGTAGAAAATTACAGGATGGCTTCAACGGCAGAATTTTAGTTCCTCATAGGAGCTTCTTTTCCATAAAACAAGAGAAAGGACGGTAAAATAAACTGAAGGGAAATAAAAAAAATGCAAAATATTCTCTGTTTCATCTTTGAATTTTTAAAATTAGAGAATAGGTTTACCAACTTTCACATTTTTTTCAATTTCAAAAATTCAAAAAAACATTTATAAATATCTCAAAGTTTAACGGACATCTTTTTCTCTTTCTTTTTTTTTTTCCGTATCTTTTTTGGGGTGATAGGAGAGAGAATACAAAGAAGCCCTTGAAGCCTTCAATGAGAAAAACAGAGAAAAATCTCAACTTGTTTCCAGATTAATGGAGGTTAGGAATATTTTTTATTTTATCTAATTAATTAATTAATTATCTATTTCCTAACATGTTTTGGTTTTGATGAATTTTGAATTAGCTGGTGACTGAAAGTGAGAGGCTCAGGTTGAAGAAGCTGGAGGAACTAAGCAAAAACATAGAAACCCTGCTCTGAGATTTCAATAATAATAAGAGTAACAATCCCTTTGGGTTTGAGACTGAGTGTGTTGTGACTATAATCAGTTTTTCATTGAATGTATCTGATTTTTTTTTTTTTTGGTTTTGTATTTCACTGACTGAATTAGTGAAACAATATATCCCTCCAGATCCAATTGTGTGGATTAGACACTAAACTCTGAATATTCTAAAAGTTCCTTCAAGTCATTGTATTGTGAGATGTGCTGCTTCCATCATCAAATTCAAATTCAATACTCAGAAAAGTATTGTGTAACTAAGACCTTCCATCAAACTTACCTAATTCTTCATAAATATACTTTTCTTTTCCTTTCTATTATTGAAAGCCACTTTATACGTTTTTCTTTTATAAGCATCCTATTATGATACTCATGGTACATTACATAGCAAACCAACAAAAATTGGACAAATGATGTAAATTAATGTGAAATTTATTTTAAAATTGAGTAAATTACACTTTTCACTCATAAGAAATATTAAAATTATACTTCTTTTCCTTCTATTTTAAAAACTTATACTCCACTTCCTTAAAAAAATTAAAAAACATATAATTTTACACATTTTGATTAAAATGTCTTTAATGATATTATTAATTTTTTTAAAATTATAATTTATTAAAAAACATATTATAAAAATTATTATTTTATTATTATTTATTTTGAGTTAAAAATAATAAAGTTATTTTATTTTTAATTTTAAAAAATAATTTTTTAGATTAGTCAAATACATATTTAATTATATAAATAATAAACATAAGCGTATTTTAGCCAAAATGAGTATAATTATAAATATTTTTGTCTCAAAAAAAAAGGAAATATAATTTTAGGACCTCTCAAAAAAGAAGTATAATTTACTCTTTAAATCACATTATGAGATATGAATTTTTTTAATACTTATAGCTTATTAATTCATATAAAATTCATTTTATATGAATTAATGAAATAATTTAGCAACTACAAAACTAAAATATCTTAGATTTTGCCCCAAATGCCTGTCATGAAAAATTAATGAGATTTGAACATGATTCTTTGAATTATGGTATTTATACATAAATTTTAAAGCTTCATATTTTTATCATTTAAAAATAACAATATAACTTATAACTTTTGATATCAAATATTTAAAATTTTTATAATAGTTTAAAAGGAGAAAATATTAGACTTTATGAATTATATATATTTATCCCTTAATCTAGGGTTTTAGAAGGCCCACTGGATAAGCATACAGCTAAAATACATGGAACCACCATTATGGATCACTGTGGCTATGGGTCCAAAATCAAAGGCCCTACCTATATCTGCAACAAAGGAACGGATTTCAACGATTTCGTGAACAGAGAC
This sequence comes from Senna siamea, assembly GCA_031216115.1. Classification (NCBI taxonomy): domain Eukaryota; kingdom Viridiplantae; phylum Streptophyta; class Magnoliopsida; order Fabales; family Fabaceae; genus Senna; species Senna siamea. The sequence continues at coordinate 19,726,597 of CM062356.1, forward strand.
TGCAAGAGCGACAACGATGGATGACAACAGTGCAACTGACGCCATCGCTGAAACGCACAGAACTTTAAACCCTAACTATGGAGGACAAGAAAAGAAGCCGAGGGTGGTAGCGATAATGGGTCCCACTGGTTCTGGGAAGTCTAAACTTGCCATTGATTTGGCCTCCCAATTCCCGATCGAAGTTATCAATGCCGACTCTATGCAGGTCTACCGTGGGCTCGATGTTCTCACCAACAAAGTACCACTCACAGAACAAAAGGGTATATAAGCTTGTGATTCTACAGGATTTCCTGAATTCCTTACGGTTTCTGAAGTTTGGTTACATGTTGTAGGGGTGCCGCATCATCTTCTGGGTACCATAAGTCCGAACGTGGAATTCACTGCTAAAGTGTTTCGGGATTCTGCTATTCCTGTAAGTTTTTTTTTTTAATTTTTTCGAAATGGAATTTTCGTTGGAGGCTAGTAAGTTGCAATAAAGAGTGTGAATTTAGTGAACTGTAAGCGTTTTTCTTTCTAAGAAATGGTTGGAAGTTGTACGGTAAGAAGTATAATGTTGATTTTAATTGGAGATTGTTAGCACCGTCTGATTTATATGATTTATGGTTTTTGTTTGGTACATTCCCATTGTTGGGTGCGTTTATAAATTTTAAATTTTGTCAGTTTAATATTTCTTTTCTCAATTTTCAGCTTATCAATGATATACTGGCTCGCCATTGCTTGCCTGTCATAGTTGGTGGTACGAATTATTACATTCAGGTGGGAACTGTGAAACTTACTGCTAGGAATTGTACAAACATTTTTTTCAATTTTGGAAGCTTTTATATTGCACACTAGGGGGATTATGGGATCTATTCAGCTGAGATTATGTCTACTTATGTTGCATTCTTTTTTTTTGGACTGGTTATATATTGTCAAGGTGATCAATTCTACATTTTAACTTTTTTTTTCTTTTTTTTTATTCAGGCTCTTGTGAGTCCATTCCTTCTAGATGATTCAGTAGAAAACATGGATGACATCTGTTTAAGTGACCAGCCTGGTAAATTGCTATTCAATGCTCTAAAATGCTTGTCTGTTCAGTTCATTTCTTCATTTATGCTTAGCATGTAAATCAATTGTAGGGATTACTGAGTTGGATAAGAGTTTCATCCCTGGAAAGGACACTTCAAACAATAATTATGACCTGCTTAAAGATATCGATCCAGTTGCAGCGAATAGAATGCATCCAAATAACCTTAGAAAGGTATGGGTTTATTTCATTATTTATTATTCTTGAAACCTATTTAAGGGCCCTTGTAGTTACAATTAGAGCATAAACCTTGTTTGGTGTCTAATAAGAAATTAAGTAAAAAAATTATATGACAATATGTAATCTGGCCCGCATAGCTGTCTTGTCTGGTTTTGAACTCGAAAAAAGCAACAGACTATACATAATTCTGCTTTGCTTCTGTTGAGTAATATAATTGCACTTGTAATGTATGGATTGTTGTTGGGCTTGTTGACTTGAGTTTCTTGCTGTTTCAATTCAAGCATGAAGAATACCCTATACCAGGCTTTATGGGTTCCAAGTGATTTTTTTTCCCTTTTTCTCCTAAATTGTTATTAGGTATGAAATGCTTGTAGACATATGCTTTCATTGCTTCTCTTATAAATCAAAGCAAGAATATGAGAACTTTGGTGTTCTGTACCTCCACTAGAAGCACTATGCCAATTTGATTTGTTGCTGAATTTGTTAAATGAATTGCCTAAACTAGGCTGGCATGGTTATGTACATTTATCACTTTTGTTTGCAGATCAGTCAATACCTTAGTTTGTATGCTCGCACTGGAGTTCTTCCAAGCACAATTTTCCTAGGAAAGGCTGCAGAGGTTTGTCATATTCTGATTATCACATTTTCTAAACAGTCCGTATTCCCTTGATTGAAGAGTTTACGGACAGTTTTGAAAAGTTTGAAGTAGAGTTATTCATCTTGTATTGGTGGAGTCAGATCACATTTACCTGCAATCATATTTTTTCTCTGGTTTGTGGTTTGAGAATTCACTAGAAGCCGTCCTCCACCCTCTCTCTCCATTTTGTTCCCTTTCTATTGTATAATGGTATTGACATCAGTTGCATCAATGACGAACATATAATATGACACAAGGATTAGCAATTGGTCAATTGCTCGTGTTATTGCAATATGCATTTTTTTTATTATTTATTTTTGTCTTTTTTCATATAAATGATGCCGGTCTTTCTTGTGGCAGGGCAGAAATGGGGTCAAGTTGATAACTTGAGATATGATTGCTGTTTTATATGTGTGGATGCATCTCTTCCTGTACTGGACAGATATGTGGAACAGAGGGTAGAATGCATGATGGATGCTGGACTACTAAATGAAGTCTATGACATTTACAATCTGAATGCAGATTATACTCGAGGCTTGCGGCAGGCCATTGGTGTCCGTGAATTCGAGCCTCTTCTGAAAACCTGTGTAATTGAAGACATCTACAAAACAAAAAAAGAATTGACTGAGGAGTCTAGAAGAGGAAAGGCTAATAAGTTATTTGATGACGATCTGAGGGAGCTCTTGAAGTTGTCTTCTGATACTAAATCCATTATGCTTTTGGAAGAAGCAGTTGAAAAAGTAAAGGTTAATACACGGAGACTAGTTCGCCGTCAGGTTAGAATAATCTATCTTTTTTTCTATGACTTCCTTATATAGTTACACTAGCATTCTTGGTAGAAACATTTTTTTTAAAGCCAGATATGCAAAAAGTGAGAATGGGGCGTATTTCTTAGTGACATCATATGGTAAAGACAAATTAATAGCATGCAGGATGTTTTACCTACACTTTGTTTAGCAATTCTAGGGTTTTGCTATAAGTTATACACACACACACACACACACATACATACTCAATTTCTTCACTCATTTATAATGTAGCTTATTGTTGAAGACTATTGAATTAAAGTGAAAACAATTTGATACCAACATAAGTGATTCATTTATGAAATTGATAATTGATAAGCTCCTGTTCATTGACTTGACTGAAACTAGTACATATTTATATCTGAGATTGATATGAAAGCGCTTTGTTGATGCAGAAGAGGATGCTTAACCGACTGCAAAAATTGTTTGATTGGACTATACACTTTGTTGATTCCACAGAATCATTGTCAAGTATGCTGTCTGTCCTTTCATATGTTCTGTGCTTATTGTAATCAAATAACTTTCTAAAGCATGGGCAATAATCTTGCTTTGGTTATTACATTGTTTCAGGCAAGTCAGATCTTATATGGAATGACCAAGTGGTTGAACCTGCCATGAACATAGTTAGGTCTTTCCTTAGTAAGAACGAAAGCTTGTCATCCACATTTGGGACGTCAAATAGCAGTGGGATGAAGATAATCCAAAGGGACCTCTGGACTCAATACGTATGCAAGGTCTGCTATGCTTTTCTTTGCTTCTTTTTTTTTTTTTTTCTAATTCTTTTCTTTTCCTGATGATCATACTACGGTCAGGCCTGTGGAGATAGGGTGCTCAGAGGATTGCATGAATGGGAACAACACAAACAGGGTCGCGGACATCGGAAACGTATTTCTAGTCTCAAGAACAAGTCACGAAGTCTTAGTTTAGTGGAACAATAGTGGCAATATTCTTTGTGCAATTAGATATTTTGTAAGGGGATAAAGACAAATATCCCTATTTAATTTTTTAGTTGCTTCTAAATATCTATGTTAACGTTTTTTTCTTGGGTACAAAGAGAGGGCAAAAGCCCAAACAAAACACAAAAAAATAAAACACTACACAACAAAAATACTCCTAGAAAGCTTTACACCAGCAGCAGATCATCCCTCAGAACTATCTTACAGCCATCAGGAGGATTTTCTAACACAGTTACACCAGTATTGCACGTATGAGCTTATCCAGCTAGCCAATCCGCAACCCTGTTTGCTTCCCTGTAGGCTTGGGTCACTTTAACTTCCCACTCTTTACTCATCCAGTTTCTAAGTCTTCTTACAATAGCTCCTTGTTGGTGAGAAATCGAGCCTGGATCCATGAAGAGATTCACAGCAGGTTTAAGAATCAGCTTCTATCCATAATATTCTACAGCCCTTCTTCCATCCTAACTCCAAAGCTGTAACAATACCCCATAATTCAACTTCTAAAACTCCACAGTTTCCAATCTTGGCAAATCCAAATTACCAAGCACCTGAACAGTTTCTCAAGACTCACCCACACTCAGCAGTACTGCTATCTTTTAACCATGAGCCATCCACATTAGGTTTAATCCAGTCCTTATCAGGATACTGCCAACGCACCCAAACTTCATTCAAACATCTTCTGTTTGTTTGTTCAGATTCCAAGCTGGGAACGTTCAAAATCTATCCAACTTTCCTTCGAACCATCCAAAATAACTCAGCAGCTTTTTTCTTTTTCCTTTTTCCTTTCTGCCCTCAAACACAATACTGTTTCTCTGGAGCCATATACTCCAAACACACACCCCAAAGGTGGTCTTCCAATTGCCAATATCTTCTCTTCCATAATTCCTCCTTAAGCAATTCTTCATCCACTCCTGCGCATACGGAAAAATTCAGTCCAGCTTTTTGGATTGGTTACCATCTGCCACAGATCTTTGACTTCTTCACAGTCTCTCAAAGTATGAAGGACCGTTTCTGAATGATTTCTGCACCTAGGACATCAAGTCACTGGTCATTCTCCTACTGAATCTTTCCCAATTTTTTCAAAAGCTTCTCTTTACCAGCCAACCACATGAAGGTTCTGATCCTGCTGGGCCCCTACCACTTCCATACACTCTTCCACAAGGTTGCCATCTGATCATTTCCCTTCACTTTACACAGATTATTAGCTGACTTGACAGAAAATTTCCCATTAGCTGTAAGACTCCAATTGCACCAGTCTTCACCTACATCATTACATGGAGGGGGAATGGCGTAAATTCTGCCCACAGCATCTTTTGTTAACACTTTGCTCAATTTACCCAATTCCAAGCTCCATTCACTGTTTATTCTTCAACCTTTCTCCTCAGTCGTCTCTTCTGTAAGTTTGTGTTAGAGCCCAGGTACTGAGATTAAGTTGCTCAAAAGTAATGTTCTATTATTATTAACTTTGAGAGCCCAAACTGGAATTTCAGACAAGTTCTCTCACAGCTCACTCACTCAAAGTACAGCCAAAAAACAGTAAAGAAAAGATATGAAACAAAGCAGGATAGAAACTATAGGAAAAATAAAATGGTTGCCAGCTTTCGAGAGGCTAGCTCTCTCGCAATTCCTTATTGTCCAAGATGCCTCCTTTTTGAATCCTAACTAATAGTAAATACCTCTTTCTCTTTCTCCCTTGCCTGATGGTCCCCACATTCACAACAACCTTTCACTTCAGTCGTTAGGGAATTAGTTATTGGAGATACCAATCCCTTCCACCTCTTTTGCCAACTCACCTTTCTTATTCCTTCTAGAATAAACTTGCATTATAGCCTTGCTCTTCTCCTCTACACTTTGGTGTCCTCTCTTCCTCCTATAGTAGTGATTGGTTTGGACTGTATCATTACCCCCTAACAAAGTCACCTTGTCCTCAAGGTAAAAGTCAGGGAATTGATTCTTAATAGTTTCATACGACTCCCAAGTGCTATCATGTAACGGTAGATTTTTCCATTTGACCAGTACTTCCCATTGATTATTGGTTAACTGCCTCATTTGTTGAACTTCTTTGGGTTCTGTCAGTATTTCCATATCAGCAGTAAGTTCGGATGGCAAGGGTAAAATTTGTCCCATGGGCTGAAGGCTCTTTTTGAGTTGTGAGATATAGAAAACTGAGTGTATTTTGTAGTCTATGGTAGCTCTAATCTATAGGTAACCTGGCCAATCCTCTCCAATACTGTAAAAGGACCATAATATCTTGGACTCAGCTTCTTATTGTACTTCTTTGCTATAAACTTCATCCTATATGGTCTTAATTTCAGATACACCACATCCCTTACTTCGAACATAACTTCCTTTCTTTTCTTGTTAACATAGTGTTTCATGTGCTGTTGAGCTCTCTCTAGGTTCACCCGTAGCTCTTCAATAATAGCATTTTGCTGATTAATATGTAATTTCACTTCTTCTACTGTTGAGGGAGTATCTCCAAATCTAAAAATGTCCAGGGGGTCCTTGCCATATAAGGCCTTAAAGGGTGTCATATCTATGGACAGGTTGAACGTAGTATTGAACCATTATTCAACCCAAACTAGCCACCTCACCTAGCTTTTAGTTTATCCCCAACAAAGCAGCGTAGGTAGGTTTCTATACTCTTATTCACCACCTCCATTTGTCCATCAGTCTCAGGGTGGTAAGATGAATTGTACCAAAGCATAGTCCTTAATAGCTTGAACAATTCTTGCTAAAATAGACTCATAAACAATCGATTTCTATTAGAGATAATTGACTTTGGAAACCTATGCAATTTAGCAACCTCCTTAATGAACTCTGTAGCTACTTCCTTTGCTATAAAAGGATGAGATAATGGAATGAAGTGTCTATACTTGGTTAATCTATCCAACACCATTAGAATGGTATCAAACTTAGATGATCTTAGGAGCCCAGTGATAAAATCCAAACTGATATCTTCCCAAACTTGCTTTGGAATGGGTATTGGCTGCAACAAGCCTACTGAACTGAGCGCCTGGTATTTATTTTTTTGACATACTCCACACCTAGCCACATACATTTGGATGTCCTTTTTCATCCCTTCCCAATATACCACAGCAGCCATCCTCCTATAAATTCTTAAATCTCTTGAGTGTTCACCCACCAGAGTAACATGAAATTCTTCAATTAACTTGGGAATTCGAGTTGATTGCTTGGGTAAGACCATTCGTCCTTTATAAAGTAAATAACCATGCCTCATAGTATACCCCTTAGGTGTTTCTTAATCAGAGATTACTTGCTACCATATTGTATATAGCTTTTCATCTGCTTTCATTTCTTCTTCCCACTGTTTCACTTCTTCATAATGCCATAAGGATACTGCCATAAATTCCTTGCTATCCTCCCTTCTTGAAAGAGCATCTGCTGCTCTATTTTCTTTTTTTTGGGTTTATATTGAATTTCAAACTTGTACCCCATTAACTTGGACACTTACTTTTGCTACTCTACATTTAATTCCCACTGTTTCAGTAAATATTTGAGTGCTTGCTGATTTTTTCTTATGATAAACGGATACCCAAGTAAGTAGTGACGCCATCTCTTAACCACCAACACTACTGCCATGAGCTCTTGTTCATACACATATTCCATTCGTTTCTTGGCAGACAAAGCCTTACTAAAATAGGCTATTGGTCGCCCCTTTTACATGAGAACTGCCTTTACCCTACTCTTGAATTGTCGGTTTCTAACTCAAACGGTATCTTGAAGTCCGGTAAAGCAAGCATTGGCATAGTAGTTATAGCCTTCTTAAGGTTTTCAAAGGCTGTTTGTGCTTCCTCTCCTCATTAGAACACATCCTTCTTCAATAAGGCTGTCAAAGGAGCTAATATCTTCCCATAGTTCTTCACAAACCTTCGATAATACTAGGTCAAACCTAAGAAACCTCTTAATGACTTCAAGATCTTAGGCATTGGCTATCTAACCATGGCTGATATTTTTTTCAGATATACTTGCACCCGCTTACCCAATATTACGTGTCCTAGATACTTAACTTCTGATTTTGCAAAAACGCACTTCTTGAGGTTGATGATTAACTAGTTTTCTTGTAATATCATTAATGTGTCTCGCAAGTTCTGCATGTAGGTTTCCTCATCCAAACTATATATCAAGATGTCATCAAAAAATACTAGTATATACTTGCGCAATTGGTCTTTAAAGATGCCATTTGTAAAGGATTAGAAGGTGGATGGTGGCCTTGGTGGGTTTTAAATGCAGTTTTCTCCTGATCCCCAGACTTGATTCGAATTTGATGATAACCTGCCTTTATATCCAATTTGGAAAAATTCCTTACACCCTTTAACTCATCTAGCAGCTTATCTATAGCAGGTATGGGAAACTTGTCAGGAATAGTAATCTTATTCGGTGCCCGATAATCTACATAAAACCTCCAACTTCTATCTTTCTTCTTTACCAACAGCACCGGGCTTAAATATTCGTTGCTTCTTGGTTGAATAATTCCTGCTGCTAACATTTCTTTGACCAGTTTCTCAATCTCTTCCTTTTGATAGTAGGGATAACGATAAGGTTGTATATTAGGAGGTTGTGCCCCATCCTTGATGACAATGGAATGGTCGCGTGTTCTTGTTGGTGATAAATTAGTAGTAGTTGTTATAACCAAGGGAAATTCATCCAACAAATTTTGCACCCTTTTTGAAATTTGTTTTTCTGCCTTCCTCTCCTTACTGCCCTTTAGTTATAAGTTTTTGAATTCTATGACATAACCTTGATTGCCCTTCTTTAATGTTTTCATTAGAGATTTAAGGGAAATTAGAGTTTTTGCTAAGGTGGGATCCCCTCTTAAACATTTTTCTTCTAATCCCTTCCTCACTTTCATGGTTAAATGTCCCCAATTCACCTTGACTTCCCCTAAGGATTTCAGCCATTCAATTCCTAGTACCATATCCGCTCATCTAAGATTAAAAATGTAAAAATCTCGTTTAACCTTTAACCCCTTTATTTCTAATGTCAGCTTTGAACAAAATTGATTGCCTCTCACTTTGTAGCCATCACCAATCGAAACCTCAAAAGTATTAATCTTTTCAGTGTTAATGCCCAATCTCCTCACTATTTTTGGAGATAAGAAATTGTGTGAGGCTTTACTGTCAATAAGTATTATCACCTCTTCTCTTTGGCAGACCCTTAACACTTTCATGGTATTATTATTGGTTAAGCCAACCACAGAATTCATAGACAATTCCATATGATTGTCTTTATACACTTCTTCTTCACTTTCCTCTAACTTTCCTTCCATTTTTACTACTGCCTCACCACTTTCATCTATTGGTTGCAGTAGTAAAACCTGCAATTGCTTATTCTTGCACTGGTGTGTGGGAATATATTTCTCATCACATTTAAAACAAAATCCTAGTACTCTCTTCTTGGCTGCTTCTGCTTCAGTTAACCTCATAAATTGGCCACCTCTTGCTGTATTGGCCATGGACATTCCATTGGATGCATTTCCTCCTTCCGATTCTCTTCTGGATTAAGTGCTTTTTTCGGACGCGACAATCACTGTCCTTCTTAGGTCTGGGCTTTTGGTGACCTGGTTCCAGAGGTGCTTCGGTCTAGCCCATCGAGTCGCACCTCCTGTCCGTATCTGCCTTTGCACGAGTTCACTTTGGGCTTTTGCTATTGCTACATATTTCTCCTCTATCCATTGGGCTTGACTCATTAGTTCCTTTAGTAAGCTTGCTTGCACCAATCGGAGCTCTGCACAGATGTCAGGTTATAACCTGTTTTTGAAAGTGCTCGATAAACACTCGTCTGTGGCATCCTTTAGATGAGCCAAGAGTTCTTCAAACTTCTCCCTAAACTTTGTTACCCCTGTCTCCTACTTAAGCACTATTAGTCGCTCATAAGAGTCTAGTTCCTCACAGGTTGTTCGTCTCCATCCATTGAAACCAGTTAAGTACTCGTCCCAATAGGAAAACAACGATTGCGTCCAACCATTCTTTCTTCAGAATTCTGTTGACGTTAAAATAACGTTCAGTGCGAAACAACCATCCTATAGGTTCATCCCCTCCAAACAATGCTAACTTTAATTTTTGAAACTAAGTGGAATCCCTACCCACTGGTTCAATGTTTTCTTCCCCGTCATTTGACCCAGATGGTTCCTCATGTTGTTGTCTTCCTTCCATTCTCATCATCATGCCCTTCATCTCCATTATCCATATTTTCATTTCATCCATGTCTCCTTTTAGTGTCCCTAACTCTTTTTCAACTATTTCCATTCTTCCCTTTATCCTGGTACTTATCATGCCCCGACCGACTGCTTTAATACCAAAATGTTAGAGCCCAGGTACTGAGATTAAGTTTCTAAATAGTACTATTATATTATTATTAACTTTGAGAGCCCAAATTGGAATTTTAGACAAATTCCCTCATAGCTCACTCACTGACAGTATAGCTAGAAAATAGTGAAGAAAAGATACGAAAAAAAGTATAATAGAAACTCAAGAAAAATAAAATGGTTGCTAGCTTTCAAGAGGCTAGCTCTCTCCCAATTTCTTATTGTCCAAGATGCTTCATTTCTGAATCCTAACTGATAGTAAATGCCTCTTTCTCTCTCTCCCCTACCTGGTGGTCCCCACATTCACAACAGCCTTTCACTACAGCCATTAGGGGAATTAGTTATTAGAGATACCAATCCCTTCCACCTCTTTTGCTAACTTACCTTTCTTATTTCTTCTAGAATAAACTGCGTTACAACCTTCATCTTCTCCTTTGCTCTTTGGTGTCCTCTCTTCCTCCTATAGTAGTGATTAGTTTGGGGTGTATTTCTCTTATGTAAGTTTCACTCTACAAAATCAGCAAGATCTGACACATTTGGTATCCAACTATCTCTCCTGAAATTAATTTTCTTCCTATCACCTATATTCCATTTTATTCCTTTCTTAATATTCTTCCAATTTTTTCAAATACGAGCCTAAAGGTTTGAACAACCCCATCTCCTTCTAATTTTAGGCAGAAGATCATCCCCACAATTATACTTCGAAACCAAGTCCCATACCACTCTCATCAATATCGCATTATTCATTGTTTTCATCTCCTTTAGTCCTAAACCACCTTTATTCTTTGGGCTACAGACTTGACTCCAAGCCACCAGGTTTGTCTTCTCCTGATCATTGAACCCCTATAGGAAGTTCCTGTTTAATTTTTACAGCTCTTCATAAACTTCAGTCGAAATTAAACAAGTTTGCATGTAATAGTAAGGCATTGCTGAAGTCATAGCCTGAGTCACAGTGGCCATACTAGCTAAGGAGAGAGACTTTGCCTTCCACCCTAATAGCTTCCTTTGTACTTTCTCCACCCCAAACTTGAACTTCTTCCTTGTTACCCTTTTATGCGTCAGTGGCACACCAAGATACTTTCCTATATCATTTGTTTTTTGAAATCCTAGTTCTGTTGTAATCTCACTAGTCACATTGTGATTCATATTCTTACTAAAAAAGACCCTAGACTTCTCAAAATTGACTTTCTGCCCTGAGCTTCCATAAAAAATATCAAGACATTTCCTAATCACCCTAGATTGCTCTATTGAGGCCTTACTTATAAGAACAAGTCATCTGCAAAAAATAAATGAGATAGAAGTGTACCTCCTCTACTCAGTCTGATTGCTTTCCATTTCTTCTTTATCACTGCTTTCTCAATAAGATGACCAAGTCTCTCTATACACAAAAAAAAAAGATAAGGTGAAATAGGGTCACATTGCCTTACTCCTCTTAAAGCACTAAGAAGTCGTGTCTCCTCTCCATTCCAAAGAACTTTGAATGAGGTTGAATTTATATAACACTTAATCAAACTCATCATCTCTTAAATTCCCACTTCTCTTGGTGTATCTTGAATAAACCCCTAGTTTAGCCTATCATAGGCTTTCTCAAGATCTATCTTCACAACCATCCATCCCTTCTTCCCTTTCTTCCTCCTCATAGAATTAATTATTTCTTAAGCTACTATTATATTGTCCAAGCTTGTTCTTCTTGGAATCAAGCTGCACTTATTAGGAGCCACCACACTGTCTATGCACTTCTTCAGCCTCAGAGTTATGATTTTAGACACAGCCTTGTACACCACATTACAAATGTTGATGAGTCTAAATTGTTTCATTGTTTTAGATTTTTTGGTCTTTAGGATTAATACCAAGAAGGTTTGGTTCACTTCTTTCACCTTCTTAGGTTTTTCAAATATATTCTTAACCAACCTATATATAAACTCCCCAACCTGGTCCCATTGTGTTTGAAAACAGCTTGCAGCCTATCTATGCCTGGGGCCTTGAAAGCCCCCATGCTAAATATTAGTGACTTTAATATGAATCCTCTCTACATCCTCCTGTTTTAGCACTGGAAAAGCTCCTCTAATTGGAAAAGGATTTGTCTGAATAATCTCTTGCTCAAAAAGTTTCTTATAAAAATCACATGTCATTCCTTTCAGATCCTCTTCATCATAAATCCATTCATTATTTTTGTCCCTCAATGCTTCAACCTTATTTCTTCTTCTCCTTATAACAGTAGTTGCATGGAAGTATTTATTGTTCCTATCTTTAATTTCATCCAATTTACTATAGATTTCTTATACCACATGATCTCTTCCTACAGTAACACTTTTTTCATATTGTTTCCATAGTTTCCTTTGTAATTTAACCAAGCCTTGATTGTTCTCCCTGTGTAATCTTTTATGAATACCCTTTATCCTCCTAATCAACCATCTTTTTTGAAAATATCACCAAAAACCTCTCTGTTCTACTTCTTAACATTCTCAATAAAAATGGGAGCTACTTTTACTTAATTTTTACCACCTTCCCAGGACTTTTGGACTACCTCCTTAAAGTTGTCATCTGTTAACCAAGATGCCAACAACTTCAAAAGGTTTTTCACAAGTTCTTTGGTTGGTATCTTGTCTCGTTCTCAAGAGTATTGGTTTATGATTAGATTTCCTCTGATACAAATGTGTTATCGAAGCCTCCCTATATCTTATACTCCAATCTAAATTTGCTAGGAACTTATCCAGCATTTCTTACACTTCCCTTTCCTAAGTAAATCTAGGTCTATAAAACCTTAAATCAATTAGTTCACATTCCTGAATATAGTCATTAAATCTCTCTATACTTCTCAAATTAACTTCGTTTCCTCCTCTTTTTTCCTCACTATACGTGTATGCATTAAAGTCTCCCCCTACAACCCAAGGTTCAGAAACTGTGCCTTTCACTTTCTTTAATTCCTCATAAGCTTCATTCCTTATGTTGTAATCTAGACTAGCATAGACCACTATTAACAAGAAAATTTCACCATTGTACCATCTCACCCATGTATGCAAAAACTGATTATGCACTTGAAAAGTCTTAATATCAACTTTGGTACTATTCTAAAAAAGCCAAATCCCTCCACTCTAGCCTACTACATCTAGAACAACATGTTTATCAAGCTTTATCTTCTTTATAATTTTCCTGGCTCTTTCACCACTTTATCTGGCCTCCAAAATTGCCACTATGTCAATCTCATACATCCTGATCATGTCATTCACCATTTGAGGAAAAGTCTTCTAACATGTTCCTTTATTATTCCAAGATAAGCACTTCATAAAATAGTTAAAGGATTGTGATGTGCTACCTCTTGATTAACATCCATTGGACAGTTATTCAATGCATTTTCTTTTTCTCTCTCTACTATTTTCTTTGTTGATCCCTCTTTCCTTTTATCAGGTTTTTCATCCTTTCTGATCTCTTTCCTTGAACAATTTGCTACTATTCTAGTCGTAGCATTCATAACTGTTGGTTCCTTCACTGTTTCCATAGTATTCACCACTGTTTGCTTTAGAAGCTTCCTTATACCCCCTTTGTTTTTTTGATTTCCTTCTCCACTTGCTCTTGTGTTCTTCCTAATTTCTTCTACTATTCTAGACCAATTCCCTTTAGCCTGATTGTCTTTACTCTTACTAGCCTTCTCATTCCCCTTGATTCCCAAAACACTGTCATTCTTCTTCAATGATCTTCAGTGAATTTCTCATTCCTGTTGTTCTTTCTCTTTGCTTCCCCCACCTTGCTTTTTTTTTTTCAACCCTTCTCACTCTCACCCTCCTTATTTCCTCCTCTTTTTATATTCATCCCTTCTTGATTTATCTCCCTAACCTCCTCACAATCAAATATTTCCATTTTTATGCCTCTCTCTTCCACCTCCAAAACTGCTATAGGTGCAAATTTAGACACATAATTCAAATTAACCTCTTGTTTCTCTTCTTTTTTCCCTTCAACCACATTTTTTGCCTTTCTTCCCTTCTTTATGGCTATCATTTAGAGGCCAAATTTTTCATTAGTCATATCCTTCTTGTCAACCTCCTCCCCAACATTTCATTTCTTTTCCATTTCCCTAGTTTTCATCACTTCTTCCTCTCTGCATGTGCTTTTGTGATGACCATATGTTCCATACATGAAACAAATCAAGTGCAAGCCTTCGTATTCCACTCTCTTAATCAGATTCCTAACTTTCACCTTCGAAATAAGTTTCTTGCGTAAGTTAACCTCCATGCAGATCCTCGCAAATTTCCCCCCTTAGGTGATGCTTGCTTTTTGAAAGAAATCTTAAGGTGTGGTAGTCTACCTTCATAGTTTTCCCCAATTTTTTCCCTAATCACCATAGGAATGTTCTATTATAGTATTTGACAAGCAGTTATGGTATTCTCACCTACACTGCCACCTTTTTACAATCTCCCTTCATCGAATCAAAATGCAATTTCCATCTCTGCAATCTCAAGTAGTGTCCCAAGATCATCCAAGGTCCTTCGTCCAATGCAAAATAATAGTCTCTTTCATTTGCAAATCTGACTACAAAGAAATCATTTCCCAGTCGTTGACTTATTTAATAAATAAGTTATTTGAGTTTATTTTGTTTAAGTAAAACAAGTTTAAAATTTAGATTTGACTTAGTTCATTTTATTAATCGAGAGTTTGGGCTCAGCTTGTATAACTTGTATAAAATTATATAAAAATAAATTAAATGAACGTAATAAATTATAATTAGTTAAAAAATATTATAAATCACAAATATATAATTTCAAAATTTAACATCTAAAAATTAATTATAGAAGAACATTTAATTAAATACAAATTGATTATGTATAAATTATTTTATATATTACGCTAATATATGAATTATATCCTTTCAAATATTTTACAAATAAAATAATATTTTTATACAAACATATAACAAATTCAAAAATAAATATATGCAAAAAATGTGTTTATTTTATATATATATAAAATATCATTTAAACATTTATTATACATTTAATATATATATAATTTATATTATTTTATTTTTAAATGAAATGTTCATAAATTAAAGAATTGATCATCAAATTTTTAAGTTTAACTTATTTAATTAAATAAATTTAATTATATATTTAAATTCATTCATTTAATAAGTGAACCAAATTCAAACAAACGTTATGAGTGAAACCGAACTGTTGATAAATTGCTCGTTTCATTTAAACCTCTACCTACCAATCTCCCTAACATTTTCACAATTTCTTTCTTCTTTTGTCACCTAAATTGTAGGACAGAACAGATCCTCCTCTTCTTGAACTTCCTTTCATCTTCAGAATCATCATTTAAATTCGAATCGGAATACTCTTCATCCTCAGTCGTATCCTCTTTTCCATTAACTCCAATTAGAGATTGTTTATACGACAATCTCTTTTGATTCTCATCCGAATTGAAAAGTGTATTGTCCTTCAAGTAATCTTCCATTGTGATCTCCGATGTAATAGTTGCTTTCGCCTTCTTCTTGCTATGAGCAAGAAGATCCTCTTGCTCTGTCGCAAGCTTCCTGATCTCTCCAATCTCCATTAATCACACAAGCGAGCTAATTAATTAGATATCTATGTCAACTTTAAGATTGAAAATATCTCCCTTGACTATTACTTTTTCATGATTGAAACCCTTGTGCCCATTTCCTTCTCAATTTTTGAACGTTGTTTAACTTCTATTATCTTCGTTATCCTAAGACAGAAACATACATGGCCCACGCAAAAGAAAAACCTTGAACAACAAAACAAGTAAAAGTGTAATGAGATTACAATTTAGAAACCAAACTAATTATTAAGATAGGGTTAATTTGTATTTGAAAAATAATATTTTTTTTATTTAGAGAAAGATAAATATATATTAATAGTAATAGAAATTTTAGATAAATTAAAGTTCAAATATATTTTTTATTTTTTTAATACAGAGAATTACATTATTTTTTTAATATAAAAAATTTAAATTTAAATATTATTAATTAATATATAAATAACGTACAACCAAAATGGTGGTAGCTGAAGAGACATGTGGGGCTACGTCATGTGTGAAAGGCTGACTTATCTCTAAGTATTTTCCAAACTAAGGTTGAAAAAGATTTAACCATATGAATGAGAAAGCTACTCTTAGAGACTAAAAGGGAAACCAATATTTAACTTTTCGAGAATATCTATATATGAGGTTAATGATTAAGATATCTATTTTCTAAAAGTTTGTAAATAATTTTAAACTTAATCTATCGTCCACGAATATGGTTTCAAAATATATAAAATAGCTCGAAGATATTTAACGTTTCATCTCGAGAGTACGATCGATGTGGGACCTTAGGCATCTGAGTAAGTCCCTGTGCACAATGCAGATTTCATTTAACTTTATATCCTCCTTCTCCTATGGCGTGTCGCACGTGTTCCTTCTTCGCCTTTAACTCCATCTCCAATCCTCACCAAATATAAATATACCCTCTTCCTCCATATATATATACACACACACACGCACACACACACACACACACACTTATGGATCTCTCAAATATGGAGATGGAGAATGAAGTTCCTTCATCTTGTTCAAGTAGTAGTAGCGGTGGTAGTATTCTTGGTGTCTGCAAGAAGAAGAAAGCAGGAAGAAGGAAGTTCAAAGAGACAAGGCATCCTGTGTATAGGGGTGTCCGACGCAGGAACGGAGACAGATGGGTTTGTGAAGTGAGGGAACCAAACAAGAAGTCAAGGATTTGGTTAGGGACATACCCTACGCCCGAAATGGCAGCTAGGGCATATGATGCTGCTGCCCTAGCACTTAAGGGCACCTCTGCCCTTCTTAACTTTCAAGATTCAGCTTTTCTTCTTCCACTCGCCGCCTCATCTTCAGCAACGGACATACGAAACGCTGCAGCAAAAGCAGCTACTCAGGTCTACTCTTCTAATTCTTCTCTCAACAACAACAATAATGCATCAACAATTTCCAAGTGCCAACAAATTCAAATTACTAGTAACGATATGGACCGCCATGAATACTCTAGAAATAGTAATAATAATAATAATAATACATCGTTCTTGGACGAGGAGGCATTGTATAATATGCCTGGATTGTTGGACAGTATGGCTGAGGGTATGCTTCTTACTCCACCCTCTATGTCTGCAGCCTTCGATTGGGACAACGTTGCTTCTTCTCATGATGACGTGGACGTCCTCAAATTATGGACACACTGATTAATTAATTAATAAGTAGTACAAAAAAAAGGTAGTGTTAAATAATTTTTAAGTATATGTATTGTATTATTTTATTTGTGTATTAATTAATTATATTTAATCATAATATATGAATTCATCTATCTATGTAAAATAAAAAAATTGATTAAATATTATTAATTAATATACAAATAAAATATTACATTCTTAAGGAATCTCTCTGAATAGTAGTGTATTACAATACGTATGATCAGTGTACTGCAACTTCTGTTTAATTTCATGAATTGGTTCGCCAATCGCCACATCCATTTTATATATCCGCTTGTGGTTTAGCAACTAGCTGCATTTGATTTATGAGAAAATTAAATAATGTGACGATATTATATATATATAATGATAGATATAAAATTAATTAAATAATAAATTTTATTTATATAATAAAAATTATGAATAAAATTTCACTTTATATTTATATTTATTTTTTTACATGAAAAGATCATAATATACTTATTTAATTAATTAACTGCTTATGCCATTCTAAGTTGTCTATGTGTATACTTATTTATGAGAATATTATAATGCGGTATTAATATACATAATGATACTCAATTTAAAGAATGAAAGATATATGTTTAAAATTGGACAAAACTTATATAGTATTACTTATATATTGTTATCAGATTCTTCTCTTAAAAAATGATACATGATTTTTTTTTTATCTTATCATTTCATACTTAACTTTGTTAACTTTTTTATAATTAATTAGGTTTCTTAATTTCTTTTAAAAATATATATATAAAGCGCCAAAATTGAAACGTCTTTCTTCTGGCTAACGCATCGAAGAAGACTTTCTTCAGCAACAGCGGAGAGTAGAGACTCCTTCCATCCGTTGTTCTCCTACCTTCGTCTCTTCTTCATTCACATACAGGAGTGGAACTGATTTTCAGATTGATCACTAACCTTTATTCAACGATTGCAGCAAGATTCGAGTTTTCGAATTGCAAGTTTCTGCTCAAGTTTCATCTCTCCCTGGTTCACCAGAAGCTCTCACCTTATCTCGATGGATCTGCAGAAGCAACAGGTTTAAAAAAAAATAAATTTCAGGATCCACATTGGGGGAGAGATTTTTCGGGTTGAGTCCACAGCAACCGATGCAATCTTGAAGCAACTATGGCACCATTCTGATTCAATCATGTGTTGTTCTGTAAAAACAAATGTAATCAATGTTCAACTACTGCATAATTATTCATGAACCTGTAGATTCATTTCACTTTCAAGACGTCTCGTATGCCTTAGAAGAAAGCCGTTTCAGTTTTGGGCCTTTATTTTTTTCTTTTTTATAAAAAAATTTAAGAAACCTAATTAATTAACAAAAAGTTAACAAAAGTTAAATTTTAGGGGGTGAGGTAAAGAAAAAAAAAGTTAATGTGTTATTTTTTAAAAAAGAAAATTTGATAATAAAAATATAAATAATAATATATAATCTTGTCCTTTAAGACTTAAAATTAGAGTAAATTATACTTTATTTTTCTTAAAATAATCTAAATTTATATTCTTTTCCTTTTGTTATTATATAAAAAATCAATTTTATTAATAGAAGATAAATTTTAAAAGAAGTTTTTGCAAATATAATATTAAACATGAGAACTAATTTAGAAACAAGAAAAAACTCATGTTAGTATTATTTATCAATGTTTTAAAAATTAAATCGATTATTAAATTAATTAAGTACTAATTTTACATTCAATAATTAAACCTTGGTCAAATTAATATTAATATTATATATTAATTTTAAATTATAATAAACATTTTATATAATTTTATTACATAAAAATAAAATAAAAATAAAATATATCATAATTTTTAGATAAAGAAATAAATTATTTATCAATTTAAAAATATTATAATGCATAAACTATTAATCATCTTTTTTTTTATTTTTTTATTTTATTTTCTATTATACTTTTTCTTTATCTTTTTTATTATAGAATATTAAAAAGTACATTAAAAAATATTTTTTTCAAATCAATAAACTGATCAATTTTGACTAATTTATTTAATTTTTTATTAATTTTTTAATTTTTAATTGATTTTGTGAACTAATCAAACTAAAATCATAATTAATTCACTAATTTTTTAATCAAATCAACCGGTTCAATCGAGTTCTCACATCACTATTATTTACTCTCTAATATATAATTATGACTATTTAGTAAGAAAAAGTCAAGAAACAAATGAGAACAAAGAAACACATACAAACATATAGTTTAAATTTTTTAAAATAAATTAATTTTGTTATTCTTCACCCGTTAAAGAAGGGTAATATTTTTGCAAACTCAAATCTAGTAAATTTTATATAAATTTGTCAAATGTAAATTGATAAAATTAAGAATAATATAACTTAAAAAATAATTTAATTTAGTTTAATTTTTTATAATTATTAATTTTAACTATACGTAATTTTTTTATAATATATTATGAATTTTTATCTCATGATTGAAATAATTGTATTAAGAGAGTATTTGATACACAGATAGATTTTTATTCTTAAAAATTATATTCTTAAAAATAACATTTTTAAGAATATGATTCTCATAAATTTTAAAAAATGTTTTTAATTTACTTAAAACATTATTGAAATGTTTTATAACTCTGACAACTTTAAATTTTTAATTTTTTATAATTTTTTGTTTTAAAATTAAAATATCTCAAAATTATATTAAAATTTTTTTTTATACTTAATTAGATAGTAAGATAAATTTTTTTTAATATTTAGAATTTGCATTTATATATTTTTTCTGAAATTTCATTTGATTCATATTTATTTATCTAATCAAACATATTTAATTTATCAAACATTTTTTCTCAATCAAACTAATATAAATTAACTTTGATCAATTTAAATTAAATTAAATTGTTAACTTTTAAAAAATCTTATAGTTTTAAATTTTAATAGTACTTATTTTTTTTGAATTTGAATAATGATAAATATAAATTTTTAACAAATATCAAAATTAATTAAATATAATTTTAAAATAAGTCAAATAATAAATAAATCATAATAAAATATGATTAAATTTTAAAAAGATAATTTAATAATTTTATTATTATAAAAATATTATTATATTATGAGAATACAAAATTTTCACTCATTTAAATAGAAATAAAATTTTATAAAAATATAAAAATATTTTAGTCTCAAAAATATAATATTTTAAAAATATTTTGTTAATTCATATATCAAACGTGAAAATATAATATTCTAAATTTTTTATTTTTAAAAGTTTTTTTAAATCATGTAATAAACGTTGTGTAAATATTTTATGCCACTAAAAATTAGAATGCTCCAAAAGATATAAAAACGGGACCAATGTGTAACGTAGCAACCACCCCAATTTTGTCTTATTCCTTCCATCACCCAAAATATCTGCAATAAATGTATAGAAGTGTTAGACCAAAGTCACGTCGTATATTAAATATAAATATATTTTGTAATAAAAATTTAAATTTTATTTCATTAAATAAAGTTAAAAATTGTTTAGATTTAATATTAAACTAAAAAATCTATAATTTTTTTTTTAAATTAAGAGGGACCAATGAAAGTTTTTAAAATAATTAGGTCAAACTAAAAATATCTCCCAAAAGAAACATAAATTTTAGATAATGATACAAAATTTTTTAAATTTATTAGATGCAAATTGAAAGGCAAGAGAAATAAATAGACAAAAATTTTATTTTATTCTTTTAAATTTAATAATTTTTTATATTTATTTATTTTTAATTAAATCTTTTATGTTAAAAATCGTTATCAATTTAATTTTTTTACTTATAAATTATTGAAATATATAATAGATAAAAAATTAAATTAAAATAATTTTAAATATGATGAATTAAATTAAAAATAAATAAATATAAAAATTAAATTAAAAATTTATTAAACTTAAAAAACTAAAATAAATTTTTTGCCAAAACAAGAGTAAAGCGAAAAGCAACCATCAAGAAAGATATATTTGAATGTTTATTTATAAAATCTTAATTAAAATGAATAAAATGAGAAAAATGAAGAGATGTGAAGTAAGAAAAGAAAAGAAAAGAAAAGAAAGAGAATATCGTCAGAGTCGATGCTATTGCTTTGCACAGCATCCATGTTGATTGTTGGGGACTTTGTTTTAGATAGATAGATATATACATATATATATATATATATATATATATATTCTTTTGTATTTGAGTATCTTAAATTTTAAAAAATTGCATTTTGACACCATGTCAATTAAATTATTAATACAGTAATATCATAGAATTTTTTTTTTAGACGGAAAATATGCCTCCAATCCTACCTAAAAATAGTTTTTTAAAAAATTCTAATTCTCAAATTATCCTTACATATATCCTTAACTAGCTTATGATTCGTGTTACATTGGACAATATTATATTAGTAAAGTTATATCATTATTTTGTGTATGAATATATTATGAATTTATATATGATTTGAAATTTCAAAATACTACATAAAAATTTAAGAGTATACAAATTATTAATACTATTAATATTAATATATGTTTTACAAATGTTATATGAGCTCAAATATATTTTTTCTTCACCAATAAGTAATAAGAGCATATAATTATTTATTATGCCACACTATCATTTTTAAGAATAAGAATACTTCTCTTTTATAAATAGTTTGAATTACTGAAATTCTTCAACAACAAAAAATATGTAATTATATACTATTTACAATAATAACAAATAGATTATTTGAACCTTTTAAAAATATATCATTATGAATTTTTATCATTGCTTCATCATCATTAAACTCTCTAAAATTACCTTTTGATTAATCAATATGATTCAAATGCTATTAAATTCTGTTGGACTGGTGAAATTCAGTACTATCCATTGTAGGATCACTCTAATACATAATTTTCATGACTCTTTCCTCTCGAAGACCGCATGAATGTACTCAATGACATATCCTTAATGTATATTATAATGTTTTATAGTGGATGCGTTCTCCCATGTAAAATATAAATTTGTATCTGAAGATGAATCATTTTATAGGGAAGATATAATTTATTATATACAAATGAGTAACTAAAAATTATATAAATAACAAAATTAAAAAAGGCAAAGTTATGTATAATCATTTTTGGCAAATTGAAAAGCATAGAGAAGAATTTGAAAAGTCTGGCAATATATGATCACTTACAAAAATAAACAAAGAGAAGTCTAAGCACATATCTTTTTTAAATTTGAGTTAAAAATGAAAACTTCTATGTCATGACTATTTAAATTAAATAAAAAATTTAATGATCTAATTTTAAAAAGAAATGTTTAAATCCATGCATCTTATATTTTGAAATTATTTTTAAATATTTTATTTTAAAAAATCATACCTTTATCTAGATCTCTTAAATTGGATGGACATATGGATAACGACAGGTCGGATGCATGCATAGAACACAGTGCATGCATTCCTATCGTAAACATATATGTGAAATATGTGCATTATTCTTGATTTGCATTAAGAAATAGACAGCCAGGTCATTATGGGGAAAAATGGAAAAAGTTTAAGCCAACCTGAAGTCACGTACAAATATAATTTTTAACTACAAAAATTAATTTAAATTTTTTTATATTTTAAAATTAATGTAAACAAATTTATTATATTAATTTTTTATCTAAAATTTTATAAAATAGTGAGATATCAATAAAATAAAATAAGAATAAAATAATAATTTTTTAAAAAATTTTATATTCTATGAAAAGAATTTTTAGCGTTGTTAAAATTTAAAAATATTTAAAAATAATAACAGAGCTTTCAACGCATCACTAAAATAAAATTTTAAAATTTTAGCGATGCTTATTAAGCGTCACGAAATTAAAAAATTTAAAATTAGTTTACGTTAATTTTTACAGCGCTTTAAACATCACAATATGTTCATCAGGTGTTAAAAAATAAATAATTTTTTTGATGTCTTTTTAACCGTCACTAAATTGTCACGTTAACAGTGCTTTTAATGAAGCGTCGTTAATTAAGCGCCACAAAAATATTTTTTTTTCTTGTAGTGACTCATCATAATTTAATGTCTATTCTTCATTAAGGTTTTAGATAAAAAAAAAAATTAAAGAAGAGATTTTATGTACTAATTATGAAGTTTGAAGAAATTTTTAGTGAACTTTTATTTAAGAGATGAATTATTTAAATATTTCTTATAAAATTTATAAAAAATAATTTTAAATATATTAATTAAATTAAAATTAATTATTATATTTATTTTATATGTTAAATTTTAAAAAATTGAATAAATATATAATAAAAAATTTAAATATAAAATTTGTATTTAACAGTAATTTTGTAATATATTGATAGAGTATTAAACATTTTTTGATATTGAATATTAATTTATAGATATAATGATTATAATTAAAACTTAAAATTTAATGGTAGGTTTAATGAAAAACTCATCTTAATTATAAAAAACCATTCAGCAATATTAAAAAATTTTAATTGATACTAATTTCAATTGATTTATATATATATATATATATATATATATATAAGTGGGTGAATAATGTCCGTCATTTATATGTAGCTAATAAGTTATTAGTTAATGAAAATGTTAAATTAGTCTTTTTAGTCCCTATAACTTAATTTTTAATTAAATTTTTATAATGTTAAAAATTTTTAATTTAATTAGTCTTTATCCTTAAAATTTTTTTAATATTTTATTTAATTTTACTGTCATGCTAATTATATATATAATTTAAATTAATTTATTAATATTACTTACAATAAATTATATTTTATGTCATATACATAAATTATTTTTATATTATTATTTATTTTTTTGATATAAATTATATGTATTTGTAATATTAAAATGATATATATTGATAATATAAAAAAATTGTATAATTTTGACCAAATTTAATAACAGGAACTGAATTAAAAAAATGTTAAAACTACAAAAATTTACTTATAAATTTTTAAATTCTAAAATTTCAATGAAAAAGTGAGTAAAACTGTAGAAATGACAAAAACGTTAATGTAATAATGTGGGATGTCTTCATGTGTCACGCACAAACAGGCGCGGGCTTATTTTATATAATATATATGAGGACAATAAAAAAAATTAAAAAAATATGAAGTTATTAAAGGACTTTTTATTTAATTTTATCATTTTAAAATATAATAATTACTAGTCATTTTATATTCATAATAGTATTTTTGTTTTTTAAATTTTACCATTTAATTTTTTTTAACTATTTTTGGAAAATCCAAATTCTTCATCTTTTTTTTCTTTTACTTTCCTCTTTCACGTCCCCTTTCTATTTTTGGATTTGTAGATCCTTATGAGATTTATTTTTTAAAAATAAATGAAGTATGACAATTGAAACTCCATTAAGAGTGATTTAAAAAATATTAGACAGATTAACTGTTGAAGACGACATCCACCTCCTATCTGTCTAATTATAATTTCAACAGCACATTACCATGTATACCCAAATGGTGACCATAGAGGATGGCTTAGAAAACAGTAAAGTCTAACCAATTAACCTAGTTATACCTTAACCATAAGTACACCAACATGCCAGGAACTTGAATACTAAATATATTGTGGTGCACGTGGGGAAGAAGGACATGGAGAAAAGTCCAGAGGCTAGCAAGCTAGGAGACAAGTCCAGAGACTAGTGCAGCAGAAAAAAGGGTCATATAATAATAATGCTTCCGTGTGTGGGCCAGTGAAGTCCACAGACAAAAGTGAATCAGTAGAAAAGATAAATGTCTCATTAAAAAAAATATATATACATTTAACATGTGACAATACTTTAAATACAATTATTTTAAAAATAGATGCATGCGAAAAACGAGACTGTCAAGTTCATGGAAGGTGTGGCTGTCGAAGAGCTCATCAAATTAAAGGGGTGGAGAAGATAGTGTCGCAGATTGATAATGTCAAATTTATTGAATAGTACATATGGAGAGATACATAGATATGTGTATATATATATATATATACACACACACACTACTCTATACGTACGTACTCAGGTTGTTAATTAATTAATTAATTAAAAATTATTTGTTCTTTACATAATTTATTGTCTTTCGAAAATGTACTAAAATTAAAAAAAAAATCGACCCGCTTCTTCTTAATTTATTATCCGGCTAATAATATTATCAAATCCTTTGAATGGTATATATATAGAGATAGAGATATCTATATACACATATCTACTCCATACATTTTTAAGCTGTGAATTAATTAATTAAGAAATAGCTTATTTTTTAGTTTTTAAAAGATGAGAAATAATATAATTTAATCTTTAAAAAATTATAATATATACTTTAATTTTTAAAAGATTACAACAATTAACTTGTTAATATTTAAATTATTAATTATTAATAAAAAAAATAATAAGAGATGTTAAATATTAAATAGTTCTTAAAATATTAAAAATATATACTTTTTGATCTATAATATACCAACAACTCAAACTACAATAATAGATGAAAGAACTTAATTATAGATAAGCATCTAATTATATTTTTAAAGTATGACTTACAATAAATCAACTTTTATATTTGCACTTAATCATAAATCAATAAATAAATATTTGATATTTTTATACAAATTTTCTTAATTTATCTAGCACCTTTTTAAAAATTATTAAAGTAAAAATATCGTAAAAGTGATTGAGAGATATTAAGATATCTCTCTACTATTCTAATCAATTTTAGTTCAACATATGCAACATTTCAATTGCACAATTAATAAACAAATCATTACTCTTATGTAATATTTTTATCACATATGTATAATATATTTTGTTTCTCACTTACAAGTCACACAAATTTAAATATTTTTTTTAGCACGTAAAATTTCATTTAAGAACTTATATTTATCAAACACTAAATAATTTAAGTTTCATTTTAATTTGATTCTAAATTTTAAAATATTATATAATATTTTTTGCCAGTAAAGTTTGTGTACACACACATAAATAATTTCATTTATAATTTACTATTATTTTTTTAGATACACATATAAATGTTAATAATTCTAATAAATTAAATATTTTTTGATAAATTCAAAAGACCTCATTGAACTTTGGTCTATGTGCAAATAAATCCTTGAACTATATACTTTGACAAATAATCCTTTAAAATTTTGTTTGAGGGTAAAAAACCCCAAATGCTACTATTTTTAACTCTCTTATTTACACATCAAAAAAATAGGACACATATGCATGGGTAATTTTGTCTTTTACATTAACACATAAATTATCAAAATACCCAATATCCCTTCATCCCATTTCCTCTCTCAGCCACGACCTAAATGGCAAATCTCTCTGACCTTCTCAATCACAATCTAGCATCACGCCAAACAACGGAGTTTTGAATCTGCCATTAGAGATAAGTCGTCTTAAAATTTAAATAAAAATAATGCACTAAAATGGTAATTTTGTGAATGACATGTGTAATACTTTGACTGGATAGACTATGTCACATTTATTTCGTTCAATTTAATTACATGTTATCAATTTGAAGAAATAAGATCCGAGAGAATCAGTTGGATTATCCTTTGGAACTTTACATCATGTCTATAATTCTTATTCCATAGATTTTGCTTTGTACAGGTTATAGAAAAGCGAAAAGAGGAAAAGATTGTAGAACTTGAGGGACCTCTGCGTAAAAGTGATACTATGAATCGAGAATTGGTTTCTTTAGAGAGGGAGTTGCCTACACAAGAATGTCACGATAGACCTATCATAAACTCTCGCATTTTGAACTCCAAAGATGTATATTCATAATTTTCATTTATAAATTTGCAAAAAATAAAAAACCCACCTCAATGGCGGCTCATCTTCTCCAATGGCAGCTTGTCTTCTCTAACGACAACGTTTTTTTCACTGACAGTCATCGGCAACAGTAACAGTAATGACAGGATAGCAATATTCATCGGTTGGTTTTCTTCGTTAAGTGTCCGTCTCCCTGCTCCGAAGTCTTGGCTGTAATGGGCTATGCGGTTTGGGTTGTGATTGAGAGAGGAAACAGGGTGCAGAGATATTTGGATATTTTGGTAATTGCAATGATAAACTATATGACAAAAATACCCTTACTTATGTGGTCTTTTTTTTTTTTGTGTAAATAGGAATAATGAAAATAGTAATATTTTGAGTTTTTTACTTTTAAATAAAAGTTTCAGGGTTATTTGTCAAAAAAATATAATTCAAGGAGTTTTTTGTACATAAGTTTAAGGAGATTTTTTGTATATCATCTAATATTTTTATGTATAATTTAAAATGTTAAATCAATGAATAAAAAATATTTAATCAAAAAGTTAACAAAAATAAAGAGACGGGAAGGTTACATTGATAATCTTTTTTTAAAATTTTATTTTTTATTAAAGAAAGTAACTTAATTAATTTTGTAAAAAATATCTTATAGAATACAACTTTATAAGTATAAAAATATTTTGCAAATAATCAATATTAGCAAATTAGAGTAGGACATTATCAAACATAGGTGAATGCATATGAGAGATAAAAGTATTACATACGAATGCTGATTTGTTTATTGACGCATATGTTTAACTAAAATTGATAGGATAGTAGAGATATCTTAATGTGTTTCTCTATTATTTGTATAAGATTATTTCACTTTAATAGTTCAAAAATAGGTACAAGATAAATTAAGAAAACATTGTATAAAAACATCAAATGTTCATTTATTAATTTATGGTTAAGTACTAGTATATGAGTTTATTTTTTGCAAGTCATACTTTAAAAATATGGTTAAGTGTTGATTTATAGTTAAGTTCTTCCACTTGTTATTATAGTTTGGGTTTATACACTAGGGACTAAAAAGTACATATTTCTAATTTTTTTAGGGACTATTTAATATTTAACATTTCATGTTATCTTTTTCATTAATAACTAAAAGTTCAGGAATTAACGAGTTAACTTTTATAATCTTTTAGGGATTAAAGTGTGTATTATGATCTTTTAAAAATTAATTCGTATTATTATTTATCCTTCAAAGACTAAAAATTATAGGTTATCTCATTAATTAAAGAGGATTTCTTCTTTACATATATATGTATGCAATATTTAATGTTCATGTGTGTGTTTATGTGTTGTTATGGATCCTTAATACTTAATTTGTACTGGTAATGTGCAACTTCAACTACTTGTAGAGGGTAAAGGGATCGTCTATAGCAGAGGTGGCGATCCCAGAAGTCGTGGCGGGTCCTTTGGCCACGAATCTTGGAGAGGCGAGCAAGCGTTAAAAAGGTGAAGGCAGATGGCTTGGTTCATTCGTTCAGTGGGCTGATGGCTTTATACCATGATTATAATGTCATTAGGGTAAGTTTTCTTGCTTTATCTTTTGAGGTTTTCGTGTTTCGCCTTGTAACAAAGGTGTTTTGTTTTTGTAGAGGGAGTGGGATTCTCTCTGAAGTAAGGCGATAAACGCCCAAAAGGTGAAGGCAGAGAGTGATCATGTGATTAGTAACATCTCCCACCTTTTCCAAAGCATCTTCAGATTGATGAGCTAACAAAAATCAATAAAAATAAAGGAGGTCATTGAGGACCTTTAAGAAAAAAATCAAAGAATAGTGAAGAGGCCTTCATAGACCTGTGGCAGTTTGCCTCAGTGGATCACAAGGCTTTTGAGGTAGAACGAGCATCCTTCAAAGAAGAAACGACAAAGTTTGTCTAGGATGTTTTGACGTTCCACAATAAGAAAAAAGAATTACTCTTAGGCCTAGAGGATGCTTGCTAATGAGCAAAGGAGCTTGAGGGCGATTTCGCCAACCGTAATGTGGAGGTGGAAATGGCTAATACCAAGGTCGATTCTTAGCATATGGAGGCCGAGGTTGCTTTTCATGAAGCAAAATAGGCTTGTCAAGATGTGGAACAAGCTCGCCGAGAGGTAAAATGGGCTCAAGAGGTGTTGCAGACTCGCCCCAAGGTGGATGATCGCTGCAAGAAGATTAGACAGTTGAAGAAAGCCGATATTTAAGATTATCTTAAATATGTCGAGGATGAAACTTATTTTTTCAGGCGAAAGGCGAATTGGCTTATGCACTTTGGCTAGCACAACTGTTTGGCCTAGCTGAGAATTTTGCGCCTTGGTTTGGGGACACCCAATATTTTAGAGGGGATAAACCCCATGAAAGATGTATTTCAAGACCTTATCTGTTATTTTGGTGACCATGAGAAAAATGCAATTTTATCCAAAAAATGCAATTTTCCCTAAAACACGCGTTTTTCCCTTTAAAGAACATGCTTTTTTCCAAAAAAAATCATTTTTTTCTAAAAAAACATTTTTTTCTCAAACAATCCTTTTTTTTTTTTTGAAAAAAAAAAAGATAAGTTTTCTTTCATTCTTTTTCACTAAAACTTGATTTTTTACTAAACTCGAAACTCTAAATATTCAATTTCAAACTCTAAATTATAAATTCAAACCCAAATCTTAAAATATAAAATAATATAATAAAATTATAAAATTAAATTATAAAATATTAAAAATATATAATATATTTATAAATAAAAATACAAAAAATTAAATTAAAATATTAATTAAATAATAATAATAATTAAAAAATAATATAGATATTATATAGAATTATAAATTAATCTAAAAATAGAAAAAGATATAAAATAAACTTATATACTAAATACTAAATGCTATATTATTAATCTATATTATTTATATTATTTATTAATTATTAATATATTATTTAATTATTTAATTATTATTATTTAATTAATATTTTATTTTAATTTTTGGTATTTTTATTTATAAATATATTATATATTTTTTACATATTATTTAGGGTTTAGAATTTAAAATATAAGAATTAGAGTTTAAAGTTTAGATTTTAAAATTTAATATTTAGAGTTTGGCATGTAAATTTTAGCATTTAGTTTTTAGGGTTTAATGAAAATATCAATTTTAGTAGAAACAAATTTATTTTTACTGAAAAAATATAAAAATTTGATTTTTGTTTTTGGAAAAACATTGGGTTTTTAAGAATAAAACTCATTTTTTAAAAAATAAAATCGATTATTTTGAGATAAAAATTAATTTTTTAAAAATTTTCGAAAAGAAAACTCTTTTAAAAAGAAAATTGATTTTTTAAGAGAAAATTTAATTTTTTTTTTAAAACCAATTTTTTGGGGAAAAACTAATTTTTCAAAAAAAAATTAATTTTTTTAATAGCCACCATTAAATTTTTAATAGAATGAAACTACAAGACACCAAAGTATTAACGACACAAACCACAAGCTTCTCGTTTAAAAAAAATTAAACCACAAGATAATTAAGTAAAATTGAAGTAAACTAAATGACACTAAAGTATAATTTACCTTACTAACTAATAATAAACATATATTTATAATCAAATTTTTTAATTAAATGAAATATGTTATTATTTTTTTAAAAAAATAATTATAAAAAATAATTTATATAAATCATTAACAAATCAATCTCGTGTGTGTGTGTGTTGATAGTTTATAAATAAACTATTTCATCTTAAAATGCATGCACCTAATATTACTATTTCATCTTAAAGTACATGCACCTAATATTTTCGACCATAGTTGAAAGAAACTATACCTAATTTGCTCAAGAAAAAAAGATTATAAAACACCACACACAAGCTAACATGTGAGCTAAAAAATAGATAGAAACCCTATTTTTTAGTGTGTTGATAGTTTATAGATAAACTATTTCATCTTAAAGTACATGCACCTAATATTTTCGACCATAGTTGAAGGAAATTACACATAGTTTGCTCAAGAAAAAAAGATTATAAAACACCACACGCAAGCTAACATGTGAGCTAAAATATAGATAGAAACCCTATTTTTTAGTGTGTGTGTGTGTTGATTGTTTATAGATAAACTATTTCATCTTAAAGTACATGCACCTAATATTTTCGACCATAGTTGAAGGAAATTATACGTAGTTTGCTCAAGAAAAAAAGATTATAAAACACCACACGCAAGCTAACATGTGAGCTAATATATAGATAGAAACCCTGAGATGCACACCAGAATCGCACCAGTTAACCAGTACATTTTAAATTTACGGAACCGGAGAGGCTGAAATTACTGAAAATAAGAAAATCAAATTTTACATCACTGAACATTGTACAAGGAAGCAAGCTCCATGTTGATAGGAGAAACTGCAGATTCAGACATTAAGTTTAATTTTTTGCTACCTTCTAAGAATAGTTAGTGATATCAGCATCAGAGTCACTTGGTTCGTGAACTATTCATAATTCCTATAGGGTATACGGGTGAAATTTTACTAAGCATGCAAGAGGGTGTAGAAAAAGAACCATGAAATCAGAATCATCCACGCCCATTCAGCAACATTCCGTATTGATACACTCCTCAGTCAGATAGAACCTCCAAATTGTTAAGATGCAGAAGTGGAAAACCAGATTCTTTTGGTGTTAGCTTGATCACTCAAGGGGGTATATGATCTCAACTAGCTTCATTTGTGAGTGGTGGAGACAATTTTGTTTGAGCTTTTGCTTCCACGTGGTTCATTGCTGGGGAGGTTGAGTTTGGTAATGTGGGATTTCTTTGGTCTTGATTAGAATCAGCAATATCACATTCGGATAGCCAATCCAAGAATTCGCTAAGCATTCTCTGGATTTTCCTGTTTGATGCCATGGCTGGAAAATAAATCTTCTCTAAGGAGTTTGTGTTTCCTCATTCCCTGCAGATCCAAAAGGATATATTGAAATGATCAAGTAATCATATAATGACAATGAGATCAGTTCTGTGGGTCAATAGAAATAACGGAATTCTTTTGCTTGATTTCTGAACTTTTGACAAGGATTAATAAATCTTTGAAGTATAAATAGAGAAAATTAATCAGCCAATGCATCTTTTCATTTTCAGTGGTCATATATGAGAACTTTCCGTTATTGTGCTCTCTGCTGTGATGTTCTTCCACTATTCCTGGCTTGATAATTTTTCAATAAAATAATAAAGATTCTGAGCAATATGTAAATTAATTCTTCGTATCACAATAAAGAAACTTACAAGCACAAAAGGATCCCATGCTAGATTCTTTGCTTATGAAGATTCATCAGTCATCCCAGTTGGAGGTCCAAGAAAACTCTCACAGACTTCTCGTAAACCAGATTCATCTGCTTCTCTGCAATCAATTATCCTTGTTTAGTCTAAGATCACAAAGATCATAGAATGTGCATGCATAGCCGCAGTATTTAAAACTAGGATTGAGTAATCACAATCTACAAATAAATGTAAATGGACCCTTCCCCAGAAATAAATTCCTTATGACTAATGATAAGGAGTTGAATTCCATCCATAAGAGAAGTTGTCATGCTAATTAAAATAAATATCATACATTCATACTATTGACACAGGCAAAGGACCTTGACAACAAAATTTGGCGCCAAATGCCAATATTTCGGTTGCTAAAAGGCAGAGCAAGAGGTACAGCAGGACTCCTTTAGAAGCAATTTTTATTAGATATCAAATGCATATAAAGCAAACACATCTGCTAACGCAAGAAAATTGAGGTGCCAAAAATTTATTCATAGAATATCTTTCAGTACAAAGAGAAAAGAATAACACCTTGCCAGAAAGCGTACATAGGGCAGTAGCCACTGGCGGTATTCATTGGGAGATCGCAAAGCCAAAGAGGAGGCCAACTGAGTTTGGAGATGAGGACGTGTCTGAACTCCATCATCAATCACTCTGTGTCAACACATTCACATGTCAATATAGGAAATACTCCTTCCAAACTTCAGGAAACTATCTAGAAAAAAGGAAAAAAAAAAACCCAAAAATGAGATGAGACTTAGTGGATAAGCACATTCTTTTTAGACAATCCAGTGAAAAATAAAAGGAAAATAGCTATTATCAAATTCACTTATGTTCTATGCTTCAGCTAAAATATCCTTTTGCAACATACATTTAGCAAGCATAGAAAATTAACAATACGTCGGTACATGAATGAACCTCACCATAATCTGACTATGAAGCTGGAACCAACTGTAAAACTTAAAGCATAGACAACGACTAATATCCTTCCTATGTCCCACTTTCCATATCTTTTGACATTATCCAATAGCATCTTCAAGTAAACGACCAACACAAAGTACAAGCAATATCATAGAATCTCATACACACCAAGTCCAACCTGGCATTTGGGCTAAATATTTCCTAACATCAACCTGCAAAGCTGCCAGCTCACCACTTTGAATTGAACCCAAACTCCAAGAACTGGCAAAATTTGATGCAGGGAAGCAGTCATCTGCAACCCTTAGCCAACATTTGAGACTCATGTCGAACAAGAAAGCATGGCCAGTGGCCAAAACAACAAGAGGAGAACCAGATCTTGATAGCTTTGCGGATATAACTTATATAGTGCCTAGTACAAAACAAAATTTAAAATAAAACAGAGACATCAAATCAGACAATATCCCTAAGTCCATCGCAAGTCATCCTTGGATGGGATCAAAAGAAACCAAACATCTATATCAAACAAAGGTAGGTGATACATGGTACCTGCATCTTTTGCTGATGAGTTTGGACCTGAAGAAATAAGAGACGCCAGTGAGTCATGAAGGATACAGGTTTGGTTGAACAAATCCCATAAATATAGGGAACCTTTTCTTGTAACCAGAAACAATTTCTAGCATTCATCACAGTCTACAAAGGTTGCTGCAGATCCTGTCATCATGGTAGACATTGATCGTCTCCCACACTTTGTGTAAATCTAATCAAAGCCAAAAATTAAATTAGCAAAAGAAAACAAAACCAAAAACAGACATTTTCAGAGCTTAAGTTTTACATTTTGTCTATGCATCTTACTATATCATGGTTGTAGTTTTACAGGCTGACAAACGGTTGAACCACACATTATAAATGTAATATGCAGATTAGTCATTAGTCATTTGAATGTATCGAAGCACATCCCAAAATTGAAGATTACTAACTCCTTGAAAACAAAAAAGACAAGGAAAGAAGAAATAGTTGGATAGCAGTTTCTCCCCTTAGATATCTTCATGTAGACTAGTCAATATGACATGCTCATGCAATATTTTAAGTATTGAAGCTCAGTAACTTCTCATATCAGTGATGGATGTGAGCTTCAGCCTGCAGTGTGATTATGCCTACGAAGGTCAGCTTCAAAGACTTGAAAGAAACAAAGATAAAGACTTCTAATTTAAACAATGAAAGAAAAGCAGAGATAATTTCAAATAATGTTGAAACATGTCATGATAAAAATTTGCAGATGCCTCTTGAAAAGGCTTGGTTTATGCAAAGAAGATGCCATTAAGATAAAGACTACTTTATACATAAAAGAAAAGCAAAGTAAAATTCATGATAAACTTTTTCAGAGGTCTGTGAGTTCAACATTTAAGCTAAAAAAGGAAAAATAAAATATCAGACAGAATTGATTCAGCATCTAAAGATTTTCGTCTAAAGTAAACAAGCAACCAGATCAATATTAGGAAGAGGATTTAAAATAAAGCGTTTTGAGTACAACTATCATAGTGATACAATCACGTTATGCAATATATCAAAAATGTTAAAAGAAAATGAGTATGGAAAAGAAAACCAAAAACAATAACAACAACAAACAATGTCTTTTCCCACTGAGTGGGATCAGCTACAAAAATCAAACGAAACCAAGGCGTTCTATTTTTGGTCATTTTTATAGTTAAATTATTAATGGTTAAATCTACCCTAATAGTTTCTCCTATTGTTTTCTTTGGATGGAAAAGAAAACCAAATCAAATTTAAATAAGAGAAGACTTCACTTACCTGCAGACATCCATCTTCACAACCAACTGCCCAGAAATTTGCATTTCCAGCTAAAACAGACTTTTCCTGATATGCTATCAGACCAAAGCGTCTGAGGCCCCTTTGTGCAAGTAATTTCTGTTTCTCTCATCAGGGATGTATTTCCCAATCCTACAATGTTATTCACGGCATGCTCTTTTGGGTGTGCATCCGAACAAATAGGTGTATATCTTCCTCACCTTTCTTGTCAAATACCCTGATGGAAAGAGTAGTACTACAAGCAGCCAGAGAACTAGAAGTCATTACATTCCCCAATTGCTCAACATTGATCCTGCCATCTCTGCCAACAGATGCAGGAATCTTCTCAATCACCAGGCTCAGAAATTGTGGCCCTAGCAGTAATCCCAGAACACTCTTTTAAATCAGAACTTGTTGACTAGTTCTATTAGGCTTCTTGGGCCTGTCAATTATTTAAGAATATCTTTAGATATAATTATCTTATTTTTAAATTAGAAGATTTTTAGGGATAATGATCTGATTATATTTTTTGTATTTATTCCTAATTTCTAGGGATTAAGATAGATTCTTGGGATCCTTAATTGTATATATATATCCTTGTAACCTATTCAGAAATACAATTGAATAGAAACAAATATTCAATAAGTTAAAATTCTATATGGTACTAGGGCCCGCGCTGCCCTGAAGTGAGTATTTTTTTCTCCTTCCGCAGCACAAGGGTTTTTGTGTATACGAAGGGGTTGAGTTATTCTCCTCTCTTCACTATCCACATCTTGGAGGTCGAGTTTTCTCCCTCTCTTATCGTCACCACCCATCCAGAGTCAACGCCCACCATCCGATTTGCCGCCGCCCTTCTATGTTGATGATATAGTGATGACAAGAGATAATAAAGAAGAGATGACCCGGTTGAAAAAGTTATCAGCACAAGAATTTGAGATCAAAGATCTCAGTAAGCTATAGTATTTCTTGGGAATTGAGGTTGTTAGATCAAAGAGAGGAATCTTCATTTGTCAAAGGAAGTATATTCTGGATCTCTTAGAAGAGACTGGCATGTCAGGGTGTAAACCAGCAAAATCCCCTATTAAGAGTAATCATAAACTACAATCAGGGGTTGGGAAGTCAGTTGATAAGGAGAGATATCAGAAGTTGGTCGGAAAACTTATTTATCTCTCTCTCACTAGACCAAACATAGCCTATATGGTCAGTCTAGTCAGTAAGTTCATGCATGACCCTCGAGAATCCCATATGCAAGCCATCTTTCGCACCTTGCAATATCTAAAGTCTAGCCCAAGGAAAGGATTACTTTTTTCCAAACATGATCACCTCCAGATAAAAGCCTTTATAGATGCAGATTGGGTCGGATCACTAGATGATAGAAGATTTACATCTGGATACTGCACGCTTGTAGGAGGACACTTAGTTACTTGGAGAAGTAAAAAGCAGAGTGTCGTTGCTAGATCCAGTGCAGAAGCTGAATACAGAGCTATGGCCCAGGAAGTTTGTGAACCTATGTGGGTACAGAGGCTGTTAGAAGAATTGAGGCTATTGGAAAAGGAGAAGTTATCCTTATATTGTAATAACAAGGCTGCCATTAGCATAGCTCATAATCCAGTTCAACATGATCAAACAAAACACATTGAAATTGATAGGCACTTTATCAAAGAGAAGGTTACTAGTGGAATACTAAACCTGGTTTATGTGATGTCAGAAAAGCAGCTTGCTGATGTATTTACCAAAGGTCTCAGCAAACAAATGTTTCACAAGCTTGTTTGCAAGTTGGGCATGTGTGATATCATTGCACCAACTTGAGGGGGAGTGTTGACTAGCTCTATTAGGCTTATTGGGCCTGTTAGTTATTTAGGAATATCTTTAGAGATAATTATCTTATTTTTAAATTAGAAGATTTTTAGGGATAATGATCTGATTATATTTTTTGTATTTATTCCTAATTTCTAGGGTTTAGGATAGATTCTTGGGATCTTTAATTGTATATATATATATATATATATATCCTTGTAACCTATTTAGAAATACAATTGAATAGAAACAAATATTCAGTAAGTTAAAATTCTACAGAACTTCTGCCAAGTGTCCCTCCCACAGTGCTTGCTCTTATGCCATCATCAGAAGAGATAACTCCATTTGTCCCCTCTCTGTGATTAGATGACATGAGAGGGAAATCAACTGCTTGAAACTGAACTGCACCAGAAATATTTTCCTGATGAACAGGCACTCCAACTGCTTCCGGAATTATTCTTTTTCTCCCATCAGGACGTCTATACTCTCTTTGTTTGACGGGAGAAGAAGTTTGAGCAGAGGTTGTAACTCTGATTAACCCATCACCAACAGGACCTCCACTCTTCTGACCATGATCAACTTGAGGCTCAGTATTCTTTTTAAGAACCTCCTCATCAACATAAGCTTTTGCCTTTGTCTGGTTTTGCTGGATAGCAGAAACCACTTTTTTGCTAGGTTTTTGTTTGGCAGATGCTGCTTCAAGTAACAACTGTGCTGGATTTTCTGCTAAGTTTGCTTGATGATCTCTAACATTGTCATAACGATTTCTCTTCAACTCATCTAGTTCGGTATCACTTAGTCTCTGCCCAAGTTCTTTGACCTCAAAATGAAATGTTGCAATAGATCCATCCAGGGAACAGGAAAAAAGTGAATATCCATCAAGGCTCCTATTTCAGAAGGAGAAAACAGTAATAGAGAGGAGTGACCCACAAAAATTGTATAGGACATGACATTTGAAAAACATATCAAAATGCAGCCTGGGATGAAGAGTGTACCAGGATAAATCCACAACACTTTTTAAGTAAATAAATGTTTAGCCACAAATAAAGGACGGGGACTTGCAGTAGTCCAGACAGTTATAGTTCGATCCTGGCTTCCAATGGCAATAACATTTTAAGGCTGTGGCTCTTGGCTTCCTGTCTTGGAAGCACCATTGGTCCATCCAACTGGTACAGCCTTCATGTCTAGAGCATTGGAAAAATCCCTTTTGAACATTGAATGACTAAACTTCACCACAATATCCGGGGAATTATGTCCCAAGAAGTCAAATGTTGCAGACCATTCCCCTCTCTCAAGAACAGGAGCAGAATGCCTTGGCTTCTGGAAACCATGGACTGTGATGATCAAATGACCACAGGGAGACCATCCAAGCCGCCTGAAAGAGGTAGATCCAAGCTGAAAGAAACACACTTTAATTAGAAACAGAAACTTCTATTGCATCAGACTATATATCAAAATAAGAAACTTACTGATTTTGCCCAGTGACCATCTGTCCTATGAGCAAGACTCCAATCACTAGTTCGCCAGATAATGACAGTTTTATCATCTGATTGACTTGCAATAAAAGAGCCAATGGGATCCCAAGCAACTTCCTTAACCAAGCTAGTGTGACCCCTAAGAACAGCAGTGCAGATATCATTGCTCATATTCCAGATATGGATAGTGTTGTCCAAACCCCCATTGGTCAATGTCGAGTCATCAGAAGACCAATTATGATCCACCTACTTTAAGCATGGAGACAAACAAATCCCAAGTTAATGATGTTTATTAAGAACTTAAAAAGCATTTAGAAAGTGGGATGCCCAAAAAAATAATGCCAGGGGCCCACTTAGAAGACATATTTGGTTCTTTCACCTCCCATGAGAGCATATGTGAACATGAAATTACTAGGTTGAAACGTTTTTTTGAGAAAGAACGAGGTTGAAATAGTAAAAGCAATTACATTACCACATCTGCAGTGTGCCCTCTCAAAGTGATAGCAACTTTCCAGTTTTCAATATCAGGGGGCTCGCCACTGCCAAATTCAGTGGTTCCAGAACCAGGCTTTCTCTCATATTGCCTGATCATCAGACCCTGATGCGATGTACCTTCCATGCTTAGCCCACCTAACACAGTTGACTGATCCAAGGTGATCCCGCAGGGTTGCAAGAAGCCTTTGGGATGATTCATCATTTTCCAGGTCCTTACTAACAGATTTCAGGTTCCATATGCGAACCTGCATGTAACAAAGTCAAGGTGATTATAAGAAAAATAGTTCTAACTGTGACAATATGCTACTGCTACCCATTGCCTATCTAGGCTTACCTTGTGATTACCACCACCAGTAGCAAACCGAAGCACACCTGGCTGAACGTCTATGGAGAAAATTTGCATGCCCTCATGCCTAACCCAACAAGGTTTCTCAGCAATCATCTCCGAAAATCTCTTCTTTTACACTTAACGGCCTTTACCACTCTGTTTGCTGTGTGAACAAGGAGAAAAAAAGCAGCAGGGGCAATTCTGGGAGGTGGTTTGGGCGTGGAGGGATTGAGCTCAGTGCTTCACCAGCTAAATTCAAAACGTACGAAAAGTTTAAGCAAATTGCTGGCTATGAAGTATAAAGGCAACGCATTGTAAAAACCAGTATCAATAAAACCCGCTGAAAACGGAATGTAAAATCAGGGTGTCGCAATTTCCCTGTAGGGGAAAAAAGAAACTAAATTGATGAAAACCGAAAATAAAAATGAAAATGGCTTTAGGCTAATGAGCAAATCCCCGACACGTAACAAAGCTTTTTGGAGAAGATAGGAGAATTTAACTTTCTCGTCAACAGTAAAATCTCCTAGAGGCTAAAATGCGAAATTGCAAACGGAAAGAATAGCTGAATCTTCTATAGTCTTAAACTTGGATGAGACTCATTAAAAAATAGCTGAATATTCATACGCGTATACTAAAATAATTTAGATCTGAATCTAAACTTGTTTTTATATATATCAGTGGCACCGGATCCGAGCCCAAAAAATAATAAAAAAAACTTGGCTTATCTTGAATTTAAAATTTGTTAAAAAAAAAAATTAATTATATATTATATATTTTATTTAATATAAGTTAAAGTAAATAACATTTATAAGTTATAAACTTAAATTATAATGATTGATAAACTAAAAATACATTATATTTAATTTTTTTGGCATAAAATTGTAAAAAATTAATAATACATTATTAAATATAATTATTTGTATATATAACATATTTTTATAGTGAAATAAAATAAGAAATATGAAACTTTTTTGTTTATAAAAAATATTAAGTTTAAACAAAAGTTTTTTTGTTTTTTATATTTTATATTTTAATATATATAATTTTTTTATTAAATATTTATTTAAAAAATGATTTAGACTTTCGAATTTAGGGCTGAGCTTAAAAAAAAAAAAGTTTGAGCCTGAGCTTAATTTAATTAGACTTTTTTTAAAAACAAACTGTTTTATTTAAATTTTTATTTTTAAATTTATATTATATTTTTATCAAAAGATGAAATTTTAAGTTCATCATCAGTCTATTCCAAACCCAGCACGCTAAGTACTAAAAGTGTCCATGGGCAGAGAAAAAATTTGATAGAGATAGATCTGGAAGTTGATGGGATTTGGAACTTGTGACTTCGGCGCCTAACCTACAAAACCCAAGAGTAAAGAGAAAATTGCTAATACAGATATATTATATAAATTGCGAAAATATTGACATATCTCATTCTCTTGTTTATATTTAGTTAAAATTATTATGCATTTATAAAGCCAAACTAAAGTGATAATTTTTCTTCTTTTAATGTAAGCCATTGACAATGACCTATGTCTAATTAAAAAAAAAAAAAGTCCACACCTTATTTTAGCCAAAAAACCTGTCCGAGAAGCATTATGATAGAAAACTTTAAATTTCATAATTTAGTTAACAGACCTGCGGATGAATATCACCAAGAAAACATGCTACGAATAATTTTTTTAGAAAAGAAACTAGGGGCAACTGTTGATTGACAAACCACAACTACCATAGAGATTGTTGGTGTTAAAGCCTCAATGCCACGAGATTGGACAATAAAGAGTATGCCTTCAAATATTTAGACTACGCCTGTGGAGACCCAAGTCGGCTAACACAGGGCATGCCTACTAAGGCCTGTCCCAGTAGAGATTTCAGAACTTTCTTGGCAATGGCATGTCCAAATAAAAGAAAGGTAGCGTAATTGATAAAGGCCTCTTGTCTTGTAAAGCATTCAAACTTTTAGGTACCCTAAAATTTTGGATTTTTGACCTCTACATTCAAAATGTGGTAGCAAAATATTTCTTAACAAAAGCAATTAACGAAAGTTACAAATTATTTTTCTGTGGTAATCTCAAATACTGTTCTTATACACAATTTGAGAGAAGCAAAATGAGTATCCACATTACATTAATCTCCATACAGAAGCAAAATTCAAATCCCCAAAACTAAATATAAAACATGCAATTCACTTAATCCAACAGCTAAAAAAATTACAAATCACAACAATTTATTTTAACAGCAGAGTGGATTTTGAATAAAATTCCTTCAGAATCAACCTTCCTCTCCAAACTCTTTTGTGAATCTCTCATGAATTTCAAGGTCAGCTTTGCTTACGGTAGGCCTTTGTCTAGCAAGAACCTTGTCAAAATCTGTTCTCGTAATAGGTGGTGGAAGGATCTGCAAATATATATATATATTTTTTAAGCAGTAAGAACTTTGACCATCCAATTACAGATAGATATAACAAGGTAGTATAAAAATTTTACAACAATATATCTTTAATTATTATTTCCCAAAAAAGGCAAAAAAATTCCTACTTGATAAAAATCAGTAGCCCTTTTGCATACCTTAGATGCGAGTCCTTTTGCAGCAAGATCCTGCATTGTGACTTGTACTGCACCTTGCTGCTTTGGTCCACACGGGATCCACATACCCTCAGGATTCTTGAAGAAATACATGGCATCTTGGGTTTTACGGACAGGCTCAAATAAAACATCTTTGACCTGACAACATAAACCTTTAACTCAAATTCCGCTATATAAAAAGATAATTAACCAAGTAGTTTATGTACAAGTCATACTTACACAGACAGATATATCTGAACCTGAAAACCCCTCTGTCCTACGAGCCAAGTGTTCAAAATCACTTTCACTCAAGTTATGGGGAGTATCTCCTAAATGAACCTGTTAAATATATTATATATATTATATCAAGCCATACTAGAACATCGTAAATCTATTTGCTTGGTTCCCATAGCCCAACAAAATTCATCCCCCAACGAAGACAATCACTTATATGCCCTTACCTTAAACATGTGTTGACGAGCCTTCAGATCTGGTAGTGGAATGTATATTCGCTTGTCAAAACGCCGCCTTATTGCCTGAAAGTACAAATTGATTAGACAAACAACAAAATCTCAATGACTCAATCTTAGATCACGTAAAAAGACTTATCTCCTTCTTACCTGGTCTAGAGCATAGGGTGTATTTGTTGCTGCAAGAACAAGTACTTTCTGATCATTGTTTCCTACACCCTACAATGTAAGGTGGATAAAACCCCACTCTAAATTAGGTTTGGAATTCGTGATAAAAAGTGACGGAGAACAATTGCTTAAAACTTTGAAAACCTTAGCTTGTTTAATTTAGTAAGATAATATCCACAAGTTTATGTCCACAAAAAAGCATTGGACAGCAAGACATCACTAAATAATGGTGATCATTATTGTCAAATCATGCATACAGTTGCGAAATGGAAGGCCAGTTTATTAAATCTTAAGTCCCATTAAATAACTAAAATTAGCTTGAAGTTTACGTAGCCAAGCCAATTATGACTGGTCATTTTGGACATCTCATATCCAACCTCGAGAATTAATTCATATGATTTTTCTTTTCGGGCTCTTACGATTTTTAATCATGACTTGTACAATGAAGAACATATAACAGTCATATATTATTATTGACAATTACATGCACTTTTTAGTTTAAAAATGAAGGAAATAGAGAGAATAAATAAAAACAAAAAAGAATAATAAAATTCAAACTATTAGGTAGTAACGTCCATCTTCAGAGCAAACAGCAAAAAAGAAAATTTGAGAACTTTAGGCATGAAAAATGATATAGAATTGAGACAAAAAATTGAAAAGTGCAGGCAACGTTAAGCATTAACAAAGCCCACCAACCAAGTTAATTTACTGACACAATGAAAAATGTGTAATTTACACCAAGAGACCTTCAAACAAGAAAAATACACGGGATTTTAAAAATACCAAGGAAATTAAGAAGCAGGCACATTGCAACATACAGTAATTAGTTAAATGTTAACTTGATGTCGATAATGCAATTCAAAGGGAATCAAAATTGCATGTTTTCCGTAGAAGTCAAAATTATTCCAATAGATGATCCACACATACAGTTATACAAATTGCAACTAAAGCTTTCTGTTGTTCATACTGCAATTCCAAAGGTCAATTAAAAAAAGAAAAAGAAAAATATGCAAATCAACAGCTCCCAAGTTCCAACAAATAACCAATTACCTGCATCTGCACTAGAAGTTCAGTTTTGATTCTTCTTGAAGCTTCACTCTCATTGCCTTCTCCACGCTGACCACATAGAGAATCTATTTCATCAATAAATATGATGGAAGGTGCACTTTCTCGAGCCATTTGGAAAAGGTTTGAAACCAGCTTTTCACTTTCACCCATCCACTTTGAAACCAGGTCAGATGAAGAAATACTGATGAAAAATCAAATGTTAAAAAAGACTGACAAGAACAAATTCACTCACTGACCTAAATTCAAAACAATAAGAAAACTACATACAAGAAGGACAGACAAAAAGTTACATGCGCACAATAGATTCATGGTTTAAATGGAAAGTAAAATGTGCGTTCCATCAACC
Source organism: Senna siamea (assembly GCA_031216115.1). Taxonomy (NCBI): domain Eukaryota; kingdom Viridiplantae; phylum Streptophyta; class Magnoliopsida; order Fabales; family Fabaceae; genus Senna; species Senna siamea. The sequence continues at coordinate 19,770,291 of CM062356.1, forward strand.
ACAGGGGCGAAAATAGAAAAACAAAGAGATAACAGGAAGAACAAATATATTGACAAGAAAGGAACCTAACATGCATCATTCATAAATGCTGTTATTAACTTATTAACAGTTGAGTACACAAATGAATAGTAGAATAGACTTTATCAGATAAATATTACCTGAAAAATGTGGAGTCGGCTTCAGTTGCAACAGCCTTGGCCAAATATGATTTACCCGTTCCAGGTGGTCCATACAACAAAAATGCTCTCCAAGGTCGTCTTTTACCTGAAAGAGACCATGGTAAAAAAAAACATATATTAAACATCCAATAGACGTAGACCATAACCTGCTAGGCTGCTCCTACAATGTGAACTCAGAATTTTCCCCGTTTTAAAAGTTCGATTTACGTATAAAAAAATGCAGCAAATGCCTTTAAGAAACAAATTTGATAGCTTACTATAGAAAGACCTATTTATTTAAATCTAGAGCAGTGCAAAATTACTATTAACAAGTATTAAAATCCCTCGTTGAAAAGCTAGCATAGTGCTCATGGAAAGGCACAATGATTGTGGCTCTTTAACGGCATTAACAGCCGGAAAGACGAGTTTATTAATCATTAATTACTACTTAATTAAGGGAACCTCATGATCGGATGCAGAGTTTGGGTGAAGGTAGTGAATATTGTTCTCTAACTGGGAGTTAATATTGAAATGGAAACCATGGTTCCGTTGCAACTAGTACTATAGCACTGATCTAATATATTCAGTTAGCACGCCAACTAACCAGTAAAAAATTGCGGGAACTTTACAGGCAATATGACCGCCTCCTGCAATGCTTGCTTCGCGCTTTCTAACCCTGCAACATCGTTCCACTTCACATTAGGTTTCTCCCGAATGATGGCTGAATTCAGCCCAGCCCTGAGCTTTGACTGCTCTGGATCCTCCCCATCTCCATCTCCATCCTTCGGCTTCGTCTTGGGCCTTGTAGCTACTGCAGCGTCTCCATTAGACGCCGGGCCAGGCCCTCCATCATCAAGAACAGCTCGGATCTCCTCCGCCCGCCGCAGATACTCGGTGAATTTCTGGGTAATAGCTTCTTTAATCTTGGGGTTTTTCTCGTACTTCAAATGGGTCTTGAAGTACTCTAAAGCATTCATATATAAAGGAAACGCTTTTGCGTAATTCCCATCATTGTCTTCCTTCACGGCCTGCTTCACGTACTCTATCGCTTGCTCCTTAAAATTGCTGTACATCTCTCACTCCGATCAAGAGCATAGACGAAAGAAAAACAGAACTACGAATAAAATTACAAGATTAACGAAAACCCTAGAATTGCAATAAATTCGTTTCAGGGAATTTATAGAAAGAAATTCTGATCTGTATGTGAAACCCAAATAATATTTTCTCGCTCTATTTGGAATTTGGATTAGTGAGAAGGATCTGATCAATAATTTAAGAAGTGAGAACCATGGGCCGAAACTCGAAAGGATGCGTTCCGATGAAAGAGGGGTGTGAGGCGACTCAGAGAAGGTTGAACTTTACGGACTCTGGAATTTCCTTCTGGGGATGCCTAATGCGTTGCGTTTAGATATTTTAAATAATGAAATTTCTTGGGTGACATTTCCATTCCATGAACTCGGCTTCAAATTCAGGCTGAATTAGGGTGACATGAATTGTTTGTTCTATAAATTTTAAAATGTAAATTTTTTTTAAATTTTGGATATATAATATTTGTAAATTATATTGTACTTTTTTTATGAAAAAATAAGTTAGATGGTGTGAGAATATAAGATTTATTTCATCTTCTAACAATTTACTAATGAGATCAAATTTATTTATTTCTATTTTAATATATATAATTTTAAAATGCATAATGTCTTTTGATCTTTTAAAGTTTAAAAATAAAAATAAAAATAATGTTTTATATTTAAATATATGTAAAAAACAATAAAAAGTTATTTATTTTTATAAAATTTTAAATATAAAAATATTATAATTTAAATTTTTAATAAATATTTAAAAATTGTTTAGAAAACATAAAAATGAACTTTGGTACATATCAAATTAGTGTAAACTAAAAGGAAATGACTTGATTAGTTTCATGCATTTTGGATTTTCTACAATTGGAGTTCTCTAATCTCTATGGTTCTCTAATCTCTATCATTCTCTATAATGGGAGAAAGACTGGAATAAAATCAAAATACAATTTTTTTTAATATGTAATAGATATTTTGAAGTTTGATCACAGAATTATTGGACTCTAATTAATTGTAAAGAAAGAGATATTGCAGTGAATTTTCAAAGAGAAATGGGTGAGACATTAAATATTGCAACATTATATTATTACATTCATTCTCTTACAATAATAATAATAAAAAAAAAAGATATGATTTTTATAACTCGTCTTTGTTGGCATCCATGGATGCTTTAATATCGACTCATTTTTCTCTAAAACTTTTTTAAGTTGTATGTCTATTTCATTTTGATAATCTCGTAATTTTTTTTTGTATGAATTTAATTGTTTCTAGATTTTTTTTAAGAAATAATATATTCATATTTGGCCAAAAAAAATCTCACATATAATTGTTTCTAGCAAGAGATTGTAAAAAATAAAAATAATACAAGTGTTAATAATAAAATAATTATAATGATGGAAGTAATCATTTTTATTTTCATTAATGTTGTTATAATTGTTGCATTATAAATATTGTTATAGTTTTCATCCCTATTTTATAATATATTATACCAAACGAATCAATTAAAAATAAAAATAAAATATATTTAATTTAAAAACCTTATACTTTTTAAATTGATTATTAAATTGTATGCTGAAATATTTTTGTCATATACTACAAGAAAAAAAATTTTCTAATGAACTATTTGGTAACTATATTGTTTCCTCCTGTCGTCCTGTAAGAATTATAAGGTTTATCTTTTTTTCAAAATAATTGTAAAAAATGTTAAAAATACATAATTCTCAGTTTAAATTTTAAAAAACCTTTTACATAAGGCTTAAAATTTTAAAAGAATTTGCACAAAATTCAAAATTTTAATTTTTTTATATTTTAATATAATTTAATTTTTTGTATCATTGTTCTAATAGTGTTTTAAATAAAAAAAATTAATAAAGAGTTGGAAGTTGTAGATCAACTTTTTTTTAATTGAGAAAAAATATTTGCATCTCACAAATTTTAAAGGAATTTTGTGAATTTTGTCATAAAATAAAAAGGTACAAAATAAATTAAAATAAGTAACGTCTAATGACAAAAGATGACGTTGACCCTCACCTTCAGTCCCTCACTTTCGGCTCCTTCACTGCGGTTGTGAAAAAGTGTTGAGTCGGCGAGATGGGAAAGAAAGAAAAGAAGCAGAAGCATCAAAGAAGTCATCGTGGAGTCTTCAACTATTGCCAAGACGAAGACGATGACAGTTCTTACCAGCTTACCCAACCCAGGCTTTCGCTCTCAGATGAAGAGAAGGAGCCTGAAGAAGAACGAGAAGGCGATGATGACGACAGCAATGGCAAAGAAGAAGCTACAAATGATGAAACCCCATCAGATGACATACCTTCCAAGTTTCTTCTTTACCAAGAATCTGTACAGGTTTGAGCTACGACCTAACAAAAAGTATCTTTCTCATTTCTCTGTTTGGTTGCTCGGAAATTTTGGGTAAAAGACTGTATACCCTTTGGTTTGCATTATAATTTCATGTTCTTCGAAATCTAGAGGGAACCGTATGTTAATTTTCCTGATCATGTTCAATAGCTAATGGGGCTAGATTGGTTTTTAGCTGTTTATTGAGGTTCTGAATAGAATTTTACATGTTTGTTATGGTTCCCGAGTTTCCTAGCAACCAGATAGATGTATTATTGTCGTTTATCCGCTAAAGAATTTAGTGAATTGTGTTTTGATGCAGTCTCCCAAAGGAGACATAAGTTATATGCAAAAGTTCTTTCTCATGTACGTTGGTGGAAGGATGCCCCTGCATCTTCAAGAAGATTTCTGTGGCACCGCACTTCTTAGGTACATTATGTCTCTTTGTCCCTTAATTTCCCATTTAAAAATTATTTGTTTTTAACTCGAGGTTGATACAAATATATCTTTTGATCGGTGGGATCCGTTATAAAAATGTTATTTTGATATGTTGGTTTTGTAAATATTAACATATTTGAAGAAAGGCTTTATTCATTGATTTTATGGGGTATGACATAAGAAACATTGCACAACAAAAAATCATATCGACTGCATGTTGTTTATATCTCATCTTCCATTTCATGAGTAATGGGCGTATAAAATGCAGTTTAATATAAGGATATGGGAATTTTGTAGCCCGGATGGCTTCCTCAAGATTTTTCAATTGTTCGCTATGTATTGCTCACAATAAATGTAAACTATTTGGATTGTAAATGACCTGTCCTTTTTCTTTTTTGGGTGATATTCGGATATTTTATGCCAGCCACGTACAATCAAGTTACCTGACACTGATCTCTAATTTTTCACAGTACAGAATGGCTCCGTAGTGATCCAAGAAGGACAGCAGTAGGATTGGATTTAGATCTTGAAGCACTTGATTGGTGTATGGAAAACAACATACCAAAAGTTGGCGCTGATGGATTTTCTAGAATATCCCTATTTCATGGGAATGTCTTACAACCTCTTCAGTCTAAACTTGTCAAAAACAATCCTCAGGAGCTGATAAGGAACATTACACTCGCAGAGAATAGAGAGAATCTGCAGATTGGTGATCCAGAATCTAACAGTCAAGCAGGCTCTGTTGCTCAAGATGATAAGTGTATTAAAAGAAACATTCCGCTACCTGCAAGAGATATTGTGTGTGCTTTTAACTACAGTTGCTGCTGTCTCCATAAACGAGCAGATCTCGTTTTGTATTTTAAGCACGCACACTCTGTGTTATCAGCTAAAGGTGGAATCTTTGTGATGGATTTATATGGGGGCACATCTTCGGAGCACAAGCTTAGGCTTCAAAGGAGATTTCCTAATTTTACGGTATACTGTCCTTGCTATAAACGTGTAACATTTAACTGCACTAGATAGAAGATGGTAGGTATAATGTATATGAAACAATTGTCTGTCAGAGATAATATGGGTGTAAATGAATGTCTAGATATTTTATAAATGGTGAACCCATTAGGATTCACTTGGAAAAAAGATAAAATCTTCTCAGATTATCAGTACATTATTTTATATGTCACCCAACTAACCTCCATACCTTAAACTGCTACCTCTTAGTAAAAAAATTTTACTCTGAACCTATGGTTCAAAAGTTTCCTTACCTTACTGAAGTTACTCACGTCTCAAAGTTCAACAGTGAATTTCCAAGTTCCCACTTAGAGTCCTTTTTGGCATATTTTACTTATCTGCAATTTTTTTTTTCTAATTTTAAATTCTTCTTTCCTTAGTGCTTTCTATATGTACTTAGGCATACTTGGGTGGGAAATTTTAACATGAGTTAGGAGTATTATGCTTTTCCAATCGATTAGAATCATATACATAATTAGAACACGCAACACATCTATTATTTTCAAATTTCATCTTTTGCTATCAAATAATCAGGTAAATATTAAATAGGGAATTGTATTGAATAATGTTCTATGATGTGGACTTTGTGATCAAACTCTGCAGTATGTGTGGGAGCAAGCTGATTTTGATATTATTGAACGGAAAACAAGGATTAGCCTCCATTTTCATCTGAAGAAGCAACAGAGAAAACTTCGCCATGCTTTTTCATACAGCTGGAGGCTGTAAGATCTTTTATTGTGTGTCTGTATTTTCCTTGAAAAAGAAAACTTCTTGATACTTGAGCTGCAAATTGAGCTCAACAGCTAAAACTTCAATTGTATTTGTCTTGATATATATCATATTTCTACAAGTTTCTAACATCAAGCAAGTTGTGTTTACCAGGTGGACATTGCCTGAGATTAGGGACTGCTTAGAAGAGGCTGGATTTCAGTCTGTTCACTTTTGGCTCCGGCAAATGCCAGACACAACAGAATGTATAAGAACTGAGGGATTTGGTGTGGGGAAGGACGTAAAGTATGAAGAGGTAACAAGTTTTCAGCAACAAGATGCCTGGAATGCCTACATAGTTGGCGTTGCATAATTTCATCGTAAAAGCTCACCCTTGTTTCTGTTGCATTCCTTTTACCAAAACTAAACATGCCACAATTTTCCTATTTGGGCAAGGATGAAGGGTTTAATTTCATGGCTACAAACTTTGTTAACTTCTGAATTTAGATTGAGATATCTCTCATGTTTTGTACAAAATCTCATGAATATAAATTGAAATATATCTAACCCCATGGATATTTTCTTGGGAAAATTGCATATAATGGTCCATTGCCTTTCTGCTTGCACTGTATAACCTTGACGCTGATAGCTCTTATTCAGTTTTGTATTTTGATTGCCATTGTAGCATTGCAAATTCTCTTCCTACTCACTGTTTCCCTAGTCCAAGTGTAGCTTAGTGTAAGTTGCTTCCTCTTTCACTGCCAGCTAATTCTCATGTTTTGCTCATCTACTGATTCTGAATTGGTGTTGACTCGAGTCATCTACTGATTCTCATGTTGGTGGAAAACTGATATCTGGCGAGCTTCATCAAATAACATTAAATTGATGATTTCTCCTAGACAAACAAAAGCTATCACATCAATTTTTGGATTCCACTCACAAATAAGTGGGATTCAACGGAAAAAAAAATTGCAATTTCTATGATAAACACCAATTACAGAATCTATGTATACTGAATCTACTCCAAACTGTTGGATTTGCATGCTGTCTTGGGTTATCGTATGCAGCAAGTGTAAGTAACTTTGGAATGGAGGTATCGTGGTTGGTCGTGTTCCCTTTCAGCATATTAATCACTCGGCAGTTTCTTTGATTTTCAATTCGTAAACAACATCAGTGCTTCCAAACGCTGGTGCTGCTGAGAAAGAAAAACCTGCAGACTGGGATCTAATATTTATGGATGACTGGTCTCTTATTAGATGTTCATTTGGCATATCATAAGCAGCGACAACGTATCACTCACGAATCTAAACACTCAAGGAAAAGAAACACGTCTAGGAAGTAGTTCTGAGTTCTGACCGACCTCGGGATGCTCATACTTTAGATACTTCATTTCCTATTAAGTATAATGCATGAGAAAGCCAATATTCGCGTAAAAAAAACTTAGGCCCTGTAGTTACAGAATCAAATGATTTAAGAGTAAATTATTTTGATTTTTAAAAGATATACTTTATTTTAATTTAATTTTTAAAAGATTAATTTTTTTATTTTGCCTTTCAAAAAACATTCGCATGTTAATTATTATTTTAAATTACTGTAATATTGTTTAGTCATGTTAGTTATTTTACTTTGTTATAAAACTATTTAAGCATTCTTATAAATCTTTTTTTTAATGATGAATTCAAGATTTTAATCTTATATATTTTAGAGATTAAAATAATAATTTTCTGATAATTTAATTGTAACTACATTGGAGTAAATTATAAGCGGAAATTCAATTAATCTATCACGGTTGGTAAAGGTAAACAAGAAAACCATACTCATGCTTAGGTCAATGTTATTAACAACAATAGCATAGGCACAGCTACGGAAATTTCCTTCCGTCTTCAAAAGCACTTAAAAAGTCAGTAGCAAAACATCTTTGACATACATAAACGACCAGCACTGCTTTAAAAGTTAATTTTCCAATCATTTCAGATAATGTTCTTATACACAATTTCGGAGTAACGAAGTAGTATTCACCTTCGTAAATTCATCTCCGTATAGAAGGGAAATTCAAATCCTAAAATGACAACATTTTTAAGACAAGCGAGGATCCTTTGAAAGAAATTCTATCTGATTCAACCTTCCTCTCCAAACTCCTTAGTAAATCTCTCATGAACCTCAAGGTCAGCTTTGCTTATTGTAGGCCTTTGTCTAGCCAGCACCTTGTCAAAATCTGTTCTCGTAATAGGAGGTGGAAGGATCTGCCAACATTTTTTAAAGCATTTATCACTTTCTCACTTGAAAGAAATACAGAACAAACTGTCCAGCACAAAAATATTACTACACTGCTTATAGGAAGAACTGCTGCAATCAGAATCAGTAGCATCATACATACCTTAGAAGCGAGTCCTTTTGCAGCAAGCTCCTGCATTGTGATTTGTACTGCATCCTGTTGCTTTGGTCCACAAGGGATCCACATTCCCTCGGAACTCTTGAAGAAATACATGGCATCTTGGGTTTTACGTACAGGTTCAAATAAAACATCCTTGACCTGACAAGGGGGAGAATTTCAAAACCTTTTAGTTAGAATTCATCTTAATAAAAAAAATGATTAAAACCTTTAATTTCATACACGAGTCAAACTTACACAAACAGATATATCTGAACCCGAAAATCCTTCTGTCCTACGAGCCAAGTGTTCAAAATCACTTTCACTCAAGTTATGAGGAGTATCTCCCAAATGCACCTGTCCAATTTATCAAACCACAATAAAAACCCAGAATCAATTCCTATATTCCCACATCCTGATAAACCCTATCATACACATAACTAAGTATATTGCACTTGCCTTGAACATGTGTTGGCGAGCCTTCAAATCTGGTAGAGGAATGTATATTCGCTTATCAAATCGTCGCCTTATTGCCTAAAATTACAATTTGATTAGTCTAAACAACATTATCCTGTTGTCTCAATAGAAAATCATATAAACAAACTAATTTTCTTATAACCTGATCAAGGGCATAGGGTGTATTAGTTGCTGCAAGAACGAGAACTTTCTGATCATTGTTTCCTACACCCTGCAATTTAAGAAGGAAAAAACCCCATTCTACATTATCTTTGGATAAAAGGAAAAAGGAGATATTGAAAGCCTTAGCTCCTGTGTTTTAATAAGATCATTTCAATACAGAAGCAATTTATGTTCAGAAAAGAAAATTATCCTTAGGCATTGAAATATTGAAAAACTGAGAGAGACTACATTAAATAATATGATATGACAGACATATTTCAACAATTAAATACATTTTGGGGGAAAAAATAAGACAGTGGAGAAAATATTGAAAAACAAATAAAATACAATTAGAAACCAATATAGTGCAGCAAAACAGTAAAATGGATACTTTAGACATGAATAATGATGTGACAGAACAAATTGAAAAGCACATGCAACTTTTTAGATTCCTAAAGACCAGCAATCAAGTTACCTTAAAAAAAATTCTAGATGCTCAAATAAAGTACAATAACCAAGGCTATCATTGTCTAGTCAAACCAAGTGATCATGTAAACCAAAAAAAGTGAATAACTGCAACTGCTTACTCATACAATTAAAAGTTGTTTAAAAAAATAGTGTACATATATATATATCAAGATGTGAGGTAATATAGAAGATGATGGAACACTAACAATATGGGTGCACAACAAATACCAAGGATAAGAACATCAAAAAGCTATTTCATGGCCGCTTTTTACTACTTCTGAGGGTTGTTTCAATCAGTAATTAAATGCTGCAATAGTTCAGTCACTTGAGTATAAACAAAATGACAAACTAAAAAAAAAATTTTCAAAAAAAAGGAAAACTGATGCATTGCACAAACATTATGAACTCCACAATGACCGATCAATGATTGCCACATAAAGTACAATAAAAAAAAATGTCAACTAATATAACAGAAGTTTCATCAAGTTTGTTCCACTATTCAACTACAATGTGTTCAAATGCTGAAACAACAAAAACTTTGGCAGGGATTGGTTAAAATGAAGGCTTGGTTTGGCTTGTCTGCTGCTAAACAAAAGATCGAAAATGCAAGATGAATTAAAAAGCACCCCCACAACTTGAAAGCAATTGTATCATATGCTCAGATGAAACCCAAGAAACCCTACCTTTATGAACGAATGATAAGACAATCGTGACTCAATCAGGTCAATAAATATGGCCTTAAGGAATCAAAATTATCCCAGTACCTGACCCATGCATGCAAATATAAAAACTGGAATTAAGTTTCTTGTTGTTGATACTCTGTAATGCAATTTATAAGTCAATTTACAAAAGAGGCTATCATGCTCATCAACAGCTCCCCACCAAAAATCTATTACCTGCATCTGCACTAAAAGTTCAGTTTTGATTCTTCTCGAAGCTTCACTCTCATTGCCTTCTCCACGCTGACCACATAGAGAATCTATTTCATCAACAAATATGATGGAAGGAGCACTTTCTCGAGCCATTTGGAAAAGGTTTGAAACTAGTTTTTCACTTTCACCCATCCACTTAGAAACCAGGTCTGACGAAGAAACACTGGAGAAAATCAAAGAATTAAAATATGCTTGCAAAATCACACCCATTAATGAACCTGATGAAGGTACCTAAATTCATCATGCAAATACGGCCAAGTGCAGTATCATAATCAAATCACTCATTAAGACATTAGCAATCTTCCCACATAAGACTTTAATAGATTTATAAGTTATAACTCAAGCCACCAGTTTACTTAAGCCAAAACCACTAGAGAATGCTAGCAATAATACTACACTAATACAAAAAGCTCCAAGATCCTTGAAATGAACTACCATAAACTAAAAATAGTTGATTACACAAAATTTAAATAGTACAATATATTTCAAGAGATAGATATTACCTGAAAAATGTGGAGTCAGCTTCAGTTGCGACAGCCTTGGCCAAATATGATTTCCCTGTCCCAGGTGGCCCATACAACAAAAATGCTCTCCACGGCCGTCTTTTACCTGAAAGAGACCAAGATTAATATTATATATATATACACACACACACACACACACATATATATATATATACCATATAAGGGAGTAAAACATCCCCTGCTCCTAAAACGTGAACTCAGACAAGTTCCAACTTGTTTTAAAATTCTTTTCTTTATATAACCCCTTGTTTTAAAATTTAAATTTACATATCAGAAAATGCAACCAAAGAAACAATTATCTTAGCTTGCTATAGATAGTAAACGTACACTTGGAGCACACTAAAATTGTTATTAAAAAGTCTTGACACCCCTCGGCAAAATACTAGGATAGTGATCAATGCAAAACATAAAATGCTTCTGGTTCTTTAATAGCATTACTAGCAGGAAGATAGAGGTCACCGATCATAACTCATAAGTAATAAGTTAAGTAATCAATTGAGAGAATGACATGATCAAATGCAGAGTCTGGGTGATGGTCATCTATATTGTTCTCTTAGGTTTATCTAGCAATTAATATTGAGGTGGCAATCATGATTAGCATTTCATTGCAACGGGCTAGCACTGGCTATGATCTAATATAATCAGCAACCACGCAAACTAACCTGTGAAGAATTGCGGGAACTTCACAGGTAAAATAACCGCCTCCTGCAAGGCTTGCTTCGCGCTCTCCAAACCAGCAACGTCGTTCCACTTCACATTGGGTTTTTCCCGAATGATGGCTGAATTCAGTCCGGCCCTCAGCTTTGCCTGCTCCGGATCCTCCCCATCTCCTTCCCCATCTTTAGGCTTCGTCTTGGGCCGCGTAGCTACTGCAGCATCCCCATTGGACGCCGGGCCAGGCCCTCCGTCATCAAGAACAGCTCGGATCTCCTCTGCCCGCCGAAGATACTCGGTGAATTTCTGGGTAATCGCTTCTTTAATCTTGGGATTTTTCTCGTACTTCAAATGGGTCTTGAAGTATTCCAAAGCATTCATATACAGAGGAAACGCTTTTGCGTAATTCCCAGCATTGTCTTCCTGCACGGCTTGTTTCACGTACTCTATCGCCTGCTCCTTAAAGTTGCTATACATCTTCTGCCTCCGACCAAAAGCATAGACGAATGAAATTAAAACCAAAAGAATGAAAACTTAGTTGGCGAACGAGAACCCTAGAGCTGCAATAAAATAATTTCAGGGAATAGATGGAAAGAAACTCCGATCGGTCTCCGAAATCTTATTGGGGGTATTACTAAGGAGGATCTGATCGGAAGTGAGGGGTTAGAAGCAAAGATGATCTGAGAAGTTTTGTGTCAAAAGGACGCGTTTCGATGAAGGAGGGTGTCGTAGGCAGGGCGACACCACACAAAGAAGATTCTGTGTGTGGGAACTTTACGACGAATACCGAGTGTGGAATTTTCACCTGCGGGATGCGTCATGCGTTGCGTTCGGGTGTCGCTAAGTATATCGTTTTTTCAATGAACCTAAAAAGATTGCATTAATTAAAAACAACGTGCATTTGAATTTTGAAATTAAAAGGCTAAATAATTATATTTTAGGATAATTTAACCACTAAGTTTATGAATAAATAAACTCATTTCACAAGAGAACAAATTAGTGGTTGTTTTTAAGAAATTTTTATATATTTTATTTTAATTAAAAAATAATTATAAATATATAAATAACTATATATATAAATATGATCTATGTAATAAATACAAATACACTGGATCAAAAATATCCAATACAAACACAAATTTTAAAAAATCAAAGACATCAAGTAATTAACTTAATAAAACATAAAAAAGATAGACACAAAACTAAACATTTACTAAGGAAATGACATATAGAAATAGAGGTAGTTAATCAAGCACAATAACCGTCCGTATATAGAAAAACATATTTGTATATAAACCAAAAATTAGCAACTAGTAATTCATTATTTCATTAGCTTAAACCCAAACACATTACACAAAATAATATAACACAACATTTCTGAACTTTGAGCACTATAAATAAGAAAAAAACAACAATAAAATCAGTCAATACTCAAATTAGTAGTATATCTTGATGGACAATAGATGCTAACAAATATGGGAGTAGAGAAACTCAAACAATGGGGTACATTTTCTTTATAGCATGAAACACACTTAAAAGAGAGATTTTGATATCATTCATAATTGTAAGACAAAGCAACATATCAACGTTTTACTTATATATGCCTGTGAAAATTCACCTCAATTTTTTTTCTCTACAATTGGAGTATTAGACTCAAATAATTTTGCCATCGGACACTGTAACATCTATTGCATTATAGAAAAGAAAAAATAAAGACAATAGGAGAAAACTCTCATCCTATGGGAGAGAAAAAAAAAATTCATTTTCAATGAGAAAAATTACTCCCTCCCTGTATGGGAGAGAGGATAAATTACCTTAGAAAGAAAAAAATAAAATAAAAGAAAGCATTTGAATATTTTATGCCTAGAAACTATAATAGAGAATCTAATTTTTATAATCTTTATTTTCTTTCTCTCATCTCATCACATCACATATTTTATCTTATATTTTATATTACATAATATATAATTTTTTAAACCAATGACTAAAAGACTCCAAATAATATAGATAATGACCACTTTGGACTTTTTATTATTAGTTTCTAAAATTATATATTATATTATATAAAAATAAAATATACGATTTGAAAAAAGAATATAAAAAAGATAAATTAAGAATAATATAAAATTGTTTAAATTATTATTATTTAAATTTATTATTTTAAAATAAGATAATTTTTACTTTATATTTCAAAAATTGACATGCACTTTAACTTTAGTACAAGTAAAACCTATAGTAATATATAATAAATACAAATTACAAAAAATAAAACTACAAGAATCTACTTATAACAGTTGTGAATCAAATATTCTATTTAATTTTTTAATTAAAAAAGTTAATTATGGATTCTTTAAAATAATTATAGTATAAATGTAATAGGTAATTAGAATTTTTAAAGCAGGCAAATTCATTTAGCCCGTAAAATGGGCAAATTTATGAAGAGAAAAATTGATCCATTTAGCCCACAAGATAAACGGGTCAAGGGTGAGTCGACTTGTCAAAAATTAAAAAAATTCATAAAGAGAAAATTTTAAAAATTAATATAAATTATTTGAAGGAAAAAGCATATTTTATGCCTCTAAATCTTACATTGATATTTAATTTTGTCTCTAAAATTTTTATTAGATCAAATTTATCTTTAAAATTTTGAATTACAATCGATTTTTTCTCACAATTTAACATCATCCAAATTACTAATAGATGACATGACATTTGATGTGCAATGTTAAAACTTAAAATATTAGATAAAAAAAAATGTTAACTCACAAATTTTAAAAACATATTTAATAATACATTAAAACTTTAAAAATTCATTTGATAATAAATTTTAAGAGTATAAATAAAATTTTAACAATAATTAAATACTAAACTAAAGCATATATTCTCATATTATTGCATTTACACTCTCACTCACTATTAAACATGTCAAAATTGAGTTTAATAGCTTTAATTTTGACTTGACATTTTTTTTTAAACATAGTATCTTTGAATAGATTTAATAAAAAAAAAAAACTCTGCAACATTCGTGACATTTAGATTTTCAATGAAAGAATTTTGCAGATTAACGCAAAGAACTTTATTATTAACGGCAATAAGAGACAAAATTGGTAAAACCTCGATTGATATACCAAAAATAAGTATAGCAAATATTATAATATCTTACATCAAGATATTTTATATTATAGTATATAATAATATTTGATATCACGTTGTACCAAGCCCTTCTTATTTACACAATTACAAGTGAAACAATAATTAAGTGGACTAACATAATTTAAATCATGAATAGTGTTTTACTATTTATTCCAAAAAAAAATTACTTTATTAACTAAAAATCTACCAATATAAATATTATTTTTATTTTTTTCTATTTAATCTTAAATGTGAGACTTATTTTCTATATATAAAAAAAGAAATTATTATAATGTATGAAACTACAATAATGATATTTTTATTTTTTATCTTTATTTCTATTTATCATTGTTTTAATGGGTCGCAACTGGGAACAACATGGGCACTATAAAATAAGACAAAAACTTTGGTGAGGTGAAAAAAAAAAGAGAGAAATAAATTAAAATTTTATTATATATCTACTTATTATTTTTTCTTTCTTTCTCAATATTACACTATTTCATCAAAATTTTCATTTCATGAAATCTGTACTCATAAAATAGAGTAGCGTACTGCAATTCTCCTTTTTAGGTCTACAAAAAATATTTCTTTTATACAATCAATTATCATGTGAAATCTTTGAAGTTTTCTTTTCGTAAATTAAGCATTGCATTAAAAAATAGACAAGGGTGACAAGAACTGTTATAAGATTTGAGGATACAACAAAAGGAATCGAAATGCCTTATTCTACAGGAGCAAACAATCTCCATAGATAAGTTTCAAAAACATTTGTCAAAAATACAGGCACTGAAACAAAAATCAAATCTATTGATCTGTTGGTAAAGGTTTGCTTTACCAAACCGTCCGTGCAATTATTTCCCTCCCTATGAATATGCCTAATGACCACTTGGTTGAACTCGAGAAGGTAGGACCTGTATAAATCAAAGAGAGGCAAAAAGTGATGAGTTTGCATCAAATTTGGATATTTCATTAGGCTTACCACTGAAGTACAATCCGACTCAATGACAAGATTTTTGCAATTTAACTCCTTAGCAAATTTAAGTCAGCAAGCATTTTTGTACCCTCTCCCCAAGAATTTGGAAGCTCCCTTGACCCAGCCACCATTACTGTCTCGAATTACACAACCCGCTGCCATACGCCCTGTACTATTATTATAGACCCCATCAGTTTTTAATTTAATCCAGCCGAGAGGCAGAGGCTCTCACCCTGTATGTTTTATAGGATACAAATTATGTGAGTTCAGTTTATTTTTTAGGCAGTAGAATTCAACTGCTCTTGCTCTGGCTGAATTGGCAATATTAGAGGGGATGAAATCCATATTTTCAAATACCTTCTTATTCCTAGCAGACCATAAGTGCCAACGAAGATATATGAAAAGGGTCCCTGTAGGGATATTTATGGAATAAGAGAGTATAGATTAGACTAAATTCTTTTTAACTCATTCATAAAAATTTGGATCTAGAGTAAGTTGGATGAAATTTTATGCTATTTTTCAAACTTGAACTGATTGCATACACTCCCTAAACAAGTGCTGAGCATTCTCAACCTGATTGTGACACAAGGGACAGTAATCTGTTATGGGGATTCCCCTTCTAACCAGGTTTTCTCTGCAAGGAATTCCATCCCAAAGGAGTTTCCAAATGAAGTATTTATACCGATTGTGACATTGTAAGCTCCAAATCCAATTGTAGCTCACCTGTCCTGTTAACTTATCCAAACTAGAAGATGCAATGAGATAAGCAGATTGAAGATCAAATTGACCATTTAGTTTAGGCTTCCAAGCTAAAGTGTCTTCTTTATTTGAAAGGAAGTTAATAGGGGTGGCTATTATGGAGTCCTTAGTAAGTGTAGGAAATTCAAATGGGATTTTGTTCCAATCCCAATTACCAATAGCATCTAGCACTTGGTTGACTGTCAAATTAAAATCCCCTCTCAAGAGAGGGCCAGTTATTAACTTCTTTAAAGGGCTTAGTTCAGTCCAAGAATCCTTCCAAAAATTAACATTTCTTCCAGAGTTAATTGGCCAACCCATTCCCTTCTTACAGAGATTTCTCCCCTAAGTTAGAAATTTTCCAAACCACTTTGGATTTCCTATTAATTTCACAAACTAAAGCCTAATTTTTTCTTTTTCCCTGCTAAGATCTCCATTCTAATTTTTCTAAGAAATCAAGGTCCCTCTCATGGGTCTTAGTAATGCCCAGACCCGCCAGTTTCTTTGGAAGACAAATTTTTTCCCATCCAACCAAATGAATATTTTTCCTTCCCGATTTTGTGCTTCAAAGAACATTTATGTGAATTTTGTCTATTTCTTTACACACTAAGATAGGGAA
Organism: Senna siamea; assembly: GCA_031216115.1. NCBI lineage: Eukaryota > Viridiplantae > Streptophyta > Magnoliopsida > Fabales > Fabaceae > Senna > Senna siamea. Next base: position 19,787,045 of record CM062356.1, read on the forward strand.
GGGAAGACACTGCATATAGTAGCTATAGATGGAAGATGTTACAACAGAGATAAGAGTGACTTTACCAGCTACAGAGAGAAATTTTGCTTTCCATGACTCAATTCTGTTTTGGATTTTATTTATAATTTCATCATAGTCACCCTCTCAACCTCCTCTACCCAAGGGAAATCCCAAATAGCTACCAAGGTTGCTAGTTTCTTTGAAGCCTAGGATATTTTTGGCTGAAGTTTAGCCTGCAGCGGGGTTTTAAGGGAAAACCAGATGGAGGATTTACTTTGGCTGATAGTGAGACTTGAACGGTTAAAGAAAAAATCAAGGGAGTGCTTAATAGCATGAATACTCTCATTGTCGACTCTAGCAAACACTAACATATCATCGGCATAGAGGAGATGGGAAAAACTCATATTTTTAATTTTAAACTGGTCTCCACTTCTTACTTTGCACCTCTATTTATATAAGTTGGGAAAGGATTTCCATACAAAGTATAAAGATATATGGAGATAGAGGGTCCCTTGACAAATACCTCTCTTTGGGCAGATTTGGTTTGACAACCCCCTATTAACAAGAACTGTGTGTTTAACTGTGAAGACACAGGACCATAATATCAATCAAAACCCTAGGGAAATTGAATTTTCATAACGTATCTTCTGTGAATTCCTAGCTGAGTTTGTTATAGGCCTTTTCAAGATCCAATTTTATTACCATCCTCCCAAATTTTGCTCTTTTCCTCCTTCAAAATTTTTGAATCTCTAAACTTACCCTAGTTTATTTTAAAGATTTAAAATATTTTTTAAATTATAATTTATTTTCTTATAAATTCATAAAAAATTATATAAATTTTAAATATTTGATCAACATAAAATCTTAAAAAGTATCTATATTAATATTAAAATTAAATTATTTTATTAAAAAAATTCAAACAAATAACATAATAGAATAAATTATATATATGTATTTATAATATACAAATAATATTTAAATAATTTATCTATATTAAAATATCTTTGAAGTCTTTTAATAAGTAGTCTCACAAAATATATATTATATAATATAAAATTTAATAAGCGTTTGGTATGGTGTCATTTTGATAGTGTCATCTTAGATAACATAGTTGGATAATATTATTTATTATAATGTTATCTGATAACACAGTGATATCTGAGATAACATTGTGTCATTAAATGATATTAAAAGTAAAAATCTTATGTCATCTCACATGACACTATTGAGTAGGATATATTTTTTTATTGTACCAACTTTACTTATATTATATTGTATTTATTTTTTAATTTAAATTAATAAATTCACTTTTTTTTTGCTTTTTCTTCCAACTTTATTTTAATAATATGAACTAATGGTTAGTTTTTTTTAATTTAAAGTTAATCATTAATTTTTTTAAGGTTTTTTTAATTTAAAGTTAATTATGAATTTTTTTAATAATCATAATATAAATATGATATGATATTTATTTAAATTTATTACAGTAGATTTAGAAATTACAAAAACAAATGACATTGATTAGCACAAATAAAAAAAATTTGCATATTATATCAGTGTCATCTAAGATGTCATTTATTGATATACCAAATACTATCATGGATACCGTGATATGTAAGATTACACTATAAGGATTTCATATTATCCAAGATAACATTGTATTGTAGATGACGTTGTATTAAATGACCCTTAAAATAAAATATGTGACATAAAGAGATGAAAGAGATAAAGTAAATATAGTGAAATGTTGAAAGAGAATAGTAAAAATTTAAATAATTTATCATTATTTAATTTATTATTTTCAAATCTCATAATTATTATTTTGTAATATATTTCAAAAAATAAAGAAAAATGACATGTACTTTTATGCATACTAAACATCTAGTATATAATAAGTCTAAGTCCAAGTTAGGGGTCTAGATCCTCTACAGTTAAAAATTAGTATATTTTTGTACCTTAGAAAGAAATAAAAAGAAAAAAGATTGGTCCTTAATATATTCAGTGTAGATTCTTTGTTTTTTCTATCTCTCTCTTATTGTAAATAACTATTACAAAAATTAAATATAAAAGATTCAAAATATCAAGTTAAATACCATCTTTCATAGAGTTAGACTTAAACCTATAAAAGTTTTTAAAATAATTTTTATATTTAAAATAATTTTTTTTAATACTCAAATTCAAATCCAAACTTAAAGAATAAGTTTTACGAATAATTGTTGAATATAAATATTTTAATCATTTCTGCCAACAACATAACTACTTATATATTATTTTTGGTATTAAATAAACATATTATTTATTCAAATTACTTATCATATATTATCTATATATTAGTATACTATCTAAGTATCTATGTATTATATTGATGTTGATTTATAAAATTATATAATATATTATATAAAATAAAATATAAAATATAAAAAATTAAGAAAAAATAAATATAATAAAAGTTGAAAGTGACCTTATTATTATTATTATTTAATTTTATTATTTTGAAATATACAATTTATTTTAAATCTTATATTTAAAAAATAACATGTATATTAAACTATTAAGGTGTTTAGTACATTATCATTCTAATAGTATTATCTTAGATAACACGGTATCTTAAATCAAATAATACTATTGATAACATTATTTATTATAGTGTTGTGGATAACACTGTGTTATCACATTACACTAAAAAGAGCGTTATCCTATAATGTGAAAAATATTGTGTCATCTTACAAAATACTATTATGTGAAATTTTTTTTAATGTATCAATTTATCCATATTATAGTTTATTAATTTTTTAACCTAAATTAATAATATCATTATTTTTTTTTCTACTTTTTCTTCTCACTATTTCTTACTTGATGCATTCAAGAATAAGTTTGTGTTAGAGCATTTAGGATAGCAACATTCAAATGTTTATAGGTACAACTTTGACTTTTGATTTCTTTTCATTTAGATAGTTGTTTAAATTACTTTGTTGGATATTTTTAGTTACATTAAATTTTTTGATTATGTAATATTTAATCAATATGTTATTCTAATAATATGAACTAAAGGTTAGTTTTTTAATTTAAAGCTAATTATGATTTGTTTTTAAATATTCATAGTATAAATATAATAGATAATTTATTTAAATTTATAAGGATTGATTTGAAAATTGTAAAGAAAAATGACATTGATTAGTATAAACAACCGACATTTGCATTTTATATCATTCTCATCAAAGATGTCATCAATTGACATACCAAATATAAGTATCATGAATATTATGATATCTATATCACATTATAAAATATTATGTTATGCAAGATAACATGGTATTTAAAATCTCTTGCATGCAAATTGACATAGTGCAAGTATACATTGTTAACAAACAGTATAGTAATGAATCAAGAATATTGTCTTCCAAGAATTTCGGTCAAAGTTGGACTAAGTATCAATGTTATCGTATTCATCTTATTCAAACAACAATAAATGTTCAATTTAAGGGAAATATATAAAACATCAAAATAAAATCACAATGCTAATAAGATAAACCATATGAAAGAAACCATTAAGATTATAGTTTAACATCACATTTCAATTGTGATAAAACTACTCCTTTCAATATATTTCAATGTTTAAAAGTTATCCTTAGTCTTTATATTCATTATAAAAATCTTCTAATTTTTTATAAATCATATTTCTCTAATTCAATTTCTTATATTTCTATGCATAAAGTTTAACTAATTATAATACCAAAAGATCCATTGATATATTCCTATCTTTTGGGTGAATCTAGTTAGTTCTACAAATAATTAACTAAGAATAAATGATATTTAACCGTAGGACTAAATTCAAGTATATTTTCCAAGAGTAATTCAGATTCTCATAATTTTTTTAATCGACGATTAAGCAAAAAGAGTACAATGCAAAATAAGTTGAATAAACACTATAAATGTTTAATAAAGAAAGAGAGAGTAATAATATTCAAAATTTACATACTAAGAGTTATAATCTTAAGAATAAAAGAGTTTAACATAACATATTTACAAGAAACATCAGCCTAAAATCAAAAAACAAAGTAAACTCATGATAAAAAGGAAAGAGAAAGAAGGAACTCCGTTTTCAAAGTTCAAATGGGTCTTCTTTGCTTTTGAGTCTACTTCAATCGACCTTAGACCTTATTTTTCTCTTGAAGTTTTACTCCTTTTCGTGTCCCTACTCTTAAGTTCCCTTTCAAAATCCTAGCAAAATTCCTTTTATAACCCAAAATCCCCTAAATGGAATTGCCCTTAAAGATGTTCTGCAAGGTGCCACAATTTGGTGTTAATGCTTCAAGTCTCTTGACTTTGCACTTGGAGATCAAGCTTTGGAGTAAGATTGGCTTGAACTTGTTAGAATTTGTATAGAGCATTACGCACAATTTGACATCTTGACATCAAATTCTCGTGTCAAGGCTTCAAGTTTGACTTTCTTATGTGGTGTTGAATTGAATCACGCTTTAACTTTAGATTTTGACATTAATGTTTGGGCTCTAGAACTTTATTAATTTTTTTTTTTTACTTTTTAAGGTATACAAAAATGTTTAACCACCACAAATAACTTGCAAATTAAAGAAAGCACATTTAAAAAATATTAAATAACATTTGCACTTGGAGATCAAGCCTTGGAGTAAGATTGGCTTGAACTTGTTAGAATTTGTATAGAGCATTACACACAATTTGACATCTTGACTCAAATTCTTGTGTCAAAGCTTCAAGTTTGACTTTTTTATGTGGTGTTGCATTAAATCATGTTTTAACTTTAGATTTTGACATTAATTTTTGGGCTCTTGAATTTTATTAATTTTTTTTACTTTTTAAAGCATACAAAAATGTTCAACCTATAACACCCCCAATTTCAAAGCCATATTTAAAATATTATTTATTGAAAAATCCTTCACTTAAGAAACTGGCGTGTTATATACACTTCTATCCTTTATTTCTTACCTGAGTTCTTTAAATATCCATTTATAGTATACATTTCATTAGGTTCGGATCCTTACTCAGGTATCATATCAATTATCAATACAGCGGAAGTCTAATAATCATACACCATAATCCATAAAAATTCAGGATAAATTTAAACTTTTTCCTTTACATACATTTACATCCAGTTCAACGTGACAACGTTGTTACATATACTGCAGGATATATGTAGTTTTCTTGCTTTCATATGGTAAGGAGGCAACAAACCTGCCACTCATACCCTTTTTAACTATTTTTCATAAACCTGATATGTATGCCTTACATATCCATATACTTATATGTATTTCTAGCATAATATATATCATTCCATTTCTTGGGATGGGTAGCTAATCCCTTCTGTCTTGTAGTACCATAATGGTCCTAGTCATCTGATACATACCAGAAAATAATGAGAAAATAATTTCTCAGTAGCTACGCATTCCACATTTCATTTCTGAGCTATGGTATGTACCACCGTATGGGTACGGAAAACAATTTACATTCCTTATTCTTAAATTCCATCATTTCTAGGAAATGCTATAAATAAACCAATCAGCTGTATAGGATGAAGTTTATGAGGTATATCAATAATATATCAGTTATAAAATAAAAACAAGATCAATTTAGGTCACAATCATAGTTCACCATATACCGCTTTAGTACCATAATCGTGAAAGTACATTCATTAAATTTCCATTCAGCCATAGATAATTTAGGAGAAACAACATTTACCATTCATGGAAAACTGCATTATTTATAAGGAAAATAAACATTCACATTTGGCTAAATGCCATATTTTCAATTCAGAGAGACACAAGAGTATCTAAGTATAAATTACTCCACATACTACAGCGTGCATGAATGAGATAGCCGCTCTATCAAGTGTGTGACAATTACGCCTTTGGTACATCTGAGGCGTGCCTCAGTGGATCCGAGTACCCATTCACATTCAGTTATCATGTCATAAAGACAGATCTAAGTGGGAATTTCTCCCAGGTTCACCAAACTAAGCTCATGGAATCACCGTTATTCACACAGATCATCTTCTCCCGCTTTATGGGCGTTCATGATGCCATAGATCACCACAACCTACATTATGGATCATTTCCCAAGATGCTATTTCCTATATATATCAACTAGGATGATTAGGCTTAATCCCATAATTTTGCCAAATTTTAAGTAAATGTCCCTTGTTCAATTGGCCATCTAGGTTACACTAACTTAGAATTCACAATCATCACAGCGTTTTTGAAATTCTTTCATTCCGAGCGGATGTTTCACCATCCAAATTTATGATACAACCGTGGAATGTCCAACGGCCGTCCCATACCGACAATTGGTCACTCGGTTATAAGCCTATCTATCCTAGAACATATATTGGAATTACTTCCTCTATGTTTCTCTTTATTGAACATTCAAATATTTTCCTTCCATTCAATATTTTCCAATACCATGCTATGTTTTTCCTTATCTATGTCATAAATCAATCCTTTTCTTTCCTCATTCATGATGATACTATCATTCTCACTTTCTAAAAAGAAAACCTTTAAATCTCAATAACAATTCCATTCTTGAATTTGTATAAAAAGGAAGGTTCATTCTTGGTCAAGAGAAATCCTTAAGAAATTTAAGATTTTCATACTTAACAATTTCTATTTGTCACTCTTGCCATATAATAAGCAAAATAAATTTACTTTTCCTTCCCATTTACACTAAATTCCCTTTTTCACATTTTATTGCATTTAAAGGGTTTCAAAGTTGAACCTTTTCCATTTCCTACTTATTATTCCATTTTCCCCTTTCTCACCTAATTATACATACCCAAGGTGTGTATAATCATTGTCTCCCACACTTAAACATGCACACAAATTGCTAGAATTGCCAAGATTGCACAAAATATTCATTAAAATTTAATTGCAACGTCATATTATTTCCTTTGTATACTTTGACCAATTTCATTACATTTTTGTACAAGATTTTCCATAAATATTTCTATGTCCTAAAATTGGTCAAGTAGGCTACATGAAATTTAATGAGATCATTTTGCATAAAAATAATTGCCAATTAATCTTGTTTCAACCAAGACACACACATAGAAATTTTAGCACACTTTCTTCACCAAAAACATGTATACTCTTGGTCAAGGTGGGATTTTTAGGCAAAATTGGGCATTTCAACCAATTGACAATTATTCTACCCTCCATTGGCCATAACTTGAATTACCAATAAGCTAATTTAAAATTTTTCAAACAATTTTCAAAATATCATTTTGCTAGCCATGGCCTAAAGAGGCATTTTGTGCAAAAATCATCATTTTTCATATAATCATTTCTTTAATCCCATTTTCATCATCTATAAACCATCAATCACCATCTATCCATAACAATCAAGGCAAAACAAACAATTTGGCATGACATTCATGAATTTGGGGTTTTAGGGCAAATGAAACAAAATTGGGAAATGAACATAAACACTTTCATAATTGAAATTAACCATCACAAACAACTCCATACTACTTTCTAAGCATTAATCCATAGAAATTTTGAGAATTTAAGAATGTAAACTTAAAAACATCACTATTTATGTACTGTTCATTCAGCCATGAAAATCTCAAAAGCTTGGAAAAATCCATTAAAACATGAAATAAGTGATGAAAGAATGCTAAGCTACCTTGATTTGCAATTTTGGTGGATAAACCTTGAAGTTTCCTTGCTTTTTCTCCCTTTTCTCCCTTATGAAGCCTATGTTATTTCTCCCTTCCAAAAACCTTCACGTCGTCTTTGCTAAGGAGGAGAAGAAGAAGTAGTGTAACTTATTTAAATTGGCTAATATGACTATTTTGCCCTTGGTGGCAAAATGACCAAAATACCCTTCACTCTTTCCTTCTTAAAACCTTGACATGTAAGGGTATTTTAGAATTTTTAAAGTGTTTCTTTAGGTAAAATTTCCCTTATGTCCTTGTGATGAAATTACCTTTTTACCCTTGGTGTCAAAATTACCATTTTGCCCTTCATGGTAAAATGACCATTTTACCCCTCTTAAGTGCCGGACCAAATTTTTTTTTTTTTTTTTTTTGAAAAATTTTGGAAAAATATTCTAGAGGCAAAATCATAATTTTTCAGATAAAAATTAGTCATTTTATCTGATAAATAAATATTTTATTCTTATTTTCAAATAAAATTTTGACCGTTTTGCCCCTAAATATTTTTCTGGTAGCATTCATGACATTAGCACCATTTTCAAACCTCATAATTGTGTGCCATAAATGTACCTCAATTTGCGTGCTTACTATCAGGATATTTTGTGAAACAAATTTCCTTTCATTTTAGTCCCTAATCATTTCCTTTCAGTTTAGTCCTTCCTTTGTTTAAGGTAATACAAAATAATTTTTGGACTATTTTCAATGCATAAAAATATTGAGTCTAGGATTCTAAGACATACCTGATATCATAGAATTGAGGATATTACACAACCACCACCAATAACTTGCAAATTAAAGAAAACATATTTAAAAAATATTAAATAACATTTAAAAGATCTAAGAATAACTTAAAATCTATCTAAATAAAAATAAATTGAATAAACACATTAAAATTACTAACAAATAAACATTTATTAATTTATTTATTCAATACTGACACATAAAATTGACTCAAATAATTTTATTTTATAAAGTTATCAAGATCAAACTGTACCACACGGCTTGTTAGTGTATATATCACAACAATTATTAGTATATTATATAACTTATTTTTTTCTTCTATTCATATAATATATGATAAATATATAAAAAATAAAGAAAATAAAATTACAAGAAAGTGTGGTAGTGAGAAGTTGCGAGAAGAAAATTTGAGTAAAATGCCACTTCTCATTTTTTTAATTTAAAAATAAATTAAAAAATTTAACGTTCATTTTAGTGTCATTAGTCATTTATTAGTTCTTTTATTAACATAAATCACATTTATTTAAAATAACATTATAATCATATTAATAAAATTTAACACAATGAACAAATATTCATGAAAATAACCGAATAAAAATTTTAAATAAATTATAAAAATAAATTCCTTTTAGAGAAATGACAATTACTTAAAATAAAATATAAACAAAATTACAAAGAACCAATAAAGTAATTTAAACTAAAAAAACCAACATATAATACAAGAGAGCGTGTCTAAGTGTAACCTAAAAGGCTTCCAGAAGATTAATGGTCCCACACGCCGAGAAAGAGGCTTTATAAACCGTTTATCTATTGCGTAATAATGGACGGCTTCAAGCTTAACATACTTCATATTTTAGCGTTTGGTAGAAAAGAAAAGAAAAGAAAAAAAGAAATAGAGAGAGAGAGAGAAGAGCGTCTGGAACTTTCTTATAGGCACAGGAATCTGAGCGGACCGCCCTTGTTTATGTGGAGGTGCTTTTCTTTTGGAGTGCTTTCTTTTCAAATTTCTATTATTGGAGATTCTGCTTCTTTGTTTTCCTTTCAAGGCCAAACTCCCCAATACTCCTTTTCCTCGTCTAATCATCTTCGATTTCCCTTCTGCCTTAACACCCCAGAGGGGAAATCTTGGATTTTCATCTCCGAATCCTTTTAATACCCTTTCCATTAATCTCTAAATCGGCACTTTTGCAGATTCAATTCCAAATTCAAATTCAAATCCTCCCTATTGTTAACCATTCTATTCGTTTATTCCTTCTTTTTCGTTTCATCGAATCTTTGACTTGAGAATTGAGATATTAATTTCCCCTGGTTATTCCCCACAACGTAATCTTCTTTTTCATGGAAACAAACAGTTTTCACCTTTGAACTGGCAATTTTTTCTTTATATAATGATTAACGTTTTACATCGTTCCTCCTTACAGGTTGGGATATTCCTGAGAGCGATTCGAACAGATACGATCAAAGAAAATGGCAGAAGAACACAGATGCCAAGCTCCACGCCTATGCGCTAACAACTGTGGCTTCTTTGGAAGCCCAGCGACGCAAAACCTATGTTCCAAGTGCTATCGAGATTTGCAGCTCAAGGAACAACAATCCTCCTCCGCCAAGTTGGTTCTCAACCAATCCCTCACTCCTCCGTCGTCGACGGCGTCGCAACCGTCTTATTCACCTGAACCGGTCGTGGTTCCTTCGTCTTCTGCCGCACCTGATTCACCACGTGCCGCAGACGAGGGGAAGAACGGCTCTCCGTCGCCGCCGAGCCGTTGTGTAACATGCAGGCGGCGCGTGGGTATCACGGGGTTCAAGTGCAGGTGCGGATCCACATTCTGCGGGTCCCACCGGTACCCGGAACAGCATGGATGCGAGTTCGACTTCAAGGGCTTGGGTCGGGATCAGATCGCAAAGGCGAATCCGGTGGTGAAGGCGGAGAAGCTCGAAAAGATCTGAGAGAGAAGGTGGCGTGATCACGTCGCGTGCGGGCGTGTGGGAAAAGCATTCGGATCCGAAATCCGGGTCGGTGTTCGGATGGCCGGACTCAGTTACGGTGGTGGGTCGGGTCGGAAATCCTTATCGTTATCATGTACATGAATTTAGTAAACGTTTCAATTGTGACTCATTATAATCTTTGTGCTGAAGTTATTTGCTTTAGAATATTAATGTTTGTCGTCATTGTGGAGATAAATGAAAACAAATTCGCATTAGGAGTTGGTGAAACAATGAATGAAAGTTGCTTCCAGCTAGAATGACTATTAAAATATTAATCAGCCAAAAGACATGCTTGATTCAAATTTTAAAAGAAAATATTAACGGAATAGGCTTAAATGTAGATAGAGTAAAATAGATTTTCTTTTTTGAAATTATTTTTTTAGATTAAAAAATTATATTTTGAAATAAAAAATTATTATATTTTTATTTAAAATTTTAATTTCTAATAAAAAATATATCTAAACTCTTGGAGATAATTTTTTTTAAAAGTAAGAAGTTTAGAATATTATATTTTTATGTTTGATATAAAGATTAAAAAAATATTTTTATATTTTTAAAAATTTTTATTTTTATTTATAAGAATAAAAATTTTATATTTTTATGGTATACGAATATTTAAAAAAATATTTTAAAAAAATTAAACAAAATTCATAAAATTTTTAGAAATCATATTTTTTAAAATCACACTTTCAAGTCGTTAGTTTTATTCAACCTCTAATGCAGAATATTTTTATGACTAAATTGCCTTCTTTCAATAATGAATTAAGGCTGAAAAGTGTCTCCGTCTCTAATGTTTTATTTTAAGTTTTTTTATTATTATATAATATTTTTTAATTAAATTAAATTTAATTTGGAATTTCATTTAAAAGTTTTTATTTATAAATATACAAATAGTAAATATATTTATATTTGTATACTATAAAAATATAATAAATATTTTTTTATTTTTATATCAGTTTAGTACAATTATTTGTTATAAAAATTTATTTATTTATTTGAGTAGATAATAAAAGTGAATTTATATTTTCAGGAATTTGTTATTAAATTTTTTAATCATACAAACAGAACTTAAAAATAAAATTTTTAAAACATTTAATTACATTATATTAAATTAAAAAAAGAGATTTTTTTTTAAATAGAGAAAAGATCTAGAGAGTTTGACATCTAAAAAACTCCTAACGCTACAAATGATATAGAAATTAAATGATGTAACTTTTTTATTTAACAAACTATGTAATTCTATGATGCCAGGTTGTAAAAATTTAATTTAAAATTTTCATTTTATAATTCATTAAAGCCAAACTCTCTCTCCTCCTTCTCTCTGTTTTAAAAAAAAAAGTATTCTTTTTATAATTTAATATCATGTAATTAAAATTTTTATTTTTTATGTTGTATTTGTAAGATTAGAAAATTTAATAACAAATCCCAAAAAATCTAAATTCACTTTTATTATTTACTCAAATAAATATATAAATTTTTATAAAAAAATAATTGTACTAGACGGATATAAAAAATAAAAATTATTTATTATATTTTTATAGTATAAAAATAAAAATATTTTTAAAAATGTTAATATGATTGAAAATAAAAAAAATCAAATTTTTCCAAACAAAATTTCTTTTAAACATATTAATTTTCAACTTGCCCAATCAATCATAAAAAATAAGATCCAAAATATTCTTAACCAAATCCAGTCCTCAATATATGCTTATCTCTCAAATACACTTTGGAAAAAGAGAAACATATTATAGAAGTCTCTTATAAAAAAAATTTTCGTGGAAAACTTATTCCAATCAAAATTAGACTAATCCAAATAAATTAAGAACTTCTTGAATTCTGTGAACAAGAGATTAAAGATCTTAACAAAAATTGATTAAAAAAAGTAGAAATCTCTAATCATGTTATGCTTTTTATATCAATACAAATTTTGAAATAGAAAGGAAAAATTCTAAGCTTGTCATCAACTACAAACTTCTTAATCAAGTTTTGCAATGAATTAGGTATTTTATTTTAAACAAAACATATTTACTTAATTATCTACATTCAGCAAAAATATTTTCAAAATTTAATATAAAATCTGAATTTTAGTAAATTCAAATTAAAAAAGATAAATATAAAATAACTTTCACAATCCTATTTGGATAATATGAATAAAATGTGATATTATTTGGTCTCAAAAATGCTTATTTTGAATTTTAAAAAATATTTTTACTATTTATATATTTTTATAAATAAAATATTGAAAATAAAACATTAAAGAGGGAGCCATATTTTCAACCTTAATTCATTCTTGAAAAGAGGGCAATTTGGTCACAAAAATAATCTACATTGGAAGTCAAATAAAACTACGGGTTTGGATAATTTTTTTTATTATAAATTGAGGTTTTGAACTAATGTGTAATGACTTTTTAGTTCTTATTGAGGAGTATAACTTTATAAATTAGAGAGAAGGGAAGTGTAATTTTAGTATCGATTAAGAAAGAAAAGTATAATTTACTTACGAAATTATTTATATATTTATTATTTAATTTTTTAATTAAAATAAAGTATGTCAAATATTTTTTTAAAAAAATTAATTATAAAAAATTAGTTATATAAATTATATATATATCAGTATCTAATTAAAAAAATTTATAATAAAAATATAAAAATTACACTTAACATTTTTTTTAATATGAATGTTGTCTCATCAAATAAAATTATTATTATAGATTTTATACTTTGGATCAATTTTTAATTAAGTTTTGAAAATTAAAAAAATTATGTTAGTTTTTACAATTTCAAAATTTTAATTTTAATTTTTTAGTTAATCTTTTTTTTTTTCAAAATTTTATTATATTTGCTCATGTCCACTATTTATATTATTTTAATACTTTAAATGTGTTTTATTTATATCAATAAAAAGTAAAAATATTATGTAAAAATGATTTATAAATATTTTAATATTTAGGGTGTTAAAAATTAAGATGGTACAAAATTAGTACGTCAACAAAATTAAATAAGATATTGACAAAATTTTAATAGTGATAGCTAAATTAAAATTTTTAAGGAACTTTATTGACTAGAAACGACCCAAATGGCTCGTCTTTAAGTATGGAACAAGCAAGCAATTATTCATTTCATAAAAGCCCGAGGTTCAAGTTTGGACTTTGGGTGTACAAGATGCTGTTAGTGTTTGAAAATTTATTTAATATTTTTATGATGGTTGGATAAAATAAACATAAAATTTTTTAAAAATTATCTATTGTATATATTTTAAATAATATATGACTGGTTTTTTTTAATTATATATCAATCTAATTTTTTATAAATAAGTTTTCAATTACTCAAAAAATTGAATGTCACATAAAGTAACTCTTCGATATTATAACTATTTAAAGATTAAGTATACTAATTTAACATATTAGTGCTTTGATATGCACTAAAATACATATTAATATTTTTTTAATTTTTAATTATAAAATAAAATATTAATTATATTATAAAATATAAAATTTTTTAACTTCTTACCACATTTGTTTTAACTATCACTTTTATCACTTTTCTCACATATTTTTAAAATTGAAATTTTATTTAATACGTACTAATACATAATTTTAGAAACTAATGACTAAAATATCCAAAACCATATATAATAGTGTAAATTATGATAAAAATGCAAACTTAAACAGTGCTACTAGTTTTTTCTCCTAATAGGTTATTATATATTTTTAATATTTAATAAATTTTTTACAATTAAAATTGAAATTTAAAGTCAAGTAGTTTTTATTGCGTGATTATATTTTCTCAAGTTTTAAAAAATATGTTAATATAACACACTTAAGATGATAACTTGTTTAGCTGTTGAAATACAAATAAAATTATATGAATTCTAACCATTCATCTTTTAAAAATGATTAAGAGTAATTTTTTATTTCTTAATTTTGTATGATATTTTAATTTTGTCTTTTTTTTTTAAATTTTGCCTCTTATTTTTACTAATTAATGAAATTTATTTCTTTAAACAAATGTCAGCTATATATCATTAACAACATAGTTATATATGAAATTCATGTAGAATTATTCTTGGTAGAACATATTAATTAAATAGAAAAGTTTAGATAAAACTAAAATGATCAATAAGTTAATTTTCATATAATTTCAAACAATTTTCAAAATTCATAATTCTTTTGTCTCAAATGTCAAATTGAAAAATATTAAAAAAATTTAAAATATTTTAGTCTCATCTAAGTTACAATAATGATTTGATTAAAGGAGTTTCATTGAACTTTACATATAATTGGCAACATTTGAAGGGAAATTTTTTTTTTATCATTCAGTAATAATAAAATGACAAAATTGAAATAAAAAAAATAAGGACAAAATTAAAGTCTCATATAAAATTAAGAGATAAAAGATTAGTTTTAACCTTTAAAAAATTTAAACTTCTTCAAACTTTAGGGCATTCACACATGTGAGCAAAACTCTTTTTTTTTTTGGGGTAAAAAAAAACATCCCTTCAAACTTTAATCCATAAATGTTATTTAAAAATTATAAACTCAGCAATAATTTAATGGTATAAATTTAACATTTAAAATAATATTTTTATGAGACAAAATTAAGACTTAAAGGATTATTTTAACACCGTTTAAATTTAAAAAACTAATTTAAAACCTTAATTAAAGTTAGATGAATAAAACATACTTTAACCTTAAATTAATTTTCATGGGTGAAGATTTTAGCCAACTATTTTAGGTTAGATTTCAATAAGCACTCTCAAACGGTACTGGTCCAAAGCATCTACAGAAGGGAGCTTACTTCCTTCCCTCTTCCCGCCGAGCACAGAGACTGAGGAAGATCTCGATGATTTCGGCTGATATTCCCTGAAACTTTCAAGTCTAGATCTCTCTATCATCGGTAACTGAGGTTGGCTTCTTCATCTTCTGTAATTATTTGATTCTGCTTTCAATTTTGCGAATTTCTTGTGAAGTAATGACATCTCTGAAAACCCTCTCGGGGGTTTTCAAGAACACTAGTGTGCCGCTCCCTTCAAACTCAACCTCCATATCCAACCATCAAATTGCTCAGAAGATTCTCCAAATTCTTATCAATTCAGGTCCTAACAATTTCCGGCCAACCATGGAACTGCGTTCTCTGCTATCGGTTATCAATCCTTGTGTTACCCACCTTGTTCTATCGAACCCGAGCCTTCCACCTCATTCTTGCTTATCCTTTTTCAACTTCCTCAAAACAAACCATTCCCTTGATGCCTGTAGTCCTGACCTTCAGGCCCATGTATGCCTCGTTTCGAGACTCTACCATGGTCGACAGTTCGTTGCAATGAAGAATATTTTGAGTTGTATTGTCACTGATGAGCTTTGTCGATCTGCTTTGGATATCATTACTTTGGTTGATAAAAGAGATTCCCGTTTTTTCGCTAAGCTATGTGATATGTTAGTCAGGGTGTATGCAGATAATAGATTGTTTGAAGAGGCTTTCATAGTCTATGATCATTTGGAACAAAATGAATTGGTGATAGAGGAAAGATCGTGCTTTGTGCTTTTACTTGCTTTGAAAAAATGTGGCGAGGTAAATTTACTGCTGAGGTTGTTCAGGCAGATGGTCAAGTCGGGTAGGATCGAAATCCAGGTTCAGTCTTTAACACTTGTTATTGATGCAATATGCCGGAGAAGGGAAGTTGAAACAGCCAGGGAATTGATGGATGAGATGGTGAGTAAAGGTATTGTTAAACCAAATATAGTGACTTACAATACTTTGTTGCATGCATACGTTGCAAGGAAAGATCAAAAGGGTGTCAATGAGATATTGAACTTGATGGAGAAGAGACAAGTTATTCATAATGTGGTCACATGTGATCTTTTGATACAGTGGTATGCAAATTCTGGCAACATTGAAGAAGCTGAAAAGATTTTTGAGGATATGTGCAAAAGACAAATAGAACCGGATATTTATGTGTATACTTCATTGATAAACTGGAATTGTAAAGTAGGAAATCTTAAAAGGGCATTTGCTTTGTTTGATGAATCAACTGAGAGAGGCATTGTTCCTAATGCTCATACTTATGGAGCCTTAATTAGTGGTGTATGCAAGGCAGGCAAGGTGGAGGCAGCGGAAATCTTGTTGAAAGAGATGCAAAGTAAGGGAATTGATGTAAATGAAGTAATATTTAATACAATAATAGATGGTTACTGTAAAAGAGGAATGATAGATGAAGCTTTGAGAATGCTAGTTGTCATGGAAAGCAAAGGATTTGAAGCAGATGTGTTCACTCACAACAGTATTGCTAGTGGGCTATGTAAATTGAATAAGTACGAGGAAGCAAAGAGGTTTATAATTTCAATGGCAGAAAAAGGAGTGGCCCCAAATGTTGTGAGTTTTACTACATTTATTGAGATATATTGTAAGGAGGGAAACCTTGAAGAAGCTGAATGGTTGTTTAGGGATATGGATAAGAGGGGAGAGGTACCTAATATTGTTACATATAATACCATAATAGATGGATATAGCAAGAAAGGGAAGATGGAGCAAGCTCATAGGCTAAAGTTTGAAATGATTGATAGGGGGTTATTGCCAGATGTATATACGTACACATCGCTTATACATGGCGAATGTATTGCTGGCAGGGTAGATGAGGCACTGAAACTTTTTAGTGAAATGGAATTGAGGGGTATGAAAGGAAATGTTGTAACATACACAGCAATTATTTCTGGTTTATCTAAGGAGGGGAGAGTAGAAGAATCTTTCAAATTGTATGATGAGATGATGGGGATGGGGTTTACACCTGATAATAGAGTTTACACTTCATTAGTAGGTAGCCTTCATAAATCCGGATCTCATGATGTCATACAAAAAAAGTAGACAAGTCATCTATATCCTCATTCTTCTGCTGGCTACTTGTTAGTTTGGCTTTCACACAAGGATCTGTTGGTATATTGACAGTCTTTTGGAACCCAAAAAGAGCGAGGAAAGAAGGAAATCCAGCTCCCAAGGTAGGCAGTTTTACATAAAACCATTTTTTAAAATTCTATAATATAAAAAACCCATTCTATAAATCTTATTTTCCTCAAACCGTTATTATCTTTATATGTAAATAATCCATCAGAATACCTGCCGTATTACATAATGTAATTCGTCAAATATTTTGACGCATTACATATTATATATTTTTTATTCAAGTAAGTGCCATATTGCTAAATTCTCCACTTTCAACATATAATATAATATATATATTATAATATAATATAATATATTATATATAATACATAATATATTATATATTTAAATATACAATTTTATATTTTAATATTAATTATATATTTTAATAATATAATATATTTATATATTATAATAATAGTATAATTTAAAATATAAGAGAAAGTTACTTCTATTTTCAAGAAGACTATTGAAATACATTACTTCTATTTTCAAATATATTTGTAAAAATTTTATAAAAATTTGCATTGAGGTTTGAGATATATTTTTTTATACAGTTACCTTGTATCATTACTATTAAATTTTTGGTGAATTATGTATTGCACATACTTTTTTCCTTAAATTTCTTTTTTAGTAGAGAGAATTAGAAGTAATGATTTATTATCTATTATATATTGTATTCCTAATTAATGTATACATAAAATACTGTGACACACACACACACATATCTGATAATAGAAACTAATGAAATATGTCTCAATCAATTTCGAGTCTTACTGCATCTTTTTTTTCAAATCTCAAGTATTATTAATTTTAATATTAAGGAGTTTAATCCCATCATTCTTCTCAAATAATTTCCTTGCATGTTACTTTTTTTTTTTTTTAATTTTAAAAAGCATGAAATTACAGCATATATATATATATATATTGTGGCCATAACTATACGGCCTTTTCTTTTCTTCGTTTATTGATATTGTAAGTTGGGTAATAATATTATGACCATTATTTTCTAATGAAAATATGTTTTTATTTGACCAAATATCATTATTGTTTCTGCCATGTGAGTTTTATATTGATATTTTAACAATCATTATAAAAGTGTAATATTTTTTAAATTAAAATTTCAAATTCACATTAAACTTTAAATTCATATAAAGTACATATTTGATCAATATGTAATATAAAAATATAAATATTTATTTGATCAATAATATAAATAATATTTTTGGGATAAATTAAATATTTATTATATAAATCTTTTAGTAATATAATATAATATATTATATTAAAATATATAAAATAAAAAAATATAATATGTAATCTGTCAAAATATTTGATGGATTACGTTATATAATCCGTCAGATAATTTGACGGATTATTTATAGATGAAGACAAAAGTAAAAGTTTGAAGGAAATAAAATTTATAAAATGAGTTTTTTATACTATAGAATTTTAAAAATTGTTTTATGTAAAATTGTTCCCAAGGTATCTAAACAAGAATTTGAATGCGCAGAATATGTAGAGTTGATGTGAGTTAATATACGGAATTAAATCTTCTGTAGTACACGTTTTGTTAAGTGTGCCTCAAAATGTGTTAAAATGTATTATTTTATGTATTAATTTGGTAGTGACTTAATTGATAAATAATAATAAAAATAAATCATCTGTGGGTTAATGTATATTTGAACAAATTGTTAAGCTAATATATTATTTCGTAATATACAGACCTTCAATGTTGCCTTTGAAAAAAAGTTTAGATTTCAATCCTTTTAACCTTTCAAAATATTGATAATGTTAATTTTTTAATTGAGTTAACTAATATTCAATAATAAGACTAAAGTATTTTTAAAAGTGATGTTGTCACATCTAACACTTGAATTCAAGATTTTTTCTTTAAAAAATATAATACTTATTCTAATTAATCACACATTAGTCCAGAATTTGCCTCCAACAAGGTGGTTTTAATTTAATCCTAGGTTTAGGATTAGGAGTCACAATAAAATCATTATTTTTCCATTTTTTTTTTAAAAGTGAGATATTAAGCGCTGAAAAATACATCCCTCGTCTCCAATCGTTTAGTCGACAGATTTGTCCCATTTCCAAATTCCAAAATCACACAATCTGTCAATCTCCCACTCGTTTTGCTTATACGAATTTTCTTTCCAAAATCGAATTATGTGAAATGTGATGTACCCAGAAAAACCAGTTCACTCATTATCAAACGATAAGAAAGAGGGAGAAAAAGGACTGAGAATATTGTTCTGAAGAAACAAACAATCGATCCTCGTGAATAAAATTTCGTATTCGTTCATCCTCTCTAAAAAAGCTCTATAAAAAAAATATTAATATTGTAATTAAACTATAATTAAAGACAAAATATACTTCCTCCTTATTATTGGTTATTTTTTCAATAAAAAAGAAATCAATTGACATGACCGAATTGGTTTTTTACTTAAGAGTCTGAACTCATCAAGTGAAAAAATTTTAATGGATTGTTTGGCTGCATATTATGTTTCCATTTTAAAGTAATACTGATTGAAGATTCATTTTTTTATTCTTCAACTAACTAACTGAATATGAAAAGCTCTCTGTAGCCACATTACAGAGAAATTTTTTGCCTTTCTGAAGGCACAAAAACTAACTTACTCGTGTTATTCCACCATTGTTTTTCATTCATACTCACTAAACTAATTAACCCATAACATCAACATGGTGTTAAGATTACGTAGTTGTGCTTTTTCTAAGAAGCAAAAGTAGCACAAAAACATTTTCTTGTTCTACTAGTTAGCGTCCTTGTACCTATATATTACCTCAAAACATTGACACCGCATGATTACACTAAAACCTATTATTTGTCATATATTATATACACTTCAAAATGGCACCACCAAAGATCTTTCACTTCTACCAACAGTGTTCTTTCCCTTTCTTACTCTGCTGTGTCCATCACCACGCCCTTCTCTTCATACTTCACTCCCACCAAGTAGCTTATACGCACCTGAGAAGACAAAAATCTTTCTTAGAAGGACAATTCTATTACACGACAAAGTTTTGTCACTATAGAGACTTATTAATCCAGTGGGTTTCTGTGTGGTTTGTACCTGTTTAGGATCGTAGACAGCATACTCGTTGTACTCCAAGGGGCTGTCTTTATGTTCTGAGGCAATTATTCGACCAGAGGGAACCTTAATGTCATCTTTCCAGATAAAGTGCTCTGGTTCATCTGTTTTCTTCCTCCCCAACCCCTTCACTCCCAGTTTCTTTTCTTCTAGAGACTTTGTGTCCTGTCTCAATGTGAAAAACCAAACAATGACATGTATAGAATGAAGAAATGACTTTGAATATGTGATATATATAGAAAACAAAGTTCTTGCCTCAGGTGGGGTTTTCAACTCTGTGACTTCATTTCCAAGGGAAGCAATGGCTAGAACCAAGAAGCCTTCTGGTCTGTCTACTGCAGTAAAACCATATCTTGCAGCCTCTGCTGCAGCATCAGAACAAACAATAGCTTTCCCAAACTGTTTCCACAAAGAAAAAAAAGTAAGAGGAAAAAAAGTAATGGTAATAGGACATTGAATAAACGACATTTGATTTTGCAGTTCACAGTACCATATATCTCGGAACTGGTAGTGAGCATATTGCTGGAAGGAAACCCTTGTGCAAGTGCCTCAAAAGATTTGAGCTTCGTGAACCTTACATGAGTTTTGTATATTTCATTTAACAAATCCAAGATAGTCAAGATTTTTGTATCTCTAGTGTAATCTTATTCTTACCACACCACAGAAGGACTTTGTTAGGCAGCTTTACTATGTCTTCATAGGAAGGACAAGCATCGGGTTCCACGACAAAGATGTTCTCAACAGAGATCCCATATTCCTGAAATACACAAAGTTAACAGACAAGAAATGAGCGTATTCTTACATTGTATATTAAAGAAAGTTCTTAGTCTCACAATGTCCCCAACTTTCACGGGTTCGTAGGTTTTCTCAAGGTATTTCACTATCATGTCATAATCACTAGAGTTTTTCTCTAATGGAGAGATTGAGCAACCCAATTTCTTGTATCTGTTTGATAATGGGTCTTCAATGGTGGATCCATTCATATCTCCTATGATGTGAGAAGCCACAGTTATGTCCCGAACACCCTCTAATGTAGCAGCAACCTTGGAAAAGTAGGACAAAATTCAGTGATTGATGAAAGTGTATAAAATTTGAATTGTGAAGGTGAATAGTTTGGCCTTACATGATCTGCAATCTCCTGATAATCTCTGAAATTGAAAGGCCTAGTGGAATGCATCAGAGTGAACCATCTTTGGCTAAAATCCGACCAAATAGCCTCGGTCTTGGGCCCACCATCTTTCATTGATTTCACCTTGTCTATGAATTCTAGCAGAACTTCCTCACCTGATGGGATTCTAGGATCATTCTCTCAAGATCAAGACATTACAGAAAAGACAACACTTTTATCATGTTCTCTAATTGCGTACTTACATCTTTTCAGGTGAATTTTTGTAACTATCCCAATAGGAAGTTCAGGGGTGTCATAAGCCATTTCCATTAATGTATACCTATATCAAATGAAGGTCATTTTAGGCCATTTTTGAAATTAAAACTCACATAAAGTTAAGTGTTTAGACATGGCTTATACTTGTATATCTCCTGGCTGCACAAAACCTTCATAAAATTCGCAACCATAGGCTCAAGTTTACAGTGCGTTGCTGCTATTCCAAGCTGCCGAAGAGCAAGGGCCCCATGTCTAACTTCGACTCCATCGTCCTACATGGAGTCATAAAACTGTCTTCATCATCCAAAGAACAAAACTTTGAATTTGATCATTTATGGGGTGTGAAGAGAACCATTAAGTACCATGTCAATGGGATAAAACTTGAGTGGTTTCTTCTGGAACTTCTTCTCTCTTTCCCAAGTTTCAAATTCATTCCCAGTTATCTCCTCAAAAAGCCTCACAAACTCTTTGAGTGCATTGTCCACATTCTCAAACTCCTCTAGTCTCTCCTCTGCGTTTGGATCATCTCCTACTCTCCCTTTCTTGTAGTACAAATGCAAACGATTCTCTGGGACCATAATCAGTTGAATAACGCAGAAGCTGCTCCAAGTAAAATAAGCATTACTAGTTAATTATATAGTTGTCATATAAAACACTGAAAAAAAAAGATGTAATTGGTCTTTAATATTACTCATTCAGTCCTCGCCCTTGGTCACAAAGAGAGAAGGCACAGTTATACAATATCCCATCTTTTTCAAATATCTTTCCTCCTTGTTCTTGCAATCTAGTATCTTTATATACTCCTCTTTTACCATAAAGCTTAAGCTGCAATGACACACCAAATTTTGTTACAAAAAGAAAATGAAAGCTCCTAGTAAAACCAGGATGAGGTAGATTTCTTTGATGTACTTCAGAAGAGAGCGATTCAATAGCTTCCTCCCCAGGATCCTGTTTATCCCATGGTATTCCTTTTCCATCCACAGAGAGATCAGAGACAAGATCATAAGCTTCCAATGGTTGAGGCTCTTGTTTCTCTATGCTGTCACTCAACCAACTCTCCCTTACCACCGGTATTCCTCTTTCCCTACAAGAATATACCTTAATCAAGTAAGTTCCTTTGTCTGTCTTTCTTGCTTTTGTCAAAAAATAAAACCAAAATCTATCATTTTCTGCTTCTGTGTCAATCTGTAGTGCGGTTGTGTATTAATCTTAGCACAGAAATATGAGACAAATGAAGCCTAAAGTACTGCACTCACATGGCTTCTGCAAGTTTGGATGTGCCACCACGCTCTCTCTCAGCAGGTGAAGCCACCAAACATGTAGCCCCTGAATAATTCAACAACCCAATTTGGTTATAGCAACTAAAGAAGGTGAACTACAATTTTTAGTGTTGCAAAATTACCTATTATAGAGTTTGCCACCTTCCCTCCATGCTTCTCAATAGTTGCCTTCCAATAATGCTTCAAGTTGCCATAACATAAACCAATCGCTAACATGCACATGCAGTAGAAGATAAAATCTAGAAAGAGAGTAGGGCAAAATACTAGTGTTTTGTACATGTGTCCTAGTGAGACGACCCATGAGAGATATCATCATCCCAGTGAAAGGCTTCTCTGCTGAGCCTAAATCCCTGTGAGGCCTCCGAATTGGGTCTTGATATTTCTTCAGCAACTGCAATCACACAACAAGAATGATTAAAGACAAGACCGTTGTGTGACAACATTTGTATGTGTGTATGTATGTACGTATGTATCAAAATAATGGAATCAATCACATCTGAAACAGGACAGTTCTGCATAGAATCTGGTAGTTTAAGAGGTTCCTCTTTCCTCGGAGGGTCTCTTGTCCTGAAAGTGCAGCTAGACCACTCGCTGTAAAATCCTCTGCACGAATAGCGTCTCCCATCGAACTCCAAGCTTCCATTGCACACTGGACACTTTTGTAATGCTCCATAAAACAACACATCTTGGCTGTAACATAAGAATTCAATGAAGCAGTTATATATAGATGTTGGAAAGTCATAAGTGAATCGTGGGTGTAACGTAATCTACCATCTTTTGGTAACTTCTAGATCGGAGCGAGAGGAATCGAGGCCGTTGGCTTCTAGAACTTGTCGCAGTTGATCAATGGTGAGATGCTCGTTAATGGCTTTACAGAACTCATTGTATTCCGTTATAACATCAACGACGGATTTCCCGTTGGTGTGGCCGTCTTCTTGGCTTTCATGCTTGGGCCTCTTCGGAGAATGCTCTGCTTCGTGTGCCTTCGACTCTGCCTTCTGCTTCCTCGTCATCACCTTCTCTTCATCCCCAGGTGCATGAGCATGCGACCTCGTTTCATGAACCTTCAAATCCCCAAAACATATTTGAGAGCCATGATACAAACAGAAAAAATTTCCCCGAGAAACAGAGTATATATAATCTACCTTCATGTTGAGCTTAATTATTAGCAACGACGTGAGAAAGCAAAGCAAAAACTGGGAATAGAGTACAGATTTAGAGGTTTGAGAGGGGATAGGGTTGTGCAATAAATAAGGCACGAGATAATCACAAGTTCACAACTTCACATGGTCATGAGGCTTGAAGCTTGAGAGTCTGCGCTCTGCACTGTACAGCCTCAAACTGCCACGTACATGAAGGTCTCACAACTCACAAGAAACTAAGTTGTCTTGTCGTTGGCAAACCATGCCACGTCTGCCACGGTGTAGGAGGATAAGACACATGGCAAAGAGGTATATTTGACGCCCTACAATGTTGACAGGTGGGAATACCGAGTGTCCATTAATATTCTTTTGGTGTTCAATGTTTCAAACGGTGGTTCATAACCCATGTATCGGCATAGATGTGTGTATGATAAGCTAAACCACACAACAGCTTTAAAGTGCGGTATTCTATGTCTTGCAGTAAATTTTCAGAATTTAGCAATTTTTGCTCCTTTAGATAAAAGAGATATATATATTAATATTACTTTCACTTCATTGGGACATTTATATATTTTAAAAATAGAAAAACAAATTGTAAATATGCTTATGTTGTAGAACTATATACCTATCGTGCCATACCCTGTATAGCTACAACTGTTGGAGTAAGATTTTCGAAAGAAGAAAAGAAACCTATCCATTCCTTATCCTCCATATCCTCAGTCATGAGCACAAGACAAGGATGGACTGCATTCTAATTTTCACAGTACATGTGCACATTGTGAATCATTGAAGGTCTATATAATCTGAAAGGGTAAAAGAAAAATATGGTCCCTTATTGGATGGATTATTGTA
Organism: Senna siamea; assembly: GCA_031216115.1. NCBI lineage: Eukaryota > Viridiplantae > Streptophyta > Magnoliopsida > Fabales > Fabaceae > Senna > Senna siamea. The sequence continues at coordinate 19,812,163 of CM062356.1, forward strand.
AATGGGAAAGGAAGTGAAACTCCTAGAACTCTGAGAATCTGAGTAACAAATTCAGTTGTTTTCTACCAATTTCTTTATGGTTTTGAATGCCTGTAATACTTGGTAACTTCTGTATATAGATAAATTCCACTGACAGTTAAAAACTTGAAGAAACATGAAGTACAAACTCAAAGATGTGACTCAACACATTGAGTAAATAGTGATTATTGCATTAACAGCAGCATGATATTATACTGTTAAAAAGAAAAGGCAAGTTTAGGTTAAAACAAAAATCATATTGAACCCTCGGATGCTAAACATCTAGAACAAAAATTAAAAAAATGACAGGGGAACATGAAATAGATGCCCCCAAAGTTATCTCTGAGTTACCAGAAATTCAATTTACATAGAAAAGAAGAGAGAAATTGAGATGCCTGCAAAAACCCAAATTCCCTCCTTCCTAGACATGTATATCAACTACAAAGTAAAAAGATTTATTTGGTCTGCAAAACTCTGCCCAAAAACAGTTTTCCTTCAGATCAATTAATAAACTAGGTGGAAGAGCTAAGAGAGAACAAACAAAACCTTAGCAAAAAGATGACTCTTGACTCCATATGGTAAGAAAAAGCCAGCAGCACAAGCGGAGAGACATCACAGGTTTCCTCCACAATTCCACATCAGTAAATTGGACAAGTTGAAAGGCTTCTATCACTAACTATAATGTTGTTTCAGGACCAAAGAGTCAGTCCATGTCCAATTTTTGCCTTCTTCTAAATTGTGACAATAGAAAGACAACAAGTTGTATTCAGATGTTACAAACTTAATTGTCAATAAAAGAGCAAATATAAGCCAAACAAAGGTGGACGGGGCATATTTAGAAGTTCAACTTCAGACGTAAAAACAAAAATTTTCAGAGGCAAACGAAGCAAATATTGAAGAGAGAAATTTTCTTCCAAACGCGCCCCTATTCATTTGCTCTTATTTAATATCAACGGAAGAATTAGACTTAATTTCGAATAAAAATAGAAGACTTACATTAACGTGGCATTATGAAACTGTAAATTAGAAGTAATTGACGTTCGGAGTAACCATTCAATAATCATACCGTTGAGTCGAGTCTCAAATTCAAATATTCCTATCGTTGAAATCCGAACGTTACACCACCTTGTTTTATATAAAATCCTCTTCGGTCTCCTTTTTCTTGTATTTGTACGTACGACTTTGTTTTCCTTTCTTCTTTGAAATCGCTGAGTAATTCTGTCGATGCCGCAAGAGATTTGTTGATCGAGTTGTAAGAGAAGATATGGTGTTGAATAGTGGTTTGGCGATGAAGGATGCGGAATTATCAGCCAATACAGCCTGTAATCCTGAGCGATTCAGCAGCGACACTGCCTCCCTTTCCACCGTCTCCACCGATCGCCACCGTTTTCACTCCGACTGAGGTTTCATTTCATTTCTCTTCCTGTATATTCTCTGTCTCTCTCTCCTTTAACGAGTTCGATGCTTTTCAAATATTGTTGATCATTTTTTCCCACAAAATGTTGAGAAACGGGAATCAATCATGACTCTGTTTTTTGGTTGCTGTAGACATCTTAAGAAATATGAAATTAGACTTCGTAATTTCATTTATGGCTCCACAACATTTGCTATTATTGATCTTTTCATTTAGTTGGTAATCTCTTTTGGATTTCAGAAACTGGCATAAGACGTTTGCCGATGTTTTTTCTCGCCGCAAAAATGTCTTCAGAAGTTTCGAATCAGAACTTCTTGGAATTTAATTTATAGAATCAATTTTCGAATCACATTTCTTTTGCTCCTTGTCTGATCGATCAAATCTAAGCACATGAAATTAAATTTGTTATGTTAGAGACTACACAGGTCCCGGGGTTGAAAGCGAAACATCTAATTAGAAATGCCTTCAGTATGAGTGCAGTTTTTTTTTTATCGCTTTTTCTGTTGATTATATATTTAAAATAAATCCATGCATGAGTGCCCAAAGAAATATTCTGAAATTGGTTATGGTTTGCTTTGTTTGACTTGTGTAGCATTCAACCCATGAAAGAGTCTCTCCACAATGCATCACTAATTGTCTTGTTTAAAAAAAAAAATAGCGAAAGAGTGCACAAATATAATGAAGATTGGCTATTTATTCTATTTTTTGCATTCTGATTATGTTTTCATATGGTGGCTAGTTGTTTTTTTATTTCTTTGTTTGCTGTTTTTTTTTGTTGTGATTACAAATTTTATTTTTGTGTGCTTTTGAATATTTTCATGATTTTTTTTAAAAGAAAACTATCCTTGGTTTGAGTTCTAGTGTGTCAATTTTATATCAAAAAACAAAATAAATGTTAAAATGGATCCAAAAGGGTGTTAAAATTCTCCAAAAATTAATATTGAAATGATGCTTAACTAGTGTGTTACAAACTCCTCAAGTTCTTAGATGTGAAACTTGAAAATTAGTGCCTCTTTAGGCTAAACTAGTGGGACAAAACCTTAAGGGGATAGAGCGATTAAGGAATCTAAAAGGAATCTAATTGACACAATAAAGGGGGAGAAGTGTGGTCTACAGACCTCATGGAAGGGTTGTTGCGGGGAGACATCACAATGATGATGGCATTGCGATGACCTACTAATGGCGTTGCTAAATTGCCTTAGGAGAGGCAATTTGATGCTTTAGGCCAGGTGGTGAGGGCACGCTGAAACACCCTAGGTGATGTAACGGGGGAGCGCTGTTACACCCACTTGTATGGGAGTCATCTCTTCACCCTATTAAAGGTGGTACGTTGCCCTAGGGGAGGTAGCAAGGCGGTAAGGGCACATTACAATGCCTTATGCGAGGCAGCAACACCCTAAGTAAGGTAGCATGCTATGCCCTAGGTGAGGTGGAAAGGGCACACCACAATGCCCTGCTGTAAAGGAGTAATTGTGTCACCCTAGGAGGCAGCATGATAACCTAGAGGAGGCGATGCACTCTAGGGCCTCGCGGTGTAATGCCCTTGGGAAGGCCCTTGGGTAGGTGGTAAGGGCACACTGTAATGCCTTGATCGATGTGGTGTGACAACCTAATCGAGGTGGTGCGACGGCCTAAGCTAGGCAATGTAATGCCCTAGGCGATGCAATGCCCTAGGGGAGGCGCGATAGGGGTGCCTTGTAACACCCTTATGTAGGGGACTCATTGCTTCGCTCTAGGAGATACGATGTGCACTATGATAGGCAGTGCATTTTTGATGAGTCAAGGTTTAAGGTTTAGGAGTGGCAGTGCAATGCTTGAGGGGAAAAGATGCAAGGAGGTGATGCAATGCCTAAGGGAGGCTGCCTTAGTGGAGGCAGTGCAACTCCCTAGGGGAGTGGTGTAACACCCAGATGATACACCGTAGAAGAGGCGGTGCAACACTCTACAGAGGCAGTGCAATGTTATGTAAGGCGGTACGATGCCTTTAGCCCTCCCTTAGGAGAGGTAATGTGCCTTAGGGAGGCAGTGCAACACCTAGTGCCGCTATGCCCTCTTGTAATGAAGTTGTTGTGCTACCCTAGGGACGATAAGGCCCTTGGGAAGGCGGTGCAATGCCCTAGGAAAATAGGCACAAAGGCATGTCAACAGTGGTAGAATGGAGGCACCGCTAAGTGAGGCTGCACGATGCCTCAGGCAAGGTGGCGCAACAACTTAGGCTAGGCGAGGTGAGGTGACGTCCTAAGCGAGGTGATGTAACACCTTAGGTGAGGCAATGCGACTCTCTATGGGAAGCGATGTGCCTTAGTAGAGGTTCAAAAGCCTTAAGCACTGCAGGGATGAGTTGCAACTCCTTATGTGAGGCGGCATGCTACGTCCTAAGTGAGGTGGAAGGGGCACACCTAGGTGAGGCTGCAATGCCTAAGTGAGTCTGCATACCATAAGTGAGGCTGCATACCATAGGTAAAGGGGTGTGCCAATTATTGGTGGTGTGTTACTAAGCTAGGTGAGGGAGCACGACAATGCGACTCTCTATGGGAGGCAATGCACCCTAGTGGAGGTTCAAAAGCCCTAAGCACTATGGGGATGCATTGCAAATCCTTATATGAGGTGGCGTGCTATGCCCTAAGTGAGGTGGAAGGGGCAAACCTATGTGAGGTTGCAATGCCTAAGTGAGTTTTCATACCATAAGTGAGGTTACATACCATTGGAGAAGGGGTATGCTACTAAGCTAGGTAAAGGAGCACCTTTCGTAAGGGAGGTGGATGCCTTAGGCAAGGTTGTGCGACGCCTTAGGTGATGCCATGCGATGCAATACTTTAAGGTTTAAGATTTAGAGGAGGCAATGAACCCTAAGTGAGGGAGATGTAACACCTTAAGAGAGGCGGTGCGATGTCCTACGGGAGGTGATGCGACACCCTAGGCGAGATGATACGACGCCCTAGAGAAGGTAGTGAACTCTAGACATGGTAGTGGGGTCATGCTCTAACGCCCTAGGTGAGGCAACATGACACCCTAGGTTATCTTTAGGTGAGGCGATGTGACACCCTAGGGTTTAGGAGAGGCAGTGCAAAGCTCTAGGTAAGGCAGTAAGAGTGTGTTGCAATGTCATATTGCAGGCAACGCTATGCCCTAACCTAGGTAGCAGGGGTACGTAGTTAAGACCTCCTATAGAGGAGGTCACGCCGCCTGAGGCGAGTCAATACGATGTCTTAAGGGAGGCAACGCGCCCTAGGAAAGGCAGTACAATGCCTAAAGGAGGCTATGAGGGTGCATTGAATAAGCTAGGTAAGGTTTAAGGTTTAGGGTTTAAGTGAGGGGATGTATTACACCTTACGCAAGGTGGCAGGGGTCTGCCATTATGCCCTCCCGTAAGGGAGTTGTTGCACCATTCGCGACGAGGTGATGTGATACCTTATGAGAGGCAATACAATGCCTTAAGCAATGTGGTATGGGTATGTACAGGGGAGCAATGACCACAAGCGGCTTGCTACGCCTTAGGCTAGGTGTTTAAGGCGAGGCAGAATGATGCCATTGGTAAGGTGGCACGACGTCTTAGGTAAGGCGATGTGATGCCTAACGTATTGATCTGAATTAGTAAGAAGGATACCCTGTGCTAGCACAAACTCTAACTTTTGGAACTTAAACTGTGACTATACATTGCACTAAATTAGTAAGTAGATTAATTTTTGACCCTAGTCGTCTTCATGAATCCCTCGAATGATACAACGACCCTCCTTGGTGAAGTAACAACCCTGTAGGCAGCACTAACACACCTCGAGTGGTGCTAAGAACCTTAGAGTGGTGCCAAAACCCTCTTAAGTGGTGCCATAACCCCTCTGGGTAACCCATAACTATCCCTAAACGGTATTACAACCACCCCCAATTAATGCCACAACCATCTGGCATCACCACATCCCCTTGATTGCGCCACAACCCCCTAAGTAGGGCCATGATGACCCCCTACTCAGGGCCACAACCACCCTCTAAATTTGGTGCCATGTTGTCATAAGAGATAAGAGATAATGCTCTAACTATTGGTGAAATCAAACCTAGGGAGATATCTAAGTCAGAGGAAATATAACCCTCCAACCGTAAGTTCCCTCAGAGTCGATGAAGGGGCAAGTACTAACTTAGACTCAAAGGATGAGATCTTCGATGAGTATATCCCTTGTGGAAAGGTTGAAAGAGCCTAGAGGGCCTAAAGTAACCACAGAGAGCTAGAAGTCTTCTTAACAGGTGATTGATGATGTGGTAGCAATTGTTAATGTCATCTTTGAAAAGAAACTAAGAAAGCTCGATAGATAGTAGACATCATTTTACCATTATGCATTTAAGAACTTTTAGTAGCCTTCTTTGGGACTAATGTGCAAACTAAATAAGTTGTTTACTTGAGAGCATAGGGCATGCCTCTATAATTAAAACTATAGATTAAGGGGAAGCCTAAGGGGGAGGCTTTGTGATGCCCTAGAGGAGTCTACACAATGCCCTATTTTTTTTTGTGAGACGTCCTTTGGGGAGTCATTTTAATGATTGATGTGGATTACCACGATGCCTTAGTAAAGATGCGGCACTACATACGATGAGGTAATGGTGGTTTTATATGATGCCCAAGAGAGTGCCAAAGTCGTGTCATGAAGCCTTAGAGGGAGTCATTTCTAGTTGCAATGCCCTAGGGGGTCACACCCTATGGATGGTATTGTCGTGAAGACCTAAGGATGTCGCGATGCCCAAGGTGGGTATCAGAGGTTTTTTGTAATGCTTAAAAGGATAGTATTGAGATGCCCTTAGAGGGTGCTATAACGTCATAGGTAGAGGAGCTATGATGCCCTAGGAGAAGTCGCCACAATAGTTTTGGTATGGTAGTATAATGCCCTAAGGGAAGGCATCAAGAGCGCGCTGCTATGAGTTAGGGGGAGGTACGACGCCAAGGTGGAATGTTGCCAATGATGCCTTGAGGGGAAGCGCCTCTCCATTAAGCCCTAGACTGATGCACCCTTCCATCACACCTTCGGGGGAGGCACCGTCCTCTACCTAATAGGGCGAGGCAACCTTTTGCTACACCCTAGGCATAAGCATTGGGAGTTTGCACAATGCTTGTGATGCCCAAAGAGGGCGCTGTGGGTGTGTCTCAATGTCCAAGTGGAAAGCGTTAAGATGCCCAACGAGGAGGTGCTGTTATGCTCTAGAGGGTGGCGTCCCTATGCTATGCCCTAGTGGAGGGAGGAGGAAAGAGCCGCGTCACCCAAGTGGGGAGGCACACCTCCATTACACCATAGGTGGAGGCGTTATTATGCTATGCCCTAGTGGGAGCAAGCGTCTCACCACGCCCAAAGAAGCAGGGAAGCTTCACGAGCATAGCTACGCAATAGAAGGGAGATGTTTTAACGCTCAAGGTTAGAGGCATCGTAATAGAGGGGAAGTGATTCAACACCCTAGTAGGTGCGTTGTGACACCTTTAAGAGGGTGTAACGATGTCTCTGGGCAGTGCCTTGACTCTTTAGATGCCCTAGGGAGAGGTGCCACGATGCCTTTGGAGGAAGAGTCCAGAGGCCCTTGAGGGGGAGGCGCCTCGACGTCTTATAGGGAGGTGCCATGATGCCCTAAGGATGGTGCTATGATACCATTAGGGAAGGCGTCATGACACTTTAAAGGGAATCATTGCAACATCCTATAGGGAGTCCTCGTGATGTCATAATGGGAGACGCCTAGACATCTTATAGGAAGACGTTGTAACATCCTAGGGATGACTCGATGATGCCCTAATGGAGGTATCATTACGCCTTAGGGGAAGGCATCGAGGGCTTATCACGACACCCCTTGGGAAGGTGTTGTTACATTGTAGGCAAGGAATTAAGTTTGTGCTGCAACGCTTTAAAAGGAGCCAACTTATCGTTATGCCCTAAAGGGATGCATCGTGATGCCTTAGGGGGAGATGGCGACATTCCCAATATTACAAGAGATGGCAAACATAACTTGATCTTTACAATTAGAAGGTAACTTTTTTTTGAATCACAACTAAAAGATTTTCTCCCATGTTAATCTTTTATTACCCACCAGCTGCTTCTTGTTGATGCAATGTTCCTTAAGAAACTTGGCATATGTTGGCACTTGCTTTATGGCATACAAAAGTGGGATATTCACCTCTATCTTTCTAAATGTCTCCATAATCTCCTTTTCTTCCTTTTCCTTTTTTGAATTTGAAAATATTTTAGGGATTAGAGCTTTGATAACCATTTTATACAATATGTTTGATTTTTCCTCTTTTGGAGCACGTTTAATTGGTTTCTGCACGGTGAAATTTGCTTTCTAGTTTTAACTTTGCACTCAAGCCATGCCCATAAATTATTTTTTTGTGTGGCTTTTCCAACTCCTGCTTACTTATTAAAGTGATGGGACTACCATTTTTGGTTGGGATTTTTAATTTAGTCTAAGGTGAAGCTTACCTTGATTTTCCAAGTTTTGAATGTTTGTGCAAGCTTCTTGTTGGAATTGTTGATTTTCCAAGAATGCATTCTCTTTTGATGAAGATGGTATTTTTAGTAGTAGTGTTATTGGTCTAAGCTAAAAATTTTGGAAATTAGGTGGCCTTTCCTGATAGTTGAAGTTAGGATGGTCCCTCTATTCTAGGTTATAGGTGTTATTAGAGAAGGTATAAAATTAAATTTCCTTATGTATCTTCTTGTAGAGTAGGGAAAATATTAATGGGAAGCCCTATGCTAGCACATACTTTAGCTTCTAGAACTTAACTCCTGACCATACATTGCACTAAATCAATAAGTTGATTAATTTTTGACCCTAAGCAGCATGACGAACCCTTCGAACAACACCAAGACCCCCTGAGTGACATAACGACCTCCCAAGTGACGTAATGACCCCTCCAATGACAACAACCCTCTTATGCAGAGCAACGACCCTATGGTTAGCACTAAGTCACCCAATTGGGTGGTGCTATAACCCCCTTGGGGTGGTGCCATAAACCCCCAGATGGCTCCATGATTACCCTTGGGCGGCACCACAACCACCTTTGGGTAGAGCCACAACCCCCGGTATCATTTTACTATGATGCGTTCAAGAACTTTTGACAACCTTATTAAAGACTAATGTGAAAACTATATGAGTCGTCTACCATGCCTTTGCAAAAAAAAAAAACCATAGAAGTTATATTAGACTAACCTTTAGTCAACAAGAAATCTCCACCGCTTAGATGTCATTATATCATTAATGGGATAGGGATGTAGAATAGTTTGAATGATAAAAATTTTAATATTAGCCTTATAAATAAAGTTACTTTTAACTTTTTAATATCAGTTATTTTAAGTATAAGTTATTTTAATTGAGGTAAGCCACTGAATTCTACTTCATCAATAGGTGAATAGTAGAGACTACAAATAATGTAAGAGTTTGAGATTTCAAATGATGACACTAGAATTGAAATATTGTCTAAACATAAAATCAATATAGTTGATCACTAAGACCTTGGGTTTTATCAAATTAACTTTGTTAAAAAAAAAGTGCCTTGCCTCATACTAACAAGGACTATTTTGAATGTGACAGAACATATTATAGTTAGTTAAGCTAACAAATGGTGCAATTAATTTATATATGGTAGTTATGATATTTTCCACTCTTTTGAATTTTGTTTAGCCGACAATGCATAGTAGAGGTCCCTTATCCTAAAGAAAAAAAAGCCTCTTTCCTTTTTGTTGTTTTTCTTTTCTAACTTTTATCTTTGGTTAAGCCTAAATTAACCTCAAAACAATCCCAATTTTCAAACTTTTGCTTTCTCTTTCCTAATCTTTAAGCAAACATTATATCTTTTTCAAATACACTTTCATATTTTCAAGTCGACTGTCGTGTTCTTCTTTTTCCAAAAAATTTTCTAGAAAGGGAGCAACCGACTGCTAGACCCTTATAAGCCAATTGTCAAGGCTAGTAGTCGACTGCCAAGGCCCTAGCAGCTGATTGGTAGCTCTCGGCCAAGAAAAGGGACTTTAGACAGTGAGCTAGCAGTCGACTTCCAGCTCCCTGACTTGGATAATGAACTCAATGATCATTTAAGAGGTAAATAACCCAAGATCTCACTCAAACCAATGATATAAACCTGGGATGTAATGGTTACATACAAGAGATTGAGTCACGAGTCACTTAGATGAAGATATCCTTGTGATAGTGAAATAAAGAGAGCCAAAAACATAAGAAAGAGAAAGGAAAGAGGAAAATATTCAAACATATGCCATAGTGGTAGATAAGATCATGATCGAGTGACTGATTGTTAGTATGGGATGACCGATGGGCATTTCACGGTTATGCCATGAATTAAGATGGTTAAACATCCACTTAAACTTAGATAATTTCAAAAATACCATGATGGTTGCGAACTTTAAGTTAGTGTCATCTTCCAAAGGCCATTTAAGAAACACATACTTAGAGTTAGCAGAACCATGGACATAAGCCGAGTCACTCTAAGCATACTAGGAGTGTGATCCATCAAAAGGGGATGGTGATTCCATAGTATTATGATTTGCCTAAGGGCAGAGAGGAAATTATCCAGGTAGAGTTGATGGTGATCCTATGAGTTGATAATTAGTCTTGTTTAAGAAAGGAAAACATTGGGTAGAGTTGACAACTATCCCGCTGGTTATGAAATGGTACTCAGATTTGGTTAAGGGACACCTCAGAATGTACAAAAAGTTAAAGATAAAGTTAAAAAGTTAGAGTTACCTAAAGGGTGGTTGAATAGTCACAAACTCATGCATATAGACAGTGGTACATGGAGTTATAGCTGGGCGGTGCTCCCGATAACTCTTATGATATGTTGTCTTTCTTGCTCATATGATAAATGAAAAGGCATGTTTATTTTTCCATAACATGTTTACATGAAAAGTTTGAGATGAAATTTATGTTGAGATGATGAGGACTTATTACCAAATATGAAAGTGATCTAAGGAGGATCTTGAGGCAGAGCAGAGAAAGATTGAAGAAATAGCGAAGAGTCTTTGCTAGGAGAAAAAGTATGAAAATGGAGATATTTCTATCTGGAGGAAGAAACTGAATCCACAATCCTACAAGAGAATGTCTACTAATTTATGTGAAAAATTAGAAAATGCAGAAGATGTTTGGTTAGTCCTCCTCACATTGAGCTTCCCAAAACTACGGTCATATGTCTATGTCTTTGAATATTGAGCTGTTACGTATGAAAACACCATATCTTAGCATTACTTTTCCTATTTTCATTAATTTTGCTCAGTTCAAACTAATTATAATTAGGCCATTTTTGGTATACCAAATTAAAATTTTGATTCTTCAGTCATTAAAATATTATTTGTAAGATGTTTTAATATAATAAATATGAAAACATTGAAATTTTTTGTATTAAGTATATCTTAAATAACATATATAAGAGATGTTGATGCTTTTTCTTATGTTAGATTAAACTAATTCTTTTCATATTGTAAGAACGAGGATGCAAGTTTCAATCTCTGAAAACACATTTGTTGGAAGAACTTTACCTCAAGGCTCTCATTTTGACAGAGATTAGTCACAAGTCTAGTATGGTTTGGAAGTATCTAGGGTTTTCATCGAAAAAATAAATCTAAACCTTTTTACAAAGAGGTTTTAAGTATTTGAAAGGCTAAAAACTAAGGGTATATTTAGACATTGTTTTGTTCTTTTGTTATTTAAAATTATTTTATAAAATTAGTTCTGAGAATTCATACTAGTATTGTTTTCATATATTTATATACATGCTATTAATAAAAAAGACTTATTTTCTATGTTTTCTTTGTTTTAAACAAATGAAGTGCAGAATATCTTTTAATTGTTCTTTATTTTTTGTTTCCAAAACACATATTCTATTTTTTGTTTTCTATTTGGCAATAGTTATTCAAACAAGTTTTTTTTTTATTTTTTGTTTTTAAAAACCAAAAATAGTTTCTAAAAATTGCAATCAAACAGGCCCTAATTTTTTGTCCCTTAACTTTACATGAAGTTTTAATTTTGTTTCTTATCTTTATTAGTTAATGCAATTTTCCCTTAACTAAATGTTGTTAGTCTTATAGTTCAAGTGGAATTACTCTACTTTAAACAATAATAGAAAATTATATCAGGCTAAAATAATAAAAAAAAAATTTATATTCTTCATTTGGTAGTTAAAAACTCTAAAACATTCAAAAAAATTTAAACCTCTATGAGGAACTAAATTAACAATTGTTTTAATTTTATTTAAACTCTTCTATTAGCTTAGTTATACTATAATAAAAGTAATTTCATGTAACACCCCCAATCCTATATTCCTTTTTGGTAATAAGATAATATAATATAGGATTAGTGAGTTACTACTACCTCTACTCGAGTATATTTTTAACTTTTTCTAAGTTAAATAGTTGAATGCCACTAGTTTAGGTTACTACACTCGGGTTCTCACACGTTACGCAGCGAAAATAAGTATAATAATTTAAATAGAATAGATAGATATAGAGACACTCACATTCACATTTAACTGTACATAATATTTATACATACATATATAGTAGTGTGTGCCAGACATATATCTATAGATATGTGAGCCTGAGCAGGGTAAGGAGACAACAAGCCTACCACTCATACCCTGGTTTAAGCAAAACTTCCTATCTCACATATCTTAATACATATATGCCCTCCTTACTTGTACCAAAATTGTTCTCCTGATTCTTTCAAAATACTAATAAGGGTCCAGGGAAGTGGGCATGTCTAAATACTATAAACTCTTAGTTATGTATGTAGTCAGGGGAAAGGTGATGACTTAAATACAAATAGGCTCTACTACTTCTATCTCTATCTCCATCAGCACCTGGTACCTAGGCATCTGATATAAATCAGCTTTAATGAGAAATATTTCTCAGTAGCAATAATCACCTATAATTTAAATACTGCTAACTTGTACCACCGTACGGGTACGAAAATTCACTACATTCCTTTTCATAATAATTCAAACATTATGTTATTGGAGTAATGTACATAGATGATATAAATATTTCATGCATATACTTATGAATATCTTTGCACCTCAACAAATATTCACCACACATGATATCTTCTCAAACTGTAATGGTAACGCATCATATTCTCATATCAGTATAGAGTATAGAGCATAGACAAAAAAACTCATGCAATTTGATATGGCCAAAATCAAAAGCATCACAAAAGAATTCTTAAAAAAATTTTCATTCATAAATGAGTTTTCTCATGGTCATGAGCCACCTGCAATCATTCTCAGGTTTCACCGTCAGCATTTATTCTCAGGTTATTTGTTAGCAATTATTCTCAGGTTAACCGTCTGCAAAACTTTTCCTGGATTAAAGCCAGTTTCAGCTATTCTCGCGGTATAACCAATTGCATCCATTCTCGTGGAATAACCAAATGCATCCATTCTCGCGGATCAACCATTTGCAGTCATTCTCATTTATGGTTTATGCTTATTAAAATTTTCATGTTTCTCTTCTTTTTCTCATGATTTCTCAAGTTACACATTTCTCATGTTACCCATTACCAGCCAAGATTAAATCCTACATTTGAGCGAACTATTGGGCTAATTGTGTATAAAAAGAGGTTATTGAGTCTATTTTCTCGAACCAGAGAGCTACAAGTCGACTTTCAGCCTCATGGAAGTCAAATTCTAGCTTGCTACCCCAAAAATGTTTCAAACAGTGAGTAATCAGTCGACTTCCAGGACCCCGATAGTCAACTGCTCTGTTCTTGGCTAATTTCTGGAAAATAAGAACATGGCAATCAACTTCTAGCCCCTGGTAGTTGACTGCTAGCATTCTGGATATGATTCTGGGCAACTCAGGAGCACGACAGTCGACTGGTAGGGCTTACAAGTCGACTGCTACGTTATGCTCTATTTTTCAAAAGCCCGCTGACCCAGATTTTTACACCAAGAACAAGTTTTTAAAATGGTTTTGATGATTTAAAACTCAATAACAACACAAGAGCTTCATTTACCATAAGAAAATAGCCCAAACCACCGATTATTCTTACTCAAATCTTGGATTTAAACTCTTTTTCAAAAACCAGGAAAACCCATTTCTCATATTTACATTTATGCATTCACAAGTATATTCAAGAATTTTAAAACATCCAATAGCAATAAAAAACACTAAGAATGTAGGTTTTTAATCTCCCTTCAGTTTAAAATCATGAAACTCAGAATTTTCAGCCATAAACAGAAATTTCAAAAAATAAGGGAGATAGGTGATTTTCTACCTTTTTGCTAATTTTCAATCGGTATTTGATGATGGTGAAGGGTTTTGGTAAGTTTTCTTAACTCCAGAAAGGCTTAAATCCGTCTAACAGCTTACTTCCTTCACAATTTCTACTCTTTCTCTCTCTAGCTCGCCCTCTCTCTCTATCTAAAGTTCAGACTTCAGGATGTAAATGAAGAGCTCTGTAGGCTTCACCTATTTATAGGTGATTCGGCTCTTTGCAATTTTGCTCCTAATTCCTGACCATTCGGCCTAAATTGGTAATTTTTTCAACTTTATGTTAAATGACCATTTCGTCCCTAACTGCCTAGCGAGAAATTTTTCAAAATTCTGTTGCTACAGTGAATCATTTGGCTAAAATTATGGCCTATTGCCCTGAGATTTTGGAATTTCACATCTCAGTCCTCACTTTATCTTTTCCTTTCAATTTGGCCTCTATTCTTTCCTTTTCCTTAAATCTCTTATTCTAATGCAACTATATGCAGCCTAATGCAACAAACACAAGCATTTGATTCATTAAAAATTAACAAACATCTCTTTAAGGCGTAAAAGGAGCGAATATTACATTTCACATGAGCTTTATATATAATTATATTGTTACTAATACATACGAATGAAATTTAAATAAAAAAATTATATTATTAATTAATAAAGTTAAGAGATAAAATTAAAAAAATAAAAGATAAAAAATAAGGGAGAATTTATGGCGAATGAACTTGCTTAGGAAGTGGCAACATATATATAGTGAAAACTAATGCTTTTGATAGAGTAGTATGACCTTTTCTTTGGCTCAATAAATTAATCATTCTTTGCTATAACATTGTTTTCTCAACTTGAGAATTTTGACTTGATTTATGTCTAGCGGTATACACAGGTCAAGTTTCTCCTTAACCTTGGAGTTGACCTAGTTTGAGATCAGGTCTTTTTTTTTTTTTTTTTTTACCTAGTCTTGACTCAAGAAAAACAAAACCCATTGACTTAGGAAATGGTTAGGTTAGGTTAGGTATTAAGATGAGACATGTCAAGTTGGGTCAAAATAAGTTGGGTTAGGAAATGGTTAGGTAAGGTTGGACCAAAGAAGAAAAAAGTAAGTTGCAATATATCCGATCAAGCTGAGTCAAAATCCAAGGGAAAATCCTATACCTGTGACCCCGACCTGCCCCTATCACCTCACTTGACTTTTCAACCTTTTATTGCCCTTTCTTTTGTTTTGAGACCTGACCTTGGGCCGATTTGATTGAGTTACTTTGGGTTTCTCGAGTTTGTCAGGTTTGTGTAGGGATGGCAATGGGTATGGGTACTATAGGTACCTGATGGTATTTATTTAAAAAAAAACTACTCAATATTTGATAGATATTAGATATGGTACAGATAGTAAAATATAACTATTTATCAGGTATTAACGCAGGTGAGGACATTAGCTTCAAATGCACTATATCCATTCAATATGAATGGGTGGATAGGGTACCTAATATTCAATATCAAAATAATATATATTATTAAATAAAATTAGGTGGGCGAGGACATTGGCTTCAAATGCCCTATATCCATTCAATATGAATGGGTGGATGGAGTACTTAATATCTGATATCAAAATAATATATATTATTAAATAAAATTTTATACTTGTATTGATATTAGAATTGTTGTTTTTAATTTTATTTTATAATAATTATGTAAATTTTTTTATTATAAAATAACTTTTTATAGCCATTTATAATATTTGAAATCTTTTTATTGGGTGGATATTGAGTAGAGTTTTTGATTATAGTGTATCTAACATCCAATATTCGTAAATTTTTTTTTTCATATTTCAGATGTTTTGGATATTTTGAGTAACGAATAGTTTCAGATACGGATATTAAAAATAATATTTTTTTAAAATTTAGTTAAGGTTTGGATGTTGAATATTTTGAGTTGATACAGATAAAAGCCAACTAGAGAATCCAATTCCAAACTTTTAGCTTATGTAAATATATAAACGCCTTGTATTTACTAACCCACGTTTGATTTTCCTTTATACAATCACAAGCACTAATAATTAGTGATCATCTCATATATAAAGTTAAGTTTATTATAAATTTTAATTAAGTATAAAAATTTATTATTTTTATTATATTTAGTACTATAATATTAATAATACTTATCAATCATATTTATAAAAAATAAATTCATTTTTATGATATTAATAAGTAATTATAGTAATATATTTAATATAATAAAAAATTATTCTATATATTGTTCGTAAGAATTAAAATTCAAAGTAAACTTGAATTTATATATATATATATATATATAACTAAATACATTTGATCTAGCAGACAACAATCCATGTAGCAGCAAATTTATCAAAGTACTGAAAAAATTAGCAACAATAAATTAAAGTCCCTAAATGAAGATTACCATTTAAGTGATGAAGCGGACAAATTTTCTCCATTGAAGAGGTCACAAACACTACTTCAACCCTCTTTTGTAATGAGAAAAAAATTCATGTGCTTCATCACTTGAGGTATATATATAATATAACTATCTTATTAGTCACTGAATTAATCAAACTCATTCAAACTTTAAAAACCTCCATACATAATTAACCCTGTAATTGCTCCATAGCAAACTGCTCCCTCTGTCATCATGCCTCTCTATTTGTTGAGAATCTTCTTTACTGAGCATGCACCACACCCTATATATATGTGTGTGTTTGTGTGTGCCAAAATCTAATTACAAAATTGGAAAATAATAAACTTTAAAATATAAAAAAAACACCTTATTTAAACTTTGGACCAAAACAAAAACATTAAACTAAAATTAACTGCAAGAGTCTTCGCCTTAATGCTTGCAGCCTTTTGCAGTTAATTTTAGGAAGAGATTTAATTCAATTTCTTATATATCTATATTTACTATCGAGTAGTAAAAATATACAAACTGCATATATATAAGATTTTGACACTCTCCATCCATGCACATTTTTCCACAGTTCTTCTGCTTCCTCGTCATCACCTTCTCTTCATCCACAGGTGCATGAGCATGCGACCTTGTTTCATGAACCTTCAAATCCCCAAAACATATTTGACAGCCATGATACAAACAGAAAAGATTTCCCCAAGAAACAGAGTATATATAATCTACCTTTATGTTGACCTTAATTATTAGCAAAGACTGTGAAAAAGCGAAGCAAAATCCGGGAATAGAGTACAGATTTAGATCAATTAATAAACCAAGTGGAAGAGCTAAGAGAGAACAAACAAAACGTTAGCAAAAAGGTGACTCTTGACTCCATATGGTAAGAAAAAACCAGCAGCACAAGCGGAGAGACATCGCAGGTTTCCTCCACAATTCCACATCAGTAAATTGGACAAGTTGAAAGACCTCTTATCACTTACTATAATGTTGTTTCAGGACCGAAGACTCAGTCCATGTCCAATTTCTGTCTTCTTCTAAATTCTGACAATAGAAAGACTGTTGTATCCAGACGTTACAAACGTAATTTTTTTTCTTTTGGTTGATTTTTAATTGTCAATAAAAGAGCAAATATAAGCCAAATAAAGGTGGACGGGGCATTTTCAGCAGTTCAACTTCAGACGTAAAAACAAAAACTTTCAGAGGCAAACAAAGCAATATTGAAGAGAGAAATTTTCTTCCAAACACACCCTTATTCATTTGCTCTTATTTAATATAAACGGAAGAATTAGACTTAATTTTGATTAAAAATAAAAGACTTACATTAATGTTGAAACTGTAAATTGAAAGTAATTGACGATCGGAGTAACCATTCAATAATCATACCGTTGAGTCAAGTCTCAAATTCAAATATTCCTACCGTTGAAATCCGAACGTTACACCACCCTGTTTATATATATAATCCTCTTCGGTCTCCTTTTTCTTGTATTTGTACGTACGGCTTTATTTTCCTTTCTTCTCTGAAATCGCTGAGTAATTCTGTCGACGCCACAAGAGATTCATTGATCGAGTTTAAGAGAAGATATGGTGTTGAATAGTGGTTTGGCGATGAAGGATGGGGAATTATCAGCCAATACAGCCTGCAATCCTGAGCGATTCTGCAGCGACACTGCCTCCCTTTCCACCGTCTCCACCGATCGCCACCGTTTTCACTCCGACTGAGGTTTCATTTCATTTCTCTTCCTGTATATTCTCTCTCTCTCTCTCTCTCTCTTTTAACGAGTGCAATGGTTTTCAATATTGTTGCTTATTTTTTCCCGTAAAATGTTGAGAAACGGGAATCAATCATGCCTCTGTTTTTTGGTTGCTGTAGACATCTTAAGAAATATGAAATCAGACTTTGTAATTTCATTTATGGCTCCACAACATTTGCTCTTATTGATCTTTTCATTTTAGTTGGTAATCTCTTTTGGATTTCAGAAACTGTGGCATTTCTTCCTTTGCCGATGTTTTTTTCTTGCCAAGAAAACGTCCTCAGAAGTTTCGAATCAGATCTTCGAATTTAATTTCTAGAATCAATTTCGAATCACATTTCAAACTCCTTGTCTGATCGATCAAATCTAAGCACATGAAATTAAATTTGTTATGTTAGAGACTACACAGGTCCTGGGGTTGAATGCAACACATGTATAAAGAAATGCCTTCAGTATGAGTGCAGTTTTAGTTTTTTTGCTTTCTTGGTTGATTATATATTTAAAATAAGTCCATGCCCTTTCTTCAAATTTGACTAGGTCAAACATAATATATGATTATTTAACATCACTGAATTGTCTTGTTTAGCATTCAACCACAATGCATGAGTGCCAAAAGAAATATTCTGAATTTGGTTTTGGTTTGCTTTGTTTGACTTGTGCAGCATTCAACCCATGAAATAGTCTCTCCACAATGCATCACTAATTGTCTAGTTTAAAAAATATATAGCGAAAGAGTGCAAAAATAAAATGAAGATTGGCTATTTATTCTATTTTTTGCATTCTGATTATGTTTTCATATGGTGGCTAGTTTTTTTTTATTTCTTTGTTTGCTAATTATTTTTATGTTGTGATTACAAATTCTATTTTCTTGTGCTTTTGAACATTTTCATGAATTTTTTTAAAAAGCAAACTATCCTTAGTTTGAATTCTAGTGTGTCAATTTTATATCCAAAAACAAAATAAACGTTAAAATGGATCCAAAAAGGTGTTGAAATTCTCCAAAAATTAATATTGAAATGATGCTTAAAACGTTAAAATGGATCCAAAAGGGTGTCTTACAAACTCCTCAAGTTCCTAGATGTGAAATCTGAAAATTGGCACCTCCTTAAGCATATAGCGATTAAGGAATCTAAAAGGAAACTTGTCTAGAGACCTATGATGGTTGTTTAAAGACTTCAAGGAAGCGCTGTTGCAGGGAGGCATTGCAATGATGCCCTAAGGATGGCGTTGCGATGACCTAGGGATGACATTGTGATGACCTAGGAAACCTATCTAGAGACCTGTGATGGTTATCTAGAGACCTCAAGGAAGCGTTGTTAGGGGGAGGCATTGCGATGACGCCCTAAGGATGGCGTTGTGATGACCTAGGGATGGCGTTGTGATGACCTAGGGATGGCGTTGTGACAACCTAGGGATGGTGCTACTGTGTTGCCCTAAGTGAGGCGATGCGACTCCTTAAGAGGAGGTAGTGGGGAAGCATCGCTATACCCACTCGTATGGGAGTCGTCGCTTCACCCTAGGGGATTCATCGTGTCGTGACACCCTAGGGAGGGGGCAAGGAGTTAGGGGTGTGTTGTAAAGCCCTATGCAAGGTGGCAATACCTTGCCATAGTGTGCTACGCCCTAGGCAAAGTGGAAGGGGCGCGCCACAATACCCTGCTATAAGGGAGTAGTTGCGTCGCCCTAGTAAGCAGCACGACAACTTAGAGGAGGCAGTGACAACATAGAGGAGGTGACGCAATGCCCTAAGTGAGGTGGCGAGGTAGCGATGCCCTAAGTGCTATGGCAAGAGTGTGCCACCC
Organism: Senna siamea; assembly: GCA_031216115.1. Classification (NCBI taxonomy): domain Eukaryota; kingdom Viridiplantae; phylum Streptophyta; class Magnoliopsida; order Fabales; family Fabaceae; genus Senna; species Senna siamea. The sequence continues at coordinate 19,831,790 of CM062356.1, forward strand.
TATGGGATGCGGTGTAATGCCCTAAGGGAGGATTAGGGTTTAGGGTTAGAAGATTTGACGCTTCACCTTATGTGATGTAAGAAGATTAGTGTATGGGAGTCATTGCTTCACCATAGGGGAGTCGTTGTGTCGTGACACCCTAGGGAGGCGTCGTGAAACCCTAGGGAGGCGTTGCGGAGGTAGGGGTACGTTGTAAAGCCCTATGCGAGGTGGCAATACCTTGCCACGGCATGCATACCCTAAGCAAAGTGGAAGGGGTGCACCACAATGCCCTGTCATAAGGGAGTAGTTGCGTCGCCCTAACAAGCAGCACGATAACTTAGAGGAGACGACTACAACATAAAGGAGGTGACACACTCTAGGGGAGGCAACATAATGCCTTAGGCGAGGTGGCAAAGCAGCGACACCCTAGGTGCTATGGCAAGAGTGTGCCACCCTATGGGATTCGACGCCCTTAGGGTGCAATGCCCTTAGGAAGGCCCTTGGGAGGCAAGAGTGTGACAACCTAACCGAGGTGGCGTGACGCCCTAAGCAAGGTCGTGCAACACCCTAAGCGATGTGATGCCCTAAGTAAGGTAGTGCAACCCTAGGTGATGTGACGTCCTAAGGGAGGCGTGCTAGGGTGCTTTGTAATGCCCTAACGTAGGGGAGTCATTGTGTCGCCCAAGGCAATACGATGTGTACTATGAGAGGTAGTACACTTTAAGGTAAGGGGAGCTGTCGTGTCATAACACCCTAGAGAGGCAGCAAGGAGGTAGGGTTGCATTGTAAAGCCCTAATGGTTTAAGAGTGACGGTGCAATGCCTTAGTGGTGGTGGTGCAATGACTTAGGGAAAAATATTCAAGGAGGCAATGCAATGCCTTAAGGAAGGCGGTGCAACGCCTTAGTAGAGGCATTGTAACTCCTTAGGGGAGTGGTGTAACACCCAGATGATGCACCCTAGGGAGGCGATGCAACACTTAGCGTTGCTACACCCTCCCATAACGAAGTCGTATTGCTGCCTTAGGCAAAGTTGCAATGCCGTAAGCACAAGGACGCGTTAACAATGGTAGTAAGGGCACACCGCTAAGTGAGGCTGCATATCGCAGGAGAGTCAGTGAGCTGAAATCTAGTCGAGGTGGTATAATAACCTAAGCGAGGTAGTATGATGCGAGGTGGTAGGATGACCTAGTAAGGCTGCACATCGCAGGAGAGTCAGTGAGTTGAAATCTAGTCGAGGTGGTACAATAACCTAAGCGAGGTAGTATGATGCAAGGTGGCAGGATGACCTAGGTGAGGCGAGGTGACATTTTAAGTGGGGTAATGTAATGTTGTAGGTGAGGCAACACGACACCTTGTGGGAGGTAATGTGTCGTAGTAGAGGTTCCAATGCCCTAAGCACCATGGGGGTTGTAACTTCATATGTGAGGCAGTGTGCTACTCCTTAGGCGAGGTAGCAGGGGCACATTGCTACGCCCTTATGTAGGGGAGTAAGTGAGACTGCATACCATAGGTAAAGGGACATACCAATTATAGGTGGTGTGCTACTAAGAAAGGCAGTAGGGGCGCAATGCCTTAAAGGTTTAGGATTTAGGGGAGGTGATACACCCTATGTAAGGCGATGCAACACCTTATGAGAGGCAGTGCATCGCCCTAGGAGAGGCGATACGATATCCCAAGGGAGGTGATGTGACATCCTAGGTGAGACGATGCGACACCCTAGGCTTTAGGTCGCCTTCAGGTGAGGTAATGTTACACCTTAGGGTTTAGAGGACGCGGTGTAACATGATACACCAGGCAGTACGGGTTACAACCACTATAGTTCGTAGAGGCACGTAGCTAGATCCTCCCGTGCACCACTAGAGGTGAGTGAAGGCCATCCCTTAAGGGAGGTGACGTGCCCTAAGGGAGGTGGTGGGGGCGCACTACAACAAGTTAGGTGCAGGGGTGCGCCATTACGCCCTTTCATAAGGAAGTCAATGTGGTAAGGGCCTTAAGGGAGGCAATGCAAAGCCCTAGGCAATGTGGTAGAGGCATGTACCAAAGCCCTAGGTAAGGAGGCATGCTATGCCCTAGGCGTAGGGGAGCAACGACTACAAGCAGCTTACTATGCCTTAGGCTAGGTGTTTTGGGCGAGGCAGCGCTACCCATTTGCGAGGTGGCACAATGTCTTAGGCAAGATAGCATAATTAGTAAGCAAGATAGTATGTGTTAACATAAATTCTAGCTTGTGGAACTTAAGGGAGGCAATACAATGCCCTAGGCAATGCGATAGGGGAGCGTACCAACGTCCTAGGTGAGGCGGCATGCTACGCCTTAGGCGCAGGTGAGCGATGACCATAAGCAGCTTGCACCACTCTAGGCAAGGCAGCACGAAGCCATTGGCAAGGTAGCATGACGTCTTAGGAAAGATGACATGATGCCTAATGCATTGTTCTAAATCAATAAGCAAGATACCTTGTGCTGACACAACCTCTAACTTGTGGAACTTAAATTGTGACCATGCCTTACACTAAATTAGTAAGCAGATTAATGTTTTACCCTACCCCATGAATCCCCTGAATGGTGCAATAACCTTCCTTGGTGAAGTAACGACCTTGTAGGTAGCCTTAACACACCTCGAGGTAGTGCTAAGACCCTTAGAGTGGTGCCAAAACCCCCTCAGGTGGTGCCATAACCCCTATAGGTAACCTATAACTACCTTTGGGCGGCACTGCGAACCACCTTTAGGTAGTGCCACAGCCCCTTGGCATTACCACATCCCCTTAGCTGCGCCAAGACCCCTTCAAGTAGGGCCATGACGACCCCCTACTCGGGGCTAAGACAATCCCTAAGTAGCACCACAACCCTCTAAATTCAGTGCCATGTTGTTGAAAGAGATCACGCTCTAACTACTGGCAAAATATAACCTTGGGGGATATCCTAGTCAAAGGAAATAGAACCCTATAACTGCAAGTCCCCTCAGAGTTGATGAAGGGGCAAGTACTATCCTAGACTCAAGGAATGAGATTACCAATGAGTGTATCCCCTGTGAAAAGGCCGAAAGAGCCTAGAGGTCCTAAAGTAACCAAAGAGAGTTAAAAGCTTGAATGGCAAGAAGCTGCCAAACAATATAACGGGGGATTGATGATGTTGTAGGAATTGTTAATGTCATCTTTGAAAAGAAAGCAAGAAAGCTTAGTAGATAGCAGACATCATTTTACCATTTTGCATTTAAGAACTTTTGGGAGCCTTCTTTGGGACTAATGTGCGAACCAAATGAGTCAGTTACTTGATACCTTAAGACCAAAACCATAGATTAAAGAGCACCTAAGGGGGAGGTGTCGCGATACCCTAAGAGGAGTCCACACGATGCCTTAGGGTTTTTTGCGAGATGCCTTTAAGGGAGTTGTTTTAATGACTTATGGGGATTACCACAATGCCTTAATAAAGAAGCAGCACTACCTATGATGGGGCAACAATGGCGTGATGTGATACTCAAGAGTGGCGCCAAAGTTATGTTATAAAGCCTTAGAGGGAGTCATTTCTAGCTGCAATGCCCTAAGGAATCACACCTTATAGATGGCACCGTCATGAAGTCCTAAGGATGCCACAATGCCTAAGGTGGGTATCAGAGGTTTTTTGTATTGCTTAAGGGGAAGGTATCGAGATGCCCTTGGGGGAGGTGTCACAACGTCCTAGGTGATGCCCTAGAAGGAGTTGCCACATCAGCTATGGAATGGTAGTATAATACCCTAGGGTGAGGCGTCAAGAGTGCGCCGTTATGAGCTAGGGGAAGGTACGACACCAAGGTGGAATGTTGCCAACGATGCCTTGAAGGGAGGAGCCTCTTCATCTTACCCTAGGAGGATGCACCTGATGGCTATTGATTCCAACAAATTAAACTTAATACATAAAATTATTTTGCAATTAGTGATGAGTAGGGTCGGACCTACAAGGATTAGTAACAATTTAATTCTCTTAGCTTAAATAAACAAATAAAAAGAAATTCTTGAGATTTAAAGATGAAATTAATTAAAAATGAAATAATTAAACATGAACAAATTAGTTATGGTTGTTAACAAGCTCTAACAACCTATCTTTCTTTGTTTATTCGTGAACCAAAATAGGCTCTTTGATTAGTAACAATTTTTGAACTTTGTATACTTCAAAAAGACTACTAATTCTAGCCAATAAACACACAAGCTTGGTTTATTTAGACTAGATCATGCATCCACATAACAAAAGTAAAATTCCTTGTATTAAACTTTGTTATTTTACCACAAGATATCGAAATAATTAAACAATTACGTATTCAATTATCTCAATTGGTAGTATATTGTTTGAATGAAAGAACAATGGGCCCTATTGAATCTAACAAACAAGCAATAATGGTGATTAAGCATGGAGAATGCATAAATATTAAAGAAAAGAAATAGGAATAAGAAAGTAATTAGATCTCAAAATTGAAAGAAATCAAACTTTGATTAATATTAATTAGGTAAAAGAAATTTAGCTACACATAATTATCAATATAGAGACAAAAAAAATCAAACAAGGAGAATTCATCAATGAAAATGGTAAAAAAAAAGTATGGATGCAGCCTATGGCTTGAGCTCTCTCTCTCTCTAGATTCAAACTCTTTCTCCGTCTCGCGTCTCTCCCTGTCCAAGAAGAAGTCTCTCCCTTTTTTCATAGCCAAGACTGGGGTATTTATAGAAGAATGCTAGCCATCTTCAAGGAGGATCCTCGGCCAAGAAAGAATTTAGAGTTTTTCAAAAGAAAGGATAGGATAAGATAAGATGATAAGTCAAGATAAGATATGATAAGATGAGTAAAAAAAATGATGAATGGTCAAGAGGGATGATAGGGTTTTTAAAAGAGATCATGATAAGTCAAAATCCCTTTAAATATAATGATGTTTCTAAAAAGATGATAAGCTATTAGATAGATGATCATCCTAAGATGATAAGTTACCATAGAAAGTACTTTATTTTATTTATTTATTTTATTATGTATGTATATATATTAGCTGTAAAACTTCTAAAAAATAAGGCATGCTCACTTTTTATTTTCTCACATTGGTAAAAATTACAAAAGTAAAAGGAAAAATGTGCTAAGCTACCAAAATTGCATCTAATTACAAATTTAATAAAAACTATCAATCCTTAATTTAAAAACACTAAAATAAACAACAGAAGAAAGCATAAAGTTATGAAATAATTAGACCTAACAAATTCTCTTACACCTATCTCATGCTTGCCCTCAAGCATGTATCAAGCATAAAGTACTGTCCAAGCAAAACTCAACCAGCTAATTTTCACAAAATATACTTCTAAGTTAGCAAATAGAACAAAGAACGCTTAATTTTACTTTCCATAATGCATCAAGCCTTGAGACCAAACAAGCAATATTCAAGAGAGAAGAGAAAATTTCTTGCAAGCATATTAACATGTCAAATAGTTAAGCCTGACACTAAAGATGTTTGCAGAGTTTAACAAGATATCAACACAAAGAAAATTCCAAATAAACATAAGGTCTGAAAGAATCCAGCAACTTCAAAGAAAATCTGTTATTCCACATTTCCAATTCCCTTTAACTCAGCTACAACATTTCTTATTTTAGAGCACTCTTAACTCTTACTTAGAGTGTCAAAGTCTTTTGATGCGAATGTAAATATTGGTGATAACTACACCCGGTTACTCAATAATTCACTACAAAAGCGATGTAATCTACCTTGTCTTTGGCATCTTAGTAAACTCAACAAAAGTCCTAAAATGCCAGGCAATTCAATTAAGGTTAGCATGCAAAGTTTTTTTTTCTTTTTAATTCTTAGCTCAAAAAATTATACTTGGAAGAAACATACTCATGATACAAGAAGGAAACATAATTTAAATGTTCAAATTCAATCCAATGTCTTGAAAGAATGAATTTTTCGTAAAAAAAATAACAACTCAAGAACTATGCTTCAGCAGTCCAAACATGTGTAAGTGGAGGAAATTTGATCCTAAGATTAGAAACTAAACTAAACTAAACTAAAACTATATCCCTCTAGAAATTAAAAATTTTAATTTTTTTTTATTTTCCAAAATTTATTCCAACTATTTCATCCATAATTGAAAAGCAAAAATTCAAAACTAAACTAGCCTAAAAGTATTATCAGCAATAAAAAATCTAAAATTTTTTTAAATTTTTCTCAATTTTCCAAGAGTCAGAATATCATCCTCTGCCACACCTAAACAAAAACATTGTCCTCAATGCAAGCAGTTAGTACAAGTAATAAAAACAAATAGTTAGAGCAAGGGAAAGGTGAAGCTTCCTTGAATTGAATGCACTGGGCAGATGGTTGTGTCATTACACTCCCTTATCTGGAGCTGTGCAGAAACGTGTCTTACCCAAAGAATTTATAAAACTAATAAATCCACCTCAAGGAAGGAGATGAAGGTACCCTATTAAGGTGTGGACACGCTTTATTTTCAGAATGAAAACAAAAACAAATTAATTTTGAATGAAATAAAAGTGAGAAAATTACTAAAAATAATAAAAATAAAAGAAAAAATGAATTAAGTGCTACTAAAGGGCGTTACTTAAGGTATAGGCACGACTTAAGTAACAAATATAACTCATCCTCAATCTAATGATTTTAGGACCATTTTGTTTGCCAATTTTGACTTCTTCAACATTCTTGCACCAATTTCTTTAGGTGCCACATACACTTCACTTACCTATTGGCTATCTGAAATTAAACAATCAATATCAGTATCTAACAACATTCAAAATTCTTTCTTAAACACTTTTATCATTGGAGAATTGAGGTGCCTTTGTGCTTCCTGAATTGGCTTGTAATTCTCTTCAATGAGAATTTTGTGTATGAATGTAGTTGGGCTTAGGCCTTTAATATTAGCTATAGTCTGTCCTATAGCTTCTTTGTATTCTCTGAGTACTCTGATCAGTTTTTCTTCTTCCACTTGAGCTTCCAAGAATGCTTGTTTAATGTGCTTAGGAAGCCATTTTAATTTTAACTATGATTCTTGCATCACAGATGGAAAATTTTTAGCATGAGATAAAGGTAAATCATAAGTTAAGGGATTACCAAGTTTAGGTTACAAAGCTTTCGGCCCATGAACCACTTCTTCTAGCTTTATGACATTGTAAAAGTTTTCCTTAGGCTTCTCTAAACAGTATTGGCTGATGGTTTCACCTAACACAGTACTGAACTTACCTTGTGGGTGTAATTCAAGTGTCTCTTACACTATAGGATCAACAATATCAACCCTATAAATTAAGGAAACTTCACTTGTATGCCTCTTAGCATTGAATTTCACAATTTTCCCATTAAACTCCATACTAAAAGTACCTTTATGAACATATATTTTATCCTAGTAGTACTAAAAAATGGTTTTCCTAACAAGATATCTGACTATTTTGCATAATTTTCATCCTCCAAGTCTACCACATAGAAGTCAACAAGAAATATTAAGTTGTCAACTTGCACCAAAACATCTTTCAACACTCCTTTAGGATAAATCATAGACCTATCAGCTAATTAAATCACCACACTCATCTCTTTAAGCTTTCCAACATTAAAAGTGGAATAAATAGAGAACGACATGATATTGATGGATGCCCCTAGGTCACACATAGCCTTTTAGATACTGATATTTCTAATTTGGAAAGGAATGGCAAACATGGCTTGATCTTTACATTTGGGAGGTAACTTCTTTTGGATTATGGCTGAGACATATTTTCCTATATTAATTCTTTCATTGTCGGTCAATTTCTTTTTGTTAGTGCAAAGTTCTTTTAGAAGCTTGGCATACCTTGGTACTTGCTTAATTGCATCTAGAAGATGAATATTGACCTCTACCTTTCTAAACATCTTCGATATCTCTTTTTCTTCACTTTCCTTCTTTGATTTGGCAAATCTTTTTGAAAATGGAGGTCTAATCACCATGTCATTGTGCAAAATTGTCTTATCACCTTTATAAATATTCTCAGTTGATTTTTGCACAGTAACCTTAGCCTCTGGTTTAATCTCCACATCTAAACCGCGCTCACAACTCACTTTCCTAGTTAGCTCTTTGAATTCCTTTCTATTCCTCAAAGTAATGACACTAACATTTTGCCTTAGATTCACCTCATGTTGAGTGGGAAGCTTGCCTAGAGATTCCAAATTGCTCACTGATGTAGCTAATTAGCTCATTTGGTTCTCCAAGTTCTGAATGCTTAACTTTGTTTCCTGTTAAAATTGTTGAGAGTTAGTGACAAGCACCTTAACTATATCTTCAAGAGACATATCTTGTTGTAGGGGGGGTTGTTATGGAGGCCTTGCTTGAAAATTTTGGAAGTTTGGTTGTTTGGCTTCATAGTTGAAATTTGGATAGTCTCATCATCCTGGATTGTATGTGTTGGAATATGGATCATATTTTTGTTGTGGAAGACTAGGAAATCCTCAAACTACATTAGCTTGCTCTTGAGTGTCTGCTTGTAGGGTTGGGCACATGTCGGTTAGGTGATTAGGACCAGTATATATCCCATAAGCTTTAATTTGTTTCGTATTCCCAATAGCAATCTATTACACAAGAGCAATTAAATTAGAAATTTGCTGCTCAAGATTAGATACATTGACCTCATTTACTCTTCTGTGAGGTAAATCTTGTATGAAGCCAAAATGTTGTGAATTTGCTGCCATGTTAGAAATCGATTCCCTAGCCACTTAGGGTGTCTTATCAACAATAGCTCCTTCACTAGATGCATCCATCATTCTTCTTTCCATTGGGAGTAATCCCTCATAAAAATATTAGATTAGAAGTTACTCTGAAATCTCATGTTGTGGATAGCTCACACACAATTGCTTAAGCCTCTCCCAATATTCATGTAGGACTTCTGTATCCCTTTGCTTGATGCTATATATATCTCTTGTTATGCTAATAGCTCTAGAAGCAGGAAAGAATTTATCAAGAAATAACATTACCATCTCCACCCATGTCGTTACTGATCCCAGAGGTAAATAAAATAGCCAATCTTTAGCTCTATCACCCAATGAGAATGGAAAAGTCCTCAGCTTGATTTGTTCTTTCGTTACTCCTTGCAGTTTCAAACTTGAGCATCCCACATTAAACTCCTTCAAATGCTTATGTGAGTTCTCGTTCTCAACACCTTAGAAAGTAGGCAATAAGTGAATCAGCCCAGATTTTAGCTCAAATCCTACATTCAAATTTAGGTTTTTTATGCAGAGGGGTTGTTGAGTCAAATCTGGTGTTCCCAACTCTCTCAATTTTCTCTCTTGAGCAGCTATGGTTTCCTGTTGGTCAAAAGTTCTAGAAGGCTCACCAAAAGTATCAGTAAGATCGATTTTTGATTGCTCTTACGGTTAAGAAGAAGAATATGCTTGCTTCCTCTGTAAATTGGTCTCTTTCCTTATTCATTTTGCTATCTTCTCAATTTTTGGATCAAATTAAAGTATGCTTACACCTAAACTCCTCAGTATAAAAGAAGAAAATTAGTGGCACTAATCCTCGGCAATGATGCCAAAATTTGATGGCTATCGATTCCAACAAATTAAACCTACTACATAAAATTATCTTGCAATTCGTGATAAGTAGGGTCGAACCCATAAGGATTAGTAACAATTTAATTCTCTTATCCTAAATAAACAAATAAAAATAACAATTTGAGATTTAAAGATGAAATTAATTAAAAATGAGATAATTAAATAGGAATAAATAGATAATAAGAAAATTAATTTTAAGCAGCACCTAACCAAGGTATAATCTCAGTTTTGATTTCTTTAGTTTATAATTGATTCAAAGATAGCTCAATCCCTCAATTAATAAATTAGTTATGGTTGTTATCAAACTCTAACAACCTATCTTTCTTTGTTTATTTGTTAACCAAAATAGGCTCTTTGGTCATCCTTGATCAATAAATAATCTTAAACAAGCTATTAGGGATTTAGTTTATTGAACGTTGTATACTCCAAAAAGACTACTAATTCTAGCCAATAAACACACAAGCTTGGTTTATTTAGACTAGATCATGCATCCACATAACAAAAGTAGAATCCCTTGTATTAAAATTTGTTATTTTACCACAAGATATCGAAATAATTAAAAAATTACGTATTCAATTATCTTAATTGGCAATATATTGTTTGAATGAAAGAACAATGTGCCCTATTGAATCTAACAAACAAGCAATAATTGTGATTAAACATAGAGAATGCATAAATATTAAAGAGAAATAAGAAAGTAATTAGATCTCAAAATTGAAAGAAATAAACTTTGATTAACCTTGATTAGGTAAAAGAAATTTAGCTACACATAATTATTAGTATAGAGACAAAAAAAATCAAATAAGGAGAATTCATCAATGAAAATGGTAAAAAAAAAAAAGCATGGATGTAGCCTTTGGCTTGAGCTCTCTCTTTCTAGATTCAAACTCTTTCTCTATCTCGTGTCTCTCCCTGCCCAAGAAGAAGTCTCTCCCCTTTTTCATAGCCAAGACTAGAGTATTTATAGAAGAATGCTAGCCATATTCAAGGAGGATCCTTGACCAAGAAGGATTATAGGGTTTTTCAAAAGAAAGGATAGGATAAGATGAGATAAGAGATAAGTCAAGATAAGATAATATGAGTAAAAAATGAATGGTCGAGAGGGATGATAGGGTTTTCGAAAGAGATCAGGATAAGTCAAAATCCCTTCAAATATGATGATGTTTCTAGAAAGATGATAAGCTTCTAGATAGATGATCATCATAAGATGATAGGCTTATTTTTATTTTTATTTTTATTTATTTATTTTATTATATATATATTAGCTGTAAAACTTCTAAAAAATAACACATGCTCACTTTTTATTTTCCTGCTTTGGTAAAAATTACAAAAGTAAAAGGAAAAATGTGCTAAGCTACCAAAATTACATCTAATTACAAAATTTAATAAAAACTATCAATCCTTAATTAAAAATGCTAAAATAAACAATAGAAGAAAGCATAAAACTATGAAATAATTGGACCTAACAGCACCCCTCCACTGCACCTTTAGGAGAGGCACCATCTAATAAGGGAAGGCGACCTTTCGCTATGCCTTAGGTGTAGGCACTAGGAGTTTTCGTGTTGCTTATGATGCCCGAAAAGGGCGCTGTGGGTATGCCTCGATGCCCAAGTGAAAGGTACTAGGATGTCTAACGAAGAGGCACCACTATGCTCAAGAGGGTGGCGTCCCTATGCTATACTGTAGTGGAGGGAGAAGGAGAGAGCCGCATCACCCAAATGGTGCACCTCTATTATACCGTAAGGGGAGGCACCCCTCCGCTAAGCTCTAGGGAGAGGCATTCTTACGATATGCCCTAGTGGGAGCAAGTAACTCACCATGCCCAAAGAAGAGGGGTTGTGATGTCGTAAGAAGATGCTTTGCGATGCCCTAGAAAGGAAGCGTCATGAGAATAGCGACACTTTAGGAGGTAGGTGTCTTAATACTCAAGGGTAGAGGTGTCTTAATGCCTTAGAGGGGAAGTACTCTAACACCCTAAGGGGTGCATTATGACGCCTTTGAGAGGACGTAGCGATGCCCTTGGGCACTTCCAAAGGGGAGGCACTGCGATGCCCTTAGAGGAGGCGTCCAGAGGCCCTTGAGGGAGTGGCCTCGACATCCTATAGGGAGGTGCCATGACGCCTTAAGGATGGTGCCATGAAGCCATTAGAGGAGGCATTATGACGCTTTAAAGGGAGTTTCTACATCATCCTATAGGGAGTCCTTGTGATGTCATAATAGTAGACACCTCGACATCTTATAAGGAGGTGTTGTGACATCTTATAGGTAGGCACCGCAACGCCCTTGATATGGGGTTGTGATGTCGTAGTGATGGTGTTACGATGACTTAAGGATGACGTGACAATGCCTTAGTGGAGGTACCGTTAGGCCTTAGGGAGAGGTATTGAGGGTTTGTCGCGACGCCCCTTGGGAAGGTGTTGTTATGCTGTAAGCGGGTGTTAAGGCTATGCTGCAACGTTAGGCCTTAGGGAGAGGCATCGCAGGTTTCCTCCACAATTCCACATCAGTAAATTGGACAAGTTGAAAGACCTCTTATCACTAACTATAATGTTGTTTCAGGACCGAAGACTCAGTCCATGTCCAATTTCTGTCTTCTTCTAAATTCTGACAATAGAAAGACTGTTGTATCCAGACGTTACAAACTTAATTTTTTTTGTTTTTGTTGATTTTTAATTGTCAATAAAAGAGCAAATATAAGCCAAATAAAGGTGGACGGGGCATTTTCAGCAGTTCAACTTCAGACGTAAAAACAAAAACTTTCAGAGGCAAACGAAGCAATATTGAAGAAAGAAATTTTCTTCCAAACACACCCTTATTCATTTGCTCTTATTATCAACGGAAGAATTAGACTTAATTTTGATTAAAAATAAAAGACTTACATTAATGTTGAAACTGTAAATTGAAAGTAATTGACGTTCGGAGTAACCATTCAATAATCATACCGTTGAGTCGATGTTCCTTAAGAAACTTGGCGTATCTTGGCACTTGCTTTATGGCGTCCAAAAGTGGGATATTCACCTTCATCTTTCTAAATGTCTCTATAATCTCCTTTTCTTTCATTTCCTTTTTTGAATTTGTAAATATTTTAGGGATTAGGGGTTTGATAACCATTTTATACAATATGTTTGATTTTTCCTCTTTTGGAGCATGTTCAATTGGTTTTTGCATGGCGAACTTTACTTTCTAGTTTTGAATTTACACTCAAGCCATGCCCATGACTTATTTTTCTGTATGGCTCTTCTAACTCCTGTTCACTAATTAAAGTGATGGCACTACTATTTTGGTTAAGATTTAATTTAGTCTAAGGTAAAGCTTGCTTTAATTTTCCAAGTTTTGAATGCTTGAGCGAGCCTCTTGTTGGAATTATTGATTTTCCAAGGATGCACTCTCTTTTGATAAAGATGGTTTTTTAGTGGTGGTGCTATTAGTCTAAGCTAAAATTTTTGAAAATTAGGTGGCCTTGCCTACTAGTTGAAGTTAAGGATGCTCCCTCCATTCTATATTATAGGTGTTATTAGAGAAGGCATAAAATTAAATTTTCTTATGTATCCTTTTGTAGAGTAGGGCAAATATTAGTGGGAAGCCCTATGCTAGCACACACTCTAGCTTGTGGAACTTGACCCGTGACCATGCATTGCACTAAATCAATAAGCTGATTAATTTTTGACCTTAGGTGGTGTGACCAACCCTTCGAGCAACACCAAGACCGCCTGAGTGACATAATGACCTCCCAAGAGACATAATGACCCCCATAACAGTCCTCTAGATAGTGTTAAGACACTACCTTAGGTTGTGCCATAACCCCTGAGGTGGTGGCACAACCACACTCAGGCGACGCCATGATTACCCTTAGACGACACCACGATCACCTTTGGGTAGAGCCATAACCCCTGACATCATTTTACTATTATACATTCAAGAACTTTTGACAACCTTCTTAGGGACTAATGTAAAAACTAAATGAGTCATCTACCACGCCTCTGCAAACAAAACCATAGAAGTCATATTAGACTAACCTTTACTCAACAAGAACTCTCCACCGCTTGGATATCATTATATCCATAATGGGATAGGGACGTGAAATGGTTTGAATGATAAAAATTTTAATATTAGCCTTATAAAAAAAGTTACTTTTAACATTTTAATATAGGTTATTTTAATTGAGGTAAGCCATTAAATTTTACTTCATTAATAGGTGAATAGTAGAGACTACAAATAATGTAGGGGTTTGATATTTCAAATGATGACATTGGAATTACAGTTTTTGTCCAAACATAAAATCAACTTAGGTGATCACTAAGACCTTAGGTTATATCCAATTAACTTTAAAAAAAAAAGTGGCTTACCTCACACTGACGAGAACTATTTTGAATGTGACAGAACACATTATAGTTAGTTAAGCTAACAAATGGTGCAGCTAATTTATATATGGTAGTTGTGATATTTTCCACTCTTTTGAAATTTGTTTAGGCGACAATCCATAGTAAAGGTCCCATATCTTAAAGAACAAAACAACCCCTTTCCTTTTTTTTGTTTTTCTTTTGTAACTTTTAGCTTGGGTTAAGCCTAAATTAACCTAAAAACAATCCTAATTTTCAAACTTTTACTTTCTCTTTCCCAATCTTTAAGCAAACATTATCTCTTTTTCAAATACACTTCCAAATTTTCACTATAAGTTTTTTCTTAATTAGGAGATCAATCATATGATAATCTGATTATGAGACTCAGCTTCCCAAAACTACAGTTTTATTTCCATGTCTTTGAAAATGGAGCTAGTACATATGAAAACACCATATCTCAGTGTCACTTTTCCTATTTACATTAATTTTGCTCAATTAAACTAATTATAATTAGGTCACTTGTGGTATACCAAATTAAAATTTTGATTCTTCAATCATTAGAATCTTATTTGAAAGATGTTTTAATAAAATAAATATAAAAACATTTAAATTTTATGTATTAAGTATATCTTAAATAACATATATAAGAGATGTTGATGCTTTTTCTTATGTTAAATTAAACTAAATCTTTTCATATCAGGAAGTTGTTAGTTGAGGTGGAAGCGACTTCACTCCTGTAAGAACAATGATGCAAGTTTGAAAACATATTTGTTGGAAGAACTTTATCTCAAGGCTCTCAGTTTGACAGAGATTAGTCCCAAGTCCAATATGGTTTGGAAGTATCTTGGGTTTTCACCAAAAAAATAAATCTAAACCTTTTTACAAAGAGGTTTTAAGTATTTGAAAGGCTAAAAACTAAGGATTGTTTGGACGTTGTTTTTATTCTTTAAAACTATTTTATAAAATTAATTAGTTTTGAGAATTCATATTAGTATTATTTTCATATATACATACTATTAATAAAAAAAGACTTATTTTTTGTGTTTTCTTTGTTTTAAAAAATGAAGTGCAGAATATCTTTTAATTGTTCTTTATTTTTTTTTCCAAAACACATATTCTATTTTTTTTTTATTTTCTACTAGAAATAGTTATTCAAACAGGTTTTCTTATTTTTTGTTTTTAAAAACAAAAAATAATTTTTAAAAACTGCTATCAAACAGGTCTTATGTTTTGTCTTTTAACTTTATATGAAGTTTTAATTTTTGTTTCTTATCTTTATTAATTAATGCAATTTTCCCTTAACTAAATGTTGTTCATCTTATAGTTCAAGTGGAATTACTCTACTTAAACAATAATAGAAACTTAGATAAGGCTAAAATAA
Source organism: Senna siamea (assembly GCA_031216115.1). NCBI lineage: Eukaryota > Viridiplantae > Streptophyta > Magnoliopsida > Fabales > Fabaceae > Senna > Senna siamea. Next base: position 19,847,023 of record CM062356.1, read on the forward strand.
TAAAAAAATAATTTACATTCTTCATTTGGGAGTTAAAAACTCTAAATTAAAAACATTCAAAAAATTTTGAACCTCTATGAGGAACTAAATTAACAATTGTTTTAATTTTATTTAAACTATTCTATAATAAAAGAAATTTCACATGAGCTTTATATATAATTATATTGTTACTAATACATACAAATAACATTTAAATAAGAAAATTATATTATTAATTAATAAAGTTAAGAGATAAAATTAAAAAAATAAAAGATAAAGAATAAACGAGAATTTATGGTGGATGAAATTGCTTAGGAAGTGGCTTCATATAGTGAAAATTAATACTTTCGATAGAGTTATTATGACCTTTTCTCTGGCTCAATAAATTAATCATTCTTTGCTATAACATTGTTTTCTCAACTTGTGAATTTTGACTTGATTTATGCCTAGAGGTATACACAGGTCGAGTTTCTCCCTGACTTGGGAGTCAACCTAGTATGAGATAGTCTTTTTTTTTAACCCAATCCTGTCTCGGGAAAAACAAAACCCAATAGACTTAGGAAATGGTTGGGTTTGGTTAGGTACTAAGACGAGACATGTCAAGTGCTTTTTTTAAAAAAAAGTTTTTAGCCTTGGATTTTACATAAGAAAACATCATGATGCACACACCAATTTGAAACAATTGTATTAATACTAATTAGAAACAATTTGAAGTAGTGGCATAATTGGCATACTTACTATTATCTCCCCAAATTGAAAATGAACATGACAAGCTTGCTATTGGTCTCTGTCCAACAACATCGACGATCAAAGGTAGGGGAGATCTTGCCAACAATGCAATTTAAGAATGAAGTATCAAAATGCCCAAAACTTGCTCTACTCGCCTCGGCCTTAGAGTAAAGTGAACGACACAATTTGGGTATAAGTCAAGATGCCTTGAACTCACCTCAGCTTGGCCAGAAAGTGGAGTGGACGATTACACTACGCGTTGCGATTTGCATATGAAGATTAAGACCATCGTGATTTGGGAATGGATTGGCTCTATCTCTAGCTCTTGATTCGTGCTACTCGATGCAAGATAGAAGGCAAGGGCATCTCTAATTCTCTTGTTGTAGTTTAGGGTGAAGAAACGACGCCATTTAAGAAAGGGACCAGAGAAAAAGAAATAAGTTCTAATATATCAAGTCAAGCTAGGTCAAAATCCTAGGAAAAATCCTATACTTGTGACCTGACCCGCTCTTATCACCTCACTCAAATTTTCACCCTTTTTTTGCTCTTTCTTCTTTTTTAAGATCTGACCCCGGCCCGATTTGATCGAGTCAGTTTGGGTTTCTTGAGTTTGTCAGGTTTGTATAGGGATGACAATGGGTATGGATATTATGGGTACTCGATAGTATTTATTCAAAAAAAATACTCAATATTTAATAGATATTAGATATGATACGGATAGTAAAATACAACTATCCATCGAGTATTGAGCTGGTGCGGACATTAACTTCAAATGTCCTATCTCCATTCAATATGAATGGGTGGATAAGGTACTCGATATCTGATATCAAAATAATATATATTATTAAATAAAATCCTATACTTGTATTAATGTTAGGATTGTTGTTTTAAATTTTAATTTATAATAATTATGTAAATTTGTTTTATTATAAAATAGTTTTTTATAGCCATTTATAATATTTGAAATCTTTTTATTGGGTGGATATTAAGTAGATTTTTTGATTATATAATATCTAATATCCAATATCCATGAATTTTTTTTACATGTTTTGAGTGTTTTGGACATTTCGAGTAAAGTTAAGTCTATTATAAATTTTAATTATAGTATAAAAATTTATTATTTTTATTATATTTAGTACTATAATATTAATAATACTTATCAATCATATTTATAAAAAATAAATTCATTTTTATGATATTAATAAGTAATTATAGTAATATATTTAATATAATAAAAAATTATTCTATATGTTGTTCGTAATAATTAAAATTCAAAGTAAACTTGAATTTATATATATATATATATATATATATATATATATATATAACTAAATACATTTGATCTAGCAGACAACAATCCATGTAGCAGCAAATTTATCAAAGTACTGAAAAAATTAGCAACAATAAATTGAAGTCCCTAAATGAAGATTACCATTTAAGTGATGAAGCGGACAAATTTTCTCCATTGAAGAGGTCACAAACACTACTTCAACCCTCTTTTGTAATGAGAAAAAAATTCATGTGCTTCATCACTTGAGGTATACATATAATATAACTATCTTATTAATCACTAAATTAATCAAACTCATTCAAACTTTAAAAACCTCCATACATAATTAACCCTGTAATTGCTCCATAGCAAACTGCTCCCTCATCATGCCTCTCTATTTGTTGAGAATCTGCTTTACTGAGCATGCACCACACCCTATATATATGTGTGTGTTTGTGTGTACCAAAATCTAATTACAAAATTAGAAAATAATAAACTTTGGAATATAACGAAAACACCTTATTTAAACTTTGGACCAAAACAAAAACATTAAACTAAAATTAACTGCAAGAGTCTTCGCCTTAATGCTTGCAGCCTTTTGCAGTTAATTTTAGGAAGAGATTTAATTCAATTTCTTATATATATATATATATTTACTATCATGTAGTAAAAATATACAAACTGCATATATATAAGATTTTGACACTCTCCATCCATGCACATTTTGCCACAGTTCTTCTGCTTCCTCGTCATCACCTTCTCTTCATCCACAGGTGCATGAGCATGCGACCTCGTTTCATGAACCTTCAAATCCCCAAAACATATTTGACAGCCATGATACAAACAGAAAAGATTTCCCCAAGAAACAGAGTATATATAATCTACCTTTATGTTGAGCTTAATTATTAGTAACGACGTGAAAAAGCGAAGCAAAATCTGGGAATAGAGTACAGATTTAGATCAATTAATAAACCAAGTGGAAGAGCTAAGAAAGAACAAACAAAACGTTAGCAAAATGGTGACTCTTGACCCCATATGGTAAGAAAAAACCAGCAGCACAAGCGGAGAGGCATCGCAGGTTTCCTCCACAATTCCACATCAGTAAATTGGACAAGTTGAAAGACCTCTTATCACTAACTATAATGTTGTTTCAGGACCGAAGACTCAGTCCATGTCCAATTTCTGTCTTCTTCTAAATTCTGACAATAGAAAGACTGTTGTATCCAGACGTTACAAACTTAATTTTTTTGTTTTTGTTGATTTTTAATTGTCAATAAAAGAGCAAATATAAGCCAAATAAAGGTGGACGGGGCATTTTCAGCAGTTCAACTTCAGACGCAAAAACAAAAACTTTCAGAGGCAAACGAAGCAATATTGAAGAAAGAAATTTTCTTCCAAACACACCCTTATTCATTTGCTCTTATTATCAACGGAAGAATTAGACTTAATTTTGATTAAAAATAAAAGACTTACATTAATGTTGAAACTGTAAATTGAAAGCAATTGACGTTCGGAGTAACCATTCAATAATCATACCGTTGAGTCGAGTCTCAAATTCAAATATTCCTACCGTTGAAATCCGAACGTTACACCACCCTGTTTATATATATAATCCTCTTCGGTCTCCTTTTTCTTGTATTTGTACGTACGGCTTTATTTTCCTTTCTTCTCTGAAATCGCTGAGTAATTCTGTCGACGCCACAAGAGATTCATTGATCGAGTTTAAGAGAAGATATGGTGTTGAATAGTGGTTTGGAATGAAGGATGCGGAATTATCAGCCAATACAGCCTGCAATCCTGAGCGATTCTACAGCGACACTGCCTCCCTTTCCACCGTCTCCACTGATCGCCACCGTTTTCACTCCGACTGAGGTTTCATTTCATTTCTCTTCCTGTATATTCTCTATCTCTCTCTCTCTCTCTCTCTCTCTCTTTTAACGAGTGCAATGGTTTTCAATATTGTTGCTTATTTTTTCCCGTAAAATGTTGAGAAACGGGAATCAATCATGCCTCTGTTTTTTGGTTGCTGTAGACATCTTAAGAAATATGAAATCAGACTTTGTAATTTCATTTATGGCTCCACAACATTTGCTCTTATTGATCTTTTCATTTTAGTTGGTAATCTCTTTTGGATTTCAGAAACTGTGGCATTTCTTCCTTTGCCGATGTTTTTTTCTTGCCAAGAAAACGTCCTCAGAAGTTTCGAATCAGATCTTGGAATTTAATTTCTAGAATCAATTTTCGAATCACATTTCAAACTCCTTGTCTGATCGATCAAATCTAAGCACATGAACTTAAATTTGTTATGTTAGAGACTAAACAGATCCTGGGGTTGAATGCAAAACATGTATAAAGAAATGCCTTCAGTATGAGTGCAGTTTTAGTTTTTTTGCTTTCTTGGTTGATTATATATTTAAAATAAGTCCATGGCCTTTCTTCAAATTTGACTAGGTCAAACATAATATTATTACTTAACATCACTGAATTGTCTTGTTTAGCATTCAACCACAATGCATGAGTGCCAAAAGAAATATTCTGAATTTGGTTTTGGTTTGCTTTGTTTGACTTGTGCAGCATTCAACCCATGAAATAGTCTCTCCAGAATGCATCACTAATTGTCTAGTTTAAAATATATATATATATATATATATATATATATATATATATATATATATATATATAGCGAAAGAGTGCAAAAATAAAATGAAGATTGGCTATTTATTCTATTTTTGCATTCTGATTATGTTTTCATATGGTGGCTAGTTTTTTTATATTTCTTTGTTTGCTAATTATTTTTATGTTGTGATTACAAATTTTATCTTCATGATTTTTTTAAAAAAGAAAATTATCCTTGGTTTGAATTCTAGTGTGTCAATTTTATATCCAAAAACAAAATAAACGTTAAAATGGATCCAAAAGGGTGTTAAAATTCTCCAAAAATTAATATTGAAATGATGCTTAACTAGTGTGTTACAAACTCCTCATGTTCCTAGATGCGAAATCTGAAAATTGGCACCTCCTTAAGCTAAACTAGTGGGATTTCTTAAGCGTACAACGATTAAGGAGTCTAAAAGGAAACCTGTCTAGAGACCTCAAGGAAGTGCTGTTGCGGGGAGGCATTGCGATGACGCCTTAAGGATGGTGTTACGATGACCTAAGGATGACGTTGTGATGACCTAGGAAACTTGTCTAAAGACCTCAAGGAAGCGTTGTTGTGGGAAAGCATCACGATAACGCCCTAAGGATGGCGTTGCGATGACCTAGGGATGGCGCTACTGCGTTGCCCTAGGCAAGGCAATGCGACTAGGCAAGGCAGTGAGGGCACGCTGTAACGCCCTAACTGAGGTAGTGGGGAAGCGTCACTATGCCCACTCGTATGGGAGTCGTCGCTTCACCCTAGGGGAGTCGTTGCGTCATGACACCTTAGGGAGGCTGTGAGGAGGTAGGGGTGCGTTATAATGCCCTATGCGAGGTGGCAATACCTCGCAACAGCGTGCTACACCCTAGGCAAAGAGGAAGGGGCGCGCCATAATGCCCTGCGATAAGGGAGTAGTCGCGTCGCCCTAGCAAGTAGCACAACAACTTAGAGAAGGCGGCGACAACATAGAGGAGGCGATGCATTCTAGGGGAGGCGATGCAATGCCCTAAGCGAGGTAGCGACACCCTAGGTGCTATGGCAAGAGTGTGCCACCTTATGGGATGTGAAGCGATGCCCCAAGGGAGGATTAGGGTTTAAGGCGAGAAGATTCGACGCCCTAAGGGAGATGGTGCAATACCCTTGGGAGGCAGTGGGGGCGTACTACAATGCCTTGGTCGATGTGGTGTGCCCTGCCATAAGGAAGTAGTCGCATCGCCCTAGCAAGTAACACGAAAACTTAGAGAAGGTGGCGACAACATAGATGAGGCGATGCACTCTAAGGGAGGCGACGTAATGCCCTAGGCGAGGCGCCGACACCCTAGGTGCTATAGTAAGAGTGTGCCACCTTATGGGATGTGGTGCATGCCCTAAGGGAGGATTAGGGTTTAAGGCGAGAAGATTCGACGTCCTAAGGGAGATGGTGCAATACCCTTGGGAGGTAGTGGGGGAGTACTACAAGGCCTTGGACGATGTGGTGTGCCCTGCCATAAAGGAGTAGTCGCGTCGCCTTAGCAAGTAGCACGACAACTTAGAGAAGGCGGTGACAACATAGATGAGGCGAGGGGAGGCGACGCAATGCTCTAAGTGAGGCGATGACACCCTAGGTGCTATAGCAAGAGTGTGCCACCTTATGGGATGCAGTGCGATGCCCCAAGGGAGGATTGGGGTTTAAGGCGAGAAGATTCGACGTCCTAAGGGAGATGGTGCAATACCCTTGGGAGGCAATAGGGGTGTACTACAATTCCTTGGGCGATATGGTGTGCCCTGCCATAAGGGAGTAGTTGCGTCGCCCTAGCAAGTAGCACGACAACTTAGAGAAGGCGGTGACAACATAGATGAGGTGATGCACTCTAGGGGAGGCAACGCAATGCCCTAGGCGAGGCGGCGAGGCGAAAACACCCTAGGTGCTATGGCAAGAGTGTGCTACCTTATGGGATGCGGTGCGATGCCCCAAGGGAGGATTATGGTTTAAGGCGAGAAGATTTAACGCCCTAAGGGAGAGATGGTGCTTATTCCCTTGGGAGTCAATGAGGGCGTGCTACAATGCCTTGGGCGATGTGGTGTGCCCTGCCATAAGGGAGTAGTTGCGTCACCCTAGCAAGTAGCACGACAACTTAGAGAAGGCGACAACAACATAAATGAGGCGATACACTCTAGGGGAGGCGACGCAATGCCTTAGGCGAGGCAGCGATACCCTAGGTGCTATGGCAAGAGTGTGCCACCTTATGGGATGCGGTGCGATGTCTCAAGGGAGGATTAAGGTTTAAGGCGAGAAGATTCGATGCCCTAAGGGAGATGGTGCAATACCCTTGGGAGGCAATGGGGGTGTACTAAAATACCTTGGGCAATGTGGTGTGACAACCTAACTGAGGTGGCATGACGCCCTAGGGGAGGTGTGGTAGGGTGCTCTGTAACGCCTTAAAGTAGGGGAGTCATTGTAACGCCCAAGGCAATACGATGCATACTATGAGAGGCAGTACACTTTAAGCGAGTCAAGGTTTATGGTTTAAGAGTGGCAGTGCAATGCCTTAGTGGTAGTGGTGCAACACCCTAGTGAAAACGATTCAAGGAGGCAATGCAATGCCCTAAGGAAGGCCGTGCAACACCTTAGTAGAGGCATTGTAACGCTGTAGGGGAGTGGTGTAACAACACCTAGATGATGCACCTTAGGGTGGCGATGCAACACTTAGCATCGTTACACCCTCCCATAACAAAGTCGTATTGCTGCCCTAGGAGTGATGCGACATTGTTAGGGAGGCGGTGAAACACCTTAGGCAAATTTCTAATGCCGTAAGCACAGGGATGTGTTAACAGTGGAGTAAGGGCACGCCACTAAGTGAGGTTGCACATCGGAGGAGAATCAGTGTAACATCGTGGTAGTATGACGCGAGGACGATTTAGGCGAGGCAAGGTGACATTTTAAGTGAGGCAGTGTAATATCGTGGGCCAGGCAACATGACGCCTTGTGGGGGAGGTAATACGTCGTAATAGAGGTTCCAACACCTTAAGCACCACAGGGGTTGCAACTCTATATGTGAGAGGCAGTGTGCTACTCCCTAGGCAAGGTAGCAGGGGCGTATTTCTATGCCCTTATGTAGGAAAGTAGAGGTGGTACGCTACTAAGCAAGGTGGTACGCTACTAAGCAAGGTGGTAGAGGCACAATGCCTTAAGGTTTAAGATTTAGGGGAGGTGATGCGCCCTATGTGAGGCGATGCAACACCCTATGAGAAGTGGTGCAGCGGTGTGATGTCCCAGGGGAAGTGGTGCGACACCCTAGGCGAGAAAATGTGACACCTTAGGCTTTAAGGGATATAATGCCTTAAGTGAGGCAATGCAACGCCTTAGGTCGCATTTAGGCAAGGTGATGTTACACCCTAAAGTTTAGGAGAGGTGGTGCAACACGTTAGGTGAGGCCGTATGGGTGTGCTGTAACTTCATATTGAAGGCAGCGTGATGCCCTAGCCTAAGTGGTAGGGGCACGTAGCTAGGCCCTCTTTTGTGCCACTAGAGGTGAGTCAAGGCTATCTCTTAAGGGAGGTGACGTGCCTTAGGGGAGGCGATGAGGGCACACTGCAACAAGTTAGATGAGGTGAAGTACTATGCCCTACGTGAGGTGACAAGGGTACTCCACTATGCCCTCTCATAAGGGTAAGAGAGGCAATGCAAAGCCCTAGGCAATGTGGTAGAGGCGTGTACCAATGACCTAGGTGAGGCGATATCCTATGCGACGTGCTATGCTTTAAGCTAGGTGTTTAGGGTGAGGCAGCACAATCCCATTGGTGAGGTGGCACAATGTCTTAGGCAAGGCAGCGTGATCAGTAAGCAAGATAGTCTGTGCTAGCATAAACTCTAGCTTGTGGAACTTAAAGGAGGCAATACAATGCCCTAGGCAATGCAATAGAGGAGCGCACCAACACCTTAGGCGCAGGGGAGCGACGACCATAAGTAGCTTGCTATGACTTAGGCTAGGTGTTCGGGGATAAGAGGCAAGATGTTCTAGGCGAGGCAGCGCAAAGCCATTGGCAAGGTGGCATAATGCCTAATACATTGTTCTAAATTAGTAAACAGATTAATGTTCAACCCTAACCTATGAATCCCCCGAATGATGCAACAACCTTCCTTGGTAAAGTTACCTTGTAGGCGGTTCTAACACACCTCGAGGTAGTGTTAAGACCCTTAAAGTGGCGCCAAAACCCCCTCAGGTGGTGCCATAATACTTATAAGTAACCTATAACTACCCTTGGGAGGCACTGCGAACCACCCCTAGGTAGTGCCACAGCCCCTTGGCATTACCACATCCCCTCGGCTATGCCAAGACCCCTCTAAGTGAGGCCATGACGACCCCTTACTCGAGGCCACAACAATCCCTAAGTAGCGTCGCAACCCTCTAAATTCAGTGCCATGTTGAAAAAGATTATGCTCTAACTACTAGCAAAATAAAACCCTGGGGGATATCCTAGTCAAAAGAAATAGAACCCCATAACTGTAAGTCCCCTTAGAGTTGATGAAGGGGCAAGTACTATCCTAGACTCAAGGAATGAGATTACCAATGAGTGCATCCCCTGTGGAAAGGCCGAAAGAGCCTAGAGGTCCTAAAGTAACCAAAGAGAGATAAAATCTTGAATGGTAAGAGGCTGCCAAAAAAGATAATGGGGGATTGATGATGTGGTAGGAAAGAGCCTAAAGGAATGAGATTACCAATGAGTGCATCCCCTGTAGAAATGCCGAAAGAGCCTAGAGGTCCTAAAGTAACCAAAGAGAGGTAGAAGCTTGAATGGTAAAAGGTTGCCAAATAAGATAACAAGGGATTGATGATGTGGTAAGAATTGTTAATGTCATCTTTGAAAAGAAACTAAGAAAGCTTGGTAGACAACAAACATCATTTTACCATTATACATTCAAGAACTTTTGGAAGCCTTCTTTGGGACTAGTGTGCGAACTAAATAAGTCATTTACTTGATACCCTAAGACTAAAACCATATATTAAAGGGCACGGGGGTAGGTGTCGTAATACCCTAAGAGGAGTTTATGCGACGCCTTAAGGTTTTTCGCGAGATGCCTTTGGGGGAGTTGCTTTAATGACCTATGAGGATTAACGCGATGCGTTAATAAAGAAGTGGCACTGCCTATGATGAGGCAACGATGATGTGTTGTGATAAACCCAAGAGTGGCGCTAAAGCTATGTCATGAAGCCTTAGAAGGAGTTATTTCTATCTGCAACGCCCTAAGGAATCACACCTTATAGATGACACCGTCGTGAAGTCCTAAGGATGCCATAATGCCTAAGGTGGGTATTAGAGGTTTTTTGTAGTGCTCAAGGGGAAGGTATCGAGATGCCTTTGGGGGAGGTGCTACAACATCCTAAGTGATGCCCTAGATTGAGATGCCCTAGAAGGAGTTGACACATCAGCTATAGGATGGTAGTATAATGCCCTAGGGTGAGGTGTCAAGAATGGGCCGTTATGAGCTAGGGGAAGGTGCGACACCAAGGTGGAATGTTGCCAATGACGCCCTAAGGGGAGGAGCCTCTTCATCTTACCCTAAGGGGATGCATCTTATAGCTATCAAATCCAACAAATTAAACCTACTACATAAAATTATTTTGCAATTAGTGACGAGTAGGGTCAAACCTACAAGGATTAGTAACAATTTAATTCTCTTAGCCTAAATAAACAAATAAAAAGAAATACTTGAGATTTAAAGATGAAATTAATTAAAAATGAAATAATTAAACATGAACAATTAGTTATGGTTGTTAACAAGCCCTAACAACCTGTCTTTCTTTGTTTATTCGTTAACCAAAATAGGTCTTTGATTAGTAACAATTTTTAAACTTTGTATACTTCAAAAAGACTACTAATTCCAGCCAATAAACACGCAAGCTTGGTTTATTTATACTAGATCATGCATCCACATAACAAAAGTAGAATCCCTTGTATTGAACTTTGTTATTTTACCACAAGATATCGAAATAATTAAAAAATTATGAATTCAATTATCTCAATTGGCAGTATATTGTTTGAATGAAAGAACAATGGGCCCTATTGAATCTAACAAACAAGCAATAATGGTGATTTAGCATAGAGAATGCATAAATATTAAAGAAAAGAAAGAGAAATAAGAAAGTAATTAGATCTCAAAATTGAAAGAAATCAAACTTTGATTAACCTTGATTAGGTAAAAAAAATTTAGCTACACATAATTATCAGTATAGAAACAAAACAAATCAAACAAGGAGAATTCGTCAATGAAAATGGTAAAAAAAAAGTATGGATGCAGCCTCTGGCTTGAGCTCTCTCTCTCTAGATTTGAACTCTTTCTCCGTCTCTCTCCCTGTCCAAGAAGAAGTCTCTCCCTTTTTTCACAGCCAAGACTAGGGTATTTATAGAAGAATGCTAGCCATCTTCAAGGAGGATCCTCAGCCAAGAAGGAATCTAGGTTTTTTTTTAAAAAAAAAAAAGGATAGAATAAGATAAGATAAGATAAGATAAGATGAGTAAAAAAAAAATGATGAATGGTTGAGAGGGATGATAGGGTTTTTAAAAGAGATCATGATAAGTCAAAATCCCTTCAAATATGATGATGTTTCTAGAAAGATGATAAGCTACTATGGAAAGTACTTTATTTTATTTTATTTATTTATTTTATTATATATATTAGCTGTAAAACTTCTAAAAATTAAGGCATGCTCACTTTTTATTTTCTCGCATTGGTACAAATTACAAAAGTAAAAGGAAAAATATGCTAAGCTACCAAAATTACATCTAATTACAAATTTAATAAAAACTATCAATCCTTAATTAAAAGCACTAAAATAAACAACAGAAGAAAGCATAAAATTATGAAATAATTAGACCTAACAAATTCTCCCATACCTAGCTCATGCTTGCCCTCAAGCACGTATCAAGCATAAAGTACTTTCTAAGCAAAACTCAACCATCTAATTTTCACAAAGCATACTTCCAAGTTAGCAAATAGAACAAAGAACACTTAATTTTACTTTCCACAATGCAGCAAGCCTTGAGACCAAACAAGCAATACTCAAGAGAGAAGAGAAAATGTCTTACAAGCATATTGACATGTCAAATAGTTAAGCCTAACACTAAAGACGCTTGCATAGTTTAACAAGATATCAACACAAAGTAAATTACAAATAAACATAAGGTCTGAAAGAATCCAGCAACTTCAAAGAAAATCTATTATTCCACATTTTCAATTCCCTTTAACTCAGCTATAGCATTTATTATTTCAGAGCACTCTTAACTCTTACTTAGAGTGTCAAAGTCTTTTGATGCGAATGCAAATATTGGTGATAACCTACACCCGGTTACTCAATAATGTACAACTCTAAGCGGCTACTAGTACTACTCATAATTCTGTTTGAATTAGAGGATCAGGAAAATTATTATTATTATTTAACTGCTCATAATTCTATTTGAATTAGAGGAGCAGGAAAATTGTTATTATTATTATTATTATTATTATTATTATTATTATTATTATTATTTTGTAAAAGGAAAAATAGAGGTGAAATAACAAACTTTCTAATCAATTTCATGTTCTTGGACCTATAAAAGTGATGTAATCCACCTTGTCTTTGGCATCTTAGTAAACTTAACAAAAGTCCTAAAATGCCAAGCAATTCAATTAAGGTTAGCATGCAAAGTTTTTTTTTTCTTTTTAATTCTTAGCTTAAACAAGTATACTCAGCAGAAACATACTCATGCTACAAGAAGGAAACATAATTTAAATGTTCAAGTTCAATCCAGTGTCTTGAAAGCATGAATTATCTTAAAAAAATAACAACTCAAGAACTATGCTTCAGTAGTCCAAACATGTGTAAGTGGAGGAAATTTGATCCTAAGATCAGAAACTAAACTAAACTAAACTAAAATTATATCCCTCTTGAAATTAAAAATTTTGAATTTTTTTTATTTTCCAAAATTTATTCCAACTATTTCATCCACAATTGAAGCAAAAATTCAAAACTAAACTAGCTTAAAAGTATTATCAGCAATAAAAAATCTAAAAATTTTAAAAATTTTCTCAATTTTTCAAGATTCAGAATATCATCCTCTGCTACACCTAAGCAAAACATTGTCCTCAATGCCAGCAGTAAAAACAAATAGATTAGAGCAAGGGAAAGGTGAAGCTTCCCTGAATTGAATGCACTAGGCAGATGGTTGTGTTATTGCACTCCTTTAAACTGGATGTGGAGCCTCTTCTGGAGCTGTGCAGAAATGTGTCTTAACCAAAGAATTTATAAAACTAATAAATCCACCTTAAGGAAGGAGATGAAGGTACCCTATTAAGGCGTGGGCACGCTTTATTTTCATAATGAAAACAAAAAAAAATTAATTTTGAATGAAATAAAAGTGAGAAAAATAATAAAAATAATAAAAATAAAAGAAAAAATAAATTAAGTGCTACTAAAGGTTGTTGCTTAAGGTATGGGCACGCCTTAAGTAACAAATATAACTCATCCTCAATCTGGTGGTTTTAGGACCATTTTGTTTGCTAATTCTGACTTCTTCAACATCCTTGCACCAATTTCTTTGGGTGCCACTTGCACTTTACTTACCTATTGGCTATCTGAAATTAAACAATCAATATCAGTATCTAACAACATTCAAAATTCTTTCTTAAACACTTCTATCATTGGAGAATTGAGGTGCCTTTGTGCTTCCTGAATTGGCTTGTAATTCTATTCAATGAGAATTTTGTGTATAAATGTAGTTGGGCTTAGGCCTTTAATATCGGCTATAGTCCATCTTATAGCTTCTTTGTATTCTCTGAGTGCTTTGATCAGTTTTTCTTCTTCTACTTGAGCTTTCAATAATCCTTGTTTAATGTGCTTAGGAAGCCATTTCAATTTTAACTCTGATTCCTGCATCACGATGGAAAATTTTTAGCATGAGATAAATGTAAATCATGAGTTAAGGGATTACCAAGTTTAGGTTACAAAGCTTCTGGCTCATGAACCACTTCTTCTAGCTTTATGGCATAGTAAAAGTTTTCTTTAGGCTTCTTTATATAGCATTGGCTGATGGTTTCAGCCAGCACAGTACTGAACTTGCCTTGTAGGTGTAATTCAAGTGTCTCTTGCACTATAGGATCAACAATATCAACCCTATAAATTGAGGAAACTTCACTTGGATGCCTCTTAGCATTGAATTTCACAATTTTTCCATTAAAATCCATACTGAAAGTACCTTCATGAACATCTATTTTATCCTAGCAGTACTCAAAAATGGTCTTCCTAACAAGATATCTGACTATTTTGCATAATTTTCATCCTCTATGTCTACCACATAAAAGTCAACATGAAAGATTAAGTTGTCAACTTGCACCAAAACATCTTTCAACACTCCTTTAAGATAAATCACAGACCTATTAGCTAATTGAATCACCACATTCATCTCTTTAAGCTTTCCGGCATTAAGAATGGAATAAATAGAGAACGACATGATATTGATGGATGCCCTTAGGTCACACATAGCCTTTTAGATACTAACATTCCCAATTTGGCAAGGAATGGCAAACATGCCTTGATCTTTACATTTGGGAGGTAGCTTTTTTTGGATCATGGCTGAGACATTTTTTTCCATATTAATTCTTTCATTGCCGGTCAATTTCTTTTTGTTAGAGCAAAGTTCTTTTAGAAGCTTAGCATACCTTGGTACTTGCTTAATTGCATCTAGAAGAGGAATATTGACCTCTACCTTTCGAAACATCTTTGGTATCTCTTTTTTTTTCACTTTCCTTCTTTGATTTGGCAAATCTGTGCAAAAATGAAGGTCTAATCACCATGCCATTATGAAAAATTGTCTTGTCATCTTTATAACTATTCTCAGTTGATTTTTGCACAATAACCTAAGCCTTTGGTTTAATCTCCACATCTAAACTGTGCTCACAACTCACTTTCCTAGTTGGCTCTTTGAATTCCTTTCCACTCCTCAAAGTAATGACACTAACATTTTGCCTCAGATTCACCTTATGTTGAGGGGGAAGCTTGCCTAGAGATTCCAACTTACTCACTGATGTAGATAATTGGCTCATTTGGTTCTCCAAGTTATAAATGCTTGACTTCGTTTCCTGTTAGAATTGTTGAGATTTAGTGACAAGAACCTTAACTATATCTTCAAGAGACATACCTTGTTGTTGGGGAGGTTGTTGTAGAGGCCTTGCTTGAAAATTTTAGAAGTTTGGTTGCTTGGCTCCATAGCTGAAATTTTAATGGTCCCATCATCCTGGATTGTATGTGTTGGAATATAGATCATATTTCTTTTGTTGCAGACTAGGAAATCCTCAAACTACATTAGCTTGCTTTTGAGTGTCCGCTTGTAGGGTTGGGCACATGTCGGTTGGGTGATTAGGAGTAGTATATATCCCATAAGCTTTGATTTTTTTCGTATTCCCAATAGCAATCTATTACACAAGAGCAGTTAAATTAGAAATTTATTGTTAAAGATTAGATACATTTACCTCATTCACTCTTCTATGAAGTGGACCTTGTCTAAAGCCAAATTGTTGTGAATTCGTTGCCATAGTGGAAATCGATTCCCTAGCCACTTGGGGTGTCTTGTCAACAATAGCTCCTTCACTAGCTGCATCCATCATTCTTCTTTCCATTGGGAGTAGTCCCTTATAAAAATATTAGATGAGAAGTTACTTTGAAATCCCATATTATGGATAGCTCACACAAAATTGCTTGAACCTCTCCCAATATTCATATACGACTTCTATATCTCTTTGCTTAATGCTACATATATCTCTTCTTATGCTAATAGCTCTAGAAGCAGGAAAGAATTTATCAAGAAATAACGTTACCATCTTTGCCCATGTCGTTATTAATCCCAGAGGTAAATAAAATAGCCAATCCTTAGCTCTATCACCCAATGAGAATGGAAAAGTCCTCAGCTTAATTTGTTCTTCCGTTACTCATTTTAGTTTCAAACTTGAGCACTCCACATTAAACTCCTTCAAATGCTTATGTGGGTTTTCATTCTCAGCACCTCAAAAAGTAGGCAATAAGTGAATCAACCCAGATTTTAGCTTAAATCCCACATTTAAATTTAGGTTTTCTATGTAAAGGGGCTGTTAAGTCAAATCTGGTGTTCCCAACTCTCTCAATGTTCTCTCTTGAGCAGCCATGATTTTTTGTTAGTCAAAAGTGCTAGAAGGCTCACCAAAAGTATCAGTAAGATCAATTTCTGATTGCTCCTACAATTGAGAAGAAGAAGATGCTTGCTTCCTCTGTAAATTAGTCTCTTTCCTTATTCTCTTTGTTATCTTCTTAATTTTTGGATCAAATTAGAGTATGCTTACACCTAAACTCCTAAGCATAAAAGAAGAAAATTAGTGGCACTAATCCCCGGCAACGGTGCCAAAATTTGATGGCTATTGATTCCAACAAATTAAACCTACTACATAAAATTATTTTGCAATTAGTGATGAGTAGGGTCAAACCTATAAGGATTAGTAACAATTTAATTCTCTTAGCCCAAATAAACAAATAAAAAGAAATATTTAAGATTTAAAGATGAAATTAATTAAAAATGAGATAATTAAATAGGAACAAATAGATAATAAGAAAATCAATTTTAAGCAGCACCCAACCAAGGTATAATCTCAATTTTGATTTCTTCAGTTTATAATTGATTCAAAGATAGCTCAATCCCTCAATTAATAAATTAGTTATGGTTGTTAACAAACTTTAACAACCTGCCTTTCTTTGTTTATTTGTTAACCAAAATAGGCTCTTTGGTTATCCTTGATCAATAAACAATCTTAAACAAGCTCTTTGGATTTAGTTTATTGAACTTTTTATACTCCAAAAATACTACTAATTCTAGCCAATAAACACACAAGCTTGGTTTATTTAGACTAGATCATATAACCACATAATAAAAGTAGAATCCCGTGTATTAAACTTTGTTATTTTACCACAAAATATCGAAATAATTAAACAATTACAGATTCAATTATCTCAATTGACAGTATATTGTTTGAATGAAAAAACAATGGGCCCTATTAAATCTAACAAACAAGTAATAATTGTGATTAAGCATCTGAATGCATAAATATTAAAGAAAAGAAAGAGAAATAAGAAAGTAATTAGATCTCAAAATTGAAAAAAATTAAACTTTGATTAACGTTGATTAGGTAAAAGAAATTTAGCTACACATAATTATTAGTATAAAGACAAAACAAATCAAACAAGGAGAATTCATCAATGAAAATGGTAACCAAAAAAGTCTCTCCCCTTTTTCATAGCCAAAACTAGGGTATTTATAGAAGAATGCTAGCCATATTCAAGGAGGATCCTCAACCAAGAAGGATTCTAGGGTTTTTCAAAAGAAAGGATAGGATAAGATAAGAGATAAGTCAAGATAAGATAAAATAAGATGAGTAAAAAATGATGAATGGTTGAGAGGGATGATAAGGTTTTCAAAAGAGATCAAAATAACCCAAAATCCCTTCAAATATGATGATGTTTCTAGAAAGATGATAAGCTTCTAGAAAGATGATAAGCTTCTAGATAGATGATCATCCTAAGATGTATCAGCTTATTTTTATTTTTATTTTATTTATTTATTTTATTATATATATATATATTAGCTGTAAAAATTCTGAAAAATAAGGCATGCTCACTTTTTATTTTCCTGCATTGGTAAAAATTACAAAAGTAAAAGGAAAAATGTGCTAAGCTACCAAAATTGCATCTAATTACAAAATTTAATAAAAACTATAAATCCTTAATTAAAAATGCTAAAATAAACAACAGAAGAAAGCATAAAATTATGAAATAATTAGACCTAATAGCATCCCTCTACTGAACCTTTAAGAGAGGCACCCTATACTATCTAATAGGGGAAGGCGACCTTTTGCTACGCCTTAGGTGTAGGCACTAGGAGTTTGTGCGTTGCTTGTGATGCCCTAAAAGGGCGCTGTGGGTATGCCTCAATGCCTAAGTGAAAGGTGCTAGGATGTCCAACGAGGAGGTGCCGCTATGCTCAAGAGGGTGGTGTCCCTATGTTATTCCGTAGTAGAGGGAGAAGGAGAGAACCACATCACCCAAATGGTGCATCTCTATTACACCATAGGGGGAGGCACCCCTCAGCTAAGCTCTAGGGGGAGGCATTCTTACGATATGCCCTAGTGGGAGCAAGCAACTCACCAAACCCAAAGAAAAGGGGCTCTGATGTCGTAAGAAGATGCTTCATGATGCCCTAGAAAGGAAGCGTTGCGAGCATAATGACACTCTAGGAGGTAAGTGTCTTAATGCTCAAGGGTAGAGGCGTCTTAATGCCTTAAAGGGAAAGTGCTCTAACACCCTAGGGGGTGCGTTATGACACCTTTGAGAGGGCATAGTAATGCCCTTGGGCACTCCTTCAAGGGAGGCACCGCGATGCTCTTAGAGAAGGTGTCCAGAGGCCCTTAAAGGAGTGGACTCGATGTCCTATAGGGAGGTACCATGATACCCTAAGGATGGTGCCACAACGCCATTAGGGGAGGCATCATGACGCTTTAAAGGGAGTTTTTCCATCATCCTATAGGGAGTCCTTGTGATGTCATAATGGGAGACACCTCAACATCTTATAGGGAGGTGTTGTGATGTCTTATAGGTAGGCGCCACAATGCCCTTAATATGGTGTTGTGATGCCCTAGCGATGGTACTACGATGACCTAAGGATGGCGTGACGACACCCTAGTAGAGGTACCGTTAGGCCTTAGGGAGAGGCATTGAGGGCTTGTCGAACGCCCCTTGGGGAGGTGTTGTTATGCCGTAGGCAGGCGCTAAGGCTATGTCGCAATGTTCTAGCGGGAGCCACCCTATCGCTATGCCCTAAGGGGATGCGTCGTGATGCCTTAAGGGGAGATGGTGACATTCCCAATCTTATAAAAGATGGTAAACATAACTTGATCTTTACACTTGAAAGGTAACTTTTTTTAAATCATAACTAAAAGATTTTCTCCCATGTTAATCCTTTCATTACCCATCAGCTGCTTTTTGTTGATGCAATGTTCCTTAAGAAACTTGGCATATCTTGGCACTTGCTTTATGGCATCCAAAAGTGGGATATTCACCTTCATCTTTCTAAATGTCTCTATAATCTCCTTTTCTTCCTTTTCCTTTTTTGAATTTGCAAATATTTTAGGGATTAGAGGTTTGATAACTATGTTATACAATATGTTTGATTTTTCCTCTTTTGGAGCACGTTCAATTGGTTTTTGCATGGTGAACTTTGCTTTCTAGTTTTGAATTTACACTCAAGCAATGCCGACGACTTATTTTTCTGTATGGCTTTTCTAAATCCTGCTTACTTATTAAAGTGATGGCATTACCATTTTGGTTAGGATTTAATTTAGTCTAAGGTGAAGCTTGCCTTAATTTTCCAAATTCTGAATGCTTAAGCGAGCCTCTTGTTGGAATTGTTGATTTTCCAAGGATGCATTCTCTTTTGATGAAGATGGTTTTTTAGTAGTGGTGTTATTAGTCTAAGCTAAAAATTTTGAAAATTAGGTGGCCTTGCTTACTAGTTGAAGTTAAGGATGCTCCCTCTATTCCAGATTATAGGTGTTATTAGAGAAGGCATAAAATTAAATTTTCTTATGCATCTTCTTGTAGAGTAGGGCAAATATTAGTAGGAAGCCTATGCTAGCACACACTCTAGCTTGTGGAACTTGACCCGTGACCATGCATTGCACTAAATCAATAAGCTAATTAATTTTTGACCCTAGGTGGTGTGACCAACCCTCTGAGCAACACCAAGACCCCCTGAGTGACATAACGACCTCCCAAGAGTCCTGGCATCATTAGGTGGTGCCATAACCCCCTGGGTGGTGCCACAACCCCTTGGGGTTGTGGCACAACCATGCTTAAGCGACACCATGATTACCCTTGGGCGGCACCACGATCACCCTTGGGTAGAGCCACAACCCCTAGCATCATTTTGCTATTATGTATTCAAGAACTTTTGACAACCTTCTTAAAGACTAATGTGAAATCTAAATGAGTCATCTACCATGCCTCTGCAAACAAAACCATAGAAGTCATATTAGACTAACCTTTACTCAATAAGAACTCTCCACCGCTTGGATATTATTTTATGTTTAATGGGATGGGGACGTGGAATGGTTTGAATGATAAAAATTTTAATATTAGCCTTATAAATAAAGTTACTTTTAACATTTTAATATAAGTTATTTTAATTGATGTAAGCCACTAAATTCTACTTCATTAATAGGTGAACAGTAGAGACTAAAAATAATGTAGGGCTTTGATATTTCAAATGATGACATTGGAATTGTAATTTTTGTCCAAACATAAAATCAACTTAGGTGATCACTAAGACCTTGGGTTATATCCAATTAACTTTTAAAAAAAAAAAGTGGCTTACCTCACACTAATGAGAACTATTCTAAATGTTATAGAACATATTATATTTAATTAAGCTAACAAATGGTGCAACTAATTTATATATGGTAGTTGTGATATTTTCCACTCTTTTGAAATTTTTTTAGCCGACAATGCATAGTAAAGGTCCCATATCTTGAAGAACAAAACAACCCCTTTCCTTTTTGTTGTTTTTCTTTTGTAACTTTTAGCTTGGGTCAAGCCTAAATTAACCTCGAAACAATCCTAATTTTCAAACTTTTACTTTCTCTTTCCCAATCTTTAAGCAAACATTATCTCTTTTTCAAACACACTTTCAAATTTTCACTATAAGTTTTTTCTTAATTAGGAGATCAATCATATGATAATCTGAGTATGAGACTTAGCTTCCCAAAACTATAGTTTTATTTCCATTTCTTTGAAAATGAATCTGGTATGTATGAAAACATCATATCTCGGTGTCACTTTTCCTATTTACATTAATTTTGCTCAATTCAAACTAATTATAATTACGTCACTTGTGGTATACCAAATTAAAATTTTGATTATTCAATCATTAAAATCTTATTTGAAAGATGTTTTAATATAATAAATATAAAAACATTGAAAATTTATGTATTAAATATATCTTAAATAACATATATAAGAGATGTTGATGCTTTTTCTTATGTTAAATTAAACTAAATCTTTTCATATCAGGAAGTTGTTAGTTGAGGTGGAAGCGACTTCACTCCTATAAGAACAATGATGCAAGTTTGAAGACACATTTGTTAAAAGAACTTTACCTCAAGGCTCTCAGTTTGACAGAGATTAGTCCCAAGTCCAATATGGTTTGGAAGTATCTTGGGTTTTCACCAAAAAAATAAATCTAAACCTTTTTACAAAGAGGTTTTAAGTATTTGAAAGGCTAAAAACTAAGGGCTATTTGGACGTTGTTTTGTTCTTTAAAACTATTTTATAAAATTAATTAGTTCTGAGAATTCATACTAGTATTATTTTCATGTATACATACTATTAATAACAAAAGACTTATTTTTTGTGTTTTCTTTGTTTTAAAAAATGAAGTGCAGAATATCTTTTAATTGTTCTTTATTTTTTGTTTCCAAAACACATTCTATTTTTTTTTTGTTTTCTATCTGGAAACAATTATTCAAACAGTTTTTCTTGTTTTTTGTTTTTAAAAACAAAAAATAATTTTTAAAAACTGCAATCAAACAGGCCCTATGTTTTTTTCCCTTAACTTTATATGAAGTTTTAATTTTTGTTTCTTATCTTTATTAATTAATGCAATTTTCCCTTAACTAAATTTTGTTAGTCTTATAGTTCAAGTGGAATTACTCTACTTAAACAATAATAGAAACTTAGATAAGGCTAACATAATAATAAAAAAAAATTACATTCTTCATTTGGGAGTTAAAAACTCTAAATTAAAAACATTCAACAAATTTTAAACCTCTATGAGGAACTAAATTAACAATTGTTTTAATTTTATTTAAAATATTCTATTAGAACTATACTATAATAAAAGTAATTTCACATGAGCTTTATATATAATTATATTGTTACTAATACATACAAATAACATTTAAATAAGAAAATTATATTATTAATTAATAAAGTTAAGAGATAAAATTAAAAAAAAATAAAAGATAAAGGATAAGGGAGAATTTATGGTGGATGAAATTGCTTAGGAAGTGGCTTCATAGAGTGAAAATTAATACTTTTGATAGAGTTAGTATGACCTTTTCTTTGGCTCAATAAATTAATCATTCTTTGCTATAACATTGTTTTCTCAACTTGTGAATTTTGACTTGATTTATGCCTAGAGGTATACACAGGTTGAGTTTCTCCCTGACTTAGGAGTCGACCTAGTATGAGATAGTCTTTTTTTTTTTTAAACCCAATCCTATCTCAAGAAAAACAAAACCCAATAGACTTAGGAAATGGTTGGGTTGGGTTAGGTATTAAGACGAGACATGTCAAGTGCTTTTTTTTTTAAGTTTTTAGCCTTGGATTTTACATAAGAAAACATCATGATGCACACACCAATTTGAAACAATTGTATTAATACTAATTAGAAACAATTTGAAGTGGTGGCATAATTGGCATACTTACTATTATCTCCCCAAATTGAAGATGAACATGACAAGCTTGCTATTAGTCTCTATCAAACAACATCGATGATTATCAAAGGTAGGGGAGATCTTGCCAACAATGCGATTTAGGGATGAAGTATCAAAATGCTCAAAACTTGCTGTACTCGCCTCGGCCTTGGAGTGAAGTGAACGACGCAATTTGGGTATGAGTCAAGATGCCTTGAACTCACCTCAGCCTAGCCAAAAAGTGGAGTGGACGATTGCACTACGCGTTGCGATTTTCATATGAAGATTAAGAGTATCGTGATTTAGGGATGGATTGGCTCTATCTCTAGCTCTTGATTCGTGCTACTCGATGCAAGATAGAAGGCAAGGGCATCTCTAATTCTCTTGTTTTAGTTTAGGGTGCAAAAACGACGCCATTCAAGAAAGGGACTAGAGAAAAAGAAATAAGTTGCAATATATCGGGTCAAGCTAAGTCAAAATCCAAGGAAAAATCCTATACCTGTGACCCAACCCGCTCCTATCACCTCACTCAAATTTTCACCCTTTTTTTGTCCTTTCTTCTTTTTTAATATCTGACACTGGGCTGATTTGATCGAGTTAGTTCGGGTTTCTTGAGTTTGTCAGGTTTGTGTAGGAATAACAATGGTATGGGTATCGTGGGTACTCAATATTATTCATCCAAAAAAAATATTCAATATTTAATAGATATTAGATATGGTACGAATAGTAAAATACAACTATCCATTAAGTATTGAGTTGGTACAGACATTGGCTTCAAATGTCCTACCTCTATTCAATATGAATGGATAGATAGAGTACTTGATATCCGATATCAAAATAATATATATTATTAAATAAAATCTTATGCTTGTATTAATGTTAGAATTGTTGTTTTAAATTTTAGTTTATAATAATTATGTAAAATTTTTTATTATAAAATAATTTTTTATAGCCATTTATAATATTTGAAATCTTTTTATTGAGTGGATATTGAATAGATTTTTTGATTAAATAGTATCTAATATCCAATATTCATAAATTTTTTTTACATATTTTGAGTGTTTTGGATATTTCGAGTAAAGTTAAGTTTATTATAAATTTTAATTATAGTATAAAAAATTATTATTTTATTATATTTAGTACTATAATATTAATAATACTTATCAATCATATTTAGAAAAAATAAATTCATTTTTATGATATTAATAAGTAATTATAGTAATATATTTAATATAATAAAAAATTATTCTATATATTGTTCGTAATAATCAAAATTCAAAGTAAACTTGAATTTATATATATATATATATATATATATAACTAAATACATTTGATCTAGCAGACAACAATCCATGTAGCAGCAAATTTATCAAAGTCCTGAAAAAATTAGCAACAGTAAATTAAAGTCCCTAAATGAAGATTACCATTTAAGTGATGAAGCGGACAAATTTTCTCCATTGAAGAGGTCACAAACACTACTTCAACCCTCTTTTGTAATGAGAAAAAAATTCATGTGCTTCATCACTTGAGGTATACATATAATATAACTATCTTATTAATCACTAAATTAATCAAACTCATTCAAACTTTAAAAACCTCCATACATAATTAACCCTGTAATTGCTCCATAGCAAACTGCTCCCTCTGTCATCATGCCTCTCTATTTGTTGAGAATCTTCTTTACTGAGCATGCACCACACCCTATATGTGTGTGTGTGTGTGTGTGTCTATCAAAATCTAATTACAAAATTAGAAAATAATAAACTTTAAAATATAACGAAAACACCTTATTTAAGCTTTGGACTAAAACGAAAACATTAAACTAAAATTAACTACAAGAGACTTCGCCTTAATGCCTGCAGCCTTTTGCAGTTAATTTTAGGAAGAGTTTTAAGAGTAAAAATATAAAAACTGCATATATATATATAATTTAATATTTTCATATTAGTCCAAAATTCAGGCCAGAATTTCATTACATTTTAAAGTTGAGGGAGGTAAAATGTACTTCGTCGGCAATTAAATAATTAATGCAGGAAATTAAAGACACTCTCCATGTTAGATGATGTGAGAGTTAATTACGAACTTGATCTTGAGATTCCTTGTCAAGAAAAGGAGGGTGTGGGAGATGACCTTTTCCAAAGGATCTAATATGATCTTTGAGAGATCTCTTGTGCTTGAATTCAGAACCACAGGAGCAGTACCACATTTTGCCACAGTTCTTCTCGTGAGTCCTCCAATCACCTTTCACAGCAAAGGTTTTGCCACAACGCATTTTTCTGCACATGAAGGCTTTGCATCCATGCTTTCTCTTGTAGTGTGTTTGTAAGGTTCTGAAGTCCTTCAATGGCTTCGCTCTTGGATGGTTTATGTTGTTCTTGCAACCTTGCTCACAACAGTAACATGGCAGCCTCAGCATTGCTGCTGGCTGTGTTCCTCTCAGGGACTCTCTCCCTTTTCTGAATTCGGACCCATGTCCCCACATATGCATCTGCGTGCATCAAAATTTAAGATTCAATTCAACCATATAATATAAATGTATTGTATGTGTGTGAATGTATTCCTTTTTCGGTTTTCAATCCATATATATATATATATATGTATATATACACACACACACACGTTGATTTAATTGTATACTTTGGCAAGCTTTTATTGTTAAATTTTCAAATAGACACAGAAATGTAATTTATTTAGACATTTGATCAACAATGAAAGCTCATTGAGATATACAATAGGTCAAATTATTTGTTAAAAATTTAAACAACGTGAACATTAAATTGAGATGTTTTCAAAATATAAAGGAGAAAATTAAGTATAAAAACATATAAAACAAAATTGAATCTCAACCCAACCATAAAAGATGGTTAATTGGAATATAAAGAAATGAAAAGCATATAAAGTTTTATATCGATAGAATAAAACAAGTTTAAAGGTTATAATATAGAAAGATATTTGTTAAACCAAATTGTCATAGTCATTTTAGTTATATCCTTCACATTTAAACTCATTCAACTACTATTTTATTATGTAAACTTGGATTGGTCATGTTTAAACTCAAAAAAAAAAGTGTATCAAAATTAAATTTTCTTTCCTTTTCTAATTTTCTAGCTCTTCAAATTGATGTTGTGATTTTCGAATTATGAGAGTATTGATCTCAACGAAATGAGAAACACAAATGGAGCTTTTTACCAAAACAGTGAAGGTATATGATAGAGCATACCGAATCCAGGGTCACAAGGCCACCTAGCTCTAATTTCTTCCAATGACAAAGAAAGCAAAAGAAAAAGATAGTCACGCACCAATAATCATAATTATTGCATTCTCATTAAAGTCCAATTGATTTTTATCATTATTGTTGTCCTCATCCTTATCTTCTCCTAAAACATCTATCTAATTAAGTTCAATGTCAATGGTATTTAAAAGAAGAATAAAAATCTGTGCTGCTGATGGATACATAAATTATAGAATCGATCAAAGCACCCTTCAACATGTAAACAATGATATTTGTTATGTGCATATATACACTTATTAATTAATTACCGCTATCTAGGAGATATGTCTAATTAATTATGCTCTGAACTCTGAATCATACAACCGTAATCCATTTTTATTTCAAATTCTACAATATTATGCCAAAAGATTAATTAATTAACTACTTATGAATATATATATATATATATATTTATATACACATATATATAGAGAGAGAGAGAGAGAGAGTCATATATATCATAATTATTGAATAAATTGATATCGTTATAATTATTTCCGACCCCCCCTTTTTTAAACACTGAAAAGAAAAATAAAAAAGCAACAAAAATTAATTAATTTCCTTCTCTGAACTCTGGCCTTGTTTTTATATCTAATTATATATATATACATATATATATGTATGTATGTATATATGTATTAATGCATACATATGTATCGCAATTTAAAAAAAAAAATAGTAGTGAAAAGAATGAATTACCTGCATGTTGTTATATCTATTGAATGTCTTGTTGCATATGGAGCAAGTAAACTGCATCGGGCCAACAAGGATCTGTGAAGGAGTTGGTATCCAGAATCTTCTGTCTGTGTTATCAAATTTATTATTAGAGCATCCATGGAAGCTTCTATTCACCACTTCTTCTTCTTCTTCTTCTACTTGTTCTTGTTTTTCTTCCTTCAAATCAAAAACCTGGTTCTTCTGATCAGCCTCCAAATCATGTGTGTTAGGCAATCCAATGTGCAAAGCCACAGTCACATGCTCTACCTTCTCTTCTTTAATTACTCCAATTTTGTTATTGTCTAATTCCTCCTTTGAGGCCTTTCCACTGCTTAATATAGGCAAAAACTGGATAGTCTCTTGTTGATCACTCACAAAATAAGAAGAAGATGCTGATGAAGATGAAGATGGTTTGAGCCACTCAATGAAAGTTGGAGCATGGAAGTAAATATTCTTGTCTTCTACAGTGCAATATTCCCTCAAACCCATAACTCTTCAGATTTCTGAAAGTCTCTCCCCAGAAAAAGGGCTACACTATATCCAGACTTTATGTGAGAAACCTGCACTTGTACTGCACTACTTATAGGGTTCATTTATGAAAAGGAGGCTGTTTTTGTCTTTATAAGTCTTTTTCTTTTGAGACATTATTATTCTTAGGTACAAATAACTTTTATGTTAGTCAAAGTGTGGAATAGTATTTCTCTCGTCACAAACCGTGTTTAAGTGTAATTAAATAAAAATAATTACATTCTAATATTTTGGCCTAATAGAGTGAGTTTTTTATTCAATAATTTGTATCAAAACTAACATCGCTTGTTTCATTTCCAATGAGATAATTACTAAGAGGAGATTATTAATCCATGTGTGACAGTAATTAATTGTCTTACTAAAAAAGATCGATTTAAGAATAAGTCATAGTTGAACTATAACACTTTAGATTAAATACAATTAAATGAAAAGAATTTTGCCTTGATTAAAAGTTGTAATTTTTAACCTAATAATAGAAATCTTATCCAACAATATATTAATTATCTTTTTAATAAATTAATAAAATCTCATCATCAAATTGAGTTATACTTCGTTCTAATAAAAATTTATATTAATTATTAATTTCTTGCATCATGGATCTAACATTCTAACAAGTCTTGAGAATTTTTACTTTTCCATTTGAGGATAGAGAGAAAGAGTGAATGGTGGGGGAAGAGAAAAGAAAATGACAAGCAAAATGAGAATCACTGCACCAATTTGTAGAAAGAAAATTAAGAATTGTATGATAGAGAGAGAGAGAGAGAGTCTGAAAAGTCTAATCTAAACTTCTGATTGATACAACAATGTGAAGCGTATGTATAATGGAAGTTGACCCAAAATGCACGCATTTTCTCACACATTGACATTAAGGAATTTAACTCGAATAAAAGAGTGCAAGCAAAGACCCTTTTAGTCAATACCTAAACCAAGAAAATATTAATTATATATTAGTGATCCATCGACAAAAAAGCTCAAACAGTATTACTTAACTTCCTTTTAAGTCAATAATTTAAGGGAATTAATTAATTAAGAAGTGTGCGCCTAATTTTTGGTTGATGATCGATCTTAAAAAAGGTAATATTAATTTTCAAACATATATATCTGATCAATGATCACCTTCTTAATTTCTTATTTTGTTCTATCAATGAGAATTTTGGTTGTCCCAAAAACAATCTTTTTATAGAAGATCAATAAAATAACTGGGGAGAATTTTCCTATAACTTGGATCTAATGGCTTTCCCTTAAAATCTAAACTCTTACTTTTTTTTTTTACAAGTATCATTTTATTATAAGCAATTGGTCCAGATCAAGACATTGTTGAATGTTTAAATACAGATACTTTTTCTAACATTTGAACATTAATTTATTATGTTGTAAGAGATTAACTTTTTTTACTAAATTAAATTCTCTTTGATTCTTCACTCTTAATTTGAATGACTAATTATATACAGTTCTTTATATATTTTTTTGTTATTAAATTTTTAAATAAAAATAAATTATATAAAAAACTTTTAAAAAAATTAATCATAAAAGAAATAATTTAATTTCTAATTAAAAAATTTGATAATAAAAATATAAAAATTACATCTTTTTTATTATTTTCATTGAATGAAAATTCTCCAAATTAAAGTCAATAATTAGCGTGCATGCATATTCTCTTCAAATTTTATGAAAGTCAAGGTACCCTTACGCGAGACTTGGACAATATATTCTTAAGCCACTTCAGACTCTACTCTTAGCTTGAACAAACAAATTCACACACAGGTGCCAGAGCAGAGAGAAAAAAAAAAAGAAGAAGAAAAATCAGAATTAGAATATTAAATGCGTGTACCTCATCAAAATTAATTAATAATTATTGTTAAGGATGATTCATGTAAAAAGGAATTGTGTGTCTATAAGACTAGTTCATCAAATTTTATCTTAGAAAAGATTATTCATTTCATCCCCTCGTTTTATTATATATATGAATCGGATTTCTATGAAATTCCTTATGGGTTTAAAAGAAAAAAAAAAAAAAACCTTCTAGAAACACCAAATTATATGATGCTGAAGATTACAAATCACCATTCCCTCTAATGTTTATAATTTTCCCAATAAAATAAATCTTTTAATGCTTTCTACTTATAAGTATTCTAGGGTCTAATGATGACATACATAATTCCATATACATTAATCATGGTCGTTAATTGCTTAGCCGAAAATATTGAATTCCAAAATATTCGAAATATGTATATATATATATATATATATATTATTTTTTACAATCTACACAGTTTTATCTATTATTATTTTTTAAAAATTAAGGACTCTGGAAAGTCTAGAATGAAGAGATTCCCTAAAATGATCTATATCGTTAGAAGTTTTGAAGTCCAAGCTTTAAAAAAAAACTCAGAATATGATCACATAATCTTTTGGATTACTATGATCGAAGCATTCAAGTGAGAATCTTCTTAATGATATTTAATTTATACATATTGATCGTTCCAAAAATTAAACACGAGAATAAATACTTACAGACTCTTTCCACTTTTATTTTAATTTTTTATAAATATGTTTTTATTAAAAATAATTTTATTTAAAATAATATCAGACATTAAATATAAAATAATTTTTAATATAAATTTTTGAATTTTGATTTACTCTATTATAAAAGATTAATCACTTTCATTAGATCTAAATTATTAAATAAAATCTATTATAAACTTATTATATGTGTAGAATAATTTTTTATTTATCAAATTTATGATTATAAATATCATTACCTTTCGTTTCTTTCCTGTGTGTTGTCAAGTGGTAGTTTGATTCAAAAACATTCTCCGCAATTGGAGGACTTGGTCTTAGCCTATTTGGTGGAGCTGACAGAGAAAGAAAAAAGAGACAAATTAAATTATTAATTAGTGTGTTGCCTGGACTAATAAAGAAAAATAATTAAAAAAAGTTTCAAAGATGAAGATGGAGGTCCCAAATACAATAATGATAACTAAAAATCAACCTAGGGCTTCCAGCTTCTGGTTCGTCATGATTAAGTTTATTCACCTCTAATTTTATAGTCCATGGACTTCACCAAGAATAAAATAGTGTGTAATTAAGTGGTAAAGAAAGCTGGTAATTTAATTTCTTAATATGTTTAATTAATTTTTTATGTGAATTATATTGATAAAAATTCTTTCACTTTTAGAGATAAATTCGATTTTAAAAAAGTAAATAAAGCAAATTATTTTGTACTCTTTATATATAGTTTCACTCAATTGTTAAATTCTTATTACTATTTCATTAATATGCATGTTTTATAATAATAAAAAAATTTAAAAAATAATAATAATTCAAATATAAGGCATTGATGTAAGAATTGTTAAACAACTTTGGCTCAACTGCTTTGAAATACACACACACACACACAAACACACACACACACGATATAAAAAAAAAACATAATTAATCATGTTAATAAAGATAAATAAAATATTACTGAAAGTTTGACAATGGAAAATAAAGTAAAAATTTTTAAAATTATAAATATGAAATTAAAAATTAATTAAAACAATGGGGACTAAAAAAATAGTGTAACAAAAAATATATGAACATGCAGGGATTGATTTCACCAAAGAGTTTGGTTTATATATAAGTTAAAGTACTAGACCCAAAAAATTTTGTAAATACGTAAATGTATGAGGCTCAAAGTTGAAATATTGGAAGGTAGTGGAAATTCACGTCACAACCTTAGACCATGGTGGTCGATCATACGTACTTAAAACTTACAACACATTAATATTTTAAAAGTTACAATGGTGATCGAGAAGGGTCATTAGATGAAAATTATGGTTTTAAGTTGGATAAATTATTAATTTTTTAGAGATTTTTAAAATATATTTTTTAGTACATTAATAATTTAGTCTTTGAAAAATACATATTTATTTAATTTAATTTTTTAAAAGTAAAATATCTCAATTTAATCTTTAAAAAATTAATTCTCAATCAATTTAATTATTTTGTTAACAAGATAAAAGAAAAGTCAGCTCATAGTGATTAATAGATGCTAAATTACTACTAAATAATAAATTAGATCCTATTCAATAATAAAAAATAAAACATATCATATTTATAAATTAAACATTGTCAAAATATATCATTTATATTTTTTTATAATTTATAAATTTAATATGTTTTATTTTATAAATTAAACATCATCAAAATATATTTTTTATTTTTTTAAAATAAGATTCAATTAATTATTTAATAATTACTTAGTATCCATTAATATTATTGTCAATTAACTTTCTATTAACCTTATTAATAAAAAGATCAAACTGATTGAAAATTGATCTTTCATTGATCAAATTGAGACATTTTATATTAAATTAAAAAAATATTTTTTAAGGATTAAATCATTAATTTATTCTAAATTATTTTCTATATTTTAAAAATAAATATAAGATTTTGAAAGCTAAAAGGATTAAAATATTTTCAAGATAATAATTTTTAATTAAAAATGTAACTGATTAAAAATAATTTCTTAATTGATTTTATTTTTAATTAAAAATAATAAATTTAATTTATTCTAAATTATAAAAATGAAGTTTTTTTATATTAACTAATTAAACTCATAAATAATATTATCTATAAATAATAAGTACAATAGAATTATAAATTATTTTTTATTTTACAAAAGTGAGTATAACTAAAATTTTAATTTTCAAAAATGAGAATGAAAGATCTTGTAACATTTCTAAAATAAAAGTAATTTAGGGTTTTATTTACGTTTGATTTGGTCAGAGGGATCTCTAATTCTTGTATCAAAAATTTACAATATTGGCTGCCCAATTAATTAATTGACCAAGTGAGTTATCTTTCTCACATTACAGTTTTGAGACGTTGGGAAAGTGAATATGTTAGAATACCAACCAAGAATGCATGAATATCATTTCATTTTCAATTTCAATTTCAATGGGAAGACTTCAAAGCATTGGAATTTAATAATGTTCAAAGTTGAAGCTTGAAAAATGAATCATTGATTATGGATTCCTCATTTGGTCTCTTCCAAACAAAACTTACAATTACTTTATTACTTTCAAGTCTTCCATCATCACTACATATGATCGAACCTCTCATGTAGCTACCAACTTGGAAAAACTGGTTTGTTCTTTTCTTTTACTTCAGTGATTCACTTTAATTTGTGTGAACTTGAAATTCTCTTTAACGGCCACCTCCAAAAGTAAGAATCCGTTTTGGGTTCTAAAGAAATTTATGTGAAAGAATAGTGTCTCGTTCTAGAGCTAAGATATGTTTTCAGTTTCAAAGAGTACTTGCAAAAAAATTTACAAATAATTTACTTATGATATATATATATATATATATATATCACTTAGATTCAAACTTTAAATATGCAACCATGGTGGACAAAAAGTAACTAAATGAGTCATTTCTCATTCCTCGTTTGGGATTTTTTTTTAAATATAAAAAATTTACTAATTTTTTAAAAAATATTTATTTTAAAAAAAAGTGTTTGGCAAAATTTTAAATTTTTTTAAAATAATAATAGAAATAATTTTTTTATTTTTGGAGTAAAAGTTAAAATTTTAAACTTTTTCTTCTAGCTAAAAGTAAAAATTAAATATCAAATATTTTAAGACAAAAATATCTCTGTTAAAATTTCACTTTTACTAAAATGCTCTTATTTTTTACCTTAATCATTTTTTTAAATTTAGGCATATATTTTTTAATAACTTACAATCAAAATTTTTTTATATATAAATTACTTAAAAATAAATTGTTTTTTGAATACTGTTAAATAATATCAAAAATAATTTTCAGCTGAATGAATCAAATACAAATTACTTCTCTCTCTACAATACTTTTTTTTTTAATTTCATTTTAAAAAATTATTATAAAATAAACAGATTTTATGAACTTGACTATCTAAATCCTTTGTCTTTTTCAATTCTCAAGGTAGAAGAAACAACTCACATAAAGCATTTTGATTTCTCATCTATGTAGTAATCAAGTGCTGCTCATCTTTGGTTTCAAAAAATTACATCTAACTTTTTCTTATTTTATGTTTGTTCATGCACAATGACAATTTGCATAGTTTAATATTGCGATTTTATATTTAATATAATAATAAAAGAGATTAGATTTGTGTTACTATTTAATATGAACTTTTGAATATAAAAGAAAATACAGTTAAATAATTTTATTTATTTTTGAATAAACACGTATTTTTAAAAAAATTAATTTTTTATAAAACATAAATTAAAATGATATTTTTTGAAAAATTATAGTAAATTCTTAAAGTTTTTTTTCATTTTTATAATAATTTTTAGAAATAAATTCATTAGGACTTATTTGATAAAAAGAACCAAAAAAAGAGGGATAGGTAGCGTTGACTTACTTTTTTCAAATGGTATGTGACCAACCCAAAGCTTCCAGTAGTGACCAAAGAGACGTTGATGGAAATTTCCAAAAAGTGTCTAATCCATTATATTGAAACTTCGAAGGGGTTAACATTTTTCTTGTTTGATTATTTACACTCGAGCAAAACGGAACGCGTTAATTGAGAAATGATGATCATCAGAATTTTTTATGTAATAAAGAGCAACAAATTGGTAGGATTTAAATAGGACTTAAGAATATATATATATATATATATATGTCCTCTTATATTATTATTATTATTATTATTATTATTATTATTATTGATGATGATATTGTTTAAGAACAATTGAGAACTTGCCACAGTCTACACAAAGCGAGAAACTACAAGGAACGTACAAGGAAAAGATGTTACCCGAATGCAATGCTGACATGTAAGTCAGCAAAAAAAAGTAATTGATCACAAACAATTAAGCTAGAATGGTAGCGTATGTAAAAATATGTGAGGATCGTTCGAATTGGTGTAAGGAATTGATCGATTAATCATGATGAGTAAAATTAGTCAGATATAATCAATTAAAATACAGTTAATCGGACTATGATTTTATTATTATTATTATTATTATTATCTCTCTCTAATTATTTTTTAATTTCATTTCAAATAAATTAACTCCCTTAATTATTAAGTTTTAATCATTGATCACTTCTTTTTCATTTTTTAGTCTTTTAATAATTGATCACAAAGTTATTTAATTTGAAAGATTAAATAAAATAATGAAATTGGATAAAATCAATATATAAACTCGTGTTATAACCTTATAAGATTTTATCTTTATTATTAAATAATTATTAAAAATATATATCTCAATTAAAATAAATAATATAATATAATTTAATATAAATCAAATACATAAATACTATTTTTTTATTATATTATAAAAAATATCAATAAAATCCATTACAATTATTTCCTTCAACTCTAATTTTTTTCTCGGCCATTAAATATTCTCACCCAACCTAGCCACATGGCCATTTTGGACTTCATAGAACTGGGGATTAAAAAGTAAGACTAAAATGAAAATAATTTTATCACTCAAAATAGAAAGATAATTTTCTCTTTGGACTAAATTGAAAAAAAAATTTATTTCTCACCATACAAATAAAATTTTTCCTGTCACACTTTACACCAGGTGCAAAATCTTCGAGTGCTGCAAAATCGTCGAGACTCTTTTTCCCTCTCTTTCTCGTACACTCTCATTTTTCATATCATTCATCATTAAGAGTATCATTTTCTTCCATTCCTACCTAGATGCGTCCTTTCCTTGGTTCATTTTCATCCTTTCATAGCGTAAGATAAGAACAGCAAAGAAAGTGAGCAAGAGCAATTTAAACGACGAAATATTATTCAACCAGATCATAATAAAGAAATGCTATGTTTGAGTTCAAACATACTTAATATAGACATAATAATTTTGATCTGAACATAAAATAAGTAGAAGTTACAACCCATAATACTCAGTACACTCGAGAGAGAAACAAGAAAAAAACCAAGGACAATAAGAAGAGAGTGTGTGAGCTCAATGTGTAACCAACGTCATAAAATGCATTGAAATACATTGAGTCTTTTGTAAATGTAATTGTAATCGACATTGGTTATGAAGTTTAACATTAATCCACATGAAAAACTCTAACAATCTCTCACTTGGATAATGTTAAACAATCATCAAGTTTGACAAAATATACACACACACAACTCTTTCTCTCTCAATCAATAATTTGATAAGATAACTATTGATATGTATCGGTATGTAGGTTAGGTCTTCTACCCAAAGGGCTTTATAAGTAATCAAACTCGTAATTTAACTCAAAAATAATTCAAATATGAGATAATACAAGATTACTGAATTCGATAGAAAAACTAATGATATAAAAAAGTCTCAATATCTGAATGAATAAAATATGTAATATATACATCAAAACTCATCAATCCATACTCTCACTAAACCAAAGTTACATCAAAAGATTCCATCAAACCCATATGAGTTGTATAATTTTAAAATATTAAAATACTCTTACAAGTAAGTCTTTGGTCAATAGATTTAGATTTTGGATCCTTTTGCCATACTTTTTAGTGGCAGTTTTTTCATTGCTAAAGTGTATTTCAATATTCTTGCAATGAATATTATTGTTGCTATGAATTTAAAACAATTATAGCATCAATAATATTTGTTGCAAGAAACTTTAGCAACGAAAAAAATCACCACTAAAAAGTATGGTGGAGGAACTATAGAGAACTTAGGGCAGAGAATTCTAACTCATAGGTCTACTAGCATATATTCACAAAAATGTGAATCAAATGAGTCTGAGGTTCAAAAATCTTTTCTCTAACAATCAGTAACTTTACATCCAATTTTTTAGTAAGACAAGCGTTCCTGCAAATTTTGAGAAAAGCATAAAGTAGACAAATTGTTGCAATACATGGTTAGAGGGTGTAATATAGAATCAACAAGATTCATGCCAAATATCAAATTCTTCAACCATAAAACTTAGCAACTAGCCTTACAACAAGTGACATATTCTGCTTCCATAATTGAGGTAGCTATAATAGATTTCTTGGTACTTTTTCACAAAATAATTCCTCCAAACATCATAAAGATGTATCTAGAAGTAAACTTACAATCAACAATACATAAGGCATAATTTGAGTTTGAGTAACCCATAATTTCAAAGATTTAGACTTCTTATAAGTTAAAAATTAATACTTTGTACCCTAAAGGTACCTCATGACCTTCTTAGCAACTCTCCAACGGTCAAGACTAAACTCAAATATTTTCCAAGCACACTAATTACAAAAGTAATGTTCGGATATGAACATATATGAGTATACACAAGGTTGCCAACAATCAAAGCATATGGAATTTTATCCATCGCAGTCTTCTCATCACCATCCTGAGGAAATTGAAATTGTTCATCTTTTATGGACATGTGCATCACAAGGAGAACAAGACTGCATGTTGAATTTCTTCAACAATCAATCAATGTAAGCTACCTGAGATAAGCCAAGAATGCTATGAGATCTGTCATGACAAACCTGAAGACCTAAAACGTAGGTGACCTAACCTAGGTCTTTTCACATCAAAGTAGCATGACAACATGTGTTTATTCTCAATCAAAATAACTCAAATTTACTAGCTAAATGGATCTTATATATCAACGTAGAGCATATAAAGCACAAGAATCAAAAAATTGCTCAAAAATTGATTCCATCAAACTTCTGATAGACATACTGACCAAAAGTATTCTCAACACATCCAAGTGAAGTTATCACTTCATTAAACTTAGTGAAGTTATCACTTCGTCAGACCATAGATGGTCTTGTTCAGCTTGCAAACTAGATGCTCCTTTTCAGGTTTAATAAAGACATTTACTTGTATATTATATGTCACTAAGTGGAAGACCATTTATGTGTATAATCATCAGAATATTAAATGATGCATTAACCTTAGTTAATATGTATTTCATAACATACTATAAATAAATGACTTTATTCAAATATCTATATCTAATTATTGGTGACTACAAATTTGTTGTGACTTTTAGATTTTAACGTAGACTTTATAACATTTCAAGTGGTCATAAAGGCCACACTAATTCTATCATAAAGTCTAACATTCTCCTACTTGGCCAAATGATCACATGAAATTAGTACTAATGTGCTCAATAGATATTTTCTTATTTTACACACGCAAAAAACTCATTTTTTTATTTAATTGAACTCTTGTTATTCTCTTAAAATTTTCCCCAACAGCCTTAAGATAATCAACAGCAGTATCCTTCTTTATAATATTTTGCTCAATACTCTTGCCAATGGTATATTTGATAATATTCAAACAAATATTGTTTGAAACATGTCGTTGTTTATATTGAGCCCTTTTTATTGCACTAGAATTTGCTAACTTTGATTCTCTGAGAGCCAAATCCTATTTTCTGTTTAGATATAAATCTAAGGACTCTTTCTAATCATCATAATTAGTTTCATTTAGAGTTTTCATTATAGATAGTTGCTGAATCAAAGAAACTAAAGATGACAAAATTAGGAAACATTAATTATGTCCAATCAACATAATTATTAAAATAAGGTTTCCTTCACAAAACTCAGTTTCATATAGCTATCATAATAAGATTGTTTATTATAATCTCGCTTAAAGGGTCCCAGACTATAATGAACTAAGAAAACTCACATTAACTTAGTTCAAAAGGAATCCACAAAAAACGATGTGATAATATTTGTATTGATAGAATACATAATATTATGTAAGTATTCAAGATGTTTAACTACTCAAAATATGTGGTCCTAAGTTCCTAAAATCACATTGACTCTGCCACACTAATAGGGTTTGTACATCATCAGTATAATATTCATTTCTCAAATTTTATTATTTTTTAGATATAAATTCAAGGTCCCTAAATTGCTCTCGTCCTTTCAATAAGGAGACCTCACCGCATGGACTGAGCTAAGTAAAGAATTTAATCTCACACTAGCCAAACCTACATGCTAGGTTACAGCCCAAGTGAGATCGCAATGGATAACCTCAAGAGAGTTTAAGTTCTCACAAGGAAACCATCATAAATCTCTTCTAACCTAGAGACACTCAGACCCAGGTATAAGGCCAAATAAAGTAACACTAGGATATACCCTCTATGCACAAAGTGGATTGGGCTATAAAACAAAGAGAACCAAACCCACATATATATTGCACGCCTAATTAATGATTAATAAATTAGTAAATTGCATGTGTGACCTAAGGCCCAATAAATTAATGAAATTTTATTAACTATCATTAGGCTTTAATCACAAAATACCTCATAGTAATTGGGCTCACAATTTTAATTAATTAGGGTGCAAAATTGTTACCATAACATTTTGAATATTCCATCTATTCTAATTAATTATGGAGAGATAATTAACAACAAAATTATATTAATTATCATACAATTTTAATCACAAAACATCATAGTGATTAGGCCATGATTTATACAATAGTTTAACCAGCAAATATATATATGCACAAAAAATAAAGCGTACCTTTGATACCATTTGCAAGATTTAAACACACACACACACACACACATATTACAATTTAAATAATGGAATTAATGTGCTTCATTTTACACATTTTTCTTGAGGTTAATTATCCCTTTCATAAGCATTTTGTGTGTTTTTATCCTCAAAATCACATAAAATTGTAGCCCTTTTTCATTTCAGGAGTTATACCAAGACATCATTAGTAGAAATCCATTTTAAAGGCCCAATTAGCCTAGAAACATGTCTTATAGGCCTTGGAGCATTCCATGGACCTTGATACATCCCATAGGCCTTGAAGTACGACCACTTTGGCCTTATGAAAAGTGTGCCACATGAAGGACTTGAAAAGGAGAGGAAGGCCATGGCTTGAAGGATTATGATCTTACTTGGATGATTATCTATCTAAAAGCTTATCATATTTGAAGGGATTTTGACTTATCATGATCTCTTTTAAAAACCCTATCATCCTCTCGACCATTCATCATTTTTTACTTATCTTATCATATCTTATCTTATATCATCTTATCCTATCTTATCTTATCTCATCTTATCTTATATCATCTCATCTCATCATATCTTAACTTATCTCTTCTTATCTTATCTTAACTTATCTCTTGTCTTATTTTATCTTGACTTATCTCTTATCTTATCTTATCCTAACCTCTCTTTTAAAAAACCCTATAATCCTTCTTGGTCGAGGATCCTCCTTAAATACAGCTAGCATTTTTCTATAAAAACCCTGGTCTTGGCCGTGAAGGGGAGAATTAATCTTGGAAAAAGTTGTAACCTTGGTCCTATCTTGCCTAGAGTCATGAGGTGCTTTAGAAACAAAAAGGGTAACGGCTATGAGACTACTTAAGCCCTTGAATATCCAACTTGCATCCTTGAAGTTCCATAGGAGATTGGGAGAGTGGATTTGCATTAAGAAGACAATCACAACTTTGAGTAATTGAAGATTAAAGAAGGTGGCTTTTCATCCTTGATTTAAGAGAAGAAAATGGTGTACATGTTTTCTTTCCTTTCTCTCTTCTTGAATTTAAATTTAATGATTAGTGTACCCATGAACATGGGTAGCTAGACTTGTAAAATCCATTGGCGTTCCTTACTAGGTTGGTGTTTTGCTTTAAATTTGTATGAACATTGGATTTGACTTTTAAACTTTCTTAAAATTATGAATAAAAAGGCTAGCTTTTTTACAAGATGTTGTGTATAAGGCTATTTAGATTTCTTTTAGTTGCATCGAGAGGTCCTAATTGAAATTGGAACCCTAGTTGTAAGAAACAATTAATTTTCACTTAGAGATGAGGTAAATTAATTGTTGGATTAAGAACCAACAACTCTTAATAGAGATGAATTAGAACAATAATGCTGATCTAAAATCAATCGTTAGAAAGAGATTTCAATGATAGATTCTTAGGTTTAGAAATTTGATTATCTTGAGAGAGAAAGCAAGTTTAATTGAGAATTCATTCACAGGTGTCAAAATCAATTCAATAGTTCATGATCTTATGTGTGTTTACCGACTAGTATAAGTCTCCTATGGGGTTGCTTTTCTTATCTTGATTGAATTTCTCTCTACTCCATTGTCACTAATCTTTGACAAGTTATTCTTAACCATTAGTTTAACTAGAAATCAATTCATTCTTCTTCTTAGGCTAGATAACAAAGAATAAGGAGTAGGTCTAGGCTTTCCCGTTCCTATGGCATACAACCTTGATACTCACCATTGCATTAGGCTACATTGATAGGTTCACTACCTTAGATGTAGTTGCATTCAATAAAATTAACCATATTAAGAGAGAGAAAACTTACCAAAATTGCGTTTAATAAAAGGGCATTCATCAGGGCTAAGATTTTCTAATCCTAAAATCAATAGTTTAATCAACAAATAACCAAGACTGGCGGTAGTCCATACTAGCTAGGATGGGAAAAGGAGAAGAAAAATAAATGTAAGAAAATTGAATTGAATTTGTAAAGAGAACTTACAAAGAGAATACATCAGAGTCTCTCTCTAAACTCTCTTTATCTATCCTATTCGTAACTTGCCTCTCTTCTACACTGAATTCCCAATAAATAGACTTTCATAAGAAGCATTATTGAAGTAACAGTAAAAATTATAATAATTATGCACAGTGAAAGTGCTACAGAGAAATGAATTATTTGCTACAGAAAGATTCCTTTTGTTGGCAAAAATTATGGAGAAGACAGCAGTTACTCGTCATCATCCAAATTTATTCTATAACAATCATCTTCATTACTCTGAAGAGAATTAAAAGAGACTGAAGCAAATTTTGAAGGAGAACATGACTCCTTGGGCTTTTTACTTAATTGTTTAGCTAAATCTTCTTTATTTGTGGATGAGGCTAAACAAGATTGTATTTTTAATTTCTGGATCAAAAACACACAGGCTCTTTATCCTCTACCAGAAGAAATTTAGGGTTGTTGGAGAACCATTTTTTAATTTAAGGGATAAAAAATCTTTCTACTCCTTTGAATTTGGACCACCATTTAACAGATGTAACTCTTTAAAGAATTGGTGAGCATTTTGGTTGTAGAGATGCTCTATATTTGTATTGCCACTTGCAAACCCATGTTAGGGAAAATTTTGAAAAATAATAAAGATCAACTGGGAAATGATCTTCAAAAAGATTTATTCTTTGAGAAAAATATTCAAAATCAGTTCTCACATTTGATGGATAAATTTCTGCATATGGTCCAAATAAATTCTACCATTTGTTAAACCATTGTGGAAAATGGTAATGAATATTATTTTTAAAAAGAATTAGCCACGAATGACTAAATTTCTTGTTTTGATACCAGAAGGTATAATGCCATGCACTACAATAATCCCAATAATTGTAACTGCTTGGGTCAAAATTTTGAGAAATTTTTTTGGTTTTGTTAAGATCTTGACCCCATTCAGAAAAAGACAAAACCTTAAGAATTTGCAGTGTAGAATAAGCATGTGAACACTTATCTATAGGATCTAAAAAATGTTTAATTCCAGCAGACTTTATGTCTACAAGAATAAATTAATAAAATATCGGGTTTTCAATATAGACGAAAGCGTATAATGAAAACCTGATGGAAAAATTTTTTAAGCAAAAACTTGGGGAGTTTTATCACAAAATCCTGCTTCAGTTTGAAAAATATTATTGCCTTTTCAGGCTCATAATTAGTTCTTTGTGAATTTGGTTAAAATGGAACTAAATTAGAAGAAAGTCCTACTTTAGGTCCCGTTTTGGTAATTTTACAGGATTTTTCCTGGATAGCCAAGGTCAAATCTTTTTCTTTTTGAAAGGCTAAAGCTAAATCATCTTTTTTAGCTATATCTGCCCAAGATTTTTTGGATAGCTTTTGGCTATCTTGAAAAGATTATAAGGTTTCGATGAGGAGATCTGCCAAATGATTAAATACATCAATACCATATTTTTTTTGAGCAATTTTTGCCTAGGTTTTTTCAAACAAATTTGAAATTTTTTTATTTTTATTGAGAGCTGAAATGACTTTCAAAGGGATTGCATAATCTTTAGGGGTTTTTAAATAGGATTGTTGAGTAGATGACTCATCTTTTGGTTGGGTTAAAGACCCAAATTTTGAGGAATGGGTGGATAACCCAAATTTGATTATTTTTTTAGGTTTAACCTGAGGTTTTTCTTCTGTAAGGGCAATAGCCTTACCTTTATCCTTCTCTTTCTTTTTTGGAGGCATTTATTTTCCCTGTAAAAATTCTCTAGTTAGGAAATCTGGGAGAGAATTTAAAGAGTCTTTGATGTATTCAATTTCAAAATAAAAAATACTAAGAATCACTTGCCATCTGGCAAAAATTTGTTTTGATGCAAGATTTTTAACATCCTTTCTTAAAAAATCTTTGGCTACTTTGCAATCTACTCAGATAAAAATTTTTTGTTTAATAAATCACTTTGAAATTTGATTATGCAAAGAACTATTACAAAAATTTCCTTTTTAATAATGGAATAGTTCTGTTGAGTTCTATTCCAATGCTTTGAATTGAATGCAATGCAAACTTCTTCAGAATTGGTTTTAATATGCCACCATAACCAATATCAA
This sequence comes from Senna siamea, assembly GCA_031216115.1. Classification (NCBI taxonomy): domain Eukaryota; kingdom Viridiplantae; phylum Streptophyta; class Magnoliopsida; order Fabales; family Fabaceae; genus Senna; species Senna siamea. Next base: position 19,889,184 of record CM062356.1, read on the forward strand.
AGGCATCTGTTTCAAAAACTTTGAATGCCTGAGGAATGGGAAGACACAGGCAAGGAAGATTGCAAACTTGATTTTTTATTTGTTTGACAACAGAAGTATAATCATTTGTCCAATAAGGAGGAGACTTTTTTAAACAATCATGAAGAGGTTTGATGATATTATTTAGATTGGAAATAAAATCACCAACATAATTTAAACATCCTAAAAATCTTTTAAGTTGATTTTTATTAACAATCTGATGAGAAAATTTATTTGCAAATTCAATTGCATGATTGATATGGTTATAGTTCCTTGGTGGATATTATGGCCAAGAAACCTTATTTTGGTTTGAAAAATATTTATTTTAGTCTTTAAGACTGCAAGACCATTTTTTTTATAACATTAATAAACATTTATAGATATTTAAAATGTTGATCAATAGACTCAGAATATACTAAGACATAATTGATGTAAACAATAATGAACTTAGTATAAGGATTAAAAATTTCATTCATTATCCTTTGAAATTCAGAATGAGCATTTTTTAGACCAAAAGGCATAACATTCCACTCATATTGTCCAAAAGGAACAGTAAAGGCAGTTTTATACCTATCGGCTTCATGGATTTGGATTTACCATAATCCAAATTTCATGTCAAATTTTGAAAACAATTTTGCCTTATGTAGACAATTATGAAGATCTTTTTTGTTTAAAATAGGATACCTAATCCATTAAAGAACTTGGTTTAAAGGCTTATAATTAATTATAAGCCTAAGAGTACCCCTTTCTAATTCTGCATTTTTATTAACATAAAAAGTAAAAAAAGACTAAGGGCTTTGGCTTTTCCCAATTAATCTTTTTTTCTAAGAGATCTTTAATTTCATTTTGGTAATGTTCCAAGAGTTCCTAATTCATCTGGATTGGCCTAGCTTTAGTAGGAATATTTCTTTCCTAAAAATCCTTTTCATAAGGGAGAGAAATGACATGTTTCTTTCTTTCCCAAAAAGCATTTGGAAGGTTTGAACAAATAGATCCTTCAATTTGTTTTAAAAGATCTTTGATTTTCTATTGAATTGGTAGTTTAGAAATTTTAGTTTCAATCAATTTATAAGAAACTTCTTCTTTTAAAAAATTGATTTGATTTTCTTTGTACCAAATAAAATTTAGAAATTTTGTGAAAGGAGGATTTGAGAATTCAAACAAAATTTTCTTATTGAAATATTATGTTTCAATTCCCTTTTTTGAAATGCTAAAAGGCATTATTTGTTCAATAAACAGAGATCCAATAATTACTTCATTTGATAAATTTTTTACTAAAATGAAAGGATTAAAAATTCTCATATCATCATTTTTCACAAAAGCATTTGACAATTTGTAATTAATATCCAATCTTGAACCATTAGCTGCGCTAAGTGATTCATTGGTTTTTTCAAAGAATTTGGTTAGAACAAACCCTTCTCTGTTGCAATTTAAAGTTACACCAGTATCAAATAAAGTAGTTGTTTCCTGAACAAATTTATTTTAAATAATAATTTTGATTGGAATGTACCATTTTTGAATGGAAATTTTTGAAATTAGATTAAGAAATGGTTTAGGAAGATCTTCTTCTTGATCTTATACTACCACTTCCTTACCTTTTTTAGAAATTTTTATTTCCTTTTCTTGAACCTAGCTAATTATCAAAGAATGAAGTTCTTAAGTATTTCTTATTCTCTTATCTCATTTTTTAAAATATTAATTTCCTTTTGTAAATCCAGTTTTGTAACTAGTTTTGGTTTATTTTCAAAATGCTTTATAATTTCTATGAAATCATACCATTTTGGTTGTTGGATAGGTTTAAAATTTGAAGTAGAAGGAGTCTCTACAGTTTCTCTGAGTTTGTTAAAATACTTAATTTTTTCTTCATCTGAGGGGGGAGAATTAATTAATTCAAAAATAAGATTTTGTTATGAGGTAATGGTATTAATTTGAAGGGAGTCCTTAAAGGTTTCTTCTAAAGAATTAATTGGAGGTTTTTATTCTTCAAAGGAAGATTTGGATGAAAGATCATCTTCAAGAAGTTAATTTACTTCCTGTTCAGAAATTTTACCTTCTTCTTCTTCTTCAGAGGAAGTTTCAGCTAAAACATTGTTAATTTGTTCTAGAACTGGTTCTTCTAGATTAAGAGTCTTAATCTTTTTGTTTAACCTACAGTATTTATCCATATGGCCCTCTTTTCTGCATCTAAAGCATGTAATTTTTTCTTTTGGTAAATTTATGCGAGGTTTTGAGGAAATGAATCTAAAGAGATTCCTAGGTTTCCTACTTTTGGGTTTCCTATAATAGGATTTTGATTGAACCTTTTCATGTTCTTTATGTTTTAGTTTGGACTTTCTACAAGAAGGAAAACCAAATTATTCATAAAAGGAACCTAATTCTCTCTTATTGAGAGTTTTTTCTTTGCTAAGTTGATGTTGGATTTTATCATCTCGGTAAATTTTTAGAGTAATTTTTTGAATAAGAGCTATGACCTGACCATAACTCAAGTTTTCATCATGGATTTGGCCATCTCCTTTTAAGTTTCTAACTTTTCCCTAACTTTTTCACTTAAAGAGTTTGGAAGACCAGTAATAAATTTTTCTTTCCAAATGAGATGATTACTATCTTCCCTTGTGTAAACCCTAATTAGGAAAGTACCTTTATACCACCTAAAATCAACTAGAGTTTTGCACCTAAGATTGGAAAGAAGTTCTATAGAGTTATCCCTCTATAAGGATAGATCACCTATAAAATCCTGAGTAATTTTATAGATAATAGTATTGACAGCATCAGGAACTGGTTCACCATTATTAGTTTTGGTGGTTCCATCACTAGTAGTTTTGATTGAACTAAGGATTTGTTCCTTTTGTTCAGGAATAAGGTAGAAATCCCACTAACCTTTGAGCTGGCCCGTGAAACCTGTTATTAATATCAGGGCAATTGCTTGTTGATCGCAACTATAATACATAGCATAGGCAGTACTAACCATTGTCATTTGCTGGAGAATTTTTAGAATATTATTTTCAAACAAACCATCTATATTTCAAGCATATATATGATTTGAATCAACATGTTTTGAGGAAAGATTTTTCTCTTTTAAAGCTATGCCAAGAAGAGTAGCTCTAGGGTAATAAAGTTTAGTGGAATGCTTCCAGTTTGGAATAATTGCCTAAATTTGTTCTAAAGGAACATGATTTTGCTTATCCACAATGGTTATGGATAAACTAGTTTTGGATGAAGACTCAAACTTTTGAAGAGTTTCTTCTATAAGTAAACTTTTAAGTTTTTGATCAATCATTTGAGACAAAGATTGATTTTTTAATCCTTTTGCTAAATTAACATTAGGTTTAAATGGTTTAAAAATTGGTTGTTAGGGAATTTTGTTGACTTCAGTTTTAGAAACTAAATCATTGATTTTCTTTAAATAAGAATTAGTATTTTTCTCTTAAAGTATGGAGGTAAGAATTTGTATAATTATTTTGTTCCATAAGACTTTGAATATCTTTTGGATCAATTTCTTTAGAAATATATTTGGTTTTAAATGATGAAAAAACAATAAATTCATTGTTCACCATAAGATTTGGAATAAAATAAGATTTATTACGAGGTAGTTCTATTTCAACTACATTTCCTTGTTTTGTTTGCTAAGTTGTATCAATCTCAACATTTACTTTGAAAGGATAATTAATTGAATGAAATTCAACATAAGCTTCAAACCATTTAAAGAAAGGAATATTTTTTTTTACTCTATTCAGAGTTTTATAATAATATTCCTAAATAAGTTTTCTGGTTTTAGAATCAAATTTTTCTAAATACCAATTTCTTTTCTCAGTATTTTGTAATGATTTTTTATCTAATTAAAAATTTTGAGTGATTACATTTTGTAATGATGCTTTATCTAATTGAGTAAAAATCCTTTTGTAATGATTCTTTATCTAATTGAAAATTTTAAGTGATTACATTTATCCCACTTTCTACTTCAAAAAAGTTAGGAGATTGAGTTGAAGATTGATCATTTCTAGGTGTTGATAAACATCTTTTGGAATATTAGATGATATATCTAATCCTTGAAGGTGAATCACCGAAGAAAGAGTCCTAGAGGTTTGAGGAATTGAAGAAGAGCAAGATTGCCTAGATGGTTCTATAGCAGTCCTAAATCCTTCGTTGGAATTTATAGATCTAGTCTTAGGAATACTAAAAGAATTTCTTCTCAAAGTTATTCCTACAGTTCCTTGATTATTTTTTCTTATTTCCATAAGACTAGGGGATGGATCTGGTAAAGCAGGTGTCGCCTTTTCCATGATCCATTCTTCTAAAAGATCTATTTCTTCCCAAATTATGGTTTTTCGTATCATGACGCTTGCTTTTAAGGCATCGGTCAAGAATAAAGTTATTTTTCCCTTTTCATGAGGGATTAAGACATTTGAACTAAAGGAGTTTATGACTTTGTATTGTACCCTATAAATTAAAGTAACTATAATTGATCCTAGCTTCATAGCAAAACCATGGAGTTTAATATTTATTTTAAGGACATTCATAATATTCTGGTCATTAAGGCTGATTATCCTATTAGGGAAACAATTAAAATAAATTAGACCAGCATGGAGACCGACTTCTATTGTTCCTAGAAGGAAATCAACAAATTTATTATGCCTAGCATCTCTGAGACAGACAAGGTAAGAAACATTTAAGCCTTCTCTAACCAAGAGTTTTAAGACTAGTTGAACACATCCTATGTGTGAAAAGTTATATTTTTGTCTATGTAAATTAATAGATTTTTGTGATAAGAGGGAAAGGTCCTCCATATCAGAATTTATATTAATAGTTTTTTTAGAGGTTTTAATAATAAAATCTGAAGCCCTAAAGAAACTACCATTTGGCTTGTATAGCTCATTTTTTGGGACAATTGGGATGGTCTAGTTATCTAGATTTTGTTTTATGTCTTCAAAGTGGATTTCATCTTTGAATATTTGATGAAGATGAAGATGAAGATCTTCAATCAGAAAGTGAAGAAGAGTCAGGAATAGAAGATCGTCAGGAAAGAGAAGAAAAAGTGAGAGAAAACATATTATCAAAATATCCCCATGATATCATTACCTTCATTAGGTTCTGTAAAAGATGCAGAGGGTCTGGATGAAACTAAATTTGAAACTCTTTTTTTTACAGATATATAAACAAATAGATAGATTATCTTTCATCTCAACTTAACCTAAAAATATGAATTGGTATAATTTATTATCAAGACTTAGCCGAAAAGCATGAATAAATATATATTGAAACAAACAGCTTCTAGACATACATATTGCCTCTTAAACTTAAACGAGATCTTACTATCCATGGCCTTAGAAAAGACTAATGAATATATATATAATTCATAAAGAATACTATCAGTCTAGATAATAAATTTGTTGTTTATAATATGAATGTTATCAATTTAGATAAAAGATAAAATAGGCAGTAAACAAGATAGGGTGGCAATGCTCCGACCAATACTAGCTTTAGAAACATAAAATATCTATACAAAAGTAACTTCAGTTTCATCCATAAAGCTCCTTACATTCCTACTTCTCCTTCAGACTCTGATACCATAAGGAGCAGGGAGGATTAAGGTATGGGAAAAGAAAAGGGGAGAGAAACAAGGACCAACACGGAGTCGTTTAATGCACATATATGTATGTATGTATGTATGTATGTATGTCTATTGCAATTTAAATGATAGAACATTTAGATTACTTGGATAGCATGGGATCCGTATTGAGTTTTGTGAGGATATTGTAAGGATGTTTACAAGTGGGGTTAGTTTTGGTTAAGGAGTTTTTTTAACCCAATTCAATTAATGTATGGCGATTTGGGTTTGGTTCTATGAAATTTATATTAGAACCTAAACCAATTTAACATGTACTTGTGTATGTTAGTTTAGATTGGGTTAGCGATTTGAATTTTTAAAAATAAAAAGTATTTTTATTTAATTTATTCTAATAAAATAATATATCAATCATAAATATAAGAAAATAATTATTATTTTTCATCTAAAAATATGAAGATAAACTAAAATGAAAACCATATCATGTTTTTATTTATAAGTACTAACATAAATTAATATCAAAATTTCATGATATCCAATTTGCATATATTATTTTAAATTATGATTCTTTCAATTTTTCTTATCCTTTCTCCACATTATGCAAAAAAGTGATTGAATAGAGTTAATTGATAAATATAAAAAAAATTGAAAAAAAACACTAAAAAATATATAACATAAAGGCTTAACATATATATTTAAAAAAAAAAAATTCAATACTTTGAATTAGATGAGTTACTTCTAGTTTGAAAAAGTTCATTTTATTCAACCTTAAATTCGAATGATTTATGGTAGGTTAAAAAAAGATCCCAAACGTATGGATTGGGTTAAATAATTTGACGGGTTGGTAGGTTAACTTAATCCAATGAGCACCCCTAGATACCGTGATGAGATGATTCGAATGCAACTGATATATTTATTCTATTTTAAGTTGAACAATTTGTTTACTTATATGTTTTTTTTTTTGTTGAATAAATTGTTGAAGATATTTTTATTATGATTATATTTAGATCTTATTTATCTAATTAATTTGTTATTATTTAGTTAATTTTTTTATTTTAACCATTGATCATTAATTTATAATTTTAATTTGTGTAATATAATAATAATATTAGATTTTAAACTTAATAAATATTTTCTTTCAATAAATCTGAATCACACGGTCTAATCTAAAGTACAGTTTATATTTAAAAACAACCTGCTTAATAACGCTGTTCTTACTGGACTCACATTTTGGGCTTCATAATGAATCATGGCTACAACATTCGCCACCGGACTTACCTTTTTCTTCTGGGCAAAAGACACATCGAAGTTCCATTTCCCTTTTTCTTTTTTTCTATTTTTATTATTTTCAAGTTAGAATAATTAATGTATTTTTTTTCTTTAGGAATTCCTTAATATTATTCTAAGGAATCTTGGATACTTCTTTAATTCTTGTATAAAATATATAACAATAATAGAACTTATACTATATTCTGCATTTCTAAATTTTAGAAACTAATAATATATATTAATGAGCTGTACTGAAATGCATACTAATTAAATATAAAAATTGTTGTATAATACTAATGGGCTTGACATACACTTTTATAACTTGGAAAAACTGGGTTTTACTTCACTTTGTGAAACGAAATCTGATCTCCTTAATTTCATTTTATTTTAATTAGCCTAATAAGAGCATTTTGAGGAAAAAAAAAAGTTTTTCAGGACTTTAAAATCATCTTTACTGAAATAGATATATAGAGCTAGACGTAATTATTATAAACCGAATTTTGAATTTATTTTATATATAAGGCCCAATATCTCTTCTTCTCTTCAATTTAAGAAGCTATATAATTTATTTATCTCAATTTCAAAAATTAAAATTGACCTTTAGCTCAAAGAAACTTTAAAACTTGGCCAAATATTTTATAAAATTTTAGTTTAATATATACGTTTATATTACTAAAACTACAAGTTTATTGCTAATGTTAATAAATACCGATAGGATTTTCAACGAAAATAGTAGACCCCTAAATTATTTTTTTCACATTTTAGCCTATATAAAATATTTTCAGATTTAAATTTAAATTTCATGATAATCAGTCAAACTAAAACGGCCGTAGATCATATATATTTAAAACAAAACAACTTGCACAATTACGTTGTTCATACTGGATTAACATTTTGGGCTTTAGTACTATATTAAGGTCATGTTTGGGTCATTCTACATCGGACTTAACCTTTTTGTTCTGAAAAAAGAGGTCACGGTGAAGATCATTGCTTTGTCTCTTTAAGTTTCTTTTACTATTATTTTTTGCTAGATTATGACTCATGCTAAACGTAGACAATATTTTATATCTTAGTTAAATTATTTTTTTTTACATGAAAGAACATGTATATATTTATAAGCAAATTGTATATTTCGTTCCATAATCAATATACATTTATAAGTTATTATCGCAACTTTTATTATAATTAATAACGTAAAACAATTTTATCAAACAAAGTAGGTAGTAATCTTTCAACAAAAATATTTTTTTAAAGAATAATAAATTATTCTGACTTGAATCTAATCTTTAGTTTTCCTACTCTGACACAATGAAAGAGCAAGAGAGAAAGGGTAAGATTCAATTTTAATAATTATTCTATAATATAATAAAAATCAACTATAGGTAATATTTCTGTTTATTATTATCATAAATTGATACTTTCAAATCCTATATACTTTTAAATCTAGATATTGTAACATACAGTTAATTGTGACTAAAAACAAATTGAAAATGCAATATATTAAACTAATTAAAAGGCAATGACCCTACAGGTTTTTAAACAACTAATTATAAACTGTTACATTGGACCAAAATTTGACCCGATTTAATTTTAAATGAAGATCTTACTATTTAAATTAAACCCACCTTCCACCCTCTTTACTCAATAGTTGGATAGGATCTTTTTATAAAGTAAAATGTATACTTCCCTTTAGAAATTCACAAACGTGGGACTTTCTTTTACTCTTTTACTTAATAGTGAGATTGAGTCTTTTATAGAATAAAGTATATTCTTTTTTATGCAAACTCATCGATGTAGGACTTATTTTTACTCTCTCTCTATTTTTTTTAAATATACGATTATAGTTTGATTTTGTCACAAGATTGGTGCACCTTCTTTTATCTTTTTCTTTCACACTTTCCATATATTTATGAAGATATATAAAATTAAAATTTTTATTTTTAATTTTTATGTTTATCAAACAAAAAATATAGTGCACAAATTTAATTAAAATGTTTATTAATATGTTCTAATATATTAATTTATTAGTATAATGTCATAATAATATTTTAAGTTAAAATTATATTACTTAAATTATCTATTAAACAATATCTAATATATTTTTCATTTGCTATATTGTGTTTAATTTAGAGTATATATAAATTTTTAATTAAAAATACCAATTCAACAAATTTAATTAGTGACCTAACGGTTGAACTAATGACCTGGTGACTCAGAGTATTTACCAGTTCAAATCCCCCCCTGATTCTGAAAATTATAATTTTTATATATAGTAAATTGAAGGATTTATGATTCATATAGATGTGACACTTGTTAACTTATCTTTTAGTATAGTATACTTATATATATATATATAAATAATGATTGTTAAAATTGAGTTTTGAATAGTAAAATCACACGATTTTATGACAATACATAGCAAAAATGTGTTAAATCACAGCAAAACTCATAATCTAATAAATTTGTGTAAAATTGGTAAAGTTGAGTAAACTCGTGATTTTACCTCAATTTTATTTTTATTTTAATTTTTGCACAATTAAAGAAGCTTATTTGTGTGTGTATTTTATTTGTTGTTTTATAAATGTATGTTTATTTTTATGTATGTTTATTTCTAAGTTTAGTCATAACTTAACATAATCCATAAGAAAAGTCATTAGCCAAACATACATAATCTATTTGAAGGTTGATGATGAAGACTATCAAGATAAGACTTTTGAACATGTTGAAGTTTATTTTAACTTTTTTTTATTTGATTATGTATGAATTATCAACTAAAAAATTTATAGATGATATTTGATTTGATTTAGTTATGTTTAGATATTATATATTAACTTTTATGATTTAAATGAACTTAATATTAAGTATTTTTATATTTAAGTTTATGTTATTTAAATTTTATTCTAATTAACATTAATTATTATAAAAATATATTTTTTATAATTATTTATTGATATAGTTAAATTCTTACAAGTTTTAGGAGTCAAGTTTACTTTCCTATTGCAACGTAACTATGTTATGTCTAAATTGATAGTTCATTGATTTTTATACCAAATCTAGAATTTGAGAGTACGATTACAAGTTGGGAAGGGATTAACATCTCACCATCACCCATTTTCTAGATGTTACTAAAATAATATTTTGTTTGATTATCATTATCTCTTAATCAAACACATTTTAAAATTTTTTTTGCAATCAAATATGATTATATATATATATGTGTATATATGTATGTATGTATAATAGATATGTAGATAAATAGAATTACAATTTAGAAAAATTATATATAATTCTTTTATTATATTTTCTTAAATTGTTCAAATATATGAAGATAATTATTCATTTTTAAATTAGAATTAAGTTTTTTTTTCAAAATGATTATTTATTTGATTATTTAATCCTTTATAACTAATTTTATTTTAAGAGAATTTAGAGTTCACCTATAGGTGAAAATTTTCAATTTCTCTTTTAGTGTATTACATTTTTTATATATATAATAGATAGATAAATAAATATATAGGTAGATAGATTTGTAATTTAAAAAATCATACTTAGTTCTTTCATTATATTTTCTTAAATTATCCGAATATATCAAGATAAATATTTAATTTTAAATTAAAAAATTCTAAAAATTTTATTTATTTAGTTCTTTAATTTTTTATAAATAATTTTATTTTTAGAAGATTTAAGATTCACATAGAGATGATATTTTTTAGCTTCTCCTTTATTGTATTTTATTTATATATATAATAGATTTTCTAATTATAATAATTACTGAAATTTTTCTTTAAGAATTCTTTAATATCAGTTTAAGGAATCTTGGGATCCTTCTTTAATTTATAAAATATACAACAATAATAGCACTTATACTAGGTATTAGCCTTTCATAGAGAGATTCCTGAGAGCTATCTTTTCTAGCACTTCGAAAATGCTTTTACATCATCTTCCAATCCATCACCAAGAAAATTTTATTTCTAGAATTTGTTTTCCCTATTTAAATTTTATTGCTAGGCTGCGCTTAATTTTGCTCTTAAAAATGATTTATTTCATTAAAATTAAATAATAAGTTATATAAAAGTTATGATTGTATTTATTTTAATTAAAATATTTTTATATGTATTATTTATATAATATAAAAAAATTATATTATAATAACTCTAAAGTAATCTTTTGTTCATTAGTAAGAATAGGAGTTTGCACGAGTTGGGTTAAGAAAAAAAAATCAAAGCCAAATCAATAAATAATAAGCGGGTTGAGTTGGTTTGGGTCGAATAAAATTGAACAATAGAACTGAACTAACTCAACCCATCATCTAACAAGTTGATTCAAGTTGGATTGGGTCTAGCTTTTCTTGTAACTTTTTTTTTTTGTTAGTTTGAATTAATCTTAAATTTTTAATAATTTTTAGACTAAATTTTATACATAACACAAAAATAAAATTAGTTTATTTTATCTTAGTAATGAATAATAATGTATTTTAATTAAAATTTAATAAAATATATATATCATATAAAATTATAAATAATAAATTAAAATAAGAGATTTATATAACAATATTTTAAAAAAATTTGTGGGTTGGATTGGATTCAATGGATTAAAAATTTTTAAACTTACTAATCAATTCATCAAGTAAATGGGTTAAATTTTTTAACATAAATTATCTCACTGACTTGACTAAATCAACCAACCTAAACTAGTAGGTTGATTTAAATTTAGCGGGTTAATTCAATCCAATAAACGGCCATAAGTAGAAATAATAATGGGTACAAGTATTAATGAGTATCCAATAGTATCTATTAGAAAAAATGCAATTATATGTTGAGTATTGAGTGAATATTAACTTTAAATATTTTTTATTAAAGACTTAAATAATATATATTATTAAATAAAATTTTATGTTTTAGCTTAATTAAAATTGTTATTTTTAATTTTAGTTTATAATAATTATGTAATATTTTTTATTATAAAATAATTTTTTACAATATTTAAAATTTTTTATTTGATGGATATTGAATAAATTAATTAATTATAGCGTATCTAGCAATTATTACTTTTGTTGATATTTCACATATTTTTTATGTTTTGAGTATTAAATAATTTTAAATTCATATGTTAAAAATGATAAGTTTTTTAAATTTGGTTAGAATTCACGATGTAGTATACTTTTTATTGATATAAATATGGATAGTTAAAAAAATAAACGGTTGTATGTATATCTATTGCCATTCCTAATTATTAATTTTTCAAATTATATATTATACCAAAAGCTTTACATGCACCTTTTGGGATGCCAATTTTTATATTTTTAAAATATAATATAAAAAATTATTATATGATAAAATAAAAAATTAAATAATAAATAATTATTTAACGTCATAATTTTTATAACTTATAATTTTTATTTTTATTTTTATTTTTTTTCTTTTTATATTATATATTTTATTTTATATTTTTATATTATATAATATATATTTATAGAGAGACCAATGATTAAAAAATTTTAAAATTATTATACTATAGATGATAAAAAATATAAAATAAAATATATAATATAAAAAAATAAAATAAGAGAAAGAATAAAAGGATAGTAAAAAAGTATAATAAAATAATTAAAACGTTAAATAATTTTCTATTATATAATTTTTTATTTTAAATATAATAATTATTTTTTACATTAAATTTTAAAAAATTAATTAACATATAATTTTGTACGTAAAATCTTTAGTATTAAGTATGTGTTAGATTAACATAAATTATTTATTTTTTAAATTTAAAATATATACAGGAAAAGAGAGATAATCAATATATATATATATAATATTGTTTCTGGTTTTACCAAGGCTACAGCTACAAACACATGTTATAGAGGAGAAGGCTACATGCGTAGCTATGTATATGAGGATGTTAATTACGTAAGCTAGGCTGTCACTGTGATTGGCTTCTTCAAGCTCAACAGTACAACTGGTTTAATTTTCTTTATTTAATGTCTTTCTCTATTTGTATTTCCACTGTTGAAACAACACCTATATAAAGACTGACTAAACAAGTCCCATCAAATCTCATCCCTTTTGAAATTTGAGCACAATCTAAATATAGCTCCCTGACCATACTTAAAAAAATTGGACTGGATTGATAGCTGGGATTGAAAAATAGTGAGTCAGTTTTTCAGTGATTTAAAAAAAATCATAAAAATAAAGAATTAAAGAATTAATTAAAAATTAATTGAATTTTAATATTTTTTTAAAAATTATATTTTATATTTTTTTAATTATATTTATATAATATATCACTCAATTAAATTTTAATTTATAATAAATTATTTAAAATATTAAAATTATATCATAAATCAATACTTTCGTCAATTTGATATCTGATTCGATTTTTAAACCATGTCTTGTAAGTGCTACTTCTCAATCTTACTACGTATAAGACAAATTCAAGCAAAATAAGTTTCAAGTCATATATAATAATTTTTTAGTAAAGAAGATCAAAATATTAATATTTTAAAAATATTTATTAAATATACTCATGTCAAGTTTAAGTTTAAATATTAAAAAAATTAAATTTGAGTACTATGAAGGATAATTATTTTAATATTATAAATATATACATTTAATTTATTATATTAAAAATATATGTAAATTATATTATTTGTTTAATTTTATCAATAAGATAATTTAATTTTAATATAAATTTATAAATTATTATTTAAAATTTTGATAAAAATAAATTTATTGAAATTTTTGATTAATTATATATTTAAAATTTTTATAATATAATTTATGTAACTTATATATTTTTATGAAGTTATATTTAAATAAATCATAATTTAAAAAAGTAATTATTTTAAATAAATAAGTTTAAATATGAAAATTTAAAGAATTTACAGGTTCATAAATAAATATTGATTTTACTATCCATAAGTTTAAATTCAATTATAGTAAAAAAAAAATTTAAATTTAAATGAAAAGATTATAATAAACTTTTTGATTGTGAAACGCCGTTTTCAATATTTTGAAAACAGTGTAGACCTCTGCTCAAACCTAAACCCAAAATACATCATATCTTTTTTTCATGGTTAATGAACTCATCACTCAAAGTGACGAGTTGCAGGTCAGCTTTTTTTCTAATTTAATACACATTGGCAGCGGCGAGAACCGCTGCTGTATATTAAAAAAATTACCTACACATTAATATATTTTTCTTCATTTTTGCAGTCTTTATCAACTAACAAATATTTTTTTAAAAAATTACTTAAAATAGTATAAAATTATTTATTTTTATTTTTTAATTAAATAATATAAATATCTAATTTATAATGTAATATTAGTAATAACAAAGTGATATTGTTATAAAATTTAATTGTGCATTGAATTTGAATTTATATTGATCAATTTAAATGGAAACATTGATTTAAATATTTTATTTTGGTGCAAATTATAATTTTTTAAGTTAGAAGAATTTAATTTCAAAATTAAATTATATTTTAAATCAAACATTAATTTTAAAAAATAAATCATAATCTTAGGTTTATGTTAGAAAAATTTAATTTTCAATACTTATCATAATCATATTTTATTTTTTAAATCAAACATGAATCTTGAAAAAATAAATCAGAATCTTAATTAAATTTATGCTAGATAAAATTTAAATTATGCTTAATTGTACTATTTTTATATTTTTCTACATTAAAAATAAAATTTATGTCTAAAAATACTTTGGTATAATTTAAAATATAATAATTTTTAAAAATGGTATAAAAATAAGTTGAAAAAAATAAACTTCAAAGAAATATATTTTTTGAAAACAAATAATAGATATGTGTAATAATGTAATGTCATTATCTAAACATGGTTATATTTAAAAACATGCTATCAGTTATTTTGTGAATATACGGAAACTATTTCATAGAAAATTTTTATTTTCTACTTATTTTCTAAACAATTTATAAATAAGACTCTTTATTAATTTAAATTAAACCAAAGTATTTTTAGACATTATTTATTTTTAAACAAAAAATTTAAAATAAACTCTTTTTTAAAAATGGTTCAAAAAATAAATCATTTTTATTTTTTATGTATTTCATAATGATAAAAAATATTATATTTATAATATCATCAGTTAAAAATTAGTTAAATTCAAAAACATACTATTAATTATTTTTTGAAAATATTGAAATTTTTTATTAGAGATTTCTTATTTTTAAAATTATTTTTATACCAGTTTTAAAAAAAATTGTATTTTAAATTATACCAAAAAAATTTTAGACATAATTTTTATTTTTAATGTAGACAAATATTGAAATAAAAAATAGAATTATGGATACAGAAAAATTTATCTAGCATAAACCTAAGGTTATAATTTATTTTTCAAAATTCATATTTGATTTAAAATATAATGTTAATTTTGAGACTAAATTCTTTTAACTTCAAAAATTATTATTTGCATCAAAATAAAATATTTGATTAATGTTTCAATTTAAATTGATTCAAAGTACAATTAAATTTTATAACAATATTAATTTTTTTGTTACTAATATTACATTATAAATTTGATATTTATATTATTTAATTAAAAGATAAAAATAAATAATTTTATACTATTTTAAGAAATTATTTATCAGTTGACAAAGAATGCAAAAAAAAGAAGGATCCATTAAGGTGCAGGTAGCCTTTTCTATATACAGCAGCGGTTCTTACCGCTGCCAATGTGTATTAAATTAAAAAAATATTTGAACAAATAAATTTGCAGGTCATTAACCATAAAAAAAAAATGGTGTATTTTGAACAAATATTTGACCAGAGATTTACACCATTTTCAACATATTAAGAATGGTGTTTCACAGTGAAAAAGTCGATTTTAACATCTTAGCCATTAGTAACTTTTTTGTAAACTCGAAATCATATCCTGACATACATGCATTATAGAGACATTTCAACATTATTGATTTCAAGTACTTGTTCTATGACTTTGCGTAAGTAGTTGCGTGGAGATCATAGGACCATCCGTTATACTTAATTATATAAGTAAGAGAAATTGAAAGAAAAAACAAGTACATATATAAACAGGAAACTGAAATTCAGCATTGGACAAATAAATGGTGCATCGTTTCGTTGCCATTAGTGCCATGTTTGCCAGGAGTGAGACTCACACAAACTAGTACTGCTTACCACAAAAGTTATAAAAGTAAGAGATATTATTAATTAATTTGTCCGCTGCTTCCGTACGCATTTTGGGCTTCACCTTACGCCGTCGTTTTCTTTTTATCAATTAAGTTAATAAAAAAAATTTATGAATAAGAAAAAATAAAAGCAAATTTGTTTGGCTCCTCCACCAGAGCTCAAGTAGAGTAGCCCTATATAAATATGCATGGAGATCATTATACTAACTAAGCATTTTTCTACTAATTATATATATAGTATGTACCAAGGAAGATTAATTACAATATGATTTCCTCCAAGCAAGCAAAAGCTACCAGTATATACATATATGTAATTCCACCAACATACTAATTAAGAGGGATCGATGTATACCTAATTAAACATTTTGGGAAATTTTCTAACACCAACACACCTATTAAGACCCTGATGATAATAATAATAATTTATTGTGGCTATATATATAGGCCATAATTAGTACTAGTACATGATTATAATTTAGTAGGTTGGTAGATTGTAGATATTAGATGGAAGGCATAGTGGAGATGGATGTGATGTGAGTGAGTGAGGACTTTAATTTAATTTGTTGTTTGAGTTGAAATGATCATGAATATTCAAATTGAAAGGCTTCAAGAGTTGAACATGGATGGACATCATCGTCTTCTAGCTGCAGTTTCCCTTTGAGCATTGAAAAACACAGCAGCCACAGGAGGACCGAGATCATTGTCATCAGTAAATGTTCTTGCGTTAAATCTGTCTCTTGAATTTGGTGTTTTCGTCACTGTCTGTCTCCGTTTCTGCTTGTATAGCAGGAACACATACCTATGTATCCCTATGTTTGGTCTTGGAATTTCATACTTCACCAACTCCTTTCCTGTGCAGTTCATATATATATATATATATTTGAAAATTGTAATTAAGTGAAATAATGAAAATGAAAGCTACACTGGATAATTAATCTTCTTCGCGCGCGTGTGTATATATATATATAGTAATGTGAGGGCAAAAGAACTTACCGAATGTAGCATCTGTTGTGCCTGGAATGTCTGTGACTATCCTGTGAATAATTAAAAATGAGAAGACATCCACTTTTAGTAGAGCTATAGGCATCTCAATCAAAGAAAATAAATTAAATAAGTTTTGTTTTAGTGTTACATAACATATATGCATTAATGATCTCTCTATATATAGTTAAATTAATTAAAAAACAAAATTTATAGTATTTTCCATATATGAATATGCAAGATTTCATCAGTTTAATTTAATTAATGTTTTTATAGATATATATAGTTTACTTATTATATATATTCATACCAGTGTAAGTGTTCCCTCAAGTATGGATCGCTAGGGCCAGGCACGTCCGGATCTGTCATGACCTAAAGGAAATTCAAGGAATATATATATATATATATAGATAAATGAAAATTACAAAAGCCGAAGCCAAAGAGAGAAAAGGAAAGAGTTTGAGAAAGTACCAAAGTGAAGAAAGATCTCATATCGCCTCCATGAATCTGAACCTTAGGTTTAGCGGTGAGTGAGGAAGGAAAGAACTCATGGCCATTATAGACCTGCTTGTTGGAGTCGTAAGTGACAGTCATTTTCACAGTTGGAGTGAAATAATCAACTACATCTCCAATCACCCTTCCAATAACGAGAGGATCTGAGGATGATGATGATGATATCATATTCATGCCCATATACAAATATAAATCTCAAAGACTAATTAAGAAGAATTGAGTTTATGAAAGCTGATATATATATATATATATATATATATGGATGCAGTGAATATATATGATTTTGAAGGCAGCTAGCTAGCTTTGGGTGTGAGTGAGTGTGTGAAGTGGAACCCTATATTTATAGAGTAAATACATAATATGGCCCTTTTCTAAGGAATAACGAGAGAGAGAGAGAGAGAGAGAGACAATTAATTGAGGGGATAAGCGATGCAAGACTTTGCAGGAATTATAATAATTCAAAATGAAACAAAGTTGAAAAGGAGGAACATCATCATGAAAAAGCTTGAGTTTTGCATTACCGTACGTAATATTAAATTATAACCCTTAAGTGATAGTGACATGACAGTTATGCTGTTTATGTCTTCAATTGTATGTGATATATATAACCCCAGGGCTACTATTACAAGAATAATAATAGAGCTTGATTCTGGCCCCCATGTACATGTGATTGATGATACACATACATGCACCCACACTAAAAACAAAAGGCAGAAAGAAGAAGAAGAAGCTTTAAAGAAATTAAAAGAGCGACACACACAGCAATAGCATGAAGTGGACGTTTGGTCAATTTCAAAAAGTGGTGTGAAATTCTGACATATAATGAGCTTACATGTCCAAGTTTTGGTATATATGTCCCATTATTTGGAGAATAAGGAAATTAACTTTACTTATTTGGATATATATATAAGTGTCATGCTGAGTTTGCTCAAATTAAAAAACACAAAATATTAATTACACCACCTTAAGAAAATTCAAATGGTAAGCTAGACAGGCATAGAGTAAAAGGATATATAATTGGTTTTGATCCTTTGATATCTTAGAACAATCCTTATCAGTTTCTTTAGTGTGCCTAATTAATTATTAGGCATATTGAATATAAATATCTAAAAATAATAAAATTATTGCATGTTTAATATTTTATCAAGTGGTTAGGACGAAAGGACTAATATCATACAACTAATTTATTATTTTTAGAGACTATATGTTCATTAAATTTTAGGATAAGTTATAAGGAATTATTTATATTATTAGTTTATTCTACTTTTTTCCTACCCTCAAGGCTTTTAGCTGATGAACATCTCTTATATAATAAATTAAAAAAAAAAATGTGGCTATCCTTGTAGAGCAAGACGATGTCCCTTCCTAGCTACTATGGCCCAAGGTCAAGTCAGCTAGTGATTCCCATTTTCCATAAATTCTTATGGACATATATGTGTGTGTGTGTTTATGGAGTTAAGATATTCTGGGCTTTTGCATTAAAAGTATAAAAAGGCGATATTCCTGCGTGTGGGTGTTATTAGAACCTTCCCCATTTAATCATTCTTGGTGAAGTTACCAATCATGAACATAATTTAAGGTATAAATTAAGGTGCACTCCACCCATACACAACCTAATTAAGTGTAAGTGGTTAAGGTCATTTCAGTTCAAATATATATATATATATATATATATATATATACTAAAACACTATTTTAGTTACCCATCAATTTAATTTTTTATAAATTTTTTTTAATTTAATTTTTTAGAAGTTATAATTTAATTTATTATTAATTTAATCATTTTTTTGTATATAATCTTTAACTAATTAATAATTTTGATGATTTAAACTTTTGATATTGATTAGATATTATAAAGATTATAAAAATAATTTTTTTTATTTTATTCCAATTAAGCAAAACGCAACATATTGCAATCACACTAAATGTAACATTTTAATGATTTCCTGGAACATACTGTTTTTCTGAATTGGAATAAAATCAAAAAATAAAAATATTTTTGTAATTTTTAAATGGTGTGTCAAATCAATATCAACAATTTAAATTATTATAATCATTAATTATTTAAATGATATTTAAATAGAAGAACTAAATTAATAAAAAATTAAATTAAAAAAAATTGTAAAAAATTAAATGAAAAAAATTATTTTTTATGAAATATCAAAATAATATTTTAGCCTATAATCGCTTTTTCAACTTTTTTCTTGATATAAATGGCATAATGTATAGCCGTATCAAGAAGGCCCATTACACCTTGAATTTATTGTCCTTATAATTCTTACATTATTCATATTCTCACAATCTGGACCACATGCATCTATAATTATATGCTGTCACTTACTTCCATTAAAATAAAAATAGAAATTCATTCTGTTCAAAAGGTATATATCCTATTTGAAAAGAACCTAGCTAGATGCTTTCCTACTTATAATTCATATTATTGAATAAATTACAAAATTATGATCTGTTACCTTTAACAACGGAGAATCATTTGATATGACAATTTTTTTTTTCTTCTACCCTCGTCTTAAATTTATGACTATTAACTATTTTGGTTTGTGTAAAAATCTACTTTTTGTGTTTAGTCTTTGAAAGACTATTAATATACTATACTGGAACCCAGTTTAGGATCATAAAAAAATAAAGTAAATTATTTTTTTAAGAGATATTAAAATTATATTTTTAAAAAAATTAAAAAATTTATAATTTTATTTATTTTGATTAAAATATCATTAATAATATTATTAATCTTTTAAAAATATTATAATTTATTATAAAATATATTTTTAAAATTATAATATTTTATTATTATTTATTTTGAGTTAAAAATAATAATTTTATCCTATTTTAAGTTAAAAAATAATAATTTTATCCTATTTTAAGTTAAAAAATATTTTTATATTATTCAAATATATATTTAATTATATAAATAATAAACATAATGATAGTTTAGTCCAAATTAATGAAATTAAAAGTTTTTTCATCTTTTGAAGAAGGAGAGTGTAAATTTTTAAAATAGATGGAAAGAAAGTGTAATTTCAAAATCTTTCATAAAAGAATATTGTAATTATTCAAAAAATTAATATTATACAATTTAGTCTCTATAAATTTTAAATTATACTTTACTTTTTATATAACTTAATGTGAGTTAATGACAAAAGAATTAATGGGTATAAGGTTATAAAATTTATAGGAATCAAACTATTTAGATATAATAATTTTTTAGAGATTAAATTGTGCAATGTTAATTTTTTAAAAACTGTATAAGGAAAAAATCTTTTAAAGATTAAATAATTAGTAATATAATTTAATTAAATGTATTGATGAATAGAACATTTTTGGCTATTTTTTCAAGTCTTTCATAAGTGGTGACTGAATAACCTAAATAACAAGAAATTATTTAAATTTGAATTTAAATAGTGTAATTATTATAAACAAATGGAGATTAAATAAATTAACCTAAAATGATATTCAGTTTTAATTCAACAAAATAGATATTGATGATCAATATTATGAGGAAGTAGTGGCTATATCACACTGAAATAAAGAAGAGTAAAAAGAAGATACTTATTAACACATTAACATATTTGTAAAAGATATCTTTAAAGAGTATTTGGCAATTAAATTGATCTAATCTAATAATGGGAGTAGCATAAAAAATCATATTAGGCGTTTATCGAAAAAAAAGCAAGGCAGAATAAATTCAGCCTTTGGAACTGCCAACAGTTTTATTTTGGTTTTTTTAATGCTATCAATTACATTGTTAATTATGTTGCTTTATGAGACAGTTTAATTAGTTGGAATTTGTAGGTGCATTTGCTTTTATTAGAAGGGTTTAAGGTTGGTTTGTAGGGTCCACCAAAGGCATTAGATCTAGTGCCTGGCTTGGCTTAAGCTTAGATATTATTTATTGTATTATATATTATTTTATTTTATTTATATATTAATTAATAATATTTAATTAATTTTATATTTTATATTAATAGGTTTATATATTATAAAAAAATAATAATTTTTTAAATATAATTAATATATAAATAAAATAAAATAATATATATTTAAAATTTTTTATTACATAATATATACATATACATGAGAAAATAATATAAATTTTTTACTTATTTATTTTTTATTAACCAAGATAATTTAATTTTTAAAAAGAATAAGGATGTAATTTTGTTTTTAAGGTAACAGTAAATATAACTAAATAATTTTATTATTTTTGAATAAATACAGTAAAAATAATTAAATAATTTTATTATTTTTGAATAAACATATATCATACAATGTTCATTGGTTGGAGGGGCCTCTTGGCAGTCATTTCAAACTTAATATAGATGTTAGTTATTACAAATAAAAAAAAAAAAAAGACTTTTTGATGTGATTAAAGTCGTCGTCAAAAGTCTAATTATTGCTACCAATGAGTTTTTGGTGGCTAGGAACATATTGCCACCAATAGCACTATTAGTGGTGACTAATTAAGCCTTTGAATAGAATCTTTCGTAGCAATTATAATTATTATTAAAATTTGATTAAATGATCATATATAAAATAATTAATAACACTTATAATCATCATTGAAAACATTTTTAGTGATGATAATCTTAATTGCCACTAAAAAAAATTTCTAATAATGACTATTATTGTCACTAAAGCATTTTCAATAACGATTTATTTGTTGTTACTGATTATGTTTTTTAAAACTAATATTTTTAATGTACTAAAAATAATTAGATACTCAGTACAAACTTTTAGGGGGTGACCCAAAATGCGATAACTAAAAGTCATCCTTAAGCGACAACAAAATAGGGTCACCACTAATAGTTTATACAATAGGTTACGTTTTCTATTTAATTAATTCAATAATTTTAACATTAATAGATTAAATCCAAAATTAATTATAATTAATTTGGATTAGATCAAATGATTATTTTTTGAAAAAATATATATAATTTTAATATTAAATATTTTTAATCTTAACCATGAAAATAAATTTTTTAAACCAAAAAATTAAAATTAAGATTGATTTAAGATAACTTTAAAATAAGTTTAATCATAAAAAATTTATAATTTATGCTTAATGTATTTAATATTTATAATTAATTTATAATATATAAAAAATTAAAATAATATTTTTAAATTATTTTGATTAGTCCGATTTGAGTGTCATCCAAAGTGATTCAAAACTTAAACTTATTATATTAAATTTATTAAATTCTCATCTAATTAATCAATTAATTTTGATGAATTTTAATTGAACCGATTTTTAATTTAATTAGAATTTGATAGAACTGAATTTTCTCATCCCTACTCGGAAGTGTAGGTAGGGGAGGTCTTATCAAAGATGATGATGGCATATGGGTTATTGGTTTCTTCGGTTGGAACTTGATATTGTATGCTGAGATTACTGCCGGAGACGTGACATGATGCTTGTCGCGATTGAATCAGATTCTGTTGAACGTATCAATTTGATCAATAACGAAGTCATTACTATCCATAAATTTGGCACCCTTGTGACTGATATCAGAAGACTCTACTGCATGGTCCTTATTGTTCAACGAAAAGTTACCCGAGGTTAATAGTAAGAATCAATTTTTAATTGGTTAATAAGTATACGAGGAACAAAATATACTAAATATAAGTATGACAATTAACTTGCAATTATAGTAAAAATATAAGGATTAAATATCTCATGTAACGTAAATATAATTTTTTCGTACTTTAAAGGAAGTTGGCATAATTAACTCTATATTATGTGTCAAGAGGCCCTCTTATTATTAATGCAGTCTACTAGAATTCAAATCAAAGAACTCTAGGAAAAATTAATACCCTATTCATTCTTCATTCTTATTCTCTCAATTAGCCTATGTAGTACGTATATATTGGATGAGGGATAAATACTTATTCATGTTACTACGACGTGACATATTCATTCGCACCATCACCATTTATTTTGTTCCAAAGATAAACTTTTTAAATTGTAGATATTCTTATTCTTCCTAGAATTGAAAAAGGGAAATAAAATGAATCACCAGTGTAGGAATGTCTTTAAAATTACTCAAAATTTTTTTTTTCAATAATGAATAAATTGAGCAAAGATATTATAAAAAAGTCCACCACATTGTAGTTCCATGATCAAAACAAATGTCCTTAACCTTATCATATGTTGAACACAAGATTTTTCACTAAAGTTACCGAATTATTAGTTTAATCACTGAATTATTAAAAAATTGATTAAATAAATAAACAAATATATATTAAAAATTGAATAATAAACTGATTTTATTCTAACATTACATGTACCATCATTCCTAATTTATAATACCATTTATAATAACCTTTATTCATTGTAAGAAAGAATATATCCAAATTTTGCCTGTAACAGTTGAACCTATCACTTAAGAAAAGACATTTATAAATATATATATATATATATATTAATTTGTGTAATAAAATGTAACACTTGCTCTTTTTAGTACTTCATAAAACAATATCAATTTCTTTGAATAATATCGAATTTAAGGAGGAATTTGATGAATTGTGATTTGAATTAGTTTGTTATCTTGTATATTTTAGACTCTAGAAAACAATATCATAATATTAAATTAAAAAAAGGTAAATATTACATTGGTAAGTTGCTCGAGGTTTTTTTTTAAATGAAATTTTCTTTTATTTTTTTTATTAACTCCCCAAAAAATTTTATTTTATTTATAAAAAATATAAGAAGCATAATATAATACAATTTTTTAAAGATTTTTATACTAATATTTTAAAAATCAGACTCGTTATTGAATCAAAAAAATTTATTAGGTTATAGACTAATCGGTTTAATCGATTTGATCAATGGTCGAATAAGATAATATTAAAAATATAAAACAATAATTAAATATTTTAATATTAATAATATATCTTATATTACAAAAAGTATGTCTTCACTTGATTTTTATATATAATGAGTAATTTATAAAAGTAAATTATATGTATGAAAATAATGCAGATTCAAATTATGATAATTTAAATATTTATATTATTTATATACTATATCAATCGTTCAATGATCATATAAAAATTTAAATTCTATGATCTATAATATATATAGTCTAATCTAATTCAAAATTTTTAACCCATACATAAAAAACGTTTAAAAAAAATTAAAGGCTTAATCAGTTAAATAAAAAATTGTTTGATTTTATATTTTTTTCAATTTTCACCAGTTCTAATAGGGTCAAAGCAGTCCAATCGTCTATCTGGTTCTTCAAAGCAAACCAAATCGTTAAACTAGTTAGTTATTGAACTAAATGGTCGGATCGTTCGATTATGACAACATTGCATTATATTGTATATATTTTTAATTTTTTAATATAAATAAAGAAGGATCTTAAGACAAGAGTTTTTTTATTTTTAATAGGGTTTCTATATTTAAAAATAGTAAAATTAGCAGAAAATTGTAATTAACCTATTATTTATATAAACCTATAAAGCTAATAGGATATTAAAAAATTCAAAAAAATTATAAATAATATTAATTAGAGTAAATTACATTGTTCTTTATTTTGAAAACTTACACACTATTCTATAGAAAAGATTAAAAAACCTAAAAATTCATTTATGTGGACTAAAATACCTTTAATGAAATTATTAAAATTTTTTAAAATTATAATTTATTAAAAATATATTTTAAAATTTATCATTTCATTATTATTTATTTTGAGTTAAAAATGATAAAGTTGTTTTATTTTAAATTTAAAAAATAATTTTTATATTGGTCAAATATATATTAAAGTAAATATAAGATTATTCTAATTAAAATTTGTAAAATTATAAGTTTTTATTATATTTAAAAAAAGTATAATTTTTTGAAATAAAAGAGAGAAGAGTATAATTTTTAAAAAAGAAAATGTTATATTTACAGTATTAATTAATATGCCTATACATTGTTCTGGAAAAAAAAGGACTTAATGTTTACCATACTAGAGAGATGCAAGATAAATATCATGTATATCGTGTGATATTATAATATAGTAGACAAAACTAATAAAGTATATTTTTAGCGATTATAAAAAATAGTGAAACAATAATCTCCTGCTACTAATACTCATATCATTTTTGCACATCACTTTATAAATTTTTCTTGCAAATGAATCATGTTAGTTTGGCTCTGAAGCTTCCATTATCAACCAATTAATTTTACACACTAATTTCTCTTTTTGTTTTAATAATTTAATCTAAAAAAAATATTGACTTGTGTTAAAAAAATACATCTAGCTGTCAGATCATAATGATATAACAAAGAGTTAATTAAATTTGATGACAAAGACCAACTTAAGAAAAGGACTAGATATATAATTTAACCTTTATATTATTTATTATATGATAATTATATTATTTTTTAGAAATATTTTTTATAATAAAACCTATAATCCTTATCTGAAAAACGGAAAAAACAGGAAGCGTTCAATATAAAAATAAAACGACCGTTGGCTTTGCCGCGAAGAAATCTCTGGCAAATCAGATCACAACCATGATAATCACATCAAGCTGTGCTTCCGTTGCAGCAAACTCAACAGTCATCTTGTTAGATAAATGCAGAACTTTGTCTCAAGTGCGTCAGATTCACTCCTATATGATCAAAACAAACCTTGTCACTCACACCCTTTCCGTCGCTAAACTCATCTCTGTTTGCTCTCTCACTGGTTTCTCCGGTGGACTCGACTACGCCTTGTCTCTTCTTCTTCGAATTCAAGAACCGTCCTCGTCCCTCTTCCGTCCTCTCATCAAGGGATTCTCTGAAAGCTCAAATCCGTATCAGGCTGTAATGCTTTATGCTCACATGCTCTTTTGCTTACAAGAGTTGACAGGAACCCAATTATCTGTTCCCTCTGTACTCAAAGCTTGTGGGAGATCGCGTGCGTTCAGGGAAGCCTATCAAATTCTCGGTCACATCTTGAAGACCCATCTGTGGTTTGACCCCTTCGTGACGAATTCTGTTGTTCGCATGTGGTTGGAACTCGGTGAGATCGAACTTGCAAGATCGGTGTTTGATAGAATGCCTGTGAGAGACTTGATTTCTTGGAATTCCTTAATTACGGGTTACTTGAGGGTGGGCGAGATTGAGGTTGCACGTGAATTGTTTGAGAAAATGCCTGAAAGGGATTTGGTTTCATGTAATGCCATGATTGATGGGTATGCAAAGCACGGATGGTTTGAGCTTGCTGAGGATATTTTTATGACAATGAAGGTTAAAGATGTGGTTACTTGGACAACAATGATTTCAGCTTATGTTCTTAATCATCGTCCAAGGAAAGGTTTAGATTTATTCAGAGAAATGTTGAGGAATGAAATTCGACCGGATGCTCCTGCTATTGTTAGTGTCCTTTCAGCCATTGCTGATCTGGGCTTTGTTGAGGAAGGCAAATGGATACATACTTACATATCTGCCAATAAGATAGATCGTAGTTGTAGTTTCATAGGATCAGCACTCATAAACATGTATGCAAAATGTGGTCAAATTGAACATGCCTACCATGTATTCAGAAGCACATCTCACCTCAGAAATATAGGCGATTGGAATTCTTTGATCTCTGGGTTTGCTATCCATGGGCTTGGCCATGAAGCCATCAAGCTTTTCCTGGAGATGGAAATGGCAGAACTTAAGCCAGACGACATCACTTTCTTGGGGCTCTTAAGTGCTTGTAACCATGGAGGACTAACAAATGAGGGTCAATTCTATTTTCAAACCATGCAGGTGAAGTACAATATCGTTCCTAAGATTCAGCATTATGGATGCATTATTGATCTTCTTGGTAGAGCCGGTCATCTGGAAGAAGCACTTAGGATTACATACGATATGCCTCTGGAACCTGATGTTTTAATCTGGAAGGCCATTCTTAGTGCCAGCATGAAGCATAATAAGGTTGAAACGGGGCAAACTGCTGCATTGCGAGCAATGGAATTGGCTCCAGAAGATTCAAGTTGTCATGTTCTTCTCTCAAATATGTATGCCAAAGTGGGAATGTGGGATGAAGTAGCAAAAGTTAGAACCATGATGAAAAGGAGAGGAGTAAGGAAAATCCCTGGGTGCAGCTCTATTTTTGTGAATGGAAAAGTTCATGAATTTCTGATTGGGAAGGCAATGGACGTGGGAAACAATAAAAACGTTCACTGTATGATAGAGGAAATGGTGTCTAAGCTGAAATTAGAAGGGTATGAGCCTGACCTGAATCAAGTTCTTCTGGATATCGAAGACGCTGAAAAAGAAGGTCAGTTGGCTCTTCACAGTGAGAAGATGGCTCTTGCGTTTGGACTGATGAATATACCCCATGGAATTCCCATTCATATAGTGAAAAACTTGAGGATTTGTTGTGATTGTCACTCGTTCATGCAGATGGTTTCCAAAATTTACAAACGCAGAATTGTTGTGAGAGATCAAAGCCGTTTTCATCATTTTGAAAATGGTTATTGTTCTTGTAAAGATCATTGGTGATTTTGATGTCAGATGCTGTGAAAGAGACAGAAATACGTGTACAGCACAGGAGCTTAAATTTGATTGGGTTCAGTTGGGTATAGCCATACTAAATGTTGTAAGAGTTTTGCTGTAAAATTAGACTACTCTTGATAAGAATTAAGCTTGTATTCCAATTCCTAACATTAAATAAGAATCATATACAATAAAAAAGGCCAAAAGAAAATTTTTTGGTAGAACTCTTAACATTTTGATCCTCTACATTTAAGAAACAGTATATTTTTTTTATATTTTAAAAAAAAAATAATAGACTCACATTGAAAAAGACTCACCTTAAATAAATATGAATCAAATATTTTTTTTTATATTTCTTTAAATATAAAAAAATTATACTATTTTTTAAATTTAGAGTACTCTCACCTAATTCTTAGTTCTGTCATAAGCTACAACAATCAAATGATGGATGGTCCACCAAGTGGAAAAAGCTTGTAATTTTTGGAGGCTACATGTACGAAGTATAGTTGGGAGGCATCATGCTTGACTACATTTGAAGAGTTAGACCTAACTTTTTTTAAAAAAATTGTCCAACGGAGACTTCCAATTTTATTTAATTTTTAAAAAATATTATCATCAACTCGAGTTTGTCAAATTTTATATGAACCTATTATATGTTAACAATTAAATATATACAATTGAAAAAGATTTAATTTAAAAAAAATATTAAAATAGTTTAATTAATTTAATTTAATTTAATTTAATTTTTTTATAAGTATTAATTTTAACTGTATGCATTTTTGTTTTTGATTTTTTCTATACTAAACTATTTACACGAGACACATCATTAACTTAAACTCAAGGCCATAAAATTAATATATTTTGTGTTTGGTTTATTCATATATCTTCAATTTTCATTTTCTATTTTTATTTTTTTAAATTATTTTTTATTTCTAGCTTTCCAATATTTTAAGAAATGTTTGTCATGCAAAGTTAAATAACTACACTTTTTTTTTGTGAGTTTGCCTATTGATTAAAATATTTATTTTATTAAAAAATTACAAAAATATCACTAGTTATTAATTATATAAAAAGGTTGAATATCTTTTCCGACATTTTTTATTTTTAACCTACTTTTAAAAATATTCCTAAAAAATACTTTTTATTAAATTATACTAAATACATTTTTAATCACGTTTTCAATAAAAACAAAAACATAAAACAATTACACACAAATTATCTATCGCTTTGGCGGATATATCAATTCAATCACATTTTAGATTTAAATTATATAAATTTTATTAAAAAATTTAAATTACATATCAAAACATAAATAACTAAATAATAACAAAAAATAAAGTTTTTTTTCATTAAATAAAATTAATTACATAAATCAAAGAATACTAACGTATTTTATTCTAATTTATTTTTATAATTAAATTATTTATAATTAAATTTATTCTAATAATTTTTTTATATTTTTTTTATCTCTTCTTATATTTAGTTATTTAAACTACGTTACTTTTGAAAATTGAAATATGAAAAGAAAGTCTTACGCAACGTTTAATAATATTTGGCAGCAATTTAATGAAACTGTTTTACTTTTAACTTTCTTCATAAAGTCATATAAATTAAAGCCCTCTATAGCGGTGGTACGTAGTTCTAGCTGGCTCTGTGAGGTTCAGATATTAGCATTAGTTTCACTCTTTTAAACATGGAGTCTCAATAGTTGTGAGGCATCTAGAGTAGAAAAAGCTTGACTATAACATTAGTAGGAATGACATTGTGGGTAAGAAGCCAAACTATGTGTCTAACATTTTAAGGGGCTCCTGAATACGTTAGATACTTCGTCTATTTATGAAAATTTTTATCAGTTTTTATTTTTATTTCTTAAAATTAGTTTTTATTTTTAACTTTTCAATATTTTAAAATTATATTTATTATGCAAAGTTAAAATTTTGTTCATATTTATTTTTAAGTCAAAAAATTTAAATAAATATACTTTTTTATTAATTTTTGAGTTTGATTATAATTAAATAATAATATTTATATAATTAAATTATTTGATTTATTAAAAAAATTATAAAAATATCAATGGTTGTTATATGAAAATATTGAAAACGTTGCTTATTTACAACCTAATTTTAAAAAAAAATATTTTTATTAAATTGTACTAAATACATTTTCGATCACATTTAATATCTTCAATGAAAATAAAAACAAGAAATAGTCGCATGACAAATAATTAACTATCACTTTCACGGAAATATCAATTCAATCATAATTTAAAATTAAATTATATAAATTTTATTAAAAAATAAATTAAATTACATATCAAAATATAAATAACCAAATAACAATAATAAATAATTTTTTTTTCACTAGTTAAAGTTGATTACATGAATCAAGAGATGCTGAAATTTTTTATCTCAACTTATTTTTATAATTAAATTTATTTTAATAATTTATTTTATTTTTTTTTACGTTTAATTATTAAACTATCTTTTATTTAATTAACTTTTTGTATAAAAATTTTTAATAATATATTTTATAGATAACTAAACTACTTAAAGCACATTTTTATAATTTTTTTTAATAATAAATACTATGTCAACTTTATTGACAAGAAGAAAATATATCCCAGTTTAGCAATTCCTGAAAGTTAGTGCAAGTAACAAGTATTTGCTTTACCATGTAGCTTTTGAAAATTGAAATACAAAAAGAAAGTATTACGCAATGTTTAATAATAGTTGGCCGCAATTTAATGAAACTGATTTTACTTTTAACTTTCTTTATAAAGTCTAATACAAATTAAACCCTTTTAAAATGGTCACAGTTGCAGGTGGCTGTGAAGTGTGTAAATTCCGTTTACATATTAGCATTAGTTTCACTCTTTTAAACATCACAGGCACTGTGGAGGAGAGTCTTAATACCTGTGTGACATCTAGAGTAGAAAGAGCTGGTGCCTAGGCCTCTGCTAGCCCGAATAGCATTAGTAGGGATTGCATTATGGAGAAGAAGATAGACAAAGTGTCTAACATTTTCAGGCCATTGCATCCGTGATTGCAGAGATGCCATCAAAATCTGGTAAGCTTTTAACTTTCATCCCAAACCAAATTCTTTTACCCTTAATATTTGGGAGTGGATAACCTTTAACTCTATTCACACTAAAGGTGACAAGTATAATTCTGATATATCCTGTTCTTGAGTGTTCTGTGGTGGATTTGGTGTAGCAGAAATGATTTTATTTTCAACAATACTCAGTCCTCTCTTCACAATCTCTTTCACACAATTATGGCCATGTTTGAAGTGGTTTCTCATGTTTTCACTGCTATCGAGGTTTGTCTCATCCAGAACATTAAGCTTATTGGGTAGACTCAGTGCTTTAGGAAATCCTGGCATGGGGGGCTTGATTTGTGATGAAGATGGCAAATGGGTGTATGAGTTTTTAGGTTTTCTGAAATGGAGCTCTATCTTGTTTATGGAGCTAGCAACTATTTGTCAGGACTTGATTATTGCCAATGAGTTAAATCTCACTAAGGCTTTATACTATTGAATCTGATTGTGTAGAAGCTATTAACTTGGTTAGTGAGGACATTGTTATTCACAAATTTGATATTTTGGTTCAAGACATTGGAATTTTTCTAGCTACTTGTTTTGATTATAAGGTAGTGCGTTTTTTTTTTTTTAAATTATCTTTTGTGTTGATGTTCCTGTAAAATTGAGTATTCACAGTTTTACTAATCTTTACTTATGGGAGGATCTCTCACTTGATCTCTATCTTCTTCTCTTAACTGTTACTACCTCTATCACTTTTTTTAAGTCTTAATTCTTCTTTATTATTATTATTATTTTTTTTGTGTTTCCTGTTAATGCTCTAGTTTACCAGAAAAAAAAAAAAACCTTTAGAGTGAGGGGTGTCATGTGTGTGATCATATCATTAATAATGGAATATACAATCTTTAAAGATTAAACATCTTATTTTAATTATATAAAAATATTTCTTTTAAATGAAATTTATATTAAACCTATTAATTTATAATAGGCATCATGTAGTTTAATAACATTTTCATGACGTGTACAATAAAATCCGTGTTTCACTCTTCGTGTTGCTTAACTCAGTAGAGTGTGAAAAGGATAATTGGGTAATTGGAAAACAGAGGAAACCAACCACACAAAACTCACTGCCCAAGCACACCGTTACGACGCAGAACTGTCTAACTGGCACACCGACCTTGGCTTGTGGCACCCACCGTGTCCTGTCAATATAACTCACAACTCCAAGTCTAAATTAGATTATTTCTCTTAACTTCAGTGAAATTATATTTTTCTATTTTTTAAAAAATTATATTCATTTTTTGAAATTTAGTTAAATTATATTGATTATTTGATTAATTTAAAAAACTATAATCATCACTTATTTAATTTATTTTTATCAATAAAAATAATTTTTGTTTTCAGAATAAGAATATGACTTTTATTTTTAATATAATAATAAATATAATTAAAATTTAACATGGGGTTCTTAATATAATGATAAAACTATTAAGTAATTTTATTATTTTGAAATAAATACATATAATATAAAACATCAAATTTATTGAATAAAAATAAATTATAAGAGAAACTTTTGTAACTTGTATATATATCAAGCCTCATATATATTTTTTTAAATCAGAGAGATAATAAATGTAATTTTATCCAAGTTTAGAGAAGTTTGTGTAATTTTATTTAATTTTTTAATTTAAAAATTAATTCACAATTATTATTACTTTGTTGTTAATAAAAATAAATTTTAGGTAAAATAAAATTTTGATTTATTTATAATATAACATCAAATGTAATTAAATCGATACTAAATTTTAATATAACAGTGAAGATAATTAACTAATTTTATTGTGTTAAAATAAACACATAGTATACAAAATATTAATTTTATTAAAAAATGAGAAAAAATTTATAATGTTATATCCAACCTTAAACTTGCCTAATGCAATTTAATTTTTTTTTTAAATTACCAAATATTTCAAACTCAAAAAACCCCTCCCTCACTTCCAAACAAAATATAAGATGGTGCCAGTGGCAGTTAAAGTCACACTACGCACTATACATCGTATCTTTCTCCTCCTCTTCTCTCTTCTCATTTACTCTTTCCTCTCTGTCTCTCTCTCTCTCGTTCTCATTTCTCTCTTGTTCTATCATCATCCTCCTCTGTAATTCGGATTCTCTCTCCATCGCCTTTCTAATTCAGGTATTTAATTATTTTGGGTTGCTTGTTCTTCTTTCTCCGGTTGATGATTTTAAATCTTTTTCTACAAATTTTCTTCCACCGTTCTGCTTTTCTCTCTGCTATTAATCTGATTCTTTCATGCCGATCCCATTCAGATACATGTATGCATGTTACATGCAAATGTCGCATTTACTTCCCTGGTAATTCCGATTGCATCAGCTAACCCTGCTCAGTGATGATAATTCTCAGTTAGAATGCCTAGGATTTCTGCCTTTCGTATTTTTTTTTATCAATTTTGTTTGTTTATATACATATTTTTTGAATTTTTTTTCTGGAGTTTGGATTGGAATGTCATCCAGGAATGGCTTCAAATTGTGTAGTTGATGCGATTTGTGTAGATTCAAGGCAGAGAGTTGATCTCCAGTAGCCGAAGAAGTTCAATTCAATTTGCCTATCATAACCGATAATGGTAGTTTCTAAGACGGAAACGGTCCCTTACGACAGCAACCACGCCCAGGAATTAGCACCTTCATCTCCATCCCTGCCTCTTCCGCAATTACAGCAACAATTTCCGTTACAAGAAACCCCAGCTTCCCCATCGAGCAATCAAACTTCAAATTCTAATTCAAATTCAATACTCTCTCTCACCCTTGATGAAATTCAATGCAAGAGTGGAAGGATGTTTGGGTCTATGAGCATGGACGAATTCCTATCCAACATTTGGAATTCCGATGACAACCAGGTGGATTCACCACTACCACCCACCGACCATGACGGATCAGCTCCTGAAAACAAAAACATAGGTGCACCATCAACAGAGCCTAGTAATTCCCAACAATCCTCATTCTCTGCCCCACCCCCAATTTGCAAGAAAACTGTGGATGAGGTTTGGTCTGAGATCCACAAAGATCAGAAGCCACAGCAAAGTGAAGCTAATGGCGTAATTGTCAGCAATGAGAGCCTCAAGAGGCAGCAAACTCTTGGGGAAATTACTCTGGAGGATTTCCTCATAAAAGCTGGGGTAGTACAAGTATCATCACTAACATCATTACCACTCAAGTCTTCTTCTTCGCATCCACAAACACCATCATCCTTGCCATTTCAGGACAATATGGCAAACAATAGATCATATGATACGAGTTATAAAATGGAGCCTGCAATGAGGATAGGCTATTCTACCCAACAAAATGTGGGAAGCACTGCTGGGTCTGGAAATGAAGTTGCAAAGTACCAAGTGTTCTCAGTCTCACAGAGTCATAGCTTAGCAGTAAAGGACCCCACTATTAGTGCTGCTGTTGAGAAGTACCAAGGCTTAGCAGAGTCAAGTGGGAATGGTAGCAGTAGCAAGAAGAGAATCATCGATGGCCCCCCTGAAGTGGTAGTGGAAAGAAGGCAACGTAGGATGTTGAAGAATCGAGAATCAGCCGCACGTTCTCGAGCAAGAAGACAGGTTTTTTACTCATCATTATCGACTCTTGGTTTTTGGTATGTTTAGGACATGGCCTTTACAGGAAACAATTGAACTTCCTCGAGAATTTGGCTTATGAATATGAGTAAAATACCTTCTAGTTTTAGGACAAACCATTTTCTCCCACTGTAAAAAATGTTTGTATGAGTTGGTGTTCTTGACCTTTCGGTGTCCTTCATATTATGATGCCAGATTTTTCTATTGTAGGCATATACAGTGGAGTTAGAAGCAGGGCTCAGTCAACTCAGACAAGAGAACGAAAAGCTGAAACAAATTCTGGTACAAGAGATTCTAACTTATTCATAATACGTTAACAATTAATATTGATTTACCTTTTAATATATAATTTGTATGGTGATTTGAATATGGAATAGGCTGAAGCTGAACGAAAGAGAAAACAAGAGGTAAGAGTGAAAGACCCCTATGTTTTCTTTTCAATTGTTTTTCAACCTCATGTATAAATTGATCTCCAATTCATATCAGAGAGAGTCTTTAAAACGTGATGCTATATATTTTGATCTTGTGTTGGTATAGATAGCGCATAGGAAGCATTCAACTAAGGCCCAGAAAAGAACAGAGAAGTTTAGGGCTATTAGGAGGACAGTGAGCGTGGCCTGGTGAAAGAAGAGCATCAACCACCAAGGATGAAGAAACTGAGTATATACATATTACTACATGTACTGAAAATAATGCTTCTGTAAGATATACCGCATTCCTCTATTGCCATGTTCTGTTGCCTACAGCTTCCAGCCTGCTTGGCTACTCATTTCAGGCATTCTAAACTATGTTCGAACTTCAAAGGAGACGCACAAATAAATAAACTAAGAAATAGAGCTCTTTCAACTGCGATGAACAAAATTTTAGCATTATGAAAATATTGAATTCAGCACTCCCTCTATTTATTATTAATCATTTGTCAATATGTATCTTTTTTTTTATTATCTTGACATAAATATTAGATTTCTTAAATATTATTTTTTATTTTAAAATTTTACATTTAAAAAATAATACATTTATTTATATTTAAAGAGATAATTTTTTTTTTTACAATAACAGAAACTTTAAATAAATTAAAGACTAAATATTTTTTTTTATCTCTCTCTTAATAAAGATAAATTTACCATTTCTGAAATAGAGAGAAATCAAACTTTATTTTCTTTCGTTGCTGTTTTGAAAATGTAATTTTGTGCTATCAAAATACTCCAAATACTACAAAGCACTCTGCAATTTATAAGGCAACAAAGCTATTGGGTCATATGCAAAATAATGAGTATATATTCTTCATGATTTCTTTCTACTCCTTAGGCGTTAGAAGTAGCTAATAAATATTGATATATATATATTAAATATTGAAAAATGATTAACAATCAACGAAGAGATATTGAAAAATAAATAAATTTAGTACTCTCCTAATTCTAACTAATTGGTTATTAATCTTTGCATGAACGGTTTGTTTACAGGGCTTGAACTGCTTTATTAATTGAAGTCAGTTTCAAAGAAGTTAGTTCAATTGATAAGAATTGATGATATATTTATATATATATATATATATATATATATATATAAAACGACCTGTGATTATATTTTTGAGGAGTACTTTTTATTACATGGAGAGTGCAAATTAAATGGAAATTGGCTTGATGGATACATATAAATCTGGGTTCAGCAATGATTATTAAATATTCTAGTGTAAAATTGTAAATTTATATCTCGTTGGACCGTTGAACTTGCTTGGAATAACCCAACTTCCGTTGGAAATCTCTTTTCCCGAGGTTATTAGAGACTGGCTTAGCAAAGATTGGAGAGTGCGTGCATTCCACTCATAGTTAAATTTTTGTTATAATTATATTCAATTTTACTAATTTAATTAAAATATATTATCTTAATATTATAAATATACATAAATTATAAAAAATACATAATAAAATAAAAATAATTTAAATATTATATATGAAATATAATTTATGTTGAATTATATATATATTTATAATATTTAAATAATACATAATTAGTCTTATCAATAAAATTTACAATACAAAATATTAGTTTAATTTATCTAAATCCAACGCCTCACTCTCCCGCGTTATTGTTACTATTATTAATTATTATTATTGTTTTTAAATTTTTTTATCCTTATCTGTATGTTTCTGGGAGGCCGTAACGTTGCTTTGCGAGTTTGATCCGACCTTGGCCTCGTTGAATTCCTTTCTCAGGTACTGTTTACCTCCTAGTTCTTG
This sequence comes from Senna siamea, assembly GCA_031216115.1. NCBI lineage: Eukaryota > Viridiplantae > Streptophyta > Magnoliopsida > Fabales > Fabaceae > Senna > Senna siamea. The sequence goes on from CM062356.1 coordinate 19,926,097, forward strand.
ACTTGATTCTCAACATATTCATCTGACTTGATCTCAACAATCCTCTAATTTTCACCTTTTCAGCTAGGGTTTAATATCTTCAGCGTGCAAGTTTAGTAACATTTTCTTGTCTGAAGCACTTGATTCTATCAGTTGTCCTCAATCCAGATGTTTGGTACATCGTGAATTGAATGAGAACCTGTGTTATGCTTAGTTTCATTTTTTTTTTTTTTTTTTTTTCAAACCTGTCTTCTGGGCAACGGGGTATTTTGCATTTTGTTTTGTTCATTGTGTCATATTGGGTCTTTGGAGTTTCATTGATTCAGAAATATACGTTGGCGCATTTTTTCCTTGTGGCATAAAACCCCAGCTGGATTCTTCGGGAAAAGATTGACGGCAGAAGATTGACTTGTATCATTGTAATTCTGGAAATTTGAAGAGTATCTTAGTTCTGTAGTTGAATAGCTTCCGCTGTATGATCCTGTCAAGCATAAACTCATTAGAGCTTTATCAGTATGGAGTATCATTTCTCTCTAGCATCATGTTCTTTTTCTAACAGTCTCTTTTGTTGCCACCAAATACTTGTATGATGATGCATATAGTGGATGTGTAATAGAGCGCTTACCTCTGTTCCAATTTATTAAATTTAGTGCAGGAACTCAGAAACTGAATTTGATTTTGTGGAAAAGACAGAGACTTTCTTTTGACTTGTGTTGGAAGTTTAGTTAGCTGAAAAGCTTAATATTGAGTTCTGGGAATAACTTAAGTGGAAGCAGTGGGATAGCATCCTCGGATATGCCACCCTTGTCCCAGTGTTTGTCACTAGATCCAATTACATTAGGCAATAAAAAATATACACGGTCAGGAGAGCTAAGCAAAATTCTAGGTGTCCCTCTGGGTAGTACTTCAGAAGACCAATCTTTTGGAGTTCCACATCCTAAAACCATGGCTCCAATAGCCTCAGGGGAGCTAAAGCTTTTTAAAGAAAGTGTACAAGATGCCTCCAGAAAGGCAAGGTATATGTCTGCCATGATACTTCAATACCCTCCAACATATTCCTGAGATCTGAAATTTCTGATTGTAATGCTGAATGACAATAAAATTAAGGATGTCTGGGTCAACTGTGAAATGAACGGTTTTGACACTCATTATGATGGGTATAATCAAGAGGATTAGTCGTGAGAACATCAATCATGACACAGTTAAAATTATATGATTGTTTATGTGAAGGTTAATGAGTTTTAATATTGTTAAAATTCTTGTAATAAGATGATATATAAAATAATTTCTTGGGGGGTTCTCTTTACCAGTTACCCCATTTTTGTGTCTTCCTTTCTTGTTTTCTAGATGCTCTAATTTTTTTTTTTTTTTTTTAAATTCAGACCCAGATTATAATTACCATTAAGATACTTTTCAAAAGTCGGCCATCTGGTGTAGAAGCTTATGTAATACTCGTTGATTGCTTACATATAATTTTTGACACAATTTATTTGATATTGAGTTGAGTGTTAATAAGAATATTATTTATGTCAACCAGGGACAGAATAAAAATGTTGAAGGAATCTATAGTTAAATTGGATAAGTACAGGGAGGCATTCAGCTCAAAGAAGCGACAAAGGATTGATTTGTCGAGTGACAAGGGAGGTGGAGTAAACTTAACAAAGTTGGGTAACCAGGTTCACAGAAACCCTAATGATACTCTAACTCAGAGATCAGAGACCAAGACCTCAAGTTCTATGCTGAACAAGCGGATTCGTACGTTAATGACAGATGTGCGGGTGTGTATATCTGATATACTGTTGTTAAACCCAAGGAGAAATTTATCATCTATGCTTCATTGGGTTTAGCCTTTGTCTATATCATGCAAGATGCTATATATTAAACAATTTTACCACAGAACTTTGTTCTCTAAATTTTTGAAGCCTTTTTACGATCTTCTTGTTCTTAAGAATAGAGTTACTCTCTTGTAAAGGGAAATGCACATTTGCACATTGGTTCAAAAGATACGTTTTCAAACTGCTTTTTAATCTGGAAAAAGTAATAAAGCTGCTTAAGCCCAAGTTGGATTTATAGGATGTTAAGAGTGGAACTTCTATGTTCAGTTTTTCCTCTTTTTTTTTTTCTCATAGAATCTAGTGATTGCTATTGTTGTATAGAATCTAGTGATTATTTATATCCATCTTCACTCTTACTTTGTGACTTTGGTCACTCTTATTCTCCCAGCCAGAAAGTAGGTCCACTGGCACCATAAGGCAGCAGAATGTCATAGAGAAAGATGCAAATCTGACTCAGATACTTGGTGGGGGCTCTGTTCAAACTGAAGAGAAGACTCGCAGATTACTTGCTGGAGGTGAAGGGTTGAATCAAAAAATAAAGAAGAAAAGGTCCTTTGGAGCTGTAGGTAACAGAGTTATAACTGGTGATGGGGATGTAAAACGAGCTGCTCCTCCAAAGGCGAGTGCTGATTTGAAGATGCGGTTTTATAATTCTCAGGGTCTCAGGTAGTTTTATATTTTTCCAAATTGAATTATGTATTTTTGAGGTATAAAGTGTATGGAAACTGAGGACTGCTAGCTATGGATTATATATATAGAGATGAGATATCTTTCTCTGCAATAAGGGCGATATCTTTTGACTATTCCGAAGACATCCATTATACATAGAACAATATTATCTATTGATGCTAGCAGTGCTATTGTCATTGTTGCTCTCTGTATTCTACTGCTCTTGCTCCTATTCCGAGCATTATTCAAAGCAGAACTGAAGTTTTTGGTTTGCATTTTGTGTTTTATTTTTATATGATAAGTATCAGAGACCCTATTTAGGTGTCTAAAAGTCTTCATAAAACCCTGATGCATGGCGCTTCTTTACAGTTTATTTCCTATCTGGTGATCCATGGAAGTGAACTTTCAGCTACAAGTAATTTATATGTTGTGAATGAGCCCTAAGAAGTGTAGGTTTTACTAAGGGACTGATTAATGTAGTTGGAGAAGTGATCATTTTTGAAAGCAGGCACCCTTAATATCCACTTTTTCTGTTCAGAATTGGGTCTGTAATGCAGGCGCTCTTGTACTTCTGGTGTAAAATAATTGACGAAGTCATGAAGAAAGAATAAAGAAATTGCACAAAGACAGTAGGGAGAGCTCATTAGGCACAAATAGTATCATATAAGTGTTTGTATACCTTGTCAGGGTTATTGATCAATAACTACCTGAGCTAGATTAATGCTGTAGGGGTGACTCAGCTTGATCAATAAGTGTTTGGATTATATCTTTATTCGTTTCCTTGTTTCTTTTTGGCATTTTGTTGCTTGTTCTTTTCCTTCAGCAATTTATTCTTTCCTGTGGACGTTCTCTACTTCTTTTGTTTACCTCCACTGGCCTTTTGGATCTGAGGCAGTCAGGTGACTATAGTGGTTCTACATGATTCTAGCTGTTGGAGAAGAAATGTCTTAAGTTGATGGACTTTTTGTGGTGCAGATTGAAGTCTCTTGCTGGGGCCAGTGGTATCAATAAGTCTGGGAGTACCTCAGAGCCTAATAATTCAGGTGCACGTACAATGATTGGGAGTGAGCAAGAAGATGCCTCTCTTCATAGGGATCACATGGCTGCCTCGGTGCAGAGAGTTGTAGCAAAAGGAAACATCAGGTTTTAATACATCTAAAAATATATTTCTACTGCTTAATTGCTAAACAGTAAATAGAGCTGTCACTGTGCAATTTCCTTACACTTAAAACTGTGTGGATCACATTATGAAGTTACAGACTGACCCTTGCATATAACATGTTTGACATTTATAGGGGTTGATTACTATTTATGAAGTTTCTATAAAAATAAAAGTGCTATTCATGAAGTAGTTGTTGATTGTTCTATAATTAGGGCAAACACTCGAGAGGATTGCCGAGCAAGCAGTCCTAGTACAGTGATAAAAAACAAGGTTTGTCGGGCACCACGAACAGGTTCTCTTACTGCGCTGGACTTGTCTAATGTACAACCTTCACCTGGAACTTTTGCCGGTTGGTAACAATGCACAAATTCCAATATTAAGTCTCAGTAGTCAGTAGTTAGTATGGAAAATAATTAAAAGCTTTTTATATTGGCATGCAGGTTCTTCTATACATCCTATGACCCAGTGGGTTGGTCAGAGGCCACACAAAAACTCACGCACAAGAAGAGTGAATGTAGTTCCTCCTGTCTCATACAATCTTGAAGCTCAGGTCTCTGCTGAAGGCTGTCGAGATGAATTTAGTCTTAAAGATTCTTCTGTTTTGAACAAGGAGTATCAACTGGAAAATGGTGCTGACAACAGTACCCAAAAATGTAAAAGACAACCTCATGATATTTCATCACCATCTGGGTTATCTGCAAGTGAAGAATCTGGAGCTGTGGAAAACAACACAGAAAAAGCAATGAATAGCTATGATTTTACTCTGGCGGCAGAAAAGGCTGGGTCTTCTAAATTACAAATTAGGAAGAATAAATTACCAACAGATGAACATGGAGATTATGTGCAGAGACAAGGAAAAACTGGAAGGAATTTATCCTCAGTAAGGCCTGGCCTTCCTTCAGGGAGGGAGAAGTCAGATAATCTACTAATGATGAAGCCAGTACTGACAAGACCTAATGATAAGAGTAAAACGTATGCTTACTTCATTTCTAGATCTATTTCATTGCCTCTACTTCCATTTGCTGAAAATGTTATGAAACCCTTAATTTTGCTGAATGCAGGAAATATGGTCGCCCTCCTTTGAAGAAACAGAAGGATTGCAAGGTTTTGAGTCACATTGGGCTGATGCTTAACAACAGTACTTCAGATTTTGCAGGTAGTATTCATTCCATGAAGCTAGGGATGGTTTATTTGGGAACTTTAAATTTCACTATAGCAAAGGCTTTTAAGTTCCTTCAATTCTCTAACACATGAAATTGATATTAGACAATCAGGTTTTCTCCAAATGGTGTAATTTCAGAGGTTATTAACATGATATTTTTTGCATAGTTCAGACATTTAGAGGCTAATTTGTAAACTGCAAAATAATGTCCCAAATTCTCGCATAAAATTGTTTTTCTATATTCCTGGAATTTGTTATGCTCAACTTAATATATAGTCTCTTGCAATTAAATATTCTCATGTGTATCCTTGTGAATCTATTTGGTCATAATATATATATTGGATTATTGTTGTCTAGGTGAATATGATGATGATTGCAAAGAATTATATCAAGCTGCAAAGGCTGCTCGTGATGCTTGCAGTATACATCTTGAACCATTTCAAATCCTCTGAATTTTTTGTATCTTTCCATTTGCATGCTCTTTCATATTCTGTTTTCTACCTCATTAATTGCTGGCATCTTTGTAGATCTTGCATGTTCTGGTCCATTCTGGAAAAAAATGGAATCTATTTTTGCTACTATCAGTGTGGAGGATGTTTCGTACTTGAAAGAACAGGTAGAAAACACGTCATTTCTTTTTTGGGTCATATGAATTTATCTTTTGATTCTCGATATGCTAGTTATAGTCTGACATGCTGCTTGTTTGGTTATTGCATGCTGAATCAGCTAAATTTTGCTGAGGAACTTGGTAAGACTTTATCTCAGATGCTTGGCATTGACCATGATATGGTAATCATTTAGAAGTATATATAAAAATCTTTCTCTTTCAGATCACTTCTAAAAAAGAGAACTTTTTTCGCAACTGTGACCAAGATGTTTATCTCAACTCAGCTAAATTCTTAAAAAGAAATGGGACTACATAGAAAGGAGATAAAATTGTTTTTAAGGTTGTTGTTTAATTATAATATTTTATTTCCTTAGGGTGTTGTTATGAACAATGAAGCTACTCATGGTTCAGAGGTAGGAAACAGAACCTTCCGCGGTGAAGAAACAACTAAGATTGATGCTTTAAGTAGAAAATGTGATGTAGAAAGACTGCATAAGGTCACCCCTGTGTTTCAAAGACTTCTTTCTGCTATAATTCTAGAAGATGAAAGTGAAGAATTGTACCACCATGGTGAAGCAAAGAATATATCTCGACAATGTGCTAGTGATGATTCTCATTGTGATTCTTGTAATCAAATTGATTTTGAAACCAAAGATCTTGATAAAATGGATTTTGAAGTTGAGTCAAAGTTGGATCTCCAAACTCAGAAGAATTGCTTGTTGGACAGACTATCTTGTGATAAGAGTGTTGTATCTAACACATCTAGGTATGTAAACATATCCACTGCTTTACAAAGCACTGAGGTTTGGCAGGGAGATGAAGAATTTTCCCATTCTGATATCACACATACCAGTAAAATATGTTCAAATGATCTTGATCAATTGCAACCTGCTGAATCAAGTGGTGCTGGCTTTCCTTCTTCGGATAGCCATTATCAGCTTATGTGTCTGGATGACAGGCTTCTGCTTGAGTTGCAGAGTATTGGCTTGTATCCAGAAATATTGGTAGGCTTTCATTTCATATATTGGATTATTAATGTAATAGTTGATTAATGTTTAACAATCGCATGGCAATAATTGTACTTTTTGAAACGTTTTGCTTGCAGCCTGATTTGGCTGAGGAAGATGAAGCTATAAATCTAGATATTGTGGAGCTCAAGAAAGGGCTGTATCACCAGGTTTGAACTGCAAGATTTTCTTTGATTGATTCATTTAATCTCATACTATGCTAAATCTCATTAAAATTTATTTTGTGGGCCTTGAATTCTATTCCTTCTTACTGCATTGTCCTTTATTTTTGATTGATTGATAGATTGGGAGGAAGAAGAATAATTTGGACAGGATTGATAGAGCTATTGAAAAAGGAAGAGACACAGAAAGGAGGTATGTTTTCAATGATGATTTGGATGTTCTGCTTCCTATATTTCCTTGTGTTTTTTTATTTGATTAATGTAAACTTTTAAGTCCTAGTTTCGTTGTTCACTTTCAATCAGTATTCTTGATATTCTTGACTGTCCTTTATCTTTGCTTTAGATATTTAAATTCTTAATAAGATTTAAGTGCTTACTGTGCAGGAAAATTGAGCAAGTTGCGTTTGACCAACTTATTGAGGTGGCTTACAGAAAGAGATTGGTAATAACTAACAACTTCACCAATTATTTCATGTATTTCTGCAATTTCTATCGCTCACCACTGGGTATGTCAACCATGTTGCTGTGGCGAGCTGGAAAAGTGAACACACTTTAATACCAAAGAAATCTTTTTACTTGGATTGATTTCAACGTGGGGGCTTGAGTTCCTTGTGCTTTATATCAGTCATATGCGTGTTTTTGGTAGCAAATCCTCCCCAGTCCAAAAAAAAAGAAGCAAAGGCTGAAGCACAATTTTGCATTCATATCTTTGTGTTTGTCAACCAGATGCCTCTTATTTAGAACTTACAGTAAATATTGAGACATGGCAATTTATATGGTTTTGGTTGTCACTGTTTTTAATAAATTAGTACTATTTTGGCTGTGCCATTTTCAGTGAAATGTGTAAACTCACTATTTATAAATGGGCCAAAAAAGTAAAAAAGGAAAAATATCTATGTACTTTTTGTTTAGATACATTCTACTTAACCAAGAGCTTTTCTTTGCTGGTCTGTTTGCCGGGAACTTGGTTTCCTTTCTCTTTGGATACCTTTGTTTCTGTCTATGTTGTTGGTCTCATTATTATAATTATTACTATTTGTACACATTATACCATTTTAGAAGCACTATGCAAGTTCGGAGATAAATCTACAGTAATCTGAAATCTTATTTGACTTTGACTTCCATGGCCCCCTCTCCCGCCGGGGACCAAACTCTTGTTTTGCTAGTGCCTTCCCAATAATTTGCTTGCAAGTTTCTTTCTTTTTTATTTTTTTTTGTTTTCGATATTGGGAATAATGTGACTGTGTACAGTATTTTCTGTGTGTATCCGTGTTATTTGTGGATAAACATTACTCTTAATTTAATGTTTACTTCCTCTGGGCATCTAACTGAACAATCAATCCATTGCAATTATGGTACTGTGAACATCACAATTTCAAGGTCATTGGTAGTATTATTTTATTGAATAGGTGACTTGAGGCATTTCATAACCATGAATTTTCTGTCAAATCAAATTTTGGCAGGCTTGCTGTGGAAGCAAAAAAGGTGTAGGTCACAAGGTATCCAAACAAGTAGCTCTTATTTGTCTCAAGCGGGCTCTTGAAAGATGTAGAAAATATGAAGAAACTGGCAATAGCTGTTTTAGTGAACCTGACCTACAATATATCATCTTCTCTGCCACGTCATGTGAGAATGTAGCAAAATCTGCTGATGGCATAGTCTCTGGGACAGCCAGTAATGCATTCATTAAAGCTTCACATCAAGAGGAAGCCAGAAAATCAGGTATTTGAAAGTTGTACCCTTACTTCTTGTAATGATGTTAGTGGATATGTTATTTAATCATAAGGTGTCGTCCTCTCCTCCTTCCCCCGCCCAAAAAAAGCCTTAGTTTTGAAGGTACAGTTTTAATTTATTGGCATCTTTGCTGATATATAATATCTGTCAGGGGCAGTCCCTTTAATTCTTTTCCCTTAAATTTTTGGTTTGCGTCTGCTGCTACAGGTGCAGTTTCTAGTGCTTCTGAGAAACATGATTCCCACAGAGATAATGTAGACATGGGACTGCCAGATTCTTTACAAGGTTCAAGTCATTTTTCTGAACATGTATCATCCAAGAAAGGGGCCCTGTGTATAAAGGAGAAGCAGAGGGAAATGCTGGTTAATGGTCTCGGTGGTGGTCCTTCCCCAGGAGCATCAAATCTTGATGGTGCTGTTCATGGTGGGGTGAAAGGAAAGAGAAGTGAGAGGGATAGGAATCAGAATAGGGATCAGACTGGACACTATTCCATTTCCAGAGCTGGCCACCTGTCATTGGACAGTAGCCGAAATGAGTACAAAACAAAAGCAAAGTCCAAGCAAAAGAGTAATTCCAGTGGATATCAAGATAGGTTTGTGGAAGCAAAGGAACCGGCATTTTTATCAACTCATGGATCTAATCAATCTGTGGCTAATGCAGCCAATAATGGTGTAGACAGGACGTTATGTGGTAGCCAGGACACATCCATAGTAAAGGAATCAGCTGAATTTGGGAATTTGCCACTACCTGAATTAGATTCAATAGAACAACTAGGTATATCCAGTGATCTTGGTGGGCATCAAGATCTCAGTTCTTGGTTGAACTTTGACGAAGATGGTTTGCAGGACCATGATTCTATTGGCCTTGAAATACCAATGGATGACCTTTCAGAGTTAAATATGATTATGTGAAGGAATACGACCGTAAAGTACTTCTGCTACTAGAATTATATTTGATGGAGATTTAACGTGTTTCCAGTGAATCAGGTGGGCAACTGAGATCTTTCTTGTTACTTGTTATATGATTTCTTGTAAGGATACCCATCAGACCAATGGCCTCAAAATGCCAAGGAAAGGAACTGATGATGCATCAGTTCAATGTGCTTCTCCAAACGGAGGTAAATATGCATTTTGATAGTTGGGACAAGAATTTCGAACCCATTTTGGGAGGTCAAGTGTTGCTTGTAATTGCAAATGATCTTTCAGCAAAAAATTGTCTAGAGGAAGTAATATAAGATTTCGTGAATGAAGTCCAGATCTTTTGTATTTCGCCAAGATACAAGTTCGGCATTTGTGCCAAATGCCAAGAAAGTTGGGTTGTTAATGTGCTGACTAAGGTTTCTATGAAAAATGGGCGCTGTTAACTCCAGTTCCCAGATAATCTTACAGACTGCAGTCAAGCAAGTATGAAGTCGATCCAATTTACTTGGCATTAGACTGTATTTACAGCTTCCTGAATCTAGCTACCTTTGCTGACCTGAATGGCTGAAACTGAAGTGCTCTAGTTCTGATCTCCTAATGTGGTCTGGTCTCATTGGTTTCTTAGAGTTGATCTCATATAGCTTCATAATCCTGACATTGAAGTCATCCCATTCATTTTATCGAAGGAGCCTATCCAAAGGATGGTTTCCTAAGTTACTAATTCAGATTCTGTGTAGTGTGAATTTGTTAGACTACTTATGTAATACATTCTTATCGACTCAACTTCATAATTTACATCTGTAATAATCTTACTTATTTTCTCAAGGTTGGGGAATGAGAACTGAATGAAGGCTTCTGGTTGTGGACTTCGAGCATCAATCGTATCTAGCTTTTGCAGACAATAAGGAACAGAATAATAATATTTTACATGCACGACAAGCAGGATGAGACCACAGGACTGAAATTACTTTTATCAAACTTCTTAATGAAATATGACACAAAAATTTTCTTCTGACACCTAATATGTACTGTTAAATTGTAGTAAGTTTGTTTCATACACATTGTCTCTCAAAATCAAACGCGAGTGTTTGTTTATAGTTTAAACCATTTTAACCTAAACCAGCATACATTGGTAAACTACATAAACTATTTATTTAACATGTTTTTTTATATGGAAATTAAATTAACATATCTGTACACAAGACTAAAACTTCCCCAAAGGGCCAATACAAGAACAAATAAATTGTTCGTTGCTAATGGCTTGAGGAGACACCTTCGAGATAATCTCTACTTTTGGGTCACCCAAACACTCCCTTCTGTTGTCTCTTCCATCACTTATTGATATGCACAAGGAAATCATTTTTAGATCTTATAATGTTCTTAGCCATCCGAGTTTCTAATGTTTGTTTTTTCTTTATGGGGTTATTTTGAGCTTCCTATTTGTTTACCCCAGATGAAAATATTGGTCTCAAATTATCTCATATTAATAATAAATATATATGGTCCAGAAAGCCCCAAAAGACAAAATTACATGATTTTGGAAGAATAATTCTGACTTTAAATCCTTGTAATTAATGATTAATTAACTAATACAGTTGGCTACAGTATTAATTTAACTAACAAGCATTTAGATTTGGTCGTATTTGATTGGCTCTCATGCAAATCTACTCCTGATTCTGAAATATGTTAGCTAAGCTGTAGCAATCATGGTAGTCAATGACACAGGCTAACCTATTATATGCTGTTGATAGCCTTAACAATTACTTACTCAATAAATAAATAAGGCCAATTTCTTTTGAAAAAAAAATGAAACATAAACATGAAAATTTGATTTTTCATTTTACAAAAAGGAGGAACTTTTGTTCACAGATTTATTTATTTATTTGAACCCAAGTGGTGAATGGCTTTAATATATTGTCCCTATCCTCAACCTCATGCACCTAAAGTAATGACAAGAGAAGCATTATTATTCTGCAAATTAATATACCTAATCTAAAGGGACCTATGCATTAAATAAAGTTACAGAAAGACAAAGTCAAGTTGTACTTTACATTATATATGATCTCAAAAAAAAAAGGGAAGGACTAATGAGTAATGTAGCACGCGGATAATGACCTATATTGCTATCTTTTCTAATTATTTAATTCCTATTATTGCCATAATGGATCCAAAAGTGTAGAAATAAAAAAAAAATCCAAAGAGCCAAACTAATACGCATTTAAATTTTTTTTTTTAAAAAAAGATATTGATGGATCAAACATGGCAAGTAAAGAATTTGAGTAGATAATCATCGTAAAGACCATGTCTAGAGGCTGCTGCAAAATCTCAGTGATTGAAATATGATGAGTACCTCTTAATTTTATTAGAAAAACCATAGAATCGTACCTTAATTAATTAATTAACCCTGATTTAATTCGTGAATTGTATTAATTTGATTGTGTGTTTATTCATTAATTCTAACTTAACGTTTAATTAGCAAAGGCTGTATTTTGATACAACGAATTCTTAGTGAAAGGCTTATCTTGTAACTCAATTTGAAAGATTCTAATAAGAATAACAAGTTTTCCATGAGATAAAAAACATAGATATACTAACAAGTTATTAATTGAGGGAACACAATAAAAAAGTTAAAGTTTAAATTTTTAAAAGTGCATTTGGTCAAAAAACTTTTCTTTTACCCTTTGATGTTTCCATCTTTTTGTGTTACTTTTAACCTTCCTCTCCTATTCATTTTCTTCCATTTCTCCCATTTTCTTCTCCTTTTTTACTTTCATTAGTATTTTGTAACTAAATATTCTCAAATCTTAATAAGGTAGATCTAATGAATCTCTATATATCTTTTTATTTTCTGTGTTAATTTTATATTATTTCAATTTGCCATTTATCTAACAAATTCAAAAGTTCTCCGGAAATTTATTTCATTTTGCTGATATATCTTTACCTAGGAATATATGTTTCTCTAATTTAGGTAAAGTTTTTAGTTTCATCTTAATTTTGAAGCTCAAAACTTTTATATTATTGTTAGAGAATTTAATATATTGAAAAGGTAAAAAGAAATATAGGCAATTGTTTAATTACAATACCAAACATGGTAAAGAATTTTAATTGGAAAGATCAGAGGATCATTAAATCTAAGAATTTTACAATTGGTGTGTAAGTGCCATTAAACTTATATAACAACAGGAATTTATAATTTTTATGCCAAAAAGTAATTAAATGTTATGTGACTAACAGGAGTTTGATTTAATATAGAACGTTATGTTCTCACATCTTCATGAAATAAATTTTAAATTTTTATTGAAAAAATATTTATATTTAATACTTAACTGTGTTATCAATAAAGATTAAATTTAATAAAAATAATTAATTCTTAATAAATTAAAATTAAAATATTAAATAAAAAGTTATTCATATTTAATGTTAAAATATATTATAAATATATTTATTACACTAACCACCACAAGGAGATAGCTTTAATAATTGATATCCTCTTTCTTGTGATTTGTTTTCTCTGCGTTACAAGACGCTCAACTTGCGGTAACCACCATCAGGTATTAACAGTGCAGGTTGCGACAATCTTTCTCTTGTCTTCTCCCGAATTGTGCCTATATATTTAAAGCCATTAATTAAGATTTGGACGACATTAAGGAAAAAAGAAAGTTTAGAACAAAAAGAAGTCCACACAAGTGATAGTGGTCTATGTGGACTATATACAATATTTTAAAAGTTAAACTAATCGTTAAATTAGTTAAAATATTGATTTAGACTTTAATAATTTAATCAATGTTATCATTAATATTAATTTTAAATTATAATTAAGTATAATAATAAATATTTTATATAATTTTATTATATAAAAATAAAATAAATATAAAATATATTATATATTTTACACAAATTAATAAAAAATTTAATAATTTTAAAAAAAAATTAAATGTTATAATGTATAAATCATTAATCTTTTTTTTTTTATTTCTCTTTATTTTTTTATATTTTTTGTTACAAAAATTAACAAACATAAAAAATAATTTTTTAAAATTAATTAAATCATTAAATCGATCAATTTTAATTGATTAATTTAATTTTTGATCAATTTTTTTAATTATTAATTGATATTTTATAAAATTAATTTTTTAGGTTAACTTCTCGTTTAATTAGATTGATCAATTTGATTTAATTTTCTTAATAATGACGGTATGAACAATTGTCTAGTTTGTATAAAAAAAATTTTTGGCTGAAGTCCTCATCAATCATGCACATAAAAACTGGATTTACATTTACAAACATACCAGAGACACAAAGGGCGGAGATAATAATGCTGATTAAAAAGGATAAAATTAGAATAAATAAATATATAATATTCTTCATGACGCCCTTTACTTACAACAACGTAACAGCTTTCAGACTAATAGGCTTTATAGTATACATATTATCAGAAACTCGAGAAATGATTCTGCGACGACTGAACTATCGGCAGGTTCGTTGCTGTTTGGCATGAATTCTCTTCGTTCATTAGTGTCCTGATACAACACAGCATATACAATAAGTCTAACATATATACATGTGTTAAAATAATTTCCAAATTTTCATTTTATTGTTTAACATATTTAGCTAAAAGCATCAAGTAGTAGTCTTTTCTTTGTCTTAAAATACTTTATAATTCATAAATAGGACTTGTCCTCTATACAGCCCAAGCTAAGGACATGTGGCCCTCAAGGACTCAGGAGACTTGTGACTTTATGACACCATTCCTAATGTCCCTCGCCCAAATTATGAATTGGAATCCAAGTAAATTAATATCTTGATGTCTTACAGATATAAGATTAAATTCTCGATTTCATCATCGAAAAAAGATTTTTCAAATAATTTAATCCTTACGTGACTTATATGAATATCCAAACAGTATTGTAACATGCTAGAACAATAAATTATATATTAAACATTATTACAACAATTCAAAACAACAATCCGTATGTTTAATGTAGATACTAAATATTTTGAATTGAATATTTTGATACGGACTAAATTAAAATAATACATATTTTTTAGAAAACAAAACAGTAATTTATTCTAAAGTTTATAAAGAATTTTACATAATAAAATTAAAAGATAAATAAAAAAAGCAAGACCTATAAACTCATTTAGGAAGTCTCATTTATTTTAGTGGATTCCATTTAAGCTAAATTTCTTTCCGTTTTTAACTTTACACAAGGACACAAATATGTGTTCATCAATAATAAAACCCTAAATCATAATAATATATATATATATATATATATATATATATATATATATTGATCTTACTCTCGCGGTCGTGATGCCCAAAGAGAACTAAGAGCTCGAAGACGACCATAGTACTCTCCAATCACAAGGAAACATCTCGCAGCTTGACGAACTGTTAGCAACCGACATAAATGGTGAAGTGTCTGCTGTCTCAAATTATCAGCCTGCAATTCACAAACACGAATCATTAAGCCACTTGAACAAAACAATAAAACACTATATCATTATTTACTAATAATAATAATAATTATTATTATTATTATTATTTATACTTGTTTTGTAAACATGAAATTAAAAGCAAAGTCCAACTACCCTATAATGGACTCAAGAGCTGTGGTTTCAAACTTGGAATATCAAAGGGGTTCAAGTACTCGTCAGCTTTGTCTTATCTGCATATGAATTAATTTGGACTGTTTCTCATCAGAGACTAAAAATATGTAATAAACTTTTTTTTTTTTATTTCTATAATAATATAGAAATAATTAATTAGTCATCATTTGGCAAAATTTGTCTTTAAATACTTCGATGATATATATATATATATAAGTCTACCTATATGGTTCATAATTCAACAGCCATCACTTTCAGTACCAACTTCTGATTGATACATTTTAATTAATATGGGAAAAGAAAACAACATCCAAAATATGACCAACACCTAAATTAGCTACTAGCAAAGCAATATATATAGTCAGGCCAAAAAATAAAAAAAAAAGCAATATATATTCATCACTAAAATAACTCTAAATTAAATAACATGTTATTCGTATTAATTAGAGACGTGTCAAACAAGTGGTTGGGGATAATAATCATAAATTAATCAACTCACTTAATTACAGGGAATTGTGTAATATTCATTATATAGGAGAAAAGTGATAGCTTGAAGGAATAGAGATTGTATTATATGAAAAAGATAAAAGCTGGTTATTTTCAAAGAAGTTTGAGAGAAGGAAGAAGAACATTAAGCCTTCTTCTTGAGAATTAAACTCGAGGCTAAAATTATTTTAAATAATTTCTTTACCTATATATCTTCTTAAATACATATCTATTTTAGTTATTTGATAAATAAAAAAACTTTTTTATAGTAATATTGGTAAAAACATTTATCAAATAATCTTGTCAAATACAGATTACTTTTCTCTTACAATATTTCTTATAAAATTTTATTTAAAGATATTTCAAAATAAACTGAAATCTATAACAATAGGACACACCCTTATGTGATGCAGAATAATGAAAAATACAGAATTGCGGCGCAAAACATGCATAAAGCAAAAGAAGCGTAGTATGGATGGAATAGAAACTAGAAAGTAACGTTTCAACTATATCATTATAAACGTTATATCCTAAACATGAGTCTGAGTGAAAAGAAAGAAATAATATAATAATTATCTTTAATCCTAACAGTAATTTCCATTTTCTTTATCTTAACCATATGTAAAAGAAGAAATCTCTCACTTTACATTGTTAGACAAAGACAACATATATTTCTTCAAATAATCTACTTTGACACATTCCACCTGAGACGCTTTATGTATGTCAACTTTGTATATAACTATACAAAAAGCACTACCTTCAAGAATGTGAATTCAATAACATTATTCAAACTATAGTGAAAATTACCTGACAAATAAAGCCTTCAAGATTGGAAAGCTTGCCCATGGCGACGAGCATCTGTTGGACACCGTCGACCACGAGGCCGCCGGCAATGGTGTCAACGAGAGATTGCTGAAGTTGGTCAAGGCCTTGAGAGAGAGCCTCCTCTGCTTGCTGTGAGGAATGCCTGAGTCCATACATTCCCATTATTTGCTGCTCTGCTAGTGGCTCTAATTGCTGTATCACCATCTGTCCCATATATACACTCAAATTTATAAACCCATCAAAATTATTATCAACAATCTTGAAATTATTCTCATATATTACCATGACCTAAATTATAGTGAAAATGCATACATATATATTGTTCATAGGTTGTGTACACATTTTCTTGCACAGGTAAGGCTGCGGATATATATATATATATATATATATATATGCATGTATATATATTCTTAAGAATTTTGAAAGGCTTAAAAAGGTACATATATTCTTATTTTTTAGTGGAATCAACTATGATAATAATATGTTCTATCTTAACTTATAATTAAACAGAATTAAATCTTTTGTAATAGTTCCTTAAAGTAAGAGAGAGATACATTCTAATTCATACAAATTAGTCTCTATTTTTTGTAAGTGTGTATTTTTTTTCTACTCTCTCTTAGAAACGATTGCATTAGATAATCAAGGACTTATTTTATTAGAATTATATTTGAATTTTTAGATGTTACTTATAAATAGATATGTAGTTTATAAGTACCGTAATGAGGTCAGAGGGCCTAAAACCAGCAATCCAAAGGAAGCATCGTTCGGCAGGGGTGGCCCACATGCCATTGATGAGATGGAACACATCTGATTTGGCAGCAACTCCTTTCAATTCAAATAGCTCATCGTAGTGTGCCACATATCCGTCCACGATGGCTCTCAGTTCACCGTCCGATAACGGCGCCTGCAAGCTCCGCCGCAGCTCCGCCATGTGTCGCTGGTCATCTTCCAACCATCTCCCATACTCCATGTCGAATACTGCGCCTCCTACATCACCAATCTTCTTCTTACTAACTATATATATAAATATTGTTAATAAATAAATTACTTAGATTAATAAAATCGATGATTTAATACACTCAGAATAAAATGAAAGATACAAAAAATTAAAGGACGAATTTCAAAATTTTCAAGTAATGTTTACTGCTTTTAAAAAAATTGGTGGTTGATTTGGTAAGCAATGCCACGTGGCCCTGATGAGACTGACCCAGCACCATTTATTGTAATATTTAATTATTCATAGTATATTTTTTATTCTCTATATATAAGAAAGTGAATTCTGTGAGTGCATGTTATTATGATTTTTATTATTATAATATAATTATGGTTATCATTTTTGTTCATGTTAACTTTTTCCCTTTTCTTTCCTTAAGAGTTAAGAGCGTTTCATTTTACCAAAAGTGGAAAAGAGCAGTATGATGTGGATCAATAATTCGCTGAAAAGTTAAAGCAAACAAACCAACTTTTAATGTTTACAAAAGCTGCTACATTATATCTTCATTTCATTCATTACTCATAAATATCACAGTGCCATCTTTATCTAAATATCAGTCTATTTATTTTTCATCAAAATTTAAATTATTTTTTATTTTTGGCATTATAATGCCAAATACTCACTATCACTATTTCTAAATTACCCCGTTCCATAGAATTTTAGGATTAAGAAAAAGAAATTGCATTTTGAAAATCTTGAGGGAACTTTTAGACTCACCAGAGCTTATGTTGCCACCAGTACCACCACCACTGTTCATCAACAATCCCTATTAATTAAACAGAGACCAAACAATAATTATTAAATAAAATGATTTGTTTTTTTTTAAAAAATTAATAAACACACACACACACACATTATATAGTTTCTGCAATTATTTGAAGAATGAATTCTTCAAAACCTGAGAGCGCGCTCTATGAAGCTCTTGTTCAAGCTGGGAAAGCTTTAATCTACTTGACTCTAGCTGCTGCACATAAGCCTGTTTGTATAGAGAGAAAACAAAAATAAAACCTTTACACATTTTCTCAGTTTCCAGTAAACTCCCAGTTTTCATGTAATGTCAAATGTGACACCTTTTTCCTTAGACGGCTTTTCCTTGCAGCTTCTCTATTTTGAGCTAGACGCCTCAATGTCTAAAACCAATCAAGAAAATACTTTTTCCTATTAGATAGACAACAAAAAAAAGAGGAATTTTGTGAAATTTATGTTTGTTGCCATGTTCAAAGACCTTTGCATCAAGTTGTCTTTCTGATGTAGAACCAACTCCCTTCCTCTGCAACACAAAAACCCAATTTTTTTTTATTTTAGAAAAACAAAGAAAGTGGAGAATGAAGAGAAGTGCTCATCAGAAATTACTCTACTCAACTATGTTTTAAAATTTCAGTCTAGAATAGAAAACAAATAAATGATTAGAGTGCTCACAGAATTTGTGGGAAGTATTTGTGAGTGCAGATGGCTGTGGAGCCATTTGTCTTGAGGCATGCTATCATCAATATGATATGGATAGCAAAAAGCATCATTACCATCTTCCATTTGTTTGGGTGTATATATTTGTGGTTTAGGTTTCTAACTATGTTACTCGAATGAAATGAAAAGGATCACTACTATATAACGAGAAAGTTGATAAGTACTGACACAAGATTCTCACTTAGTTTTTTTTTAAAAATAAATAAATAAATTGGTCTGTACACACAATACACATCTCTTTCTTTCTTTCTCTCTCCGTCTCATACATCATGTCAGACTTAGATCAGAAAATAATTCAGAAATCAGAAATCAGAAACCCTCTGTTTTCCTTTGATTTTCTGAGAGCAGTTGGGATCTGTGCCGTTCTATTGTGAGTTGTAAAGATATGCAGAATGAGAGAGAGAGAGATCAGAAGAGTAAGAATTGCATTAATGAAGCTAACTTTTTTCCTGGTTTTGGGGGATATGGAAAGTGAGAACTGAGAGATTAACTGTGGAAAACAGTGGTTTTAAGTACCTTTTCCTGAGATGATTTGGCAGCTAATTGATTCTGATTCTGATTCTGTGTTTGGCATCTTGAAGCATCACTTGCCATTGCCATCTCCTGTTCTATTTGCTGTTGATGCGGCTGATCAAAACTCTGAAAATCTGAACAAGAAACTTTCTTACTCATGGGAGATTCTGGTTCGTACTGTGCTTCAGTTCTGCTAGAAATAGTATTCAAAGCTGATCCTGAATCAGTGCTCTCTCCTCCGGACTTTGAACCATCCTGTATTACCGTAAGTGTTCATTTTCATTCAGATTCCCAAGATTAATATTTGATTTTCACAAGTGGTTTGTATCAAGATGGAAGAGAAAATTGGGATTCTGTTGAAGAAATGGTCAAAGATAGAGAGTGAGTGAGAGAGTACAACTCTTGGGGTGTGGTGGAATCTCATTGGCCATGAAGGGAACATTTCCAGTGTAGCTGCAGGCTTGCCTGTGAATAAAGCTGCAAGAATCACAGAGGATCACCAAAACAAAATAAGACTTGAGATTTTCAATTTATATCAGAAAGATGAAGCAAGTTATGAAGACCAGTAAAATACTAAAATCATCACCAATATAGAAAGAAAATCATACATGTTTTGGCTTCATCATTTCTAATATTCACTCCTTGCAGAGCAATTGCCTCTTCCAACCCTCCAAAATCAAAAGCAGGTCCTTGATTACTAAGAAACAAAATTCCGAAAAAAAAAATGGATTAAACCAAAAGTCTTGTATGTGAGGAAACTTCTGAGTTTTGAGTGGTAATCATAAAACTGGAGATGGATTTATAGAAGAATTAATACATTAAGCTGGATGGAGGAGAATTAATCCCATGAAGCACTCCATAATGAACATGGTGACTTGAAGTTGAAGGTCCTGACTCAGAAAAGCCAATTTCTCCTATTCTATGGCTCGCCATGCAAGGCACTTCACAGCTCAGTTCACAGTACCATTCTCATCTTCTTAATTTCCTGAAGCAGAATCTGAAAAAAGTTGGCATTTTATAGAAAATTTTCAAATTCATGACAAGAACAGAAGAACTTGAAAAGTAATATACTTATACTTACACTTACACCTGTGTGTTTGTTTGGTATTGCAAAGAAGGATATATAGATAGAATCCTATAAGGGTAAGGTCACAGAGCAGCGAAAGACTAAAGCTTTCTTGTCAAAATAGTAACTTTCTAAGTTGCCACAAAGAAGGTCGAGTCTTTTTCTGGGATTTCTTTTTCATCCTTCTTGGGTTGTCTCTATCCCTTTCTTTTCTCCTTCCCTGTGAAGAAACCTGATTGATTAGTCTCTTTGGCTTGCTTTTTTCACTATTTCAGATAGATAGAGAGCTCGTTCTTATTCAGTGGTGCCTAAAATCTTGTCTTACCAGTCTTGTCTCAGCCTCTGTGGGCTTGTGGGGTTTGCAAGGGGCAGAAATAATATTAAAATTTAAAAATTACCCCAAAAAATAATTTTAATTAAAATTAATAAAATTTGAAGTGTGGGGTCTTGTGAAGGAAGGAACCCACTAGAATCACTGTGACTCCTACTCCACTCTCTCTCTCCTCTAACCGCCTGTGTTTTCTTATTGGTTCTTTCATGGAGGGGCCTCTGCTCTACACTGCATGTACTTCACAAGAAAAAGTCTTTTATTTGTTTATTATTATTTATTTGTATGGGAGCACAATAAATGAATAAATACTTAAATAGAGTGTGAAATGCTGAGATGAGACAAGATTTTTCCACCTTTCTTTAAAGATGGCTAAACAGGACGAAAAGAGAAAGATCTAAAGATGATGGCTTTCTTTGAATATTTTTGTTTATTTTTTAAAATTATTTTATAAAATTAATTCTAAAAATTTATCTGAATATTATATTTATATATTTTTATATATTATTAATAAAAAAATTATTTTTTTCTTGTTTTATAAAATTAAAATTCAGAAAATTTTTTTATTTTGTATTTTGTTCTTAAAATTTATTTTTTTATTTTTTATCAAAATTAATAATAATTTTTTATATATTTTTTAAAAAATAATTTTTAAAAACTGTATTCAAACAGTCTTAATATCTTTTTGTTAAAGTATACTTGATCTATATTTTTATTTTATTACATTATTTTTAAATTATTATAAAAATAAGTATTATTTTTACATTTTATAATTTAAATTATGTATACCAAAATTATAATGGAGATATAGTTAGGAAGAATGTTTGTAATTATATACGCTAGGAGTTGAAGCATTTCACCTTTACAGCTAGGAGGCTATTCAAGTGATAGAGTTATTTTACTTTTACACATCATATTATTGTATAAGCTTGTGCTCATACCATTTCAACCAAAACATTAGAAAAATATTCCACAAGCATACCCACTTTGTGTATTTAATCTCTGCTTTGAGATGGATCTGTTTGGTATTATCCCCTTCGTTGATGGGTCAACATCGATTCCTTGTCATCATCTAAAACTATGCCACGTTAATATTCTTTCCTGCTTAGAGAAATATATTTGCAGAGCAATATATGTTACACAGGATAATTATGAGGATGTAGTTTATTTAATTTGTTGCCTAACTCAAAACATGATTTGTATTTTTTTATAAGTATTTTTTATTAAAGATAATTATGTTTAAAATATTATTAAACAATAAATATAAATACCTCTCTTAATAAAAATTTAAACATTAATTTATTACATTATAAAATATTAATTCTTTCTACTAAATTTAATCTTATAATACATTATTTGTATTTTGAGAGTAAGCTTCAAAAGAAAAAAAAAAGGGTGCATATATATAGAGACAGAAGTGGGGCATGGATTAGGTGTCATCTTTTTATACAACTTTAAAGTTTGTATATATAATTCCAGGACCAACATTATTGAGCACATAAATATTTGGGTAATATCAATATATACTCTTTGCAGATAAAGAACAGAGAGATGAGAGAGAAAGCAAATATTATATCTTGTGGTCATCTACTACCCTTTTGCAGGTAATATATGCTTCCTACCAATTATTCTTCCATGATGCCAAATTGCCCAAAATTAATCTTAAAAATGTTGGTTCGTTTCAAATATAACATGTTGTTTTGTTCGTTCTTCATATGGAAAAACTTTTGAGAATGTTTTAAGTAAGAGATTCCATGAATCTGGCATTCCCTTAAGCCGTAATTCTCTGAGTAATTCCATGCTTCCTTCCACGAGTAGTATTGAAAGGTGATTGGTCTGAATCAAAAGCCTAGAATTAATTATTCCCAAGGAGATTATGTTCCACTATGTTAAGTCATCCCTTGTCGTCTAAGCAAGTAACTGAATCTACCTTGTTTGTTCATAATTTTTTCTTCTTTTCGTTGTTGCCTTGGATAGACCAACTTGCATCTTGTTCTAATTTTGTATCAATAGTGACGTTGAGCAGTTTGTGAGAGCATTCATAGGTAGATGTTAACATCGTCTTCAATTAATGGACCATGTCACTATCAATTTGTGTTTCAGAAAAAATCATACTCGTCAATGATTGGTAATGGACCCCATAGCCAATGAGAAATTTTGGATATGTCAAAAGATTGGAAAGATTTCCTATACCGGAAAGCCTCTCAAGTTACTTAATCTTGTTCCTAGCATTGAGAAATTGAGGAATTATACCCAAGCAAGATTCATCTTTATCATATTTATTATATACTGGATGTACATACACTAAGTCTACCTCTTATAGTGACTTGAGATGGTGCCTGAGACTGTTGTACTTGTTGATTTGTTTAGTGGTGGTGGAGTCAAACTTGTTAGATGTGGAAATGGGGTACACGAGTTGTCCTGGTGGAAATCCATGTATACTCAACATGATCCATCAAAAGTTATGAAATTAACTTTTGTGTTCAAAGTTCAAACCTACCATAAATAATCAAGAGACTACTACAAATAGTTCGAGTGGCTGAAAAATGCAACAACTTTGTT
The DNA here is from genome assembly GCA_031216115.1 of Senna siamea. Lineage (NCBI taxonomy): Eukaryota > Viridiplantae > Streptophyta > Magnoliopsida > Fabales > Fabaceae > Senna > Senna siamea. Next base: position 19,949,205 of record CM062356.1, read on the forward strand.
ATAAAGCGTATAGAATGTCACTCATGTTTGAATTAAAACACTTTATCCACCATTTACAATTTGACCAATAGCATGAAGTTCTGCAGAATTTGTAATTTTGCCAACGGAGTGCAATGTTGACCAATTGTTTCCAAATTGCTTACCTGCAAGATTTGTTGTTGGTAAACCAAATGGCTTGCAATTGTGTTAATATTATTGTAGTTTTAGTTTGTTGTGCAAGTCAATTATCACTGTTGCCTTGTTTCTGGAAACCTACTCATACCTGAAATGTGGATCTACATGTCATGTATAGCTCCTCATCAGCTCAACCATGGGTGATGTAAAAATGGATAAAATATGGCTTTCTTCATCAGATTTGGCCTCTGAAACAATCCCATATATATGACCAACTTCTTAGGATTGAGGCATGGCTTAAGAAGATTTGAAGAGATCATTGATCACAGTCCACCCAAGCTCAAACACAATCACATTCTCCAAATAGGATGAAGCTTCTTCAAATTTGATGATCTTGAAATCATCTGGTAGAATTTTGGCAATATAATTGTGTAGCTGCAGATATCTACAGTCTTCAGATTCTCCTTTTGTCTCACCAAGATCAAGATGTATAACAACGTCATCCATCATGAAATGGTTCAAGCTCTCGTTGCCAATCAGTTCAAAAACCTCAAGAGCACAATCTTACATGCCGATACTCTTCAATGTTGGGCCTCTTAGTTCAACTTCACCTGTGTACCGGACATTGCAGTTTCTGTATTAACAAGTTCCAGAGCTTCAATTTTAGGACATGCAGATACTAAAAGACTCAAAACAGAGATTTCAAACAAGGGCTTCTCTGATGATAAGGTTAAACCCCTGCAATAGAATTCTGAGCCAGTTCTGGTATTTCCAGCTTCTGTCTCCCACATATTTCGATAATGTTGACGTTAGGCATACTCCATACTTTATAAAACAATTACCACAAACTTTCTCCAGTATACATGAAGCAAGCTATAGCTGTAGAAGCTGAAAATTCATGTACATCTTCCATCAAAATTATGAGGGCTCGGAATCCTGATATTTCAGAAATTTTTTGTGTTATCAGAATTTCCAGATGATTAGTTGTCAAATCATGGTAAATGGCCAATCATTGGAATCAAAAGGAGAGTGATAGAAGAAAACAATCAAGTTCTACCAGAAAGAATTTGAAATTTCACAACTGCAAGAAAAGCCATTTCCCTTTACTAGTGATAGAAATTGTTACTCCAACCTAGAAAGCCAAAAGCTGAAATGTTCAACAACATACAAATTTCCCACTCGATGAAACCCTTAAACAAATAGTCGAAAATGATGCTTCATAACTCAAGACCAATTTAACAGCTCAATAAGATAACAAAGCACCTAACATTGATCAAAAACAATTTCACGAATAATTCCAATGTTTAAATAAGATCGATAACAGTTTTTCAAATAAATCGAAAATTATTCTTGAATAACAGAAAAAAAAAAGGACTCTGCGATTAGAGTGAGAAACGACGTAGATTCTGTTTCAGAAACGTGGAGTGGTTACATGAATAAGAGAAAGAGAACCAAAGATGTTTTCAAGAAATCACGGTGAATAGTGTTATTTGTTATTGAAGAAATAAGACTGACACAGACAAATTGGACGAATCAAGATATAGGGAACCACAGTGAAATGTGAAACCCAACCCGACTGAATTTAGCTATCTTATTATAAATCTGCCATGAAATTTTTTGTAATTTGTTGCCTTAATTATTTTTTTGGTATTTTTTATCTAAAATTAAATTAATTAAAAAAGAGTTGGTTGAAATTAATTTATATTTTTATATATTTTGAATATAATTATTTTAGCAATGTACTAACATTTTGTGACATTTTGTGTCTTTCATTCTTAATTCACTTATAATTTTAGACTATTAATGAGTAAATAATCAGCCATGTAAAAGTTTAAATGATAATTTTTAAATTAAAGGAACATAAACTAATTTTAATTAATTATTATATATAATTAATTTGATTACATCTTATATAAAAAAAAAAATACTACAAATAGTTCAGTAATAATAAAATAAACTAAAAAAATTTAGAATAAATTGATTTGAGACTAAATCATAAGAAATTATAGGTTTATATTTGAGTGGTACAATGATATTCGCTTATATATATTTGCATATATTAACTAATTTAATATATTATAAAAATAAAAAATACCATCCAAATAATATTGTAATGATTTTGAACTATATCAATATATGTTTTAAATTTTGTAATATGATATTTAATTTAAAAATATTTGTTTGTTTTAAAAGAGTAAACCTATTCTTTGGTCTCTGAAAAATATGTCAAATTATGATTTATTTTTTAGGAGATCATAATACATATTTTGATTCCTAAAAGATTGTCATAGTCAATTCATTAGTTCCTAAGCAATTAGTTATTAAAGGCTCAAGTGATGTGGCTCGTCAAGTACTTTGTTGAATGCCTATTCAACTGGCTTAGGTGACAAATAATCATACTTAGCACCTAGTCATATTTTAATAATTAGAAAAAAAGAAATTTAGAAAAGGTAACAATAAATAGCCACAATGGAAAAAAAATTCACACCCTGGTCTCTTGTTTGTTAATTTGGAAGAAGAAATTAGCACCTTAGGGCAAGGCATATGCTACATATTGTAGACATTGATATACATATTGATGCTTGGTGCTATAGAAGCTTGATGTTAATTGTGTTATTGAATACTTCCGTTGATTATTTAAGAATAACTGTCAATACAAACTCAAACTGTCAAATTAGAAGTAGAGCATAGTAGTTATCAAATTTTGCATAGTATTTATCAGTTCGTGCTCACTTGTATTTGATGTTCATACTTTCATGTGCATACTTCTTGCTGATTAAATGTTTTCAAGAATAAAAGACATAAAAATTTTTCATTGTCATTTATGCAGATGGACTCGTTTAAGACCCGTAACCTTGTAAGAATTGAACCCAATGTGGTTGTATTGGATGTAGACGAACCAGAGGTGAATAAAGTGGCTAAAGGCGAACCTTAAGTGAATGAAATTTTTGAAGGTGAACCTAAAGTGAATGAAGTCTCTAGAGGCCAACATAAGGTGCGTGAAGTGTTTAGAGGTGAATCTAAGGTGTCTAAAATGTCTATAGGCAAGCATGTATCCTTAAAGTTTTCTTGTTCAGATGATTATGACGGTGCAAATGATGAAGTTTATAAGCCTAGACCTGAGTTCTTTAAGGATGAAGATGAATACATAAGGTGGGTAAGAAAAGGATAGAAAATGCTCCTGGTTCATCCAAAACACCACAATCTAGGTCTAAAGGTAAGAGAAAAGGAAAGTTAATGAACACCCTAAAGTGAAGGAGGAAGCTATTGAATTCACGAATTTGGATGACTCTGATTCAGAAAAAGCCAGTGATATAGGAGAGGAACATGTTGAGGATATTCATATAGGAGGAATGCGCTTTGTGGATGATGGTAGTGATAGCTACCACTCTGAAGGCCTTGATTGCTCACCATTTTCAGATGAAGAGTGAGAAGTAATTGCAAAATATCCAAAATTTAATGTCGATGCTAAGTTTGGGGAATTAAAGCTTTAACTTAGAATGAGGTTTAAAACTGATGTGCACTACCAATGAAACTACACCTAAGGCAATGAACCTATCGATGCAGTCTAGTGCAATGGTGAGTACCAAGGTTATATCCCACAGGAATGGGAAAGCCCAGAGTTACTACTTGTTCTCTGTTATCTAGCCTACCAATTAAAGTGATTGTTTTTTAACTAAACTAATAATTAATTAAATGCAGTAAATAATAACCAATGACACAAAACGAAAAAGACAATATATCAAGGCAAGAAAAGAAACCTCATCAGAGACCTGTACTAGTTGGTATACACAAAAGATAATGAATTATTAATTTTGATTATGATACATGTGAGTGAATTCTAAGTTAAATTTAATTTCCCTCTCGAGATAATTAAATTTATAAACCTAAGAATCTACCATTAGAATCTCTTCCTAATGATTGATTTTAGATCAGCTTTATCATTCTAATTCACCATTATTAAGAATAATTTCTCATTAATCCAGCAATTAATTAACATCATCTCTAAGCAAAAATTAATTATTCTCTGTGATTAAGTTCCAATTTCAATTATCATCTCTCGATCTCAAAAAGAAATCTAATTAGCATTCACAACGATGTCTCGTAATGAAAACTTAAACAATGCGTTCACAATCGTAAAGAAGATTACATAATCAGAATCAACAATCCATACAATTTAAAAACAAAATACCAACACAGTCAGGAACCCCAATGGGTTTTACAGATTTAGCCACACATAAAAGCAGAAAATTCTATCAGATAATCCATTAGATAATCAATTATATAGGAGATAAAAATAGTAGAAATTATGCACGCCCATGTCTTTTCAAATGCCCAGTGGTAACTGTATGAAATGGTCATCGAAAAACCATCAAAAACTTACCAAAAAACCCTCTAAAATTCAAATTCATGGATTGCCCAGTAGATGCCTTGCAGGTTAGGTCGGGTTCTTGGATACTAGATAGAAAATTGTGCCACAGACCATTGGCGAGTAGGCAGAAGGTCGTAAATAAGTCACTAAGGGATGGACGAAGGATTTTCGGTGGTAGATCAGACGAAAAATGTTAAACAGGTCACGAATCTTGTTTGGTCTAAGCTCTTTGGTTCTCAAGTATTTGATGAAAACTCATCGATAGGACACTGTAGATGGATGAGTAGCCACAAATGGGTTGCCTGAGGTTAGACGGACGGCCACTGGCAATAGATCAGATGGAAAATTCCACTGAATAGCCGCAATAGGGATGGGTTGCCTATCGCCGAAACTCCACAGATCTAAAGTGTTCTGGTGGCTGAAGTCGATGGCAGTATCCCGCTCATCGTCCTTTGGCACCGGCACATCGTTGCACCACCTCGGAGCTCTGCTCGTTACCTCTAATGTCTCAGTTCTTTTTCCTCTCCCGCACGAGTCTCCCTTTTCAAATACATGCTTCTTTCTAGTTTTTCTCCTTTCTTGTGTGGATAGATGGCCCAACATGGGTGTACTTGGCCTAATAATGGGCAATTGGCCCAAATAGTCCATTTTGGGTGCTCTAAAAGCTGTCTAGGCCCAAATTTGCTATATTTACTAAAACTGACTTGATAAATTGCCTAAAAATGAAAAAAGATGCAGACTTAGGTGATTTTTAGAATAAAATTACACAAAATGCTCATAAAATAGATAAATAACATAAATCAAATATGTGTAAAATAAAGCACATCAAATCACCCCACACTTAAGCCTTTTCTTGTCCTCAAGCAAACAGTAACTCAGTCCTCAAACCAACAATAGTATTTCCTCAAAAAGAAATCTATTCCATAGTTAATGAAACCTAACACATCCCAAGTGAAACTTAATCTTAAATCAAATTGTACATTTTAACACAAAATGAAAATAAGAACAATGCATACACAACTTAACCAACAATTCGATATCCAAAATTTTAAGAACCAATGCCTCACAGGGATCACTCAAATCACTCAAAGTGTATAAGGGTAAAGTACAAATCCCTCAAACAAATTTACAAGAATCTGCATGCTATATGCTTGCTTATAAATCTCATCTCCACTACTGCGAAAAATTAAATACCAAGATCAAAGGGTTTTGACAAGATTGTAATGTGGTTAAGGTAAAGGTGAGGAAAATTTTTTTTGGGAAGGGGTGATAGATATGCTGAAACTTATGCAATTTCAACATCATGAAGACTCAAAGGATTTAAAGCAGCAAAATGCTAAACATAAAAATTTTCACCAAGTTTTCAATGAAACGGGAGATGCTCAAGAAGTAACATATCCAATGAGAAAGAGAATAAAGACTGCTTTTCATAATTTTATTTTTTCTTTTGTTTTTTCTAAAAAATACAACCTTGCTGCTAAACAACTTTGGATTGAAGGGAGCATATGAAGAAAATACTTAGTGAATTATTACCAATCAAGACAGTACATTTTAATCCAAATATGAAGAGTAAATCACACAATTTTTAGCATATAAGGTGAAAAATAAGATGATGTAAAGAAAATTAATGTGAGGTGTAAAGGTACAAAAAGTGAAGAAAATGTCAAGGGTCAATAGTGGCTAACTAAGGGAAACATAGAGAGTGGCTTTTTGGTTGAAATTAGTGTATCATAAGTTATCCAAATCATCTCTTGATATTCAAAAGTTCATTCAACCTTAACAAGCATTATAGAGCAAGTTCTAGAGGCAAAATCAAGCAAAATGCACACTCAAATAAGAAAGTCAGGAGCATACTTGTAATAAATTTTTAAAATAGGCTCAAATATCACATTTGAAGTGTGGTAAAATTTTCTATAGTTCTCAAAAATTTCTATATGAATTCTTAATCAAGCAGTGCATGCAAATTGCAATATCAACATCCTAAATCAAAATTGAAAATTTTGAAGAATAACTAAGTAACACCGGTATGACCCCGCCAAGATGATGCATTAGACATCACTAACTGTTTTCCAATATGAACTAAAGGAAACAATTCTTGCCAATTCATAAACTGAATTATAAATACTCCAAGGAAAACAAGACTTAAGTGCATAGAATTAAGCAAAAATCAAGTATCCTTCCCTATATCCACTATTTGCATAAATACAACATCAGCAATCTTTAGATCAATATGCAGTATCATAAACTAACAGAAGAAAAAGGGGTCAAAATAATAAAATCACACCACCCCACACTTGAGGATTACATTGTCCTCAATGTACAGCAAAAGGGTATCCCAAAAGAAAAAGAAACAGACAAATCAATAACATATACGCACCCCACACTTGAGGGTCATACTATCTTCAATGTATAGTCGAGTTGGTATCCCAAATTAAAAACATAAAGCAGGAACAAATAGAAAATCCAATAGTCTTAAAGTTATTATTAGCGAAAAATAAAATAAAATAAAAGAATTGCTTAAGTTTTGTCTCGCTCTGGCGAAAACGATAGAGGAAGAGGAATCTTGTCAACAAATGCCTTAAGGTGGTCTCTAGGAAAGGCCAAAGTTACGTCACTCTCAGCAGGGATCAGGTAACTTGCTTTAATCCCTGATAGCTTCTCTGCCCTATTCATATACGAGTGTCCTAAGTGCTTAGGCAATTCCTGCAATTTTAAGACTAAGGGGTCCTCAATTGAAGTTCCAACCTTTTGCACTTTTGACCTGTTAAAAGAAACAAGAGGGTCAGTAGAATTGTAAGGCTTAGTAACCAGTAAATCGGCTAGTTGTTCTAACACTTGCTCGTTGGATAACTCTTCCTCATTTCCTTGCAATGCTATCTACAAAGGGTTATTAAGTAAGAAATCCTGCAGTTTAGACTCAATAACGTCATCTAAGACATCTATAGGATAAACAGGATCATCATGATCTAAAGAATGTCTTAAAGAAGTTGCTAAGTCAAAATAAACCTTCTCCTACTTCAGTCTAGTAGGGTATGGAATAGGTGGCCAGTACTTTATTATAGGATTCTTGTCTTTCAATTTCAATTGCCCACTTACCTTAAGTTCTGGCTCTTTGCTGACCGGCACATCCTGTATAATAGTATTATCATTAGTCAATGGCAAAGGGTCAGATACTTGCTTCCCAGATTTCAGAGTGATAGCATTGCAATGCTCCATTGGTTTAGACTCTGTGGTGCTGGGAAGTGTCTCTGGCTAACTCTCAGCCAATATCTTAAAAATCTAGCCTGCTTGGTATTCCATGTTCTAAATGAAGGCTTGTTAATTTTTAAGGATTGTGTCTATTTGCTGGAACCTGCTCTTTAAAGTGGACACAGACTTCATAATCATTTCTTTCAAATTGGATTCATTCTCTTGCACTTGAGGAAATTGATTTGGAGCAGTTTGTTGTTAGAGTTACAACTGGTAAAACCATTGAAAATTGGGTGAATCCTGGGTAGTGTCGTTTCTCCAGTTGAAATCTCAATAGCTTTTCCACCCAGAGTTGTATGTATTGTTGTAAGGATCATTTTGCTGACTTGGGGCATTCCTTATATAATTGACCTGTTCAAAATCATCAGTAATAGTGTAAGGAGAAAAGAGAGAAGTGGAAGGGTTAGCAAACATACCTCTAGCATCATAGTGTTCACTATAATGCGGGTCACCACAGAACTTATAGCCAAACTGTGTTTCCTGTTCTGGCATTAGGGATTGGTAAATCTACTTGACTAGAAGTCCCTTTGTATTTGAGCTGCCAAGACTGATGTAGAATTCATGGTCATAACTTCCCTGAAACCAACAAATGGCAAAACAACCCAACAACCAATTAAAAGAAGAAAGAAAGAAAGAAAGAAAATGAATTAGAAACAAAAAATAAGAACAAAATAAAACAAGTAAAAGTGGTTAAAGTAACAAATAGCAAATTCACTCTAGTTTTCACTTGATGTGCACTACTAATGCAACTACACCTAAGGTAGTGAACTTATCGGTGTAGTCTAGTGCAATGGTGAATACCAAGGTCGTATCCCACGGGAATGAGAAAGCCCAAAGTTACTACTTGTTCTCTGTTATCTAGCCTAGTAATTAAAGTGATTGATTTTTAACTAAACTAATAATTAACCAAATGCAGCAAATAATAACCAACGACAAGGAACAAAAAAGAGAATATATCAAGGTAAGAAAAGAAAACTCATCGTGGACCTGTACTAGTTGGTATATACACAAAAGAAAATGAATTATTAATTTTGATTATGATACATGTGAGTGCATTCTAAGTTAAATTCAATTTTTCTCTTAAGACAATTAAATTTCTAAACTTAAGAATCTACCACTAGAATCTCGTTCTAATGATTGATTTCAGATTAGCCTTATCGTTCTAATTCACCACTATTAAGAATAACTACTCTTTAATCCAATAATTAATTAACCTCATCTCTAAGCGAAAATTAATTGTTCTCTGCGATTAGGTTCTAATTTCAATTATCATCTCTCGATCTCAAAAAGAAATCTAATTAGCATTCAAAATGATGTCTCATAATGAAAACTTGAATAATGAATTCATAATCTCAAAGAAGATTACACAATTAGATTACAAAATCCAAACAATTTAAGAATAGAATACCAACATAATCAAAAACCCTAATGGGTTTCACAGATTTAGCCACACATAATAACAGGTAATTCTATCAAATAATCCATTAGATAATCAATTATACAGGAGATAAAATTAGTAAAAATTACGCACGCCCTTGTCTTCTCAAATGCACAATGGTAACTATAATAAATGGTCGTTAGAAAATCACCAAAAACTCACTGAAAAACCCTCTGAAATTCAAATTCATGGATTGCCCAGTAGATGCCTGCAAGTCGGGTTAAGTTCTTAGATACCAGATAGAAAATTATGCCACGGACCACCAGCAAGTAGGCGAAAGGTTATGGTTAAGTATCGAGGGACAAACAGATAATTTCTAGTGGCAAATCGGATAAAAAATGTTGAATGGGTAGCGAATCTTGTTGAGTCTAAACTCTCGAGTTCTTAGGTATCTGACAAAAACTCGCTAATGGGTCACCGATAGATGGATGAGTGGCTACGGATAGGTTACTTGAGGTCAGACAGATGGCTATTGGTAGTAGATCAAATAAAAAATGCCACAGAACAGCCACGATGCAGACGAGTTATCTTCTCGGGTTGCATGTGTCTATCATCTAAACTCCACGGATCTCAAGCATTTCGATGGCTAAAGTCGACGGCAATGTCCCGCTCGTCATCCCCTGTCACTGGCACGTTGTCGCACCATCGCGGAGCTCCGCTTTTTGCCTTCAATGTCTCGATTCTTTTTCCTCTTGCGCACGGATCTCCCTTTTCAAATGCACGCTGCTTTCTATTTTTTCTCCTCTCTTGCACAAATAGATGGCCCAACATGGGTGTACTCAGCCCAATAATGGAAAATTGGCCTAAATGGTCCATTTTTGGTGCTCTCAAAGCTATCCAAGCCCAAATCTGCTCTATTTACTGAAGCTGACTTGATAAATTGCCTAAAAATGAAAAAGGATGCAAACTTAGGTGATTTTTCTCCGCTTGTCACCTTCAACGTCTCAATTCTTTTTCCTCTCGCACACGGGTCTCCCTTTTCAAATGCACACTGCTCTCTATTTTTTCTTTTCTCTTGCACAGATAGATGGCCCAACATGGGTGTACTCAGCTTAATAATGGAAAATTGGCCCAAATGGTCCATTTTGGGTGCTCTAAAAGCTGTCCAACCCTAAATTTGCTCTATTTGCTGAAACTAACTTGATAAATTACCTGAAAATAAAAAAGGATACAAACTTAGGTGATTTTTAGAATAAAATTACATAAAATAGACAAATAATATTAAGCAAATATGTGTAAAATAAAGCACATAAAAAACCTTAGAAGAATTTAAGAAAGTTGTGAAAGATTACAATATCTATCTTGACAAAGAATATAGATATAAAAAGAATGATAGCATTCAGTGTCGAGCAAAGTGCATTGAAAAAGATTTCCCTTGGGAGATTTATTGTGGTTTGATCGATAAGACTTATTATTTTCAAATAAAGATATTCAAAGACAACCACATTTGTGTAAGAGGCTTTAAGGTAAAGAAGGATAATTCTAAATGAGTTATAAAGGAACTTGTGAAGGAGTTGAGATCCCATCTATAAATAAACACCCCAGATGCATTTAACTAGATGAAGCAAAATAGAGGCATGTTAGTTAATAAGTTTATAGTATATAGAGGACTACAAAGGGCTCAAAAAATTGTGGAAGGTTTTGAGAATGAGCTTGGATTGAAGATTGTAAACCCTAGTAAGCTCATGTATTTTATAAGTTATGCATATGCTTGGAAGCATGCAAGAGGGCATTCATAATTAATTGTTGGCCTCTTATTGGACTTGATGGATGAAAGGGGCACTACGAAGGACAACTATTGGTAGATGCTACACAAGATGGAAATAATTCTCCTTTTGTGACAGCATATGCCTTTGCTGATGTGGAGGCAAAAGACTCTTGGAAATGTTTTTGGAATTGCTACATGAGAACTTCAGAGATTATAAAGAGAATGGCTAGAACTTTATATTGGACAACTAACAAAATGTATAGATTTCTTAAACATAGGTTTCTTGATTCTATTTTGGAATTGCTTTTCTACTTGCATTTTATTGGTCGAGAACTAATTTACTTGCATTTTAGTATGTTATTGTACTGGTTTGGTAGTTGTTTTTATTTTAAGTGGCTTGATTATGTTTTAGTGTGGTTTAGTTACTGTTTTGATTATGTTTTATTGTTATGATTAATGGTTTGAAACTTCTTTACTTGCATTAGTTTTTAGGTGTAATATTTAACTAGTTTTTAGTAGGTTAGTGTACTAGTTTTTAAGTTTTTTGACTAGTTTAGATACTATTTTATTGTGTTTGGTACTATATTGTACTAGTATGGATATAAGACATTAGGGAGTGAAGGTTATTTGATACAATTGAGTTTGGTGCATACTGGTTTTTGAATGAAAGTTATTTGGTTACTTAAAATAGTAATATATAATTGGTAAAAGTTATTTGATACAATTGAGTTTGGTTCTATATTGGTTTGCATTTTATGTGTTTCATTGTTGTATTGGTTTATGGACTAATTAGTATGCCTTTTTAGTACTTCCAAGGACCAATTAGTATGCCTTTTTCACTGTTATGCGCTTGTTTACTAGTTTGTACTTTGGTTTAGGTCGATGCAATTTATTGTTTAACTAGCTTCATCCCATTGTTTGTTTTACTATTTTTAATATGTTGATTAGTTATCTCTTTTATTGTTTAACTAAATTGATTAATTGTATCTTTTAGTGTGACTTTTCTTATCTTATAAGGATCAATTGTCTCTTTTACTGTTTTACTGTCTTATGCATGTTATTGTTTTACTCTGGTTTGGGCTCATACTATTTTACTAGCTTCATTATTTGTTTGTTTTACTATTTAGTTGTCTATTTTAATTTAGTTTACTGTAATATTGGTAGTTATCCTTATATCAGGGATTGAATAATTTATATTTATAAACTTCTAAGGACTAATTAGTATAAGTTTTTAATAATTTAAAGATTTTGTAGTTTGACTTTTGAGGACCAAAGTGACTCATATAGCTCTGTCATATATACTTACAAGGGTTGACTCCAGCACTGTAGGAGGTGATACCAAGAGCAAACCATAGATTATGTGTTAGGTACTTGTGGGTTAATTTCCACAAGCAATTAAAGAATGGTAACTTGAATGCCCTTCTTTGGGAGTATGCAAAGGTAATAACAATGATAGAATTCAATGGATATATAGAGCATATAAGGAGGAAGTGTGGTCTATATTAGGCGTATCTAAATAAGCTCCCACCTCAATCTTGGACCCAAGCTGCCTCTAGTCGATACTTGAAGAATGACACAATAATGAACAACCCTTGTGAGATGAACTCCAACAGAACAAAGTGTACTTCTTATCCAGGACTAATTTGTCCAAAACTACAAAGTAGGTTGGAGAAAGCAAAGAGAGAGAGGTTGAAATGCACACCTATTAGTTTGGTGATTTGGAAGGATACAAGTTTAAAGATGAGTGTAGGATTTTAAAGGTTGTAGTTGACTTGGGTGCATCATCTTGCTCTTGTAATGTTTAGGATACTTATGAAATTTCCTATGAACACCTATAATAACTTGAGAGTTAAGGACTATGTGCATCCTTACTACATTGTGGAGACTTGGAGACAAATTTATGAACCATACATGTATTCCATTGGAAGCTAAGACTATTGAAACAAGAATGAGTTGCCCTTTATTGACCCCTCACCATTTAAGAGGCCCGCTGGTATACCAAAGAAATTAAGAAGGAAAGATCCAGATTAGCCATAAAATCCCTACAAGATGAAGAGAAAATATGGGAATGTTTTATGCTCTAAGTGTGGCAACAATGGGCACAATTCCAAGACTTGTAAAGGGACACTTGTAAAGAATGCAAAACTCTACATTGGTTAAGCGTCCCAATGTGATGGAGGCACCACATGTAATAAATGTATGTACTAGTCTTTTTACTCCAAACATATTAATATATTTAATGCATACAAGGTTATTGCAAGACATAATTAGAGGACAACATTCATTTGCAGGACAAGGTTCACAATCAATTGAGGCACCACAGGTAACAATCTGCACTTGCTATATAGGTTGAATATTCTACTTGATTAAGTGGTTTGAATATGATTTTATGAATTTTAATGCAGACCAAGAATCTTCTGAGGCCTCAAAGGCCAATCAATCCTCTAAGGCCTTTTATTCCTCCATGGGAATGCAAACTAAAAATCTTCCAAGACCTTAAATCTTGCCTATTGCAGTGAGTCTATTCTTGCCACTGGCAATGAGGGTACCACCAATCAAACCAAGTATAAGGCCACCACCTATTAGGCTACAACAACTTAGAGCTTTCAGAGAAACACTTGTGCCAGCTAGCCCAACAACAGGGCAAAATTTCAACAATTTATTAGCTCATAAGAATCAACATTTGATTCTCAAACTCCAACAAGTTCCAAGACACTAGATTATGCCACATCTAGTTTGATCATGTCTTTTGTCTTTGGATGGATATTTTAATTATGTAAAAGCTTTGTTCAAAATATATTTTGATTATATAGATGTGATTTTGGCTGTATGTAAGCAATGGACCCATATTTTGTACATTGCTAAAATTATTTTGTACACAGAGTCTATTAATATAATGTTTTTCTATCTTTTCATTGTCATTCATTGTGTAACAAACATCACATTGCTATTACATTGCTCTTCATTAGGTAAATTTGAATAAAGTAAATTCAAACGTAAACATTACAAAGGGAACAAAATGTACTGCATTACTCTTAATTAGGTACTTCTAGAAGTTCTTACAACTTTAATTTTCAAAACCAAAGGGAGCAAAATACATTACAAAAAAAAGTACCTAAATACAAATCACTAAACTTGCACACCTAAATACAAATTTCTAAACTTACACACCTAAATACAAATTTCTAAAATTACACACCTAAATACAAATTCCTAAATTTGCACACCTAAATACAAATTTCTAAACTTGTATACCTAAATTCAAATTCAATATGTAAAACAAAAGGATAGCAACAATGGCAACCAAAATGCCAACAATAAACTTCGATGTCTTCACTTGATGCTCCAACTCAAACAATCTCTTCCTCATCTTGATAAAAGGCATTTTATCCTGCGGTGGTGATGGCTTTTGGTTAGCTTCAAAAGAGATGTCTTCATCTACCCATTTGAAGAATCCATATATCACAAGTTTGTTCTAAAAAATTTGAAATCTATCAAGAAGAGGAACATTACAATATTGATTATATCAATTAGAAAACTATGATTGAACAACTTACATAAGGAAAAATATTTAAATTTCTGTAATTTTCATTTTTGCAATTTATTTAGTTGTTTGATTTTTGGAATACTCACATCATAGAAGGCTAGAGCTATACAAAAGGGAACTTTAGAAATTGATGCCTATAATTTGATTTTGTTCTTTCGGTCAACATTAGAATCCTTCTTCCACAATCACAAAAATGTGCTTCAAGACATAGAAGAGCTGTCATTGCCTTCAGATCACTGAGATTGGTGAGAGTTATTGTGCTTATTATCTTTTTCACAATTGCAATTCATCGAGTCTTTCCTTTTGAACCCTAAATGCATAAGAAAATGAAGATTGAAGGAAAATTTATGAACCCTAAATATAGAAAAAGATGAAACTCTCTCCAATACTTCTAATGAAGTTCTCGATTTTGATTTAATCTCTTGCACATTTCAATTTTTTTAATATTAATGTATTTCTTAGTTGGATTTCATATAGAGTAGAGTAGGATTATTTTTCACCTAAGAAGCTGATTAGGCATCCAAAAAAGTACTTAACTGGTCAAGTCACCTAGGTCGTTAATAGATAATGGCTCAAGGATTAACGAATTAATTGTGGAGATCTTTTATGGACCAAAATATATATTATAATCTTTCAGGAATTAAATCATAATTTGAGCTATCTTTCAAGGACCAAAAAATAAGTATACTCTTTAGGAAATTATTTAATAAACAAGTTTGAATCCACGAATGTAAGGAATCAATTAGAATAAATATATAATCTGCTAAGTCCAAAAATAATAAGTATACTACTCATCAACATCTTTTCATATTCTTTATCAATAAAGACAGAGTTTAATAAAATAAATTAATTTTTTCACAATATAACTAACTCAATATTTTAAATAGGATTGTTTCTTGTTAGAAGATATTGGTAAGAAATAAAACAAGAATTTTATATTCTTTCCTGACAAGAGATTCCCTCCATTCAAGTGTCCTAAAACGCCTCTGTTGTTAAAATTTTTGTCTTTTAATTTGTTGTTAAATTTAAGATAAATAAATTTTAAATCATATTTTTTAATTAAAATAAAATATGTAAAATAAAATTTTTTAAAAAATTAATCATAAAAATATTATATAAACTATACATGTGTTAATTTTTAATTAAAAATTTATAATAAAAAATAAAAAATTGAACCTAAACTTTTTAAATTGCGGAACTCTTAAATATAATATCTATACGAGGAAAAAAAAACTTATGAAATGAGGTGATGCTGGCGAATGTTTCCTTTATAACTAATTAACTATGTAGTCTGATGATAGTTTGCTCACACGTCGTTTCCCTTTTCACATTGTCGTATGTCGTTTAATTGTAAGTTGAAAGGTATTGCCGTATTAGTTGTTACCATGTGCAGCAGGGTGAGGACGCGAGGTATTTGACTTAGAAATCACTGAATCTGGGCTTGGTTCTGACTTCTGTGTTCTCACTGTGTATCTGTTTCTCCGTCTCTAGCGTCCGCATCTATGGCTGAATTGCCTGAAGTCCTGCTCCTTCTTCTACTATGGGCCATCCTCGCCTTATCATCTCCTCCCGTTTCTGCATCGGCGGCGGATCACCAGTACAATGTAGCAGATCATGTCCCATTGTTTGTCAACAAAGTGGGGCCCCTCCACAATCCTAGGTACTCTCCTCATTACTCTGCGGTGAAATCCATTTTATCTTTTAAAAAATTTTATGTCTAAGTTAGGTTTATTCATCGAATTTCTGTTTCCCACGACTTCTTATTGTATTGTGACTGCTTTCTTGCAGTGAGACATACGAATACTATGATTTTCCATTCTGCCACCCAGGTCAGTGTTAGTTTTAGTGCCTTAATTTGATTGATCAATGCTCAATGCTGTTGGCTGAAGAATCATTAAGATTCCTTGTTAAGATTAGTGTGTGTTTAGGTTTTTTTTTACTTGAAAATAGGAGTATTGTCTCTAATTTTATGTAGCATTGTTCTACCAAGTTGACAAGATGATGATTTCCAGAATAGGAAAGTACTAGTCGGAAGGGTGAGATTTTTTAAGATGAAGTCACTGTCATAGGCGTCTACTTTTATAACAACAAATTATTATAAACAATCAGTTTCACTGCAATAAAGTATAAAATATATTAGTAACCATGTTTGAGCAACATAGAGCAAAGAAATTGAGATTAAGTTTTGTGGTTCACAGACCCAATAATTAAAAAGAAAGAGTCCCTTGGGGAAGTTCTGAATGGCGATCGCTTGAGCAATGCTTTATATGAGTTGAAATTCCGGGAGCATAAAATTGGTGAGACCTTGTGCCAAAAGAAGCTTACGATTGATGAAGTTGCAAAGTTCAAGCAGGCTATAATTGGTGAATTTTACTTCCAGATGTACTTTGATGATCTTCCATTTTGGGGGTTCCTTGGGAAAGTTGAAGAGGAAAGCTGGACTGTTGATGGCAAGGGCCCAAAGTATTACCTTTTTAAACATGTTCAGTTTGATGTCCTTTACAATGGAAATCAAGTCATAGAAATACATGCATTTGGTGACCCAAATCATGCTGTAGATATAACAGCAAATGTCGATATTGATGTTAAGTTCACTTATTCGGTTATCTGGAACACCACTTCAGCACATTTTGAGAATAGGATGGACAGATACTCAAGAACTTCAATGCTACCTATTTATCAAAAACTTCATTGGTTCTCATTCATCAATTCAGTTGTTATCATTCTACTCTTGATGGGTTTGCTTTCACTGCTTTATATGCGGCATCTGAAGAGTGATTTGAATAAGTAACTTTCCTTCATAATTTTATAGAAGCAGAATTTCAGTTTGGTTACTTTTATTTGTTACCCTAAAATTTTTATTTACAATGTAGATTTTCTAGTGCAAATGAAGATGATAAAGAGGTTGGTTGGAAGTACATTCATGGCGATGTGTTTAGAAAACCTCCAAACTCATCCTTATTTTTTGCTGTTCTCGGAATGGGTACCCAATTGCTAGTCTTGTAAGCTACTTTTAGTGTTCAAATCACATATTCTCATTGCATTATCCTGACTACAAGATATGAAGGTGCATGATGTCTGGTTTCATCTGTACTACTGTCAACCAGCCTAGGTTTTTTTACTAAGTCCTTTAGCAATCTGAACCTAAACCTCCAAGTGATAGAAAAGTCAATAGCATTGTCCTTTTATTTGACTTCTGCTTTCCTGTCTGGAATGATCTCAGGTATGTCTTTGTGTATGGTGTAGTCATACGTTATTCTGATTGTCTGCTTACATTTTTCTGTCCAGTTAAGCTACATCAATGACTACCTGGGCCATCCACATAATTTTTAAACTGACTGGAGTCATTAAATCCTTATATTCTTACTAAGTAAATATTGACCTGTTGAGATTAACTGGGAGTTTTTTGGCCTTCATTAAATAGTGTTCTTTTACCCTAATCTGACAGCATATATTCTAGTTGAATACATATTCCTCATGCTTTCCAATTTTTTAAGTGGTGCATAATGATTCTATCAAAGCAGTTTGTTAATTATGAACATTAATTGTCTTGACAAAAGCTTAATGTTAAAATTGATTTCTCTATAATATGTTCAGAGTGATGAAGATCTCTGCCTTCATACACTGTCAATTCTTATTGTTCATTTAGGTTATGTGATATAAAATAATTTACGGCTAAACATATTTACTTTTAACATTTTCCTCCTCATTTTAATATAAATTATTTCTCCCTTTTCCCTCAGGGTTTGTGTCTTACTGTTTCTAGCATTTATTGGCACCCTCTATCCCTACAAGCGCGGAGGACTACTAAATTGTCTTGTTCTTCTATATGCTATTTCATCTGTTCTTGCTGGGTACTCTGCATCATCTTTCTGCGCCCAATTTGCTGAGAATGGATGGGTAAATTCTATGTGAATTTGCACAAGTATTTTATGTTTGATATATTTTTACTTTTCAATAAATATTATGCACATTGATTATAATTCCAGGAGAGAAGTGTTATTCTATCAGGGATTCTATACATTGGACCAGTGTTTTTTACAGCTTCTATCCTCAACATCATTGCGATATCTTATGGAGCCACAGCTGCACTCCCGATAGGCTCCATTATTGTTATTCTTATTTTATTTATTTTTCTTGGCATCCCGTTGCTTGCATTTGGTGGAGTGATTGGATACCGTTTTAGATCTGAATTTCAAGCCCCCTCTACTACAAAGAAATATCCTACAGAGTTACAACAGTTTGCTTGGTATAGGAGAACACCATGTCAAATGTTTATTGGGGGTCTTGTGCCTTTTAGTGCAGTTGTCCTTCAATTACATCAGTTGTATGCAAGTATGTGGGGCTATAAAATATACACTCTTCCTGGCATGTTATTTGTTACTTTCGTTATTGTCATCGTGATCACTGTGCTCGTCAATATTGGTTTGACGTACATTCAAATATCTGCGGAAGACCATGAATGGGGATGGAGGTATGTTTTGCTGCAAACCTCAATGCTTGCTTCCATTAAATGCTCTTCATTCCCCTGCCCTCCTCCCTTTTTTGATAGCCATGAAGCTATCCTAACCTGAAATCCAATGTGGTGATGATAGAGTTTAGATTTAAAATTTAGCTACAGTAAGTTATTTCTCAAAAATCCTCTATTAATGAGGAATAGTTCTGTAATTGGAAATAATTGATCCTCAATGTTTAGACTGCATTCTGATATCTTAACTCAGCCAGGAAAATATCATCAAGATATGATGGTCATGGTCATATTAAATTGTGAAACATAGACATGTATTATTACAGATTTTTTTGGGGTGAACATTCAAAAAAAGTGAAATCCATAAACAACATAAGCACCTTTCTATATGAGGCAATGTCATTACACTGTCGTTCTTTCAGTGTAAGTTATTTTGTCTTTTGCTTCATGTTTTTCACATTTTTTCTTTCTTTTCTGGTGGCTGCAGATCTGTGTTGTGCGGAGGCTCAACTGCCATTTTTATGTTCTTCTATAGCCTTTTCTTCTACGTCAGATCCAATATGAGTGGCTTAATGCAGCTATCTTTCTTTATTGGCTATAATGCATGCATGTGCTATGCATTCTTCCTAATATTGGGTGTAATCAGTTTCCGAGCTTCATTTTTGTTTGTTCGCCATATATACCATGCTGTTAAAAGGGAGTGAATATGCTCACTGCCTCTAGACAGTGCCTTAAAAGAAGCACAGAATCAATTATCCATAGAGAAGGTGAAATCTACACTAGCTCGATATAAGATTGTCTCAGATTTATGGAGTGCACTACAACATGCTTTCCTTGACACATAACACAGGCATGGGGAGAGGGAAAGACTACTAGGAAGTCTGTGCAGAAACTGTGTCAAGTCCCATAACTACACATTCTAAGAGGGGCTTGCTTAATGAAGGAAAAAGAAAAAGTGAGAGGTAGAGAAGGGCTTTCTCATGGCAGTAAATCCTGAGCATCTTTGTTTCTTCTTTTTTCCTGAGGTTGATGAAAGTTTAGGTTAGGGGATGGTTTTCCAGGGTCAGGGCTGACCCCAGTCCAGGGGATGAGCATCTTTGTTTCTGATTTTAAGGAGGTTTGATTGTTAAAATGCTAGATTGAATTTTCAAATAAGGATTAAGTGTCACTGGGGATTGGTATGGATTTTGCTTTTGGTGCTCTTTTAAGAGCAAAATTCAAAATATTATGTCTGGTTAAATTTTCTTTACGGTATTTCATTTGGTGTTTTTTCGAAGACAGATTGTTTTTTAGAAGCACTTTTCTAAGAGATGTTTTGAAAAGCTGATGGTTGATGTAGATTAAGATATTTAAAAGGGTCTTATTTTAATTAAATTTCAAAATATCTGTTATTGACATGTTACTTTTAGGTTTCAATTGTTATCTTTTTATTAATTTTTCACCAAAACAAAAATTGATACTATGTTTTCACAACTAGCAGAAATACAATCTCAAATATTAATATTTGTATCGTAAAAATATATTCTTCTAATTTAATTTCTATTCATTATCCTATAAAGATTAATTTGATGACTCTTTTGACTTTTATCCTTACATTTGACCAATTTCTTATTACCTAAACCAATTCAACCTACTAACAATTGAAATTCAACTTGTTAGACACACAATACACCAAGAAGGGAGTTGAATTGGTGTCTTTTAACTTTAGGAAATTTTTATATATTTTGAAAATTAGGGTTATGGTGCAAAACCTTAATGGTGCTTCTTTTCAAAAAGCTTTCTGTTTTTTAGCAAAAATTTTAAAATAAGTTTCTTGTTCCTTACAAATTGAATGTAAAAAAATAGAGTTAAGAAGATCACTCTACAAATTTATAAAACAGATTTATAAAAGTTCAAATCTAAATTTGATTTTATGTTTTTGTATTAAGCACATAGTAAGAGTATTTTATTATCTGGATAATTACCAAAATATATAATCTAAAAACCTTTGCTTATGGGATTAACATACACTAATTTTATGCTTGTATCCAGAAAACAACTCTAAAAAAAATAAATACACTTGTTTTTACTCCTCTAAATAGCTCTCAATGAATATCTCAAATTTTTTTAAACATACTTAAACCAACAACTTACTGATTTAAGAACACTCAATAATTTTCTCACCGATTATACTAAATTTTCACCACACCAAGATAGAAGGACAAAGAGATGAAGATAAATTTATGACTCAAACTTATGTTTAGCAACATCAACTTATTTAGCCAAATAAACACTTAAAAGCATTCAATAATGTCAAAGAATATAGGTGAATGCTTAAATTATTTTTGTTTTTCAGCTTATTGACCTCTGAAG
Organism: Senna siamea; assembly: GCA_031216115.1. Classification (NCBI taxonomy): domain Eukaryota; kingdom Viridiplantae; phylum Streptophyta; class Magnoliopsida; order Fabales; family Fabaceae; genus Senna; species Senna siamea. The sequence continues at coordinate 19,970,453 of CM062356.1, forward strand.
ATAATCCACCAACATTTAAAAATGCAAATTCTAGCTATTAGAGCTTGCAAATAATGCTAGAAAGTGGTTGGTAAAAATTTTATGAGCAAAGCATTAAATGTTGAACGCTTCCCTTAAAAGACTTGAAACAATTTTGAGTGCTTTAGAAGAATAATTACCATTGCAGAAGATCAATCACTTGTACACGTTTTGGTGGATGGTAAATTGAAGTCTTTTGTCCATTAAATTCTTAAAATATGGAGCTTTTTAATATCTTTTTTGTCTTGGGAGAAATGAAAAACACTTCAGCATAAAGCATTAGCATCACCAAAATTTTGGACTTTTATTCCTTGTGCCACATAACGCCCAACAGGAGCTAAAACTTCAAATTTTCTTTTTGGTGACTTTTGCACTTATATTGCTAAAAATATACAATGTAATTCAAATGTTTTTGAAGAGATAGGAGACTTTAGTTTTTCCATTAAGAAGATGCAATTTTTAAGTTCTTGGGTTGAAAAATTATATTAGACTAAACCAAAAATTATAAAGATAAGAGCGTTAGGCTTTCGAACAAGATAAATATATTTAGACCATCTTTAAAATAATTAGGCTCATCTACAATATTATTTAACTTTCATGAATTTAATGGCTCAATCAAAATTAACTTTCAATACTTGATTTATAAATTATTTTTAATATAAAAAACATAACATTGTTGAGTAAAAATATCCCAACACAACAATTTATTGTTATTTTATTTATTATATGGAGACTTTAGTTTGAAATAAAAGAATTAAATAAATATTATTGACCAATGGATAAATGACTTAATACACTCTATGTACTTAAAAATTTCTCTACAATCTGAACCAGTTGGACCAATGAACACCCCAAACCCTAACATGTGCCAAGAACTAAAATCTAAACAGTTCACAAGAAGGATGCAGAGTATGTAAAATCATTCCTACTTACTAGAAAGATAGGAGAGGGTACATAATTAGCAAAATGAATTTCTTATCGATTCAAAATATATTTATAAAAACTAAGTAGAATAAATTTACAAATAGTCGACGATGCATGTCTCTGATCTCAAAAATCAGTGCATGAAGTTACATGTGTGGCACTAAAGCTGGAAGGTAGCATTTACACAAACAAAAATTTTAGTATAGTCAGCATGAATGCATGCTCAGAACCAGAAGAAGAAAACCATTATATATAAAATACATTAGAGAGCGGAGGAAGTTCTAGACTTGTGAATCTTATCATCCTTTGAAGACGGAGGTAATGTAGGAGATGAAAGTGCTGCATGATAAGATGAGGAGACCAGTTGTGCTACAGCGGGAACTGCTCCACCTGCAGTTATTTCAATGACTATGTTACCACTCACCATGGTAGGAAAAAAATTCTCCGAAATTCTTTACAAAGTGAAATTCCTAAAATAGAAGATAAGAAAAAAATTGACAGAGATAAATAATAGACACACCCTGAATAGATTAGGGCTAATATTTTTTTCTTTCTATCTCTCTCCTACTTTAGAGAATTGAAATCCAACATGATAAATCCATATAACAAGGATTGAACAATCGTTAACCTATTTTTACTACAATGGACACATGACAATGTACATGCCGCATGGTAATGGTTAGACCAAGCTTATGATGAATAGACATACAAAGATGCTGTGTTTATATGTCTACTGAAAATTGACTGAGTTTATAATTTTCTTTTTTATAAATTGGGTCTACCAAAAAATTTATCCTTAAAAATCTTCCCAATGCCAAGGAAGGCCACTCAAAATGCCAGCATTTCACATTAGCCACAAAACGTTTTTCCTTTGAAAGTATAAAATTCTGGTTAAACGTGAGAATATTAAAATATTTCATTACTTTGTGTGTGACTGAGTAAATTCTCTCCCACAAAATTAGGCATAGGCATCAGTAGAAGATTTGAAAATTGTCAATTCAATATACAAATAGCCCAAGCTTAAATTGTCAACCGAAGATAATATAAAATATATAAGCCAAGAAAAACAACACATCCATAAATTCACCTGCTAGTCCTGCGCATGCCGAAGAGAATACTATCACAGGTGGTGCCTGAATTGCAGAGGGTGTATGTCAGTGATATATGAACACCTATGAACTCAATTTTAAATATTTATGCAAAAGCTGTCAAGGCCACAAATTAATTAGTATACAAGGGACTACATTGCAAACTACACCAAAGATAATAACCTAATGATTGTAACCTCGATGGTACAAATTACACAATTAAACCAAGAAATAGCTCCTACAGAAGGACAATTTTAACTTCAGCCTAGATTCAGAGGTATAATCCCAATGGAAAGAACAACGATAGTTTAAGATGGTGGAGATGGCATCTCCATTGAATATAAAATCAGTTACTCTGCCAATTTTGCAAGGCAACAAAGTTCACAGCAGGTGAAAGCAGCCATTAGAGAGGCTGCTTCAAGATTGCAATAAAGCTCTAAACCTCCCACATCTCCACCCCCAACCCCCCACCCCCCCTCCCCAACAAAAAAAAAAAAAAAAAGCAAGACAACAATTCAAAAGATTATGGTCCTTTGACCCATCTATTTTACAAGTTATTTAGAATTACTCATTTTAGAGTTTAAATTCAGTTGAAGATGTACCCTTCCAGAGCATTAAATATGAGGAAGAACCATAAAAGAAAGAAAAAGACAAAAGTAGAAAGGATATGTTATGATGCTGAGAAAAAAAAAAAGAACTCAAGTAAAAGCAAAAAGAAACTTACACCAATGAGAAAATGCAACCACATTGGTCCTTTTACCCATCTTCGAACAACTGGCATCACTGCATTAGAAGGGGAAAATATCTTTCAATAGACAATTCACATTCTATAAATGTTTACATTTCAGCTTCATCGACAAGTTGTCAAAGACATAGATAGTATTAAAAGTCTAGAGCAATCATCTAAAAAACTAGAAAACCCATATATGTATATAAGTTTTTCTAGTTTTTAAAGTAGTTATCTTGGCTCTTGATTGTTAACATTAAAATCAAAGCCTTTTTTTTCCACTTTGAAAAATAAATGTTTCTCCAATTACAATTAACAGATTTGATCAAACTGATATACTGTCGTTCCCTTAGTTTCTAAACCCCTTATACATACCAATTCTAGTTTGAATGCTGTGCATGTTGAGACAAATTGATGATCAGAAATTTGTGCAACGTGCATGCCTGCTGTTGCATTTCCAAACTAGCAGGCAGCACAAGGTTTTGAGAATTACCCTTTACAGTAAAATAAGCAGGCTACCATATGCCTGTATCCATCTGATATATGACATATATTTATGCATCCATCAAATATAACAACTTGAAACAGTAAGCAATAAGAATACATACCGTGGTTGAATCCATAAAATGCACTAGTAGTGCCACCAACGGCAGAACCAATCTGCATAAAATTTAAATCCCACGAATAACCTAAATATTGTACACTCAAATAAAAAAATTAAAAATATCAAGCATCAACAGGTTGAATCTAATGCTCAATTCTTTTTAAATTAAACACCCAAATCAATAAAATTTTCACAATAAAATAAAAATTGACGAAGCACCAAAAATTCACCATAGAAAAGCTATCCCTGATAAAAGGTGGAACCGTCCAGTCACTGCTTTCCTGCAAATAATACGACGGAAAAGCTTGTAAAGAGCAACAAAAACAGACATTTGAAGAAAAAAAATCGAGAAAAAGAGAAAGTTCGAAGATACCAAATCCTTTGAAAGGGGTCCCGCGCAGTGATGGCATCGTATATTTTTGCTACTTCCATTGCTTCTAACTGTGGAATCGTTGCTGTTAAGGTTCGAGGCAGCCATGTTTCTCTGCTCTGTAAATCAGAGCGACGAGACGACCCTTCAGTGTATCCTCTGTTTCTCTGCCAGGTTTTGCGCAAGATTCAATTCACGGTTATGATTTTGTTGGCTAGAAGCAAGGGTGCAAAAATGGCCACGTCATTCAAATTGACTTTTGCTAATGTCCATTTAAGCCAAAACGCTAACCAATTGCAATTGATATTATAGCAAAAAAAATTTAGACTAATTTTATGCAACCAACGTACGACTTTAATATTTTTAAAATTTTATTTTAATTATCTAAAGATATACATAATTTTAATTTAATCCCAGCATCGTTAAACATTTGGTTTCATCTTTGTTTAAAAAGCCAAATTTTGTGATTTTTTAACTTAATGTTATATGTTACTCATTACTTAAATTACATCTCTACTCAATAGCATCTAAATTAGTAACTTATTTAATTTGATACTAAATTATTTAGTTAGTAATTTGAAACTCAGTTATATAAAATAATAACAAAAAATATTTTAAACAATGATTAGTCAATAATGTGCTTTTTTATAAATATTTTTACTATTTTTGATATATTAAATTGATTAATAAATATAAATATAAATATAAATTCTAGAGAAGAGTAGGTATACTATCATACTAATAGTTGTCACGACCCAAACCCAAACTCAACAAAATATCTTCAAAAAAAAAATGTCCGAACCCAATTTTTGTCGTTGATTGTATTCATATAACTTTCAACCGAATTCATGAGTTGACTCATTGCTTTAAACAAAAGTTAGGTGAGTTAGCTCATATTTTGAGAATGAGCTTACTCATCTCACTTAAAGATTAATTGCAAATTAAAGGCACCAATTCACCAACTAACCAAAAACTTTACAGAAATTTCAAAAAATTCTAAAATATAGAAAATCACATAAATTAATTATAAAGAATAATAATAATGTAATATTACAATCATATTCTTTATAAAAGAACAATTAAATTCAAGCTTTTAAATTACAATTTTATTAAAAAAATAATAAATTAGGTAATAAAAATAAAATAAGTTACTTGTAAGTTATTATGCTTAAATTCGTTTAACTCATAAATTAAATAAGTTGAATTAATTCAGTCTAATTCTAAATGAGTTGATATTTTATCAATTCAATCCATTATCAAGTGAGTTTAACCTACTAATTTAGAAATTTGAATTTTTTGTATAAAAAAGTAACACTGTCATAAAAAGAGAGAGATAAACATAAAATTAAAAAAAACAATTAGATATTATTTTTATATATTTATCATCAAGTTTGATTCTCCACTCATAAATTAAAAAATATATAATTTATACAATTCATCTTTTTAATGATTAATTTGTTTTTAAAATTTTTTTTACATGTTTTATTTTAATTAAAAAATCTTATAACAAAAATATAAAAAATTATATATAAGCCTAAACTTAAAATTAATTAAGTAGTAAATCTCATTTACATAACAAAAATGATTAGTAAATGATATATCCTCTTTCTATATGTATCTCTCTCTTTATATAATAATGTGATATTATTCTCTACACATAAACAAATTTTGATCCCTAGTTTAGCTATTTTAACAGCTGTATATGCAAGTGAGGATTAAAAAAAGTGGAATAGGAACAAGTGGAAAAGATACTGGAATTATCCAAGTGAGGGAACAACTAAAAACCAATCAAGTAGGAGACGAGTGACAATGTCAACCAGTTCACTTCACAAAAGAATGATAGGAAGAAAAGTTGAAGGCACCCCATATCGTATCATAACCCATATCTTAAAACATAGCAAATCCCAGAAACGATAGCAATCCCATTAAGGACATGACAGTATTATTGAATGGTGAAGGGCATCTGATTACATTATAAGTAAAAGTTGGGTGGGGAATTGAGTATCCATTTTTTGTGGCTTCCGAAGAAGAAGAATAACCAAATTCTTTGCTTGAGAATATGACCTATGGACTTTAGTTTGAGTTAAAATTCTCATATTCACATTCCATAGAACCTTTGAAACTTTCCTCTTTCCTGCCTTTCTTTTTTCCTTTTCCCCTAGGAATTGCATTCCGTGGTCATTTCTCGCTTTGAAGCCGATGTCATAATCATCTCTGTGCACTACAGTCATCAACATTATCAAAACCAATAGCATTGCTTGCAAATGCTATTGCTCATGATTGACCACCAGTCTCAAAGTTGATTCTCGTATTTTGTCCTGTGTTTCTCATTTAAAGTTTCTTCTTCCACTCAAACTGAATCTATTCATGTTAATATAAATCTGTGAAAAAAGGAAACTAAGTACAAGGAAGAATAAAAGTTTTTATGTTAGAGGGGACATTCACCATATTAATAGAAAAGCCAAGTGGATACTCATAGGAAAAGTTAAGTTACCCACTCTTCTGTACAAACACACACACGAACAAAAGAAGCAAAAGATAGAAAGTTAGTATGGACAGTTTGGCAGCATCCTGTAAAGATCACTACCATTATAGGAAAGATGGTCCCTTGGGAAAGAAACTGGCATGAGACTCTCACATACAAATTTATTCTTACATAGGGTTTGCTTGTGACGGCTTTACAATGTTCAGTGATTATTTATATCCACAAACAGCACCAAATTGAGCATGTTTCGAGCTTAAAATAAAGCATGGTATGGAATATAGAAATTGCAGCAACAGTTTTCTATGTAGGGTTAATTATCAGTACCTTAAAAACATTCAGTCAGACATCATTGACATCAAAAGATAGAACCTTTAATAGTAAGGTCAATAATAATATAGGATTGAAAAGGCGATGAAAACTAGAACTTCACCAATTTTTAGAAGAAATGGTGGAAAGTAGACATAAAAGTTAGTTCTCCTTGTTCTCTTCCAACTTCATCCTCTGTTATCTGTCTTTCTTTTCCAGTGTCGCCTCAGAGTTGCCGTACTTAAGTATGGGATGATCATCGTATGCAGAAAAATATAGAGCTCTCAAGGTTACATGCAGAGTTACAACTGCCATTGGTGACTTTTATTATCTTGAAGGATTTCAAGTAGTTACGAGATAGTAAAGGGCGGCATGGCGCACAAAACTCCCATTAAGTGGGGTTGGCGAAGTTAAATATACGCAACCTTATCTTTGTAAGTAAAAAATATTATTTTTAAAATTTAAACTCATAACCTTTAAGTCATGTGATAACAATTTTATTATTGTTCTAAGACTCATTCTAATTACAAGATAATAGCTTCAAATAATATTTTATAAATACATATTGAATCACGCGCTTCTTATTATTATATCAAAAAAAATTATTGTCACAAATTAACTAACAATCTACCTCTTAACAATTGCTTTGCTAAAAATCAAACACAAAACTTTGCTTATAATATTGGTTTTTTAATCAAATCTTTATTATTAGACTAAAAGGTATAACTGTTAGTGGTGTTGTACTTCCAACTGCATCATCTCAAGCTACACAACTACTACGTAACTAATAGTATGCTTCGCACAGTCTTCAATTCATAACTATGCCAACTCTTAGCATGACACCGTTAAATTACAGATATATGACATATTTTGCAGTACCAAAATATGACTAGACATATGCCTACTAGAATGGATTTTCATATTTTGTAAAATCAACTCTTTTAGCTGTCATGATAAGTTTCTCATATCATGATATAGACTACAGAGGACTTGCCAAGTGGTTTTATTAAGTCCATCTAAGGGAGCACATTCGATTTGAAAACTGAAAAGTACCAAATCGATCCTCTTGCCGAAATTATTCCAATCCACATGCCAGAAAGCTACTCAGGAACTCAGCTTTAAGTCTTTAACTTTAACAAAAGGCTCTCACAGATTCTTCTGGCCGCATTAAATATTCTCATAAATCAGAATCAAGAACAAGAATAAGGAGAAGTGATATGAAGATACTGTTGAAGGAATCTTTGTTCTATTTATTTTCATGGTCACTAAGTTGTCTATACAATGCTTGTGTTTACAGATCTCTTTGGCACCCCATCAATGGGTATCGACATATCAGATACGGTTTATAAATAACTACCTCTTTCTGTTTCTCTCTAACGACAATTTTCTTTTGTTATTTATATATAATCAAAACTTAAATTAGCTGTTGATCATTTAAACGATATTCGTGGAATTTTAATCAGCTAGTACTACTACACCACTTACTCTTAGTGTACAACTACATCTTGCAGATTGAATAATGCATATTTATATGCAGTCGACACATGCATTGTCTTAAAACTGAATCTGATTCTAATACAATATATATAAATATATATATATATATATATATTTTCCCATTGTGGTTTAGCAGGGTATGTGCACTAATTCCCAACAATCTAGGCCATGTAATTTATAAACAACACGGTTGGTTATCATTTCTGTCTAAATGCATGATTCTATGCTTAAGAACATGCATTTAGTGAAAGTTCTACATGCATGGATAAGCGCAAGGTCTGTAGAAAATTTAATTAAAAGCTGGTCAGTGAAATAGAAATGAGTAGATTCTTACATGAGAATCTGCTACATTAACCATGGTGCAAGTCAAGTGGTCCTCTGCTGTGTCCTGAATTAAGCCAGATGCAAGTATAAAATCAAGTACAATTATCGCTTTCCCTTTGTTATTAGGTCTCTCTTGCTAAGATTCCAGAAGATGGGTCCTGCGTTTTTGGACCAAAGAATGAAAAGTTCAGGCTCCATCTTCCTTCCATTTTATAAGGTGGGCGCTGAATAAGTACCAAACTTATTGAAGGAGACATAACAGAACGTATTCTTATTCTATTCCCTTCCTCCATAATCCGTGTAGCCCCATGGGAAGCATCTTCCCTTCTTTTTCTTTAAATAAAACTGCAAACACTTTCATTTATTTTGAGTCACTTAACTTTTAAAATCAGAAAATACTCCCTTAAATATTTACATTTTAAAACTTGGTTCATTTTATCAAGTTTTTGTTAATTGGACGTTTTCATTTATTTGCAGCTTAAATTCTAAACCATAAAAGTTCCTTTTAACTATTGAATTATTAAAGAATATGAAAATTTAAAACAAGAAAAAATAAAAAAGACGAAAAAATTAAATCTTGAAAAGTAATAGTTAAAGAGTATTTCTAATTTAAAAGATATGCTTGGAAATAACCTAAAGTTTGGGGGATAATAGTTTTTTTATTTTTATTTTAACCTTTTCTGGAGACGATAAAGATGCTCTAGCTCTAGTCAATCGGAATATTTCTTTCGAGTTCTCCATAATACACAGCCAATTAAGATTCTGTCTCTTCCATCAAACTGCTAGAGAACTGTTTTTAGTTGACAACTGATAAAATGACCCAACATCAAGCTCATGAACAAAAATTAGGGTTCTAACTTGGAAGAATTTTCCATTATTAAAGGAAAAAAAAAAAAAGGATGGGCCTTGGAGGTTCCAAGTCGAGAGGAATATCAGATTCCCCAGAATCAATTAGGGAAAAAAGAAATTATGTTTCAAATTTTGGAATATGATTCCTGCTTTTACCAGGAGATGCGAACGAATAAAAATGCATGTAGTATAAAAATTGAAAGGATAGGTGTTTAAGAAAGTTGTATTGCAGAGGAACTGAAAAGGGTAGTTAAGAAGTAAAACTGTCCAAGAATGGAAAATTGAACAGGAAAACATGGCCCACGATATTGATCAAAAGTAGGAAGGAACAAAATCTATTTTTCAGGTTACCGTAAAACAAAGCATTAGTTCTGGTTTTCCATTGGTTCTATCCAAGATTCTATCCCCATCATCTCTCATCTATAAATACCAGTTTCACCACGCTTTCTGCTGAAGAAAAATTTGTGTAGAGAAGAAACTAGACAAGCATCACAAGGTGTCAGAACGAAGGAGCAACAATACCTGAAAATAGAGCATCACCAAGTTCCACTTTTCAGAGATAGCAAAGAATTCCGCAGAATAGAAATCATAAGGTAAATAAATACACAACTGGTATGAATCAGCACAAGGGATTAAGGTGTTAGTGTCTTCATTCTTAAATGCCAGGACGTACCCTTATTTGTGGCTTTTGTAGGTGAGATGTACCAAAATCATCAGAATCACGCAAAGAACATCCATTCTTCTTCGAGGCATATGTTCCTTCAAGCAGGAAATGGGTCTGGTGATTCTGGACTTGTACTCTCAACTGATGCTAAGCCTAGATTGAAATGGACGCCAGATCTTCATGCCAGATTTATAGAAGCAGTCAATCAGCTAGGCGGAGCAGACAGTGAGTATATACATAACCACTTGTGGTTGTGGATCATCAAACACTCATTAAAGGATACAGCTTTAAATTTACTGATGTGAACCTATAATCTTTCTGCTGTAGAGGCAACTCCAAAAACAGTGATGAAACTCATGGGGATTCCAGGGCTCACTTTATATCATCTTAAGAGCCATCTTCAGGTAAATTTTGTTAGTCAACGGACCTGTGTATTATTTGACAGCTATTGCAAGCTGTTAATATGCAAGTCTAATTCTCTCTGTCAAGTTGAAACAGTTGTACTCAAATAATCTTAATCTCTACCAAGTGCAAACCTGAAATATTTGTTCGTTTCAATATTTTTGCAGAAGTTTACTTCTAAGACTTTCAAATCATATGAATTAAAAGGACTATTTTATGTATAAACCCATATCATATTTTCACCTTTAATTTGTATGGCATGAAGTCTCACTACAATTACTGATCCTTTCCCTTTTGTCACCAGAAGTATAGATTGAGCAAGAATCTGCATGGACAAAGTAACAATGTAACGCACAAAATCAGTAAGAGAACAACCCCACCCAATTTAATTTAATCCATTTAAGAGCAATTTACGATTAACCTAGAGCTTGGTTTATGAAAAACAGACTTATCTTATTCGTACCAGTAACAATTGCAGGTGCAGTAAACGGCGAAAGACTTTCTGAAGCAACTGGAACTCATAGTCATATGAACAATATAAGCCTTGGGCCGCAGGCTAACAAGTAAGACATTTACCATGTTAGCATGCTTTCTCTTCTATTTAGAGAAGCTATCACTTAAAATGAATACTGACATTCAAAGTGCTCTTATGCCAGAGATTTACATATAAGCGAGGCATTGCAGATGCAGATTGAAGTGCAAAGAAGGCTAAATGAACAACTTGAGGTGTGTTAACAACAGAACATGCATGCAAAGACATATATATATATATATATATATATATATATATATATGCTAATGCTAACTAGAGCGAATAACTTTGTGTCGACTCTAAGTATTTCAAAATGAGGAAAATTGTGACAAACCATCTGAACTCATCCAGGTACAGAGACACTTGCAACTTCGCATAGAGGCCCAAGGAAAATACCTGCAGGCTGTGCTTGAAAAAGCTCAGGAGACACTAGGTAGACAGAATTTGGGAATAGTAGGAATTGAAGCTGCTAAAGTTCAACTCTCAGAGCTGGTGTCCAAAGTATCCTCTCAGTGTCTAAATTCTGCTTTCTCAGAGCTGAAGGAATTACATGGATTTTGCCCCCAGAACACAACACAAATCAACCAACCAACTGATTGCTCAATGGACAGCTCCCTCACATCCTGCGAGGGATCTCAAAGGGAGCAAGAGATGCAAAATGGAGGGATGTGCTTAATAAGACCCTTTAATGTTGGCCTTAGCCACACCTTCATGGAGCGAAAGGAGGCCGTTGAAGTGAAAAAGAACAATTTTCTTAACCCCTTGAGCAAGAATATTGCAGAAAGAAGCTATGATGCTGTAGAAAGAAGTCCCAGCAACTTAACTATGAGCATTGGACTTGAGGGAGAAACAAAGAATGGCAGCAACATCGAGTTCCAACGCCGAAACACCAATAATAGAACAGAAGCAATGAAATTAGCAGTGGATGAAAAAGTTTCTCGAGATTATAGATTACCATACTATGCAACACCAAGACTAGACCTTAACACCCATCAAGAAAACGAGGGTGCAACGAGTTGTAAACAACTGGACTTGAATGGATTTAGTTGGAACTGAGCAGCCCCATCATCCTTGATAAGGATACATGATATAATATAAAGGTACTCCAAATTTTGATTGTGTGTATAATTACAATAACATTAATATATCAGCTGCTATTTCTCTGACAGCCCAAGTGGCCGTATAAGAGTACATTATTTTAGCAGAATGAAATTGAGTTGAAACAACAACCCCAGAAAAATATTATACAGTTCTGTTCCAGCTTATTATTCAAAGTTCAAGAAATGGAAGCAGGATATTCAACTAACATGTAACATGCACTTGCTCTTGTTCACCGACTTAAATTGGAAATAACAATATAAAATAATAAAAATAAAGAGTACTACTACTCCTTACAAAATTTTCAGATTGTACGATCATTGAAAAAATTCTATTGGTGGGGAAAAGGGAGGCGAGGAGATCAATTTGGGTTACGCAGCACTACGTACCCTATGATAATATACGTCTTCGTCAATCGTCAAGCCTCGCTATGAACAAGCGCCATTTTACTTTGGGGTTTCCAAAGATGAGCCCAATTCTACCGGCTAACCTGGTGCCGCTTGCATGTGTTTGTGAATATTTCTAATATAAAACTTGATTATAATAATTTTATATTTTAAAATGAGAAAAAAATGTGAAAAGCTATTCAACTTGTTTTTTGTGTGTTTTTTTTTTTTTCATATTTTTATACTATAAAACGACTTTCCTGTTGAACCCTTTGTGCCTGTATGAACTTCTGACCGTGCGAAATCTCCCATTGATGATTTAATGCTCCTCTAGTAAATATCATAGAAAAAGCTCGAGTGTGGTAGATCCTAGATTATTATATATAATTTTAAGTCTTTCATTTCTCTAGTTTTTTAAATTATGTAATATATAATAAAAATATATAAAAAATGTTAAATATATTATGGAAATTTAAAAAATTATTTAACATTTTTCTTTATATTTTAAACTAAGTTTTAAAAAAAGTAAAATCCCGTAATTTATATTAATATGCGTGATTTTGAAATCATTGGATGCCCTTCTACTCACCCTTACTGTGTAGTTGTTCAACGAATCAAAGAAAAGAACTGCTCCCCAGACCTTCACAAGCCAGTTTAGAGCACGTCTGTCATGAAGCAAACTCCACAGTAGACTCACTGGATGGCTGGTTACGCCAAGGAGCTTTTATTTTAATTTTAAAAATTAACAAAAAAAATTAAAACTAAAAGGCATATACATAGCACATAACTCTTTATTATAAAAATTGATTTAGAATTCTCTGATTTTTATAATTCATGCAAGAAATTTCTAGCTTCAGTTAACTTTTAGGTTAAATATAACATTTGGTCCCTATAATTTGATCATGGATGTAAGTTAGTCCCTTTAGTTTCATTTTTGGTAATTTGGTCCCTATAATTTGCAAACCCTTGAAACTTAGTCCCTCCATGATAACACCATTCATTCTCATCCGATGCGGCTAACATTTTTGCCACTCAGACTCAATTTTTTTCAAATTGAATAAAAAAATTGATAAATAAAATTTGGTTCGAGGTCCCCCTTTTAACATTAGATGAAGCATACATTGAACCATGAGCGAAATTTGCACATGGTATCCCGATGCTAGTCTTTGATTTGTATATGTTTTGTTTATGTAATGATGAAGGTTGCAAGATGCTGGTTGTTGACACTAATCAATAATGATAATCAAGACAAGAGAATGATAATTAAGATAATAAAAATGATAAATAATTGTTTTTATTGACATTGAATTGAACAATTTCTAAAACTTATTTCAGAACATTATACTTCTTCACTTTTCATAAATTCCTTCAACAAAGAAATTTAAGGCAGATTATAATCTTTATATTATAATCTTGAAAATTGAAATTGAAGTGATTTTTTTTTTAAAACTTAGCAGCTAATGTTGATTCAAACCTGACTGGCACTCATAATCTGTATAGCTATTGAGAAAAAAAAAAGCATATATTTAATTAAAGGGATGAAACATTATTAGTAGTGAATTTATAATCCACTTAACAGGAGACATAAAGTAACATCCTATTTAATTTTGCAATATACTCACAGAGAAGGAAGATTTAGATTTGCATCAACGATTAATAGTGGAGCAGAACAGACTTTGTTGTTGACGTGATAAAAAAACATACAGTGCTGTTGAAGTACAAGATCTAGTTTAGTGTTAGATGTTTCTCTTGCAAACATAATTTTATAAGGTTTTGAGAAAATGGCTTCTTTAATTTGCTGCATTAGGCATCCGCACAATCAAATTTCATTTATCATTTTTTTTAAAAAAAAGTGGTGTATTAAGTTTAAAGATAACAAATGATGTAGATCTGACTTGCTAAAACCGTAATGATTATTAACAGTGTTAGGTTACAGGGACTAAGCTTCAAAAATTTACAAATTGTAAGGACTAAATTACCAAAAAAAACAAATCTATACGGATCAACTTATAATTATGATAAAAAAAGGTAAAAGATAAAATATTTTACAAGAATTAAAATTTTTATAATTAAAAAAAGTATCTACATATAGCCAAAATTTGTACATTTTAGTCAAAAATTAAATAATTAAATCATTCTCAATTATCTCTTACGTAAGTTTGAGCATAATCATTATTTATACTTAATTTTTAATTTAAAAGACTAAAATACCGTGAGCACCAAGACAGTATCTATAATAATAATATAGTTATATATAGTTATAAATATAATTATAAATACATAGCTAAACGAAATGAAGTTAAACCATCAAACCAACACTAGGTCCCAGAGCTTCGAATATTTCAGCATTATCTTCCTCTTGGATTTATGATCTATACCTCCAAATTAAGATGATTTAATATGATTTATGGTTGATTCTCCTTCAATAAATCAAAATTTGCATTTTTATATAAATAAATATTTACATTTAATATTTATTAATTTATTAAATTATATAATTATCTTTTTTTAATTTTTCACATAAATATTTTTTTATTATAATCAATCTTATTTGATACACTATCGAATATTAAATATAAATATCTCTTTTAATAAAAATTTAAATATAAATTTATTATATTATACCAGACTAATATATTTTATTAAATTTATCTTTGAATAAATTATATAATTATCTTTAAGATTATCCGTAAAAAAATATTGGGATCTCATGTTATAATTCGAATGTTATATTAAGGACAAAAAGGCAGGCCGTGCATTTATTATTACTATTAGTATTAGTGAGTGATAATGCATACATATCATTTTGATAATATCTTCTCTAAGAATATTTCGACTATTATTATCATTCATTCCATTTTTTTTAACAAGACACCTTTCATTAAAAAAAAAATTGTTTATGTACCCATTGAAAAATAGTATTCATTTCACACACCTTTCTCGTATAAAATTGCATTATAATTTTGAATTGCGATTTGACAAATTTTATATTATTGTAAATCTAATATAGAACAAAAGAGATTTTGTAAGGCAAGAGAAGAATAGTGTTTTCTGTTTGGGTACTGGGCTTAAACGACAGTGCATTTGACCATGAACATTACTATATTAATTATTAACCTAACCAAACCATGTGTTTTCATTCTATGCCTGAAACTTTTCCCCTAGAAAACCAAAAATATCTAGGACTGCTTTTATCCATGTCCACATCTTTCTCTTGATCAGAAATAAAATTCAATTTCAAACCCTTTTCTTATTGTCATATTTCAATTTTATAAATAAAAAAATTGAAATTTATTTTTACTGACTAACCAACAATTTAATTCTATGGTATACAGATAAGCATTTAAATGCATGGACGAGTCAACAAGCCTATTGGGTATTAAATGACTGAAAATAGACGAGTCCGACAAATTGAAAAGCTAAAACGTGACTCGCGCGGATTTATGATTCACGCTTTGAAGTGAAATATTTTCTTATATTTTAAAAAATATATTTCATTTATAATTTATTCAGATAAGCTTTTTTAACGTAAATTTTTTATTTTTTTAAATATAAATAAATATATCGTTTCTTGAACGCAAAACATTCAAAATCATGATTCAGACATGGTCCACTTCACACTATAAAATCTCTTATACTGAATCAAATAAACCACACAATTCATTTCTCGAAAGCCATCACCATACGTAGACACCACACTCGCCATAGAAACCTATGTTTCTGACGTGCACTCTAATTCCCCCACTCGTTCTCTTACCCCTCCCTCTCATATAAAAAACCCTACGTCCCTCTTCAATTCGCAGCCTGCACATTGATTTCCCCAGAGCACATATATCCTACAACATTATGACAACGAATTTTTCTCAGATTCCTGCAGAAACATTTTCCCTAGAACCAAACAGCCGGGCCACCGGTACTGGGAAAGAAGGTGATCATCATCATCGTCATCGTGGTCACGATGACATAAACGACTCGTCGTTGGGAGGACGAGAAAGGCTAAAGAGGCATCGAGAAGAGGTGGCGAGAGAGGTAGCGATACCGGAAAAATGGGGAAAGGAGCAGTTGCTGAAGGAGTGGATTGAGTATACGACATTTGATGCGTTTTTTGCTCCTCACAGATTGATCGTCGCTGCTCGTGACACGCTTGTTGCTGATGCACGTAAAGCCAAGTCTCAGAGATTAAGTCTTCACACTAGTTGCTAAATTAAATACATACATATATATATATATATATATGTATATGATTTATTTACTGTGTCTTTATATACATGTAGCAACAGTGCGTAATGCAACTGCTAATGGGGTCACTGAAGAAATCATCTTTGGATTTTTTTTTCCTTACGTAGTATTGTTTTCACATCATGATTAAGAAAAATAGAGATAGATTCCTTCATATGTTAGTCATTTAAGGGAAAAGAGAGAGTACAGAGGATGAAGAATTAAAGGCATGGATTGCAGCTAATCAGTATGCTTGTATAGTTCCTTATAAAAAATATAGAAATCAAATATATATATATATATATGTTTGTATATATTTCTCATTTCATTTTTTTCCAAATGTTATATATTAATTCTTCAAAAAAGTCTCGGAAAACAATTAAGTGGATATAAAAAATTACAAGAATACCAAAATGGAATAACCATAAGATAACATAGAAAAACTTTTGGGAAGAAAAAATCCATATCAAAGAAAATAAAGATAGATATGATAGTAACTCAACCAAATTAGTACATTTTCTTTATGTATAGTAGTATGAACCAAATTGGTGAGAGAAGAGCTTGATATCATGAAGAACTTAAAACATAATGTTGTAGCTAGTATTTTGATGTTTTATCAATTTTCTTTTGAAAATCAGCCATGATCTCTTTTGCTCTGCAATTAGACTTTGATAATTTCATGATTGGACTCTGTATAACATATATATATTCATTATTGGACTCTGTATAACATATATATTTTGCATACTAGAAAAGAAAAATAAATTTTAACCGCATAAATGATACTAATTAATTGGAGAAAAGAAAACTCTTAAAATAATAGAAGGTAACTCTCACAACGAAAGTAAGAGGAGAAAATTCTTATCTCATGAAAGAGAAAAAAAAACTCCATTCTCAATTCATAAAAATACAAAAAATTTCTCCATCTCTCTAAATGAGAGAGAGCAGAAACTACCTCAGATTAACCCATAGGAAACAAGCGAGAATTAATGCATGTGTATATGCATTTCTCATTTCATTTCACACCTATGTTTTTTCACATAAAAGCATTTAAAAGCTTAATAAATATAGGCTAATTAATTCACGCAAGAAAATATTTAAAAGATAAAAAAAATTAACTCTTTACTTTATATAAAATTTAAATTTTGTCTCATAGTTTCTTGTTATAATTTTATTTCTTATTTAAAAGATAAAAAAAATATTAACTCTTAACTCTTAGCTTTATTTTCTCATTAACCTAACAGCACCCCTTTGAAGAGAAGCCATTTCAACATAAAGAAATAGGAACATGTATCTGAAGAAGGCATGAGTAAAACATGATCAAAGTTCTTGAAAATTCAAAAGGGGAAGGAGAAGAATGTATACAATAACCCAAAATACAAAATCAATTGCAAAACTCAACAAAACTATGCTCATAAAAGATAAATAGAACACTTACAAAGTGAAGAAGTGTAGCAAAAAATCCAAGAAACCAGAAAAGCTTCGGATGCAAGCACAAAAACCTCCTCTGAAGAAAAGAAAAGGGGAGAAAGAAGCAAACAAGCTTTTTAAATCTCCCAATAGATGCGATACAAAAAGACACCAAAGGAAAAAGACCAAAAAGCCCTCATAAAAAATATACATCCCCCTTGAAAATTACTGTCACACCTTTAAAAATATCCTAACACGCACCTACATGCCCAATTTTCAAGATAGTCGCTTCATTTCCTTAGATGCGCACAAGACATGAAAGAACGTGAAGGGACAAGAAGCAACACAACCAGTTAGACGTGGTATGCTAGCCCTCTACAGTATGATGTCACCTTAAGACTAATGGACTCGATGAAATCACAATTAGGCACCTACCTGTTTAGTTAAGATAGGAGGTCACAAAGTAAAAATCGAGGCAAGATTCGCCCCGAACACAGGTGTTCACCTCCCAAACTATCTCGCCCTCGTGGCGAACTATGTACTTAGGGGATTAACAATAATACCAAATCTGACCCATTAGTGGAGATCACCCCAGTGGGTTTAGGTCACCCTCAATAGGACTTTACCATGGTTAGGGATCACCTAATGATGTCAACCACAAATTGCCACATGTCCATGCAGCACCTATAAATATAGCCACATCACTTAGTACTAGGTATCTCTACTGCATCTTCCTCAATGAGTTTTAAACATTCATGTAACTACAGTAAAAATTAAATTATTTGAAAAAATTCTTTAAATGAAAAAAATTGAATATTTCAATTTTTTATAAACTAAATTAAGGCAAGATATATCTTTGGAGAATCAAAACAATAATTGACTCAATATTTTATGATGGTAAACAACATTAAAAGTAAAAATAGACCCAAAAAAACTTGTTTTCTTTAACGTAATAGTTTAGGAATTTTTTTTTTAAATATCTAAGTTACGGTCAAGTGAAATAGATGAAGGAGAAAAATGAGATTTTTCAAAAACCTAGGTCCAAACATGCCCTTAGGACAAATAATTACTTCTTCTTGACTAAGTGTTAGATGAGTGGTAGAGAAAATAAGATTTAATTGATTGAGTTTTAGTTAAATTAATTAATCTTGATTAATTAGATTCATTATAAATATTATGAAAAAAATTTCTAAGATGAAAGAATAAATTTCTTAATATAATTGGGGTGTCCTTAGAAGCTTAACAATAAGGTTCCATTAAGATTGAAAGATGAAATGGAACATAAGACTAAATCAAATTAGATGTTAGGATTTATGTTGATGAATGACCTAAATTAATTGACCATTGGTGTGCTAATCCACTGGCTAAGATTTTTAGAAGATGGATGGTTAAGATTTATTCCTAATATAAGATATAAAAAAAAAAAAGAGAACATATAAAATTGCTCCTCTCTTATGTGGATGAAGGGGAAACTAGCAAACAAACACCTCTTTCTTGTTAAGATGTCAACCCAAGTCCTACATTGAAAACATACAAGATATTGATCTTGTATATAAGTGTTCACTTAACTCCATAAGATATGAGGCCTTTTAGGGAGAGCCCAAAAATAAATCCGTGAGGGTTTGGCCCAAAGCGAAACAATATTATACTAATGTAGAGTTAAGGTGATGTTTAACGGTCCTCACAAGTGGTATCAGAGCCTGGTTTAGATCAAGAAGACCGAGTTAAGTGGAAAGCCTCCCCGATATGAAAACCACGAGCTATGTGGTCCTTGGTTTGAAGGGAGGATTGTTGGAGTGTCAACCCAAGTCCTATATCGAAAACATACAAGATATTGATTTTGTATATTAGTATTCACTTAACTCCATTAGATATGAGGCCTTTTGGGGAGAGCCCAAAAAGCAAATCCATGAGGGCTTGACCCAAAGCGGACAATATCATACTAATGTGGAGTTAAGGTGATATCTAGTAGTCCTCATATCTCTTGCATGGATGAAGGGGAGATGCCTTAAATGGACACTTCGTGGCTAGGGTGTGAGGAGGAGAAAGTGGACAGAGAGAGGAAAAGAAAAGAGGGATAGAAAGAGGAAAGAAACCGTAAGAGAAAATGATCATGAAAGAGGAAGAAGAAGTAGGGGAAGAAGGAAGAAGAAGAAAGACTAAAAAGGAAATAAACTAGGAAGACAAATTTTGCTAAGGAACCTAGGTAAGATAATCTACATTTTTGTGCACTTCTTTCCATATTTTAATATCTTCTTCACCTTCAATCCGAAATCTCAATGAATGATTGTGTTTGGACAGAATTTTTCTTGCAATGAGTATTCCAAAAAATGGTGAAATGTTTACATGTCCCAATCTATGCTTAAAATGGCCAAAATGAGTGATTTTCATGGAATTAGGGATAAATTATAATTTCTAAAAATTTTTTGTGGCTGTTATAATTGTTGGAACTCATTATGCTGTTGGAAATTTCAAAACTTAGGTGGTGAAAATGAATTTATGGGAAAAAAAACCATATGAAACCATGAATTTGGGTTAATAGGGACCAAATGCAATTTTGGAAAATTTTGGGTAATGAATGAAAGCTCGAAAAAAAAAACTTGAATTTTTATGATTTGTGGGTATTTTGAGGCTTCAATATGAATATGGGAAATTTTGGGAACTTCCTAAGGTCTTTTTCGAATTTAAAGAATAGAAAGGACTAAATTGCAAAGATTAGGAATTTCTGGGGAAAATAGTGTAAAACAAATAAATTTGGGGTGTTTCTGTGTTTATAAACTATAAAATGATATCTGAATAAATTGGGGGATATTTGAACGTGTTTAGAGGTGATTTAGAAAATAAGATAGATTTAGGGACTAAAACAAAAATAATTTCATATTTAGGGTTAATTCTGAAAATTATAAAATTTCTGGAGATCTGATAATTACTGCACTTTATTGTAGTAAGGGGAAATAATTCAGTAATTAACTCCATAAATTGGTAAAATTATAAAGTTGACATCCTTAGGGACTACAATGTAATTTTTGTAAAATTTATGTAGTGAATGAAAATCTGGTAAATATGTGAAAGGATGTTCTTATTAGATGTTTTGAGGGTACTATATAAATTTGGCTAATTTTGAGACTTCTCAAGAGTGTATTTTGAATTTTAGAAAGTAAAGGGATTAAATTGAAATTTTCATAAAACTTGGAGAAACTGGGAAACTTGCATAAATTCTAGATTGCAACATAAACAATAGACTGAGTAGAAGTTGGAAAAAGGAGAAAATTTTAAGCCTTATAAGATAATTTAATAAAGATTTACCTATAAAAAAGATTAAAATATAAAAATAAGAAATTTGGAAAAATTATGTAAATACTATAAATTTAGGGTAATTGGACAGATTTAGATAAAATAACAATAAATTACTGGGATATAATTATAAATTTCGAAGATCATGAGGAAATAATGAAAATTTAACAAAGGAAAGACTAAAATGAAAGAATGGGGGCCACATTATAAATTTAATAAATTTAGGGGTTAAAAATATAAGTTAATGTTTGTGTAGTTTAATCAGTTTAAATGATATATAAATGACCATAGTGAGGGTTTTTATAACACCCCCAATTTCAAAGCCATATTTAAAATATTATTTATTGAAAAATCCTTCACTTAAGAAACTGGCGTGTTATATACACTTCTATCCTTTATTTCTTACCTGAGTTCTTTAAATATCCATTTATAGTATACATTTCATTAGGTTCGGATCCTTACTCAGGTATCATATCAATTATCAATACAGCGGAAGTCTAATAATCATACACCATAATCCATAAAAATTCAGGATAAATTTAAACTTTTTCCTTTACATACATTTACATCCAGTTCAACGTGACAACGTTGTTACATATACTGCAGGATATATGTAGTTTTCTTGCTTTCATATGGTAAGGAGGCAACAAACCTGCCACTCATACCCTTTTTAACTATTTTTCATAAATCTGATATGTATGCCTTACATATCCATATACTTATATGTATTTCTAGCATAATATATATCATTCCATTTCTTGGGATGGGTAGCTAATCCCTTCTGTCTTGTAGTACCATAATGGTCCTAGTCATCTGATACATACCAGAAAATAATGAGAAAATAATTTCTCAGTAGCTACGCATTCCACATTTCATTTCTGAGCTATGGTATGTACCACCGTATGGGTACGGAAAACAATTTACATTCCTTATTCTTAAATTCCATCATTTCTAGGAAATGCTATAAATAAACCAGTCAGCTGTATAGGATGAAGTTTATGAGGTATATCAATAATATATCAGTTATAAAATAAAAACAGTATCAATTTCAGTCACAATCATAGTTCACCATATACCGTTTAGTACCATAATCAGGAAAGTACATTCATTAAATTTCCATTCAGCCATAGATAATTTAGGAGAAACAACATTTACCATTCATGGAAAACTGCATTATTTATAAGGAAAATAAACATTCACATTTGGCTAAAAGCCATATTTTCAATTCAGAGACACAAGAGTATCGGAGTATAAATTACTCCACATACTACAGCGTGCATGAATGAGATAGCCGCTCTATCAAGTGTGTGACAATTCTGCCACTGGTACATCTGAGGCGTCCCTCAGTGGATCCGAGTACCCATTCACATTCAGTGATCATGTCATAAAGACAGATCTAAGTGGGAATTTCTCCCAGGGTTCAGTCAAACTAAGCTCATGGAATCACTGTTATTCACACAGATCATCTTCTCCCCGCTTTATGGGTGGTTCATGATGCCATAGATCACCACAACCTACATTATGGATCATTTCCCAGTATGCTATTTCCTATATATGTCAACTAGGATGATTAGGCTTAATCCCATAATTTTGCCAAATTCTAAGTAAATGTCCCCTGTTCAATTGGCCATCTAGGTTACACTAACTTAGAATTCATAATCATCACAGCGTTTTCGAAATTCTTTCATTCCGAGCGGATGTTTCACCATCCAAATTTATGATACAACCGTGGAATGTCCAACGGCCGTCCCATACCGACAATTGGTCACTCGGTTATAAGCCTATCTATCCTAGAACATATATTGGAATTACTTCCTCTATGTTTCTCTTTATTGAACATTCAAATATTTTCCTTCCATTCAATGTTTTCCAATACCATGCTATGTTTTTCCTTATCTATGTCATAAATCAATCCTTTTCTTTCCTCATTCATGATGATACTATCATTCTCACTTTCTAAAGAGTAAACCTTTAAATCTCAATAACAATTCCATTCTTGAATTTGTATAAAATGGAAGGTTCATTCTTGGTCAAGAGAAATCCTTAAGAAATTTAAGATTTTCATACTTAACAATTTCTATTTGTCACTCTTGCCATATAATAAGCAAAATAAATTTTACTTTTCCTTCCCATTTACACTAAATTCCCTTTTCACATTTTATTGCATTTAAAGGGTTTCAAAGTTGAACCTTTTTCATTTCCTACTTATTATTCCATTTTCCCCCTTTCTCACCTAATTATACATACCCAAGGTGTGTATAATCATTGTCTCCCACACTTAAACATGCACACAAATTGCTAGAATTGCCAAGATTGCACAAAATATTCATTAAAATTTAATTGCAACGTCATATTATTTCCTTTGTATACTTTGACCAATTTCATTACATTTTTGTACAAGATTTTCCATAAATATTTCTATGTCCTAAAATTGGTCAAGTAGGCTACATGAAATTTAATGGGATCATTTTGCATAAAAATAATTGCCAATTAATCTTGTTTCAACCAAGACACACACATAGAAATTTTAGCACACTTTCTTCACCAAAAACATGTATACTCTTGGTCAAGGTGGGATTTTTAGGCAAAATTGGGCATTTCAACCAATTGACAATTATTCTACCCTCCATTGGCCATAACTTGAATTACCAATAAGCTAATTTAAAATTTTTCAAACAATTTTCAAAATATCATTTTGCTAGCTATGGCCTAAAGAGGCATTTTGTGCAAAAATCATCATTTTTCATATAATCATTTCTTTAATCCCATTTTCATCATCTATAAACCATCAATCACCATCTATCCATAACAATCAAGGCAAAACAAACAATTTGGCATGACATTCATGAATTTGGGGTTTTAGGGCAAATGAAACAAAATTGGGAAATGAACATAAACACTTTCATAATTGAAATTAACCATCACAAACAACTCCATACTACTTTCTAAGCATTAATCCATAGAAATTTTGAGAATTTAAGAATGTAAACTTAAAAACATCACTATTCATGTACTGTTCATTCAGCCATGAAAATCTCAAAAGCTTGGAAAAATCCATTAAAACATGAAATAAGTGATGAAAGAATGCTAAGCTACCTTGATTTGCAATTTTTGGTGGATAAACCTTGAAGTCTCCTTGCTTTTTCTCCCTTTTCTCCCTTATGAAGCCTATGTTATTTCTCCTTCCAAAAACCTTCACGTCGTCTTTGCTAAGGAGGAGAAGAAGAAGTAGTGTAACTTATTTAAATTGGCTAATATGACCATTTTGCCCTTGGTGGCAAAATGACCAAAATACCCTTCACTCTTTCCTTCTTAAAACCTTGACATGTAAGGGTATTTTAGAATTTTTAAAGTGTTTCTTTAGGTAAAATTTTCCTTATGTCCTTGTGATGAAATTACCCTTTACCCTTGGTGTCAAAATTACCATTTTGCCCTTCATGGTAAAATGACCATTTTACCCCTCTTAAGTCTTGGGACCAAATTTTTTTTTTTTTTTTGAAAAATTTTGGAAAAATATTCTAGAGGCAAAATCATAATTTTCCAGATAAAAATTAGTCATTTTATCTGATAAATAAATATTTTATTCTTATTTTCAGATAAAATTTTGACCGTTTTGCCCATAAATATTTTTCTGGTAGCATTCATGACATTGGCACCATTTTCAAACCTCATAATTGTGTGCCATAAATGTACCTCAATTTGCGTGCTTACTATCAGGATATTTTGTGAAACAAATTTCCTTTCATTTTAGTCCCTAATCATTTCCTTTCAGTTTAGTCCTTCCTTTGTTTAAGGTAATACAAAATAATTTTTAGACTATTTTCAATGCATAAAAATATTTAGTCTAGGATTCTAAGACATACCTGATATCATAGAATTGAGGATATTACAATTCTCCCCTCCTTAAAAAATTTCGTCCTCGAAATTTGCTATATCATCAATTGAATAGTTCAGGAAAATTATTTTGCATGTCCTCCTCTTTCTCCCATGTGGCCTCTTGCGGCGACAACGAATCCCATAACACTTTTACCAAAGGTATGGTCTTATTTCTCAAGTGTTTGACATCAGTACCAATGATTTGTATAGGTTTAGGTTGATAAGTTAAGTTTTCTTTTAACTGTATCATACTGGCGTCAAGAATATGGGATGGGTCGAAAATATACTTTCGGAGTTGTGACACATGGAATACATCATGTAAATTTGACAAGGAAGGTGGTAAAGCTATCTGATAGGTTGATGGACCAACTTTATTTAAAATTTGAAAAGGTCCAATGTACCTTGGACTCAACTTACAGGATTTAATAGCTCTACCTATACCAGTTGGGGATACTTTTAAAAATACATGGTTTCCTTCGTCAAATTCCAATGGTCTCCTTCTTTTATCGGCATAACTTTTCTGTCTATCCTGAGCCTTGGCCATTTTCTCCCTAATCATCTTGATTTGGTCAGTGGTCTGTTGTACCAATTCGCCCTAACATCTGTCTTTCTCTATTTCAAACCAAAGAAACAGGTGATCTACATTTACGCCATACAAGGCCTCATAAGGTGCCATACCTATCTTTGGAGTGATAACTATTATTATAAGAAAATTCTATCAAAGATAAATTCCTATCCCAGCTCCCCTTTTGCTCTAATGTACAGGCCCTAAGCATGTCCTCTAGAGTTTGAATGGTTCTTTCGATGCGCCCATCGATCGAGGGTGATAAGCGATCGAAACTTAATTTAGTTCCAAAGGCTTCTTGTAACGCCTTCCAAAATCTAGAAGTGAACCTAGGGTCTCTATCTGAAACTATACTAGTAGGAATACCATGAAGTCTTATAATTTCTTGTATATATATCCGAGCTAATTTATCTAATGAGTAATTGATTTTGATTGGCAAGAAATGCGTGATTTTGTTAATCTGTCTACTATAACCCAAATGGCGTCATTTCTGATTGAGTTTTGGGTAAACCTACTACAAAGTCCATTGAAATCTTATCCCATTTCCATTCTGGGACTTCTAGAGGTTGTAATAGTCTGCAGAGGTTTCGATGTTCTATCTTTACTGTGACATATGAGACATCTAGCAACATACTCATTGTTTGCCTTTTCATACCAGGCCACCAAAAATTTTCTTTCAAATCTTGGTACATTTTTGTGGCTCTGGATGAATTGTATAATTGCTCTTGTGTGCTTCTTCTAATATCACCTCTCTCAATCCTCCAGATTTAGGAATGTACAATCTATCATGGTAGGTCATTACCCCATCAACTTCTTTCTTAAATTCCTTAAGATCTTTGGTGATTTAAGATATTCATCTTCTTTACGGGCTTCCAATATCCGAGTTCAAAGTATTTTCAATTGTTAACTCACTCAGACAAATTTTATCCGCAACACTATAGTGAACAAATTTAAGTTTCTAAACTTCTCTATCAGGCTCATTTCATTAACCATCATCTTAGCCATGTGTAGAGATTTTCTACTTAATGCATCTGCCACTACATTTGCCTTTCCAGGATGATATTTCAACTCAAAGTCATAATCTTTCAAAAATTCCATCCACCTTCTTTGCCTCATGTTTAACTCTTTCTGATCAAAAAGGTACTTAAGACTTTTATGGTCACTAAATACCTCAAATCTAGACCCATACAAATAATGCCGCAATATCTTTAAAGCAAATACTACTGACAATTCTAAGTCATGGGTAGGGTAGTTCTCTTCATGAGGTCTTAGCTGTCTTGAGGCATAGGCTATCACTCTTCTCTCTTGCATTAAGACCACGGCCTAAACCTTTCTTAGATGCATCACAATATATCTCAAAGGCCCTAAAGGATCAAGCAATCCTTAATCTTGGTGCGATGGTCAATTTTTCTTTCAGGGTTTGAAAGCTATGTTCACATTTAGAATCCCATATAAATTGAACATTCTTCTGGTCAACTTAGTTAAAGGTAAAGCTATCTGTGAAAATTCCTGAATAAACCTCCTGTAGTACCCTGCTAACCCAAGAAAACTACGAATCTCTGTTACTGTTGAGGGTTTCTCCCATTTCATCACTGCTTCAGTTTTACTAGGTTCTACTGAAACTCTTTCTTTACTGTTCACATGTCCCCAAAATTTCACTTCTTCTAACCAGAACTCACACTTTGACAATTTTGCATATAATCGTATTTCTCTCAACACTTGTAATACCATCCTTAAATGTTGAGCATGCTCTTGTCTATTTTGGAATACACAAGAATATCATCAATGAACACTACCACGAACTGATCTAGGTAGGGTCTAAAGATGCGATTCATATAATCCATGAAAATAAATTTGGAGCATTAGTCAATCCAAATGGCATTACCAAAAATTCATAGTGTCCATATCTGGTTCGAAAAGCTGTCTTAGGGACATCCTCACTTCTCACTCTTATCTGGTGGTAACCTGACCTTAAGTCAATCTTAGAGAATATTGTGGCTCCTCTCAATTGATCTAACAGGTCATCTATCCTAGGAAGAGGATATTTATTCTTTATGGTTACTTTATTTAATTGTGTGTAATCTATACATAATCTTAGACTCCCATCCTTCTTTTCACAAATAATACAGGTGCTCCCCACGGTGAAGAACTAGGCCTAATAAATTGTTTTTCCAACAAATCTTCTATCTGTACCTTCAATTCTTTCAGTTCTAATGGGGACATCCTATAAGGAGCTATAGAAATCGGTCCCATTCCAGGAATCAAGTCTATAGAAAATTCTATTTCTCTTTCAGGTGGGAGACAAGAAATCTCATCTGGAAATACATCAGAAAATTCACAAACAATTGGAAGACTAGAAATGTCATGCTGATTTTCAGTCTCTGAAGAACATAGGAAACACATCCTCTGATTATTTTCATCAATTTTTTTCCTTTACTGGCATAGTGTCTATAAAAATCACAGTTCTAGTTGAACAATCCAAAATAACATTATTCATTGAAAGCCAATTCATACCAAGTATGACATCTAAATCTACTAAAGGCAAGCAGATAAGATCAATCATAAAAGGTTTACTTTCAATCATAACAGGACAATTCACACAAACCAAAGAGGTTAAGACTTTTTCTCCATTTGGGGTGGACACTGACAATTCATAAGGTAAAATAGTCATAGGCAAACTCAATTGGTCCACACATTTCAAAGAAATAAAGGAATGGGTAGCGCCAGAGTCATATAATCTGCTTAAAACAACATCTTTGATTAAGCAGTTACCTTTAATCGAGACCATCTGGTGAGCCACCTCTTTTCCCTTCAAAGTGAAAACCCTGCCTCTGGTGGTAGGTCTAGGATTCTCTGTTGGCTTGTTTTGTGTAGGGCACTCCTTTGCAAAATGCCCTGGTTTGCCACACTTGAAACATATGTTTTGTCTAACCAAAGAAGGCTTATTTCAGTGATTCTTACCACATTTAGGACAATTTGCGAGATATGGGCATGTTTATAGGTTTCTTTCCTTTACGGCCCTTGCAAACTTACTCCCTTTGTTTGGCACGAACCCCTGTGTCATTTTCCTTTTAAAAGACTGGGATCCTTGTTTTTCTTTATCCATCGCCGTCAATATCTCAGAAGATATCGGCATTTATTCACTAAAGTAGCAAAATCCCTAATTTCTTGGGATGCAACAACATTTCTCGATTCTAGATTGAGACTTCCTTCAAAATGCATTGCTTTCAGTGTCTCATCAGGTTTTGACTTAAGATAAGAGGAAAATTTGGAAAGCTCCTCAAATTTAGCCAAGTGGTGTTCAAAAGATGAGTTACCTTGCTTAATTTGCATAAACTCTATCTCTTTTGCATTTCTCAGGTTTTGGGGAAAGTATTTCTCTAGGAATACTTCCTTAAAAGATTCCCATGTAACTTGAATCTCTCTAGCTTCCATTAACTGTCTGCTCCCTTCCACGGTGCTCTGCCTCACCTTTTAGCATATAAATGGAATATGAAACTTTCTGTTCCTCTGTACTTTTAAATCTTGCAAAAATTTTCTCCAACTCACTTAGCCACTCTTCAGCTACCTTCGGATCATAACTTCCTCTAAATGAAGGAGGGTTTGCATTACGAAACTTCAGACCGACCTCCATTTCCATGATTCCTTCCCTGTTCATTTCCTACATTTTCATGGATATTCTTCTCATTATTTTGTCTTACCACTTCAGCTGTGGCGTCAGCTTGTCTATTAGTGGCAGCAGCTTGTTCCCTCATAGCATCTGCCATTCCCATTAGAGTTTGCATCACATCAGTCATGTTTGCATCTCCGCTCTGACCTGGTACATTGCTTCTCCTTTTGGGTGCCATCACTATTCTACAAAACAAACATCATTGAGGTGATCAGTCTCAACAATATAATATTTAATAGAAAGTAAATGACATCCAACGGAGCTACTATCTTTCCAAACCTAATTCTCCATTCCTCAAGTCAAACACAATTACAAGTCAGTCAAGCGCCTAGGTTCACCGACTAACTTGAATTAGTCTATCCCCGAGGAATCTACTCCTTTTCTACCTAGGAATCCGCTATGCTCGATACCAACAAATATAACACCCCAATTTCAAAGCCATATTTAAAATATTATTTATTGAAAAATCCTTCACTTAAGAAATTGGCGTGTTATATACACTTCTATCCTTTATTTCTTACCTGAGTTCTTTAAATATCCATTTATAGTATACATTTCATTAGGTTAGGATCCTTACTCGGGTATCATATCAATTATCAATACAATGAAGTCTAATAATCATACACCATAATCCATAAAAATTCAGGATAAATTTAAACTTTTTCCTTTACATACATTTACATCCAGTTCAACGTGACAACGTTGTTACATATCTTGCAGGATATATGTAGTTTTCTTGCTTTCATATGGTAAGGAGGCAACAAACACGCCACTCATACCCTTTTTAACTATTTTTCATAAACTCGATATGTATGCCTTACATATCCATATACTTATATGTATTTCTAGCATAATATATATCATTCCATTTCTTGGGATGGGTAGCTAATCCCTTCTGTCTTGTAGTACCATAATGGTCCTAGTCATCTGATACATACCAGAAAATAATGAGAAAATAATTTCTCAGTAGCTACGCATTCCACATTTCATTTCTGAGCTATGGTATGTACCACCGTATAGGTACGGAAAACAATTTACATTCCTTATTCTTAAATTCCATCATTTCTAGGAAATGCTATAAATAAACAGATCAATTGTATAGGATGAAGTTTATGAGGTATATCAATAATATATCAGTTATAAAATAAAAACAGATCAATTTAGATCACAATCATAGTTCACCATATACCGTTTAGTACCATAATCAGGAAAGTACATTCATTAAATTTCCATTCAGCCATAGATAATTTAGGAGAAACAACATTTACCATTCATGGAAAACTGCATTATTTATAAGGAAAATAAACATTCACATTTGGCTAAAAGCCATATTTTCAATTGAGAGACACAAGAGTATCGGAGTATAAATTACTCCACATACTACAGTGCATGAATGAGATAGCCGCTCTATCAAGTGTGTGACAATTACGCCTTTGGTACATCTGAGGCGTCCCTCAGTGGATCCAGATACCCATTCACATTCAGTGATCATGTCATAAAGACAGATCTAAGTGGGAATTTCTCCCAGGGTTGATCAAACTAAGCTCATGGAATCATTTGTTATTCACACAGATCATCTTCTCCCCGCTTTATGGGTGGTTCATGATGCCATAGATCACCACAACCTACATTATGGATCATTTCCCAGTATGCTATTTCCTATATATGTCAACTAGGATGATTAGGCTTAATCCCATAATTTTGCCAAATTCTAAGTAAATGTCCCCTGTTCAATTGGCCATCTAGGTTACACTAACTTAGAATTCATAATCATCACAGCGTTTTCGAAATTCTTTCATTCCGAGCGGATGTTTCACCATCCAAATTTATGATACAACCGTGGAATGTCCAACGGCCGTCCCATACCGACAATTGGTCACTCGGTTATAAGCCTATCTATCCTAGAACATATATTGGAATTACTTCCTCTATGTTTCTCTTTATTGAACATTCAAATATTTTCCTTCCATTCAATGTTTTCCAATACCATGCTATGTTTTTCCTTATCTATGTCATAAATCAATCCTTTTCTTTCCTCATTCATGATGATACTATCATTCTCACTTTCTAAAAAGAAAACCTTTAAATCTCAATAACAATTCCATTCTTGAATTTGTATAAAATGGAAGGTTCATTCTTGGTCAAGAGAAATCCTTAAGAAATTTAAGATTTTCATACTTAACAATTTCTATTTGTCACTCTTGCCATATAATAAGCAAAATAAATTTTACTTTTCCTTCCCATTTACACTAAATTCCCTTTTTCACATTTTATTGCATTTAAAGGGTTTCAAAGTTGAACCTTTTCCATTTCCTACTTATTATTCCATTTTCCCCCTTTCTCACCTAATTATACATACCCAAGGTGTGTATAATCATTGTCTCTCCACACTTAAACATGCACACAAATTGCTAGAATTGCCAAGATTGCACAAAATATTCATTAAAATTTAATTGCAACGTCATATTATTTCCTTTGTATACTTTGACCAATTTCATTACATTTTTGTACAAGATTTTCCATAAATATTTCTATGTCCTAAAATTGGTCAAGTAGGCTACATGAAATTTAATGGGATCATTTTGCATAAAAATAATTGCCAATTAATCTTGTTTCAACCAAGACACACACATAGAAATTTTAGCACACTTTCTTCACCAAAAACATGTATACTCTTGGTCAAGGTGGGATTTTTAGGCAAAATTGGGCATTTCAACCAATTGACAATTATTCTACCCTCCATTGGCCATAACTTGAATTACCAATAAGCTAATTTAAAATTTTTCAAACAATTTTCAAAATATCATTTTGCTAGCTATGGCCTAAAGAGGCATTTTGTGCAAAAATCATCATTTTTCATATAATCATTTCTTTAATCCCATTTTCATCATCTATAAACCATCAATCACCATCTATCCATAACAATCAAGGCAAAACAAACAATTTGGCATGACATTCATGAATTTGGGGTTTTAGGGCAAATGAAACAAAATTGGGAAATGAACATAAACACTTTCATAATTGAAATTAACCATCACAAACAACTCCATACTACTTTCTAAGCATTAATCCATAGAAATTTTGAGAATTTAAGAATGTAAACTTAAAAACATCACTATTCATGTACTGTTCATTCAGCCATGAAAATCTCAAAAGCTTGGAAAAATCCATTAAAACATGAAATAAGTGATGAAAGAATGCTAAGCTACCTTGATTTGCAATTTTTGGTGGATAAACCTTGAAGTCTCCTTGCTTTTTCTCCCTTTTCTCCCTTATGAAGCCTATGTTATTTCTCCCTTCCAAAAACCTTCACGTCGTCTTTGCTAAGGAGGAGAAGAAGAAGTAGTGTAACTTATTTAAATTGGCTAATATGACCATTTTGCCCTTGGTGGCAAAATGACCAAAATACCCTTCACTCTTTCCTTCTTAAAACCTTGACATGTAAGGGTATTTTAGAATTTTTAAAGTGTTTCTTTAGGTAAAATTTTCCTTATGTCCTTGTGATGAAATTACCTTTTTACCCTTGGTGTCAAAATTACCATTTTGCCCTTCATGGTAAAATGACCATTTTACCCCTCTTAAGTCTTGGGACCAAATTTTTTTGTTTTTTTTTTTTTTTGAAAAATTTTGGAAAAATATTCTAGAGGCAAAATCATAATTTTCCAGATAAAAATTAGTCATTTTATCTGATAAATAAATATTTTATTCTTATTTTCAGATAAAATTTTGACCGTTTTGCCCATAAATATTTTTCTGGTAGCATTCATGACATTGGCACCATTTTCAAACCTCATAATTGTGTGCCATAAATGTACCTCAATTTGCGTGCTTACTATCAGGATATTTTGTGAAACAAATTTCCTTTCATTTTAGTCCCTAATCATTTCCTTTCAGTTTAGTCCTTCCTTTGTTTAAGGTAATACAAAATAATTTTTAGACTATTTTCAATGCATAAAAATATTTAGTCTAGGATTCTAAGACATACCTGATATCATAGAATTGAGGATATTACAGTTTTACTTCTTAATATGGGATTAAATTAGTTAAGTATAATTTTAAGTTAATAATACCTTAAATCAATATAGAGGTGAAGATGGAGCTAATGCGGTAGCTTTGTAAATGTAATCACATATGGGTGATTAATGGGTATGCTTGAGATATTGATGATAATAGAGATGACCAAATTTCTTTAATGATAACATGATACGATAAAGTGTATGAATGCATTGTTTTGAGAATAAGAATAAATTGAAGAAAAAACTTTTTTAAATGATATCGATTTAGAAAAAAATAGAAAATGATGAAAGATATGATTAAAATGTTGAATTTCTTGATTGTGTGCTAAGAGCTACGTTTGATTAGTAAAATGTGAAAATGTGTATTGACATGTGTATTGATAACAATGAATTTTCATTGTATTGCAAGGTTGTGATTACTATTGTCAAGACAAACCCAATGTTAAATGCATGATAAGGTCAATTAAGGTTGAAAAATCAACATCCAATATTCAAGAAGTTGAGGAGAATCCTAAAGTAGAGATAGGATACATTTCTATATGTGTTTAGTAGTCCAATAAGCATGTTCTAGACACTTTCTTTTGTTGTATTAGGTTGGATGCTCAATGAAATGCATATCTATTCATATAATTGAAACTGATGTCATTATTCATTGGTATGACTATCAATGATTATATGAATACAATTATAAATGGACTATCTCTCCATATTGGCATTTGTGATTATACTTACCCAACAAGGATAGATTGTGGAAATTGTAAAAAAATCAAGAAAATGATGTCAAGAGATCTTTACCTAACATATGTTTTATTTTGAAGTATTTAAGAGTAGATAATTTTAGGTAGTATGTGATCCCATGATTTATCTTATGTAAGTAATTAATTCTTGTTAACTCTGAAATTAGTTGATGTATATCAAGAGAAAGGGATTAAGTGGACTATCCCAAAGGCCTAAGGGACAGTTTATTTATATTGTCATTTTTCTCGTGATTCTAAATAAAATAAAAGATAATATATATTTAAGGTAATGAGATAAAAGAGTGGGGACATGATGATCCCAATGATGCTAGACTCGTGTATATACTAAGGACACTTTGGAGTTAGTGACCAAAAGTCAAAGGATCTAGATGTGCTCAATAAGTACTAGGAATGATATATGACAAAGGAAAAGTATTAAAAATATATGGCAAATAAATATAACCAGGTTATGTATGAACTAAGAAATTTATGAATTTAATTGGATATATTATTTGGCACTAACACATAACAATAACAAGATGTTCTAGTATATGCTTGTTGTATGTGTTATACTTTAAATGAACTTATATCTTATTAACATGTATACAAATGTTGTGTTAAAAAGTAACCATGAAAGGAAGAGTCACGGTGGTTAGTATCCCACGGCTAGGAGCTTTCACCATCATCCAAGCCATAAACACTGGTAGCTTAAATAGAAGTACCATCTTCTCCCCTCATGTGTGCTTAGGAGAATACTTGGATGATAAGTTAGGTCCTTTCGTTGCAATAATTTGCTTGAAGTAACTTTTAAGAAATTTATTATTTGTATGTGTGTATATTTATAAATAAAATGTTAAGAATATTATGCTCTTTATTATTTATTTTACTGTAATGTCCAAATAAAAAATACATATTTATATAACTTTTATTCAAATAAAAAGGAATAATTTACCTTCTTTTAAAGTAACATACTAACTTAAAAATAAATTTTAGAAAAATCACTATATAAATTTTTAAATAAATTCTTAAACTAAGTTGGAATGTTACACTTATTCTATTCTCTCAACCCTTTCAATTTCAAATACCAAGCAATACATGAAGGTAGGGCCTATCCAACAAAGAGCTGGATTTGCATTTGCATGTAGTGCCATTTGTTGAAAGAAATTTTTCTCATTTGGAACGAACCGGCTTACTCTATATGGCAAAAGTTAACAATCCAAGCATTCTTGATGTCATTCATCCATATTCAATTTTTTTTTAATCAGTTAAAATTAATTTCAAATTTAGATTTTAGAGTTTGTTTTGAAGTACAACAAATTATATCTTTGAAAAGATAAATCTTTTTGCTCACAGTCAATTGATACAACTTTGGACATTGGTATTAATATTTTATCATGAAATACAATTTATATATTTGAAATGAAAAAATTTGACTTAAGTCATAAAAATATTTATTTTAAAAAATTAATTTATTAGGTAAAAAGAAGTCATATACTTAAATATTATTTTATATATTTAATTATATCTAATATAAAATATATTATCAATGAACTCGAATCTTTTTTAAAATATTAAAAATTACATTAAATTAAAATAAATTTATGGGATACAAAATTAATTTTGAGACAAAAAAAAGTTGTTAGAACAGAAAGCCTTGTGTTATAGAATTATGGAGACGGGGGCATTAGAGACGAAGAATCTTTTGCGTTTTGCAGAAGCAAGTTTGAATAATAGATATGATTACCAAAAGAGTATGCGTATGTGCATGTGATGCAGATGATGATGATAATGGTGAAGGTTGAGACAAGAATTTCTGGGGTCCATGCCCATGACCATGATCTTAAAAGTATGTGCACCCTCACATTCCCACAAAACTATTATTGCGATGATGTCCTTCTTCGCTCTTTCTTATGGTCTCTTACAGATTCCCCACCATTCCTCATTTAATTCTCTATTTTTCTCTCTTTACATTTTTCTTCTCTCTTCTATTTCTTATTCTTAATTAAACCTTAATAATAAATCATAATTAACAACCTTAATTACCTTGCCCCTTTCCTATTCATTTGGAAAATTTTTTATTAGTAATATTTAAAAAAAAAAGTATTTAAATGTCATTAGGAGGAGAGAAAAAAAAATAAAAAAGAGTGACTTTTTAATTTAGTGCATATCTACTTGTTACGTTCATTATAATACAATACATCACGTAGTTGCAATTTGGAGAGAAAAAAAAAAGAACTAAAATCAAAACATGCCTAGGGATTATTAAGGTGTGATTGCTTTTGCTGTTTTCTGTTTCTTATTTTTATTTTTACTGATAATAGAAAATATAACTGAAAATAAATTTGGTGAAATTTAACAAAAAATATTTTTTAAAAATATTTTTAAAAATAGACTGAAAATAGAAAATATCTAAAAGATGTTTTCAGAGTTTTTAAATAATAATCAATGTTATTTTTGTAATTTTTTAAGAAAGTAAATCTTTTAATCATATATGCTCTGTTTAAATTTTGTTCTATTCTTTTATTCTTTAAAATTATTTTATAAAATTAATTCTGAAAATTTATATTAATATTATTTTTATATATTTATATACATGTTATTTATAAAAAAATATTTTTTATTTTTTTATTTTATAAAATTAGATTTCAATACATCTTTTAATTATTTTATGTTTTATATTTTTAAAACATATATTATATTTTTTTATTTTTTGTTTGAAAATAATTATTCAAATATGTTTTTTTATTTTTCTATTTTTAAAACTAAAATAATTTTCAAAAACTGTAATCAAATCGGTCCATAAATATTATTATTTGATAATACTTATACTTAAAAATTAATAAAATATTACAATCATTTAAGTCATTTGACTTAAAAAATTAAATATAAACAAAATTTTAACTTTATATAGCAAACAAATTTTAAAAATTTAGAAATGAAAACTAATTTTAAACAATAAAAATAAAAACTAAAAACTAAAAATATTTTAACATATCAAACACACCCATAAAGTTTCGGTCAACACACAATAGTTCCATTTATTTTTGTCGGTATTCTTTTTTTAGTTAAACTCTAACATAATTTTCAGGCCCAAAAAAAACTCTAACATAATTTATTGGTTTTGCTTTTGCCTGCATTGAAAAAAAAGTGACGTGGCACGAGGTGAAACGCAGGATGGAGCAAACGGTTGAGATTACTCGGACATCACAGGTGTTAGACAGGGATCCAGAATTAGGTTTTGCGTTGTTGCTCTCTTCACTTGTGATCCAGCTCACTTCGTATTCTCCGCTCCCGCCCAAAGCACAGCTTCTTCCATTTCCCCTTTTTACTCTTTCATTGGCTCCTTCCCTTCATCTTTGTAAGCGGTCCAAATCTCATTCTCTGTTCATCTTTCTGGTCTGCTGTGAATGGTTCGCTCTCATTAGATCTTTTTTTATTTAGCGTTCTTGCTGCTATTCAAATCTCTATAACGTTGCTTTACAGTTTTAAATTGTTCGAGGCTGAGATAGACGTTAGTAACACTTGGGGCTTTATTCTTACTCTCTCTGCTTAGGGGACTATTTTCTGTTATGGGGTTTCCGTTGTCCTGTGCTTTTCTAATTATTTACATTTTCTTAATTTTTATTATCTATTTGTTTTGTGTGTTGGGCAGGTTGATATATACCCCATATGTGTTACACTTAAATTGTTTAAAAAATTGCAATTTTGCCAGATAGCTGTTATATGAATACTACCATATTAACTGCTTTCGAAAACTGAAAGTAAGAAAGGAAAAGTAAATCCTTGAAACGTGAATTTGCAGATTGCCATTTGCTTGGATAGCAGTGTTTTGTGATAGATTTGGCTGGCATTTACTGTTATGTTTTTGTTTCTTTACTATGACTACTGCTGGGCTAGGAATGCCATCTTCTTGATAGATTTTAATAGAAAGAAACAGACTTATAAGTATAACCTATTCTGACTTTATTAATGTTTATTTGTCGTTGATTTAGTGCTGCTGCTGCCTACTTGAGTTGCAATCCAGGGTCCATATTTTTAAATATTCAATTCATGCAATAGATTTTATGTGCCAAATTTAAAAGAATATTAACTTTGTTGAACATCAAGCTAATGAGTTTCCTTGACACGTAGGGATTGGTGAGGTCATTTTGTTAAAATAGCGATAATCTTGGAGCCTCGAGTGAAGAGCAGAGAGCCATTAGCTTGCCCTTCTCATAGTGCTCCATAAATCAACAGCCTTATAAAGCATGAATGGAAATGCTTCCATTCAATGAAAATTATGAAAGGCATAAATTTATATATACCATTGTATGAAGATAATTCACAATTTGCTTTAAGAAGTCTTTTACCCAGCTAGCCTAGAGGCCTTTGTAGTAGCGTCCTCTACTCTAGTTGGACAATGCTTGAAATGAAAAGGCTTACTATTATCATCTACAAGCATATTGGGTCTTACAGACTTTCCTTATCAAAATACCTCTAATGGAGGGAAGATGATGAGATATGATAGGTTGTAGTTTTAATGGATTTACTAGAGCGAAGCACAAAGAAACTGTAAAGTTACTGTTTGTTTAATCTGTGCATGTGAAATATGCCGGCTACCACATCGTAAGTGAATAACCTTTTTTTAAAAAATAAATATATATGCATTATTTGACTTCTTTACCAAATGGCGTTGGTTGCAATGTAGGGCTAGTGATTATTTATAGCGGTATTTGTCTTCTTTTTATGTTGGTCAGAAGGTTATAATTATTTAATGAATGTATTAGTCTTGCAATGTTAGTCTTATAGGACTTCATGACTTCAATTTCCAATGTTTATTCATATATGGTCTATTTCTATTCCTAGACAGTCATTGGTACTTAAAAAGATTACATTAGTGAAATGATTCAATTTCAAGGTAAAGCATGTCAACCATTGCAAGTGTGAAGGTTTCCCCTCACTGCATGTTTCAAACTGCACGCCATAACCAATTCACCAGTGTCTTAGTGAAGCACCCTTCCTCTCTTGGATCTGTGAAGAGTGTCTCCAGAACTTTCGGGTTGAAATCATCCCCATTGTACAGAGCAACTGCCATGGCTTCATACAAAGTTAAACTGATTGATCCAGATGGACAAGAGAATGAGTTTGAGGCCCCTGATGATAGTTACATCCTAGATTCAGCAGAAAGTGCTGGAATTGAGCTGCCTTATTCATGCAAGGCAGGAGCATGCTCTACCTGTGCAGGGAAGATAGTTTCTGGTTCAGTGGATCAATCTGATGGCTCATTCCTTGATGACAATCAAATAAAGGAAGGTTATGTGCTAACCTGCGTCTCCTATCCAACTTCAGACTGTGTAATTCATACTCATAAGGAAAGCGATCTCTATTGAGAACTGCTGGCTAGAAATTTGAAAGCAGGTGAAAGCAAAACCTGCAAGTTCTGCATTTCAATTTGGGTGTACTTGTGTGCTAGGAACGTTCAGCCAATTGGCAGTATGTTGCATATTAGATCTTTCGGGTTCTGGAATTGTCGGTGATTTAGGATGATGAATATTTGTGCCGGGAAGCCTGGTTATATTCAGTTGATAAACACCTCACATCAATTGACAAGAAAGTAGAATGATATTTGTAATAAAATAAATCACTACATTGTGAATGAAGATTGTTAGACTCACGTTTGAGGTGACATTATTATTCATAGAGATCTTACTTTAAAACCAGAATTTCCACTCGTGTGACCAATTTATTATGACCGAACGAGGAGAACGGAGAATGAAGCAAGATTAGATGAGACCAAACTGAAATTGATCTTTGAAGTAGAAGATTAACACTTTCAAAATAGGCTAGAGATTGTGAGTTGGTTCATTTAGCTTATTTAATAGGCAAGTATGGGTTTCTTCTATATAGCAAGCGACATGGGCAAAAATTCTCTCTAATTTTTTAAGAAAATTAATTGTGTTAATTTATGAGAGAAATATTAAAAAATATAGAAAAGTTTTAATTCATACAAAATGAATTTTTAATTTATTTCTCTATTTAATAGGCTAATTTAAGATGGTCGGATTAGTCAAATGATGGGGATTGTATTGATATTTTACGCAGGATAATACAATATCACAAGCAATAATCGAATTGCCGTTTGCTAAATCCGAAGTGCGAGATGAAGGTGGATTTGCGTGTTATTATTGCCCTTTTTAACAACGGACACGTCAAGCTGATGTTGA
Source organism: Senna siamea (assembly GCA_031216115.1). NCBI lineage: Eukaryota > Viridiplantae > Streptophyta > Magnoliopsida > Fabales > Fabaceae > Senna > Senna siamea. The sequence goes on from CM062356.1 coordinate 20,010,716, forward strand.
TAGCAGTACTGACCTTTTTTGTATCTTAAGCAACATTATCAAAAAGATCGTACTTTTATAAGTTTCAAGTTTAGTTGGGACAATACTGACTGGCCGGACCAACAAGCTGTATAATTATGATTGACATATCAATTTAATATTATCCCAGATAAAAAATTTAAAATTTTTAATCAAATAAAGTAAATTATATAGCAGATAAATTCATAGGTTGTTGGCATCGTTATTAGACCCTTTTGTCAATGCCCACAAATTTGAACGTTGATTTCAATTTAAGGGGTGACGATGACCGCGATCAACTAGAAAGGTGATTGCTTTGCTTTATGCTGAATCCACAGTGCAAATAAGTGTTTATCCCCTCCTTTACAAAAAAGTTACTTTTATCTATCTAAAATTAATTTAGGATTAAATTTATACATAATTATTTGTTTTTATTATCAAAATTTTTAAATAAAATAAAATATATAAAAAAATTTTAAAAAATAAATTATATATATAAATTTTTATTAAAAAATTTAATAAAAATTATACATAAATTTTTTATTAATTTATACTTACCTCGCTTTGAATTTGATGGCATTATAATTATTATATTTTTAATTTTAAAAATTATATTCAAAATTTCTGAAATTTGATATTATGATATACAGATCTCTCCTATAATTTCTTTTTTTGTTAGTAAGATTATTATTTTATATATTATATATTTATTTTAAAAACAATAAACTTTTTAATATATTTTACAAATCTTAAATTAAAAATTAATATAATTTAATTATATTTACTGATATATATAAATAAAATTAAAATCTTATTTCATACAAAAATATTTTTATTAACCAAAAAATTAAAATATAAGTTTATTTTTTAAAATAAAAAAGTAATTAACATATTTGATTTATTAATTTTAAAGAGATAACAGGGAGAGTTTGCAGTTGCACTCGCCGATGCAAACTCTCTTCCCCCTCTCTCTATTTATATTTTAAAATTAAAAAGATATAAAAAAAATTTTAAAAAAAATTGAATGGCTAATGAGAATTTTAAAACATTACACTTTCATCTCATTTATTTTAAAAACTTATAATTTATTTTGAAAGATTAAAAAAACTTAATCTTATTAATTTTGATTAAAATACTTTTAATAATATTATAAAAATTTTAAAAATATTATAATTTATTATAAAATATATTTTTAAAAATTATAATATTTTATTATTATATATTTTGACTTGAAAATATTTTTTATATAGTGAAATTTATATTTAATTATATAAATAATAAACATAATTAAAATAAATAAAATTATAAAATTTTTGTTTAAAAATATAATTTATCCTATTTAAAAAGTTGAAGGTGGTAGTAGCATTGCGCTCATTTTGAATGGCAAGGCCAACAATTTGATTTTGTAGGTTTGGTCATATTCATAAATGCGTAAGAGTAGATCTCAATTTGAGGCTCTAGTTGCGTAGATCCAAATTGAGAATCCAGCCCTGTTTTCAGAAAATTTGTCCTCATTCCGCAAACCCAGATTCACACCCACACGTGCCATCACTCTGCTGTCACCTCCACTTTCAGAAAATGGCGCTGCTCCACACGTGGCTCCACTCAGATTCCCATCTTCATTAACATAATTTCATTTATATATATATATATATATATATATTTCTACTTCATTAAATTAATTAATTTTTCTAGTCATCTCGTTAATCAGCTCTTTCTCTCTCGTTATATTTTATAGCCTATAGAACTCTTTTGATATTTAACTTCGCTTATTTTCCAAAACATTCTGACCTTTTTATTTTTATTGTTTATTGAGTTTATGTTTGTTTGATGCATTCTACTCTTTTGATGAAACTCTTACTCAAAAGTAATGCGTAATTGTGATGCAAATTAAAATATATATATATATATATATATATATTGTAATTCTATTTGCAATATAACAATATTTAAATATCTTTATTTTGAAAAAGAATTAATTTTGACAAAATAAATGATAGAATTTTTTTCATAGTATGTACATCAAAATATTGGAAAACTTCGAATAAAATTTGTTGAAAAAGATATTATAATTTAATAATTTTTTAATTAAAAAATAATGATAGTATATAAAAAAAATATAAAACAATCAATTTTTTTCCACCCCTTCTTCTTTTTACTTTTACAAAAAATAATTACAATTTTTCATACATTTTTTCTCTTTATTTTTTTATTTTTTATAAGTATATTTATGTTAGAATTAATTTTGTTCAAAAAAAATTTTATACTAAATATAATTATTTATTTTATCAAAAATTTAAATATTAATTTTACACATTATTTTTTATCAAAATTATGTTTATTAAATGTTAATTAATTTAATTTAAATTAAAAAAAATAATATAATTAAGATAAAATTCTTTCAATAAAAATTTTTTATATACAAAACTTAAATTTATAATTTTATTTAAAAAATAAAATATTTATCGATAATTAGTAGTTTTACACTTTACACGTAACTAACTCTTATCTGCATGGAGAGATAAATTGAGAAGTTAGTGAAAGGTATATTAACAGAAAAAGTGATTAAAAGTGAATCATGAATACAAACAATATAACAGAATCAGAGAAAAGAGTAAAGAGAAAAGAGGCTCTGTTTTTATATGAAAACAGTGTTGGTCAGCTTCACTTTCACAATATATATTTATATGTAATACGCGCACACACACACACACGTTATGAGGAGCTCTGTTAGGTGACTAACCTTACAATTTCTGGGTTTCTCACCCTGGGAGCGTAGTGATCTTATTTGGCTCTTATGGCCAACATCAGATCAGCAATCTCAAGCTTTTCTCCCTTTTTCAATGTGCTCTCTCTGCTTCTTCTCTTTACTTCGGGTTCGTTATTCTTCACTTTGTCTTTTTCTGCAGGATTCTATTTGATTCCAGGGAAAGTGGAGCAAATACATTCCTCCACTGATCTTTTTCTGTTCATTTCTTCTTCGTAACCGAACCTTCCAGCAGCCTTAATGAATTAGTGATAAGAACACAGTTCCATTTAGCTTCATGACAGAGAGTGATTGCAATGTGTGCTCAGAGGATTAAAAAAAACCAACAGTTTAGATTTCTGATTCTGTCCTTGTAATAAGCCTTTGTTGTGTTAGTATAAATTCCGATCTGATACTGGGATAGCCTGTTTTCACTATTTTCTTCAGAATGACCCTCTGCTAAATTTTTGATCACTTATTTACTGCTTTTGTCTCTAGGAGATTAATGTATACTCTTGAATGCCTGATTTTAATTAGACTATTTTTTGTTGCTGTAGTGATTTTTCTGGGTTGTCTTGGTTATGCAATTGTTGTTAAAACTAGACTGCTTTGAACATCTTAGAAACTTCTCAATATTTGAGTTCTAACTCTATTTTCAGACTGCTTAGTTCAAACCCAAGGCTATGGATTTGGAATTAACTACGGACAGATAGCCAACAATCTACCATCTCCCTCTCGCGTGGCTGTTCTTATAAATTCTCTTAACGTAAGCAGAATCAAACTCTACGATGCTGATCCGAATGTTCTACTTGCCTTCTCCAATTCCAATGTGGAATTTGTTATAGGACTTGGAAACGAGTATCTCCAAAGCATGGGAGATCAAGTCAAAGCTCAGACATGGATTCAACAGCATCTTCAACCTTACCTATCACGCACCAAAATCACTTGCATCACTGTTGGAAACGAGGTTTTCAACAGCAATGACACCCAGCTGATCTCAAACCTTCTCCCAGCAATGCAAAATGTCTATAATGCCCTTGTTAATCTTGGCCTAGATCAACAAGTTACTGTCACAAGTGCTCATTCTTTTAACATTTTATCCTATTCCTACCCTCCTTCTTCTGGGGTTTTCAGGCAAGATCTGATACAATATATCCAACCCCTTCTTAGCTTTCATTCTCTGATCAAATCACCCTTTCTCATCAATGCTTATCCTTTTTTTGCGTATAAGTATAACCCAAATGAGGTCCCTTTGAATTATGTACTGTTTCAGCCAAATCAAGGAATGACTGACCCAAATACAAATTTGCATTATGATAATATGCTGTTTGCTCAAATTGATGCAGTGTATTATGCCATTAAAGCTCTGGGACATACTGATATTGAGGTTAGGATTTCGGAGACTGGTTGGCCTTCTAAGGGTGACCCGGACGAGATAGGAGCTACGCCGGAGAATGCAGGAATATACAATAGCAATTTGGTGAAGATGATAGAGCAGAAGAGAGGCACACCTGCAAAACCATCGGTTCCAATTGATATCTATGTCTTTGCACTTTTTAATGAAAATTTGAAGCCTGGTCCTGCATCAGAGAGAAACTATGGCCTCTACTACCCTGATGGCACTCCAGTTTATAACATAGGATTACAGGGTTATCTACCTGATATGGTTATATCATCCAAGTCCAACGTAAGTAGACACATGATGTTATGTAATTCACCAAAATTTGCTGTCAAAATATTCATTTGCTAATGCACTTGTTTCTCTGATTCTGCAGGCTTTATCTGTCAATTTTCTCGTCTATATTGTTATTATTGCAGGCTTAATTAATTTATGCTTTGGAGCTTTCTAAATCGTGTTAAGTAGGGACTGTGAAGAGATCAAAGGAAATTTTGGGTTTCAGTAGGTCATTCTTTTGCATAAGGAAGTTAATGAAGGTGAGGAAAATTAATTGTCTCTTCATCTTTATTTGCAAGATTATTGGTACTTTGGCCATTAAGAATGTATTGATCCCCTACATACTAAGGATAGGATATGAATAAGCTCAGTCTTAGGTGCAAAAAGGAAAGCATATTTTTTACTGTCTAAGAAAATAGATCCTTATATGTTCAATTGTTCACGATTAGCTAGTCTACCAAAGATTGATAAATTAAATTTATTTTAAAATTTCTTATATAATAGTACTTTACAAATTAGAAGTCATATATATGAATGGGAAAAGTTTTGGAACCATACTGTGGAAGAATTCTGCCTGTCTGTCAATTGCTGTCCAAATTCAATATTATGCATGCACCAAGTGGACTCTTGTGCCTCAATAAACCAACCCAGTTTCTGACTAAAACCTTTTCTTTTCATTATTTATTAAAGATATGGAACGGTAATGGTTTTTCATCTTCCTCATCTCCCACTTGCAATATATCAAGTATTAGAATCTTCAACTGAATTCCTCGTCTTCAACTATACAAAAAAGTCCAAAAAATTAGGTTGCATCAGAGCATAAAAAAGCCATCGGAATCCACTATTCTCAAATTAAATGTTGTAGTATCATACTTGGATTTGTCCCATTCCATGCATTTCTATATTATAATCATGCCCACTTTCAAATAGGCTCATAGAATACAAATTCCCTTTTGTGTGAATTGCTCCGAGGTCAAACAACATGTTAAACAATTTAGTTGCGTATCAAACGCAGCCTGGTTTGGAATTTCTGCTTCTTTTTTGGACAGAAGGTGGATCTTGCATCAGCATGGCCCACACTCCGGACAAGATAAGATTGACAGATAATGCATTTCAGCTCAAAAAGTGATTGCTAGCTGCTTCCATAACTGATATTTTCGTGCATTAAACAGGCCTCCTTTTTTCTTCTTCTCATTTGGCCTTATGCTATTTATAGAACTTGAAACAAAATACTTTTACACCATGTTTGGCGCAAAAGTTCTTCATCTCAGCGATAACTTGTTCCTTCTTTTGTTTCTTTGTCGTACATAAGAAAGTTATTTTGATATTAATGTTGCTGAATCTTTGCAGGGAACAAAAGCAGTGCAACTTTTATTGGTTGGTAAATCCTGCACTTTACATAGATAGTCACAGCAGAAGTAGGTTGGAACATGGAATAGCTAAAACTATTCATAATTTCATACATTTTAATTGATTTCACAATTCAAGCAATAATCAAAGATCTGAGAAGTTGGAGATTGGATAAGGAGTATAGAAATTCTTTGATGGGACGTTAATAATAAATACAGAAATTAACTTATTGTAACACACAAGTTAGAAATACTACTGATGGGGTAGGCTTGTTCTGTTGTATATGTAAAACAGTGGAAGAAACTACATTGATTTATGAGCTAGACATTATGCTTTATATTTTCTCTCCAAACTAGCTAATAGCAATTTTTTGTTCCCATTTAGTTAGTGACTATACTATATATGGACACTCCAAAAAACAACACAGCCAAAATTGGCCCTTGTCAATAGTTTTGCCTTGATAATCATCCCAAACCAGCATATCATCAAATAACAGAATTTAAAAAATAAAAATAAAAAATAGAGTTTTAAAAACTTTGAAAGCAACAAGAGTTTTTTTAAAAAAATAAATAAAAAAGAATGAAAGATCCAAATAGAGATAGGGATTCCTCACTGGATAAAACGGTGCATAGTGAATACCATAAAAATCGTCTCTCGGATTGAGAAAAATAAAGAGAAAAAAAAAAAAAGAAATGGACTTGAAACTTTAAATTTGATATTTTTATTTAATTTAAATCTAAATCTAACTTTTTTAACCTTTAAATTAAAAAAAGTCAAAATTAGATTTCATTTTTTCTCTTTTCTTTATTTTCTTCAATTCAAAGGCAATAATATGTCATATGCACTAACAAATAAAAGTTATAATTGTACCATAACTTTTTCTCTTTTAAGAAAATTTATTTTTTGGTCATTATAAAATATTTGGTCTCCAAATTTTAAAAATATATAATTTGATTTACATTTTAAAAGTGCACATTTATTTTTTTATACTATTTTTTATTGATAGATCTCACAAGTAATGAGTTCAAAACTTTGAAGAAGTAAATTGTGCAATTTTTTTAATTAAAAACAACAAAATTAATTAAATGCATAAGTTTGGGCCTGAGCACGAGTGGAAGAAGAAAGCCCAAAATTTTAAGCCCAAAAATGTCATAATGGCGGGAAAGTCACCTATGGTAATTGCCAAATAGTAGTGTGTGCAAAAAGCATCGAGTCGAAGTGACACAGAAGAGAATGGGAGATACGGAGAAGGTGGTGCCGCAGACGGAGGAGCTACCGAGGGCTATCGTGCGCCGGGTGGTGAAGGATGAGCTCTCACGCTGTTCCAATGACGGAGATATTAACGTTCACAAAGACGCCCTTCTCGCTTTCTCGGAAAGCGCGCGGATCTTTATTCACTACCTTTCCGCAACGTAAGTGAAGTACTAAACTTTGAACCCTAATTTCTGCCTTCTCTGAAGTCTTCTCATGGTTTTCTTTCTTCTCTAGCGGCAATATGGGGTTTTGTAGTGAAATTTTCACTCACGTTTACATCATTCTCAAACCTAGTGAATTGAAGCCCCTTGTCCTCTGTGTTAGACAATGTAGGATTGATTTATGGCAGTTAATTAAGCTTGGAAAGTTGTAATTTAAGTTTGGATTCAACTTTGTCTCAAAATAGATTATCTTTTTCCTGTGAATATGATTATTGATGTTTAACAGCCAAAGGATTGATATTGGTAACCATTCTCGTTGCTTGGAAAATTCGAACATTTAGGTGAGCAATTCATGACATAAGCTGCCATACGTGTTTTCACTGATGGAGATTGTATGCGTACGAATTTCTCCCTAGTTTGGTGTGTTACATACTTGCATTCTTATCTGAAAAAAATATACTTTACATTTTTTAATACTGTGTGTGATTTAAAACAACTTGCAGGGCCAACGACATATGCAAAGAATCAAAGAGGCAGATAATAAACGCTGATGATGTATTTAAAGCTCTTGAAGAAACTGAGTATTCTGAATTTGTTCGGCCTCTAAAAGCTTCTCTTAAAGGTAACTCAACTTGTTTGATTTCCTGTCCGGTATTATTTCACCACAATATTTCATGCACTATTTAAAATTTGATCGCCCATCATTTTCTGAGGGTGCTAATGAGTTACTCTATGCTTTGAAATCCTGTATATAAATCTACTTAAAAAAAAAAATCCTGTCTACAGTTGTTTCTGCAATGTAAATCTTGTGGACAAAGATATGGAGAACTTATTTAAGATTTGGCATCCATTTATTTCTGAGGTGTGGTTTCTTCTGTTGAAATCAAGGAAGTTGTTTTGAATTTATATGGCTCCAATCTAGTTTGTCCTCTTTGTGGTTGTACTCTAACCTGTTCAAGATACTATGGTTACTTGTTAATTACTTTGGTGTTCACTGTGAAGCGAAATGAGCATATTGGATGAAAATTGGGTTAAGGCTTATTTGAAGAGGAATGGGAGAATCGATTATTTGATGCGAACATAATGTACGTGTAACATATGGATAGAAGAGGGGGTTACATTATTAGTAATCATATTGAGGAATTATATGTAAATGTCGTTGGACTTGTGTTTGCAATAGGTTAGACGGGTTATCTGGAAGAATTCATTTACTGCAGCTAACCTTACGATATTTCTTCATTTCTAATCAGAGTTTAGGAAGAAGAATGCTGGAACGAAAGCTGAGGCGTCAAATGGGAAAGACATGAAAAAGAAGAGAAAGTTGGAAGGTGACTCGTCTGATAAAGACGAAGGTGGTGGTGAACGCAAATGAAATGATACGAAGGAAGACAGCTGAAATTTTCATGACTGCCCAGTGCGTTATTTTAATGTTGACATTTGGATAGAATAGATGACACATTGTTAATTTGAATGCTGTGCTCGACCCTCGTCTTTCAATCTTTTCTACTTTTTATGCAATTCCGCTAGTAGATAGTTTGAACTGAGAATTGTGAGCTCAGAAATGAGTCGTTAAAATAAAACCGATGGGGGCGAGGGTACCTAAAGACGATGGACAACGGTTAACATGCATGGATTCGGAGTATGCCTCTAGACCATTGACAATATGGAGCCAAGTCATACAAATAGCTAATGAGCAAAATAATTTAGCAAACCAAGTGATTTCATTTCTAATCGGTTAAAATATTATCAACCAGGCCGTCAATAACATTTTTTATCATAATTGAGATTGAGAATTTGAGATTGATCACTTGCTTTCTAGATTAAGCATCACACCTAGTTTGAATACCAGAGCGCTTATCGGCAACTAAATTCCTGCAACGCTTGTGCTTGTATCTCGAATGCATAATATATTACTAGAACACAACGCAAATGGCTCTTGATGCATTTATGAAAAATAAACCAGCTGCTTGTGCTTTTACCCGAACAAATAAGTCTTACATCTGAGATTAGGGATCAACTATCAGCAAAGGAAGATCTCAGCTTACACAATATCCTTACATCCTATGTAATCGAGGCTGAACCTATCAAAATTGTGTATTTAATAAAAAATTATATAGCACGCATTACTAAATTAAACAATGATATGTTAGGACACCAAACATGCTTGACATTCAAGCGAGGGTGCTATAGCCTTCACATCTTTAACAGGACCATCTAATATGGGCGGTATCTACGCCCTTGGCCACTATCGTTGTGTCTTCCCTTGCTTGAGCTGCCACCGTTCCTGCTGCCACTCCCTCCACTATTCCTACCACCTCTATGATGTGAGGGTGGGGTTTGTGGCTGCACTCCTGGTTGTTGCCTGCGGAAGAAAATAAAGGCTCAGCCCGTTAGACACACTAATGCATGCAATTCTGCGTACTAGCATCTTAATTTTACATGCCACCTTGTCTACTTAGTTTCTTCTATTTGTTGTTCAGAATTGAGAAAGGGCACTATGGGAAATAGACCAAAAGTATGAGAGAGAGAGAGAGAGAGGAATAATTTATATTTCTACTTACAGGACATATCCTATTCGTCCATCAGGCAAGAGCATGGGCATCATGGCCATTCCAGTTGGAGTTGGACCCCTTCCATATATCATAGGCTGCAAAGGATACATCAGAATAACAGATTATGAATGATATCATAAATCAATGGCTTATTATACATACATGACATTTAAAATTGAAATTATAGTAGTCTACCGGTCTAGAAATAAAAAAGACGAATGCAATTCAATAAAGCTTTCAAACCTATCAAACCTAGGAGAGCTTTATAATCACACTATTTAACATCAAAGCAATGGCTTAAGTAAACACCAAATGAAAACCGCAGAGTGTTCTCCCCTCTTGGAACAAGCTAAAAAACATAAATATGCACACGTCACCTGAGCAAGACCTGCAGCACCATATCCTGCACCAAACCCACCATAGGCACCCCCAACCAAACCATAGCCAACGTTGGGTGGATAGCTTGGAAGCAATCCTGACTTCTGCGTATTTGATCCTCCAGACTTTTGATCAGACTGTGGCTTTGCTAGAGAGCACTCCAAAACCTGGCCTGAAATTAAAAACAAACTTAATCAACAATATTGACCAATATGTTTGTATTTAAATATATGCAATGGGGGTAAATAGTGGATTAAAAACTACCACTTAATTCATATCTTTCAGTGTTTTTGAGTGCCTTCATAGCACTTGACCTCTCCACGAAATGTACAAAACCAATTCTGTTCTTTTCCTGCCCAGACTTTGCTGGTGGCAGAACCACCTTGGTGATCTTCCCATGGTGTTCAAAAAGCTTCTTTAATTGGTCTTGAGTTACATCCTTAGGTAGGTTCTTCACATATACTGCCTTCACCTGTTCTCACATGCTTCAGAATTCACTAAATTCAATGTGTGGAGAGCAAGCACACTAGGTGTAAATGTTAACAAAGCAGCCATCTAAAGAATAAATCACCTAAAAGCTTATAAGATACAGTGCACCATCTACAAAGACCCCTATCAATCTATCATATTCAAGACCAAATAAGATCTACTATTGCAGCTAGACGTGCATGACAGATTTAGTAAAACTTTCTTTTATAAAAGATGAACATGGATGGAAGAGACATGTTACATAGAAAATACTTCCCTAGCAAAAAATACATTTCATATGATAATGCACTGTGTAGTAATTGGACTGCAGAGGAAGAAAGCAATCTACATCCAGAAACCAGCAATCAATAAATACTAGCTATGGTTGAAGACAATGGACAGCAGGTCAAGGACGCAATTGCAAGTAGGTGATAATTGGCTTCAATAGGTTTGAAGTAATTTTTCACCAGGGAGAGGTTTAGTTTCCACTATCATGAACAAACAAAGCCAAAAATCTGATATTTTACTTAACGATTATCAATCTGCTTCGATTTCCTTTAAATTAAGAAGTTTCACTATAAAGGATGATTATAAAATCTAATTAATAGCATTAGTACACCTAGACAGTCATATCTGATATGTACAATATCAATGGCCCCACCATAAGTTCAGACTTTTTATTATGTTGCCAATTTTCCTATCATATTAATCATAGTTACTCATATAACCAATTAAGCTTTAAATAAGGAAGATAGAATAAAAAATTCAAAACCTGAGATGAAGCAGAGGAATCCGCATTTTTAGGGTCAGCCCAGCTCACTGTTGGAGCATTGTCACCTAGTTTGAATTTTGGATTCATCATCTTTTGCCTTGAATATTCAGCACATGCATGATTATAATAGTCAATAAAAGCAAAGCCACGGTTATTGTTTGTGTTCTTCATATCCTGAAATGAAGAGGTGAGCAATAATAAAAACTTGGGCATCTAAACAAGGAAACTTAAATAATGCCACTATGTGCTTGCAGGTGTGCATGTGCATGCCTGTGAATCAATGAATGCAATGCAGGAATGATTATAATAAAAAAAAATGTGATGATTTAGGTATGAATGTAACTTAATCCCTAGATCTTTTTCTGAACATAATGAGAAAGCACAACAGCAAAGCATATACCTTGACTAGTTCTATAGTAGTAACTCCAGGCCCAATCTCAGTTACAACCTTCCTCAGATCCTCCTCTTTCCAGCTTCTAGGAACATTACCAATAAAAAGGCGGTGTTTTGCTTGAGATGTTGAACATTTTATCTTTTTACCCTGAGAAAATTGATAGTTGATAAAGTTAGCAGAAATTGCTATATTAGAAAGTAATATGCAAGTAGCAATACACATTTACACTTATCACTTGACAAGGAAAATCAGCTGTAAAGACATTGTATTACCTTAAATTCTGTATTATTCAGCTCATCAATGGCTTTAGAAGCCAATTCCACGCTTCTGAAGGTAACAAAAGCAAAGCCCTTATTTTCACTAGAATCTTTGCCTTTCATAATCCTAACCTGTTTTCATCAAACTCCATGTAAATGAGTGTATTTTTAAAAAAATAAAATAAAATAGAATTGTAAGCAAGGAACTTATAAATTTTGGCTTACCTCTGTAACTTCCCCAATAGACTCACAAAAAACCTTCAAATCGTCTGCAGAGGCATCATGGGGAATGCCACCAATGTATACTTCAGACCCATGAGGAGGAAGAGAAAGAAGTTCACCATGCTTTTTCTTTTCATCCGCATCTTCCACCTTTGCCTCATCACTACTAATGTTTTTCATGTCAGTTTCATTGGCATGGTCAGCATCATCTTCTTCCACTTCTTCAACCTCTTCCTCCTCTTCTTCTTCCACTTCCTCTTCTATCTCTTCCACTTCCTCTTCTTCTTCTTCTACTTCTTCATATTCGATTTCTTCTTCCATTGTTTCCTCAGGATCATTTTCTTCATCAAGATCAACCTTCTCATCAGACTCAACTGGCTTTTCAGGTTCAGAAGGCTTAGCACCCGATGAAGAATATGCATTTCCTCGTGGCATCTTATAGAACTAAGTAAACAAGCTTGTGAGGCAACTGTGAAGAAGGCACAGAGGCCAGAAGAATTCCTGGGAAGAAGTATACACATATCGAAAGGAGGACACAAAAGAAAGGCCAAAAAAGGAGTTGCAGCGAATGAATTCAGTGGAATCCGTGCAATGAGATGAGTTTTACAGGGTTGCAATGTGAAAGAACTTTACTAAAGGGACATTGATAACAAAACTAGCAGCATTGATAGGCAAGTAAAAGAGATTTGCAATACCAGAAAATGAAGGTGGTGCAAAGAAATGAAACTCTTGTAATCCAAAAGGGATTCATGTTTAAAAAGCATGTTGGTGAGTTCAAGACCTTAATAATCAGAAAGTCAAAGGGGGCAATGCCAACCCTCAAGTAAATCCAGAATTGTGGGAGCATCATATGCAAATATGAAACCAGAACTAACATAAGGAGATATATATTACATCACGTATATGCAAGGTGAACAACCAAAGTTACAAATAAGAGCCCAAGATTATATTTAGTCATTTTGAGATTATAGGAATGAGTGGCAGAACAAAAAGGAGAATCATCAAGCTACACAAGTGTCCAATGTCACAAAAATAATAGCAGTTTCCAAACAAAACGTACCAATCTGGGCACCTTCCTGCAATAAATTTACAGATAAGGACTGAGATCAGTTACACTGGCAAGTCACCAGGCCATGCTTAAACAGTAAATTGAAGTTTCAGAAAAGAAATAGGGATGACAGCGAATTTTTCAATCCAACTTGTCCACAAACAACATAGGGCACAACATTCTGGTTGATACACCATTCAGATAGAGTTATGAAACGAATCTTTGAGCATACAAGACTTGCCTTAGTTTCATTTGTTTTCTCCCCATCAAAGTAACATTAAAAGGATTTCCATCATCAAAACTTCCTAGATATAAGAATCCCTTCAGCTACATAACCATGCACTATATGCACCAGTACAGAACGATATCACAGAGAAAGACATAACTGAACAACTATTACACATTAAAGATTTACTAAATCCACGAGGTTAAATAATTAAGGGAGCTCAATCTAAAAACATCACAAGCACACAAATTGTAAAAAGGAGACTCCGAAACCAAGATAAACCATTAACAATGCTCAACAAAAGTAGTCGCGTTATTCTCCAAATTGGAATTCACAATTCGTCATAATCCTTACTTCAATAAGCTAGTCGTCACGTATATGATGACCACAACCTCGTGCGAAAAAGTGAGAATTCCATTGTGTGTACCAGTGCACGAGAGAGAGAGAGAGAGTACCTCAAGAAGCTCTCCACAAAAGGAAGGAATTGTAGCTACACAGCGCGAAGAGCTGAAACGAAAGCAAAACGAAGAAGAAAAAGCAAAGAGAGATAGGCAGATGGGGAAGGCAAAGATCCAAAAAATCCAGTTGGATACGAAATAGTATTAAATCTGAGAACTTTAAAGCAAACGTAACGAACCCTAGAAACCCTTTTTCTCAGATTCTTTTCACAAATTTTGTTGCCGCTCACACTGATAATGGTAAAACCGAGGACTAACCAAAATTACAGTTACAACTTACAACTTTTGTTAATGAATTTACGGCATGGACCATGAAAAATACTAATAAAAAATAATAATAAAAAAAATTGTATGTTAATTTTTTAAGATAATTTAGTGTCAAATATAATAAAAATAAAAGGTGAAAATTTATTTAATTGTATTCTCTCCCATAATTTTCTCTCTTATAATTTCTTGCTCTTCATATTTCATATCTCATAATATATACTTTAAGATATCAAAGAGACTAGACACATTAAATTTATATTATACTTAGAGTGTTTCTCTTTTTTATTTCTTGAATCATATAATATATAATATATACATATAAAAAAAATAAAATCTAAGAAAATGTAAGAATTTATTTAATTTATTATTTATATATAAAATTAAAAAAATTAACATATAATTTAATCTAAGTCAAAATCATCTATATTATGTTAGCTACATTTGAAATTTTTAAATAAATAAATTATCTATATTATAATGTCAATTATCGATCTCAAAAAATATATATTATATAATATAAAATATAAATTAAAATATATAATGTAAAAAGATAAGGAAAGAAAATAAAAATAAATAATTTTTTATTATTTAATTTATTATTTTAAAATTTAATAATTATTATTTTATAATATATTTTAAAAACTAAAAAAATTTGTATTTTTGTGCATAGTAAGCACTAGTTACTTATAATATGATTTCATAAAAAAGATTTGTAAAAAAAAAAAAATGATCACCCTCTTATTTACTGAAATTCAAGATAACAGCTTATTTTCTCTGTAATAAGAGTAGAAGAAAGGAGCCCATTTCATCTTATGAATTTTGTCTTACGAGTACTAAAATTGTCATTAAAACTACAAGTATCTGAAGGGGTGGCCTACGTTTCATTTTCTGATGATGTTACATGTCCAATAAATTATTTGCACGTTATAATAAATAAAGGTTTAGGGTTTCATTTTCAACCAAAAAATAATAATAAAAGGTTTGCGAATTTCATTAGGCTGAAAGTAGTGAGATATGGATTTAGAAAATTTAAAGGACTAATGGAAAATAGATCATAATAACCACTAATTATGCAATGGAGTATACTTAAATGCAGTTTTTTTTTTTGCTTTTATTACTAAATTTTTCAATACATGTATAACATGTAAAAAAATTTTAAAAGACTAAATCACACCCTGTTAAACTGTAAAAAATAATTATCTGTCATATTAATGACCACGAAATTTAATAAGTAAAGACATAAAAATTATATTTAATTTTTTTATTAGATGTTTCGTTATTAAATCTTATTATAAATTAGTAATCTTTTGGCAACTTTTAAAGTTGGTAGGTGATTTTGAACAACCATTAAGTTAAAGGAATCTTTTTTTTCTTTGGAATTTTGGCCTTTCAATTTTATCATAAAGTTATTATCCCGTGGAGGGCGCAGGCTCAATACTAGTAACATTCAAAGCAATAATGGAATTAACTAACTTGTTAAACGCTTGGCTAAATAATTATTATAAGAAACAAACATAAAAATTAATTTAGCTAAAAAGATGCTTAATTAGTTCAACAATAGTTATGACATAGTTTTACTCATAATCTTACCCAAAAAAAGATAAAAGACACGCTATTTTTGACACTTGAATCATAAATTTGGTTCTAATATTATGACAATTTCACTGTGTAAAAAGAAAAACGACATTGAGAATTTTTGTGAAAAGAAATTGAGGCATCATCGAGCTCTCTTGGGATAAGTAAGAGTTGAGAGTGATGCAGCTTCCATTGTTAAAAGGTGTAACAAACTTGAGAAGATACCTTACATGAGAATTGCTCATAATCTGTGCCTGTTAGGGCCTCTAATATCATTCAAGCTTCTCTTAATCTCAGCCGTTCAAGCAACTAACAATTAAATTATTGTAACATCAGTAACTAAAGCCTTAAACTCACCGTTTTATTTATTTATAATTTATTGAAACATGCTTTAGGAGGGAGAGGTTTGTTGCCCATGTGTTCCTTCCCGGCTCATAAGGGATTAGTCAATATTTAATGTGGTGTTTTAAAATTAGTGTTTCACAAATATCAAAATGTGTCAACTGATTCATGAGTTGGCTCAATGTAGATTTTTATATATGAACGGATCGGGTTAGTCTATCTTTTTAAACAAAATCAATAATGCTAACTTAGTTTAACGTCAGCTATTAATAAACTATGATTTTTATTGGGTTGACCCATAGATTTCTTTTTTAAAAAATAATTTTTAAAATTTTTGTATAATACATGTAAAGTAAATTTAAAAAATACTTAAGTTGACTTACTTCTTTTATCTAATTATCATTTAAGGAATCCTTAAACAATTAGATATTATTAAAGTAAGTAAAGTTCAAATATCATGTTTGGTAAAAAAATCACATGTATAATATAATATTAACATTCAATTATTCAATTATATTTTGATAATAGATAAAAGTTAAATTATTTTCATAAGTTATGAATATTTTTATATTAAACGGTATATGATTAAAAATTACTATATAAATTATAAGATATTGAAATATAAAGTAATTATAAATTTTTTTTAAAAAAAATCAAAAGCCTAGATCCTGGTTTAACTCTTATTAGCCCACATTAACCCATGGATGAATATGAATCAAGCTGAAAAGTTTACGTGCCAAAAAAACTTTAAAATTTTAATTGGACTGGACTGAGATAGATCAACCTGTTGAATCAAATTTCTTTTGATAGCCCTAAAGTCATGCCAAAAAAGAAAACTACATAGCCCCTCTTAAGTTTTGTAAGCTTGAAGTATTAATTAGAACCAGGATAAAGGAGGCCTAGTGCAGACTTTGTTATGACAATTGGAGAGAGAATGCTGTATATAGGAAAGAAAAGCTAAAGAAAAAGTGGTAAATGTTGAAGAAAACAAGAGTGATAAAACACTTCTCATTAGTTTGGCATTTAGTGTGGTTTCAGGTTCATGAAACTTCGTATATTTGGAAGTTAGACTACAACAAATTGGAATGACTAGCTCATTCTCTAATGGCAATGGGTTTTCCTTAAGCTCTTAATTTTTCAGCACAGTTGATGTCCTTGTTATAATCAATGAACTTCAAGTAATTAATTTCATAAGTAAGAGGATTTTTACACTGATATAAGACACTAGAGAAGACAGATTTCAGTTTCATGCCATCATTTGGACGAGCTGTTGAGGAGGAAATTCAAATTAGGAGGAGGAATCTCAGAAGAGATGGAGGAATGAATGCTGCCTTAAAACTCATACAGTGGGTTTTAGGCTACAATTCAACTTGAAAGACTAAAATTACGAAAAATTGATCATTTAACTTGGAGGGTAAATGGATCATGGATATACTAGTACGTTTTACCAATAATAATGACAACTTACAGTTTAAGCCGAAAATGGAGAGGATTTGCATCCTGCTAATTCTCGATCACAGCAATAACATCCTACTTTTGAGGAAAACCTCTCCTTCTCCACTTCCTTATTTGATTATAGACTAAGGTTACATTAGCATAAGAAAAACCGTTTTAAAATGAAGCCTTCATAACTAAAATAAATCAAGAGAGTATTAGTGGTAGGATTAGTTTATACGATAGAAGATTAGGTTGTAAGTATTCATGTCATTTTTCTTTATAACTTTTGTTGGCTTTCTTAGAAATTATTGGTGTAGAGATATTTAGTTCCTTGAACTACTTGGTGGTTGGAAGCTTCTCAGATGATGATTATTTAAAATTCATGCGAAAGTTTTTGAAAAATAATTTTTTATGAAAAAAATTACTTATGGATATATAAAACGCTCAACAGATAAATTAATATTAGTTTTGTGATCATAAAAAGAAAGTGTCAAAAGGCAGAAATAAAAGAGTATAAATGGCTATCAAATCTGGGGCATAATCATTGTAATCAAGGAACAAGGACGAAGATTTCATTTCACGCCTCATGCACTCAATGATTTGGACGCCTAACATGAACATATTTTAAATAATTTTTTGTAATTTGAATTCTCCGCAATAATGTACAAGAGGAAAAAAATTAGAGAAGTAAATAAATAATCTTTCTTATATCAATTAAAATTTTTATATTTTTCAATCTTTCTTTTTCATAAGCTGAAATTCTCAATTTTCCTCCCCTTTATCATATCTGACTTCACTTCCAAGGCAAAACCATATATATATAGTAAATATAGTTTAAGAAATATGAAATATAGTTTACCTTTTATCATGAAATATAGTAAATCCATTGTTTTGGTTTGTGGTCTGTGAAATATGAATGACACCACTCACTTTAATGCAGTTTAAGAGAGGGAAGGAAAAAAAAAATCTAATTTTTATATTCTTGTTATTAAATTTTTTAATAAAAAAAGTTAACGTATATATAAAACTCATTTCTTTAATGATTAATTTTTTTAAAAAGATTTATATATTATTTTAATTAAAAAATTTAATAATAGAAATATAAAAAATTATATATAAGTCTAATTAAAAAAAATACATAGTGTTAGTGGATGAGTTTTTAATAACAAGTTCTTAGGTATACATGTTTTGCTACTTTATTTATATATTGATTAATAAAATTTAATTATTTATTTTTATTTTATTTATCATGTGAACTATTTAATTTAAAATATAAAAATTAAATAAATATTATTAATTAATATATAAATGATATAATTTAACGCATACATCTAAAAAAATATTTTTTTAATGTTGACCAAACGTAAATCATCAAAAGTGCAAATGTCATAATGGAAGTTGGCATTGCATACTAACTCCACTAATGGCACATTTGAATTTCACAAAGGGGAAAAAACGAAAAGTTTGTCTTAACTCTCAACACCAACCACCCAAACCTATTTAAAGGAGAAAATAGTTTACCTAAATAGTTCATCAATTTTTTTAAAAAAGAATAGATTACACCAACCTTTTTAAAATTTGATTGAATTAATTTAAATAATAATATTTATCTCCATTCTAATTTATTTTTTTATTATTTTTGAATAAATATATATTATATAAAATACTAATTTTATTAATAAAATAAGTTAAACATAAGATTTATGTAATACTGTATCACTATTCAAAGGTGTTGTATTTAATTTTTAAAATTAAAAGAATGATATATGTAATTTCACAAAATTTTAAGAAATTCCACTTAATGATTTCTGAAAGTAAGAGCGTATGAACTCATTTTAGCATTTTTTTAAAAATTTAATTTCAAAGGAAGAGTAGTTTTAGGAGTGTAAATAGTAATATAATACGTTACGAAAATTTTTACTGTAAATTATAGTGTACACAAAAATTACTCATACATTACCTACTATAGTTCTGTAGTTGCATTTAGAGACGGAGAGGAAGACCTCCTCTTTAGCTTTATTTTTGTCTTCCTTATAAAAACTACAGCTAATACTAAGCTTAGGAGTGATTATTTAATTTCAAAAAGAATAGTTGATAAATTACTAAGTAGAGCCTCTTAGTTATTATGGTACGTACTTGCATTAAAAAAATGGTATATTTACCAAATTTATGCACAGAAAATTGAAAAAAAAAATAGTGATTTGACAAAACAAAATACTAAAAAATGTATTTTTTTAAATTTGAATATTAAAAAATAATATGTTTCAATTAGATCACTAAAAAGTTAACCCTTGATCAATTTGACCATTCGGTTAATAAAACAATTAGAGATTGACTTATGAATTTACAGATATAACATTAACAAATATTAATTAATTGTTAAATAATAAATTAAATTTTATTTAATAATAAAAAGTAAAATATATTTACAAATTACACATAATTAAAACGTTTTATTTGTATTTTTTTAATTTATGTATAGTTTATAAATATAATATATTTTATTATTAAATTAAAATTTTAATTTATCATTTAATAAATAAATTAGTATCTATTAATAATGTGTAAGTTAAATTTCTATCAATTACATTAAGAGAATGACTAAATTAATTAAAAATTAATTTTTTTAAGACTAAATTAAAACATTGCATTTAAAAAAATAATTTTAAAATGTTAAAAATTACAAATAAAAACTAATTTTAAAAATAAAAAAAGAATGAAATTTGAAAACCTTTAACCTTTATTGGCATTGTTGGTGGTTGTCTTGGTGATGCGTTAACCGTTGAATCCCATCCCCTATTTTGAATATTGATTAGAGAGCCATTTCTTCTTCATCTATATTTGCCAAACTCTGTAATTTCTCTCAACTACTGCTATCCTATAAATTAATTACTGTTATTATTCTTCACCCTTCATTTCCCATCACTTTCCATCTTTATCTTTCATTCTACATCCCTCTATGTCTCTGAGTCTGTGTTTCTCTCTCTCCCTCACATACACATACACACAAACAATACATGAATACAACCGTCATTGCTTGCTTGTTCAGCGCTCCAAAACTCGCAAGAATATAATAAAGAAAGAAACTCACTTAATGATGCTCACGTCCCACATTGTTCGAGCCCTTTTCTTCAATCAAACTCCAACCCCATAATCTTATTCTCTCTCTCACGCTGCGAATTTCCAATTGCTGAGCAAATCTTCCCCTTTGTTGATTTCTTAAGTCACAAAATCTCAGAACGTTTTTGGGTTTTGTATATTATATTTCAAGGCAAGGCCTTTTTCATTGCCAGCCATGACCGAGGTCCTCCATTCGCCTTCCCATTTTTCTTCGTCGTCAAGGAGAACTTCTTCCTCCTCTTCGTCTTCCCTGTCACGTGCGCCCCGATCTTCATTGTCTTGCACAGCCCCTTCCAGGGATGGCATTCTCCATATTACCGACCAAGAACCTCCGTCGCCGTCTTCTGTAGCCCTGGACGGTTTTTCAACGGCGACGAACAGTGACACCGAGGAGCTGAAGGAACCGGCCAAGCACCGGACTGAACAGCTTTCTGTTTTCGCGCTTCTTGTGACTCTTTTCAGGAAGTCCTTGATTGCTTGTAAGAGTGATAGAAGGGAGCTCTGTGCGATGGAGATAGGATGGCCATCCAATGTGCGCCATGTTGCACATGTCACGTTTGATAGGTTCAATGGTTTCTTGGGTTTGCCTGTTGAGTTCGAACCTGAAGTGTCCAGAAGGCCTCCCAGTGCTAGGTACTTTGTTCTTTTAGTGTTGCGTTCTCATTTAATTTCTTCTCTTATTGGAACTGTAGATTATTGACTATTTCTTAATTTATTAGATGGCATTGTTTATATTAGACAGCCTTTACTAATTTTCTTTATTTAACGTGTGTAAATTTTCTTCCCTGAGGTTTCTGTGTCTATTCGACTGTAATATCAATATGAGAAAGCGTGCAGCTGATGCCTGATGTGTCTAGTTAGCGTTTCAGTAGTTTTGTTCTATTGGTTATACACTTACACGATGAAGATCCTGAGATCGACTAGGCTTTGGTTTGAGTATGTGGAAGTTTATTTTGTGTTAACACTGGATGTCATTTCCAGCACTATGAATAGGTATGTACTGTCCTGTTCATCAGATCACGGAGTTTCAAAAATATTGCAGTTAATTATGTTCCACATTCAATAACTGCCGCAGCAAATATATTAGTAGCTCAACTTTAGGAGTTGGGACTTATTATGTCTTTTGCAACTTAAAAACTCATATATGTTTTATGGATTTATTTCTCTTCTCTGGCCAAAGTTAAGTCTCCTGCTCCTTTTTAATCAAAACACTTTGAAATATTACCACTTCTAAGTTTACATTGCTGAAGAATTTTACCTGTTTGGTTTGGTTACTTTTAATCCTTCCTTCTAAGGTCTCTAGCTCAAGAAATGCTGCTATGTTGCTAGGTGCCCTTAAACTGCGGTAAACAAGGACCCCGCTTTGGCTTGCTATTTCCTTATATTTATACAATTCAATTCAGGGTCTCGTAGTGTAGCTCCCCCATTCAATCCTTATTGGTTCATGCCTCATAGAAGGTTACTAGAGCCTCAGTTATGAGCCTACATATTTATGATTTTGAATCACTTTATAACCTTTTTTTTTTGTAAATTGTCTGCTTTTGTCAATTCTTCATTTGAGTTCGAAGCACCTTTTTTGTTTCTATGTTAACCTGTTATCTGCAAAACATTCAAGCTGTTAGAAAATAGGTAAAATCATCTTATTTGATGTAAAAATCATTTAACTCGCTTGTCATTGGCTCTAGTTAGCTATCAAGAATGCTTCTGGTTGCCTCTGCAATCAAGGTCATGTCAAAAAGATTCTGATGGATTTTTGTCATATTATGACTTGCAAATGTTCTACAAATACATTTTTTTCACAGCATACGTCCTTATTTTCTTGAAGTTTTTAAAGCTTTGTCAATTTTGCACAATATGATCAATCTTGTTTATCAAAGTAAAACATATTAACTGCCTTTATCATGAAAGCCGTTTCTTTTATAATTGACTCAAATGATTTTAGCCTGTTTAATGTCTGCTTTTTGGTGTCTTATTTTGCTTCGAATTTTCACATTCAGTACTACTGTTTTTGGAGTTTCAACGGAATCCATGCAATTATCATATGACTCAAGAGGGAACAGTGTGCCAACAATTCTGTTACTAATGCAGAGACGCTTATATGCTCAAGGAGGGTTGCAGGTTGAACAGTTCTCTTCCGTTTGTTTTATTTTTTCACGATGTTTTCATCTGAAAAGAAATATTCTCATGATGTTGACTTTGACTAGTGGACACTGTTTGCATGAACAAACTGATAAGGATAGGTTGCTTTAAGTTCATTATTATTTAGGAACTTGCTTATTTTATAAATATCTAACCTATATGGTCTTGCTTGCTTAAACTGTTGACTTTACATATGCAGGCAGAGGGGATTTTCAGAATTAACGCAGAAAATAGTCAAGAAGAATACGTTAGGGACCAACTGAATAGTGGAGCGGTCCCACAAGGCGTTGACGTACATTGTTTGGCAGGACTTATCAAGGTATACCATTGCAAGATGGATGCCTCTGTTCCTCTTTCTATGCATGTTAATTTTACTCATAAACTTGGCCATTTGGCGTAGGATTGTGAAACTAAGATAAACGATCATATTGAAATGAAAGTTGCATCTTGTATGATATGGCAGTGAAGAAGAATCTGGCTTGTATAATTTTTTATTTTCCAACAAGAGTTGCCAAAGAGGACCTTAACTGTTAAAAGTGTTATATAGAATTGCTGAATAAGGCAACCGTTTGTTCAGACTATAGAATTGATGCAATACGTAATTCACTGAAGAAAAGAATATATCATTTCCAATTTTCTTTAGATCTAATAGACAAAGGAATATCGTTTCAAAGTATACATGACTGAACAAAGAAAATTGCATATCCAGAGTTTTTAACAAAGGCAGTGGAAGTGGATAACAAAATTGTCTAAGCCAGATTATGGCACTGATTCAGTCTTAAATGACTGAGCACAAGAGGGTATCATTAATTTTATCATTTGTTTTCACCGATGACATTGGTCTCACCACATTATATAAGACTTGGCTTCAAAGTCAAATGATGTTTTTAAATTATATGGTTTTGAGAATGGATTTTTAATCATAAATATGTCGTTTTTTGATGCTTCTATCTTTGCCTATGTGTAATTTTATTGTTAATTTGTTAATGTGCTTATTTGGGACTTCAACTATGGTAAGCTAAGACATCCTGCTATTACATCGGGCTTCTGGTGTGAAAAGTTGAAGCAAACGTATATTTACTGCTGAAGAATTTTAGAATCACTATGCATTTGCACCTTTGAAACTATTTTCATTTGAAACAGTTCAGAGTTCTGTCTTTTTCTTTTTCCTTGCTCTTAGATTAGCTCAACGAGTAACAAAACAAGCAAGCAACAGAGTCTGTTCCCATATAATTACACACTTGAATTTAACAAAGTGACAAAACCATAATGTTTATAAAAGGATACAAGGTAAATGCTAGGAAATTCAGTTTCCGAGGCTGCAGCTTGCAGTTTATTATGTTTCTGATTCTTGTTTGGTGTGCCACAGATGTGTAATGTGTTCTATGAACTGCAAATTCATTTTGAATCATATGTGATGCTTTGGTTTAATATTCTTGCACATTTCAAGGCTTGGTTTAGGGAGCTTCCTAGGGGTGTTCTGGATTCTTTATCACCTGAGCAGTTAATGCAATGCCAGACAGAGGAGGAGTGTGCTGACCTAGTGAAGCATCTACCTCCTACTGAAGCTGCCCTCTTGGACTGGGCCATCAATCTGATGGCTGATGTTGTCCTACAGGAACATCTGAACAAGATGAATGCACGCAATATTGCCATGGTTTTTGCACCAAACATGACTCAGGTGAGTTCCGATCAATACTTAATTCTGCAGGATAGAAAAGGCATACAATATGACTCCCATTTATATTATCTTTTCTTCTTGTTCCATTGCACGTGGACATCTTGCGAATTCAATAGTGTTTTATTCTCAGCAGTATTTCCTTAAAACAGGTCGGTAACGTCCTATTGCTTCCTTAATGTTTGACAAATTTCATGCTTACCCTGTCAATTTAAAATTCTCTAGCAAAGGCCTTGCTGTGTCATTGTGCCCTCAAGAGTATAGCTGCCAATGTGACAGTTGATCTATCTGATGGTAGGTTTAACTTTCAGTTAGTGACAGTATTCTGACTTTCTGATTGCAGATGGCCGACCCTTTGACTGCATTAATGTATGCAGTTCAAGTGATGAACTTCTTGAAGACACTTATATTAAGGACACTCCGAGAAAGAAAGGATACATTGGTAGAATCTTCTTCTCAATCTCATTTCGAGCCTTCTGATGAGAATGGGCAACATAGCCCCTTGCAGTCCTGCCAGCAAGATACCGCTGAAAAAAATGAAGAGGCTCAGGAAAACTTAGCTTCTAAGAAAACTGTCTTAGAATGTTCCAGTGGCTCCCCTCACCAAAGAAATACCTTAATTGGAAGAGAATCTGGCAGTTTGATAACCTCTTCTGAGCAACCAGTTTGTGATGAGGCTTTATATTGTGAGTTTCCATCCAAAGAAAATGCTGGGAAGAGTAAGTCTGGCCAATCAAGTAATTCAAATACTATAAAGGGCCCCAAAAAAACCAGGGTCCATCAGCCTGCAATTCACAGAACAGTTCCTGTTGAGAAGAAGGGGATTAGCAATCTGAGTTGTTTAGATTCAAGATCAGAGAGGATAGAAGCCTGGCGGTGAAAGAAGCACAACTTTGCTGTGCAGAACTGTAATTTGTAACTTCGCTTGGGTTGGAAGCTGCAGGATCAAATTTATGCAGTGGTTGTGGTTCATTTATGTTTCTTCTATTACTTGGGTTTGCTTAACTCGTATGATTTTAGGAATAGCAATGTGATCACTCTGACTGCTGTGATGAAACTACAGATAATTGACGGCATTCATAGTAGAGAAATGTTCTCACCAATCACCATATTCTTACCCACCATATGATATCATTTTATTAAAAATAATTTTATTTGAAACACTAAAAGTAAATAATTCTTTTAAAGAAAATTTAAATTTTTAATTCACTATATTATAAAGAATTCGTCTATTTCATTATATTCAACTCTCATTGCTAGATAATGTGCTACTTAAACTCACATAACATAGACAAATTTTATGACGTTTTTTGAGTGGTGATGAACATCTTGAGGGCTTAACTACACGACAATGAAACTCTTGTAAAATCATGGGAAGTTTCTTTCCTTCCTCGTAGAGTGCATGAAAAATGTTTTATTAGATAGTTGTGGTAAGGCAGTGAAACTGAAGGCTAATTGCCAACCATTTTCCCAAAAAGGAGTGAGCAAGTATGTACTACGTACGTAGGATCGAACCGAATATTCCTCTTTTTCTTTCAAGCAATGGAAAGTGCAGGTGGTGGAAGCTGGCATGAGAAGAAATTTCAAGAGCTTCTGATTGTGGCTATTCTGTAGCCTTATCGCATGAAAAAAAAAAAATTAGGTATAATTTTTATATTTTTATTATTAAATTTTTCAGTTAAGATTGATATGTATATTGTTAATATAATTTATTTTTTTATAAATAATTTTTAAAAAAATATTTACATATTTTATTTTAATTAAAAAATTTAACAAAAAGATATAAATAATTGTATATAAATTTGATTTCAACAAAAACAGAGATTTGGTTAAAAAAGTGAGAAACTTTAGAGTGTGTTTGGTTTATGAAAATATTTATAGTTTTTATTTTTTTTTTTTTTCTTAAAATTAATTTTATTTTTAAAATTTTAAAATTTTAAAAATATATTTGTTATGTAAAGTTAAAATTTTATTTATATTTATTTTTAACTCCAATGACTTAAATAATTATAATATTTTATTAATTTTTAAGTTTGATAATATTTATATGATTAAAAGATTTATTTTTTAAAAAAGTATAAGAATACTAATGATCATTATTTGAAATGCTAAAAACATCTTTTTGATGCTTTCTATTTTCAGCCTATTTTAAAAAATATTTTTATTAAAATTTATTAAATTCATTTTCAATCACATCTTTTATTTTTAATAAAAATAAAATAAAATAACCGCAAAAGTAAACGCACCTAAATACCTTGTGCAGATGTGGCTTAGAAGCAACCCCATCATCAATATATCCAGAAACTATAGCTTAAAAACCAATACCATCTTGAAAGAAAGTTCTATAGTGATATAACTCAAATATCAAAATTTCATAAGTGGCAACTAGTGAAAGTGCGTAATGTCACAAAACAGTAGACAGAGACGTGCCACGTTGCCTGCAACATTGAATTGTGCAAAGCCACTTGGGTAGCCAACAAGTGGTGAATTGTGTGATGACGATGATGAAGAAGGGGTGTGGCTGCAAGTGTGCAAGTAAAAAGGTTCACATTCATTCACACAGATGATTTGCTCAGAAATTGGCCTTTACATCAGTACTGAGAAAGCTGTGGTCCTTCCTCTTTTTTCAACCATAAATGTAAAGGTTTTTTTTTTTTTATCTATTCATAATAGATTTTTATTAATATAAATTTTTTATTTTTATTTTTTTATTATAAAAAATACATTAATTTTAAATTACAAACCCTTTTATCATCTCCACTGCTAAATTTATACTTTTCATGCATGTAAGTGGAAGCTTGAAAATTTTGCCTTGATTCAATTTGTGTATCACAGCCAAGATTTACGGAAATATCAAGTCCACTACCATGTGATGGTAACACAAAACAAAGTAATAAAACAATCACAATTTTTAAAAATATTTAATATAAAACAATCACAATTGTGCTTGAGGATTGCCCATAGGTGGTAGTTCCTTTCTCTTCTTTTTTGCCTTTTTAATTTGTTTTGCCCTTTTTCTTATTATTCTCTCTAGGAATACTTAATGTTTCTTATTAAAGGTTCTCTTTATTAGTAAGAATTTTTTTTTTTTTTTCAAATTAGTATATTAAAGATTTGTAATCTTGCTCGTTAGATTTTTTTAATGCCTATTATTTTTTGTCCAGTTTAGTTGTAAATTTTTTAGGTAAGTGATTTAGAGGTATATTGCCATTATTTTGTGTTCTTGTATTTTACTGCAAAATAACATACTCAGTTCTATTTATTGCAAATTTTATCTTGTCATACTTTTCACTTACATCACCTTCGTGTATTTGATTGAATGAAGTCTAATTTGTGTTAAAAAAATTAATATCCATTTAATTAATAATCAAACAAATAATTATTTTATATATTTTAATGTTAAAATTGAAACGAAAATTTTAATCCAACTAAAATCTTATAAATTCTTAGTTGTTTTTACAAAATTATATTAATCATTTTCTTTTAAATTATCCTTGACCACCAGGAGCGTGGATTAGAAAGTATTGTAATAATCAATTACATGCTTTTCCAAGAGAAAAGAAGGTGAGGGGACCTTAGTATTTAAAAGAGAGAATCCATCTTTTACGCATAATAGTAAAGATAAAATCTTTCCAAACTCGATATTAAAATTTATTGGCACTTGTGGACACCAAATCCATACCAATCACTGTAGCCACCCATTGATTTTCCACACTATCACTACCCCAAACAAAAAATAAATTAAAAAAAAAAAAAAAGAACTTCCTTCTTAATAGCATCCTCCTCTTAATTTTCTTTTTCTTCAGATCAAGCTATTCTCGTGCTTCTTTTTGCCCTTTTGTCTCTGCTTCTCTGAACCATCTTTTCTTTCTTTGCTTTCCCTATAGAATACTGATTAGATAGCATAGGCCATGGCTTCCTATGGGAGGCTGCAACACATCTTCGAAAACCCATTGCCAGAAAACCCAAGTCTACTCGAATCACTCTCATTGAACCAAATTAAAACCGTCAAACCCATTGACGATTCCTCCTTTATTGAGTTATTTGGTGAACTCCATTTCAAAGAGAATTCTGAATCTTACCCTTCTTCATCTTCCCATGTTCCTACTACTTCACCAGTCTATGACTCAAAACAGAGCACCCCAGAAGCAAAACACACCAATCGCCACAAAAGTAGCGACAGTTTTTCATCATTGAATTCTGAAAGTTTGCAGCTTTGCACAGAGGGTCTTGGTTTTGAAAGCTCGGATGATGTGGAAGACTTGAAGAGTGGAATGGATGAGTATAGCTGGGAAGCTCAAAGTGAGAAAGTGGCCTTCAAGAAGAAAGGTTTGGCTTCAGAAGATTCATATGGGGAATGCAAGAGGTCAACGGTAAGTGGGGTAGAGTACCCTCCTCCTATTTCATGCATAGGTAGGACTGGGAAGCCTTGGGTTTGCTTCAAGTCTTACAGAGACAATGGAAGATTTGTTCTGAAAGAAGTAAGGATACCTACACAGGAATTTCTGCATGCTTGTAGAGAAGATGGAAGGCTGAAGCTGCACTTTGTTCTGCCTGATGATGAGTTGTTAGAAGAAATGGACGAGGAAGAAGAAGATGATGATGATGTTGTAGAAGGTATAGATGAGAAAGAAGTAGATGATGACGATGGTGTAGAAAGTATAGATGGGGGAGAAGAAAATGATGATTGTATAAGAGATCAAGTTAATGAAGAAAAGCAGATTGATGTCTAAGCCACTTCACGAAAGGTCGTAAAACTCAGTGTTCTGAGTCTTTTTCCTCTCCAAGAAATTCACAAAAAAAGAATATGCTATGCGTTTCTACTCTAATCTGTATGCCATAGACCTATAGTTATAACTTTCTAAGTCTTTTGTCCTAAAATTGTGGACGTTACCAAGGCCCTTTAAGTTGTGTTTCAACTCTCAAGTCACTAAATCGTTTTTTATCGTTTGCCTGCATGAATACTCGATACTCCATCATCTCTTTTACACAAATCTCAGAACATAACCATTTCCAAACGTCATGTAGCATTAAACTTGTCTGTGTTTCTCTGCTTGAGATGCGAGATTATGTATCTCCTTTGACTTAAAAAAAGAAAGACACATACTGAGATTCCACACCATTGAAGTTTATATGGCACTTTTATTTTGTTGACTTGTGTCTTTAGGTTCTTTAATATGGCATTAACTGAAATTCGAAGGATTAAATTATTCTGACGAAGTTAAAAGAAAAGAATCAAAATGAAGCCTACTCATTTCTGGTAAACAATAATTGAAAGATAAGAAGAGTGAAGAAATTCGGGATCTTTCAGTTTGATAACAATATTGTAGCCAATGAAAATACACCCATTAGAAGATAATGTATGAATGAATGTCAAAACAGAAAAGACAAGGGGCATTCCGAGAATTGAACTCGGGACCTCTCGCACCCTAAGCGAGAATCATACCACTAGACCAAATGCCCACGTTGAATGAAGCTTTAAAAATTTTGTTGATTCCCAGATGTAAGACTGATGCAATTCGGATCACAAGGTATTTTGTTTCTTTCAGAAAAATTAAAGGTTACAGAAGAAGGAAAAGAGTGCTATAATCTAGAAATAAAGCATAAACCAGAATCATATGACGATAAGATAGCGAAAGGGACACCGTCTAACCAAGATAAGAGCATTTAATACATGAACTGGGAGTCTGGGACCATGGTGTTTTAACATACGTACGTACGTACGTTGTCATGTGAAATGGCCACTGAGAGAAGATTTTGAACGGAGCATCTAATTTTCTTTTGGTCATCATTCCATGGGTTGTCATCGGAGAAATGAGAGAGACGTGATTTCTTTTTGCACAGAACAAAATTCTTTCGATCACATAAAGGAAAAGACTAAGAGCATCTTTTATTGTCCACAACCATCTTTCCTGCGTATCTTTTGATTAAAAAAAATCTTCTATGTATATGAGAAGATCCCAAGTGGACAATATTTTTCCACAAGCTAGGATGATTTGGGTCCCGGTCCTTTGAAAGACTAGAAAATTAACTTACTTTCTTCAGCTCAAGGATACGCATGGAAACCAACAAGTTATTTCAGTCTGCGGGTACTGCTTAACAATAGATCAACCTAATATTCAGAAAGAAGTGCACTAATAATCTTGATAAGAATAATCACGTTAAGGTCAAGTGTGGAAATGGGCTTAATAAATATGTTTAAATTACATTAATTGCTAGATAATGATTTTCGTACTCCCTCCTTGTTGGTAAGTAAAAGCCTTTGTGAGCTGTTAAAGTCCAAGTATCCTATGCGTAACTAATCACTATGCCAAACAAGGGCAACGCAAATGACCAACCACACGCCATTAGTAACAACTGTGCTGAAAACAAATTTGATGTTCTCAGTCCTCATGTAAAATAAGTAGAATCTAGAATATATAGGTCATCTGTGAAATATTAAAAACATAAAAAGAAACAAATCACATTAATAGTATCATTGAACAAAAACGGGTGGTGTGCGGTTATTTATTTCTGCAATTGCTACGACCATAACCTTCAACCAAACTATGAGAACATGCACCAACGCAATCTTCAACTGTGGATTCACAAGAACATGAGCCTCAATCCTGGACTTCTGGTTTCTTCGCAGTGCCTTTAAGGTACCACCCCAAAGCACCAAGAATTGTTATACTACCAGCTACAACTGCATAGTTCCGATACTTGTCAGTTGAAATTTTCTCAGCTGATGATGTTCCTGTGGAACCCAAGCCAGGTTTGGCATCAGTTACTGAACCCCCTGAGCCTGCCGCTGCCTTTTCTTCAGGTTGAGGGCCCTGATTTACAATAAATATTGACCATAAGTTCAAAGTATAAGCTAAAAGACATGCGTTTGCACACAGATAGAACAGATAGGAGACTCATTAATATGAAAAATTTTATAGCCTGCCAAGAGAAAGTAATTTATCCTCTACTTAGAAAAATTTGGAGAAAAATCAAATTCATAGTAATTTATCCTCTACTCAGAAAATATGTGAGAAAGATTAAACAGGCAATCATATTTAAGAAACTGCTAGGTTCAATGGCCCAAGCATAAAAATCATGATTTAACTAGTACAATTATGACATTAAAAGAAACAACACAAATTTCTACCCCTCATGTTTACTGTTATTTTCAGCCAAGAAAGTTATCTGACAATCAGTCCATTTCCTTTTGTGTCCACTTTACCAAGCACCAGTTGATTTTAAGTACACCAATCCTTCTCATCTTACCTCAACTCACTGTTCATTTTTTTCATTGATCATTCCATGTCACCAAGTATCACTTAGGGTTTGTTTAGGAGACGAAAAATAGATGGGAAGGGAAGGGAAGGGATTTGACATTTGCTTTGACTTAGATTCAAATTTATATTTTTCTTTTTTTTTTTCTCTTCTCATTTGTCTCTTCAATCCAAACATATTATAAGAGAACAAAATGTGGAATTTGTTTCTAAATCCAAGAAAATATCAAGATAAAAAATTTACTTCCCTTCCTTTTCCCTCCATTTTCCTTTTCCCAAACAAACCCTAGAGACTAGAAGAAATTACAGAACCTGTTGAAGAGCGTATTCAAGTTTTACAATCTCAGGCTCAAGGCAACAATCTAAAAATTAAGCAATCTCCATAGATGACAAAGGCATATCTTTGAATCAGCAAAGAGTATTCAAGTTTTAAAACCCCATATCAATATGGGTCAGGACAGTCAACAGAGAGCACTTATAATGAGTACAGACAGTATTGTTAAGGGGTTTGGCACATTATTGTAGCAAGTTTGTTGACCCACATTGTGTTATCAATTCCTCACTTGGTAAAATATAAAAATCCTCTATATTGAGAAATCCAAAAACCAATGGAAGAAATTATGAATTGATGACCCACCAAAGATGAGCTCAGTTCAGTAAAGAGTAAATTCAATAGCTAGTAGCTTTTAAGTATTGGATCATTTAATGCAGTGAAATCACAAATCAAAAAAGAAAAATATGAGAAGTCAGAACATACCTTGCGAGCAAGCTTCTCCAACTTCTCTTGCTCAGTTTTCTGCAATATTACAAAATAATAAACAAGTAAGGCAGGAGGAATTGACAAGAAAAATCCTTTACTGATGTACACAATAGAAATGAAGTCTACAGATAAAGGCTTGCATCTTTCTTTGAATACACCTAAAAATCAAATATTACTTAAATGATTCTCGAATGTGGGGAGGACACACAAAATGCACTACGCTAAGTTGCTAACACAGATCCTCAACACACTGACTTCATTACCAATGCATACTAAAAATAATTTTTCACAAACATTGGTTTTGGGCGGGATTCTAAGCATATTTTAAAGTTTCCAAATACATACATTATGCAACACCATATCAAATCCTAACAATATAATGATGCTTGTGAGCGCAGCGATACTGCATCATAAGTAAGAGACAAACGCCAAAGAAAGTCACAATAAAAGAACTTTTGGATACAATATTACCTCTAAAAATCTGTCCGATAGAAGATTGAAAATTTGCAATAAAGACACTACACTAGCACTTCAATTTCTTCGCAATCATCAATAATATCATCAATTTACACAAGTTCATAGCAGGATAAAACCGAACATACAGAAGCAAGATTACACCATAGGAGATTCCTAAGTTACCTTTATGTAAACATTTTCTGCAGCTTTTTCCTCCTCGCTAAGTATTCTGCCATTACCACTACTATACAGCCTTCTAGATACAAATCTTGCAGCCATCCGTGTCGCCATTACAGCTAAATTTGTTATCTGTAAATGAGAAAATCTATTCGTTATCTCAAGACACCTGAATGAAAGCGAAATCCTCCATTTATTGCCGACTGAATTAAAATGAAAATGAATCATACAAATCGTAGCTCAGTTAACTCAGCTCAGGAGAAAATCAATCCAATTAACGAAATCAGAAAATTAATAAAGCTTACACAAAACAATTTCATAGTGAGATTTTTCAGAAAGAAAAACAATAGTTACCAGATTGTGTCCACGGAGAGAGAGAGATAGAGAGAGGCACAGCAAGAGAGTAATGCGTGAGTTCCTCGGAGAGGCGCTTGAGGGTTTAAGTACGGTCACGTTTAGATCCGGTCGAGGGGGCCAAATTCAAGAAACGGATGGCGTCAACGAGAAGGGCCGGTTTCTTTTGTTCTATTTCAGGCTTTTTCTTGGACCAAAAGCATCTATAAAGGCCGTGGAAGGTCGAAGAATTTCCTTGCTATTCTAGTAATAACAAGCCTCACAAAAATCAAAAGCAAATTATTTTTATTAATGAGACTCCGTTCGTTATATTATATGTTTCCTATGATGGAGATATGGAGATAATCTTTTTGTTCTTTTTCTTAATTCTTTTCATTTCCTATAAATAAAAGACAGAATAAATTCTTGCACGCATATATATCTTCACTTTTATCTTCTATGTGTGGATATGTAAAAACAATTTTGAAAAGACCCAATGTTGAATTATAAAAAATATCTTTATGTTATTTTATAGTTAAAAACTTTGATAGCAAAAGTATAAAAGATTGTATCTAATTTTTTTTCCTAATTCACAAATAAATACTGACTTTAAATTTAAACAAATAAGTTTTCTACTTCCATAAGTTTTAATGATTAAATTAATTTAATATATCAATCATATCATACCATATTATGTATAATAAAAATAATCATATCAAATAAATATTATATAATTATTATATATATACTCCGATTAATTAATGTTCTTCAGGAGAGTATTTTTAAGGGAAAGACTGAATTATAAATATAATTCTAAATTATTAGATTTGACAAATATTCTTTTCAATTTTTATTTAGTTACAAAATACCCTTTTAAATTATTAAGTGTGACAAATATTTTATTTTAATTATAATTTATTTGTAAAATATTTTCTTAAATTATAAAATATGGTATATAATTTTCTTTAATTATGACTTAGTTACAAGTTTTTCATAAACTATAAAGTTTGATAAATATTTTTTTATACTTAGACCTATTAATTTTTAAAAAAAAATCATATTTCCTAAATTATTTTTATTTAAAAATTTTTAAATAAATCCTAAAGTTTTATAATTTTCAATCTCCTTCCAATACTTTATTTCAAATTTATTAGACAAAATCTGAAAATTTTAAAATTTGAGACATGTGAATTAACATTAATAGAAAATTAAGATTATTGAAGATCTTATATAGATTTTGTTAAACTTGAAGTTTATCTAGAGCGGAATTTTTTTAAATAATTAATAATTTTATGTAAAGGTCTAATATATATAATATAGTGTGAGCTTAAAGTTAAATTTAAATATATATATATATATATATAAAAGAAGGTATTTTTGTATTTGATAATTTAAAAGAATAATTGTAACTAAGTCATAATTAAAAAAAATATTTGTCATACTTTATAATTTAAAAAAAAAAATTTGTAAGTGAGTTATGATTAAAAGATATATTTGTTATACTTAATAATTTAAAAAAATATTTTATAATTAAATCATAATAAAAAGAAATATTTGTGGAAGAGACATTTGTAATGAAATAATAATTTATAGGGATATATGTATTTTTTAAAATTTTTAATCTACTTTATTTTTAGTTATATTTTGATTATTTTCAATTACATTTAGTTGACTTTCGAAAGAATTCTCATCCACGATTTGTTTCGATAGATATTAATATTCCTCAATTTTTTTCTTCGGTCTTGGAACTTGGGCCCCTTACTAGATTGGGTGAAGGCTAGAAATTTTTTTAGACCGACTGGACCCAAACACCAGTCGCCCTGTGAGAAGAAGGCGGTCATAAACAGTGACAGGGATTTGCTATTCCAATGTCCAAACACAGCTAGCCACTCAAAGTCTCAAACCCTATTTGTGTGCGTTATTTAAGACCCTCTTGCTCCATCTTGATTCTTCCAAATCCAAATGGTGAGACCAAGCTTCTGCAATTCTATTGCGATTCTTAATTCTCTCAAGATTTTGGCTTATCTTCTTGTGTTCTTAATATTTCTTGCAGGCACCTAAGAAAGACAGTAAAGCTCCACCTCCATCCTCCAAGCCCGCCAAGTCTGGAGGAGGGAAGCAAAAGAAGAAGGTAAAGGTTTTATGGTTTTGACAATGTAGTTTCTAGGAATGAGGCCCTTTTGAAGAATCAGAGCATTGTTTTGAACTAGTTGATGATGGTAATTTCACTAATTTGAATGTTGCTGCCCTGCAGAAGTGGAGCAAGGGAAAGCAAAAGGAGAAGGTGAACAATATGGTTTTGTTTGATCAAGCAACCTATGACAAACTTCTTTCGGAAGTTCCGAAGTACAAGCTAATTACGCCATCCATCTTGTCTGATAGATTGCGGGTACATTCTTGTCTTGCCTGCACACTTTCTAGTTTTTTATGCAATCATACATTGACGAGTGGGTTATTACTGAGTTATATCCCCTAATTTGAATTATAGAACTCTAGCTCTTTGATGATGTGCTTTTGGAGAAAGTAGGGTTGTGATATAACGTGGTATGAATCAGTTCCTTCTCTGGTTAACAACTTCACAATTCTAATTAACCGATTAGAGCTTCTTTATAAATGTATATATACGGAGAGAGTGGGGTTAAAACTAGCCTTTTACCTTTTTAATTTTACAACAACTTTTAATTTTATTTCTCAAACGTAGGAAGTTATACTTAAAGTTCAAAGAGAATTACTTTAATTAAAATATAATTAAAATTTAGATAAAATTAAAATATTTTAAATTTTTTTGAAATTCTGAATATTCAAAACTCAAAAATTAAAAATTTTAAAAAAATTTAAAGTTATATGAAAACTAATTTAATAATTGTTTTAGTGAAAAAAATTATACCAGTTAATAAAGATAAGAGATAATATTGAAAGGAAAAAAAATTAACAATGAAATTAAAATTTTATACAAAGTTAAAAAATAAAAAATTAATTTTAACCAGTGTGTGTGTGTGTGTATATATATATATATCCTTCCTCCACCAAATCGTAACAAATAACCCTAGTCTACTTCACAAGTTTCGTTTTTAGAGAGAGAATGAAGCATTTCTTGGTCTAAAGAAATGGATAATGGGCAAAAATTAGGTCCAATTTTTAAGATTTTACTATTAAGTTCTCAATCATTTTTACAGCTTAACATTATATGATTGGCTCTTTTAGAAGATTTTTCCCGTGCCATATATTTCTTGGAGAATCTAACGCCAAAGACTTAAAGATTAGCCCAAGTCTACTTAATGGATGATTGCTTTCTCAAACGAGTTTTACAAATTCGTCTCACAAGGAAGGATTCAGTTTCGAACAAGTATTGCAAGTGAATTTATAATATCACTGACCCATTACCATTTGAGTTTGTACTTTGCAGCATAGCTGATCATAATTTGTGAATGCAAGTAATGGGAGTGGAAAACTACTTATTGGATGATTGCTTATCCATAATTTTCATTCTTATTTATTTCTCCCTTGACCATTTCCAGATCAATGGATCTTTGGCACGTAGGGCTATTAAGGAATTGATGGCAAGAGGTTCAATCAGGCTGATAGCTGCTCATGCCAGTCAACAAATTTACACCAGAGCTACCAATACCTAAGCTTGAAGATGTTCCTTTCTCTCACAAGAGGTAGCCTATTTACGAGTGTTAGATTGTGATCCTTAAAATTGTGCTTCATTTTGATGATTTCAACTTGTATTCCTACTTTTTATTTTGTCAATAAATTTTGTTATTACTTTTTCTTTTACAAGATAATAGCAATTTCGCTCTTCCACAGTAAATGTTCGTCTTTTTCCCTTCTCATCTCCACACAAATTATGTGACAATGGATAAGTTGAGGTAAAAATACTTGCAGAGAGAGGGGGCTATTATTGATTTAGCATGTTGGATTGTCAATTGCATATTACTCAGTGAGAAATATAGAGAAGGAGGGGAGCAAACTAGAGACGTGCTTTTATCAATTTATGTAAATCATGTCCAAAAACTCTCATCTACCATTTTTATATGCGCCAGAGAGAAATCAAAATAGTTGTAAGTTGTAGAAGCAGCCTTATTTTCGTAGAAAAGAGAAAACAAATTTAAATTATAAAAAATTATTTATTAAAAAAATTTTATACTCCATAGAGATTAACCTTAAGTTTAAAGTGACTTGAAAATTTCCTCAATTTTCACCAAAAAGAACAAAAATGAAAAGAAATCAAGATAAGAACTTATTATGATGTATTACATGCCATGTGTGATATTGATATTGAACCTTTTTATATCTTTTTTTCATACATTTTGAAATTAAATTTAAACCACGTTACTTAGAGAGCACAAAACTTTTTTTTTTCCTCAAATAATGGTAGTGACTAAATCAAAAATAGGCATCAAAGTGTCAAATTGCATTTCTTAGTTCTTAAACATGGTTTTTCCTTAGAAGATGAAAGAAAAATCTTGCACTTGAGAAACCGTAGGCCTATGCACTATGCAGTAAACACTTCCAATTCGGAGCTATTTTCCTGATCAATAACATCAAGAAACACCGGATCGACGGTCACATGGCTATCCACGTGTACCTTGAACTTATGATCCCACCAAAGAACCTTGGCCGTACCACCGATATCCACAGCCGCGTCGAGCACCATCTCGCGCTTGGCGACATCCGCCACAAAGCGCGCGGCGTGGTGAGCCAGCTCCAAACCGTCAAGCCGAGCTGGGAGGCGGAGCAGCTGACAGGAGCGGGGCGGCTGCGAGCCGGCTTGGACCTGAGCCGAACCGAGAAGTGAACCCTGGTAGAAGATGGACATGGAAGTGGAGGAGTAGTGGATGGGGGCTATGTTAGGGTTGGTGACGTGTACGGTGAGGATGAGCTCGGCGTCGAGGACTGGAAGGTTGAGCTTGAATGATGTGAAGTTGATTGATATCAAATGGAAGGTTGGGTCCTTGGGCTTCGCCGATATGATAGTCGTCGCTGCCACCGCCGACGCTGCTCCGATGATAGCCGAGCTCCAGCTCCATTTCACCTTTTTGCCCATGCTATTTCCTTTCACTTCCAGTTGATTTCTGCGATGAACTCCAAATTAATTGGGGGAGAAACTGGAGACTGGAGTATATATTTTAGATGACGGTAATACCCTTTTTCTTTGTGTTTATTTTATTGTCACAGCTTTGCGAATTTGTGGAGGACAATAATTAAGTCCACATTGACATGGAGAGTGATGTTAATGTAAGAAGAGCACGTGAAGCATGAAAAATTATTACTTGAGTATAAAATTTAATCATTTATTTTTATTTGATTAAAATATTATTTTAATCTTTTATTCATTATTAATTTATTTTTTCATTTTTTAATTTATAATTAATTTAGATTTTTAATTAAATTATAATGAATGTTGTTCAATTAACATTAAACATTTAAATTATCAAAATTATTATTTATTTAAATAAAATTTAAACAAAAAAATTAAATTAATAATAAATTAAATTAATTATGATGAATTAAATTAATAATAAATTAAATTATGAGATATTAAATTAAAATATATATATAAGAAACTAAATTAAAAAAATAATTATCTAGAATTAAATATTATTAATGAATACATAAATTATATTTTGTAACACATGCATCTAAGAACTTATCCGTTGAATCTATACTATAGACGTCTCAACTCTCAACAACCCAACTATTGTGTTTCTTAGGGTACACAGGCGTTTCCAATTTCCATGAATATCTACTGTTATCCATTGATCTTATTCGGTCTTCACTTATTATTATTATTATTATTAAGCTAGCGAGGGACATTTTGGATGAGACTCTTGAGCTACTCAAAATGGTAAAGGCAACGAACAGAAACGAACAAGCATGATTAGTTCGTTAAGAGATGAGATGAATAATCAATAATTAATTGCTCCCTTTTATGGGTTCAATTTATAAGAATTGATGGGGCGAGATGTGATGCTTACAAGGCACATTCTTGTTTTAATTCCGGATACGTGCAAAATTTAAAACGGAAAAGCCTAAAACCATGTAGAATATGCTTCATATATATATGATGAGGTGCCAGCTTTTATGTTAATTTTGATACTTTGTACCAATAGGATGATGCTCCGAGGCATATATGAGAGATTATGATTATTTACGAGGGTAAGAGAAAAGGGTAGAGTTAAACTTTGAAGGATCTATCTAGACATAAATCAGGACTTCATACATTGCCATTTTCTTTTCTTTCTCCTCCTTTCCTTTGTTAACATGAACTATAATATTAAATTCAAATCTTTTGAATTGTGTATTGTTTGTAAGTACGAGAAAGTAAAAGAGACTTGATATTTTTATATATTAATTTATTAATAGGGTAATATGCAAAACAATATATTTCATTGAGTTTACAGGTATACACTTTACAAGATTTGGTCTCCGTATTTTTGAAGTTTTTTTTTTTAAAAATATGATACAGGGAAAAGAAAGAATGGTAGGCAAACATGTAATAAAAATAAAATATACTAACAATAGCAAAATGTACGATTTAGGATTTTGAATTGTTTAAACATAGTTCCCCAAATGGACCAAGTGTGTAAATTCTTTTCTCACTTGGACTCAAGATTTTGTTTTTATTGTAAAACATGATTTAACATTATGTTACTGTATTAAGCTTGTTGATATCATAATAAAAAAATGATTAAACAAAAATCAGCTTCTTATTCTTCATAGTTGTTATCATCACAACATGGCCTGCATTTAGATAGAAATCCCTTATCCCTACTTTGATTTCCTAACCAAAGAACCCCTATAAATAGATTGCTCCTGAAATCCCAGGCACCTCATCTTCCAACCAACATCTTTAAGCTTTGAATCAACCTTGTAAATCTAGCCATGTCTTCTTCCACTACCCTTAAACTCCTTTCACTGACCTTATTTGCTTTTGTCATTGTGCGAAGAACAATGGCCAGTGATCCTGACATCCTTCGAGACTTTCTAGCCCCAGAAAATGCCGATGGAAGCTTTTTCACTTTCACTGGTTTTCGTGTGCTTGTTAACCCACCAAATTCAAACCTCACAGCCTTCAAGGTATTGAAGGCTAGCATGATAGAATTTCCAGCTCTTTTAGGACAGAGTGTCTCTTACGCTGCCCTTATCTTCCCTCCTAAAAGTGTGAACCCACCTCACACCCATCCTCGCTCTGCTGAGCTTCTCTTGGTGGTTCAGGGTACCCTACAAGTGGGGTTTGTGGACACCAAGAACAAGCTCTTCACACAGACCCTTCAAACGGGGGACATGTTCGTGTTCCCAAAGGGACTCGTGCACTTCCAACACAATGCTGAAACCAATGACATTGCTTTGGCTTTGTCTGCATTTGGTAGTGCAAATGCTGGTACTGTGTCAATTCCCAACACTTTGTTCAACTCCACCATTGATGATGATGTGTTGGCTTTGGCTTTCAAGACTGATGTTGCCACCATTCAAGATTTGAAGAAAGGCTTCGCTCCCAAAGCTTGACGTAGCACGTAGAAGTGACTTACACATAGGTTCAGTGCCATGACGTTTTTCAATTTCATCTGTTTACTTTTTTTTTATTGAATAATTGTTTCCTGTGATGGCTGTGGGAACTGGGAAGGAATAGGACAAGCACAATAATAATACCTTTTGCTGTGTAACACAACCAATTAAAATCTTTGTTTGATCTAGTTTGTATACTAAGAAATTGAGGATTGTTGCTGTCCATGTGATTTGATCGAGTTTGTATTGTATTACTTAGTGTTTTATGGTATTGGAATTTTGTATCTAAAAAAACTTTTAGCTGCAAATTTTAATCTTACACTTCTTAATGGAATTTGGATTTTTAAAAATGAAATAATATATTAGTGTCATGTAAAAAAAAAAAAGATTTAAAAATTAATTGAATGGTAACTCAAATTTACGGAACAAAATTTAAGTTTATGTATCTAGTGTTTTATACTAATTAAGATTTTTTTATTGATTGATAAAATTTTTAAACATTAAAAATTATTATTTGTTAATTTTTTAAATTATTAAATGCTTTAAATATTCTATCAAACATTTAAAAATTCCTAAAAATTATAAGTACGCAAATGATCTAGCCTTTGGATGCTTAGCAATTGAGTAAGAGAGAAATATATAAATAAATAACAGAAGATTCAATTTTTGTTATCTTTTTTTTACGTGACAATCTCATACACAATTTTTTTTATAAAGAAACTTTAAATATATTTGTAACTTTGTAAAGGATAAGATGTAAAAGAAAATATGGATCAAAATTTGTTTATATTTTTTATACAAAAAACAATTGAAAATCATAAAATGTTTAAATTGATTATATTATTTTAAAATATACAAGAAATTAAGTAAAATTTTGAAATTTAAATTTCATTTACAATTTAAACACACACAAAGCACACCTCACCGGCCTGTGAGTTGTGGTAACCTCTCCAGGCTCACACTGTTCACCGTTTGGTTCATCTTTCCCGCTAATGTAATTTCAGCAACACAAAATCTACGAATCCGAATTCTCATGGATCTCTACGATTCGAGTCGATTCCGCCACCGTAAACCCACCACCACGGAGCGCTTCCTCGGCGTGGCTACCCACGCGCCGCTTCATGAAAACCCTAGCTCCTCCAGAAGGCCCAATGGCGGCGGCGATGAACTCAGCGAGGACGACGTTGTTTTCCTCAGCGAAGATTATACCGAACCGAACCACTCCTCGACCCCTACATCGTCCTCCGCCTCATCCAACCCCCGCCATCATCTTCACCACAACCACAAGGGTTTCGGCCCTCTCGATACGTTCGGCATCCTCGCGGCTCTGCCTGAAAACGAACCCTCTCCAAATGCTCGAAACGGTTCTCATTTATTCCACAAGGCATCGGTGTCTTCGACCTCCTCTTCATCTTCCCGTTCGATTCCTGCAATTCCGAAGCCGCCGCAGGATCGAATTCCGTTGCATACTTCGTCGTCGTCTGTGAAGTACCCCCAGTCTGCGCCGGTGAATGTCCCGGTTTTGACGCCGGCAATGAAGGCGAGGAGTAGACGCCACGAATTCGATGAGGACGACGGTGACGAAGGCGATGAGGGCGAAGAAATGCTTCCCCCGCATGAGATTGTTGCTAGAAATTCTGCACAGTCGCCTATGCTCGCTTACTCGGTACTTGAAGGAGCCGGGAGGACGTTGAAAGGGAGGGACTTGCGCCAGGTTCGGAAT
This sequence comes from Senna siamea, assembly GCA_031216115.1. Taxonomy (NCBI): domain Eukaryota; kingdom Viridiplantae; phylum Streptophyta; class Magnoliopsida; order Fabales; family Fabaceae; genus Senna; species Senna siamea. Next base: position 20,053,452 of record CM062356.1, read on the forward strand.
GCAGTTTGGCGGCAAACAGGTTTTCTTGATTGAAGATTTGGGTATTCCTTGTAATTCTTGGGATACATTTTCTCTTTGAATTGACTAAATTTGAGATCGTCAGTATGAATTCTTTCTGAACTCATGTATTTTAGTGGCAAATTGCCGCTCTATTATAAGCATGAGCATGAAGCAGGTTCTAGTTTTAAATTTTCTTTCTCTGGGTTAGAGTAAGCAAAATAATTAACGCAACGATAACTAATGTTTAGGTGGTTTTTCATCTGCAGTCTTCAGTCTTCTAAACGTTTAAAATATGCTTTTTGAAAGTAGGCACGACTGGGCATTAAATCCAAAAAGATTTCTTCTTTTATTAGCTAATTAAGGTTTGTTTGACCTGATATATGGGGCTGATTTTGTATATCCCGCTGTTCGCAGAGGACACATTCTGTTTCTGATTATTTGTTGGACAAGAACATACTTTTACAATGATTTTCCAAAATTAAATCGTAGGATGTGCTCTCTGATTGCTGATGATTTGTGAAGTCATAATTGAACTGTCTGGTTACGGAGTAAAGCTTCTTGAGTGATACGCAATGCACCTTCCCGGGATCAGTTTCTGTTTGAAATACTTGAGATTTGAAAACTCAAATATGGATCCATATAAATTCAGGTATCTCTCAAGTCACTCTATTATACTCTGTTGTGGTCTAATTGCTTCTCTTTATCTCTCGCGAGATAAAAAAAATGATGGGTCTATTTATTCCCTTACCCTGAGGGACTTAGCGAAGAAGCAAGATTTTGGACCTCTGGGCAGCAATCAAATAAATTGGTACATGATGGATGTGTGCGGTCTTGTTTTGAGTGGATTTACAATAGCTGCATTGTTGATGTGCTTTCGTTTTTAAACTATAATCTAATTCTACAGACCATAAAGTTCTTGTTACTTTTTTGGGCTATTAGATAATTATGTTTCTTCTATCATTAGATTTATCCTGTAGTTATTAAATTATAAATTAATATACAAAAGTGATCATTTAAAAAAAAATACTTAATCATGAGAAAACTCAATCTAAACTCTCACCATTGATAAAATTAGGAACTAGGAAGTGGATACAATCCCGAGCCTCTGGACTGTAAAGGCTTGTGGTTGATTGGAGTAAAAATTGGAGGAATAGGAAAATTTGATATTAAAAAAAAAAATGAGTGCTTGGTATGAACTAGCAACATACATTATGTCTTTTTCGAATTTTTAATTAACTTATTTTAGTGAAGTTTTGGACAATAAGGTGCGTGGGTGGAGTAAAAATTCAAGGAATAGGAAAAAAATTGATAAAAAAATGAGTGCTTGGTAGGAACTAGCAACATACATTATGTCTTTTCTGAAATTTTTTATGTACTTATTTTCCTCCATCCATTGCTTTTGGTGAAGTTTAGGACATAAAGTTTGTGCTTGCTTGGAGTAAAAATAGGATGAATGGGAAACAAAAATTGATAGTACTTGGCTGGAACAAGCAACATACATGATGTCCTTTTCGAATTTTTTATGTACTTATTTAACTCCATCCATTCCTTTGAGTGAAGTGAAGTTCAGTGATAATGATGTCATAGGAAGCATTCCACCCTCTAGTCTGCTTGCGTATGCTTCACAGCTCAGTTTTCTCTGTTGGAGAGTTGGACTTTGAATCAATCATACTGCTGATCAGCTGATATTGTAAATACATAATTGATGTTTATTCATGCACTCATTCTCCTTCACTTACATTGCTGACTTAAACATCTGGCTGTGCCCATTGCATACTCCGCGGAATTATTTATCACATTGTTGAACACAACGCAAAATGCAATGTGACAGATTTGTCTATGTATTGGCAATGGAATTGTTTTATGTTCCGTATATGTATATAACACCACTTGGCCAATATTGGTATCAGACCAGACACATAATTCCGACTTAGGGAAGAAATTGCTGGATTTAAGAATAAAGTACATACTTGCATACACAGCAGAACTCTTAGGCTTTTATGTAATGTGGCGTGATTGATAATAGTTCGTATCCATTGTAGGGGTCAGAAGTTTTTGCCTTTTTGTGTCAAGGTAGTGGGATGTATATAATGTTGTACACGTAGTAGGCAATGTTGTCTTGACCCTAAAGAGTGAAGACATTATATTGTGCTTCAGTCCAATCCCTCTGTTATCTACCTTGATATAAAGAGTACGATTCGTCTTCGCAAACTTGATGAATGGAGGAAAAAGCCAGAAAGGCTTCAGTTATTGAGTTATATACCCATTCTCATGACCTTCCTTTGAACATAGGATGGCAATAAAATTGGCCGTCATCAGCTGAGGAATGTGCCAAAAAGCTTTTCAAGACCTTTGTTTTGATTCCCTGAAATTTTTCTTTAAACATTTGAGAATGTGTGGTTCTAAATTCTTATAGTTAAAGGAAGTTGCACATGACCTAGGGCACGGGAAATTTAAGGCTAATTAAGCACGCTGACACTCGTACAGTTACAGTACTATTTGTGGAAGATCATCATCTCACAAAACCAAGAATTTGAAATTTTCAAATTCTTGCTTTGCAGTAAAATTGTGGGGCGTCTTCCTTGAATAGCCATAACTTTGTAACGTCTGCAATTAATGAGTTGTATTCAAATTTGACTCGCCCTGAGATATTGAGACGTGGAAATGAATTTCATTAATGTGAATTAATTGACCTGTCGAGAACTTTTGTTCCCCAAACTATATACCAAATAGGATGACTATGGTAAGATGTTATAATCTCTATACTCCGGCTTTTAATATCTGGACTTGTTTATCTAAAGAAAAAATTTTAAATAATTATTCTTTAAAAATTATGATTTTTTCATATATAAATTTATTAGACAAAAGTATACAAATTACATAAACTATATTATGTAAACTTTAAATATATAATTAATATGAAATTTTAACAAATTTATCTTTATAAAATTATTAAATATAATAATTTATAGATTTATATTAAATTTAAATTATTTTATTGATGAAATTAAAATAAATAACATAATTTATATATATATTTTTTATGTAATAGAATAAATTAAATATATATTTATAATATAAAATTAATATTTAAATAATTTATATAAAATTCACTGGGTCTAGGTATAATATTATCTTCTCTAAATTCATACCTATTTCTTCAATACTTGAATCCGAACTCACATCCAATAAATAAATTTTATGAGTACTCATAAAATATATATTTTTTGATTATCCCTAATACCAAATTAAGAATAAAAAGAGTTAACAACAAAGAGTTTGACTGTTAAAATCTTGGATTTTTTTAAAAAAAATTATGTAAAATAAATTTTATTATTATACATATATAACAATAATAGGATTAAAAATGATAGCATTGGAAAAAAAAAATTAGTATAACATCTATAACAGATAAGTTAATAGAAACGTATCTTAGATAATTTATTTATGTACAAAGAAAATTATTAAACGCTTATATATGAAAAATTGATCAAATAAAAAATAATTTAGTAATTAGAAATAAGAAAATATCAAAAAAAATAATAACATAAACAATTAAAATAAATAATCTCATATTAAAATGAACTAAAATAAAATATATTAATATTATTTAATTCATATAGTTAATCTCACATAATAAAAAAATATTTTATTTATTTTCACTATTGTATACATATACAACAATAACAAAATATTTTTTATCAGGTGAGATTAACTCATTTTATACTAACTTACAATTATCTAACGTAATTTTTTTTATTATTATTCAAACTTAAAACTCGTTGTAAAAATCAAATTTAACATAGACTTTTTATTATTATACATATAGATATTAAAATTATCTAATAAAAAAAATTCAACATTTAGAAAGATTATTGAACATTTGGATCCGAATCCACTTGAGTTAATAAAAAACGGTGGCTATTTAATCCATCTCACTTGGTGGTGGGAACCAGCTAAGATTTGATTATGTTACAAAAAATATTCTGTTTTGGTAATTTTCCTGTCATCTCATGAGAGATCGAAAGTTTGAAATTCAATGCGTTAGTGTTAAATATGGCTTTCATAATTTCACCAATCTTTGTCAATTGTCATATCTGTTGGAGGCTGAGGTGTTCCGCAGTAATGGTCACGCTGAGTCACTTGCGCTTCATTATTAGTGTGAGGCATGAACAAGTTGCTACCATCGGTCTACTCCAAAAAACACTTAAGAACGTTAATTAAAGTTCATTCTTTAGTTCTTTGACGATCCAAACGAAAAAGCCATCCATTATGTTGTAGACGAAATCACTTTTAATTTCCTGTCTTCGACATAATGTTTTCCTCTCATCTCTAAGTGTTACATTTGAATCCTAATCATACACTAAGACGGTCCAGTGTACAAGACTTTCAGGATCTAGACAGATCAGAGTAAAAGTAAATTGGTAAGCTTCACAGGATCAGACATACAGATACTTAACTGCAATCTGTGGATACCAACTACCATTGTCAGCTCTTGGCCCCCTTCATTTATAACACTCACATTATAAACTGCAAACTCATCTTCTTGTTGAAAAAAAACTTGTGTGTCATCACCCATTACCTGTTGCTTCAACTCTTTCCATGGCGTCTGCTCAGCTTATCACAGCATTTCTCTTTCTCTTTGCATTAGCTCTAGCCAGAATTGACCCTTCAACATGCCAAGTAGTAAAGGCCAAAGTCTCATGCCTTGACTGCTCCTCTCACAATAATGTCGACCTCTCTGGTTTGTCCTACAAGTACCTCATGCTTTCTCATCATCATTTTCTAGCTTAACTTGACCTCATGATCTGTATATGTGGTTTCAGGGATTAAGGTTTCAGTCAAGTGTGAAAAAGTGAACAACTTGGGTGTGGCTTTTACACAACATGACGGCTCCTTTGAGGCCAACCTTCCCTCATCAGACCCTTCTGTGAGGTGCCTTGCAAGACTTTTGGGTGGACCAAAGCAGCTTTATGCCTCAAGGAAGGACATGGTGTCCCAAATAGTTAAGGACAAAGAAGGTAACATTAACACCTACACCATCTCCACTCCTCTTAGCTTCTACACAAAATCTAAGCCTCGCAACAACATAGGGTCCTCCAAGACCGTCAATCTCCCTCTGCCTCCAGAGTGGGGTTTGGCACCCTCTAGCTATTATGTCCCTTTCTTCCCCATCATCGGAATACCTTGATCATGTATAAAATTAGTGCTTAATTACACTCAGTCATGAAGGAATGAATCATATATATATATATATATATATAGACTTCTAGTTATCTATATATATCTATGGTCTTGGTTGTTGATGCACGTGTGAAAAAAATGGCATAAGTACATAGCATGGTGTATCTTTAATAATCTCTAGCTACTCTTGTAATTAAGCAGACATAATGTGCTGCCTTGTCTATTTTATGTGTATTGTTATTAATATATATAGTGCTAATTCATGAAGCACAAGTTTGAGATTATATACTCTTCTCTTCTCTTAAATTGAATTCAATATGCATCTATGGTTTTGAATATATTTGTATATTTTCTTCTTTAAATGTTATGATCATTTATGATTGAAGTTATTCAACAAATTGAAAGAATACGAAGTGTAAGCATTAACTATATATTATCACTAGCACGTGATCTTCTTGTACAAAACAGTAAAGACAAATAGGGCCCAAGAAAAGGAAAATAAATATCTTCTTTGACAGAGCCAGCAAGGCTGAACTATAAGTCTATAGAAACATTAAACCCCAAAATAAAATATCTGCTATTATCTAATAAATTAAAATATTACTTTTTATGTTGCACTTCTTCTTCTTCTTTTTTTTCAATACGTTGAAAATGTTTGAATACATGATACTCCAACTATATATCACTCTTCTCACATAAAGTTAGCTCAAATGACTTTTTCAAAGTGCACTCAATTGAATTAATAAGGATTCACTCTAGTGACAAAAAGTTAATTAATAAATTAAAGTTTAAGTGTTTATTATTTTGTTTTTTTATTTTTTAAAATTAATTAGTTATAAAAATTTATATCAATATTATTTTTATGTATTTATATATATGTCATAAATAAAAATACTTGTTTCATATTTCTTTTATTTTAAAAAATAAAATTTAAAATATCTTTAATTATTTTGTATTTTCTATTCCAAAAATATATTTTTTATTTTTTTTATTTTATATCAAAATAATTATTCAAACTTAAATACCTCACAATACCTTTGAATAAGATTATTTTTTATAGACAATACTTATAAAAAAAATGCCGATTGATAAATATTTTCAATTTGTTAGACTACTTTATATTACTTCATAAACAATATTTCATCTATTAATTTATTATAAAAAGTAAAATATCACGAGCGAATTAAAACTATCTTCTAAATAATTACGTACAAAACCTATATTTGACTTGTATGATTTTTTTTACCTGAATTTTGCCTAAATTTTTAATTTGAGACATTACTTTTGACTTATTTATAAAAAAAATTTTACTCTATAAAATTTATAATTTAAAAAATTATATATAACTAATAGACTTAGTATGCATTAAAGTGGCATCAATTAACTTTCCATTCCTTCATAATTATTGAAAATTATTTTTAAAAAAAAATTGCAAATCCCTTGAATGAGTCACAGCATAGTGGATACGCCACCTGAGTCCGCGTTTGGGGATGATCGATGAAATTTTGACCTTTTCAAAAGTAATTGACGTCACTGCATACGTCATAAAAAAGTTCTCTTTTCGTTCTTTGTAAATAAAGTTTTATTAGCTAATTTTATTTGTAATTTTATTTAATTATTTCATTTTTATAAATTTTAAATTATTAAATCGTCTATTAACTAATTAAAACAAATTAATTATTATTCGATTAACAAATTTTTTTAAATAATAATAATAATAGTGCTTGGAGTTTTCGCTATCTTGTACTATATCTACCCTTATGGTCTTCACTTATGGTCGTTGGTTCGTCAATGACTTTATGCACTCTTGTCTTTCGGTCCCAACTAGATAAGATTTCACATGTAAATGAATAACGAAATTAATTATAATATCCTTTTCATTTAATTTTTAAAGTTTTGGATTTCAATAATGAATTTCTTTACTTAAAAATTTTAAATAAATAACTTTTAAAAATTAAATATTTGTTGCCATAAAATTTATATACAAAATAAAAAATTCTTACAAATATTAAGTTTCTAAAAATTTATCATTGTATATATTTCAAATAAAACTGCTTATATATATTAATATATATTTAAAGGCGATTTGGGTATCACTTTTTTTAAATGTATTTTTAATTTTATCTGTAAAATTATTAAATATTATATGTGAGTATTTAAATTTTTTCATACTCAGCTTACACTTTTTTTTCTCTTGCATAGATTTAATAGAATAAATTTTAAAAGAATTTAAGTATTATTTTTATATTTTTATTATCATATTTTTTAATTAAAAAATAAAATTTATATAACTTATTTTTTATAATTAATTTTTAAAAAATAATTTATATATTTTTTATTTTGGTAAGAGAATTTTATAAAAAAGATATAAGTTAAATATTAAATTTTGTGAACTTTTTCTATCTGTGTAGTCTATGGTCATTTTTTTAGCTTTAACTCAACAAAAGTTCTATAGTTATTTAAGTCGCATGATTTCATATCGTTACAGTGACAGGAGCCGTAAGAATGAAAAGAAATATTGGGCATATCATTAGACTTAGCCATTATTACCATCTTTGAAAAAATCAGTCGTATTTGGTCTTGGATCACTGCCACATTAAAATATTATTATTATTATTATTATTATTATTATTATTATTTGGGACGTTAAAGTTGTTTTTTCTTTAAGAAAAATTTGATGAATAATCTAAGTTGATATAATCATTGAAAATAATGGATTAAAAGAAGTATAGGACCCTCCCACTTCTTATTCTTAATTAAGCTTATACGATTTTGTAATTAAATCCTTATATTTTTTCAAATTTTTAATTTAGTCCCCAGTACTCTTTTATATTTTTGTTAATATTTTATTAAATTTTATTGACATATTAATTATATACTATTTTGATACTATAAATTCAAGTCAATTTAGTAAGATTACTTAGCATAAATTATCTTTTATGCTATATATAAGTTGTTTTGTGTGTCATTAATTATTTTTTTATATAAATTATACATATTTAAAATATTAATTAAAATAATATATATTGACAACGTAAACTAAATTTATATTGTTAAAAGTCTCAACTGACAAATATCCTTAATTTCAAATCTTTTGTTACTTTGCTTAGAGAGTGTAAGAGGAGAAAACAAAAACTCGAGTAATTTTTTAACTAAGTAAAATTATAATTTATATTGTATTATTTCAGGCACACGTCATTCTTTTTTTCTTTTGTTGCCTAAATAAAAATTATGTTCATTCAACGAAAAGTTTTTGTAAGGATATATATTTTTTAATATATTCAAAATTATTTTAGTTTATATCAAATTAACAAAAATAAATTATTTTTTTTGGTAGCATTGTAAATTAGTTAATATTATTAGCCAATCACTTTTTTGTAGTAGTGTAAATTAACTAATATTATTAGCAAATTTTGTTTAAATTTTACTTTAATTCATTCTTACTAAAAATAAATTATATATCAAAATGATTGACTAAAAATTCACTCTTACTAAAAGTGAATTGTATTATACTTTTTGGGATAGCATCACACATTTATAACATTAATGTGTCATGCTATCAAATGGAGCATAATATATTATAAAATAATATTTAGTTTCAATGTGTATCGTTTAAAACAAATGTTACACGCAATGATAAAATATAACATATGTCTTATATAAGCAAATAATACAAGTGAGATAAATTTTAAAAAAAGATTAGTTAAAGTTATTCTTAACTTTCTCCATTTGATTTTAAAATTATTTCTATATAAAAAAATTAGTAAATATATATGAAAATATATCATCAAACATTATAATTTTTTTGAAAAATTAAAATAAATATCATAAATAATTAAAATATAAAAAATTTAATCATATTTTATTAAATAAAATTTGGTGTTAAATAAATTTAATTTTTATTTCTTACATCTAAATGTACGTAATTTAGTTATTGACAAAAAAATAATATAAAAATCTGAAAAAAATAAAAATATTAAATATTTAGATAAATATTTATTTAATTATTGCATTTTCTTTATCTTTTGTTAAATATATATTTATCTTGATACAATATTTTGTTACCAATATATTTTTTGAAGAATATACACTTGTTTTTTTGTTAATGTAAATTATTTAATTTTCATTATATTTTTTTAGTTAATAAATTTTGTATTAAAATTTATGATATTTATTTTAATTTTTCAAAACAAAATTATAATGTTGATGATATATTTTTACATATATTTACCAATTTTTTATATAGAAATAATTTTTAAATTAAATAGAGAAAATTAAGATCAACTTCAAGTAATTTTTTTAAAATTTATTCATTTTTTATCATTTATTTATATAAAATATATATTATATTGTCTCTGTAATCTTTGTTTTAAGCGACACATATTAAAATTAAATATTTTTACACAAAATATTATACTTCCTCTAATAACGTAACACGTTAATAATATCAATGTATGATACTATTCCAATAAGTGAAACATGTTGAAAAATTTTTAAAATAAAAATTTTGACACTATCCCATTGAGACAAATCTGTTCTTATCAAGAACAAATTTGGATTATAATTCACTTTTAGTAAAAATAAATTTTTGGTTAACTTTTTTGACTTGCAATTCACTTTTGATAAGAGCAAATTAAAGTAAATTTTAAATAAAATTTGCTAAACTTTACTAAAAGAATATTTTTAATCTTTTAGCTTTAAACTTAAATTTTATTTTTGTCCTTTTAAACTTGATTAGTTTCATTTTAATTTTTAAATTTTAAAAACTCAATCAATTTTTTTCTAATATCTAATAACATTAATTTAATTAATAAAAAATATTGAGTTAGAGCTAATTTTTATACCTCTATTTCATATTATTATTAATATTATCAAATTAATTATATTATATTTTAAAAAAATAACAATTTTTCAAATTTAAATTTTAAATTTTAAATTAAGTATTCATCAAATCTAAATATAAATATAACACTAGCTCTAAAGTTGTTAATTTTTTACATGCAGGATTAATGGCATAAAAATATTGATAATAGTATAGCATAAAGATATAGAATTGGTTGAAAGTCAATATTTTTTGTTAAATAAATTAATGTTGTTAGAAATTAAAAAAGTTTAATTATCTTTTTAAAGTTAATGGATTAAAGAAGAACTAATCAAACTTAAGAAATAAAAATAAAACTTTAGTTTTTTTGTTCTTGTTTAAATCCTTTAAATCTTTTTGATTTGAAGTAATTAAAATTAATAAAGAGATAAGGTTAAGAAAAATTAACTTAAAATCTTTTAATTATTTTATTTTCAAAATTTTAAAAAATAAATAATAAAAAAATTAATATATAATTTATTTTTTTTCTTTTTTCTCCAAAATTATTCTCCCACACATACGCTTAAGATACCTTTGAAAATGAGTTGAAAAAAAAAAGGTAGAATTGAAGGAAAAAAAAAGAATAAAATATTAAATAATAATTTTTTGTTCACTTATTTAAATTTTTAAAATTCTTTTAATCTGAGATAATTAAAAAATATATTAAAAATATTAATATAAAATTTTTTAATTATTTTATCTTCAAAATTTTAAAAATAAAAAAAATTATAAATTCTCTCCCATCCCTTCTTTTCCCCTCCATTCTTTCTCCGCCCCAGACACAGAATGTTGAATTGAAATGTCTCCAGTGCTTTTTGGTGAGATTTGTCAACCGTCATCCACATATCACAACTTCTTCATAAAAAGTAAAAATAAAGTAAATTTCTGTTATCTATTTTGATTAAAAAATTAATATGAGTAAATTACATTTTTTCTTTAAAAAATATTAAAATTACACTTATTTTTTTTAAGATAAAAAAATTATAATTTTATTCATTTTGATCAAAGTACTCTTATTTTTATTATTTATATGATTAAATATATATTTTATTAATATAAAAAATATTTTTAAATAAATTTGATTTATTATTTTTAACTCAAAATAAATAATAATCTATAAAATATATTTTTTGAAAAAATGAATATTATTATTAAAGATATTTTGAATAAAATAGGTAGAATAAAGTGTAATTTATTCTATAAATTTTTATTTATGTTACTTGAAAATAAGAATTTTTGTTTTCATAAAAGAAATTACGTAAATCAATTTTTAAAATATTATAATTTAATTTTTGTTCATCTTGTGAATTGTGATTAATACATACTAAATTTAGTAGATAGTACTTAGCTGGTTTACCTTTTGTAATACTTTAAAAATAAAATATTATTTTTTTAAATTAAAAAAAAAAGTAAAATGTAATTTTTCTTATTGGATAGCAAAGGAAAACAGAAAAATTAAATTAACGAGATGAAGGCTAATTCAAAAAGGGTGCGTTTTGCTGGATAACAATCATAGATATATTCAAATGAAAAACCATTTTGAGGCACAATGGAACAAAGTAGAGCAATTTTTGTCTATATACAATACATACAATAAACGACATTGAACAATAGGGATTAATGGCTCATTTGGACATTGTTTTATTTTTTAAGAATTTATGTTAGTATTATTTTTATGTATTTATATATATATATATATATTATAAATAAAAGACTTATTTTTATTTTTTTTGTTTCAAAAAATTAGAATTGAGAATAAATTTTAATTTTTTTGTATTTTAATTTTTAAAATATATATTTTAATTTTTTGCCAAAAATAATTATTCAAATAATTTTTTTATTTTTATTTTTTAAAAAAATAAAAATAATTATTAAAAATTTCATTTAAATATGGCCTAAATATTTAAAGTTGATCTTATTATAATAATTTAATCTCTCTTTTGTATACGGTAAACATTTTTAATGAAATGACAATATATCTTATTAAAATTTTTTTCTCTGAACCGCGTCGTCGTGGAAGATTTGTCCCAATCCCATCACCAACGTTGCCAATTTTTTCTAAATCCACTCGGCCAATCTTACAGCCTATCATTGTTTCTCACTCCTTCAAACTCTTTGTCTTTGAGACTCTTCCGCTTGTTGATATGTATATATAAATTGAGTTCATTCCAAAAGTGCAAAATTAAACGCAGAGTTTGAATGGAGGGTCTTGATCTTGAACATGATGTTCCACCTGGTTTTCGCTTCTACCCTACAGAAGAAGAGCTTATCGCTTTCTACCTACACAACAAGCTTCAAGGCCATGGAAGGCACATTGACAGAGTCATCCCAGTGATTGGCATCTATGACGTTGAGCCATGGCAGCTTCCAAGTACTGGATAATGAATATATATACATATAATTTCATAATTCAAGAGTCGTGAATGACTGTATGTATGTATGTGAATGTTGTAATGCAGAGCTTGCAGGAGACAGGTGTCGTGGAGACACAGAGCAATGGTTCTTCTTCTCGGAAAGACAGGAGAGAGAAGCGAGAGGAGGGAGACCCAGCAGGACCACTGCTTGTGGATATTGGAAAGCCACGGGATCTCCAGGATATGTTTACTCATCTGATAGCACAGTGATTGGAGTGAAGAAAACCATGGTTTTTTACAGAGGGAAAGCTCCCTGTGGCACCAAAACCAAGTGGAAGATGAACGAATACAGAGCTATTCAATTCTCCCACCCATCTTCCATTGCCACTCCTGAGGTACAAAGATCAATATTTTCAAAATCCTTAAAGCAGTGATTTATGTTTCAATCGTCTTCGGATTATCCTTTACTATAATTAATATTATATTATAATTAATTATAATAATATAATTTTATTATATAAAATTAAAATAAATATACGTTATATTCTATATTTTAACATAAATTAATAAACTACTTAACAAGTTTTTAAAAAATTAAAAAATATGTTATAATATATAAACTATTAATTTTTTTCTCCCTCATTTTTCTTCTTTTCTTCTTTATCTTTTTTTATAAATGTTTAGAAATTTATAGAAAGTACTAAACTTTTTTAGATCAATTGAACCGTTTAATCAGTGAATTTATTTGATTTTTGACAAAATTTTTTAATTAGTGACCAATTTTTTATAAAATTGATTTTAAGAATTGACCAAATCATAACCATGGCTGATTGTTTAAATTTTTTATTAGAGCGGCGGATTTGATCTTATTCTTACATCAATGATAAAAAATGATTAATTTTTCTAAAAATTAAAATGCAGGATTTACTTTCTGACGATCTCTTTCTTAGCTTTTTTAGTTTCCTAATGAGGTTTTTAATTGATATAATATAGTTGAGGCAGGAATTCAGCCTGTGTCGAGTTTATGTGGTATCAGGAAGCTCTCGAGCATTTGATCGCCGCCCTTCACAGATATCAAAAGTAGACTCACACCACCAACTTCATGGAGCCATAGCTGCTGCTTCAAGCTCATGTAATAGAACCTCCCACTCAAGAGAATAGCACATGCCAATGAACTATGATCAAATATTAATGATAGAACACAAGAAGAACTTCCATGGGAATTGGAACAATTTAATTGGCTCACCTACGCATTAAATTTGTTGGATTGTTACATCATGTTTTGTATTATGTCCGTTATGGTATGAATATGTGGTATGTTATTTTGTGTAATTTATAATAAGAGAGGACATATATAAATAATTAATATGTTTCAAGTTGCTTTTAAAAAATATAAAGCAGGTCTCTATTTCATTGTTTGTGAGTATGTTTTATTAATTGAGTATTTTTAAAACACTAGTTAAAGTTTCATTTGAATGACTGATGAGGGTATGAAATATTATAAAAGTTATTATTTTTATAAACTTTTTACAAATTTTAAAATATTAAATACTCTATCAACTAATCAAATGAAATATTAATCAATATTCTAAAGACATTAGTTCTTAAAATTCTTATTAATTTTTGCATATATTATTTTCTTCTGTATTCTTTTAAAAGAAAAAAAGTACTTACAGCTTTTATACTTCTCTAAAATTCTCTCCTTATGTCTTATTTTTAAATGTATTGCCACTTACGATGTGTTTGGTTAAAACAAAGAGAAAGGAAAGTGAAAGAATTGAAAAGGAAAGGAAAAGAATAGAATATCAAACAAAGAGAATGGGAGCTTGAAGGGAGACCAAGGAATTAGATAATACTAATTAATGTCAATATTTGTGATTCTTAAGCATTAATTAGTTGTTTGAGTAAGCGCTTAATTTGTAGATGGGTTTAAATTTCCTCATAACGTACGTAGTTGTCGAAGAAATAGCGATCGATATGTAACAGATTCAAAGTATTTATTTAGAATAGGAATCATTTCAACTTGGGAAAGAGTCTAAGATTCCAATTTGACTAAGAATCCACGTGCGGGGTGGACCTTCGATCAAGGTGGAAATCACTAACAGTAATGAGCACATCCACACAAAAAATGTGGACAAAATTTCCTGCCTAATTAATTATATCCACTGGAAATTTTCTTCGGTTCAAATCTATGAGGTTCATAAATTTCTACATATAGCAAATTATTTCCAACTCAATATATAGATTTGGCTTTGTTTGCTTTATTGACTGGAGGGTCAAAAGAATCTATATATTACTTTTAAAGTTTACTTATTTTTAAATGAAATTTTAAGAAAAATGATGTGAAACAGAAATAATTTGTGTTTAGCCAGTTTAATTTAAAAATAATTTTATTAATATCTAAGAAATAATCTATATTTGACTAATTTGTATATAAAAAAATACTTCTGATTGTTAAATTACTAAAAAAATACATGTTTACATTTAGTTTTTTTATTAATATTATTTAAATAGATAAATAATTATAATATTTTTATAGTTAATTTTTAGTAAGTTATTATTATTAATCAAAAAAAATATAAAAAATAAAATCACAATAAAGTTATATATAAATATTCCATACTTTGATTTATATGTCTCAAAATAATTTATCCATACAAAAATTTTTCAACAATTTCTTCCATAATTTTATTCCATGTCAACTTCATAAAAGTAAAAGATCTTGGAAAAGGTTTAAGTAAAAGATAATAAAGGTACTATGATCAATATAAAATTCTAGTAAGAGTGTTTTTCTCTTAAAATATTTAAATTTTAGTTTTTGCTTTTGACTAAAACTAGAATGTCTGATTTCTAACTTTTACGGCTAAAAAATTATTTCTATTATCAGTTGAAAACACTTGTAAAAATTTTTTAAACATATTAATTTTTTAAAAATAAATGCTTTTTAATATTATTTAAACAACTGCTTCAAAAGAAGGAGTCCAAACAGACAAGCTGTGCCATGTCTCAAAAATTTGTATGCTTCAGCAATTTCAGAGGATTTTGGATCCTTTGTCATAATTATTTTGTTAGGTATGTGGTGTTTTTAGCGGCGGTTTTATCCGTTGCTAAAGTGTGTTTTAATATTATTGTAACGAATATTATTGTTGCTATAACTTTTGTTTAAATAATTAATTTAAAAAAGTTATAGTAACAATAATATTTGTTGCAAGAAACTTTAGCAACGGAAAAAACCGCCGCTAAAAATGCCAAGTGCCAATCAAAAAACGCCAAGCAGAGAATCCGGACGCGTTTTAGAGTAGCAGCAGCAATAAACAAATCTATAGTTTTGGATTGGTTAGCTGTTAAGCCATAAAATATCTGAACCAACCCCATTAACCATCAATTCTCTCTCTCTTTACTTTTTGCTCCAATACATGTCATTTAAAAAAATTAAGCATTTTATTGGTTTCTTCTATGCAGAACACAAATTAAAATGAACCATGCATATCCATAAATCATACAAGGAATCTGAGGACGGAATCAGAATGCTCAATGTAATTAGTTTATTGTGCCATTGTGGAGCAAGTACCTTCAAAAACCAACTCCATTAAATGAATGACACTCCCTTCTTAATTTGTACCTCTATATAAGCACAAGCTTCAACTCCAAGATATATTGCATATTTCACATTCCATCAAATTAAAACAACGCTCGCAAAATAAACTCCATACATATAGATTTTATATACATACATTTGATATATGGAATCAACAGAGTCCAAGTCCAATGCTAAAGGGAAAGCCATTGCTGTAGTTTCAACAAAAGCTACCCCTCTCCCAACAGCTGCTAGATGGAAGAAAGGGCTTGCCATCATCGATTTCATCCTCAGACTTGGTGCCATCGGAGCTGCCATGGGCGCCGCCGCCCTTATGGGAACCAATGAACAGATGCTTCCGTTCTTCACTCAGTTTCTTGAGTTCCACGCTCAGTGGAACGAATTTCCCATGTTCCAGTAAGATTAGTGGGAGGGAATATATGCATTTTTCTCTTTTTTCTTCTTATCTCTCTTTAAACGTAGATAAATTCACTATTTTCAAATTTAAACTATCCCAACCCAAAAAGTAGAGGCTTTCATCCATCCTCTATATATATACGCAGGTTATTTGTGGTAGCAAATGGAGTAGCATCTGGCTACCTTCTACTGTCCTTGCCATTCTCGTTTGTGTGCATTGTTCGACCCCTCGCAGTAGCACCAAGGCTTCTACTTATGATCATGGACACGGTGAGTTTTTCATTAATCCAATACATATGATCACACTAAAGAAATTAAAATGCATGAATTGATTAATTCCTCATGTTTCTATTTAAATACACTTTTAGTCGTTTTAATTAGTTTTATAAAAAAATTTAAATTGGTTCTCTAGTTTCAGCAATAGGTTAATTAAACTATTATTTATTTATATAAATTTTTTTAACACACATTTTAATTGAACATTTGATTCATTAATAAGCTATTCAATTTAACATCAAATTTTGAATAAAAATATAACAAAGAAGACAAAATAGAAGGGTGACAGTGTCTATTTCATTAGGAGGACGTACTAAAATTTTGAATAAATTATATTTTTTTAAAAGATGTTAAAATTATAATTTTATTTTTTATTTAAAAAATCTACACTCCTCTTCTTTTCTTTAAGACATTAAAAAATTTCTGATTTTTTTTATTTATCAAAATATTTTTAATATTAATATTAATTTTTTAAAAATAATTATAATTTCATTTAAAAATCATTATTTATTTTAAGTTAAAAAGATAGAGTTAATTTATTTTAAAATTTTAAATATATATATGGTTTATACTAATTAAAGACATATTTAATTATGTAAATAACAAAAATAATAATATTTTAATTAAAATAAGTTAAATTATACATTTTTTTAATTTTTAAAAACTAAAAATATAAAATTTTAAAATAAATTTACTCTAAAAGTTTGTGGCCAAAATTACATTAGGCTTATATGTTATGTTTGTATAAATTGAAAAAAAAAAACAAGAGTATGAAGTATAAAATAAATGCAGGTGATGATGGCGTTGGTGACAGCTGGGGCTTCGTCTGCCGCAGCAACTACATACTTAGCTCATAATGGAAGCCAAGACGCGAATTGGATGGCTATATGTTCTCAATTCACTGACTTCTGCCAAGTTGCAAGCGAAGCTGTGGTGGTTTCCTTCATTGCTTCCGTTTTCTTCCTTTGCTTGATCCTTGTCTCCTCTTTGGCTCTCAAAACCACTTGAACACACACACCACTGTGCCTCCAAAATAAATTTTGTGTTGTCCAAGCTTATTACTGTCTGTGCTTGTCCTTTATATATTTTTTTTCTTTTCATTTGCATCAAAATGTTACATTTTGCTTTCAAATTGTAAAATAAAAAAGAGAACGTGAGAGAACAGTGTGAACAACAACAAAGTTAAACAACACCCGATCACTTTTTCTCTCCGTCCCACTCGTAACTTTAATTTGTGTACATCTATTATCATCATTATATTGGATCATATATCATGCATGGTGGTGCTGTTACTTCAAGATGAAGTTATTGTTTGATTCAGTGTCAGATTAATGTATTGTATTTTCTTTCCAAAGTTTATGCATGTCCTTCATACTTGATATGTTGCTTATATTTAAGACATAATTAAGTCACTCATATCTAATATTAATTCCGCGATAGAATTTACCCAAACTCTAGCTTTTGCTTCAAAAGTTGTGCTCTTTTGTCTTAACGGATTGCGTCAGGACAAAATTTTAGTCTATGGATCAGGAGATTGGATATTTGTGGAAGAAGCGATGCGTGATTATAAATTCGTCAAGTCATATTGCACACTTTAACATTCTAGGAGTATTGGTAAAATTTATTCATTTTGATTATAAGAATTTGTATATATATTTTAAGAGTCTAGAACTCTAGAGATAAGTTTAGGTAATATAACATATATTTTCCCCCCAAATTTATAAAAACCATTAGAGATTTTTCATCGCATATTAATTTTTTTAATTTAAAAATAAAATGAAAAATAATTATTATATTTTAAAATAATAAAAAATTATTTCATTTCTCATTTTACTCATTCTTTCATATATTTTTAAAATTTATATTTTATTTTATATGTGTTAATATATGATTTTAAAGATCAATCATAATAAAAAAAATCTCAAACTCATATATAATAATATAAATATATTTATACATAAACATATATTAAGAAAAAGTGAAATGAAAAAAAAAACCTAACAAAACACATTCTGTGTATATGTAAATTGTGACATTGGCAATTGGCCAAAAAAAAAAAAATTTGTGGCCTTGGCATTGGCATAGGGTAAGATTACGAGGAACTCAACCTTTTAGAAAAGTTCCTCTTTCTCTCTCTCCTTCAAATTAATTTTTTAAGTTATAAAACAAAAACAAATGTATGGAGAATCAATGAGAAGACGAACCCAAAAAGCTCAATATCCCTCACATCTCCACCCATTTTCATATAGAGATATTTTGATTTTTATAAATTAATTGGGTTAATAAAAAATAAGAAGCTTCTTATTCATTTGTACTATAAATTTAATTAAAACGGTGACTTTTTTTAATTCATTTAATCATATGGAACATGATAATCTAACATACCTTGGAGAAGCATTATGTTAATTTAAAAGCAAGAATTTGAAGCACCTTCAAGATTGTTTAAAGAAAAATTAACTTCAATAAAATTTGATGATATATTGATCATTGAATAAAACTTAGATATACATTTCAAGGTTTTTTTTTATTAACTTTTGAAATAAGAATATATTGTGTGGATCTCTTTTTAAATTGTCTAATTTTTATTACAAATTAGGAAAAATCATTTTAAATTTGATAAACTAAAATTCAATTATAAATTAACAAATTAACTTCAAAAAGTAACAAAACACTTTCCATCACTAAACACTACTCATAAAAAATATTTTATTACATTTTAATCCTTCATCTCTCTGCTTTATAACTAAAATAATATTAACGGAGGAAAAGGCTTTTTGTTTTCTTGTACAGAAAACAGGTGGCTTATAATGTGCCACGTAGCGGTTGTAAATGTAGTCGGACGCACAGATAGACGAGGCTGAATCCCCATGTGAAAGAAAACCATCTTCCACGAGTGCAAGGAGAAGCATTTGTCAAT
Source organism: Senna siamea (assembly GCA_031216115.1). Classification (NCBI taxonomy): domain Eukaryota; kingdom Viridiplantae; phylum Streptophyta; class Magnoliopsida; order Fabales; family Fabaceae; genus Senna; species Senna siamea. The sequence goes on from CM062356.1 coordinate 20,073,038, forward strand.
GCTCGCACGTGCGACAAACCATACTCAACTCGCCACCTGTAAGCTCGTGCCGAAGGGGCCCATTGCTGTTGAGAGCTTCAGGTCACGTGGCTGTCCCTTCCCTCACCGTTAAATTCCAACCTCCCCCACCCTTCTTTCTTTTGTTTTGCCCTCTAAAATTCTATCCTTACCCTTCAAGTTTTCTCATTTTCCCTCTGGTGCTTCGCTTCTTCAAAAACCCTAATTAATCCATTTCTTGCTCTAACTCATCCTCCAAACGAAGTAGCACAGCTTTTTCCAGATCCTTGTATCGCATTTCAGGCTTTCTTGGTCTTCCCTCTTTATTTTTCTCTCTCAGGTGAGTCGTCTGTACCATGCAGAGTCAACCATGGAGGTTCAACTTTTTGTTCCGTTTCTTTTTTTCTTATTTTTATTAGATTGTGTTCTTTTGTTCTTTGATCGATTGTCTGAGATTGATTGTTGTCGGGGTTTTCTCGTTTTATTCGAATTCTTGTGCTGGGACAGTGTTTATTTGTTTGCTTGCTGGGAATTAGAAGGGGGCAGGAACAAGGACTTGTTTGTTTATTTCCTCTTTTGCAGCGCCGTTTTCAAAGAATATTCTTACATTTTTTCTTTTTCCCTGTTGTTCTTGAAAATCGAATAATATTGTATGGGATTTGATACAAAAATGTACTTTTGTCTTGATTTCCAGCAAAATTTATGGTGTTTATGCAGATAAGGCTTGTCACGGTGACTTTTTTTTTGTGTGGCAAATTTTGGGTAATTTCGACTACTTAAGAAGGTTTTATTGTTTAAAGTTCGAGGTCTGGGTCTCATGAGAATTGTTAGGGGAATGCAGAGATCGTTTTGCGAGGAGCTGAACACACTGGGCTGGAAGAAATCGTTCAGCCGAGGAATTGGTATCACTGTGCCCAAGGCAAGAACACGCGACAAACCGATGTGTAGGGTTTTGGGTCTCTAAGTTCGTGATAAGATTGACCTCGGGTTGGTTTAGGACAAGAAAAGTCGTGCACAATGACTCGCATTGTGGTTCAGCGGGGTTCATCTGGAAGTTCTTCTTCAAACCCAAGTCGTTCTTCCTCCTTGCCTGGGTCTTCATCAGCTCGGGCAGAGCCACAGGTTACAGTTCCTTCCATTCCTTCAGCTGTGAAAGATGAAGACAATGGAGAGGAGGTCGTGGAACTAGTTTCTGGGAATGAGCTTTTGGAGTGTAGTGGGACTGGTGATAGTAAGTCCAAAAGTGATGATCTTTTAATGGAAAGTCTTCATAATGATCAGAATGACTCCCTAACCGACGAAATAATTGATAAAAAAGCTGTTCAAGAGGAAGTCGCAGGTCCACGGGAATTAATGAAGGGGTTGAGTGGACTGAGAATTTCTGAAAGACTTCCATCAGAAAATGAAGGCTCAAGTGAGGATTCTTCGCAGACCTCTGGTGTTAGTTCATATCCGCCACCTCCTCCTGTCCCACCTCCAAAACCTTCAGCTGCTAACTTGAATTCAAGGAGAAATATGTCAGGAAGTTCAAACGCTGTCCATATAGGATCACCTAGAAGAGTATCTGCACGACCTGTTGTTTCAGCTAGGACTTCACCTGCTGGGTCACGCCCCTCTTCTCCCAGGTCACATAATGATGAAGGGTACAATAGTGCTGACGAACAGAACCCATGCTTTGTTTCGTCTTATGATGATATAGTAAGTTCATTATCACTCAAGTCTACAGAAGTAAACAAATCTATTCTATTCCATAATTACCTGATTGTTGCTTGACAGCCTTTACTGAGATATTCATTCTATATTGAAATTATATTGATATTTATTCAGGAAAGAGAGCGGCAATTTGAAATTGATATCAGAAGGGCAAAAGGTTTTGAAGTGAAAAGAATGATGGAGGATGGGAATTGTCTTTTCCGTGCAGTTGCTGATCATGTGTATGGAGATCCTGAAGCTTATGATGTGGTCAGACAGATGTGCATAGATTATATGGTATGATGGCATTGTTATATGCATGCATACATACATACATACCTACAGACACATATATATGGATATATATAATGCCTGCTTATTCATTTGATGACATACTGATTTGGTGTCTATGGGTTCAGTGGTCTTAACTAACAGAAAGTAATGATCCTTAAAGTCATAGTTCTCTTTAGAATTAACAGTTCTCAGTGCATTTTAGACATGTTACAGCTTGAGGAAAGCTGCCTTCCATGGGTTTATTTTACGGTTCCAAAGTTGTGGTTTTGCAATTCAGGATTTGAGAAAACTTGTTGTAGGGTTTACCAGTTTGGGGATTCACCATTGGTGATAGAGGATTTTATAGGTTTCCAGAGTTCATTATGTGCAATGTGTGTTCTTGACTCTCTAGGTGCTGTGAAATTTAATTATTTTGGTCTTTTATGGGGAAAAGCAATGAAATTTTAGGGATTTGGAGTTTGCAAGAGAGGATAGGAGCTTATATTTTTTAGGATTCCAGAAAGCAAGAACAGAGTTTACGTTGTTTTATGTCTGAGAAAAGTAATGCGGTAAATGCAAACAATATGAAGAACAATAGTGAAGAAAATCAGACAATTTTATAGTACAACATACTTCAATGGAAGCATATTAAACCAAATCCATCTAATAGATTCAAGAAACCACTGTAAGTTTCTTTTTTTTTTTAAATCTTTGTATGCCAGTAGCTAAGACATGCGGATTTGCACATTCTGGTTGAACTCCCTTAAATTAATGTACCACACCATATTTTTTCACACGGAGATTGGTTGGCCGCCTTCTTTCAGTTTGGCTTTTAATTAAATAAATTCTCTTGATTCTATCAAAGTCTTCTGTTTGAATGAGATTAGCTTCTTATCATGGTTTTGAGTTTTGACATATTACTAATTAGACATAGAGATTGTCATTTGATTGTAAATAACAATATATCTACTCTGTAATTCATTGGGCACCTCGTCAGTTTTTACTCTTTTTGTGATAATGCCTTGTGCTTTAAATGTCCTAGTTTTAGCTGCATGAATGCCACTTCATTCATGTTTCTTGCTTGTATTGATGGCAGTTTTATTGAACGTCAGAATAAATATTTCTGGTTTTGTGTCTTCAGGAGCAGGAGAGAGATCACTTTTCTCAATTTATCACAGAAGGCTTCGTATCTTACTGTAGAAGGAAGAGAAGAGATAAGGTATGTCAAAGTATAATTTGGGCAGCTCCTTTGTCTTGGTTTTCTATATATCATAAAGCAGCAGTTGCTCTGTCTTGTGGGTTTGTGTTTATATCTGTTTGATTTAGCTCTTCTCCTTCAATTTTCCCATTGTACTTTGTGGAGCATTGCTTAGGAAACTTGCAGGCCAATTTTTATTCTTTCTGGTATTGTTTGGAACTGATTTCTACAGTTAAGGATCAAATATTTACCCAATTCGTTGGAAGCAGTAGCTGGGTTGTGTGTTTAATCTAATGGCTAGTTGAAAATTCATATAGGCTATAACATGTAAAATCAAACCATATGCGGATCAAGATTTTTCATTTCTCTTAGTCCTTTTACTTTCTTTTGTATTGCATTACTGCTGGAGAGCTATTTATGTTGTGAATTGGTGTCAAAATTTAATGATTTTCCTTTTCATTTTCCATAGCCATGAGGTGTTAGTTTGAGAAGAGATAGCCTTTTTTTTAAATTATATCACTGATGATTCATCTGGTAAAATGAACATGCTTATTGTCATTACTTTGATGACATAGTTATAGTGCTATACTTAACACCTGGATCTCAAAACAATTTTTTAAAAAAAAAAATACTTGGGCCTCACAACCTGTGAAGAAATGAATGACATAATTGGCATGGCGGCTTGAATTGTAGGTGGCTTGTTTTTTCTGTATTTTATACCAAATATACCTTGAAAGATATCTAAAAGTCTGATGGAATAAAAGAAAATCTTCTGCTCACCCTGACGTAGATATGTCTACATGGTCTCTTATGATAGTAGCTATCTTTCATTGTTGTTTGACAGATGAGAGTAATTTTGAAGTTGTTTATTTTGTGCATCTTTTTAGTTTACTGGTGTTTCAGGTCAATAAATTTTTGTTATAACTAATCAAGTATTATAGTATTTAATGACTTGACAGTTGATTGCTTTTTTATATCTTCGACTGTGTCAAAACCTTATGTTTTACTCCCTAAGATATTCGAGCAACCTCATTTGAACTTTAGGCTATGTAAAATCTTCAGGAATGCTCATGGACATTAGATTCTAGTATTTAGCTATCCCCTTGGAGACAATTTTCATTGTTCATTTGCTCTTATGAACAAAGGAATTCTTTGAATTCTCACTGATGTTAAGGGATGTAGCAGCGATTTAGCCTGCCCTTGGTGTTCATTTTATAGCTTAGCAGTTTGCAATTTTGCTCACTTACACACTGCGATTTTTGTCCCTTGCAGAAATCAGAAACATGTCTGGATGTGGATGCATTTGATAGAATTTTAAGTGCATAATCTAGTTGGCTCTGTCTTCATAATTTTATTTGAAATAGTTTTATTGACAACTTCATTGGTGCTTCAGGGAGATTCATTTCCCCTTTAAAAAAGTAATTGTGTGTACCTTCTTTTATGGTTGGCTAGTTTGTATGCATAGAAAGATGCATGCAAATTACCCATTTGTTGTTAGATGCTTGAACCTTCTTATTAAGATATAATATTATCTTCATTCTGCTTGGTAGGTCTATGGAAATAATGTTGAGATCCAAGCCATGTGTGAAATGTATAATCGCCCCATTCATATATACTCCTACAGCACAGGTACAACTTGTATCTTAAAAATAGTGAATTGTTGAATGTAATGGTCTTTTGTGAGTTATGTACTATATCAAAACATAACCTGTTCGTGCAGAGCCTATTAATATCTTCCACCGTAGCTATAGCACTGACACACCGCCAATACGATTGAGTTATCATCATGGGAATCATTACAACTCCCTTGTTGACCCACGGTGCTTGGCAATTGGTGCAGGACTTGGGTTCAGCAGTCTTCGTGGGGTGTGTACTATCACTATGCATAACTTTGTATCATTATGATTTCTTTTGATAACTTTATCATTTTATTATTTGCGATCACTCCTATTAAAAAAATTATTTGCATTAAATTTTATAGAAAAGCTCATGGAAGGGACCCTATATAACACGGGAAAATTATTCAATACTCTTTCCATTGGTAAACTTGTTGACTAATGGTTTAAATTTGTGATTTACAATGCAGACTAATGTTGACAGAGATCAAGTCAAGGCTGCTATCAAAGCTCAACAAGACAAGCAGATAGATAATGTAAGTATTTCAAATTGTAACAGTGTGCTTATAAGGGTTGTATAATTTAATTGAGATAACATGATTTGTTTTCTGGGCGTTATTTCTTTCAACAGGCACTTTTAGCTGAGGGACGGTTTTACTCTGATCTTGAGCTCACGGAGAAGGAAATAGAGCGGATGGTGATGGAGGTTTCTCGGGCCGAGTATCTTGCAGATGGCAAATTCAAGCAACAGCTTGACCGTAGAGAATCCTCTACCTCAAAAGCTGAGCCATCATCTTCTAGTGCTAGTGAGTATCTTTAAATATCATCCTCATGCAAGTTGGTCTATTGCTTCATTTTTGAAAAAAATATACATATAGTTTAGTATTTAACAAGAGAAATAGCAGGATCATCTGGCGCTGATAGCAAGATGGAAATTGGGAAAGAGCAAGATGGTGATCTTAGCAGCAGTATGCAGATATTGCTATCGATGGGATTCAGCTACCTGCAGGCTATTGAGGCTTTCAGCATATTTGGGGATGATGTTGATTCTTCAGTTTGTTACCTCCTGGAAACTGGCAGCAGTAGCAGCAGAAGGAAAGGCAAGGCCACCGAATGAAGAATGATGAATGATGAGAGGAGACATGAATATTAAATGGGTCATTTCTAGTGAATTCATTTGCGTATCCCTTAGTAACTTTAGGCTTCAAGTGCCACGGCTTAAATAAAATTCTTGTATTAACGTTCTTTACTCCTTAAATAAAATTTATGACTAAATCAATAGCTAGTTTTAAAATTATATTATTTTATTGTTTATTTTTTAAATTTATATTTATATACAAGGTAGTTCTTTTAAAAGACTACACAGTTAACATATTTAGATAATAATAAAAATATATATTTAATTTATGATGAGTTTAAAATTTTACTCTTGGACAAACATAAAGTGTAAAATGCTCCCCAACAAAGAAGTGGAGCTCTCATTGATTGAACCCCCTTTTTTTTTAAAAGGTTTTTTATTTTTTCTCTTTGAAAATATTTTAAAAAAATTATAGAAATCAAATTAAAAGTTAGGCAAAACTATATAGGCTAAGCAAATGATTTTTAATATGACAAAAAGTCTCCATAAATTGACAGTTAAGAGTAACATAAAATTTGTACGGAATTGACACCACTGGCCCAGAGGAATATATGAATTATATTTTTATTGCTTTAAATACTTTTTATGTGCAAAGAAAAACGCCTATACTCTAATTTAAAGAGAACTTAGAACAAACATTAGGTGATATAATTGTTTTGACATGATTTTAAAGGTGATAATTTAATCCATAATTTATGAGAATATTTTATTATTTGAGATTCTATATAGTAATTATACAAATAAAGATCTTATCATATAAAAATAATATGACAATTTTATCTGATAAAAAAAAAACTTTCAATAGGAATATAACATTCACTTAAAGTTGTCCATTATATAAATGCAAGGGCCATATATATATATATATAATTTAAAATTTATGTATTAAAAAACATGACAATATAATTAACAGTTTATAAATATATTATGTCTAATTATAGAAGAGTTAAATATATGTTATAGTTTAAATTATAAAATATTAGTTTTTATAAATATGTTATTTTAACATTTCTATGTTTTTAAGGACAATAAATTTAAGACAATTTTTTAAGATAATAACATTATTCAAGTTTAATGAATTTAATAAAGAGAGAAAATTTTAATAAAATAAAGGTTTTCATATTTTTAGATTAAACTAAAGTTATAAAGGAGTGTGCTGACATTTTCTATTATCTCTCATTTTTAATGTTACTTTCATTTTTTTATTCCATATCATTTGATATTTAATTTTTTCTAAATTTATAAAAATATTTTTACTCTGTTGTTATTTAATATTTGTAACTTGCCAATTGGTTTATTTCCTCTAAAAATCTCTAAGTTTTTTTTTTCTCACTTATAGGTATGATAAATTACTTTTTTTATTATTGTTATCAAACTATCAATAAAAAATATTTTGTTAATTTATCATTTATACATAACTCAGAAAGTTAATCATTGAGATAAATATCTTGTTTACTAAATTTTTTTTAATCTAAAAACGAGTCATAAAGTATTTTTTTATTTAAAAAAACGACAAGTACAACGTGTGCATACCACCTACCAGGACTTTCTGTTAACAAATTCAACAACGAGAGGTTCCTATAATCTAAGTAATGAAACTTAATAACACATACATTTTCGTTAAATGAACTATGTCCGTTCTTAGAACTCTAACATGTTTAGGAAAAACCTTAATCATGTTTATGATGTTTCTATTCATCATCCCAATTTGAATCTTTGTACTCAGCTTTGACTTGATGACTTCCAAGAGAATTTGAAACCCTTTGCATTGCATTTATGATGATGCCAATTAATGGAATGACCAAATCTGTCTTCGTTTCGAAAGCACCCCAAAGAAATATTTTCTTTTTCTATGTTCACCATACCAATTCAATATAAGGTCCCTATCAAAACTATCTTCATTTCTTCTTTATCTTTGGGCATTGGGGTTGGGATTGTCCTAGCAGGCAATTTTATTGTTTCCTAGGAAGATTTGTTCCTCCACTTGTCTTGCCTCTTTGATAAGCGAATTAGGAGCAATAATTATCCCATTGAATAAACTTTAATTCCGGTAATAATAAATTACCCAACAGAAAATCATAATCTTCTCTATCAAGTTCATTCTAGTTGTGTCACCAACTCCATTGCGTGACACGTGCTAATTACTAGCAAGTTGCTTGAAGCAATCAATAAAGTTCACAATAACATCTATTTTGAGCATTAATTGAGATCCAAACCACGTGGCCTTGGTCAGAGGACATTTGGCAAATTAATATTCCACAGTAAACAGTTTTCAAATTCTCACAGTCAAAACTGTAATTACTTGCACGGATTTTCTTAACTAGTATCTTAGTTAAAAAAATTAAATGTTGTTAAAATAATATTTTATCATGTTATTTAATATTATGTAAAAAATTTTAGTTAATAGTAATAAATACACAATTTATTTTTAAAATAAGACAAATTCACCCTTATTAATACAAAATTTTAAATTTTAACTATAAAATTATAAAATCTTAAATTGTGATGTATTGGGATAATTTTTGCAAATATTTTTTGACTAATTTTACATGATAATTTTGGTACATATATATCTTTGGGTTTGTTTTATAATTTTATAATTTAAGATTTAAAAAATTATAAAATTATAAAACATAAAATCCTATAAATATATTGGTGGTTTTTTTTTTGGGACAATTTTCATATATATATATTTGCTGATTTTATATGATAAATTTTGTATATAAATATTTTTGAATTTATGTTTTATAATTTTATAATTTAATATTTAAAGATTTACATTTTGTATTAATAAGGATAAAATTGTCATATGTTTAAAATAAACTGAATTAAAAAAAAAATTAAATAATATTAAATAACTTGATAAAATGTTATTTTTAAAAATATTTAATATTTTTTAATCAGTTTTTAGAACGCTGATTAATAATTACAAATGACACATTTTCGAAGAGAGATAAGTCTGTACGAGGAATTCCAATTAAAAGCATTACTCCTATTTGGTTGATTAATTGGCTCCAACGTAGACAATGCGGAGTAGCCACATCCCCAACCAATTTGTATCACGTCGACAGAGAGGAATCTTTCGAATTGCCCTTTCTTGATCAAACATCTCTTTAGCCTTTTCTATTCCAATGTTGCTTTAGATTCATCACATTCCTGACTTTAATCACATTTGTATTAGGAAGAAATACTGATGCATGCGCACTATATATTTTAATAAAATAATTAATCATTTTTTAAAAAATATTATGTATCATCATTTATAATCTTGACCTCCTAATAAAAATTTTCACTGCACCCTTGCTTTTTTGTTTACTCTTTTTCTCATATCATACTTTTAACGTTATTTTTTTATATAAGTTGATTTAAATTTTTAGTTGTCTATCGAGGAAAAATGTACTTCTTCCAAAATATATAGTAGGCTTCTTTCTCTTTGTTTGTTTGTTTGTTTTTTTTTTTTTTTTATCATTTTTACTATTATAAGATATAAATCTAATTTAGATGATTTATGCATATATAATAATTGTGAGGAAAATTAAAAATATATTATAAGGTTGTTTTCGTCATTGTATGCAGCGTGCAGGTGCACTTCGGCAACAAGCTGAGTTCGCTCGTCTCAAATCGTTCACCTGCATTACTCTCTTCCTAGTTTCTTCGTCTCTTAACTCAAGTTTTAGGGTTTGTGTTGCAGAGACAAACGAAAATGCCTCAGAACGGGAAGCTGATGCCCAATCTAGACCAGCAGAGCACTAAACTTCTCAATCTTACTGTTCTGCAACGAATCGACCCCTTCGTCGAGGAAATTCTCATCACCGCCGCGCATGTCACCTTCTACGAGTTTAACATCGATCTTAGCCAATGGGTTCGCTGACTTCACCTCTCTTATTCTGCACCTCTTGAATTTTATTCTTACATTTCATCTAATTGCTTCTCTCTGCTTTCTGTTTTAATTGTTTGCAGAGCCGAAAGGACGTCGAAGGATCTCTCTTTGTTGTTAAGAGGTTAGCTTATTATTATTATTATTATAGTCCTCTTATCCAACGGTTCATGAGGTTGAATTGCAAAGTTATTTGGAAAGCTCATGGCTGTGATATGTTAGTTTTGCTTTGAGGTTTGCATTTGCCTACGGTTGTTAATTATGCCTTTCGTTATAAATTATTGTATTGCAGGAACACACAACCACGATTTCAGTTTATTGTGATGAACCGTCGCAATACTGGTAAGTGAGTCGATCTGTGTTTGTTTATATCAATTGGATTGCGTTCTATGCTTGCGACTTCTATATTGAAAAGTTTTGAAGTTTTTATTTTTCCAACTTGGCCTAGTGCATAATCAACAATTAGTCTTCAGTGATAGCATGAATCTACAAGACCTGTATCTTCAAATGAAGCTGATAATGTGATTTTTTTAATTTGAACTTTACATTTTGCTTCCAAGTAGGCATTTATCTTGCATTGCATCTTTTTGATTTAGTTTATAAACTAATCTATGGGCGGTACAAAGGTATATTCTTCTTGAATATTTGTTTTTCTCCTATGCATGCTGAATTTGATGCTAAATCTTATACAAATATGAAATATGGTGGCCTCCTCCTCACGGGAAAGAGCTTGGGAAGTTGGAGTTCTGAGTGTCATAATTAGCCAGATACTTGTCTTGTACTGAATATGTAAGCTGTTGCTCTATGTTTGCTTGGGTAAGGTATGATATTTGTTTAGTTATTTGGTATTCTTTTGGCCTAAAATTTTAGGATTGGGGCTAGACTTTTACTATTATGATTTAGCTCTCCACAATTGGCTTCTTGTACCTAATATTGTGTGAACTACAAATATATCTTTTAGAGTTGTTTCATGGATGAAATATTTGATGCTTATGCTTCTATTAGACATGGTACTGAAGAACTTCTTCATATCCCTACAAGTAACTTGTAGTTAACTCTAGTCTGTTTGAATAAGAAAAATTTATGTTGGCATATGCAGAAAACTTGGTGGAGAATCTCTTGGGAGATTTTGAGTATGAAGTTCAGGTTCCATATCTGCTCTATAGAAATGCAACTCAAGAAGTGAATGGTATATGGTTCTATAATGCGCGTGAATGCGAAGAGGTGGCAAATCTTTTTAGCAGGTATTGTTCTTGCTAATGGATGCAATCAGTCAGATGCCCAAATTCTGATAGGCATTGTTGACATGATGTGTATATAATCAATGTTTCTTCTAAAAAATTTTATTTTTTTCTTTTAAGGCTTTGTTTTAAGTTCCCCCCCCCCCCCCACCACCAAAAAAAATAAAAAATCTAGATGTATGCATGCTGGTTGTAACAGGAATATGCCTCCCCCCCTCCCCCCAGCGCCCTCTCCTCTCTCCTCTCTTTTTAACTTTTGAGAGTCAAACACTATTAGGATTTTGGCCGTTTGCCAGTTCCTAATAAAATGTTTATTTCAATTAAGGGTTATTGACCAAAATGTGGTGTTTGTGTGACATTCAATTTCTATTTTCTGACACTATTAATGGGGCTTGATGGTTGAAAATAGTTGATGTCATTGTTTTGTTCCATAATTTGATTAATTGCATCCGTCATCTTTTGGTCATTACTGTATATTATAGCTTTGTGCTGACATATAGTGTTAAATTTTCTGATATACAATGTAACATCATAGTTGCAGTGTCAGTTACTTGAAGTGCCGAAGATGTAGCATATAAAAATATTGGTACAATATATAGAGAATATTCTCCTTATGAAAATTTCTAGAAATGATAACAATGTTATACACCTATGAAAGATGAAAATCACATTTTTTACTCACAACTACCTATATCATCCATTGCAACGATGACCTGGGCCACATGGCAGAAGTTACTAGTGTATAAAAGGATGCTGGTGAATGATAGAAAACAAATAATGATAATATAATGATATGAAGAAAAGGTGTTCACACTTGCTAGGAATAGCATTAGTTGGTTATGTTATTTATGAATTTTTATTGATTTGTAGCTGATAAAATCATTAAATATTTTACCAATATTTCTTATGTAACCCATATTATTCATTTATATCTGGATATTTTCAGGATCCTAAACGCCTATTCCAAGGTGCCTCAAAAGTCGAAGGTGTCTTCTACAAAAAGGTAATAATGTGCTTCTTTGTATTTAAGTGAACCTGTGACACCACCAATGTCTCCCCCAAGGTAGAAATGTGCTTTTACACCTTGTTAATATATATGCACTTGATAATATGATGTGATATGATACAAGGTTAGTTTGATCATTTGACAAAAAATGCAATTGGAGGATCTACAAGTACCATATCAATGTAAATTTCATTAAATTCTATTGAAGGTAGAGCTTGGTCTTGTCCAGTTCCATGTTTTATGATAATAGTGACCTATTCTTTCTTCTTTTTTTTTCCTTTTTTTTACCTTATATCTTTCTAAACGAATTTATTAATTTCACCTCTCTATTCAATGTACCTACCTCCCACAAAAATGTACACATCTATCTTGTCTTTACAGATTGCAAGTTATGCCAGTTTATTTTGTCTAAATGGACTAGAATTTATATGGGTTTACATCAGTGTTACCTGTATTGGGTCACTATTTAGATTCAATAAATCAAATTCATGTAATCTGGAATGTGGTTCCCCAGATGGAGCGGGATCCAACGCTGTTATCCCTGATTTATCTTTTGGATTATATGTTATTGTTGCATATTGCTAATAGCAGTGCAAATATTATGACTACAAAGCTTTCACTAAGTCATATTTTTATTATTTAAGACAAGACTTAGGTAAAGTTTAAGTTCCCCAATAAAAATACAACATGGAGAAGAACATTTTTTAAAGACCGAACCATGTAGTGCTCATTTGCAAAAGATCTCCACTCACTAAATTTTTATTGGAGAACATGATGGCAAACACCTAAAAATTGTTCATAAGTTTTTTGGTTATTATTATTATTATGTAGTTGACAACTTGGCATCCATTAGCCATTTATGCACCTACATCTTGGACTTGGAAGTTGAATAAGTAAGTTCTGCTGGCATTTTCTTGCAGCGAGTTTGAGGAATTGGAAGCAGTACCAACTTTGGCAGTTATGGATGGTCCTCTAGAGCCATCACCATCAACTGCTTCCAATGTGGCTGATGTCCCTGATGACCCTTCCTTTGTGAACTTCTTCAGTGTATGTACCATAGTAAAATTTCATATTATTATTTTTTATGGCTGCCTTTCATCATTTTCTAAATTTCCTTCACATTTCTTTTGATGCTACTGCAGTTGTGTACCTTCAGTGCCCTTATAAATTTATTTTACAAACGCATGGTAATTGTATGAATATCTATCAGGAAACTTGTCTTTTTCTGGATGAGTTATTTGCTTGGAAACTACAAATATTTTGAATTTTTTTCTTTCATTGCATCAGCTATTTTAAGTTTCAAATTCAGCCATTCAATAAAAGACTCTCTAAGATAATTTTTTTAAAACCCATAGTTCATTTGGTTTTCTGTTTCTTCACTCTGCTCTTTTTCTTTTTTCTAATTTTTATTAGAGACAAGATTCTTTAACTGGAGGATCTGCTGGTGTATGTATATAACAATACTAATAGGTCATCATGCCTGAAAATTAAAATGTGCCTCTGACTATTTATCCAGAAGTTTTTTTATTAAAATTCGTACATATATATTATATTATAATGTAAACCTAAACATCTCCATAAGATATCAAGATTAGTTGGCTATATTTTTCTTTGAAATGGACCTTATATTTTTGTGGACTTCTTTCCCGTATATGGCCATTAACATGGTTGTTCAGCACATCAGTTTTGTAACAGCTTCTAATTATAAGTTGAACATTTATATGTCAATTCTGATTAGGTTTTATTTTTCTGCTACGCTATTGCAGGCAGCTATGACCATCAGGAATACTACAAATGCTCCAATTACTGGACAACCTTACCAGTCTCCTGCTACAATTACTTCTAGTTCTCTGCCAATCAATGCGGCTATTCCTATGGCACCATCCTTGCAGTTACCCTCACATTCATCATCTACACCTCTAATACCTCACCATGACACCCAAGAGTCCAGCAACAACAGCAACCAAGCCACAAATCTTGTGAAGCCTTCGTTTTTTGTCCCTAGCCCTAGCCCTACCCCTTCCTCTTCAACAATAATGATCCCACCTGTGTCTTTGTCCATGCCAACTGCCCCCCCACCTCATCCTGCTGTCAGCATGCAACGTCCATATGGTGCTCCACTGCTACAGCCATTCCCACCACCAACTCCTCCACCATCTCTTACTCCTGCTTCCATTCCCCCTCCAAGCTATGGTGCAGTTATTACCAGAGAAAAGGTCCGACATGCTCTTCTGGTGCTTGTTCAGGTTAGTTTGCTCACTTGGTACTAGTGTTTGACATGAATATTAGGAAGTAGATAATTTGTTTTTTTGAACTTGTCATATTTTCTTGCCTACCATTGGTTTGGGCATATACTATCATTTTTTCTTTCTAATTGCCCCTTTTATAATTTGTTTGCCATGTGTCAGGACAATCAATTCATTGACATGGTTTATAAGGCGTTGCTGAATGCTCACCAATCATAACTTTCAGAGGTTTTGACTTGCTGGAAGAATTGTTTTTGGGGCTTATATTTTCTATATTTAGGCCAGGTTTTTATCTCGTCCTAATCTTTTAAATGTTTCAGTCAAGCATCGCAGTTTGCAAGTTTGGTTGAGTGCTGAACATAATGGCTGATGATCATTTGGGTCTTGCTAGTTTCTGAACGTCACCATATTTTTTACAAGACCGATGTGGCAGTTTATTTTGAAATGGAAATTTGAAGCTTAAATGTTGATAGGAAGAATTTTATTTCAAATAAGCTGCCATATCAGTTGTGACATATACATGCCAGGAAAGAGTGAGACCCTGACAATAAGAGCATTTACTGAACTGGTTTCGCAAATTATGGTGCTGTACTGAAACAGTTCTCCATTTTACAGGGGTACGGTGTTGTTGAGCCTAGTATATATTATTTTTGGTGTAAGGAGACTTGTATAGAGCTACTAGTCTGCTTCAATGAAAACGGTGCTGCACAATAGTATATAATGAGTGTGATTTGTTTATCTATTATGCAGCTGATAAGTAGCTAATTCTAACCCGTTAACTTTGTCTTAGCAGCATAGTATAGCTTGTGTGTATCATACAGGGGTTTCACCATTTTGAAAATTTATGTGATGGTTAAGGGTGCATACACCATATGAATTTGGCATTATTCCGAGTAAATTTATTTAGATGTTTCAAAAACGGGCACAAGAAACTGAAAAAAAAAAAAGAAAAAAGAAAATAATGTTCTAACGTATGGGAAATGAGAACGCTGATATTGGATTGTTACTCAATTATCTAATCTTTGCTAGGACAGTTTCTGTACCTCTGACTCGACACCTCCTAAAATTGGTGCTGCTCAACTATCCTATTTTGATATGGCAGCAAATATATTTACCACTAGATTAATGTATTTTGTTCAGAGCTGTTATAATCAATATAGCCATTGCATACTTATGGTGCAAAGAATACAATCTTCCTGAGGCGTCTATAAAAAGTGCGCTGTCCGTCCTTCCCGCTGAAACATGCAGCAAGACAAATAATGAAGGTTCTACTACATTTTCAGTTGTTTTAATTTATTTCAGTAAGCAATCTAGTTAATCTGATTTTAATCACAGCAATGTTGCCCCTCTAGTTTATCAAATAGAGTTATCTGATCCTTCGAGTGTTAATTAAAATAATCGTATCATTCAGGTTATTAAATTAGAAAACTAGAAAGAATAGAGGAGATAATTACTAAATTTGTGATTTAATATTTAAAATTCGAATATTAATATGCATTTAATATGCTTCCTAATTTAAACATTATATGATTCATAATTAACTTTAAATAGAAAAATATGTAATATCATATTATATATATATATATATATATAATGTCTTCCTATATTAATATAATATTGTTCAAAAGAGTAATGTCTGGACGGTATAATGCTTTACCTCTTTTCAGTAAACTCTGCACTGCACTTTCGATTGTGATTGCAATGAGAATGCGGAACAATCTAGTACTAAGATCAGATAGTTTCGAAATGGATAAAAAAGATTTTGGAAGATCAAAATGGAGCAAACAATGGAAATTGAAGACTAAGTAATGAGTTAAAGGAGTATGTGTTAATTGTTTGCTAATTGCTTGTATCACTGTCAAAACAAATGTAATTTTGAAAGTAAAACTTGAAATTTGGTGGATATTATTCAAATGGTCAATCAAATGGTAAGACAGATTACAAGTAGTAGAAAATATAATAAAAATTTTTAAATAAAGAAGATGACAATAAGACGATTACAATTGTCAACTAAAAATATCGTTAATGAAGAAGTCAAGAAAATTATTTTAGCTTGGAAAAGAAATAGAAGACAAAGGAAGCTTTATTTGGAATCGTTCATATAACACTGGGATGAATTTAGAGGGATAATTGGTATAATAGCAAATTATAACACCTAAATTTTAGATCTTTTCATAAAAGGAATTAGAACAACTCGAGGTCATCAAAGATCCCAATTGTCGGATAATACAAATATCAGTCCCAAAAATCATAGGCTCACAAACAAGATGAAGACAAAAGACAGATGGTCGAAGAACGTTGCTACAATAAGAAGAGATACATTTCTTTTTTCAACTATAAATTAGTAAATATACTTACTCTGATGATAATAAAAATATTTTGTTCAACTACCTCGAAGGGACTCTAGTAAATATTTATGTAAATCCTTAACTCTTAAGAAGGAGTAATACTAGTTAGAATAAAGAAATGTAACTAAAATTAAATACTAAATTTTTTTTTTTTGTGACTAGAAGAAAACACACAAAGTTAGAACTTAAAGAAGACTACAGAAGCTGCATCAGAAAAGGAGAGCAAGCTTAACATCGTGTAGAGGCTCTTTCCAAATGGAGATCTCGAAAGCATTATGAAACTCAATCTTGGTCATTATATCTCCACTATGGTTGGCTTCTCAAAGAATATGAAAAAGTTTGTAATCCTTCTTCTTGTCCAGAAGGGCTCTAATGTCTCCAATGATTGATCCCAGAAGATTGAACCTGATGTTAGCGTTATGGATAAGGCGTAAAGCTTCAAATGAGTCAGATTCCAACTCCATTTTTTGCACTTCCATATCATATGCCATTGAAAGACCTGTTCGGATAGCACTCAACTCAGCCTGCATTGGTTGTGAAGCCTATAAAACTTGAGAAACCTTTCACCCAATTGCCATGTTCATCTCTCAAGACACTACCAATTCTAGCTCCGCTAGGATTACCTAGAGAGCTGCTATCTATATTGAATTTCAAGACTCCAGTATTCGGTTTCACCCACTGCACTAACCGCGGTTCCTTGGCTGCTTTACCAAGAATCTGTTCTTCAGATGACTACATTATTAGTAGTTGAATAAATTATATTTCTCTCTCTGAAAAATTTAAAAATCTATAATTTCATTCATTTTTATTATAATTTCATTATTATTTACTTAGTTAAAAATAATAAGTTATTATATTTTAAATTAAAAAAATTATTAGTCCAATGCATATTTAGTAGGGAAGAGTGATGACAGGCTCCAAATTTAACTCTAGGTACAAAAAATGGAGAAAAGTGAGCACTTTTGACTCTAACTCGCTTCTTACGGTACAGTTTATAACTAGGAAAGTAGCACAAACAGCAATCCAGCAATATGTAACACCTTTTTCGGAGCCATGACAAAAGGATCACACATTGGCAAAAATGGTGCCACTTGAGGTGTTTATGATAAAACATCCAACCACGATCGAATATAAGAAGGATTTACAGCCAATTACTGTTGTTTGCAAAGATCTGGATTTTCTTTCTTTGATGTCTGTACATATGCCTCTGCATATAGTAGAACAGAATATTGACTAAAACCTAGGAATTTATGGGCATCAGATATGGAGAAGATTGCTGATGCCACAGATCACAGAGCAGACAAGATACTAGATATCAGCTATATGTCTTGAAAAGGGTGCAATTAAATAGCATCAGATCATATCAGTAGAGGCTTAAGGATGAGAAAGAGAAATAAACCATGGACTACATCCCAGTATAACACCACTAGTATCATAGGCAATATGTGAGTACTCTCTCTTATGCGACGTTCAGTACATTACATTTACAAGCTATAGGATACAAAGTTCATAAGCAATCGCTTAAGAAACTTTGCTTTCTGGACCTTTAAACAACTTAACAGAAGATAATCAAAGAGCGCACGCAAACTAGTTTGGACATCTATTCATCTATCAGGAAAACCTTGACAGACAAGCCAGAATAAGCAATAGGAAATGAATAATAGGAAAATATGATATTTAATTGGCATCAAAGACCATTTTATTAAGGCACACGCAGCATGTTGACTGACTAGTCTAAATTTTAGAATTTTTCACATATCAATCACCAACAACCATATCAACAAGTATGAGGTGATTGCAATTCCTTTAATCACCATAGAGTCAGATATTAACATTCAAAATTGGGAAAGATGAATCATGGTCAATTTAAAGAGAGAAATTAGGCAATCTCTTGGCCCATGTAAGATTAATCCAACTAGAAAGGAGGAACGGAGCGAAATGCATGCTTTGGATGACCAAAACCTAGAAGTTGAAACTTGAAACCAAAGACATAGTGGAAAATTTCGCACATAGTAGTCATGTTATTTAGCCCTATCATATGAACTAACTGTAATGCTATTAAAAGTTTATAATATATCGAAAAGAATGTCACAAATAAATCAGAATTAACCATAATAGTGGAAAATGCAAACTATCATACTCAAGTCTGCAGCCCAGAGCAGAAAAGCATACCAGCTAGTACATTCATTGAGAAGTACCAACTCAACAATCTTACATTGAAAATGATATGCATAAAAGCATCAGTTATGTCATTACTCTCACTATCTCTGAGAAGATCTTGAGAACAGTATTGCTAGTCTACTACAAGCAGAATTTAGATTGCACAGGCCAAATATCAAAAAATTACTTCATAGTCTCTTCCTACATTAAAATGATATTTAAAAAAAGTAATTATTTAAATTTTTTTTTAATAAACAGATCTGAATCTAAAAATTCAGTGATCCAAAAGTTCAAAGATGAGAATTGACTCTATTAATTGTTCAAATTTAAATTTGAGTATGAAAAAAAAATTTAAATCTAGGAATGAATATTATAGTTCCCTACTCATGATTATCTCCGGAGAAACAAAGAATATTTTGTTTTAGAGATTAAATTATTAATCTAGTTTAATAATAATTTATTAAACTATAAGTATGATTATATAATCTATAATTTTGGATCTTCTGTTCACCGTCTTTTGACTATTTAAAACGAAAGAGACAATTAGAAAATGCATTGACTCAATTTTAATTTGTTAAATGTATCTCTTGGTTTGCTGCCTATACATTTTCCTTGTCCACATATCTAAAATGAAAAATATGCCATGGCCTGTGAAAAAAAGAGAAGGGGATGAAAAAAATTTAGTAATATTCTCTTTATCTAAATTTTAAAATTTTGAAGGAAAAAAAAATAAAAAATTTTATATTACTTTTTTTATTTTTTTATTAATTTTAATTATCTTAAATTAAAAAAATTTAAAAAAATTCTTTAATTCCTCTCCTTTCCTTTCTCTCTTCATTTCTTTTTAAAAGGAAAGGGAAGGAAAGAAAATAAAAAATATATATTAACATTTTATTTATTGTTTTTTAAAATTTTAGAAGAGAAGAAAATAAAAGATTTTATGTTAATTCTCTTAAATATTTTTTATTAATTTTAATTATTCTAAAATAAAAAAATTTAAAAGATTTAAACAAAAAAAAACTATCACTCAACTGTTCTTTCTATTTTTTTTATTCTCCTTCGCAAAGAGACCTTAGAAAACTATCAATTAATTATTTAAGATAGTTAAATCTTTTTAAGTGCATTTTTTGTCTTTAAACCATTAAAAAAATTATTATTAAATTAAATACTTCAGATGACGAGATTTATTGATACATCTTATGTTAATAATGACTTAAAAAACTAAAACCTCTTGCTATAATATTCGTCGCCAGCCAATGTATAGTTATAATTTTTTTCATTTTTAGTCAAATGAAGTAATAATTCATCTACAAAAATTAAATTTAATAAAAAATATTAATTTTTTATAATACAACGAATAAATGTTTGAATTAATACAAAAAAATGCGTTCAAATATAATATTTGATAGTATTTTAATTGTCTTTAATAAAAAAAAATACATACATAATATCAACAAAAAAAAATAAAGTAATCATTAAAATAATACAAGTACTTTATGAATAACAACAACAATAACAGTAATAACAAAGATTTTTTTAACCTTATTAAAATTATTTTTTTGATAAAAAAATATTTAATTATTTAAAATTTATAAAAATTTAACAAAACTAATAATTTTTAGATTAAATTATTTTTGTGATTCTTATAATTTTACATAATTTTTAATTATGTCCATATACTTTAAAATTTATAATTAAATCATTATAATTTAACAAATTTTTAATTTAGTGTCTAATCTTAAATTTTTATCAATGTTTTGTTAAACTTTTAATAATATGTTAATAGTATACAATCTTAATATTATAAATTTGTAATTTGAACTAATTTAATATTATTTCTTAACATAAATTCTATTTTATTCTATACATTTAAATTATTTTTATATTATTATTTTTTTCTCTCACTTGACATAAATCATACATATATTTATAAAGCTAAGATATTATATATTGATAATATTAATAAGATTTAATATAATTTTAACAAAAAAGATTAATTTAAAATTTTGTTAAATTATAAAGACTCAATTATAAATTTTAAAATTATAGAAATTAAATTAAAAATTAAGTAAAAATATAATGATTAAAAAATAATTTAACTTAACTTAACTTTTAATATCTAAAATTTTTTTGAATAAATTAAATAAAATTTTAATAAATATTCTAAGTGACTTGTTAGTACAACTGTAATAACAAAAGTGGAAGATGCCATGCAGATCCGGAGAAGTGACGTTGTGGCAGTGAACAAGGACTCAAAATTACATCACAAAGCTAATAAACAATAATATTTATGTTTACTTATATCATTACTCTACACAAAATTAGTTACAATGTGCAGAATATTGATGTCATGATGTGAGTAGTGCCACATATAAATATATAAATATTGGTAAACCAGACCAGCAGCCTGTTAAACAATTTTGTTTTGAAGATAAATGTTTCATTTATATAATACTTTTCAATATTTTAATTAATTACCTGCTTCTCATTGTTTATTATTTTTCCTTAGTCATGTTTAGTTGTCAGCGAGCCGCGAGCCATGACATCATTCCTCATTATTTAATTATAATAATTTTAATCTTGTCACTCTCGCACATATAGTTTATTCTTCAATATTTAAAGGTGGAAAAATGCTACACACACAACACGAAAATAGATTTTTATGAATAAGTTTATTAATAAATAATAAATATAGATAAAAAAATAAAAATAATTAAACAAAATACTAAAATTAAAACAATATATGTGATTAGAACAATGGAAAACTATAAGTAATAGTTAATTTTAACTCAACAAATTTTTTATTTTTCTTAAATAGAAAAGAAGGCATTCTCAAGTTTTATTAACTTGAGGGAAAAAAAGTTCTAATAGTCAAATTATTGATGTGGGTCTGTGGCGCTTTTTTTTTACCAGTTTTTGTACATTTGCTTCATAGAAATTTTTAATTAATTACACTCTGTTTATAAAAAATATAAATTAAACAATTATAAAGAAATATTGTACGTAGCCAATTAGGGATCAAATTGATTTTAAACATAATAATATATTTAATGTCAATTCATATTAACTTAATGAAATTATTTTTTTGAGCCTGATGGCTTTATCATTTTGACTTAGAGTCTTAACTTGTCCAAATCAAAATATATTTAATGGGGGTGCATGCATCGTGATCGAATTCGTCTCTGGTGTGAAGTGCGAAATTGTTTTTGGCCAATGCATAATGCATAATATAAAATATATTACACCATAACGAACATTAACATTACAAAATTCAAACAGACACGGAAGAAAAATTAAAACATATGGCAAAGTACACTTCTAGATTAGATTTTATGTTATTTTGCTTTTAGATTTCTGTACTGTATTTATTTACATATGTTAATAAAATGATTTTTTTTACTTAAAATTTAAAATTAATTTTAATTATTCATGAAAATTAGAGTATATAATTTTTATCCAAAGACCAATTGAATTATACAATACATTTTTCAAAGGTATTCCTGCAAAAAGCGGTCCATCATAATTGAAACGAAAGGCCGGGAAGAATACATATTTTTCAATGTCAATGCCAAACAAATCCTTCTAAATTGTAAGTTAGTGCCTAATTTGGATTTATGAATGAAAATGAAGTGGATCAGTCAGCATCAAAAACTGTTTTTTTTTTTTTACATAACTCAATATAATTTTTTCTCGAAAAAAAACTATACTATTGATTTCATTATCTTTATTACATTATTAAATTTTATTTAATATTATTTTGTTTCAAAAATAATACTGAGTTTCATTTTAAATATCAATAACCATTTCATATTTCTTTTTTTTTTCAAAACTCAATTTTTGTTTTTTTCGAACCAATTATTACTATTATATAATATAATATATAATTTTAAATATATATTCCACTATGTCGGCCGTCGGACTATAGAAGTCAGAAATAGAACGAAACTGATTTTTATTTGTTGACTGACGCAGTCTGAACTAGTTTGGGTTGGAGACTGATATTAAATATATTTAAAATATTAGTCTATAAAGGTGTATGATCTTAATGAATGATATACACTAAATTATTAAAAAAAATTATTTATTATATTCTTATAAAAATAATCTTTGTCATAAAAATTAATAGTTTAAATCATTTCTCTAGTCCCTATAATCTCATTTAATTTTTAATTAAATTTTTATATTTTTAGAATTTAATTGAGTTTAAATGTTTACCAAATTTTTTTAATTAGTTTATATTGATATTATATTAAATTTTATTAATTTTGTTAACATATATTATCTTAGTACTTTAAATGCTTATAATTTATGTTGAGGAGAAACAATAAATAATTATGTAAAAATAATTTACATATATAGAATGAAATATAATTTATATTAGATAATATGAGTGGATTGACTTGAATTAAATAAATTCATAATAATAAAATGATATATAATTAAAATTTAATAAAAATTAGACAAAAATTTAAGCTTATGTATTAAATTAAAAAAAAATTTAAACTATAGGAACTCAATTAAAAATTTTTAAATTAAAAAAATTTAATTAAAAATTGAGTGAAATTATAAAAATCATAAGAATAATTTTAATAACCAAAAAGCTTGTACATACTAAAATGTATGTCAGTTTATTTTTCTAATTTTTTAAATATAAAATAAAATAATAAAAATTAGTTAACTTCATACTCTTCTATTATTTATTGTAACTTTTTATTATATATATTTTTTCTTTTCTCTCTTTATCTCATATATTTTATTTTATATGATATGATATAATCTATAATTTTAGATATCAATAATAAAAATTATCACAAGGTCATAATAATAATATAAAATAATAATTATTAAAATTTTAAAATGATAAATTAAATAATATAAAATTATTTAAATCATTCATTTCTTGTAATTTCTTATTATCTTTTTTCTCTCTCATATATCCTCACATCACATATTTTATTTTATAAAATATATTATTTTATGAGATTAATTAAAAAGATTCAAAATCATTACAATATAGATACAAATTTATATAAGAAATATATGCAATATATATTTTTTGGTTTCCACAAACATTCTCTGTTAAAGAAAATCATACTTAAAGTATTATTGAGAATTAAATACAAACATATACTTTAATAAAAATTTAAATTTAAATTTAAATGTATTGTATTAAAAGAGAGTAGCTATTTTAATTCTACTCAGTTCAATTAGTTTATCAAATACATTTAAGAGATGAAATAGCAAAGAGATAAGAATTAAAGAAAAGAGAATGCAGAGTGGGCGGTTATTCATATCATTTATTTGCATTTAAGTATGGAAAATGATAAGTAGGATAACAAAATTGAATTGTATTAGTCATCACTTCTTAAGCACATTTCAAAGATAATATATATGTGATAGGTAGACTTGGTCATAATATGAAAGAGATAAGGGGCGTGGGAAAAGTCAATTACACTGACCAATTGAACGTATATATGGCATATGCAGATGCAATTTGCTCGTGTTGCATATAAATCGACAACGCCCTAGTCACCATTTACCTATAAATTGACTCACTCACTTTTTTTATTTTTCGTTTTCTTTTTGTCAGACTTTAAAATTAATTGCATGGGAGAATTTTGTAATATATATTAAATGTAAGAGAAAATTGATCATGTTTTTAAAATAAGATAAATTATATATAATTTAATAAATTCTCAAGACAACTGCGTCTATAATTAATTTACTCTAGTTGTTTCTGCATAAATTACACATATATATACCTATATGCAAATACAAAGCTTGCACATGTACCGTTTCATTGATACCTAATTTTAAGACATACATACATACATACATAGTTTTATAATAATTTTATAAAGTTTAATAAGTGTATCTTTGGTCCCGTAATTAACTTTGACAATGTTTTAATTTGTTCCTTCTTCTTAATTGTGTTCGTTTGATAGAAAAAAATTACTTACAACATAGTTATAAACTCAATCAATATCTGATTTTTTTTCTTGCAAATTACTAATTTGTTCCAAATCCTTGCTTACTAATCACTGATTTATTTTAAATATTTCCTTGTAAATTGTCAAATTATTCTAAATTTTTCATTGTAAATTTCTAATTTATTTCAAAATTATTTCGAGCAACAAATTTGTTTTTAATATGAGAAACATTTGAAAGTGAATTGACGGGGAGTAAGAATGAACAAATAGAAATAATTTTTGAAGTCACAAGATCAATATAAAATAAATCAAAGTTTAATGACTTCTATGAAAGGAGAATCAAAAGTTAAGACTAAAATGATATTTTTATCTAAAGTTTAAAATACATTATTTAATTGGTTTTTTAAGAATTTATCTCCGTATTATAATTTTGTCAAAAACTTAATTGTAAAAATATATTAATGATTACATTTAGTATAAACTATATTTATATATTTTTTATCAGATTATTCAATTAAAATAAAATATAAAAAATATTTTTAAAAAAATTAATAATAAAAAAGATGAGTGATATAAATTATATATATATATATATTAATTTTTTATTAAAAAATTTGATGACAAAAAAATAAAAATTATACTTAAATTTTATCCCTAAATATATTCCACAATTTAACCATTAAATAAAATATATATATATTATATTAATATAAAAATTGTCATTTTGTTCGTAATTTCCTGTTATTTGATCTTTCTATCTCCCCACTTGACCAATGGTAGTGCCAACTAGAGCCCACAGCTGTAAAGCTAAATATCTCTCTCTATTAAACCAACTCCAATGCACAATCTCATAGTCATTAGTCACCACGTTATTTTCCTTCTTCACAACAATAAGCCTCATCAGAGTTATGATTTTCTCTTCGGCGGCACCGTCTACCACCGTCGATGGCGACGGAACTTCCACCATCTCCACCGTGCATCCAGACATCATTCAGAGTCAAATCCTCAATCGTCTCGACGGATCAACTCTTGCCTCTACTGCCTGCGCCTCCTCTCACTTACGCCGCCTCTGTAACGACGAAACTCTCTGGCGGGACATCTGCACCGCAACGTGGCCCTCCCTCCACGACCCACGTGTCCGCCATGTCATCTCCAACTTCCCCGGAGGCTACCGTTCGCTTTTCTCCGACTCATTCCCCACACTCCACGACTACGACTCTTTACACGCCGACGACCATCTTGACCGTTCTTTCCCCGCCACGTCGGAATGGATCTCAGCCGTCGATATATACTACCAGGACAGGCCGATCTTCTCCAAAGTCCACCGAACCGAGACCCGAACGGGTTGGTTCGAGAGCTCACCTTTATGGATCGACCTACTTGACCCGAAAGAATTGGTTCCGACCCCTCTTAAATACGCACGAAAAGACGAGGATTGGATGAGACACCCGGAGGAGAATTTGAGTCTGAGCTGGATCCTGATTGACCCGACCCGAATTCGCGCGGCGAATCTGTCGAGTCGTAAACCGGTTTCGGCGCAACGGCACTGGTTGACCGGAGACTTGGAATTGGTGTACGCGGTGGTGATAGCGTGTGAGGAACGCCCGTCAGAGTGGATACAATGCAACATAAAGGTCACGTGCTGCGGGGAGGTAGGAGGGCAGATGCACGTGAGGGAGGTGAGCTTGATGGTTGAGGATACAGAGGGAAGGAATATTTGTGGGAAGCAGAGTATGGTAATTCTACAAAAGGCTATTGGGAATGGAAAGAGGAAGAAAGTAAAGGAAGAGGAAGCAAAAGCAAGGTTTGAGAAATTCTTGGGCATTAAAAGAGAAAGGAAGGAGAAGAAAGCAAGAAGAGAGCAAGCACTGGACCTGGTTTTCATTTTCGTTGTCATCGCCATTTTCGCAGTCTTTTTCTGGTTCATATTCTTCTGGCAAAAACTAGGAGTCAAACTATAGAAAGAGTTACTATTTTAGTCATAGGTACAGAAAAATATATACAGATACGTTAAATACTGTTCTGTACACAGGAAAAAAGATGAACTTTACCTTGCATTAACATCTTTGGATATGGATGGATGTTGTTAACTTAATCCGATGAATCAGAGACAAAATTAATTATATAACAGCAATTTGGAATTACATTTAGAAGTAGTATTATTAACAGAGATAATTAACAAATGATGATAAATATTAAATAGAACTTAAAAATTTTAAAATATATATTTTTTAATTTTAAAATATCAATTCAAATTATAATAACAAGTAAATAAATTTAACTATATTTTTAAATTAAGACTTGTAACAAATAAATTCGTATATTTACACTTAATCATAAATTAATAAATAAATATTTAATTTGTTTATATAATTTTTTTATATTTTATGAAACCTTTTTTATAAGGTTAATTAAATTAATTTTTTTAATAAAGAATAAAATTTGAGAAACAAAATTGTCTATATGTAGCCTTTCCTGTCTCATGTGTGATTCCTTTGTTGATTCAATATTTTAAATTATATATAAAAATATTTAATTTATTATAATTATTAATGCTCATTAATGTACATGAAAAATATAATAGCAAATTAAAAACAAAATCACTCATACATATGTACACAAAAATTATTAGCAAAAAATATTATATAATATTTTAAAATTTAAAATGAAATCAAAATAAAATTTAAATTATTAAGTGTTCAATAAATATAAATTTTTAGCTAAAATTGATAGTTGTTAAAAAAATATTTAAATTTGTGTGATTTGTAAGTGAAAAATAAAAAAAATATATATATATATTGTATATATGATAAAAATATTACATATGAATATTAATTTGTTTACTTATTATGTTAAAATATTACATATGTTTAACTAAAATTAATAGGATAATAGATATATCTTAATATATTTTTTTTTATCATTTTTATGACATTCTTTCACTTTAATAATTTAAAAATAAATGTTAGATGAATTTAAAAAAATTGTATAAAAAATTAAATATTTATTATTAATTTAAAATTAAGTGTTAATATATAAATTTATTTTTTATAAATCATACTTTAAAAGTATGATTAAGTTTTGATCTATGATTAAATTCTTCTACTAACTATTATAATTTGAATTATTAGTATATTAAAAACTAAAAAATATATATTTTAAATATTTTAAAAATCATTTAATCTTTAACATTTTTGTTATTTTTTATATTAATGATTAATAGCATAGAAACTAATAAATTAATTATTATAATTTTTTAAAAATTAAAGTATATTTATCGTGGGAAAAAATAGATTATCTCGTTAATAATATTACATTACATTGACATGGCATCACATCTCGTCACATACATTTGTAATGGCTTTATTTGTTGGTAATATGATTAAAGTAAGGATTAGTTTGGTTACCCAAAAATTGAGCTCATTGTACATGAACGCTTACATCATTTCATGTCATTGGCATTATGGGATTAGGAATGATGTCACAATCACAAGATGATAAATATGGCTCCCAACCCATAACTTCATGTTTAAATCTTACGAACCATGAACTTTTTCAGCATTTTGTTGGATGTTTGGCCAAAGTAAGGTCAAACAAGTTATAATTAAGGTGGAATTAGGTTTAAAAATAACAGTTAGATTGAGTATTTATTATCAAAAAAAAATTATAAATATTAATTATAGTGTAATTTTTTTATTTAATTATACATTTAATTTAAACATCACACAATTTAATTATGATTTAACCTTTACTTAAAATTTTACTATGAGATAATTATTATTATATTTTGACTAACAATCTTTTTCTTAATAATTGTTTTACTAGAAATCAAACATGTATCATTAATTTTAATACCAATTATTAGATCAAATATTTTTACAAAGCTAAGAATTGTAACTATTAATTAAAGTGTAATTTTTTTTATTTAATTACATCTAGCATAAATAAAATACTGTTAAATTTGACTATAACTCAACCCTTACTAAGCTTTTGTCATAGAATAATTATTATCACACTTTGACCAACAAAAAATAAAAATCAAATTTGTGCAAAGAAAAAATATTAGTCTATTTTTTAAAAAAGGTCGCCTTTTGTGCTAATTGTTTTTTTAATAATAGAAAAATAAATATGCACATTTAAAAAATTATTTATATGCAGTCATACACTAGAGAAGTGGATGCCAATTTGTCTTTTAAAAAATATATAAAACAAATTATAAAAGTAATAAATGGAAAGCAGTGAAAATTTATTTTTAAAATAATAAAAAAAGTATCAAGAAATTATTTAACCTTCCATTTTCTTAATGCATTTTATATTTCAATATCCTATATTAACTATATATATTGGAATCTTATGAAAAAAATAATAAATAGAATTGTACAAATGACTAAGTGAGGTTCATCACAAAGTTAACAGATATGTAAATCAATGAAATTTATAAATAACAATAAAAACTTAAGCCTGTAATTATGATTTCTTATTTAAATTTAAACATAATTTTTTTTTAAAAAAATGTGTCTGGATTAGCAAATAAATAAACAAGAAAGAAAAAAAATCTATTTAAATATGAATAAAAAATAAAATCAAAAGTAAAATTTTTTTTCTTCCTTCCTTTTATTGTAAATTTATTGAAGGGTTAGGCCACTACGGCCTTGTAGCCAAATAGTATTTTTGGTCCTGGATCTAAGCATCGTAGGGATCGCAATTTGATGCCTTAATTCATTCTCTCTCACATGAGTCGGATAATTTAGAAAAATTTATAGTTATATATACTGATTCATTTTATTTATAGATTAATTAATTTTTTTATTTTTTATAATATATAAATTAATTAATATAAAATAAAAAAATTAATTAAATATAATTAATTTAAACATAAAGAATATATATATATATATATATAAACATTTCTCATTAATTTAAACTTTGATTTCAAGAACACCATGGGCGTGTGCCAAGTAGTTTAACGTAGGCCCTACTGCAAGAATCCTACGTGGCACAAGCTTATTGAGTAACAATCCCATCCATGTAATCTAACCCAAACCCATCATGGTCGACCAAAAGCCATTTAACATTTACGGATCATATTCTCAAGTCAGCATATACATATATATAATCAATTATTAAATTGAGTGAAAATACTTTATACTTTTGTCACCATACTTTAACCATGTCACTCTAGATCTTTGAGGTCATATAATCTCTTCTGCTTCTAATAGTGATATAGCTCCTTTAAAATTATCTTTATACAATCACAAATTTGTTTGGATTGAGAGCATCTCTTTAAAATTTCTAAACCCTGTTCCACATGCTTAATACACTTTTGTACTTCAAAAGGATGATTTAAATTCATGTTCTTCAATTAGTCAACTACATTAAAAATATTATCTACAGCTCATTCAGTATTCTGTCAAGCATGAGCAATAATTTCTGCACACCTCTCATCTCTTAACCATAATTCTTCGAATCTAAAAATCCTCCTTGCATTTTCACCATAAAGAGAAAGTGAATCAAAATAGATAGCTATAGCACAATGATATGAGGAATACTGCTGTAAATATCGTACATCTGAATGAGGAAAAAGTAATCTCTAATTTTCATCTGTTAATATTTTCATTATTTGTTTGCCCATTACTTCATGTGAAAGGATAAACTGTAAATCCCAAATTTATAAAATCACATGAATCAATAATGTCTCGTTTTATTCCATTTCATACAATACTTCATTAAAATCACTAAAATACATCCATGGTAAAGTAGAAGAAGAACGAAACATCCTGATTAACTTCCATGTCTTGTGTTATTATGTTCTTCATGATATCTATACAGTCTAGTTAAATGCCCTTTATGACCCAAAGGGACATAATTTCGGCATCAATATGTTTTATTGAAAAAGATTGAATAGAAAAATTTACATTGTGATCCCATAACAAACATAAACCACCAGCTCTTCTTTTACCCACTCCTTAACAAGTAATAGAAAAAGCATTAGAAAGCCCAAATCTCGTCTTGATTCTTTTTGTCTCTGAATTAGTTGCCTTAGTCTCCATCAGAAACATAAGATTGAGACGATAGGCTTAGAAAAGCCTTGAGAGATCTCGAATTTCCTGTGGTGTCTCCAATTCACAGAAATTCCAGCTTATGGTTTTCATGGCGATAGGCAAGATTTCTTAAAAACCTCTGCCTCTACATCATACAGAGCAATTCCCGAATTTCTTATCTTCAAACCACCTTTAGTCTTCAACATAAAAGGGGAAAGAACCTGAACGTCAACAAAAGCTGAAGTAGAACTCTTCCCACTAGACGTTGAAGGAGAATTAGGCGTTGTAGTCTTTACACAACGCCACCTCTTAGGTTTGCTTAAGCCATCTTGTATTTCTTGGACTGGGCTAATTGAATTTAAGAGTTGTACTATGGGCTCATACTATCCTTCTTCACAATTGGGCTTAGTTGAAGCTTTTCATTAAGCCCATAATTATCCAGTGCCAATTGTTTTGTAGAAGGCATAATTAGGCAGTTTTTAAAATTAACTTCCATTGCCTTAATCTCTGGCTTCTTTCCTTTCTGCAAACTACTATAGTTATCTACACCCTCACCGACGGCACACTACTTCATGCCATCCTCCACCGTGGACTGTTGCTGTAATGTCTTAAATAGCATCTTCTTAGTCGAAGAATAATTGTTAATCCTCATGCCCTTTTGATCTTTACGTCTAATTGGAAAAGCTCTCATCCATGGTTTATAAGAGTAGTTATGATCATCATCTGAATCTTCAGAAGTCTCATTTGTACAATCCTTAATCCCATGGCCCAATTTTCCACAAACATAGCAAAAATCAAGAAGATTTTTATATTTGAAAAACACTTTTATAGTTTGATTATCCTTCCCTTGAACAAGCATACCCCTTTTAAGAGGCTTAGCAAGATCAATCTTTGAATGAATCCTAAGGATCTTACCCCAACGTCCAAAATCACTATCATCCCACTCCATAAAACTTCCCATCTTATCTCTAAAAGATCTTGCTGCATCTCTTGTACCTAAATTGAAAGGCAAGTTATAAACCCGAAACCAAAAAGGAGCACTCTTTGGTTTTAAGGTTCGATAATTGTTCATTGCCAGTAATTTCCTGCATTGCCAATATTTTCTTGTCAAACCACCATGGCTCATTGGTTAGAATACGCTCCTTATCCTTCCAATGATATAATTGAAAGATGAATAAATTCTTCTCAATCACCCTTATATCCACACCATGCCTAACCCTCCATATTTTTTCAATAGTGTTCTGGAAAGTTTGTTGATTAAAAGAATTTTCACTCCATAGGCTCCCTACTAGATATAACTAAAATCTAGCAATATCTCTTGTGTGGATCAGAATGTATGTTTTTCACCACAAACAATAAATTCAATCTTCCTCCAATTGTCCATTCTCCATATACCATGGAAACCAGACCTTCAATGACAGAGAAGTGCTTTCAGATTGAAAGACTAAACCAAAAAAATATTGGACTGAAAATCACTACTAGACGAGAGCACTAGGGGGACTCACCCATGTAGTATTCTTATGTTTAGACCACTACTACTAACTTAACTTTTTATTTTTACATATATTAAACAAACTCTAACTTATTTACATATTTTATACATTTATAAAGTATAAAATAATAAATTTTAAAAATAACTTTAAAAAGTTTAAAACCATAATATTAATAAGTAATAAAAATTTTCTACTAATTATTAATTATATTATGTAATAAAATCATATCAGATATTTTTATCTATCAAAGTATTAATATATCTCTATATAATAACTTAAAAAATAATAAATAATAAGTAATAATTATATAATATAATTATAAAATATGCTATAATTTTTATTATTAAGAGGTAGATATATCTATATTATAATAATTTTAAAGTCTTTGTTCATTGGTCTAAAAAATAATATATTTTATAATATAAATTATAAAATAAAATATGTAATGTGAGAATATGAAAGAGAAAAAAATAAAAATAATAAAAAATAATGAAGAGTTGAATAATTTCTCATTATTTAAATTATTATTTTAAATTTTAGTAATTATTATTTTATAATATATATTTAAAATTAAAATATAGCATGCACAATATTTATATATATATATATATATAAAGGATTAATGGATGGATACCACATGACACTCATGGTTTATATGAAACAATATTTTCTTTTAAAATTTCACACCGTTTTTAAGATATTGAGACAGGTGTTTTCGAGTCAAAAAATCAAATATAAAGAACATTAAATAAAAAAGAAAAAGAAAAAGAAATTTGCAAGCAAATAGTTGGTTTAGGGAACGTATGAAACTCATGACGTTCAGCGAGGTATCACTTTATTGAGATGTGCAAGATATTCCGAGGTTGTCCGTGAAAAGGTATCTTCGCACTACAGTATGGTTCAATTGAAATGGATATGGATATATATTTGTTCTTTTTTTTCTTTTTTGCTTTTGAATCTTTACTGTATAAGCCTGTATTGTATACTTAAAAATACATCTATTTGTTATTTAATAATTTCAGCCTTTTTCCCATGAAAGCAAAAGGTGGGCTCATCATCTGTACTACGAGTAAGCCCATTGGATTTGGAGAAGAAAGGGTAAAAAAAAATTGAAGCATTAACCATTGGATTTGTTTCGGCTTTCGACCAAAAAGCCTTCTGGATATCGTTTGGTGCCATATAAAAAAGAGGTAAATATACATTGAGCAAAATCTACCTTGATAATAACTTTTACTTAAATAATAAATTTCAAAAAATCGAAAATATATATTTATTTTCTAAAATTAAATTTTTATTCCTTAATTTTGTTTAAAATTTCTACTTTATCCCTTAATTATTTTTTTAGAAGTTTTGTCTTTTATATTTATCAATTGCTACAATTTTTTTCTTTGTTAAATATTGTTTGTATATGTCACGGATAACATATATAGTTCATATAAAATTATTATTGCTAAAGTATAATCTAACTTGTAAAAGAATTTAGATAAAACTAAAATAATGTGCAAAAGTTTATATGCGCTTCTCTACTAATTATTCAGCTATATTTTAATTAGTGCAATGTTACTTGGATTCATTATATAACTGATGATATTAGTTAGTAATTCCACTTAAAAGAAAGAATAAAATTAAAATGTTATACAAACTTATGAGAAAAAAAAATAGTATTGATGCTATTTATACTAATTTTTTTACCTAAAAAGACACAAACAGATGATCGGAGCACTAGAGTTAGATTTGGGGTTACTAGATTCAGAGTACTATGTCCTTTCATATCGTAGTCTTATGTCCAAAATCCAAGGCTCCAAACCGCTAAAAACAATTCATTAAGATTCATATCTATATATTGAAACTTGTTTCGCATCAAACATAATAACATATATATATATATATCTGAAGTGGCATCATGGGTCATATGATGAAGGTGTGGTTGATTACGTGGCATCTGGGGTTGTGCCTGTGCCTCACTTTTGGGCAAATTGGGTTCAAGGGCAGCACTGCAGAGAAGTGCTTTTGAATGTCTAACTTTAATGCTATCTCTCTCTGTGTTTCCCTTTATCTTTTTTCCTTCTTCTTACTTGTTGAATCTGTGTAACAATAACTCCTCCATTGTTGTATATTATTATTGTACTACGTACTGCTATATTACTAATTAATAAGAAAAAGGAAGTAGTACTTGTGTTTGTTTTTAGTCCTGCAAATTTTCCCCAAGGTAAAGCCAGCCGAATCAGTAATCAGTAATCAGCCACGCATCTTTGGCATCTTTTGCTTGCCGTGTTGGCAATTTTTAAAATAAAGGCCTACCTGTACTACAACCTCAACATGTGACACACCAATAATGTAATTTTTGTGATTTGTCATACAATAATTGAAATTTAAGAGGGGCTCTTTACTCTCTCAAGTACTGCTTAAATGCAAGGTACATACATATATTGAGTGAACTAGTAACTAGTAAAACGCCGCAGGTTTTCGATCGAGAAAAACAGAATGAAAACGATGATGAATATTGCATATGCTGTTGCAAAAATAAGTGCATTAAATTAATTAAGAAAAACACGTTACATGTACCAACCAAGCTTAAGCCTAACAAAAATAATTATTGATTAAATGTGATAAATTTAAATTTAAATTTTTATTGAAAAGAGTATCTACGTTTAATATTCATTTACAGTCAATCCTGAACATTCAAGGAAATAAGAATTCTTTTAAGTAACAGCACACGTTCTATGTTCGTCTTTGAAATAAGAGCACATCATCCACGTAGAGGATCAAGATGAGAGATCTTCAAGTTCTTAATGTGGGCAGGCCAATTCCAAGTCTCACCAAAAACCTTAATGATGTGGGTGATAAGTTTCATTCTGAGAATAAGTAAGAGGAGATCTCCTAATCGAATACTTTAGGATGGACTAATGTACTCCGAGATTTCCCTCGTAATGATAATTGAATGTTTGACATTAGAGATACAACTCTGTATAAGTTTAACCCACTAAATAAGAAAATCAAATCATTGAAGAATGGAAGATACGAAAGATCAATTAACTTCATCATATATCTTCTCAAGGTCAATTTTTACTAGCATTCAACCTTCTTTTCGTCTCTTCTTCCTGAATGAAGAGATTGATACTTGAGCAATAATTGCATTGTCAATTAGCTTCTTATGTGAAAAAACAAAAAACTCCTTTGTTAAAAGAAATCAATTGGGAAATTAGAGGTTTGAGTCTCTTGACCAAAATTTTACTAACAATTTTATAGGATAAATTACAACTTTCTAGAGGATAAGAGAGTTTTCGAATAAGACAAATCATCGTCATATTCTAATCCTCTTCCATCTTACAATCAATAAACACCTTCTTTATGTCAGAAGCAATTGAACCACCCACTAACTCCCAAAACTTTTGATAGAAGCCTAGTTAAAAACCATCAATTCCAAAGTCTTGAAGAATGTTTAGGAGGAAGATTTTGGAGGGAAAAGAAGAGAAGGGAAATCAATGTATTGACTTTTTTTTTTTATTTTATATAGAAAAGAATTAAAAGATTTTTTGTTAATCTTTCTTAATATATTTTTTTTAAAATTAAAAGAACTTTAAAGATTTAAATAAGAAAAGGAGAAACTATCATTTAACATTTTTTTTTCTCCTCTTCTCTTTCCTTCCCCTCTCCATTCTCAAATAGACTTTAAGGAGGTATTTGATATATAATTTTTAAAAATATTTTTAAAAATAAGATGTCTGAAATGTTGTATTCTTGGGTTTGGTACAATGATTAAAAAAATATTTTTAAAAATATTACATTCTTTGGAATAAGGTATTCTCATGTTTTTGCAAAATTTTCATTCTCGCTTAAGAGGGTAAGAATCTTATATTCTCATGACATGAGAATATTTTTATATTAGTAAAATTACTAAATTACGTTTGACCCACTTATTTTTTATATTATACGAAATATCCAAATTATATATGTATATATCATTTCCTTGAAAATGAAAAAGAAAGAACTATAAAAAATAATATTGATTTCTTTTATAAAAATATAATTTACAAACTTTTTTTTAAAAAATTATTTGATCCAAATTTAATTTATTATATATATGTAAACAATTAATTTCATGTCATGATCATATGTGTGGGTATATGATTGACTTAATGCGTGTAGCATGCATCATAACTTCTATGTATGATAATATGAGTATAGAAACTGGCATGTGAGCGTATATTTTTTATTTTGTGCATGTGTATCCATATGATTGTTAATTTATAATTATAAAAACTAATGACCAGTTAGAACACTAATAAAAATTCTAATATTGAGAAGACAAATTACATTATTATCTACCTTTAATATTTACAATATTTGGTTATAAAATAGTTAGTTATAATTTAAAAAATTATTAAATATTTCTAAGAATATTGAAACTGAACCAAATACAAGATGTAATATTTTTAAAAATATTATAAAATATTTTTAAGAACATTTTAAATAAATTAAACGAGTTTTTTAAAATTTTTTAGAATCACATTTTCAAGAATATGATTTTTTTAAAATAAAAAATTTATTTATGTACCAAATGTTCTCAATAATCTATTTAAAAAAGAGATTTTGAAAGAAAAATAAATAGAATTAAGTAACATTTTTTTTACTTGATTCTTAAAATTTTAGAATAAAAAAATTAAAAAAATTTACATTAATCCTCCTCAATAATTTTTTATTAATTTTAATTATCTAAAATTAATAAATTTAAAAAATCTAAACAAAAAAATTATTACATAATTTTTTTCTCTTTCCTTCTCATTTTTTTTAATTTTTTTCATTCTATTTTCATCCTCATTCATAAAACACCAAAAAGATTTATGATTCTATAGAGCTTTACAAATGTCGATAACAATATGAATGACAGTCATGAGAGTGTCCGAAAATGAGTAGTGAGGGCACTCTAGATGATTAGAGATGTCATGTTTGGACAGCTTTAAAACCTTTTAAGGAATCTCACGATAAAATTTCATTTTACCAATATATATAAAACGGCAAAATGAAATGAAACAGTATGTTTTGAAAGAAAGGATGATAGAATAGGCTGACCAAATCGGCAAAAGAAGGAAAGCGACGGTCGTGGGGCCCAGAATGCAGATGGCACTGTTTGTTTTCTTTACGACCATCGGATTTGTTAAAGCTCAAAATCCAGCGATGAATTCTCAAATATGAGCCGTTTTGTTGGGTTCCAACTTTGCCCTTCTTCCCTGTGAAAACGTGTCCTTCTGCAATTGGCTTAGTGGCTTATCGACATGATTGATTGAGAATTTTAGAAGATTAGCTAACTAATTGACACCCACCATTATTTAATATTTGAATCGTCTCTCAAGTTAAAAATTAATATTTTTTTTACAAAGAGACATAAAAAAAATTATTTTTTAATTTATTTAAAATAAATTTCTGTTAATATAATTTTTTATTATAAAATTACTAAAAAATAGTTGGCAGAGAATTAAAATCACAATTTTTATATTTACTATTCCGCACTTTTAATTTTTTAGTCCAATTTTCAAACCCATTTTCATTTTCTTTCCCCTTGTCCTTCTTTCAACTTTGCTACGATTATCATGTTTGCTTTTCTCAAAAACGTCAATAGAATCTGTCTTAATTTGACTTTAATCTTGGGATTATCTCCATAACCCCATTTGTTATTTCATCAAATCATCAAGACTGAGTACAGAGATATCACAATGATCATTTAGCATTCAGTGCACCAATCGCAAAGATGGCCTTTGCTAATTAACTTTTTGCTGCAAATTAATATTATTGCCAAGGAGGAGCAACTTCATAACATCCATCTTTCAATCCTACAAAAAATGTTGGGATTAGAATTAATAAGTTTTATGGAGCAATAACAATAACTACAAATGTAATATCTAAGTTAACTATACATTTAACTTAATGCTCTCTCATAATTTTTCTTTTTATAATTTCATATTTACTCATTTTTATATCTTATATAGTTTGAGAGACCAAAAAAAATTAAAAATCATTATAATATAAAAAATAAAAATTGTATTTTTTATTTTAAAATTACAATTAATCTATAATTTATAAAATTTAATTTTATAAACAAAAGAAATTAAAAGAGATATTTTAATAATATTTTATTAAATTTCAAAAAATAAGTGTACTTTTTAATATAAAAATGAACTAAATTGATTGCTGAATTTTGTTCTTTTATTGAAAAAAAGGTCTTCAAATTACACTGGAAGTCCAGTTCAGAGATATGTGGGAAAGAGGAACAGAAGATTCCAGTGGAGAAAAGGGTAAGAAAATAGAAATTGAGTGGAAATGAATGAATTCAATAATGATTAATGAATATTGAATAGAGAGGTGACAAGCAAGTGAATTACATGCACGTGCCTGTCACGTGGCCCTCTTCTCGTCTTTTTAAGGCGTTGTTCGGTTTGTTAACAAATCAAATGACCAATAAACAGTGTACCACTCTTTCTCCCCTCTCTTCACTGTTTCTTTCTCCCACTTTTTCTTTCCCTCTCAACATTTCTGAAGCCAAGCAGGCCAAGACAAGTCTAAAGCTTCCATTTTTATCCCAAACGTATCTTTCCATTTTTTGACAGGATCTACTTTCTTCTTCCACCCTCAAACCTCTTTAGACATTCAAATACGCTACCAGTGTGGTATGAGTGACGAAGATTGAACACCAACAATAAGAAGATATTTCATCAACAAATACAATGACCCACTTTTTCTTCGCTAAATTCTAGGCTTAACAGTTTCCACCTTACCAAAACATTGAAAAAGACGATGATGCTGACCATAACAACTGTCACTCCCCTTCTCCTCCCATGAACTTCGTGCACTTCTCTCGTCCAACTCAATTTCGCAAATTCGGGGAATTGGGTTTGGCTCTCTGAAATTCTCGCTCTCACGCATTTTCCACTATGTCCTCGTGGCAGCACACTCTCAATTTGGAGAAATCAATCATTAACAACAGCAACAACAACGACAACCCCAACAACAACAAGATCAGGAAGCGAGGTTGTTCTTCCTCGTCCTCGTCATCTTTGGTCCGAAGATACCGGTTTAAGCGAGCGATTTTGGTGCCCATGTGGAACACAAGGACAAGGTCCCCTTCTATGGCCACCCAACTCACAAAGCCTTTGCCTTCTTCTGTAATCACCGGTAAAGACAAGGAACTTTCAGTGTCTGCCAGAAAACTCGCTGCTACATTGTGGGAAATCAATGATTTGCCTCCCTCAAGAGCGAAGAAGGACTTAGATGCAGACACAATCAGAAGTAAGAAGAAGGAGATGAGAAGCAGGCAGAAAGCTAAGCCATATGTGTCAGATCCATCGTATAGTCCCGACTCTGAGGTCTGTTCATTTCGCTTTTTTTTTTTTTTTCTTTTGTCGACTGCTTTCGTGTTGATGTATTGAACCAGCTTTGGATGGAATTGATTGTGCAGAGAATGAAAGGGTTTGAAGACGAGGACTTCAAAAGAAGAGCATCTCATAAATTTCAGTTGGCTGATTACTACTTGGGAGGCTTCGATGGTCTTAGCAGTTCCAATTTCAAGGAGGTAAAGTTATGATTATCATTATCAATCAACCAATGAATACGGGTCACTATTCTGTTATTTAACCTTTTTGTAAGATTATTTACTAGGATTCTGTTCCACGATGATCAAATTTTTCATCAACATGGAAGGTAGTGTTCCTTGTTGCCAACCACTTTGTAACAACCAAAATCTTAGCTCTTGAAAAATCATCAGCCTTTGTTGAAGATTCTTGACTGATCTTATTGTTATGTGTCTGTAATATGCCATCCACAATGGTAGTAGCTAGCAAAAGTATATCTTGCTAGATCTGATCAATTGTCAAGAAATTCAGTATTTTAATGGTGGGTGTTGAAATATACAGGTAGGAAATCAGGCAAGAAACAGTACTTCTGGTAAATATACTTTTGGAGTTAAGAATCGTCTGAAGGAAGCTAGAAGTGGCCTATCTACATCAAAGAGGCTTCTCAAGGCACTGAATCAAATATGCCTTCATGAGCAGCATTCATCAAGCATGCCTATTATCTCAGCCCTGCGTAGTGAGCTGGATCAGGTGTGCATCCAAATCGATCAAGTAATCCAAGAGCAGAGTTCAAAGCAGAACGACGTAGAGTATCTGATGAAGCATTTTGCTGAAGAAAAGGCTGCTTGGAAAAGAAAGGAGAGAGAAAAGGTTCGTGATGCCGTATCACACATAGCACAAGAGCTTGAGGTGGAGAAGAAGCTGAGAAGGCAAACTGAAAGGTTGAACAAGAAGATTGCTAAGGAAATGGCTGATGTGAAAGCTTCCCATTTGAAATTATCCAAAGAGCTTGAAACGGAGAAAAGGGCAAAGGAGATTCTGGAGCAGATTTGTGATGAACTAGCTAAAGGTATTGGGGAAGACAGAGCCAAGGTAGAAGAATTGAAGAGAGAGTCAGCTAAAGTTCGAGATGAGGTAGAAAAGGAGAGGGAAATGCTTCAGTTTGCAGATGTTCTTCGTGAGGAGAGAGTTCAGATGAAGCTTTCGGAGGCTAAGTATCAATTTGAGGAGAAGAATGCTGTGCTTGAAAATCTGAGAAAAGAGCTTGAAGCATATCTTAAGAACAAGGATGAAACTGGGGAAATGTCTCCTCAGTTCAAAAAGATCAAGGATCTTGAGTCTGATTTGAATAAAAGCCATTGGGGATTTGAATATGAAGAGAAAGAGAATGATATAAATGTTGGGGATGTAGTAGAGCAAGGAGGAGAAGACTCTGCTGATACTGACAGTGATCTCCATTCCATTGAACTGAAATTGGACAACGATAGTAGAAGCTTCAAGTGGAGTTATGCTTGTGAAAATGATGCACGAGATGAGTCTAAAAGAGTTTCAATTGAAAGTATAGGAAGAAAATCATTGTGTGAGAAAATTCAGTGGGGAAGCATTTGCTTCAACAAAGGAACCACCAATTGCAAGAGTGATTTTGGCATAAATATTCAGGAAAAGTCTGATCACTTTGATCAGGAAGAATCAAGGGGATTGCTCTTACAAGCTCAGATACAAGATAAAAATGATGAAATTGAGAATTACAGGTCCATGATGGGTCTCAGAGACTGCATGCCATGTACCAGTTCTCCTCAGAGATGTGATCAACCAATGCCTTTGCAGGATTCTGATATCGAAGTCGCAGGAAGAAAATCTAAATGTTAAAGACAGTTTGATAATTACTATAACAGATAGGTTCTACTGCTTTTCATTCTGAATTGCTAATGTTTTTTTTTTCTCTGGCTTTTCTTGAATATGTTAAATACTCTATAGCATCTCTGTTTGCATCTATCCACCCATGTCATAGCAAAAAAGGTGTAAATAACAGTTTTGGCTCAAGCTTTACTGGCATTTGCTGTGCGAGTTCAAGATGTTTGTATAAGAACAAGTAATTTAATTTAATTCACACACAAACATTGCCACCTAATAGTGGCATGAACTGGTCCTTTGGTCTGAAACAAACGAGATAAAGAAGATGAAGATCACATTACATTTGAGCTGTATGGTTTGTGAATTATGAATTATATGAAACAGTAGTGGCCATGACAACATGACAGATCGTGGCATTATTACATACTTCCAA
This sequence comes from Senna siamea, assembly GCA_031216115.1. Taxonomy (NCBI): domain Eukaryota; kingdom Viridiplantae; phylum Streptophyta; class Magnoliopsida; order Fabales; family Fabaceae; genus Senna; species Senna siamea. The sequence goes on from CM062356.1 coordinate 20,114,927, forward strand.
AAGGACTCAAGCATTTAAATACTGTCCTCTATATATGCCGCCTTTGTTTGGATCAATTACAACAGGACCATACATTGTGTAGGGCCATGTATTCGTTTGAGATCTGTACAAAATAACGGCTATATCGCTAAACGTTACAACGGTTCCAAGCTTTTTGTATCTGTAGTCTACTCCATATGTAGTATATGTACGTAGTATCTTCTAAAGTGTGACGTAGCTGTTTAGTTATTTTGTTGATAGCATTATTGTATTGACACTTGAGTTATTGTCAGTCGCAATAGAATTGATAAAGTTTGTATTAGAAATTAGAAGTGAAATTGAAAATCACAAAAATGAAGTTATCTCTAATTTCCAAAGTTGATATTCTAAAAAAAGAAAAAAAGAAAAAAAAGGTTAAAATATATATAATTTCTTAAATTATAAATTACATACAAATAATTTCTTTAATTACAAAAATTAACCTAAACCTTTTCAAACTTTGGAATTTGTGCAAAATTTTTATATATTAATTTTTTTATCCAAAACTAATACAGATAGTAAAAACATCAAATTATTTGTTCTATTAGAGTTTTAAATAAAAAAGTTAATGAATGAATTTTTTTGTATAAATTGTAAAGTTTAGAATGACTCTAAGTTAATTTTTATAATTTAAAAAATTATTTGCACATTACTTTAATAGATGGTAAAAATGTCAAATTATCTGTTTTATTAAAATTTTAGATAAAAAATTAATGAATATTTTATTTGTATAAATTACAAAATTTTAAAAAAAATTAAATTAAATTTTAATTTTTTGTACTTAAACTACACATAACATATAATTTAGAAGAATTTCTAACATCCTTCTTATACCAATTTAATGACTAACTCAAAATTCCCAGTGTTATGTAAAAAGGAGAATATGCTCGAATTTTGTGAGAAAGACTAAACCTGAAATTTCTATATTTTTGCGTTACTTTAATCGCAAGAGAAATCAGAGGAAGATAATCCGAATTGCCTATTGGGTGGTTTTGTGAATAAACAGTTAGAAGCAAGACAGAGGCATGAGTTTTTGGCCCATACCTTCTAATCTGTTTGTGTCAGTGTCGGATGTCAACGTGGGCATGCCACGTAACTATATCTGTCCGTACAGAGTGAGTCCTACGTGGCATTCGCCCGCCGACTCTCGCGAGCTAGTTAGCTAGCTCCCTATCCCCATCGAAGAACGGGAACGCCATCGCCAACTTGGTTTTGCTTGCCACACAGAAGCAAAGCACAATCGCAGAACAGAGTCGAAGCAGAGAATAACCCCTCACAAGCGAAGTCTCTACCTCTCAGGTTTCGTCCGATTCCATTCCTCCTCATCAAGCACCTTCAGTTTTGAACCCTAATAATATTGTGCTCCAAAAAAAGAAGGGGAAGAGAGAAAAGAAGAGAATAATGGATGGGGTTTCCAGAGAAGCGCACATGTCAATCGCTGCTTCATCCATGTTTCCTGGCTTCAGGTTCTGCCCTACCGATGAGGAATTGATTTCCTATTACCTCAGGAAGAAGCTGGACGGGCATGAAGAGAGTGTTCAAGTAATTCCCGAGGTCGAGCTTTGCAGATATGAGCCTTGGGATTTACCTGGTTAGTAAATTTGTGTTCCTCTTTGGGGATTTCAATAGATTAATTAGAATTTGTTAATGGGATTTTAAGACTGAATTAAAAACATTTGTAGCATGTGTTTGCTTTGAAATAATTGAAATCTTGGAGTTACATTCTGGTGGATGACTTATTAGCGGTGGTTTAATTGTAAGCAGCCAAATCATTCATTCAGTCAGACAACGAGTGGTTCTTCTTCTCTCCTCGTGGAAGAAAGTACCCAAACGGTTCACAAAGTAAGAGGGCAACTGAATGTGGTTACTGGAAGGCCACTGGAAAAGAGCGCAATGTAAAGTCAGGTTCTAATGTTATAGGCACCAAAAGGACTTTGGTATTCCACATGGGTCGTGCACCAAAAGGGGAAAGAACTGAATGGATTATGCATGAATACTGCGTCAACGACAAATCTCAGGTCAGGTCACTAATTAACTATTCTCTGCAGTTGAGTTTTTATAATTTTCTTATTCCTTTTGCTGTAAGAATATGGTTGACAAATATTCTAAACTTGGCTTGGCCTACAAAGACAGGTGGGCCAAAATAATTGTGCGTTTATATCTAACAAACTCATGAAGGCTCGATAAAGTTTGATCATCTGTTTATCTAATGCAACTCTCCTCATTTATTTGATTTGAAACTGGCTATAAAAATTAAACTTAGCATAAACAGAATGGTTGTTACAAGTGGTAGCGTCTATTGACATACGACTTTTATAAATACCTATTGATTTGTTGTACAGCAAGGTAAAATATTACATGCATCAAAGATTCAAAGTATTTTTCTCTACTGATAGGAGTAGTCATTGTCAGAATGTTCTTCTTTCATGAAGGTAGTAAGAATGATTAATAGATTCTGGGGTTTGAAATATATATTGTAGGATTCTTTGGTTGTTTGTCGCCTAAAGAAGAACACAGAGTTCCGATTGAACGATGCTCCAAATAGAGCATCTTCAAGTCAAGTGCTGGCAGTGAATTCGCATGAAAGTAACTGTGCTATCTCGGAAGCTGAGATTGACCAAAGGGCTGTGTCTGAACAAGATAAAGGGGTTGGATGCAGTTCAAAGCGCAGCAGTTGCAGTTATGATTCTCCTTCAGTGGAGCAAATTGATTCTGCCTCTGAATCCAATCAGAGACCAGCTAATGACGCTGCTTTGACTGAAACATCGAGTCACCAAAAGGTACATGGATCAAATAAATCTGATAAACTATCGCCCTTTTACACACAGCAATTCTGATCCTCTGTGTTTTCAAATTTCAATACCCAATTCAATATTGTAGGAGGCGGATGAAGAAGATTGTTATGCAGAGATACTGAAGGATGATATCATCCAATTAGATGAACCATCAATGCCATCGCAAGAGGCTCACACTAGATTGCAGGATCCTCCCCAGATGCTTCCTTTCCAAGGCACAGCACAACGAAGAATTAGATTAAGGATAGAGAAACGGAAGCATGCTTCTACTGCAGGAGTTCGTTTCCCAGGCTCAAAGCACTCATCCAAGCGTACCATCTTTGGTGCATTGACAAACTGTTCCATGCTATCTGTTTTCTTTGTTTTAACTTTAATAGCTCTATATTTGTCCTTATTGGGTTTGGGTAGTCTCAAACAAGTGAAAAGCTGTGCCAAATTTGGTTTGGGAGGATGTAAATGATGAGTAGAGCTGCATCTTTAGGCAATGTTACTTGGCTTTCTTTCCTACAATGCCTTTGCCTTGGCCTTCCAATTTTTGGGTGTGTCACACAAAGTTTTCAAATTGGGGAAGAAAGAACTATTTTGATAGGTACTCAAGGGGATTCCAAAGGGTTTTTGTTGACAAAAAAATTTAAATTAAATTAAGAAAAAAAGAAGATTTTGCAGTGTATAAATGTTTGGGGAACCAATTGATACTTTAGAAAAAAATTTTATTTTGATTCTTAACAGATATAATAATTTTTAATTTGATCTTTTATAAATTATTTTCGTTAATTTAATTTTTTAAAGATAAAAATACCATCAGTTTCGTCCTTCTATCCAAATTTAATTGATACTTTTTTATTTAACGTAATTTATAATTTAATTAATGATATAATCATTTTATATGTTACACATTAATCTATATAAAATAAAATATTAAAATATAAATCAAAACTTTTTAATTACATATATGCATAAATTTTTTTCACTAATTGGGTAGTTGACAAAAATTTAAGAATTAGAATTGATTTAGGTAATTGCATATATAGATCTTTTTTATGATGATGTGAAATTATTTGTCACTTATAATTTTTATGTTAACAAAAAAATTTTAATTAATATTTTATTAAATAAAATGTTAAAATATAAATTTAGTTCAGATAAAAAGATAATATTAAATATATTTTTATTTTTAAAAAATTAAATTAATAAAAATAATTTATAAATAATTAAATTAAAAGTTAACATATCTTTTAAAAATTAAAATATATTTTTCCTTGATATATAAAATAATAGTAGTGTTATGTGTAGTTTAACTAAACAAATTTTAGATTTTTTTTTTTAATTATGATGGTTTATCTATATGGTAATATAGTACGTGAACGTAATTTTATGTAAAAAGAAAAAGTAATTGTCATTAGATTACAAATTAATGATACATAGTGATGTAATATTATGTAATAATATTTCATTTTTTCATTAATGAATTTTATATCAACATGGGCCATTTATTTATGATATAATACCATTTTTTCCCTCAGTAAATAAAATCACTCTTTTCACTTGATATAAAAGTAATGGTATCTATGGAGTAGAAAGAGTGATTTTGTATGAGAAGTAAAAAAGAAAAATAATTGTTAAATAACAAATTAATTATTAAAATTGTTACAATGATTCACTATAAATGTGTAACAGTGACTATTTATTTATTTATTTAATACTTTTCACGCAAAATCACTATATACGCACACATGACATACACCATCGTTTACGTGTATTACAAAAAAAATGTAATTTTTTTTATTTTTATCGTTAAATTTTTTAATTAATGACAAAGTGTCTAATTTGTATAATTTAGTTTTTTATAATTATTTTAAAAAATATTTTATATATTTTATTTTAATTAAAATATTTAATAATAAATATATAAATAATTACATATAAAACATTTTGCTTGCGTTCGCCCCAAAAAAAACACTGCTTGGGGTAGTTATGAGATAATATGATAATTATGTAAGAAGAAATGCAGACGTCATGAGAAGGATTAATATTTATTATTAGCTTAACAAATTAATAATTGAAGTTTGACTTGTTTAACTTCTTTTCACATAACGTCTTTATTTGCTATTACGAAAAGAAGTGATTAAAATATTCAGCACCCCTGGACATATAAATATAAAATTCAGACATGGAAAACGTGTTATTTTGCATAGAAAACGTTGTTTAAAATATGAAGCTGGTTAAAATAAACGAGCAGACGAAATTTGCCGACAAGAGTGTCTTATTTTAAACGAGGCTTATGAATACTTCAAATTAAATTAAAGAAAAAAATTTAGATATAATTTTTTATATTTTTATCGTTAAATTTTTTTAAAAAATAAATATATAAATAATTTATATAACTTATTTTTTTATAATTAATTTTTTTTAAAAAAAATTTACAATGGAATCTAAAAGCATTTGATTAGCTTATTTGGTTCTTGGCATTGGCAAAACGACTGCGTTCGGAATCATCTTGCAAGTTACAGAAGTAAAATGGTTGAAGATGCCTGAAACTGAGTAATTAGCAATGGTACAAATTACAATGGCAGTTGGTTATGCCTTTCAATTCAAGTTCCAAAACACATAAAAAAAAAAAAAACAATTGAAAGACGTTTTGCTTTAAGCTTTGAGGTTCTCCAGATTTCGAATATTGCAAACTCTAGTCTCTTCACTCCAGACTTTGTAATTGATTAAACCCCGACGCTTTCTTGAAGATCACGAATCGGATTTCTATCACCTGGAGCGCTGCTCGAATTAGCACGAACGCCTAATCCTGGGATCTATAATGAAGTTGTTTTATCAGCCACATTTATCTGTATGTATTCTCATTGAATTTATTCCCTTCTCGATTTTCACTAACAATTGCAGTCTAGTTCGTCCTTGATCACTATTGCTTCCCTATTTGGTCTCCCACAAAATGATACGCGTGTATGGATATAGCTAACATCTTAGCTTGGCCTAATTTTAAGTGTTTCGATTCAATTTAATCCCATTTGACTCCTGATTAGTGCGTTTAAAATATTGCAAACAAATTTCCCCTGTAATTACTTAAGAGTAAGATCTTCGGCTGAATCGCTATTGTTTCTTCTTAGCGAACCAAGAACAATTGAGTTCAATGGAGGCTTGAGCTCGCTGTACAAGCAGTTATGTTGTAATTTTGCGTTGTTCATTATTAATTTGATTCAACCACCTTTGTGTCATTGATTGACAGGCTCAATTTAAGTACCGCAAGTCCTTTTATTTAGTTTTATTGTTTTTAGTGCTGCATTTAGTATTTCTGGACTAGAAATGAATAAAGATAGAATAAGTCGGCATGGTCTGAGTCATAAAACTACCCCACTTAGGAAAAAAAACTGTTTATTGTTGTTGCATTCAGAATTTCTGGGCTTCTTGCTGTGTTATCTTCTATGAGCCTACAAATCCTATAAGCTTTTCTTTTTCTGGTTGCCGAGGAAAATAGTAAGTATAGGAGAGTTTTATCGTCAATCATGGACTATATTCTATCTCTATTTATGAAATGCACAGAACTTTTTTGGCAGTCACAAAAGGAAAAGGACAGAACAACATGGGATATTGGTCTTAGATAGCACATTCCTCCCTTGTGCATCAGTTTTCCATAAAGCGTCAGCTAAAGGTGGCACTTTCTTTCTTATACCGTGGTCTGTGGATACCAAGTACCAACCTAAGAAGCATGAACACTAACAAAGACACTGGGGAAAAATATGGCGACAGTGTAAAATCTAGAGTGTCTAAGTACTTTTTGAGGTACCACATCAAGTTTATTATACACTTGTTACATGGATTCTTTTTTTTTTTTTTTGTAGTGTACGTGCTTTCGTAAAGATACCAAGTTCTGTAACACATCATTTTATTGCTGTTATTTGAATCTTGAACAGGTGTTCTGCCTGTAATTGGGAATAATGCCGAGGTCCTTGTTGCTTGTTTTTTTTTGCTGCTTATACTTATTATCACTTCTCGGTTTGAGTGGAAACAACCACTTGTGTCTGATGTTGGCTCAAGTCCCAGCATATCTCAAAAGAAGCAGCAGATTTCAAAGCGGGAAGAAGCTGTAAAGGAAAAGGTGGAATGTTTTCCCCTCCTCCATTTTATTTCCATCATCCTTGAATCTCTGTTGATTTGATTTGGTGCTTGAGTTGGGTCAGTTATTCTGGTGATACTTTGAAGTTTCAAATAATTTGAGATGACACAGATTAATCTTCTAATTGCATTGCTCTAACATCTCAGACTGTTTAAAAAATAAGAGGTTTACATCATAGGAGACAGTTATGGCTGGATATATGCCTTCCCAAAATTATCTCAATAGTGATTTACATCTAAACTTTGATGGTAAGCGGATTAGATTAAACTTGAATTGGAATGAGTCTGAGTTTCCAAACTTAGCCACATATAATACTGTTAACTGCTACATCACATTCATTAACATAGACAGTATCGTCATATGCTAATTAATTGCTAGGTAGTTCTTTAAATTATGCATACTATGATAGTGGTGTATCTACGTATATTTTATTTCGTTACCTTTTCTAATATACCATGTTAAGAAAATCCAAAATCTGCAACTGAGAAAAATTTCTGTTTGGATATGAGGCCATGCCAAGCTGAGTTATATATTTTTGTAAATTTTTTTATATATGTATTTCACCTAGATGCAGATTATTTTAATTCAAGAGAAGAACATTAGGAGACTGAATGAGATTGTACGGGATCTCCAGGAACAACTTCAGCAATGTAGAATCAATAATGGAAAAACAAACGCCACTTTGAGACCTCTAGCTCATGCATATTCTTGAGCCTGAGTGAGTACACTCTCGAGGCTGCACATGCATATTTTAATGATGTTCATCACTTTGTTCAAACGGTAAAGTTGCTTCTGAATTTATCCAAGGGTTGTAAATAGGTGGTTCCGTCAATAGCAGATAGAGTTGTAAGTATACTGTGTTGCAGAAATTTCTGTCCTAGTGGATGACAGTATACCGTGTTGCAGAAGGCATCACATACAGAAGTAGGTGGTTTCGTATATAGCTTAAGCTTTAATGTAAATGTAAATGTTAGCTCAAGACATTAAAGTTCCTATTAAATCAGAGAGTACTTGAACTCAGAAGCGTCTTAAATCGTAAGTTGTCAACGTCAAAATTTATAAATAATTCTGTTATAATCGTAAAAAGCAATGCAGATTGCAGCCAATGCTGTCAAATGATGAATGCCTGGATTCAAAGTAGAAGACAAGAACATTGCTGCATCGATCTATGTATGCCCATGTTAATAAACAGAGTAATTTTTACTCCCAGATGATAAAGTTACACAATATTCTCCATGTTTTTTTTTTTTGGCCAAAAATGTTCTCCATATTTTGATTTTAGAGAAAAGTAATGTAATTTTTCAAATATAAACATCTCTAGAGGTAAATTATATTAACTTTCTTGATTAAATTAAAAATATAATATTTTTTAATTTAAAAAATTATAATCATTCCTCATTTAATTTATTTTGAATCAATGAAAATAATTTTTTATAAAAAATAAGACTATAATTTTAATTTTAATATAAAAATAAATGTAGTTAAATTTATAATAATTTTAACATAAGAGATTCTTAATACGCAATAAATTTAATCATGTAATTTTATTATGTTAAAATGAATATAGTAAAATCTTAATTTTATTAGAAAAACATAAATTAAACTAAATGTTTAGCATGCACAAAAATGTAAGTTATTTTTTTTTAATTTTAAAATATATTGTAAAATAATTATTATTAAATTTTAAAATAATAAATTAAATAATAAAAAGTTATTTAATTCTCCACTATTTTTTTTAACCTTTCACTATCTTTACTTTTTCTCTTCTCTTTTTTACATTACATATTTTATTTTAAATTTTATATAATATAATATATATTTTGTGAATCAATAATAAAAACATTTCATAAAAATTTTAATATAAATGAAGCATCTGTAAAACATTATATCAAACTATATTAATGGTGATATTTGATATCTGTTCATCATTATTATAGATTAATACTTTCAAACTCGTTCCACTTCTTCTAACTCTGAATATTACAATATATAGATAATTATGACTAAAAACAGAACTTTGAAGATACAAATCAACATGTAAAAGTGATTGTCTTTAACTTGATTTTGGATCCTCTGCTTGGCACTTTGGTGGTTGGAACCTTGGAACTTTTAGCGGCGGTTTTTTTCGATGTTAAAGTTGTTTTAATATTATTGCAGCGAACATTACTGCTGCTATAAATTTTGTTTAAATAATTAATTTTGAAAAAGTTATAGTAGCAATACTTTTTGTTGCAAGAAATTTTAGCAGCGAAAAAAACCGCCGCTAAGTGCCAAGCAGGTGCCAAACAGAAAATCCGGACGCCTTTAACTTCTATTAATAGTCATAACAAAACAAATTGTCAAAAGATATTGTCTTCGTTGAAATTTAAAAGACAACCTGAAATTTGGTGAAGTTAATGTGAAGCAAAGAATGAATACTTTGGATCTACGTTGTTGTTTGAAATCACTTTACCCTCTATAATGTGACCACATAACTGTGGTATTGCCATTGCATAATCCAAAAGATTAGTCTATATTCCTTAACAACATAACAAGGGTACCAACTTTTAACTTTAGTATATGGTTTGAAATTTTATAACACTTAAGAATATTCAAGAATTTAAGAGAATACATATCATCAATACTATAACATCAATATCTGCTTTGCAAATATATTTGAACTCAAATATGTTCTCTCTACCAAAAAGTAAGAAGAACATATAATTATTTATAGTTGTCATATATCATTTATAGAAGCAAGAATAGTTTTCTTATAAATAATATGAATCATTGAGATTCTCTAACAATAAAAAATTTTACTATTTACAACGGTAGCACATGCTAGGCATGGACAATATTATATTAGTAAAGTTATATATATATATATATATATATTAATTTTAAAATAATAATTATTAAATTTTAAAATAATAAATTAAATAATAAGAAGTTATTTAACTATTTACTATTTTCTTTTACTTTTTCACTATATTTACTTTGTCTCCCTTATCTTCATATCTCATATTATATTTTACATTATATATTTTGTGAGATCAATTATCAAAAAAACTTTAAAGATATCATTTTATTTATATATATAGTTTGAAAGTTTAGAATCAAATACCTTTTTAGAAATTCAAGCTAAGAAAATTAATCACACTTGATTTGATGTAGCCCACGGAAGAAGATTATTAATTTTAAAAGGATGAAGTCTCCTATGATATAGATTTTAATAAAAAATAATGATATGCTAATGGTTGAATCTTCGCCAAGAATTTAAAAATTCTATCCAAGATTAATACAGGATCACCTAAAAAGTAAATGTACAGAGAAATCTAACCACATATATTTTTAGAAATTGAGACCAAGGACTTGGTTGGAAGGATGGTTAGACAATGAGGTGGAGTGATTTGAATTTATAAATTATGGATTGGATGTTTAAATGATTAATGTAGTGAGATAATTTAGGATGATTTAAAAATTATTTCAAACCATCCAATATGCCAATTTTTAAATCATTCTAAATTGGAGGTTAGGAATTATTTAAATATTTTAAAATTTTTAATTCAATGTTTATCCTTCTCCTTTTTTACTTTTATTTATACTTTTTATTTTTTTATTTCTTACTTATAACTTTTACTTTAATAAAAAAATTTTAATCAATATTTTTTAAGTATGATATTAAGATATAAATATAATTTTAATAATAAAATAATATTAAAAATATTTTTATTTTTAAATAATTAAATTAATAAAAAAACTTATAAAAAAATTATCATATCTTCCAATCACTAAAATAAATTTGCTCTTAAACTTTAAACTATCAAATATAATTTTTGAAACAAGAGAACGTCTAGTATAAATTCACCAAATCCAAAGTTGATATAATTTATTCAGGCCAAAAAAAAAGATATAATTTACTGATCACTGTATATTTTAATTTATCAACGTATCCAAAAAACACATATATACCCAAGAAAAATTGAAATCCTGATGATGTAGTAGTTGCCTGAAAAACTGATTATAGTACAAGAAACATAAATATCTCACGCCTAAGCAAGAGCATCCAATGTTTCCATTCCTGAAGAAGAATTTTGCATAATTCAGCAGCATCTAATGAATGCACAGACACAAAAATTAATACCACCGTATTTTTCGCTAAAAGTCTTTATTAACTATTCAGATATCATTCATACTCTCTTTATAATCCTTATCTTCAAGAGCAGCAGTTGTGGTTGATGACTTCTGATATGATTATATAACAAATGCTCTCTGACTCACGTTCTGATCTATTAAAAATATTAATGGGTATGGGAGGCCGATATTCCATGCATTTGATTCAATAAACTCAATCAAAAAAGAAAAATTAACTTTATGCATTTTATGACATTTATTTTATCTGTTACTTTTTTAATTGACAAGATGGTAAAGTGGGCTACAGTTGGTGACTCGGTGTTAGTGCTAAACAATTGATAATACAAGATCGAGATGCTCCAATAGCATGCTCGAACACTTGGATGGCCAGCTCTTGTGTTGCAACATTGGGTCCCTTAGTCATTACTCCACTTAATAAATAATTTTGAATTTTTTGTACCATGTCTGCTTTTTTTTACAGATATTTTTTATTAAAAATAATTTTATATTATTAAATATTAAATAAAAATTCATTTTTAAATAAAAATTTAAATATTAATTTATTATATACATAATAAAAATTAATTATTTTTAATATACTTAACTCGCATTGATTGATATATATAATTTGTTTTAATTTTATTTTAGAATTCATGTGGTTTAAAAGCTTATATTTAGGTAACTTGGGTTAAAATCATTAATATATTGATACTCGTGTGATTTAAGTATGTTAATTTTTGGATGGAATTAAACTATTATGTGCAAGTTATGTGACTTTTATTTTGGTTGGCTTTTCAAATTTTGTTACAAAATTAATTAGAGGTTTCAATTGATAATGAGTGAGATTTTAATTTGATCTACATTGAGTACAAAATTAGAGATTTCATATGGGATAATTAAGCAATTGAGCAAAATTAGAGATTTAACGCATTAAGGAGTAAAATTCGAGAAATATTTTTTGTTGAATTTTTTTAATTAGAAGTTTTGATTGATAAAGGAAGGAATGTTTTATCTTCACAGCACAAGAAAATTAGGAAGGAATGTTTAATTAGAGATTTCATTAGAAAATTAGGAATTTATGAAAAAAAATATTAGAGGATAAAATTAGGGATTTCACATAAAATTTTAAAAAAATTATTTTACTGCTATGAAAAATTTAAGATTTCAACTAATAAAAGGAGGAATTTGAGTATTCAATGCATAAGAAATCAAGGAGTTCATCAATAGGATGATTGGTTGGAGTAGTGAGGTAATCAATTCTCAAAGTTTTAGATTCAAGTCCTCTATATGAAAAAAATTTTAATGGAAAAACTCTATTTTTATTATAGAATCTTTGCTAGATCGAACCAAATTACTCAAAGTTTGATGAACTTTTGGATAATGGTAATTTTGACAAAACAAAGTCAAGGATTTCTTAAAGAAATTTTTAAAAAAAAAAAAACTTGGGGTGAAATTAAGAACAAATTAGATATTCTATTTTGGAGATAAAATTTGTGAAAAAATATCTTGTATAAATCATATTTGGGATTACAATTGACCAAAGGAAAGAATTATGATCTTCAATGCTTAGGAAAGTAAAGATTTTGTTATAAAGAAATTAAAGTGAAATTGGGTCTAATCACACGATGTCAAGTTATAATATTTTACCCTAAATATAAATAATAAACAAATAACTAATCTGATTTCTAACCATTAATTAAACATGAAGACATATTGGTCATAAATTATTGTAGATGCTATTCTTAAATCTTACACCCGAGTAGCTGAGGTGAGACTACATCTTTTTTAGAACTCAATCCCTCGGAGTTGCTAGAAATGTAAAATAAGTAATCGTACACTAATACAATTATTTCCTCTTTTTGATAAAAAAAATGATCAAATTAATTAAAGCAACTTATATGAGCGGAATCAAATTCTCTCCTAACAAGATAAAAAAAATAACATAATAATATTATATAAAAAAAACATAGACACAAATTAAAAATATATTACTTACTCATAATTTTTATTATACAAATCAAATTTATCATTTAATTAATTTTATAGTTATCTCTCTGCTTATATCTAACATTGTATTTTTTGACATAAAAGTATCGCACTTGCACTTTCGCAATATGAAGTGTTAGCTGCACAATGTTTATGAGACAACATTAAAACTTGTCCTGTTTCAACGAACCAGCGTCTGAATATAGAAATAATTTGGTGCCGTCATAATTTGAGCATTCAATATGTGTCTCTCTAATTTGCTCTTTTCAAAATCCATGTTCTCTCTCTCTCTCTCTCTCTCTCTATATATATATATACATACATACATATATGGGATCAACGTCAGAAAGTGATCACAAACCCTATATATGATTGCTCTCTCTCTCTCTGTCCATCTGCTAAGAAAAGGTACGTTACGTATTCTGATCGATAAATCCACATATATACTATTTTTCCTGTTAATTTTACGTTCAGAAGATCACAGATGGAGTTAATTAGTTAGTTGAATATATTTAGTTTGTAACTCATAATTCAATACAGGTTTTAATTATAAGAAGCAGGGAATTGAAGATCGATCATGAGCAAAAGAGGAAGGAGTCCGAGGTTAGAATTGAGGCCGAATTTGTCCTCAGCAAGGCCACCACCATCGTCTTCCTCGCCTGATAATAATGAGTACTCATATTCATCTTCATCATCATCATCATCAAGCGTGTCGTCTTCTTCGGAGGTGGTGGAAACTAAGACGATGATGCTGGTGACTTGTCCACAATGCCTGATGTATGTTATGTCATCACACATGAACCCTAAATGCCCCAACTGCAAGTGCCATAATACTACTCTCCTGCCTCACTTATTCCTTAATCAACAAAACATCAACCCCACCCACAATGCCAACAAGCACTAGCTACGTTGATAAACTACTTAATTTCTTTTCACTTTTCAGTGCTATATATATATATATATATATATATATATATATATAGGGCAGGCTTTAGTTTTTTTTACTTGATTCCGTCATATCTATGTACTTTTTTCTTGTTATGTGTTATATAAGATCTAGCTCGTACGACGTTCTTCCTGTACGTGAACTAATAAATTAAGCTTAATCTATATGGTTTATTTCCATTATCCCATCATTTTTAGTCTGCCTTTTTTTCTGACCAATCACCCTAGAAGCATCAAGCATCAGCCAGCAAATAGATCTGAGATGTATAATTGAATTATTTATTTTATATAGAAGTGATTGCAAATTTAACAAACTTGAATATAGTAATTGGTTAATATCATGATTGTTGTAGCTTTTATCTTTGAAATTGAATTCTGTTATGTCTAATTAGATATGTGTATCTATTGTTATAACAACATTAATATTTACTGGGACTGGGGTTGTGGAGACAATTTACACATATATTTTTTTTCTTTGTTAACATATAAATTATGGGATAAAGTTAACATGTACATATAAGTTAATTAAATATTTTTCAGATTTCATGTGTGAAGAAGCTACTTAATTAGCACAAATTTTGAGCTAACTAAATATAAATTTATGTTGTCCCACTGTAATTATATGTTGTGTCGAACTGTTGATCCCATTAAAAATTAAATTATGCTTAGTTTACCCAGAAAAAAGTTAAATATGCAAGGTGTAACTTATACATGTGACAGTAATCGTTTCTTTTTTAAAAAAATTAATTAGTAGTTTTTTTTATTAGGTCAATTTTCAAAGAAATAAAATCTTGTGAGAAGACATATATACTCATATAATCATATCATCAGGAAAAGATGATGATCAAACATTAGAGACTGTCGTTCAGAACGAACATCTACGAGTCAACTGGACAACAACAGGTTTTCTTGTAATTTCTTTAACTAAAACAGCAACAACAAAATATATATTGTCATATAAATATTAATATATAGATAATAAAAAATTCATGTACAGGAGTGAAATTTAAATAATTTTATTATCAAAATTTTTAATTAAAATAAAGTATGTAAAAATATTTTTTAAAAAAATTAATCATAAAATAGATAAATTATATAAATTATATATATTAATTTGTTATTAAAAAATTTAATAACAAAAATAAAAAAATTATACCCAAATTTTTCTTAAAATTATTTAAATGTAACCATCAAAGCCCACCACTCAAATAGTCAGACTACAATTGGTCAAAGCCAGTACAAAATTTATTATTAAAACTGATATATGCATCCACGCATATTTTATAAATTACAGTGAAAATTTTTCATGAGAATATCAAAAATTCAATTTTTTTTTAAATTGAGTCTTTATATTATTATATTATTTTAAAATTTATATATATTAATAAAAAATATCTTATAAAATTTTTTTAAAAAATAAAAGTGAATAACTTAAGAGATTTGGTTTTCTATAAATAAATCTAATTTTTTTTACAAAACATTATGACGCTATTGAATTTTATGAAAATTTTAATTTATTCAAGAACTGATGGTAATATTATTAACTAATTGATTAAAATATAAGCAAAGAAAAATATTATCATTCTTATACCATACATTATGATTATTTAAGGTTTTAAAATTATATGCCTTAAATGATAATAAAAAAAGGGCAAAGAGAGCCACGACCATAGGACTACGACACATTTATTCACCCAAACAGTACACTCTGAACTGTTTTTTTTTTTTTCGTAAATGAAAATTCATTAAATTTACAAAAAATTATCAGCGAGCACCAAAAATCATCCTGTTACTCTTTCTTACTACCCTAGAGCATGAGATTCCGACACAATTTGTCAGTACAGATTATCCAAAAAGTATATCTTTGGTTGATCTAAAACTACTGTAGATAATAAATCTTTTAAAATAAAAAATAAAATCGCAAAATATGGGAGAAATTAAAAAGAAAAGATTGACATTTGTGTCTTTGGTTCCTATATTTTAACTACAAATATAAATTAGTTCCTACAATTACAATTTTATTAATTTTTATTATCTCCGTGATGACGTGATTGTCACATAATTTTTTTTTATACAAGTCAGCATTTATTTTATTGTACATCATATTATTAATTAAAAAAAACCCTACTCTAATTTTCGAGAGGCTCTTACGATGTGGAGAGGGGATAATGATGTTGATCATCTTCTTCTAACCACTAATATGATAATATGATCAAAAATTTGTATGAGTATTGAGCATAATTTGAATGACTACACCTAAATATTTATGAAAAAATTTTAGATACATATATTAAATTATTTTATTTATATATTAGTTAATAATATTTACTTAATTTTTTATTTTATATTAATAAACTTATATATTATAAAAATAAAAATAATTAATTAAATATAATTAACTAATAAATAAATTAATTAACACAACACATATTTTTTAAAAATTACCTTTGTTCGTACCTTTAGGTTGGTGCGGGACCACATCCTTTTGAATTAAATTGACTAAACAGGTGGCTTTATTCATGTGAGATGGTTTGAATTTCTAACTTCATTTAAAATTTTGTTTGGTGTACATTCTTCTTGAGAGAATTGATATTTAAAGATTAATTAAATAAAATTATTTATAATTAAAGCTTATGTAGTAATTATTTGAATTAAATATTTGACTCAAATTTTAGTTAATCTTTATAACATGTCACTAATGCTTTGTTTTATAATATTAAAGATATTTTTTTCATACTACTAATTTGCTTACCCCAAAAAAAAAAATATTAGGCAGGTTTTTCGTATGTAATAGATACTATAAATATATACATTCAAGTTCAACCCCCTCCCAACCAGTTTTCTCTATTCTATTTGTTATTTTGTGCAATAAATTATTAACATCACCAAAATGCCATGTGCGTTTTATGTTATTTATTCCATTGGCATAATATATATTAGCTTTTTCTATATACAATGAAGGGCTCAAGAAACTCAACTTGATTAACTTTAAAGTTTGTTTGAAAGAGTTATGAATACAAAGTAGAATATATGGAATAAAGTAAAATGGATAAAGAAGGAATAAAAGAAATAAATTTATATTTTTTATGTATTGGTAAGTTTAGTAATAAAATCAGAAAATATTTACAATACTACTTTTTGTCAAAATATGAATGAAACTAAAAGGTAAACTTTAAATAAATTGTGAAAATAAATAAAAATTGAGTATAACAAAAGAAATTAATTTTTAATTTGGTTTAATATATTTTTTATTTATAAAAAGAGAGATTAATTTTTATAACTAAAAAATTAAAATTAAAATTTTTATTAAAAGAAATATTTACTTTTTAATTTTGTATACAATTATTTTCAATAACATATATGTAAAAAAAATTGTGAAATGACGCGTACGTAAATCCCTTTGTTTGCTATTCTATTGCAAGTTGTCCTAAAATATTCGAAAAATCTTGAACCATACGCTAATTGTTAATTAAAAAGATTTTAAAGAGTGCAGTAATTGTTTGGCTGCGTATTTGGAAAACTGACACAAAAACTAAAATTAAACGGATTCATCCTCTTGTATCCATGTCACATTTCCAAATAGATTCGTCTCATCACCCTTTGGCATAAGATTGATATATATATATATATATATATATATATTAACTCGGAAGTATCATTTCTCTTTCCATTTTTTTACTAAAAAAAGCTTTACAGTCTGCAGCCAGCAGCCGCCGCCACAAAAACTACAAATGTTATCTCTTATTATTAATTAATGGCCTCAAAAAGAGGACCACAGTTTTCACGGAGGAAGATGTTTATATATATTTTTAATTAAAATTGTCTTAAATGATTATATTATAAAAAGTTTGTTAATTAATACTTTTAAGATATTAATTACAATTGACGTATTTTTTAAATATTAAAAATTATTAATTTTATTAATTTTAAGGTATTAAATATTTTATCAATTAATTAAAAAATTTGAATCGATATCTTTATAATTCTAGTCAACAAAACTTATATTAAATAATAGTGAGGAATCGTTGACGATATGGACCAAGTCTGTCATTGACTCATCTTCCGCTACTTGTGTCAGTCAAGGTTTCTGAACGCGTTGAACTAAGACTCGCACATTCTCTCTCTCTCTCTCTCTCTCTCTCGCTCTCTCTATCCTCTTCAATTCAATCATATCGATGATATCATCACGTTTCTTCACTCTTGGCCTCTTTCTAAGCAACATCTTCGCCTTCAATTCTTCACTCTTTTCATATAAAACGCAACCCCATCCTCTCCTTCATTCACCAACAAATCAACTTCAAAATCATTACACAGATCTCAAGAATAACAAGGTATATAATATAATTTCGGGTGGTTTCGCGATGGGCATGTTGAGTGAAGATCCCAATTTGAAACCTGTGGTGATTCGGCAAGTATGGGCATCGAATCTCGATTCCGAATTCGAGCTGATCCGAGACCTCATTGATAGCTACCCTTTCATCTCCATGGACACTGAATTTCCCGGCGTCATCTACCGTCCGCTCATCGATCCCTCCGCCCCGTACTGCCACCGAAAGCTCCGCCCCTCCGATCACTACCGGTTCCTCAAGTCCAACGTCGACGCCTTGAACATCATCCAACTCGGTCTTACCCTCTCCGACGCCGACGGCAACCTCCCTCACCTCGGATCTGCCAACCGATTCATCTGGGAGTTCAATTTCAGGGATTTCGACGTGGAGCGTGACGCATACGCTCCCGATTCCATCGCGCTGCTCCAGCAACAGGGGATTGACTTCCGGCGGAACGCCGAGGACGGGGTGGACTCGGCACGGTTCGCCGAGTTGGTGATGTCGTCGGGACTCGTGTGCAACGACTCAGTGGGTTGGGTGACGTTTCACAGCGCGTATGATTTCGGGTATTTGGTGAAAGTCCTGACCCGACGGAGCTTGCCGAACGGGTTAGAAGAATTTTTGAGGATGTTGAGGGTGTTTTTCGGAAACAATGTTTATGACTTGAAGCACATGATGCGGTTCTGTAAGAGCTTGTACGGTGGGTTGGACAGGGTGGCCCGGACCCTTAATGTGGACCGGGCTGTTGGGAAATGCCACCAAGCCGGATCAGACAGCTTGCTGACGTGGCATACCTTTCAGAAAATGAGGGATATATATTTTGTAAAGGATGACCCGCAAAAGCATGCGGGCGTGTTGTATGGGTTAGAGCCAGTGTTCAGTTTATAAGAAGTAAAAAATATATAAATAATATATTCCTTTGATTATTTTATTTGTAAAATATCAAACTTCTTTGTGAAGTAATAATAATTTAACTAACAATCTGTGAAATTGATGTAATTAGAATTTTTATTAAAGTTAGAATAGCTGAAAATAGTATCTTCAAAATAAAGTAAAATCATACAATTAGACTTTTTACCTAAAAACAACATTCCCAAGCCAATATCTTGGGAATGATGTAGACATCAGAACAAAAATATTGCCTCGGATAAATTAGAGGTGCCATGTGGCACTCATTAATCATTTATATATATAATATTAGAGATTCATTGCTTTGTATAACGAGTTTAGAGGTGGATTCGCTGATCTAACCGACAAGTCCTAAAATTAAATTTTTTAATTTTATGGACCGATGAATCCCATACATCAATTCATTCAGGGGCCCGCTTTCGCAAGGGTCATAGCTGGCCCTGAATGACAATCATTCAAGGGCCAACTACCCGGTGAAGCAACAGTAACAAAAAAATTAAATATATTTCAAAAATAATTAATATAATATAATGAAATTATATATTATTTATTAGATAATATCAAATAATAATATTAATTAATCTTTTACATTATTTTATATTAAATAATATATTAAAATTATAACTTATGTAATTAATCATTTACTATTAATAATATTAATTTTAATATATAAATTTAATTACAAATAAGTTTTATTATATTAAATAAGTAAAATAATTATAATTAAGTAATAAATGAAAGTAATGTAACATATTAAATTAAGTAAATAAAAATGTAATTATCTAAAAATATATAATTAAATAAAATTAACTAAATTATAATTTATCTATAATTTTTATTTAACATAGATAATTTATAATTTATAATTTTTTATAAACATAACTAACTAAAACTAATTAAAAGTAGGAAACTACGGCTCGAAAGCAAGAAGCAAGGGAAAAGCATCGAGAAGAAAGACTGAGTGGACCATAGCGTACAAAAGGTTTAATTAATTAATTATACAAAAATTAAATTTGCCTATAAATTCCAACATTCCTCCTCATTCCCATGCTTCATGTAAGGAAACTTTCAAAATTTTTTCACAACTCACCAACTCATTTGCTTCACAAAAAACTTTCATTCCCCACAAATTAAAACTTCTACATCTCCATGGAAGAAAGATGTGAAATTATCCAACTTAGACCAATTGATGCATCTCTACTAATGAAACAACAAGAACACATCTCACAACATTTGTGGGATGAACATGGTGAGAGTTTACTAACACTCCAATGATACACACATGATAGTAATGGAAAACCTCCTGTTATCATTGTCCTTTACTTAATACAAGCTAGATTTTAGGGGGTTTCTAAACTCAGGGCTTTCAAATTTAATGGAGGTCTAGTGTCAGTTTTGGTTGAGAGATAATGCCTTGAGATCCATACATTTCACATGCCATAAAGGGAATGCACCATTACCCTCAAAGATGTAGCCATACAACTGGGATTGTCAAGTGATGGTACACCATTGATAGGGCAAACTAAATGGAATTATCCATTTCTATGCGAGTAGTTATTAGGAGTGGTGTCGTTGACAAGTGAGCTTGATGGACAGTGACTTAGTATGACTTCAATGAAATCCTCAATGGCACCGATGAGAATTATCTCCAATGCTATACTCGGGCTTATATTCTACAGCTAATTGGAGGGTATTTAATGTGTCTACCTAATGTATCTACCATTGCTAGTAGACTTGGATGTTGCTGGAGGAAATAGCTAGGGATCAGTCATTCTATCATTTTTGTATAGAGAGTTGTGCAAGGTAGCATATCTCGATACATCATCTATCAACAATTGCTTAACGCTTTTGCACCTTTGGGCATAGGATAGATTCTCAAAGCTTGTGCCACAAATGCCAGAGCTTGCAGACCCCCTTAATCATATATACCAACTTCCTTCACCCATTGGGTTTAGGTGGTCTGGTGTCTACACATTTATGCTGTCACCTATTAGCATACAAAGACACTATAAGGTGGTAATAGATAGAATGAAGGATGATGATGTAAATTTCTAAACTTTATATTACTTATATTTATTTTTAATGGCTTAAAAAGATTTGAAATATATATTTAATGATTTTCTTCTCATAGATTATATGGAGACCATATCTCGTTGACAATGTCAAAAAGCATATTCTCTCCTACTGCTTACAAGGCCCCAATGTTTGGCGCGCTTAAATACCACTGATATGTTTCCACATCATTGAGTGGCACTATCTCGATTGTGTACTCTAACAATTCGGTTACTCCCAATCAATTCCGAAACCCCCCATTGATTAAGAAAATGTCCATCTAATTGATTTAAAAAGGAAGATAAATGTTAACTGGGAGCAACATCATATTACATTTATAAATATGTGGAACAGTCGATATAAGCATTTGGCACCTTCTAACTAGCCAACATTGCCATTAAACCAACTTTTGAAGTACATGATGTAATATAGGCAGCACACATGACGGTGAATTAACCTAGAGTCAGGGTCTTCAGGCTTTGTAATAAGTTCATTTCATTTGTTATAAAACCAACTTTATTTTTTAAACCAACTAAGACCTCCACATTTTATGTAGGTTGATATTGTTGACGACTTAATAACACTAGCTAATCAACAAGGACAGTCTTAGTTGGCCCAAAGTGTGGATAAACAAAGCAAAGTAATAATGTGTGCTTTGGGGGAACAACCTTCTTAACCAGTCTCATTTGTTTCTTTTGAAGGTGGTAACCTATTCACATAATTTTCACCCGGGCCTTCATATTCATATCCTTCAGTCACACAAAATACACAATCACCTCTACCTCCATTCTCTTATGATTGGGCTTGTCCATCATATAAGACTCCATCACCTTAGGTTCCATTATTTAATGACTCGGTTGGCCCATCATATCTTTCACCATATCCCCTGGACCCAATAATTCAAAACCCCACTGTATAATCATTTTTTCCTCCTTCACCGTCATCCTCATTTTTTTATAAAGACATTGTCATGCCAAACCAACCTATACCCCAATACCAATCCCTGCTTACCATCAATCGATCCCCACCCATTGTTGACCTTAATGAACCACTACCTGATCATGAAGATGTTAATAATGAGATTGATCTTCCAACTGAGCTACAACAAAATCGTCGGCCCTATAGACAAATAAGGCCATCCTGTTTTGGAACGAGAAGTCATTATTTCTAACATAATAGTCATTATTTTTTTACTTATTACTCTTTGTAAAGTTTAAACATAATAGATTCTAAATATACGTTTGGTACTTTGACAACCAACTAATGTGTAAGTTGTAAAATAAATTGTAAACATTAGAGTTAACAAGAATTGGAATTTTCATTTTAGGTTAAGCCAGCTAGTGGCCACCATTGTAAAAAAAAGAAACCACATATGTGCTTTCATGACATTATTTGTTATAAATATATAATTTATCTGTACAATTATTTAATATAGTTAATAAAAACATATATAATATAATATATTAAAATTTTAATAAAATATTTTTTTATGGGACTCACCGGTCAGACCGATGAGTCTCAGCTGCCCTACGACGTGTGTGGCCCATTGTATCTTGTTATTTTTCAATGGAATTGCTTCTTGTGAGTCCTGATCCTCCATTGGCATGTTAGATAATATTTGCATTGATAGTCCAGATATTTATCAACTAATTTAAATACCCAATAGTCATGGTGTAATCAAATGGAATATAATTTTGATGCTTGTCGAAAAGCTAGCTTATCTATAAAGATAGTTCCTACAAATAATGTCTGCTCAGTGTTTTCTGGTGTGTTATCAATTTTTGGAAATTCTGAGCGACAATAAGCCTCTATATTGATTTAGTAGTAAAATTGGGTGGCACAATCACAATATTGCCTCATGGTCGAAGCATGACTTGGCTCTGCCACCTTGTTTTCACCCACATTCTCATCATCATCGTCACCATCATCTTCTCGGTCTTCATATTCATTGTCATTTGAAGATTCAAATAGAATAGTGTCAAAGTTCAACTCATTGCTTCTATCAAACATGTCAGATAGTACGTACTCTGGGTCAACATTATAAGTCACTTTGTGATGATGAGCTCGACTGGTAGTTGGGTTTAGCGTATCAAATAGGTCCCCATAAAGATCTAGGGCAACCTAATGATAGTATGAGATCTCCGATATTCATAATTGCCTCAATAGATTGAGTATCTACATTTAAATTTGGTAAAAATGGGAAAAAGTTCTACATCTAATGAATGCATGCTTGCATACTGGCTACTTGTAATTCCACTTCAACATTCAAGTTCGTATAATCTGTAACTATCTAAACGAACAATTCTACTATGTTCATAGCAAAAGATTTCCTTTGTGATGCATACATATCATCTCAACACGAATTATCTTCTACGTAAAACTTTTCAAACAACATAATCAAGTTCAATGTTAGTAGCATCCTATAGATAATATCACTTATTTCTTTATTTTTAACCAACTTTAACTTGTTCTTAACAACTTCTTTCAGATCCATCAGAGACATACTTTCACTGATCATCAATCCTTTTTTTTTGTCAACTTCAAATGTCACACCATTAAGCCCATTGTAAATATTGCCATTTTGAACAAAAAAATTAAGGGCAAAAATATTTTAGAAAGACAATGAAAAAGAAGTTAGATGGAAAGTAAAGTTGGATTGTGGATGAAGGAATGGGAAAAGAGGTTTGACATTAGAAGAACGAGAAAAATCTGAGAAGTTGTAAGTGCAAAAAATATAATTTAGAAATATATTTATGGCAACATGAGACTTATTGCACTGGGTAATGAGTCCCACAAAAAAATTTATAAACTATAGAGCAACGAGTCTTATTTAATATAATCTATTATAAAACTTGTTGATCAAATCGGCGAGTCCCATAAAATATTTAATTTTAGGACAAATTCATCATGTTTGAGAGCAACGAATCTCTAAAATATATATATATATATATATATATATATATATATATATATATATATAAACAACTAACAGGTGTCTCGTGATATTTATAATTTATCTGAGACAAATATTTTTATAATAATATCCACATCATTCTCAAAATATTAAAAATGGTGTTTTATGGTTATAAAACTCATTAAATTACGAAGACAGTGTGAGGAGTTAACGATCATTTTGAGAGCGGTTAAAGTTAAAGCTATTGTCTTAGCTGTCGATTAGACCGACAATCAAGTATCCAAAAAAGGTGGGTAAACTTCCTACGACGTTGCTCACTTGCTCTAACTAATTTAAAATTTTGGTTACCACGAAACTCACCTCATCTCAGGAAATAGTTGAAAAATTATTTTATAAGTTTTGAATTATATTTGAGAGATTTGTATCTTTTTTGTAATTTTATATAAATAAATTTTCAGATGGTAACCTCAAATTCTCAACCAATGAGAAAGTCGGTACCTTTTCTTTGGTATATGCTGCACATAAGGCTGCATCTCCAACCAAGTTTCCTCCCACAGTAACTCCTTGCAGTGTTACCCAATTGTTAAATAGCATGATATGAAAATGAGTTTTACGAGTCGTTTAGTGTTAATCAACCTACTGTGTTCCAAGACATGATTTTATTGCTTGCCAAACATTCACGGAGAAGACAACGATCTAAGTACTCATTTATAGCCAAAAATTACAATAATTTACAAAGATGAATTCAGCGAAGCCGCAAGGCTTCTTTCCCTTAACCACAAGATCATTTGAATCCTGTATTTTAGCTGTACAAAGAACCAGCTGTGCTAGCTGGCCACTCGTATTTACTTGAAGGAGCTTCTCCCAGAAACAGAGAGCATCTTTGTGGAACCTTCAATCCAACCTCGTGGGCTATATTGAAGAAGAGACATAAGAGATGGCTGGATGTAATAGGTTTTCGGTGGGAAACAAAACTTGCCCTTGAATAACCTTTCAAAGATTTAACCTCCCGTAGGATTAGCAGTAGAAGGCACTTCGCTTGTGTTTGAAGGAGGAGTCTGGGGTCTTTGTGTGCTCTCATGAGCCATGCAATAATCTTCATTGAGCGTATCAAGTGCATTCCATTCAACTCCAGCTATAGATGTATCAAGGAATTTCAAAACAGTGACTACTAACAATTTTTTAATATAAAAATAACTAAACCCTGATGTACTGCAGACTAAGATGTCCACTGAGAGGATACGTTCTATTCTCCACATGTCCGTTATGCTCACTTCAGCATCTGATAAAAGCCAGTAATCAGCATTGCTCTGCAAAGGACAAAGAAAAGTTTTAATTGATTTATGTGTACATTTTAAAACAAAAACTCTTATTCACTATATGTAATATAAGTATTCCCATCTCATAATATAATTGTTCATTGTGAATCCACTATACTAGACATCTCAAACTTACATCAACATCTGAAGGAACAATCTTCATGATCCCACTTCCAAAGTCCTGTGAGGCACTATAATCTGAACAAGCTCCATGATCATATTGTCCCTGTATTTCTAGTTCCTTCCCTCTATCCTCTGTGACTCCTGTTGGACGATGCTTGTTAAGCTCAGGACTGGATGGAAGATTAGATGCCATATTAATGCCATTAATCTCCTCAAACTTTTCTTCAAATTGACTAGAAGGCAGGGAAAGCACGGAAGATCAGGAATGCATATTTTGCCAAGTGACATTACTTCCACAGGCTCCTAGTTAAATGATTTAAAGCCACCATTAAAAAAACATACCTAACAAGGTAAACATCTATCGGACCCATTGTGCTTCTCAAGACTATCCTGTATCTCCTCTGGGGATAATCAACAGCCTGATATAACAATGTGAGATTGCATTGAGAATGATGCATACGAGATCAATTACTTCAATGCAAGTCTTCATACCCACTGAAATTACCTCATCAGGATCAGGGACCTCCAAAGTGGTGCCATGTGGAGCTTTAATGGCTATTAAGGTTTCATTCTGATAAAAAAAAACGATATAGTTAGCTTATCAGCTAAAACAGATAAATATCATGAGATGCTTGGAGAACACAATACAATCATCATATAATAATTTTGTTAACTAGTGAAGATAAGTAACTAACCTGGAAGCAAGGCAACCCCTTTATATCTTCCTCAGTGACAAAAAGCCACCTACGATGGTGGGAAACCATTAAAGAAAAGCACATCAAACAAAGCAATATAATTAAAATGTTGGCAGAATGAGCCAAGTCAAAGTAGAGCTAAGAAAATTAACATTACTTTTGATTGTTTTCATCTTCACTAAGATCCCTTAGTCTTTCCTGTGTCTCCCTTAAGTAATAAGAAATTTAAGCTCAATTAATAGACAGCACACAAGAAACACAATGAAAAAGAATCCAGAAGGCATGACAGTCAAACCTTATTTGTTCATCTAATCGTCGCTCCTCCAAGGTAAGATTTTCAACTTCTGCCTGCAGACGAGAAATAGAAATAATCAAATGCCAAACCTTACAAAATTAGATATATCTTGATGCATTCCAAGTACTCCGTTTCAAAGAAGATTACAAATTGGAATTCAGCTCAGAATGGTCTCAGCTATTTGAACCAAATTTAATAAAAAATTACAACTTCACCAGTTTGTCTCAAATTTATGATACAAACTGAAAACCTTTTAATTGATTTTAAGGCAAACCAGATTTGGGATTGACAATGGTATGTTGCTGAACAAAAATCATAAAACAGAGTAAGAAAAGGGATTACAAAAAGGAAAAAGTATAGAAAAATTCAAGGACCATTTTTTGGTGAACATTACAAGCCACAGATTATGTCATTCCTTACCTGCAAACTACCAAAATTTTCATCAGCCTCTCCAGGTCTTGAAACATCCAGTCCCCTGACAAATAACCAAACTTTGAATTGGTAAGAGAGTTTCATCATTTTGGATGACAATTTGATAACAATAATGGGAAATATAATAAGCATTCCTACTTCCATTGAATTCTGTTCTTGAGCTTCTTTTCTATGAGTCCAATTCCTTCAAGAACATTTGTTATATCATATATCCTCCTCTTTTGCACCTATTGATACAAAAACACTAAGTAATCAAACTTCATGGCATGCAATCATTGGACAAGACCCAAAAAAAGAAAGTTACCTCTAATGTGTCAGCAGCTTTATTCAGATCAAGAATACCATCCTCAGCTTGTTTGATCAAATTGATGAACTTCTTTGTCAATAGACCTAAAATTTGGGAGGGTGGAAGGATTGAAATAATTATGAACAAATGTGCACAGAGACTCCATTTTGACAGGTAAAGCATCAAATGAAATGAATTAAAATAAAGTTCTTGATAATAGACAATGAGCTAATGAAGACGTGGGAGATGCTGTTATACCTAAAGAGCTATCATATCGACATGGACCAGCAGGAGTGAGATTATTGCCTGAAGGAGAACCTGCCAGATTTATAGAAAAATCATCAACAGCATAGTACATCTAAATTATTTGCTAGCCACAACTAAAATGTGAAGAAAGGAAGGTGCATGTTAGTTCTCAATCCAGTTGGCAAACAAACACTCATTTACCTGAATAAAGCTTTCTTTGAAAATACCAAAACCATAAATATGGAAAGCTACCATACAAAATTAGAAACATAATTCTCACCAATAATTGAGCCTGGAGTTTGAGGTTCAGATCTGTTGCCTTTTGTAAGCTTTGAGGCTTTTCTTGCCTTCCCTGTCTTTCCTGATATAGGTGTCTGAAAAGTATTGTGTGCTGCTTCATTGGACCCACGGGTCAACCTATCACCAGAATCAGCTTCATAATCAGCTGTGTCACTCTTCCGCTTCAATTGCTGATATATAAAATTTATTAAGGAATAATATTAGAGACTATGCCAATAACAATAGATGATAAGTGAGCACTGTCAAGAATTGCACTTTAATAACCATTTTATGTAAAATAAGTATTTAACCATACTGTCCCAACTGTCAAAAAGATATCAAATAAATGATTTGATTTGTGATTCAAATTATGCAAGGGTCAGTTTGATACCAAATAATTTTTAGCATAACCTTAGTTTGGCAAATCTAATTTCATTTAGTTTCTTGGCGATTCTTAAAATCTCCAGTGCAATCAATTTGTAGTTGACTAGTTGTTGAGTTTGCCAATGCCAAAAGCCAAAGCTTGAAATTACAATTTCTGCGGAAATATC
Source organism: Senna siamea (assembly GCA_031216115.1). Lineage (NCBI taxonomy): Eukaryota > Viridiplantae > Streptophyta > Magnoliopsida > Fabales > Fabaceae > Senna > Senna siamea. The sequence continues at coordinate 20,143,336 of CM062356.1, forward strand.
ATCCTCATTGAAGAAATGTATTTCTCATTTCCCATGATACAACCAAAATGGCAAATGTCATTATTACAGGAGCTTATTAAAGAAGCAAATGCTCTCACCTTACACACCCTTGAATATGTAATTATATTGTTGTTTATGATACAAACTTCTCATTGCCTCAGGTCAGCCAAATAATTTTTAGGGCTGGTGAAATCAGATATCGAGTAAATTGCCAATGAACAAATAAATAATAGTCTAAGAGGAAAGTTCTTACTATTTTACCGAAGCGTGATATAGAAATCACATATAAATGTTGAATAGCTGAAATAAAGAAATAGAATGACAACAAAGGGACGGCCTTCCTTAGTGAAACCAAGTTATAATTCAGCTCCAATAACTAGTTCAGTGACTTAATTCGACAAATTTATAACTGAATCACACCATATGAAGTCTGCATCAAGCAGATCCCTACATAATTCTTCCAATTTAAAACTAAAAAGCCACTAAAACCTCAGGAAAAAAAACAAAAATTAAATATAAAAAAACACCGAAACAGAACAGCAGCATAAAAGAAATCAAAGACTCACAGGGGACTTAACGACGATGGCCCCGGCTTGTTGGGCAGAAGGTCGGCGATGGTCGGGTGCGAAGCGATGATAATCTCCCGGAGCTACGAAGGGAGGCTTCATGGAGGAAAATGGGAGTTGGCGTTTCATAGAGTTCATGATCTGGTCCGGCGGCTGAGACGAGGCGGAGGGAGGAGGCGTACCCGACATCCAGTGGTCAGAGAGAAATGGTGAGGAAAGATCGAGTGGGGTTGAAGAGGCGGGGGTTTGAGGGGATGGAGTGGAGAGAGAGGGTTTGAGAGTTGAAAATTGATGTGGACAGGTGAGGGAGAAGGATTGAGAGAAAGGAAAAGCGAAATTGGAGAGGGAAGGTAGGGGATGAGATCTGGGTGTTTGGGAAGTAAGAAAATAAAAAAGCGGGAGAGAGAAAGAGAGCAGAAAACGAGGGAAAGAAGAGACGGAAGGAAGGAGGGAATTTGGTTCGGATATAGATGTGGAGGGAAGCACTTAATAAATAAAAACAATTTATACGTCCATCCCTCAAAAACTAAATCAAATAAAAATAAACTACAAATTTCAAGCGCCTCCACCACACTCCACACCCTCACGGTCTAAACTCTCTAGTTTAGACTGTAACCGCTTATGTTAGGCGTGAATCACATGTGGCATACTCTCGGATACCTACCTGCACTTTCCAATAATTACCAGCTGAGTCATTGTATCTTGTGGTATAGGATTAAAACATCATTTTTAATCTTTTATAAATGTTTTTTTAATTTTTAATTTATTATTAACTTTATATTTTTATTTAAATATTATTTAAATAAATAATAATTTTAATAAATTAAATATTTATTATTAACTGATTGGTTATGATTTAATTTTATTATTTTTTTAATTATACAATATTTAATTTTAATTGAATAATATTTAATATTAATAATCAACATATCATTTTGACTTATTTAAAAAATAAGATAATCATAGTTAATTTTTAATATTATTTAATCAGTATTAAATTTAAATTATTATTTATTTAAAAGTTATTTAGAGACAAAATTAATTTTTAAAAAATTATAAAATATTAAATTAAAAAAATTATCATTTATAAAAGATCAAAAAATGTTTACCAGTTGCCTACTAGCGGTTCGGTTCGAATTGGCAATGCGCGCCTTCTGCTGGAAGCTTGACAAGTTGACAAACCAAAAGACGTTGTTTTTTCGACATTTAACCACTCGTCATCAAAAGTCAAAACTATTTCGTTTTCCAGCCAAAAAATAATAAAGGAAACAAATTTGTTGGATAATGGCTTTCTGCTTCAATTTCTATTTTTATGTTTTAAAAATCTTTTCAATGGTTAATTTTATTTGCAGTAGTAATAAAATTAACTTAATCGATATATCGCTATATGATATAATTATTACAAGATGAAATTGTGACGATCAAAAAACAAAAGTAATAATAATCAGTAGTCATACTACTAGAATTGTGATAAGATTCGTCACGCAGATTAACGAGTTTGCCACAACACAACACAGGCAATGCCTTCCCACCCAAAAATAAAGTCATTTCAGTTTATACAGTATTAAGCTACACTTGCTCATAGTCTCCTGCCATTAATTACCAACGACTCTGATCTTTCATTTGAGGATGCAGTGAGCTGCTAGTGTTGGCACCACCACGACCACCATTCTTCCATGAATTCATGTGACTGGAGGAGCCATACACGCCTCTTCCTCGTCTCCAAACAAGCTTAAAACTTTGATTGGACTCTGATATTTTCAAAGACACCATTTTCTCATTTACTCCCATATTAGTGCTTTTCTTACAAACATGGGCATCCTCGTTCCTATTGCAAGACTCAGGTTTTTTTGCCTCTAACTGAACCTTTGAAATTTGTACAAGACAATGAATGAAAGCTGCTTCTACTACCTTCACTCTTTGCATTCCTAAAACTTGTATTCATTCTGTGTCCTGCATTTTCAAGCTACTTAATAAATCACCCCAAAGGATTAGGAACTTGAAGGAAGGAAAAAGAAGCAACTGCTAATACCTTTGATAATAATGCTTGTGATATTGGCGTTCGTGCCAGAGTTGTGTCCATAATTTCATTTTCAGATACAGTCTGCAAAACGTCAATGTTCGTCACAAAAGTAGCAACTCATGTTTCAATTAGGTCACTGGCACTAGTTTACCTTTGATGGTAGCTTCAACCCAGAAAGTAAACGAGGACTATGAATGCTGACAGTAGGTAGCTCATAATAAACACATCTACAAAGTAATCTTCTTTCGTGTCCAAATTAACTTTCTCGTTACAAAGCCTTACGCAGCCCCCAATACCATCATCACTACAACAAAGAGTTTAAAATTTGAGTCAAAAGTTAAGGGAACCAACGGACTTATCAATCAAAGCATAAATGTCACCAACTTTATGGTTATTTCAAACTTCGTGGCTGGATTTTGATGCTTAAGTTTTAATACCAGCTTGTTGGTACTTCCAAAAAACAATCGATCTGCTCCAACTGAATTCCTCATTGCTTCTTCTTCCTTCGAAACATATTCAGGGAATCCAATATTAAGGATGTTCCTTTAGCATCTAGAACTTAAGGAAATAGTCATGCATGTTATGTAAGATCTGAGACAGTAATTAGTAAATCATACAGTGAGCCCATTCTCGAGTTTTCTGGATTCCGTCAAAAGCCGCCCTTCATCTATAAATAGAATTTTGCAGATGGCCTTCATTAATGACACAAACGACATTGATTCTGTTAATGTAATGCACTGCCTGGAACACAGAATTTGATGACTACATAGGATGAAATGAATCTTAAATCAAAAACCTGCGACGTGAACCTCTTTCCTTCCACATCAAGTTCAAAATCTACAAATTCAAAGCAGGAGAAAGAAGATGAGGGAAATAGAATCCACTGAAAACTTACATGCTTCAGATTTCTTAAAAATATCAGCCTTACCCTGAGGATAAAAGTCAATTATGTTAGATTTATCATCTACCATTAGTTGTGCATAAGATTTCGGAAGCGCATGAGCACTGACACAAGTAAAATCAGCTCAATTTTTCAAGGGAAAGAAAATTAAAAACGAAAAATCAGAATGTTACAGTTACCTCCTGGGTGGAAGAACAGCTAGAAGTTGATCAAAAGGTTTAAATGGGACACCTTTCTCAAATATTACTCTCACCTGACTCATGCCCTTTAAATCTGAAGCAAAGGGACCATAGTTGTATGGATAAAACCTGCATGATTCAGATTTTATTTTTCATAATTCACAAGACAGAGAAAATAATTCAATATAGATCCAAAACCATATTGGCTTACCAAGTCCATGAATGAACACCTGAATAATAGTATTTAAGAACCCACAGTAGTCCCTCTGTGTACTTATGGACCTGTATGTTCATGATAACTAGTCAAACTCAACCATTCATTATTTCATTACCTTGTATAAACAGAAAGTAACAACCAATAAGACAGTGGGATGATGAAACACATACTATTTCTTTTTGTCTTAGATTCAATGTCATTCATACTGTCTATAGAGAAATTCACTTTATAGTATCTTTCTCTCCAACCCTTAGTTCTTAATTTTATCTGCGTTGAATTGGAACAGCGCATACTAATTAATATCTTGCTGTTTTTCAAAAAAGAGACACATGCAAGAAAATACTTAGAAAGGTTTCTGGGTAGGAGTTAATTCATGAATACCTTGTTCGTTAAGAACCCTCCATTCTTAAAGAGATCAGACTTCTGTCTAATGTATTTATTTAGTTGTTCTTTTAAGCCCTTTGTGTTCTGCAAAATCTGCATCACCATCATTGTATATCAAAATATTGTCCAACATACAACGTTTTTATTTTCCTGTGAAGATATGAAAATTGTTGTTTCAGACAAAGAAAGATCAACGTACGTCAGAACAAGTGGGAACAGAGTGCTTGTTACAGAGCAAAACAGAAGCAGAAGTATTTTCGTTGTAAGGATCTGAGTTAGAATTTGCATTCTCTTCTTCCTGTTTCTGGATAAGAATGAGTTAATTCAATGAGTCTAAGATCATTGTAAAATCTGAATAAATGTGCTAACTGTGAACTAGAAATATTTATATTATATATTTCAACTTACAGCATCTTCATAATCCCTAACAAGTCTTCTCAATCTCCTATCTCTAATTTCGGATCTTTTCTGGAAAATTTTCTCCTCATATGTGCCAACCTTTTGTATGAATTTTTCAACTCTAGATAACTTCACAAAAGAAGCATTTTTCTCATCAAACTGTGTTTATAAAACAGACATTCGTATGATGCTCCTATAATAGAATTCATACTAAAGAATATTTAATTGAAAAAAGAAAAATAAAAACGAAAACGAATACAATTTACCCTGCTCATGTCAACAAGATATACTCCAAAGTTATTGAATGCTTTCTTGTAAACAGTTATCAGTAATTCAATAGCCTCCTATAGAGTTTGAGACGAAAAAATAATTAGCTTTTCATATTCCATATAAATTGCAACCAAATGTGCAAAAACTGCAGTATGAAGAATTAGATTCGAGCATGAAAGAGACTCTTATAACATACACCAAATATTTAAAAGCTAGAAAGAGTTTCATATATATATATATATATATAAAAAAAATACCTCGAAAGGTTTAGCAGCACTTTTTGGTTGCTGCTCTTGAATAAGCACATCCTATACATACACAAAGTAAAAAACAATATCAAATATAGTAATAGAAGTGAAAGGATCAGAGCCAAGATTGTAAAATATCTAGCTTGATGTTAAAATCACCTCTCTTAATATTGAAAAATGTGGCTCATGCGTCGCCAACGCAAGCATTATAAGATCAGCATCCTGAATCCAACATTTTTCAACATCAATAAATAAACATTCAAGCTATATATATATATATATAAAATACTTTTGAGAGTGTATTTAATTTCATACCAAGCCGTATAAGCAGTGTCTTGTATTTGGATCGTATTCTGGAAGACTCCTCTGTTTGCGTATGAATGACATAATCTTTTGTTCTCCTTCTCCAGGAACATTAGCATCAGAGAGAATCACCTAAAGCACACACTCACAAAGTTACAATGGAAGAATCCAGAAAGCCCAGAAAAGAAGGCGTACCATAATATTCTTCCAAGAAGCATCATGGGTTATCCTTGAAACGATATATTGCTGAAGGGCGTTGGAGAGTTTGTTCATGAACTTGGTGCCTGGTGTTATCAGATTGGAGTCCCACACTTGAGAGCCTTTCTTTGGAAGAACATGTTTGCCTTCCATTTCAAATAGCTTCCGCAGCCTATTTTCTTCATGTTCCTATGTGACAAATAATAATATATACACATTAATTAATTAAACATTAGAAAACAAAAAGAAAAAAGAAAAACCCACCCTTATTTCACTGTCTTAGGATTTTAGAAAACGTCTGACTCTCTGTTGGTTCATTTTGGCACGTGGGGCTACTCCGTCTGTATATGAAGAAAACACAGAACCTACTCATCAGTACAAACGAGTTTATTTTAATATCAAAAGACTATAACATGTGTCTCACCAATAGCCATGTACAAGAGTTTGCGAGGCTTGACGATGTTTAAAAGACGATCGATGTATTCAAAGACATTGTTGAACACATCTTCAAACGTTGTCGGAGGTGAGCTCTGCGTATAATATGAAATTTTGTAAAAAACCCTTTACACATAGAGAGAGAATGAGAGAGAGTAAGGACTTACGTTGTCGTTGTCATCGTCATCGTCATAAGGATGGAAGCATGGGTGTATAAGGCCATTCAAGTCAAGGTATAAATTATCAGAGGAGGTGTCTGTGCATGCTTTTTTGTTGTCATGGAGGCCATTCAACCCATGTTCTTGTTCTATCAAACTCTTCACGCCCTTGAGATGGCCTCTCACTAGTCTCGGTACTTAAGTAAGTGTATAAATGGGGAAGGGAAAGATGAAAAAAATTGGAAATTAATTAAATAAGAGAAAATGGAACTCCAAGAGCCGAAATCATTGTGACACAGTTTGCGAAGCTGTTGATTAGACATCAAATAATAAATTGGAGGCTGTTTAAAACACATTGGAAAAGGAAAATTAAAAGCAATATAAAGAGTTGGTGTTTTGATGAAGATGATGAAGGTTAATTAAAAGTTTTTATTATACATGTAAATACAATAAAAAATAATGATTATTGTAAAAATTAATTTTTATTTTTTATTATATGTACATATAATTAATTTTGGCGGTTACTATTCCTGCATTTCCCTGTCAGTTATTGCCTTGAGCCTTGCAAAGCTTTCACTTTAATTTCACTGCAAGGTTGCTTTTACTGTTCAAAATTTAAAAATCACGTTTGCTTAATCATTTTTTAACAGATTTTTCTTAATTAATAAAAAAATTATATCATTTGTCTAAAAATTATTTTAAGAAAATTTTGTTCCAAGTTAAGTGATGTCATAATGATCATATTTTAAGTGATAGTTGTTTAAATAATGTTGCTTTTAAAAAAATCTATTTAAATCAATTTATGTCATAAATTAATAGTTAAATAGATTACATTTATGAGTTGGGAGACATTTGTCTAGCAAATAGATTATTTCAGTTGAAAAAGAAATTGAGAAGACATAAGTGCTCTATCCCATATTTTATATAAAAAAAATGAAAAATATTTTATATAAAAAAAGACAACAAATAAAACAAATATTAAAAAAAAAATTAACACAAAATAAATCGATATAATTCATCACTCCATAGGCTGCTCTAAAAGTGAATCTCGAAAGAAAAGTTTTTAAAAAATAATAATAACTAAGGAAAAACGAATTGGGCATTTTAATTATTTAATTTTGGTAGCTCGTTTTTTAATTTGAAAAATATTTATATTTTATGTTATTAATTGTCAAAATTAATGTTTTTAAAAAGAATAAGATAAATTTTATTTGGATGATAAGCATGTTGTCCAACATCAACACTTAACTATACAAGTAGAAGCAGAGGCATTGTTGTAAAAAACCACTTTTTGGTTTTGCCCTTAAAACACTATTTCTTCATGGCATTATACATTTTGAGATATTATTGCTATCAGAGACACATGTAAATATGATGCTATAGCTTTCACTCACTGAATATGCGTTTTGGTTATTATTATCCAAACTTACAGTCATCATCTTTGAAACCTTATTGCTTAGTTTGTTGAATCAAATATTAATTCTATATGTTGTTCTCATACGTATCATGCCTTGTACGCATGGGCTTTAAGCTCACACTTGTAACGAGATTAGTTTATCCACGTTCTAAAATCAGTACGTGGTATCATCAAGCCCAGGCCCAAACAAATCCTAACACTACCATAACAAATTTTATGATTTAAATGTAATTTTAGTCCATTTAATTTTATAAATATTTTAATTTTTAGTCTTTTTAGTTTAAAAACAAATTATATTTTTCTTATATCATATTTTATGAAATGATTCAAGTTTGCCTTTATCACATTTTTATTCAAATTTTGATGTCAGATTTAGCCGTTGCTCAAATTAGATGTTAAATTTGAGTATGAGCTAATAATTTTATATAAACAAATAATAGATCGATTAAAAAATGTTAATTTGGTATTAAATTTTGGATTTTTTACAAAATAAGAGATATTAAATTAAATCTTTTTAGGCCATGTGATCAAGTTTGATTGCGAACTTCCAAATATTAATCTATATTAATGTTTTCTTGAAAACAATGACTATTATTCACGATGCTTGGGACTTCATACATGCAAAATTTTAAATATTGTTATTGTAATTTTTTTAGCTCAACCAATCATTTACTTGTCTAATCCATTATATCATTAATAAATAAATAAATTATTATTTTATTCTTTAAACTATTAAATTTATTGCAATTTAATTATTGAATCATAAAAATATTTAATTTTATTTTTAAATTTATAAATTAAGACATAAAATGATATACAATAGTTATACAGACTATTTAATTAAGATATAATATATCTTTCAATGATTAAACTAAATACTTTTATGATTCAAGGATTAATTTAAAATAAATTACATATTTTAATAACTAAAATAATAATGTATTCTTAAAAAATTTGTTTGGATTGGTAAAATAAATACATGAATATATTAAAAATTCAAATAATAAACTTATTTTTTATTATTTTAAAATTATATACACTATTAAATAAAAATGTCAAGTTATAAATTTAACATATTTTAAGTTACAAAGATACAATTCAAAATAAACTTAAATTTAGCTTTAAATTTATTTATTATCATTTTTAATTTTATTATTTAAAATCAAACATTAAATAACTATTTAATTAACGGCTAAATAAGTTTAGTTTTTGAAATATAAAATAAAATTTATTTTTTATATTTTAAAATAATAAAATTAAATAATAAAAAATTATATAAACTTTCATTTTTTCTATTATTTATTGATACTATTTCTCTCTTATTGTAATTTTTTAGCGTTCAACATTATATAAAATAATATTATAATTCATTTTTAAATGAATCAAGTCAACTGAAATTAAATTAGTATCAAATTATTAAGTTAATTAAAAATTCAGTAAATCAATTCGAGTTAATACCATATTAATTGCAAAGCAATTCACAAGTTGGCCTAAATAGATTGAGTGCCTAATTGTTTTGGGTCAATATTCCGATTGATTGGGTCAGTTTAGATCACAACATTATGATTTGGGTTGTTTAGGTTTCAATATGCTTTTTTTAAATTGCTTCTTAAAAACAAAATTGACAGAAGGACAATGTACTATTTAAATTTAAGAGTGCGTATCCGAGAAATCCTTTGGTCCCAGACGTTGCATTTTTAAAAGGGAATCCGAAAAGAAAAGTTTTTTTTTATTCCTAAAAAGAAAAGTTTTTAAAAAAATAATAATAACACTAAGGAAAAACGAATTGGGTATTTTATTTATATTGATCCTTTTAACAAAGCAATTTTTTTTTAAATAAAACAACACAACTTTCTACTAATACTGATTAATGGATGTTCCAAGAGGTAAAACCTTTATTTATTTTTATAGAATCATCTCATGCCTCAGTTAACCAAAAATTGATATATACTTTCACTATATATATATAAATATATATATATATATATATATATATATTATAGAGTTCTAGAGTGCTCACTGTTTATAGCATGCCTTGTAAACATGGGCTTTAAGCTCAGACTTGTAATGAAATTCGTTTAACAACTTTCACAAAATCAGTACGTTGTATCATCAAGCCCAGGCCCAAAAAGGTCCTAACACTACTATTAAAAATATTTATAGATTAAATCTACTGTCAGTCCATTTAATTTTATAAATATTTTATGACAAAAAAATAATAAATATTTTAATTTTTAGTCTTTGTAGTTTAAAAATAAATAATATTGCCCTCATATACATCATATTTCATAAAATGATTCAATTTTGTCTTTTTCATCACACTTTTATTCAAAATTTGATATCAAATTTAACGTTTAATTACTCAAATTAGATGTTAAATTTGAGTATGAACAAATAAATTGGCATAAATAAATAATAGTTTTATTAAAAAATTGTCAAATTTGGTATTAAATTTTGGATCATTTCATAAAATAAGAGACATCAAATTAAAACTTTTAATAAAACTAAAAGGATCAAAAAGTAATTTTATCTTTTTGGCCAATTGATGTGGCTGTTGAAAGACCAAAACAATACTTTGTTAATTATTCCTTTTAGCTCAAAGTCTAATATAACTTCAAAATAGTCATGACACGTGACCTCTTACTATGAATACGAGATTGTGGAAAATAGCAGTGGTGACAACTGACAAGTGACAAACAGATTGAGGGCCCAATGCAAAGAAGACGACGACGACGACGACTCTGAACTTTCAATCACAACAAGACTTAAACGTTGCAGTTTCCATACAAGAAGCTATTACATTGGTAGAAAAATCCACTACTATGGGAGATCAACTGTTCGAGTTAATAGGTATAACTTTCACATAGTATTAATTAACACACAACTATTTGGAAGAGCCATGCACAAAAATCCATGTTAATTTTTTTAATTTTAAAATATAATAATTATTTTTAAATTATATTTACAAAATTTTACAAAAATTGGCATGCACTTTTGTGCATAAGCCTCTTATATAGATAATAGCTTTATTTCTTTTTGATCATTATTGAACACTAAATTATTTATTATGTAGTATAAAAAACAAGATATATTGTGATGTAATATGATGCAAATAATAATAATAATAATAATAGTAAAAGGTTACAATAAATAAAAGAAGAGTGAAAGAAGTTAAATAATTATTTTTTATTTTATTTTATTTTTTAAAATATATATAAATTAAATAAAAATTTTAAATATACTTTCATGCTACTAAATCTCAATTATATATATATATATATTATTTTATATTGATAGACTCCCATACTATAAAAAATAAAAATAATTTATTAATACAAAAATGAAATAGCATAAAACACGCTTAAAAAATTGTCCTTATATATATATATATATATATATATTACCTAGCGCGTCCCTTTTCCATCATTAGTGACTGGGAAGCAACCCTTTGCTTTCGTTTTGACAATTCAATGAGTCCCAATCTGTCAAAATTACGAAATATACTGTTTAGGAAGTGTCGAATACGCACGAACTTGATTCATAAATTAAAGTATACGCACAAGCATTAATTTGTAATAATTTCTGAATGAAAAATGACATCTAGATAATTGCCACAAAAGCCAAAACCAAAACACAAATTAAATTAGTAGACCTACAAGTTACAACTTCTACTCCAAAAGACACTTTTATGTAGCTAAGGTAAATTTATTACCATATTCTAAATTTCTAATTCTCCCCTATATATGTGCAGAAACCACCCATTAATGTTGGCTTGTAGTTAACTAAGTCATCCTCTAACTGAGAAACCACTCAAGATCGATCATCATCATCATGTCCAAAGGCTGCAGCTGCCGCCGCCATGATCACCGCCGCCGCCTGTTCCTGCGCATATTGGCCGGCATCATGGCCTTCATCGTCCTCATTCTCTTCATCATCTTCTTAATTTGGATCATCCTAAGGCCCACAAAACCCCAATTCATCATCCAAGACGCCACTCTCTACGCCTTCAACCTCTCATTCTCCGACCCTTCTTCCTCTCTCACATATCCCACTACTCCCAACACCGTCTCACTCACCATGCAAGTCTCTCTCTGTGCTAAAAACCCAAACAACCGCATTGGCGTCTTCTATCACACCCTCGCCGCCTATGTGGCATACCGTGGCCAGCAGATCTCTGTCCCCGCCGTCCTCCCTCCCACCTACCAAGACCACAACGAGTTCACCGTATGGTCGCCGTTCCTCTACGGCACCGCCACGTCGGTGCCGCCCCATGCGGCAAATGCTCTGCGGGAGGACCAGAATTCAGGGGCGGTGTTGTTTCAGGGGCGGTGTTGTTGAACGTGAAGATCGTGGGAACGGTGAAGTGGAAGGTGGGCACGTGGAGGTCCGGGACGTACAACATCTATGTGAACTGTCCCGCGTATTATAAGTTCGCCGTAGATAATCAGTACTATACTACGATCGGAGTCGGATTTGTGGGGCCGGCGGCGAAGCTTCAGCTTCTGCAAACTTGCGTAGTTGATGTTTAATAAATTTCCCTCTGTTTACGTTTTGCACTTGGTTTAATTTAATTATTAAGTTATACGAGAATATATATTAAAATGTTACCGACCTATTCTACCCATGATTGTTTCGAAACAGTTTGCGTTTTGTATGTTTTAGATCAAAGAAATAAAGTGTAATTTATTTAGATTAGTATTCCCTGCCTTTTGTAATGATAAATTGAACGCAGTGTTGTGGTCTTGTGGATGTGAATTTGCATATATAGGTCGACATTTGATGAATTCCAACAATTAAGAGTGTCTCAATTTTTTATTTTTTAACGTGTTTGATTCAAAACGTACGTACACAGGTTAAATATAATTATAATACTTTGGTGTGTGCTATTAACAGAACAGTCTGACACATGTAGTCAGATTCATATCAACTTGGGAAATACAATTCGTGGGTTACTATTAATTGACTCAGACGCGAAGACTTTTTGGGCCGTCTGAGGTAGGTGTGACCATGTGAGAAGGGGCCTTTGGTGGACCACACGACGTGAAGTACTATCGCCAAGATGAAAGTTGAAAGACTTTTTAGGTCTAGTCTTCTATGTTATTTTTGTATTGACTAATAACATTTGTTCAAGTCTTCATATTTTAAAATAAATGACTCATATAAGATTAATAAAATAAAAATAATTAATTAAAATTTATTAATTAATGTATAAATAAAATGACACAAGATATTCAATAAGAATTTTTAAAAATTAAATATGAAAAAACCATGGAGGTTCTTTCTTTTACCACCAACTTTTTACGAATAAAGTTGTTGCAGACACCGAAATCACTTTAGTAATGATGTAGAATATTCTATTTATCTCCTTGTAGAATTAATATTATCAATATTTAAAAAAAATTATAGGAGAATCTAAATTTATAGATAAAACTAACTTGAATAAGGTATATTTATGGTTAGGTATGAGGTCGTTATATGCTTTCTATCAATGAATGGTATGGTCCTTTGTGCCATCCGCCTGTTTCCACCATTCATTCTTCCATCAACAAAAGAGTTTTAAAATTAAAAAAGGAAGAAAATGTGATAGGTCTCTTTGATTTCTATTTTGAAAATTAAATTAAATTTTTTTAAAATGAACAAAAGAAATTAACTTGAAAGTGTTGTTTTTCACACAATTTTACAATTATTTTATCATTAACAATTTTTCCAAATAAATAGTTGAAGTAATTTTTAATACGTGTATTGCTGATATAATAATATTTTTCAAAATTAAATTTAAACTTGTTTCACTTTCTTTTTCTGTTTTATTGGAATAACAGCTTTATACAGTAAGCCCAAATCGCATCTTTATACAATTTTTTTTAACGCAACTCAAAACTACATTGGGCCTTCCTCATTTAGATGCAAGCCCAAAATAATTGTTTGACTATAATTGGATAGGGGCCGCGCGAACGCAGGCCCCCGCTACCACAAATTATGACGTAGGCTCTACTGCTTGAGTAGACCTTAGTCCTGCACCCCTTCCAAGTGCAATGAAGGTCACAAAACTAGGCCATGGGCCTTCATGGTCACCCATTGACCCCGTCCAGGTAAGTATGTTTAAATTGTTGCATTATCTTCCTCTTTATACTCGCTCTTTCTTTCTTACACTTACACTCTTCCCGATGTGGGACTTTATCTCTGATGAAGTCCTACCTCACCAACTAGGCCTCTTCAACTTCGTGAGAGAATTTGATACTTCTTTTTTTAAAAGAAATACTTCGCTCAACTATCTTGGCATCTCTATAAGACTATAACATTGGATTCTCCTAGGACTTCTTCCATTATATAATCTTCCGATTTCGAATGTGGACAAGTATATGTCACAATCGTCTTTGAACCCTTACTCTCTGCATTCCACAATGAAAGCGAAGTCAGATTCTAAAATTTGACCATTCAAACTTAGATGGAACGGACAAAAAGGAAAAAAAAATAGAGAAGAAATAAAATAAAATAAAATTTATATGAAATTATTTATATTTTTGTTATCAAATTTTTTAATTAAAATAAAGTATAAAAAGATTTTAAAAATTAATTATAAAATAAATAAATTATATGAATTATATAATTTTTAATTTTAATTAAAAAATTTAATAATAAAATAATAAAAATTATGCTTAAATCTTTTTTCATGAAATAACGTATAACTTGTTAAATATGAGAGACTCCGCTGGCAGAAAGCGCAACATTGGAGAAGTAAAACATGTAAAATAAATGTTTTTTTAAAAAAAGCATCAATTTGAGTCCATAATCAAACAGGTTTTTCTTTTGGGTCCAAAATTGTAGTACCAAACGAAAACCAAAATCCAACACTAAGCCCAAAGACGGCTTATCTTCTAGTGCCGAGTGAGAGTGTGAGAATGAAACCATTACTTATTGTAATTAATTTTTCATGAAACTTTCAAAATCAGAATTAGCATTAGAGAACAGCCAGGGAATTCAACTCACATATATGATATTACATATATACATTTCATGACGAGAAGATGACCATCAATGCTGTGTTCGATTGAACAATACATACCAACAAAATTAAACTATTACTTCCAAACTCATAACAGAATAATAACAATAATATATACGTATATTGCAATGAGCAAGAAATTTCTATTGCTACAAGAACAAGATATCACATTTTTATATGCATTAATTACGCTCTGGAAACTCCACAACATCAACGGAGAAGTCACGGTCATGGTCGTATTTGAATTGAACAGAAAACTAAGTTCGCCCTTTCCTCTATCCATCCTCGTTAAAGATGATAATGTGAAGATATTTTGTTATTTTATTATTATTTTTATTCAAAATATTTAATATTTAAATTCTAATTATTTAAAAAAATTATTTTTAATATATTTATTCAAAATTATCTAATATTTAAAAATAATAATAAATATCAAATACTTTGTTATCAAATAATCTATCAAATATTTAATACTTATTAAAAAAATATTAAATATTATAAACGACTATAAACAATTATTTTAAAATAAAAAAATTTACATAATTATTATAAATTAAAATTAAAAAAAAATAATTTTAATATTAATAAAAATATAAAATTTTATTTATTAATATATATATTTTAATATCGAATACTCTATTCACTCATTCATATCAGACAGATATAAAATATTTAAAACTAATATCTATACTTATCTAATATCTCAATAAATAATTATATTTTATTATTTATATTTTATCTAATATCTTATATCTATCAAATATTAAATATTTTTTTTAAATAAATATCATTGAATATTCATAATACCTATCCTCATAATCATCCCTAACTGTGTCATCACCCTTTCTTATTAAGTTTTATCTTCTTATCATATTCTGATTAATAATAGCTCTTATATATAAATATTTACTATGTTTTTATTTTAATTTACCAATCATAATGCACATACGTATTGTAATTTGGAATTTCATAATTTCAATTTTTTTAATTTTTAAGTTTTAGATATATAAAGTTTTTAATTCCTATAAATTAAAATATTTTTCGTGATATAAGAGTTAGTTTCTGGATCACTCAATTGGAAATGATGCTTTGGGCATGATAAAGACTATTCCGTTGATGTTAGGATAGTCCAAACATATTTATAGATATAGTAGAGGTTCTATATGTATAAAAATGTACGTTAATTTTCTCTTTGATTTTTAAATTTAATATAAAATTAATTAATTAATATATTTTTAAATAATAAACTAAATAAATAAAAATTATTTAACTTTTTGTTCTTTTTATAACTTTTTATTATCTTTATTTTTTTCATTCTTTCCAATCTATATTACATATTTTATTTTATATTTTATTTTATATAATATATAATTTGTGAAATCAATAACTAAAAGATTTAAAAAATATTATAATAAACTAGAGGTTTTGTATGTACAAATTTAAATATCTTTTTCTTTTTAATTTTTAAAATATAATATAAAATAATAATTATTGTAACTTTAAAATAATAAATTAAATAATAAAAAGTTATTTTTATTTAGTCTACTCATCTCTTCTAATTTTTATTTTTATTCTTTTTAACGTTCTTACATCATATATTTTATTTTATATTATAAAATATATTATTTTATAATACTACTTAGCAAAAGAATTTAAAGTTATTATAACTGGGATAAATCATAAGTAATTAATAAACTGATATTATATCTATTTTAAGTTAGGACTGCTTCAAAACAACCACGAATCTTTAATTTTCGTATCAAATTAAAGCGACACAATTGGAAAATTAAATAATTAAAAGTTGCTGAATTATCGTTCCCTGCCTTCAGTTTTTTCATTAATGCATTGTCTAAAGGTAATTAAGATGTGCATTTGCTCACAATCCAACATTCTTTGGCATAAATATAATTCAAAACAATTTATGTGTATTATAATGACTCATCTCTCCCCGTCCAATTTTAAATGTTATTTAAATCATTATCAGAACTAATTAAAAACAATTCACAGAATGATAATATAATGGAAGGATGATTCTTTTATATTTCTCTTTTATTTAATTATTTTCAGATTTGTACTATCTAATTGTGATGTTTATTATTCATTATTCATTAAGAATTGAACTACAATTTTAATTGCATTGGTTTGAATCATATATAATATCATCACTAAGGCCATCAAAATTGACTTTGGCCACAATATGTGAAAAAGTATACATTTAGTTCAATTAATTAATATTTTATTTTAATCTCATCTAGTATAATTTTCCAAAGATGCAAACAATCAATTAGTCAAAAATATTGAACTTTTGAAAATGCATTATTAATATGGTGAAAAAATAATCACTTTTAACACAGAAAAAGTCACCAGCAATATTGATTATTGATAGAAAAATGCTGAAGTACAATAATATGTATGACAAATAAGCAAAGTAAAATAATACTATATATCATATATTTCAATGACAAAGCAAGCTGAGAATCTTTGTCTCAATTCCTCTTCCGTTTCCTCCTTTCAGTCTTTTCCCAGGAATAAAGAAAGGAACACTAAATTGAGAACTTAGAAAATAAATCTTATAATATATTTTCGTTTTTTAGCCAAAAAAAGTGACAACTTTATACAATATCTACAATCAAGTGCCAGTACTCCATTTCGCAAACAGGAAAATTAATAAAATATATATTCATAAAGATTTTTGAATCGTGATTCTCCTAAAAAGAAGATAAATAAATGAAAGAAATTAAGGATCTTGTTGTTCAGTTCCCTCTCGATCGTGTAACGTCGTTACTGTAAGAGAAGCAAATCATTGAAGAGGCGAGACATGACAATCCTTCCCAATACCTGGGATCAGCTTGCCGGTGCTGTTATTATTATAAAATTGAACATTCAGATTCTCACAATTCACCTTCAAAAGCTCATGCTTGGTAAGCCAATATTTTCCAGCACTATATCTTACTCTTCCTAACATTTTCACCTTCAGCTTCACCGACCCATTCCTCCATTCTTCACCCACATCCTTTACTATCTTCTTCTTCTTCACCACCGACTCCACAGACAGTTTGAAATTGTTCTCACCCATTTTGTCCACCATAATACGGTACTCCACACCAACCTTTGCCAGTTCAACCTCATCATCATCATCATAGTACACCACAAAAACCATGAGATGATCAAGGAAAACTTGAACTTTCTTGTTTGGGTTTTTTATGGCTACTACTATGTCGTACTTGCTGCTGAGCTGTGAATCATCAGTGTCAGAGAGAGTGAAGTTGGAGACAGAGAGGGAGGTGACTGAGAAAGTGGGTGCATGAGGGTTTAGGACAAGCCAAGCTATGCTGAATATGATCGTTAGGGTGACAAACAATAGAACAACTGCCAAGGTTAGCCTACGGAGGAACATGATAGAGAAGAACCTCATCGGTGTACTGCCGGTACCGGGTGGTCCGTCTGGCTCGGGACGGCGGGTCAGGAAGCAGCCTGACATGTCTTAGTTTGGCGGTTATATATATGGTTGTGTGTAACTGCGAGAGGGAGAAGTTGTAGTTAAGGAAGTTGAAAAGAATAGGAGAGATAAGGGATTGTGCATAGAAGCTACGGATTTATATACTCGGAAAGAGAAGTTGACAACGCGTTCATGTCTCATATACTTTGTTGGAAGTAATAATTTGAGGTTGTAGCAATGGGTGACGCTTTAAGAAGAAGCATCCGAGAAGGTTCCATGAAGTTTCCCTGGGGCGTTCGAATGAGGGGAAATATGAAATTTTATGACGTATAATTGCTGGCTTAACAATTGGATACTACATGAGGGGACCACACGTAATGAATAACTCGTTGTGGCAATTAGACAAAAGTACAAAATGCTCGTAACATTTTTTATATGTATATGCCTTGTTGAGAAATTAAGACTATAATTTCCTGATCACAAATGAGTAATTATTGGATATTTTATGGACTTATATTTATATTAAATATATAATTATATGTCAATTATTATCATAAAAAAATATCTTATTTAAATTAAAAGTGATTTGATTTAGTTAATGTGATAGGCCTAAATTTTAAGTATGGACTTATATGTGTAGATACCCTAATTATAATTTTTAATTTTATGATAAGCTAAATTAAAAATAAAGAATCCTAATTTAATTATTTAATTAGGGTTATAGTCTCCAAATTACAAACATAATTTTTCTTTGATATCTCATCATCAAACAAGAAAAAAACTCTATTTTCTTTAAACTTGTGCTTATTAATTTAGAAGACCCATAATCTCAAAACTGAAGAATAAGTTATAAATTCAAGTACGCTTTCGCTTTCAATTATTTATCTTCTTAATGATTTAATATTATTAATATTCTAAATTCAATTTAGTTTATATATTCAGAATATTTTTTTCAACACTAATTTCCATCAATTACTAATCAAACTTTGGTATTGGACTGTGAGAGTGACAATTTCTCTTGTAACGTGCACTAATATAGTTGCATGTCCATACACTTCGATTGTAAGTTGATGCTATTAATTATTAGGGTCAATATTTAAAACAGCATAAAAGAAGAGAAAGAATTAACAAAAATGAAACCAATAAACAATAGAGAGAGAGAGAGAGAGAGGTGACACTTGAATAGCTATGAACTGGTATCGAATTTTAAACATCAAATACTTAAAGCAATCTAAGAGAACAGGTCATGAAGAGCGTCCCACATTGTCCTCGATCATCATTCCTTTTAGACTCTTGGCTAACCAAATGGCCGTCTCCCTAGGGGACACCTTATCTTTCCCAAAGGGCTTTAAAACCACTGCAAGTTCTTCCAATCTATTTTGTTGCAGCAAATCCGCAGATAATTCTAAGAGCTCTTCAAGTGCCTCTGCTCTCTGCTTAAAGGATTTAACATCCAAAGTTTCCTTTGCTGGTGATTCCTCTTCAGTCATCAGAACATTACATTTAGTCAACTCAGCAGAATCAGAGTAAGAAAGTAGAGAAACAGAATTCCTCACGTCTAGTTCCTTAACACCTGAATGATCAGAAACATTTGATTTCAAGCTCAGGGCATCAGAACAACTCGAAGATTGTAAAATCGGAGGAGCGCTCATGTCTCTCATTTCTAAATGATCAGAAATGTTTGAATTCAAGCTAACAGATTCAGAGCAACTTGGCGACACAAAGGTTAAAGGAGTGTTCTTGTTCCTTACTTCTAAATCATCCCTTACTACATTGATAAACTTACCAACATTCACGTTTTGAACTCCCATCTCGACAGATTCTTTTACTGGTAGCTCGTTACCAACGCGGTAGCTGCTATGTCGTATAACATGGATGACATCATCAAAAGCTGGAGGAAGTTGGCCAACAGCTGGCCTTTCCGTTGTTGGATTCTGCAAAACAGTTCCTTTCTCTTCATGCAAACTTTCTTGGGTTGATATTCTGGTCGAGCTAGCGGTAATTGGAGGGTCAGTGTCATCCACTGAGGACAATAGTTCTCTTACTGAGAATTTGTCATCACCAGCGGGCATACACTTAACTTCTGAACTACTAACTACATCAGGCATGTTACTGGGCTTGCTCACTGGAACAATTTCACAAACGTACTTTTCACCAGAACTCTTTAATGGAAGTATGAAAGATTTGGTTGAAGACGCTTCCTCATTAGTGTCATGAAGCTCTTTGATTTCTTCAGTGATTTTAACAGAGGAACTAACGGATCTATCATCAAATTCTGAGGCAGCAGATATACTTCTCTGATTTATAGGAAGACCATCTTCAAAAACAAACATTTCCTTAGAAGTGAGTGGTGTGTGATCAGGAGTTAAACTGGAGCTTACTCTCTGATTACTAGTAATTGTCTTCTGAAGATGCCCCGTAACCTGAGAGATAGCAGCAGGTGAGCTGCTATTTGGACAAGATTCCACTCGTTCAATGTGGGCTACAGTCTCATAATCAGGAAGCAATTGTTCTCTCAGGTTAATGAAAGTTGTTGCATCATCACAAAGCTCAAATCCTTGAATAGACACTGAAGATGAGACAGAATTGCTGTCATCTGTTTGCATCCCTTTTGAACCTCTTTCAAACACATTTTGAGGCTCTCTTGTAATTTCTCTAGTTTCATGTGGCACATGACCATTGCGCAAATGACAAGGACTCTTTTCAGGCTCCAGAGATGTTTTATTTGGACCTACCTTCCCATTGTCACTGACTGCATTTTGAGCATCAAGGGCAACCTGCCTCATTTGTCCTGGAAAAGAAGGTCGTCTAAGAAAGCTTGGGGGTGTCCTTGGCCTTGGCTTGGCCAGAAGTACATCTCCTTCAACTTGTTTAATAGGACCAGATGGGGGAGTCCCGTCATGTCTGGGTTTGGTTTTTGGGGAGGAATCTATCATTAGTACCTGCCACCATATATTATATATAAGCAAAAAATTTCAATGTTAATATTAAATCATGAAAAATAGTTAGTAATGGGTAGACAACATCTAATGGACAAGTACCTGATGTTTTAAAAGATGTGATCCATGTATCCGTTTTACAGTTACCTTTGCAGGTGTAACAGTTGGTGACACGAAATAAGGCTTGAAACCAGGAGCAACAAAATTAGATTTGAGCAATTTCGGCAATGTCTCCATTTTTGTTTTCTGTGTTGCACCACTAGCCTTTATGCGATTGCCTCTCATTGGAGAACTATTTTCTCTAACTTTTCTTTCTTTTAATGACATCATTATATTTTTAGTTGTTTTTGGTTGCTTAGACTCAACATTTGATTGCTGTTCATTATGCAATGTCTTTATCAACTCTAGTTCATCTGTTTTGGCATTGCCGGTGTTGGAGCCATATTTTTCTTCCCTATGCTGGAGATGCTCAGGGACATCTTCATGATCACTAGATGCCAAATCTGTCTCGGTGGCTTTGTTATTACACTTTGGCACTGCTGTAGAAATGTTCCTCTCACTTGACACTAAACTGCCTTTGTCACTACCCGAAGTATTACTGTTTTGACTTTCAGCCATAGTTCTTCGAGGGTCATGGGCAACAGAAATTGGTTTTTCAGGAGAACAGGTTGTTAGAGGACTGAGAGATAGACGATACTGATCAACATAAGGTTGCAAATAAGGGTGCTTTAAGATATCAGATGCCTGTCCAAAATAAAGCCCTTTTGTTGAGGATAAGCATTGAAATTAAAACAATCTCACACTGGAAATGAAGTTGTTTGCTAGAGAGACTTACCGTTGGCCGGTGTTCAGGGTTTTTTCTCAGCATGCCCTTGATCAGTGTTTTCCTGTGTATAATACTTGATAATTTGAGAATAATAATGTAGATTTCAATAACTCTCACACATAGGCAAGAGTTGAATAACATACTAAAAAATATGATTTATCTACCATTTAGAGACAGAAATCTTTTGGTCCTTTCTACACTAATAACAATTAAAGATACATGGTTTCACTTGATTTTAAATGGCTTAATTTGCTTGATCTCTAATTCATGTTCATTGAAGAGGATTATCAAAAGTTGTGTAACAAAATGCAGTGTTGAATGAAGTCCTTAAGTGCATTCCCACAGACAACACTAACACATGCACGCACTCAAGCAAGTATTTATAATATCTTGCTGTCATCACTAGCCTAACTTTAACAGGAAATCATAAGCTAACAATTAACTTTCTATTACCAGCATACTATACAAGGAAATTAATCTTAATGAAAGCAGACAGAAACTTACAAAGATGGGGAATAACAGGTCGGCAATGGGCCAATAGATGAACGGTTTACCTTGCTTATCAATCCTGCCATATCCTGGAACAAGATTTACCACACCGTTGTCAAACATCCAAAAAGAACACCAAGGTGATATTGCTCCACAATTCCACAAAGATATATTATCTACATAAATAAAGATTCACTTGAAGCATTTACAACTGAAAACCATACATCACCTAGCACCTCTAATTAACAAGGATCTAAAAAAAGGTGAGAAAACCAGATGTTAAGTTTTAGAACTGCAACACAAACAATAGAGCTACTAAACCAAATATAGGCCATCATGACAATTCTAATGCTTGCAAAACTCTTAGAAAAAACCCTCATGGTGGCTTTGGTGGCTTGCAAAAGTCTTGGTTGGTACGCAGAGTCTACTTCGATGACACGAATATTTTAACGTCCTATTCCTTTTGAGCCATTTGTGCAAATTAATGTCCTAGCTGTTCTATAGCCCAAAAATGTGACCTTGTATTTTTTATGCTGAATTGAGATATTAAGTTCTTTTCTAACTTGAGCATACTGGATCAAACTAATTACCAAAACAAGCCAGCGTATCTTTAACCACTATGAATTCAAAGATCAGAAAATATCTTACAAAAGCCTTAAAAGCAGGCCGACGTGCAGCCATCTCATATATACAGCACCCTGGACAAGAAAATAGCATTTTAGCAACAGCAAAACCAAATTTGCGAGTTCCAGATGATTGTCAAATAAAACTAATACCTAGAGACCAAATATCAGATTTAAATCCATAAGGAATATCTGCAAGCAATTCAGGACACATGTAATTGGGAGTTCCTACCACCTGTATACAAATATAGAACAATAACTAATTCCACATCTGATACTATGCATTTGGAAATAACAGTCACAACACTCAGTCTAATTCTATAAAATTTCAAAGTAGGGAGCCTAATGACATACCGAAGAAGCCAAGTCATCTGCTTTCAATGTCTTGGCCAGTCCAAAATCCCCTATATAAATGTCAAAAATTACAAAAAAAAAAAAAAAAAGATTAGGATAAAGACAATAGCCTTACAACCTCTTAATCAATGATGTTGGATGAACTTACCCAGGCGAACGTCCTGCTCCTTAGTAAGAAAGATGTTGGAACACTGTCAGTAGATTCAACATATTAGTCTTTAAAATTTTCAAATGGAACACAAATAACTTGAGAGGCATAGTTTTTTTTTTTGGGTAAAAATAAACCTTTAGGTCACGATGTAGAACAAAATTTGAGTGCAGGTACTCTACAGCCAACAGTAATTGGGTGAACCACTTGCACAGTTTCTGAGCAATGACAACAACTTCCAATGTACATCAGTGACCACTTAAAATTTAATTCAAAATGCAGGAAAGCAACACATGTGCATCCATGACACACTAATACCTCCTCAGGAAAGTAAACCCCGCTTGATCTTTTCATCAATTCAGCCCTGTTAAGGATTTGAACAGAAACAACTGTAAGATTTTAAGTACTTGAGCAATTGAGCATATGCATGAAATGGACTTAAATAATACATGGCAAGTTTATAGGTATTATCAAATTCAAAGACTCACATATCTCCGCCTTCACAGTATCCGGTGACAATGCAAACGTAGCAACCCTACATTAAAAGGAGATACGCTTAGCTGAAAAGAAAATAGTTACAGTACAACGAAAATAAAGCCAGAGGGTGCAATATAACAAGTTGTTAAAAGAAACTAAGACTATGACTACATCATACAGGAACTCAAAGGATCTTACCTTCTCAACCCATGCTTCCTTAAATTCCACAATATAAGGGTGATGGACACGGGCAATTAGAGCCATCTAAAATTACCAGTAGGTGGCTATTATTAAACCTTCCAAATGAAAAGCGTACTTAAAGTATAAGGCAAATCAAAGGACAGGGGCGAGAGTGAGAAGCTGAACTCACCTCTTGATGAGCAGACCTTCTGCAGCGTTCAGTCTGCCGCGCGAGCCTTATTTTTTTCAACACGTATCTGCAAAAAGCTTCAGTTGTCAAATTTTGAACCTACCCATTACGAAGTTGCCTTATGCCGATTAATATACTCCATTCAGAAAGGGTAACAGAAAAACAAACGGTGCATACTTCTTCTTCTCGGCCTTGTGATAAACAAGAATTGCAGCTCCAAAAGCTCCACGACCGATCTGCTCCATGATCTCGTATTGATCCATTCGAGACCCCATTAACCCGATCCACCAATATCCAATTCCAGGAAATGCTCTCAGTTGTTCGAACCGAAAACACAAACGAAAACTAGTAGCATCTGATATCTCACCATGACTCGCAAAATTCACTTAAAACAACAAAACGCTTCTCCGATCTCCGGCAACAATTCCGAAATCATTTCCGAGTGAAACAATTCAGCTTATAAACTCGCATCATGCTGTAAAAGGAGCTCCTAACTGGAATTCTCTACCAATTTGACTATTCTACATTGCTCCCGCAATGAAATCATCAGCGAGCTCAACATTTTCTGGGTTTTCTCCTCTTCTTTCTCAGCTCGAGACAGCCTTGTGCTTTGTCCTCACTCTTCAAAAATGATAATAGCAACTTTACAGAAATTACAAAGAAGACGAGTGAAGAGGTTTGATTTGTTTTGTATCACTATCTAATTTTTCGAAAAGCAATGTGAAAGCTATATTAGAGTAAGAGTATGTATGGACTAAGCTCTCTTTCTCTTCTTTCAGTATGAGCAGAACAGAGAGAAGGGTGCTACTACTGCTACTGGGTATGCTTGCCTATACGCCGACATTTCCGATCCATCAATTTCAATTGTTCGTTTCCATCTTCTTTTCCTTTTTTCTTTGAAATGCATTTATTGCAATATTAAGCGGTCACGAAGCATGTCACCCCCTGAAGCAGGAAATATCAATTATCATTAATGCTTTGAAAATTTTTTTTATTTATTTGTTTGTCAGTTAAATTTTATTTTTTTATTATGTTATGTACTTATGTTGCTATTAATATCAAATTATCAATTATGTTATGTATTTTTTTCTTGGTTAATAAGGAGATTATTGAAATTAGCTTATATTATAATGGAAATATGTAAAAATGTATCCCTTCACATTAATCTAGAATAAATTTTCTTAAATTATAACCTTGAAGTTTGAAGTCAGTAGGTGCATTTATGACTGCTTGTTATTTTCTACGTACAGACGGCCATTTCTTTAGTCGCATAATCTTATCTTGAATTGAAATATTTATAGTTTATAAGTTTTTTTTCTTTTTTGAAAAATGTAACTGATATTGCATCATTGCTCATAACTTGAAATTATTATTACTAATCACGCTTTCACTTTGATCACAAATTTTATTTCAGACGTAAAACCCACAAAAAATCTAAAATTTTTTATTAAAGAAAGTTGAGTGTAATAGAATAGATCAATATCTCAAAATGTGATAAAATAAAATTTAAATTTTTGTTAAAAAAAATATTTATATTTAATATTTGATAATATTTTAAATAAAATTATTTTTAATAGTAAGATACTTATAAAAAATTAAATATAACTATTATCAACGGTGATTTAAATTTTAGTTTACAATAGAATTAGTCATTAATTCACTTTGAATAATTCATATTAGGAATTAGTGGTTAATGTTTTGTGGGTTAAAAAACATGTGGTTAGCATTGTTTATTAGACGCCAACCTTGTATTAACAATTTATCATTTAAGTTCTTATTAAACACGTACTTTATTAATTGAAAACCCATTTTTAGATCTTTTGATTTTGGTTTCTTTCTTTTTTTAAATGTCAAGCTGGAATATGATATGACTTGTCAAATTCTTTTGAGAAAAGGACGGACAAAAAGGAACAAAAAGAAAAATCCTTTTAGATGGTATGGTGAGTGATGTTAAGTTTTCAAAGCGAAAGTGAATGAATAATGCATCTGAGGCTCTGAGCAAACCTTTTTCTTCCTTTGTCGCAAGTTACAAATTATTGCTAGTAATGTTCCTTTTTAATTAGATAGTATATTCTAGAGTATAATTATATTAATATTCCTTCCTATAATCATGAACAAATCTATTTTTCATTTTGGACACAATTAACAATGGAACACACAGAACAGATAATAGAATGTATACGAGTTAAAAATGCAGATTTCTACACAAATGAAATAGCAAAAATTCTTTATGTCACGTGTTTTACGTGTGAAGAAAAATAAAATAGAATACGACATTGTAAGGGGGAATATACGAAGCTAATAATATATAAAGTATTTTCACCAAAGTTACGTTTTGTCTTGATATTGTGGTTATTTTTAATTGTCTTAAAATGATTTAATCTATTAGTGTCCATTCTATTTTAAATATTTATTAAAATTTTTAATATTGACTTAACCCTTTACACTATCTAAATTATTTGATTTTTTATAAAATAATTATGTTTAAAATATTATCAAGTACTAAATATATGTTATTAATAGTTAAAAATTTTTTTTATAAATGGTAATGACAAATTTAACATGCAAAAATTTAGAAAACAAATATATAAAAACCTAATTTGGAAAAACAAATTTGTCCAAATATTTCTTTTTAACAAAAAAATTCTATGTAATATATAGGTTAAAAAACCGAGTTAAAAATTAATGAAAATTAAAGTTAGCCTTTTATAACGTAAAAAAAAAAAAAATTCATTATTTTACTCAGTTTTTAAAAAGCACAAAACAATGAACTGCAATTATTATTACTATTATTATTATGGTAGTGACTCAAGCATACGAAGTTACACGCAATCCCATGAGCTGATCCAATCAGAAACAATGATTAGCGTATATATATACGATCCTACCCCACCACATCCACCTCACAGTTTATGCGTATTTTAATACGGTGCACCCCCGTCCCATGCTTTCACTCCTCCATGTGCTGCTTCATCTTCGCCACGTGCCATTCATTACGTTGCCACGCTGGCATCTTCTACTGGATCACATGCTTTTCCCTCAATATGTTTAATACTGTTTTTTTATATCGTTTTTAGGAACATAATTTTATATATTTGATAATTTTGAGCATCGAAATATCAAATTGTCAATTACATCATTTTCTATAGTATAAATAAAATCTTTGTTAATGCCATCTATAAAAAATGGTTGGATGAAGCACTTAAAATGAAAATTAATTTGTTAGACATGATTTTATTTAAAAAATTATTAATGAAGTTTTATATTTATTTGATTTATTGTGAACGGGCTAAGCTAACATGCGCACATGCAGTTAGGGGAACGATGCGGACAAAGCGAAAGGCATTTGCTCCTGGCACTGGGGCCCACCCTTCGATTAGCTCACGTGCTCCAATCAAATTCAAGCTACTTGAAAAATAAATAAAATATTTTTTATATTTTTAAATTTTATTTTTAAAATTTTAAATTATAATAAATTTTATATTACAGTTTAATTTTTTTAAATTGTTAATAATAAATAATGATATGACACTGAACGTAACTCACACTAATTTTAGAGATACAATATTAAATATTGTGTTATTATTTTTTATTAATATTTTAGATAATATAAATTTGTAAGATAAGATTGACTATAATTTAAAATTTTATGAACAAAATTAATTATAAAAAAAAATTAAAAATAAAATAAAAATTAATATAAAAATAATTTTGACTAAAAAATATTTTATATATTTTGATAATATTAAAAAATTAATATTGTTATCGTTTATATTTTAATAAATATAAGTTTATATTTAAACCTTAAAATTTAAAATTAAATCATATAAATTTCATAAAAAATAAATTAATTAAATTACATATCAAAATATTCATTAATTTGGTAATAAGTGTTTTGACACTACATAAATGTAAACAATATTAGAAGAAATTGTTTTAGATTCAATTAACTATTTTAGGAAGTTGTGAAGTACAAAAATTCATATAGTTGGCTGGTCAGTATTGTTTTTATCAATTTATAAGAATTTGATAAATACTTCTCTTTTCAGTAAACAAAAATGTAAAGGGCAGATCAGATGCTCACTTATAAAAGTAATATATAAGATATCATCACAGAAATTAAAAAGGTTGTGACCGATATCAACTTTTAACTAAAAATCATAGAACAAAGATGATGAACCAGTGAAATACTTGATAACCAGATTTTATGAAATATCATAAAGCTAAAAATAATTTTTTGTCCAATAATTTGATATGAAGTTTTAATTTTATCATATATTTTTATTAATTAATATAATTTCTTTCTCTCACCGACTATCATTTATATATATTACTAATGATAAAATTATATATAAAATTATTTAAAATTATTCTTGTCAGAACATAGTTAGACTAATAGATGATTTTAGATGAAATTAAAATGATCCTTAAGTTAGTCTTCAAATAATTTCAAAATATTTTTTTAAAAATTCTTAATTTTTAAATTTCAAATATCCAATTGAAAAATTATAAAAAAAAATTTTGAAACATTTTGTTCTCATCTAAACATCAATTATACTTTGACTATAACAAATTTACTTAAATTTCATGCATGATTGACAATATTTGAAGAGAGAGAAAGTAAAGAAATGGTATCAATTAATAATGATAAAAGATAAAATTAAAATTTAAAATAATAGAGAAAAAATTTAAAACTTCATACAAAATTAAGGAATACAAAATTAGTTTAACTATATTATAATGTGAAAAATCAAATCAAGGACATTTGCTTTTTATATTTGGTACATAAATGTAGTATGAGAGCCACATCCCAAGATTATGGAATAGGGTGTTAATGGCATATTAGAGAGACCATTCGAAATCTAATTAACCTAAATAATTACTACATATATCTAAATTATAAATAGTTTTATTAACTTGCAACTACTTAACTAATTTTAAGATGTGTTTGAGAGAGAGATTTTAGAAGGAAATGCATTAACATTTTTCTTGTTTATTTTTTAAAATTTTGAAAAAAAGAAATTGAATGATTTTATGTTAATCTTTTTTAACTTTTTTTTTATTAATTTTAATTACCTAAAATTTAAAAAGTTTTAAAGATCTAAACAAGAAAAGAATAAACTATCACTTAATCTTTTTTTTTCTCTTTCTTTTCCTTTCCCTTTAATTTCTTTCTTTCTCTTCTTTTCTTCATTCCCAAATACACCCTTAAGGTGAGAGAAAATGGAGGAAAAAGGAAGGAAAAGAAAAGAAATTTAGTAACATTCCCCTTGTTTAATTATTAAAAATTTAGAGGGAAAGCAATTAAAAAATTTTATGTTAATCTTCTTTAACTTTTTTTTTTATTAATTTTAATTACCTCAAATTGATAAAGTGTGGAAGATCAAAACAAGGGAGAAAAAAAAACCTTTTCTTTCCTTTCCTTCTCTTTCCCTTTAATTTCTGTCCCTTCTTTTTTTCAAATAGACTATTAAGGTGTGTTTGGGAGAGAGATTTTGGAGGAGAAGAGAAAAGAAAAATAACAAAATGTGATCATCTTCTTTTTATTTGTTTTTTTAAAATTTTAGAGGAGAATGAATTAAAGAAATTTATGTTAACCTTTTTTAATCTTATTTTTATTAATTTTAATTTTCTTAAATTAGAGAATTTTGGAAAATTTATACAAAAGGAGAAGAAATTATCACTTAACTTTTCATTTCCTCTAATTCTCTCTTTTTTTTTAATTTCTTTCCCTCTTCTTTTTTAAATAAACCCTCAGGGCTTGTTTAGGAAAGAGAAAATAGAGGGGAAAAGAAGGAAAGAGAATAAAATTTAATAAATTTTCTATTGTTTGATTGTTAAGATTTTGGAGGCAAAAAAATTAAAAGATTTTTTATTAACATTTTTTAATTTTTTTTGTTAATTTTAATTATCTTAAATTAAGATATTTTAAAGAATCTAAATAAAGGAAAAAAAATCATAATTTAACTTTTCATTTATCTTCCTTCTTTTTTCCTTTAATTCCTTCCCTTCTCTTATCCTCATTATTCTAAAAAAGGAAAGGGAAGAAAAGGGAAAGAAAAAAAAATATTAAGTGATAGTTTTTCATCTTCTTACTTAAATCTTTCAAACCCTTTTAAGATAATTAAAATTAACAAAAAAAAAATAACGTAAAATATTTTAATTTCTTCCCTTCTAAAATTTTAAGAATAAAATAAAAAAAATTTACTCAATTTCCTTTCCTTCTCTCCCAAAATTCTCCTTTCATACAGATCCTTAAAGACCAAGAGATCTCCTTAGATAATACTATCAAATCTTTACTTTGCACTTCTGTATTTAATATTTCCCCATAAGTTAGGTATACTAATTTTGTAATTAATTCTTTTGTGCTTAAAAAATATGATTATAATTTTTTTGATTGGGGATATTATTGAGGCTTAGAGAGAGAGAGAGAGAGTGAGAGATTGGAAGAGTAAAAGTATGGGGTTGAAAACAAGGCCTAAAACAAGCTGGCACAAAAGGTCCACATGCATGTTAATTAGTGTTGATGTACCTACACACGTAAAGAAGTTAGCTCAATTAATTAATATGGTAGCTCACATTAAAAATTGCTAGTTACCTTCTGTACAGAACTTATTTAATTTCTTCCTTAAAAAGATATTATTTTAAGTATGTATTCTAACATCTCAACGATTATAAATTTTTTATAGTATAAAATTTGATAAAATAATAAACTGCAAAAACAAAGATATATTAAAATTTTTTTTTTTTTATTTTACCAAAATTTACACTTTAAAAAATTATACTCTTTTTCAATTCAGATTTTATAAGCCATATGTGCCACTTTTCAACCATAAAAAGTCCCCTTTTTTGTTTTATACGGATACAATCAATATCAGATATTGTATGACTAATTAGGGTGCATTGTATACGTGGTTTATAATATAATTAATATATCACCCATGATTTATGGAAATTGGAAGTACTGCTCTTGCATGTGATTTCTTAACTGTCAAATAAGATTCCTCTCTGTATATATGAGTCAACGAATTAAACAATTTTATATATTTAGCTTTTCATGACAAAATAGTTGTAATAATATACCCCAAAATTAAAAAAAAAAAAGTAAAAAATGAGTTAATTGTTCATACCTTGCGTGTACAATAGCGTTGTCGGCAAAAGTACCTGGATTCTAACTACAATAAAGGGAAAAGAAAGTATTAAACCTAATTTCTTTGTAAATGAATATAATTAGGAAGAAAAAAGTTGTTTAGCCTACGTACAATTCCTTACCTTAATTTGTTAGTCATCTCATCATATTAAGAACGAGTACGTGATACCCTCTATATTCACATTTAGATTAGATTCAATATTATTATTTTCGGAACATTGAGAAGGGAGAGGAAGAAAGGGTGAAAAGAAGTAAAAGAGAAAATAATTTTCCTTCAATTTATATAGTCTAATGATTCAAAAAGCTTGATAGCTTTAGCTTTTTGATCGTTAAATTAAATTATTATTTATAATTATTTAATTTTAATGTTTTGATTTTGACTTCTTTTTTTTTAAAATCTAACAATTTAGAAGCTCGAGCTTCCAATAGCAAATCCCATTTATATACTCAATATATGAATTTATATATGGTGAATAACAACAAGTTTAGGATGGTGATAATCTACACTAAACTCGTTAGAGGAAGAAGATATGATCGAATGCAATCAAAATTATAAAAATTACAAAAATAAAATTTAAAATAAAATCTGCATTACAATATATAGAACAGAAAAGGAACATCTTACAATTGAAACTCTCTATCTTTCAAAACTATTTCTCTCTTTTGTTTCAAGGGAGCAAGGAGAGTTCCTTAAATAGACTCCAGTGTATTGTATTTTATCTAATACCAGTTTTTTTAAAAATAATAATTTTGATGAAAATCAATTACATTCATAAAAGTTATATATATATATTGATATTTTTAGGATCTTTTTATCATTGGTCTCACAAAAAATATTATATAATATAAAAATATAAAATAAAATATATGATGTGAAGAGAAAAAAATATAAAATAAAAATAGCAACAGGTTAAAAGAAAATAATAAAAATTTAAATAATATTTTATTATTAAATGTATTTTTTAAAATTTTTTTAATTATTATTTTATTATATATTTCAAAAATTAAAGAAAATATGACATATTTTTGTGCACGTTAAGCATATAATATATATATATATATACACACACACACACATGGGTTATTTGCTTGTTGGCTTCATTAATTGTACAGTTTGTAAAAGCCCAGATTGACATAAACTTAAGAAAAAAAATTATGGAAGTTGTTCTAGGGTAACTAATTAAGTAAGTTAATATATAATTATGTAAAAGAACGGTAGTGTTTCTTATTCTCCGTGAACAAAAAATATAAAAACGAACTGTCTTAGCAATGATTGGGTTAATGGACTTTATGATTTAAAAAACTTGAAATGCGTTTTCT
The DNA here is from genome assembly GCA_031216115.1 of Senna siamea. Taxonomy (NCBI): domain Eukaryota; kingdom Viridiplantae; phylum Streptophyta; class Magnoliopsida; order Fabales; family Fabaceae; genus Senna; species Senna siamea. Next base: position 20,176,172 of record CM062356.1, read on the forward strand.
AATTTTAAAAGAATAAATGTCTTAATTTAATTTTTAAAAAATTAATTTTTAATTAATAATATAAATAAAAAATTAATTAAAAGTGATATTAATAGATATTAATTTAATTATTAAATAATAAATTATATCATATTTAATAATAAAAAATAAAACATATCATATTTATAAAAAATATATAATTAAAATACAATATTTTCACATTAGTATATCGATTAATTTTATATCTATTCCATTATTTGAATAATTAAATTGAGTGTGAGTTTGTTTGACAATTGTTTTATTTTTTTGTTTTTAATTTTTTTTTTATAAAATTAGTTTTAAAAATTTATACTAGTATTATTTTTATATATTATTAATAAACAAACATATTTTTTTGTGTTTCATTTGTTTTAAAAAATTAAATTTCAAAATATCTTTTAATTATTTTATATTTTATGTTTCAAAAATATATTTTTTATTTTTTTGTTAAAAACAATTATTTAAACAAATATTTTTATTTTTTTATTTTTAAAAATTAAAATCAATTTTTAAAACTATCATTAAACATATCCTTAATTTTTTACATTTAATATTTTTAAAAATTAAATTAAAAAATATAGATCAGGACCAAATTATTAATTTACAATAACAAAATACTAATTTATCACTTATCTTATATTCATCGCATAGTTTAGGGTCCATATGTCCATAATTAGATCTCCAAACAACAACCAATAGATTTGGGCTTCAGGTCCAAATTCTGTAACAAGAAGTTCTTATTTACTATTACAAGATAAAAGCCCATTTATGTGAAAGTGTTCATAGTCATAAGGCAGTCGGAAAGTGGGTCAATCCAATTGGATCTATTTTCTTGTTTATAAAAAAAAGTCTATCTATGTTGTTTTTGAACAATGAGATGGGCCAACCGGGCTCCTATCTATTTTTGAATTTTGACATGTCTTATTGGTCACTGCAGTTAAAATACACATATTGATACCAATTTTTATAAATAATATTTCTCAGTTATAATATCTTAAATTTGCAAAGCACTATTTTAAAAAAATAAAATTTTCTTTTCTTCACTCATCCAATTTTTAACTAAAATCCTCAATTTTTTTTTCTTTTCTTTGGACTTTGACCTCTTTGCTGTTAAAATTTTTTTTTTATTTGATGTCTTGAAAGATCTCTTATTAATTTAAAATTGATGACCTTATATTCATAATTGATTACTTTTACAACTAAAATTTAATTTTATTGCAATATATATTAGTTTTTTAATAGTCTCTAGGGACTTTTTTTTTTTGGTAAATAATGCAATTTAATTAAGCAAACATTTTTGTTAAATTCCAATGTGTCAGGTAACCTAATCCACCACAGATTCAAATTGGAGAACAAGTCTTCAGTCTTGCTTGCATCAGTGCATGTCAGAGAAAGGTTCAATGTATTTACCGAGTCTCGCCAATAGTTATATTATATTTTTCCTTACCAGATTTATTTATCTTGTCGTCCAAGCATTAAAAAAAATAAAAATCATACAATATTTTCGAAGGTATTTAAATAGAGTGGATTCTTTAATATACACACACATGTATATTTGAAAATTTTATTATTTTAATCCTTAAAAATATACATTAATTTATAAAATATTAACATTATCAATTTCGTTCGTCAAATTCTAAATAATTTAATTTTTATTATAGTTACATAGATTTCTTATTAACAAAAAATTTGATCTAAAACTAAATGTAATATCTAATTAGCTTAAAAAAATTAAGTAGCTTTAATAAAATATAATCATTTTGTCTTATGACTTAAAGTTTAATTTTGCTTTTACAAGCAGATTCTTTTTTATAAATTATTATATTTTATACGTTTTAAGATCACAGAGATACTATTAGAACACAATTGGAGCAGTTGACATTGTTGATAATGATAATATCGTGTAAATGATTCTATTAATATCATGTTATCAAAACTAATGTAAAAATTAAATTGATTGGAATCACATTTTTAGAAGGCTAAATTGAGAAAAAAATCATAAAACATATATTTTAAGAATCAAGACAATAATTTACTCTATATATTTTTTATCCAAGACAACATTAATTGGATGTTAACATTCAATATTTGTCTTAGCTAAATTTAATATTGTTCTTCTTAACATTCAAAGTTCTAAATTATTCAAAATGATTCCGTATATTCTATTTTTTTCTTATAGTATATAAATCATCAAGTGTCTTAATTTAGTCATTTTTTAAGTTGACTCTATTGATTAATTATCCAATTTCTAGAAACTTGTATTCATTACAAATTTAGAATTTATGGTCTACATCATAGTCAACAATAATTTAGGGATGGTTATAACTTATTTCATCAAATGGTGCCTTTGATCAATTGATTCAAAAAATGGAGAAAATTATGGAAGCTACAACTTTCAAAAAAAATTATTTTGTTTGGTTGAAAACTCTGTCATGGTGCTGTTTAGCTTTGAACAGAGCTGGTTGTTAGAGGATTTCAAATTAGACGGGATTGTGAGTATAGTTGTGGTTGTTTAGAGAATACAAAACACTTACTTTTGCTTTGCCCAATCGCCAAAGCAGTATGATTTGGATCGAATATCTCTACGCACTCGGATAAAGTAAACTTGTTCGTTCTAAAATAGATCTAAAGAACTCTTGAAGCTCAAAATGGTCCTAATCTTATTGACTACATTTTAATTACATGTTGGTGCATTTATTAAGGTAGAAAGAAAAATATTTTTAAAAGTAAGAACATGAAACTAAATGATATTATCTGAATGATGAGGCAAGTAATTGACCAAATTGTTGGTAGCAAAGTTCAATATAATCAACGTCATCATTGGACAAGATTATGAAGAATAGTTTTATACAGATCCAATGACATGAGTGAGACTGAAGAGAACATCAAGTGTTATGGGGTATGTACATTGATCTCATATCATGACCATAGTACAATGATAATTACTATGGTGGCAGGCAAATGCACCAATCTGTTGGAATTGACTTTAAAAGTATTAGAGCTACTCCGGAGGTTATAAGAAACTACGGTTGGTCCAGGATTCAAATAATGTTCTGAACAAGATTATTAGCGGATGACGAAAATACTACTATACCCCTTAGAAGTTAGAATTGCTGTTCCTTGATATTAAAAAAAAAACAATAACTTAGATTCCAGATCAGCGTCCAACCGAACCCATCTAGAAGTTCTTATTTACTATTTGAGGGCATAAGACTGACAATGTGAAAGCCGTCTAATCAAATATAGAAAATTGGTGAATCGAATTCCAATCCGATTGGAATATAGAAAATTGGTGTCTATTGACTTTGACAGGTCCGTATTCCTTAACGCGTCTTCTTCGTCTCAATTGCTTAACGCGCATTTCCTTGTGACAAATCAATATTTAATACAACATGCTTTATGGATTGGAAGCACAAGAACTTGTATTTGCTTTCCTGTATCAGATTCTGTGACCAGAGAAATCATCTCTGCAAAATCTAATTCCCAATTCCTCATTCTATCAATATGGACAAGAAAGACGCCGCAAAGAGAGTGGTCGTTGTCGGTGGTGGTGTTGCCGGTTCCGTCGTCGCTAAATCTCTCCAGTTTTTCGCTCATGTCACCCTCGTTGACCCGTATGCTCTTTCCTTTTACTTCGCTGTTTCAATCTTGATTTCATAGATTTTAGGGTTCATCTCATGGTTGTCATTTTCAGTAATAATCAATTAAGTTGATTGAGGAATTAAATTTGAATTAATTCAGGAAGGAATATTTTGAGATTCCATGGGCATGCTTGAGGTCAATGGTTGAGCCATCCTTTGCAGAGAGGTCGGTGATCAACCATAGAGAGTACTTCACCAATGGCGACATTGTTACATCCAGGGCTACCGATTTAACAGAATCTGAAGTATTCACAGCTGATGGCCATCGAATTCCTTATGACTATCTTGTAATTGCTACAGGACACGCAGATTCTGTCCCCATAAGTGTCTCTGAGAGACTTAATCAATACGTATCAGGTAAGATAGATTTATTTGAATGTGCAGGAAATCATGAGCCATGTTAGTGATGATGAAGTTTCTTCGCGATTTCTGCAGATTGTGAGAAGATAAAAGCTGCAAACTCCATTCTGATTGTTGGAGGTGGTCCCACTGGTGTTGAACTTGCTGGAGAGATTGCTGTTGATTTTCCAGATAAGAAGGTCACTCTAGTGCACAATGGGTCTAGGCTGATGGAATTCGTTGGGCCAAAAGCTTCTGATAAAACTCTGAAATGGTTTGAATCAAAGGAAGTTGAGGTGAAGCTAGAGCAAAGAGTGAACTTGAACTCCATTGAAGATGGAAGCAGCAAGACCTATGAGACTTCAGTAGGAGAGACCATAGAGGCAGACTGTCATTTTCTATGCACAACAAAGCCACTTGGTACAGCATGGCTTAAGGACACTATGTTGAAGAATGAAGTGGATGCTCATGGGGCGATTAAGGTAGATGATAAATTGAGAGTCAACGGTCGGAACAACATCTTCGCCATTGGAGATATCACAAATATTCCAGTAAGTGATTAATTATTAGAGCTTTTGTTGAAATGATACTATAATATAATTTTGCACACTATGCAAGCGAAGGTGATGATGGAAATTAATGTGTAAAACAGGAAATCAAACAAGGGATTTTTGCACAAAACCACGCAGATGTGGTTGTGAATAACTTGAAGTTGTTGATGAAAGGAGGGAAAGAAAATAAGATGAAAACATACAAGGCACGTTCACCAATGGCTATTGTTTCATTGGGGAGGAAAGATGCAGTGGCACAGTTACCATTCGTTACAATCAGTGGAAGAATTCCTGGGCTTATCAAATCTGGAGATTTGTTCGTTGGGCATACAAGGAAGCAAATGGGACTCCTTCCTTGATATATATATATGTGTGTGATTGATTTTATATAAAAAAATAATATAATAATATTATATAAAAAAGAGATAGATACAAAATGAAAATATAACATTCATTGATTATATTTTCATTGTATGAATTTGACACATCCTTATCTCTTTATATAATATTATTATATTATTTTTTTATACAAGAGATCTAATTTTAAATATTTCAGCTCTTTGATTTTATCCTCAGTGTGTATGTGTATACAATATGTGAGTGGGAAGCGGGATATATATTGGAGAATGAACTTCTTTGTTTTAATTAGACAATTTTATCTTTTGTCTTTTTCTCTATTATTATTACATCGATCATTTTTTTATGATTTATCATCTATGTTGTTATTGAAGACACATTATTTTAGATATTTTGATTTAAAGTTCGCAAAAGGAACAAAAAGTGTGATTTAAATTCTCTGCATCTTTTTAAATATTTTTATAAATTAATTTTTTTTAAATACAATAATTATTTTTTGTTTAAAATTTAAAAAATTCATGTAAAAAATCTACTTGTATGAAATATGGTTTTTTTAACAAGTATAAAATATGATTAAAAATTATATTTGGTATAGTGTAAGAAGAGAATGTCTAATTAATTTAACCAAAAGAAAATTAACATAAATTTATATTTTATAGAGTTTATTATTTAAATAGAATTTATTACTCAAATAAATCTTATTACTTTTTTACAAAACAATATCATATATATCGAAGGATTGACATCCGATTTATAAGACTTATTATTTAAATAATTTTTATTTCTATTCTACAATATTATATTAATTTTTCTAAGGAAGATAATCTAAATTTCTGGAATAGTAAGATAATCTATATTTACTAAGACAATCACGCAATTCCGCGAGGTGATCCATTCCTGATCCAATACAACAAAAATTTTAGTACTATAAGAGTATTGAATTTTTAGTATTCCCTTCATATATTATTAGTCATGATCCTATTTTTTCATGGAAGTAAATCCTCTGAATTTCTTAAGCCGTGAAAATTCGTAAGTTTTGCATCATCGTGATTGTTCATTGCCCTCAGCAAAAATTCTGTAGCCTTTCCCTTCTTCTGTGCCTTTTTTTGCACTACCTCTTACTTCAAACATATCAATATTTAAGGTATGAATGTAAATACAACTCACTGATAGAAAAAAAAAACTGATTAATCAAGCCCAAAGATTTTTGTTTTCAAATCTCAAATTCATATGCTTCAACCATTATATGACCAAACTTGTTACGTAATAGATACAAAACACAGCATAATTTTGATCATAGTTCACTTTATGAAGATAACAGAGGATACAGTTAAGACAAGTAATTAAGTAAACAACGAAGTCCATGAATAATTGATATACTTTTCAATTATGCTTGAAACTAATTTAATTGAAAATATGTAAAAGTCTGACCAGAAAATTGAAAATTTGTGTCAACTTTTAGCATAGAATATGATATATGCATTGACTTTGTTAATGCATAAAGTTATATTGGGGAAGTTTGACTAACGAGTTAATGCAGAATATAGATATTATTCAACAAGAGAGGTTTAAGGGTAACAAATTTCATTGAATCACATAAAAATGGGATGAAGAACGATCACAAAAACGCATAGAAAGGTTGTTGAAAATGAGTCATGTGTATGAAGCAAGAGGGGGAGCAAAAAACTGCGCAGGAGGAAGGGAAAAGCTGCAGAATTTTTGCGTTGAGGAAATGGCTGGTCTGCGAAATCTACAAACTTCATGGTTTAAGAAATTCAGAGGATCTGGTTCCATGTTTTCATATCCGTTGCACAAGAGAAGAACGAAAAAATAATTAGGTGATATGTATATCATTACACAATCACTTATCTATATAAAATTATGCAATCAAAAAATTTATTGCAATGACCACATTTATATTCTCATACCGTTATGATTGGATTTTTAATTTTGTTTTTAAATGAAGGAAGACTTAAAGAAGTTAAACAGCAATTAATGGTAAAAAATAATTTTGATTTTAATGATATTAGTTTCAATGAAAAGTCTCTATATAATTTTTTAGATCATGCATTATGATTCATCATTATTAACTTGTTTTTTTTTAAATATTTATAAAATAGCACGCCCTACTATCGAACAAATGATTAATAATATATAAAATATTTTTATAGTAATTATCAATATTTTAAAAATTAAATTAATTATTAAATTAATAAAAATCTTAATCTACAATGTAATAATTTAATCGTAATTCGTAATTGAACCGAGTTATCGTAATACTAAAATTTTATATACAGACACGTTTCTATCTCTTGTAACGTTGTTTATCAATTATTGAAATAATAATAAAAAAAAACACTCCAAAAAAGTGGGCCCCTATTTTAATTCGATGCATCCCCATCCTATGCTTTTATTGCTCCATGTGCTGTTTCACATGATTTTAGATCCTCTGCTTGGCACTCTCGGCCTGGCACCTGCTTACACCTTTAGCGGCGGTTTTTTCCGCAGCTAAAGTGTATTTTAATATTATTGCAACGAATATTACTGCTGCTATAACTGTTGTTTAAATAATTAATTTAAAAAATTTATAGTGGCAATACTTTTTGTTGCAAGAAATTTTAGCAGCGAAAAAAACCGCCGCTAAAAGTGGCAGGTGCCACGGACAGAGTGTCAAGCAGAGAATCCGGACGCGTTTCACATTGGCTTCGTGCGTGAATTATTTAATACTAAATATATTTTTATTATAAATTTTGCTAATCACTATTTTTAAATTATTCATTAAAAAATTTATGATTGGTTGATAAAATTTTTTAGTATTAATTTTTTTATAAATTTTAAATAGATAAAATATAAATTACTCTCTTAAATTTTAATCTATGTCTATAAAACTTTCTTAACTTTGTTATTTGACCAATAACCTTTTAAATTCTTATTTATGTATAAAAAACTCTAAATTCTAAAGTTTATTGACACAGATTTAAATTACACATTCGAAAGGCTATAATTGTCAATTCCAATTTTAATCATTTTTCTAATTACAAATTTAGACTTTTTCCCGCGCACACGAACGATTAACATAGATAGTTTGCAGCCATAGTCGCATGAAACTTGTGCTGTTGCGTTTTCATCGTCGGAAGAGCCTTGCCATTGCTGGAAGAGCGTTGCCGTTGCCGGACGAACGTCGACCAGCCAGAAACACGCCACCGCTGCCTCATTTGCCAATTGTGTTGGAAAGGAAAATTTTCCATTGTGGTGGGTACGTAGTTTCAAATTTGAAAATAGAAATTTGTAGATGCAAGGGTTTGAGTTTAATTGTGATGATTGTAAATTATAGTTGTTTTGGAGTTTTCTCAAAATCATAACGTGAGATTATATATTGGTAAAAGACATTGAAACAAAAGTGAAAGAAGAAACAGAGGATGTAATCTCTACTTCAACTTCACTTACAATAGTACATGATTCACATGGTGACCGTGATGCATATTCAGTGCTTTGTGTCATACTTTGCATGTTTTGTGTCATAGATGCAATCACACTATAACAGAGGATGTTTACAAAATTTTGTGAGATGTGGTTCCATTCTTGTTGCTTTGCTTTAAAGTGAAAATGATTATTTAATTTATTTATTTTGGCTATGGATTCATGAGTCTCAAATAGTAATAAAAAAATGCTTATAGAAGAATAAGATACAAATATTTGAATAAATTGGTTTGATAATATATAAATTGGACAGCAGTAATAATAATATTATTGTCTATGTCTATGACTCTGTTTTGATAAAAGTACATAATATTCTTTCACAGATGGTGATCACAAAATTTTGTTTTATTATTTTACTTTTCGATTTTAGTTTACTATATTGTGGTCTAGGGTGCGTGAGTAATTTCTTACAATTATGTCTATTCAAAGTGATTTTCTTACATTAATTACTATTATGTTTATTTTACATGAACATTTTTTCTTTACTTACATGTAGGGCCTTCGAATAAGTACCAAAATAAGTTGTCTATTCAAAGAACTTTTGATAAATATTAAAAAGGAGATGCTTTTTTGGATATTTTTATATCTTCGTATAACATTTATAGTGGATTCTAGTTTTATTACTTTTGCAGTTAAAATACATATAACTATAAGAAATACATTTCATGAAAAACATGTTTATTGGAAACTCACCAACAATCGGTACATATTACAAAGGTGATGGAATTACATTTCATTAAAAATGTATGTTCATTACAAACTCATCAACAAAGGTGATAGAATGACTTGACAACAATCATTACATATAAAAACATCTTAGTAACTCAAACATTATATAAAATATATTACAATCAAATCTGACACCCTAATTGCTATAAAACATTCCAACAACATCAGCAAAATTCTCTGCCCTCTTTACATAAACATCTTAAGGGTTTAAGACCGAAAGGAAAAAAGATGAGAATGTTTAAGAGCTTTTGACTAACCTTAAGAGATAGGTTCTTCAAGCAAAGAACATATTTTAAATTAGGTACTATTAATATTAGATACTACCTTGTAGAAATCATCAATACTAGGAAGTACACATTCTCTCTATTAATCCCTGCATCTAGAACATATTAGATACTACCCACTCATCAAATAATTAATGAAACAAAAATTTTTTTTTTCTCTGAATAATCTATTAAGGAGATAAATAATATTTTAAATTTAAAAGTAAAAGTTTGTCATACCTAATAATGCATCTCTTTTTTCTAATATTACACTTATCTTATCAGTATAAACAATATCACATATCAATTATATTTGAGTCTATATTCTAATTTTTCTATCGGATTTGTCTAGAATCAAAGTGAAAATGACAATAAAAGAGCTGAGTAATACTATTCCAATAGGTGAATTTCTCCCTCGCAAATCCATGTCAGATGCGACTTTGGATCCTCTGCAGTAAGCTCTTGGCTGTATGTCTGCTGTGCTTTTAGCGGCGATTTTTTCGTTGCTAAAGTGCGTTTTAATATTATTGCAACGAATACTATTGCTGCTATAACTTTCATTTAAATAATTAATTTAAAAAAGTTATAGCAGCAATAATATTTGTTACAAGAAACTTTAGCAACGAAAAAAACTGCCGCTAAAAAGCACAGCAGACATACAACAGAAAACTTATGGCAAAGGATCCGGACTCGTCAGATGCTGCTGCCTGCTGCTACCCACGAGTATATAATTACAAAACTAGCTTATCATGGTTGCCTGCATATCATTTTTGTGAGTATGATACTTTTACTAGTCGAGTCTTGTACTATTTTTTATCTTTTCATTCATTTATTACTATGAAATTCAATTTCCAATTTCCTCAAATTAAATGTTCTTAAATTTTAGAACCACCTTCTACAATGCTTGAAAGATGTTGTTGCCTTCTAAATACTCTGTAAAGGTTCCTGCTTATTGCTGTCTTTTCAGAGCATGCAATATATGTTCAATCTCATGTTACTTCTCATATCAGTCTACTCATTGACGAAATCAGCTATATGTCATTCTAGCAGCCAACCTAGAATCCATTAAAAGTAGAAGATCTGAAGCCTGGCCACAAAGAAAATCCTTGAAACAATATTTGTGACTGCAAATATATTTTGTTTTCTCCTTTTACACACAACATATCCTTTGTGGCCAATGAAACTTGATATACAACTAAAAAAATCTTCTAGATCAATCCCAACCTTTACAATATCCTAATTGGACACTATTTTATCATATACAATTAAATAATGACAGTAAAAAGGATAAAATAGAAAGAGAATATTTCAGTCATAACAAGGTCAATCTGCATTATTATGGATTTAACTAAATGTTTTTTTCATCTCCTTCCTGAACTCAGTTTTGTCATTACACAAGTTTAATTTCTAATGTATCTATACAATTTTTCAGTTGGAGATGACTGTGTCAATAGATATATAACTAGCTCACCTCACACAGATTACTTCTGAACATGATTTCATTTTTTCGACCTCTGAATAATTTCCTCTGAAGGAAGTTCAATCATAGCTACTACATGCTCTTACTCTGGCTTCACATTTGTAGCAAATCAGTTTGTGAATAGATGTAGAGTTAATAACTAATCAAATATAGCTTCATTGAACATAGCACCCTGCCTCTCAAAATAGAAAATAAAGAGAGGAAGAATGAACTAGAAAGGAGATACCAAATTAGCAGTGTTTAAACCATAACAAATTGGAGAAAAGCAAATCTGTATATACACACATACACAAGAGTAGTCAAAAATGAAAAGGTAGAATACACAAATAAGTAGTGCATCAGCATCAATTTTTAATCTCATGGGAACATAACATGAGAGTTAAAAATAGAGTATTCTCCAAAGAGAGTGACTAGATATGAAACATTGAAGTAAGCATAAAATTCATTTTTATCCTCTTAGAAATATTATCAAAATTGATTTCTTCCAAGACATGCAAAATAGTCTTGTCACTTCTCTCTACTTACTTTGTTGCATCTTAAGGATAGTCAAAATAAAAGATTTGGCAAATACAATAGCTACTACTCTTTTTAATCCCTTAAAGGCGTTTATAAAAAGTTCTGGAGGTAAAGTCAATGGCCACATATTTGATCATGGTTTCACACTCATCTAGTTCTTGAGGCTTTCACCCAGAAAATGCTATCACACAAAATGATTGTAGCAGTTTTAATTTAGCTGTAAGGTAAAAGACACCATGTTCAGTTACAGAATTTAAATCCTAATGCTTTTGTCGTTTTACTTTCAATCAAAGCAAAGATATTTAAAAAAATCTAATGTATTGGACCTCCACTCTATTGATTTCTTATTTTTCAGAAAAATTACAATTCAAGATATGTGTCTATAACAGAAACCAATCAGAACAAAACCCATCATTAATTATGAAGTATGGACAACTAAAAAAAAAGGAGTATAGCAGTGTTTCCTAATTGAATATATTGCAGTATAGCAGCATGGTAAAATAAAAGCGAAGAAAAATTTCCAGAAAACTAACCCCTCAACGGCGACGGAAGCCTCACCAATCGCTGCGTCGCATTCTTCCAACTTCAGCACAGTATTAACTACAGTCGCGTTCTTCCAATGTCGCTTTCTCACCTGTCTTCTTCTGGCGATGATGACGGTAGTGACAGTAGTCCGTTTGGCATGGGTGAAACGCGGTGGGTTTAGAGTCTAGAACGTCGAGTCTGGAGTGCGATGTGTTTGGACAATTAAGAAAAAATGATTAAATTTGAAATTGACAAAAATAACCTTGCCTATATGTGACTTAGATCTTGTGTGTCAGTACCCTTTTTATAATTTGTGATTTTTTTACAATAAGAGTTTCAAGGGTCATTAGTTAAAGAAAAAAGTTCAAGGAGTTTTACATACACAGATCAAAATTTAAGGATGTATTTTATATTTTACTCATTTTAAATTATTAAATACTCTATAAATTAATCGCAATTTTTTAAACAAAATCTTTTTATTATTTTAGTAATTAAGAACTTATTTTATAAATCATTACAATGTCATATAATGTTGATGTCTTGAAAAATTATTTATATTATAATAATTTTGAAGTTATTATTGGTATTTATAAAATTATATATTATAAGAAAAGAAAATATAAAAATAAAAATAATAAAAATTACAATAAGTAAAGATTTAAATTTAAATTTTATTATTTAATTTATTATTTTAAAATATAATAATAATAATTTTATATTATATTTTAAAATTTAAAAAAATAACATACATTTTTATATATAGGAAGCTTTTAGTATAATATATTACTTTTAAAAGGAAAAAATTTTAATTAGTTTATAGAGAAAATTAGTATGTTTCTGTGAGTGTGAGTGGGCTAACCTAACTGAATGAAATACAGTTAGGAGAAAAGTATGTGTGTATGTGCGGTTGGTAGTGGGGCCCACTCTTCAATTAGTTCAGGTCACATGTTGGGTGCACCAAACAACCAAACAACTTTAATGCACACATACTTTCCATTTTTGCATAGTATACTGTATGTGTTTTTCACAAACTTGTAAGACATTAGTGTTATTTCAGTACAGGTGGCAAGCAAGTACGGTACGATTTAAAAATGAGAGATGTTTACATTTATACATTCATTACTAATATTCAATTAAATTTTTTTATTTTACATGGATAAATTCATATATTATAAAAAATTTTAAAATGTTTATTAAATATAATTAATTATTACAAAAATAAAATAAAATAATATATGTATCTAATTTTTTTTAAAAAAAGGATTCTTTCAGTATAATCTTTTTAAGTGTAAAAAAATAATGAAATGCTAAAGTAAAGTGAGAAAATGAAAAAATAAGACATTATTGCTGTTTCAGCACTTCAAAGTCTTCTGCACTTTAGAAATAAAATTATATTTTATGTTTGTTTAAGTTTTGATACTTTTAAGTTGAATTTCATTATATTATTGAGTTTAAAGATTCAAGTTAATGTTTTTTTCTATAACAATGTTAATATGATATCATTGGTTGACAAAATGTGAAACTTAAAGAAAATTGTAAAGTTTTTTTTTTTTAATAATTTAGTGAGTCAATCCGTCTAATCTTATAGTAGGGTTGATAATTTTTTAACTTGTTAAAAAATGGGTTAATGGCATCATGAGTCCATTTTGACAATTACAATTAGGTGGTCATAATATTGTTTTAATCCATTAGTATTTTATTATCATCTGTGATGCACAAATATGTTAATAACAAAATAATATTATATACTGATATACTTGTAAATAAATAACATTTACAAAAAAAGAGTTTTCAAAGATAATAAACAAAGGTTTTTTCAGAGTTGATTTTTACATATTTCGCAATTAACATGATAACTAAAAAGTTAAATTAATAATATTTATAAAATCATTTTATATACGTACTAATTGCTCAATCGTGTCAAGTCATCTCCTTTAAAATTTTAAATTGTTATGAGTTTTCTTGTATAGCTTTATTGCGATTATATGTCAATCTCATATGGATTCTATCTAATCTTAAATATATATTAGATAAAATATTCTTTAGATTTAGAAACTTGTTTATTTTTACTTGATTCCTCAAAATTGCCTCACCTAATTAAATAATTCTTTTAATATAGTAAAAATAAAATAAAATAGTTATATTACAAAATATAGCATACATCAATTTGTACTTCTGAAAATTTTGATTGCATGATTTCTTTCCCTAATCATCGAGATTTTTTTATACTAAAAGTTTCGTATGCACGCATAAATATGCATATTTTTTTTAATTTTTAAAATATGTTATAAAATAATTATTATTATAATTTTAAAATAATAAATTAAATAATAAAAAATTATTTAATTTATTCATTTATTATAATTTATTATTTTTTTATTTTCTCTCTCATGTGTCTTTATATTACATATTTTATTTTATATTTTATACTATAAAATACATTATTTTATGAAATCACTATAAGATAAATTCTAAAAATTTTAATGTAAGGAATAATCCTTCACATTTAAACTAAATAAATATTTTATCCACACGGTAGATCTTAACTTACTTATATCTTAGACACTTTCTAGATCTTAGATAATTATAAATAAGTTATAGTGAAATGTATAATTATCTCAATTCAAATAATATATTTTATAAGGTTGATCTTAACTTATTTTTTTAACAAGTGAATTATGAGGTTGTATTAACAAATAATCTATATTAGAATAATAATATATAAATTATTGTTATATTATGATGAAATAGTTTAATTTGCTTTAGAATATGTAAAAGTAAGTTAATCCTTATAAAATTACATGAAAGATATCAACTCATTATTTTAAAATGGCAAAAATAAATGCTAATTATGAAAATGAAGAAAAAGATCACCTCATAAGAAGGCAGAATCATAACAATTCCATGGTGATTTATTATCTTGTTTTGAAATACAGAAACTTACAATTTTATATTATTAATAATGACAGAGTTAATATTGATTGATTAAATTCGTTTTTTTTGGGAACAGTTAAAAATGAATGTTAATTGAGCTAGAAGACATGATTACTTATAAAAATAAATAATATTAAACCATTACATATCAATATTTTTATTACTTAATTATATTATAGTGACATTAGAATTTTTTTCATTGTTGAATTTTGAAATTATATATTATCTCATATGAAATAAAATATAATTTTTAAAAAATGTAATGTTAATTGAGTGAAAAAAAGAAAAAAAATTAGAGAGCATAAAGAAATTAAAATAAATGACATAAGAATGAAAAATTTTTCATTACTTAATTTTATTATTTTGAAATATAATAATTATATTTATTAAATTTTTAAAATTTAAAAAATTTAACATGCATTTTAGCTCATGCACGTAAAACTATTAGTATTAAATATGTTTTAAAAATCTCATTTTTACATCATCACCATATATTAATAATTCATGCAGTTTATGAAGAAATCAAGATCTGTCTTTATTTTTTTTCTTTTATATAGTGTGTTTCATATATGAGTAAAAAGAAAAAAAAATAGTAAAAATACGTGGCATCACAATAGCTTCTGGATCATGGATCAAGCTAGACAGTACTAACCAGGATCTATTCCAGACAGCATGCGATCCGATTTCGTTTAACTAACGCACTAAGGACAATAATAAAGTAAAAACCTACTGCTACTAGTGCTCATCTTGACGATTGTGTTCCTGCCTCTCTCCTAAGCTTTTTATTTTTCTTCTTCTTCATCTTTACTCTCACGGCACAGTCTCATTACCAGATTCAGATCGCTGCCCATCTTCATCGAGATTTGAAGCTGCTCCAGCGTCGCCAACCGCCGCTAGGTTAGAGTTCAAATTTATTTCGGTTTGTTGCATGAGGCTGACTCGAAATTAGCTGTTGGTGTTGCTGGTCTGAGCTGAGTTTGAATTTGAGCGTTAGTTCATCTACGTAATCATTTTATTCGTAATGACTCATTTGTTTGTTGATTACAAGGAGATTGTTCTTTGAAAGTATTGATTTCATTTAGATGGGCTTTTGAACCGAGAAATTACGAGTTTCTCTTTCATTCCTTTTTTTTTTTCCAGGGAAAGGGTGCTGAGGGTGTGATGTCAGATGTCGGAGTTATTGCTTAGAAAAAACAACACTTTAAAATGGGTTTGAGTTTGAATGGGGATTTGTTTAGATGACCAAGATATCTGACTTATGAGTGTGGGTTTTAGGTATTACCTTTGTTGAAATGACTTGGATGATCGTAGAATCGCTGATCTGTTGATAAATAAATTTTAAAAGAAAAAACCTTCTTGACTAATCTGGTTCATTTCTAAAATGAAATAAAGAACAAGGAGTTAGGTGATTGGGTTTAGGTTAGCTTTGGTGAGAGCATTCTGAATATCAGAGGCTTTAAGTTCTCCCTCGCCCTAATTTATCAGATTTTACTTTTTTTTTTTTTTACTGTTTTTTGGGGATCCCTGTGGGGAATTGGGGAAGTCTCCCCACGGGGAGCACCTCCATTGCCATCCCTACTTAGAACAAGATGGCACAAAAAAAAAGGTGCACATGCATATGTTAATTAGTGTAGGTGCATATCTACACATTAAGAAACTAGCTGAATTAATATGGTGGCTCAAATTAAAAGTTTCTTGGGTCCTTTTTACACATGCCCTTTTCATTTCCATCCTTAACAAATATATTTATGTATATCAACCATGCGTCAAGTTGAATATATAAAAACTATTATAACATCTCAGCTCAGATTTTATAACCTATGTAACTTTTTTAAACCATATAAAATGCCCCCCCTCCCCCCTTCTTTTTTTTTCTTTGTTTTATATGGGTCT
Organism: Senna siamea; assembly: GCA_031216115.1. Lineage (NCBI taxonomy): Eukaryota > Viridiplantae > Streptophyta > Magnoliopsida > Fabales > Fabaceae > Senna > Senna siamea. The sequence goes on from CM062356.1 coordinate 20,192,898, forward strand.
AATCAAATATCAAATATGTCTTGTAGCTAAATAGGTTGCATTATATGATTTATAATATAATATCATGAATAATTAAAGGAAATTGGAATGTACTGCCCTTGCAGGTGCTTAGTTAACTGTAAAATAAGCTTCCTCTATATAGGTTGACGAATCAATTTTATATATTTATCTTTCATGTGTAACATGGCTAATTAGTTATAATAATCAATAAAGAAAATGTCTCAGAATTAGTTATTTTTTTCATACACATTTGTATCATTGAGCGTTGTTGGCAAAAGGGAAAGTAAGCACATGAATTCCAACTACAATAAAGGAAAAAAGAATGGTACTAAACCTACATACTTGTACATGAATTCTGCCACCTATTTAGGAAGACGTGTTGTTTAGCCTATCACCATTGCTTACTTTGATTTGATAGTCTCTGTTCCTTATCTGCCAACTTGTGCGTCTCCCAATGACAAATTATTAATTAGTAGAAGATGCTTTTTGGCTGTGACATGGAAGAACTTATCTTTACTTACCTTCATCTGATTCTGTGACCAGGGAAATCATCTCCGGAAAATCTAATTCTTCATCCTATCCTAATGGACAAGAAAGATGCAAAGAGAGTGGTTGTTGTTGGAGGTGGTATTGCTGGTTCCCTCGTCGCTAAATCACTCCAGTTTGTTGCTCAAGTCACCCTCATTGATCCGTATGCTCTCATTTTAATTCTCTGCTATCTCCAAACTTCAATGCTCTTTTCCGGCTTTAAATTCTACTTATACTTAAAACCCATAACTTGTTTGCCCAGAATTTCAGAAGATTGGATTGGAATTTTGATATTTAATATATGTCTCTTCTGGCTGGCTTGATCCTCATACATTTTTCAGTTGACAGGCTTTATCATGTATTATGCACATTGGACATTTGTGTGAGGGGTGTGTTTGGCTTTAAAACCCATATTCTACTTGCATTTAGTTTCAAAAACTAGTCCATGGGAATCTTCAGTGGAAAATTCATGTCATTTGATATCCAGTTGGTGATTAAATGATGCATAAACCTCTTCATGGAGCTTCCTTGAGCATGATTGTCATTTTCAGTAAGCTGATTGTGAACATTTGAATTCAGGAAGGAATATTTAGAGATTCCATGGGCAAGCTTGAGGGCAATGGTTGAGCCATCCTTTGCAGAGAGGTCTCTGATCAACCATAGAGAGTACTTCACCAATGGTGACCTGGTTATATCCAGTGCTATCAATTTAACCGAATCTGAAGTATTAACTGCTGATGGCCATCAAATTCCCTATGACTATCTTGTTATTGCCTCAGGCCATGCAGATCCTGTCCCCAAAAGTATGATTGACAGACTTAATCAATATGTATCAGGTAAAATTTGAAAGTAAATATTTTACTAGAAGGGGAACAAAGAAATTTGTAAATTAAAACATTCTGCAAATGTGCAGTAAATAACCAGTCCCTCCACATAATTACTGCATTATATAGTTTTTGAGGAGAAAAAGTTATTGCCTTTGGACCATTGGAGCTGTTGTATAGCCATGGAAGATATTTTTGAAAACAAAGAATATGACTTTCTATTTCATTTGATATGCTTAGAACTATCTGGGGTCATTTTCTGGATGCAGCCATATCATGAATTGATAGTGATAATTGTGGGTTATGGCATTATGCTATGTGATTACAACAATTGTTTTATATAATATATTGAGTCATATTATACATTTGACCTAGTCAGCACGAGTCATGAAGTTTCTTTGCACTGTCAGAATGTGAGAAGATAAAAGCTGCAAATTCCATCCTGATTGTTGGAGGTGGTCCCACTGGTGTTGAGCTTGCTGGAGAGATTGCTGTTGATTTTCCTGATAAAGAGGTTACTTTAGTGCACAACGGTTCAAGGCTGATGGAATTCATTGGGCCAAAAGCTTCTGATAAGGCTCTAAAATGGTTTCAATCAAAGAGAGTTGACGTGAAGCTAGGGCAAAGAGTTGACTTGAACTCCATTGATGATGGAAACAAGATATATCAAACATCACAAGGAGAGACCATTGAGGCAGATTGTCATTTTTTATGCACAGCTAAGCCGCTCGGTACAGCATGGCTTAAGGATACTATATTGAGGAATGATTTGGATGCTAATGGGAGGATAAAGGTAGATGAAAAATTGAGAGTCAGTGGTCGGAACGACATCTTTGCAATTGGAGATATCACAGATGTTCCAGTAAGTGCTTTCTATTTCCAAGTTGAACAGCTTACTATAATTCTGCACATAACCACACCCACTGATATGAAAATTAAAAACTTACTCAGGGTGCTTTTTGATAGAAGTGAAAAGTTTTATGTGGGAAAAAGAACTGAAACTTTTAATGATGAAATCATGCACTAAATTTGTAATGTATGAAAATTTATTTCATATTAAGTTCTGAATGTGTATTATAGGAAACTATTGTGGTTTAAAAATTATATAAGGACAGGGTTGCTACTTAATGCAATGAGTGACCTCCGATATGCTTAATCTTTTCAGTACTGGTAGGTGTTAAACAATCACCACTAAATTATTCTCAGTGCTGAAGTGTTTCTTTTTTAGCACTGGACTGAGTTTCAAATAGGCTCTCCGTCTCCTTGCTCTTTGCTTCACATGTTTCATGTTATACATGTAGAGTCAAGAGTGTATTTGTTGGTTCTGAGCTAGGTTGGTAGATCGTGCTTAATTGCCTTAACTTGGAGCAGAGTTAAAACTTTACCTACTATTACTGAAAATATTGTTGTACTGTTTATGAAATTCGTTAACGCCCCTCCTCCAATTCTATTTTAAGGTATCTGCCTCCTTGTATTCTAGCCCCTTGTTTCTCCCGATCTGTTGACTAGAGGCTTCACTGTCTGTTTGTACTGTATCTTTCATGGTTGGCTTTTAGTTCTTTGCAGTGACTTAGTTGGGGAAGAGCGTATTGTCCCAAATCCTCCAGTCTAGAGACTCAAATATATTGCGGACACATGTACTCAAATAAATTGTTTCTATGCTAAAAATTGGTCGCGTTTTAATATTATGTCTCTTTGCAAGTGAACCTGATGGGAGCTTCTTTGATGGAAATCTATACAACAGGAAATCAAACAAGGGATTTTTGCACAAGGCCAGTCAGGAATCGTTGTAGATAACATAAAGCTGTTGATGAAGGGAGGCAGAGAAAGTAAGATGAAAACATACAAGCCACATTCAACAATGGCTATTGTTTCACTGGGGAGGAAAGAAGGAGTGGCACAGTTACCAATCATCACAATCAGTGGAAGAATTCCTGGCCTGATAAAATCTGGAGATTTGTTCGTTGGGCAAACAAGGAAGACAATGGGACTTAAACCTTAAAAAGTTATAAAAGCTCAAATTTATATAATGAATGATGTGTCTACGAAATAATTCAGCTCCTGTCATATACTTTCTATGCAAGGGTTGTATTGTGAACGGTGTGTATATAGTGTGTGAGTGGGAAGGAGGATTTTGGAGCGTTTACTTGTTTTGAATACAATTGATCCCCACTCATTACTCTCTTGTATCAAACTCGTTCAGTTTCCTTAACCTATCTTATATCAAACTCATTGGTTTCCTTTGCACTTGGCATTATTGGGTGTAATAATCTGATTTTTAAAAATAAATTAAATTAGGTAAAATAAATTTAAATTTTGTTGAAATTGAATTAAGCATATATTTTTAAGCTTGCGGTTAAAATTTGAGAATTTTTTAGAGTAAAAATTTTATTTGATAGAGAAAATTTGATCTGGTTTCAGAAATTTAGCAGATAATTTAGAAGGTTTAAAATCTTCAAAAGATTTTTAAATTCCTTTCATATGAGCTTATATTCTTGCCTAGATCGGAGAATGTATCCAAAATTTATTCCGAGTAAAGCGAGAAAAGACTAAAATATCTCTAAAGGTCACAAAATCTCAAAACTTTATAATTTTCTCTCATTTTTCCTTTCCTCTCTCTCCTCTTCGCACACTTTCTCTCTCTTCCCTCTCACTTTTGCACACCACCGTCTAGCCGTCGGAACTGCCATGCTGCGCCGTCACTGAACCCCGCCAATAGTGCTGCTCGTCATCGCTGACCTCCAGCAGCCATTCTCGACCATCGACGGACATCACAACGGCTGAAAACAATCGTGTTTCCTTCCGTTGCCATTTCAAAGCCTTGCCGTGATCTCTATCGTCCGACGCCGTCCGACCACACCGCCGCCACCATCAGCTAGCTTGACCTGCCAGCTTCCTTGGCTAGCTGTCAGCTGGTGAAACGTTGCTGCCACGCGCCGTGAACGGAGGAAAACAACTTCAACGATTGTCGCCTTCTTCGCCAAAAAATCACAGTTAAACTGCCGAGTTTCGTCGAATAGACCCTAGATCCGGCATCCTAGAGTTTCGGGCTACATGTTGGAGTATATTTTGACCCTAGCCGTCGTGCGCCGCCGTGCTCTGCCGTGCACCATTGCTGGAGTTGTTAGAAAGTTGCCATAATCAAATTTCGAGCTTTCGAAACCCCCGGTACAATTTAAAATACTCGAATTTGATGTTTTCTTATTGAATTTGACTCTGAACATGTTTAAGGATTACATTTAAGGATTACACTAACCTAGAAATTAGATAAATTAATGTAGCAAAGCATAACTGAAAAGAAAACCCACCTAAGAATTGAATTGTTTTTTCAGGAAACTAATTGGGACCAATTGTCAAGGAAAAAGGAAAATCTCAACTCGAATAGGAGCAAACGGTAAAAGGTAGAGTAATTTACACTCCCTTAAACTTTAAATTGACGTTGTTAATGACTGTTTTAAGTATAATTGTATTTAATGGGAATATGTGTTGAAAATATATATGAGTATAGACAAATGCTTATGTATTGAGAATGTTTGTTGCATGTTTGATAAAATTGGCTATTGGAATTATATGCCATAGGAACAGACTAACTTAAGATGGGTATTTAATAGCCGATATGGGACGACCGTTGAATATCCTTTATGCAGACGGTTTTACAAATTGAATTGTTCTTAATTAGATTGGTCTGTATCTGTTAGGAATTATTCGTTAAACTAGGACAACCCTATGATAGGTTCAAGGCGTATAAGGGGGGATAACCTATACGGGGTAACGTTTTGGTTTAATTATAATATCCTATAACCTTGAATATTGGTCGGCTATGTGTATATATTTATGTATAAACTGTATAAGGATGAGAATTAATATTTTTGCACATTCTAGGGAACGCCCTGAATGTTGATTCTCACCCGGTCCTTGAGTGAGTAATTGGTGTTACGGATCACACTCACAATATATGCTTGTTTTCGGGTGATTGGTGTTACGAATCACACCAAACCAAAAATCATGTTTTTTGTTAAAATAACATGCAATTGAAATGAATAATAAATAATCACATGAGACTTGTGATAGATGAGTATATGAAAATCCTCAGGTATGATTTTAAGTAAAAATTTTAGTATAATTTTTCAGAATAAAGATAATATGCTTGTTATATTATTTTATATCAATTTTTCATACTTTTTAAATTTTAAAGTATTTAGTAATTCACATGCGTTTAAATCGAATTGGGAATATGTTTTTTGTGCGTTGTCACAGCTGATCATTCAACTATTTTATAAATGTTTAATTGTAAATTTTTTTTATTGAGATTTAACTATCTCATGAAGTATTTACTTAGATAACTAGGAATAGAAAATGCCTAAGAGATAGCTGGGCAGAAGAAGGATATCAGGACGATGTTGTGGCATAGAATTAGACTTAAATTTGTGTATATATATTTGTATTGTTAGTTTTTGATCTTATTGGTGAAATTACTGGCTGTATATACTATTTGGACTGATTGTATAAAAAGGGAACGTCCAATTTTTAAGAAAAATTTTATCAAATTTTTGGTAGAAAGATGATTTAGGAGAATGGTTTTGTTTTAAAATGAATTTGATGGATTATAGTTTTTATTGATTGATGTATTAATGAATTTAGTACTCTAAAATAGTATATCTAAATTATATTTAAATAGTTATTAAAATTTATATTTTAGAGCATGTTATAATTTACAATGTGATAATAAAAATATTGTATAAAATTTAGAGTTGAGTAAAATCTAAATAGACTGTAAAAAAAATTTATTTAACTTATACTCAATCAATAATAACTTTCTGATATTCTTTGACATAAAAAAAATAAAAAATTTATTTAAAATTTTATATACTTTCGCTATTTTAATAAAAAAAAATTGTTACATTGGGTACATTATTGAGTTGTTTCATTTGAGAACTTCACCAATCTTTTGTAGTGCATAAGAGCAAAGCTACCCAAAACTAAAATCAACCATTCTTACACTCATTTCATAAAGATTATCATCTTTCCATTGTTATAGTTCTCAAACCTCAAGTCTTCTAACTCCCAAATCTAACTGTGTAAGATAAGATGAAGACAGAAGATTTAAAGGTGATACGATACCACCAACTCCAGAGGGTACTTTAGCTTTCCAACCATATAATCAAAATAATCAAATTAAAGTTATTAGCTTTAATCCCACGAATGTACCCAAATAATGCCAAGAGTAAAGATTAAGGATGTAATCCCATTCTAGAACAATCTGAAATGCTTTCTAAAATAAAAGCTCCCAACTCATTGACAGTTGGTACGCCCGACACAGCTGAGAGATTGTCCAACAAAATACATGATGAATCTGCAACTGTAATGAGCTTTCCGGGTCATCATGTATAATTATATATACACACACGTATAAAAGCACAATTTGAAGACGAAGAACATAAAAAAATTGAGTCGTCCCTCTAGAAGGAAGATAAAAATAATTTTTTTTCCATTAGCCAAAATACTGATGGAAGAGATAGATCATGTATCCCAAATTGATACAAAATCAGTTTCTCCGGAAGTGTGGTAGGAAGAAAACTTGAAGTCGGAAATGGAATTTTTCCTTCGGTTCAAAGGGTGAACGAGAAGAAAGACAGATAAGAAGGTCCTAGAAATTGATAGCCAGCTAGCTCGCTTAATCAAAAAGCTCAAAAGGAGGGTTCGGATTTTTTATATTTAAAAATAGTACATTTTTTTGTATTAAAACAAAGAATAAAAAATTTATTTAAATTTTAATTTATTTAAAATAGTTTATTATTAGTATAGATTTCTTAATTTTTGTATATTTTTTTTAAATATAAAAAATACATTATTTTTTAAATATAAAAATTTAAATTTGTAAAAGTGCCATTTGCCGTTCCCACTCCAATTCTTTTGAGCGCCCAATTAAACAAAAAAGAAAACCTACGAGGATTCCCGTTAGGTAAATAATCATGATCAAATAGATAACTTGGGTTGATTATTTTTTTTAACAAAAATTATAAACTATTATAATACTTTTCTTTTTTCTTGGCCGTCTTATTTGAATATGTTGTGGTTAGGGATTTTTGACTAGCAATAGCGAGTAAGAGCTGAATAATGCAGCCAAATGTTATTTCAGTAGTAAAGTAACGATCAAATGTCCATTTTTTGGGGTGTTCATATTTTATTTATCCATTTTAAATTTCAATGTCTTCCTCTTCCTGTAATAAAAAATTGTTAAGGGAGAGACGAAGGAGTAGCAGCTAATGCAGACTGTAAAGCGGGTAGGATGCAGTGATGATTGATGCAAACAGAATTCATACGTAGTTGACCTGTATGTATGTATGTTCAAATTGTACGTCAACAATTGGTTTATAATTTTCAAATATATTAGAGCATAGAGATGCTTTCTTACGCAACGACCTCCTTATTCTATTTATGCTGCTTCATGTCCTTCCGTGAACAGAGAGCTATCACCATTATTGGAAAGTAAAATTGAGCAGAATTACACAAAGCATCCATCAGAGAAAATGGGGAAGAAAGTTGTCATCGTAGGAGGCGGTGTTGCCGGTGCCCTCCTCGCTAAAACTCTGCAAAATCACGCTGATATCACCCTTATTGATCCGTAAGTTCCACTAATTCAATGGTCTTTCTCAAGTTGTTAGTGATAAATGATCCCCTTCTGCATACAACTTTCCCCATATAAATAGATTAGGATTTTCTCAATTTCTTAAGTGGGTCTCTGAATATATCTCTCTTTATTTCTTTCTTCTTGTTTGCGTTGCGCTAATTGAATGCTAATGAAGGCAGGAAGGAATATTTTGAGATTCCATGGGCAGGTTTGAGGGCAATGGTTGAGCCATCAGTTGCAGAAAGGATAGTGATCAACCATAGAGATTACTTCAAGAAAGGAGATCTTGTGACATCCAGTGCTGTCGGTATAACTGAAACTGAAGTCTTCACTGAAGATGGTACACAGATTCCTTATGACTATCTTGTTATTGCAACTGGCCACACAGAGCCTGTTCCTAAAACTAGGGCTGAAAGAATCAACCAGTACAAAGAAGGTGAGCTTTTGAGGCTAAATTCTGATCTATACTTTGAATTGAATTCTATGTTGTGTAAACAGTTTGACTTTTGAGGTGTGTGAACGGCAGAAAACGAAAAGATAAAATCTGCAGAGTCAATTCTGATTGTTGGAGGGGGACCTACTGGTGTTGAACTTGCTGGGGAGATTGCTGTTGATTTTCCTGATAAGAAGGTGAGTGTGGTGCACAGAGGAACAAGGTTGCTGGAATTCATTGGGCCTAAGGCTTCTAAGAAGACATTAAGCTGGTTGAAATCAAAGAACGTTGAAGTGAAACTGGAGCAATCTGTGGATTTGAACTCTGTTTCAGAAGGAAATAATGCATACAGAACTTCAGCTGGAGAGAGCATTGAAGCAGATGTTCATTTTCTTTGCATAGGTAAACCACTTAGTTCAGCTTGGCTCAGAGAAACTCTGTTGAAGGATGACTTGGATGGTGATGGAAGGATCAAGGTTGATGAGAATTTGAGAGTCAAAGGCCGAAACAACATTTTCGCAATTGGTGATATTACTGATGTTCCAGTAAGTGCTAATAAATTAGCCATATCTAAGTTGCTTTGTGTTTTGCATCCCATGTGTAGATTGTAGAGTGTTAGATACCCCTTCAAGTCATCTAGGGATTAAAAAATTGGAGTTGCAGCATTGAAAAGTCTTATCTTTAATAAAACAACATTTAATATATACATATATAAAAGTCACAAGTAAGCATAAAGAATTGCTAATTGAATAATTTTTGGTTCTTAGGACTGAAGGAAATCTATGTGGTACAGGAAATCAAGCAAGGAGTGTATGCAAACAGTCAGGCTCAAGTGGTTGCAAAGAGTTTGAAGGTATTAATAGGTGGAGGAAATAAACTGGGAGTTTACAAGGCACAGCCAACAATAGCAATTGTTTCACTTGGAAGGAAACATGGGTTGGCACAGTTCCCATTCATTACATTGCTTGGGAGACTCCCTGGCTTCATCAAGTCTGGAGATTTGTTTGTGGGCCAAACAAGAAAGAATTTGGGATTACCACCTAAGTAACTTGTTTGGTGTTGTCTTGTGTGTAGTGTACAGATTTGTTTAAACTCTTCTCTCATACTCACTACTGTCATATCCAGCTTGATTGTATATTTTCTTTGCTTTCAGTTTGTCATCAACCAAACCAATGTTGTCTGTAATGTTTCTCAAGAGTTTTGATATTGCGATGTGGTGTCTTTGAAGATGAAATTGTATGTTTCAGTCAGTTCATTTCATTTCATCTAGTTGGGTTAGTCTCTGTCAGATATTTTATATTCTCTATGTATTTACTCTCTTACCAGCCTGTCCTGATCAAACTTTTACAAGTAAAGAGAAATCGTGAGCTAATGATTTTACCTTCTCTGTTTTTGCTTTATAATTAATTATTTGTGATCTAGAAACGAAAATTCTAGAATCAAAATTTAACAAGAACGGCAGCAAAATACGACGACGGATGATGCCAATCTGAAAACGCTTTATTACTGCAAACGGATCTTTAGCTCTGAGGAGAATCCTACTAATTGCAAAGATACCCAACACCACATCAATCAGTCTTTTCATGTAGTCATTAGAGATTATAATTTCAAAACCAAAGAAGTATACATATACATACGTATATATAGAAATATATATATATATATATATATATTCCAGATTTCACCCAGTGGCCTAACTAATTAAAGCCTTCATGCTCTGTTCAATTATCTGGGTACGGCTTAACAGTCGCAGATCATGATTCATGACTACTTTTACCTTAGCCTACTAGTACAAGTGCTAGTATAAGGTTAGAGGAACAACGTTTGCAGTAGTAGACACGGTCATATATATTGGGAAGGACATATATCCCAAAAAGATTTGCAGATACCAGGGAGGAAAAGAAGAAAAGAAAAATGGCAATACTACAGAGAGGTTGAGTGTATTGGTCCAAATCTATATTAAATATTAAATATTATTATTTATTAAATATTATTATTTTATTAAATAGAAAATCAAGAGGAGTTTATACTGTGAATTGGAGTCCAGATGCAAAACATATTACAGTGAGCAACAAGATAGTTGCTGATGGATTATAAAATATTAGGTATATTATTATCTCCCTTTTATTGATGATTTAATTGTACAATTTTTTTATTTTATTATTAAAATTTAAGTTTTTAAAAATTTCAAATAAGTTATAATTTTATAAATAAGTTTATTTTAACCCAATTTTAATTTATTAATTTCTTAAAATTTTTTTATGAATACTATTAATTTTTTTGAAAAAAAATAATGACTTAAATTTGATCTCTTTTTATGTTTATAAGAATTACGTTGATTAAATATATTATTATAGAAACTAGATACTATTAAGTTCTTTTGGTTAAGTAATTTTTTATTCTTTTATCAAACAATTTTAAAATTTGCAAATTTTTTTAACAAATGAGATTATCTTGACCGTGTGAGAATATTTAAATCAAATTGAATTTTGTTGTCAGTTACCTTTTAGTTTTAAAACAGAGGAAAGTAATTTTTATACCAGAAGAAGGGATTGTACTATTAAATTATATGTGAAACCTATTAAGTTGACTTTAACAACACTTAACATATATATATATATATATATAGATTTACCTCATAATGACGTATTGTATAATCTAAAATCCAGCACTTGTACTTTAAGTATTTTCCTATTTTTGGCATCATCCATGAAGGAGGAGTTTTGCAAATGAAGATGGCAGGTCACTGCCACATAAGAAGGCGCTGTGATTGCGTGAGCTGAGATGAAAGCGCCGTAATGGTGGCCGTAGCTGTTTGTCATAATAATAATTAAATCTATGCTATATATATTTACTCTTCTAATTTAATCATTTCCTCACAAGATGGCTGCATCTGCAATCATTTTAATTCCCTATTACTCTCACTCTCACCCCTATAAATATGCTGTTATATGCTTCCCTTCTCATATAATACCTCTCTCTCTCTCTCTCTCTGTTTGTATGCAAAACTGGAAGCTCTGTTCTAATCAATGGCCTCCAAGTCCATCCTTGCCTGTTTTATTTTCCTGGCCCTTCTGTACTTGCTTCTCATAAGAGAGCCTTCTGGTTTGTCAATATTTCTCTTCGTAGAATCAGTTTCCACTTGAAATTAATATAACTGAAACCCTTGTTTTGGTGGCAGCAGATTATTACAGCACTACTGCGTATGAACAAGGCCCTGGTGCTAAAGCAGGTGGTCTCAAGGTGGCTCCAAGCAGGAAGGTCTGTCACTCTTTTTTAGTTTAGATTTCGATCTAGCATTCACAAACACACACACACACACACATATACATATACATATACATAATATAATACGTCACCTCAAGAAGATTCACATAGATATGTATCAGCTTGCGGAGGTGCTTTATTCTTTGAAGGATGAGAAAACAACTTCTTGGGATCATATTCATAGACTGCATGGTTCAGCATTGAGGAAAGTTCCTTCGGGTCCAGACCCTCTGCACCATAACGGAAGCAACCCCAACAAGCCTAGGACCCCATAATCATCACTAGAAGCAGAATGCAGAATACAATATATTATATATGTCAGCTTGTTTCCAATATAGTTCTCTTTGTTGATTAAGTAATGCAAGCATAAATTTTTGTATCATCATCATCATCATCATCATCATATCACAAGGCAGGGCCATTATTTCTTATTTGAACCAAAACCCGTTGAGCAAACGAAAATTGAAGAGGATTTAGCCAACTAAAATCAGTAAATAATGATGCTGAGTTAGGAGAAAAGAGAACAGACATTTATTCATTTATTTATCTTTCTATGTTTGACATTGAATGGTTGTGGAAGATTCTTCCGAGCCATAAATGAACTGACCAAAATAAGAATCTAAAATTTGGCAATAAATAAATAAGCAACGAGTGAGTGACATGATATGTCTCTTTTCACCAAGGTACGACAAAAATGTGCAGCTACAGCATACAGGCAAGGACCCTTCTATACAATAACTAATGTTGTGCCAACTCTGTTCTCTAAAAGTATATATTCTAATGATGACGATGATCTTATAACTCGTAAGACTTGACAGTAATGACGACGCTCATATTACTTTATTGTATTCACATTTGGCATTCCCATCATTTAATGGTTACATCTTGGATTTATATATTAACTTTTTTCGTTCATAATCAACCTTGAGCTAATTCTGTTCTCTAATGTATTTATACTCAAGTGAATCATATTAATTTATTCAACATGTATTCACATTTGATACTTTTACATCAATTTTTTATTTTATTTTTAAAATTTTTTACAAATAATTTTATTCTTAAAAATTTTAATTAGAAATAATTTTTTATTATGATATAATATTATTTTTAGAAGTAAATACTAAATTTTTAATAAAAAATTTAAATTAGTATTTATTAAAAATTTTATTAAAAAATTAAATAGTAATTGAGGGGAAAAATGTTATAATTTGTTAATATGTATATTTTTATTTAATATTTAAAAATTATTAAAATTTTATTTATATTTTTAAGATTTATTATCAAATGTTGTGGTAATATTTTTTTTTAATATTTGAGTGACATTAAAATATAAAATGAAATTAATTATAAAATTTTAAAAATAAAATTAAAAATTAATATAAAATTTAGAGATATAAAATAATTTTTTTTAAAAATAAATTAATTATTTTATTAATAATATTGCAGGAAATTTAATAATTATTTTTAACTCACTAACTATTAAATTTTTGTCAGTTATTGTAGATGTTTTAAGAATTAAAGAACTAAAAACTTGTATTTTCAAAATTTACAAAAGTATATAATTAAAATATGTAAACCCTCGTAAAAATAATCCTCCTGTGTTTTCTTAGGAGATTGTTATTATTTTGTTCTATGTGATAATGCCACTCTGTTTTCTGATTCAATGCCTGCACATCAAAAACTTGTACCTTTGTATGCTTCCCTTCTGGATGCTTGCTACGCCACAAAACGCTTGCGGAATCTGAAACTAATCCACGCGCGTACTGTTATTCTAGGCATTTCTAGCCATGACTTCATTCGAACCAAGCTCGTATCTTGCTATGCTTCTTGTGCCCAGTTGCAACAAGCCTATGTCCTCTTCTCCTTCACCAATCGCCAATCCACTTTCCTCTTCAACTCCCTCATCAGAGCCTATTCATCTCTCAATTTATTCATCGAATCCCTCTCCATCTTCCGCCACATGCTTCTTGCGCTTAAACCCCTCGATTGCCATACATTAACCGTGGTGCTTAAATCTTGCGCCGCTCTGTCGGCTCTTCGGCTTGGCCGGCAAGTCCACGGAGCAATTGTTGTCAATGGGTTTGCCTCAGATTTGGGCAATTCAAACGCATTGATAAGTATGTACGCTAAATGCGGTGATCTAGTGAAAGCACGTAAAGTGTTTGATAGAATGTCGGAAAGAAATGGGGTTACTTGGTCGGCGATGATGGGGGGTTATGGAATGCATGGCAGCTTCAGGGAAGTGTTTGAGCTGTTTGATAGGATGGTGGAGGCAGGAGAGAGGCCAGACAGTATGACTTTTACTGCGGTTTTGACGGCATGTAGTCATGGTGGTCTTATAGAGAAGGGAAGGGAATATTTTGAGATGATAGAGACGAGGTTTCGGGAGAAGCCAGGGCTGCAACATTATACGTGCATGGTGGATATGTTAGGGAGGATTGGTCAAGTGGAGGAAGCTGAGAAGCTAATTTTGAGAATGGCGGTTGAGCCTGATGAAGTTTTGTGGAAGGCTTTGTTGGGGGCATGTACAACTCATGGCAAGGTTGAGATAGCTGAGAGTGTGGCAAAGAAGGTTTATGGGAAGGAACTAAGTGTAGCGTCGTCATCGTGATTTAACCTGTGTTTGGCTACGTGCGTGTAGATAGGTATAACGAGTAATGAGCGTAAAAGTAAATTTCAGAGATCGAATAACTAAAGCATGCTTCTGAAGGCATCTCCTACTGGAAAGGTATGCTTCTTAAGGGTGACGGGGTTCACAGGTCGTACAGAATGGGGTTGTGCCCTTGTTTTTGAAGTCATGCTCTTTGTCTGAAACTATGGACCTGTGTTGAAGTTTCTCAGTGCTTACCTGCGATGCAGTAGCCTGCTATCCTTGGAAAAGGATGAACAGCTGACTGCAAATGCTGCACTATACACGTAAAGAGAGTAGGATGTTCTCTTTCCCAGCAGTGTCTTTTGTTAGCCATACTTTCTTTGTTCTAGGAAATTGGTTTTATTTTTGGTCCAAGGAAATTCATAAGTAAGAAAGAACCATATGTCCTCGCATTGAAAATCCTGGAAGCTAAGGCTTAGGAAGTTGACTGTTTATGAATGTTAATTTTATGATTTTTTATTGTATTCAATAATAGCAACTGACGAGTGACAACTTATGGAAATCATTTTTATTTTCTCCACTTCATAAGAAACTAGAGATGGAAATAAAGGAAGAGAAAAAAGTACAAATTAAACACACCAATTACTAAGAAATCTTCATTCATTCAAATGGGCAGGAAATAATTCAAGTACTGACACTCTTAATTGCTAGATATTTCTTTGCATGTATGCTTGTAATTATAAAGCTATATCCGACATCTATACAGCCAAACTTTTGAAAACAATGGCTATTTGAACATGAATAATGCAAGTGAATGTTGAAGTAAATTTTGATGAAGACTAAGTTGACTTATACTCCAGATTTGTGGATGTGTATAGAGGTATAACCACAAAACAGCAAAGGCCACACATTGAAGTGTGGGTTATCTCCAATCATCGAGCATCTGCAGAAGTAAATGAGTGTGCAAAGCCAGTAGGCCTAGCTGGTATACTGCCTTTGCTGTCCTGAAGACTACTGTAGCTAAAATCTTTACTTTCTGCTTCCTTCCAATCCTTCAACATCTGAGGAAGTGGTTGGCTCAAGTCAATGCCAGTGAAAGTATCCAATTCATCATCAACTGGTCTCCATTTCTCTACTAATGCCGCCAGTACATTCACTGCATGACTCATATCTGGCCGATGGTTGGGTTCCCTCGCAGTGCAATATCCAGCAAGGTCTGCTATAATGCAAATACTCTCAGAGGTCTCTTCACTTGCCTCAAGAGCTGGATCAATGGCTTCCATAAGCTTTTCTTTGCTTGATTTAACACGCCAAAACCATTCAGCCAAGTACCGCCTTTCCTCCGGCCGGCTCTCATCAAGCGCCATAAGTCCAGTCAGAAGTTCCATCAACACAACGCCATAGCTGAACACATCAACTTTAGTGGTGATTTTCCCCATCACTGCAGCTCAAAGAAAGCTTCTATTTATTACGCAAATGTAAATGTATCAAACTGATAATGCAGAAAGACCTGATCAGTTAAAGCTCATAGAAGCTTTTAGTTATTAAGTGAAAGGTAATTCAAAGCAAAGGCCATACCTGCATATTCAGGGGCAAGATATCCAAACGTCCCAGCAAGCTTAGTTGTAACAGACTTATCACCATTTGGAGCCAGTTTCACCAAACCGAAGTCTGAAACTTTTGCCCTAAAATCATCACCCAGTAAGATATTAGAAGACTTGAGGTCTCTATGGATGAAGGTCTCACGAGCAAGACCATGTAGGTATTCCATTGCTCTAGCAACATCTAGTGCTATGGCTAGCCTCTGTGACCAAGACAAGGGCTCCAAATTCAGCTTTTTCCAATGAAAAAGATGCCTGCTTAGAGCACCCAGAGGCATGTATTCATATACCAAGAGTCTTTCATTGCCTTCAATTGAATATCCCAACAGTGACACCAAATGGCGGTGACGAACCTTGGAAAGTACAGCTATTTCAGCCTCAAACTCCCCCAGCGCTTTGCTGCTAATAGCACCAGCCTCCATTCTTTTCACTGCTAATTTTGTTCCATCTTCTAGTTCACCTTTATAAACAGTTCCAAACCCACCACGGCCTAGCTCATTTTCTGAAGCAAAATTCTTGGTAACCTTGCGCAGAACTTGAACAGAGATCACAAGGTTGCCTGCTTCAATTACATGAGAGCTTTCAGTTTCATCACTAATGTTACTCATTGTACTTGTCCCAGTCTTTGTTGATAAGCTTCCAGTGGTGTTATTTGCAACTGCAATTTTAACGACATTTTCTGGATCAGAAGGGTCCCTGGGATGAACCACAATGGAACTAGGAGCAGATAAGGAGGCTTTCTTCTTCTTCTTCTTCGAGCAACATATGAACAGACAAAAAACCAAAACAGCTACAACTGCAAGTACTGCAACACCAGCCACTATTGCTATTGTTTTGATTCTTTTGGAGTCATTTGATTGGGAGCTTGATGGGTTTGAGCTTGAATTCTGACTCGGGGAAGGTGGCTCATAGGAGGATGGGGATGGAGGGTTGTTTGGTGGAGATTTTGAACTAGAAGGCGGTGGGGGACTCCTTCCTGTTTGATTAGCAAGAAGAGAGTTTCCCTCAGTAATAACATTCACACCATCATGAAAATTTGGAAGTGGAGGCTCAAGATTGTTATCACCTAAATCCAGCAACCTCAATGATTTCAATTCAGTAAAATTACTAGGAACTGAGCCACTTATGTTATTTCCTGCAAGCCTAATTTCAAGGAGTGAATCTAACTTGGCAAGTGAAGGACTCAGAGTACCATTGAGCCTATGCCTTGGTAGATTGATTATAGATACCTCTGACTTGGGATTGCAGCTCAATCCCAACCATGGCCCTGCACATGGTTGATTACCAGACCATTCAGAAGTGAGACTTGACGGGTAATTCAGGTTACCCAGAAAATCCAGCAGTGCAGTAACTTCAGGGGCACATTCGAGTCCAGGCTCAGTTTGACAAAAGAAATTAGAAACATAAGAAACATTAACAGTCTTAAACTTTGGTATGGGACCCATTAGCATATTATTATTTAACACCAATACCTTAAGCTCCATATTGGCCAGGCTTTCTGGGATCAAGCCAGCAATTTGATTGCCATTGAGGTTGAGCTCCACCAAGGAAGTCGAATTCTCAATATTCTCTGGAATTGTCCCTGTGAATTGGTTTCCATGAAGCCAAACTTGTGTTAGGGAGGTCATTGAAGCAATAACATCAATAGGACCCGTCATTCCACCGCCATCTTGATTATTCAACCACAAAACCTGCATTGAAGACTGAGCAAAAGTAGCTGGAATGCCACCGGAGAGTCTGTTGTCTGAAAGTCTCAGATTTGTGAGAGATGGTAATATGCCTAGGAAAACAGGAAGTGGTCCAACCAAATTACAGTGCACAAGAGAAAGATTCGTTAATTGTGCTGATTTTTCCAAATCAGCAGGAAAAGACCACCCAGTACTCGCATTTAATGGGTTTTCTTCCAAAGAGAAGGCTCGAAGACTGGTAAGTCCATTGAAGAAATCTGAGGGTATTGCATCGAACTCATTGTAATCCAAGAAAGCAAATTCTAATTTGGATAATCCACTGAAAGTAGGCAACATCCCACTTAGCTTGTTATGTTGAAGACCCAAATTGTAGAGTTCAGAAAGCTGGTTAAAGTTTGGAGGCAATGACCCTTTGAGACCCAGATACTTGGCCTGAATCTGTGTGACTCTATCTCCAGAGCAGAACACATAAGGCCATGGGGGAGAGCCACATGGGTCATCTCCTTTGTCTGGCCATTTGAGAAGCTCTGGATTCTCCAACCCTTTTTTAAAATCATTCAGAACTTCGAGATCATTTGGATCCGTAGCTCCATAACTCACTGAAATTAGGCAAAAAATTAGGAAAATGCAGAGATTCATATAGCTACCTTCCATGGCGTACCAAATGCAAGGAAGGAACTTTCCCAGTAAACTCACAATCCCATATGGAGTAGATCTATGCCTCAATTTCTAAAGGCTGTAATGAGACACTAGCTGTAAGAGCGTAATAGAGAGAAGCAAAGGAGAGTGATAATTGAGACGTTGGAAGTGTTTGTTTCCCACAAGAGACGTCCATACATTAAAAATGTTCTAATAGAGAAAATACCGACGAACTATTTGGGAAGTTCCAAAATTGAGATAAGGACAAGGGAGGGAGTTAAGATATTCGTCGGCCATTACCATAGTTTTATCAAAGGAAAAGAGTCCAAATTTTTTTTTTTTTTTAAGTATGACTCCACCATTACTGTGTCAGTCAGTTAACTTTTGTTTAGATGGGGTTTTGTATTAAGCAAACAGCATTAAGAGTTGGCTCTCTTTGATGAACAAGTGAGTAATTAAGAATGAAGTGGGTCCATGGTGCTTCCTCCTAGAGTCAAAGGTACTCGGTAGTTTTCGAGGCACACAATAATAATTAGACACATTCAAACACAGCACAAACTCCTCCGCTGATGTCGGTTAAGGAGGCTAGTTTGAGAATGGAAAGAAAACTTGGCCTGTGCTAGAATCTAGAATCATACCTGCCACATCCTCCTCGTAGATAGACTCCGTTGTTTTCGTAAATCAGTCATATATATATATATATATATATAGTTATTTAACTTTGTAATTCTTTTACATTTATTTTAAATTTTCATTCTGTTTATTTTTTCATATATTAATATATAACTTTAATGATTAACAATGAGAAGAGTTTAAATTCATATATAATAAAAAGAAAAAAAATTAGAAGTATAATTTTTTTATTATTCTTTAATCACACATATAATTTATACAATACATTTTTTTATAATTAATATTTTTACAAAATATATGCTTAATTTTAATTAAAGAATATGATAATAAAGACATAAATAACTTTACATAAATTTAATCTATTATAAAATACATGTGAATGATAAAAAGATTTGAACTCAGGATAATGTAGAAGAGAAGGTGAATACTTTTGTGAGATCAAATGTCGGTGATATGAATAATGTTGCTGGTGAAACTAATCATCGTTCTCCCCAACACTAATGATGTATTTGTAATGTGTTGTCTGAAGATTACAGAAGATGAGTGTCGGTCGAAGATGAAGGAGAAAGCATAAGGCCCTATTTTTTCATTAAAATTTATTTCGATGTTACTTTGTGTCTTGAGTAGTTGAGTTGCCCCACACATCTATAGATCTTCACAATCCCAATTCCAAAAGTGAAAATTTATTTTTACTTTCTCTTTTTCTTTTTTCGGGTGTAGGATGTACAACCATTGTTGATTCGAAACCATAGAAGATAATATGCGTCGCTTTGGCCCACCAAATTTCTAATATGAATCAGAAAAGGAGAAATGGCGGAAGAAGAAAAAGAAAATGAAGAGACAAGTCTAGGGACCGTCTTCAGCGAGCTCAATTTGCAGTCCTAGACAAAAGTACGTGACAAAAAGCCCCATGGCTCCTTTTGACCAATCTGTGGAATGAGAAGCATCGAAGAGATAGTCATTTTCCCATAGAGGAAAAGCAGTTTGAGCGTAGAATACGAGTCAAAACAGATACAGGATGTCAAATCCAAGGTGTCCTTCTCTTTACTGTCATATGGAAAACAACGACTTATCAATTTGCAAGGAAAATTTCTGACCAACGAAAAACAATTATGCAGGGAAACAATTTAATCCAACAAATTCTTTTAATATCTTCCTGCAAATCCCACCATTGTCAAATCAATGCGCCATTGTAGTAGAAAGAGAGAGGCCATTCTAAATCTCACTCATTTTTCCAGCCTAACTTGGTTCAAAATATCTACATTTCTTTACATCATCAGTGGACCCCATGGGAGTGAAGGATTGCAGGGTCAACAGTCAAGAAAGGCAGCATGCGTTATTAAAGCAAATTACTCATATAGCATAAGCGCATGCTAATTTACTCATCCTACCTTATTTAAAAGCAAAAAGAAATAAATGAGTCCAAAATATAGTCTCAACCTAAATTTGGGGTACCTCCAATTAAAAATATCTGCATAAAGGAGTCAAATTTAGCAGTAATTATACAATGTTTTCTTAAAAAAAGAAATTCTAATATCAGAAAAACAGGACAAACCATGAAAAAGGCAAAGGAGAGCACAATGAAATACTAGAGAATAGAGATTGAGGTCAATTCTCTATATTCTTCCATTGTTCAGAGGAAGTACTCTAAGTTAAGCTGTTTTCCAGAAGGGCACTTTATCTTTCTGATAATTTTTCATGGCTTCTATAACGTGTGCAGAAAATTTGTCGTCCTCAGGGTAATAAGCAATAGGATCTTGTAGCAGAGGCGATGGTAGGTTGAGAACACCCTCAAGTGTTGCATGGAGACAATATGCTGAATAGGTGACATGATATCCACCTTCCTGGACAATTAGAAGCCGTCCATTGCAGTGCCTAGTTGCAAGTCTACGAACTATCTGTCCAATTTCTCTATAACCCTCCATTGTTAAGCATTGCCTTCCATTTGGATCAAACTGAAGCACACGTATGACATAATGTAACTACGTAAGTGCAGCTTTTTCTTGAGCATAGCAGTTGAGGAATTACAAATGCAATAATAAATAGTAATCAGTTTATTAGATATTTGTACAAATTGTCATGTTGAACAATTCAGAGTTCAGATAGGTGATCATAGCAAATGTAGGAGATTTTGTGACAGAGGTTTCTAAATTCTACCAGTATTTAATAAGAGAGGGCTGAGATTTCAATTTCTAAAAGAACAGAACCGAATTGTAAGAAAGTGATGATGGATTAACTCACCGCACTTGAGTCTTGTCCAATAACTAAAACTATAATATCAGGCTCAAACTTCTGGACCGATGGAACCACCAACTGATTAAAGGCATATGCATATCCCTTGTCACCAGTTCCATTTGGTAGAGGAATGTTTAAGTTATACCCATAACCTTCTCCTTCACCAAGTTCATCAACAGATCCATTCTGAGGATGAGATGGACCCCATGATCCATGGTTCATATGAAGAGAGATCGTAAGAACTTTATTAGAGTGATAAAATCCCTGGGCTGTACCATTTCCATAATGAACATCAATGTCTATAACTGCAACCTTGCTACACCCAGAATCTAAAGCTAACTGTACAGCAAGACCAGCATTGTTAAGGAAGCAATAACCATCAGCTTGAGTAGGCTGAGCGTGATGACCCGGTGGCCTAACCAATGCATAAGCAATTTTTCCATGGCCATCAAGTATATACTTCATTGCAGACAATGTGGTACCAGCTGCAAGAAGTGCAGCATCCCATGATCCTGGATTCAAGAATGTGCCAGCACAAAGCATCTTTCCTCCTTCTTTGTCCACTTGTACCAGTGCATTTATGTATTCTAGCAAAGGAACACATTTGATAGTATATCAGCACTACATCAATTTCATCCTAATCTTTTTGTCAATTGTATCCTAAATATTTACAAAGATTTCAATGTCGTCCTAATTGCACACTTTCTATTTGAAAATATCCTAAGCTCTAATTTGACTTCAATTAGAAGAGTAATAGTTCCGTACCAAAATATCCTAATAATAATATCCCGATTAGATCGAGTACAGAGCAGAGCACATATTTTGACTTCAATCCCATCTTCCTCCTTGTTTGAAAATATTAACTAGTATTACCTCCTCAAACTCAAAGCACCCGTGTATTCACAGAAAGATGAATTAATGAAGAAGTGGATTGAAGAAAGAAACTAGGGTTAGGGGGGAGAAGAGAGTACCAGGAGTATGAAAAGAAAGGAGGTGAGGGATAAGAGCAGGAGTGCCAAGGTGCCATGAAATGTAAGGGGAGATGGGGCCTCTTTGGAGGATGGAAACCATGTTTCTGATTCTGTCAGAGTTTTCTGGATGCTTCTCCAAGACGTCTAAAAAGCCAGGGTCCATTCCTGAGTCGAATACTCCATTGCCAGTGTCGTGATTGAGCATTCCTTCGTGCCAGAATACGTCAATTCGGTTCGTTGAGGAAGCAGGAGATGTAGCCATGGAAGACTTGAATATTCCTCCCAAATTCAAAATGAAGCTGCAAACTTTATTTGCAAAATCATTTACAGAACGCTTCAAAATCTTTTCTTTTTTTGGGGACTGAACGCTTCAAATTAATCATGGGTTATCTTTGTGTACTTCCTGAACAGTTTAGGCCCTTTTTGTTTTGATGGTTGCTTCCTGGATTGGGCCACGAAATAAAAGATAGTGCTTTGAACAAAATCAAGTTTGATTTGTTTAAGCTTTATTTACTTGGCAGTCAACGTTTTGGTAAGAATTACCATAAAAATTAACAATATCTAAATAAAATTACGAATTGAAAAAAATTTCTTGTATACACATATTTTACGTCAAAATTCTGTCAAGAGTTATTTTTTTTGGTTTTAAAAAAATGGGTACTACAAGTTATTGAATTTATTCACACTTATTTATAATATAATTATAAAAAAAAATTAATCGTGGAAGAGATGTGTTATATCAATGATATTTATGTCAATTTATGATTAAATAATTTAATAATAAAGATATAAAAATTATATTTAATTTTTTTTATATAATTAACCACTTTAAAGCCAAAATGCCTATATATATTGTTTTCAAAACTATATATTAATACATATAAAATTTTATATAACTTTAAAAAAAATATGAAGAGAGAGTTAAGAAATCAGAGTTAAAAATGTTAAAAGAATTAGAAATTAAATAACCTTTATTATTTTTTATTTTAAAATATAAAAAATGTTTTTTTAAATTTTTTTATTTTAAAATTTTAACATACACTTTAAATGGATTCAAACTACTAATTTTATTAAATTGTTATTTACTCCCCACACCAATCGTACATGTGTACTGATCTTGGGAATTGTCAAAACATGGCTAGTTAGCACCGCTCAATTTGGGAGGAGCACTAAAATAAATTGGAGTTAGTGTTCAAAAAAGTGAAAAGTTAAAGCAAGAATTGGCTCATGTTTTGATAATTACATGGACTAGCCTTGTACGTTTTTTTCACATAAATAATCAATTAAGAAAAACTGCACATGCACACTGATTTTTTTAACTTCTGCAAATCCAACCTTTTTCTAGTGATGTGTTCATGTGATTCATGATTCATCCTTTCAAGTTGGTGTTGGTGATGCACTAATGATATTGGTTTGTTCATGTGCTTATGAACCTGCCATGAATTAACTCAACCACCCATTATTAATTCACTGGCTTTCAATTTTAAATTAACATATTAGAAGGAATACTATTCAATTGATAAAGAGACACTCTCCTGAAGCATCATTTGGCATCTTCAACTTCAATTCGTCATATCTTAAAATATAATTAATTATTGATCATGTGGCTGTCTCTTTCGGATTCCTTTCACAGAGCCCTAGAAGTTACCAAACATGATGATTGTGAGACTGCCTTTCGGCGTCCAATGGAATTGGCTTTTCATATTTTTCAACGAAGTCGTGGAGCATCCACTATACTGTGTACTTTCAAGTACATGGAATGTACATATCTAAAATAATAAGAAAGGTGATTTAACATATATAAATATAGTGTTGTGTTAATGGTGGTTTTAACTTATATAATCCCCTTTCCACTGACGGATTTTAAAAACAATTTCAAATGAAAGATCTGTGAAATAGAAATCCCATTACGTATATAATTAGTGCTTCTGGGTGGTGCGTGCCATTAATTAGTCTCCAAAATGCTTCTGAGGCATTCATAATTATAACTTCCAGAAAACAAGACTAGCATCTTCATCCATGATGTGAAGTATGAAAATTATTTAGGACAATAATTTACTGATCTGAGTAAACAGTAAACTAAGTAGCTAGAATAGGATGCATATGGGCATGGGTTCCTAAAGTAATTGTGTATATACGTTCAAGGGAAGGTGGTCCTGAAATGTGTCATAGAAGCTAGTTCTTGAACAGCTTGAGAGATTGTTTCAATACAAAGCACAATATTAGTAAGAAGTGAAGCAACTGCTGCAGCTGGTACTATCTCTAGCAGATCAACCCCTTTCCATGGATTTGATTCTATCACTGAATTCAGCAGTTCAACTCCCTCTTTGGCTCTCCCAATATGATCCTCAGTTGTTGATAAACAAGTCATTGTTTTAACCTCTGAACTTAAATCCTTTAAAGCTTTCCCACATTCTGAGCTGATGCATTGGCATGACTCCTTTATTTTCATCCGAACATCATAAGGTGTCTATATAAACACAAGTTTAAAAGGTTCATTAGATTTTTTTAAGATTATATATATATAAATAGTTTCTTCCTAATTAATTATATAACCACCTGAGTCTCAGCAGTAAGGTAGAAATCCAGAGCTTCAATCTTGTTTGCACATTGCCTTGTTAAGTTTCCAATTTTCAAGTACTGCTTCCATGGATGAAGAAATCTGAATTGGCCGTGACGAGGTTCCCATCTTGCCAAATTAGCCTACAAAATAAACCAAAGATGAAAAAGAAAATTCTAATGAGGGGTGATAATGAATTAACCACTTAATTAATGAGCAAAAACATCATTTTTGTTCTCAACTTTGACTTTTAATACTCAAACCAAAATAATGTTTTTGCCTTGTAAGTTATATATGTTTTTGTTTAGCAAAAAATTGTATATATATCCACCATGGTTTCCTCTCTGGTTTTTGAAGTGAGAACACTCTCATACTTTTCCTTCAACGATCTATCATCCTGTGTTTCAGCACTGAAGTAGCGTTCTCCAAATTCTGCAATAATATTCAGTAGTGAGTTAGCATATAAAATAATTAATAGTGTGTATTAATTATATGAATATAAAACCGTGTACCTTGTAAGAAATGGCCAAGCTTGTCCATGTTTGAAGCAACCAGAGAGTGAAGATCGTCTCCTATCCAAACGGGGAAGATGCAAATGCACACAATCATAGCTATAAAGCTTCCAAGAATGATTGTTAAAACCCTATCACACGCCATTTTAAGCATCCCGTCCTCTCGATAACCCGATACAGACACCAAGCTTAGACTTAATATAAATATGTTCAAACCATAGTCATATTTCGCCTTCAGTGCAGGAACAAATCTTAAGAATGTTATCATAGCGGCTGCCATAAATTAAATTAAATAATTCAATATTTAAATTCAAACATGATTAATTAATTAATTAATTAATTAAAATTAAGTACCTAACACAAAGACGAAGAAGGAAGTTAATACGGCTTGCCACTTGTCCCCTGAAGAGTTTGCTATCCACTGAACTGCAAAACCCAGAAAACTTCCTAGCAATGTGGCCAATATTCTATTTAGGCCTTTTCCAAGGGTTGCACCTGCAAATTTAAAAAGAAAGATGAAGAACATGATGAGGCAATTTTAGCATTAAAATTTGAGTCACACTCTGAAACTTACCCACAGGAAATTCCATGACGACGACGACTGTGATGACAGCCCAAATAGCATTGTCACCAATTTTATTGTAAAGGGATCGTAAGTAGTACACCAAAGAAACCAAAGTGAGTGCCAATCCTACTTTTAGAGAATGAACAATCCTCCTAGGATCATCTTGTCCCAGTTTCTTTGATGCATTCGCCAATTCTAAGGTTTTAGCCCATGATTGCTTAGGCATGTCTCTTATACGCCATAGACAGGCACAAGACAAAGCTTTGGCACTTTCTGGACTTAAGGACGCCATTATTATATAAATCTGATACTTTATGATACCGTATAGTAAGTAATTAGTTGCCTTTTAGTAGCTAGCAATGTGAAAGTATTTATAAGCGCTATTCTTTGTGCGGGTGAGAAAAAATCTGAATATTTTCCGAGAAAGAGAACCAGTCAGCAAGCATTAGTAAACATGGGGCCATGCAACAATGTGTGCATCTGTAAAACCAACAACCTCAAAGTCAAATAAAATATAGGACACCACATTTCCGGAAAGAGCATATGAAAACTCTAGTAATTGATTGTCGTTCAACATCTATTACTTTTTTTTTCAAATATTAGTTTGACAATAAATAAAGAGAGAATATATATATATATATATATATATATATATAGTTTTAAGAATATTCTGAACGTAATAAAAATTGAAAAAAGGTTCAAATTATTCTTTTAATTCTTATGATTTCACTTCATTTGTAATTTAATTTTTCTTTATAATTTAAAATTTATAGCTAAATTTTTATAATTTTAATAATTTTAATTTAATGTTTGTTTTTAAATTTTGTTAATATAATCAACAGAGATTGAGTTTTGTAAAAATAAGTTAATTTCTCACAATATAAAAAATTAATATTTAAATTTTTATTAAAAAAATATTTATATTTAATATTTAATAATTTTTTTTGTTTGTACCATCAATATCCAAACCCTATTATTAAAGACCTACTAATCTAGTTCAGGCCTTAATCACAGTTAAAGCTTTTCATCCCTCCTTATAAGTGTATTATGTAGGGATCCAACATGTGACTATTTTCTGATATCTAATAATTTTTTAAAAAAGATTATTAGTAAAATATATCTATAGAAAAATAAATTTTTTCTTAATGTAACTAGCTACTTATCATTTTGGTATATAAACATGCCTTATTCAAGTAAAATAACTCATTAGTTAATTAAGTTCACGTCAATATTATTATTACTCCTTTCTTAAGTACACATCATATATACATAATCAAAGCATCAAGATGACATAGTTGGTGACCTATATTTACAAAATTTAAAAGCTTTTGTTGATGAAGGATTACAAAAGAGACTAAATTAAAAAAAATTAAGATTATATATATAAGGTTCTAACAACACAATTTAAAGTAGTTTGGAAAAAAATATATGCTGAAGGTGACAAGCCTCACGTGTCCTCTTCACTGCACGGCGTTGCGTTATTTTGAAAGTGTTCTATTATATTGTTTGAAATATTTTAGTTTGTGCAAATTTGATTTCATCATCTCCATTGATTTATCATTTCCAAACAGACCCGGCTGCTCTATATATGATGCTTTGAAAACTAAGTGGAAGAAATCCACTCGCATTAAAATCTCACATTAGGTTGTGTTTTAAAATTTTTAGAAATTTAAATCTTTTGTTTAGATAATCATAATATTTATACATTTTTTTGTTATAATTAATAATTATATGTATAATATATTAATATATATATATTTGTATACTATATACATGTTATATGTATATGTGTATGAAAATATTTGAATATAAATTAGTACATATATATATATATATAAGCATGTATTATATACATATTTATATGTTCATGTCAATGTGTATACACATATATATTTATATCTATATATTTATTAAAAATAATACAAATAATTAAAATTTAAAAATAAAACAAGAATAAATTTTATAACGAAATAATTAAAATACTTTTAAATATTACTTTTTCTTGTTAAATAGTTTCATATAGTTAAAGAAAATACTAGTTAATTACTTATAGTTAAAGAAAATACTTATGTTCAAGATTATCATAATTAGCTATAAGGAAAAATAGGCATAAGCTTTGAAGAGTTTTCTATTCTAGATCAACGGCTCCTCTCGTCACCTCTCTTCTTGATATGTTTTCTTTGGTTTGTTTCTCAAACGTGGTTGTTAATTGTCTATCTCTACTTTATCAATTTTTTGGGGGGGGGGGGGGGTGGGGTTGTATGGGGAATATTGTTAATTAGATCGAATGATCTGATCAGTTAAATTAGTAATCAACTAGTTCAAAGATCTGATTTGCTCTTAGATAGTTAATTAGATTGCTTTAATTTTTATTGAATTGGTTAAACTTTTAATTTTTTATCTTATTATTTTTATGTTTAATTGAATTTGATATTTTGAATTAGATTAAATTATATATTGTGAATCTTAGAATTTAAAATTTTATATGATTATAGAACAATTAATATAATTATAAATAATATAAATACTTAAATTATCCTTATTTGAGTCTATCTTATTTTTATACATATAATTTACTTAATTATATAAATTACTCATTATATTTAAAAATTATAAAATTAATTATTGATATTAAAAATATTTAATTATTATTATTTTTTATATTTATAACATCATCTTATTCAATTATCAATTGAACTAATTAAATCGGTCAACCTGTAACTCAACAAAAGTTTTGATTCAATAATCGATTCAATTTTTAAAACATACTTTAGAACAAATATATTTCCTTCATATAAATATTCTCTAGTCTTCAATACAATAGCATTCAGCATTTTTTATATGAAAATCAAGTGCAAAAAACAAAAACAAAATTTTTATAAGAATAAATATTACATTGAAATAGACAAAAACATCTCTTATAAATTAATTCTCTTTTGAGAATTAAGCCTTCTAAACACTTCTATATCCGATGACATAAATAAATCTCTCATGAATAATGTTGTAAGTGTTGGATCGAAAATTACCCCAAAATCCCAAGCAAGAATATATATACTTGGACGTACGAAAAAAACATAGCGCATGCATGCACCTAATTAATTAAATTGATCAAGCTCGATCTTACCCTGAAGATTTCTTAATTAATTGAATATATAATTGTATGAACTCTGATTAATATATATGATACATTAATCATCCGTGCCAGCTCCATTAACGTTAACGACGTGATCATTAGCAGAAACAGGATGGACCATTCCTTTTCGAGGCAATTGAGATTGAGAATGTTGTGTGGCCTGCAACATTATTGTCTTGAATCTAGCAAGCGATGCCAATTCTTCAACTGCTTCATTTATTTCCTCTACGCATCGCACCACATCTATCAGCAACGATGCCACTGATGCTGCTGGTATTATCTCTTCCACACCATCTCCTATTTCCCATGTTTCTGTTTTCAGTATGTTTCTGAGTGTTTCTGCTGCGTTTCTAGCATTTATAACATGCCTCTTTGACATGTATATTTCTGTTCGAGTCATCGTCTTCACTGTTACTGATACTTCCTTCAACGCTTTTCCTGATTCTGAGCATACTTCTTCAATCTTCCTTCGAACCTCATGCGGGCTCTGTTAGTACGTAATTTAATTACTTGTTTGTTTATTTATTTATTTAACCATTAATTAATTCAAATAATGTTAGTTAATTAATTAGAAGAAGAATTAATTATATATACTTGCTCAGAGCTGTGTAGATGGGAATTAAGAGCTTCAATCTTGTAAGCACACAGACGAATTGCATTCCCAACCTTTAAGTATTGGGCCCATGGATGACGGTATCTGAACTTCCCATGGGGAGGTTCCCATTTTGCCATGTTAGCCTGTAAATTAAGTAATGGAATAAATAAATAAATTATTGTGTTGTGGCCCTTAAAACATCTTTTATCTTAATTTAATTTTTAAAAGATTGAAAATTATGACTTTAGTATGTTCTCCATAAAAGTTAATTCTTACGTTAACGTCAATAACATGATGTTAACAAACATGACACAAATGGGTTACTGGTTGTTAAATAATATTAACTTCTCCAACTATGCCTTATAACAGTGTCCCTTTCATATTCTTTAAATGGCCGTTAGCAGCGGTTTTATGCGTTGCTAAAGTGTTTTTAAATATTGTTGCAACGAAAATTATTGCTGCTATCACTTTTGTTTAAATAATTAATTATAGCAGCAATAGTTTTCGTTGCAATAATGTTTAGCAACGCAAAAAACCGCCGCTAAAAGTAATGACAGGGTAGTGACAGGAAATGAGATGTTTTATAAAAGAGGAGTTATATATCCAATGCAAAATGACTATGTTTTATTAAATTATTTTTTAAACTGATTACACATATTATTTGACATTTAACTATTATATTATCAACGTAGAAATTAAACTTTTAAAAAATATTTTTTAGATAACAAAATTGATAATTTTAATTTTTTAAAAATTAAATTAAAATAAGATGTATATTTTAAGGGTCAAAACAATATTAATTTATTAATATATATATATATATATATGAATATTGTGAAGGAGGTGATCAATTTTTGCAAATGAAAGATTTATATAGATGTATATCACCATTGTTTCTTCAGTGCTTTTTGAAGAGAGCACGGTTTTGTATTTTTCCAAGGACGATTTATCATACTCAACACCTTCCTTCTTGTTCGCAAAACTTTTATTGTTGAAGTAGGCGTCCCCAAATCCTGCGAGTTAATGCTGTGTTCGGATGAGCTTTAATATACATAAAATGATCATCACATAAGATGGAAGAAAAAAGGAACCTTGAAGATAGAGAGAGAGCTTTTCCAAGTTGGAAACAATTAGATTGTGAAGATCGAGTCCAATCCAAACAGGGCATATGAAAACACAAACGAATACAGCGAGAAAGCTGCCGATGAAGACGGTTAATACCCTCTCATGAGCCATTGTTAGTAATTCAATCTCTCTGTAACCCGAAACAGATACCATGCAGAAGGTCACCATCGACATTATCAGCCCGTAATCGTAACTCTTCTTCAATTCCGGGAAGAACCTCAAGAACGTCACTACCCCACCTGCAAATTAAATTCATTCATTAATTACCTCTTTAATTAATCTCTAATTAATTAATTAATTAATTACCTATCACAGACACAATAATTGGAATTAGCACTGCCTCTCCCCTCTCTCCAGAAACATCTGCTGTGTAACGGACTCCAATACCCAGACAACCTGCGATCATCGTCCCCAACAGTCTATTCAACCCTTTCCCCAATGTTGCACCTGCCAATCAAATTAACATGCATAAATATATACATAATTACATGTATACTCTCATATGAATATTAAAATGACTTACCCACCGAAAATTCCATGACAACGACGACTGTAATAACAGCCCAAACGGTGTTGTTACCGAAACCATAGAAGGTGAGTCTGAAATAATAGAAGATTGAAATAAGAAGAAGTGCCAAAGCCACCTTAAAAGCGTGGGTAACCCTTCTGGGATCTTCTTTTGCAACTTGCTTTGCTCTCTCTAGCAACCCCATGCATATATGAATTATGATATTGATGTATCTTTATAATTAATTTTTTTATGTTGAAGGTGCTTAGGGAAAAGCTGTCTTGACTCTTGAGTAATTAAGGCATGGAAATCCTATCTAGTTATATATATAACTCAATAACGATATATTATTGCTTCAATTCCCTCAATTTTCCTACACTTACAATTCCCAGTACTTTAACCTCTCTCATATAATTGGGTATCATCGTGTATTTGTAAGGTTTTCTTTCTTGAAGGCTTAATAAATTTTTTATAAAAGCTTGGAAATCAATATCATCTTAGCTTGCAGCTAGTTTTTGTGGGTCAGTTCTTGCTCACTTGAAGGTGTTTAATCTGTTTGAGCTGCGAGATTCCCTTTGAGCCCAGTTTTCTGGGTGGGTCTCTCTGCTCGTCTTTCGTTATGCACCAACACCACCCTTACGTTGATTTCTGTCTCAGTGTGTTAAAATAAGTTCCAGAAATTTCATACTACATGTTATTGTGGGGCTAATAGAAAATCTCGCATATGTTACTGGCAGCTCACAAAAGAGATATAACTAATTTTAGATCCCACTAAAATATATATATATATATATATATATTTACAATTCAATGGAAATATAGGAATATATAGGATTGCAAACATATCATTTCTCTTGGTTAAGTATGCAATTTCTGTTTATATAGCAAGGGACTCTGATTTATTTCATCTAATTACCATCACTGATCTTATATGCATTTCCAAATTGCTTAAAGATTATATATAAGGTTACTTATATCACTCAGAGAAATGTACAATGACTCAAATTTCAGCAGTGAACGAGGGCATAGTATTGGCCTAATGAAAACTTGAAGGAGAACTTTTCATACGAAATTTTAAAATATTTTTGGGTAAAGGCCATCCATTTTGTATAACACAATTTCACAAATAACAGAAGTTGACTATCATACAGCTAGTTTAAGAAGTTTGACTGATAAAAAAAATCATAACTTCATTTCCAGCTGTCTTGCGAGTTCAAACTAGTTCTCTAAATTTATACCAAAATTTTGAAAATTAAAATTATATTAGTTCATATGTAAAACATTCTTTTGAAAAAAATATTATTATGTACCAAAAAATAAATCACTTGAGAATAACAATAGCCAAAAACCCCCAAAAATGCTTACATTGGTTAAGGCTATACAAAAACGGTTATTTAAGTATATATTTAATCTTTTTTTTCGCTTATTTTTTAGGCTATTATTACATGGAAATCAGAGTGAATATATATATATATATATATATCGAAACCATTGTTATCCATCAACGCAACTTTATGATTTTGGATCCTCTGCCGTAAGTTTTTTGCTGGGCCTCTGCTTGGCTTTTTAGCAGCGGTTTTATCCGTTGCTAAAGTGTGTTTTAATATTATTGCAATAAATATTATTGCTGCTATCACTTTTTTAATTAATTATTTAAACAAAAGTTATAGCATCAATAATATTCGTTGCAATAATATCAAAACACACTATAGCAACGGAAAAAACCGCCACTAAAAAACCAAACAGAGACAGAACTCCAAACAGAGAACCCAGACGCCAACTTTATTGGGCTGTCGATTACTGTGATTTAAATTTAAACAATTGTTAGTTGAAATGTAAGCAATTTCACTCACATTAAAAAGAGAATAAAATTTTAAATTTTAAAAATTACATTTATTAAAAACATTTTACCTCAACACCTTCATCTCAGGCCGGATTAATTTCATGTTCAATCTGACTTAAAATACCTAAATTTTCACCCAAAAAAACTAACTGAAATCTTATAATTAATGAGAGTAGAATTCTTAGCAAAATGTTTCTATATATAAAATTCAAACTTGATATCTTCATAAAATTTCATGCAATTTTTTTTTCTTTACAGTTTGCAAAAGCATCTTACATAAACTGATCACAAGTTTTTTTGGGGAAAAACATTACAAGTTTACACAAATTTTCTTACAAATTGTGTGTGTTTAAATGAGAAATAAAAACCATGGAATATAATCAGATACTATTAGTAATTAATACCTAATTTTAATTATTTTATAATATATTGCTGGGAGAGACCATATATATGAAGTTAATTTTGAAAAAAAATAATATCATATACAAATGTGTAAACTAGATTTTCCAATATATATTATAAGATCAACACATGTTGTGAGACATCTGGAAAGGAAGGGGAAACAAAAACATGGTATGCATTTGATGGATGCTAAACGGCTAACTCTCCAACTCTTCATACATATATATATATCCTCTTCTAATGCCGCGAAAATTCCTAAGAACCACGAACTACGTATATATATATATTTAATTAATACTCTTTTGGGAAACATTTCTACAAGAGTTCCCCACACATAGGAAAATATTCATTATTAATAGCTAATTAATCAATTCATTAAGTAGGATTTCCTTTAATTTTGTGATGATGGGTTTGCAGAGGGTTGGTTGACTGTAATTATAACATGATGAGCCTGAGGACTGTTTGGTTGCGGAGTTTCGTGATGTTGAGGAGGAGGAGTGTTTGGGAGTTCTGGTGCAACTTTAATTTCCTTGTTCTTGAATTTAGCTTGCGAAGATAGTTCTTGTATGGACTCTGCAAGTTTCTCTGTACATGAAACCACATCAACCAGCAGCGACGCCACCGTCACCGCCGGTATGGCCTCGAGTATATTCACCTCTTCCCTCAATTCTGTTGTCAGCTTGCTTCTCAGGTTCATGGCTCCCATCTTAGACTTGATGATGTGAGGCTGAGCACATGACGGTGCCACCATTTTTGATATCGCCTCTGCTAGTTCCTTCAAAGCTTTTCCTGTCTCTGTGCTCATCTTCATGCATGGCTCTTCAAATTTGCTTCTGATTTCTGGAGGTGTCTGCAATGCAAATTAAATCAGATTATATAGGAGGAGTTTGTATAAGTTTTCTTCATCACACATCAAGTCTAGTAGTGTAGTGTAATTAGGTTGGTCCGTTCAAAAATTGCATTGTGAAGAGGATTTACAATTGATAAACAAATTAATAAAAAATGAAGGTTTACTTTAGCAGAGTTAAGGAAGCCATTAAGAGCATCAATACGATAGGCACATTGTCTAGATAGGCTTCCAATCTTGAGATATTGTTTCCATGGATGACGAAATTTGAACCGGCCATGGCGGGGCTCCCATCTCGCAAAATTGGCCTGCAAAACATAGCAATGCATGTTACTAATTAATTAGGGAGTGTGAGGGATATACCATATATATAATGTGATTAATTAATGTTTGATTTGTTATAATATATTTATGAGTTAATTAGTTACTCTCACCAAGTTTTCTTCAGCCTGTTTTGAATTGAGAACACTTATATATCCTTGCAGAGATGACTTGTTGGATTCTGCTTCACCCTCGGATGTTCTGAAATATTCATCTCCAAAACCTGACAATTGATTTTTCTTCCATTGTCAGTTTAAATTAATTTAAAACATCGTGTATATACATGCAAAAGATGTTGGAGGTATTGCATATGCATCATATTACCCTCTAAGAAGTTGGCAAGCTTTTCAATGTTCTTACAGACAAGATTGTGGAGATCATCACCAGCCCATATGGGGTACACAAAAATGCAGATCAACACAGAGATCAAACCACCTAAGAGGATTGTGACCACTCTTTTCTGTGCAATGTCTAGTATCTCTGAATCTCTGTAGCTTGATAGAGATACCATACAGAACGTCAAGATAAACACCAGAAACCCGTAATCATATCTCGCTTTTATTTGAGGAAAAAATCGCATGTACGTCACTCCTGCCGCTGCATTAATAAATATTAATGTCATTCAAACTTATTAATTTATCTTCGCTTCATTAATTAATTAATTACACATACATGGAGACTCAATTAATATTTAATTTGAAAATGAGCATAATTATATACCTAGTACAAAAACTAGGATCCCAAGAAGTATGGGTTCCCCTATATTTCCAGCTGAGTTAGTCATGTAATATGTTCCAAGCCCGAAAGCACCAGCCAAAAATGTTGCTAAACCTCTATTTAAACCTTTTCCAAGTGTTGCTCCTGCATGCATCACATCACATATTAATTTAACCACGTGGATGATTCAGTGTGTGTTTGTGTGTGTGTGTGTGTGTATATATATATATATGTACACATATATGAACTTACCTACTGAGAATTCAGAGATAACAATGACGGTGAAGACAGCCCACATGGCAGAGGAACCAAAACCATGGTAAAGAGGATCGAGATAGTAAAATACAGTGGAGACAGTAGTGACGGCTAATCCTACTTTCAAAGAATGAATCACTCTTCTGGGATCTTCTTCTCCCATCTTCTTCAGCTTCAACATGACATCCATCACCCTGTGACTAAATTTTCCAGGCAATGCTGTCATCCTCTGCATCCAACCCTTAGGGGCAGCAGCAGAAATGTGGTTGCCGTTTTGAGTTGGTTGCGATGCCATATATATTGCCGGCACCAGCAGTACAGAAAAGGAATAATTTTGTGGAAAGCCCAATGGAGTTGTTCTAGAAAATACAAGAGGGTACGTGGTTGAGAATAGGTTTGAAGTTTGGAGAGGGTTAGAGTGTGAGTTATATTGAGGAATGGAAGGAAGGAAGGGCGTGAATGGAGGATATAGCTTGTCGATAAACGCTCATAGCGAACCATGTCTTTATTTATAGGTGGTGACTGGTGGTGACCCAATAACACTTAAAAAGGTCAAAGCCAAGGCTTGACTTTTCTTAATTATAAAAGCGTAGAAAAAAAAAAAAAAGCGAAACAAGAGCCAATGGGAAAATGCTTAACCAAAATAAAGGGAACACGTGAAGCAAGTTAGGACTGAATACACTGTTAAAGTAACGGCCTTTTATGTGGACTTTCAAATTGAAGACACACTCAGTTTTTCCATAACAGTGAAACATTGTCGTTTTAAATAATTATATAAATTATACACGTCTCTCGATGGTACAAATATATGAATTGTGCATATATTTTCATGCCAATTATTGCTTTCTACCCGAGTTAGTGGTTGTTGTACGGCAAGAGATCAAACCTACTGAATTGCTAAATCCATAATTTAACATTTAACGGAATGTTTTTTCCTTGGCCTGCATTTAACGGAATTTTATAACATAAAAGTGGTAAGATATTGAGTATAAAATTTAAAATGAAAACTGACGTACACGATATGTGAATTATGAAGGTCCCATAATATTTGTTAGAATTCGAAGTGCGACGTGTACGAACTGCTTTCTTTTCATAGTAATTATTGTATGTGTGACTACGTTTTTTTAATTTTGGATCTTCTGTTTGGTGTACTTGCTTGGCACTTTAGCAGCGGTTTTTTTCGCTGCTAAAGTGTTTTTAAAAATTATTACAACGAATATTACCGCTGCTATTACTTTTGTTTAAATAATTAATTTTAAAAAATTATAGTAGTAATATTTTTGTTGCAAGAAATTTTAGCAGCGGAAAAAACCGCCGCTAAAAGTGCCAGGCCAACCAAGAGTACTAAACAGAGAATCCAGACGTATTTTTTTAGGGGAAGAATCTATTTATTTTTTAAAAAATTATTTATTTTGAAATGAAATTTCTAGGACAATAAGGAATCAATTAAAGTATAACCAGAGATTATGTATTTTCGCTTCGTCATTCTCTCAGCCATTCCCGAAGTGAGTATTAATTTTTATTTTATTTGTTTGACTTTTTTTTTTTTTTGACAAAGAGTTGCGTAAGCTTGTACTTTTATTTTTTTTCTTTGTTGGTACAATGAAATTCTTGTTTCTTTCCATGTACTGTCTTGTCAACGTTAAGGGGCCTTAGTATGGGCCTTTTCTTGTATCAAGTCAATAGGACTTCTTAGCTAACTAATTGTTGTTAATTAGTAAATAATTAATTCCACTTTTTTTTTGGTTTCACACGTCACTTCGATGATGGCGAGCTGTCCACTACTCTATATCCTAAGAAAATAAAAAATAAATAAAATTTTTACGCGTTTTAGAAACGAGGGGAACAAAGTTGTAGCGAACCTAACCTTTAAAGTGTTTTATATTAATATTTATGCAGACATATAGCTGCACGTATTTGAAGTCATGATGTGCATTAACTCGAAACTTTTTTTTTTTTTAATTTTGCTTCTCTTTATACCTTTCTTAAGTCGTGCTATATAATAAATTTAACGCGTTACCAATTGTTCCATGTTAATTAATTAAGTATATATGAGAAAGTGGGGAAAACTACTTTATATGATAAGTATAGTTGATTATTCATGGAAAAAGTGATACATGCTCTAACAAATCATATCAAAGAATTTGTATAATTTCTGATCATGGATCACTCTTTGGTTGCAAAAAGGCCATCTTTAATTTGTTGGAATTCTTAGGGTTTATGAGGCAGATCGATGCAGACGAAGGTATAGTGGAAAACAACTCAAAATCCCACCTTCTGTCTTACACTGCTTTTTCTCCACTTAAGCTTACGCATGTTCAATTTGTATGGTCACAATGAGCTATGAGCCAAACTTTGATTAATTTTAAGAAGCATTTATAAATTGTTTCACTTAGCTTCAACCTCAGTAATCCTCATTTAATCACTTTAATGCATGCACCATCCACTATTGAAGACTAGAGTTTCTAGCTATAGCGATGCGACGAAAGGTCTAATAAATTTATATCAAAAGAAAATGAAATAAAATTAAGCTCGTTAATTATAATTTCATTTGGAGATCATTAATTTATTTGTCACGGCATAAGAGTTACTTAGCTCAACTGTATCAATTACATAGCAAAGTATTATCATCGATCGTAGCATTATTTTTTGTGGAATAACTGAAAAAAGAAATAACCATAACAAAATTTAATTAAAGTAATTTAAATCTCTGGTCGTAAGTTAATTTTGTTATATTATTCAATATGAGTAATACACAAATGCATTAGTTTCAACATACAACAATATATAAATACTTATCTCTACATGTCTACACTATTTACACAACAGAGGTAAAGGATTTTGGATCATCTGCTGCAATTTTTTGCTCCGCGCCTCTTTTTAGCGGCGGTTTTAGTCCAATTGTAGCATTTGGTAAGTGTAATTAAGTAAAAAAAAAAAATTTGTGTCATAATTAAAAGCTCTTTGTATACTAATAACGCTTCATCTAATAATTTGTATTAAAGTTACAGCGTGGTTTTCAATGGGATAATTACTAAAAAAAATTATTAACTAAAATGTGATAATAATTATCTTATAATAAAAACTTAAATTAGAGTCAAATCATAATCAAATTGTAACATTTGAATAAAATATAATTAAATAAAACAAATTACATCTTAACTAATCGTGATAACCAATCAAAATTATAGTCTAACCCACCCATATTTACATGGGAGAGATGAGTTGTCCAGTCAGCCAAGCTCATTTCAAGAGCCTTACATCTTTCTTTACTTAAAATTCCATACAAATAATATTTATATTATATGACTTTAAACTTTATATTTTTGTTAATTAGTTCCAAAACCATATATTTTATCATATAGATAATAGATAATATAGAATATTAAAAAATAAAATGCATTAAGAAAATAAGAAGTTAAATAAATTTACACTATTTATTTTAATTAATTTTAAAATATAATAAAAATAACTTCATTTAAAATAAATAAAGACAAAGAGTACATGTCAAACTATATCATATATGACTTTCACACATACAGCAATTGTGCAAGTACTTTTTCATCTTCCTGTGTCAAAACAAGCCTAACCCAAAAGGATTGAAGTCATTTATCACATTTGGGTAATTAGGTCGGCATAATGCCAACCCACTAATAATGAAGTTAACCTCATTTATTTAACTTGTAATTTAAATAAATATGAGCCAAGTTTCTTGCAAGGTTTTTTTTTAGCAAATTAATGATTTAGTCCATAAAATATACATGTTTTTCTAATTTGATGCTTAAAAGATAAAATATTTTAATTTGATCTTTGAAAAATCAATTCTCAATCAATTTATTCTTTCAATTAATGGGATGAAAAATTAATTATTAGTGTCATTAATACATTCTAACTTAATTATTAAATGATGAATTAGATCATATTTAACAATAAAAAAAGTAAAACACATAAGATTTATAAATTAAAATTATCAAAACGTACATTTTGTATTTTTATGTGTAATTTGTAAATTTAATATATTTTATTTTACAAACTATATATTACCAAAACACATTATTTGTATTCTTTTTCCTGAGTAAGATTTAATAAATCATTTAGCAATTAGTTATCGTTAATTAATACTATTATCAGATAATTTTTTATCAATCTTATTAATCAAAAGATTAAATTGATTAGGAATTATTCTTTCAAAGATCAATTTCATACATTTTATCTTTCAAGGACTAAACTAAAAGAAAATGCATCTTTCAAAAATTAAATCATTAATTTACTTTTTTTCCAACTAATTTATTAATACTATTTTTTAGAATGATAATTTTAAAGCCTGTTTTTAATTATTGTTTTATAAAGAATACAATTAAAATGTCATTGTTATGGATCTTTATAGTCAAATTTTTAAAACCACTTTGGACTCGAGACTAATCTATATCAAGTCAAGAGTGTTATAATAAAATCTTTTCAATAAGGACACTTTTTTATATTTAAACTTATATTCTCTTTTTCATGAAAATAAAATCATTTTCACTTCAATCAACTACTTGTTTGTTATACATAAAGTTTTTTAATAACTTTGTATCTATACGTTAACTTTGCAATTTTATTTTTTAAAAGAATTAATTATAAATTAAAGTTATATTTAAATTATGAGATATAATACTGTTTATAATAATGTTATTAAAAGTATAATTATATTTAAATTTTAAATATAATAAATAAATATATTAAAATTTATCCATTTTAAAATATTTTACATACCATTAATAATAATTTAAATTAAATACATATTTAATATAATATATTTAAGATTAGCTTTTGAGTACAAATAATTAATATTTTATAATTTAATATTTAATGTAAATATGCACTTTTTAAATATTAAATGACATTTTAAAATATTTTTAATACATGATAGATCAAATTTTTTAATACATGATGAATAATAGAATATATAAATTTAAAAATTATTTTAACCTATTTTTGTCATATTTAATATTTAAATGATATGAAAATTATCATGATAATACATCATTATTATTTATACTTTAATATATTGATTGAATTAAGGTGTTCAAAATGTATTTAAAATATATTTAATAAAATTAATAAGGTTGACGATGTCTTCACATTATTTGTATAATTAATCAATATATTAGACTAGGTATAAGATATTCAATGCACGTTTAAAGCATATTAAATGTAATTAATAAGACTAATGTATATATAGATTTTTACGTATCTGTGAATTTAATATAACAAAAAAATTATGATTTTTGTTTAATTTTAATTGATAATTGAAATTCTAAAATATCTAAGAAAATGTAAAAATGCATTCAATGCACCTCTATTATTCTTCTACAATTAATACATGATAATACATTAATATGTGCATTTAATATATTCGG
Organism: Senna siamea; assembly: GCA_031216115.1. Taxonomy (NCBI): domain Eukaryota; kingdom Viridiplantae; phylum Streptophyta; class Magnoliopsida; order Fabales; family Fabaceae; genus Senna; species Senna siamea. The sequence continues at coordinate 20,233,726 of CM062356.1, forward strand.
TAATTATTAATTACATTCTCAAAACATATATTTGAAATATCTAAGATATTTAAAATTGATTAATAATAATATTTATCCATTTAACTTAAAACTAAAACATCATTTTAGTTACTGGTCGATAAAGATTTTTTTCAATTTAGTCTATCATATTTTTTTAATTTAGTTTTTCATAATTTGATCTGTTATCAATTTAGTCTCTTTGTTTATGTGTTGTCTAAATAAGTAATAATTCTGATGATTTAGATATTTAATACTAACTAAAAAATCTTAAAGGTCGATTATGATCTAATTTTTCTCATCTTTCTTTTCAATAGTCAAAACTTTGCGTCTAGTCACCAATATTAAACATTGCTCAATCAACACAAATGTTGCCTAGTTGAAAAAAAAAAGAAAAGAAAAATTAGATCAACGTTGGTCAATTGACACCAAATGTTTAAGTAATTAAAATTGTTACTTATTTAAATAATATTCAGAATGAGAGACCAAATTAATAACAAATCAAATTATGAATAAACAAATTAATAACAAATTAAATTATGAAAAACCAAATTGAGAAGAAAAATCTATAAGATAACAAATAGAGAAAATCATCATTTATGAGAGACCAAAATAATATTTTAGTCTTTAACTTAATATTCTCTAACTTATCAAATCTAAACAATTAAGAATATTCAATTTTATATTCCATTGATATAAGAAAATTAATTTTGACAACATAATAAAAATAAATATTTCTTACATTTTCAACTAATAATTTAGAATTCAAAATATATCTTCATCAATTTATCAATTTTTCCATTTTATTCAATTATTTAAATATTAAAGGTCAATTTTGATCCAATTTTTCTCATCTTTCTATCCAATAGTCAATACTTTACGTCTAATCACCAATATTAAACATTGCTCAATAAATACAAATGTTGCCTAGTTGAAAAAAAAGAAAAGAAAAATTGGATCAACATTGGTCAATTGATACCAAATTTTTAAATAATTAGAATTATTATTTATTTAAATGAAATTCAAAAGGAGAGACCAAATTAATAACAAATTAAATTATGAATGATAAAATTAACATCAAATCAAATTATGAAAAATCAAATTGAGTAGAAAAATCTATAAGAAAACAAATAGAAAAAACTATCATTTATGAGAGACTAAAATGATATTTTAGTCTTTAACTTAATATTCTCTAACTTATCAAATCTAAAAAATTATTAATATTCAATTTTATCTTCCATTCATATAATAAAATTAATTTTTACAACATGATAAAAATAAATATTTCTTATCTTTTCAACTAACAATTTAGAATTCAAAATATATCTTCATCAATTTATCAAATTTTCCATTTTACTCAATTATTTAAATTATCAAATCTAATTTACATACATATTCTTTTGTGATACTTGCCAAATATTTTTATAATAAATATTATACTTCATAATTTAAATATATAGAATATTTCATAAGTAAATTTCAATAAAAAAATATAATATCATTTTTTATATATAAACATATTTAAACACATCATTATATTAATACAATATCATCTTTCGTACATTGCATGTGAGCAATACTAATTTAATAATGTTATCTATTTAATTATCATCCTTACATACAATTCAACCATTAACCAAGTATATAAATTGCCCCGAGATGTCCTTCTTGAAATTTTTACCATTGTCCTTCATAAATCATAGAAAGTATCATTAATTTCTTGTTGTTAAATGCTCCCCATTAAAGCTTTGATTGAATGATTCAACATCAACATTTCTTATAGCCATAGCCAACTTATAGTTAAGCCATTTGGTTATAAATAAGGATGGCAACATGCTAGAGGACAAGGATGAAAAGTGTCTCATTTACTTTCCTTCCCCATCCTTCCTTTTTACAATTCTTGCATGGGGAAAAACTATATATCTTCTCCATTCATGAAAAGCTTGAAATATCAACAAAAAATTATTAGAAAAATCTCATAACTTTTTTAAAAAATATATATATTAATGAAAAAAATCCAATTCTAAAATAATAATAATAATAAAAGATTGATTAGATTTTTAGAGTTCTTAAATGAGGAGAAGAGAAAGATAAATGAACGGAGACTTAAAAAATTAAGTTACTCTATCAAGTTAGTTAGTTGTAGCTATTTTTTATTTTTTAAAATGAATATAAATAATGACAAATTTACAAAAATATTATAGACATTTAAATTAATATATATATATATATATATAAATTTGAACTCCTTGGGGAGGGGAACATATATATTGGAATTAAGTTGAGACTTGAGCATGAACTATGATGCACATTAACCATCCCCAAAATTGCTCTAGAAATATTTGTCCCCCTTTTCCATTTTATAGGGAAAATTTCTTTCCCCTAAACATTACCTAATCTAGAAAATTTTATTATTCTTAGTTATGATTTTTTTATACATACATTTTTTTAGTTTCTCACTAGGGATGATTAAAATATTTATACTCTACAGTACCTATAAAATTTATCTATTGAGTCTAGATCAAGGTTAGGGTATTAAAGGAATAGATCTAAGTCTGAAAAAGGTAGTATTCTATTCAGACGCAAACCTGTTCTATATAAATTATTTAAATATTATTTTTTTATATTATAAATATATATTTAATTTATTCTATTGAAAAAAAATATATATGTAAATTATGTTATTTAATTCAATTTCATCAGTAAGATAGTTTAACTTTAATATAAATCTATAAATTATTATAGCTAATAATTTTTTAAGGATAAATTTGTTAAGATTTTATATTGATTATATATTTAAAATTTATAAAACATAATTGATGTAATTTATATACTTTTTTATGAATTTATATGTACATAAGTCATAATTTGAAAAAAAAAAAGAATTATTTTAAATTTTTTAAGGCAAACTAGTCCAAGTCCAAGCATGGAGATTCTCACTCAAGTTCGAATCGGAGTACAGGGCTATAGTACTCAACCCATGATCATCCCTATTTCTCATAGAGATTTTGTTAGCAAATACTTGTTTTAAATATAGACACTTCTTTTAACAAATATTCAAGTTTTAATTAATTCATCATATTTTATAAGAAATTAACTTTTTTTATTAGATCTAAACTGGTTAGTAATATAGATTTGAATAGCCATTAACAAGTGAAACCAATGTTCTTGTTGGGCTATATATGTATGAAGTCTTTTAATGACTTTGTTACCCAATTTTTACACAAATTAAAGCTAAAACATATGCTAATGGTTATCAAAATAAGACAGCCAATTAAAACAACATTGGTATCTAATCTAGATTTACACAAACTCAAGCTAAACTTCTACATTAGCGACTATTAATTAAAACAAGGCAGCAAACTTGGATAGCTTAAGGACTTACTTTCTCATGCCAAGCCAAATTAAATTAAAAATTGATGGCTATCAAATCAATTAAGGTAGAAAAATTGCAAAGCTAAATGCAATTCAAATTTCCACATTAAGGACAATCAAAACATACCAGCAAAGTAGATAGCAATGGACCGATTTTCTCATCTTGTAAATTCAAACCAGGCATGCTAGTGGTCACAAAATTGGGCAACTAACTTTTGGAAGTCGTCTTTGAACCCTATTTCACATGCAAATAAAAGTCAAAACTTCATGCAAGTTTTGATTGTAGTCAAGTTTTGACAGCATTTGGGACTCAATTTCTCTTGCAAATTCAAGTCAATTGCATTCCTAAGACACCAAGATATGACAGAAAACTTTGATTGCTGTTTTTGATCAATTCACATGCAAACTTACATGCTAAAGAGTCACCAATAAGCAAGGGAACAATTTTTGATAGCATTAATTAATTTGAGGCTCAAATTCTACAAGAAAATCAAGCCAAATTCATGCTAATTAAATCAAGGAGATATTAACCAAAAATTTTGAAAAATTTGGAATTCATTTCCACACCCAAAATCATGCCAAATTCATGCTAAGCTCATAGGAACAGAATTAAATAATCCTGCGCAGATTTTAAGCTTACTACCATATCCAAAGTCAAGCCAAACAACTTATGCTAAAAATCATTGAGAAAACAACCAAAAAATTAGACAGCTTTGTACTCAAAATTCACTATCAAAACCAAGGACAAATCGATGTCATAACCAGTGGGATAGCCACGAATGATTTAGACAGTTCATAGTTCATGGAGACAGCAGTCTAGATGGACTTATTTATATCTCATTTTCACAACAAATTCATGCCAATAATTAAGTTGGAAATCCACAAAAGAGCAGTCATGTTTAGAAAAATGTTGAGCCACATTTTCTCAACAAATTAAAATCAAGCTCCAAAACACTTTTTTGTTTCATGAAAGATAGCAGCACACTTTCTTACAGTATATGATTCCATTTTTACAGTAATTCATAGAATCAATAAGTGTCTTTTTTGGATTCTTTAAATTGTTGGGTTCAAGTGTGAGTGAAAGTTATATACGTTACAAGTGGATGTCCTAGATGATGAGGACTATATAAGTGGATTGACCTATAGACCTCATAGCTTGAGGTTTTAAGCCAAAGCTGCAGTATTAAGTTTATGAGTATGGTTTCTCTTCAAAACTCAATAAAAAGCATATCTTTTAAGTTGTGTTTGGACGAAATAATTTAAAGAAAAAAAATAATGTTCAGAGGTATTTTAATTTTTTTGTTACAAAATTTTTTGTTTGAATTAAAATAAAATAAAATTTAAAAATTTTTATGATAATTTAATCAAGTGATTTAGGAAAAATTTGAAATTTTACTTAAATAAGTAAAATTTCAAATTTTCATTCTTTTTTATTTTTAGAATATTAGTTATTTATATTATTTTTAATACATAAATAGATATAAATACACATGTATATATGCACTAACATGAACATATATACATATATATTTATTTACACTTTATATAAATATATGTATGTATATAGATATATATACATATGCACACACACATATATACACACATGTATTTATATTACATACATATACATATATATGTATATACACATACACATAACATGTATATAAATATATACATTGATATATTATACATATAATTATTAATTACAACAAAAAAATTTATAAATATTATAGTTATCGAAAAAAAATTTTAATTTCCATAATTCAAATTTTTTATATTTTAAATATCATAAAATTTAAAATTTCACAGTGCAAATACAACTAATGTTTAAAACTCCCCGGGTCTTTACACTTTCTTATAGTCATAGCCACTTGTTCATAAAGCATTTTTTATAGCTTTGAATGGCCATTAACATATGAAACCAAATGAGCTACCCGTTAGGCAATGTAAAAAGTCTTTTAATTTAATGGCTATGTAATTCTATTTAATAATCTTTCAAAGTTGATGCTAGTGACTATAGTTCTGGACAAAGCTAAAATAAAATCTCATTTTCAGTAAATGGATTGGTCAAACAAGCATCAACAGAGTTAGATGCCTCTACTTTTCTTTTCAGCCATTAAAATAAAAGAAATAGAACATAGCAGATTACACCCTGAAATTACAGAGCATGTGCCATACTCATTGCCATACTTATGTGTCACACAACCAGAATTAAATTAATCCCTATGGGGTTTAATTTATCGCAACTCATGATAAGTGCTTTTTGAGATTGGAATTTAATATGATAATATAACTTTACCCAAATGTTTCTCAGTGGTCATTAAATATATATTATGCTTATTCAACTTTGTGATATTGATCATATTGGTTCTGAAGAAAGTTGATATACTAATATATGCTTTGCTCAACCTAAATCTACATATTGATATGATAGATTCTTCATTTGCAAGTTGCTCATATTGGCTGTTTCTCTGTTTCTAACCAAAAGAAGATAAATCATAAAAAACAACTAGGAACAAATTAAAGAAATTCAAGCAGGAAGAATAAGAGATTAACGTTGTTTGAATTAACAAAATTAAGAGGCACCACATGGTGTAAGGAACAACCTTATTTGCATATCAGATACTCTACGAATATAGTAATTAATAAATAAGCCGACTACCTCTTCAATCATAACTTGATGTTATATGACTAGTTCTGATCTAATGTCAAGGATGGTTCTCATCTCTATGAAGTCATGTATATATGTGTGTGTGTGTATATATGAATATATACTCTACACTCTGTTATGTTGATCAGACATAGACCTTGACTTTTCAGTTTCTGGTAAATTAGCAAGAGTTGAATCCTCAACTACAATGACAACGTGGGTGTTATCAGTCTTGAGACCCGGTTCAGCACATTCACAATGTGGAAGAGACCACGTTTTGTTTGAGGATTTAGCAGTGTCTACAGTTTCAGCTTCAGTTTCAGAGCGTGTGAGTGAGGCTAGCTCATTCACAGCTTCTGCAATTTTCTCTGTGCACCCAACAATTTCAATCAGTAAAGAAGCCACTGTGCCTACTGGAAGTAGTGACAAGAGGTGTGTCTGTTGCCATGAGCTTGATTGCAGCAATGACTTGAGGGTCTCGACTGCATCCTTTGAGTTTGCAATATGTATGTGTGAAGAAGATGGCTTCCTCATTGAGCTCACAGCCATTCCTAGGTCTTTCAGAGCTTCCCCTGACTCCAAACACATCTCTGAGCATGCCTCTTGAATCAAACTTCTAATCTCTGGAGATGCCTGCAAAAGTTGTACCAACCATTATTAATGTTATGCTATTGAGCTAAAATAGTTTTTAATCTTTTATTCTGTCCCATAATTAAGACCCTAAATCGTCAAATTTTTCCTTGTTAGAGCCTATGAACTAGCTCTAATATGACATGGTTTGTTAAATTTATTAATCTAATCAAGCGCTTACTGCTTCACCAAAAATTTGAGTTATTAATACCATATATGATATAAGGGATTAGGACTAAGAGATTTAAACTAAATTGAACTCAAGTGAATCAATTCAAACTAATCTCATCAAAATTGATTGTTTGATTGAATTGGTTGGACAAAATTTTTATCAAAACTGATTGGTTTAATTTAATTATTGGATGGCTTTAATTTTCATTGAAACCCAACCAATTAGATTAATATATTGTTTATTTATTATATTTTATATTGTTGGCTTACGTTGGATTGTACTTAATTTTGTAATAATAATTATATTTATATTTGTTTTAGAATTGTCTTAAAATAATTTTAATATAAATTTATAGTTAGAAAGACTTTTTTTATAGTTGAAATTGAAAAAATGATTAAAGTTGAATTTTTTTATAATTTATAAAATTTTTCTATTGAAACTTATTTAACTGATTAAATTCAAACTGATTATGATCAATTTTGATTGGATCAATTGACCCTTTAAACATTGGAATGATTCCTTGGCTAAAAAAATTATTTACTATAATCGGTTCGGTTGGCAGATAGTCAAATTTAATTCAAACCAAGGACCACACTCATTATAGGTGCCACAAGCATATTTTATGTAGTTATTGACTTTATTAATTATTCAATTAATGAAAATTCTAAACTAATACCTAGACCAATATGAGGAAAAAAAAGCATATGAGTTATGACGATTGTGAGATTTGAAATGAAAGATGAAGAAACTACTTTGACACGTTTTTAAATTAAGAAATCAATTTGAAACTTGAAATTGAATAGAATTATGGAATCAAAATACTTATGTTATATACGTACTTGGAGATCAGAGTTGAGTTGAGCATTGAGAGCTTCCATTTGATAGGCACATTGGCGAGTGAGGGTTCCTATTTGAAGGTAGTTGTCCCATGGATGACGAAACTGGAATTTCCCATGACCTGGTTCCCATCTTGCAAAATTCGCCTTCCAAAATTCAAATTAACATAAATACACATCAGAATCAGACCCAACGGTTTCTAGAATTTTCTTTTGAAATAAGTTATAAAAGAAAAAGAGGATGTCCTTAATAATACCCACCAAGGACTCTTCACTACCCTTAGAATTCAACACACTTTTATACCCTTCCAGCAACGTCTTGTTCTTGTCTTTACTCTCTCCTTCCTCTGATTTTTTGAAATACTCCCTCTCAAAGGCTGTAAAACAAAGAAAAAAAAAAGAAACTTCAGTTCTTCAGAACATCATAATTGTTAAGTAGAGGTATTTTATTTTATTGAATTTGAATGTGACCTTGTAAAAAATCTGCAAGTGTTTCCAAGTGGAGGGCAATCAAAGTGTGTAATTCTTCACCTGCCCACACAGGGCAAACAAAAATGGAAATCATGACACATGCAGAGCCTCCTATGAAAATGGTGGATAGCCTCTTGTGTGCCATCTCTAATATCTCATCCTCACGAAACCCAGAAACTGATATCAATGAGAATGTCAATATGAATATCAGAAGCGCATAGTCATATCTCGCTTTGATTTTTGGGAAAAACCTTATGAATGTTGATATTGCAGCTGCACATACCACCACATATATACATATCAGTAACCACAAATTAATTCATCTCACTTTACTATAATTTTACATTACAATTATTTATTGTTTATCACCTTGCAGGAACACAAAGAAGCTAAGCAATATGGGCTCTATTGTCTGCCCAGAAAGACTAGCCAAGTAATGAGCTCCAACACCAAGAGCACCAGCTACAAGTGTTGCCAATCCCCTGTTCAAACCTTTTCCAAGAGTGGCTCCTGTACAAATAAAAGGGATTTATGTTCAAAATATGCAAAAACTTCAACAATTTTTATGGTTAAAATTTCAAATAAGTACAAACTTACCCACAGAGTACTCAAAAACAACTACAACAGTCATAACAGCCCACATTGCAGAGAGACCAAAACTGTCATAGAGTGGCTGATAGTAGTAGAATAGGGACACCAGAGTGAGTGCAAGACCTACTTTTAGGGAGTGAATGACCTTTCTTGGGTCGTCCTGCCCTATCTTTTTGGCCGTCGTACAAAAATTCAACACCTTCTCCTTCAAGCCTTGAGGCATGGCCTTTAGCCTTACCCATAATTTACCAACCCCTGAAGTCATCTCCTGGTTTGCAGGACTCATCTGCATCTATAAACACTAAGGGTGGAAACTTGAGAGTGATAATAGCAATGCATGCACTCAGAAATAATGAGTGAGGCAAAACGGAGATGGTATTTATGGGTGATATTGATTATTATGAAGGCACATTAACTCAATTTATTTATAGAGTAGGGAAGCACCTCAATCAAGATTTTTGGAATAATTTTAAGTACGACAAACGAGTTGCGGGTTCAATGTGTACGGTGATATATATAGGACAAATGAAAGGAAATTAATCAACTTAAAATTAAGGAAATTGATTGATTTTTGACATAAGACAGACAATTGATACATCAATAAATAATCAAATCAATTGGTAAGCCAGATCAGGAAGATATCAATAATGGTGCATCTCAGCTGTGTGAGGATATAGGCCACAAAGTCTTCAAGGCTACATCACAGCCACAGCCACAGCCACAGCCACAGCCACTTGCGTGTAAGATGTAACCATGTAACAAGTCATGAACCCAAAAATCAAAAGCCTGGATGGAGCCACTTGAACTATTTAATGCAGGTGAATGCATACTATCTTTCTCAGGTCTAGAATCTTTAACATTTCATCACAATATACAATTGCCGAACCGGATGACGAAAGTATTTCATAACTTAAGTACTATTTTATATTCTCAACTTTATCAGTGATAGAAGCGAAATGTCATTCATTTACTACTGTTAGATACATATTTTAATATCTGTGATATACATATTTTAATATCTGTGATGTGTTTTTTTAAAATTTTTATCAAGAGACATTGAACTTTGGTCATGCTAGAACTCGCTTAAGAACTCAAGTTATTCCTTTTATGAGTTGAGTTCCAATCTGTTCGCAACAATGATGATGTGAAAGATCAGAAGGTTTACATCATGCAATTAAAACACTAGGCCAGCCAAAAAAAATAATGTGATTTAACTATCATTTTCCGCAACATTGCTCCAGCTTCGGTAACATCAGTGATAATAACAGCTTTTCATGAAAAAGACTAGTCTGGACTCATATGCATTATAACACAAGAAGATCTTCTTCTTATCTTTATCTTCTTTCCAAATGTTTCTTCCACCAAGCATGTGTGTAGGTCCCTGTTATTAAACCCACAATATAGTTTTCATCAACTTTTTTTCTTTTTTTCTTTTTTAGATTTAACGATGGATGTGAGCTTCATCGTTAATTTGTGATTGTTTGTGAGGGTGAATAAATTGATTGAAAGAGAAATTCGGTTTTCCTTTATTTGATAAGAGAAGAAAATTATCAAAATCTATAACACTGCATTTCCATCTATATACATATGGACACTATCATGCTTTCCCAAAATGTCATATCTTAATCAAATATTAGGTGATTCTTCCCAGTTATGTCATAATTACCAGTTTCTGTCTTACTTTCACTTGTGTTATAGAGTTTGGGAAAATTATGAGGAGGACATAACATGAAACTTGCCTTTATTCTTTATTCAGCCTTCTACTCTATTTGAGGTTCTGATATTACATAAAAGGTATAATATAACCTCTCATTTTTCATACCATTTAATATGAGTAGGTCACTCCATCATATAGGTATATTCCCAAAAATTGTTCTCCCCTGTTTTTTTTTTTTTCTTTTCCTTTTTCCTGTATTATAAGTTTACAACACTAATTTAGCTTTCGGACAGATTCTTCAAATCATGGAATAAACTGTATTGTCTCATTCTTAAGCTTGAGTTATGTCTTAAGTGAGGATGTACTTGCAGAAAAACACCTGCTTTCAGGCTATATTTTATATTTGCCATAACTAGAATAAAGTAGTGTCAGATGGTGGCTATATTAGATACGTGGATAAATCAATGAACTAAATGCAAGCAAGCAAACAAACCCAACATGAAAATCTTTTTGTTTTTCAATTTTAAAATGTTCAATAGAATTTTTGCATTTAAAGGATGAGATTTGAAGCAACGGTAAGGTTGTTACATTTGACTTGAAGGTTATAAGTTTAAATCTTAAAAATAATTTCTCTACTCTTACAAGAATAAAATTGTGTACATCTGATTTTCTCCAAACTTCATTTGCTAGGAGCCTCTTATAATGGGCCGCTCTTTAAGAGAACTTTTGCTTTTTAAAAATATTAAATTTACCACATTCCAAACACTAGGAGGAATAAGGAGAGCCTATTTTTCCTATATATATTTCCTTGCATTTCCTGTCTTCCAAGGGATGTGTCTGCCATAATATTTATATTCTTTCCATCGTACACCATAACAGCTAGCCAATGGTGGAACCTGGACGTTCCAATGAAACTAGTTATGGAGAAATTAAAGTTGAAAAAACCTTTGATTGGCGCAGATGGAGTTTGAACAGAGCCACAAAATAGCCTCGACAAGTGGAATATACACAGATATGTGATGAATATATTCTTGTGTGTTACAAGTATGACAGTAAACATTTCATTCTTTAAGTTTGTTCAAGAAAATAAAGACTAAAGCAGCCTCCCTAACCCCTTCATTTAGCTTACCTTTTCTCAAAGCAAACTCTGGCCATTGATGGATATATATATGTAAGATTCGAGCACATCATATTTCTTGTTTTTCTGTGGTTGTACTAGCCCTTTTGAACTCAAGGAGGAAAAAGAAAAAAAAAAAAAGAAAAGGGAAAGAAAATTGTATATGATATCAATGGCAATTTAGAAACCAAGATGCCTTGAGAAAATTCTATGTTCGGTGTCGTTTTTGGGCATAAAGTTTGTTGGCTAATGTCTTCAATTGTACAAAGGGATTTATTCGGAATTAGGGTTTGAGCAAGGAAGAGATATGTTACATATAGTTTTATTTAATGTTGAATCTTGACTTAGGAATAAGCAAAGATAGAGTGAGTACTTTTGACATGGATACTTGCTTATTAACTTACAATTTAGAAGAAAATTTGTGGACAAATAATGACTAGGTTTAGATACTAACAATATTGAGTATTACATCATATAATCATATAATTTAGTAAAACATAAAAAAATGTTTTTTAATAACTTAATACTATTAAGCTTAAATCTTAAGCACAAGAAAAAAAACACACATTAAAAACAAAGAATGTGTGTGTATGAAAACATGAGTGTATTTTTTATATCTTTACTATTAAATGAGATTGATGTATGTATAGTCTATACAATATATTTTTTTCATAATTAGTTCTTAAAAAAAATTTATATTTTATTTTGATTGAAGAAAGTAATAATAAATATACAAACAATTGTATATAAGTCTATAATAGGTTGTCCGCTTGGTGCTTCCTAGCAATTAATCTTGTGGTGGATGATTAGCTTTGCATTTGGTGGTGGGTGCAATTAGTGGCTCATGCAATAGGGTGAGGTACCATCAATTTCTAAACCATAAAATAAAATAAAAACTTGGAAGTTTTTGTGGTGTACACTTGATTATGACATGCACTAATATGGGAGCTCTCACTTTTGTTATTACACTAAAATCCTTTACTTAAAGCTTGATAGATTTGATAACGACAGCCAGAGAGCCTGTACTTTGCCCTTTGAAGGACGTTTGGAAAAGGAAATGAGGCAGGAAAATTGCAAGTTCTTTGTGGCGTTTATTAATAATAATAATAATAACAACAACAACAACAGTTAATTATCTTGAAAATGTTTTCGAGATGGTTAGTTTTAGCAATATGCATATTCACAGAAACAGACAAATCACAAAAACGGAGGAAAGAGCGAAATTATAAAGAACCAGAAGCTAGCGAGCTCCTGAGAAATGTTTCCCCGTGTATGATTTGAATCTTGAGCAGATAGGTTTGAATTGTATCTTTTAGTTTTAAATTGTCATTATTTTGCTGAAAGTGTTTTTGATCCGTAGCCACCTTTGATGCCCAAAAGAAAATCACAATGAAATCAAGTAGATTCTGTTGCAATTGGATGTGTGACTTTGAGTTCCACGTTAGTAGTCTGATAAGAATATACTATTCAATTGGTGGTTGTTTGTTCACTAGTGCTTAAACGAGGCAAATAATACAGTGGGTTTGATGTTTTATAATGTACAAGCCACAACTGGGTTTGATATTTATAACATGGGTTTCACATAATAAAATCACCAACCCAAGGAATCCAACAGTAAATAGGGGAGAAAAGATGCACAGTCTTGCCAATAAACTCGTTACATCTCATCCTACAATATCTATACACCTGAATCACAACACCCACCTATAAAAATACCCATAAAAAATGGATCCAAATCATCTAAGAGTCACAGGATAGGTTATCTTGGCAGACACCAGAGGGAACATTGAGATGCATCATACAACAGAGGAAAACCTGTTTATGTTGAGGTGCTCTTCACTAACTAGACACATCCACTTCCAAAATGAGGTAAGATAACAGTTAGACAAAGTTAAGACCACCTGAAGTCTTATGACTGGATTGGATGTCAGTCACGGCAGAGTTGCTCTTGCTCTCAACACATCCAGACCAAGAAACCACTGTGCAGGTGGTTCATTGCAAACTACTAGGCCTACCAGTTGCTGCTATCTGGGTAGCTTGTGGGAAAGAGTGATATATTGCATTGGATGAAGATGCACTTCCCTTCCCTGTTTGCTCCAAAAGATGAACCAGCGACATAAATATTTCCATCCTTGTAACGTCCCTATTTGCCTGCAAAACTTAGAAGTAACTAACTAGCGCAATAAATAAACAAATACATGTATTTGTTTATCATGAACTTTCCTTGGGGAGAAGGGGCATTTGGTTCGCTAACATGTACATATTGGCATTTGAGATACCACAGCATTAAATGTGAAGATTTTGATTTTATTTACTGGTATCCTACAACAACAAAGCTTTTCTACCAAGTGAAGTCAGCTATATCGATCAAGCAATACTAACATGTTCTATCTTAAATTTCCTGGTATCCTACATTCCACCTATTTTAAACATACGCATGCAAGACATCCAGCATACAGTTCTGAAATACTGGCATACTATATGCCTCCAATTAAACATTAAACATTTTCAGCAGAACATTTGCATGCAATATGTATTACCTCTACAGCAAAACATTAGACCATAATCCAGTTCTGATCAAAATAGAAAAAGCATGTCCCTTTCTAGAGTATTACCTCTACAGCAAAGCGTGCCCATATCTTGTCATTTCGGGCTTCCATCACCCCCTTCAAGATGGTCAACCCCAATCCTCTGATTAAGTCAGCTATTTCCAGAAAGAAACCCCGTTCTTCACATAGCATCTGTAGAGATTAATCAACCATACATATTATAAATGTGATAAATACATATATAAGGACCAGACGAATTCTATAGTAGATTCATAAAGCACCAATTACTACCTCCACTAGCATTTGACGAGGGGGATTCAAATCCTCAACTATGATAGGGCAAACCATTGATTGTGAGCCAACCTCGTATGCCCATGTAGCTCCTCCCTCAAAGTTGTCTTTTAAAAGCAGTCCACCTTCCTTAGTAATAATCTGCATATTTTAAGAAGAAAGAACACTCAGCATCTTCTCTTTCTCTTACTGAAAATTTTTCGGAGCAAAAATATCAGCTATTCATGCTTATTAATAGTACTTCAGAGCATTAAGGATTCCTACCAAGTTTTTATCAAATCTCCAAGGGTTTTGGTTGATATTTCATGGGAGCCACCGTTTACACCAAATTATTATACCATATGGACAAGATGACTTCCCAATATCAAATATATTTTCTTATTTTGCTTAATATTTTAACATATCAACACAATGCCCATGAAAATGAAAGCTTTTATGTATCAATCATGACTAAATCAGTCGCCTAACATTCAAAGCAAAGGAATGCATACTGTCCATACGCCATACCTTAGACTCCCCTGTTTGTTTTAGCTTGTCAGCATGCTTTGTTACGCTTTGCAAGAAAAGCATATGCTTGATGGTGCGTTCAAGAAGTGCATCAATGCTACACTGTAATCATATTAAGAGATTAAAGAATATATTCAGTATTTTCAATATGATATTTTGAGAAGAAAATCTGGAAAGACAAAATAAGAAAGGCTTTACTTTTGCTCCATTTGGCACAATTTCTCTTAACTCTTTTACGCGATCTTGAATCATTTGGCGATCTTTAGGTCGAGGTCTGGGGTTCTCTCCAGGTTTAAGCCTTTTACGATTGGATTTACAAACTTCATCTGGCCGCTTGGAGTATCCAGTCGAAACACTATTTTCACGCTTCATATTGGTAGCATTCTCAACCCATGAGCTAAGTTGAGACCCATATATGGAAGAAGTTTGAGAACAATTTTGAGTATCATCCCTGCTACATCCAGACCTAAGAGTACTAGTTTCTGCAGCACCAGCTTTACCCCCATCCTTGGGAAAACCAAACAATCCACCCTGAACATGATCAGACATAACCTTCCTGTAAGCAGGAGAGGGAACAGAAGCATTACTGATCCTTGTCAATGTTGTCCGACAAGACATATCATCAGAACCCTGTTTCCGGGAAGACTTGGCCTTTGAAACCACAGCATCCAAAAGATGGTCAGTGCCCCTCTCAGAGAATATACCACTGTCTGACATGGCTTCATTAATTGAATAACAATCAGGATCTGCGTCCTGCATATTCATACATGTAGTCTTTTTATCCAGAATTTCTGCATTACCATCTGATTCTTCAGCAAGCAACTTACTCCAGTTTTCATTTAGTAGTTTACTTTTAAAATCCACACCTAAAACATCAAACAGGTCATCACTTGATGGAGGTGGAATACAAGTAGGGATGTGATCACCCATAGACACCTGCTGCTCCTCAAGTTTAAGAGATGGGATCTTAAGGGCCTGAAGCAGATTATCAACCATCCTTGGATCTGTTGGAGCCAACTTATAACGAGCACACTTTACATCTACAGGAACATTCTTCTGATCAGAGCCTTCTAGAGATATGGGACAAGTTCCTGATTGACTACTCAAATTATGCAGAGAATAGCCCCATCCTTTAGTTAAATCATTATTTTTTAGTCCACTACCAGACTTACTGGTTCCACCAAAATCAGCAATGGACACTTTAGGAGGATTAGAAACAGAGCTGGTAATAATATTTGGCCTCAAAAGTCGACTCATCCCACCATTTGTTGAGAATCCTCCAAGTAATGAAGTACTAAAAGAACTCTGATTGTGGTCAAGTATATGGCCCCCATTTGTTTTAAGCTGAGACAAGTTTAAGGTACTTGATGCATTTATAATTGGATTAACATGATTTTGACTCCCAATGCCAGAAAAGTTTTGCTGTTCCATAAGTTTTATGCTGCAGTCACTGAGACCAGATTGGCTCGAGTCAGTCAATTCATTGAATCCAGATCTAGCATTCAAAGAGGCAGAACGTTGTTGCAGACATGAATCATGATTTGAGGGTATAGCTTCTGCCTCCACAATTGAATTCTCCAGTTGACCATCAAAACTTGGGTTCATTGTTGGTATGGCCTGAGGTTGGCAAAGGTTATTATGGTAATTGGATAATAACTGAGTCATATTAGGGATTTGATGAGTCAATACAGAACCAGTATGAGAAAAATTGATTTGTTGGTTGGAGCCATAAGTTACTGGAAGAGTGCAACTGGATGTAATGACTGGTGGATCAACAGGCACAGGCACCCCAACAGTTACAGGTGCATCCAATCTTTCTATAGAAGCTTTAGCTGAATAGTCTTCAGATAGAAGGGCTCCAGGGACACAACCCAGTTGCAAGGTAAAGCTTTTCACATCATTCACAAATACCACATTCTCCATCATCTGCAGCAAAAAACATGGCCACATTAGTTGAGGTTCATTGGAGCAACCGATTAACAACTAACTAATTTGCCTTCACAAACAACGAGGCATTCATCAGAACGCTCAAAACTAAAATATAGCTAATATAAACCCATAACGCTCCATATGATAATAGCAAACGTTGAGTTTTGCAAGGATTAAAGACAACATGTATAATAATTAACTTTTGCATGCTTAACCCAGATCTGTCATTCTTGATCCAAGGATTCTATGACCTATCAACTTAATTCAGTGCTTTATCATGAAAAAAGTGAATATATCAGTATTACATCCCTTTAGAATTACAGGACTAGAGAAGAGGACTAACTGGCAAGAAAGAACCAAGTTGAACAACTCCATGGGGAAGCACAGGAATTACTGCTACTGTCTGTAAATGAAGGTGATAAGGTATTAAAAAAACGCAATATAAAGTATACAGCAAATTTCAGACTCTAAAGAAAGTCGCAAGACCTGCATTCCAGCTGAAAATTGGTGATGCAACTCATTGTATACCTGAAATATACACATCAACATAAGTAACCATCAAAATGAAGTTCCTACATATCCGCACTCCAAGTCTTTAACAATTCCCACAGAACTCTTTCTCATTATGTCACTTAGTGTTCATAATAGATTTATACACATACATAAACAGAGCTATAAGTTTTCAATTTTTTTACTTGAATTTCCATTAAACTTCAGAAAGAAATCACAACATTCTATTTATACAGCAAAAACTGTTTATTCACTCCAGTGATGGAACTTTGTTATTTAGCACCAGCAGAAACAGATCATGAACTTCATACCTCTGGTGGATATCTATTTCTGGTAAAATTGTTCAAAATAATCCACTGATGGTTTCCTGTAAATGCGGCCCTTCCAATAATCCTGAATAACAGCCAAAAAAATAGATTGAAATGTCTGCAAATGACAGGAAAAGCACTACAACTTCAGGAACCTGATGAATGTGGAGAGGATGAATACAGATCAATGCCTACCCTTCACCCACAACATTGACCCAATTATTCACCATCATTTTGTTAATCAAAGAGCAGACTCTATCCTCTTCTTGAGTCCCTAACTGAGAAGACCGAGAATCAGAAGAAAGCCAGCATCCTTCCTCATTCGCAAAAGGCAAATTAGATGTTTCGATTCCAGCAGAGCACGGAGGAAATTGAGACGGCAAGGATTCATAGTAGCAGTCTTCCCATATTAACAGCCTGCCATGCCAAACCTTATTTCAGTTAACTCAACAAAAGATATTCTATAGGTAGTAGTTCATGAAAAGTCCAAGGCATAATTTTGTCAAAATGCCATTTGCCTACTCTGAGTACATGGCTTGAATGCAAAAATAAGACTAAGCAACAACACTACTATATTCTGTTAAAATATAGTTTAGTTGAGGAGAACAGAAGCAAGAAATGGTGCTAAATTTTCTATCTCTCTCAAGAAAACGGAATATACAGATATATTCGTATCCAGTGACGCATCTAATTCCATCGTGACAACGATAGATCAGCAGATTAATCTCCCGTGAGCTGAAGAAAAAAAGTCACCTTTACATTATGGGATAAAAGAATAAGACCGAATAGGATCAAATGAAGAGGACAAATTCTGAATCAACAGATTCTTTCATACTTCACAGACAAATAATCAAATAGATAGTGGGTCTGTCAAACCCAATGCAAATAAACTTTTCTTTTTCACTTAAGATTCTTGAAGACAAAACAGAAGCAATCAAAGCATAAAGTTCCAAAATAGGAAGAAGAACACAGCAGACTACAAATCAGATACAAGGAATTTCTTCAAAACCAAACTGAGATGCTAGTGAAATTTGCAAGGCACAACAGGAGTAAATCAGTACCCCAGGCGTATTATAAGAGCTCTAAAAAAATCTACTATTTCAAATCTTACAGCCAATCAATCATCCAACTTACTTAGGATTATGGCAGCCGATCTTCCAGAAGACAGCGTAAGACCACTGATTCCGACCGCAAAGAGTCTTGAGAACTTCTTTCAACAAAAAGCCCATCGCGTCAACGATGGGAGTTCAAAACGACGAACAAGCTTCCGAACAAATGGAATAACACTAGCATGCACCAAAAAAAGAGTGGTCAAAGCCGGAGACTAAGCATTTCCCGGCGAGTTTGTGTTGCCAGTTCTAACTACCACGGCACGATCCTCTCCCCGCCTGTTTAGTCCTCAATCCCCCACTCCTCTTTCTCTCTGGATCCAAGTTCCCGGCGATCAGTACACGGCAGGCCATCCTCCGGCAGAGGAAGGTAAAGAAAGGAAGTAAAAAAAGAAGAAAAGAAGCAAGCTAGGAACGGAAAGTGAGGGAGGAAAGCAAAGGAAAAGGGGGGGTTCACGGAACTACACTATCCCACGAGCTTCAATCTTGTAGAGAGCTATCATTTTGTCTATTTGAGGTGAGAAAAATGGGAATCAGAGAAGAATAAAGAGAAAGAGAACGTAGAGAATGGCGAAGCAGATATAAAAATAGGTGGAAGTGTGAGTAGGAGAGTGGGATTTGCGATTCAGGGTGCGTGTCGCTTAGGGGTGGAAGAGTGTGGTCTGTGTGGTCGTCTTCAACTTCAGGCTGGACTGTGTAGAACTATATCATTCTCTTTTCTTCTCTCTCTGTGCTTTCTCTTTCTGAAAAAAATAAATAGAAGTGCTAAAGTGCGCCTCGAGAGAGAAAGAGAGTTTTGGAGAATATTACGGGGAGAGCCACTGGGGAGTAGTGAGCGCAGACGCAGACGCAGACGCAGACCCAGACGCAGAGGTTGCTTTTGTCGGCTTCTGAAACAGTTTCCGTATAGTCAGAGTGAGGAGAGAGAGTGTGTGTCACGCGCCTCTCAAGTCTCAACAGGTGGAGGTGGTGGGGTTGGTGGTCTTCACCTAGTGCGGCTTCCTATCCTGCTCTGCTCATCTCATCAACATTACTACCCCCACTTTTTCCTCTATTTACAACTATGCCATTTGGCTTAATATTTGAATTTTATTATTTTTTTCACTGGCTTCTCAATTCTTACGGATGCCACATTTTATTATAGCCGTCCACTGCGTGATTTGATTTCTGTATTATTTAATAATATTTAATTAATTTTTATATTTTGTAAGTTTATTAAATTAAAATAAAAAATCAACTAAATGTTACTGTTTAATATATTTTTTAAATTTTTTATAAATATTTTATTAAATATAATTTTATTTAAAATATTATCATTAATATTTTTTATAAAAAATTTTAATTTTAATTTATTTCGACTAGCCCTTTTAATAAATTAATTTTATGATTTGTTTAATTTTTTTATAAAATAATACAATATATATAATTAAAAATTTATTTTCAGTTCATTACATAATCCATTTAAATTCTTAAATTAAAATAAAAAATTAATTATATATTATTATTTAATATATTATTTTAAATTTTTAATAAATTTATATTTATTGAATATAATTTTATTTAAAATATTATCAAATATTAAATATAAAATATTTATAAAAAGTATTTGAATTTTGATTTACATTGTAAAAGACTCATCCTTTTCTGAATTGACCCATAATTTGTTTATAATATGTATAAAGTAATTCAACGTAAACAAAGAAAATTTATTTTCAATTCATTACATAATCCATTTAAATTCTTAAATTATAAATTGAGTTGAAGTATTTTTTTTTTTTTAGCTTGTATAATTTTGGGATTTAATTTATTGATTATATGGTCCAACTTATAATATTTAATAAAACTTTCTTAACAAAAATATTTTATTATACAATAGTTGAACCTCTGGTCTTATTTTAAAAAATAAATTACTCATTACTCTAACTAATCATCTGATCTTTTGGTCCATTTAAAAAAAATTAAATCAATTTAACTTAACACCCATGAGTTATTTATGAAAAATGAATGGTTCAAAGCTAGTAATAGTTATACTGTATAGATTAATGATTATAGTTAGTGATACATTTGATGAAAAATTAATGGAATAAGATGCCAATGAAAACATAAATTTTTGGCAGCTAGGAAACCATTAAATTTGTCTTTATTATACAAAGTTTTGGTTGGTTTAGCCAAGTGTACCACATTAACCTGTCTTTAGTTTGTTTTATAATTTATTAGTGAACAAAAAATTTGCTATGTTGAGTAAAACAAATTGGGTGTCAAATTACGACTATGTACAATATGACTTTTAATGTTCTGCATTTGGAAGTGCATTTTTAATATCTCAACAATTATATATTAATGAAATTTATTTTCTGTACTATATATTTGGATTCATGCAATAGGTGCTCCTCCCTAATTACCATTAAAAATCATATAACAATTTTTTGCTGCTTAATAAATTCCAACTCATTTCAATCACTGAAGCTAAAAAAAGAGGCTTACATTTATCTATAATGCTTCATATTTGACTTTTTTATATTTCAACTTTTAAAAGGAAAAGAATGATAAAATAATCTCATCATAAAAGTAACACATGATCAATGCTTGACACTGATGTCTTCTTAAGCATAATTTAACTAAATCTTAAGAGACATTAATGTAATTTATTCTAAAATTAAGCAAAAATGGAACTTATATGACCCAAAAATATTTTTTTTTTTTAATGTCAATTTGAAATTTAGTTGGAGTGTGTTTTTTAAGATGAAGAATTATGCACCACTTGAAGAAGAAGGAAACACATATATATATAAAGAAGCAAAGAGAACTTTTTGCAGTTTTGCTATTAATAGCCAATGTTTGAGTATTTTCTCCTTATCATGTTGGAAGAGAATATACACCAATTTATTATATTCTTGTATTAGATCATCTAAAATGAGGTGAGAGATACAAAATTGTGAAGTACAAGAAAATACGTTTTATAAATTTATAGATGCATTTAAACAAAATCCTAATATTTAACCAAATGCATATATAGAATTTACTTAATTAATAAGTCACACTCATTTTATATCTATATTTTTTAAAAGAATAACAATTCTGTCACAAAATCCAAATCAAATCCCATGATATATTTGATACTATATATCTTATGGTATTACAAAAATGATCATCGATCCTCTTTAATATGGGAATTAGTGCTATATATATATCTTTGGCATTTTCTTTGTGAACAGCGTGCTTGTACTTTAAAGTTTTAAACCTCGCAGTGAAACTGGTAATCATAAATGAGAAATAAAAAAGATTGCAGAATCTTTTCTTTTCAATGAGTGTTCACAGGAATATTTCTCACGCTTATCTAAAAATGTCCTGTATCATCAAATGGTTGATTCCTTTGCCTCGCATTTTGTATTTACTTATAAATTATAACGTTGCCTCACATTTTTTTTTTTCAAAAGAAAAATATTTTCCAGGGGAAAAAATAATAATAACTTTGCTAAAATCTTAAATCATGTACATTGATCCGCCTGTAATCAAGCATGTTCATGATACTCCTATAAGCCAAACCTCATAACCTGTATTTGAAAGCATATATATGTAATAGCATTTAATTAAAACCAAAATTATTACTTTTTCTTGGTTTTTGATGTCTTTATAGAACAAAACAAAAAAACTTGTATTTTTTATTAAATCCAAGAAAATCAAAATTAAAAAGGCTCATGTGTGTTGTATTGTTTTATACTCTAATTTTGGTTGTGTGTTCCATTCATTTGCCGCCTCTTTGTGGAAATTTTAATAAGGTGGTGTATGAGTATGAATGTGGTTGGCTGACATCCCAGTCATTGTCTCAAAACCTTTTTCATTATATTATTCACTATTCACACATAAAGCCTTCTTTTGCTAATTAACACAATTAATTAATTAACTTTCTAGATGGTTGTGAACATTGTGGTTCTTCGATTCTATTCTATGTCCTTTTTGTTTTAAATTATTGTTCATTATATGAAGCTTATACACTTGAACTTCACCACCATGGATATAATTTCCTATCTGGTTTATACAGGAGAGGTCAATTTCAAAGTGTCAATTTTTGAAAACTTTTTAAAATATAAATATAGTAAACATATATCTTTTATGAATTAAATTTTTTAATATATTTATAATTTAATTAACCTATTTATTTGTAATAAATTAAATTTATAAACGCATCGTTATCTCTTCTATTTTGTATAAGTTTTAATTTACTCTTGTTAATTTAAAAACATTCATTGTTACTGCTCTGTTTTTTTAAAAATAATTCAAATTTTTCTTTCTATCACACAATTCATAAAAAGAAAAACTACGCTAGCTTCAAAGTTATTTAATTTATTTATCTAGCACTCATTTTTAGCTCATTCAAAATACTTGGCATCCAAAGTAATATAGGAAGGACCAAAATTATATGCATTTACTTTTATATTTATTATTAAGTTTTTTAATTAAAATAAAGTATATAAAAATATTTTTTAAAAAAATTAATTATAAAAAAAATAAGTGATATAAATCATATTCATATCAGTTTCTAATTAAAAATCTTAATAGTAAAAATATAAAAATTACAAAGGTTATTTTCATTAATAATATACTGTCTAATTTTAAATAAAAAATAATAGAAAATAAAATCAACAATGCCTCTGTTTGAACTAAAAGAATAAATTAAAGATGAAATTATATTTAAGTCTTTAAATTTATAAAGCGTGAAGAATTCTGCAAGGATATATATATATATATATATAATAAACATGGGAATGTTGATGAAGATTGGTTAATTGGTCCCCCACAGGCATAGGGCATAGTAGTGCAGGGTGTGTTTATAAATTTGTGGGTGTTGACAAATAAAGAAAAGAGAGAAAAGGCATAAAAAGATGGAGCACTAGTTGGACACACATGAGTTTGCGTTTCTTTATGTTTTTGCTTCTTCACTTTTTATTATTTCACCTACTTACCACCCCCCCCCCCCCTAAGTATGGCTATATATACTCATTTTTGTGGGGAAACGGGTAAAAAAGATTCCTATTCAAACCTTCTCATCACTTGTGCTTGTGTCGCTCTGAAATCTGATAAACAATAATAATATTTAATTTTGTGTTTTTGACTGGGCTAGCTGCTTCTCTGATGATGCTTTGGTTTCATGATGGCTTTTCAAAACTGCCAAGAGTAGAGCTTACTCAATCAAACCATAAACTAATAATTTCAATCATCTCGAGTCTCAACAAAACAATGGTCATCCATCTCGCCTCACACAAACAATATATAAAGTTAAGAAATATTGGGGGAATTGAAGAAGCAAGTAATAATATTCAATTTACTTATCTCTGTGCTTGTCAGCTTGTGGAATCTGATTAATGAACCAATTAAAAAAAGTTTATTTGGCATCCAAATTTGCATGAATTCTTTGTGTGCCTTAACCAATAATGCAGAAAACCTAAGAGAAAGGGTATCTAGAAAACGAGAGGGCAAGTGATTTGGCCTTGTTGTTGTGTACACAAAACATGAAAAGGTGGGAATACTTTGAATGTGTTGAATTGAGCAAAGCTGTAGCAATCAAATTAGTAGCATTGCCAGAGAGGAGCTTTAATTTTTTGACTTCTTTTGAGCAATAAACATTCAGACATACATTCATGAAAATATCTATATACCCACCCTGGATATAGTTGAAATCAACACAAAATCATAAAACTACATGTAAGATGATGACTAAATTGGGAACTGGAAAAGGCACATGGTGTCCCTACGACTGCGAGGCTACCCAAAAGTCAATTTAATTTCTTGGTGTTATTATTATATATATACGCACAAACAAAAGACAGAAAAATTAATGTTGCAGGGAAGGGAAGGGAAAAGAAAAGAAAAAGAAAGGCAAAAAGATATTTGAGTAGGATTTTATTTGCGAGGATTATAATTATATATTAGAAGGTGAGGAAAATAAAGACACAAAAGGGTGATAAGAAGGGCCTTAATTTTGGGGTGGGCTATGTAGGTGTAATTAACGTGTGATCCACTCTGATCACCATCCACTACACAATACAACATGTAAAATCCCTCACAAATGATTTACGTAATGGAAATGTTGATTGTGAGTGGAAAGGGCAAAACACAAAGGTCATAAAAGAACCCAAAAAAACATTAAAAATAATAATATTTAATATCCATGATATAATTAAATTTAATAGAAGATAATACACTTGTACCGACACAATATATCCTTAACCATTCCATACTCTCATTTATGGGCAATGTTATAATGCATGTACCCAATAAATTTTCACTTCTTGTTGTTGTGTATAATAATTTTAAATTTTTTTAATTATTTATATCTAAAATTATATATTATATAATATAAAATAAAAAAAAATCATGTGAGGAGAAAGAAAGAGAGAGAAAAAATAAAAATTATAACAACAAATAGGATGTTAATTTAACTTTCTCATTATTTAATTTCTTATTTCATAATATAATAATAATTTTTATATTATATTTCAAATCTTAAAGAAAAAATCAGTATGAATTTTTGTACATGTGAAGCCTCTAAGTTTTGGTGCATGCTAATTTATTTTTTCTAAATTTTTAAAATATAGTATAAAAATAATTATTATATTATAAAATAATAAATTAAATAATATTTTGTTGTTAATTTAACTGTTCACGTTGTAAATTTGTATTATTTTTAATTTTTTATCTAATTTTTTTACATCATATATTTTATATAATTTTCTTCCATGTAAACATATTCTAATACATTAAGATGTATATCATTATCAATCATGTATATAACATATATCTATATTATAATACATTGAGTTCTTTTAATTAATGGTCTCTAAAATTATATATTATATAATATAAAATATAAAACAAGAAAATGTAAGATTTTAAATTGGAACATTTTTAATTTAATTTAAATCTAATAATTTCTCTTCTTTCTTAAAACATATCTGAATTATTGAAGAGAATGGAAATGGAGAAAAAGGATGAAAATGAAATTTTTAATTTAGATATTTTCTTTAATTTTTCTAAATTTACAACTTACTACACTTTTGTCACTCCATATTATATTTATCCTATTTTGAAGAATTAAATTAACATATGTAGTAATGAATTATAAATTTTTAAGAATCAATTTATATAAAAAAGCAAATTATTAGTAACTAAAATGTAAGAATTCAAGAATCAAATTGCTTATATAGTCCTCAAATAGGAAAAAATTTCTTTTTTATGTTAGTTATGTGACTGTAATAATGAAAAAAAGAAAAAGAGAAAGAAAGATCATAGATAAGATTTTGAGTGTCCTAAATGCCACGTGTTTTCGGACATTGTTACTGATACGTTGTAGCTTTCATTCCGTTATTAACGGATTACCACTCATCCAGTTAACGGAGCTTAGGTATGACGTCGCGTCATAGATCATATACCAAATATTTCAAAATATACTCAATTTTTATAAGGATTAATAAATTAAATTAAATTAATAATAAACATAAAATTATGTAAAGAAAACATTAGATTTAAAAATAATTGAGTAAAATACATTTCTCTCCTTTGAAAAATATTAAAATCACACTTGATCTCCTCTCTGGTTTGAAAGCATGCACCCATATTTTATTAAAAAAATATTTCTAGTTTCACTTATTTTAACCAAAACATATTTATTGATTATATTAATTTTTTTAAAAATAAAATTTTTATTTTTATTTTTGAAAACTATTATTTAATTATTATTTATTTTGAGTTTAAAATGATAAATTTAATTTATTTTAAATTTAAAAAAATTAATTTTTTATATTGGTTACATATATATTTAATTATATAAATAATAAATACAGTAATAATTTTGAGCAAGGAAGTGTAATTTTAATATTTGAAAAATTAATTTAAAAATATTTTGCATGTGTTTCGAAGGCCTCCAAGAAAGCTCTAGTATCACTTACAATTTTTCTCATTTAAGGAATAAAACCATTAAAAAAATCTCTATTTTGTTAACTGGTATATATATTGGTCCAATATTAGGGCTAATTAATTATAACATGCACACATATAATCATTCATTCTCGTCATTTAAGGATTAATTTCCCTATATAATTTTGATTTTGAAAATGGAAATTAAAGTTTCAATAACCAGAGGCGGAAATTGTAGCTATGCATGATTGGGTTTTCTCAAGGTTCCACACTTTGTACCAACTACCAACAAAATCATTCACATTGCAGAAAAAGTAAGACACACACACACACACACATATATACATTGTATGAGAGGAAGAGATAGAAAGGGAATTTGAGAATGAACATATTCATTATATATCTTTCTTTCTTTTAAACATAATTCATGACACATCATGAAACTGTTGGATCGTTAGAGTCTCTTTCCAAAATTGACGTACCCTTGAAGAATGGCTGCAACAATAACATCAACCAAAAAACAAAACAAATTTCTTTTTTTTTTTTGTGTTTCATTCATATAATTATTTAGCTAGGAAATTAAAGAGATGGAGACTTTTTTTGGAGCATTATATTATCGTAGGTTAGTCTTAGAGTTTAAGTAGGTATTCAAGTTTATACGGTCAAATGTTAATCTATAATATTGTTGATCTTGAGTATGATAAGTGTGAAGGATGTTTGATGATTAAAATATCTAGGATAATATTTTAACTTAGACACGTTATATAATTTTTGAACTTTTTTGTCCTTTATATTACAACAGTTAGCAGTAGAGATAAGCACGAATGGATTTGATGGGAAAATAGTAGGTAACATAAGGTTGAGTTGAGACAGTGAGGCCAAAAAGAAATATAGATAAGGCAGTGGAAAATAGGGAGTGAGTTTGAGGAAGATGACACAAGAGTCTGACAGGACACGTTATAAATAATATGTGGTAAGTATTCCTCTATTGTGCCAGATTTTTTTAAAAGAAAATTTTAATTTTGTTCGAAAGTACATTATTGGTGAAACATTTATGATTTATATGATGATCATCATTCACACACACACACACACATATATATATATACACCATGTTGTTCACGTTGGTTTTGGCTTATCCTGTTGGGCAATACTCTCTTCTGTACCAAACTGCCAATACAGTCACACCAATTTGCTGCTTCTACAAGTGGATCATTTTGTTCACGCTATCACGCTAGCTACCTCCATTATCTCTATCACAAAAATACAGGATTAATTCATCCACAAAATCAAATAATAAGTAATTATTAATTAATTTTCTTGAGTGTTATAAAAAAAAAAGTGACGCTCTAATATAATAATGCAATAATTTATCTATAAAAAATTAATTTACTTAATTTTTTTATCAAATTAAAGGATATTGCACCTTTTATATATATATATATATATATATACACCAAAAAAGTAATATTGTGTCAGTATTGGCGACAAGTGCACATGGATATACATGGTACTAGTTACTACCCTCTACACTACAGACAGATTGGAATTTGAAAAGCGAAACTAGGGTTTGAGATCGAAATTGTTATATATCACATTCACACCAAATTAAGGAAATAAATAAACATTTAGATTTATCGTAAAGTCTCTAGCTAAAAGTGTATATATATATATATATATATACCTTAAGCATGAAACTAATTATGTATTAATTAACTAATAACTAACAATTTATTCATATTAGTAAAATTGAAAGACAACTTAAAAAAAGTCGCTGCAAATAATAGCTAAGCAGTGAAGAAAATAGAAGAAAGGATATATTTTGGTTTTAATTTGTATTTTGAGACTGAGAGATGTAATTACACAGCATGTGATTCTTGCAATTAACATATTCATGTCCATCCTGATTGCAGATCTGCAAATCAGAAAACATGCATTATAAAAAAGACACACACACACACATATATATATATGAACAGAATCTGAATATAGTATTACTTATGGATCTTCTTCTTCTTCTTCTTAATGGCACAAGAAAAACTATATATATATATATATATATATATGTTTTAGTTTTGTGTTGAGAATCAAGTAAGTACACACACGTCAACGTGGAGGAGTAGTGAATGGGAAGAAAGAAAAGAAAGTAATTAGAGTAGTGATCAAATGAAAGTCTCTTTTCAGATGAGAATGAATGATGGTGCATCATTGTGTTTTGCAAAAAGGACGGATCGACTTAAAAGTTAGAATTGCAAGCATGCAGCTTTTACTTTTCTTTTCTTGTTGCTTCCTTTGACTTTTACCCCTTCATCATTCATTTCATTCTCTAACTATTTGCACACGTCATCCCTCACCTTTCTTTTATTTGTTTTCGGCTCAAATATTGCACATCATCATTTAACTTCTCTTGCACCAACATTGGGGCGACCTTCTGCTTCTGCAACAATTTCTCACTTCAAAAAATTAAAACTTTTGCTCACAACATTACAACTCTAATTAAGTTTCGTCACCACAATATTGTTTATTTTGATTTTGAATTTTCTGTATTTCTTTTTTACAGTAAAAAAGAAATAAAAAAAAAAAGACTCAGCATTAATCCTAGTGATCCCAAGATTCGTGAATATCTTGCATACACATAAAGTCAAACAAGAACACACCATGCATCTATCTCAACAGCGCAGGCACTAGCTAGAGAAATGATGATATTTAAGGCAAACGAAAAAATATGACCATCTACGTTGCACACACTATAATTTTAAGACAAAAAAAAATTATAAAATTTCATTGAAATGAATATAGTGATGATATATATATACATATATATGAAAAATGTACTGTTTAGGAGCCAAAATCAATCGTTGGTTGATAGACGTGTTAAAGTGGGATACGCCTTTGTGAATCCAATGGAGCAGCAACCCATTCTAAATGTAATTAAAGCCATATATGGCATATTATCTACTTCTAGAAATAAATAAAAGGTTAAGCTGAGTGGAATCGTACTTATTGTTATCATCCACATTTTCCTAACACTATTAATTATAAACGCTTGGATTAACGTGTTTAATAAAGTTTAATTTACTTTTAATTATCATGAGGAGACTTCAAAAACTACAAGCAATGGCTGAGGGCCCCAGAGTTGCTTCTAAAACTTGTTTATTTTTAAATGGAGTTCTAGAAAAAATGTTGTGAGGGAGAAGTGGTCTGTATTTAAAAAAGTTAGTTTAAAAATACTTTTATTACTATTTGAGAAGCAATTTATATTTTAAAAATTTATATAAAAAGTATTTTTTATCATCAAATTATTAAAAATGACATGTTTACATATTTTAATTTACTATTAATGTTGTTTAAATAAATAAATGATTATAAATTTTAACTATTGTTATTTATTTTTATTAATTAAATAAAATATAAAGAATTAAATCACAATAATAAATATAAAATTTTTATAAAGATATTTTTATCTTAAAATATTTAAACTTAAATTTTTAGCTTTTACTTCAAAACTAAAAAATTAATTTTTGTAACATCCAAAACCACTTCTAACACTTTTTCAAATATTTTAAAATTTTAAAATGAATATTTTAAAAAATAAATAAATAAATAACTTCTCTTCTTGGCTCTAGTGTTTCCTCTTTCTTGTTTGGAGCATTATGAAAAACATCCTTCGGAAGTTTAGTCGCTGCTGTTGTTTACTTTTCCCCCCTCTGAATATGGTGGCCCAGAGTTTCCATTAAAAGATGTGTAAAGTGTAAAGACTGGCAGGGTTCCAAGCTTTTCCACTGTGTATTTTGGATATCAATGTTAAAAATGTTCACTTTTTAAAACTTGATTAAGGTTCAAATTTCATATTTTTAGGGTTTGTTTAAATGTAAATTTTAAAAATAAAAAATTTATTTAAATACATGTTTTTTCAGCACTAATTTTAAAAAATAATTTTAAAAATAAAATGACATTTAAGCATACCCTTTATATTTCACTCTTCATACAAAAATTCGGATAGTGATCAAACCTTCTGATATTGGCCCATTACCTTTAGGCCTAGTTATCTCACTTACAATTCGGCCCAATCTAAAGTCAGTGAGTGAATAGTATTCGCTTTCTTTTGGATTAATGGTGACGTAAGGAATTGAAGATATGCTAAGGTTGACATTGTTCACACCAAAATGAAATAGAGACATTGTTGACCGTAGTTGTGGAGGAACCAACACAGGAAAGCCCATGGACTTGGTCCTTTGGGCATTTAAAGTGTGGACTAATAAGCCTTTAAATGGGCTAGAAGATGAGGAGTTTTGGCCCATATTATGGTATCTTTTACGTAGGGAAGAGTAGTTACTGTAGTCACTTGTAAATTTTCGCCCATGTGATTGTCTACATGAGCCGGCCCAGATGACATTTTTGGACCCAAAAAAAAAGATAATTTGGATAATTAAAGGTTTAGATGTAATCTTTTATGTGGCCATTTATTAGCGACAAAATATTATTATTTTATTCAAAAAAGATTATTGACTTTTACTTGGTTCTTTAAATATAATTATAATTTCTTATTATTTTTTTAATTACGTCTGTCCCTTTCTCAAAAATAAAAATACTAAAATCTCAATTTATTATTTTAAATAAAAATAATAATTAAAAAATTATTGAAGGAAACTGAACAAATGAAATTGCACTTTATATAATTGAGTTGAAAATTTAATCATATTTTAGAAACAAATAAAAAAAATCAAAGGAAGAAAGCCAATAAATAGTGAAGATTCTAGAAGCGTTAATGAGACAGGTGTGGTAGTTGAGAAGGTAATCTATGATATGTCTACACTTTATAAAGGAGAGATAGCATCATAAGTGCAAGTGTGACATGATATGCACTTGATATTTTATATATATATATAGGTATTTTTTATAAGAATAATCTTTATTCAAGATGAATATTAAATGTAAATATATGTTTTTGTCAATTGAAATTGAAACTTTAATTTACTAAATTAGACCTTTTTACTAGACTTAACTACTTGATGTGATATTTGACTGCAAAGCCCATATTTTTGTGTAAAAGATAGGTCATAGGAGTCATCATACACACATATATATTAAATCACTAATGTCATATATAGGGGTCACCATCCATTTCTGTTTTAATGTTTGCTATATATAATTCATAATGTGGAGCTAGCTGGCGAGCTACTATAAGCACGTTACATATATCATGATCCATAAATATATCTTAACCTAAGCAAATATGATCATGTAACGCCACCTTACATATATTCACACGTGATGACTATATAATGATGACTATAGCTTTTCTTAATTTTATAAGGTATTATATCAGTGAATCATATCCTTGCAGCTTCAATTTTGTGTGATTAATTAATAAACTAAAGATAATGGGCATGCACTGAACTGAACCTTGAAGTACTGTCTGACTAGACCTGGGTATATGTGTGTGGAAGAAAAACCTCTCAATTCTCCAAATGACAAAATCATACATATATATATATATATATATATGTTTGGTAACTATTATTGGCTGAAAATGACATCCCTAACCAATTTCATGTTGTGATTTCAATCTTATCCACACAAAAAAGGGTAAAGAATGTAATATTATATATTTTTGGGCTTTGATAAATGGGCTGGGGTTGATTGGTGGGCCGTATTTGATCATGTAGGTAAAGGTACTGCTGGGAGTGACGCCTGAAGCATGCGTGTTGCTTAGCTCAGATTGACATGGAATTGGAAGGATGAGAGGAAGACGTGTGAATTGCAATATAATTCAATGAGTGAATAAAGTTGAGAGCCTTTTTTATGCTGTTCCTCACTACTCCATATCCACTTATTATCTATAAAATATACTTTTTAAAAGTATTATTAGTAATTCCAAATCAATTGATTAAATTCTATGTCCACCACAAAATAAAGCCGCCCTTGAATAATTAAATATATTCTTCCTTTTCCTCTCTCTCTTTTTCCTTCTCTGCAGTTTTAGCAGGGATCGCTCTTTCAATTTTCACTTGCCTACATGCTATCATACTCATATGATAATCACGAAAAGAAAAACACCTAAAAAAGGAAGGTCCTATTTGCGATGCCTATATCAATATGAATTCAGTCTTTCCTACTTAGTCATTGCTTGTTTTTCGTTAGAGTTGTTTTTTATCCGACAATATTTTTTAGTTTGTTAGATTGAGCCGGTCATTAGGCCAAACACTATAGTTGTTGGTTAGGGCGTAATTATGATTCAACTCTCACCTCAACTTTTGTACACAATTGTTATTATATCTTAACTAACAATCTATTCTTAAGTAATTGTCTTGTTAGTAATTAAACTTGTGATATTGACTTTAATATTAATTGTTAGATCAAATACTTATCATTAAATCAAAAATTATAATTATTAGTTAAGACATAATTCTTTTTATTTAATTACACTTAACTCAAACTTTATGTAGTTCAATTATAATTTAACTTTCATTTGATCTTCTTTTATAAGATAATTATTATCACATCTTGATTAATGTAATTTTTTAATTAATTAAAATAAATTAAAATAGAGAAGAGTTATTTGAACAATTATGATAATCATAAATTTCTATTTTTGAAAAAATGAAAAAGATGAAAATAGTGTATATATAAAAAGATTGATAAATGTGATGACAAGTGAAAAATAAGTAAAAGAAACACGTGTAGATTTTTTTAAAAAAAATTATATGAAGTAATGTATCGCATATTCATACCTTAATATTGTTTAATCCAAAAATCAGTCTATTCTCTCGTGTTAAAGAAATTTGTATTACAAAATTATAAAAGGAATATGAGTGCACAGTTGAAGAGAGCATATATATATATATATATATATATAGCAACTGAGCATTGGTTGTGTTTTATAGACAAGTACATTATAACACGACACCACGAGAAACTTGATTTTATGCTGTATTTTCTAAGAATTTGACATGTTCACTCACATATTCATTCAATTGGTTTTGATCTGATTCGAGTGTGAGGTCCCACTGGTGTTTGCAAATTAACACGCAGAAGCACGTGAAGATTATTTTCTTTTACTTCACGCTTTGAGATTACTATGCATGCTTAATTATTATAGTCAAATGCAAACTCAAGTACTCTATGAGTATTATCATTTCAAGTCCAGAATTCACTGTGTTTTGCATAAGTAAAAATTCTATAAAGACGGCTCATAAAGTTTGCAAGAAAAAAACATGAGAACTAAACCACTTGTTGTTTAGCTTCTATTCACCAATAATCAATAATTGATCTATTCACGTATTTAATTATTGGAGTACTCAACTTATAAGAAACGCCTAAATATACATCAATAAGAAGGAACCATGTAGATTGATTTTGAAAGTGATTTAATAGGATCTTGTTAGATTGAGTGTTAATTAATCAGTCAGAAGTTTTAATTATTAGTTTAGAACGTAACAAGTTGTATCTAATTAAATTAAATTCAGATGCGAAAATTCAAACTCTCAACCTCATACTTAGACTTTTATCAAGATCGACACAGTTGTAGCACATATGTCTTGAGTGCTAAGTTACGAATTTAAAAAAACTCCTCTCATATTAATATAGCGCATGGAAAAAATTATTTATTTTTAAATATTAACCCCCAAAGTTTGCACATAAATAATAAAAGATACGTGTGTAAAATACAATCGATACCAAAGAGAAAGAGATTATTAAGACGTAAAGCACATTATCTAGCACTACGATATGTGAGAGTAAAAGAGGGTTTTAAAACAATAAAACAAAGTTTTTCTTTTCTTTTCTTTTTTTTTCTTTTTCCAAACACATTAAAAACGTACGGCTATGATGTTTCTGAATTAGTAATTAAATACAAAATACTACTCATGTAAGTACACAATTGATAAATTTGTTTTAGTGGTCGTGAATATTGAGGAATTTAACTAATTTATGAGAAGTTCTAAGTGGTTTCTTTTTTATTATTATGTACTAAAAATATATGTTTTATAATTATTTTTTGCCAATGCAGTGTTGAGTGGCCTAATTGGTAATTACATATCCAATTTTCAAACTTAGGTAATTTAAAGAGGAAAAGCAATGTTTGGAGGTATTTTAATTATTTCATTATAAAATTTTTTGCTTAGATTAAAAAATAATAAAATTTTATAATTTTATAATAATTTAATCAAGTGATTTAAGAAAAATTTAAAGTTTCACCTAAATAAATAAAATTTTAAGATTCTCTTCATCTTGTTTATTTAAAATATATGCATTGATATATTATACATATAATTATTAGCTATAACAAATAAAATTATAAATATTATGGTAATTTAATATTTTTATATTTTAAATTATGTGAAATTTAAAATTTTACAATTTAAATACAACGTTAAACAGCCTAGAAACTCCTAAAATGCGTGAATTTCCAATAGAAGTTAATTTTGATGATAATGTTCGTTGAAAAATTAGCTCTCGGTTACCCTTGAGAACGAAACTTTTGTGAGTTCCTCTTTGTCATTTTATACTTTTTTTTTTTCTTTCGTTCCATTAGTAGACAACTATAATAAATTCCACCCACTCTATTTTGTGTTGTTAATTATATAGGTACAATAATATTTATCCAAAATTAATTAATGGGTTTTAGTCTTAGAAAAATTTTTAAACGTAGATATTAATTGCACTATTTTATTTATATATTTACTAACAAAATTTAATTATTCATATTATTCTTGTTTTATTTGTCATATAAACCCTCTAATTAGAAAAATAAATAAAATTAAATAAATATTATTGATCAATTTATAAAAAGCATGATACAATATATATGTATTTAAAAAAATTTTAGTAATCCTAATCAAGTGGAGCTTAAATAATTAATACATGTATAACTACTCATTAACTAAAGATAGTGACTTCTTATAAAAATTTTATATTGTGTTTTAACGAATTTTCAAACGCAAACTTACTTAACACATTATTAATTAATTAAATGCTATCAAGATTTTTTAAAAAAGAAGTATTACAAGTTCTTTAAGGGACTTAAAAAAATAAAACAGAGAAATAGGGGTCTGTAGCACCATTTGCTATAAAAGATGAATATGAGTAGCGTGTCAGAAGTGAAATACGAGGAAGTGAAGCCCACACTGAAGGGTGTCTCAGCGTGACACGTCACCAATAGCAAGTGGACAACTAATGGGTCAAAAAGAACCAAAAGAAAAAATGAATCACAAAAATAATTGAATTGTATTAGAAGTCCCACGTTTACTTAATTGGCTGCACCATTGATTTTTATTTTGAGTTTTATTAACCAATATTATTAGGACACTAAATAAAAAAATATTTAATACAATTAGATGATATAAAAATAACAAAAATAATAAGATTTTAAATAATCTCATTAAATGAGTTTTCTTTACTTTTTCAAACACAAAAATATCATTTTCTCACTTTCTTAAAATTTTTTTATTAAATAAATGAAGCAGCATTTTCTTCCAGCTCAGGTTCCCCTACTTCGTGAGTGATACTATTTTTAGTTTTTGCCAAATATTAGTAATTTCATTTTATTTTGACTCCTATGTAATGTAAGTGATTATTTTGCTTCCAAGAAGAGTGCTATTTGTAGATTCATGAAAGTTTCTCCTATGTAACTTGTGCCTCCTATACAATTAAAATTGTTATCTTGTAAAAAATTAAATAATTAATTCTTTTTAGTTTAAAAAAAATAAAGAATCGATTATAAAAACAAACTAAAATAAATAAAAAATGATAAATATTTATTTGATAAAATATGATAATTATTCATTTAATAAGAACAAATGATGCATTCATATAATAAAGTAACAAAAAGGATTTTAAAAAAATGAGAAGAGGACTTTTTTGTTTTTAAAAAAAAAACAGAAGAAACTTATTTAATGAGGTACGTTAAAATCATATTACTTTGTTATTTAACCTAGATTTTAAAACATTACAATTATTTAAATTTTAATATGTAATAAAAAAATCTCTTAACATTTAAATTATAGCTAACTACGAGAAGCACAATGTTGGACATACAAAAAACTTATTTCTGAATTTAAAAGAGTTCCTTTCTAATTATGAAAGTCTACTGAAATTTAATATTTTCATCTTAATTCAAAGTAATCGAATTGTTCTTAAAATATTTTGAATTTTGTATTCAAAGAATAAAATGCAATTGTCTCTATTCACTTTAAAGAGACTCATTTTTGTTCCTTTGATCCATTATTTATTTAAAATTTGAGTTTAAAATTTCTGATTTAGACGTTGCATAATTACTGTGATACTGTTAACCCATATTCAAATTTGGTATCGAAATAACGTATTTGAAGTTAAATTTTGAATCATTTAGATTATCATTTAAAAACAAAAGGCTTCAAAATTAACATTTTTTATAGAATTAGAAGTGCATTTAGGTTATTGACGGCGGGACCCGCACTAGCGAAGAGCTAGCGCCAGTACGACGAATCTTACGGTGGGCCCGCACTTACGCACAACATGCTAGCAAGTCGACCGCTTTGGGGGACCCACAGGGGGATCATGGGCTCTGTGCCTGACACGTGTAAGAATTAGTACAATGTGGGTTCCATTTTCTTTTACAAAGTCCATCAACTTTCTCAAAGTCGCGTGGTGGAGCAATACCATAGTTTGCACGTGCACGTGGGGACACCGTGGGCCCTCCTTTCCTTGCCTAATCTCTTTCAATCTTAACTTTATACACGTGGCTACATCCAAACCGCTCTTTCCATTCTAATGCCAAATTAAAGAGCATTTCAACGTGTATGCGCGTCCACCCTCAATTCCATGAACTTCCTTCCCTGGAGCCGTCCGATCCAGGCTTTTGTGTTTGTAATGCAAATTTAATTTATCCATCTCATATTCATGTATGAAAAAAATTTAATTTTAATTTTAATTTTTATATTTTTATTATTAAATTTTTTAATTAAAAATTAATACATATATAATTTATTTCTCTTAATTCTTATTATTGATACTTTTATAAAAACAAAATTTTAAATATTTTATTTTAATTAATATATATATGCACACACACAACTAATTCAATTATGATAACTTAATTACTTTTGACTTCAATTGAAACATATAACTGCATTTGATATTATAGATTAATTATTTGAATAGTAGAAAGTATAAGACATCATTTTCTTTTCATGGTGCGCACAAACTAAAATATATAGCGCATATATTTTCAAACTCCGTTTGAAATGGTAGAAAATAATAGGTTAAGTATATATTATTCATATGTACATGTCGTCGGGTTGGCATAGCATATTACATAATCAATTCATGCATGTCACATCTATTATATATCTTTCTTTTCCTTTTTATTTTTTTGACCAAAGTCTGTCATATTTCTTTGGTTTCAAAATAATGCATAATTCTGTAAGCTCTTTTAAAGGGGTTGGGCCTTGGGGAACATTGATCGATCTTGATTAGATAAATACCTTGTAGTGATAAATGCACTTAATATATAAAAAATTACAAAAATTAAAAGTAAATTTTCTAGTTTATTATAATTAAATTGTGCGCTAAGCCAATGACATGCAAAAGAAAAATATGACATTATGTGATTATTTGCCATAGTTAAATTGGGTAATTGGCATGTTAGACGCTTAGAGCTGCTCAATATATACATGTACAGTATAATTCTTTTGAAATATTTATATCTCAGATCTCTAATTATGTTATATATAGCTGAAAAATTCCAATTATCTTTTCAGAAAAAGGGTTAACTTAACAAATTAATGAGAGAGAGAGAGAGAGAGAGAGAGAGGATTGTGTGTCTTGATATTTGATGCACAATTTTACAAGAACAAAAAAGGCATATAATTAATGAAAGAAGAAGAAATTATAATTAAGAAAACTGTACTGGTTTTTTTATTATTAATTTATTGAGACCAATATAATTAAGTTTGTAGAGAGTCACGCATTAATATATAATATGTGTGTGTGTGTGTATTATGATAGTTTTGAAATTTTTTGGTCAGTAGTTTTAAAATTACATATATTATATTATATAAAATAAAATATATTATGTGATTAGATGAAAGGAGAAATAAAAAATATAATAAAAGTCACAATATAAATAACAAAAAGAAAAGAATTCGTTATTTAATTTTACTTTTTAAATACATTAATTATTTTTTTGTTTTATATTTTTTTTAAAAAATAAATTACATACACTTTAGTACATACAAAGTCTCTCAATTTATAGGACTCAAGGAGTGATTCCTGACACCTTAGAATTAGTTCAATAAATTCAACTAAATAAAGATATTTGTGATTTAAATTTATACAATAAACATTTAAAATGATAATTTTAGAAACCAGAAAAAACAGAGAAGTCGTACATATTTCCGTTTTGTTGATACAGCCAAAGAAAACATATAGAAATCATCATCAAATGAAAAGGCCAATAAGTATTAATAACGATATATATATATGTATGTATGTATTTATGTATCTGGTTGTATATATGTTTGCAAATTTGTGCTATATATTAATAGTTGATCTTCCAAGAACACAATCAATATTCCATTTCTCTATATGATGTCGTAGATATTTCCGTTTTGTTTATACAGCCAAAGAAAATATATAGAAATCATCATCAAATGAAAAGGCCAATAAGTATTAATAACGATATCAATATATATATATGTATATATGTATGTATGTATGTATATATATATATGTGTATGTCATATATATGTTTGCAAATTTGTGCTATATATTAATGGTTGATCTTCCAAGAACACAATCAATATTCCATTTCTCTATATGATGACAGTATCGCTTCTATGAATGTGGCATTTCCGAATTCTTGTCAGTTGTCATCGAATTGCCCTCGTGGAGTTTCCTTTGAACACAGAACTCTGATGTGTGTATTTATAGTTATGTACTTAGTACGTACTTATAACTGATGAGTGTCAGCACTTATAAAAGGGCTTTTCTTTTCCTCTTTCTTTTTCTTTTGCTTTTCTTTTCTTTTCTATCAACCAGAGCAGAAAACCGAGGACAATGATCAGTTAGCATCATCCACATTTCAACATCAATCCATTAATAATTATTAGTACACTGTGGCTTTCCAACTTTAGACTTAATTATAACCAACACTTACTGAAAAGACAATTTGACTTCCAAGGAATGAATGAAATGGAGTCAGAAAAAGAAAGAAAGAATGAATGAAAGAAAGGGTGGTGGAGGGATTGCTTTCTGACATTTCACTGTTTATTAGGAACCAAATGGCACTTACGTTTATATATATTATATATATATATGCGACTTCCCAAAAAAAAGGTACGAATGAATTACCATACACGCACACATATTCATATTCGACCACTTTGATCTTTACCCTTTTGTAATTCTCATCTCTGCCAGCTACAGCAATAATATTCATCACATTCAAAAGCTTTGTTCCTTGTTCAATACAATTTAGGAAAGTGTAGACACACACAGAGGAGATCAGGATCAGAGGGTACCTTTATATGTGACACATTTAATTTTATACACATGCATGTAGGTCAATTGATGGAGTAATTAAGGAGTATGAGGGGTTGTTTTATTTATTCTTTCGCAAACTTTTCTTGACATCTATAAATGCGTGTTGTATATATGTTTGGGATCGATAACTATTTGACAATGTTGATGAAGACTGTCTGATACCAAGCTTAAGGAAGGCACTTTCTCTCT
Organism: Senna siamea; assembly: GCA_031216115.1. NCBI lineage: Eukaryota > Viridiplantae > Streptophyta > Magnoliopsida > Fabales > Fabaceae > Senna > Senna siamea. The sequence continues at coordinate 20,274,052 of CM062356.1, forward strand.
CTCTTTCTGCATTATTGGGGTTTTAGCATTTTTATCGATCAACATTCCTAGCTCAATAATGAAGGTGCCAAACATGGCCCACGCTGCTTGGGCGTGATTTATAGCTATACGTACAGAGTTATAATTAACCCCTTTTGGTGAACATGGACAAAAACTTAGTTCATTCTTGTCGCTCCCATGGTTCATTAGGGCAAGAATGACTTGAGGTAGTGCAGTAATTACTAATTAGAGGGTAAAGAAAGAGTCCTATGCAAGAGACCATGCATAATATAGGTGGGCATATATATTAATTGTATATAGAAAATATATAATATTGGGTATAATTGGGTTTGCCATATTATATATGATGGCATATATACGATACTGACGTAGGTATAGAGAGGGAGACCCACAATTTGTAGCTAATGAATGAGCCAAGCGGACAACTACCTGGTGGTCCAATGGCACAACTGCTCATTACGAGGTGCTGTCGGAGCCGAAAGCTGTTGCTCATATTGTTTCTCAATTTTCATGGACCTAATTAATTTAACCCAATTTTAATTTCTCTAATTTTACAAATCCTTCATTCATTGGTGCCTAATACCTACAGCCACTAATTAACAAGGATAATTGGTATGAAGAATTAGAAATTAGGGTTTCGCCAAGACACTAATTAAGAATGTATTTATTATATTTAAGCAGTTTAAAAATTACTAAAAGTAATAGAGTTTAAATGAACGGTATTAAATGAAATTCTTACATATTTTTTAAGACAAAATTTCCCTTTTTTCAATAGGAAAAATTCTTTTCATTACTTTATCGTGGGAATGCACTATTTTGTCTTATTAAATGAATAATTATCATTTTTTAATTAAATGAGTATTTATTATTTTTTATTAAATGAATATTTATCATTTTTATTTATTTTAGTTATATTTCTCTCTCTAATTGATTCTTTATTTTCTGAAATGATATAATTAATATTTTTAATCATTAATTCATATAATTAAAAATTATAATCAAGTAATAAATTGTAAAAAAGAACACTGACAATAAAAAATAATATCACCAACAAAAAAAAATATATCACCTGAGAAAATGAGAATAGAGTAATTTTGTCTTGAAAAAATTAAAAAAGTTCATTTAATACCATACTTTAAATTTTATTATTTTTAATAATTTTTAAATCACTTAACTACAATAAATATATTCTTAACTAGTACAAAAATTAAAGTGTTGGATAGAGACTAAACACTAGAGAGGTAGATTGGAGATATATAAGAGAGAAGTAAAATTGTTTGGATTTATTGAAAAATGAAAAGTGGAAACAGAGAGAGAGAGAGAGAGAGAGAGTTGAGAATGGTAGGGGTAATTAGTATAGGTGTGAAATGTGATGCGTCGTTGTCATGGGCTAATTTTGATTAATTAATTAATTAGTTAATAGGGTTGAGAAAGGAAGAGATGGGATAGATAATGTAAGTTTTGTGAGGCTCCAGGTGTTTTCGATTAATTCATTTAGCTAAGGACACTTTTTGTGGACCAATAACACAATCATTATTTTGGCCAACATTGCAAAAGTCACTATAATAGAGTTGGTTGGATAAGCACTCATTCATATGAACCTAGCTGCCCCTAATCAACTTGGTGAATTCCATACTACCCTATGCCTACCCATACTCACTGTGTTTTTTTTTTTTTTTTACATTATACAAGTAGCACATTTACCCCAAACACTTTTAGACATTAAGTATAGATATATATATGTGTGTGTGTGTGAAATATTACCTTTCTGTCGCTTAATAATTACATTTATCAAGTGTGATTAATGACTTCATAGAAATTAATGAACCGAATCGGTTATTCCGTCAAAATTAGTTGGGTATTTTACATAAATAAAGAGAAATTTGACATATTAACATCTATATAGCACTCAGAATTCATAAAATTCACATTTCAATGACTAATATACATAACGAATCTTGATTAGTCTCAGCTTCAAGCTAACGTTAATTCCTTTAATGTGTGTATATATATATATTACTCATGGAAATGTATATATAGAAGAGCAATTGCTTGCACATTCTCTTGTACCTAAAAAAAATAAAAGTAAAAGACAAGGTAGACATAAATAGGAAGCAAAAGAAAAAGAAAAGGCTAATTGGAATAAAAGTGTGGGAGACATAATCAAATTATGGGGCGAAGTTATCAAGAGAAAAGGAGAGTGATATATAAAACTTGCTGCAGGAGAATTAGAACAAGTTGAAAATTCTTGTTACAAATATCATAGTAGGCATTGGTAGCTAATTAATATTAATTAATGACGAGTTTAAATGATCATAAATAAAAATATAAATATATTGGTGTCGGATGGTGCAAAATGAGCATCCTTGAGAATGATATATAGGTAAATTATATTTAACGAGGAGGGGAAAAAAAAAAAGGCAAAGGTACGTTGTGCCCATCATGGGCATCCCAAGTTGAAAGTTCTAAGATTAATTATGCGATGGCACATACATCTAACTCTCTTTTCATTCATCTTCCCCCTAATCTACTTTTTAATAATTACTCATAGATTCCTTTTCTTAATTAACTAATTATCTTCTTTGATTAGATGTTTTCTATTAAAAGCGATGTTAATTAAGTTGAATGTTGTAATGTGAAATCACATCTCGACACCTATTCAATCAGTTCAATTAAGACGTAGAAACTTTCATGTACTTTCTCTCTCTCTCTCTCTTTCTTTTAAAGTTTTCTTAATCATGCGAGTTTTGGTATAATTGCTTTTTAATTTAAAAAAAATCTGAATTGCTGATTTTTATTTATCTCACTTATTTTTTGATATTCTCACATATTAATTTTTTTATGGATATATTACACACAAGTAAAGATTCCTAATTAGTGAACATATTTTTTAAAGACTCAATCATAATGTTAGACCATTAAAAATATCTACGTTTCATGTTTTAATTGAAAATTTTCATTGCAAAAATACAAATTGCACCAATTTTTCTATACATAAATTACTCTATTTCACTGACAAAAAATGGTGGAAAATAAAATATTTTTAATTTTTTTAATTGAATTGGAAAGACGTACGTTTTCAGTCTTGTAGTCTCATATTTTTAATTAACTCAAATCGTTGCATAACTCAAATTGTTGCTTAACATATATATATATATATATTTATATAACCCAGTCGCAGCTATCTTTTAGAATGAAATAAATCAACAGGAGATCAGATTTTGCTATATCTATATATAGTACTTAATGATATGGCTTAGTAAGTATTGTTTGGATGATTTAATCTGTTGATATTTAAATGGATTATAGAATAATAAGAATTGAGTCTAACGAAATAAATTAGTATCTTATAAATAGAATAATTAAGGTTTAAATTTTTACTAAAAAAATTATTTATGTTTAATAATTGATAGTACTTTAAATAATATTGACTTTAATAAAAAAATATTTATGACAAAAAATCAATTATTGCTTTATATGATTAAAGATAGCAAAATAAGAAAATATATATCAATCCCCACGAAAGTAATTTGATTCAAGTGTTTTAATTTAATGTTAATTAGATGATTATCAAGTATATTAAGCAAAACTTTTAAAGAAGTTAATGTAATTTATTCAAGGAAAAAAAAAGATATAAGTTTCTCCACGCATTCATGTATCAATGAAGGATAAGTAATTATTTAGGAAACAAAAGAAAAAATTGGAAAGAAAATTTTCAGAAGAATTAAAATTTTCCAAGAACTAATTATCCAATAGCAGTCCGCCTATATATGTAACCTGACACACACGAAGTGTCTTCAATTATCTCAATTAATCATTCAAAAATATGAAAACTATGCTTTAATTATTTATTTATTTTAGTACGTAGCTTGAGCCTTGAGGTTAGTTTGAGAATTAATCATCCATTGTTAAAGAAGGATTTTGCAAATATTTTATGAGTGAGCCATGACAACTGATCATATAAAGAATGATGTGATGAGTTCAATGTATATTTCACCGTTGATTTTCATATGTCACTTTCCAGTAAAAGGGTATTGAATAAGGAGGATAAAGTTTTTACGTAAATAGTGAGCTATATTTATAGCCACATTACTTTAATTTATAGTGTCACCTGGATAATGATATGAGCTAAGAGTACTAGGGTTGATGTTATGAGTTTTGTTGATGAATATCTTTTGATAAAATTTTTAAATAATAAAACTTATTATTTTTGTTCAATTTTTACAAGTTATAAATTATTAAATCTTTTATCAATCAATTAAAAAAATGCTAATGTTATTTATGCAATTAAATCAAATAATTACTTAGCCTGAGAAATTAATCTAATTAACACACTGGAATTACGTGCGAATTAGAATGATCATATTTTCTGAAAGAAAAAAGTAATTTATCATTGCGAACCTTTATTATTAATATTTCACTGACGTAGAATTATATATTTAATTTGTACATAAAAAAAAAACTCAAATTAGTTTATTACACTGCCAAATCTACAAAACTTAGAGCATTGTATTATGGAGACCGACAACGAAATTAATTAGATGTGGCCCTAAACATATCGTAATTAATTAGAGCCAAACTTTTTATTTTACCTTTCCCAGCAAAGATAAGAATTCATTGGTGGGTGTGACCGTTCTTGTAGTGACAGAGACATTTTGTGGGGACATTTTTGCAGTTTATGATATGTTTCCACATTATTTTTTATATAATTTGTGTGGCACATGTTTAGTGCCTTAGTGGTGTGTGTATATATAATGCTTTATACAAAACATCATAAATGGTTGCATATATATACATATATACAACTCCAAAAGTAAAAACTCAGTTCAAGGAAAGGCACTTTAATTCTAAAATTGGATTATTAATGATTATTATATGGTTGCTTTTTATTTCTAATTACATGGTTATGCATGGCTATATATATATATAATATATATATATAATTTCCTCTTTGTTTTCAATTGCTTTATGTATATTATCATCTCACTTTTGCATCCCACCACAGAATAAAGAAAAAGAAGAAGAAAAAAAGGAATATAAACTAAAAACTTTGCATATTAGGGAAAAAGAAAAGGGGAAATACGAAGAGAAAAGTTGATATATGTAGTAGCTAGTAGCTAGAGACGAAAAATAATTATGATGAGATTTTAATGGAGACCAAGTCCTTTATATCTCTTTCTTTCTTATAATAAGTCTTCTGTCCTACCCCACTTACTATTCTTCTGGTTTCTGTTCTCCAATCTCTGATTGATTTTAACTTCAAACAAGACGTACGTTGGATTGTTCTCAATTTGTACATATTATATAATTAATACATAGAATTTAATTTTAATTTCTTCCTAAGTGCGTGTTTGGAAGTGTCGTTTCAATGAAGAAGAAAATGGAGTAGTTTAATTAAGGCCAAGGTTATTGGACTTTATGCTTACCAAACACAAAATAGTGCAGGATAAGATGCAATATATATATATATATATATATGTTGTACTACACTTGGCGTGAGAGTGAACAACAAAACAAGAAAATTACTTGTGAACTATATAATATTAACTATAACATATATTGTTAAAATAAAGAGGAGTAATTAATTAAACAATAATAATTAAGAAAATGGACCACCCTTTAATTAAAGAAAGATGTGAGCAGCGAAAATTGAGAATTGCAGATCATCACTATTATACTGAGACGAGAACAATCAAGCAACCCAATCTCTCCGAAAGCAAAAGCTTGCGTTTGCTGATATATATCTATCCATGTATCCCTCTTTCTTCCTCGATCATCTCCTGATGATGGACAATTTGTCTTCTTAGCTCTAATTTCTTTTATAGTTTATACTCTATACCCTTCTTCCTCCTTCTTCTCTCACTGTGTCTCTCTCTCTTTCACTTGGATCGATCACTCTTTATCGATTTTTATCCATTATTGGCAACGGTGCGGACTCCCTCACACTCTTTCCTTCATTTCTGTATCCTTTTCATTTGCTTCTCTTTAATTTTTTATATAATTTCTCTCCACTGTGTTTTCTGTGTAATTCTGATTAAACAAATATAAACAACTACTACTTTATTTATTTTTTTAATTAATTTACCTTCTTTTGTTCTCTTCTTGTTTAAATTCCCTTAAGTCTGCAATTTTGAGATTCACTGACAGCATACTAGTACTTTTGTGTTGTTACTTTTCAGGATCTGTGACACACACCTATCGATCCACCATTCAAATTCAGCTTCAAATGGGGTAACTGTAATTAAGATTTGAGACCCGTGGATTTGTCGTGCTCCTTCATGTATTTTTTGACGTTTCAGTTGAGAAGACTAATTATATATATTATATTATAGCAGATTTTTCTTTTTATATTTTTTTGGTGTCGTACAAAGTGAGAGTGAATCAGAGAGAGATATATAGAAAGGAAGAAAGAGAAGAAGAGAGAGACATATATGGCGATGTACTTTCATGGCGGCACATCAGAAATCCAATCCTCTCCTGCCGATGGCTTTCACACTCTTTACCTTCTCAACCCCACCACTTCCACTTCCACCACCACCTACGTCCCTTACTCTGACAATAGCCCCACGCCAAACATGCTCCTTCTCAATCCCAACTCTCCCCCCGTCGACGCGCTCAACCCCCACGCGCCACCTCCTTCCTCCACTTTAGTCCCACTTGGATCCCATGATTCTACTTCCACCCGCCCCACCTCCTCCTCCTCCTTCCTTCCACACGATTTCTCCGGCTTCCATGGCTTCACCGCCCCGCCTCCACGTCTCCACTACAATCTCTGGCCTTCAACTTCAATTATTGATCATCAACCTCCATCCGCATCGCCGGCAACCGCCTCCACCAGCTCCGGCCCGTCTGCAGCCGCCGGGGACTTGTCACCGCACATGAGCTTCCGGAGGCCTAGTCAGCAGGGCTTGTCGCTGAGCTTGTCCTCCCAAGAAACAGCTTACAGGTCGCTTTCCGGCGGCGAGGATGTACGGATTGTGGGAAATCATGGTTCGTCGAACAACGGAATCTCGAGTGTGCCGAGTTTTATTTTGGGGTCTAAGTATTTGAAAGCTGCACAGGAGGTTTTGGATGAAGTTGTTAATGTGGGGAAGGGAATAATCCAGCAGAGCGAGTCCTTAGAAGGGATTGTACTGAAAGAGAAGATCATTAAAGCCAATAGAGAGTCGACATCTAGAGGGAATCGTGACTGCTCAACTATCGGCGGCGGTGGAGGAGAAAATAGTGGTAATGTTAAGCAAGAAGCTGAAGTACTCACTACAACACAAAGGCAAGAGCTTCAGATGAAGAAGTCCAAGCTTATTAGCATGCTCGATGAGGTACCAAATATTTCTAAATTTTAAGAAAATTAAAATTAAAGTTTTTGGGATTTATATATATATATATATGATGAGTTTAATTTGATGTTGTGATAGTACTTGAATTGGGGTTTGGTTTTGTCAGTTATTCAGTAATTTGGAAAAATAGTGATGGGGACTGGAGAAGTAGAGAATTAAGAATGTGACAGTGCATGAGGGGGTCTGAAATTGACAGGAATAACGTTGTCTCTCCTTATCAATTCTTACTAGCTCCCTCCTTTTCCTGAAAATATAAATGGAACACGCATACATATATGCATATATAAAAGATGGAATCAGAAAACGTACTGAGTAATTTGGTGCATGAGTGTCAGAGAATAATTTGCGTTTGGGCCCATGACGCTCAGTTACAGAATTTCAGAAACCAGAGCACTGGCTGACCCATTATAGATACATAAGGGTCCATATATATATGTATATATATACTTTTTTCTTTTACTTTGTGACGACATATTATAGATACATAACTTGCAGGTGGAGCAAAGGTACAGACAGTATCACCACCAAATGCAAATAGTGATATCATCATTCGAGCAAGCAGCGGGATATGGAGCTGCAAAAACATACACATCGCTTGCCCTAAAGACGATTTCGAAGCAGTTTCGATGTCTGAAAGACGCAATCGCTTCACAAGTGAAAGCAACAAGCAAGAGTTTAGGGGAAGATGATTGCTTGGGAGCTAAGGTAGAAGGTTCGAGACTCAAGTATGTGGACCATCATTTACGCCAGCAGCGAGCCTTACAACACCTAGGAATGATGCAACCCAATGCTTGGAGACCCCAACGAGGCTTGCCTGAACGAGCCGTCTCCATTCTTCGTGCTTGGCTCTTCGAACATTTTCTTCACCCGTAAGTCATACTATGTATATCATACAAGTCTTTGAGTCTATAACATTTAATATGAAACCACCACATTCCCACTTGCCTTCCCATGCATATTAAACTTGATATCTATTTGTGGTGTGCAGCTATCCCAAGGACTCCGATAAAGTTATGCTTGCAAAACAAACAGGACTTACTCGGAGTCAGGTATCATTAATTATTTATCAAAATTTTTCAACTAGTACAGTTAATATATTTGTTCATGATCGATGTCCCAATAATTATGCACTATGTATCTCATAATTGGAGTGGTTGGGAATATAGCTAGGCCAGAATTGGATAGGAGGAAAAGTTCCAAATAATAAGTAGCATACACCACCAATTATGTTTAATTTTAATTTGTTGATTAATTATTAATTATGATTTTCATGTAGTAGTTGCCAATTACCAATTTGCCATAATTAATTTGTAAGGCAATATAAAAGGTTGGTGAATTAATGGTGCATGCAGGTGTCAAACTGGTTCATAAATGCTAGAGTTAGGCTGTGGAAACCAATGGTGGAAGAAATGTACATGGAAGAAATGAAGGAGCAAGAAGGGAATAATGGGTCCCAGGAAAATAGTACAGGGAAAGAGGTGGGGCCAAGCACTAATAATAAGGAATCATCACAAATACCACAAGATCATCAATCAGGTGGTTCAGGTATGAAAGGCTTCCAATCTACTATTAATAATTATAATATCCCAATAAATCAAAGCTTCAACAACCAAACAACATCTCCAATGTAACTTCAACCCCACTCTGCAGCTGGTGGTGCAGGATTGATTCAAATTCATCATCATCGTCATGGCATGCAAATCACAAGTCCCAAAAAGCCAAGAACAAGTACTTCTGAAATAATAATGCACAACTCTCCCAGTAGCATCCTGTCGTCAGTGGAGAATAATGCAAACCATGAAGGGGGGTATGATCATGGAGTTGGAGGAGGAGGCTTCTCCATGGAAGATATTGGAAGGTTTAACAACGTTGTGGCTGACCAATTGCCTCCAAGGTTTCATGGAAACGTTGTTTCTCTCACTCTGGGACTCCCCCACAGTACTACTACTGACAACAACAACATTCCATTCTCCCATGGATTTCTGTCCCACAATATCAATTTGGCAAGTGATCATCACGCAGCCACTGATTTTTGTGGAATCAACACTGCTCCACCCTCTCATTCAACCACAAGTAACTATGAGAGTAATATTGACATGCAGAGCAGGAAGAGGTTTGCTGCACAATTGTTGCCGGATTTTGTGTCCTGATGATGCCAACTCAATATATATATATATATATATATAGCTAGGAAGCAGGAAGGAAGGAAAGCATATCCAGTAAAGATTTCAGTTCAGTTCGGAATGTACGTGTCCTTTCAACACTAACTTAGCTAGCAGCTGCCCAGGAAACGTAATGGAGACGCCTTGCTTTTGAATATATATATATATACCCACCTTTTGTGTTACGTAATTTACTTGTTCCTGGTATTATAGTAGTTAGCAAGTATAGAACTATACATACTCCAGTGGAGAATTTGGTTATATATATATATTGCTATAAGTAGCTTAGGATTTATAATGTCATGGGGAATGGGGAGGGTATATATATATATTATAGCGCAGGTAGAAGAAATATTGAATGATTTCGTGGATAGGAATACTGGAGAGCTACTTAATTGGGTATAGAAAACAATGTAAAATTAATGATTCCTGTAATTTATATTTTATTATGAATGATTCTGCAGTTGTCCATATACATGTACACATATAGGGGTTGACGTGAAAGGTAGTACGCGGATGTGTAGTAATGCGCGAAAGTTTAGATGGTGGTATAAAATAATGTTTAATTGTGAGGATTTGGAAGGATCATAATATATAATATTGTTACTTTTGGACCTACATACTGCGAATGCATGCATGCAAAAATACATATATCTATCTTTCTTATAAGTACGGACATCAAGATATATATATAGTTTGAAGTATTAAGGACCTTTTTTGATACATCCAAATCAACACTGAAACTCGTTTCCTACTTCCTAGCTAGAGAAATATGTTATATATGTCCTTTGTTGTAGAGATTTGAGAGAAAAGCTGTGTTCATTAATTTTAAGAAAAATTGTGTTTGGGAAAGAAATTTTAGAAGGAAAGAAAAAAGAAAGAAAGAAAATGTAATATTATTTTTTTTAGAGAGAAAAAGAATTAAAAGATCTTATGTTAATATTCTTTAATTTTTTTATTAATTTTAATTATCATAAATTGAGATATTTAAAAAAATTTAATAAAATAGATTAAAAAAATTATTGTTTCACATTTCTTTTCTTTTTTTTTCTCTTTCTTTTTCTTATAATTCTTTTCGTTTCCTTCTTCTTCTTACTCTTAAACACACTCTAAAGTTCTACATGGTACTAGATGATGTAGAGCTTCTCCTTCCATATTCTATATATCCTCATTTTCTCTTCTTCTTCTTCTTTGGATTGAATTCATTTTCCTTTCTCAACCGTGAGAGACTTCTAGCTGAGCTATATATATATGCCTTCATAATTATGCGAATTATTACAGTCAGTTGAAAAGGAAATTGGATTACGAAGATCTAAGGCAAAAAAAAAAAAAAAAATGGCAATAACAAGAAATTAGTGAGAATATAGATAGGGAAAAGGACAAAACACAGAAAGACAGTGAAGTAGAGAAATTTTAGGAAAGAAGGCCTTTATCCAAATAATAATATAATAACACCATATTAACATTTTTGTTCTTAAAACTTATCCTTTCAATTGTTTAGCTGTGAAAGATCAATTAGTACTATATATTTAATTAAATTTTTTCATCTAAGATCTCATTAATTTCTAACGGCCATCATCACACATGACACATTAATTAGTTGTCTACATAGGAAGTATTTTTTTTTTTTTTATGGATACATAGGAAGTATTTATATTATATATTGTAATAATTCCACGTACCAAGGCAATTTTCATTTCTCATACAAATTTAGGAAAATATTTTTATGAGCTCAAGTCTCTTAAATTATGTATGAATTTGTCACATGCTAATAATTTAGTAGATAAAATATAAATGTCTTCAAAAATATTTTAACAACTCAATTTTTTTATAAATTGCTAATTTTATCTGTAGCATATTATTTTTATTGTTTTTACTAAATTGTTAATATGTGAAGGAAGTCTATATAATTTATATGATCAAACTCGGACCCATAAAATCACTGCTCATATAGAAGCATTTGAGAGTATACAAAAGAGCAATTAAAGGTGACATAATATAATGGGATAATTTGGAGGACCATAAAGCCCAATTTTTGCATTGGGCTCATATTGGAGGGACAACTAAAGGCCTAGGGATTTCTGTGACAAATAGCTCATTCCAGAATTTGGGTTTGAGCTCTATACACTAGAATTGGGCTTCATTTCAGGAAGTCCACAGTAAAACTCGTTTCATAAGACTGAAGACTAATACATTTCACTTGAAAAATTACATCATATTCGTACATGACCAAAAGAAAAACTCTCCTCACAATCTAATAATTTATACTTTATTTTTTTGTCCAAAAAATAAGTTACATCATTATTTTAATTCAAGAAGTTTTACTTAGTTATTTATATGGCTTCTATAATTTTAAAATATATAGTTAGATCTTCATAAATTTAAAAGTTGTTAACTTAGATTTTACTATTAAGCCTTCTACAATATTTGTTAAATTTTACTAATATAGTTAATATATGCCACACTGACACTAATAGGATGTATGATTTTATACAATAAAAGGAAACAGAGTAAATAATGAAATGAAAATTACACACACACATAATGCATACAGATTTTGATGAATTTACTTTTATCCTGTATATTTGTAGTATATATCTACATGTTATGTACTTTGTTGTCACATGCATTAATAAAATGTAATGTGGAGCCAACAAAAATTTAACAGTAGGAATTAAATTGAAAATTTTAAGACTAATATTTTTTTGTGTTGAGAGTATTAATATAAAATTTTTTTAATAAATATTTTTTTTAAAATTTAAATTCATGTTTTCTTTTTAATAGAAGGAAAGCCACTCCCAATTTAATTCAGTAAAAATATATAGATTTTGAATTCGATTTAAATTAATATGTAATCTTTCAAAATTCATGGAATGATGAATGAAGACAGACAATGTTTTTGTACAGTTATTATTTGGCTGGTATGATACTGTGTGGTGACAATTGGATTGTCCTATTTTGACCATGCAATGAATCCAGGGAAAAAGTCAGTTCTAGAGTTTTTGAATTAAATGTATTAATTAATATTTATGATGAATTACTTGATGATATTACGATACAACAAACAGACACATCACTTTGGGTTTTGTAACGAAAATATGCATATTTTTTATTGTTTTTAAAAATATCATATTTTTATTTAAATTTATGAAAATATATCACTTATCAAAAAAATTTTTAATACTAATAGCAAATTTAACAGCAATTTTGTGGTCAAAATTTTCTTATTAAATTCACCTATAGTATTAGCAAATTTAACAAGACAAATTTGCTACGACCATGAGAAAATTTACTGACCAATTTGTTGTAAATAAAAATTTATTTAAATTTTTTGTAACATGTGTCAATTTTCGTGATAACATAACATGTTATTCTTAATTTGTTGCATTACATAAAAAATATAATAAATTATATAAAAATATTTTAATTTCAATACATGTCATTAAGTGCAAAGACAACACAAGATCAAAAGAATAACTTGTTATAATTTTTTATGTAGCACAACACATTAAAAATAACGTGTTGTGCCATCACAAAAAGTAACACATGTTACAAAAAATTTAAAATAAATTTTTATTTATAACAAATTAACTAATAAATTCACTCATAATAATAACAAATTTGTTTTCCTAAATTTGTTAATAACATGAATGAATTTGACAAAAAAAAATTTTGACCAAAAATTTATTTTTAATAAAAATAAATTTATGTGTTTTTAACTAAATTCGCAATTAGTACGGACGAATTATTTCTGTTAAAAAAGATATATTTTTATTGATTCAAATAAAAATATAGTATTTTTAAAAATAAAAATGTATATTTTTGCGCAAAAGGTCCAAACACTTTGTCTATGAAAAATTTTGAAGATAATATGAGTCATATGGACAACGATACTTATAAACAACAAAAAGCGCATACTCTTGTTGGTCAACCTAAAATCGATCTGCACACGTTGAATATTCATGCACCTTATTAATTTTCCAAAACCCACATTATTGTCATCAAAACCTTACTCCTCGTGTCTTTGACCAACGCCTATGACCACTAATATCAACCAAAAATATATTCAAAACAAAAAAGTTCATCAATATTTGGTTTCTTGACATGGCACTTTTTTTTTTTTTTGAGATTTCATAATTACACTCTTATATTTTAAAAAATTAAAAATTTTATATTTAATTAAATTAAATTAAAATACTATTAATAATATTATTATTCATTTAAAAATATTATAATTTATTATAAAATGTATTTTTAAAAATTATAATATTTTATTGTTATTTATTTTGAGTTAAAATAATAAATTTATTTTATTTGAAGTTAAGAAAATATATTTTTATATTATTTAAATACATATTTAATTATATAAATAATAAATATAAAAATAATTTAATCAAAATAAATAAAAATATAAATTTTTTATCACTCAAAAGAGTGTAGTTTCATAATTTCTTAAAAAAAAAAATAGTATTTTACTCTTTATAATTTTAAGTTAATTCCTGTAAATTTAAAATATAACGAAATAGTCTTTTATTTTTTATTCTTTTCATCAACATCGATCTTAAATAATTTAGTTTGACCAATAATATTTTTATCCGATTTTGAAAAAACTGAAACTGAAATTACCTAAACTAAATTTTAAAAAATCAATAAAAAAGTAGATATAATGCAATTGTCAGATCATGTCATCTCTGTATAATTACTTAATTTAGAGTACTTATTTGCAATATTTATATTATTATTTGTAGACAAAATTATATTTATATAATTTATACAAATTATATTTTTTATAAATAATTTTTTTAAAAATATTTTATACATATTTTTTAATTAAAATAGATATATATATATCTAGAATTTTTATATTTGGTGGCTACTTGAAATTTCAACGCATGAACTTCATCTGGAAATGTCGTCGGCGGCTGGTCCCACCTATATGAATGACATCACAGTATTTTACTACTTATATATAGAAGCCACTCTCTCTTACTCAATACAGGAAATATTCTTTAATCTTCGTCTTTGTCTTCGTCTTCATCTTCATCTTCATCTTCATCTTTATCTTTATCTTTTTCCTTCTATACCATCAATGGCTGAAATCGAAACTCCTGAATATTTCATATGTCCCATTTCCCTTGAGATCATGAAGGACCCTGTGACGGCCATAACAGGCATAACATACGACAGAGACAGCATCGAGCAATGGTTACGCACAGCCAAAGAAAGCAGATGCCCTGTTACCAAACAGCCACTGCCAACACACTCAGATTTGACCCCCAACCACACCTTACAACGCCTCATTCAAGCATGGTCTTCCCTAAACGGCGTCGTTCGCATCCCAACCCCTAAGCCCCCTCTTACCTCCATCCATGTTCGCAAGCTTATCAACAATCTCGAAGCTCCTCACTTGTACCAGACAACAATGACGAAAATGCTTGCTCTTGCATCTGACAGTGAAAGAAACAGAAGGTGCATGGTACAATCTGGAGTGCCCAACGCTATGGTTTCGATTATTAACAAGAGTTTCAAGGAAGGTACGACAAATTGCTTAGAAGAAGCTTTGAGAATTCTTGGATCTCTCTGGGGTACTTGTATATCATGCATGGCTGACACGGTGTGTAAAAACTCAGAACTTAGCACCTCCCTGGCTTGGATTCTGCAGATTCACATAAACAACGACGTCAAAATGGTAAACGAAGTAATGCCCGTCTTGAAATCCACCATTGAAGCTGCAGATTCAACCATTTTAGGAAATTTGAAGGTTGAATTTTTCAGGGATATAACAGGGGTACTGAAAAACAGCGGAGTGTCAACCCAAGCTTTGAAATCTGCGTTGCAGGTGCTCATAGAAACATGCCCATTAGGAAGAAACCGAATGAAAATGGTGGAAGCAGGAGTAGTGTTCGATCTGATCGAGCTTGAGCTAGAAAAACCAGAGAAGAACATAACAGAGCTCATACTGAACCTTCTGGCACAACTATGTTCGTGTGCTGATGGGAGAGAGCAGTTTGTGCAACACGCAGCGAGCATCGCAGTGATTTCGAAGAGGATTCTGAGGGTTTCACATGCAGCGGATGATAAAGCTGTTCATGTGTTTTCAATGGTGGCTAAGTACTCTGCATCGAATAGCGTCGTTTTGGAGATGTTGAGGGTGGGAGCTGTGTCAAAGCTTTGTATGGTGATGCAGGCGGATTGTTGTTCGTCCTTGAAAGAGAAAGTAAGAGGGATCCTTAGGTTACACTCCAATGCTTGGAATAATTCTCCTTGTATTCAACTGTATTTGCTAACAAGGTACGAAAAGTGATCAATATTGTTGGCCAAATTGCGTCAGCACACCAATTGTTTGTTCCCGCAGCACGTGGGAGGCATATCATAGTTGAATATGGATTGTTTGCATTTAAGTCCTCTCTGTTAACTCAACCAAGATGCAATTAAATTAATTTCATTTAATCTATTAAATACAATAAAATAAAGAAAAAATTTATATGAATTAAGTAAAAATAAGAGGGAAAATTAAGCAACTTTGTGTGCAAAATAGCACTCTTAGTTGACTTTGTTGTAAAGTGTAAAGAGTGAGGAGATTTCGTGTTTGAAAGGATTGATTGAGTATATTGTGGGCGGACACAGAACCACAACCAGAACCGACAAGTGCTATGAGTGAAGTAGAAAGTTGAAAACTTAAGAGTCCCTTAAATTATATTGTTTGTGTTTGAAATCCAAAATGGAAAACGTGAATATTCATCAGTATCATAATGCTAGCTAGCTAGTTGGACTAATTTAAAGTGTGATGCAATAATTCACTATTAATCATCCCTCATTTTCATCAAAAATTTGAAGGGTTTTAAACATTAATTCTGATGTTCAAACATAGACGCCGCCACTTCTTGTTCGCGTTTGATGAATGGTCTGGCGTGATGTGAGATTATCATGAATTTTCGTAAGAATTTAGAATATCAACGGCTATAGAGATTATAATATACATGACATCTAATTAACACGAATTTAAAACTTTAAAAAAATAATATGATAGATAGGGATAAATATAAAATTAATAGACTGATATGTTTTATCTGTATAATAAAAATTATAAATGAATAATATATTTTTAAAATTAAAACTATATGTAATTATTTATATTTTTATGATAAAATTCTCTAATTAAAATAAAGTATGTAAAATTTTTTTATAAAAAAATTAATCATAAAAATAAAAAAATTTATTTGAGTAACTGTTTTCAGAAAGAAAATAAAAAAAATAAAATATATGTTTTAAGAACTAAAAATACATAATAATTAAAATATTTTTAAAATTTTAATTTTTTAAAATAAATAAAAAATAATATATATATATATATAATATTAATACAAATTTTTAAAATAATTTTTATAAAATAATTTTAAAGAATAAAAGAATAAAACAACAGGTTTAATCTTTTTCATATTTTTACCCTATGTCTAAGTACTAAAGATAGCGAGGGGAATTGATATATATCCAAATCAACTTGTAACTACAAGAAAGAAATAACATGGGTTGAGGATCGATGAAGAAACCATATTCATATCCAGTTGACTACTGCTGCAACTATTATTTTTGGTGGAATAATTAATATATATACAATTATATCTTCAATTTTCTTTTATTTTCCTTTTGTTCTATTATATTGTACATAATATATATAAAATATATAATCTCATGTGCGCTCCTGTTTGAAGTTTGAACATTGAAGTTGTCAAACGTCGGCTGGCAAGTGGATGCTTTTATATAAAAGCCAAGTGGATGAGTCATTATTTTCCCTTCATAAGGCCAAACGTTTGAAATATTTGAATTGGTGATTGCTAGTTTATTTTCTCATATTTGAGCCTTCATTAAATTACATCAATAAGAAAAATTCATAAAATTATACACACACACACACATTACATTTTTAGTTTTGAAAATTACTCCCACTGCTTCTCAAGTTTGATATAATATCATACAAATTTTTATTCTAATTTATTTATATTAAAAATTATTATTTTACACAATATATATCAGATTTGAAATAATAAATTTATTTAATTGTTTTTAATTACTATTATATTAAGAATATCATATTTAAGTTTAGTATAAATTTAATTATTTTCACTGTTATATTAACAATAAAGTCACCGTCTTATTTTATACAAAAAAGTTATTTTTATTCACAACAAATAAATTAAACAGTGAGTGAGTATAATTTTTAAAATTAAAAATATGATAAGTATAATGTAATTAAATCTAAAAAATTAGTGTAATTTAGTGATTGCGCGTGCGTTGGGTTAGGTTTTTCTCTATTCCTAATGTCAGCAGTGAAAAATACAGAGTCCATCCAACGCAACTAAATCTTTAGTTTGTCCCATGTCAAATTAAAGATTTAAAGGTGAAATATATATATATATATATCTAAGAAAAACAGCAGTAAGATTTTTTATTAATTGGAAGTTACAATTACTTATTCTAATCTTTCCTTCTATATTTGTAAATTTTAATATCACAGCTTCCCCTAATTTATACAAAATTACAAGATCAAACCCAAATAATTGTATTAGTTACAGTTTAATTTGCACTTGGGGTCTACGCAGTACGTACTCATGTGCAACATTCTCTACTTCACGGTAATTTAAAGAATTAAGAGAATTAATATTTGGCCAAAAAATGAAAAAATTAAGACTGAGGAAGTGACCAAAAAGAAAACAATAAAAAAGAGATGGAACAAAAAATAAAATGAGATATTAATTATAATATATAAAAAAAATTGAAATAGTAAATGAGTTAGTACTGTTAGGAAAAATTAAAATTAAATAAAATGGCTTATTACTAAATTTTTTTAAAAAAATTAATTGTTATTTTTAAAATTTAAAGTGAATTATTTGTAAGTAAACCAAAATTTAAGGCATATAAGGATCCTTTTGAATTTTTTTTATTAAATAATGAATAAATTATATTGATAAAATTAAAATTAGATTTAAAGTTCAATTGTAATTCTTTTACATATTAGAGTGGATATTATATATAATTGACAACAAATATTAAGATAAGTAGAGTCATTATAATTAGCACATTAATTAAGAACCCACCAAAATGTGGAGCATTAACATAGCATGCAGACAGAGATAAGATGGAATTTTAACCAATATTGAAAGAGGCTTCTATATGTCAGCTTTTTTTTTTTTTTTAACGTAAATATTGAAAATTCAAAGTCGTATATATAGGATCATACAATTTTACTGTAGCAATAAAATGCATCTATAATTATTTTATTAAAAAAATCATATAATTTAATAGCTTCTTATTTAAATTTTAAATTTTTATAAACACAAATGCTTAAAATTTGTCTATTTTAAATTTTCAATAAACTATTTAAATTTTAAATTTTATATCTTAAAACAAAAATCTTACTTGACATATTCATATCAAATAATGAGTTATAATATCATATGAAGTGCATTTTATAATTAATTTAAATTTTTTTATATATACACGCACCAAGTTATTATTGTCATTTAAGTTACAGATTTTATATTTTATATATAAGAAATGTTATTTAAAAACATAATATTATTTTATATTTACATATTTAAATACATCTTTATATTTTAATATCAGTATTATTATTATATATATAAATTCAGAGATTTCACGTCATCCTTCTTCTTCTAAAGGAAGTTTTAACTAAAAGATTATTAATATGTTTTAAAATTGATTTCTCTAGATTAAGAGTCTTAATTTTTTTATTTAGTCTGCAATATTTAGTCATGTGACCTTCGAGATTTTTAAGAATTCTCTTCAAATTAACACCATTATCCAAAAACTTAAAAGTTTATTTACAGTAAAAACTCTTTGAAGTGTGAGTCTTTATCTAAAATTATGCTTTTTATAGCTATTTTAGATAAGCAAAATCATTTTCCTTTAGAAAAAATTCAGACAATTATTTTAAATTGAAAACATATAAAACTTTATGATCGTAGAGTTACTCATCCTAATATAGTTTTAGAAGATAAAAACTTTTTTCTTAAACATTTTGATTTAAATCATATATATGTTTGAAATATATATAGTTTGTCTGAAAATAATATTATAAAAATTCTTTAGCAAATGACGATGTTAGTACCTCCTATGCTATGTATCATAATTGCGATAAACAAATACTAATAGTAGGTTGAAACTAAATCATTAATTTTCTTCATTAATTTTCAAGCTTCAAACTATTCAAAGAAAAGAATAATATATAAATATATATATATCTCATACACTATAATTTGGCCCCTTGAATGAAATATATACATAAATGGAGCCAAGTAAGTAAGAATAATTATGATCCATATTATCTAATTTCTCCTTAATTTGAATTCACACATAATTAAAATTTCTTTCTGTCGACTTTTATAACTGATTAACTTATTTGGGTACAGCATCGATCACTAACTTGTAGGAAAATGGATCATCCTATGATCTAATGAGATGAATTAATTTTTATATCCACCTTTTAGTACATAGAAATTAAAAGAATTATAATTATCACTTGTATAGATTTTGTTATATTGTCAAATTTATATAAGTATATACAAACACACACATTCTAAATTGCTTATCTTTTCATTCATTTATTTTCTTAAATGATAAAATTAAGCATAAAGAGAGTCACATATTATTATAAACATATGTATATAAAAACATTGCTCAAACAAAAATAAAAGGAAATTTGGCTTTTTCTTCTGAATGAGTTATTATTACAGAGGCTAATGAACTTTTTTTTCTTTTTCCAACTTTCTTATTATTTTTCACTCCATTCAATATGTCAACTTTTGTGGCGCCAATGACTTAGTTGAGAAAAATTCGTATAAGATTTTATTTATATATATTAATTAATAAAATTTAATTACTTTATTATATTTTATTTATTATGGAGATTCTTTAATGTTAAAAAAATTAGTTACATATTGTTGACTCTAATATATAAATAAGATTATATCTGAGGAAGTTGGGTCCAACTATGCACCAATCAGATTTGGGCTTTGTTCAAAACCCCTTTGACGTGCTTTTGACAATTGGACCAACACAAAGTCACCATCTGGGCTTTCTGTATGTTAATGTGAATGTGATTGTGAGATGATGGTGTTGAAAGTCCGATCTTTCCTCAGAATTTCCAAAACAATGGCTATGGCTTCTTCAACGTAGAAAGGTAGAATACAATGCAATGACTATGGTTTCTTAGGTTAAAGTAGAGTTGATTTAAGCTGATTAATTGTATCACATTCGTGTTTTTTTTTCCTAAATTGAAGGTTTTGTACAAATCAAGATTTTTATGGATCTCTTGAGACTTTACCTCGTAGCCAAATCATCCCTTCTTTTACGGGAACAATAATTTTCTATAGTCAAATTGATAATTGGTTGAAGAAAAAAAGATTAATCATAAGTTTTAACAAAGCAAAGGTCCTTGGTTAATAAATATTCTCAATTTGTTTTTGTTCAGTCTAAAGCGACCAAGAGACGTTAGATTGGTGGTATTTACAAGAATCAAAACAAAATTTTCACAACCCAATTTTAATATAGTTAAGGGTGTATTGCCATGAGTTTTCGATTAAGTATATTATAATAGTAAAATATTTAGTGCAGCAAGAACTCAAATTACGGCATGTTTGATTACATTTTTAAAAAATTATTTTTAGTTTTTTTTTTAAAAATTTACTTGAATTAAAAAAATAAAATATATATTTTAAAAATAAAAAATATAGAACAATTAAAAGATATTTTGAACTATAATTTTTTTTAAAAAAATAAAAAAAATAATTTTTCTATTAATAACATATATTGAAATACACAAAAACAATACTGATATAAATTAAAATAAATAATTTTAAAAAATAAAACAACATTTAAACAAACATTTCTTTCCTGGAGTCGTCATAAAAAAAATGATTAAAAGGAGAGCCCCACTTTTTTATTAGTTTGGGCTGCGTATTAATTGACGAGGCAACCTAAATTTCAAGTGGTTCAAATTGTGAAATTCTTAAAGAATCATAGAAACTGTTAAAGACTACTTGTTTCAGAATGGGTAGGGATATGAAGTTATTAATTTCTTGTAAAAATAAGAAGAAAGAGAAGTATACGAGTGCAAAGTGGCAGCTAAGTTGCTTCGCGAGCATCGGGTTGCCTCTACCTAGCTACTTCTGCTCAGATCTGAAGGTATTATGATTATCGCCATTGACATTACACAATGAACATGCAGTTACACTTGTCTCAGCCTAATATATAATTTTTTAATTAAAAATAATTTTATTTGAGACATTATGAAATAGTAAATGTAATTATTTCTGGTTATTGCTGGTGATAATTAAGAAAGTGAACGGGCTTTTAAGAACAAGATGGATCCCTTCTTTGAGGATCATGCTTCTCTTTTCTTGGTAATTGAACACATTGATATTAAGTCAATTGCTTTCTTTATAGAAAGCTAATTTCTTTTTATTTTTCATGGCAATAATTAATAGATCTGCAGTACCCTCCATTCCCGAGGCTTCTATTATGTAACCTTTGCAGGAGTTGCCCATGCATTACTCAATATTATATTAATTACTTTGAAGATTTAGATGCATTTGTCTATGTTCCTTTGTCTCTTTCTCTACAAAAGTGCATTATACGAAAAGCTGAAACTTGTTTAGTTATTGCAAGCATTCATAATCCCAAAAACCTACCTGCATCTGCATGCATCAAACAGAATCAAACTTCTATACGATGAATTCACCAATGATATACTATACACAGAATCAAACTTGTATAGGAACTAAAAATGTTAATTATCTCTGGCATCAGATTGTTTCATCATGTATATATGATGTATAAAAAAATTATAAGGAAGAAAAAACAAAACCAAATTAAAGAGAAAGAGATCAAAACGATGATGCAGCTAGAGAGACTGAGAGTCAGGATAAGAATGGAGCAATGGAAGAGGAATACAAGGTGAATTCCTCCAAACCCTAGAATGCAATTTGAGTATCTCTTTAGCTCTCTCCTTCGTCTTCAAGCTCGCCACCACTTGCAGCACCAAACACAACTTTGACACAGCTCCAACCACCAGCATTTCCTGAAGCACTCTTCCACTTGCAGAATATCTACATATGGAGCTCAATATCTTCACTCCTCTATCACTCGCTACATGTGATACTCTCAGAATCTTCTTCGACACAATCGCCACACCTCCTGCGTGTTTCAACAACTCCGCCCTTCCTTCTGCACATCCGCATAACTGATCCAACGCTATCATCATTAGCTCGCATGTTCTTCTCTCCGGCGATTCTAGAAGCCTCTCTATCAGCATCAAAACGACGCCTCCTTCCACCGCTTTGATCCTGTTCTTCCCCCATGGACACAGCTCCACCACAAGCTTCAATGCCGCTTTTGTCGCTTGCTGTGATATCTCATCGCCTACCACTCGCATTAGCTCCACGAACAATTCTCTTGTTACGTTCATCAATTTCGATGGATCCGCCACCGCGAACGCCGATTTCAGAAGAACTGTGGCGTATGCTCGAGATTGGTAGTTCCCGAGGGTCATGATTTGGATAAAGGACTCTATGAATTGGATCTTGTCGTTGTTGATTAGGTTTTTCATGTGAGTTTCTGAAGGATTTAGATGAAACAGAACCTCAATTGCTGCATCTCTGTCCATATCTCTACCATTATCATCGTATTCTTCGTTACTACTTGTGATGAACTTCAAGGTTGAAGCCAGGAATTCCACTGCCCCTGCGGATTTCAAACAGTTTTTGTTCCTTTCACTTTCGAAAGCAATGGATCGAAGAGTTCTGAGGCATTTGAGATGGTTGTGTGGGGACTTGTTTGCTTCAGAGAGGAGTTTGAGGATGTGGTTTCTGTCAATGGGTGGCTTTGGAGTTGGAATGCGCTCGATCCCAAACGAGGCATTGAGGGTGCACCAAGCTTGGATCAAACGACGAAGAGTGTGGTTAGGGGTGAGATCTGTGTCTAGAATGGATTGCTTTGTGACAGGACAGGTGTTACTCTTGCACGAAAATAGCCATTTCTCAATATTGTCTCTGTCGTATGTGATTCCAGTGCTGAGCGTGACAGGGTCTCTCATGAGTTGCAGAGAAATGGGGCAGAGGAAATGGGAAGGAACTTCAATTCCATTTCCATCCATTGCTGAAAGAAATTAGAAATTACAATATCAGAAGCTTGTGAAGATGAAGATGGCCGTTGAGAGGGTAGAGGGGGTAGGGGATTTTAATACAAGTTGATGTTCTTCTTCTTCCTCTTCTTCTTCTTGTTATAAACGATAAAGTCAACACACGGAAATTGAGAGATAGGAAGATGGTGATCGGGTGAAATAATTTAATAAGGAGGTTTTTCCAAGATTTTGGAATTGGGAAGTTGGAAATTAAAGCTTGAAACTTGAAAGGAGGAGACTTTAATTTGTTTTAGCTTTTACAAGTTGAAAGGTGCAATTAAAGGCTTCAATGGTGGAGGGGTTTGACTTGCAGAATTTAAGAGATAAAGAAATGGGGATTACTAATATTGATGATTGTTTAATGTTTGATTTGTGCGTACACCTTAATGCTTGCATGGATGGTACAGACAGCTTCTAATGGGTTCATGCATTTTGGCATGATTGGATGCCTTACTCACGCATTTCTCGCCTGCCTTCTTTAATGCTTTCTTTCATTAATGGTTTCCCCACTCACAAAATTTATTATTTATGGAGTGTGTTGGGAGTGGTAAATTTCAAAAATATTCAATTTAAATCTTTTTTGGCTTTAGTTATTGGAAAAAAAATATTATTATATGGTTGAAGTTTGGATAGAGTATTCTTTTATTTCCAATTTGGTCTCTACATTTCAAAAATTTTCATTTGAATCTTTATAATTCCAGAATTTTTTAATATGGTCATTCTCATTAAATTTCTATTAATGTCTTATATTAAATTTTATTAATGCCACCAATTAGTCATCTCAGCATTATAAATATGTATAGTTTATAATAACAAAAAGATAAAATAAATAATAAAGTAAAAAAATTTAAAAACCATATCAAATAATTTAAAATTATTTAGGGATTTATTAAATTATAGAGCAAAAAAAACTTTGAAGTTCAATCACTTAGCATGTATGAGTATGACCCACCATTTTTATTTTATTATTTTTTGGTGCTTTCGTTATGTGAAAAGGAAATGCGAGTCAAAAGACAAAGCCGTCCATCTATTCAATTAAGAAACAAAGAATATATGAAATATAAGTATTGATTTTGGAGTTTTGCGTTTGCAGCATATATATGTGTATGTCTAACTAAGATATGAATCTAATAAGTATCTTACACCAATTTATTTTCTAAATGCGATATGTTCCCAACGTACACGCATAAAACAGGCATAATATGATCAAAGCTCTTACTCATCAAGAGGGCAAATTTTTTTCATCAAACTATCAATATTTAAAAATTTATCAGTATTTCATTAATTTAATTAATTTAAATTAATCAAAGTTACATAATGAAAGCATATAACTTTTTTAATAAAAACATTTTTATATAAGACTCAGAAATGAAGTGTTGGTAATAAGACATGCATCCTTTAATATTAAACAATTATTTAGGAACCATACACTATATAACTATTATTTGGTACTTAATTTGTCTTACTAGGCTTTTGGCAACTAATGTGTCTAATATCATTTCATTTAAAACGCGTATAAATGCGTTTAGCATACGGTTCTAATTTAATAATCCAATTAAAATATACTAGTAGTTTATGTTATAGTTGTCACACAACTATAAAAATTGAAGAATATCAAATCGTCACCAGCAGGAGCCTTTTGTTTATGTATAGATCATGTTCTCATGTTGAGACTTGAGATCGAGTCGGAAATTTCTTGTTCATTTCCATATATTCTCTTCAATACAATGCTTTCAGTTATATTGTTCTCTATTTTGTTCATACGTAGAGAAATATAATTTATTTTATTTTATTTTTATAAACGATGAGATGCCAGATATATACGTCATATCCATGTGCTGCAAATTGAAATGAGCTTCACACGCCGACATATGGCATTGAGAACTTCAAACCAATAGAGAGTAGAGAAGTAGTACTATTTCAGAGGTTGTAAAGTAATTAAAATTATAATTGCACCGAAATTATATTGTAAGAAACCTTGGCAATCTAGATTTTATTTGTTACGGTGTGATAAATTAATATTTAAATTTTATTAAAAATATTTATATTTAATATTTTAAATATAATTATTTTTAATAGAAAATAAAAAAACAAATAATAGAAAAGAAGATGAAAACGCCTCATGTAAGGTAGAGAAATCAGATGAATGGATTCGTTCGAATATGATATTTGTCTTAAAAAAAGGAAAGAAAGAAGTGTCATTTTTTATTTTGTTTTGTTCTTTTTGTGAGAGCTGAAAACGTTAACAGTCAAAGAGAGCAGCCTAGGATATAATTAAAGAAGCAATCTATGCTTCCAGTGCTGTGAGCTGTGCGCCTCGAGATGATCAAGTGGCCATGATCCGTTGCCAAAAGTTTTGGAATTAATTCAATTTAAAGTAATCAAAATTTAATAAATTTTTTAATATCGGTGATTTATGCGAGAAATCAAAATTGTGTTGGTAAAATTTGTGGCTGAAATTTCCGTTTTGTTGCTTTAAAATTGGTCCAGCTGGCAATACTTCATTGGACCATCCTTTTATACAGCTACCAACTGTATTTTTTTTAGGTCAACTACTTGACCAAGTTATAAAAGCCAAACTAGATCTTAAAATGGCAGCTTCAAAATCTGAAAATTTAAAAAAAATTGGGCGGTGGGGGTATGGGCTTGCATGTCGTCATCAGTGGCATCATCCTTTCATTTGGGTAATAATGGACTTTTGTTGTTAATAAAAGTAATACTTATATAGCCTGGCCCAACAAGCTGCAGAAGACTTTATTCAAATTCAAATACAAGATTATGTATTTAACCCAAAAAAATAAAAATGCAAGAATTTGTCTTCGATAATCTCTCACTCAGTCTCTCTCTCTCTCTCTCTCTCTCTCTCTCTCTATATATATATATATATCAAAACCTAACACAACTGTGCTTCAACATTTTATTTATGTTTTAATGTTGTTTTATTTTTTTATTCTTTAAAATTATTTTATAAATTTAATTTTAAAAATTTATATTAGTATTATTTTTATATATTTATATATATACTATTGATAAAAAAATTAAATTTTTTTATATTTTATTTTTTTAAAAAAAATTTGAGTTTAAAATATCTTTTAATTTTTTATGTCAAAAATAGTTATTCAAACAAATTTTTTTTTATGGTTGCTTATTTTTTTGCTCTTTTTATGAAACTTTTCTTTTTCTATTAGTGAAGATTTTTCTTTCCCCTAATCTTTAGAAGCTTTCCCCTTTCTTTTAAGGAAGTTCTTTCCTCCCTTCTTCTTTAATGAAAGTATTTTAAATAAATATCCTTCATTTATGAGTTTGACATTTAGGATGAAGAAAATTAATATGAAATTTTTTATTTCCCATAGAGGGATATGAGGGGTGTGTCGCCTATTGATTTAGATCTTAAAATTTTCATTATAATCTAAAAAAAAACTGTATGCTATAAGAGTATGTTATATTTTCACTTGAATTTGTATAAGAGATTTCATAGTTATTTTTCTT
The DNA here is from genome assembly GCA_031216115.1 of Senna siamea. Taxonomy (NCBI): domain Eukaryota; kingdom Viridiplantae; phylum Streptophyta; class Magnoliopsida; order Fabales; family Fabaceae; genus Senna; species Senna siamea. The sequence continues at coordinate 20,301,240 of CM062356.1, forward strand.
ATGTGTATTGTTTAGGATTTTTGTTAGATTTCTCATATCTTCTCAATGTATTATCTAGGAGTGTAGGCTTAAATTAGCGTTGATTCTTGTGTGTCTTATTAAATTTATTCTGTGTAGCTTTGTGGCTTAGTTTCATCAATAAATTATGATCTTTTGACAAAAAAAAAAAAAGAAGATTATGTAAATAAAAAATAATAATAATAAAGTATACATTCGTACATATATAGTCTGCCACAAGCCCAAGCCTTAATCAAAATGGATGGATGTCAAAGATAGCTAGGCTAGGCCTAATATTGGGCTTGGGTTGACAAGTTGGACCCCAAGAAAAAAGTAGCGATCTAAATCTTAATTTTAATCAACCACAAGTTTTAACCGTCCAAAAAACACATTAACCACACATTTTGGGGCTAAAAAGAAGGAACTAGACGAGATTTTAAGCCTGCAATATCCCATCCATCTTTTGATTTTGGTGCCTAATTTAATCAAATTTCATATGAAACCCAAAAATGAGTAAATAAATAAAAATTTATTCCCTTAATACATCATTACACCGATGTAGAGAAACATCTTTAAAGCAAAAAATTTAAGTATATTTTTTATATATTTGTTATTAAATTTTTCAATCAAACATTGATTATCCCATGATTGGTTCTTTAAAAAAATTTTTTATATGTTTTATTTTGATTAGAGAACCTAATACCAAAAATGTAAGCAACTGCATATAAGTGGACTCAAATCCTCTAAAATTGAGAAATGATAAATTTTTTTAAAATTAAAAAGAAATAAAAAAAATATTTGATCCTTAATTCATTTAAGGTGAATTTTTATTAATACAATTCTTTTTTTTTTTATCTTTCTAACTTTAAAAAAAATTTTCATTTCACAACTTTAGAGGAACCAAAATTCATATAAGTCTAGTCCATTTAAAATCTTCTTTTAGTTGGGAGTAAATTCACCTAACTTTCAATCACATTGGAAGTTTGGAACCCAAAAATTTAATTTGTGAAAGGCCTAAAGTGCAGAAAACAAAGCAAAGTGGCGTGTGTCCAATCCCACCACCAAGTGCTGTAGGAAATTGGCAAAACCTAACTTGCTGCAGGGTATACCGCCCCCTCAAACACCCATAGCTTTGGCCATTGTTCTTAGCTAGCTAGGGTCTGAATGTCCATTTCAGTGTGCCCAAGTGGTTATTTGATGGCACTGTCGGATAATGTTTTATTTTGTTTTGTGGAGTTATAGATTTGATGATTGCGCAAGATCTTGTTAGATTTTGCCTCCGAACAACTTGTCACTTTCACCACCGTTTAAGGTAAGATAGCACCATTTCAGCTTTCAGGTCTCTACTCACGATTTTCCGTACCTCTTACTTTCCCCTCATTATTCGGTGCAAAGTCTACGTTAGCACATGTTGTATATATCATCACTACAATTTTGTGAACCACTGGTTTTTTTTTTAAGAAAAAAATATTCGTTTAATTTCTTTTCCCTCCTTTTAGTTTCATATTTAAGGCTCTAATCCATAATCCAAGCATATGATTTCAACCCAAAAAAAAGGTAAAAAAGGAAAAACAAAGAGGGTTTGTGTGAGAGCATTCATTCGTAATGTCGGCCACCTTTTTTCATATTCCAAATAATATTATTATTGCCGTACATTACCCAATCCCTATATCCATGGCAGCATATATAATTAGTGTTTCACATATGGTTCTCTTACCAAAAACCGAACTAGTTGGAGTCTTACGTAAAACGAGTGGACGCACACGCACGTATCCTTGCATGTTAAACTTTGCACAGACATATATTATATTCTCTATATCCTTCTTCTTCTTCAACTACCCACCCTTCTCATTCACACACTATTCATAATTTTAATTTAATTACACTCATCAAATTAATTTTTTACATATATATTGGAACTCATTTAATAATAAGATCATCAAATTATTACTTTATAGCATGTTTGGATTGATGCATGGGGTGTACGTCCAAATAAGTATTTAATCACTAGTTTTTATAATTCAGAAAATATTAAAGAATAAATCGTATATAATTAAAAAGAATTAAGTACTTATATTTAAAAAAAAAAAAAAAAAGGAAAGGAGAGGAATGAATGCTGTGGAAGCAGTGAGGAGAAGGAATAAAGGGGAAGAGGTAGATGTCGTTATTGAGAAACAGTGTAGAGGATGGGGTTATTGGGAGTGTATATGAAATTAACGATTTTGATTCTCCGTATTTAAAAAAATTATACATTTTTTTACATAAAAAATATTAATAAAAGATTCATTTTGAATAAATTATAAATTAAATATTTTTTATTTTTATAAATATAAAAAAATATATTATTTTTAAAATCTGAAATTCAAATAGATGCATTCTCTCTTTATGTGGATTGATTGATGATATGATATGTATATATGCAGTAGTCATGAAATTCTCAGAATTTCTGAGACATATACCAACCCACCCTATCTCTAACTACAGTACATGCACGAGGGGTACCCACAGCCCAGCAACCAACCAATCCTAAAAGATCCACATATAATTATTAATTAATTATAAATTAAATAGAAGCATTTAGTGTAGTTTCTAATTGTAGCTAGCTAGATAGGAATAGGAATATACAAAAATGCTGCTAGGTTGGCCACCAATACCATGAGTGGTGCTTCATTCCCATAATCCCATCATTATAAAGCTGAGCCCATAGCCACCGCTGGTCTCACCATCATGGTCATGGGTGCGTTAAAGTGGCTCCAGGGGTTTGGACCACACCCCACAAACCTCACTAATAGGCCCCACCGCATACGTACGTACGTGTGCATTCACCCACTGCAACACGTGGCACTGCCTTACTGGATGTATTGGGCTGTGGTGCCCTTTATTTTCACATAATCTCTCTAATGTCAATCCATGTCAATTGCAATGATATGTAAATAAATCAATGCAAAAAGGCAGCCAAGAAAAGAAAGAAATGGAATGCTTCCACACAAGTTCCATCTCTTTTTTATCCTTCATATGTCTGTATATTTAGATTTAGAAAAATGAAGGACGGAAAAAAAAATTTTCAGTTTTTATTTTTTATTTTCATTTTTAAATTTTTAAAAATTTTAAAACATGTTTGTTATGTAAATTTAAAAATTTGTTTATATTTATTTTTAAATTAAATAACTTAAATGTGTATAATATTTTATTACTTTTTAAGTTTGATTATTTTTTTAAAAAATAATATTGGTCATTATTTAAAAACGCTGAAAATGTCTAAAATTTTTAGCTTATCACATTTTCAATTATATTTTTTATTTTTAAAGAAAATGAAAATAGGAAACAACAAAAGCAAACGCAACCTAAAATTTTTAAATTATACTTTCCTTTTGTCTCTTTTAAAAAATTACACTTATTTTTCTTGAAATATTAAAAATATTATAATTTCATTTATTTTAATCAAAATAATTTTATATTTATTTATATAAAAAATTATTTTTAAAATGAAATAGCTTTGATTATAGTTTTTAATTCAAAATAAAATAATATTTTTAAAATTTATTTTTATAACAAATCATACTTTTTTTTTGAAAAATTAATAATATCATTAAAAATATTTTAGTTAAAATAAGTTAAATGAGAGTTTTTTTTTATTTTTTAAAAAAAAAGTGTAAGTTTTTAAAATAAATAATAAGTGAATATAATTTTGATATTTTTTTGGGGATGGGAGTATAATTTATTTTGTTTATTTTGATATTTTTTATTTGTTTTAAATATAATATTTTTATATTATTTATTCCTATTAGTCTAAATATATTTTAAGGATTAAAAAAAATTTAAAATTTAAAATTCACTTCATTTCCCTTCTCTTTCAGTCTTTCTCATTCTCGTTAATCTAAGCAAACTGTGAATCTCTTTTTGTGCCAGTGTGCGTTGTGTGTAACATATAAATTATATATTATCTTTTGCAACATTGAAAAGTTAATATAATGCAATTTTCATTTTAAGGAAAAAATTAATTTTTTTTAAATAAAAAATACAACGTAAACATTACATCTATGAAAATAATATAATTTACCCATTTTTTGTCCCCAGACTTTAAGTGCTGTTTGATAATAATTTTTAAAAATTATTTTTAGTTTTTAAAAATAAAAAAATTTATTTGAGTAATTACTTTTGACAGAAAATAAAAAAATAAAATATATGTTTTAAGAATAGAAAATATAAAATAATTAAAAGATGTTCTGAATTTTAATTTTTTAAAATAAAAAATATAAAAAATAAGTTTTTTTATTAATAATTAATATGTACATAAATACATAAAAATAATATTAATATGAATTTTTATAATTAATTTTATAAAATAATTCTAAAGAATAAAAGAATAAAATAAGATCTGTTTGATTACAATTTTTTAAAAAATATTTTTAATTTTTAAAAATAAAAAAATAAAAAATATGTTTGAATATCTGTTTTTAACATAAAATAAAAAAATAAAATATGTATTTTAAAAATAAAAATTAAAAAATAATTAAAAAATATTTTAAACTCTAATTTGTTAAAACAAATAAAATACAAAAAATTTGTCTTTTAATTAATAGTATATATATAAATACATAAAAGTAATATTAATATAAATTTTTAAAATTAATTTTATAAAATAATTTTTAAAAAATAAAACAACCGTTAATCATGCCATTTTTTAATTTCCCCTCAGAGATACAGTTGGTCTCCGTTACGTACATACACTTTGATTATCTCCAAAAAATGAAATTTACTTTCCGACAAAGTTCTTAGGGAAAGTAGCTACGTCTGCTGACGTAATTAAGTTCTCTTTTGATTTTAAAACTCACATCTGATAAATACGAATTTTTTTCAAGGATATGCTCTATTTAATATACAAAATTTAAATAATTTTAAAATAATAAAATTTGTTGTTCTAAAATTATATGTATTACTAAATAAAATATCAAGTCATACGTTATCAAATCAAATAAATTAATAATTTCATGTTTTTTCATGTCACAAATTTATATTTCAAGATGTTATACTCATGAATCATAAATAATTAAAATATTAAACTTAAAATTTTAAGAACCCAAACATAAAAGATTGAATTGTAAAAAAATTAATGTTTTTATTTTATTAAATAATTTGATAATAAAAATACAAAAATTACATATAAATTTTGTTATAAATAAAACTCATACTGCATGTACTAATGAATAAGAAATTAAGTTTTACTCACAAGTAAATTGTCTCATGTATCTATTTACTTGTATCTCCAATTATATAATTTGATAATTAAGAAAAGATCAATTATCCCAATCTAATTCATTTACTACTTGACCCATAGATATTAGAACCAAAAGGGCAAAAAAGTTAATTTCTTGTAATTTCTTATTATTCAGTGATAGCCTTGGTGAGCTAAACAAAATATCTGTTTTGCTTTAAAAAAAAAATTCCTCATTTTATATCTACTTTAGCGAATCTAGGCCTCCCCCTCCACTTTTAAATTAGATAAAAAGATGCATAAGTCATGGACCGGTCAAACTGTGCCAAAACTAAAATTGATAGATACCTCATTATAAAGAGTATCCATTTTTTAAACTGAAAATTTTAGTGAAATGTAAAGAGAGTAAAAAGGAAAAAATATACGTGAGTTTTAATATATTTATAGTAGATTTTTTATTTTTTTTTTACACTTTATTACTTTATCAAAATTCACCTTTAAAAATATTTATAATCCATTATATAGTTCTCCTTCTGGAGAAATAAATAAATAAATTATACTTCCAAATAATTATTCACAAGTGCTTTAATATATCATCACATTATCCAATATTTAAAATAATGTTATTCACCTACATATTTACATTAATTTAACAGAAATATATATGAAATACGAGAGTGATGAAAAATTTAAAATAATATTTTAATCTCAATTATATTATTTTATTTAATAATTTTTTACAAAATTTATCTTTTATATAAATAAAATATTGTCACTTGATTTATATATACACACACACACAACTCCATATCTTATTATAAAGTTTGAAAGATGAAATATATATGCAGTATTCAAATTGTGCAAGTAGCGTGTGATCATTGATGATTCTTGTCCCGTCATGTTGTTTTCAAACTGATATGATTAATAATGGTTAATTAGCCTCTGCACTCTAAAATTTAAATACAATTTGAGAAGTTACGAGTGTGTTTAATTCTGAAAACATTTTTATTTTTATTTGTACTTTTTATTTTTTAAAATTAATTTTTTTTAAGTTTTTAAATTTTAAAAATATGTTTATTATGTAAAGTTAAAATTTTGTTATTAATATTTGTATTTTTTATAGGGAAAGTTGGGTGTGTGATCCATAAGGGGAAGAGAGGTCGCTGTTGTCAAAATGATTGATATTGAGATGGATGGCAGCATTGAGGGTGCTCATCGCTGTGTCTGCACTCAGCACATATTCCAAACTAAAATCCAAATTAACATGTCCTATTCCCATAATATACTACGTCCCCTCACACACACATATATATATAACATACATGTACATATATATCCATCCAAAATCCCATTTCCATCATTTTCATCAAACCTTTTATTTCTCATGTTTCCACTTAATTTTACACCACTATTATATTTATTAATAACCCTTCTAAAGAAACAAAAAAACATGAAAATCCATATCAGTCCGTTAAAACAAAGTCTAATGGCCCGTTTAATTGGAATTATTTTTAAATGACTTATTTTTTCAAATAGAATTTGAAAAAAAAAAATCTGTGAGAGAAAAGCAGTTTGTGTTTAAAAAATTTGTAAGAAAAAATATTTTTGATTGTTAAATTATCGAAAAGGGTATGTTTATATTTTAGTATACTATTAATTTTATTTAAATAAATAAATAATTATAAATAATAATAATTATTTTTTATTAATTAAATACATTAATATATTAATTAAATGATATGGTGATAATTTTTAACTAGAAGCAAAAACTTTAATTTTTAACTTCTATTTTTTTGTTATAACCTAAAAATACTTTCAAAAGTGCTTTTAAAAAAAGGAACACTTTTTACCCTTCCAAAAGCACTTTGCATGTAAGTGATATTTTAGACATAAGACATCTTCACACTGAGTCTTATAAGTAAAGCCTAATAATATTATAGAAAATAAGAATAAGGGCGTTCTAGCTAGGTAATGGATATAAACAGATATTCAATGTTGTCCACTCTCTTGTGCGTTGGTATGTATAGGTGTGGCCAAGTGGGCGTTAGGGACAGAACCTTATGCTTTTCCTTTTCATATTTTCCCATAACCATTGGTCTCCCTTTTTATGACATTTATTTATTCAGCAATGCAAAGCGGTGGCCTCTATACCTTCTCTTCTCATGCTTTTCATTACGTGTCCTTTCACTATTGGTTCGCATGCACGCCTCAAACATCCACTTCCCACTTTCAAATTTAACTATGTTAATTAATCATCTAGTTTTACAAAATTATTTTTTAGTTCTTAAAAGATTAATATTGTATAATTTAATTTTTTTAAAATTGTTATTATTTCTTATGTTTAGTCTATAAAAAATTAATAAATTGTATATTTTGATTACTTCATATAGATCAACCGCTATATATATTATTTATGTTATACTATACTAATATTTCAAAAAATAACTAGAAATGAGAAGAATCATTCGTAACTAAAGTATTAATATTGTCTTCACATTTTTAACAACAACAAATGATTAATTAAATACTAATAATGATAAGGCGTCTACTTTTAAAACAATTTCATTCTCTGCCATTGCTATTCTATGTATATGTGTCACTTTAATGGATCGTTAATTAATTTCTTCTTTTCCTTTTTTAAACTACTTTACAATGATGGTAAACATCACAATTTTCACCAACACAGGGATTAAATTTAATAAAAATAATTAATCTCTTATAATATAACACATATAAGTTTAAATTTTTGTTAAAATAAGTACTCATATTTAATATTTTAAAATATTTTAAATAAAATTATTATTAATAAAAAATAAAAAAAATCATAATTCTTAACTTGATAATATATATTACACACGTATGTATATATCACTGTATTTAATTCTGTCTTAATTTGCACAAAAACAAATTGAAAGCTTTCCTAATAAGGTTGACTACGTATATTAATTTGGTATGTAAAATAAAGTGGTTACTGATAAAAAAACTATAACTGTAATTGAAATTCTCATCTTTTCATATTTTGTTAAGTAACGTCTATATTATAATAATTATATATGAATATTTTAGTTATAGACCACAAAAATTATATATTAGGATACGAAACCTATAGCCCTATTAATGCACATAAGTCGTTGTCGGGGATCCCCAAATTGGATATTGTTCAAATATAATTGACCCCAAATGGACTCTTTCACTATCTTCCTCTTCCATTTGTCTATTTGACTATTTGTCTTGTGGATGGTGAGATTGTACAAAAGATCAAATCTTTATTCTGTTAATTAATTAATTTTAAATTTTATAATGCTAAACAAACTATAATTAATAAATTAACAGAGGAGTACTCTTGATTGGTTGTTTAATGCATGTACCAAATTAAAAGAAACACGTATACAACAAAAAAAGGACACCAGGGGAATGATCAATAGTTAATCTAAATGTTAATTTATTATAGGTCAAACACTATATATCTAATAATTTGCTATTTTAATTTCAACTTTTTTTGGTAAAAAATAATTGATGACAAGTTTCAAATTAAATATTGGCCAACTATATAAGCTTTTGTTTTTCGACTTAATATGGTCCTTTATTTACCGATGCATGCTAATCCAATAGACTTATGAAGCATAAATAACTCGTAGGTTGACGGAATCCTTACTTAAAGAAAGAATAAAATAGTCAAATTAAGCATAATTAATAATTACTAATTAAATATATGACTAAAGAGGGCTGAAAATTATATGTCAATATTAGTGCCACAAACTTTAATTATGCTTGTGAATTTAATACTTGTAGGTAGTCTTCATGCAAAATGATGCATAGCTAAATTGCTATCCAATTACATTCTTAATATTAGAATAATATTACGTATATATTATTAATAGTTAAGGACAGAGAACTTAAAAGGTCAAATATTAAAAACTGCTTAGAGTCAACTCCGAATCCATCAATCCATGTTATAATACAATACTTAGGAAAATTGTGATGATGATAGAATTAATTAAAAACCTAGGTTGCCATTACTTTTGTGTTTATACTTCTAATTATTTCTCATAATGAGCATTCATGATCTCCATTTCTTTTAGCTAGAAGTATATGATTCAATGTCTCTTTAATTTTTTCCACACCGAAGAGCCAGTTGACCATTCGTTAAAATAATCTTACAACTTTTTAACTTAATTTGCTGAGACGATGCAACAAAATCATGCACATATATATATATATGGATAAAAATAAATAAGGACTAATTAAAATCCTACAATTAATTAATAAGATTTTCAAGCTGGATAATGGAATAGTGGAGACTAAATTAATTTAATTTACGAGAAAACCCTAGAAATTAAAAGCTGATGCACGAAATTAAAGCTATGGTTGAGTATTTGAGTTGCATTAAACTGCTTTTTTTTTTTTAAAGAAAAAGATAATATTCGACACTGCAGCAAAAGTTCTCTCCCATGAAGTGTCACGTCACAGTTTTGTTATTTTTAAATGTACGTACGTATATCCATTCCTTATAACTCTATTTATCCTTAATAAAAGTTTTAGAAATGAATCTTTTGCCATCATCACCCACCACTTATATATTTCTTCCTAATTTATTAAATAAATTAAAATAATGTAAAGGCTATGAATCTTCACTCACTAATCTCAAACTTTGCTTAGCACTGGATTCTCATCAAGGGCTTTATAAAAAATATATTATATGTCAAAATAATGCAACTTTCTAATCAGCATCAAATGTTCAATCAAAAAAGATGGTGTAATTAATAATATTGGTGTTTGCATGAGGTTCTGCTTCTGCCATGATTCTACTTCAATGGACAGTACTAGTAATTAATCATATTTTTTTACCATGTGATAATAAAACTGTTTGTCAGACTCAAATGTGTAACTACGTGTGTAACCATAGTTCATTAACCCTTTGTGAAAAATTAAAGAAATAAATTACACTCTTATCTTTTTAGAGATTCTAAAATTACATTCTATTTGTCTCTATTTTGAAAAATCACATTCTTCTCTGTTGATATATAAAAAGCCTATAATTTTATTTATTTTAACTAAAATATCCTTATATTTATTATTTATATAATTAAAAATTTTAAAAAAAATAATTTATTATTTTTAACTTAAAATAAGTAATAATGAAATAATAATATTTAAAATAATTTTTCTAATAAATTAGGTTTTTTTTAAAAAATACTATCATTAAAAATATTTTAATTAAAATAGATAAAAATATAAATTTTTTAATTTTTTAAATGAGAAGAGTGTAAGTTTTCAAATTAAAAAATATATTTTTTTTTAGTATCCTCCAAAAGAGTGAAATGTAACTGACTCAAATTTAAATTACAAAACTATCATACCTCATAATATATTTAAATCTAGTTACACTAATATTGCATCATTTGGGAGCTCTTTATGGTGTTCACGTGATTCGCTACACTTCTGCAATTGAAGGCTTCTCTTCTCTTGGTGTTGTTTTTCTGTTTCCTTTTCCCATTGTACCAAAAGAAAAAAACATGATCACATCGATCCTAGATAATTGGAATGTGATTCTATCCATATCTTGTTTCATAAACGGATATATAAATTATCAGAATATGAAGATATATGGTGCAAATTAAGTAGGTACCCTATTCAACTATACTAATTATAGGATATGACATTCCTTCACTTTTCTGGGCAGATGAAAAGAGATTAATTAATATCGAGTTACTTTGTATAATTAGTATTAATAAAAATGTCACATGCATGCAAGATTTTATTGAAATAATTACATGTTAATTCATACTTTAATTAGTTAAAAGTTAAAACGGTGTTAATAAACGATAAACAGAAGGCTGTGTGTGTGAGAGAGCGATAAGCTTTTGTAAGGCATTGAGTGAAATTTATTAAAGATAGATAATCTTATCCACACATGTTTACTATGAATCTTAATTATGATAAAGTAATTAATATATTAATTTTAATATGAAATATATTTTTTACATATTTTAAAATAATTAAATGAACTAATAAAAAATTATTCAACTTTCAACTTCCCACATATTTCTCAAGTCTTTACTCTTTAAATTTTCATTTTATTTATGTGTTAATATATAATGTTAAAAATCAACAATGAAAAGGTCTCAAATATATATAATAGTATAGATACGATTGATTGATGAGTATAATTATTTTAATAAATCTAATAATATTAATAAAATATTATTGTATATTTAATAATTTATTAGTAATTATTTCTTTTTGGTAAAAATAGTGTATAGGCAGACAAGTGGCATCTGGGTTAGTTCTTGCGTTCCAGATCCAGGGTGTGTGACTCTGTGGCAAAGGCATACCACTTGTGTTTCTAATATATTGCTCCTTTTACCCATTTCCTAATATTTTATATAATTGCTTCTTAATTATATAATTTCCTTATTCCAGTATCGTATTGTTCTCTATACTCTGCTTTCAACGCATCCACATCCATACCTTTTACTGTTTGTGTATGTCCCATACCTTTTCATACACACACGCAAACTTGAGTACACTTGGAATTTTGCGAGGATGCTAATAGTTTATGAGTCTAATTTAACACACCCCAGAGCTGAAATTCTAATTTTTACTAATTCATAATGAATAACAGCTGTATTTCATACAAAAATATCGGAGACTGAACAAACAGGGGAGAGGAAGACAGAGAGAGAAAGTAGAAGAGAAACAGGGAGATTTGGAGGTGAGGACTGTATTGGTATTGTATTGTACCCGAAAGAGGATCCCCAAAATCAGAAGGTGACGCGCGTTCATTTGTTTCCACATACATTATTCCTTGAGATTAAACTATTGTAATAATAATAATAATAATAATAATAATAATAATAATAATAATAAAAAATGAATGTAGATTTAAGTGTTGGATTCTCTGCCTTTAAGCTATGAGATTGTGGGTTTATAGCCGCCCAATCATATTGGTCTCCCTCAAAGTTGATTCCTTTGCTTCCTTCTTAAGCCATTTTCACCTCCCCATTATTGGTAATCTTGCTTATGTGTATGCTATTCTTGCTTTTCTCTTTTCAGAAAGTTTTACTGTTCCAATTACCTCATCCTCCCATCCTTCCTTGCTTGTCATCTTCATATTGCTCCTTCCTCTACCATCCCACTTTTTCATCTTCTCCTTTTCCTTCCTTCCATTTTTTAGACATTGGAACTGCAACCATTACTTCTTTCTTTATACATAGTAGTGCCTTTTCCCTCCTCCCATTGCTAATTCAAAAAGAAGTTCATGTCACTAAGTTGCAACATCATTAGCTAATAGCCTAAAACCTATGCTTTTGAGAGTTTTTTTTTTTTTTTTGAGTTTTGATACAAAACAACAAGATGAGGAGGAAGTGGGAGAAGCGAAAGTGAAAGAAGCAATGAAAGAAGAAGAAGAAGAAGAAGAAGAAGAATGTTAGGAAGTAAATGCAAATGTAGCAGAAGGAGACATAAAGGACATAGCAGTAGTAAAACGAACATTGGGCTGTGGCAGACGAAGTAAGATCCAACCGAGATGGACTAAAGGCTACTACATGGGGGGCATGCAAAGAAAACACGTAAGCCTAATACCAAATGGATAAAGGAACATGCGCTGGAATAAAGAACAATGTGAGACATTGCTATGCAATGAGACAGTGCTGAGGTGTCTAGTTGCTAAAATATTCTCATGCATTAGTTACGAGATTGTACGAGAAGATAGGAGAGATAGAAATAGTAGGGAAGAAGGAAGGAAAGGGTATCGTGTATGTGAGGCATTGGCCGTAGGAGTTATTCTTCCAACTCGAATAGGAAGAGCTTTTCATTTTTCTGTACTGCGTTTGGCATTCATTCTTAGTGTTGCTAGTTACAAACTGATACTTGCATTGTTCAGAATTCTATTTCAATACTCTGCGACATTGTTATTCATTTGCTGTTAACGTTAGCATTGGTGCTTTCATTGAGAGACATGGCAGAAGGAACCAAATTCTTGCAAATAGAGGAGGCACTTAGAGAGGGATGAGACGTAGCTACTAATCTACAGAAAACATAGAGAGCCATGGAAGATCGTCTCAATTTCATGGAAGGATCCATGCTATAATGTAAGGATTCAATGTTTGAATGTAAAGAATCGATCTAGCATCTAGAGAGCTTGTTGCGACAGATGGTTTATAACAAGATGACAGGAAATTTCTATGAATCAGGAAGTCAGTTGGATCATAGTGAACGAAAGTCGAGTTAAGGGAACCATCAGCTGTTGTTGGCCAAGGGAATAAAGGTGGAGATTCTGCGTTTTGACGGTACTAAAGCAAAGGATTGAGTTTTCAAGATTCAGGAATTCTTCGAAGTATATGGAACACTGGAGGAGTAACACATGAAGATCACCTCATTGCACATGATTAGACCAGCATATTCCTGGTACAAGTGGATCATCCAGAATAATTTCATTCAATCATGGAGTGACTTCCTAGATGTGTTGTTACTTAAGTTCAGGGTGATGTTGTATGACAGTATGAAAAGAGCCCTGAAGGAGCTCAAACAAGATAGTACGATGGGTGAATGATAGGCTTAATTTAAGGAGCTTTCAACTAGAGTAACGGGGTTGTCCGAGTCATGGCTAGTAAGCCTATTCATCGTAGGTCTTTAAGAATCCCTTAAGTGCGAGTTATTGCTGGCGTAACCCAGTTCGTACTTTCAAGCAATCTCTCTTGCTAAAATGCATGAAAAGAAGCAGCAAAAGATGCAATAGCTGATTAAGAAGTCAGTTTCACGCAATATGGCGTCATCCTTAGGTGTCAAACCATTATCATGGTCTGCTACGTAGATGAAATCCATAAATGGTATTATTTTTTTTCCAAAAGTAACTTAACTATTTTACTGAATCAAGTATCATCTTTTATTACAGTGGGAGGATCTAGCTTATCTCATAATAGTAAAGTGAGCTACAAATGATTGTCAAAAGCAGAATTACGAGACAGAAGGCAAAAGGAACTCTATTATTACTGTGATAAGAGGTACAACCTGAATCATAGGTGTAAGACATCTTGCTTGATGCTAATTGATACGAAGGAACTCGAGGAACTCATCAACGACTTGGGAAGAGGGTCGAATGAGCAGAGGAATGATACAGAAGAACTACCAGAAGCATTAGTGCCAGAGATAAGCTTAAATGCACTTACTAGTTCTTATCGACCAAGTACTATGAAGATAAAGGGAACATGTAACGGAATTTCAGTCAAAATATTAATTAATAATGGCAGTACTAATAATTTCATGAAGACAAAGTAGCCAATTCAATCAATATGGCTTGGAAGGCGGTGACAGAATTTCAAATCTTAGTTGGAAGTGGACAGTAATTTGCATTGCAATAAGATAAGCTGACAAGTAGTAGTGACAATTCAAGGCCATGAATTTGAGGTCGATTTGTATTGGCTAGACATTTAGGGTATAGACATCATCCTCGACATTCAGTGGTTGGAGAAGCTGGGAAAAATGATCACTGACTATCAAGAATTGATGATGGAGTTTTGGTGGGAGGATAAGCACATCAAATTGCAAGGGGAAGGGATGCTAGTAGGGAAACCCTTTAATAACAAAGCATTACACCAACTGATTAATTCTGAAGTTGCAATCACTTTTTTCCATCTGGAAATCAGAGAGAAATCAGTACACGCTAAGCAAGAAGAGCTACCTGAGGAAATAAGGAAAATTCTACAGCATCATCACTGAGACTTCAAGGAACCACAAGGATTACCGCTAAAAAAAGTGATCAATCATCACATCAACTTGCTGCCACAATCCAAACCTGTCAATATAAGACCTTACAGATATCCCCACTTTCAGAAAGGAGTAAATGGAGATATTGGTAATCGAAATCCTACAGATAAGGATCATCTGGGATAACTATAGCTTGTTTTCATCACCAGTCTTATTGGTTAAAAAGAAGGATAAAACATGGTGATTTTGTGTGAATTATAGGTTACTTAATCATATCATCATCAAAGATGAGTTCCCTATACCCACCATAGATGAGATTATCGACGAGCTCCACAGATCCACTATCTTCTCTAAGTTGGATTTACGGGCAGATTATCACCAAGTGAGAATGCATGAGCAGGATATTCACAAGACAACTTTTTAGACACACTTGGGACACTATGAGTTTCTAGTCATGCCGTTCGGACTCACAAATGCTCCATTGACATTTTAAGCCTTGATGAATAAGGTGTTCCTACTTTATCTAAGGAAATTCATGGCTATTTTTTTATGACATTTTGGTATACAGTATGATGCTGCAACAACACCAGGAACACTTAGATATAGTACTAACTACTTTACAGAAGCACAACTTGTTTGCCAAATAAGCTGAATGTGTTGTCTGTCAGCCGAGCATAGAGTATTTAGGATTCATCATCCAAGAGGAAGGACTGTGTGCCGACCCCAAGAAAATTTAAGCCATGATGGAGTGGCATCGACCGTAGAACATTAAACAGTTAAGAGGGTTATTAAGACTTACGAGATACTACTGTAAGTTAGTCAAGGATTATGCTCGAATCGCACATCCCTTGACAGAGCAGTTGAAGAAGAATGCATTTATATGAGGAGACAAGGCTCTTCTTAGTTCTCAACTCAAACAAGTATACTCGGCAGAAACATGGTCATGCTGCAGGAAGGAAAAAGAACTTAATTGTTCAATTTGAATCTAGTGACTTGAAAGCATGAATTTTGCTTAAAAAAATAACAATTCAAGAACTATGCTTTAATAGTCCAAACATGAGTAAGTGGAGGAAAATTGAACCTAAGATTAGAAACTAAACTAAACTAAAATTATATTCTACCAGAAATTAAAAATTTTGAATTTTTTTATTTTTCAAAATTTATTCCAACTATCTCATCCACAATTGAAGCAAAAATTCAAAATTAAACTAAACTAAAAATACTATTAACAATCAAATATTTAAATTTTTTTTTAAATTTTCTCAATTTTTCAAGATTCAGAATATCATCCTCCCTCAAACTTGAACACAGCATTGTCCTCAATGCTAGCAATCAATACAAGCAATAAGAATAAATAGATAAGAGTAATATAAGGGTAAAACTTCCTTAAACTAGATGCGTTGAGCTAAGGGCTATGGTGTGATGCCCATATATCTAAAACTTCATCTCCATTCCAATTGATCTTCAGCTTTGGTTCCTTGGTCATTTTTCTCTGAACAAAGAAATTTAACATTGCAAGGTAGCATGTTCAGCATGGTGTATCATCAATAAGTGCATTTATTCAAAGCTTAATAGAGGAAAAATGATCAAAATAGTAAAAGCACGCATAAATTTTGCTACACTTAAGGATTACATCATCCTCAGTGTACAATAAAGGGGTATCCTAAAATAAACAATAGGTGCAAAAATAAACAAATAATCCAATAGTTTTAAAGTACGTCAGAAAATAAAATAAAATAAAATAATTGCTCAAGTTTTATCTCATTCTAGCGAAAATGAGAGAGGAGGAAGAATCTTGTAAATAAATGGCCTGAGGTGGTCTCTGAGAGAGGCCAAAGTTATATCCCTATCAGTAGGGATTAGGTTAGTTGTTATAATGATTAGCATCTTCTTCACCTCATATAGATAAGTACGACTTAAGTGCTTAGGTCATTCTTTCAATTTCAGAATTGAGGGTCTTCCATCGAAGGTCTCACCTTTTGCACCTTTGACCTATCAAAAGAAATAGAAAGGTCAATATAGTCATCGGGTTCAATAGCCAGCAGATGAGCTAGTTGTTCCAACACTTACTCGTTGGACAATCCATCCCCATCTTCTTGCAATGCCAACTGCAAAGAGTTATTTAGCAAAAATTCCTGCAATTCTTTCTCAACAATATCATCTCATATATTCATGGAATTTACATATTAGAAGGATCTTGCACATAGGATCAGTATCCACCCAGTAAAGAGAAGCCTTTTCATTCGAGATATTCACTTCCACCTTTTTAAAAGTCTCCATGATCTCTTTTTCTTCCCTTTTCTTTTTAAACTTAGCCAACCTTTGTGGAAATAGAGGTCTAATCACCATGCCATTGTGCAGAATTCTCTTCTCATATTTATAAATATTCTCAATTGATTTCTGCACAGTAACCTCAACCTTTGGTTTAATCTCAGCATCTAAACTATGCTCATAGTTCACTTTCCTGGTTGGCTCTTCCAATTCCTTTCCATTACTCAAAGTAATGGCACTAACATTTTACCTCAGATTCACCTTGGGTTAAGAGGGAAGCTTGCCTTGAGATTCCAACTTGCTCACTGATATGGCTAATTAGCTCATTTGGTTCTCCAAGTTTTGAATGCTTAAGCGAGTCTCATTCTACAATTTTTGTGTACTTAAGGCTAAGGATTTCACAATATCCTCTAAGGATGAGTCTGACTTTGAAAAGGAAGGTTGTTGAGGTAGTGGTGCTAGAGCTGAAGGCCTAGACTGATAGTTTTGAAAATTTTATACCCTCATTCCATAGCTGAAATTGGGATGATCTCTCCATCCCGGATTGTAAGTATTGGAGAAAGGATCATATCTCCTCTGTGGATGGAATCCACTTACAGTATTCACTTGGCCCTGTGTATCTTCTTAGAGAGTAGGACATATATTAGTAGGATATCCTATACTAGCACATATTCCACATACTTGAGCTGGTGGCATTTGATTTACAGTTAGACGTTGTACCAAGTCAGTGAGTTGATTAATTTTTTATTCGAGAGATGATGTATTCACCTCATTCACTCTCCTTGGATATTCTTGCTTACTTCCAAAGTGTTGAGAGGTTGCTGTCATGATAGAAATCAACTCTTTAGCTTCATTTGAAGTCTTGTTCACTATTGATCCTCCACTAACAGTGTCAATCATGCTCCTCTTAATAGGTGTCAAGCCTTTATAAAACTTTCTATTTTTGGGTCAAAAAAAAAATCATACTACTATTACGTAATTTGTATATAGTATAATCAGGGTCGATCCCACAGGAACTGAAGATTTTAAAATTTTCTTAAATAACCAGAAAGTCAGTGGAAAGTAATACTGAAAATAAGTAAGGGTTGTAAAAAGGAATTTAACTTAAATTAAAATATGAAATAAAATTGGAATAAACTAAGGAAATTAAACTAAACAAAGAGAAGGAATATTTGAGATTTAAAGATGCAATTAATTAAAAATGAGATAATTAAATAAGAAACAAATAGATAATGAGAAAATTGATTTTAAGTGGCACCCAACCAAGGTATAATCTCAATTTTAATCTCTTCAGTTATCATTGATTCAAATATATCTCAATCCCTCAATTATTAAATTAGTTATGGTTGTTAACAAGCTTTAACAATCTGTCTTTCTCTATTTATTTGTTAACCAAAATAGGCTTTTTGATTAATCCCAGACCAATAAACAATCTTAAACAAGCTCTTAGGATTTAGTTTATTAAATGTTGGAAACTCCAGAAAGACTAATAATTCTAGCCAACAAACAAACAAGCTCAGTTTATTTAGACTAGATCATGCATCCATGCACATAACAAAAGTAGAATCCCTTGTATTGAACTTTGTTATTTTACCATAAGATATCAAAATAATCAAACAATTACAAATTCAATTATTTCAATTGGCAGCATATTATTTGAATGAAAGAACAATGGGCCCTATTAATTCTATCAAACAAGCAATAATGGTAATTAAGTGTGGAGAATGAATAAATATTAAATAAAGAAAGAGAAATAAAAAATAATTAGATCTCAAAATTGAAAGAAACCAAATTTTGATTAACCTTGATTAGGTAAAAGAAATTTAGCTACACATAATTATGAAAATAGAAACAACACAAATCAAACCAATACAATTCATCAATCCTAAGTCAAATTTTCTCCCTGGATGTCGGAGGAAGAAGATGAAGGCGTCGATGATGGCAGCAGCGACAAGGTGTGGTGACTAATTTTTTGATCGATCCCCTCTCTTGCGTCTGCCTTCTCTCTCACTTCTAAAGTAGCGTCCCTCCGATCCCCTTTCACAAACCCTCTGGAGGATATTTATAAACAAGTCGCGACACTCTTAGATAAATGGATAAGATAATATAAGATAAGATAAGATAGGATAAGATAAGATAAGATAAGATAGGATAACATAAGACAAGATAAGATAAGATAAGATAAGATAGGATAACATAAGATAAGATAAGTGGCCGAGAGGGTTGATAGGGTTTTCAAAAGAGATCTGATAAGCCAAGATAAGATGATGATTTTTATTTAAAAATGCACGCTCAATTTTATTTATTTTTATTTTATTTTATTTTTTATTTTTTTTATTTTTGATGCATGCTCACTCTCTGTTTTCCTGCATTGGTAAAAATTACAAAAGTAAAAGAAAAAAAAAGTGATAAGCTACTAAAATTGCATCTAATTGCAAAATTTACTAAAATTTATCAATATTTAATTAAAAACATCAAAATAAATAAGAAAAGAGAGTGTAAAACTATCAAATAATTGAACCTAACAATACAAGTAGAAATCTGGAATTCATTGCACAAAAACTTGAGTTGAGCCCAGTGGAGAATAAAGAAGCATATGGACAAGGAGAGAGTGGAAAAGGAATATGAAATAGACGATTGGGTATTAGTTAAATTCCAACCATACAGACAACAATCCCTCCATAAAAGGCTCAATTACAAATTAGCCCACAGGTACTGCGGACTATATCAAAAGGCCACCACCAAATGAAAATCCACATACACCCTTGGATAATTGGGAAGAAACCTCTTCTCCAATGACCATTGTGGATTACAAGGTGAAATGGTAGAAGAGCAATGTCAAAAGTTAGTTTTAGTGGAGTGGCAGGGTTCAAACCGAGAAGAAGCAACATAGAAAGAGTGGGAAATGTTAAAAGAAGTTTACCCAAATGTGAACCTTGAGGATAAGGTTATTTTCAATGGGGAAGGTATTGATACAAATAGCAAGATGAGGAGGAAGCGGGAGAAGCAAAAGTGAAAGAAGCAACCAAAGAAGAAGAAGAAGAACGTCAGGAAGCAAATACAAATGTAGCAGAAGAAGACGTAGAGGACCTAACAATAGCAAAACTAACGTTGGCCCGTGGCAGACGGAGTAGGATCCAACTAGGATGGACTAAAGACTACTACTTAGGGGGCATGCAAAGAAAACACGTAAGCCCAATACCAAATGAACGAAGGGACATGCACAAGAATAAAGAATAACGCGAGATGTTACCATGCAATGAGATGGTGCTGAGGTGTCCAATTACTAGAATATTCTCATGAGTTAGTTACGGGATTGTACATGAAGAGAGGAGAGATAGAAATAGTAGGGAAAAAGGAAGAAAAGGGTATCGTGTATGTAAGGCATTGGTCGCAGGAGTTATTCTTCCAACTGGAATAGGAAGAGCCTTGCATTTTCTGTATTGCATTTGGCATTCATTCTCAATGTTGTTGGTTGCAAACCGATACTTGCACTATTTAGAATTCTATATCAATACTCTACGACGTTGTTATTCATTTACTGTTAACGTTAGCGCTAATCAACAATGTTAATAGTTTCATATCTAGTGAACAAAGTTATAATGACTTAACTAAATTGATATTAAATGTTGTTAATCACTCAACAGATATAATACATGCATGCCTTAACCTTCTAACGGTCGTAGTTCAATTGACAGCCCAATGGTGTAATAGTCAATATATTGTGTAAAGCGAAAGAATTTTTTGGTAGAAAGCTCATGTGAAGCAAAAAAAGCCCCTCACCATTAATATCCAAGTCCTGTTTTTATTTATTTATTTTGCACCTTTAAGGAAAAAAAAAACTGGAAACCATAAAGGTGTGTCTTTTTCATGGTGGCGTAGGGGGGCCCCAATGAACATGGTTCGAAGAGCTTTTTGGCCCCCTACATATACCCTCATTCCCCTCCCTTCCATAACCATCAACCACTTCCATTCCTCTTCTTAACATCTTCTGTATCAACTCAACTTCCTTCTCTTCATCTTCATCTTCTTCTTCTTCTTCTTCATCATCATCATCATCATCCTCACCTTCTGAGTTCTAACCCCTTCCCTTCCTAGTTGCAACTCGCACTCCCAGTGGTCTCTGAGTAGACTTCTGTTGGATGCTGTTGCGTTCCCTCGGGTAAATAGTTGAAGTTCAGTCTTTGTACTTTCCCTCATCTTTATTTGTTTTGTAACTTGAAAATTCTGTTACAACTTCACTAACTTCGGATTTCTTTCTATGCAGCTAAGCAAGTGATTTGTGCTTTGCCTTTAAGTTGCTGGAGATGTCACCTTCAATGAGCCGCAAGATTCAAGCTCAATCTTCATCTCTAAGGATGCACGAAGAGACCAAGCTTGTGCAGAAGCAGGGCATCGTCTCCATTTTGGGGTCTGAGAGCGAAAGAACCAGAACTACTGCCACTTCTCTGCGTCTCCGACGAACTCTATCTGCAGACATGTCCTCCAAGAAATGGCTTTCTCAAAATGGGTTCACTCCCATGAAAAAGATCGCTTCCTCTGAAGATCTCTCACTCGAACCCTCCAAAATCATCCCTCCCTCATTCTCCTCCGACGACGAAGAAGAAGAAGAAGAAGGAAGGAAGAAAGTGGGATCAGAGCGAGGACAATCCGACAGATGGAGCTCAATCCAACGAGACAAAAACAAAGACCAACAACAACCAGGTTGTTTCGACATTTGGAGCTGTATCTTATCCAACAAGTCCAACGAGGAATCCAGCAAGTCAGTCATACCCCCTTACGTTCACCCACTCGTGAAAAGATCACAAAGCTCTCTCTCCGAGAAGAGTCTCGAAATCTGCACAGAGAGCCTCGGATCTGAAACAGGATCCGATGTCCTCTCCTCCTACCCTCAATCTGAGACAGAGGAAGATGAACATGAACATGAACAAGAACACAAAGTGACAGTGGAAGCAAATGAAGCAGAGAATGAGAAGGAGAAGGAGGAGGAGGAGGAGGAGTTTCAAGTCCCAAAATATAGCTCCACTAGTACTGCTTCTTCTACCAAGAAATCCTCCCCTCGTTCTTTCCCTCCTCCACTCCCTTCTCTTTCTCGTCAACATGGACCTTCTCTTCACATGCGCTCCCGCCGTGACGATGGAAGGCTAGTCCTCGAAGCAGTGTCCCTTCCTTCTCAGAACAACTTCTGCGCTCAACGCCAAGATGGTCGCCTTGTGCTCACCTTCGCGAATCATCAACACTCCAAGGAGAAGGAGGATGCTGTACAAGTGATGGAAGAGGATTCAGAGGAAGAGGATGGAAATGAAGAAGATGAAACAGAGGAAGAAGAGGAGAGTCAATGTGTGAATGTGATGGAGCAGGGGAGGATAGTGCCTAGTAGGATTACAAGTCTAGCATTGATGATGAATAAGCCAATTGAGTTGGTTAATAGTAACAGAAACCCAAATTGGTCAGAGAAGCTGAACCAGGCGGTGGATTTGGAGGATGTAAATGTGGTGAACAGGCCAAGGGTGGCTAGGTTGATTTCATCAGGACCAGCAATGGCATCAGCTGCTTCATTCAATGTGTATGAATACTACTGGCGAACCAAACCCACAGGCACTGCAAAAGGAAGCTCACTTACCTTTCAACAAAGTTATAACTCTTGCTCCCTCAACCTCAACAACAATAGCAGTTGTAGCAGCAAGCTCATTGTGACAGGAGGCATGAATCCACAGGTGGTGGTTCTCAGAGGCAAAAATGGAGATTACTTGGTTCATAATTTGAAAAGTTGCAAGGAATCTAGAAGGTCTTTTCTGTTCTGGGAGCCCTATTGCATTGCCACCTCTTAACCTCAAATCCCATTTTGCTAATCCATAATCCATTACTTAATTACTCCCTCCTTTTCTCTCTCCCCTGTTCCACTCTTTCAGGGAGCTCTAGTCCAATAAAAGTAATTAATTAGGGAGAGGGAGAGAAGGATAGTGAGAGAAAATACTTTATTTGTAAGTTCAATGACATGACTTAAACACAGTCATATATATTTATATGTTTGTATTTACATATATATCATAAAGACCATGATTTTAGCTCTTGGTTAACTTTGACTTGTTGGAGTGTCTGATCCTGCTCTAAATTATCAGGGTTTCCTACTTTTCAATGTTCTTGCTTTTCTAATCCAACCCACTCAGCTTTCATAATGGGTTGTGTCCTGCAAAATTGGTCTTCTTTTTTGGGAACACCATAATCCACCCATGATATTTGTTGATTCTGTATGGGGTTGAGTTAAGACGGTGACTAATGTTGAGCCAAAATAACAAAAGATTGTCACAGATATTTCCTAGATATGTATATCCTTTGGCTTCAAAAATAAGCAACGCAACAAAAACTTGACAAATGTCACAAGTCAATTACAAAGAGCACCCCTGCAACATTGAACACGTTGTATGATATGATTAAACAATAAAAACAAATGATTGAGGGGACAATGACAACGTGATCAACTTCAACTGAGTTATAAAACTTAAAATAATAACTGAAACAGGGCCATATCACTGTTACTATTATTATTACATGAACCAACTGTTTTATATTTAAGCTTCAACAAAGGAATATCTTGTCACATGGTGGAAAGAAGAAGATGAATATAGTCTTGTGTGTTAGTGGATTATGATGGAGAGAGCATAGATTCACTTCACCTATTAGTATTACCATGAAGTTTTCTGGTTTATAGAGCTTTTTCCTAGGCCAAGGACCTTCCATATTTTGTTTCTAAAATATTGTTGAGGACGGATGGATGGAGGGTGAGAGTGAGATTTTCCTTGTTCGAGTTTGTGGTCTTCTGAGTGGATCATTCAACTTGTTTGCTTTGTGGTGATGGCTCAAGCTTTATTTCCCAAAAGGACAAGACACAGAAAAGACCAAAAAGATGCAAAAGACTAAGGATATTAGGAGTAGGAGGAGGATTTTTTTAAAATATAAATAATATAAAAACATTATAGTATTTTTTATTATTTTTAAATAAATGAAAAATGTTGATATGCACTAGTATGTCAATGACGGGAAGGTGGTGCAAATTGTATAGGACTGAAGAGTATAGTGTATGTTTTCTGTTCTTTTGGATTATGGTTATGTTTTTCCTATGGTTTTTAATGTTTTATGAATTAGTGAATCATGTTTATTTTGCTTCACATTTATATATTTTTTAAATTATGATGTTTAATGCTTTATGGTAAATAATGGTGTAATAGGTGATTGTACTTTCATTTGCAGAAAATTTGTTTGGTTTATATATTTCAATATGGGATACAATATGAAACAAACACAAATATTGAACATTTCCATTAAAAAAATGTTATGGAATGAAAATGTTGCATTATGCCAAGTGGCAACCAAATGCCCTGAAAACTTTTTAAGGCATGGTAAGGGGCTTGAGAAATTTTTATTTATACAAAGTTGAATAATAATATTTATTAAAATTTTATTTTAAATTAATTAATTTATATAAAAAAATAATTTAATTTTATTCATCAACACATAAATAAATGAAATAACATAATATATACACTTAAAAATTTTAAAATACTTATACGAGAGTCTCAACAATTTATTTATAATCATATGATTTTCAAAATTTCAATAATTTCTATGGCCAGAAGGATTATTATATTTATTTATGATTATTAATAAAATCAAATGTAAATTTTACATATAAACAAAATACTTAGTTAAGAATCAGTTATCCTTAATCAATTAAGTCATATATAAAATTTCAAACTCAATTCATGTAATCAAACAAACTTATCTATTTAATAAATTAATTAAAAGTAATTCAAGCTTATTAACTAAATAACACACCAATTGCTGAGTTTATAATATTCAACAGGAGCAGAAGCCAAGACTACACCGTCGTTTAAAGCTCTAGCAAGTCGCAAACGAAAGCTTTGCTGTCGTTTGAGTGGGTTGAAACTTGAAACGATGGGTGAAGGGGGTTGTTTATTGGTGTTTGTTGCTCAGGAATAGGGTCAGAGAATTTAGTTTCTGACGCTAAGCTGTTAGGAATCTGAATTCCGAAGAAGCGAAAAAGGAGGCAGAAATGGGAGAGACAAACCCTGCCGCCGATGACGACTTACTTCTCAAAAACTTCTTCGCCGAAGTCAGCGAAGTTGAGAGGGACAACGAAGTCGTGAGGTCTCTCTCTATTTTTCTGTGTGCTCTTTTGGTTGATTATTTGTTTCCGAGTTGTAATTTATGTCGCATCCCTCTCTATTTTGTCTCTGCATTTCCTATTTGTAGGTGGGTTTTAGCTTGGGGGCTATTAGGGTTTTTTTTAACCATCTGATGAAAAATATATGTTGTTGGTCAATTTGCTTATCGAATGCTCTTGATCAAACATAAGTTCAGCTTTGTTAACTAAGATCTTTACGGTGATACACATAATCCAAACTATGGGTCATATGAGGCTTAAAATCTGAATGATACTCTATGTATAGGTTAGAGATTTACGATTGGTGTTGTAATTTTGTTTTAATTATTGGGTTTGAGTTCTTCCTAGGTTCATATCAACTGATATGTTGCATAAAATAGGCAAAATCCTATAACAAACGGGACAAGGCATGGTTGTAGATAGAATCCATCTGATACTTTTGTGCTGGAACTAGAGAAAAATATACAAGTAAATAATCAAGATAATGTTAAGCACTGGATATTGTGCTGCTGATCTTTGGCTGGAATGGTGCTGACATTGATAGAGGATGTAGCGTGCATGAAGGGCATTGATTATGATATCTGAAAGAAAGGAGCGGAAAGGAGGACTAGATAGATCATTAAGGGCTGAAATGATACTATTGAAGAACTTAAATGTTAGAAAAGGAGGGGAAACTAGTGCAGTGGGTGGGTGGATTTTGATTGCAAGCATATATATTCTTCAATTTGTAGTTTCATTCTTGAATTGCTTGGTTTTATACTAAGAAATAATGTTCCAAATAAGTAATTTTGTTGGCATTAGCTTCCATACCCTCTGCTGACCTTTTTTTCTTTGGATTCTCTTCATAGGATTCTCTCATGTTTTAAGTTGAATCCATTTGAGCATCTAAAGCTTCCATTTGATGCATCGACTGATGATGTCAAAAAGCAGTACCGCAAGGTAACTCCATCCTCCGGCTAGCAGTTAATGGCTGGTTTGGCTGATCTGTTACCCTCTTATAAAATGCTTATTCTAATATTTTGCAGTTGTCATTGATGGTTCACCCTGATAAATGCAAGCATCCACAGGCAAAGGAGGCCTTTGGAGGTACATGTATACGTGCTCTATTTTTTTCTGATGGGAATAAACACTGTTTTACTTCTTCACTGTTGTTTTTATTATTATTTTTCTGTGAACTATATGGAGTTAAATTGTTGTGTGGCCCTGGTTGAGTAGATCTACCAGCTTGAGTCCCAAATGCTTATGTAAATTGTAATTTAATAAAATAGATATTACCTTGATGGGAGAATGGAGGTTATTGTAAGAATTACTTTTTTAATACTATTAGATCAGAAGCTCTGGAAAATTGGGAGAAACCTCTTTTCCCTTGGCCTATATAGTAGAAGGTAGGATTTAAAATTTCAACTAGTATTAAGTGGGGTATATTACTTTTCCTAGTAGTGACTTTTTGTAGCTTTTGGAGGTAAATAAAGCTATGAACTGTTTCATGAATATACTTTCATATAAAATTGTTTGTCTTGGTTTTGGATACTGTTATTTTGAAACAAGGATCCATGATCTGTCTTTAACAAATTACCCTTGCTTAATGAGTAACATTGCCTTATGAATTTTTTATCCCTCTTTTATGTTTTTTCCTTCTTTTTTTTTTTCACTGGCGTTGTTGATCCATAATGC
Organism: Senna siamea; assembly: GCA_031216115.1. Lineage (NCBI taxonomy): Eukaryota > Viridiplantae > Streptophyta > Magnoliopsida > Fabales > Fabaceae > Senna > Senna siamea. Next base: position 20,328,290 of record CM062356.1, read on the forward strand.
CATACCAAGGTAGATCCCACATCATGGACAATGCCAAATTTTTGACATTGTTGGGGAACTAATGTTGTCAAAAACAGATCAGTACAAGATCTTCTGTTCCATTGGTTATTGTTCCATTCAAATTCTAGAAGCTCCTTCCTTGGAACCTACCTAGGTCATCAGCTTTGTTTAGGTATCAGAATATATATGTTCTAGGTTCTGTGTAGTCAGGATCTGTGGATGCTGCATATCATTATTATCTTCTGAATATTGTCTTACTACCATTATCTTTTTAGAGCTTTAGCTTCACTAAACCGTTGATCCTGTTACTGCCAATTTGTATTTCAATTATATCCTATAATCTTAGGACAATTAAAGAATTTATCAATTTCATTGTCTATATCATATCAAGAATCAATATTTGTTTAAAGTTTGTTAGATATGCACCCCTTGCTTGGTACTTCTCTATAACTACAATCTATAGTCAGCAAGCTGGTACTTATTGCTGAGAGTCTCTCCATGTTCATGTCAATTCTGTATTGAGCCTGTTATCATCTTCTTGGATGGGAGTTTCTTATATCATGATGTAAAATAACCTCTTTTTTTCTATTATATTGAATGGGGATGTCAATTCTGCTGTAAAGCTCTGCAGTTACTGGGCATGTAAGTTTTTTTGTTTGTTTTCTAATTGTTTGTGTTATTTACTTATATGCAGCATTAGCAAAAGCTCAGCAATTATTACTTGAGCAAAATGAAAGGGATTATCTTGTTAGCCAAGTTAATTCTGCAAAAGGTTAGCGTACATTTGTTTACTTGGCATTTTAGTTCTTATGTTTGTTGAAGGCAACTTTTTTTCACTAAGCTTCACTTTGCTGAAGTCTCAGTAAAGTGATATTGAATTGTTGTGGAATATAGTTGTATCATCATTAAAACTCTCATGGTGGGGCAATGTTTTTCCTCTTGCTGTTATATGCACTTTTCTTTGATATTTCTTAAAGGTTATCTTTTACTTGGTCATTTCTGAGTGCTGTGACATACATATAAGCCCAAGGTAAAAGTTGTGGTTGCTAAAAATTATCTCTTTTTTCTTTTTTCCCATTGTGCTTTTTTATTGCCCCCTATCCTATCTCTATTCTAAGGGAAAAAACGTTCTTCATTGAAAGGGTGGAGGCATATAACAGAAAAAGATTTCATCATTTTTCTATTGATGTGCACTGCAGAAGAGCTTAGAGCGAAGAGGAAGAAGCAATTAAAGAAAGATACAGCTTCAAAAATTAAGTCTTTGGTAGAAGAGGTATGTGTAGTTTTACTAGAGTTTATTCATATGTCCAGTTCTGATTTTGACCACTTCACAATTCACAACCTAGAATTTATGATACTCTCTCTGTGTGTGTTACTGTCTGTCTGTGTCTGTGTTTGCTACTGTCTTTCTGTGTCTGTGTTTGCATTACCATTGGGGTTTGAATTCACACTAATTGGTGAGACAATCAGATCTTAACCTCATAAAGTTAATATGTCACTTTTATTAAAGGGTGAATATGCCCTAGGTTTCTCAAAACCTGTTTTGTTTGTATGTCTCTGTTATGCATCCCAGGGAAAATATGAGCAGCAATACGAACAATCAGAGGAGTTCCAGCAGGAGCTGAAAATAAAGGTTCGTGAACTATTAACAGAACAAGAATGGAGGAGAAGAAAAATGCAAATGAGGGTATGTTCTAGGTTCCTTTTTCCATTTTTCATGTGATTTAGGGAGGTCTGCGATTAAAAGCTGAGATAAGTTGAAGGTTGCTTACCTGTGCCAATTTGGATAGAAGGGAATTTTATATATTTGATCTATTCATGTTTTGTGATGATTGGTTTATATATTTTTATGTAGATATCAGAGGAGGAAGGCAGGTTAAAAAGGGACGAAGAGGAACAAAAAGAGATGTGGAAGAGAAAGCGTGAACATGAGGAGCAGTGGGAAGGAACAAGAGAACAGAGGGTTAGTTTTCTATTATTTCAAAATTATTCTTTTACTCCCTATAGTTTTACTTAATTAAAAATTTGTTAATTTAGTCCTTACCTTTAAACTTTTGTCAATGTTCTGTTAAATTTTGTTGTCATGGCTGGCTATATACCATCTTGGCACTTTAATTATACATACTTAAAGCCAATTTACTTAAATTACTTAACATAAATTGCATTTCATGTTATATATGTAAGTTATTTTTATTTCATTATTTACTTTTTCTCCCTTTTGTTAATATAGACCATGTATATTCAGAGCATTAAGATGGTATATGCTAGCCATGTCTCCAAAATTTAATAGAATTCAAACAAAAATTTAATAATAAGGACTAAATTAAAATTTTAAAAACTGTGAAGAATTAATTACAAATTTTTAAACTATGGGGACCAAATTGGAAAGTTGAGTGAAACTATAGAGACTAAAAATAATTTAACCTTATTTCTAATATGACCATTTACACGTCACTGACTGAGGTTGCATAGTAAATGGAAATTTTGAAAAAAAAAAAAGGTAATAATACGACAAATATGCTTAAAATATTATAAATGTAATTACATAAATCCATAAACAATAAGAAAATTTTAAAAATGTGAACATATATATTCTCAGTGATATTAAACTAGTTCAGCTTCTATAGCCCGAATAACAAAATTTTAGAGACTTAATTGTAGTAATCTGATAATTTAGAGATGTAATTAAGATGAATGATTCATATCTTAATTATTTTACTATAATCAAATGTTAACAGTGAAATAAATATATTGGTATAAAGCTCTCAAGATAAAAGCCAGCTTGGTTGAAAGTGGCTGACTGGTATCTTGGCCTGTGAAGTCAGTATATGGGTTTGAAACCCAACTCTGGCACTCTGGCCTTTTTTAGGTGAAACGTTTATACCCAACAAATGGAGACGATGTGGCAGTTTGTGAAACTGCCATATCACCCACCAGGAAATCTGTTGACTGGTCTGGCACAGTTCGTAAAACTCTAATTTTTCTTTTTAGATCATCAGGGAGGATGAGAACTTCTCCCACTCGGTGATTCTTGAAAAGCTTTTCTTAAGATGTGATTTTTGTTATTCTAAGTTGATAATTTGCATACTGTGATGTCAACATCTAAAAAATTATCAAAGCATACAATTGTTTTGATCATCATTCGGAAATTGCAAGTTCACCATACTAATAAAATTTAAATTTTCTTTTCACTAATTGTTTAAAATATAATCTCTGGTGATTAGGACATTATTTTAGGGTGGCGCTTAGCGTGTAGCAAAATATTGTTGGCTTGCAGTGATGTTTTTAGAAAACTTTCTTGTCAGCAAAAAATAAAAATAAACTGACGATCATTTTTGTTTTCAGGTGTCCAGTTGGAGAGACTTTATGAAAACTGGAAAGAAGGTTAGAGCTTGCTGATTTTTTATATAAGCAACTTTCCATTAACAGGTAACTTGGATAGAAGAATGATATATTGCGGGACTTACATTACCTTTTCGTCCATCTCCAGGGTAAGAAAGGAGAAATTCGCCCCCCAAAGCTCAAGACAGAAGATCCCAATAAATCCTACGTTCAAAGGCCGGTGAAGCGAGGTTAGGTTCTGCACCTGTGTCGATGGATTCCACAGACAAGCAGTCCCACTTGCTGGAGTTTACAAATCATCCATGTAGGCTATCGCTTGTATCAAATTGATACTTGTAAGAATGTTTATTATTGTGATGATGAAATATGCACCTTGAATGTTGACCGCCTTAACCGAATGAAAGTCCCATCTAGTATATTACACTATAATAGGTAGCCACTTTAAGATATATCCATTATTATTAGTGACTTTGGGGACTTCGTTGGTTGGAAATCTGGATTTGTTAGAATAGAAACAGTAGTCGATTGATTTTTATTAAAAAAAAAAATCTGTTTGCTCCCTTCTCCCGGCCCTAAACGAATGGATTTTCCGTAATCGAATTGAATTAGCTAATTACAAAATCCATGATTTGTGGACCTTGACTAAGTCCCCAAAATCTTTCAAATGCATGAATGACCAATTGAATAAATACTCCATCAACCTTGACCCAGACAAGAACTAGTACAATTAGAAACCTATTGCTATGGCCTTACGCTGAGTTATGTTTGTACTAATGTCTTACTGAGAGTACTATGTACCCAACTAATACTGTTGTGTGGGGTTTTAAATATCTTGGTAAGGGTAAGGCGGAGCTGAGCTGTTGGGAGCTCACCATTCACGTGTTATATTTTTCAATAAATTTTAAACAAAAAATTAGAAAAAGAAAGAAATGGAAAGCTCATTACAAATAGAAATAAATAAATGCTGTCCTCAAGCGGTTATAGTAAATAGTTTACCAAATTTGATTTATAAAATGACAAAAAAAAGCCTAATTATTGTTTTAATCCAACGATTAAAATAATAATTTCTACAAAAATTTGATAGAATATAAGAATATCAAATCTTCCAATTAATTAATCTCTTCTACATATATATATAGATTTAATAATTATTGAAGTCCATTTTTTAAATGAAATAAAATTAAAAATTAAATAATTTCTTACTTTTTCTTACCTTTTTTTTCTATAACTTCCTACCAAACATTTAAAAATCAAGATACATGTATTATCAGTGGTTGTAAGGTTTAGGTTATCCACCATTTAATTTTACTATATAGCTGCTCTTCCTGAGCTCTTTGAAGTAGAAGGAAATAGTAGGCAAAATACAGGACCAAATTCAATACCCAAATATCTGATCCAGAAGGCAAAATACAAAATTATATAATCAAAATTCACATACTGTATCAGAAAATGCTAATTCACACAAAAATTACTTGTACAGAGCAAGGATGGGAATTACACAAAGCGACACCTCTATGATACAGGGACCCCAAGAAAGATTGCTGACATATATATCTCACCATCACATCAAGAAAAACAAATAAAAATAACCCCTCCTGTCCTATTGATTTTTTTAAAAAAAAAAATGATAAAGGCTGAGGATGAGAAGTAGGAAAAAATGTGAAAACTAATGACAAAAATAGCCAGCACTAACAATCCATAATAGACATAACCATGACCCTTGTGCCTGTGGCTCAATTTACAGCAGGTGGTTGAACCCGGACTGCAATTTCCAATTTTTCAAAGTAAACCAGCGGTGGCTACCAACCTGCATCTCGAACTTGTATCTTCTTCACAAGGCTTGCTGATTGGGTTGTGATAACCAAAATTAAGAAAGCTTTCAAGTTTTTGGCTGGGATTGAGATCACAAGTTCGAATACCTCCACAAATGGCATCATGCTATGTACAGAACACCAGGAAACCAGGCGATAGCACAAGCCAGTATGGCATAATATTAGTGAGTAGGGACATTTTTAGTGATCCTTATATCCAAGCAAGTGAACCTCGATCATTTGTTACTGGAGGACGACCTCTAGTTGGAGTCGGTGGTCTATTGGCATTCAACTCCTGTGATTAAGGGAAAAAAGCTTAATACCATACTGATAAGTATGCTATAGCATCACCACAAAATTCACTTGGCATAATATTACACAGCAAGAAGAGAGTACAAAGCTTTTAAGTAAATATCTGCAGTACCTGCATCCATGTATCTTCGATATGCCGTTCTGGTGATGCTTCTGGTGAAGAAATTGCAGGTGGTAATGGATGAATCAGTTTAGGAACAACAACAAGATCTCTACCCAGAACTAATATTGCCCCAGCATTATTTGCAGTACCTATTGAAACAGGAAAGTGCAAGAATTTAGAAGGGTAAATGTTCTAAGGAGAAAAGCTTTCTCTACATGTAGAAGCCAGAAAAATACCGCAGTAATTTGTAGCTGAGAAAAGCGTGATCAAATGTCCCTGTGCAAAACGCTCAAAGCCATCCATCACACATTCATGGGCACGAACAATCAGCTGAAGATCATTGTTATTGCAGAATTCCATGACACGATCAGGCTACAATAGCAAACCCCATCTAGATGAGCATAACAGCATATGTGCCAGTTAATCCTAAAGTTGTAAAAGTTCTAAGACGCCATCCAAACAGCCAAATATCCTCAGAAGTCAGCTACAATTCAAATTACCTTCCTTCACAAGGGGCAATTTTTTTTTGTAGGAAAAGGCAAATGTTTAGAGCCAAGGAATCAAGTTTTAGCCTATTCTATAGGAAGTAAATGAATTACAATGTCTTGAAGCTACTTCGCTATATGGAATTAATCAGTTTTATTATCTTCCAAAAGATAAGACCAAGTTTTCAATATTGTAAGAATTAATTTTATTAGATCAAAAGAAAGATTACAAGCTTTCACATACAAGTAGATTATCATCACAATTACAAGAGTATAAAAAATTTAAAATCATAAATACCGTATCATCAATTCTAAGAGTTTCAATAGACACCTAAATCAACAGCAGTATCAGATTAAGATGGATTTCTAGAATAACAAACCCGTTTGGCATCTTAAACATATTTTTATGTGGGTCTTGCTAACCAATACTCTTATGGAATTGGTTACGAAAGCATTTAATGGCCTCAGGTTTAGAAAAAGTCAAAGTAACAGATTGCATTAATTTAACTTTATTTTTTAAAGAAAACTAAGCTTATCTCAGTTTTTAAAAATTCATTAAAAAAAACAATTATGTTAACTGCAAAAAAAAATTTTTAAATTTCTATCCAGGAATAAAAACATCAATACACAACTACTTTAAAAATTTGTTAATTTTTTTTCATAAAAAAGGAAGACGTCCTTTCTACACAACAGCGATATGCTTTAGATTCTACCATTCTCTTTTTGCTTCATCGCTAATCAACTTTTTACAACAACAAGGCCTTTTCCCATTAGGTAGGATCGACTACATGGATCAAGCAACGCCAATTTGTTCAATTTTGACTCATTCATCCTAATAATTTCTCTTACTATTTTCTTTGATTTTTCCCTACCTCTAATTATTGGACTATCTTTCAACTAATCAACTCTTCATACAAGAGCCTTTCTGTACATGACCAAACCACCTAAGACATTGTTAATTCACATTTTATAACACCAAAGAAAAATAAAATAAGGCTTCATATGAATGCAAATTAATTTTTGTCAAAAAAGAAACTGATGAATTATAAATAACTGAGAGGGCAGTTTTGTCCTTCAAAAATATTAAGTTGAATAAAGGCAATCTATCACTTACTTTGACTTTTTCTAAACCCAAGGCTATTAAATGCTTTCTTAACCATTGCCCTTGGCAAGACCCTTTCTATTTTTAGGGTTTTGTTAACCAATGTCTTAGGGCACAGGTTAAAGTTTCATCTGATTAGTTGACAAAATATTGACATTAAAAATTATTATTTTTATTGACCTTTTTCAAATTTCAAATCATTAAATGCACTATCAACCAATCAGAAGAAACTTTAACCAGTGCCCTAAAGGTATTGGTTAACAAAACCCTTATTTTTATCTAGAAAATGACACTGCCAAATTGGTAATTATTTGACACCTTCCAGGCTAAAAATAAATGAATTAACCATTGCCTAGTTCTTTCACTTCTTTGATGATCTTAAGATACAAAATAGCGGGCAATGAACACTCACCCCAAAAGTAACTAACCCTGGACCTCTAGCATTTGGCCGTAGTCCTTCCACACTGTCATTCTCTGTGGGATCAGACCTACAAACAAATATTTCATGATGTCACAATCCAAATAAACATAAATGACACTGCAAAAGCCTGTAATAGACTAATAGTACACAAATGCACTAACCACAATAGATCCATAAGCACAATTGACCCCGCTTCCATTGTTATTGGACGCTGAAGATTCTCAATCTGTTCCACATGATTTATTGAACGACCAATACCACCATGCATGCAAATAATTTTTTTCTCAATTAGAGCCGCCAAAGGAAGCCAATTAAACAATCGATTAATCCGATGCCATGCCCAAATTCCATCTCTCTCGCCCTGATCAGTGAATTACAAGGGTGGTTGATATACAAAATCAATATAAAAAAAATGTTTAATCCATTAGATTCCTTACCATCCTCTCAATACACTCAATACGGAAACCAAAAAGGGCATTAATATCTGCAGCTTCATGGTTTCCACGGATTAAATGTACATTGTTGGGATATTCAACCTGCAATATCATTTAAGCATGCATAAATCTCAGGCCATCAAACTCAATAAACGACACAAAGAAAACCCAAATATCCAGAATACCTTCAAAGCAAGTAGAAGGGTTATAGTTTCCAGGCTGTGTTGACCACGGTCAACATAATCTCCCAGGAATAAATAATCGATATATCTGACAGTCATTTACACAACATTAGTGACATTGACAAAACATGTCTAAATCATCAAACTTATAATAGTCCATATTCCAAAAAGTTTATTATGAACATGGATCCAACCACAAAAGACACTACTAATTAATAAAGCTCAAGAACCCTGGAGTAACATGAGAACCCCAGGATATTATCATAGGGGCTCGCCTAATAAGTGAGTTCTACAGGATAGCTACATATTTCATGTGGTGATGTGGACACCAAAAATACAAGATGACCAAGCGACTTTTTTTCTTTTTATTATGGGGCAAGGGAGAATCAGATCAGAGTTATAATTATATACATTCCACTGTCATATAATCTGTATCAGTCAAGGTGTACACCTCATATCCATGTTACTGAAAGTACTAGTCAAGCCTCAGTCTGTCTCAGATGCTATAAAGCACAGACACAATTATCTTTCGGCATGTTATGTGTCTGACACTGACATTACAACAACACATCTAACACACATATAAGCATGTCAGAATATATCAAACACGTGTACTAGATGTGACTTGAACATGTGCCAAACACAGCTCATACTTGAGCCAAACATATCTCAAGAACATACGAAAAAGGAAAAAGACCACAAAAATAACTAGAATTAAATACTAGAGAACCCATCTAGATAAGATACTTAAAATTCTTTTTTGATAGATTTTGTTGCACGTGAGTAATTTGAATAATATAGAGTAACAACTTTTGATTTAATAGATTTCAATTTAGAAATTAAATGTATAAGATATTTAGAATAGAGAATAATGTTGATTGTATTTTTTTTTCAAAAAGTAACCACTATTGAAGTATTGGCGTTTTAGTTTAAAATTTAAATATTTTGAATATTTTGTTAGTTAGCATTATTTGCTCTATTCTAAATTTATTTAGTTTTTAAATTATTTTGAATAAATTGTATTTGTCCAAATTATAGGCATAAAAATAAGAAGAAAGTTGTTAGTCTCTTTGTATAAATTAATAATTCAAGTTGAATAAAATATATGAGCAGTCTATCCTATTTTTATCTACTCTCACTTTTTTCCCTATTCAAATTTTAAACCCTTTTGAACCCAACAAGTGGTATCAAAGCCTCAATTGATTTTAGAGGATCTATGAGAAAAAAATTCAAAAACAAAGAGAAGTCTTATACTTCTTAATTCAAAATGTCAGCCAACAATAATCTATCTTTGTTAGCTCCACAAACTTTCACTGTTGAAAACTATCAAATCTGGTCAATAAAAATGCAAAGCTACTTGGAAGCTTATGACTTTTGGGAATCCGTTACTGATGATAGACCAATACTTGCTCTATCAAAAAATCTTACCTTGGCCCAAATCAAGTCCCATAGAGAAGAAAAAGCAAAGAGATCCAAAGACAAGTCACTTATTCAAAATTCAATAGCAAATTGTGTTTTATGGCTTGTCTTACAGCAAAGCAGGCTTGGGATAGATTGAAAGAAGAATATCAAGGCAATGATAGAATACGTCAGATACAAGTCTTAAATTTAAAAAGAGAATTTGAGTCTCTGAATGTGCAAGAGGATGAAACAATTAGTAAGTATGCTGGCCGAATCTTTCTAATTGTTAATAATTATACTACTCGGTGAATTTTCAAATAAAAAAATTGTGGAGAAAGTTCTTGTAACTCTCCTTGAGAAGTTTGAATCCAAAATTTTCTCTCTTAAAGAGTCAAAAGACTTGAGCCAAATCTCATTAGGTGAACTAATGAGTGCTCTTCAAGCACAAGAGCAAAGAAGGGTGTTTAGGCAAGATAAAGTCGCTAAAAGTGTTCTTTATGCACGAAATTGTGACAAAGGCAAAAGGAACAAAGACAAAATTGACGACAACAATGGTAAAGAAAGGTATTCACCTTATTAACACTGCAAAAAAAACCACACAATAGAAGAAATATTGTTGGTGGAGACCAAATGCCATATGTGAAAATTGCAAGCAAAATTGCCATGTTACAAAGGTATGCAAACTCAACAAGCACAAGTAGTTGAGTCTGAAATTCAAGAGGAACAACTTTGTTGCCTCGTGTTCTCATAATATAAACACACAAAAAATTGGCTTATTGATAGTGAATGCACAAATCATGTCATATAATGCTGCAATGTTCAAAGATTTGTTTAGAAGTTTCAATTCCAAAGTGAAAATAGGGAATGGAGACCTGGTAAATGTGAAAGGCAAAGGCACAACTGAAATAAAGATTTTGACAAGTATTAAACTTATTACAAATGTTTTATATGTACCTAACTTAAGTCAAAATTTGTTAAGACTATTGTACTATCTTTGATGTTTATGATACTGAATTACAAAGTATAACAATGAAGAGTAAAAGTTGTTATGGAATGGAATGAGACTAAAGCTTATGCAGATAGAGACTTGAAAAACTCAAATCTACAGCATAAAGAGATTCAAACCAACATCAAAAGGCCAGATCTTATTCAAAATGTCTCAAAACTTGACAATTTTTCTAATGTAAAGGATATATCAACTTGGAAAAAAGTAATATAGGAGGAGATTGATATTATCAATAAGAATGAACTTCGGAAAGTCCAATAATCCAATGAAGTCATCTTAATTCATAAGATCAACTTGCTGATTTGCTCAAAAAAGCACTAGCAAAGGAAATAGTTAAAGAAAAGATCTATGCTTGTCACAAAAATCTAAAGGAGGAGAGTTGTAGTATTGACATTTTAGTTTGAAATTTAAATATTTTGAATATTTTGTTAGTTAGCATTATTTGCTCTATTTTAAATTTATTTAATTTTTAAATTATTTTGAATAAATTGCATCTGTCCACCAACAATATTCCGAGTTGTATAAATTATTAATTTAAGTTGAATAAAATATATGAACAATCTATTCTATTTTCATCTGTTTTCAACTTTTTCCCTACTCAAATTTTAAACCCTTTTGAACCCAACCACTAATAGAAAGTTCAAAATATATATATTCCGAGTTGTATCATGTGCTATATTTTTCAAAATTTGATTGCTGACATGTCCAATTCTGTGACATGAATGACTCAACTCACTGCCTGACTGAAATGTCAGTGCTTTCTTGCAATATTTTCTAATTTTTGCAGATAATGCATCAGAAACTGCCAATAAAGTTCACGATATAGTTTCCACTTACACAGTGTGATAAATGTTTAGCATTTAAAAAAAAAAAAGAAATCAGATATGCATGCTTTAAATATTTTAATTCATTTACAGCAATGGGCAGTATATACAAACTCTAAAAGTGAGAGCATAAAACCGATAAAAAAAGATAATAAAAGAATAAATCCATTGTGATATAAGTGCCTAAATTGTTTCCTAAATTAATTAATTTCAGGGCTGCCACATCTTATTTGCTTATGAACTTGAATCCTTAAGGCCAATTATTATACTTTATAACACTTGCTATTTTATAGATTTTCATATCTTAGTAGTTAATTTATACAATACATAGTATACCATGCTGATTAAAATATAGTTATTTATTAACATCATTTTCTGTTATTTCCTAATTTTAGCACTCAAGTCAATAGAGTAAAAACTTTTTTACCACCTTTGACCTCAAGGCACTAGGAGGCTAGTGCCATTGCCTTTGGGCTTTGACTACCTCAGATTACAATTAATAGATTATGTTTCATGCGTATACCTTTTGTGATTAGTATAAATTTAAGAAATATATAGCAATTCACATATAAACTACAAGAAAAATAATAAATATATATAGATGTAATCATGTAAATAATAAATAAATATTTAAATAAATATAAATGGTAAAATAATAAATTCAAATATATATTTAAAAAAGAGTCATTGATTATGCCAAAAGTCAACAGCAACAATAATTTCACGTATTGAAGGACACTTTTCGCTGACATAACCTCTAAAAAATTTTACTTTTGGAAGGGTGAGACAAATATTAAATGTCAGTGTATAATAATGAATTAGAAAAACCTGCTCTAGAAGATTTCAACAATGCATCTTGTGTAAAATAACTAACACAGAAATATTCCCTCTTACGAGGGAGTTCAATGGTGAACATTTACACAAACTAAAACTACAACAGCATAATATTTAGCATTAACAATCATTAGAAATCAGGTAGTGATTTGGACATACTTAAAGACATCCATGTTTAGACACCATGATAAACAACCTGACATCCAGAAACTTGCATAAACAAAAAAATTGAAACAATAATGCATGCCATAATTGACCAACAGTAACAATACCCAATATATGCATATGAAACCATTCATAAAAATCAAGAAACTTACGCTATGTCACCAGCAGTTGATGGTGCACCGTACTCATCAAAGAGACGCATCAAATCCCCAAACTGCCCGTGTAAATCACCAAAAATTTTAATCGGTGCCTTCAGTTGTAAGACAGTTGGTTCACTTGAAAATATCCGCTCTGCACTATCACAAAGATCTGCAATTTCATTGCAATCTAAGAAAAATTGCCGGCGAACTGGCGGTTTCCAGCCACGAGGCTTTAATAGGTGAGCTATGACCTGATAAGGTGAAAAACCTCAATAAGAAACTGAAATAACATAGACAGAAGAAATAGGAATTATATAGTAAATGAGTCAACACAAGACACATAAACACATTCCAATACAGTGCTCACAACACCATGATGCAACAGGAAATTGAAGACTTGGAGTATGCAATGACAAGGGAGGTCAGTAAACATGACCTATCAGATTTGGGACTTCCCATCAAACAGAGTATCAATATTTGAAGGGTCAAGGTTCCGTCATCTGAAAGGTCATGTTCATTTACCTGGCCCATTAATTATTAAATGGTATTCATCCAAAAACACATTACCTATCAGATATTGGGATCTTGAAGCATTACTTACTAAATAAATTCAAATTATTTTTATAATATCATATTTATTTTTTTTAGATAAAAAATATTATATTATATTATATTATATTTATTGTTCTTAATCTATGCATGTTTGATAACTAGTTAAAGATACAACTCCGACCTTTTTTGGGACACTATTGATGGACATCTGCCGATCTAATAATTTTCTAGCTGCAGTTGCACTTTCTGGACTCCCATAACTGACTCGCCTGCCTTCATTTTCAAACTGATCAATTGAAAGCTGTCTAACCATACCACCTAATGCTCCACCAGTCTCTGCCGCAATAACAACCTGAAGCAAATTCAACATGAAATCAGAAATCACAATTAATTATTTCAAGGAAACTTTGACACAACATATCCTTCCCATCTTGATCACAATGTAAAACTCACAGCTCTATGATGCAGCCGAACTCCACCAGGAACAATATTATTTGACCCTGCCAAATCAGGCTTAATCAAGGAAGATATTGGTTTACCACTTGGGGTAGCCTCAGCCCCACGGTCTCTATCAGGCAATTCAACTTCTCCATTCACTTGTCGTGCTTTAGCAGCAGCTAATGTGGCACTGATAGCTTCAGCTTCGGCAGCTGATGCTTCAACCAGATACTCAACACCTTTGCTAGTTCTCCTGTTTAAAAATCTTCCAATGAATGATGAAGCCACAGAAGTAACAATTAATTACTTCATCCAATGTGAATGATTGTTTCCTTACCGGGTTCCCTGAAGCATGGCATTTTCAGTGCTGATATCAGTATAGATGTCGCCATTTATAGGGGGAGCAACTGGATTTCCCAGAACAACTGAACCATCATGAGTCCCTTCAGGCACCGTTTGCCTCGTCCTATCATCAATGAAACCATATCGCCCATGTAATCGTCCAGCTTGTACATTAGATGCAGCTGCTGCTGCAGCAGCATGCGAAGCAGCAGTTGTTGTTTCAGCAGCAGCAAGATCTTCAGCAACAAGTAGGTCATCAAGCAATACTCCTGTAGTATAATCCCAACACATTATGGTCAGTCCAGCTTATCAAATAAAAATTAATTAGCTCACCACAAGCTTGAATTCCATGTAGAACATTTCCAGAAAAGTTAAGACAAAAACTTAACCTTGCAAATTCCATATATGACTAAGCATCTCAAAATGCAAAATGAAGAGAAAATTACTAACCATTTTCTAGTCAAGATCAGAACAATAAAAAGTAAAAATTGTGATCGAATTGATTTATAAGATACTTCTCAAATAAAAACAAAAAGAAAAACTGGCTCAAATTATATCTTAATATTACATCATAGCAGAACATTTTGATCTGAGAAGCAAGCATTTGCCATATGTAAAAACATGAGCTAGTAGTGAGCCTACTTATTAGGGATATCCCCAACCCCATGTTTCTCTTAGCTTTCTAAATGTGCTCTTCTCAACTCTAGTTTCTTGAAACATCATGCTAAACATGCCGATGTTCAACAGTATGAAAGCTATGTCTACCATGCTAAACAATGGACCTATGAAATGGACAACTTACTCTAGAAAAGGGAAGGGCACTGGAGTTGGGCCAAGCCCAGAGGATAAGGAGACTAAAACCTACTATAGGAAGAGTAGAGGGGCAAAAGAGGGAATTAACATCCCATAACTAACTCTGACATGAGGAAGGGATTTTAGTCGAGTGTTGGAGTGAGTGGGGAGCAAGGAAGAGTTCTGGTTTGGGTGGAGAGAGTCTGACCTCTCAAAAGTCAGGCATATCTTTTCTTTTCCTTTCTGTTTTTCATTTCTGTTCTGTGTTACTTGCTGGTGTACTGGTGTGAGCTTTTCTTTTACTGTTTACTGTGAAATTCCTCTATTTTTCTCTTGTATTGCTAGTTTATCATCCTTGTACTCTTGTGTACTGGTGAATATACAAGAGATTCCTATCAAATTCCATGTAGAACATTTCCAGAAAAGTTAAGGCAAAAACTTAACCTTGCAAATTCCATATATGACTAAGCATCTCAACGTGCAAAATAAAGAGAAAATTGCTAACCATTTTCTAGTCAAGATCAGCACAATAAAAAGTAAAAATTGTGATCTAATTGATTTATAAGATCCTTCTCAAATAAAAACAAAAAGAAAAACTGACTCAAATCATATCTTAATATTACATCATAGCAGAACATTTTGATCTGAGAAGAAAGCATTTGCCAACTTTCTTCTTATTGGAATTCTTTCATATGTTATTTGCTCATAAGTAATAATAACATGAGCTAGTAGTGAGCCTACTTATTTGGGATATCCCCAACCCCAAGTTTCTCTTAGCTTTCTAAATGTGCTCTTCTCAACTCTAGCTTCTTGAAACATCATTCTAAACATGCAGATGTTCAACAGTATGAAAGCTATGTATACCATGCTAAATGAGCCATTACATAATCAGTTTCCTTCTCCCTACTCTTCCAGCGCCAATGAGCTGTCAAAACAGGCCGGCTCAGCCCTATTTTTTTAGGCCGGACTGGGCTGGCCCATTTTTTAAAAAAATACAATTAGATTATGGAATTTAAATTTCCACAATTTAATACATTTTAATTACTTGTTTGAATAATCATAGCACCAATAAAATTTTTTGTTGTAACTAATAAATATATGTATAAATTATAATGTATGAATGTACATATTTATATACATGTGTATGTATATTGGTATGTGCATGTGTAAATGTACTTGTACGTAAGCTAATATATATACACGTATGTATTTGAATATATACATATACAAATAAATATATGTGTGTACACGTAAATGCATGTGTATACATGTATATGTACACACACATGTATATTCATGCATATGTATATGTGTAAGCACAAGAATATATAAAGATATATATGTGTATGTACATATATATTACATATAAATATACACAGTCATATGAACACTTGATTAGATTACCATGAATTTTTTAAATTTAATTTTCTTTTAATCCAAACAAGAGATTTTATAATGAGGTAATTGAAATACCTTCAAATATTATTTTTCCTCATCGAATTACCTCGTTCAAACACAATCTTATAATACATTACATAAAGTCTAAAGATTACAAGTTATTAAAATATTTAATTCATAAATTCATTACATATCAACACTATAAAATAAAATTATAAATTTATTTTCATTCTTTGTTTTTTACTACCATTGCACTATCTTTTACTAAAACTTTTTTACCATAAAATTTATCTTCATTTACAATTCAAAATAATAACATATATTAATAAGATATAAATTAAATAAAAAACAAAAAAAATAGTACTATTTGAACTAAGGTCAAAGTTATGCAACTAATTCATTATATAAATATTAAAAAAATATATTAAGTATTTTACAAAAAAAAACTGGGCTAGCCCAACCCGAACCTAACTCAGTTTAGCCCTATTTTAGAGCCGGCCTTCTCTACCTCAGCCCTAAAAATTTTACAGGTCTATATGGGCCCGCCCATTTTGACACCTCTCATTAGGTATTTTCAAATTCTGATTACCGACATCAACTTTCACTACCTACTACACAAGTCTAAATATTAAATACATAAACCAAAACCAACATTCATTTGTCCCCATTGCTCCAAGTCCACCCAAAAATACCAAAACAAATTCAATCAATATTAGCAAGAAAGTGAAATAAATCATGTAAACAAAAGAAACCAGATAAGTGTTTCAAACTATACTGTAATCAGCACAAAGTTAACCTCTGAATTGTCATCTGAATGAAGCCTGACTTAGTGAACTATACTCATCAAATCAAATTGTCATACAACATCGAGCAAGTGGGAAACAATCCAGTATATTGAATCCATAAGGTGTTAGATTTATATCTTACCACCACGTAAACCACCATAAATAAAAATGAGGTCACCAATGGCAGCAGCTGCATGCCTACAACGCCGAGTCAATTCAACTGAGGCATCTCCACCAGCTGCATCAGCACTAAATCTACCTGTCCTTGGACTGGTAACAACGGACTTTGTATCACACCAAACACCAGCAGCAGTATCCAACACTACAAACAGAAAAAATAATATAAAGTTTTCCAAAAAAATAAAGCACTGACTAGCACATTGTTAGAACTAGCCGTTGCATGCTAAAAAATGGTAGTAAAAAAAAAAAAAAACTTCAGGATAAGGCACATTAGACATCAGAAAACTATCCCTACAACTATTTTATTTTATTTTGATTAAAACAAATAGTTTTGAAGGTAGATGAAACTTCAAAATATTCTCTACAGCTAAAAATGATACTTCAGTTTTTTTTTTTCCTTGTTTCGTTTCACCAATCCAAAAAAGAAGTCATTCCTCTGTCACAAAGAATAATGAGTAAACCCAGCAAGGGCATGAAAGTCAATAACTACTAATGTGTAATGCATCATACAAGCAATCCAAATCAAACATAAGCTAAAAAAGCCCAGCAGCACCACTCAACAAACGGAAAAATTTTACACAACACCATGACCAAGTACCTGCAACACTTGATGAGTCTTCAACCATCCGTCCTCCACCCAGAGCTCCTCCAGACACATGGAGCCTTGCATTAACAAATACCTAGAATCATTAAAGCAAGAAAATTATGATCCTTGGAATATATAATCAACTACGTAAACAGAACAAAATAAAAGAAACAGATTCCCACTGCAGCATGCTGATATCTTGGAGATGGTGAAACACCAGGGGCAATTGCCCATTCCCAACGGCCATCCCTATGCTTTGCAAGTCCATATGCACTAGCCAATGGCTGAAAGAAACAAACCCATCATAATGGGCATAAGGGTAAGAATATTTGAACGAAGCTTACAAGGCAACAATTCACAAGAGCAAAAGAAAAATATTGAGCAGACATTAAATACTAAAGAGAAGAAGGGTAAGAATATTTGAACAAAGCTCACAAGGCAACAATTCACAAGAGCTAAAGAAAAATATTGAACAAATATAAACATGAGTCTGCCCATTAGTGTTAATGGACATAAGGGTAAGAATACTTGAACAACGCTTACACAGGAGTCTACCAATTAGCATCCGTTGATATGATAACAGGTCAGTAAAACAAATGGCAGCGCTTGCCAGGAATACCAAACTCTAGATTTGAAATCACTCAACATAAATGGCCACAACTATCAATGTCATCAGTCAAAAGTTTTGACAGACTCAGAAGGAAAGTATCTGATTTTTCAATAAAGGTCTTAACCTGCCTAAGCACTTAGCAGAAGTAGAACTGTACTTAAATTCCTAATAACCAAGTATTAAAGTGAAAAGAGAAATTTATATATTAAAATTTAAATATCAATAAAAAAAACCCTCAAATCTATATCAATAGATCGAATCTGTTATTGAAAAAGCAACTTTGTGCAAGGACATAGTTACATTTAAGATATGACTGCAGGTTCCCAGGTAAAGTAAATCAAAAGAATAAGAAAATGCAAATAGATAACTCACCACGCTATTGGCGTCCCTCCCTCCACAAAGCAGAAGAAGTCCATCAGAGCGTGCACTAGCAGTTGCATACCTACTCAAACATAAATGGAAAAAAGACCACTCAATCACACATTACCTTAAGTAAGTTTCAAGTACTAAATGATACCCAATTGAAATCAATAAAAGAAATAGTTTACAGAAGTATGTTTTGACATCTAAGATGAAATACTTTATATACTCTCTTGTGGTCAGAAAAGGAAGGAGCATTTGTGAGCATACTCTATGCCAGAGAACAAAACAATACCGCTGGTCAAGACTTAAAACAAAACATTAATAAAACAATAAGTGAACTAGAGCTTTGACTACAGTGGCACCTCCCTTGGATACAAGTGTCTGTTGGTCTTGATGTACATGAATTTAATCCCTACCTTGCCTCCTTCTCCCCACTCCCTACTTCTATGGCCTTGTAACTCCTTTGTAACCAAAATAAATACTACTATCCTTCCAAACTATTACAAATAATATCGCATATAAAACTCACTGCACTCTTTCCAAGACGTTTCAAATAATAAGTGAACTTTCATTTGACACGGCCCTATGAAGCTCTGCAGTATCAATCTCCAATACTTCACACATAATTGATGGAACCCAAGTGACTAAGAGAACCCTCCCTCAAAAGCTAGCCATTGAAGGGAAAGAACCATGCCACTTAAGTACCCCATTGAACATCTCATACTACTCCATGTGGGACTTGAATAGCTCATTCTATCCTTAACCCCATCAATAATCAACCCAAAAATAAAGGTGGTCATACTCTACTATCAAACAGAAAATACACTGAAGGAAGAATATGGCAATCATAAACCAATGTACATTTCAAAGCAAAACCAATGGAAAAAATGGTTGACATGGCAAAAATAATCACATCTATAATAATTCAATTGCACAGACTTTGTAACATTACGACAAGAAAAAAGATGGGTGAAAACATACACTTCAAGAAAATAAAGCAATTCCAAGACTTTGACATTATAAATAAAAATAACAGCCTACATAACTAGTTGAACTCATGGCAACTAAATATATAGAGACTATCTTGTATTTTACAAGCATTTTATACAAATGCGTACACAGAAGAATCAATATTTCAGTTTATTAAAATGCAGAATTGATGATGAAAGAAGAGTACATGCATGGAGGCGGGCCCTCTCCTTCTGGCTCCAACTTATGCCATTCATAAGGCTTGGCAGCTGTGTCCAAGGCCCATACATCAGCCAAAGGTCTTTTTCCTGGAAAGCATACAGTATACTTGTATAACATCCATTAACTTTTCAGAGAAAAAGAAATGGTAAACATCCATTGCATACAATGCAAAAGAGCTAGCATACAGGTAGTTACCATCATTTCCTCCGATTGCCATAAGATACCTCTGCCCCACCAAAGCCATTACATGTCCATAACGTGGCCCTGGTCCAGGGCCTTGTACAACAACTCTACATAAAATTCAGCAGGCTCTACATTAAATAAACATCATTAGAAACATGAAGAAAAAAGAAAATAGGTTAAAAATCTAACCTATGCCATCGTGGCCGTTGTTGAGTAAGATCAAGAACATGAAGGTCTTCTGCAGATAAACCAGCAGGACCAATGCCACCCTGTGTTATAATGCAATAATCCACCAAGAATTAAGACGGTTTTATAAAGGAACTAAATCTACTGAGAGTCTGGGACACAGATAAAAAATACCCTTTGAATAATACCTGGATAACTACCATCGTTCCTACAGCAGTTGCCACATGTGCAGCCCTTGGAGTTGGTGGTTCTCCAAAGGGAGTTATCCTATTTTATAATTCACTTGTAAGCACTAAAGAAAAGGCACTAAAGCAAAGTACAGAAGGGTATAGAGACATTACTTAGGTCTTAATGGAGGCTGAAAAGAAACACCTTCAAGTTCTAAGCTTACCTAGACCATTTATTAGTCAAGACATCATAACAGTGGACATCAGCCGTGGCACCAGCTAAACCTGCACAGTATATAAATCATAGTGATTATGATAGATTAAGAGCATGTAACGTTTATCACTTGAAACTATATCATCTTGCACCAATCCTCAAAGGCAAATGAGTAGATGATGCCAAATTCCCATAAATTCAAGAATGTTTGCATCAAATTAAGGTTTCATTATTTAGATCCAAACACCCATATACACCACCAATAATAAATAAGGACAGCATCCCACTTGGATTACTTGGGCTTTAGGAATTAATAAGAAAACCACTTGGAGCTTCAAATAACATACAAAAGTATAATGACCTAGGTTATGAAAAAGGGCATGACCATTATACTGAATCCGGAATACATTGTCATTTTCAGCAAATGCCACTCATTTGCAACATTAGTTGTAAAGAATACTGCCAACAGCACAAATTGAAATAATTAACATTCTAAAGTACAACAATGAGTTCATGAGGCTGCTATACCACTGAAACAAAAATTAATTAGATTTATCATGATTGGCAATCAAAGAATTACAAGCAAAATGGAAAGGACAAAATACCATTCCATTAAAGAATGGACCTCATTGTCGTGTATACTGGACAAGATAACAACAAAAGTAAGTACAAGTCGAGTGTTGACATCTTAGAAATGAGAGCACAATGAAGTTGGATCACAATCACTTAACTTTGAATTTTTAAATGACAACAAATATAGTACAACTCAAACTGCCCACTGTTTAATTAGAACCATTGCCATATATCTAGGGGTATGTTCCAAGAAACACACTTCCATAACATGCGATGGAGAAAACATCATTTGCACTGCAACCACAAAAGTTTAAAAATAAGCATGTAAAACCTTCTGCTTCTCTTCCCCCATTGATTGTCAACCGCATATAACAAAACAATTGGACCATTTTCACAACTTAAAATTATTGCAAAAGAAACAGCAACAGACAACCATCCATAAATTGTGTGAAACCAACGATGTTAAGTAATTTGGGTTATTTTATTATTGATACTACTTCATGCAGCAAACTATGAGACATCAGACCATCACCTGCATAAAATAAAGAAAAGAAGAAGAACAAAATATGTGGAACATTCATCTCACAATAAATGCTATAGTTTCTGTCTTAAATCCCAAAGGTTTTATAAGTTATAACTAAAGGAATGTCTTCACATTAAATTGCAATCACCAGCTCAAACAACTTTAGCAACAAATATATGACAAATACAACAGCAGAGGAAAAATTAGGGGGAAATGGGGCAAAAGTATTGCATAGACCCAACCCTATTCAGTGTATATACAGCAACTTGAATAGGTCTTAAGTGGTCTAACCCAGCTATGATTGATAACTGCTAGGAGCTAGGGTTATGCCATATATTATAGCAAATTAGATCCAAGCACACAATTGGGCATGAAGAAAGTAAATATCATTGACAACTCATTGCAGTGAAGGAAATGAAACACTAGTGAAATGGAATGGAACATGAACCACAAAACCCACAGTTTGGATGCATTTTAATGACGGAAACAAAGAAAACCAATGGATTGAAGCATGAAGTGTTCTCGAGAACCAAATACATCCTCAACTTATTATTCCCACCAAAAGTGGGCACAAAGTGGATGGAGTGGAAAGGTTCTCACATATATTTTACAGATTTCCAACGTTATCCACCAGAATATAAAGGAAGCATGGTTATAAAACATTGAAATTTAAAAAAATAATAATAATAATGCTATAAATGATACATTCATTTCCAATAATATAAACTGAAACTATCATAAATGCCAATTCCATTCCACTTCATTCTACTGTGCCATTAATTTAAATAAAACGTTATGGGGCTTTTCTAATCAACAAAGCAAAGTTTGTGAACACCACAGTTTCCATATTAGAAAGGACTTAGTTCACAAGAACCAAAGACTAACAAATGTCACAAAAACTGAATAGACCTGAAAATCATCCATTGGCTGATGCATATAAAACAACAATGCAATTAGGTTCTTCTCATTCAAACAGCTACAATAACTAGACGAAAACAAAAGCCCATGTGTGCAAGTGCAACTAAATTTCCAGAATTTATTACTTAACCACAACAGTTACGCTGCTTTATTTTTTTGAATATCCAAAAGCTCCCAGACATGTTACATCCGTGGAGAATAATACAATAAGATGGTTGTATATAAACACATACGTATGCCGGCATTCCCAGCGGATGAAGGAGTCCCAGCAGCCGCAGAATTGCCTTCAAGGGCAGTAGCACCACCGAACAAAATCAGCCTCGGACCAATGTAACCAGGTGTACCCTCCTCTCCAACAGCTGCTACCGCCGTCAACGTGTGGCCGCACCTCGGCCCTGGGCCATCCTCCTCCTTTTCTAAAATTGCATTCACGACAGAGTATGTTGGCGCCAGCCTCGGTCCAACAACCGGACTCTGCTGGACCGGAGCAGCCGCCTGCTGCTGCACTGACGACTGTGCCGGAGATCCGCCTCCTATCGACGGCTGCTCTCTCTCCATTGCTGCCGGAGCCTGAGCAGCTGTATGGTTCTGCACAGCCGGATCGTGATCGCTTTCTGGTGCCATCGAGGAATCGACATCCATTGCTTCACCTCTAAGATTCAAGAAATTGTTTCAAGATCGGAGCTAAAATCCACGCATAATAGCATTCCAAATCAGCACTGGAATTGTCTTTCTAAATTCAAAAAAAATTCCAAACGCTTTAAAAACACGAACTTAATATTCACAATTGAAAACCCTAGCTCGGATCCTCAACCCTTCAATTCAACAAAAAACACGTAAATTTTACAAAACAGTATTCAGTCGAGGGAAATTTCTTTAGGTCTCTCTCTCTCTCTCTCTCTCTGTCTCGTCTCCGTGAAACTCAGAAAAGAAGCGGTCCACGAAACGATACAGGACGGAGACAACCTCTAGGCGCCCCCCCCAAACAGACACAGTTCGCAAACCAAAAGCGAAAAAAATAAAATAAAATAAAATCCAATCACTTTCTCTATGTAGCAATTGCTGGCTGTCTCCTCTCTCTCTCTCTCTCGGTTAAAGGTATTGAATCTTTCTCTCTCTAATTTTTTTCTGGCATAACATATTTTTAAAAAATTATGTTTATTCTCCCTCTAAAAAAAAGACCGGTACAGTTAGTGACCGGAAGAGCCGGTTAGCGTGTGTACGGGAGAAATGGGGGTGGCGCCATATTGGTTATTCCGGCGGATAACAGAGTTGAGGAGGTTTTCCTTTTAGCCACTTTGTAGCCTGGGATCAACAACGAAGGCACGCGCTACATTTGCAAGTTAAAAATTATTTAGCTTCATGACATAAGTTTTTATATTTATATATAATTAGCACCACAAATCATAATATAATCAAGATGATCAAAATATTCATCATTTAGAAGTAGTTAATTAAATAAGTTTAGATTGGAGTATGAAATTTTTATTTCAAAATTTCTAAAGTTTAGGTTTAGGTTTCAGAGATAGTATTTCACTTAAAGTTAAATTTACGTAAAATTACTTGTATTTTTATTATTAAAATTTTTAATTAAAATAAAAGATATAAATTTTAAAAAGAGTCATAAAAAAATAAATTATATAAATTATATATGTATTAATTTTTTATTAAAAAATATAATGATAAATATATAAAAATTAAACTTAAATATTTTTCATTTAAAAACTCTCTTAAATATATTTGAATTTAAGGATTTAGAAATTAAATAAAAATAAAAATAGAGATTAATTTTGTCACTTATCTTAATTCAAAACTGATAACTATAATAATTATTTACACTCCAAGTTGAACCCAACTCGCCGATCATTTTTAGTAATATTTATTGTTTTACGTCTCAATTGAAAATATTGTGACCTCTTCTGCATTTATTTTTTTTAACTAAGTTACATTCTCTTTTCTTGAAAATATTGAAATTATATTTTTTATTTTTTATTTTAAAAATTATACTTCTTTTTTAAAGACATAAAAAATTATAATTTCACTTATTTTGATTAAAATATACTTATATTTTATTAATATAAAAAATTATTTTTTTAATTTAAAATAAAATAATTTCATCATTTTTAACTTAAATTAAATAATAATGAAATTTTAATTTTTAAATTATTTTTTTTAATAAATTATTATTTTTTAAAAATTTCAATTATACAATTTAATTAAAATATGTGAAATTGTCAATTTTTTAACTTTTTTAAAAGATGAAAGTACAAGTTTTTAAAATAAATAAAAAGATAATATAATTTTGATAATTTTAAAAAAGTGATAGTATTAACAAAAAGTTAAAAAACATTTCTTTATTTTAAAACTTTGTTGGGATTTTGTTGAAACTTGAAAAGTCAAACTACCCATGACAAGTACTAAAGAAAAAACTCAGGGTGTCTTTAATTTTTTTTGTTTTTTATTTTTATTAAAAATAAAAATTATGATTGAAAACTGTTTGATAAAATTTAATAAATATATTTTTTAAAAATATTTTTGAAATTAGACCGATAAAAAAAATTTTAAAAAATACATTTTCAATATTTTTAGATAATTACTAGTATTATTTTTATTATTCTTTAAAAAAATAAATCCTTCATTTATATAAATATTATCATTTAAAAATAATTAAATTAATAAATTAATAAACTATTATAATCATTTAAGTCATTTGAAATACATATATACAAAATTTTTTAAAATTTTAAAAACATAAAAATGATAACTAATTTTAAAAAGTTTTAATTGAAAAGAAAATCAAAAAATATTCTCACAGACCAAACACACTCTTATTTCTCTTAAAGTTCAACAAACATTTTAATAATAAAACTTGAATCTAATTATATTTGTTGTTCATAGTAATTAACTTTATGATACTGTTCACCAGATAATATTCTAAACCTACTGCACGAATTACAATAGTTTTGACTCAACTATTATTTGTCTTTCCTAGATAATAAATTTTTTAATTTAACCTTTTATAAATTTTGTTTTTATTTTTGTGTCTCAAATTTTTTTTAATTTAATCTCTTATAATTTAATTTATTATAAATTTAGTCTTTCTGTATAAATATTATCTAAATAAATAATAATTTTAATGACTTACTTTTTATTATTAGCATATGCAACATTAAAGTTTAACTATGATTTAATTTTTTTTAATTGAATAACACTTAAAAATAACTAGACAATATTAAATATTGGTAATCAAATACAGCATTTTGATCAATTAAAAGAAAGATGACAAGATTTAAATTATGGTTGACCTTTAACAATATTCAATCAATAACAATTATTTAAGTCATCAAAATTATTATATATTTAGAAGATATTCAAATTAATAAATCAAATTAATAATAAATTAAATTATGAGAGACTAAATTAAAAAAATATATATATGATAAATTAAATTAAACAAAATATCATCTATAAAAAATTAAAATAATATTGTAGTCAAATAGTTTCAAATATTTTTATATTAATTAGTATATTATTTTTCCTTATAGTTCTTTCAAACATAAATGTTTACAATAGTTGACTTAATAATTAAGCAAATATAATATTCATCTTCTAGATTAGTATATACAAAAGCTTTTTCTAAATACCCAAAATCATGTTAGGATGTTCAGTAGTTTTTTTGTTTTCTTACATGTATATTTTTATTGAAAAAATTTTATATAAGGCATTAGATATTAAATGTAAGTATATTTTTTAATGTAAATTTAAACTTAATTCATCACATTATAAAGATACTGGTCTATTATACGACACTCAATTTACATTGGTTGAAATATTTAGTAATTTTATTTGGTTGATTTAAAGAAATTCTCAAATGAAACACTTTTTTTCATTTTTTATAAATATCATCATACTTAAAGTAATACAGTTTGAAGCACTATCGACTATTAAATTTGAATACCTTTCTTAACAAAAATTTAAACTCAAATTTATTACGT
This sequence comes from Senna siamea, assembly GCA_031216115.1. Lineage (NCBI taxonomy): Eukaryota > Viridiplantae > Streptophyta > Magnoliopsida > Fabales > Fabaceae > Senna > Senna siamea. Next base: position 20,354,848 of record CM062356.1, read on the forward strand.
TGTGAATGACTAATATATTTTATTAAACTTAAACTCTCTTATTCTAATAAAACCCTTGATATAAAGATAGATCTATCAATTTAAATTTATCATCTCAAACCAAATTACTTATATTTGGTTTTCAAATTTTGACTTAATTTAAGCATTGTCCAAAAAAATTTCTTAATGTATAAACATAAATAATTAATTAAAAAAATATAATATTTCATTAATTAACAAGATGAAATGACAAGTATTTTTTTATTAATCCACAAACAAATAATAATATAATAAAATAATATATTAACAATTCAAGATTTCCATGATAGTACAATCATATTATTCTTTAAATTTTAAGTCAAATAGTAATAATTGTACCTTTAATACAAAACATATTTTTTGTCCTTTTTTTAACAGTAATGCAATTTACCTGTTTTATAATAGATTATACAATTCACAAACATATGTGCAATTTTGGGTTAAAAAAAAGGTGCAATTTAAAAACCACGCAGGTTTCCACACACGTGTTGATGTTGCCATATGGAAAGCCAATGCTGGAGTGAGATATCAGAATCATAATTCTAATTAGGGTTTTGTTGTCCCAAGTTAGGGTTTTGTTACTTGTTACGAACCAATTGCTGTTTATAAATTAACATTGGATTTTTATGTTTACTATATTACCATTTCGTCACAATTAAATCTAACACGTCTAAGTGGCTTTCTAGAGAATAAAAATTGGATTTTGCCAAGCTTACCAGTATTATTTGATTGATTAATAACATTTTTGGGCATCATATTTTTTATTAATTTTTTACAAATTTAAGTCATTAAATATTTTAGCAGAAAGTACTCTCTACTCTTTTTAATTATGTCTATACAATATAATATTTATTTAAGTTTTGATTTATAATTAATAATATTTTTAAATTATTTAAAATATTAAAAAATATTATTTTTAAAGTTAAATTTAACAATAATATATTTATTATATAATTTATTTTCTTTCTCCTTTTCCTAATTTAACTTTAGATTATATGTAAAGAGTATTAAAAAAAACAAGAAAAATAAAATATGTCAACTTCAAAATTTAGATAAATAATGTGTTATAGACATAATTAAAAAATTTTAATTTTTTCAATATTCTATCTACCAATAAAGAAAAATTTTAGTAAGTGTCTTAACTGAATAGCAGAACACATAAGAGTATATAATTAATTATCAAACAAAAGTATGATAGGGAATTTGTGTTTGGCGCATTAAGCATGAAGGAGACCTTGTATTGCAGCAGCTCACCCTTCCCATACTTTCAAGTGAGAGGTGGAATCTGATAGACAAGGCCACATGGACCAATCACATGCAAGATCATTCTTGTAGCCACAAATATTTGGTTTTGTTTAATATTGTCTAAATTTAATGTCACTATTTTTAAATAATTATATAATTATCTGAAATCTGAATGCGACGTAAAGATGCTTGCGTCTCCTGTGATTTCAATTTTCGTCGTCCATGTGGAACAAATTAAGGCTCTTCTACTTTTACTACCAACATTTATTCCAACTAGAGGCCTATGCTTTGGGTTGGATAAAGTAACGAAGTAAAGAAAAGATTATCTTAAAAGGAATTAATAAAAGAGAGATGAATAAAGAAACCTTTATTTATTTTGCTCTTTACTCTGTGTCGTTAAGGGAAAAAAAAATTCCTGTTTTTACGCTTTTATAAATTTTGTTTATTCTCTTGCTAAAAAATACATCGTACATCGTACAAGTACAATACGTACACAAAAAACCACTTTCTTTTGTAATTCTTTATGGTATGTCTGGTTCTTATCGTATCGATATTCCTATTTTCACCTTTTGTAATTTTTTTCTTTATAATTAATTTTTTTAACAATATACAATCATGCACGTACAAACTAATATATATATATCGTAGGTTTGATTATTGTAGATATCCTATAACCTTCAAAGTGCTTTCAACGATTGGTAGTACTACCATAAATAAAATAAAAAATTTCTATCATTTTCGTTTTCGACCTGAGAGTTTTTTGTTCCACGCTGATGCCATGAAAGCAGCTAGAAGTAACGGCAGAAATTGTTTACAGCAAGCTAGTTTGCATTTCAGCTTGAAACTTTCTTGACCATGTTGAATTTTTGGCTAAAATATAAGATAAAAGGATATTTTATATTCTTAAATTTTATTTTAATTTTTAATTTTATCTCTAATTTTTTTTGTAATTAATTTTATTTATAAAATTTTAAATTATAATCAATTTCGTTTTACATTTTAGTATTGTCTAAATTATTAATGAAAAATAATAACATGATATTTAACATTATGTCATCAAAATTAGTGTAATTCAATATTTTAATTTTTGTCTAATATTTTAACATTATGTTAAATTTTATATCACTATTTTTCATTAATAATTTAGAGAATATTAAGTTGTGTGATAAAATCGATTTCAATTCAAAACTTAAAAATTGTAAAAAATTTTAAAGATAAAATTAAAAATTAACATAAAATTTAGAGACATAAAATATATTTTTGTTAAAATATAACTAAATAAAGTAAATATTTCTTTTAAAGAAATGATTAAATTATACAATTTTTTATTTTAAAAAAACTTTTGTAATTAAAATGTGCACTAAATTAATATCCTTTACAATAAAATAATGTTATAATTTTGTTTTATTTTGATCAATATACCTTTGTATATTAATTGCTTATATATAAATATATAATTATAACAAGTATTAAATATGTATTTGATTAATATATAATGTATATTTTTTAATTTATAGTATATTATTCATCATTTTCAACACAATTTAAATACCACTAGGAATAATTTAATAAATTATATTCTTTATAAGTTTGTTTTTTATAAAAGAAATCAATATTGTTTTAGAGGACACTTGACCATCTTTTAACTTGGAAAAAAAGTGTGTATATTTTGGAAAAGAGAACTATGTAATTTTAAGAAGAGATTGTGCTTCAAGTATATCATAAATTTCTTCATACCTTGGTCTTCTTTGGTGCATCAATATTAAAAAAAAAAATTAGGTGCAGTTTTATATTTTTGTCATTAAATTTTATAATTATAAATTGACATATTTTTAGTTTATATGACTTAGTTATTCCATGATTATGTTTTTTTAAAAATTTTATTTATTTTACTTTAGTCATAGAACTTGATAATAAATATATATATATAATTGCATAAAATATGACTGAAAAAGTTAGTGATAAATTTTAACAAAAATATTTTCAAAAATAAGCTAAAAATAAAAATATCTAAAAGACATTTTCAACATTTTCACATAATAAATAATAACATTTTTGTAATTTTTTGAAGAAAATAAACACTTTAATCAGATAAATATTATCTTTTAATAGTAGTCAAATTTAAAATCAATAAAAAATAATAGTCTTTTAAATCATTTGACTTCAAAATAAATATGAACAAGATTTAACTTTACATATTAAATATGTTTTTAAACTTTTGAAAATTTAAAAATAAAAACTAATTTTAAAAATTAAAAATTAAAAATTAAAAAAATTGTATAAACTAAACACACCCTTATATTTTTTAGATTTTAACAATATTATACTCTTGTTATAGTTTAATAATAGTGTTTATGACTCTAAAATAGTAACAAGGACATGACAGAAATAGTGGTAGTAGTGATGGCTATAATAATAATAATTATGATAATAAAGATAATAATAAACTAGGAAAATAATAAAAAGAATGAATGCTATAATAGATATAGTAACAATACAAGAATAATGATAAGGAGAGTTCGAGCTTCTGTCTTTGTCTCCTTTTAAGGAGGAGATATACAAAATTAAAAAAATGAAAAATTTTTTTTTTTTAAAAAATAAACCAATTGGAGCTTGAGCTCCCTATAAACTTATTTACAGTGCTATAAACTTATTTATAGTGAATGATGATAAGGAAGAGCCCGACCTCCCTTTTTTTTTTTCTCTCATCTTTATAGGAAAAAAAAGATAAACATTTTTTTAATTGAACTAATGGAAGTTCAAGCTCTGTAAACTCGTAGTCGATGATGATAAGGAAAACTCTCAATAAACTTATCAACAAGGAGAGAGGTGATAAGGAAAGCTCAAATCCTTTTCTTTTTGTCTCTCCCCTCTTAAAAGGGGAGAGAAATAAAATTCCAAAAACATAAACATTTTTATAAGAGGAGTTTGAACTATTATCTTTTATGGCTCTTCTTAATCTCTCTCCTTAAAAAGGAGAGAGACAAAAATAAAAAATCATAACATTTTTTATCACTAAAATTAAAAGCAACAAGAGTGAAAGTAATTAAGTGACATGGAGAGTAAGGTAATAATGATGGTTATAACTTACAATGTAGAAAATTAGTAGTGTTAAATAGATAATAATAAAACTGTCAAAACGGAATAAATTTGATATATTGACTCATATAATCAAATAAAACAACTATAGTTAAAAAGTAATTTTTTAGCTCGTATAAAAATAAATTGATCTAACTCGACCTTTAAAAAAGAGAGTTAAAACAGGCTAGCCCAAATTTTTTATTGATATTTTTTTATTTTATTTGAAGTTACAAAATTTGTACCTTATTTCAAATATTTTTTTTGTTTTTTATGTAAATTATCTGATTATTTTAATTTATATTTTATTAATATATGTTATTATTTTGAATTGTAAATAAATATAAATCTTATAGTAAAAAAATTTTAGTAAAATATAGAATGATAGTGAAAATGAATAACAGTAAAAAATAAACAATAAAAATAAATTTATAATTTTTATTTTATAGTGTTAATATATAATGAATTCATGTATTATGTATTTAAATAACTCATAATCATTAGATTTTATATAATGTATTATAAGGTTGTGTTTGAATAAAGTAATTCAATAATAATGTTTAGAGGTATTTCAATTTTTTCAATATAAAATTCATTGTTTGAAATAAAAAATTAATTCAAAATTTTTATGATAATTTAATCAATAGTATATATGTCTACTTATTTGCATATGTAATATTTATACAAATATTTTTATATATAAATATATGCGTATTATCATAAAATACACATACATACATATATATACACGCATGCATATATACATACACACATATATATATGTATGTATACATATGTATATAAATTTATAAGTATTATAATTATCTAAACAAGTAATTTAAAGAATAAGAAATTTAAATTATGAAAATTTAAATTCTATAATCTAAACATAACCTAATTGTTTTTTTCTTGTTCGTGATAAAAAAAATTTAGATATAATTTTTGTTATGATCAATTATTATTATTTTTGTAAAAATTAAAAAATTAAATAAGGTTAGCCAACTCAACCCAAAATTCTGATAAGTTTAGACTGGACTAAATAAATGCTTTTTCATATTAAAATGGGTTAGCTTGGCCTAATACTAAAAAAATAAAGTAAAATCGGGTGGGTCGAGATTCTCCATTTTAATAACTGTAGACAATAGTAATAGTAGATAATAATAATGATTGATTAATACTATGAAAGAAACCACTACGGGAGAAGCAACAAAAAGGACATATTGGTGGCAAATAGTGAAATTTTGTTGGGTAGAATATTTTTATCACATCATTTATATAATAGTGAATTATATTAAGTCACATTTTGTTCTTTTTTAATAAACACTATTATAGGTCAACTTGATGTATATAAGTAAAAGATGTTACTTAATATAATTAAATACTGTATAAATAAAAATAGTACAAATATTGTACTCAAGAATTTTTTGGAAATAGTAGAAATAGTGATGATATAACAATAAAGAAAAGAACTGTTACAAGAAAATAGCACAAAATTTCTTATCACGGCTTATGCCTTTTCCCTTAGATTAATAGTATTAAACAAACGGTAACGACTATATTAAAAACCATAATGGTATAAGTTCAAATATCTGTTGCATGCACGCACCAAACATATAAGCATAGTTTATAATTAGTTCATACTACTCTATATGTTCAGTATAATACAAAACACCAAACAAAGCTTATTCTTCATACTAAACAATGCTATCGGACTATATGGGTTGGTCTTAAGTTTTTTATTTGGGCCGAGGACATTTGAGCGTGGGCTTTCCTGGTTTTGTGTTTGAGTTTCTGTCCCACTTTTGTCTCCATGAAGTTTTGTAGTGTAATTCTTTGGCTGGCTTTTTGCTTTGCCTTTGTTAAAAAACTGAAAAAAGGAAAAGAAACTAGCGTATCACTAACTAATGGTCAAAGACAACATTTTAAATAAAGATATTTAATTCCGTGTTATCCAATGACGCCCACCATTATTTAATTAATTTTATATTTATTTTTCTCTTCATATAACATGTCATAATATTTTTTTTACATGATCAAACACACATCGTATGCCAGGTACCAGAACTATCTCTAAAACCACCATTGCAGCCAGCTTGACCATTTGGAAGAAATCTTGTTCGAGGCCATGGGTAGGAAAGACCAACTAACAAGAGCTTCTTTATGGACGTGGGCTGTTGGAGTGAGAGTTTGAAGGTATTCATGAGCTCTAAGTATTAAGCAAGACCCAATGGAACACATCTTCGGCTGAGGTAGAAGTCTAACTAAAGCATATATAAATATTACAACGTTTTTCACACAAATTGTCCAACAAACAAAACCAAAAGCTGTCTTTCAAAGAGTACAATTCGAGTGATAACACCGCGGTTATTTTGAATGTTGATTTAACCCAATTTGAAAGTGGTAATAAAATCAGTTTAAATTCCCGCTTATAAAAGGTGTCTAACTACTTATATTTAATATTTAACTGTATTTTAAATATAATTATTTTTAGTAAAAAATCTTGTAAGAAACAAAAAAGTGGCATTAAAATCAAAAATCTTTAACCCACTTGTATATAAGAGCAATTTTTTGGAGAATATATCTTTTCAAGAGGTTGAATAATTTTATTATTAGATATTTTATGAATTATTGAATAAAAAAATTAGAGAGGTGAAAATAAATTTTAGAGACATATAAATTATAACAAAACAGAATATATGAAATGTTAATTAAGTGAAAGAGACATTAATTCTAAGACAGAGATAAAAATTAAAGATATTTTTATATAATAAGTCACAAGTTTTAAATATTTTAGAGTGATGATACAAAAAAAAAGGAAGACGTAAATTATAAGATTCAAGTTGGCCAAATGAAATGAAAGAAAACTTTAGATGTTATTTGTGATAGAAATGTACTACTTAAACTTCAAAAAAAAAATTTTATTGTATAACTATAAGAGTTGTATTATTGTATGATATTGAATATTAGATAATAAAAAGTCAGTTACATAAAGAAAAATTTAATGTCACAAAAACAAGAATATTTTGTTAAATGAATAGCCACACTCAAAAATATAGAATTAGTGATGAGTATATTAGAGAACAAGTGGGTAACGATTATCATAAAAAAGTTAGTAAAAATATATATTAAATAATTTGATCATGTATAGAGAACACCATTAAAGGTTTATGTATAAAAAGTTAATTAGATAAAAGATAAAAAAAGATTAAAAAAATAGTAAAAAAACTATTATAATAAATTTAATTATTAATAACTTAACTATAATAATAAATAAAGATAGAATAAATTGACGTAACTTTATTTATATAATTGATATTATTTAATAAAATTTTTTTATTTATTATTGTATACCTTATGAATGATTTGTTTATTATTAATAAAATAAAAAATTAATATAAATTAATAATATAAAAATTAAACACCTAAACCATAACACATAAATATAATATTACTAAATAATATATACAAAAAATTATTCCTATTATTCTTTATATATTATAATAGAAGCCCGTAACGTTATATCAAAATCAAATACTCAAACGGACTTTGATCATCCCAGCACTGGCATGTGAGTGGCACGAGGGAGAGAGAAAGCTGACACCTCTAGCGAGCGAGCAAGACCTGTGAAGGAGAAAAGGGATAACAGAAGTTGAAAGCTAGGAACAACTTCTGCTGCTGGGAGACGTTACAGAACATATCGTTCGCGAATTATAAAACGTCTAACTGTCTCCTCGCATTCTTGAATCTCTCTTCTACGGGGGCCTCTTGTAGTGTCTCAAAATTTGTCCTTTCCTTTGTAATATCTGTTAATTTATTATTTAATGGTTGTTGCGCGTCTAATGGGATGGGAGCTCAGAAGAGCATCCATGCTGGTAAAGGTTAGTGATGTTCAAGCCTTTCATTTCACGCAATGAATTACAAAATCTCTCTTCTGTGCATTACTGTTTCTCCCCTTTCCGCTCATAATTTCTTTAATCTGTTTTGAGTGTTTAACAGCAAAGATTGACGTTAATGTTGATTTCACCCATAAGCTATGCGCTTCCTTGATGTTCCCCACCCTCAGGTGTTTGCTGAATTCAGGCTTTTAACGCCCAATCCGATCTATATTTTCTTTACTTGCATTTATTTAAGTGACATATCTTACTAGTTATTTTGGTTTTTTTTTTTTTTTTTTCTAGCAGGAGTTCCGGCAGTCCGCTTTCACTTATAATTGGGAGGTAAAAATCTCATTTTGCTTCTTGTAATGGAGTCCTTTTTGGGTGAAAAAGTTTAAGATTTGAGAACGGGGTGTTATACGTAATGCTGAGGAGATGGGTTATTTTACTATTATTAGTTTTCCAGAACAGTGTAATGACTAGTTTAACTTTTTTTCTTGTTAGTCTTTGCATCAAACACCCAAACCTATTTGGAGGAAGCGAGAAGCTTGATGTTTCGTGGGATAAGGGTCTATATGATTCAAGTATCTTGGTTGCTTACAGAAGGCCACGACCTGAGTGGCTAGCTCAGCAGTCTTTTGTTATACAGGTTTACAATCTGCCTTTTTTAATTATTATTTTATATGGTATGAAGACAATGCCATGGCAAACCATACAATATTTATGACTTTTTTCTGTAACTTTCTGTGTCTTCTAGAGAGATCAAGCTAAAGTAATTAAGCTAGTTAATCATTGCAACACAGAATTTTTGGTTCAAAATAATAGATTATTCCTAAATTATATTTCTTTTTACCTGTTGTCCTCTCCCAGCATTCTCTTTCACCTGAGATTGGAATCCATGGTATACCTGTAGAGAACTTCTCCCGTTCAGGAAGTGCAGGTGTAAATTTATCTCGATTCTCTGTGGGTTTGGAACTGAATGAACCACCAAGTTCAAAATGGAGCAGCACAACCAGCATAAAATTTGAGGTTCAGTTAGATATTTTCATGAATTCTCACAATATTTTCTTGCTTTTCAGCCATTTACAACTCTTGATTTACTGATAGGCAAAGTAGAAACTAATTATTGAAAACCATGCAGCATGTTCGTCCAATGAATGATGATGGTCGTTCTATAAATAGAGATTATGAAGGGTTTCCTTTGACTTGCAGGTAATGAGGGCTTCTAGTATTCTAGTTATAAAACTGTTGGACTGATTTTGACCATATGATGTAAAATACTTGTTGCAGTGGCAATTTGCATGACAGTATGGTAGTGTTAAAGCAAGAATCTCGATATGCAAAGGCTAATGATCATAGCTTTTTACAAGTAATAAGATATTTTTCTACTTATTATATGTTTAACGTGAGAGTCTAGTTGTCTATGTCTTCCACTGACTTAAAGCTTGTCTCTTTCTCAGTTTAATCTTCAAATAGAGCAAGGTATTCCAGTCATTTCTAAGTGGCTAATCTTCAATCGGTTTAAGTTTGCTGCTTCAAAAGGAATCAAACTTGGACCAGCATTTCTTTTAACAAGGTTAGCATTCTCTGGCAGTTTAAATAATTGCTATCCTTTTATGTAACGTAGTTAAGAGGCAAGGAGAAATTAGAAGGGATATTAGAAAACATAAAGTGTGATATCAACCATAAAAATGGTGAATGGGTGCTTTGTGAGACATAGATTCGTCATGAAATTGTGAAATTATTGATTATCCAATGGAAATTATACCACATAGTAGGAACTAGGGGCTAAAGACAAGGTATTATGCTAAATTAATTAGGGAATATCCATGTGGAGCTGGAATAAATTTATAATACAATAATGCACTAATGTGGAGAGTCAGATATCTGACAAAAATTTATGACTTTATCAATCCCAATTTTGAATTGACATATGATTCTGTTCTTTCCAAATTTTCCTCCTGTTGAGTGATAAAAATATAACTATGGGATTATATCCTTTTTCCACTGTCATCCTTACCTTTCCCTTTGACAGCCTTACAGGTGGTTCCATTGTTGGGGACATGGCTCCTTACCAAGCATTTGCCATTGGAGGGCTTGGGAGTGTACGTGGGTATGGTGAAGGAGCAGTTGGATCAGGGCGATCATGTCTGGTGGCTAATAGTGAATTGACACTTCCTTTGGTAAGTGTAAGCTTTATATAGTGTGAAATTTGACAGGGTTTATGTCTTTATATTCTTAAAATATTTTTATACTGCTAAACTATTCTTTCTTTTGCAAAGAACTTGCTTACTTTATTGCATTTAAAGTGCTACTATGCCTGATTCCCCTTATTCTCCTTTTTTTGCTGGAGCCTGCCTGATCCCATGTTCTAAGTTCTAGTTGAAAAATGCTTTTACAATTTTAAATGTTGAAATATCTTACATCCCTGATTGTAATGAACAGTTAGCATGTGTAGGATTATGGAAAATTTTGGGGGAAGGCGCGGGGGCGGGGAGGAATTACATATGTATAGAATTTCAGCATGTGTAGGAATATATATCCTCATTTGACAGAGACTGATGGAATATTATATCTGGCTGTCTTTGATCCATTGTACATGTAACATATGCAAATGATTAAATTGACTGGTGTCCGTAACCCCTTCTCTGGTTTCTGATTTGTGCTTCAGTTGTTGTGGCATTATGGCCTCAAAGTCTTGCCGCTTATAGCCATATTGCCCTTGATAAATTAAGAATTTTAAGATTGTTGCTCTCATATAAGTTTCCAGTTTTCTCCGTATGACAGTCAAAAAGAGATCTATATTTTGCTTGACAGCTTTTGGAATTGTAATTCTGCCTTTGTATCAAATTCAGCCCTCTTACTATGGTACCATGAGTTAAATTATAGAAATATTCCTTATCAAATGATTATATTTGATTGAAATATCTAATATTCCTGAGTTCTGTCGTTTAGCTGTTCCTATAGCTATATATATAATTCATGAAATAACTTCATTTGTTTCACTACAAATTATTCGCGTCTTTCCGTTTTCCATTACAAACACATGCATTAAATACCTGCATGTTACACATATATCTTTTGACTTTATCACATTTATTGTCAAATTGCAATGCCATTTACTAAACTACTTGATGCCTCCCTTGCTATAGAATAAGATGTTGGAAGCGGCAATTTTCTTGGATTGTGGAACTGACTTGGGATCAGGTCATCTTGTACCTGGTAAGTAATATTTTTCTGCTTAGGATTCTTGAGTTACCTGTAAACATACCTTCTAATGAATTTCCAACTGTACTTGCCCTGATTTTGTAACTAATTCTTTTATAAATGCATTATACTGTTAAATGAATACTATTAAATGTTAATTTGGGGGGTTGAATTCTGCTAGGCTGGTAAAAACCTTGAAAAAAAAAAAAAAGCCTTTTACCACTAGGCTGGTAAGAACCTTTATCTTTGGTAAAAGGTTTGGTCCTCAATTCTTTGAAGACATCAAGGAGACTTTATGAGCTAAACTTATTGGCAATTTTAACTAAAGCTATTTGTTCTGTTATAAGTTCCCTACATAGGAGTCCTTCCAAATTTTGTTTGTTTCATTGTTAAATGGAAGTTGAGCACCAAATATAAAATATCAGCGAATTTCTCTGTGCATAATAACCTACTCTGTTTAGGCCATATATCTTGATTAGTGTAAGCTTATCTGTTACTGTGGTCACAAACAATGACTGGTGGGCAAAATCTGATTAAAGTATTGTTATAAATGAAGAACCTGCAAAAGTGGTCAACTTCCTAAAATAGGAGTTCTTTTTTCAAATTTTGCTTGTTTCCTGCTTGTTAAATGGAAGTTGAGCACCAAATATAAAATATCAGCAAACTTTTCTGTGTGTAATAACCTAATCTGTTTAGGCCATATATCTTGATTGGTGTACCTAAAAAAGCTTATCTGTTACTGTTGTCACAAACAATGACTAGTGGGTAAAACCTGATTATAGTTATAAATGAAGAGCCTGGAAATGTTTAGCTGATTGCAATTCGAAGATTCTTAAGTGCGGAACGTTTTGTAAACAAAAGCATTGCATACATAATTATACTAATCTGAAATGTGGTCTGGGTTGAACTTAGAGTCATCACAACAACTTCAACTCTGTGTAATTTTGGATTTGAACTCTTTTGTGGTCATGGGCATGCATTCCAGCCTTCCAGGCCTTCCCTTCATTAATGCACTATTTACTTAAAGCTCTGTTCTATAAATTTGATGAAGAGAAAAGGTAGCCTGGGGTGGGGGCCACCACAGAATTGTGAATTTAATGATTCGTATCCTGTGTTAGTCTTGTAGTCTTGTGGTATTAACGTAGCAGGAAGCCTTGTCTCTTGGAACCATTTTGTATTCAAAAATAAAATACAAGAAAGCTAGAGCTAGACCATATTTATAAGAAATAACTGTTACGCATTATTTAGTTTCAACCAGATGTGGGTCACATAAAAGCGTATCCTTTAATGCAAAACTTGATCCAGAATCTGCCATTCTTTTCAGTTTTACTTAGTTTTTAATACACAGATTATTTTAAGGCTGGGTAGTAATTGATTTCCATAACTTCTGGTTTGTCTTGTTCTGTTGTAAAACAGTTCTACATGATCATGTTTGTTGCTTCATCCCATATTCATGCTAATTTGACTGTGATATCATGTGTTAATCACTTGGAAATTCAGGATATCCATCCTTGAGGCAGGGCAAACCAGGATCTGGTATTGGATTGGGATATGGACTTCGTTTTAAATCACAGTGTGGTCACTTCCAAGTAGATTATGCCATTAATGCATTTCAACAGAGAACTCTCTATTTTGGCCTCAGCAACCTTGCTTCATGACATGCTTAAACCCAGGAGATTGCAGCCATTGGCCTCTTCCTGTTCGTGCTATACTTTCCCGTCCCCTTATTCAAATCTGATGAAGTCCAATGGGAGATGGAATGCTGAAGCTACAGAAGCTTGTGCTGTTTCATCTTGAGATGGGCCTCATCAACTTTAAAAATTGCATTCTCTATATTTTTTAACACCACAATAAATTGTGTAGAGTAATTGTTAGTGCATTATTTTCCCTTACAATACATGATAGTTGAAAATTTTCTACATTATCTTTGGTGTAAGATTTTTTGTTAGGTTGAAAGATTTAGTTATTAGATTATCTAATGAAAACATAGAACATGGAATATTTTTAAAAAAGACCCAATTATATGAAATGGAGTTGTGAAAAACATCAATTTAACATATTTTAATTAGAGAATTTGATAACAAAAATATAAAATTTATTTAAAGTTATGGAAATGAAAAAAAAATCTTTTTCATCTTGATTTTCATCCCTAATTCCCTATTCCTAAATCTGCTTTGAGAGAATTTTCTCCCTTGTCCTTGTCTTAATGAAAGTAAGGGTCTCTTTGAGGAGGTGGTGAATGGAGTGGAAGGAAAGAAAAGAGAAAGGAATTTAATAATTTTTTTTGTTAAAAATTTTTAAAATTTTGGAGGAAGAGAAATTAAAAAATTTATGTTAATTTTATTTATTATTTATTTTTATTAATTTTAATTATTTTAAATTGGGAGAGGAACCAACTAAAAGGATGAAAAATCATCATTTAAGGTTTGTTTGGGAGGAAAAAAAGGGAATGAAATAAAAGAGAATGTAATAATATTTTTTTGTGTGATTTTTAAAATTTAAAAAAATTAAAAAATTTTATATTAATTTTTTATACTAATTTTAATTATTTTAAATTAAAAAATTTTTAAAAATTCAAAAGAAAGAGAAAATATTACTTAAGATTTTCTTTTCTTTCAATTTCTTTCTTTTCCTTCCTGACTCCGTTCCCACACACCGTTAACTTTTCTTCTCTTCTCTTTGCTTTCTCTTCAATTCCTTTCCTTTTACTCCTCCTTATTCCCAAACAAACTTCAATCTCCAAATCTAGTCTTCAAAGGAGACAATTTTATGGAGAATCCTGGATATGGGAATTTTTTTTTACTTTCCTAATTTCTATTTTGGTATCATGCTTAAACCCAGGAGGTTGCATATACTTTCTCATCCCTTATAAGCTGATCAAGTCCGATGGCATATGGAATGTTGAAGCTATAGAAGCTTGATCTGTTTCATCTTAAGTTGGGGGTCTCATGAACATTAAAAATTGCATTATCTATTTTTTTTTTTACTCCACAATAACTTATGTTTTGGAGAATACATGATAGTTGAAAATTTTTACCACTTTTTTGGTGTAAGATTTCTTATCAATGATCAAAGACAGATTGATCATTTACTGTAAAATGTGTTCAATCCAAAAGAGATACGGTGTGTTCAATTCTAGCTTGCCAATATCTCAACACCTCTCTCCTCCTCTTCCTTCTCTAATTTCATCACAAAAATTTGGGGATTAGGTTTTTTAAATATTATAACATATCTAATGCAATCTAAGACTATGTAACATCCTATCCTACTTAGCTGGCCTCTCATATAATACCGAGATATATGTTTTGAGCTGAAATTGCATGTCTCCACCTCGCTCCTAAACTTCAATTATTTTTCAGTCAAACTCTGAAAGTAAAGACCCAAACAGGAGGGCAATGCCATGTTTATCATGAGGACGTGTTTGGAGGTTTAGGTTGTTGGATCAGATTCTTGTGCTACCGAAGACGATTATTATTATGGTTAATTATGTGAATGATTGTCTCAATTGTTTCGTTTGCTTGTGTTTCCGGGAAGGTGAACGCCACTCGTACGACAATATGGTGGCCAGCATTTCTTTCATGCCACGCAATTCTTGGCCTAAAAATTACGAAGCACACGACAATGTGCTTTTGTTGGAGAGTTTCATTCAGCAAACGACGACCAAAGGCACATGACATCGAGTTTTTGGCTTCTTGTATATGGACATTAATATTTTTAATTTATTGAAAGACAAAAATTAATATCATAGAGCCCATGCGATTCATGATAATTAAAAGAAAGACACAAAAATAGATGGGTCCAAATCATGGTACTAAAACATTAGGTGGCCGTGTTAAGTTAGAGCATATTCTGGCTAACAGATGCTAATAAATTTATAATTAAAAAATATTGACACTTCAAAAACATTTAATATGTGATTTATGAGAAAATATTCATGTTTTTAAGTGGGGCTTGAGAGGGATATTAAAATTTGGCGGAAAGTTGATAACTTTCCCTTTTATGCTCTTTTTGTTTTTGTTCCTTCTCCACTTATCAATTAGTGTCGGTAGATTAAAGTAATCCACTATATTAATAAGCTCGTAAACCTAAGTCACATAAACACCCCTTGTCTCACCATCAATCACCTAATAAAGATAAAAATGTGATCACCGTGCATTGATAATATTCTAAATTTTAATTTTAGTTTGGGTTGATGGAGTTGACAGATAAACTACCATATCTATCTCTTTAATCATTTTAGCCGATGGACTATTGCTAGTAACGAGGTTGAGAACTTAAGATACTATTTTTGGTACGTACATATGTGGCAGCTGTTGGGAAAAAAATAAAAGAAATTTACCAGAATCATCACACCTAACTGTGTTGACAGATCGTACTGCTATGTACTTAATCCGAGATCTACACCTTAAATACTATTAATCTTCGTTTTAATACTATCAACTTTAATAAAATACGCTGACAATACCATAGGATTCTTAATTTTCTATTCAGAAAGAGAAAAAACCAGCACCGACACCGACAGCTTGAAATTTGTCGCAAGCGAAAATGTCCACTGATTGCGGTTTCCAAGTCAGGGTCATCCCTTTCCCTCAACTTTCAAACAGCCCTCCAATCATTTGTGTAGCTCCACCAAGGGAGATTATTTCAAGAACCACGTTAAGAGGGCGAAGTTTAGTAAAGATTTTTTTTTTTGTATTTTTAAAATTTTTAATAGTTAATTTTATTTTTAAAATTTTGATTTGTAATTAATTTTATCTTATAATTTAATTTTATTTAAATTATTAATAAAAATAAAAATATTATATTATATTTAAAAAAATATAAAATTGTTAATAAAATAGTTCAAATTAAATATAAAATATTTATTGAATAATTTATTTTTTATTTTAAATAGTGATTGAGTGAAAATAAAAATATTATAATTTAAAAATACATATTATTATTTAATGTTTAAATATTTTTTAAAATTTTATTTATATTCTTAAAATTTATTATCAAATGTCATTCATTATTTTTAATTAATAATTTGATTAAAAAATAAAATTAAATATCAATGTAAAATTTAAAGACATAAAATATTTTTTTTTATTAAAATATTATATTTATTATATTTATATTATTTTCATTAATTTAATTTACCAAAATGATTTTCTCCCCACCAAGCATTCCCATAGGAAAAGAATCGAATCTTGTTCCTCCTTTTTTATGTCTGAAGTCACTGAACTTTCCTAGTTGATACTTGACGCAAGACTTCATCCAGTTGATTCCTTTCTTTTCTTACCACATAAATTGCCTATCACTAATAGTCTAATACATTGAAACTCACTCCACTATCTCTCACTTTCCATTGAGATTTGGGATACATAAATAAATAGAAAATTCCAAAAAGAACAAAAGGAAAGAAAAAGGAGGAAATGGAAAGTGATAAAGAGAACAAAGTGCTAAGCCAGTGGATCGAATTGGCCAAACTTCGGCAAAGCTTACAATTTTCTTTTTGAAGTCACTGCTCCTTTTTGTCGCCCCTAATAAAATGGTGCATTGCTGTCCTTTCATCAATGTTTTACACTAGTTAACCTGTACAAGAGCAAATACTACTCTCATTCATTTTTTCCCATTCTTCCCGTACACTAAGTTATAAATCAGTAATTATTGAAACTCACGCATTGATAGTAAAACAAAAGTATGAATCAGTATAAACAACTGAGGGTGCAAGTGTAGAGGAAAAGGGTGTGAGTGAGAGTAATACTACTCTAAAAAACATCTCACAAAACACCACATGACTTGCACCGTCTTCTACAGCAACTCTTAAGCACTAAAGCAGTAAGGCATTTCCTTATATTAACTATTACACACTTGAATGATGCACCCGCCTTTCGACTGAACTCACGCAGATGTCTACCTCTTTCTTTGCTCCCTCCTTTGATTATATCTTGAATCTCTCAGTTGAGTGTTCTGGGTTATATAGTTTGTGGGCTGTTCATGTCTCTTCAAACCATATACCCCACCTCAAACTACTGCAACAGTATGCTATCGCCGTACAAATCTCTTCACTGACCTTTTCACCTGTGGAACAAGAATTCATTCAACTTAGCTAAATCGCAGAATCTCATAAAAATTTAACAGACATCTGAACATAATATGATTGCAAAGTGCCTGATGTGTGTGAAAATTTTTGGACATGGAACAGGGTAATTAAAACATAATGCACAAAAAACCCGAACAGGCAATGCCATGCAGAGTACTTCTACTTAGATTCACATAGGGTTGGTTTGAATTAATTAGCACCACCTCTGGTCTTCGTCAAAGAAAACCAAAAATAAGCGCACCATATTTTGACATTCACAATGGAAAATGTTCACAATCCCACCATAAAGCATGAATAGCACAAACGCCAAAAGCAGTCATACAGTTCATAAGAAAGAGAGAATCTCATTCCCAGTGAAAACTATCGCACTTAATATACTAAAAAGCAGCTTCCTAACCACTCCAAATTTCAACATCCTCTCGACTTTCGATTACTTTTCTTTCCAACTTCTGTACAAGAATTTAAGATATCTAGGAATATTTTAGCAATACGAACAAAAAGAACGATAGCCAATGTTAGTGGAGAATTGGAAAAGGCACAAAGTATCTAGCCCTGATTCCAATACCTAAATGCTGAAAAGAGCAAATTGACAGAGACTTATTCGAAGAGTGAAGTTTGAAGCTTTTAACCGCCCTAACATCTCAGCAACATCTTGGCACCAACAAGATTACCAACTGAATAAATAAAAGGAAAAAAAAAAAAGAGATAGTAAAATCACTTACCAAAAGCAGATTTTAATCCTTGAAAATGACCGATTTAGCTATACGCATCAAGGGCTGCAAGCAATCAGGGGTAAATTTTCGGGCAAACAAATAAGAATCTGACTGATTTGATTCTCGCAGTCGATGAACGAGCTCTGGTGATACTTGGGCAGGCCGGTACGTATAAGGGTGCCCATTCACTGTACCAGTCCAATTAACTCGAGTTAGCGTGTATTTCGTGCAACCATCAGGATCCGCCATTGATAACAACGTGGGAAAATAATGTTCTTCTGGGTAGCACTCGTCGTCTCTGTAACATGGTAACTTGAATTTCCTCCATAGGGCCCGATCTTTAATCACCATCAATGCATGCTGTCGTGTGAGCGTGAAAAACTGAGATCCGACGCGGAATTGTTCGAAGGACACCTCCGGCATCATCACAAATCGACCTCTAGCAATGTATCGCTTCCAAAGAATAGGCTCATTGGAAAGAACCTCAATGAAACTCATGTACCTCTGCCGAACACCCAAGCGAGACAACTCGGAATTGGACTCGCGGGAAGTCAGATCGAAAGTTGGGGATACAAATAAGGAACGATAGACATATCTGAAAGAATGAAGAGGGATACAGTACTGGGAGAGGACAGCAAAGTACACATTGGCGGGGTCGTCAAGGAGAGCGGTTGCCAGCAGCCGGCGCGTGGCAGAGATGAGAGTGGGAGAGGCACGGAAGGTTCGCTTCGCTGGGATGAATCGTCCTCGGAAAACACCGGTAATGGGGCGCGTGACGTTCACGGAGGGATCGGCATGGACGTAGATGTTATACAAATTGGTGGGAGTGCCCTCGAAGAAGAGATCCCAGAGAGGAGCGAAATGTAGGTCAGAGTTTGTGAGGAAGAGAAAGGCAACCTTGAGTTTCGGGTTTTTGGAGGAAGAGAGACGGAAAAATTTCGAGGGATTGTTTGGGTTGTTGTTGGATGAGGAGGAGGAGGACTGAGCGGCGGCGTGATTGAAGAGAGAGAGATCATCAAGTTCGTCGTCGAGGGAAATCGGAACGGAGGTGTGGCGAGGGGGGAGGATACGAGGGGCGACGAAGAAGACGATTGGAAGAGAGAGGAAGAGAAAGAAAGTGAGTAGAAATGGGTTTGAGAACATTGAACCAGGAACAATCCTCAGGAATAAAAGAAATGGAAGAGAAAACGTGAAACTCGAGTGGAGAGAGTGTGGGATGAATGGCGTGGAAGAGCGGGAAATTTGGGCAGAAACTAGAAAGTGTGAAAGAGAGTGAAAGCAGAAGGGTTTGGAAATCGAGAGATTGGATTGGGTTTTGGGGGTAAGCGGAGAATTAGGGTTTGAGAGGAGGAGGGAAAGAGGGTAGAGAGGGAGGGAGGGAGGGAAGAGGGAAGGTGTGAGGAGTAGAGTGGAGTGAGAAAAAAGAGCATTGGGGGCTTCCGTGAAAGAGCGAAAGAAAGGGAAAAAAGGAAGGAGAGAAGTGATAAGGGCAGAAAATGATGAATCTGATGATGGGGACACGATCACCGAAATGACATCACGGAGGCATGTGGTTGAGGCTGCTTATTTTGTCGTCATGTTGGACGCCGTAACTGGACCCCTTGCTGTGCCACGAGTAACGCCGTTTTGGTTTTTGACAATTCAAACTTTGAAGTTTGAACTGCAAACTACCAAAGTATAAATGCACTGAACTCTCTTTTTTTTTTTTTTTAGAAAAATGAATTTATCATTTTTTCAGAATAAGAGTGAAAAAATCCGAGTTAACAATAATATAACCATAACATGGAAATAATAATAATAATAATAATAACCCTAAGTATTTAGTTGCATCTTTGTTGGCCCAAAAAAAAAAAGGAAATTTGTTTTTGACAGTTGGAATAACAAGCAAACATAATTAGAGTTGGAGCCCAACCCAACTAAGAGGATGTTTTGTGTTTGAGCCCAACCCAAACTCAGGGTGAAGTAGTGAGAGATGAAGGAAAAAAAAATTAAAGTAGAATCTAATTAATACAAGATGAGTTTCTAATATATCTCTATGTTTTTTATTTTTCTCCGTTCACTTTACTACTTTTTCACCTTTTTTTTTTAATTTTAGAGAATTTAAACCTAACAATTTTTTGATTCTACTATCAGGTTTCGCAATCACAACAAAGCTCCAATCTAACAAATGGTAAAGAATGAGAAAGAGTGAACAAGGAGATGAAGAAAATTTATGACTAAATTATTTTTTTCATCTTAAAAAAACATATTTTATTTTATTTTAATTTTAAAAAAATAAAAATTATGAAATTTGTTTTTTAAAAATCTAATTATGATCAATTTAATGTATATGTTAGTGTCAGTAACATGAGTTTAATAAAAAGGAGTAATGTGGTACTAACATTTTGATAATTGTTAGTATCATATCAAACTTTTCGTTAAAATGACATCTATGTAATTAATTATAAGGATTAAATTAGTTATAGTTATATTTTTTAAAAAATAAAATTGATAATTTTTATTTTTTAAATTAAATTTAGATAAAATATATTTTTAATAATTAAAACAATAATTTATTCAAAATTTAATGACAAAAAAGCTCAATGTTCGTATTATTTCATTTTTAATGGTAAGAGGCAAGAGTATTAGTCTTTTAGATTTTTTTTGTGTTTTTAAAAATTTATAAATTTATTTGAAAACATACATAAAAATAGGATTTTGAATTCTTTATCTAAATTATAATGACAATGTAATCTTTTAATTATTAATATTTAAAATTATATATTATATAATATAAAATATAAAATAAAATATATGACATGAGAAAGTTGATGAAAAAATATAAAAATAATAAAAATTTATAATAAAAAGTAAAAATTAATTTTTTTTTTTCAAAATATAATGATACTCATCATCTTTTGCGTGCATTTAAATTCACTTGTCCACTTTTTTGATAGAGATGACAAGTTTTTCACGTTATATTCGGTTCATGATATAAATTACACTTAAAATTTGTTCTTAACACATATTATGAACAAAATATTCTCTTATTAATTAATACTTATATAATAGATTAACATGAAAAAAAAACCCCTCTTAACTTAAGGTTGCACAATTTATCTATATTAACTTTAAAAATTGACAAAAAAAAACTCATTTATTATACATTCAATTTATGCATATATGTTTAATTCATAATATATATTTTTATCCAATCACATGTCTACACAAATTGGGAAAATATTTTGCACAAAATTTAAACTTAAAGATATATATATATATATGTCATATAAAATTAAAACTTTAAGGAATCTTTTATCCCTTCTAAAGTCAAATAGAATAACCTAGAATAAACTATACAATTCTTTAAGTTTAAGTTCTTTTTTGTTTTTTGCATTTTAACATATAAAATATGACAAGTATCAAATATTGGATTAATCAGTATACATAGAATACGTTAAGTTTACGGTTTTAAATATAAATTGAATAATATATAAATAAAAGTTTAGCCACAGGATATGATGAGGTTATGGATTATTCGGAGGTTCAAATTCTTTGTGAGGTATTAAAAAAGTTTAATATATATATTTTTATTAAAATATATGTTTAATAAAAAATATTATCTTGCAAAATATTTTAATTTGCAAAAAATATAAATACTTCTAAAATAAAAACAATACCATATAATTTTAGTATTTATAGCTAGATATAAAAAAAATTACTTACTCTTTACTTCATAAAATACTATATTTTTTTTATCAAATTAATTATAAATAAAATTTTAAATACAGGACCTATATTTGAAAAAAAAATAATAATAATATGAGAGCTATTTTTTGGGATCTCAATCATTTGCATTTAAAAAATGATAAATTTTTATTACATTAATATAATGATAAAAAAATATTTAGTTTATAATTATAGATATTTATTAGTATGTATTTCTTATTTTTCTTTTTATCTTTTTAAATATAGAGAAATGCATATTTTGATCATTTATATTTAATAAATGATGCATTTATCTATATTTAGATAAAGATTGAAAGAAAAATAAAATAAGAGATTCACATTGATAATGACCTTCTCTAAATGTATTAGAGACCAAATAATTATTTTTTTTATTTTCTTCTAATATAGAAAAATATACTATTTTTTAAATATAAAATATTCAAACTTATAAATATATCATTTTTCAGATATCAATGGTAAAAAATTTATCCTTTTTGCCTTACACTAAAAAGAGAGAAATCTTTTTTATAAGCAATTATTGTGCATCTATTAACATTATTAAATTTGAGAATTTAAATAAACTGGTGAAAGGAGAATAAACTCGACTCTAAACTCATATGAGTTTACTTATATCAATAAGTAATTATTAAAATTATATATTTTTTTATTGTAATTAATATAAAAAAGTAAATATTTAAATATAATTTATACATAAATATTGAATATAAATTTATTCAAACTAAAGCTTTATATTCATAATTTATGTATTCATTAAGAATTTAATTATTTATTTATTTTTTTAGTTTGAACAATCAAATTTTATTATTTTTTTAATAAAGAGGACTTTGGTTGGTGGACTTCATTAAAAATTAAAGAAGGTGAACAAAATATTTTTTTTCTTATGAGTTTAGCAAGAGTCTATACATTTTTAAATTTAATAAGTAGACATAAATTCATAAAGTTTAAGAATTAACTAAAAAGTTTAATAAGAAAAAATTAGAAGGACTTCCCATTGGTTAATTTTATTTTCTAAAATTTATTTCTCTCTCTTCTTTAAGAAGAGAGAAATTGAGTAAATAAATATTGTGCTCTCAGGTTAATTTGACAAAAAGGTGACAAAAATAACTTGTTGTAAGTTTTAAAAATTTGGGTTAAGTCAGGTTGATTTATTTTTTAAATAGTTAATAATAAGTCAATTTAACTTATTTTATAGTAGATTGATAAGATCAATGGATCAACATGTCATCTCACTTTAAAAAAATAATTTATTTTATATTTTTAGTTATAGTTTATAAATATTTAAATTATTTTTAAGGTTTTTGTTTTAGTAATTTTAATAAATTATTGATATATATAATTAATTTATTATTTTTGAATTAATTGATGTTTGTATGATATTATATTAGCTATTTCAAAAAAATATAATTAAAAATTTAATAATTTAGTCTAAATGTAATTCTTATAAAGTTTATGAACTTTACATCACACCAAATTTAATTCTAAAAAATTAATATTTAATATTATAATGATATCATATAATCTTAAAAAAATAAATTTTAATTACAACAAACAAAATTTAAATTTATTTAAAAAAAATGTAAAAAAAGAGTTACGAGTAATTTGACTCAAATTTGTTAATTTGATCCTTTTTTTAGTTAATTTTTTATTATCTCAATCTACCATTAAACGACTCGTTTTGTCGGTTATACTAACAATAATGGTACATATAATAAAAAGTATCGAAGCCCTTAATTATTTTTATTACATGTACATTGTATGCGGGCTAAAAATTTTCCTCTTTGTAAATCTGCGAAGGATCTAGAAGAATATCCTTGGCACACAGCCAATGGTTCACGCATTCTCCAGGGCAAAAAAAAATAAAATTCTAGACCCTTCTGTGCCACATAAAAAAATTTCAGGTTTAATCTCAGCCGTCCACTGAGCCCTATTTCTAAGGAATTAATCTTGTGTATATATATAAATATATAAACACAAGGCTGACAATTTCGAAGGTACGGTGCTTCATCTTTTGTAAGAGTTTTTTTTCTCGCTCGCGACTCAGATCTGTAGCATCTGCTGTAGCAGAGGGTACACGGAACCTCTGCTAATTTTGAGGGTTTCTTGGTGGATCTGCCTCTGTTGTAAAAGAAAGAAGTAAAAATGTTTGGGAGGGCACCGAAAAAAAGTGATAACACCAGGTACTATGAGATCCTTGGCGTCTCGAAGAACGCTTCCCAGGATGATTTGAAGAAGGCATACAAGAAAGCCGCCATAAAAAATCATCCTGACAAGGGCGGTGATCCCGAGAAGGTAAATTTTTACATTTCTGTTTGATATGTGATTCTAAGTGGGGTTTCAATTTCATATTTGCATACGGATGACCCGATTTTTAGATATTCAGTCGAAGCTGAGATTTTCTCTGTGTAAGAATTTGATGTTTCTGAATTACTTTTATTGCTGTTCTATGTAATTGTCATTTGTTTTTGTCTTTTCGGTTGTGGTGATCAATTATGTATGCAACAATTTTTGGCGGCTAAGGAAAGACGTCAGAGAGAGAGAGATTGTATGGATTGATTGACCTATTGATGGATGTTGTTTCCATGATATTGAATTTGAAAAACAACTATCAAGTTCGGTTCTGTTATGTCTTAATTGTGGAAGGAATCAAAGTAGTATTTAATTGGCAATTTGCTTTCTGATTCTACGTTCGTAGCTGCTGTTATATCCTCCAAGTTATTTTTTGATATGATGCTTTCTTGCTTAGTTAATCCTGTAGATCTTTACGTAGCTCAGAGAGTCCCAGTTTAAGTTACTTGTACCTTGTATGTAAGATTGCTGAAGCAAATAGACGTGCCTTGACGTTTTTGTTTGTTTTTGCTGTAGTTCAAAGAGCTGGCCCAAGCTTATGAGGTTCTGAGTGACCCTGAGAAACGTGAGATATATGATCAATATGGTGAAGATGCACTTAAAGAAGGAATGGGAGGAGGTGGTGGTGGGCACGACCCGTTTGACATCTTCCAGTCTTTCTTTGGTGGGAGTCCATTTGGAGGTATAATGAAATACTTTTAGACTTTGATTGGGAGAATTATTTTTGGGATAGAGTGGGGTGGATTGAACAATTTAACCATTGATTTGATATTTAAAAGCTAATGCAGTGGGTGGAAGAGGATTGTCTGTAAATTATCCATACTCATTTAACATCTTATTTTTCAAATTCCTCCAAACTGGATTCTTTATTATATTATATTTTATCTTTGATCCCTTTTTGCTTGTTCATTTCTTTTTATTAAGGGTGATATCACAGAAGTAATATGTTGACAACCCTGGCCTTTAAACTCACTAATCTCTTTGAGTAATTTTGCAATGTTCAATTAGTGGAAGTGGGATATCATCAATAAGCAGCTAATCAATTGATTTGATTCTTCCTCTCTACTTTTTCTTCAAAACTCTCGCACCTAAATTGCGTTGTTTGTGTTGAGAAAAATTTTGAGAGCTGAAAATGAATTTTGGAATACGTGCGAACAGGTGGTAGCAGTAGAGGAAGGAGGCAGAGAAGGGGAGAAGATGTGGTTCATCCCCTGAAGGTCTCTTTGGAGGACCTCTACCTTGGAACTTCTAAGAAGCTCTCCCTCTCACGCAATGTCTTATGCTCAAAATGCAATGGGTTTGTATCATGCCACTGGGGTTTATTCTTGGCCAATTATTTGCCCTGTTTTAACGTTAGGATCTCTTACTTAAATAATTGTTCCTTCATAATTATAGGAAAGGGTCCAAATCTGGCGCCTCCATGAAGTGTGCTGGTTGTCAAGGAACTGGTATGAAGGTTTCTATTAGGCATCTCGGTCCCTCTATGATACAGCAAATGCAGCATCCTTGCAACGAGTGTAAGGGTACTGGAGAAACTATCAATGACAGAGACCGCTGCCCTCAGTGCAAAGGAGAGAAGGTTGTCCAGGAGAAGAAAGTTCTTGAAGTTATTGTGGAGAAGGGAATGCAGAATGGACAGAAAATTACATTCCCTGGTGAAGCTGATGAAGCGGTATGCTGAAAACCTTGTGCTATAGTAATATCATGAGCTGTGGGAATTATACAATTAAAACTGACTCTTAGCTGTTTGTGCTTTGCAGCCAGATACAATAACAGGGGATATAGTGTTTGTGCTTCAGCAGAAGGAACATCCTAAGTTCAGGAGAAAGGGTGAAGACCTTTTCGTAGAGCACACTTTGTCCCTTACTGAGGCTTTATGTGGCTTCCAGTTTGTGCTGACTCACTTGGATGGCAGGCAGCTCCTTATCAAATCAAACCCAGGGGAAGTTGTGAAGCCTGGTATGTATCTGATTTGGTTTTTATGTGCCTCTCTATGTTGCAATTATGGTGGGTGATTGAAAATGACGATCTTTTCTACGCTACATATGCAGACTCGTACAAGGCAATTAATGACGAAGGAATGCCAATGTACCAGAGGCCTTTTATGAAGGGAAAGCTCTACATTCACTTTACTGTGGACTTCCCTGATTCTCTGAGCCCTGATCAAGTCAAGGCTTTGGAGGCTGTTCTGCCTGCTAGGCATTCATCAAAGTTGACAGATATGGAGCTGGACGAGTGCGAGGAGACTACACTTCATGATGTCAATATTGAGGAGGAGATGAGGAGGAAGCAGCAAGCACAGCAGGAGGCATACGACGAGGATGAGGATATGCATGGTGGTCCTCAGAGAGTCCAATGCGCTCAGCAGTAATGTGGTTGTGGGACTATAATCAAAGATATGAATGATGACGATGAAGTTCTTCAGTCATAACGCGGACTAAATATAAGTAGTTATTGTTTAAGGATTTTGAAATAGTAAACAGAGTAATTCAAGCATTTATTGTTTTAGGAAACATTTCTATTCTGACACTTCTAATATACTGTATTTTGTGTCATAAAGTCTGTATCCCATTTCTTTCTCAGTTCTCAGTTACAAGCCATATCAGTTGTTTGCATCTAAGTCTTTATAAAAATGGCGTGGAAATAACCCTCGCAAGCCCATATAGGCAAGAAAAACAGAGCATCATTGATATTCAAAATTAAATTTTAAAAATATTAATACGTACTAAAGAATATGCCCCACTAATTTTTTAAATCCTATGTACCTAAACATCATTCTATTACTATAAATTGGTAGGCCATTAGCTGAATGGAATTACTGGTCCTTTGCATTTAGACTGACATTCCTAATGTTACTTTCGTGTGGTCAGTTTTCTGGTGTGTTTTCAAATCCGTTTCTTACAGAAACTTTAATAAAAACTTGTGAAGCAAGATTAAAATGCTACAAAAAGGAAGACGGTTTGTACAGAAACCAAAAAGGAAGACGGTTATTTATGATGAAGGTAACTTAGTCCTTGGCTTCACTTGGTTGTTTCGGTATAATTCCTACTCTATTTTTTTGTGTAAATTTCCCTATTATAGGTTTCTAAGCTGAAATAACAACCAGCAAGATTATACTGACCATTTAGAAAAGCATTCGCATTAGGTATGTTGGAAAAATCCAACTGTGCTATGTTCTCTGTTCTGAGGTTTTTTCTTTTCCAAGAATATTGTTTAAAGAGGAGTAAGGAAAGAAAAAATCCTTTTTGTTCGGTTTCTTCTTATTAGTGTTATGAAGCATCATTGTCATCTTCGTCAGTATCACTTCAAGTTTAAATCTTGTGGAATTCCTTCAATATTCTTTATTTAATTCCCAAGTATGAGTATATGCGGACCTTTGAAGCAACGAAAATGATTCTCGAAGAGGCAAGAAAAGCAAATGTATACTATTCACACACAAGGAGTGCAAAATCTCTAAACTCCCATGGTTTTTTAACAAAGGAAATACAAACCTAGTCACGGGGAATATCTACCTTGTGTTGAAGATACCGAAATAACTGGGGAATTGTAAATAAAGGTTTGTCCCTTGATTTGATACATAACTTCGCAACAGCTAGAAGGTTTTTCAACTCCCTAGAATCATAGTTGTTTCCAAGATCAGGGTCTATCATCTTATGTATGGAACTGTAAAAGCGAGATTCTTGAATCCATTGAATTAAATCGGATCCTTCCATTTCTGAAGACTGACCAGTTACCAGTTCCAGTATGAACACTCCAAGTTGGAATATTATGTTACCCCTTTTCTGCCCCACGCTCTCTGAAATGAATGAAACAGGTATGATCAGCGACTAAAATAGAACAAATTAAATCTTTTTTGTAACTTGTAAGAGTAGTTTACAAAGATAAGTCACCTCTTGAATATGGCATCGTAACAGGGTTTCCACCACAAGTAAGAAGGCCAAAATCAGATAGCTGTGTTCACGAAAGATAATGTCACTTAATTTCTGAATTTGAGTCCTATATTTGCCTTTGGCACGTCTATTAATTAGACACAACTAAATTTTAGTATCAGCGAAAATGTTAAGAGTTTGCAGTAAGAGTCGGAACTTTTCCTTACTTTAGCTGTAAAATTCTCATCTAACATGATATTGCTTGAGCTGATGGAGACATGGCATAATGGTTGTTCAATGAAGAGAAACAAGTATTCCTGCATTGACAATAATCACATGTAAGTTGTGGCACTAGTCAAGATATTGATCTCGGAATCTGTCCCTTTTTGGATGCAGAATAGGTATAAAGAAAAAACTCGCAGAATTTAACGTATAATTAACAAAAAATATTAACAGAAATGAAGGAGTGATGTTACGTTATACATGGTTTTTTGATGTCATCAAGAAAATGACACTGTATTTTTAAACTTGTTGGATTCCTTAAGTTACTATTAGGTGTTAATATGATGGTCTTTTATTTTAAAAGCTAGAGTAAGAAGATGCTTAAAAGTGTCATGCATTTATTGGGAAGCTAAAAATCTTCGCACTTCTGGAATGCTTTCATTAGATGGCATCATGAATTAATAATTATAGAGCTTACCAGGGCAGCCACAACGCCAATAGCTATCTGTAATCTTGTCCTCCAATTTAAGGGAGTCTTTAGGGGATCTGCCAGCATCCAATCATTAAAACAATATCAAAATAGTTCAAACACCATTAAGATGCTCCCTAAATTTCTACTTCTTTAAACTTACCATTTAGATGCTCCTTTAAGCTTCCATTCTCTATGTTATCAAAAATAAGCAATCTGGAGACATAACCAATGGAAAATGTTAAAAAAACGTCATACCTATCTATAGTTTACTGCAACGGTGGTCCATATCCAGTTAATAAGGTGTTTAGAGTACAAAAAGCAACCCCTGCCTTCCCCAAAACTTTTTCTAAAGAATTAAAAAACATCTCCAGAGTTCCATGTACCTCACTCTAACATCTTATAAAAATAAAGAAATAAGTTCTTTCTAGAGATACCAGTTCATCTATAAGCATTTTACAATTACTTGCCAATGAATTGTGATGGAAAGATTCATGTCAGATAAGGATCTTATAAGATCATTGGCAATTCATTTTCTTGGGATGATCAACAAGAACAAAAACTGAACCTGAAATTACAACTCAAGGAGGTATTGGAAATTGAGTTTCCCAAACAGAAGCTGCACGAAGGATTTGGTCTTCCTAATTGGAAAATCCAGAAAAGAAAAGAAAACCAGAGAAGAGTTAATTACTAATTAAGTAATTAGCAACTTCCTCCCATGAAAGCATAAAAACATGCTTATATAAATAATCTATGATAAGTGAAACACAAGTTAGTCTCACAGTCCAAAGACCTCTTATGTCTCACGGAAAATCCTTTGAGTGACAGAAGGTGGCGATGATGCAACCGCCCCAAGAATTGCACTTCACTGTAGAAACTGTCATTTGCTTGGTCAAAACCTTTTACTTCTTTCACCAAAGAAACACCACCATCTTCAAATTTAGCAGTATATGCAGCAATCTGAGAATTGCTATAGATGATTCTGTGAAAACCATCTGTTGCCCTTTTAACATCCTTGTAGGAAAGTCGCCTCACAAAGTACACTTTACCTGAATTAAAGGCTTAAACAAGCTCAAGAAATCCAGCGATAAACACCTAAAGCCTAAAAAATGTCCCAATTTCTACTGTACCACTGACATCAGAAAAAAACCAGAAAAGCCTCATATCGTTTTAAATCAGCCATGGGAGTAAAACTAATACAAAAATATTTAGAATTAGTAATGTTTGCAAGTATGCAACTTCCAGATTCCAATTTATGAGTTTATTCACTCACAGAAACTACAAATTCAGAGCTCTGCAAAGTAAAGTATTCAAGTTTCAGAGCAATTAGAGCATTGCAACTTCAAATCAGTCCCAAAAATAATTGAATTAACGCAAGGTGATTGTGTTTGAGTTCATAAAAGTTGGAAAAGTCAATAGGGGCAGAACATAAATTGAGAAATAAAAGGAAGAAATTGATGGGAGATTGGAATACCAGAGCGAGATCGGTGAAGCCATGCAAGAAGGTGGCGGCGGAGCTTGCGGATCAAGGGATCCATGGACATGAAAAGGCAGGTTAACTGAGTTGAGTAGGAAGATAACAGCGTCAAATTCCATTCCTTGTTATAGTAACTGCTTTTATAGATCGAATCTGCAAAATCTTTTAACCTTCGGTCTTCTAAGAGAGAGAGAGTGTGAGACAGAGAGACACACAGAGAGAGAATGATGATTGATGAATGTGGGTCAGTGACTGACGAGTCGGTAAAAAAAAACTAGAAACGTCTTCTATAACTTCTAGTTAGCGGTTAATATTTCAGTTGACAATCGGGGTTTATCGCGAGTCATTTATGGCATTACCTTAAAACGGCGTAGTCGTTTACTGGTATGGTGAGCTTATGTTATGAATTACTTCTAGACTTCTAGTAATGATTGCAGTTGCACAATAAACCAGATAAGTCGCGACGAGGAGAAAAGATTTAAGTGTTGTTTTTATACAATTATGACAATACCTAAAAAAAATATCTGTAAAAAATATATATAATAAAAAATTTACTTAAAATAGTTATCATGATATATTTTTGTTATTTTTATAAATTTAGATTCTTTAAAATAAAAAAATAATGTTTGACTTCTAATTTATTTAAGATAATTTTTTTATCTATCTCTCTTTTTTTTTTGTTATTTCTCTGACCTAAAAACTTTTACATTATAAAATACTTTAAATAATTTTTTTCTATTTTTGCATAAATACTTTTTTTTGGCCTTTTACACAATCAATTAGCATATTATATATATATATATATAATTCTACCAATATAGCTATACCAAAACAATTAGAATTAGAATTAGATAGAACAAGGTTATATATAAAACGATTATCATGATGAACAGAAACAAATAATATAATTGGACAAATAATATTAAAAATAAATACAGCATCAACATCAGCTTTAAATATAAATATAAATCTACCAAGACATAGTCTAAATTATTCAAAAAAATATAAATATTAAAAAAATAAGTAGATCATTGAATTCAAAAAATCTAAATAGGACAAAAAAAATAAAGATATTAATTAGTAGAAATACCTATAAGTAATAGATTAATTGAAATAAATCCATAAATATTCCAATAAACTTAACTCAACCCCAAAATATATATATTCCCTTATAAGTTAAAAAATGACCACTATGAAACCCTATAATAACTATAATAAATCTCTAAACAAAAAAAGTACAATTCAATTAAATTATACAGAAGATAATATAAAAATAAAAGAATAAAGAACAAAAAAATATATTAAGATTTAATAATAGAGACATAATAAATATTAGATTATAGGTAGAAGATGAAATAAATATAAACAATAAAGTAAAAATAATATTAGGAAACAATTTCTTACAACAATTAAGACTATATAAAATACAAAAGATAGAGTTTTATTTAATATAAACCAACAAACAATTATAATAAAAAGAATTAATTAGTGTAAATGTAGTTATATTTTGTTTTGATAAAAATTAATTATAAAAAA
The DNA here is from genome assembly GCA_031216115.1 of Senna siamea. Classification (NCBI taxonomy): domain Eukaryota; kingdom Viridiplantae; phylum Streptophyta; class Magnoliopsida; order Fabales; family Fabaceae; genus Senna; species Senna siamea. The sequence continues at coordinate 20,386,717 of CM062356.1, forward strand.
ATACATATCTATAAAATATTATGCCATAATAGATACAAGAACAAATATATCAATAGTTAAATATAATGTATTACCACTAGAATTATAGAAAAAGAAAGAAAAACCTTGAAGAATGGCTAGTGCAGGATAAGAAATACATATGTAGAATTATATGCAAAAGATATACCAATTCAAATAGAAGAATATGAATTACAAATTAAAAATTTAAATCAACTTAATGAAGCATCTAGTGATTTAATATTAGGATTAGACTTTTTAAAACAATATATGTCTTTACGTATGAGTATCTTTAATATTAACTACTCCTTGTAATCATAAAGTTTGAGGAATAAGAATAACAAAATCATATAAAAGAAATGATGAAAAATTTTAGAAAAGGACAAATAAAAAAGAAATACAATTCCTACCTAATAATAAGCCTATAGAAATTGAACAAAAATTAGAAACTATAAAAACTCATAAAGACATAGAACAAAGAATTTTAGAAAATTATAATGATAATTCATTATATCATTGAGAAAAATCAAAACCTCTAGCAAAAGTAGAGTTAAAATATTATAGTAAAGAAAATAATTGTAAACCATATCCTTAGATAGAATAAGATAAAAAAATTTATAATTCATATAAATGAAATGAAAAAATATGACTTAATTAAAAAAGTAATTTAGAATATTCTTCATCAGCAATAATTATATTAAAACATAATGAAGAGAAAAGAGAAAAATCAAGATTATTTATAAATTATAAAAAATTAAATTCATTAGCTATTAAAAATAGGTATTTTATACACAGAATAGACCTCTTATTTAACCTAGTAAAAGGAAAAATAACATTTAATAAGTTTAACTGTAAATCAATATTTTTTCAAGTAAAGTTAGAAGAAGAAAGTAAAAAATATACAACTTTTAATACATCAAAATGACTATATGAATAGAATGTACTATCAATAAAATTTCATAATAGTCCACGTATATTTCAAGAATATATTATTAAAGCATTACTACAAAATCAGAGAGTTTGCAGGAATATATATTGATGATATATTAATATATTCAAAAATAAAAGAAGATCATAAAAAATACTTAAACTAATTTATAGATCTTATAAAACAAAAAGAAATTAAATATATCACTTAACAAAGTTGAATTAAGAAAAACAATAATACCAATGTTAGGACAATATTTATCACAAGATGATATAGAATTACAAGAACATATAATAGAAAAAGTATTAGAATTTCTAAAAATAAAAAATAAAAAAGAATTATAAGAATTTTTAAGATTAGTAAATCAAGTTAAAAATTATATACCAAACCTTTCCAAATTCACAACAAAAATATATAAACTAGTAAGAGAAAAAACTAAATGGAAATAGAATAATGAAATAGAAGAAGTGGTAAATCAAATTAAAAAATTATGTAAAATTTACCAAAATTAGTAATACCAAACTCATCAAATGTTAAATGAATAATATACAAAGATGCATTAGATAATTATTAGAAGAAGCATTATATCATGAAAATAATGAAGGAAAAGAAAAAATAACTACGTATGCTAGTGAAAAATTTAATGAATCTCAAAGTAATAAATCATTCAAATTGAAAAGAATTTTTAACAATAGTAAAAGTTGTAGAAAAATTTGAACTATTCATTGCAAATACAAGATTCACAATAAAAACGCATAATACCCAAGTAAAATAATGGCTAGATAGAGGTATAAAAACAAATAAATTAAGTACTAAAATATTAATTAAATGACAGAGTAATTTATCTTATTATGATTATGATATTGAATATATAAAAGAAAAAACTAATAAGTAGAACAAGAACTTGATAGCAGGTTAAGAATTATAATTATCTACTAAACAACAAATAATTATGAAAATCAATATTATGAAAATGAATATAAACTTTATGCAAGGCCAAATTACAAATAATATAAACAATATATATTCTTCAATAAGTTACATTTATTTATGCTATGAAGAAATAAACAAAAAATTATTAAACTCTGAAAAACAGGATAAAATGATACAAGAAAAAGAAGTATAACAAAAATAACAAAATCCTAACCAAAAAGAAAAAAATTATGAAACCAGTCCCATTTATAGAAATTATCAAAGCCCAATATGAAACCTCTAAAAAGAGTCCACAAAACCAAGAATCCTTAATTCATCTTCAACAAATCCATTATCTTCCAAAAACCCTTCACCAAGTAATGAGACTTAGAAATAACAAGGTTTTAAACTCAAAGACCAATATGAATTTTTTAGACTAGTCATCCACACACTCAACCATCTAGATATTACCTTAAAAAATTGTTAAATATGTCTCCCATTATGCCATCAATAAAGTTATAATTTACTAGGAACAAATCTAGAATTGGTAAAAGCATAATTTAGTTATGGATTAATCCAAACCATATATCCCTCAAACAACATGGAAGAAATTTCTCAACTTTCAAAATCAATTTAAGAAGCTACCAAACATTATTTTGGAACAATCACCCAATGTAAAATATATATAAGGTGTTATTCTACTATTATCGAAATCACTATAGACTTTTGAATATGAGCAAGAAGAAAAGACAAATATTAAAGAAGAATAAAACTTTCAATACAAAGTATCCAATATAAGAGTCTAAGAAGTAATGATTATATTTCAAGAAATGAACAAAACAATAACTGTATCAGATGAAGCCTAATGAACCTATTTTACTGGTCCAACAACGTGTATATATTTCATAGGAAGAGTAAGCAAATTGACAAAAAACTTTTTGGCATGGTATGATAAAATCAGGATAAACAATATAGACAATCTGGAAAGGACAAAAAAGTGAATATGCGAAGCACTATCAAGATATGCTAGTCACAAAAGTAATTATTGCAGAGAAAGAGAAAAAGAAACACAAGATTATGAAGAATCATAGGTAAACATGAACCTGTTAGATTAAAGAGAAAGAAAAGACTCAAATGTCCAAAAGTGACCATAGTTTGTAAAAAATAACTATAGTTTATAAAATGAAACTAAAAAGTAATTAGTGTTATGTAACTAAGTTTATGTTGTAACTAGAATTCTGTAATTAGGATAAAAGAATATTAGCTATAAATAGCAAAAAAAATTGTAAAGAAGAATCATTGAAAACTTGTATCAACTTTGAAAGTAATAATATTAAAATTTTCAAATACTCTGAAATACTTACCCTTTCTTTATATTTTTCCTTCATCATTAATCTTCAAGAATCTAGTGCAACAATTAAGGTATGAATTGTAACTAAACACTTATAGGGATTAAAGAGTAGTGTTATTATATTCTAGAAGAAACGATGATCTTATAAGAAAATACTATTTGCAATAATATTAGAGATTGCAATATTGGTATGCCTTCTGTAGAAAACAAAGAAATATTGTGCTACAATAACCTAAAGGAAGAAGATCTGAGCATCTTTGTGTTGTGCTCTGTAATAGAACCTCTACATGAAAGAAGAATGAAGTCCTTCTATGACCCGAATTATTGTCAGTCATCCAGAATAGATCCAATCCTAATGTTATTACAAACAGGTTGTTTAGTTATAGTATCAGAGCTTTGGATGGATAAAAATAACATGAATCCTTAATCTATATAGTTTAAATCAGTTTTATTACTTGTTTTTTGTTCAAGTTCTTTATATATTTATTTGAAGTTATTAGATTTAAATTATAAAAATATGAAGATATTAGAAAAGGTAGAACTAAAAATTTATTATATAGAAAATTCAGAATTACCCACTAGTTCATATATTCCATTAATAGAAGAAAAACTTTGTATCCATACACCATATATATTAAGAGGTGATGGAGATAATACTTTTAATCAAATAAATTGGTTAAATATGTATTTAACAAAACAATTAGGATGTTATATAAATTATAATTTAAAAAAAGAAAATGAAATATCAAAAGATATTATACAAACATTACCCATAGAAGTAAAATTTATAATCAATAACGAAAATTCTAGATATAGATTAGAAAGACTAGAAGAATTATCAAAACTACTAAAACAAAAAGTTTATAAAATTAAAAAAGAAATAAAAAATTTAATAAATGAATTAGCATATGTAAAAGGAAATACTAGACAAATAATGAAAATCTTAAGAATAAGACCATTAGTAGAACCTATACAAGAAAATCCTTAGATAAATATGTTGCAAGCCATAAAAATAAATTAGAAATAACTGAAGAACAAATAAGATTTCAATCATTAGATGAAAATATAAAACAAACTAAAATAATAACAGAAAAAATATAAAAAGGGTAAGAAATAGTTAATAAAAATTTATGGACTATTTTTGAGGTAATTAGAAAAATAGATATAGCAAGACAATAAAAACTATGTATAAGAGAAGAACAAATAATTCAAAAACTTTTACAGAATAAATTATATAACCTTTAACCAAAAAAGATCAAATAGTGCTAGAATTAGCATGTCAAATAGGAACCGATACAAATGATATTTTTAGAATATTTAGAGAATCCAAAAAAAGAAATGAAAATAAAAAATACGTGTTATAAACATGATGCAAGCCTTAAAAGAATTAGAAGAAAATAGTGATACAGATGAATTAGATATTGAAGAAATAGAAAAATTAATGGAATAAGAAGAAGATGATAATTTAGAAAAAAAAATAAAACAAGAGCTAGGACATATGACTATCATATGAAAAAATATACCAGAGATAAATATGCACCAAGAACCCCCAAATCCACCAAACATAGAAAACCAATAATACATTGATAATACAATATCATCAAGTATAATAAGAAAAACTAGAGAACATGAAACAGAGTAAGAAATATTAAAACATAAAAAATCATTAAAAATAGAAGATATTATACAAATAAATAATATAACCTTTAAAACACCAATAAATACGATATATAGGTAGAATATGGCTAGGATATTAGGATATTATACTTGGACCTATACTTGAGTGAGTAGAAAAATTAATCATTATTCTTGGACCTATAGAATTTTTAAATCTCTAGACTCAGACTTGTATATCTAAAACAAAAAAAATTAAAAATGATTGATTTTTTCTTTAAATGATGACTTACTTATATATAAATTTATAAAAGAAACATACAAGTTATATTAATTATATTATGCAAATTTTAAATATATAATTAATATAAAATCTTAATAAGTTTAACCTTACAAAATTATCAAATAAAATAATTTATCTTTATATTAAAATTAAATTATCTTATTGATGAAATTGAAGTAAACAACAAAAATTTTATATATGTTTTTAAATAGAATAAACTAATTATATTTATATAAAATATACAAATAATATTTAAATAATTTATATATAATGAATTTGGGTTCGGTTTGAGTATCACATGACTTTGACCTGAACTTGAATCTAATTATGCAATACTTAAACCTAAATCTGATGGATAAATTTTTTAAGTACTTGTAAAATATAAATATTTTGATTATTCTTAACAAGCTCTCTTCACAAGGTAGAAATTATGGTAAATTACATCATACTTTTCAATTTAGTGAAATTACATTTATCACCATTTTAATTTTAAAAATTATATTGATATTTCTGAGATTTTATATAATATTATAAAAACATTTCTTTAATTTATTTTCTATCAATAAAAATGATATTTTACATAATATAAATTTATTTTAATATAAAAATTACTTAACTATTTTTTTCTGTTATATTAATAATTTCATGTTAAGTTTTAATATAAATTTAACTTTATTTATTATTAAATTAAAAATAAAAATAAAAATATTGTCTTATTCTATGTAAAAATTTATTTTCATTCATAAAAATAAATTAGAAGGGGAATAAATGTAAATTTTTTAAACTAGATAAGTGATAAATATGATTTAACAAACTTTGACATAAAAGAAATTTATTCTTAAGATTATAACAAATGATGTATTTTTAATAGGCGTATTCACATTTAGTATTTTATAATATCTTGAATATAATTATTTTTAGTTTCTAGGATGAAACTTTTGAATATGAGAGAGATAGAAAAAAATAAGAGAGAGAAAGATAAATATCACCCGTTGTAAATAAATTTAAGGTTTAATTTTTTTTTTATTTCTCTTTCACTTTAGAAATTTTACTTTTTTCTTTAAAACATCAAAATTCAAAAGATATATTTTAGAGAAAAAAACACATTAACATATATTTATAATTAAAATATATTTGAAATATTTGATCCTCAATACTTAATTTAATAAATTACCACATTTTTTATAATAGGTAAAATATCACTTTTAATTTTATAACTTTAACTTAAATTTTATTTTAATCTCTTAAGTTTGATTAATTTTATTTTAATCTTTTAACTTTTAAAAAATCAATCAATTTTTCTTAATTCTTAACATCGTTAATTTATCAAATTAAAAATACTCAATATCTCTATTTTATATTATTATCAATTATCATTATATTAATTTAACATGTAAAAATAAATAAATTTATAGGTAGAATCATATTAAAATTTTTGTTTGATAAGTACATAATTTAAAATTTAACTTTAAGAATTTTTTTTACATATAAAATTAATAAACTGATAATATTAATAATAATATTATATAGAGATATTAAAATTAATTTTAACTCAAAATTTTTTGTTAACTAAATTAACAAAGCCAAAGATTAAAAAAAAATTAATTAATTTTTTAAATTTAAAATATTAAAGTAAAACTAATTAAATTTAAAAGACAAAAATAAAATATAAATTAAAGTTAAGGGACTGAAAATATACTTTTTCCTTAAAAATATTATGGTAATCAATTCAAATCTAAGAAAATTTTTGTTACCAGTTTAAGTTAAACATATTAAAAAAATAATTTGTTTTAATTATAATTTATTTTAATTAAGACAAAATTATTATTATTTCACAGTGTGTCGAGGATTACGGCCTTGGCCTCCTATTCAATAAACCTGAGCTAGCTAGATTCAGTAGTCCTGCGCAGAGCAACGGTGCCCTTTTCCTCCATCTCTTTCGGCGAACCATGGAGGTTCAGTCTCCTCTGAAGCTTTACGTTCTTTTATGCTTATCCATCTTATTGCTTTCATCTTCTCAGGCACAAGCCACAAATGTCAAGTACTGCGGTAAGTTCACTCTTCACCTCTCATTTGAATCGCATTTTTGGGGGTTGAATCTTACCCAGTTCAAAATAAGGACTGTTTATTTATTTATTACTTCTAGTGTTCAATCTATTCCTCTTGGTTTGTGTTACTTGAGCAAAATTTGACGAAGCTTATGATAATTAACAATTATCTCCCCCCATTAGGTTTTCTACCTTTTTTTTTTTTTTTTAAATTGCTTTCTTCGTTTGCTTCATTATTATCGTAGTAGTTTTATATGCTTAGCTATGTTATTGTAGTCGAATTAAGCCTTTCATAATAAATCTTATATAAGAAAAACTATTTCATAAATCATAAATAAAATTGTAATCCCAATCCGCTTTTATGAAATTTGGTGATGGTGTCATCTTGTGTATGCAAGATCATCTATGCTGGCAGTAACAACAACATCTCCTCACATTTCTGTACTTTTCGATTGGATTTTGGTAGCTTTATACCAATTTATAATTCTGCTCAAAATTTTTGCAGACAAGAAAGGAAACTACGCTGTGAAGGTTGATGGAGTTGAAATATCACCCGACCCCGTGGTTAGGGGAAAACCGGCTACCTTTAAGATCTCAGCTGCCACTGGTGACCTCACTCTTTCTCACCTTTTTCTTTTTCTAATTTTAGTTCTTAATCCTTATTATATATTGTGTTTTTACTTTTTCCAGTTTTCATCATGCTTTCTCTTCCCATATTTTGCTAATCTAATATGTCATTCATTAATTTTTAATAATAAGTGGAGTTGTTATTTATATTTCACTCAGGTGAAGCTATATCTGGCGGGAAGTTAGTAATAGAAGTTTCATACTTTGGGGTGCATGTCCATACAGAAACCCACGATCTTTGTGAGGAAGCATCCTGTCCTGTTGCTGCAGGCAACTTTGTGCTCGCTCACACTCAAACATTGCCTTCATTTACTCCACCGGTACTTTCACTTTACCATTTGCATTCTCTTAGCAATACTGAAACCATTCTAAAGCTATCAACTTATCATGATAATAGAGTATTTTGTTGATTTTTGTTATGAGCCCCTTGACATTTACATGCTTGCTGGTATTTATGAATTTACTTAACTAAGGCATTTCCTTTGCTAATTATGCCTTTATTGGGCGTACGCAAGTTTGCACTTGATGTACCATCTTCCCTTTTAGGCTCCTACCAGCCAAATGTTGCACCATCAATGTGAGCATTTATTGAAGACATGTTTGTTTCTGCTTTATTAATTGTAAAAGTAGGTTGAAATTTTCCCGTTTCATATAAATTAGTTTTCCTTTGATAAAATATAGAAAAGAAGAATTCTCACTGTATAGTCATGTTACCATGAGAGTATGCCAATTTAATTGGTAATATCGGTGGAATGTTATTCTGAACAATTGTAGTAAAAGATGTAAGTACGCCTATGTATATGTAATCTATAACCACGTTGGCCTTTGAATCAACTAGGCCTTTCTGTTTGTCTGACTTTTGAACCTTTGTTGCCCACTTTAAGAAATTTAGGTTAATTGGAATATTTACTTGAGTGGTAGACTTGGTCAGTGCACTTGTTCTAACAAATTTCCACCATTCCCTGGTTTTGGGTTTGGTGTGTATAGCTAACTTCTGTTGAGTGTTTTGTCAATAAAATTGTTGAGTCATATTGTTCATATTGCTCTGTTAATCCCTTGAGTTTTGACCAAGTTGTCTGCCTTTAGTTCTTTCAATATTTTGTGACAATAAGATTGTCTATTCCAAACTAACCAAATTACTGTGGCAAGACTGCTCATCCAGTTTTTCTGCTGAGCATGACATTTGAGTAATGTTCAATGCTCCATATTCTTCAGGATGATGAATTGCTGATATTATTGTGTTCATAGTCTCTCCCTTTCTTCCACACACGTCACTGATTTTCTGCTACTGCATAATACGTTAAACATTGTCCAAATATGCAGGTTTCTTAAAATGGCTCTCTCCCCATCTTTTCCCTTGTTCTTACTGTATGTTAATTTTTGCTAGTCTAACACTGTCAAAAGCAATTTATTTTTGGTTTAGTTTTACATCATCCTTGAAAGTTAAGTTTTGCAAAATTCAAATATTAATGTTGTTCAATTCTTGATGTTAATTTGTCTGGCGATATATTTTGTAAGCTCATACTTAAATTACTTCATTAAGTTATGAGGTACTAATGTTTTCACTAGGACTTCTTTTTGATGTTCTGTTTCCTCATTTAGAATAGCTATAATTTATAAAGTTTGTTAGGCTGTGGTACAGAATAGCTATAATTTATAAAGTTAGTTAGGCTGTGGTACAGAAAGCTGAGTTGCTTAAGCTTTCAAGCTTTGTGACCATTAGAAGGCAATCTGGCCACAGGGTTAACCATTGGATTGCTTTCTGTTTAAAACAGATTGCAATCCAATGGTTAGAAAGCTCAAGCACTTGAACACTTGAGCTTTCTATAGCACAGCCCAAGTTAATCTAGATGTAGAATCATTACCCTCTGGCAATTGGTGTGATACCCTTGCAATTTTCTTTTATGTCTTGTCTTGAATTAATCCCTTTCTGTTAGATTAGTGCTACTAGCTTCTTCTACCACTTGAGGATTGGATGCGACTAAGCTGTATTACCTGTGTTTGACTGCCTTTACTTTTAAGGTTGATTGTTTTTATCTCTTGGCCTGACATTCACTTAGTCACCTCGAACTTGGTAGTATTTTTAATTTTCTTCATTACCTTCTATGGCAATTTACGTTGTCTGTTTTTGTTAACATTAAATTACTTGTCTCGTGTTCTAATCTCCCTTTAAATGTTTTTACTTTTGCAGGGCTCTTACATTCTGAAGATGACAATGGAGGATGAGAAGAATGAGCAGTTAACTTGCATCACCTTTAATTTCAAAATCGGTTTTGGATCTTCAGTATCCGATATCTGAAGTGCCCATTGTCTTTCACCGGACTCATGTAGGGTCTGAAGTGCCCCTTGTCTTTCACCGGACTCGTGTAGGGTGCTACTTTAGCTTTGCATATAATTGTTATTGAGTTCTTTGTTATGCCGTGCATGTGTATATCAACTCTGAAGAGTCTGCTTAAAAGAATGCGTATTATGATGATTAAGGTGAACAGTCCTTTCAATAATTCTTTAACATACGTTAGTTGTATTACAAGCTCAATGATCGCTTTTTAGCTGAACTTAAAAAGTAGTGTTTTCATAAAACAATTTGATATAACGGAATAGGAAATTTTTTCCTACATTCGAATATAAGATGTTAAGGAGAATGTAAACTAAGGCAATCAAATGTACATTATCCTTGTAAACTAAGGATTGTGTGATAGAATGTGCAGTTAATATTGGATTCGATGTTTGAAGCGCATATAGGATATAGCGTGTTGAGAACCATGACGTGAACACGCTGCGTAAGCTGCACTATGAAAATGAAATTGAAGAATCTCAATTCTCCAACGCACTTATAACATATTTTAAGTTTTCATGCTGTGATTGAGATTGCATTTGGGTCAGAATTTTAGTGGCCTGCTCAAAAACATTTTCATTGAGGAAAAAAATTAGGTTGTGTATTTATATTTTTATTATCAAATTTTTTAATTAAAAATTAATGTGTATAATTTATAAAATTTAATAATGTTATGATTAATTTTTTTAAAGTTTTTTTAAATTTATTTTATTTTAATTAAAAAATTTAAAATTAAAGATATTAGAAAATTTCATATAAATCTAGTCTTTTTATGAAAAGGAAATTTCATGTGATGTTGAAAGTAAAACCTTGGTTATCATAATTGTTTACTTTTGTTATCTCTAAGCCATTAAAACAAAAAAATTGGATCTCAGCTGCAGTGTGAATATGTGATCCGCTGGAAACCCGACCCATTTGAACGTTGATCCGGATCTAAAAGCCTCGCCGTTTAAGAAGAGGCAACAGGGAGCTCAGTTTCGGTTTACGGTTTTAGCCAGCTTCAGCCTCATCTGTCTCTTAAAAATAATAAGGATTCATTCTGTCCCATTCACGACGGAATTAAATGCAAAGGGAAAAGAGGATGTTCTCTACTCTGCTCCATCTTTGTAAAGAGGAAAAACAGGAACCGTTTCCGTTTTTCCTTCTAAATCGTTTCTCTCCATAAATCTCACATTTTCCCTTTCTCATTGTTTTGAACCTCAACATCCATGGCAGCTCGAGTGGTTGAAGACACGGGTCTGAACGTATTCTCGGAAAATATCTGCTGAATTTTCTCTTTTTGCAAAACGTTCCACCGAAGCTCTTTGACTAGGTGCTTTCTCTCTCTCTCTCTCTCCCATTTACGCCTGAATTTTGAGCTCAAGTTTCTTTTGATTTCATTAGCGAGTTTTTCCGCTGCTCCTAGATATTGTTCCGTTTGTTCATTTAATTTCAGTGCTAATTTTATGAAGGTCAATTTGTTGGGGAGTAGAGGATTATCGTTGAACTAAAAAGAGAATTCAGAATAGGGAGCTTTGTTGAGACCATTTGGGAGGTAATCTGAGTGCTATCAACTAAGAAGCATATTTTGCTGGAATTTGTTCATAAATATGAATATATCTTCTTCCCCACGTTGAAGGTTCGCGTGAAATACTATTGAACTAGCTGGTAGAACCCAATCATATGTAAACACTAATGATAAGTATCCAAACCTTATCTTGCTATTATATACGTATTGATCGATGGTTGGTATATCTGTTACAAGAAAGTTAAAGGAATCCCATTTTCTCCAGAGGTGGTTACTTGAGGTGGTTCCTGTGAACTACAAATGTTGAGACAATTTACATGAGTAATTGAGTTGGCAAGGAATTTTGTATATCATATACTTTTTTGGCATTTATTAATTTGAATTGGTGCTTCTTGACTGTTTAAAGTGCTAAGAACACAAACATTGCCAATGTATTAGCGAGCTACTTGGACCTTGTGCTGGTATACTATGTACTTTTTCTTTTTCCTATAATATTAATATCTCTTATATTTGAGCAACATTGAATGTTAAAAGTACCGGTGAGTTTTGTCAGCAAATTTTTTTTTTGGTTTATTACCATAATTTGTTAAAAGTACTATGTTGAATAGACCATATTCAAATATAGAATGTTAAAATTACTACATTCAACAGACCATAAAAATCAGACAAGCATGTATTTCCAAATAAAAAGTGGAATTTATTGTCTATTACCATAATTTGTTATTAAAATTAGTAGCATGATTCTGCAAACTTTTGTTCTTTTTGCATGAAAACTCCTATATCCAAAATTGGTAGAAATTTCTATTCTATGTCAATTTGAATTCTCTTTTGAAAAGTTGAATTCATGAAAAGTTTAAGTATCAAAAAATATAAATTCTATATTGTTTCAGATTATTATATCTTTACCTCATAGAATAGATTATGGTTACAGAATAGGCTGGGATAGGGGCAAGGCAGAAAAAAAAACAATAGGGAGAAGTTGATTTTCAAATATATTGATTGAAAAGCTTTTGATACGTGTGAATAAATGCTATTTATTTGTCTAATCTCCCAGTCATTGAATTGGGACATTTGTTCATGATGAGTCTTTACAAAACAGTAATCAACTATGTTATTTATATCTCCATTACTAGCCTAGCCTTCAATGGTAATAAATTGCATTCTATATTTCACTAACAATTTCTCTTTACAATATATACACTTACCAAAGTCATTGGGCATTTTTTTGGCCTTTTACATATTCACACCACAAAACCTGTGCATGGCATGGGTAGAGTGCTAGTTGGAGTCTAGAGTTGTTCTATTGTAGCTTCATTCCAGTTTTGGACCTTTTGGAGGCTGTCAATTTTTTATTGATGTTGTAGTACTCACACTTTCCTTTCTGAAATTTAATTCACTTGTTATCTTGTTGGTCTTCTTTCTTAGCTTGCTTCCCATATTAGTAGAGTATGCTAAACATATTAGCTAATAGTTGTTGGTTTTAAGTTGATTTGGATTTTGTTTACGTTGGTCTTGATTTTCGAAAAGTAATGTATGATGCTTGGTTGTGAATCTTTTGATAACATATTTAACATCATTGCTACAAGAAAAATATCAGTTGATTTCTCTAAAGGTCTTTAATGTGAACTTCCATCTCAAGATTACAGAAGTTTGGAAATGTTTTACATGATAATACACAGGTACATACACTTGCAGTCTGGGTCAAGTGGTTAAGTATTTAATTTTGGGTTTCTCATGACAGTTCTGCATTGGAGTTGCCTTGTCTATCTGATAGCAATGAGACGGCAAGGTCAGTATGGTGATCCATCACCCAATGCATATGTTGCTGGTCAGATGCATAATACATCTGGTCAGACCAAGTCTGGTAATTTTGAAGGACGGCTAGAAGCCTTCACTCCAGAGAGAGAGAATCCATATACAAATTTGAAGCCGAAGGGTCAGTGGAGATGGGAATTAGTTGGATCAAATATTTCAAATTCAATGACATCTCATACATTTAATGAAGGTAAGTGCTTTTTGTTGCCACTGCATGTGTGCTCATCCTTCATATTGAAGTCTCTCTCTCCCTCTCTGAATCTTTGTGAACCAGTTCTGCATCTAAATTAAACAAAAAGAACAATAATTGTGAAATCTTAGTGGTCCCACATTAGATGGACAGACCTGTATAGATTTTAGTTTTTTAAGTGACATCATCCTATACTTTAAAAATTGTGAGGGTGATACTTATTTCAATCTGACGCAGGGTTAATATATTCAGTGAATTGGTCATTACTTTTTTATCATAGTAGTATATGCATATTTCTTTCCTGAAAAGGTAGATAAATACTTTCTTCCTTTGTTGGTAGTAGTAATTCACGTTGTTGCTCCATGCAGATATTTTAGTGAGAGAGTTAAGCATTTCTTACTAGAATGTTAAAGCACTTATCTGTTTGTAATTGTTAGTTTTTCTTCTATCCAACCCTATGGCGCTTTCTTTATAGATTACTGATGATATCATGTGACTTGATTGGGCTGCAAAATTAGTTTAAATTCTGTCCTTTCTAATTTTTATTTTACTGTCATGTGTGTTTCCATATGTGCCTTTTCCTTACTAAAACGTGAAATTTTCTTCTTTTTCAAAGAACTTCCATAGAATCAGTTCCTAATCTATAGTGGATGAATAAATCTTGGTATTTGCTCTATAGTTTGATGACAGAACTATTCTTGTTCATCAAACATTGGGACATTAGCAGAAATTGTCTAACTCTTTAATTGTTAATGACATAGGATTCCATGTATATAATGCCAAAATTTAGTCTTTCCATATGCATTGTGGAAATAATTCTTGAACTTGTATGCTTAGGGGCAATGCTTGTTATCGTGTAGGACAAGGAGGTGATGCTTCGAGATCGTATTTTCAGGGTCAGAGGCTGAACAACCAGAATAACAATGATGCCAGGTCTCAGGCCCATGAAGAAGATATGGATGTAGGATATGAGGGAAATCATTTATCACAAACATTTGATGGTCTTGAGCAGAAGTTTCTGGATGACATCATGAAACTAGCCAAAGAACAGAATGATGCTGAAGATGCAGAAAATGCCAGGCACCGAGAGGTTAGTTACTTAGTTTAGATTTTTTCAGGGTCCTTCTTCTCTGGTTTGCTGTTAACATTATTAGTCTATTGCTAGATTCTTGGAATGCCCAAAATCTTCTAGTGCATAATGATGGTCGTGCTACAGTTTTTTTCAGTGTGGAGTCAATTTTTGAATGTAGAAAGCAAATAAACTTTTATCTATCAGCCTATCAGATTGATATACTAGTTTGGCTTCAGAACACTCTGAAACGGCCAGAAAAATAGAGTTGTTACCATTCTTGTAGATTGTAGAATGCTTCATTGTAGAATATTTAAACTAATAAGCTGACACTTAGTGATTATTATATGATCCATTAAAGATTTTAGGTTCAACTTTATCATAAAAAATATTATTATGTTACTTGGTGCTTAAGAAATTTCATCCTCATTCATATTAAAAGAATATTGAGTTGTTACCATCCATGTAGATTGGAGAATGCCTCATTATGTAGAATATTTAAACTAATAAGCTGACACTTAATGATTATTATATAATCCATTAAAGATTTTAGGTTCAACTTTAGCATAAAAAATATTATGTTACTTGGTGCTTCATGAAATTTCATCCTTATATTCATATTAAAAGCTAGCCATGCTCTCATCTCATGGCTTGTTTTAGCTAGGCATGCATCCATGTGTGGAGAGGTTTTAAGGGGTGTGCTTTATTAGAGAACTCAAATTTATGCTTTCTCCATGGATTATCCTGCCTGACAATACTGCGTAAAATAAAAGAGCTTCAAGCGTCATGGGATTAATCTGATCCCACTGTGAAAGTTAACTTGCACTTAAGAACTGAATTCATTTTCATTCTAACTTCTTTTGGGATTTGCTGAAAGGGTTGATCTTCTTTGTCTTAAAGATTATGTGTGGCTAATTAAGAGGATATATGCTATGACAGAAGCTCAGTAAATAGCAGGAGCTGTTCGTCCTGGAGAATCATCCATGAGTATGGAAATTACATTCCAGGAAGTGCAAATCATTGGATTTCTAAGTGCCCCATTTTCCATCAACAAAATTTCAGAAGATTGATATTTATATCTAATATAAATCTAAGCCACCAAGTTTAAAACTGGTTTATGACAGCACTCACCAGGTGGTGGGGGAGAACATGCTGAATTCTGTAGAAATTTGTGATATTTTCTTAGAAGTATATATCTCAAGTGCAGTGAACTTATACAAAGTTCCATGTATTTGGCATTTTCAGAGAATAAATGCAATCAGCGCACAGTATGAAGAAAAATTGGCAGCACTTCGAGCTCGCCATGCCAGTCGCAGAGATGAATTTCTTCAAAGGGAATTACATGCAAGACAACATCAGTACCAACAAAGCATAAGGGATCCTTACCCTAGTAGTGGTGGCTTGGCCCCCAGTGATCCTCATGGTTACAGTGGTTGTAACGCTTCAGCTTCAGCTGCTGTTGGAGAAGTGCAAAGAGGCTATAGTGTTGATCACTTTGATCCTTACAGAGAACGAGCTCGATTTCTTGGGGGTGCAAGAGATCAAGGTTTTGAGCCCAGCAGAGGCCCCTATCCTGGGGGCCGTGTCTATGATACAGGCTCACGTTACTACAATTGAGTAGCCTCTAGGTTGACCTCGCATTTCTGGTTTACCGTTTAAGTCATACGTTTGCGCGGTGCAATTTGACGATGTTCACATTGACAATTTATGCTGTATCATCCCATCCTCTCTATGTCCTGTTGTTGGAAATTAAGTTTTCTCGGTAGCTCTATAATATAAATTTAACATTTGAAATCACACCAATAAGATGTAGGAAATTTAGCCAAATAGGAATGGCTGTGATGTTAGTGTTCATATCCAAAGATCTGGCTCATTTACTAGGTATTAATCAATTTTGGCTCTTGTCAAGTCTGTATATTTTTGGAAATCATGAGGCAGTTGATGTATAATCATTTAGAATTTAAATTGGTGTCACTTTTTTCTTTTAATTATATATTATTTTTTAAAATTGTAAAGGAGGTTTGAGACGTGGCCAGAGAAATGGCAAGGGTTAATAATTGAACATGGCGAGTGTGCATGACGTGCTTGAATAAAAGATGTACCCTGTTCAATTGATTAGTAACTTGATATACGTTTTACTCGGGTGAAAAACCAGAGGTAAAGCAAGGCAACTATTCATCGGAACTTTTACTGAAGTGATTACTAGTGTAAACAAGAATTGCAGCCAACATTCTTTGTGTTTTGTTTGAAGTTAAGGTGAATAAGGAAAAACCGAGGGAGGAAAGAACAAGATTTCAAGAAAACTTTGGAGTTCTTACAACAGCACTGGATGTCATACATACTGAGTAATGTAATATATCTGACATTTATTAGTTCTGAGGTGGATGGACCACTTTACCTTCTTTTCCATTCTGATGTAAGATATTGCAGACCCGTCTTTGATTGTTGTACTAACATCACCATAGTACTGAAAGCAGCCTTAACCAATAGCTCAGGACCACTGACTTTTCACATTCTGTGGTTCTCAGCGTTGTAAGCATAATTGCAAATGCTCTCCCACTGTTTTCCACAATGCTTTCAAATTGTTGTTTGTTGATCATAATTCATTTGTAGTTGCAGATTACTTTATTTTGACATCACAACCTGCTTGGATTGGTAGGTTGTATTGAATTTGCTGGTTTCTGTTTAATGTGTCATCTAAAATGAAAGGAAATGTGATAAATTGGGAAAGATCAGAGTGGAAATGGAAGCCAATTTGGCGACTTAAGTTTGTTCTGGGACTTTGCTTTTTTAATGTGTCATCTTTAGGCTTGTTAATGGTATACATTAATTTAATAGAGATTTAAAACGCGATTTTCTGAGTTCTAGATTTCTGTAGGAATCAATTTCTTGTCCATAATCTTGAGATCTCGATCGTCCAAAAATTAGGGTCTTAGAAAATGTTTTATCTCCCTATATTTATAATTTAAAATATACATAAAAGACGATTTTTCTGTTTTTTAAATACCTGCTCTTGTATAACTTAATTAGTGTTTAAGTCTTTAAAATGAATTTTGTTTAGATAATTGGGAATTGATGAAATGAAACGTAGAATATATAGTAGAAATAGGATTTTTATTTTGTTTGAAAATTTTAAAATTAAATCAATGCAACAAAAAGGTTCATTTAATCTAAAATTTTACTATTAGTTGTGAATAGATATGTTTATGCTCCAAAACTGACAACATATTTATCGTAAATTCAAATTTTGATTCCAAATTTATTTTACTAAAGTCTTTTGCTCTTCCTAGTACGTAACTCCACTTTGATTAATTTCTTCTTGTAAGTCTTATTATGAATATAGAATTATCATAGATAAATTCTTGTTTACCCTTCTATTGTTTGATCAATTTGCTCTTTATGATAATTAGTCTGTCATTTAACTTTCTTCTATATATGCTTCATTACCACTTATTTACTATCATATATAGTAATTTTGTATTAAAAAATTAATCAAATTAGTTAGATAAAACTTAAGTAGTTAAAATTAGTTTTTAGCCATATATATAATTTAAAATTTATTATTCAAACTTATATAATTAGTATTTGTTATTTAACCACTCTTTTATTTAATACTTAGTCATTCAACCCTTTTATTGTTAAAAATTTGTCTGGTGATATAATTTTCCTTTGTAAATTTGCTTGACCCAAGAAAAAATTGTTATTCAACATTCTAAAATTATTATACACATTGTTTCGAGTATATTATTATTGTGTTTGAAAATTAGTTTTTTTTATTATTTCATGGATATTCTATTTTCTAAATTTTATTAGTTTGACATTTTTTTTAAAAAAAAATGAAAAAATGGCAATTCATAATTTTAGAAAAACAATCATTCCAAAAAGAATTTAGGAAAACAGTCATTTCAATTTTCTAATCTCTTTAAAAGAAAGTGAAGTGCAAGATGAATGTGTTGACAACTTTTTCTGCACAAGGAAAAGTGAAAAAAAAATTAATGTTCATCATTACCAATTTCCAACTATATAATGAGGTTTCAATAGCTCATATATGTATGTGCAAAGACGTGAGCTAAGACAGTTTGAGATTTTTTTTTATTTGTCACTTATATTTTTTTATATAATAAATTAAAATAATTTTATTTGAGATACTATTAGATATTAAATATAGATATACATTAAATATAGATACTTCTTTTAAAAGAAATTTGAACCTTATTTATTAAAATTTAACCAAAAAAATAGTAAAATATAATAAATTACAAAAAAAAAAATGAAGTTACACACTTTAAAAACATACGGGAATCAACCAAATTGTAATTTATCTAATTATCATCCTTATATTTAAATTTTAAAAATAATTTTTCATTTGTCTTTGTTGTGTTCAATTATTGATATATTACTTATAAAAAAAAAAGAAAATGATGAAAGAAAAAAGTAGAAACAATTATTTTATATATATATATATATATAAACTATTATGAATCTTCCTCATTTTAGTATATTAGTTAAAAAGAATCATATGATAATTAATTTTAATTTATTAGTTTATTGAACTTTCTAACAAGAGAAAAGTAAATTTATTTCCTTACGTTCCTTTTCTTTTCATGACACTTTCAAACACTTAGAAGTAAAAGAAAAAGACAAAGGGAAAGAAAAAGAGACCAATTAAATTATTGGAAAAGAGATATTTTGAGATTCCCCTTGTAATAAAAGGGGAATATGTGTCTTATTTTCCAAAATGCATCATACATGTACAGCTTTTCATCACCGATTATTGTCTATCAAAGATTCCACTTGAACTGTTTGATACAATTGCTGTTGAGCAATAGTGGGAGACATATATAAGCATCATCTCATTCTCATCAACTCAGATAGCCTCTCCACATATGTATGAATATGATATATCCACCACCTCCGTTGATCAAAACAGACAGTTTCACCAATCTCCAGCACCATTCATTTTCAAATATTTGTCTTCTTATCTTTTCAACTTTGTGGGATTTTCCAATTTTACTTTCTGTATCATTTTATTTTGGATATTTTATAAGTTCTTTGTACAAATATATATATATATATATATATAAATACTAACTATATATCCTTCAAGTTTCAACTCACAATTGACTTGATTTTAGATTTACCTTATATATCTCTTTGTATTTAAGAAAAAATAGGATGAAATCAATCTTTAATAAATTAAAGACTAAATATTTTTTAAATAAAAAGGATTCAGATTTCATTGACTTAGAGTAATTAATTTTATTATAAATGTAATTAATTATTACCATTAATAGCAACGCTTGCAGGAGAATAATATGTACCAGGACCTCAGAAAATAAGTTTGGTATATATAGTATTTATTGTTTACATTATTATTATTATTTAAAAAGTCTAAATCATTCTATAACATAATTTTAATGAAATTTAATAATAATAAATATATAAAACTTGTATTGAAATTAATTAGTTGATTTGGCATTGTGGCGGCAGCAACAGAAATGGTAACTGAGAAGCCCGTTGTATTGGTCTTACAGTCTTAGTGACATGACAGTCCGAATAGGTTGAGAGACATTTATTGATATATTTGTCTGAATTTATTGATTGATTTATTTATTTTGTGCAAGTGAGAGATATATATGTAAAGTGAAATCATCCATCTTATCAATCTATCCATCTCTTTCTACGAAGACAATACCCACTTCATCACAGCCACACATGCATCCAATTAACCAACCCACCTGTTTGATTTAACGTTTCAGATTCTGTACTTTTTTAACCTCTTCCCTCCAGCCAAACTCACTCTTATCTTTTTTTTTTTTTTTTTTCTTTCTCTATCTTAATTATTTTTATTTCTTCTTATGTAAATTTTCTTTAGTTTTCCCAAAATATATGAAAACTCATTATAAAATTTATATTTTGTTGGACATATTATTATTCAATAAAATTATTTGTTCGTTGAAAATTTTTTGAATTTTTAATAAAAAACCAAATTTCTACTTAATGAAAACTATTAATTTACAAAAACAATAAAAATATTATATACCATAAAAAATAAATATTCCTTTTAAAAGACCGAAATATTGAATTTACTAATGGAGAAAATTCATGGATTGAATCTATAAAATCATCTTTAATCAAATTAATATTTTGCACAACAATAATTATTTATAACTATAATATAAAATATAATTATCTACATCTATAGAATAAAAGAAAAACCAGTAGAAAAGAATAAATTGAAAGTGCCCTTGAAGATATATACCATATATATTATAACCCTAGATAGCTTCATATGACCATATATACATTTACACCATTGGATCATATGAGTCTCTTGATAATTATATTTAATCAAGGTGATGTGATGGTAAAGAAAATCCCCACAAAAAGAAAAGAAATGAGGTTATGGGATGTTTTGTTGTTGTACCAGATGTACCATGGAGCATAACTCAAGTAATATGTCTCTATGTGTCTCCCTTTTAGTCAAGGATCCAAGATGATCACAGACAAACATGACCCCATTAGATTTTGACCATTACACTAAACAGTCTCAAATATATGCATGCGCCTCTTTCACCTTATCATATATATATATATATATATATATATTATACGTCACTTCAACATGACTCAACCATTTTGTTGTATAATGATAAATATAATATATAATTCAGTCACGGGAAAAAAGGATTAAATTAACTCTATATATCTTAATTTCACTTCCCTCCAATATTCTGGCTGTCATCAATCAACATCTATTATTAGTATATAATATATATATCATTCTTCACTAGTCATTTATCTTCTTGGAATGTGATAGGACAACTATATATATTCGAAGAACTAAGATAGTTTGGAATATAAGGTTTCGATTCTAAGCATAGTACCAATGGTATTGATATGTTGGATATATAGCTATATATTCCAGTTGTTAGACTACATACCAAGTGGAGTGTGTGTTTTCACTTTTTTGCAATCAGGTTGTAGAAAACTGTGGCCTCTTTCTTTTATAATTTGAATATATAATTTATCAGAAGGTTATGCCAAATATTCCTGGAAAAGAATGTAAATAAAGAATTTTGCAGGTGGCTTAGCGTATACATTAAGGAATTTATGTCTTTAATTTCATGTTTCATAGAGAGATGTCCTGGTGTAATTGGCTGAATTAATTGTACTTCATGCCCCATTTTCCTTCTCTGTTTTCTTGGTAATACTAATATATATATATATATATAATAAATTTGATATATTTCATTTAAAAAATTAGGTGCTGTCAGGGTAATTTCTATTCAGTTTTATTGTTGGTGACAAGTTAGTTAATTTTAGAATATTGTTGTCTATTCTAGAACTTAAGGCTAGGAATTGAAATAAATTAAATATGTTGTTTTTCTTCTTCCTCTTCTTCTTCTTCATCTTTTTTTCTCTCCTGCTGCCACCTTCTTTCCTTAACTGTGTTAATGTCTTGGAAAGTGATATATCTTGAAAGGCAAGGCAGAAAAATAGTGTTCCTCTGGGTGACGTACTCACATGCAATGAAAAAAATTAAAGCACTGCTCAAGTGGTCCTTGAGGATGAGAGTGTGAGATATATAGATTGAGATGACGTGCTTAATTCTTACGTAAATAAGGAATTAATTAATAACTTCAATGAAATTTAATATGTTGCTTGTCCAAGAAGAAGAGGAAAATTTAGAAATGATAATTCAGATAAGAAAAAGAAAAATAGGACAGAAAAGGAGAATCATTTTAAGGAACGTATTTTTCACATAACTGCTCAAATTCAACATATATAATAAATGCAATCACAAGAATAGCTAACAATCATTTCATAACAACTTATAAATCAAAACGGAAATATATATATATATATATATATATATGGGTGAGGCTGAGGCTTTCACATGAGTAGTCTCCCATATAAATCCAGAGGTGTATATATATATATATATATATATATATATATATATATAAAATGTATGATTGGGAAATTTGATAAACATCACTTTTTTGCTGATTTAGGTGAAGCATATAAAATTCGAGATGATAATCACAGCCTTCCATTCTAATATCATCAATAGAATCCATTAGACTTTTGAGTTCCCTCTTCCTGGTCCAACTTTGCTTGCGTGTTGCCATCCAGCTTTAACCCAAAGTGAATATGAGGGAAATGTGCCCACTGCATTAATTAATATATATAATAATTAATCCCCCAAACCCCACAAAATTAAATAATTAATATCAACAGGGTACTCAATCTTACTATAGTTATAACTCTTCTATATAAATTAACGTGCATGAATATGAATATATTATATACAAGAACAACAACAAACTCAAACAGCAATGGTAGTTTTAAAGGTTAATTCAAATCTCACAATTTAATTAAATAATTAGATTACATAGGAATATTGAAGATTGAACATGTATCAATATGGAAACATAATTTATGTTGTTTTTGGGCTTGATAATAGATTGCCCAAGATATGGTATATATATACTCTACATTATTTATAACTTACTCAAACATGCATGCTAGCTACAGCCAATAATTCATTAACTCTGGAAGATTAGAGCTAGAAATATAAATTCTTTAACTATAAAGGAAAGCTTAATGTATATCCATTAAAAATTACAAAACAAAAACAGAGTTATTTATTAAACAAGCTAATTAATAATACAACTCTTTATATACGAAAGAATAGAGTCTGAGTGATTATGAGCTGAGCATCAAAGCAAAACTATAATATATTTCATAAACAATGTATAAGAGTAAGAAGATATCCTTAAAAATGAGTGCCTAAAACAATATTACTGGGTACCCTACCTTATATATTATCATCATGTGTATTAATGATTTATATTGTCACAATTTAAAGATCAATTATAGGGAGAGGAATTTTAAATTTGAGAGTTATCACTCAAGGTATAAGTAAATGTCTCTAGATCAATAGGTCGTTACCATATGTAGAGGACCTCTTTCCTTCTTTTAAATAAAGCTCCTTAAGTATAAATTTAGCAATTTATCAAGCATAAAAAAATTAAGGTAAATTTATGTTTGACACATTTGCACCAACTGATCATATCAAATACACAGTATCAGTATCATGTCGAAGTTATTCCTCAGCTGATATATGTAGACCCTTTGGTCAGATTTTTTTGACAACTTTCATTACTACTATATATAGTGTCTTCTTTTGGCCAATTTGAACTAATATATACTAATTAAGGAGAGAGGTCAAATTCTTCCATTGTTAGATATATAATCTCAAAATTTATTATATATATAAATAAAATATTGTTTATTAGAAATCTGAAGAAAATATTTAATGGTGAGAAATAAAATTGTTGAGAAGTTGATTTTTTTTTTTGTAATATTATAATATATATATATAATATTTTATTTGTTCATCTAAATAGTCCATAAACTATAACTTGGTAAAGTCTTAGGTCTACACGAGGGTATTTATTGACATAAATATATTACGTACTTGAAAAGAACAACCCAAGAAGGATTTGCACTGTATACACCTAAAATTAAGTTAGGACATGAATATATGGAAGTTTAGTTTAGGTAAGAGACGGAGTTATCTCCCATTGTAACGCACAAAAGTGGACAGATACAAATATAGAACTTAGGTATACGTATAGAACTAAAGGGTATATCAATTTTTTGAATATAAAATAAAAAATAATTATTATATTTTAAAATAAAAAATTATTTAATTTCTCATTCTTTTGTTATCTATTATAATTTCTTATTATTTTTACTTTATCTTCCTTTTTTTCTTATCTCATGTATCTTATTTTATATTTTAAATGTTATAATATTTAGTTTTAGAGACCAATGACTAAAAAGACTCTCCCAAACTATTATAACATAAATATATATGGTCTCAAGAGGCATTCCATGTAGTGTGGAAAAAATTGAATTAATAAGTAATTAAGCTTAAACTCACGTTTTTGGCTGCTGTGCTAAAAGCCTCTCTGTGGCTGATATCTGGATTACTAGCCTTAATCCTTTGAATTTCCTCCCTGCAAAACCAAATACACATAGTAGGCTTTCTAGCTATATATACTTATTATTTTGTTAATATAAATAAAATGCGTAGAGGAGTAGATCATGAGAAAAAGATTGAATTAAAATGAATATATAATTGGAAAGGTTACATACTTGATGAACCGGTTATAAGCAGAAGGAACACGTTGTCTCTTCTCAGGGGCTGCATTATTCATGATATTATCTTATTTTAGAATATTAAGCAGAAGAATTGAACCATAATTAAGATTACATATTAGAATATTGTTAGGCTTAGGAAATTGATGATGAATTTTGAATTTAGAAATTAGAGTAAAAATGAGCTAAATTGATTTTACTAACATCGATGGGAATCAGAGAGTTAAGAGTTTTTGACTAGTGCCTGACCTATATATATATATATATATATATATACATACATACATACATACATACATACATACATACATACAATAGTTGGACTGACTGGCAGTAGAATTGGGTATAAGTGAGGACCATATGTTCCCTATGCCACTACATTTTAATAATCATTGGCATTTTGGTTTTTGGAATTACGTGAGCATCTTGATTTTCTAAAAATCTAATTAAGATTAAAAAATGGGCATCCCTATATTTTCTAGTACATATACATGAATATACAATATAAATTTCAAAACTCCATACTACTTCTCATAAATAGGTTTTGATTCAACATGGTCCTTTATTTGCTCTCTTAGCTATATATGTACATTTTTTATTTTCTGTGGCGATTGTCCAGGTCATATATGCAAAATATATATATACAAGTTTAATTTACCTGAGCTACTGTTATGGTAACTGTAAAATGAATTAAGATATGCATAAAAGAAATGTTTCTAGGGCACAGCATTGAATTAAGGATGGGTCAATTTGGTTACGTAAGGTCACCATCTAAGGGGGGGGCCAATTGAAAAATTGAAGAAAATGGGATGCTCAATATAGGTACTCTTGTACCAGAAAAAAAAAGTTTGATACTCAGAGATGAATGGCCACTCTCATGAAAAACTCGAATCATGACAAGTGTCCTCAATGATGAGGTCGTTCTTCTTGCTTATTAACTTCTGCGAGTTGTGTTGTGAAGTGAGGCTCAGACTCGGTCTAATCTTTTTTTGTCTTTAAACCCTTTAAGTGTACAGCAAGAACTTCACCATGGACACCCAATTCTTCATTTAAACTTGACACATATACATCATGATGATCATGATGATGATGATGATACCAAAAGCTAAACACAAATGCAATGACTTACGACGAATGGGAGGGATCCTATGTTGCTCATGCTCTACAGACTCAAATGCAGCTAATTTGCTGCATTTTGAAGATGATCCCACTTCTTTGCTGCTTGTTTCTTCAAAGCTTAGGTGCTGTTTCTGTGACTCAAGTAGTTAGTCAGACACAAACACATACTCACACTCACACACACACACACATATATATAAGCCAGCTTGTTATTATCCAATAAAACGAGGAAAATAATAATAAAGAAGGATCTCATATATATAAATGTGTGTGTCTGGAGAAAAAGGGATGGTGAAATACAATATAATAATAATATATACCTGAAGGTCTTGAGGGGGAAATGTTTGGAGAGATGCTCCCATGTTAACTGATAGCAAATTGGCGCAATGCCCACATCTAACCGTCACTATGGTAAGCAAACTGTTGCATGGAACACTTACCTGCCAATTCCCATTTTGGAATACAAAACAAATATGTTATCACTTGCTATTTCTTTATTATTGATAACCCACCACCACAGTTTCTCTATTTCTCTCTCTCACACACACAAGACAAGGGTATATATATCAAAGAGTCTAATTCTGCTACATTATTAACCCAGCCTCATCAGGCATTTTTTACCATATATGTAGAAATTAAGAACTGAAAAGGACAATACAATACAATACAAGCTTGCTCTTTCTGTCATTGAAATTTCTCAACTAGCTAGCTGTTCCAAGTTACAGTTAATAATATTTTTGCAGGAGAAATGAATTAAGGGAATCAAGGTCGTTGGAGGAGGGAGAAGAAATTAAAGAAGCTTAGAAGAAGGAAGTGAGTGAGTGCAGTAATGTTTGGTGTTACGTTTTGAGATAAGGCTCAGGCTGCTGCAGTCAGGCTAAGGCCCAGTTTTATGAGGTATCCAGCTAGAAAGCTAGGTAGGGAGAGTGTGGAATTCAACATATACGCTGGATCAGGAGGATCTGACATGAATATATATATATATACACACACACATACATACATATAAATTAAAAGTGAGCACTCTCACAATGTGACCTCTCTGTGGGTGCACATGACTTTTTGGCTGACACTGCAAGGCAAGGATGATAAAAGATAGAAATTGTAGCTCATAGCATAGCCATCGAGGAGGTGGAAAGAGAAAAGAAGAGGGTGAAAACGACATGACTGGAACGGAAACCATAAAGCCCACGAACGCCATTAAGTACTACTAATTAACCACACACATCACCGTTCACTGCTCACACTGCTCACTGCTGCTCTCTCACTCACTAGTCACTGCTTTCAAGGAGCTGAAAGACTTGGATCCATATACATGATCGTGATTCGTGAAGACGCAAATTGATTAATGTCACTGATCTATCAATCTATCTATCTATGTAGCTCCATTTGTGGAACGGAGAAAGAAAGAAAGAGGAAGCCTTCTCAAAAGGGGAAATTTCACAGAGATATTATGATGAAAGGAGAGCTTTGAGGAAAAAGCATATTCTTGTGCGAGCGCGAGGGCGAGGCCTTTGTAGAAAGAAAGCCAAACACTGCTCTCTGTACTTAAAGGCAGCAACAACTCTGAAAGTGTGAAATAACTTTGATGTTTTTCACAGATGCTTCACTGGCACGCCAAATCATGATGATCCCCAACACAAATACTATTAATTAGCTAGGCTGAGACGAGAGAGAGAGAGAGAGAGAAATCACATACACATAAGAAAAATAAATTAATTAAATAATATTAACAAAAAAAAAAGAAAACTCATGACAAATTTAAATTAGCTAGATAAGATAGACTTCGTATATATGAATAGCATGCAATCCTACGATGCAACATATATATGCTTCTGCAAATTAAATGAGAAAGAGAGAGTTAGGGATTGGAATGCTTCCATATTGGAAGAACCCTAGTACTTGTACACGCGATTAATCAGCCCTAGCTAGTCATTAGCCTTCAAATTATTATGCATTTATTTATATACATATCTTGGAATTGCTTCCTTCTGCCTCACAGTTAGGATAGGCCCTTACTTCTTCAACAAATAGAAGATCCACAAGTGAGATATATTACTGATATCATACCAGTTAACTTCAACCATATATATATTCTTCAGCATATTGTTCAGGCTGTAGAGCGAAACCCCGTTAAAAATTCTCATAAAATATAAGATAAGAGTGGAATTCTTGGTCTAAAGAAGAAGGGAGTCAAGAAAGTGACTTGAGGTGATGGATTCGAATTTCTAGGGAAAGTAGTGAAGCACAACAACACACACACATACAGT
This sequence comes from Senna siamea, assembly GCA_031216115.1. Classification (NCBI taxonomy): domain Eukaryota; kingdom Viridiplantae; phylum Streptophyta; class Magnoliopsida; order Fabales; family Fabaceae; genus Senna; species Senna siamea. Next base: position 20,414,955 of record CM062356.1, read on the forward strand.
GAAACAGGAAATTTGCTTTAATTTCTTTCTTTTCAATAAAATTGGGGTAACAGTTGCACATATAATTTTAATAATAGTTGAGTTAAATTTCATCCATTCATAAATATAGACAAGCATTCTTAGGCAGCAGGTCATCAGGTCTGGCGAAGGAGCTGATGAATTTAGCTTTTATCATCACAAAGGGTACCGCAGGCAGCAGCTTTTGCTTTTATATAATAATTTGCTCTCTGCAGGCGATGATCTCTCTCTCTCGATGCAAAGAAAAAGTATAATAAAATCTGTATTGCCAAATTAGCTGATGAAAGGCATAAAATAAGAAAAAAGCTTACATAAATAAGGAAAAGAAGGGAGAGAAAGAATTACAGAATTGAAGTTGAGAGAGGGATTAATTATATATTGTACCGCTAGAATGGTGTTGCAGAAGTTGCAGTGAACATAACAAACACGTTCGGTAGCCATCATGTCCATTGACATTTTTCTTTTGCTTTTGTATTTTGTTTGTGACGTTGTCCGGTCCCGTGAGAGTAAGAGCAGCTGCTTATGGATTTATAGGCAGATCACGGAGGAGAAAATTGCTTTCCCCAAAGAAAAGTGAGCAAGATCAAGAATTTACAGAGAAGAGAAGAAGAAGAAGACGGACAAGAAGGGAATAGCTAGAGATATAGGGAAATATTTTTAAGATACATAATTAAAAGGATAAATTAAAAAAAAAAAAAGGAACTTTATTTTTATGAGGGGAGAGAGAGAGAGAGAGAGAGAGAGAGAAGTGACAAAAATCTCAAAGGTGAAGATGGGACTAGTCTGGTCGGGAAAACCAGTGAATGGAAGTGAAGTGGGGTTAGTGGTATTTGATTTAGGACGGAAAAGATGGATTATAGGATGAGAACGGTTATATTATAGTGTGTAAGTGTAAGTGTAAGTGTGGGCGCGTGAGTGAAAGACAGATCGGAGAGAGTGAGGGAAGATGATTGAGAGAATGAGTGGGTGGGAGTGACCCATCTTCTCTAACTATTCTGGCTTTCTGTAGCGGACGAGGGGGGCGAGATATTAATGCTTGGAATGTTTAGGAACAAGAGAGAGATCAGTGAGAGAGAGAGAGAAAGAGAAAGTTTACTTACACTTACTATAATTGTGCCGTGGTCTCACCCTAGTTAGCAAGTAATTCAAGTTTTAACCTTTGCTTTGGACTGAATTTTCAGTGGGGAGAGATAGACTATAATTTATACTGATTAGTCTTTATTTTTTGTAGATCTCTATTTTTTTATCTCTCTCTTATTTAATTACAGAAAATCAAAAGACCTTTTACTTCTTCAACATGTGTAAAACAAAAATGTCTTATAAGAATCATAAGCATGCTAATTATAGAATTTGTCTTTCCAAAATTTGTGCATGTGAAAGGTGGGTAATGGAATTGGAATTTATTAGTTTACTACTTTTTCTTTTCTTTTTTCTAATTTTTTTGTTCAGAAGTTAATTTTATAGAGTGGAAAAAAATTAAATGAAAAGAGAATGGATGATATGTGTGAAGTAGGACGACAACGTTAATTAAAAATTAACCAAACATTGATGGTAAATACTAGATAATTAAAGAATTAAAAGAATTTAACCAAATAATATTCTAAAAAAATTATAATTGACCAAGATTGAACATTTGGTTTTAAAAATTTTTAAAAATTAATTTTGAGAATTCATAATAATTTTATTTTTATATATTTATGTATATGTTATTAATAAAAAAAATTATTTTTTATATTTTTTATTTTAAAAAATTAAAGTTCGTAACAACTTTTAATTATTTTATTTTTTTAGTTTTCATAATATATATTCTATTTTTTTTATTTTTAGTTAAAAATAGTGATTCAGATAAATTTTTTATTTTTATTTTTTTAAAAATTACATTCAAGTAGACTATTATTTAAAAAAAAAAATCATCCAAAGTCATTGATAACGAAATTACATTTAACGGCTTTTATTACACAAGTTTTTAGATACAGATATATAGTGTATTCAAAGGCTACCTAGTTGACATGATATTGACTAGTATATAGACAAGAACATGCAATTTTCTTATAGAAAAACATATTTAAAAAACAAAGTAGAAATTAACATGTAAACTATTAACAAATTTAAACAAAAAAAATTGAATTATCATAAATATATAATTATTATTTTAAATATATGTTTACATATAACTTATAAATAGACAATGTGATTGGCCAGAATTAATTATAAAAATATGTTATATTACGTAGATTATAGAGTCTAAATTATTTGTAAATATTTATTAAAAAACGTTTAAAACATTCCCAATAAATAAATAAATAAATTATGGAGGCTTTACCGACTTGTTTAATTAATCTATTCTGAGGAGGGAGTCAACTTATGTTGGAAACCATTAGAGTTAGTGCCAAAATTAGACGTCAAAATGAAGCATTAATTGTGGAGGTGTAAACTGTAATTACGTAATAATTAAGTCAACAAAAAAGGACAGTAATGTAAAAGTCTAGTAAGCATGACGCCGAAAGTATTGTGGAAATAGCAAATAATGGAAATTAAGTTTTGTCCATTTATGTAAATGACTATCAATTGCATTGTACTGTTTGGTCAGTGATGACTGATGAGACATACTCCTTTACATTACGTTCATGTATTTTCCACCCAAACGTCTCACGTGGGATTTCTCGTTGTTAGGACGCATTGCGAATTTGGGTCTTCCTCTTGCTTTCTTTTTTTCTTTAGTTACACTTCAAACTACTAAATAAATTATGCAGATCCAGTTCTTAAGAGTTAGAGTAATTAAGGACCATTACTTTTAAAATTTATTTATTTTTTAATATTTTTTTAAAATAGAGTTTTGAAAAAATGTTATAAGAGGGTAGTTTTGCATGCTGTTAAATTAGTTAAAAAGTACGTATATTAATATTTAAAAAGTATTTTATGTTTGACAAATTTATATTAAAATTAAATTTAATTGTTAAATTAACAAAAAAAAAGTAAGCTTGCATTTAGTATTATTAATATTACTTAAATATATAAACGGTTATAAATATTTACTATTGTTAATTTTTATGAAGTTATTATTACTAATTAAATAAAATATAAAAATAAAATTACAGTAAATATTTTAAAAATATATAAATACATATAATTGCTCTATAGTCTGATTTATATGTTAATATATTATATTATTCTAAAAAAATATAATTCATACATAAAATTTTTTAGGAAAAAGTATTAAAAATATTGTGGTAAATATAAGAAATTTTAGATAGAAGTATTTCTGTCCTATAATATTCAATTTTCAACTTTTGTTTTTGGTTAGAAATAAAAGTTTCAATTTCTAACATTTATTAAAAAATTAAAAAATTACTTCTACTGCAACTTAAACAACTTTTGATGGTTTGTCAAACATTATATTTTTTATAAAATAAGTACTTTTACATAAAATAAGGACAAAAGAGACTATTAAAAGAAACTAGAGGAACAAAATTATGTTATATTATCCAACAATTTACATTATATAGCTGTAAGACACTACAGCATCGATCTACCATCATCAGTCACGTTTTGTACTGTTTCAGACATTATCTTAATTTGAAACGGAAAAAGAAAAGAAAATGGGTGCTATAATTTACTGCAGAGTAATATATATATATATATATATTGATATTTATATAAAGGTCCAGTTTTGAGTTATAAAAATTATATAATTATTATGTTTTAATTAAAGAAATTAATAGTAAAAATATAAAAAAATTTCACTATTTTTTTACGCAACTTATTAATTAATATCGTTGGTCTTTGAAAATTGTAGTCATAAAGCTTCAAATTGATCAAGGCCAAAGAAGCCTATAAAGGTGCTTTTTTGTGTAGGAGGATAAAAGCAGAAATAATAGACCTTGGAGAAAATTTAATAGTGATTTTTATATTATTGTTATTAAGTTTTTTAATTATAGATTAATATGTATATAATTTATTTTTTATTTATTTTAAAATTTTTTTATATATTTTATTTAACTAAAAAAATTTAATAATAACAATATAAATAACTATATATATAAATATATGTATGTATAAGTCTGGTCCACGTAGACATAACCTTAAAAGATAAAGACCACTAGCAGTATGTATGGCTAATAACTCAAAGCCAATGGCATTTTACCCTTTTTTTTTATAAAAAAAAAATCTTTTGTTGGGAGAGGGGTTTAAATGGAAATCCTGAGGTTCCATGGTGCTTTGTTTTTGTTAAAAATGCTGTTGCTCATAGCATTCGGCCTCTAAATTAAGGAGGTCGTTGAGGATGATTCAGAAAATGAATTTGTCTAAACGTAATTTTTAAAAATAAAAAATAAAAAATAAAAATATATGTGTTTTGAAAATAAAAAATAAAAAAATTAAATGATGTTCTGACTTTTTTGAATTTCAATTTTTTAAAATAAAAAATAATTTTTTTATTAATATTATGTAAATAAATACATAAAAATATTATAACATAAATTTTTAAAATTAATTTTAAAAAATGACATTTAAACAGGCTTATTAGTGTGATCTCTGATATCACTTATGGCATTAATTATAAGTCTCGTCGACTTGGCTGATCGCTTTTCCTCCGGATCCTTTGCCTTAGAGTCTCTCTGATATACTTTCTAGCGGCGGTTTTTTTCGTTGCTAACTTTTATTGCAACAAATAGTTTTGCTGCTATGACTTTTATTAAATTAATTATTTAAACAAAAGTTATAGCAGCATTAGTATCCGTTGCAATAATATTGAAACGCACTTTAGCAAGGAAAAAAACCGCCACTAAAAAGCATGGCAGAGCCAGAGGATCCAAAGTTGAAATTTTGTGCCAAACACTAGCTACGTCCCTGGAATTTCATCAATTTTTAGACAATTAATATTTAAATTTTTATATATTAATAAAGTTTAATTTGGTGAAAAGAATTAATTTTTTATAATATAATGAATTTAAATTTAAATTTTTATTAAAAAAATTATTTATATTTAATATATAATAATATTTTAAATAAGATTATCTTCAATTAAAAAAATATACTTAAAAATCTTAAAAAATAATATATATATATATATATATATGTTCAAATTTATATATATTAAAGAAGTGCTTGTCTTTAGTTGAGTATAATAGAGGATATCAGAAAAAAAAGTGAGGAATTTTGAAGTTTTTATTTGCAGCTGGTGTGGTGTCTTAGTTTTTCAAATTCATGAAGTTTTTATTTTTGAAAAAATGTTTCTGCCAAATTGCTTTAATAATTAGTACTTAAAAAGAAACCCTAAAGTTTCTGATTTTTTTTTTAGATGACAACTACATATGGTTAAAAATACCTAAAATCAAACAACCTGACTACACATCTAGTGTGTGTGTGTGTGTGTATATATATATATATGCATCTTCGGGAATTCATTTTTCATTTGAAAATTTCTTTAACCTTCATTATTAATTATAATTACCAGTTCTAATTTCCACCAAACCTCCCATGCATCCACAGCAAGTTGGCATGAAAAATTAACAATCAATTAAACAAATTAAGCAGCATGATTTTGTTACAAGACTCCTATATATATAGGACTGAAAATTAAATACAACAATGAAAAGAAGATGAAATCTATCTTGTCTTTTCTTCATTAATCAATGGCAATAATGTGAGTCATCTTCCATATTTCTCTTTCTGCAGCACTGATCTTCTTCCTGACTTCATCTTTGCATTATTGCTGAACTCTCATGAGTACAACTTCCTGTGCCATATGTGTCGAGTTATGACTTATATATGTGGCTAAAAATGATTCAATTTAAAGTGACAAATGGAAATGATTTAAAAGAGACGGAGCTCAAAGGTAAGTGCACAATATTAATTAATTAGAAAGATCATTAGAATTCTATATAAATCTATATGGGGACGAAAGATCTTTATTTTCATATTGAATAATTGGATGACCTTTAATTTTCTGGTGATCAGAGATTACTGATTCCTTATGGGCATACGCTTCATCTAATTGCCACATAAATTATTATAGGTTGAATTATTTTACTTCCTCGGGTTTAACAATAGGTAAATTTTGCGAGATAATAAAAAATGATCGTGTCATTTGGTTATTTTCACTAAATGAGGGTCATTACCTTTTAAGATTTTTAATTGAATACTTGAGTAGTTTTTAAAATCTTTAATTTAGTCCCTATTTATATACCAATAAACGTTCATTTGTATTTTATTTAATTTTGTTGACAGGAAAATTATGTATCATTTAATTACTTTAAATATGTATAATTCAAATAAATTGATCAATTCCTTATACCTTATACGTCATGGATCTGAGTTATTTGACTTCATCATTATTTTTACTTATTTTGTTGATATAAATAATGCATATTCAAAGCATCAACTGGCACATATAGTCTACTTAATGGGAAGATTTAATGACACAAAAGAGCTTGTTTGAAGTTTGGTTTGTTTTTTTTTTTTTTTTAAATTAGTTCTAAAAATTTATATTAGTATTATTTTCATATATTTAAGTATATACTATTAATAAAAAGATTTATTTTTATATTTTAAAAAAAAAATTAAAATTCAGAACAACTTTTAATTGTTTGATATTTTTTATTTTCAATAGACATATTTTATTTTTTTATTTTTAGTTAAAAACAGTAATTCAAGTAATTTTTTTCATCATTCTGTTTTAAAAAATTTAAAAAAATTTTTAAAAATTGCATTCAAATAGACCTAAATTAATATTTTTTTTAAAAAAAAAGTATAAGAACTTAACTATATATTGTTAAAATATAGAAACCAAAATAAAATTTAAATGAAATTATAGGCATAAGCTAAAAGAATAGTTTTACTATTAATTATTATAATTAAGTTTAGTGTAGAGTACTCTTTTTGTCTACCAATTTAATTCTCAACTTCATCTTTCAAAGCATAATTTTTTTAATTTAATTAATTTCTTAATAATTTTTGGGCAATCATGTTATCTTTTTGAATGATCAAATTAAGAAGTTAGTATCAAAAGGGGTTGGGTCTAGTTATATATATAGTAAAATGGATTACTTTCATGAATTAGGTTTTGAATCTTTATTAAAAAAGATGTTCGCATTTAACGTCTGATAATATTTTAAATAAAATTATTTTTAATAAAAAAATATTTATAAAAAAAATAAAAAACAATAATTAAGAAGTTAGTATCTAACTTTTAACAAATAGAGAGGGACAATAATAATTGAAAAAAAAAATTCACATATTGAATTTTGGAAGACAAAGTAAGAGATTGCATTTTTTTTCCAAGGGAAAAAATTACTCTTTAGTTTGTTAAATTCAAACCCCCCCCCCCCCACCCCAAAAAAAAAAACAAAAGAAATGCATGTGAATATATTACAATCTCCTTTAAATAGTTCACTAATAATATAGACACAACAGACTGTGGCATTAACTAGTTATTTGTAATTGTAACTCCTCCTACGAGGCATTGCTAAAATTTATTCGTAATATTTTGTACGTACTAATTGTCTTGCCCTTTTATGTTGTGCGAGAAAATTATGAAACGGTGAGCTAATTAACAGGGTTGTGCCACCACAGATAGAAATTAATATATAAATTAAGGTTAAAATGCAAAAACTATCCTTAAACTATATGTTAATTACACATAATCTCCTCAACTATAAAAATTAATTTAAAATTCTCATGAACTTCACAATTTTTTAAAAAAACATTTTTTTCATTAACTTTTTCATAAAATTTTTTTAATAAAATTAGTGAACAAATTATAAAGTTTGAAGGAGTTTTAACTTATAAGAGTTAATTTTTTTAGTTGAAAAAAATTATTTTCATATGACTTATAATTTAAAAGATTATGTGCATTTAAATCATAAATTAGTAACGTGTTACATCATCCGCCAAATCTAAAGAACAATATAAAAAATTTACAATTTAAGTTTGTATATATGGTTCTGTAAATTAGCATTTATAGATTGCTTGCAATTTTTTAATTTTAACATAAATTATGTTAATAACTATTTCGTGAACATATATATTGAAAGCTTTGAATATACAAATATATTTTTTTAATTTTTAAAATATAATATAAAATCATAATTATTATAATTTTAAAATAATAAATTAAATAATAAGAAGTTATTCAATACATTCATATTTTGTAACTTATTATTATTTTTATTATTTTGTTATAAATTCACTTAATATATTTTATTTTATATTTTATATTATAAAATATATTATTTTGTGATATTACCGAAAAAAATTCAGAGTTATTATAATATATATATATATATATATTAAAAAAAGTGGTGTTAAAATATTTTGGTTTTTAAAATTTAAAAGGATTAGTTACTCAAATTTGAGTTGAAATGCATATTTTTCAAATTTCATGAGTTTGTCTTTCCTTGAATCTCTTCAAGCCTTGGTTAGAATATTAATGCTTTTTTTAAATTCTAGGAGGATAGACAAAGGTTAGCCTTGTAAATTACTTCTAAGGACTTATTCTCAAAGAAAATTATTTAACTACCCTGGATATTGCGTCATTTTCTATTCTAGTGCTAGCATGCACTAAGTATTTATTGTCAGCTTTTTTTTTAATAAAAACATAATATGTGAAGAAAGCATTTTAAGAGACGCAATCATTTAATTCTGAATAATAAGTGAATAGTAAAAAACATATATATATGTTTATCATAAATTTATTAGAAAACTTGAATAATAAATATCTAAAAGTTATTTTTAAGGTTAGTCTTAAAATTAAGATGCGGGTTTTGGCGTAAGGGCACGTGGGATTTGAACGATTTACACAACACTCACACGTAGTTTTTGATTAAAGCCCAAATTTCATTTGACAATTCCCGGGCCGGAATGATGCATGCAACGGCCCAATTAATATTTAAAAGGCTAAAACCTTATTTACAATGACATATCACTTTGACCAAAAATATATGATTTACCACCTGTGACGTATTTTTAAACTATTAAACATTAAAAAATCATTGGAAATGGCAATAATTTTTTTTAATAAATTATTTCTAGAGCTAAGGGTTTAGATAAATATCTACCAACGCTCCCTCAAGGTAATTGCAGTCTATTAATTTATAACTGAAAAAAATTTTGACATTTTTTTCTCTTGTAGCAACGTCTTTTGATCACTTGTCATTTGTTTTCTTTACGTTTATGAACCTACGATTTGGGACTGATATTTGTATCATCAGCCAAGCTGCCTTTTATGAAAAGATCCAAAATTTTGGTGTCATAATTTGTCACAATGCCAACTATCCCTCTAAATTCATCTTGGTGCCATATGAAAGATCCCCATTACACCTTTCTTGTCTTCTGATTCTTTTCCAAGCTAAAATAATTTTCTTGACTTCTACATCAGTGATACCTGTAGGACAACTGTTCAACAATTTAATTGACCATTTGAATAATACTCCCAATATCCTAAGTTTTACCTTCAAATTTATATTTGCTTCGACAATAGTATAAGCACCAGCAAGCAATTAACACATACTCTATAATCTTTAAAGCATTACTTAGTCTTCTATTTTTATTGTTTGCTCCATTTTCATCTTTTAAAATCTGTTCTATCCATTTTGGAACACGTTGGTTTGTATTATATGATCTCAGTATTAGATATGATCCAAACCACAGCTCTTGCTATAGGGCAAGTAAGAAGAGTCGAAGAGATGTTCTGCATTCTCATCGCATTCATATTCGAAACATAATATCAAACCCCTTTGAGCCTAGATTTACTCGAAGAGGCAAAGTATTGTAACAAAGTCTCCGTCCGAACATTACAATTTTCTTTGGTATGCTTCCTGTCCAAAGATTTTTCCACCTTCGAAAACCTTGGCTATTTTGTTGAGTCATTTGATGGCAATACTTATCACTTAAAAGATACCTTTTGATACATGATTTAAAAAATAATTTTTGAAAATAAAAAATTCAAAATGTTGTATTCTTATGTTTGATACACAAATTAAAAAAAAATTCTTGAGAATAAATTATTTTCATACTTTTACATGTTTTTATTCTACATAAAGGAGTGAGAATCCTATAATCTCATGGTAAGAAAATATTTTAGATTAATAAAATTATTAAATTACTCTTATAAAACTTAATTTTATCTTTCAGACATTTCACCTCTCTTCACCTTTCTTATTAATTCTTTAATTCTTTTTATAAAACTAAAAGGAATGAATTATTTAATTTTTTTACAAGATACTAATTTTAATTATATTATATTACTTTTTAAATAATATAATTAATATTCTTAATTATTAATTCATATAATTAATAATTATAATCAAATAATAAAATTACAAAAAATATTATTGACCAAAAAAATATCACTAACATTATGGGAACCTCATTTAATAATATATTTTTTTTATTGAAAAGGAAAAGAAAGGCAAATACAGAAAAATAAAATTACATATTATTACAAATCATTGTTTGAGTAAGAAAGTGAGAAGATGACATTTTTATCTTTAAAAAAATAAAAAAAAAACTTATTTAATATAGCTCGAATTGATATGTCTTTATGATATATATTATTCAAATGTTATTAATTAGTTGTATGTATGTATATTATTCAATTAACAAGTTGTTATAATTTTTGTTTTCAATATAAATAATTTTTAAAAAAATAGTTGGTTATAATTTAAAAAATATATTTAAAAAATTTTCAAGAATATATTTAAAAAGTTATTAAATATTTTTAAGAGTATTAAAGTTGAACTAAATAAAAAATATAATATTTTTTAAAAATATTATAAAATATTCATGTGATTCTTAAAAATAAAAAATATATCTGTATCCTAGGATTTTGCGGTGTAAAACTAACATTACAGCCTCACGTCACTGTCACTAATCTCACTTCATTTCTCAGTCAGTGATCCTGAAGACGATAGTGATGCTGTGATAGCACCTAAAGAAGGCGTAAATTTTTGTTGAGTTAAGCATTGGGAGAAGGCTACAAAGAATTTTGGTGAGAGGTTGTTTGACTAACCAGACGTATCTTTTCTTCATGAACTCCAACTATCGGAGATAGTGATAGTAAGATACTGGGTTATATGAGCATCACTATAGTGAACATCTCTTTCCAATCCACTATTCATTAAACTTTCTAACATGCGTCATAGTCATTAGACATGGAAACAGCATATTATCCTGTCACCCAAATTACTTGGCTAGTTGGCTCTAGATGTAATGCACTAAGTTCTGCCATGGTCCAGTTTATCTGAACCTATGTGGTTAAGTTTTGCTCCTCAACATTCACCTATCTCTTGGTCATTCAAATATGATCTCACAGGTAGTGTTCTCGGAGCAGTTTCCACTGCAGGGTTTGCCTATTAATATTCAAGGAGTGTATATGGTAATCAACCGCGTTTCATACTAGAGCCAACTCTAGGAGAGAGTTCTTACCAGTTGTTAAGGAGTGTTACTTGGGGTAGTCTTTAGATGGGTTCCGGCGAACTTTGGTTATGTTTCAGACCTACGAGGCATGAAGGGTCAGAGCTACAAAGGGGTTGGAGCCCCCATTGTAGACTTCAATGGTGAGGTCAACTACGCATGGTGAGTGAAGAGAAGGAAGGAAGGTTGAAGAAGGGAGAGACCAAGAGTATTAGAGTGTAGAGGAATGTTTTACTTGGAAAATGTGAGTTCTGTATTTTATGTCAGTAAATTTACCTTACCGAATCGGGTTCTCATTACAGTGTGGGCCGACTTGATCCAGTACAGAATATCACTCAACCCCAGTAAAAGCAAGAGTCGTTCTTACATACGAATTTTGACACTTACAATGTTAAAAAGTTGTCTTCATAATAGTTTCTACAATATGAAATGAAGTGAAAATAAAGTTTCTGTCACGAGTTAATTGACAATTGAGACATTTGTGTACATTGAATCTCTTAAATTTCTTTCCCTTCTATATTCAACAGGTGCTGCACTGTCTTTTCTGGCTACATTCGGGCAGGAAGTTGCAAATCACTCACTTCAACTTTACAGATTAGACACAATGGCTGCACAGATTAAGTTCATGGAATGGTGGGAAAAAATCAGTGAAGGACAGTCTTGAAGCAGTTGAGTTGGTGCACTGCAACATTTGTTGGCATTTCTGCAAAATGGAGAAATAATTTCAGTGATGCCAATGTAATGGTTCATTGAACATTGAATAAGAATCTTTTTGTTATGCAAATTTGAATGTTTAAACTAGTTTGAATTTCCATCTCTTCACCTCAGAACAAATTGGTCGTGTGACTTCTAGACATTTTCTTCCCTGCAGTTCTTAGTTGTTTTGTCTGTGTTTATAGAACCAAATCAAATTGATTAAATCAATTAAATGAAACCAAAGCATTAATTTGATTTAGTTTGATTCACTTGGGACATTAAAGCTAACCGTTGGTTTTTATTATTTATTATTTATTTATTTATTTTGCAAATTTAAATCTCCAACATTGTAAAAGTCACTTAGTGAGTTCAAACTTCTTGACTACTAAACCACTTCTTCTATATATTGATATACTATTTTATAAATATAGACAGGACAACACTTTTGTTTGTTTCAGTCTTAACCAAGGCCTAGAGTTCGGATTTCCTACTATCATACTTTTGTTATATTTATCCTATTACTATTGAACTACTGCACTTACTTATTGTCTTATTTTAATTTTGGAAAACTTATTAATGTAAAAGAAAATTTGAGCCATGTATTAACTGCATACAATTTATATTGTTATGAGGTAATCAAACTTATTATTATTATTCATTCAATTTTCAAACACAAAAATAGTATTTAACCACATTATATTAAAATCAAACCAAAAATTCAGTATGGTTTCCAAAATTTAAAGACTTGTAAGAGATTTGGTTTGGTAGAGATAACTAATGCTGGCAATGTCAAACAACTTAACATGACAGAACTGTGTGTGTCATTACATAAAAGAATCATTTTATTGTATTTCCATTTCTTCAGTAGAAGTGCTTATTAAATCGGCACTTGTCAAGCAGAAAGATGCCCTCTAGCTACACAAATGACAAAACCTTTCTCACCAACACAATCTACCCGACAAATTGTGGTAATAATAAATCTAAATACATATAATATGCATTATCTTATATGATATGGCTGGAGAAACTGGAAGAAAGGAAGAAAAAGAAAAAAACAAAAACAAAAACCAAGGCAGCTGCACTTCCTCATTCAAGTATGCTGCCTCCATATTCCTTGGCTTTTTACATCTCCAGAGTTTTCACCCCTCCTGTGCATCTGCATCCAGGTATGTGCAGTCAAGAACTTAAACAGACAGTATTGAAGGAAATTAAGGAATCTTAAACGTATATTTAATATCAATTTCTAATAATACCTCAAAATACAAAAATGAGAGAAAAGCTAAAAGAAAAGGCTTGGTATGCGGTCTTGGAGCTTAAATCCAACAAATACTGAGAAACTGAATCGATTTTCAACATAAAAAGATTTATGCATTGAGCAACAAATTCAGCAGCTTGGGCGTTTTATATATCAGTAACATCGAATAACAAAAAGAAAGAGAAAAGTTTTTAATTATGACTCAAGTTAATGAAATCTCACTATCTAGTCAAGAGGGAAAATGAGATAACAAGTTAGAATCTTACTTTCTGATTTTAATTAGTCTTGCCAACCAAAGGAAGATGAGGGCTTCTTCAATGGCAAGTGGTGAATCTACCATCTTGTCCAACGGTTCCAAGCACCCAACACGCGGCCTCCAGCAATTTTCCTGCCATTTCATGCTATAACTTGAGCTTAACGAGAAACTATGGAAAATGATATTATTTGTTAATTGGTGTTAAGTATCACTAATATTTGATAAACCAAGCAATACTTAGATAAATAACTTCTTTATGTCAATTGCCATGTGACAAGATACATTAAAGAAACGTATGTAGATATAACAAGTTTGGACGGAACCAAGGTTAAGCGCACAAACTTTTTGCTTAAGAAGAAAGATATGAATACAAACATAGCCATAGGCTTATGGGATATTATAATAAAGAAAAGATTCATTGGAGCTGGAGAGAGAGAGCTTTAACAGATTGCTAACTAAATGTGTTAATGTTATGTGACACTGTCCACTTGGTTGGCCTATTTTCCGTGTAAGTATGCCCAAAGTCGCTATCAGTAAAAGTACTCGAGATTTCATATGAAATATCACTTGAAAGCAAAAAAGCTACACCTAGTAGAAGATCATGTAAAAATTGATTTCTATATACTAAATGCAAGACAATTGTTGCTAAGCAAAGATACTAGAACATTGTCAGCACCCGCTGGAATTTGAGCTACTGCTCTAAAAATTATTGAGGTCATTTTGTAAAACTAATCTTTTGGATTGTTCAGAATTTTCTCTCTGCAGGAATAAAGCTGCGTTCATAATTAACAACTAGAAAAGTAATCAACACAAGAAAAGTAATTTTCACGAAAACAAACAGAAGAAGTACTAATGAAGAAAAAGCAACGTACCTCTTCTGTGCTTGACCACGACCTTAGCTGGTTGAACCGTTCTAGTAATGGGCTTGGCGTCCTCCTCCTCTGGTGGGAATAAAACCCCATCGATCCCCTGCACCGAGATCCGCCCATCTGTATATATATCCGGGTCGAACAAATAGGCCGACCCGTCTCCCTGCCCGAATTTCACTGACCCATCTGCCTCCTGAGTCACCACCTTATGTGGTAACCGCAAGGTGTCGTACCGGACCTTCCCAAACCGTCGAACCGCATTGTACATACTCTCTTCGGTTTGATACTCTGGTATGAGATGGTAATACATTATCTGTTCGGGTGCGCCTGGTTCACTCAATTGGTCTGTGGTCAATTTAGCCATGGCCTCATCATTGGGAGCCAAGACGGTGAGCACGTACCCCTCGGAGACTAACCGACCCATTTCGGTGGCTAAGGAAGTTAGATTCACCAATATATCTGCCATCTCATTGTACCCACCGTAATGGAGCAGTGTCTGAATGAAATCCTTCACTTTGGCTTCACCGTTGAAGTGGTGGTGGGCCCCGCCTGGTCCCGGTGCCGGAGCCGGAGCTAGTGCAGGTCCCGGAGCCATTGCGTCGTAGATTGGCAGGGCTGGCGGAGAACCGGGTTTCGCCGGTGGAGCGGGTTTCTTGAGCCGATGTGTCCTCGGGTCCACTTCCGGTGCTCCCTCCGGCTTGACCGCCGTGATGGATTGGAGACTTCGTCGGCGGTTGAAGTCGTCTTGTACGGAACGAGGGATCAAGAGGCGTTCAATCCCGTGGATGACACCATCGGGTCGGGTCACCACATCTGGGTAGATAATCTTGGCGCGATCCACTGTCCATTCTGTAGTCCCATTGCTTTCGAGGTGGAGGTAGTCGTTAGCAAGCGTCTCGTGACGGGTCGACCCGGAATGAATCGGCAACTTTTCCGATCCGATTCGGGTAGGAATGATATGGAACATGAGCAAGGTCTGGAGAGACTTGAGGTTACCGGGTTCTAGAAGGAAGCGCTTGAACTCCGGGTCGAGATCGCGTTCGAGGGCTTCATTCCTGGGGGCGAAGATGGTGATGTTGTGGCTGCCGACAGTGTCTTCCAGAGTCTGCAACAGCATAGCCTTCTCCACCAACTCAGCGAGTTCCGTGTAATGCGAGTCCAGAAGAGCCACCAGAACAGAGTTCGAGTTAATCTGACCGGAGCTCACCGAAGAAGAGACCGACAACCTGGGATTCGGTATTTCCGACAATGCGAGGGAGAATCCAGAAAGGAGAAGCAGAAGAAAGGTGCAGAAGACGCGGAGCTTGGTGACGCCATAGATGCGACAATCCATGGCTACCTGAGAGAATACGGCGGAACCGAGAGTTGAGAGATAGACAGCACACAGAGAAAGAAAGAAAAAAACAAACAGTTGAGTAATTGGATTTGGGGTCTGTTTGTGTTGTGTTGTGTTGTGTAGTCTTTCTCTTTCTTATTTGGTGGGCATTAAAATACAGACGCCGTTTCTGGTGTTTTACTGTTCGTGAGAGTGAAGAATACTAGAGAGTATGGTTTTCTTTTCTACTTGTTAATGGAGGGAAAGTGAAAAAGTGACTCATGGTTAATTAACAATTAGGTAAATAATGTTGGTTTGAACATCCAAAACCTCAGTTTTAGATGTTTATATTTATTTCTTACAATGTAGAGATTTATTTAATCAATTTTTTTATATCTTTTGCGAATATTCATTAATTTTTAATTACAACAGACTCCATTAATTAAGAAAACTCTTTAATTTATTATAATATATAAAGAGGATAATTTATAGCAAGAGAAATGAATCCCTCCAAATCTAAATTTACCAAGGAGAGTGGAAGGGAGTGATTGGATGATAGAGAGCACATGCATGATTACATGTAGAGCCACTGAATCTTAAGATCATGGCATCATAATAATTGATGAGCAATTAATATGTGTCTGCAACATTGATGAAAGTATTAAGAGTGGGACCCACTTGGTTTTAGGGTTCTCTTTGCTTATTTTGTGCCAGCCACCTTCTTAGCTGTTTCTGTCCTCTACCCACCAAAAATCAACACTATTATTCCAGAAACGTTGAAGGAAAAAAAAACACACACACACAATAAAATTTTTTTTTATATACATATATTTATATTATTTTATTTGTATATTCGTTAATAATAATTAATTAATTTTTTATTTTATATTAATATCTTTACTTAATATAAAAAATAAAAAATTAAGTATAATTAATTAATATATAAATGAAATGAGACAATATATAAACGTGAGAATCTTGTTTTAAAAAAAACTCAAGGGTTGACCAACACAGTATGATGGTGTTAAGCAAGAATGGTCCTAAAAGTAAAAAATTAATAGTTAAATTGAATATTTGACGATATCATTTTGCTTCCATATAATTGATCCAATACTAGAAGATAAATTTAAAAGGAAAATAATGAAAGGTAATTTGCCCACCCACAGGAATTACGTCACAAAATTCCTTTAAATTCATAGCGTGAAGATTGAAGAACAAATTATTAATACATAAAAGGACCAGTGGGACTGACTGGGAAGGAAATTCTAAGTATGGGGTGGGGTTTGTAAAAGAAAGATCGTCCATTATTGTATAGCTAACAACGATTTTGATCACAATATTAAAGGAGTTTGGTACTGTGTACCCCTCAACAATTAGGTATAGGTATTGTTTCCAGGAAAGTATTGCATTGAGTATTGTTGTTTCTATTGTTGTGTGCCCTAGGCACCTAAATTAGCTTAGCTCACACTCCCTCACATCTCTTCCCTCTTCACTCATAAACTTGTCGGTGGCGCTAATCATTTACATACGAACCATATAGATATTTGGTCTTCTATTTTATTTTAAGACTTCAGAATCTTGAAGTAGTTGGCATGGAAGATATTGCAAACAATTTGAATTCACTGAAACACCCTTTTAAAAGTGAGTTGCAATCCCATTAAAGAAGGGTATTATGGACTGCATAAAATCAGCTTTGCATTGTGTAGAAGTTTTTTGTCAAAACCAGTGTGCTTGCTTTCGTTTCTTCTTTCTCTAGTCATCATTCATGATTTCAACACGTTCATATAAAATTTGTAAGAATGGACATCTCGCCTGTTTTTAAAATATTTGTAGTGTATTAATCTTGTGGGATAAACTTTTTCCCTTGATTATGAAGGTGTAAACCATGGACAATGCTTACTTTATGTGCATTATAAGTTAACCATGTGACATTTTTTTGGCAAATTAAATTCATGAAGTTCTTTATTCCCAAAGCAACAACGAAAACTTTTCACTGGAACTTGACTATAGATGGAAGCATAAAAGGAAGGTAGGAACTTTGTGCTCAGAACACCTGTTTCGACCAATCAATCAATTAATCATGTGACAAAAAATAAAGGTCATGAAAAAAATAATAATAAATAGACCCCTAAGCTCTTAAGTAAGTCATTAGAGATTAGAGTCATTGGATTCTATGTATTACAGGTCATGAAGATAGTAGGACCCTTCTATAAGAGGTCAAATTTAATGTGACAAAAGCCTCCTTCTGCTAGATAGTTTCTTCGACTTCAAACCACCGTGTATACAGATCAAATCACAATCCCAGTTTCCTAGTTCAGTTCTTCCGCCAAGTATAGCTCAATTTACTTCCATTAACAGAATCCTGACCCTCAAATTAATATATATATATATGTATATAAATATTAATTTCCATTTTTGTTATGAACATTTTTTTCTAATATATCATCTGTAGAATTTATAACTTACTACAAAATGATGCCTAATTGTGAATCATACAGTCGGAGCACGTTTACGAAAAGTTGTTAGTTATCAGAGTGCATTATCCAAAAGCCTAATTATTGCATGTATATTCACTGTATGATTGCTAAAAAAAATTTGCACAATTACGGTTGACCTATTGAGAACAACGTAGGACTGATGACAACTTCCAGAAGACACGGGTAAGGTAGCAAGCTGTCCAAATAGGGAAATAATTAATAACATTCACATAACAGACAACAGAATTTTCAGCAAAGGACTTCATGCCCCAAAAGTTGAAAAACAGTGAATTTATCTCTAGCAGAAGCACAGTCCTCTATGTCGGATACTGTGAGAAATATCTATATATAAGTTTACAGGGCGAATGTACAATCATATATAGCTTCCTATGTTCTAAACAAGAGACACCGTTTGTGTGTTGTCTAGGTTCTTATTTCAAATATGGCAATCATTGACCATCTTCTGCAAGGTAAATGGATTATCACTTGGTTGGAACCGGCAGTGTACCAGCACAACATCCACAGAATTCACATCCGGCAATGGACAATTCTATTTCTACCTGATTACATAAAAAGAAAATGAGAATTAGTAATTAGATTACAAAACGATATTGTACGCATGCTAAACAGAACATAAAAAATAACCTTCATACAAAAAGCATCAAAGGAGCTCAACTCATAATACCGGAGTTTTACCTTTCAGAGAAAAAAAAGCTCAGAGTTGATGCAAATCGTGCTATATGCTTAATTTGAACTAGAACCTGCAGCACAA
This sequence comes from Senna siamea, assembly GCA_031216115.1. Classification (NCBI taxonomy): domain Eukaryota; kingdom Viridiplantae; phylum Streptophyta; class Magnoliopsida; order Fabales; family Fabaceae; genus Senna; species Senna siamea. Next base: position 20,434,025 of record CM062356.1, read on the forward strand.
GATGTTTTTCTGTTACTGTCTCTCAAAAGGCTGTCACCTCCAGTGTCTGGTAAGTGCTGGTCATTTGATCCTGCATTTGAACCATCTTCTAAATGACTCGGAGCAGAAGTGCTGTTAGTTCTATCGCTGTCTCTGGTTTCCAGACGTTCCATCATGCGTGACACAGTTGCAATTCCTGCATTAACCTCTCGTCTAACTTCAGATCCCAGATCAGACATAGAGCTGTTCCGAGAGAACCATCTCTCCTTCCAACCTCTTGTGCTCTTGGAAATAGACTCTTTGTATCTGAAAAAAATGGGAAATTGTTATAACTAATAACTAAGATTTATGAAACAAAGGAAAACCATAGAATAGTCACTTCTATAGTTACCTCGTTGAAACTGCATTTAACTTAGACTTCAGGGATTCTGAAAATGATTGGAATTCTGACGGTCCTGCTCTGTCTTGACTACTTGGAGATGACTGACTAGGAGATCTCCTGTAAGAAATTTTGAGATAAAACAATTAAATTATTCATAGCTAGATTATTTTGCAATTGTGAACTAATCAACATTAAAAAATGTCTAGAAATCCATGATGATTACCTACTGTCGTAAGATGATCCCTGGTGATCAGTAGCAAGAACAGTAGATCTAGATCCTGAAGCAGAAACCTGGTCTGCTTGAACAGGAGGAACAGTTGGCTGTGATGATTCTTCACCAGAGGCAGGAGTTGGAGGAGGTAGAGTGGCAAAAGCAATTGCAGGAGTTGGTTCACCATCCCCCCCATGAGTTGGAGAGGAAGGTGCCACAGGAGGTGAATTAGGTTGGGTTGAAAATACTAAAAAATGTGGGCGACCTTGAGCTGATGACCTGTTTCTCTGGCCTTCCCTTCTAGCAATGTGACGTGCTCGTCCCATTGCAGCAGCAGCAGCTAAGTGTTGGATTATCCGCTCTTCAAGATCAGCATCATTTGCACCAACTGGCAACTGCAAGAGAAAACAAGCATAACATAATTCATAATGACAAGAAGAATACAATGATTTTCCAAACTAGCATATGCAGACTACAAACATGTTGTAACTCAAAATCCCCCAGAGCTGGATGATGAAATATTGTGGCATTTCTAGGTGGATTGAGCCTATTGTTTCTCTCTCTCTCCACTGCATCAAGCAATTCCTGGCTGTAAACACATGAAAAATTAGGTAAACAATGAAAAGAAATTGTGGCAAGAACTGAAGAACAAGCTCTGGATAATAAGCATAAAGAAAATTAAAAACCTGGTTGGATCTTTGAGACTAATGGGCTGCCAACACATGGGGCATTGAGAGCTTCTCTGACACCTAGAAGAGAAACATAAAACATATATTCAGACCAAATCTCCTTGACATTGTCAAATGCTTCAGACACAATTTTGTTCCTACAATCAGATTCCTCATTGAAGATGTTAAGATATAAAGTATTATGGACAGCTGATTTTCATATAATGCCATAAGATGAAATATGAAACAGCAAAACAAGGCTGATATATGAAAGAGTGCACATTATATGATAGCAGTAAGCCACTGCTAACATATTCTAGAAGACAGCCCATGAAGCCTACACTCCAATATTCTAGAAGGAAGCATGTTTCCTCCAGCCAAACCCATGACTCACCTCTGTTTCTGCTAGAGATACTGGGGTTACCTCCACTAGACTGAAGTGCAGACCCACTCAGGCTTCACTTACTGATTTTTAGGAATTCAGTTATTTTTTCAGCACAAATAATGTTCCCTAGCTTTTAGGCATGTTTCCTTATTTCCTGCACATGTTCTGCACATGTTTTATTTTCAGTTTTAGGCAACTTAGATGGGTATTCTGACTATAAATACCCTGAACTATTTTTTGTAAGGCATCTGAAGTAATATATTCAATTTAATTGGGTTTAGTTCTCCTATGAACTCATCCAGTAGAGATTAAGTGTGTTTAAGATCCTTGCATATTTAATCTGCTGCTATTCTTCTTTTTCTGTTATCCCTTAGTTCGGTTAGTGTTATTATTATAGCAATAACATAATATTCTCAACAGAGAGACCTTCAAAAAAATCCATAGTCAGACTTATAATATAACAGAGTATCAATATGGGAAAATCAAGTGCAAAAATAACTCATCAAACACAGATTTGGAGCGTCTTAAGGATCACATGCATGTAGGAAGGTAATGTTAATTAGGACGAACACATAGAAAAGGGACCCATACTATGTCACAATGATACCATATTTGAAGATATTTTTTTTATTTGGACATGTAATTGACAAGGATCTAGTATTTACTGTATACTTTAGAAACATCACCTGAGTAACAGGAAAATATATATATTGAAATCTAAACATCAAGAACTTTATTTTTTGAAGATTTGGGCCCTACTGGATTGTGATTTATTCAGTTTTTACGGCATGACACCTCATATTTTGAGATTTTCGAATAACAAGACCAAGGGATTTCAAGGATCATATATGCCTCATGAAACTATGACATAATGAAAAGTATCAAGAACTAAAATCTCTGACTGACTAGAATATTTCATGGACTGTCAGCATATGTCCTAAGAATCAATGGCACACTCATATCCGGGTCCTCCACATCTCCATACCCATTTATCTGCGTTAATGAAAGCAATGACAGGTAAAGAAGGACTATAAAACCCGAGTGATCCTTCCACAAATTCAATTACTGGTAATATTGATACTTACTCTATCAGCCAGTAGTCAAAATTCATTTAACCTGGTTAAAAAATGGAATGAAAACAGATTCAATGAACATTTATCAGTCCCCCAGATCCCCCAGAAATGTTCCATCATCTCAGGCTCCAGGGGATTCACTAGTATACATTGTATTTCTAAAAGACCACCCAGTGGAAGTTTAACAAACCTGAGGAATTTGTCAGCACTAGTTACTCATAGAGTGATTTGAAGTTTTCCAGGTTCAACATGGGGCCAACATGAACCAAACATGTCTTCTAAGTCAATAGCAGCCCAGAAAAGCATTACAGTTGAAGCCTATGGCCTTGACACTACACATCGACCTCACAATACTCAATAGCCAACAAAACAAATCAAATGCTTTTCTCTTCACACACGAAACTATATCTATCTACCAGATGTCTACCCTAAATCTGTTTCTGTTCCACCAGCCCGTATGTCTCCATAACTGAACTATTGATCCTTCCTTTCTTCTAAACCATGGATCTCAACTATTGACGAATCTACTAGATTACACCAACTTAATCTTTGAAATTCAATAAAGATCGAAATGATTTCCTTATCAATCCAAAGAGAAAGAACAAGGAAATACAAGCAACATTAAAATTTAACTGCATCTTTGTTCTGCTCTCCTTAGGATTCACCAAATAAAAGTATCTAGCATGGAGGCATAAAATTCAAAAAGCAGGTACCAAAAGATGGTGCTTGTCACCATCAGCACCTGGATAAGCTTAAAACTTATTAGGACATAGCTAACACCTAATAAAAGCTTTATTATAATACTTTTAGACTTTTATAAAACATGCATGTTATTGTTTAATTTACTTTTTGAAAAAGGCCCTCATTCTGTTTTTAGGTGCCACTCATAGAAGCCCTGTTTTCCTCCAGTCTGGATAGCAACATGATAAAAAAAATTATCAACTAACCCTTCTTTCCCACCTACTGGTGCAAATAAGAAAATAAACTTCATAAAAAATTGTAACTAAGGAAACCAAATTGGTCTTGAGAAATATTGCAGCAGCTATGACCTACGAGGGCTGAATCTGCTGCACTTTCAATAATAATCACTCAAAACTGTCTCAAAGCATTAACAGATAAAGCCACATAGCATTACCATTCTAGAATGCATTGAAGATGAAAATCGTGTTTGCAACTTGTCACCTGCAGGAAGGGTGAGAGCAGCTTGTTCAGAAAGGTGGAATAAACTACCAGCCAATGAAACTATGCATAAAATTCTCAATAAGTATACTGTTGAAGGATCACTATCGCAGAATGCTTCAAGACATATGCTGCAAGCATCATCACAAGCATCCTGGATTCCCCCCTCCACAAAAGCAGCGGCTGAAGTCAAATGCGCTTCAGACTGATTATTCTCTTCCATCCCCGAACCCTAGAGAACAGCAACTTTGAGATTGATAGAAACAATTTTTACAAACAAGCAAGTTACAATGAATCAAGAGATGCCTCGCAGTGGATTGGAGAGGAATTAGGAAGAAACACCAGAGTGGCATAACATATTATATAATCCACACCATAACAAAATAACTTAAATCAAATTATTCCTCTCATGAACTGGATCAGGTTAAGAAGAAGAATAAGCAATTTTCAACTACTAAAAGTAACAAAAGCAATCATATTATAAAGCCTCAAACGAACACAGTGAATCAGAAATAATATGTATTCACCAGCACGAAAAATTTTATTAACAGATAAAGAGTAATCTACAATCAGCGAAATCGAATAGTAAAACCTGCCTAAAGGAATAATAAAATAAATTAAGCCGATTATTAGTGGAACAGAAATTCTCAGCGAGGTTATCTAGTAAAATATGATGGTCGGATGACAACCCAGAAACTCAAGACATAAATGCTTATCGTGGCAGCAGCTATCTCAGATTCCGAAAATTCCTTCAATTTACAGAAGGTTTTTCTCCACAACCAAACAAACGAACCATGAAAAACGCAAAAATCGAGACACTTGAAATATTACCTCCATGACGAATTGTACAAGCTGAAACTATGCGAAAAGCAGAACGATCTAGCGATGGTGTAGGGAGAATCGAGCCTGGAGCTCCAATTGAAGAAACCCTAGCGGTCTGAACTGATTGGAGAGAGACGACTAAGACTTTGGTGGTGTAGTGTTCTGCTTTTTGCCTTTAGACTTTGAGTTTTACTTTTTGGGCGAAGACTGACTTGAACCCTCCGGTCCACAGAGCAAACCGAACCTTAGCTCGGTCCTCTACCCACTCAGTACCGACACGTGGCGGTCTCAGATTACATCTTTAACGAGTCACTCAGTTTACGCGCCTTCGTCTTCTGCCGCCTCCGTGAAGCCGTGAAGATGAAAACAACGCCCGCGTCTTACCTTGTTGATCTCGTCCCTCACTATGAAATATAATTAATTCAAATAGAAAAGTTATACAGAATGATACTAAATTGTTTTGTTTTTATAAGTTAATAATATTTTAAAATTTATGAATGTTGAGGAGACTGACAAAATTAAAATGCAATTACACAACAAAAAAAAAAGAATATGAGAAATGAAAATTTATAAGGAACATTTCATCTATATAATATTTAATAATATTAAATTATGTTTTTTACTTTTATGAATTACAGATACGTAAAAAGAAAAAAAAATGTGGATTAAGAACCATTTCCATCACCATGTCTCTTGCCTAATAAGTTTATTTTTTCTTCTCAGTTTCCAAAGTCCAAATTAAATAAATATGACATTAAAATTCAACTTTGAAAATACTTTTTAACATTTAAAAAATTATTAAATCGATAAAGATATTATTTAATATTTTAATTGAATTATAATTAAATTAATATTAATATTATATTATAATTAAATATAATAATATGTATTTTATATAATTTTATTACATAAAAATAAAATAAATATAATATATATATCTTATATTTTTAAATAAATTAATAAATTATTTATTAATTTTTTTAAAATAAAAGACATGTTATAATGTATAAACTATTATTTTTTTTTATTTTTCTCTCACTTATTTTTTTTCTCTCTTCAACTTCTTATTTATCTTTATTGTTATAAATATTTAAAAAAACTCATTAAAAAGATTATTTTTTTTAAATCAATTGAACTATTTAATTGATCAATTAATGATTAATTTTTTACAAATTATTAACCAATTCTTTGTAATATCAATTTTAGAGATTGATTGAATTAGAATCATGATTATTTTATTAATTTTTTAATTTAATTAATTGATTTAATTTAATTTTTAAAATAATAATAATTTTATAAGACTTGATCATAAAAGGCTATAATAGTCAATACCAATGAGAATTGAGAATCACGTGGACTTATTCAACTTTTAATTTTGTGAAATGTATCTTTAATTTTATTGACGAAGACAAATATTTATTTATTTTTTTCAAACAACGCTAATGTTGTTTGTGGGAGAGAATATCACGCGGTGATTTGGTGAAGTTTACAATTCCTTGGGGGCCCACATAAATAATATTTTCTAAAGTGGGACACAGTTTGACAGAAATTAATGGGACAAACATGCATGCCACGACTTGATCCACAAGAACTTGTCTTCACTTGGCTAGCCCAATTGGAGTCCGTGTTATAGTTTAGATTAGACTTTAGAAATTATTAGGCAGTGAATCCTAGAAGTTTGACTAAATCGTAAGTAAAAAATTTAAATTTTATATGTAAATAATTTTTTATTATAAAAATTAATTTAAAGTTATTTTAAAATTTGTGATCTGTGTAAACAAAATTTTTTATCAATTTTTCATTCAAAATTTTAATAAATATTTGACACAACAAATTATTTAATTTTTTAAATTTTTTTATATTTTTATATAATTTAATTTTATTGATGTGTTATTGTTTTAATAAAATTTTAAATAAAAAAATTTGTATAAATTATGAAATTTAAAAAATTTTAAATTATTTTTTATAATTAAAAAATTTATTTATACATAATTTATAATTTGAGAGAATTTTTGATATTTTAGTCTAAAAGTTTTAATTTTATTATTAAGGTTCAAAATTTTATAATTTCTTTTTTATAATTTTTTTTTAAATTTCATTTTAACGTTAGTCATTAAAATTTTGTTAATATTCTATTATATTTTTGTTGATATAATGAATTATTTACTATTTTGATATTTTAAAAATATATACTTTAACTATTTTGCTTAAACCACGTATCTTTTTATTTTTTTGGTTAAGTGATTAAACCACATATCACCCTAAAAAATTTAAACACGATAACAAATGTTTTAAAATATCAAATTCTTTCTACTTTGGCAAACATTATTTCATTACACCTTTTCTTTGTTATTTTACTCCAATGAAGACATAAAAAATAAAATTTTATATATACAAATACAAGTAGAAAATTTAACTTAAAAAGTAATTAGTTTAATTGACAAAAATAAAATTTATTTTAAAAAATCTTAAGTCAGGAGATTGCTTGAATTCCATTTTTATTGCTCTTTTCTTTTTCTCACTCTTAACATTTAAGGCCTTGGTCCTCCTTTATTAAAAATAAAAATAAAAAATTTCTTCATATCATACTAATTTTTTTAATTTAATTTTATAAATATATGTTTAGGACACTTGCATACCATCTGAAAGAAAAAAAAAAAAAAGAGTTGGCGAATACAAGTATTAAGAGTTTTTTTATATATTTAAATTTAATTTTTATCCTACTTCATTTTCTATTTCTACCTTTATTCCTTAATGACATTTTAAAGGTTTTTTTTTCTTCAAATAGTACAATTTTTCTTGATTTTATTTATTACTTTTAATTAAATGTGTATATATAAATATACATAATATTTGGGTGCAAATATCCAATATTTAAAAGCCCCATAATAAAAATATAAGTGTGTAATATTTGTAAAATTACTCGACAAGGAGGTAAGCATGATTAAAAATTTAAATAAATTACACTCTTTTTAGACTTTTTTTATTAAAAAATTTATAATTTTATTCATTCTAACTAAAATGCTTTTAACAGTAATATTGATTTTTAAAAAAATATATATTTAATTTAAAATATATTTATAAAATTATTATTTTTTATAATTTATTTTAAATCAAAAGATAATAAATTTATTTTATTTTAAAATTTTAAAATATAATATATTAGCTAAATATATATTTAAATATAAAAATATTTTTGTCAAGAAAAATGAAATTATAATTTTCTTATTTTTTTAAAAAAATATGTATCTTTTAAAAATTAATATATATATATATGATTTTAACATCTTTAGAAAGAAGAAATATAGTTTATTCTAAAAATCTTAGCTCGACCAAAAATTGGATTTAGAATTTATATTCCATCTATCATAAACAAAAAAAGCCTAAACACGCTAAGATTTAGCTCGGATAAGTGATTCATATTCTCAAGTAATTCCCGCGTATTTATTGCATATAAATCAAATCTTCGGTATTTCTTTTTTTGGTCAAGAATCTTCGGTATTACATTTCATATTTGTACATCTTTGGATTTGGAGTCACGGATTTGCTTTGTGACGGACTCCTCCAAAACCCGACTCCGTTGAACTGGGCCCACATCTCCTTTTCCGACTCACTCGATTCAAAAACTTCTCCCCCATTCTCCGCTACGTCGGCGACGGCAACGTTCTCCTTCATCCCCGACGCCAGTTGGTCCTCCATGGTAGTCCTCGAGTAGTCACTGACCTTGAAGGTGGCAGTCCTTTCATGCAACAACACGTCGTTAGTCTTCTGCTTTCGTGGCTGCGGATTCCTCTTGTGGGAGTGGATCGCCTTCTTGCACAGTCCCGCCGGTACCTTGTACACCGTCAGCACCACAATGTTCATCACCGTGCACGGAAAGCAGCAGACTATGGCCGTGCATTCGGCCGCCGTACCGCCGGCCAGCTCGCCAGCTCCGCGCCTGTTTCGCCGTTGGGTACTCGCATTGTTCAGGAGCGGTTGACGGTTTCTCACCGGAGGCGAACGCAGCAATATTGGGGGAGACATGTAATTAAAGAATTTAATCAGAGAATTTTCTTCTAATACAAAGACAAAAAATGAAAGAATGATGGATGGAAAACCTAGATTTGGAATTGAAAATATTGGTTTTTCCCGAGGAACGGAGGAATTTGGAATGGCGGGGCATTCATTTCTCCGTTTCCTTTAGAACGGAAAATTTTCCCGGAAAAAATCATGAGCAAGAAAATGAAATCAAGTATTTAGAGAGGGAGGGATTTAGTTAATTTGAGATTGAAGGAGTGCGGAATGTAAGGAACACAGATTTATTTGGTTTTATGAGGGGTGGACGCTGCATCACGGCACACGTTTTTCGTTGCCGTGAACATTTGGGTGAGAGCATCACATAATCCCTATATATTCTAGAACAATTACAATAATTCCAGGTTGTTTTTTTTAATTATTATTATTGGCGTTTATCCTTGCCCTTTCAACTATATTATGCTATTTTCACTTAAATTTCAATGATATTATTATTAAAGCTACCATAATCCTGTTTGGATTTTGTTTCTTTTCTGGTGTGGCACCATATATATGCTGTATGGCAGTTAAAAACTATAATCGATAAAATAGATATAAATGAAAATAATAAAGTTATTGTGATATGCAAGTTTTGGGAGGTCGAATTTGCTTTTTAAGAACAGAAAAAGAAAAAAGAAAAAAGAAAAAGAAACTACCATGTCGATAAGGGTTATTTTATAGTGAGATATATCACCTTCAAATTATTAAACCTTGAAAGAAATTATTTATATTAGTTGCTTTTTCTTTAATTTTTTGGAATATAAAATAACAAAATAATTAAGATATTTTAATATAATAAAATTAAATAATAAATTCCTATTTTTTTGTTATTTATTTTAATATTTTATTTACTTTATTCTTTTTTCACTTGTCACTCTTCTCCAATTACATGCTTTTTAAAATTAAATTTTATTTTATGTGAGATAATATATGAATTTAGATATTGGTTAAGACTCTATAAATCATTATAATATAGATTATGATAAGTTAATTTTGAAAAAATTTATTGAAGATATAGAAGGAGATATTGAAGGTGGCAAGGTCTTGCACACAAAGCAAATAAAGAATACATAAGAAAAATAATTCTCTAAATACATATTTGGTGTTAAAGTTAGAGAGAATAGCAGAATATTTAGAAGTGTATTTTAGAAGACTTTATATAATAATTTTAAGAATTTTTTAAAAGTAATATCAAAATTTAATAATCTTAATTAGATATGATTAGATTAAAGTTTATCAAATTATCATAGGACTAAATAAATGTGAATAACAATCAATATTTAAGGTGTTTGTAATTTTTTCTAATCATAATGATAATAAAAGAAAGAACTATATTTTTACAAAAAAAAAATTATTAACACTAACTTTTGGTGAAAGTTCTTGATAGTGGTGTCAAACGACTTAATTCATACTCACCCGTTATGGGTTAGCCATTTAAACAAGTTAGATAGGCTAATCTATTTATTAAACGGTACTAGATAATAAAGTATAATACTTTTTATTTTGGCTTGCGAGCCACTTTTTTTTAATATTTTAAAATTATTTTTAATATAAATAAAAAATAATATTATTTTTATACTTTTTAAATTTATTTATGAAATAAAGATTAATTAAATTTATTATGATAAAAATAATATGTCTATATTAATATATTTATTTTAAAAATTAAAGTTATCTTTACATTAAATTAATTTTTTATTAAAATTTTTTATCAATTAAATTATATATTCATATTAAAAGAATAAAATATTGATATAATACTTAAAATTATCATAAATTTATATATTTATATTTATTTTAGACTAATTTATATTATTTTTTAAATTTTATTTTTTTTACTTTTTGACAAGTTAGTCTGCCTTGTATCCAGTCTAATTAGCCCGCTAATTAAACGAATTAACTCATTTAAATTTTTTTTAAACGGACCAATTTTTTAATCTCTAAACATATTTATTTAACTTTTTAAACGGACCTCACAAATCACAGTCCAATTTTACGGTACTAATTCTTGATAATACATTAAAAAAATATTATCAATACTTTAAAAAGATATTACAAGTATTTTGAGAAAATATTACCAATAATAATTTATATGTGGAATCCACTCCAAAACAACTAACGAAATAAGGTGACATAAAAGTTAAAATGCAAGTGACAAAACTTTTTAATATATTTTTCTTGTTTTAAAAATATAAAAACTAGAATTTTTATTTATTTTGGGATTGAGAATATACTGTTATTAATGTTCTATCGAACATTTCTCACATTTATTTATTGTCATCATGTCATGTCATGTAATTTTTTATTAAAATATTGTATTATCATTTTAAAAGATGGTTTGTTTACTTTTAAATAGAACTTACTAAAATATGAACGATAATGATATCTAATTTTCAATATTACAAGAGTGTAGTAAATGACTTTTTTATCCAAAATTATTTTAAAAAATAACTTTTTTATAATAAATTTTTCTCAACAAAATTATTTTTATAGATACCTCATTTTTATTTATGTTTGTACATAATTCATCTCTACTGTAGATGAATTATAAATTATAATCTATCTATAATACAAACAAATTTTTAACATTTTTTTTTTTATAAAATCTAACTTAACTCGTCTATACTTATGACGAATTAGGGGATATATATATTTTTATTATATGAGGCCTACTGGATTAGGCCTGATATACATATATTCTTTTTCGTAAAACGTAATAGAAAGACGAGAAGAAAGGTGAGGCAGAAAGGCGAGGCAATTTGGCTTATTTTCAGCCTTGGGCAATTTTGCTTTGGATTTGAACACCCTAAAACTCAAAATCATATTTATCCTAATTAATTTTTCAATTGATATTAATTTAATTAAAGATTAAATAGAATTTTTAATTAAAAATAAGGAACAAAAGTTTCTATATTTTTATATAATGTAGGGAAAAATCAACTTCTTAATTAAAGATTAAAAAGTGTTGCTATATATTTTACGTTGTGGGACAAAAGTTCCCAACTTAAGTTAAAAGCCACAAAAAAAAAAAAAAATCATATAATTATAGTTTAGTACTGAAACAGTTCAAGATCTACTCAGTAGAACAGACAACCTTATGAGCTATGGAAGCAACTAAGACAAAACAAAGGAAAGTGCATATCTGCGACATATCTGCAACTTAAAGATTAAAAGGAATTGTTAATTAAAAATACTTAATTATACAAATTAATGTAATTAATAATTAAATATAATTGTTAATTAAAATAATTAATTATACTTATTCATTTAATTAAAAATTAAATGGAATTATTAATTTAAAATACTTAATTATACTTATTAATGTTAATTTAAAATTAAATAAATTTTATTGTTTTAATTATACTTAGTTTTTTTATTTGAAAATGAAAAAATTGTGGTGATAAAAAGTACTATATAATTATTACAAATAAATTGAATACTAATAAAAAATAATTTACAATAAACAATCGTTAGTTCCATATCGTAGTTTTCTTATTTTTCGATTGGATATTTTGCATTGTAGTAGTAGTTGTTACTCATCTTGTTGTTCCTCTTGCATTCTTGTCCCGTGACTACCTTCGCACAAATTTGATAATTGACTTATTATGACTTTGGACGATTGATAAAGTGGAATGAGTTCGTATGGTGTCATAAATGATGAACTACTTAAAAGATTTATGAATGACTTTAAATGTTGAACTGGTGTATATGAATCATATGCAACACCTCAAAAGCTAGTGTTTGGTGGTGTTGGTGTAGAAAATGAAGGGTCGACACTTCCAAAATTAGTAAATGTCAACATAAATGGAAATGATACACCAAATCCAAAATTAATCGGTGGAGGTAGAGGTGTATCATCTCCATATCCAGCCCTTTCATCTAAATTTGTCAATGTAACTGGCACTCTTCGTGTTGTGTATCAGGCTGATCTCCTACTAGGCCTCGAAGGAGGAGTCTCAAACCTAGCAATTTGCAATGGCTGTGGAGCTGAATGATCATCATATTGCACGTAAGCATCTCGTTCTTATTTCAAAGCAACCATCATGTCCCTGCATGCTTGGTTTACTACTTCTGAAAAATTGATAAGCGGACCTGTAGATATTTGGCGAAAATCAACCGTGCAATCATACTGCAAATATGCATTTAAGAAAAAAAACTGTTTGAGGATATAAAATTAAAAATATGATATGTGTTTTATGAAACTTATCGCATAACCAGTTGCACTTCCAGTAACATGTAACCATTTGCGTGTGTGTCTCTAGTACCACCTCATGTAAACTGAAGTCTTGTGTAGTCTCGGTTGGCTAAGAGGTCAAGAAACAATTCGATTTGTCCAATCATTCCATAGAATAATAAAATTTGATTCTCCACATTCCAATTTTTCTCAGTCTTCCTGGTCAAAATGATTTTGTGCAGATAGTCTAAATTTATAAGAACATCTAGGATTGGTTGGTCCATACCAAATTAGAAGACCTGATCAAAATGGTGCCACTTAACAAAGAGAAGTAGATGAGTGGCACACAAGCTCGTTAGATGATCTCGATGTCAATATGCACTTTCCTTTACTTTGCCTTAGTTGCTTCCATAGCCCATAAGGTTGTCTGTTCCCTGAAGTGGAGCTTGAATTGTTTCAATAATAAACTATAATGCTATGATTTTTTTTTTTGGTGGCTTTTAACTTAAGTTGGGAACTTTTGTTCCACAACATAAAATATATAGCAATACTTTTTAATCTCTAATTAAAAAGTTGATTTTTCCCCAGTCTTTGTTCCTAACATGAAATAAATATATAGCAACTTTTCTTCCTCAACTATTTTTAATTAAAAATTCTATTTAATCTTTAATTAAATTAATATTAATTGAAAAATTAATTAGGATAAATAGGATTTGAGTTTTTGGATGTTCAAATGCAAAGCCAAATTGTCCTTCATGCCTCGCCATTCATGGCTTGCTACGATCTACGAGCACCCATTGGCTCGTCACTACTATGTTTGATTGACATGGAAAACATGGACCAACAAGTTTGCTCTTGTAGCTCACGACTTTTGGCAATTTGGCTCTCAACATAACTTACTGCCACTTTCAGCATCTCGGTTACCATTGCGGCATTCTGACTGTCCATTACGACGTGTCAAACACCATTTATTGCACTTCGGCACTTTGATCGCCTTCTATGGCTCTTCGATCACCATCCCCAACATGGATCGTTGTCCCAGCATGGATTGCCACCCTCAACATAGTTCGCCAAGCCAGAAGGGCAAACATGTTGGTCTATGTTTACCATGTTAGTCGAACATGACAGTGGCGAGACATGAGGGCGAATGTGTTATGTCATGTTCATAATGGTCGAGCAAGGAAGTAGAGATTACTTCATTTAAAATAGAAAAAAAAGCGACGTGGCACGACATGAAATGCAGGATGGTGCAAATGGTTGACATTACTCGGACATCATAGGTGTTGGAGCATGGGATCTGTTTTGCAACGACACCTATGCTGCCCTGTGCTGTCCGAGTAATCTCAACCGTTAGCACCATCCTACGTTTCACGTCATGCCATGTTGCTTTTTTTAAAATTTTTTTTCACATATTTTATTTTAATTAAAATACTTGATAACAAGTATATAAACAATTGGATAAAAATCCAATCTTTTAATTATATCTTACAATATTTATATTTTGCGTGGATTCTGGAGTCTAATAAATAGACATGACACACAAGAAATTACAGGCATGAAAGACTGCAAGGATAGACCATAAAAGCATAATTTTCATTTTTTATTCCTACTTGAAAGTAAACCACAACAAAAGAAGTTGAAGTTCGCTATGTAGCAAGAGAAATCACATTAAATCAATTCTTGTGTTGTAGCCTCCCACTTTCTGCTCCAGCATAAGGATCAATGATAACATTTACTACAGCTGGTTTCCTTGCAGAGAAGGCTTCTGAAAGAGCAGACTTGAGTTCTTGAGGTGTCCCAACAACATAGCCTTTTCCACCAAAAGCTTCCATCAAGACATGGTACCTTGCCTCTGGGACAAAAGAAGTGGGTGCAGGATCGTCTTTGTAAGGTCCATTTATCTCTTCTGGGTTTCGCCGGTCGCCACCATATACACCACCGTTGTTGAAAATAATCACAACCACCGGCAACTGGTACCGAACCAATGTCTACAATACAGAAGAAGGAACACATAGTATGCTTGTATTTAGAAGATAAAAGCAAGAGTACATAGAATGGACAGTCACATGCATGTGACACATACATTGAAAGTATGGGATTCTAAAGTGAGATTTGTGGGGACTTTGGACTTTCTAACCCCATGAGCTAGCTTTTAGAGTGTGGTTCTCCCAAAGACTCCTATTGATTGATATCAAAGCCTAACACTACGTCCTAGTTGCAATCAGACAGCACAAGTGGTAGCACAGATATTGTAGTGTTAGCTTGGAGCTAGAAAGCTAGTACAAAGCTAGCCTGTGTGGGCCCTATGGCTACCAATCATGATGAAATATTAGGACCCAATTGCAAGATATGGGACTTCAGTCCACATCGAAAGTATGGGATTCTAATACAGGGCTTATAAGGACAGTGGGCCCTCTAAACCAACGAGCTAGCTTTTATGGTGTGGTTCTCTCAGAGGTACCTATAACAGACACAAAAAGACAAAATCTAAAATGTCCATGTGCTATTTGAAATATCATGTCTAATATGAGTGCCAAAAGCGTGTTGGACACAATCATGGCTAGGTTTTTGAGTGTTTGTGCTTCGTAGTGAGTAATAGATATAAACAAAAGCATATGCATCCATAAGACGACATCAATCTAGAGAAAAGTATGTATTAATTAATAGTCAGTCGTAAAAGTTTAAACTTGAAAATAAATGCATTTCAAAAATTGAATTTCATGGAGTTTTTGGATCATTTTAAAGCTGCAAGCAAGTCCATTTCAGATTCGCCCACACATTTTAGTTTCCATTGTTTTAGGCTGGAAAAGCAAATAAAACTTCAAAAGCTTGGGATAACACAACTCCCATAACTCCAGAATAAAAAAGACCTCTTAGAACTGTAGATACTACATAGACCATCTTTCATCCTTGAGAATTCCTGGAGCAAATGAAACAGCATCCCATTTTTTTAAGAGTTTTCACCAGAAAGAAACAAGCCTTGCAACTAATCCTATCATATTGTACCTCTACCCATCATACACCATATCCCAATGAATGCTCCATGCCCAGATGAAGAAGAAAACCCCCGTTGGGCCAAACGTGCTGTTGATTCAGCAATCACATACAAATTATCCTTCTCATAGCTTTAAGTTTTTCTTCTTTAATTTATTTTCCCTTCTTATGTTATTTTTCTCATTTTGTGAGGATGCAAATCCTCTTTGGAAAACTTGGAACTAAGAGAACAGATAGGAAGTTTCTACTAGCAAGGACACCAAAAGTTTACAGCAGAAGAAGTACGAGAAAACTGTAGATTGAAGACTATAATATCTGACCAGCCACATTAGGTGGTTTTCCCACTAGTGTTTGATAAACAAGAACACTATAATATCTGCACAGTTCTTCACACCTCCCATAAAAAATGGACACAGATTTTTGTGTCCAGTTTGATTTAAAGCAAGCTGAACCACTTGGCCAAACCTCAATAGGTACTTATATTCACCAAGGGCAAACAGATAAACCTCCCTACAATCACAATGCAGGCTAGCCATTTATTCTAGCAAACCCTCACCACCCTATACCAGTCCCAAAAAATGAAACTTCTCAATTGCCTCCCAGCAAATGACTACAGCTTATGCCCTCCACTACAGAACGATCATAGAAGAAATTTATAAAAGAGGATTCAAGGAAAACATTCCAGTGGAATCTGATTTAACTTGACAGTGACACAAAAATACGGATATATAAAGGGAAATCCATATTTGTGAGGCCATGGGATTTCATAAAATAACGTTGTAACTTGTACTCGGGACGCAACTGAAGAAAGGACCAAAAATATCATGGCAGCAAAAATTATACTCAGGTTTCACAGTTTTCTGTGCAGAAGACAACAAAAATATGCTAAAACAGGTAATGTGTAAACACTAAGGAATGAAAGGTCCACTTCTGAAGTTGAGATTGTAAGGATAAAATTTTACCTTAATCACAAATATTTATATTTATTATTAATTTTCTTAATCATGCAGGTCTCCTGTAGAAAAATTGAATAAGAATAGCAGTCTCTTTTCTCTGTTCTGCTCTATTCTCTCTTCTCTTTTCTATTTTTCCACACCAACACCAACAGGACTGTAATGGAAAGACTAAGGATATTTGCACACAATTAAAGAACTATCAAATTTTACCAGCTTCAGTGATCCATAAACATTAAGCATGGTACTAAAGTTAAGGAAAGAACATTGAAGAATATGGAACAAGGATATATTCGCCTGATTCAATTATCAATTATCACAGAAATTCACACAAGTATTTCCCTTTGACATAAATATCATACCTATTTCTCATGGTGGTAGACACCAATTACTGTAATTTCTAATTCAAGTGAAAAGATCAAAAGAATATGTTACATCCAAAAATGTTTCAAAGAATTAGGACATTTTTGTGATAGAAAAGACAAAGGAGAAGGCAATTCTAGGATGGTAAGTTATAGGTAAAAACAAGTTCAGATAAGTCAGGAAAACATCATAGATGAAGTATGACACTGCTTCCCAATTGCTTAGAGCAGAAACCATCAGGGAAAATTAGTAGTACTAATATTCTTTTACTTTTTACAGTGAATCTCCAGCTTTCAAGTAAATGTTATGCTACGCCTTAGGAAACAAGAAGGGGAAAATGCACGCAAAAAGAACACAAACACTCATAACAAAGTATGGCAAAAAACTATAACACATTAGATAAGCAAAGGTGTTAGTTTTTTTTTATACCTCAACTTCCATTGCACTGAATCCAAATCCAGAATCCCCTTCAACTGCAACTACAAGCCGATCTGGACAAGCCACTGCAGCTGCAATGCAATACCCCAGACCAACCCCCATTGTTCCCCATGTCCCTGCATCTAATCTGGTCCTTGGCTCCGTCTGTATCAACACAGACCGACCCACATCCATAGTGTTTGCGCCTTCGGAAACCAATACTGGAGCAGGGCTACCCAATGCCAAAATGGAATCTCTAATAATTCTCATTGGTGTCATGAAATTGAACGGCACAACGTCCTTCGCCAACTGAGCCTCCATTTTGGACACATTCTCCTTGGCCTTATTTGTTATTGCTTCTACCCATGGATGAGACTTAGCCAAACAAAATGGGTCATCCTTAATCTCTTTATTTATGCTTTCCAGAATCTGTTTAGCATCTCCAACCAAACCCACACACGGTTTTCTCAGATGAATTTCTTCCTTACTAATATCCACCAAGATAAACTTGACATCCTTGGACCACTTTGGTGGCTCGCCAAAGTGTAGCAACCAATTCAACCTTGCCCCAACTACAAGTGCAACATCGCATTTACCAATAGCCAGTGATCTGGCAGCAGTAGCAGCAAGCTCATGAGTGTCAGGTAATAAACCCTTTCCCATTGGCGTAGGAAGAAATGGAATTCCAGTACTTTCCACTAGCTTCTTCAAAGCACCTTCAGCTCGAGCATATGCTGCTCCTTTTCCGCACACAATCAAAGGCCTCTCGGCATGTCTAAGCAACGAAGCCGCTTCCTCAATATTAGAAATTGGAAGACTCGCTATGTCTTCTCTATATCTGCACTTTCCAGCCTCAATTAACAGATTCTCAGCTACAGACTCGGATACCTTCTGATGCAACACGTCCGACGGAAGATCTAAATAACAACCTCCGGGCCGCCCAGAAATAGCCCAATCAAGAACCTGAGCGAAGCACTTGGGAATTTCGCTTATATCATTAGCCTTAACAGAGAACTTGGAAAAGGGTTTCACGGCCTCAATCTGATCAAGCTCTTGGAAATCACCGCGACCAAAATCCTTTTGGTCACACGAACCAGAGATCAAGATCAGCGGCCACGCGTTAGCCATGGCGTTAGAGAGACCAGCGAGGCCGTGAACACAGCCAGGACCCGAGACAGTAAGAAGAACCCCAGGTCGGCCGGTGAGGTAGCCATAGGCCGACGCGGCGTACCCAGCTGATTGTTCATTGTGAAACCCCAAGAATCGAATACCCAAAGAGACAGCATTGTTTGCAAGCGAGGTAACAGGAATTCCTACAACTCCAAACATGTGCTGAACACCAAATTTTACGAGCGTCATGGCGGCAAGAACGTTGCCGTCGATTGCTTCCACCATTGAAACCATTGAAGCAGACCCCTTGTGGAAGTGAGTGAGTCAATGCCTGAAAGTGAGAGTGGCTTCTCTTTTTAAAGCGTGGTTTGTCAGAGAAGGAAAATTGTATTGCGACACCAATTCATCTACGTGTCCACGCATGGTTGTGTTCGTGTTAGCGAAAAACGTCTTCAAACTTGAATCCAATCAGATCGCAGCCTAAATTGACAATTTCTTGTTTACCTAAATCTGTGGTAATAATGTGGACAAGATCGCCCAATCTGATTCATGAATCCTTTTAATGACAAAATATTTGTCTAATTGAGAAACATAGATTGGAGCAAAATGATCCCATACTGTCAAAGACCTATGAGTTCGCGTTATTTTATGTTTTACACAGTGTCACGTTGCTTCTTTTTTTTTTTTTTTTTCATTTTAAATGGAGTAATTTTTATTATATTGCTCTATTATTATGAACATGATAGAATATATTCGTCCTCATGTTTGAATTAAAAAATTCGCCCTTGTGGCTTGGCAAACTATATTAAAGGTGGCTATCCATGTTGGGATGGAGATCCATGTTGAGAATGGCGATCAAAGTGTCAAAGTGGAGTAAAATGCATTTAAAACGCTATAAAGGACGGTTAGAATGTCGGAAGGGTGACCAAGATGTCAAAAGTGACAGTGAGTTATGTTCAGAGCCAAAGTGATGAAAGTGATGAGCTATAAAGGAAAACTTGTTAGTCACGTTAGTCAAACATGACAATGCATGAGTGGCAAGACATGAGGGCGAATATGTTGTGTCATGTTGATAATGATCGAGCTGTGAAGATTTCTCTGTTTAAAACAAAAAAAATTAACGTGACGTAACATAAAACGCAAGATGGCACGAACGGTTGAGATTATTCAGACAATACAAAGAAGCATAGATATTGGACAACATGGGATCCGTTTTGCCATTGATTAGAGCTCATTTTATAACTAAATTTTAATATAGAAATTGGTAAAAAAAATTTAATATGGAAATAAAATTTTTAAAATACATATTAAGTTTGACATTTTTATATTATATTTTATTTATATAGTATATATGATTCTAAATATTAATATTTAAACTTTTTTTAATCAAAATCATCAATATCCAGAGTACTTAAATTAATCTAACTTACATTAGAATAAATGAGTGTTAGTTGACAATTTGGTTAAAGTAAATAAAATACTTGCTATTCAAAATCAATAAAAAATTAAAATATTTCTCAAAAAAAATTAAAATACATATAATAAAAATAAGTACTCGAAAGTTATTGACCGAGACTATAACCCATATTGTAGTAATCTCTAGTTAATTTCTTTAACTACAGCAACATTCATTTTGTTTGTTGGCTTGGGCTTTCAGTTGATGTAGTAGGAAATAAAATTAGATGTGATTGCAGGGTGAGTACTGAGGTTAAACTTTGAAAAGATTAAATTATTCACTATTAAATACACTTTTTTATTTTTTTTATTCTCATAATTTATTGATTAAATTAAAAAAAATAAAATTTTGATGTGATAAGAATTTAAACAATATATTTGGCCGTTAAAGAAATCCACTTATCAAGGTTATATCTGAATGAAATAACAATCATATAGTCACCATCATGGTTAAGATCAAAGAAAGACTAACAAGCAGAGTGTCTTTTTGACATACATGGAAGGATAAGGGTAGTATTGATAACTTGGGAAGGAGTTTGTTTCTATACTCATCTAGTATTGAATACTTATTATTACATTGATTAATACTTTGATACATTATTTAATTTTAAATTATAAAATATTTCCCAAATATAATCCTTTATTATCAAGTTTGCTAGGGGATTGGGAACCTGGATGATGCACAGTGCACTAGTGTAAATGGGATCAATTGCATAAGTCACTAGCAATGTGGGTAATTTACAGCAAAACAAATTAATGAAAGGGAATGGGTTCTCAAGCTCATCCTCAATACCGGCCACTAATAACTGGAGAATTAATTAGGTACATCAAGGACTGTAAGATGTTTTTAGATAGCGTGTGAACTACCTTGCAACAAGAATTTTGTCTCCAGAATAGAAGCTCGTACATTTTGCATTTCCTCCTCTATCTTTTCAAACAAGCATAAATAAGACTTTGAGCCCAGCAAATGGGTTTTATTGTTGGCAACTATGACTCTAGCTTTCTGTAACTCTTCAGCTCTTCTAAACCCCATTTGCATTTCTTCCTCCAGGATCTTTATTTCAGCCTCCTTTAAATCTGATTCAAACACATATTGCTGAAACTCAACAATCATATGCTCTATTTCATTTATTCCATTATTTCTAAATTCCAAGAGCATCTCCTTGTCTTTCATCACTCTCTGGAGTGCTAGCTCCTTCTGCTCTGCATTCTTCAAACCTTCCTGTATTTCCAGTTGAACAGCTTGTATCTGTTCCTCTAAAGTTGTAGCTTTCTTCTTTATATTTCCCAGTTCCTTTCTTGTGACCCCAAGTTTTTCTTGAGACAACTTCATCTCAGTTTGCAGCTTGGTTACTTCTTCCTCCGACTTCAGTAACTCGGTAGCTTTTCCACTCAGATGCCAATTTTTCTGTGAAGAATCTATGTTCTGGATGTTATCAATCGCAAAGAGAACCTTTTCACCCTCTCGCTTGCGGTTCTCTTCCTCCAATTTGGATTTGATGGATGCAATGTTCGTTACTAATTCAACTTCAGATTCTTTGTTCTGCTTTTTAGCATTCTCTATCCCGAGTTTGCATGCTTGAAGAGCAGTCAATATCTTTCTGTTTTTGTCAAGACATCTTGTTAATTCATTCACCACTGCTCCTGCTTGTGCTTCCCGTTGTTCAAAATAAGAAAACGATGTGGTAAAATTTGATAATGAATATTTAAGCGCAGAAAACTTCTTATCAGCAAGAGTTCTTCTTTCTTGCGCTTCTGAAAGCAAGAGTTTCAAGGATTCAAGCTGCTGCCGCTTAACCTGGATGTCATCTTCTATAACTTCAATTTCTCTGGAGAGGTTATCAACCTCGACTATTGCCTTTTCAGCACAGCCTAGTGCAGCTAGAGTACTGACAGCATCTGAAATCTGTTCTTCAACACTTTCAAGCTTCTTCCTAGCACAACTTAATTCCCGCGACAACCTTGCTGCAGTCAAATTTGATAACTCAATATTCATGTCAGAGTAGACAGGAACATCAACCTCATGATTCACTTGAGATTCCATGATTAAAGCACTCTCCTCCATTAGAACTTTTTCTTCAGCATGGTCTTTTTGCTGGGGTCTGATCTGATTTTCCCCGTTGTGTCCACCACACTCAATACATACACTAGAATCAGATATAGTGAATTCGTCTAAACCTTTACTTTCAACTCCACCCTGTACTTCCTGGGAACCAGTTTCTACACTTGAGTCTTTTTCCCCTTCATAAACTTCAACAAGCTTTTCAGGGCAGTCCGTTTCTCTTTTGGATTCAACTGTTTCATGTCCACAAGATGAAAGGGTTCCTTTAAGACCTTCATAAACTTCAACAAGCTTTTCAGGGCAGTCCATTTCTCTTTTGGATTCAACTGTTTCATGCCCACAAGATGAAAGGGTTCCTTTAAGATAATCCCTCTCCTGCATGGCTCTTTCATACAAACTCATCAACTTCTCATTTTCTCCATTCATTTCCATAAGCTGATGCTGGAGATTCTCAACCACACTTTTCATCTCAAACTCTGTTTCCTCTTTTCTTGTTTCAGGAGAGCAGCCACTGTTGTCAACCTTGGCATCAATTTCTCGAGCATTCAAAGCTTTATTGGCATCATCCCTCTCCTGCATGGCTCTTTCATACAAACCCATCAACTTCTCATTTTCTTCATTCATTTCCATAAGCTGATGCTGGAGATTCTCAACTACTCTTTTCATCTCAATCTCAGTTTCCTCTTCTCTTGTTATTTCAGGAGAGCAGCCACTATTGTCAACCGTGGCATCAATTTCTCGAGCATTCAAAGCTTTATTAGCATCATCCCTCTCCTGCATGGCTCTTTCATACAAACTCATCAACTTCTCATTTTCTTCATTCATTTCCATAAGCTGATGCTGGAGATTCTCAACTACTCTTTTCATCTCAATCTCAGTTTCCTCTTCCCTTGTTATTTCAGGAGAGCATCCACTATTGTCAACCGTGGCATTAATTTCTCGAGCATTCAAAGCTTTATTAACATCTCTGTTGTTACTTTCTGCTGCAGCCTGTTCATACAATTCAATTAGTTTACTGTTATCCTCAATCAAAACTTTAAGCTTCATCCTGAGTTCATCATTCTCCTTTGATAACAAAATGGCTGTCTCATGAGCCTCTGCCTCTCTTTGA
The DNA here is from genome assembly GCA_031216115.1 of Senna siamea. NCBI lineage: Eukaryota > Viridiplantae > Streptophyta > Magnoliopsida > Fabales > Fabaceae > Senna > Senna siamea. Next base: position 20,457,419 of record CM062356.1, read on the forward strand.
CTAGCAGCAGCAATAGCATCCACCATTGCTTTCAATTCCATTTGGTCATTGATGTTAATGACAGGTATATCACTTGACGATGAGGGAAGATCCATTTGCTGGCTTCCTCCATTCATGGCCTGGGACTTCTCTTGTTCAAGCTTTGCTGCCAAATCATTCACATGCCTGCAAGATAATATTAATCAATAAATATGAAGCACCACTTCATCATGGCCATAATAAACTAGTTCGGCACTAGGCAAGAATAAGAATCACTGCCTATGTACCTTTCCAATTTTTCTTTCTCTTCAAGGCAAACTTCTAACTTCTTACAAATTGAATCCATTTCTGCTTGGTTATGGATAGCCTGTCGTTGATAAATTTATGTGAAGTCAGACTTCAACAGACATTTTGAACATTATACATTATGAGGTTCAAGATAGAGCATGAATGAGATTTGTCTAGACCTGCATTCGGAGAAATTCATTTTCCTCGCGGATGGAAGACTGCCAAGCTAATTTTGGTTCTGGCTCCTATGGACAAATATTAGCAAGAATTAAAATAATCAGGACTCAGACATATAAAATGATTTCAAAATGCAACCACAAAAAAATTACAAATATTAGTCATACAACAATACTAAAATATGTTAAACAAATATTGAAGGGTAAAGATAGTGAAATTGAAAGAGCAGGTTAGTAATGAATGTGTTTCAGCTAAAACACGATGAATTGAGACACAACCAAGATCTTATTCTAGCTTTTTTCATCAATGTAATTGATTCATACAGATCCACAGAATAATTGACTTACGAAAAATTTATCTTACCTCTTTGGAAGTAAGCAGATCATCATCATTGCGTACCTCTTCCATCACTAAGTCAGAATTTGCTTTCTTCAACATTTGCAAAATTCGAGGAATGAAACAAGTAAGTTGCCAACCATTTCTAGAAATATAAAAGGAAAGAAGAAAAATTTATTACAGTAAAAACAGAACCACTACCAGATCTGCTTCATGCATAAGTTTCCAATCTAGTGCTTCTAACAACTGCACGCACAATGACAAACAGAATCAACAAGGGAGAGGTTGAATGAGCACTTCAAGTATAATTTGAAATGATACTAAATAATCTATCCATACCTTGTTTTCTAGTACCATGATCTGTTCATTCATCATTTCTCTTTCACCTTGCTCATAAAATGATTTCAACCTACGCAGTTGAAGAGATATGATTATAAATATTTATCAGAGTGACATACAGAGAATGCCTTCAGATCATAGTATAGCACCAATTTGCTTGTGAATATGAACTGCTCATGTTTCTCCAGACAAGACTAAGGCTGTAATCTTCCTCATTAGGAATTCACACATTTAGCATATTGGCGTAGATAACAAGCGATGTATGCGTATTGCATAGGAACTATAATGTTTTATTTTTATTCAGTTTTGGTAATAGTAGCTAATAAGGCACTTACTTTGTTTTCACAAGTAAAAAGTAAAAAAGGCTAACCATATAGAGGATTCATGCCGTATAAATAAAGACATGCCTTCTAATTTCTTCTTTTAGCTGCAAATTTTCCATAGCAAATCTAGTCACTTCTTGGTTTCGATCCACTTGAGCCCGCAAGACCTCAATTTCCTTCAAATGCTCCTCTTTCTCTTTCAGCAAGTGTGTCTCGGCAGAGATCTTTCCAGAAGCAACTGCTTCTAATCTCTTTATTCCAGCTTCTCGGAAACGAAGCCTCATCTTGAGACCTTGTATCTCATCTTCCCTCTGTTTGGCCTGAACCATCCATATCAGAACCATTTAATCCCATATATTTATATCATTAAATAATAAATATCAAGAACCATGAGTATTGCAGCTGAGTAGATCAACATAAAGAAAATATAAACTTCAACAAGTCAAGAACCATACAGTAACATCACCATAAAGGAACATGACAACCACAACTAAACATAAAAGATTCTCAAACACATTGCTACACGTGTTACAAGCTGATCTATTTTGTTTTCCTCCTTCCTTTTTAATCAGACACAAAACTGACAAAGCAAACTCTTAAGTAACAATTATACATAATTTTTGTACATACTAGCTGCAGGGCTGCTTGGTTTTCAGCTGTCAATGCCTGCAATGCCATCTCTTTGTCCTTCTCCCTTCTAAAGGCCCCAATGAGGGCAACTTCATAGTCTTTTTTCTGAAAAAGAGAGAGAAAAAGGTCTCATCATGAGTAAAGACAGTTATGATAAAACAGATGATGTTTTCGACAGAAAAGAAAATAAAAGTCTACCTTAGAGATCCTTTTAGCAGGTGTTAATGGACTGGACAATCCATGACTTCCTTCCCACTTAAAGGATCCTGGAGACCCTGGAAAGTTAATGACTGAAATGTCATTATCCTGAATTTCTCCTCCACCAACTAGACTTCGTAAACGGGATACTTCTTTCTAAAACCATAAAAAAAAGTGCAGTTAATAAAAATAACTAACGTGTTAGATCTCTGTTCAACAGCACATATTTGGTAAATAAATTAATTTTGCACTGTATTGATGGTGAGAATGTTGTTGGCAGTTTACCAGAACCAATTCTATAGCCAAGTTCTACTTAAACTAGTGAGAAATTAACAAAATTACTTTTTGTTAAGAAATTCAAAGTAAATTATTAAGTTAAAAATTTAGGCTACAATATCATGGAAGCTCGAATATAATTTGAAAAAAGACCCTGATATCCATCAACAAATTTTATTAAGGAAACTGATTTTTTTGTTTTTATAAATCTTTATATTTTCACAAGTGCCCCAAACAACAACCTCTGTAGGGCCACTCATGCTTTCTATTATGTTCAAAACAGTTAGTCCTTCCTTGGTGATGTGCAGTCAATTAACCATGTGTCAATCTTCCCTTTATAAATGAAAAGTAAGAACACTCTTGCTTTCATCTTTTGCATGCCCTTTGAATCATAAATTTGGTAAACCTTTTCTTGAACCAAATTACTTAATCATACCACCCTGAGCAATCAAAACTTAGAGCAAATTGGACAAAACACATTATGAATGCAATAATGGAAAGTAAGAACAGAACTGAAGAAAAGACAGATCAAATTTTGTCCAATTACCTTTAGTTGCTGAATTTGCAATCTCATGGTAATGACATCTCCAGATGTATCCTCATTTACAATTGCCTGAAGAAAAATAAAAAACAGTTACATTGAAACTACCTGAAAATCTTACTCTCGTTAGAAGGACCCAGATGCCAGAATTACTCTACCATAGCTAGTAGCCTCCTTAGAGACTTATAAGCTTTTCAAACATGAGCATAATAAAAACAATGAAGTATAACAGTTCCTAGTTACTGCTAGTGTATACTAATCAGCTGATAGTAGATACAACGGCCAATTATAGCTGGCATAAATGAAGGTAAATACCATGATAATGCTAAAGACATACATTATTCTTAATAAATTTAGCACGTTGCGCAAACTTCAGTGTGCTTAATGTCTCCAATGAACAACTGCAAGAGAAACCATATTTGAAGTCAATGACAAAGAAAAGGATCTAAAGCAAAGTTTTTAAGCAATGAGGTTAAATTTTTGTTCACTTGAGACTTCAAATCAAGGTTGACACTCAGTTATTTCTTGTTTTAGGAACTCCTTTTACAAAATAGAAGCCCAAATCTTATGTAAAGATATTTTGAGCAAGCATAGAAGATAGAAGTTCACTGACCAATTAGAGGGGCTAATATTTGCAATTATGATAGTTTTGGAATTCCCTCCTAGAGAATCCTGAAAGGAAGAGACAGAAAACTGATTAGGCTACTGGATAATTTGCTTCATTGTACTTATAAATGCAGTTAGGATGAAGCAAGTAACTAAATCTTGTTTCAAAGTCACCATATGAAAATCATTTCTTTAAACTTTAAACCTATCAAGAGGTTTTGAAACATTATTAGGGCCAGAAGTCCTTATAATCTTGGAAGAATATCTCTTCTAACACTGCCTTGCTCATTCCATCCAAGATCCCAAGTAACAAAAACTTACAACATTAGGCTTTGTTAATCTAAAATTTATATACATGAACACTTTTTGAAGCCCTTGACTAAAGATTCGTATAATAACCATTAACCAATATTGTACTTTTCAATCTTATAACTCTCCTCTGTTCATTTCCAGCACCCATATGTTCTGCCACCAATCCAGGAGAATGTAATTTGGTTTTGATCTAAACTTTGACCACTGGACCAACAAGAACCTAAATCATTTTATATACCTGAAGTAGAAATGTGAGCTTTGAATCACGATAAGGAACATGAAGTGACTTCCCGTTAGATATGCTTACTAGGTTCATAATCACAAGCCTGCAAGTATCATTATTACCTAAAAGGTTAAATTATATTTGAAGCAACACCATAAGTGAAACGCCTAGTAGGAATTCCCATACTGATAAACAGTAATTCAAGATTGTTGAAAGGATAACTAACCCTAAGGTTGAAAGAGACTTATTGATATTAGTGGCTTCCTTGAGGCGTTCACCTTCTGCACCAGAGCTCTTTTGCCTATTATCAAATGGGTACAAGATATTAGCCATATGTGTATATGTTGAGGTAAAAATACTTCTGAATTATTTGCTCATCTCACATGTACACACATACAATAGACGCTCTTAAAATCCATTTACCTCTCTGATCCAGCCAAATCAACTAGATTGAGTCGAGCAAACCGGTGGTGAGTTACCCCTTGAGATTCCCACTAATATCAAGTAGTTAAATTAATTGTATATCATAGAACTTCAAAAGAACCAAAAAAAATTGTGATTTTTTGCATGAAATAACAAAGCATTAACATCCTCACCTGGCTTTCAATGATGCAAGTAAATACACTATGAGAACGACTGCTAGCACGGTTCATGTTAGTGGCAGCAACCTTTCTGTTTGCAGAACCCTACATAAAATCACTATTCTCAATCAATAGCTTATAACCCATAGGTTACACTGAAAAAGGATAAAGAAATGGGTTAATATTGCAAAATTCAAGAATCTATCCCAAATAGAAGCAGAAAAACACTTTCATGAAAATATATTTGTTCACATGAAAATGAGATATAGCCTTTTTAAGAAATTCCAATGGAGAAATAAAATTAAAAATAGCTTCGGTCACAAACTTTAGCAAGTAGGAGTTTCGAGGACAACAGATTAATATCAATATGGTTGAAGTTAAAATCATTTTAAAAAAAGAATCTCAAAAGCAAAGATGAAGGCATTCTATACTTGAATAAGTTGTTGAATAACATCTCGGGCGCTGGTTACTTCCACTTCCTTGAGACTTTCTACATAAACTCCTTTCTTACTGTCTTCTCTTATCTACCATATGATCACCCATAAGAAAATCAAAAGTTACAACATATCAATTATTACCGAAAAAAAGTTCAAGAGATGTATGATATAAATGCTTCTTCTTCACAAACACACACATAAAGTAGTTTATACAATATGTACATATTGTTCACATAGATTTAGAAGGGGAACTTTCAAGGGCACAAAGCATTTTTATTCACCGATACAAGTTTTCTGAGAAGGAGGATAGATATTCATAAAGGGTTGAGGAGATCGTAATTTGGAAAGAATCACTAAATTATTCAAGAAAATAGTTACCCATACCTGCAAATTGTTAGATGATGGTTCCAGAAGATCAAGGATCTGTTCATTGTATATCTCCAAAAAAGAACATTTGCATGTAAATTTTAACTTCTCATCTCTCCGAGCCTCTTTTTCCTATTGTATCAGAGCAATTAGACACTGTAATTAGATTCTTGTAAATATAAGTATAATAAAAGTTATGGTTATTTCTTGTTTAAAATCATGGCTTTGCATTATTTGTCCAGTTTAAACATAATATGTCATAACGTCAAGTTCAACATATGGTGTGAGAGAAATCATGAGGTGCTGCAGCCGAACTGTTGGAATATTGATTAAAGAATAAAGACAAGCATCAATTTACTGCTAATTGCAAATCTGCTTTGCAAAATATAAAGTAGTTTGCAAAAACAGAAGTAGAACATTTTTCTTGTCATTGAATAACAGGCTTTGACAACATTGTTCGTCACTAGAAAGAAATCCTCGTAAGCAATATCATATGTTATTCAATTACTATGCAGGTTATGTATGAAGAAATGATCTAAAGCAAAGGCTTCCTGAATGCCTTAGTCATCTGCATCTCAACCTATGGAAAAGAATACCTTCTGGATTCTAGAAAATAAGTGTTCAAAAACTCTTGGTGTCATCCCACAGTTCACACTGTGCCTTCGAGTTCCCCCCTCAATGTCTCCAAGCATGGTGTGAGTCTTCCCACTTCCAGTCTGCAAGGAAAAACAAGTATTTTCCAGAAACACTAAATCAATGAAATAGCCAAAATCAAGTCAAATGATCAACACACAGAATAAAAAAAGTCCTACATGGTCGCAACTTTACATTTTAAACAACAAGTAGACGGAGTTCAGGATATAATTAAGAAACTTTCCTATCAAATATCTATGCAAGCCTGCACTTAATTGTTTAAAAGACATCTTCCAGCAAAAATAATCTACTGATCTATATCAAACTACCTGGAATAAAAAGAACAGGAGCTAACGAAAGACTCACTTGGCCATAAGCAAACATGCAGCTGTTGTAACCTCCCATACAATTTTCTATCATTTGCAAACCTGCCACTTTAAAAAGCTTCTCCTGTTACAGTAATGATGTGAGTCCCAACTCCCAAGCTTTAAAATCAGAAAAGAAAAAGTAAAAAAATTTAATGAAAGAATCAGTCAACAGCGTACCTGGCTAACGTTCTCATCTGCAACAAGATCAAAAGTGAATCGGGACTCAGGATGCCCAGTCCAAGTAATTGCATGACAACTCTCTTGCCTAATGCATTTGTTGTACCCTTGCAATGAGATTTCCATATTGCTAAGGGGGCGGATTCTAATAATAACCTAAATTCATAGCAATGAACCATGGCCAACTTAATTAGCTTACATCAAATTACAACTATTACATGATCTTAAAGTATAATAGTATTGATAATTCGAATTTAAATATCGATAACAATGTAATAAGTAATGCAATCCATCAAATTTTATTTTTAATTTTCCTGCCAAGCAAATTTTCCAGGGTTTCTATTATGTGAGAAAGCTCCTGCAAACAATTACATATTTGTTGGAGTAATGAGTTTAATGCTAAACATTCAATGAATAAAATTACCCATAAACATTATAACATTATAAAACTCCGTATTAATTCATTATTAGTCATCTAATTAATACGGGCTTGTAGCTGAGGCGCTGAGCTATATTAGTTAAAAGCTCAAAAAACAATCCAAATACTTTACTTTTTCGCATGCGACATGAAGAAGGGTTCTTCGAATTTCGAAATGCAAACAAGAATGTCTCTAACTACCTGCACGTTGTGATCTCTCCAAAAAGATGGATCCTCACAGAATTCGAAGCTCTGACTCGATGATACGGCGCTACTGGCGCCGACTGCACCTTCATCATCCAAATTGTTGATACTTCGAACTGCGGAGCTATGCACGATATTCTCCTTAGAAACAGATTTCAGAAGATCTGGAGTGCTCTGAACCAGCGAAAAAGAGTCGGATGAATGGTTCTGGAACCCAAACCGGCTCTTAATCGCACTAGCAGCCTCCGATATAAATGGCATTGTGCAATACTCCGATTAGTTCAAGGAGAACTTAACAATCTAAACGGAAAATCTACTGAAGCAACGTGGCAATTAGGGTTTGAAAATGAGGAAGTAGGGAAAGTAAGGCAAAATTCAGAAAGAACGCTGAAATATGTGAAATATTACAGATCAACTGAGAAATTGATAAGGGAAATAGGAACATGAAAGATAACGGGGGTAAAGCAGAGTAGAGAAGGCAAGATTCTTTGATTGCACGGTGGAGAGTTGTTGAGATAAACGGTCTATATACGTTGAATTTCAAAGTTTCGGACCGTTTAAGTTCGGAATTTCAAATTTTCGATGGGTGGAGCCAACTTTTCTTTACTTTCTTGACGGATATAGCCCCCGAAGTCCCAATATTTTATTTGGTACTTTTGTTATGCTCTTCTGTTTTTTGGGTCAAGCACGGGTCCATGGGCCCCGAGAACCCAAAATAATGAAGCAGTGTTAGCCCAATAAAGAGCACTGGGCGGATAGTTGCCTTCTATAGGTTAAACTATCCATGACCATGACTATATCTTAATCGCCTGAAATTGAGATTGAGACATGGTTAATTAAACTTAAACCTATGTAATTTATAATTTGATAATAATTTGAAATCTGATTTAATTTATTCTTGATAAATTTATATGATTAATTTTAAATTATAATTAAGTTGAATTTTAAATTTTAGGCTAAAATAATAATGCACTTTTTGCAAAAAGAACACAAATTTAAATGCTAAAAAAATTCACTTTTAATGTTCAAGCCTAGAACCTTAGACTTACAGGAGTCGCAAATGTAATATAATTTAAGAATATATATATATATATATATATATTAAAAAATTTTACTTTAACATTTTGAATTTGACTTGAATTATTTTTAAATTTAATATGACTTAAAATTGATGATATTATTTTATTATTATTATTTTAAAATATAAAAATGATTTTTTATTTAAAATTTAAATAAAAATTAACCTTTATTTTCATGTCAAGTTATTATTAGTAAATATAGTGAAATATTTTTAAATTTAATTTTAAATATAGATAAAAATTAAATAACTTTTACTTTTATGTAATTTCTTTCTCATAACTCTACATTCTTTTATATATTTATAAAGAATCTAAATGTCTAAAATTATAAAATAAATTAATAATTTAATCTTTAAAAAATAGTGATTGTCTCAATTTAATTTATAAAAAATAAAATTAACAAATTTTGATTTTTTAAAAATACATTGTCAGATAATTTGACCGATTAAAGTTCGATATGAATCCTAGTAAGCCTTTTAAAATTTTTTGGTGCCACATCAGATCCTAGTCAGCCAAAAAAAATGCAAAGTACGTTTCAAACGCAGCAGGGATTCGTCTTGGGGGAAGGAGAAGTACCCCGTCGTGGGAACATAGCAGTTGCTCGTGGTGAGGAGGAAGCAGATCGCTGCCCGCTGCAACCAACGCTGGTGCCATCGTCGTTGCAGCCAATTACGGTGCTGTCGTTATCTTTGTTCGCAGCAAGTGGCGTCTGCGTTTGCGTTTGCTCTGTTTTTTTCTCTTCCGTGTTCGTCCGGCAGCGTGTTCCTCCATTGTTTTTGGTGTGTAAGCAAGAAGAAGAGAAGAACGTTGATGTTCCCTGTGAAGATGATTGTCCTGTGATTAGAACCATAGCTGAATAACTGAAACCAGAAGAAGAGAAGAGTATAGTGACGATGATTGTCCTTAGATTAAAACCATAGCTGAACCATTGGGACTAGAAGAAAATAATGTCATTGTTCCTTGTAAAGATGATTGTATTGAGATTAGAACAATAACTGAACTTGCAGTTGAACTCCCAGTGAAACATGAAGTGGATGCCTCTGCAAACAAGGTAAGAGGCAAGCTTCTTTAGTTGTCATTATTAGTGTAAATTGAAGTTTAATCACTACAAAAAAAAAAAAAAAAACAGTAGAATTGCGATGGTCAATTAGCGACGGTCAGTCAGACCGTCACAAATCCTGGCTTCGCGACGGTTCCCGTAACCGTCGTAAAATCATGATGAATTTACGATAGTCAATCGTCGACCATCGCAAAGAAGTAGACTTTTGACGGTTACAAATCATTACGACGGTTAATATCTTGGATTATGTCTTTACGATGATTTTTACGCACCGTCCAACAGTCGCTAATCCACACGTTGTTTTTAACAAATAAATGACGACGTTTCGAGTAGAATATTAGGGATTCCATTCTTCAACTTTAGCATTCTGAAGGCACGACCCAACAGATCAGATCAGCGTCCAGTCGTCTCGTCTCGGCAAGCCACTGGAGATCTTCTCCGTCGTCCTCTGTTAGCCATTGTCTGCCACATAGCTGTCGTTCGCAATTGTGAAGAAGGATGAGTTTTATGATATCATCGTTCTTCACTCTTCGCGCACCCGTTTCTCCACCGCTCCATCCATTGCTCCGTCCGTTGCTGCGTTGCACAGGTCCGGCGTGGGGGAGGTGACTGGCCATCATGGTGGTGGCTGGCCGGCGTCATCAAGCTACATTTTCGGTATGTGTACTTCCTTCTTTTCATTTCCCTCTTACTCCATTTCACCAAAATTCTCTTCTTCTTCTTCTTGTTGCTGCAGTGTGAAATTTGACGTCGTGGTGGTGGCTAGGTGAGAAAAGTCCCTAAGCTATCCCAAGGTGAGAAACTCTCTTTAGGATTTTCCAAAGGTTCCTGTCTTGCACTGCTAGTGTAGATGTTGTGGATGAAAAAGATTATTGAGTTTTTTTTTCTGAAATTTCAAGGTTTGAGCACTGTAATTTACTTCATTTTCTTTCTATTGATGATCGAGAGAGGAAAGGGATTACTTTTGTTACTAAATTTTTTCTTTGGCTTTATTTTAATTATATTTGTTTATGTATGTGTGATTGTAAGAAATGCAAAGTAGGAAAATGATGACAAAACAAGCCAACTATTTATCCTGAGTTGTGTTTCACTATTTTTTGTACTGATTAATCTGATATTTCTATTTTTGAAATGCTCTGTAATGATTATTCTTTTTAATAATAAGACGGAGGATTATATATTCAAGTTGCTATTTCTCTGATTTATCTAATATTTTTAACCTTACTGCCTCTAACATTTCTTCCTATCTTTTTTCTTGTAGCCTATATTCTGTTGTTATTTCTCTGTGCTCGATGTACTATACTACTTAGGAGTCTCTTGCATAGTAATCTCAAAGTAATTCCCTTTTTCCCTGACATGTTATTTCAGTTCTGTCGTGTGTAAGTGTAATATAATGCTATTAAGCTTTGGTTTCAAAGGGGACGTTTCAAGGAAAGAAATTGAATCTAGAGGCAAAATACATCTAAGTCCCATGGATACTAATGGAGAATTCTTATCTTCACAACTATAAATTCTTCATATCTACAAGTGTAGGAATGTCATTAGTGAGAATGAGATTTAAGATTAAAATTGTTTACATTATACTTCCTTCGTACAATTACTAAATGAAGTTTTGTAACTAAATGAATGAATTATGCTTCTTGTTTACAATGGTGAATTATATAGATTATATAAGAGGAGGATGGTAAAAAATTTCTTTTTCTAACAAATCCTTAACTGACAATAATAGAAGGAGGAATTGGGGGAAGGATCCAACCTACTTTCAAGTATTTGAACACACCCACATGAGCAAGGAGAATGGAAAGTTTGTTGATCAGAGATCAACCGATGTATATGTAAGTATAAGTCTTTATTGGTGTGCAACACCTTTGATGTCATTGTTGCGCTTCTGTTTAAAGCTATCTATTTCTTTTCAATAATTATAATTGTGTGACATTCTGATTTGGTGTTGATTTTTTTTTTTCTGATTTAGTGCTTATTTGATCAAGTTTTCTTGCACTTCATAAAATTCAAAACTGTCCAATTTTATCACCACCTACTGTATTGCATTGCACTTTTCTCTTTAAAATGTACCCTGTATTTTAGAGGATCTTTTTCTATTTTTAACAATATGCATCTTGTACTAGTTACCTGTTCTTTTTCTGTTTCTAACAATATGCATCTCAAGTGTTATCATATAATAACAATGATAAGTTAGGCATATGGCTGAGAAACCTAATAGATGTGAGAGTGATGATATTGAAATGATTTTAGCCCAAACAATCTTAGCTGATTTTTTTTTATTCCATATTTAAGAGCATCTAAAAAAGATAGTTTTGTATTTAACATTGATGTGACATAAAAGAGAACTTATTTGATTTTATTCAAATCAAGAGCACCTTCTACTAGCAAAAGATGCTAAACTTGCCAAATCATACACAATAATCTCAGAAAAATGGTATTATAGTATTTTTACCATACAATTTTTCACTATCTCAATGCATTCTGCATTTTTATTTATTTTCTAGACCTGGAATAAACATTGTATGTGTGTGCAAAACTGAAATTATAAATTCAAATAAGAGGAAAAATAAGTAACAAAATTCATGAGAAATATGTTCACTTGAAAAATGTCCACCACTGTTACAACAGTCAACGTTTTATTTTTGGGGGGTTGAGGGAACCTACCCAAACTATTTCATTGGTAGGAATAGTTTTGAATCCAATTAAGGAAATGAAGCATCCTTTTTATTTTCAAAAAATATGCAATCATAATTAGTATTTTTGTCATTTAATAGAACTATTATTTGCATTGTTCTAACTTATTGTTAGGGTCCCTCATAAATTGGGAAGATTCTAACAAATTCTAGAACTTTTTAGAAAAGTATAAAATTTTTTAAAACATTATAAAAAACTTCAGAAAAGCGTAGAATCCTCTAAAAGCTTATAGAAAAGCGTAGAACCGTTTAGAATATTCTAGAGATGTGTGAAACTTTTTGGAATCTTACGAAAGAGTATGAAAAAATATGGAAGGAAATGGAGGAGTGTAGAGATTCCATGGAAATCTCTAGAATGAGAAGACGTGTGGAAAATTATAGAGGACTACTTTCCACCCTTGGATGCAATTAATCTCCACCATTCATTGTGAAGGTGGAGTAGTATAAATAGTTGTGAAAGCTGTCATTCCTAATTAATCCAAGACAAGAGAAACCAGTCACTTTCTAAAATGACAATTAGAAAGCCTCTTTGAGAAAGAAGCGAGATAGCTTAAGAAAGTCTTAATCCTTAAGTTTGAGTGAGCCACCGAAGTGTTAGACAGTTTTGTAAAATAATAATTACTGTAATCCTTTTATTCTTTTATATAGTGGAAGAACCTCTATATTGAAGGATTATAAACTCTTGTGCTCCCATTACTATCTTAATTTCTAAGTGCCCATCTTAACTTCGCGAAATGAGAAAGGCAAAGCTTTTTCCAACAGTGGTATTAGAGCCATATTCGTTTGGAATCATCAATAGCTCGTGTAGTTCAAGATAGAGGATAATGGCACTCACGATAGAGACATGTTCAAGCTTATGGCCAATAACTACTCATATTGGAAGCCGATGATGGAATACCATCTATATTGCAAAGATTTCCATGAGCCCATCATCTACAAAAATAAGGTAGAAGGTGTTAAGAATGGCTGGCACCTAATAGGGTGGGTGAATTGAGTGTTATAAAATTTTTGTCTTTTGAAATCTTAATGAATAGCTAAAAAACTTTAAGGCATATGTATAGAAGAGTTATATTAGTTTAAATAACAGATACAGGGAATAGTTAAGTTAGATTAACAAAAATAGAGCAAGTCAAAGTAAGAACAGTAAAGTAAAGTGTTAAATATAAGATCAAAAAATGATATGCAAAAATGTAAAGGAGACAAAGATTTATCCTGATTCAGCTTATCCAACAAAGCTTACATCTAATCCCTAAGCATAACTTAGGATTTTCACTATCATTATAAGTTCAAATAGGGCACTTGTGAGCCACTACAAAGTCATGCTTGATGCAATGACGAAGGAATGCATTTGTCTTCATTCACTGAAGGAGAGTTCGGGTATCAACTTTGGGATCCAATCAACAAGAAGGTTGTTCGAAGTTAAGATGTATTCTTTAAAGACCAAACCATTGAAGACATCCAGAAATAAGAGAGACCAAGATTGAAAAGCAGCAGGAGCACAGACCTTACACCGATCCAGCGTAAGGATAATGCCATGCTAAAAAATAATAATGCCAAAGATCATGAGCCTATCTTAGAGCAAAACAACCAGGATACTCATGATTAGTCAGTTCAAAAAACCTCAATCTAGCTCCCCACTAGTGCCCCAGTTGAGACGATCTTTAAAGGAGCTAAAACCATCCACTAGAAATAGCACAGAGGAGTTTTTAATGCTCACTGATGAGGGGGAGCCTCAAAGTTATAAGAAAATCATAACTGGTAGTCATAAAGAGGAGTGGATAAGAGCCATGTAAGGGGGAGCCTCAAAGTTATAAGAAAATCATAACTGGTAATCATAAAGAGGAGTGGATAAGAGCCATGTAAGAGGAGATGCAATCCTTGCATGAGAACATTTATGAACCAGTGGAGCTACCAAAAGGGAGACGAGCCTTGAAGAATAAATGGGTATATCAAATCAAAACCGAAGATAGTAGCTCAAAGCTCAGCTACAAAGCTCGGTTGGTCATAAAAGGATTCAATCAAGAAAAATGTATTGATTTTGAGGAAATATTCTCTCCGGTGGTAAAGATGTCATCTATTCAAGTTATTCTTCAAGTTGAGTTCAAAGTAAAGTCCCACAAGTGAGAAAGAAATGGAGAAAAGAAAGACGATTCCATATTCATCTGTAGTAGGCAATCTTATGTATGCAATGCTATGCGCAAGACCCGATGTCACCTATGTAGTTAGTGTTGTTAGTCGCTTCTTGGCCAATCCGAGAAAGGAACACTGGGCTGCAATTAAATGGATCCTTTGGTATCTGTGCAGTACTTCTAAGAAGTGTTCATGCTTTGGAAATGAAAAACCTGTGTTAGAGGAATACACAGATGTAGACTTGGCCGATGACATTGATTCTAGAAAATTAATGTCAGGATACCTAACTACTTTTGTAGGGAGAGTTGTTTTATGGCTATCAAAGCTGCAAAAGTGTGTTACATTGACCATTACTGAGGCAAAGTACATTGCAGTTATTGAAGCTTGTAAAGAGATGTTGTGGATGAAGAATTTGTTGCTTGAGCTGGGAATATATCAAGATAGGTATATCTTAAAATGTGACAATCAAGGTACAATTTACTTAGCGAGGAATTCCACTTTTCATTTTCACACAAAGTACATTGATACACAGTACCACTAGATTCGAGAAGCTCTCGAAGCAAAATGCATACATCTTGACAAAGTTCACACATATAAGAACTAGTCAGACATGATGACCAAGGTAATGCCAATAAAGAAGTTTGTTGTCAAGGTGCTAGTTTGCTACTATCTCCTAATTAAGTTGAGAAAGGGAGATTTGTTAGGGTCCCTCCTAAATTGGGAAGATTTTAGAAAATTCTAGAACTTTCTAGAGAAGTGTAAAATTTTCGAAAACATTCTGGAGAACTTTAGAGAAACATAAAATTCTCTTGAAGTTTGTAGAAGAGTGTAAAACTCTCTAGAATATTCTAGAGATGTGTGGAACCTTCTGGAACCTTATAAAAGAGTATGGAAGAATATGGAAGGAAATGGAGGAGTCTAGAGACTCTATGTAAATCTCTAGAATGAGAAGACATGTATGGAGAATTCTAAAGAGCTAATCTCCACCCTTAGATGCAATTAATCTGCACCATTCATTATGAAGGTGGAATAGTATAAATAAGGGTGGAAGCCTTCATTCCTAACTAATTCAAGATAAGAGAAACAAGTCACTTCCTAAAATAAGAGTTAGAAAGCCTCTTTGAGAGAGAAGTGAGATAGCTTTAGAAGTCTTAATCCTTAAGCTTGAGTGAGCTGCCGAAGTGTGAGGCAATTTTGTAAAATAACAATTCCTGTAATCCTACTATTCTTTTACATAGTGGAAGAACTTCCATATTGGAGGATTATAAACTCTTGTACTCTTATTAGTATCTTAATTTCTAAGTGCCCATCTTAACTTTATGAAGTGGGAAAAGCTAAATTTTTCCCAACACTTATAAGGCAAACTCATTCACAAGAATCAATAAACGCTTGATCATAAAGATTGTCATGATTGTTATGCTGCACCACAAATCAGATAAACCAGGAGATTACAAAAATAGACAACATTGGCTTAAGCTGTAGAAAGAGATTTCAGAGTAATTGACAAAATGGTTCAACTGACCAAGACCTAAATAAATATTATAACTTTCTCAACAATAATAGAACAAATTGTTCAAATGAAATCAAGAAAAGGATTGCAAAAAACTACAAATTACAATTGTATAGGAATATTGTAAGGAGTGAATTAGTTACCAATATTTCTCTAGGCCATATAAATTGCCCTTATGGTAAAAATCTAGCGTTAGGCATATATCTAAGAAACCTAGTATATTCATAAATGTGGCAAGATTTAAGAAGCTTTAATATAAGCATGTGCTGTGTTCATGTTTCTTGCCTTAAGGTGCTTATCTTCATTTTCAATTCTTGTTTGGAGTGAGGTTAAAGCTATTATTTCTTATGTTTTATTCAAACTGCTTGTTCTTTGTAGAGCATGAGTGTTTGATTAGTGAACTATTTAATCATGTACAAATTAATACTAACAAAGGGCATAGAGGAGATTTGCAGATATGAAGCAATTTGAAAGAAGACTGAGATTAGGAGCACTTTTATGATATTTTTAAACATGTTTATGTAATGTGTGAAAAGATGACAACTTTTTGGTTTGTGTTGGTACTCTTTATTTAGACTTGTGATAATATTAATATTTTGTTTAAATATATTATTATTAGTAAATTGTCCTTTTTATTAAGTATTACAATTTAGAATTTAGTGATAATTTAATTTTAAATTAGTACCGCACATTTAATATTATTTAGAGATGAAAATATTGTTAATATTTATGTCAAATTAGGGACGAATTTAGTAATAATTTAATTTTAAATTAGTCCGTTTATTAGCTTATGATTTGGTGGTTGTAAAATTTGATAGGAATCAAGTGAAATGAATGTCAAAACTGAAGATAGTGTGGGAGCCAGAATAGCGCATGGAATGGCGAGGGTTCTACACTGACCATCAAAATTCCAAGGCTTTGCAATATCAGTAAATCATCGCCATTACACGAAATGGCGATGGTTTTGCATTGACCGTAGCAATTCAGAGACTTTGTGACAGTTAACAAATTGTTGCCATACCTTGAACTGTTTTGTCATGAGCTTTTGCGATGTTTGAAGACTGTCACCAAAATTGTCGCACATCTAGAATTGCGACGATTGAAGACCATCACCAAAATCATTGCACATCTAGAATTGCAATGATTTTTCCAATGGTTGCTTAAAACTATCACAAATCCAGTTGTTACACTTAGATCCGTGACAATTGTAGAAACCACTACAGATCCCATTCGCGATATATAAAATTGTCGCAATTCCATTGTTTTTTTGTAGTGAATGTTTAAATGGTTGATTTTGCTTAGATCAAATTCTAAATAAAAGAGTATAATTTAATAAACTATAGAATTGGGTCATAGCAATTGTCATTCTTTTATTTGATGCATTGTTTACTTGCCTACTCAAAATATAATAATTAAAATAAAGACAAATATCAATCACCATGCTTACCAATCATAAAAGAAATAGTTGAGAGCTTGTGATAAAATTTTCCCTACAGTTGTCTTCCCGAATCCCATCATTCTTGCATGTTAAATTCAAAAGATTTTGAATGCCATAATAATTATTACTTACAATGTACACCATGTAACAACATGGACTTCAACAAAGAGACTGACCGACAAGATATATAAAGCGTCCAATATTTCAACACGGCTCGATCTTTTGTGACTTATTCTGCAATTTTATTTACTTCAAGTTAGATAATGCCATATAGCTGTTTAGACAAGCAACAATGAACTCAGATTAACAATTCTTAATGCTTTCTTATAACAACGCACAATAGAAGACATGGCATCACTGGACTGAATGGGCTTAGTTTATTAAAATTGACAAAAGGCATCGAGCTTTACCTTGATAATTAATTCTTCATCAAGAGGATCCTAAAAACCTCCAGATTCCAATATAGAAGCTACAAAAGTAACATTTGAAATAAATTGTTAATACCCAAAATGATCAGGACTTATTAAGGTCAATAATGAACTACACCACATCATATCAGTCAACAACAAACCCAATTATGTGGTACAAGTAATTTCATGTGAACATTATATGGTATATTAAGCATTGTTGAAATAACATGATGCTATAACTCTATATTCTTCTGCTTGTCTGATTTGGATGGGAATTCTTCAAATAACACTTCCTCTGTGAATGTGGAGGGAGAGACTAAGGTATTGATTATTGCCACAATAGCATGGCGTTTGTGCAAAAGCTCTCGGGCTATCATGCTGACATTGATCTTTCTCATTGCGACAAAACCTGGTTTCATCCATGTTGTATATATGATATTCTTCTTGATATATCTTTTGAGCCACAACATTAGCAGAAAGATGGGACAAGCTCTGATTCTTATTTGTGAGGTTCACTTTGCACTTTCGTACATTCTTCAAATAAATTTGATCTCTGCTGCTCTGAAGAAGAAAGGCTCTATAAGTATGGGAGTCTTAATGAAATTAGGTCTCCTTGAAGAAGATATTTCCTGCGATTTCTTTGAAGTAACTTTACTTGCTTGCTTCTGTGCAATTCATAACCATGGTTTTGAGATGTTATTTTCATTTTCAGCAATTGTACAGCATGCCCCTAGCCCTCCTATTTTATTTAGCATCTTGAAAGCCGGTCTTAATAAATCTGTTCTGTTGTCTGTATATGCCTCTTCCTCAATGAGATACAGCGATGACAGTTTCTCTTACGAGAGAAGAATATAATCATATCTCAGTGGGCAGAAGTTCCTATCTATTTATCGATCATGTGGAACCTACATTGTTTTCCTAACAATTCTTCTCACGGTATACCTTGTGGGACCAAATTGCATATCATTTGGTTACATATTGCTTTTCCTTCTGTGGATTATTGGAAGACAACTTGTTGAGAGTTCCAAAAAAAATTCACGCTAGAAATTAACATACCTTCCTGATTACATCAGTATTTTTCGCACTTACTATAGCTAAATGTAGATGTTTATATGACTTAATCCTCCCTTTTTCAATATAATGCAGAAGAAAGTAAATAAAGCCATAATTCAAGTGATCTTACACTGCCAAAATTTAAATATGTAAGTGATGCTACTAAAGCTGAAGAAGCTCATAACTGTAACAATGGTGGTGAAGCAAATAGCAAGGCAGATAGCATATTGCAACAATTAGTAGCTTCTTATGTGCATTGTAGATTGAAAAATGGAGGAACACGTTGCCGAAAATAACGGCCAAACACGGAAGAGACGAAAACAGAGCATACGCACATGCCACCTGCTGCAAATGAACTTGAAAATGGCACTGGTGTCTGGCTGCAATGCCGACAGCGACACTGGTGCTAATGGCACCTTCAAAAGTTCTGAGATGTAACTTAACGGCATTTTTGAGCGAACAGATCCGGTGCTGTCGAGAGAACCATGCCGTCCGTGCTGTCCGCAAATCTTGGTCGTCCATCTCTTCCGCGCATCTGGTAATGCCACGTGGTAATTTTTTTTTTTTGCAAGTTGATTGCTTAAACGCACCGTTTCTTCTGCTATTATCTTGGGGTCCGTTCGCGTCCATCACAGAAACATCTTCTCGTCTTCCTCAAACGGCTTTCTCGATGAAGGCTTCCTCAAACGACTTCAAACTATGATCTTCTTCTTCCTCTCTCCCTCTCTCTCCTCTCTCTCCCTCATCATTTTCATCTTCTCCTCTCTCCACCATATGACATCGCACAATCCAACCCCCCCACTCTCCCCGAATGCCTCACAAACTTTGATTGCGGCACCCTTAAAAGCATTCCCTAACCCTTCACCAGAGGCGACCGTCCCTCCCGCTGCGGCCCGCCGGAGTTCCATTTAACATGCTCGAGCGGTTTTCCAGAGTTGAATATCTCGTCGGTGATTTACAGAATCCTCCAACTCAACCCTGTTGGGTGTGTTCTCACCTTAGCACATATAGACCTCTGGAATGAAACCTGCACTCAAAACTTCGTCAATTCCACGTTTGATTCCATCAACTTTAAGTACGGTTCGGGCAACGAGAATCTCACTTTGGTTTATGGGTGTAGTCGCCCTTCTGAGATTAACATAAATCCATTTAAGCAATCAACCTGCCAAAAAAAAAAAGTTGCCACGTGGCATTACCAGATGCGCAGATGAGATGGACGGTCGATATTTGCGGACAGCACAGACAGCACAGTTCTCTCGATAGCACCGGATCCGTTCGCCATTTTTGAAGACATCCACCAAACTCAATCCAGCTCATATTGTTTTTAATTTTTAAATATGTACAGTAAATTAAATCCAACTCATTTTTTGGTTAAATCAGGCAAACCTCTATCCAATATTTTTGTTTGAAGGATTACGAGATTTTATTTTTAAATAATTAAATTAAAACAAATTTTATCTTTCAAAAGATCAAATAATTAATTTATTCAAAATTATATTATATAGAATGGATAATGATATTTTAATAAAAATATATAAATATAACTTTTTTTTGTAATAATGGAAATCAATATAGTGCAATTTTAAAACAGTAGCATGAACTACCATCTGGTTTAGATATTGACTTTGCTCTCTCTATTTGTACTATAATTATACTTATTTTTTTTTGTCTGTAAATCATATAATATATAGTAACTATATATAAAAAAAGAAATAAAAGTTTTAAAAATAAGAAAAGAAAAGTCATAGAAAGTAAAACATATTTAAAT
Source organism: Senna siamea (assembly GCA_031216115.1). NCBI lineage: Eukaryota > Viridiplantae > Streptophyta > Magnoliopsida > Fabales > Fabaceae > Senna > Senna siamea. The sequence goes on from CM062356.1 coordinate 20,477,975, forward strand.
TCTTATCTAAATTTAAAATAAAAATTAACATACACTCTAGATCTTAAGCTCACTAATATTATATTATGTTTTTTCACGCACATTACTCTTGAAGAACTGCATTTCAAAACGTAGACTAATCTCGTGCGACGCATAATACTGTTACTGCTGGAGAGAAATTTTGGAGAGACGGAGGTTGATTCCGGAGTGATTCCCTTGACAAATGGACGAAGTGATCACAATGGCTGATGTCACAGTAGCCACCCAAACAATGCCATCTTCTTCAACCCCGAAATCTTTGCTTGCATCCAACCTTCTCATTTTCTCTGCATTTCTGTCCTTTGCTCTCGCTCAGTTTCTTGGGATCTTCACCACCTGGTGCGTCCTCTACGTGCGTCTTTGTTTTCGTTTTATTTCTCGAGATTTTTGGAGATGTTACATTTGTACGTGTCTCAATTCAGTTTAGTTTTGATCGGTTTGTTTGATTGCTTCGTTGATCGATGGATTTTAATGGTGAACTTTACGAAATTCAAATTTCTATTTGATGAAATTTGAGCTCGGTATTCTTCGTGCCGCGACAGAAAATTATTTATTTCCCCATCAATTAGATCAAAATCAAAGCCATAGTAAGAATTGCTAGAACAACTTATCTTCATTTGTCTGCGGATGGAAGTACCAACTGGCATTCTTTACCTAAAAATTTTCACGCACGGCATGTGACATGTTTTATGGTTCTTATGTTCGGACTTGGGAAAAGAATAGGGAGAGGAGGGGGGAGGCTATTACCAGCAATTTTACGTTTGATAAATACAGTCAAATGGGAGTCTTTGAGGCTGTCCCATTCCGTATGCCTTTAGAGATGATGTAACTTGAAGTTGTTTTGCACTTGTATACTTCAATACTGAAAAGAAGTGCTGTTTCCATTAAATGTATGCTGTGCTCTTAAAATATAATGAGACCTTGAGCTCTTGTACATCTCTTCTTGTTTAACGGAGATTGTAGAACTTAATCATGCTTTGCAATTATATATATATATATATATATATTTTGAGAATTTAGGACAGGAATCTCTTCATGTAGGCTTTTGGTTTTGAGTGGAAAACTGATAGCTGTAGCTATGTTAGCTGTTGCAAGCTTCAGCTGTGAAATAAACTCTTGAAAATCTAATCCAGTAAAAGTTACATACATACAGAGGCGTTTAGTGACATATGAAGTTAAGCTTCATAAGTGTTATCGAACTTTTAGGGTTTTAGATAGCTATTGTTGCTTTCTGCTTTTTCAACTTGAACAAATTTGTAGTACTGAACTGACCCTTGTACTCAAACTTTGAAATCTTTCTCCTAGGTACTCAGGTAAAAGGAACGGAAATGGGATTCCAATAATGGAATGCCTTCATCACATTCTGATACTGTGTCAGCCCTAAGAGTGGCTATAGGTCTCCAAGAAGGAACAGGATCACCTGCTTTTGCTGTTGCCGTGGTCTTGGCATGTTTTGTATGTGCTTCATTTGTGATCAAATATTCTACTTTTTCAGTGTTTATCCTTAATGTGTAACTTCTTACAGTTACAACATATTTGTATTGGGTTTGGAAATTACTTCCATTCGTATGGTCTGTTTTAGTTAATTCTTTCAGTCCTTGGAAAGTAGTTTTGCTGGTCTTACTCCCTTGGTTGGATTGTTGAATGCTTACTTCGGTGAAGTGAGATGATTAATTTTTGTGTAACATTTATAGGTTATGTATGATGCTTCAGGAGTTAGACTTCATTCAGGCCGGCAAGCTGAAGTAAGTTCTTATTTGATGGTAATTATATTGTCTTGCTTTACTTTTTTTCCCGTAATTTTTTAAAATAATAAAAACCCTTGTTTAGGGTCTTCTGATATAACAAAATGTTCTCTCATATGTTGCTTTAACGTCTATGATCACTGCAGTTGCTAAATCAAATTGTGTGAACTACCCCCAGAACATCCCTTGTCTAATGTCAGACCTCTGCGTGATTCACTTGGTCATACTCCACTTCAGGTCCGTTGTTCTTTTTGCATTTATTGTTATACAGTGTTTCGTTGCTTTGATTGCTTTTCTAAGGTCTCTGATCATTCATGACTACATAGCTCAGGATTTTCCGTCTGCTATGACTTGTGGGGCATTCAAAATGCTGTTACACAAGTTATAATCTATAAAAGTAACCGCCTGAACTTCTTTTAATCTCTTCAGTTTGTGAGTTGTTGCCCTTCAAGATACAAGAGAAAGGGAATGATAAAGTTAGCCCTTCCTTTACCCGTGATTGATTAATATGCATGTGAGCATTTTATGAGATAATATGCCACAGCATCATCCTGGAATTGAGACATACCAGATTACTTGCTGTTTATTGATTAATTTGCACGTCATTAAGCATCAAGTTATAAATGTGACTAATGCATACCACATGAACTAACTTAACAGACCCGTTAGGTCACAGAACACATCAACCAACAGGAAAAAACAATAATATCAAAATAGAAAGACTAGATATTTTAATCTTTAGTATTTTGGTATCAGTGGCTACTATATTCTTTTGTACAGAGGTTGTTGCCGGTGGTTTATTGGGATACATTATCGCGTTCTTGATGAGGAACTCCAATTAGGATGCCATATGATCTTTATTTATTCTTCTATTTCGTCACAAATGTCTCTGTATGACCGCTGAAAGAGATTATCATGGAAATGGCACAAAGGCGTCCTATAGTTGAATGCCCCTAAAGTGGGTTGAAGGTTCAAATTGGTGCTGGAATTTCCTGCTTCCTGATTTTTCTGGGCTTTCTCACTTCTCGTGTAACTTAATGACACTAGCTTAGTTGAAAAACTGATCACAATGGAAAAGATTGAATCAAAACCAGCCACCGTTCCTCAAAGTTCATAAGCTCACAAGTTGATTAACTGTCTATTGAGATGTTTGGATTGGGTACAACAGTAATTAAATTAATTATGTTACACAGTATGTGTTAAGCCCAAGTAGATATTCAATCATCTATCGTGGAATTTTTTAAAATTATTATACAAGTCATTTACTTTCTTGGTCATGGTTGAGTTATTAATTTTCCACTTTTTAAATAAGTTTTTATGCAAGTTTAGTGATTAATCTCAGGACTACAATGCTAGGACAATTTAAAAATTTAATGAAACTTTCTCCATATAAATCCCGGTTAGTTTATGAAGCATGCCCAGGCATTTGATCAAAGGTGAGTGCTCGAAACTGGCCAAGAAATCGTTCCCAAAAAAAAAGGGCCCATAAAGGAGTTTTGGCCTAGAAATCAGTATTGTCATCTTGATAATGTTGTCCGATCAGAGACGGCAGAGATCAGCACCAGCCAAGAAGGGAAAGCAGAGGAATATACTTTGCTGAATAACTAATAATTAATCGTCTGTTTCAAAAGTAAGCATTTTCAGCTTCCAGTAGTCATAAACGTTGAATAAATAGCTAAAACTGAGGTCAGAATTACAAGAGCATTTGCTTTTTACGGTTGGATTTTATTTTATGAATACTTTGCTTCTAGGAATTACGTTGATGTGCTAATACCAGCATTCAAAATCACTTGAGCTGAAAAGTGAAAACTAATATGCAAGAATCACTCCTTCGAAACGTTGGAGGACTGAATAACACGGGTATGCCTTTTGCGAACTAATGCATGTGAATTTGGGGGATAAAAAATGGGCATACCAAGCAAATATTGAGGATGTTAACGAAAAGAGAATCATTAAAGTACCTTGTGGGGTGGAAAGGATGGGCTAAGAAAAGCAATCGCAGAGGCAAGGCGAACAAGAGGAAGAGGACTGCTTCAATGCAGCTAAACCTTCCATAAAATGCCAGTACAGTGTATAGAGGAGGACCCACTATGTATCCTGCTATGCAATACAAGAATCAAGAGAGACAAATAACTCAGCATGAAGTGAGAATTATAGCAGACTACAATGTTAACTGCAAAGAAAATTTTTTTTAAATACATTTATTGTGTCATTTTATTTATATATTAATTAATTATATTAAATTATTTTTTTAATTTTTTATATTATGTAAATTTATTAATATAAAATAAAAATATTAATTAAATATTATTAATCAATGTAAAAATAATGTGATTGTAATATATGTATTAAAGGATCTCTCCACCAAAAAACTGCTTATGCTTCCTCTTCGCTCTCTTCATTTACTTTTCTTCTTTCTATCAATTTAATGGTTACGTTACGTAGTTCTTACCGTCATCATCCCACTTTCAGAATCAGATTATTTTTCTGTACCGCGTCTGCAAGGAAAATCATTCTGTAAAAAATGGCACGGGGAAATATAATTGAAAAAATATATATTTTACCTCTCTTAATTATACATATATAATATATTATTTATTTAAATTTTGATCTATAATAAAAATTATTTTTTAACTATTTAAAATATTAAAATTATATTTAAAAAATTTATAAATTTTATTTTTTAAATCTTTTTTTACATATAATGTAAAATTAAATTAAGAAAAAAAATAAATTATATAATAAGTACACAGTTATTAAATTTAATTTTAAAAATAAATTTTTTTAATATTTTAAATAATTTAAAAGAGTAATTTATTATAAATTAAAATTTAAATGAATAATATATTATATAAGTATAATTGAAAGAAGTATACTTTTTTCAATATAATTTGATTAGCAGGATGAGGTAATTTATAAAAAAATAAATTATATCAATAATTTTTAAAATTTGGTTAAATTATATTTATTATTTTTTAATTTTAATAATCATACTCATATTTTTTAAATTTATTTTTTATTAATAAAAATAATTTTATATATAAAATAAAATTTTACTTTAATGAAACTTCTTAATATAATAATAAAACAATTAAATACTTTATTATTTTTGAATGAATATATACAAAGTGTAAATTTTAAAACAAGAGAATTATTAAATATAATTTTCTCAAATTTAAGAGATTCATGTAATTTAATTTTTTTAAAAATATTAATTTACAAATACATACATATTTTTCATAGGGATTAATTCGTGTACAATAACAAAATTAGAGAATAAAACTAAATGAGAGATTGTGCTAATTTTTCACTCACTTGTATTTGTTCAGCAAAACGCTGCCTTTTTCATTGTCGTTTTATGGTTACGGATTGCTTCCCCGGTTCCCCCATCAAAAGTACGGTGTCGTTGAAGGCAGCTTCTTCCTCTTCCTTCTAGTTCTGGGTTGCTATCCTAACAAGTGAATCTAATTCCTTGTCCATCACTGAAAGAGAGAGAGAGAGTAAAATCGAAATCCAAACCCTAACAATGGCTTATGAGATGCCATTGGATCAAATAAAACAGTTACAGGTCCTGCTCCGCAAAGAGGTCAATCTATCTTGGTACGAACCCGATAAAGAGGACCCTATTATGCTTCCAAAGCTACCTTCAGTTGTAGAAACAATAGCAGTGCTCGATCCCTCGCCTCCCTACCTTCGATGCAAGAATTGCAAGGGCAAACTCATCCGTGGGTTGCAGTCATCTATCTGCGTTTTCTGTGGTACTAATCCCCACAAGGATCTGCCTCCTGACCCTATCAAGTTTAAGGATACTGTTGGATATCGTTGCTTACTTGACTCCCTTCACCTAGATGGATCGGTAAACTCAGTGTTATCTTTTTCCGAACATTGTTCTTTTCTTTTATTCATTTCTTATTTGGGAAGCTCTATTCTGAATTCTGTTCTAAAATCCAATTTATTTGTAACTGCTTTCATTAATGCTGATGACGGGTGGTATTTTGATATAAGATTATACAATTTTCCTTCGTTAGCGATAGAAAACATCTATCTTTTTGAACTGATGGGGGTCTTATACTTTCTATCTTAACTTCGCACATTATTATGCAGGAGATGGTGGGACCAATCGCTGAAGGGAAGGAATCAAACAGAGGGAGAAATGCATCAAAGGTTGAGATTCCCTTATCTGAACTACTAGATTTGGAAATTAGACGGCCTTCTGATTTAGATGAACTTACGAGCAGCAACTCAGGCGAGGAAGCATTCCAGAGCAAAGGTACATTAAATTTGGCTGCAGTTGACCTTGATAGATTTTTTGCTTGGAGAAAATCTGCGTCTGATGCATCTGAAGAGCATTTGGCTTCAAACAAACAAATGGATAGTGCAGAAAATAATACCTTCCAAGCTAATGAAAATCTTAGCTTTTTTCAGAATGTCCAAGTTCCAGAAACAGCTATAGAATCTACTGAAGATCATAGTGTTAATTCCTTTTCCGGATGGGAGGCAAACTTCCAGTCTGCTAGTTCTGGGGCAGTTCATGAAGAGTCCAAATCGTTTGATCATTCTGCAGTTGATCTGGATGAGGTATTTGGATCTGGGAAAGCTTCAATTGGTGTAAAGAAGAATGAGAATTTGAATCCTGCAGCATCCATGGAAAATGATTGGTTTCAGGGTGATATTGGAATAACTTCCTACTCAGAGGTAGGCAGTCAGACTGGGAAACCTGAAGTCACCATGGATCTTAATTTTGCAAAAGTGGCAGAGACTGCTAAAAGTTCTACTAGGAATTTTGAGTGGATGCAAGATGACCAAGGGCATGGGAGCTTTAACAAGACAACTGCTGTTGTGACTACTGACGAAGTTGCTGATTCTTTTGATGCTTGGGATGCCTTTGCTGGCTCAGCCAGTACACAAGATCCTTCTGGTAGTGTTTCAAACTCTAAGATAACTAGCCAGACTAGGGAATCTGAAATGATTGCTGATCTTAATGATACAAAAACAGCAGAGGGTACTAATCATTCTTCATCTACTGAGAACTTTGAGTGGTTGCAAGATGACCATTGGCAAGGGAGCAATAACAAGAAAATGGACACTGTCACTACTAATGATGTTGCTGATTCAGTTAATGCTTGGGATGACATTTTGGGCTCGACCAGTAAGCAAGATCCTTTTGATAGTGTTTCCAATTCAGTGATAACTAGCCAGACTGGGAAATCTGAAATTACTTCTGATCTTAATATTACAAAAATGGCAGAGAGCACTGCTAGCTCATCCACTAAGAATTTTGAACGGATAGGTGATGACCAGTGGTTAGGGAGCAATAACAAGACAACTGAAACTGTGACTACTGATGAAGTTGCTGAGTCATTTGATGATTGGAATGATTTTACTAGCTCAACCACTACACAAGATCCTTCAAACAATGTTTGGAAACAAACTGTAAATCAGACATCTTCTGCTGAGCAGACCTCTGAAATGGATATATTCAGCTTATCAAGCAACTCACATGATATGAATTTTGGCGGGTTTAAACAACATGATTTATTTTCAGAACAATTTAGCGGTCCGCCGAGTTCTGCTGGAGCAAACTTGCAGCAGTCTGGGGCCTCTTCAGGCAGGTGGGTTGATACTATGTTGGCTGTATTATTTTATTTATGTTTTTTTTTTCTAACACTTTATGGAGATTGAGTTCACTAGTTCAGTCATTTAGTTTACAAATAATAAAATTCTTGAAAACTCAACAGAATGAGATATTAATCAAGGTGAAGCGCTGAAAGGAAATTGATTCATTTAGGGATTTAGATAATTAATTGACTAACTAAAGGGTGGGAACAGCGTATCTGTTGTAAATAAGGGTTGTTTTGGGGCAGACAGGTGGAATGGCATTCTAACAAATGGCATAGTTTTCAGCCTTGCTATGGTTAATTGATGTGGTCTTTGATCTATGATGTCTTGTGATTTTCACTCTTTAAACAAAGAAACGTATCTCATTCCATATGTTGCATGTTCAGGGTGGCTAACGTGGATGAATCAGGAGGAAACTCAGGAGATGTTTCCAGTTCCAAATTAGGTTCAAATGTTGATGATGTAGAGACGTTGTTGTCACAAATGCATGATCTCTCCTTTATGCTTGAGAGCAAACTTTCAGTTCCCCAAAAGTAAGATAGAAGTGCATTACTTTCTAGATTCATATTCACTTTTGTTTACATATGTTCAGATTAATTTTTCCAGTTCGTTGCAAAGGCTTTTCCCCTCCCACTCTGCTGGTCTTTGTGTTATTTAATGAATAGACAGTGAGTGGATTTCTTGGTTGAAGAAATTAAGGAATGCGATTGGTAATTCTGAGGAGCCTCTAGTGGCTCGATGAAATTGTTTACAATTTTTCCATTTTATTTGTTGAGAAGAGGTAGTTGAATTTAAGACAGCACCAAGTTCTGAAGGGAGGCAGTTAGGTAAGTGGTGAGCCTCTTGAGAGCAAAGAAAGAAGGTAATTACTCATAATCATACTTGGGCAATATGGCCATTTTAAACTCATTTTGCCTCAGTTTGAGACAGTTTTTTGCATCCATTGTAGAGTATAGAGAATTACTAGTTGTGACTGCGTTCGAACTATGTTACCTAAGTAACTGCATCTGCTCAATATTCGTTAAAGACAATCGTCTTTTCGATAATTAGATAGCAGTGATATAGAAAGTATTTTTGGTCCTTCATTCATGGGTTATGCTCCGACGTCTGATTCCACCATTTCCGGATAAAGGAACGTGTTAGGAATATATAGGAAGCCAGTTATAATTCCGTGACCAATAAGATAAAAGGAGTTAAGTTCCCATTTTTATGAATATTTCATCACGGCAGTCGTTATAATAATTATCTTAGCCTAAGCAAAGCATGCAAATGGCCAAACAAATAATGTCTAAAACCTTTCCATTCATGGACAATATAACGAGAGTATAAATAAAATGAACTTTTTGTGAATAGATTAGATTTAGTTTATTTAAAAATTTGTTTTGAGTTTGGTTTATTATTAAATAAATAAATTTAAATATATAATTAAATTTGTTTAATTAAATAAATTGAGTTTAAAAAATTGATGTTTAACTTGTTTAATTTATGAATAGCTTGTTTAAAAGTGAAATAATATAAAATTATATATATATATTACATGTATAACAAAAAATTTAAATGATATTTTTATATAAATATAAAATCAACACTTTATATATATATATATATATATATATATATATATATTTGTTTTTGAATTTGTTATATTTTTACATGAAGATATCAATTTCTTAATAAAATGTTTGAAAGAATACAATCATAGATTAGTGTAATATATAAAATAATTTGTACATAGTTAATTTATATTTAATTAAATATTTTTTTATAATTAATTTTTAGATGTTTAAATTTTAAAATCATATATTTGTAATTTATAATATTTTTTAATTAATTATTACTTATTATACTCATTTAATTTAATTTTATATAAATTATACGAGCTAAGCTCGAGTTTTTATTTAATAAAATGAATCAAACTTGATTTAAATTTTAAATTTGTTTCACTTAAATAAATAAAATTAAATAACTTATTTATTAAACGAGTCAAGTCTAAGTTTACTAAAACTTAACTCAATTTAATTCAACTCATTTATACTCTCAAATATCAGCTTGTGCTCTCATTTTTGGATTTGGGGTTCTATTTCTTTATTCAAAAGTTTGAATTATGTTTATTTATTGAATAAATGAATTTGGTTAACCTATCAAATTTATTTAGTTAAATGAGTTAAATTTAAAAAATTATTTTGTTAAATTAATAATAAAATGTTATTTTTTATAATATATATATAATATTTTAAAACTTGTTTAATATATACTGCAATTATATAATTTTTTAAAAAAACAAGTGATAAATACTAAAGTATATGCATTATTAAAATATTGTAAATTTTTGTATATACATCCGCATATATGGTATAAAAAGTCATCTTTTTTATTTAGTTAATTTTTTTATATATGAATTATATTTATAATAAATAATTTGAGTTTTATTACAATTTTATGATTATTTAAAATTAGAGCTTGTAATTAAGCTTGTTTTATTTTATGTTAGATTATGTTTTTGATCCTTATAATTTTACTCAATTCTTAATTATTTTCTTATAATTTAAAATTTTATAATTGAGTCCATATAGTATTTTTTAAAAAGTTTTCATTTTCTTGTATTAACTTTTTTCAATCTATAAATTTTAGTGCATATTAATTTTTAAAATGTAATTATAATAATTTCTTGTATTTAAAGATTATAACTTTAAGAAATGAGATAACATTAGTGTTACTTGATTCATATAATATAATTGAATTGACTTATTGAAAAAAAAAAATTGTTTGTTGTATTTAAGGACTATAACTTTTCATTTTTTTTATAATTTTTTATTTTATTATATTTTATATATTTTTATATATAACGACACCGTATTACCACATCCAACAACGCTATACTCTACACAATATAATCCAGCCAAGCTCTGACACGCATGGCAAACTGCACTTGTATAAATTCTGCAGTATATTGAGAAATGTTTGCTTTTCTCAGATCACCTACTTCCAGATTCTTCTCTACAATCCCTCACACTTCCCCTGCTTTCTCCCTTGCGCGGAACGTTTCGCCCTCTGCTTCGTGCTTCTCTCTCCGTTCGATGGCTGATTCTGCTTCATCTCCTTTCAAGAAAATCCAGATTCAAAGGGATGACACTGTGAGTGTGCCGCTCCTAAATTCTTACGATCTATTTTATATGATTGTCGATTCCTATTGCATTCCATGCTAAATTGCAAAGTCTGTCATGCGATCGACTCATTTTCCTGATGTTGATTAGTAGATTTCCTAATTCATCTGTAAAACGCAGTAGTCGCAGTATTAGCGAAGCTTATTTTGTCTATCCGGGACTGACTTGGTGTTTTCAACTCTTTTTTTAAACTAGAGTTGCTGTCAGAGATCTAATAAATAAATGAATTATTGACTTGGTGACCCTGTGCTTTTAATACTGCATTGCATAGATTATATCTGCGTAGTGAACCTTTACTGAAAAGGTTATTCAACTTTTTCGATCACTTTGTTATGATAATGAATTTCCTGTTTGAGATGTTATCTAGGAATGTGCTTTCTGTTTGCAAACCGCCATACATACTTTCAGTTGCTCATTAACAACTTGTGACGAATTGATTGTTATATGCATTGCAAGTGACCTACCACTCCCGAAAATTTATAATCATTTTAGCTCTAATGTAGTCTGTGGAAACAAAGTTGTGTTTTAGACCTAAATCTTCCTATATAATTTGTTATCATACTTTTTCATGTTTTCTATCTGTAGAGGGACTTCATTTCTAGTGTAATTATTAAATTTCTTTTGCATGACCAGACATTTGATGCATATGTTGTTGGCAAAGATGATGCTCCCGGAATTGTTGTGCTTCAGGAGTGGTGGGGTGTGGATTTTGAAATAAAGAACCATGCTGTGAAGATTTCTCAACTGGGTCCTGGATTTAAAGCTCTTATTCCAGAGTAAGATATTGATGATTTGATTCCTAAATTTCTCAATCATTGTCCTTTATTTATTATGTAATATCATGTTAAGCATTTGGATGACTTATTGGTTTTGCCTGTTTTTTGGCACAGTCTGTACAGAGGAAAGGTAGGTCTGGATGTTGCAGAAGCACAGCATTTGATGGATGGTCTTGATTGGCAAGGTGCTGTAAAGGATATCCGTGCCTCAGTTAACTGGCTTAAAGCTAATGGTTCTAAGAAGGTTTGTCACTGTTCATTGTTGATTAGAATAATGATTATGTATTTAAAAATATCGTGTTTTCTGATTATCCATTCTGAAGGTTTCATTGTGTTTTAATTGTCATGTAGTAGTTGTAGAAGGTCCTTTGGGTAATCATCTTGCGTAAATTGCAATTTACTTGTTATATTGCTTTGTTCGTTGCATTTTCTTTGTTATTTCAAACTTGGTTAGTTATTTATTGTAATCTATGATTTAGCAATGCTCAACTAATCAACTCATGTAGTCTGTTGGAGCCATTTCACTTTCATTTATAATTTGTAGAATTTTTGTATCATAATAATGGATTAATCTCATTGGATAAAAATTTCTTACAGCCATTTTTATATCATTCTTACAAGTGGTAAGTTTTTCGGATTAGTTTGTGTGTCTCACAGTCATAATTCTCTGTCAACAAAGTTCTATTAATATAGCTTGAAAGTAAAATGTTATATTGGCTTACAGCCTTAACAGTAATTATCTTGGTTTTTGAGATTTTCAAAGAATCAAATAGTGCCAAAGTGATGCATAATGCTGGTTTGTGATTCTTTACTGTTTACTTTTAATTAAAAGCAAAACTTTGAACTATTTAATGGTTTAAACCTGATGTGAAGCTTTGGTTAAACAAAATGTGGCTCATGGCAACAGGCTGGTGTGACTGGATTTTGCATGGGGGGTGCTCTATCTATTGCAAGTTCTGTATTGGTACCAGAGGTTGATGCTGTTGTTGCTTTCTATGGAGTTCCTTCTTCTGAGCTTGCAGACCCTGGTCAAGCCAAGGCTCCTATTCAGGCCCACTTTGGAGAGCTAGATAATTTTGTTGGTTTTTCTGATATTACAGTACGGTTTATCCTTGCAACTCTCACTATAAGCTGGTCATTATTTTCAGTTCATTCACTTCTCAGTGGCCAGTTTTGCACATAGATACCAATTTTCGTTTTGGGGGGCAGGGGAGTTGATTAGCTTCTAAAGTCTATAGTTGCTATTGGTGTGTGATAGTATGATAGAAAGACTCTTAATCTCACCTGGAGTGCGCTTGACAGGGAAACAAAGTGGTGGAGGGTTGAAAATGAGAAGTGAAGATTATTATATCCTTGATTAGTAAATATACAGGAAGGAATGACTTTGTAGTGGCCACTATTTGTTCTAATTTTTACAAAATATTTTCATCCTAAGTTTAAGGTGAAAAATGGAGTGGCTACCATTTGCATACCATCTTTTACAGTATCAATAAATTCCTGAGGGTTTAATGTTCCAGACTCCAACCCCTTCAACTGTCTTTTTAGGGGAGAAACTGTGGACATTGAACCAAACTGCCATAGTGGATAACACCTCGCTAGCCAAGAATTGTACCTCTAAACAACCTCCGTCGTGAAATTTCAAATTTGACCTTTCAGTTGCTCCTTTGTTGCCCATGCACGCTAGTTGTGAAATGTTTTAATTTTTAATGATCCTGCGTATTTGACATCTTAGAACTGTTCTCAGTATCTTATTTTTTTTAAAAATACCCATTATCAGATGTATTTGAGGTGATTTCTATTATATGCTTGCTACTAGAGCTCTATCATTTTTCATGAAAAATGAGGAAGGGAAGAAAGAGCACTTCTAGGTATTCTAAACCCTAAATCCTTTGATTTAAGTAATAACATAATGCTAGTTACTAGTTAGAGATCATAAGTTATAAATCTGTAGGATGGTTAGAATTTGAGAAATGTCTCAAGTTTTTGACTGAGGGAAAGAATGATAGAAGCAAAATCGTTTTAGCTACTTGTGCTGTCTTTTGACATCATTTGATGACTCAGGCTGCCAAGACTTTGGAGGAGAAGCTGAAAGCATCTGGAGTTCCTTATGAGGTACACATATATCCGGGAAATGCACATGCATTCATGAACAGATCTCTTGAAGGAATTAAAAGGAGGAAGGGCATGGGAATGCCTGATGAAGATGAAGCTGCGGTTCAGCTGGCTTGGTCGCGCTTCCAGTCCTGGATGACTCGTTACTTGTCTGACTAAATTAATACCTTAGCAGGTTGATCTGCCATCTGCTATATCTATCATAACTGGTATGTATAGGGTGTATCTGCTGCCCCATAAACAAGAAGCTCTGACCTGAGAGCATGATTGCTTTTTCTTACTCTTGGGTTGTTTCCTGATGCTTGAATGCATCTTTGAGAAACTTCACTTGAGAATAATCTTAAAACGTTTGTGGTTTTCCTGTAAATACGTAATATGCATGGCGTTTGGCTAGTGCCCAGTGGTGCCAATGTATTCTTCGCTGTTTTTCTGCTAATGTTTTTGGTACCATGTCCCTTTTGCGACCTTTGAAACTTGTTTGCTTTGGTTTTTTTTTTTTTTTGGGTCAGAAACATTGATATCGTTAGATTAAATGAGCAAGGTACAGAAACTTTTGCATGTGTCTAAAATATAACCTAAAAGCCTCTATTTCTGAAGACTAGAAACGGAAAATAAACGAACTAAGAGGCAGCATATCTGCAAATAACAATCAGTCGATAACAAGCCAAGAAATTATTGACAAACGTATTGAGTGTTATAATTACCGAAATAAACTAGAACACTTGAAGACTCTTATGAAAAGACAATATGTCTCAACTATTTGTGAATGCTGTATCCTTATTATTTTCTATTTTATAATTTTTTTTGGAAACAGTATTATTCTTAGCTAGACAAAGAACAGTGGATTTGTAGAACTTTCTTCAATTGGACTAAATGTGATTGTTGCGTTGCTTGGTGCAAGTAGCGTGCGTGTGAAAGGGAGCGCACGCATTCCTAATGCCATGGTGTGGACAGTGGACTCTGGAGTTGAAGGCTTTGATTAAAAGAAAAGCATTATGTGTGAGAATATTTGATTACATATCAAAGACTTCAGAATTCAACTCATGAGACAGCACTCTCAACAATTACTTGATTGTATCCCCCTACCAACTACCATAACTAATTCCATATCAGACAAAATGGACCACGCCTTTTTGAAAAATTTTTAGTTCAATATTCAGACCTTTATATTACGTGTTTCCTTTCACACCTATACAACATGTTTTTTTTAAACAAAAGGACTAACAAGAAACATAAAACCACAAAGGGCTAGCTAGGATCTATAAGGAAAAGGACAAAAGCAACATCAGCTGTAAGAAGAAGAAAAATTTGGCGGGGGGTCTTCCTATAGACAAAGATTGAAAGAGCTATGAAAACTCAATTTAGTATGAACATAGCGCAAAAATTAACTTCACAAAAAACATACACTGCTTTATATATAGGTGGAATAAGCTGACACATTTATATGGACACACCAAAACATAATTTGACATACGCCTGTAAAATTGTTAAGTTCAAATTCTATACATTAATATATATATATATATATATATAGAGAGAGAGAGAGAGAGAGAGAGAATTTAATATTATTAATGACTCAAGTTCTCCACTTCTCCACTAGTTCAAAGGGTTCAAAGGATGTCCAAGTCTTTTACGGATCATGGGTTGCCTTCAAAAGTAAACACATGACAAACTACAAAAGCTCATATATATATATATATGTACACACACATACGAAGCTCTCATGAAATTTAAGGGACTAGTTTGCAGTTAGGTTGACAATGATATTATGGGGTTCTCTGCTTTTTCATGTAATTAATTAAAGCCTTCAAAGTCATTTATAAACCTCCTATATGCACCAATATCCAAATGCTTATAACTTAATTCCTATTTAATATTTATTATATATATTGTCCGTCAAAAAAGAAAACTTAAAAAGTACTGGTCATACAAAGCTGCTGTGAATCTTTAATGAAGTGGGTCTCAAATTTGACAAATGTGACTTACTATATATAATTGTTGACCGACCATTTTCTTAATGAATAAAATGTTAACATTCTTTTCTTTTCCTTTGTGTGTGTATGTATATAAAATTTAATATGACAAGTGTTTAAATCTATGCCTTTAACCAGTGTTCAAAGGCTTACATGTTGAGCTAAGGTGTTGAAGGTATCTATATCTATTAATAATTATATTACTTAGTTTCTTCTCATGGGTGGTCCAATTGGAGCACGCATGTATATATAATGCTAAGCTTTTGTTATTACTACATTATTTGACAAGTTGTCTTCTAATTTTTGTGGTCCATCTTCATTTTCTTTATATTTTAATTAATATTAATTATTAAAAAAAAGCATGTGTACCATCATCAGCAGCTATATATTAATCTATTCTGTTTGTTGTAAATTATATTATATTATGTAATTTATAAAGTAGTGCCTTAGCTAGTTTCCTGTTGAGTTTTCGGCTTTTATTTTTTGAGGAATGTTATACACATTTAACATTTGTAAATGATGATAATACTATTACAAGTTTCAATTTATATATTACTAAATGGATATGGGATGTGGTGTTTTTATATATTATATGTAATCAATATCATAAGTAAAAAAAAAAAATGGTGTTACATTTGATTAAAGTATATATGACGTAACTTCAAGAACTTAATAATTGTATTTTATTATAAGAATTGTTGTCAAATGTGCAGAAAGCATAATAAAAAAAAGATTTGGATTACAAAAATGTAATTAACAAATTAAAATAGTGTTAACAGTGATAATCATTAACACATATTAGAAGAGACACCGAGTTGTACAAGAGCAATAATTGAATTAATTAAACAAAACCAACTTCTGTTTGCTAGATATTTTGTTAGCTTTGTCTCGTTTTTTCTTTGGTAGGCAGCTTTGTCTCTTTTAATTTGCATGCATGCTATTTCAATAACAAAAAAACACAGTATAATATATATTCTACCATATTTATATATTTTTAAGTAAATTTTATTGGATTTATCAAATATTATTAAATTAATTATGAATATATATATCAAATTAGGTTTTATTAAAAAATTATGCTTATATATTTCTTTATAACTAATTTTACCTTTTTAAAGATTTTTTCAATAGATAAACCACTATATATATATATATATATTCTTTTTTGTGTTTAATAATTTCTGCAGCTCGAAAACCCGTAAGGCGTGGGGATGTTATTAATTATTCTCATGAAATTGGTGATGATCACAATTCACAAGTTACACCATTCTTTCAGTACTTACGTGTAGAGGCAGAGGGGACAAAAAGTGCTATTCCATCGTGAACTTTGCAGACTATCTGGATCTGATATCTAATATTGCATAAGATTTTGGCCATACATGCATGCTCCTTTTTCTTTCTTTTTTTGGGGTCAAATTTGATATATGCATGCATTTTTTTCATACTCTGGTCCTTTCCATGAACATCCTTTGTTTCAGATATATATCCATATTTTCAATGCCAACCACTAACAAACTAATTAATGGCTAGCAATTTTATGGCAGAGACATATTTGTGAGACTTATCATTTTCTTATATTGGCTTAGGTTTGTAAGATATTTTTACCTATGATTTAGTTTTTGAAAAATTATAATTTACTTTATAATTTATGAAATATTACAAAAATCAAAATTTTAGTTTATGGGTCATAAAATGTTGATTTGGATACTTATTCAGTAAATAACATGTACTATTTCCTTCTGCATCTTTGCTATATGTGCTATTGTTTTGCCTGTCTCGTCACTGTTAAATGTCACTATGAAGACATAGTGATAATGTGGTTTTAAGGGAGCGTGGTTTTGATTGAAGAATATTAAATTAAAATAATAATGCAAGAAAATTAAATTAGGAAAGTAAAATCACTACGAGTAAATTATAGCCCAAGCTATATCTCAAATAAATGTTCTATGGATTAATCATTGATATAAAAGATAAACTTTTGATTTTGACAATATGCTAGCTAGTTATCAACAAGTTAAAGAAATAATATTTTAATTATTTTTTTATTTTTTATGGGCATATCTTTCCTCTAGACCCAATATTCTTATTAGTATTTTAATTACTTTTCTAATTAACAACTAATCCTCTACAATATCTTAGAATTCAATCTCTATTAACAACATTAAAAACTGAAGAAACCACCGTATTATATATTCTCTTAGCTTTAACATAGATCGAAAGCCAAGTCACAATCAATTTATGTACTTAATTACCACAAATATCAACTCAATCAAATTAACAATTTAATCTTGCTAAATTGTGGTATATAAATAATTCACAAAAATCACAGAGAATATATAAATACTAAAAAATAAATAAAAAGAGATGGTAAATAATTAGATCTCACAATCCATGTAGAACATAAACCTTCATTATACCCTTAGGCTAGACATAAGAGTTTAATGGTTCACAACTATTCAAAAGAAACAAAGAATGAACATAACTCCAGAGTATGGTATGTGTTCTCAAGAAGAAATACATCCTAATATATAAAGGAGACAACTAATTATATTACTAGGAGAAATCTCTGAAGAAACTTTTTTAAAAAGTTTAACAAAAAGATAATATTCTAAAATCCTTCATTTAGAGGGTCCTGAGTAAGCGTTTACACCTTCTGGAAGGGACTGCCTGTGACCATAATAACTAAATCTCCAATAATAGATAATTGTCAATTAAATATATATATATATGTATGTATGTATGTATATATGAATCATAATGAATTCTTTTGAGATGTGCAGTATAATAATTGCCATAATTAATTTACAATGATTGAGACTTGAGAATATAGATCCCATAATTAGTAGCTAAAGCTTTATTCTTCAAAGTTAAGTCTCATTGTAAATAGGTAAGTTAGATTAATATTTTTTAAAATTTATATAGCTAAATTATACATAGTATTTCTTTTAACTTATTTCAAATATTACATTTGATTCATGGCTGAAATGTATTGTATATTGCAGAGCTTTCCCTCCAATTTAATTTTTTTTATCAATGAAGTTATTGCACATGTATATAAGATTAAAATTTTATTTTTAATATATTAATTAAATAATTTTGATTTTCAGAAGAAACACATTGTGTAAAAAATTATTTTACTGAAAAATAAATTACAAAAAAGTATAGTATATATCAAGATAGTCAAAATATAATTATTTAAAAAACAATAAACATAATTTAATGATCAAAATCAAGTAAAGCGACATTAATATAATTTTAAAGCTAATCTAGACTTGTGTGACACAACAAATAGGATCCGGAGACAAAGTATTGAAAGGAGCATGATTATGCCAAGAGAAATAGTGAACAAAAAGTGTAGAAAGCGTACCTTTAATTGAATCACGTTGTTTTTCCAAAACCTACTACTTTCCATGCAACAACCATTATTTGACTTTTTTTATTTTTCATTTTTCTCTTTTTGATAACTAATTCTTTAAATACTGTAAAATCTATTACGGGAGACGACGCTTCCACCAAATGATGCTCTATTCTTATCCCTTCATAATCGATGATAATTAAGGAAACATAATATATATATATATATATCTCTCTCTCTCTCTCTCTATATATATATATATATAAACTCACACTTAGACTTGGACCTTTATGTTAGTTGAATGGGGTCTTACAACGCAGTTCTCTTAGAAGTAATTTATTTAATTCCTTTTTCTGCAAAAGAAAATATGCTTGGTGCAGTAGTTAGGATTTGATTTTGATTCGATTTTTTTAAGAGCATCTAGAAATATATAATAAATTATAACCCCAAAAAAATCATTAAAGAACTAATTTAATTTGAACGAAGTCCAAAACACTCTAATTAAACCGTATAGTATTTACATAAAAACTAGATAATTATGCATGATCCAATATGTATTTTTCTTATTGCTAGCTGTGATTGAAAATGAATCAAACACATGCATGATCCAATATATATATATATATATATATATGCATGTTAGGGTAAAATGCAAAGTGAAAAACGTCAAGTAATATTTGTACAAACACAATGTGCTTTTCTGAGATGCTCTTGAAGCTTCAAACAATGCTGCGGCCCACACTGCATTTGTCTTTTTTTTTTAATTATTATTAATCTCAAGCTTTCTAATTCATATTGATATCGTCCATGCATGTACATATATAGAATCATAAAGGTTTGAGCTGTTATATATATCATTGTCTTTGTCTTCTCTTGTTCCTTTGACCATTCAGATTTACTCAAATCTATACAAATCTTTTATGGATCTTTTTTGGAGGAGAAAAGGGGAGAAGAAAGAGAAGAGAAGAGAATAGTCTTTGAAACTTAATTTCATCATGATTCCGTTTTATATATATTAAAAAGAAAATCTTTAGTTATATATGTAATTCATAAAGTTTTTGTTATTTATAGTTAAATTTGAATTTTATATATTTAAGCATTTCTTAGTCTTTCACCATGATCTACACGTATATAGGATTACAGTTTTGGACTCGGACTTTTTCTGCTTAGTTTTCAACAGTATTTTACACATTTAATATATATATATATGCTTATTCTAAGATAATGTTATTCAATTATTTTATGGTTGGTTATTAAGTATTATTTGATTATTAAAGACATGAAATAATATGAAACCACTTGAAAAAAAATGGTTCACCTGTTAATTAATCTCATCATATAGTTACATCTAAAGCTATTTCACAATAATTAATAACAACAAAGGGCTTATGTATATTAAATTAATGTTAAATTTTTTTTTGAATATAAAAAAATAATTAATATATTTTAAAATAATTTTCACTATTTTTTATTTATTATAACTTAATTATCACTATATATATATCTCATTTTTTAAACCATATACTTTATTTTATATAATATAATGTACAATTTTAGAGACCAATGATTAAAAAATTTTAAGTTATTATAATATAATATATATATATATTATAACTTGATTAAAAGCAAAAAGAAGCCCTAGTTTTAAATATTCTTTGTTTTATATATAAAAATTCTTTCGTATATCAGAAAAGTAGTAATATAACTTAGAACTACAACTAATTAATTACACTCACTTATGAATTTTATTTTTGCAATATAATTAATTCAACTAAGTAATTTTTTGATATGTATATGTATGTATGAACGTCATTGAATTTGAGAGAAATTAAGAAATGATCATAGGTTTCAATTTGAAGTAGAAGTTTGGAAAATTAGAACAATTTAATAAGGCGAAAATTTTAGGAAGAATATATTTTGAAATTGAAAATTTTGTGGTAAAAAAATTATAGTTAGAAAAAGAGTGATGAGGTGGAAGAAGACAGAAAATAAAGTAAAAAGTGTGAGAAACAAGTAAGAATACTTGGACACAGGAATTACAGCAAAATAGCATAAAAGTAAAAAGCAGCAAGGGATCTGGTCTGAGTGAGGAATCAAATATTTTTAGATATAAATATTATATTATTTTATTTATGTATTAATTAATAACATTTAATTAATTTTTTATTTTATATCAATGAAGACATATAATTGGCTAATACATAATTAAAATGATATAACGTAGGTATTAAAATGTTTTTTGCGAGGAATGAGGTGACGTGTCAAAGTCAAGAGTGTGGGTCCCACAATAAGTCGTCACTCCCTCCATCAAAACCCTTGACTATGACTACACTTTTTTTCACCAGCCTTACGCGCCGGCCCCATCGGGGCAGTGAAATTTTGGAGCGCGTCAAACTCATTTATCCTTTACCCTAAACCCTTTCTTAATTCTAGTCATCAAATAGTAATAATAATAAGAAAAAGTAAAGAAAAAAACTAAAAAAGAATTGACTAAAAATAGGAAATTCTGGGAAATTCTGAGTATAATCTAAAACAAACAGTAAAACCCAAATAACAAGTCAAAGTAAGATTTGTTAAGGTGGAAGAGGCAAACAAACATAAAGGACACTTCATCAAAGTACACACTTGAGTTGTGGTCTTCTTCTTGAGAGTTTCCCCTGTTTTATTGCCGAGTCCTTTGCATCGTTTATATAAAGATTTCAGTCTCTTGTTTCATCGATCCCTCTCGTTTTATGGCCATACCCAGAGAAGGTGGACTCTCCATTGATTCAGATCTACTTGGGAGGTTCTAGCTTTCCATTCCTATGGCTATGGATCCCTCTAACAGGTCTCCCTTTCAAGTCAACCTCAATACCTGTGCACCCCATGATCCTATTCCTCCTTCCTCTCCAAGGCCCCACATCGACGAGATGGACTTCTTCAACAGCAACAATAAGGATGACAAGCTTGCTTCTTCTTCTTCCTCTGACTCTGTTCTTAATCTTAAGCATGATCTTCCCTCCACTTCGTCTCTCTTGTCTTTCAAAGTAAATGTAAGTGTGTGTGTGCGCCCATTGGAATTTTTTGTATATATATATATGTATCAATTATGTATGATTCTGAATTGCTGATATTAATTTCTTGTGTTTAATTATAGACTGGTCTCAATCTTCTGACTACCAACTCTAGTAATGACCATTCCATGGAGGACTTGGAAGAGGAATTATCAGCTGTTTCAGGAAATAGAAAAGGCTTGTGTGAGGTAAGATAAGAATAATCAATCAATTAATCATGAATCATGAGATTTCTGTATTTATGAATTATTAATTAGCTAGTCTTAGGTTCAGCTGGCTGTTGTTGAAGCTGAACTAGAGCGAATAAAGATGGAGAATCTTCGACTCAAGAACACGCTTGATGAAATGACTAGAAATTACAAAAAGTTGGAGATGCATTTGGTGAATCTGATGGATGGAAAGCGTGATGAGGACAGCGACGAACAAGAAGGAGAGAAGAAACAAAATAGGAATAACAATGGAGGAGATTTAGTGTTAGTGCCTCGACAGTTTATGGATCTTGGACTCGCTACTGATCATGAGCCTTCGCTTTCTTCATCAGTGGGAAGAAGCCATGAAGGTTCACCACCTCCTGGACAAAACATAGAAGTGGCTTCCAAGGAATTTGGCACTAGAAACAATAATGGAATCACTGATGATGATGCACATGTTCACGCTGTTGAACAAGATCATAAGAAGGAATATCGCAGAGGAATTGAAACACAAGATACACCTCCACCTCAACCTTTCCCTACTAACAAGATTCCAAGATTCAATCCTCCAGAAAATGTTGATCACGCTGAAGCCACCATGAGGAAGGCTAGAGTCTCAGTTCGAGCTCGATCAGAAGCACCCATGGTATGTAATATATAAATCTATATATTCTTTATTCTTTCAATATTCATGGATTGTTGTTAATGTTAATTAATCAACCCCAGATCACTGATGGGTGTCAATGGCGAAAGTATGGGCAAAAGATGGCCAAAGGAAACCCATGTCCTCGAGCTTATTACAGGTGCACCATGGCAGCTGGTTGTCCAGTAAGAAAACAGGTACAGAGGTGTGCTGAGGACAGGACAATCCTGATCACAACCTACGAAGGTAACCACAACCACCCTTTGCCTCCAGCAGCGATGCCAATGGCACAAACAACCTCGTCAGCTGCAAGAATGTTACTCTCAGGATCAATGTCTAGCACTGATGACTTAATGAACGCTAATTTTCTCACAAGGGCACTTCTTCCTTGCTCCTCTAGCATGGCTACAATCTCAGCCTCTGCTCCATTTCCGACAGTCACATTGGACCTAACTCAATCTCCCAACCCCTTACAGTTTCCACGACCACCTAATCAGTTCCAAATTCCCTTTCCTGCTGCTGGTGTTCCTCATACCTTCGCCAATTCCCCTGCTTCATTGTTGCCTCAAGTATTTGGCCAAGCGCTTTATAACCAATCCAAGTTTTCTGGCCTTCAAATGTCTCAAGATGCTGAACCTTCACAATTGGGTAGTCAATCGTCTCAAACTCCGCCCCACTTGGCGGACACGGTGAGTGCGGCCACCGCAGCCATAGCAGCGGACCCCAACTTCACGGCGGCTCTGGCGGCGGCGATCACTTCCATTATTGGTAGTGCTCAACCGAATAACAACAGTGGCGCCAGCAATAGCAGTGGGAATATTACATCTAGCAACAATAATAATACCAGCGGGGGCAATAAAATCAGTAACTCGAATTTCTCTGGGAATTAATAATTAGTCGAAATCTTTTTTTTTTTCTTTGATTACGTTAGGCTCAGAAAGTTGAGCTAGTCCTTCTCTTTTTCTTTTTCATTTGTTCTTTTATATTATAATTAGAGAAGCATTTTTTATATTCTTTGTTACGGCAAACATTCTTGAAATTTTATATAGAGAAGAAAGATTATATATATGAAAACTGTGGATGGAAGGTTGTTTTTTTTTTTTTATAGGTTATTATTGTTGATAATACTAATATCACCATTAGTGGGGATGACATCTTTACACTTTGTTCATGTAGATTTGGGCCTCATTAAAAATAAAAATTATTTATAAGATCAGTTCAATCAATATTACGTATTTTAAATTGACTTACAAATATATAAATATAAGTCTACACTCTAATACTTAACTATAAAAACATTTTAATTTTGATAATTCTTTCTCATGTTCTATTAATACTTTGTCTAACTTTACAACTAAAGAGTTATCTTTTCCTCTGAAATCCTTAGTTTACTCTCTTTGTACAAATTCTTGTCATCTCTCATGACTTTTTGTGTTATCCCAGTGACTCACCAAGACTGATTCATCAGTTGTATTGATTTTTCTTGTATTTTTTGGATGGAAGAAGAAGCTAAAAAGTAAAACCTGAAGACAAAAGAAGAAAGAAGAGAGGAAGAGAAAGGATTAAGATTTTGCGTGTACCAAATGGCAATAGCCAAGGAATAAGGAGTCAAGAAAACCGTCTGAGAGTGGTTGGAGAGGACGTCATGAGAAATATGACCAGAGACAGACATGCAGCATCAAGGATTAGGTCCATTCACATAAAGATCTTCTCCATCAAGTAAAGTTCAACACTCATTTGTCCCAAGGAAAAACAAAAAAGTAGAGAGAGAAATATGTAAAAAAATCTGTGCATGTGAAGAAGACATAATTCACGCATAAAATTTAATTTGCGAAGCTAATGAAACGAGGTTTATATATGTTTTCACATATTTTGGAGAAATTCACGAGAAATACCGATTCTATAAATTATTTACAATTCAAAATTTTTGAGAGAATTGGTTAAATTCTTTTATATATAAATGCTGTCGACCCTTACTAGGAGAGATACTCGTACAATCGTATGAATTGGTGTGCTTCATCATTTATTCGTTGCATACCTACGCTGGCATTTTCAAAGCTCAAATAAGTAGGGGAGGCTAGCTAGTTATGATTCTTGAACAGTTAGGCTAATTCACCATTTCCATACTTTTCAGGTTACTCTTTATTTTACTTCTTATTTTAATTTTTTGACAATCATGACCATTATTATACTTCTATGTTTGCATGCTCCACAAGCCTTGCATGATCTTTCAATTAAAGGTTTTTTAATCACGCTAATTAATTCTATAAAAAATTGCATTAACGATTGATAGACATGCATCTTCAATTTGATGCATTAAGGAATTAGACATTGAGGATTCAATTTGATGACATTTTCTTTGAGAAGTAAAAACAAGACAATTGGTATACTAAGGATGAACATAATTAATAACAGATTTTATCAGTGCCATCCTTGCTGCTTGAGATAAGCATTTAGATTTCCATATCTGTAACTTCGATTGAACCTCTTTAAGTTTATTTTATATAATTAATTCCTGTTTTGGTATTTTAATCGAGTAATAAGGCTGGGAAGATTGAGAATCAAGAGTTCTTGTATAGGCCTTGTTATTTTGTCTTCTCTACTCTGGGCAATTGTGGTAAAGGAGAAAGCCCAGGCTTGTTAGTGAAATTACCAAACTCACAAAGTCCTAAGTCCACATAGAGAAGAAAGAATTTAGTTTTTTTTTGTCCAAAAGACTGTATTTAGATTCTCTCTTGACATTTTCAACCCACTTATGAGATTGGGCTTTCTGGTTTCAATTTGTTAGGCTCGCTATGTTTTGTATTTGTTTTCGGGCCCAATTTCCAGTTTTTCAAAATATTTTACCCAAAATATTGATTATAAAATTTTTTTTTCTACTCTTTCCTTTTGGAGTATTCTATAATTATGCACTCTACTTTGTGTGCGTGTGCGTATTTGTGAGACAGAGAATTGTTCCCTGGAATCATTAATGGTTCGCTATTTGGTGGGCTGTGTTTGGAAGAGAGGGAAAGAGAATAAAAAATATATATTAATATTTTTTATTTATTTTTTAAATTTTTTTAGAAATAAATTAAAAAAGTTTATATTAATTCTCTTTAAATTTTATTCTTAATTAATTTTAATTACTTTTAATTAAAAGATTTTAAAATATTTAAATAAAAAAAATTATTATTTAACATTTCATATCTTTTTTTTTTCTCTTTTCTTTTAATTTTTTCCATTCCCTTCTCTTCCTAGTCTCCAAACACACTTGTGAAAACTTGTTCATGAGTCAAGTTAAATCAAATTTGGACCTAAGCCTAATAAGTTTTGCTTAAATAAGTTTGAGCCTGTGCTTAAACCTATGGTTTAATACAATAGGTTAGGTATTAACCTAAACCCATCAACTAAGTTTAAGCTAGGTGCGTAATCTATTTTGAAATTTTTTATATAATCTATCATGTGATTACACATTGCTATTTTCTAATATATGTTTATATCAAATTATAGGATTTTAAATATTTTACCTCTTTAATTCGTTAAGTTATATAATATATAAAAAAGAAAGTAAAGAATAATTAGAAGAAAAATTATAAAATAATGATTGTTATTTTTTTAAAAAATAATATTTAAAAAACGTGTTTTGAAAATAAAATACACAAACAATTAAAAATTATTTTGAATTTTAATTTTTAAAACAAAAAATAAAAAAATTATCAATAACATGTACATAAGTATAGAAAAAATACTAATATAAATTTTTAAAACTATTTTTATAAAATAATTTTAACTTTTAAAAAATGAAAAAATAAAATGGAATTCAAAAAGACTCTAAATTCAAATTTTCAAAAAAAAACTTTTTTATTTTTAAAAAAATTTACTTCCACATGCCATTTTTTTAAATGAAACCTAATTTTTGTCGAATTTTCGTATTATAAGAAGAATTGTGAAAAAAAAAATACTTGTATCAATATTATGATAAAAAAAATTAAAAATTTTTAATTTTGAAATTATTTTAGTCTTAAACTATAATTTTTAGAATAAATGTGTAATGTGTACTTTTAAATTGGAATACAATGTGTATAGAAAGAAAAAAAAAATCATTATATAGGTTTTAAAAACAACTCTTGCAATTAGACGAGAGTGGTGCACTAGATTAATGAATTAAATTAGCTTGGGTATGTACCAAAAAAATGTGTACTAATGGATAGTATTAAGATAGTATTCAAATATTAGATTGAGTCACACTGTAGAAAGAGTATTTTATGGATAATGATAACTTTAAAACTTGTCTTATTTTTATTCTTGACCAATTAATTTATGATATTGGGTCATGATATCATGAACTACTTCACCCATAATTAGCTCTAATGCAGTGACAAAAGTAGGAATTTTAATTTTATTTTTTTTAATTAGATTATGAACATATTTTATATTTTCAGCTTTTTATGTCAAATTATAATAACCTTTACTAACACACCATAACGGAACGTCCAAGCAAACATGAAATATTATTTGTTAATATTCTTACTACTCATTTAAATTTGTCGGCTAACGAAGCCCATCATGTATACGGCCCACCCGAACCTTACCAAAGTATCTTTCTTTTTCTCCTTTTTCATTGTAAAAGCAACCATCGCCATCAAAAATTAAATAATAAAAATAAAAGAGCAACGATGTTGATGCTAATCTTAACGTTAACTAAAGGTATTCCCTTCCTCTTTTTTGGGGTTGTTTTGAGCTCTGATTCTATTCAAATTATTTACAGCAAAATTTTCAAGTTTTCTGTTTGAATTAATGAAGTAACGAGGACTATTTTCTTCATTTTTGACATTATTCGTTTTCCTGTTTAACAAGAATTCTGATTGATGATTAATTCTTTTAACCCTTTTCGTTGCTATAAAAAAAAAAATTTATGCCCAATAATTGTTGAGACTGTGAGTTCTGATATGGAAAAAGACATGCGAGATGTAAAGTAGTTTCATCTTGACTATTTTTTCAATTTTGTACGTATCAAAAAGAAAATTTTGTTTCGTAATTAACCTACGAAATAAATATATTCAATTTCATAACCTTTTTCTGTTGCAACATATTGACGATCCCCTACCTTCCAAGACCCAATCTCAGGCTTTGAACTAACACGTTACGTCCGCACGGTACTTGATATGCTAAAATTGATGAAACTAAAGTTCGAACATATTTATGGTTATTAGGTTTTAAAATTATATATTAATATATATATAATAAAATATAAATTTAAAAAACATATTAAGAGAGCCAAGAGAACGAGAAGTTAATATGAATGTTACGAGAGTAAATATCAAATAACATCTTATTATTTTAAAATATAATAATTATTATTTTTATTCTAAGCTTTAAATTTTAAAACATAACATATAATTTAGTACTTGTCAAGAGCTGCTGAATAAGCTCTTTTCATTGTTTGTATTTCTTTTTCTTTGTTTTTAGGGATAATTATAGATAATTATAGATATTTAAATTTAAACTCAAACCTGTTTATTTAAAAATTTAAAAATTTAAAAATTATTTTAAAATTATGACTTATTCACACATAAATTTATAAAAAAATACATAAGTTATATAAATTATATTATGTAACATTAAAATATATAATCAATATAAAATTTAATAAATTTATCTTGACAAAATTATTAAATATAATAATTTATAGATTTATATTAAATTTAAATTATTTTATTAATGAAATTGAAATAAAGAAAATAATTTATATATATTTTATTCAATAAAATAAAATAAATATATATTTATAATATAAAAATAATATTTAAATAATTTATATAAAATAAATAAGTCTAAATAATTAAGTACCAGTTGTTTTAGATTCAAAATTAGACTTATTTCTTTAACACTTATATCCAAATTTGTAAAATTTTATAGATATTCAACAGGTAAAAGGTAATATTTAATTTTTTATTTCAAATCTTCAGGTAAATTTCCTGATTATTATAAATAATTTTAAAAGTCACAATTATGTTTATTAAAAAGATTAAAGTAAAACACGTAATTTTAATTTGAAGGGCATATATATAATAGGAAACGGAAGGGATGGAAGGTACGGGTTTCATGTCCACGTAAGCACGCAAAAAAAAAAACGTGATGTTTATGCTCTGAATTCACACGTGTTAGGTCCGACGTACGCTTCGTTGTTTTTCTCGTAACAACGCAAAACCCTTTTCACACGCACAAACATTAAACATTAAACATTAACACAGAAAGAAAGAAAGAAGGCGAGAAAGAGGACCACGTGACTTGGGTGTGATCAGATCAACGTCTCCCAGTCCTGATCATTACCACCATTATTATAATACGTATGGTTCCTTTCAAGCCACGCCATTCATATTTCATACTAATACTCTTTATTTCACTATTCCCTATTAAATATTAATATTAACACAATCTTTTAGTCTTTTTAGCCATCATACCAAGCCTTACACTTCTCAACTAACTCAAACTAACCTCACAAAATTTGGAATTAATTATTTTTTATGATTCCCAAAACACAAATTAAATATTTGCTTCCATAAATGTTTCAAATTTTCCATACTAAAAAAATCATTTATTAAATTAAAATTTTCAATTCATATGTCATTTTTTCGTTGTTATTTAACTGTCTCACAATACTTTTGTTCTTAATTTTTATCCAAATAATAATCCTTTTTATTAATATGGATATATATATTTTAAACACTTTTATAAAATGTCAATGTTATTACTAAAATTAAACAAACATTCTTAAGTTTAAGCCATTAATTCCAATAATCTCGAAAAATTAATTGTAAAAATATTTAATGTATAAATAAAATAGATATGGGGTAAATAAGACTTCACTCATCTCTCTTGAGCCATTGAAAAACTTACATATTTTATTTATTTTGATCAAAATACTTTTAAAGATAATATTCATTTTTTTAGTAAAAATTTAACTTATAAAAAAATATATTTTTAAAACTTTTATTTTAATATTATTTATTTTGAGTTAAAAATAATATAATTTATTTATTTTAAAATTCTTAAAAAATAACTATTTTATATTAAAAAATATATATTTAATATTTATTATATTATATAATAATTAATATAAAAATAGGTAAACGTATATTTTTTCTTTTATCTTTGAAGAAAGATAATATAATTTTTTAAAACAAAGTGACATATAATGTAATTTTCATATCTTTTTAAGGGATAGAGTATATTTTATCTTTATTTAATAATGAAACTATTCATGTTTTTAAATTTATGAATTTAAATTTATTAAATTTAGATGTACAATATTATAGAGTAATTAGATATAGTAATATATTTAGCAAATTATAAAAATATTGAATAAAAATTAAAAAGCACGTGTGGAAAGTTAAACCAATTTTTTTTTTTTTTTAAAAAGTCTGTCTTTATTCTAGTTAGCACAAAATTTCTACCCTTCTTGCATAGTACGCTATCCTTTTGTTAAGTTTTCTCCCTTAACCCTTTAACTTCAATATCACACCACCCAACCATTTTTTGTGGTACTTAATTGGGTATCAGTTAATGGGATAGAGAGATATAGCTATGCTATATATATTTTTGTTTAACATATTATTAATTATATTATTAAATGTATTTTTATTTCATGTATGGTCTTTTATAGAGGTAGAGTTAGCGTTTATTTCACGCTTAAGATTTGAACACCAAATTTCCCAAACGCTAAAAGCTAATACACGTAAAGATAGATTTCGTTAAGTTAAAGAGTGTTAATGTCAAACAACACCCACCTTACAATGATTTGTGATTGTTCTTGAAATGACACTTCTTGACTCGAGTGCTTTTCATTTCTCAGACTTTCACCACATTCACTGATTCACAATAATCCAATCAATTAATTCTATTCAAACATAAAATGAGTATGTTTTTAGAGATAAAGTAATTAACACTGAAAAAATTAAGAAATACAAAAGTTGAGAGTACTTCAAAACATATTATCATTATTACTTCACTTGCGTGTGAATAATCCCGGATTAAACGGTTCTGGATTTTGGAAATAATTTTGATCCACCTCGTTAGTTTCTAGAAGGGGACATGAAGTAAATGACATTTGGTAACTGGTACTTGAAAATTTTTCAAGTAAACTCCTCCATGATTTCTCATGATAATTTTTTTTTTTGGGATGCAATTTTCAGTGTCCACAACCACAAAGTTCCCACCAACTTCCGGCTTTGAAGTACGTGGCTAAATTATGAATAAATTATAGCCACAGATCATCAATGGCGTGTGCGAATGTGTAATTCCCTCGCTGTTGGTTTCTATTAAATTGACCGAAACAAAAAATTTCAAGTACTTCCCACACACATCGCACTCTTCAATCACTTCCCTCTCCAATATTTCTTTCTTTCTTTTCATTACTTTCTGAATGCTGCAAAATATCTATCTTCCTTCCATGCCCAAAATATCATCGTCCCAACATTGGTACTTCGTTTTGAAAGATATTCTGTATTTTACCAATCACAGTATGCCACGACAAAGTTCTGAAGCTTCATTAATTATTCCATGTCAGGCACGAAAAAAGAAAGAAACTAAAAGAAAAGAAAAAAAGTAAAAGCAAATCAGTAGCCAAACACTGCGGTACAACACTAGAACATGGCAAATTCATTCATGAAACTTTCTCATTTGGGTTTTTGACTTTAGACAAATTACCAGCACAATTTGACTTACACCATGAGAAAAATTTAAGTGGAGTATTTATATTTTTGTTATTAATTTTTTTAATTAAATGTTAATATACATATAATTTATTGTTTTATATATTTTATTTTAATTAAAAAATTTAATAATAAAAATATAAATAAGTACGTATACATATAATTCTTAAATATTCAGTCTTCAGATTATTTTTTTAATACATTTATAAAATTGAAGCTGAAAAAATGATACTAGAATTCAACCGTTTTGGTGGTTCAACCCACCCCATTCACCTTTGCTCTTAAAAGTTAAAGCCGACCCAAATTTAATTTCAAAGTTTAGCTAACTATGATACAAAACAAGGTATCTAGTTTTGATTATCCATCTGATCTAACCTCATCCAAACTCTAACCTCTCCCTCCACAAACTACCAAACTTAAATCTAATGCAATTCTATCTACTTTTTTGCACACTCCAATGGTAAATAATTCAACTATATTATAAAAATAAATTCAATTCTTCCGACTAAATTAATTTTCCCACATGCCTCTAATAACCACTAACGTGATTCCATCCAAATTTTGACAACTAGATGCTTGACGACTCTCGTTGAAGGAATTGTCAACTCTAGCGATAGAAAGAGAGAGAGAGAGAGAGAGACAACCATGTTACGTTGTTACCAACCAATAAACGAACCTTTTAAAACTCAAAACCACCCCTCAAAGTGACTCTGTTTTATTATATAAAGCCATCAATAACAAACTCATCACACTCTGCACTTTGAAGCAGAGGAGAGCCTTTTTTCTTTGTCTCAATATGAACTACTGGAGTAGAGGTAGCATCGTAGGCCATGGCTCATCGGCCACCGTCTCCCTCGCCACCTCTCTCCACTCCGGCCATGTCTTCGCCGTCAAGTCATCGGAGCTGTCTCGCTCCGACTTGTTACAGAAAGAGCAGAGAATTCTCTCTTCTTTGTGCTCCCCTTATATAGTTAGTTACAAAGGGTGTGGCATCACTAGGGAGAAAAACAGGGTCTTGTACGATCTCTTCATGGAGTATATGCCTTTTGGCACGCTTATTCAAGCCACTCGCCGGCACGGTGGCCGGCTAGACGAGTCAGTGATCGCGTGCTACACACGGCAGGTTGTGCAGGGGCTGGAGTATCTACATTCAAATGGGTTGGTACATTGTGACATTAAGGGTACCAATATCTTAATTGGTGAAGATGGAGCAAAAATTGCAGACTTTGGATGTGCTAAGCGGGCGGCGGAGACTGCGGCGGCGATTAGCGGAACGCCGATGTTTATGTCGCCAGAGGCGGCGCGTGGGGAAGAACAGGGGTATCCTTGTGATATATGGGCACTTGGGTGCACTCTGATTGAAGTGTTTTCTGGGGTCTCACCATGGCCTAATGTGGGAGATCCTGTTTCTGTTCTTTACCGGATAGCATATTCCGGCGAGGTGCCAGAGATTCCAGGTTTTCTATCAGAGGAAGCAAAGGATTTCTTAGGGAAATGCTTAAATAGGAATCCAGGAGGGAGATGGACAGCAAGTCAACTTCTGAAGCATCCATTTCTTGGGAAATTCAATTCCACTTTTAAGCAAATCCAAGAATCTAATTCAAGTTCACCCACAAGTATTCTCGATCAAGGCTTTTGGAGTTGTGTCGAAGAATCAGAGAGTCTTGCCAATTTGGTTGATGCAAGTTTCGAGAATTGTCCTGCTGATAGGATCAGAGGGTTGGCTTTGTGTTCAGAAGAACCGAATTGGACAGAGGATGCAGATTGGATCACAACTAGAGGGAATGAAGTTGAAGCTTCAGCTAGCGATGATGGTTTGGAAGAAGAGTTAGATGAAAGCAAAGTCAATAGTAGAATTAGTGATTATTTTTGTGAAAATTACAAATGTAGGGAAGTTAAAGTTAGTTTTCTAACTAGTAGTCTCAATTTTGAGAGAGGCATTGATGAAGTGCCACTCCATCCAATATCAAATTTTTTATAATTCAATGATACAAAACTCTATTTACAGACCAAATTCTGACTTGGAAGAATTAACATTTGCAGTTACAAGTTCCATAGTTAATGTTGTGCTAGCTTTATCAACTGCAAGCCTAACTCCAATTAAGTTTGGTGGGTATGTTGGGTTTAAACTTTAAATGCCTTGAACCCCTTCAAAATTTGATCTTTTTTATTAGGTTGGAAAAGCAGAATAAAAAGAACACAACAAAAGCCATAGAACAAGGTAGACAGGACAGGACTCAAATGGTTACCTCCTCAGAGTCTCTTCGTTATTTGTATTGGTGGATTCCTATGAACCAAAGGTGGGACCTTTAAGTGCAACGTCTCACTTTCCTCTGTTGGTGGCTGTGCTTGTCCGTTTCCCTTGTGAGGCCTCTATTTTTCTGCCTATGCTAGGTTTAGAATTAAAATCCCAAAACCCAATAAGCTACAAGGTAAATAAATCTAATAATAAATATCTACTCAACCGTACCAACTTATATTTAAAAAGAAAATAAAAAGTCCCAATTTTGAAAGCCAAGGGAATATGCAGCAGACATTACGTTAGGTGGGTTCTTGCCAATTCATTAGGCTAAAGTACTAAACAGAACACAAAGAAGGACAAGTCTTGTAATTGAAAGACTCAGGTAAAAGAATCTGGTCAACCCCCACAATATTAGGGTACCAAAACTTAAACTGTAATATTTCTTGTATGGTTAAAGAACAGATATAGTAGTTAAACCTCTGGAAAATTATATAGAAATTTGGTCAAAGAAAGCACTAATTCCTGCCAAATTGCATGTTGTTAATGTATTACAAAGCTTCCACTAACTTTGTTGAAGCCTATCCACAATTATTATTATTTATTTTTGAAATAGCTTTAAAGGCATTATTGTGATGCCCTTCTTCTTAAGCATATCTACGCTACTAATATTAATGTCTTTACTCTTTTAAGCACATCCACACAAATAATCTCAAGTTTAGTTGTGAATTGGCTCTTAGTGCTACTAGTTCTCAGCACATTCTCCAATATTATCATTGTAATTCTAGTTGTCTAATATGTCTAATTATCATTAGTGCTACCTACAAAGGTTACGCAATAGAGAAAAGTAAAAGACAAGAGCTTTGAACCACAGGGAGAGAAGAACAAGTGGAATCTGCTTTTTTAAGTCTTGCTAAATCCTTGAAGCCATAAAAGACAGTCAAGCAGTAGAAAACTTTTCATGTTAGATTTCTTTTTTTATATATCGATGATAAGAATTGAGAAGTTATATTATATTATTATTATCATTATATATGGAGGATAAAGCATTGGTGACTGCGGCTAAAGCTTAACGTAAAATTTTAAAGAGAATCAAAGCTTTGCTGGAAAATTTTAGAACATGTGGGTCGAGGTTGACGTGTTTTTACTTTAGACTCAAGGTACGCTTTTTGGTCATAGGATTTCTACAAGTTATTCCCTCAAGTAACAAAAATTATATTACGAATGTTTTTTGAAGAAGCAAATGCATGTTATTTTCTAAATCTTTAATCTTTACTATGGATCGTGATTTCTTTGCTATCTTTATCAGTATATTATTGGTCGTTTTTAATCTGTTTTGATCAATTTGATCCTTTAGACTACGAAAAAGCGAAGTCTTTCTTCTCCATTGAGAAAAAGAATCCACACGACAGGATGTGATGCACAATTGCGAAAATGTCTTGTAATGCCATTAATGTGAGCTCCATTTGCAGGCTTACGACTACTTTTTGGCAGACATGACTGCTTGAGGATGAGGGCTAGCTTTTTTGGTTTTCGGTGCGGCCCACGTATCATCCTTATTCCTTTAACAGAGCCTTCAAATTTGGGTTCTCAAATTTTGACCACCATAGTTGTCCAAAAAAAGAAAAATTAAAAAATACTCCCACACATGACTGAAACATACTTTTGATTTATGATAGATGATGATATTTTTAATTTAGGTTTTAATAATTTTTTGTTTTGATTTGATGCGTTATTAATGTGTCTTTCTATTTGGATGATATCTAAAAAATTAATTAATATGATAACTTAAATATTTAGTACTAATTAACAATATTTAGTGCTAATTAGACATTATTTAAAGACTACAAAAATAATTTTCCCCCCTACTTTATTCCAATTCATTAAAACGGTGTGATCTAAGAAGTCATCAAAACACTGTATTTCGTGTGGTTGTAATATGTTGTGTTTTGTTAAATTGGAATAAAATCAAAAAAAATCATTTTTACATTCTTTACATGATATCTAACTAACATTAAACATTCAAACAATTAAAACTGTTAATTATTTAAATGACATCTTGATGAAAAGAATAAATTTATAATAGATTAAATTGTGAAAGACTAAATTAAAAATAAAAATTTATAAGAAATCAAATTAAAAAGGTTATCATATTTGAAAGTCCAAAATGATATTGTAGTCCTTCCCCACACACAAGAGATAAAAAATTTGTTATTAGAAAATATATTAATTTATTTTAAATTACACAGAAACTCTTATTAAAAAAAGTAGAGGCATTTATGTATTAAAGTGTATATCGTATTTTCTTATTTTTGAAATATAAAATAAAAAAGTAATTAATATATTTTAAAATAATAAAATTAAATAATAGGAATTATTATTTTTTTTTTCACATATTTTTTTATAAGAAATAATCTTTTTTGAAGTATTATCGAATCTTAAACATGAATTTTTTTTTAACAAATATTTAAATCTTAGTTCATTACGTTATGATTGATTTTTTTTATTAGACCTAACCTCAATTAGTATAATAAAAATTATTTAACTTTTCTCACATTACATATTTTATATCATATAATATATAATTTTACTATCAATAACTTAAAAACCTTAGAACCATTATAATATAGATAATCAAATTACCTTTTAACATAATATTATTTTTTATTAAAAATAAATTCTTATGAAATAAATTTTTGTAAATTTTATTTTAATGTATTAATTTTGTGTTAAAAATTATAAATTTAATTTATTCTAAATATTTTAAAAGCGATAAGTCTATGTTAGTTAATTACATGTTTAACACTTATTATGTTATATAAACAATTATTAAGTATAAGAGTGTTTGGTTAGAAAAAAAAAACTATAATTCTAACGCATATTTTGATTCAGTGTAATTTTTCAAATTTATCTAACTTAAAAAAACTTGTTGTGTCATCCAACTTTGAAGGTTTGTAGCAAGTAAGGGCATAGTTGAGAAAAGAAAATTTCTTGATGCATTTTGATTTCTAACCAATAATTTAAAAAAGGCTTTCATGAAGAGAATTTGAAGTTCAATATCTCTGCTCCATCTGTTTTCTTTAATTACTTTGGTTTTTGTATGTTAGATGAAGCTTTTGTATCAGCCAGTGAAGACATATTATGTGTTGAGAACAGTGACGACCATTAAGAAGAGAGACACCAAAACAGAGAGTGAAGATAACAGTAACATAAAGGCATGGGCTATGACTCCCTTCACCTCTTGAGCGTACTCTGCCGAAGCCAATGCCAAAGCCGTCACAGGAAAAGAATAAGCCCACCATGCTACATCGAATTTCTTCATCGCCTTCTTGAATAGCATTGGCCTTGAAACCTTTTTGTCATCAAAATGATTATGTACTTGTAATTAATTTCATATAATCATTGTGTACTAGATCTTAGAGTTGAGAGAGAGAACCATTACCAATGACATGAAGAGAAAAAGTGAGAGGAAGAAGAGCATCTTCGAGACATCATCAAACTTGCCACAAATGGATTTCCAAGCCAGGCTAGCCATGCTAGGGGTTGCAAAGAACAAGAAGAAAACAGGACGAAGCATTGCAGGGAGGCTATTTTCCCCTGACAACCTCTGATACAGCGTCACAAACAGAACCAAGTAATGAGCCATACCCAAAGAAAACATGCACAACGCAGTCTCTCTCCAACCCATGGCTGCAGCCGCCTGTGCAGCCACCAAATTCCCAATCACAGACATCTGGCTCGTTGGGTTAGCCACAATTAACAAAAACCTCTTCCCTTGCGTGAACCACTGACCATAGATCTTCACGTCCAGCACCACCACTGGAACCACCAACACCCACCACAGTACTTGATAATGAACTGTGGTTGAAGGGAGAAACGGCGACGATTCTAGCAAGAGAAGCCAGGAAATCCAGGGGGCAAACAGGTAATTTACTCCCACATGGTTTTGGAACTCGTCCTTAACCTTTTCGAAGTGGAAGAGACATCTTAGGGTGTAGAGAAGAGAGAGTGTGAGGAGTGTGATTAGTGTTAGTGACCATAGGAGAGTGAAAGCTGTAGAGGGTATCAATGAGAATACACGTCTAAGTGCATGCGCGTCTTGGATTGGCTCTATGAGGATCTTCCATAGTAAGGCTTGGCTGGTGAGAGACAGAGTAATCCTGAAGTATCCTGCATGGATTTTTGTCAAAATTGTGGAGAAACAAGATTGGATATGGCTATGGGGTTGTGATTCCTTCTCATTCTCATTCTCACTCACTTGCGCCATTTGAATATGGCAAACTTGGAAGAAATAAAACCTGTGTCATTCTGAAAACAAGTTCATGTATTTATAGATTAAAAAAAAAATGAAATTTTGAGGAGAATGATTGAGTTAGTTGCATTGCATGCAACATTTTGTGTTCTGTTTCTTGAATGGTTCATACATTAGCCAACAATTATTATCTTGTTTTCATAGTTCGTGCTTGGTAAGGTGACCCACAATTCTTGAAACTTCAATAATTCTTAATTCCCACTAAGCTTCTGCTATGATCGAAAATTCTGAACGAAAGTTCACTGAACTCAGGTTGCGTCTTATCGGGCATTAAAGGCTTGATTGACAAATGTCTTTATCATCTACTTTGAAACTGAGAGAACTTGATTCATAATGGAACAAAACAAGATCTTATCAACTATTTACTTCAAAATGAATATTTGAGAGGTAACTATCTATAATAAAAAAGGAAGCTTCTTGGCCACACCCTAATACAGTGCAAGCTGGTCACAGAGGGGAGGCCCTACCATCTTGTGTGTGGGGAATAAAATAAATGGAGACGCGTGATGGTACAATTAATTAAAACTTGGTCCCAAGAAATTGGAAGAAAGAGAAATAAGCTTGCCTATACTGACAGTGTTTAATTAAGGAAGATTGTAGCATTTATTAATCTTTCAACTTCACGAGGTAGGGACTTGAAGACACAAGATTAAGTCTTTAACGTGTGGTTCAGATGAGAACAAGCCAGCGGGCATAAAGGTTGTGGATTATACTGATAATAACATAACATCATTGATTGTACAGATCAAATAGCCTAATAAAAACAAACTAATGAAGGTGTCCATTTCCATTAACTTCTTCTACCCCATATAACATCCACATCCACTCCCATGCACATCTTTTTCTTCTGCAGATTTGATAAGCAAGCATAAAGATGCAGTGGTGCCATGAGTGACTTGTCAAGAAGACAAGTTTATATATGCACAAGTTTGTCTATAATAATTACTGCGGCCAATTAGAGTTGGAATGGAGAAATGAGCGAGGGTGTAAGCTTGAATGGAAAGTATAAGTTACCACTTGGCAGAAGCCAAAAAGTTGTAATGCAGTATGTGGAATCCACTTCTTCTGTGGCAAGGTGTAGTACTCCCAAATTGTTTTAACTAGGGGTGTTGAAATGAATCGATTCAATTTTTTGTAGTATATTTTATCAAGAATTTTTATTTTTTAAGGTTAAGCTAAGCTTAGTCTATTTTAGATAAATGGGTTGAAAATACTAGCCCAACTTATGGACCTCTTTTATATAAATATATAATTTATTTTACTTAATTCAAAATATATATATATAATTTATTTACATATTAAATTGGCCTATAAAAATAGTAATTAAAAAAAATATTTGGTATAATTTATTCTATATATTAATATATTATGAAAAAAATATTAAAACTTGATATATAAAAATATAATTTAATTTACTTATCAATATATTAAAAATAAATACTATATATTAATATAGATTATAAGACATTTCTTGACATAAAATTTTTAAAATTTTTTTTTTAAAAAGCAAAGGCCCATGAGACTAGCTCAACCTAACTCTTATAAGCCCACCATGGACATGAGCTTAAAATGAGCTAGACTAAAAGCCTATTCTTAAAATGGAGTATTATTTTCATAACCCAGCTTCCTCTATTACAGGGATAGGGCTGAGTCAATCCAGTGAACCTAATTTTTTTTTTTTTTTTTATAGTTGTAACTTAATAAAAGAACGTAAAGGTTTGTCTACAAGTTATAGTAACCTATGACTTTTTTACTCAAACATATTTTTTAAAATTATTTTATGGCTTTTTGTACTTTTACATTCTCGATACTCATTAGGTAAGCGTCACACGTTGAGTGATTTTAGGTGTAACATTCATCCAGTGAACATTACAAGTTTTTTAAAGTTTTTAAAAATAATCTTATGCTGTCACTCACTAGATGAATTATGTATTTGTATTTTAAAATTTAAAAAAATATGTTTTGGAAAATAATTATTTATTTTAGTATATAAATGTTGAAAAAAAAGCCTCATTTTATGGTCCTAGTGAATGTTAAATCATACTTGCCTACTTTTGGAGTCCTTACTGATATTAGAGTTCGCCTTCCTTTCTTGTACATGTTTCCACTTATATTTGAACAAACTACAACTAGTCATTGGCAAGGCCATTAACGGTGAAAAATTTTGGGCCTTAGTCAGGAATCCATTAGCAAGAAATGGAATGTTTTCAATAATGGCGGAGCACAGGGCGACTCCAACTAAGACCTTACAACTCCTTGTATTAGGTGAAGAATTCCTAAATACACTATTTACTCAGTCATCTAGAGCAAGCAATTCATAAAATTTCAGAAAATTAATGAGTGTGTCAATAGGCCATATTACTTAATAGTGTGTCTGGGAGAGGGAAAGAAAAATATTAAAGAAAAAGAGAAGTGAAAAAAAAAATATTAAGTAATAATTTTTTTTTTATTTAGACTTTTTAAAATTTTTTAATTTGAGGTAATTAAAATTACTAAACGAAAGAGGTTAAAGAAAGATAAAATAAAACCCTTCAATTTATTCCCTTCCAAAATTTTAAAAATTAAACAAGAGAAAAATTACTAAGTTAGTTTGATTATAGTTTTTAAAAATTATTTTTAGTTTTAAAAAAATAGAAAAACAAAAAAATTGTTTGAATAATTGTTTTTGATAAAAAAATAAAAAAAATAGAATATGTGTTTTGGAAATAGAAAACACAAAATTATTAAAAAAATATTTTGAATTGTAATTTTTTAAAATAAAAATTAAGTCTTTTTATTAATAACATGTATATAACTACATGAAAATAATAATAGTATGAATTCTTAAAACTAATTTTATAAAACAATTTAAAGAACAAAAAAAAAAAAAAAGCAACATTCAAACATGTCTTAAATTCTTTTTCTTTCCCTTCTCTTCCCCTTCATTCTCCTCCTTCCAGACATAC
Organism: Senna siamea; assembly: GCA_031216115.1. NCBI lineage: Eukaryota > Viridiplantae > Streptophyta > Magnoliopsida > Fabales > Fabaceae > Senna > Senna siamea. The sequence goes on from CM062356.1 coordinate 20,518,816, forward strand.
CCTAAGGAGTGTTTAAGAATTAGCAAAGGTAGGGTAGACATTAAAAGAAAAGTGAAGGAGAAGGAAGAAAAGATGTGATGATTTATGGTCTCTCAGTTTGAATCTTTTAAAATTTTTTAATTTGAAATAATGAAATAAAAAAAGAAAAAATATAAAGAGAGTTAATATAAAATACTTTCATTCATTCTCTTCTAAAATTTTAAAAATTAAAAAAAAAATTAATAAATTTTCTTCCTTTTCCTTTCCTTTCCTTTTATTTTTCTTTTTCCAAACAGACCTTAAAGAACAATTCTATGATACTACATTTTTTTACTAGATTAATTTAATATATAATTTAAAGTTCAAAACTAATTATTCTAGTAAATAATGATACATACCACAAGTGATACCATAAAATGATGCTTATTTAAAACGCTTAGTTTAATACCATTTTACTAAATACAGAAAAATATGTGTGTGTGTGTCGTGCTTGTTTCTAGATTCATATTAATTCATCTATTTTTATTTCTGAAAGAAAAGCTGTGACTTTATAGTACCATAGCAGATGGTATGTTCATTCATGAATGGAAGCTCCTATAAATCAACACATACGGATGATAGATGCCAAATTATATATTAGGAGGCAAACCCATAAGAAAGTAAAGGATGACAGGTTAGTATACCCATCTTTCATTTATTAATAAGATCATATGCAAATGACTTAGAATTTCAATTATATCTCAAGCGTCAAGCAAAGTAATAGTCAAGCGAATGAGAGAATAGGTAGTTGCTGGATCATAATAGAGAGTCTCCAATGTAGCATATCCCTTAGCAAAGCGAAACCTACCAGTCCCAGAAACCACAGAGACCTCTCTATAATTCTCCAATTGATGGCTACTACCTAGAATTTCTAAGGTGCTGCCATTATACTGCAAGTTGGTGAACACAATTGAGACCATCACATTCACATTAGACCCATCCAAAGAAGATGCTATAAGCAGTCCTTGAACCCTCCCAACTTGTGTGGAGTTCCTATTAGGGGCCAATGTGATAGGGTCATCAACCACAAATATGGTTCCAAATGTGTTATAGGACCAAACCTTCCCTGCTAAGCCAATCACTGGTGCAACCGTTGCGTTAGGTCCTTTCGCCACATCTTGCAGGAAGAACACTAGGTTAGTTTGTTGAACCCTTTCACTATTGCCATGACAAAGGGTCATCACTATAGTTATTATAAGCAATGAGACGGACAAGAGTTTTGTTGGTGTTGAAAATGAAATAGCCATTTTGGATTTGAAATGAGAAGTAAAGAACTTGGTTTGCAATGCTTGCTATTTATGGCAGTGATAATGAGATAGGTGACTGTTAAAGTAAGAAGTTATAACCATGTTTTAGGCGTTATGTATGGTTACAAGTTGGTATATCATATATCATGTGATTGATAGTAAACCCATGAGCGATTGCAACTGCTAGGCTACAAGCAGAAGGTATTACTACACCTTTATCAAAGAAAGAAAGCAAAAAGTGAAGTAAGTTTACTCAAAATATGCAGATAATTAGTCTACTTTTTATACACTTGGAATATGATATATCCAACTGTGACTTCATTCTGTGTTTTTAAAATAAAACCTTTTCCAACAAGACAAAATTAGTTAAAAAAGGGTTTTGCAATGTATTTGAAGTATCCTCATATACTCTTTTTGTTATCACCCTCTAACTGACTCCTCAGGTTCTGGTTGTCTGCCAAGAGGTGATCATATTCCACAAGTAACCCTTGAGATTGTTTTTTAAGAGACTTTAATTCAACTTCTAAAGCCTTGGCTTTGCTTTCTTTTATCTCACATTCAGATTCCAATTGCTTAACTTTGGGTCTCAATATGGCCACCTCATCTTTTTGCTCCTCTGTATCCCCGCTTTTACCATCCTCAAAACTACGAATTTGTTTCTTGGCAGCTTCCATGGTCTTCCTCAGCATTTGAAGCTCTCTTATGTAATGGTGGAATCTATCAATCATCATAGAAAGGAACAACATAAACCCTGAACACCAGATGTGAAAAAAATCAAATTCAACACATATTAGAATCTATTAAAAAATTATATGTCAATTCATTCACAGACCTATCAAAGTTTCATCTCCTGATAGATAAGTAATGTGTTGTTCCAATTGCATGTGGAGTTTATTTTTTGGTGTCTAGGGTGATCCTGGGGTGTGCCCTCATATGTTGGACTACATTTTCTTGATTAATTCAAAAGGTTTTGGCAAAAAAAGGAGATCAAGTTATAAGAGTGTGTTGCTCCTGCGTATGGTGTCATTTGAGGTCTATAGGCAGAGCAGAGTACTAGGAAGGATATTAAAGGGATTAATAGCTCCTTATTTATTTTATTTATTTGTTTGCTGCTTGGTTTAAGGAGTAAATCTTATCCATCTTCTCTTCAATTCCCATCAGAAAAAAAAAATAACTGACAAAACTATTGATCTAATTATAGAAGAGTAAAATGCATAAATTTACTAAATGACGAGGAATCTTATCTTCTTTAAAGCAATGGGATGGGAGTTTACCACAAACTATGAAGTAAATATGAAAATTATCATAAAGGAGGGGAATGTATTTTCAAAAAAGCTTAGAACTCTTTGTTATTATTGCAAACAGTAATCTTATATCAAAAAGCTTTAGAATGCATTATTCTGATATATAATCTAGGTTGAGATATATGCGATGTAGAAGTGACATTCAACAACCCATCAGTATCAATTTCCTCCTCTTTGTTCCTCTGATTTCCTTATAAGAAACTTTTATCATCTTTACTTGTTAATCTTTTCTAATTATGCATCTCCTTAACAACAATATATTTAGAAGGATTGAATGCATTACACAACCTTAGCATGATCACAAAGAATTTATAAGGGAATATTCCCAAAGAAACTAAGATATCGCTAATCTCAATTTCTGATCATTTTGTTTCATGTAGCCCAATGCTAAGACAGTTAATATCAATGAATAAATTAGATATAAAGAAAGTAAGGCCCATGTGCAGTAATTAAAATTACCGATGGTAGAAGCTTCAAGCAAGTGCTTATACATAAGGAATTGATCAGTGGGGTTGACAATGCCAACCTCGTGGTTGCGATTGTGGATGGAGATTACATTATAGAGGATGGAAGCAAGGACGACACACAATGTGCCATCCACAGTCTTGACAATGACAGGGCCACGACCTTGCTTGATCCGATCCAACGTCATGATCACAAGCTTCCTCAATGGGGTCTTGAAAAGAAGAAGTAGGATCACAACCAATTCACCACCTATCACAGTGTACAATGGCAACAACATCTTCTGCTTCTGCTTCTAAAAATATCCAAGATTCAAGTCTTTATCCTCAATCCCAATCCCAAGAGACAAAGAAGGAACAAAGATGGAAGAAGGAGAAGATTAGAAGGTGTGGTGTGTAAAATAGATGGTTGGGTTGGGTTAGCATGTAGCTTGTGTGTGGGCTTAGGATCCAAGCTGGCCTAATAAAAACCCGCCATGTGGACATAAATGTTGAAAGGTAGAGATTAAATTTTTAGAATAAGTTCATCTAATCTCTATTCTTCAATTCTCTCCCTTATATGTACATAGAAATTTTATTTTGTTTTATTTTAATTTTGTGAATATGTGTATGGTTTACCTCTTGAAGTTTCTCACCCTTGATTTTAGCTGGAGATTCGCCTCTTCAGTCATTTTCAAATTTCCTTTTTTTGGTATGGCAATCATTTTTAAATTTCTAAATTCATTTTACTCCCTCAACACTTTGATTGTCCACTTTTGTAGAAAAAATAATTCCACTTAAAGTAATTTCACCCACAAAAATAATAATAATAAATATATAAATTTCCTAAATGAAAAATATATTTTTTATTAATGACATTTTATGAGTGCGATTTTATATTGGCCATTGAGAATTAATGTCATATGTATTAATTAAACCATTTATTATTTTACTTAGATACTGTTAATGATTGACACATACTAGGTAATTCTTGTTGGTCAATGACCATGCTTCTTTTATTTTTATTGTCAAAATGCATACATTTTGGTAGACAATTATCAATTTTGGGAGTAAAATTAGACACGGTGGCATACCACCACCAACACGTAAAAGGATGTAATGTTACAATGAATTTGAGAGTCACATTAGACATCAGTACATGTAATATAACATGAACTTAAAAGTAATTTATTATAGTTGTTCGATTTAGATATGCATTTTCTTATATTTTCATTCTTCTCTCTGTGACATAACAAGTAAATATCGTTATTGGAGAAATTTATTATAACATTCACTCACAAAAATTGATAGTATTGCAAACTATAAAAAGAGAACTCAAACATTGTTTGGAGTTTGAACAGAAGATAGTAAATCTTCAACAATGAAATATCTTAATTCAAATCACCATGGAAAGTGAAAACTAAATGAAGCAAAAAGAAGGGCATGTTTAATGTTTAATGTTTACCACCACCACCACTACCATTGCCAGTACCAGATCCATGGCCACTGCCAACTCCAACTCCTATGCCAATCCCGATTCCTATACCAAATCCTCCGCCATGACCTGAACCTCCGCCAACTCCTCCGCCCCCGCCACTTCCTACACCACCACCTGCGCCAAATCCTCCCCCATGACCAGAACCTCCACCCAAACCACCGCCACCGCCGCCTCCACCTCCACCTCCACCTGCTCCACCACCTATATCGCTTGCACCTCCACCAACGCCACCTCCAGCTCCAAAGCCACCACCATGTCCTGACCCACCACCCAATCCACCACCACCACCACCGCCACCGCCGCCACCACCTCCTCCACCTGCTCCCCCTGCACCTCCACCAATGCCACCTCCAGCTCCAAAGCCACCACCATGTCCTGAACCACCACCCAATCCACCACCGCCGCCACCACCGCCGCCGCCACCACCTCCTCCACCTGCTCCCCCTGCACCTCCACCAATGCCACCTCCAGCTCCAAAGCCTCCACCATGTCCTGACCCACCACCCAATCCACCCCCTCCACCTCCACCTCCACCTGCTCCGCCACCTATACCGCCTGCACCTCCACCAACGCCACCTCCAGCACCAAAGCCTCCACCATGTCCAGACCCACCACCCAATCCACCGCCACCTCCTCCACCCGCACCACCACCGCCACCATTACCAATGCCTCCTCCAGCTCCACTGCCTACACCTCCCCAGCACCAAAACCACCACCGTGGCCTGACCCACCTCCACCACCAAAGCCGCCACCACCCCCACCACCAACTCCACCCCCACCTCCAAATCCCCCACCACTACCGACGCCACCTCCAGGACCACCACCTCCTCCGCCACCAAAGCCTCCTCCTCCACCACCACCAAAACCACCTCGACCACGAGGGCCGCGAGGTCCACGGCGACCAAACCAACCCCTGCAACGAGGTCCACCTCCAAATCGACAGTCATCACCTCCAAACCTGGCTTCCTCAAGTTTGGTTTCATCTCCAAGAATGGTCCAACTCAAATTAAGGACAATGCAAAGAACGAGAACACTCACAGAAATCCATTTTCGATGCAAACAACCCATGGCTAGCTAGCTACCTTGTTAATTTATGCTGCTTCACAATTGCCTAAAAGAAAACCTGCTTAATTTGTATAAGCTTGCATTTGCTTGCTAAAAGTCTATGCTTTTTATAGGCTTCGTCCGCTAGCCTATTCCATGACTGTTCCAGTTGAGCAGCCATTAATAGGTGCATGTTCTGAACCGTTGGGGGATAGGTGGTATCATTTAATGAAATAAATGAAGCTATGAACGTCAAAGCTATACGTACCATGGTGGATATATCCATGTATATGCTTTTCAGTTCACTTTCACCCTATACAGACAGAGTGTACTACTAAGCTTATCCCTTCCATAACAACACACACACACACACACACACATATATATATATATATATTTCACTGTTTCAGCAATGCTGCAACTGCCCATGTTAACCTATACATCAAATTTACTTGGTTTCTTTAACCATGTTGACATTGCAGAACTCCAGATCTTTTGCTTTGCAAGTGGAGAAAAAAGTCCAAGCATGAGTAATTACTACTCTGACGGAGAGATGTATCATGCATGCATGCAATAGAAGCCCTTCATAATTTTGGTACAAATTATTAAGTCTACGCTGTTTCGTTTGAGCAAATTAATTAGTTTAGTTTAGACCTAGTCTAGGTCAACCCTGACAGCGCAGCTTGCTTATTGCTACCATTTTGTGTAGAATTAAATCTTCAGACACTTCTGAATGGGCCTGCATGCTTGCTGGAAAATTAATTCAGAACAAAGTGGTAGGTTCAGTCTTACCAGATGCATATCTTTGACTTTCACCCTTCACTTTTTAAAATCCATCTGTTGCTCTTGCTTGTCCTTTATTCTCCAATTTTGCGTGCTTTGTTTCATTTCTCCACACTTTCACTTTCTTAGCCACACTCAATAATGCTTGTCCATCCTAGTGCTTTAACTCACTTATATGCCATATCAAATGTCACTGAATGCGCCACTGGTATTTTATTTGAATTATTAGACAATAATAGTTTTTATTATTGGTTGAGACTACAGTCTTATTTATTTTATGAACCTGCAATGGTTTTCATATGTATTCAATATATATACTCAATAACTTCTTCCAACTATTTAAATTTAGTATGCTAAAATTTCAAGTCTATAGAATTTCGCTTTCGGTTTCAATATTTTAAATATGAAAATGTGTGGAGACTGGAGAGTCTTTGTAGCACTTGTGGGTCTGAGAGAGAACTCTTACAATTAAAACGAAAGAGAGCATCTTGTTAAAAGAGATGGAAACAAAACAATCTCAAAGATAATTATTATTACTAAGAAATTTCAGGGCTCAGAAAACTCACATTACAAGCACATGGCTTTAATTTTATTACATTAATTCTGCTGCGAAAACTCTGAATCTTACCATTAAAAGGAAACAAATTTTGAAGTTGCCAAGGGGAACTCTTTCCAAGAGTGCAAGATCATATATAGGATCTCAGTGAAGCATGCTTTAAGCTTTAATTAAAAAGCCATCAATGAGATCTCTTTTCTCACTGTAAAATCCAATGGCTGTGAATCACAATATCTGGGAACAATTAACATTGATGTTGTGCATGAGGAAGGTCCCAAATTCTGATCAGCTACATCCTGTTAATGTATATAGTATACATATATAGAGTAAAGAATATATATGCAAAATCAAATTAAACTATAATGACTGGAAAGTAAGATGAAGCACCTCACAATTCCAAAAGCTCATTATGAGTTATATGTACCTGGGAAAAGCAGCACCAAGATGCATAGAGCAACAAGAAGTATTGTATGAGGCAGAAAAGAAGCAAGCCCCACTTATTATATAAGATTGCACTGTGTGCATCTTCATACTGATGAGCATGATTAACAATAGGCATCGCATCAAATGTACTACTCCACTGTATGAACTGTATCCAATTGAAATATACTCTTCACTAAGCAAACTGCACATGCCTTGAAGAACTTCCGGGCCTGTTAGTGTTAGAAGAGTTGCTCCATTATTATACTTATAGTTCTTAAATTTACATGGTAATTAATATGAATATTTCAAGGCTTTACCTTGAAGTATTTCATTATTGCTGTTCCAATCTTTTAATTAAATTAATGTAAGAATATATATTCTTAGTATTTGGTTTCTGAATCTTCAAAATATATGATTGAGCAATATAGTGAGTAAAATATTTTTAACGATTAAATCGTGTATTTTTTAAATTTAGAGGCCAAATAATTGAGATTTATATTTTTCAAAAACTAAAACGTTGTCTCTCAATATAAATTTTCACACAAGATACTATGTTTAGATCTTTTTTTTTTGTTAATACTTAAAACTAAATTTGCATATGAATGCACATTAGGAATTATAATAAAATTATGAAAAAAATGAGGTTTTAATTCCAAAAATATATCTTTTAACTCTTAACTACTTAATTTTCGAATCTTACAAAAAAAAAAAAAACCCTCAAACTGTTAATTTTGTGTAATATACCTTTCAATTATTTTGATGTAGAGAGATATTTAAATTAAAATGTTAACCTAAGAAGTATGTTACATAAAATAAAATTTGAAAAAAAAATCTTTGGTTAACTTTTAAAACTGAGAAAAATAAATTATACAATCCTCAAATTTAAAGGAATTTCTTTGTATTGTGGCGTTACATGCATGTATAAATCAGTTAATATAATATATCCCTCATGTTATCATATTATCTTCTTATATAATTACACCAAATTCATTTTTCTATAAAGGAAAAAAAATTAAATTCAGTTTTCATATTACTATAAAATTTTTTAATTATGAAATAATAATAACTTTTGAATACACTTATCTGTCTTTTTAACATTCTGTGCTCAATTTTTATTAAAAAATTTAATAATCGAGATATAAAGATGTGGTTTTTTTTAATTGTGTCCTCTTATTGATTCTCCCTGTCACTGGTTAACCACACCTCTAGCTATTAATTAATGATAGGAAAGAGTAATAACACAGACATTACGTGTCGCATTCAATAATTTAACGCTAGTGGCTTGAGAAATCCAAACGTTAATACATTAATTTAACTTGTTATATTTAAATAAATACACAACCCTCTAAAGACATATATATATATAATCAATCACATCTTTTAAAACACTAATTGTGGATCAAATCATGAAAATATCAGTCAAGCTCAAGCCCTTTCCGTACACAAAATCAACGACCGCGCCGTGACAATGAAATATACTCATTTATTTAAAAAAAATTTTAAAGTACAAAAATGTCTTGGCTTATATTCTATTATATATTTGAGTTCATATAATTGATAGTTAAAAAAAGTCATTTAATTTATCTAATTTTTTTTTTTTGGTTCCATCTAATCTAATTTGAGTATAATTGATTTGGATTAAAATAAATGATTGATGTTAAAAAAATTATAGAATTTAAAATTTTCAACATAAAATTTTTTTCCAAATCATAAGCATGAATATATATATTTTTAATAAAAAATTAATATTAAAAATTAATTTGAAGATAATTTTAAAAGAATTTTAAGTATGGATAAATCATAATTTATGCTTCATTTATTTAATATTTATAATTAATATATAACATATAAAAAATAAAAATATTATTATTTTTAATTAGTTTGATTGATTCAATTTAAATTTCATACAAAACTATTAAATTAGATTTATGAAATTCTCATCTAATTAATCCAATTAATCAATTGAATTTGGTCAATTTTAGTTGGATGGGTTCAGATCAATTCAATTAAAATTGGATGAAATTGAAGTTGGCGACTCCTAATTACAACAAAATCTATAATGAAATGTTAAATAATTTCTCATTATTTTAAACTATATTAATTATTATTTGCCTCTCTAATATATAAAGAGAGATAGAGAATGAAGAATATTCATAAAATAAAACAGAAATCAGGGAATATTAGAAAGTACCTGAAAGCAAGAGCTATTTGGCTCTCCTTGTTTGCGAGGGGTTAAGCTCAAAATCTGGGATTAGTAGTATTGCACTTTGATCCAAAACAACGTTAGCTCCTCATCAAATCGATGGATCATCAAAATTATAGATCATTTTTCTGTCAAATATACCAACAAATACGAAAAGTTTGTAACTTGGGAAATTAAAGAGCTTCTGAAAGTACTAGATCTAATGGAAAGATATATATCATCAGTCTCTTTTTTCTTCTAGGGCAATGGAAAACAGCTTGTAAATAAATATTTCAGCTACTATCATCATATGCATGAACTCATCAATGAAAAAACAAATCTGAGGCAATGAAGAAGGTGAGTGAGAAAAACGTACCATTCAGCTGAGAGAGAATGTCGAGGCGAAGAAGGTGAGGACGTTGGCCCATCACCCTTACACTGATCTCTCTCTCTCTCTCTCTTTAAGGCAAAAGCTTTAGTGCTTAATTAATGTATAATTTTAATCATGTGGCTGCAAAATAGAAAAAAGGAAAAGTGACATTCATTGAATCTAGACACCAATGTGAGTAAAATTGAATTGATTCAATTCTAACTGATCCAGTTGATGTAATTTTTTGGTTTTCACTTATATTTTTCATCAGAGATATTTTTATTTAAAGGATTATAAATCACTTTTTGACTTTTAACGTAAATCATGATTTATTTTATAGTTAGATTTATTTTAAACTTTTGTTAAAATAATTTTAATTTTAATTTTATTGTTAGACATATTTAATTATATGATTTAGATTAACAATTTTTAATTTTAAAATTAATTTTTTTAAAAATTATATCTAATCCAACTCAATTCGACTAAAGTTGGATTGAATTTGATTATAACAAAAATAAATGAATTCATTAAATAAATTGTTTAATTATCTAATTATATTGATATAATCGATCAGAATATGTTGTAATGACTCATTTCACGAGGGGCATTCAAAAGAATAGAATAGAGTATATTCTCGTTTGGAATAGTATTTTCTTTTCAGGTATAATTACTTTATTATAAAAGTAATAAATATTTAAAAGAAAGAATCATGACTTCACAGTTCACACACATATAGGAAGTGCCAAAGTGTACTTAATTAAAAAATGTTGCATTTCAAATATCACTCGTGAAGCACTGATGCCAAATAGCAGCATACAATAATTAATTTTAGAAAAAAGGAACTTATGTTGTTGGTTTAGATTTCAATGGGTGATTTGTCGAATAGATTTCAATGTGATTTGTTGAATAGATTATTGTAATACATAGGTGTAAAAAATTCGTATATTGAATAAAATAAATTTTTTTAATATATTAATAAAGTCTGAATAATATAATAAAATAAAATAAAAATATATATGAATATAAATATATATATATAATATTAAAAGACCTGAATTAAAATTTAGGCTTGAATTGAGATAAAATATTTAATTAATTTTAATTTTAAAATTTAAATTAAATAAATATTTATTTTTATAACTATACAAAAGATCTTTTTAAATTAAAAAGATATGACTATTATAACTGTCTATTTTGATAAAATATATAATTAAACTATCTATTTTGATAAAATTATAATTAACTCTTTTATTTAAAAAATTGATATTTTTAAAAAAGTTTTAAGAAAATTTTGTCATATCTTCAACAACATTATCTATTGATTCTCTTATGATATAGACATAATCTCTTTAAAAACACGATTAACACATTCAAAGCTCTCAATCTTCTCCCGTTTTAATTAATTTTGTAACATGATTTACTCACAATTATTTATCTTTGTGATACTCATTGCTCAAACAATCATGTCTTTTTTGTATAGTAAGTATATCTATCTTATAATGATTTTGACTCTTCGAATAAGTGATCTCCCAAAAAATATATATATTATAACATAAAATGAAATATAAGATATAAAGATATGAGCGAAAAAAATAATAATAATAAATTACAAAAATTATAAGTAAAAAATTATAAAAAATAAATAGATTAAATAAATTTTTATAAATAAATTTTTATTATTTAATTTATTAATTCAAAATTATAAGAATTATTATTTTATATTATATTTTAAAAATTAAAAAATATATATATTTATGTATGTGAAGTCTCTAATATATAATATATTACTATATATAGTTTATTTTATTATTAAATAAATAAACAAACATATTTTAATTTAATATTATTATAATATATAATTATAGATTTTTAATTAGAAATATTATTTTATTTGAAACAAAAAGAATATATAAGACAAACAATTTTTTTTTTATTTTTTTGGATGATATAATATGACTCATATAACAAGTAGCTATAGTAAAATATTGACTGTTGCGATATACTTTAATTTAAAACTAAGAATTTCTTTCCTTCTCCATTAAGAACGCCTATTTTCAAATTTCACATTGCAATATCTTAAATAATATGATAATAACTAATAAAAATTATATAACATAATATTTTATATTTTTTAAAAAATAAAATTAAATTAATCACCAAGATTTATGATAGAAGAGTATTTCGTTAATAAAGTTCTTCTACTTCTTCCTCTTCCAAATCACATTACTAGAAAGTTCCGAAGAAATGTAGTAAATTCCTGCAAGTATAAATAATGACCTTGAAATCAGGTTCTGATTACAAGATAATTTAAGGATTAACAAAATTTTCTGTATGCATTATGCATAGCAAAGCAAAAGAGATTAAGGATTAAATTAAAGCTGCCTGAGAATAAACAAGGTTGTAAGACATGTCAAAGATGATAGCAGCTAATGAAGTACTACAAACTATCACATCACCTAGTTTCTTTTCCTTTAAGACTTTCAGATTATCATCAAGTGCCAAAATTATAGATGCACACTAACACACAAAATATATATTCGTTGACAATTGAAGGGTAATGAGGAAAAAAAAGAAAAAGGGAATTCAAGTTATCTTGCAGATGATGATGACTGGTAGGAGATATTACTTGGATTTTTTCTGCAAGTACATTAAGCCTATAGATCTCAGCAGCTCGAGGACTTGCAATCACACCAGCATCATACAGGCCATTTGAAGCTACATACTAGTCTCAAGTGAGCAAAAGAAGGAAAAAAACAGAAAAAATAATGATTCTCCATTTACACGTTAGAGAAACTCACAAGTTACAAAAGATATATGGATGGAGGATTACCTGAGCAGCACCAGCTGTATCATCAACATGTTCTCTGTCAACGCCTGATTTATTCAGGCAGATGTGACATAGATCAAGTGCCTGCAAAATAAAATCATCTCATTTTTCACAGCTACAATGTGACAGGTGATGTTCTGGTATTTATGAACACTTGAAAATTTCTGCTATATATGGCAGAACTTAAAGGCAGAGATTAATAACCAACTGAACCTCACCGACAAACCTTAAAGTTAGTCCTTTTTAACTTATCCAAATCTGTTCTAAGTTTTGTGTAGAGAATATTAAGGATTATAACAAACCTTAAAAGCATCTTCAAAATCATTGCAAGGCACTGTCTCACAATTAGGGTTGGCTTTGAGTGCAGCATCCTCACATGCATGATGCATCATACCTGGAATGATATTCGTACTTTCTCGCCATCATGATGAGCAGCCAATATATCAGATGTGGACAATGGCTCTGAAATAAGTGTTGATGAAAAAATAAGCTATGAAGTTTCAGATTAAAACCTCTCAACTTCTGAGTCCTGACAGAACACAATTCTTAATTATAACTAGTCTGATCATAACAAAACAGTTCTTGAAACTAGTTGATAACTTTTTTTTTCTAAATGTCCCTTAAATTTTTTAACAATGTTCCCCAGAATTCAAGGATATGATTTTATGATGACAAATATAAGACTAATTGCATAACCAACAATAGCAGCAACAATAAACAAAATCTTTTTTTATTAGGTTAGGTACATGGATTAAGGAATGTTAACATATTTTGTATTAATTTATTTCTATTGTTAAGTAGTTTATTGTTAAATACACCTTAATAAGTTTTTCTTTTGTTTTCTAACTTTTTTTGACTCTAATTATTGAACTATCTTTTATTTGTTCAATTCTAAAATTTAGTTGCATGACGGACAAAGAAAAATCAGGCTTGAGATATGTCAGGCACTTCTTTAACAATTAGGAACAATATTATATCAACTTTCCTTCCTTTTCTTAGTAACACCAAATCTATAATCAACATTGACTGCTGTCTATTCCCTTCACTCTGTTTCCACATCTTGCAGTTATCAGCTTCTTGACACTTAGAACAGACGCTAAATGGAAGAGGAAAACAAAATGATCTCCATCCACTCTTGGTCAGGTAATACTAATAAAATCCTTACTTTGAGATCATGCTTTCAAAAAGAACCAAACTACAAAAGAAATCTCGCATTATCTGCACTCCATGATAAAGGACCAATGCTTATATCTTATAAAACTTTACATCTTCTGTAATGGCTCCGTTCCATAATGCAGAAGAAAATTCATAAACCTCGATTTCACCAAGTAACTAGTATGTATCAAACCAGCTTATTTATTTTCTCTCTCTTCTTGCAGCAGATGACAATGTCGGTCCCCCTAATTACCATTGAAAAGTTGTGTATTGTATTCTATTGCAAGTTGTCACAAAAAATGAGTCTGCGTTGGATATTTAAAATCAAACAAAAAGACACTCAAATCGAGTACTTGTTCAGCAATAGAACTATGGGCTAAGCAAGCTGCAATTAAGTTGTTCTTTAGGGTAGATTAAACATAAAAAAGTATCACAAACAAGGAAATAGCAGAAAATCAAATTCTTATGCAATCCCGTGGGGACATCACACCCAGAAATTCCAAAAACCCATTTGTGTGCTCTCTCTTGATGATTCCCCCATATCAAAGAAAAATCAGCTTATCTAATCCTTAAGTTAATTATGCCAACCAACTTGACAATTGGTAAAGCCTGGTACAACTATTGATATCACTATCTGACTTCCTGAACCATCACAAATAATAGTGATAAGCTAGAAAGAAATTAATACAAAATTTGGTTAGGGGAAAGCTTTTTGGTGTTGGAATACCTTCTCTTGAAGACGACTTGTTCTGAATTGCTGTAATATGTGTGTTTCTCAACTCTTTGACGTAGTCTACATTCCATAACTCTAGTATTCAATTAACTGATGGGGACATTTCGGAGCGATTTCTCAACGATTATGGGATATTCATACAGATAAATTATGAGCAGAATGAAAAGTAAAAATATGACCTCTGAAAATCAAATCCATTGTCCGGAAGTCATACTCGGAGGATTCCTACTAGTAAATGTCATTTCAGGAGTGACATGCCTGTGGGACCCAACTAATGAATCTCAATAAGTTACCTGCCTGTTCACATTAGATCATGCTTGGAATGAAAATCTGCACAAGTGGCAATAGATTGTTGACATCGTAATTGTGGTCCACTAAGCTAGCTAGGTTTTAATGGAGGTGAAATCAGGGGCTCAGAATAGTTCAGAGAATTGAGAAATGAATGCCTCGTAGTTGTAATTTTTCCACAATCTTCCTCTTTCAAATATAATGAGAAATAAGAACTTGCTTCCATTCAAAAGTTGCATTAGCCATCGTTATGAGCTGAGCATTTCCTCTTCAGGTAAAGATAAAATGGACATACCCATCACTCTAGAGAGTCTAGACAGTGAGGCGGAACACAGAGATGTGAAAGTAATAACTTCAAAACTAAAGTAGTCTTTGAATCTATTAAAACCAAAGAATTTCAAAATCTATTCTTTTTACATGATTATCCATATGTAATTCTACATATTTTACTGTTAAATTATCCAATTGATTATGATTAAGAAAAAATACAAGGTCGTACAAGTACCACCACCACCAGGGCACCCAATTAGTGGAATCCTAAGCTGAAAAGAAAGCACTTGGAAAGATCTGCAATTATATCAAAAACAGTCAAAAAAATTGTCAAACATATGAAAGAAGGACATTGTTGTTGACCTCTCTGGATTCTGTTTTTTACTTCTTATTTTTCTGTGAATGACATGTGTCTCGCACTTGAGCATTATGAAATTGAAAGCTTTGATAATTGGATTTTTTAAAAGTTTTATTTGTTTTTTTAAAAGCAAGGACCTTTCCCTTTCAGTGGTCCAGAATGGTTTTATTTCCTGACAATTTTAACAAAATAAACATATAAAAAGGTGATATTTTAATTAATAATATATATATATATACATACATACTGGAGGGTTTGGACATTTAATATCATCTCTACTTCTACCTTAGGTATCTACATATGGTAATGAACTTCATTTGAACTCAAGTCCAATTTTGCTGTCATTGAGAGGGCAGTTTGGAAATTTTGGTACACAATGACAGAAGCAACATTGAAGAGAGACGGTGGATGCCATGAAATAGCATACCCACTAGCTACTATACGTACCTATATTATATTAAACTCTATTAAATAACAGTGTTAAATCTATAACGTAAGCACTGAAAATAAGGAGCCAAAACCAAACAACCATAAATGCCAAGGAAAAACTGGTCCCTGCATACGTGTAGAGGCGTGTTTGTTTTCTTGAAAGATGGAAAAATAAATAAACAAGAGGACAGTCAAACAGTGCAATTGATTGTTTCATTCATTCATGAAGAACACCAATTCCTTCTTCTGTAATCATATATTAAACTCTGAAGAATCCGAAGATGGTAAATACAGACAGGTCAGGTTTAGGGATATGGAGAAGTGCTATAGAGACAGTGGAAGAAATGAAGGAAATGAGGTATTGGCGTGCCTCAATTTGAAGACATGGTTATTTATGAAAAGCAGCCATGTAGTTTAATTGAGCCGCGTCAATATCTCATTTTGCACTTGTTTATATATATATATATCCCTCAACCTCATTTCTCTATTCCTGCACAGGTATATACGCACTTTCTTCACTTCTTTTCTTTCCCATTAATCTTCTGCATATATAGAATATATTTGTATCTTATATACCTTCTTCTCCTTCTGTTGTTTTGTTTCTTGTGCATATATAAAACCTTGCTTCCTCTTCCCTGTATTTATGAGTGTCTGTGCAAAACACAGAAAAGCTCTCTATCTCTCTCTCCTCTATATATGCAAGATGCAACTATATATTATATAGCTGTCTGTATTTTAGTTGGTGTGGTGTATTATTAATTATGCAGCTATATATATATATATATATATATATAATCTCAATCAAAACCAGGGCAAACAAAAACCCAAAAGCTTGGAGTTATTGGAATTAGCCAGGGTGTAAGAGTTAGCTATCACTTCAGACATTTAATTAAGCAATACGTTTAATTTAAAAAAAAAATAAGTAAAACGTACCTAATTAAGATTATTTGTAGGAAATTAAATTCATTTAATTGGCATTAAAGAAGGAAACTCCGAGTGCCCCTATGGTCATATTTATATATCAAGTAGCTGTATATATGTATTATATTTATTAGAAGTATGAGAAGGGTAAAGTTTGACGAAGTAAGAAAAAAATTAAAAAGATTAAAAAAGAGATAAATAATAGATTTATCCTAAATATATAAGGTAAAAAATTTTTATCTCTCTTCACAAACTTTTTATTTTTCTCTTATTTTGGAAGTCTAAATCTGTTTGGTCTCTTATGGCTATCCACTTTTCTTAATTTTTACCTAAATATAAAGGTCTTCTAGTCTCATTCTCACCCTCTTTCAATTTCGAGGATAAGAACAAAAAAAAATGTTAATGAAATATTGAATATATGCATTAGAAATTAAATAATATAGCTAGAACCAAATCTTCTTTGAATCTTAAATAAAAAACTGATTTTGCTTCCTCAAGCTACCTAGAGATATAAGCGAATATTGAGAATATACACACACATATATATATAATGGCGTATTAGCGTCACTTGGAGCTAGTGGATAAAAATGACATACTAAAAATGATTTTAGATGTTTTAAATTTAAGAAATAGTATGTTTATTTAAAGTTTAAGAAAAAAAAAGACCACCTGAATGGATTGGGAATTGAAAATTTTTTTTATCTCTCTTTAAATATAAATAAATGTATCATCTTTTAAATTTAAAAGACTTAAACCTTATTAAAATAATATATTTTGATGCTTAAGGAGACGCACCATGTCATAATCAACAGACCATATATATAATTATTTTATACATGCATACGATTATGTACATTGATTTAAAATTTGATCAAATCAATCTATTTAACTGAAAAATTATTGAATTAATCATTTTTTTGTTTAAAATAATTATAAAATTGGCCAATCAAAAAATAGATCAAAAATTAGTGTTTCATTTTCATCGTTTCAAAAGAAGGAGTAGGAGGAGAAAAATAAAAAGAAGGGGAAAGGAAAAAAAAATGGAGTTTCTTCACTATCTTCACTAAATGAGGCGTCCCTCCACTTTCTTTTTGCTGCAAATGGATAGAGGAGGAGAAGCATTGAAAACATAAAATAATAAATGAAGAGAAAAAGATAGAGGACAGAAAAAATAAAAAATAAAAAATAATAACAAATTAAGATAAAAGTTGGTTGGTATATACAATAAATATTAAGTTAGTATGGTAGGAAAAAGAGATGAATAATATAAATTACAAAATAAAAAAAATTAATAAATGTTAAAACTTTTAAAGTAAATATTACATATTTTTATGTTTTTTTTTTTATAATTTGGTGAATGATATATATTTAATTTTTTTTATAAATATGTAAGATATATTGTTTTTATTTCATTTTATATGTAATAAAATCATATAATATATTTATTATATTTATTTTAAGTAATGTATTTATTTATAATATAATATTAATATAATATGAATACTAGTTTAACTATAGTTCAATCATGATTAAACTAATAAATTATAAATTAGCACTTTATCTATTTAATGATTGGAATAATTTTTAAAGCATTGACAGTATATATAATTAAATTTTTTATTATATACATTGATATTGTTATATATATATATATATATATATATATATGTACGTATGTACAGATTTGCGAGGGAAGGGACAGAACAAAATGAATGAAGGGGAGTCCTTCATATGGTGGAGAGAGTGGAGAACCCTAACTAATAAGCAATTGCTTCAAATTCAAGTCGGCGCTTACTCTTGGGTTGCATTAATTTCTTGTTGCATCACCTCTATCCCTATGTACAAATAGGATTTGAACTCTACCTAGTTAAAAAATCATGTATTTATTTATATTTAAAAAGAGCTATAAAAATTTGACTATTAATCTAAATTTTTTTATTTGTCTCATGCTGCAAAAAATAAATACAAATTATTCAAAATCTCATAAATATAATTAGTACCACCAGATCTTTGTGTGACGTTTTTCCAACTACTCTCTACTTAGTTCTAAGTTTTTTTTTTTGGTTATTATTGATTTATAAAAACGTTTAAAAAATGCAAATTACCACTTTAATGGTGTTCTTTTTTCTCTTTGGAGAATATATATATATATATATATATATAGAATGAGATAATATAAACTGAGCATTTGTGATGAGTGTTGTTCAACCAACTCCTCCTCACTATTTATCTATTTATTAATTAATTATATTTAATTAATTTTTTTATTTTTCATAACATTTGAATTATTAATATAAAATAAAAAATTATTGTAAAATATTATTGACTAATATATAAATAATATAATATAATATATATATATATATATCTAAAAATCTGTCTAATTATACTTGAAACTACATGCTTCAAACCCAACTCGTAAGATTGTGGTCAAACTTTATATAAACGAACACAATCACATACGACAAGGGAGTTGATACGAAAAACATAATTTTTACATGTATATTTGTTTAGAAGTATTTATAGTATAAAAATAAATATTTAAATAATTTTTAAAAAATGTTTGTAACTTTAGAGTGAATGCCATCTTCTTGGAACTTGGATTTGAACAAATAATTTTTTTTTAAAAA
The DNA here is from genome assembly GCA_031216115.1 of Senna siamea. Classification (NCBI taxonomy): domain Eukaryota; kingdom Viridiplantae; phylum Streptophyta; class Magnoliopsida; order Fabales; family Fabaceae; genus Senna; species Senna siamea. The sequence goes on from CM062356.1 coordinate 20,538,292, forward strand.
AATCACATTTAAATCTATTTCTTTAATATTCAATTTTAAATCCAACTAAAAAAAATTTATGAATGTTTATAAAATATAAATATTTTCCTCATCCTTAAAACGCCTCTATCAAACCTTTTGGAGTCCTATATAGGACCTCACATGTTGTATTGTAACTGTTTAAGTTGGCTCTTGTTTTATCAGCTATTGAACTTTTTATAAATTTTTAAATTTTTTTATATTTTGAATTGAAAATCATAAATTTATTTTAAATTAAAAAATTATTTTATAATACTAAAATACAATATAAGAATGTTATGATTAAAATAACTGAAATTTCTTATATCTTAGCAAAGGGTAATTGTTCTTTTCTTGGACAAAAACTTGTACTTTTAAAAATAGGTTGAATTTGGGCTTTGCTTTTCACACACAAATCAAGCCCGGTTGCACAACCAACTACTAGAAGAAGTTGTAGTAATTTTATTTTAAAAATACAAATTCTTAAGTTATTTAATTTTTATCATCCACATGTATTTTAATTTTAGTTTCTTATAATTTATACTTACATTCTACTTTATCGATATATTAATATATAAATTTGAAAATTAATTGAAGTTAAAAAATTTTACATATATAATAATAACATTTAGAGCATGCCAATTAATTTTATTATCATTATTATATTTTTAAAATAAAAATAGTCGTAAATTAGTTAACCTTTTTAAAAATTTATTTTATATTCTGTATTATATATATACACTTATACTATTAGATATCACTTTGGATCTTTTAATATCTTTAGTCATAAACTCATATACATACATATATATATATATATATATTATAAATACTAATTACTTAGAGTCCACCAAAATGAATGCCATTTTTATACTTAATTTTGACACTAAAAATATTAAAAAATCTAAATTCATATAACATATATATATATATATTAAGATTTAAGTATTGTCAACATATATATTAGTTGTAAAATTGTAAAATATGCAACAAGAAATGGCAGAATCATGTATACCCACCCCCACTTCATAAGTATATATCTTTGAAAGTAATATTTGTTAAAAACTTAAAATTTTAAAAGGTATTGCAAAGCTAATTCCCTCACCAAACAATATATATGAATGAAGTGTCACTTATTCACTTTTGGACAAAGGGCCATGGCTCAACTCAAGCATTTTTTTTTTCACTCTCAAGACTTTAGTTTTTGTTCCTCTTTGTAAACAATTTAAAAAAAAAAAAACCATTTTTTCTCTCTTTTGCTTTTGTTTTCTATTTTTTAGATAAATTACAGTTTACTAATTTGGTTTAAAATGAATTTGCTTCTCTCTAGTTATAAAAGTGTTACTTAGCCCTCTATGATTTATTCTATTTTCACTCAACTATAAAATCTTTTTCTATCTAAAATGTAATCAACTTAGTAATGTAAAAATTAAAATCAATTTTCACTTATATAATTTAAAAATTATCGTTCAAACTTTAATGTAATTTGTTATTTAACTCTTTCATAGTATAACATTACAAGTAAACTAATATAAAGACACAAATTAAAATGTCAGCACATTGCAACAATTATTGAAAAATTCGCATTCCACTCAACAAGCAAAGTTCTATTATTTATATAAAAATATGGTATCTAAATTGTCAATGGTACAAACTAATTTAAACTGTTCTCATATGATTAATTTAATTTAATTTTAGATAAAAATATTAAAAATAATTAAGAGATAAAATCACAAATGTTAAGTGACACTGTCGTAACTAGAAGTGACAAATTAATTTTGAGCAAATCACATCACGTGGATGAATTGTAGTTAACCTTATTTTTATTTACAAAAAATTTAAATATAATTTTTATATTTTTATTATAAATTTTTTAATTAAAGACTAATATAAGTATATTTTATACAATTAATATTTTTTATAATTAGTTATTTTAAAAAAATATTTTTTTATATTTTATTTTAATTAAATAATTAAATAATAAAAATATAAATAAACTGGATATAAATTTAATTCTATTTTGGATGGAATTTTGAATTATATATATTTTGGATCAAAACTAAAGAGTGAATCAATCCAACGACAAAACCAACTTGTGGAAAATAAGAGGGAGACATCTCGCTCACTTCTCCTCCACAGGTCCCCAAAAAAGAAAAAGGCCATGTATTATCCGATGCCACTCTATGCCTTTCTCTCTTCTCACATCATCCCTACCCCTACAACATCTCAGAAGCCATGGTTATAAACCTCTCCTCTTCTCCCCCCTCATACTCCAGTTCCATCATCAGATTAACCAATTCAAAGTCTCCCATCTCACATCGTTCATTCAAGTTCAAAATCCACTTCCCAAAACCCCATTCTTCTTCCTCTTCTTCTATATGCTATTCATTTGCTTCACCCTACACTAATTCCACTTCCAAGAAGCGGTTCTTGTTTGACAAGAGCGCATGTGCCCATGAAAATAGGTTGGATTTTAGGACTTGGGCTCTCGCTGGATTCGATTATGGCAACTTCGAGGGCCCTCAATCTGTGTTGGAGGCTGCTGCAGTTTTAACAGCCATAATTGTTGTTCATGAGAGCGGTCACTTCCTTGCTGCTTATCTCCAAGGCATCCATGTAAGTAAATTTGCAGTTGGGTTTGGTCCAATTTTAGCTAAAATCAATGCAAAAAATGTAGAATACTCTATTAGAGCTTTTCCTCTTGGTGGGTTTGTGGGGTTTCCTGATAATGATCCAGACAGCGACATCCCGGTGGATGATGAAAATTTGCTTAAGAACAGACCAATATTGGATAGAGTAATTGTAGTTTCAGCTGGTGTTATTGCTAATATTATTTTCGCATTCGTTATTATCTTTGTTCAAGTCCTGTCCGTTGGTTTGCCCGTGCAAGAGGTCTTCCCTGGGGTCATTGTACCTGAAGTTCGGCCCTTTTCAGCTGCTTCTCGAGATGGCTTGCTTCCTGGTGATGTAATCCTCGAGATTAATGGAAGTGAATTGCCTAAACCAGGCCCTAATTCTGTATATGAGGTTGTTGATGTCATCAAGAAGAACCCCAAAAGATATGTGTTGCTCATGGTTAAGAGGGGGGAACAGAACTTTGAGATTGGGGTCACCCCTGATGAAAATCATGATGGAACTGGTAAAATTGGAGTTCAGTTATCACCGAATGTGAAGATAGCTAAGGTTATACCCAAAAATCTGTTAGAAGCTATCAGCTTTACAGGAAAAGAATTTTGGGGTCTGGCTTCTAATGTTCTAGATGGGTTGAAGCAGACATTCTTAAACTTCTCACAGTCAGCTAGTAAGGTTTCCGGTCCTGTAGCTATTATTGCTGTTGGAGCAGAAGTTGCAAGATCAAACATTGATGGTCTCTATCAATTTGCTGCCATACTCAATCTTAACCTTGCAGTTATAAATCTACTTCCTTTACCTGCTTTAGATGGTGGTACTTTGGCTTTGATCCTCATTGAAGCAGCCAGGGGAGGGAGAAAGCTCCCTCTGGAAGTTGAGCAACGGATCATGTCATCAGGAATTATGCTTGTCATTCTTCTGGGGTTGTTCCTTATTGTTCGCGATACCTTAAATCTTGATATTATCAAGGATATGTTGTAATTACTTATGAGCTTCCAAAAAATGTTTCATCTGAAGATGCCGTTGGATGGACCAGTTTGGTGTATCAAAGAGGAGACAAGGTTTGTAAATGATATATTGGCTTAAGTTTCTTCCTCCAAGGATGTTGTTTGACAGGTGGTAGTGGGTTGTCTATGTTATTAATTCATTGATCCAACCAGGATCTTCTTTGTGATCCTGGAACGTAAACTCACAATTTACCATACTAGTTTGTTATATGATTTTTAGAATCTTCTCTTCACTTGTCTACAATTCCTGAAGTTATTCATGAATCCTCTCTGCAGGTTTAATTGGTTATAATTGGTTTCTATTTGACAGAAATGTTCTGTCTTTGGAGATATTATTATTGACTGACTTGCTAACTCTCCAGTAAAACATTATAAAACACAGCAAAATTCTCTTTATATTTTTTTAATGCTATCCTTGGATCTTTTTAATGCATCATCTTATCTACAGGATATACCTCAATATTAGTTTTTGTTTATTCTATTATCTACATTCTGTTAAATTATATAACTGTTATAATTTATATTATACTTGCCCAGTTTCCTTCTTTGTGAATGCTGTGTGGAATGCCAATTATAAGACCTTCTAACGCAGAATGGAAGTGGAGAGAGTTGAGAAGAAAGGAGATATAGTGAAAAGTTTTATTTGATCAATTTCATTGCAAAAATTTACCTTGGCAGTTGATCTTATCTTAAATCTTAACCTTGTTAATTACAATAATCTTATGTAGCATTTTATGTCGACTTACTAAGCTAACATGTATCATACATTGGCTGCAAAGATCTTTTATCCGTCTAAACTCTAGAAAAAAAAAAATCTCCAAAACCACGGCTATGTATATTTACACACACGTAGTGATGACAAGTCATTTAGACAAAGACGAGGGATAAAATTTTCTCAATATAAATTTAGAAATAGGATAGGAATCATGATCCTTGCTTTTGCGGGATCTCCATTGAAAATTTGCGTAAATATTTTTTAAATATATTTATTTATTTAAATGTTTAATTTTATAATTTTTTTTATTATTTGTTAATTGAAAAATAAAAAGAAAAGCAAGTAATTTATTAAAATAATAGAATTTTTGAAAGTTATTTTTGTGACTCTTTGTTTTATTAAAAAATTTTAAAATTATAATTAATATTTTATTATTTTGGTACAATTGAGTATTTGTTATTAATATTTTTTATGTTTTATAAAAAAATTATACTATTATTTTAATAAATTTTTGTTAATACTTTAAAATCTCGTGGAGACCCTATCAATTCTTAAATCCTTGTGAGAATTGAGAATATAAAAATATTTCTCTTCTACATGAAGAATAAAAATAGAGATGGGAGTAAAAATAGGTTCAAAAATGTAGGGCAAGCTCTACTTCATTGTCATCCCTACACACACATAAAGTTTGCATACTAAAATATAATCCCCACCAATATTATTTTGTTTAATGAATTTTAGATGAAACGGATCATCTTAATAAATTTTAAGAACTAAATTAATAAACTTAAATTTTTGGGATAATTTTTTTTTCTTATTTTGATATTTTTTTTATAAGCGTAAAATATGGAGAGATGGTCCCAAAGTCCCAAAAGAGGCAGGTGTGAAAAATGAAGTTTTTTCATCTAAAATCGTAACGGATAGTAAATACATCAAATTAATTAGAGAACTTTTTGTACAATACTTAAAGTTTAAGAATTTTTTTACTAACTATCAAAAGTTCATAAAGATTTTTTGTGCAACATCTAAATTTTAGGGATATTTGATACATTTTGACTTTAAATTTATAAATTTTTTTTATGTATTATTGTTTTATTAAGATGTTTTTATGAAAAAAATTAATAATATGATTTTTTTTGCACAAATTTCACAGTTTGAAAAAATTTCAAATCAATTTTATAGTTAAGAAAATTTAAATGTGGAGATTTTCAACATTTTAGCCTTAAAACTAATATGACTATCCTTCCACATTTGCAACATTTATGGTGAAACTAACCACTAATTAGAAATAATAATATAATTACTAAAGTTCATAAAAGTTTTCAGCGATTGATTTCAAAATTGACAATGTTAGCGTCCAAACAATTGATTAGCAGCTTCTGGCCTTCCGTGATTTAAAATATTTCTTATTTTCTGTGATTTAAAAAAGCATTTAAAATCTCTCAAAATTCTCTTAACATGTAAGAAAAGTTTTATTTATTAAAGACTATATAAAGCCTATCTCTTTTCAACAAGAGACTAAGAAACACATAACTAATTCATGCATACATATTACTGCAAATATGACTATGTAAGGATCGCATAAAAATACGTACAATTAAAGAGCGTTCAAGGATGCTTCAGCTTTCAATCAAGCTCCTTTATATTCTTTAGTTTCTCCACTTGCATGCATTAGCACTAATTAAAACCTCAAATGACAGAACTGGATCACAAAACTACTCAAAATTACACCACAGTTTTTTTTGTTTTTTCTAAGCCCTGCAAAATCCACATACACACTCGCACACTAATGTCATCCCATGTTATTCTAATTCTCATCCTATTTTAACCCTACTCTCTAGCAAGCTAGTACTCTGTTTGTACAGAGGTTGAAGAAGCTGTTTAGCACATTCCAGGCATGTTGTTCAAGCAATTTCCCAGAGCCCAAGAAAATTCCTGATCAGTGGGGTCGGATGAAGCGTCTGGTTGGCTTTCAATTTCCAATGATTGTCTTTCTTCTCCACTGTTTAATTCAGGCATTGGCAATTGTGAGGTGAAATTGTTAAGCATGCTATACAAGTCATCCTCCTCCTCCGTTGCATTCTCGCCATCTGGTTTCTTCCCTGCATGTGTATTAATTTATACAACGTGATGCAAGTTCAACTTCAATTATATATATCAAATCTCTATATATGAAATGACTCTACTCACTACTAACCTGTTGATAATGGGAAAATGGGTGACTCCATTCCCTCATTGTCTTTTACTTCGTCAATGGCCACGGATTTCCTCCGGTTAGATGACTTCGTTTCTGTGGTGGAATCCTCAGTCTTAGACTTGTGTTTGCGAGAAAGGGCTTGAGCCTCCAGTACTAGATCCTCCAGCAGGCCACTGTTTTGTTGAGGGGATAATGGTGGTATTTTATATTCACAGTAGTCAGTATTAGCAATGGTTGAACCTGAACCTGCCATAAAGCCACTGGAGTAGGATGGTGAAGCAGGAGTTGCAGAGGCAGGAGGTGTTGGGCTAGAAGAGATCTCATTGTTCAAGCCGGGCACCAAGGGAAGAGCAGCAAAAGTATGATTGGTCAGAGTGGAAGATGAGGAGGAAGAGCCATATGGAGAAGCAGGGGATAACATTGGAACACCCTGCAGCTGCAGATTTAAGCTGTAATTGGAAAACTTGAATTGGGGGTATGAATTGGTGTGGTTTGCAGCAGAAGAAGAGGAAACTTCATTGAGGATTGGAGGAAGAGAGCAAGAAGGAGAAGGAGCAGGATAAAGAGGCAAGCCTGCTCTCTGGCATCTTTTCACTCTCGTATTCCAGAAGTTCTTTATTTCATTGTCTGTTCTGCCAGGTAACTGTAAACCACAACACAAAACATAGGGATCAGCACACAACTTTAAGAGGTGGGTCCAAGTCCAAGAGATTAAGTGTGGAACGAGCACAAGGTACAGACTAGAGAAGAAAAATATTATAGATAGGAGACAAAAGAGTGAAGTTAGCATGGATAGTGAGGCTAATAGGAATTAGCAAAATTGGAATATATTAAAGAATACATATTTTAAAACAAAACGGCAAAAGAGAATTCAATGGGAGCTTGGAAATGAGAGAAGGGAGAAACAAATAAACAATTAGATCATGAATGAACCAATGAAAGATGAGAATTATGAAGAGAGAGCATACGAAGGAGGCCATGCGAGCCCATCTGTTGCCGATCTTGGAGTGAAGGTAGATGATGACAGATTGTTCGAAAGCAGAGAAAGAGCCTTTTTTGAGATTGGGACGGAGATGGTTGGCCCATCGGAGCCGGCAACTCTTGCCGCAGCGAGCGAGGGGTGAGTTGTTGTGGACGCTGTTCCAGTTGCCTTCACCGTGCTTCTTCACGTACTCGATAAGCATCAAGTCTTCTGCTGACGTCCATGGTCCTTTCCTCATCCTCTCCATCGATCTTGATTACCACTTGCTCTGTTACAAACTCAGAAAAAGCAGAACTTTCTTTTAACTAAAACAACGGAGAATGGAGATGGATGGAGGGTGAAAGTGCAGGGGGGTATTTGTGGGTTGGGAATGTGATTTGATCAAACAAGAGTTACAGAGAGTTTTCTCTGCTATCCCTCTCTCTCTCTCTGCCAAACTGAAAAGAGAGAGAGGCAAGAGAAAGAGAGACTAAGGAGGAAGGCCTTGTCTTCTCTTCGCTTCTCTTTTGTTTCTGATGACTGAGAGGGACATACAGTGAGTTTGAGAAAAAGCTATGAAATGCAGAGAGAGAGAGAGAGATGTGTTGTGGGGCCAAAGCTTAGGTGTGAGAGAAGTGAAAGAGGGATGGATGGGATTTATAATTTGGCAAAACCTACAAAACCAAAATTTTCTTTTTTAATTGTTGGATGTTTTGAAATTTATTAAATAATTTATTACTATCATATTCATAAATTTACAACTATTACAACTTTGGCTAAAAACATTAAAATTAAAGTATCCATTTTATAAATTTGAATTCATATAAATTATATATAAATACGTTACATGTTAAGAGTTTAGTAAAAAAAATAAAAAAATTATGTGTAATTAAAATTTTCAGTTATAAGAAACTAAATTATATTAAATTATTTTTAAGTCAAATTATTTTTAATGTTATATACTCAATTATTTATATATAGTGAGTTTATATAAAATTTGATAAATTCAAATCCATAAAAATATTTTTCTTAAAACTCAAAAATTTTTTAGAAATTTTTAAAATCAATAGAATAAAATATTCATTAATACATTGAAATATTTTTTAAAAAAGTATTCCATTTATTAAAAATTTAATTAAAAAATAGATAATATTATAATTTTTATTAATTACATAATGTATTAATGGAATAAGGTATATTTGAATTATAACAATTTATATATATATATATATCTGATTAATTAATGTTCTTCCATTTGATGCAAAATATGCATTTTGACTATATCAATTATATCCTCATAAAAAATTTCCTTAACTTTATGATCTTTAAAAATCACACATCTTTACAGATTCCAAGATTGAACAATATGCAAGGTTTGACTAGAACGTGGGGTGGGTTTTGTGTGTGTGTGTGTGTGTGAAATAGGACTTTTGGTCCATATACTTTCACTAAAACTATAACCTATGGTCCTTATATTTTACTTTTTTGTAACTTGGTCCTTATAATTTATAACCGTTTGCAATTTGGTCTTTTTTTTGTCATAATCTGTTATAACGTATTAACGTGTATGTTTACAAGGCTAACATCTAGTTGACGTGCTGGACTCCACTCTTGCCTCATCTTAAATTCATGTTAGCCATTATACAAATCAAGAAATATATATATATATATATATATTTCTTTTCAGAGTTAATATATGAAACTAGATAATTAAATAATATTAAGTGGCAAAAAATGAGCTAACGCATCAATCCCAGTCAACAAAATGTTTGCCAGATCAGCATGAAGTTAATAGCATCTTAACATATATTAACTAGAGAGATTTTTTTATAATCATATGAAAATTATAGACTATATTACAAAAAAAAAAATTTTAAACGTGGGGACCAAATTATAACTTTAGACGGACTAAAAGTTTAATTTAATTGAGCAGATACACTTTTTTTTTTGTGACTAGGAAAAAAAGGACAAGAACAAAAGATACGCTTGATATTCCTACTATAGTTAGATTATGTTGTCCAAAATAAAAAAAGCAACTTGTGATGATTTAGTTAATTAATATGAAACTTTTTTTTTATTAAAATCATAATATTTAAAAATATATTGAACTCTAATTAATTTTTTTGAATTGAATGTAAAGTTAAAATATAATTTAGTTGATCAAATGATTGTCTTGTATGTTAAGTATTAATTTATATAAGATAAAATATCAGAATTTATATAAATCAAAATTTTTCAATTTCATATATACATAAATATTTTTATTAATTATGTATCTTATGAAAATTTAAAAATTAGAGTTGATTTAGATAATTACAAACATAATTTTTTTAATATGATGTAGATTATCTATCACATATAATTTTTATATTAATAAAAAAAATTTAATCAAATATTTAAAATATTAAGATATGAATGTAATTCAAATAAAATGATAATATTAAAAATATTTTTATTTTTGAGAGATTAAATTAATGAAAATAATCTATAAAATATTAAATTAAAAGTTATTATATCTTTTAAGGATCAAAATATATTTTTTCTCAAATATTTTCATGCACAAAATGTAAATCCCAAATCTTAAGAGAATACTTAAACTTTAACCAACAATTTAATGACAATTAATGAGAAATTTAATTTAACCTCTACTAACATTTCTGTCGTGGAAAGCCATTCCTTTTTATGATTGACTAATTATTTGTACTTTTATTTAATCTTTATGCTTAGTTATTAAACAAGTTAAGCATATATACTGTGTGTTAAATTAACTATTGATCATCAACATTATTCAAAATATACTTAATTAATGCAATACTCCTTTAATCTTTCCTTTTAATAGCCTTAATTTTCGGCATGATCAGGATTCTTATCTTATATAACTTTGGTTGAAGTTCTCGGATGTCTGCACATTTCTCATCGACAATGAGTACTGCTGATAATTAATTCAGATTTACAGGATTTTATAAGCTATTCATTTCAATAGAATTATTATTATATATGGATTTCTAAATGTATGTTTCCAACCCATATCTAGAACAATATTTTCTTATCTTGGAAGACTAATTGGGGAATTTAATTCTATTGGGTCGCTTTTTCATTTTTCCATTAAACTTTTTTGGGTGCCTACTCAAAAAGAATGTCTCATGAGGCTAGCTAGAGATCAATGTTGTCTATATTTGTGCCCTTGTTATTTCAACATTTAATTTAAATATTACTCTAATATTGTAAATAATGTTCGATGAAAAAGTAAAAGGCATTTAATAACTTATTTTTAAAGAATTAAGAAGTGTTAAGTAAACATTAATTTTTAATAGTACTATTATTATCTTATATATATATATATATTAATTTTTGAAATATAATATAAAATAATATTTATTAGATTTTAAAATAAAAAATTAAATAATAAAAAATTAATTAACTAATATTATATTTTAACCTTTTACTATATTTACTTTCTCTCTCTCATCTTCTCTTCTCACATCATTTATGTCAAGTTCGAAATAAAAAATTTTTATTTTTCTCATATGATCTCAACATTGTTGGAGGGGTATTTTTTGGAGGGAGGCTGATAGAAGAAGAATATTCTATTATTTTTGGAATGGTTTTTGTAAGGTAAAAAGGTTTCTGTTTAAAAATGGAATCTTTTTTACTAAGCCAAATGGTACGGGCAATGTAAACAAAGATAGTTAAGAATGAGAGTGGAGGTGGAGGTACAATTATGGATAAGTTAATCTTTAATATTTAAAGTATATTTTGTCTCAAATTTGTTTAGTTTTAAGACAGTCTTTGAGAATATGAAAATAGGTTTCAAGAACATTTAGACAGAGATGACAGTTTGGTAAGCTGAGACAGTTTATGTGATGGAGTTTTGAGACTATAGAGAGACCATTGTTGTAGGTTTTGAGGCTTTAAAGCTCTAAACTATATATTATAGTATAAATGTAAGATACAAAAAACAAAACAATGGGCTTTGATTGATGTTTGAGATCTAAATATATGAGTACGTGACTAAACAAAGTAAATACTGTAGTGTTATCATTTTATCAATTAGTCCACTTTTAATTATGTGACAATTATGTTGTCTTAATTAGCTCACATATTAATTCTTTTAATCATATCCTTATCCAATAATAACCATGTTCATTTATGCTGTCTTTCAAATCAAATTAATTTCATTTATCATGTTTCAAGATTAAATGACATAAATCAAAAAGGACAACAATATCATTTCTATTTACACGATTGAAATTTTATATTCAGATTATAATAATTTTAGAATATTGTGATTATTAATTTAAAATAACATATGTAATGTCTAAGAGGAAAAGGATAGGAAAAAAAGTAGAGTAATAAAAAATTAAAAGAGAATGAAAAGGGATCCTAAGTATTTTAGAGTTTCCATGTGTGAAATTTTTGAAATATTAAAATAAATAAATAAATAATTATTGTAAATAGATTAATATCAATTTTTTTTTCATTCTCTCTCTCGTGTGTGTGTATATATATATATATATATATATAATTCATAATCTTCACTTTTCCCTTTTATTTTAAAGAGTTTAAATCTAAATAAATTAGAAGAAAGTCAATTAATTTTTTATTATTTAATTTATTATTTTAAAATTTAATAATTATAATTTTATATTGTATTTAAAAATTTAAAAAAGACAAAATTATCATACATTTTTGTGGATACAAAACTTCACGTGTGTGTGTGTGTATGTGTATATATATGCTACCAGCTAGACGCTGATATGAAATAATGCAAATTTTGAAGTTAAATGCATCGTGAAAGTGCAAAAGTATAAACACGTGGCGATAGATGATAGATATCTATGTATAGCAATCAATTATTATATATGATTACTCATAATTCAGAAAAAAGTTCCATACAAAGGACACATACAAGTATACACGAGATTGGGTTCAATCATGTTATGATAATTAAGTTTATAAACATATATCAAAAACTATGGCTTAACTTGGACAACCACTTTTCCAATATTAGAGCTTGTGAATAAGGATTCGAAGCTGTCCAAAAAGCTCTGAATTCCCATGTTAATTTTATTCTTGGACTTGATTTTTCCTTCTTTGATGTATCCCTCCATTTCTGCAGCGAAATCTCCAAAACGATGTTGATAAGATTCAAGCATAAAACCTTGCATCCTCACTTCCTTCCCCACCATGTTCAATAGATTCCTCACTCCTTCTCTCTCTGTCCAAACCTGCATATATATTCACATTCAACAGCGTAGCATACAAATTAATGCAGAAAATAACTAATTAATTCATTACCTTGTTATATTCAGATATCATTCCACAAAGGGGTATGCGAGCGTACTTGTTGACATGGTTAAGTACAGCTTCAAGCATCTTGCCTCCAACATTGTCAAGGTATACATCTATACCATCAGGGAAATGCCTGCACAGTTATTTAATTAATTCCAAGTTAATTATAATTAGGGGATTCAAAATTAAATAATTAAAAGTTGAATTCATGGGAGAAAATTTGAATTAGTTACCTGCTTAAGGCAGCATCATAATCTGTTTCCTTGTGGTAGTTGAATCCGTCATCATACCCAAATTCCTCTTTTATCAGCTTCACCTGAGAAAGCAAACTCGTTTGTAGGTTTATTTTATTTTTTTAGTTTGATTATTATAGTTCAAAAGTTACTTTTTTGTACAATTACAAAAGCCCATTGATCACTAAATTTTTGTGTTTGACTAGTTGCAAGAGTTGTAAAACCGCACCTTCTTCTAACTTAGGCTTTAATTTTTTTTATTTTTTTCTTCTCTGTGATGAAACTAATTAATTAGGCTTTCTTTTGTTCTTTCATTTTTCTTCACTGGGATGAAAACTCATTACAGGATACTGTAGTTACAATATTCGGACTTAGGTTTGAGTGGCCCATCTCGAACTTCAAATATTCAAATGCAGTTTCATTTATTTAAAAAGATTAAAATAATTATTTTTTAAAATTATAATTTATTTACATATAAATTTATTAAAAATATATTCAAATTACATTAATTATATTATATAAATTTTAAATATATATAAATAATTTATATAAAATAAATTTAAATCTATATAAGATATCACACTTTTTAGACTTGAACTGACTGACTCAACTTAATGAATAATTTGTATGAATATCTATAAAATATAAATATTTTAATCACTCTTTTCAGTGACCATTCAGGGAAGCACGCAGACATATAACTGTGGGCCTAGGGCTGGGCTTATATTAGAAAACACTATACTTGCAAATCGTTATATCCACATACTCCGAGCCCCAATACTTTCCCACAAATCAAAGTAGATAAGTTAAACTATATATGACCAGTACCCCTTAACTTACAAATCATGTAAAAATAATGTTTTAGTATAAAAGTTTGACTTATAATCTTCTTTTTTCCAACGACCTAAAGTATTTTAAATTTTATAATTTATGTAAAAAATTGTATTTTATATTTTTTTATTCAAAACTCTAAAAAAAATGTTAGCTTAATTGAGATGTTTCTTACACAAGATCTTAGAGAACTTTTTATATAATGTCTAAAGTTTATGAAAATTTTTTTTTCATTCTAATATGGCGTAATTTTTTCAATATTAAATGTTTGAATGAAAAAAATTAATGGATGAGGTTTCTTAGACTAATTGTAAAGTTAAGAAGTTCTAAATTAATTTTTATAGTAAAAAAATTTTATTTTTACACAACTAATGTTTAAGAAGACTTTTTGAATTTTTTTCTTAGTAAATAAAAAATCAACAATACTAGTAATAATATATTTTTAGAACCAGATAATAATTTTTTGAAGCTATAATTTTTTTTTTGCAATCACAATGAAAATGGGGTTAAAATTGAGATGATTGTCACTTGAGAACATATTTTTGTAACTAGCGAATTGTTTGAAGTGACTTCTGATTCTTAAAATTCGCTGATAGTAAATTGTTGGTCAATTTTTTTGACAAGTATAATTTGCTGCTTATGACTGTGATTTGTGGCTTGATTTTATAGTGAATTGTTGATGGACAATTAATTTACTTTCATGAAATGTAAATTTTTGATAGATTTATTTTAATCCGCTAATTGATGTTGACAGTGAATTGATAATTGTACAATAAAAGTGGTATATTTATAAAGATTATATTAAAAATTGACCCCTTTCAAAAGCAGTATATTTTGATATAAAACTAGTAAATAAATGAGAAAATGAAAATGAAAATGATGTAAAAGGAGTTGATGGGCCATGAGAGAGAATGATGGTAGAACATGTGGTGGAGGAATGAGGATAGCAATACCTTATGGTCGGAGCCAGTGCTACCAATGACCCTACAACCTTTGAGCTTAGCAAGCTGACCAGCATACATACCCACTGCACCAGACGCTGCTGATATGAACACATTCTTTCCTGCTTTTGCATCTCCTAACACCTCTATCCCCACCCATGCTGCAAACCCTGCTATTCCTGATCCAAACAAAAATTTCATTTACACTCACACCTTCAACTCTCTCTATTCATCTCATCTATTCCCAATATATATATATTCAGACATACCCAGGGAGCTCAGATAATCGGGTAAGGAAATCCCAGAGTTTGGATCAATTTTTCTGAGCTTCTGAGAGGATGTTATTTGATACTCAGCAACTGCACAAGACGGATTAACCACAATGTCTCCCTCGGAGAACTTACTATCCTTCGATCTTATTACTCTTCCAATCCCAGAAGTTGTTATCACCTGCATACATACATTTATGAACATATATCTTCGTTTCTTCAGATTATAATTAACAAGAGAGTGATATGTATACGATTACCTGGTTAAGCTGAAATTGGGTGATGAAGAGGCCGTTGAGGACGCCGGTCATCCTGGTGCGGAGGTATGGCTCCACCGACACAAAGAGCACCTGAAGGGCGACGTGGCCGTCAGGGATTGAGTGGTGATCTATACGTAGCTTCTGGGATCGGAGTTTGAGATGATGAGAGGTTGGAACACCCTCTGCTGCGTATGATGCCATGTACCATTCTCTGTTTTCTACTTCTTCAATTCCACTACTCTCCATTCTTTTCTTCTCTCCCTCTCTCTCTCACGCAAATCTCACAGATTATGGCTTCTTTATGTATGATCATAAAAATCAATGTGTTATGCGTGTGGCTAAATTTATCTGTCAGCCACAATAATTGATTTCTCTGCTTTTTCCAACTCTTATCCTCAATATATGGGCTGCCTTCTTTTTTTTTTTTTTTAATTTATTTAAATTATTTTATGAAATTATTTTTGAGAATCTTTAATATTGTTTATATATATATATATGTATCATTTCTAGATTTCTTTTTTTTTTTAAATTAGATTTGACAAATATGTGTGTTTTGCCTGGAGGCATATATATTCGGTTTCATCCAAAATGAGTTGGACACAACAACTATTAAATATTTTATTTTCATTAATATAATTAGTTTACATAAATTATTTATTTTTTAAAAAATTCATGAGTGAAAATATAATTTTTTGTAATATAAAATATATTATTAATATTAAAAATATTTAATTATTATTATTTTATATAGTTATACATCATTTGATTCAATTATCAATTGAATAGATTAATCGGTGACTCAAAAAAAAATTTTAATTTAATAATTAATTTAATTTTTAAAATATTAATATCATGTAAATATCATTATAAAATAATGAAATAAATATGTAAGTTTCTAGAGTTATTGGCGCACATGCAAGGCAAGTTATTAGAATTTTGTGATGCTGACTTTGATAATATTATTATTCATGTCAAATAAAACATTACTTTTTCTTCCTCTCTGCTTCACATGTCTTGTGGGATTGGGATATGGCTTTATATTTCGTCTCTAATTATCGTCCTTTCCACTTCAATTAAAATATCGCTTACTCTCCTCTCTACTCTCTAGTGAGTATTGACACACAGCAGGAGAGGATTCAAAAATTCAGAATTTTTATGGAATTTTTTTTACCGAAATTTTCTGTCCTAAATTGTGCAAAAAAATAATTTTTAAAAATTCCTCTACTTTAAACGACATTATTGACGGCTTTTTCATGGTTTTGTGATGGAATTGTGACACAATTTTTAAACGACTTAAAAAATTCCTTCACTCTCAACTAATGCGGTGCTAATCAAAAGTCTATTTCAACCACTGTAAATGACTCACTGTTAAATTTTTAAAGAAAAGTTTTCGTCACCGAAAATCACAACGAGAATGATGATTCGATTGACGGTGATGATGATTATAACAATGAAGGCAATGATAATCAAAATGACCTCATGACCTCAAAGAGCACATGCTATGTGCCATTATCACCTAATTTCTTGTTCCAAAAAAAAAAAATCCAAAGGCAAGTTATTAATTTGAGATTCCATGTTTAATTCAAGCAAGCACTTGAGAATGTATACATTAACTGTTAGTCTTTACGTTTGAGAAAAAAGAAGATTTAATATCATTAAATGTACTCAATCAAACAACGTCAAAACTTTAAAATAACAAAATTAGTAACTAGCTAGATATATTGAGTTAAAACCTTTTAAACATAATAATCCTTACAAGTGGTGGGTGAAGTGTTGCTTAAAAAGAGAGAATTGTTGAAAGTTAAAATTGCCCTTAGATGTGTGACCTTGCACAAAGTTGTTGCAACTTTTGCAGTTAAATGTGATTGGATTTGAGCCTGTTTGCCATTTAAAGAAAGAAAAAAAAATATTTAAATGTCTTTGCAGTTAAATCTCTTGAGCCTTTCAATAAATATATATTCTTTGAAATAAGAGAAAGAAAAAATTTTTAAAGTATGAGAGACATTGAATGAAAAAAAAAAAACTTAAGTATATTTCATTTAAGGTGAGTTATTTATTTTTTTTATTATTTTATTTCTTATCTCTTTGTTGTTTTAGAAATTTTGCTTCTTTCTTATTTTAGAGGATTCAAATCCCCTCTCAACTTACATATTTATTAATTAAAAAAAAATTTAAGAGAAGCAAATTTTCATATGAAAATATTTTTGAAAGGCCAAAATTTTAAAATATTTTGATCTTTAAAAAATTAAATTAAAACAAGAGTGATTTTTTATAAGAATTTAATTATTACTTTACTCTCAATTTATTACACTGAAGACAAAATTTACTATCGATTGTTTATATTTGATAGTTAACGAGAATATTAAAATTTATCAACATTAAATATGTTAAAATATTTTAAATATATATTTCTGAAATGTAATTACTAATTACTAATTTTAAACACTTTTTACATGAAATGTATATATTTATATATATATATATATATATTGGCCTGATGTATATATTTATATTTATATTTCAAATACATGCTATATATCTATCTTCAATTGCTAGAATTTCAAGTCTTTTTTTTTTTGTTGGCAGCAAGAAAAGGAAAGAAATTAGCTATACGAAAGAAGAGTGTGAACGTAAGATCCACAAGGATGTGTAGCCTAACATGAAAAGGATGCTTAGTCTGTGTTCCTATAAGAAAATGCGAAAATTTGAAGTTGGGAGACTATATATATATATATATATATGATTCAGCAGCCCTCTCATTTCACAAACAATTTGCGTGAGTGTTGATGTTGTTTCCGTTTTTGATGATCAGCATCGCCTCAGCCCTCAAGAGAATCAGTTTGTAGTCAACGGAAGTGAAAAGTAAACAACGTAATTAATTCGTTGCATTAAGTTAGAGATGATTATAGGTGGAATATTATAAGCTTCGTTTCTTAATTAAAGTTAATCGAGATCTCAAGGAGTAACAAATTTAATCCTCATCTTCCGACTTAGATTATTTACTAAGGCAAAATTTAAAATAACTTCTTAAATTATGACTCATCTATATAAAAATATTCATACTTGATTTATTTTTTTAATATTCAAACAATCAAACCCAAAACCTATGAGTAAATTTTATCCCGTTGGTGTTTGGCGGATGGGTCCTTGACAGTTGGTTTTAATTTGTAGCCACTTGACAATTTCATTATAAACCCTAAACCCAAAATTAAAATTCAAATGAAATATATATAATCCATACATTTCCCACTATATGTGTATAGCCAAACAAAATTAGATCGCTAGAA
Organism: Senna siamea; assembly: GCA_031216115.1. Classification (NCBI taxonomy): domain Eukaryota; kingdom Viridiplantae; phylum Streptophyta; class Magnoliopsida; order Fabales; family Fabaceae; genus Senna; species Senna siamea. The sequence goes on from CM062356.1 coordinate 20,556,913, forward strand.
GGAGGGCTTGAACCTCCGACCTTGTGGTTAACAGCCACACGCTCTAACCAACTGAGCTATTCCAGCAATTGCTTTTTTAAATATTTATATGTTTATTTAACAGTCCTACAAGTAAATTAGGAATTCAAATCTTCCCTGCCTTTATTTAGAATTAGAATAATTTATGTACTATAAAACATATATATTAATAATTTTTAAAATATTTAAAATCAAAGAGAAATTAAAATATTTTTATATTTTTAAAAATAACAAAAATAAATTGTAAAAATTTCTTTAATATTTTCTTAGATAAAATTTAACTTTTTTTTATAGAATTATATTTAACTCTTTTAATTATGAAGTGAGAGACACATCATTGACATGTAAATTAGGGATTTGAATTAGAGAGGGGTGAAATTTGTGAAATAATAAAAAGATGAAAATAAAAAAATTGAGTCATAGTTTATTCAGAATAAATCTTTATTTATCTATTGTTTTAATTTTTTTATCTCTCTCCTATTTTAAGTATTTTATCCTATAAAGTTTTCAAAAAATATTTTTCCTATGAATTATTGTATAATAAGGATGATAATAGATGGATACCTATTTATTTTTCACTGTTTATATTAGTATCAGTCCAAAATATTTAATATATAAATTTTAATCAAATTTAAAAAAGTACATTTTTTAATATTTGTATATGATATTATGTGATATTCAAAATATTCAAAACACTCAAAATATTTGAAATATTAAAAAAAATAGATATCAAATACCTTATAATAAAGTAATATGCCATATATCTAATATCTAATATCCACTCAATAATTTTTTTAAAATATTATAAATAACTATAAAAAATTATTTTACAAATAAAAAATTTTACATAATTATTATAAACTAAAATTAAAAAATAATTTCAATAACATTAAAAATATAAAATTTTATTTAATAATACATATTATTTAAATATCTAATATCAAATATCTAATCTGTCTATTTATTTTAGATAAACATAAAGTATTTAAAACTAATATATGAATCTATCTAATATCTAATAAATATTTATATTTAACTATTTATATCATATCTAATATTTAATATCTAATAATTTCTTAAATAATATTTTGGATAGCCATGATATTTATATTCACTGTTATCTTTAGTGTATAATAATCATTAAATCACTAAATTATCGGTGCTGATATCAGCACAAAATATACAAATATTTTTATTTTTTGTTTTTGTAAATGTAAAAGGTCATTAGTATCTTACACAGTAAGATTAGGCTGTGGTGTGAATGTGATTTCTTAGGTGATAGAATTGGGGAAGGAATCAAACAGGTAGAAAGGAAAGAAGGAGGGAGAAGAAAATAATATTAATAGAAGTCAAGAATAGGGATCTCTCACCGTACGTCATCACTGCTCGTTTATTAATTTTCTTTTCTTTTCCTCCAAACGCCAAATCAAATCAATTACTGAGATCTTCTCTCTCAATAGCAATTCGCACTTCCTCTGGGCCCTCCACTTCACCAAGGTACGCTTCTCTCGTTCATCTCTTATTTCCGGTTATTGTCCTTTTTACCCTCAACACTGCTATTCTATTGTTTGTTCTTGTGTCTTTTCTCTCTGATTCGTATATTGATCTAAATTTGTGATGTTTTTGATAATCTTGTTTGACCATGGCGGAATTATTCGGATTGTTGAAGAAAGTTTTCTAACTTTCACAGCTCCCTGGATGAGCGCAATCCAGAGATTGGTATTGGGTTAGTAGATGAGATTTCATGTAACAAATCCTCTAAATCTTCTTACGAATAAACCACCTAATTTATTTTTAAAAAAAAATTGCGATGATTTCTCAAGTTGACTGTCACAATCCACGCCAAAGGCGTGGACTTAAAATAGTTTTTTTTTTTTTTTTGGTGGATTTGGATCCTGAAATAAAAGAGAGAGTTGAAATAAGAGAATAAGAGAGTGGAAGGAAGAGGATAAGAAGAAAAAATATTATATCTTAAACTCTAAATTTTAATCATACAAAATAGATTTTTATTTAATTCTCTCTCTTTTTTTATTTATTTTAGAGAATCTAAATATATTTTGTTGGGGTTCCAATAGCAAATTCCATTAAAATACTATAGAGTGTTTGGGGATAGGAAGGAAAAAGGAAGGAAAGAAATAGAAGGAAAAAGAAGAGAAAAGTAGAAAGTGTTAAGTAATGATTTTTATTTTTTTTATTTGAATTTTTAAAATTTTTTTAATTTATATTAATTAAAATTAATAACGAAAAAAAAGTTAAGAGAGTTAATTTTTTTTAATTTTAAGAATAAAACAAAATAATAAAAAAATTATTAAATTTTATTCCTTTCTTTTCTTTTACCCTCCGTTCTCTTCTTCCCAAAAGACCTTTAAAACTTCTACTTTTGGAGTGTTAAAAAGTGTTGTTAAAATCATACAATTTATCCTTTTAATTAAAAAATTTGACAAGAAACTTCTTAAACTTTTAAATTCGTGCAAAGTATCCCTTAAAATTATAATCTTGTGCATAATCCATTGAGATTTTCGTTTTTTTTTTTTTTGTTTACAATTTAGGCTTTATTTAATCTGGTATCGTGTCATTGTCTGAAATCATCAATTAATAATATAAGATTATAATTTTGTTCTCTTAAATTGAAGGAGAAGAGATCATCATGGGAAGCAATGCTCCAAATTGGGCTGACCAATGGGGAGGGGGTGGTTTTGGTGGTGAGGACGAGAATGACAATATAAAGAAGCGAAGCAATAGCAGCAGTGGCAGCAGCAAGAAGATAGCAGATGCGAAGGCAAAAGCATCAGCAGGAATGGGCAAAGCGAAAGCAGCTGCAATGGTTGGTGCAGAGAAAACCAAGGAAGCTGCAATAGTGGGTGCCATGAAGGTTAAGAGTGGCACCTCTGCAGGACTTAAATGGGTCAAGTCTCAATACCAGAAGAGGACTTCTTCCTCTAAGTGATTCACTCTCAACTTTCAGCTTCCCAGACTGAGTACAAACAGTAGTTTCATAGTTTTTTTCTTTTTTAGTAGCTTTCATAAACACACATTGTCGAACACCTTGTTCAGTTTTCAATTTTATTCTTTCGTTCAGTTGTTTTGTTTAGAGTTTATCTCAAGTTGATTGTGCCTTCTCATCTTTTTTATGTTTAATAATAGAATTTCCGAACGTGATGTACAAACAGCACTAATCAAATTGACCATTCCTTGAACACCCTTTGGTCTTATGAGTTCTTCAATTTTCAATATCAGTAAAGGTTTTGCATTCGTTTATCGAATGATGGCAAAATACGAACCAAATTGATAAGCTATATGACAAATGACGATATATTTATGGTTTTGGTAAAATTGAAATTATTAAAATCATATACAAATTGACCTTAATTCTCGAACAAGTTTTAGGATTCATAAAGATAGCCCATCAATCAGATTATAACACATTAAGAGAAATGGTTAAAGCGAGAATTTACAACTAAGCTAACTTCTTCCCATAGTTCATTCTTTTTGAAAGTTGTATTCACATGCTCACTGCTCGGAAACATTTCAGATCATCATCCCAAATGTGTTCTCTCCGCTGTAACTCATATACAGGAATCCGTCTTCATCCTTATGTTCTTCATAAACCGCAGACATGACAGCAGCTGCATCAACAGAAACCCACTGCTCAGATCGCAAAAACATCAAAATAACTACCATTCCAACAAAGAGTTAAGAAAAATCCCATTTATCTTACCAGTTGGCGGTAAAATGTTCTTGACAAAAATGAAGATGGCCTTCTCAGGGCTCAACTTGATTCTCTTTCTGACCACATACACAAACTGACCAACAGTCAAATCAGCGGGAACCAGATACCTACAGTGAATTATTTTATATACAATGAATAAAGAGGAAAATAAAATGAAACAGGATAGAGAGGGAGTAAATGTACGTAATCAGGATAGAAAAAAACATAATAGAACATATAACATTCAAATGATGGTCAATAGAATTCAATGCATTTGAGATTACTATTGACATTGGCAAAAGAAAACATAAACATGCCCACTTTCACCTACCAGAGGTATGATTTCCAAAACGACTTCTCTGCTTTATTTATCCCCTAATTAAAGATGCTTGTTCATAACCATTTTTTCTCTGATTTTAGCCAGTGGATTTAAACAGAATACTAATTTTTTTCATTTACAAGAAGGCTGGACAAAATTGAACTTCCCACCTTTGGTAGAATCAAAGATCAAATTTTTGTAGGAAACATGCTATGAAACTTTCATGAGGACAACTAATTAGAGAAGGATACATTAAGACTAATGCCAGGTAGAAACTATTAAGATCAGATTTGAAAACTAACTAAACTATCAACAGCTAAGCCTCTACCTGAAACCCTTCAGTCATTGTTGATCAAATAAAAGAGTTTGTAAAGCTTCTTGTATTGAACACCATGAGAAGGCTACCACATCAATTAACCTTACAGGGCAACTATAAATATGATTCAGCATAACAGTGATCCTTGTTCAATCCAAAGTCAATCAACAAGTCTGTTTTGTTATGTTAATTCTCATTCCTATCATACTACAATATTGAGAACAGAACAGAACAGAAAAAATTGACTTCTGCGTCTGTTTAACATGTTACAAATGAATCAAGAGCTTGTCAGTCACTTTTCTAAGCACCAGTTCAACCAAAAGAAATTAGAATCTATAAAGTTTGCAAGTTAGGAGCAATTAAGTTTAATACCACAACAAATATGAAAAAAGATCAAATACTCTTCAAAACCAGTTCCAGCTAAACCATGAGAACACTCTTCTGTAATGGCTCAAATCCAAACTAAACCAAAAGAAATTTGAATTTCAATGTAGAATGTAGTTATAGAAACAAAAGATAATACTTGAAGGGAAATTTAAGGTAATGCTACAGGCCAAGTTTTAAAGTTGCAAAAGAAAAAAGAAACTGACTTTTTCTTATCAATTTCAGGAACATCACTCTTTTCAGCCCTTTCAACAATCACCTACACCAAAAGATCAACCAAGTAATAAGCAAGAAGTGAGAATATAATGATATATGCACACAACTGAAATGAAATCTCACTGGTATTCTATCTGGATACTTTTCTCTGATGCGAGATGCTTCAGCCTGCCTCCTTTCTGGCACATAATATTTGCATAGTGAATACTGATTAGATGTTGGATGAAGAAGGGAAATAAAAGCTTTTGTGCAGTTAGGAATGGTGCTTAGTCGATACTAACAGCTTTTAGAAAGCTTAATGTGGATAAGGTCGTGATAACAAATAATTAAGAACACCGATAAATATAAAAAATGGAAATGGTATAAATCACGAATTAACAGCTAACCCCATGCGTGTTTACTTATAGCAGATAATAAGATTTAGATGCTATAACTTAGATCATGGTCCCGCCCAAAACTAATTGGAAAGAAAAAGACAAAAAAATCAGCATAAGGAAATTTGACCTGAATTGAATAAAATTTTCTATCTAATGGCGTTTAAAAATACAAATTTTGCCAAATCAAATTCGAACTTTGATACAGTTTAGATGATGATGAATCAGACCCAAATTTTCATATTTCAAAACCCAACTAGGAAATTACAAAGCCGATGTTTCATATTGGTCAGATTAAAAAAAAGAAAAAAATTGGATTTCTCGCATATGACTTCCTATGCAACAATCTAAACATAAAATGAAAATTAGAGGTACGTAAACAAAATACATAAATACATACCAAGGGGGTGCTCCATCTTGAATGAACTCTTAGCCATGGCAATAATTCTGCAAGAATGAAAATAGGTAAATACCTATTTACAGAGTTAGGGTTTGCTGTGGGTATGGCGATTGATCAACCAATCAAAAATTAATATAACAAAAAGAAATTAAACTTACAATATGAAAGGAAAACCAGATATTGCTTTCCAAATGAAAGAGAAGAATGAAGAAAAGAGAGAAAAGGTAATGTTCAGGAAACCTTGTTAATTGTTGATGCTCCGTTTTGTTCACGCTCTGGATTAGGGGACTCCGCTTTGCCTTCCTTTACGACATCGTTTGTTTGACAAATTATGAAATTAATAAATAAAACTAAGTTAGATTTTATTTTTTGTAGTAAGAATTAATTTTATAAGTCTATATAAATTTAATTTTGACTTCAAAATATACTTAGTCTAAAATTTAATTTTAAATTCTCTCAAAAATTATAATTAAAAAGTTTTGAAGAATTTTATTTAAGTTAAAATGTACAGTGCCTTTTTAGTACTGGTACCATATTAATTAAATTATTATTTTGCCTTTTGAAAGATAAATTCTGTTTTATTTTAACCTTTAAAATATTAAAATATATAATTTCATCTTTTAATAAATATTCTTTATGTTAATTATATAAATATTTTGTTATACATACTAATTACTATTTTAAGTTGCTATTAATGTAATGTTGTTTCAACATGCTAATTGTTATTTTGACTTGTTATAATTCTGTTTAAGTATCCATATAATTAATATAAAGACTATATTATTTAAAAAACATTGAAATTGAACATTTTACTATTTAAAAAGTAAATTAAAACAAAATATATCTTTAGAATCAAAAGAGTAATTTATTTTAAAATTTATATCCATCAACTCCATTACAATTTGTTTACCATTATGACCATTTGATTTTAATTTTCAAACAAATTTACCAATAGAGAGGCCAAGTTGCCGGAAATTTTTTGTCTATAGAGTTGATAAACAAATGTTAGAGTTAAAGCCAGGAATAAATTGTATAAACATCTAAAGCCTGAACGAAAACTTTTTTCATTTTCATTCTATATTTTTATTTTTAATATTTTAAAATTATATTTACTATGTAAAATTAAAATTTTGTAAATTAAACATGAAGTAAGATATAAGAATAATATTATATATAAGTCACCAAAATAAAAAAAATAAATCAACTTAGGCCAAAATAATTTCATATCATCGAGTTAATTAAAAATTGTACAAATTAATTCAAATTAATTATAAAACAATCATAATAATTGACCAACCGAGTTGGTATGGGTCCAAAACTATGCATGAAACAACAAAACTAAATGAACTCTTATTCTCTAAACTTATCCTAGTGTCATGCCCTACTAAATTATTGTTGTTTAAACATATCTAATGAAAAATTACAAAAAAATTAAAAAAATTAAATTATTAATTTTATCTAGGAAAAAAGAAGCTTGCTAGAAGAAACCAATTAGTAAGAAAAAAAAAATCAATTAATGGGACAAAAGACATTAAGGTGGGAATAGGAAAGTGATAAAATGCAGGGCTAAACCTGAGGCATATAGCTGTAACGTACCCAAGCAACCGGTCCAACACATAGATGTCGTGGGGTTTGTGGAAACGTGACACGCGTACGGCCCACGAAAGATGAGAAAATAAAACTCACGTAACATAACAACTAATGTAGCGATAGTGATGCACCCTAATCACTTCATAGCTGTTGATGAGAGCCAAGTGTTTGGGTGTTCCTTCATTTCACGTATCGTCACACTCTTCTCTAATTGACTCTTCATTTTTCCTTTGCTTCTCTCAACCTCACGCTTTATCACAGACAGTGAATACTCCATAATTAGTCTTTCACGCATGCTAGCTACCTAGCTACTTCAAATATCTGAGTCTGCACCTTTCTCTGTATATATAAACCTGTGGTGCACAACCCCTTTACATTATCATAATTAACTTCGAGCAAATTAAGGAACAATGGGTCGCTGCTACTACTCATCATCATCATCAACAAAACGTAAGGACGAAGATGAGGAATCAAGTGGGTGTGGGAGGAGATCATGCTTCGCATTGTTCAAAGAGTATAGGGGTAGGTTTTACATACTCAGGAAATGCATCCTTATCTTACTCTGCTGGCACAAGTATGGGTGAATTATACCATATATATTTTACTGTCTTTATTCGCATCAGTAAACAAATAAGAGAAATGTACGTACATATATATATGTTTAGAGATAAAAGGTACGTATTATGCATGCACAGACAGAGGTTTCGGCAAAGTCATGCTCAATTGTATTACCTACTGCTGTCTCATTCCCATGTATCTTTCTCATATGTATGAATCCAAAATATCAAGCATTATAATTAAGGCCTACTTTGTAATAATTAATATATATCCTTGTCATAATAATATGCTTGATGATTATTGTTCTTCTTTAATTTGCAGCATATATATATGAACTGATTTTCAATTGAAAAGAATAGTAAATTATGATATATAAATCCTCCCAATAAGTAATTAACAAATTAGTCACCGAATTTATAAGACTGTTCAATTAATTTTTAGTCTCTCTAAATTTTGAACATACATTAGTTAGTGTTTCAAGTTATTTAATCATTTTCTGTCACGTGTCCTATTTAAACTTAATTTGTTGACGTTAATATGTTTACATGGCTTGTTAAGGATTTTCTATTTGAAACTTATTTTATATTTGAAACTTACCGCTTTAAACAAATCAAAACAGAACAAATTTAAGATATTCACCATTTCATTTTCTTACCTTAATTTAAAGTTATAATAAGTGGCCCAAGAAATGACTAATTTGAAGCAAATTAAATATTTTAAGGGGTTAATTAACTTGTGTACTAATAAACATTCAAGAACTAAAACTAAATTAGTTTGTATAGTCATGGACTCAATTATTAGTTCACTATATATAATAACTAATTTATATTCCTAAATATATGGAGAGGAAATGAGGAATATTCTATAAATGCCCAAGAGCATGGGATACCCCCAACTTAGGTGGCCTCACCTGAGTCATACATATGATCCAATGGCTGTGGAACATTTACATGCCACTTGTTGAGAGGGACACCTTGAAATTTGGTAGAAATTTTAAGTTTTTGTCCCATATCTTTTGCTCTTTTATACATTAATATATGGGCTAAAAGTCGAAATTGGCCTTATCTAATTTCTAATTTTCTATTATTCTAGTGCTTTTTTCTTCTCCTTCCATGTGTCGTTATATTTTCTAAGCAAGAAGCAAATAGAATAAGAGAGCAGCAAAAGATTATAAGAAATAACATAAACAACACATGAAAGAAAGTTCCTTTTGAATTCATAGAAGTACATTTATTGTAAGGTTATTTGCATATGAGATGAATCAAAATTGATTAGGAGGCTATTTTGTAAATTTTCAAACTTTTGTATAAATTTCGTAATTCGAACTAACATATTACAATTTGTTTTTAATTAGTACTTGTGTGACCCATAGTTTAGACTCTTGTCTCATTTCTATTGGACCCTTATTTGAAGCATGACGTGCTCCATATTCACTTGGAATAACATCAAAGCTTGATCTTTCTTTTTTTTTTTTAAAATATTGCAAGCAAATATATAAGTAGAAGATGAATTCTTTTCCTATTTAACCAAAGAAATAAAAAATTCAACAATTGGACATGTTTAATTTCTTAAGGGAGATTCGGCTATTTCTACAAATAAACAAACACACCTAAACTTCTTCCAAGATCCTTTGATAAAAAAGCTAGCTTTCTATATGCATCAATTCCCTTTTTAGTACTCTCAAAAGGGTTTTGCGATTATGAGAAGTTTGTGCATGTTATTGTCATCTAATCACAGAATTCAATAATATAAATGGCAAAGTATACGTATAAATTATGTTAAAATATAGTAATTATAGATCTCTAAATTAAATACCTTTTTTACTAGTCACCAAAAAAAAATCACTTTTCCATGCTAGGAATGGTCCTATTGTACAATAGCAAACGTATTTTATGAAGTAGCAAAAAAATTGAGGTCTTGCTATTAAGCAAAAATGCTTCATGATCATCTGGTTTGGTCATTTCATTTTCCAATTCTAAAACCAACGAAACGTGAATAAAGGAAGCTAAAAGAAATCATAACTTGGCTAGTTTTGGTATGTATATAATTACTCGTTAATATGCCTACTGCTTAGCCATTATTCTACACTTTTTCCAAGAAAAGAATTGCAAGCATGCTATGCAGCAGCTAGGCATGTGAGTAAAACTACACAGAAAGATGCATCCGTTGCAAGCAAAAGCAAGTGAATCACTGAACCCACCAAGTGCTTTGTTCGTGAGAGAGGTTGGTTATGAAGAATATGATGACAATTGAGCAACAAAAACCAATTTCATAAAGCAAAGCTAGCTTCTTTCTTTCTCTTTATATATATATTCTTTTAAATTTTTTAAACTTCATATATCATCGTTTGATAAATAAATGCTGATGAACAGAACCAACATCCCTCTTCCTCTCCCCGATAATCCATAAATGCTCACATTAAAAGCTCCAGATTCGTGTGCTCTGAGCTTGGTCACGATTCCTGTACCACCTTAAATTAATATTCCAACTCCCTTAGTTGCTTGGTAGTTGAAAATTTAATGCAACTTCTTCAATGCTACCATCACCTGCCATGTTTCCTGCTCTCTTATGTTCTGCAATCTGCACAACTCTTCTTTAAAACTTCACACTTTCTCTATAGTTCTCTCTGTTTTGTCCACGAACTACTCCTCCCAATATGTCCACCTTCATATTGTGTTTCTTCTTTATTCATAGATCACTGTCATTGTCTTCCTTCTTCACTCTCCTATAATGGTATGTGAAATTTTCATCATTACTAGCACTTCCCACCCCAAAAAGACAAATGGCCCCTCTGAGTTTCAAGTTATTTTGATATACTTATTTGGTTACAATTATATATGTGTGTGAATCTGTTTTGAGAAGAAGGGTTCAATGTACGGGATATTGGTGCGGTTCAATAAGAAAGTAGTACTCAAAATGTTGGGAGCCCTGCTTTTTGATTGAGCCGTGCCAATATCACGTGCCACTGCTTCTCCTGACACCACAAAACCCTTCTTTTCTGTGCTCTTGACCTGCTTCTTTATTGAGAATTGCGGTATACTCTTTTTTTTTTTGTTTTATGGTATTTGTTTGATTTTTAGTCACAAATTCATTACAATGTTAATTGGTTTCCAAGTTTCATGCATGCAATGGATTCTTGTCGTTCACAATGGTCTTATGTTTCAGTGACTTGTGATGTTCTTCAAGCACTCTGTGTCTTGTCTTTTTCTTTCTCTACATATACAAGTATTTCTTAAAGTGAGGATAAATACTTCAGATAAAACAATTTTGAAGTCAACGATTTACAGAACAAATCCCTTCTCACTTACTTGACGTTTCTTCTTATAAGATATGAGTCTTTTTGTAAATTTTAAATTATATGCATATATTTTACATTTCATGGCCAGAGTCATCATGCTATTATGTTCTGCATTTTAAGGACAGAGGAAAAGTAAAGAATCACCCCCATTATCTCAACAATAATTTGTTTTGAATGATGTGGTAGATGAATCCTCTTGAGGGGTAGCGCCAATAGTAAATAAGGTGTGTATTGAGAATAAATTAGCTAAATAAAAACCACAATTTTTTTATTAATTTTTAAAAGCAACTCTTCTTTCAAACACTCTTTCTATTTTGGATAGTCCTGCTAATCTTGGGGAACTATTTGAAATTTCAGACAAAATCATTTTTTCCACATGTCCAATTTAAGGGGTAAAATTACTGTAAACAATTAAATGCTCGTATATTTACTGGAATACCATTTACACTCTGCTTTTACCTCAAGTAAACCTACCTAACTTGGCATTTGATGAGTTGCTGAGTTTCTTCAGAGCTGTACACTGGAGAAGTGAAGTTGCTTAAAGTTTACATTATAATATTACATATCATATAATCCTTATTGATTTTGTTTGCAGAACAAAGATTTGAGTACAATTTGTGGGACATAAGCAGTTGAGGATTCTTCAAGTTGCATGCTATTGCTATGGCGATCTCCCCTTATTTAATATTCCTTTCTGTACATGCCCTGCTACTTGCGGCAATAAATTTGTACCACCACAACCAATGAAAACCCCCATTTCTACTTATTTCCATTTCTGTACCTTCTTGTTGATCATAACATTATTTTATTCTATTTTGTTTTTCTTCGTTTGTTGGCTTGGCCCCACCTTCTACAGAGCTTAATCCCTAAAATACACGCCAAAAGTGGATTTTTAATGGTAATAATTTGAGCCTTTTATATAAATGAGGGTTCACAATTCAACACTAATATTATTTTCGATTGGTTTTTTAAGTCGGTCATTAGTTGTGCATTTTCCAACAACTTTAAGAATCACTCACAAAGCTGGCTTTATTGACTTGCATAACATGACCTGACAGAAAAAGTCCAAAGAACTCAAGGAAAAGGGAACTTTCTGTGAAGTTTGAAAGAAAAGAAAAAATTTATGTTTAATTTTTATATCTTTATTATTAAATTTTTTAAGTAAAAACTTATACGAATATAATTTATTTATTTTATAATTATTTTTTAAAAAAATTTTATATACTTTATTTTAATTATCATAGCAACAAATTTTAGCATGTTCTGAATGAGAATTCAACAAATTCAAAGATCTTGGCTTTCCATTTTCTGTCATGCAAGGATCCCAGATCCATGTGATGCATTGTTACAAGGTTGCTGCAGATATCTTTGCTTCAATTGAAGAAGCCCGGCATGCAAATACAATAGGTAAGAAGATATGGAGATTAATACTTTAAAGGCTTCTACATTGATGGAAAAACCATCTGACAAGATGATGAAAGGTTTCCACATCGCCAAACAGAGAAAACAGATTTAGACACAAGGAAGGGCAGCAACAGCCCCCCAAAGATATGTTATATTTATTAGGATCTTGATAAGCCCTGAACTATTAACATACAGAGTGGCCCCTCAAGCATCAAAGAATGGGTGATGAGTGGTGACTATCTCATGCTTCCTCTTCTGGCAGCTACCATGGTCAATCTCCTCTATTAAAATGCAGAATGTCCATGGGACAAGCCCTCTTCCTCTCTTTCTCCTACTTTCTTGTGTAAGATGATATTTTACTCACAAAATTATAGAAAATCAAAAAAATAAAATCTTGCAGCCATGACTCATAGCTGTAGTAATAATCTTCCTGAATTAGGAAGAACTCCAAGTTGTCTCCTAGAAAGAGGCACCCCACAAAGCCTTCTCGCCTTCTCCACACCGCCTATGAACCTCTTTGATCCTTTCAGCGGACCTGCAAATTCCACTGCAGCTCCAATCAAATGAAGCAACACATACGTTGCCAGCCTGTGCCTTCCATTCACAGTCTGCAAATGTAACCAACTCAACAATTCAAAGCTCTGTAGTGCCCATAATCCATAAGCCAAATAAATAATGATGTGATCCTTATCATTTGCAGACAAAAGTAAATTGTAACTAAAAAAAAAAAAATCTTCACCTGGCGGAGTGCCACAGCAAAGTCTCCGGTCATCTATGTGCTCCACATCAAGTCCAATAAACCAAGCTCCTAGTGAGACATCCTCATTAGCATACTTGTGAAGAACTTGCCTGAGATAAACATATACATAAGCTATCAAATGGCAGGAATTTTACCACCCTCCAGATAAAAAATTTGATTTCATTTACTCTTTCTTTTTTTTTTTTCTCCTCTCACAAGTGATGAGAAGTAGGACTTACTGGTTAATTGATATATATGTAGCCAAATCTTTTGAAATGGCATACAACTGTCCCGTGGCATGACGGAAGTATTTGTTTCCAGTCTCACCAAATTTCCAATATTCAGGTTCATGGTACCTTACACCTCTGCAATTAACCAGACAGGTTAGAAGCAAGAAATGGAAGCAATTTCTTTCCTCAACTAAAGGAAGATAAAAAGAAAATTAATCTCACTTTTGAGAAAGGACAGGCCCAGATTTCATGCATCCAATGTATATCCGTGGTTTTGATCGATGTCTAATTAAAGTTTCTCCTAGTGTTCCTGAAACAGATTGCATAGAACATGTAAATATTAGGTCAAACCAAACTGATGCAGGCATACAAGGGAAACATGAAGCTATGTTCATCAGGAACAGATCTTATAGGTTTATGAAGGAATATTTATATGCTTAGTAGGTGAACATGTTCAATCAGCCAAAAGCTCCAATTGTTGTCTTTCCACCCGTAATTCCCAAACCTAAAGAGAAAAAAAATAACAAAATATAAAGCCAGGTTGTCACAGCTTGAAGTTTATATACCTATATTTACATGAACGTCATCATCAACCTTGACGTAGAAGTCTGCATCCCATAATTTAACAGCAGTAGCAAAGTATGTCTTTGTCTTCGCTGACAATTCAAGGTATCCTTCAACATGGTCCTGCAGAAACAAAGGACATAGATTTGTAAACTTGTGTGTGTTTTTCTCGCTTGAAAATGACATAGATGAAACTATAACCATCTTGTCAAGTGATTCTAATAGTAGAACAAAAATGAGAGAACTGGAGTATGGATGGGAAGCAGCAATGAGACAAAAAGGGGCATAATCAATACCAGCCTCAGGAAATCTCCATGCTTGTTGTCCTCTGCTTCAATGGCTCTGTCTAGGATACCACCAGAAGTAGCACTAGATAAAGAAGGGGAAAAACTATTTAAAATTTATTATTCATTCGGTATACTTTATGACTAATATAACGATGGTTTATTTTAACCATGAGCGGACATCAAATATATTGGAATTGCACAAGTAGCAGACATAGATAATGATGATTAACAAACTAGAACTCCTAAGAATAAATTCAGCCTGAGGAAAGTCTTTTTTTCTAGCATGTCCAACTGAGCTTGAAACAAAAACATGAAGTAGTCGCTAATCATCATGCAACAAGATTATAAAGGTATAATAGCTACCTGTGACCAATCACAAAGCGTACGATAATGCCCTTCTCTTCCTCAAGCTTCTTTCTTTTTTCACCTATTCTCCAGATTGTCACAAAACCAATCATCAGAACCCACTCCCAATAAGGTGTACAGAATTATATGAGGAAAAGAAGGGAAGAAAAAAAAAAAAAAAGCATAAAGGAAATATTATGAAGCAGGGATTGAATTATGAACCTTGCAGCATCCAGGTAGCACGAACTGAGTCTCTTCTTTTCCTGCTGCTAAAAGCAGTATTTATTCCTATGACCATTAGGTACCTTCTCTTAACAGGTGATTCAGATTTGGGCATCTTAAGATCTTCTGGTACAGGAGCACCACTTCTGATAGATTCCTGAGCTGCTCTTGCAGCAGCTAATTCCATCTCCAAGTTTGAAATTGTCTTATCCAAAGTTCTACGTTCAATGAATCCCAATAAGTTTGGCAAGTGAAATGAGTAATTTAAATTCAGACTTAAAAATAGCATCATGATATTTAACTTACTGTATGGCATTATGAGTCTTGGAAACTTCCTGATAAATATCTTTAGCTTCGCGCTTCACTTCCTTCTCTTGCAACTATTGGGACACCAACAGATATAAATTTATATATTTTAGAAGATAAATAAAAACGACATGATGATTGAAACTATACATGCTTCGAGAGGAAATGGCCAAAAGGGCAGGTATAAAGTAAACCTATTTTCCCTCCAAGCAAGTCTAGCCTGAGTGTAATATAATGATTAAGTAGGGAAACCCAAAGTGAAGCTTATATGCTTACAATTCTCGAATGACAACCCTCAGAAACCACATTCAATTTTTCAGCTTCCATAGCCGTTGTCCTTGCAAGTCCTTTAGGTTCAGGAATAGTCCACATCCTGCAACACATACATTTCTGATCAGAGAAACTATCTCACAAACCAATTGCCATGGAAATATTTTCAACGTTTAATCTGATGTAATAAAGTATAGCTGCAAGACCTTCCCAGAAGATATTAAGTTTTCTTATAACTTTTAGCTACATACAAAAAATTAAAACACCTCCAAATGGGTTGGACAATGCTTGATAAATGACGAGGCAGATAAAAAAATTAAAAACATCTTTTAAGACAATAAATCTTAATTGACGGCTTCAGTTACAACTAACCCAGGATAAACTTAAATTTCCAATTAATTATCAGACGTCTTCTTCCTCATTGAGGAAATTGGGGGAATAGTAGATGGCGGATGATACGAAGATACGTGCGGTAATTTAACTCTCTTTTTTTTTGGTGAAATAGTGGATGGTGGAGAATATGAACAGAGCTGTTGGACCAGCGTTGACTGGTCATTGTAGACAAGTACCAAAGGATTGGCATCTCAAAACCAAACTTGACATGGCCTATATCATTCATGACAATCGAATTCAGATCTATCTCTCTTCTGCTATGAATTGTGGTGGACCTGTGATAATTGATAAGCATAAAAGGCAGAAATGACTCCGAATTCAAATTTTTTTAATATAAAAAACTGAATACATATTAATTGGAACATCTTAAAATCAAGATCGTTCGAATTAGAAATATCCAGAACTCTGAAGTCTGGTAAGTCAATGAATTAAACACTTGGAAAATCAGTAACCAATGAATTATAAAATGGCAGTATTATGAAGGTCTGAGAACACAAATCATAGGATAAACGGTCCTCAGAAGACTTAGAAATCCATGAAATCATTAGTTGAACCCGATTTTCAGAAACAGATTTAGAGAAGTTAGAGACAAATTCAATCGCAATAAATAAATAAATAAATAAATAAAATAACACAGAATCTAGAGAAGTTAGAGACCTATTGGTGAAGATCATCCCAGCACAGAAGCTCGACAGACACAGGAAAAGAGCCCATCTCTGTGATACAACGCTTTTAGAAGACTGCTCTCCTCTGCATTTCCAAGTCATTTTTTTTGCACATTATCTTCCAACTTGAAGCTCAATAGACAAAAGCCATGCGCAATACAGGGTCGAGTCACCAACCAAATAGAAGAAACTCGAACAGAGCAATCAAAAGCGCATCAAAGAAAGCAATATAAAAGCGAGATCCTGAGGAAGAAGAAGAAGAAGAAGATACGGGAAGAGAAGGAGAGACAGAAAGAGAAAGAATCAGAAGAGAAGAGAGTGAGATAGAGGTGGTCTCTGTTTTAATCTTGTTGTTTGTTCCTTGCTTAAAGCTTGGCTTGGCTTTGGCTTAGCGTTCTGCTTTGTGCTTTCTCTCTCTAACTCTGTCTTTCTCTTTCTTTTTCTCTCTCTTCGCAGGTAAGGGACGTTGAACACAAGTGAGTAGACTCACTAACCGCTCTCTCTTATATTTCCATATTACCAAACTGTCCTTGTCTCACCATCCATCATTTAATGATCACCTCTAACAGTTTATTGTAATGACATTAATATCCTTCTTCTTATTTCATATTTTGGAATATGTCTTCACACAACGTGTCCATCTCCCATCTTCTCTTCTCACTTGCTGTCTCCTTCACGCCCCTATTTTTTCTTTCTTTTTCTTTTGTAGTGCTTAGTGAATGTTTTGTTTAGGAATTATACAAATAGTTCCAAAAATTTTTTGGATCATTTGTGATTTAGAGTCATGCAGTTTTTAAAAATTATTTTTTATTTTTTAAAAAATTTTAGATTACTGTTTTTGACTAAGAATAAAAAAAATAATATATATGATTTAAGAAAAAAATATAAAAAATTAAAAGATGTTTTGGATTTTAATTTTTTAAAATATAAAAATTAAGTTTTTTATTAATATCATGTATATAAATATATAAAAAGAATATTAATATAAATTCTGAGAAATAATTTTATAAAATATATAATTTTAAAAAATAAAAATAAATGGCATTCAAACAAACACTTAATGTCTTTATTTCTCCGTGAACCTTGATACATTACCTTGTTTATAAGTAATCAATAATCTACTATGAGATAACACCTCCATGATCATAATTAATTAATTTAGTGAAAAAATGAAAAATAAAATTAATTAAGTAATAGTTGAGGGAGTATTTTTTAAAATTAAAAAGTATTTATAATTAGTTCCTACTTAAATGTTTTCTTAATTTTTGGGTTGCCCTATATGGCTCTTTAAAGAAATTCAATTATATGATAATAAATGGTAAAAAAAAATTACTTATTATAATTTTATAAAAAATTTAAAACAAAAACTTAAAAGATGTTCTTGGTTTTTTCCTTGCTTTTTTTTTTAAAAAATAATAACCTAACTTTATACTTGAGAGGGATATGTATATCTATTCAAGAAATTGTATATCTTTTTTGAAATTTTTGGATAAAAGGTTGATATGGATAGAGTAAAGAAATAAAGAAGGAGAGTGACACCTCTAGAAAGTCTCCCACGTTGCAGACTTGGGGGTAGGAAAGTCAAGTGCCCTCCAATTTCATTTATTTATTAACTTCAACAATAAGAAGTCCAAGAAGACGGAAAGAATTAAAAAAATAAAAATAAAATAATGGAATTATTAGATGAGACTTGGACTAGGGTTTAAATTTGAGTGCAAAACAGGAATGGAATCGATGACAGACAAGCACTGCATGAGGGCAGAGTTGGCTATAAATATAATTTACTTATTCTCATTGGTTTCAAACATTAAGGAATCTTATCTCCACGCTAATTCTTAATTAACAATTAAAATTTTAGTAAATTATACTTTTTTTTATTGAGAGTCAACATTACATTTCCCTTTCTTCTCTTTTAAAAATTTACATTACTTTTTTTAAAAATATTAAAAAATTTATAATTTCACTAAGTTTAATTAAAATATTATTTATGACATTATTAATTTTTTTAAATATTATAATTTATTATAAAATATATTTTTAAATATTATAGTATTTATTATTATTATTTATTTTGAGTTTAAAATAATTATTTTATTTTATTTTAATTTTACAAAATATTTTTTATATTAATCAAATATATATTTCATTATATAAATAATAAACATCAATATTATTTGATTAAAATAGATAAAATTTTAAATTTTATCATCCTAATAAAAGGTGAAGTATAATTTTTTAAAATAGAGAATACAAGAGTATAATTTTAACCTCTTTAAAAAAAGAATATAATTTATTCTTAAAATTTTGCTAACAAGTATTTTTATATAGACGTTATTAAAGTTTATTAATTGATAGAACATTTGAAATTAAAAAAAAAAAAGTTAAAAAAATGATAAATTTTAATATCTAAAATTTTCAGTGAAACTTTAAGCAGAACTATCACAGGACATTGGTCTTTTAAACTCGGATAATTATAATTACCCTAGCTAAGTCAAGTTAATTATTCTTCTTTAACTAATGCACAAGGCTAATCATGGTGTTAGGTACAGAGTTCGATCAATTTCTTTTCTAACATGATTTTGTTTGTGTAATTTCGTCAGATATAATATATGTTTCATATATAGATATAATTACAGAGCTTATGTGTGTGTGTCTATATATATATATATATATATATATATATTACCAGCTTGCAATTAAAATGTCTCTCTGTTCGAGTTCGTTTTTAGTTAAGTTTTAATATTAAAACCCCATGATTCCATCCAAGAATGTGATGTCATTATCTGTTAATACAAGTTTGTTTTTTTGAAAAAATAAAGCAAGTTGTTTCAGAAAATATAATTATTTCATTACTATGCACAAAGGAATATTGATTTTCTTTAACTTAGAGGATATAGGTGGTGGCGGTATTAATTAGTTAATTAATCAGGTTCTTATTCTATTAGAGTATTTATAGACAAGTTTTTTAATTGATTATTATGAATTTCGACATTAAATTCAAAGTTATTATTATGTTAATTAACTTTAGAGTATCATTTGTTGGAAGTCATATGTGTTGTCTTTTTTCTTTTTTCTTTTTTAACTCGTATCTCATAACACTTGATAAAATTTTATTGATTGATTGATAAATTTTGTGAATAATAATTTTTTAATAAATTTTAAATTATTAAATATTTTATTAATCAATTAAAAAAATCTTAATTAGTGTCCTAATGGTACTAATTTTTTTATATATAGATAAATTTCTTCATCAAACTAACGCCTCAACTATATTATGAATAAAATTTTGTCAATTAATAAATGAGAGGTCATATAATAATTAATTCATGATTTTAATTTATCCAAATAATATTTTCTCTCAAAAGAATGTTGCTTTAAATAATTTTTTAGACAAAATAAGGTTATTCGAGACAATTAATTTTTCAAAGTTTTCTTGACGACTATTTTTTGAGATAGTGCAGGTTATGAATTAAGAGTCATGTAAACTTCTATTCATTAATTAGGTGAGACTGTTTAAGGGGAAATATCATTTTCATTAAAACTATTTTTTCAAAACTAAATTGCAATACTTAATAAGATTAATTAAGAAAAAAATTATTTTATTAAGACCTTTTAATAAGAAGATCAAGAGCACTTTTTAATATTGTTTCCAATTATTTTACACAATATTAAGTTTTATATATTTCTTTTAGAATCTTTTAAAGTTTTACACTTTTTTATAAAAGACATTAATTATCAACCAAATTAATTAACCAATTTGTATGAAGAAGATTGAATTAAAATATGATTTAGCATTACCAAAGAGTAATTAATGCATTGATTAAGTTTAAAATATGAATAATTGCCATTATCTTTATTTTGAGACATATTTTAAAATTAAAATAATTATATCTCAAAATCTAAAAGCAATTATCATGTCTTATTTTATATAACTTATAAATGACTAAATTAATATTATAGTTTCTAAAACATCATTTTTTTCTTTTAATTTAGTTGTGTAAAAGTAAAATTTATCAATATATTTTAAAAAATATATTCCTTTTTCAATTTAATTATTTAAAAATAAGCATTTCAATTTAATTCATAAAATGATCCCTTCGATAGCATTTTGTAACTTACTAGCTATATTGCATTGAAACATAGCTCTAATACAAGAACAATGCAGTTTTTGGGTTAATTAAAAATGGATATGAAAATTCATATAATTAGTAACGACTATGTAATATTTATTTTTACTTAATAAATATATTACTTTAATTAAAAAATAAGACTTACGTGATTAAATTTAGTAACATTATCTTAAAAAATAAATTAAAAAAATTATAATTTTTTAAAATTAAATTGAGAAGCTTTAGTTAAAAAATAAATTAAAATATTATTCGAAACTAATTCATTAATTTGGTGTCGTTCCTAAATATTCTGAGCCAACTAAAAAGTTGTTCATTTGAAGTATTAATGGAAGGAAAATATTTTCGCTAATTTGAATTCATCAAATTTTATATAAACTCTTGACATATTAGTAATTGATTAGATAAAATTAAAAATAATATAATTTAAAAAATAATTTAAATTTTTTATAACTGTCAATTTTAACTACATGTATATTTTTTCTACTAAACTCTTAATGTAATGAATTCATTTATAATTTTTATGAACTCCAATTTAATTTTAAAATTTTAAAATATAATATAAACAATAATTATTATATTTTAAAATAATAAAAAATTATTTAATCTCTCACTCTTGTAATTTTTTATTATTTTTATTTTTTATTATCTCCTTAATCATATATATTATTTAATATTTTATATTATATATTATATATTATATAATTTTAAAAATTAATATAATATAAATAAGTAGTCTTAATACAAAGCATCTGTACCAAATAGTCGGTTAGTGCACGTGACCGGATCTAAGCACGTGCAACGTGGAACACTCCAATTGGATGGAACCCCCTCTTCCACATCAGTCATGTGATCCTCGAATATGACTGGCCCACATCACGAGGATCAACACGTGTCATGATTCCGTGAGTTTCGCAAAAATCTGACGTGTCCTCGGCCAATAAAAAGGACTTCTCAATTGTTTAAGAAGGGCAATTTCGTCATTTAGTTATCTTGTCAAAATGGAATCGTACTTAGGCGCTCCTCAAGTATTGGGATAATTGTTCTCGAAAACATGCCCTCTGAGCTTTTGGTCTAATTTAATGTTAATGTTAGAGTTTATAGATTTACCAAAATCCAACATATCAATAATAAATAATGATTATTTAAAAAATAATATATATATATATATATATAGACACACACACAAACAATATATATAAAAACTTGAACTAATTTGGTATTGGTTATTTCTCTCATGTGCTTTTTTATATATTTATTATCAATTCTTTTAAAAAAAATTAATATGTATATTATTTATACAATTTATATCTTTTATAATTAATTTTTTAAAATTTTTATTTTTTTATTTTAATTAAAAAAATTTATAATAAAAATATAAAAAATTACATAAGTTTAGTTTTTATAAA
Source organism: Senna siamea (assembly GCA_031216115.1). NCBI lineage: Eukaryota > Viridiplantae > Streptophyta > Magnoliopsida > Fabales > Fabaceae > Senna > Senna siamea. Next base: position 20,579,056 of record CM062356.1, read on the forward strand.
ATTAAAAAAAATTAAATTTTTTTTAAAGTAAGAGAGTAGCTTCATTATCCTTTTTTCCATAACAATTATATATTTTAAGTTTGAATTCATGTAATCTCTCATCTAATTTTTTAAAAATATTTAGGGCAACAGTGGTCTCACCCTATAAAAAAAAATATAAGTTTAAATTTTGAGACGCTAGACTTTATCTTGATGCTTTTGATATAATAAATATTAGTTTTAAATCTAATGTAACTTAAAAATATTTTAAATTTTTACAAAAAAAAAGTATTTAATAAATTTGAAAACTTGCCCTAATTTTTTTATTAAGGTGTCATCTTTTTTAACTAAATATTTTTGGGTGAAAAAATTTTTGTTAGAGGTTTATTAATATAAAAAAGTTTGAATTTAGAATTTTGAGTAACATGAAGATATATTTAAAGTGAGAGTATATTTTTTAAAAAAAAAACTAAAAATATGGAATTAATGATTACACATATGAAACTCTGATATGAGATTATGGGCATGCATGTGGTGCAAAGCATGAAAGCACGTTAAGAAGAAGAAATGCGAGTGTAGATAAATGAGCAACTCCACGTGTTCCCATGATTCAAAAAACTAGGTTGAATACAGGCTTCACATGTCATGTATTAATAGGTGCTGTTGTCTCAGGCAACATTTTCATAATTTAAGATCATATATACATTTTTATTTATTTATTTATTTCTGAAACCTCTAACCATCTTATAATTTCACCTGCTCTCTTGCACATGCACATGCGTCCTTCATATATAAGACATTAATTCCAGCTTGTTTATTATGGCTCAGAGGAAAAAAGAAAAATAAAAACACAAGTAAAGTATCTTTGTGTCTGTGCACCCTTGTGAAGTTAAAATTTTATAATTAAGATAAAGTTAATTAGCATTAATTTTAATGGATAGGGAGCCATATAATTTATGTTGTATACTAAACTAAATTAATGATGATTAGATATATGAAAAACATCATGTGTTAGTGTTACTGTTACATGTAACATGACATGAAATATTCATGTGAGCTCACATACTAATTATCCACTTAAATCAATTTATTTGCTGCTAATTAATGCAAGTTATAAAAAATTATGCTATTATCTTTCTCATGAGTATTATAGAAAAGGGTTTTTCTGTTCACAAAAAAAGAAAGAAAGGGTTTTTTGCTAATTAAAACATTAATTAAAGTTTTTTAATGAGTTAATATAGCATTTAATAATTTAAAATTTATAAAAAAAATAACAATAATAATAATTTTTAATGTCTTTATCAACCAATCATATGAAACTAATAACACATATATTAAGATACTGATTAGCAAAACTTATAAAAATAGATTACGCCAGCCCTTTTTTCTTTATGGAAAGGAAAAAGAAGGACTGCTTTCTCTATAACATTAATACCATCTGCTTAATTCATAATTTTTCCATTTAGTTACAAATTTTTTACTTTTATGATCCCTTTTTAATCAAATAAAAGGATACAAATTTAGAACCCGACAAAATTGTGCAAAATAAAATTAAATCCTCTATATAGTTGGAATTTTGATGAAAAGTCATTTAATTTATATATTTATTCTTATTATTATTCTTTACATTAGGAATATTGTTAGGCCAATAAACTGAGAATATGTTTTTTTTATGGACAATTTGTTTGGCGCAATTATATTAGCCTAATATACATTTAAAAGAATAAACTCTTGTGATTAAATAGTAGATCCCTACAATATGAATTAGAGGAAGAAGAAATTAAGGATGAACATGCTATACTATTTATTATGGTGTAAAATCAGCACATCAACATGATCATATATATTCAAATGGATATCAATAGAGTTGGATCTAATAAAAAAAATTAATTTATCAAAACATGATAAATTAAGATTTAAATTCTTATTTAGAGATGTATTTATATTTAATATTTAATAATGCTTCAATAAAAATTGTCTCTAATAAAAAAATAACTATAAAAAATAAAAAATATTATTATTTTAGACTCAAAAAAATGATATTGATAAAGAAACTTCACCTATATAATGGCTAGTTAGATTACTATTTGCATGACATGAATTTTCTACAAACCAAAATTAATGGTGTTCTCATATACGTGCGTGGCAAACAATGTCTCCCTCCATATCTATAGTAGACTTTGTATTTAGCACTTACAAAAGGGCTTAAAAGAGAGTGGGGTCTAATGGTTTGTTTGTTATTACATGTAAGGACGAGAATTAAATGTGAAATTCCAAAGGAAGAGACAAACATTTCATGAAAAAATTTTAAGCAATTAATGGCTGCTCAATGTATAGACGAGAGTGATTCGACATCTACCTCTATATATATAGCCACTTGAAAAAAACAGTAACAAATTAAGCGATCAACTGAAGAGGCTTCTCAAGTCTCAACCCCATTATGGGGAATTAATTAAAAAGTTGTTCTCACTAAGGTGAGAAAAATAATAATAAAATGAAAGGCAGTAGAAAGGTAAATTACTCTATATATATATATATATATATATATATATATATTTCTCTTGAGATATGCTTAATTTAGTCTTATATTTTTCTTCTCCTATTTCAAGAACATACACAAAATTCATTTGAAATAAACAAATAGTATTATTTTTTTATTAAAAAGATGTATTTTTAATGTCATTTCAATGTTATTTATTTTGTGTTAAAAATCAAATGTATATTTAATACTCTTAGAATAGCATGGAATTGGTCAAAGAGAGAGATGGAAGGTTTACAATTAGTTGCTTGGAACAGATTCTTGGTGACTTTAAAGTAACACCCTTAGCTTCAATCTTCATTCTCCTCTTGAAGCAAACCAAAGCTGCCATTGCACGAGACCTAAGTGTGTGTGGGTTCCTTTGTGCATCACATTGCTTTATCAAACAACCTTAAATGGCTTGGCTCATACTCACAATTCTTCTTCTTCTTTGTAATCTTTCTCTACAAGCAAAACCCATCTGGCTCTGTTTATTATTATTATGAACCCACTTAAAATTTCAAAATCAAAATCAAAATCAAAGCAAAAGGCGTTCAATCGTCGTCAAGATACCCCACAATGAACAGTCAAAAGGGGTTTTGTTCTTTAAAGAACTTGCCAATTTGTTACTTTAATTAGGGCCACCATTCTTCCACACTCAACAGTACTAAATGACACTTTTTTAAGCCAAAATTGAGCTTATGATTAGGGCATCATTGTCCACATTCCTCTAATCACATTTTTACCTTTTTAACAAGTGGAAATCAATGATGCTACCCAAACCTAGATGCATGAGTTATATATAGCTCTTGGGGCTAAGGGTATACACCTCCTTGTGCCATCATCAATCAATCTTCATAAAGAATAGAACCCTGCTTTTTCTAAGATTTGCTAATTATTCTAAAAACATAAAGTAACCCAAGTGGCATGACTGCTTTCATAGGTTAACTTTCATGGACCAAACAAAAAGATGTATCTAACCTAACCCCTAGATAATTCCCATAGTACTACTTTATGCAATATGTATAGAATTAGTTCAACTAAATCAACCTACCCATATATTAACACAAAGGAAAAACTAGTGTTTATGATGAGTAAATTATTCTCTCTACAAATTTCTCCTTTTTTTTGTGGTCTTATGTCTTCAATCTTTTGTAATAGATTATTGAGTAAATTATTGTTTTAATTTTTAAAAAATACATTTTGTTTCAATTCAATTCCTAAAATATCAAACTTATCAATTTCATCATTTAAAAAATATTTCTTAACAAAATTTAATCTCTATGTTATTTATATGAATGTCTAGTTGATAGAAAATTTGATTTAACTCTAATGATTAATGATATGTGATAGTTAAATACTAAATATGATGTCTAATCAATTTTTATAAAATAATCTAAGTAGCTTTAATAAAACGCAATTGTTTTACGTCATGACTAAATGTCTTGTTTTAATTTTACACCCAACTTTTCTATCATGAATCATCACCTTCTGGCATTTTGGTGTCTTAACGACATCGTTCTGGGTACATCAACTCAAACACCGTTTATGCCATGTACATAATTTTGTTAACATTACGTTATTAATATACTAACATAGGGATTAGATTGATTGAATTCTTTTTTAAGAGGACTGAATAATTTTGATCATTTGATAATTAAATTAAGACAAAAAATATTTTTTTAAAGACCAAAATAATATTTCATTATTAATTAATGGGCGAGAGAGTTGGATGAAGTATTTACTAGTTGTCCAAGAGATGTAATTTTTTTAAATTAGATCTCCTATTATTTAAATTTGGTGTTATCTTTATTATTAGTTATTTTTTTTAGAGTTTAAACGTACAATTTAAATATAAATAAAAAAATAAAAAATGCTAAAATTTGACGTAATATACAAAACAATAGAGACAACATTAAATTTAAAGAGCAAGATGTAATTTATAATTTTTCATTTCTTATCATACGTGTTTCTCATTTCTAAATAGAGACAAAGCATGCCCCTTACCTTCAGTGCCTAAAAATTATCAATATAATATAATATTATCTGACAAACCTACCCGTGAAGGGCAAAGTGACCCACAGTCCTTATACAATTTGGGCCTTTCATAAATGACACTAATGAATGCCCTTATCAAGTGGCCTATTCCTCCTCCCACTGTCTACAAGCCACTACACCATTTTGGTCAGTTTGGGATAGAGAAATGGGAAGACCCTTCCCATTCCATCAGTATCACAATTCAATTCAAGCCACCACCACATTTGATTCTAGGGCAGTGTCCTAGTTGAGAGCAGGACCACAATTGATTCTGAAATGCATATTTCTTACAGTTAGGGGCAGTAAATAATCTTAGTCTCTTACTCGCTTTAAATTAAATGGAGAAGTAAGAAATATTTTTAATTAAGAAGTGAGTAAAAAGTAATGTCATTATCAATCACTAGCATGAAAGTATTGAGCAATTTTCAGAATGACCTTCACCCTTTTGGCAACCACACGCATTTCTTTTTTCAAGCATTCTATGGGAAACAAAACACTTCTATAATTGACCAAATCAATTCTCAGCTCATAATGTACAAACACTTCTGCAACCAAAAAAAATGTAGACTTGAATGATATATATACCTCAATTGTCTATATTAATTTTTTTTACTCGTTAATTTTTTTAGCATATACATTTGTTTTTTTTAATAGGAAGTAAAATAAATTTTAGGAATTAAATTGTATAAGACATATATATATTCAGTTTTTGAAATATAATAATTATTATAATTTTAAAATAATAAATTAAATAATAAAAGTTATTTAATTTACTTATCTCTTGTAATTTTTTAATATTTTTATTTTTTCTCTTACATGTCTTCACATATTATATTTTATATTATAAAATATATTATTTTATAAGACTTTTGACAAAAAGGGCTTAGCTCCAATATAAATATTAAGTGTTCAAATTCTCTGTATTTAAAAAATGTTGCATTTATTTATATTTAATAAATTGTACATTTCTCTGCATTAAAAAAATTTAAAAAAAAAATTTAATCCTTAATCTATTTAAGATTAGTTTCATTTCTCTTTTAATGAATTTTAATGGAGAAAGCAACCCAATAAATGATGAGTAAATTACATTGATTTTTCCTAAAATTGATCTCAATTAAACTTATTAGTTATTACTCTTGGCTTGAAAAGTTATATTTATCATCTAATTTATTTTTGGTAAATAAAGGTAATTTTTTTATGCAAAATAAAATTAATTTTATTTCTAATATAACAATAAATTAAATTAAATTTACACTAAATTTTAACTTAAATTTTTTAATATAACAATAAATACTATTAAATTTTTTTATTTTTAAAATGAACACATAAAATATAAAATATTTATTTTATTAATAAAAATTAAATTAAAAAAAGGCTTGCATAGTATTATATTAAATTAAACTCAGTTTTTTAAAAAAGGAATATTAAAAATAATTTTAGCATGGGAAGTGTAAAGTTACTCATAAATGCTTTACCAATCATTCAATTCATCACGCTCAAAGCTTCAACTTTGTTGAGAAGTGGGCATGTGGCGACAAACAAGAGAAGAAGACATATGCCGACAAACAAGAAGGAAAGCGCTTTCTCATCGCTAATCTCGTAAAGCTTCCTAACCCAAAGACTCATACTTACTGTTCTTTTGAAAGTGACATTTCTAATATCTTATACAAATTGACACAATTCACATCTTCATCATCGTTCCGTGCTTAGTATAAGAATTAAGAGGTCATACTCAGATTTTTCACTCACTGTCAAGTCAAATGCCGATGGCTTATGGCTTCCAGCTCTAAAATCAACTCTACAAGGAGGCACTAAAAAAAAATAAAGCTTCTTTGAAATTATTTAAATTTATTATGTGGAATTTTAATGCCCATATAACGTTGCCGGAAATTCTCATAAGCTGTCTGCAAGAAAAGAAGAAAAAAGTAAAGATAAGTGTGACCCATGATCTATAAAAAAAAATATCAAAATAAAAAAAAGGAGCAATTTTCTTTTCTTTTTTGGCTTTTTCATCGTTTATGTACTAGTTGCTTTTCAAAATGACCTCATTTATGGCTATCAAATACGCATGATAATGTTTCTGGACAGGTTTTCATCATTCCAGAAAATCCATCAAGGTTCTTCAACATTCTTTGATGGAGTCTCCAGCAAGAGAAGGGAAATATGTATATAAAGAAAATTAAGGCAAATACCTGAAAGGAGAGGCAAAACTGACGGTTTTAGAAATGAATTGGAGCATAGTGCTTATGTTAATGTTGTAATCAATCAACTATGCCATTGCAATACATTAACCAATCCAAGGGCTGTGGTGGTCGAATCTTTCAACACAATTATCACAGATTGCACAATGACAAGTTCTGGTTAGATGAAAAATCTTACAAATTCGACAGTATTTTAATTTCATTTCTTTCTCATTTGATAATTACTTTCTTGCTTCTGATGCTATCATCAGAACGAGCCTTTTCTGAAGATTCTTGATCATTTCTAGGAATAATTCCTGGGTCAATTGCACTAACCAGAATCAAGTTGACAAGAACCTGTATAAAAAAAATGGTACCTATGGTCAATATCATTAATGACTCCAATTACTTTCCTACGCACAGAAAGTTTAGACTATGAAAAGTTTAACAACGACGTGGGTTTAGGGGACCAACGTGAATGTAAGATCACAGAGAACGTAACAATAAGGGCAGAGTGATTAGGGAGATCTTGCCCAACTTGTAAGAACTATGGTAGTAGTTGTCAACATTAAGGCCTTTGAAATTTGGTCCGCATATAAGTCCCCATGGAAGAAAAGGATCTGCATGAAAAGCATAAAATTTCAGTGACATTTGCAAAAACCATCGGCTCATTGTGAGGGTAGGTTGTATGCAAAATGTACATTTTTCCCAGGCCAAACCCACTAAACGCTCTTCAATTTCTTTTTCTGTGTCACATCTTTCCAAGGTTTCACCAATTCATTCCGCTTACCCAGATGAAGCACATTGCTTCATCTTTCCTATTTCCATTGCGATTTCTTCCCTAATTATTAACAACTTTCGCAAATTGAAGAAGCGGTTTTTCTTTTGAACAAAGAAGAAACGTTTACCTTACCTGCCCCATTAAAATGGTTTAAAGAGTCTAAAATGGCTTTTGAGTCTAAGCCCTAATGATGTTGGATTGTCATATAAGCCCACAACAACGCACCTAATATATTGTAAGATTAATGGGTTGTTTGTGGTTGTGGACATTTCGCCTTCCATATTGGTTATTCGCTGGTCAGCAACTGCTTCATTAATTGCTTCATCAAGTTTGCTGAATCTGACATCCTCTGCCATGGGAAACAAGCAGAGATACAAGGGCAACAATGATGTGCTTACTATTTAGTATTTAAGGAATTACAAGAAAAATATCATAGCTCCTGCTTTCGAGTAGAGGAGAGACTCCAAAATACAAAAGACCAAAAAAGATCACAATATTCTCATAATTCCATTATCCCTACGTTCACCTCCAAGGAAGACTCTGCAAGGAAAATTCTATCAGATTCAGCAATTGCTAGCAAACTCTCACACACGTATCCATTAGCAAGGCTTTGAGCCTCTCTGAGCCCACCACATAATCTTTAGTTCAACAGGGCTTTTATCCATTCTTTTTGTCCTTTTGCACCACAATTGACTCAACTGTTCTGTCATTCTCTTCCTTGGTATTTTCTTGATTCTCAATTTTTCAATCACCCACATCCACGCACCTAATAATTAATCATTGCAGCTACCAAGAAATTTACACGAGAAAAAAATATTCAATAAAATAAGATGGATACTTCATTTTTATGACTAAAAATCTCTCTTCCTCTACCTGTTTCTGTCATATTCGTAACATGTTACAAAAATTCCGTATCAAACAAATCTAAACCTGTTCCAACTAACAAGTGCAAGAATGCCTCAAAGGTGCGATACTATATTAGGTGCGAGAAACTGTAGTTATAGGCGATTGCCACTCCATTGGAACAAGTAATCTGCCAATAGAAATTAATATTAGCCCCATTTGAAATTGTAAAGCAGGTTGCATCCAAGTGGTAATGAAGTCATTTTAAAGTATTACCGTTGTAAAGTAAATTACAGTGACAACAGCTGTGACTTGTGATCAATGCCATTGAAGATGAAGGTCCCGGACATAGGTACAAATTGCCTTGTTATGAGCTGCAAGGAACCAAAGTGATGTAATTTCCAACATCCAAGATTTAAATTGAAAGGCATTAGACAAACAACACGAATAAGTAAAACTATGTGTCTGCGCACCAAATTGAATAGCCCATTTTGACTTCCAAAACTCACAATAGGAAAACTTCTTGAGATGCCAATTGGAATTTTAAAGCTCTTTCAATCCGTTAATTTGTTCTTTTAAAAAATAGATCAGAGTTTTCCAAGTCTTGCCAGTTTCACTGGCCCAAATTTAAGTGATTCAATAGTGTGACCCAGATAGTGAACCTTAGTGACTACCAGTTCATTTGGTCAAGACCAGTCTGGGTTTTAAATCGTTGCTTTTATGTTAACTTTCAGAACAGACAGAACTAAGACTAGAGCCCATTTCTTGTTTATAAAGAAGCCTAAGCTTAGAAGCAAAGAAGACAAACATGATGCTTTTTCTTTTTTCACAGTGTGAATTAGGTTCATGCCATGTATTTCCTGACAGGACTAAGGCTTTCAGACTTCACTTATATTAGTTTTCCCAAATCACATCATTTTTAGTAATACAAACATAAAACAGAACTATCCAAGACTGGAGGTAGAATAGCAAACCTTGATTATTTCTTGTGATGCAATCCCTCCAACCAAAGCAGCAACAGCATGCAGCTCAGCAGCACCAAATCGGCACATCTCATTGATAAGGTCCTCTGCCAATGTGGCACCATTGCATCCCAAGTCACTAAGTAGGCAAGCAGCAGTACTCTTCAGTCGAGGTATGTCCTCATCCATTGCACTGCACAACATTAACCATAAAAGCAAGAGTCAACCACAATAAAGAATCCCAATATAAATATAAACTGGAATATATTTAGAACTTCAAAAGTCGGTCTTACCTGTCAAATTGCCCAGGAAAACTGTTGTAATTAGCAGCAAACCGGTCAACGGCTCGAAGCAAAATGTAAATTCCCACAGCAGTGCTGCCACACATATAAAGAAGATACCAATTTTTCAGCAAGAACAGTCCTTACAGATGAATTCCTTTTTTTCCCCCCTTTTGCAGAAGCATCAATAATAAAATGGCCATAACCTGTAATCCTCATCAGTTAAATACTTCTGCAACTCAGGTAGGTTTGGAGAATTAAACTCATCCTCAATCAGGCGGTACCTGCAAACCTACAAAAAACATATTAGTATCCATACGAAGACTTAAGAACACATCCCTGTGCCTGCAATTACTCCCATAAAATTCATTATGTGGTTAATTTTAGGCAAAGGGCTTTGGGGGAAAACAAAGCATCTACTTGTAATATACTCAACATGCATTGAACCCATCCACATCAATAAACAACAATAATAAAAAATCTCAACCATTAACAAATATAAAGAGGGCTCAGAACACTTTTTTCATCCATATATTGTCCCAAAAACACACAAAAAAAAAGTCCATTCCTTTTGAATGTTTGTTAAATAATCAAGATACATGCAGCATACAGGTGTAATAATTATGTGACACTATATGGAACATTGAGATTGTATATTATACATGCAGAACCAAGAACCTAAGGAAACATGGAAATTTAGCCACAACAAACTTAAGTCATTTTTGTAGTACATTATTTGCAATCTATAATCAATTTGACTTTACACACTTACTTTGAGTTTTCTTGCATTTTTACAGAAGCTTTTAATCATTGTCCTTGGTATGCTATTTGAATCTCTTCCAATTTTTTTCAATAAACTTCTCACTAATCGCTCAATTGCAACAAAATCAGCCTCGGCCTTGGCTTGATAGATATTCTGCAAATTCACATACTGCCTGCAAGAGGGTAGATATAACTCTGGAAAATAATTTATCTTCATTTTCAACAGAAAATAAAAACTATTTGAGTTTAGCTACTAACTCGGTAGAAGATGTCATATCTGGTATAGATCCTTCTAGGGGTGTCTCTCCACCACCTTCGTGTGCAATGAATTCCTGTAGAATGATGAGAAATGTTCCATCATACAACTAAATCATAAGTAATTGAACAATCAGAAATAAATTCCTGCAAAATGACGAGGAAAAATAGATATCTAGTTTGGCGTATCTAACGAATTGTAACAAACTTGAATAACCAAACTTCTATTAATCCTCCTGTCAACCAGTTTCACAGGCTTTGATTAATTACCAATCTAACAATGAAACTAATACACGTGGTCAATACATAGATAAAGTGGCTTCCTCACTTCCACGCTCCTTATTCCTTCTTCTATACTGCCTTATGTATTTACCACGTGTATCAGAAACTTATTACAATATTGAATAAAATAGATAAAGTGGCCTTGTTAATAAAAGAATTATATCCAATGTCAAAGATGCAGTCCCAGAAGCACCAACCTTCAGTGCTGCCACCAACACCCAAAAATCTGATGAATTAGAGTCCACTTCAGTACTGCTATCATTGATTATCTGTTGCAAATCTGAACCTGAAAAAGTACATGTCCATCAAATATTAGTCTAATACAAATTTCATTGGACATGGAGCTGCAAATGTTTAAGAATTAGTCAAAAGTTCTCAATAAAAACCATTTTTTATTAAAAAATTAAGAACACAAAAAGAGTTTGTCACAATGACCCTCACCTCCAGCCAGCCATCATTCAATACAGGCTAGCTCAGTCCAGCCCTAACCCATTTTGGCCCTAATTTTTTAGGGCTGGGATAGCCTTAATTAAATATGGGATGAGATTTTTCTATCCCAGCACAGCTCTACAGGCCTTTCTTTTTTTCATAAATAAAAATCTAAATAAGCCTTGCCAATTGCCATAATAATGTTGAAGTAAAGGTCCTATGGTTATCCCTAATAACATTTTTCAAGTTTTTCTAACACAAATAATACACAACTCCAGTCAAGTATTCAATGAAATAATACTATGAAAGAAAAATTACAAGCAAACATAAATGAATCCTCTATACATTTGTTTTTAAAGTCAACAAAAAAAAAAGCACAAAATAAAAAGTCAAATCAAATGTCAATGGAGTAATTAATATTCATTCTTCATCTACCATTGGACGAACATTTTCTCCTCTTGTTATTGGACTTAAGTTAACCAACCCCACCTAGTGGGAAAAGACTTTGTTATTATTGGACTTGAGTTATGATGGGAACCCTAACTTAGTATGGGCTATCTAAGTCCCACATCAAATAATATGAAATGCTCGATGAGATGCTTTAGTGACTTAGTACTTCCCCTCAATGGGTAGCTTTTGAGGGAAGGTTCCCCAAGTCACATAAGTTCCATCTAAGATAAGGGTAATGCTTATATTTAAACACCCTCCCCCCCAACCCCCCACAAAAAAAAAGAAAGAGGGGGGATGGCCCTAATCTGACCCAGCCTGACTTCGCCCCAAAATAGCCCTAAATAAAAATGGACCATTTTTTTCTAGCGCAACCCTAATTTTTTACGGATGAATATTTGATAGCTTCCATAAAAAGGATTGAAAGTTTAAGAATGTCAATTTTCAAACACAGAAAAAAATTTCTCAGTGGAAAAGGTCATAACTTTCATAAGAAAGCTCAACAATTAGGTGTTTAAAACCTCTAAATAATAGATTTTTCATTCAATGATTTCAATATCATAAAACCCTATGAGGATTTTATAAGATTTGATCCTAAGAGCTCTCAAAAGAAAATACATTATTGAGCCAACTGAAACTGATTTGTGGAGTCCAATACTTCTTCGTGAATTAAGTCAAGAAAATGGAATTTAGGACCTAAACTCATCAAGCTGACCTCAAAACATTTTTCAGGGATATAAAGGAAAGTGAAATTATTCTCTTAAATCTTAACATGCCAAAGTTCATCAATAAATTGAAAGATTAGTCAAGTAATATTGATCCATCCCATAGATCTTAAGCTCCTTCTTGAAGAAAAGAAAAGGTCCGAGTATGTTTTAAGGCAAATAATAGCTGATAAAAAGTTACTGCGCCTAAAATTATATACTTACTAATTCCTTGTGGTGCAAAGACTTTAAATGAGGCCTCAATAGCTTCTTTATAATTATCTTCATCTTGTCCAATCATCCTTGCTTTAATAAGCTCCTAAGTTGTTCATGTTCAAAGGTAATCACATAACTAAAACACAAGTATACGAAAAGGCTAAAAGAAAACAGAAGCAAGCAACAAACCTTGAACTCTTTTTTCTCTTCCCTAGTTGACGGAAGTGCACCTCCATGGCTTTTGGCCCACTCATCAGCCATTTTGACAAGAATTATAACATACGGTATGTGCTTATGGGCCACAGGATCTTGCACATTCAATTCAAAGCTTTCTGCAAAGCTATAGTGTGCAAACATGCAATAAGAATATGAAGTGGAAGGACTATGTCTATGCCCTCAGCAAAACGGCAATATAGATTGGCAGGTGAAAACTTTTAGAAGGCTAAACCCAGATCTTAGCATAAAAAGGAAATCTATAAAATGAAATAAACTATCTGTACCTCTTGAGCTCGGGCCATGGATTATTTAACCGGAGGTCATCCAGAAAATGCTCTGGCTTTGATTCAATCACAGTATGCTCCTAGTAAAACCAGCAAAAGGCAACTTATCCTTAGTATAAAGAGCATTTTGACATTCAAGTAAATATGATGCTTCCTAGCAGAGGCATTGTCAGTTTTCTAGTTCAGATGTATGACTAAAACGCAAGTTACCCAACCTGATAGTCCATATATTGCAATTACAGCCTTCATTACCCCTCATTATAATTAACATCAATTTCAAATTAACCACATTTAATAGATTTCATTTGCTCTCTCCTTTACATGCCACTTATAAGATTAAAGTAACAAAAATGATAAAAACCAATTTTATGTTTCCTCATGCATCTGATCATTCCTCAAACTACAGACATAATCTAACAAATGATGTAAACAATAGAGAAGACAAAGTTTTTTTTTTCCAACTTAAAACACAATACCTTCAAACTAATTCGAACAAACCCTGTAAGACCATAAGAGCGAGCAAGGATCAACATAACATTTGATTCCCTACAAATTTGATCAAGCTTTATCATTGAATCTTCCACCAGCTGAAATGTTGATTAAAGAGTTCCATTTAAGATATTGCACTTGATATGAATAAGCATAGCAAAATACTTATCTGAACCAAAGATTAATAATTAAATGATATAATCTATTGTCAGGATTATAGTAGCATACCTGTGTGGCAACTACCAAAGTAAACTGAGAAAAGAATGATGAATTTGTCTCAATTAATTCCTCAGGATACTCCTCTATAAATTTTGCTTTAACAGCGTCATTCAGCTCTTGAAGAAAAGCGCATACACATTTTGCTTTTGATTGCCCAATGCTTGATTTGTCCACTACAAATATGAGAGACAGAAATGAGGAAAAGAAGAGATAAAGAACAAAACCATAATGCAATAAGAAAATATCGTACCCATAAAATTGTTTCCATGGTCACCCTCTTCAACTTTAGATCCATCAACTACGGTGATGCTTCCAACCCCACCGAGAACAAGATTTTTAAGAGTTTCAGAACCCGTAGGACCACAGTTAAGTAAGCAAATACTAGACTTCTCAAGGGCTTCCTGTCCCTGCTCACCCCATATTCTGCATTTTTACATCAAAATTGAACCAGTAATGAGATATCTTAAAAGAGCGCCAAAATATAGGATGAAGAGCAAATAGATAATTTAATTTCATAATCTGAACACTGAAGCTATTAGTTCCAAAAAAAATTGACACCATTTCAGGACTATGGAAGCAAAGAGATACAAATTAGGGAGAAGATGAATAAGTGGCTAGGTTTATCTGGAATAAAATGATTGGATTTTTTTGAAGAGAATTGGGTTTGCCATCTTGGTACGTTTCTAGCTATCAAGTTTTGGGCTTTAGGAGGAATAAAGAACATAAAGCTCTTTGGAAATGTGCAGTTCTTGCAACTTTTCTGTGTCTTTGGTTGGAGGGGAATGCTAGAGTCTTTAATAATAAATTCCTCCTGCCTCATCTTCTGTGAGATAGAATCACCTTTTTGTCTTCCTTGTAGGTTTCGTCAAATGGTTTGTTTAGGGGTGTCACCATTACGGATCTCCAAAGAGATTGGAACACTTTGTTGAGCTAGTGTCTTGTTTTTTCTTTTGTTGGTTTTTTCTTTTCTTTTAGAGGACTTCTTGTCCTCTTCCCATGTACTTTCTTTCTTCAATTAAATTCTTTTTTTTTCTATAAAAAAAATTACACGAGCAGATAAAAGAAAGCTCTAAAACCACAGATATGGGCAATCAAGTATTCATCCTTCTCCAGTAACGAGTGTGAAGGATGACTAATTTGCTGCCAACTGGAATCAGGCCACACATCAACCTCATCTCAGCTTTCTGATGTTATCAAATTATCACATAACTAGTATCTTACCCAATATTACGAGATTGTAAACGATAATTAATGGACTTCCAGCCAGAAATGTTCTACAAAACCGTTAAATTGTTCACTCACAATTTTCTTCTAAGTACAAACTATATAAACCAAATCTAAATATACCAATTTAAAAGGATTAGGTTCCCCAAGAAAAAGAGAATAGAAAATCTTCAGAGGTAGTCTTTCAGAAGTTCAGAACAAGGAGGGAAGAAGAAAGATGATGAGGTGAAAGGTTCGAGTAGGTTCAAGTACAGAAAGCTATGGTGAGGTGGAAAATTAACAAAATGTCGAAGGGCTAAAGAGGAGGAACGACGAAGAGAAAGTTAGAGTAAGCACCTGAGCTGGCGATCGTATTTAACCTTGGGTTCGGCCATTGTTGCGAGCTTCTTTTCTCCGGTTAACACCACTTTGCTTGCTTACAACGCTGTGTGTGATTTGATTGCAGGAGGACTGGGCTACTGAGACTGTGGTACATCGGCTCAAACGGAAAAATTAACAGAGTGGAAGATCCGGTTCGACGCTTTTACGACGTCGTATGTAATGTCATCTCATTTCTACATATTACTCGGGCTTTTAACATCGATATTATGGGCGGGAATGGACAAAAATGAACCAATAACCCCACAAAAGCCCAAGGCAAAGAATGTTATTTTCTTTTTAGCTTTGAATTAAATATTTTTTTAGTTCTTTAATTTTGTCAAAGTTTTAATTTAGTTTCCTAATTTAAAAATAAAAAATTATGTTATTATTTTTTGAAATAATTTAATTTTGTCCTCTTTCTCATATTTTCATCTAAAATTTAATGTTAAATTTAACAATTTGTTGAATTAAACATTAATAAGTTAATAGTTATAGATAAATAAATAATAACTAAACTTTATTTTAATAACATGAAAAATAGAACAAATTTGATACTTTCACGTTTGAAAAAAAAAATTTACACATGACCTAATAACTTTTCATTTACTTTTAACATGGTAACTTTTAATTTAATTTTTTATATATCATTTTCATTAATTTAATCTCTCAAAGATAAAAATATTTTTAATGTCACTTTTTTATTAAATGACATTTATATCTTAATGTCTCACTTAACACAATTTTGATTAAAATTTTTTTGGTTAACATAAAAGTTATAGGTGATAGATAATCTATATCATAATAAAAAAAAAATCATATTTACAATTATCTAAGTTAATTATGATTCTTAAATTTTTGTTATATACGTTAATTAGTAAAAAAAAATTATGTATATATATAATTGGAGAATTTTGATTTAATTTTGATATTTTATTTTATATAGATTAATGTATAATATGTGAGACAGTTATATTATCAACTAAATTATAATTTCATATTGAATTAAATAAAAAATTATGATTGAGTTTGGATAAAAAGACAATATTAAAAATATTTTTTTTTTAAGGGACTAAATTAATAAAAATAATTTATAAAATATTAAATTAAAAATTATTATATCTATCAGATACTAAAAGAGAGTCTTTTGCTAAAGAGCATTACTAAGACTTGAAAAAAATGTTAGGAAAGAATGAATATCAATTTGTGTAAAAAGAAAATTAATACATTAAAACAGACCAGCTACTCTTATCCATTATGCAAAGGAATGCATACTAGTGATTAGGGATGAGCATTAGTTTTGGTTTGAAAATGTTTTAACCATTTAACTGATATAAAAATTGAATTAGTTATTAAATCAGTCGAAATATTGATTTACAGTTCATGATTCACTGATTCAATCGTAGTTGAATTAATAATAATTAAATATATATTTTTTAATTTTATATATTAGAATATATATTTAATTTTTAATAAAATATAATAAATATTATTATAAATATTATAGAAATTTATTATGTAATATAATATAATAAATAATGCTAACTATTGATATTTAATATCAATATTCAATTATGCTTATATAATATATTATCTATCTAAATTTTGATTTGTAATAAATCAATTTTTTAAACTATTTAAAAAAATTAAAAAATTGTTATTTTTAAAGTTAAATTTAACAACTATATGCTTATCATATAATTTGTTTTTTTAATTCCTTAATTTAATTTTACATTATATGTGAAGGAAGATTGGAGAAAGAAAACAAAAAGATTTTGTTAGCTTTTTAAATACAATTGTTAGTATTTAAAATATTTTAGATGCGTGATTTATTATAAATCAAAGTTTATGTGAATAATATATTAAATAGGCATAATTGAAGAGTGTAAAATATAATTTCTTCAAAATATTAAAAAAAATAATTGAACCAGTCAAACCGATAAAACTGTTGATTTTTATTAGTTTTATCAATTTTTAATTGGTTCGATTGATTTTTTATTGATTCTTCAACTATTAATTTTATGATTATTTCAGACCAATTGACAGATCAGTTGATCAATTTTTCGATTTGAATAACTAGTTCAATCAAGTTTTTTAAACACTAAAAAAATTATTTAATCAATCTAATCTTTTTAGAATCAACCAATTAAATCCAAATAACTTTAATCAATTTAGATTAGATCAATCCAATCAAATTTCTATAAATTTTTTTATAAATTATGAAAAAAATACAATTTTAATCTTTTTTTTAATTTCAACTATGAAAATAAATTGTTTTAATCATAAATTTATATTAAAATTATTTAAAGATATTTTAATCATTTTTAATTTATTTTGTTTACTATTTTAATATATTTAAAATTTAATTAATATATAAAAATAAATAAATGAATAAATAAAAATATATATTGATTCAATTAAATTGATTCAATATATTTTGTATGAAAATAAAAATTATTCAAGAACCGAACCAAATCAATAGATTTTGATAAAATTTCATTTAATTCATTCAATCAAATAACTGATTTTAATTAGATTAATTTGAATCAAATCAGTTAACGATTCAATTTGGATCTGCTCACTCTTACTGGTGATAGTAATTGTAGTATAAAATAAACCCAAATGAACAGACTCCCTCAACTTTAATCTTGTTACACAAAATTTTTTTAAATTTTAAAATTTTAAATAATCACATCGATTAATTTTTTTTATCTAAATATTAATAATCAAATGCTACGTAGTTAACTCCAGGTAAGATTTTAGTTAAGTTGAAACCAAAGGCATATTTGTCTTTGTACTGTAATTAAAAGTCACTCAAATGACCGACCCAGATCACGTGTGACCCAACCCACCCTCCATATTTTCACATACACTCAAATTTAAAACCCACCAATTGACCCACCTAGAAGACCTATGACTCAACCTACCCACCCGATCAGACATGCCCCCACCAAGCCAAGCCCTAAAGCTACAGACCACCATCGAAGCAGAGAAAAGAGAACTGAGAGGAGCAGCCGTTGGTCACCGTCACATGGAGGTCAATCCGAGAGGGGAGCAACCGTTCTCGTCCCGTCACCAAGCATAACGTCGCGACTCGCTCTTGTCTGTTAGCTCATTCCTATTGTCAAACCGTGTCCCGTCACCGTGAAAGTTAAAGAACCCATCTAAAGTTTGAACTGTAGTTTTATGTTTTTTATGTGTTGTGGTCCCTCTTGCATATTTCACTTCCTTTGGTTACTCAACTTTAGCCTCTGATCTTCTCTGAGTTCGTGTGTGTCTGTGGGCATGAATAAATAAATATATCCCATAATTGAATAATTTAATGCCAAAATCTTTGTCTCTTTCCTTCTTATCTTTCTCAAGCACATAACACTTTTTTTCTGTTAAATGTAGGAGGGAGAAAGAATCAGCCGACATTTTTTAAATAGAACAATCTTCTACTGTTATGAGAAGCTAATCAATCATCAAAGAAATTGTTATGGCTTTTTTTTCAAATAAATCTAGACACAAGTTGATGATGAGCTCTTTAAAGAAACCAATATGCCAAATTTCACATTAATTTGAAGCATGAAAGAATGCAGACAGCAATGAATCACCTAATACAAAGTTCCACGATACTTTGGCTCAGATTTACCTAATCGAAAATCCAGGGCGAGAATCGCAACGATCTGACCTCCACAGATGGCAGCAATCCTCGAAGATGTGCACTGTGACCAACGCGAACAGCTTCTCAAATTGACCTCCACCAAACAATGACCAACGCAAAATAATTGCTCCTCTCGATTCTCTCTTCATTGCTGCTAGATAGTGGTTCACTGGTTTGATGCTTGGTGTGGGTTATCTAATCCGGTTCGAGTGGGTCGGGTTTAAAATGTATGGGGAGTGTGGGTTTTTAATTGACAAATATATCTCTGGTTCCAACTTGACAAAAATCTTACATGAAATCAATTCTAATGATATGACATTTGATTGTTAGTATTTAAATAAAAAAATTAATGGATATGATTATTTGTAAAATTTTAAAAATTTAAAAAAGTTTCTTGTAAAATTTTGAAGTTCATAGGTTCTATGCAACGAAGTTAAAATTTAAAGAGGATATGTGTATATATTGCCATGCATACCACTTCCAAGCATGAGGTCAAGAAGAATCAGATACATCTTTCATAAGTTAAACAACTGATTGAAAGCAAGCCTGATAATTTGGTCACAAGTAGCATTTGCTATCTAAATGAACCAACAAACACTCAAGCCCCAACCAACATTTGTGGCTGCTATTTACTTAGTAACGGGACAGAAAGTCTAAGAAAGCGTACATTGGCCAAAGCCAGAGTTAATAGTTCATGTTTGAACCACAACATAGTAAAAGCATATTGGACTCATGATTAGAAGCCAAACCTGCTATTTTCTTATTGTATTTGTTCAGAGAAAAAAAAAATCAGCCATTCATGAAAACATCCAACAGAAAGAGAAAAGGCTAGTGATTACTGACCGCACAAGAGTCTAAAAAGAGAATTTACTCACTACCATTACAACAGTCAACAGATATGCACAGTGTGGTACTCAGAAGATTTTCCTAATAAAAATGACTTCTGAGCAAGAAAAATAAAATCCAAACATGCTGAGATGTATATGATGCATGGAAGAAACCTCGTGTATTTCAATGAAGCAAAAGATCCTTTCATATATCAAGCCATGGCTTTACTAATTAGGCACCAGAAGACAATGTCTAAGCTGCCAAACAGAAATAAACTTCAGATTAGGTGGAAAAACAAAGCAACCATTTCATTTCACACTATTAATCCATGTTCTAAGCTACATTTTCTCTACTAAGAATTGCTACTATTTCCTTGTGCTATGGATGGATCCTGAATTTGTTCATTAGTTTGAAGAGCAAAGTTATTTCCTAAGATGTCAGCAGTGAATTCCTCAAGCATCTTCGATGAGCATCTCAGACTAAGACTAAATTTTAATTCAGCCTCTTCGTATCTCCAGCCTAAGCATACCAAACTTACTATGGGGGTGAAAAAAAGAAAGGGCAAAGGCAAGGTCAAGCAAAGGATTTTCTTGTCAGCATCACAAGAACAGGCATCACTCCTTTGAAAGATCGCCACTTAGCAATACAAATAAGTAACTTAAAATTAGAAAATGATGCATATGTTACTAAATTGAACATTAAGTTTATCACTATGTCCAACAAAAGTACAAGTCATGAAAAGGTTAATAAACAATCTCATAAGATCACACCTTCATAAAAAATTAATCAAACATGTATAAGTTGATAGTAATTGCCTATATTATATTATTGCAGCAGTAAGAACCCTATGCGGATCTAAATAGTAAAACGTACCAAATTGAAGAAAACTAGTCCTTCCTTTTTTGTCAGAAGTATATCACCCACAATTGAGCATTTAAATCCAATTACCAAAACTCGTAAACAAACTAGCAATGATGTCGTAATTGAAAACACAATGCTTGACATAAAGTTGGAGATTCTTATTATTAATTTAAGTTCTATCAGAGAATATTTTTCACATAAATGAACAAAGTGCTAAGAAAGCACAGCCATCTGCACATCTAAACTGCTCTATATCCTACAGCAGAATTGCCGCAATTTTGAACAGATTGAACAACTATTTTTAATTAGCCACAATAATTTCATTACTAAATGAATCAATAACGAGATCAGGAGAATCCGTGGCTGGATTCGAAGGGCTAGCACTTATATACAAGACAGACTTGGCAGCCACGAGCTTCTTCCTCTGCGGGCACCGAGGACCGAAGATCCTCCCGACAAAGCAAGGAAAACCGTCACCGACGATGACCTGAGGTTGACCGTCGTTAGAGTGTGGAGAAGACGGCGGTGACGCGCGGTGTAGAGATATCTGGCACAGAGAGTTGATACGGTGGGATCTAGCGCTAATCTGGGAGTCTCGAATTCGGGCGAGCGCACCAGGTTTAAGGTACTTGTGAAACTGCTCGGCTCTGGTAGGGGACGACTTGGTGAGGGCTCTGGTTCTCCGGTTCATGGTGAAGTGAGAATGAAAAAGAGAAACTGATAGAGAGAGAGCGATTTTCAGATCGTTAATGGAGGGACAAATAGAGAGAGGGGGAAATTGGAGCATTAGGGATTTTAAAGAGTATGAGAAAGAGGCGGGAAACAAAGAGGAGGAGGAAGAGATGAGAAAAATGAGAAATAAAGAGCGGGGTTGGATGAGGCCGCCCGTCAGGGTTTCAAAAGAGAGTGAGGCGCGCGAGACAAAAAACACCCGTTGCTTTGTGTTTTCCTATTTCAGACTAGATCACGTGCAACTAATTCAATTATAAAAATTTATTTAAAATATAAAACTCTATTTCACATGAGTAAGAAATTTTTTTCGCTAATTTTTTAATTCAAAATTTTAACATATAGTAAACATGTTAGGTTAATTTAAAGAGTTTCTTACGTAAGATTTTCCAAACAAAGTTTAAGATTTAAAAAATTTGTAAACCACACCTAATATTCGAGGGAGATTTATATATTTTAATATAGATTAATTTTGGTAAAAATATTTTGTATGCTTTTAAATTTTATTTTAATTTTTAATTTCTCTTTAAAAATTCTTTACGGTTAATTTTATTTTTAAAATTTTAAATTATAATTAATTTTATTATATAATATTATATCGTCTAAATTATTAATAAAAAATAATAATATAACACTTGTCAATAAATTATAAAAGAATAAATAATATTTTAATAATATTTAAATAATAAACAAAAATATATATTTTTAAATTATGACATTTTTTATTTTCACTAAATTATTTTTAAATATAAAAAATTCTTTTAATACAAATTTTAATAATTATTTTATATATGACTTGATCGATTTTAATAATAATTTTATATTTTATTTTAAATATAATATAATATTATTATATTTTGTTAATAATTTAAACGATGTTAATGAGTAAGTTAAAATTAATTATAATTTAAAACTTTAAAATTAAAATTAACAAAAAAAATTGAAGAGATAAAAGGTGTTATTACCATTAATTTTTGTTTAGGCATGCATTACTATTCTTTTTTTTTTTTTTGGTATAAAAAGATACCAAAACACAAATTACACCGACCGGTATCATCAGACAACAAATTTCCTAATCCACTCGGAAGTTTCTCAAATCTAACCACACTACCCAATAGCTACGTCCCAAATGAGCTAGAAAATCAGCACGTATATTTCCTTCTCTCCAAATATATAGCAGTTTAATATTCCACTCCTGCAGCATCAGTTCTATAATCCTCCATATTAAGCCCGAGCACCCATGTTCATTATTAACATTACTCAAAATAAGATCCATTCCAACCTTGGAATCCATCTCCACTTCAACTTTCTTCAACCCAAGCTCCCAAGCAATTTCTAAACGAGTAAGAATGCCCCATCATAATTATGCCTGCAAAGAACAGCAATTCCCAATATTTATAGTAAAACCATAAATGAATCAACCACAATCACCATTAATGATGCCTCCACAGCTAGCCTCCTTAGACTGCCCTTGATGGAGCCATTTATGTTCAGTTTAACCCAACCTTCAGAAGGGAAATTTCCACTTAATGAGCTTTTTCAGTCCTACATCTCTTTGTACCACCTAACTTCCCAAATCCAAACTATTTAATATATTCACATAGTTTCATTTAATCTGCATTAACCTATCACCCTCGCTCCTTAGCCCATCCACAAATATATAATCATTCTTCCCGTTTCAAACCATCCAAGCTGTTAGACCAAACCAGATACTCCAATCTCCATCCAAGCCCCAATCCTTTGCTAACTTTCATAGTTCCACTCCTTAGGGGACAACGAGAAAAATCTATTTAGTGTTTTAGATTAAAAATGTTAACAAAAAAAGTTAATTGAATGAATTATAAATTTTGAAAAGTTTAAAGTTAACTTTTATAATTGAATGAGTTATCTTTTAAAATTTAAGAGAAATTTGTATATTTTAGGCAAAAAGATAAATTTGAAGGTATTCTTTAAAGATGTAAATAATGGAAAAAAATCACTAGGTATATGATCTAGCGATAAATGATATATAATATAATATGCAGTCAATTTTTTTATGCTTGGTTGGCATATCTTTGAAGAAAAAAAAGAATCTCTGATTTAATGACTTTTCAGTCTTTTCGAAGCATAAGATGCAAAGAGGGAATTGAGATTGAATTCCGAACATCTTGCCATGGAAAGTTCTAAAAAAAAAATGGGAAGGCGCCACTTCAACCACTAAACGCAACCCAACAAATCGGTAAATAAGAGAAGAATAATATGCGGGGAATCGTCAACGTGCGCTGGGCCCACTTTCCACACGGTGAAAGTAGCTTCTCATTGGAAACCAATCAAAGTACGTTATTGGCATTTTTAAACATAATAAAAATTAAAAATTAAAAATTAAAAATTAAATTTTTTTTATTTTTTTATTTTTTTTATTTTTTTATCCATATTATATGATTGAAGACATTAAATAAGTAAACCATTTAAAGTGATATAAAATATTTATTAAAATATTATTTTTGTCTCTTATAAATCAATAAATTTTTTTTAATTTAGTTGTATATAGATTTTTGTTTTTAACTTAATTTTTTTATAATTTATAATTATTATTAATTTAGTTTCTATATGTAAATATTGTTTAAAAATTTAACAATTTTGATAGCTTAAATATTTTTTACTATTTAAAGAATATTTAAAAAGTATAAATATAATTTTTTTCTGTGTTTATTTAACTTTATACGTAAGTGAAATCATAAATTAAATGTAACATTTTGATCAGTTAAAATAAAAATAAATAAATAAAATTTAATTAATTTTTAATATTATCTTATCAATACATAATATTCAAATCATAAATATTATTAATTTTTAAATAATATTTAAAAAATAATCAAAATTATAAAAAATTAAATTATAAAAATTATAAAATATTAAATTAAAAAAATCATAGATGATAGACCAAAACGATGTTATAGTCTGCAAATATTAAATCCACTCTTACATTGCATTATTCTCAGACCAGTCTCACATCTTGATCTTATTCATCCACTCTTCCGCCCACGTAAATATATAAAATCTTAGCACTGTGAATATCTGAAATCACGTTGGAAACAAGTATTAATTAATAGTGTTTATACCAATTTATTAATTAAATCATGATTTGTGAAAAAAATATTTTACATAGTTCATGATTTAATCTAATCCTGAATATTAGAATTCCAATCATTAATAGGCTTAATTGAATTCTGTCGCCACATGGCAATTAATGGAAATATCCTGGTTTGGTATAAATAATTTTAACATGAAAGCATGAGCTATTATAAAAAAGAAAAAGTGGAGAAATTCTTTAGATCCACCAGAGATGGATGAAAAATGAACGAATAAGACAAGATCGAGAGTGAGTCAAGCGAGCAATTGTAGCTCCACAACACCGGAGCTTTTCTCAGCATTGAAGGGATAGTTGGTTGAATGGTACAACTTGACCACGCCTCTTGCGAAACTTCTAAAAAATTGCCCATTCTCGTTATTCGGAGGGTATCAGATCCGCTACTGCGGTACCTCCCTACCATTTTGTGGACTGATTAAAAAAGTTGTCATTTTCTTCTTAATTCCAAATCCCGATTATTCAAAACAGGGTAAATTTTCTAGAAACACGAATAATTAATAATTTCCTCGATTATACTGACAATGTGATACTTAAAAATACTTTTACTAAAATTTTAGTTATAAAAAATATTAATTATATAAATTAATCTTTACAAATTTAAATATTATATATATTAATTTCTTTGTTAAATATTATTAAAAATATTTAATAAAATAACTAATATTTTAAATTTTTAAAATTTAATTTATATAATTAATATCTTTTAATAATTAAAATTTTAATAAATATATTTTTTAAAGATGAAAATAAAAGTGTAGTTCATTAACCTCTGTTAAGTGGTTATATCGGTGACATTGATTTGAGTCTAACATGAGTTTTATATGGATGGATATAAGTTGACTTGAATTAGAGACATTGTTTATTCAAAATAATTAGTTATGTTAATAGCTTTATTTACTTGTAAGAATCATTGATCATGAAAACAATAATCAAGAGCTGATTGGACAGGAACATCGCAGGGCATAGGATAATCCACAGACAAATTTGTCCGCTACGATTTTTGTGGAACAGCCAAAGCCACTGTAATTGTAGAACAAGGCACGCAGCCCTAGTTCACATTTGCTCGCCACACGCCCCCATTCATCCTCTTCCTTTTCTCTTCTATTTATGTAGTTGCAGAAACTGTTAAGAGTTGCTCCATTCCTCCCTTTGCAATAAATCAATCAATCACTCTCACTCACTCCCTTTATCCTTATCCTTAGTTCATCTTTTCTTTGAATGCGTGATCATCACCATGTATATAGCGTCCTCTTCCTCAGCTTCTTCGCTCCTCAGAGCGACTAGAGCTAAGCTTTTCTCTCCCTCTCTTTCTAGAACCTTCGCCTATCCTCCTGCCAGGCCTTCTCCTTCCGTAACTGGCTACCGATCTCTCAGCTTCTTCTCCTCGCTTCGATCATTTCGGTGCTCCGCTCCCCGCTGGAGCCATGGCGTAGATTGGAGGTCTCCGGTCAGTCTCCGGGCTCAGATCAGAGCCGTAGCTCCCGTGATTGAACGCTTTCAGCGCAAGATCGCTACTATGGGTACTTTTCTGTTCACTCCGAGAATTTTGGATGTTTCTTTGTGAATTTTGTTTTTTGGATGTACTTTTTTTTTTTTCTATCAGTGGAGTTGAGATTTTATATTTCCACTATAATTTCCATCTGCTAGTTAACATAAATTTCACTTTTGTTGCTGGAAATACTGAACTTTATTTGAATATGCTCTCTTTCTGTTGTTATTACCATTTATTTGGTGACTCATTATCAAATTATTCATTATCAATTTATTAAGTCTCTAATATCTGGTGCTGAAATTCATGGACTGACTGATCATATGCCATTCCAGCTGCTGAGAATCCTTTCAAGGGAAACTTGACGAGTCTCCCCAAGCCTGGGGGTGGCGAGTTTGGAAAGTTCTACAGCCTCCCTTCTCTCAACGATCCAAGAATTGGTAATTTGCTATTTTGGTTGCCATGATTCCTTTTCATCTTGTTATTGACCGAATACACCTAAATTTTGGTTGGTATACGTAAAATTGTTAGTTTCGTTCTAGTATATCATCTGTCTAAGGACTGGTCTCTCCATCTCCAGAATACCACGTTATTTTTCAGTTAGTTCAATTGCTGATGCTATTAACTCGATGCGTGCATAACAGATAGGTTACCTTACTCTATCCGAATTCTCCTGGAATCTGCCATTCGTAATTGTGACAATTTCCAAGTTAAGAAAGAAGACGTTGAGAAGATTATTGACTGGGAAAATAGTTCCGTAAAGCAAGTTGAGATTCCTTTCAAGCCTGCTCGTGTTCTCCTGCAGGTATCACATTGCTTTTTGTACACAGTGTAATTTTATTATCTGGTCTAGTTGATTATAAGTAATGAGTATTCTCCTTTTAATCTCCCTTCCTTGGCCAGGATTTTACAGGAGTCCCAGCTGTTGTTGACCTAGCTTGTATGCGTGATGCTATGAACAACCTTGGCAGTGATTCTAATAAAATCAATCCTCTGGTAATCATTGTGCTTATCACTTGCATGTGCATTTATTTTTCTATACATTCATTGATGATAGTCACAAAAAATGTTTTAAGAGTTTAAATTTGTATGTACCTTGAACTTGAAATTATGCCTGTACTATTCCATCTTATTTGTTAAGTTGCATCTCATCCATGTATGACGCTAACAAAAATTAGATTTGCTTCTGTAACTTTGATTGAGATGTAATCATTTTCACCTTGTTTACTTATTAACTGCATGAAGAGTTCCGAAACTAATATAGAGTAAGAGGGTCATACATAGCATCTGAATTTGCCAATATATTTAGCTGTTCTGGTTTACTTTATGACATTACACATATATTTTCTATCTGTTATGCTTCTTATACTGCAACTCTACAACTAATTTTGAAAAATATCTGACTGGCAGGTGCCTGTTGATCTTGTCATTGATCACTCAGTTCAAGTTGATGTAACAAGGTCAGAGAATGCAGTGCAGGCCAATATGGAGCTTGAGTTCCAGAGAAACAAGGAGAGATTTGCTTTTCTTAAATGGGGGTCAACTGCTTTCCGCAACATGCTTGTTGTTCCTCCTGGTTCTGGTATTGTGCATCAGGTACTTTCGAAAGCAGACATGCTAAATGACTCAGTCGAATTTAAAACATGGTTGTCTTTTGATAGCATGAACTTGTAATATCTTGGTTTCCAGGTCAATCTTGAATATCTTGGCCGGGTTGTTTTCAACAGTGATGGCTTACTCTACCCTGACAGTGTGGTTGGAACTGATTCACATACAACTATGATAGATGGGCTTGGAGTTGCTGGCTGGGGTGTTGGAGGTATTGAAGCAGAGGCAGCAATGCTTGGCCAGGTACATTAACTTCTGATATTGATGTACAAATATGGGATGTAATGACTGTTCATGGCATGTTTAAATTTTTAGAATTGGGTGTTTATTTGCTTTTTCTTGAAATGTATATATGGAGTAGTTTAGCTACAGCAATGATCCTTATGCCTTGTGCTTATGATATTGACAGCCTATGAGCATGGTCTTGCCTGGTGTTGTTGGATTCAAGTTATCTGGAAAATTGCGCAACGGTGTTACAGCAACTGACTTGGTTCTAACTGTGACACAAATGCTGAGGAAGCATGGTGTTGTTGGGAAATTTGTTGAATTTTATGGTAATTAAGTTATCATAAGGTGTATTGTCAAATTTATGTAATTTTTAGTTTTTTAACTTGTGCTGATTTGTCCTAGCAATTTAGCAGTGATCTTGGTTTTTGTTCTTTAGGTGATGGTATGGGTGAGCTATCATTAGCTGACAGGGCCACTATTGCTAACATGTCTCCTGAGTATGGTGCCACCATGGGCTTCTTCCCTGTAGATCATGTTACGTTACAATACCTGAAGTTAACTGGAAGAAGTGATGAGACAGTGAGTACTGAGTACTGTAACTTTTCATTGCCCTATTTATTTACTTTTGCATAGGATGTGAAATGCTTATAGAATTAATTGACCTTCATTTTTGCTTAAACATAGGTGGCCATGATAGAGGCATATCTCAGGGCAAACAAAATGTTTGTTGACTATAATGAGGTAATATTTCTAGAATAACCCATGTGCTGATCTCCATCTAAATTCTTTTTCTGAAAAATTTGTGTATATATGTTGGATATATAGAATGTTAATTTTCTTTCTTTAAATTCAGCCTCAACAAGAAAGAGTTTATTCATCGTATCTTGAATTAAACCTTGCCGATGTTGAGCCATGTATTTCGGGACCAAAGAGGTAAGTTATGTGTCCTTTGACATTTTGCCTTTATGAAATCATGGGTTTCTAAATTTCTATCTAATATCTGTATGTTGATTTGTATTAACTGATACTCTTTCCAGACCTCATGATCGGGTGCCTTTGAAAGAAATGAAGGCTGATTGGCATGCCTGTCTTGATAACAAAGTTGGGTTTAAGGTTAGTGACATTGTGATAGTACAAAAACCATTACTGATAATTTTGGAACTCTACGAAGGAAACATGGTTTCATGGTTTATATTTTGAATTAGCTTTCAACAATTTGTAACAGTTACCAGTGAAACTTATGTTTCTGTGATAAAATGTTCAGTTTAACATCACTTTCCTGTTTCTGTGCCTTTTCCCTTGATCACTTGTATATACTGTTGTTGCAAATTTGTGCTTAACGAGTCTATTCTGTTACTTATATGTATGCTATATTAACATGTGAGTAAATGCTCTAAGTATCCTTGAGCATGGACTGATGGACTAAAGGGCATCTGGATTAGTATAGGAGCCTTCCCCTGCCCTAATTTTGTTTTATTACCTGGTGGTACATCATCCATCTTTCAATTAATGTTGCTTAATAATAATCCTAGATAAATATATGATACCACATTACTTGACTGTTTTATTTTAATCCAGGGATTTGCTATACCAAAAGAGGCACAAGGTAAAGTTGCCAAATTTCAATTCCTTGGGCAGCCAGCTGAGCTCAAGCATGGCAGTGTTGTGATTGCTGCAATCACAAGCTGTACTAACACATCAAACCCAAGTGTTATGCTTGGGGCTGGTCTCGTTGCGAAGAAGGCTTATGAGCTTGGTTTGCAGGTTAGGCACCAATATATTTAAATCATAACTATCGTGTTATTTGATTGTCTTTTACAACCTGGTGTCATTACTTTGATATGATTTTAACTTTTTACTGGCATCACTAGAAGGAAAAAAACATGTATCTTTAATGTTATACTATATCTCTGCTAGATTCTAATTGTAACTTTCCTACTTTCTTTGCCAGGTCAAGCCTTGGGTAAAAACTAGTCTTGCTCCAGGCTCTGGAGTTGTTACAAAATATCTACTTCAGAGGTATTTTATGTTTCTCATGAGAATATTATATTAATGTCATAATCTGCATTATGATTTAGTCACTTTCTCTCTGCACAATTTTGAAGAAATAATAACAAACAGAACCTTTTTCCACTAAGTGGGATCGGTTATAGGGATCAAGCGGCACCAACATGTTTTATCTTGGCTCATTTCTATGGTTAAATTATACAACTTTGAAGAAATATTCACTAAATTTGGATTTATTTATGGCAGTGGACTGCAGAAATATCTGAATGAGCAGGGCTTCAATATTGTTGGATTTGGCTGCACAACATGTATTGGCAATTCAGGGGATTTGGATGAATCAGTTGCTTCTGCCATCTCAGAAAATGGTTATATTGAATTTCTATAATTATTTATAATTTCTAGAACTAAAGCTAATCTCTGTGCACTTCTCACACAATTGTCATGTTTACAACTTTTGGATAGCCTCCTACATCATAGACTATTCAACTTCATATTTACCTCACTGTTGCAATTCTCATGCAGACATTGTAGCGGCTGCCGTGCTATCTGGGAACCGTAACTTTGAGGGTCGTGTGCATGCCTTAACTAGAGCCAACTATCTTGCCTCCCCACCTCTAGTTGTTGCATATGCTCTTGCTGGCACGGTATGTATGTCTAACTGATATTATTATGTGTGTGTTGTTTTTGGTGGTTATGAAAAATCATATTTTCATATTCCTTGTTAAAGAGCATTAATCATGTTACTCATCTAAAGGTAATAATATTCTTACGTAAGACTTTGGTTGGATGTAAATACAACAGAGAAATGTAAAAGTGACTGTAGGCTTATCAGAAGCATGAGTATTGCGTGCTGGTTTACATTTTCATTTTGTATGCATAAAACTTCATCCCAATTATTTAGTTTCACACATCAAGAAATCTGGGTATGGATCAACACTCAGACTCAAACACAATTGCATGAATGCATGAGCGTAGGAAACATTACTTTTGTGGTCTTGTTTTTGTGGAAGGAAAAGTATTTGGTTATGAAGTTAAATAGTTATATTTTTGCTGACCTAGAAACTCTTGTCATATGCAACTAAATGCTGACCTAGATGTATATTATTTTCAGTTTTCTACAGTGTTGAAATTGAAAGTTTAAAATTAATCAAGGAACTGTTTTAATGTTAACATGTTGTTGGACCTTCACTAGATACCTTTGGCTTAATTATCCAGGTTGACATTGACTTTGAGAAGGAACCAATAGGGACAGGGAAGGATGGCAAGGGTATTTTCTTGAGGGATATCTGGCCATCCACTGAAGAAATTGCAGAGGTAACTGATGTTTAATTTGCCTCATGTAATAATTATTCTAAAGCTTCAACTGTGTCTATGACAATCACCCAAAAAATAAAAAATCTGTGTATGATAAATTAACTTTGGGTGACTTGATACCTAGGTTGTCCAATCTAGTGTGTTGCCTGACATGTTCCGAAGTACATATGAGGCTATCACCAAGGGCAACCCTATGTGGAATCAACTGCAAGTTCCTGCTAACACCCTTTACTCATGGGACCCCAATTCAACATATATTCACGAACCTCCATACTTCAAGGGCATGACCATGGATCCTCCTGGAGCTCATGGTGTGAAGGATGCATATTGCCTGCTGAATTTTGGTGACAGTATAACTACTGATCACATTTCTCCGGCAGGAAGCATTCACAAGGACAGTCCTGCTGCAAAATTCCTGCTTGAGCATGGAGTGGATCGCAAGGACTTCAATTCTTATGGAAGTCGTCGTGGCAATGACGAAATAATGGCAAGGGGAACTTTTGCTAACATTCGTCTTGTTAACAAGCTCATGAATGGGGAAGTTGGCCCCAAAACCATTCACATTCCGACAGGAGAGAAACTCTATGTGTTTGACGCGGCAGTGGTGAGTTATGCTCTACCCAAGTGTGGGATATTGTTTTATTAATGCTTTTGAATTTTTCTAGGGGCAAAGCATGATGTGTTCAATGATATTTTCATGTGGTGGTCTTTGTTTGTTGTGCTTTTCAAACTCTTTCCTTTGTCAAATCTTCCACATTTCTTTTTCTAGGTTTTATTTTTTTGCTTTTGTGAATGTATCAACTATAAAGCCTTGCTTATTTAAACAGATAATAGCTACTGTTTATTGCTAGCATTACAAAGTTTGATTTTCAGGGTTAGTTGGACCTCCACCTTCTCTTAGGACATGGTGGATGGTATAATCAGGATGTAAATCCACTGTGTATTATTGTGTAACTATTACATCATTGTCAATTTTCTAATCTGCTGTAATTGTTTCGTGACAGAAATACAAAGCAGCTGGGCAGGACACCATTGTGCTGGCCGGAGCCGAATATGGTAGTGGTAGTTCAAGAGATTGGGCTGCCAAGGGTCCAATGCTATTGGTTAGTCACTTTACATGTTGTGGCCTATGATGGAGTTGTGTTTCTAAACATGTACTGATGAATGAGTTTTATATTTATGACAGGGAGTCAAAGCAGTCATAGCTAAAAGTTTTGAGAGAATTCATCGCAGTAATTTGGTAGGAATGGGCATTATTCCTCTTTGTTTCAAAACTGGTGAGGATGCTGACACACTTGGATTGACTGGTCATGAACGTTATACAATTGATCTCCCAAGTAAAATTAGTGACATAAGGCCTGGTCAAGATGTCACTGTCTCAACTGATACTGGAAAATCTTTTACCTGCACAGTACGCTTTGACACTGAGGTAATTTTAATGTTTATCCTTAATTCATGTTCACTTTTGATTGAATCATTTATCTAGCGTTTTAAAAACTTGATTGCTGCAGTTTTTTCTCTGGTTTAGTGTATAACATTATTGTATTTTTTTCAGGTGGAGCTTGCTTACTTCAACCACGGAGGCATACTTCCATATGTCTTAAGAAACCTTACGAAGCAGTGAAGTCATTGTTGATGGGGAAGATCAGAGGCCTTTGCCCAAGTCTGCACTTTTTGAATTGTAAAATGTGAGAAACAATAAATGTCCAACAACTATGAATAGATCCCTTTTGAGGGAGAGGGAATTTTTTGACAATTTTAAAAGTTTATTAGGGCCGTAAACAGTTGGTAAATTGATTCTAGATTTTCATTCTCGCTGATATCTCAGTCTGCCCCCATTGAACAATGGGAAAATTTTTATAAGCCTCTGTAAACCTGCCGATTGCATTTGGCGTTCAGTTGCTTCAAGTATCACAGTAGTGAATGTTATCTTGATCTATCATATTCAGAGCGAATCCCCCTTCCCTGTAAATTAAACCTAAACAAGAAAACAGGCGCATGTGAAGGTAGAGTGACAGAAAAGACAGGATGCAGCAGTACTTCAAGAAGTGATGCTCAATATCGTTTTCAACTCAACTTTTGTCGACTCACCACCAATCTAATTCTGAAATGCCCACAACTAGAATTATTATGACTTGTTTTACTGCCTTCGTAATCGGTTTAGTAATTTAAACCTTGCCATGTGTTCAATGCGGTTGGGGTCTCAATTTTCTGATCATCAGGTCAATTCTCAAGCAGTTCTCCTTGTAAGTGTGATGAGGAAAATAACTCAGGAGACCAGACATGGAATAAAGTAAAGTCTGTCCATAGTGAAATATGAAGAGAGTGGGAAGACAAAGCACATGGATTCCGGTGGTTGCACCGGGTGTTGGAAACAAAGAAGGGGTTTCTCTTGCTTGCGACCAGTACGGCTTTTTGATAATCTTTGGTTTTACACCGCATGAGAACTGTTCTTGGTGCTTGATTTGCATATTCAACAGAAAATTTAGAGGCATGGTTTATTCGCGAGATAATTTAATTAGAATCTGGCTTGTCATTTTCAAAATATAAGAGAACATTTGGGACATTAGTTCAAGTATGTTCAGATCAGTTATATGGATGGTGCAAGGTTGATAGCACCACATGACAACGTTAAATGATCTATCTGATGATAACACAGGATCCACCACTTTCTTTTTGTAATTTCCTCGTGAAGACCTGAGTCTAGCCTTAAATAGAACGCGCATAGTTTAACTTATCCAACTTCTTCAGCTAAGCTCAGAAGTTTGAGATCGTGTTTGTGCTTCGATATACACAGACCCTTCAATAAATGATCTGATTTTTTGGTTACCTTACCTGCCATGAATCATGAATGTACTCAATAAATAAAGTCAAAGCAAGATTTACGTGTACTTGATGAGTTGGATCTCACGTGAATGAAGGAGTATATTGTGGTGCAAGCATGAGAGTCAACGGCGAAAGAAACCTTCAGTTTTAGGGTATCATTTATTGTAAAAACACTGCTTTGGCCCCATTTGATATTAGAGATATCAAGAGACTAAGGACCTAACGTGTAAAAACAGTAGCTAGCAGATGGGGGTATATCTTCACATGGGCAAGTAAAAACGTTCATTCAATCGCGTAATTTTCCTTAGTTTCATGCATAATAAAGTTCAATCATTGTACCTTACACTATGTTGTTAATGGAGGATGGTAAAATGGGATTTTATCTTTGATGGCCGAATAAGCTAAGGACTTTTAAAGCTTGTAAAACTAGAAAAAGTCAGACTAGAAGAGAATTTGTTGAGAGTGAGACTATAAGGTATACTCATATTCATATTTGTCGTGAGACTATCTCCAATTCTCCATAACCCATGCTTCCAACTTGGAATTGTACACAATTCGTATTGAAACCTCTTTAAGCTCACATCTCAGCGATGAAGACCGAAATGTCAAAAATGTCATATAGTGAGAAGGAAATGCAAATCATAAAATGAAATGTGAAACCATAACCCGATATTGATGCACTGTAGATGTATTAAAAATATTTAGTTGTACTTACTAAAAATTCGTAATGTAATACATCTTCATTTAATGAAAGCAACTTGTGGATGATTTAATTATGTATATTATTATTACACGCAAGTACTCTTATTTTCAATTCCATCTTCTTGAATCTTTACCGTACAACAAACGCAAAAAGAAAAATCTTTATTATAACATTTAGCGTACGACGTCCCAAAATTTTTTTTAAATAAATTCCTGAAAAGCAGCATGTTATCTGGTGGCATCCAACGGTTCTTCCACTATATGACAGTCATCGGACGGTTCAGAAGGCACCATGCCAACACTCGAAGTAACACAGGATTAACTAACCAATCTACCTCTCACGTGCCTTCTCCACACGCATTGAATCCATCACGTGTTTTGCACGTGATCATCCCTGATATTGTATTGTAACCTGTCCCTCCCTCTCTAGTGCCTCCTGTCTGAATGAAGAAGAATGAAGGACTCAGTAGTCCGAAGTGAGTGAAGCGGTGCAACTTGTATACCAATTTTCTGAATGCTTTTCATGGCTTTCATTTTCAAGCTTCAAATATGAAGGGAGCTCTCTCTCGCACTCTCATTTTTCTTATTACTCTGCTTCTTCTTCTGTGTAAGTGTTATACCCAAAACTATGAGTTTTGTGACTTTTATTGTTTTAGTTATGTTGCCATTCAAATTATCAGTTATCTCTTCAAGTTGCAATCTTTTTTGCATTAAAACTGATATTGTTATACAGTGTATGCACTTTGAGATTTGTTTCGTTTACCCCTAAAACGATATATATGAGGCGAACTGGCATTGCAATGAACGGAGGGGTTCTGTTTACAGATGTTGGTAAATGTAATGATTATCGTGTGAGGTTAATTCAGTATAAGCATAGCTATGTACTTCAAATCTGAGAAAGCTGTTTTGGTGTTATCTTGGGAAAAGAGTGAAAAAAAAGAAGCGCAGATTCTTTGGCAACGAACTACGGTGAATTTGAGCAAACTTTATCCAATTTTCCAAGATTTTATGGTAATCTTTTGCACATTATTATGTACCAATGAGCGACCTACAGTTATAACAAAATACCCAAAGATGTAGAAAGAAAATTCTTCAAAGTGCACTTTAGAGAGTAACTGTTGATGGGCAAAATTAATTGTTTATAATTTAAAGTACAAGCAACTGTAAAACAAATCAACCATCTATAAATTTGTGAGAACCACTCCCTTGTTAATGTAGAGTGTTTTCAATCAAAACGTTCCTGCGTTGATTAAAATTCTAGAACTCATTTACAACACACTAATATGTCTTTTGGATTCAAATGCTGCACAATGTTTTTTATTCGATTGAATATACAGTATATTGTCATAAACATCATATCAAATTATGCATTTTTCTGAAAGTGAGTTAATTAAGCTGAAAATTACCTTCTGCAGGTAGGCATATGCCCAACTGCTCTTCATTCAGTGATGCAAAAATTTTCTTCTCTGTTACAACTAATGTGGATGCGCTGGCCCCAGGTATCTCACCAAGTATAGAGCCTCAACCATTTCTTCCTGTTTTAGCTCCTTCCCCATTGAGACCATTCACGAATAATTCTGTGCCTAAATTATCAGGTATCATTGACTTTTTTTTTTTTTTAATCCAATTTCTTTCTGTGAGACCTTATAATATGAATTTTCTTTTGCTGCATTTTCATCCGCACATATACTGACCACCCTTTTACACATAATGGTTGTTAATGGTGAAGCTGGGAGGGGAGCATGTATGGACATATAGTTTCTGAGTATTTTTTTGTTCAAGCTATGCAGAACAGCTTGAGGCATCTCTTCTTTCAAAATGTGCTTGAATGCCTTCATAAATCTTAAAAATGTTTTGACTTCGAAATTCTTTTGGTGGATTTTGATGTTTTTTGGTATCATTTTGGACATTCCTTTCTAATTTCCTAATTAGATGCTTAAATTCATCATTGTTACCAAGGCTATATGTCACGGAAGTCGTCCCGTGACATATAGCTGTAGATTGCTTCTTGCAATAAATATTAAGGAAGAGAAGGGAGGGGGGGGGGGGAGGGTTGGTTGTGAGCAATGAAACGTCTTTATTTTTACCGGACATGCTATTTGATTTGTGTACTTTGTACAAGTGCTTTAAAATCTACCAATTGCTTTAGAGGCACATGATGGAACCCAAATGACTTGGAAAACACTCTCAAAAGTTAACTGTTGAGAAAGAAGAACCAAGCTATTTAAGTACCACATTGAGCATCTCATACTATATGAGACTTGGGTAGCCCATACTAGGAACATATGATAATATTCCTAGTCCCCATCATAGCCCCAACCCTAAAGAGCCAATGTCCCGGCTGCTACACTTTGCCAATGTCCGCAAGTAACTCTCGTCGTGCCATTGTCGGCAAAGCAGCTCTAATAACAAATGATGTGACCCAAGTGACTTAGGAAACTTTCCCTCAAAGGATAGCTATTGAAGGGAAAGAATCAAGCCACTTAAATACCTCATCGAACATCTCATAATACTCGATGTGAGACTTGGGTAGCCTATACTACGTAGGGACATTCCATCCTATCTCCAGTCCCCATCATAATCCTACTCTGTAGGCTTGTAACCAGCACTTCATCATTCAAACTAGTATTGGAGATTGGAGATAAAGGAACATCAATATCATTAAAATTGCTTTTAAAGGCCTATCTTGAAATGCTGTTCATTGCTAACCATTTTGATTTCTGAGATACCTAAAATACTATTTTACGTTCCAGGGCTATGTTCATTAAATTTCTCAGCTGCCGAACATATAATGAGCACAACTGCTACTGATTGCTGGGCTTCTTTTGCTCTATTTTTGGCAAATGTAGTATGTTGTCCTCAATTGGATGCCATGCTGGGGACGCTTATTGGGCAGTCAAGTAAATACTCCGGGCAGCTAGCTTTGAACACAAGTCATGCTAGCCACTGCCTCTCAGATATTCAGAAGATCCTGGTCAGTCAAGGAGCGAATGAGGACCTGAAAAATACATGTTTGGTCCATCCAGCGAATCTCACTGAAGGATCTTGTCCCATCATAGCTGTTGATGAATTTGAGAGCAGTGTAGACACTTCAAGACTACTGACTGCTTGTAGAAAGATTGATCCTGTACATGAGTGTTGTGACCAAGTTTGCCAAAATGCTATAAATTATGCTGCTAGAAAAATTGCCATAAATGATATGTCAAATATGGATCAGAACAGTAGCTTGCCTGAGCAGAAAGCTAGGATCAATGACTGTAAGAACATTGTCCTTCGTTGGCTGGCTGGTAAGCTTGAACCTGCCACTGCAAATAGTCTTTTTAGAGGACTTTCAAATTGCAACCTAAATAAAGGTGAGCTACGAAAAAGAGCAGAAAAGAAAAGGAGATAAGACCTTGTACATTTATTTCTTACATTTTTTACAAATTGATTGGGATATAAAGACTAAATCTGATTTCTTGATGTTCAATGGTTGTATTACTTGGTTCAGTCTGTCCGCTGGATTTTCCCAACATAAGCAATGTTGTGGAAGAATGTAGAAATGTAATAAAGAACCAAACATCTTGCTGCAAAACCACCAAGACTTATGTGTCATACTTGCAAAACCAGAGCTTCATAACCAACCTCCAGGCCTTAAAATGTGCTGCATTACTTGGCAAGAAGTTGCAGAAAGCTAATGTCTCCAACAATATATATAATCTTTGTCATGTAGGCCTAAAGGACTTTTCTCTTCAAGGTTAGCATTGTTATATTTCCCTTGCATTGAAAGCAATTATTTTCACCCCTTCTGCAAGTACCATACTGATATCTGTCCTTTTTTTCTTAAATTTATTGTTAATGGTCAATCGATCTTCTCATGGATGGATCAGTTACATCTCAAGGTATCTTTTATAGCATGAAACTTTTATTAATATACATTTTATTGCTTAACTCAGCAGAAACGATAAGTCTGTAGTCCTTCCTAGTGCCCCTTTCTCATCAGGGTTTTCAGATTACTTCCCATTTTCTTTTATTAATTTCACTGAGGGATGAATTTAGTTTGGGATTCAATGTGTGAGAAGTTGTAAGCTAATTGCAATAGCTACAGCAATGAAGTAACTGCACTCTTGTTACACTAGCTGAGGTACTATAAGTGGTTATAACTTATAAAGTGTTTAACAACATGGTATATTTATAAAAAAATTTGGAGATGTCTTTCAATTTTCCTAGGTGTCTGTAGTGTCTAAACTTGATCAATTATTTCTTCTAGAGTCTGGATGTCTTTTGCCAAGCCTGCCTTCAGATGCAGTATTTGATAGAACTTCAGGGATTGGATTCATTTGTGACCTTAATGACAACATTGTAGCGCCATGGCCTTCAACATCATATGCGGTTACCTCTTCCTGCAATAGTAGTATGTCTAACGTCTCTCATATATCACTTTCTTTTCTCTACTGCTCCGGATGGAGGATGTATACCCTTCTTCCAAGGCCAAATAAATAAGTAGATACATCTTAACTCATATGTTCCTGGAATTCATGAATTTGCAGCTACAAAACTTCCGTCTCTTCCTACAGCAACATCTGCACAAAATGGTAAGAGCCATCTCTTGTTACATCTATAGTCAATTTTATCATTCACAAAGCAGATGTACACTTCAACGTTGGAACGTAAACCAATTAGTTTTTTTTTTAATTAATGTGAAACTGATATTTTCCTGCTCTTTATCACTCCCAAATCATTATAAAAGAGAGAGGAGGGAAAGGTGAAAATGTGTGGAATGAGTACAGAGGAAGTGGAAGTTGATACACATTTCATGGTGATGGATTAATCTACGTGACCCACTCTCCGCACAAGCTTCTATAAAATAAAACTTCATATTGTAAAACTTTCTATGAAGTATTATGGACAAAGATGATGTGTGATGTCATTATGTTAAGAAACCAACTTTTTTAAGTCTAGGCCTAGGAATGATTCAAATTTAAACTTATATATTAAACTTTAACTTGCTCATTCAGTAGAAAGCCTTTCAACTCTGATACAATTCTAAGGATCAATTTTGCCAGAAGCTTAAAGCTGTTAGGTGTATGCATAATTTTTTTTTTTTTTTATCATTTTTAATAACACAATACTAATAAAACAGAAATGTAACAGAACTTTATATGCAGCTTCTCAATAAAACTCAGATTGCTCTGGATTGAGCTTATCTGTGGATATTGATGCATTCAATACCACGAGTTTCTAATTTTCTTTTACATCTATCGCAGGTCTTTCAGTGAAGAACTTGGTTTTACCTCACGTCTTCACCTCTTTTCTACTTCTCAAGATGCTCTTTTGATTCTTTATTTTTTGAGTTACTTCGAGGGGACACTGGGGTTCTTCATATATTTTTGCAGCTTCGGAGACTTTAAGGAAGAACTTCTATAAATTCGTCAGGGGGAAGCAATCATCCAACATGTTCATACTGTCACTTGTTACAAGAGAATAGGAATCCTAATTTGAAAATGTAATCTTATTTACTTTCTTTGTAGTATTGTATTGCCATTATTTCATTATCTTTTGCAAATGTAATAATATGCATAAAGAATAAAGAAATTATTTTGAAAGAGATTTTCTTTTACTAACTCCATTGCATGGCATACTATTCCTTTCCTTTGAAGTTCAATAGCCGTAGAAGACTACATTCTTCTACAGCTCTCGCATAGTATTAAGAGATATAATGAATTAATGATTCTTGCACATGATAATTATCTTTTAAAATTTTGGATACAGGTGTATAGGCATTTAGAAGTGAATAGTGCATACTCCAAACTTTTAGGAAAGTAAAATTTTAACTGAGACATTTTTTTTTTAAATTTCAATTTAAATCTAACATTTTTAATTTTAAAAATATATTTGAATTGACAATAATAAATAAGATGAAAAAATCTTATTAGATTTAAATTAAAAATATCAAAGTAAAAACTTTACATTTTTTTTCTTTCCATTCTCCTTAATTAAAAAAATTATTTTCTTTAATAAATGAAAAATAAAAAAGGTTAGTGCCAAACTTCGATATTTGAATAGTTTGACATGTCGGCCAAACAAAAAACAAAAGTATGACAGATTTTTTTTTTTGTTGTAAAAGATCTAAGTAGCATTGCTACACACCTTTGGATAAAGGCAAAGAATGTCAGTCATTATCATCACTTTGTTTTTATCAAACGAAAAAGAGACAGCTTTATTTTGTGATGGAAACGTTAGAAGCATGGGAAAAGCATTATAGTTTAAACAGCTAAAGCTTCTTTGTCCACTTCCACTTCCTCACGACTTTCTCCATTTCTCTTTCGCAGCTAAAGCTTCTTTGTTCGGTTAATCATAATCATATATGGCTATATACTGTTCCATTTTCATGTGACTCTCTCTGAAACTGAAAGTCTGAAACTACTCACTCATGGCGTCTAGCTCTACCTCTAGCCCCTCTGATTCTCAGCCTCTGCTATCACACTCACACTCACAGAAGGATGACCTTGAAACAATACTATCAGACACCACACTCCCCTTCTTCCACCGTCTACGACTCGCCTCCTTCATCGAATTCAACCTCCTCTTTCGCCTCGCCGCACCCGCCGTCCTCGTTTACATGATCAACTACGCCATGTCTCTCTCCACTCGCATCTTCTCCGGCCACCTCGGCAATTCTCAGCTTGCTGCCGCTTCCCTCGGCAACAGTGGTATCCAAGTCTTCGCCTATGGCCTCATGGTTATTACTTATTACTAACTCATGATTAATTAATTTCCCTGTTTCATCCAATTCTGAATTCTCCCTATTTCTCAGATTCCAATTGGAATCTATTCTCATCTAATTAATTACTCTGTTTAAATTCTAGTTGGGAATGGGAAGCGCCGTGGAGACTCTATGTGGGCAAGGATTTGGTGCGCACAAGTACGAAATGCTAGGCATATACATGCAGCGAGCAAGCATCGTTCTCAGTCTAGTTGGTGTTGTTCTATCCATCTTGTACATTTTCTCCAAACCCATTTTGATCTTCTTGGGCGAGTCACCAAAGATTGCTTCTGATGCTGCACTTTTTGTGTATGGCTTAATACCTCAGATTTTTGCCTATGCTATAAACTTCCCCATTCAGAAATTTTTACAATCACAAAGTGTGGTGGCTCCTAGTGCCTATATATCCGCAGCCACGCTAGTGGTGCACCTTTTGTTGAATTGGGTGGTTGTGTACAGATTTGAGATGGGCCTGTTGGGGGCGTCCTTGGTCTTGAGCTTGTCATGGTGGATCATTGTGATTGTGCAGTTTGTGTACATAGTGAAGAGTGACAGGTTTAAGCATACTTGGTGTGGGTTTTCTTTACAGGCCTTCTCTGGGTTGCCGGAGTTCTTCAAGTTGTCGGTGGCGTCGGCGGTGATGCTCTGCCTCGAGACTTGGTACTCCCAGATTCTGGTTCTGTTCGTTGGGTTGCTTGATAATCCTGAGTTGGCTCTGGATTCACTTTCTATTTGGTAAGTGTGATTAATTTGCTGGTTAAGTTAATTATGGTATAGCATGTGTTTGTTAAACAAAATGAGTAAACTAAAAAGATAGTTTCGTTGAGAGACTCTGAGTTATAAGTTGTAAGTTGTTTAAGATAAATTTATTATTGAGACTATGTGACAAAAACACTGGCTTCTCAGATTCAGACATGTCATTTTCGTTGTTTTTCGCCACCCTAGGTTAAATGGTTTTGGTGATCTCTAGAGATATATAAATTTTGATTTTTAATGCATACTGCAGATTATAAGAGGAAAATATAGGGGATATTTTGTTATATATTATTATGTTTTTGAAAGCATCAATGTAGGGACTGGGGCGACAAGGTTTATAGGGATCTGGATAATTTAATAATAATATATTAGATATTGGCAACGTATGTGTGTAATTGTAAGATCTGATTAATTATTTTCTCTGATGAATATTGACAGTACAATGATAGCTGGATGGGTATTCATGATCTCAGTTGGATTC
The DNA here is from genome assembly GCA_031216115.1 of Senna siamea. NCBI lineage: Eukaryota > Viridiplantae > Streptophyta > Magnoliopsida > Fabales > Fabaceae > Senna > Senna siamea. The sequence goes on from CM062356.1 coordinate 20,621,871, forward strand.
AATGCAGCCGTAAGGTGAGATACCTAGAAAGAGTTCACTCTCATATACTCTATGGCTCTCTCCCTCTCTCTCTCTCTCTCTCTCTATATATATATATATAAACATGGAGATTCTGAACTTTGAATCAAATTAATATATGAATATATATAAAAAATTAATGGTGATATATATACAAAAATGCAGTGTGAGAGTGGGGAACGAAGTAGGAGCAAGACATCCAAAATCTGCTGCATTTTCTGTGATTGTTGTGACATCAATCTCTTTCATTATATCAGTGATAATAGCAATAGTTGTGCTTGTACTTCGAGATGTTCTGAGCTATGCCTTCACAGAGGGTGAAGTTGTAGCTACTGCTGTTTCAGATCTTTGTCCACTATTAGCCATTACTCTTATTCTGAACGGAATTCAGCCCGTTCTTTCTGGTAAAACTAGCTAGCTACTGTCATGACAACAAATTTAAACTGCCAATTCCTTTTAATTTATACAAATATCTTGCAAATTAATTACTTGATCATTGATATGTATAATTGAATAATTAATTATGTGCAATTGTGGTAAATGAAGGAGTGGCTGTTGGGTGTGGATGGCAAGCATTGGTTGCATATATAAATGTAGGTTGTTACTATTTAGTAGGTATACCGTTGGGTTTTCTTCTTGGCTTTTACTTCAATATGGGAGCTAAGGTACGTACGTCCGTACACATGACTTCAATAATTTGAGTTAATTTGCAATTTCTATAACAAAATTATACCTTCAAAATAAGTTTATATATTTGACGAATCTTGATTGAGTGTTGATCTCTTCTTTTCTTATCTCTTTATTCATATATTAATTTTTTCATTAATATTCATACTTGTGCTGTGTACGTGTAATTGGTTGCATAGGGAATATGGTTGGGCATGATAGGTGGCACATTGATGCAGACTATAATTTTGATTTGTATCACTTTTCGTACGGATTGGGATAAGGAGGTAATTAAGAAAGTTGCCATTTCTCGTTCAATGTTTTTTAGTTAATCTAATCATCATCCTATCCTTTTTTTTCCTACAAGTACTCGAAGATTTATTTGAGTTATTATTGAAAGTGGGAAAGATGTAAAGAAATTTCTTTTTTCAATTAACAATATCTAATTCATTGAAAATAATAGGTATACTAAATTATCAGACGAAATATGTTTACAAGTTACTGAGGAGTGGAGTTATTTAAATGAAAGTATTTTTCAACGTAAATTACAGGAACTAGGGTATGCTTTTGTAGTTAATTTGTGGAGATTTTCTTTTTCATGGAAAAATGCACTCTTTAAACAAAATGAATGTACTAAAATAAACATCTCACTTAACACAACTTAATATTATTTTATTAATTATTTATACTCATGTTAAGTAAAAAATAGTATATATTTATCAAATGTGTCCATCAAATTATACATGAATATGTCACGTATTAATAATTTATAGATAAGATAAAAAATACTATATAAAACTTAAAAAATAGTTTAAAAGTTTGTTTTTAATTTTAATAGCTGGCATATGTATATTATTATTTATTTTCTCCACTAAATTTTTAAAACTTGGGTTTATATAAAATCACAACTCTATACGTATTTTCGATAAAACTCAAGGCACTAAATATATGAAGAATGATGTATTAATGAAATGAAATAATTGAATTTTGCAGGTAAAAGAGGCACAGGAAAGGCTGAGTAAATGGAATCACCAAAATGAAAACTGCAATTTTAAAGAATCAGAAGCACAAGCAACAACAATCCCTGTGAATTGATTTTGGTATTGTGAACATGGATTTATTTTTCTGATCATTAATACTATAAGAAAGTTATCCCTGTATGTACCTTAAATATAATAGAAATTTTAATTGTCAATTATTTTATTTTTAATACCTTATTTGGGGGGTCGTCTCGTAATCCGACAATTAAAAGGTAAGTTAATAAAAAGTTGCACACTATTGAGAATCTTTCGAATTTTCAAAGGTAAATTATGATTTTTAAAATATTGTTTAGAATATTCGTGAATTATTCTTTTTCAAATATTCTTCACTCTTTCTCATTTGCTGTCTTTCTTTTATTCGCCATGCCTCTTCTTTCTTATCCTCTTCATTAGACATAACTTGTCTCTATCAGATCCGACTCATCTCTATGAGACTAATTAAGTCGTCTCTATCAGTAATAGCAACGCGTTCGGATTCGCTGTCACTACTTTTCCTGTCATTACTCTGTCATTACTTTTAGCGGCGGTTTTTTGCGTTGCTAAAACGAAAATTATTGCTGCTATAATTAATTATTTAACACAAGTTATAGCGGCAATACTTTTCGTTGCAACAATATTTAAAAAATTTTAGCAACGCAAAAAACCGCTGTTTAAAATAATGGTAGGGTAATCGCACCAAAGGTAATGGCAGCGGATCCAAAGGCAATAACAACCCCTCTGCACCTTGCATTAAAGATGCTATTGCGTGGCTAACTCTCTTCTTGTCTTCCCATGTGATATTCCTCGATCCCTTTGCTCCACCCTTATGTGTATATAATCATTTGACACTTTTGATTGCCATGTAAAAATCCAAAATAGCAGAGAATGTATCATTTATATCCAAATGTAAAGAAACACATAATAAATCTATAGGTTCAGATTTCGATGAATTGTGCAAATCAAGTATATGGTAATAATGAACGTAAGTTTTCCTCACAGCATGGGCACCTCTTGGCTCTGGTGTGTCGGTGTGCGACTCAGTGTGAAACCACACACTCATGGCGTCTAACTCTGCCTCTAAACCCTCATGATCTCATTCTCAGCCTCTGCTATCACACTCACAGCATGATGACCTTGAAACAATACTATTTAATATTACTCTGTAATTAATTAAATTCTAGTTGGGAATGGGAAGCACCGTGGAGACTCTATGTGGGCAAGGATTTGGTGCGCGCGAGTACAAAATGCAAGGCATATACATGCAACGAGCAAGCATCGTTCTCTGTCTAGTTGGTGTTATTGTATCGATCTTGTACATTTTCTCCAAACCCATTTTGATCTTGTTGGCGAGTCACCAAACATTGCTTCTGATGCTGCAGTTTTTGTGTATGGCCTTGTACCTCAGATTTTTGCCTTCGCTATAAACTTCCCCATTCAGAAATTCTTACAATCACAAACTGTGGTGGCTCCTAGTGCCTATATATCCTCAGCCACACTGGTGGTTCAACTCTTGTTGAATTGGGTGGTTCTCTACAGGGGCGTCCTTGGTCTTGAGCTTGTCTCGGTGGATCAATGTGATTGCACAGTTTGTGTACATAGTGAAGAGTGATCGGTTTAAGCATACTTGGGGTGGCTTTTCGTTGCAGGCGGTTTCAGGGCTGCCGGAGTTCTTCAAGTTGTCGGCGGCGTCGGCGGTGATGCTATGTCTCGAGACTTGGTACTTCCAGATTCCGGTACTGTTTGCTGGGTTGCTTGAGAATCCTGAGTTGGCTCTGGATTCACTTTCTATTTGGTATGTGTGATTCATTTGATGGTTAAGCTAATTACGATTGCATGCATAACTATATATATATAATCTAAATTTTGTTGCTATTAATTAATCAAATTGATTTGTTAAAGTCCAAAGAAGTGAAGTGGAACTCACCATTTTATATATAATACATGGATTAATAAAAATCCCTTTTATGAAAAATTTAAGGTAACTTATGAGCTGTTCAAAAGAAATTTATTCCATTCAAAGACTGAGCAAAATTTGGATAATAACACTAATTTATAATTAGTTATATGTTTTCAAGAACATACAAATGTTAAATAAGTTTATAAAAAGCAACGTCAAATCTTGGGGATGTTAAGTAAGTTTATAATTAATATTGGATCTTGGGGATGTTAAAGAATAGTGCTCACTTGGAGAAAATATAAAAAGCAACGTCAAATCTTTTGGGGATCGTTTATGGACTGCGATACCGGCGTGAAGATGATTGTAGGTACTTGAATTGAGATTAGGGTGTGTTTGACAACGAGAAAAAAAAAAGAAAGAGGACATGACTAAATAATAGATTGTTTTAGATATTTTAAATTAAAAATTATTTTAATTTAAAATAATAAAAATTAATAAAAAAAGTTAAAAAAATTAACATAAAATTTTTTATTTTATTTTTTAAAAAATTTTAAAAATAAATAAACAGAATGTTAATATATATATTTTTTTCTTTTTTCTTTCCTTCCAAAATCCTCCTTCCAATAACACACTCTTAAAATTTATTTAAGAATTAAGAAGGAAAGAAAATAGACGGGAAGAATTTATAAAAAAAGAAAAAAAATAAAATGTTAAGTGATAATTTTTTTTATTTAAATTTTTTTAAATTTTTTAATTTAAAATAATTAAAATTAATAAAAAAATTAATAGAACATCTTTCAATTTTTTTTAAAATTTTAAAGATTAAACAAAAAAAATTATTAAATTATCTTCATTCTCTTCTTTTTTCCTCAATTTTTTTGCCTCAAACAAATTTTTAATTCCTTTCTTTCTTTTTCCTCTTCGTTTCCACACACAGGATTTCGACCCACATTGGAGGCCCATAAGAGATCATGGATGGACTAAGTTCCAATTCTTAGTTCCAAGTATAAGACTCATTAGATTGTTAAAGAAATCCCAAGCTTGGCCGAAGGACCTCTTAGTCGTGGAAAGAGATGTGGATCTCCTTCTATCATTGAATGACTTAGGAGATGTTAGGTTTATGGATAACATGTAACCATAGTTACCTCCTTAATTTTCTCTTAAGGGGTTACAATAGCTAGCTTTGCATTCTTTCCCTTGATCTGTTTCTATTGTATATATATTAAAAAAAAAACTTTATAAATTTAGATACTAAATTATTAGCTTATTCATAAAAAAAAGTGAAATTATAGTGCTCTGTTGAGACAAGCTAAGTGAAAAAGGCACTGGATTCTCAGGTTACTTTTCGATTGCTGTTTATCAAATTATATATATATATAAAAGATGAATTTATTTTACATTAACATATAAATAAATATGTGTAAATTAAATATAAAGTATGTAAAATCAAAATAAAAAGAATGTCAAAATGACAGTAATTTGTACTTAACTTACAAAGAGAGAAGAGATGAATGCAGTATGTAAATTAGAACTAAAAGAAGGTCAGAGCGACAATATAATTCACACTGAACTGGCCAAAGAGAGAGAGAAGATGGATGCACAAGATGAGAATAATAAAAAAAAATTTATATTTCTTCATAAAGAAAAGTCACCAGAAAAAAAAGAAGGCTTACAATGAAAAAATTTCTCTCCCTCTTTAAGTATTGTTTCAAGATTTTTTATTAAGGATTATATATATTAATCTTTGTTCTGAATTAATATATTTTAATTTTTATTTAGATAGACTTGTCAGTCTTATATGAATAAAATCATAATAAATACCCTTCTTTTAAACAACAAAATATTTGATTTTAACATTAACTTTGGGTCCATACCATTAGTCCTTACTTATAAGATTTAATATAAGGTAAGGAATTCATATAAGTTTGTGAGTCTCAAACTAAAAAGATCAGAAAAAATCACCATTTTCTTAATAGATATTAAAAAAGCAAATGTAGTACCCAAAATCATCCTTTGGAATGAGGTATCATTGCCTAAAACTTAGTGCTTGACAAAACAGTCCCTGCCTTGTCAAAGACATCTCCTGAACTAGAACAAATCATTCAAAGTTAATCCAAAAGGGTGGAAGTGACCTTTGATAAGAGAAAGTGATTTAACATTTGAACCAAATCTATGAGATCCAAGGATTTCAATTTTACTCTGTCAGAACTTCCAAGAAGGTTCTGTTGAACCATTCATTCAACTATTCCATTCACCATTGACCTACAGGGGTTAACATATCCTCTAGCAAACCTACGCCCACTTATCAAAAGGATGAGAAGACCAAAGATCTATACAATTACCGACGTACTTTTTTAATGAATTACCCATATGAAATTAATGTGGTTAACTTAAATTTCCAAATGGATAAAACATATTTACAAAAAAAAATTTTATTCAAAGGAACATACTCCTCAACAAGATTATTATTACTCGTGATCTGCTAAGCATGGTAGAGAAAACTAAAGAGAGTATAAACAAAAGGTAATCAGAAATAGATGAGGCAATAAATTAAAGCAGCTAGCCAACTTTGCCTGTGAATCTTTGTGTTTGGGAATGAGACGAGAAAGGGAAGGGAAAGAATTAAAGAAAAAAAAATGTTAAATGATAATTTTTATTTATTTGTTAGATTTTTTAAAATCTTTTAATTTGAATTAATTAAAATTAACAAAAAAAAATTAAGGAGAGTTAACATAAAAAAATTTTAATTCCTTCTATTCTAAAATTTCAAGAGTTAAACAAAGAAAAGATTATTAAATTTTCTTACATTTCCTTCTCTTTCCTCCATTTTCTCCTCCCCAAACGCACCCTTTAGTTCATGTTCAACATATTATATAAGAAAAATTTTTAAAATATCATATCACATAATATATTGATGAATTATTTGTAATTAATTGGAATATCTAATTAATTACTTATATGTGATGAATTGACAAATACAGCACAATGGTATCTGGATGGATATTCATGATCTCAGTTGGATTCAATGCAGCTGCAAGGTGAGAAACCCAGAACCAGCTCACGCTATCTCATGCTCCAATGCTCTATATATATATACATTAATTTACATCTGGTTTAAAGTTCAAACATGAAAAATCTAAAATTTGAATAAAATTAATAATATGTGATATACATAAATATGCAGTGTGAGTGCGGAACGAAGTAGGAGCAGGACATCCAAAATCTGCTGCATCATCTTCTGTGATTGTAGTAACATCAATCTCTTTCACTATATCACTCATAATAGCAATACTTGTGCTTACACTTCGAGATGTTTTGAGTTATGCCTTCACAGGAGGTGAAGATGTAGCTACTGCTGTTTCAGATCTTTGTCCACTATTAGCCATTATTCTTGTTCTTAATGGAGTTCAGCCTATTCTTCCTGGTAATTTATACAAATATCTCTTGTAAATTACAATTAATGATATTACTGAAAATGTAGATATATTTCCTGCATGCCTACCTAATTGAAATTAATTAGTTTTCGTGTGGTAATGAAGGAGTGGCTGTTGGGTGTGGATGGCAAGCATTGGTTGCATATATAAATATAGGTTGTTACTATGTAGTCGGTATACCATTGGGCTTTCTTCTTGGCTTTTACTTCAATGTGGGACAAAGGTACTCATTAATAACTTTCTTTCTTTTATTTTATTTTTTAAGGAAGTCTATATTTTTATTATTAAGTTTTTTAATTAAAATAAAATAAAATTAATTTAAAAAAATTAATAAAAAATAAATTCTATATATATATATTTTATTACAAAATTTAATAATAAAAATATAAAAATTATACTTAAATTTCTTTAATTAAAATAAAGTACACAGAAAAAACATTTAAAAACAATCCATTAAAAGAAAATAAATTGTATAACTTATATACATATTAATTTTTTTATTTAAAAAACCTGATAGTGAATATGCATGACTACAATTTGCTAAATTCGTTTAGCAAAATTACACCTTCAAGATAAGTTTACTTGTACAATGTATAGTTATTAAGCAATGATAGTGTATAGTTGTACAAAATCATGATTTATAAATTTCTTAAATAATATTTCTCCATCAATGTACAAATATATGATTGTGTTGAATTTGTGTAATTTTGTATAGGGAATATGGTTGGGGATGATAAGTGGCAAATTGATGCAGACTATCATTTTGATTTGCATCACTTTTCATATAGATTGGGAAAAGGAGGTAAATAGATTGCCATTTATATTTAAATGTTTTTTCGTTATAAATAAAAATGCTCATCCTAGCTAAATATATATGCTCTCTCTCTCTCTCTCTCTCACTATTTTAATACACTCATTGAATTTAAAACGAGTGCAAATAATTAATAACAACTTAACAAAATGATTGTTAATATTATTTTATTAATTATTTATTTTAATGTGAATGAAATATAAAACACATTTTGACAATGCATTAAGATATATGATGGATGTACTAATCAAATGAAATCATTGAATTTTTGCAGGTAAAAGAGGCAAAGGAAAGGTTGAGCAAGTGGAATAATCAATATGTGAATTGATTTTGGCTTTTTAACGTAGGTTTGCTTTTTTAATCAATAAGGGAAGAAATTAAGTCAACTTTACATCTAGTTTAAACATAACAAAAATTTTAATTAACAATTTTATTTCATACCCTTTTTTAAAAGTGTTGATTTTATAAATTTTAATTTATATAAATGATACATAAACTCGTCACATATTAAAGAGTTTAATAAAAAATATATATTAAAATTAACAATTGTAAAAGAACTAAATTATATTATTTTCAATTTTATTCATTTAACCTTAACATGTGACTAGTTCAAATATATAAGATATCAATGACAACATCTTCCTGTTTTTTAGTGGAAAGGAAAGGTCTCAAACTCTCATACTTGAAACTAGCTAATCATGTCTATTCTTTGATTGTTTTGAAATGTAAAAGGTGAATTATAATTTTTATATTTTTTAAGAATAATCATGAATTATATATTTTCTTCTTCGATGTTTAATTAATTCAATAAAAAGGGATTTGACAAATTAAATGAGTGGTTTCAAAAACTTGGGAAGGATTCTAGTTGAGAGATGTTGAAAATGTTTTAGGTCATTTACATAATTATGTTTTTAGCACTTTTAATTAAAAAAAACTTCATATATATAAAGAATATAACGACCCCTTTTAATTAAAAAAAAAACATGCTCATCATTTTTTGTGAGAAAAACTTATTGTGCTTTTTTTTTGTCATTTTAGAAATTATTTTGGACTTTATTTGTTTGGTAATTATCCATTTGTATTCCCAATTTCGTAACATGAACCACTCAAAATAGGTTTTGTGTTTAAATTATGCAAACGAGATCCATGAGAGGCCATTAAAATAATGGAAACTAACGCTGTGAATAAGGTAGAAATCACAATAATTGGCCCAAAAAAGAAAACAAGTGGCTATAAAATATTAATTGTTTATTTAACCCATCAATTAGTTGGAATATCCTTCAATCACATCACTTTTCCGTGTATGAATGCTGGTTCTCCATCTTTGTCTTCTTATTTTTGTCGTAATGGTGTGTTTTTTCACTCATAAATATTCTCTGCAAGAAGAATTTTGCTTGAGGGACTTGTCTTATCATACTAAATATGATTCATATCGTGAAAAATTAAACCCTTTCATTTGAGCAATCTTCATTAAGTGTAACATGTGTCTTTGAGTCACAGTACTTAGGATTATTCTTCTGATTCTGAACAAATAATTCCAAATTGAAAATTGAGTGAGTGAGAATGCCACATATATATTTTCTTTCCTAGTTGTCTTGTTTTAGCAAAATAAGGCTTTCCTTTACCCACTTCATGAGAAGGTGGAATTTTAAGCATTCAAGATACTTTCATATTTGTAAAATTTAGAGAAATTGCTTGACAATATTATATCATAATATCATAGAATAAATCAATCAATATTCACCAACTTTTATAAATAACAAAATCCCTTAGAGTTTTGCCCACGTTGACTTCAGGGTTAATATGATGAGTAAAGTGTCAATAAGGTATTATAGTTCTTATTCTTATACTTTTTTTAAAAATATTTTTCTTATACTTGTAGTTGATTAGATAGTAAAATCAATTCACTTTTTTTTTTTTTTTTTTAAATCTTTGGACTTCTAGACCTAACTCATTTATTCTGTCAATTTTTTTTTGAAATAATCAAATTATAAAATTTTTTTTAACTCATTTACATATAAATTAAACTTATAAGAAGTATTATAAATTAAATTAATTAAATTAATTAAAATTTAAATATATAATTAATATAAAATTGCAACAAGTTTATTTTTATAAAATTATCAAATATAATAACTTATATATAAATATTAGAATGAAAGAATCTTAGCAATAAAAATTGATGAAAATAAAATAATTATATTTATGTTAAAATTATATATATATATATATATATATATAATTGATAAAAAGTGAGTTTAAGTGATACTATCCTCCTTGTCCTTTAAAAATCCTTGAAGATGTCCTTATAGTTCCAACAATCACAAAAAAATAAACAAATAAATAAATATTATAAGTGATGAAATTCAATAAAAAAATCACGAATTTTAACACAAACTTATTAACTTATTATATAATTACATACTTAATCATATACACTAAACTATTTTTTAAATAATTTATATGTAATAATAATAATTTTTTACTACATCTATTATAAATTTAAATTTATTTTCCTTTTAACCTGACAAAAATTTTATAGTTTAATAATTTTTTAATTTAATTTTTATATTTATTCATTCTTAATTTAATTCTTTATATTTAAAATTATTATTAATTTAATTTATTCATCTACAAACATAAAAATACAGACATGTTGACTTAAATAATTTAATAATTTAATAATTTATATACTATGAGATTAAATTAATAATAATTTTAAATATAAAAAATTAAATTGAGATTCAATAAATATGTAAAATCAAATTAAAAAAATCCTTAACTATGTGGTCCAAAATGAGGTTTTTGTTCCTTCAACATGAAGAAGCAATCACACTCACACCCTCCTTGTTCTGCTGTTTTATTCGGGTATTTCAGAGCATTGAGTCTGACACTAGGACACTTCTTCGTCTCCTTCCATCACTCACTCAAAGCTGCTCTTCACAGAGTATTGTCCTGCTTCATCAAACCAGAGTGAAGGCTTGCTTTGATCCACAAACATTTCGTAATCCTTCTTTTCCATGGCTTCTCTGCTCGACGATGCTCATCAACCATCGGATGAATCTTCCACCGCAAAGCACCAATCAGACGGCCAGCTTGAACGAATACTCTCCGATGACACCCTCCCCCTCCGCCGCCGTCTCGTATGCGCTACGTTGATCGAGTTCAACCTCCTTTTCTACCTGGCTGCTCCGGCCGTCATCGTCTATTTGATCAACTACATCATGTCCATGTCCACTCAAATATTCTCCGGCCACCTCGGTAACCTCGAGCTCGCAGCTTCTTCCCTCGGAAACAACGGCATCCAAATCTTCGCCTATGGCCTCATGGTACCAAAAACCCGTAACCCATCCTCTGTTTTCATTTCATGTCTCTGTTTTATTCAAAACATAAGTTTGATTTTTTCAATCTTTAATTTGAGTAATTATGATGAACACTGAACAGCTGGGTATGGGAAGTGCGGTTGAAACGCTATGTGGGCAAGCATATGGTGCCGAAAAGTATGGAATGTTAGGCATCTACTTGCAGAGATCAACGATCCTACTCACACTAGCAGGTATTGTGTTAACCATCATATACATTTTCTGCAAACCCATCCTCATCTTACTTGGAGAATCCCCAACAATTGCATCTGCTGCTTCACTATTTGTGTACGGCCTAATCCCTCAAATATTCGCCTACGCTGTAAACTTCCCCATCCAAAAGTTCCTTCAAGCTCAGAGCATAGTGGCACCTAGTGCTTACATGTCAGCGGCCACACTAGTGATTCACCTTCTGTTAAGCTGGGTGCTTGTGTACAAGGCGGGGCTTGGATTACTGGGTGCTTCATTGGTGTTGAGCTTGTCATGGTGGATTATTGTGATCGCACAGTTTGTGTATATTGTGAAGAGTGAAAGGTGTAGGTATACATGGCAAGGGTTTTCAGTGCAGGCATTTTCGGGGTTGCCGGAGTTCTTCAAGTTATCGGCGGCGTCGGCTGTGATGCTGTGCTTGGAGACTTGGTATTTCCAAATTCTGGTTCTGCTGGCGGGGTTGCTGGATCACCCTGAATTAGCACTCGATTCGCTTTCCATTTGGTAAGTAAGTTCGTTTACGTCATTTCGCAATATTCAAGGTTTTATTGTTATCTTGTTTTTCTTTTCCACGTTTTACCCTCTGCCTCCATATTTTCTTCAACTAATTTAGATGGGTTGTAGTTGTATAGTTGAATTTTAGAAAAAAATATAAATTTTCAAAATTTTAACATTAAAGTTTTCAATCTCAACGACAATATATATAATATACTAACAATAAAATTGGAATTATGATTGATTATAAAATTATAAAATCAATCAAATTATAGATAAAATATATTTTATATTTATAATTAATATATAATATATAAAAATTTAAATAATCTATTTTTCAATCAATTTGATTTATGTCATTCAAATCTCTTTAATAGCTAGACTGGTTAAATTAAATTTATCAAGCTTAAAAAAAATCAGAAGTGAAGGTTAACCTCTATATAACATTATATTACTATTTTTATAAAATACTGAAACTTTGTGATCCAGTTAAAGCGCTTTAATTAAATTATTAAAGAATAAGTTGCTTCATCGAATTTGGTCTTTTACTTTCTTTTTTTTCATGATTTTGACTCAAATTATTTGAATTATAATTAATTAATACTGATTTTAATAGAATATATATCATATGAATTTTTTTTATAATTTTTTAAGTTAAAAATTAATAAGATTTAACTTTTGCTTTTGATAATGTATAAATATTTAACAATATAATTAAAAATGTAATGTTTGATAAATAAAATCAAAAAAATATTTCAAAAATATTTATGAAATTTAAAATTATAAATAAAGCTTGGTAGTGGAGTTTAGTTTATTATCCAGTTGATATATAAATGACCCAATTTTTTTATTTATTGATATTATAAATTATATAATATATAAAATATAAAATAATATATATATAAATAATGTGAGAATAGGAGATGGAAGAAAAATTTAAAATAATAAAAAATTAGAACAAACTAATAGAGTATTAATTAAGTTTTAATATTATTTAATTTATTATTTTAAAATTTAATAAAATATTAGTTTATATTATATTTTAAAAGTTAAAAAATAGAATTAAAACACCTTAACACCACCATGTGGTAAGAGCAGAGTAAAAACACTAAAAAACAAGTATATATGTGGGTAGCTAGCTAAGGCTAGGGGGCATAGGTGTGTGTGAACACAAGTCACTAACAAGTAACAACGGTGAAGACAAGAAAACAATTATAAAGACGACAAAAAAATTATTAATATGGTCAGGTAAGAGGTTGTGTGAGCGTCTCACTGTCTGTGTATAAACAATTATAGATTTTATTTGATTAGGTAGCAGTGTGCGTGGAATGTCTGTTTTTGTGTGTCATATTTCGAGCCTCACGGTCACATCCACTAAAAGTTTGGAATCAATACGAAAGAAACAATATATAATGTCAACACAGCAATGTACTAATTGAAATTCAATAATATCCTGAGTCTGACCGTACCGCCATTCAGGCATGAGCACGCATTTTGTAGTCCAGCAAAAGAAAAAAGAGATGAGATTCAGATCCAAATTAAAATACTATACATAGTATTTGTGCTGTTGTAGTTGCGTATGAATCTGAATATGCTGTCCTGGCTCGTGGATCTATGTACACTATTTTTGCATATGAATTGATTTATCTCCCAATGTGTTGCACATTGCAGCACCACCATCTCGGGATGGGTGTTCATGATATCCGTTGGATTCAATGCAGCCGCAAGGTTCGTTACGTTTCTCTCAGCTAATTCTTATTTGTAATTAATCCATTGATCATGACTTGTAGGATTGTGAGGAATTAATATATAATAATTACAAGTAATGCAGTGTGAGAGTAAGCAATCAGCTGGGAGCCAGAAATCCAAAATCAGCAGCATTCTCAGTGTTGGTGGTGACAGTAATATCTTTCATCATATCTGTGATAGCAGCAGTGGTAGTTCTTATTCTACGAGATGTCATAAGCTATGCCTTCACAGAAGGTGAAATCGTCGCTGCTGCTGTCTCTGATCTTTGTCCTCTCCTCGCACTCTCTATCGTCCTCAATGGCATTCAGCCTGTTTTATCTGGTAATTATTATTATTAAGTTTTTATGACACTAATTAAGACTGATAAAACATTTAATAATTTAAAATTTATAAAAAATAGTAAGTTTTAATCAGTCTGTTAAGAGTACTGATTAATAAAATCTTTATTGTTAACTATCTACTTCACCATTACTTATTATCAGATTACTAACGCATGCATATATATATATATATATATATATAAATTAACGAATGAAGGCGTGGCTGTCGGCTGTGGATGGCAAGCTTTTGTTGCGTATGTAAATGTTGGGTGTTACTATGGAGTTGGCATCCCATTGGGTTCCATTCTGGGCTTTGTCTTCAAGCTTGGTGCTAAGGTATAAATATATTTATTGGGTTACATGAAAATAGAATTCTAGTAATATATAATTATATATTACAATTTAATTGCATGTTTGATATTGAGAATCTTAATTGTGTGTGTGAATAGGGAATATGGGTGGGAATGCTGGGTGGCACAACAATGCAAACAATAATTTTGATATGGGTCACAGTTCGGACAGATTGGAATCAAGAGGTGAAACAATACTCCTTCAACTTTTTCAATGAATTTGTTAGGTTATTGTTACTATACATGTAATCAAATTTTCGTGTTGTATTTGCAGGTTGAAGAAGCTGCTAAGAGGTTGAACAAGTGGGAGGACAGGAGGGAGCCACTTCTGAAGAATTGAAAAACTGGTCATCCATTCAGGAAATTAATGTGGAACCATCTTAGTTTTTAATTTCTTGTCAAAATAGACAATGCTAATTTTAGGAAAAAATTAATAATTAAGCAAAACCCATGCATCTTATTTTTTCTGAAATTGATCATATCAATTTCGAAAAGAATTGATATGTGTTTTGGACTCTACAATATGGGTTACCCAAATATATACAGGCCTAGAATTGCCCAAGACATTTAGCCCAATGTTCGTCTTTTTTTGTAAGTTTTTGAAAAAAAATAGACTCAAGTAAAACTGCGTTACTGAAAAGTCCAAAGGCTAGCCGAAGCCGAACAAAAGGAGCCACGACAAGGCTCATACAACGTTAAAAAAACAAAAGTTAGAACGCCCTTTTTGTTTTTTCATTTCCTAATTTTTTTTTACTGAAAAGAGAAAAAATAAATAAATTTAAAAATATTTTGAGAAAGATGTGTTTGGTTTATGAAAATATTTTTAATTTTTAATTCTATTTCTTAAAATTAATTTTTTATTTTTAAGTTTTTAAAATTTTAAAAATATATTTGTTATGTAAAATTAAAATTTTGTTCACGTTTATTTTTAAGTTGAGTGATTTAAATGATTATAATTTTGTATTGATTCTTACATTTGACTATTATTACATGATTGAAGGGTTTGTTTCTCTTTTAAAACGTATAAAAATAATATTGGTTATGAAGTGAAAACACTTTTAAAACATTTTTTAGATATTTCTTGTTTATAGTTTATTTTAAAATTATTTTCAAAAAATATTTTTTGTTAACTTTATCAAATACATTTTCAATTAAATTTTTTAATTTTAGTAAAAATAAAACAAAAAATTGAAAAAAAAACAAACACACCACAAATAGTTGTGAAAATCATTTTTCTTCATGCTTCCAGAATACAGAGATCACAATCAAAATGTAGGAAAAAGAGAAGGAAGGAGAGATAAAAAAGCCAAAATTAAAGCCTATCCTTACCTCATAATTCAAGTATGAACAATTGTTAATTAAGTTACATCAAATAACTAAAGTCACCCTTTTTAATTTGTGAGAGCTCTCTTCTCACCTTAGTGGGATCAGCTTCACCCTTTTTCTTGCTTTATAACTTTATTTAAACTTAAAAAAAGAAGCAGATAGTGGACCAGTTTGCAACCAGCATCAACACTACAAGATACAACTGAGTTTTTTTATGTTAGAAAAAATATTTTCTTTCCTCAATGAGTATCACGTAGATGTGGCCATATTTTAATGCAAGGCGAATATCCACTCAAATCTATTAAATTATACTTAAATCTATTATAAATTAAAAATTAAGTGAATAAAATAAAATAATTTATTAATTTAATTTTTTTATAATTACTAATTTAAATGTATCATATTTTTAAATATTTTAATTAAATTATTCATACATAACGAATTTATATATAATTTATATAAATTTGAATTGATAAAATTATTATTTTTATAGTAATTGTCGGATAGCGCTAACACGTACAGCACCTGCAGCATGCAGATAATAGAAACCCTTTCAAAAACATTAATAAAGGCATACCAAAGATGAAAGATGTATCTTTTTTTTATATATGTAATCAGTAAGTGAAAAAAAAAACTTTTTAAGATAGATTTTTTTGTATTAATTAATTTTTTTGTACCAACATAATTGCATAATATTGTTTTGTATTAATTAATTTTTTTGTACCAACGTAATTGCATAATAATCTAAAGTACAAATAAAGTTAACAAAATGAACTTTGTTCAACGCCACGTGAACCACCTGAATATGACGTTCAAAACTATGTGCTCTCTCCGCCCCATCTTTTGAGCGCTTTGAGTTGGATATGCATACATGCACTTGCTTTTCAATTACCAATAATTATTAATAAATGAATGTTAGTTTCATGCATCCTCTTGAATTTTAGATTTTTTTATAAATATTTTTTTATTAAAAATAATTATATCTATAATATTTTTAGACATTAAATATAAATATTAATTTTAACAAATATTTAAATTTTAATTTATCAAGATATTAATTATTTTTATTAAATTTAACTCGATTGATGAATTTTAAATTATTTCAATATTACTATGCTACAACATATTGCTATATATTATTATTTTTGTCATTTGTAGTATAGCATGATGTTAATTTTAAAATCATTGTTAATTGGACTTTTATTCCTTCTTTTAATGAAAATTGAAGAAAGATCAATCTCCTTAAATTTGATTAATTTTATTTTAATATTTTAATTTTAAAAAATTAATCAAAAATTTTTAATTTTTAAAATTATTAATTTATCTAATAAAAAATATTAAGTTACAGTTAATTTTAATATTTTAATATAATATTATTATCAAAATTATTATTTTATTAATTTATATATAAAAACAAATAATTTTATAAATAGCCTCCTATATAAGTTTATGTTTGATGAGTATTTAATTTAAAATTTAAAATTTTTTTACATGTAAAATTGATAAAATAATATTAATATTATTATATAAATATATTAAAATTAGTCGTAACTCAATATTTTTATTTAAATAAATTAATAGATTTAATAATTAAAAAAATAATTAATTTTTTAAAACTAAAGATTTAAAATGAAATCAATGGATAAATATAAAATTTGAAACAAAATTAAAAGATTAAAAAGATTCTTTTGCTTAAAAAAATATATTTTACGCCGTAACTAGTAAAAATAAATTGGTGAATGATGATGATTTTTGTGGGACTTTTCATGTCATCATGATGAATAGGATGTGAGAAATTGGCTTATTGGCATTATGCTCGGACTTTTGGGTCGGGTAAAGCGGGTTTGGTAGCAACAATGTCAACTGGGGTCCTTCATTGTCTGCGTTTAGCAAAAGCGACCCGGTTAATCAATGCTCTGTTTCCTGGCAATATCTGTCTAGTCTCTAACAACCAATAATTTTCAAGCAAATTTTATTCCAAGGCGTCACATCGTCATTGTGTTTCGTATTTACACTTGTCACCAGACAGTATGCATATTGTACTGCTCTGCTCAATATTCATTGATTGGGCCCTGGCTTTCTCTCTGTAATCTCTATCAGGGTTCTTTTTCATACTTATCATGAAGTAGAGATTGGATGCTCATAATTTGCTTCAACTCAAAAGCTGCTAGGGTGTGATCTCTGGTTTGTTCAAGTGATTTTCTCATCTACAGTCATATGGGTACCGTCAAAACACAACGTTTGCTCTATTTCTCCTAGCTTTTGAAACTTGCAAATATTGGGTTTGGACGAGCTTGGTTTTCTATGGTGAAAAATTGGTCGGTGAATTGAACTTTGGTCAAGAATGAGACATCCTATGCCTGTGCCTCTGATTATTTGGATTTGGGTAATCCTTGGTGGTATTGCTCACTGCCAAAGGCCTGCGTCTGTCAATATTGGTGCTGTTTTCACTTTTGATTCGGTCATAGGTAGAGTTGCAAATGTGGCGATGAAAATGGCTGTCTCTGACGTCAATGCAGACCCCGTGGTTCTTAATGGGACGAAACTAAATTTGATAACGGACGATGCCAGTTGCAGCGTCTTTTTGGGAACCATTGGAGGTATTAAGAGTTATCCTTGCTGAAACTTCATCTTTTAAAGACTTTTTCCCCCCTAGTCTACGGTAGAAGTAATGTGAAATTGGATATGTATGACAGTTTATCTCGCAGATTTTGTTTTTGTTTTTTTCCAGAAAATCAAATCCCTTTCGGGTTACTTCTGGTTTTATTATTAGTTCATTCATTAGAGTTGCAAGGACATGTTTGAAAAACTAGTGATATTGTACGTGCCTCAGATTCTCAGCCAATATTAAAATTTCTAATACTATATAATCCCCCATAGCAATTTTTTGATATCTTTATCCTTTAGTGTTTTAATTTCTAGCCGCAGCTTATGTATTGAAGTTACAGTTCTTGTCAAAATTTCAATCTTCTGTACTGCTTATAAACCAAGCCCCATTTTATAAATATTGCCAAAATTCAAATTCAAACTTGGAGTTCTTGTAGTTTACACTATAAGTGACCTGACCTGAGCCTCTTTTTTTTTTTTTTTTTGCATAGCGTTTCGGGCACTTGAGCAAGGTGTTGCAAGCATAATCGGTCCACAGTCGTCTGCCATAGCTCATGTGATTTCTCAAATTGCTAATGGTCTTCAAGTTCCTCTTATTTCATATGCTGCCACTGATCCAACCCTCTCTGCCCTCCAGTTTCCTTACTTTTTTCGGACTGTATCAAGTGACTCTGAGCAAATGACTGCAATGGCTGACTTAATTGAATTCTATGGATGGAAAGAGGTCATTGCCGTCTTCTTGGATGATGACTATGGAAGAAATGGAATATCTGCTCTGGGTGATGAACTTCAGAAACGGAGAATTAGAATTGCTTATAAGTTACCTTTAAGTGTTCAGTTTGATCTGGATGAAATCACTAACTTGCTCAATCAATCCAAAGTATTTGGCCCTCGTGTCTATGTTGTTCACATCAACCCAGATCCTAGATTAAGATTTTTCCACATAGCCTACAAACTTAAAATGATGGCTAGCGACTATGTCTGGCTTGCCACTGATTGGCTATCTGCTACCCTAGATTCATTTTCGGAACAGAATCAGACCTCTCTCAGTGTCCTGCAAGGGGTGGTTGGGCTTCGCCAACACATTCCAGATTCTATCCAGAAAAGGACTTTTGTTTCCCGGTGGATAAAAATGCAGAATGAAAGTGCAGTGAGAATCGGCTTGAACACTTATGGATTTTATGCTTATGATTCAATTTGGGCTGTTGCACGTTCACTTGATAAGTTCATTGAAATCCACAAGAATATTACATTTGCGGTCAATAATAACTATAAGCCACTTCATTCAGAAGCAGCTGATATTCAGCTTGACAAGCTCAAAGTCTTCGCTAGTGGATCTGATGTGATCAACATACTATTACAAACAAATTTTACTGGTGTGAGTGGTGAGGTTCAATTTAATACGGACAGGAACATCATTAGTAGTGGCTATGATGTTATCAATATCAATCAGATGATGATCAGGGTTGGATATTGGTCTAATCATTTAGGATTTTCAGTTGTACCTCCTGAAACTCTTAAAAAGAAAGGACATGGCAGGGTTCACCAAGATCAGAAGCTTAACAATATAACTTGGCCAGGTGGAAAGACTGAAAGACCACGTGGGTGGGTGATTGCTGATGATGCAAGACCACTGAGAATTTTAGTGCCCAGGAGGGCAAGTTTTGTTGAATTCGTCACTGAACTGCATGACAGTCATCAAATTCAAGGATACTGCATTGATGTCTTCAAGAAAGCACTGGAGTTCATACCATATGATGTTCCTTATGTATTTAAGCCTTTTGGGAATGGTCAATCAAATCCCAATTATGATACACTTGTGAAGATGGTTGATGAAGATGTAAGACACACCAAAACCAAAGAAAGTTTCAAATTGGTTAATTCATATTTGTTAGCTATTTGTCATTTCATGAAAATGATGCTTTTATGAGTTCCATATAGAGCTTTTGCTGAAGAACTTTCGTGCTATCTGCAAAATTTTCAGATGGATGACAAGTTATATTCTGTTTGATGCTTAATGGTTTGTACACCCTAGTGGTCTGTAAAATCAGAGTCCAAATATACCTTTTCTTTCTCCAATTTTTTTTTTCTAAGGTGGAAATTGTGGGGTAGGGAAATGGTGAAGGCATGAGGTGAGGTAGAGTTTGAGGGGAGAAGGGGACAGAAATGAAAACTGCAATTGGTTGCAACTTGCAACTTGCGTGATGTCATCATATGTCTTTGTTTACAATGCTGTCTAGTTATATACAAGACCACTCACTTAGTTCCTTGATTCTTGAAGGCAGCTTTACATTTATTTGGGTGTTTATGAGTTTGCTCATGATAAAATATTTGATTCAGGTATATGATGCAGCAGTTGGAGACATAGCAATTGTGACAAACCGTACTAAGATTGTGGATTTTTCTCAGCCTTTCACAACAACTGGCCTTGTTGTAGTGGCTCCAATCAATAAAGCAAAATCTGCTTGGGTATTTCTCAAACCATTTACTGCAGATATGTGGTGTGCCACTGCAGCTTCATTTGTAATGATTGGAGTAGTTATATGGATTCTTGAGCACCGAGTCAATGACGATTTCCGTGGTCCTCCTAGGAGACAAATTGTGACAATGTTTATGTAAGCTTTCATAGTGAAGTTAATAAATTGTTACATCGAAAACTGCTAATACTAGTTTACAGTTATGAATGGTAGCTCAGTTGGTGTGATTTAATACTTTGTAGATTTCTATTATAAAATTTGATGTAACTGCAGATGACCCAATGTTTATATTCTGCTGCAGATTCTAAGTTCCAACTTGATGTTGTCATTTGTTTTGCAGGTTCAGCCTCTCAACACTGTTTAAGACAAATCGTAAGTAAATTTATGACTTTAAAGTATAGTAGTTTCTTTGTGACCTTTTTCTTTCTTGAGGTCTTCATATAGGTTATTGCCTTTAAAGCTCATTGGTTCAATCAGAGTTGGTCAAATCATATATTAGAAGACCCAATATTTTTTTGGATTTGACTATTAGAGTAGTAAACAATCCACTTTCTTGTAGTTCCAGATAACAACTAATTGTTAAAATTTTTTATAGATATTTATTTTTCCTCCCTTTCCAAATGCTTTGTTATCAATCAATATCAGTTTTTTCACAATGCACCACATAAACTTGATTTAGTGCATTTACTATTTTTATATAAACTTCATTTACAATGCAACTGGTACCTCCCACTTGTATTCTGTACATCGAAACCCATTAAATGAGACTCAGTTTATCTCTTCTGCTTAGCTGTGAGTATATCATTCTGTTGTTAGTTTTAGACATTCCTTTTCCCCATTTCAATAATACATATAATCACCGCGTGAAAGTGACAAGGAAAGAGCAGAGCAGTTATGAACCTTATAGTGGTGCAATCATGGTATTTGTGGGATCTGCTATATACATCAACTTGACAAACTTTCACTTTGTCATGAATTCAGAGGAAAATACAGTTAGCTCACTTGGTCGAATGGTGATGATAGTTTGGCTTTTTCTATTGATGGTGATCACAGCTAGCTATACAGCAAGCTTGACTTCAATTCTTACAGTGGAGCAGCTTTCATCACCCATCACAGGCATTGATACCTTGATTGCAAGTAACTGGCCCATAGGCTACCAAGTAGGGTCGTTTGCTTACAACTATCTGACAGAGAATCTTTATGTACAAAAATCAAGACTTGTTTCTCTAGGTAACCCTGAGGAATATGCAAGAGCTCTGCAGCTAGGGCCTTCTAATGGAGGGGTGGCAGCTATCATAGACGAGCTTCCATATGTGGAGCTATTCCTGTCAACACAAACGGATTTTGGTATTATTGGACAGCCATTTACCAGAAGCAGTTGGGGATTTGTAAGTAGCCATCTGACAAATTAAATTAATGCATGACATTGAACAAAGTGGTCCCAAATTCTTATGATACAACAGTGACGGTATATATGATAGATCATAGAAGTGATGTACTTGTTTCTTTTAACTGGGAAAAGAAAAGGGAAGTATGTTTTATAAAGGAAAATTTTTGAGATTATACACCTTTCTCCTGTATCTGTTTCTTGATATTCTTAAAATTCTATTTTAAATCACATGCTTAGCTTTGTGGTATGCGTATATTGTGACCATAGATAGCGTTGCTGGACATGGCATGGTAGCACTGCTAATGCAGTCCAGAACTGCACTTTTGTCCTTCGGTTTTGGACAACGAACATCATGAAACTTGTTTGAGAACCTAATTTTCATTTCTTGTGCTATTCACTTTTGTGAATTTTCTGACATATTTCTTGCAACAACGTATCAGGCTTTTCAAAAAGAGTCTCCTCTCGCCCTTGACATGTCCACAGCAATTTTGAAAATCAACGAGAATGGAGAGCTTCAGAAGATACGAGAGCAGTGGTTCTGTAAGATGGGTTGTCCTGAAGAAAGGAAAAGCCAATCTGACTCTAACCAACTTCACTTGATTAGTTTTTGGGGTTTATATCTCTCGTGTGGTGTAGCCACTCTTGCTGCTCTTGTGGTGTTTCTGCTGCGAACAATTCGTCAATATGTCCGATACAAACAAAGGCAAAAAGATATTTCCCCTTCATCCCTGGAGCCATCTGCAAGTAAATGTTCCCACGTTATTTATAGCTTTTTTAACTTCATTGATGAGAAGGAAGAAGCCATCAAGAAGATGTTCACTCACTGTGAAAATCCGCAACAGCAGCCAAGCGGATTATGATTGTGTTTCTCCTTGAACAGATAATAGTATAAAACTTTAGTGCATATTAAGGATTTCATAGGACTGAAGTAGTATACTTAATAAAATCATACCTCACTGCAATCTAGTCTCTGTATAATTGTAAAAAAGTTAGTCATGTTGTCGTGAATCACTTCTATTAGTAATAAGTACTTGTATTGTAACTTTCCCAGTAAGCATAGATTTTCTTCTTGTTGCTAAACCCAATATTGATTACCATTCCTAGCTCCTCACAAGAATGTTGTGAAGTTCATGAGAGAAATTTGGATGAGGTAAGGGATAAAGCTAGGTAGACTATTATATTTGGAGAAGGATCAGGTTTTTCTCATGTAAAAGAATATCATAATGGTTTCATCTGAAGAGACATAGATAGAGATTAAAAATATATTATTTACTAATAGTCTTTATTATAAGGTCTATTAATCAATTTTATATTTATCTCTCTTTTTATTGTTATATTATTTTTTTAAATGAGAGGATTCAAATCCTTTTGGAGAACTATTTCAGATTTCAGATTGAGTCCCACTAGTTGCTTCAATGTTCAATGTGAATCAGATTGCATTAAGTGAGAAACGCATCTCACATTTCTGTGTTTAGGACAAAACTTGGTCCACCCCTTGGTACATAGAAAGATTAATATTTTTATGTAAAAAAGATTAATATTTTAATACAATATGTTCTTTTTTTTTTATTATTAAAAGGAGGAACAGCCAAACAGGTCCTTCTTTAAGATGAAATTAAAATAAGTGCCCGGAGACTCTTTTTGGAGTTGTACCTCAATTGAAAATTAATTTTCCTTGCTTTGACGCTAGATCTACTTTCTAGAATGTTCTCTCCCTTGGATAAAATAGATTATATATTTTTTTCTTTTTAAAGCAAGATCTCTAATAATTTTCAATAGTGCAAAGCTATTTCCTTTCTTGTGTATCAATAGAGTATGCCATTTTCAGTATTTCGTTAAATTGTTAAGGTGGGGGATTAGCAGCTTAATAATAGAAAATTTTTAACCTAAAATTGAATGTCGTCAATTTTTTAGTCAACAAATTAGAAAGATTGATTGATAAAAATATCCCAAGCTAAATTTAACATAATTAAAATTTAATCATAATAAAAAGAATAAATTACATTAACCTTCTTAAAATTTTACTAAATTACACTTAATACTCATTTAACTTGAAAAATTACACTTATTTTCTCAATATAAAATTTTTAATATAATAATAAATACAACTGAAAAATTTTAGGGGTGTTGAGTGTAATTTTTTCAGATAAAAAATATTAAATATAATTTCATCAAGGTAAAAAAAATAGAGTATAAATCTTTTAAAGAATAAAGTTTAATGAATAGGTGAAGTACAAATAGAGAATGAAAAAAAAAATATAGATAAATTCTAATACATACATGATAAGTTATTAATTTATCTCTCTCTTATTATTGTTTTTTTAACACTTCACCAATTTATCAAAATTTATAAAATTCAATAGTTAAAAAAATGGTCAATGTCGGAATTTGTCTTGAAATTGACTTGTGACATTATGATCCTTTAATTCATTAACAAATGGAGTAGGCTTTATTCTGTTTTTGTAGTTGAAAAGCTAGTGAGGAGAAGCATAATTTATTAAAGAATTAAACTTATATATATATTTATTTACATTTTTATTATTAAATTTTTTAATTAAAATTATGTATATAAAATTTTTTTTAAAAAAATATCAATTATAAAAGAGATAAATTATATGAATTATATATATTCATCTTTAATTAAAAAAATTTAATAACAAAAATATAAAAATTATATATAATTTTTTCTTTTTATTAAATATCTTTAGAGACATTGAAAAAGAAGAAAACAAAGAAGGATAAAGGATCACAAAAGAAAGATGCCACTGGTACAGAAAGCAATTAATTGGAGTGCCAAATTGAAGTAAAATAAAGCATCGAAAAGATTCTGGTGGTTATAATGTGGACGTAGTTTAAGATTTCAATTCCGGAATGATTCTTGTCGCGTTTGTTTCACATTCAAGTTTGAAGTGGCTTACTAAACAACTTTAGTTTACTTAGGTCAGTGCCAAGGGAAATCCCAATAAAATGACGTTGATATTTATTGAAAAATTTTGTAAAATCAATAATCACTTTTTTTTTTTCGAATATAGAAATCTATCGTCACTATTTCACCAATATTCTTTCATAACGCGACTTCACATGATCAATCTCTAATATATTTAATGCCGGAAAATTTCTTTAAACATGAATAACATTTATAATAGTTTCAAAAGAAATATAAAATAGAAGAAAATCTAACATCAAACTCATTAAAAATTGAGCACTTACAGATAAGTAATCATCAAGCTTTGAATTTTACTGAAAGATCAAATTAATGTACTAGTCGAATGAACTAGTTAATTCACACTATGAAACAATCATGTTCATAAATTTTAAGTTTTTAATTCAAGTATTTAGTTTTTGCCTTTTTGTGTGAGAATGACGTACAAGGCGAATCACACATGTTCCACTCTTGACAGCGGGATCCACATGAGATGGGAAGCTTGTTGAGTTATCTAATTGACATATGCATAATTCTGAAATGGGGGTACTCTCCGTTTTCTTCCTTGAGAATGGACTGCGCAAAATTACAGTGCAAAACGTGGAAGATGACGGCTACGACCTCTCACCCACGAGAGAAGAAGAACCGGATAGTATTTTTCTCAATTTCGTGCCTGATGTTATGTTCTTCGCATACATTATCGTAATTGATCGTTCATTGTTCAATTACCATGTCCCTTTACTGTGAAGCTGTTCAAAATTGCGGAAATGGAAGTTGGGGGAGCGACTGAATGATTCTTTCCTTGAGCTTTCAACACTGTGACTTCCCTTTTTGGCTGCTTATTTGAGTCTTTAAACACATGCATGTTGGGGGCTTCACCACTGTTCCTAGCTTTTACCTTATTTGGACTTGAGGTAATCTCAGATACTCTCCTCCGCTTAACTTCTTCTCCAGGTTTCTGTTACATTATACATTGATTTTCTATTTTATTAATAAATTAGGCATGTGGGTATTTGCCAACATATTTATATGCTTCATTATTTCCTCTTTGGAGTTCCGGAGTTTGATTGGGTTATGGCGTTACTGTAATGTGCATATTTAAAGCAAAAATACTGGGTTTTGCTCATTCTATATTGTTCATGTGGATTTCAGGGGGCCAAATTTTAAAATTCAAACTGTTTTTTTCTTTTTCTTTTTCTTTTTGTGGGAATTATTTACATGCGATTCTCTCTTCTTGTTGACTGCTGAATTGTTTTCTGGGGGCCTATTTTCTGCTTGTTTGTACTGGTGGCTTGTAGTCGACAATGAAACAAAACACTCTTGTATTTGCCTTCTTACAATTTTTTGTCTTTGTGCTCCTCTGGTGGTGGATACCTGACAGGTACTTTGTTCTCTCGGATTGATGCATCTCTATACTAAAGAATTAGAACAGTAAATTGCTGGTTTTTCAAGCTTTACTAAAAGTGGAGGCCTTCTTGATTACAAGACACGGCTATATGGCTATGGTCAGGACATTATTCCTCTTTGTTTTCTACTTATGGATCCCCACAGATGTTGTGGATGGGACTGGAAATCACACCATAGTAAATAATACTGTTCTGTCAAGATCGAATGTTGTGAGAGTTGGAGCCCTTTTTACTTTTGATTCGATCATTGGAAGATCAGCTAAACCTGCAATTTTGGCTGCCATTGATGATGTTAATTCTGATACAACCATTCTCAGTGGGATTAACCTGGAAGTTATTTTACATGATACAAACTGCAGTGGATTTCTTGGAACAGTGGAAGGTATTTGTCAAAACTCAAAATTTTGGTAGCTACGGGCTGCTGTTTCTTTGGTTAATTGAAGACTTTTTTAGATTGCAGAAACCAATATTACTGTAAACAAATAACACGGTTTTGAAAGAAATTGTTTCTTTTCGAAATTATTTATATAGTGCAATGTAGTTGCTATTTCTTATTAATCTTGCCTTCTATGTCTATTGTCTTCAAATGCTTTCAATAAGGGCAACTCGAAAATAATTTTTCTGTCATCTTGGACTGTTTCTTCATAATGTATGCTTCAGTCTGCATATGATCAAGTTCATTTTTGTAGCTTTATCAACTGAATATGAAAAGGTATGATACTCATTTTAAGAGTCATCCCATTTTAAGCTGACTTACTTTTCTTTAAAGTTTGCTGTTTCACTCTTGTTAGATCACATTGTGATGCTTCTTATTTTGTTGGGGTAGAATTGCACTTGGTTGAAGTAAAACACACAGAAAATTATCATATATCAATTGGTGAACAGAAACCTGAATTTTGAATACATTCTTTTTGTTGAAAACATCTTAGACAGTCTTTGGTTGTGTATATGTTCAAGGGATGGAGTCTTAAGAGAAGAATTTATTTGAAATTTTGATAGTTTAATTTATAAATATATTTTTTTCCTCTTCTTGTCCTCTCTCTATAGAGTTTACAAACAAGCTTGATTGAGTTTCCTGATCATGTAGCTCTGCAGTTGATGGAGGATGATGTGGTTGCTGCTATTGGTCCACAGTCCTCTGGAATAGCTCATGTCATCTCTCATGTTGTGAATGAACTCCATGTACCTCTTCTATCATTTGGGGCAACTGACCCTACTCTTTCTGCTCTGCAGTACCCATATTTTATCCGCACTACCCAGAGTGACCATTTTCAGATGTATGCAATTGCAGACTTGATTGAACATTATGGATGGAGGGCGATAATTGCCATTTTTGTGGATGATGATAATGGAAGAAATGGAATTTCTGTATTGGGCGATGCCTTGGCACAAAAACGTGCCAAGATCTCTTACAAGGCTGCCTTCTCTCCTGATGCTTCCATGACTGATATAAGTGAATTGTTGTCCGGAGTGAACTTAATGGAATCACGGGTCTATGTTCTGCATGTAAATCCTGATTCTGGTTTGAAAATATTTTCTCTTGCCAAAAGGCTAGGAATGATGAGCAGTGGCTATGTTTGGATTGCAACCGATTGGCTTCCTTCAGTGCTAGATTCACAAGAACCAGCTAACCTTGACACGATGAGGCTTTTGCAAGGGGTTGTTGCGTTTCGTCATCACACTCCTGATACTGATCCCAAAAAAACTCTTATCTCTAAGTTGAAAAACCAAAAAGACAAAGAGACTGCAGGCTTCAATTCTTATGCATTCTATGCATATGATTCGGTTTGGTTAGTAGCCCATGCACTGCATAATTATTTTCTTAATGAAGGTGGAAATATGTCTTTCTCCAATGATCTAAAGTTGCATGACAATAATCGAAGCATGTTGCATTTATCATCACTCCGAACTTTTGATGGTGGCCCACTGTTTCTCCAGACAATCCTGAGAACAAATTTCACTGGTGTGAGTGGTCAAATTCAGTTTGATGCAGACAAGAATTTAATTAATCCAGCATATGATATTCTAAACATTGAGGAATCAGGAGCCCGTATAATTGGTTATTGGTCTAATTACTCTGGTCTGTCAGATGTAATTCCAGAAACCTTATACACAAAATCTCCTAACAGTTCTTCTGTCAATAAACATCATCTGAAAAGTGTGATATGGCCAGGAGAGACAACAACTACTCCCAGGGGATGGGTATTCCCTAATAATGGGAAGCCACTGCGAATTGCAGTGCCAAACCGTATAAGCTACCTGGAGTTTGTTAGCAAAGACAAGAACCCCCCTGGGGTAAAGGGCTATTGCATTGATGTCTTTGAAGCAGCCATAAATTTGTTGCCTTATCCTGTCCCTCGGCAATATATATTATTTGGGCATGGTGATAGAAATCCTAATTACAATGACCTTGTGAATCAGGTTGCAGAACATGTGAGTTTCTAAATCTAACTTGCAACCTTAATTTAGTTATCCTCTAGCTTACATCAGTGCAGATAATGTTTGGTTCAACAAGGAGTGTAAAAAATGTAATATGGCAATTGTGGAAATTTTTTTAAAATAGTATATCTGATTTTCACATGTAGCTCTGGTCATCCAATATAATGTTATGTTTTTCAAACTCTTAGTTATAATAATTTGGTCCTTTCCTGCTTTAGAATTTTGATGCAGCTGTTGGAGATGTTACAATTGTCACAAATAGGACAAGGATTGTGGATTTTACTCAGCCTTACATGGTATCAGGGCTGGTTGTAGTTGTTCCTGTCAAGGAGATAAAATCAAGTCCTTGGTCTTTCCTCAAGCCATTCACTGCACAAATGTGGTGTGTCACTGGTGCCTTCTTTCTTCTCGTGGGAGCTGTTGTATGGATTCTTGAACACCGACATAATCATGAGTTTCGTGGACGACCAAGGAAACAGCTTATAACAATCTTTTGGTTAGTATGTTTTAACAATTTGAAAGACTTCTTACATACATTCATTGGAAGATGATAAACTACTGAACCATTTTGAGCCTCTTCATAGTTGACCTAGTCATTGCTATTGTTATTTATCATAGCATTTTGTTAGCTGTTAAATGGGTAATTCCTAAGCATTTAGTGTGCACTTGTCAGACTGGAAGATATTTTAAATCTTCCAGTTATTTCTTCTATTTGTTTCTGCCTTACCACCTGAAGAATAAGCTCTCTGAATAAATGAAACCCTGCATATCTACTATCTAGGCTTATATTCCTGTTTTGCTTTAGGAGGTGCATGGTTTACTTCAAACATCAAGTCAGAATTTTTAAAAAAAAAAAAGAACTAAAAATTAGTTCATCTTTTGCAGGTTTAGCTTCTCAACAATGTTTTTCTCACACAGTAAGTACTCCGCATGTTTTTGTTCACTCCTTCACAAATTTTACCTTTAACCATCCTTATTCTGTCTGGTAATTGGTAAAGTTTCTCAATTCACACATATTTGCTGCTGTGGGGTGGCACAGGAGAGAACACTGTCAGTGGTCTGGGGCGATTGGTGCTAATCATATGGCTCTTTGTGGTGTTAATTATCAATTCAAGTTACACAGCTAGCTTGACATCCATCCTCACAGTGCAGCAACTTTCATCACAAATTGAAGGCATTGACAGTTTGATCTCAAGTACTCAACCAATCGGAATTCAGGACGGCTCATTCGCACGAAAGTATCTCATAGACGAGCTGAACATAGCAGAATCTAGGATAGTCACACTGAAAAATCAGCAGGATTATATCGATGCCCTTCAGCGTGGACCAAGAAATGGAGGGGTAGTGGCTGTTGTTGATGAACTTCCTTATATTGAGCTCCTCATGTCCAATACCAACTGTCAGTTCAGAACCGTAGGGCAGGAGTTTACTAAAAGTGGATGGGGATTCGTAAGTATACTTGTTCATTATTTTTATTTAGTGACTCTGGCTATGACTACGAGTGATGTCAAGTGTCAACGAGGATGATCTTGTTGACGTCAGTTTCTGTGACGACAGGCATTCCAGAGGGACTCTCCACTTGCGGTGGACATGTCAACGGCAATTCTTCAACTGTCAGAGAACGGAGACCTCCAAAAGATCCATGATAAGTGGCTGTTAAAAAATGAGTGTCCAGTAGGTGCACAGACTGACGATGATAATTCAAACCAGCTATCATTGAGTAGCTTCTGGGGACTCTTCCTCATTAGTGGGACTGCATGTCTGCTTGCTTTGATTGCCTTCTGTGTCAGGGTGTTCTGTCAATTTACCAGATTCACCCCTGACCCCAATGAGGAGGGCGATGAAGAAATGCAACCACCCAGGGCCAGGTTGAGACACCCCGCTCGAACTACTAGTTTCAAGGACTTGGTCCTTTTTATAGATAAAAAAGAAGCAGATGTTAAAGAGAAACTCAGGAAGAGTAACAAACGCAGCCGCAGCCACTACTCAGACTCATCCAGTTCACCTTAAACTTGGTTGGCTTCTTTGTTTCACTGATTGTGGCTTCCTTTGTATACTGTTCACACAAATTAGTCTTGCACTAGTCAATCTATAACGAGCGCATGATCCTCTGAGCAGCTGTGGAGTTTTATGTAGTCTAGAAAGCAAATAAAATCCTGGTTTAATTTTGAAGCTCTCTACACTGGATTGCACAATAATGTTTGTACTATTGTATTTTGTCAAAAAATTGATCTGAATTAATTTTAGTTATTAAAATGAGTGTAGATTCTCGGTTTGATTTGGTTTTACCAATCAATTTGATTCTGGTTAATTTGACTTTTTGATTTGGAATTATATTAAACAAATTTCTAATTTACATTTTTAAAGTCTAAAATAACAATTAAAAAAATTATTTTTAAAAATTTGAAACTATTTTTTATGTTTTGTGGCAAGAAGAGATTACACAAGAACAAACACGAAACTACTCTCTAACAAAAATAATAGACAAAGCATCATCAAGTAAACACAAATTCTTCATGGGGAGGATAAAACTATAATACTTTACTATAAGCAATATCAAATTTTTAATTAAGATTCTAATAATATTAACAAGTAACAAAAATTTATAATTAATTAATTATATCATCTAATAGAATTATATTAAATATTTTTTATATACCAAAATATTAATATCTCTCTAGAATAAATGATTTGATTTGACTTTAACATGTAAAATATCAATCTAGATTCTTGATCAATTAATTTCAATTTTGTTTGGGTTAATTGATTTGGATGGCGAAGCTCAATTTTAGTACAAGTTACCAATGTATCTGGCAAACGTCCTTGATGTTGAATGTATTGTTAGAGTGATAGCGTGTAAAAATGATGTGAAACAAAAATTTCCTTGTTATCTCATCTGTATTTGTGTTGTCCAGAATTGAAGATAAATGTTGGTTGGTAAGAAGATAATTATGTAGAAGGATACGATTGAACTGTTAGTGTGTGTCTGTCAACAGAAGAAACAAGAATGCAAGACAAAACAGTTTGATTATTGGATTTCATAAGGTTTTGACTAACGAGGATAGTCATAGCGACACTCTTATTTACTTATTTACTAATTTTAAACACTAAATTTATATGTAATTATTAAAATTTTTATTATTAAAATTTTTAATTAAAATAAAATATATATAAAATATTTTTAAAAAAATTAATAATAAAAAAAATAAATTATATAAATTATACACATATTAATATTTAATTAAAAAATTGTGCCACAATTTTTTTCATTAATTAAAATGTTTTGAGTTCATGGGTCAACGATCCCCGTTAAAGTAGCCACAAGGCCGTTGTAACGGAAATCAGTTAAAATTCATGAAAAATAAAAACCAGGAAGGAGGAGGGAGGGATATTCCGAAAATACCCCCGAGTTTCAAAGAACAAAAAGCCAAAGAAAACAAAAATATATGAAAGGCTCAATAAGCTGAGGTTTGATTTTCATGGCCGAAACAATGGACAAGAGACTACTCGGTTGGGCTTGAGACGAGACGAGAGAGACCATCAATCGAGCATCATAATAAAGCAGAGACAATGGCTCAGCTTTGCTGGAAACTCAACAGGTCAAAGCTTCGGCGAGCCCTTCAACATCGTATCTCCGTCCTCCGTCCATGCATTCTCCACCTTCTCCAACGCTTCGTCTTGTGTTCCGGAAGGAATAGATACCGCATGCTGCCGCTTCCAACACCGCCGTCTCCACCGCCACCCTCCCCCGACGGGGAAGAGAACGGACCGCCATCTCGGTTCCACACACATGAGTTGGACTCTGATTTGGTTGCTTTGAAGATCAGCCTCCTTGGTGACTGCCAAATTGGAAAGACCAGCTTCTTGGTTTGTTCCTTCGTCAATCCTTTCCAAATCCTTTATATATATATATATATATATATATACACACACTTATCGATGAAGCATTATATTTTTTTTAATTTTATGAGTTTATTTTCTTAGTTTGTTATTATATATTTTCATGGTTGAAGGTGAAATATGTGGGCGATGAAAGTGATGAGTTCTGGCAACAGAGGGAGGGATTTAACCAGATGGACAAGACTTTAAATGTAGGAGGAGCACGCATATCATATTGTATCTGGGAAGTTGCAGGTAGGGGAAAAAACAGAGCAGTGACTTCTTTTGGGGATAATTTTGTAGCAAAAACAATTATTAAATTATCAATTTTATATGTTCATCTGCAGGTGATGGAAAATCAGAAGAACAGATTTCAATGGCTTGTAAGGACGCTGTTGCAATCTTGATTATGTTTGATCTAACAAGTCGATGCACCTTAAATAGGTCTGTTCCTTATATAACTACTCTAATTAGGACCTCCTTTTTTCTCAGAAAAATTTTCCTGCCATTCTAAATCGAACAAGAATTAAAAAAAAAAAAAAATCTTGTTTGTGGGTATATGATTTCAGTGTCTTTGGGTGGTACAAGGAAGCCAGGAAATGGAATCAGGTAATAATTTTTCCTTGACAGTAAAATCTGCTTCAACTTTGCAATATAGTAGTATGAATGTTGATGCAGCGGTGTGAATTTCATAATGCTATGTGGTTAATTTTGTAGAGTGCAATTCCAGTGTTGGTAGGAACCAAATTTGATGATTTCATTCAGCTTCCCATTGATTTGCAGTGGACCATCGCTAGTCAGGTAAATAAATGAACATTCCAACTTCACCAATTCAATTAAACTTAGTTCAAGCAAAGTATCTTCCAACATCTTACCCATAAACATTAGAGCAATGGAAAACTGAACTTTATTTAGGCTTAACAGACTTTACTTTTTCATTTTAAATTTCTTTACAACTAAATAACCTATTATGATTTAAAATCAAAATAATCATCTCAATCACCTTTCACCTAATTGTCCAGAAGTTGCAAAAGGGTAATATGGTTTAGAAGAAAGCTTAATCAATTTCGTTTGTGCATTGATAAGAAAGATGGATAAGGATGAATAATTAGAGTTATACTAACATTGTACAGTCCATGCGTCAAAACGAAGAATACTTTATTGTTTCTTCATTCTTACACATAAGCTATCTATAAAATGTTGGTTGCAACAAAGATTCAATTGAAAGGGATTGAGACTCTTTAAAATAACAAAAAGAAACCCCCAAGATCCAAATCCCCGACCCCAAGAAAAGTTGAACACAAAAGAAAAAAAAAATCCAATTGAGGCTATCCAATATTGCAGTTTGGTTTCATCTAGTAGAAGGTACTCAAATGTACCGTGAATGAAAAACATCTTGATTAATGAATACACAAGAGATTCAACTTAGGAAAAAAAATTAAAATAAAAGAAATTCTTTAACTTAGAATCACTTGCAACTAGTCTATTAAACTTCTAGTGTCTCCATTTTTACACTTTAAGAAATAAGTCTTTTTGTGCATTTTATCTTTTATGTTACTTATATGTCAAGCTTCTATTTCTCCCCAGTGTTAGTATGTTCAGTTCAAAGGATCAAAGAGGAGTCTAAATTAGCATGAGGTAATAGTGTTGAAGGTAAAATACTCAAAAGGATGTATTTTCTGGAGTGTCAAAGTGGAGGGATCTGTTCCTTGTGTTGAAAGTTCAATGAACTATTAGCAAGTGATTCCAAATTTAAATAGAGTTTTTGCATTTTTGACTACAGCTAATATTACTTTTATATAAAAACCTTATTGAATCTCTATATCTTAAGGCAGTGCATGTTGAATGATAAATGAACTAAAGGCAAGCGTGGCCACCCACCCATATTCCCATGCCCATATATTGGGAAGCAGAACATGTGTTGAAGTATAATGCTGATAAACTTAGCAAATAGCACAAATTATATTTTATGCTTTAAGTGTTGAAGAATTGATGATTGTGGTGTGAATTGTGATGTATCTGAACGAGTAGGCAAGAGCATATGCAAAGGCCCTTAATGCAACACTGTTCTTCTCGAGTGCCACCTACAATATAAACGTGAACAAGATCTTCAAATTCATCACAGCCAAAATCTTCGACCTGCCATGGACAGTAGAACGAAACTTGACGGTAGGGGAGCCCATCATTGATTTCTAATCATGGTTTAGCATAGAATCAATGTTGGACTAAGTTTCTGCTGAAGCACCGCCCAAAACTCAACCGGCCCCGTTGAATTGAAATCTTGAGGGGGCAATGGAGTTGTTAAGTTTGCATGATGAACACACACACACAAGAACTCTTGATTCCATCAATTACTGTATAGGAATGGAAACAGAGGAGTGGACTAAGGTTTCGATCAGTCAAACACATTGGTAAGAGTGGTGCCCTCACTTTTTATGAAAAGTGCATAGAATGAGTGTGAGACAGCAGCTGAAGATGATGAGGGCCATCTCGCACAGTGGACTACACTTAGCCATGCAGGTTTATAGGACTCGATACCTTTGCAAATATCTGTACTACAGGCCCCTTTTTCATCTATTCATGTTCTGGTTTGTATATGAAAATTTTCCGTTTCTTGTATCTTTCACTACTCAACTCTTATACGCCGTATCTCATAATCATACGAAGAAAATAATTATACTACATTTTCAAATTTAGATACAGACGCTGGACAAAGGAGATGACTAAAGACTTGGTAATTTTGGGACTGAATCTTTGCATTTAAAAAATAGTATATTTATCTACATTAGGAAGGACATAAGAAAAAAAAAGTTTTTTTTTTATCTATTCAAGGCAGGTCTTCATTAATTAACGTGAATTTTTTATTATTTTCTTTTTATCTTTTTCTAAATGAATAGACATGTAGTATTTTTCGAAAAAATTTATTATTTCTCAAATATAAAGGATTTAAAATCGTAATTTTTACTTGAAAGGATCCAATGAAAAAAAAAAACAAACAAACGTTAACTATTGGAGTATTAGACATCAAAAAAGTGTCAATAGGTTATCATGAAAGTTTTTGAGAAATGCACTTGGCCAATTTTTATGGGGCAAGCAAATTCATTCAAAGTGCAGAACAAAGAGGTGCAGTATGTTTATTTTGTACAAATAAGAACAAAAATTATATGTAAGGAAGGATGGTCTTGAAAAAGAAACCACAACAACTTCATGTTGTTTGCTTTTTGTACAATGAAAAACGTAGGAAGGAAGATTTGAAATTTATGGACCACATGAAAGCAACACACTGCCAAACTTGTTCCAAAAGCATATGTTGAAAAATGAAAAGACACACCTCGAAGTTCACCTCTGTTTTTGGGGGATCCAACTAAGAAAAGGTATATACCTCTTGGTCTCTCCCTGCAATGGTTAATTTGGATCCTCTAAAATGATAAAGGTGAAGACTCACTAAAGTTAAAGTGCGCTCTTTTCTTCCTTTCTTTCTTTGTGTCTGTCTCTTGTATTAATGGAGGATGTAAATGAAAATCTTTTAAGGGAAAGCCAAGACAGTTAAAATAAGAAACTCGGGTGCATAAATATCTTAAGAAATAATTGATCTAGTCCTGATAAAGGGACACCCTGGAACTGTGTCAAATGGGTTTCTCATAGTTCAAACATGAATTCCAATGATGACGAATCGAAATCTATAATCTTTTTCTCAGAATGACAACTCCCAAAAACAAAAATATATTCCAGACTTCTGAGTACTTCATATAGCAATAATCAGGAGCAAGCATAACATAATTCAAAGATAAAAAAAAATTGAATTTTAAATCTTAACAGAAGCGCCTCTTAACTGATAACATACTTGCCTAGGTCATCACATTCACATGGGTGAGCTTTTGCTTGACGATAACCTCTTCCTTCCACAGCCAGTGAAGTGCCACTATTTTGGCTTTATCCACTATTTTTAGTACTATGGATTTATTTGTCATTTATATATTTATTGAAAAATGAAATTAAAAAAAAGAAAAGCCCCATTAATTACCCATACCATACATAGTACAGGGATAGGTATTCAAAGACGGAGTGTTGTTGAATTGTAAGGGTTTCAAGATCCTATTTTTGCTGCAACCCCATCTCTCTCTCTCTTTTACTCATTCTTCTATTGTGTGGCTCTGTGAAACCTGGCAAGAAAAATACACAAGGTTGTGAAGCCTAAAGAGAAATGGGTTGTTGTGTAAAGCTGATAGATGCAATTCTGTTCCTCTACTTTCTGGTAATAGCATTGGTGGCTCCATTGATAGATGCTCAGACATGTCTTCCTCAGCACTACTTCCCAGACATTCTGCTCAACCTCAGAACATGGTACAGTGATGAGTACGAGGATTACCTTATGTCCGAGAAGCCCCATTTCTTTGGAGGCTTGGCTTGGCTTGAGCTTCTCTTTCAGTGGCCCATTGCTCTTGCCAATCTCTATGCAATTCTAGCTGGCAAGCCTTGGTTCAACACCACTTGCCTCATCTATGGTGTTTCTGTCTCTGCTTCCATGGTATGTAATTATATATATTCTTCACATCTTAAATTTTCTTCCTCTCTCTCTTTTTGCTTTGATTGTTTTCTAGGAAAATGTTTTTTAGAATATTTACTATTAGTAGTTTCTTTAACCATCAAATGAAATATAAATGTCTTTTTAGAACTCAGTATTTTATAATTTAATTTTTTTAAAATAAATTCTATATTTTATTTTCATTAAAAAAATTGATAGTAAAGATATTTTAAAAAAATTGTATTAATTTTATAAATATCATAGTCATAAAAATAATAAGAAAATCTTACAAAAATGTAAAAAAAATAGTTATTAACTTTTTTCCTAATAAAACGAACTCCAAACAAAACAAAACAAATAGAGAGCCTTAAAAATGCCTTCCTTAAAAAGGAAAAGAATCCTTTTTTGCTTTTGGCACATCACTGCATATATATACATTCTTTCCTCGTGTTTGGATGAAGAAAAACAAAACATTAATTACATACAGACGTAGTTGTCATGGTGGCTATCTGTTTCATCAATCAGCTATATAGAACCAGCTAGTATATATCAACAAAATTTTAGTCGTTGTATAAATTTAATTCCAATAAAAATTCATTGGGTTTGTGTAATTATATTTTATCCTAAAGTAGTATAGATTTTGAAAGTATAATTGGGACCCACTACCTATATATACTTATATGTATATATGCAACAGTCTGATCATCATATGGAAATTTTGATTTAATTTTTAGACAATCTTAATTTGTATGATCAGGCAGCTGTATTAGGAGAATTGATGGGTTCTGAAAGAGCATCGGAGAAACTAGTAATGGTATACTTCTCTTGCATGGCTTTTAGTGTCATAGCAATTCTACGAGGTTTGATGCCAACTTGTATCTCTACTTGCTCAAACACTGCTAAGAAAGCTGCAAGGAAAAAGCGAGCTTGAAAAATTACACTTACTGCACCAACCAATTTTATATATATTTATCAGAATTATAAGAGAAAGTCAGATTCATTTTTTTTAATTTTCCCTCTTTTGGGTCTTAATTTATCTCCTCCTTCAATTGAGCTTATGTAATTTTTGTATTAATTAATTACCTTATTCTTTTTGGGCTTCCTAGCTATGCATGCCTAAGTGGCAAAAAGATTTTGTATTTCGGTAAATTCAGAGAAATTCAAATTCCATGTACTGTTGCAGGTACGTACCTTTGAATGACCGGAAATAAAATGCCAAGGATTTTATTGTTTGGCCAAAATGTAAATCTTTTTTTTTATTATTAAAATACATGAGATCCTCTTATATTTTAGTTTATGTACATATAACCTTCTATATTTTTAAATGATATAGAATCACTTGTACTTTTAAAATGTTACCAAAACCTTATTTCATCTAATTTTTATTTAAAAATTAATAGTAATAAACAATTCAATTTATATGATGTTAGGTTAAAATAAATAATTAAAAAATAATATATTTATTTTTATTTTTTTATTATTAAATATTAATTTTTTATTAGTATAAATTATTATCTTGTCAGTATTTTTATCTTTTCACCTATTATATTTTAATTATTTATTTCAACCTAACAAGTTAGTATTAATTGTCATTATTTTTTGAATAAAAAATTAAATAAAATGAGTTTTTTTATAATACTTTAAAACTACATGAGAATTCTTAATCATATTTAAAAATACATAAGAATTATATGCATATACGCTAAAATACAAAAGGCTTTATAAATTTTAACTTTCTTTTAATATATATCATTTATTAAGATAAAGATTTTCCCACTATAATTCTGTTGACACTATATTTTAGTTGTGTCGTATATACTCCTACATTAATTAGTATATGCAATTAAACATTGATTGTCAAAATATTAAAAATTGCACAAGAATTAGATGTCCAATTGTGTATATATCTCCAAGTTTTAAAATAGAAAGCTTGATTTTGGTAATATATATACACGTACGTCATTGTTTCATAACAAATGAAGTATATTTAAATCACAAAAGTAATCATTTAAGTGAATAGTTTTTTATTTTATTTTAAAAGTTGCTAAGGATATTTGCACGTAACCTAAGTTAAAAAAGGGATCATAGTTGCATTAACATATTACGCACTATTGGATTATACAACATTTGCCTCAAAATGAATTCAAAAACTAAAATAACGAAACTCAAGTACCTAACCAAAAGGACTTGGTAGATTAGAAGCGACGACATTTCAAAACTCATAAAAATTTAAGGGAGAAAAAGATGAGATGGTGAGAAGATTAACCTTCCACGATCCATATAGTACTGCTTAATTCTAAGACACGTCAAATTAATAAGAACAATATTATAATTGAAGAAGGAGATTGTAACGGAAGTAATTAACATCAAAGCTAATTAAACCCTAGTTATCCAAAAAGCTGACTAATTAACCCTAACTATATATATAAAAATATATGAAGCACTACGTACTTAATTAAATAAATAGAAAAGGTTATAAGGAAGTAATTAAGATATAATTTAAGCTCGTAGTTTGGAAATTTGGTTTATATATCCAGCAGGGAAGTCAATTCCCGAACCTTAATCCTCTCAGTATTTTGTGTTTGGAAACACTGAGAAGGGATCATGCAAGGTGCGCTCTTGACTTCTCCCCATCTTGTACATATATAACCCCAACAACTTCATTCCTCACCACCTTTTCTTTCTCCAAATATATATATATATATATTCATATATATAATAATGCCTCCCTTCTTCCTTCTTCTAATTAAACTGCAACACATCAATCAACAAAACACACCATTAAAATTTATATATAAAGGCTGCACTTATATTGTTCATATATATATAGAGAAAGAAACTTTCTATTCTGCATGCATGATTTGCTAGAAAACATAAAACATATAATATATAGTAAATACAACGTCTTATATATGTATATAGTACTCATGAAATAGCAATACAAAATGAACTAGTAAATCCAAGTGAACTAGCTACAAATATTTTCAAGAAAAATTAATTTAAACTACATATATAAAGTTTGAAATTTATACATATATAATGGTCCATGTATACTATCTTTTTTGTGCGCATATATATATATATATATGTACGTACGATGTATGTATATATGTATGGAGTTAGCTAGCTTACCTCGCATTAATTAGTCTAATAATTAATAATACAGTGGTGAAGGTCAAGCAGGTTCACAGGATAAAGAGGCCTTGATTCTCTCAACAGTGCAGGCAATGAGATTATTAACAGTGGCAACAGATCCAAGAGAGAGCTTAGCCGTTGGAACGGAATCAACCAAAATTTGGAAAGCAACGGTCAAGAGAGATCCACCGTGTCCAGTTTCACAGTGCGCTGTGGTTCCATCGGGCAGTATAGCAAATCCAGAAGGAAGAAGGGCCACGTAGTCAGGATCCCCTCCATTTAGAACCACGTTCATCGCTACAATATCTACGGGAGCATATATCACAAACGACGCCGTTGCGTCTGTGCAGCTCTCTTGCAATATTAACATGTTGCTTTGGCTTGAATTCGCACTCTACACACACATATATATATACACACATGTTATTATAAATTTGTTATTAGATGGAATGGAAAAAAACAAATTGTTAGTACCAAGTACTATGAATATAGCAAGATGAAGATGCGTACATTTACCCGAAGTAGAGACACACAATTTCCTGTATCTTGACCATTGGCTATGTGTGCCATTTCTTGGACTACTCCACCGTTGGAAAGAATATCCCACTGTGATGTTGAACATGAATTGAAGTTGAATATATGAAAGTGGCGACATACGTACGTACACATAGAAATAGAATCAAACATACATAAGAATTAACATATATATACCTCACTTCTGGAATTCTCATCACGAAGGAAATCAAAAACTCTCTTGGGTGGAACTGGAATCCAAAAAGAAGTGGCAGCACTGAGAACAATACCAGGAGGCCTTCCAGGGTCATCTACACTCTTACGTGTCATCACTCTAACATCATCAGCCCCTGTTCCAGACAGTGTAGTCCACGTGTGAGCAGTAGAAGCACTGACTCCAGCACAGAAGCTCATCACCATTCTCTCTGCCAGCTTCAGCATACTCTTCCTCCCTTCTTGGTTTGTTATCACTGATCATACATTAATGAATGAATTAATTAATATTAATGAATCAATCAATCAATCAATATTCAAATTCAATATTAATACCTACCGCCAACATCACCCGTAGGAATGTTGGTTGCCATGGAACTAGCAAGCCTTTCACATTGTCGATCCAGAGTAGCCACCCAACGCTTCGCACCAAATGCATGTCCGCAGCTGACAAGCTGCTTGTATAGATCATGAACTCCTCTCTCATCCACTTCTACATGCTCCACCCATGTCACCTATATGTAAATATATATAAATATCTAACAGCCACAAACGTATATACATACGTACGTCTTATATATATATATATATATACGTACCTTTGAGTAGCCATTAGGCATTTCATGAATTAAACAACCTGAAGGCCTTCTCCTACATCTCACTGAAGGACTAGGGCGCAAATTATCCAACGAAACATCCACTACTGCCCATGTCCCATCCCCGTGCTGCTTACAATACCTTACAAAATAACTCTCTCTCGTCGGCACTAAAGGTGATGGTACTTGTAGTTCTGCTGTCATCTGTTCAACCAAATTATATATTCTACATTAATTCAATAATTCAAATTTTTTCTAGTCTTAATTCTATAATTCTCTCTCTTTTTCTCTCTCTATATATAGTACTTATACCACTTGCAAGGCACCGTTGTAATTCCCAGCCACTCCTGTTGATAATACTTCCAGGGTCATTGCTCTTGAGACTATCCCGGAGAACACTGTGGACCATTGGTTCTAATAATTTAATTGAAAAAAAGATGTCAAAGTCCAGAAACATAAATAAAGGTAATTAATTAATTACAAAAATAAGCTAATGTTAACTAGGATTATATATATACATAATAGAATAATTAGTTCGGTCCTACCACATCCATGAGAATCTCAACGAGATTAATATGGTTCATGATAACAACAGCAGTTTCCCGTGAAGCCTCACACTTGAAGCCAGCAGGTTTGGGACCAATCCCACGGGGAAACGTTCTAATGTATTCATCCTCGTTGAGCACTGTGGTGGTTCCATCTAGTGTGGCCATGTTCACCCACAATGGCTCACCCATTTGCGCCATCCTCACCAGTTCCTCCATGGCTGCCACAGCCAGCTCTATTATCATTGGTTTATCAGCTTCGGTGGGTCCACTCAATGACCTCAGAACATCTCCACCACCCCCATACATATCCCCACCACCTATGCCTCCTCCTGCCTGACCACCATATCCACCCGCCCCTAGCTCCAACGGACGCGGACTAACTGTGGAAGAAAGTAGTGGATAGTTTACCACTGGCTTCCCTACGTACTTGGCAGCGATCGCTGAAATCCGATCAATCTGAACATAAATGACACAAACATAGATACGAGTGTGAGTGTCACAATTCATATATATTGTCGAACTTGGGGCAAAGCAATTGAATTCAAGATGTAAGTTCACTAAGTTGTAGTTGTACTTCTTCTCTAAGGCGGGCATTTTCGATTCTCAAATGGTGCTCGTCGAAGGACATTTCACCTAGAGCGGTTGGTCCACCACAATTGGGACATGAGGCATTGCTAAGAGCTTCCCTATACCTCATGTTATCTGCTCGAAGCTTCTCATTTTCGGTTCTCAATTGTGTGTTCTCTTGGCGTTCATGTTGGGTCTGTAATGAAATGTATAATTAATTAACCCAACATCAGCAACAACTATATATGTGTTTGTGTTGTCAGTCACTAAGTTGTGAGTGTTTGAATTTGAAGGAAAGATTTAAATTTTCTTTACCATAACCGTACCTTCATCTGAGTGCGCTTGTTTTGGAACCAGAACTTGACCTGCAATGGCTCTAACCCTAATTCTCGGCTGAGCTCCTTTCTCTGTTTGTCATCTGGGTGCGGGCACTCCTTGAAGAAACTAGAAATAACAAGAAATTGAATTAGTAGTAATTAATAGTAATTGGAAAATGAGTATTTTTGGAAATTAAAGCGCGCGTACGCTTCCATTTCCTGGATCTGGTGCTGGGTGTGGCGGTGGTAGCGCTTCTTCTTAGGGCGGGGGTCTTGGTCGTCGCCCGAGGCGGCTTCCTGGTTTTCGCTGCCGGACTTGGTGGCGCTGTCGAAGTCGTCGCGAGGGACATCGCTCTCGGAGGTGTTGGGAGCCATGTCGAGAGCGTGGAGCTGACCTTCCATCATGTTTGGCTGGAACATATCTACAGATCTTTAAGATTCCCAAGGCTTATGGTTTTTCAATCTAACAAACACAATACCAGAAAAATAGTACCACTCAAAACAGAAATTAGACAACAACCTTCTCTAACACACATACTACTACTACTCCACACCTTTATACATCAACAGATTTTACTACTATTTTGATTAATAGATAAAATTAAAAAAAGAAAAAGTTGTATAGAAAGGGATTTCATTGACCTGTTTTCGTAGAGGGCTAAACCTAATGATAAAAAGTATATAAGTAGCTTTAAACACTGAGAGAGGAAAAAGAATAACATAACGCGGTTTTCGAATATCGAGAAGGATTTACCGCTTCCCTGAGCTTAGATTTCACTAAAATATACAAGTAGGAGAAACAGTACTCCCCAATTCTGATGTTCTTCTTCTTCTCTCATCATCAAACACAAAATTAATGAGTCACGAATGCCAACAAGAGGTGTGAGAGACAGATTGAGACACGATGGTTCAAAGGTTTAAAGTTGAAACTTGAAAGTGAAGCACCGACCTGAGCGAGAGTGAGGCCTGAGGATGATCCGAACCCACAAACGTTGCCGTTCCTTCCGATCATCGA
This sequence comes from Senna siamea, assembly GCA_031216115.1. Taxonomy (NCBI): domain Eukaryota; kingdom Viridiplantae; phylum Streptophyta; class Magnoliopsida; order Fabales; family Fabaceae; genus Senna; species Senna siamea. The sequence continues at coordinate 20,666,078 of CM062356.1, forward strand.
GGGCATGTTTCTTGCCGGGATCATCATGCCCGCTGGCATATTTTACAACCCAATACCTCCACTTCTTACTTCCTCACCCTTATGCCTTTCTCTCTCTCTCTCTCTCTTCTTTTACTGAGGTGAGGTCTAAGAGAAGACGAGCCACACTACAAGAAGGAAAAACCAAAGAACGTGAAAACACAGGCACAAAAACGTGACCCCCAAGAGAGAAGACTCGTGTTTTATGCCCCAAAAAAATGTGCTAGATGCTATATACCTATATCATCAAATGCATAGAAAGTAAACGTTGACAATTTTCTAATGATATATATATATATATGAATACTACCTTCTGACACAAACAATATTATCAACTCAAACCCAATCAGAAATCCGAAGATATTTATACATACAGAACTCCCGCAAAGATCTCAATGGATCTAACTAAACTTCTTCTCTTTCTATATCTTGCACACCCTACTGCTCCTTTCTCCTTGTCGCCCTAGCTGCCTGCAATCAGACATACCAACACCCTCAGCGAAGAAAAAAAGTCCGAATTTTAAGCCAAAAAAAAAAACAGTAATAGTAGTACCACTGGTTGCTTTTTGGCAAAATGGATCAGTGATGTTAAGAAAACTTGCTGTATTTGAACTTTGAGGAATACACTTAACAGTTACCAGAGAGTGAGCAATAGTTGAAGAAGAGATGGTAGATCTGTTTCGGAGACGGCTATGGGAAGTGGAAACATGTTAAGGTAGCGATAGAGATGGAGGTTGCCATATATGCATGATCCTGAGGGTTAATATTGATGGCCTTAGAAAAAAGTATGGCACAGATAGAAACGGCGAAGAGGAAGAGGAAGAGGAAGAAGAAGAGTAGTGAGTAAGGGAAGAGACAAGGAATTGAAGGAGGAAAGAGGGGGAACAGCTGGAGAAAATTGTGGCAGGAGATGAGTAATTGCAGAGCGTATTGAGAGGGTGCAATTGCATTTAATGGTAGGAGAAGGAGGTTTAATTGCTACAGAGAGACACCACCATTTTTTTTCTACTCTTTTTTTTTTTTTTCGTTTTTATTTTCCCCTTGCAACAGAGTTGATGGTGCAACCAATGACGGCTACCAAACTCTCCACGACTTAATTTTAAGTTTTAATCACCAAACCACATTCTAGTACCATACATACACTACTCTCTAACCCTATGTGATGTGTGCTAAAAAATACGTATTTATAATAAATTAATGTATTGGTTTGGAATTTATAATAATTTAATTTATTGGTTTGGAATATTCGAAAGGATAAAGATTTTTCGTTTTGAAAATTATTGTTTTTAGCATGGTAAATTTATTGGTAAATGAACGAATTGATGTCATATAGTTGATTTTGAAAATCTATCCCTGCATGCTATATATATGCACTTCATGAAACTTTGTTGTTTAGCTATAGCCTAGCTAGGCCTAGGTAATTCTATAAATTGTTGAATAATTGTTAAATCATTAATTCATTAGTTCAATTGGATTAATGAACTAATAAATTCGAGGACTGTACATATCCAAACCGTTCAATATTGTATATCGGGACCTTGTATTAATTCCATGTTTCAAGGGTCATGACTAATTAATTCCATTGATAATGCGTTATAATTTGCATTACATCATCCAAGTCAAAATGCCGTTGTGGAATTGCCTTTGAATATGGATTCCCCTATGCGTTGAAATGATCACTCATTACATATTCTCAAGGATGGTGTAGTGACTACAAAATTGGAATGTAATCCCTCCTTTCTATTTGATTTCATCATTGCTGTAATAATTGGTTTGACATATTTTCAAGATAAGAAAGAAAATAAAGATATATATATTCATGTTCATATTCATACACTATATATATGGATTGGAAATCAGGATAATGTTGAAAACTGTGGATTTATTTCACGAAATAAATGAACCCAGCAACGTTGATGATTAATAATGATTTTGGTAATAAATTACGACTCCGTCGATATACAATATATCATTGTCAATTATAAAGAAGCAAACAAATTTATAGTGTGTATTAGCCCTTACCATATTTATTCAATTCAGCATATATATATATATAATGCATTTATTAGAAAAGGAGAAAGTTGAAAGGTATATTCGATAATCAATATAAATTCCAGGAAAAGATGACACTGGCCTGTGACAGCATCCCCCAATTTATGACACTTTCTTTCTCCAAGCTTTTCAATTCATAGAAAGTGTGTCTGTGTATATATATCGCGATGCATATGTATTAAATCTTCATTGACCTTGCCATGCCCTTTTCCTGTTTGCATCAATATGCATATTATGCATAGCTACGTTGAAAATTGCCACACGAGACTCGCAACAAACACCAATGACAATGATTTTCACAATGGCGATGGGTAGTGGTAATTAACGATAATGTATTACGTAGTAAGTACTAGCCCTATCGCTAAAAGTTTCCTAGGACTTGTAGTGTACGTGAAGCTAGCTAATTATTAATTCATAGATGAGTAGGTGTAGGTGGCTAATAACTAAAGTAAATATTTTGCATGCCAAACATGAATGAGAGAGAGAAAGTGTGTTGTTCAAACTTGAAAGACGGAGATGAAGGTGAATGAAGATTAAGGTTGAAATAGAATTAATTAATATGGAGTCAAAGAGTGGGCCTAATCATCATCATTATGTAAGATTAAAGATTCCATTAAAGAGACTTGAGCGGGAGGAATAGAAAGAAGAATTTTGCTAATCAATACTTTTAAAACACAAATTAAAATTTTATCTCATTGGTTATGAAAAATTATAAAAAATATTAATTTTTAATATTTAAAAATCTCATAAATAAATAAGATAAAATTTTAATCAGTATAAGTATTAATTAGTAGAACTAAAGGCACACTTCTAATTTGCTCACTCTATTAAATAGGGCTCTGAACCAAGCAGGCTGTGGCCTGCATGCCAAACCCCATTTACTGTGCTCATGCTTATCTTGCATCTCTTCGTCTCTTCCATTATTTTCACGCTTATATGTAAATGCAATATATTTATTTGTCTTTCCTCGTTTTGAATATATATATATATATAACGAAGTGTGTGGGGCCTAGCTTAGAATTCAGATGTGGACTTGTGTTGGTGGTCCCCACGTGGAAAGGACGGATGAAAGTCAAACGCTGCGTTTCGATGGAGTTAAATAAAATGAAGCATTTCACTAGGAGAGGGATAGTGTGGGACCTACAATTTTCTTGGTGTTTGCACTTTAAAAACATTTGGTTAGGTCAAACTCTCCTTTTTTGACCTTTTTTTTTACTATTATTTTACGAGTTTACTGCAGCGCTCTTGTAAGTCGTGACGTTTTGACATTGGCTTTTATTGCTTCCCTAGTGGATGTGTGAATATCGCGTCAGATTCCCTATGCCTTTCAATCTTCTTCCTATATTTGTTTTTGGGACCTTTCTAGAAATTTTTGTAATGTTTATATATTAGTTAATAATATTTAATTAATTTTTATTTTATATTAAAAGAACTCATATATTATTAAAGACAAAAAATTAATTAATATATAAATAAATATGTTGTACAATTTTTGCTTCAACTAATTTAAAATAAATTAATAAATTAATCTTTAAAAAATATATTTTTTCTTAATTTAATATCTGAAAAATAAAATATCTTAATTTAATTCTTAAAAAATTAATTTTTAATTAATTTGTCATTTAATTAATAAAATTAATAAATATTTAACTTACAATAGTATTAATAAACGTTAACTAATTGATAAGTGATTAATTAAATTATATTTAATAAAAAAATGTAAATAATACATTTTAACAATGTGTAATTTGTAAAATAAAATATATCAAAGTGATAAACTGTACATACAAAATACACAAACTATACATATTAATAATGTTTAATTAGCTAATATGATGTGTTTAATTTTTATTATTGAATATGATACATCATTTAATAACTAAATTAGTATTTGTTAATGTGATATCAATTTTTTTTCATCTTATTAATTAAATGATTAAATTAATTAAAAATTAATCTTTTAAAAATTAAATTAAAAAATATACATCTTTTAAAAATTAAATCATTAATTTATTAAATAGTTTATTATTCTATCAAAATCATGCGTTTAACATCACGAACCTCTCTACATTATATAAATTGATTTAAGCAGTAAAGTATTTTGACATGTTTTTCAGAAGATTAATTCAGAGAGTCAACTAAATCAAATTAACCCGTCACCAAATTTTCAGTTAAAGTGATCAGTTAATTTTAATTTTTTTTTCAAACGATAATAAAAATGTTAAATTAACTTTTTAAATATTTTGAATTTATAATATGTATTATAAATTGACACTTTGGTTAAATTAAACATATCAACGTTACTAATATATATATTTTATATGATTATTAATTTAGAAAAGGTTGGTAACCTAAATATAAAATAAAAATGATAAAAATGACACAAAAAATTTAATAAATTAATTTAAACTATATTAAATACTATTTTTAAATTATAAACCAAATAAGAAAAAATATAAATTTTTTTTTGACAAATCAACCTATAAAAAAGCACTATAACTTTTTAGTTATATTACATTTATTCTTCTTTTAACTTGAAAAAATGTACTCGCATTTGTTATCTTTTATTTTTTATTAATTAAAACAAATTTCCACACAGAATACATTATAATTTATAATATAATAACAAAATATAGTTAAATTTAATATTAATTTTTTTATATAATAATAAAAATAGTTAATAATTGATTTTATTATTTTAAAATAAATACATATTATATAAAATTTTAAATTTATTAACAGAAATTAAATTTTAAAAATATTATAACTTTATATTATAATTTTTAAAATAAAATAAATATTAAATATAATTTTATGAAACTTAATAGATTGATATAGAATATGTTTGAATATCATTTTTTTAAAATATTTTATAAAATTAATTTTAAAGATTCATATTAGTATTTTTTATATATATTTATGTATATGTGATTAATAAAATAATTTATTCTTTATTTTTATATTTTATTTACAAAATTTAAATTTCAAATATTTTAATTGTTTTATATTTTTTTATGAAAAAATAATTTAGTTTTTTGTTGTTGGCGATCCAAACCAAAACGTGGGGGACGTATGATGGAACCGCGTGGAGTGACAGGATTCTCTTTTTAAATTCTGTTTTTTGGGCATTTGTCGTGTTGTGAGGGAAAGGTTTAAAGTAGGGATAACTGGTTCAGCCAGAAGACGTACGACACGAGGCCATGTGATGGCAGCTCATCATTCAGAGTGGACCCCACTAATCCTATGCTGGACGACGCTACGACGTCGTTCCTCATGAGATGGACGCACACTCAAATCCAACGCCTCAAATTCTCTGCATCTTTTGGAATTCACACGCGCCTACCTCCATACTCCCTCTGCCTAACCTCAAAAATTTTGATGTGTGAGTGCACTGCTATATCATGATAAACAAAATTTTATTTTTTATTTTTTATTTTTTTTAAGGTAACCAACAAAAGAATAAGAGCTCCGTTATTTATCTTTTTCAAATAATTTGCTTTTTTAATCTTTCTCTTATTTTTCTTATGATATTGTTTAATTAATTGAGAACATATAAAGTTAATTAAGCATTCACGATGATAATTAAATTCAATCATATAAAAAGTTGGGTGGAATTTTGTAAATTAACTTTTTTTGGAAAAAGAAATGCATATAATACTTTTAAAGAAAGAGAAAAAATGATAATTTCAAGTGAGCCTGTAATTGACTAATTATTATTAGTTTATGGATGAAGATTAATTTGAATAATGAGCATACAGAAATTAAAGGTTGGCCACTGTACTAGGGAGGGTAAAACTTTTTAAGTTTAGAAATTTTGTGAAATAGCCACATTTAGAAATCTGAATATAACTTTTTTTTTGGTAGAGATGAGGATGGAGAACACAATTTTTTGGAAAACAAGTTTAAAGACGAAAATCAGGATCAAATCAATTAAGATCATGCTCTTCACTTCGTGAGATTTTCATACTTGAAAATTTACATAAATACTTTTTGAATTTATATATGTATATTTAATTATTTTTTGTTATAACTTTTCTTTTTATTTTTATTAATTAAAAATTAAAAATGAAAATTAATAACTTTAAAAAATAATAAAATTTTTAAAAGTCATATTTTATAACTCTTTATTTTATTTGAAAAATTCTAAAATTCTAAATAATTTTTTTATTATCTCAACATAATTAAATATATTTCATTAATATCATTTATATATATATATATTACAAAATTTTATACTATCATTTTGATAAATTATTATTGATACTTCAAGTTTTTGTGACAACCTCGAAAATCTCTAAATCCTCATGGGGAATGGAGATGAGAAATATTTTTTCTCTAATGCGGGGAATGGAGATGGGAGATAAAGATAGATGTGAAGATAGAAAGTAGGGAGACACTCTCCTCTCCACCCTATCTCATTGTTATCCCTATAAAGTTTCTCTGATTTTTCAATAAATTTGAAAGATTTTAATTGAAATTCTTTAATTATAAACATATTTTTAATATTATATTAAACCAAAACTTTAGCAATGTTTGAGTAGTTTAGACTTACATAAAAATATATATACATATTTTTATAAGTATTTTTTTATTATAGGTAGTATTATTCAAAATATTATTAGATATTAAATATATGTGAGTATTATTTTTTTATCATTCTATGAAGAATTAGTTTATTCTACTAAATCTAACTCATATTAATTTAAAATTTTTTATAAGTAATCTTATTCGAGATATTATTAAGTACTAAATATAAACACCTCTTTTGAACAATCATTCAAACTTTAATTTGTTATGGGATAAAAAATTAATTCTTTTCATAAGATTTTACTCCTAATAAGGTGATAACCCTCAACGAAGGAAATGAATTCATAAGCTGCACCATGTCAATTGATTTTCACCTACCCAATAAAAAGGTGATAATGATCAATATTAAATGTCCTTTCCCTTTTGAAGATTAGCTAAAATTACACTTAAAATATCAATGACTAATTAATTAGAGGATAAAATTATTTTTTATGTCTCTAAATTTTTTATTAACTTTTAATTTTGTCTCTAAATTTTTTTTTAGTCAATTTTATTTTTAAAATTTTAAATTGTAATTGATTTGTCTCATAACCTAACATTATTCAAATTACTAATAAAAATATTAATATGACATTTAATAATAAGTTTTAAGAGTATAAATAAGATTTTGATAATATTCTACTACAAAAAAATAGTATTTTTGCAGCGCTTAAATATTGGCATTTCACTAAAGGTATCGCTAAAATATTATTATAGTTGCGCTTCAATAGGCACCACAAAAATTTTGGTTTTTTGCAACGCGTATAAGGGGATTGTAGCTCTTAAAGTGTCTTAAAATTTTAAATAATATTTTTTTAATTTTTTGGCATTTATAAAGCGTCGGTATTATTTCAAATATTTTTTAAAGTTTAGCAATGCTTACAAGCGTCACAAAATTTTCATCTAGAAATTAATTTTAAAAATTTTAAAAATTGATTTTAATTTAGCAGTGCTTAGCAAGCGTCACAAATTTAGTAGCGCTCGGAGGCTTTTAGTAGTGTCGAAATTCCTGTTCAGCAACACTTTTCTCACGCATTCTTTTCAAATTTTCGCAGAATCCCTTCATATTTTCCCTCGCTCTAGCGCAACATTTTGGAGAAGCATTTCTGGCATTTCTCACATGTTCGATTAGTCGGCGTTCACTCGCTTGATCATTTCATAAATTTTCGGTCGTTGTTCACGTGTTTCAACGCTTCTCACCGTTCTACCGCTACTCATCATTCACTCGTTCGATTGTCAGTTGGTTTCTCTTTTTTTCCTTTTAGTTTTCAATTTTTTTGGGGCTATAGACTTGACTATGAGGCTCTATTTGTTTAGGAATTTTGATTTGGTTATAGGGTTTTGATTTATCTATGTGCAATTTGATTTGTGCGCTTAAGTGTGGGGCTTGGATTTGTAGTGGGGATTCGACCTTTGTGGGTTTCAAGTTGATGGTAGATTGTTCACACCAACTCCATAAGGTTTAGGTCTGTTTGGATTGACATGATCAGAAGTAATGCAAGCTTTTAAGGATGAAAAGCCAACTTCACATAATCCCAGATTGTATTCATACATAATCCCAGATTGCAAGGCGGCACTATTAGAAAAAAAAATCAACTGAAAAATATAGTGGCGCTTAGAAGGCATAGAAAAAAATGAAATTTCTCACAAAATGTTTGTGGCGCTTAGAAACGTCACGATTTTAAATCATGGCGTAAATACCCGCGACTTCATAGAAGCGTCAAGAAATGTGTTTTCGACATAAAAAATAGTGACGCTTAGATAAGTGCCACGAAATTGTTTTAGTGACGTTTGAAGCACCACTAAATGATTACTTAAAGTGTCACTATTTTTCATATTTTTTTGTAGTGTTCAACCATTAAATAATAATATATATTCTCAAATTATAAAGTTTTCACTCTTACTCAATTACTATTTGACCTAAAAATTAAATTTTTTAATAAAATTTCAATGGATACTTCATGTATAACTTGAATGATTTTATTGGTAGTTTTATATTTTCTTTTAAAAAAATATTATATCATTATTTTTTATTGATAATTTAGATGACGTTAAGTTAGTAGATAAAAATTATTGTAATTTAAAATTTTATAAACATAATTGATCGTAAAAAAATTTTAGATACAAAATTAAAAATTAATATAAAATTTGAGAATATAAAATATACTTTTACCTTAATTAAAGTTTAGATACTTTATTTTCTTTTAAGTTCCTAGTGTGAAAATTTTATTTCTTTCGAGTCTTTAACTAATTTGAATTAAATTAGTTAATATTTAATGAATTTTTAAATATTAGTAATTTTAATTTAAAATAAATTACACAATTCAATTATATTTTAATTAAAAATTACACTTAATCTTTCTGAAATTTAATATAATGTTACAAAAGTTAATTTTTTATTTTATTTTTATCAACAAAATTAAATTTTTACATAATATTCCTTAATAACATTATTATTTAACTAATTGCATGGCTCCTATGCAGTTTGACCTCCTCTTCGCAAGCGTTGCCTTCGCTTCTGTATAAGGGTTGTTCATTGGAGCGACTAAATAATCTGTGCATATAATCTTATTCAAACAATCAATAATAGATTGCGGGAAAATATATTTTACCTTTACAAATGCATTTCATGAAAGCATATTTTTATTTCGTCCTTTTATTTTGTTAATTTTTTCAATATTTTTAAAACATTTCAATTTCGTCATAGGTTTCACATGCACTATTTCAATTTCTAACAAGTATTCACTTGTATTTATATCTTGACAAGCTATTAATTACTATAGAATAATTAAAATTCATTTAAGCATTTAGCAGTGAAAGTTTGCCAAGATAACATATTAGATAATTAATTATATATATGACAATCAACTAAACATGTTAATTCAAAGATTTACAACAACAACAACTACAACAACTAAAGCATGAGCATACAAGGCTTTCGATAAAGACATGTCGTTGTGTTTCAAGATGAACAGCTTGTTGTAGAGAAAAGAGAACGTGGAGATCTCTCTAGTCTACCCCCAAAAATGTAGGAACTTATGCGGTAATATTTAAACTACCAGTCCTTGTCTTGCCATTATAACACAAGCTCTTCTTTTGATTAATCCACTTTTTATTTAATTCTCTTCTCTTTATAATTAAAAATATAGTTGAGCTCGATCGTTCCTGCGATAAATAACTCCTCATTCATCTAACTTAGCTTTGTCTATTTAATTAGGGAATGATTTCATACATGAATTATTCTCTTGCTCCACCAATACCTATTTACGATTCTCGTGATATTCAGCTCTTTTTCATTATAATGTATCCGTAGACATAGCCTCTAATTAATTGCAACCTTTGATATATGTAACGAAATTTTGATGCAAACATCGACTATTACTTTTCATGTTTTTAAGGTTAGAAATTTAAGGAGGGGTAGGGGACGTTGGTCACATTCAAAGTTTAAACCATTGGATCACAATATCTTCGTCATATACATCTGCTTTTGGTGGGTGACTCCAACGGTTCCATTGTCAAACTTTTGCCAATTTTTTTCCCCTCAATACATATTTTCTTTTGGGGTAGTTGGGCGTTTCATTTATTATACATATGTTGATATATTTCTTACTTGAAGTAATTAATTAACTAGGCAGGATGTGCCAAAATTGCATGTCCATTTGTTGTAGGGCATGGTGATGTAAGTGATCCATATCCAAATTGGGGTCTGGAAGAAGCTGTAGGTGACATGACCCTGAGGTAAAAGCAAATGGCTCCCAAATCTGTCATAATTGACTTTAAAAAGTGAAGGAGCACTGAACCCTAGACCCAGAAGCAATACGACACTCTTCCCTATCATTAATGGAGTCAAAACCCAAAAGCTCAACATTAATTCGAGGAGTCTCTAGATTGATTGTTAGAGTTTTATGACATCATTGAATACATTTTTTATAAGGAGTAAATTTATATAATTGTTTATATTTTTATTATTTAATTAAAATAAAATATAGAAAATTATTTTTTTTAAAAATAAATTATATAAATTATATACAAATTAGTCTTTGTTAATTAAAAAATTAAATAATAAATATATTAATATTGTATATAAATTTTTTTACTAAGTGTTTTAACTTTTAAAAAAATTTGTTTGAATAATTATTTTTAACAAAAAAATAAAAAAGTAAAATATGTTTTCTAAAAATAAAAAATAAAAAATAATTAAAAATATTTTAATTTTTAATTTTTTAAAATAATTTTAAAAAATAAACATACAGCCTTTATTTTCCTTTCTCCATGTATTATATTACATACAATTGCCATTTGATAACCCTTCTTTCAGCTGGCTATATACACATATATTCTCAAAACAAAAATTTTGTTTTGTTTTGTTCTGTTGGTTGATAAACCCCTTTTTCTCTTTGTTAATACACAGAATATATATATATATATATATATATATATATATATCTTGTGTGAGTTATCTGGAGCTCTTATCAAAACATCACACGTAATAATTTGTTGAGTAAAGAAATTAACTTGACGATGATAAAGTGAAATGGTAACATTACATTATGTAAAGCGATATATATAGGGTCCTATTTATAAGTAATTTCAATAGGGAGTATATGTAGCCATGCATTGATGAGGTCACTGCTAGCTAAGGGCTCACTATGTCGGTACATATTATATATAATTTATTGCCATATGCTTTAGGTCGGTATGGTCTTGCTTAGTTATATATGTTTAAGTAGTTTGGAATTAACTTCAATTTTATTATTTTCTGCCCATGTCCCCCTTTTCTCTAATTAAGGTATATATATATATATATATATAATTTCTGGGTGTACCGAATTTGCAAATGCTCTTTCCCCTTTTCATCTCATTCCATTCTTAATTAAGAATAATTTTTTTTATTAAAACTAAAAGTAGAATTTTGACATCAAATTTGCAATATTAACTTTTTCTTTATAGTCAATTCTATGCATCCCTCACGACTCTCACTCTTTGCAGTTGTCTTCTGTTTCCTATCCTCATCACTGAGTTGAATTAGGTACAAAACACACACACACACACACCTAAAGAAAAAATTTTTTCAATAAAATTTAAGATAAGAATTTGAAAAAACATATCACTCTAACTTGCCAAGGCAGACCTTCATCATCGCTCGCACAACACAAGTCAAGCTTAGCCGCCTTCCCTTAAGCAGGAACAGTTTTCCTTCCATGCTTTGAATAATTGTACATTTGTATTAGTGTTTCTCTTTTTCCTTTTTTTTCTCGTAACATCAATATCATTCATAAAAATAAGACACCTTATACAATATAGGAACTATAACAAGACTTATACATTATATACAAATAACATAAGCCTGCATTCTTGGAGACAGATATAATAACAATCAAAATAAGAGGTAATACATCTCTTATCATGGTTTAGCAATATTACAAAGATTTATAATATATTTTGTTAAAGCTACAACAAAATAAAAATACAAAAGAAGTTTGTTTCTCTTCTTCCAAGTTCGTTTCTTTCCACCTACGGCCTCCATTACAGGTCAATCGCCCAAACAAAGCTTAGACCCAACCCAATTGCTAATGCCTGACATTAATTGGGCCTCATGGTGTCTAGCCCATTGCATAGCCCAATTCTGAACCTAAAGAAACTAGGGAAAATTCTTAGGCGTACTAAGACCAGAAATCTGATGGGGTATTAATTTTATACCATAATAATATAATAAAATAGCAGTTTCAAAGCATAAGAGGAACTAGTCACTAGAGGGAGATCACACCAATTATTGAATGTGATCAGGGAGATTTTGTGGGGTTTTATTACCAAGGTAATGGTGTTAAATACATTTTATTAATTATGATAAATAGTTATAATATAATTGGCAAGTTATTTATTCTCATTAATTGAATTTGGTTGAAGGATGAGAGTGAGAGGAATGGGGTAGCAATTATATATTTATATTGGAAGGAAGAATCCATTGTGAAACACAAAGGTCAACCCCTCCTGTGTCTCTGTGTCTCTATCATGTTTTTTGATTTTCCCAGCACGTTCTCTCTCTCTCTCTCTCATCTCTTGGTTTTCTGTTGCAGTTTCAACTGTTGATTTAACTTCCTCAACACCCACTGGCCCACCCTCAAGATTCTACATTATGCCTTCCCTTTTTCTCTATTAATCTTTGATTATCATCATCATCATCATCATCATCATTTTCTCTTATAAATAAATCCCTTGCTTCCTTTCTTCTCTGTTATGTCCAATGGATCACTCAGTGAGTTCATCCATGGGAAAATCATGTGGTTCTGGTGAGGAAAGTGGGTGGACTTCTTACTTTGAAGATTTCTCAAACATTAGGGAACCCAGTAATTATTCCTCCTCTTCCTGCTTTACCTTACCACCTGCTTCTTCTCTTCTCTCTGATGCTGCTTCTGCATGCAATTTCTCACCCCTCAATCATCTTCCCACCAAACTCACTTTCAAGAAAACAAGAACCAAGCAGATCATTTCAGAGGATGACCCTTTGGAGGACACTGCTAGCTCCCCTGTCAACAGTCCCAAGGTAGGTACATCTTATAAATTAATTTCTTTCTTCAATTATTTCTCTTTCTTCTCTGAATAATTTCTCTAATTCCCTCTTTCCAATTCTTGTCATTAGGTTGGAGAATCGCATCCATCAGAAATGAATTCCAGAAAGATTGATGATGAACTAGATGCTTCTACTCCCATGGTAAATTAAACTGCTGTTTTCTTAAGAAAAATTAATATTACCTTCATGAATTATGGCCATGGCCTTCATAAGCAAGTTCTGAAGTTTATATATATATGATGATCATGATCGATCGTACAGGGCAAGGGATTTAGAGGAGCAGGTCATTACTCAGAATCAGAGATAGATGATGATAAAGATGATAGGAATTTAAAGGCAGAAAAAGAGACTACTATTGGCTGCACAGACTTGAAAAAAAGAGGATTATGCTTGGTTCCTTTGTCCATGCTGGTTAATTATCTTGGGTGACTCATACTTTTGTCTACATATATATATATATATATATTCTCTCTCTTTCTCTCTATCCTTGTCTGTTTTTCTGTGTTCTTTCTTTCCATGAAGCTCATATGGAACTGTAAACATGATCCATCCATGATTGTGGTATTTGTATTATACCCATCAATGTTAACATGTTGATAACTTCGTGTCCAGATATTGTGAGCTGATTCTGTACTTACATATTCTTAATTTCTGCATTATATCGCTCTGTAAACTCCATTAAAGAGGAAGAACAAGAAGAAGGAGGGTGATTAAGATGTAATTAATGCTGACAAAACATGAGGATTACTAGGTTATTAGAAGATAAATTTTAGAGGACTTTTCAAGCTGTTATTTGATGCTGGTAAAAAGGATTCAATAAGATGGAGGTCTTCAATTATTTCACTGAGATTTGTTTGGAGAGGAAGTGTCAGTGTAATGACCTAAGATAGTACTATGGTAGTTATTGAACTTGACCTTAATTATATACGTATGTTCAATTAATACTTCTTATTCTCATTATTAAAAATTTTAGACCTAGCTTGTCCTATAAGTAAATCATCGGTCATGAATATTTTAAAAATAATACCTAACTTCAACCATAAAAGTGTTTCAAATATATATGGGTTTGCTTGAATGTAATTTTTAAGAATTATTTTTAATTTTTTAAAATAGAAAAATAAAAAAAATTTTGAATTATTTTTTAAATGAAAAATATAATATATTTTTTATAAAAAAAATATAAAACAATATAATTAAAAGTTATTTTGAACTTTAATTTTTTAAAACAAAAAATTAAGTTATAGAAAATAAATCTTTCTATTAATAACATGTAAATAAATATTTGAAAACGACACTAATATAAATTTTCAAACCTAATTTTATCAAACAATTTTAAATAATAAAAAAACAGAATGACTTTTAAGCAGCCTCATAGTTACCAAATTAAAAATTTTAAATAAGTTTCCGGTGACTATCAAATTTAGTTTTTACAAGAGATAAAAGGACTAGGAATTATCATACACACACATATATATCCACGCTTTTAGTTGGTGGCTGGTTAATCTCTTGATGACTTGAACTTAGTGTCCAGTGAATTGTTTAATGACACATTCTTAGCAAAGAAAATAATTTATTTATTTTTTTAATGAGCAATACAATATAATTAATTGTTAAGTAATAAAGTATGCTCAATTGGATTAACCTAACGCATATTATTAATTTAGTAATTAATTAATTAATATTGATTCCTTCTTCAAACAGGTAAGAAAATCTCGACAGGACCCCGAAAGGTGCAAGTTTTCTTGTAAGTTGTGACCTCAAAAGAGATTCATAGAATAATATATAAATATTATATCAAACATTTATTTAATAAAAAGAAAAAAAGTTAAAAGACTATTAATTAATTGGTCTCCTACCTTCTTCTGCTGGCCATTCATTTTATAATAAAAATAACAAGAAATAGCTTCAAGCAGACCCCTCCATGTGCTTCAGCATTTAAAACAGGTTACCTCTGAAGAAGAGCACAGACACGTAGACTTAAGTATATGTATTAATTTACTTTAATATATTCCATCCCACCATAACTGCAATGTAATGCAATGACTATTCTTTTTTTTTTTGTGTGTGTTTAATTTTGGTATATATAACCAAAGTTGAAATTATTGATCATTAATCAGTACAATATTAGTTTTATTTTTATCTAAATTCAAGCTTATATGTTAGATTGTAATTTCCTGTTATTATTTATGATAACACAGAAGAATACAGAAAAAATATCCTTCATCTTTGTACTCTTCATTCGTCTAAAGATTTTTATATTTATTATTATTATTATTATTATTATTATTATTATTATTATTATTATTATTATTATTATTATATATATACATATATAGTAATTAAGTTTCATGTATGGTCACTATATATGTAGAGCCCATTTTGGTCCACATCAAGCAAATGCTTGAAAGCTTCCAAATGAATCAGTCCGATGAAGAAGCTCACATCAAGAGTTGTATTTGCCTGAGAGGTTCATATATGCTCTGAATGTTAACTTGTTTCAGTCACCATCACAAAAACATGGATATATATAATACAAATAGTTGGATAAGACTGAATAAGTCACACAGGAAACAGATTAAACAAAATTGCAATATTTTTCGACTTGGATATATATAATTAAGCCGCTTTATTAGTTGGAAAAGACAATTATACTTAACGTAAATTATAAGGCTAATAAACACACACACACACACACACACGCACATATATATATATATATATATATATGAAAAAGGATAATCATGTATTCTATTAAACGAGATTAGCCACACATCTAAAAACTATGAAAATATTATGGAAAAACTTAAAAAAAAAAAATCACAAGGCTAGTTAATTAATTAAAAATTGGTATTAATATGAGAGGTTAAGTAAGCAGTCAAATACTTAAACAACCACTAACGATGTGATTTGTGTTTGAGACGTATGGTAGATCAAAGGTCTATTTCAGAGCTTAAAAACTGACAATGAATTAGAGGATCAACTTCACCTTTTTCGTTATCGCTTTATAATTGGCCTTCTTCACGAGATGGCTATTTATCAATTTAATTAGGCTCTTTAATTTTGTTAAATTACAAATAATATATATTAATATTCTACGGTCAATAATCAATCAATCTCGTCAATGTAATAATATTGTCCACCATTTATAACAAGTAATTAACGGTGAGATAAGAGGGCTATATTTGTTTGTCTTTATAGACAAACATATACATCCTCAAACATGATCATTTTGCATCCTAATAATGTGAAGAGATAGAAAGATGGTTGAAATTGAAGTGCATCATTGTTTATATATATATATAAAGAAGTCGTTGATCTTATTATTATAATAAAAAGTGCTGGTATACTTAAGAAAACTCGAAAATGAAAAGTATTCTTCTCGAAAAGACATGCTTATGAATTATGAAAATAAATTGGCCAACTAGTTCGTTGTGGAAAATGATCTCCTGATTTCTGGAGGAGTTTTAGATTTAGAACAACTGAAGCAACATACACATTCTTTACTCTCTCTTCTCTTCTTGCATTATATATTTTATTTTATATTATATAATATATAATTTATAAAATTAATTAAAAAAACTTTAAAATTAATATAATATAAATATATATAATCATATAAGACTTTTTTTGTTTCTTTATTAAAAATAATTTTATTTGAAATATGAATATATTTTTCATAAAAAAAATTGAAACTTTGATTCACATGTGAGAGAGTAATTTATTTAATTTTAGACTCAATTTCAGTTAAGATAGGGCTTTAGTATCCTAATTACCCCGAAGGCATCAACAGGCTGGCATGTATGGGAGAAAGCATTATATTAAAATAGCAAATGATTATAAGGTGTGGAAAAATACACCATTTCACGGATTTTGATCTCTCTTTTTTTTTTTTTTAATTTTCTAAGGTTTTTTTTTACTAAGTGGGGAAATATATGACATAAATATATATGTGTGCGTGCGTGATTTTCGGTCTATGGCCATGGAAACATTAAGAAAAGGAAGCCAACAACAAAGTGATGACCCCACCACCTTCGTAATCCAACAATAAAACCACCACCTCCCGCCCTTTGACCATGCCCTAATTTTGTCACAAGTTTTTTTTAATGGGATAAATTAACTAAAAATGTGTTTATTATAATACAGAAATCTTTGGGACTTGATTGGCAGATTAATTATTTGGAAGTGGTGAAAAATGAGATGGAGTGATCATTTGAGTGTGTTAATCAATCCCATCATGCATTATTAACTTACTCTGTTATTTTATATGCATGTCTCACCTCAAACTCATGCCCAGTTACTCTTATTTTTATTTCTATTTTTAGCATCAATCATATATGAATAAAATAAAGACGTTAATTAATACAAAAAAAACAATATATTTTCTAAAGAGTGAAATTTTAGGAACACATTTTTTAGTTTTAAAGAGTTTAGGAAGCTATTCATCACAACCTAAAGTATAATTTTTGTATACTTTTAATCAAATTTATCTCAGAATTTCTTGCATTTCTTAATATGTACTCCTGGTGCTACGTATTTGTATTGAATTTTGTAGAAAACATGTTTTTCTCTGTATCCCCGTGACAAGATTAAATCATAGTCATATTTTTAGGGCCCGTGAATAGAAGGAAGCAAAGTTAGTGAAGCAAGTTGAGACAACAGTCATTTTACGTTGCTTAACATCAACTCTATCTACCTACAAACATATATATATATATATAGCCTATTATAGTGTAGACTTTTTAATTATATGTAGTTATTAATTAGATAATTAATTAATTTCCTTTGGCTATACTGCAAACATTCTCATTCTGTCAGTAGTAATGTCTATATAGTATACAATACATCTGAATATGGCCGCCCACCAAATGCCTCTCTCTCTCTCTCTCTCTTTCTTTGCATAAAAAAATAAAGGATTTTGCTATTAACCAATCAAATGAAACAAGAGTATTAGCTGTTACCAAAACCCTAAAATATAATGTAGACAGAACATATATAAATATGAACTGTATCTATCATGCTAATCACGTATCTCTTTGGGATTTGGACCACTTCTTTTTCCTAATTTTAATACAATTTCAATGCTCTCTGCACCAGAAACCAACTCCAATACATATATATCCTTAGTTTAATGTTTATAACTCTCCAGACTAGGGAATATTGGTGTGTCTACAGTCTTTAAAGAATTTTACGATATATATAAAATTAAACAGAAATTAATAGATTAAAAGAAAAGAATGATATATACAATGAATCTTGTCTAGATTAATTTACTTATTTTACTCCAATTTTATTATATAAGATACTTAATTAAAGCATATATTAAAATATGGGGAAGGTTCCATGAATTAATTTTAGCTAGTTGATATATAATACCTTTTTAAGCTAGCCATGTACATTGTACTCTATATATATAGTTTGTGAATATATAAATTGAATTGCCCTATAATTGGTGAAGTAAATCATCACCAGCATCAACTGTCGTATATTATTCTGTTATGGTTTTCATAATTGTCTTCAACAATAGAATTAAAATATCTTCAAGGTTGGAACACTATTCAATTCATTCTAGTTAATACGCTATTTTTTTTTATATTTTTATTGTTGGGTATTTAAACAGTATCATCATTTCCAATAATTGAAAACGAGATTCTACTGACTTCATTATTATTTGTCAACCTACTTTTCTCATTCTTATTCTTTTAGTTTCTTGTGTTGTTTTACTTCACGTTAACGAAAAGTATCTAGTATATTGGACCAAGATATTTTCAATGAAAAAATAACATAATAATATTATATAAATAAATAATAGATATAAACTAAAAATATGTTATTTATTTATAATTTTTATTATATAAATAAGATCTGCCATTCATATCTCTCTCTTAATAACATAATAAATAATAATTTTATGTTATTTTTTACATAAAATAATCTAAATTCTCGTTTATCCTTCTAGAAGCTCTGCATCTTCATACTTTTTATCCTAGTGTAAAAACTTTATAAAAAATTCAAAACATAATCATTAATTGAGGTATCTACGTTGACTTTTTTAATTGAATTATTGTTTAAAAAAAATTTAGATATATTTTTTATATCTTTATTATTAGATTCTTTAATCATAAATTGATACTTGTATAATTTATAAAATATATTTATCTTATGATTAATTTTAAAAAAAACATTTCACATGCTTTATATTTGATTAAAAATTTAATAATAAAGATATAAAAAATTATAGATAACTCTAATTTTTATTATTTTTAGTTCATTTAATAATTAGTTTACTAATTAAGTACTGCACTTTGTGATCAATCATTAGCTTGGAAGCCTAATATATTTATTTAGACTTTGGTTCAAATAAGAAATAAAATAGAAATTAAATTAAATATAATAAAAGAAACTAATATTTTATAATATTTAATAATACTTCGAATAGAATAAACAATACTTATAAAAAAATATTAATTATTTGTTAATTAATTTTATAGCCAACAATTGAATTAAAAAATAGTAGATCTCATACTTTTACTAAATATAGGATAGTTATTAATTAATAAAATATGGAGTAATATATATATGAGTGAGATAACTCATTTTATTAATTAAAAAATTAATGGAAAATAGATACTATTTCGCTCTTAGATGATTGGATATATTACAATGTGAGGTGGGGTAATTATTTTAATCTTATCTTCATTATATTAACTCTTTAAAGAAAAAATAAACAGGTGCTGAGTGTTAAAAATGAAAATAAGAGATTATAAAGAACTTTAACTATCCCGAACACTAAGGGCTTGATTGGAAATTTCAATGAGAGTGAAGTGAAGTCATTATTAATGGAGTAAAGTAACATAAAGTGAATTAAACCAACCATTATATTGATTTAGAGTTTTAAAAAAAATGAAAAGAATAAATCATTTCTTATTTTTTAAATGTTATTATATTATTAATGAGATGGAATGATTTGAATGGTGAAAATTTTAATATTGTCTTTAATTAAATTAATACTCCTTTAAATATTTTAATATAAGTTATTTTAATAGACAAAACTCATTTTATATATATCTTTTTTTTAATTTCTTTCAATTTTTACACTTCATATCTCATATTTTATTAATAATTTATTTTCTATCTATTTTTTATTGGCAAATCTAGCTATTTACTATAGAAATACAAAAAATAGTGATATAAATAACAAAACAGTTTATATAGAATGAAGGATGAAAAATATACATAATAATGTCATAAAAAATTGGTTTAGAGTTTAGGATCAAAATAAAATCAAAAGTTACTTCTTGTTTAGTGCATCATTTATACATGTTATATGTTATTTTATTAAGAAAAGAAAGAAAGAAAGAGTTATAAACCAACTTAAGATTTGCATAAATTTAATAGGAGTTGTACATTTGAAATAATTAGAATAAAAAAATAGCTAATCAAATAAGAAATAAAAAAATAAAAAGAATAAATAAAAGTAGAAAAAGAGAGGGTTAAAAAGGAAATAAAAATTTTAAAATATCTAAACTATCTCAAACTCTGAAGGAATTTGAAAATTGAGGTGTTTGAATCATTCTAAATCATCCAAAATTATCTTACCACATTAGTTATTTCAACATCTAACCATGAATTTATAAACTTAAACCATCCCATTACTCTCAAAACATCCTTCCAATCAAGCTCTTAATTTGAAGAGAAGTTTAAAAATCAAAGTGTGTATTACTTTACAATAATTTTCAAATCATCTTAACTTATTCTAAACATATAATCATAATTAAGATGCTTGAATAATTCTAAGTTCTAACTCACCCACTTCACTTTTCAAATTATTCTCTCAATCAGGCCAAATTTTCTTCAAAAGAATCAATGTCCTTACTCTCTCTCTCTCTCTCTTTCTCTCTTCTGTTCTTTTTCCAGGTCTGCTATTAATAGATCATTTAATATGTACAGACTTCTCAATTTCTTTTTCCATGACATGTTTTCCAAATGAAGATATTTTCAACATGTTTCTTAATTGATTGACTTGAAATATTCTACTATATCAGCAGTTGATGTGGACTTTCTGCAATCTGACGAGATCTTCTTGCTTCTATATTTATTGCTTTGAACTAGGCAAAATGATCTCTTATATTGAGTTTATTATATATTTATATTTTATTGAATTGGAGAATATGTATATGATATATTTTTTCTACAATCTTTTGATTTGAAAAGGAATTCGGGATCTATCAGATTTTATAAGGAATTGAATAATAATCACGTATCTCTCTATGTGATCCTTTATTAAGCATCAGAATCACTGAAATCTGGATGCAAATACAACTTATTAGTCATGCATCCAATTCATTTATATTCTTTTTTAATTTCAGAACGTATAAAATTTGTTTAAAATAAAATCTTGTATTTGACAATTGGAGTAGCCCATCCTATAGAGTGCGAAACACATCACGCTAGCGCTTTGCTTTCTTAGACGAGCAGTGATTTTATAGATTTGAGTTTATAAAAATTATAATTGACCTATTATGTATTTGGGGTTTAGTAAAAAAATAAAAAAAATATATGAGTGCAATTAAAATTAATAATTATAAAAAAAATAAAAGTTTAGTAAACTAGTTTTAAAATTATATTATTTTTAATTTTTTTCATTCAATTGTTGATAGATGGTAAATTTATGTATGGTTTAATAAACTTGAGTTCATAATAACATTTTTTTTTTAGAATGATGATTATACCATCCTCTTTAAATTTAAAATTAGTTATGAACAACGAATATTGAACTGGGGACATAATTTCTTGCTTTAACACCAAAATGGTACAGTAGTTTAAGAAATTTGAAGAACTTTTTTTTTTTTAAAAAAAAATGATAGTAAGGAGAAATATCCTCAAGACTATGTGGCAGAGCATTAGTAGTATGTTATAAAAATCAACAAAGACCCAACTCAAGATATTATTGCATTGGTTTAAATGGTAAACAATTTTACTCAATTACAAATTATATTCAACTAACCTTTGGGTGTGACGGGATCTTTTTGAAGAGAAATATCTACTAAATGAGATTTTGGATAATTTTAAGAGATTCAAACTTTCACTCATAAATAAAATAAGAGTGTTTCTTTGAATTTTTGATAATTTTTATCAACTCATGTGAACAAAATTAAAAAAAATTTAAGAAATTAATCTACTTTTTTTTTAAAAAATAAATAATAATATAATTTAATCCTTAAAAGATTATAATATATATTTTAATTTTTAAAAGATCACAACAATTAACTCGTTAGTTCTTAAATTGTTAATTATTAATAAAAAAGATAACATGAGACTTTAAATATTAAATAATTTTTAAAAGATTAAAAATATATACTTTTTAATCTCTAGTATATCAAAAGTTAAAATTTTTAAGAACCATTTAATATTTAATATTTTCGTTATCTTTTTCATTAATAACTAACAACTAAATGACTAAATAATCCTTCTTGTATTATTACATATATTTTAGAGACAAAAAATAGATTAACTCTTTATATATCTATTTAAATGGTTTTTTTTTACAACAATATATATGGTCTTATTGGGCTCCTATCTCTTATCTACTTTTTATAATGCCTAATAAGAAGTGGGTCCATCTCAATATGGGCCAGCTGATGACCACCCAAAAATTGAAAGTCCATGCATTTTTTCATTTGAAAACCCTTCCACAAACAAGAATTTTCACTTCAGTTTTTAGCCCAAAACAAAAACTCCTTTCTCCGACCCAAATGAAAAGAAATCCATCAGTAAAATAATAATAAAAAAGATTTAGATATAATTTGTTATAGCTTTACTATCTGATTTATTATCGGTTTTTATAATGAAATAAAACATGTATGATAAAACTTAAAAAAAGACTCAATTATAACGTGTTAAGTTATTAAAAAAAATGTATTTTCCATTTTGTGATAAAAAAAGCTTATTGTGAAAATAGAAAATTTTTGCATTTAAATATTTTCCTAAAATAAAGAAAATATATGATTTAGGTTTTCAACTTAATTGAAGGGAGGGAATAATAGAAATTAAAGCTTGGTGCCACCACTCTATATAGCCTATGCTACCGTCATAGATCACATTGGAGCAAATTCCAAAATTAGCATAGAAGCCCTCAGTATTTGATGTTACCTCCCTACTCTCTCTCTAATATGTAATATTATTGTACAATATATTATGATATTTATAATGTATATTACTTTTATTATTTGTGAATGAAAATAAAATTAAAAAAGTTGGCCAAAAGGTTTAAAATTTTTTGAAAGTTTCTGCTTCATATAAAAAACAATCTGTAATATTTTTTTAATTATATTTTATATGCTTATTTTTTGTAAATAAATTTTATTAAAAAAATTAAATGTTCTAAAAAAAATAAAAGTAAAATTGATAACTGTGAAAAAGTTATTTCATTTGACTTTGCTTCTATGCATTCAATTCTCTCTTTGTTTTTATCCGTGATTTCAAAATTCACATTGATTCAATGCTACAGTAGAGTTTCACTGGTCCTATATGTTCGTGTTTTCCGCCTTCCCATTTTCATTTTGCTATTTTAAAGTTCAAATCAAGTATTTGAATGATAAAATCTCCAGCAAGCAGAGATTTTTAAGTATGTATATTATATTATTTTATTTTTACATTAATTAATAATATTCAATCAACTCTTTATATTTTATATTGATAGATGCATATATTACAAAAAATTAAAAAGAGTTAATTGAATATAATTGTTTAATACATATTCGGAAAAGAAGAACAAGACACTGCAGACAGAAAGAATAGCTGTGCGTGACAGAATGAATATCTGCACGTTTCATTACGAAATTACTATACTCCAAAATCTGGTCCACATTTCATCGCTCTGTATTATGTATTATAGTACGAATTTTCCTTAAATTTGGTACATGGCCAACCAGGTTTGGCAGAGAATGTTCAGGGTGTATAACATAAAGATTGTGCTGAGTTAATTCAAACTTATGGTCCATTCATACTTCCTGCAAAATGACACTCCAGCCCTCATCAGTTAAGGGCGTGTGATCATTCTTAGGCTAAGCTTGAATGAGAGAAAAATGAAAAATACACGCAGGTCACGGAAGTACTGAAGCATATATTACTGTACACAGCGGCTTTAAAGTGGCATACTCTTAATTTTGGGTTATGGCAAAAAGCCAATACAATACAAGTACCCTTGATAAGGTCATGTTTCATTCATATATCCCACAAAATCACTGTTACAGAAATTGCAAGCAGCCAAAATATTTTCTTGCTCTAGGAGTGAATCCCAGTTATTTTCTGGAACTTCATTCGGTAGTGGAGTATCTTGAAGTCCAGTAATTCTTTATTTCCTCTGCTGTTCTTCCAGGAATTCTTCCAGCAATCAAAGACCACCTGAGAAACAGCATCTTTACTTACCAGTCTGTTCTCTTCAAAAAAGGAAAAAGAAGAAGGAAAAGCATATATGATATACATACATGCATACATACATACATACATACATATATATATATATATATATATAGATATAGATATAGATATAGATATAGATACTCACCTCTCACCAACCAGATTATACATCCTAGTAATTAGGGTCTCCTCATCTTCAGAAAATTCAACCTTGAAAGCTTGATTGGATTGTTCTGCAATGAAGGAAAGAAA
Source organism: Senna siamea (assembly GCA_031216115.1). NCBI lineage: Eukaryota > Viridiplantae > Streptophyta > Magnoliopsida > Fabales > Fabaceae > Senna > Senna siamea. The sequence continues at coordinate 20,690,955 of CM062356.1, forward strand.
GAAAGAAAGGAAGAAAGCTGACTTTGCTTCTCTGAATCCAAATGAAGTGCATCATATTTTATTAACAGACCACGTACAAGGCAGCTATGCTTTTTATCAAACACCAGATAAACATAAGAAAACAGGACCACAAAATTTAGCATTCTCTCAGATTATGATATCAAAATCCATCCCAGTAAGATTAAGAGTGGTCAGAACAGGATTCAGAAGCTACCATGTTCAATCACAATTAAGACTTAAGAGTGACCCAAAGATGAGCAGAAGGTAGATCCAATTCCAAGTGCATCAAGGATTAATTTTGAAAACTACATACATAATAACTGTAAATGGGTACCTGTTGAATCTGCAGAAACATGAGGAGAGGTTTCATCCACGTCATCCATTGAAGCAAAAAGATGAAATTGAAGAGCTAGATGGTGAAGTGAAGTTTGAGAGTTTGTAGAGGGAAGACGCGGGAAGAAATGTGGTTGAAGATGAAGGGAAGTAATTAGTGGTATAGTATTAATAGGATGGCGTTAATTTCTAGAAGACTGGCCGGTGAGAGCCAAATAGAGAGAAGACTGGTAGTTGAACTAAGCATGAGTCCAACTTTGATAGGTAGTTGGGCAATTCATTGTTGGTTGGAGTACATAAATCTCACAACTTTGGCTCTTCTGGATTTCTTCTTTTTCTTTTTTCCATTTAGATAGATTTTGAAATAATTTAATAAAGGAGAGTTATAACTTGTTAAATAGTTAACTAAATTGTCAATTTCAAAAGTTTAAATAAATTTGTAGAAGGAAGATAAAATCGACACTAAAATGCAATTGATACATAACTATTGAACACAAATTCATTTAAATACTTCTACACATAATTTATACATTAATTAAAAATTTAGTTATTTATATTTAAATAATTTTATTTTGTTGAGTTTGGATAATAGAATATTGTTGTTTTTGAATTAATTTTTCAATTGAAAAACTTTGGTTAGGTGAATTTTACTAAAAGCTAAAAGAGCCAAAAATAATATTTTTCATGAGTTTATTGTGTCTATTATGATTCTATTGAGTTCAATAAGGGTTTATACATTTCTAAGTAAATTAATTAATTTTATTTATATAAAAATATAAACTCACAAGAATTCAAGAATTAACTCAAGAGTTTAATAAAAATGTAGCTAAGCCTTAAGCTTTACAAAATCTGTTTTAAAATTTCTTATTCTTTAGATTTTAGCTTTTTCTTGTGTACCCAAATTCTAGTTCTCTATTATGGAGTTAGCGGTTGTTAGTAGATTATATTGTCTGTGTCTCTTCAATAATTGAGAAAATGACAAAAATATAACTTTTATAGGAAAAATACATTTTAACTATACCTAAATAGCACAACATTCACATAAATTTTTATTTATGACAACTTGCTCTCTCAAATTATCAAAAAAATTGAAACAGGTTACTTATAGTTAAATTTAAAAGACTTATGCACGTGCCTATCACATGTTCCACTTTGTTTCCCAAACTGTCCATCAAATATATTAGATTTTTTTCTTCTATTTTTCTATTCAACTAAATCTGAAAATGGCAAATTAAATCTATTTTTGGTTCATAAAAGACAGCTAAGTAAGAGAGTTTGTGAATTAAAGGTTTTAGCAAAAGCATGTTCAATCGCCTACGTTTTTCTTCCCTTTTATGTCGCAATGAGTTTGTTATGCTTTTTTTTTTTTTTTCCAGTGTTTTGGTACTTCAAGTAGATTTCGGCTTTTAACATCCTCAGTTTTCTTAAAAACTCCTTCATTATGCTCTGTTTCGATCCACCCTTGATTTTCTATATTATAAATTGGTGATATTGCATAGAGATGTAGCTCAAATTGAAACCTAGATTTTCAAAAATGTTTAGTTTGCTTACGCTATATAACAATAAAACACCAATGGTTATCTTCAAGTTAAGTGATAGGACTTTTTTATATAACTAATTTAAAATTTTGATCTTGGGACATTCTGGTTTGATACTCCGTATAAGTTAAAAGGTGAGAGGATAATGATTGATTACGAAAGAGAATTCAAAGGAGGAGGAAAAACATACAAGTTCAAATCCAACAAATACTTTTATTTCAGCGCCTACATCTGCTATAGGTAGTTTGGGAAAGAAAGTAGACATGTGATAGATACATGCAAGTTAAATTTAACTCTAAATTAATTGTTTCAATTTTTTTTGTTAGTTTAAAGGGGTAATTTGTTACGAAAATTTTGGTAAGTGGTATGTTATAAATAGTTAAAAGAGAATAAAATGTACTTTTTTCAACTTTTAAATACAGTAGCATGCATTTCCATACAATAACATCTCTAAATAGCTAATATTTGACATTATTAATCATATAAGAAAAATACAAAGAGTCTTAGAAAAGAAGAGAAAACCAAAAGTGAACGTTTATCGCACAATAATTCTTTGGTTTTTTTTATATTATTTTAATTAATAATTATTACTCCCAAGACCTTATTTTTAACCATTTTAAAGCCAGCCTACAGACTAATCCGTCTAAACCCCTAAGTTCAATAAATCAATCTGCTTAGACCCATTTCTTAACGAATCAATGATGAAGTTTAAACTATTCAAATGATATACTATACAGGCTTAGCCACGAGCTTTAACCCGACAATACTCCAACAACCTTATCAACACAATTAAATTAACTTATAATCTCTCTCTCTAGTAGTCTCTATCACACAAGCAAACAGAATTACGACTCTAATGCTAGAAATAGTAAGGTGGTGACTGGTGAGGGGTGATTCATCTTGCAGATAGATAAGAATGCTCACAGTATCCGACTCCAACCGGTAATGCTTATAAGTTAGAACCCATAGGCTCACTTGATGGAATTGAACTTCCAGAAAGATTAATTGTGAAAAAAAAAATCATTTTGTCTCACTGCTGATATTTTATTAATGGGGTATCCTCATACCCCTAAATATTGAGCATTTAAAAAGTACATTAAAAAAAAATGTACATACTGAGGCAAGCATATGAAGTAAAAATCACAAATTTATTCAAGGTCAGTCTGATAAAGATACATATAATCCCCCAAGACATGAATGAAATGTAAACAGTAGATTATATAGAACTAAAAGCTGATGCTACTGGCTGCTTGAGTTCAATCATATAAGCTACTGCTATTGAGTGTAGTCCGCAAGCTATATGTCAAACATGAAACTGAATAATCAACAGCTGCTCAGGCCTTAGAAACCGTGAATCTTGATATGCTCCTTCTTTACTATGCCAGCCTGTTTGTGACAGCACAGAGGAAAATTTAATCACAATATTATATGGTAAAAACAACAGCTACATCAAAGAAGTACAGTCAGCATGTCGTTTACCTGCACAAGGAAAGTGGAGACATTCTTTCTTTGATCTCCCTGGAGTTGTATGACCTGCATCCAGAAGATGACATTTAGGCTTGCATCGACAAGGATGACAAACCACGATACAATGATGCACCAACTGACAAAATTGTTGAGAATAACGCAAAATGATAATGCCCATTTGTTAGGGGCAAAAACTCTGCACGATGATCATGTATCATAATCATGTCATTTTATAATGACTCTGAAATGTATGAATCAGGGATTCGTTTGCAAAAAGTTAATTCGTGAAGAACAGTACACCGACCTGTCCCAACTCAGGGTCCTGGACAACAGTACCATTACAGCAGAACTCTTTCTTCAGGTCCTTGAGTATCTTGCTATAGCTGTACTCCTTCTTCAATCCTTGAACGGTTGTAAGACTTTTCCTTCCATTTCGCTGTTGTACACGCACATGAACATACTCTTTTGCCCCAGCACCTGAGTCCTCAGCATTTGCCTCAGCAAAGGGATCTGCCCACACATCCAACCAAGTCAGCAACTAATAAATTGATCTTGGATAAATTGAATTGTCAAATAACATTAAAAAATGTTCAAACTTGCAGAGATTAAGTGCCTGGTAACCTACCAAAAGCAATTGGAGTGTTTATGTCGAATTCAGACATGAAACTTGCCCTTAATAGTTTATTTGTAGCCAACAAAGTCCTTCTGATTCAATCAACCACAAAGCACTGAGTGCAGAGAAAAATAAACAAGTCAGTCATAAGCTGCGAAGTTGACATGTCTGAAGATCCTATTGCTATCTAAACTTCACTTATCACTTGTAGAGAACATCCTAAAATACAGAATAGATGAATATATATATATATATATATATATATATACACTAATTGTGACACAGATCGTACACACAGGTTTAAGGGCTGAATCATCCATTACTAATTAGTGTGCTCTTTCTTTTTTTGTTGGTAAAAATATAACAGAATATTAACATGACATTTGATGATGATACTATACTGAAATTTGAACAATCGCATTTTCAAGAATCAAGATCTCATCCATGGTTCTTCCAACATCATCTCCATATCTATAGATATAAGCAAAACACACTCCTGACAACTAATCTATAGTTTACTATACTAAATGATAATTTCTTCTACTCAAATGATAGAGCTACGAAAAGAAGATGTAAAACACTTTTATCCAGGAAAAGGAAATTCAGGATTGCATGTCCAAATTATTGATCCTGAAAATGTTTACAGTACCTTCTACAATAAAATTAGGTAAGTTACTAGTTAGATGGATGTCAAACTGCCATTGAACAACTTTTAAGGACTGTATCTTCCCAAAGAAAAAAAGATCTCCACTAGATCTAGAGTTTATTATACAAAAATGATAGTCTCAGATGAGCAAGGCACAGCAATCCACTGGAAGGAAAATTATCCCTTCAAAACTCCAGAATTACATTTTCTCTAAATACTATTTTGGTGGTTACAAATATAAATTATCCATTACAACAGTCTATTTCCATGTCATAAGCTTTCAAGTTTCGACCACAACTTTAGAAATGACATCATCATGCAGTTTGATAGCACAGGATTCATGCTCTACGAGGCACCAGCACCTACATCTGAAAAATTATTCATCCTCTCTCTCTCTCTCTCTCTCTCTCTCAGTGTCTAAAGCCAGAAATACGCATCATAAGAATTAATGCCTTGAAAATTTATAAATAAAAAGGGAAGTTAACTGAAATTTTTACAGTAAAAACCAGACCAAGTCTCTCCAATGTACCAAAAATCATATACAGCCATATGTACAAAATTAAGATCTCTTCAGCTCAAGTTCTTAGGTGATAAGTCTTTATCACTTATTGACACAACAAAACAATCCATGAAACTTGAGATAAACTTGCCAGCCCCTCCTAATTCTACCTTTAAAAAGAAAAAGAAAACTGTAGTATAACAATCGATACAACGAACAAATTTAGAATATGTAGGCCAGATAGAACGCATTTCCTTCATGGAAAGAAGGGAAATAGAGCATCCAATTTTAGTAATAACAAGAAGATTCAAGATAAAATACAAAACAAGCTTGTCCCGTTAGAATCACTCTCCAACCGTCGCCAACCTCATGAAAAATCTTGCAAATACAAGAAGGTTCATTAAACTCCCATGAATAATTATAACATGAATGACCAATTACAACAAGTGAATGAGAGGGAAAGAGAAAAAACACTTGGCAGAAAAATTATCCCTGGGTCAAGAGAAACAATATTCACAAGAGTTCAAAAGTTAAACGATATAAATATATTCACGCGTCCTTATGCATAGTCGCGTAAAAATAAATAAATAAATAAAATTGAACAACCCAAGAAACAAAATCAAAGCATAATTACAATAACACGAGGAGAATTACCTCCAACTAAAAACGCGAGAGCGAGAAGACAAGAAATACGGTGACGGTGATAATACAGATTGGTACCAACTGGTAATCTTAACCTGGCCTTTGGTTTTTATATACGGCGGTGGAGATTGCTACCAACTGATAATACAGATTGGTACCGCTGCCAACTGGTAATCTTAACCCTAAAACGGGTCGGGCCCTACGGCCCAGTTATTAGGCCTGTCAATTATATTGGGTTGGGTGAAGGATTTTTGGCCCAAACAAAAATGGGCCGGATGGGCTCGGCCCAAAAAAGGCCGAACATATCTTACTTCACTCTTCAGGCTTCCTTTCACCCCTCCTTCTCCATTCACGTCGCTGCCTGAGCCACGCCCACACCAGACCAATACGCGACTGAGTGCTGCGACGGACGACGACGATCTGCTCTGTTCTGCCAACTGCCATTGCCAAGTTAGTGCTCTGTTTTGTTTTCTGGTCCTTGGATTTTGTTCACCTCGATTTATGATTTGGGTGCTGATTGGATATGTAATTTCGGATTCCTTCGTGTTTCTCTGTTGTAGATGTATTGTATTTTTTGTTGTTGATGAATTACTGGGGATTTTAATTGCATATAACTAGATCTGCAATGGTTTGTGAAAAGGCTAAGAAGAATCCAATCTAGCTTAGCCTTGAAACTGGTCTTAACTTGAGATGCTTTGGGGACAATTAGTTCATGGTGATTCAGTATATTGGCTTTTCACTTGATGCCTAATGAACCTTAGCTACTGGATTTAAAATAATAATAAATTAACAGTCATAAATAATAAATTTAAGGTTCATTTGACTATTAATAGTAAAGATAATATTAATTTACTATTATTTTAAACATCATAAATAAATTTTCCCTACCAGTTTTAACATGGGCCAAGATTTCTCCAGCTCATCCACTACAATGCAAAGTTTAGTTGTAAGTTTTTAATTCAGGGCTGTAGTTTATGATATGATAACCACCCTTGAGTAACTAGTTATCATTCCGATGTAAAAAATGTACCATTTGCCTCTTTCCTTACTTTTTGAGTTTTTCTATGTACTAATTTTTGAAAGACTGTAGGAATCTAAGATTTCTTATACTTGTTTTTCCATACATGGTTAAATTTTGTGCAGTAAACTAATCGAAGAAGAGGAAGGCCAAAAGAATAAAAGAAATCAAAGAGGAGTCAGTTACTATCACTTGAACCCTCCTGTACTTGGGCCTTTAAAGTACACCATCAATTTGAGCAACGAAAGAGGAACATCATTTAAGGTTCTTATTGAAGCCTCTAATCCTTTGACCAATATCATCTTGGATAAAGTCCTAGGCAGCCTGCCACATCAGGATTTTCTTTACATTCATTGTCACTATTCACCTTGATCTTCCAATAGAGCAGATTGGGTAGGTCTTATTGTGAAACACAACCATTCCTTGATTTCAAATTGGGTTTTGTTTCTCTCATGTATGATCTTAAGGTACCCACTACTATTGCACTTGGATGATGGCCAATTTTTTGATGAAATGCTCATGTTAGCAAAGCATTCTCTTTTGACCTTAATTTCTCGGGGCAGGGTTTGCAGATTAAATGGCTTTGAGAAAGAATTTTCGGCAGATTGTTCTATATGGGGAATTCAATGGGTTCCTTGAGTACCGTTGGCGGCTCTACACCACTAAAGTGGACCTCAAGAAGCTTCGCCCCATGATTCTCGAGAGGATAGAAAAACGGGCCAATAAATACCCAGTTCAGGCCATGGTTCCTGTTGCAGTGGAGGTCCTCAAGGCCAGGAATGTTCTCATCCAAGGCGTTTCGACCCTCATTAAGTCCTTTCCTGTCATGGCTTGCAAGTGAGTTTGATTCTAGTAGTTGATGACAATGATTCGTTGTTTTACCAATGATTCTGTGATATTCCTTTTTTATGTCCTAGTTGAGTATGTTACAACTAGAAATGGGATGTGGGTCCTTGCAAGCTCATAATCTGCTTTGCATTTTGTATTAGGTATTTAGGTTGCTTCGGCAATTAGATGATATAAATCTGTAATATTGTTGATAGTTCTGCTTCAATATGAAACTGATTTTTTTCTGAAAATCTAAATGGTTCCTTTGTTGGTTTGAATGTCCATTGAGATGCTAAAACCAAGGAGGTAAAAGGGAAATGGAAAGGTAGCCAGGAACTGCTGAGGTTTTCTTGGTTTTTTCTGGAAATAAGATGAGAATGTACCCATTATCTTGTTATTATGTAAGTGGGCAAAATTTTGTAGTTGCTATTGGTGTTAATGAAAGATAACTATTTTCATGAGTCACGCATTGATGAGTTCTACTTGTAAGACTAATGTTTTTAAATTTTAAGTACTGCTCATACCCTGGATCCTTCTTAGTTATTATGGGCAAACATTAATTAAAGAGAATTAAAGCCAGGTCATTAAGTAAAATTTATACTTTTTGTTCTCTTCCCAGTTTGTAATCTCAAGTTCCAGAAAAGACTATTCTTATCCTCCCATATTATACTTTTTCAGATTCTGTCCAGAGATATTTATTGGTGAGAAGGGACATTTAATTCGGACTTGTCATGGTTACAAGCGTCGTGCCAAGAACCAGGTTCATGAATGGGTCACAGGTGGTTTGAATGATATACTCATTCCAGTTGAAACGTTTCATCTAAACAATATGTTTCAAGGTGTTATTAAGCACAATCAAAGGTTTGACTTTGATCGCATTCCTGCTGTTGTTGAACTATGCTGGCAAGCTGGGGCTAATCTCGACAATGAAAATCTTGATTTAAGCAGTTGGAAGTGTGAAGCTGTTGATGGTAGTTTCCACGAAACTGAGTCTTTGTCACCATATAATCTTGCCTTTGTAGCAACTAAGACATTCACAGCTTGGGAGACTCTTAGGTCTGGAGTGCAGAAGTTGTTGTTTGTTTATCCAGCAAAAGTCTGTAAATATTGTTCTCAGGTTCATGTTGGGCCATCTGGGCATAAAGCTAGGCTCTGTGGAGTGTTTAAGTATGAGGGTTGGCGAGGCACTCACTTTTGGATGAAGGCAGAGGTGGATGATTTAGTACCTCCAAACCTTGTATGGAGACGGAGGCCTCAAGATCCTCCTATACTTGTAGATGAAGGGAAAGGTTATTACGGGCGTGTACCAGCTGTTTTGGATCTGTGCGCACAAGCTGGTGCCCTTGTGCCTGCAAAGTATAAAAGTATGATGAAAGCGCCAGGTTTATCTGGTCCTGGCCTGAGTTAATAACAATTGAATGTGGCAGGAAAACTACAGAATTAAGTCTTTGAAGCCAGGAGTAGGGTGAATTGTAGGTCTGATTTGGCTGGGGGCACTGATCAGGGAGAGTTTCACGAAGAAAGTTGAGGGCATTTCATCACTATGGAATGCAATTTTTCAGGTAATTTTATGCTAAATCCCATTGTGAATCCATGCTCTATTCTCCGGTGGTTTACAGCAAGAAATTTTGTACCCTCATGTTAGATAATAGGTACTAACTTTCTGCTGAGGATACCAAAATTTCTACATTTTTGACACTGGACCCAGTGGACCCTACACCCTAAAGATTGGAGGGAAGTGATTTCATAATCCACTCGCCCAGTCGAAGATTTCAGTTTTTTTTTTTCCTCTAATGTTCATATATATATATTTTTGATGAATGGTAACAAGCCTAAAGATTACTAGGCACAGATATATAGGCACAGGAGAGGCTGCACCGTTGTAAATGTTTGTAATCAGTGAATTGATGCCAAAATGAGAGGCAGTAATCATTAATGCTTTCGAGATATCTCACTATAGTATCTGCAACTTTCTTGTCATGGATTTGATTCTGTAATCTGTATCAAGTTCCATTTGTTTACAAGTTCCTTGTCAAGCAAAACAAGCTATGGATTGCCCATGATTGTACACATGCCTATGTAACTCAATGAAGTTATCGTTAACTTCGGGTCTAATATTTTCCTGCAAATATGATTTATCAATCGTGGGTTCCGATACAAGTCGACTACAGATTCTTGTTCTTAGCATTCACCGTGCAAAAGGTTTGCAGATGTAGAAATAAAAGGAACATTAAGAAATATTTTACGAGAAGAAATTGATAACATATTTACAATGTTTGCTTGGTTATCTCCAAAACCCCTTGGGGAAGAGAGCCTGCCTTATGCAGCTCCTGTAGTTCAATTTCTTCATTAAGAAATATTCTAATATCTCTCTATTTCAAGTAAGAATACTCGTAATAAAATCAGCGACGTCCCTTCTCCACTTGTCATATTTCATAAGAAAACTAAGTAATTAAAAACTACATTTAAATACTCTTTATTTTTTGTGCCTTCTCAACTCTAATATCGACTTGCTACACTATAAACTAATGAAGATTCTATGATTTGACCAATTAAAAAAAAACGTGACTAAAAAAAAGTGAAAAACGTATGGCGAACCAAAAAGTAATGAACAACTCTGCCACTCCAACTACAAAAAATTTCATGGACATACAATGCATACAAACTAACTTCCGAGAATGCAGCACACATGAACCTCCATCATTTCCTGTGTGCTAACCCAACTCTAACTTCCTCTTCCCCTTCCAAACCTTTTCTACTTAATCAATTTTTATGTTACATATCGATGTAATTTGACTTTCTTTGTATGTGGCCATGAAGGTGGTGGTGGAGAATTTGACAGGAACACTCTTCTACGTCCAAGTGGGCAATGATGCCACAGTCGCTGATCTAAAGAGAGAGATTGAAGCCCAGCAAAAGCTTCCTTGTGACCGCTTGATCCTTATTCTTGATTCTGATCGTTGCCCTCTGATGAACAAAGAGAAAGAAGGGACCTCCTTGGTTGATTGTGGAGTCCAAGATGGGTCCCACATTTACCTCTTCTTCTATCCACTTGACAATGAACCTACCAATCATTTTGAGTTCTCTTACTCTCAGTTTCTTCTTGGTTAGACCCACCCATATGTTGTCACAATTTGTCTCCTCGCTCTCTGACTAAAGGAAATTTAACAAAATTGAGAAAATATTGTATCTACTTGATTATGTAGAAGATTCTACAAGTTAGGATTTTTTTTTTCTTTTTGAAGCTTTTACTCTAAATCACTAGCTTAGCATGTGGGATTTTAATTATGGCATTGCAATTGTAAGGTAAACAGTATCATTTTGGATTGAATTGAATTGAAGAGGCTAGAAATTCCTTGCTATAACTTGAACAATGTTATAGGTTGTTCTTAAAAGGATTTTTTTTAGCATATAAAATAAAATAACTTAATGTAAATTAGTTATCTGGTGTTTTTGTGGAAAAAATTGATGCTAATTATACTTTCAAAATACTAATTAAGTTACAGTACTTTAATATTTTGATTTCTCTTTCTTTTTGTTTACATAGCATAATATTTTAAGCAAAAATTGACAAATATAAATCAAAATCACTACCCAAATATAGTCATTAAAATTTCAGAAACAGCCACTGCGACTCACTGTCCCTTTGAAAACATAGATGAAGTCTCCATTTTCAACTCCATGCCACCTGAGGCTACAACTATCACGCATGATCCTCTGCTTGTGTATGAACAAATAGTCATCAGCTGGAAGAAATTTTCTGCTCAACAGTAATTGCTTTAACTCACTCACAGTGTTTGTGTCTCTCATTTCCAATGGAATGGTTGCTGCATTAAGCAAACTAGAGGAAGTTTGTACCACCAAATTCAACTTCCTCGAAGGAGGATCGTCTCTCGACCGATTCATGGTCCTGAGGAACACAATAATTTCAGAAAATTCACTTATGCCATACTCATTTAGGTTTCGAAAATCTTCATCCAATTCTATACCTGAAAAGAAAAGCGACATTCTTTTGATAGGCGTGTTATCAATGATGTGAATTTTTTCCTTCAAGCTACGAACAGTATCTGTTCTGTCCACTTCTATGTTGATCTGTCTGGCTGAAAATTTCACTATGATTTGAATTTTGTTACATTGTGTAGAATGTAGATTCATTGATTTGATGGTGAGGTCAATTTTTGTACCTTCCGTAACTATGGGGTAATCTTCCATGTCTAACCCATCTACTAACTCCCACCCAGATACAGTAAGGATTTGTGAAGCCACTGGAACACCAAGGATTTGTTCTATCTTCCTTTTGATTTCAACAACTTTTTCTTGGCTACCTAGATCAATGAAAAATTGGTTTGTGCCTGTAACAATAACAACTCTCATAGTGAAACTATAATCTGAAATCCCCTTTGATCCTTTAGTTCTTAGGATTCTTGGAGAGGGAGAGAAAAAAAAACAAGGTTAGAATAGCAGCAATTTGAGCAATTTTTATGTCAACAGCAGTATGGCTAATGAGGCAACAAGAAATTATGAGGACCTTAATTTATTATTTAACATCATGAGATTATGAATGCAGATGATATAATTTGTCAGAATCATGTTAAAGTTATGAGTATATGATTATATGTATTGTGAAAGCAATTTACATGCTTGTGGGCCTAAGTATATCATGCAGAACATCTCTCATTCTCTCTCTGCCAGTTTGTGTGTGTGTGAGAGAGAGATCATACAAAGTATATATTTCTGAAAGCAACTGCATAAGTTTTGATCTAAAACGGGCGACAGATGAATGCCAAATAAAACTGTCACTATCCCAAAGTTTCAACTCATAATTTTTTTACCATTGACATATATATTTATACGGTTCTTTGGGGTATTTATAGTATCATAATTATTCTCTGCATAATTTAGAACCTCCCGTGCAAGCAACACTACTTAAGCACTAAACCATGATACTACGTCCCAATCTTTATAATATGATTTAGAAAATGTGATTGTGAAGCTTAGGGCAGCAAGGGTGGATTCAGGATACAGCATGATAGGTCTGTAGCTTAATCTTCAATTAGCTGTATTATAATCTGAATAGTGGAATAGATTTGGTTGTGCGTGTTGGGCCATGTCTTTTATTAGAGTTTGACATCTATCTACTACCATGCCATCATGATGTTTTTATTTATTCAAACTAGGTGTTGGCCCAAGATCGGCTCTAGACTCTGAAGAAGTTTCCCTATCAGCAAAAAAAAAAAAAAAAAAAACATTGTACATTTAAACTTGAGAAAAAAAAAAGGTGAATGATATCTATCATCCAACTCAACATGTTGGAGGTGGAGCCTTGGAGGCATGTTAGTATGTTGGCTTGGTCAAATAGACATTTCAATTTAATATAAAATGATATCCTTGTCTTATCTTGTGCTGGTGTTACAGCAGCGGAGTAAAGTAGATTTCTAAATTTTCCTTCCTTAGATTAAGTTAATTAAAAATAAATTTTAGAATAAATTATATTTTAATATCCTCAGTTGCACTTAAGTATCTTGTAGCTCAAAATTTTTCAACTGAATAGTCTATACTTTTCGTAGCAATACAGCTAACGGAGAAATCATGTGCACCTCACATGACCCATTCAATTTTCTATCTGCCTCTGAATTTCTTTCAATTAAACCCTAATTTTGTCAATTTCTCCACTGCAACATTGGTGTAGAGTTTAGACCCAAATTAGCTCCAAATTGAAAGCGTAAACCTCTAAATCAAAACCCCTGTGAGATGATGACCAACGATCACCCTTCATGTATTTGCACAAGCTTGCTTGGTGCAAGCATTGTGCATGAGATGGTGGTAGAGCCAGTAACAATAATATATTCAAACAAAACATCGCTTTTTGGTTTTGTACAAACTTCCCACAAATGCCCTCTCAGTAGCTTTTACAAAATATGAAATTACTTGGATGAGAATGCTTCTTTTGGTCCAATACTTTAATGCTTTTCGACAACGATGGAGGATATCCACAGAAAGTAGGGTTATGCGGGTGAAAAATGAGAGAAAAATTAATAAACCAAATTACGGGTCAGATGAGGCGCAGGTGACTTCTGCATTAAAAACCTAATGAAATACAAACACAGGATACCATATTGTTAACAACGAGAAGTACAATCATTCAATTAAAAAATTTTAAACCACAAGATACTTGAATTCAACTAACAAATCCACATAGTACTAAAATATAATGTACCCTAAATTTTATTAAAATATATGTATAACATAATTATATATGATTATAATTTAATCAATTCATTTATACCTTTAACGACTGTTTCAAAATGTAGGGGTGGGTGATAGCCGAAGAGTCCACCATATGGATAATATTTTACCTCGATTTGTGAGTTTATTATATTACTGGTAATTTTGGCATCTGTTTGCCTCCACTTTAGAGCTACATGCTTTGTATCTTAGCTTTATGTACAGTTCAATTAAACAGGCTGGAATTTGTAACTTTTCCTACGAGACAAGAAATCGTGGCAAATGACGTACACATTTCGACTTTTATTTACTTGTATATGCTTCGCGGTGCTCAAATCTCAATCTTCTTCTAACTTATGGTCCCTCAAATTACTGTAAACTGTAAATTCTTGGGCTGCACAGCAGTGAGCAAGCACTAATCATTAATTTATCTATTACCTCGATATATACAATTGTTTTGGCTACATCTTACACGGTTCCACACAGATCTTTTTGGTGACTATTCATTAAAAAATATGCAATGTGGAGGACGTGATGCTTCTTTTTAAGGTGTGAGTGATTTAAACAATGATTTTAATTAGCTGTAGTTATAACTTTTTATAATCACAAATTTAATTTATCTAAAGATACTTCGATTAAATTTAAAAAAAAAAAAATTTGATGTAAAGACTTTTGTACATCATTTAAATACTATCAGCATCTTCTTTTGCTTGAAAATATTTAATGGTTTTAAAGGAGCCTATGCATAATAAAACTTGTCTTTACATACCTCCACAATTCTCCCTGCTGCTACCGACACTTTGGTTTTCTTTAATACAAAAATCAGAAAACAAAAATAGGCTTAGGGCTTGTGCCTTGCAAAGAAAACAAAGAACAAAGCGGAAAGCAAAGCAATTATTCCTTTACTTTGCAATTTGTTCTATTATTAATAAGACTGACCAATCATTGACTAAGAGGGAGTACCTAAAGTGTGGTAAAAATCAAAAGCTTCCATAATTTAAGAGTTTTCTATGCTTTGCTTTTTCATTCATTAGTCTGTTCAGTGCTAGAAATTAAAGCAACTTGCTCTGTATATTGTATGCTGTATGCAACATGCAGGGGACAGAAATGACCTGAAAGTGACCCCACTTACACTTTAGCTACATGCAACGTTGTCCTTAGATCACTTTAGGTTTGAATTTGATTCCAGTAAAAGCTCATTATAAGGTTCAGCTCATCTATATATTTATTTGAAAACTTGACATGTTATAATTTAACATAAATAAGCAAATTATATTATTTTAGAGAACAATATCTACATGATCCCTTCCATAACATAAGCCATAATTATCTCCCAACACCATGTGATTCTAATCTCTATTTTGACTTGTGATTAATGCTCACAGTAATTTTTCCAGCTAATTAAATTCACTCCCACATATCTTAAGACCCCAACAATCTCAAGTTCCCAACAATAATTGAACACATGCATCACACATGTTAAATGAGTAGCATTACTAATTTTCTTTTACCATTTTAACTTGCAAAATTATTAGGTAATGGGCTCTGCTAAAGATAGATTTACAAAACTAATCAATTATGGATATATCTAAATATGTGAGATATGATTTGAAGAAATTTATTTTTTTGGGTTCTTAATAAATACATATGTCAACTACGTCTGATACTTCTATTGCAAGCCACAGATCTTACAAAGGACCTGCTACAAAAAATGACAACTACCATGATGCCCATTCTTGATAACTTTTTAATTAAGAAAGATGGAAGGAGAATGAGAAGAACAGGATTAAAAAAAAGGATGCATTTTCTTGAAACTAGATCACAAACGTCACAATTAAAGGCACTCAGATACAGATACCCCACCATATTACTTGATGCAACCTACTCTTGGGAATTTCTATACCAGCAAAATCTAAAACAGATGGCAATTAATGTCCCTTGGCTGTTTGTCTCCTTCATCATCAGGCACTGTATATCCCATTATCAATGTTTTATAATTATGACACTTAGATCATAAATCTGTCCTTTACCCACTTTGTAATTCTTATCATATGTGTGTCACGTTTTCATTTCCTAACAATACGTCCTTTGGTGGCAGCAGGTAGCCCCTGTTAAATATAATTTGATCGAAGGACAGCTCATGTTGTGTGACAACGTTGAACACGCTGGAGCAGGTAAGTCAACTGTTTATTCTTAATTTTCTCCTCTAAACTCTAAACTTAAATACAATATTACAATTACCCGTTAGGAGATATGGATGAACTACTTGTCCTTTCATGTTAGCCGCCAACGTATAAAACTGTAAATTGCTACGAACATACAATAATCGATATATTATAAGCTAAAGCTATAAGTTCAAGAAGGTGTGGTAAAGGACCTTAAGATAAAGAAAGAAAAATGGTGAACACTCAAGGAGTTAGTGTAGTACTATAGTGAATTTGAAAAACACAATAATAAAATTTTAAATGTATCAGATCGATTATAAAAATACTTTTAAAATTATTTGGAGGGAATTTAAGTTTGATGTAGTTAGATGAAACTCAATATATTACTTTTAAAAGGGTTAATTAGTAGTGGAAGAGTAAAGACTTGTATTACAAGAATTAGGAATTCTTCTGTTTGAAACTAGTCCTAAGGGGACATGGCTAACTAAACAATTTTTGAGAGTACTTGCGTTATTACAAGAAAGAGCAAGATAAAGTAATAAAGTATTACCTCACTGCACATGTTCGTTACCTCCGTGGAACATCTTTATGGAAAAGCCTTGTTTCTTGTAGCTCAATCTAGACACTATAAATTTCCGTCCACTGTTCTTTTATCTGCAACAAAGCTGAAATTGACTCTTTGGAAAATTTTCTAAAGGCTTCTATTTTCACATATATTATACTCTGGCATTGGCGACTTTAGTCTCTGTCAAGAACATGAGAATGGGAATCCAGAGTTATTTCAAGCTTCTGTTTCTTTGCCTTACAGCATTGATTGGATTAACGCAAGCTCAATTGCAGCAAGGATTTTATGCCAATAGCTGCCCAAAAGCTGAGAAGATCATTCAAGACTTTGTCAATGAGCATATCAGAAATGCCCCTTCATTGGCAGCTGCTCTCATAAGAATGCACTTCCATGACTGCTTTGTCAGGGTATCAAGTCCAAACTTCTTCTACTTGTATTCTCACATCATTTTCTATTTGTAATTATTGAGTGATTTTGATGCACTGATGAACTCAAATTTGGAATTTTAGGGCTGTGATGCTTCAGTGCTTTTGAACTCTACAACTAACCAGGCTGAGAAGGATGCTCCTCCAAATCTCACTGTCAGAGGATTTGACTTCATTGACAGAATCAAGAGCCTTGTTGAAGCTGAATGCCCTGGTGTAGTCTCTTGTGCTGATATTATTGCTTTGGCAGCCAGAGATTCCATTGTGCTCACAGTAAGTCTATCTTCTGCTTCATGATTCAGCCTAATGATTAAGTTCACACCTTTTTTCAGAACAAAAAATGACCCACATGCTTGTTTCCACCATAACTAATATGGGATTGCAGGGCGGTCCCTCATGGAACGTGCCAACAGGTAGAAGAGATGGAACTGTATCTAACTTGACCGAAGCCAGAAATCAGATTCCTGCTCCAACTTCCAACTTCACCACCCTTCAAACACTCTTTGCTAATCAGGGACTTGATCTACAAGACCTAGTCCTACTCTCTGGTAAATTAAACCAAACCATTCCTAAGCATTGTATAATATGTTCATGCCAAAATTTAGTGACTGAAATTGCTAAAACTTGAAAATTTTTAGGTGCTCACACAATTGGTGTTTCTCATTGCTCATCATTTTCAAACCGATTGTTCAATTTCACTGGTAAGGGCGACCAAGACCCAAACCTAGACAGTGAATATGCAGCAAATCTTAAGAGCTTCAAGTGCAAGAGTATTAACGACAACACAACAATTGTCGAGATGGACCCTGGTAGTCGTAAGACATTTGATCTTAGCTACTACAGAAATGTCCTTAAGAGAAGAGGGCTATTCCAATCAGATGCTGCACTTTTGAACAACACAGTGACAAAATCTACCATCACAAACGTGCTTC
This sequence comes from Senna siamea, assembly GCA_031216115.1. NCBI lineage: Eukaryota > Viridiplantae > Streptophyta > Magnoliopsida > Fabales > Fabaceae > Senna > Senna siamea. The sequence continues at coordinate 20,708,851 of CM062356.1, forward strand.
AGGGGTCGGTTGAAAATTTCTTCGCTGAATTTGCCAAGTCCATGGAGAAAATGGGACGAATCAACGTCAAGACTGGGACGCAAGGAGAGATCAGGAAGCATTGTGCTGTTGTAAATAGCTAGGAAATTTTAATGGCCATTCAAATGTAATTTGTTTTCTTTTTCTAACTTTTATTTTTTGGGTCTGGTTATTTTATCCATGTGGCGAATAAAGATTATGTTTGGGGTGTTTTATTATATATGTTGCTGGAATAGATGGGCTTCATTGTAATTTTTCTAGTTTGAAGGGAAATCATGTTCTTTCTCGAAATAAAAGAGTAAAATTGAAAGAAAGTTACTTGTGACTCTTGTCCTTCAATCTGTATTTGAACATTTTGAAATTATTTGAAGTTGCATGTTTAAATGCCTTTTAAAAATTGATATTATTAGAAATATCAAAAAGAAAAAAAAATTTTGCATCCCTAAACTCAAATTCAAACTTTTTGAGTTACAAAATTAATCTTTATTTTTATTTTTATTCAATTACGAAATTTTAAATTTAAATCTAATTTATTTTGTTTGAAAAAATTTTTAATTGAGGAAAAAATTTTAAATTGAATAATATTTTCTAAGATTAGACTCTTTTATATCAAAATTTATTCATAAGTTAAATATAATAATTTATATATAAATATTACAACTAGTTAATTTATATATATTCTATACTTAAGTTTTCGTTTAATTCTCAGTTCAACAAATAAATTTTTTAAATATTTATAAAATATTAACATTTTAATCACCTTGACCCTTTTATTTTACCATATACTTGCTCCTTAACAAATATTCTCACTTGACACTATTTTTGAGATGTCTTAAAGAGAAATTGACCATTATGGTGATGTAAGGCAATCAATTGAAAGGACATGACCATTAATGAAGTATTAATGGTTGTATTTTTTTCATTAATGGTTGTATGTTTTTCTATTTTTTTGATTAATTAAAATAAAATACGTAAATTTTTTTAAAAAAATTAATTATAGATGAATTATATAAATTAAAACTTAATAAAAATAAATAAAAATAACGTCTAAATTTTTTCATTAGACAAAACAACCCACTTTAAGCAATAGCTTGCCACAGAAAAGTGGAGAAAGATACTTGAGTTGGAGATTGTGAAGTTTACTGTTAACGAGAAGTTTAGATACTTTATACAAATATAGAATTCAAATTTCTGTTTTGTTATATGTTGAAAAAACTATATTAATTTTAAATTTAATTAAATTATACTTGATACTTTTTTATTTTGAAAGTTACACTAAACTCTTTCTCTTTTAATTTATTTTTATCATTAAAAATAATTTTTTGCTTAATATAAAATTGTAATTTTATTTTAATGTAAAGATTAGACAGTTAAGTGAATGAAAAACTCTAACATAAAATTATAATAGAAATGGTGTTGTATTTTTATTCTTTTGGAAGCACCATTTTTGTGTATAAAGTTAATTTTATTGGAAAAAATTAAAATAAAAAATATTGTAACACATCATATCAAATATCAAAAGAGTCATATGTAGTGTATTTTTTTAAAAAATATTTAAATATAATTTAACCACACACAGCGAAAATTAATTAATTTACTTAAAAAAATTAACACTCAGAGAATAATTTAAGTATTTGAGATGAGGGAAAAATAAAAGGAAGTAAAATTTTGATGTTAATATTTTTTAATTTGAATTTAAATAAACTATTTTATTTTATTTTCAAATGAAAACGTCTACAGAAAAAAATATTCTTATTCCTCTTTCCTACCTTTTATTCTAAGTAAAAGGAAGTGAAAGAAATGCTTTTTATATTGTTGTAAATGTACTAAAACTTTCATGACATATCATCATAGCAGTCCGAAAAAGGTTTGAGAGACAATACTTATTTTAGGTCTATATTTAGAAGCCAATTAGCCATAAAATATTATTTTTCTTCATCATAAAAGTCTAAGAAGCACTATGGCACCAAAGGTACAAGTATGTTATGAACCAAAGGGATGTGGTCGTGGACGACGGATGTTATGAACCAAAGGTACAAGTACAGAAAAATGTTAATTTAATTTTTTATTATAACTATCAATTAAAATTGTATGAATTTTTTTTATTAAACTCTTAATATATTATAAGTCAATGTATAGTTTTATTTAATTTATATGAACTCAAGTTTATAAAATTAACATTTAAAAATATACAATTCATGAACATAAGCACTATGGCACCTCAAGTTCAAAAAGAAGGGTCAGCACTCAAAGGCCCTTGAGTTAATCTAGTTAATTATAACTTATAAATAAGAAATAATGATTTTATTTTTAAATCTAAGCTCCATCTTTTTAAGAATACATCAAGAATAAAATCTTAGATGTAATAGTATAGTTTTAAAATTATTTATGAGGGAATTTAGGTTCAAATTTAGTTGGATGATACCCCACATAGTACTTTAAAATTAAAAAAAATTGTTATGAGAGAAAGGACAATAGGTACTGTTAGAGTAATGGACGTGTATTACGGTAATCACGAACCTGTTTGTCTGAAAACTTATCCTCGAAGAGCATGTCTATAACTAATCCATTTTTTTTATCAAAACTACTTGCATTATTGTATGAAAAAGCTAGATAAAGCAACTTGAGGTATTACTTCATTGCACATGTTAGTTAGCTGCCATGACCATCTTTATGATTTGCCTTGTTGCTTTTAGCTCATCCTAGTCACTTATAAATTCCCCCATTGTTGAATCAACAACAGAACAGAAATTGCCTCTTTAAAGAAGTTTCTAAAGGCTCTCATCTCTGCCAACAACGTGAGAATGGGAAGCCATAGTTATTTCAAGGTTTTGTTTCTGTGCCTCACAGCATTGATTGGATTAACACAGGCTCAATTGCAGCAAGGCTTCTATGTCAAGAGCTGCCCAAAAGCTGAGAAGATCATTCAAGATTTTGTTTATGAGCATATCAGAAATGCCCCTTCATTAGCAGCTGCTCTCATAAGAATGCACTTCCATGACTGCTTTGTCAGGGTATCAAGTTCAAACTTGAAACTTGTATTCTCATATCATTTTCTATTTCTAGTTAAATGAGTGATTTTGATGCAGTGATGAACTCACATTTTGCATTTCAGGGCTGTGATGCATCAGTGCTTTTGAACTCAACAACCAACCAAGCTGAGAAGAATGCTCCTCCAAATCTCACTGTCAGAGGATTTGACTTCATTGACAGAATCAAGAGCCTTGTTGAAGCTGAATGTCCTGGTGTAGTTTCTTGTGCTGATATTATAACTTTAGCTGCTAGAGACTCTATTGTAGCCACAGTAAGTTCTAATTACTGTGTCTTACTCATGCTTCATGCTTCATCCTTATCATTGAAGTTCACACCTTTTTTAGACAGAAAATGACACATATTTAAAACGGGATTGCAGGGTGGTCCCTATTGGAAAGTGCCCACAGGTAGAAGAGATGGAACTATCTCTAACTTGGTAGAAGCCAGAAGCAACATTCCTGCTCCATTTCACAACTTCACCACCCTTCAAACGCTCTTTGCCAATCAGGGACTTGATCTAAAAGACCTAGTCCTGCTCTCTGGTACATTAAATCAAACAATTTCTAAGCATTTTGGAATGTTCATGCTAAAATTCAGTGATTCAAATTGCTTAATCTTGAAAATTTTCAGGTGCTCACACAATTGGTGTTTCCCATTGCTCATCATTTTCAAACCGATTATTCAATTTCACTGGTAAGGGCGATCAAGACCCAGATCTAGACAGTGAATATGCAGCAAATCTTATAAGCTTCAAGTGCAAGAACATCAATGACAACACCACAATTGTTGAGATGGACCCTGGAAGTCGCAAGACATTTGATCTTAGTTACTATAGATATGTCCTAAAAAGAAGAGGGCTATTCCAATCAGATGCTGCTCTTTTGACCAATACTGTGACCAAATCTACCATCACTAACCTGGTTGAAGGGTCAGTTGAAAATTTCTTTGCAGAGTTTGCCATGTCCATGGAGAAAATGGGACGAATCAACGTTAAGACTGGGACACAAGGAGAGATCAGGAAACATTGTGCTGTTGTAAATAGCTAAGAAATCTCTATGCCCATTCAAGTGTAATTTGTTTTGTTTTTTCAACTTTTTATTTTTGGGTCTAGTTTTTTTATTTATGTAGTGAATGTGGTTTCTTTGTATATAAGATACCTTATGCTCAGGGTGTTTTATATATGTTGTTGGAATAACTGGACTTCATGGCAATTTTCTGGTTTGAAGGGAGATCATGTTCTTTTTCTTTCTCGTAATAAAAATAAATGCAAGTTTGGAAGAAATTTTCTTGTAATTTTTGTTCTTTGAATGTTGAACATAGGTTTTTCTGGGATTATTTGAAGTTGTATGTTTAAATGCCTTTTCATAATTGGTGTTGACCCTCTTTATTTTACCATATAGTTGCTTCTTCACAAACATTCTCACTTGATGTCTTTTTTAAACTATGTAATCTTTTGAGGTGTCTTAAGGGGAAAATTACACTCGTGAATAAGGTAATGAATTGCAAGGATGTGACCTCAAAATTTTCTTTTTTGACATGACCATGAATTGCAAGGCAATATTGATGATAACTTTCTCGAACTTTTGACTAAAATCAAAGTGCAGGACATTACCATTGATGAATGTCCCTTTGTTTCTTAGTACTTAGGTAATTGCTCATCAGGAAAAAGTGGAAACGTACTTTCAGTTGGCCCCGTATGCGTAGCTTCCGGTGGTCATTTTGACAAAATAAAGTTTGAAGGTTGTTTTATTTTTTTTATTTTTTTAAATTATTCTATAAAATTAATTTTAAAAATTCACGATAATATTATTTTTTATATTTATATATACTTTTTTAATAAAAAATTTATTTTTTATATTTTTTAAATTAAAGTTCATAATATATTTTAATTATTTTATATTTTTTGTTCTTAAAATATATATTTTATTTTTTATTTTTTATTAAAAATAATTATTTAAACATATTTTTATTTTTAAAAATAAAAAATAATTTTTAAAAATTGCGATAAGGAGACTTTCAATTTGCCTAATTTTTTCTTGACAAAAAAAAAAAAAGCTTAATATGAAATGCATCCTAAGCTACTTTGGTTTTATTTATGAGGTGTTTAGATACTTTGAAACTGGATCCCCTATCATCTCAATTTCTGTTGTCCTTTGTCGTTGAGTAGATCGTGGCTGTCCGTGTGATCTCATAGTTCACATTGTACCACGCGTTTGCCTCGACCCAAAATTACATCGTTTTGATTTAATGAGATGGTGCGTTTTGGATTTTTTTTCCCTCTACCATAAATCATCTCAGCCGCTCATTTCATGCATTCAGATTTGACGCTCCTTTTTGTGCCACTTGTCCCATAAAACCCGTAACCTCATTCCAACCGTTCGTTCATACCTGCAGATCCTTCGGTCTTAAATGTGCCACGCGTCCCCTTGCATTTTCATAGAAAAAAAAAAAATTCTAAAGATGCGTTCTTCGCTTCGGTTCACATTTTCCAAACCCTCAGCTCCCTCATCCGTGGTGTCTCTAAAGAATGTCTCGGGCCTTCGTCGCGAATGTCTCAGCTGTCCATCTCAGTCGTCACGAATCAGTCGTCCGTCTCAGCCATCGCGACTCATCGGTCCGTCTCTCCCAGCCTTCGCGTCTCAGCCGTCGGCCTCTCTCAACCGTCGCGTCGTCCTCTCAGCTGGTCCTCCTTTGCTTCACATCGGTAGTGAATAGAATAATGGATTATATTGGCCCTCCTTGCAGGTAAATGATATTTTGCCTCAAAATTTTGTTTGCCTAATGTTTGTGCTTGAATTAAAAGTTTAAACTCATTGAGAACTAGGAAGAAAATAAATTACCAGAATAGTTTCAAAGAAAATAACCAATAATGTGATAATAATTATATCATATAATAATTAAATTAATATGTCAGGTTCCTTTGATGGCTGTTGCATGGATAATGGATGTTGTATAATTAAATTAATAACCAATAATGTGATAATATTGTTGTATATATATATATTCAATGTAGGATGGAACCTCACACTACATGAAAGGATTAGTTCTTTCCCTGTGTTACTTTGGCATTACTGCATGCTTTTTTGTTCACAAAGCTCCACTCATGAGTAAGTGCCTTTCTATTCTGGTGTAACCTGATATTGATGATATAAACTATAAAGTAGCTGAATTGTATGATTGCTAATCCAATGAATCCAATGAATAATTTCATTAAGAATCCAATGAATTATATGTCAGGTTTCTTTGAGTGTGGTTGTTGAATGGATAATGGATGTTGTACAATCAAATTAATAACCAATAATGTGGTAATATTGTTGTGTGTGTGTGTGTGTGTGTGTATTTCTTGTAGGATGGAATCTCACACTAGATGACAGGAGTGGTTCTTCCTTGTGTTACTTTGGCATTGCTGCATGCTTTTCTGTTCACAAAGCTCCACTCATGAGTAAGTGTCTTTCCATTTTGTCAAATCTACTAAAATTTATTTATGAAGGAGTATTCTTACCCGTAGCTCTCTTGTATGCAAATTGCTCCATTTATCGTTTTGTATGCAAATTATTCACGCAAGAAAGTTGATGGTTTCCTATTCTTATTTTGTAGTAAATTATCACTTATTTCATACTTGATGGTTTCCTATTCTTCTTTTATATTAACTTGCATTCTTCTTGTAGAAGATGGACACTAGTGCAACAAAGCTAGAGTGACTCAAAGCGGGAGGCCAAGTTGTACTATGATTGTATTTTTATGTTATATAATAGGAGTTTGATCTGTTAGTGAGGGTCATTTACATTTCTCTTTTGTATTTTTATGTTATGTAATAGGAGTTTGATCCATTAGTGAGAAAAGACTTTGTTTAGGGTTTAGTGCAACAAATTTAGAGTGGCTCAAAGCTAGAATTTGATTGTGATGTCTACTGTAATTGACAATGCCAATTAATTTAACAAGATTTTTTAGCTTAATTGCCGAGATATTTCTTTCAGTCATTCATTTGTTTCCTTTTGTATGTTGGCAGATTTTGTTCTTTGTTTGGTGCTATTTTGCCTCTATTTTTGTTGTCTATTTGCTGACCAATATTTATCTGTTTGGTGCTGTGTGTTCTGTATGTTTTTTTTTTCTGTTTTTGTGTTGTTGTTGCTGCTGTCAGTTCCCTTCTTTTTTTTTTTTTCTCTAATCTGGTTTACTCCTGTTTTTGCTTCTATATTGTGCTATTCTTCTGTTTGTTTTTGCTTCTATATTGTGCTGTTTTTCTGTCTACTTTTGCTTATACATTATGCTGTTTTTCTGTCTGTTTTTGCTTCTACATTGTGCTTTTTTTCTGTCTGTTTTTACTTCTGTATTGTGCTATTTTTGCTTATACATTGTGCTGTTTTTCTTTCTGTTTTTGCTTCTACATTGTGCTGTTTTTCTGTCTGTTTTTTGCTTCTATGTTGTGCTGTTTTTTCGTTTGTTTTTCTTCTATATTATGCTGTTTTTCTGTCTGTTTTTCTTCTATATTGTGTTGTTTTTCTGTCAGTTTGTGCTTCTTTACTGTGCTGTTTTTCTGTCTAGTTTTTCTTCTGTATTGTGCTTTTTCTTTTGTCTTTTTTGCTGTTGATTTTGATTCTGGATTGTGCTGTTTTGCTGTCTGCTCTGTTTGTTTGGTGATGTTTTTCTGTGCTGTTTTGATTCTACAACAATGTTGTTTTGCTGTTTTGATTGCTGCCATTTTAATGTTATTTGGTCCTTTTTGGTCCAATGAATTGTTCACAAGATATAAAAAGTCAAGTATGAACCATTTACAAGCATACAAGTATAAACCATTCACAAATTTACAGTATAAGAGTCAAGTATCATCTACAAGCACATAAAAGTATAATGAACCATTTACAAGCATATAAAAATAAGTTTTAACTTCATCATAACTAGTTACCACCACACTTCAAAGTTCTCCAAGAGACATGGGTCCTTCAAGGGGTTCTTATTTAAATAATAAAAGAAAAGTCACAAAATGCCCAATAAGAAAAAAGAAGTTCAATGGCAATGGTCACTAACAATCTTGTAAAATTAAATTGATGATTATCCTCGCATAAATTCTCATTTTGTATTTGACTTAAAACTCCAATTTCTTACAAATAAAGTAGAGACACATTAAATTTGTAGTCACAACTTTGAGACAACGAATATTGATGTACTTAACGTGGATTGTTCATGTTGTGAATATGTGACAATTGGTTGTAACATAAACATTAAAGTTTTTTTCTTTAAACGTTGAAGCTCAACTCAATTCTTGAGACACCTTTCTTTTATGCCCAAGTCTCTTCTTGATATCGGTTGGTTGTGACATACTGGCTGATTGAGATATATCAGTTGGTTGAGACACTTCATTTGTCACCTATGTTTTTCCTGAATGAAGTGTCATAACTTTCTTGGTCACTTCGTCCATAGCTTTGTGGACTAAGGAGACTTTTTCTTCACATCCCGAAACTTCAAAAGCTAACTTGACAAGACTTTGAAAAAGGTCTCTGTACTATAGCGTTCGACCTAATTTTGGATATTCCTCAACTTCTTTCCCTTTCACATCATTTATCACACCATTCCTTGCTTCCTTTGCCTATTTTTTTAGAATGTACTAATCGAGAAGCTTCTTCACATCATTGGCTTCAAATACTTTGAAAACATAGCAACACAAGATTCCAAAAGTCTCAAACCTGATACAACTACAACTACAAATTGCCATTCCTTTGCACGCGGTCGTTCGCATTCATCGCGTGTGCCCGTTTGCTTTCGTTGAACAGAGAAAGGGAGAAGACGAGAATGGCCGCATAGATCTCATGCACAATTTGTTGAGAAACTGTCGTGAAATTGCCAGTCTTCATTCCCTGTCCAATTTTGCGAAATCCAGTTTTGCGACAGATCTTGTGTGAGAGAAGATTGGAGATTTCATGTGTGGCTGTTAGCGTTCACCTAGTCGCCATTGTCAGTGATAGGAGGAGGAAGAAGAAGGCAGTGGGAGAAAGAGAAAAAGAAAAAGAAAAAAGATGAAAATACTCTTGGGTCTATTTTACGTGGAGTCAAACTATGTGACTTGGTCTTTGACCATTAAAAATTAGACAAAAAATTTAATCAAGGGTGTTATTTGCAAGATTTAAAAAATTTAAGGGTGTTCATTACTAAGTTTCAAAACTTAAGAGTGTCATGTACAAAAAATCTAAAACTCAAAGATGTTTATGTGTATTTTGACTTTTTTTAAGAACAGGGATGTGATTGTGGTCGACCACTTGGGCCCAGACCATTTAATCTCGGCCCACATAACAGCCGCTTCTTACTCACATAAGCAAAGCCCATTCCACCAAACGCAATAAACCCTAATTTTGTAGCCTACATCTTTTCACTGCCTCTATCTATATATATCCGAACGAGTATTTGAACGCGTACTCCTTCATCTCTGTTCCGTTTATCGTTCTTCTCCGCTTCTGTGTTCTATAGGATAATGGGATTCCCAGAGGATTGCATCTAATATTAGGTTATACATGTTTTGTTTATTCTTTTGTTTTTATGTTCGATTGATTTTCTGGATTGATCTTTGTGCGGTGATGAGGCAATTTTGTGGACTAGAGTTTCTGATCTGAGTGCCATACTCAAGAATTTGATTAACAAACCCTTGGCTGTCTGAGCACATCTTTCTTGAAGTCTTCAAACTATTTTCTTCGTTATTATAAGTTTTTACTTCGAAATTATATCCTGTTTTTCTGCTACACGGTGTTGGTTTGAATGTTGTGCTGGATTTGGTTTAGAAATTGGGGCTCATGATGAAATTTTAATTATCTTAGCGGATTTCAGTGAGATCTCGATCAATGATCTGAATGTTACACACACTGAAGCCTTAATTTTTCCTTAAATTTTATATTTCGGTTTTGTTTTCTGAAGCATTGTTTGTGTGAAAGTCAAAGGGCTTTTTGAGTGCAATGATGAGATGAAAACACTTGGATGTGTTTTCGGGCAGTGGACGGAACCATTAGGTTTCGCCGTGAGCTCATCTTTTAACGACTTCTCCTTCCACTGAGCACTATGATAGATATTTTTGTCTTGCTTAAGAATACTGTTTAATTTGTTTGATTCTGCATCTCTCTGGTTAATTGTCGCTGCTTTGGCATTTAGTCTACTAAGAGGTATATCACTATTCCATTGCGTCCATTACCAATTCCCAGAGGATATATCATTCCTCTTGGTATAATGGCTCGGACGCTAAATTTATCATGTGGTCATCCTGATTGATGGATTTTTCACTATACCATTTGATCTTGGAAACGCCACAAACATCGATTAAAACTATGGTTTTCATCTGTAATGTTTTCGAGCATAGAATGTAGGTTTTATATACTGTGTATGAATTTGTGTTCATGAAAGCATATTGGTCTAGCGTTGCTTGTCTGATTTTGCTTCTTGAACATTAAAGAAAGACATTGGAAATACACTAAATCTTTCAGTCTCCCCCTCAAGAAATATAATTACCACTAGCTAGATTGGAGAAACTCCAGATGAAGTCCATGCTATGTTTAATGCATTTAATAAATCAGTGTAAATATTATTTAAAATATTTTAATAAATTTAGTAACATATGGGGCAAGTCAGTGGAAAGAATTAGAAGGACAGAAGTGCTTCGGTCATAAAATCTTAAATTGGACGATGTTGAGTAATGCGTACTTTCTTTTTCGCCGAAGTAGATCAAGCTGGTTTTCTAATATAAGCCCTTATCTAGACGCTCTGGACTGGTTAAATCTGGGTGACTCGAATATTGGTTTTTTCCATGCTTCAGTAATGAACCGTAGGAGAACAAATAACATTTATGGCTTAAAAGAGACCTCGGGGAATTGGATTATCGAACCCCAACAAATTCTTCCATTTCTCTGACATGTTTAGAAGACAAAACTGGTCGGAACTTCCCTCCTGGATTTGGCTTTCAAGCATCCAAGATTTAACCTCCTCAGATCTTTCCTCTACTCCAACTATAGGGGAAATTAATGCTGCCCTCAATGGTCTTCTTACTAGGTTCCAGGAATTGATGGCTTTCAACTGGGGTTTGTTCAAAAGACATGGGCTACCGTGGGTGAATACACTGAAAGAAATCGTTGAATGCTTCTCCACTTTTTCTATTCCACGTTCTTCGAACCGAACCGTGATATGCCTCATCCCCGAAGTAACAAATCTTCCAAAATTATCAAATTTTAGACCAATCAGCTGCACAACTCTACAAAATAGTCTCTAAGATTATAGTTAACAAAATCAAACCCTTTATCCTAAACCTTATTTTCTGTAATCAAGGAGCTTTTATTTCGGGAAAGAAAACAATAGATAATGTGACTATAGCCCAAGAAATTTGTCTTTAAATAGGTGTAGATGGAAAAAAAAATTGGATGATTATTAAATTAGATTTAGAAAAAGCTTATGATAAGATAAATTGAAATTTGATAAATTCAATCCTGAAAAAGTGTAACTTTCCACTCACTTAAAAACTTAATTTGGAATTGTATATCCTGGGTCACTTAATCCTTGTAAATGGAGATTTTACTGGTCAAATCAACCCTTCAAGAGGCCTAAGATAAAGGGATTCCTTATCGCTCTTTCTCTTCATCCTAGATGAAAATATTAATTCAGGTCATTAATTCTTAAGTTTACCAAAAGAATTGGAGATTTGTCAAACTAAGAAAGTTAAACTTCTCCCATCTTTTTACAGGCGATGTCCTCATCTCTAGAGCTGATGCAAAAAGTGTCGAGATTATAAAAAATTTCCTTAACCTTTTCTTTAGTATATCTGGCCTAAGCATAAATGCCCATAAATCTACAATTTGGTTCTCACCAAACTCCTCCACAGCCGATAAGAGCCACATAGCTAACTTTTTGGGGTTTAAATGGGTAGAAAATCTGGGAAACATACCTAGGCTTTCCTATTTTTTCTTCTTATAGGAAAAGGGACTTTAGGAGTATTGTGGATAAAAGTGCTGACAAGATTGAATCCTGGAAAGCAAAGCTCCTATTACCAATGGAAAAAATTGCACTCATCAATTCAGTAACCTCTCTCATCTCGGATTATTACATGCAGTGTCTCCTCTTTTCCAAAGAAACTTGTAATGAGATCGACAGAATCCATAATAATTTCATATGGGGTTACCACCTAATTGGTTGGAACAAAACTTCCAAACCAATAGAGAAGGGAGGGCTGGGTTTAAGGAAATCACATGAAAGAAACCTCTCACTTCTCTAAAAAATGTTCTGGAGAGCCGATCACGAAGGGAATTCAGTTTGGGGCAAAGTGTGCAAACAAATCTTAATTAGCAAAACTCCTAGAAATACCTAAGCTGGTAAAGAAATTATAAACCAGAGCACTTGTAAAATCATCCTCTCAGGAAATAATACAAATCTCTGTACTGATGATATTAGTACGTTTGGAAGAATGCATTCTTATATCCAAGGCCCTCTCACAAAAACTGATGAAAATATAAAAGTTAGTAACTTGATGAACTCTGATGGAGCTTAGAATTGGAGCTGCGTATACTTCATCATCCCTGAGGAAATCCAAAACAAATTACAAGCCATCCCCATATACTCAAACTCCCCCTTCGAAGATCAACTCAGCTGGAAAGGTAACGTTAATGGAACATTTGACACTAAATCAACTTACCTAACTATTTGTAGCAACATCTATCTTTGACTGGAACTCAAAAGAAAATTGGATTTGGATTTGGCATCTCAAATGCAGCATTAGATTGAAATTTCTTATTTGGAAAATCCTTCATAATGGCCTCCCTTTTACAAAAAACCTTGCCACTAGAGGAATGAGTGTAAACACAATTTGTCCTTTATGTAATTCTGCAGAAGAAGATTTGGATCATTTATTTATCCACTGCACTGTTACTAAAGAAATGAGAAAAAACTCATGAAGAGATAAACCTTAGAATGTCTACAAAATTTCACAACTGGATACATCTAAACTCGCAGAACAACTTGCCTCCCTCATATAATATCCCTCAAGGGATCCTGTTCATTTACCTCCTTTGGCATATTTGGCTTGCCAAAAATAAGGTCTTTGAGAACACCACTTTTTGCCCAACCTCTATACTTTAAACTGCCAAGGCAGGAGCTACTGAATATAGTATTTTTTGTGGAAAACCAACTAAGTTTAACTCTTCCAACATCATGTTTATTTGCTGCACTCCTCCTTCACCTGGTTGGTGGAAGGTAGCCATGTCGAAATCTAGTCTAAAATATTTTGACGTCGTTCCCTCTTTCTTGTATAATCTTTATGTAGCTGATATCTTGGGGTTTGAAATCCCAAGAAGAACTAGAATAGGCTGATCCTCTTTATATCTGTATTCTGTTTGAACTGCTTTCTGTGTGTTTGAACTGTTTCTTTTAAGCCATGGATATTCAAGTTATATCTAAATTCACTATTCAATACAAAGAAATTTTACAACCTAAACATTGTAAAAAATAACTATGAAAAATACAAAATAAAAAAATATAAACATTACATGGAGGTATAATATACCTCTTAGATCAAGTCTTTTAAGTTATTTTCTATCTACGTTACAGCTTTGAGTTATAATTCTCGTGAGTATGAATGGAATTTGGAATCTCTTCCAATCTCCTTAGTTTTACTTTGTGATGTTAAAAGACTCAAAAATTTATTATGTAGTTTACTTGTTTTTGTCTTTAAGCCGTGCTACAAGAAGAAATGTATTATGTCTAATTCTTCAATTATAAATTCATACATTAAAAAATTTATAATATATTACAAGATGCAAATTTTTAAAAAAAAATAAAATGAAGCAAGAAACATAATGGTTAAAGGTGTTTTTGCTATTGTATATTTTACTTTTATAAAAATGTATAATAATTGTAAAACAAATTGAAAAAAATTGCTTTTCAGCTTTCAACTCAATCTCTTTAAAAAGTTCTAACTCAAACTGTTTATAATTTGAACTTTGAACTTTTAATTTTTGGCCCATACTCATTTGAGAATAGAGTGGATGAAAGGGTTGTGTGACCTGTAATTCACACGAATTAATGTAGAAGTGTATTAAATACAAATATCTCAAAGTACCCGTTATTTAAAATGCAAAAATTAATATCACAAAGTGACAACCATAATATATAAAATTGGTCAATAAAAAAATAATTATTTAATATATAAATATTAACTAATAATAAAAAATAAAATATTTTATTTATTAACAAGATAAAATTATAATTATTTTTAGATCATTCATAAATAAATAATAATATAACAATTAAAATTATATTATTTTAAATCTAGTCAAAAATTATAAAATTATTCTAATTTTTTAAAGTCAATTTTTTATGAAAAGTATAACAAATTAAAGATGAAGGAATGGAACAATTTTGTAAGTCAATGTACATTTTACAAGGGAGGATAATTTCTTTTAATAAATGATATGTATGATAATAATATATATTAAATTTGATATTATTTTTTGACACAATATACTGAAATCTGACCCAAACTGTTCATAAATCGTTTATATTAAATCGATGATTCAGGTTTTACTTGGTTCAATTTGATTTAATTAAACAGATCAAGTTTATTCAATTTTGAACAGCCCTAGTATATTAAAATGTGCTTATTGTTCAGTTGTGGAGCCTTTTATTATGTTTTCTAGAAAAATTGTGATTAGAAATTGTCTTCTACTTTGTAAATACCCACTTCGGCGGGTTCTCTTTGGGCTTAAGAAAAAATGCAAATGTTGATCCCAATAATTTTAAAGGCCTCTATACCAAAATTCTTAACTTATTTGTATACAATTCTAGAAAATAAAAAATTGTGATACAATCCATGTATTCTCATTCCTGTAGACAAATCTCGACTCGATAAATCATTTCTTGGTTGAAAGATAGAGACCAGAAATTATAGCTATCCCAGCTACGGCAACACCAACAGAAGTAAGGATTTTCATTGCAGATATAGCTGGTTTGGAAGGCGGAATAGTCATGAGATCCTTCACCTAAGAAACAGTAATGAAAACTGAATTATGAAAATCTGATAAACCATGTTCTTGAAATAAAAAATAAATAAGTAATCAACCCATTTGAGAAGATTTTCTGAATAATGATTTTTGAGTTACGGATTAGATAGTTACATATTGTAAGGTAAATTATGCTACTCTCACATCTGTTTTCAAAAACTATACTCCACTGAAAGATAAGAACTTACAATTTCACCCTTATTTTAACCAAAAGATTCTTATATTTATTATTATATAATTAAATATGTATTTGATTAATATAAAACATTACTTCTCTTAAAATTTAAAATAAATTAATTTTATTATTTTTAATTCAAAATAAATAATATTGAAATAATTTTTTAGAATATATTTTTCAGTCCACTTGGCATGAACTACAACTATGCTATATTCATGAATAAATGTTCACCAACCACGATAGGTTGCTTCCAATGTTTCTTTATTCCTTGTAGATGCCCCTTGCCAACAACAGCAACAACTGAGCTACTCTCCCTTGCCACTTTTAATAATGCGGAGGACATATACCTAGATATTTGAAGCCAGTGAAAGAAGAGGAAAGAAGAAAAATCAGAAACAGACACAATATTTAGTGATTATTTTAGACATTCTAAACAAAGCAGAGGTAGCTATATAGTGCGCATAAAAACTGTTGCACTCAACTATCACGCTATCTTGTGCAGTATTGCTGGAGAAACTTACAGCGTCTCTACGTGAAGAAGACAGGGCTTTGTTTCAACCAGACAGGGGTGGGGAGCCTACAGGCTTGCATAAGTTACAATGACATCCAAGCCTTTATTTTTGTCTACAAGATTGAAAAAGGTAAAAAGTATATAACCAATTAATTGACCTGAACTACATGCCAATACCTGGCGATACTATGAACAGTCCACAAATAACATCGTCTGGCCTTTGTGATGCTATAAGTATGATATAGTGTTCATAGAGTCTACAAAGAAGCTATTTGAGTAAAACTTCCAGTGGTTGTAATAGCAGAGACCAAACAAACAACACGCTACATATTTCTGTCAATTTATAGTTTTGCCAGTCCATGTCCCATGCTACAAGATAAAGGGGCATCCAATGGATAAGAAGTCCAAGATATTTGGATTCAGGTCCTAAGGGTATCTTTCAAATGCTAAAAATGCCAACGTCAGAAAAATATCCAGGTTCTGTAAAAGGACCCCTGCAATGGCTCAATGGCAATTGGCAGCATACCTAGGATATGACAAATGCTAAAAGAACCATTCTTCAAAGAGAGGGGAAGCATGTGACAAGTAACAAGCAATTTAGAGATTAATAAGATATTATAGCATGTCAATGTCATCTATTTGTGAAACAAAATTGTAAATTTGATTGAACCAAATGAAGGCACAAGAGAACTTACTGATCTCGCTCATGTACCAAAGTCTCCATTAAAGTTGGGAACTCCTTACTCATCTCTTGAATAACGAGAGTTAGCATGTCATTGTCATCCATTTCCTTCAGCTGAAGAACACGTACCCCAGTTAAGATATGGAAAAAATTTTAGCACTAATATGACCATTTCCTACTCAACCCAAGTATATGAGGATTATGAAGTTTACCATTTTATTAAGATCATCAGGACTGGGCAAAAAAACTGCCTGAAAAAGTAAAGAATACAATAATTTTGTCTTATGCCAAAGTGGCATCTTTCTCCATGTTCTCCTTATTGTAATCTGTGTCAATAAATAGCAATATACATTAATATGTCCAAACAAGAAATTTCTAAAGCATAACCATACTCTAAACTTTTTAGCACATTTTAATATTTCCCTCATACTTGCAGAAACAAGAATCAAGGGTGAACTTATAAACATCAAACATGATCTAATGAGCTTTTCCAAGAGAACATGAAAAAACTGGCCAGCTACCAATACTGAGACCAAACACATGTAGGATGCAGCACTTTCTGTCCCAGTCAGCAAACATTTTTACTAGCTTTTCTGGTGGTCATGTATAAATTTATCCTCAGCAGAAAAGGGAACAGACGTGCCAGGGAATAGCTAAACATGGCCATTGGCATCATATTCATGCAATATCAGGAACAGGGAGTCTATAGACACACATGAATAAACACTCTTCAATCCAACGGGAGAATGTGGTTGAAAAATGTGCTGGGCATAATTGATATTCAAGTATATTGGGTCTTTATAGTATGGAAAGCGATGTTCTAACACAAAGTGCCACGAATATTCCCTATCATTCTGCAAACTCTAAAGTCTAAAAGCAAAAACTCATCCAACCTGTACAGGTCGATCACCAAGTATTACCCTCCCACCGTACTTGATTGCTTCTTCATATGCCACACGAAACTCAGCGCCAGGAAAAGCCTCAAGCTTATCAGCAATCTGTTAGGAACTTAAGAGATAAAAAGCATGGTATATGAGATCTAGAATAATAATGGATTAGTGATCAGAGGATGTAAATGTTATAGGGATAGTGAATATGTTGTCAAACATAGAAACATGCCTTTGCAAGGAACCAGCTGTAAAGTACTCCAAAGATGTTTTGCTTTTTCTTCAACATTCCAATCATTTCTCCAAGAGTGGGCACCTGAAAGAAGAAAATAAATAAATACATAACTGATAAACTAAAGAGAAACAAAATATATGGAAATTTGTTGAGGCTGAAGTTCAATATCAACATACACTTAGGCAATCTAAGCTGAACTTAAGCTACGAAAAACCTCTAAGATGTAATTTACAGTTATATAGGCATCTATTGCTAAAAGAAAAGTTGATTATTTTCTCCTTTATTCCAAGGGAAAAACAAAAATCACATAAGTTAAGAGCTTAAAAATTTAAATCATCAAGGGAAATAAGCCAATATATATTTAGGCAGCATTTTTTTTAAAATAAACTATGATCTGCATCCTTTATTGGAACACTGTTAAGTCATTTTAGTATTAGCAAGGTAGAGTAGACCTTTAGATTTTGAGGGGCAAGCACTGTCACACGACTTGAGCACAATTCTAAGAAGACAACCTGCACAGAACAAAAGCCAGGCATATGATCTCATCATGAAAATAGTACAAACCAGAGAGAAGACATGAAATTGAAGTACAGGCAGCTAATCAGCTGAATGATCCATCCATCAACCAACAGTTATTGAGTTCAAAAGGGATGCACCTGTGGTTTCAGAAAATTGATTATTTCTTGAACTTCTCTGCAGGATTCCTGTAAACAAGCAGAGTTCAGAATATATACTAATCTCTCACTGTGCCTATTTACTATCTGTTAGACTGTAACACAAAATTTCAAACCCCTATGTGTATTCTTTCTTCCTACACTTTTCAAAGGTGAGAACCAAATTCCGAAGTTTCACTTTAAATTTCATACTATTACATATCATCAACCAAAAATTTATTGTCTAGCACTAGCATTGCACTTATAAATTTGTACCTCTTGTTTACTTATAGTCATTGTTACAAATTCAATCATATCACCTTTCCTAATACAAGAAACTTCCTGTTGTGAATTGGAAGTGTACGGAAACATTTACAGCTTCCGTCACTTTGATACAGGATCAGCGATTCAGCGCATGTAATTGCATTAGAAGATAATAAATTTTATGAAAATGAATTCCTAAATTCAACAAAATCTACCAACAAATGAGAGAAAAGTAATTTGGCGATCAGAAAATAATGGAATCCGAAATATAACACATGATGAAAAAACCTTAGCCAACAGAGGCTTCTCGTTAGTTTAGTAACCTTCCTGACAATGCAAAACTGGATGCTGGAGAATTAAATTTCCTTGTCAATCGAACATACTTCTCTCCTCTATGCAATTTAGTCCCAAGCCAAACCACAACGAGATGAATTAATCAATCAATTACCTGAGAAACATGGGCAGTGCCAACCAAGTAAACGTCACAAACACCGCCCTCAGCAGCGGACTCGCATGTCAGAACGACAACATTTCTTGAAAACTCTTCCGGCAGTACCGTTCGCTGATCGGAACTGACTGTATCAAGAGAGGGCGATGCGGTGACTTCTGCGGGCTCGTCGATTTGAACCATGCTCTCAGACAAGCTCTCGACGTTAGGATTCCCGATGTGAACAAAATCATCGCCTTCGACGGTGGGTGTATCAGATTCCGGCGGTTGTAGATCCATCAACTGCCGGAGAGACTCGATTCTGCGGCGAGAAGCGGAGGCAGTAGAAGCAGTGTGGTTGAGAAATGTGAGTGTAGTATGGGGGCAAAGGATTGTGCGGGAAGCTAGGGGAGGCTGAATCAAAGGCGCAACTCTGGCGATTGGACACGAGTGACGAGTGAGCAGGCGAATTATAATTGAATTTATCCGCTACAATAGCAGCTTGGTCCGTTTCCAGCTTCGACGTTGATAAGGCCGCCGGTAAAGCTTACTCCATTAGACACGCGGTTCAAGGAGAGAGTGAGTCTTTTTTTTTAAATGATTTAGATGTAAGGACGATACCAAAATTCTCGAAGTCATATCATTTATATAAAAATAATTAACTTTAATCACTTAACCAAATAACCCTGACTAATAATTAAAAAAAAAAAATCCATTTTCACTTATATAAATTTTGTTAGAACTTGTGAAAAAATTGATAAAGTTTTAAAATTTTGAGAATAAAATTGAAAATAAAAAATTTAGAAACAATTAAAAATTAATACAAAATTTAAAGACATAATATGCATGTGGTAATTTAATTAAAACTTTAGCTAACATGACATGAATTATATTAAGAATTAAGACAACATTAATAATAAATTGATGATGACCCAAAACTTTAGAGATATACTTTTATTTTTTATTTACTCTAATCTTAAGTTTGCATCTCCAACTTCTAATCTTAAACTCTAATCTTTAACTCTGCCATCATTTTTTATTTATTTTATAGTAATCAAATTATCTTTTTCATATTTTAAATTTAATGTTTTTTTTAATAAATCTCTTATTTTAAATTTTCCTTTAATCAAAAGTCAAAATTTTATTTTAGTCAAAAGTTAACTTTCTAAAATAATTCATCTCAAAAATATTCACTACAAAAAGAAAGAAAGGGACAAAAAATTATTAAAAAGAAGAGGAAAAAAACTAGAATAGATGCAAAAATCCTCTCTTAGCTAGAGTGTTCAACTTGAAATAACATTAATAATTGAATTCATATTTTAAAACACACTCTTTCTCTCTTTGATATTTTAAATGTCTCAAAGTTTAGTTATTTTGTTAAAAAATTTCAATAAATTTTTTGTTTTCACAAGTATATTCCCCTAATATTAAGTTGTTTTACTGAAAATTTTAGAAGAATATGTTAAAACAAAGAAGATTTAAAAGTGATAGGAAGAGAAAATATAATTAAAAATTTAAGCAAAAAAAAAAACAAGAAAAAGTATTTTTTTTTAGTTCTAGAGTTAATGTGATTATCAATTTTATTTTCAAACTTTATAATTATTATTAATTTCATTTTAATTTCTAACGTGATCTATCTATTATATAAATGATAGTTTTAATTAGATTGTTAAATATATAAATTCTGTTAATATAATGAATAACATTAAAATTTAAGTCAAAATTAATTAAATCTAAAAGTTTGGATACAAAATTAATAGAAAATAAAATTTAATCAAAGGAAAGAATGAAAATACCAAATTTAACTAAAAATAAAAAAGAATATATCAAAACAAAAAATTTCACTTTTCTTTTCCCCCTCTTAACTCTCTTCAATCAAATTTTATTCAAAACAATGTATATATTAAACACATGATTTGTTGCGTGTTTAATATGCTACTCGTCAAAATTCAAAACTTAGCATGCTCTGAAATGCCTGAAATTTTTCCTCATGAACTGCCTGAAGACTAACGATTCAAAGGTTGCTTTATTCCGCATGCATTAGCAAATAGCAATAAAAAGTAAAGTACACTTGTGACTTGAGTATCAAAAGCTCGATTTGGTCTCATGTTGGGACCTCCAACATGAGCCAATGCGAAGTTTAAACACCTGACAAACTCTAGATCGTGGACAAAGAATAAAGATTAATGTCGTCCAGGTTTACCGTTCTTTAGAGTGAGTGGTACTGTGGTTTCTATAATCAAAATATCCATTGACATGAAATATATCATTGCATCCATTCAAAACCACCACAAATATATAAGTCATTTGTTTCTTCTTCCAGTATCTCATACTTTTCGGAAATGCTGTAGGATAATGACATTTTCCAACTACTGACTCACCAAAAGAAAATATAATAGCTACTTGATTCTACAGATAGACTATATCCCATGTGCAACTGCTGCCTCTTCATCAATCCACATCCACAACCACATTCTCATCCTCACCCTCGTACTGCAAATCAAATCAAGAGTGCTCTTTCAGAAGCTATAAGCATATTAATTCTGAATACTGTATTTGAGTATTTTTGCCCATGTATGGCATGATGAAAGCAGAGTATTTGAAGCACAAAATTTGGCCCGAAAGTAAGTGGGTTTGGCATACAAAGGAATAAGGCTGTACCGAAGAGGATGAACTGACCTGTGAATAATTCTTACCAGAAGGAGTCAGAACTGGGGGAAGCAGAAGTGGTAAACCCTTCACCTTAAGTACCACTTCATTCTCATTTTCTTCATGTGCAGTTTCAATTTTCTCAAATTTATCATCAAGTTCAATCTCGACTTCCTCATCAACCACATGAGCTGCCATGCTGGTAGATGGCAAACCAACCCTGGATTCCTTCAACTTCACATGATCAATGAAAATGAGAGATCATTTGCTCATCAATGGCCATCTTTGCAAAATTTCATTAAAGATGAATAAAAAATGTAATAAAATAAAAGAAGAGCTCCCATGAAATTAGCTGAACATTCACCTTTTCTGAACAGAGGTTGTTAGAAGAATTAGATATTCCTTTCTTCTGCCTGCCATCAAGATCAAGGGATCTAGTTACTTCAGTCCCATTGTTTGGGGCCTCGAGGCCCTCATTGCCCTTATCATTCGATTGAGCAGCCAAATTCCAACGAGAACGCTTCCTGGGTCTGGCTGTTTCAACCAAATGGCCAACTTTTGATTTATCTAGGTACCATGAAGAAGTCAGCACTAATAATGGAAGAGCAAATGGAATGACACATGGCAAGATTAAAAAGTCAAATTCAACCATACTTGCACAACAAAGCACTGAAATGAGTAAGTCATGGAGCTGAAACCAAATGCGCTCATCTCCAAAACAAGATATCCATCAAAATAAGACACCCAAATCTGATTATAATTTCCATTCAATCAGAAGAGAAAAAATATAGTTATTGATGATAAGAATCACGACAATTTTGATAACCAGAAATAGTATCAAAGTAATATGACACATCTAGAGAGGAAGGTCAACAAAACTTCACAATTTCATACTGACACAAAATAAACTGTTTCAGGAAATTCCATATACTGTACAATCATATTGAATATGTAATAGCCAAAAGGGTCTCAGGTTCTGACTAAAACACCAAAGGGTCAGGATTAATGGAAGTCTTGTCTACTGATAATTGGCCATAAAATAACAAAACCCTCCCAAACTTGTGCTCCAGGATGACACAAATTACAAATCGTGAATACTTGGCAGAAGATAATCCATTATATCTTCAAAACGGAACTAGAAGATAATAAATGTACAAGTGAATTATATCTTAATAAATCCATCTCTAGACAAACATATGAAAGAATAAATTTGCTTGTTTATAAATTGTCTTATCACATCCAATATAACATAGAGAACAGTTGCTCACTAAATTTTAGTTTAGCAAAGAATATGGTATTTTTGCGAGTCAGAAGCACTTAAACAGTACAATTGCTCACTAAATTTTAAAAAATTACTACCTTGTTTTGAATCTTCAACAGCATCTCGCTCAACATGAAGCCTTTTCCTCTGTGGAGAAGCATCATTCTGCTCCACATTATGTTTGATGATAGAAGGAAGGCATGTCTCCTCACCATTGCTAACGATATCAATGCTCAAATCTTCTTCATTGGCAGCAATTCTAGTAAGGTCTGAGTCAAGCTGATCTCCCAACCTTTGAAGTCGGGCCTGTGATCTAAACATGTAAACAAACTAAATGAATAAAGGAATATTTCCAAAAAAAAAAAAAAAGGAAGCTAAAACCGAATCCTGTTAAGAAAATGAGGCAAATAGAAACAAATAAAATTGAAAGACATTATAAAGAAAACAGAGAAAATAATGTAACTCGCCTCTTCAGTTCATCTTGTAATCGAGAGTTGTGTTCATGTGCTTTGATAAACTTCCTTATTTTTGAGGTGATCCTGAATTCTCAAAGATGACCCAAGGGAAAAGAAAGGTCAGGGTGGAAAATCATTGCCGTGAAATTAAGTGAAGGACTGTCCAACAGATAAATGACAAGCATATACATGTCAAAATTCCAGTACCTTTTACATTCTTCTTTCTCTTTGGATAATTGAGCCTCAAGTTCCTGAATTCTAGAATTAAGACAATCCACTTCTTGAACACTCTTATCCAAGTAAACCTTGAACAGCATACATTGCAGATCAAGAAGCAAGACTTAAATTAAAATTGAAACATAACAGGTTAAATTAGCATCACTTTAAAAAATAATTGATTTTGTTTTCCCTTGTCATTTAGGGAAGTGGGTTGGAATGTAAATTCCATTATTATTCTCACGACAACATGTAAAACAAACACTTCCTACCTCCTTTTTCAAAATTAAGCAACAAAGGCAATCTTAACTAAACAGCTATGCTGAAGACAACTTTGCACTACAATTTGCCCATCCTCAGAAGCTGACAATGACATAGTCAATACTCTAGTTATGACATATTCAGGTATTCCAAACCATTCTTGGTCACAATAATTATTCATATTGCCATTATTCTTATGCTATGTTCCTACTCCATACCTCATCAGCCTGGCAACATAAAAGTGATTTCCTATGCTATCAGAACATGTCCTATATCACTAATTCCCCAAACTCCCCTCTCCCCCTCCCCCCCCCCCCCCCCAAAAAAGAAAAAATTCTAGCCTGGAATGTAGAAAAAAAAATCATAATTAAGCAATCCAAAACAGTTGAAATTTCCTACGTACCACCAAAAGTTCCTATCCACAGAGTTACAACCACCATATCTTCATGAAAAAAGCCAATCAAACTTAATTACTTAAAATACAAAAAATTAAAAAAAAAAAGATTAAAGAGGAAATTTATCCAAAGATATCCTATGATCATTAATTAAAATCATACAATAGTTATATCCAATTATCCACTATTAAGGAGAAAAAAGTCAAGAGACATTGTGATCATAATGTACAAAATTCCAGATAACAGCTAAAGTCTAGTCAGTGCCTTGTAGAACAGGAAGCATCATTTGGTAACCAAGTGTGTGGATGAGTGCCATAAAACCATCTTTGACAATTGAATTGACAGTTCATCAGCATAAGAAGAAATTAGGTATCACTCATGTGCAATGTTGGGAGATCTAATGCTAACATGACATAAACACAGAAAAAATACTTGAAAATAATAAGCAACTTTGGCTAAAATAAAACTAACCCCTAGTTGAAACTTTTGGCATTCAAGCGTCTCAACATCCAACTGTACTTTCTTCAGCTGCATACAGTTCCAGGAACAACTTAGGACCTTTTTAATGTATTAATGATAAAAAATAAGTTTAAAAAGAATTTTAAACCTGCTCCTCAAGAGTATTTCTGGAACCAGAGGAAAGCAGTTTTACTCCTTTAACTTGATCTTGAATTCTATCAGAGACTCTCAAAACTCCAGAAATATCACTTTGGCCAGTAATGCCCTTATCTCTTCTTCGTTTCCTATCACTGCAATGACAAAAAATAGATATCAAGATTAATAGATGGATGAGAGCTAAAACAAAATAAGCTAGTAGATGAACAAAATGAAAGCTGGCCCCAAGAGGAGGGCACATCCCAGTCATCAAGTGTCTGAGAAGTGAAGGCAGAATTTCATATAAGCAGTTCCCTGATCCCCCAATCATAAAGACATATGTTAGGAAAGGGAAAGGAAATCGAAGAAGGAGTAACTAACTCTGACACTATGGCTGGCCAAACTTATATGGACGGAGTCTAGAAGGAGGGAGGATAAGGAAAAATTTATCAAAAAGGTGGAGAGAGTCTGACCTCTGGAAAGTCAGGCAACCCTTTTTCATTTATTGTTATTTTGGTCATATTTCTGATACTATCTTCTATTCTGTACTGTGAGCTCTATTGCTGCCATTACTGTGTAAAGGGCTGGAGTAGAGTACTTTATATGAACTTATGAAGATATTGCTGTCTTTCATTTTCTCTTGAGCTACGTTGTGCTGTTTTGTTTGAGTGTTGTCAGTTCTTTAAAAAGGAGGGTCCTATCATTCCCACATCAAGATCTTGCTAAATGGTATCAAATGTTGGACCTGAAAATCCTTGAAATTATAGAGTAACTCTCCTAAATGATAGGGCTGCCATCAAAGCATGTGACTGCTTGAAGGATACTCTGAAGATTTATGCAACAAGCCAACAACAGTAAAAACTTAAAAGTGACAGCTTCATGAAGCTCTCACTATTTGGTGTTATAACTATGTTCTTTTTGATTTATCTATCTTTCCAAGTTCCATTCAAAAGGCATTGAGTCTCCCCTTTCCATTGTCAGCCTTCCCTCATTGTCTCTTTCAAATCTTCACCAAACCTTCCTTGGGAATTTCACAATTTTCATTCTCACTTAATGTAGCAAAGCTATACATAAATTCATATCTAAAAACAATGAAAATAGTTGACATTTGACAATAAAAACAAAAAGGTAACTAAATGAGAAAAAGAGGGGAGAAAAAAGTAAGCAATGATAATTTACCTTTTTTTCTCCAAGGACCTCAAGGGGCTGTATTCTGCAATTATTAATCCATGGAAAATTAGGGAAGGAGGGAGGATCATAGAAGGAAAAGATGTATGCATGAATTTGTTATAAGCATAAATATACATCTTCTGGTGCATGCAGTTATAAATCCCTTAAATATATCCAACTTTCTCCATTATCGTGCTCCATTGTGGTCTCTTCTCTCAACTCTTCTTTCTAGTAACATTCATCAAGAAAAATCCGATTTGCCTCAAGTAACATAGGTATTGCTCTCATCTTCTCTTCTTTTTTATCTTCTAAAGATTCACACAGGGAACAAACTGGCTAGTCATTCACACAAGAAATATAATTTCTATGTACTTGTTTCTACTAGGTTCTTCTAGGTAATATTTTTTATGATAGTGCAAAGTCCATAGAAATTATACTCCATGTATTTTGGGAAGGGGCTTATTGAATAGAAAGCATTGGCACATATGGCAAGTCAAGGAATTTCTTTACTTAGTAATTTTTAATTATCTATTGTCTCTAATTTTATATTACCATTAAAATTATAATATATATACACATGTATACATATAAGTCATGTCATGTCCTATCAACTATGCTATAATTTTAAGAATCTAGTGTCTCCGTGTCTGTGTCTGTGTTGTGTTGCTTGTCCATGTCAGTGTTCGTGCTTCGTAGATCTTAAAGAAGGAAGGTGAAATTGCTGTTATAACAGTAAAGACCATTCAATATGTGATAGTGGCACAAACCATTGCATAAGAAACTTAAGGAATGATACTAAAAGACAAAGACAGAAAGCTACCACGAATGGTCTGGCGAACTCTTGCATCTCTTTCTGGTGACAACCTTCGAGGTGACAGATGCCTCCTATCAAGCTTTCCTCTTGAGTCACTACCCACATAGTCTCGCCTACCTATAATAAGAAGAAATTCCACGACCTCAGGCTCAATCAAAAACAGCAAACATTTCCCGTGGGGGTGAACATAACCCACAAATTGATTATGAGATAAAGCTTACCATTAAAATGAATAACAAGAGAAACATAATAATGAATAGTTATAGAGCCTCCCAGGCAAGAGCAAAAAGGTGACAAAAATTAGCGACAGATATAAAAACCCAGGTACGTAGCTTATATCTTTGGAGTGCAATCAAGGTTGCAATGAATCAAGAACAGTTCACTTCGTCATCTTCTTGTTGAGCAGTATGGTATAAAATACAATCGAAATGTAGAGATATCTCCAAGATGGTTTTAGACAAATAAAAATCCATCCATACGCTATCAGATTCGATTTCTTCTGGAAATATTCCCTTTTAATAATTTCATTCTTCCTTTGTCCAAGGAGCCATACCGTGTGGTATCATCCAGTTGTGTCAACCAAAAGGGAAACCATAAGCTCCATACACTCAAGCAGTAGAACTTGCTATATGAAAGAATTAGATAATTCACTGAAGTTGCTTCTGATCTAAAATATAATACAAGAAGGAATAATCCACAAAAGCCCAATCAGGATCCTTCAGGAAACAGTGTGTAGTCACAGATTCGTGGAATGAACCATGAAATAGGTTGCCGTGAAAAGGCAATATTATGAACAATACCAGCATTGACTTTTTGATAAACCAACCAGCAGAATCCATACTGAAGATTCTCCCATATAAATTAAAACATCCATACTGAGTGCAATCAACCAGTCTCAAACAAGATAATGTGATCAGACATCCTATCATTGAATAAATTAATCTGACATTAATTTCATATGCTTTTAGTTGAGCATATCTAAGCCTCTTGCTCTGCTAACACAGAATCAACTGACACAAATATTGATTTATCAGATAAGTATCCAGATCCATAGTGTTTAAAGAAAATGAAATCCATCTTAATGAATAGAATTACTTGGAGTATCACAAAATAAGCTTGGGACAAGAATGAATAGTTTAAAAGTAACACAGTGAAAGAGGGAACACATCTCTAAAGTTATTTCCTCGCATTTTTCTACTTTCATTAGTCAACATTCCCATTCAATATGGGTATGCCATCATTAAATGTTGCCAGCACCAAAGGAACACAATTCAGATCGCCCTCCTTATATAAAGCTTCATACCACATGAACCAATAGATATATAATAATATGCAGAAGTCAGAATATGAAAAAAAGCTAAGAAACAGAATTACAAAATAGTCCAATGATATCTACAAGGCACTAATATCTGCAAGAAGCAACATATGATATCTTCAAGATTTTGTAAACATTCCATATCAGAACATTCTTTTGAAGAGTGCTCCAGAAAAGAAAATAGCTTGACCATGGCAAAGGAAGGAATATATAAAAATACATTTTATGGGTAAACATAGAGATACAGTAAAGAAGCTATGACAACTAAATAATTTTTTTTTAAAGAAAGAAGGATCACAAGGGTATGGAGTAGAAGTTAGCTAGCAAAGAGCAATTAGCAGCTCTTCTCTGAACAGATTTTGTAAACATTCGATATCAGAACATTCAAGGACAGGGTTTCATTGAGAATAATCACAATCTTTAATTAGGAGGAAAAACTAGACTATCGAGTAATCAAAAAAGACAGACTATTCTTGATGATAGTACAAAAATAGAAATTGGAATGTAAATTAATCATATTGAAATATTCTTAACGTGATTCTAAATAACAATAGGAATGAAAATCAAATAATTCAATTTGTAATATCACATGATACAGGCAAAACAACATCTAGCTGAAAGAAAAAATAGTGTCACATTGTTATTATTATTCAATCAACAATGCACTACTCCATCAAAATTTTACAATGCTACAAGCAAAGCATGGTTTCCCTACACCCAAGTAACAAGATCAATATCACAGGCCACTGACTTGTTTTATTTCTATGCAGGTTCATCAATATTATCCTTCAATCTCTCCAGATACTGCTTCTTAGATTCCTAGACTTCCAAAATTAATCAATTCACACGTAGTCAGGTGTCCTACTTACCTCAGCCACAGGAGACAGACTCAACTAAATAATAAAGGAACAATAAGGCAATATAGGCAGTATACCACTATATGAACCAGAGAATCGCCGCAGCTCCGCATTCCCATGAGCGAAGGTGCAATTTTGGCGGGCACAGCGGCCCTTCTGATATGGTACACATAACTTGGTCTTGAACTGCTTTCGTTCCACCATCATCAATAATTTACTCGTGAACCAGAAAATCAATGACCGCTTCCTGAATATTAGATGATTAAAAACTATTCCTGCATTTAAACATAGCTCTAAACTGAAATTAGGTTGAACAGAGTGTCTAGGTTCTAATCACTAAGCTCCTAGTCTTGCCAGGAAAATGCAAAAGAATAATTAAAAAAAAAAAAAATCTCTTCGTTTCATTCAATCGCTGGTTAAAGTTTTTCAAAGCTCAGTGTAAAGAAGTCAAGAAACTCACCTTGAAGTTGAAGAGCGACAAAGCTGCTTCGATAGTTACACCGAGAAAACCAACTAATGACCGGAGGGTCGAAAACCTTACAGGATCTCGTGTAAGATCTTTTTCATTCTTTTTGAAGCTCCAACCCGTCAATGGTCATTGATTCGACTACATTCATCCCAGACCCGACCCATTTCCCTTAAACAAAATTTTTTTTTGATAATTTATATATTTATTTAACTTAAAATTTTCACCTTTGATTTATAAAATTTTCAAATTAGATTAAGTTGTTGGTCAATCCATAACGTATTTTTACTGATGTAACATTATCCTTTTTAGCTAATTAATAGTGACCGAGAATGTTTGTCAACGTTGGTAGCACATGGTGAAGAAAGGAGCATAAGTAAACATCAAATTTATCTCAATCTAAAAATTCACTCACTATAATTTTTGGGTTACCAATAACATTCCTTACTTGTAATATACATTACCAGTCTTTGCAGTCTTATTTTTTTATTTTAGATCCTGCATTTGAAAAATAATTTGTATTTAGAGAGGTAAAAATAAATAAAAAATAAAAAATTTATATTATTAAATATTTATTTTAAATAAATTAGAGATTAAATATTTTATTTTTTATCTCTCTTTTGATATAAAAAAAATACACAAATTTTTAAATATAACAAATCTAGACCCATAGACTTTCAACTTTCTAAGTAGCCAAAAGGAGGTAATTTTTAAATGCTAAACTTTCAACCTATATTAATTTTAAAAAAATTTTAGGTATTTTTATTAAATAATTTTTAGAACTCAACTCTCTAGTCTCTATCATTGAATTGCTTTTATTAATTTTCTCCATATATTTTTTGGTTAATCATTTGTTTTAAAAACTTTTAACCAATGATTTAAGAATTAGACTAAACCGAATGATTTGACCAGTTCAACTAATAATTATTTTAAGTATTTGGTTTGATTCATGCCAAAGAATCATTTTATTGATCAAACCAATTTTGACCAGTCAAAATCAGATGAACCGACTAAAATTTCAAAACCGAACCAAAATTTGATAAAGCAAGTGGGTTAGATAAAATCTTCTTTTTTTGGTCTAATTTTTCATAACATTTGAAGATAAATGTTTAGATTGAGTTTGCAAAACAATAGAGTAAAATTTTTCATAAAATGAACTTAAAAAAAAAAACTAAAAGCCCAAAACAATTGTAAAATAATTAATTTTGTCTAATGTGATTTGTTTATATTTTCATTAATATAATGAGCTTGCATAAATTATTAATTTTTTAAAAAATTATGGGTAAAAGTATAATTTTTTTGTAATATAAAATATATTATTAATATTAAAAATATTTAAATATTATTATTTTATATATTTATTAAATTATCTAATTCAACTATTGATTAAACTAATTATATTAGTCAACTTGTGACGTGACAAATTTTTTAGTTTAATGGCGAACCTAATTTTTAAAAGATGGCTTCCAATGCATTTCCAGCGTAATATTTCCCTTATCCCAGAGTGTATGAGGCTTAGACCATTCCTCTTTCTCTTACAGATATGGATTGAAATAACAGGTGTTAAATATGTTGCATGTCAAAAACCATAGGTTAATTTGAAATGACTCGAGGTCAAGAACAGCTAGAAAACGTCTCTGCATTAAGTTAAAGAAATTTTGTAATTCACTAAAGAAAAAAAATGCTACAAGATTCTGTGTATGACATCTGCTAACTAGAAATAGCGTTTCTTTTCATTTTAACTTCTCTTGTGATTTTCACCCAATCTCAATAAAGAACCCACGTTGCTTTCAAAAAAGACAGTTCATGATTGTTTCCATTAAGTTTATGTATTATGGATCTTCTTCAACACACTTTGGGCACCTGCATCTGAAACCATAATCTGCAAGGGATGCCTGTCTCTCTTCAAATGGAAGGTCTTCATCAACATATGATATGGTTATCTGAAATTGCTTCCAAATGTTAATTAGTTTAACAAAAGAAATAAGATTTATATATTCAAAAACACCAGGAATTTAGGACAACAATATTCCATATATGCTCCCTTTTCATCCTTGGTGTTATCAACCTATAGTTTGAAGAAATATTTCCCCAATAGATCTGCATGTAACGTACCTCTTCTCCTTTACAGATAGACCTCAGTGCAATTATCGTTGCTTGGCCATCTCTATCCTGCATACAAATGTAGGAAAGGATGGGGGAAAAAAAAGAACACCTGCCTTAGTTATAGAAGTTATTCATCCAAAGAACGAGGAGATATCATTTGAATGAGAAAAATTATATCTAATTTTCTTTTAGTAAAGTGAAAAAAAGAATCTCATGAAAACTAAATTTGAGAGACCAAATAAATTAATCTAATCATATCTTTGTGCTACAACAACTCAAACCTAGTCAAAATTTCTTGAAATTAAAAGCAAGGAATTACTTCAAGGAATTATGGATCTACGTACCTCCTCTCTTTTGAAAGCCTTGGCATTAGGACAACAGGAATGATTCATGCAACTTTGCAAAGGGAAAAATGCAGTTCCTAAAATAAAAATTGAGAGCTATCAGTAGAGTTATTACCCAACATTCTGAGAAAAAATAGAAGATCAGATTGAACCACGAATCAGGATACATCCTAAGGTCATACAAATGGAACTGCACAATTTCAATTGTCAGTAAAGCAATATGATAACAAGTCCCTCTGGAATGTCAGATAGATAGTGAAGAAAGCAATCACATCTAGAACTTCATCAAGACATATACCGCATTTGCATTCTACTATTGATAAGGCAGTTCAAAATTAAGAAAGGAAAGGAAGGGATCAAAAGTTAATTCAAAATATTACATGAAAAGAAGTTATAGACTTGTTTACAGATACTGACAGACAAACTGCAGTATAATCCGTACCCTGGCAACAAATGGAGTAGTCTTCACCAAGAGCATCCAAAATTGGTTGAGTAATTTTCTCAGCTTCTTCCTGTCATCAATGATTAGGAAAAGGTAAAACTTGTTTGAAGAGAAAATAGTAAAGCAAGTGATTTAAATTCTGACCTTTTCAGGATTTGTTAGATCATCAATGTATAAAAAGTAATCCTCCACAGGAGAAGCTACTACCAAATCACTGACAGACATAAACACAGGATTAATACACAAATCCGATGACCAGATAAGATGCTCAAATGTGGTTCATCCTGATAGCTGAATCACTATATTTCAGGCATTATAATAATGGATGCAAACTAGACATATTAGATGGTAATAGAAAACATAAGAAAAATGAAGCCCCAGGAAGTGGAAACTTACAGATTATTTTGCTCAAACATGCCAATGATATGTCCATACATTTCAAGGGAGAATACTGATTACAGTCAAGGACATAGAGCAAAGATCATGAAGAAGACAATGAGTCTATGATACATGTACATAATGTCATGGGCATTTACATGAACACAGATCACCAATTTGGCATCTGGAAGGATACATGGTTCACACTCCTTGTCAAATATAGCTCTTTTAAGAAGTTGGAGTGACTGAAACGTTCAAGTCAATTAGTCAGAATTTATAAAGCAGAGAAGTAGCTATAAAGGTTATATTAATTATAAAAAAATTAATATAAGCTTTTCCTTATGTCATGCTTTTGGTTGTCAATACAATTTGATAAATATGCCAAATAACCATTTGGTAGTAATATATCCAGTTATCCATGAAGCTTCTTTAGGTGTCATAGGAAGACTTGCATGGCCAATTAAAAGACAAATCTAATCCATATAGGATAACAACCTAATACCTTGGCTAATAATATAAATCTAATGGAGGAGCCACTAGTAATACATATGGTACTTAGGGGGTGTGATTTTCCCCCTTGAAAGCTGGTTTTAAGGATGGGTTCCCCACACTTGCTTAGGTCTTCATCAATTGGTATCAGAGCCAAGAACAACCTCCACAGAAAGGGCTACCTGTGAAAGATGTGACCTTTGTGGAGAGCTAGAGTGGGTGCCACATAGTACAGCTGTCTAAGATCTTGACCTTTCAAGGACGATGCTATGATGGAGTCCCACATTGGGGAGCCACATGTAATACATGTAGAATTTAAGGGATCTGGTTCTTCCCTCTTCCAAGCCGGTTTTAAGGGTGGGTTCCCCACACTTGCTTAGGTTTCCATCAAAATCCATTTTATACTTGGTTGCTGAAGTGAAAGGAGAGATTTCACAGAAATTTGAAATGAAGAATACAGCATTAAGAAATTAGATATCTTGATTATATATAAGAAGTTAAACTGAAGACAATGTATGATTATGGTGATAATTCATCTTTCATATGGAAGATGATAAAAGAGTTTTCCTTTTGTTTACATTAAAAACTAGCCTCTAACCAGGATAATTTATGAGCAGATTTAGAAGTACAGACCTAAGAAAATTATATGGGGTATTATTCATTTAAATTTTCACCTTTAAATTTTAATGTTGTTAGCTTAGAACCTAAAAAAATATAAAGAACAAAATGGGAGAAATTGTTTTAATAGCTGATTAAAATTTCAAAGCTAACACAGGTCCGCAATATATGAGAAAATGAAGTATAAAATTACAAACTGCCCCTGATAATGCAAAGCAACTTAATAGTGTAGATGATTCGGAAGATACAATTGGACAACACATATGGTTGGGTTCTATTGGCATACTTGGTGTAATCTGGCATGGCTTAACCAAACCTTTTGCAAAATCACATTGACATGTAATTTTCAAGAAAAGCAAAAATAGATTTTCCTCAAAGAAGTTATCATTATTTAAAGAAATAGTAAAAGGAATGACTCCTATACTGCACAATTACTCTGAGGAACCTTACCTCAAATGCCAGATCTCTTATCTGCATCCTGAATGCAGATTCATCAGAAGAATTAATATCAACTGGCAATGCAATGCAGTCCCACCACCTACAAGAAAATTAAAATGACTTCTCTTACATAGTCCAAATAAAATCATGGGTAGGTTTTTTCTATAATGAACAACATTGAAGGAGAAGAAAAGGTAAAAATTGAGAGTAGTGATATCCACATACCTCATGACAAAAGTATAATTTTCCACATACTTGATCCTTTGGGGAACCAAAAGATTTATTTTATAACTTTGAACGTGAATGTTGAAATATCAGTAGTAGTAAAACGTTTTTCTAAAGTAGTCTGATGACATAGAAGTTATATTGGCTTGGAAGAAGGATCATTTCTGAAAAAAATATATATTTTGTGATATTGTGACAATAAAGAACATTGAAAAGATGCTTTGGTTAGTAAAATAATTGACAAAATAATCTTTCACTCTCTAAACAGTTTGATCAAATAGATAATTTAACAAGAAACTAAATAAGATTGATGGAGATTAAATCATGTATTTGACTTTGTTGACTAGTTTTATTGGGCCTAATTAAGCTTTTATTCTGATAGCGTCATTATAGGAAACTTTTATTAGAGTGAATATGTAATTATTATATTTTATTAACTTTTCCAAAATTAGAATAGGAAATGGTGTATAAATTCATTGTCCATATATGTAAACCCACGATTGAGCAATACAAAAATATTCAGTCATTTAAAAATTTTCATGGTATCAAAGCTTGGGCTGCCCTGAAGTGAGTATTTTTTCTCCTTCCGTAGCACTAAGGTTCCTGTGTATACCTGAAGGGAGTTGAATTATCTTCCTTTCTTCACTATCCACATATTGGAGGCCAAGTTTCCTCCTTCCTTGATCGTCACTGCCCAGCCAAAACCATCGCCCATCGTCCGATTTGCCGCCCGAATTCCGGTTGCCGGTAGCCTCCCCACACGACGCCACACTCCGCTCGAGCAGTTCTGGACAGTTTTACATTTTTCTTAGATCCCTTCTTTTCCGTGTCGCTATTTGCCTCACCGCCGCCATATTTGGAGAGCTCATTGCCCCACTGGCAAAACTCACCAAATTCGATCGCAGTCTGCTACCGCCATAAGCCGGCCGCCAATTTGGACTTACTTGGTTTGCTTTTTTTTTGGGTTGTTCTCTTCATTTTTTGGCCTCTTTCCTCCTTCTGCTCTTTCTTTTTGTGTTGATTCCTTGTTATGCGGGACACCAAGGCAGTAGAAAATACTTCACTTGCCCATATTTGTATTATTAAGTTGGATGGAGTTGGTACCTATCTCGCTTGGTCAAGGGCATGTCTGTTACACATCAAATCTCGAAAATTACTTGGCTATATTACTAGAGATACAAAACCTCCTTGATGATACCTATGCTCAATGGGTCTCTAAAAACTCCCTTGTTATGACATGGTTGATAAATACTATGCATCCCCAGATTTCTAAGCAGTATTTGTTATTTGATACTGCTGAGAAAATCTGGACTTCAACTAAACGTACTCATTCTCAAAAAGGAAATGATGCCCAGGTGTTTGAGATCAAGACAAAGATCCATGCCACTAAACAAGGAGAGTTAACTGCAACTAACTATTATTCTGAATTGAGTGAGTTATGGCAGGAGTTAGATTACGATCCAAATCTCCACACCAAATATGTTGAGGATGCAGTTTTGTTTCACTAGTTGATTTCAAAAGAGTTTATGATTTCTGGCTAGTTTGAATCCCGAATATGATTAGATCCGAGTTCAAATTCTTAAAAAAATTTCTCTCCCTTTTGTTAAGGATGCTTTCTCCTGTCTTACAGGAAGAAAGTCGACATGGTGTTATGCTTTATCAAGCACCGATTGATAAGTCTGGTTTGATCGTCTCCCATTAAAAACCCAAGGCCACCTCCTCTGATAAAGATCACTTGCAGTGTGATTACTATAGTAAGCCGAGGCATACCAAGGAGACTTATTGGAAGATACATAGTCGACCGACTTGAGGTCGTGGAGGTAAACAAGTCACTTCATCTAAAGGCCAGACAAATATAGCTGATGCTGTTGAACCACCTAAGGATGCAAATTTTGAAGCCTCTCTCTCTTTCGATGAAATTCAGCACCTCCGTCGTCTCCTAACCAAGTTTAACCTCTCTACAATTGGCACTTCTACTGCTTATTCTGTCTCTTGGATTGTTGATTCTAGTGCGAATAGACATATGACCGGCATTTTAAAGGTCTGTCCAACTACTCTTCATGTCCTAAAGGAGAGAATGTTAGAAGAACCAATGGGTCTGTATCTTCTGTTTATGGGACAGGTTCTAGAGTTTGTATACCTGATATTACACTCTCATATGTGCTTCATATACCTGACTTTCCTGTTAATATTTTATCTGTTAGTTCCATCACTAAAGATCTAAACTGTAAAATTGTGTTCTTTCTTGATCATTATGTCTTTCAGGTCCTTCACACAAGGAGTAGGATTGACAGTAATAGGTTGCGTGATAGCTTGTACATGATAGATGGTGTTTGAGACTCAAGACAGGCCTTTCTTGGAGTTAATAAGGATGTTAATCAAGAAACAATCCAGTGGCATAGGGGGTTAGGACATCTATCATTTTTTGTTTTAAAGAAATTTTTTTCCATTTTGTTTTCAAACCTTAATGTTGAAACCTTATTTTGTGATGCTTGTGAATTTGCCAAGCATACTAGAAACTCTTATCCTTTGAGTAATAATAAAAGTTTGATTCCTTTTATGACTATTCATTCTGATGTCTGGAGTGCTACTCAAACTATTTCTTTACCTAGTTGTCGATGGTTTGTTACCTTTATTGACTTTATACTTGCACCACTTGGGTTTATTTACTAAAGGCAAAAAATGAAATTTTTTCTTGCTTTCAGTCTTTCCATAAGATGGTCTATACTTAATTTGATACTAAGATAAAAATTTTGAGAACTAACAATAGCACTAAGTACATGAATAAACACTTTGAGACTTATTTGGAAAATTATGAAATTATCCATCAAACCAATTGTCCTTATGCCAGTGCCCATAATAGAGTGGCTGAAAGGAAATACGACACTTACTAAAAATGGCCCGGTCCCTTATATTCACCTTGCACTTATTGAAGCCTTATTGGGAGATGCTATTTTAGCTGTTGCATACTTTATAAATCGCATACCTCTAAAAATCCTTGATTTTCAGAGTCCTCTTAAAGTTTTAAAAGGTAAAGGAGACTATGTTATTCTACCCAAAGTGTTTGGTTGTGTTTGTTTTGTTTATACCAAGAATACTGGAAAACTTAATCTTAGAGCCCTTAAATGTGTCTTCATAGGATATTTCTTACTCAGAAAGGTTATAAATATTATCATTTTTCCTCCAAAAAAACCTTTGTCAGTATGGATGTTACCTTTCAGGAAATTAAACCTTACTTTAGTAGACCCATATCACCTCTTCAGGGGAAGGTTAATAAAGTAAAAGAAGTGGCGCTTCTTGATCTAGAAGATATAAAGAAGAATGTAATTTAGGGGGAGACTAATCAGGAGAAGACAATAGGAAGGTTGGAGAGATTGGCCAGACCTAACTTGTTGACATACTCAAGGAGGAACCAGGCAGATAGGGCTGAAGAAGTTATCATGCAATCTACCAAATCCTCCTTCATTGGTGAGTTATCTATATTCCCTAATGAATTATATCTACTTATATTACTCATAGAAAAGGAGTCAGATCTTGTACCAAACATCCTATGTCTAACTTTGTTTCTTATGACTTTGATAGGGATGAGGATAGTATGGGATGCCCAAGTCCCACATCGAGTAGAATGAGATGCTCGATGGGGTATTTAAGTAACTTGGTTCTTCCCCTTCAATAGCTAGCTTTTGAGGGAGGGTTCCCCAAGCCACTTGGATCCTATCGATTGGTATTAGAGCTGGTTTGTCGATGGCACGGAGAGGGCTACTTGCGGAGGATTCTGACCTGCGAAGGGTTCTGACCGACGGAGGGGCTAACCCTCGAAGGACTGAAGCAACGCCGAGTGAAGTGTTGCAGAGTGCAACTGCCGGGTCGTCGGCTCTTCAAGGGCGGTGCTATGATAGGGATGAAGGTAGTATGGGATGCCTAAGTCCCACATCGAGTAGAATGGGATGCTCGATAGGGTATTTAAATAGCTTGGTTCTTCCCCTTCAATAGCTAGCTTTTGAGGGAGGGTTCCTCAAGCCACTTGGATCCTATCAGACTTCTTATCCCAATCATATAGAGCCTTTGCTTTGTCTATTTTCTCTATGTCTATTCTACAAAATTGAAACAAAGCTATTATTGATCCCTAGTGGAAGCAAGCGATGATTGAAGAAATGAAGGCCTTGTCCAATGAGACTTGGCAATTGGTCCCTCCTCCACCAAATAAGAAATTGGCGGGTTGCAAATGAGTCTTCACTGTGAAACATAAAGCTAACAGTTCAATAGAATGGTTCAAAGCTAGATTGGTAGCCAACGGGTTCACACAAACTTATGGAATGGACTATCAAGAGACTTTTGCTCCTATTACAAAAATCAACTCCATTAGAATTCTATTATCTTGTGCAGCTAATCTCGATTGGGACTTGTATCAATTTGATGTGAAGAATGCATTTCTTCATGGAGACTTGGAAGAGGAAGTGTATATGGAGATTCCACCTAGGTTTGATAATGAATAGAGTCAAGAAAATGTGTGTAAACTAAAGAAGGCTCTATACGGATTGAAACAGTCCCTAAGAGCGTGGTTTGACAAATTCAATAATGCTATGGTTTCCTTTGGCTATCAACAAAGCAATGCTGACCATATCCTCTTCATAAGACATCAAAAGGGCAAATTCACTTTTCTTATAGTTTATGTTGATGATATAGTAATGACTGGAGATGATAAAGAGATGTCCTGGTTAAAGAAGCTATTGGCACAGAAATGTGAGATCAAAGATCTCAGTAAACTACAGTACTTTCTGGGAATTGAAGTTGCTCGATCAGAGAGAGGAATTTTCATTTCTCATAAGAAGTAGATTCTAGATCTCTTAGAAGAGATTGTCATATTAAGGTGTAAACCAGCAGAATCCCCTACTGAGAGTAATCATAAACTACAATCAGGGGTTAGAAAGTCAGTTGATAAGGAGAGATATCAGAGGTTGGTCGGGAAACTTATTTACCTCTCTCACACTAGACCAGACATAGCTTACGTGGTCAATTTAGTCAATCTGTTCATGCATGATCCTCGAGAATCCCATATACAAGTTGTCTTTCGCACCTTACGGTATCTAAAGACTAGCCTAGGGAAAGGATTGCTTTTCTCCAAACATGATCACCTCCAGATAAAGCCTTTACAGATACAGATTGGGCTAAATCACTAGATGACAGAAGATCTACATCCGGATACTGTACTTTTATAAGAAGAAATTTGGTTACTTGGAGATGTAAGAAACAAAGTTTTGTTGCTAGATCCAGTACAGAAGCTTAATACAGAGTTATGGCATAGGGAGTTTGTGAAGTTCTGTGGGTACAAAAGCTATTAAAAGAACTGAGGTTGTTGGAAAAGAAGAAGTTGTCCTTGTATTGTGATAACAAGGCTGCCATTAATATAGCTCATAATCCAGTTAAACATGATCGAATAAAACACATTGAAATTGACAAATACTTTTTCAAAGAGAAAGTTACTAGTCGAATACTAAGTCTAGTTTATGTGACATCAGAAAAGCAGCTTGTTGATGTATTTACACAAGGTCTCAACAAACAAATGTTTCACATGCTGGTTTGCAAGTTGGGCATGTGTGAAATCTTTGCACCAACTTAAGGGGGAGTGTTGACTAGCTTTATTGGGTCTAATTGGGCTTTTATTCTGATAGCGTGATTATAGGAAACCTTCATTAGGGTCAATATGTAATTATTATATTTTATTAATTTTTCCAAAATTAAAATAGAGAATGATGCATAAATTCATTGTCCATATTTGTAAACCCACAATTGAGCAATACAAAATGATTCAGTCATTTAAAAATCTTTATACTTTCCTCAAGCCTTATTTAGAGTATAAAATTTCAACAACCTTACAACACATAAGCCATAGATAGAGTAAAAATCTAATTGAACCAAGGTTGAGTACTTGAGTATCTCCTTAAAAGGCAAGGATATAGTTGCAAGTTTGTCGGAATTCAAATCATAAACATATACAAAAGTATGTACATTTTGCATAGGAAGATCTATCATGAAGCCTAAACACTTAGTATTAAGGCTTCAAGTAAGCAGGTGGAATTAGTCAGGTATTACCTTCTCTTGTGTCCCATTGATATAGGCCTCCAAGCCTCCAAAAGAACAGAGAGATCACAGTGGTTTGAGACACATGACGTATCATATTTTCCTTGTTCTACAAGATGGCATGCTTTTAACTTGTGGTACTTTACTATGGTGAAAGAAATAGCCTAGTCATAAAAGCCAATCCGGTTTCTTGTAAGATATATGTAGTAAAGATGACTAATGCAAACTAAATGCATCCAACCTACTACAGATGGATGCCTTGGGAATTTTTCAATAGCATTGTAATATTTCTTAATCCAATACTTTCTGAAAAAGTTGATTAGCTTATCTAATAACTTAGGCTTCAAAAGATATGGACATGTCTAAACTCGAAGACTGTATTGCAGCTTAAAGCACACAAGAACTAAAAATGCTAGATAATTACAGAGTCAAGATCCATATGATACTGAAAAAGCCAATAAGCACTCATTTCTTATAAAAGCAAAAACAAATTTTCACATTTGATATGCGAGCATTTACAGAAGAAGAATATGTACTGAATTGAAGCCCAGTGATAATATGGAAAGAATGAAAGAGAACCTAAGTAAGCAATGGTTATTGCTAATATGGAAAAAATGAAAGAGAACCTAGAGACAGAATGAAGAAATCAACAGCAAAATAAGGCTTTACCTTCGCAGCAAGGAGGAATATATCATTTGTTTCTGGGAGGACAAAAATATGAAGAGCATCAGATAGAAGAAGCAAGACACAACAAATAGATTCAGAACAAATTCAGATTGGGAAAAAAAAAATGGATGTCCATAATGCAAAATTTTTACCATCAGCGTGTTTAACAAATTTTAGAAGTGCCTCCCTACGTGCTGTATCAGACTTCTCACCAGTACAAAGTAAAGAATGAGAGGAATTCCAATCAGCCTCTGCACATGATGTGCTGCAAGTATTTGAAACATCATCAGAACATGTGAAAAACAAGTACTCCTAGCAACCTCAGAAGCTGCAGTCAGAAGTAACTTCATTTAGTAATTCTTTTAGGAGTAGCCTAACAATAGAAATGCAGCTACTTCAAGCTTTCTGCCAAATTGAATACCTAAAACATGGTGCAAATCTTAACAGGAGGTTGTTTTAACATTCTTTATTTATTTCATGCCTGAGATAGAGACAGAAACAGCAATACTCTGTCTGGCTTTGTTCTTAACTCTT
This sequence comes from Senna siamea, assembly GCA_031216115.1. Taxonomy (NCBI): domain Eukaryota; kingdom Viridiplantae; phylum Streptophyta; class Magnoliopsida; order Fabales; family Fabaceae; genus Senna; species Senna siamea. The sequence goes on from CM062356.1 coordinate 20,750,530, forward strand.
CTTAATAGAATATTAGAAGTTGAATGGAAAATGAAAAAGAAAAACTGTAAAGAGATTTACTGGTCACAGTAAAGTGGACACAAGTCAAGTTACTATATCCCTAATCAGTTTTACTCTTTTAAAGCAGCAATCACAGAAATTAGGACACATATTCAGAATTTATATAAGATTCCAAGTTTTCTTCCTCTTTTTTTTTTTTTAATTTTTCTGCTCATTGGTTGGAAAATTGGCAAAACGAAAGTATATATGCCCAAATGTTATTTCTGTCCAAGCAACCACAGCCTCACCTACAGTAGTAAGCTTCTCCACATCCACCGGGGCATGGAACAGGATGTGGCAAGGAGAACTCCTTAGAGTAAGGAAGCATCATATGGCCATTCATTAATGATTCAACAACACCTTCAGGTAAAAGAATTTTAGCTTCAGAACTACCAGAAGCACATTCACCAGTGTTCTCCTCTCTTTCCATATATGAGTCTTGTCCATCAGATGAATCTATTTCATGGCAGTACTTTGATGTGTTTGAAAGGTCTCCAATATCACAACCATGCCTCCTAGAAGCCCCTAGTTCTTGCAAGTAAAGCTTCCTTCCAATTTGAAGTTCTACAGAACCAATAAAACGAAAGCAGTAGCTACAGACAAAACAATCAATCTGCAATGTAAAAAAGAAATTTAGGGAAACTCATCTTTAGAGAAGAAAAAATTTTAACATAGCTACAAAGACCAAAAATAGTGAGAAACCTTGTTGAAAGAGTGTTGGGCCCCAACAAGCATTTGATCTTTCAGAATAAACTCCCCTTCCTTGAAGTCCATGGCAGCATACACACCTGCAATTAAACAGTTACAACAGAAACACTTGAACACATAGGAAAAAATCAAACCAACCCATTTGAAGAGCAGAAAGTTTCATAGCTTTTCATGCAATCATGATAGAAGATATGAACACAGTGGTTTCTGCAATCATTTGCTTGAAACCCCAGCCAACTTAACAGCCCTTGAGACGGGATGAACTCAGTTACATTGATCCTATATGCTTAATCTTTTGGACTTTTTATTTCAAGTTCTTGATAATGCTGGGTTGAACTACCATACTTCTATTACAATTCACAATCCATAAACCCTTCTCTTCATATTACTTAGTGAATCATACTAACATGTCTAAATTCAGCAATAATCAAGTTGTATTAAAAATAATAATAATAATCAAGAAAGCAATAGATAATGCCTAGCGGCCGCCACACTCTAATTACTAACTTACACCTCAGTAACTGAGAAAAATATGCGAAATGCACTGCGCATACAAAACAAACGAAAAGAAAACAAGGTAGTAGTACCCTTTCCAAACTTTCCATCTTGTTTGACTATGACACTACTGCACTTCCTTGCAGATAAGAGCTTATCATAATATTCCTGGAGAAGATAAGAACAAAATTAGAAATATCTAGCATCAGAAGAACATATACAATGTAGTAAATTAAAGTTTTGTACGATTAATTTAACCGAATGACCAGCTGCTGAAACCAAATCAAATTGTTTTATTATAAATGATGATGGCAATTCTTGGATTTTTCTCAGCACGCAACTGAGCAATGTGAAAAGCAGAAAAGATAGTAAGATAAGCAGAGTCTAAAGAGATTGCCTGAACTTGAAGAGGTGACGCAGGACTGAGAAGAGCAGAAATCTCATTGGCACACAGCGAGTCAATTGGGCAAATGGACTCCATTGTTGGAGAAGGGGGTGACAACTGAGGAGCGGAGAGTTTTCCCTATGCAGAAGGCATAATATGACGGCTTCCAAAATTCCGGTAGATTTTAACATCCTTACACATCTGTGTTCCGGTCCTTTCCCGGTCGTACGATGACAGTTTTTTTTCAAAAAAAATAATCTAATAAGGGTCTGTTTAATTTCTTATGGCCCAAAATAATAAGATGTGAAATTTATATTATTATAATTTTGAATAATTTATTTTTTTAATTATTAATTTTTAAAATCATATATTTTATTATATAAAATATAATAAATTTTAAAAAATGAAAAATAAAATAATTTTTATTATTTAATTTTATTATTTTAAAATACAATACTTGTCTTTTATTTTTTTTATTACTTTAATACATGCCCAGTTACTGTTATCAAATATGTTCATTACTGTTTTATTCTCCCTTGTTTGATAGAAATGTATTGCCGAAGTATACTCTTTCTTATATTTAATTTAATAGTTCAGAGAAAACTGTTTTGCCGGTTAGTTTACGCTCGATTTTTCTATTCAATCCTAAATTCTTGATTTTAAGTCATCATTGCATAATTATGTATATTTTTAAATAAACCATAAAACCTACTCATGAACTATTTATTTATTACAAATGTTAACTATGCTCATTTTTTATTCTTATATTTTCAATTGTTAACGTTACTAATAACTCTTAACTCACGGTAAAGAATACTCAATAAATGATTTGTACTTAAATCCTCTGCAATTGAATAAGAGATAGAAATATACAAAAAGTTACAAAAGTAATTCAATTCACCCTGTTTCTGCCTTGAGGGCGTTTTGTGGAGACTAATCTTCCAAAATCAAAACATACAATTGTTACGAGCGGGAAAACAGATACATCAAACTGTACATTGCCACTCCTGAATTACGTGAGAGAAATTAAGGAACCTGCATTCTCCGCAAATTTTACATTTCAAATTGGGCATGAACGTTGATGAGGGCATTACAGACCACTGATCTGAAATATTGAAATGCTACTTCCAGAAAGAGGATCAAATACAACACTAGAGGGAAAAAAAAATGTTGCGTGAGCGACCGTACAACCAAGAATCTAGTCTTTTCCAGAGCCAGTGAAGTGGGGACGATGACAATTTACATGGTCCATGATTCATAACAAGTGACGATGGTCAAATACAAACTTCAAGCATCCTACAAAAGTTGCTACTTTGCCAATTAAAAAGGTCTATATGTTATCTGATCTAATGCATGAAGTTTATTAAGTATACAACAATAACGAACTAAGCATTAAGCATTTTCCTACTAAGTGGGTCAACTATATAAATCAAGTGATGCTAACATATTTTATCTTTGTTCTCATAAAATTTCTTAAGTATAAAAGAAGAAAAAAAAGAAAGACCAGAATTCCTTCTTTAAAACATCATACAGATACACAGCAGGTCATTCATCTGAAATCTAAATACCTAGGATGAGCAGCTTGAAAGTATGAAAAAATATACCAAGTGCTCTATGGTGGCTGGAAGCAAAGATCCAGAAGGAAACAAACTAGAGCAAATTTATGAATAACAATTTATCTTTTAGTGGATTAAGTTTCATATGGATCCAAAGAACTGTTCCAGGGATGAAGCACTGAACACATTAGCAGCAGTTCGTTCAGTTCTAAAAGGATAGACATGAAGTTGATACTTGATAAACCTCTGCAACAAGATATAAAGTTAACTATTAGATGATATTTATACAATTATATTTTAGCCCAAAAAGAAACATAATATATGGCTATTATATCAGAGTATGAACTTGAATAGCAACATACAGCTAATTGAGAGATAATTTCTGGATTTGTGTCGATATGCCAATCTGGTTCCAACTGCCTAACAAATGATGACCGTCCATTGTCTGTGCTACAGAAGAGGACCTGCAACCAGGAACCAGCATTAAGGTACGTCACAAAATGTTACTAAGCACAAGAGAGAAAAAGTAGGCAGCAGCAGTAATCAAACGCAGATATTGACAGCATTCGTATAAGATGCACATGAGACATGCAGCAAACTAGAATTCCATTAACAACAGCACCTGTTATCATATGATTTTGCAACAGTTTTAAATCTGTTTTCTTGACTGTTGCACCAAATATAACAATCAAGCCGCTAAAATGCACGCAAGACCAAGAGATTTAGCTCAGAATTTCAGGTTCCAAGGATATCTTAAACAGAAAATGGAGAATCAATGATCAAATGACTACTGAGGCACTAACATAGTTTTTCTGCATAAGATCCCCTCGTAATTCTCACCATCATCTCTGAAAAGTTACTTTCTATATCAGCTTTCCTTATTAAATTTATTTTGGGTCCACCCAACATCTATCATATTCTTTCCCAGGAGAACCATGAAATTAACCTACAGGATCTCTTTCCAGGGATACTCTTTAAATTTGGATAACTGTCCTTTAGACCATCTCTGATCAAAAAGTCTTAATATACAAAGGTTAACAAAAATTCTAATCATATTTTACATTTATTATCAGAACTATTATTAATACAGTTATAATGAAATAGCTACAATGAAATAGCTACAATGAAATGCTTAAGTTCATCACTGCATGTAAATACACAAGGCTAACAAAATGCCCAGCAATGCTACACCAAGAATATAGTTTGCCCAGCAATGCCACACCAAGAATATAGTTAAGTTCTTGGAGAATAAAAGGGGTTCTTTGGTTAGAATTTTCATACCTTGTCCTTGACCAGACCACCTGACGTAAAGACGCCAGCACCTTCCAACGCCACTAGAACTCTTTTCTGCACAAAAAATCCATACATAAAGCATAAACATTTTAATAATTTGGTATATAGCAACAGAGAAGGATAACAAAGATGCCTGTGATCAATTTTAATCTGCATCTAATATCAAGAGCTGTAAGAAAAACACAATCTCAACACACCTAATGCAAATTGCAGTTACAAGTATTTGTATTTGCTTGGGGCCCAGTGGGGGAAGATAAGCTAGTCCAAGAGATATGAAAAAATTACTTAGATACATAATATATCCAAAGTGACATTAACAATGGCGACAGTACAAGTTCCACACTTTGAAGATAATCCTAAGGTAAGATTTTTTACCTCAAGAAGCTATACAATATCTTAGTTCATTACAGTATCGTCAGTTATAAAACAATATGTTGATCCACTAGGTTGGAAGAAGGCTACTGTGTGCTGCATATATTGTGAAGTTTTGCTCATTAATTACATTATGCTTATAAGAAAAGAAATTGCACATGAATGATTTAAACTGACAAATGGCACACCTCACTTTCATCATCCAGAACTCGTTCCATGAGATATAGATCACAAAATTTTGTTATCTCTAACAACACTTCAAGCACAGAGGACCTCACAGTTGCTTGTTTCTGAAAAAAAGCAGCATAAACCACAATGATATCTTTAGCCACATCAATGTATTAGAACACATACACAAGATGGGACAATCTCACTACCTGAAGCTCCTCCGGACTACTTTCCTCAAAAATCACTCCTAGTAGGCAACTAGTTACCTACATATGACACAGAATAAAGCACAAAATTCTACAGTAAAAGACAGAAAAATTTGAAGCAAAGCAGAGTGTAAAACTCAAAATCATAATATACATAATATATATGTCTGTCATCAAGTATCTTAATGCAGATTTTCACCGAATTGATGTTTATCACAAGGGAAAAAAATTGTTATCCTATCATGGTCTAACATAATTGGAAATCAGGCAAGAAAATACCTTTAAATGGATAACCATCGTCAACACCGTAATTTTGAATGCTTTTTCTTTCTCTTAATTTTCCCATAAATGCATTAGAGAAATTATATCAGAGAGGATATATTTAATTACCTTTCTTCCTTCACTCAACTTCTGCCGAACTATCTGCCCTAAGGTTGGCTGGAAAAGTTGGGGAAGAGCTAGTTAAGAATTACCAATCTTGTGCAAAGCAATCAAACTCAACCCAACTTGACAAAGCATTAATCCTATAAGATCAATGCAACGTCTTAAGCAATGAACAGTGACAAATACATTTACCTTGACTGGCTGAAAGAACTCATCAACAACATCTTGAGCCCTAGAATCATCTGATGGTGAACAAACTCCAGAAGAAATTAGTGAGGCATTAGATTGAGGATTTACACCAGAAGTACCAGGTGTAGCAGCTTGCCGTTTCTGTTGCCTACGTTGAGATCCACTAGGGGATCTCAAGAGCCTCCAAGTAAAAAAAAGGGCAACAGCAAGACCCGCAACTGCCCCAATAGAGCGTGGATCCTAATACCAAGTTGAGCATTATAAGGAACTAAAAAGCCACCACATGTAAAGATGTTTGTTGCTTCATATTATTACACTTTCAAGGGTAAGATAAGACAATCATTTAACAGAATTGAGGCATACTAAACTACTAAAAAATTTAGACACTATTAAAGTGATATGCTCCTAAAGAGAGAGAGAGAGAGAGAGAAACAATACTTTGGATTTCTATACCAGTATAAATGGCTAGGCGTATTAAATCTCGTTTTTCCTTCACCCTTCACCTTAATAATCCCCTCCCCCTCCCCTGCATCCCCCCCCCCAACCCTTTTTTTTAAAAGGAAAAGCAAGGTTACATTGCTCATAAGAGCACATACAGAAACATATCTAAGCCCTACATTGCTATTTGCTCCAGCATCTCATGAAGAAAAAGAGTAAAAAGACTAGGATGGCACAGTGGATTCACACACAGCTGTGAATTGAGAGACTAGATTTTGGCAGTCTAAGAGCTAGTCGGAAAAGACAAATAAAGAATATAAGCATTGTTATTTTGTTATGATATTGACTATTATTCACAGATTGAATGAGCTAATGATCTAGATACCTTACTTCTTGAGAAAAGAGTAAATAGTTGATTTCTCATGGTGAAAGGAGTGGATCTAAGGTTTTGAAAACTTAATTGTACAACTCTTTGAATCTGACAGGACAATCAACTGTGATGATCTTATAGTTTTCGATTGTTTTTATTCTATGAGCCAGAGGCTTAAGGCTTTTACTTGACAAGTGTTCCTATACTGTAATTCTGAAAAGCATCTCAATCTGCCTCTTTGTGTTCCCCTTTTATTAATAAACAGGTAGTCAGATTCATTTCATGGCTCATATTTAGTAAAAGCAAGGTTTGAAAGAAAGTCAAGAAACTTCCACTTCCCTGAGAATCATTACCAGGATGAAGGATATAGCATTATAATATCATAAAATTACAAAAAGAACGTGAGATTCTAGCACATATCATTCTATTTTGTCTGACTTATCTCACTGAGTTACTCTGTACCATTTAAACAACAAATATGAGCATAAAAACTTTTTCTTTGTAGCCAAGAGTCTTGACTCAAGTAGCACATGCTCTACATTAAAATGCCAAGGCCTAATGTACTTAGGTTCAATCCCTTTCCCACCGTTTTCAGCCTTGTGTCTCCTTTGTAACAAAAAAATCTTTTCCTCTTACCTAAGCCCCAAAAAATTTAAGCTTGAGGTAGTCAAATTTCACCTAAGATTATCACTACTAGCTTCACAGCAACGCTTATATCAGGTTAAGGCACCCACACTTTGCGCTTCCTCCTTCCTAAGCTTGCTTCTATTAGGAGTACATTGCATCTACCAATAATGTATCATTACTATTATCTTTTAAAATCTTACTGTAGTTTATTGAATCATGGTCTATAGAAACTGTCGGTAGAGAATTTTACTACCAGAACAAGCAGCAAAAAAAAAAAAAATGAAATGAAAACAGACGCAAAGAAAAATAGAACAGAGAGTAACAAAAATAGACATCTAATGATAATTACCAGAAAAAAAATGTTGGTATAAAACACAAAAGGAAAATTTGGCAATCTTTAGCCCCTAGAATGGATATCAGATCCAATGGAATGACCAAGAAATTGACGACAATGACATTAATTTAGGTGACTAAAGTGAGCAAAAGTACCATGTTGTGGAGCGAGATTGAGAAGAGATTAGAAATCTTGATTGTAATATAAGATCCTACACGTTTGATCAGGTAGAAGGGTTCGTCTTTCGAGGTATCAGCCATGGTAAACCTCCTCCAAACCCTAAACAAAAATTCTTCTTGCTCCAGATCGATAGGGTTTCAGAGGATTGTTCAATTTCACGGAACCTTCCTCGATAATCACTGTGAAATGTACGAAAGAGAAACTACGTTTCGCATCAAAGACAGTGCATATAGACGGAAAAAGCTTTCGGTACTAGGAGCAGGAGATTTAATTCCAAAACGAAAAGACAAAAGATAAAAAAGAAAGAGAGGGGCTTATATCTACTTTTTTTTTAAGTAAAATCATATTTTATCTTTTTAAATTTTATATTTATTCTTAATTTTATTCTTAATTTTTTTATGATTAATTTTACTTTTAAAATTTTAAATTATAATTAATTTCATCCCACACTTAATACTATTTAAATTACTAATAAAAATTAATAATATAACATTTAATGTAATGTTAAAATATTGAACAAAAAATAAAATATTAACTCATACTAATTTTAGAGATATATTTGATAATATATTTAAATTTAAAAAATAAACTTGCTAATAAATAGTAAGAGTATGAATAAAATTTTATCAACATTCAAACACTAACAAAAATATATATTATCATATTATAACATTTTTATTCTCACTATCGGTAGTTTTAATGAAATATTTTTATATACAAGTTGAACAATTTTAATGATAACTTTATATATTTTTTTAAACACAATATTTTTTTTTAAACATTATGTTCTTTGAATAGATTCAATAGAAGCATTATGCAACTTGTGTGATATTTACGATTTTAATGAAATAACTCTATAAATCAATGTTTGCATCTTATAAATGCTAATTATGTTGTAGAGTTTCTTTAATGAAACTGTTCAAGTAACATTGCGTTTGAAATAAAATATAAAGTCATCATCCAAGTTATATATGAAGTATTCTATTAAAACTATCATTAAAAAATTTTATTGTATCTAATAATAATTAAGTGATAGTAAAAATATTATAACATGAGACGTTTGCATGGCCTAATTTCAAGGGTTTTTTTCCCTTACTTTCTTGCTTGGGAGGTTGGTAATCATTTATGTATTAGATTTTCTTTTTCCTAGTTCACTGTTTCAGTCCAAAATTAAACTGGAAGAAATGTATTTTTTTTGTTGTTCCAAAAAACTATATTTAATTTTTTATCTTAAAAACATAAAATTTTCAGTAGTGAAAAATTTTATCTTCTATTCATTAATCTTCCCTCATTAAAATTAAAACTAGAATAAGGCGATTGTATATAGTTTTAGGACAAATAAGTAACAAATAGTAAACGAAAATTTTTTCAGAATTAAATTGTATTCTATCAATGCTACATTTTTCAAACACAAAGGAAATAGATTTTCTCGTTAAAATTTCTTATCAAGTAAGGGCTGGGTTTGAAATTGCTATTCAAAGAGGGTAGCTTCTCAACACTGTTGACTAATATCTTCTACGGTTTCTACCTTCATGTGCTCCAACATGAAAAATGAATTATTATCTACATAAAATATATGCGAAATCTCACCGAGCATTTCATTCAAACTTCATCTCTTCATTTTAAGACAAGCAAGACCTGAATGACGAGAATTTGCATGTATACATTATTTAGAGTTATAACTTATCTTTCTTATGTTGGTAAAGTGAGAATAGATCCTAACCCGTGCAATGTCTACCTCGAAGGGGGGTTAATTAAAATGATAAAGGTGATCAAATTACAAGACAACAAAAGCAAACAAATAAAGAAACACAACTAAGAGGAAACTATTCTAAGAATAGCAACTTGGATAACATCATTAAAAATTAGTCAATGAAGATCAAGAGGAGGCTGACTAAGAAAATTAAACCCTATAGTGTAAGAAAAATTTTTGTTAGTCAACTAATCGTTTCATTTGTTGACTTGACAAATGTTATGCAAGAACTTCACCTTTCAATTCTTATTGATTCATTGAAAAATCTTTATTACATTAAGAATTCTTACTCAGTAACTTTATCACAAAGCTTGAGTCACATTCAATAATTATTTATTTATAACCCAACTCCCAAGCAAGTTTTAAATAAAGAGTTTAATGGTTTATTCCTAGCCTTCATTTTGAAAGCAAAAGAAAAGACCCCCAAAAAAAAAAAAAGAACCCGAACTCCTAGACAAAGGGTGGCCATGGCGCTGGATTTAATCATATGTCATGTTATGACTTAATTGCAACTGATGAGACTTGAGTCACGCGTGGAGAAGATAAGATTTTTGATATAGAGTTATTTAGTTATTTAATCTCATTAACTAGCTTTTGAATGTGACTCTTCAGAACTCAGAATTGCTATCATATCCTTCTACTACAATATATATGAGAATTTTATGTGTGGTTTATATGCACCTTGCTCTAACTTCAAACCAAGGAAAAGTCCATTGAGCCTTCCCATACATTAAGGATAGGAATCCGTCAATCAGAAATGGAAGCATCTATCAGACAATCAAAAACTACTAATATTTTACTTGACATATCCAGCATCAAGCTAGACCCACCTTACACAATCTTGACATTTATTCATAGTAGCTATTTTGAACATTTATTCACACCTAGCCTTCCAAATCAACCATAAGAAATAACCCAGATAAGTATTGAATCTACAAAATCTCCACATGAAATTGTTTAATATGGGAACCTGCCATCTCCGGATATGGTTTCATAAGTGATCAATAGTGCTATAAGACGGACTAGGAGCTAATGTAGAGGCTGTACAATATATTGCTTCTATTTTATTGAAACTAGCAATTTAAGCCAAATTGAAATTGCTCGTATGAATCCCGCAAACTAGAGAAGTTCCATACAATTTCTGCGGGAGAAAAAGGTATGACAAGATTTGACACGAATATGAAATACACATGGAAAAAAAGAAGCAAACTGGCCAAAAAATCTGGGACAATTGTCCAAGGGAGGGAAACAGGGAACCCAAAATTAAGCGAAGTTAAAGACTCATGTCAGTCCACAATTTGAGGTGGGGAAGAGCTTAAGGTATCTTCAACTGATATTTCAGTCTTATGGTCATCATCAGTGATGGGTATCAATGCCTTTTCAATCTTCAGGCCTGTGCCATTGAGAAGCATCTCTCTTTCTAAATGCAAGCAGTAGCTTTCGAAGACCCGAGAGCTTACCATTACTCCAAAATCCATTAGAAATAGCAACTCTATTTCAAGCTTGTTCAATTCAGCGTTGCTCACTCCTCCTACTCGAGCATAAAACGCATTGTTATAATGTCTACAACACAGAACAACAAAACATGAAGCAAAGTATTAGAGATAGCCAAAATAAGACAGAAAAATTTATTGTTGAATTGAAGGAGAAGAGAGAGACTCACACATCATCCAGCATCTTGGAAGCGACCATGACGCTTGTAACAAGCAGTCTGTGCACATTCAAGGACACGACAAGCGAGTCAGGGTGCCTATGTATGAGCCTGTCTATATATGCATAACCGACCACGAAACAAGATGGGCTACAACTAGTGTACTTGTAAATCCTCTCCAAGTACTTTGGTATGCTTATGCTAGGTGCTCTTACTCCATGAAAGGCTTCCAAGCTTTTTCCAAGTCTTACAGAGCCACAGCTCACCCCATCTAGCTGCTGGTTCAGGCCATCCATGAGCTTGTCATTTCGAGCCACCAGCTTCTCTATCATGGAAGACAGGACACAGAGCACTCTGGGCAAAGTCAGCTCGGTCTGGCTCGTCTCCGGCTGCACCTGCCGGCTATGGTTGCTGTACTCACCGACAGCTAACATTTAGGTCATCGTGTTTGAGTGGTCAAGACTAAGAGAACGCAGTTTCATGTCTGCTCGTTATCTGGTTTGGTGGAACCACTCGTGGATAGTTGACACGTCCACATATGCTGTGCCACTCGGAAAATTTAGCACCTATCTATTGGGAAATATGATGAGGGGATGATAGGGTTTGGAAGGGATAAAAGGACAGCTAGATCCTTCTCCATGAAAACTCACAAACAAGGGTCCCACCTCGAGGATGTTAGTCATAGGAGAAAACAAGAGTTGCCTAAGAATATACAGTCTGGCAACGTCAAATTGGTCGATTCGTGAGTTGAACCAAAATGGAGGTCCTGTGGTCCACCTTTGCATTGTGTAAATAACAGGTCCCTACTAATTTGCCTTCTTAATTACAAAAGTTGAAGCCACGGGCAACTCAAATTGAATGCGTTTGTTCAGTTTGTTAAGGTCAAATTAAATATGTTAGTTCAATCTGGTAAGGTCAGAAACTTTGGTATGCGCAGCCAACTTTCAGTTAGGTTCTCACAAGGCTTGCACAACGAAACTGTAAGCAACGGATCAAGTTATCGCTAAATAGTGGACAAAGAATGACAGGTTGCTTGTGGGTAAAACTATAGAAATCTGTCAAGGCTTCATCAATCACCATACTGTTCTGTATACACTGGTTCATGGAATGAAGTAATTTCTCTTACTTATTGGAAATGTAGCCCGTTGAGTTGAATTTGGGATTTGGATGGTGTTGATTTAACATTGAGCTGGCTAAGCAGTAGCATCATGAATTTATTCCTCCTTTATTAAATTTGTTAAAGACAATGATACAAGCAGTCCACAAGGTGAGAAGTCTTACCAAATTTTTTGTTAGAAAGATATGTTAAAATCAACAAAATTTACTGTTTGAAGGAAAAAAGAAAAACCACAACAACTTCTGAAGATTCGAGCTATTCCAATATAACAAACCTTAACCATCTCCTTTCATGTAATAGATTCGAGAACAGAGGTGGTTTGCTGGACTTGAACGTCGGAGTAAAGCTATAGAAAAATTTTAAGGGTTCTGACTTCTTACAAATTTTTAAGACATTAAGGACAATACCCAAGATTTATAGCTGCCCAAATTTGGAAATTTCCAAGAAGTTTCTAATACGAAATTTAACATGCATTAACTATGAAAATCCTCTTCCAAGAAATTAGAGAGGTGCCCTATAAGGAAATTACAGAGGACAAAAACAAACTAAAATGGACCGGAGAGAATCCACAAAATAGGACGCAAACTGTATCAGAATTGAGAAGAGTGTCTCTGAAATTAATTTCAACACCTGCAAATTTGAAAATTAAATAACCGTTTGAAGAGTGGGAGTTGGAAGGACGTATACAATTGCACATAGAGCCAACGGCTATTTTCCTGTCTGAGAAGCCAACGGCTATTTTCCTGTCTGAGATGCCAACGGCACAAATTATAGCCGTTGGAAGATTGAATATCCTCTATATATAGCTTACACCCTCATTTCACTCTTCTTATTCAACAATTTCGTGGGCGAAGGCGAAGCTGCCGCAGAAATGCCTCTGCGTTTGCAATTCTCCCAAACCAGAGAGCCTTCGTCGCCGATCATTCAGTCCGATCGGCCTCCATCGTTGATTAAGATCAGAGAAAGAGTAATGGACTGGGCATTCAGTTCGTTGAACAAAATCTTCTCACTCTACGCCTTCTCTACGATTTGAAAGGTATATATTAGAGTTTATTCATTATTTGCTCTGTATGCTGAATTCTGGAAGATGTTTTTCTTTTAGGAAGTATTTCCGTTGATCAAGATGCTTGGGGGTACTCTACGAGTTGAAAGGTATATACTATGGTTGAGTTTATTCATTATTTGCTCTGCATGCTGAATTCTGAAAGATGTTTTTTTCTTTTTGGAAGTGTTTCCGTTAATCATATGCTTGGGGTATGGGGACAATGTAAAATTTTAGGCAACATTTCTCCTTCACTGATCCATACACGTTAATCAATATTCCAAGCATTGCTAATTTTTCAACTGAAGGATGGTCTTTACTGAAATGGGTAAAAAAGAGCAGGTCTCATTGGATATGGTTTAAAACAGAGATGAAACTCTTTAATTTGTTTTAGTTTCTAGTCTTAGAAAGTTGCTTATTTAGAGGAATGATACAGCCAATGGAAAATACAAGACGGTTGGTTAGGTATTTCCGAAAGATGTTTTTTCTTTTTGGAAGTATTTCCGTTAATCATATGCTTGGGGTATGGGGACAATGTAAAATTTTAGGCAACATTTCTCCTTCACTGATCCATACACGTTAATCAATATTCCAAGCATTGCTAATTTTTCAACTGAAGGATGGTCTTTACTGACATGGGTAAAAAAGAGCAGGTCTCATTGGATATGGTTCAAAACAGAGATGAAACTCTTTAATTTGTCTTTAGTTTCTAGTCTTAGAAAGTTGCTTAGTTAGAGGAATGATACAGCCAATGATGTAAAAATACAAGACGGTTGGTTAGGTATACATTTTTGCACCATTTTGCTGCATAGAAATTTTAGAATTTTTCTTACATATATCAATATCAATATAATGTTTTGCAAATACCATAAACACATAAGGAAATAGCGATGATTATTTTTACTGGACCCAAAACTAATACACGTTAATGTTATATGAAAGAAATCCAGCTCCTATTCCTAAGCAAGTCTATATGACAAGATTTGATGTCCTCTTGTATGAGTATGTCTGGTTGGTAGAGCTGGATTTTCGTGAGGTGAACATATTGTCTTGGAGATTGTTGAGATTTTCATTTCAGGTTTTCTCTCCACAATTGTCTGTACAGTAAAAGTTTGTACACTTGTTTGTTTTCACCTACTTGATATCTCAATATTTTTTATTCTGTAACTTGAAAAGTTTCTATTTATTTAAGATACTTTTGAAGAGTTTCTTTGAAGTTTTAAGATTAATAAAATGAAATTTTTTATTTTTAACCGTTAATCCTTTGAAGTTACACTTCCCTCCCTTAGCAATATTATAATTACATATATGGATGATCTACACTCATCTATGGATGATCAAAATCATGAAAAGTTTTAGCTTTTGCCACTGGCCTTTTGTCCCCCCTTTCCTCCCCCCCCCCCTTCTTCATCTAAGATCTAAGAATGATTTAACGACGACCTCAACAAAAGATCAAATGGATCCCTTGACCTCACAGAAAGATTTTCAACTTTCGTCATTGACCTTTCGACCCTCGCCTAAGAACAATTTCCCTTCGCCTTAGGATTAAAGACCAAACATACGAAAAAGCTTTTCAACCTCTATCATCAACTCTTCAACTTTCCCTAAAGGATTTAAGAAATCAATAAAGGCCCTCAACCAAAACAACTTCGAGGGTGACGTCAATGGCGAGGGCGGCATCAGCAATGTGCATAGGGGGGAGTCGTAACGCTACTTCGAGGCGTATCACGACTTGGGCAGCGAAGGGTGACATAGGCGAAGTAGGGTAATATAGGAAGTGTAGTATCATGAAGTTGTTCCCTCAATAAGCTCACGTGTGGCCTTAGCTCATTTTTGCCCCTCGCAGTAGCTAAGTCAGCCTCAATCCCGAACAAGTGTTATGTGCTAAAAGGTTTGGCTAGGAAAGAGAGAATGTAGGCAAGAGAACTCTTTAGTGCTAGCCTAGCCTAGCCTAGCCTAGCCTAAAGAGAATCTTCTCTCCTATTTATAGTGCTAGCCTAGCCTTCCTCCTCTTTTAGGAAGGTTATAGAGTATCCTAAGACTTTAATATGTACAAGATTCTTCTAGTATTTTAAATCCTTCTGGGGTATTCTAGCGTATTCTGGAATCCTCTTAATCCTTCTAGGTTATTCCAAAGTGTTCTAGAATCTTCTAGAACCTTTTGGTCCTTCCGGGGTATTCTGAGTCTTCTGGAAACTTCTAGAATCTTGATCCTTCTAAGGTGTCCTAGTAAAGAGAGAATGTAGGCAAGAGAACTCTTTAGTGCTAGCCTAGCCTAGCCTAAAGAGAACCTTCTCTCCTATTTATAGTGTTAGCCTAGCCTTCCTCCTCTTTTAGGAAGGTTATATAGTATCCTAGGATTTTAATATGTACAAGAGTCTTCTAGTATTTTGGATCCTTCTAGGGCATTCTAGAGTATTCTAGAATCCTCTTGATCCTTCCAGGTCATTCTAGAGTGTTCTAGAATCTTCTATAACCTTTTTGGTCCTTCCGGGGTATTCTAGAGTATGTTCTGGAGACTTCTAAAAGTTGTCTGTGACATCCTCCCCCACCTAATTTGGCAATGTCCTTGTTGCCTTGTACGCCTCAAGCTTATGGCGGAATTGCCACAAGTCTTCTTCAGATTCCCATGTTACTTCTGATTCGAGTAGTCCCTTCCACTTAATTAAGCAATGTGTTTGGCGAGGAACTCCCCGTTTACATACCTCCTTTTCTGTGAGCACCTCTTCGATCTCTTTGTCAAAAGACTTGGTCATCACCAGTGGTGCTTGACCTAAACCTCTTCTTGGATCTTCCTTGTCTCTATGATATGGCTTAAGCATACTGACGTGGAAGACCAGATGTATTTTTAAAGAGCTAGGTAGGTCAAGACTATATGATACCCTACCTACTTTGGCCATGACAGGGAATGACCCTTTATATCTTCGGACTAAACCCTTTATATCTTTGAACTGTTGAGGTAGAAGCTTTACAAAGACTAAGTCCCCAACAGTATACTCCTTTATCCATCTCTTCTCATCTACCCATTTCTTCATGTGCTTGCGAGCCTTCTCCAAGAACGATCAGCCTCCTCCTAAGACTTTTTCATCTTGAGTGCTCCCAAACTTTTTCCATCTTGAAG
This sequence comes from Senna siamea, assembly GCA_031216115.1. Taxonomy (NCBI): domain Eukaryota; kingdom Viridiplantae; phylum Streptophyta; class Magnoliopsida; order Fabales; family Fabaceae; genus Senna; species Senna siamea. The sequence goes on from CM062356.1 coordinate 20,766,958, forward strand.
TGGTGTCACCAATGTGCGGGGTCAAAGGTTGTTGTCCTGTGGCCAGTTCAAACAATCTTTGTCCTGTGGCCTCACTGCTTTGTAGATTATAAGAAAATTGAGCTATGTCTAAGAGCTTTGCCCAATCTCGCTGATTAGCACTCACAAAGTGTCAAAGATAACATTCTAACAAGGCATTCACCCTCTCAGTTTGCCCGTCAGTTTGAGGGTGAAAGCTTGTAGAGAAATTGAACTTCGTCCCAAGCAGCTTGAATAACTCTATATCCAAAGTCGCCCTGTGAAACGGGGGTCTCGATCACTCACAATGCTCTTTGGTATCCCCCAATACTTCACCACATTCTTGAAGAAACCCCGTGATGCTTTCTCTGCTATACAATCATTCAAGGACACTCGAGAATGGGTAGTGGCTCTAGTAACCTTGTAGGCTCTTTGTTCTCCATCTTGTCTTGCTGGCACATAAGAAAAGTCTTCACATAGAGTTTCACGACATCCCCCATCTTTGGCCAAAAGTAGTCTCAACAAGTGCCATTATGCGCTTTTGACCAGGATGACTAGCCCATTCTGCATCATGGCACTCCTTGATGAGATCTCTTCATAGGCTTTCCTATTTTGGGATATAAAGGTGATCCCTTAGTGTAGAGTAGGTCGTATTCTACCCAAAAAATTTGGGTCTTGCCCTCCTTGGCTAGCCTTATTAACTCTTTGGCCATAAGATTATGCTCAAGTCCTTCCTTGATACGTGTGATTAAGTCCCCTTTGACTTGACTAATGGCTGCGAGCTCTACCTTCCTAATATGTAGTCAAATTCTGCCAAGAAATCTTGCCACCTAGCTCATTGCCACATTATTTGTCTTAATGGTTAAGTGTGCCCCTAACAAGTAATGTCTTCACATGCGCAAGCAATAGACCACATCTGTCATCTCCTTTTCTTGTACGCTGTATCGACGCTCTGTCTCGTTTAACTTTTGGCTCTCAAATGTTATCGGGTGCATTTCTTGCCTCAATACTCCCCCAATAGAAAAATCAGATGCATCAGTATGGACTACAAATAGTTTGTCAAAGTTTGGTAGGGCTAAAATAGGCTCTTGGCTTACTACGGCCTTTAAAGTCTTCAAATGCTTTGTGACACTGATCGGACCACTCTTCCCCTTTTTTTTAGTAGGTCTTTTAATAAGGCTGCCCTCTTGGAATCTTCCTTAATAAACTATTGATAGTAATTCACCAAGCCAAGGATACATAACTCAGTTACCTTGGTTGGTACCTTCCAATTCATTATTGCCCTCACCTTGGCATAGTCCATTCTTAGCTTCCCATCTCCAATGATGTGTCCCAGGAAATGCACCTCTTCCATGGCAAACGTACACTTTTCCCTCTTTACATAGAGTTTATGCTCTCGAAGGAATACGATTCGTAGGTGTTCTACGTGCTTCTCCATCGTGTTATTATAGATCACGATGTCATCCAAGTACACTACTACAAATCGGTCCAAGTAAGGTTGAAAGATTTTATTCATGAGTGTGCAAAATGTTGCTGGAGCATTGGTTAGCCCGAATGGCATGACTAACCACTCAAACGAATCATATTGTGTGACGCATGCCATTTTTGGTTCATCTCCTTCAACTATTCAGACTTCGTAGTAGCCTTTTTGCAAATCCATCTTTGTATAGATCTTGGCTCCACCGAGTCTATCAAAAAGATCAACAATTAAAGGAATGGGATAATGGTTCTTGATAGTTATCATATTTAGCGCTCGGTAGTCCACGCACATCCTCAATGTCCTGTCGTGCTTCTTTTAGAACAATATCGGTGCACTATAAAGTGCCTTCGACGATCTTATCATTCCGATTTTCAACAACTTGACGAGTTGGTGGCAAAGCTCCTTAAGCTCCCTCGGTGCCATACGATATGGTACCATTACAGGTGGCTTAATACCTGGTTCCAACTCAATCTTATAATCCACCTCTCTCTTGGGTCGTAGCTTGTCAAGTAATTTTGTCAGCATTACGTCCTTGTTCTCCTCAAGGATGGCTTGAATTATTAGTGGAATGACTGTCATCCACCTTAAGAATGGCTAAGAATGTTAGTTCTCCTCTCTTTGCCCCCCTTGGCAAGTTGCATTGCCGACACTATATTGCCAGTATCATACACGGTGATCCTTTCTTAAGGATACATATCTAAATGATGGCATAGGGATAACGGTTACCTGTCTCAAGAAATCCATCCCTAGGACAACCTTGAAGTCATCCATTGATGCCACCGAAAGATTCACTTAGCCTTTTCAAGTGCCTAGGCGTAGATCCACCCCTCGTGCTATGCCATTAAAGGGTTGAGCCATAGCATTGACAGTCTTGAGCCAACCCTCACCCCTTTTTCAATGAAGACCAAGCCTCTTGGCCTCTTCTTCAGTCAATCAATGCCCTTGTTAGTTTCCCGTTGATGTATGCCTCAACGTACATAAACCCCTTGCTAGCGTCGTCGACATTGACTTGGCCTTAAGAGCATTAAGGATTTGGAGAAACCCTATCTAGCTTGTCTCCTTGCCTCGACCCTCAGCTTCCTGATGCTCCATTATAGCCGACAAGGATCTAAGCTTAAGATAGTCCTTCATGGGATGTGGCCCTTTGCACACGAAGTAACCACCCTTCAGTACAAATGACTTCTTATTTGCCTCATATTCATTACGTCCTAAGCTCTTATCTCCTCCTTTGATCGATGGCCTTCGTTGGATGCTTCTGTATGGCCTTGGTGATGGAAGTCCATTAGTGATTCAACGACGGCTATTGCTTCATCCACGGTTTGGATGTTTCATCATTATACTTCTTATTTTTCCTAACTATGTAACCCATCAATGAAGTAAAAGAGTAGATCCTCTTAGGATAAGTTAAGGATTTGAAGCATAAGGGTTGTGAAATCCTTTACATAGTCTCGAATCATACCTTATTGTCTTAATTCCCTTAGACAGTGTTCCTCAAAGACAGCGTTCGTTGGGTAAAAATATCTTTTAAGCTCCCTTTTGAAGTCATCCCACATATTAATCTATACAATGCCCCGCTCTATGTCAGCATACCTTCTTTGCCACCATAACATGGCTGTGTCAGCCAGGTAGGATGTCGCTGTATTGATCTTTAACATCTCATCCTTTGCGTCTTGGGCTCCATAAAACTTAGAGGGCTTTGGGTAGTCTACCTTAGAGGAATTGGTCAAGGTGATTGTTGCTTCTCTGATGTCAGCAGCCTTCTTGCATAAGTCTAATTCTTCTCGCATCCCTTCGATGCTGGTGTGCAAGTTTTGTAGAGTGTCCATTACCTTTGAATTGGATAAATCATGAATCTAGATCTCCCATATCATCCTTGACATGGCCAAGTTGTTTGAACATGTGGTTCTCCAACAAGGTTAAACTATTTTCGACCCTTTCGAGTCTTTCACCAAGCTCTTCAACAACTTGCTCCAAGGCACTGACCTCATGAGCCTTACTTTGGTCCTGCTTCTTCTTGCCTTGCTGGACAGGCACGGTGTCCCTGCCCAGCTCCTTAGTCATGACTGATGTAGTAGTATCAACATTTCCAGCCATACTCACTAGTATACACAACACAAACTCGAATCGGGCTCTGATACCAACTGTCATAGAGTTATTTCCTCAACAAACTCACGTACGACCTTAGCTCATTTCTGCCCCTCACAGTAGCTAAGTCAGCCTCAATCTCGAACAAGTGTTATGTGTGCTAAGAGGTTTGGCTAAAAAAGAGAGAATGTAGGCAAGAGAACTCTTTAGTGAAGGCTTTGAACTCTTGAATGCTTGGAAAACTTGGTTGGTTACAAATGAGAACCTTCTCTCCTATTTATAGTGCTAGCCTAGCCTTCCTCCTCTTTTAGGAAGGTTCTAGAGTATCCTAGGACTTTAATATGTACAAGAGTCTTCTAGAGAATTCTACAATATTCTATAGCTATGTACATGGTTCCATAAGATTCTAAAATGTTTCATAACTTTTGGGGCATTTTAGAGTATTTTGGAATCCTCTTGATCCTTTTAGGTCATTCCAGAGTGTTTTAGAATCTTTTAGAACCTTTTTGGTCTTTCCGGGGTATTTTAGAGTCTTCTAGAAACTTCTAGAATATTGATCCTTTTGGGGTGTCCTGGTATGTTTTAGAGACTTCTAGAAATTGTCCGTGACAGTAGGGTAATGTTAGGGGCGTAAGGTCATGTGCCATAAGTGATCCATCCTCACTAATCTATTTAAACCACCCAACGATAGGGTGAGATTAAATCTCACCCAATAATGTAATCTCCCTGAGCAGTCCTACCTCTTTAAGTAATTTAACCACTATAAGGTAACTCAAACCTTGCCAAAAGATAAACAAGCAATCCCTTATCTTGGAGCACTACCGAATGGGCCTTTGTGTCAGATTGAAAGATCAAAAGGTGGTGCTTTAACAAGGGTGCGTAAATAACCCTTGGAGATTATCCTAACTCCTCTAACCATGTGCCACAAGTGATCCAACCTCACTGATCAATTTAAACCACCCAGTGACAGGGCAAGATTAAATCTCACCTGGTGATGCAACTCCCCAAAGTGGTCTTGCCTCTTTAAGTATCTAACCACTATAAGGTAACCCAAACCTTACCTAGCAATGAACAAGAGATCCCTCGCCTTGGAGCACTACTGAATCGGCCTCTGCATCAGACTCATCAAGGGTGCGCAAACAACCCTTAGAGATCATCCTAACTCCTCTAACCATGTGCCACAAGCAATCCAACCTCACTGATCGATTTAAACCACCTAATGATAGGGTGAGATTAAATCTCACCTGGTGATGTAACTCCCCAGAGTGGTCTTGCCTCTTTAAGTATCCAACCACTATAAGGTAACCCAAACCTTACCTAACGATGAACAAGAGATCCCTCACCTTGGAGAACTACTGAACAGGCCTCTGTGTTAGACTAAAAGATCAAAAGGTGGTGCTTTGGCAAGGGCGCGCTAACCCTTGCCCACATGGGTAACCAATCATTTTCAAAAATGATTAACACATTCAAAAGGCTAAGTACACACTCTAAAAAATATGACTATGCTGCCTATTAGTCTGAAAAATATAGGATTTTCTAACCTTCTATGGGTTCCTTAGCCTTTTAAAAAATTTGAACAAATGTATGCAAAGTCTTTTGCAAGCTTTTTGTACTCAAATTAAAGGACTAATAAGACAAAGCTCAACCCAAATTGCTACTCTCAAGCTAACAAGGTGATCCCTCTTACCAGTTAGGAAGTCCAAATGAATGCTACAAAATCATACCAAATAGGCAAACGCCTTTTAATTTGATTTCGAGTATGCTCGTAATAGGTTATTCGCTTGACAACTTATATTCCAAGGCACTCACACCTATGGACTTAAGAGGGATAGTGATAATATGAAATCTGAACACATATAATCAAGAGAACTAATCTTGATCTTGTAGTTAGGAGTCTCCTAAAACCTTATAAGGACCCCTCAGGTACATTACTATCATAATACGAAATCTAAACACATATAATCAACAGTACTAATCTTGATCTTGCAGTTAGGAGTCTTCTAAAACCTTACAAGGACCCGTCAGGTACATTATTCTATATACTCTCTCCATCTCATACTGATTTGGGCGTCGGAGTCTGCAATAAGATCTACGACCTTTGACCATCTCTTGTTTTGTAAGCTCTCACAACCTATGGAATCTAGCCATCAAAACCACCACATCGCTAAAAATATATTTCAATTATTAATCTATTTTCACTAAAATACTTTTAATGACATTATTAATTTTTTAAAAAATTATAATTTATTAAAAAATACATTTTAAATTATTATTTAATTATTAAATATTTATCTTTATTTTAAAATGATAAAGCTCTTTATCATTATTAATCTATATTTTAAAAAAATACATTTTTTTTAAAATGATAAAAAAATAATGGATGAATTATCTCTTAAGGAATAAGAGTGTAATTTCATCATCTCTCAAGGAGTAAAGTGTAATTTACTCTTGGATTTATTGTTACCTTTTTATCGAGTTAGTTTTACTATTTTACTTTTTATTTTTTTCTTTTTGAAAATTAAATCTCAAAATAATTTTCACTTTGAAAATTTTAATTATCATGTTAATAATAATAATATAATTTCTACAATACAAATAATTCTCAAACTTCTCAAAACTCTAAACCTTAACATAGTAAACTCTTGACCCTTAAAATTCGCTTAAGGTCTAGGTTTTAAGTTTTATGATTCAAGGCTGATTAGTGCTTAGCCCTTGCCTAGGGTTTAGGATTTAGGGCACAAGCCTAAGGCTTAGGGCTTAAGGCTTAAAGGGTTAAGAGTCGAGGGGTTAAGGATCATGGTTCATGGCTCTAGAGCCAAGGCTGACAACTTAAGGATTAGGGTTCAACAGCAAGGATTCAAGTCTTAAGGCCTAATGATGAAGAGGCTTAACAATCAGAGGTTAAGGTTAAGGGATTAATGGTAAGAAAAATCAAGGTTAAAAAATAAAAAGTCAAGGCTCAACAATCAAGACTTAGAGTTCAAAGTTTAAAGAGTTGGGGCTCAAGGCCCAGTAGTCCAAGCTTAGATATCTAACCATTCAATCTATAGTGGATATCATTCAAATGAGGAAAGGCTATGGTGGATACCTAGGCACCTTGAGGAGTTTGAAAAAAACGTAGAATTAGAGATTCTTGAATAGGTCAACTTAGCATAGGGCACATGGAACCCTGTGTGAATTACCAATGCTCTTGGGTGATCAAAAGTGAAGCTACCATGAGAGAAGGGTGAAAAGAATCCCTTATCAGAGAGTGAAATAGAACATAAAATTGCAAGTTATTAAGGAATGAGTTGACAACTCATAAGTTGTGGCTTGGTTAAAAAATAAGTCAACAAATCATAAGTATTTATAGGATTAAGGCTCAAGGATTTAAAGACTTAAGGGATAGGGGTATAAGGTAGGGGTAGAGGTTAAGGCACAAAGCACTGGACCCTAGGGATTAAGGCTCAAGGCTTAAGGCTTAGAGCATAAATACTAGGTCTTATAGGTTAGTTCTTGGGCAAGGAACAATTATGAGTCTTAGATGTTAGGATTTAGGGCTTAGAGATTATGGGTTAAAAAGTTAAGAGTTTAAGGTTTAGGGCTTATAGGTTAGGGCTTTGCAGTTATGACTTAATGCTTAAGGCTTTTATACAATATCCCATTCTTTTTTTTTCAATGATAATTCTCAAGAAACAAAGGTCAAAGCCCTTTACAAAAGAAAAAGGAAAGTAACTCTGAGCTAAGCTCTGAAAGCAAACTAATTTATGAAATGATACTTCTAATCAACCACTGATTAATCAAGTCATTGAAAATTCGAATGAGGTCTTGGTTATCTGAGTCAAAGATTACTCTCTTCATTCCCAGGCTAGTTTCCATATAAGAGGTAAAAAGATTTTGTTGCTAGAAGTTTCAAAGCAAGACCTTGATGATATTAAAAAATTTCTGCTATAACACATCTACATTGTTACGGCTTGAAGCTTGAATCCGTGTTGCATTTGATGAAGTCCACAACTAGTTGAATCCAATAAGATGCTTAAATATTGTTGTAAAAAAAGAGTTTTAACTCATAAACTCGCACGTTTCCATAATCCCACCATTGAAAATTTGGTAAAATCATTTGTTAAATCAAAGCTTGATAAAATCGCCCTAAACTCACATGGAATCATATTGCAATAAACTTGTGATTTCACTTGTGTTATGAAGAAACCATAATGAACCATTCATAATCTCTTTTTTTTTTTTTTTGTTTCTTCAATATTTTGGTGTATTATCTAGTGACCCAACCTAACTAGAAACAAAACCCAAGTTATCCTAACCTTATTTTTAATATATTTAAAATTTTAATTAATATACAACAAATAATATAATAATATAGTATAATATTTTAATTAGTTAAGTTTAGTTCAATTCGTATGAAAACCAAAATCATTCAATAACCGAATTGATTAAATTACTTTTAACATAATTGAATCCAATCTATTAAATCAAATAGTTGATTTTGATTGGATCGGTTCGATACGAATAGGTTCAATTTGGTTTGGATTTGATCAGCCATAAATTTTCATCCATTACACTAATGGAATTAGCATACATGACAATTTAGGTGGAGCATTTGCTAACATGGCAAATGAACTATGATGTTCTCTAAAATGGTTAAGAACACTGTTGAAGATGAGGAGCGTGAAACAAGAATGCACAAAGGGATATGACCTCCCTAGTGCACCTCTGACGATCAAGTTAGTAGAGAGTATATAAGGATGAAAATGAGAGAGTTTGAGAATATTAAGGTTTTCATACCAGAAGGAGACCAAGATAGCTCTTTATAGAGGCATTAAATGGGGAAAACAATTACTTAGTCTGTTAAAGGGGATCGCAAAGATCATTTGGCATAGGGGGCAATTGCAGGGATCGCTAGGTTGGTGAGCGATCTCATGCTACATGGCAGCATGTTATTGGTGGGTTTAATCTAGATATACCAAACTATATTAGGAATTGGGATGAAATTGATAATGATCCCAAATCTTGGGGGTAAAAAAGTTACTCTTACCAAATTTTGTTTATTTCCTTTACCAAGTTTTCGTCTCCAACTCCTAAATAATCAAATTATCTCCTTGCTAACTTAAAATTTACATGTTCTTTTTGTGGTAGCCTTCATATTTTAAATTTAATTTTTTTTAGTCAAAGCTTTACTTCAGGTAAAACATATGCAAAAAAAGTACCTCCCTTACAAAAATATATCTAAGAAAATTACCAAAGCTAGAGTCTTAAACTTGAAACAAATTTTCATTGAGTTGATTTTTTAAAGCTCTCTCTCTGTCTCTTATATTTTAGATACCCAAATTCTAGTAACTTTGTCCGTAACCAAATTTTCAATCAAGTTTTTCTTTCTATAAGTTAATTTCTCTAGCAACTGAGTTGTTATGATGAAGATTTTGGGGGCATCTATTGTGACAAAGAACATTTAAAAATGATAGAAAGATAAAGGAGTTAGGAATTCAAGTTAAAAAAGAAAATAAGTAATGGGAAAAAGTATTTTTTAAATCCCTAAAGTTTAGAGTCATTGTCAATTTTGTCCCTAAACTTTAAATTTGTTGTCAATTTAATCTCAATTTCTAATGCTGTTCATTTGTCATGTCAACAAGAGTTTCAATTAAAATTTCACTTCATGTATACAAATTTCTTTAGTGCAATAAATGGCTAAGGTTTGGGAAAAAATTGATAGAATTTGAAAGTTTAGGGATAAAATTAACAGTAAAAAAAGTTTAAAGAAGAAATTAAAAATTAACCCAAAATTTGGGAACATAAACTTTTTCCTAGAAATAAAAAAACATTGAGAAGAGAATAAGAAACTAAAATAATATTTCACTACTTATTTTTATTTTAAAATATAATTAAAAAATTAATTTTTATTTTATATTAAAAATTAAGGTAAAATGAATGTAACCTCATTAAATTATAAATCATGCAAATAACTCCCCGTAATTATAAATTTGACATAAATATCTCAATATTTTACAATTCATGCAAGAAAAATCTTTCATTAATTTTTCCATTCAAAACTCTAATGAAAAATAGATACATCATATTAGTTGAGAGATATTTTTTTTGCACAACACCTAGGGTGTGTTTGGGAAGGTAAAAAAATGAAGGGAAATGGAAGGGAATAAGATAACATTCTCTTAGTTATAAAGTTCAATGATTTTTTTTACACAACGTCTAAAGTTTAAGATGATTTCATGCGTCTTTGCCTTGTATGTGAAGCTTTGTATGAAATGTCACTATTTTATTTGAGTTTTGGAGAAAAAAAATGGAACTAAGAGTTTTCACGAGTTGATTTGGTTCGAGTTAAAAATACTAACATATGACGAGAGTTATATTAGGTTCTAAAAAATTTATCATAGAACTCAAACCAACCTAGCCCATACTTGTACAGATTGGTTTGAGTTAGACTGGCGGGTTGAATTTAAAAATATATATATTTGCATTTAATTTTTTAAAAAATATATAAATCGTAGAGATAAAAAAGGAAATGATTATTTTTTATCAAAATCATATGTTTCTCTCATCTACAAATAGTAAAGTAAATTAACATGAAAATAATGTCAAGATGATGTTTTATTTGCATAAACCATTTTGAATTATGATATGTTCAATTTATTTTATCTTTTTTTCACATTGTGCAAAAATGTGATTGGATGGGCTTAAATAGTAAATGTAAAAAAAAAAAAGCACTCAAAATGCCTTAATATCAATGCTTAAGAAATATTTTCTTTTAAAAAAATCATTGCTTTGGGTTAGAGAAATAATGGGAAGGTAAAAATGGTAAAAATGAAGGGAAGACAAAAAGATAAACTTCTCTTAGTTATAAATTTTAATGAAATTTTTTGCACAACAACTAAAGTTTAAGAGGATTTGCTCTGCATTGCCTTAAAATTGTGGCTTGATGTTTATGAAATGTTACTATTTTTAATAGAGTTTTAGATTAAAAAAAAATGAAACTAGGGATATAAGCGAGTTAGGTTTGAACCAATTAACATATAACAGATCATATTGAATTCTAAGAAATTTATCATAGAACATAAACCAAGCCAACCTGTTATTGTATAAGTTTAAATAAATAAATAAACTTGCATTTATTTTTTTAAAATGATTTAAAAATGTATATAAATCATAATATGAAAAAGGAATGAACATTTCTTATTTATAAGTAATAAGATAAATTAATATAAAAATTATATCATTTTTTATTTACAAGTAATAAAATAAATTAACATGAAAATTATATCAAAATGATATCTAATTTTCATACATTAGTTTGAATTATGATACTTTCAATTTTTTTATTTTTTTATTTGTGCAAAAAAGTGATTGAAGAAGGTTAAATGGTAAATGTAAAAAATTTTGAAAAAGTACTCAAAAAACATAATATAAATGTTTAAGAATTTTTTTTTTAAAAAATGCTCCTTCATATTTGAAAAATAATAAGAAGTTATTTAGCTTTTTATATTGTAAATTTTTATTATCTTTACTTTCTGTTTTATCTCTCCTCACATAACATAATATAAATGTGCATTTTTTTCTTTAATTTTTAAAATATAATATAAAATAATAATTATTATAATTTTAAAATAATAAATTAAATAATAATTATTTATTTAATATACTCATCTCCTATAATTTCTCATTAAAATACTTTAAAAAATAATTTCTTCTACTTAAAAACGATAACTTCTTCACACATACACACACACATATATATATATATATATAATATTCAAAATTTCAATAGATTATACATTTAAAAAAATATAATTTTTTTCCTTTTTTAATTTATAACAATATCAATAATTAATATTAAATTTTATATTTAATATAATAAAAATAATTTTAAAATTTTAATTAAAAATAAATATTTCTTATCTTTTTTGCTAAAAAATTTGAATTCAAAATTCATCCATATATCAATTTTGGGGCAATGCTAATTAGTCAATATAAATGACTTTAAATTAATATGTTGAAAAAAGTAGAGTAATTATAGAAAAAATCTTGTAAAAATGTTATGAAAGATTAGTTTATAGTAAAAATGTCTTGAAAGGATGCAGAAACAAAAGGAAAAAAATTGTCAAATGTCAATGCATAAATAAATGGTTAAAGAGTAAATTAACAAAAAATACTTTTAAAAGTAACAATTCCAAAAAATGACACATGGTAAGGATGATTTTTTTAAAAAAATAAGTTATCAAATGTCAATGAATTAAATAAAAAGTTAAAAGATAAATTGATAAAAAAATTTCAAAAGTAATAATTTCAAAATAAGAAACGTGACAAATGTGGTTCTTCCTTTATTAATATATAGATATATATAAAATAAAATATACAATGAAATATGTGATGCATAGAAAAGAGAGAGAAAAAATAAATATCATGAAAAGTTAGACTTAGAGTATAATAATAAAAAGTTAAATAACTTCTTATTATTTAATTTATTATTTTAAAATCTAATAATTATTTATATTATAATATATCTAAGATTTTTTTATTATTAGTCTCAAAAATTATTTATTATATAATATAAATATAAAATAAAATATATAATGTGAAGAAAGAAGATAAAAAAAATAAACATAGTAGAAAGTTAGACTTAGAATAAAATAATGAAGAATAAAATAATTTTAATTTATTATTTTAAAATTTAATAATTATTATTTTATATTATATTTTTAAAATTTTTTTTTAAAAAAAACCATCCACTTTTGTCCATACCAAGCCTATTGATATATCCATTTAGTGCATCCGAGAAAGAAGGCTAACCATTACCAATTTCCCACCATTAGCTCCTCCATGTCAGCATAAATCACATTTTCAAAGCTCAAACTTCGCCATGTGACAAAACTTTTGGAACCTAGAAAGGCCTATAAATAACTGCCCATGCTATACTATCTCAGCTCTCTGTCACCAAACATCCTTTGCTACTTTCTCAGCATTCACAATCCACAAACACCATATTCACTGTGACAGACGAAAATAATTATTTCTCCCAAGTCTGAATCTGCATTTCCTTTTCTTGTACCCATTAATGGATTATGTGTTTCTTGATATTGGCTGACTTTCTACCAGCTGTTTCTGGGCGGGAATTCAGCATTTCTAAGACTCCTAGCATAAGTATAAAGCTCGTTTTGTTTATTTTGTTACATATATAAGATGAAGAAAGCTGATATATATATATATATATATATATATTTCCTTTTCCTCTTCAATTGCAATCAGGTGTTTGGGGCCAGCTTGCGTGAATAAGATCGTATTGCTGATATACATATATATATATATATATATTCTGAACTATTCTACAAAATTTGCTTGGTTTTATTTCTTTTTTAAAAAAGAAGAAGAAAACAATCACATTTGATTTGCTTGAATAGGTGAAGATTATCAGGAGGTCCGTGATTGAAGAATTAGAATAAAAAAAGCCTGAATTCCCCTAATGAGCTAGGTCAAATTTGGTTGAGTTAGGATGTTGAATGAAGAGTGAATTATGGATCGTCTATGTGAATTTTGTGGAGTAGTAAGAGCTGTGGTGTTCTGCAAATCAGATTCTGCGCGTCTCTGCTTGAACTGCGATCGTTGTGTACACTCTGCTAATTCATTGTCTTGCAGGCATCATCGTTCACTTTTATGCGACAAATGCTATTCCCAACCAGCGATTGTCTACTGCAGGGATGATAAAATGTCTCTATGTCAAGGTTGTGACTATAATCGAAATGGGTGTTCGGGATCGGGACATAGGCGTATGGCGTTGGATTGTTACACAGGTTGTCCCTCTTTCACTGAGATGTCTAGGCTATGGCCCTTTGCTCTTGATGCTACTCCTTCTTCTTCAGGTAGTGGTTTAGATAGTGGTTGGGGATCGTTTAGTACTTTGCCTAAAGACGGCAGCAAGTGTTTGGAGCAGCCAGATAATAATGAAATAGATTCTTGTGCTAACTATGAACCTTGGATGCCTCAATCTTCTATTCTTCAACCAAATTCAAATTTCATGCCCTACTCTAGAGATCAGCTACTTTTCTTCCCTCAAGACTCAAACCCGCCCAAGGTATTTCCTTCTATTGTTTTGTGCTGGTTATAATTAACACGTACAATTTAGTTTCAATGATATCTGACATATAATTAATGTATTCCATTATTTCACAGAGCAAGAAGCACTATATGTTCAGTCCTCCTATACATAATGTGTTTTCCTCCTTAACCAAAGCTGATCCATGTTTATTTTATCTCAAAACTCATGAGATGCAGGGATGTCCTAATTCCAAGGATATTAAAATTCATGATGGTGATGGTCTCTGTGAAGGTCTAAACTTCGAAAATGTTCAATTAAACTTTGAAGGTAGTAATGAAATATTTGATTGCTCGCAAGATTCTACTAGCTACCAGCTTGAGGATGGAGGATTGGATTGTCTGTTAATGGAGAAAAACATATCAGTCAAAGAATCTAATGGCCTTATTCAGAATGCCATGGAGGTTGTCCTGCAATTTTAGTTTCCATATATTATTCATACAAGGCTTACTAGTGATTAGCGAAATTGCTTATCACCCATTTGATTGTTTTAGGCATCATCATCAATCCAACAAGATTGTGTGGGTTTTCAATCATCCAGTGGCGGTGAGTCAGGTACTGCGATGCAGCCGATGAACAGTAATGCAAGCTGTGTACTCATGAATCCTAGCTGCAACAGAAACATGAATATGGGATTTCCTCAGGGTCAAGTTCATTCAAGCATACCACTTTCATTACCCAATATCAAAGGTGAAAGTAGTGCTTCCGCTACTGATTTTCAGGACTGTGGGTTATCACCAGCACTGTTGACAGTTGATACGCCATGGGAATCAAAATTGGAGTCTACATGCCCACAAGCAAGGGATAAAGCTAAAATGAGATACAATGAGAAAAAGAAGAATCGAATGTAAGTGCCTTTGGGTTTGTATATATTATGGTATAAATGTTATGGAGATCTCAAAACTGATACGCTCATTCACATAGCCTGTTACACATCTTAATTAGTGGTGCACGTGGACAAGGAAGTTTTCTAGCACTTAAAAAGTATGGTAGGCTTATTTCAATCTTTTTCAGGTCCAACTACAAATACCCAATAATTAAAATCATTTTCTGAACACAGAGAGAGCTTACATGACTAATTGCTATTCTACCATAATATGTACTCGTGCTACAGTTTGGCCCATGATTTGGAATCATTGTGCATTTCACTTTTGATTACTTCTACAGAGGATATTTTCTTTTTCTTTTGTTGGTTTGCTGATTTCTGATGTGCAGGTTTGGTAAACAAATAAGGTATGAGTCTCGCAAAGCAAGAGCTGATACTAGAAAACGCGTGAAAGGTAGATTTGTCAAAGCAGGAGAAGCATATGATTATGATCCTCTTGTGACAAGAGACTACTAAACGTATTATCATCAATCACTCACTTTTTTCCTAGCAAGATATGGTTCTGAATGATTAGGTAGCCATTGGAAGTTGTTAATACTCTGTTCGTTCCCAATTTTTAAGCAACAGAACTTTGTTCACCCTATGAATGTTGGAAGAACTGAATCCAGCTAGATAACTATTCAAACCTTGACTCCTAAGGAGATTGATGAGGATCTCTTGGAGCTTTTAACAGGTCACAAACAGAGAGCGTTAGTCTTTAGCAGAAAACAAGATGCAAAGAAGGGGCTGCATTTGAAACACTGCAGAAGAAGGGATTGCATTAAGCCAAGATATTGCATTTATTTATATGTAGGAAGTGTAAGAGTAACAGGAATGAAATATAGAGAGAATGAGGTTTGAACAGATTCCAATTGCATCAATATCAGTTTCAATTCAGGAAACAAACTAAGGGTAAGATAAATACCTATACCTATACATAAACAATCTTTTCTTTCTCTCTTTTTTTGAGTGGGAAAAATACATTTTACCCCCTCAACAAGGGTTTAGTTACAACTTTGGTACATTTAAAATGTAACGAAACAACCCCATGTTCTCTGAAAAGAAAAATGCAAAATATCTCCACATTAAATGAGACTAACAGTTCAAGTTTTTAGTATTTTCCGCAGAACAGTGGGTGTTTTCTTGTACTAAAGTTGTTTAATAACTTTAGTTCAGCGTGATAAAATGTATTTTCCCCTGTTTAATTATAAGGGATAATTCAACTGAAGACCTCTGCCCACATCGGTAATATCCAAGTGTTATCAAATAATTATCAGATACCTAAATCCTTCTATTTTACTCATTTGCTTCTGCTTTATGTCAAACTAGTTAAGACACTTCTTTGAATAAAGCCATAATCATGAAGATAGTATATATTTGTCGGTCTGTTAACATCTGGATTTCATTGTTCATTATATGCAGGTCTACGTAGTCTTTCATGAATTCAGAGGGTTGCTCATTGAGATTTATCCGAAGTCTGAACAGGTGAGATGTCTGAGTCGCTGGACCTTTGCATCACATGCAAACATCATATAGTAAAGAATCAAAGGGCAAGCAACTACAACCAACCACACATATTCTGATTTCAGTTTGTTCGTCCCTTGCTCCATGCTCTTAAGCCATGGTCCAAGGGCTGCAGATGCCACCTTTTGGCAACTCTTCATTTTTATTTATTTGTTTTTCAATTTCATCAGATTAGTGAGCTTGGTCAGTAGTTGATTGATTGAGAGAAAAATGGCTGTTTGCGTGCTGGAAACCAATTTCATTAATTGAGTTGTGCATAACTGGAGCTAACAAGTGCCTCTTTTACAGCCATTATACTGATTCATTTATCAGTATGTGTTGCATGTCTTTATAATTTCTCAACAGATTTGGTATTACTTTATTTTTGAATAATAGTACAAGCATTGCTTCTATGCCTTCAAGAGAAGTTTGTTGAAGTCAGCTTTGTGTTTCGCTGTTTTGGCATTGGATTAAAACAGTGCACTTGTGTTCCTTAGTTCTCCTTGGATCTCCTGGTATTTGACAACTTTTTTCCCTTTGATATTGATAGCAATTTCCCATTTGCAATAGTTCCATAAAGGCTTACCTGAGATGGTGTTCAATGAGCTCTATCAATCAAAAAGAAGAAACAGACCCAGAACAGAAGATCATGTAAAGAGAAAGACAGAAATTAAAGAAACATGTTATACTCTTAACGCATTCTTGAACAATTTCTGGGTGTGATGCTGTTCTGCAGGCACAATTCAGCCCAACTTACCATAGCAGGAAGAACGACTTCTACTGAGGCTCCAATGAGATATCGTCGAGTAAGGTTTTGGCATGTCTTGCAGAGGAAGCACCTAATGTGCCTGAGGGCCAAAAAATTGGCTTTATGAACCCATTTGTCACATTTTCTACATAAATACGCATCATCAGCTTGGCAATACAATGAAGCCTGTAATCCACACAGCTCACAATTTATTGAATCTCTGGTTGCGCCACGTGAAGCTACCTCTTCAAATAGGAAGCCCCTATGGAAACCAGAATGGTTATCATCTTCTCCACCTTTGCTCATTCTGAGAAGCTCTATATGTAAGCTTAGTTGCTTCCTGAATATATGGTATAGCTTGGTAGTTGAATAAATTAAAAGCTCTTTTTATATAATAAAATCGTCAGCACTATGAATCAGTAATCACATACAGGTGCAATGGACGAATTCTTCAGGACAAGGACATGAATGCCACTGCGTCACGAAAGCATCAATATTTATTTTATTCCCCATTGTCTTTTCCAATCATGCCAAAAGGGTCATTTTATTTTTAACAATTGAGTACAATCAAAGAAACCCCAAAACTAACGATGCATATTTTTGCAAGCCATAAGAGCAAAAGGTACTTGTCCACTAATTGTTCTTGAGGTTGATAGTTTACTCCACATGTATCGTTGAAACATGAGAGCTTCAGCCTATTACTTTCCACAAATGTGAACTGGTGACTCCTATAGAGCCAGTCAGATAAGACCGGGCATTAACTAAGTAATCAAATTATTGAACAGAGACAAAACACAAAAGTATTTTGTTTCTGATTTGGCAGTGTTGAGGAAACTGAATGCAATGATTAAAAGCGTTAATTAAAAAAATGAAAAAGGAAAATGGACGGGGAAAAAAGGGCAGGGAATAAGTTTATTATTCAACATGCCATTAAAAACTGAAAAAAAAAAAACTAATTTGGTACGCTTAAAATTTTTGAAGAAGGATAAGAAAAAAATTTTTAAAAAAAGAGTTTATTTTAAATAGATTATAGTCTAATGTTTTTTTATTTTTGTTATACTTTAAAAATTTTATCCCTTTCTTATTTTAAAAATTCAAATACATAACAAGGTTACCATTATTATTAGTTTAAAACTATAAGAAAAAAAAAGGGTATTAGTAATTGCCAATCAGTATTCAGTAGTCAGCACCTTATTTGATTGATTGTAAGTGGTATTTTCAAGTTAGATTCCGTATTGAGAGTTTTTCAATATTCTAAAACAAAATTGTCAAAAAAAGATTTTTTTTCTTACTAAAAAGACTGTTGAATATTACATATAAATATTTTTTAATAAAAATTTTAATTTTAATTTATTACATAAAAAATTAATTTTTTTTACTAGACTCAATCCTGTTAATAATAATATTATGTGTGGTGTAACTTTTTTTAATATAATTTTATAATAATCTTAATTTTTCATAAAATTTGGACTTAATCCTAAATCAGAGGATTTTAATTTTCCCATCTTATCTTCTTCTTACATTTATTTTAAACACACCTTTTACTAATTGCTATTTACTTCAGGGAACTGAATTGCTTGGGCAAATGATTTCTTGTAGATGTAACAAAAATGAAATTTAATTTAATAATTGGTCTAACAACCGTTCCATATGTATATTTAAAATGTTAAGTATTTGCTTAGCTAAATTAGCAAAATTCAAATGAATAACAAAAGGTTCATGATAAAGACTAAATAATTTTTTTAAAAAAATTATAAAAACTAAATAATAAAATTTTAAATCATATGAAGCAAATTAAAATTTGAATAGAACTATAAAAATAAAAGAATAATTTAACAAAAAATATACAAAAATTGAAAATTTAGCTCACAAATTTTTGACTTAAAATTTTAAATTTAATTCAATCATAATTTAAAAATAACTTATATAAATTCTATTAAAAAATAAATTAAATTATATATCAAAATATTAATAAATATAATATTGAATATTCAATACTACTTGGCAAGTTCTTTTCGCTACTATCACGCCTATATCTCTGTTACTTTTTTGTATGTACAAGTTATTGCCAGAAATTTCAGACTTGTCCAGGATCCAAGGGCCTCAAACACACTCGCACGTGCTCAGTCTCATCTCACCTCACACACCCAGCATTAGGTTTCCACAATTACACGCTGCGCGTCCTTTCTCCGCTTGGATACTCTTTCTTTGTAGTACTCAAGAAAACTTCATCAAAATAGATGCTTCAACGTTAAATTCAGTTTAATGAATTTATGTTTATAAACAGATTTATTTGTACAAATTTTTAAGTATATACATTATATGTTTTATTTTTTTATTTGATAATATTTAATTAATTTTTTATTTTATATTACTAAATTTATATATTATAAAAAAATCAAAAATTAATTAATATTATTAACAAAAATACAAATGAGATAAATCTAAGGATTGCAATGGGGTAAGTGGGGATGGGGACGGTCTCCCCGCTCCCTGTCTCACATCTATCATTGCCTTCCATATTTTTATTTTTTATAAAAATTTAAAGATTATCAAAATTTTTATAAAAAATTTAAATATTAATAATAATTTATTAAAATAATAATATATATTTTTAAAAAATATATATAATATTAATGAAAAATATTTAATTTTATTGAGCTAATAACAATTTATTATAATTTTAAAATTTTAAAATAAAATAAAGAGTTATAAAAAATAATTTTAAAAAAATTTATTATTTTTTATAGTTACTTATTTTTTAAAATTTTTTAATTAAAAAATAAAAAAATTATAAAAGTAGACGTTTGTGTGTGTGTCTATATATATATATATATATATATATATATATTTTAAAAAATATTTATATAAATTTGTTGAGACAAGGACCTCACTGCCCATCAATATCCCCCACTCCTACGGTGGCAAGAAAAAGTTTTATATTTAAGTCTTTAAATAGAATAATTTTTGTAAAAATTTTTAATTTTAGAGAATTTTGTTATCTTGAAATAATACAATAAATATATCTAAGAATTTTTTTAAAAAAAATTAGGTATAAATTTTTTTTTCATCAAATTTTTTTAATTAAAAATTAACACATATATTTTATACAATTTTTTTTTTTTAAAAATGTTGATATATTTTATTTTAGTATAAAATATTTTTATTTCTCCCGTTATGCGGCAGTAAAATAAAAAAAATACTTGTTCCCAGAAAAAAAGCTACACGTGGCGGGTCAACGTGTACATTTATACGGCCCCCAGCCCGTCAAATCGCCACTCTATATAGTTGAAAGTTGAAATTGTTAAAAGGTACCAGAAACGCAGAAACAAGAGAACTCTCTGCAGAATCAAATCACATTCCATTTCCTCGTTAACATGCAGTTTTTTCACAATCTCTCCAAAACCCAATCTCTTATCAACTTCTTTTTAGTCGCCTCCTCATTTTTTGCGCTCTTTTTTCTTCTTGTATCGCTACTACTTCTACGCACTTCTAATCCAGTCCACCTACAGTACTCTTCATCGCTACATTTGTCTACCCCGACCACTCTTGATCACATCGTTTTTGGTATTTCTTCATCCGTTAATTCATGGCCTAATCGGAAGGATCTACTCAGGCTATGGTGGAAACCTGGTCAAACGCGAGGATGTGTGTTCGTCGATAGCCTTACTCCTCATGAGGTCCATCCCCGTGCCATCAACGACACTACTACTTCTTTCTCTCTCCCTTCTCTCTGCGTCTCTGAAGACATTTCGCGTTTCCGTTACACTTACCGCGGTGGTCTCCGATCGGCGATTCGGATTGCGCGAGTTGTTGTAGAGAGCGTGGCCCTGAATGTGAATCGTTCTGATCATGTGAGATGGTATGTGTTTGGGGACGATGACACCGTTTTCTTTCCGGAGAATTTGTTGAAGACTCTGTCCAAATTTGATCATGGGCTCTGGTACTATCTGGGCACGCATTCTGAGATTTATGAGCAGAATCGCGTGCATGGTTTTGGAATGGGTTTTGGTGGAGCAGGCTTCGCTATTAGTTCCTCTCTGGCACAAGTTTTGGCCAAGGTTTTTGATTCCTGTATAGAGAGATATCCTCATCTCTACGGAAGTGATCAAAGGATCTTCTCTTGCATAACAGAGCTCGGTGTGGGATTAACAAATGAACCCGGTTTTCATCAGGTAATTAATTATTTATTCATTCATTTCAAAGTGCTTAATTAAGCTTTACCACTAATTTGTGGGCTTCAATAACCATGATTGTAATAACAATGTCATCCCATTTTTAATTTCATTTTTTTAATCCTTATTAAATCTTTGTTGGTAAGTTGTCATATTCCACTAGCATAAATAAATAGGTATCATCTTAATATTTTAAATATGTATAATTTATGAGGTGTATCCCCTGTTATACATACTAATGAATATAATTCTAAGCTAAAATGTATATTAATTTTTTAAATTATAAGTCATGTGTAAACAATCTATTAATTATAAAAATAAATTTAAAATTGCCGCAAACTCAAATTTTTGTAAGTTATGTAAAATTTTATTTGTTAATTTTTTTATTTAAAACCTTAATAGATGACCAAATCATCAAATTATTTAAAGAATATTTTTCAATACAAAAAAAGTTTTCCTAAAATTTAGGAGGCTATTTTATTTTTTAATATAATTTAATTTTGTTGACATATTAATATTTCATTACTATTTTAGATAAAAAAAATTATTGGATTGTGTTTTTTACACAAATTATGAAATATGAAAATTATAGATCAACTTTTATAATTGAGTAAAATTATATACAGGTAACCTATAATTTAGAGTTTTTTCTTTGACATTTTAGCCTTAATTCTAGTATCTATTTTAACCTATTTTGTTGGCATAAATTATAAGTATTCAAAATATCAAAAAAAATTTACTTATTACACTTTTAAGGTATTTGTTAAGAGATAGTTTTTGTTATTCTCTTTTCAGAAAAAAAAAATGAAAATGACAAACAGGGATTAAATTAAAGATTTATAGGCATTCCATCACAAACTTCTACATTATAACAACTAAAATGAAAATTGGATAATTTAAGCCTAACTTGTGTCCCCACTCAGCCCACCTTTTATCCTGCTCATAAATCCTGTGTTTCACTTGTTATAAAATCAAATCAGGTTGATTTGCGAGGAAATTTGTTTGGCCTATTGGCTGCACATCCGGTGACTCCATTGTTATCCCTACATCACTTGGATCACATAGATCCAGTCTTTCCCAACATGACAAGCACACAAGCTCTACAGCATTTATTCAAAGCCGTTAATGTTGATTCCCAGAGGATTTTGCAACACACAGTTTGCTATGACAGATGGTTTTCATGGACTGTTTCAGTGTCATGGGGTTATGCTGTGCAGGTGTTCCCGAACCACATCTTTCTTCCAGAAGTTCTGAACGTGCAAAAAACGTTCATGCAGTGGAAGAAGGGAAATGAATTGTCAGGAGTGTATACTTTTAACACTAAAGAACTTGATCCTGATCCATGTAGAAGACCCACCATTTTCTATTTTGACAGTGTGTATTCTGGTAAGGAAGGCATCGTTAGCTATTATAAGAAATTCTTTCAGAATTGCTCATACAACGCAGCATCACCCAGGAAGCTGGAAAACATAAAAGTTTTTACCAATAAACTCGACCTTGACATCAAACAGGTATTATGTTGCGGATACTATATATCTCTTCAGGGATACATAGTTACAATATAATTTATATGACGATGACTTAACATGATTTTTTTCTTTTTTAATTTTTTTGGTATTCAGTTGCAGGCTCCGAGAAGACACTGTTGTGAAGTATTGCGCTCCAGTGGTCGTGACTTAATGGAAATTGCAATTAGAGAATGTAAAGACGAAGAATTGATTTATATGCACTGACAGAAGCACATGATTGTTAGATATCATTTCTTTTAAAGGCATCATCGTCAATCCAAAATTCCAACTTTTGCAAATGCAGGTAGAGTTTAAGCTTATAGAATGCTCACCCTCCTTCAGATTTAAAAAAAAAATTATAGAAACCAGGAAAAGAAGAGAAAGAAAAGATTTTGGATAATTTATATTTGAAAAATAAAGTATTTTTTTACATTTAAAAAAAATAAAAAAATAAAAAATCTATACTAATAAAAACTTATTTGAATAGATTAAAAATTAAATATTTTTTTTAAATATAAATAAATATATTATTTTTTAAATATAGAGAATTAGAAACAAAAGAAAAGGGAGGGGAGAGAGCATGGGGGAATGCTTTAATTAATTGGATGATTTTTATTTTTATTTATTCTTAAACTTACTTAAAGATTCAGCAAATGCAGCTGTTAGCGTGAATACTGATTTATGTCTAGCACATTACCAGCTTTGCGTAGCACGTGAGACAACTTGTGAGTTACTGCAAGCGAGCTTGTGATTTTTTTTTTCCAATGTCCAAGAACGCTTGCTATAAATTAGCAGTCGAGTAGAAGGTTCCTTTTCTCTAGATAAATAAGAACATGCTTGCACCCATAATCTGCCTAACATTACGATTAAACACTAAAAAAAACCTTAAAATATACGCCACAAGCAGGGCTCTTTTAACTTACATGGGCTCTGATATTTTCTTTAAACTCATTTAAATAACTAACTAAAAATGAAAGAATTACTGCATTATTGACCAAGTAATACCGCGTATGTGCGTAGATCAGTTCTTAATTCAAATTAATAAGATAAAATATTCCAGGCATACTTTGGCGCATTGTCAACAAAACCCTGGTATTTAAAATCTATGGATTATTTTACACGGTATCTTGTTCATGGGTAGGAGTGAGCAAATTGAAAACAAAACAAACTCAATTGAATCGATTCAAATTGATTCGACCAAAACTAATTATTGGATTGGATGAATTAGATAAAATTTTGTTAAAATTGAGTGGTTCAGACTTCAATTTTTATCTGAACTCCAATCGATTAAATTAATATATTATTTACTTATCTATTTATTATATTTTATATTTTTGGATTATAATGTTGGATTATGTTGAATTTTACTTTTTTATACTTGTTTTAGAATTATTTTAAAGTAATTTTAATGTAAATTTATGGTTATAAAAACTTATTTTTGTAGTTAAAATTAAAAAATAATTAAAGTTAAATTTTTTCTTAATTTATAAAATTTTTTTATTAAAAATTAATTAACCGATACAATTCAAACTAATTATAGTTGATTTAGATTAGATCCATTGACCTTAAAACACTAAATTAATTAAGTAATTTTTTCAGTCATTTAATATAATCAATTTGGTTAATCAAATTATTAAAATTGATCAAAATTAAACGGATGCTCACATCTATTCATGGGATACCTGTGCTTATGCTTAGGTCTTTTGGGTGATGAATATGACTGAAAATTCAGACTTTTCATGGAAGAAAGACTTATTGACATCTGTATGTTAACCTGAATTCTTTTCATTTTGAAATAATAAACAACCATTATTCCTCACAGTTAAAAAAACTTAATATAACTTTCAACTTGACCATCTCAAATATGCCGGCCATACACATTAAGGGGTTGATAGTATTATATAGATTGCTTAAACTAAAATACCGCTTGATTAATTTCTCACCCCTTCCGGTGTGACATCTAGGTTTGTGTTTTAAACTAAAATATTGAGTTTTTGGTTTTCATCATTGGAGCCTTGCGGATGTTAGGCTATCAAAAGTCAAAACTAAAGTGAAAAAACTAATCAACAATGACCATATCTGAACGAACCAGACATGCTCGGCCTGAAACTGACCTTGGACTTTTGTTGCTCCAACTGCATCTTTATTACTATCTACTCTCAGAATGTTGCACTTGCCGAGAACTATCCCCAAAATTTATTGCTTCATACTTCTTATGTTATCTCTACTGCTTAACAATTCTAGCTTCCAAGTCACATAATGGCATCTTTTTCCTTCAGTTCTCTGCATCTTATCCTCTTTTTATCTCTCTTTAAGTTTTACGCTCATACCAAAGCTCAAGTTGATAATTTTACCTTGCCCATCTGCAGTACTGCAAACAATTATACACATGGATCTGTGTATGAACGAAATTTAAACCTCACACTTTCCTCCCTAGTTTCCAAAGTTTCTCAAAATGGATTTTCAAATGTTTCTGTGGGTCAGAATCAGAACGCGGTTTATGGTCGCTTACAGTGTAGAGGTGATGTCTCTAACGAATATTGTGAAGCTTGTGCCAAAACTGCAGCAACAGCGATCAGGAAATTCTGTCCCAACCTGAAGGAAGCTTCCCTTGTTTTTGCTGATTGCACTTTACAGTATTCTTACCAGCCTTTCTCCGCTGAGGCAGATAGCATTCCAAATCAACAGTTTTATAATGTGGAAAATGCAAGTGATCCAGTTCGTTTTGATCGACTGGTGGTAAACTTGCTGGAAAACCTAACAGAAGAAGCTGCTTCAAGTTCTTCCAAACTAGCCACTCGGAGCACCGACTTCACAAGTCTTGTGAAGATCAATGCTATGGCACAGTGCATAGGAGACTCAGCAGAAAGCAGCTGCTTGACTTGCCTCAAATATTTAACAAGTCAAATTCCAGTTTGTTGTGGTGGAAAAGTGGGTGGACGAATTATAGCCGTGGGTTGCAATCTTCGATATGAAATTTACACATTCCTTCCTTCGCCATCATCTCCTCCTCCTGCAGACTTAGCATTTTCTCCATCTCCTTCTCCTCAGTTGTCAGGAACCAATCCAGATAGTACTGAACTAACTAATACAACAGGTCATTCTGTTAATGTTTAATGTTCATGCTCTATCAATCTTATTGATTTCTTGAGGCATAATTTTTTTTCTACATAAGACTAGACAGAAAATGAAAAAACTGATTTTTTTTGCTAGTATGGATCTAAGGATTGTTATATGACATGGGGTTCATAGTAACTACGGATTTAAGAAAACTAGATGTTTGTCTGCTCTAAAGTGCATTTAGCTTATGGCATACAGCATAATAGATTAAAACAGAACTGTTTTGTTTTCAGTCATCTTATGATTGAAGCATTGTAGTGTCTCCTTCAACACTGCATCATTTTAGCCATATTAGTTTTCCAAAACTTTAGACAGAGCTAATCACTCATCAGTATTCACTGGTAGTATCTTATAGATATTCCCAATCTTCAATATAGTGTATCAGTTATGAAGGTTGGCTATTTAATTCTATTGAGCTGATTCTTTTACAGTGCAAATGTTACACTTCCCTTTGTAAAAACACAATCTAATCATGTCATTTCTGTGCAGGAAAAGAAAGCTCTTCAAAAAAGATTGCTATTGTGGTCGTTCCTGTAGCTGTAGCTTCAATAATGATCTTTGTTATAAGTGGTTGCTTATTATGGAGAAATTCAAAGAAAAAAAGATATGGTAATTGATAATTCCAATATTTAGATTTGGTTATTTACATACCTGCAAATTCCTATCTCTAAATTTCTGTTAGCATGCAGTGGATACACTCTTTTATGTATAAATATTTTGATAGGACTTCAACATTCTAAGCAAATCTGAAGTCACTATATTGGATTTTTTTCGCCAGATAGTTTTTACATTGAAGATGAGAGAAGCCTTGATTCTCCTTTGATTAGTTTAGCTACACTTAAATTGGCCACAAAGAATTTCTCAGATGCAAATAAAATTGGACAAGGTGGTTTTGGTCCAGTCTACAAGGTACAAAATGTTTCAATATAACTAATCTACTCAGTCCACACAACAATGTTTAAACAATATATTGAAGCTACTCCTGCGTACCTTCAGGGTAAATTACCAGATGGAAGGAAAATAGCAGTTAAAAGACTTTCAAGTACCTCAGGGCAAGGTCTTTCTGAACTAAAAACAGAGGTGATGCTGGTTGCTAAGCTGCTACACAGGAATTTGGTTAAACTATTGGGCTTCTGCCTAGAAGATAAAGAAAAGCTGCTTGTCTATGAATACCTTCCTAATGGTAGCTTGGACAAAATTTTGTTTGGTGTGTATCACATTCTTATCTTAGTATTTTGGACAATGCCTATTGAACTTCCTCTAGTTGTTAACGATTAAGTATGGACCTCAAACTTATTTCTAATAGATCAAAACAAAAAATTGGAGCTAGAATGGGAAAAGAGGTACAACATCATAGTTGGAATTGCCCAAGGGCTACTTTATCTTCATGAAGATTCTCAGCTTAGGATTATTCATCGAGATTTAAAAGCGAGCAACATACTTTTGGATGAACAAATGAATCCAAAAATCTCAGATTTTGGTTTAGCAAGACTATTTCATGGAAGCATGACTCACGCGAACACCAATCGGATTGCTGGCACTTAGTAAGTATGCAATTTCCATATTATTCTTGTTTTTTAAGCGTAATGTCACAAGTTGAAATCTTAGCTATGTCAATTTCTTAGGGTCAGGCTTGCTTTTATCTTACATGCTCAATTTTGTGCAATTGTAATTTCTTTCTGTGTTCTTATTTTTGGTGCATAAAGTGGATATATGGCGCCAGAATACGTGAAGAGTGGAAAGTTCTCAACTAAATCCGATGTCTATAGCTTTGGTATTTTACTTTTGGAAATATTGGCAGGCCGAAAAAATTCTATTTTTGGTAATTCAGTTAATCTTCAGAGTTATGTAAGTATTGGAAACTCCAAAATCACATTAATTGTTTCTTGAAATCTATAAATATGAATAGACTAATTCTTCAAAAATGATGAACTTGACACAGGCATGGCAACATTGGGCTAATGGAACAGCTTTGGAGATAATGGATCCAGCACTTGTTGATCAGTGGCCAAGATATGAAGCTTTGAAATGCATCAAGATTGGGTTATTATGTGTTCAAGATGCTGCCACTGATAGACCAACAATGTCAGACATCGTTATGATGCTTAACAGTTACACAACAGCATCCCCTGAACCCTCACGACCAGCATTTTATGTCCCAAAGGAAGGATCCTCAGATTTGACAATGGAAAATCCAAGTGCATCTCAGTCTACTCAATCTATGACGGAGTTGTTGCAACATTATTCTCTGAACGAGGTTACCGTTAGTGAAATAGATCCTCGCTAATTAAGAAAATCCATTGTTCTAAATTGTACTCGAGTACTATATGAAACTCAAGTCAGAAAGTGGAGATTGAATAAACATATTCCGCTAAGAATTAGATTTATATATAATTGATTATATTCTTTATTAGTAATTTTTTTTTATTAAAATAAAATATACAAAAAAATTTTTAAAAAAAAATGAGAGATAAATTATATAAATCATATAATCTTTGATTAAAAAATCAAATAACAAAAATATAAAATCTATGGACCTATTTGATAGTTATTCTATTCTTTTATTTTTTAGAATTATTTTATAAAATTAATTTTAAAAATTCATACTAATATTATTTTTATGTATTTATATACATACTATTAATAAAAAAATTATTTTTTGTGTTTCTTTTGTTTTAAAAAAATAAAATTTAGAATATCTTTTAATTTTTTTGTATT
The DNA here is from genome assembly GCA_031216115.1 of Senna siamea. Lineage (NCBI taxonomy): Eukaryota > Viridiplantae > Streptophyta > Magnoliopsida > Fabales > Fabaceae > Senna > Senna siamea. The sequence continues at coordinate 20,795,250 of CM062356.1, forward strand.
TTTTATTCTCAAAATATATTTTATTTTTTTATTTTTTGTTAAAAATAGTTATTTAGACAAATTTTTTATTTTTTTAATTTTAAAAACTGAAATTATTTTTTAAAATTTACAATCAAACAGACCCTACACCTAAGTTTTTTTTGTTTTATGTTAATGATTCTTTCCACTATAAATCTGAAATTATATATAATACTAAAAAGAAAGTTTAACTTCTTAAAAGTTGTATATTGTACATTATTTCTGTAGATGGATTAGATTTAGCAGAAAACTTTAACTGTTTACCATTAAATTCTTCAATAAATATTACATGTTAAAGTTATAATTTAAAAAAGTAAGACCAAATACTCAAATTATTATAATATAAATAGTCAATCATTGTAAAATCCATTTTGTTTAAGGATAAACAGCAATTGCTAACGCCAAATAATTGACCAATATTAATACCACGATTCTTCCTTTGGTCACCCAACCCCACACGTTTGCCGAATAATTTGACTTTCTTGCATCTCATTGGCCTAAATTAAAATAAAAGGATAAATAATGGTCGTGGTGGGCACATAATCGAAATGTTAATGCCGAGTCGGCCGATGCATGTTAATGGTTTTTCAGTTGAGGAAAAGATAATTAAAACAAGGATCAAAATTTGGGAATTTTATAATTAAAATTAAATAATTAAATTATACTCTTTTGATGTTACATATTGTTTGGCTAGTTGAAATGTGCCAACTTAGGATAAAGCGTCCATCTGTGGGGCGATCATAACCGTACCGCATAAAGTTAGCAAAATAAATCATGAAGGAAATTGTCTTTGTTCGAGACGAATTTCGCAATTTCTTAACCATGTCTGAGAGAAATAAAGAAAAGCTTTGGACTCGGTTATGCAGTCTGATCGTCTAAACAAATCAACACCATGTCAAAACCAACACATATATTCAATGTCAAGTTTTTTTATTTAATTTTAAATATAATAATAATAATAATAATAATAATAATAATAATAATAATAATAATAAAGAAATAAAAAGTTAAATAACTTCTATAACTCTTGTAACTCCTCTTCTTCTTTTTTTCTTTCTATATATTATTACATGATTTACAATTTAAGAGTTGAAAGACACAAAACAATCAAAACTATTATAATATAAGTAATGATTTTGTTTAATTAAATATTCTTTGCCCTAATGAAATGAGTAACATTCTTAACAAGCATGTGACATATTCTTAGTTCAAAAAGTCAAAAAATAAAGGATTTACTTATATAACATATTATTTATTTAAATTTTGATATTTAAAAAATTATATTTTTAAATTATTCAAAATACTAAAATATTATTTAAGAAACACACAAATTCTATTTTTTTTTCTTCTCCAATCTTCATTCACACATACTATGAAATTATAAATTAAAAATAAATAAATAAATTATATGTTAATTAAAGATATAGTTATTAAATTTAACTCTACAAATAATAATTTTAAATATTTTAATTTATTACGAATTAAAATTTAAACAATTATTATGTTATATAAGTATAGTTAAAGAAAGTAAAATATACTTTTTTAAGAATAAAACTAGAGATCTACAATTAATTAATTATTATAGAAGTTGTGATTGTTATAGGTAATTAACTATTGGTCGCGCTTCCTTGCTAAAGTTGATGAAGTACCGATTCTATCAACGCACGCAGTTCACTTTTGAAATTGTCTTTTAAAACTGGATATTAGAATGTTCAAACAGAAATTTTCAACCTTCGTAACTTTCCTCACTGCCAATTATTCATCTTATCTCTCTATAAATATATATAGAGAGGTTCTCTACCATGCACACAACCACAACCCTCAATCAAAAACAATCAAACTAAATCATCATAATTTGCTTTCAAATCCAAAATGTCTTCCTCATCAAACCTCTCCTCCATATTATTCCTCTTCCTAACCTTTGCTCTATTTCTCCAAGCTTGTTATGGAGCTGACCCTCTTTTCCATTTCTGTTCAAACTCTGCAAACTTCACCACTCACAGCCCTTATGAATCCAACTTGAAAGCCCTAATCAGCTTCCTTTCCTACAAAACCCCTCCAACAGGCTTTGCCATTGGCTCTGTGGGTCAATACCAAGACCAAAAAGCATATGGCCTCTCTCTTTGCCGTGGAGACGTCTCTTCATCTGACTGCAAGACTTGTGTCTCTGAGGCAACCACCGAAATCAGCAAACGCTGCCCATACAACAAAGGAGCCATAATATGGTACGACAACTGCTTGTTCAAGTACTTGGACACAGATTTCTTTGGCCACATTGACGAAACAAACAAGTTCTACATGTTGAACTTGAATAACGTCAGTGATCCTGCCACTTTCAATTACAAGACCAAGGAGTTGTTGAGCCAGCTTGCCAAGGAGGCTTCTGAGAACTCTAAGATGTTCGCAACAGGAGAGATGAAGCTTGGAGAGTCAAAGACACTTTATGGGTTGACACAGTGCACAAGAGACCTTTCTAGCGCTGATTGCAAGAAGTGTCTTGATGATGCAGTCAGTGAACTTCCAAATTGTTGTGATGGGAAAGAAGGAGGAAGAGTTGTTGGAGGAAGCTGCAACTTCAGATATGAGATTTACCCGTTTGTCAAAGAGTAGAGCCTGGAATCTCAGGGTTGTGAATAGCGTACGTGCATGCTCAGCAATATTAAAAATCACCTTTATATCTTTATAACAACAAATAAATAAAGTCGAAACATGAATAAATAAGAATAAGTGTCAACTGTATTTATGTACCACTATCTCTTTGTAATTTGTAGCATGCTTATGTGTTGTTGAATAAAATCTGTTCATCGTTCAATGTGTTTGTGGAAATTCCCAATTTATTATTGATGCGATTACCTAGAGAAGACTTTATTCAGCACACTTGAAAGGTGTTATCTTTACATTTTATTAACTACTACCAACTTTTAAACGTCGGTAATAAAAAAAAAAGTATATATTAACATTGATTTTTTATTAAAATTTTTTTAGATTTTGGATTCTCTAAATTTAAAAAATGATACATTTATTTAAAGTTAAAAAGAAATAAAAAAAACTCACACTAATATAAACTCAAATAGATTAAGACTAAATTTTTTTTTATTTCTCTTTAACTTTAGAAAAATGTACAATTTTTTAAATTTAACATATGTTTGTGAGAGAGAAAATAGAGAAAAAGAGAATAAAATTTAGTAATATTTTCTTTTTTTAATTTTTAAAATTTAAAAAAAAATTAAAAAATTTATATTAATTCTCTTTAACGCTCACTTTTTATTAATTTTAATTACTTCATATTAAAAAAAGTTTAAAAAATCTAAACAAAAAAAAATTATTACTTAATTAACGTTTCCTTCCTCCTCTTTCTTTTTTCCTTCAATTCTTCCTTTCTTCTTTTCCTTCTAATTTTCAAATGGACCCTTAAGAGGATCCGGACCCCTTTTTTGGATGCTTCATTATTATCATTATACATTAAATAAAAAAATGTTACTAACACTCTAAAAAAGACTTCACCAATGCAACCATTAATATTTGATGTGTGTGGGGAACTGGCTCAATTTTGCCACACCTGCTAATAAAATAAGATCACACTAGCATAGATACAAATTTACACCATAATATCTATCATTTTATACATATTTAATTAACAAATGTTTTATGTTAAATATTCAAAATTTGTCACGATTAACTTTCGAACAAATTAAAAAGTTAACATAAAAGAAGAGAGCTACAAGGGGGATCATCTAAAGTATTCCATTCTAGAAACTCCCGCAGCCTAAAGTATTCAATTTCTTAGTCGGCCGGTTTTATAAATATAATAACTTGAGGAAGATATTTATTATGTTACAATATGCATCAAGTATTGAAGTATTGATTATTCCACAATGTAGAAGTGATATATATAAATTGTAGAGCTTTGTGTACGTTATCAAAATATATATAGCAATGATGTGTCCCTAGCTGTTTGGTAAATTAAACTAAAGTTAAGGTAATTTTTTTTCTTAAAATAGGCGTGTTGTAATAACATATAATTCTTTTAGAAATGTTCGTAACGCAATTTCAAAAACTTTTCTTTTTAATTTTAAAAGAACCAATCGATTGAACAAATATTTTTGCAGACAAAGTACATAAAAAATAAGTTTAATATATTCAATTTTTATTTTTTGGACTAAATTTTTTTTAAAAAAATTCATGTTAATTATAACTTATTATTATTTTATGATTGTTGCTAGTCAAAAAATAAACCAAAAATGGGAGTTGAATTAGTTTTTTTTTTAAATAAGAACACTTTTAATTTGGTAAATTTTTAAAAGCAGCAGATTAAGTGTATGTTAAAAATTTTGTGACTATTAAATTGTTTCAAAAGTTTAATTTTTATCAGACATCTATACATAAAAGTTTTGAATGTAAAAAGGAAAAGTTGAAAATATCACACCAATGATTTATAAAAAATTAGATTAAAATTATGATTTTACATCTTTTTTCTAAGCACACAGTAAGGGAATTCTCTAATTAACAAATCATCAAAAGATATAACCTGATAACTTTCTTTCAAATGATCAGTATACGCTATTTTTATGCCACTATACATTTGACAACTCTTTAAAGGATCATCACACTTACTTTGACGCCCCTAAGTATCTAAACAATACTCCTAAAACATATACCAAAATACAGCCTAAGTAATTCACCAGAAATATTCTTTAGTAATCTTATTCAAGGAATCACCATCTATTGCTTCTATGTCAGTATACACCTAACAACTTTTATGAAGACTCAACACATATATTTTTATACCTCTAAATATATCTCAATGATAAAATCTAAAACCTCACTTAAACAACTTTAAATCAGCAATCCATTAATTTTAATTTAACCTAAATCTCTTAACCAACTATCATAAGTTCTCACCAAATACCTAAACAAAAGGACTAGGAGATGAAAAGAATTATAAACATAATAAAATCTCAACATGCATCTAACTCACAAAGAAGAAATAAATAATAAATCATTAATGAATAAATTTTAGAAGAATAGAAAGTGTTCTTATATAAATCTTTAATATACCCAACCACTTCACCTTTGAAAAAAGTATACACCAATATTTAACTTACCTTCTTTTTGCCCATTGGTATAAGCAATTAATGTTGGGAAATGTTGGTTGAGACCAAAGAAATAAATGTTGGATGCTTCTCTTAACATTCTTGAACAATTTGAAGTCCTTTTCTAAATTAGCCACCAATGCAAAGTATTAGGTTCCTATATTGATTTTGGTGGATGGTAGCAGTTCTTCTTTTGATCATCGGACACCTTAAAAAGTGGAGTAAAACTTATGCCTCTTTGTCCTGGAGTAGTGGATAATTGGTAACTTTTTTCTAAAGGATCAGTATATATTACTTTTATGCCATTATACACTTGACAACCATTTAAAAAATCAGTACATTTACTTTTACACCCCTAAGTATCTAAGGAAGACTTTCAAAACGTTCACCAAAATACCACTTGAGTAATTTACTAGAAATGCTCTTAGGTAACCCTACTCAAGGTATCAACATCCACTATTTTTATGTTAGTATACACTTGACAACCTTTATGAAAATTCAACACACATGATTTTATACCTATAAGTATATCTCAAGGATAAAGCCCAAAACCTCACCCAAACAACTTTAAATTAGCAATTCACTAATTTAAATCCAACTTAAATCTCTTAACCAACTATCATAAGTTTTCACCAAATATCTAGATAGAAGGAATAAAAGATGAAAAGAATTAAAGACATAATTATAAAAGCTCAACAAGCATCTAACTCACACAAAACAAATAAATAATAAATCATTAATGAATAAACTTTAAAAAGATAGGAAGTGTTCATATTTAAATCTTCAATATGACTAATTACTTCACCTTTGAATGAAGTATACACTAATATTTAACTTGCCTTTCTTTTTGCCCCTTGGAATAAGCAATTAATGTTGAGAAATGTTGGTCGAGACCAAGAAAATAAATGTTGGATGCTTCTCTTAACATTCTTGGAACCAATTTAAAGTCCTTTTCTAAATTAGCCACCAATGCATAAATAAATTACCATTTTTAAAAATTATTTATATAAATAATAAATTAAATAAATTTTTAAATAATATTTTTATAATATTTTAAAATCAAAATTTATTTAATTTTATAAAATTTTTTATTGAATTTTGAAAAAAATCTTAATAAATATTATTAACAGTTGTATTTTAAAAGGTTGTACCAGTTTTACTGAGAGTAGTAATGCATTATAGAAAAATAGAATTTGCATTAGTAGTTCAAAGGAAAAAGTAAGCATGAAAATAGGTTTGCATTAATTTTAATTTTAAAACTTAAATTAATTTAAATTTTAAAACTTAAATTTTATCTCTCTCTTATTTTTCTATCTTTCTTTCTTCAACCTTCTTACTTTTATCTCTTTGTTTGATTTTAACTTATTATATTTCTATGCATATTTCCCCACCTAAGAAAGTGAAAGAGAACAATAAGGAAAAGAAAGTGACGGGGAGAAAGGACAAAAACAATAGAAGAAAAAGAGAAAATAAAATATATGAGAGAATAGAAATTAGAAAGTGAAAGATCTCTATACATGTTTTTCCGTTAAGCTTACTTTTCTTAAAGATTATTGATACGAATTCTATTTTGTTTTTCATAATGCATTACTACTCTCATTAAAACTTGTACAACTTTTAAAATACAACTCTTAATAATATTTAAATTTAGTAAATCTTACAAAGGATTACTAATTCTTAACTTTTTGAGGAATCCATAATCAGTGATTGTGAATGACCCATTTTTTCAAATTCAAACAGCAGAAAAAGGAGAATATGGTGGTATAGATAAGTATGAGAGCAATGATATTGCTGCGCCGCAGATTATAGGTGATTACGCACTCGCTGTTTATATATGTTGATTATTGCAACCAAATATTCTAGAATACCATATATTACTCTAAATGATATATAGCTCATATATTCCTTCACTGTGCAACCACAAAAAGAGCTCAAACCAGCCCCTAATACAACCATAACACACAACATACCAAAATATATCCAGAAACCACAAAACAACGTGCAAAGAAAATAAAGATATATAATCAAACAATTGGGGAAGCTAGAATTCTCTGCCTTCACAGTGTAGATATAATATACATATGATAGAAAATAATAGAGTATAGAAATTAAATCCTTACAATAAATTTTATTGTAAAAATTTAATTTTTAACTGTCTTTTATTGTGTATATAAATATCATGGTAGAAATCTTCTTTGCCTACAATATCACTTTCACTGCTAATTTTCGTTTTACCCTTGCTGCCATCTGTCCTTTCCTGCTTCTAGAATAAACTTTCAGGCATTTCTTTTCTTCATTTTTGACAAACCCACATGTAGTATAACCTAGTATATGATAGTGATACGGGGAACATGTAATCCTCTTGAATCATCGTGATCTAGATTCTAGATTATCAATGTGTTGCTATAATTTTCTATACCTGATGATGTCATTAACATATATATATATATATATGTATGTATGTATAGTAAAGCGAAAATAATATATCTATCAATATTTTAAACATTATACATGTTTTTAATATGAACCCTAATATGGTACAATAGTTAATTACTAAACATTGGACAATTTTTTATTATAATTACATTAATTAAGTTCACAAAAATCAAATAAAATCTCTAAACATGATTATAAGTAATATTTTAGTACTGAATTTCTAAAAATAATATTCTACATTTAATAATTAATGTATTATATATGTGCCATTATATTTATAGTACACCACGCGAGTTTATAAAATTATCATTCTATACTTATAGATGCTTTCGAGTTAGTTCAAACAAAGAAACATTCTACACCAATGATAAATAAAAATACTTGCAATTAAAGAAGTTTGAATATTATTACAAAAAATTCTAACAAATTAAAGAAATATATCAATATTAAGTAGGGACATGCATGTTTTTTGCAATTTTAACAAGAATTAGACATATACAGTTGTTTAAATATTTGTTAACAAGTTTTTTAATTAAAATAAAATATATAAAAAAATTTTAAAGAAAACTTATCATAAAAAAATAAATTCTATAAATAATGCAAGTGTCAAGTTTTGAAGGTAGAATTTCATGACAAAAATATTAAAACTACACCTATTTTTTTATTGTTTGAGAGAGTGTGTGGAGTTTGATCATATCAATTAATACATATTCTAATGGCAAGAAGCAGCCGCTTTTGACATCGTCTGCCCTAACTGGCCTAACTAGAGATAGATATAATGGTCAAATGAAAATGTCAACCTTCTATACATTAACATTTTCTTCCAAATCTCGATGCTTATTTTTCTCTATAAATATATAGTGTCTGCGAATGCCATATGCATCTCATACACTCAAGAACCAAAACCATCAAACTCATTTATCAATATTCTTCCAAAACAAAATGCCTCCCTCAAATATCACTACCATTGCTCTATTGCTGTCCTTTGCTTTCCTTCTCCAAGCTTGTTATGGAGCAGACCCTCTTTTCCATTTCTGTTCAAACTCTGCAAACTTCACCACTCACAGCCCTTATGAATCCAATTTGAAAGCCCTCATCAGCTTCCTTTCCTACAAAACCCCTGCAACAGGCTTTGCCGTTGGCTCTGTGGGTCAATACCAAAACCAAAAAGCATATGGCCTCTCTCTTTGCCGTGGTGATGTCTCCTCATCAGACTGCAAAACTTGTGTCTCTGAGGCAACCACCGAAATCAGCAAACGCTGCCCATACAACAAAGGAGCTATAATATGGTACGACAACTGCTTGTTCAAGTACTTGGACTCAGATTTCTTTGGCTACATTGACGAAACAAACAAGTTCTACATGTGGAACTTGAATAACGTCAGTGATCCTGCCACTTTCAATTACAAGACCAAGGAGTTGTTGAGCCAGCTTGCCAAGGAGGCTTCTGAGAACTCTAAGATGTTCGCAACAGGAGAGATGAAGCTTGGAGAGTCAAAGACACTTTATGGGTTGACACAGTGCACAAGAGACCTTTCTAGCGTTGATTGCAAGAAGTGTCTTGATGATGCAGTTAGTGAACTTCCAAATTGTTGTGATGGGAAAGAAGGAGGAAGAGTTGTTGGAGGAAGCTGCAACTTCCGATACGAGATTTACCCATTCGTCAAACAATAGAACTTTGGAAGAAAAAGAAAAGAGGAATGTTTCTTGGCAATACAGATATAATAAACAATAATAAATTGAAGTTGTAGCAAATCTATATATATGTTATGTTACACATACTGTTGAATAAAAGTTGTTCACTTTTTTATTTAGAAGTTGATTGTTAATTTAGGAGATTCCGGATCAGGATCACTGCTTGAGTGAGGGGATATATTTTACTTGTTCTTGAGCTTATCCTCAAGTAAATTACCATACTCATGCAGCACTGTTCACTTAAAAAGAATAACCTTGTAATTAGTTGTAAATACAGTAATGTGATTCATTGCCAAGAGGAGGAATATTATTCACTGCAATTAGTTTGTTTATATATGTTATTTGGATTAAGAACTTTTTAACAAAGATATATATCACATGATATTACTATTTTACTCTATTTTTAATAAAAATAAATAGTAAAATAACAATGTCGTGTAATATTCTTTCGTAAAAGGATCTTATGTGTGTTATCAGTGCATTAATTTTATTTAAGTTGAATTTCTATATATGACACACTGATATTTTATGCCTTTCCTCCATTACTAGTGGCTCTACTTTGATCATCCCATTTTTTAGCCTCCAATATTTATCAGAACCTCTCTTTCTTGAATACCCACTCTTAGTAAGTTGACTTTATGATTGGTTGATTGCTTGTCCTCACCATGATGTTATGGATAGGGATGGTAACGGGCAGGTTAAGACGAGAAATGCCTCCCTGAAACTTTAAGTCTTTGTACTTATTTTTATCTCTCATTCTTATTCTTTGAGTGGAAAAAAAAAATTTTATCTTTATTTTTTACAAAAATTTAGAGATCGTTGAAATTCTTACAAGTACTTAAAGTATAATTTTTTTATAAAATATATATAAAAAAGATATTAATAAAAAATACTTGATTATATCAAGATAATAAAAAATAATTATAATTTTAGAGTTTTTAAATAATAAAGAGCCATAAAAAATAAATTTTAAAATTTTTATTATTTTTTAAAATTAATTATTTTTTTAAAATTTTTAATTAATAAATAATAAAATAAATTATAAGAGAAAATATTTAAATAAATATATATAAATTTAAAAATTATTTATGTAACTTGGAGAAAATTTTAAAAAAATTTGATAAAATGAAAATGTTTATATTTGACTCTCTAAATGAGACACAATATCCGCAAGGGTCTTGTGATTCCTAACCGCGGATACATATTCTGACATTTGAAGTCAACCTCCCTTGCCACTAGGCTACTAGCTAGCTAGCATTAGCCGCAAAATTTTACTTAAAAGTTGCCTCTCATGGGCACGGGCACTTCATACAATCATATATGTTCTTCCTTTTTTCTAGAAGCTAATTTGGATATTTGTAATCCTGGTCAGAGCTTTCCAAAGGAAGAGAATGAACTTGAACGAAATTATATCATCATCTAGACGTATGCATAATACAGGTATCAATAAGGAATTAAGGATTCAAAATATTCATATATATATTCTATTTTGGATCCTCTGCTTGGCGGTCTCTGCTGGCGCGTGCTGGGCTTTTTAGCGGCGGTTTTATCCGTCGCTAAAGTGTGTTTTAATATTATTGCAACGAATATTATTGATGCTACAACTTTTGTTTAAATAATTAATTTAACAAAAGTTATAGTCACAAAAATATTTGTTACAAAAAACTTTAGCAACGGAAAAAACCGCTGCTAAAACGCCCAACAGGCGCCCAGCGCCCAACAGAGAATCCGGACGCTATACATTCCATTTCAATCACCTTGAAATGATATGTGCCTCTGACATTAGAATCCGCTATCACACTGTTGGATCAAGAAAAATAAATAAATAAATGAAATTATTTAAATTTATGCAAATGACATATTTAACTGTGTATTTATTTATTATATATATAATATTGAAAAACTGTATGAATAACATTTCCCTTTTGTATGCTGTATGCCAAATAAAGATCACCCTAGACTATTTTGTAACCGACAAATTATTAGCATTAAATAAATTAAACATTCATCTTTGTATAAATAACAATACGAAGGATTCTATAGAATTTAGATCACTTTACAATACTGCATATATACGGTACAATAAGGGAGAGGAATGAAAAAAATAATAAATTGATACTTTTAATTTCTTCAAAATTTTCAGAAATCCTCACCATAATTGGTCTTTAGAGACTGTGAAAGTCTTCTCCAACTTATGTTTTCCACTTTTTTAAGTTGCTTTAATTAGTGAGAACAGAATTATTGTTATCATTGAATTCAGCATATATAATGGGAATTTAATAAGCTTGCCACTAGGTCAGCAATTTCAACTCCACACTTAACCAAAATATCACAAACTAGCTAGCTAGCTAGCTAGCTATACTCTACTTATAAGAATGAGTTCCATGTGAAGCTAGCAGAATCACATACATAATACAACACAATGTTTCCGTTTCCCATAAAACCCATCCTTCTCAGTCTCTTGGTACTCTGTCTTTCTTTCCATGCAGCCCATAGTGTGAGCCCCTTATTCCATTTCTGCTTTATCCCCGAAAACTACACCGCCAATAGCCCTTACGCCACCAACTTGAACCAATTGTTTAGCCTCTTGTACACCAAAGTGCCCCCAACTGGTTTTGGACTAGCCTCTGTTGGCCAAGGCATAGACCAAGCCAACGGCTTAGCCTTGTGTCGCGGCGATGTCACCACCACAAATTGCAAGTCCTGTGTCATTGAGGCAAGCAAGAAGCTTCGAGAACGATGCCCAAACAAGAAGGGTGCTATAGTTTGGTACGATTACTGCCTTTTGAAGTACTCAAACGAGTACTTTTTTGGGGAAACAGACACCAAGAACAAGTTCTATATGATTAACATCTACGATGTAGATGATCCCACCTCATTTAATAGCAAAGTGAATGAGTTATTGAGCAGCTTGTCTCAAGAAGCATCTGGAACCCCGAAGTTATATGCCACAGGGGAATTAAAATTGGACGAATCAAGAACTTTGTATGGTTTGGCCCAGTGTACAAGGGATCTCTTAGGCCCTGGTTGTAAAAAGTGTCTTGATGATGCTATTAGCGAACTTCCTACTTGTTGTGATGGAAAGAAAGGTGGACGTGTTGTTGGTGGGAGCTGCTATGTTAGATATGAACTCTACCCTATTGTTGAAGCCTAAATCGCAAGTTTCTATTTTGCAGTTTCTACAGTGAATTGTATCCACACTAAACTGTGCTATATGTACTTGATGACTAAGTAAAATGTCCCAATAAAAGTATTCCTCTTTTCCATGTCAATTTCAAGCCTCTTCCACGAAATTATTGTAGAGTGACAATTAGACCTATTTTAAACCCAAGCTTAATAGACATTGGACTTCTAATGAGTCATTGTCACAGAGGTGATCCAAACCTATGGACCAAGTCTAGGCCCGGCCCATAAGGAGCATGTGTAAATACTAAGATATAATTTTTTAAACAAAAAAACAAAGTTCAAGCTTTTGAGTTACAAGTGCACCAAATGGATGCTTTCTCGAGGCAATTGCTTATAATTGGCAAATTAGAAGGACTTCTGTAATTGTGAAAAGGAGTTTTGGCTATCATGTTATCAGCAAATAAATACTATTTTTTCTTTTTGGCATGGTGGGTTGGATATTAGGATTAGGTGCAACACTAAGCTGTCTAGGCAAAGCCTCCAAGTGGGTCTCCCACCCCTACACCTCTAACATGGGTTCCTTAAATCAAGCTCTAGATGAAATTTTTCTATATGCCCCGGATCTAGTGCTGGCAGATTTTGATTGGTCAAACGTTTGCTGAGAAATCATTGGTCGAAGTCGCATATTTGAATATTTCAGAATATTTCAGATAGTGGAACTGATGATCTAAATATACATGTGTAAGCGTGTGATGTAAAGGCCAAACTTGAGTTGTGGATCCAACTACTTAATTGTCGTCAGAAAATTCTTGGTCTGTGAATCTACCAACAGCCCCGCTCAATTCTCTTTCTCAGCCAAATAAGTGGAATGGAAAAAGATAAGGAATCAGACGGAAGTGTCAAGACAGACAGGAAAAATAGTAATTGCAGGCTATTAAAAAAAATACTCTCATTTTCATGATTACACCAACTCCACCGTCTCAATGACTGCACCAGCACCACCTCCTCCCTGTTGCCTCGCTCTATATAGTATATATACTCTTCCACACTCAGGTGAAGGTCCCAATTCAGTCATATCTACCTAGTAAACTTCAATCATTTCTCATATCTTGAGACTCCTCTCTGACATTCCATACTTCGTAGTTGGCAAAGATGGCTGTCCGTGAAATCTTCATCAGAGCATCCTTGGCAGCTATACTCATCGAAATTGCCATGGCAGCAAATTACATTGTTGGAGGACCAAATGGTGGGTGGGATACAAACTCAAACCTTCAAGCATGGGCATCATCCCAAAAGTTTTCAGTAGGAGACAATCTCAGTAAGTCACTTGCATGCATCCCTCAAGCGTATATCATATTTGTGCCTTGATCAATTTCTAACAACACATTTCCCTTTGATTGAATAACATTGTTTGTAAGTTAATTAATGACATTGAAATATATATATGCAGTTTTCCAGTATCCACCAAACCATAATGTGATTGAAGTTACAAAGGCAGAATATGATTCCTGCCAGCCAACGAACCCAATACAATCTTACAGTGATGGCGCCACAAGCATCCCTCTGACTTCGCCAGGCAAAAGATACTTCATCTGTGGATCACCTGGACATTGCAGCCAAGGTATGAAGCTTGAAATAGACACGCTTGCAAGCGCAACTTCTTCCACCTCCTCCCCAACAGTATCTCCTTCACCCGCAGCTTCCCCTGCGATCCCTGTTATTCCCTCCACTGAGTCTCCAGAATCTTCTAACTCACCGGCTGAATCTCCGGAGTATATTACAGCAGCACCCAGCCCACTGTTTGAAACAGATCTAGATAGTCCTACATCCTCCCCAGTCATTCCTTCGACGGAATTTCCAGCTGCTGCCTCACCTCTAGCTGAGAAGACACTAGACCCATCAACTGCATCAGCAAAGAAGGGAAACCTACAGGCCTTCATTGGGATTGCATTTAGCTTTCTATTGATGTTTCTTGCGTTCTAAAGATAGGAGAATCCAAGTCAAACCATTGTTTCTGATCTATTTGTGTGTGAAAATTCTGTCGCTTCCTCTTTCTTCTTGTGGTTACAATTTCAGAGATATCAGCGTGCCTTATTGATTACATAAATTTGTCTCCTGTCAACAATTTGACTTTATAGCCTAATATGGGAACCTGCTGCGGGATTATCCTACCAACTAAATGCAGGAAGCATTCCAAATCTTTGCTTTATGAATTTTAACTTCTAAAAAAAAATCTAGACGACTTAATGAACTACTACCATACAATAGCAGGGCGGCTAGGACATGAACAAGAGTGGACACTACCATTTTTTCAGGATTAAGTCAACATAGGTTATGAAATACAGCTGGAGACATGGCAAAAGAGTATTATATAGAAGTATGCGTATCACTATCAGGCATCAGCTTTTTGTTTTGGCCTGGAAATATCCCCTTTACTGGGGGGGCAAAACATTTAACTAAAAGCAGAATTGGCTAAATTCACTTATAATTTTTTATTGCGACACCCTGACCTCTAAATTCTGGAAGGCAGGTTACTAGCTTTTTAATTTCCTGTTCACATTTCCAAATAGTTATCCAGTACTCTCCTCAGACCATTAGATAGTAAAAAGGCCTTTCATATTGCAGGCTTCCACTGAAGGCTGCCATGAGAAATTCAGAAAAAATGGGACGAGAGAAAAGAGGCCTACATTGCTTCAATCATGATATAAAACGTTTCCTTATTATAGTTTAGATGGTATCAGAACAGATACATCTTTGTAATCAGTTTTCAAACATGGACTCTCCACCCATATCAGCTTCTCACTTTAGGAAACACACATGGACATAATCGACAGTTTAGACATAAATACAATACAAGAGAGGAACACATACAGCAAAGCAGTGAATGCTAAGCTGCCAATCACTTCAAGCCACGGGAGGGCGAAGAAGATGATCTTGGGATGTATCAATTGCAGAAGGTGGCAAAAATTGCCACATGGCGATTCCAGGATAACCAACAAAAGGTATCAGCTTGTGGCTGGCAGTTTGTCCTTGAGCAGTAAATGATGCAGAGGGATGAGAAAGGTAGGTAGGCTGTGCATTCATCGCTTTGACCTGTTGCTCCAGCTTTTCTTTATCCATCTTCAGCCTATTCTTCTCATCGCGAAGCTCATTCTTCTCAGCCTGAAAGGAAACAGAAATACGATTCACGTACACAGATAAGTATAACATCCCCTACATTTCACGGTTATTTGGGACAAGAAATGTTGAGAAACAGAAAGTATAGCAACTTAAATGAACATATTACTCCAAAATAGCAATTAGAAAAAGAAATTCACCTTCAATTCCTTAATCCTTACAAGCAATTCATCATTTGTTTCATTCAGCTTCTGGACTTCACCTCTTAATTCAGTTAAAATTCGAACTGCATCGCTTAATATAGCAGCCTTATCCATCTTGGGCAGCTTTCCTGGCTCCAAGATAGAACTCAATTCCAGGAACCTTGACATAATGCCAAATTCAAGATATGAGATTTAGAAGACTAAACTCAATCAAACAAAGATGTAGAACAATAGCATGCCTCTCATTCAGTTTATCCCTCCGCAATTTCTCACGACATGCCTTGGAGCCAGATGCACATGATTCAGACTTCAACCTTAATTAACAATTGCAAATGGATTAGGGAATATTGTGTGTGTGAGAGAGCAAGAGAATGACACAGTGAGAAAGAAGGACACAATAATAACAAGTCTGGAGTTAAAGCTCAGACTCACTCAACAAATCGTTTCCTGTATCAATTGAAAGGCAAATAAACATCTGCATTTATTCTAGAGAAAGTAATAACATTGCATTGATAACAAAATGGAGATAGAATGTTGATAATCAAATAAGGTGAAATTTACAGTTTCACTTCATAACTTGAACTAAAAGTAGACACATAGAAAACAAAGTGTAACAACAAAGAAGTATACTTCATCCTTCTTGTCATTAGTTGAAAGAAAATTCTGCATGAAACTGCTTTTGGCTGAGTAATCGAGGGACATAATTTACATCCATTATTTCCATACTAATGAAGAATTACAATTAAGACATCAATGATATTTAAGTCTCTGTCTTTTGTCACTCTCGATTCCATTTCCATATACCTATTAAGATGGCAGGAATGCTGCTTATATGCCCTCACTGACTTTTGGTTGCAAAGGATAATTTTATTGGGATTCTTATCATCCATAACAGGTCAAATCTTCTGCTAAACGAAGCTCTGCATTTGTGTAGAGCAGCTGCTCTAGAGTCTTCATTTCCCAAAGTCTAATCATGATTGGGTAGCAGTGGCAATTATAAGGGTGCATTTTGACATTCAATTTATGATAAGATTTTTTCACTTAAATGCACACTTGTGTTGCTATAAATCATGCATGCTTCAGTAGTCAGAGATGCAGAAAATCTACTTCATATAAAGATCCAGTAGCAACTTGCAAGCATTAGGATCCTCAATTTACATCATAAAAATTTTGAAGCCATTATACAGTAGTTAAGCAATTATGAACACACAGTATTTCAGTTTATTAAGCTTGTTAAAAGAGCCACAGAAGAAAGATATTACCGTTTTGATGGGCTATTTTCCAGGACAGTTGAATTATCCAGTGAGTATTCCACGTCCAAGCTGCAATTAGGAATTATTGAGGAGGACTACATAATATGAGAAACAATATTGGATCCAAAATCAACAGCCACATAAACGACCTGTCCTAAGTCACATAATTGAACTGATCTTTTACGCCATTTTCTGTCAATCTATTCAGATTCACAAATGAAAAGACTCCGTACACCATGAACATTACTTCAGTTCACAAACCATTTATTTTATGAAAAATAGCAGAAAATATATAATATCCCATTTTTTATATTTATGCTTCGTGCAGCAATCAACAGATGGCATTTTCTTGGTCAATAAAGGAAATCATTAATGATTAGAATAATGACTTCCCCTCTAACAAAACTGACACTAAAATAGTAAAATTTATAAAATGATGTACTATTTTCTAAATATATTCATTAAAAATGTTTCTCAAGAAAGTTATTATCTACCAACGATATTTTCTAAATTCTCATTATTAAATGGGACAAATGTTGCTTCAGTAGGACCCAAAATTATCATAAAACTTAAAAAGATATCTGTAATCGACAGATCCATGAAAAATTGTCGTAGAAATAGCTTTACCATGGTCCCACCAATTAATTAGAAAAACTAGTAATTAAAACATATTTTCATGGTCGGCAAAAAAAAAAAAAAAAGTAATTTTTTTCTTATGACCATTGAAATGCTTGCAATTAGAAGATAAATTATTCCGGTGGTCTAAACGGAGAATCGCCTCACAAAGATAATAGCTGGACACTAACGGATGCCAGAATTTTCTAGGACAAGGGGTTGAAAACGCCAACTACTGTACCATCCTTTGAACAGAACCATAGCTCTTCATTACTTCAGTCACTGAATAGTAGGGAACTCGTAGTACAGCAGTTACAAATTATATAGTTCTCAATGAAAGCAAGCAAGCGGCAGAGAAGTACTGTACTTTGCAATAATAAACGTATAAACTAAGCAAGCGAGGGAGAAATTTGGTTTTTGAGAAGGCTAAACCAAGTCTAACTGGAATTCCCATTCTCATGGGTTTCGTGGAAACCAAACAGAAAGTGAGAAAAAGAATGCAAACCCACCTCACATCGGGAGAACCCTGGAAAGTTTGAGGCACCCAGTTGAAACCACCGGAAGCGGTGGCCGGGAATTCAGCTCCGGCAACAGAGATATCAAAGCCATAATCGTAGAGCCAATTGGAGGTGTATGAGGAGTCGATGTCCATTTCGCGGGAGAAAGCAGAAACAGTGTCTGAGAATTCAGAAAGCGCAGTGAATTGCGTTGGAATATAATATTTGTAGTTGTAAAAATATGTTCATTTGCTTCTTTGGGTTTAATTTATTAGTTCCCAAATTCCCGTCATAAAAGAGGGAAGCATGAGAACGAGTGACGGAAGCAGCAGATTGTGTGTACAGTGCGCCATGGACAATTGGCCATTCATACATAACAGACAGAGCAATGGAGTAAAAGCTTTCTCGTCCATACTGTGAACCCTTTTGGGTTGGGCTATCCACTTTCAAACGAGAGTTGACCTTTTAAGTTTTAACCCAATTTTCTTTAAAATAAATTACTAGAAGTTAGAATTTAAAAAAAATATATATTCAATTTAGATTATATTTATTTTATATAAGTTATTTAGATATTATTTTTATATTATAAATATATACTTACTTTATTTTATTAATATATATTATATTATTTTTTTAATTTTTTTAATAAAATAATTTAAATTTAATATTAATTTATAAATTATTATATTTGATAATTTCTTAAGGATAGATTTATCAAAATTTTATATTGATTATATATTTAAAATTTATATAAATATAATTTATATAACTTGAATGATTGTTTTTTATGAATTTCTATGTAAAAGAATCATAATTTTAAAAAATTGATCATTTAAATTTTTTTGAATAAACATATTCGGGGATCAAAAATTCAAAGGGTTTGAAAATAGAAATTGACTTTGTTATCTGCTTCGGTCCAGATTCGGGAATCTACCCATATGACCATATCCTACTTGTGATAATCTTTAGTAAAATTTTAATATGAAAAAAATCCACATTTTTAGTGTTAGAATTTTTTTACTATTAAAACTTCTCTGTAACATTATCCTAATAAGTATAGGCATTTAATTAATCCTTCCAATTAAATGTATACTAAAAACTGTATTTTACATGTTAAAAAATAAATTAACAATAATTTCTTTAGTCTCTAATATATTTTATCTAATTCTATTATTTTTTCACTTAATTATATAAAAAAACAACTTATAACACTTGCGTTGTTGACATAGTCTTCCTAATAAATGACAATCATTTGATACTAATTTATTGGGTGGAATTATCCACTAATAGGCAATCTTAGCTCTATTATGAATTTATGATATAAACAAAGTTCAAGTTGGTGAATAAGATGGCTTGCTGCATGCCTTCTTGAGGTTGTGGTGACGTTTTGTATTACTCAAGAACAAATCGATGCCTTTTAATTATTCGAAAAATGGACGTCTAAATTCAGAATATTGTGAAGTACAGTACTATATAGAGTGATCAGGGTACAACAACAACCACAAAATATAATAATGAAAAAAATAAACACAGCTGGTGCTAAACCATTCTAAAATATTCGGAATGGTTTTATAAAATAAAAAGAGAGTGATAACCCTTTATTATACATAAATTTTAAATTTTAAATTTTTATGGTGTTCATATTAAATTAACATAGAATAATTGTTCATAATAAATTATGAAAAATTAATTACATACTAATTAGCAATGATCTGAGCCTCTTCTTCCTCTCACTGCTTCTGCCTGTAGAAACCCAGCAGCCAGGATATTCATTGAGTGATTTCAAAAAAAAGTTAATTTCTTTTAAATCAGTAGATGCATTTTCAAAATTTTAATTTATAAATAATGAATATTTAACGTTGAACTTCAAGGTAACCTCTATTCCTTTGATTTTGTGATTACAGCTGAATCGGCAGTTTCATTTGCCTTTGTCTATGCTTATAAGCTATCATTTATGTTTTAACAAACATTTATCAGCCTAGAAGATGCTCATTACCTACTGTCAAATTAACAAGAGACCACTACTCTTTTCCTTGTCATCTTTCTTTGATCACTGTCACTTTTTCATTGAAGCTGGTATTCTACGGTCTGCAGATATTCTTCTCTGCACCGTTCATGAAATGAAACCAAAAGAAAATATATATATATATACCCAAATTACATCATCACATGAATCATAATCATAATCATACTCATACTCTTGAAATACTGAACAAAAGTGAAAAATATACAAGACAGGAAAATTAAGAAGCAGTATAAGGTCAAATGGTAAAATAGATTGTTTTTGGCAAAAGTACTTTTATCTCTTTAAATTTTATACTAATTTTTAATTTTATTTTTAAAATTTTTTTGCTTTTAATTTTATCTTAAAATTTTTGAATTCTAATAATTTTGTCTCAATTCTTACCGTCATCTATTACACTTACAGAATTTACCTATGTAGCAATTGACTGACATGACAAAAGTATAAATTTTTAATTGCAAAATCTAAGGATGAAATTGACAATAATACTAGTTTCAATTTTTTAATATTTTTGAAAATTATAAATTATATTTTAATAAAAATGAAGGCGCTTATTTTGTCTAAACACTTATTTTGCTTAATATATTTGTTTCTAATGACAGTAGAAACATTTGTTTTCTACTAAAGCAAAAATTTTTTTTTTAAAATATAAAACTAGAGAAAAAAAATTAGGTTGTTTAAGATAATCTTATGTTTGCTAAAAATTATTAATTAATCATTTTTTGATTTATTTATAAATTTTCTTAAAAACATGCATTATAAATCTTGATGAATTGAGGAACTCAGAACAAAGTTCAGAAACCAAAAGTGGACCACAGGAAGTAGTTCAGCAGGTGGCACATCACAATTTTTCCTTAGTTCAGTTCTGGACTAATTGAAGAACATGTTAGGTGTAAAGGCTGTATGGCACTGCTAAAATGGTTAAATGTAAGCATTTGCACAGGCATTGAGTGGAGGCTGGAGAGAAAACATTGAAATTGCTGGAGAAAATGCACTTTCAAGGCATGCTGCTGCTGCTTAGAACCAAATTCTACTGAATGCCAGACCAAATGGTGTCAACAGAGATGGTCCTCCAGAACTGAGGATCCAAGGAGTAACATACCTCCGTTTGTCAGATGATTTAATGTGACAATCAAATTCCGATATATTCAAAAAACTTGTGAGAAAGATGCATTCTGATCAGGTAAGCAGCTGTGGTGCACGCACATATAGATAATATTTTTGTATTGTTCTTTTCTTAGTTTAGTGATCACATTGCTGTCTCCTATCCCTCTCCCCACAAATTGTAGGATTACTGAAGAGTCTTAAAAGTAGAATCACTCCATAACTCCATTGGAGCCAGCAGAACCAAAGTTTCCATTGAGTTTCTGCTTGAAGCCACCAAACCAATTCAGCCATTCCCATGGATACAGAGACAGAGATGAAAGTTGACAGTTGACACGCCAGCTACATCTGAAGAATTCTCCAAGAATCAGACAGTAAAAAAAGCCACTACTCAGGATTTGAATAAAGTAGCCGCATCTGCATTGTGAAATGCTAATAGTAACGGGGCAATATAGCCAATAGCAATTACTTAACGTATATTCTCTTCAATAACGAATCTGTATTCTTCTATACTTGGAATAATGTTTAATGTACTTATTTATCAAACCTCCATGGAATATATAATTTCCTATCTTATTAAGCTTCTATCAACTCACCAGTAATCACCACACGAACATATTCCTTCTCTAAAATCGTGAAACCGACGAATATCTCGCATGATGATTTTTCGATTCATGAGCTTAGAAACCATTTTCATAACTGTATGGCAATCGCCACATACACGAAGATTCTTAGCAATTCTAATTGTGGTTAATGGAGCAGTGTTAATAAGAGCAAAAGCAAGTGCCAACCTCTCACTATGATCCCAGAGCATCTTCTCCTTCACTTCTTCCTCAACATCATAGAGAACTGAACTTGTGTCAGGCCTGTAACCAGCTTTCTTGAGTTGCTCATTCAAGTCTTTCAATTTAGCATAAATATCTTCTGACTGTTGGTGAGATGTATCCCCAACAAAAAACTGATGAACCATCTTGTTTTGCTCAACAAAACTATAGCCAGGTGGTTTCCTCAATTGCTTCCTTTTCACCACTGCTCTCACCTTTTCAACATCATTCCATCGTCTTTCAGCAGCATAGATGTTGGAAAGGCAAACATAACTGCTCACTGCTTTGGGATTCATTTCAAAAAGCTTCTGTGCTGAGTTTTCTGCTAACTTGACATTGTGGTATAATCTGCAACCAGTCAAGAGTGCATTCCATATATCATAATTAGGTTTCACTTTCATATTGTTTATAATTGCATATGCTTCATCTAAGTTCCCTGCTCTGCTAAGAAGATCTACTAAACATGAATAATGAGCTACTCCAGGCTCCACATTATACTCTCTTGTCATTTTGTAGAAAATTTCTTTACCCTCATCCACTAATCCAGAGTGACTACACGCTGATAAAACTGAAGTGAGAATGCCCTCATCTGGAATAATATTTTTTCCCAACATTTCATGAAAAATGGAGATGGCCTCCCTCCCCCTCCCATGAATCCCATATCCTGTAACCAAAACTGTCCAAGAAGCCAAGTTTTTTTCAGGCATATCATCAAAAGCACGATGTGCACAAGGCAGACTTCCACATTTAGTGTACATGTCAATAAGAGCAGTACTGACAGCAGTGTTTGCACCAAAACCATTTTTAACAAGATATGAGTGAAAAGATGAACCCAATAGCAATGCCGAGATTTGATTACAAGCTCCAAGAGTAGCTATAAAAGTTGCTTCATCAGGAATTGCATCTTCCATAACCATTTGACAGAAAAGTTTCAGGGTTTCAAAAGCATCTCCATGCCGTTCATAACCTGAAATCAAAGAATTCCATGATACAGTATCCTTCATTTTTAATTCTTCAAATAATTTCCTTGCATCAGATATTGAATCACAATTGCAGTACATGTCAATTAGGGAATTCATTAGAAACTTGTTACATAGTTGACCACTATTTTGAATAACTTGACCATGAATAGCCTTCCCCAACTTTAAATTCATAAGATCACTACAAACACAGAGCAGAGCGAGAAAAGTTGTCCCATCTCCAACAAATCCAGCATTTCTCATGTGATAAAATACGGAGAGAGCATGTTCTGCTTTGCCATTCTTCATATAACCTGATATCATAGTGTTCCAAGATGTTAAATCCTTCACAGGCATATTATCAAACAGTATTCTCGCCGTTGCCATATCCCCAAATTTGAAATACATTGAAAGCAGAGAATTGCCCACATAAATATCAGATTCCAACCCAGTGTTCAGTACCAACGCATGAACTTTTCTGCCAATTTCATAAAGCAGCAGATCCCCACACGCCTTGAGAACATATGGGTATGTAAATTGATCTGGCTTTTGTCCAAAATTAAACATTTCACGATACAGAACAAGGGACCTCAAGGGATACCCGTAACAAGAATAACCTCTTATCATGAAATTCCATAAGAAAGAGCTCTTCAACACAATTTGATCAAATATTACCTGAGCTTCAGCCATTCGACCGCAACTAGCATAGCAGGCAGCGAGCTTGGTGTTCAGGTAGGTATTGTGTACAAGAGTGCCGCAAGTGATCATGTGGGCATGCAGTTGTCGGCATTTTGTGAAGGATTTGGTGTTGGTGAGTGACTGCAACAAGGCTCCGCATTGTAAAGAAGTGAGTGGGCTGGCAAGACCTTGTTCCGGCAAGTGAGTGACGGTGGCGTATGAAGATTTGTAGAGAAGGGTATTCTTGCTACATGTTTTGAGTTTGAGAGCGAAGGAACCATTCATGAATGAGAAGTAAAATGCCAGCGCCGGCACACAATATTTTACTACAGTGGGAGACGGTTGCAGTCGAAGTTTTCAGAGTCTGTATGATTTTGATTCGATTTGGTTTTCAAGTCGCGTGGAACGAAAAATAAAATTTAATCATAATTTGGAGATGCGGGGTATCGATCCCCGTACCTCTCGCATGCTAAGCGAGCGCTCTACCATCTGAGCTACATCCCCGACCTGTGATACGTAATTGAATTGGTTTTAATAATTTAAATTTGTAAATGGATTTTTAACAAAGTTAAATTTCCAGTTTCTTTGAACATCTGAATCTTGTCACATGATACTTAAATTTTTGGGGCTCAGCTACAGAAGATTTTAACTCTTTAGGCTCGAGCTCTCATTGCGTTAACCTCTTTTTTTTTTTTCTTTTTTATATTTTAGTTTGTTATTTTTTAAAAAAATTTGTGCATAGAGCGGAGAGAGAGATACTTTCTCCATCTAAACCCAAATTTCAGAGATTTGGATTAGTCCACAGGGATCCTTCAAATGATAATCAACTGCAAGACCATACTGATTTACCCCATAGGAATCATTCAAGATTGTAATATAAATTTTAATTTGAGAAAGTATTATCACATTGTCTCACTATTATGATGAGTAAAAACGTAAGCTATGCAGGAAAACTGGTGACAAAATAATAATTGATGAATAATTCATTATTTGAGCCCAAGTTCGTAGAAATTGAGGAAGCTAGCCTATCTTCTTATGGCAAGAGATGGAAATGGCAAATAATTTAAACCTTCTCCCTTCATATGACAAATAGATACTTTTGAAAACATCGTATCACTTGTCATTAAAAATTAGAGAAAAAAAAGTTTATGAAAAGAAAGAGTTTCAACTTTAAAAATTGAATTATAAATTAATAAAAGACAATAATTTGTTTAAGTGAAATGAATTTAACTCTAAAAAATAAATTGAAACTCTAAATGATAAAAACAAGTTTTTGAAGAAAAAAAACACAATATCTTTATTTGAATCCCTTGTGTCCTAAATGTGAGAAATTAAAATCAAAAAATGAAGATTTGAGTAACTCTCTTACTAAATTTACAAAAGGAATCTACAACTTGAGTATATTGCATAAAAAACACGTGTTTTTTTATCAGGCTAATTTATTCAGCTTAAAAGTTTAGGATACAATCCTAACTTTAAACAAAAAAAAAATTACATAAAATTTACTGTTGCAGTCAACATTTTAAGAAGTGTATTCACCATACTATCATTCTGGATAAAAAGATTATATTTCGTAAAATTGTGCTTCTAAGAAAAATAGGCCTTTTAGAAAGAAAAAAAAAGATTTGTACCAAAAGAGTAAACAACACTCAAGGCTCCCAAATGAATAGGATACTTGAAAAAAAAATGTCTCGTAAACATATTTGAAAGCAAGAAGTAAAAAGTGATACTTTAATAGTAGTTGCTCCAAGCATATAACTGAAAAACTGATCTAACTCCATCTCTTTCCAACCAAAGAAAGAAGGAAGAGTCAATTTTGGAGATGATGGCAAAGAAAAGGTTATTAGTTACATGTAAAGTTTATAAGAATTATTTTACCTATATTAATAATGTCATAAATTGCTTAGTATCTAACAAATATATAGTTTCATGCCTACAACAAAATTCTTAATTCTATTTTTGCTTTTGGACGAACTTTCCTATTGAGAAGGCGATTGCGATGGTAGGAATCCAAATTTTGCGATCTATTATTTGTTTCAAAGCCCTCCAAAGTCATTTCATTATTGGATATTAAATAGTCAATATCTTCTATAGTTTCAGATGCAGGTCTAAATCTCCATTGTCTCACTTCAATGGTAGTTTCTGCATTTTCTCTAATTACTCTATCTTATTCACAAAGCTGTGCTAATTTATAAAAATTATAAAGTAATTCATATATAGAAAATGTGGCTTACCTCAATCAGTGTCCCAAACCTCTCGTTCTGCCTCCCACATACATGTAATTGGATTCCATCCAAGGCCACCATTCTTAAATAAATCGTAACAGGGCATTATTTTGTTTTTTATATTCTTCATGTGATCTCTATTTCTTACTGTCAAACTAGTTTTTGTTTATCAAAGAAGCGTACCTTCATCTCTTCTACAATATATTAGTAAGTGCAGTTGATAAGAAAGTGTCTGGTTGCCTATTTCCCAAACTTGCTTGATATAAGCATCAATAAAAAAATCTATCCATATCATGCATCCACAGTTGGTTCCTTTCGCTTTGACATCTTTAAGAGTTAACATAAAAATAAGAATATAGTGCATGAAAATATTTTTGTTGAAAGAATTTTATCTCTGATAAAATTTTAATTAGATTAATTTAAATTAATTAGAATTTAGTGAATTTATAAATATTAGTAATTTTGACAAAAAAAATATTAATATGCAAAAGTAGTACTAAAAAAATTAAATTATACTCAAAATTTTTAATAAAATAATAAATAAAAATATCAATACTAACAAAGTAGCATTGAGATAAATTTAAAATTCAACAATACAAATAAAAGAAAGTGTCACAGCAAACTTGAAATAAATTTAAATATAAAATGACATCATGTCAATTAACGTAATTTTGTCATATAGTTGCTGTAATGGAATCTTTAATTAATTCTACTCGAACTATTTCCTCATTGTCATCTCTAAAGAATAATTCTCCTCTTATGTTGGCTCCATTTGTGAGTGAGAAAGTCTCATGAGAGGTTAAACCTTTTGGCTCTTTTACCTTAAAACTTTTTAGGTTTTCTTTTTCTACTCTTTGCAAGTTCAGATTTATCTCAGTTATAAAATCCTCATCACGATCTTCACCTATGAAGTAGTTATGCAAAATACAATAAGCTATAGCAATTTTCTTCTGCTAAGAAGATCCACTAAACATAAATAATGAGCAGCTCCAGGCAAAACATTATACTCTCTCGTCAATTTGTAGAAAATCTCTTTACCCTCATCCATTAATCCAGAGTGACTACACGCTGATAAAACTGAAGTAAAGAATGTCCCCATCGGAATAATATTTTTTCCCAACATTTCATGAAAAATGGAGATGGCCTCTCTTACCCTCCCATGAATCCCATATCCTGTAACCATAATTACCTGTTTTAGCATCAAAACCATATTTCACAAGATATGAGTGAAAATATGAGCCAATTAGCAATGCCGAGACTTGATTACATGCTCCAAGAAGAGCAAGAAAAGTTGCCTCTTCAGGAATTGCATCTTTCATAACCATTTTACAGAAAGTTTTGGGGCTTCAAAAAGCATCTCCATGTCGTTCACAACCTGAAATCAAAGAATTCCATGATACGGTATCCTTCATTTTTACTTGTTGAAATAATTTCCTTGCATCAGATATTGAATCACAATTTCAGTACATATCAATCCGGGAATTCATTAGAAACTTGTTACATAGTTGACCACTATTTTGAATAACAAGACCATGAATAGCCTTCCCCTTCCCCAAGTTTAAATTCATATAAGGTCACTACAAGCACAGAGGAGAGCCAGAAAAGTTGTCCCATCTCCAACAAATCCACCATTTCTCATGTTATAAAATACAGAAAGAGCATCTCCTCTGCCATTTTTCATATAACCTGACATCATAGTGTTCCAAGGTGTTAAATGCCTCAGAGGCATATTATCAAACAGTATTCTCGCTGTTGCCGTATCCACAAATTTGTAATACATTGAAAGGAGAGAATTGCCCACATAAATATCATATTCCAACCCGCTGTTCAGTACCAATGCATGAATTTTTCTGCCAAATTCATGAAGCAGCAGATCACCACACGCCTAGAGAACAGATGGGTATGTAAATTGATCTGGATTTTGTCCAAAACTGTAAATTTCACGATACAGAACATGGGATCTCAAGGGATACCCATATCCAGAATAACCTCTTATCATGGAATGAGTTTGAGAGCGAAGGGACCATTCATTGAAGGAGAAAAAACTAATAATGGAGATGCGGGGTATCGATCCCCGTACCTCTCGCATGCTAAGCGAGCGCTCTACCATCTGAGCTACATCCCCCGGATGACTTATGGTATTGAATCATTATAATTAAATATTTTTTAAAAAATATTATTATAGCTAAAAGATTTATATATATATAAGTCTTTGTGTACTAATATATAATATTCAACTAATTTTTCTTAATAAACTCACATATTATAAAAAAAAATTAATTAATTAATATAGAAATGAAATTACATATTTTAAATTTTTTTTAAAGTAGTGGATACACTTATTTTAACGGAGGTTAATTTTTAGTGATCTAGTGCATAGGAATCCTTCGAATGCAAGAACAATAGAACACATATATACTTGCCTATCAATTTATCGATTTATCTATAGGAATCCTTAAGATTATAATGTAATTTTTAATTTGAGAGATTATTATATATCATCGTTTCAGCCAATTGGCAGAAAATAGAAAAAAAAAAAAAAGTCTACCATATCTAGCGCTCAATTGATCTCTCTAATGAATTAATAAATGATTTCTCTTTGTCATGTCCTAGATGTCAACTTTTGAGAATGTTTTAAATTCCGGAGTAATAATTTTCAATCGTGGTCATGCTTACCAAATGGAAATAATATATGAAAATACCTATAATACTTCCGGTAATTATTATACTACAGCACTAGGTATGAATATTACATGTCTAAATTTTGAAACAGTTACATGTCTTTATTTATTTATTTATTTATTATTATTATTATCATTATTATTATTATTATTATTTTATTTGAGGGAAGTTAATTGCATGTCTAAATTAAACACTTATATTGGTATATATGTAAAAATACAGAACTTCCATTTAAGATTCTTTTCAAACATAATTTTTTTTACCAATTACAAATATATATCCTATATCTAGCTCTCAAAATATGCGAAACTATATAATGTCTGAATGGAAATTTTAATTCTGTAATAAATTTAATATTTATGCGACCCAGTTGATCATTTTTTTAATATATTGAATAGTCTTACATTCTGCATTTAGATATTTAAAATTCTACAATTTCAAGCTTCATACTATACAATATCTCCATAATCCATTGTCTTTGCATTTTATTTATGTTATCTTTTATTTAATTTTGTCGAAGTTAAACAATTTCAGGTTTTCTTTTCAGCCATTAAACAGTTTTTAAGGTTGAAGTGATCTAAAAAAACTTGCATGTACGACAAAGTAGTGCTTCACACAAGTGACATATTTATATATGAGGTGACACTCTTTTTTAAAAAACTGAGAATTCTCATTCTATCATTATGCGTGGAGAGTTATAGTTTTGTTTATATAGTATTCAACACTATTATGTTATTAATATTTTCTTACGTAATTTAATAATTATAGAACAAAATTTAAGAATAATTTTTATATATTTGTTATTAGTTTTTTTTCATGACTGCATTTTCATAATTTAGCCTTTTTAAAAAAATTCATATGTTTTATTTTTATTAAAAAACTTAATAATAATTAAAGATATAAATAAATAGGGTACCAATCTTGTCTTTAATTATTTTAAATATAAGTTTCATAATTTAAAATATAATCAAATGAAATTCTAAATTTTAAGTAACAATCACTCAATTATCAAAATATTAATAAAAATAATTCTAAATTTGTTTATTACTGCTGAAGTAAACATTTCTCCAAACTTTAGTATGCTGCCAGTACACAAGCAAAATATAGATAGATATTGTTTTGCAGAAGTTGAGGCAGATATAAGATTACAGAGTTTAATGGTCATTTTCCTTCCTGTCAATCAACAAACATGCTTAAAATATGAATTATCTTCCCTAGTTGTCTATGAACCATAATTTTCAGTTACAAAATTCAGCAATTACAAAATGGTACATATATTCTTAGATAATTGTTCTGTTGCCCAAATGCAAATGATGCAAGGACGAAACCAAACACAAGTGAGACAATCTTTGAAAAAACAAAAAAATTCTTAATAATGGTTCAAAATAATTCCTTCCGTCCGTCCGTTTGTCATGTCATCAAGTTAATTCTCTATGTCATATATTTATGTTTTGCTTTAAAAAAAATTTGATAGATTAAAAGAAATTAAGTTAAATAAATATTGAAGTTCAACTAAGTCAATATGTTTCAAGGCCATTGAAAAAGCCTTTATTGTTATTTTTTGCATGACATAATAATAGACTAACAGAATTATAAGGACAAGGGCAAAAAAACTAGAAACAAAATTAATATGGTGGAAGCATTGTAAAATTGCATAATTTTGAAGTACCGGAATTAAAAAAAAAAAAAATCCAAAACATCTTGGGTGTCCCACATTGTTCTCCTCACGTCTCTTTTAGACTTCAACGCGTCGCTGTCTTTCTCTCTCCTGTTACACGCCGAAGGACAAAAAACTGTCGCATGAACAAATTTGGTCCTTTACAGAAGAATATCTTGCACTCGAAACCGCAGAAACATATTGTTTAGAAAACAATTTGCTGAATCGATATCAAAACTTTCAGCAAAATTTTAGGCTGTGGATTCGAGTACTACACCTTTGTATGAATTCTCTGTTCATTTGATTGCTTAATCCCAGTCCCCAGACGTTGCATTATCAAATCAATACTACAATTACAATACCATCCATTCCTCTGCTCGTTCAAATTTTTGATACATTCTGTATTATACGTAGTAACATATATTTGGAAGCTAAGGGCTCTTGCACAAGGTGGAGGTTGTTGTTTTTCTTTATTGTTCATGTTTTATAAAAGAATTTGTGTGTGGTTGGGTTTAGAGAGGTTGATTAAATTTCTAGTTCGATGAGATGGAAAGCAATGGAAATGACAAGACCCGGCTATGCGGTTGTTTATGTCATCCTCCTTTGCGCTTTGGCTAACGGTGGCTCCCACGGCAAGAGGTGGAAACCAGAGGAGTTTCTCAATTATGGCGATGCTTTCTCACCGTTGCTTCATGAAGACGAAGATAAGGTATGCACTATGCAGGTTTCTTCATTAATTTCTCTGTTCTTCCTTGAAATTAATTTCTGATAACCTGTTTTCTCTCATTTTAAGACCTTTATGTGTATACCAAAATCTTCCTTTGAGCTTGAACTATTGTTGCATGCCTGCATACATATTATGGGATGCATAGGATGAAGAATGATCCATTTCAATTACAGATATGTGTGGAGGAGCATTTATCGTCTTATTATTTAAGTTTTATCTTTCAGAAAAGAGTATTCTTTAACTTGGATAAAAGGGCGCAATGTCATAGCCTATAGGGAAGGTTTAATGTGATGTGGTAGTGTAGAATTATTTGCACAAGGATAAGGAAGAATATATTATTAACATCGGGATTCTGAGTTGGTTAATACAGGTACTACAGGCTTGGAATCATTGTAGGGAAGATCTAATAGAAAGGAACAGTGGTGTTGAAGATTTTGACTTGCATGCGGTGAAAGGGAGCAGTGACATGAGATCGTCACTTCTAATAGAGAACATACGCAAAGCAACTGAATTTCTGCCTCCTCAAACCAAACAAATCCTTCTGGATTGTATGAGATCCAAAACTTCAAATGTTCCTGTTTCTGAAGTGAACGCAGGTTCTAGACCTTTGTTGACCAAGTATTGGACTAGTGGTCTTGGAAGGCATTTGCTTGCTGAGTCACCAGATAACCAGAAACCACCAACCACTACTCCTTCTCATTCTCCATCTCCTTCTCCATCTCCATCGTCGTCTCCATCTCCATCGTCTTCTCCATCTCCATCTTCATCTTCATCTCCATCTTCATCTTCATCCCCATCTCCATCTTCATCTTCATCTCCACCTCCACCTCCACCTCCATCTCCATCTTCATCTCCATCTCCAAGTGGTGATGAAAAACCAGCTGATTCTCCATCTAAGGAGACCCCTTTTGGTTCTAATCTCCCACCAAATATGTTTGCACCATTTCCACCACCACCACGACGTCCTCCTTCTCCTACACAGCCCCTACCCAAACCTTTAGTGTATGCTCCTCCAGAACCTAAACATGATGATTATCAGGTGCAGGTAATTGTTTTTGGTGTTGCTGTAGCAGTATGTGCAATCTCGGCATTTATATTGATCTGCATCTGCTGTAGCAAGCGAGGGAACCAAAAAGTTCGCCGCAAACAGGCACAAAAAGATGACAGTCCCTTACTCACATTAGGCTCAGATGATGCTTTTGCTGGTAAGTTTATTTTTGGTTTTCTACATTAACCCGTTTTAACAGTGAATTGTTTTTACTTGGATCCTTAATCTTTTTTCTACTCTCATCTCAGCTTCTCGGAAGTTTGCTGGTTCGGAAGATAAGAAAGAATCTAGTACTATTGTCAGCAATCTGCAAGCAAAGCCTGAAGATAGCTTATTGGCTGAAACATCATCTGGAGGTATAGGACAAGTACTAGCCCCTCCTCTAAAACCTCCTCCGGTAGCTCCTCCACCCCCTGGTCCGCCACCACCACCTGCTCCTCGCGCCCCACCACCTCCAAGAGCTGCTAAGGCTCCACCTCCTCCAAAAACAATGCGTGGTAAAAATAAAGGTAGTGAACATGGCGATGCTGGTGAGGATTCGGATGCCGCTAAACCCAAATTAAAGCCATTTTTTTGGGATAAAGTTAATGCGAAAGTTGATCAAGGAATGGTTTGGCATCAGATCAATGCAGGGTCATTCCAGTAAGACTATAAGTCCTGTTGAAATCTAACTCGTTTTATGAATGACTAAAGTAAATTCTACAAATATGGTACTGATCCTCATAATCATTTTCAGGTTCAATGAGGAAATGATAGAGTCTTTATTTGGTTGTACCAACCAGAACAAAAATGATCGCAAGAAAGATGCTTCTCTTGAACCTGGAATTCAGTACATTCAGGTTATTGACCCTAGAAAAGCTCAGAATCTATCAATTCTTTTGCGAGCGCTGAATGTGACAACAGAAGAAGTTATGGATGCCCTTAAACAAGGTGACTTTCTTTCTGTGTCTCTAAAGGGAGTTACAAAGTAAGTGACTCAGCATAGAGTTTACTGTTAGTTTGCATATATAACAGCATGTGATCATTAGTTTGTGCTGAAAATTTTGAGCCAATTTCATATTCAAATTTTATTTGTTTTCCATAACGTATTGCTAAGGACAAGATATTTTGTGCCCATTGCTTAAGATTTAACTAAGACTGTTCAGTGTTCACACGCCAACTGTGAAATAAAATCACACCCACCTCCGTAGGCTACTGATTTCAATCATCCTACACAGGTCATTGATGTATTTCACGGCATGAATCACTTTGAATAAGTTAATTTGACTTTGAATCAGGTAATGAGATTCCCGGTGAGATCATTCACACATTATTGAGGATGGCACCAACACAAGAAGAGGAATTAAAGCTGCGGTTATTCAAGGGAGAGCTCAATCAACTTGGCCCTGCAGAGAGATTTCTCAAGGTCTTGGTTGACATTCCATTTGCTTTCAAACGTCTTGAATCTTTGATGTTCATGGTGACCCTTCCAGAAGAGGTCTCGAATCTCAAGGATTACTTTACAACATTAGAGGTGAGAGTGAGATTCCTACATTTATATGAAAATAATTCCCTACAGAGGAGTGAAGATGGAAATTAATATTAAGTTTTGAATGGCAGGTTGCTTGCAACAAGCTCAGAAAAAGCAGGCTATTTCTTAAACTACTAGAAGCAGTTCTGAAAACCGGCAACCGCATGAATGATGGAACCTATCGTGGTGGTGCTCAAGCATTTAAGCTTGACACACTCTTGAAACTGTCTGATGTAAAAGGAATTGATGGCAAAACAACGCTATTACACTTTGTGGTTTTGGAGATCATACGTTCTGAAGGCGTAAGAGCTGTACGTGCAGAGAAATCTAGCCAACCAAGCATGGGTAGTGTGAAAACAGAGGATTTTCAAGATGACACCAACGAGGAATCAGCAGATCATTATCGTCGCCTTGGGCTTCAAGTTGTTTCAGGTTTAAGTGGTGAACTGGAAGACATAAAAAAGGCAGCAGTTATAGATGGTGAAGGGATAACAGCTTCAGTTTCGAAACTGGGG
This sequence comes from Senna siamea, assembly GCA_031216115.1. Classification (NCBI taxonomy): domain Eukaryota; kingdom Viridiplantae; phylum Streptophyta; class Magnoliopsida; order Fabales; family Fabaceae; genus Senna; species Senna siamea. The sequence continues at coordinate 20,829,255 of CM062356.1, forward strand.
CACTCGTTGTTGAAAGCTCAAGAATTCCTCAACAATGAGATGAAGGATCTCGATGAAGACAGTGAATTCCACCGTTCCCTCAAGAACTTTGTGGAGAAAGCAGAGGCAGATGTGACGTGGCTGTTGGATGAAGAGAAGAGGATAATGGCTCTGGTGAAGAGCACAGCTGATTATTTCCACGGCAATGCGGGAAAAGACGAAGGGCTACGTTTGTTCGTGGTTGTACGTGATTTCTTGATAATGTTGGATAATGCATGTAAAGAGGTGAAAGATACAACAATGGAATCAGCAAAGGCTTCCAAAAAAGAGACTTCAACTTTGACATCTCTTCCAGAAACTCGACAGCCACCTGAGAATGATATACACAGGCGACTATTTCCAGCAATCGCAGAGCGGCGCATGCATTTCTCCGATTCTGATGATGAGAGCTCATCTCCATAGTCATTTTGACTTTGAGACTCTGCTCTACTCTATTGTTTCGCTTCCAGGTGTGGCTACCACCAAACTCGAGGAAAACGTGGCTTCTTAGTGAAAAGTTCTTTGCAAGATTTCACAAGGGAAGGAACATGTGGTTCATCATGTACTCTGGGCTAGTTATCTATTGTCTAGTATGGTGCTGTAAGGGATATATCTCTTCCCTCACATATGGGGAACACACGTGTTTCTTTCTTGTTGATTTGGACAACGTTGGAACCTTGAACACAAGTCAATGAGATATTTTTCTCTGCTGGGACCACTCATGCTTCAATGCTGGGTGTAATGAAAGCTTTTTCTTAGTTAATCATATTGGATTGAGCAACCTACATCCTGCAAAATTCTGCAGAGGGGTTCATTATAAAGATTTGTGTTACTGTTTTTACGCATGTGAAATAATATTCTTTGCAAATTGGTTGGTTACACTTACACCTTGTTGTTTGATTTTGTTCTGCAGTATGCTTTACTTCATTATGTAGAGTCCAACCAGAACTTGCTTCAAAGTGATTAATGAAAAGCCTTAACGCCTATAGGCTATAACTATGAACAGAATTCTACGTAAATAGTAGAAGACATGGTATTCAAAGAATAAAAGAAGAAAAATGAAATGATACATAAGTACTCTTTAAGTAAATTAGCCATACGTCAATAATAAAAGGTGGAGATAAACAAATTATGTTAAAAAAATTAGGAAAATGAAAACAATAGTCCGTTTAGGATAACAATGAACATGTGTATTTGTAGGTATTTAATGGTGTTTGTCTGAACAAAATATCTAATATTGGATAGATATTAGATATTAGATATGATATTGATAAGAAAATATAACTATTTATTAAATATTAGATGATTGTAAATATTGACTTCAAATATTTTATATTTGTTTAAAATAAATGGGCAAAAAAAATATTTGATATTTGATACCCAAATCATATATTATTAAATAAATTTTTATATATTTTTAGTGTTATTGAATTTTTTTAATTTTAGTTTATAGTAATTATGTAAAAAAATTGTGTCAAATAATTTTTTATCCATTTATAATATTTGAAAAAATATTTATTGGATGGAGATTGAATATAAGATAGATTACTTGATTATATGGTATCCAATATCTAATATCTATTAATTTTTTAAAATATTTTAAGTATTGAATAATTTCAAATATTAAAAATGTTATTTTTTTTATAATTGGATTAAGGTTTAGATATTATATGTTTGATCAAATATAAATACTGATAATAAAAAAATAGACAGATAGTATTGTCAAACCTCCCTAAATTTGTTACCTACTAAACAATATATTAATTTTAATAAATTATAAATTTATTTTAAATTATTTATAAAATAACTAATTAATGCCGTTAATAAACAATTTTTAAAAAGATGTTCATATTTACATTTTTTTTGTTCATATAACTTGAAATATATAAAATAAATAAGTAATATCTTCAAAATATATTTGTGATAATTATTGTTTAATATTTATAAAGTATTTTTTAAGATTAACCAAATAATATTTTTTACATATATTATATTTTTATTAAAAAGCTTAATAGCAATAAAATAAAATAAAATAAAATAAATGAGATTTACACAAATCACATACAAAAATTTTATAATTTATTTTTTTAATTGTTAAATAAGATTTAATTTATCATTTAACAATTAAGTTAGTATAAGTTAATATCATTAACACTATCAATTAACTTTTAATTTATCCATTAATCAAAAGATCATAGTGATTGGGAATTAATTTTTCATGAACTAAATTAAAATATTTTGACCAAAAGTTAAAGATTGAATTTAATAAAAGAAATTAGTCTATTATAATATGATGAACAAAAATTTAAATCTTTATTGATAAATATATTTATATTTAATATCCGATAATAATTTAAACAAGATTGAGATATTTTATCTTTTAAAAATTAAATTAAAAAAATATATATCTTTTAGAGATTAAATCATTAATTTAGTCATAAAATTATTTAATTGTCTTTATTACTATATTAAAAAAATTATTTTCATTTTTCAAAAATAATATTTTTATTGATAAAAATAAATTTTAAAAAAATATATAATTTTTTAAACAAAAAATTTAAAGAGAAATTGATTCAATTTATTTAAATAATATATATATATATATATATGTATAAGAGGAATCCAAATGTATTGTTTTAAAACAAGGATAAGCATGAAGGAAAGGTACAAAAGCCGAAGCGCTCTCCTACTAGGATTCGGATACTAGCAATGGAAGAAAAAAAAGGATTATAAGTTTAAAACTAAAACCCTAGAAAGGACGAGTCTTTAAAAACCCGATGAAACACCCCTTGTACAAGTACTACAACTCGGCCGCTTCTCCAGTTATTCCAAAGCCAAAACCAAAACTTTTTTCCTTTTTGTTTCTCCATGATGCCTCCAAAGCGTCATCTCCAAGACCCACCAACACCTTCTCCTGCTCCCGCCTCTACTTCCACTGAAGATGAACTGGAAGAATCCGAGAACGACGCCGTTGAAGAGGAAGCCAACGGTGTTTCTGACGGCCTGGAATACGAAGATGAAAAATCTGACGACGACGACGAAGAAGAGGATGACCATCTCAACATCACCAACACGTCCACCGCCACCGCTTTCTCAAAGGCCTCTGAACGCCAATTTTCTTCCGATTCTGGAGATGCATCCACGGAGGAATCCGACACCGACTCCGACAAGACTCAGCCATCGCCGTCCGTTTTGGACTTCACCATCAAGCCCATTGTGAGCAAGCCAACCAAGGACTCGGGAAAACCAAACAAAAATGCAGCTAAGCGCAATTTGGCTCCGGCATCGGGCTCGACCATTGCTGCCGGCGGCTCGAAACGCGCTAATGAGAGCAACACGGAGGAGAAAGAGTCCAAGAAGAAGAAGGTATCGAATGGTCAAGATGAAGATGTGAAAAAGGGGTCCGGTATCCAACGCCTTTGGAGCGAGGAAGATGAGATGGCGATATTGAAGGGCATGATTGATTACCAATCTAAGAAAGGTACTGATCCGTGCGCCGACATGGTGGTGTTTCATGAATACATTAAGAACAATCTCCATGCTGAGGTATCCAAGAACCAATTGGCGACCAAAGTCAGGACTCTGAAGAAGAAATTCCAAAGGAATGCAACAAAGGGTGAAAATGGCGAAGACCCTGTTTTCACTAAGCCGCCTGATCACAAAATTTTTGAGCTCTCCAAAAAAGTTTGGGGACATGCAGCCACTACTAACGGAGTGGACAAGAGGAAGTCAACCCCGAGCAAAGGCAAGAATTCTTTAGCTTCACCATCGCCAAAGCTGGAATTGGATGCGAAGAAAGAAGAGTCAAATGATGAGATGAATGCTGGGCCATCGAAGTCATGCTCTAATTCATCCTTCTTGGATAGGATACTTTTGTCGGAGAAGCTTATGTTACCCGAGTCTGCCATGAGCATTGTGAAGGAAGCAATGCCCTTGATCGGGAGTTCAACGGCCAAGGAGTTGGAACGAAAGTGGAAGAAATTGCAGGAGGATGAATTCTTATTGTACATGAAGAAGGTCGAATTAATTCATGAAAGCGCTAAACTGCTACTAGACGCAATGAAATCTTCGAGCTAGTAATTGCTCTGGTCATGTTTTGATAAATTGTCTATTTGGGAAATATATTTTCGTACCATAGGAGTTTTGTAGGAAGCGTAACCATTTTTTTTTTTTTGGCAAAGGAGATATATGCTTTGGTTGGAATTTTCATGGCAAACATGATTCTTGAATTTACTGATAGATCAATATCTTCTTTTTTTTGCTTCATATTGGTATCTGCTTATTATGGTTTGATTTGTATAACCCATTCTTTGGGACGCTTTTGAGAAATGAGATTTTGTTTTCTGACAGCAAGTTACCTTATCTCTGTATCTTGTTAATATTTACCAGGTTAATCCTAATCAAATGGTCTTTATATCTTATGTCACTTGAATGACCATTTTCTTTGAGATTTATGACCAGATAAAGGGAAAGAATTATGGGGGCCATAATTTGCTATGTATAAGTCTTTTAGACTAGTATAATTGGGTTTTATATCTATGAGGTTGGAATGTGTGCATTTTTCCCCCTCTCTGCATACTGATTGAGCTTTGGCAAATAAGATGGTTAATGTTTCAAATCAGATGTCAAATAAATTCATCTTATACTCAATACTACTGTTTTGACTAGTCCAATTGACAATTACCTGGGATCAATTGTACTAGTTTTTCTACTTGGATAATGAAAGCAGGGCAATGCTTTATAAAATAACCTTAATTTCTCCTTCAGCAGACAATGGAAGGATCTTCTCTATAATTTTTCCTTAATTTCTTCTTACCATTTCCTACTATGAACAAAGGGATGAGTATGACTTATGAGGGAAATGAGAATACTGTAATTGAAGGAGTGAAGGGGGTTTTTGGGAGAGGAGTAGAAGAGATTATTAATAGAGTTAGCCATTTCCTTTGGTAAGTTCCTGTATTGTTCCATGCGGGTGGCTGATTATGAACAAGCATGTAATATTTGGGTAAGCGATTATATCCATTCTTACTGACGGACCCACCGAGTCCTTGAACATTTCGCTTGGTTGGATGTTGCTATCAATTACTTGCTCCACTATTTCACATTCTGTCCACTATTAATTAACTCTGAGCAAGAACCATTATCCTACATGTGTGGCCCGTTCTTTTCACCATGATTCCCTTAGAACATAGTCCCCCACCGTTCCGCCATTTATAAGTAGCCTTCATCTCTCAAGTATGGTTAGTGAATTAGTCCGTTTCTTCTCCATAACTCTCCCCTTGCAGGTCTATGAAAGTCTGGACAATCGAGCCTTCATTGGTAATGCCCTAGTTTTCATCTATTTTATTTTTCAGAAGAGAAGAGGAAGGCTGTGATAGACTCAAGTATTCAGTTTTGAAAGCAGTCGCCCAAGATAATTCAATTAATTAGTGCTTGAATAGTAGTAAACAGAAGCAGCACATTATAGCCCGAAGCCCAGAAGTGCTGTAACCATTATGTTTCCATTATGCTAATTTTTTCTTCTTTTCTTGTGGAAGAAAATTAAATATTTGGCACATGACTGTTCAAAGGCCACAAGATACTCTTGCTTGTCTAAGAATTTCAATTCACTTCCCAATACCTTGATCCTCCATTTTGTGCGTTTCTTCTGGGTTGGCGCAATGCGTGTACACGAGAGATATACTTTAATACCTTGAACCTTTTCATGCCAAACAGCCTTTAATCAAAGACAATTATTTCCAAGTATGGTCCCAAAGTCTGGTAAATTGTCTCCCTATGCAACTAGCTTATATTGCACCGAAGATATTCCTTTTGCTTAACCTTTTTCCCTTGCTTTAATGAGCTCCCATTTTGCGCTTCACACACGCAGAAAATTTCATGGAAGGATATTTTCAAGGGTCTTGCGGCTGAAAAAAAAATGATTCTCCCTACTTGATTACTAACTAGTGCCTCTTAAAAGATAAGAAAAAAAATTATCCGTTTTGAAACCTTTGTTGACTGAAGTAAAATTAATCAGAATTTAATTAATTTTTAAATAATTTTATTATTCAAAAGAGAAAAGTTAGGAAAGAAAAAAAACAAACTAGACTTAATCTGTAAAAGACTGATAGTCATACATTTCATTGGAAAGAGCAGTCTGGTCGTCTTTAAGAACGGACGCGTTTTTCTTTTTTTGGGCAAAAGTAACATGAAACGGACATTGGATAAAGTAACATTTAGAAAGAAGAGCAAAAATCCAAAAGCGTGCAGAAGTGGCCTCCAGAGGTATCTTAGTCACTAATCACCAGAAGCAGTGGCAGTAATGTAATATGCAACGGAGAATAAAGCATGAGCAAAACACAAGAACCCTCCAATGGATAGAAAATGATGGTGTGAGATACCACAGGAATCCCTTGACTTGTTGTTTGACAAAGTTCCTATCACCAGCATGAACATTCCAAAAGCCAATACAATCCTGATCCGTCACACACACAAGCACCAAAAAGAAAAAAAAAAGGGAATATTAAGTAGGCAATGATATGTTCTTGGTCCCTGAAATCAGTAGAAGAGGATACATACCAGGTTAAAATAAGGCAAGCCACTGAGAGTTGCCTATTGGGAGGAGCCTTTGCAAATTCGTCCTGAGAACAAATGCAATTGCAGCCACCAAGCAAATTGGCTATAACATGTGCTACACCTAAAAGTGCTGCTGCACCCAACCCCAGCAGGAAAGCCTCATGGCTTGGTTCTCTACACTCGAATATCCACAATCTCAAGTGCTTATTCTGTTTTTTGAAATAAGTTTTGCAATTAATTATAGACTTGGCTGCATTAAAGCTGTACTTAGCCTGTACATGTATTTCTTGCGTGCAGTTCAGATAACAGAGTGAGCTTCAAGCATACCTTGTTTTGTTCGGTTTCAGCCTTGATGCCGAGAAACCCAGCTCCCACGTCCATGACTACAATCAAGAGACACAGAAAAATGCCTGCCCCTCTTGCCATTTCTAGATGTTTTTTCTGTCTTCCTCTGCTTTGCTTACTGCTAAGTTTCAACAAGAGATCTAGAGAGTGGGAAAGAAGCTGTAGAGGGTGTATATATAAAGAATAAAAGGTGTATAGAATGAGATTGGTAGGAGGTGGGAAAAGTGGGTTTAAGCTTCTCTTTTCATCTACAGAACAAACTTTAATTTGCTTGTCTTGTTTCTCTTCTTTTTCTCCAGTCTTGGATTCCTTTGATAGAGGAAAAAGTTGGGTATAAACTATTCAGTGTAAACCAGCTCATTGGATAGAGTGACATGGGCATGCACCTGATATCTTGAATGTGAAACCTGTGACCAAATTTCTTGCTTCTTTGACTTTTAATATGGGACTGGCAAGTCACTTATTTCTACTAATAAAATTCAAGACCATGATCTTGCTTGTTGCAGCTTTCGCACAAGTTTTATTTCATGGAATAACGCAAGTCTGATCATTCTTTTGAACAAATTTTCGCATTGTTTCAATGGTTGTAGTTTTATCAAACTGAAAGACTATCAAGCTACCATCTGTTTGATAGATTGCATTGACATTAATTCAATCGTACAAAATTTCAATTAGTTTTTGTTGAATTTTCCTTGAAATGATTAAAATCGATTGTAAAAAATACTACACACTGGAAAAAAAAAAAAAGTAGTAGACTAATAGTACTACGATCAAATTGAAATATCAGGATAAAACAAAATTATATTCTGATCCTCTTATATTTAAGACTTGCATTGCTAAACCGCATGACAACTACAGTGAATAGGACAAACAGGAACATAAAGTGGAGGCAGAATGCCTCCGCTGGTTTGCCCCTCATCTCAGACCACCATGTTCGTTAATTATTTTGTTCGATAAATTAGTCCATGTTTCAATTGAATGGGATCCCTAGTCTAGAGTCTAGACTGCGGTGCAGGATAGCCAAAAAATTATCTTGTTAGGTGTCCTTATTGCCACCATGTTTGTGAATTGAGAAATAAAATTTAGTAAAAAATTTATACCCACCTTTCTAATTTAAAATAAAAAAATTAAATCAATATTATTAGTGAATATAATAATAATAATAATATACATACATACATATATATATATATATATAACCTCTAAAGTTAATAAAAGCAGAGCTAAAAAGGTAAAAACAGAGTGACTGTCACTGTATGAAATATTATGTATCTCCCAAAGTGCTTACTGAGCCTACGCGCATATTATTTGCCTTTCTCTTTACTTTTTGAGAATTCAGAAAGACAGCACTTGGTTGCTTTTCGTCGTCTTGCTCATCTTGTTTGTGCATTATTGATTTTTGTTATTATTTACTAAGAATTGCTTTGCAGACTTTCTGGTGTTATAGCACCTCTTTTCTTTCAACTACCATTTTTGGACTCGTTTGTACAAGACAAAATAAAGTGAAGATATAATATAACGGAGGTTTTGTTGGGATGTTTGGCTACACTTATTTTTGTAACAAATATTAAAAGGCCCAAAGTCTGATGTAACTCCATAGAAGCCCAAACATTCTGAATCATCATGGATTCGGGCTTTAGAAATTATGACTTCAGAGGTTCCAGAAAAAAACTGAAGAGACAGATGCACGCAACGCGTTCTATTGTCTTCTTATAAGCTACATATAACTAAATAAGCATAGATACATGTAAAAAACTCTCAAAATAATAAGTAAAAGAAAAAGAAAAACATGATAATTGAAGAAGTCTAACTTAATGCCCATGGCTAACTAAGAGTAAGCACCAAACCTAAAATGGTTTTCAAAGGAGGCGCGTCTACCACAAACCCCACCAGCAGACAGTGTGAAAAGTAGTCGCTCCATACTATGCAATCGGGGAACCTTATAATTTATATATAGATTTGGATTCGTAATCGTAAAACACACAAAGACATGTTGTATAGTATCATCTTATAAGATATAAATTATAAGCATAGATATCTGTAGAACACACCCAAAAAGTAAGAGGAAAAAGAAGAACATCACAATTGGAAAGAACTAGAACTTAATGCCATGGCTACGTCAGAGTAAGCACCAAATTACCAAAAAAGGGTTTCGAAGGAAGCGCGTTTACCACACGCTCCACTAGCAGTGAGTGAGAAAAGTATCTAGTATTTAATCTATACTACTCAATTAATTAATTCCTTGGGTTCAGAGTGAGACAGCCATTTTAGTTGAAGAAAGCATTTGAAGAAGCATTATCAGAGTGAGACATTATCTGTTGCAGGAGAAGCCTCCTGGATGAGATGTTGTTGAGCAAAGATAACTGTTCGAGGGAGAAGACACAGAAGCCTTGTGAGTAAAGCATGGTTTGAGCAACAGGGGAGTTCACGAGCACCTGCAACACCTGGTTGCGGTTCAACCTCTCCAAATCCCCAAATATGTCGCCGTTTGGAAGTGCAGGTTGTGAAGTATCATTGTGGATAAGGAAGGAAGGCGAATCGGAGGGCATGGATTGGAGGGCATAGAACTGTGCCTGCAGGAATTTGACGTATTTGTAGGCTTCCTCAAGAAGCGTGGCTTGGTCCATCTTCTTGTCCCAAGGCATCAGTTTCTGCAAGCACCGAGTCTTGTCGCTCAGCTTCTGCCGCCGCTGACGTGCCAGGTTGCTCTGAGGGATCACCGGAGGGGATTTCTCACCAACCGGAGGAGCATCCACTGAAGAAGAAGCTGGTTTCCCGTTGGACGGCGGCGCTACGGCGAAGAGGCCGTTGTTGATAGTCACAGTAGCAGGGTGAAGATTGTGTGAACCGGAAATGGGGGAGTCGAAGCGACGACGTTTCTGAGAAAATGACTCCATAGAATGAAGTTCAGGGAGAAGGTGAAAGGTTGATGAATCATGGAAGCTGGAAGGGCAGTTACTAGGGGAGAAGAAATCCAAAGGGCGAGAAGTGGTCCCAGAGGCAGAGGTGGCGACTTCTTCGAAGAGACAGGACTCAGATTTGGGCACTATAGGCTTCTTCGCTTTTGTCCCTGCAATGTGATCTTCAATGTTAGACGCCTGGGTGACTTCCCCGGCATGAAGAGACAAAGAGTCATCAGCTAGGTAGGGGAGAGTAGTGGTAAGCCCAGCGGCGGCTGAGTAATCAGAAAAGACAGAGGGGTTGAGACTGAGAATGGACTGAAGGCTGACGCCGGAAAACATTGGGTCGAAGGAGGAGGAGGAGACGTCACCGGTGCCGGAATAGCCTGACAAGAAGTTATTCTCCATGTGTTGAAGAGAGATGAGAGATGAGAGATAAGAGAGGAAGAAGGGGAAATGAAGAATAAATACAAGAGGGGGAGAGAATTGGGAGGTTACGAGAAGAATGAAGACGTGGAAGGAAGACATTGGATGAGAAAGGGAAAGGGTTAAGAGGTCGAGGATGATTGGGTCCGTACATGAAGGGTACGTTGAGGTGGCGAACGAGAGAGAGTTTTTGTCTGCTTGTGCTTTATGGCCGTTTCAGCTCATTATCGGCAAAACCGTCTCCGCTCTTTTGTCCTTTTGTTTTCTTTTGAAAATTCGGGTGGCTTCCCTTATGAGCGTGGGATGAAGATCATTTGTAATCCGACGGATAGGGGCCATTCCTTCTGCGCACAATATTGCTTGCATGGGAAGAGAGCTGTCAATTATATATATTCCATTACTTCTATGCTTTCATTTCCCTCCCGCAAACCATATAACGTTATGTTAATGTCATATTACATTATTACTGGATACCAGCTACTAGATATTTTGGAGACTTAGTTATTCAGATTCCTCCTTCCATCACTTATATTTGACGCACACTAGATATATTCTTTGTTCTAATGTTCTAATCATAAATAAATTATTACTCCTCATTCTTTAATGTTTGCATTATATTAGTTCTTACATCTTCATATATAACGGATTAAAAGGGACATTTCAATATTGTTGCGGAGGTATCTTCTTACTCATTTTATTTACATCATTTTGTTAGTTCAGGCAACTTAATTATGATGGGTGCTGACAAGTTGAACCAACATATGAGTTCAATGTGTATCGGTTTTTGCATTGGGATGATATTGGGTATTTGAAACTCTCAAACTCTATTAACTTTCAATATTTAAAATCCAATGGTTTGCATCACTTGTAGGGTCAAGAAAAGAAAGAAACAAAAAAAGTGACATAAGTGGATTAGTTAATATACAAGTAGTATACACAGGTACAGGCAGTATGCTTGCTTGTGGAAGGGTTTGTTGGTATGATTGATAAAAAGATCATTTTAGGAAAAAGTTAAAAATAGACAGCTCTGAATTCACAATGGGCGTGGCTCAACACGTGCTGGGCGTACTGTCGGATGAGCTGAGCCTCACCTGGTGCCTGGTGGGGATTACCATTTGCCAACACCATAGAAAAAGGAGCAAATGTAAATTTTTAATTGTCAATAAATATCTTTTAATTCTTTAATTTCATATAAAAAAAACTACCGTAACTATTTAGTTATTAAATTTTAGAAATATATTATTCAAAAATTGATGAGACTAAAAGATTTTTAGAAATTGAATGAGGTAATTTTAAAATTTAAAAACTAAATAATTAAAGCATATATTTTTTATTTTATGTTTTTAAAATATAAAAGCTAAATTATATAAATATGCATTTTTTAAAAATAAAAAATTACATTCCCTATAAAAGGAATGATGAGTGTATCGCAGATGCCTGGAATAGTGAATATCCTCTCCACTGCACCACACTTCCTCCGGAACTCGAATAGTTAGTTCCAAAATACCATACGAGAGTAAAATGCAAATTAGTGATTTTTCTAAATTCATGCAATTCAATCATTACATTCGGCCCCATTTGTTGTTTTAAAGCAAAGCAACTCGTCTGTATCCCCAGACAAATTCCGACAGTCGACACTTCAGTGTCAGATGCTTCACAATCAGCAAGACTGCATGATGCATCAACCTTTCATCTTATACTAAACTTTTTTAGAGTGTTTTCATATTTTAGATGATAACAGTATCGCTGCTAAATCTTGGTCCCCATTTACATTAAAGGTTTTCATAATTTAAAAATTTTTCAATTAGTTAATATAACTTTTAACATTAAAAATTAATATTTTCATTATTTTTTTATAAATCTATATCAGTAAATGCTCTATTAATTAATTACAAAAAATTTAATTAGTATTTTAAAAATCCCATATAACAAAACTCTTATATTAATACCAGCCAAAGGCATCACGGTCAGGTTTCAAAATGGCACGACATCAAGTTGAAATTTCCAAGTTCCAACAGACCTTGTTGCCAAGGAAGCCACAGCAATCAAGCATCAGAGGTTAGAGACAAAATCCAAAATGCAAATATGCATTCAGAAACCAATTAGGGTGATAAAATTTCTCACCCTGCAAAACGCTGGTTATCAGGCAACAGCAACTAGCATGTTAGTGTAGGTTTCGAATTCTCACAGAAGCCAACTCAGCAGGACGCCTGCATCAGAGTACAAACAACTTTGAAGTTTGAAACCCTTCCCGTCCAACTAGAGAGGAAAATATTATAACGAGGCGTCACCACAGCAAACCCTTGTCAGTTCTTTCTTTCTTTTTTCCTGCATGCGCTGCTTGCCTCACAGAAACCATGACACATGGCAGGGTTCATACGGGGATTGAAGTGCTTTCTCAAATGTCACTCAAATCTCAGCTTCGTCGTCATCACTCAAGGATGATGCGTACAGAAACTAAAACGTTCCACAGGTTTCAACACTGGAGAAGACACACTCAAGTGAACAGAGGATGAGAACATGAGAAGACAGCAGTGCCTAGAATAACCTTTTTTTCCCTTCCTTTCATTTCATATTAGATAAGAGTAAAACAATGCCCTAAAACCAAATGAATTACAAATCAAAGGTCAAGAAAAACTGTACACAAGAATGAGGGGAAAAGTGACTCAAGGAATGATGCTTTGGGTCAATAATTACAGACTCCCCACGCTAATAGAGGCGGGCAGCTCTGGATGATCCACTCCATTGTTTCACCAAGGCTCCATCGGCTTCCCCAAACCATGCAAAATTTCACCTGTCCCACATGGCATGGAATATGGCAGGTCTATGCTTCAACCACTGAACCATTTCCCGGTCCAGTGGAGTGTTATTTATAACAGAATCCAACATAGGGCTGCCAAAAACTTTTGGAGAACTTTTGAAGGACCATATCCGGTCTTTGGGCCAGGGTCTCTGGGGCTGCTTCTCCTGGATAAACATCAGATGATTAACCACCAACCCAGCTAAAACATTAAAATATCTAGCTAAAATAATTGAATCACAATAAAATATCTGATTTAGCCCTAGAGCATCTAGCATTCTGAATAAAAACAATTGTATTCAGATTGTCCAGATAGATATTTTCCATGATTAGTTTACAGGGACATATAATTTGTGCATTCCATTATGAAGCTAAACTAAATCTAAGTCAACAACGTACCATGTGCAGGCAGACAAGTGTCAACTAATAATAACAGATAAAGTCTTTTCAGGTCGGCTACATGGATCAAGAGACATCACCATGTTCTATTGACTATGTTGGACAAAATAATATTCAGTCTAAATAGTAGAAATCAGAAATTAATCACCTATGACTATGTTGGACAAAATAATGTGATTACCAAACAAGTCATTATAAAGGTTGAAACCATATTATTTTCAGGGTTCATATTTACCATAAAAACAAAACAGAATAAAATATAATCCCAGAACTTAATGATTAAGTTTACAAAACTAACCATTCTTGCCAGCATGGATCTGACAGTTCTAGGACCATAAACACGATGCCGTGATGGCTTCTGAGCCTTGGCATAAAAGGAACCCACATCTGGTAATGACAAACAACCCCTACGAGCTCTTGCCAGGGTACTATCTGGATCCACATTACTCTGATTATGCCAAAAAATTAGCTGCCCTAAACAATAATTTTCACCATATTTCTTCCGATACTCCTGAAATCCTGTTCCCATCTTGTCAGTGTACTTGGGACCTAAGTCAAGGGGACTAATATAGACAGGTGGAGAGGTAATAGTTTGATAATCCTGCAAAGAGAAAACTGAATTGTTTATAGACTGTAAAATAAAATTATAAATTAATTAATTAATTAATTAACAAAATAAAACTTTTAACTGTATTCCACAGCTTATCACATTCAAAGTGGAAAAACACACCTGTATTCTAAAGAAGCAGTTGGTATAAGCATAAATATGAATTAAGTCAGCAGCAGCATCATGCCGACATTTGTATGTACAAGGAAGATTTCGGACCTCGTCCCTCAACCTTCAAAAGGGGGGAGAAAAACATATTGTAAGGGTTGGATGTTCCCCCAGGCAGAATACACTGACAAATTCTAAGTGTAAGCCACTTACCATAATAGACATTTCTGAAGCTCTTTTTGAATATCTCCAGAACTGGCAGGATCACGGGAGTGAATTTTGGACTTGAGATCATTCAAGGTATCTTCTTCAACATGAGGAGCCATGCACTGAAGAAGCTCCTCGACAAATGAACCATCTCCTTTCCAGAGGAAGGAAACAGCTGCTTCAGGGCCGAGCTTTTCAAGTGGAGGTGGTGCTTTCCGTGGATCACCAAAAATACATCTCATAACATACCTTACCTGTTATACCACTCAAAGATTAAGATCATCCAAAAAGTACATAAAGCAAAATTATTTGCAAAACCAAGTCTCCAAATTGAGATCTCCCTGTACAGAAAGCAATCTAACGCATGAAGTTCAAGTTACATTGTAAGGGTGTAATTATGAAATGCTTAACATAGATCATGATATCTGAAATTCTTGGTTATCTATAAACTGTCATTTCAAGCAGCTCCGTATATTCAAAAGGCATCAGCCTACAGGTTTGTTAACAATTCTTAACAAAATAAGTAGTATTCAACTTTCATCTTTTATGTTCACAGTTTAAAAGCAGAGCATTTCTACATATATTTATTCTAAACAAGAATAACGCAGTGACAGGTACAAACAGAAATATGGGTAAGGCACTATCACCTTATCAAGAGTGACAGCAAGATTCTGAAGCCTTTGGTTGTACACACCCTCAGCCTGAGTCATACAAAAAGAGACGGGGGAGAGAAGGTTGGAAAATGAGCATGCAAAATTACAAATTTCCTTTAAACATGTCTATCTCATAGAAATAAGGCATTGGAGACACAGACAGCAAGCACACCTGAACCTCCGCATCACTCCTCTCAACTTCAAGACATATATCTGAAAAATATTTCCTTTTTTCTTCGAGGTTATGCCTTAGAATTTCCTCGGGGAGTTTAATTCTTTCAAAATTGATGAATCTCACCTTCACCAGGATAGTGTCATAAAAAAAATTATTCAATTATAGCATAAACTGATAAATATTAAGGATAAAACAGGAGAAGTTAAGCCACATACAAGACGAGCTGCATATGCAACTAGCCAATCTGGCAGGCCACCAAGCAAACAACTGCCTAATCCAGCTCTTCCCAGATCATTATAGTCCTCTTCAGAAACACAGTTCAACTCACAAGCTTCTAGCATCAAATAATGACGATCAAGAATTCCATGCCACTCCTTCAGAACCTAAGAGAATGAACAACAAAATCTAGTCAACAGATAAAATGACCAAAGATTTCAAATAAGAACTTATATTATTCAATTTGTAATAGCAAATACTGGGCAAGGTTTAATGTGGATGAGAACACTAGTATCATGATATGCATATTTAATAAATCCAGCAAATACTAAAGCTGTGTTACATTTTATTTTTCTCCTTTTATCTTTGCTCATGACCTCAAATAAAAGAAGGTTTCCTAATAATTCAAACCTTTTGGAAAGCACCTTCACCAGTCAGATTCAAATAGCTTCCCCGGCAAACTTGGCTCCCACACAAACACACTGACGCCTCATATTCCTCCTTGCTCTACAGTAAGATGAACAGTTATATATTAGACAAGATAAAAACTAGAATAATATTTCTTTAGAATAGAAAAGGTCATGAAAAGCAGGACAAACCTCTGTGACAGAATTATAATCAAAAGTGATCTCCTCACCATGATGTATTTTACGAACAGTATAAATTCCAATTTGGTAATGACCATTAACAGCTGTAACTCTGACCAATAAAAGAAAAGGTGAGAAATGATTATCAGGAATGATAAAGTAATTCAACTATGTTAGAAAAGAATTGCATCCCCAATAATACATCAGCATTGGATAACCACAAAAAGATCAAAGGAATAGTTAAGATCTTAAGACAAAAACAGAGCACACTGGAAATTTAGAGAGTTTTCAATTGCTTGATCTTTAGAGTCATTATCTATGTATAAAAAGGGGCTATCTCAGGAGAAAATATATTTGTATCAGTTAAATTTGGTCCTTCAGCATCTTTGCTGCCACAGCCAGGCTAAAGAAAAAGAAAGGAAGGACTATCAAAAACAACTAATGACCTAAACAAAATCAGCTTCAAAATCTTATTTGCACTGAAGCAACAAATTGTGGTCATTTAGCCACAAATGTCATTAATTTAATGAGCTTGTTTACAGCTGAATTTCCAATACCATATATGAAGAAAAATCTTACAAGTCCTCTTTATAAAGCATTTACCTCATATCTTGTGGCTATTTTCCTGAAGAAATTTCTCCACAAGTGTAGGAACAAGAAACCAAGGGGCCAAAGACAGAATGACTAAAGCATTTGAAGGCATTCAAAAAATCCAAATTGTAGAACAAAACAAAAGGACAATAAACAGAAAGACAAAAAATAGACAGTGAAAGGTTCATAAGTTGAATTTGAATACCAATTAATCCTCATATTTAATGAACCAGGCATCATTCAAACAAAAATTTCTGGAAAAAAAAATGATCTTTAGATAAATTATTAAAAATTAGAAAAGCAAATAATCTAGAACAAACAAGAGACCATCACATGGTTTACAGCCTTTTTAAGCGACAGGCAGATCATTACAAGCCTTCAAAAGGCACTATAATTGTTGAGGGAAGTTAGGCACACTTAGAATAGGCAAAAAATTGAGTGATGCCTGTGCCATTCTTAATACAAATGATAAAACAGAAGTAGGAAACAATGATATATAGTGTACAACAAAAATCATCATAATTGCA
Source organism: Senna siamea (assembly GCA_031216115.1). Lineage (NCBI taxonomy): Eukaryota > Viridiplantae > Streptophyta > Magnoliopsida > Fabales > Fabaceae > Senna > Senna siamea. Next base: position 20,846,369 of record CM062356.1, read on the forward strand.
ATTGATGATGTATGGGCAGAATCCTTTACATATATGTGGCTCCCCCAAAGCAATGGACTAAAATAACAAATTCTTATACAAGAGAACAAATATTAAATGTTTTAGTTAAAAGTAACCAAAAAATCACAAAAAAGAAAATGACTCACTTTGCTTCACAATTAGGTCGGCATGAATGACATATTCGACTAGCATAGTTAGCTTTATGCATGGCATCAACAACAACTAAGTCATACCCATCAGCATCACCCTGCCATTTAAAACACAATATTAGATGTATAGAAAGCTGGGAGAAGAATATAGTCTTGAACTATACAAGTTAATGGCATAAAATTTTAGCCTAAAGTGATAGGAACCTTTGGCCGCTCAAGGTAGATATTATAGAATTCTGGAGCAGGATCTTTGCTATTCTTCTGCAGAGATCGAATCCCATCTTGTTTCTCAAACCACTTCCACACAGGATAGACCTATAAAAAGAATATCAGCAAAAGGGGGAAATTATGCCTCACCATTACAACATCATACAGGCATAGAATAAATACTAAGTAACTAAACCATGACACATCAATCAACACAAACTAGCACCTCGTACTAGTGCATATTACTAATTGTACCCCCTACAACAGAAGTCACCCATGAAACATTCTATTAAAAAAAAAAAGTAAATAATTAAGGCCAGCAAAGCTAGAATTAGCAATGCAGTATGATATGGTAAAATTATTATTTATTTATTATTTAATGAGTTAATTTTCATTTGCAATCTATGGATCTGTAATCAGATAATTGGGATAATTTAAAATTTGAATAAAGCCATTTGAGCTGATGAATATGTCATTCCCTCCTAGTCTCCTAGTTGGATTTAATTTTGAGTCTTTTCATATTTTATTTGGTTCCTATTCCAGTCTAAACTCCAAACCCCTAAGGAAAATTAGAAAAGAAGAGGATTCAAAATGCCATAAAAAACCATGTAAGAATTGGAAAAGGCTATAAGCATCAATTTCTGCACATAAGTTAAGAAACTGAATGAGCTAGATTGGTTTAATGCATATGATTTTCATTAAAATTCCACGGGGGATTAGCACACAGCACTAGTATCACCATGTCATTTGGTTCAGTTGGAAATATCCTGCTAAATAGCATAGCTCATAGGCTAAACATTTAAGAATTTGTTATGGGCACACAACATAACTTATAATGGCCTACTTAAAATAATAGTTTTCACATCTCAAAAAGTGTCAAAGTTTGTAGAAGACCATAAATATTTTGATCATGTTGAAGAATATAGAACAAATTACACACAGGAAGTCTCCTATTATTTTCTATCTAGTAGATTAATTATTAAGATAGTTGTAATATATTGGAAACCTGTGATCAAATTTAAGAAGAAAGGGGAATGCATGCATAATTTGCACATTAATGAATTATAAAAGATAAGCAAAATACCACAAAAACACAAGGCCATACCTCTCCCAGAAACTCCACAACGAAATCATCTTCACCAAAGCCTTCTTCTTTGTTGCAAACAACACCAAGTCCCTGCACAATCCAACCCAAACCATAGCAACAGAACAAAAGGGAAAATTAGCAGTGCAAGCAGAAAACAAACTAAGAAGAGCCACAAATAGAGGAAAGAGCGGAAGACAACTAAATGTTTAGTCAAAACATTGCACATACCTTTCTATAAGCTACATATTTGTCATCTGGACGACTGTCTATGCCCTTAAGGATACCCTGACACATTCTAACCATCTTTGCATCACAGTCCTCCTCAGCACACCTTTTAATTTCTTCAATAACAGGCTGCAAAGGATAGCTCATTGGAGTGCTTCCAGTTCCAGTAAAATGCCTAACTTGCTTATTCAAAGTCCGAAGGAGCATGTCTTCAATAAACGTATGCTTCTCCTGTAGAGGCCAATCTAACTCATCCGGCATAGAATCAAGTAAAAGATTGTGTGTATAAGGATCAATTCCATAAACTTCTTGCTCAATAACTTGATCTCCAAGCTGTTTTCTTGGCTTGTAATCTTTGACTTCAGGAAGCTCCATATCTGACTCCTCAGTGCCATTCTTTTGTGCATTCAGTTTTTCGGCATAGTCATCTGGTAATGAAACCCGCATCTTCCTCTGCACATCCTCCTCATCAGCTACAATGACATATTGGTCAATGACTTCATATTTCCGAGTAACAGGAGGAACCAGACTTGCTTTTGTCATACGAGCTCCCCATTCACGATCATCAGTTATGAAATCCAAACCATCATCAGGTGTATAGTGTCCATCTCCTCTTGACTCGCCAATTTGACTTTCTGAATGAATTTCTTGGTCACTTTCAGTGTCAGATGTTGTAGTCTCATCGCTCTTGCCATCTTCGGAAGAAATAAAAAGATCATCAGATGTTTCACCTTCTGAGTCAACAGATTTTTTATTCAACTTCGATAAACGTCTCCTTATTTCTCGATCAGAGGAATATTCCCCATTATCTAAACTATGTGCTCCATTACTCTTATACTTCCTCTCAGTCACCAATTTATTCTTTTTATACTTTGCAGAAGTTGAACCAAACAATGATGGTGAGTCATTTTCCCATAACTTCAGTAATGCATCTCTGTCATTCAGAGACTTAGAACTTTGTTCCAACCGTGTAGCTAGCTGAATGAATAGTGTGATAATATGATTCATATCACCAGCATCACCCCGATTCTTTGCCCTGTAAGCATTAAGCATATGAATACACAAATAGATAAAAAAGAAAAATTCAGAAGAATGAATTATTGGATGAATCACACCCATTTTAGATGACCTAAGATACATGCTAAATATATAAATCCACGAACAGAGGCACCTGCAATATATGCTACATAAAATTTGAAGATATTATCAGGACTCAGGAGATAGATAGAACTTGATGCATTTAACTGTAAGCCTTCCAAACTTACATAAAAAATTTTGGCTTTCCTATTCTAGTCAGAACAAGTCTGTTAATGTTCATTGCAATGTCTCAGATCATTCCCCCCGCCCCCAAAAAAGGTCTCAGATCACATATTTTTTGTAAGAAAGATTTTATTGATCATATCATATCATATAACCACAGTATCATCAACATTTTTCTTCCCCCACTTAGAAAGAAGAACATAAAATGAAAACTTACTTTATTGCATCACGGCACATCCTACTGATGTCCTCCTTGACACAGCTCAACCCACGACTACTGTAATAACCCGTTTTCATCTTAGTTTCAATTTCTGCAACCTGTTAACAAAGATAAAATAAGACATAAAACTTTGAGAAAAATAAAGAGTGTCTCAGAAATAACATTTGACTGTACCTTGGGCACAAAAAAGTCACAGGAGTTTGCCTTCATAATTTCCCTCAGACTAGAAACAAGAAATTCCTCCATCCTCTTATAACCATGTTCAGATTTTTTAATCGCCCATCGTCTAGTACGAGCATCCCTTGATAAAATGGATGAAGACTTTCTGGCATCATACAGTTTAGACCTCTTGTATAGGTTTCGACGGAATAATTGCTTTGCTGTGTCTCTTTTATCCACACTATCAAAATAGTCCTTGAGTTCACCAAAATCATCCATGGTACTCAGACTGCTACTGGTCTTGGAAACAGATGAAGTTTGCTCAGTGATCTGTTTAAGGCTTCTGGTTCTATGTGGCTCCTCTGCAGTTTTGGTTAAGCGTGGACTTCGGCTCTTGATCCATTTCACATTGGTAAATTTAGGAGTCAATTCATTAAACTGACTGCACCCTCTAATGTCTATTGCAGATAAAAAAGGAAATGAACCAAGAATCTTCTCGAGCATGTCAGCAGTAATACTGATGCAACCAATAAGAATCATAGATCTGATCTTATCTTTCTCATAGCCATTCTGCAAGCAGATAAACAAATTAGATATTTAAGAAAGTGAAACTATTCAACATTGGGGACAAGCAAATATATGGAAACCTACCATAATGCTCCACAATATGGAATCAGTGCAAGAATGACCCAAGGATGACAAATTGACCTGTCTTGAAACTTCCTTGTAAAACGTGACAGCAGCTCTCCAATGCTTGCAAGTCAATGAAGCAAAGACAAGGGACTTCAAATCAGACCTCAAATAATGGAAGACTCGTGCCAACATATGACCATCCAATAATCCCCAGCTGGCCAGCTCAGAATCAGTAAAACCACTTACTTCTCTATTGAAAGTAGTATCACCACATAGATCATCAAAATTGGACTCATCCATCTGGAGATTCAGGTTACCATCTTCTATATCACTGTCTTCTTCACTATCACCAACCAGAATACGGGCTCTTTTGCCAGCACGTGCATCACCTTCTAAAATTTATAAGCCCCAAAACACACAAGCACCAACAAAAAAATATAAACAAGGTTAGACAGGAGACCACTTGAATGAAATCTTCTACGATAATCCCACACAATATATAAACCCTACATGCATGCATGACAGGAAAGCTCCAAATAGTGGTGAATGTTAGCCAATGAACTGAACTTGTGCAGGTCAAGTTTAAACATCAGGCTAAAGGAATTAAACTAGATGCCATTAACTAATAAGAGTTTTAAGAACATAATAGCAAGAATTTAAAGCAAAATGAGTAAATTCAACAGCATATGCAAAGAGATTAAGAATATGTAAATTGCACTCAGAAAAAATTGACATGCATACATAATATACATGATACAAAGAGCAGCAGTCCACCAAAAAGGTCAGTCAATCACAAATTAAATATTGACCATCATACCATAAATATCAGTGCAAGTAACACAGCTATTCAAAAAAGTACCCTGGACGGTAGCAAAATAATAAAATGATTATCCATTACCTGATTTCCAATATAGTTGTTTTTCATTTTCTTTCTTTGGTTGTCTTGCATTGATCCAGGGATCCAAAACCTCATTTATAGCTGCAGCAAACTCCCGGCTCTTATATGATTTCATTACCAATTCATGTAGCTTCCCACGAGTGTAACCAACAAACTGAGGGTGTATGCTGTTAAATAAACTGATATTTGTATAAGGTTCACTGAATGAGACACCTTGAGTAGGTAGCAGTGAAGGTCCAGAACATTTGACAGCTGCTGTACTGCTTTCTTGGTGGCTCCCAAAACTGGTATCAGAAGTTTCTACAGTAGAGGTTACAGGAACCCAAAGTTTATCACATTTCCTGAAAACACTACTAAATTTTTTTATAATTCCCCGATCTACTAAAAGCTGTAGCTCAGAAAATGACGAAGGCCCTCTTTCACGCCCAGAACCATCAAGATAATACCAGTCACCCAACTGTAACTGCAAGTCACGTACAGTACAGAGACGGTCTTTGTGAGTATTGACACATTCCATGCTCAGGCAAGAACCTTGATCACTAACAGTTTTTGACTGAGAATCTTCTTCAGTTGATGATCTCTTGCTATCACTGGTTGAAGAGAAAGGGCGAGTTGGCCTTGAATGATGTCTATCCTTGCCTCGGATTTTGTGTCGTGGTTCAGAAACCAATGATCCCTGGTCCTTGACCACACAGGCATTTATCCTTACCACTGGAAGAACATTGCCTTTCACTCCTCTAACAGAAATAGGTTTATTTTGAACCAATCTGCTCGCAGCACTACAATCAACCCTCTCATCAGCACAAAAAGCCCAAGGAGGGAGATCAAGCCTCCTGCTGTGAGACGGATAATACAAGTCATCTTTTCGAGGCCAGCGGGGATCTTCACATCCAGACTTTGGCATCTCACATAATGGAAACCCATCATTTAAGACAATTTTCTTCCTAGAAGATCTATCTTGGACATCATCATTCCTCTTCCAGTCGCCACCTTTGCATGACCATGGGGCAGAAAACCAGTCACTAGGATCACCAAATGCAAATCCATTACCGTTGTCAAACAACATACTTAACTGAGTCTCAGACTCTCTTGATGTATTATCATTTCTTGAATCACATTCTTCGCTCAGACAATCATCATGCCAAGAAAAACCTGAACATACAGAGAAAAACTTTTCGATTAGGCACATATCACTAGGTACAATGTATCCATTTACTTTTCCGTTCTCCAAAACATTACTGCACAAATTAAGTTTGGAACTTAACATGATGATCAAAATCACACGGTGCATATATGATATAAAAATCTTAACCTGAAAACCTCAATGGTTGAATTTCCAAATGTGATTTTATTCATCTAACCTGCTTGCAAAGTCTAAATACATTCAATTCTATAATGTCGCAATATTAATTGTAAAGTCTTAACCACATACTGAACCAGCTTAAAATACTGAAGGGGGATAATGTAAATTTTTTGTTTGACTCAGAGAAATAGAAAATTCAGGCAAACAGAATATAATGAAGACTGTGCCAACACCAAAATGATTGCAAATTACCAAATGTGTAAAATGAAATTTTTTATTACTTAAGATTCACACATTACGTGTGCCCCTATTTGCAGATAAAACAAGTTTCCATTTTTAATTGACCTCTCAAACAAGAATCAAAAACATCAAGAAAACAGTTAATATGTCATTTTTAAAACTTGCAGTACTCAAAACTACAAAAAGGAACATCTTTCTGTCAAACAATCTAAGACACTCATAGCTGAGAACTTCAAAAAACAACCTCAATTTTGTCAGGTGTCAACTGTCAGGATACTGAAAATTTTTAATTGAAATTTGCACAAAAAGGACCAATGAACCATTTGAAAATAATACAATGTGCAATTCTTCGAATTAAAGGTTAGTCCATATTGTAATCATAAAGCACCCTTGGATGAAAGCTATCAACTTAAAACAAAAAAAAAACTATCAGAAACTCAAAATTAATAAATAAAGATACAATATTAAGAAAAGTGAACAATTGAACATGGACAACAAGCACTACCCAGCAAATATGTACCTTCAGAGTCTCTGAATCCCTCCAATTTTGAAAATTCAAAATTTAGTTGCAAAGCTTCTGCAAGACAATAAGATAGACAAATTGTGGAAAATTATATATCTCAAGAAATAGAATATATATTATATATAAATTACAAAGTTCAAGAATTTTTTTTTTCATATCATATATGAAGAAATTAAAGAGAACAATTGTGACAGAGAAAACACCTTTTATTGCCTCAAGTTCTCTACCAGGGATGACATCATAACCTTCTAACAGAACTGCAACCCTTTCATCAATACGGAGTTCCTCTAAAGGTTCAGACACAACCAAACTGTCCTCAGGGCATACCATTGGCTGAAGCAAAGGGGCTGGCATCTCCCGAGAATTCTCAGGTCCAGATTGAACAATATCTCCAGTATCTGCCAAAAGATTACCAGAAGCTTCTGGAGGGCTTACTAGCTGAGTTATGGTGTCTGAAACAATGGATGGAAAATTCTGAGCTGCCAATGGTGATGATGCATTCTCAGCTGTCAACCACCTGTCACTATCTAGGTGCTTGACAAAGTGATCTGACATCAGTATCCCCTCAGTAACAAGGACCTTGATGTCACATAACTTAGAAGGCCCATGTTCTACACCACTATAATCGAGGTAAAACCATTTCCCTGATGACGAATCTGCCACCACAGGAATGTGTGGAGGAGTGTCACATATATCCATATCTTCTTCCATAGAAGGCAGCTCGTCAGGAGGTGGCTCAAAGCAGGGAGATTCTTTGCAGCTTACAGTTGGGCAGGACTGCTGTTCCTTTTCAGGTTTCCCACAGTTGTCTTTCACAATAGACCCATTGATATCATGCAAATTTCTTTCACTTTGAGATTCTGTACCTGAACAATTTAACTCCATTTCACTGTGCTTATCTTCATGATCCTTACAACTCCGAGGCGAGTTGTTCTTTTCACCTGATACAGTTTTGCAACTTGTTTCTCGATGATTATTTTGCCTAGGTCTATCAAACGGGGACCGTTCCACTAAATTTGGGGTCCGGTCCTTGCGGTCATGATGCCGACGTCTATCTTGTGGGGATTGCTCAGCATGAGTTGGACTCCTTATTTTATGATCATTGTAACGGCTTTTATCCCAATTCCTCTCATATGGGGACTTCTCACGGCCATGAGGGGATTTCTCCCGGATATATGGAGATTTGTCACGACCATGGGGCGATTTTTCCCGGATATATGGAGATCTATCATGGCCATGTGGGGACCTCTCACGACGAACTGGAGTACGATCTCTATGATCATAATACCTAGTTCGATCACGTGGGGATCGCTCTGAATGACTAGGGCTGCGCCCATGCCTGTCATAAGATGGTCTAGTAGATAAAGAAGATTCATGATTCCTAGAATACTTGTCCGCTGATATTTTTGAAGAAGAATTCCTATATGACCTCTCAACAGAGCGATGAGAATAGTGCTCTGAATAAAGAGGGCGACAATTGTCATCAGAAAGCCTTCGGCTTTTTAAACCAGCATAATCTCCATAATGCTTGCGTTCACTGCTATCAGAATCATTGCCATGCCGCTTCAGCCGACTACCCGAAGTGTAATCCCGAGCATGATTTCTACCATTGCTATGTTCATTTTTTTCCTCATCCACAATCTTTGAACTGATCTTTATATTTCTCTCTAGTCCACTCTCCCAACGGGGAGCACTCTTGGCATGCTGACTCCCGTTTCTATTAAATTCCTTCTTTCTAATATAATCGTCACCTGTATATCTCCCAGAAGGTGGTGAGCGTTCACGTTCACTTTTCCACCCTTTGTCCCTGCCTGATTGATACCTGCGCATTCTGCCGTAACCATAGCCATCCTTCCCTACTTCTCCTCTATGCCATCTATCAGGGATGAATTCTCCCCTCTCAATGTCATCCTTTATACCTCTCCAGGAGCCATACTCCCCTTTATCAGCCTCTCCTTTCCTACCCCTCTCGGGAACTATCTCCCCCTTTTCCACATCGTCCTTTCTCCATTTTCCAGAAACAATCTCTCCTTTCTCCAGCTCCCCTTTTTTCCATTTCTCGGTGACAATCTCTCCATTCTCAATTTCACCTCTCCGTGGCTTCTCTGGCACAAACTCTCCATTTTCCAAGTCATTTCTTGACCACTTCATAGTGCCCAATTCACCCTCTTCCATTTCTTCTTTTTGTACCTTTTCCAAATATGTTTCATCATTCTCGAGTTCATTGGTGCTCTTGTCTACTCTATCCAATACCAAGTCACGCCTTTCCACCTGTGCTTTCTTTGCTGGCTCTTCTTTCTTCACCTTCATCTTCTTCTTCCGCTCACTGTCAGCAAACTTGAGCAACTTAGAATTGAACCCATTCCCATTCTTGCCTCCGCAAAGCGTTTTTTCTGCATTCGGCAATCTCTCCATAATATGCTGCTGCTGCTGCAAAGGCATGCATGCGACGCCTCCATCGCCCATGGAAATCTCCCTCTTGTTGGAAGCTCGAAACCCTAATTCTCCCCTGTCCCGGGGCTGTCGATGCTCATACTGCAAATGCTCCAACTCTCCTCAATTGTCGCTCAAGTGCAAAGCCCTAAAGTCCAAAAATTCAGAAAAACACAAAACAAAAATTAGAACCAAACCAAATGTGGGATTTGTTGAAATAAAGTGCACACTAACATATACGAATAAACACGAAACATTACGCAATGAAGCCTCCTGAATTAAACCCATGACGTAACCCGATTAAAATCAAGAAATACAATTGGGAACAGCAAGAAAGAACAAGATGGGAAAACTACCACGAAAATTAAAGAACTAAAGGGATAGATCGGCAAGAAAAAACCCGCGCGCTGCAAATCGAACAACGTGAGAAACAAGCTTAGCAAACCCAGATCGCGAAGCGCAGAGAAAACTATAGCTCTGAACAATTCTCTGTCACTCTCTTAAACGTATTAGAAAAATCTTGTCCCTGGCGCTTCTTCTCTGTGCTATTATATCTGTGTATTTTTTTTTTCCTTCGGTTTGTTCTTGGTCTGAAAGAGGTAACCTTCGTATTATTTTTGCTTTTTCTGTTTTTCCGTATACTTGTGAAATTTGGTTAAAATACTTAAATGCCCCTGGACCGGAGAGGAGGGTTTCGGACGAAAGAAGCTGAAGTGCCTCGTGTATGTAAATTGTGAAGTGCTTCTCAATGAGTCTTATAAAGCCAGTCAGCACTAACATACATGAAACTAGGGCGTCTTAATGCTCCAGCTAAAGCTGTTTATGGTCACACAATCAAAACAAAAAGAAAACAATATATATATATATATAAAAGGTCCATGTTTCATTCTAAATTATAAGCCGCTAAAGGTGTTTATTGTCACATAATCAAAACAAAAAAATCTAAGGTCCATGTTTCATTCTCAACTAGAAGAATATGTTATGAATGAATCTTATGCAATTCATGCTGGATGCCCTTGGGAGAACAATTGTATTATTAATGAAAAGAATAATGTCTGCAAATTTTAAAATACTTAATTTTTATATGATGATTGCTATAGTAATCCTTATTCTGAATTTATTATATATGAATGTGGGAATTGAAATGATTTGGATAATATTAAAGGAATATAAGTACGTTACTATATACAGATATTTTATATTGAATATTGACATTATATCAGTGCCCATTTGTAATGACGCTCTTGAGTCCATTGAGCATATGTTGCTGCTTTGTGAGTGGACAAAGAAGATATGGTTTATCAGCATCTTGGCTCTCAGGGTTTTTGAGTTGAATGTGTTGAAATTTGATGAATGGTGACTTCTAGTGCAAGAAAAGGGAGTTAGTGAGTATAATAAGACAATGATAGCATATATATGCTGGGAGATTTGGAAGAAGAGATGCAGTAAGATTTTTTAAGATGTTAACTCTGACCCTAGGTATGTGCATTCTAATGCTATTAGATTGGTTAATGAGTTTTGGCAGGTGGAAGTTCTAGCTTCTAATGAGGTTATGCCTACTAATTAGGAAAATAATCTAGGTGCTATGGCTTGGTGCCCACCCCCTGTTGATTGCCTCAAGATTAACTTGAAGGCTGGGTATTGGAGTGATAATCAGAGATGGACATGGCGAAGTAATAGATGGAGTTGTGGAAGTTACCTGGGCGTCATCTGCTTTAATGACTGAGGCATTGGCTTTGGAGAGGGCTTTGCCATTGTGTGGGAGCTATGAAGAGAAGAGACTTCTCTTTGAATCAGACTGTGCAAAATTGATCAACGCCATTGAGAGAAGTTTTGAGGCTAGCAGCGGTTGGAGATGTTCGAAGATCTTTTTTGAGGTGGATCTTTTGAAGGGCTCCTTTTAAAACTCTTCTTTTTCACTAATCCAAAGGCAACAATAGTATCTCTGTATTGTCTGATATATGCTTAGGTTTTGCAACAATAGTATCTCTGTATTAGTTTGTCTTCAGTGTTGTCCAGAAATTCGTCATGTTGTACTGACTTCTTCTAATAATCATTTCTATTGCCCAAAAAAATATTTGACATTAAAATTATGTCAAAATAATATTATCTTTTAAAAGTATTTTGAATATTTGATATTTAGTTATATAAGTACATTACTATATACAGATACTGCATAGTGAATATTGATATTATAATGATGTCAAAATAATATTATCTTTTAAAATGATTTTGAATATTTGACATTAGTAATATAACAATCTTTTTGGCATGTTTAGCCAATTTCTTCTTCAACTATAACATTATAATAAACACCTTCCTGGCATCCTAAACTTCAACAAAGGAGTTATGTTAGTGCACTTGTATGATCCTTGAGCATATACCTAGAAATTCTCATGGTATATATAAATCCATAAGAAACATATACCACAATCCTGATAGTGCGTTTGATAGGTGCAATGTAGTGTGGAATGTAATAAACCGAATTTTTAAAAATTCAATTTATTAAAATTTTGGTTTATTACATGGAAGACGAGGAAAGGGACTAAATCGAGCTATGTAATTGAGTTGAGGCCGAAATGGAAGAGTGGGCTGGCAATGGTAGGTCGTAGATCTCAAAAGCGAGAATAATGATAGAAATGAGAGTGGAAGTGAGGGGAAGCATGAAATTAAGGGGATGGATCAAGATACACATGCATATTATTCTTTTATTTTTCTATTATATCCAAAATAAATTAGACTGGTGTGTTATAGTTAAGTGTTTCGATATAAGTATGGACGGAATAGATTCTTTGCAACAATTTGAATATTTATGGGATCTTTCGTGAAACTTCTAAATACAAGAGAGTTAGGTGCATGTACCTCAAAATTTAAAGAGTTTTATATATTTTAACTTTAAAATTTGAGTAGGTGTTGGTTTTTTTTTTTTTTTTGCATAAGAGGACAACAATAAAGCTTAAGGCATTACGAACCAACCTTCCTAACTACTTAGAGCTAGTATTGTTATCTGCCGAGTACTAACATGGAAGGAAACATTGCTATAACTAGGCCTAACTCCTAATGACATTGATGTCTTCTCTTATTTGTGGCATACTGTAAGAGAAAGCCTCTTCTATTTTTCAGTTGACTAACCAACAACTTGTTTGGAATGTAGCAATTGAGGCACTAGTTGGAGTAGTCCTTAAGAACCTCCAAGCATTGGTGAATAACTTTTACCAATTGTTATGAGAATCCTCGTATCACTTTTTTCTATGAAGATGATGATGTGTTGGGTGTGATCACCAATGATAGTTGAAATGGTCACCATGTGCTTTTTTTTGTCTTCTATTTTTTGCTAATGGCACCTCATGTTCATGTTATCTGAATTTAGAGTATTGTTATGGCTTGACCATTGTCTCTAGTATTTCCTTACTTGCCCAATTTTGAAGGTACGAAGAGTCCCAAAGTTCTTATTAGTACTTGGTCATGTCTTAACCTGTTAGCTCTTCTAATAACATTTGTACTATCTATCTTTTTCACTTCAAAGATGATTTTGTTCCTTTTGTTGTAAATGCTCCAACAAATTAGGATGGCTTCCTAAAAAATGCTTGAACCTTCTTTTCCAAGGAGGGAACCATTATTACACCAAGTTTCATCATATTAATAAATTCATTTTAACCGAATTCAATCGAATCAATTAAATTCAATATGATCCAAATCGATTACTTAATTAGCTAGATTGAATAAAAATAAATTAAAACAATTTGGTTTAATAAAAAAAATAGCGTCATTTAGTGACGCATGATTTTTGGGATGCCTAATCAACTATTAAAATTATTTGCGTCGAGATATCATTTAGTAATATTTTTAGCCAACCACTAAAATAAACGTCACCAATGATATTTAGTGGCAGACATTTTGTGACGATTCCAAACTGTCTCTACTAATGGCGATCTAAAACCACCACCAATGTTATTTTGCATGCATTTTGTTATGCTTTGTAACTGCAACAATTATAAATTTTATTTTTTTAAAAAAAATTTAAGTAAGCTTACAATATATATAAAAATATGTACTTTGAGAAATATAAAAACTACAATCATATAATTAAATAGCTATTGATGTCCAAATCATTTCAAGCACCCTGTGGGAAACTAAATCACCAAACCATAGAACAAAGTTTAGCACCGATATCTATAATAAACCCTTGGTCCAAACCGCATAAATGGAACAAAGTTTTCTCTCAAGACCATTATCTCTATGCCTCTGTTTAGTCTTTGTCTACATCCAGTGCCAACTCAAATCGGGTAATTTTCTCTGCATTGTATTCAGGAAACCCACTGGTCCTCCCTGATGGTATGGTATCAATGTTTTTACCATATGATATGCTTGATGTATAACCTGATGAAGTAGCTGAACCATTCTGACAATAATCATGAGTTTATATAGTTAGTGGCAATTATGATAAAATATTATTTGAGATGAAAAATTCCTAAAATAGACTTGGTCTATTAAAATTTGCAGATCAAACCCATTATAATTCATAGACTAACTAATTTATTTATTTTTAGATTGGATCTGCTTTTGCAATTTTTCATGGGGATACAACAAAATGACCCTTGGCACCAAACCAAAAATAAAAATAAAAATGAAGGGGCTAGAATTTGGAGTACCATTTTGGGTAATGAAATACTCAGAATGGTGATATCCTTGCCATTCATAGTCATTCAAGATGAATGTTCAGCATCTGTAGTACCTACAAGAGACAAAATTTAGAATCGTTTTACATGATTAAGGACCATTGTATGGATTAATTTAGCTTTCTTTTCTTTTGCAATATGTTAACAATTATTCTTACCATTCTTACCTGCCCCATTATTTGCTAAAGCATCCGATCAAACACTTTCACCATATTTGACCACTTGAACATCTGAACTTTGCTTTTGTACATCTAGTTTTGAACTTGAACGAGTCCCTTTTCTAGTACGAGTGTTCCTCACAATATGTTTTACTTTCTAGTACGAAGTTGAAGCATATAGAACCAAGCTTTTAAAGTTATGACAAAAGCACAAAACGTATGCCTGTGCTGAGAAGGAAGCAATCCGCGAGAAGAAGGCACACAAGTGTTGGGCGAGAGAGGCAATCGCGCGACGACCAGGGGCATCACAACCTTCATCCGCATCAACCTTGATCGGTTTGGCTCTTGATCCGCTCCGGTCTTTGTCTTTTGCTAGCCGGGCACCGCGATTTCATCATCTGCTTCGGTGTCGATCTTGGGCGACAGGGCATCGCGATTTCATCATCCATTTCGGTCTTCTTCTTCCGGGCTTCAATCTTGATCGGCGTCGATCTCCAACAGCGGCTGTCTTCATCTTCTTCCTCGGATGTCCAGGAGAGAGAAAGCTCGGCCAGGAGAGAGGCACATGAAGGCATCCGATGAAAATGAAAGGTTGTGAATTTGGGAAATCAGCAAACCGAATTTGAACGCAAGGGAAACGAAAATGAAATGTTGTGAATTTGGGGCTTCGGCATTGTGCGCGCTGAGGGTCGGATTTAGGTGTTTTACAGTCATTTTGTCACGCCTAAAATCCGTCCCTAAATTTAAAATTTTAATTTTATTCATTTATTGAGATTTCAACTGTTAGCCAATAAAAATAACTATCACAAAATTATAATATTTTTTTATATTTTTTAAATCATCACAAAATATTTTATTTAATTACAATTTAAATAAATCATCAATAAGTAAGTGTTATTAACTAACTTATTTTTTTGTAATATTCTTAATGACGATGGATGTCATCCAATCTAAATGAAATTAATCAATTAAATAATTATATATTTTTAAAAATATGTATTATATAATAATTAAATTTTAGCATAAATATTTTATTTTATAATTTATTTTAAAATTGTCTTGATTTAATTTTAATATAAGTTTTATTATTGAAAATATTTATTTTTATGATTAAAATTGAAAAAAAAATATTACTTTTTTAAAATAAAGATGGATTATTCATTGATTAAAGTTAGTTTAGATTAGATCAATTGATATTCAAATAACTAAATTAATTAGATGATATTTTTAATCATTTAATTAATTAATTTTAATTGAATAAATGAATCAAATTGAATTGAACTAATTTGTCACTCGCTCCTAATGGAATGATAGATATTTCTTCCAATTGATATGTCTTGCTCTACCAAAAAGGCAATCCAGGAAAAAGAAAAGAAAAATGTGGTCTTCTTTCTCCACAGAACCACAGCCAAAAGGAGACCTCCCTTCAATTTTGTATTCTCTTTTTAATTAAGTGATTTCCAAGAGGGAGTCCCTGTTAACTAATTTCCACCAAAATAACAATAGTCTTTGTGGGAGATTGTACCAGGTCTACGCTTTTCCCCTGTTAACTTCCATTTCCATATTTGGGCTCTATTCTTGAGAATTAGAAAGTGTCTTTTTTTTGTGGGAAATCGGGGCCAAGGCCTATTAGGATTAGAAAAAACAAACTCAATATGGAAACAATTTACACATGGACTCTGTGAAAACTACACCAGAGGCATCGCACATCAGATCAACTAAGATGAACGATGGAGGAGACGGAATCTTATCTCAAGGAAAAGGTCGTGGTTCGCGATTTTGTCAGCGCATCGGTTCCCTTCACAGCAAGTATGGACAACAATTACCCTCCATCTTCTACTCATTAGGTCTCAGATTTGTCTCACCAGGTTTGTTACTGATACAGCTTCACGGTTCGGTTTGAGGAGCAGAGTTACTAGGGTTTGAGAATCTAACTCTACTATTACTCGACAACATCCTAGCTTCCATGCTAGCTCCAATCTGTTTGCTGCGCCCCATAGTTCGGCGATGAAGGAGTTACACCATCCTATGTTTCAGCAACAACCTCCGATCCATCTGCCATAATGGTCTTGGACAAGTGCACCGCATCTTGCTGGTTCAGGATTTTCCTCACATGCTATGTCGCAATTCACCTTCATCCATTCTGAATCCGGCAGCCACCAACGTATGTCTTTGGGCGTATGTGTCTTATCAACTTGGCAAAACACTAGGTCACGGGCATTAGTTATTTCTTAGGCAAATTAATTGGGTTATTGGGCGTGGAGAAGTTGCTATCAAAGAGCTTGCTGTTTCTCCACTTCCAAAAGTGCCAACAAGCAACACCGAAAAGTGTGTTCCAAGTATGTTTTTCACACTCTATGTTCTGACTCTGGATGTTGTCTGTTAGCCATTCATTTAATTGACTAGCAAAGAAAGGCACTCTATCTGCTGGATTTAGTAATTTAGACCAGATTGAAGAGATGAATAGCAATCTAGTATAGCATGTATAGTGGTTTCTGAATGGATTTTACAGATAGGGCATATTTCAACTGTGCCACTCCGGGAATTCCTAACAGTATTAATGGGTAATTTGTTGTTTGCCGTTATCCACAGGAAATAACGAATCCTTTCAAGTCCTGACTATTTGCAAATAATCCTCCAAATCTTATTTTCAACTCTGATGTTCCTACCCATGAGGCGATGGGCAGATTTAACACTATAGTTGCCATCTTTCTCTCCAATTCACCTTAACCTGTCTTTTGTATCCAAGTTGCTAAGAGGGGCTAATGCATGTATTCTTGAAAGTAGGTGCTTAGGAATTAATTCCTCAATGAGATCCCAGTCCCATTCACCATTTTCATCAATAATATTAGACACTTTCTAGTTCCATGTTTCATCATTTAGGCACACTGTGATGTCATTACCAAGTGCTTCCGTATGAGGGATCCATTTATCGAGCCAGAGACTGATTTGATGTCCTAATCTGATTTCCCAAATAAAGGAGTCATCAATTCTATGATAAGAGGTCGCTAAGGATTTTCAGAAATTTGATCCTTTTCTTTCTAATGGGATCTTAGGGGAAAAGAGATTGCCATGGTTGTATTTATGTTTGAGAACCTCGACCCATAATTCATTTGAGTTATTATACAATCGCCAGACTAATTTTAACACAGACTTCATTCATGACGTGAAGGTTTCTTATTCCCATACCTCCTCAGTTTTTCTCCTTCTACAAAGTTTTCCATCCAATTAGATGGAATTTTCTGACATCTGTGTCATGGCCCCAAATAAAACTTTTCTCTAGCCTTTCAAGTTCCTTACACACATTCTTGAGAAGTTTTGTGGTCATCATGTTATAAACTGATAGATACAATAGTTCCCAAATGTTGCAATGAGAGAGGGAAAGTAAAGGCAAGTATTTAGTTTAACACAATAATACGAAACATTAAAGTCAAATATTTAATATATTTCTCGTCACTATATAATAACATGTTTTTTATATGATTGTCAAGAAAAAAATGGTTGTTTCGATGATTATCATATGCGGATTTTGTTATGAAGATGTCATCTTTAAAAGCTGAACTATTTATTTATTGAATTAATTTAAAGATTATCTATATAATAAAATTTATTTTATATAACAAATGAAACTTTTAAAAAATTGAGCTCTTATATTATGCATCTTATAATACATTTTAGCCTTGGTATTGACAGCTGACCATAGAGCAAAATTGTTAAAAAAAAAATCTTAAACTTCTTAAAACTTATTAAACTTTGAATTACCTATAAATAATTATTCAAAATTTGCAATCAAATATTTTTATCTAATTTTTTATAATTGCGCCAACTTAGTTGTTATCTCAAATTTTGTATGTATTAAATTGAATATTCTTTGTTGCAGCTTTTACTGCAAGATTTCTCGGGCAGAAGTGAACATAAATTCAATCAATTCAATTTGATTCTTCTTTCCAATCAAACTTATCCAATTGAATAATTAAAAAAGTGATCTAATCCATCAAATCATTTTTCTTCATCTAAACCAATTCAAACGGATTTTAGGATTCAATTTGGTTAGAATGTATTGAGTGATCAATTTTTTAAAAAAACTAATTTATAAAATTTTACAAATTAACACATAAAATGTTTTCTCAATTCTAATCATAAAAATATATATATTTCTATTATTGAACTATTGTTATATTTCTGATAAATAAATAATTATTACTTAAAATTTAAAATCAAACTTCATCATATATAAAAATTAGATTATATAGATTTTAGTAAAAAATAAATTAGATTATATATTAAAAAATGAAAAAATATAGTCCGGAAAGTGGAATAACAGCCATACATGAAAAATTATTCGGAATAGTATAACTTTAAAATTTAGGTTGATATTGAAAAATTATAAACATAGAATGTTTTGGCTTTTTTGAAAGTGATTTTGCTTTTTATGATAATTTATATTAATATTATTTTTATATATTTATGTACATACTATTAATAAAAAAATTTATTTTTTACATCTTTATTATAAAAAAATTAGAGTTTAAAATATTTTTTAATAATTTTTTATTTTCAAAACACTTGTTTTCAACAATTTTTTTCATTTTTCTAGTCCTTAAATTTTCTTTTTCGTTTTGCACAACAACATTATGACTTTGGTCTTCTTCGTGAATGGCATTGATGGGCTTGAAATGAGCATTTTTACTTAGGGCTTTCTCTTTTGGGTCAGAGGTTTCAAATCTTGACAGAGAGGACTCATCTTTTAAAGGCCCCTTTTAAAAAACAGAAGTTTAATGAATTAAAAAAAAAGTTTTAAAAAAAGATGATCTGGGTTTTTTTTTCCTGATGAATAAAAAAAAAGATAGTTACCTAATAATTATTAGGAAAAAAAAACTTAAGAACAAAGTGTATCCAAAAATTGAAAAAGAAATTTTGAGTGAAAGATGACCGAATGACGAAAGAAAGTGATTAAAGTGAAAGAGGACAAATGGACAATTATCGCCGGAGAAATATATATTTAACAATTTAATGTTATCATAATTTATTTTATACTTTGAATGATATCTGAATTTTATTTAAAATTTAAAATCTAATTTAATCAGAATTTAACATTAAATTACATTACCTTTTAGGAAGGAAAAAGAAAAAACTCGCCGGACTACAATTTACAAACTTTCTTTTGCTCTCTTACTTCATCAAATCTACACAATACTGCAGCAAACAAAGTTGGAAAGCAATCTACTTATTTCAATCTAAATTCACTGGCTATCATGTATGGAAATTCATCCACGATACCAATATACAAGTTTGAGAAGAAGCAAAGCTCAAAACAGATAAGGTGTAGCTGAAAACGGAGCAATAATTATTATCGGCGGCAAACCATTTCTCCTGAAAAAGCTCCAAAACAGTGAACAGTGTGAGCACAAATAATAACGTCTTTTGCTAATTAAAAAGAAGATCGATCGATCTGTTGGTTGCGAAGAACTTACGTGCGGTTCTCAGTGAGAAAGGAACAGCTATTGTTGAGTGATGATCTAGGTTTTACGAACGATTTCTTCGGCGATTTCTTAACAACTTTATCACGGTGATCCTGATCCATAGAATCCTCCACGATCACGGAAAGTGAAGGCCGCCAATGCGAGCGGTGGAGTCTACTGCGCTGGGATGCATGAAGCGAGACGCGGTGGCTGTCATCTTCGGAGGGTGGCACCGCCGTGGTTGATGCCGGAGTGTTCTGAGGACGGTAACAAGATCTTAACTCTGAGAACAATTTCATAAGAGTAAAATGGAGCGGGTGGTGCTTGAGATAGAGAAGAGAAATTATTGATGGAGAATGAGAGTATGATGAAGAAGGGTATTTAGGTTTTCAAAATAACCGATGACTGGGTGCGTCGTCAATTAGTATTTGTACGCAATCAGTGTTTGTTTGTCCTTATCCTGAAATTGAGACCTATCTTATTAGGTAATTTATTTTTTGTATTCACAATTATTTTTTAATTAAAAGTAATTATGTTTAAAACATTCTTAATATTAAATATAATTTTTTTTACATACATTCAAACTTCGATTCTCTTTTATTAGAAAGGTAATTTACATCTTTTCATTTTTGTTAGCGTGTTAATTGCATCGTGGTTATCCGCGCAAATCACACTGTAGTAGTCACATATTCACGCTAACATTTTTATCGTATCTGGCATTAAATTTCGCATGTTTTAATTAAGATTTTTGCTAAAATTAAACTGCAATATTTCTATAGCAAGATGATTTAATGAAAATTAGGTGACGCAAATATAGCATTTAGCCGCGGTTCGCCGCTTGACTTTCTTATACGAACAAGAAGCAGTTTGTCCGCATTCAAGGATGAAAAAGTTTGGACTTTAGACACAAAAAGAGTCGTTTTTCTTTCTTTTTTAATTTCTTAAATTTAAAATAATTTGTAGTTAACAATTTTATTCAATAGGTTGCTAAACAATCATTAAAGAATGTTGATATAAAATTAGTTCAATCAAATAGCAATTTATTTTGAAGGTAATACTGCCACTCTAATATTTGACAAATGGTTTTTTCACTAGTGATATTAACAATTAAAAAAATGTAAGATAAAATTAATAAAAAAAAAGTATCTTATCTGGACTAGATTAAAACTTAAATTCCCAAATTAGTATATTTGCCGACAAAAAAAGAAACAATCTTTTCTTGGTAGATTCCTGGCAGCAGATTTAAAACTTGTGGGCGCTACAAGTGCTGTAGTAGTAAACCAACTGCAATTGATTAAGACATGACATTTCAGAGTGATATTTACAATTTTTAGTCAATTCATCCATTTTACGGCCATTCCAAATTCCTCTTTATGATATCCATTTCATTTTATTACTTTATGTTATAAACTTGAGCTACCATATTAAAAAATGGAGAGACAGTGAGAGTGTCAGATAGAAAGAAAGATAGACAGATAAATGGGAATTGAATCATTTAAAGTTAGATAAAATGTTTTGAAATTTATTGTTTTAAATTAATATATTTTCGTTTTATATATTAATCTATTAGTAAATTAATATATATTTTAACATACTTTAAAAAAATACATTTTTGAAGATCTGATTCCAAATTAAAGGGATACGTTTGAATTGTTTACATTGTCTAACATAACATTTATTTTCCTAATTAATATTATTTGTCCAGTATAACCAATAAATCAATAATTGATGTTACCATAATGATGCAGCAGGGATAGTTGGAAAGAACTGTGGTTGCCTGAGTCTTGGACTCTTGCTTAATTAATGAGTATTGAATAATAATTAACTATATTCCTTTTCTATACTCTACCAATGGACGTAACGGAATGTAGCCATTAAAAACAGTAATCGTGTTCTAAAATTTTCTTTAGTCAAATATATCTTCAGTACGAAGATAAACAGATTTTATGTAGGAAGTGGTTTGACTGCTCTTGCACGCTTGAATTGTGTGGACGCGAGCCTTGCTTCATGTATGCTAATAAATAATAAACTTGATGGGTGGTTCCATGGTGTAGTGGTTAGCACTCTGGACTTTGAATCCAGCGACCTGGGTTCGACTCCCGGTGGGACCTCTTGGATTGATTTGTACAATTGTATTTTTCATTTGAGCTAATGATGATAAATTGTAGATGAATGAAAACAAAAAAACAAATTCAGAAAATCAAATCCGTATGATATATTAGTTGTGTGAAATTTAAAATGTCTTTCAAATATAAAATTTAAATTATAGTTGCCGAAAACAAATAGTGAGATTTTTTCACATATTTTTTCAGCTTTTCTATATAGTAATTTAATTTTATATTTTTCTAAAATTATATTTTGTTATATATTTTAAAAATAAAATAAATCAAAGAAACAAAACACATACATAATATTTTTCTGTCCTTTAAATTTGCCCCTTAGCCACGGCCGTTGATGTCGCTTTTTTCTGATTAATTTCATTGCTTCCTTCATATCTAGTGATCTACGTGAAGGTGACAGAATTAACATATCACAAAGATATGCGGTTCATGTATAAATGTGTTACCAGCCCTACACGTTGATGGAATATCATATTCGTTATGTTTTCTCTGCAATTAATGATTATTAAAAGCTGTTTTACGTACTAGTAACTTTACAAAAACGTCGAGTTTTCAGGGCTGGATTTCTAATTTTTTATATTTTTTTTTATTGTTTAATTTTGTTCGCCCAAAAATCTAAAACCATCCAGCGAGTGACATTATTCTGTATACTGGTTTTACTTTCTTTTCTCTCTTTTGTGTGTGTGTGTATATATATATATATAAAGTTATTTAACTATGAATTTTTTTTTGAAGAAAGCAAGTAGATGATTGTTCAATCATTATATCGTCATATTTCACATTTGTTTCATCCTTGTTAAGCGATGGTGCAGACCATGATGCTGTTAGCAGGGAAAAGCAGGGTATGGGTGCCGCAGGCATCTGTACTCATCACATGCCAAGTGTAAACCCCGTCCTATAAAATTATCAAAATATATATTTATAAAATATTTGGTATACTTGATAAATTTTTTTATTTTTGTTATCACATTCAAATAATATTTAGATGATTATTATAATTAATTTATTAGATTTTTAACATGTTCTATTTTTATTGACAAATTTAATAGTAATGGGATAGAAAAATTTACCTGAGTCTAGTTCAAATTGGTATATGGTAGGAAAGTTGAGGGTAAAACTATGAATTTTATTTTCAAATAAAACTTGAAGAAGATATTGCATTGTATTGGTCAAAATTAAGATTTTGATTGGCAAATGAATGATCTTTAAAATATAAGAAATTAAGAGAGATTATGTCAAAATTTGAAATAAAATTGGGGATTTCATTTTGAAGATAGGTTTAAGAGAAGATATTGTATTTCAATTAGTCAATGAATAAATCACAATCTTAAATGCTAAGAATTAAGGATTTAAATAAAAAATGACGATAAATTTAAGAATTTCATTTCGAGACAAAATCTAAGAGTTATGCATTGTGTTTGTAACATTTGATATTTCAATTTATCCAATTTCTCGGTAGTACATAATAATTAAAAATTTTGTAAAAAATATATAAAAAATATTTAACAATACACCTAATCGTGTATCATATCATATATTTGCTTCTACAATATTATACCCATTAACCATTGAAATTGAAAGATATTTTTCTTACTAATATAGTAAATGTGTGCCAGACATGAAAAACTTCGACAATCAGTCCTCCATCAACAGCAACAACCTGTCCAGAGGGTGACACTTCAAGTGCTTCTGGTAATCAATTTATAGGCGTTCGAATTAGTACTTGGATTCACAAACTCTTTGTCTTCAAGCAACAGTCATGAAAGTTAAACAACAGAAACCTATTCTGTGGAAGCATATTATCATCTACTATGCATGAGGCATCCAGATATGAAAGCAAAGTACATTTTCACACCATGAAATCTAAAGAACTACAGAGTCTTGAGGTACTGTTAATTAGACAGACTTATTATTCAAACATTCCTTCATTTCTGATAATCCGAAAGAAGGAGCATGTAAGAACTTCAAAAGCAGATTACGTATTGGTCAATTTTCTTAGTCTTGACTGATGAAGATAAAAAGACAACACTAACAAGATGAGTTCAGAGTTCACATCATCAAGTCTAGTTTTCAATCGGTCAATATTGTACATTTCTTTAACCATTCTCACGTCAAGGTTGAAGTCAACACAGAAGAAAAACAATGTGAACCTGTAGCAGACATTAAACCACCTAAAATAAACTGGATATATGATAAGAGCATTACATATGCACCTGAGAGAAACACAGTTGCTCCTTAATAATATTATTTTTTGCCCATTCTCAAGCAAGATTTTTGTAAGCTGATTGATTGCAGCTGTAAAAAGAAGCATGTTGAATCTCTCTACGCATCTCTTTCAATTTTGAGCATAAGATGACACCACATTAAGTCAGCTTTAGCCGCCCATAGATGGTTCCAGTGCCAAGATTTGTCAGACCTGCAACAGAGAAAAGGAACACATTGCTTCTATTTCCAGATGCTTTGAGAAGAGAATAATATGCAAATTGGCGTGGAGGTCTTGCTTATGGGGTAAATAAACAAGTCAAACTATTTGAACCTTATTATTTATATGAAATTTCAAGTCGTACGAATTAATATCAAATGACAAGAAATAACCAAGTTGTATATGTTATATCTCAGTTATAAATCCTTTTGGCAGAAATTACAACTCACCTTCTTTGATGCATTTGAAGTATCAGTGATAATCCATTTCTCTCGCCAACCCAAATAGACTAGTGTTAATTTTGGAGAAAATTAGAACAATGTCAGAACAATTCAAGTGGAATCCACTACTTGATGGGCCCCACACTCTTTCTCAGTTTGAAGTTGACATCTTCAATTTCAAAGAACTTTTTTCTGATCACTTTGAAGTTGACTCCGTCTAAATGCATTTTGTAATGTAAGAAAGAACTCACAAATCACAGTTATGTTAAACTTGTCGTTGAACTTTGAAACCACTTCTTCAATAAACTTGTTTGGGTCGAGAGGACATACATCACAAAGAACGCCTGAACACCATATCTCAAAAATTTAACAAAAAGATATAAACTTGAAGTGCTGTTATGAAATCCCAAGAAAGAAAAGGAAATGAAAAATCCGACCCAATTCCACTAGTGCCACCGGTGACGAGAGCCTCCGAAGCTGACTTTACTGTAATTTTTGTGGTCAAATAAGCAGGTTCTACCTGTCATGCACATTAATTTAACTACTCTGGAATCACGTGACTCCGGTTCTGGAATGGATGCATCAAATCCGTAAATTACCGAATTCTCACGGATCGACATGAGGGTTCGATCTCCCGTAGCTGAAGCCCAGACTGCGTCATTTTCAGTCTCAACATATCCACGTTATCACAATTATTATAAAATAAATAAATAAATTTAAGAAAGATTCGGGTCAATCCGACCCGATTGATAACGTGGTGGCGGACTTACAGCCAAACAGTGAGGTGGCGGTGGGGTAGCAAAAGCGGACTGGTCCCCTAACCACATGCCCATGAAAAATGGTCCAAATAGTAAATTTGAGATAGAGATGAAGGCGACTAAAATAATGGGGTCATGGGGGTGGGTGCACAAATATAGAGAGTTAAGCAGCGATAAAAATGGAATAAAGCTTGAGTTCCAAGTCTTTTCTGTGACTCCTTGGAGAAAACACAGACTTGTTCATAAAACTATATGCTTGTTTGGGAGGCTATTCTATTTCTGCAGGAATGTCAGAAGGTTAGTGGTGCTATGCTAGTTTAGTTTAGACTTTAAACAACTAACCGATTTCTTTTTCCTTCTTCTCTTTCTCTGTATCTCTCTCTCTGACTCACACTCCGTCCATACATATTATATGTAACTTCTCTGTCTTTATATGCCTTGTTGCTTCTCATATACTTCGAGCTTTGTCTCTGTAGCCCTTGTGTGTCGAGAACCGCTTTACTTTCGCACCAATTGAGTACTGCTGTACGACCCCTCTTTGCAGGGCCTGTGTCTGTCCCTATAGTGTTTGTCTTCTTGCTAATCCAAGAATATGTCCTGGTCTCTACCTCTCTCTCACTCTCACTGCCCAATATGGCCTTCTCACGTCTCTCTCTTCCTTGAATCTTTTTATGCAGGTCCTAGAAAAGTAAAGGACTCTTGAATATTTGAGGCGGGTTTAGTTTTACTCATGGAACTTTGCTGTGTTCTTGAAGTGGATGTAAATGGTGAAGAGACCTTCATAGTGGACAAGGTAAGCCTCTTCTCTTTCAAAACTTCGTTTTTAAAATGTATCCTTTGTCTCCTCCCTTCAAATTCTATTTCCCATTTTGCCAATATTGCTTTTTATCTATATGATATGATTTGATGTCCTTCCTCTGGGTTAAATCCGTGTGTTTGTCTTGTAATGTAAAATTTCCATCTTTTCCCTTTCTCTCGTCTTTGTTTAGGATTTACAGTAAAGAGTAAAGACACAGCGTTCAGCTTTTCAATTTTTTGTTTGAAGGTTTCTCTCTGTGCTAAATGCTACTACTCTTAAAGTTAAAAATGATTAAGTCCAATGATTTACTTGCTCTGCTCTTCTTTTTTCCATAACTTGCTACTTCTCTCGTGTTTTCCAGTTAACCTCCGTAACTTTATCTCGTACTTTTCCGCCCATCATTAATTTGCACCTACATTGCAGCAAGGTGGGAGGTGGGGTATGGGTCCATCAACTGCTTGTTCTACCATTTCTCTGGCAATAATTATCATACCCACAAACCCCAAGCACAAGGCACTTTATGTTCTTTATTTTTTGTTTATTTTTTGTTTTTTCTTCTGGGTGTATATCATATTAAATGCTGCTGCCATTGTCTTTCTGGGTCCTGGATATTTAATGTTGTTACCTTTCATTTGTTTTATTCACTTATTTTTTGAGAGGGACAAGGTCGCTTTCGAGGGAATTTGTTTGTCTGCTCTACCCTTCTATGCTAGATGATTTGATGTAGATCCGTCCTGCTTGCCCTAATGTAAAATTTATTGCCTATAACGACCTTTCTGTCACCGAATTCATTCTTTTTTCTGATTTAGGACCTTTAGCTGTAGCTTTTCCTTTCATTTCCTTTCATTCTCTCCTTCCATATATTTTCCCTGTTTCTTTTCTTGTGCTTGTGCGTATCCAGTGACTCCATGTTTCTGGTGGGATGTTTTCATATTTTGACATTGATCCTATTCTTACTACCATAATTTTATTTATAGACATTCCTAAGTACTACTAGCCGTAAATTGTGCAATAATTTTTAATTTTTAACTTGTTGGTTTCTAAAGTGTAACTCTGTTTTAATGGGTTTAACTTGCAGGATGTAATTGCTCAGTATTCGGATAAATTGACAAAATTATTTGGCAAATCTACTAGTGGCAGCACTGGGAAGCTTAAAGTAATATTCCATGACTTTCCAGGAGGTGCAGAAGGTTTTGAGCTTATGTTAAGAATCTGTTATAATAATGGAACTACTGATATAAATCCTTCTAATTTGGCACTAGCCCATTGTGCTGCTGAATTCATGGAAATGAAGGAATTTGTAGGTGAGGGTTCTAACTTACTGCAGCAAACTGAGAAATCACTTGAAGAGACTAGCTATTGGACATGGTCTGACCTTTTGATCGCCTTGAAGCAGTGCCAGAATATAGGGTCAGTGTCAGATTCTTCTGTGATGCTAGAAAAATGTTTGGATTCACTCATTGGGAGGCTTGTTTTGGCCAGTGAAGCAAGTCCATGTCCTTCTACTTGTTCTCCTGACAGTTCTGGGTTTCGGTTTTCTTGTGACTCCAAAAGCACTGAGAGTATCAAAACAAGTTTCTCTCGTTCAACATGGTGGTTTGAAGATGTTGTATTTCTTAGTCCCTTGTTGGTTGAAAAGTTGGTGAAGTCAATGCTTTCACGAAAGTTGGACCAAGTTGTGATCAGTAGGTTTCTGTTGTACTATCAAAGGGCTAAATTTTCCACTGCTACAATAGATGAGAAGCGCAACATCATAGAAATGATCATAAATGCACACTACAATATGGATCAGAGTTGTGTTTCTTGCAAGACCTTGTTTGGGATTCTCAGGGTCACTTTGAGTTCGAAAATAAGCAAATGCAGCAGGAATAAGTTGGAGAATATGATTGGCTCCCAGTTGGATCAAGCGAGCTTGGACAATTTGCTTGTGCCATCTCCTTATGGAATAAGCTATTTGTATGATGTGAATCTTGTTCTGAGATTTTTGAAGGCGTTCCTTTGTCGAGGAGGAACCTGTTTTGTGAGTCCCATTGGGATGAAGAAAGTTGCTACTTTGATAGATTTGTATATAGCAGAAATAGCCCCTGATCCTTGTTTGAAACCTTCTAAGTTCTTGGCTCTTGCCACAGCACTGCCAGATTATGCGAGAGATTCATATGATGAACTCTACCGTGCAATGGACATATATCTAGAGGTATATAAATTTTCTTGTCTAAACAAATTAATCTTTCAAATTTCATTTTTGAATATAAGTCTCTGTGATTTGTTTCATATGATTAGCTATTTGAACTAAAAGGGTTCTATTATAGGTGCATACTGGATTGTGTGAAGAAGAAAGGATGAGGATTTGTTGTGGTTTAAATTATGAGAAGCTTTCAGCTGAAGCTTGCCTACACCTTTCTCAGAACGCAAAATTTCCTTCAAATTCTGCGCTTCAAGCTCTCATTTCTCAGCAATCCAAGCTCCATGGTACTCCTAGTTCATTCACTGATTCACCTTGTAGCAGCAGTGATGCTGGTAAAAAGGGAAAGAAAGACAAGACCAGCGAACAGGTTGTACTGTATGCTGGGAAATTTGATGTTTCAGATGATAATGAGAAACTCAGAGCACCTTTGCAAGGAATGCAATGGAGGGTTATGGAATTGGAGAAAATCTGTAGGAAAATGCAATCCCAGATGGCCAAAATCTCGAAATCAAGAGTATCAGGCCATAGTTATACCAGATCCTTGCCCAAGTTCTGTTCATAACAGTGATTTTTGGATCTTAGTTATTTTTCCTATGTAATTGTCAAATTTGTACAGCACAGGAATGAGTTGCGTTTGTTGCTGCTTTTCCTCTCTCCTGCACAACTGAAGTTGATGGGGTATATAGTCCTGTTTACTTTGACAATAGAGGAATTGGTTGTACAGTGTCACGAAAAAAGAGTTAAGTTTGCAAGAATTTCAGATCAGCATGGGTTATTTCAGTTTGGTATAACTTCATATAAACAATGTTTAGATACATTGGAACCTGCCAGATGGTTTCAACTTTCAACATTTAAACCAATAGAATTATGGTTAGTTTGGTTTCCCCAAGATGAAGACAATGTAGTAGTTGAATCATCCGAGTTATACAGCATAAAATAGACAACGAAAGGACCACATAGTTACAGTAATTACCAGTCACCACTATGAAAGGATACACGCTTGCTGACTTGCTTAACAATTGCATTGAGCTGATTAATTTTTTTATAGTATATGAATTGACTCTGAATACTGTTGGGATGAAAGATTATCAAGAGACTAAGATTCCATACCAACCAATACGAAGACTAGTTTCTGCTGCTTCATTCTTCATGCTTTTACTTCAATAGGTGGTAACTGGTAATATAAATGACCACATCAACTAGTCAGCCCTAAGTAAAGTCACGTTACCTTAAAAACTCAAAGCTCTCTTAAATCCTCATTTGAGTAAGTTTTATAACAAGTCATGCCAACAGCTTGCCATTAAATTTAAACGATGCTTCGTCTAACGAATATTCGTACAGAAAAGGGATGGCAACAGCACATGTTGGTGGAAGTCACTGGAATGAGAAATAAATAAAGTGGACCTCACATCATGCGGTGAATGTTGTTGTCTTCCCTTCCTTTTAAGTTTTGAGTTTGACTATTGAATGAAGGATTGGTGTGCCCTGCGTGGCTCGTTGAAATCCATCCACACCTTCACCTACACGTACAGACATATTCACCTTTCAGATTGGTGGGTCAAGCCGTGAAAGTGTTTCAAAGGCCTATCTCTTAACTTTTTTTTATAATTTTAATACAATAATAATATATTAGTAAAATTAAATCGTCTTAAAATATAAAAAAAAATTTTTAAAAATTCTTTAAATTTTAGTTCTTATACAAAAAATTTTAAAATTTTAAGTCTTATATAAAAAAATATTTTAAATAATTTGATATTTTTTATCTTTCATTAAAGTTTTAAATAAAAAGTCAATAGATGAACATTTTGCACAAATTATAAAATTTAAAAAAATTTTAAATTAATTTTTATAATTAAAAAAATTATTTATGCATGAGTTATAATTCAAAAAAATTATTTATATTTTAATTTAAAAAATATATATCTTTCAAAATAAAATCACTCGCCGATATATATTCTGCAAGCTATTTCAGTTTTCAACTTGGCACTGAACAAAATGGAAACTCTTGTCATTTTGTGGCCTAATTATGATCCAGAGAGCCTAGCGTAACATTTGGGTTTGTTTTGCTCAACGTCCTAAAAGTCATCAACATGTGCCGTAACGAAGAAGATATTCATTAATAAAAGGCAGTTTATATATTATGAAGCTGTAGTTTTCTTTACTGAGGATTTAATTTGCATGTGTTGTGAGTTTGTATGAAGCATAGGACTCAAATTTGTGGCAACCAAGAAAGCTTTGGTGAACGAAGTGACACCAAGTGTTTCCCTTATACGCTACTCTTCTCCCACGTTCGAGGTCTCTCGAGTTACATGCATTGAAAAAAATGATTTTGGTTCCTCTGAACTGTGGCCATTTTATTTGTTGTTAGAATATATTTTAATATTATTATAACAAATATTATTATTATAATTTTTATTTAAAAAATTATAATAACAATAATATTTGTTATAAAAAATTTTAATAACAAAAAAATCGTAACTGAAAAATTGAACAAAGAGCTCCAAACAAAAAATTCAAACGCAACAAAATTTTATATTTCACATTATTCATATATTATACATTACTTAATAATATTAAGTTATATTTTTTATTTTTATAATAAAAATTATTATAAATTTAAATTGATATAAAAAATAAAAATATATAATTTAATATTATTAAATAATATATAAATGAGATAATACATTTATTAGATGTAAACATCTTTTAATGCAGTGATGACCCCGAAAGGCCAAAGCCTATATTATCTCATAATGTACTAAAACATGCCCCCATTGGTGAATAATGAATGGCGATTGTTGACTTCTCGTACAACTCCTGTTTGATATAGTCACTGAATACTTTAAACAGAAGCATGGCATTTCACCAATCACAAAGGTCAAATAGTTATCAAAGCTGAATACGGTCGGTTTTAGTTAACGTTACTTTATACAAAGAACAAAACAATTTTAAATATATTTTTCTGTTACCCTTTCTACAGTTCCTAGGTACTCCACATGTGGGAGATTACACACATTCTCCTTTATAATTTTTTAATACAACTTTAAAAGACATGGTACCTAGCATGCCAATGCTTAGATTCTCTGTTCTTTGATCCCAATGCCGTTGCTAAATCAATCAGTGATGATGATAATGATGATGATTGCTTAATCAACATTTTGGTAAGAAAATTTATTAAGAAATCAGCTCTATGATGGACCATGAATATCCAAGCCCAAATGGCTCATAGAGCATAAATTAGTCTTCACTTCGGTTCATATCCCGAAGCCCAATCCAAACCAACAATCTGCATGTATATTTACTAAAATATTATTTTTGGTTCAGATGATAATTTTTTTAATTTAATTTTTTGTAAATTTTTTTTAATTTAGTCTTTTATAATTTAATTTATTATCAATTTAAATATATTCATTTAGATATTATCTAAATAAATAATAATTCTAATGCTGACTATACGATATTTAATTTGGATCTATTCATTTACTCTCTCATATGATTTAATTTTTTTTTTTTAACTGAGCAGTTTTTGGTGTCGATTAGGTAATGTTTAATATAGATGACTAGACGTATTTTTTTGACCAATTGAAGAGAAATATGAAAAAAAATTAAATTATAATTAAAATTTAACATTATCTAATGAGTATCAACTATTTAAATCATCATAATTATTACTTATATAAATAATATTCAAATAAAGAGACCAAATTAATAACAGATCAAATTATAAATATCAAATTAAAAAACAATCTATATGGGACTAAACTAAAAAAATAATCGCCTATAAAGGAGCAAAATTATGTTTTAGTCTTTAGTCAATTGAAGTGATTTTGTCTTAATATGCTATTTGGTGTTCCACACCCCTCATAGTTAGTATGTTCGGATTTGTTTTAAATAATGCAATCTTGTCAGCTTATAAATATTCCAAAGAATTCTCTTCTTATAAAATTGTTAAAAAGAGAATCGCTGGTGGTTTCTAAATATTACTGTTTACTGCAGTTAGTTATTCTACTATTTGGTAAAAGTCTTGTGTTATATTTATATATGATATTGTATTGTTTATAAATTCCTATTGTCAAAAGAATATATAAAAAGTTAAAATAAATGTATTTGTATCTTTTTTTAGTCAATTATTCTCTTCTGAATGTCTAAGTTACATAGTTATTCCCTCTACTTTCATTATATAATCAAAAATTCCTTGAAACTAAATTATTAAATTATAACTTAATTATTAAAAAAATGTTTCTTAAAATTTTATTATTTATGTTCATTAATTTATATTTAATATACGTAGTTTTGCGGAAATCATATATATATATATATATATATAGAGAGAGAGAGAGAGAGAGAGAGATTGAGTGATATTTTCATTTATGTGTTATTAAATATTTTATTTTATTTTATTTTTAATTTTGGACCATTTAACGTTTGTGCCCAATCTCTATCATCAATCTGGGAGGGACAAATCAACCCTTGCAGCTATATATTATCAATTAATGGACCAATTTTGGAATCAAATTAGTATGTCAACTGTGAAGATTTGAACCACAAAAAAAAAAAAGTGAAATGTTATAATTGAATAAATTACACTTTTTAAAAATGATTAATTTATATTTGATATCTCTTCTCGATTAAAAAATTTATATTAAGATTTGAACCCAAAAAAAAGTGAAATGTTATAATGGAGTAAATTACACTTTTTCAAAAGAAAATTGGTTAATTTATATTTGATATCTCTTTTTAATTAAAAAATTTATATTTGAATTTCCTAATATTTGATAAGATGTTGCAAAACATTTATTTAATTTATATCAATGAAGTTAATTTTCTTCACTATACCCTTATTCAAGATAATAAAATTGTCTAATTGTTTATAGTATTACATTACAAATTATTTTTGTCAATTCAATCATTCAAAGATAAAAATACTTTTAATGTTATTTTTTTATGTAGACTCTTATATCTTAATGTTTCATTTAACGAAAATGTTGACTAAATTTTTTTTGTTAACATAAAAATTACATATATATATGTATATATATAGGTCATATTAAAAAAATTTATGTATAAAATTAGTAAAAAATATTTTTAATATCCAAATTAACCTTAATTTTTAAATTAGGGTTAGATATGCAATTTGTCAAAACAATCATGTATACATTTAGAGAATTTTGATTTATCTAAATATTTTATATTATGTCAATCAATAAGTGATATGTAAAATAGTTATATCATCAACTAAATTATACTTTAACATTTTGTTAAGTAAAAAATTAGGGATGAAGTTTAAGTAAAAGAGCAATAATAAAAGTACTTTCATATTTGAGAGATTAAATTAACAAAAATAATTTATAAAAAATTAAATTAAAAATTTTTATATCTATCAAAGATTAAAGTAAAGATTTTTTTAATATATTATGTTTGAGTCTAATGATAACTAACTTAATTATCCTTAGTGTTATATTAAAAATATCAAACATTATAGTTTTATATCATGTAAAAAATTACCTTCATAATTAACAAAAAATAAATTTAAAAATTTGTGTACAAGTGTTGAAACTAAAAATATACCAATTATTACGGGAAGTTAATATAAATTAATTTATTATATCATTCTGATTCATTATAAATATTAATAAGGCACAGTTGAGGCTTTCTATTATAAAGTAATACGTGGAGTCAAAATTTTATAAATTAAGACTAGAAAGTTCAAAATGGCTCCACATGTCACACTCAAATTGTTTTTAATGTTCTTTGTGGCCCTTGTGCTGAGCGAACGCAAGATGTGGGGTCGAACTAACCCTCCAATCTAGAATTAATGGCCCCTGTCGTGTGGTGCATTTATTTTTTATTTTTTTCCCTAGTAGCGGTTTTACCGCTGCTCCAACTAAAATCTGATTTATATAACAAAAAATATACCTAACATCTATAATTTTTTATATATTTTTTTATATAAAATAAAAGGGTAAAACTTTTTTAAAAGTAAAATAAAGTAAAAATATTTGCTTTCTAGTAAAGCTTTATTAGAAGTTAAAAAAAGAATTAATATCCCTTGTTTTAGTTTTAAAAAATTACGTGTCAATTAGAATTTATGTATTAATATTATAATATCAAAATCCAATTACCTTTATGAATTAACATTTAATTACAATATTGATACATAAATTTTTAAAATATAACACTTATCTTTTATATTAATAACATTGTATAAAACTAATAATACTTAATTCTCATAAGTTAGTATTTAAAGGAAATATTGGTTAAGATTTATGTTAAGAGATAATTGAGAAATATGATTTAAAAATAAAATATCCATAACAATGATATAATTTTTTTAAAAGTTAATTAATCTTAATTGATACATATTTTTTAAAAAAGTAAAAATAGAATTTAAATACTTTATTTTATTTTGAAAAAGCTTTACATTTTTATTTTACATAAAACTTTATAAAAAAATATTTTAAATAAAAAATTATAGTTGTTAGGTATATTTTTTGTTATATAAATCAGATATTTAGTTGGATAAGCGATTTTAACCACTGCTAGAGGAAAAAAAACAAAAAAAAAAAAACACCAGGGACCATTAATTCCAGAATAAAAGGTTAGTCTGGCCCTCTTAGGGCCACAAAAAGAAATTAAAAAATTTTAAATATCACATATGGAGTCATTTTGAACTCTTTCACGGTAATTTATAATGAGACCTTGGGGTTTTTAAAAAAGAAAATTGTATCACTTTGAAGCTCCAGTTAATGGTAACCTCAAATTTTGGTTTCCCAATTCGTTAAACTAGTCCCGCGTTTTGTTCCTGCTTATATTTATATTGGCTATGCGAAGTGGTTTGGATTTTGTTTTTGTGGCCCAGAAGATAAGCTATTTGTTTCTTTGGATGGCTTCACCAACTTCCCGATTGAGTTCAACTTACAAAAATGTCACAGTCGCAACTTGCATTGATCACCACATTTAAAGTGGACCTACAATAACGTACTATAAACATATTGGCATTGCACTACGATGTTTTCATGGTCAGCCTACAAAGATGACGTGTGACCCTGAGCTTGGATTACTTGTCCCCTACCTTTTATTTATGGCTTTGATTTTGACCCAGAGCTTGGATTACTAGAGCTACCGCCACACTCTGGCTCACCTCATGTGTTTATATTTTTTAAAAAATTATATATATATATATATATATTTTAGATTAAATAAAATATATTATATTTAAAAAATTATATAAAAAAAGTCTACGAATTGGCCTAGACCAATCTATATGAGTTGGATTAGACTAACATTTTAAGTTCATCCATCGTCAAACTCAATTTAATCCTAAAAAATGAAATCCAACCCATTCTGACACCTTCTAAAAGGTACTAAGGAAAAATAATTGGGAGGTCAAGAACGTATACAATGGGAACATCGAACTGTAATTAATTTAGTTATATACATTAATACTTTGGTGGTAGTCTATCGTCTAATATAGATGCTGCTAAGTGCTTGCTTAGTCATTAATTACAACTTAGTGATACGTGTAGTGGTTCTAGTTTGGCTTATCATATATATCAGCGTGTTTTGGAACGGGAATGGGCTCTACTAGTAACGACTTGATTCTGTTCTTCGATCTTCCATCTGGTTTTCCATGTCCATCTCCATATTGGTATGTGCATTGGGAAATCCGTGCAAGGTTCAGAGCTGTTTCTATAAAAGGTTTAGTAAATTCAGAATCCACGACTCTTTCACGGTTCATCCTCTTCCATTCTGTATCAATCAAATTTCTCAGCTTCTCACGGGCTTCTTCCTCCGAAACCCCTGTGTCTCGCCTGTAGGACGTGATAGAGTTTGCATTTTCACCCCTTTCAACCTCATCCTACAGTGCAGACCGTTTACATTAATAAAACAAAAAACAAGTGTATATATAGTAGGACTAGGGGACAGATAGTAAATATTTAGTTACCTTGCATGTTGCGAAATCATTGCAGAGCCTGAAAATGGTGGATGGAGAGCGCAAAAGGTTGTGGTAATTAGATAATGAATGAAGGGCTTGGTGTTTGATGTGTTGGCCAGTGAGTGAGAAGTAGGAGTGAGTAAGAAAAACAGCGCCTGAGGAAGACAACCATGCGGTTTCTAGATACTCCTGGAATGTTGGAATCTCTGATCTGTTGTCGCACCACTTTGCTTCTTGC
The DNA here is from genome assembly GCA_031216115.1 of Senna siamea. NCBI lineage: Eukaryota > Viridiplantae > Streptophyta > Magnoliopsida > Fabales > Fabaceae > Senna > Senna siamea. Next base: position 20,882,684 of record CM062356.1, read on the forward strand.
AGGAACGATTTGCACAAATCTGACCACTGTGATGGATGAGGGGATATTATTGTGATCAAGTTAGTTAATTAATTAATTCTTGTATGTATGTATGTATGTATTGTATTTTTATACGTACAGCTTTTGTGAGATAGGGAATACTGTTTTGGCCTTGTTCTTTAAGGGTGTCATAAGCCATTTCATTAACAGTGTTGTAGAGGGCCAGGAAGCACAACTTCATGTAATCTGGAAGAGTGTTTATAGCTTTCACATCCCATCTGCTCACGAAATTAGTAAAAGCAATTAATTGCAGTAGAATTAATAATATTTATTCATAATTATTAAAGTTTCCTTTAATCAATTGTTTTTTTTTAAAAAAAAAAAACCTCTCAACCGCATCTGTGAAAAGTTCCAATTCATCCAGAGTTCCGTAGACATCGTATACATCATCGATGACGGTGATGAGCGCAGCCACTTTAGTGAGCTCTTCACGACACTTACTGAATTGAGGTTGAGGGACCATTCCTAGAGCCCAAAAGAAGCATTCCATCAATCTATCTCGTGCAAAACTCAACTTGTTTGTCAGCCCTATCTCCTTCCACCACCTGTAATATAATTAACGACGTTAATTAAGCTGATCATTCAAGTTGTTATATACATGTAATTTAAGCATCACGTACCTTGACATTGCTCGTACTTCTTGTTGATATAATGACTGTACCTTGTTGAAATCCAGCTTTGCAAGCTCCAATAGTAACTGATTATGGGATTCGGTTTTGTCGTATGTTTCAATGTAGTATCTTGCCTCAAGCCTGTGCAGTCTTTGGTGATAAGGAAGTTCCAACACATGAATCACTTGTTCTTCCACTTTGCAGTCTAGTTCCGTGCTTGATTGTTTAAGGTTATTGAGATGTGTTGTTGCAAATGCCTTTGCTTCTTCCAACAGACTCTCTCCCTCCAAGGCAAGGTGTGACGCTTCGTACAGACTCAACAATCCCTCAACATCGTACATAATTTCAGCCTTAAAGTTGCCGTTGTCGTCTATGAAATTCTTAAACACATCTGCGAAACTCAGAGTGATCGATGACGATGATTTGAAATTGAAAATTGTAAAAGTATTAATTAGGAGCAGCGAGGAGACCTTGAGAGATGTGACAGCCGTGTTGTCTGAGAAGGCGGAAGGTGAGAGCTGTAGCATGCAGAGATTTCCGTGTTTCGTGCTTCCAGTTTTGCGAGGAAACAATTTTGTGAAGAGCGGTGTTGATGTCTTCTTCAAACTTGTAGCTCAATCCCAACCGTTGGATGTTGTCAATCAATTCAGCTAAGCTTACTGGCTTCACCTCTGCTCTATGGATCATGTCTCGCACTCTTTCCTCTAGTTTTCTTGCTCTCTCTTCTAGTGTTTCAACCTAATTAATTCACGATGTCCCCGAAAAAAAAAACAAAAGAAATTAATTGATTCATGGCAAAGCTTTTATGTAAGAACTATATATTTGTTTTAATGAAAAATACGTTTTTCCTTTGTAAAGTTTCAAATAATTTTTAATTTTATTCCTAAAATTTTTTTGGTTATAATTTACTTAGTTTGTTATATGAATGACTAGGTTATTATTAAAAAAAAAATACAAATATAAAGATAAATTTAAAATTAAAAGTTCGAGACTTTTTTTTTCAACTTTTTAAAGTTAAAGAATAAATTAAAAAAACTAACTTTAGTTCGATTAACAGCATTATACTCACTACCCAAGCAAAATGAAAAAAAAAAAAAAAAAAAAGAGAAACCCATAATTTGTTCTTTTTTTATTTTTTATTTTCTGGAAAGAAAGTAATTAAATATTAAGTGACAAAACCTTTACCGCATGATGAATTTGGAGGGAGTGAAGAGAGTCATAATTCCAAAGATTTGGCTGATAATTAGCGGAACGTCTATTTTGCGTGATTTGGGAATGTTGTGTGGAAAGGGCAGACGTGATGTGCAATGGTGTGTTGAAATGTATGGAAAAGGTATTTAGTGAGACAGCATTTGGCTTTTGTGCGATGAAGGAGCTTCGGCAAGGAAAGCGTAATAGATCACTAGCCATGCTATTGCTATTTCTTTCCTGTGTTGTAATCGTACTCGTGGTTGTGGCCCTTTAAATAGAGAATCCATGCCTTACTGCTGCACTAGAAGTTGCAAAAAATTGACCATATAACAATTTATGATCACAACACTAGGTGGTAGCTATCTATCAACCTGCATCACATGTTAGCCTTGGCCTTGTTGGCCTCAATTCAACCTTATCTTTTAAGGTCGGGTCAAGTTTACTTATTTTTATCTGAGTTAATATTTCTTTAATTTAGTTCGCCGCTCAGTTAAATTGGTCCTAATTTATTTTTATAAAAATAATATTTTAAATTATTAAATAAAATTTATATAATAAATATATTTTTTAATTTTCTTACCACAAAAAAACACACACACAATTAAAGTGTATTACATGTAGGATAAAATAAAAATTATAAATTTATTTTTATTCTTTATTTTTCACTGTCATTCATTTTCTATCATTATTATACTATCTTTTGTTAAATTTTTTTTATCATAATAATCGTATTCATTTATAATTCAAAATATTAAGATATATTAATAAAATATAAATTAAAGTAATTACATAAATTAAATAAAAAACTAAAAAATAATATTATTTAAATTAAGGTCAAAATGATACAACCAATTCATTAGATAAATATTAAAAAATATTTTAAAAATTTGAGTTTGTCCAGCTCAATTTTAGTTCAATTTAGCCTTATTATTTTTAGGGCACAGTCAAATTAATTTCTTTTTAATTTGAGCTAAAATTTTTTAGTCTAAACCGTTTTCTCTACCTACTTGAAGCGTCAAAATCCTTGAAAGCACTCACCTCAAATATCTAACCAAAGTCAAGGACTATTATTTTCTCACCTCAAAATTTATTTCAAGTTTCCATTTTTTTTTGTGGGTAAAACACATACAATCCAAAGTCTACAGATTGCGTAATTGAAACAAGTTTTCCACTTGGCAGTACAAGAATATTGCATCTTAGGAATGTAATAGACTCGTCAATTTTTTAAATTTTTATGAAGAAATTATATTTTATTTTATTAAGATATATCAAAATTATACTCATTTTCTTCTATTTTAAAAACATACACTAATTCATTTAAAAAAATAAAAAATATATTTATTCATTTTAATTAAAGTACTCTTAATAACACTATTAATTTTTTTAAAAAATGCATAATTTGTTAGCAACCAATATTTTAAAAGTTATTATTTTATTATTAATATTTTTGAGTTACAAATGATAAAAATTTTTATTTAAATTTTAAAAATAAAAAAACTTAAATTCAAAAACTAACAAACAATACAATAAAAAATTATAACAAAAAAGTCTATAAAAAAATTACTAAAAACTCATAATCAAAAATACAACAACCAAGATTTTAGTAAAGTATTGTATTAACTAAAAAAATTAATAAACAAACAAAATTTTAACTCAATTATCAATAAACACAACTCTAACTCAATATATTAAACAAATTTAAAGAAAATAAACAAAGAAAATTTTAACTCAATACATTAGAAAAATTTTAATAAAATGAACAAAGAAATTTCAACTCAATATATTAACAAAATCAATGAACACATTTTAACAGACTTTGAACAGCATAAACAAATAAAAAAACAAAATATTAATAAAAAAATCCAATTTAAAATATTAACAAAGTTTTAATAAAAAATAAAAAACAAAATTTTAACTCAATATATCAAAAAAGTATATGAACAGAATTTCGATAAACAATAATTAAACATCATAATTCAAAAAATAAAAAATATATATATCAAGACAAAGTCAAACAATCTATTTGAAGAAAAACCAGAAGATATGAAAATATATTAAATACACAAATTGATACAAAGAAAATTGAAAACTTAAATTAAAATAATACTAAGCAACACAAAGCTAAAAAAATACTAAAATAAAAAAATTCAAAAAATACTATAAACAAATTACAACACACAAATTATATACAAAAACTTAATATTACTTATATTTCCCTCTTCTCTTCTCCTATCTGGACCAATGTTATCTATTATGGGTCAATTCCTAATGATGCTTATATATGTTTTGCCATTAGTAACTTCATAATTATTGTCATTGAAGCATTACCACAAAAAAGTCATTAAGACTGAGGATTTTTTCAGCTTTCTTCTTTTTGCCTAATAATGATAAGCACGATTTATTATTTGAATATTACTTGTTAAATTGCCAATTAGCATGTACGTGACTACTTTTGAGTTTTGTGATATCTATTTAAAATTTTAACTCAGTATTAACAAAAATTAAATAAACCAAACTAAAATAAAAAAAAAATTTATATTTTCACAACAAATGTTAAAGTGATATGTGATCCAACAAAAAAATCATACCAAACAACATGTGAAAAAAAATTCAAATAATTAAACAATCTAGTTGCAGATAAATTAAAATATTTGAAGTGGTCCATGCCTAAACTAATACCAAAGAGCATAGAAAAAATAAAAATAAAATAAAAGTGATCAAACATTCCATTTGCAAATAAACTAAAATCTATACACAGATCTATCAAAACTATAACAAAAAAATCACTTTCAGCATCAAAGACATATGAAGTTTAAAAATGATACTAAAAAAATTTTGAATAAAGGGTAAATGAAGAGGAAGAGAAGCTGCGAAACGTGCTGGCTAGAATGGCTGACCGGAGTGCGATAACAAAGAGGAAGAAAAGTTGTGAAACGAAGAGAAAGAAGTTGTGAAACGAAAAGAAAAATGTTATTGTGAAAAATTGTACAAAGAAAAAAAAATGAAGTAAGATTTTTTTAAATTTGTGAGTTTCACGTATCGTGGCAGATAAGAGTAAATTTATGTCAATTTCAAATACAATTCAATAATAATAAATTTATAGTCATAAAAAATAATATATTTTTATATATTTAAATTAAGATAGATTAGTTTTAAAAATATTAAAAAATAATAATATATTCATGCAAAAATCGGCAATAAGGAGATGTATTTTTCCTTTAACTTTTATTGAGTGATGGTGATATGTCACATCGTACGTTTTTCGTTTTATATTTGCAGGAAATCAATGGTGCTCATGAAATTTGGTGTGTGGTTGAATGCTTTTTGTGGCCTAGAACGCTAACACTAAATATTTGAAGTCGAGGAAATCCATGATATATTTTTTCTTGATGGATGACCTATTGTCATTGATGGACAGGAACAGAGGATACTTGGGAAGATAATGCATTTGTGATTGTAATTAATGAGCATCGCATTCACAGTCCGAGAATAATAACGAAAGTCCATCAGGATTTGTGATTAGCGCGTTCTAGAAGCTAATGATTTTTTTTCTTTTTAAAAAAAACTTCACTATGTTATTTATTTTCTGGTCGAATTATCTTCACCTTATATGGTAGTAGAAAGATTGAGTTTATTTTATCCCCCACAAAAAATGTGGCAAAAGCCAAGATTTAGTGTTTTTCTGTATCTGAAACTAAAGAACGGGGAAGACATAAAAATGAAGAAATTTGTAGTACCTTAATTTCATCAAAATTAATTTTGTTTAAATTGAAGTTTATTGAAACAAATAAATCCGAAATTTTACATATACAATAATTTTAGATAAAAATTGCACTGAATTTTTTTATCCTCAGAAATTGATTGTTTTGTTGATTTAGTTTGTTCGGCCAAACGAACGTACTCATTTTAAAAAAATATGTGTTTAGCCAAATTTCTTAAATTCAAGCATTTATTTTTTTACACAAAGAGAATAGATTATGTGAAGCCTAATTGGTTATAATGGAAATTCGTTGAAATTTTCTGACTAGAAAACGCTATAGGATTGTGAACCCAATCCATATTATCATTTAATAATAGTTAAATTTAAAAATTATCAAAAAAATATATTTTTAATTTTATATATATAGCAAATATATTTTAAAAATATTAAAAACTTGAAAAATAAAATATAATTTTAAAGAATACAAATAAATAATAACAACTAAAAATTTTTAAAAAATTACTTTTATATTTTCAAACTTTATATTGATTTTCAGTTTTTTCAATCAAAATTTTTTATGATCAATTTTGTCTCATAATATAAAGTTGTTCAAATTATTAATGAAAAATAATAACATAAAATTTAACATTATATCCCTAAAGTTAATATGAGTCAAAGTTTTATTTTTTATTTAATATTTTAATACTATCTCAAATATTATATCACTATTTTTTTAATAATTTATATTTATAAAATGAAATTGATTGTAATTTATAATTTTAGAGATAAAATTGATCGTAAAAAAATTTTAAAAATAAAATTAAAAATTAATATACAATTTAAAGACATAAAAAATATTTTTGTAAAGATATTTTAATAAACTTAAAATGGCATACTAATGTTTCAATCTCATATTTTTTTGCATGTAAGTTCTCACTTTTTCATATATAAACACTTTATATTATATTATTTATAAAACCAAAATGATCAAACACTTTAGAATCATATATAGATTAAAAAAATTATCAAAATAAATATAAATTAAATAAGTACGTGAATGAGTTTCAATATCTAAAGTTTTCATTTTAATCAATTTTTATATCGGAAGGAAAATGTATATCTATATTTTTCATCGTCTGTAGTTCATTTTTGTGTGCACACAATTTCGAAAAGGAAGCTCACCACATACTGACTCAAGTGTCACAAGTGACTCTCCCTTTTCTCTTATTATTTTGATAAATATATAATTATATATAAAGTTTTTATTTTTAAAAAAATAGAGTACATTAATTTTTCATGAGATTCAATAAACTGAAATACATATTTTTAATTTTATAAAGTATATTTAATATTTTTAAAGTTTGATATAATAGTTTATATAATATATATTCATTTTAAAATAATAAATTTATTTATTATCATGTTCAAAATTTTATATTAAAATTTAATTATATTTATTATTATATTACAAATAAAATTATAGTAATAAAAATAAATAAAAAATATGGATAACTTTTAAAATTGAAGAAATAGGTCACCAACATTGGGAATCCGCCTACCCAAATTTTAAAAACACCCATTTCTCGTGCTTTCCTATGCATCAAGCCTTTCATGCTCTGCATTATTAATATCCAGATAACGAAATTCATGTCACACCCGCCCCAAACCTATTTAATAATCTCAATGCTTACATATATTATCAATTTTATGAACCCAAAGAAATAAATAGATAAAATAATTTCATAAATTTTGAAATCATAAAAGTTTTTAAATATATTAGCATCAAAAAAAATTTAATTTATCTAAAAATAAAATAAAATTAGACATAATATTTAATAAAATTTATCTCTAACGTTTTATATGTTCACTTTTATTAATAATATGATAGGTTGTGTTTTATCCTGATTATCTTTAATTTGGACTATTTTCTATTCTATATTTTTTAAATTAAAAATATAACTTATAAAAAACATATATTTATTAAAATTTTACTTCAATGTTGATATTATATTAATCAATAGAGTTTAAGTCTAGTAAAAATAATTAATTCTTCATCATGTGACTAATTAAAGTTTAAATTTTTATTAAGAGAAATGTCCATATTTATTATTTAAAAGTGTTTTAAATAAGATCACTTCCACTAAGAAGATACTTATGAAAAATAAAAAATATTATATTAAAAATAAAATTTAACTTTTTAAAAATAAATATTTTTCATTAGTGAAATACATATTAATACTTATTATATAAATAACAAACATAAAAATATTTTGACTAAAATAAATGAAATTGTTATTACTTATATTTTTGTTGTAGGAAAAAGATAACATATATTTTTATTTTAAAAAATATAATTTTTTTAAAAAAATCACCTAATTTAAAATTTTGAAACAATAATTTACTTTAATTTTAATAGCAACCTCGAGAACTCTCTGGAAGAAGTGGACCTACTCATACGCAACAACAAAAAGATCAAATCGAACTCCATGACGGATAAAAACATGAGTGAATTTATTGAAGAGAATGGGCCACAACAGAATCTAACTCAGGAAGTGAACGGGAACCCAAGTCCATAACCTAAATTGGCAGGGAAGAAATAGATCACAAACACCATCGTATCCAATCCTAATCCCACCCCACCACTGTCATATATGGAATCCCTTATGAAATTTGCTAGAACTAACACTAGTAGGGATGAAGATGAGGAATGGGAAGAGGATGATATTAGTTTCAACCCTATTGATGAGTTGGATGTTGACATTCTAGAGGAAGTGTTGGAGGAATGTTATTGAAAATAAGTGTCAAAAATTCATTTGGGGATCGAATGAAGGAAGCAACAAAGTTAACTTGGTTGCTTGGAAGACTGTTTGTAATTCCAAGCAAGAAGGGGGTTTAGGTATGAGAAATATGCAAAGATATAACCAAGCGTTCATTATGAAGATTGGTTGGGGTCTTATTTAAAAGAAGGACGATTTATGGGCTAAAGTAGTTAGATCTAAATACAAATGTGGCTCGGACCTCATTCCCAACATCAAGCCGAGAAGCAATTCTTATACTTTGTGGCCAGGCATAAATGAGTGTTGGTCCTAGGTTGAGAAAAATATTACTTGGAACTTTGGCAAAGAAGACAAAGTAAAATTTTGGATGGATAATTGGGTAAATGACGTGGGACGTCTTGTGGAAAAAGTCACTAATATGCCCTCGAGTTGAATGTTGCATGAAAGTATTGACAAATACAGTACCCCTGTCGGCGAATGAAATTGGGTTAAAATGCATGCCTTCCTTCCTCCTACTATCCAGGGCCGTATCGCTGCCATTAATCCCCCTCACAATTCCAATAGAAATGACACAGCTAAATGGAGTCTCACCAAGGATGGCAGGCTATCGGTCAAGTCAGCGTACAACTGGCTTGACCAAGAAAACAATAATGTGTGGAAGAAAATATGGCACTGGCCAGTTCCAGAAAGGGTTCGAACATTCCTTTGGCTGGTTGCTCATGGGAAAATCCTAACTAACATCTTTAGAGTCACTAGGCACTTCAGATATTAGCACTTATCCTTGATGTGGTAAGGAGAGTGACCACGTTGCATGCCCTTCGTGACTGCCCTGAAGTTGCTACCTTGTGGCTTCGCTTTGTCATTCCCGCAACGGGAACACATTCTTCTCTCTTAATTTGTTGGACTGGCTGAACTGGAATCACCATCGAAAGGCAGGTAGATATGATGAGGGTAATTGCAAGTCTGCCTTGAGTTATTTTTTGGAACATTTGGAAACACCGTAATACTATGGTCCTTGAGAACCAGAACCCAGACATGCAGAAACTTTTCTTCACTATCCTCTTAGCTATAAAAGAGGTCGCGGACAGCAGCAGGAGTCTGGAAAGCAATAGGAACACCTCTAGACACAACAGTATCTCAGATTTCTGGGAGCCTCCTGAACACGAATGGTTAAAGTGCAACGTTGATGCTTCGGTTTACGGTGTGGAGATGAAAGCGGCTGTTGGAGGTGTGGTGAGAAATGAATATGGCCAGTTGTCATGTGCTTCCACAGAAATTTAGGTGCTTGCTCTACCATTTGGGCGGAAGTTTGTGGTATCTTGGATGGGTTACTGACATTAGTTGAGCTCGGGCACTCTAAATGCATCATTGAATCGGACTCCTTGGAGGCTATTAACATGATCAATAGAGGCATCCCTGACTGTCACTCTTGCCTCCCGTTGGTGACTCTCAAGTTCGTAACATCTTTGACAGGAATGATAATTTTCGCATTTGTCACGTTCACAGAGAGGAAAATCAAGTTGCCAATTGCATTGCCAAGATGGGTCATAATGGATCAAAGAATCGCCTCATCAATCCCTCCCTCCCAGAGAACTGCACGAAACTTATCTCAGATGACCGGAGGCTTTTTAACAAGGCTTTACTTAGTTTCTTTTGCTTTGTTTCCTTTGTACCGAAAAAAAAAAAAATTAGCATCCTCATTTCCACATACTTATTTATACAGTCCTGCTCAGTACTTCTATTGACAATTTTCAATGACAGAGGTTATTCTGGAGAAATAAATAGTATGTGGCAACTGTGCAGCATGGAAGGTGCCATTGTCATAATATGATAATACCCATTCCCATCCATAATATTTAATGACCTTTCTCACAAAAAGAAGTGTCTTTGCCCACTCTTATCTCCGAGATCAACACTCTTATCTCCGAGATCAACAATGAGAAGGAACCTTGTATTTATTATGCCTGCATTACTTTATTGAAAAAATATTTTGTATTATTCTTTTGGTTTTTCTTCCATCCTCTTAATTTTTCGATATTCAACGTTGCGAGAGGGATCTCAATTCTCGAACTCAAAATCATCCCAATGGGGGGTTAGGTGTACTAGGAAAGTGCACAAAAATATCTTATACGCTTTGTAGATTTTTCCAACTGGCTCTGTACGTAACTTTTGCAACATAACATAATTCTAAATAAAAATAATAATAAAGTGACTATTTCACTTTTCTTCTGAATTTGCGCGCCTTCTCCACCTCATATGACAAAAGCCTCCAAAACTTTGACAAGTTGGACCGTACAATTATTGTATAAATACTATACCATACTGCCAAACCAAACTCTTGGGTGATTACCGATTGACCACTTCGACCCTTTCAGATATAATTTGGAAGACTCAAAATTCACAGGTACCATAGGAAAAAAACTTAGTCAAAAAGGATTGTTTGTTATATATGATCAATATTTTAAAAATTAAATTAGTCATTAAATTAATTAAAATATTATTGTTTATATTTTAAAAATTTAATTATAATTAAACTAATTTTTTGGTTAGATTAATTGATGTGATCTAATTTTTAAAGTACTATGTATGATAATAGGAATAGGAATGAAGAAGGGGTAAGGGGGGGCGAGATTTTAGATCTGGTTATAAAATAGTGGCAAAGTAAGGTTTTCTAAATTCCCAAATATGCTAACCCACTTGCCTATTCCCAATAAGATCTCATTAAATTGTTGTTTAAACTAAAAAAATGGCACATCTGCATAGATTTAGTGGCCCATCCCCGGACATCCACACAGATATCCGTGTATTGTACAATAAAAATACTCTCTACATATATTCCCCATAATACAAGGCACACATATCAAAGCACTTCAATTTTAATTTTTTAAAAAATATCTTTGTAGGTGATTAACAAATAAAAATAAAGAAAAGGATCCCTCCCTATCCCACCCACTACTAGTAAAGTGGGACTACTCCTAGTACTGTCCAGCTGTAAATGCCATCAGTAAAACAAGATAAAACTTCAAAGGTTTTTGACATAAAGCAAATTTAGTTTATTACCATTAAAAAATTATTTCTCATGTCTTTCTCTATCTCATGTTATCATTAAAACAAGACGGAAGAATAGAAGGGCTTAGGATTTGGACAATGTTTTGAAGAGCCAATAAACTCTGTTCTGTTTGTTGTGAAGGAAATAGGAAATGGATCAAAATCGAAGTACGGAAGGCTTGGGAGGAAAAAAAAAAAAGGGGGGAGAAAAAGCAGGAGCTTTGTTTTTTTTAACTAATGAAAACAGTGACAACTGGACACTCAAAGCATCCAGCTGTATCCCTCCACATGGCGAGATTCTATTTGTTCACATCTGCAATCATCCCCAATCCATTCCACCACTGACCACACTGACATTTCACAGCTTTGGCCAGCTGTTTGTGGGCACAGTAACGGCTATATTTCATCATGTCTTGGAATTTGATGCCCATCGTGGCAGGTGATGTGGCCATTGGGATAGGGGCTTCACAGACAAGCCTTGTTTTAAAATTTTCGATTATTGCCTATAAAACCCAACACTCTGCTCTCCACTCAGTGCCTTCCTTCATTCACAGTTCACACCATTTCAGAAGCTTCTCCCCCTTTGTTCTTCTCTTCATCTTTCTGTAGTTTGCTGTCTCAATGTCTAGGATGTCTGGTTTCGTGGGATTCTTTGTGGGTCTTATGTTGCTGGGGGTGTCTGCCTCTGTAAAGTTTGATGAACTTTTCCAGCCAAGCTGGGCTCTGGACCATATTATTTACGAAGGAGACCAACTCAAACTCAAACTTGACAGTTATTCCGGTATATTTCATTATTTTCTCTTCTTTTTCTCATTCATCGTTTGAAACACTTAGAAATGTACAATCTCTGTTCATGAACTCTCTTCTTCAACTCGCTCCTCTAATCTGTTATTGGCTTGAACGTTTCAGGTGCTGGTTTTGGATCCAAAAGCAGGTATATGTTTGGTAGAGTGAGCATTCAGCTCAAGCTTGTGGAGGGTGATTCTGCTGGAACTGTGACTGCTTTCTATGTAAGAGAAAACCCAGTGTTATTACTATTATTACTATTGTTGTGATTTTTTTATAAGCTCTGTCATTACTTATTTACTATGTTACTACGGGGATTATTACTCACTATTACTCACTAGCAACGCACCTATTGAAGCTCTGGCTCTTGGACCATATAAATTAAATAGTTTACGTACATTCAGCTCCATGCATTGAACACTTTCCAGGTCCAGACAATTAAACTTTGATATATTATAATCGATGAATGGACCAGTGGCAGCCACCTACTTTTTAACCCGTGACTTACTTTACATTCAATTAATCAAGCATTTATCACTCTCGTCGCCAAACACAGTCCAAGATTGGAAATATGCCAAAATTTAATAGATGCCCTTCGTTTTCAGTATAATCAACTTATTAGTCGTATGAGATTCCTATAATAATTTTGTTCAAGTGACTTTATCTGTTTGGTGATCAATTTGGTTGATGCAGATGTCATCGGAGGGTCCAAATCATAATGAATTTGATTTTGAGTTCTTGGGCAATACCACGGGTGAACCGTACTCTGTGCAGACCAATGTGTATGTGAATGGTGTGGGTAATAGGGAGCAGAGACTCAACCTCTGGTTCGACCCCACCAAGGATTTCCACTCCTACTCTGTCTTCTGGAATCAGCGACAAGTTGTGTAAGCTCCCTTTCTCTGCTATGAATATGATGTTAATTTACTTGCTAAGAAAGATGGAATTTGGATAATACATGCCAAATTCCCAATGCTCTGTTTCTGGGAATTCATTGGAAAGTAATTTTGGACAGATTCCTTGTGGACGAGACCCCAATAAGGGTGCACACAAATTTGGAACACAAGGGCATTCCATTCCCAAAAGACCAAGCCATGGGAGTGTACAGCTCGATATGGAACGCAGACGATTGGGCTACTCAGGGAGGTCGCGTGAAGACGGACTGGAGCCACGCGCCGTTCGTGGCGACCTACAAGGGGTTCGAGATCAACGCGTGCGAGTGCCCGGGGTCAGTGGCTACGGTGGATAATGCAAAGAAGTGTAGCAGCAGTGAGGATAGGAAGTATTGGTGGGACGAGCCTACGTTGTCGGAGCTGAGTGTGCATCAGAGCCATCAGCTTAAGTGGGTTAGGGCCAACCATATGGTATATGACTACTGCTCTGACACTGCTAGGTTTCCAGCCACCCCTGTTGAGTGTGTCCATCACCATCACTATCACTAGTCACTAGTCCACTACTCACTAGGGAGCCTAGCTCGCTTGCAAGAAGTTGATGAAATGAAAAGACTCATGAAACATGTTCTTCATGTTTCACGTTGTAATATATTAATTATCCTACCATAATGTGAATTATTTGTTTATTTAGTCCTTTTTGTGAAATTGTATATTAATTGGGAATTGGGTGCCACAGAGAAGAGGAAGTGTGGGTTTGAGTTGAGATAAAAGTGTACTAAAATGGAAGTAACAGATAATGACTTAATGTTTCACGTTGTAATATATTAATTATTCTACCATAATGTGAATTAAATGTTTATTTAGTCCTTTTTGTGAGATTGTATATTAATTGGGAATTGGGTACCACAGAGAAGAGGGAAGTGTGGGTTTGAACTGAGATAAAATAGTGTACTAAAATGGAAGTAACAGATCATGAATATGAAAAAGTTGAAGTTGGGGGAGTGTGGGCCTGTTATTAGAAATATCTTGTAACCAATGTTACTTGGTGGGGGCAATCTATCTCATCAATTTGGATTCGACGGAAGGAGAGAGATTCAACGAAAACATGTTTATTTATGGTTTGGAATTTGGAAAGGATTTTTCATCTGCGATGCCATGCTGCTCTGCATACGACGTGAGATTCACTTTAAAATTGGAATAGCCCGGAAAGAGACAAGAATGATAGATTTCTTTTCCGCCTTTATTGTATGTGTTCTTCATTGATCAATTAGAAAACGAGGGAAAATTTAGATGCATGACCAAATGGAAAACATTAAATTAGTAGCAAATCATTTTTGAGTAAGTAATCCCGTGAAGGATATAATACAAATACACAATCTATTTCATTTTGAGTAAGTAGTCTCGTGAAGGATATAATCCAAATTTGTTTTTCAAAAAACAAGGTCTTTATAGGTTTGACATTGATGTCCTTTTTGTTTGGTGAGTCAGTACAGGGACCATAAGTAATCATAGGTTCTCAAAGTCATGAGTGTCGCAAATTGACAATGGACATGTGAAATCTGTGTTGCTATTGGTGTGGTTGAGCCCCTGGTCATAATAATTCACGTGATTAATTAATCCCTTAATTAAAGTGGCCTTTAATTAGAGAGAAGTCCAAGGAGATGATGGATTTCTACTGTGGAAAGAGATGGTTATTGATCACATTCAGTGAAAGATGGCAAAAAAGTTGACAGGCTCTTTCATTTTTTTTAATTTATTTCTTTTATTCTAATGACTCGCTCTCTTTTGATTTGAGGGTCCTATGGTATGACATGACATGATGAATTGTTCAAAGAAAAACAATATAATAGCAAGGCATTGTAATCAATAACATTTTTCAGTCTCATGATGCAGCTTGAGTTGGATTCTTTTTTTGCCCCAAAAGAACCTCTCCCTCGCTAATAATGTAGCCTTTAATAATGACATTGTTGCATCATTCACAATCAGCGAAATTTATGACAAATCTGCAGAGCGTATAGTAGTAGTATAAGGAAAGGGCATCTCTTTCATTCGTGTCTGCCACTAAAGTTTCTCATGGGTCTTTCCATGAGAATAAAGTTCAATTCTTCCATGAATACAGAAAGAAATCAAAGAATAGAATGTATTCCAATGGAAGTGAGAAAATAATATGCGTGTGAAAACAGAGTGATAGTAACCAACATAGTTTAGGGCTGACTTTGGGAAATCAAGTCCAAAACAACCAATTAAAGTTTTAACCTCAAGAGATGACTGAAAAAGTTGCTTGAAATTGGGATGAAACCCAAGTGAGGAGAAAGTAAATCACTTAAATATTTTATTTTGCTCGATTAGAGACTTTGTAATCTATATTATCTTAAAGATATCATACATTATCTCAATTTTCATCAAATTGAAAGAGAAAAAAAAAGAAGAAAAAAACTTAAAAGGAAAACAAAGCATTGGAGTAATCAATTGACATGGACATTGGACCCCTCCTCTCCAATGTTAATCATTACAGCTACTGGATTTGCAAATGACAAAAAAGCTTGATTAGTACTCGGGGATCATTATTATTAGGTTCAATTAACAAGATCAAAGGTGGACACATTAATTAGAAAAAGAGTTCCCAAAATATCAGACTTCATGTTCATGGTTGAGCTCGGATTCCCACCCAAATAGGATCCTTAGTTGTATATTAATCAGTAAAAAAGAAAAGTCATTTTTCTTGGTAAGCGATGGTTATTATTAGTTTTAGGTACAATTAACTGATGAATATTAAGCCAATGAATCAGTAATAAAACGTAAAATTCTTATATAAAATAACTAATTAAGTTAAATGTAAATGCTTATGCAGATATTAAAATACATTATCTTGAAAGATAATCATTGTTTATCAACCTAAAGTGTGTGGCATCATGTTTAAAGTTATTCCTAAGGAAGCTTATAATGTAAAGGCATACAAATTTTGACAAGCAGGACAATTTAGTTGTGATCCCAACAAGAGCATCAGAATTTTCATAAAATAAAATGGTACGAATCGCGATTATGATCGCTTTCGGTTTAATTGGAAAGGGGTAATTGCTTTAACAGAGTTGAGGTTTCTTTATTTCTATATATTTTCTACCATTCATGAGGGCCCCGAGGGCATCCTTTCGTAAATGTTTTGATATTTTATACTTGAAAAATAATATATTTTTCTTTGGTAAAAAAAAAGATAAAAAATTAATTTTTAATTCATTCAAAATAAATTTTTATCATTGTGAGTCTTTTATTTATTTTTATCTGTTTTATTATAAAGAATTATTACAGAAAATAAATACAATGGATTAAAATTTTTGTTAATGAGGATGAGAGAATTGGAAAAGTTAAGAGTATATATATAATGATTTATTTTATTTTATTTTTTAAAAGAGTGAAGATGCGGATATCATAATTTATAATTTAATTTATTCAGGGGGAAAAAGATAAAGTGCATTTTCATTTTCTCATAGAGTTGCATAAGTTAAATTTACAAATTCACAAAGCGAACTTTGGCGAGATCAGTTTATCTGTAGCAAGAAAATATATAATTTGTAATAATTTAATTTTAAAAAATTAAAATCATTAATGATTTAGTGTTAACGGTTAATAATATGATAATTAAATGTCAAATGTGATGTCAAACTATATTTTAAAAAAAATGATTTGAACTTTAATAAAATTTATTCGTTTTTTCTCATGATTAAATAGTTGTTTTGGTTTTGTGCATAACTTTTTTCTCATGAATTATCTCATTTTTGCATTTTAAGGTTGCAATAACATTGTTATACTATAATCTAAAAAGTTGAAGCTATTTAACGGTCAATTTAAGGTCATATTACTAGCATTAAAGTAAGGGTAAAAGTAATTGAATTTTTTTTTCAAAAAGGATAAAATTAACATAAATTACATTGTACCAAAACAATACATTATTCTATTTTTATCAAACGGAGAAAGGAGGTATTGAAGTTGTAGCTCCACTTGATTGGTCTCCTCGAATACTATAGATGTGATCAAGTGAGTGACGGTTTCTTTTGGGCAAAAGATGTGAAGGATGTGGACATCACAATTCACAAAAGCCTATAACTGTGTTAGTGATACAATTTGTTATGAGTGTGGGCTTTTTAGCGTTTTGCTGAATACTAGTTTTTTCATTAATCTTGCATGCTTTTATTATTGTTATTATTTTTCACTTATAAAATCTGGAGGAAATATAGGCCTGGGCTCGAGGAAGTACATGAAAGAACTCATATAGGAGGCCCAATAATAGTTTTCTAATTTTCATCATTTGTTTTTTAGTTCTGACCAAAAAAAAAATTTCTGTTTGAAAAAAATAAAAATTAGGGTTGAACTTCGAAGTGTGATTGTAGCGTATGTCGGCAGCATTGGCAATGTCGAAATTTTAGACTCCCGGCAATCCTCATACGTCCCAATCCGAAATACCCAGACATCCTCCGTAAAGATTGAAGACAAACTACGACGAATGTAACCAAAGGTATGTCTCCTCTTCTTCTTTCTTTGACTTTCGTTCTTTCTCTCAAACCCTATCCCTAATGTTTTCTTTTCACTCTCTATTTTGCATAGATATCTTCGGAGTCAACGCTCCGGGCTCCATCTCTGAACACAGGTATATATTCCATCCCCCACTCATGTTTTTTCAGATTGACTATTATTACTCGTCACTTTGTTGATTTTGACGCGTTTTCTTTATTTTCTGATAGTTTCCTTGTTTTTTTTTTGGTCTCACTTGAAGACTTGAATTTATCATTCTTCGGTTGAGGTGAATTCAACTAAATTGCGGATATAATTTGTCAAGCTTCACTGCATGTATAGAACGTTATAGTATTGCACAACCCATTTAGGCTTTACTTGGATTAATGAAAATGGATTTTGGCCAAAAAAAGGAAAAAAGAGAAAAGAATGAAGAAGTAAACAAGACCAGAAGATGGAGCTCCAAACTTTTTTGATAAAATGGTGTTTCATTCCTAGATTGAATGGGAGTAACTTGACTTGGTTGTATGTTAAATCTCAAATGTAGTGATGTTGCATTATATGATCTCTAAATTCTGCTTCATGGTACATGAAGCAGAATGCCAAAATCTGGCTAGTGTTTATATTGGTGAATGTGGAGTTGGGTATGAGAAACTCTCCAAGAGGGCATGGATTAGTGCTGATTAACAAATTTGCCTTTCATTTTCCGTTGTAGTGTAGCTAGGGAAGCAAATTTGGGTATCATGTCTTGTTAAATGCCTTCATGTCTAACTTTGGCAGGCTGTTACTTAAGTTTTGATTTGACAAATTCTTTGTGAACGCGGAGTGCAAATTGCATGCACAAATTAGAGAAACCCCAGACCAAAGGGGATGGATCTAAGTCCCTGGCCGAAACGCTGGCGAGATGGAAAGAATATAACACCCGGCTTGACTCTTGCAATGATGGGGATAAGCCAATTCGGAAAGTTCCTGCCAAAGGATCAAAGAAGGGATGTATGAAAGGGAAAGGAGGGCCTGAGAACTCACGGTGTAATTACAGAGGTGTAAGGCAAAGGACATGGGGTAAGTGGGTTGCTGAAATAAGGGAGCCAAATAGGGGAAGTAGACTCTGGTTGGGTACATTTCCCACTGCCATTGGAGCTGCTTTTGCTTATGATGAAGCAGCAAGAGCAATGTATGGTTCTTGTGCTCGCCTTAACTTCCCCAATGTTTCAGTTTCCAGTTTTTCAAATGAATCTCAATCTGCATCTGCAATGCCAATATCAGCACATACAGAGTCCGTGAAATCCCCAAACAACTCTGAGTTTGGTGCCTTGGATATTGAGAAGAAACCTGTTTCCGTTAATGTGAAACTTGAAGAAGGGGAAGTTGAATCTACTGTCAGTTCCTCCACGCCTTCATCTTCATAATGTATATTATGCGTATTCTGATTAGGTATGGCTGCAAATTTTAGCCTTTGTACTTGTCGGTGATTAACATAGCATGAATGAAATTTGATATTTGTACCTGCACTTAGCTGTTGTAAAATGTAAGCAGTTGAGAATTTTCAAATTTTTTGGTTTTAGCCTACGTTACATTGGATCATGCTACATAGGATTTGCCATCAATGACTAGGTTAAAGCAGGATTTTAACGAACAAGTGCTAATGTTTACATGGAAACACCACTCGGAAGTCGGAATAATGCTTCGTGAAGTAAATCTGTCTTGTGATAATTTGTCACGTATTTTTTTAATTGTAGAATTACGAGTTGTTGTAGAAAAGAGCAAAGTTCAATCAAATCGAGCAGGGCTTTAGAATATGCATTCACCAACGGGATTCAGAGCTTTTCCTAGTGCTAGAAGTTAGGTAAGCAAGTGATTGCCAACAAGTTCATTACAGGACAGGTAGAATAATAATCACAGAAACAGTGAAAGTTGATGAATTAGTTGAGTGCATTGAGAATGCATGGCTGGCTACTTCTAGAAAAGTAGCAATGCAAAACCAGTCAACATTGACTGGCCACGTCTGTAACTTAGGACATGTTTAGATTAGGTGTTTGGTCTTCTGACTTTGTTGAACTCAACCCTTTAAATTTTCTTTCTTATTGAGACCATAATCACGGGAACCTACTCGGTAAAATATTATTTTCCTGTAGCTGCCGCCTTAAGTTTCAAAATCACACAAGCGACCACTCAAATCAAGGATTTTGCAATTTAGCCACTTGGCCTCATTAATTAATTCAAAATTTTGTGATTGTTAACAAATTACATATGGCCAAGCAATTGCAAATACGTATCCTTTTCTGGTGCAAAATCTGCCTCACAGCATGCATGGATCCATCTCTTCGAGGAGATCAACCAAAAATTAAAGGGATTTGGATTCTCTCTATTTCAGAAAATGGCGATTTTTTTGTATCAAGAGACAAATGAAAAAAGGAGTTAATCTATTTGTTAATCTCTATAATAATATAATATAATTTTTAAAAAATTATAATATATATTTTAATATTTAAAAGATTACAAGAGTTAATTTGTTAGTCATTAATAAAAATAATAATAAGAGTCGTTAAATATTAAATAATCTTTAAAAGATTAAAAATATATAATTTTTAATCATTAATATATCAACAACTTAAACTATAATAACTTAATCATACATTAACACTTAACTATAATTTTAAAATATGATTTATAAAAATAAACTTATATATCAATACTTAATTATAAATTATTAAATAAACATTTGATATTATTATATAATTTTTTATTAATTTATTTATCACTTACTTTGAATAATTAAAGTGAAATAATATCATAAAAGTAATAGAGAGAAACATTAAAATATTTTTATTATCCTAAAACTATAGCACTTAACAATTCATCTATGTTTGACAATGTCTCACTCTAATTTGCTATTATTGGTCATTTGTTAAATGTTTTTATACTTATAGAGTTGTATTCTATAAAAATTTATTTATAAAATTAATTAAGTTACTTTCTTTAGCAAAAAAATAAAATTTGAAAAAAAAATTTGTGCACATAGTCTTCTTTTATCTCTTTATTTTTATTACTTATTTAATTAAATATGCTATTATTTACTGATTCAACATTTTAAGTTATATGTAAAAATATAAAATCTATCAAAATTACTAACATTTATGTTTGTACATGAAAAAATAATAATAAATTATAAACAAAAATTACTCATACCTTTGCACACAAACTTGCTAGTAGAAAATATTATAAATTTTTAAAATATTAAAAATATAGGGCACGTTTGACAGTTGTTCTGTTTTTTTATTCTTTAGAATTATTTTAAAAAATTAGTTCTAAGAATTCATACTAATATTATTTTTATGTATTTATATACATGCTATTAATAAAAAAGACTTATTTTATATGTTTCATTTGTTTTAAAAAAATACAGTTCAAAGTATCTTTTAATTATTCTTTGTTTTTTGTTCCTAAAACACATATTTTATTTTATTTATTGTTTTATTAAAAATAGTTATTCAAACAGATTTTTTTATTTTTCTATTTTTAAAAACTAAAAATAAGTTTAAAAAATTGTTATCAAACATGTCCATATTAATGTTTTTCTCTATCACTATTATGATGTTATTCATTTTAATAGTTCAAAAATAAGTGTTAGATAAATTTTTTTAAAAAATTATATAAAAATAGCAATTATTTATTTATTAATTTATAGTTAAGTAATGATATAGAAATTTTATTTTTTATAAGTCATATTTTAAAAATATAATTTAATATTTATATATAATTAATTTTTTAGCAGTTATTATAATTTAAACTATTGGTGTATTAGGAACTAAAAATATATATATTTATAATTTTTAAAAAATTATTTAATATTTAACGGTCACCATTATTTTTACTATTAATGATTAATGAATTGAAGACTAACGAATTAATTTTTATAATATTTTAAAAATTAAAATATATATTATAATTTGACTAAATTATATTATTACTTGTCTTTTAAAAGTTGTAAAATAGGTTTACTCAAAAAAATATTTAATCTTTAATTTAATTCATTATTTTTTAAGAGTTGTAAAATAGGTTTACTCAAAAAAAATATTTACTCTTTAATTTAATTCATTTATTTAAGTTCTTGTCATGAAGTTTTTATTTTTTTATTTATTTCAAAATAAAAAATATACACCGTTTTTTCGCGGATAATCTAAAATTAAACCAAACATTATCTGGTAGCGACCCATGTATAAGTAGATCAACAACTAGCGATAGCATCCACGTATATACTAATTGCCATGCGTTAGAACGGATTGTCTCCATGATCAACACACTAATTAACGCGCCTGCTAATTACCAGCTATATATAGTGCCAAATGCGAAACCCACAGGTGGGAAATTAGGAATAAGGTCGCTTTCATGATTCAGTTCTTAAATAAAAGCATAATATATATAATTTTTTTTTTTTAAAAAAACTATAACAAGCACTTGATAACCACTCTTAAATGTTAATCACACTATTGTTAAGAGCCTGAAGACAGAGCGAGCTCTTAATAATAATAATGAAAACCAAACTCTGCCACTCTACCTGCCATTTTCAAAGCTCATTTATTATGATGGGACCCATTGGCATGCTATCCAATACCAGATCCCGAAGCAACCTTCACAAGAAATTGTAACCCACACGGACGGAACGTTCGTTTCCCTCTATTTAAATTGCTTTTGGCCCATCAGAATCCAAGCACTTAACTCCTGCAGCTTGCTTCCTTAAACACTGATTCTTCCTCTCAAAACCTGAATTAATCTGTATTTTGTTGAGAATGAGGACGAGGCTCCGTTTGGCGGTTCTTCTAGTAGCTCAGATCTTGATAGTTGGAGCCATGGCCGGTGAGTCTGAGTCAGCATTGGAGCATAAAACAGAGAGAGTGGTTGGGGCACGTATCCACAGTGATCAAACTGCACATGAGCCGGTTTCTGGGGTTACGGAGACATTAGAGGGAGAGTCTGAAGCAGCTGAAGCTCCGGAGATCCGACGGCTGGGAAAGCATCATTCGTCGGACAAGTCTA
Organism: Senna siamea; assembly: GCA_031216115.1. NCBI lineage: Eukaryota > Viridiplantae > Streptophyta > Magnoliopsida > Fabales > Fabaceae > Senna > Senna siamea. Next base: position 20,905,272 of record CM062356.1, read on the forward strand.
TCGCCGGTGGGGGTGTCATTATAGGTGGCCTCGTTACTGCCATTTCTGCTGCTGTTTTCTGCTACATTAGAGTCACCAGGAGAAGGGACGCTGCTCACTCACCTTCTATACCTTCTTTACACTCATAGTCAAACCAAACAAAATCATATATATATATATATATATATATATATGCTCGTGTTTGCTCATTATTTTTCATGTACTGTGAATATGAAAATCAGATTGAAAATTTGAAATTCCTTTATGCTCTTGTGCATAATGTTTTGAGCGTGGGCAAGCGTACATATCATTTGACTACAACACATTCAACTTTTCATGATTTTCTTTGCTCTCCTTCATTGGTTTAAATTCTCCAAGATGACGGGAAGTAGAACATAACTATATATTTCTAATTTTCTCTAAAAGGTTGTTGCCTTCCACACAACAGATCTCTAATTTGTATGCTCTTACATTGAATTTTTGCAAGCCAGGGAAAAAAGAACATTTTTGGGGTAAAGAACAAGATGCTTATTACTGACTACTGCTAGCAAGTAATGACAACCGTTTGTCAATTACGACTCGGGCGGCCGGGCAGTCTCATTTAAAACGAAACAATATATTAGTTATTGTAAAATTAATTAAAACATATTAGTCTCTTATTTTATAGATAATAATTTTTCTACCTCTCATTTTTTATAATTTAATCTATTATTAATTTATTTTATTATTAATTTAATTTTTTATTTAGATATCATTTAAATAAATAATAATTTTAATAATTTTAATATTTGATCTTGAGAGAAAAACGTTAAAAGTAAGTTATATTTTAGTTTTTTTTTTTTTTAAATTTTTCAAAACGTATGTTTAGTCATGGATATTAAATGATGTTGTGTCTTGTTGAGTTGGAACACACATATTATTGATGAATTAGACTAAAAATAAAGAAAAAATGATTTTAATTATTTTTAACATTATTCAGTTAATATTAAATATTTAAATAATTAAATATTATTTATTTAAATGACATATAAATACAAAAAAATTAATAATAAATAAAATTATGAGAAATTAAATTAAAAAAACTTATGATAAATTAAATTAAAAAAAATCATGGATGATCCAAATGATTTTTAGTCCATATTAAAATGTCTTTTAAAATAATAACAACTTTTTATTAAAAAAAATTATAAAAAGATATTTTGGCATTAGATAAAAATCATTTTGTATTTCTAAAAATTAATTATTTTATTAGTTAAATATATATTTTATATTTTTATATTATATAAATAAAAATAAAAAATATTTTAGTTGAAATGAGTGGATCAGTTGCTACTAATGATAAAAAAGTTCCTCCATGGTGACATAAAAATAAAAAAACATAAGTTTTTTTTTAGAGTAAATTATATTTTTTTTTCTTAAGAGATGTCCAAATTACACTATTTTAAAAAAAATATACTCTATTCTCTTAAAAGATTAAAAAATTTATAATTTCATCTATTTTGATTAAAATATTTTTAATAAAATTATTAATCTTCTAAAATTATTATAATTTATTATAAAATATATTTTTAAAATTATAATATTTTATTATTATTTATTTTGAGTTAAATTTTTTTATATTAGTCAAATATTTAATTATATAAACAATAAACATAAAGATAATTTGATTAAAATGAATGAAATTAAAGATTTTTTATTACTCTTTTGAGAGAAGTGTAATTTTTAAAAATAAAAAAGAGAATAATATAATTTTAAAATTTCTAAAAAAAAGAAGATAATATAATTCCCTCCTTTTTTTTTCTAGTAAAGATTAATTAAAGGTCGACCATTCCCACTAGGACAAGAATGATCTGAATTAGAGATATTTCAACAAAAATATAGTTTAGCTTAAAATTTAATAGAAAACGATATCATGTAAAAAAATTTTGAAGTAAGATAAAAATAAATAAAAACTTATTTTTTCTTACCCTCTATAAAACTTCATGTCTCCCGTAATTTAAAAACATAAATAGAATTTTAACATGGTGGCAAAACTTTAATTAAAAGTTTAGTTGGAGCTCCCAAATAGAGTATCCCTCCCAATGATGCTCCTAATTAAAAAAAAAAAAAGATTTTCCCTCCAAAAAAAAAACAGTACATAATCAATCCCAGCACTCTTGCTTAGTCTTCTCCTCCTCCTCCTCCTCTGTGATACTATCTTCACTGAGGTTCAATGGCTTCCTGCAGTTCTCATGGGTGTCCAGTCTTTGTCATCTCTGTAACACTGGCAATAATGGCAATTGCCTCAGCGGTGCATTCTATTTCCAAGAACTCAGACCAAGAACCCATCTTCATCACCCATGACCTCTCTGTGAATGCCTCCCATGCTCTACGACGAGCAGGATTCAATCTCATGGCTGACCTTTTCCAACGCTTTCCCCCATTCTTCCTTCCTCCCCACAACTCAACCTTCTTCGCCATCAAAGACTCTGCCTTTAGAAACACCTCTCTCCCCCCATGGCTCCTCAAGAACATCCTCCTCTTACATACCACTCCCTCCATGGCTTCCATGCACCACCTCTTAAACAAGCCTCCAGGGAGTTGCATCCCAACCTTGTTTCGTCACAAGAACGTAGCCATCACAAAGATGCACTCACAAAAAAGACTAGTAGAGATCAATCACGTGTTGATATCAAACCCTGACATATACCTGGGAGACCAAATTGCAATTCATGGTGTTCTTGCTCCTTTTTCTTCTTCCGTTGGTTTCCAAGATTTGATCCACTCATCACCTTCTTGTCGTTCCAAGTCTGGACTTCATGGATCCAAGAACATGATGTGGTGGAACCAGATTGTCCAGTTGCTAAGTTCAAAAGGGTATGCTTCGTTTTCCATTGGATTGCATTCTGTTCTTGAAGGGATTCGAACAGATTCAATGAGTTTTGAATCTGTCACAATCTTGGCTCCTCCAGATTTGGGATTACTTGGATCTCCTTCACTTCTTCTTGACAGAGCTGTGAGGCTTCATATACTGCCTCAAAGGTTTACGTACAGAGAACTCACTTCTCTCCCGACTAGGACTTTGTTGAAGACAATGATGCCTGATCAATACCTTGAAATTGAAGGATTTGTAGGACTCATGTCTGTGTTGGTCATTAATGGAGTGGAAATTGTGGCGCCTGACATTTCAACTTCTGACAAGTTCGTAATTCATGGGATTTCTAGAGCTTTGGAGTTGGATGAACTTGGTCTCATGAAGACACAAGGTTAAACATTCGCAAAGATATCTATACAAATAAATGCAGATTTAATTCATTTTCTCTCCAATTTAATCTCTAACTTCCTCTGTTAATTACTCATGCTGCTAATATTCCTGGTTACCTGGGAAAGCAATCAAACTCTCTTTGCTTTACACATAAATATGTATTTTTTCTTGTGTTTCTCTTATTATTGGGTTACTTGCATGAGGCTCATATATTTTAGTTCTTAGAATTGTTTCGTAGTTGAGGAAAAGTTGGATCAATTTTCCATATATATGGTTATCAATTGGAAAAGGCATTAATATGAATTGTAAACTGCCATTTGTTTTTGTTGTTGAAGTCGAAGATGTTATATTAAATATGAATTTAGAATTTTTTAATATATAATATAAATATATAAAAGAGTGAGAGAAATAAAGAGAAGTTATAAAATTAATAATTTGACATCGTCTTAATTATCACTTGAATAAATAAATTAATTTAAATATTAATTTTGTAATTAGAAAATATGATAATAAAAGGATGATGGATTTAAATATGAAAATAATAATAATTCCATTAATTATAAAAAAGGAATGTAATTCGGTTACCGAGTCTTCAGACTCACACGATAAGTTTTGTGATCTCCATAACTGAAAATTTTCAAATCTAACAAACTTCGTCTCTATACCGATCGAATTCATTCCTTGAAAAGTTCAAAGTTGAGCTACTCATGAAATCATGCATATTGCATAATCGAAGGAAACAAGACTAGTCGATCCTCGATCGTATCTCCCCGCAAACAGATCCAGAAGAATGGAGACAGTAATGCAATAGCAAGATCCATATGGAAACAAGATCCACAAAACGCAAGAAAATTTCTGAGATACTAGACAACGACGTTGAAACTAGGATCGATCGTCTCACTGATCTTCCCGATGCTGTTCTTCACCATATCTTTTTCCTTCTTCCAATCAAAACCGTGGCACAAATGAGCGTTCTCTCCAAGAGATGGAAATACCTTTGGAACACTTACCCCGATCTTGACTTCACCACTCTCGATTCCTTACTCATTTCTTCTATCAAACAACTGGAGCCTCATCTCTTGACCGCCACGCAATCTGGTATCATCAATCAAGTTCTATCTATTCGTGACAAAAATTCGGACATCAGGATTCTTCGTTTTCGTGCCACCATAAGTTTCTCCCTACTCAACAGTTTGATCCGTAACGCCATTAGGCAGAATGTTAGAGAGCTTGAAGTTGAGGTTGGTACAAAGGATTACTTCAACTTCCCTAGATGTGTGATTGGGAGTGAAAGTTTGAGGGCTTTGAAATTGAAATCACGCTATCCAGGTTTTCGCTTACCTCCTTCGTCTGTCATGAGGGATGGATTCAAGTATCTACACACATTGTCTCTCTCCCTTGTGATTTTATACAATCAGCCTTCTCTCTGTGATTTGTTTTCTGATTTGTCATTTTCGTCGCTAAAGAAGTTGCGACTTCGCGCGTGCGTTGGGTTGAAATCGCTTCACGTGGGTTGTAGAGCACTTGAAGATTTGAGCTTGAAAAACTGTTTTCACCTGCTAAGTTTGGACGTGTCATGCGCAAGACTAGAAAGGCTTAGAGTAGTGGATTGTTTTAATTCGTATAGTGAGGAGAAGAGTTGTGTAAGAATTAATGCACCCAAGCTTCATCATTTGATTTGGGATTACAATAGAGTCACTGACATGATGGTTATTGAGCATTCCGATTTGTTACGTGAAGCTTCCATCGGTTTCTTTATATTGCCTGAAGAATTTAGTATGGGTAAGCTTCAGAGTGTCAGCAATTTGTTGTCTGGACTGTCTCAAGCTCATTCCTTGACGCTAGGAAGCCAGTCCATTGAGGTGATTACTATTACTAATAAATTTTCTCTCAATTATAAATTGTATTCCTTTTTCCATGTGACAGTTAGAATCCCTCTTCTCTTTTGGTTGCAGATTTTATCCAACAATAAATTTTTTGCGGTGCATCTTCGGCCATTTTATAATCTTAAATCATTAGAGTTACATACAGTTTTCCACAAAAGTAATGTCCAGGGATTGGCATGCGTATTCAGAAGCTGTCCCACACTGCACACTCTGATTCTCAGGATCATTAACGATTATAAGATTGAAAGAAAAGTAAGTGATTTAATTTCTTCATACATTTTATTGTATTTTGATGAATGAATGAATGAATGGAATGGAATGGTGACTAAGTTTATGATTAAGCACACTTTTGAGAAGTTTGATGTGCCTGCATGTCCCTCAACTTGTTCAGCAATGGAATAGGGACTTATGGGATCCGAGTAGCACCGAGGAAGAGCAGTTTTGGGAATCACAGATCCAAACTCTCAAGTCATTTCTAAAACACGTGAAAGTGGTGAAAATTCTTGGGTTTCTAGAATGTGAGAATGAAGTGACACTGACAAAATTTCTGCTCAAGCATGGGAAGGGCTTGGAAGAAATGATATTATGTGGAGGACGTTGTAATTCCAGAGATACTCTTAGACGACAAAAAATCAGGTCGCAAATGATGGGTTTCTCTCGGGCTTCTTCTAATGCAAAACTTGAATTTCACTAGGCCCCTTAATTCTCGGTTAGTGTAGCTACGTACGTTCATTAATTATTTTATCAAACACTTTACTCTTATAATAAGTTTTCTAGTTGAGAGCCATGGTAAAAGGGGGATTTTTTTTTTCTTTTTTTGAACAAAAAAGGTTTAATTATGTTAGTCCACCAAATTCAAGGTTTTGCTGCAATTTGAAATTATATAGGAGGAGGACCTTTTAGGCTTTTTCTTTCTTGTAAATGTAGAATTGAATGGACATTAACCTAAATAATTTTAAAAAAGTTATGCAGGTCAAGTGTGACTAGGTTACAGATTTTCATTCAAATAATACACACACACACACACACACACACTCTAAAAATTTTATGTGCATGTTATTTTTTATTTAATTTTTGAAATATAATATAAAAATATTTATTATATTTTAAAATAATAAATAGTTATTTAATTTTTTTTATTTTTTTTCTCTTATTTATTCATATTATATATTTTATATTATATAATATATAATTTTAAAGATTGATTAAAAGACCTCAAAATTATTAGAGAGTGCATACCATCTATGACTCCTATATCACAAGCAACAATTTGAAGGACTGAAATAAAAAAAACTAAACAATACTGAGCAAGTTGGCCCTGAAATGTGAGAATTAGGACGATTTTCTTCAACCTCCGAGGTACGGAGGTTGAGTGGTAGTCCACGTTGTGGAGAGTAAGTTGAGTAGAGGAGGGCCCAAACGGACCAGTGGTGCAATGCTTTCCATCTGCATGCGTGAATTAGCTGGCAAACACATATTAAAGGTTAAAAAGGGAGAAAAGAAACAGGTACAAGGTACCAAGTACCGAACCCCAATAACCATCTAGATAAACTGATAATAGCGGAGTGTGATAGTGCTACTTTGCCCGATACAACAGTTGACTATGGATGAAAAGTTTTTCGTCGGCCGTGAAATTGAGATGAAATTCAGGCCCGGTACATGCACCATCCCGGACATAAAACACTAAAATAAATCAATAACTTTATATTGATAAAATACATCTTTAATTATTGTTATATTATATAAGTAATAAATATATTGAAAATTATGTAAAAGAGAGTATATTTTTTAAAAGAGAAAAAATGGTATAATTTACTTATCATGGAAAAAGATAAGAGTATTTTACCCAAAACAATAAAGAGCTGACCCTACCCTCTTTGTATCAAGTTTAGTTATTTTCCTTATAAAGAAGCAGGTACTAAAAAAATTCATCCCTTCACCATCTAAATGCTAAGGCAAAGGGTCCAATAAAAATCAACTCCCCCGACAATCAGCTTTCGACCCAAAAGTTGTTGGGGAAACAATCCTTAAATCTAGTTATGCTTTTAAAGACGGAACCCATCAACCAATTTTGAATCTAATCTAAATCAAAAAGACGAAAGATAAAATATTTTACTTCTTTTTCGTTCCCCTTTATTCCTATCAATCTAGACATGAATTCACTTAAAATGGAACAGGGATTCAGTTATATATACTATTCCTCCATGCAATAATGATGATCGACATAATTAAATACTACACACGAACCCTTGAAAGCTTACACTGAATTATTAAAAACTTGAAAGACAACACTAGACTTGGCCATATATAACATTCTACAACTTAATCACACGTTGAAATACTAGTTCATCTTCAGCATGTCTAATTAGGTATTAACCCTCGCCTCCTGAATCTTAATTATATATTTTCAGTCAAGGGTGCACCACTTCCTGTGACCAGGAAGCCACTTTGGGGATTTTGGGCTGAAGTAACTGAAAACAACTTTGGAGTTGAGAAGCTCTACAATGGGAGCGTATTTGACACAGCGAGGTGTTTTGTACTGATTAATAGACGCACCCAAGCTTAGAGCAAAATCCATGAGTTTGTCAAATGTCCCATGCTCCACTATTCTTATCTCTAAGGGCCCTATGGACTTGTCCGAAACTCTGCCTTGCCTATACACACTGTTGAGTGATTCTTCTACTGCAAGGCAGCAATCCTCAAATATGGAAGGAGGAATTGGGGTTTGGCCCCTCAGGAAAATCTCCCAGTACAGAACATAGTGTCCCGGAATTGTTGAGGTGTCCGCATAGCTTGTGTACTCCGTCAGCGATGCACCAAACTGTTCAAGATGGTTTGCTGCATTCTTCACAGCATTTTGTAGCTCTACTTCATCGGTTTTATCAGAATCAATGCTCAGAACTACGTTCTTTCGGCATACGAAGTTGAATTGTGGAGCTTTGTTCTTGAATCCAGCTACTCGGAGTATATCCCCAACTCGGTATCTATAAAGCCCTGTTATATCATGTAATAAATACATATTAGTCATATTTTTAATATATTGGATGATGTTTTCTAAGTGTTGAATATATAGGATTGAAATTTTAATTACCTGCGTAAGTGGTGACTACGAGCTCATATTCTTGACCCAGCTTGACATCTACAAGATCAACTAATGTTTGTTCTGTGTGAGAACCTGAGTTGGTATGTCCGTTTGTCTTGTTGAGAGGCAAGAACTCGAAGTAGGCCATGGTGGGGATGAGAGTGTAAGATACATCACTGGGGTCACACAAGGGATTTAAATTGAGGCCAAAGTAACACTCAGAAGAAGCATACATGGTGCACACAAGAGGTAAACTGTTGCTATAGTAATCCAAAGTGGGAATATATTGAGACATGGTTCCCGTGACGATAACGTCAATATACTTTGTGTTAGGCCATAACCTAGGAATAATCCCCTTCCATGACTCTTTCACACATTCCGCTTCTACAAAGGCCGCAAGCTTGGGATTTGGCTTCAGTATTTTCATCACGGCCTCTCTCACCCAAGTGTCTGTAATTTTAGGGTCTATAGTACCAGTTCTGATGTCATTACACAAGGAAACCCAATGCTTTTCGAGGAACTTAATGGCTCGAATGAAACCGGAAGCGAAAACGGCCCCAACGCGGACGACTTGGTCGTTTTGACAAATCCCACAAAGCAACTGGGAGTACATGCTTTGGTAAGAGTCAGGGCAGAGAATGGTCTCATTGGGACTGGTGTAGTTAGTGTAGGGATCATAAGGTCTGTCCTTGAAATGAGAGCTTTTATAATAACTAGTTAACACAGGACGAGCAAGAAGTCCTCCGGGAGTCCTAGCTTCTGACTTTACGAACAAAAAGTACATCCCTTTGCCCTTGTCTAGACCCCTCACATATTGGCTCATCACAGGCATCAACAGACTATAAAGCAACGACCTCCTGTCTAGCTCCTCCTCGATCGTTGGCATTAATTTTCTCTCCCCACCAGATGTTCCAGAGCTACGTACGTACATGAAATAGTAATTAATTAAGAAGCAAAATTAATCAACAAGACGTACGTAAAAGAAATTATAAATTAGGACAATAAGCTAATATATATAGTTTTTCTGCATAGTGATAGTAGTACAGGTAATCAGGTACTGACCTAGTCAAGAACTCTGATATGGGTTTGGAGCATAAAATGGGGGAGGTATCGCCATTAGCAATACGATCAATATCTGGTTTTAAATCGTCGTAAGTGACGACAGGGATGAGCTTCCTGAAGGTCTCGGCGTCAGTACGACCGGCGAGGCCATGTCGTTGGAGGTACTCCACGTGGGCACTACGAGAAAGGATCTCAGCGAGGACAGTTTTTTGAACGTCATCGGCGTTGCTGGTAACGTCCTCAATGTATTTGAGAGCCTTCTCATGGCTGGATAAAAGGTTAGGAGCCTCCGGCATGGTGGCCTGCTTGATTAGCTAGCTATAGCTATATATGTATATGTTGGTAAATGTGTAACAAATTATGAGGATAAGACAGAGAGATTGAGATAGAGAAAGAGAGTAGTAAGAAGAAAGGAGGAGAGTTAGGCTTTAGTAGAAGAGGAAGTGGGTTTGGAAAAGAAAGGGGAGTGAGGGAGGGTATATATAGGGAGAGCAAAGGGAGGTGGTTATAACTTGTAACTCAAGGGTCAAATCAATGGTAAAAAGGAGGAGGAACCGGAGAGAAAGAGAAGAGTAAAACTAAGAAGGAGGGGAACTAACCGGTGGGAAGTACAACTGGGTACACGGGTGCATGTACCACGGCTGTTGTTAACAAAACCAGCAGCGGCTTCCGTAAGTTGATTTCCTTCAACTCATCGGCTGCTTCTTCGGCTTCACTCTCATTCTCACTCTTTTTTTTTTAATAAAAAATATTACTGTTACTAGCAAGTTATAACATCTACGTGGTCAAACCTCAACATTAATTAAGTCAAGATATATATATTGGGAAGTTATCGTAATTAACATAAAAGTGAATAATGGGCAGAGTAATAAAGAATGTCGAAAAAGAAGGGCACACTGGAGGAGTATTGGAAGACGTGTAATTTTATATAGAGTAGAGATGACGAAGTGGAAAATGAGTGTGTTTGTACAAAAGTACTTTTTGTGCAAGAGAAGTGATAAGAAGGTTTTTGGCAAGAGAGTTAGAAGAGGAAGTGAAGTAGCTACAACAATAATTATTATGTGTATAATTTGCGTTAGCTTCACTCTATATATAACTGCCTAACTATGGGATACATGCGACACCTGCACAAGTGAAATGAATGGGAAAAAGTTTTCAAAGGACAAAAGCGATGGATGATGAAGATGGATTAAAGGTTTTGGCACCTGGCATGCATGGCGCCACTTCAAGTAATTGTATCTTCATTGCTCCATTTTCTTTGCGCAGCCATCACTGATTATGCACACCCACTGCCCACTCAAATGAGGGGTTACTGTCATTTTGAATTTGCAAGTCAATGTTTCTATCACTTCTTTTTATCTCTCCATTTTTTCCTTTTAAACTTTTGTCTGGGTTTTACATTATTATAAGCTTATGGGCACGCGTGGCTAAGCTAGCTTGAGGTGAAGTAGAATAATAATAATATTATATACTTGTTTTGATTGATTTAAGATGGTTTTGAAAATTGAGGTCGGAAATATGGATGCAAAATAGGTTGAGGCCTGTACGTAAAACTTGAAGATTTTTCCGTATATTAATTATTGGGATCGAGTTGTAGGTATATATATAGTTTATTACTTGCACGTCTTTTAAACGATCCTTTCTTCCATGTTACAAATATTTGATAAGATCAATATGTATTGGTTTTGACTCTAGTTGTAATCGAGGGGACATTACGTCCAGTTCTTCTTGACGAATTATACATATAATAATGTTACTAACTTTATTAAAATAAGGATTTGCACATGAGCAAAGGAGGAAGACAACTTCTCTATCATGTTATCTAATATCTACTTTTTCATTCTATATATTTTCAGTTTAATTTCCTCCCTAAGATGGGGTTCCGCGCGTTCATCAAACTACAAATTAAATTAAGAGAGATGAATTGCTTTCCCACATATATATAATTTAATTTGAAGGTCAAAATGTAATAAATTATCTCTCCCCCACTGAAAAGTTTGTGTGATTTACTCTCTTTAATTTTAAAAATTAATAAAAAAAATCCCTTATACTTTTTGTGCAACATGTATAGCCTCCTTTGTTGAAATTTTTTCTGATACAAACGACCTTTTTAAGCTTTTAATTTTGTGCCTTCAATTCTTAATTTGACTATAACTGCTTAGATGATAATATTAATGGAGAGACATAAAATTCAAAGTTTAATTAATATTTTGTTAATATTTAAAGTTAAAGAAGAAAAACTGCATATTGCATTTTCTCTGACGCAAGCCAGCTGGAACCAAGAAAATTAAACTTCACCAAATCTTGTTAAATTTCAATTTTAATGAGTTTAAATTTAAGCCATTTCTTAAAGAAAATATTGTTAATTTCAGTGTTATTTTGTTAGTGAACAAGATGTTTTCTTTTCTTTTGTTACTAGTTTATGTTTTATGAAATAAAAATAAATTTGATATTTTTCTTGGTAGTTAAAAATGCTTAAATATTTAATTATCATTTTACAATAGAAATTTTTAATATGAAAATATTGTAATAAAATTGATTTGAATTTTAGACCATAAATATGTAAGAGAAGGGGTGAGGAACATGAAGATCCCTATGGTTAAGGGTGTATAGTGCAGACTGTAGAGTGTGATATGAAAATTAAGAATAGGGAATAGGGAATAGGATTATAGGGAGTTAGAGAGGGAGGTGTTGACTTTGGAGTGGTCCCGCAGCGGCCATGTCTCCGGCTGTCTGCTTCGCGCGTGTTAGGGTCACTTTCAAAGGCCACGTGTTTCACAGGGGTTAGCTGACCCCACACTCTTCCCCAATTTTCCATCAGTCAAACTCTCTAACCCTAAAACCAATTGAATCATGCAAATGCAATTACTTAGCCTTCAAATTTGCAACTCATAGGAGGCCGCACCGAGGCAGGGACTTTGCCTCTTCCTCTTCTTCCTTCTACTTCTGCTTTTGCTTTCCATTTCAGAATCAGATGTCTTTACGGGATGTGTATATATATATAATTACCATCTTAATTATTCTTATAATTCTGTATATATATATATATATGGATTTCATCTCTATTTTTATTTAGTTGAATTAAATTAATAGTACTGTTGCTAGCTGCCCTCACTCACAATCACAGTCACATGCATGGCTCCATTTCTTATCTCATCCCTTTCACATTACTGTTTCACCCTCTTATACTGTGCCAGTCAAAGGTTAGAGCCTTAGAGGTTATGGGTCATTTTCATTTTCTGGTATTGCAGTTTGCTACTACCTACTACATACTACTTCTCTTCTGCTATACTTATTTAAGCCTCACAATGCGTACTTACGTACTACGCTTCCTCAAAAACAAAATTCCTTTCTTGTATTTTGCAGCACCCGGCTCTCACACTAGCTAGCTACATGCCATCATCATAACTATGAATCTATCAATCGCTTCTTTCATTAATCCAACATCTGAGACCACCATCTTAGTTATTATACTGTGTGATCAAGTGATATATACGAAAAGTTAAAGTCACTTATACTCTATACATTTACTTTTGTAACAATAATTGGTAACTCGAGGACATATGTTTCCAATGATGGTTGAAGGCTTGAAGCCATGTTTTCTGTTACATTCGTGACACTAGCGTGTCATCTCCATCCATCTGCTGATTACCTTCGTCACCTAAATATTGAAACTTCACTTAATCTACTAACAGTTTTTCTCATATAGAACAACGTAGGCCTCAGTGCATATATGTACCATCTTTAAACTGTTAGATATGTAGGTTTTCCTCATCATTAATTTGCTAGGTGATTCGTATTGTTCTTCTACCTACAAGAAAGATCGATGGATATATATATATATATATAAAATTAAATTGAGCCACAAGATAGAATCACGTCTTTGTATGTTCCCTCACAGTGGTGCAAAATTCCATGGGCTCAAAAGTAGCAGTTTCCCAAAAAAGACAAGTGTCGGCATGAGTCTCATACGCGTAGCTGCTTATGTCAGAAAAACACACATGACGATCTACTGTCATTGATTGAGTTTGTTGTGACTTGTGATGATGGCTAAATTAAAGCAAGCTAGGGATAAAAAATCATCTCAATTCTCAAGCAATACAATATGATGGATCGACAAAAAGGAAGTGACAAATGATCCATCAGTTACATCTGTGCTAACCAACCCAGAATCCTACACATCTCAGCTCGTCACCAAGCACAAAGCAGCTAGCTATTCAACAATATTATCTGAATCCCACATATATAATGTAACAAAAAGCAGCTTGGTTTCAATTTAATTTCATGACTCCATATATTCATTTTGTTGATGAATGATGACAATTTGAAGCCTAGCTAGCTGCCTACCTACAGGTCTACAACCTATTTTATGTACTATGAGTTGAGCCACTCTCTGCCCATCTTTTCGTGTAACGGGCTTGGCTAACACGTGGGACCTTGGCTCATAACCAGCATTAGCTTCACCCAGAAATACGCTCCACGTGTCACGTATTGTCTGTAAAAGACGATCAAATGGAGGAGACATTGCATATCCAGATTACTTTTCCCAGGGATTTTACTCCTTTTTGCAGAAAGATGGACACACCAGAGAAGACCAGCAGAAATGGGGAGCACATTATGTAAAGTTGACGCAAATGAATAGCCAAAACACTACCAAAGTTGTGTGTTTTCCGGATGCTACAGCCTACAGGGGTTCAACATGACCCAATTTCAATACAAACAGTACTAACTACTAAGTGCTAACAGTATCTGTGGATCCCCAGTTGCTGCTAACAGTATAATGTTTCTGGCTCGTTGAAATCAAATAATAATAATAGTAAGATGGGATTATGATTGGAAAATGCAAAGGAAAACCAAAATCATGGGGAGAAACATGATGAACAAGTATAGGGAAAATGTATGAAAAGTGGATGACAAAGCGTAACAGGGGATGGGTCCCTCTGCATATATATTGATATGAAAACAGAACTGGTTTTTGTGTCTTCCTGATTTTTTTCCCCACCATGGAGAGAAAGGTAAGGTAGAGACATTATTATGTTGTTCTTTGTGGTACCCTTTTGTCACATACCTAAATTTTAATTTCTTGAAAGGGGATAAGGTTTTGATTCACAGTATATGAGCATGCTTGAGTCGCATATATGATATTTATGATATATCCAAAATTTTGACCACACTTTTGTCTTTGTTCTCCTTTTTGTGTTTTGTTTTTGTTCGTTACCTGGTTAAACGGGAAGAGAATAGAGAGCATTTATAATGGCAGCTAGAAGAGATAACTTGATGATCGTATTCGTATGTTATGGGTGCGAATTTAGAGGATTGATCATGGAGAGGACCTGATCTTCTTTCTCTCCCATTGGACCACATTCATTAAGGCGTTGAAATTCAGTTTCGATATGAGTGAGCAATTTGGCGAAGAAACGCAATTAATACATGGTTTGTGACCCACTATTATTATGTGGTTAAGATGATAACACTCTTTTGGTGTCTTCTGCTTCCCTTACTTGACTATAAAATAATTGTATATACCTAGCCATTCACATTTAGTTTTTCATAATGAATATGGGACAAGGTATATATATATATATATATATATATATATATATTGTAACATTTTCTGATACCTTACAAAGTTTTTTTATAGTTAAGCTTTTGAGATAACATCAAAATTTATCTCTCTACATAATTTATTTTTTTTAAGTGCCTCTTTCAATGAGTTGGGTCACATGTACTTGGGAGTTGCCTACTCTTCATCCAAGCAAAGTGCTAAAATCCTCACAACCATAATTTTTACTTCAAATTTGGCCAAACTTATTGTATCATAAATATATATAAGTTTGTTTTAGGCCAGAAATACATGACAAATCACAGCAAGTTAATTTATTGAAAGAAATTGTAATGTATGGTTTTACAGTTGTCTAGGGTAGTTCCTAAGAAAAGTAATGCATCATGAGCTAAAAAAGTAAACATAATAAAACAGAAAATCAATATCATCTTTATATACCTATAAGTGCTTTTGTTCCACACATCTTTTACTTTTTTTCTTTTTTTTTATTTTTTAACAATGCTCAACAGCTTTACTTAATGATAAAGAAAGGACCTCTGCCACCATGCAACAAGATCAACCTATAACATTCATTTTTTGATTCACCGTCAACACTTTTCTACAATACGTAAGAAAGTGTTAGGAAAAAAAAAAACTTCTTGGTTGTATCAGACATGATCCAGACACACTTTTGACCAAAAGTTTTAGATGCATTGATATTCATTTAATTCTTTTTTATTTCAAATTAATGGATCTATATAAAAAATTAAATAAAAATATGTTAAATTATTTTTGTAATTTCCATATTTTTGTAATTTTTAATTAAATTTTTATAATTTAAAAATTTGTAATTGATTCCTTATAATTTAACAAAATTTTAAATTAGTCTCTATTATTAAATTTTTGTTAAAATTATATTAAATTTTGATAATCTTACCAAAATATAATATTTTGATATCTAAATATTTATGATTTATATCAATAAAAAAAATAAAAATAAAAATGTAAACATAACTTAAATATATGAAATGAAAAGAAATGTAATTTATTTTAAGTAATATAAGTATATTGATTTTGAATTAAGTAAATTCATAATGTTAAGATGATATATTAATATATCATTAAAATTTAACAAAATTTTGACAAAATTAAAGTTTAGAGACTAATTTAAAAACACAATTACAAATTTTTAAATTATAAAAATTTAATTAAAAATTAAATAAAATACTTGATCATGGGCCTAAAAGTAATATAATCTTCAAAATAAAATTCTAGATAGAAAAACTTTTATTTTTCAAAGAACTTGATTAAATGTGGGTTAGACTCAAGCTTATTAAAGCTCGGCCGGAAAGTTTAAATTATTTTTTAAAAATAAATATTTAACAAAAAATTATATATATATATATATATATTAGAATTTAGAATAATAAAAGAGATTTGTACAGAAATATATATATTTTTTATTATTTTCAAAAATTTTATATTTTTATTTGAATCTATAAATATATTTTACTTTCAATAAAAGGGAGGTTAAAAAGAAAAAAATTTTCATTTAAACTTAATATTTTTTTATAAACAATAAGAAAAAATTCATATTTCTTTTTTTATTTCACTTCATAAAAATATATTATATATACAAATAATTATATTTAATAATGTATTATTAACTATGTATGATTTTATGACAAAAAAGTTAAATATAATGCATTTTTAGTTTATTAATTCTTATAATTTAAGTTTATAACTTAAAACTATACTTTAACTTATTCAATAAAAAATATAATAAACAATTCATTTTAATTTTTAACAAATTTTAAACTCAGGCTGGGCAAAGCCTTTTTTTATTAATCGAACTTGGGCTTAGCCCAAATAATATATCTAAAAACTGGCTCAAGTTTATATTTTCGACCTTGGGCCTTCTAATGGTCCATTAGGTGTAGTTCTAAGTTAAACCGTGTTGCATCCCTTTATTTATATTCTAAAGGGATTGAGTAATTAACTTTAAATTTGTATTTATTCATAATTATTAAATTAAGAAAGATGCAATAAGTTCATGTTCGATTATTATTTTATATAACTAGTGAATATATTTCTATTATATTAGTTAATCGTACTAATTAGTTGACAGTGAACATACGATATTTAAATTGGGCCTACTCTTAATATCACTTTTTTGGCCAAGCAATTAGAAAGTGTTAAATACCAATTTGAATAGATACTATATCCATTTAAATAGATATAATAAAGATACAAATATATGAACTCATATTGCAGTTTATTAAAATCCTAGTATCAAAGTTTAGTTCATGATATCAAAGAAAAACGTAATTCAGCTTAAAAAAAAAATCATTACAACCACTAAAAAAAAAGGAAAAGAAGCAAATAGAAGAAACCCAATAAAGAATTGATGCATGGATGATCTATCTTGATATTCTCTTGTAGGCTCTTGACTTGCTTCTTTTCATAGTAAAAATGAGACTAATAGTCTTTCTAATTAAAACCTTATCTTAAACTATTTATAGATAGAAATTTCGACATAGTACTCAAATTTTCAATATACTTTAACACTCTGTATTCATTTTTTAAGGACTTTGCAAAGCTATGACTCTAATATTTTGAGACTATATATAGCATCTAGTCCAACTTTATAATCCAAAATCAAAGAGGAGCCACCTAAAACATGAAAAATATCAAGGATTGAGTTAAAAGCTTAATTATTCAACTAAGAAGCTCTAAACATTAATAAAAACATATACAAACTCAACTAAATGAATTAAAAACCAAATAATTCTACAACTTAAAAAAAAAAAGAGGTTAAAATAAAACTAAAAGCCTTAGTATTTTAACTTTAATCAATATACAAAATAGATTATATGTATCATTGCAATGAAGATGGGCGTGGCTTGGACATGAAAAAAAAATGTACATTTTACCTCTTTTAACTATATTTATATAATATTTTATCTATTTAAAGATTGATTTGTAATAAATTATGTTTTTTAATTATTTAAAATAATAAAAATATTATATTTAAAGTTAAATTTAACAACGGTATATTTATCATATAATTTTTTTTTAATTTAACTTTATATTACATGCAAAGGAAGATTAGAAAAAAAAATTTATAAGCTTCTTAAATATCATAATAATTTATTATAAATAAAAATTTAAATAGATGATATATTATATAATCATACTTGGGAGAGATAAAATATACTTTTTTTTAATAAGAAATTGAGAAAATTTAAATCACGAGAGAGGGCGTGAGGTCCGAAATTTCTTGGGTGATGCTAGTTGCTAAATTATTAAGAAATTGGAATAGAGAATGGGTGAGACTGAGACAGACAAGAAGTGGGCAAAACATTGTTAGGATTGAAAATGTTAAGGAATAGAGGCGACCGCTATGAATAATCAAAGTACAATATTAAATGGCAGATCTGGTTGTGACATGAAGATGATGATAGTATACACCTATATATATGTGTATATAATAATTTTTTAAATAATAATTTGTAAATATATATACATTATATTATTTTATTTATATATTAGAAATAATATTTAATTAATTTTTTATTTATTTTATATTAATAAATAAATATTATTGACTAAATAATATTACACAATATTTATACAGAGAATTTTTGATATGTCTGCTTAAACAAAACATAACAAGTAGGCCAGAGTTGGATGGGGTTGTGTGCAATTTGACATGTGCCAACGGCTAATAATTGTAGGAAACTTCCACGCACGCTTGCATTCCACACACAATACCAATCACCATTCATAAGATTCTTCTTCTCCGACTAATCTACAGCTGTTTTGTTTGCCGTTTTTAAATGGAGGCACCATCCCTCATCCCTCCTTCAATTTTCTATTTCTTTTATATACAATCACCCAATCCATTAAATTATACAAACTTATGATTCCAATATAAACTTCTCTTTCATCTTTGGCCAATCAATTCATCCTGGATCAAAATCAAACAATCAAACGCAACCTTTTTTTGAAAAAAAAAACGTGTTGATTAAAATTACGAGAATTGACAACGATCAATTTGAATACAGCCAGACAATACAATTTCTGACGTTCATTCAATTAGCAATTACGTATGATGTTTCATATATTAAATTCAATAATCTGACCTTTTCTTTTTTAACTCACTCACAAGTCACAACCATCACGGTGATTGATGTTGACAAAATTTAACTATGGTTTTCTTAAAATGTTTTTGTTATTAAATTTTATAAAAAATATGATAAATAATTTTGTGTAACTTACATAACTGAGATACTGTAATCTTCAAGTTTAGCCCGTGGAGAATGGCGCGGTAAGTGTTGACACGTTTCAATTGGGGGGATGAACTGTTTATATATGAATTAACATTAACTTATTGCTAATTAAACAGAGTTAAATGATATATTGAGATTTATAAACAGTCAGTGAGCCATAAGTATTTAATTACCCTGATGCTCTGTGTTTTTTTTTTTTCTGTCAGTGCCCAGTTGGGAAAAAGGGATCGCAATGAAATAAGATTTAATTAAGCTCCGATCAATTAGCGAATCATTCAAAAAATAAAAAGTTAACATTGATAAAACAAGTGGAACAATCTGGGTGTGTTACCGTTTTGTGTAGTGTGTGTTACATTGGCAAAAGTTGAGGGATGAAGTGGGAATTCAAATGGAAGAGCTAATGGAGGTGATGTTGGAGCCAAAACCAAGAGTCTTGCATCAAATCAGGACTTAATCTAAACATCAAGACGCAGAACTCCATCTGAGAGAGAGCACCATCACCATCGAGATCACCTTCCCTCATCATGCTGAGGAGTTCATCCTCCTTCAAATCCTGCAAACCCAGAAGAGCAGAGTTTGTCCTCAAGCTATCCAACGTGATGACTCCCTTATCTTTGTCCATCAGAAGCTGAAACCCATTACACAGCTCCTCAATCAGACCTTCCCCTCCCAGTTTATGGGCTATCACAGGAAGCAAGTCTTCAAAATCAACTTGTGTCCCATTAATCCCCGGCCCCGCCATTCACAATCACAAGAGAATTCGAAGCAGAAAGAGAAAGAGAAGATATGGTAAGAGCGTGATGATGGGTAATAGTTATATAGAGAGATTGGGACGAAGGGTAAGGCTTATGGGATGACAGCAAAGAAACAGAGAATTATTAGCTGATCGGCTTTGATTCTGGGGAAGCGACCGCACTTGCCTCCCTGCTTCCTAGTAGTTTGGCACTTCAAGTCTTTTTTGGCTTTCCTCTTACGCACCCCCTTGCGCCATGCGATCCTCTCTTATTTTTTTATTAAGTTAATGTCCGCTATGAATTAAACAATAGGATTCTTAAAAAGCATCTTTTTAGCACAGTAGAAATTGACTTTTACCTAAAGAGACCAAAACATTGTGTAAAATGGGAAGGAGCAATGCGAAGGATTAAGTAATTTGTTATATCTGGTTTGGGGCTGACGAAGTCGGTGTATTCTGTTTAGATTTGGAAACAGAGGTTAAGTTTCCCCTAAGGTACTTATTGAAGCGTAAAATATTATACCATGCCAGCCCTATCCCTTCCTATTTCTTTTCTTAATTCAATGGGAATAACTTAATGCAATGTGATTCACACACAACAACATGAATGAATACATGCCTATACACATTAAAAAAAAAAAACTGTTTTTTGACAGGTAAGATGAATTGAAATGAATAAATTACAAGTGGTACTTGCAATTTGTCAGTTAGCATTTTGGCCTGATGGTGCACGAAAATTTTGAGAGTAGTTTCCCACAATTTCAGACAAAAAGATCTCCTCTATTTCCTTCAAATCTAAGTAATGGTGGCAAGGAAGTAGAAGCGAATCTTCCAATCCACAATTTTCAAAAGGATATGCTAAGTGGGACGTTCAAGTTTTCCAGCATCCAGGTAAGCAGAATCCTTTGTTGTGTTGTGTCTCGGAAATGTCTTCTGTTAAATGAATTTCTCAATGGCCGTCCAATCACAGGGCTATATGACCAATAATTGTGGAAATAGGACTTTTCTAATCGGGACTTGTCATTTGTAGCAAAGGCGAAAAAGGTCAAGAACATAGGAGGATGACTTGGTTGTAAACTTTCATCAACCACCTTGTAAGCACAATGAAAATGTGTTCAACTAGTGGGTGATGACAATTGATTTCAATCATGAAATTCACCATTACTTGCGTCCTTCATCTTTAATTTCAGGCTAACCCAAACAAGACGACAATGAAAGTAACAAGGAAAAGAAATATCTTTGTGATCAAGGGCATAGGTATGAGTAATGACTAAATGGCATAGAAGTTGCAGGTAAACTCACAATAAATTATTTTAAAATTAAAAATTAAAACAGTCATTGAATTATAAAATTTGTCAGAGTTATTGATTGATTGATTTAATCAATTCAACTCATAATAATTGTATGACATTACAAATATAAAAATAAAAATATTTAAATATTTTAAATATCAATAATATATTTTATATTAAAAAATTATGTTCTCATTTATGAATTGTAAATATAATAAGTTATTTATGCAAATAAATTATATGTATGAAAATAATAAAGACTCAAATCATAATAATTTAAATATTTATATTATTTTAACACTATTAATTATTCCATAATTATATAAAATTTCAAATTTCAATATTTATAATATATATAATCTAATTTCATTAAAAATTTTAGATTCAAATATAAAAATATTAAAAAAATAAAAACTTGATCAGTTTAATAAAAAATTGTCAAGTTTTTAATTTTTTTAATTTTTTTAATTTTGATTGGGTTAAACTATTTTGTCTGACCATCTCATTCTTATCTATAAATCAAATAGTTAAACTAATCATTTATCGGTTCAATTGATCAGACTCTGCAGTATAATTTGGTCTGAGTCTAAAAGTTTAAAACCTAATCACAAGATTCTAATTCTCAATAAAAACTCTCTGGTCAAAATATTAATACGGAAGTAACTTTAAAAGAAAAAAAAGGTTAATTGATCACATTTCCTTTGAATTGTATACCCATTCACATTCGATCATCTTTTCCCGACGGAAAAAACTTCAAATATCCAAGTCAGGAATCATTAATTGAAATGCCGGGCATGTCCCATTAACTTTTTTTTTTTTTCCTTGTGTAAAAATAATCCTAATTTTAATGAAAGCATAAAGTCCTTCATACCACTAATTTTAACCAGTAGAGAATTCGCTTCCAGTTCCAATGTCATGACTTTTATCTGCAACTGCAACCTTCATCGTTATAATGCCACGATTCTATTTAAACAGAGCATGTCAAAAGCAGAAAGAGTCTCCGCCATGCACTAACGACCTTCAAGAGCGCCACTTTACATTTGCAGATTTGTTTCTGGTTTACTTGAAGAAATAAATATGTTGGTATATGATACTCCGCTTGAAAAAAATGTTGGTTGTTTTGGAGTAGGGAGGTTTGCTATCTCGGTGTCAAGCATGATCACAACATCTGACATGGTGGGACGATCACTTGGTTCATCTTGTACACATAGTAATCCAACATTTGCAAACCTAATAAATTGATTTGCATTGCAACTTTCACCCAAACATGGATCCATTAAATCCAGCAGCTTATCCTCTGTCCATAGTCTCCATGCCTAATTCAATGATGATGGGAATTAATAATAGATCAGAACACCAGAACAAAGCACAATATATATATATATATATGTGAAACTTACATAAGACAAAAGGCTTGATTTTTGTTGGGATTGATAGAATCCTGTGGTCTTTTTTCCACTTATAATTTCAAGTAAAACTACACCAAAGCTGAAGACGTCAGATTTGATTGAGAAAAGTCCTTCCAATGCATACTCTGGAGCCATATATCCACTGTATAGTAATATTTCTATTTTAGCAAAAGAAATTTGTTACTGCATGTATAAATGAGGAATTAACAATGGTTGAACTTACTAGGTTCCTGCTACTCTTTCTGTACTTGCTTCGGTCTCTTTTCCCCCAAATATTTTGGCCAACCCAAAATCTGAAATTTTTGGGTTCATCTCCTCGTCTAAGAGTATGTTGGCAGTTTTTAGATCTCTATGAATTATTCTCAATCTAGAGTCTTGGTGAAGATAAATCAACCCTCGTGCAATACCTAAAATTATGTCAAACCGCAATTTCCAATGTAGCAGCAAGCTTCGGGTTGGATCTTACAAGATTTGAATTTCCCATGTGAAAGAATATGATCAGTAACTAGTGGTTATGAAGTGATAATTATTAATATTCATAGCATGTCAATGTTTTTGTGTAATAGGTGAAACTAACCAAATAGAAAAAGGTCCACGCTCTTGTTTGGCATGTATTCATAAAGTAAAATTTTTTCATCATCTTTGATACAATAGCCTTGAAGTCTGACAAGGTTTCTGTGTTGAAGTTTGGCAATTAAAACCACCTCATTTTTGAATTCCTTTATGCCCTGCGTAGAAACATTTGAGAGCCTCTTTACTGCAATATCTTGACCTCCTGGAAGCCTACCCTGAAAGGAAATTATCCACATATTTAATTTTAGTTGTAAAATGAATTTATCCATCTTATCAAAGACTTACTCGTAAATGTGATACATAATGAATCAAGTGAGACTAGGATTTCCACTTTTCTTTCCGGCGTGTCATATATATTTGGAAACCATTTTATCCCAAAAATTTAAATTTTTAGGAGAAGAGTCATTCATTAAAATCTCTAACTATAAATTCTTGCTATACTCAGCAGTTTGGTTGGCAATGAAGTAAAATGAACTATCTCTTCTTTTCCTTTTCTTTTTTCCTTTGATATACAGCGATGTTAAATGAATTGAATCAACCCACCTTGTAGACAGGTCCATAACCTCCTTGTCCAAGCTTGTTTGAATCTGAGAAATTATCTGTAGCAGCTAGAATGGTTTCAAAATTAAAATAGGGTACTTCAATGCCTTCACTGTCTTTCTCTTGTAATCCTATCAAAACTTTCCCATGTCTTTCACTGTCTGAACAAGGTAAAGAGATGAATAGCTTGTTGTCACCATGCAAATGAAAGATTTGCAAGTGATTCAAGATGTGAAACTGCAATGTATTACCTTTCTTGTGGGCTATTTTCTTTCTCCATACATAGGCAAAAATAATTGCGCACGCCGCAAAAATAATGCTTGCAAAAGTTACCATTAAAACCAATGAAAGTCGACTGATTGGTTTTTCTGTGCTTGAAGTCTCTCCTGTCGAAGGAAGGAAATAAGAGACAAACTTGAGAGGGAGAATACCATTACTAATTTAACACTTTCCAATGATAACACCTTTGTTGAAACTGCAGTCTATTCAACATTCTAATCATGACATTGTCTTAAGGAATCTGTAAAATTTAGTACTGATTGCACCGATATAAATATGTATGTACATATAGGAGACAGTTGAAGTTAAATAAACTCCTTCCTATCTAGAAAGCAGAATGCTGAGCGAGAATTAGAAAGTTAAGTTGCAAGACAAGCTAACCTTGGATACAATCTGTGGTATTATTACAGGGTGGTTGCCAAGTGACCTCTATTTCTTTTGAATCTTTGTTACCAGAGCACCAGTTTGTCACATTAAATGGAAATTCAAGCTGCTCTCTTGTGCAATTAGGATCACAATAATTTGAACCTTCCACTTTGATGGAAAAGTTTCTGGCACCGCCATCCATATCACTACTAACTTCACATTCCCTTCCGTGCATATTGAAGCTAACAGTCTGATTTACTTGGTTGCATTTGAACTTCATGTACCTGGGATCTCCACAATTTGGTCCAGTGCTTAGTGGATAAGGAATTTTGTATGAGCCGCAAGATTCACATTGTCTTCCATTTGATGCTGTACCTGAATATATTTTTCCTTAATTTATCCAATAGAAAAAATAATACAGCATATATGATCTCTATCTCTCAAAATTTCTATAAAATCTCATTTCAGTTACAGTTTCATGCTCATAATAAGGTGTGTTGGAATGGAGAAGGCCTGAGTATTTTTGTTAGGGAAAACAAGTAGCTACTAGCAGAACATAGAAAATGAGGAACCCATTTTCAATATTTCATTCATCGACATAAAATAAAAAATACTTAACCTTGCAAAAAAAAAATCATTCAGGATGATAGAGAAACCCTACATTTCTCCGCCTAGTGTAATCTAGAAACCAAATGTTAGCAAACAAAAGATGATTATTAATAAGAAGTATGGTACCTGTTTCTGAACTGTGCACCAGCACAGGTAGATTAGGACCATCACGATGATACTGTTCTTCAAGTGTAGGTAGATCCTTGGTCCAGATCAAGCATGTAGATGAAATGAAGAGCAACCATCCATAGAGAGAAAAGATAAAAAATGCAACAGTTGTCATGTTATATCACAAAGAAACAACATGCTCAGAATAAGTATCTCAATAGGGACGCAGAGTAAAAGCTCTGATATATGAGTATATACACGGCCTAACTATAAATTTAACAACAAAACCATGTATAAACCCAGAACCATCGTCTCTCCTCTTGGTTTTCGAACAAAATACTCGTGGTAGAAAGGCTTAAAGATAATGATATTTTCTTCCAGAATGGACAATATATTTCTTTTTCTTTTTCTTTTTCTTTTTCTTCCTACTCACACAAATATCAGACAGAATTTTCATATATGACTAATTTCCATATTCCCGTTTAGAAAAAAGGCATCCATTCGCCCGTGAGAATTAAAGACTGGCATCCAGTGGAAGTCGTCGTCGTTTTTTATGGACACTCATTTAGTCGCCTTGTTTACTTTTCTTCGTATGGCCCACACAGGCTGGCAGCAACCCCATCAATCCTTTCCACATCAATAGGGACACAATAGAGTCCATGTTATTTATTATTTTTTCTAATAGATCGGAGAAGGAATAAAACCTTGATACACGTCAACTTTTATCTGGTCCATGCCTGCTGGTCTTCTTTCTCGATCTTTTATGGCCTTATCATACTTGAGACTTCTCGATCTTTGCTATATGGATTCTTACTTATGACCAGGTACACAAAGCTACACACTAATAACGGTGAATAGAAACAGAACCAAAATGAAATTGCCTCTTTCCGTAATTAGCTGCTGGTACTGTTTAATGGGGTAATTGAAAACATAAATCAGTCTGCATCAAATTCTTGAATTCCAGTACTGGTCAAACAATTACACAACTGTGACTGCAATTACAGTGCTGTTCATAACAAATATAGAAAGCATACATAAAACTAGGAAGATAATTCAACGGCCTTCGAAATAGCTACTTTCAATTTGAAGACTTGTTTCTGGCTTAGTAGAAGAAGAAGCTGAGCTGGAAAGGCCTCTGCTTGCAAAAAAGGTTGGCTTATTGGGAGTAGGGAGGGTTGAAATCTCGCTCTCAAGCAGTATTACAACATTTGACATGGTGGGTCGATCACTTGGTTCGTCTTGAACACATAACAGTCCAATATTTGCACACCTAATGAATTGATTTGCATTGAAACTTTCACGCAAACATGGGTCCATTAAATCCAGCAGCTTACTCTCTGTCCATAGTCTCCATGCCTGATTCAGTGTTGATAGTAATTAATAGCTAGTATGACAAACATTGTAGGAACAAACACACAACATGAAACTTACATAACCTAGAAGGGTTGAAGCTTCATGGGACTGAGTGAATCCAGTGTTCTTTTTTCCACTAATAATCTCAAGAAGGATTACGCCGAAGCCAAATACATCAGATTTGATAGAAAATAGTCCATCCAGTGCATACTCCGGAGCCATATAACCGCTGCAAAGTATTAATTTATAGGTGTCATCTATCAAGCAAGTGAGAAACGGTAAATATCTCTGACAAATTATGATTGAGCTTACTAAGTTCCTACTACTCTCTGTGTGCTTGCTTCAGTCTCTTTTCCTCCAACTATTCTAGCCAACCCAAAATCAGAAATTTTTGGGTTCATCTCTTCATCTAAGAGTATGTTACTAGTTTTTAGATCTCTGTGAATCACTCTTAGTCTTGAGTCTTGATGAAGATAAACTAACCCTCTTGCAATGCCTACAATTATGTCAAATCGCAATTTCCAATGTAGAAGCACAGTTCGAGTCCGATCTTACAAGATTTGCATTTCCCATGAAAAAGAACGGTCAGTAAATAGTGGTTATGAAGTTATCATTATTAAAATTCATAGCATGTCAGCCTCATTGTGTGATACGTGAAACTAACCAAATAGAAAAGAGTCCAAGCTCTTGTTTGGCATGTACTCATAAATTAAAATTTTTTCATCTTCTTTGATGCAATAGCCTTGAAGTCTGACAAGGTTTCTGTGTTGTAGTTTGGCAATTAAAACCACCTCATTTTTGAATTCCTGTAAGCCCTGCGCAGAAGCACTTGAGAGCCTCTTTACTGCAATATCTTGATCCCCTAGAAGCCTTCCCTGAAAGAAAATTATCCACGTATATCTGTCAAGGATTTACCCACCTCAGGACCAACATAACTGTTATCTTATTGTCTTCAATTCCTGTTTTTAGTTTTTTATCTGTTCTAGTAAAATTTCACATCACTGGGTAATAATTTGGCTTTGTAAAAATTATTCTAGTAATCTCACGTAACCAAATCCCACATAACACTTCTGTAATTTCCAGTGTTTGTTTCTTCTACACCAACCGTTGATTTTCATAATCTAAATTCTGAAAGATTTCAAAAAATTTCTGGTTATGTTAATCCGACAATTTATTAGATATAGAAGCACCATTACTAATGCTCTGAAATGTACCATGTCTCGTCACTTTTAAGTTCTGAAATATTGTCTACCCTTAACAAACTTTTGATTTCCATTCTTCATGCAAGATTCTACCTCTATACTCTTTGTGCTTAACCAAAATGTTCAATTGTAAGAACTAACAACATACCAAGATAAATTCTTGCATAGAATCAGCTTGGTTAGCAACTAGTTATATGAACTAAATCAATCACCTTGTAGACAGAGCCATAACCTCCTCGTCCAAGCTTGTTTGCATCTGAGAAATTATCTGTAGCTGCTTCAATGGTTTCAAAACTAAAAAAAGGAACCCCAATGCCTTTATTGTCTTTTTCTTGTAATCCTATTAAGCCTCTCACATGTCTTTCACTGTCATACAAACTCTCCTGAATTCTTTGAACGCTTCTCCTGTCTGAAATAGGAAAATAGATGTATAGCATTGTTTACATCTATGCAGATGAAAGATTTGTATGTAATTCAAGGTGCAAAACTAGAATTTATTACCTTGCTTAAGGGCTATTTTCTTTCTCCATACATAGGCAAAAATAATTGCGCACGCCAAAGAAATGATGCTCCCAAAAGTTACCTCCAAAATCAATGGCAGTTGATTTGTTGAACTCGAAGTTTTTCTTGTTGAACCAACTTGTGACGATCGAGGGATATCACCGTCTGTAAAATAAAGAGGGAAGATAGATTTCAACTGCTCTACCAAAAATTCATTTACTAGACCGATCAATGCAGTATATGATCTCAATTGTTCTCCTTTCATTACAGTGTCATGTCAGTCAATCCTAGACATTATAAAACTTCAGCACAATTGAAAAGGGGAAAAACCAAATTTTAGCAAAGAAAAGATGATTACTGATATGCAAACTACCTCTGTCTGATTGATGTGTCGGGATAGAAAGATTACGACCATCACGATGGTACCCTTCTTCAAGTGTAGGTAAATCCTTTGTCCAGATCAAGCATGTCATGGAGGAAGTGCGATCACTAGATATGGATGCATTATATGAATAAGCCACGCATAGGGGGCACGTTCCAAGGCATTCATCATTGCACTGCTGTTCAGTTTTTGCTGCAATTCCCTTGTCTGGGTCTCTCCCTTTCGTCATCGTTAAGTTAATGAACTTGATGTCTTTTCTGGAACATGATGTTGATTCTCTGACACATCCTCCAGATTGCTCCCCAAGTTTCTGATTCACCGGACCCTTGGGTTTGAATCCTGGCAAACATCTGCAGGGATCAGCATGATCGCTATTGCAAATAGTAAAACTCCCGCAATAATTATTTTTCTTGCACTTTTTATCCGGAGCCCCCCATTCCATACTCCAGCCTTGTGTGATATTATCGACTTCCCACCTCAGAAGTTGGATCTCACCTGTAGAATTCATTAATAGCCTTTTATATGTAT
This sequence comes from Senna siamea, assembly GCA_031216115.1. Lineage (NCBI taxonomy): Eukaryota > Viridiplantae > Streptophyta > Magnoliopsida > Fabales > Fabaceae > Senna > Senna siamea. Next base: position 20,934,234 of record CM062356.1, read on the forward strand.
AATTAACAGGAGGGAATTCCACTCTAAAGGTTTTGTTTCTATAGCGGTGCACCGAAGAATTTAAGGAGATGTTTGACAGCAAGAGAACCACCGTCGGGGGGATGACTTCTGAATCCGTTCTTTTACATTCCCAGTAAAGTTGGGATTGATTTTTTTTTATAAGGTATCGATCTTCCTCTGCTCCACCCAGCTGAAACGTGAAATTCCCTGTTGCAGGGTCATCAGAGGCCTTCCAGGAGTTCAATTTGAAAGTTCTATCAATTCTCATGCCCGCCAAGAATGTATCAGTTGGGTGTTCAAAGCTTTGCCACACATTCATTCGTGACTCCTCATCTTGACCATCATCTTGTAACACTAGATTTCCGGAATCCATGAGTCTCACTGTCCTGTTTTTGGATGAGAAGCCTTCAAGTTCCGAAGACCAATACCTTTTTCCAGATTTGTCTATTACTTGAAGATTCCCATCCTGTGAAATTTCGAAAACTGCTGCGGCATCTACAATGGGACTATCTCTGTTAGCAACCCACACAACTGTTTTTGGTGTTACTTTGTAATACCATATCCCCAAATACATTGATGAGCTTCCTGAAGGAGAAAAGAATCCCAGTTCAAACATTTTTCCAAATGAAACAAGGGAAGATTCATTGCCAGTGCTACTTATAGTTTGCCCAATTTTCATACTATCAGTCGCCAAACATAATTCCGCAGAGAAAAGCAACCCTCCATAGAGAGAGAAGACAATAACTACATTTATAACACTTCTCATATCACTATAAGATTACTTTCTGAGAATAGCTCCGACCACTTCTAAATATAAAAATAGCATCAAAAGTCTAAACCATGTATAAGCTAAGCATAACCCAGAACTATTATTTCCCTCCTTTGTTTACAGACCAAATATTTGTGATAAGGTTTTGGACATTGGCATTATTTCCCAGAACAGACTCTTTTCAGAATAAGGTACTCATATTAGACAAAATTTTTGCATGTAGAAACAGACATCCATATGCTTGGGATTGTAAACATGGAATTGAAATTGGAGACCAACAGCAGCTATCCAAGTCAAAGTCGTCGGTAAACTACTACTCATTCAACTATAGTTACCTTCTCTACTTTTCTTCATCTTATATGGTCCTCCCAGCATGCTATTAATTAAGTATATCATGAATTTTAATTACAACATAATAATTATTAAATATTTTTAAATTTATTTTATAATAATAATTATTATTATTCAAGTTTGATTCATTTGGTTTTTGGCATCACTATTTTTGGTTACCGGAATATCCAAGAGGCGTGATTAGGAAAATGTTGTGAAGCGGACTTTCATGCAATTATTGATTCTTATGTTGTCCATTCCAGAAGAAGATAAGAAGAGCACACCAAAACATGCAACTATGATTCCTATAATGGCGTAGTTAAATATAATATAACGTAAGTAACTTCCATCATGCATCAACCACCTTGTAGATAGCTGCTTTCAATTTGCAGAAATTAAGTACGAAAGGTCCCATATAAAAGACAAATTACTTTCATACCATAAGAAGTGTCTTCCGGTGCAAGCAGATGCATAATTAACTGGATCTAAATTTTAATGAGACATAAACTTAAATCATAATTCTGAATATCATTTAATTAGATAAGATTTATAATAGCCACCACTGATGAGTAGCCACGGAATGGACTATACGTTCTTTTTCTGAATTTGACATACACGCATCCGCAAATGCAAGTCAGTCGTCGCGGTCGTCTCTGGTGAGTACTGGACATCTTCCAGATTTGTTATTATTACTTTGTTTACTTTTCTTCTTCGTACGTGGTCTCTCGCAGAAAGACTTTTTTAAGTCTTATTCCTCCTTGGTGGGAGGGGGGTAATCGATTATATTGCATGTTCCTGTTTTGATTGGTTTATACTTTTGTAGGAAAATATATTTTTTTAATATTTTATTTTAAATTAAATTTATAAAAATATTTTTTTATAGTATTATAAATTTATTAATATCATTAACGAATGTTATTTAAAATTTATCTCAATTCACTTTTAATAAAAATAAATTTAGTAGATCTTACTAATATTTTAGTAAAAAATTAGTAGTTGTGGACTTTTTTTTTAATTTTGTAGAGTAATTTTGTAACGGCAATTTTTTTCACTGTTAAAATACTCTTTTAACAAATTTTTATTTAAAAAATTAATTCAAAAACTAATAACTGTAAAATTTTGTTTTTCATAAATTAAATTAAAAAATTATAATTTACAAAATAATAAGATTAAAAACTTAAAAAATTTTAATGAAATATTAATTATATAGTTATAACTTTGAAAATTATTTAAATAAAAATTACATTAAGTTTGAAAACTTTTATTTATATTAAATTATTTTTATTAAAATAAAGTCAAAATACAATATCTAAATATATTGATATTTAAATTAATATATTAAAAAAATAAAAAATATATATAAATTTAACTGTGAATTATTATATTTTATATTAATTATTCAATTTTATGATTAATCTATTATTATATTATTAATAAATAAATGAATATTTAATATATTAATAATTAATAATTAAGTTTAAAAATTAAGTTTAATCATTATTTTATTTTTCACAAATTAAGTTTAAAAATAATTAATAGTTTAAATTTATTTTAATTTTAATTTATTATTAATATTGTTAATGATTAATATATTAAATATTCATTTATTTATTAATAATATAATAATGGATTAATAATAAAATAATAGAATTTAATAATTAATATAAAATATAATAATTCACAGTTCAATTTATATATTTTTTGATTTTTTAATATATTAATATAAATATCAATATATTTAGATATTGTATTTTGATTTTATTTAAATAAAAATAATTTAATATAAATAAAAGTTTTCAAATTTCATGTAATTTTTATTTAAATAACTTTCAAAGTTATAACTATATAATTAATATTTCATTAAAATTTTTTAAGTTTTTAATCTTAATATTTTTAAATTATAATTTTTTTTAATTTGATTTATGAAAAACAAAATTTTAAATTTGTTATTTGTGAATTAATTGTTTAAACAAAAGTTATAGCAGCATTAATATTTGTTGCAAAAATATTGAAATGCACGTTAGCAACGAAGAAAACCGCCGCTAAAAAGTTGCTCTGCAAAATAAAAAAAAATCCACTACTACCAACTTTTTTTTCAAATATGAATGAAGCCTGCCAAATTCGTTATCATTGAAAGCGAATTTCAAATTCACTGACAGTGATTATTTTTATATATTTAATTTAAAATAAGGTAATTTAAAAAATATTATAAAAAATTAATATATTTTCATACAAAAACTGTCTGATTTATTTGATTATTGTGATCGCTATTTTTTTTTTCGGAATGAAATTTGAAGTTTAAACCAAGAGTGAATGTTGCGGTATTCGTTGATCTTTTTATAAAAGTAGTATAATGTTAATGTATTATTATAAATTAATAATGTTACAAAATTAAATTCAACGCAGCTTGCATCAATATTGATAGTTTTCAATCAACGTTGGAATTGCATTATGTTCTTGGCCTTGTCGTGTGGTTTTGTGTTTTAAATACATTTAATATCTAATTATATTGATTCAAATTCTCTCTCTCTCACACACACACATATATATGAGAAAAAACAAAAAATGAAAAAGATATATACAAAAGAGAAAAATATTGTGTGTTTTGAGTAGAGAAAAGTGTGAGTGAAAGAATCATAATATTAGTGAAAATGACGAAATAAAAATTTAACAGGAGTCAATTTATCAATATACTTTTAAATGAAGGAATTTGGAGAATTAAAACATGCAGATCATAGCAAGGATGCTAGAGATCTCTTGCAAAGGTTGGAGATGTTGGACTATAAACCTATGTCAACTCAAATGGAGGAAAATATAAAATTATGTTTGGCTAAAAAGAAAAAATTTAAAAGATGTCAGGAGCATAATTTACTTATCGTTGACTGTTCGAATAGTAAGTCTCACGAAACCTGATTTGAAAGCAGTTTCGACGAATTTATTATCTGTCAACGTAGAAATGTGTACAACTTACAGAGGGGCCAAAATGTAAAACTCTCTTCCAACTAATTAAGGGCGAAATTGTAAATTACTCCCAATAACTATCAACACGTACCCGTAACAATAAGTAAATTTCAAAATACAACTCCATATCAGTGCAGCTACAACATCACCATACCATATTGGTATATTTTTACATCCTTCCATTTACAATATTACCCAACCTATGAAAAAAAAAAAAAACGAAAGTAAAATTTATATGATCTCATGCTAAGGCCTCTAACCAATGTTGATTTCAATACACAGTTGAACGTAACACATTGTACCTGGATGGTTTGAATGCTTTAGTGAGTTCGTCCATATGTCTGATTGGTTAAGGAGGCAGACTTGAAATGAAATCTGTTGTTTTGAATCATGTTGGAAAAAATACTTAAGTATTTCATAGAATCTCGGATAGTATTTGCATTTTCATGTCCCTTGTTCTCGTGCTGTTTTGTGTTCTGTTATTACTTGAGTTAGCTACATAAAATTCACCCAGACAATATTATGGTCAGAGTTACTTCTTTTCTCTTCCTTGTTTATTCTTCTCGATAGGGCACTGTCTCATTTCGTTGTTGGACACCCTAATTTTAAGCCAAGGATTCATAGTACTAGAAATTTCTTGCACGTGGTTATACTACACCGATGTAAATGCCTTGCCTCAGGGTCAGTTTTTCTTTTCATTTACTCATCTCACAATTCAAATGGTCACCCATGCTAATTAAGAAATAATTCGTAGTGAATTTTAAAAATGTAGAATCTACTCATTTATGTTCTAGGATATAACAACACTATTGTCAATTAATCCAGAGACCTAAGAGTAACTATTGAGAATTTGACAGTCACAATTTTTTGGCTTTTTGACTGGTTGGGCTATACAAACATGTTATTCTGTTTTTCATTCTTTGATTTTTGGTAACTAAAATGGATTTCTTTTTCTAATTTTATTTTGAAGGGCAATGATCCAGCCACACAGCCATAGGCATGCCTGGGTTAATTCCCCAATTTATCAACCTTTTAAGACTTAGGACTAGCATAGGAAATTCTTTCAAAATTCAACACATCTATATCAATAAGTAGTTATTAAAAATATATATTTTTATCATAATTAATATAAATAAAGAGAAATTTCAAATAATAAAAATTCAAATTCAATTGATACATAAATATCAAATATAAATTTATTCAAATCATAAATTTCTATTCAAAATGTATACATTTTTTAAAAATTTAGTTATTTATATTTAAGTATTTGTATTTTATTTTTGAGTTTGGACAGCGGAATATTATTGCTTTTTAATTAATTGTTTAATAGAGAGGGCTTTGGCTGGTGAACTTTATTAAAAATTAAGAGGGTTCAAAAAAATATTTTTCACAAGTTCATCAACTTTATTACAAGTTTATAAATTCAGCATGAATTTTTACATTCTCAAATTTGACAATAAGTTAATTAATTTTGTTTATATATAAACGTAAACCTGTAAAAATTTAAGAATTAATTCGTAACAATAATTTTTAAGAAGTTGAAGGACAGGCTCTTGACACCTTGTTTCTTACCTTGTGTGTTTGACAAGAAGCAGTGGAACTAAACTAAATTACTTCTTCGTTCATACAAAAGCCCCTCATGGAAGCTGCAAAAGTTGTGTTGTTCATAGAAATAATAGAGCCCATAACGAGTAGAAAATTCACTTCCAATTATAGTGTCATGAAAAATACTACGGAAGAGCCTCCATCATGCACTAACGACCTTGTACATAGCTGCTTTCAATTTGCAGGCTTGTATCTGCTTTACTGGAAGACGAAGCTGTGGTGGAAAGGGCTCTCATAAAAAAGGTTGGTTGTTTAGGAGTTGGGATGCTTGCAATCTCACTCTCAAGCATTATCAAAATATTTGACATGGTGGGTCTATCACTTGGTTCGTCTTGTACGCATAATAATCCAATATTTGCACACCTAATGAATTGATTTGCATTGCAAGTTTCACGCAAACATGGATCCATTAAATCCAGGAGATTATTCTCCGTCCATAGTCTCCATGCCTGATTCAATGTTTGTAAGAATTAATTGATAGTAATAGAAGGAAAAAGACCACCAAAACCAGCACACAAATTTGAAACTTACATAACCCAGAAGGCTTGAACCATGATGGGACTGATAGAATCCTGTGTTCTTTTTTCCACTGATAATCTCAAGTAGAACTACACCAAAGCTGAAAACATCGGACTTTATAGAGAAGAATCCATCCAATGCATACTCAGGAGCCATATATCCACTGCACAAAAACAAGAGTAAATTAATCTTATAAACAAAACTGAGAAATTAACAATGGTTGAACTTACTAGGTTCCCACTATTCTTTGTGTGCTTGCTTCAGTCTCTTTTCCTCCAAATATTTTGGCAAGGCCAAAGTCTGAAATTTTTGGATTCATCTCCTGATCTAATAGTATGTTGCTAGTTTTTAAATCTCTATGAATTACTCTTAATCTGGAGTCTTGGTGAAGATAAAGCAACCCTCGTGCAACACCAACAAGTATGTCAAATCGCACTATCCAATCTAAAAGCACAGTTTGGGTCCGATCTTGAAACATTTAGAATTGTACTAGTGGTTAGTAGTTATGAAATGTGCATTGATAATTAAACACAGTTTAAAGAAGTACTAAGGTGAAAATGTGTTGCTAACCAAAAAGAAATAAGTCCAAGCTCTTGTTTGGCATGTATTCATAAAGTAAAATTTTTTCCTCTCCTTTGATGGAGTAGCCCCTTAGTCGAACAAGGTTTCGGTGTTGAAGTTTTGCTATCAAAATAACCTCATTTTTGAATTCCTGTAAGCCTTGTGTAGAAACACTTGAAAGCCTCTTTACTGCAATATCTTGACCTCCCGAAAGCCTTCCCTGAAGGAAAATGGTACACATACTTATAATGATGTAGCCACTTGGTCAATGAAAAGAGTACTCCGTATTTATTCTTCTATACACGTCATGATAAATTCTTGCCTAGACCAAAAGTTTGGTTCGGAATGAATTCAAATGAATTGAATTGATCACCTTGTAAACAGGCCCATAACCTCCTCGTCCAAGCTTGTTTGCATCTGAGAAATTTTCTGTAGCTGCTAGTATGGCTTCAAAATTAAAACAGGGCACCCCAATACCTTCATTGTCTTGTTCTTCTAACCCTCCCAAGCCTATCAAGCCTTTTACATGTCTTTCACTATCATACAAGCTCTCCTGAATTCTTTGAACGCTTTCCCGGTCTAAATTTGGCATAAAGAGAGATTTAAAGCCTTGGTTATAACTGTGCAGATGAAAGATTTTTAAGGAATTCAAAATGCAAAACTTAAAATTATTACCTTGATTAGGGCTATGGGCTGTTTTCTTTCTCCTAACATAGGCAACAATACTTGATGCAAGAAAGATCAAGATTGTTAACGTGAGAATCAATAACAGCGTACTAGTTGGGATTTTTCTTGTTGAAGTCTCTTCTGAACAAGGGAGGAAATTAGGTACAAAATCAAGAGGGAGAATGTTTTAAAAGCATATCATCTAGCAAGCCTTTGACAGTTTGACCTATTAACTAAGTGAAAATTAGAAAAGTAAAATGTAAGAGATAGGTAATATGGCAAGCTAACCTTCCATACAACTTAAATTTGAGCCATTCCAGTGATAGTTAGACTTGCAAAGACACCTCCTGTCTGCTCCCAATTTTGATGCACATATTGAATTGGGCCAATCTATGCAGTCTGTGGAATCATTACAGGAGGCTTCAAGTGGTGGTTGCCAACTAACAACTATTTGTTGTCCTTCACGGCACCAATCAGTAACATGAAATGGAGAATGAGGCTGCTGTTTTCTATTGTTAGCACCACAATAATCTGAATCATTGACTAGGGCTAAAAAGTAGCTGTTATTTATATCAATCTTCGTAACTTGATAAGGGCCACCAGGCATCATGAAGCTAAGCTGACCAGTTAAGTTGTTGCAGCTGAAGTTGAAGTACATGGGGTCTCCACAATTTGGTCCAGTACTTAGCGGATAAGGAATCACGTTCGTGCCACAAGGTTCACAGGATCTTCCATACGGTTCTGCGCACCAACATATTTCAGTTTCTTTTCTTTTCTTTTTTTCCTTGCAATTACATTTTCATGTTAATCAATCCTACTGAGTAATCATTCAGCATAATGGGAATTCACTCCCTTTTTCTTTAGGTGATGACTAGTATAGGACAATTTTATAAAACTTAATATAAGAAATGAGATGCATGAAAATTTTAAATTTCATACATCGTCTATGTTCTAAATAAGATGGAAAGCTAAGTTTTTGAGAAGTTTTACACTACCTATGTCTGAGCGATTTACCAGGACTGAAAGATCACGACCACCATCAATGTACTCTATCTGTTCTTGAAGATTAGGTAAATCATTTGTCCAGATCCAGCATGAGGAGGAATCACGATCACTGTAAGAAGATGCGTAATATGAATAAGCCTGGCAGTGGGGGCACTTGTCAAGGCATTTAGATTTGCATTGTGTTTCAGTTGGTGCTTCAATTTTTATGTCGGGATCACCCACTTTCATCATCGTTAAGTTCAGGAATGTCATGTCATTTCCGGCACATGATGTTGATTTTCTGACACACCCTACACCTTCCCCGCTGGCTTGCTGATCATTCTTGGAGTTGAATCCTGGCAAACATTTGCAGATAGGCAGTTCATCATTGATAATATTGCAACTCTGAAAGCTGCCGCAAAAATTATATTTCTTGCAGTCATCAGCCGGCTCCCACCATCTTCGATTCCATTGTTCTGTCGGATTATCCCACCTTAGAAGTTCTATCTGGCCAGAAGAATTCATTAATAGCCTTGTTTGGTTATAATCAACAAGTGATTTGGAGTCTTTTTTGCCTTTTCTCAATCTGGAAATTGCGTACATCATGGGAGCGTTAATCATCCAGTGAAAAGTGGCATCTGAAACAAGTTTTTCACTTACCCAGTAATGTTGAGACTGGTTATTTTTATTAATGATGAACCGATCTCCTGTTTGAGTCAACTTAAATGTGTAATCCCCACGTGCAGGGTCATCAGAAGCTTTCCAAGAAGTCAATTCGGAATTCATTTTCATGCCCCACAGAAACGTATCAGTTGGCTCTTCGAAGCTCTGCCACTGCTTCGTTCCTGGCTCATCCTCATTATCTCGCAACACTAAGTTTCCAGAATCCATGAGCCTCGCTGTCCAGTTTTTGGATGAGGAGTATGGAAGTTTCCAAGTCCAATAGCTTTCTGTAGATGTAGTGTCTGTTACTTGCACCTTTCCATCTGCAATTTCAAACACTCCTACGGAATTTCTAATGGGCTTGTCTCTGTTAGCAACCCATACAACTGTTCTTGGTTCTACATTTTGATACCATATCCCCAAATAAGTCCTTCCTGATCTTTCACCAGGGGAAAAGAACCCCAGTTCAAGCTTTCTTCCAACTGAAACAAGAGAAGATTCATTGCCAACTATGCTTTTCCCATAATTCAAACTATCTTCCGCTAAACATAATCGAGTAAACAGTAGCAACCAACTCTTAAGGGAGCAGAGAATTAGCACCACACTTGTCATTTCATTGAGAGATTACTTTCTCAGAATAGGTATCTGCCTATGCAAGCTAAGTGATAGCTCTCAGTCACCACTCAGTCTCAACGGACAATCATATCTTGGCATTTTTTTTTTTTGGCTGAATTTGATAAAACACTTATCCACACGGTTGGGATTGGATTAGGAATTGGGGACAAGGCGACTTGCATCCATGGATGTCAAAGTCTTCGTGGTCGTCTCTCGTGGATACCGTGCATCTTTTAGACTTATTATTACTTTGTTGACTTTTCTTCTTTGTGTACGGTCAAAAGTTTTTTCAATATGAAACATTTACATTTGACTGGTTGGGCAGGCTGTAAACCTTTTTTGTTTCTTGTTCCTTCATCTTGTTAATTACGTTTGTATTTTATAATTATTTTGAAAGGCAATGATCCATCTCAAGCCACACGCAGGCTTGGGTCAATTCATTAGAATACCCTACGATCTGTATTCCTCACAGTCAAAGCCCAATCTGAGCCCAACCCTTGGTTTATCAATTTGTTGGGGTTTAGGACAGCCACAGAATATTCTTTCAAAACTCAACGCGCGAAACATTGATTTTTTAATTTCCAGTAGACTAGATGTTAAAACAGAAAAACGAAAACGACGAGCACGCAGAGGAAGACGCGTGTAATGAGCATCTTTAATTCCATTATTTTAAAATTTGTAACCTTATGACATCATCCTTGAGATTTTTCTGGAAGGAAGGGGCAAGGGCGGGAGTTAAATTTACGTAGTAAGCAGTTGGAATTTGGAATGGAAAGGGCGCGTGGCGAAATTGGCGTAGCCATACCCTCACGTTAATTGAACCCAAATCAGGTGAAGCCCACATGGCCAAGTCTCCGTCCATGAATGAGATACAGCCACGTAAGCAAATCGGAATCTCTACGATGCCTATGTGCCACGTAGACGACACATCACCCTTGCCCCCCAAAAAAAAATATCCTACAGCAACCATTAAAACAAGCCAAAGGATTTGGTGTATCGACCACACAAAGCCTTTTGTTCCCTCTCCAGCGGACACCTGGCATTGCCGCACACCACAAAACCACACCCATCGCTTTGCTCCTTCTTTCATGATCACGCCACTCTCTCTTCCCAACCTTCCCTCAAATGACAACTCTACCCCCTCCCCTTCATTCCCACACTTGATTCTTTTTTTCAGTAAAAGAAAATTATGCAACGTTATTTTGGAGCGATCTTTAAGAAAGAAGCCAAGAGAAGAGAAGATTGCAATTATTTCACAATTTAAATTTAACTTTAATTTTTAATTTTTGTAATTTTTAAATTTATTTTATTTTAAATAAACATTTTTTATTATTTTTTAAAGTAAACATTATCTCCATTTTATCTTTTTCAATAATAGAGATGATAAGATATTAGGACAGATAGAAAAAGTTATGATAAGCCCATATATTAAAATAAACTACTTTCCTTCTCTACCAAAAAAAATAAAATAAAATACTTTCCTTGTAGCGAACGAAAAATAAAGAAAAAAAAATAAGGAAGAAATCAGGAATCTAATCTGATGGTGGACACATTTCCAATCACAATTTCTTGATTTGTAGAGAGAGATGCAGAGAAAAATATCAAGTACAGTAAGGGTAGTTTCGGGATATGGCGGAAAATCAGGGATTATTTTTATAACTTTCAGCAAGTTGCGCTTTCTTCCTCCTTCCTTCCTTCCTTACTCAGTTCATTCAACCTGCGACTTGAAGAGAGAGAAAGAATACAGAAAATTCCGGAAAAACCACCAATACCAGAGAGAAAAATCGGAGACCAAGCATTCTTGATAGGGAGGAGATGAAGAACTGTGAGCTGTGCAAGGTTCCGGCGAGGACCTACTGTGAGTCTGACCAGGCCAGCTTGTGCTGGGACTGCGATGCTAAGGTCCATGGAGCTAACTTTTTGGTAGCTAGGCACTGCAGAACTCTTCTATGCCATGCGTGTCAGTCTCTCACGCCGTGGAAAGCCTCTGGTCCTAAGCTCGGAAACACTGTTTCTCTGTGCGAGAGTTGTGCTGGCGGAATGAAGGTTATCGGTGAAGAAAGAGAAGAGAGCGAAGGTGGCAATGACGACGACATAGACACGGAGGAGGATCTCGGTGAGGACGAGGACGAGGACGAGGACGATGATGACGGCGACGAAGATAACGATGACGATGGCGATGAGGATGATGGCGGCGAGGTTGGTGGTAACGAGGATGGAGATAATCAGGTAGTTCCCTTGTCCTCCACTCCGCCTCCGCCGGCTTCTAATTCCTCGAGTAGCGAAGAGTCGGTTAGCAGGTGTAATAGCAATAATAGAGATATTTCTGACACAGTAACTACGAGTTCATTGAAACGAAGGCGTGAGGATGCGTCGGATCACAATTTCCAGGTTTTATATCTTTTTTCTTACATTTATTTTTAGAGATAGAATTCGATCACTTCATGGATTTGGGAAGAAACAGAGTTTATTACAGTTTCGGTTTAAATGATGGTTTCCGAATTTCTTTGGGATGCGTTAAACAGGATGGTTCGAAACGTCCGTGTACTCAACGGGGGTACGGTGCGGAGTTGAGGAAGCAGGTTGCTTGGTTGTCTTCTGTAGGCGGCGAAGGAGCGTCGACGGAGTGCTCCTTGAAAGACGCAGAAACCGGAACGGCTTCCCACTCAGCGTCGTCGGACGAATCCCTGGATGGATTGAACGGCCCACAATGTTCCAGTGATGTCTAAACATCGGAAGCCGTTTGATTTTGGAATTTAGACTATCGTAGCCGCGCGATCACCGTGTTAGCACAAGATATTATTTCTGAATTATTGACTAACTCTTTCTAACTATAGTGTTAGTTTTTGACCATTCGATTAATTGTATTAATGAAAAAAAAAAAAAAAGTTGTCTTGATCCTTCCGAGAAAAAGCTTGTGTAGTTGGTAATCCAGATTTTCTTGATATTTCTCTTTTTCTTTCGTGTTAATCATTAAGAAAATTTAAATCAAATTCACTTTACATTAGTAGGTACTATGGACTAAAATGCTGCTAATAATCAGGTTTACAAATCTTGAGTTGCAAATCGGTCAAAATTATCCAAGAAACTTGTTCAGACCTTGGTTTTAAGTGACATAGTGAAACATGCTAGCGATCGATTTCAAACTTATCTATATTTTAATATTGAAAAGGGTAAAATTTTTGGGTTGTATTGGAATGAATGGACGACAAGGAAGTAGCAATTTTCTGTTGACAGAAGAAAGACAGAAGGGCGTGTCAGAAAATGCCATGCCTTTACTAAGAGACGCAAATGAACTTGGAAAGGACATGAGGTTGTGAGATAGGGTTAAAGGTGAAGGGTTGTAGAAGGCTAGAAGGCAATGCTTTTGATGAGGAGGAAGTGCGTGTCATGCTCTACAACCTCACAAAAGCATACGAATAATGAAGCCCCCTCAAATCCCCATCCCAATTTGGGTATAGGTATACCATGCTTCTTTCATGTGCCACGGGCGTACGCTGGACGTGGTCCTACCTACAAGGTCATTTTAGTAACTTCCAGCTTCATTTATGCCTTTATTTTAAGATGAGATATTTTTATTTTTTAAAAATTTTGATCTCTTGACAGATATGTTGGAGCTCATCTTGTTCAAGTTAGTTGGATAATTATGATTGTTATAAAGAAAAATAGATTAATTTAATTGCATGATACTTTGAATTCACTGTAAGCACAAATGATGGCAGGCCGGCCATCACAATCAAGGGTTGTGGGGGTAGAAGCTTTAAAAGCATACATGAGATGGGAAATGAACTTTACAGAGACGAGACGAGACACAAAAATCTACTACTTTATGTAAATAAGAAAATGAATTAAACCAAAGTCGTACTCGTAAGGGTTATGGGCCTCAGAAGAGGTTGTGGACGAGGGAGGTTGTTTGAGGAATCAGCCATCAAGCCTGACTGAGAGATAAACACTTGGTTAGGAAGGAGTAAACTAGTCTAATCACATTATTCAAAGAGGTTGATTTTATTTAATTTGTTTATTATTTATTATAAGGGCGAGATGTAAAGGAGGCAGCTGCAGATGAAAATAATAAAGAAATGTAATTTGGTGCAGAGAGAGAGAGAGGGAAAAGGAGAGGCGGAGAGGTTGTGGTGGAGATTTGTTGGAATGCTTTGGGAGGAATGCCGTGCTTGTGTGGTTGTGCTCATTCCGTCCTTCTTTCTTTCTTTTTTACTTACTTTCTGTTTTTTTGTTTCTCTTGTATTTTTAATTCTTTTTTCTTTCTTTACTGTGCACTGACCTCGATATTATCATTTCTGAAATTCCGCTGACAGATCTCATGCACCTGAAAACGACAATGGAATTTACTCACTTTTTTTTTTTTTACTTCTATTCTTAACAAGATCCAGCGCTTCCGCTAAATCAATATACCGCTTTAATTATGGTAGATATCTAACGTGTTTAATATAACTTTTATTATTCAATTATATATATTACAAGTTTTCAACAAGTGTCTGTATTATTTTTTAATTTTTAAAATATAATATAAAATAATATTTATTAAATTTTAAAATAATAAATTAATTAATTTTTTATTATTTTATTATAATTTTTTATTATTTTCTTTTTTCTCTTCTTATACTATAAATTTATTTTTATTTTATATTATATAATATATAATTTTAGATACCAATAAATAAAGATTCAGTTATTATAATATAAATATATAATATTATATAATTATTATGAGAATTATACTTATTTTTTTATTAAATTATGTTTATTTTTAAAAAAAATATTTTTTTGTATATAATAAAATTAATACAATTAAATTTATACTAAAATTCAAAAATAAATTCTTCATTTTATTGTTTTAAAATCAATATAATTGTCTAAAATAATAATTTAATTAGTGTTTCTATAATTTGAATAAACTATGGTTTTAATCTTTAAAAAATTTAATTTTATCTATGAATTATAAAAATATTTAATTTAATTATTAAAATATATATTATGTCTTAATTTAGCTCCTAAATATAAAAATTATATGTCTTTTTATGTCTTAATTTAAAATTTTAATAATTAAATTGAGATATAATATATTTTTTTAAAAACTAAGTTAAATATTTTTATAATTCAAGGATTATTTTGAGACAAGTTAAAATTTTCAAATGCTAAAATAATAATTTACTTTTATAATTTAGTCTAAAATCAATTTATCTCTTATTTTTATTTAATTTTTATATGTATCTTTTTATTAAATATAATTTTATTAAAAATATTATTAAATACTACACGTAAATGCCTCGCAATAAAAATTACATTGAGACTGATTCGTTATTTTAAATTCAATCCTCATTAGATCAATTTGTCTCTTCTTGTTTAATGTATTCACTTAACATCTTCTATTTAAAATTTAATTAAATTAGTTATATACGACTTAATTAAAATTAATTTTCACCTCTATATAATCTTTTAAAGTCTTATATAATTTAATATTTTTCATTTGACTTCTCTATTATTTAACATTAGTCATTCAATTTTTTTATTGTTCAAAATTTTTCATTCAACATTTAAAAAAAATTAAATAATCCAAGATAAAAATAATAAAATATTACATAAATGTACATTATATAAAGTAATAACTTATGCAAACAATAATATAAAAATAGTTATAAATTTTAACAGAATAATGAAATTATAATTACAAGAGAAGATCTATAAAAGAAATTAGTTGTAAAATATTCAATCTACTTAATCACGACAAGTTTACAATGAAGCATACCAAAAGGGCATTATAGTTCACATTAAGCACATCATACATAAACCAATTTAAAAATAGGCTTTGATATAAGAAACACGAGCTCCCTCACTCTATTTCTCTAAGAAAACAAATTAAAAAGATAATTTTTTAAAAAAATAAATAGACAAATGAGAACTCTAGCTCTCGAACTCCACTAGTAATACCCTTTAAAAATTAGACTAATGTCTGTAGAAGATTTCTTTTTGTTTTTTTAGTTCCATTAACATTTAACAAAATATTAGATAGTAGTTTTTTGGGGAAAAACCACAGAAAGATATATTGCAATTTAACCCCTATTAATTTTAGTAAGTACATTTAATAAAAGGTAGTATAACATATATATATATATATATATTTATGAACTGAAATCAATAATGTCCATTAAAAGAATCGTGTATTGCACTTTGCGTGATTCCTTCGTAACCACTCAATTTTTGATGAGACGAGGACTGAGGAAGCTGCAAGGAGCGACAACGTACGTTTTTACTTTAAAAAAAAAAATAGAGTATCATAAGTTATATTAAAATTATAATTAATTTTTTTAATTAGAGAATGTTAAAGTAAAATTCCTTTCATATTTTTTTTAATTTAAACTTGTGCATTTGTTATTATAAAATAAAACTGCTGATACTTCAACCAACATCTTGTTAATACGTTTTTCCTTTTTACTTTTGTATTATTTTGTTGCTATAATTTATAAGGTGGAAGAGACGAAGACTGAGTCAGTACTTAGTACAATGGAAAAAGCAGGCGTTGAGGTAGCCCATGTCGTCGTGCATAGCTAATAGCCCCCACCATCGCACTCTCTTACTGAAAGAATAGGATGCTTCGTCCTGGCAAGTAGTGAGCCTGCATGGCCCTTTTTAACTGATAAGACAACGAAACTGCTTGTTCGTTTTGAGCAATCTTCCAGGCCACAACAATTTTTCCTCTCTCCACAAAAAGACGAATCTAATCAAACAAAGTCTCCTTAAAACAAAAATATGAAGTGCGAGTTTTTAATTTTTGGCACTAATCTAATCTTCACCCCAAAACACTTTTAAGAAGTAACCATATATACATGGTGGCAGCACTTTGAGTATTGAGAAAAAGAGAGGATGATTATGAGAACGAGGATAATTAAGTAGAATAGTAATTATGTAAGCAAGAAAAGAAGATGGAGTAAGATGCGGTAAAAAGAGCGATAATCATTTTGTTTGTCCAATTTATGCGGTAGATAATGAAAGGGAAGCTACTTGAGAGTTGGAGTACGATACCCATTTTATTATGGCCTGCTAAAATGCCAACATATGAACAACATACACGTGGAAATTCCCTCCTATTTTTTCTCAACCCCTCACGTTATGCCTATATCCACCAAATTTGGTAACCACATGTTGACAACGTTATGAGTGTGACACACAATGCTTCACTCATGCCCACTTGCCAAATGACCGAATCCGCGGGTGACATGGTGAATTAAGGACCCGATCCGTTGGGTTTAGGTACTTGGATTACACTGATACTATTAAAAGTATTTTCTCTTGTTATCGTTTTATGCGAAAAAAAAGAGATAATTGAGGAACTCGCCATCCGTAGATGTTGAGGACGATGTTATTCCATGACGTCACTTGTATGGTGCATCGTTCTTGTCCCTCGTTTCTGAACACCTAATTTCGCTTCAACACCTCTATATGTTGGATATCCACACCACAAACAGAATAATTTAAATGAAGTTTATTGAAATTAATGTAGTTACTGGGCATAGAGGTGGAGAAGCCCATCTTCACGTGCAACAGATAAAGGAAAACGTGCATATCTTTTCGGCTTCAACCACTCGGATTTTTTGCCTTCACAAAGGCATATCTGTTCAGCTTAGTAGCATACTATTACACTTGAAAAGAAGAAGACGAAGAAAGGTAGATGTTTCCACTTTCACCACCAAACTAACTTATTTTCACCCACTATTCACTTTATTTTATCCACTTTACTTTCCTCAATCATAGTTATTTATATATTTTTTATTAGATTTTTAATCAAAATAAAATATGTAAAAAAATTAATTATAAAAAAATAAGTTATATAAATTATTTACATATTAATTTGTTATTAAAAAAATCTGATAACCAATATATAAAAATTATAATTACTTTATTTTTCTACGTCAAGTACCCCATCTGCTACACTTCATGTCTTATGCCAACATTTAGGTGGTGTTTAGTACCTGGTATCCTAATTTCTCAAGTACTTGAAAACCTATATATAAAGAATTCAGTGAAGAGTGAAGGCATATCTGTACCTGGTTGTGAACTTGTGAAAAAACTACTCAGTAAATAAAGCATGAATACATGAACAGCACAAATCTCACTTGATATGAAGGTTTATTTGGCAAGCAACCAAAAGTATAAATATTGATGTGCAATAAATTAATTTTTTCTTGAAAAAAAGTAACCAAGCATAGGACAACTAATTAAAGAGCGAACAGAACAGCCTTTAGAGATAGTTAAATAAATACCTGACTATGGTGTTTGTTTGTTCAATACACAGAAGTGCCCAGATCGCCAAGTTTGTCAAAACATCATTCTGCTAACTTAAAAAGTCAAGTTATAGAAGTTAATTTTTATAAAAATAACAATCACAATGAGATGACTTCATTTTGGTCTTTTAAGGTGTTATTGGGAACGAGGAAAAAAAAAGAAAGAAAGTAATGAAATTGAAAGGAACGGAAAATTGAAAGAAATAGAAAAAATTAAGTATAAATTTCTCAATTGAAAGTGAAACAAAATATATCTTCTTAGACACTAAAATAATAATTTATTATTTAAAATTTTTTAATTTTAAAATAATTAATATTAATTAAAAATATTTAGAAGAAATAATACAAAATTTTATATTTTTTTCTCAAAATTTTAAAAATTAATCAAGAAAAAGATGATTTTATTCTCTTCCATCGCTTTTACTTTTACCTTCCCAAACACTCCGTTAAAATACATAACTTGAGGCGCTTTTATAAATAAGTTTTGTTATTAATACTTTATTACTTATCTTTGGGTCCAAGGAGATTCCTAGTTTCAACAACGTAATGAACTCAATTTTGTGGCCCAAAAGGCCCAACTTATTCCACTGGAGGCACGTGCGGCCGAATTGAGAAATGAATTAAAAAAAACATTAAGTGTAATTTTTATATAAAAAAAATTAGATATTATTTTTATATTATAATTAATTTATTTTATAATTAATTTTAAAAAAAATATTTTAAATATTTTATTTTGATTAAAAAATTTTATAATAAAAATATATAAAAAATTATATATAAATCTAATTTTTTTTATATTTTTATATTTATATTTTTTAATAAAATATTAACGCATGCATAATTTATTCAATTTATTTTTTTATGATTAATTTTTTTAAAAATAAATTTTAATATATTTTATTTTGTTTAAAAAATTTAATAATAAAAATATAAAAAATTATATATAAATCTACTATTTTCAAAAATTTTGATATGAATTGAATTTATTTTTCTACGAAAATTTAGGTGAACAACAGTGATAAGAATATTTATAAGAAATTTATGGTTATCCTATTAATAAAAGATAACCTAGACTTAAATTCAAATATATGATTAGATGAACTAATTCTTAAACTCTGAAAGAAATGGTTTGCAATTCAAATAGTTGTGAGACAAAGTAATACAATACAGGATTTGAAAAAGTAATTTCGATTGTTTATTTGGCTAGACTTTTTCTTCTTTTGGTAGCATAAATAGTGG
Organism: Senna siamea; assembly: GCA_031216115.1. Taxonomy (NCBI): domain Eukaryota; kingdom Viridiplantae; phylum Streptophyta; class Magnoliopsida; order Fabales; family Fabaceae; genus Senna; species Senna siamea. The sequence goes on from CM062356.1 coordinate 20,953,446, forward strand.
TTGAATTCCATTCATATTTCGAAAGAATTTTGCGGAAAAAGCGTTAGTTATAACTTATACGAGAAATAATTTAAAAGAAAAAAAGGTTAATTATTGTTAAGGGAAAAAAGTAGGGGTCGTTAATCCTGCGTTATCTGTGGACTGGATTGGTTAAATACTTAATAGACGTCATTGCTTGGCCATCTCAGTCTCAATCTCAAACACTGAAACGCAACAACTTCCTTCTCAGCCACACATTACTATAAAGATATAACCTTTTCGCTCTCACGCTCACGCTCACGCACACAGACTGTAAATTTCTTTTATTTCATTCCTAAATTAATATTTATTTGCGGTTTATAACATTATATTATAGTATAATCAGTATATTTGGGGGCAAATAATGAGAAATCATAGCCGCTCATTCTAGAATACGATGCTGCGAGCGAGGCACGAGGGTTAGCTTTTTCTTCCAAACTATTTATACATGTAAACCATAACTCTGCGCGTGTAAGGGACTTGTGCAGGGTAGACGAACAAAGACGCTTCTCTATAGAATAGCTCTCTTCATTGAAATCTGGCTCCACAGAGGCTAGATCCTTATTCCCCCTCTATCTCTTTATTCCTCTTCCTTCTCCCTTCTAAATCTTGGGTTCTCCTTTCTCTGATTCTGTAAACAAGACGTAGTTTTTTTTTTTTTTTCTTTCCCCATATTCGGGATCCTTTGTTTTGTAAGTAATTGTATGATAGCTGTCCAAGTTAGTGCTGGTTCCTGTTTCTCATTTAATGCGTGCTGATGAAACGTTTGTTTCCAATTTGAGCCGCTTCCTGGAGATGCGGACCGCTGTTTACATTGGAATTATCTGCTTTGAATTAACTTTTTCAGAAAAAAAGGGTTTACAGCTTGATTCGTTTGAATGCAATACGACACTAAATTTATGTTGGGTTCCAATATTCATATTTGTTAAACCACAATAGACTTTTTCCTAGTTAATATTCTTGTGGTATTTTAAAATGTTCGTTAAATAAATAAACATGGATAAGGTTTGTCATTCATGTTTCCTTGGCTTATGAGATTGATCGATGTTGTCTTGTAGATAATGCATACTTTGGTTTGATTCATTTAAAAGCATTGTCTCAACCTCTTTTTACCAGGAAAAATGCTAGTTTTTGATTTTTAGATTAGCTTTTCACATGTTTAATTGCTATATTTGCAGAAATTGATTGCTTACAAAAATTTTGAAAAACTATCCTAGTTGACAAAAAGGGAGTGGGGTGTTCTTAGAATCTTAGGACAGTTTATTTCAGCCTTTAATATGGAATCAAAGTTATGGATATTTCATATTCTTAAATCAAATTCAAAACTCCAAGTTATTCGTTGATGTTCCCTTTGTTGTTATAGTTGTTAACTGGTACTTTGGATGCATATCAAATCATCTCACCTTTGATCCTTATTCTTTAATTTGCCAGGCATACATCTCTTATGCATAATTGTCCCTGGGTTCTACACGTAGAAAAGGAATTTCTTTAACTCTGGCCGCTTCAGAACAGTCAATCTATTCTCGCACCTCTAGGAGGGTGTGGGGTGATGATGAGCGAGTAATTTTGCTGTGTGTTTTGCGGAGATCAAGATCATCTGACATATGGAGATTGTGCCGTGTCTCAGTGGGCTTGACGCTTGATTATGGCTAAGGATGTCTGTTCTTGTTTCCCCATAAGCTCTTTACTAGTCTTCCACTGAGTAGAGACATTAAGGGATTTGGAATTGGCTTCTGGAATGTTGATGAGCAGCATAGATTGTCATTGATATAGTATTTCTGTGTGGAAGAAAGTTAGCTGTCTAGATGTAGTTCTCAACTCCATTGCCGTGATGATTAGGTTTTCTTGTTTCCAGACTGATGTTCACAAGCAGCTAAAGGTAAATGGAACATGTAGTGTACTATAGGCTTGACGTAACAAAACTGATATCAAATGGCTTTTTCTGATTTGTGCTTCCCTTTTTCAATCAGAAAATACTTCAGCCGTCTGTTGAAGCAATGGCAAAGACTTCTCAAGATGGTTCCCAACATCCTGCCTTTACAAGTAATTGTATACCTACTGGCTCAACCCCATTAATTTCAAAAGCACATGAAGGTAAGCAATTGAATACACTTAATAATGATGGTAGCAATTTGAATTCAACTGATCGTGGCTGGGGGTCAGGGGATCTGAAAAGTAAGTTAGTCAATGAATGTGACAACAATGTTCGCCACACCGGGTGTCTTACGAAATGTCACTCAGCAGAAGGTGGACTTTACCAAGAGGGGAAGCTTTATGCTGACAACTTGACTGAGGGTTATACAGATCCTGCATTTTCTTTTAATGATCCCAAAAGCTATAACGAGTCAACAATTTCAGGTTGCAGAATGGGTCAAGATGCAAACCCAGCTGATAAGGGTAAAACAAACCAATACCCAAATTTTCGCGTCAGTTCAGGTCTTGAAAATAATGGTTCCATTTTTTCAATAGGAGATCCAACACCTCTAGATAAAGATTCCAGAGAAAATTCTGATACTCCATTATTTAGTGGATGTGCTGGTGACGACCATATTTCCAGTCCCAGTACGCCAACGATGCTAAAGTCGTGTTCTTTTCCCAATGTCAGGGATTTTACACTTTCTTCTGGAATAGGCTCTTTTGAGCATGCATCTTTGAAGTCCAGATCTTTGGAGGATCTTCAGGTTCTAAACATGAAGCTGAATGATATGTCCATTAATGAGACTGATGATCAAGTTAATGGGGAACAAGCAAGAGATTACAACTCAAGTAAAACTGAAGAAATTCATATGGATAGTTCCTTCGATGATGGCTATGATGCTCATCCACTTTCTGCTTTAGCAAGAGACTGGGTAATGCCAGTTACTGATGACATAAACGCAATTAAAACCCTTCAAGGAGAGTCCTCCATACAGCGCTTGGATGATTTACCTAACAAGGACTTTAGGATTAAGCGTATTGAGGATTGGGTGACAGGTCTGGAACATTGTGGACCTTTGGAAGAAACAGATGAATCATCTGAGTTTGTTGAACCCTCAAATGGAGATTTTATTAGCACCAGAGATAGTGTGACTGCTGTCCGTGTGGATGATAATGCTACTCCTGGCATGGAAGCTGCTAAAAGATATATATCTTCTCTCAGTCCTAATGCCACTGCAGCTCATCTAGCTAATTATGGGTTGGCTGTGATCCCGCTTCTTAGTGTCTTTGCAACTCTGAAGGTCCTAAATTTGTCAGGAAATGCTATCGGTTAGTAATATCATTTATTTTTTTGTTACTTTGTGAGTCTTCAACTCTTTATCAAATGTCATGAAACTCATGGAACACAGCCAAGTTTACCTTTCCATCATTGGTTATATATTTTAAATATCTTTCCAGTGAGGATAACAGCAGGTGCTCTTCCTCGAGGACTTCACATTTTGAATTTGTCAAAAAACAATATATCCACCATCGAGGGATTACGGGAACTCACACGACTTCGTGTTTTAGACCTGAATTACAACCGCATATTAAGAATTGGACATGGTAGGGACCAATTCCGGAATACAGCTCAAGATTATAGTGTTTATAATTGACAAGTTTTCCTCTGAAAATATTTTCAATACTAGTTACTATGACATCCAAATTTTGATTGTTGATCTCTCTGTTTGCTTTGTTTTTTGTGTTAATTGTTTCCCCCATAATTTCAAAGGTCTCGCTTCTTGTTCGTCTCTAAAGGAGCTGTACCTGGCTGGAAACAAGATCAGTGAAGTAGAGGGTCTGCACCGTCTCTTGAAATTGAGTGTGTTGGATCTCCGTTTCAACAAATTATCTACAGCCAAATGTCTTGGCCAGCTTGCAGCTAACTATAACTCCTTGCAAGCTATCAGCTTGGAAGGAAACCCAGCCCAGAAAAATGTTGGAAATGAACAACTGAAGAAATATCTGCAAGGCCTTCTTCCCCATCTTGCTTACTATAATCGGCAGCCTATGAAAGCCAGCACTTTGAAGGATGGTGCAGATAGGTCAGTCCGTTTAGGCATCAATTCTCATCAGTTTGATCGTAGCCTTAGATCAGATCACAAGACCACAAGGAAGGGCAGCCATGGTGTAGCTGCTCGGAGGCCATCAACCTCTTCTCCCCGTGCTCGCAGAATTCAGACTGTGGAATTACCGAAACAGTCCAAGGGGAGGCAAGTCCCCCTGCCGCCAATTGGAGGAGCCAAAGTGTCAACCCAGAGCCGCCATCATTTTGACGTCGTCAGCAAACTTTTGAACCTAAGACAAGGTCTCTCTATTCGCAAGAGTCGCAGTGAGGGAAATATAGGAGCTTTGTGAGATGATCTTGAACTGCAATGCTGGTTTGTTATTGCCTAGTTTTCAGTATGCATATGTCTGCGTTTGAACTTTACATTTATGTTTGCCGTGGTAGAGTTGTATAACATGTTTGTCATTACCCTTTTTCGGTCCGTTCAAAACATCTTTTGACAGTTTGGTCGCTGGAAAGGTTTGACTTCGACATTACATCTTGATGTTTGTACAATTTAGATCTTAAGAAAATGTCCGCTCAAATAAAATAAAATTCAACTAACGAGTGCGTTGGCGTATTTAAAAGTACAAACCAACTTAGAATTTAGATTAAAGAGAACAAATTGAAATATAATTAGATTTTATTTTCAATAGTTGGCAATACTTCTAACTGTTTAGTTTACAAAATAAGCGTAGTAAAAGAACAGTCAAAAGGTACGCAAGATCAGCTTTGTTTAAATGATCACTTTTTTGTTATAACAGTCAGTCTCCATCTTCAAAATAAGAACAGCAATGGTTAATCTCTACTAGCAAAGAATCACAAAGAAAAATCTAATTCAAAAGCCATTTCATCAGACGCTACTACATCCACCCATAACAGAACAAAAGCTTTTCTTTTTAAATGGACAAGCCAACTTGGAAGTTGGAAGGAGAGCTAAATAAAGTCCTTTCTATATTTTAAAGTAAACAAAATACAAAGAAAATCACTTTTTATGATAAAATTGGGTGAATTTGTGAAAATCACCTCATTTATTTTTCTTTTTGATTTTACTTGTCATCCAAGTGAACTTCATTTCGAATTAGAGGGGACAAATCCAGATACAAGCAATGTAAACGTTATTTACATCAGAGCTTGAACTTCACATACAAGGACTTTAAATGATCGCAAATTAAGCTATACCGCGACCAAAGAACATTAGTCAACAGCCTAAGTAAATCTACAAACTTGTACTTGAGGTTTTAGATATTTCAACCAAAAGTATGAAATTTTACAATTGTGTAGCTTAAATACACTAAGTATTTGAAGCAGAAACATAGAATACCACTCCCCAAAACATCCCTTTTCCCAGCAGGGGCGGGGAAAAGAGCAGTAAAGGCTTTACCAGTCAACTATTTTGCAGCATATGACGACAGAAAGGTCAAGGGGAGCCTATAACAGCCAACAAGAAAAGACAAGGAGGAAATGGTTACAAACAAATTCCGGGAGCTATTCATGCATTCCCTGAAGTGAGGACAATATTAATGCTTCTCTGACCCATCATTAAGCATCTGTTGACATGTGGAAAGATAATTAGGTTAAACAATAATATGGTCAAACTTTAAAAATATTCAACACCAGAGCAGACATAGTCAAATGATGTTGTGGCCATTCCAATTGGTAGCTCTTTTTTCTGCAAATTATGCGACAGCAGTTATACATATTAAAAATAAAACACTTGCAAGTGATAGAATTTCAATTTTAGTTTGATGAAACACCTATAAATGAATGATTTCTGGTAGCAATATATGAATGATACAGTTGAACACATGTAAGGGTAAAATACTATGACATCCTCACAATTCCAGCATCAAAATTGAGAAGGCTCCATGGAAAAATGTTTCTCCAAAAGTCCAAGGGAACAATTTTTCTTTTTGGGAGCATTTATATGAACATGTACAAAGCAATATACATTTATGAATTGGGATACAAAATTAGTAAGAGGAAAAGATAATGGAGAAGATTCTTACTTTGAAAATTTAACATAATAGCAGTCTAACATATCTTACCTAACAAATTCTTGGAACCACAAAACCACAAACAGGTTATTGTTTGAGAGAGCAGTTGGTAAATAGTAAGTCAAAAGCACGAGCCAATAAGTTATGCAAAAAGTGAACAAGCCTATTAGGGCACTTGGCTATATTATTCATTTATAATAACAATATTAGTATTAGAGCATAGGTAAAATCAATGATATGCTGAAGATAAAATAGATTAGCAACTGCAGGCCAAGAACAACTAAACATTTTGTTAATCTGGGTTGTTTGAGTAACTAAGAAATGTAATAAATTCTAGGGGCCAGATTACGTCCCTAAAATTTGCATTAATTAAAAAACTAGATTTCAATATTTTTTTTTGCGTTTGCTATCAACTTTATGATATATGGGGAAAAAAAAATTGAAAGACCTCGTCATACGGATCTAAGCTGTAGAATATATATGAATGTTATATTTTATTAGAGATTGCATTCATCCTCCTAGATAGGATGCCAAAATTTGGGTGGAACAGAGAAAAAAAAATGTATCTTCTTGCATACCAGTCAATACATGAATTTACATCCTGATAACATAAAGGCACAACATTTATGCTCTGTAGCGAAATGCCAAACCTCGGTACAAATTGAACACCCCAAAAGCAAAAAGATTACTCAAGTTATCAATCCTCAATACGAAATGCAAGTCAAAAGTCATATGAAATAGTGATGATAAGTTACTAAGCAATTTTTTCCTGAAAGAAAAATTGATGACAAGTCAAAACTTGGGGAAGTCCAGGGTCAAACCTTTCTGCTCATCTGATGCATCATGGTATTCATGCTCCTCCTCAGGGACAGGGTAGAGCTCCGCCTCTTCCCCAACTATTCCTTTGCCCTCGGCCTTACCGCCGTTGTTGCCATCCTTCTCATCTGGGTACCTCACAACCACAACAGGACAAACACAATGGTGAACACAATAGTCACTGACACTGCCAAGCCTACCCTTTGCGGTCCTCTTAGCTGCTCCAAAGCCTCGGCTACCCATGATCACGGCACTCAGTCCCAATCTCTCCACCTCCAAGCAGAGCCGCTCCTTCATGTCATGGTCTTTGACAATGTGGATTTTGAAAGGGATTTGAGCATCCAGCAGCGGTTGAGCCAAGTCGCTGGCCTTGGTGGTCGTGAAACTATCGAAATTCTCTTCCAATTTTTGCTGCGACTCTTCGGAGGCATTGTCGGTGTCGTTTAGATTAAGATCACCAGAGCCCCAGTCTGCGCCATAAAGAACGTTCATGGGACGCACGTGAAGGAGGATAACGGCATCTCCAGGGCGTACATAATTCTGGGCGGCCCATCGGACGGCGTGGGCACTCTCGTCGCTCAGATCAACGGCGATCGCGATTTTGCGCTGGAAACCAGAGGCCGAGGAGGACGTGAGAGCAAAGGAAGGAGACGAGGGTTGCATGTGTGGGGAAGAAAGCGTCGGAACCGGACGATCCGGTTCAGACTGAGCCGGTGATTGAGGGTTCATGCTGGCGGAGAACTAAATTACGGTTTGATCACCGGAAAGACAGAGAGGAAGCGAGGTCAATGGGGGAATTTCAAAAATGGTTGAAGCAATTGAAACGGCAACAGTAGCTCACAGGTTTCTTTCTCTCTTACTTCATTCAGACTTTTCTTTTCTAATTAATTTTATATTTCTCGGTCCCGTGTCCTTCTTCAAAGAAAAGACTGGAGAAGGCGGTCTTTTAACGTCTGAGAAGGGTAAATCAGTCATTTGACGTAATGCATTCTTGTTTTTGGATCTAGTCTCATTTGATGCCAACTCATTACTAATCAGATTATAACCCATTCCCATCTCTTTATGATCCCTCTAGTGGATAATCTTCTTGCTTATGTCTTTTCATGCATTAGGCCGGGAATAATCTTATATTAAATTGAGATTAAAATACATGAAGAAAGCATAAGTTTGATTTAGTCCAGTAGTGATGGATGTTTATACAAAGAGATTGTAATTATGAAACAGAAAATGTTGGAATTAAGAGGCGGTGAGAAAATCAAAGATGTGGGGGCAGAGAGAGTTGGGTCAATTCATGAGTGAGGGGGTTTTGGAGAGAAAGGATTGTCAAAGTTACATTCACAGCTGTATTCTGCTTTATTGTTTTTTGTATTTAGTATTTACGCTACATCGTTTGCTGAATTCTATTTGGAATTGATGGACACTAATCATGTTCTTTGGTTTATATTAGAGAAAAGTCGTAGCCCAATGAATGTAAGAAAATAACGCTTTGATTTAAGGCGTAAGCAGGATAGTGATTCGACAATAGCTAGTTTTGGCATTTTATTTACGTGTTCGATTTGATTAATGATCTTCCCAAACAAACAACTCTGGATCATATATTTCACAAAATCTGTTATTCACTCACTCACTTGCTTACCTAATACATGATGGTTGAATTTGGGGGTTAAGACATAAGATTACGAGGGTAATCATTTTTTACAACTAATTAGTAGGACAACTTCTTCCATGAAAATGAAAAGGAAAAACAAACAAGAGAGTGCAAACTAAGATCACACGTAAAGTGGAAAAAGACATTTGGATAGATTTATGCATCAAATTAAGTGAATCTGTTCACCTTATTGTGTTTTGCTTTTAATATTTTGGTGTGGTCAAACCTAAGTTTGGATAAGTCATCATAACGTGAATGTATTAAAGAACCCAAGCTTAGGTGTTCGGTGTATGGTTATTGGTTAGATGCTATGTCCAACCACAAATGGGCAAGGGATGATTAAAATATTTCTATTTTTTATGAGTATTTATTAAATTTAAATTTAAATATTAAAGAAACGAATTTGAATTGAGGTTTAGAGAGAGTGATATAATTTAAACTTATTTTATATAAATTATTTAAATATTATTTTTATATTATAAATTTATATATATTCAATTTTTTCTTTTAAAATATATATGTGTAAATTATGTTATTTATTTTAATTTTATCAATAAAATAGTTTAATTTTAATATAATTTATTATATTTAATAATTTTATAAGGATAAATTTTTTAAGATTTTAAATTAATTATATATTTAAAATTTATATAATATATTTGATGTAATTTGTATATTTTTTTATAAATTTATATATAGATAAATCATAATTAAAAAAATAATTCTTTTAAATTTTTTTAAGCAAATGGGTTCGGATCAATTCAAAAATTCTACGAGATCGGGAATAAGAATTAATTTTGTTAATTGCTCAAATCTAAGTTTAGATACATAGACAGAATACCTTAGCCATACATTACTCATGATTATTCCTAGGCCCAAGCTTGACCATCTAAATTTGAATATGATAATTGAGTTTCCAATAATGTCATTTCTTAGCTACAAATATTGTATTTTGTCACCCTATTTATGTATTAGTTAATTATATTTAGTTAGTTCTTCTTATTTTTTATAGTATTTTAACCCATCAATATAAAACAAAAAAATTAATTAAATCTTATTAATTAATACATAAACAAAATAAAATAATATATCTTCTTAAAACTCTCTGTTAAAAAACACAGTAGCTTCCTCATCTTTCTGGCTAAGATAAGTGCTTGTCATTCACATAAAAAGTATTTTCTTCGCCTTTACTCTCTTTTCTCAATTTGATTCTTCAAATTTTTTTTTTAATTTCATTCTAAATAATAATTTCATTTAAATTAGTAATAAAAAATAATGTGTCAATCAGTGGTTAAACAATCTTAATATTTGACTTAATTTTATGTCTTAAATATAAGAAATAGTTTACTTTCATAACATTTTTGACTCAAATATAATATTTCAATATACATTGAAATAATATAATCTTTCGACTAAATTATTAGTCTAAAATGCATCATTAGTGCCATGAAACTATTTTTTCCTTTTTTTTAATTTTTTAATAGGGACTCGTCACTTAATCAATTGCACTTTTTAAAAAAAAAATTAAAGTGAACTTGTCGCTTTGTGTGATGAGTTTGCTTTATTAAAAGACAAGACCAGTTTGGATATGATGGCCAGTCAAAGCTCTCCCACACCTTTAAAGTTGAAAACATCCCCAACTCCCCCCACCTATTTCAACTTTCCCTCTATCCACTTCCTCTTCTTCTTCTTCTTCCTTCTTCATTTGCAAACTCTTTCACTACTTCATTCGTCAAGCTACTTTAACTCTTTTATTTTTGCAAGGTATGTTTCAAATATTGCCAAATATTTTGTGGTTCAATTATTTAAAATAGATACTTTTATTTTTGTGTTTAATATAAAAATATAAATAGAACATTGTTGTATTTTTTTATTTACCAATAGTTTGACATAAAATAAGTTTGTTAGGATTTTTGTAATTTCTCTAAAAGATTCTTGCATTATATACCATTAAAATTTTCTTGTAAGAAAAGACTATTATTACAAATAAAATTTGTATGATACAAAGATATACCTTTATAATTCTTTGTGATTTTTTTCTTCATAAAATCAAATTATAAATATATTTGTAATAATTTTTTTTGAATACTTCTCATTTACATAATATGAAAGTTTACATATTTTTCTTTTCCTACTTCTCTCATACTTGACAGTGTTATTTTCACATTGTCGCTTCTTCTTACTCTATTTTTACGATCTAGAAGACTTTGCTACATCATTTTGCTAGTTTATTTTCTCAAGTGGGGTTGCTTCACTTTACATAAGATTTTGTGGGCTAGTCATCATAAAGAAGTTCTTCCATTTTTTTTAATATGCAAAATTATATTAGAACATTCTTAGATCTTTTTTTATTTGCATAAAGTATGAAATAAAATATATTAGCTAAGTGTGTTTTAAACTTTTTTAGTAGATTCTCACATTTGAGTATTTAAGTTTTTACCAGATGTCTTGGTTATGAAAAAAAATAGTTATTATTGAGTATGCTTTGAGTTGAATAATAATATTTATCCTATTATTAGACTTACGCTAAGTATGATAGATTTTTTTTCTGTTGTTACTAGATTTGTGTTACTATAGATTTATTTGGTTAGAAAAATAAGACTTGTGTAGGAAGAAAAAAACTTATAGAAATTTATTTCATTTTTTTGTTGTCACTAGACTTGAGTTAACTATAGATTTATATTATTTTATATTTTCATGAAATAATTTTAAGCCTTTTTAATATTATATTAGGATGAAATAAGCAATATTTTAAATAATTTTTTGTATTTATTTAAATATTTATGTCTTTTAATATTATTTAATAATCAAGATGTTTTTGCTATTACTAGATTGACTTTGATAGTACTAAACTTTAGTTGAATTTTTTTATTTTTTTGGAGATATATATATTATAGAAATTATTGGACAAACTTATTAGTGAATGTTTGTAAGATTTTATTATAAGTTTTCATATATGAGAATGAGAGAATATTTTATTTTTCTATATGTCTTATTAAAAAATTTATCATATTAATGGTGTGTGATATTCTCAATGCAATTTGGTTTTGATAAAATGAGAATATGTAGTGAAATGGCTAGAAAAGTTTGGGCATTTCTGTATAAAGATGGAAACATTTATAATAGCAAAAGAGGAGTGGCATTCGAAGCAGACAAAACTAAAGGAATCATTTTGAATGAAGGCATGACTCTGATAAAGTTAAAGGAGATTGTGGGAAATAAGTTAAATTTAACAAGAGATCAAGAGTTAAGTAATCTACTAGATGTCGATGACACTAAATCCACTAGAATTTGAGAAATTTTACTTGGAAGACGATTCTTGTGTGGAGATGATGTTTGATTCTTACAAGGAGGATCGTTCAATTTTTAATGGTTTAGAGTTACTTATGTAAACAACAACTTCTCAAGATGACCTGAATACAACACTAATTCTACCTATAACTGAAGGTCCATCCATAATCCATGCCTGCACAGAGGCCATGAAAACTTTTAACATCAGCCTAACCTATAATGTATAACAAATAGCAAAATGGTCCCCTAACTACTCTTTACAGGGTCCTGCTATAGCAGCATAGGACCCTACTTGCTCTTCATGGGATCTTACTATATGTGCTGAATGTAGTCATTAACCAATGTCAAATGTTGAAGATAATGGCAATAGAGACCCTGATTTCGTCTTTTCTAATACAAACTCAAAGGATAACTATGATATGGATAGCCAAGCTTTATGCAACGATGACAAAGTTGATGAGGGCAAGGATGCAAATGAGGCTGGAGACGAAGATGAAAATAATGTGTAGGAGGAGGATGAGGGAGGCCCTGGTCCAAGGGTCATGGAATACCATAATCATGCTGTGCAATTTTTCTCACAAATTAACATAGACGCAACTATATAGCCAAAATTTCTAGAAGTTAAGAATGTGCGTAGCAATGAACAACCATTATATTTGGGATCTCTTTTTGAATATAAAGAATCCCTCTAACAAATGGTAAAACTAAACTAAATTTGAGCGCACAAAAATTATTGGGTGTTGAAGTTAATTACCAAGTATGTAGACTACCGATGCGAGTATTATAAAAACTCATGCCAGTGAAGATTACGGGCGTGTAAAAAATAATATTTTTGAGAAAATACAAGATTTGGTGCGCAACATACTTGTGTTAATTCGAAACTTACGCAAGATCATCCAAAATTAGATTTTAATGTCATTGCATCTTGCATTGTGGAAATGGTGATAAAGCAGCTTGATGTATGTGTGGCCCAGATTATTGAGAGAATGAAAAGTTGCTTTCTAGTAAATTGTGACCTACAAAAAAGCCTGGAAGGCCAAACATAAAGAATTGCTATAGCATTTGGTAATTGTGAGAGGTCGTATGCCATACTTTCTTGATGGTTGGATGCTGTGCAATACTTTATGTGTGGGACCACATAAAGTTATTATGTTTCAAAGTTATTGTGTAGGACCACAAGCCACACCCTAGAGATGCTGTAATGTTCCACCATGTGTTTTGGACATTCCAACCATGCATTGATACCTTAAATCACTTTAAGCTGATACTCCATATCGATGGGGCATTCTTTATTTTTCAAGTTATTTTGTTGTTCAATCCATAACATATGATGCATAAATAAGGGTCGGGCGAGTGTATAGTGAGGCAGAGACAAACGCTTTGTCAAAGATGGCAAATGCAACTTCAGCTTGTATTGTTTAACAATTTGATCTCAAGAATATGGAATTTGAGGTCGACGAGCATATGACAACCTTAAAGATCAATTTGGTCAGACTTGCAAGGTTGTATTGTCTAAAGGTTATTTGCGATTGTGGTGAATTTTAAGCTAAACACTATCCTTGTCAGCATGTGCTTGTAGTGTTTGTTAGAGTTAGTGTGGGATATCATGATTATGTTGACCTTGTTTATCACATAGATATGATGTTGCAAGCATATAACACCCAATTTCAGCCTATAGGAATAGAGGAGATCTAGCCCACATATGATAGACCAAAGGTTGTGTCGAACTCATTGATGATCGGTGAAAAGGGATGGCCTTAATCCACTAAGATACATAATGAGATGGATTAGAGGGAAGCCATTTAGAGCCTTCGTTGTGGTTTTTGTCAAAACGAGGGCCACAATTATAGAAATTGCCCACGATGTAGATAGACATGTATTTTAGATATTAGATAAATTTATTTACATATGTTGTAAACTTTTCATGTATATGTACTTAAAATATTTATATACATGTGTGTTTTACTATATTTGGGTGATGAAAATGTATATATTTATTTCTATTTCCATACTTATATAACACTCAAAATTAAGCAAAATCAGGCTGAAATATAAGCATCTTGTTTAACTATATGAACTTAATATATATTTCTTCAATTATGCTACATGATACATTACATTATGACTAGTCGTATTGAGGTGATTCAGCCTAGACCAATTGACAGCTCCTTACTCATGAAGCAAGATATACACATATCACATCATGTGTAGGACGGTCATGTATGTCATTCCATAATTTTTTATTCTTGCTTTAAATTTTTTAACATTCCTGGACCCTGAGATGTATTCTTTTTATGTAGGCTAACTGAACATTGCGCCCACACTGATGCACACATGAAGGAAGGGTGGTAGCCACCGTTGCCCATTGTCCTATACTTGATAAGGTTTCTATGGGATTACTCACTTGAGGGTGTTCAATTTCACTGAAGGTCTTATATCCAATCTTGTTGAGAGGTGGTGTCCTGAGACACACATTTCATATGACACAATGCGAATGTAGAATTACCTTGGAAGATGTTACCATGCAATTATGATTACCCTATGGTGGTGCAACAATGATAGGACCAACCGACTTCATGGAATTATAAGTTTATGTGGCCACTTGTTGGGGGTGACTCCACTTGATGATAGGATAGACGGGCAGCGACTGGGCATGCTTTGGCTACCATAGACATTTAATGATATATCTGTCAGTGGGAACAATTTTGTCATTTAGTGTTATACTAGGACATATATATTGCTACTGATAGGAAGGGTATTTAATAATGGATAAATCCTCCCATTATGTATACTTGATGTATTTGTCACTATTGAAGACCTTTGTTTGTCTAGGCAGTACAATTAGGGGTCAGAAGTTTTGAGTTTTTTATGTAGAGAAATGTGCAAGGCAACTCGACACCAGAAAAGTGAGATTGGTGGTTTTATGACCTTACTCAACTTATTGGTATGGGATAAGTCCCATAAATTAGTGCCCAGATGCCCACCCTAGAGGATCCTTGTAATGACATACACTCATTGCTTCCATTACTTGGTTTTAGGTGATAAACTCGTTATAATTTTTTTTATACACAAAATTTGCTATTGTTTATTTTATTTATAATTTTAATGCATTGTATCAGTGAGTTAGGTCTATACACCTCCTTATGGCCTCTTATGACGGTACAGAGGCATTATTGTACCATTATAAACCAGATAGATGAGAATGATGTATATTTATGAACTTTTTAAACCATATCTTGGTAATCTTTACATCATTTTCAATTTTATATCTTATTCACTAACAAAATGCTTTTATTGTTTATAGATTATATAGAGACTATATGTATATGATGCTATCAGACAGCTCATCCCAAGATATTGCTTTGACACCCCAGATGTTTGGCGTGCTTTCGTGCTACTCATATGTTTTCACATAGTTGAGTGGCATCACCTGGATTGTGTGCTTTAACAGTTTGACTTATATCAACATATTCCAAAGCCACCAATGGACTTTGGCAATGTACATCTAACTGACCTCAAAGGGAAGACGAATGTGAACTGGGTAGTATGTCACACCATATTCATCGACGCTTGGAATAATTGGATGAACCCTCTTTCGTAGGTTGTATAATTCGATATACCATTAAGCTGACAATCGAAGTATATGATATGGTATTGACGCCATACACAGAAGTGGATTGCTCCAGCTAGTTCATTTAGATATGTGGTAATTTTTGTTGAAGTTATTTTTATCTTGTCTTATATTCAATTCACTTAACAATAAAAACTAAACACATTTTTTTGTAGGCTGACATGGAAAAACTTCTAATTATTAGAGTTGTGCAAGAAGGCTTATCTTTATTTAGTCAAGAGGTAGATAGGGATTACAGAACAATTATCCATGCTTTAGGGGAATAACCCCCTCCTTTTCCTCAAATATTTGCTCATTCATTTTCTCGAAGTGGTGAACAATATGATACATAACCATCGTATGTTCCATTTGAAGTGTCAAATACTTCTTTTGTAGCCTATACTGGTCCATCAGTAACACTCTGATGATGTTTTTGACATTTTTTAATGAGGCTAGTCCATCATATTGCACACTATACCTTCACTTAGACATCAATTTGAGGCTGATCCTTCACATTGCACTCCATCTCCAATGAATACATTGTCTTTCAGAGAAGTTTTTGCTTCATTTTATGAACAATGCATGTTTGGGGAAGAAGAATTCATAACACCTAACCAGCCTATCCTACCATATTGCTCATTGATGGTTGACCTAAATGCGCAACTACCTCCTGATAAGGATGAGCCCTAATCTTAGCCTGAACATCGTGATCAGTCACAGAATCGTTGTCCATAATGAGACATCCGACCCACTCATTGTAGAACTGGCAGCCATTTTTTTTAGTTCTTTTTAATTTTTTTTTCTTTTCAATATGTAAAGAATTGTGTATATATATATATATTAATTTAACAATGTTTAGCATTTCATCTTCCATGTTAATTGAATTCAACAAAATCACATATATAATTAATGTAAGGATATTAGACATCTCATAAAGATTCATATATTATAATTAAAATCACAAAAACAATTATTAAACATAAATATTATGATTAATAAACTTATAAATAAATAAAAATATGAAAAATTAATTATTTATAACATTCATTAAATATAAATCATGATTAATTAATTTAGAAATATAATAATTAAATAGATAAATATAATATAAAAAAATCATTACTACTAATGTTTATGATAATTAAAAATTTATAAGTATAATAAATAGATTCAAGATATAAAAATAATAACTAACAATAATAAATACAAAATATTAAAGGTTAATTATTAAAACCAATTACGACTTTTCTCTTACGATTATTAAATTTATGAATATTAAAAATAGATAAACAAATTTTATTTACTATAAAAGTTATTAAATATATATGTATTTTATAATTAATAAATTAAAATATATACTAATATATTTATACTTAATTGTATTTATAATATAACAAATAAATTTTTATATTTATAAAATATTATACTTTACCTTCCATGTGACTGGCCACCTTACAGAAGGACCTTGTCACGCAAAGTGACAAAGTTTATTTATGTCAATGTGTCAGTTAAGATTGATCACTGGGATTCATCACTCTGTGTGACAAGTACCTTAAATAATTAAAAAAAGTTGGGGACTCATCGTTCATAGTAATGAGTTATTAAAAAAAAAAAGAGTTTCGATATCACATGACACTGGTAGTGTATTTTAGGCTAATAATTTAGCCGAAGGATTATATTGTTTCAATATATATTGAAATAGTATATTTAGGTCAAAAAAGTCATAAAATTATATCATCATTTTATTGGAATAAACATCTATTTTATTGAATTCATTTTCATTTTTACATCCTTTAAAATCATTTAGCCATGACAATTTAGCTGATTTTATAATTAATTTGAATATTATTAATAATTATATAAAAACATTAAAAAATATGAAACATTTAAGATAAAATTGAAATAAAAAATAAATTTTAGGAAAAAATTGACACAAAAAATCTTTAATGAAATTGAACATAAATCCAAACTTTAAGGATAAATAAAAATAGATTTTCCTTGTTATTCAACTTTCTATTTCTTCCCATAATGTGCCAAAACCACAGAACATGAAAAAATTTGTGAGCCAATTGAATTTTGTTTGATGATATTTTGATTTTAGAAAAAATAATCGTAGATAAAATGGCACGCATTTTAAAATTGTATATGAACATATAAATGAGAAAATACAGTTCTTATTTCTCAAATATACATGTCTTAACTATATAGCCTTTGAATATTAAAAATACATGTTTTAATCTCTAAAAAATATATATTTTAATTATTTACTCCTCAAATCTTAAAAACACAGCTGTTAATGTCCAAAAGTTTTTTTTAAAACTTTTTTATGATTAATTTTATTTCTAAAGTTTTGAATTGTAATCGATTTCATCTCATAATTTAATACCATTCAAATTATTAACAAAAAATAATGATGTAAGATTTAACAATAAATTTTAAGAATGTAAATAAGATGTTGACAATATTTAACATTAAAAAATAATATATATTTTTAAATTATAATATTTTTACTATCACTCAATCATTATTTGATGTGAAAATTAATTTTTTTTAATAGATACTTTGTATTTAACTTGAACAGTTTTATTAATAATTTTATATTTTCTCTCAAATATAATATTATATTATTATTTTTTGTTCGTATTTAATTTGAACAATTTTATTGATAATTTTATATTTTTTTTAAAATATAATATAATATTATTATTTTTTATTAATAATTTAGACAGTATTAAATTATATAATAAAATTGATTATAATTCAAGATTTAAATGATAAAATTGACTGTAAACAAAATTTAAGAATACAATTAAAAATTAATATAAATTTTAAAAATAAAATAAGTTTGTTGCGGTGCATATTTTCAAGGTCAAAAATTACTTTTTTTTTAATGATAATTACATATATATATGTATATATATACAATAAAAAACAATAAAACATTTTATTGAATAAATTTACGTAACACTCACTTGATTCACCGACTTTAGTACTTCATTCCGCTTACTCGTCATAAGAGAAGAAAGAGTGATAGACTTATTTGTCAACACTGGAATTTAAGTAATTTATTTACCAAAAGTAAAAATATTTTGGGTCCGACTTCAGCCTCCACAGACCACAGCATTCCAGTCTTGAGCCTTCGTCGCAATATTGGACAATGGACAAGACCATGAGTGCGTCCATATTGCAAAGCTAGACGTAATCATCGTCAACCACCTACTCATCTCTCAGATGACCATAATCCACCACTATTGCAGATTCATTAGATTTTTCTATACACGACAGTGGAATGTTCAATGGGTGCTAGTCTTCTTCTAAATGTTGCGGCTTAAGGGCATAGTTGTCCGTTCAAAAGCTTTTGGTTGACTTTGGTTGCTTGTGGACGTACAACATCAACAGTCTACATCTCGTTTAGACATCAGACACGACTACTGAATCAAACATCTAGCTTTTCTGGGAACTGAGGAGCCATGAACAACATGAGCAGACCATGTTTCTGGCTCTCTGTTCTCATTCTCTGCTTCTCTTTTCACACCAACTCCTCACTTGCAGCTGTCACAGTCATCTCTGCGAATCAATCTCTTTCTGGCGATCAAACTCTTATCTCTCAAGGTGGGGTGTTTGAATTGGGGTTCTTCAAACCAGGTAATTCCTCTAACTACTACATAGGCATCTGGTACAAAAAGGTCTCTCTTAGGACCTATGTTTGGGTAGCAAACAGAGACAAACCTGTCTCTGATAAATATTCGGCCAAGTTAGTAATTTCAGGCGGTAATTTAGTTCTCTTCGATGAGTCTCAAATTCCCATTTGGTCAACCAATTTGACTTCTCCCACCTCAAGTTATGTAGAAGTTGTCTTACTAGATAATGGGAATCTCGTTTTAGAAGATAGGCCTAATGCAACAGAATATCTATGGCAGAGCTTTGATAATCCAACTGATACATTCCTTCCGGGAGGTAAAGTTAGTCTGAACAATAAAACAAAACAACCTCAATATCTCACTTCATGGAAGAATTTGGAGGACCCTGCACCAGGTCTTTTCTCTCTAGAACTAGACCCAAAAGGATCCAATTCCTATTTAATACTTTGGAATAAGTCTGAAGAGTATTGGACAAGTGGTCCTTGGAATGGACAGATATTCAGCTTGGTTCCGGAAATGAGGCTAAACTATATCTACAATTTCTCATTTGTTTCCAATGAGAATGAGAGTTATTTCACCTACTCCATGTATAACTCTTCTATCATATCTCGATTCGTGATTGATGTCTCGGGGCAGATCAAGCAATTAACATGGCTGGAAAGTAGCCAGCAATGGAATCTGTTTTGGTCACAGCCAAGACAACAATGTGAGGTTTATAATTTCTGTGGTGCATTTGGAAGATGCACTGAGGCTTCCTTGCCCTTCTGTTCTTGTTTGCCTGGCTTTGAGCCAAAAAATCAAAGGGACTGGAATCTGAACGATTACTCAGGTGGGTGTGTGAGGAAGACAAAGTTGCATTGTGAGAGTTCTGATCCTTCTAAGGGAAAGAAGGATAGGTTCCTACAAATGACCTACTTGGTATTACCTAACCATCCTCAATCTGTGGGAGCAGGGAATGTTGGGGAATGTGAGTTAGCTTGTTTAAGCAATTGCTCCTGCGCTGCTTATGCATATGATAGTAATGGGTGTTTAATTTGGAGAGATAATCTCTTAAGTCTGCAACAACTATCTCAAGATGATAGCAGCGGAGAAACTTTATATCTCAAGCTTGCAGCTGCTGAGTTTTCTGATTCTACAAATCATAAAGGGATGATTATTGGTATCGTTGCAGGGTCAGTTGTTGGTATAGGGGTTCTTTTGGCCATTCTTCTGCTTGTGATGCTCAGGAGAAGGAAGAGAATAGTTGGAACAGGACAGTTAATAGATGGTTCTTTGATGGTGTTTGGGTATAGAGATTTGCAGAATGCAACGAATAATTTCTCAGAGAAAGTGGGAGGAGGAGGGTTTGGATCTGTGTTTAAAGGAACATTGGCTGATTCCAGTATGATAGCAGTAAAGAAGCTAGAAAGCATTAGCCAAGGAGAGAAGCAGTTCAGGACAGAAGTGATTACAATTGGGACAATCCAACATGTTAATCTTGTTCGCCTTAGAGGGTTTTGTTCTGAAGGACCCAGAAAACTTTTGGTTTATGATTACATGCCAAACAACTCTTTGGATTCCCATCTGTTTCAGGAAAATAATTCCAAGGTATTGGACTGGACAAGGAGATACCAAATTGCTCTTGGAATAGCTAGAGGATTATTTTATCTACACGAGAAGTGCAAAGACTGTATCATACACTGTGACATCAAGCCAGAGAACATTCTCTTAGATGTTGATTTTTGTCCAAAAGTTGCTGACTTTGGCATTGCAAAGCTAGTTGGACGAGATTTTAGTAGGTATCTAACAAACATGAGAGGGACAAGAGGTTATCTTGCTCCAGAGTGGATTTCAAGGGTAGCTATCACAGCCAAAGCTGATGTTTACAGCTACGGAATGATGCTTTTTGAGTTTGTATCAGGGAGGAGGAATTCTGAACCATCTGAAGATGGCCAAGTTAAGTTCTTTCCCACATGGGCTGCAACTGTAGTGACACGAGGAGGTGATGTTCTTAGCCTGTTAGACCCAAGGTTGGAGGGAAATGCAGACGTTGGTGAGGTGACTCGAATAGTTAAAGTTGCTTCCTGGTGTGTCCAAGATGATGATACTCAGAGGCCATCCATGGGTCAAGTGGTTCAAATACTTAAAGGGGTGTTGGATGTGAATTTGCCTCCAATTCCTAGGTCCCTCAATTTTTTTGTTCAAGAATAGAGGAACTTAATGTTATTCACTAACTCAAGCTCCAAACACAGCTCACAGGTAAGAAGCAACATATCAGCAGCCTCCACTTAATGTTAAATATGAATTCCAGCACTATCTTTAGTTTTGAGGAACGTAATTATTTAGTATGTGATTTCGGTTACGAGGACCTCTTGCCCAGATGGTTGTATATTATTATATTTAATGAAATGTCATCTGATATAGGTGTTATTATAATTATATATGCTATCAAATATCAATGATTTGGGCATTTGGAAGATTGAACTAATATAATAAATTATCTGAAATTCTGCGTTTGAATACATATGTTTAGGTTTATTTTAGGTATGCATGTTTGATTATAAATTTAAAAAGAACAAGAAATAATTGATATTTTACATAAACTAAATAGATTGTGTCATTGTGAGAACTTGCTTAAGAAAACATCATAAAGCAACACTTGGTAGGCACATTTTCGAGGTATTTGACATTTTTTCTCTCTTTTTTTATTTTTAAATTTTATTTATATGATTCAAACGCTGATTGAAGTTTTCTTGACAAAATAGATAAAAAACGAATTAAAACTCTCAATTCTTTCAAAGACTTCAGGCCCTACTCCTAGGAAGGAACAGAAAGTAAAATTCATGTTAAGTAATTGCTGTGATTCTTGGATATAGAAAAAGATAAGAAAAGAAAAAGAATTATAAGAAAAAAGAATAGAAGAAAAAAATGTTAAATTATCATTATTTTTTTTTTATTTAGATATTTTAAAATTTTTTAATTTAAACTAATTAAAATTAATAAAAAAATGTTAAGAAGAATTAATACAAATTTTTTTTTTCAAGATTAAAAAATTTAAACTAGAGAAAGACTTTAAAATTTTCTCCCTTCCATTCTCAATCCAAACACAGTTAAAGGACAAATTTATATATCTACGTGTAACTAGTATAATTAATAAAAAGTTTAACTTTATTAGACTATTTATCTTGAAGATAAGGCGTTATTAAAAAAATTTTCTAAGCTCTGCACATCAAGTATTGAAAACTTATACTCCATTTTTTTGAAAAACAAAACTACAATGTTATCCATTTTAACTAAAATAATTTTGATAGGAATCTTAATAATTTAAAAATTACAATTAATTAAAAAATACATTTTAAAAATTATTATTTTATATTCTGGAACCAAGTAGCAACCACGGCGAGCAAGAAAGCCTTTTAAGTTCAAAATTGAGAGTTTTCCCGCCAAAGAAAGTGAAGCAGACAAGTGCGTGGTTTCCACTCCCACAAACACACTCTGAACTCCGTCGTGCTCGTCCCCATCAGGCAATGGAGAGTGGCTTAATCTCGGTGGATCGTTGGACGGAGGGCAGCCAGGCGTATTTCCTGACTCACCTCCACTCCGATCACACCAAAGGCCTCTCTTCCTCATGGGCCAAAGGGCCCCTCTTCTGTTCCCACCTCACCGCCAAACTCTTCCCTTTCAAATTCCCCTGCTTCAACCTTTCTCTCATTCGCATCCTCCAAATTGGATCTTGGCATACTCTTTCTCTCGTTTCATCTTCTGGCTCACGCACCCACGTCCAGGTCATGGCCATCGACGCTCACCACTGTCCTGGTAAGCATTTGCTGTATTGCATGTTAACTGTTTGATATATTTCCTCAGAGACATATTTGCGTGGAGATTCCAATTAAATTTCTAATCAAATTATTCATGGTGGAATGTTAAGTTTACTGTTCCACGAAAGTAACAATTTGTAGATAAAATGCGAATTTCGTTCTTGTCTTTTCGCTGATAACAGGTTCGGTGATGCTGGTGTTCCGTGGTGAGTTTGGCTGCTTGCTTTATACAGGCGACTTTCGTTGGGAAGCAAATTGTGAGAGGTCGACTAGGGCGAGGGATATGCTCCTCGGTGCTCTCAAGGATGAAGTGGTCGACATTATTTACTTGGATAACACATACTGCAATCCTTTCTATGATTTTCCCTCTCGACAAGTTGCAGCGCAGCAGGTACACTTCCATCCTTAGCAGCTGAAAAGATTCACTTAATTATGTTTTGATGAATTTGTTGTGATAGCTAGTAACCATGAAGTGAGCATTTCTCTAGTCAAGGAGACCGAGGTTGATTGGAGTTGGAAGTTACATCGTTTTGTTTGAATGCATTTCTCTAGTCATGATTTTTTTTGTAACGTCTGATTGTCCATACATGGAAGGTACATCTTGTGCTAGAATTTGATATGATAAGTTTTGGGATATATTTGGCCTTGAATAGATTATGTAATAATATTGAGGATTCTTGGAATGATTAAGTAATAAAGGTCAGAAACGCAGGTCATAAAACAGGCGTCTATTATAGGTTATTACATAGAAAATGGGCAACATAAAGCATCGCGGAACAGCTGAGCTTCTTGTAAAATTTTGTTAAAAAGTTGGTTTCTTCCAATTATTATGTCTATTTAGCAAACATCAAACTTCACATGGGTGAATTAGTGTACTTACTGACACATTTAACATCTGATTTCAGGTTGTTAATATCATTTTGTCCCATCCTGAGCATGACATCGTTATTGGGATTAACACTTTGGGGAAAGAAGACCTTTTGCTCCACATTTCACGCGTGCTTAAAATAAAGGTATTTTCCTATCCATTCTTGGGAGTACGCTACAAATTTCAATTTACCACACTGAGTCCTTATGTTGATATCGTATAAAAGGATTAAAGTAAAAAATATTTACGGCATTGACTCAAATTAGTGTGATTCTCGCCAACACATACATTTTTTTATATATACCTTGATATGTGTCAATATCTTAATAGAATTGAAGGATATGTTTATATGTTGGCTTTCAGCATCATATGTTACCTACATATAAGTCTGTTGATACCTTGATATTATACAAAATTTCACCCTTTTTTTGTTGTTAGTTGTCATGACTAATTTGGAGTTAGTATTCCCCTAGTTCAAATTTTAACTCTTTAGCTTCTTTTTTCAACTGAAGATCTGCGTGTGGCCAGAGCGCTTGCAGACTATGCATTTTCTTGGATTCAACGATATTTTCACTACAAACACTTCTCTTACTAGAGTGAGAGCTGTTCCTCTGTACAGCTTTAGCATTGATACTTTAGAGGCACTAAATACTATGCATCCAACTATAGGAATTCTGCCATCAGGTCTTCCATGGGTGAAGAGGGGCTTTCAAAAGATTGAAAATCTTTGTGGTTCATTTTTGACATCTCGTTATAAAAGCGGTAGATGGAGTGCAAATGGTGAGGTCCGAAGTGATCAGCATGTCAGAAATATTGGACCTATAGAAAGGTTTCATGAGTACATGTATTCAGTTCCATACTCTGATCACTCAAATTTTGCAGAAATAAAGGAATTTGTAAAGCTTGTTCGATCAACCAACCTCAAGGGCATTGTGTCTTCGTCAATTTGTTATATTGAACCTATGTACTATTTAGGACAACTTTGTGGAGTCAACCGACCTGCACAGAAGTTGCATAGCAAGCATGAAAGCAAAGGAAGCGTTGAAAGGGCAGAAGCTGTCAGCACCAAAACTACATTTTGCAATGTTAACTTTGTTGAGTCAGAGAGCAAAAGAAGAAAGACTTCAAAGGTTAAGTCTTCAGGATTCCGCTTGAGCAAATTGAGTGGATTGAGAAGACTGAGCCGTGGTGCAAAAATATTCGAAACTGACAGTCCCGTCAAAGCTGACAAAGCTTAAGAATTAAACGGTATAGCAGGCACAGATGATGGACATGCATGAAGTTCAGGACTGCCCTTGAAGTCCACGGTGCAAGTTATGAGCTGCTCAACTTAGCTCCAGAATTTCCAATTGTGGATTGTAAACCTCTGTATATAGAAAGATTTAGATGGAGATCAGGATGCAATATGATGATTTTTCTGCTTCTCTTGGACTATATGGAAACACGACAAGGTGGCATGTGTAGAACTGTCAGCTCCGGTATATTGAGGTAACTCGTGAGTAATAATATGCATATGTATTGGCTTGGGATCTATAGTTTTTAGAGAAATAGACACAAAAAGCCAAAGAAAGATAGGAGTCCCATATAAGCTTTACTTTTTATTTCTTTTTCTAATCTTAAGGAATTTAAATCGTGTATGAAACATATTTGCTGATATTGTTCAATTTTCTTTAGGATTAAATTTATATATGTAATTTTTTATATTTTTATTATCTATTAGGTTTTTTAATCAAAATAAAGTAAGTAAAAATTTTTTTATAAAAAGAATCATGTATGAAAAAAGTAAATTATGTAAATTATTTATATGTCAGTTTTTAATTAAAAAATTTAATAGTAAAAATATAGAAATTATACTTAAATTTTTTTATTTTCTCTATTTGGGACAAGAATTCTGGTGGGAAGTATCAATTACCAAACAAGCCATTAAACTAATTTGATTAATAAAATTCTGTCTGGATATATATATATATATATATATATATATATATATATATATAATATACTTTGTTTTTTTATTGAATACAAGTAAAATTTTTAGGAACTGAATTATGTAAAATTAAAATTTAAGAACCAAATAATTGGGCTATCCATCTTTGATAGAAAAGTATATTTATCAAGAATAATTGAAAAAAGACAAATCTTTTAAAGATTATAAAATATTGTACTTAAATACCTATATTTTGTCAAGATAAATTGTTGATTTTCATTCACAATTAAGATTTTGTATCATAGTGCACCTATCACACTCGGTCTTCCTGGCGCACCTTTTTTGACTTCTCAGAGAAGACTTCGCTTAATGCTAACTTCCACGTGTCTTTTGAATTTGGGGCTTGATTTTCATTGACAATTAAGAATGGTGCACCTATCACTGTCAGTCGTCCTGGCGCACCTTTTATGACTTCTCAGAGAAGACTTCACTTGCTAACTTCAACGTTTCTTTTGAATTTGTAGCCCCATATCCCCTCTCCAAATAAATAAATAAATAAAATAAGTGAAAAAACTTATTTTATTATTCGTAACTTTTAATTTAATTATTTATAAATTATTTTTATTAATTTAATTTAATTTTTTTAAAAAATATTTTTAATATTATTTTTTATTTAAATTTTATCAATATCTTAATATTTTACTTAATAAAATATTAATTAAAATTATTTTGTTAATGTAAAAGTTTTAAGTGATAAATAATTTATATTATATTAAAAATTCTATGTATAAAATTAGTCAAAAATATTTTTAATATTCAAATTAATCATAATTTTTAAAATGCTTTTAGATACATAATTAGTTAAAAATTTATGTATACAATTAGAAAATTTTAATTTATATAGACATTTTATTTTATATAAATTAATGTATGATATATGAAAAAATTATGTCATTAATTAAATTATATTTTAATATTTTTTTAAATAATAAATTATAAATAAAGTTTAAGTAAAAAAAATTAAAGATACTTTTATTTTTAAGAGATTAAATTAAAAAAAATAATTTATAAAAGATCAAATTAAAAATTATCATATCTTTTAAAGACAAAAATATAAATTTTTTTTAAAAATAAACCTCCTTTTTATTTTTTTAGATTCTTGAGAACTTAGGTTGACCAATTCATCTAAAATCGGTGTAAAGACTTTTTTTATTTAGATTAAACTTATATCTTGTTATTTATATTTTTATTATTAAGTCTTTTTAATAAAAATAAAATATATAATTTTTTTTAAAAAAAGATTAATCATAAAAAAAATGAACAGTATAAAAAATTTAATGATAAATATATAAAAATTACATATAAATTTTCATTCTTTTTATTTTTGATGACCAAGAATTTTCCTCCCACGTTTGATTCTCAGACCTTTGTATCCAATATTTCTTTTTTAATCATCGTCTTCCTTTATTTTTTTGGTTAATACTGAGAAATAGTAAAAGAAATGTATTCAAATTTTCCTTCTATGCCACTTGACTAACTACCTTTTGTAAAATATCAAACAGAAAAAGCTGAAGAGAAGTTCTTTATAAAAAGGTAGTATTCTACCTTAACATCTCTATTTTCAGTTACAGAAAATTGTAACTCGTTTTGCTGTATATTACAAAAAGAAGTAATTATGTTTTTTGAGTTGAGAAATTAGCAATTAATTACGCGATAGAGATTTTGATGGAATGGCATCTGCATATGACTCTGAATTGAAACTGCATGGACCTCAATTTAGCATTTCAAGAGCAATTATCACCATTGAAGACCTATTCCCATTTCAGCTTTTGGTGATCTGCGTAGAATGTTGAATAAAGGGTGTGAAAATGTTCAAAACGTCTCCTTGGGAATTTTAAATTAGTGCCCACCCAGTAGTGGGATATGATATGAAATATGTCGTCTGACTTTCACCTCATTATTGGACACCACCATGACTGCATTCATATTCTAAAGCCACACGTAAAAATCGGTCCTTCGCTAATCATCTCTCAAATGACCAAAATCCACCTGTATTTCACATTCATGGGATTTTCTGTACACGAGATTGAAATGTTCAATGGATGCTAAATGTTGTAGCCTAAGGGCATAATTGTCCGTTCAAAAAGTTTTGGTTGACTTTTGGTTTCTTGTGAACTCATAACAGCGGCCACCAACTTCCTCCATCAGACACGACCATAGAACTAAACATCTATCTTCTCTGGGAACTGAGGAGCCATGGACAACATGAAGGAACCAAGGTTCTGGCTATCTGTTCTGGTCCTCTGCGTCTCTTTTCACACCCACTCCTCCCTTGCAGCTTTCACCGCCATCTCTGCAAATCAATCTCTTTCTGGCGATCAAACTCTAATTTCTCAAGGCGGTTTCTTTGAATTGGGGTTCTTCAAACCAGGTAATTCCTCTAACTACTATATAGGCATCTGGTACAAAAAGGTCTCTCTAAGGACCTATGTTTGGGTAGGAAACAGAGACAAACCTGTCTCTGATAGATATTCTGCCAAATTAACAATTTCAGGCGGTAATTTGGTTCTCTTCAATGAGTCTCAAATTCCCATTTGGTCAACCAATTTAAATTCTTCCACCTCCAGTTTTGTAGAAGCTGTCCTTCTAGATAGTGGGAATCTAGTTTTAGCAGATAGGCCTAATGCAACAGAATATATGTGGCAGAGCTTTGATAATCCAACTGATACATGGCTTCCAGGAGGTAAAATTAGTCTGAACAATAAAACAAAACAGCCCCAATATCTCACTTCATGGAAGAATAGCGAGAACCCTGCACCAGGTCTTTTCTCTCTAGAACTAGACCCAGCAGGTTCTAATTCCTATTTAATACTTTGGAATAAGTCTGAAGAGTATTGGACAAGTGGTCCTTGGAATGGACAGATTTTCAGCTTGGTTCCGGAAATGAGGCTAAACTATATCTACAATTTCTCATTTGTTTCCAATGAGAATGAGAGCTATTTCACCTACACCGTGTATAACTCTTCTATTATATCTAGATTCGTGATGGATGTCTCGGGGCAAATCAAGCAACTCACGTGGTTGGAAACTAGCCAGCAATGGAATCTGTTTTGGTCACAGCCAAGACAACAATGTGAGGTTTATGCTTTCTGTGGTGCATTTGGAAGATGCACTGAGACTTCCATGCCCTTCTGTTCTTGTTTGCCTGGCTTCGAGCCAAAAAATCAAAGTGATTGGAATCTGAGCGATTACTCAGGTGGGTGTGTGAGGAAGACAAAGTTGCAATGTGAGAGTTCTGATCCCTCTAAGGGGAAGAAGGATAGGTTCCTGCCATTGACCAACATGGCATTACCTAACCATTCTCAATCCGTGGGAGCAGGGAATTCAGGGGAATGTGAGTTAGCTTGCTTGAAAAATTGCTCTTGCTATGTTTATGCATATGATAGTAATGGGTGTTCCATTTGGAACAATAATCTCTTGAGTCTGCGACAACTTTCTCAAGATGATAGCAGTGGGGAAACTTTATATCTCAAGCTTTCAGCTTCTGAGTTTTCTGATTCTAAAAAAAGTACGGGGAAGATTATTGGTATTGTTGTGGGGTCGGTTGGTGGTATGGGGGTTCTTTTGGCCATTCTTCTGTTTGTGATGATCAGGAGGAGAAAGAGAATAGTTGGAAAAACGGTGGAGGGTTCTTTGATGGCATTTGGATACAGAGATTTGCAAAATGCAACAAAGAATTTCTCAGAGAAATTGGGAGGAGGAGGGTTTGGTTCTGTGTTCAAAGGAACATTGGCCGATTCCACTGTGATAGCAGTAAAGAAGCTAGAAAGCATTAGCCAAGGAGAGAAGCAATTCCGGACAGAAGTGAGTACAATTGGGACAATCCAACATGTTAATCTTGTTCGCCTAAGAGGGTTCTGTTCTGAAGGAACTAGAAAACTTCTGGTTTATGATTACATGCCAAATAGCTCTTTGGATTCCCATCTATTTCAGGAAAAGAACTCCAAGGTATTGGACTGGAAAATGAGATACCAAATAGCTCTTGGAACAGCTAGGGGATTAACTTATCTCCATGAGAAGTGCAGAGACTGTATCATACACTGTGACGTCAAGCCAGAGAACATTCTCTTAGATGCTGATTTTTGTCCAAAAGTTGCTGACTTTGGCCTTGCAAAGCTCGTTGGACGAGATTTCAGTAGGGTTCTCACTACCATGAGAGGAACAAGAGGTTATCTTGCTCCAGAGTGGATTTCTGGGGTGGCTATCACAGCGAAAGCTGATGTTTACAGCTATGGAATGATGCTTTTTGAGTTAGTATCTGGGAGAAGGAACTCTGAACCATCTGAAGATGGCCAAGTTAAGTTCTTTCCCACATGGGCTGCAACTTTAGTGACCCAAGGAGGCAATCTGCTTAGCCCTTTAGATCCAAGGTTGGAGGGCAATGCAGACATTGATGAGGTGACCCGAATAGTTAAAGTTGCTTCCTGGTGTGTCCAAGATGATGAAACTCACAGGCCATCCATGGGTCAGGTGGTTCAAATACTTGAGGGGGTGTTGGATGTGAATTTGCCTCCAATTCCAAGGTCCCTCAAGTTCTTTGTTGAAGACCGCGAGAACATAGTGTTCTTCACTGACTCAAGCTCCAATCAGAGCTCACAGGTAAGAAGCAACGTTTCAGCAGCCTCCTCTCAATCCTAAATGAGTTCCAATGCTATCTTTTGTTAGAGGAATGTAACTTATTAATATGTGGTTTGTATCATGAGGACCTCTTGTCCAGATTATTGTACATTTAGTGAAATGTTATCTAACATAAGTGTGACTGTAATTATATATGCACTCAGAGTGGTTTGCCATGTGAAAGATCATACTGTTATAATAGCCTTTTAGATTATTTTAGGTATGCATATTTGATGTGTGCGCGCTTTAAGTTGATGATATACCTTGATATGGGACAAGTTGAATGATCGAGTAAGATTTGCCACAGCGCACCATCTAATTTGATAATCAACAAAGTGGTAATGCCAAAAGATAGAGTATGATTCAAAATTAAGTAGATGAGATTTTCCTCAATTATTTTTTGGACAGAAATGCATTGTTATTTAAAAAAAAAAAAGATTTAATAATAGACAATACAGACAGCATGGGTGTTGGATAACACTGAATCCTTTTTCATATAATCCAAAAGAAAAAACTCTTGTTCTTTTTGTTTCTTTTTCTAAGCCTTTAGGTAAAAAAGCCTAGACTGCAAAACTTAAATTCTAGATATGACGCTGGGCTCAAAAAGCCAAATTTGATCTATTATAAAGGTAAGGCAATTGAGACATCTACCTTCCTCTTGAATGAGTCCTATTAAGTGTAATGATGACATTCGCTATTAACTTCTTAAACTCTAAGAACTCTTACAATAAATCGATGTTAGTTACTTTTTTCTTGATGAGACAATCTCTTCAATAATCGTTATTAGTAACTTCTTTTTTTTTTTTTCTTTCTAAAGTGTAAATTACACAAACTTTTCTTAAAGCTACATTCCCTCTAGGATAAAAATTATATTTATCTCATTTTTAAATTTAGTTTCTATCAATAAAAATAATTTTTTTATACAAAATAAGATTGTAATTTTATTTTGAATACAGCAATAAATAAAATCAATTTTATATTAAGTTTTAGTATAAGATTCTTAATATAATAAAAATAGAATTAAGTAATTTCATTGTTTTCAAATAAACACGTACCATGTAAAATAGTACTTTTATTAACAGAAATTAAATTAAAATAGATATTTATGTAACATTATATCAAAGGTATTGATCCAATTTTTTAAACTAAAAAAATAATAAATATAATTTTATCAAATTATAGAAAAAGTTAATGTAATTTACTCTTTAAATGTATTGTTAACATAGTGACAAGTGTTAGTAATATCTTTTCTTATTCTCACAATAAAGTTAAGTGACCAATAAAAATAGGAAAGTTCAGAATTACAAGCAGTGTGGCAACATTTCATTTTTATTAATTGGGGCATTGTTTTTAGTTGCAGACTTAAAGGCTAAAAAGTTGAGCGATGAAGGAAGACAAACGTGTAGGGAACATCTAAGTAGAAAAGCTGGATCCAACCCAAGAAAAGAAATGAGACAGCCAGCTTCTACTTGTTCTATATGTTAGCCAAAAATGTTCATCAATTTCTGCAAGCAACGCGTTTTTAATTTATCTACTAGGAAATAGATAAAACACAATTTTGAAGAATCGTGACACTTGTTTGGACGATGTTATATTTTTTTGTTTTTTAAAATTAATTTTAAAATTTATATCAATATTATTTTTATATATTTATGTATATGCTATTAATAAAAAGACTTATTTTTTATATTTTTTTTGTTTTAAAAAATTAAAATTTAAAACATCTTTTAATTATTTTATATTTTTCATTTATAAAACACACTTTTTTATTTTATTTCTGAAAACAATTATTTAAATAATTTTTTATTTTTAAAAATTAAATATAATTTTTAAAAATTACAAGTCTTAAGCCACTTCATGTTGCATTGTATACGTACCTAGCTATGTCATTGTCTCGTAGTTGGTGTCTTTCCTTAATGACCTTGATAAACATTGATTTTGCCGACTTGTACATTTTCTTCATCCGCATGATCTACTTAGTTTAATTCATTAGTTGAGAATCGAGATGGTCTAATTTTATAGTAAGCTCTTTCATCTCATATATTTAGTGTTATATTGCAATTTCTTCTCTTACTCCAATATATGATTATTATATCGCTCTTAAAAAAGTATAGCATTTTAAGTAACTCGAATTTGAGTTGAAAAGAAAGAAATATAGGTAAAGTCCAAATTGGTTAAAAAAATATATGTTAAAGTAGGTTGTTGTATTATCGATGCAAATTTAATTTAATAAAAAAATTAATTTTTTATAAAATGAAGAAAAAATTTTAAATTTTTGATAATATTTTAAATAAAATTACTTTTAGTAAAAAAAATATTTATAAAAAATAAATAAAAAGAATAGTTTTTGTATTTGATAATAAGAAAGAAGGTTGCCCGAGAACATAGGGCGTTCAATTCAATAATTTGACAAAAGGGAGAAAAGCAAAGGAGTATTTCTTCATAATTAATAGATTTAATTTTCCCATTCATTTTGTTTTTGGAGTGTAAGAATCAAAGAGGATGGCTATGGTGATACTAATGGTGAATAAAATTCGTAATAAATGGAATTTACCAGACAACAACTACATGCGTTGATGATCGAGTTTCATTAACTATTCTTGTACCTTCCATTAGTTAGATCTATGAAAAAAGGGAAACAAAAAGTTAAGGGGAAATAAATGTGATGTAAAAGGAGTAACAAATATAAATGTCGCTTCTTTTTCCCGTCTGCTGTGTGTATGTGTCCCTTATGCTGTGCCTAAGAAAGCTTTATTTCTGAAACCCAGCAGAGAGCAAGCATCAGAATTCAGAGACGAAGGATGAAGCACGATAAAGAGAATTTTCATGTCAAAAATTGAATGCCCTTCATATGGTAATGGTAGTTCCTGTGAAGTTGCAGACCTCTTCTATTATGACGTTAATTGACCCCTATTCTTCTACACTTTGGATTTGTAGTTTTGGACTGTGCTTTGCTGTAACTGGCTTTCCAAACACACAAGAAGTAAAGCCATGTTGATGTCAACACAATACCCCAACACTTTTCACATAACACCGTGAATATCAAGCTTATGAGAAGCAGGTATATTCCGAAGCAGTTTATCCTCTTTTGCTTCTCTGACGTACCTTTATTCTTACTTACTTTCTCTTTTGATTCACATTCACTACACTCAGACTCCATCTCCGATGAACTCTCTGATGCTAAAACCGGGCTTGAACCACCCGACAACGGCGATTCGGGTTTCGTTTCTTCATCCAGTACTGACCCATTCCCCCAATAACTTAGCTTTGATTTATTACGGCTGCTTCTTCTATTCTGAAACCAAAACATATTAAACCAATATAGATGAAATTTGTGTAGCAAATTGCTAGGAGCAATGTGGATTTAGAAGGCTAACTAACCAGTATGGATTGAAAGACGACAGCTTTAATCAGCAGAGAAAGCGTTCGCTTTGGAGCTGGGTGATGCATAACTGAATCCCTTGCCTTGTCTGAAATTTGGAGATGATGATTGTGTGGAACAAGAACAGGAACAGGAACAGGGACAGGGACACATGTAAAACGACGACTTGAAGAGCGATGAACGGCAGTTCTAGAATCAAGCATGGCATCTATGTCAACGACAGGGCGAAAGCAGGAGTAGAACTTGTTCTTAGAAAAGTTGCTGTTTTTTGAAACATTCTTCATAACTTCAGTGGTCGGCGTAACTCAGAAAGGAAAGGTGGGGTTGGAATTTGGAGAGATAGGAAGAAACAGGACGACTGCCTTTGGATTGGAAGTGAGTATATATAATAATACATACATACAAACATATAGAGGATGGAAAAGGCCGGCCAGGATATGTGAACTTTAAAAACAAGAAAAAGCAATTGTACTTAATGGACATTAAATATAGTGAACATGTGTGTCTGCTTCTGTATTCACCAAACCTCCTGGGCCATTCATGCTTTGACGCTTTATAATTGATACACTATAACTCCCTTATGTCATGTGATAGTGTAAGTGGGGGTTATTGTTAATGAGATTTGAGAATATAAGTGTGATCTGAATAAGGGGATGATTATTCAGAGATGATTCCAAGCGCATGTCATAAAATCAAACTCATACTGATTCATCTGTCTGATTTCAATTTGCCATACTCAACTCGCTTGGCCAAGTGCTGATTCTTCTATAATGACGCTTTAATTCTGTATTTCCTAATCATTCAGATAAGATTAGCCAAATATTCAAAATTTTGTGTGAATGGATTAATTGGGGGTAATTCATTTATTCCGTACAATTGGAAATATGGTCGATCACTTTTTTTTAATTAAAAAAAAGGTCAACGATGTAAATCAGAAAACTCCAATAGGCATGGTATTCGATATACAGAATGTAACTTTTTGTCCTGTTAATAGCTTAAGTTTCATTGGAAGCATAAACTCTAACTGATAATTTTGCTTAATGCTTAGTAATTAATATGCTTTTGGAACTTTTTGTTCGGTTATGAAAATGAAAGCTTCTTGATTTTATTTATTTATTTATTTATTGGAATTCAGGAATTCATCCCATAATTCCGAAATTCTTAGGGTCATTAAATTATAATCCTTTACACTAAGATTTGCATTTTGGAACTAGAAATTTGCTTCTTGCTTTTAACCTCTACTTACAGTAGATAACAAAGAGGTTGTTTGACAATTTTCACATTTTCTCTCAAACGTTTCAAGAACATGTATGATTTAATTAAAATATTTTTTTCCTTAATTTTAACTTCAAGATATAGGAACTAGCTTCTTTACTCTTAAAGTTTGATTAGCAGTTTTGAAATCAGTGAGGTGAGAAGTGAAATTAAAAAATAAAAATTTATATTTTATCTCAATAATGTTGGTGTTTTAATTGATGTTGGACTAAATCCTAACGGTGAGGTCACACCGGGAGTCGAACCCAGGCTACTGGATTCAAAGTCCAGAGTGTTAGCCACTACACCATGGAATCCTATGACAGTGATAAAAGATTTGGTAATAAACATTTTGAATAATAATATAACGCAATCGAAACAGAAAATGGGCAAGTCAAAAAAAGAAAAAATTTGCTTACAACTAAACGAGAATATGATGTGTGGCGTATTAATTACAAAATTAATTTAGAACATGATGCTAATCAATTTAAGCAGGCAGCTGATCCAAAGGGAAAGGGGAAAGAATGGAATAAAGAAGGATTGAAATCCAAGCACGGACTTTATAATATGAGTTTACAAATCATAATTAGATTCACGTTGATACAATTAAATGTGTTTTTTTATGTTTAATTTCCTAGATATACTGGACGAAGGAATATGTAAATAATAAGATTAAAATGAATGAGGAGTGTTAATTAGTAAGGTGTGTCATTAGTGATGACCTGCAAGTTGTATGTTTCTTTTAATCTTGTTCTTTTGTTCCTTCCCTCCTCTCTTTTTATTCGCATGATTCACGACCCTATCATTATTTAATTCGGAAAACAAATTAAGAATGTCTTTTGATATTAAGGGTTGGATTGAAATTACGTGGTTATCCCACCCACTCCTGTTTTGTTAACCAAATTGTACCAAGTTCTAATTTGGGGGAGGGATAATGATAATTTCAGGAGGCAAATCCTTCTAAATAGAAATAAGAGAGAAATTGTGAAATCCTATCTTAATCCTCTTGTCATATCTGCATATTGGTTCGCTTCTATAGGAATGTGGGAAATAGTAATTTTTTGGTATTATTCTTTAATTAACCTCAACAAGTGAACTCGCTCAACACAGAGCACCCTTAATTTTTCAGTTGATTAGATGAGCGGTTGAAACACTTTTGAGTATTATGGGTCAACCCCGAGAAGCGAAAAAAATATAAAGGCCCATTTATTGCAATGCAGTTTACAGTAAGTGGGCTTCCAATGGCAGCTTTTGGACTAGGTTGAAATACCAATAGAGCCCATTTGCTTAGGCTGTTCAGTTTAATTTGAATACAAAGAAGGCGTGTGTTTTTCTTTTATGGACATTTCTTTCTTCTGTTAACAAAACTTTTTTCTATGAAAGTATTTTGAATAATACATCTCCAGATCTATATCTATAGGCTTAGCTATTAAAATGGAAAAAATTGTTCAAATATTGATCCCTCGTAAAGAGATAAGGGGAGTTGTCTCTTTGTTCCGATCTTTATATTTTCTTCTTCATATATAAAAATTATAGTAGTTTGGTTGAATATGTTGTTTTCTTATCTATTTTTGTGTACGAGATCTAAGTCTTTTTTTTTTAGGTGTGATGCTTAGAATTTTAGTTGGTTTTAAAAGTCACTTATTTTTTAGAAGAAATTTGGTCAAATACCTCTATTTGATAAAATAAATACGTTTTTTTAAAAAAAGTAGTAGCTTTTTCGTCTCAAGCAATCTGACAAAATAACCTAAAAATTTTGTAAGAATATTTTTACTTTTTAAAGCTAAATAAATAAATTACACAACTTTTTAAGTTGAAGCAAATTCTTTACCTTATAACTTAATGCATAATCCTATGCCTCTAAATTATGCTTCCGTGATGGTTCATGAAGAAATAGACTACGAACTATTTAGTTGAATTCAATAAATGTACCAAAAGAGTGATGTATGTATCCAAAGGACAAATAAATTTTCATAGTTCTAGATTAAACTGTCTTAGTCTTCTTGCATGACTTTAATCTTCCGCGTTTACATGTAACCATGTGAGACTTGTACCTAATCTTGAATTCAATGAACCAAATAATATTATGTTAATAAAAATATATGTGCCATATGCGGTAGATCAACATAAAATAACTTGGAAACAACATGTAATTAAATACACTAAACTCATACAAGGAAAACGCCTACACTTAAAATAATGTAATAAATGAAACTGTATTCTATAAACGACCTATTTCGGGGTAAAATTTTTAAAGACACGTGCTCTGTGGGTCTCCAAAATAGGTTTCAAGATACAAAATTAGTTTATATGATTAATTTATGAAAGAGTCAGAAGAAGAGGAAAGAAAGACCAGTGGAATCTATTTCGTAGTAGAAGACATTTTATTTTATTTATAATTTAGAAAAATTATTTAATAATATCTTTCATTTTATAATAAAAAAGGCTATATGCTAAATTATTTATTATTATTTAAAATATATTAATACATCTATACTATATTATATAATTTTGAATTTTTTAATCTATTTCTTCTTAAAAAATTATATACAGTAGAGACATATGAGAGTAATTAATGTGTTATTATAAAAAAATTATATGAGAATAAAAAATTATTTAGCTTTTTAATTATATTAAAAAATTAAATTTAGAAAAAATAACATACACTAAATTACATGTCAAACCTACTAATAGTATTTTGTTCTATATTAATGTAATTATTTTATTTTATAATTGAAAAAATAAACTTGAAACATAAATAAATTATAATTTGTTTCCAGATGGCAATTTCCCTCAATTTATAAGTATTTATCAGTTGGGCTTTACAAGACCCTGTAGCTGAGGAAACCTCCTCATCCTCAAACCTCAAATGGATTTGGAAGCTTCCAATCCATAACAGGTATAATTTTTTTGTATGGTGTGCAATGCATAATGCCTTGCCTTGTCATGCTCTTTTAACAGCTATAGGTTTAATTTCTCCATCAACAGTTCTTGCGCCCTTCTGCAATCAATAGGAAGAAGATCTCCAACACCTCTTTAAGGAATGCTCTTTTACTGCTAAAGTTTGGTCCTTTGCTACGGCTCTAAAAATCATAAATGAACAGAACTTTCTTCCATGGGTTAAATATAATGCTTACTGTTCTAACTCTGCAATACAAAATATGTCCCATGCGTTTTCGTTTATGTTCTTTGGAGTATTTGGAATGCAAGAAACCAAAAAGTCTTCAAGAGTTCTGACTTTAATGCCAAAAACACAGCCATTAAATTCAATTTCCTTGCTTTTGGGCATGCACAAAGAAGAATTACCTCCTCTATTTATATTAAGTGGATTCCTCCACTTACTGGTATCTTTAAACTAATTACAGATAGTTCTAGCCAAGGCAACCCAGGCCTCATTGTAGCTGTAGATGTTGTTAAGGACCACAATGGCTTCTGGATCAAAGGTTTTTCCAAATTCTTGGGAATGGGAGTGTGGAGGCTGACCTTTGGGCCATATCTACTGGCTTAGACCTAGCAAAAGATCTTTATTGCAGTCACCTAGCAGTGGAATTTGATTGTTTGGCTGCCATCTCTCTTATTAAAGATGAAAATACTCTTGATTCTCATCCTTTATTCCCCATTATCTCAAACTACAGGTCAAGTATGAGAGGAGTCCTTCAAATATCCCTTAATCACATCTATCGAGAAGCAAATGTTGTTGCAGATGGTCTTGCCAAATCTGCTACTTTTGAGAAGTCTAATATAAAGCTCTTTGATAGCATTCCTATGGTTTTGTGGCTGACCTTAGGGGAACTGGGTTTCCCCGTAGAATAGGCATTGATTAGCTCTCTCGGTTTTGTTGTTTCTTCTCTGTTTGCGTCTTAATGCATTCAATATTTCCGAAAAAAACAATTTAAAAAAGAAAAGATAAAGTAGTAAATCATACATATTAGGACATCTTGAGACAATGATATAGAAACACGTTTACGAGTTCCATATCTTGTAATTTTTTAAATGGAATTTTTTTTTTTCAACAGACTCGAAACCCTCTAAAAATGGTTTGAACCATAGTAAGAACATCAATAATTTTTATGTTTTGATAAAGATAAATTCAAAATATATAGTGAGACTTAATTGTGTAAATTTTTATAATATGTTATAAGATAAACATATTTAAAAATATCGTCTCAACTGCTAATTCATTATTTTTATCTTAAATAATAAACTCATTATTTTTAAATAAATTATGACCACTTGTAACTACAATATTAATTTATAAAAAAAAATTATAAGATCCTGATATACATTAATAAAATCAATTAAAACTAAATTATCAGAGACCTTTTTATTCTCACCATGGACATCCTTGGTATCCTCCCTTGTGCTTCCCCATCTTTGTTGTCTTCATCATCATTTTTCATCTCCTCCCCTTAGCCTTAGTTCTTTATCAATAATGTCATCAAGGTTGTCCCTAATAAAGGAGAGTACTTAATAATTGGTGGTTTGCTAGAACTCGTCTCATATGCCGAGCACTATAGGATTTACTTATTGATTTGTAACATGCATTTGAGCCTATGAAAGTGATGTCCAAGTGTCATTGGTAAAGATATTTGTGTATACTCCATAAAATTTATGGATCAAAATGCGGGTGAGCATTACTATTTTACATTTACATCTAATTCTATATTTGATATTTTTATTTATAATTGTATAAAATTGAGTTGTGATTAATTTTTTGAGTGAGTGGTAATCATTAATTCAATATTATTATTATTTTTTAAATAATAATTTTTATACTATAACAAGATTAATAATATTAAAACTTTTTAAATTAATTGTAAAACTTTCTATCTTGAGAAAAGTCTTAATTTCTCTTTTACTATCTCTTTTAAATTTATTTAAGTTTACATGCAAACAAAAATTAAAATATAAATACATTTCAATAAATTGAAGTCATAAATAATTTTTAAATGTAAACAATTATAATAATATTAAAAAAATTGTAAATATTTGAATTGAAATGAACACAAATAAAATTTGTCAAACAAGATTAAAAATGTTTTCGATAGGGAAAAAGATATATATAGCGTTCTTAAAATCTTATCCACAAACGCTTTAAGATACATGCAGAAAGTAATTTTCTTTTAGTATTTAAACTATTTTTAAATTATATTAAACTTAGAGATAATACTGTCAAACAAGTCAATTTTTGTTTAATTCGCCAACCATTAAACTCCAACCCGTTTAACTAGGGCTTAAACTACACAATTTTAAGTTCGTCCACGAAGACTTGAAAGTTAAACGTATTAATCTACGAACTATTTTTTTTATTTTTAATATTTTAAAATTATTTTTTAATAAATTAATATTACTATTTTTAAAATTTGTTTAATCTATTTAATAAATAAAAGTAAATTAAAATTATTATGATAAAAATAATATGTTTAAATTAATGTATTTTATTTTAAAAAGTAGTAATATTTTAATTTAAAATTAATTTTTATTAAATTTTTTATTCACATTGAAAGAATAAAATAGTTATATAATACATAAAATTATTATATATTTATACTTATTTTTAACTAATTTATAATAATTTTTAAATTAATTTTTTCATTGCCACAACGGACCACTTTTTTTAATCTAAACTTATTCATTTAACGGATTAAAGAAGTCAGTTCATAGGTCATGGCCCGTTTTAATAGTACTAGTTAGATTAATTTTAATTGGATTGAAAACATTAAAGTAAAACATTTTTAGCAAGTAATTGTATCTTTTCTTTGTAAAATTGAAATTATTATAACATCAGTTAATATCTTATTAATTTTTTTAAAAAAGTTATCTCTGTGCTGTGATATCAATAATTGAGTGATGAACAGTAGCATTTTTTATTGAATAATTGATCGATATCGATCTGTTTAAGAACACTATAAAATGAAAATGTAAAATGAAGGTTGGTCTGCTTTTTGAGTTGGCCTTATCCCCAACGTCCCACTCTCACTTTCTTCGCAAATCGACAACTTTTGAAAAGCTTACAGACAATACAAACAATGTTGACGTCGGCAAAGTAGCCATGCCATTAATTTCCATATACTACTTTTGCTGTCTGCTCTGATTTGACGAGAGAAGTATCAATCGCAGCTATCATAAAAATATATTGCCACTGGGTTTTTTAAATTACTGTTGTTTAGAATTTTATATATATATATATATATAAAGATTTAAAATATATATATAATTTTAAATAATTCAAATTAATTAAATTTTTTTTATTTTTAAATTTTTTTTATTTTATATTTAAAAATTAAAACAATTCGAATGCATTTTAGTAAAATCTCATGCCTTGTATATAAAAATTTGAATTACCATTCATGATTCCGAACGGATTAAAAATCATTAGCCTGACTTATCTGATGAATTAAACAGGTTAAACTCACTAAAAAATAATTGATAATAATACAATACACATAACTCAAATTCACACCCTAATAGTAATACAACTTACACAATAATATCATACAATTACAAATTTAAAATCTCAAAAAGTCACTAATTCTAACAATTAAACTCTTCTAAGTTTCATGTTTTCTAGACTACCAATGTCATATTATCTCATTATACTGTTACAAAAATAAATAACTTAATTATTAATAGAAATTAATTTTAATAAAAAAATTAATCTCAAAATATAACAGATTTGAATTTAAATTTTTGTTATAAAAATTACTTATATTTAATATTTAATAATATGTCAAACATAATTATTTCTAATAAAAAAATAAATTTCAATATAAAGAAATCAATCCAAATACGCGTATTTATATGAATAATTTTATAAGTTTGAGTTTGAGCCTAGAGAGTGATACTCAATCCAAACCTAGATGGTCTAAATTTATTTTACATATATTTAATTTATTTTATTGAAATAAATATTTATATGTAAATTATGTTATTTACTTTAATTTTTTTATAAGGTAGTTTAACTTTAATAATAATTTATAAATATTATATTTAATAATATTATAAAGATAAACTTATTATAATTTTATATTGATTATATAATTAAAATTTATAAAATATAATTAATGTAATATAAATAAATTTTGTATGAATTTTTACATAGATGAGTCAATTTATAAAAAAAAAATTGATCATTTTGATCTTTTTTGGGTTAAAGGGGTCCATGTTCATAGATTTAAAAATTCAAAGGGTTAAAAAATGAGAATTAACTTGGTTACCTGCTCAGATCGAGAAAGGAAAAAAAAAACTTTTTTCAGGTTTAGATACGAGAACTGAAATATATTACACATGTCCTCTACATAATTATCCCTAGCCTGTGGCTTGTTTGACCAAATATTTTTTAAGATTAAAAAATCATTTATTTATTTTAAATTATTTATTTTAAAAAATTGAAGTATTCGACTAATTTTATTTTTTAAAAAAAGTACTTATGAGTAGTAACAGAAAACAATCCAATATATTAAAAAATTTGTTAATTTAGCATAATGTCATGTATTTGTTTTACCTAAACTATTTAAGCTACACTTTTATGAAGTTGACACAAAACAACACTTAAACTATGTCTAATTTGCACATTACAAAAGTAAACTTTTATTTATACCAAATCACCTCTAAACCTATCATAAAAAGTAAAAATGTTATATGGGGGTGAAAATTAACAAACTTAATGTACATATCACATGATTAATTTTTTCCTCTTTTTCCAATCTTAACTTTTATCTAAAAGACAACTTGGAGAAAGTTGAGGTAAACATCAATCTTTGTCCATCACTTGCATATGTTTCCTCAATATCATTT
Organism: Senna siamea; assembly: GCA_031216115.1. Classification (NCBI taxonomy): domain Eukaryota; kingdom Viridiplantae; phylum Streptophyta; class Magnoliopsida; order Fabales; family Fabaceae; genus Senna; species Senna siamea. The sequence continues at coordinate 20,996,172 of CM062356.1, forward strand.
TTTTTTTTCATAAAAATTGGAAATATGTTAATCAAAATAACAGTACAAGGAACAACATGAAGGTACCATTAGCCAATGCCTATTCTACATAACTTTGGATCTGCTGCCATTGCCTTTGGTGTGAGCGTGCTATTATTTTTAGTAGCGGTTTTTTGCGTTGTTAAAGTAGTTTTTAATATTATTGCAACGAAAATTACTGTTGCTATAACTTTTGTTTAAATAATTAATTATAACAGCAATAATTTTCGTTGCAATAATATTTAGCAAAGAAAAAAACCACCACTAAAAGTAATGGCAGTGTAATGACAAGAAAAATAATGGCAGCGAATCCGAACGCTATTCTACATAGTGTAGAGACACCAACAAAGTCCAACTAGAAATTTAAAGCTAAAAAGGGTGGCACTACATCAAAATACACAAGATCAGATTTGTTTTGTATTCCAAATGTAGCAAGGCCATTAGCAGTGGCATTCCCCTCAAGGTGGAAATGCTTAAAAATAAAGTGGTGGAATTTCTTCACAGAGAACCTGCAGTGCTCAATCAAGTTGAAGAAATGGTGAGAGGAAGAAATAGATTCAGATTTTAATAAGTTGATAACAACCACAGAATCAGATTCAATAACCAGATTATTGCAATTGTTTTCTTTAGCTAAGTGTAGACCTATATAAATGGCCCACAACGCAGCACAAAGAATGTCTCCCTTCCTAAGAACTTAAAAGAATCCAGCCACCTAATTTTCACAATAATCTCGAATCAAACCACCTACAGCAATATCAGAAATTTCCTTTATGCATCATTAGTTAATTTGCACCATCCTTCTATGGGAGGATTCCAACACATCGAGGTCACAAGTGCAACTTTACCGTGCTTCTTTTGATTTGTAAGAAAAAATAATTTCGCTGCTCTGGTTTTGGCCTATTTTAGAATTTCTTAGTTCAAATGGGGTTTGGTCAAAAAAATTTTTGTTTCTGCCTGACCAAATCTGCCAAATTATGAAGATGAATAAAGTGCCATGAGGCAAGTTCAAAATAGAAGTTTTTGATGAAGTTGCATTGGCTTTTAGCCATTGAGGCATATTATCCCCTTGCTCAATCCTAAATTCAGGTTTGGCAAGTTTCCAAACAGAATTTGAAGCGGGAAATTCCTTAAAGAGACGGTGGAGATTTTCATCTGCCTGGTTACGTAAGATGCAACCTATAGGAATGTTCATTCCTTCACGGATTAAGTTACTTCTATGGGGAATAGCATCGAAAACACAACACCACAAAAAGAATCGAAATTTTCTGTGGAAATTTACCTTCCAAATCCACATTGAGTTCAGGTGTTTGGCTTTAGAATTTAAGGCAATAGCATTTGCTGAACTGAGATCAAAGGATCCGTCACCTTTGGACTTCCAAGTTAGGACATTTGGGTGATTTGAGTCTTTGTTGACATGAATGGCTACAATCACCCTTATAATATCTCTTGGAAGAGGAATGGAAATCTGATTCCAAATCCAACCTCCATGTTGGTCAGTAATCTCAGTTATAGTTTTATCACACTCTCCTAATTGTAAGGGTCCTTGAACCAGCTTCCTAATATGACCCAGTGGAGAGCAATTGTCCTCTCAGAAGTTAGTGTTCAAACCTGAAATGACATTGAATTGAGAGCCTTGTTCCATTAGAGTATTGCCCAAGTTGAGACACCTGCCAATGATTGAACCCTTTAGAGTTTTTCCTATTCCAGTTACAAACTTTAGCCCAAATAGAGTTAGGTTCTTTAATAGATCTCCACTTCAATTTGGCTAAGAAAGCCAGAACCCTTAACGTCATTGACAACAAGAGCAACACAACACATTGAAAGAGGGTAAATTTAATTTTTAAAATGAGGTTTATGGCTTGTCTAAAATCATGGTTGATTGGTTAATTGATTTTTCTGATAATTTTAGACAAATTTTAAACTTCATTTTTAAAATTAAACTTACATATTTCAGTGCGCTGCATTGTTGTTATTGTCATCAGTGACATGGAGGAAAAAATGAGTGACAAACAAAGGCGCTGCATTGTTCTTAAATTTTCTTTTACATATACAATTTTTTCCTCGTGTGATTAAGGTTATTTTGTAAATAAATATTAACAAGTTTCATTATCAATATTATATATTTTAGAGGACAAGAAATACAAAGATGAATTATTTGTATATATTATTTATGCGTAAGTATATTTGGTTTTTATGTCACGATGAATTGATTTGACTAGATGTGTTAAATGTAATAAGGACAAAAGAAATGAGAATCCATTTCGTGCATAGTGAATTATATCCGATGGATGAACGAATGCATGAAAAAAGCAAAATAAAAAGATTAAGTGTGAAACATGAAAGTGAAGCACAGTGGAGAGTATGATTGTACGATTACTGTTAATACGAACATTTCTTGGTCGTTTCGTGCTTTTTTAATGGTTGGCACTTGTTGGTGTTATATTTATCAGCCGTTACATTCGGTGAAGCAGTCAAAGGTGCGCACTATGTGAATGTTAGTTCAATCTTCAAACTTCAAGTTCAAACCCAACGTATGGGTCCACTCCAAACCTCAATTCACACTTCACGACAATTATTATAAAGCGTTATAAGTTTTTGTCAGTGGACTAAACGAAAAAAACAAAACACACACACACACACGCGCACGCACGTCCACACTACTATTGATCAGCAAATTAAACTTGCCCGAAATTTTTTTTTTTTTCATAGTATAACAAATTAATATTTAAATTTTTATTAAAATATTCATATTTAATACATTAAAATTTTTTAAATACAATTATTTTTAATAAAAATATATTTATAAAAAATTAAAAAAATATTTTTTCTCGTTAAATTTCTAACTCACTATATTCAAATTCATTTAATTAGAGAACTTTTAAAATATAAAACAATTTATTTAAGTTAAAACTCGTTCATATCAAATTTTACAAACCATAAATGTTATTTAGTAGACATATATGATATTGTTTTGTTTCTACAATTTTATTTTTGAATATTTTTCAAACATAACAACTAATCTATACTATTTGCCTAAATTTTAAAAATATTTATAAATACTAGTTACGTATTATGTACCAAAATGTACGTGGCCCAATAATTTTAATATTTTATAAATATAAATAAATATTATATTTTAAAATAATAAAATTAAATAATAAATTATTTAAATATGCTCTATACTTGACTCTCTTGAAAATCCTGTATATCAAAAAATATTAGTTCATACATGATCCATTACTAGTTTGAGAGTAGTTCCAGATCACTAGAGAAACATTGAAGTTAAATTTAAACAAATATATTATGTACACAACAGGTCCTTGACTCTTTGTTGTCCAAAAGACTAAAGTTGTCTCAGTTAGCCATACTTTGTCATAATATATTTGTTCCTAATCTAGTTTAAGTGTTGGCTTGATTGATCTAAGCTTCGCTGACACTGGCATGGTATAAGTATATTTTGCACTTACCTCTCTCAAGACCTTGTGCGTAAGAAAGTATTAGACATGATTCATTGTTAGTTCCAGAGTAATTCCAAATGCTAAAGAACATTAAACCTAAATCCAAGCAAATGTATTAATGCATTACAGGACATTAACTCTTTGTTTCCGAAAGAAATGATATTGTCTAAGTCATACATACTTTGTCATAATATATTTGTTCCTAATCTAGTTTTAATATTGGCTTGATCGATCTATGCTTCACTAGTACCAGCATGGTATCATCTATTACATTTTTTATTATTATTTTTACTTTCACTTTTTACTTTTTTATATTAATATATTATTTTATATGATACAATATATAATTTTAAAAATTAATTAATATTTTCATAAATATTTTAATAAAGATAAATAATAACATGATTCCTACACTTATATCATATTGATTTGCCGGAACAATACCAATGAAAGCCTAGCAATACACGACAGACAACACTTTGAAGCTTCGACTCACTTGAGATGGTTGTTTTTGTTTTAATTTCTTTTTGACAGGAAAAATCACTATTTTTTCTGTTTAATTAATTCTTATGATAATTTTAGTACTTTTTAGAAAGCACGATAACTTCTGAGAAACTTTCAAGGGGAGGCTTTTGAGAGTAGTTGTAACTGTTGTCGTTTAATATGTCTAAAAAAGAATGGATGCTATTGTCATATTTTTGTTATTAGATATTTTAAACACAAAATAAAGATAGATTTTTTTTTGCAACTCAATACTCTATATAAGTTTGTTAAATTTTTTTTTTTATATTTATTAAAAAATTCGATAGTGAAGACATAAAGAATGATATTTAAATAGAGTCCTATATGTATCTTAACTAAAATTAAAATGTATTTCTATAAATATGTTATCAAATCCTTTTTTTTTGGCATTATTCCAATAATATATAGGGTTCATCTTTAATATTTGATTCTGATAACAGCTTATGACAAGTAAGAAACTTGGCTGTATAGTTAAATTTTCAATAAGATAAACATTGCATCAAAATAATATGTACAACATAGAGTAAATTTATTATTTATTATTTAAAGAAAATTACTTTTCTCTTAATTTTATTTTAATAGAAATTCAAATATCAATTTGTAACATTTTTAGGAACTAATTACTTTCACTAAATTAAACCCTTTTTGAATTTTCAAAAACTTTTTTTCTAATCAAAATGATCTCTAAGTAATTAAATTTCACCCAAGTAGTAAACAAAAATCTAAGTACCCATTGATTTATAAATTAAACATATGTCTATGCATTATTTTTTTTAGAGGGTTTTACTAATCAATGTCATAAGAGTATTAATTAGTTAATATTTTATTTGATTGATTGATGAACCTTTTAAAAATTAAACATTATTATTGTTATTAATTTTTTTTACAAGTTTTAAGATATTAAATGCTCTATATATTAGCCAATAAAAAATGGCATTGTCTAAGCAAAATTTCAACTGAAATATAGCATCCTTGTGTAAATTTTGTCTAGAAAGCTTTTATTTAAAGAAAATTTGTGATATGAACAAGTTTAGATAATTAGTTAATAGTTATGTGTAACTTTTTATTAATTAAAAAAAATCTAAAAGATTGATGAATTTGATTGAAAAATATCTTTTAAAAATAAACTTAAATTGTCTATCTTTAGATAATAAATATAAAAAAGAATATTTCATTCAAAAATTAAATTATTGATAAACTAAAAAAGTAATATTAGAAATAAGAAGAAATTAATGATATTGTCCTTAAAAAATAAATGTTCTTTTAATTTAGTCAAATATAAAATGTTTCAATTTGATATTTCAGTTAACGGAATGAATAAAAAATTAAATATGAAACCAATTGGAATGATGAATTAATTTGTAAATGATAAATTATATCTTATTTAACAATAAAAAAAATTAAATATATAAAACATATTTTATTTATAAATTACACATAAAAAAAAGCAGCCAATGCCTTTTAATTATGTGTATTTTAAAAATATGTTGTGTTTTAATTTTTTTTATTTTTAGTATAATTAAATTTATTATTTAACAGATAAATTAGTTTCTATTAAAATTATTTTGAGTTAATTATTTATCAATCTCATTGATTGAATGACTCAATTAATTAAATATTGAATTTTCAAAAATTAGTCATAAAAAAAAATAGTCACCAAAAAAATTTCAAAACTTTAATTAAGATATATTTTTTGATGAATAAATTAAAAAAACACATATTTCTAACGTCAAAATCCTTAATTTATTCTAAAAACAATAATGTGACTTTCAAGTTGAACAGATAGATTCCTCACTACAATATATATGACAGACGTAAAGCAACAAAGCAATTAGTCCTTTTGACTAATTTTGAACAACTTTTATCTCTTGCAAATGTGAATCAAATAAGTCACCAAAAAAAAAAAAGTGAATCAAATAACTACAAATTTTACTTCATTACACATTGTTATTTTCTTTGTTTATTCAATTTTTAAAAAAATTTGTTAGCTAATATTGTTAAAATATTTTACTTTTCAGTAAATTGAATTGGAATTTTTACCATTAAATTGACTTTACAATTTTCATTTTAACCTTTCGTTGATGGAATTAAAAATTAAAAATATATGTAATGATAAAATATTTAACTTTTAAATAACTTTCTTCATGACAAAATCTATGTTTTGATTTTTTGGGCACATAAAGAAGTTTTGTCGATTCAGTTGACCATTGAATCAGACGCGCATACATATGGCGACGGCACGTCCACACACGTGAATAAGTCTGCCATATTTTTCTAACAAAACAGATCTTTCTTGTAATTTTTTCTTGGCCACATAATTTCCCTTTTTTTATAATGATTTTATTTGTAATTTTCTGATTCTTCTGTTTTAAGGAAAAACAAATTTTTTTAGCAACACTTGAAACTTATTTATGGTATAAATAACTGCTGAAAAATATTGCAAAAGTAGTACTGTATGACGCTGTACGTAACAAAAAGAGTCATGGCACAGAGCTATCATAAACTTCTAAAGATTTATAACTAAGGGCAAGCCTTTGAGACCCATTTTTTATAATTTTAATTTTTTTATAAAAATAAAAAAGAAGAGGAAAAAAATGAAACTCCATCTATTGAATATTGGAACTTCTTTATTTTAGATCATTTATGTTTAAAAAATAATATATTTTTTGACATTCAAAGGAATTAAAAAAATAAAGAATTCACATTGAATAAATTATGACTAAATATTTTTTTTTATCTTTTTTATAAATATAAATAAATGTACTACTTATCAAATTTAAAATATTCATGCCCAAACTTTTCATTTTCTTTTCTTATAACTATTAACATGGGTGCATAAACAAGGTGGGTTGCCACAATTAACAATTTATAATTAGTTGCACATGAATTTGTTGATTTGTATTTTTGGTTTAAAAGGGAGATTGAAATTGCAAAGGATATTAGTTGGAGTTGTAGAGTGGGTTACACGTTTCTCGTGTGAATCTAATTAAGGAAACTGGCTTCATGCTTCGAGGAAGATAAGCAGCAGGTGTGTACGTTTAGATAAATTTGGAAGCTTCTTTATGATACGAGTGACGTGCCAAGCTGAAAAATACAAAATAGAGTTAATTGGAGTAGCTAGAGTGAATCATCGCTTTTTTTTAAATACCCAAAAGCATATATATAATTATAAACATGGCCGTGAATCACGTTTTGGGAGGGAAGACCCGCGCATTATATTTAAGTGATATTAACGCTTGTTGGGTTCGTGGAGAGAGAGACAAAATATATAGGCCACAGCTAACCCAGCCTCCCTCACCCTCACTCACTCTGAGATATACAACACTCATGTAATAATAATAATAATATATAGAAGAAGAAGATGGTGAGAACTCCTGGCTGTGACAAAAGTGGAGTAAAGAAAGGTACTTGGACGCCTGAGGAAGATAGGAAGTTAATTGCTTATGTTACTAAGTATGGCTGCTGGAATTGGCGCCAACTCCCCAAGTATGCAGGTATGTAATATTAATTTTAATTAGTATTTTACCTTTATCCTCCCTTTAATTATTTCCTCCAATATATCAATCTCCATCCAAATCATCAAATTAAACTATACGTTTGGTGCAGGTCTAGCAAGGTGTGGAAAGAGTTGCAGACTGAGGTGGCTAAATTACCTGAGGCCAAACATCAAAAGAGGGAACTACACTCCAGAAGAAGAGCAAACTATTATCAAGCTGCACCGCAAGTTGGGCAACAGGTACGTACGGACCTACCATCAATTTGCTTTACTCTCAACATCATGATTCATGTGGAATTCAAATAAATATATATAATAATCAAAGTTAACTCATTACTCTCATCATTCATGTGAGTTAGTTAATTAATTCCGATTCCAATCATGATTCCATTAATCATGCAGATGGTCTGCAATAGCGGCACAACTGCCGGGAAGAACAGACAATGATATAAAAAATCACTGGCACTCCAACCTCAAGAAGCGCTCTCATGATCACAATTCTGGAACACAGGAAAAGACTCAAATGCCCCAGCAAGATGAATCCTCATCCGACCAATCACACAATCTACAGTCGGCATCAGTACCGACAATGCCAATTAACAATAATACTGCTCCTTCTTCTCACACGCTGGAACATTCTGCTTCCCTTCTCTTTCCTCTATCATCTTCAAGCGAATTATCTACCACAACACCCAACACCAATGAATTCAATAATTTGGTTCTCGAATATGATGACTTTGCTTTTCTGGAAGCTTGCACTTCTACTACAACGTACGGAAATTTCTGGACCGACCCTTATGTGGCTGATATTTTCTACGACCTAACCGATGAAACTCTGTCACTTCCACCTTTTGTATCTCAACCCCAATACTCGACTCCATCGCCTCATCATGATGCACAGCTTTGGACTCATCATAATAATTTGTATGACCACCAGTATACTGGCTTTGCCTTATTCTGATTTTTAATGAATACTGCCGATGCCATCTGTATGATCATCTCACAATGAATGGAATGTATGGGGAGCCGTAATCATATGTAACTAAATTTTGATTGCTGCAACAATGTCGTGTTTTATTAAACCTCGTCCTTATTCTTAATTACTCTCACAATAGATCACTTGCTCTTCTTTCTTAAGCATCGTCTTACTATTATACACTGTGTCAGCAGTGAAACATCTATACTATATTTTATATAATTTTGAATATTTTGTCTCTTTAGCCTTTTATACCATATATATTATTGAGATATGAAAGACCGAGTGGGGTTATTGGACCGAAAGTTATAAGAGAGTGAAAAATTATTTAACTAATTATTTAATTATATTTAGAATTAAATTTTTTTTAAAATGAAGTCCACTAGTTTCTGTAATCATATATATATACACATATATATATATATATATATATCTGTGTGTGTGTACATTATTTAATTAACTCGAGTACTGCTCACCAACTTTGACTAATTACCTAAACACACTAAATATAGCTAGGAAGCTTGAGAAAGGAATTAAAGGACAAATTTATGAAATGAGAATATGTTTTGATTAAAGAGAATTAGGAAATATATGTTTTATACAGATCTAAATTAACAATGAAGTCTCAATTAAAGTTTTTTGTGACTCCAATGATAAGACATGCTTGAAGTTAAACATTCAAGGCCTCTCCAGTTAATTACTAAAGCCAATTAATTAAGTTTAGGATATATGAACAAGTATCCATCTCTCTTTGATCAGTTTATTTCAACCAAAATTCTTAGATTCTAATAGAAATATATAACCGGCCGGACTAAACTTACTTGAAATATTGGTCAATAATTCAATTGAACCTAATTCATAAGGGTCTTATGTTGGTTACGAGATCAACCTGATCGCTAGGTCAGATTCAAGATTCTCTTGTACATGCAATTTCAAGCCTTATAATTATAATTAGTATACGCTGCTTTTACGGAAAGTTTCAACCCTTATTCATTATTTTCCTATATTTGTAACAATATATTTTACCTAGTCCTCAAACATTCAACCACAACATTACATAATGAGCGATTGAAAAGCAAGTCTAGTTGAATTTTTATATAATTTTACTATCAAATGGGTTAGTAAGAAATACTACATTTTAGACGCGCTTTCAAAGGACTCGTGAGCGACAAAATACATATGTTAAAATTACTCGTATATATATAGTATATACTATTATCATGCAATAGCCACCTCAACTGATCAACTTGTTCATTGATTAAAAAAGAAAGAAAGAAAAAGACTTCAAATCACATGTGATTCACATACCCTTTGATTCTAAATTAATTGAGTCAATTTGTTATGAGTAATTTGTCACTCGACTCGTTAATTGACTCTATGAGCTGAACTCACAAACCAAAAGAGAGTTTTATATATGTATTAATACTTAATTATATTTTGATTAAGATTCAAACAACTATAAACAATATATATATATATATATTAAAGTAATAACAGTGATCAAGTCTGCTTTAAAATTAAGTGAACTAGCTAGAAGATTTCAACTAATTGAATCAGTTAATGAAAATACGTTAACAGCTTCTCACCAAAATAATGTATATATGTTATAATATAAATGATAACAGCTGTACCAGACTGTCCTTAATTTTTCTAATTTTTTTTAATGACAAGAAATATTTCATTCTTAATCTACGGGCAATGTCGAATTAACTTGTAGACTGCGATTCTGCTAACATTGATTAGTATAATAGTTCTGGTGTTCCAGTACTCCCAGCTATTTAAAAAGGATATCTAACAACCTTAATTAGTTATATCCATGTGCTTTTGAATTCTTTAAGATTTCCATCCCTAGTTGTATGAGGGAGGTTTAGCGATTCCACGTTGATAAGATATTTACCGATTAATTAACTAATTTGTCTTAATCCTATTACTATTTTAATTCATAAATATTAAATTATTTTATTTTATTATGTGTTTACTCAATCTAATATTGTTCATCACGTCACTATAGTGATGTCACGACTCACATGCCTACGCCAATTTTCATAGGTTTAAACTTTGACTTTGTAGAAGAAAAAAATTTAAGTATAGTTTTTAAGTTTCTTAATTACAAGATGATATATGAAAGTTCTTTATAATTCACTACTATGTGATGATTTTGTCATTTTTTAAAATTTTTTATATATATTACTTTCGTCATGGAATCTTATTATCTAAACTATTACAGAAATCCCCCAACTGCTCAACTTAATTTGTATTTTATTTATAATTTTCAAGAAAATATGTCATGATATTTTTTATATTTAAATTGCTAAAATACCATTTAAATTCATTTAATATAGAGCACATATATACGCTACAGCTTAAAGAAAAATTTGAAAGAAAAATAAACTCAAGTATGATGCGATTTTGATATATGACAAGATAGAGATCTGAGAAAAATTTGAACAAAACATAAAATGATAAACAAGATGCATACCCAATAATAATAATAGTCAAAGCATAATATTTTCATCGTCATTATTTTCATGGTCTACGTACAAATAGTATGCTGATTGTCCCAATGACTCGTACATTATTTTCGTGCGTTCCCATTTACATTTTCAATCTTTCCTTATTCAATATTCTTTTTCTTGATTATTTGTGGTCTTTTGCATTCCAACAGTCGTTATGCATAAATTAATGCAATGGCATCTCCAGTTGGACTACACTTTAAATTAATTGTCTAAAAATCCTACCCTCACAAAAACCAAAATCTACCTTTCTTCTTTAATTACATTGCCATGTTTAAATATTTATAACCAAACCCTCTCATCAAATTCAATTCAATTTCGTTACTAATATATATATATATATATATCATTCTTTCTTTCTGTTAGTTAATTAATATATATAATTTGGTTTCTTAATTAATTTGGCCTATCTTTATATGAAAAGAAGAAAAGATGTTCAAAATTCGAAAAAGGTTCTCAATACATATATATAGGTGTAGGACCACTGTGCTTTAATTCTTTTGGTCTTTATTTGTGACAACACATAAATATGTCAAGTAATTAGAGAGAATTCGTGAATTTCTTTGTTGGCTGCTACTTTTTTAGATGGTGGAGGACTAATCGTAAAGGCTCAAGGAAGAAAACGGGGTTTCAAATTTACTAAATCTGGTAAAAAACAAAATAACACCAACATAGGAAATAATACATATATTTCTAATTTAAAATGGCATATGTGAAATAAAAACTAATATTAAAATTTAACTTGAATTTTAATTTATATATATATAGAGAGAGAGAGAGAGAGAGTGGTGATATATTAGCATATTTCATTTTCAAGGATGTTTCCACATTGACCATTTACTTTTGATTCTGAAAACCGTGGGTCCCTTCCTCACTGGCAGTATAAATGCACTGACTAGCGAGTCACACGTATTTGGTTTCAAAACGGCATATGCGTTGACGCCGTGTACTCTATTGGTCGGAAGTCGGAACTCCCAAGCCATGAACATATCATTTATTTGTAGCTAAAATTAATTTTGTTCTCTTCTAATTTTAGACTTTTGTTAATCTATATATTGACTAAGGGTTTATTTATTAATTAGTAAAATTTTTAAATATTAAAAATTATTATTTTAATTAAATTTTTATAAGTTTTAAGTTATTAAATATATTTTTTTAATTTTATCTCTTATATTTATTAATTGATCTAATTTTTTTAAGTGCTCGTTAATTATATTTAAAATTTAAATAAAATTATTTTAATCAAAATGTAATTAAAATTTAAATAAAATCAAAACATTCAAAACTAATATTTAAAAATTAAAAATTAAGAAATTTAATTTTTGTCAAAAAATTATATAAAAATTAATTTAATAATTATTTAAGTCTTATTTAAATTATTTTGTTAGTTTAATTATATTTTAATATGAATAATTTTATAAGTTATATATATATATATATATATGTATGATATTTCGTAATGAAAAGAAATTACATTTTTTAAAAGCAATTATGAGGAGTACCTGTATTCAATAATTAATCAATAAAGTAACCACGTGGCCTTTTTACAAATAGAAGTCAAAATTAGCATTTTGTGATTATTTCAACACACTTTAGTCCAAATAAAAATTTACTTGATTTATAATTGTAATTTACTTGCTGAAGAACATATATTTTCCCTATTAATTCTTCGACAGCACTGTCAATTTAAAGATAATCTTGGCAGCAGTAAAGCAAATTAGAATTAATTATTATACCAAAATCTAACGTCCATATAGAACATAATTTTGAAATAAAAAACAAAAAGAAAATGATAAAATAAGGAAAAAAATTATTTTACTCTTTAAAAAATATAATAACTTTTAATTTAATTTTTTATAAATTATTTGTATTAATTTAATTTTTTTAAAGATAAAAATTATTTTAATTTTATCATTTTATTTAAACTATATTCATATAAATTTTGCTTACTAATATAAGATTTATAGGTGATAGATAATTTATGTTATGTTAAAAAAATTTATGTTTATAGTTATCTAAATTAGCTTTAATTTTTAAATTTTTTTCAAATATAAAATTAATAAAAAATTTATATATATATAATTGAAGAATTTTAATTTATACCTTAATATTTTATTTTACATAAATTAATATGTAACATATAAAATAATTATATTATTAATTAAATTATACTTTAATATTAATTTAAATAAAAAATTTTAAATAAAAATAAAAATATTAAAAATATTTTTATTTTTAAAATTAAATTAATAAAAATAATTTATAAATAATTAAATTAAAAGTTAGAACGTGAAATACCAAACTAAAATTTTATTCGTACAACAATCTTAAGACTTGTTGTACCATACTAATAATGTAAGGGAATCATTGGCTAAGATGATTCCTCTTTATTTTCCAGAAGCGGACAAAAAATGGGCTCCCAACGGCTAAACACATGCGTTAAAAAATTAAATATAAAATTTAAATAAATCTCATCAATTTTAGATCACGTAAATTTTTTTTATAAAAATTAACATAAAATTTTTTAAATTTTTTAATTTATATAATTTTTTTTCATTATATTTATTTAAAATTATTACAAAATAGTGACACGTAAAAATATCAAACTATAAATTTATGTTCAAAGTAAAAAAACTTTTTTAAAATTTGTATTTTGTGTAAAAAAATTACATTAACTTTAAATATTATACCAATATATTAAAACCTTCATAAACACAAAAAATTATAAAAAAAAAACTTTTTTCAACTATCAAAATTGATTTGAACCACTCAATTAATCTAAACTTAACCTGTGTACCGTATCTTGGAATTTTGAATACAAAAGTTGAGAGTGTTTCTTGTACAAATTATAAAAATTGTGAGTTTTTAAATAGTCAAGAGTTATATTTATACATGACCCATATGGCTATAAATTCTATATAATTTAAAGAAACTATGTATTATAGGAAAGATACATAGAATAATGAATTACACTTATTTTATTTATTATTTTTTAGTTTAAAAAATTACATTCATTTTTCAAAAAAATTATTTTCAATCAATAAAAACATCTTTCTATATAGAATAAGATTATGATTTTATTTTTAACATAACATTAAATATCGTTAAATTGTAATAAACTTTAACAAAAAAAATTAATGTAATTTTAATTAAAGATAATTAACTAATTTTCTTATTTTGAAATGAATTATGATTTAATTTTATTGACAACAATTAATTAGAAATGAAATTTTTGTAATATTATATTACACCATATGATTACCTACATAACGTAATTTTTGAAATAAAAAATATATTAAATATAATTTTACCACAGATATAAGTGTAATTTATATATATATACATGTATGAATATATGTATTGTTACTTTTTATTTGGAAATTGAGAAATGGAGCAATTGATCACATTGGAGAAGCATTAAGAGAGCATCATATTGCATGATTGCATCCAACATATATATATATATATATATATAGTCAATTTTGTCGTTATCATGAATAATAGGTCCTGTATTTATCTCTTGTGACTTCACAATTATAAGAGCTCATCCATTTCGTGTATATTGGCTAGATAAGTGGATCAAAAAATGGAACAGCATATAGGTATACAATTACTTGTTCTATTGGAAAATATGGCATGCAGGAAATCAAGTCATGTGAAAGGGATACATAGTAAAATTTTTGAGGTACAAGAGAGATAAAGAAAAAAAAAAATTATTCTGAATAAATTAAGATTCAAATTTATTTTTTAGAGATAAATTTTGGTTCTCACTTTGAATTTAGATGTTGAGGTAACTTTCACGGAAATAATTTAGATAAACAATATTATGTTCTCTATGTATCTGTAATCTCTGTTATAATTAATACAAAAATTCATTTTAAAATAAAACAGAAATCTATGGATTGACCAAACGATTGTTGAATCAATTTGAGTTATCTATAAGCAATTTTGAATATAATGATTGAGATTTTTAAAATCCTTAGAACATATCAATGTGATACATGAAAAAAAAATTAAGTAATGATATGAAATGGTCGGTTTTTTTCTCTCTATCTTTTCGTTTATGTTTTAAAAAGTAAAATAAAAAATTTAAATAAACGAATAGAAAGATGAAAAACTCGCTTTCAAAGTGTTGCTCTAAAAAATTAATCACATATTCACATGAATATTTATAAAATTCTACAAACTTAAACATCCCGATGTATTGATTGAAAGACATCAATTAATTTATCTATCACAAGCTTTTTAAATATTCCAAAGGATCCAAACAAACGGTTATATATGTGGATATTGCTCGATAAAATAAATAGATAAATATTTGGTCATTTTCAAAGATAATGAGATTTCACATAATCATAGTATCTAAACTATTTTATTTCCTCTATGATTCAATCCATGGCATTAGCAATTTAGCATGACAAGACCCGTTTTTGAACTTGTAATTAGTAACATGAATATTAAGAATGGTAGAGATATGAGTACTCTAACTAATCAAAGACCCTTTTTCTTTTTTGTAAAGAATAACCAAAGACTTTATAATGAACTGAACTTTGGACACAATAAATAATCACATTATTATATAAAAATAGGCGAGAACTCTTGCTGGTTTCCAATTTCCAAGAACTAGCATTCATATATAATATATATACTCTATTACATACAATTTAGCTAAAGTATAACAATTATCTTATAAGAGAGATTTGAGTGAATGTTAGGTTATAACTAAATTGCGTAATACATAAATTAAGTGCAGTTAAATAAAAAAATTATATCTTAATTAATAATTATAATTTTTTATCTAATAATAAATATTCAATCGAACAATAATAGTTATTATCTAATAGATACAGATACAGGTGCCCCATGAGCCATATTGAATTATAGGGACGGAATGAAGTATTTGATTTGATAGAAAGCTTATGATCTAGTCGTGTGGTGGACTATGAAATGTGAACAAATAATTTAAGATTAAAGATAAAGGAAATTAAGAACGTGTACACACATGCCAGTAGGACCCAACGAGAAAGAGAGATTGAAGAAATTCACGAGAAGTCACCAGAAAGATCTACAGTCACAGTTCAAGGGCCCTTAGTTGAAGACCTTGATTTTCTAAGTCCATACTTGCTCTTTCTCCGAAGTCGTCCTGATCCTCATCGTACAAAACGTTTCTAAATTGCTGGTCAAATTTAATTCTGATGCATCAGCATCATCCATGTTTCTCGTGCCTGGGCCTTATGTTCTTAATTTTATCTTTTTCTCTCTTTTTTTTAAATTCCCATTTCTTTCATTTTCATTTTATATTGATGGCCGATGCATGATGACGATCATTCAGGAGCATTTAGCTAGTGTTACGTAATTGCAGCAGAATAGGTCAGTCAAATCAGTCGTGGTTGAGAGATCTTTTGGTTTTCCCCATCATCGATATATCAGATTTACTTTTCTCTAATATAGTGATTTATGGGGAACGTTAAATTTAAAGGCATGCTATAATTTTTTTAAAAAAGTTTTTTAATATAAAAATTGAAAGAATGAGAGATCAAACAACCTCTCAATCTCTCTTGTATCTTTGCATCTCTAAATTTAATTATTCAAAATATTTTAAAGACCTTGTTTCTTGCATAAAATGTTCAAATTTGCATTCATAGAAACATAAAATGGGAAATATAAGATTTAGTGTCCATTTAAAAGTTATTTTTAAAATATATATATATATATAATGTATCTTAAAAAGACACAAAATCATCAAAAGATACTTTAAATATTAATTTTAATAACAAATAAAATATAAAAAATAAATATTTTTATTAGTAACCTCTACATTAATATATAAAAATAATATTAATATAAATTTTTTATTATAATCTTTAAAAATATTTTTAAAAGAAAAAAATTACATTCAAACTGGTAATCTCTGTCTCAATCTTCAAAGTTTCTTTCTTTTCTGTCATCTCTTTTATTTGTCGTACCGTGAGGAAGCGTTTCATGGCTTGAATTATTAATAGGTTAGGTGTCCAAATGTAAGGTCAAGATCGTCAACCATATGTATGGATAATATGCAAATATGCTAAGATATTTATTTTTTTTCCAAAAAACTTCAACAGAGAAGTTGTTGACTAGCTTGTTGGTACACATATATATAATCATGAAAAAAAAAACCCAAAAATTATATAATCATGAATTAATTGAATGCATCTTGCTCAAATTTGCTAATTTTTGTACAACCAATTATAAAGAGGTTCTAATTGATTATATAGATAAATTTTATGAAAATGGATCAAAATTAAATACAAACTCCTTTCATGGAAGTGGGATTTAAATGACTTCAAAAGTAAGGGAACTTCGTGTAATTAACTTGAAAGTGGAATAAATTTGAAATGAACAAGAATATATATTACAATCAATTTTCAAATTAAGCTCCTAATAATGTCTATACTTTCCTTTATTGGTAAAATTATTTTTTTTGTTTAATACTTTACTTTGTTGGTTAATTCATACAAATCTTTTTTTAATAAATAAACCCCATATCATTGTATAGTTGATAATTGAAATTCAGGTAAAGCTTTGTATGTATTTACAGAAAGGAAGGGAAGGTTGTTTTTGAGAGTTATTAAAGGTAGCTATCATTGGTTTTGAGTTTTGACCCACCCAATTAATTAACGCACGTGTCGGTATTTTTAATATTATTATTATTTTGATTTTGAAAAGCATCGAATGAAATCAAAATTAGAAAAACACGTTGGTCCTTCATTTGAAGTTGGGAGTTTGAAGGAAGGTGCTTCCTCTTAGATTCCTGGAAGATAACATGGGAGCGGGTGGCGGCTGTTCTTAATTACAAATACTGAATTACGACGTCGTTAACAGAGTAGAGTGGATCTTGTGAGAAGGACCTTTTAGTTGATATCGTCATAGTCATACAAAAAACAAAATTAAAAAAAACTTCAATTTTGAATTTTACAAATAAAACATGAAACACGTTTTGCTTTTGTAAGCGCGTACTACATATATGTTGAATCATTGAAAAGCAGATGGTCAGAGTGGGAAGGACGTACAAAGCATCCTCACTCTCTCTCTCTCATCTTTGTCTCCTGAACTCCTCCAAGACGAAAAAATGGTGAGAACGCCTTCGTTTGACAAAAGTGGACTGAAAAAAGGAACATGGACGCCGGAGGAAGACAGGAAGCTAATTGCTTATGTTACTAGATATGGCTGCTGGAATTGGCGCCAACTTCCCAGGTTTGCAGGTAATATAATTAAATTCATGATCGATCTCGAATTAAATAATCAATTAATGTGGTTGTATTGTTGTAACCTGTAATTAATATAATTTCATGACAATGATTTGGATTTTAGGTCTGGCAAGGTGTGGAAAGAGTTGTAGACTGAGGTGGATGAATTATCTGAGGCCCAACATCAAAAGAGGGAACTACACTCCAGAAGAGGAAGAGATTATTATTCAAATGCACAAAAAACTGGGCAATAGGTATACAAGATTACTGAATTAATGGAGGAGCTATGTTAATTAATACCAACACATATACATTAATTAACTTGATGAGTACTGCTTAATTGCAGATGGTCTGAGATAGCAGCTCATTTACCGGGAAGAACAGATAACGAAATAAAGAACCACTGGCACACTACTCTCAAGAAACGCTTTGATCCACGCAACAACTCATCATCATCGTCGTCCTCGTCATCATCCAAAAAGTCAAAGGATACCTCCAGGTCATCATCACCCCCTTCATCGTCATCATCTTTTGGAATCCTTGATTCGACTCCATTGTCCCCTCAGTCATTTTCTAGCTCCATGGCCACATCTGCTGCTACAAATACTACCATTACTCACCAAAACTCAACGATGGATCTGGATTACGACTTTCCTTTTCTGGATGAGCCTTTGACCCGAGATTTCTGGGACGACCTAATTGTTGATGGCATCTCTTACGTCCCAACTCAAACCACAACGCCAGTCAGTGCTGCTACTTCTCAAACTCTCGCACCATCTACTACTACCACTACTCACGTCACGGACACGTGTGCATCTTCTTTTAACACATCGTCCACACGAATGGATTTGGCTGTGGAGGATGAGTTTGGATTTCTGGGTCCACTCTCGGAGGTAGCATTTGACAATTTTGTTATGGAGCCACAATTGCTTGCCATGTCCCACCTTCCATCACAGTCACAAACACCATTGGTCACTGAATTTGAATATCTTTGTCCACTCTATGATTTAGATCTTTGGAGTCAAACTAATTTGTTTGTTTGAGGGAACATAATTAGCTTATTCTAATGCGAAAAAAAGACTGCGTCAGGGAATCCATCATACCGTATATATAATGCTACTTGTACACCACTTGCTCCACAACTAGTCACCATTACAAAAAATAAACAGATATATATATATATATATATATATATATATATATATATATATATATATAAGGGTAACAAGTTGCGAGCTTAGGTGTTATATGTAATATATTACCACTTAATAGTACTTGATTAGTTATCTTTACTTTTGAGTTGTCATCAGTTATAATGAGCTGCGTTTTCTATTCTTTTTTTCAGCTGACTATATATATTTGACTAGCAATGTTAAAATAGGTACACACTAAATGCTTCCAGACAGGTTGGCCTCTTTATTTAACAGGTGTTTGGCAAGTTTAAGTTCAACCATTTTAATTTGTGGGCCTTTTTTAAAATATTTTAAAATTATTTTTTAATACAAATAAAAGATAATATTATTAATTTATTGATAAAATTGATGTCTAAATTAATATATTTAATTTAAAAATTAGTATTATCGATCACTTAAATAAATTTTTTATTTACGTTGTAAAAATAAAATAACAACATGAGTAATACATAAAATATCCAATTTGTTTATGCCCGTTTTAAGCGGGTCAATTATTTTCTCCCCAAAAACACACCTATTTAAATGATTATACAAGCCGACGATCATGCCTTATTTTGATAATACTTTTTAACTCTGGTTCTAAGAGTTTGTAACCGGTTACAAAGCACATATACACTATTTTAGTAGTGTGTTGACATGTCGAACACCTAAAGTCAAAAAATTATGTATTTGTCTCATTATTCAACTTAAAATTAAAAAAAAAATTAAAGGAGGCAAAAAATAGCATGCATTTTTTTAAAACCAAAGATCCAATCTCATTTTCTCCCCACTTCCATATTTTTTTCCACTAATCGCTCTTCCTTAGCATTCAACTTTACTTGATCCGTTGTATTCTCTCCTGTCAACTCTTTGCCGGTAACATTCTTCAGGAAGAATCATACTTACTCTCTATCACTTTCTCTTCTAGGCCTGAATATTGCTCTCATCTTCAAAACATAAAAAATAAAAATGAAAAGACTGACGTAGGTATTGCTCTCATCTTCCCTGATTTAATTTATCTTATTATTCTGCCTCCCTCTCATGAGTGTGAATCTGGAACTTTTCCCTCTTCTTCAAAATTCATTTTGTACTCTTGTATTTGATTTATCATGTGGATGAATGTCTTTCATATTAGCATCTCTAGCTACCCTAAATGAGCCTTTTATGTTCTTGAAATAATATATTTGTACTCCAACGAATAATTAATTGTCTCTACTGGTCGACCTTAGTATAATAAAGTGTGCTTGAATTTGCTCAACTCTAATGTCCAATCTTGAACCAAACTAGATTACCTAATTAGTCATGGGTATGACGTAGTTTCTTCACCAAGAACCAGAAACCTTTACAATGAGTGAGGCTCAAAACTTTCCAACTTTTAAGTATATCAACTCATAGCTTTTACAACCTCAACAGTTTGGGTCCTGAACAAACACCTAGAGTACACATAGAAATTGAGATGAAGTTGAGCTCACTTGACAAAAATTTTAGTTTGCCACATCATTTCTATATTAATCAATAAGATTTAATTTTTCTTATTTTATATATTATGTGAACCCTTTAGGAAAAGTTAAAAGGATTTGTTGAATATTATTGGATAATATATATGTATCTAACAATTTCTCAAAAATTTGTTCATGTATTTGATGAATAAAAGAGAAATTGTTTTATTTCTTTTTGCTTAATTGTGTCTTTGAAAAGTGCTTTCTATTATTTCATTGGAAAAAGTTTTTCGGTGTTTCAATTGGGTTGTAATTTTTCTCTTCACACAATTGTTTGGCTTGGGCCAAATATTGGTGTTTGAATATAATAAGACCAATATGTGATTTTCAATCCAAATATTGAAGTATCACACTTCAGTTCAAAATCATTTTAGGCCAAGGCTACGGTGGCGGTCCATTCCAACATATTAAACCTACCACATAAAATTATTTTGTAATTAGTGACGAGTAGGGTTGAACCTACAAGGACTAGTGACAATTTAATTCTCTTAACTTAAATAAACAAATGAAAAGAAATATTTGAGATTTAAAGATGAAATTAATTAAAAATGAGATAATTAAATAGGAAAAAATAGATAATAAGAAAATCGATTTTAAGCAGCATCTAACCAAGGTATAATCTCAGTTTTGATTTCTTCAATTTATCATTGATTCAAAGATAGATCAATCTTTCAATTAATAAATTAGTTATGATTATTAACAAGCTTTAACAATCCATCTTTCTCTGTTTATTCGTTAATAAAAATAGACTCTTTGATAATCTCTGATCAATAAAAAATCTTAAATAAGCTCTTAAAATTTAATTTATTGAACATTGTAAACTCTAAAAAGACTACTAATTCTAGCCAATAAACACACGAGCTTAGTTTATTTAGACTAGATCATACATCCACATAACAAAAGTAAAATTCCTTGTATTGAACTTTGTTAATTTACCACAAAATATTGAAATAATCAAACAATTACGGATTCAATTATCTCAATTGGCAGTATACTGTTTGAATGAAAGAATAATGAGCCCTATTGAATCTAACAAACAAGCAATAATGCTGATTAAACATGGAGAATGCATAAATATTAAAGAACGAAAGAGAATAAGAAAGTAATTAGATCTCAAAATTGAAAGAAATCAAACTTTGATTAACCTTGATTAGGTAAAAGAAATTTAGCTACACATAATTATCAGTATAAAGACAAAACAAATCAATTAAGGAGAATTCATAAATGAAAATGTAAAAAAAAGCATGGATGCAGCCTCTAGCTTGAGCTTTCTCTCTCTAGATTCAAACTCTCTCTCCATCTCGTGTCTCTCCCTATCCAAGAAGAAGTCTCTCTCCGTCCAAGACTAGGGTATTTATAAAAGAATGCTAGCCATCTTCAAAAAGGATCCTCAGCCAAGAAGGATTCTATAATTTTTCAAAAGAGAGGATAAGATAAGAGATAAGTCAAGATAAGAAAAGATAAGTTAAAATAAAATAAGTCCAAAAATGATGAATGGTCGAGAGGAATGATAAGGTTTTCAAAAGAGATCATGATAAGTCAAAATCTCTTCAAATATGATGATGTTTTTATAAAGATGATAAACTTATAATAGATGATCATCTTAAGATGATAAGCTTATTTTTATTTTACTTATTTATTTTATTTTTATTATATATATATTTTAGTTGTAAAACTTCTGAAAAATAAGGCATGCTCACTTTTTATTTTCCTGCATTGGTAAAAATTATAAAAGTAAAAGGAAAAATGTGCTAAGTTACCAAAATTGCATTAAATTATAAATTTTATTTAAAAACTACTAATATCTAATTAAAAAAATCAAAATAAACAATAAAAGGGAGTATAAAACTATCAAATAATTGCACCTAACAAATTCTCCCACACTTAGCTCATGCTTGTCCTCAAGCATGTATCAAGCATAAAACACTTTCCAAGTAAAACTTAACCAGCTAATTTTCACAAAGCATAATTCCAAGTTAGCAAATAGAACAAAGAACACTTAATCTACTTTCCATAGTGCAGCAAACCTTGAAACCAAACAAGCATTACTCAAGAGAAAAGAGAAAATGTCGTACAAGCATATTGGCATGTCAGATAGTTAAGCTTGATACTAAGGACATTTGGAGAGTTTACCAAGATTTCAACACATAGCAAATTCCAAATAGACATAGAGCCTAAAAGAATCCAACAACCTGAAAGAAAATATATTATTCCACATTTCCAATTCCCTTTACCTTTTTCTTTCTCTTTTTTTTGGTCAAAGAAAATTATAAACAAAGCTTTTTGACGCGAAAGAGTATACTTTTTGGTACACAATCTTGATTACTCAACTCAGTTACAACATTTCTCATTTCATAGCACTTTTAACTCTTACTTAGAGTATCAAAAATCTTTTGAAGCGAATGTAAATATTGGTGATACCTACACCTAGTTACTCAATAATTCACAACTCTAAGCGGCTACTAGCACTGCTCGTAATCCTTTGTGAATTAGAGGAGTAGGAAAATTATTATTATTATTTATATATATATTTTTTCATTATGTAAAAAGAGAAAAGAAAGTGAGATAACAAACTTTCTAACCAATTACAAATTCTTGGACTGACAAAAGTGATGTAATTCACTTTGTCTTTGACATCTTAGTAAACTAAACAAAAATCCTAAAATGCAAGGCAATTCAATTAAGGTTAATCATGCAAAGTTTTTTTTTTCTCTTCTTAATTCTCAACTTAAACAAGTATACTTGGCAGAAACATGGTCATGCTGCAAGAAGGAAATAGAACTTAAATGTTCCAGTTCAATCCAGTGACTTGAAAGTATGACTTTTGCTTAAAAAATAACAATTTAAGAACTATGCTTCTGTAATCCAAAGATGTGTAAGTGGAGGAAATTTGATCCTAAGATTAGAGACTAACCTAAACTAAAACTATATTCTACCAAAAATTAAAAAATTGAAATTTTTTTATTTTTCAAGATTTATTCTGAATGTATCATCCACAATTAAAGAAAAAATTCAAAATTAAACTAAACTAAAAGTATTATCAGTAATCAAAAATCTAAAATTTTTTTAAAAAATTTTCTCAATTTTCCAAGATTTAGAAACTCATCCTCCCCCACACCTAAACACAACATTGTCTTCAATGCAAGCAGTTAGTACAAACATTAAGAACAAATAGATAAGAGCAAGGGAAAGGTGAAGCTTCCATGAATTGAATTCACTGGGCAGATGATTGTGTCATTGCACTCCCTTAAACTGAATGTGGAGCCTTTTCTGGAGCTGCGCAGAAAAAGCATCTTACCCAAAGAATTTATAAAACTAATAAATCCACCTTAAGGAAGAAGATGAAGGTACCCTATTAAGGCGTGGGCACGCTTTATTTTTAAAATGAAAACAAAAACAAATTAATTTTAAATGAAAAAATAATAAAAATAAAAGAAAAAAATGAACTAAGTGGTACTAAAGGGTGTTGCTTAAGGTATGGGCATGCCTTAAGTAACAAATATAACTCATCCTCAATCTGGTGGTTTTAGGACCATTTTGTTTGCTAATTCTGACTTCTTTAACATCTTTGCACTAATTTTTTTGGTTGCCACTTGCACTTTACTTACCCATCGGCTATCCGAAATTGAAAAATCAATATTAATATCTAACAACATTCAAAATTCTTTCTTAAACACTTCTACCATTGGAGAATTGAGGTGCCTTTGTGCTTTCTGAATTGGCATGTAATTATCTTCAATGAGAATTTTATGCATAAATGTAGTTGGGCTTAGGCCTTTAATATTGGTTATAGTCCATCCTATAGCTTCTTTGTATTCTCGGAGTGCTCTGATCAGTCTTTCTTCTTGCACTTGAGCTTTCAAGAATGCTTGTTTAATGTGCTTAAGAAGACATTTCAATTTTAACTATGATTCTTGCATCACAAATGGAAAATTTTTAGCATGAGATAAAGGTAAATCATGAGTTAAGGGATTACCAAGTTTAGGTTTCAAAGTTTTCAGCCCATGAACCACTTTTTCTAGCTCTATGGCACTGTAATAGTTTTCCTTAAGCTTCTCTAAACAACATTAGCTGATGGTTTCACCAAGCACAGTACTAAACTTGCCTTGCTGGTGTAATTCAAATGTCTCTTGCACTATAGGATTAACAATATCAACCCTATAAATTGAGGAAACTTCACTTGGATGCCTCTTAGCATTGAATTTCACAATTTTTTCGTCAAAATCCATGCTGAAAGTACCTTCATGAACATATATTTTTGTCCTAGCAATACTAAAAAATGGTCTTCCCAACAAGATATCTGACTGTTTTGCAAAATTATCAACCTCTATGTCTACCAAATAGAAGTTAATACGAAAGATTAAGTTGTCAACTTACACCAAAACATCTTCTAACACTCTTTTAGGATAAATCACAGACCTATCAGCTAATTGAATCACCATACTCGTCTCTTTGAGCTTTCTGACATTAAGAGTGGAATAAATAGAGAACAACATGACATTGATGGATGCCCCTAGGTCAGACATAGCTTTTTGGATACTAACATTCCCAATTTGGCAAGGAATGGTGAACATACCTTGATCTTTAAATTTGGGAGGCAGCTTCTTTTGGATTACGGCTAAGATAATTTTTCCCATATTAATTCTTTCATTGCCGGTCAATTTCTTTTTGTTAGTGTAGAGTTCTTTTAGAAGCTTGGCATACCTTAGTACTTGTTTAATTGCATATAGAAGAGGAATATTGACCTATACCTTTCTAAACATCTCTAGTATCTCTTTTTCTTCACTTTCCTTCTTTGATTTGGCAAATCTTTGCGAAAATGAAGGTCTAATCACTATGCCATTGTGTAAAATTTTCTTCTCATCTTTATAAATATTCTCAATTGATTTCTGCACAGTAACCTCATCCTCTGGTTTAATCTTAACATCTAAACTGCACTTACAGCTCACTTTCCTAGTTAGCTTTTCGAATTCCTTTCCACTACTCAAAGTAATGGCACTAACATTTTGCCTCAGATTTACCTCGGGTTGAGAAGGAAGCTTGTCTTGAATTCTAACTTGCTCACTGATGTGGCTAATTAGCTCATTTGGTTCTCTTAGTTCTAAATGCTTGAGTAAGTCTCATTCTGAAATTGTTGAGAGTTAGTAACAAGCGCCTTAACCATATCTTTAAGAGACATACCTTGTTGTTGAGGGGGTTGTTATAGAGGTCTTGCTTGAAAATTTTGGAAGTTTAATTATTTGGCTCCATAGCTAAAGTTTGGATGGTCCTTCTGTCTTGGATTGTATGTGTTAGAATATGGATCATATTTTCGTTGTGGTAGACCAGGAAATCCCCCAACTGTATTAGCTTGCTCTTGAGTGTTCGCTTGTAGGGTTGGGCACATGTCGATTGGATGATTAGGAGCAGCACATATCCCATAAGCTTTGATTTGTTGCATATTCCCAATAGCAATTTGTTACACAAGGGCAATTAAATTAGAAATTTACTCTTCAAGATTAGATACATTTACCTCATTCACTCTTCTGTAAGGTGGATCTTGTCTAAAGCTAAATTTTTGTGATTTTACTGCCATGGTGGAAATCAATTCCTTAGCTGCTTGGGGTGTCTTATCAACAATAGCTCCTTCACTAGCTGCATCCATCATTCTTCTTTCTATTGGGAGTAGTCCCTCATAGAAATATTGGATGAGAAGTTGCTCTGAAATCCTATGTTATGGACATCTCGCACACAATTGCTTGAACCTCCCCTAATATTCATGTAGGACTTATGTATCCCTTTTCTTGATGCTACATATATCTCTTCTTATGCTAACAACTCTAGAAGTAGGAAATAATTTATCAAGAAATAACATTACCATCTCCGCCTATGTCTTTATTGATCTCGGAGGTAAATAAAATAGCCAATCTTTGGCTCTATCACCCAATGAGAATGGAAAAGCCCTCGGCTTGATGTTTTCTTTCGTCACTCCTTGCGATTTTAAACTTGAGCACACCACATAAAACTCCTTCAAATGCTTGTGTGGATCCTCTTTCTCAG
Organism: Senna siamea; assembly: GCA_031216115.1. Lineage (NCBI taxonomy): Eukaryota > Viridiplantae > Streptophyta > Magnoliopsida > Fabales > Fabaceae > Senna > Senna siamea. The sequence goes on from CM062356.1 coordinate 21,023,091, forward strand.
CACCTCAGAAAAAGTAGGCAATAAGTGAATCAGCCTAAATTTTATCTCAAATCCCACATTCAAATTTGGCTTTTCTATGCGAAGGGGCTGTTGAGTCAAATATGGTGTTCCCAACTCTCTCAATGTTCTCTCTTGAGCAACCATGGTTTCCTGTTGTTCAAAAGTTCTAGAAGGCTCACCAAAAGGATAAGTAAGATCAATTTTTGATTGCTCCTGTGGTTGAGAAGAAGAAGAAAAAGATGCTTGCTTCCTTTGTAACTTAGTCTCTTTCCTTATTCTCTTTGTTGTTTTCTCAATTTCTGGATCAAATTAGAGTATGCTTACACCTGAATTCCTGGGTATAAAAGAAGAAAAATAGTGGCACTAATCCCTAACAATAGCGCTAAAATTTGGTGGCTGTCAATTCCAACAAATTAAACCTACTACATAAAATTATTTTGTAATTAGTCATGAGTAGGGTCGAACCCACAAGGAATAGTGATAATTTAATTCTCTTAACCTAAATAAACAAATAAAAAGAAATATTTGAGATTTAAAGTTGAAATTATTTAAAAATGAGATAATTAAACAAGAAAAAATAGATAATAAGAAAATTAATTTTAAGCAGCACTCAGCCAAGGTACAATCTCAGTTTTGATTTCTTCAATTTATCATTAATTCAAAGATAGCTTAATTATTCAATTAATAAATTAGTTATGGTTGTTAAGAAGCTCTAACAACCTCTCTTTCTCTATTTATTCGTTAACAAAAATAGGCTCTTTGATTAATCCATGATCAATAAAAAATCTTAAACAAGATATTACGATTTAGTTTATTGAATGTTGTAAACTCCAAAAAGACTATAAATTCTAGGCAATAAACACAAAAACTTGGTTTATTTAGACTATATCATGCATCCATGTAACAAAAGTAGAATCCCTTGTATTGAACTTTGTTATTTTACCACAAGATATCGAAATAATCAAACAATTACAGATTCAATTATTTCAATTGGCAGTATATTGTTTGAATGAAAGAATAATAGGCTCTATTGAATCTAACAAACAAGCAATAATGATGATTAAACATAGAGAATGCATAAATATTAAAGAACGAAAGAGAATAAGAAAGTAAATAGATCTCAAAATTGAAAGAAATCAAACTTTGATTAACCTTGATTAGGTAAAAGAAATTTAGCTATACATAATTATTAATATAGAGACAAAAAAAATCAAACAAGGAGAATTCATAAATGAAAATGGTAAAAAAGGCATGGATGCAGCCTCTGGCTTGAGCTTTCTCTCTCTAGATTCGAACTCTCTCTCCGTCTCGCATCTCTCTCTATCCAAGAAGAAGTCTCTCTCCGTCCAAGACTAGGGTATTTATAAAAGAATGTTAGTCATTTTCAAGAAGGATCCTCGACTAAGAAGGATTCTACGATTTTTCAAAAAAGAAGATAGGATAAGATAAGATAAAAGATAAGAAAAGATAAGAAAAGATGAGACAAGTTAAGATAAGATAAGTAAAAAAAATGATGAATGGTCCAGAGGGATGATGGGGTTTTCAAAAGAGATCATAATAAGTCAAAATTCTTTCAAATATGATGATGTTTCTAGAAAGATGATAAACTTTTAGATAGATGATAATCTTATTTTTATTTTTATTTATTTATTTTATTTTATTTTTATTATATATATATATTTAGTTGTAAAACTTTTAAAAAATAAGGCATGCTTACTTTTTATTTTCCTACATTGGTAAAAATTATAAAAGTAAAAGGAGAAATGTGCTAAGCTACCAAAATTGCATTAAATTATAAAATTTATTTAAAAAATACAATATTTAATTAAAAACATCAAAATAGACAAAAAAAAAAAGAGAGTATAAAACTATCAAATAATTGCACCGAACAGACTATTTTGAAAGAGTCCTTACAAAGAAATCCCATTTCCAAAGCAAATTTAGTCTATAATGGTTGACATTTATAAAACAAATTGTATTTTTTTTGGTAAAAATATATCAATATTATGAGCAATTGTTGATGGATTGGAGGCTAAGTGTGGGGTTGAATCATAATAGAGCCATGCTGTTTCATATTTGCATTACCTGTAATTAAGTATAAATAAATGTATTTTAACTAATTGTTGTGGCTTAGTTAAGTGAAACACATAATTCAACATGATAATATCCATACTCCATTAACTGATCGAGTGAGATGATCAAGTTCGCAACTTGTCCAATATCAACTATCTTTGTACCAAAACTATTATCACACACGTGACACCCATCCCTTTAACCGTGATTCCAAGCTACCACTTACAACTCCTCTCTAATCCTCCTTACACAGTCTGCTTATAAAAGTTGCCCCATCCAAGTATGATTCATTGGATCATTTTGCATACATACTGTTACTTTGACTCCTTAAAAGCTAACTTGATCTTCAGAGGCTTCATTATAGGAGGCTCATTCCTCCTCTCTAATCCTCCTTACACAGGTTGTTTAGGGTTGAAGTTCACAACAAATGGTACTAGAGCTAGAGTCACTAGTCCAATTTTTAACAAAGACAATTATATTGTTGAGGAGGAGATTGTTCGCAAACTATAAATAATTCGCATTGTTTGATTTAGGGATAATCACTCAATCCAACAATTCATTTAAATATTATTACTTACCCATTATATTTATTTTTAATCTTTAAAATGTAACAATTTGCTTTATTAAACATACAACTATATATATCACAAAAGAGAAATCATTTGTTAATTTTAATGAAGAAATTATTCACGTGTTTAATATAAGTTAGTTTTGAGACTTTGAAAGTTGACTTCTACGTTTATACCATATGTTTTGAAGAATAAAAGGAATATTTTTTTTTTATGTCAACCAGTAGTGATTTCACTTTAGAAAAGAAACGTTTTTCACAAATTAAAAATATATTGGTACACAATAAATTTCGAAATCCCACAAATTCATTTCCCTTAGTCATGTAACTATTAAAAATTAAAATTAAAAAATTATTTACTATTTAATTTGTTGTGATATAGATTAGCAGTGAAAAATATCATATTTTAAAATAAAATTATTTATGGTAATTAGACTAAAATTTTTTAAAATGATGTGGTTGAAACTTGAAAGAAACTGAAAACATATAAAATTCTGAATGCAAAATCAATATAATAATTACTTCTACTAAAATGGTTGGATCAACAAAATTAACTTCTTACAATAAAATATTAAGTATTATAAAAGTTTTAATTTTTATATTGATGTCAATTGATTCTTTTTAAATTCTATCCATTTCTTGAGAAAAAAGCCATTAACTATAATTTAACATATTTTGACCAGAAATTTTTTTATATTTATTATTTATATAAGTTAAAAAATATTAAATATATATTTAATCAATTTGATTCAAAAAAATAAATAATAAATAGTTTTTAAAATATATTTTCTAAAAATTTATATACTAATAGTTTGGCCCTATAAACTAAAAAAATATTTATTATAATTTAAAAGATTAAAATTAAGTAATATATAATTATTTAATATTTTATTTTAATTATATATGTTTTTCATATATTTTTAAACTTAGATTATATTTTTTATATATATTAATATACTATTTTAATGAAAAAAGATTAAAATAATATATAATAAGCCAGTAAAATCTGTTGAAATTGATCATTAATTTATATATGAATTAATATATAAAATATAATTTATTTTTATTCTTTAATTTACTTACGTATAAATTAATACGTAAAATAATAATTTTAATAAATTTCACAAAATTTTACTTTACAGGATTGAATTTCATAGATAACATATAATATGTAAAGTGAAAGCAAATTATTTCTGGTTCACGTTCACATGGGGGCCAGGGTTAAAGAATAAATAGAGACAGGTCTTTATTTTTGTATTAGTTGTTGACTGACTTTTCAGGCGATGATGACATCATTACATGTGACGTCAAATGCTTTCGAACTTACGGTTAATGTCATCCAATGTTTATTTTATTTTATTTTTGATGAAGAATCTAGATACAAGACAAACAATAGTTGTTTTTTTGGGCAAGTGTAATGTATTGTCTCCGTATAAAATTAAAATTTAAAAAATCCATTTACTCTCGTTTTCTTCCTTCTCTTTTTCTTTTAAATTTACTAATAATTCATAAAATTTAGCTAATTATTAGATATTTTTATTTTAAAAATTATTTTTTATTGTTTTAAAAATTTTATAATATTATGAAACAAGATTAACCTTTTAAAAAATATGTATTCTTTTTTTGTTATTAAAATCGTATTTTAGAATTTTATCGCAAACTTAATCATTTAATGTTATATTTAAAATAAATTTTTAATGTACAAAAAGTAATTTTTAACGACAAAAAGCTGAATATAAAATTTTTTTTATCAGAATATACTTTTTTTTTAGCCTCAGGAGGCTACAGTGGACATCGGAGTAAGAATCATCATTATAGGTATGAAAATGATATTATAATTTTTGTACTTGAGTAGGTATATTATATTTGTATTGGTAAAATTTTTTAATACTTAAATTTAGATTTATTTATCAAAAAAAAATTTAAATAATTATTTTTAAAATAAACATAAATTTTTACATATAAATTTATAAAAATATATATAAAAATTACATAAATTATATTATATAAATTTTAAATATATATTAAATATAAAATTTTAACAAATTTATCATTATAAAATTATTAAATATAATAATTTATAAATTTATATTAAATTAAATTATTTTATTGATAAAATTAAAATAAATAATATAATTTACATATATTTTTTTAATATAATAAATTAAATATATAGATAATAATTGAGTTCGAATAGAATATCATCTTTTTTAGACTTAAATATGTTCCTGTAATATTTAGATAATAATTGAGTTCGAATAGAATATCATCTTTTTTAAACTTGAATATGTTTCTGTAATATCTAGAAAATAATTGAGATTAACTTTTTTTTAAAAGTAAATTATTTTTTTTAGAGACTTTAAAATTACATTCTCTTTTTCTTTATTTTAAAAAATTAAACTCTCATTTTGTCTATTTAAAAAATTACATTCTTTTCCCTTTGAAAAATAAAAAAACTTAAAATTTTATGAAATTTGACTAAACTATCATTATATTTATTATTTATATAATTAAATATATATTTTAAAAATATAAAAAATATTAACTTAAAATAAAATATATTTATTATTTTTAACTCAAAATAAATAATAATAAAATATTATAATTTTTAAAAATATATTTGATAAAAGATTATAATATTTTTACAAAGTAAATAATATTATTAAAATACTGTTAAAACGGGTAAAATTATAAATTTTTATTATTTGAGATTTTTTTTTTCTTTGAATGATACCGAATAAGTTGTTGCAATATATATATTTATGTAAGGTGGGAATCTAATTTTTATAGCAGTTGCAAGTACAGTAAATCTTAAAAAGAAGAAAGAGGACGAACTCTTAATAGATGGATTTTATTTGGTTTTCTGATTTAGGGTTGTTTAGATTGCTTTTGGAGGGGGTCAAAAGTGTTTATGTAAGAAAAAAATTTATTTTAAAATTTTAAATTGTTTGAAAAAATTTTAAAAGTACTTTTAGTTTTTCACTTTAGAGTAGAAATTATATTTTAGAATTTCTTTTTCAAGTAGAAGTTAAAAATTAAATATTTTAAGATAAAATTATCTTTATTAAAATTTCATATTTACTTCTTTATTTACTTATTATTTTTTTATGTGATTATATCGTAATTTTATTTTTTATATTTTATTTAATTAATAAAGTAATTTATATAATAATAAACTAATTAATAATTTATGTTTTATTTAATTAATGAAAATTAATAATAATAAATATTTATTTATTTAAATAATATTAATAATAATCTAATATGTAAACATATATTTTTTTGATAATTTGACAAAAAAAAACACGCATGGAAGAAGTGACCAATGGATAAGGGTTTAAGATTTAGGGCGAAGCTGTCGAGTACTTTTTAATTAAATTTTTTACATACAAACTGCTACTTCTTGTTCACAATACTTTTTTTAAAAATTCTATTTAATAAGATGTTATTTGAAAAAGAAAAAAAACTGATTTTACACACAATCCCCAACAGATTTGTGACTGTGCAAATTAGAAAAAAGGGAAGTTGAAATTATAGAAGTAATATTATTTCTAATTTCTTTTAAAATTTTTAAAGTTAAAAAATAATAATTTTTTTAAAAATTAAAAAAATAAATAAAATAAAATAACGAATCTAATTTAATAAGAAATTAATTTAAATAAATTAAAAATTAAATATTTTTAATTTAAAAAATGTATTATTTCTTTACTTTAAAAAATCCGTACTTTTCTAATAATATCTTAAAAATTTTGAAGATATTTTGTAATTAGTGTTTCCACCCTGTAATTAAGGGAACTTGTCCTTAGACTCCGTCAATAGACGGAAGAAGTCGTAAAGAATACCTTAGAATGTGAAAATATAGCATCGCGTAGCTATTCTCTATCGTTAATTAAAAAAATAAAAGTAATCAAATCATTTTCTACGAAAAAAGTTGTGTTCCAATCTCCTTGACACGTATAGCTTTTCGCTTTAAGACATTCACAACTCTGTCTGCTACGACGACGACTTTACCTTTTTAGTGCTTATAAGTATATATTAGTCTTCGCTTCAGACTCATTCCGTGGTCATTTTTTATTTGCTAGAACTTTCCCCTAAAGCTCCTTTTAAATTTCATTTTGAAATATTATTGATAAGCAATTATATGCTCCAGCCCTTCATCACTTTCTTTCACTTCATTTTTCTTTTGGAATTGAATAAAGAACTAATTCCGCATATATAAATTGCATAAAAGCAGAGAAAATCTGCATTTTTTTGTTGCTTTGATTCATCGTGTTATGATTAATTAAGCTTTGTCTCAAACGAAGATTGAGTTAGCTAGATGGTGAGAACTCCTTTCTACGACAAAGATGGAGTTAAGAAAGGTGCTTGGAGTAGAGAAGAGGATGACATACTAAGAGATTATATTCTGAGATATGGCCATAGCAACTGGCGTCAACTCCCCAAGTCTGCAGGTATATATATATGCGCGTGTGTGTGTGTGTGTGTTTATATATTATTAATTTCTCTCAATTCCATGGTATATATATGGCTATGATTCTTAATTACAGGTTTAGAAAGATGTGGGAAAAGTTGCAGACTTCGGTGGATGAACTACCTGCGGCCAAATCTAAAACATGGGAACTACACCAAAGAGGAAGGAGAATTGATCATGAAATTGCACCAAAAACACGGGAACAAGTACATATATATTTCTCTCAACCACTTGTGCAGAATCCTATAATTCCTAGCATGTTTTTGAGTGACATAGTCATAATAATGTTTTCACAGATGGTCACTGATTGCTGAAAAACTACCAGGACGAACCGACAATGATATAAAGAACTATTGGCATAGCCACCTAAAGAAGAGGCTAAAGCGCAATGAGAGTAATTATAAAGGTGAGTTGAAATCGGAGGCAAGTGAACATAGAGAGTGCGGAAGGCAGAGTGGTGATAATGAGTCAGATTACTGTGACCATATATTGGAAAGCTCATTGGCATTGCCCATTTCTGCAGCCTTTAACTCCAATTCAAATGATGCAGAAGCAAACATCACGTGGTGCAGAGAAGAGGACAAAAGTACTATTTTTTCTTGGGAAACATTGCAAGAATTAAGTAGCGACGACTTTTGGAGTAGACCATTTTTGGTAGAAAATAGTTCTAGTTTTGACTACACTAGTGACCCAAGTTTTTCATTCCCCTGCGAGGCTACAGATTTGAGTGACCTACGAGGTATTCTAGATTGGTAAATAAATTCTTCAATTTTTGAAACAAATTAAATTGTTATTTGTTAGTTGTTACCGTATATATATCTTGACTTTTAGGACTGCCTCTGGGTCTTCTCGTCTTAGCCATGGGTTAGGGAAGCTAAGTCATCTGCATAATATTCTGGAAATTAGTAAATTAGTGTGAACTGGACTCCGCAGTGTGTGCACAGCCAATACTATATAAATATAAATATACTAAAGCAACTTGCGCACACACACACACACACACACACACATATATAGTGGTTGTTTGTTTCTTTTCATTTTCAAAAGGGAAAATAATAGTATATGCGATTTTTTTTTTAAAAGTTAAAGATGTTCGATTAATTCCACGGTGAAGTTCCATTTACGTACCCATATATTAATTATTTAATATTAAACGGGATCTCTTTTAATTTTGATTGAAATTAAATTAAATTCCAAGTAAAGTTACCACATAATGGATGGCAAAGACAGAACAAAATGCAGAGATTTCCAACTTGATAAACACTCAAACCTTTTATGGTCTCCAGAGAGAATTGATTTTTTGTTTCATCTTCTTTTTTGTGCCCAGTATCACTCTTTAATTTGATAAACATTTTAGAAGAACGAAACTCACTTGACTTTCTGTTTGCCCAAAGCTTTTTAGTACGTAGGGATAAGTTTCTTATTCTTCTATTTTGTTTTCAAAAATTGTGTGGTGCCCTAAGCTTTTTTAGATGATGAAGTACTTCTCAATAATAATAGAAACATCTTGTTAGTTGTTAGAGTAAAAAAGAAGTAGAATATTAAAGCTTCTTCTGAAAATTAACATTAATTGTTCTATTTTAAATTTGTCTTAGCTAAATTATTTATTTATTTTGTTTGTTATGAATTAATTTAGAGCTTAAACTTCCCAAACTGAAAAAGATACTCTAAAATATTTTATAAGTAAAATTTGTGAAATAAAAGAGAGATAAATTTTTTTTTTTAAAAAATATAAATAAAGAACTCATCTTACAAAAATTAAGACTTAAATTTTTTTTTCTTCCTATATCTTTTCTACTTCACCAGCTTTACTTTTCTCTCTTTATAAAAGGATCCTAATATATTACAAGAGTTGGTCTAACCTATTTAATAAATGAGTTGGCCTTAAAAATCTAAGCTTGCTCAATTTTGGTATAGGCTAATTAGGTTAATCTACTGTAATATTTTAAAAATTAGACTTGTTGTCAAATCATAAAATTTGTTAAGTTATATGGTGATATATTTTATTAATAATCGAGTCAAATGATATCATAAATAAATAATAATAATTAAATATTTTTAATGTCAATAAATATAATAGATAATTTGTGTAAAACACAATTATATATGTGAAAATAACATTGATTCAAATTATAATAATAACTTAAGCATTCGTATTATTTACAGACTATATTAGTTGCTCCAAAATTATGTAAGATTATAAATTCTTAAATTCACAATACATATATATAGCATAATCAATATTTCAAACTCATATCAGTCTTTAGGGGCAAACTAGACTATAAAACCAATTAGTTGTCAGTTGAATTGATCATTCAAATTTTCTGATCTCAAACAAGTTATTAAATAAATACAAGATAATTAAATTTGTTATGATAAAAATAATATGTCTATATTAATGCATTTATTTTAAAAATTAGTACTATATTCACTTTAATTTAATTGCTTTAATAAAAATTAATTAATTAATTTTTTATATGATAAGTGTAAAATATTGTTATAATATATAAAATTATTATAAATTTACAATTTTATATTTATTTTAAACTAATTAGTATTAATTTATATATTTTTAGTTTTTAGATAATGCTGTTATTTTTTTAGATGAGAGAATCGACATTAATAAATGGGTCAACTAATTTAAGTTTATTTTTACATGTATAACATTGTGAGATTAAATTAACTTAACATTACATGTGCTTTTATGTCCTGACTTTGTTTGGCTCTCTTGGGTCACGGTTTTATGTAAGAGCTGGTTTTCTTCCATTCTACTTGACCCATTCCAATCTCAAAGTTAAGCCGAATCTCAAGATCGAGGAGCATAGTCCAAGTATTTCAAATCAAATCTCTCGCAACCACAAAAATTTAAATTATTAATAAGTGGTTGTTTTAATGCACTAAATATATATAAAGCTTATCTCTTGTTACTAAAGGACTATATCATCTCAACGCATTTATTTGGATTCACTTTCTTCACTCCTTCTACATAAGATTGTTAAACCTTACATATGCTATTAAACTCATGGTTTTCCTTTTATATTTATCTCTCAATCAACAATACTCTTGGGTCAAAAAGACACACTATTTCTTTTCCTTTTCCTTTTTTTTTTTTTGGGGGTTTTTGGTCCATCCTCTGGATACAGACCGTGCGTCATGAACCACACCCATGGACCTGGACTAGGTACTGATTAGCCATCAAAATTACTCTGTGCTTCATCCTATATATTATTATTCTACTCCACAATTGTTTATATATACTTTTTTCATGTAAAGAAATTATAACCCAACATGAACATAACATTAGTCTCAATTCCCTCCTCACCGCGTCCGGATCCTCTGCTTGGCGCCTGCTTGGCTCTTTTAGCGGCGGTTTTTTCCGTTGCTAAAGTTTCTTGCAACAAAATTATTGCCACTATAAATCAATTATTTAAACAAAAGTTATAGCAACAATAATATTCGTTGCAATAATATTAAAACATACTTTAACAACGGATAAAACCGCCGCTAAAAACCCCAATTTACCTACACGACACATAGGTGGCTACTTTATTTGCTACCCTGCTGGTATTAAACACATTGGATTAAAACATACATAAAAACAATATCATATGATAAAAGGTCAAAAAACTTCTCATATAATTACTACACACGAAGCTAAAATGCTGGTTAGCTAGGACATAGATCAGTAGCCCAATCTGCTATAAATACAAAATCCATATTTGTGATCTTTAACATGAGTTCCAAGAATTATCTAGTTATAACTCCTCCATTAATTAAAATCTTTGAGCATTAGAGTGTTTTATTTATATAGGAATAGGTTGTTTTTGGTGTATGAGGAAATGGAAACCACTAGCTTCGTAGCTAAGTGTTAGCTTATGCCTGATAAAAAGAGACAGTGCGCCACCCACGCATTTAATTTTTAATTGGATTTAAGGCAACGTACGAAGCTCGCAGCTGTAAAGCTCTGTGGGGTGTTTTCTCTTTGATTAAGCTCACCGTACCACTTTGCTCACTAATGAAGACAAAGGAACCACAGTACACCCATCTCATATTTATGAAGTTTGGAAGCCTATCATTGTGACCACTTCCTATAATTGCTATCTTCCCTCTCTCGGAATTCATGTGACTTTGCGCACCCCACACAAACAGGTCTATTCCACCACTTTAATTGCCCTGCATGCATCTATACACTTACAGTACTTACTTCCCACTAACACACAACTCAAACCCAAATATCTACTTCATCCATCCCTTATCTCCATCTCTTTCTTTCTTTCTTTCTTGCATGCTTCTCACCCAGTACTATTTATTACATTCGTGTTCTTCTCAGCTGGCACTCCCATTTCTTTCCTACCCATTTGGCAATTAGGAGTAGGAATATTATTAATCATTGGTCCCACTTCAAACTGTTACTTACTCTCTCATCTGCTTCCTTCATATATATGCCACTTTGCTAAACTGCAAGCCTTTGTTAATTGCTCTACCACGTACTCCAATTTATTTGTCCAGCCTGTCCATAAACTAGTTTAGGCTGACTTAATTCTCACACCCCTCCTGTGTACTGTTTTCTTTAATTAAGCATTAGTCACGAGCTAAGGTCCAGAAATTATGAGCCACGCCTGCAGGGTTGGTTTTGGCTTTAATCATTCCTTTGTCCTTTTGGATGATTACAGAATTAAGGCATGAGTGCAACTTGTAGAATCTTCTTTATGTGTTTGATGTCTGTATTCTCTCTTTCACTTCACTTTGTGTTCAGTAAAACTTCAAATGAAAAACTTTATATGAGGCTTTACCAAATCCAAACGCACATTATCATAATGTGATTGTGATTTTTACAGCTTCATGTCTCCAACTGCTTCGAAGAACAACGAATTGAGTAACTAAACCTGTTGGATTTGCATTACTTCCATTGACTTTTCCATTCTGATTATGTTAAGTCAATGCGTGGTTAGGTTGATACTTCATATAGCACTGAGTTTTAGTGTCTCGGTTGTTTCAACCACTGCCAACCACACAAGGGTAGGAATGTGTTTTGCTTTCATTTTGACTTGAAGACCCATTTATAGGATTAGAATTATCCATGGCTATGTTTAAAAATGTGTCCATGAAGGATCAGGTGCTGAACCAAGTTTAGGGGTTATAGGGGTAGCAATATACAAAGCTAAATGATATACCAAACGCTTGACTATTTCACTGAGGAGAAGAGAAAGTCTGCAGCAGCTGCTACAGATGCTTCATCCAAAGCTTTTTTCTCCAGTCAAACCAGAATTTCAACAACAGCACTTTCTGATTAGGACTCTGATGTTGTATTCAAAGGTAAACTATGATGCTGCCATCAAACTTTTACTGGCAGAGTACCTAATAAAGTAACAGGTCGGATATATACTATTTCCTCAACTGTAAGATTCTTCATCGCAGCTTTGATTTTACGTGTCACGTGATTGAAAATGCTAATATATATATATATATATATATATGTGATCAATATCATTCAGAAAGACTTTTCTTTTTCTTTTTTATTTTCTCAGAAAACCTTTTTTTCAATTTTAAATATTCAATGGGTAAATTTAAAAAAAAGGTGAGGGGGTGGAATTGAGTGGTCCCAATTTCCTATGTGAAGTAACAATCATCTCCAAGGTACAAGAACAGAGATCTCAAGAAAGGGTCCAAACAAATATCTTCGACAAGGAAATTTCAATCACGGGGACCATCCAGCGGTTGACATTAATAAATCAAGGATTAGTGCTCATATCACTAATGAAACAAGGCTCACGAATGAGGAATCTGGAGAAGTATAAGTAACTAATAACTTAAAGAAAAACAAAGAACAGAGCAAGAGCAAGAAAAAAGACAGACACGCTCATAGAGATTGGAGACACACTTCTTAGCTGTCGAATTAATAGATAACCGCTTTCAGCCCCAACATGTTTATTGCGAAACCTCTCAGACAAAAGATACATTACCGTGTATAGTTAATAAAAGTACACACAGGTGCAGGCTCATACCGTGATTTCGCCTTTCTTGCCTTGCGCTGACCACACTCAAGAAAATATAATATATATATATATATATATATTACGTATTATATGAAAGTACTCAATTTTTATTTTCCAAGAAATTTGTTTGTTTACCTTTGTTATTATTATTCCCCTGCCAGAAGCTAAGAGACACAACCACACTTAACTACAAAACAGAAATACAAAAATTCAACCCTACAATTCAAAGTTAAGTTTTGTCTTTTGCTTGATCTCTAAGAAAATCCAAAAAAATAAAAATAAAAATAAAAATAAAAATTCCCCGTTATGTTGCCTCCTCTTTTTCTCAGCCTCTACTAGCAGATTTTATGAGGTCGTACGAGGATCATGTTACAGTGATTTGGATCTGATCTATCATCTCCGTCTTCCTCTTTTCCTTTTCTTGCGCCATTTATTTTCCCCTTTTTTGATAAGCATTTCAAAGATGTGACTAATGACACATTCGCATTTGGATTAACCATAGTATATTAAGTGTTATCTCCCTTTGTTTCAGTACTTGATTGAGCATTTGTGTTAAAGCTGAGAAATCTGGACCGTTTGATTCTCACCATAATCGGTGATTTTCCTTCTCTTAAGATCCTTCTCTTGTCTGAGTGTAGCAGCAGCAGCGGGAAATCCATCGGTTCTTTCACTTTCTGAGCTCAGAAAATGATGGTCCAACACATTAACCGGTGTGTCTGAACTTGAAACCATTTCCAACACAGACTCGTACCCCTCCATTGCTATGTCTTGTATCACATTGTAGCACTGCAACATTGTTTCCTGCAGTATAATCATCTCATTGTACCCTCTGTTATCCACAACATAAATAAAAAACAATCTGGTTTTTGAACCATTAAATGATCATTTAAAATTGAAAAAAATAAAGGGGATGATATGTACTTTATTTATATATGAACAATCAGATACTGCTGCTAGAAAGCACGGATATTGAAAGGGAAACAGCTCATGAGAAGCATACAACAGGGCGGATGCAGCAATTACAGAAGGCTTGAATTCCAGAAGCTTTATCTCTGCAAATCAGACATGGTTCATTCATCTAGAATTCAGTATATTGATTCAAATACTCAATTAAGCCTCAATTGCACCTCTTTGCGATTTGAATATAATTTGAGCAGCTCGATCTTTCAGAACCTGCCTCAATGGAGGGTCTTTGAGCCTGAACAGTGTAATGAAGAATGGAATGAAGGAGAAGGGGGTGATCGAACGCATTCTCCATTGTAAAGCACCCAAGATCAGGGCTTCCATTCTCTGTATTGTTTGTGTCTCAAATATGATACCACCATCGCCCTGATTCAGAAAGGCCTAGTAATACGAGCTTCAATTAAAACCAATCTCCGTTATAAAAAATCCTTGGCTTTCAAGCATATCAGTAGGACTAGCAGGCATAACGTTTTACCTGGACATCAGTGGCAGAAAACTCCGTTTTCATCATCTTTGCAGCAAGAGATAAGCAAGATATTGCAAGGAGCTTGAGGGTCCATGGCTTCTGTTCCTGTTATATCCAATTTGAGTTAGATCTTAAAAACTAGAATCCAGATACAAATCTATCTTCTTTAGTTGTTACATTTAACAACAGGACCTCGTATGGTTATCGAATCAAAGAGAATGAATGGAATAATTTGATTAAAGAGAAAAAGACATATTTTTCATGAATGAGAAGAATATTAAAGAGTCAAGTACATTATTCAAAAGTAATAGCTTGTTTGTGCTTACCAGTGTGCCTTGATTGGCCAGGAATCGGTCCAGATAGTTGATAGCTAGGTAGGATAGGAAGGGATCGAAGGTACAAGGCAACTGAACAGAAGTGAGACACATTCAGATTAGGTTATAAAACAAAAAGTGATTTGTGAAGTGGAGGATTGTTAGTGCTTGCTTGCTTACTTACCTGGGAGATGAGAGAAATGACTTGCGTTCTGAGAGAGACGTCGAAATGAGTGGCTTTGAGAGTGTGAAAGTAAGTTTGGGAAGGGATGTGGTCAGATTCAGTGAAGAAGAGGGAAGAGACAGCGTCAGAGGGAAGGGCATGGTTGTTATCAAGAGGGTTTTCAAGGTCAAACTCCATGGAGGTGTGTGAAGGTCTCAGAGGCAGCGGAGGGGAATAGGGGTAAGGAGCATAGTTATAAGAGGAAAAGTGGTAAGAAGGGTAAAGGTGGTGTGAGAGGGAGAGAGAGAAATTCTTCAGCTTTCTTGAAATGAAAGCTACGGCGAAGCAGCTTCAGTTGTGGAAGTAGGCGTCTCTTCTTCCTCTCTTTTTATGAAGCGTTTATGCATTGAGATTACAAGGTGTGTGTGTGTGTTTCTCTAATTTGTATTCCCGTTTGAGAAAGAATGGGATTGGCTAATTTTATGTGGGGAACAGAGGATTGTTTTGTTGGTCCCCTGTGCACAGGGTTGCACGAGACGAGGAGAGTTCTAATGCTATGCTATGAGGCACAACAACATTGGTTACACATTCCAACCACACCTCTGTTTTTGGGGAAAGTTTGAGTTTCACATTAATTATTACGCTTATTATATATTTATTCAATACATTCTATGATAAATCCAAATTATTTTTTTTTCTTTTCTTATGAGTTTTTTATTCTTATATTTTTTATAAATTTATATCATAGTTTTTATTACCATGCGCATGGGTGGAAAAGTAATTTAAAAATTAAATATTATCTAATTTTCTTGAGATATTTATAACTATGTCTAAAAAGAATTAGAACTTAAATATATTTTTTATATCTTGATTATTAGATTACTTAATTAAAATAAAATGTGTAATGAAGAAATTTGAAAAAAAATCCAAGTTTTTCCTTCTAAAAAAGTACTTACAAATAATTTGGTCACTCACGCTATAAGTTATAATTAACATTTTTAAAATGGATAGTGATTTATGAACTTAGTTTTATATAAGTTATACATAAAATAGATAATAGTATATGTGCAGTGAAAATTAGTAATTGATAACAAAACTGTTTAAATTATTTTTAATCTATATTATTATTTATTTTTTTTGAATTATTTATATGTAATTAATACATATATAATTTAACCAATTGGAATACGTGATTACATTCCCCATATTGAAAACACATATCAAGTCGCTGAAAAATCATTACTCCTAATTAAAGCATACGCATTCAAATCCTTAACGTGCAATAGAGAAGCCACTTTCTAATAATATTTCAGGATAAATGCAAGAGTGTTTTAAATTTTAAATCTTCTGTAAATAATATTTTAAACTTAAAAAAAATTTACATTTCACAAATACATCTAATTTATATAATTTTTTAAAATTATGTTAATTAATTTGTCAATTTACACCCTCTATATGCGACACTAATTAAAAGTGCTCTTTAGAGTTAACTATTCTCACATGTGAGAAATTTGGAGCAGTAAACAATAAGTTAGTACTATTGAAAAAATTTTAAACAAAAAAAATCTATTTGTTAAAATATTAAAATTTAGGAATAACCTAATCGCTAATTAAAAAAATTGAAAAGTTTATCTACAAAAAATAGGTCAAGAGAACTTTTTACAATTTTTTTAATATTCTATAATTATTTCCCTCGATGCTTGATACCCCCCATGTATAACGAAATCATTTCTACGTTTCTCACAAAATCTTTGGGATCCAAGACTGTGTCGTTAACGATTTTGGATGCTCTGCTTGGAGTGTTTTGTTTGGCCTCTGCTTTTTAGTGGCGGTTTTATCCGTTGCTAAAGTGTGTTTTAATATTATTGCAACGAATATTATTGCTGCTATAATTTTTGTCTAAATAATTAATTTTTAAAAAGTTATAGTAGCAATAATATTTGTTGCAATAAAATTTAGCAACGAAAAAAACCGCCGCTAAAAAGCCAAGCATGCAGAGAATCCGACGCGTCGTCGACTCGTTATTTGTCTTTTCTTTTGAAAAGAAGTCCGATTCCTACGGCCAAATCCATTCAAGTGACTGTAAAATATAAAGTAAATTAAATATTTAATTTTTAAAATCATTTTAAGTAAAATGATCCTTCCAAAAATATATTGAAATGACTATTACAGGTCCTGAAGATCAGCAGCAATTCTACGTGATTAATCACGTCTGTGCTTTATATTCGTAGAATCTGGTGATCCCATCACCTTCAAATTTTCTTTTTTAAATGTTCACAGCCAATTCGACTACATTTTTTAGAGTGAGCACGCCAAAAATATTTTTAACAGATAAAAAAACGGAAGAAAAAGTATGTTTTTGGTCCTTAAAATTTAGTATTATTTTTAAAATATAAAATAAAATACATAATGTAAAGAGAAGAGAAAGTGAATATAGTAACAAAAATTAGAACAAAATATTGAATAATTAAATATTTTTATTTTTAATTTATTATGTTAAAATTTAACAATTATTATTTTATAATATATTTTTAAAAAATTAAAGAAAAAAAGAAGCGATCGTTTTTCTTTTTTCATTGAAAATTCTCAAATACTGAAGGTTGATCAGAATAACAAGTCAATTTCATATAACAAAGTAAGCATGCTCTGTTTTAGCCTTGTCTATATACATGGACCATATATGGCCATCATGACTATGCTGGAGAACCTCAGAAGCCTGTAAATCTTTGTGGAAGAATTCTATATGGGTTATTAGAGTCTATTGTCAAATTACAATTTTGAAGAAATTTATTTCTTCTTAGTAGTAATTCTAGTTTGATTATTATTATAAGAATGCATAGACGGTAATATCATGTACATGTATACGTGACAGAATTAAATGCAAAGTGTATGAGTTTAGATAGCCCATGCATTAGTTACATTTAAATGCTGCTCACTATATGTAAGCTATAATGTACAAAAATAGATGTGATTTTTAAATTATTTTTATTTATCATTGATACATATATACCCAATTAATTAATGCAGCGACGCAAATTTTAGCAAGCTTGGATCTCCAAAATAACTTGCAATTAATTAAGTTATGCAGCTCCACTTCATCTCTTGTAATTTGTTTACCACATTATCTTCAGCGTTATATTTAATTTGTCATGAATAAAAGTAATAAGAGGTAATTATTTCAATTTGCTTTGGCTTCAACATAAAGGAAAACAAGAGCACATTCTACTGAGGATATTCATGGACATGATCATAATTAAAGAAAAAGACAGTATATATATATTCTGAAGAAAATTCAAATACGAAATAAAATCAAGTGGGGCTACCACACATTATTTCTTCACACATAGAAAGTGACAAGTTTGAAATCCTGCCTCTTCACACCAAATTATGTAAGTACTCTAAATGTAAGCCTTTGTCATTCACTTTATTTTTTTTTTCTCTGAATAAAATGGCTCCAAGCATTACAATACAATACAATACAGCCTTCTCATCATGTTCATGGCAGAATGATAACCTGGCTTATCCCTTTGTATGGAAGGAGAAGCCCTCAAGAATATAAGCGACGAGGAAGAAGAGACTACCAATAGGACAAACCATTAACACTTCCATTGCATGCCTTAATATATATAAAAAGCAAGATATACTTGTATAATTTTATTTAGTGCTTTCACTTTATTTACTTAATTGGAAGATAATGGGAGAGAAGTACATCTGTCAAACTTAATTAAAGTAGTAAGCATACACATACACGTATGTTAATTAGTTTCTTTAACGACAATACGAGTATATATATACTTGTATAATTAATTTAGACTCATTATTATTAGGTCTATGCAAGACAGAATCATTTAGGATTTAAAGACTAACAGATGACTAGTTTCTAAAAATTAGAGATAAAAAATTAAATATTATTCTAAGTTATTCTTGATCGACTAATTAATTTTGAATAAGCAACCCTTTGAACTTTCAAATTTAATTACATCAATCAAATTCTCATCGCAAAGTAAGTCATCAAAGCGGGATAGATAAAAAATTGATTTATCAACACCAATTAATTCCTTCCACATTGTAAATTAAAACCCCAACATGCGATGTGAGATAATTAAGCATGGAAAGAGATCGTGCTTCCTTGATATGTAACAAGTAATTAAATAACAACTAATAAGTAGTTGGCTGAATTATAAGTTTCAAAATGGTGTAGACTTAAAATTACTGACCCTATTATACTATAATTAACCAAATAAGTTATATAATTACATGTCTATCTCATTAAACACACACACACACAAATATATATATATATATATGTAAGATATGAAAAGACTATTGGTTGTATGAAGAAGAGACACGATGCAGCTTTGAAAGCTTTACTGGCAAAAGCCTCAATTTCTCTGTTGTGTCCAAATCTTGGTCCTATTCTTTTAGTGCATTAATAATTTTTGTGGGGTCCATGCTTTTTCCCTTCCCTTATTAATCTGAATCTGTTAGGTTTAAAAGATGGTGGGAAAGCAAGCACCAAGTCCCACTATAAGTGCAAAATGATATAATTATATATGTCAAGTCATTGTAACGTATAATCGAAAAAATGGCATAACCCTGGGGTTCTCAAGTATGCACCTACTATTGGAACCGATTCATTTAAGAGTTTGACCTATCACTTTAGGGACTGAAATCCACATGGAGGAAGTTACATTTTATTTACTCACTGCAAGATATAAAACGGACAGAACTTTATTCCTGGATTTTAAGCTTAAGAAGAAGAGGTATAATCAAACATCTCTGCCATCACAAATGAGACTTCTTCAGACGATTGGGAATTGGGACGGTGAGCTCTTGATGACTTTGGGCCCTTAAATCTAGGAACCAAGTGAGTGGTTCATAAAATGTAAACAAATAAATAAAGACGTATGTCTCCATGTGAATTGTGTAGTTCAACAGAAAAATTAATTAGTCAAAGGCATATATGATTGAGGCTAATTAATTTGGTAGGCATGCATATCGGACATGTGTCATTAAGATTTAGGAAAGTTATACCTCCTCTTGCGTGACTTATTTATTGGCCTTGACTCCACACCAAAATGATCGGTCCCAAAAAAATCAGCCTTTTTTTTTCTCCTAATTTACAAAGGAGGCACAAGAGTCAGGAAATTGAAAGTTAAATTTAAAGGAGATGATATACATATATGATAAAGAAGAAAATCTATTTTCTAGTTTTTAAGATATTTTTATTTATGATTTAGTCTTTAAAAAATTATATATCTTTTCATTTTTAAAAATCACAAAAAATTAATTCCTTGATCTTTAGGTCGTCAATTATTAATGAAATATGCTTACAATAAAAATTAACTCAAGTGAAATGACAAGTTTGATAGAGATCTCATTTTATTTTTGTGACATATCGGCCTAAAGGTTCTAACTTGAGAGTTGGGGGCTAGAGAATGATTTTGTGAGATAGCGTATTAGAAAAAAAAAAATATTACATGAAATGATGTAAAAGTGAGTAGAGAATTAAAAAAAGAAGAAACTTTAAATTGTTCTAAATGTTACTGTAGTTTGACCAAAAATGAGTGTAAATTTGACAAAATGTGGCATTTAGATAATCAATTAGCATATCTTTTAATATTTTATGAACTAATTAATTAATATATCTTTTAATTTTTTAAAAATTAATTATTATATATTTTTTAAATATTTTAGAGACCAATTAATATAATTTTTAAGTTGATAAGTCTTCTAATAAGCATTTAACAACATATTTAATTTTAACGCTTAACATGTCAAGTTAGTACAGTCACCATCCAATGGCCAACAACTAAAAGATTAATTAAGGAGTTAAATTTTATAATTTTTCAAAAATTAAAAAAATATATTATCTTAAGAATTAAATCACAGGTGAACTTTTTTTTTTTAAAAAAAAAAAAGTAGGTTTTTTCTTTAATCAAGGCTAGTAGGCAAAGATTTTTCTTTAATTATGAATTAAGTTATTTTTTTATTTAGTTATTAGTGATTTTGTACAAGCCATAATTCAATTTTATCATTAGAAATAATCAAAGGTGAAATAAAATCATTTTTTAATGCAATTTATTATTTTAAAATTAAAAAAAATACAAATATCTCTTTCAATTTTGAGTCTTTTCGTTTCTGTGGATAGTCCTGTCAATTTAAATTTTGACAATTAAAAAAAATACTCTATTCAATTATCACCTTTTAAGATCTTAATCTTTTTAATTTGTCTATTTTTATAGGATTGTAAGGGTATATTTTCGATTTGTATTTATGAACTGCAATTAATCTATTGTGAACCATTATTGTACGTACATGTATAAGTGAAACCTAGTAGGAGGAAAAAATCCTGAATACATAGCCTAAGTAGTCCATAATTAGTAATGCGACAACTACCGCCTGACCATGATTAGCCAAAAAGCCACTGCATAATTGTGGAGATTTATGAATTTTCTTTCGTTTTTTTTTTTTTTTTGTCTAACGCTGTACGACTCCATAGGATTCTACTCAGGGAAAAGCTAGTCAATAAATCATCTCTTAAAAAAAAATAGAGGAATTATATATAAACAATATTAATCAAAGTGGGCATCTGGATTAATATACACAAGTTCTTATATACATATAGTAATAGTAGAGTGTTAATTAGGTTGGGAGGCAAAAAGCTTTGAGATAATACAAGATGCAAATTGGGTTTCCCATGTGTTTTGATCACTTCGAAATGCCTTGGAAGAACGTTCCATTTGTTTGGAGTTGCTTCAAGCTTGCTCCATCTCTGTGCTATAACAAGACCATTTCCTTTTAATATATAAATAGTTTTAGCAGAGTACTCCTTTTGCTTTCCTTGTTGGGTGTTATCTTCTTTGACGAAAACCATAGATTCTCTTTTTCTCTGCCTTGATGCAAGAGAAAGCCTAAAGACACCCATTTTTTGTTTCTCATTGGAAGACTATAGTGCCCCTTTTCTTCTTTCTCTCTCTCTCCGTTCCTTTCCTTTTAATAAATATACGAACATACACATTCATATATATATATATATATATATATAAAAGATTGCACGCCTCACACTTCAAATCATATTACTGTATTTACTATTTAGCATTTACTGAGGAACCATGAAACAAATGAAAGTTGTAGAGAGAGAAAGAGAGAGGGGATGATGAGTGGATGTAGCACGCCATACCCCCCATGGAGTTAACACCATCATTGTATGCAAAGTGTTGGCAATAGAGGATGTAGACAAGAAAGTGGGCCTTACCTATGGCTGGACAAAATTGGAAGCCTACATCAATAATTATGTTCTTTTGGAAGTCATTCCCATTCCCAGTTCCTACTCTATACGTCACTCTATCTGCCAACAACAGTTGGACCTTGTACCCATAGCCATTCTCCTCCTTCTATCTTTCCCATCTATTTTCTTGGCCCAGAATCTATGAAAGGGAGGAAAGCCCAGTTAGTCCACATCCTGGGCTGCATTACCGAAGACAATCTTACATGTCCAATTTTGGCCCAAAAAGAGAAAACCTTTGATGTCCTAAAGCAGAAATGGATGAACATGTGGATATGTGGCACCAATGTGGCGTTGCACCTTATCCTCCAACTTCTTGTGGTGGTGAAAGGTTTTAAGTGATCATCGCAGATAACTTCTTCTCAATCAATTGTCACATTGATTTCTCCCACCCGCCATGGCTTCCACCACTGTGTCTCCGGCAACCCCTTCACAGGTAAATTAAAGTTATGGTATATAATGGATAGGGCATGTGCTTGAGTGTGAGGGTGACTGAGGGAGTGTCTCTGTTTTCAGCTATGCTCTGCGAAGAATGGAATTCTGTGTCCCTCACAAGCCCTTGTGGTGAGGAGGCAGAGGATGGGGATAGTGAAGGGGAAGGGAAGGAGAATAGCATGTCAGGCCACCAGCATTCCAGCGGATGATAGAGTGCCAGATATGGAGAAGAGGCAGCTCATGAATCTGCTTCTTCTTGGTGCTATTTCACTCCCTACTGCTGGGATGCTCATCCCTTACGCCGCTTTCTTTGCCCCACCAGGGTAAGTCATACACCTTCCCTATTCTTTTTTCCTAATAGTTGAGCAAGTACTTTTCACCTCTTTGCGAAGTGGGTTTTATTAATTGAAACGTTGTTGTATACCATACTGACTTGTATGATTGCGTGAATTAGCTGGTAGATTAAGCCAAATCCGCTTTAGAATGTGTTTCCTAATGAACATTTCTATTTTCTAGTACTTTCAGAGTTCTTTTCACCAAAATTTCATAATTTCTAACTGATAAATAATATAGCACTACAATTTCACCAAACTTGAAAAAAGGAATATCTATAAAATAATTGTTCAAAATAAACTCTTTTGAACTAATAGAAATAGAATACTAGCTTTAAGGATCTTTATAGTTGAAGGTGGACCACGGGAAAACCCTTCACTACAAACCTTGAATTAGCTCCTATTTCAATTGGTCTAACATCCTACTTTTGTAACAGGACTAATGGGACTATTAATTGTTGATAATTCTTACTATCTTACTTTTGTTATTATTTTTTAATGGTTATGAATTTTATAGCTAGAGGGAAAGAAAGAGTATAATTGTAAATTACCACCTTCCACGTTCCAATAGTTGAGGTACGATTGTTAATTAAATTGAGCACTTAATCCGTTCTGCTGGGCAAATGGGGGAGGGGGGGAACTGCAGATATGGGGAAGCAAATCCTAACAATGAATTTATAATCTAAACTCTCGATGAATTACCTTTTAATCTGCGAAGATGCTGTTTGTGATGCTTCAATTCAAGTTTCATGAGGCTTCCATATTTGTGACCTACTTGAGAAAAAAAATTACAGGTCAGGATCATCTAGTAGTGGTACAGTTGCCAAGGATGCCATTGGAAATGATGTAATAGCCGAGCAATGGCTTAAGACACATGGCCCTGGGGACCGTACTCTGACACAAGGATTAAAGGTATGTCATCAGTATTCAGCTAATTAGTGACCCTAGAGATTAAAAATGAATTCTTCTGCTTCTTAGTCTTCAGCGTTCCCATGGATAATATATGACAGCAGATGCTGTACTCAACATTGAGAGCTATAAATTTTTAAGACTATGGCTTGGAAAATGTTAACCAATTCTTTGGTGCATGTTTTGTACTATACACTCAAACAAGGATTTTGATTGATGGTTCTTCTTTCTTAAGAACAAATTTGTTGTTACACAATAGTAACATTAGCTGGTGACATCACAAGCGAATTAAACTGTTTTTCTAGGTAACAAAACTGATGGTTCTACCTCAACCTTTGTTTCTTTGCCCCACTTCCTATTTCTCCAATTTTTGCCCTTGTTCAGGGAGATCCTACGTACCTTGTGGTGGAAAAAGACAGAACGCTTGCAACATATGGAATTAATGCAGTGTGCACACACCTTGGGTGTGTCGTGCCATGGAATCAAGCAGAGAACAAGTTCATCTGCCCCTGCCATGGATCCCAGTACAATGACCAAGGAAGAGTTGTGAGAGGACCTGCTCCCCTGGTAAGCTAATCTTCAAGCTTTTTTCTGAAAAGGAAAAAAACACACAGATTATTTCATTGGCACCAACTAAGACCCATCTGATCGCTAAGTATGAACAGCTGAGAAAGATTGTCACCAAAAAGAAAAAAAAAAAAAAACCACTGAATGTGTAATTCTTCTTGATGGACAGTTTAACTTACAATCACAGCATTTAAACTTGTTATTGTTGATTTCTTTACCAACAAGTTCTGTAATCTGTACATTCTATAATTTACTTCACTTTAATGTTATAGTAATACGGTCATGAATGTGTAATTCTTCTTGATGGACAGTCTCTGGCGTTGGCGCATTGTGACATTGACGATGGCAAAGTGGTATTTGTGCCTTGGGTTGAAACTGATTTCAGAACAGGTTCAGATCCATGGTGGGCTTAGATTTGTGGAAGCTTCCCCTTCACTATCATATGTTTGATCTAAATCCCAACAATATGTTTTGTATTAATGCATAAAAGCATTTTATAGACATAGTAGCTAATATTCTGTAAATTGCAGCTTATAAGATGAAGCGAAACTTGCTGAACTGCTTCTGACTGTAAATTTCTTTTTAGTAAATATCCCCCCATTTTGTAGTATCTTACATCTAAATAGAAGCAAGGAAATTATAGAATCAGTTTACCTTGATAGACTCGCTCAATCAGAAGCAACCATATGGATATGTCAAATAATTTTTTAGTAGGACTTGCCCAAACCATCCTTACAAAACGCTTTGAAGTTAAACTGTGAGTGCTCCCTTGATACATTTCACCATAATACATATTTATGAGGATTACCAATATTGGTTTTGTGCTAGATTTTTAACCTTGGACAAATATTGTAATATGGATGTCACTGAAATTGTAGATCAAAGATGTAATTTAAATTATGAAAAGTAACTATAAAAAGGACTAGCTAGAGTAAGAATATATTATAATTTTAGCTAATGTGAAATCGTAACAAAAACATCCGTATTCTTAATATTAGCCAATGTTAAACCCTTTAAAAAAACTTCCACTAGCTAAAAATCTCATTGCTAGATTAGAAATTGTCTTCTCTACACCATGCCACAATTCTTCTAGTGACAAATTTTAGGAAAATCATGCATCTGGAGTCATTAGTTGATCGTGACATGACAAATCTATGTCATCAGTAGACTGTGACTTGGCATATATGTTATTGGTTGACTGTGATGTGGCAAATTCACATCATGTATTGGCTTTGTGACATTGTTCATCGACATCATTTTTTTATTGTGACATGGGATATCTAAGTTATCTGTCCACTATGGCATGATAAATTCACATTATCAGTTAATCATGATGTGGCACAACCATATCATTTATTGACCAAATTCATGTCAACAATTGGCGGCGATGTGGCACAACCACACCATCTATTGACCAAATTCATGTCATTAGTTGATCGTGATGTGGCACATCCATGTCATTTGTTGATTGTGATATGGCATATCCACATATGTTATTGACCATGATGTGGCAAAATGCTAACTATTGACCATTATGTGGCACTTCCACGTCATTTGATGTCAATGACATGGAGATCCCACGTGGTCAATGATGTGGCATATGCACATCACAAGCATTGATCACAATGGTCAATGACATGGCAAATGGCATGTTACGAGGATTGGTGATGTGGCTTTTGTCATGTTGCATGGTTTAATGACATGGAAAATGCCATGTCACGAACAACTGGTGACATGAAATTGCCACATCACAGAGAATCAATGACATGGAATTTGCCAGCTCAGAATTTTCAAATGTTTGCAAATGACGCATACTGATTTTCCCAACTTTTCTCTTGACATTTCAATATAAGTATAGATGATATAATTTGTGCATGTATTGTCTCGGGCGAAATACCTAGGTGAATAATTTGAAGATATCAATAATTTAACTATCAATTATTTTTTGTTCCATTTCGTTGCCTTATGTTTTCCATTAAAAAAATATTCATCTCATCGGTCAACTTTTGTGAATTATTTATAAATGACAAGTTTTTTAAAAAATAAAATTTGTTGATAATTTGATAACAATAAAAAAAAAAAGTAATTTGTCATACTTGTAAGTCAAAAGAAAATTGGGATTCTTTTTAAAAAAATAAGAGGGCAAGTTGAAAAATATTAAATAATGAAAGAGAAAAAAACTATACCTTTCATAGTTTAGAAAACATAAATATCAAATGATGTGAAGCAATAAAAAATGAAAATAACATAAAAAAGTGAGAGATGATAGTAAATGTCCTCATTCTTTTATAGTTTTAGTCTAACATAAAAATATAAAGATAAACGTTTTTCTATCAAAATTTATTCTTTCTATTAAACTTATTAAGCTTGAATGAAATTGTGATCCTAAAGATTTGTGTCTTTTTTAAATTTATTGTTCTTAAAAATCTAGAATTATTAAAATAATATATTTATCTAAAATAAAAAATTAATAATATTTTATAATTTAAGTTTATATATATTAAACCAATTTATAATTAGAAATAATATATTTTATCAACCTCTGATTATATTATCATATATTTTACACATAAATTTTAGTATTTTAAAAAATTTTATAATTTTTGAAGTTGGAGCCATATATAAAATTTTATGTTTGTATATATATGCAAATGTTGAAATTTTACGGGGAGCTCGTCCCCGCTCCCTCCACAAAACATGGAATTCATCATTCACACTTATTTTGATAACAATTTTTAAAAATTGTTTTTAATTTTTAAAAAATAAAAAAACCTGTTTTAATAATTATTGTTGATAGAAAATAGAAAATAAAATATGTATTATGATAACAAAAAATATAAAACAATTAAAAGATGTTATGAATTTTAATTTTTTTAAATATAAAAAATAAATTTTTTATTAATAATATATAAATAAATACATAAAAATAAGATTAGTATAAATTTTTAAAATTAACTTTTCATAAAATAATACAAAAAATAAAATAAACCAAAAGAAAAGTCTTTGTGTGAGAAGTCAATGAATGCCACAAGCACAGAGTTTGAAAAATGATAGATGGGAGAGGTGAGGTCATTGTATGTGACCAAAAGAGATGCCCTATCCTATTTGTTACAGAGAAGGACAGCTATTTGACTTCCAAGTTTGAACGCAACAATAAATAATATAATAAAAGATTGGAAAAAAATTCTTACAATAGGGTTCACCAAAAGAAATCTCAACCCTGCATTAGTAGTAGTTGCACACAAGAATTGTTCTTCTAAATTCCCTACAAAGTACAAAGCTTCCTATAATCTCTCAATTACCCGCTACACTGAAGTATGTTTCGATGCGTAAGCTCTGACTCTGTTTCTTCTTTTCTTCACTTACGTTACGTCTCTTTCTTATTATTTATATATTTTAATCGCAATTGGTGCTGCTTCTCTTTTCATCTCGCTCTCCGAATTTCAGTAAAGAGAATAGGGGACCCCAGAATCTGAATTTTCTTTTACAATTGATGCTAAAAGTATCGTGCTTTCTCACTCTCTTTTTTAATTATTTTTCATGAAGGGGTTGAAAGATATCTTAATCTTTCTCTGGGATTTTTATTAGACGGATCTATCTTTGGCGTCTCTGGGCAGAAATTGTATAAAAAAACTATGGTGGACTATTATATTGCTGTATACTATGTAGTAGTCAACTGGTCATAATTATGCGTGGGTTGACTTGATCGACCTCACTTAATATATGGATTCCCATTTACAATTTTTATTCTTTTCTTTTGGGGGGTAATGTGAATGATTTGAGTGGCACATGCCTCGAGGATTACAATATCATAGGAGGGTTCACACTGCCAATAGGATTATATATAAGTTGAAGCCATACATGTTGCTGTCTCACAATAAAGTTTTGCTATTGCCTTTGTAGGACTTAATTGAAGCGAAGCATCCATGGCAACTCTTATCAACAATGGACCTCCGGAAAATCTTGAGGTTTGTGATCGGATCTAGAATTTCTTCAGCGTAGGAACGCCAAGGTGAATTATTTTTCATATCCATTAGTTCGCCATGACAGGGAAAATATGCTGCTATTCTGGTCTGCTGGCTTCTTGGTAATGGCTGTCTTTTCTCATGGAACAGTATGCTGACAATAGAAGATTACTACGAGTATTTGTTTCCGGTAATTGATTCGCTCTTGATTTGAATTGGCTCCTCATGGTAGTCGTGTAGTAGCAAAACTTACTGGCCACTTTGAAGTTTGATCCACTATTTCAATTTTCAGAACTTTTAAAGATTTCAGCTCTGCAAAATGAAACTTCAAAGTTTAGCTAACCTAATTGTATCACATTTTAGCTTAGGCATTAGAAGCCTATAGTCTCTGCCACAAACGCACACATTTAAAGAAAACCAGTAGAGTTAACCAACCTTCCAGATAATGTTCTTTTGCGGGCAAGAACAGACAAAGGAATTCAGCATTAGTTTTAATTGTTCGTTTAGGTTTTGTAGGTTTCTAATTTCTTATTCTCCTTGTGCAGAACTACCACCCCTCTCGGGTGCTTACTCTAGTATATCAGCCGTTTGCAGTTGGTACACTGGCAATACTGGCTTATAAGGAGGCAAAAATCAATACCAGAAGACGGAACCTATTTGGATATACTCTTTTTTTCATCACTACTCTGTTGGTGTTAATTGTAAGTCCAATTCACTTGTTTGTGAGTTTTGATTCGTTTAGGTTGGTTTTGATTTCGGTTTGCCCATTAATGTTCCCTAGTTGGATTTAGCAACATCTGGAAAAGGAGGACTTGGAACTTTCATTGGAATATGTGCAATTAGTGGTGCTTTTGGAGTTGCAGATGCTCATGTGCAAGGTGGAATGGTGGGAGACCTCTCTTACATGCGACCAGAGTTCGTTCAGGTGGCCAATTCGCCATCATCAATAGAATTAACCAAGGGATTTCAGTTATATGTTTGAGAAAGTTCTTTATACGCTTTTCTTGTTGCAGTCTTATCTTGGTGGTCTGGCAGCATCGGGTGTACTAACCTCTGCTTTGAGATTAATTACAAAAGCAGCATTTGAGAATTCTAAGGATGGTCTCCGCAAAGGAGCCAGTGAGTTCAACTCTCCAAGATCTATGAGAATTCAGTCAACTGCTTTCTCTGGTTTCATAAATTTTTATCATCCATTATTACTAAATAATAAATAATACTGAGTGGTTTGCGAGCAGGCAGCTCTTAGAATTTAGCTGCATTGGTGCTTAACATGGAAACGGTTTTAACTTCTGTACTTCCATTAATTACTAATTCACTAGCCATTGTTTGTGGTTTGTGAATTTTTGCTGGAACAAATTTGCAAATAGATTTTTTAACTTGACTTTTTTACACAAATCTTACTGAGGATTGATTGACCTTTCGCCAGCAACATAGATGCGATTGGAGAAATTTTCCTTTGCTGGCATTCCTCCCAAATAGAATTTAACTGCTTATTGTGGAGTGAGTTCTTTCGGTAGCATGTTATCGCAGATCATCGTCTACTATGAATTTGCATTCATAGAGCAGCAATGTCAAATTCTTGAAAATTCAACAGAATTCTATGATGATGGCTGTTCCACTTGTTTGATCTAATGTCATTGAGCTCTACACATTTTTGACTGTTATACTCTCTCCTGCAGTTTTATTCTTTGCCATTTCGACGTTCTTTGAGCTTCTCTGTGTTCTTCTCTATGCTTATACCTTTCCTAGACTGCCAATTGTGAAGTACTACCGTTCAAAAGCAGCCTTAGAGGGATCCAAAACTGTTACAGCTGACCTTGCAGCTGTTGGCATCCAGACATTACCTGCAGCAGCAGTACTGCTCCTTTTCATTTCTTTTCTTTTTCCTTTGCAACGCGTGACAAAAGTTGCTCCTTGTTCAAGATTCAGTTTATAAGAGAAAGCTTTTTCTTTTTTTTATTTCTTTATTTTCAGGATGAGGAGGATCCAAAACTACTGGAGAGGAAGGGAATCAAGCAACTGTTACTTGAAAACATAGATTATGCACTTGATATGTTCCTAATATATGTGCTAACTCTTTCTATTTTCCCCGGATTTTTGTCAGAAGATACTGGATCACACAGTTTGGGCGCCTGGTATGTTCATTACAACATCATTTGTTTACTTCCTTTGTTCTTGCTT
Organism: Senna siamea; assembly: GCA_031216115.1. NCBI lineage: Eukaryota > Viridiplantae > Streptophyta > Magnoliopsida > Fabales > Fabaceae > Senna > Senna siamea. The sequence continues at coordinate 21,053,782 of CM062356.1, forward strand.
CTGTTCAGGCATAAACTACTGCCCCACCTATCTTTCAGTACCTTTGTGTTCTGACTCAAAATTGTAGGCTACGATCTGTTTGTGTGTTTGTATGTGGCAATATTCAGTATTAACAGGTAATATTTCCTAACATTTCAGGTATGCCCTTGTGTTGATTGCAATGTATAACGTGTGTGATTTGATCGGAAGATACATTCCACTCGTGAAATTCCTCAAGTTGGAGTCCAGAAAGTTAATCACGATTGCAATTCTGTCTCGTTTCTTACTGATTCCTGCATTCTATTTCACTGCAAAGTATGGTGACCAGGGCTGGATGATAATGTTAACATCCTTCTTGGGGTTATCCAATGGATACCTCACCGTCTGTGTTCTCACTGCAGCACCAAAAGGTTACAAGGTCAGTTTGAAAAATATTTACTATTCTAAAATTTATTACTACTTCTATTCATATTTTGGCAAATAAATGAATTTTGCCTAAAATTTAGAATTTAACTTTAATTTAATATTTAGATTACGTGACTGTTACCATATCAAAATATTAATAGATATAATACTGAATGTTTAGTACGTAAATACTAAAAATAAACTATTAGTTTGTTTAGTTAAACACACCCAGAAACAAGATTTGAATCATCTAGGTTTATTACATTCAGTATATAAATACTGAAATTATACTGTTAGTTTGTTAAGTTAAACACGCCCAGAAATAGGATTTGAGTCACGTAAAAGAAAAATGTAAAATTCGTGAAGTAAGAAAAAGATAATAAAAAATTTAGATTATAATTCTTTCAAAATAAGTCATTTATTTATTTTTCTCTTAAATTTTTTTTTTTGTAACTTTCTTTTAGTTTTGAAACCTAACTAGTTTAGAGGATGTCTCTCCCAAATCTTGGTGATTTTGAATTGAAGTGAAGAAGTTTATTCCTGTGTGTTTTAGGGACCGGAACAAAATGCCTTGGGAAATCTATTGGTGTTGTTCCTTCTTGGAGGTATTTTTGCTGGGGTCACACTTGACTGGTTGTGGTTGATAGGCAAAGGATGGTGACGTTTCAATCAAGCCTTGAATGTTTATATTGTGATTTTTTTTTTTTCCTTCTTATAATGTTGTTTTGCTTCGTTCTTGCTATAGGATAATCTGTAAAATTATAGAAGATGGCTTTCTCTGTTACTTTGTATAACAGAGAACCGATTTGGACTTGTTCAATGCCTGATTTTTAAATTACAATTGGTTTTGTTATTTCCACACCTCATATTACAATTATCTGACACTTTGGGTACTCTAAACCAGAGTTGCTTAATCAATTTTAAATGATTGGAAGAAGGCAAAGAAATTATGATATAGTCGGCAAAAAATTGTACTATACAGTTCACTAGAATGGTAAAAAGGGCTAACAAGCTGCGTAGAAGTCATCTTGTAAATAAATTTAATTAATTCTTTTTATTTAAAATTAAAGGGATTGGGTAGAAAAAAATATTAATATTGTGATGGTGAAATAAAATTTGAAGATGCTTTCGGCAAACAAAAGAAAACCTCTATAATATATAAAATTAAGGAATTAATATGTATTAAAGTGTAAACCAATTTTTTAAAAAAATATATTTAAATATAAAAAATAAAAAAAATGAATAACTTCTTATCTAACATTTTCTCATAACTTTCTCTTCCATTAGTTTTCATTAGCCCTTCACATTTTTAATATATTATATAGTTTAGAAGACTGAAAGGACAAAATATCTAAAATTATATAATATAATTAAAAATAAATTATTATTTTAATCATTAAAAGATGTAATTTATCTCAATTTAATTTTTAAATCATAAAAATATTTAATTTAATTTTTAAAAGATGTATTATATTTCAATTTAATTTTTAAAATCTTAAATTAAGATATAAAAAAATATAATACTTATATGTAGAGATTAAATTAAGACATAATATATCTTTTAAAAATTAAATAAATATTTTTATAATTCATATATTAAATTAAAATAAATTATATATTTTTAAAGACTAAAATAATAATTTACTCTATAATTAATATGTAAATAATTAATATGTATTAAAGTACATACCAATTTTTTAAATTTAATTTTAAAAATAAATAAAAAGTTAAGTAACTTCTGCTTTTCTGTAACTTTTTCCTCTTTCACCTATCCTTAACTTTCTTTTCCCACTCTTTTAGAAGAAAGAGTAAATTATGTATTTATTTTAGAAATGTAAAAATTAGGCAATTTTACTTAAAATTATTTTTCAAAATTTTATAATACAAAAATCGTAAATCTTATTTCTATCACATCTTTATTTTTTGTCCTTATCTACAATTTAATCCGTCAAACCGATTAGATATTATATTTTTTTAATTAAATTGAGGGTAATAGGTCTCTTAAAGTGATTATCCACTATACCACTTTTTATATTATATTATATTATATTATATTATATTATATACTATATATTTAAATATATAAATTTATATTTATATTTTATAATATTAAATATATATAATAAAAATAATAATTTAAAAATTAATAATAATAATTTAAGATTTATATAATCTTAATTATCTTAACTTATAACATAACCTTATAAAAAATTAACCTTTAAAACATTATGTCAAATTATTATGCATGATTTAAAAATAATTTAACATAATTTAATTTTTTATAACTACATGCATCTTTTTTTTATTAAACTCTTAACAAGTGATGAGTTCATATATGATTTCTATAAATTTAAATTCATAAAATTAACATTCATCCAAAATATATTTGGATGTCTGTTTGTGTGTGTGTATATATATATATTCAAATTTTATTTTATTTTATTTATTTGTATTAAAAAATGAATGACAAAAAAAATACCTTATGCTAAGTCCTCACTTTGAAAATTTGACTTAAAACCATTTTTTTATATAAAAAATAAAATTTAAAAAAATATTAATTTTATGAACTCAAATTTATATAAATTATATATGAACTCGTCACAGATAATATATATATTATATTTAAATATATAATATATTTAAATATATAATTTTATATTTTAATTTTATAATTAAAATGATATATTTTAATAATATAATATTTATTTATTTTTTTATAATATTAAATATATAATAAAAATAATAATTTAAAAATTGATAATAATAATTTAAGATTTATATAATCTTAATTTTTTTTAACTTGTAATATAACCTTATAAAAAATTAACCTTTTAAAAATTATGTCAAATTATTATTCATGATTTAAAAATAATTTAACATAATTTAATTTTTTTATCACAATCAATTTTAATTGCATGCATATTTTTTTTTATTAAACTCTTAACAAGTAGTGGGTTTAAATATGATCTATATAAATTTGAGTTCGTAAAATTAACATTCACCCAAAATATATATATAGGTTTTATTTTTATTCAAAATTTATTTTTTATTTATTTGTATTAAAAAATGAATGATAAAAAAATACCTTATGATAAGTACTCACTTTGAAAATTTTACTTAAATCCATTTTCTTATATAAAAAATAAAATTTATAAGAATGTTAATTTTATAAATTCGAATTTATATAAATCCATTTTTTTAAAATTATGCATAATAATTTAACATAATTTTTAAAAGATTAATTTTTTCTAAGATTATATTATGAGTTAAAAAAGTTAAGATTATATAAATTTTAAATTATTATTAACAATTTTTAAATTATTATTTTTATTATATATTTAATATTATAAAATATAAATACATATCATATATTAAAAATATATAATATATTATATTATTTATATGTAATATGAAAAGTGGTGTTAGTGGCAATTGACGGATTACCCTCAATTTAATAAAAACGAGATATAATATGTTGTTCGTCAGATATTTTTCAGATTACATTGTAGATAATAACAAAAATAAAGATTTTAAGAAAATAAAATTTATGAATTGAGTTTTTTGTATTATAAAATTTTTAAAAATGATTTTAAATAAAATTACCTCAAAATTAAATTATCTTTTTTTGTTTTAAAAATTTACATTTTCTTCTTCTAATAAATAATAACAATATGTAATTTTACTGTTCAAAAAAGAGATGTATAATTTATTCATACATTTATTATATAATTATATATTATGTAATTTAAAAATAAAAGAGATGAAAAGTAATAATATAATAGAGAGAGAGAGAGAGATATATATATATATATATAAACCAATTAAATTTTATTATTTAATACACAAATAAATTGTAGTATATATGTAGTTGAAAAGAATCTTTTATGTTAAAGTGATCTTTACCAAATTAATTTAAAGAATCTTTAACAGTCTTTGAATTATCTTGAAAGTCGAACGGATCCTCTGCAGTCTAGAAAATTTATCCTGAAAGTTGAAGGGTCCTCAGAAATTTGACCAAACTTATACTGAGACGTTGAGTGTACGTATTTTGTGAAAATAATTAATTAGGGTGTTTGACGAGACATTAGATGAACATTTATTAGAATACTAAAATTGTGATTATATTATATTATTTTAAATAGAATTCAATGAATAGAACATCGAAAATAATATTTTTTTCTTTTAAATATTAAAAATTAGGTTAAATTATTTTGTGAATTTGTATTTTTCTTTAATTTTTAATTAAATTTTTACAACTTAAAAATTTCTAATTTAATTTCTATCCTTGAATTTTTTAATAATATTTTGTTAAATTTTATTAACATATTAATTATATAGCATTTTAATATTTTAAAATGTAAATATATATTATTCAAGTTAATTTATTTAAATTATTTAATATAAATTATATTGTAAGTCATATATTTAAGTTATTTTTTTTATTTTTATTGATATAAATTATTAATCATAAATATTTAAAATATATCTTGAAAATATCAACAAAATTTGATATAATTTTGTTAAAAATTTAATAACAAAAACTAAATTAAAAAATTTTAAAAGTGTAAGAACTTAATTACTAATGAAGTGAAATTATAAGAATCATAAAAATATCTTAACTAATAAATTAAATCAATAAATTGAATTAAATATTTTTAGTGATGTTGTAAATGTAATTGACAAATATTTGATAATTGAATTAAATCATTAAGTCGAATAAAATAATGGTTATATTAATGTAACCTATTAAATAGGCACGCTAACTGACAAGCACAAAATATTAGACAGCAATGCGACAAATTCAACGCTGTCAGTGTGGGAAAACTATAAAAATATGTAGGCTGATGCCTATGAGAGCTCCATGCCTCGTCCCTTATTCAAGCTTTAAATAATAAATTTTAAATTTTAAAAATTAAATAAATTTATATTATTTTACTAAACATCCACTAATAAAAACTCATGAAACTTAATAAATCAATGGACCAGTGAAATTGAAGTCCATGGATGGAAAACTATAATTCAATTGTGAGTTACATAAATCTCTCACTTTTTATATTTTTGTTGTCAAATTATTTAATAAAAAATTAATATATAATTTATCTCTTTTATAATTAATTTTTTTTAAAAAAATTATATACTTTGTTTTAATTAAAAATTTATATAATAAAAACATAATAAACTGTATATAAATCTAATTTATGGACTTCTGGTGAATTGACAAAAAATCTTGTAAAGATGGTGGCAAGTTTCGGTAACATTTTTCTAAAATTAGAAGTCAATTCATGGCGCAATATTAAAAGCAAAAATAATAATTAAAAGAATAGGGCGGCTGAACCAAATTGAGTAGAGTGTATACGTGACTAAATACTCCATTTGTACTCTGCAGTATCTTCCCAACAGTAAGCTCTAACTCTCATTCTCCTTTGTTTTTCAGCCCCAATTTCTCTCTTCTTTTATATATAATTCGTGTTTTATTCTTTTTCATGAACGAGTTAAAAGAAATTTCAAAATTTTCTCATTTCACTGATGTTTCCTTCCAAAAAATAAGATTTCTGTATGATCAACCATGTCTTCGGCCTCTCTTCATCCCCATTTCATCAGTTGTATAGCAACTACCAATTACTGCAATGCGTCAAAAGCTATATAGTTCTAGCAAGTATCATCACCTGCGTAGCACAGAAATGATATAAATGAGAATGATTTGTGTGGCACATGCATTGACCTTGAGGATTACAATATCATAGGAGTGCGGCAAACAATTCATTCGATCATATACAAGTTGATGCTATATATATATTCATGCTGTTCTCTTACGATAAGGTTTTGCTATTTCCTTTGTATAGGACTCGATCGAAGTGAAGCATCAATGGCAACCTTGTTCAACCATGGGCCTCCGGCGCCAAATAATGAGGTTTGTGAACGGATCTATCTATTATTTCTTAAAAAAAGATGAAATTAATTACTATATAACTAACGATCCGCTGATTAAAAATTAATTTTACATATTGAATAAATTATGAGTATGCGTAAAACTTTTAACTCTTAATTTTAAAGATGTAAAATTAATTATTATTATTAGTATCTTAATAATTATAAAAAATTATAACATATGCTTTAATACTATATATTATTTTGATTGATAATATATATGATTAACGCTACAAGATGTATTTTTATTATTATAAAACTTGTCATATATTAAAATATATTTATTTTATTTGTTTAATATATATAGCCATAAAAGTATGATATATTTAAGAAAAATTAGCGTATCCCATATGAACGCACTTTCCTACATAGTTATCTATATCTCTTACTGATTCGTTTGCATTAACAGGGAAAAAATGCTGCAATACTGGTGTGCTGGCTTCTTGGCGTTGGCTGTCTTGTCTCCTGGAATAGCATGCTCACAATAGTAGATTACTACGTTTATTTATTTCCGGTAAATAATATTCACTCTTTATCTAATGTCTGGTACTCATGGTAGTGGCGTAGTTGGCTATAATTACCTATGTTAATTTAATTTAATTTTTTTAAATAAAGGACGCATAGGGAAAGTGATGATTGTATTATTACATATGTTAGATTACAAATCCTTAGATATATATAACATTAGGTTTTACATTTCTATCGGTTTCGCTGCCTAAACTGTTATGAATATTTTTTAAGTGGTTAATCACTCACTTTAACCAATGAAAGTTTTTTAGTAATTTAAATAAAAGAAAATGGTATGTTAGAAGTTAAGACTCTTGTTTTATAAGTTTAGAAAAGTCTTTTTTAAACAGTTACACATTTTATAATGAAAAAAGTGGCGTCTTTTGCTTTTATTCTTGAAGAGAGTTATGTACAACATGAGAGAGTGTGTACAAAGTTTTTTGAAAAAATATTTTTTATTTTTAAATTAAAAGACATTTTGTGCTTTAATTCTGATGAAATTTCAATATGTTATTTTAACTACTGTGAACCCTTATTTGTTTGATTTATTTGTTGTATTACAGTTTTTATTTGATTGTATTGTGATATCCATGTGTATAGGATTTATGTTGTGATAATATTGATGATCAGTGAATATAGTGAGTTTTAATATCTTTAAAAGACTGTTAATGTTTACTAATAAATTATTTTTTAAATTAGGTCTTATAATTTTTATCCTTCACGCTGAGGGAGTTTTCTATGTTAAAAATTAGTGTCTATTGCATTATTTATTTTGTGCATTGGACAAATTTATTGTTAGATTTTTTTTTTTTTTTGTATTCTTGTTAGATATGTATATTTTGCTTCTCGATCCTCTCAAGCGAAAAAGGTCCCTTTTGATTCAATTAAGTTGTTTCCGCTACTGGTCTTTCCCAACATAAACTCCAATAGACTAACTCCCTTTTAATAGACTAACTTTATAACTCACTCACTTTCTTACCAGCTACTATTCTCCCTCATACTTATGTAAGGGATTTTCAAATCTCTTACCCAAAGTTTGTCACATAGGACAGAGAAGCGACCAAAGGAGAGAGCTTTTATAAGTGTATTAGCTCTTTGCTCATTCGAGGGAATGTGAAAACAGTTCATTTTTCAAGAACCTTTCACAAACAAAAAATACATCGAGTTTCATATGCTTAGTACGCACATGCATGCAACACTGGATTGTGATGAGCTAGAAGGACTATGATCGTGTTGTTATAGTATATTGAGGGTATTCTAGAGGTTTTGAGCCCAACCTCGGTGAGTAAAGGTTGGATCCAACATAATTCAGCAGTGGCATGTGCAAGACTTCTGTGTTCTGCCTCTGTGCTATGATGGTAAATGTGTGTTATGGACTTTTGGTATAGTGTTTCAGACACAGCAACCATTGGTATGGCTGTTGATTATAGCCTTATGGTAAGAGTAGAAATTTGGACGTATGCGGTCAGTCTTGTTGCAAATTAAGCTGGCACACTACATACTGCCTTCCACCTTGACCACATCTAGGACCTCTAATTCTCTTGATTGTTGATCTACCGCCTCTGCCTTGATGAATTCCATTTGGAAACCTGTTCTACATCTTCGATTGATTGTAACAGTTTGCTTTTTGGATCTAAGCGTACAAGTATGCAGACAAAATATCTATTGATGAACCTTTTGCCTTTTCTCAGTCATTATTTCTGGAGTTATGAGATGCCTCAATTTCAAACATAGATTAATATGGATCACGTCTAGAATGAATTGAGGTGATGAAGCCATCATACTCATCTGGAAATCCTTCAAAAATTGCCTTTATGTATTCGTGTGATGGTATTGGACTTCCTATGGAAACTAATGCATCTAAATGGCTTTCATTCGCAGTAGGTACTCTGTTTTAGAACTTGTACCTTTTGTGGTGCTGCGAAGTTTAACTTTGTACTAGTTAAGCTTGGTGCGCGTGTGGATTGCAATGAATTCTTAAATGCAATCCCACACTTAAAATCTACTTTCACAGCCGTGAGCCAACCATTCTTGTCAGCATGGCTTCAGCATAGATGACAACTGCCATGAGAGGAGAAGCTGATCTTGCATCTCCCACAGTAAAAACTTAGAGTTGATCTTGCAGGCATCTTCATCTTCTTCAGTCAAGGATTTCTTAAGCACAAACATGTCATCGGCAACGAATTTCTGCAACCCATGGCCTTTGATGGCAGCTACAATCTGCTGGCGCCACAACAGGAAGTTCTTCTCCAGTTTCACGGAGATTGGACGATTGAAGATAACTGTGTTGGTTTTTAGTGTATAAGTCATGGGTTTTTGAGTTGCTAGATGTTAGATCACAAATCTCAGAGATATATATAACATTAGGTGCACGAGTTTCACATGCACGTACGCAAGTATAATATAAGCATTAAGAAATTCACTGTTAGTTTCACTAGTGAGATGAGTTTTTATAGGTTCTAACTTGATTTTCTGCTTGTACAGAATTACCACCCTTCTCGGATGCTTTCTCTTGTATATCAGCCATTTGCAGTTGGTACACTAGCAATACTGGCTTATAATGAGGCAAAAATCAATACCAGAATACGCAACATATTTGGATATACTCTTTTCTTCATCACTACTTCAATGGTGTTAATTGTAAGTCCACTTCACTTGTTCGTGAGTTTGATTCGTTTAGGTTGGTTTTGATTTTGTTTTGCCAAAATGCCAATTAATGTTCGCCAGTTGGATTTAGCAACATCTGGTAAAGGAGGACTTGGAACTTTCATTGGTATATGTGCGATTAGTGGTGCTTTTGGAGTTGCAGATGCTCATGTGCAAGGTGGAATGGTGGGAGACCTCTCATACATGGGACCAGTGTTCATTCAGGTCACCATCTGCAATCAAATTACCCAAATTCAAGGATACATTTCAGTTATTCGATTGAGAAAGGCATTTATATAATCTGGTTTTGTTGTTGCAGTCTTTCCTTGCTGGTTTGGCAGCATCAGGTTCATTAATTTCTGGTCTGAGATTAATTACAAAAGCTGCTTTTGAAAATTCTAAGGATGGTCTCCGCAAAGGGGCCGGTAAGTTTAACTCTTCAACATCTCTGAATTCTAAGGATGTATCATTCTCATAAACTATAATTTGATTTTAAATTTCTTATAAAAATTTTGATACATTAATGTTTCTTGCTATAATAATTAAATTGCAATTCTACATATTTTGAAATTCCTTTATATGTCTTATTTATATAAAATAATCACTTTTAAAATTTAGTATAAATTTAATTTATGAGTTTTAATATAAAATTATGACATTGAAACAAAAGGTTTAAAAATATATTTTTAATAAAATAAATTTATATTAACTTGAAAGATATTTTGATCATCTTATAGCTTTAAAAGAGAGTTTGTGAATATTTTTAAGGAAAATTTTCAAATAATCCTTATAAATTATGACTCATTTGCAAATATTCTTTAAACTATAAAAATGTGATAAATATACTCTTTAACTATGAATTACTTACAAATATTTGCCTAACTATAGAAATGTAAAATACCTCCTTTAACTTTGAAAATACCTCCCCCAATGACCAAAAATATATATATATATTTATATATATATATAAAATTTGGGAAGCACCTCATATATGCACTTTCATATATACGTTTCCTTTCAAAATTCATTTGCCCATTTTTAAATGAATAGAGTTTCCATGTCAAACTTTATTTTTTATTTGATACAATCTTGTTAACTTTAACATAATACGTAATTCATTGTTTTTAAAAAAAAGAAAAACACAAATGCATACTTTTTCATCTAAATTGCCGTTCCAACTTCCATTCTATTTCTACTGGATTTTGTTTATATTTTTTTCTCGTTTAAATTAACTGTCCATATTCAAGCATGCAAAATTATATGGAGTTAAAATTTATAGTCTGTCCTGGAAAGCTAGTTTCAATAGAAAAATAGAAAAATTGATTTAGATAGAAATTAACAAGTGAAAAATGTGAGACCTATTTGCTCATTGTTATAGTTTAATGAGGCTATTAACAAATAGTTAGGTATTATAGATTAAATATATATGGCATTTGTAATTTATAAGTCAGAAAATATTTTCAAATGAATGAATGTGGTATTTATAATTTTTATTAATTTGATTATGTAATTTAAATATCTCTAAATTAAGTGAGAGAGATCAAATAATTTACTGGGTTAATTATATTTATGTCATACCGTACTGCAGTTTTATTCTTGGCCATATCGGCATCCTTTGAGCTTCTCTGTGTTCTTCTCTATGCATTCGTCTTTCCTAGACTACCAATTGTAAAGAAGTACCGCTCGAAAGCAGCCTCAGAGGGATCCAAAACTGTTACGGCCGATCTTGCTGCTGCCGGAATCCATACATTTCCTGCATCAGTAGTACTGGCTTCTTTTCTTTTCCCATTAATTGTTAACGATTCAGTTTAGAAGATGACGATGTTTCTTTTCTTATCAGGATGAGGAGGATCTAAAACTACTAGAGAGGAAGGGAAACAAGCAACTTTTACTTGAAAATATTGATTATGCACTTGATATGTTCCTCATCTATGTGCTGTCACTATCTATTTTCCCTGGATTTTTGTCAGAAGATACAGGATCTCACAGTTTGGGCACCTGGTATGAATATGATTGTTACAGCATCGTTATTTTGAGTAACATAATTATATTGTAATAGGAAGAAAAAGATAGAACACAACAAAGAAGAGAAAAAATGACACTATATATATCATATCATATATATATATATATATATATATATTATCTTTTTATCTAGATGTGATACTTGCAATCATTTTCAGGTATGCTCTTGTGTTGATTGCAATGTTCAACGTGAATGATCTGATAGGAAGATGCATTCCACTGTTGAAATTCCTCAAGTTGGAGTCCCGAACCTTAATCATGATTGCAACTTTGTCACGTTTCTTACTGGTTCCTGCGTTTTATTACACTGCAAAGTACGGTGACCAGGGTTGGATGATAATGTTAACTTCCTTCTTGGGCATATCCAATGGATATGTTACAGTCTGTGTTCTCACTGCTGCACCAAAAGGTTACAAGGTTAGCCTAATCTGTCCGTACATGTTAACCAACCCAGAAAAATCTTGGGTGATTTAAATTAAATTCATGTTAGAGAATTTAATTCCTTTTGTGTTTTGTAGGGACCAGAACAAAATGCCTTGGGAAATCTCTTGGTGTGTTTTCTTCTTGGAGGTATTTTTGCAGGAGTCGCACTTGGCTGGTTATGGTTAATAGGGAAAGGATGGTGAGATTTTCATGAAATCATAATCAAGGAAATACACTAGCATGTTTATATTATATATATTTTTAAAATGTTCTGCCAAATCCAAGATTGGATAATCTATCAAATTGTGAAATGCATAAGCTAGGAAGCAAGAAGATGGCTTGCTCTTAATTTGTATTACTGTGAGTAATGCTTGATTTCAATTATTTTCACACATTAAAAATTATTTTATATAAATCTCAAAAATAAATATTAATGATGTAAAAGTTTAACCTGAGATTCTTGTGAAATTTGAAGTTTTAAATCATCTCCAATACTACATATATAGGAGAAAAGTAAACAGGAGATATATAATAAGCATACAGAATGTCACATGTATAGTATCCGTACTGTTATTTAATGTGTTGAGATGATCCAAATCTCAAATTTTGTATTAAGAATCAGCGTGTGAATGTGATGATTAACTTAAAATAATTCGGAAATGAAAAGCAAAAAATAATAAAATACCACCTGCGGAAATGACAAATTGAGTCCGAAATTTACAGTGAGACCAAAATGTAAAAATTAGAAAACAACGTTCTTGGGCGTTTTGTCCAATAGCTTCACGTGAGCCCCCGACAGAAAGCGACTTGCCACAAACAGTGCAAGAAGCAGAGGGGAAGAGAAGAGAGAGAAAAAGAGAAGTGGACCCTACCCTATGCAAAATGAGAAATCAGAATGATTAGGGGCAGAAGCGTAATCCAAAATGTCAACGGCGAGGATGAGGCATGGGCCTTGTTCCACTGTAGGGAATCAACGGCCAATGGCATGTTCTCCTGGTCAGGGCTACACGTGGATCGGTGTGGGTGAGCACTGTACATGATGGCACGCAACACCGCCGAAACGGTTGGTATGTACGCCGTTTTGTTCCTCTCTAGCAGCCATGTCAGACCCATGAGTTGGCAGTCCCTGTTGAACATCTTGCTTGCCCTCTCGTTCACTCCATACTCCCTCCTATCCTTGTATCCTTTTAGCTGTAACGCAAATATAAGAACGAATCCAAATTACAAAGTGAAAACAATTTTTACTGTTTTCATGAACATGCAAGTGGGAAAATCACGGTCAACGATATATATACTGAAAGTTGTGATTGGGAATAGCACATGGGAAAGTCACTTTCGAAGGTCAACTCACAAAAATGGTGGATTTAGGAAAATAGGGAAAAGTACAGGAATGCATAGTGAAGTTACTACTGACTTGACTTTGCCACTTCATCTCATAAAAAATGATTCATTTCATGTTGTGATGAGCCTTTCGTTATGCTTAAAATTAATTAACAAGATGATGATTATTAGATAATACCTTTTGCAGGGCTCCAAGGCATTTGGTGCAACCTGCATATGAAGAGTTGCGACAATTCTTCTCCAAGTTTGTAACGGCAGGAGTAGGAGTAACTTTGTGGGAATTACCAGAGACATTAAACGCAGCAGGGCAGCTCAAGGAGCTGATCTGGTGAAGCCTAATCCCACAGAAGCAAAGTATAGCGTCACAGCTCGCGTTGGGTTGCGGAATCCGAATGTTGCGACTCAGCAGCGCGTCTTGGAGCGAGCTCACACACTTTTGTGAGTCGTCCGGCATCATTGGAAGATCGCCGCCAGCCGAAGGAGCTGAAGAAGAAAGCTTCAGAGCCGAGCGGGCGTGAGCCGCGAAGAGCCAAGCCGCGAGGACCGGACAGCAGCGGCTACGGTCCAGGTCCTTGCTACAAGCGTCTTTCACGCCGCCGAACAACTCCTTAGAGAGGTCGAGACGGCAAGTTTGGCTCGGGTTCAGAACCGGAATTGCTGGCACTATGTTGGGGGACGAATCACCGTAGACCGGTTCGAAGAGTAGACCGGCAAGGGAAACGGTTAATGTGGACGAGAAGAAAAGGAGGAAGGCAGGAGTGGATATAAATGATTGCATTTTTCAGTTAAAGCTGGAAATGCAATGGAAGAGGTACTTGCGGTTCTGGGTTTGTTTGGTGTGGAAGCAGGAAAGGAAATGTTGTGCAAGGTTGAGGACAAAGTAGAGAAATGATTTGGCAAGTGGAGATAGAGATGGATGGGCTAGAAAAGCTAAAAGGAAGGGTGAATTAAGTTTGAAAAAAGGTTAAATGTTGGTCACGATTCTATCTTGTCCTTGGTTTCCATGAGAAATATTGGAGCGTACGCTCAGAGATTACTCTGTCGAGTCTCAATTCATGCAGTATAGTAATATCCTGACGCTCCAACCTCACGAAGCAACGTAATCTCCATTATTCTGTCTATTTATTTTACAATTTATGAAAATTAAATTTCATGTTTTCTAATGTTAAATGTGACTGAACAAAGAGGCGACAGATTTGTTTTGGTACACAATAACAGAGAGAGAGGGGTAGGACAAGTTCCTTTGATAGGAAAAGGCTGTCCCAAAATTTGGCAGCTTGCATGGTCCTTCTGAAAAATAAAGGAAAAGAAAACTAATTATTTACACGAGTATTTCCAAATCTATACTTTGACATCTTATTGTGTTTTTTGAAAAAGCAGAATCAAATGTGAACAAAAATGGTGGAAATGGAATGGAATAATCGTGAAGCTGAAGCATATATATACCTGAGGCAATAGCCAGGTTACATAACATAAACACATAGCTTTACTCCCTTTCTTGTTCTTGTACGTGCCTGGAGCGCAGCTATGCGTGACAGCCAAACTCCCTATTTATGGTTGAACATTATTTCTTTTTTTCACACATTAAAAAGATATTTTAAACAGATTTAAATATAGACAAACATATATTGAATGGAATGCATGACCTCATGTCCTCATTTATGTTTCTCTTATTGCATTTTTATTATCATTAATTTTTTCAAATAAATATTAGCTAGAAATTAACATTCAAAAATAATATTTCGGAGAGTTTAATTTCAAAAGAAGTTCAATTTTTTTTATTATTGAATTTTCCTGACCTATATAAAATTTTTTTTATTACTATAAACATAATTTAAAATCAGGATCCGTTGATGTTCTCTTCATATTCTATTATTATTAGTGCAAGTTAAAGAGTAAAGTCCAAGTAGATTCCATTACAGTAGAGGAGTGAATAGAATGAAAATTGAAAGCAGAAAAAGATAGTCCCAACAAAAATTGTAGAAAGAGACAGTTCAATAATTAGTTTAAAAGACAAAAGCAAAATGTCCACAAAAAATGGTCTTTTAATTTGCTGCAAAGAAACAGAAGTACTTTTGAAATAAGAAATTGAAAAAAATAAATACTTTCCTTCAATTTCCATTTTTCAACCATTTGGAAACATCTTGTTGATTTTGAAAATTGAAATGTACCTCCTTAGTTATTATCTTTCAAGATTTAAATCATTTTATCTATTTTCTTATTATTAAGATAACTAAGATGAAACTCAATTTTTAGACAAATGATAGCGTCAAAATGGCATTTCTCTTAACAAAAAAATAAACAAATGGGGTTTAAATATTGTTGAAGAACATATTTCCTTATCTTTATTAAGATTGAAAGAAATATGTATAAATAATTTAAAATTAAAATGTTCTTAATTTATATTTTTACAAAAAGAAAATCCTTCTCTTTCTCTACTATCATTCTTTTGGTTCTCGGGTTGTGACCTTTCATTGAAATCATGTTGTAAGACAAATTAACGAGAGTTTTCATTTCTTTGTTAGGTAGTACATTATTTATTACATTATTGAATTAGGTTGTAAAAGGAAAATGTTTAGTTGTTGAGAATAATTGAGCAATCAGATGCCAAATTAGATACAGGTATAATTTAGTGATTGCATAAATACATACACATACATACATACATACATATATATATATATTATTGAGTTTAATATATGTATTAAAGTGTATGTGATTTTTTAAAATTTTTAAATATAAATATAAATAATTATATTTTAAAATAATAAAAGTAACTAATAATTTTTTTGAATTTGTATTATTATATTATTTGTTTTAAATTTTTACTATTTTTATTTTCTTTATCCTCTTTATTATATTATATATTTTATTTTATATAATATAATATATATAGTTTTAAACACTAATAACAAAAAACTTTTAAATTATTAATATATATATATAGTTTTGTTAACCAATATTCTTGGGTATTAACTAAAATTTTATTTGATTATTTGATAATATTTTTATATTAAAAATAATTATTTTTAAAATTTTTTAATAAATTTTAAATTATTAAATACTCTATCAACTAACAAAAAAAATCTTAACCAATATCAACACTAGTTAACAAAATTTATATACACACACTAAAAATTTCACATGCACAAAATTGTATGATAATTTTTTTCAATTTTTAAAATATAATATTAAAAATTATTATTATATTTTAAAATAATAAATTAAATAATTAAAAATTATTTAAATTTTTAATATTTTATTATTTATTATAATTTCTATTTTTTCTTTCTTCATATCATATATTTTAAAGATTAAAAATTAAAAGATTCAGAATTATATATATATATATATATATATTAGTTATTTGTCTACGGGCGTCATATATATTAGGTGAACAAATCAATTAAACTTTCTTTCTTATTGATGTGATTCACTAAGGTGCTATTTTTTATATTTTCTAGATCATTACGTTAAGAGTATCGAAGTCGTATGTTGACGGAACACTTTCCAATTGAAATAGGTTGTGGAATAAACTCGATAACATCATATAAATATATATATATATATATATATATATAAACATAATTAAACAAAGAGCTCATCACCCTATATAATAATTAAACTTTTGTTTTTTTTCACTTTCCTTCTCATATAAATTAAATTAGCAGTCTCTGCCTTTACAAAGTAATATTTATGCCTTTATGATTTCAAATTATATGACTCAATCGCTTAAACGTGTCATCCGCTGTAATTTCATTTAACTAACTTTTACTTTTTCAGATATATTTGTTCAATAGTTAACAGCCTCAAACGTCAAATCCTTGAACAAACTCTTGGCTGGTACAACAAAAGAGGCTCGTGACGAAAAAGCACAAAAGATTACAACACTTGCATCATTTAAGGGTTTGACTATGATTACAACAAATTAAACCATGCAAGCCAAATTGAAAAAGAGAAAGAGAAGCTTATATTCAAGAGGTTACATTTTTTTTTCTCAAAATTGGGAAAATTAACATGTATTTTAAAAAAAAGAAAAAAGAAAAAGTGATTGTGTTTGATTTCACATTATTTTTGAAGAAGTCTTTTTTTTTTTTTTGGGAGGAGGGGTGATCCATCGAATCTTTTTGCTTAATTCATTTCCTATGACAATTTCTTCTTCCACTTGAGCAAATTGCTTTCTTTTTTTCAGAAATTTCACAAAATCCTAAAAAGAACCATATATATATATATTTAAAAGAAAAAAGCTTCTGGTTTGGACAAAGAGGCCCTTATGTTCACATGTCAAAACTAACATTTTTTAGAAAAATTTAATTAAATTTAATCTATATAAAGAATAAATTAAGTTAGTGATAAAAAATGTAAAACATTAGCAAAATGTTTTTTTATTGAAAAGAAAATCTAACCTCTTTACATGTCTTTTATATTATTATAGTTTCTATATATCTCTTATAGACATAAACGACAAAAATTTTATAATATATTTTTTTTATTCTAAGTCATCAACTATGATATAATTAATAAATAGAGTAAATTATACTAAAATTTTCAAATATTGTCTAAATTGTACTGGATATGTACTCTAGTTTTAATTTATTTTTTAAAATTACACTTAACTAGATTCTGCTTTAATTTTTTCAATAAAAATAACTTTTTATGTAGAATAAATGTGACATTTTGTTAAAAACAATAATAAGGTAGTTAAATTATTGTATAGGATTTAACATGGGATTCTTAATACAGTGGTAAAGATAATTAAATATATTTATTATTTTGAAAAGAGTATATGTTGCATAAAATATAATCTTTATTAATAAATTAGAATAAAAGATTTATGTGATATTATATCAAATATAAGTTGAATATAATTTTTTAAATGAGAAGAATCAAAGTGTAATCTAACTAAATTTTAAGAAAAGTTGTTATAATTAACTCAAATATGAATATATATATAATCCAACACATTACCGAGCTGATCAAGGGGTGATGATCCTACTCAATTTCTCGCCAACCATGGAAAGAATTTGCAGGTTATTCCCGTTGTGTTTATTTGACACTTAATGACATAATCAAATGGTGCTTTTTTATGCGGATTTTAGGTTAACTAAAGTTGTATATTTTTCCCATTTCACTGTTGTAGGATAAAATCAAGTCTTGTACGTTTTAAATACCTCTCCCTTGCGTTCTTGAAGATGATGATTATGTAATGTAAGGCACACTTTGGAGACTTTAAAGGGATTTAAGGTCCTTTAAATAAATTCACTTTACACAAAATTTGTATATCAAATAAATCATGAAAATATACACACACACACACACAAGAAGTCTTCCTAATTAAAAAAGAACGTGGCATGTCATGTGGTTGATGTAGCAAGTGCTTCAACCTCCTTTTTGTGTGGACGGTAGAGTGACAACTCACAACAAAGAAATTAAGAAAAACAAGAAAAGGGAAATACCAAGGTGATGGATGATTATATATGGCGCGACATCAAAATGATTTAAACACCATGGAAGATTTGTTCCTTATTCCAACAATATTAATACTCATTAATTTGTTGTCCAAATAATCTTCTTCCCTAACATAATAGAACAAGCCACTTGACTTAATTAAGTAGACCTATGAAGAGAAAAATTGTGATGTATTTATAAGAAGCACTAGCTAGCTACTCTATGTAAATTTCAATCCAGGATTGATTTAATACACAAGTTTAGTTTATCATTAATTAAATACAATGTATATAATGAACTTGGAGTTATTAAGTTAATTTAAATCTTGTTAGAATTCAAAAGGAGTTAAATTCCACACAGTTTGATTTCATGAAACAGGATATCTATATAAATTTGAACAAGGACAACTTTTTGGAAAAGGAAAAACAGGTAAAAGTTTACAAAGAATTCCTGTTTTCAACATATGGACAAGCTGGGAAACAAAAATCAAGAAAACGGTTACAAACTGGAACATATATAATTTACAACAAGTCATTAATGTCCAGACTCTCTGGAAATTCGAATTTGAATAAGTCGCTGCAATGACTATCTCTCTCTTCCTCAGTGCTGCTATTCACGTACGTGGATGATGAATTCAATGGAGTTGGGCTTGATAAAGGAGTTGACAGAACTGACTCATGCCCCATGCTTTGCAGGTTTTCATTATTGCTTACGCACTGCCCAAATGTTAGATTTCCTTGCAAATCAACTTGATTCTGCTGGGGATTACTAATAAAATTCTCGCACAGATAGGAAGAAAATGAATTCTCTAGTGAACTTGAACAGCTCATGTTTGTGATATTGCCTGAGAGACCTTCTACATTGGTGGGCATCTGAAATTGAGTAATTGGCATTTGTGGGTCAACATGGCTGTTTTCGAATTGAGAATTCCCAGCTTGGATTTGTTGTAGATTGTGTAAAACCAAATCTGGGTTTTGATTCTTCAATGATAATAGAGCAGTGACCAGCTTCAACAATTCTGGGTTCATCAAAGGTTGAGCCCCCAACAAGCCCTGCAGATTCAGAAGCGATGGGTTGGTCAAGGCTGACCTTAGAATGGAGGATATCTCAAGCAGATCAAGGCGTGGGGCGTGAGTAACTGGATCAATTCCCATTCGAAGCAGCCTCTTCCTAATGTGGGTGTTCCAGTAGTTCTTTATTTCATTGTCAGTCCTTCCTGGTAACCTTGCAGCTATAGCCGACCATCTAAACATGTACAAACCAAATTAAAATTGAAACTTCAATTTTCAAGGAATGAAATGGAGCGAGGAAAATGAATGAATGATAGACCTAGACGTACTTGTTTCCCAAGACACTGTGCAACTGAATAATAGTCTGTTCTTCTTCAAAGGAGAATCTTCCTCTCTTGATATCAGGTCTCAGGTAATTCGTCCATCGAAGCCGACAACTCTTGCCACATCTCTGCAGACCTGTAAGTTATACCAAAGTGTTGTGTTACTAATTAGCGAGAATACCAGCAACCATGAACAAGTGTAAGAGATTAATTAAGACATGAAACTGTACCAGCATTCTTAGGGAGGGTACGCCAGTTTCCAGGTCCATGAGTCTGAATGTAGTTGATGAGCTTGAGATCTTCCTCAGGTGTCCAAGGACCCTTCTTCAGTCCATCTTTGTCACAGCAAGGTGCTCTTCCCATGATGGAATTAAGCAGATAGGTAGCTGAAAAGTGAAAAGGAGCCTAGCTTGCTAGCTAGATGTTGCTTCTGAATCTGGAAAGTGAACTTTTGTTGTTGCTCCTAAATGGCAATACGACCTCTGCTTTTATAGCAGAGGAAAGCAAGGTTACATGCTTCAAGTCAAATGGATTTGGCGCCGGCCTTATGCCACACGTCTTTCTCAACCATGGTGTGGCCATATGAGTGACATATGATATACGTATGCAATGCATATATACAGTATATACATACATATATATATATTGCATGAACTATATAAGTTCCCATATATATATATATATATATGTATGTACCACGCAATACGTAGACATGTTCAATTTTACGGTAACAAGTAACATGAATCTGTGGCTTAAGCTAGCACTTGAGAGTGATTAATTAGAAGGACAGGGTGAGGGAGCTGACTTTGTTTGTTTTGTAAAACCTGTGATGGGATCGCAGTGGGAAAATGATGACTAAAACTTTAGAGTTTGACCTTGGGTTTAGATGCGTTCTGAGGATAATGGACGGTAAAGGTAGACAGGTACCCTCTATCAACTAACGTAGAAAACATGTTCTACTGTTTCGTTAGTTACTTCTTTTCCCAGTTTTCATTTTTCTTGCTTCTGGCACTTATTTTGAATTTCGCCACCAATCAGTAACTGAGGGTATGTGTTTATCATCGGTTTCAAATTTTCAATACTTTTCATACTTATGCCACACTTGTCTTCCAAATTCATATATTATTAAGAATTTTTTTACGAAGTGTTTGAGTTTGAGGTTGAGCTATTTAATTTATCTCTCTTATTATTTTTTATGTAAAACAATAAGAAGAAAAAAAGAAATAGACAGAGCTCTCCATATCTCAGTCCTATTACTAATCTAATTTATTTTTAATAAAAGTCACACAATTAATTTTTAAATTATAATAATTAAGTTAAATATTATATTTTAGATAAAAAATATTTTGTTAAAATATAATAATAATAATAATAATAATAATAATAATAATAATAATAATAATAAAATTTTCAATACTAAGGCAACATTAGTTGTAAAATTGTAGATATTCAATTCAAGGATTCATTTTCATATGTTACTTCATTTATGTAATTATGAGTTTTCAAACAATATGACATATTACAGCAAAATCTTCATATGATGAATTTATCTTATAATGATTTTGAGATTTTTTTTGTTATTAGTTTTTATAACTATATATTAATACATATAAAATAAAATATTAATTAGTTTTTATTTTTTTTTATTTTAATACATGTTAACTAATTATCTTTGGAAAATAAATCATAATGTTATATTAGAAAATTAACCAAGTAATTTTTAAAAAAATTTAACTAAATTACTCATAATTCTGTGAAGACAAATTAATTAAGAAAAAGTCCTCTGGGTAGAAATTGAATGATTTCATTTATTGAACAAACAAACAAAAAAAAAAAGAAAATTGGCAGCTATTCCAATTTGTCCTTCTAACAGTTTCGTGTTTTATTAATTTTGAAACATTTTCAAATAAAAACAGAGATGATGAGGTGTCACCACTTAACACGTGTCTAGGTACAAGCGGCTAATTTTTCTAGGTAGGGACCTTTTTGGGAAGGACATAATTGACAGGTGTCGTTTCTTGTTCCAAGAGTGAAGTCAACGACGCCACAATCTCCCTTAGGCAATTGTCGTCTGCATCAAGCAAGCTGGTTGCTTCATCTGCTATAGCACGCGTGGCCAAATTATTCAAGACTCATTGAAAATCAGGTGCTCACATTCATCAACCCTCCATCTAACACTATAGAATTTAGTCAGACACTTTTTTTTTTTAATATTTCTTTTTCTTCATTTTCCCACGACGAAATATTATTATATTATTATTAACAGATACTGTATTCTCCCCACTGTAGTGTATGTAAGTTGTATCCTGCGGGAAATAGCTCCGCACTAAGTCACTGTACCTACGTACGTTGGCCAAATCCACTTTTGCAGAACAGAAGCATCTGGAAGAGCTATGTACGCACATTTTTTTAATGAAAAATCGAGATAAAGTGAAACATACATGCATAAATGAGTTTTTAAAAAAATTAAATTTATATATAATTATTTATATTTTTATTATTAAATTTTTAAATTAAAATAAAATATATAAAAAAATTTTAAAAATTATTATAAAAAATATTAATTTTATAAACTATATACGTATTTATTTTTTATTAAAAAATTTAATAATAAAAATATAAAAATTACCTATAAATTTTTTTAAAATATAAAAATGTGAAAGTCTACCTATATAAAAAAAAAAAAAAAGACCTCATTATGCATGGCTTTCCTTTGCGTTTCGTGTCTGAATTAAATGGAAATCATCTATCTATCTCTGGCTACAATCTTAGTTGTGGAGTCTGGATATACAGTTGCAGCTCTACGTCACCATATCTATCTTTATATGTTTTTTAATCAAACCCCTTTTTTTTTTCTGCTGTATATAATAATATCAATTATCACACACACACACACACATATATATATATATATGTATATATAAAAGTTTACACGACATCAGCTTTTGGTAATTAATTAGTTGGCAAAAAATGAAAAGCTTGCCTTAAATGGTGAGCTATCGTCTCAAGAGTTGACTGCAATAATATGTTGTGCATGCGCAAACTTGTGTGCATATTGTATGGTGTCCAAAACTTCAACAACCTTGGAATATTAAAGGCTTTCGTTAATACAATGCTTGACTGTGAATGAATATTTTTAGAGTTGAAGCGCGTTAGAATGCTGCCTTTTGGTTTTACGATGGGGGAAATGAGATGGTAATGTAGGACACGTGGGTGAAGGGTGATGTGTTGGTGGTTTAGGACAGACCTACACGTAGAGCAGAGGATCATGTTAGTTGCGATCTTGGGTGTGTTGTATTGGTGGTATCATGGAGCAGGAAATATTTACATAGTGACGCACTCATGTTTGATAGCCTCGAACAAATGGATCAATCTACCAATACCCCCAAGAGTTGGAGCATCGCTATTTACACACGTATTATTGTCTACAATCACTTGCAGACGCTTCTTCTTCTTCTTTATTTATTTATTTATTTTTCCAGAGACAGTTAGATGATACAGGTTTTTTTTGTGGGGGGCAGCGAACATAGTTTTTACAGAAAAAACAATAACAGAGACTGTCTCTGTAGTCTGCAGCGGCCGACAACATTGTTACTGGTACAGGCCCTACTGGCTCTCTCTGAAAATACATTACTTCTCTCTGGTCTTCGATGTTAATTTTGCTTTTGGATCCACTGCTGGGCTTTTTAGCGGCGGTTTTATCCGTCGCTAAAGTGTGTTTTAATATTATTGCAACGAATATTATTGCTGCTATAACTTTTGTTTAAATAATTAATTTAACAAAAGTTATAGTGACAATAATATTTGTTGCAAAAAACTTTAGCAACGGAAAAAACCGCTGCTAAAACGCCCAGCAGGAAAACGCCCAGCAGGGAATCCGGACGCGTTAATTTTCGGCTTTCGGCTTTTTATTTTCAAAAGGGTATGCAACCGTAACAAACCAAAACACAAGAAAGAGAGAAAGTAAAAAGAAATCATTTATTAGGCATTAGTTTAATTCTAGAATTGATCTATAGTTTATATACATTGGTACTTAATGTGTATTTGGATGTTATTTTGTTTCAGCCCACTGACATTATATGTTTAAATGAATTGATGCATACATGTTTTTTATAAAATTATTGTTGCATGCCTTATTTATTTTAATTGATTTATAAAATTTTAGATAATATATAATTATTTTTTAATTTTTCTTCTCTTATTGTAATAATTTCATCATTGATATTATAATTATAATTTATACCTATCTTTATATTATTGCTTTTTGAATGATTTAATAATTTTAAATATTGAAGTACACATTATAGACAATAAAAGAGTTGAATAACTAGGTTTAAATAATGAAAAGGTTAAATGATAAATATTAAATTATTTAAATGAAAATTTTAAAATTTAAAATTTATTTTTATGCTATAATTATAATTTATTAGTATAGAGTATACTTTTGTATAATATATATATATACACACACACACACATATATATATATATATATTACTTTTTATTTTTATTTTGAATGATTTAATAACTCTAGAGTATTGTTGCTAAATGACTAGTATTAAACAACAAAAATGGGTTAAATGATAATTTTAAAATTACATAGATACAAACTAATTTTTAAAAAGTTTTAATTTACTAATTTGGTTAATTTTTAGAAGAAAAATAGTATAAGATAGTTAAAAGGTAAAAAGGAACAAATGGCAAGGGGTTAAGTAGTACACTCTTAACCACATAAATGACAAACTAATTTTAAGTTAAACCAAAGAGAAATAAATTTTAATTTATCCTATTTAATATATTAAAATAGAAAGAAAATTTTACTTGCATTTTCACCTTTCTTTCATAAGAAAAATAAACATTGATATGAATCGAACCATATATTGAGATCATATTTATTTAAGAATTAAAGTTGAGACCGTTGAGTGCAAAGGCTTCCTTTTGGAAATAAATATAAATCAACACTCGAACAGAACAAAAGCTGGTTTTATTACAAATCCTTGTTGGGCACGGACCATTACACAGAAAAATACAGATTGCATTGAAGAAAAGAGAAGTGGAATATAATTAATCCCTTTTATGGGACCTGCTGCAATAATTCTTAGCATTAAGCGACATCATTAAGAGCTTCTAGTGCTTGCTCAAAGACAAGAACAAAATCTTTGAATTCAGCTTTCTCTCCACCAAGTGAAAGAAAGTTAAAGAAAGAAAATGAAACAGAGTTTGAACTTAATGTTTTTTTATATATTTTCATACTTTAGTGGATACATATATAGTGTACAGAATGAGACTTTCGGTTGACTAACATTAACTGACTTAATTACATTTACAATTATAACTCTTTACTCTAACATATCCCGTTCAAACTCAGCGTGAGGATGAGTAATCATAAACGGTGATGTTGGTTCACAGTTCAAAAAATCTTCAGAAGGACAGTGGTTAAATAAGAATGTCTGTAATTTGTTGATATGAGGTAATATGGGTAATCTTTTAGTGATTTTATAGAACTTTTTCCATGACAAAGAAAATATCAAGTTCTATATGCTTGGTCCTATCATGCAAGACTGGATTATAAGATAACAAGATTGTGCTTAGGTTGTCACAGTAGACAGTTGGTTTAGGTATGCTAGAAATACCAAGTTTGGTTAGAAAGAACTGTACCCACACCAATTTTGCAACAAGGCTAGCCAGACTCTTGTATTCTGCTTCAATGCTTGATCGAGCCACCAATATCTTTTTCTTTGCAGACCATGAAATCAGATTTCCACCTAAGAATAAGCATAAACCAGAAATAGACCTTCTATAATCCACATCACTTCCCCAATCTGCATCACTATAACCAGCAATATTTAATTGAGAAGTGGGTTGAATCACCATGCCATAATTTGCAATTAGCTTAAGATACCTAAGTATTCTCTTAACAACTTTCTAGTGACAATAGAGTGGCTTGTGCATAAATTGACAGACCCTATTAACACTGAAAGATATTTTAGGCTTGGTAATGGTTGCATAATGAAGAGCTCCCACAATGGACCTATACACTTGTGGATCATGTATCTCATCAAGACCATATTTGGACAACTTTCCATTAGTAACCATTAGGATGGTGATTCCTTTAGTAGTAGACATATTGGCTCTTTTTAATAGATCAATGATAATTTAGTTTCGTTTAACTACAAACTTTCATTTGGCAAGTGAGAAACTTGAATTCCCAGAAAGTAATTCAAAGTGCCCAAGTCTTTTAAGGCAAACTTAGTGTGCAAGCAGTGTACTAAACGTGAGACAACACTTAGATTATTACTTGTAATGATAATATCATCAACATAAACCAAAATATACATTCTGTCAAGGGTGTTATTTCGAATGAAGAGTGAAGGATCACACTTACTGCCTTTAAAACTGAACTGATATAGAGTGAAACCTAGCTTTTCAAACCATGCATATGGAGCCTGTTTGAGACCATATAAGGCTTTGTCAAGTTTGCAAACTAGGTTCTTGTCTGGAGTTTCAAAGCTATGTGGCTGTATCATATAAACTTCTTCCTTAAATTGCCATTTAGAAAGGCATTGTTGACATCAAGTTGTCGGATCTCCTACTTGGAAGCAATAACTAGTGTGAGAACAGTTCTGATAGTTGTAGGTTTTACAATAGGTGAGAAAATTTCATTAAAATCAAATCCTTGCTACTGTGAAAATCCTTTATTCATAAGCCTTGCTTTGTACTTTTGAACTGTAGCATTAGGATTTTCTTTAATGCAAAAGACCCATTTACATCCTATGGCTTTCCTGTCACATGGTAGATTGACCAATGTCCAAGTGTGATTTTGTTGAAGAGCAGTGAATTCTTCTTCTATAGTTTTCTTCCATTCATTTCTTTGTAAAGTATCATAGACAAAATTGGGTTCTTTGACAATAGTCATGACCTTGGACTTGACAACACCATTTTTGCTTCTAGTGATAATAGAATGAGTGTTATTATTGAGTGGATGGGGATGTAGAGATGTTGAACTTAATTCATTGGTATCATAGTTCTCAACAAATGGAACCTATATTGGTGGTGGCAGATTAGTGGAGGCACTATCTGGGCTAGTAATTATAGGACCTGCAGCAATTTCATTATGAAATAGATTGTGATCAAAATTACACTTATTAAATTGTGAGGTATTGGAGCAGGTTAAGTCCTCAGTAAGAACAATGGGCAAAATGACACTAGTGGAAGGGGAAGAAGATAAATTTGAAATTATTGGTTGAGATTTTTTTTGAAATAGAAATATGTTTTAATTAAACCTAACATCTATAGAGATGTAAGTACTACTAGTAGAGGATAAACATTTGTAGCCTTTGTGTAAATCATTGTAACCAAGGAAGGTGCATTCTTCAGTGCGAAAAGATAGCTTATGTTTGTTATAAGGTGTTAGTAGAGGATAGCAAGCACACACAAATGGTTTTAGAAAATGGTAATCTAGTTTTTGATGAAAAAGAGTTTTATAAGGTGAAGAGTGAAGAAGTTTAGGTGTGGGAAGCTTGTTGATAAGAAAGGCTATTGTTTGAAATGCTCCCCCCTTGAAAGATAATGACATGTGCGCATGAACAAGAAGGGACAATCCAGTTTCTACAATATGTCTATGTTTTCTCTCAACAACACCATTTTGTTGATAAGTATAAGGACAAATGAGTCTACGAAGGATTCCATTTTTGTTTAAATAAGATGAAAACACTCAGAATTCTCCTCTCCAATCAGATTGAATGCTTTTAATTTTGGACTGAAATGGATTTTCATCTAGGTTTTTAAACTGAAGGAAAACAAGAAATGCATCTGACTTGTTTTTGAGAAGATATAACCAGGTGTACCTAGAATAGGCATAAACAAAGGCTATAAATATCTATGGCCCAAGGTGGAGAGAGTAGGAGCAGGTCCCCAAAGATCAATTAATATCAGTTGTAATGGTGTAGTGTACTATGTTTTTGAGTGAGTATATGGCAATCTATATGATTTCCCATGAAGACAAGCAGAACAAAATTAAGAAATATTTTTATTTGAAAGTTGAATATTACATGATGACAAGACTTGGTTTACAATTGTAGTATGAGGATGACCAAGTCTATTATGCCAAAGAGAATAGACTTTATTACAAGAGACTGAAGTATTATAGGCTAGTTTTTGGTGTTTAAGATGAAAGATTTATTTAAAACTTCATCTTAAGTGGAGGACTTTGAAACTAATCTAGAGTTAGGCAGATGTTTGAGATTGAAGTTGTTAAAGGACGATAGTCCATCTCTTCTAATAGCTCCTTGAAGAAGTACCTCTTTAGTGGCCTGAGATTTGACATAGCAAAAGTGAGGATGAAACTCAAAAAAGCAGTTGTTATCCTTAGCAAACTTAGAAACATTAACTAATTTTTTTATACTTGCAGGAACATGTAATAGATCTTTAAGGTGCAAGGAAATATGTGAATTGTAAGGTGATGATAAGAAAAATTGCCCAAAATGTTTAATGTGCAAACCTATTCCATTACCAATATGAATTTCATATGTACCAGTGTAATCTGAGTTGTCCATTAAGTTATGTCCATCTGTGATCTGTGGCACCTGAGTCAAGGTACCAAGCAGGATCGTATATGGTTTCTGGAGTTACATACATAACAACCATGTTTATGTTTCTGTAATTGTTTTGAGGCGGAGAGGAGAATTGATTATGGCCTTGAAATGTAGGATTAAACCTAAGATAGCAAGACAGTATTGAGTGCCCAGGCTTGTTGCAGAGTTGACAAACAATATATGGCTTTCCATTTTGAAATCCTCCCTGAAAACCACCTTGGTCATTCCTTCCTCTTCCTCTATTATTCCTGCCACCTCCTCTGCTTTTGAAATCATAACTGTTGTTCTTTGGCTTGTCTTTTGCTTCAGTAGTAGTTATATTTGTAGAAAATGTTTCACTTGTAGTTTCCTTCACATATTTCTTAATTCTAGCTTCTCGAGCCAGTAAGTAGTAAGCTCTCAATTTTACAAATGGAGTAATGTTCTCTTCTAGTATATACAGAAGTAATAAATGCATCATATTTAGCTGGTAGACCTTCTAAAATTACTTGAACATGTTCAATTTCAGAAATAGGATTGCCAATTGCATTGAGTGAGTTAACTATAGCTTTGATTCTTAGCAAATATTCATTCATTGTTCTTGAAACTTTCTTGGTGTTTCTAAGCTCTATTTTAAATTGATGCATCTTTGCACATGACTGAGATGCAAAGGATTGAGTGATACAGCTCTATACTTGGAATGAGTGGTGACAACCAACCACTTTTGTTAGGATACTTTCTGTCATTGATGAGAAAAGCTAAGAGAGGAGAAGCTTGTCTTGCTTTCTCCATGCAAGATATTCTAGATTTTCTTTCCCAAGTTCCTGATCCTCTTGATGCAGGTATTGTTGCAGATGAGGCTTATCATTATAAATGAAGCTAAGCAAATCATGACCTTCAATGACTGCCAAAACTTGTTGCCATAGGAGAAAATTTTTGTTGTCAAGCTTGATAGAAATCGTATGGTTGAGGACTATAGGAGCCGTTTTTCTCGCTGTGTTGACGGAGATAGATGAAGCTGAAAGAGTGGGTTCCATGGATGCAAGCTCTAATACCATGAAAGAAAGTTAAAGAAAGAAGATGAAATAGAGTTTGAACTTAATATTTTTTGATATATTTTCATACTTCAATGGATACATATATAGTGTACAAAATGAGACCTCCAACTGATATAACCGAGAGAGATTGATTCAACGGGCTAACTAACATTAATTGACTTAATTACATTTACATTTATAACCCTTTACTCTAACATGAAAGAATGAGTTTAATCACACTGCTGTCACTGACTCACGGGTATACGTACCATTTATAGTACATATAATAAATAAGCACATCGAATCTGTTATACAAACGTAACTTGACTTCATATGGTAAAACTAATCAAGTTCTTTATTCCAAAAGATACTGCAATGTTTATGTACACACTAGAACATTGGCAAGAAATGAAGGATCAAACACAAAACCTAAATGCGCCACTATTGTTTTTTTAAAATCATTTTACTTATATAAGGTTTTCTTTATTTTTTTCCATAAAGTATGACTGGTGTTTGATTTGGTTTTTTTTAATATATTTTTGGGGATAGTGCAAGCAGATGCATATATAGTTATTTGCATATAAATAATTGATAGTTTTATCTATAAATTTATTAGAATTTGATCACTTGAATAGATCAGTCTGTTGGTAGAAAAAAAATGTTAAAAAAATAACTAAATGGTTTAAAAAGTGAGGAATATATATATATAAGAAAAGATGGGATATATCAACAAATTAACCTTGAGTTTATCTTTGAAATTAAATCCATAATTTTATGGTTACATTGTTGACTTAACTCAAATTAACGTCAAAATATATGGTTAGATCTAAAAAAGAGATAAGATATATAGTAGCGTCAAAATAATTATATAGATTTAGATCAAGTAATTCATTTTCACCAACAAATACATCTATTAATATTTTTACACATAATATAAGTATTTTTTGAATAAAAGTCATATAACTTATTTATAAATTATGGTTGAATTGGACCCTAAATTTTAAACAAAAATTAATTATTTATAAAGTTTTTTTTAACAGTCTTTTTTTGGGGTTAAATCCTAACAAAATAATTTGATAGAAATTTCATAAATATTTAAGTATATATATTGTGGTTTAGGTCAAGTAATTCATTTTCACCAACCAATACATCTATTAATATTAGCAATGTTTCCTACTTTAAGATTGGCAACTTAAGTTTTCACTTTGGCTATGTAACCATTATTCACTGTTTATTCAAATAACAACGAGTACATAATTAACGGAACCAAACGGAATGTTTATGCAAACTGATGAAATAATTGAAGATGCTTGAAGAAAGACATGAAGGCACAAAAGAGTTAACGTGCAGTAACCAACGGTTCCAAAGCAGACCAAATAACTACATTTCGTTGTGATTGCTAAGAGGAAACAGGTCAGTCACAGGCAATAATATTTCCAAGTTGTTCTTCCAAGATGGCTACGAAACAACTCATCTGAGTCCTTTTAAGTGCCACCCCAATTTCAATACCATCTCCTTCCCTACAATCGGAGAGACTAACTGAGCCTGAAATATCAATATGAACTACTTCACTCAGCTTCGGCTTCCCCCGCCCAAAATCAGTCTCGTACACACCCAGTTTAGGTGACCCTGCAATTGATAGCATAGGTTCACCTGATTTGGCTAGTTTTACAAACTTGGACTTAAATGTTTCAGCCCCTCTTAAAGCATCACTCTTTACATCTCTAACTTTGCTTTCAATAGCATTCACTGCCTCAATAAACCCATTTTCTCCCAGTAATAGCCCCCTCTTGAGTGCCAGAAAGCGATTCACTAAGCAATTTCCAAAGTCAGTCCTAGGTATTGAAACATCAGGATAGTTTCTGCAATCTGCTAGAAAAACGAAGTTGTATGGTTCATCAAGATTAATATTCGGAACATTCTTACCTTGGGTTTCTTCTGATTTTACCATACAAACCCACACCAAAGAAGATATCACCACAAAGCTTGATACGTAAAAAGCCCCCAAACCATTGGTGCAGCTGATCTTCATCATAACCCATTTCTTCAGTTTCTCAATTTGGTCACGACTCAATACAAATGTGGCTCGAACCTTGTCAACGCAAACATTATATATAGACGAGGCTAGCGGACTCCGTGGGTTTTGACACCAAATCCCTCAATATCTCCAAGTGAATGAGTTTAATCCCTTCGGAATCATCAATGATTTCCCTGTTATGGAAGGGCAGAGGCACAGAGGGTTCAAGGGAACTCAAATCCCCTCCCGCCCTGCAAACAGAGGCCCGAAATTTCATAAAATGATGAATCGTAGGGCCGTCCCCTGCCACATGGGCGTAAGTGACGCAGATGGTGAACCCAGAATTGGGTAGAACCGTGACCTGAATGGCCATGAGAGGAATGAAACGTGTGCCGTCTTCTGAGGTGCGTGGTGAAGGCAAGGCGGGAACGAAAGGGTGCAAATCTGCAACGTCTTTTGGGGAATGTGAAACAAGGCGGCTGTAGTCGACAGTGGATTCAGCGACGGTGAGAGGGATAAACTGAGATTCATGGTAGAGAATGTAAGGGTGATGGAGGTGAGGTTGTGGAGGTAAGACGAGGTTACCGGCGAAAGGGAAGAAGTGTTGGAGAGTGAAGGAGAGTTAGTGCTTGAGAGTGGGACGGAGTGTGTGAAGGAAGTGATGGTGGGATATGGGAAGTCGTAGAAGAATATACGTTGGATGGGGTGGCACATAATCCATCCAATGTCGAAGAAAACGAGAGGCAGAGAAGTTGAAGGAACCGAACGTGGCGGTGCTGAAACTTGACACTGCTAAAGGATCCTTATTGTTTGGACGTGGTGATGATGATGAAGAGCTATGGGAATCTCAAATCTGCGAATTTGACCACGCACTCAGAGTTGATCAAAATAATTTGACAAATTTCATAAACATTAAGTATATATTGTGGTTTAAGAAAATTTATGAATATTAAATACATAATTTTTCTAAAGTTATTTTTTATAATTATTTGAAGAAAGATATAGAATTCAATTAATTTTCATGCAAAACTCCTGTGCTAAATTTAAAAGCTTCAAGGCATGTTTTCACGTCACTATGACCAAGAGTACTCAATCACGGATCAAGATGACAAGGTCTCATG
Source organism: Senna siamea (assembly GCA_031216115.1). Taxonomy (NCBI): domain Eukaryota; kingdom Viridiplantae; phylum Streptophyta; class Magnoliopsida; order Fabales; family Fabaceae; genus Senna; species Senna siamea. The sequence continues at coordinate 21,086,565 of CM062356.1, forward strand.
AGAGAAAAATATGACTGTGATGCAAGAAGAGAAATAAATATAAAGTGAGAATATATTATTTATATATAATTTTTATTATATATGTAAGTGAGACATATTACTTAATCAATTTAATTTGTATCTATTTTTTTATATTATAGTGTCATATTATTTTTTTATATTAAATTGAGAGGATTCAAATATCTCAACCACTCACCAATTATTATATATTAGAGGTTTTGTAAGTACAAAGGTGCGTTCATTTTTTTTTTAATTTTTGTAATATAATATAAAATAATTATTATTATAACTTTGAAATGATAAATCAAATAATATAAAGTTATTTAATCTAATCATCTTTTATAATTTTTTATTATCTTTATTTTATCTCTCTCATGTTTTCACATGACATATTTATATTAAAAAAATATATTATTTTATTAGACCAATGATAAAAAAAATTTAAAGTTATTATAATATAGATATAGTAGGACACTCAATTAGTGTTTTAAAATCAAAATACTTGTCAAGTTATGGGATGATTTGTTTAACGGGTGATTCAACATCATAAATATAAAAATAATAAATTGATATTTTTAATATCAACAATCTATTTTATACCACAAAAATTATATTTTTACTTATAATTTTTAAATATAATGAATAATTTATTTAAGTAAATTATAAGAATTTACATAAGTTAAAATTATGATAATTTAATTATTTATATTGTTTAAATATATAAAATTCTAAATTTTAAAATCTACAATGTATATATTTTAATCCAACACAAAAATTTTAGACCCAAACATATGTATAAAGAAAAAGAAACAAAAAAAATTAAAAGCTTCGCCGATTTAATAAAAAATTGTTTGTTTCCCAATTTTGACTTAGTCAAACTACACTCAATTGGCCATTCAAATCTTATGAGCAAATTGGAGTACTATATAACTAATCAATTACTAGTTCAACTAGTCAAACTGTGTGACTTGGTTTAATCCATTTTTGATAATACTACACTCAATTCAACATATGATTAAAGTGATGAGTCTCTCTATAAGTGTCAAAATGAACCAACTCAAATTGTGGGTTAGGTGAGCCAAGTATTTTTTACTCTTTTCTAATGGGTCAAAAAATCGCAATGTGAACCAAAAAGTTTTAAGTAAATTTTAAGAGAGAGATAAAAAGGATAAGAGAAATTACAATGATATTGTATCATATCATAACATTACTATAAATATAAATAATGAGTTTCAATCTCAATAATATAATAAAATTTAAATTAAAGTATTAAACCAAACAACTTAAATAAAAATAAAATATAATTTTTTCAACAGAATTTTGGTGAGTTGGTTTAAGATTTTAGTGAGTTATTATTGGATTAAAATTGTGAGTTGGTTTGGTGATAAGATATTGATTCAAAAAAAATTGGTCAACTCACAAGTTAAATGAGTTGAATTTTAAATTTTTTTTTTATACAGGTTAAAAATTTAAAATTTAACTCACTAATTTAATAGGTTAAATAAGTTAACTCACCAGGTTAAATGACAAGAGTTTGAATTTTGCGACTGTGGCAAGGTAAATACAATTTCTCCTATCTATGATACTTATGCCACATGGCATTAGCGGCAATTTCTTTTCACATTTTCTAGCCCTCGTGCTTGGTAAAAATGGCATCCACCTTTTAGCGGCGGTTTTTTCCGTTGCTAAATTTTATTGCAACAAAATTATTGTCACTATAAATCAATTATTTAAACAAAAGTTATAGCAACAATAATATTCGTTGCAATAATATTAAAACATAATTTAGCAACGGATAAAATCGCTGCTAAAAATGCAGAGCAGCGCCAAGCAAAGGATTACGGCAGAGGATCCAAAATCGTAAAAATGAGGGACGGTCCTGATTGTTAAAACGTGTAGCTTATTTTTAACTATTTTTCCTCTACGAGCGGTTCTAACCGCTGCTATTGCTGTAAGTCAAAATCTAATTTTAATTAAACAAAGTATATTAAGAGATATACTTTTTTATTTTAAAAGTTTTTCTGGAATTTTATATGAAAATAATAAAAAACGAAAAATAAAATTTTTAAAAACTCATGTTTCTAAGAAAATATAAAAATAAATTAAAAATGTAATAATTAATTAATTTTAGCAAAAAGATTATCTTAAACAAAGTATAATTTTTCCTCTTTTTTTACTTTTTAAAAGGTTCTATTGTTTTATTTATTAAAAAAATAATTTTTTATACTTTTATTAGAAAAAAATATTTAAAATAAAATAAGTGTTTTAAAAAAATGAGTGCTTAAGAAAATAAGTGATTCCATTTTTATTAAAGTATAATTTAAAATTTTAATAAAAATTTAAAATTATATTTTAATTAAAAATAATAATAGTTTTGAAAATTGAACTAAATCAGTCAATCAAAAAATTAACGAATTTGTCATGGCATTGATTTAAAAAATTCATAAAATTGATCACATAAAAAATTTGTCAAAAATTGATAGAATTGGTAAAAAATGGTGGATCCGAAAAAAATCAGTTAGTCTGGCAGTCCGACAGGTTGGGAAAAAGAAGATGATGATGATGAAGAGAAAGATGAGAGTGAGGCGAAAAAAAAGAAGGGGAAGGAAACGTGTCGTAAAAAAGAAGATGATGATGAAGAGAGAAGATGAAAATGAAGATGAAGAGAGAATGAGAGTAAGAGAAAAAAAAAGATTACAAAGAAGGAGAAGTAATCGAGAAAGAGAAAGGAGGAGGGAGAATATTTTTATAAAAAAAAAAAAAAAGATGAGTATGTAGAATAAAATTTATGAATAAATCGAGTAAATAAAAGGAAAAAAATAAATGAATAATTATGATAAAACAAAATTAAGTAAAAATAATAAATATGATGCATTTTTATATTTTTTTAAAAAATATGAGTAAAGTATTAATTTTTTTAAATAATTTAAAATATATTATATATTTATTTTATTTTAGATGAAATAAAATTATATGATATATTTTTATTTTATATTATTAATTAATTTATAATTAAAAAATTAATATTAATTTATTAATAAATTATAAATTAGTGTTTCAATTTAATGACTGAGTCGATTTTTAAAACATTAATAATCCTCATTCCTGTCCTAACCATCCCCAAGCCTCGGTGTCTGCTTTTCCGATTTCCACCATGAATATTTTTTTTCCTATTCTCGTTCTTTAATGCCCCACAAGTCCTTACGAAGAACTTGAAAATTGATTGAAAAAGCTTAATAAACCAGCAAATCGGACCACGCACTCAGAATTAATCAAAATAATTTGATAGAAATTTCATAATTAATTTTTTTTAAGTTATTTTTTATAATTACATGAAGAAAGATATAGAATTCAATTAATTTTCATGCAAGAGCACTCACTCATTAGCAATAATATTTCCAAGTTGTTCTGCCACGATGGCTGCGAAACAACTCATCTGAGTCCTTGTAAGTGCCACCCCAATTTCAATACCATCTCCTTCCCTACAATCGGAGAGACTAACTGAGCCGCCTGAAACATCAATTTGAACTACTTCACTCAGCTTCGGCTTCCCCCACCCAAAATCAGTCTCGTATACACCCAGTTTAGGTGACCCTGCAATTAATAGCATAGGTTCACCTGATTTGGCTAGTTTTACAAACTTGGACATAAATGTTTCAGCCCCTCTTAAAGCATCACTCTTTACATCTCTAACTTTGCTTTCAATAGCATTCACTGCCTCAATAAACCCATTTTCTCCCAGTAATTGCCCCCTCTTGAGTGCCAGAAAGCGATTCACTAAGCAATTTCCAAAGTAAGTCCTAGGTATTGAAACATCAGGATAGTTTCTGCAATCTGCTAGAAAAACGAAGTTGTATGGTTCATCAAGATTAATATTCGGTAACATTCTTACCTTGGGTTTCTTCTGATTTTACCATACAAACCCATACCAAAGAAGATGTCACCACAAAGCTTGATACGTGTAAAGCCCCCGAATCGTTGGTGCAGCTGATCCTCATCATAACCCATTTTTTCAGTTTCTCAATTTGATCACGACTCAATACAAATGTGGCTCGAACTTTGTTAAGGCAAACATCATGGAAGAGGCTAGCGGATTCCATGGATTTTGACACCAAATCCCTCAATATCTCCAAGTGAATGAGTTTAATCCCTTTGGGATCATCAATGATTTCCCTGTTATGGAAAGGCAGAGGCACAGAGGGTTCAAGGGAACTCAAATCCCCTCCCGCTCTGCAAACAGAGGCCCAAAATTTCATAAAATGGTGAATCGTAGGGCCGTCCCCTGCCACATGGGCGTAAGTGACGCAGATGGTGAACCCAGAGTTGGGTAGAACCGTGACCTGAATGGCCATGAGAGGAATGAAACGTGTGCCGTCTTCTGAGGTGCGTGGTGAAGGCAAGGCGGGAACGAAAGGGTGCAAATCTGCAACTTCTTTTGGTGAATGTGAAACAAGGCGGTTGTAGTCGACAGTGGATTCAGCAACGATGAAAGGGATAGAGTGAGATTCATGGTAGAGAATGTAAGGGTGATGGAGGTGAGGTTGTGGAGGTAAGACGAGGTTACCGGCGAAAGGGAAGAAGTGTTGGAGAGTGAAGGAGAGAGAGTGCTTGAGAGTGGGACGGAGTGTGTGAAGGAAGTGAGGAGTGGGGTATGGGAAGTCGTAGAAGAATATACGTTGGATGGGGTGGCACATAATCCATGGAATGTCGAAGAAAGCGAGAGGAAGAGAAGTTGAAGGAACCGAACATGGCGGTGCTGAAACTTGACACTGCTCAAGGATCCTTATTGTTTCGTTGTGGTGATGATGATGAGCCATGGCAATCTCAGATCTGAGAATTGAAAAGCTACGCACTCAGTTCTTAGCAAAGCAATTAGCTAGTGAAATAGCTATACCTTTCTTTATAATAGGCACGTTATATATTAATCAACAGAATTCAATTAATTTTGAGAATTTGAGAAATGTTATATTTATTTAAAATTAGAGAAATATATAAAAAAAACCAATCAATATGGTTCTCTTTTTATATTTTTTTAATTTTAAAAAATATATTAATTTTTAAATTTAACAGATCCAAAATCTCAATTTTCAAAAAGTTGTTTGTTAAATTTAAAATATTCATGGCATATTACGTGGCTATAACCACTCGCACACACCAATTATTGTAGTACGGCACTCAATTATTGTTTTAAAATCAAAATACTTTTCGGTATAGACGGTCTCAAAATATTAATAATTAAATATTTTTAATATTAATAATATATTTTATATTTTATAAATTATATTTTTAGTTATATTTCTTAAATATAATAATAATTTATATGAAAAATTTATATGTATGAAAATAATATAAATTAAAATCATAATAGTTTAATTATTTATATTATTATACATTATGTCATTTACTTTAAAATTAAATAAAATTTAAAGTTTTACATAAGTATTTGGTGTGTTAAAATATTTTTAGTTTTTAGTTTTTATTTTTACTTTTTTAAACTTTTTTAAAAATACTTTACAAAAAAAATTTTAGACCCAAATATAAAAAAAAATTGACAAAAAAAGTTTAGAGTTTGACCGATTTAATAAAAAATTATCTAATATCCTTAATTTTAACTTGGTAAACCAATCCAACTGAGTCATTTTAAAGACAAATCGGACCACATAATTAATTAGTTACCTGTTCTGTCCAATTTTAACCACACTGCACTCAATTCAACATAGGATTTAAGTGATGAGTCTCTTTATAGGTATCAAAACAAACCAAGGCGGCTCTCATCATAGAATGCGGATTAAATGAGCGAAGTTCTTTTGACTCATTTTTAATGGGTTAGAAAATCAACAACTTGGCTCATTTTGTGAGTTAAACAAGTTGGCTCAATTAATCTGAAAAAAATTAAAGTGAGAAAGAAAGAATAAAAGAAACTACAACAATATCATATTATATCATAACATTACTATAAATATAAATCATCTGAGTTTTTAAGTTCAACAATATAATAAAATTCAAATTAAAGAATCTGTGCATGTATATTTGTCAACTACAAAATTCAAATTGAAGAAACTGTAACCAGCTTTACATGTATATTTGTCACTGTGATGTTTAGTCCAAAGAATCTCATCTCTCATGTCTGTCATAGGTATGGGAATTTGGTAGATTTCATTAGTTATTGGATTATGGTAAATGGCTTTGACTTGATCAATATCCCATCCATGGAAATTCGAGTTAAGTAAATCTTTAACATGTGTAATATGTCCTGGGATAGGTGGTTTTTCTGATTTAAACCAAGAAGGTGAGTTGATATTGATATGTTTAGCTGTACCCAGACTCCATACTGTGTTTGGTAGTACAAGATCAGAGGAGGACATAAGGAATTTCCATAATGGGGACGCATTAGAGGGACATTTTAGGGTTAGAGTCTGTGCATCGCCATATTTAGCAAGGAAAAGCCTGCTTAGAAGGGAGTCTCGAGCATTTAACATTCTCCAAATAGATTTTGCTATCAAGGCTTTATTTTTTAGATGTAAGTTTTGTATACCCAATCCACCCTTTAAACATGTGAACTCTTTTTTCCGTCCCAAAAGAAATCCTTGTCGATTCGGCTACCCAATTCCACCATTCCTCCAAGAAATTGAGCTCCAGCAGGCAGCAGCTGATTGGAGTGTTTGACTTCATCCCCGTTATAGTACGGCTTTGACTCGAGGCATCCTCCAGTTCTACAAGTGGACGCCCAGTATTTCATGAAATGATGAAAGGACCTTCCATCAGCAGCCACGTGGCGGAAGGTGATGCCTATGTTAAATCCGGAGTGGGATAGGACAGTAATCTGAATGGCCATGAGAGAGAGCACGCGCGTGCCGTCGTCCAAGACACGCGCCGGGGGCAGCTCGGGAAGCAGATGGTGCAAGTCTTGAACGTGTCGTGGGAGATTGGCGATAAGGGAGGCGAAGTCGGCGGTGGACTCAGCGACGGTGAAAGGAAGAAAGTCATGGCCGTCGATGTAAAGAAGATGAGGGGTGGTGGAGGGCAGAGGAGATTACATGAGAAGGGAAAGAAATGAAGAAGAGCGAGGGAGAGAGGGAAGGAGTGTTTGGAGGAAATGGAAGAAGAAGATGCGTTGTAAGGGAGGGCGGAGAAGGTATGGAATATCAAAGAAAGTGAGACGGAGGGTGGAGCCACCTTGCAATGTTTGAGGATCTTCACATCAGATCCGCCGAATAATTCAGCCATTTAGAAAGAGACGGAACGATGTGGGAATATTTCGCGTTCGGATTCGCTGCCGTTATTTTTTCTGCCATTACCTTGCCATTACTTTTAGCGGCGGTTTTTTGCGTTGCTAAATATTATTGCAACGAAAATTATTGCTGCTATAATTAATTATTTAAACAAGAGTTATAGCGGAAATAATTTTCGTTGCAATAATATTTTAAAACACTTTAGCAACGCAAAAAACCGCTGCTAAAAGTAATGGCACGGTAATAGTGGACTCAAATATGGCTTTTCGGAAGAAATATATGTGGGGTTCAGTTACTTGTTTTTAGCCATAACTAGAACATGTGGTGTACCTTGTACACGAAGCTCAAGGATATTAATGTGAAAAAGATAAATTATATAAATAATAAATTATATATATTAATTTTATTAAAAAATTTTGACTGTAAATGACATAAAATTACAAATAATATTTTTTATTATTTAATTAATCAATTAACATATCATGTAAGGGCTCGAGTGGCGGTGCTATAGTTCACCTTCGTAGTAAAAACTTGATCGATATTTATGTGAAAAAAATGCTACCCTTGCGATTTTGGTAAAGTAATTATGGAAACAAGAAGTTTTGTAAATATTAAGTGTATATAATTTTTTAAATATAAAATTAAAATTAATTATTATATTTTAAAATAATAAATTTAAATATTTCAAAATAAAAAAATTAGTTATCTTTTCAATGTCTATGATTTTAAAAACTAATGATTAGAAAGTCTTAAAATTATATGTAATAGTATAGACTTGATTTTAATCAACTTGAACCCCTATTGGACATCAGCCCTCCAATTGTCAATTTTTATTTTAAAGAAAAAGTTTGGTGAGGGAAAGAGGTTGAGTTCGATCTCTTCAAAGTCATCCCCATTTCTTAATAATACATATGCATTATTAATTACTTTAACAACGATTCTTTCTCTAATAAAATATATATTGGTGCATTTTAATTTTTTTAAAATTTAATTTTATGTATAAGTATTGTGGTAGTATCTATCATAAAAAATTAATAAAAATATGATTTAGATAATTTAATTATATATAAAGGAGATCATTAAATATTTTTATATGAAAAATAAATGATTAGATAAAAAATAGTCTAATAATAATATGTAAGAAAAAAAATGATTAGTATAGATCTAAGTATAGTGTAAACAATTTAACAATGAAAATGCATAAAGATAAAATATGTTAATATTGTTTAATTTATGTGACCTACCTCATTTAATGAAATAAGATTTTAATTGTTAGTGTTAGTTTTAAGTATAAGTAAAAGTTTAAATATATTTTTTAAGAGTAAATTATTATTTTAATTTTTTAAAGATGTAATTTGTCTCAATTTAGTTCTTAAATTATAAAAATATTTAATTTAATTTTTAAAAAATATATTATATTTTAATTTAATTTATATTAATAAGTATTTTATGTCTTTGATATCTTAATTTAAAATTTTAAAAATTAAAGTGAGACATAATATATTTTTTAAAAATTAAATTAAATATTTTTATGATTAAGAGATTAAATTGAGACAAATTATATTTTAAGAGACTAAAATAATAATTTATTTATTTTTTATTATCTTTTCTTTCATAACTCTCTATTTTTTTCTGTGCTTACATCATTATAATTATAGGATTTAGAAGACTAAAAAAAAAAAGACTAATAACATATAGCATATAATATAAGTTCTAATACATTGATAATATATTATTACAAGTATATAATAATACTGGCTTTTATATCCTAATAACCTTTCATCCTATCCCGTATCCATCATCTCGTTGAAAAGTCCAGTTTGTAATGACCAATGACGTTTGGCATTGGCGCATGTGGAAAGTGAAATCCGACGTCAGATTGCGAACGTCAATGTTTTTCTCAAGGAAAACAGAGCATCGTAATTAGCAAAGCAAAATCATAGGCTTCGAAGATCCCAATTCTCACATTCCCTCCTCAAATGACTGCCTTTCCATTTCGTTTTTTGACGTCCAAGTACAAAGTATTTATCTTTTTCGATGTCTCTAAAATACCCATCTGACGAGGTCAACGCTTCCCTTTCGTTTCATTCATATGCTTCCGAGATTCAGTGTCATTTTTATTTTCATTTTTTTCCCTGGATCTATTTCACATTCTCCATCTCTAAATACCTAGATCCTCCAGGCGATTTGCTCTCCAGGTAAACTACTAAGACCCCTCCATTCAAGTTTGCATAATTTTCATTTCAATTACGATTTCTTGTATGAATTCGAACCATTCACCGTCCATTCTTTGCTTTGAGAGAAGATAATCCAGTAATACTTGTGTAAATGTGCCGTGGATTCATTTTATGAACGATTCCTTTTCCCCAATATGTTGTTTTTTCTAATTGCTTGATTCGTGATGTACCCCGTTTGTGGAAATTACTGAATAGGCTTATAAAGATCTTCCGAAGGAAACTTGATCATTTAAAACAGAGTTCTTTGTTTATATTTCCTTATGGTGGAGGTGCTTGAACTTTTCTACTGCATTTCTTTACTGGATATATGAAACATCGGCGTTATGTGGTCCCAATACTTGCAAGCTCATTATCATCTATGAATTTGTTAGTCCTGAAGTCAATAACCGAGGGTCAATTAAATTTGAGTAAGAGATAATAATTGCCACCTTGCCTTTGGATTGTTAGTGATAAATGCCTTCTATATTGCTGTTAATCTCTGAACTTGTGAACGTGGACAGTATTGAAGCTGCATGCAACAATGGCTAATAGTGCACCAGACCCCAACTTCTATAAGAATTTTCAGATCCCAAATTACTTACTTGTATCAGAGACGACAGTTAAGAATCTTGGAACTGATCATGATGCTCCTAAGTGTCCAGTGCTAGTTTTCATCAACTCCAAGAGTGGTGGTCAGCTGGGAGGAGACCTTTTAAAAACATACCGTACTATTCTTAATGAAAAACAGGTGTAATTCGAGAATCATCAAATTCATAATTTTAAATACTGGACTTCTATTGAAATGAAATATGCAGGTGTGTAACAGAACTAAGACTAAAGTGTTAATTTTCAGGTTTTTGATTTGGCGGAAGAGGCTCCTGATAAGGTGCTGAGTAGAATCTATGCTAACTTAGAAAACCGCAAGCTTCAGAATGATCAAATTGCGACAAGGACTCTAGAGAGGTTGAAGTTAATTGTGAGTTTAGATATACATGATGTTTTGACAGTGTTAAAGTTGGTTTCTTTTGCATTATCTTGAATTTATATGCACAACCTCTTTTGAATTTCTGATGCATATCTTGTTTTAGGTTGCAGGGGGTGATGGAACAGCAGGCTGGCTTCTTGGGGTTGTTTGTGATCTCGGGTTATCTCATCCACCACCAATAGCCACAGTTCCCTTGGGCACAGGGAACAATCTTCCTTTTGCATTTGGTTGGGTATGAAACAGCTTTTTTCTTCAGTGTTTTTAAGAAAACTATCTAGTACATGTGAAACATTATACTACATTACAAGTGATTTTCTACTTCAAGAGCTATGTTTTTTAACCTAACAAGTTTTAAAGGTATAATTGCTTTTCTAAGAGGTATGATATATCTCCCCCTGAATAAAACCTTGTAGTTCCAGAAAGCATTTAATTTTTTACTGGAAGTTGAGGAAGCTTTCAATAGTAGTTTTGATGATAAATATTGTATCATAAAAATAATTAGAAAGAAAAATGATCAAGCACATAAATGTAGCAGTTGATCTTAGTCAAGGAAAGTAACTATTTGACAGGTATTGTGGTGTGGGTGACATGCTTTTCGCTTCTTTACAGGGGAAGAAGAACCCAGGGACAGATGAATGCTCGGTCAAGTCATTTTTAGATCAAGTGATGAAAGCTAAGGAAATGAAAATAGACAAGTAATGAACTTTGATCCTGTTCTTTCATCTTATATTAATATTTTTTTCTTATGTTTGTAAAAGATGGTTTACATATTAGTCTATGAAGCCATTTCCTGCCTACTATTAAGCAAATAATTTTGCTTTCCCTATTACATAATAAAGTAACCATAAGACAGCTGGGTTATGGTTACAGTCGTGAATTAAATTGGCTCAGGGTTAATGACAGTATAGATGGGATAGATGCACTACCAGTTACCACAGAATTGGATCATTACTTAACAATCCAAATTGAAAAATTGTGCTTTCCTTTCTTTATTTATTCACTTAATTTGCATTTTCTCAATGCCACAGCAATAAGTTTTTCTTCTATTCTGTGTTCACATTCAGTGTTAAGCTGAATTCATCATCATTGATGTCGTTTAATATTGTTCATTGTTATTTTCTTTTCTTCATTAATAAATCTGGGGCATTTCTTTGAATCTTAGAATCAAGTAGTAGTACAACATTGTTTCTTGTTTGCAGTTTTAGTCTTTTTCCCCTTTCTTGACTTCTCAAATCTCAAGTCCAATTGTTAATACCTCATAAGCCAAAGCATATATTTGGATGCTGAAGAAACTCTTCTTGTTAATGTCTTTTCAATTTTTGCACATTTATCTGCTACGGATTGTTATTTGCTGATAATTGATTGTTTTTCTAACCCCTCAGCTGGCATATTCTCATGAGGATGAAGGCTCCTAGACATGGTGCCTGTGATCCCCTTGCTCCTCTAGAGTTACCACATTCATTGCATGCATTCCATCGTGTATCTGAGGCAGATGAGCTTAATATGGTAAGACATCAATTATACAATTCACTATTCTGAAATCTTAAATTACATTGGTTCATGGTGTAACTTTAGGAACTCAAATGCAGAAACCCTTAGCTTTATATGCTATATTTTCTGATTTGACTGGTAACAGATATAATGGGTGTTAACTTCTTCGAAGGATGAAAGGATGAAATAGGGTGTATATATCCAATTGTGCCAACTTTGATGGTGAAACTATTTGTTTTGAACTGTCATAAATGTGACCCTAAGTACAATGCAATCTTCTGTAGGCTTTATTGTTATTTATGACACGTTTAAACATAGAATTTTAAGACAATAAAAATTTCGGTGGCATTAGTTCTTTTTTATAATTTCTGTTGTATTTCTAGAAGGTTGTCTTATTTTCTACTCACTAAACTTCCTTGTATGGCTATTTCTAACTGCTACTCAGGAAGGGTACCACACTTTTCGTGGGGGATTTTGGAACTACTTCAGCATGGGTAAGAATAATTTTTCCTGGGTTCATCCAATGTTTTAACTTCAAGTTGAAATCTACATAATTTTCTTTCTCCTTCATTCATGGAATAGTTAATTGTTTTATTTGTTATGTCATCACAATATTTAAACTTGATGTTTTCTATTCTTTGAGCTCTTCTAGGTTAGGTAACTTGAGACCATGGCAATGTCAAATCCAGAAGTCAACTAGTAAACTTCAGAAATAAAACTTTTACTCTTTTAAATAATCTGGACAAAGTGACGTGCCATGATGGAAACGTAGTCCATATTATTTTAGTTTGTCTACTCATTAAAATTAATTGATTACCTACATCATTGCTGTTGATCCTTTGTCAGCTTGAATATTTTGAGCTATTTGTAGAATGTAATAGACCTTTGATATATTGGAGCAACCTTTGAAAAAAATTTGTGATTGCTGATTGTAGGAATGGATGCTCAAGTGTCTTACGCCTTTCATTCTGAACGAAAGATGCATCCTGAAAAATTTAAAAATCAGTTGGTTAATCAGGTATTCTATTGTTTCTGCAGTAATAATAGTAAATGCATAAGCAATGCGCAAAAGGCTAATAACAATGTGTTTGATTTTCTCACTCTTATATGGAACGTATAAACTTTTGATTTTAGACAGGGGTGATATATTTTCATTCACTTCTCTTCTTACTGATTTTTTGGTTAAACTTTAATCTACATTTTAGAGTACTTATGCAAAGCTTGGATGCAAACAAGGGTGGTTCTTTGCTTCGCTAGTCCATGATACTTCCAGGTTAGTTCATGCACAAGTGTGGGTTGTTTTACACACCTCAATAAATTCATGTTCACGAACGATCTAGTTAAGGTCTATAATGAGTTCGTGAAATGTGCAATTGCAATATGTAATACAAGTTAAACCTTTCAAATATATTTAGAAATTTCTGAGATTTAATTAATATGGCACCCTCTGGTGCTTTGACTAAATGTAGGACTGTCTTTGAATTTGATTTTAAGTCTTTACTATACATTTTCAGTCACCTTAGTTGCTTTCTGTCCATTTCTGAATCGGACAGTTTATTATTGCACTGCTTCATGGATTTAATGCAGGAACATAGCAAAACTAGCAAAAGTGAAGGTCATGAAAAGACAAGGTATATGGCAAGATCTGGACATTCCTTCCAGGTAAATCTTTTGTATACCTACATCTTTAGTACACAAACCAAAGTGAAGAAGATCATGGAAAATTCAAGTCTGTGGAGAGATCCCTGTATTTTTTACTTGTCAAAGATCCAGAAATGAAGTCACTTTTAGCTACATTTTTTAGCTATATTTTGATGGTTTCCTATTTGTGGCATACCGATTCATTGTTGCTCTTGTTGATTAATGGATGGTTATTTTCTCTTCAGCCATCAGATTAGCAACTTCTTTTGCCTAGACATTTCGTAACATAAATCTTATTTTTATTTGTTCCTCTACTGTGATCTCATCCTTTGTTTACTTCTTGAATAAAACATGATCTGCTTTTTATTAACTCTCTTTCCATTTTGCATACAGTATCAGGTCAATAGTTTGTCTTAACTTGCCCAGCTTTTCGGGTGGATTTAATCCTTGGGGTACGCCGAATACAAGGAAGCGATGTGATGTAAATTAATCTGATAAGTTTTTTAAAGAATAAAAATCCTTATTTCTCGTCACTTTAAGCACTAGTATTAATTTGTATTATTAATATCTAAATATGCCATTTTTTATGGCATACAGAGGGACTTGACACCACCCTATGTAGATGATGGCCTTCTAGAGGTTGTAGGTTTCAGAAATGCCTGGCATGGGCTCGTCTTGCTTGCACCTAAAGGACATGGAACTCGTCTTGCTCAGGTATATGTTGTATGATGAAGTATAGGAAGCAAGGTAGTAGTAAGTTTTAGTACAGAATAATGGTTTTAAAATGGAAATATAAAAATAAGTAAAAAAAAAAAAATACATAGTTTCCGTTATCTTGGAGTAATTAATTTTGATAACCATAGTACTTATTTGGCTTTGTTTAAATAATATGGGCATTACATTAGGCACACAGAATCCGGTTTGAGTTTCAGAAAGGGGCAGCAGAAGACACATTCATGAGGATTGATGGAGAACCTTGGAAACAACCTCTGCCAGTGGACGATGATACTGTTGTGGTGGAGATTTCTCATCATGGCCAGGTCAACATGCTTGCTTCTCACGATTGCAAGTCCAAAAGTGTGCATGATCCGTTGTCACCACGTCATCATGATGATGCTGCTGACGATGGTGATAGTGATGAGGAAGATTCTGTAGCAGAGGAATATCGCAAGTTTGGTGCAGCAAATACATTTAGGGTCCCTGATGAGGTTGACATTGCTCATCTGAGTTAGATCTCTAGCTATTTAACCATTCTTTTAGTGTTAACTTAATGTTCATGAGGTTGATATTGCTTACTCCAGTTTAAGCCTTTGCCCTTGTCAAAGTACTACTAATTTGCTTAATTTTTGAGCACTTCAATCTTGTGTAATCAAACATGACAATTATCAAAAAGAATTGAGACAATAATTTTATTTTGACCAGAAACAACTGAGACACTAATTGCTTTTCTCAACATCTCTTTTTTAAAACACACCCGCAGATCGTTCAAGGAGAGTTGGTTTTGACTAAGGTCTGAAGATACCTCTGACTGAAATAGTAAAAAGAAGGAAAAAAAAAAAAACTTTTGCACCAACCAGACATATACTCTAAAAAATGAGAGAGATACAGTGAAATACAAGAAATTATATATAGTCATAAGCCAGAATATATGCTTTGAGGCGTGCAGTTGAGAACTACAAAATTCATCTGTGACTCTGACTGAAAGGAAAAAGAACAATAATGTAAGAAAATGCAATATAAGATCGGGTTGGAGTGGTGAAATAATTGAGGTGGTGATGAAACAAGGATTGAGAAGGCCACTATAACAGAGCGTATAATAATTTGGTATGTAAAAGCAAGCAAATAAAAGAGCCTGTCTCTGTTTATCCAACTCCCAGAACCAAGAAAGTGCAAGTCGAGGATATCTTTACTCGGAAATTGTTCCAATAAGAACCATCGTAACTAAAGGCCAGGAAATTAATGTAGTCCCAAGCATTTGGTTATTGCCTCGTTAGCCTTTTGTGATCCCGCCCTTTCTTCCCTTTTCTTCTTCTCCCTGGAGCAAAGTACGAAATAAAAAACATTACAATTCAAAGTCCAATGTACTTTGTAAGTTAAGTTGCAAGAAAAGTATGCAACCTGTTATCTCTCTCTCTTTTAATTATTATTAAATAGCAGCATGCAACTGGGCATATTTGAAAAGGAAATTTATAATAGAATATTGAATCTTTGATTTGAGGCTAAAGAAACTAGTGGATTTACAATTTCAATCTTAAATAGGCCATGTATATATATATTTATAGAATGTACATTCATAGACTATATCACAGATAAAATCCAATAGAAGAAGGAAGGGGATAGAACTGAAAGGCGTTGAAAGATATAAATTGCACCTGTCAACATATTCCTTTAGTAGCTCTTTTGCTTGTACCAACTTGGAAAGCAGATTACGATACACATCCAAATCCCGATCAACACTTTTTTTATTAATGTTCAAAGCCTCACAAAGCTGTTAGATTGACAAAAGAGATTACCTGAGAAACAAATCCTACAAAATAATTATTAAGAGGGAGAAAATAGATGTTTTTTTCCTTGGGCCAATAGAGGTACAAAATAGATGGTTTTACAATATCGATATCAAGAACAATCCTATGCAATGCCATCGTCAGATCTTATTCTACACTAGGTATTTGTTGGTTTCATTTTATCTGTGATTTTCGTGCCTATAATGTTTAGTCTTGGAAAAATCTACTAATTAATAGTGGAGAATTATTCTTAACAAGTTATGGAGTATTACAGTTATCTCAAAAGAGGCAAAAGAATGAAATCAATTTTCTACGCAAATATAGGAAGAAGAATACGGCAACCCTGCACAAGTTATGGAGTATTATAGATCTGGATGTCAAGGCCATCTAATCACTTCAGTTTGCCAAGTTGGGCAGAGGATAGCCAAATATGCTGGACTATTTGAAAATGTAGTTTTCTGTAACTTAATGAAAATGAAAACTAGAACTGGTAGGTTCAGCCTTAAATCATATGAACAAAATACAAAATATGAATATTTGATGAATTTCAAATCCATATGCCATGATACACTAACTGAAATGGGTAACCTAATCTTTTCCAACTATGAATCTTCTAAAGTACAAATTTTGATGAAGTGGTAAAGTATAGCGAGAGAAAGAAAAAAAAAAAAAAGAGATAAATTAAAACTCATTAGAGCTACCTGCATTTTTATTCTTTCTCTCTTTACATTTTACCACTTCACCAAAATTTACACTTTAGAATATCTATACTCACCTTTTCCAAAATTGTTGGTTCTGTTGCATTTACCAACTCAAGGAGACGAAAGAGGCCTACTGCAAAAAAGCGACTGTAACTGAAATCCCCCTTTCCCCCTGCTCTTTCCGCAATATCCTTCAATATCCCCTCTACTTCTCCTTCTCGGGATGAAAACTCAACCAGGGAAGTTGGATTTTGAGCCCGAGCCCACTCTTCCAACTTCTGTGCATCTACTCTGCAAAGGGTGATGTATAAGATCACTTGATGTAAGATAGAGAATCCTCAAGTGCAATCATCCAGAGTAACTGTATAAAACAAAATTGCTTATAGAGGATGCCGTTTCTGCTTAATAGAAATTCCTTCTTGAACACGTTTCTGATATGCAACCAAGTATTAAACTTGCCTAAGGAAAAATAGTCCACTCTAATATTAATAAAAGATGCAAATTATAATTCACTTTTTTCTTTTCATATTAATCACGATGTATATTTAATTATGCAATCTTTCTCTTCATCTAGTATTTTAAGTACTTGGCATGTGCTTGAGTGTGCAGTGGAGAAATCCAACTATGATTCTCAAAATGATGTTGTAGGCAAAAGCTACAATTCGTGGCTTCAGCCTGCATGTGATTTTGGAGTAGCTCAGAAGTGCCCACCCACGCACTATTTTATTCTTTGATAAAATGACGTGACATGGTCTTTAGTGACATACAAAGACTAGTTTTTGTTCACTGGGGGTCAATGTTTGGATTGGAGTAGGAACCATGAAGAGAAACAAAAAAAAAAAAAAAGTAAATGAAAGCTAGATTACTCAAATTTCTAACCTGTATTGGTTTGAATCTTCTTTCAATGCCTCAATGTATGCCTTGAAGATGGCATCTCGATCCTCATCACTAGAATATCCTTCCATAAGCTGATCATATACAGTTACAAAACCAAGAGCAAATACAGGGTCATAGCGGTATGAGCTCTTGTATCTCATTAAATGTTGCTGGACAAGGAGCTCCTGTAGCACAGTGTTGTAGATACTAGGGATTGGTCGCTTATATGCGTTGAGGAAATTTAACTTTGTCTCAGAAACAGTGGTAATGTCTGCAGATCAAGTACGTAGACAACCATGACCAACAAGTAATAGAGTCTATTTTATGTTATTATATATATTCCCTTTTAGTAGTATGAGTCTAGGAAAAATGAAGCAACCTTTTAAGTGGGCCTATCCATACCATTTAGTACATAAACTAACAGAAGCATATTTCTCCAGCAACCAAAACAGGTTCCCAAAGTGTAGAAGCATGCCACTTCAACCAGCTCAAGATATCATTATGTATTCAAAAGTGACGTGTCTATTTAATATGTTTTTGATGAAGCCCACGTTACGAAGTTTTAAGAATCAACAAGCTCATTGAGGTCAGGAAACTAAGGGTTAAGAAGTAATTTTTTTATATACATCTAATTTGTGTATTTTGTTTCCTTTATAGTACTCTGTTTTCAGGTCTTCTATCTGGGTGGGTTTTCATAAAAACTTGCATGGATAGTTTGTACAATTGTACTCTCTCGTACTGTTGCTCTTCAATTAAAAAAAAAACATCTCTACCATTTTAAACTGGGTTTCATGCTGAATTATAAAGTGCATCCAGTTTTGCAGGAAATAGCTCCATTGTACTTCTGTTGGATATGTACAAGATATTCCTACGGAAAATAAAGAGGCATAAATCCAGAAAATTTTCGAACAAAATAAACTTTAGGCAATATAAGAATGAAAAATGCATTGTACCCATATGTACCAATAGTACCTTGCCTAATTGGTAGTGATATTGAGTATTGACCATTAGAAAAGGATTTCGATTCATCTAACAATGGATAACCGTACAGTGCGGAAAAGTTGCCATCCATGAATTACCATGAAGTATGAATTAAGAACTGAGGTTCAAACGTTAGCATTAGATCAGACGCGAAGTTGACTTAAAATCAGACAAACCATCCAAGTTGACAAATCTATTGAATATTGAACAGCAATAACATACAGTGACCAACATTGAGAGTCCCAGAGATATCTAACGCTTATAAAGAGCAACATTATTCTCCCGAATAAACTCTCAAGGGTCCTCTTGCAGTTGCAAGACTTCATCGTGATACAGAAAAGCACGAAAAAAAGGAGATGATATTGCCATTATATACTTCCAATCAAAACTGCAAATGTAGTTAACTAAATTTGAACTATCAATTTCTCAGAAAATTTAAACGACACAAACCAATTTCAAACTTCGTTTTTTTCAGTCCCCACACTTTCTAGGAAATCAAACTTGTAAGAGACACCAATACACCAACCTGTCTGAGAGGACATGCATTGAATAACCATTTTCGGGGTCGAATTGGGAGCTGAAACACGTACACCATGATACGAAAAATTCATCCGCAAACGAAAGGCACTAGAATTCGATCCCAGAAAACGAGTCGAAGACACAGTCACTTTTCTTTCAGAACATTGAGTTAATGCTGAGAAAGACAAAGAAGTAATGGCCGCCATTTGTGGGAATGCAGTAGAAGAGAGTGGGCAAAGTCAATTGGAATCAGAAATTTTCCAGCATAATGAGACTGGAAGGGAGAAAATTCAAAGAAGGAGCTGCAGCATTGGTTTCAAGTGTTTGTGCAAGAAGGGGTGGTGAATGGTGGTCACAAAGAAGAGAAGCTTATCCAGACTCCAGAGTGTGGAACTCATATTTTTGTGAATACTCCAAGGAGCCAGTAGTATATTGACACGTGGATATGGTGGTGGCAATGGTTTCTCACGTTGATTACTTGTCAGCGCAAGCTCGCTTCGCTTCTCTAATATTTCCCTCTCGTGGCTCAAAGCTTGAGTTCAAGACAGTCTCATACGACATACATACGCAGAAACAATGTCATTTCATTTCTACATCAAACAATAAAATTTAATTAACAATTTTTATTTTATATATTATGTAGGCAACTTTTTAGTACACCACCCTCGAGATTAGAATAAGAAAAACTAAATAAATATTATTAATGAATACATAAATTATAATATATACACGAAACTCTTAAAATTATAATCTCTTTTTTAAATTTTTAAATTATTTATTTATTTTTGTTTTGAATAGATAACAAAATGGATTTTATTTTTTGAATAATTTTTAAAATGAATAATTTTTTTCTCATATTATGATTGATCTACATATAATAATATTTTAAAAAAATTTTACAGATATTTTTCTTTAAAATAATTTTATTTTAATTATTATTAAATATTAAAAATAAATATATCTCTCAACATGTTACGTATAATAATTTATATATAAATATTATAACTAAACAATCTTGATAAAAAAATTAATACAAATAACACATTAATATATATATTAATATAATAAATTATACATATATTTATAATATACAAATAAATATTTAAATACTTTGTAGAGTTTAGGACTAGGATGGGTTCGGTGCTCTTCAGACTCAATCCTATTTCATAAAAATCTATTTAAAAAAATTTTAATATTTGAACTTAAACTCAGTTTTTTAATATCTAAATTTGAACCCAATGAATAAAATTTACAAACTATAATTGTTAGCGAAGAACATAAACATAATAGTTGGGGTGGTACAACGCCTTAAGCCTTTTTAATTTAAGCCACACAATTTACTGAATCTTATTAGCCACATAAAGTTGGAAAAGGTTTATTTGGGTCCCCATCAGATGAGCTGCATGAGCTTTTCAGCCCTTTCTCCTTCCTTTAACTTGCATTTCCCATATGCAACCATCTTTATTTTCTGTCTATCGCCATACTGACGGCGAGCCTCAAACAACTTGTTGCAGAACTCTACACTTAGCTTCATCCTAGGCATCAAATATCCCTTTGAATTCTGCTGCTCTTTCATGGCTTGTGAATTGTGATCTAGAGATGGCTGCTTCTCTCTTACGATATATATAGACTTTTCTTTTTTGATGTGTGAATGTCCAACTCCAATTAAACAAAAGGGCGGTGCAATTAATCATGAATGATAAAAGCTATATATGACCTTTCGCTAGACTAACAAGTGTTGTGATGTATTCGTATAATGTAGCTGCGTAGAAAGTCATGCTTGGATTTGATTACATATATTCATGGCTTAAAAAATGAATTGGAAAATTAATCAAATACTTCGTATATTCCTATCTGGGGTTGGACCTTTTATGGGTGCATATCATAACACTGATCATACTTCACTTCAATAACGACAATTTTAATTATAAGAAAATTGAATCTTGTAAAGCATGCGGCGGAAATGATACACGAAATAGTAATACAACTTTTCTGATATCAAAATTTTTCTTGATTGTTAACATAAAAACACTGAAAGTTTCGTGAGCTCTCTTGGCAATTAGCGAGTCCCCACATTATCATTAGTTAGCTATATAAAGATGAACAGTTGTTTCATTCCCAAACGGGGGTTCAAGTTATTATATTATGGGCCAGTGGGCAAACCATGTGCCCAAAAAAGCCTTTGGTATCCGTAAAAAACCAGACACCGTCACCATCAGTCCAAAGAAGTCAAAAAGTGAATCAATTGGGTGTGGATTTTTTAAATTTACAAAATAATACAACTTTTTTTATTTTTATATTCAAAGAAAGATGAAAAAAATTTAATTTTTAATTTAAAATGAATCTTTATATTTTTAAATTTTAAAAAAATATACTAATTTTTAAATTTAAAATATAAAATCGAATTAATTGTGACGACATTTGGCAGCTGAGACATGGTTCTGCGTCCACTACAAGTAAAACCATTGGCTTCTGGTTTCTTTTAGCTCCCCTCATTTGAGCCGTCTTTTAAAGTCTATATAAGCACGAAACGAACCCCATCTCAGTGTCTTACTCAAAAAGTGATTTAAAGTAGTGAGTGCAGTAGTTGGAAAAGATAAGAACAGAGAAGTTGGAGCTTGAAGCAGGAAAGAACAGAACATGTGTGCAACAACAGAGGGTTGGGTTGTGGCAACCAGTGTAGGAGTTGTGGAGGCGTTGAAGGATCAAGGATATGGTAGGTGGAACAACGCCATGAGATCAATACAGCAGCATGCTAAGAAGAAAATAAGGCCGGCAAGTCAGGCTAGGAAGCTCTCTGAACCTTCTTCTTCTTCCTCTTCTTCTTCGGCGGTTTCAAGCAAGCCGAGAGTTGAGGAGATGAAGAAGTCAGAGGAGTCTCTGAGAACAATCATGTTCTTGAGCACTTGGGGTCCTAACTCCTAAAGCAGAAGCTTGAGATGCAGCAGAATCTCACACGTGCAGGAGGCTACAGTCTCGAATGGTCACAATCAACCAGGTCTCAGAGATCAAAATGTTCAGGACTGGACTGGCCACCGGGTTATGATCGCCATATATAATTGCGTACAGAAATGCGTATAAGTAACGCTTAGAGATGCGATGTAAACTCCAAATTTCATTTGCTATTGTTCTACATATGAAAAATTACTAGCTTTTTGTCATCATCAGCTTCTTTTGTCACTAACTATTTCCCAACGAAAAAAAAAAAAAGGATTAGCAATTTACCATCATCTGACAACTTTGTGAGCAGATGGGTAAACCAAGTTCAAATTGCAGCTCCAATATCAAACAAGGTTTCTATATTCCAGCGCTTATCTTCCTCGTACAAATGACAGTAATTTTCTTTTTTTAACATCAAAATATAATGCAAAACGTTGCACCATATTGGTAAATTTGGACTCAATTTCAATTTCACCAAAATATATATATTTTTTGGCATCAATTTCGTCTTACATATTTGTCAAAATTCTCAATGATTTTCTAATTCTTGAAGATTTAAATTATTAATAGAATTAGTTGACGTTGTAAAAGTGAAGATAAGTTGAGCTAAATTGATACCTATTTTAATTAGTAGCAACAATGACAGAGTTTCCTCTATGGTTTCCTTAGAAGAAGAAAAATGATTTGAAAACATTTTTGGGAATTCGATTATGAAATTAAATTGAATATTATGACTATCTAGCTACATAATTGATAAATCAGATTTTTTTTTCCATTAATAATTTATATTCAGTAAAAGAAATTTGAATAAAATAAAGTTTAATTTTTATATCTTTATCTATAATCATAAAATAAAAAAACACTAAAATTAATTTCTCATCCTTCAACTGTATTTTCAATTTTATCTCTTTTTTTATTTTTATTTTTATTTTTATTTTTATTTTGTCATTTTATTTTTACTCTAATTGAAATAATTTTGTCATTTATATATATTAATAATAGTGAAGTTAGATATAAAATTTATATAAAATTATTCTGTGCATAATTGAACAGATAAAAGAGTTCAAATGATACTAAAAAAATCATTTTAAGTTAATCCACATGAATCTTTAAAATATTTTTTAATATTTTTAATTTAGACCTTAAAACTTTTAAATAAAGAATGTCAAGAAGATTACGCAATTGTTTGGTTTCATACAAGTTTCACTTTGACTAAAGTAATTCTGGTTGAATTTTGGATCTTCTTTATTTAAAAATAATATATTTTTTTAGGTCAAATATTTTTTTATCTTTCTCTTAATAAAAAAATACACACTTTTTTAAATACAAAATATTTAAACCTTCTTGTTTAACCTTTATATACAATTGACAACATTTAATAAAAAGAAGAGTTACATTAATTAGTAGACACAAAGAACAAAGTTAAACAAAAGAAAAGTGATAAAATCAAAATTTCCTACAAAGTTAAAAGAATAAAAAAAATTAATTTTAACCTTAAAAAATAATTTTACTTGTTATATTAATTATCCTCTAACTAAAATGTCGTGGTAAGTAGCTTTCTTTTTTTTTGGGGGGGGGACGAAGTAGTAGCTAAAATCTTGCATACGTACAAGGATTTGGATAAGGATTTTGATAAGGATAACTTGAACCTGAGGTTGACATTTTTTATCATTTGATAGGGTTATGAATAAAAATCTCAAAGAATAAAATAAATCAATATCTTAAAAACCTCGAAGTCCGTGTGACATTGCCATTCATTAGATAAGGATGAACCAATGATTATCTGTTTGATTTTATTTTTGTCTAAGAATGACTCATACCTGTCTCAGCGTAGATGCCATTGCTATGCTATCCATCTTACTTCTTAGTATTGGTCTGGCTTCCCACTTCTCATACTCGGGAAAATTTGTCGCTTCTGATCACCACTTCAGCATTGAGGTCCTACAAGTGGGACACTCCTTCAGAGAGCCGCCTCAAACTCAAACACCAAACCAAAACCATCAGCTACATCCTCTGGTTTTCCCCTTGTCCATTATTATGACATTCCTCTATCTCATTCTCTAATCTCTATATATTAACAGTCTGCTACTTCATTCACTTCATCTTCGCCTCACTCATCTCATTCTCATCATACCCTTCTCTTCTTTCTGATTCTTCGGCAGTCTTTGCATAACAAAACAGATATGAGTTCAGCAAGCCGTGCTTGGACCGTTGCGGCCAGTGTTGGAGTGGTGGAGACTTTGAAGGACCAGGGCATCTGCAGGTGGAACTGTATCATAAGATCAGCACAACTACATGCCAAGAGTCATATCAGGTCTTTATCTCAGGCCAATAACCTTTCTTCTTCCTCTTCTGCTTTGGTTTCCAGCAAACTAAGGGAAGGGAAAGCCAACAAGTCTGAGGAGTCTATGAGGACGGTCATGTACTTGAGCTGTTGGGGTCCCAACTAGTACAATTTAAGAAACTCTTTCTTTAGTTTCTTACAAGTAGATTGAATTCGAAGAAGATAAAGAGAAAAATGGAGAAGGTGAAGCAATCAGAGAAGCCTCTGAAATCGCTTGCTTCAAAAGTTGTTGATCTGGTCGAAGCAGAATGCTCCTGAAAGCCTCTATGCCTTTATAGCTGCTTTGGCTACTCTGAAGACGCATGGACATTGGACACTGGACATTTGGAGGGTGCTTTCAATAATCGCCTTGATTTGATGGATTTCTTCGAAGTCATCGAGATGGAAATGAAAATTTTAAATCGAATTTCCAATGTAAATTCAATTGCCTATCAAAGAATGGCCTGCGTATATATCATATAACACTTCCCTACATTTTTCCTCTGTCCGAGTTACTTGTTGCTACCCCTTAATTTATATTCATAGGAAGTAATTAGAAGGAAATAAAATTTGCGTTGTGCCGTCCATTGAACATTAATCCTTATTCCAATGAGGCAATGAGTTATCATTAATTATCAAGTTGATTGTAATGGTCATCTAATTAATAGTGTGCTACCAAAGAGACAGATAAGCAAAACATAAGTAGCAGTCCAACTTAGAAAACTAGAAGGGCAGAAAGGATTGAAAGATGCAGTAAAGTTCAATTTCCTCAATACAATCAAATGAGAACCCTGGTTTTTGTCCTCTCGGAATAGAATTTAGGTGATAGTAAAATTTACAGATCTAATGATATAGTTTGCTATGGAGTTTTGAATTGGTTATTGCCAGTTATTATAATCGCTGACCTTTAGATGGCTTGTTACTGACTTTAAAGCAATGCAATACCATATGTTTCTGTAAACAAAGTTATATTCCATCCTCTGTTTTCACTGATTATATATTATCATTGTAACAGCTTGAAATGATAAAACATAAAACATCCTGATCAGATGCATATAAAGAAATGAGAAATTTTGAATGGGTTGAATTGCTTTTCAATATTATGAAGATTTAATAATATTAAAAAAAATGGATGCACCAGAACGTAACTAGAAAACCTAGCGGTTTCAATTGTTACGCCAAATCCTTGGGCCTATAATTGATATCACAAGACTAAATCCGTGTGGACGTTGTCCTTTTGTGGAATCTTACGCTAAGTGACACAAAGTGGTCCCACAACGTAGGGTCGGGACACAAATAATTAGTTCACTGCTCAGTGCTCACCCACCAAAACCATTGGCTTTTCCTGCCGCCAAAACCCTAACACCCGCTGGTTTTCCCAAACTTCTGGCTCTTTTTCCCATTTACTCAGATAGGCGTCTAGAGATTTCCTATATATTACAACCATCTTCACTCCACTTGCTCCATCAAACTTACATCTTCTTATTGTTTTCTTCAATCATCCTAAGAATTACAAGATGAGTTCAGTGAGCAGAGCTTGGAGTGCGGCAGCAAGTGTCGGAATTGTGGAGGCCTTGAAGGATCAGGGCATCTGCAGGTGGAATTATGCTTTAAGGTCAGCTCAACAACATGTGAAAACCCGTGTTGGATCGTTGTCTCAGGCAAAGAAGCTTTCTTCTTTCTCTTCTGCTATGGCTTCCACCAAATTAAAAGATGAGAAGGCAAGGCAGTCAGACGAGTCCTTGAGGACAGTCATGTACCTGAGCTGCTGGGGTCCCAACTAAAGAGGAAGGCTAAATTTAAATATTCTATTATTGGCAGTTCCTTGAAGCTTCGTCTCAAAGACAAGGGGGCTGAAATATCTCTTTGTGAAGATGTAATTGAGTTGTATTGACAGTAATGGTTCTTGCATTGTAAAGAAAAGTTGCTAATCCACTGTGAAAGATTGATGTAAATATAAATTTTGATAAATGGCAGATGCAGTGTCAATCACTTCCCTAATTTGTTGAGTTCATCAGCATTTTCTACTTTTACATGCTTCCTCTCAGTGGTAATTGTATTTGGTATCAGCATTTTCATTACCTGAAACTTGGGTGTGAACCATTTCTTAAGAAAGAAAAATTGAAGTCACAAGCTTGCATTTTGGATTTCAAATTAAGACTATGGTAAAGTATTGGGCTCAGAATTTTGTTAAGTTACGAGTGACTACTAGATATTCTGTCCTAGTACGTCCTGTATAACAATTTGAGTATGTCAAAGCTATCGTTATTGATTACGCTTATCAATGATTGTTATTATAATGAATCATTTGTTATGTCTTGTTAGTTCTTTCTGATTGAATAGCTAAAAACTGGTTTTATGAATTGAGTTCCACAGTGTAGAGAAACTTTTGCCTTTTTCATTCTACAAATTGGAATCTTCCCACTTCCAAATATACAGGGTTTTTGGTTTAATAAATTGAATGGTGATCGCGAGGTTAGATGAACTAAAATTTAGGGTTCAACATAAATACTGTACTATATGATCTCCAAAATAATATTTTTCTTTGTGTTGTAAAATGAAAACTGGGTGTGTATTGTCTTGTCTTGTCTTGTAGTGAAGACTGAGTCTTATAAAACTCCAATTTCACTCTTCGTCAAGCAACAGTGGCTCTCATTTCAATATGATATGACAATGACGAGTGGTCCCAAACTCCCACTAAGAAGGACACATCACATTTGATAAATTACTCACCAAAAAAACCACAGGCTCTTCCTGCCTCAAAACCACCAGCAATCGCTTACACGCCCACTGGTTTTTCTTTACTTACTTTTGGCATTATCCTTCTATTTACCGACTTTAGTATCTTAGGCTTCTTTATATAAAAGGACCATCTTTGCTTTTATCCTCCATCATACACCAATCCTCCCAGTGAACAACACTACTAGCGACTTCATTTGTT
The DNA here is from genome assembly GCA_031216115.1 of Senna siamea. Lineage (NCBI taxonomy): Eukaryota > Viridiplantae > Streptophyta > Magnoliopsida > Fabales > Fabaceae > Senna > Senna siamea. The sequence goes on from CM062356.1 coordinate 21,113,915, forward strand.
TTCTAATTTCTATCAAGCATAATTCATAATCTACAAGATGAGTTCAGCAAGCAGAACTTGGAGTGTGGCGGCCAGTGTTGGAGTTGTTGAGACCTTGAAGGATCAGGGCATCTGCAGGTGGAACCATGTTTTCAGGGCAGCTCAACAACATGTGAAAAGCAATGTTAGATCATTATCTCAGGCAAAGAAGCTTTCTTCATCCTCTTCTGCTATGGCTTCCACTAGATTAAAAGATGAGAAGGCAAAGCAGTCAGAGGAGTCCTTAAGGATGGTCATGTACTTAAGTTGCTGGGGTCCCAATTAAACAAAGGCAATGACAACAAGTTTTGTGATTTTCCTGTTTTTTGAGGCTTCCCCTCAACGATAAAAGGGGGTCTAATATTTTTGGTGCAATTTTGGCTTGTACCGCTAATTTGTATGGCAATGAAGAATTATTCGTTCTTTGTGACATACGATACATGTATATTATGATGAATGTCAGATAATTCCAAAATAGAGATATGTTCTTCTGCATATTCCCTTACTTATGCCAAAATGCTGCATGCATTTTTCTTTGTCTGAAGAAAACGCACATCGCTAATCACTTTGCGAATTTTAAAATCCAACCATATATGATTACCTCCTGACTGAACAAACAGAAGAATACAGTCAATCTATGAGTAGAAGAAAAGCAATTGAAGGAGATAGGAGTAGCGTAAATTATGAAAGGAAATGGCGCTCGTTTGACGGATTCCTCTTCTGTCAATGTTTTTGAAACATATTGACAAAGCCCAGGATTAATGAATAAGTACCAAGCACGAATGATTTCCCAAATCAAATTGTATATTAAGTTGTAATGTTCTATTAACCACATATATGGTTGTGATTGCATGGGTAAACCAAGTTCAAATTTGGAGCTCCAATGTTAAACAAGTTTTCTATTCCAGCGTTTTTCATCTTTGTGCAATTGACTAGAATTTTCTTTTTTCTTTTTAACATCGGATTATGAGAATTTTAATAAATGCAAAAGATTGTATTAGGTTGATAAATATATATTTTTCATCCTTTAAAGTTGGGGTTAATTTTACAGAATGGACTGAAAGAGCTTCGTCAAGGCATCCAAGATTTACATCCCATGGACTAATAGTAATTTTGTTTTAAGAACTAATGATATCTACATTTATTGATCGATGGACTGACGGAATCTTTACATACTTTGCTTGCTCGGTCATTATTATTAACTATTTATTTCACTTTTTTTTTCTTTAGTTTATTATTAATTAATTGTGTATAAAAATTATTATCATACATGTATAACATGTAATTTTTATCATGATTTTTTAAGAACCTCCTATCATCCACCATCATTCTTTTGCTTATAGATAATCTCCATGTGCTTACTGATTTTACTCGAGATATATTGTTACTCAGACTTTCTGGAGAGTAACTTAATTATGAGAGGTTATCCCAAGGGATTCATTTCCCCTTTATAACTTTTCTTGTGCAAGTTTCTCGAAATAAGAGTGTGGACATTTGACTATTTGAGCACTCATCACAAACCTTAAGAGCGTTTTAACAAATTATGACAATAGGTGGGCACCTTATTATTTTTTTTATTATTGATATTTATATTTGTCTAAAATATTTAATATTTTAACTCTAATTATAGATAAGTCTAAAATATTTAATATTTTAACTCTAATTATAAATAAAAAATATTAATTTTAATATTCATATTTAAAATTATTTGATATTTAAAATATTTTAAAAAATAATAAATAATAAATAATAGATATTTTATAATCAAACAATTTATTTAATATCTATTTAATAAAAAAAAATTAAATATTATAAATAGTTATAAAAAAAATTTACATAATCATTATAAATTAAAATTAAAAACAATTCTAATATTAATAAAAATATAAAATTTTATTTAATAATATATATTATTTAAATATTAAGTATATTATCTACTTATTTATATCGCACATATATAAGGTATTCAAAATTAATATTCGTACCTGCTTAATACATAATAAATAGATATATTTTACTATTATTACCTTAATTTTGAATCTTCTACATTTCTTCTCTATTATAATTTTCTACAATATAATAAATATACAAACAAAAAATTCATACTAATAAATACTCACTCTAAATAGATTATGAATCAATTTTTTTATTTATATTTCTCTTCTATTATAAAAAAAATATATCAATTTTTAATTACAAAAAATCTAAACTTCATTACCTTATCCAATATTTAATATTTAATATTCATTAAATATTAAATATTTTAAAAATAAATACATCATATATTCATAATATTCATATTTATTACCATTCTAGTTTTAACTTATTTTGATACCAAAAAAAAAAAAATTGATGCCTCAAGTAAGTAGAAAAACAAGCGGTTTCAACGGTCTCTCCAAATCCTTGGGCCTATAATTGATTTCACAAGACGCAAACCGTGTGCACTTCTCTATGTGGAATCTTACGTTAAGTAAGGCTGAGTGGTCCTACAACGTAGAATCAGGACACAAATGATTAATTCACTGCTCAGTGATTCAGTGCCCTGCCCACTCACCAAAACCACTGGCTTTTCCTGCCGCCAAAACACCTTTACACCCACTGGTTTTCCCAAACTTCTGGCTCTCTCTCCCATTTACTCGCATAGGCGTCTTGAGATTTCCTATATATAACAACCATCTTCACTCCAGTTGCCCCATCAAACTTCAATCCTCTTATTGTTCTTGTATCCTTCACAATCACAAATCAAATTTACTATATCGACTTCAGTTGTTTTCTTCAGTCATCCTAAAAATTACAAGATGAGTTCAGTGAGCAGAGCTTGGAGCGTGGCAGCTAGTGTTGGAGTTGTGGAGGCCTTGAAGGATCAGGGCGTGTGCAGGTGGAATTACGTTTTGAGGTCAGCTCAACAACATGTGAAAAGCCGTGTTGTATCGTTGTCTCAGGCAAAGAAGTTTTCTTCTTCCTCTTCTGCTATGGCTTCTACCAAATTAAAAGATGAGAGGGCAAAGAAGTCAGAAGAGTCCTTGAGGACAGTCATGTACCTAAGCTGTTGGGGTCCCAACTAAAGAAGGCCAACATTATAGATTTTGTAGTAGGTAGTTCCTTGAAGCTTCAGTCAGAGATAATGGAGGCTGAGATTTCTTTTTATGAAGCCGTCTTGGGTTCTATTGACGTTATTGGTACTTGTATAGTAAAGAAAAATTGCTAGCCCACTGTGAAAGATTGATGTAAATATAAATTTTGATAAATGGCAGATGCACTGTCAATCACTTCCCTAATTTGTATTGTAAATTTTTCGTTAGTATTTTCTACTTTCATATGCGTCCTCTCAGTGCCTGTGGTAAACTGGTAATTGTATTTGGTATCAATATTTTCATCACCTGAAACTTGTATGCAAGCCATTCTATAAGACAGAATACTATGGTAAACTACTCAGCTCAGAATTTTGTGGAGTTTGAGTCTTATGACAACTAATTAAATATTCTGTTCCAATGCTTCCTGTATAACAATTTAAGTATGTCAAAACTCAAGAGACGTACTATAAAGTGGGGGAGGATTACTTTGATCACAGTTCAAGGTCATCTTTATTGAATCCATAGTAAGTGTTACAAATTGGTGAACTAGTACTAAAATTGAATCTATACGATAAATCTTTTAAGTTCAAAATATCATGGTATTTTGAACTCCAAGTTGTTGTTATTGAATTACACTTTTCAATTATTGGTGTTTTAACATCTTCGGTGAAATAAATTTTCATGTATTTGAATTTTATATTAATTTTTAATTTATTTTTAAAATTGTTTTAGATTAATTTTTTTAAAAATTTTAAATTTTAATTAATTTTAATTCACAATCTAAAATTATTTAAATTATTAACAAAAAATAATGATGTAATATTTGATAATAAATAAAATATTAATAATATTAAAATATTAATAAATAATATATATTATTAAACTATAATATTTTTACTTTCATTCAATTATTATTTAATATAAAAATAAAATTTTTAACAGAAATTTTAATATACTTTATATATAATTTAAATGATTTTATTGATGATTTTATATTTTATTTTAAACATGATATTATATTATTATTTATTAATAATTTAAATAATATTAAATTATAAAATAAAATAAATTATAATTTAAAATTTTAAAGATAAAATTAATTATAAAAAAATTTTAAAAATAAAATTAAAAATTAATATAAAATTTAGAGAGGCAAAAAAATTTTTTACCTGCTTTCTTTATCTTTTTAACTTTTTTGATCAAATGGCTAAATACTAGTTTTCTGAATGGAATTCTATAGTTTAAAGAAACCTTTGCCTCGTTCATTTTAAAATCTGGAATCTTGCGTCTTCCAAATTTATAGGGGTTATTGGTTTAATAAATTGCATGGTAATTGCGAGGTTAGGTGAACTGAAATTCAGGTTTCAACATAAATACTGTACAATTGGACCTTCAAAGTAATATTTTTCTTGTGTTGGATCTCTTAACATAATGATAGATATTAGCATATTATGTAGTATTATACAGAAACTAAAAATTTTGTGGCAGTTGAATTTGAATAATATATTTCAAAACCCAAATTGTTGGAATAATCTACAAATACAAATATAATATTTATATTAATGAAAAGATTGGGTGCAGAATGAAAACCGGGTACGGGTTCTCTTGTCTTGCAGTGAAGACGTAGTTTTCTAAGACCCCAATTCCACTCTTGGCTAAGCAACAATGGCTCTCATATCATTATCATATGACATTGACAAGTGGTCCCAAAAAAACCACAGGCTCCCCTTGCCTCAACACCCAGAATTTCACTTACCACCCACTGGTTTTTCTTAGTTTTGGCATTATCATTCAATTCACCGACTCAGGTATCTTAGGCTTCTTTATATATAAGGACCGTCTTCGCTTTTATCCTCCATCGTACACAAATCCTCCCAGTGAACAACACTACTAGCGACTTCATTTGGTTTCTAATTTCTATCAATCATAATTCATAGTCTACAAGATGAGTTCAGCAAGCAGAGCTTGGAGTGTGGCAGCCAGTGTTGGAGTTGTTGAGGCCTTGAAGGATCAGGGCATCTGCAGGTGGAACCATGTTTTCAGGGCAGCTCAACAACATGTGAAAAGCCATGTTAGATCATTATCTCAGGCAAAGAAGCTTTCTTCATCCTCTTCTGCTATGGCTTCCACCAGATTAAAAGATGAGAAGGCAAAGCAGTCAGAGGAGTCCTTAAGGACGGTCATGTACTTAAGTTGCTGGGGTCCCAGTTAAACATGGGCAATGACAACAAGTTTTGTGATTTTCCCTGTTTTTTGAGGCTTCCCCACAAAGATAAAATGGGGCCTAATTTTCTTCTGTGCAATTTTAGCTTGTACTGCTAATTTGTATAGCAATGAAGAACTATTCGTCCACTGTGACAATTCATGTATATTGTGGTATTGGTAAACGTCAGATTTGTCCAAATTAGATACATGTTCTTTTGCATTTTTCCCTTACTTATACCAACATGCCTCATAGGTTCGCCTTTGTCTGAAAAAAACGCACCTCGCTAATCACTATGTGAATTTTAAAAACCAACCATATGATTACCACCTGTCTGGATAAAAAGATGAATACAATCAATCTATATGAGTATAGGAAAAGAAATTCAAGGAGATTTTGGGAGTAGAGTAAAATTTGGATAAGTGTGTTTGGCAGAGCATATTTGAGATCATAAACTTGTCAGTCCTCCTACTTTGTCATTGTTTTTGAAACATATTGACTAAGCCGAGAATTAATTAATGAGTTCCAACTCCAACCACGTGTGATTTCCTAAATCAAATAGTATATTAAGTAGTAGTGTTCTATCAACCACATGCATCATTCTAATTTCAAGTTTGGCAAGACAATAGACCAGAATAAATCTCCGTAACTTAATCCCTTAAACTATTTCAATGTATGGACCCGTCATTGAATATTAAACAATTAATTTACTCTGATTGCTAAGGTCGAGTTATTTGATGGATTGTGATGACAGTTTTACCCTCTTATACTAAATTCATTTTGGATTTTGACGCAGACCTTGTGCGCGTCTTGAAATAAATAAAGCCAGCCATAGTCTTGTCTAAAGGCAACTTCGTGGAACTTCCTGTTGCTAAGCGACAGTGTGACACCTAAGTGACACAAACATGCGGTCCAACCTCTGAGGATAGGGGTTACATTGCATCTATCACTTTCTAACTTCAAAAAGCACAACAACAAAAAAATTAATAATAAAACCATCGGCTTCAACTGCCCCACAAAAACCACCACCCACAATATCGCTTTCTTTCAGCCCCTGGTTTTTCCAATTCTTCGGCTGGTTCTTCCTTTCAGTAACTATGGCATCTCAAGCACCCCTTTATATAAGAACCACATTCACTCCACTTGATTCATCATACAAATTACAAATATCCTCCTAGTGGTGTACTATCAATCTCAGTTTTTCTCCTACCATCTAAAGGCGAAAGCAAGAGTTCTAACAAGAATTACAATGAGTTCAGCAAGCAGAGCTTGGTTTGTGGCAGCTAGTGTTGGAGTTGTGGAAGCCTTGAAAGATCAAGGTCTGTGCAGGTGGAATTACGCTTTAAGGTCAGCTCAACAGCATGTAAGAAACCATACAAGGTCCTTGTCTCAGGCCAAAAACCTTTCTTCTTCCTCTTCTGCCATGGTTTCCACCAGATTAAAAGATAACAAGGCTAAGCAGTCTGAGGAGTCCCTCAGGACAGTCATGTACTTAAGCTGCTGGGGCCCCAACTAGATCATGAGGCCAGTGATGTATCATGCAAGAGAATTTTTTATTAGGCACTTCTCTCAAGCTTCCAACTTCTCCACCAGAGAAGATGGAGCTTCAGATTTCTGAGGCCATGTTGGCATGTATAGGATCCTGTAGAGTAATGAAAATTAGCTAGTCACTTCATTGTAACAAATTGTTCTGTAAATTATGATAAATGCCAGATGCAGTTTCAAACACTTCCAAAATTGTATTTTGCTCTAACAGTTCCAACCCCAAACTTGTTTGATTAAAAGCGTGTGTGAACCAATGATCAATTTTAATATACTAATCTGGGGCAAGGGGGATTATTATACTTGTATTTTGATTGTTAATGACCATTTGTTCTGTTTTATATGGTTAACAATCAATTTTAGCAAATTTGTCGGAGCAGCTTCTAGGACTTCCACAAGAATTACAAACGATGCTTCATTTGCACTCTCTTGCAGTCTTGCTCAACGAACTTGTCTCATTTCTGATCAGTGTGGACTGTAAGTGAAAGGTGAGGTGTCCACAGATTGCCCCGCTTTTTCGAAATTCTTCAGCTTCGTGATTCATGTGCTAATCTAATCCTACTCCTTTTATCTTTTCTCTTTAACGTCACCGAAAAATAATTAAATAAGAAAACACAAGAAGTTAATCAAGATGCAAAGTAAATTATGATATTGTTATTTCGTTCTTCCATATCAATTTCACACTTCAATCACAGATCGTGAAGCTCGGTGGACTCGCCACGTTTTCTTTTAGTACGAGCATCTCCCCATTAGCATTTCTAATTTATTTTTCAAGCTTTTGTTCTCGCACACTCAAGTACACCGCAGGCGGAAATCACTGGCAAATACATATTTCACATTTGGTTTTTGAAAGAAACAAAACGCTCACCTCAAACTTCAAAGTCACTCATAATGTCATGTTACTCTTTGAAAGAGTAAAATGAAGAATAAGATCATTTCACCAATATGCCAAGACTATTACTGCAATTTACTGGAACATGAAGAATACATTCATTGGAAAGTTGTATTTATATTTTTCGAGCTGCAAGGGAATTGTATATAACGTCGGAAATTCTAGTAAATGAAGTTTAATCTCTGAGATTTATGTTCTATTTTTCCTTTGCACTTTTTTGATCATATTTCTTTTGTGCACAACTGATTTGGGGCGCCGCTTTACTAGAAAAAAAAACTTCGATGCTTTAAGAACAAGCCCATTTAGAGATTTGCTAACATGATTACAGGTAACTAGAACAAGTTAACAAAAGTGAAAGCAGTCAAGTACGGAGTCAGTTAAAAAAATTATAAATCTTTTCTATTTTCTCTAGTAATCGAGTCTCTCTGTTATGGTTCTTAGCAGAAAATACAGAAAATGAATTAAGAAAAGGATGACAAAAAGATATTTGTATTAATATCTAATTCATAACAATACGCCTATCTTCTCTTTTGGTTGCTACCCTTTTTAAAGGAAACTGATGAGTTAATTGCCAGTCTAACTTTCTTGTATAAGTTTAAGATATCTTCAACTTACGTTAAATTTAAAATTAATTTTTATCAGGTAAACATGATAAAAAAATTTTAATAAATATATTTTTTAAAATTTAAACTTGAGTCATTATTCACGTACCTCTTTCTTATCATTTTTATTGGTAATTTCATGCTGGTGAACCTACCTATTCTATTCCTATCGCCCTTCTTCCACCGTGTTGGCTCTCTAACGTTGTTGCTTCTTTTCATGAATTTTTCAATGGCAACAAAAAAAGGACCCTTGACCATAGCATATTATCAAACAGGAAATGGTAGTGGTCCAACCTTTGAAGCTACTGGTTCATTGTGTGCCTAAATTATGTCCAAGATTTGGAAAGGAAAAGCAGCTTCTTCTTTTTTTTTTTTCAGAGGCTGTTTGATTATTCCCGACAAATTACTAATTTGAGTTTAAAATAATTTGGCTAATAAGTGTTTTAAGATACTGATTAAGATATTATCTAATTGATTAATAAAAAATTTAATAATTAAAATTTATATAATGTTAATAAAAATAATAATATGTAATGTCTATGAACTAATCAAATACTACTGTAACTAATAACTTAAAAATACTAATTAGCAAAAATCATATCTAAACTAAAGGGGTAAAGGTACCCCAATGCAAGAGGACCACATAGGAGGATTAGTGGGTTTTCCTATGTTGTCACACTTAATAACACCACAAGCTAGTAATGTTCTAGCATCATAGCACATCATGCTTTAGGGCATAGCCCCTAAATACAAAAAGCTTTCCTCTATTCTTTTTAAGCACACGAGAGAATCACGAAGGGAAGAAAACAAAAAAACAAAAACAAAAACAAAAAAGATGAAGTAAATGTCAATTCAGTACAAGCAAAGATCCAAGGCTTTTTCTTCCTTTTGTGGTTTAGATTTGAAGCCAAGTTGATTTGTCGATACTGAGTTTGTTTTTGTTCTCATCTAAAATGTTTCTTTGCTTTAAAAAACAGCAATCATAAATCCTCCCAACTCTTTCTGCTGTTACTGTTTAATTTTTACCGCTTTAACATCGAAATATGTAATTCACCAAAAAAAAAAATTGGTGGAAATTAAAATAAAATGATGCACCCATGTGCTTGCAAGAACAAATTAGCAGACAAATACAGATCAATTAGCGTAACACAGGTTCTAAATTATTGTCAGCAAACAAAAGCTAAAACAAAGATTCTTAAATATTGCACTAATTAAAGGGATGTAACATGTTTTTAGTACAGAAAATTCAGTAAGTCGAAAGGCTTACGTGAAATCTTAAAAAGAAGTAGCAAATGATTACAGATATGGTAGAATTAAACCAACTGTAAAGCCCGGGAACCCATAGGCATAAACAGCCGGACCTCAAATACATAAATCAAATACAGAAAATTCCACACATTGAGATCCGTCTTGTGCAGTAATATTCACTACGGCAAAGCCCATCACAACCGCTTCAGCTACCAAATTATCTCTCTCGTAAAGGTAAGCACCACCATTTTGGACAAAACGCGGACAAGTTGTAAATCAGATATAACGAATGGTCCTATTCAGTCTTTGTTTTGCTCAGGCTACTACTACCATAAGCAGCTTTTGTCAACAGAGACAATCCAAATCCAAATATATTTGGAAGGAAGACTCAAGAACTCTGTAAGCAGGTTTCAAGTACGTGAGACCAAGAATGGAAGTGGAAACTGAAAAATCGGGGTCTGATGGCAAGGCTTGGAGTTTTTGTAGAATGCCATTTTGGCAAACCACCCATGCTTCTTCGTCTTCGTCTTCCACTTCTTCTATGCATAATAATGTGCATCAGCAAGACCAGAATCTTCAGTCTGTTGACAGATCGGCTCATCAGTCTTCCACCACCGTGTCGTCGGTGGCCAAGTCTCTCCTCCCTACAAGAAGGAGGCTCCGTCTTGATCCCCCCAACAAGCTTTACTTTCCCTGTATGTTTGTTTTCTAAATCCACTTGCTTATTTTCTGATTGGATTTTGGTTCCGTTAATTAATTTGTTGTTGGAGCATTAAGCGTTTAGAACTTGCTTCCTGGTTCTTTTGCTCATTTACAGTGAATGGATTGTACATAATTATTCATGATTCATGAATAATGTAACCATTTGTGAATTATTTTCCAGTCTCTCTCCTTCAAATTGGTAGAAACAAAAAATGATTATTAGAATTTCCATTAGATGTTAGCTATATCCCTTGTCTGATTTAATGCGACTTTGTTTTGAAGATGAACCGGGTAAGCAAGTTAGGAGCGCAATCGCAATTAAAAATACTTGCAAGTCTCGTGTAGCATTCAAGGTGGGGAATGTATCTCTATTTATTGTTTCTTCTTTTTTTTTTTTTCTTGGATTTGGAATTGATATTTGAACCGTAACACTGTCTTGTTATACATATGATAATTTGACGACTAACTCTGCCTAGTTAGTCGTACCGACGTTGACACTACGTTGGGAAACTTTTGGCTGTATTTCTACCTACAAAAAGGAAATATGAGGTCAGAAAAGTATTTTACCTAGACTGCTTCGACAACTGCGACGATTCTGAAAACAACTCTGTAAAACACTGGAAATATTTCTCACACTGTCACACATAATAAAAATAGATTTAAAATATTGCAGAAAATTACCAGTTCTGGGTTCAATTATGAACGCTTCTTTTTTTTTTTTTTCCTTTGACTCTAGTTAATGTTTTAATAGCTTTGTGGTCGCTAGTTCTATCTACCATCTATCAAATTGAACACTCTAATTAGAGTTACTACTAAATGCTGATGGTAGCGTTTTGTTTTGTCATAGTTTCAAACAACTGCACCCAAGAGTTGTTATATGCGCCCTCCTGGTGGAATACTTGCACCTGGTGAAAGTCTAATCGCCACTGGTAATATATCCTTCCACTCTTATTCTCTAAATAATATATTGAAGTGTTTGGAAGTGGGAATTTTCTGATCATGATGAAACTCATTTGGCAGTATTTAAGTTTGTGGAGCCCCCAGAGAACAATGAGAAACCGATTGACCAAAAGAGCAGGGTTAAATTTAAAATCATGAGCTTAAAAGTGAAAGGAGAAATGGAATACGTACCAGAACTGGTAATATATTATTGATCCTTTCAGTGGTATTTGTCATCTATATTCTTAATTGCTTTATGACTGCTTGTTTAATTAAGATAAAATTGAACTCGGTCTTCTTGAGCTGATTGGAGTTTTCACTATTGTAGTATTGTGTAAATTAATTGGATCAGAATTTTTTTGGCACTAATCACTCATTAATTTATTGGCCTCTTTTTCATTGTTAATTTGGGTCAAAATCTTGAAAATTTTGGTGAATCGTGAAATCATGTTAACAAGAGAAAATAGCATTCAGTATACTTATGAATTCCTTGGACTGTTTCTGGCTAAGGAAGTAGTTCAACAAATTATTCGGTGCATGCTTTTTTCATGTTTTATGAAACACTTAATATTGCTAACATCACAATTTTTTACTCAATACACAACTTACCCGCATTCCACATATTAAACTAAATATTCTTGCAAAAGCCAAAAATATGTACAAAGTGACTTAAGAAACATTCTATTGTTGGGTTAGAAATTATTTGTAAAATTTGCTGTTCTTCAGCACTGCATTGTGTAAGATGTGTATAGCTTATGATTCTTCTGCACGTATGTAAATATAATAAGCTTAAGTTCACTGTATTTCAAATATAAGTCTGAACACATGGGATGAAGCAGTTTACTTGAACAGAAAGTCAAGTATTCAGTATAAGTACAACAATTGAAGCTGAATGCTTTCAGATGCTGAAAATTTTCTCATATGATCCTCTATGTAGTTTGAAGAGCAAAAGGATCAAGTCGCTGTAGAGCAAATTCTGCGTGTTGTTTTTCTGGACCCTGAACGTCCAAGCCCTGTAAGATATTAATATATCCAAAATATGTCCTATGACCTCTACCAATTTTGTCTGCAAGGCTAAAACCTTAAAAACCTTATATATTTGTTCATCAAAGGCTCTGGAAAAACTTAAACGGCAGCTCGCTGAGGCTGAGGCTGCATTGGAAGCACGAAAGAAACCCCCAGAGGAGACAGGTCCTCGAATAGTTGGGGAAGGACTTGTTATAGATGAATGGGTTAGACCCTTATTAACCTCATAACTCTTCTTCTTCCCATCTTAATATAGCTTCAATTGGATGTTCTCCTTTCATTTTCTCTCATTTACTGTTTACTTGTTCCTTTTGTAGAAAGAAAGAAGAGAAAGATACCTGGCGCGGCAGCAGGTTGAAGGAGTCAATTAGGTTAAAGTGATGCTGAGTTTACTTGAGTCCTTCATTTTCTGCAATTTTATGTCAAGGAAGTTGAATTCCTTGGCCACTGATTTGTCAAAGTTGGGGTTTAAAAGAGTTATTGTGAAAACATACTTTTTCCTATTGCACTAGCATACCTGTAATAGTCGATTCGAGTGGATTAATTCTATGATTGGCGGTATTTTATTGAACTTTTGCATGATCTCCTATAATTTGTAGATAGATTGTTTGCTTTAAATGAATTATCCAGTAGAATTTTCATGCCATATGCTGTGATTGGTTTTGTGATTTTATCTTATAACCGGTCGGGAAAATCCCATATATATATGTTCCATAACAAGAATAAAACATAAAAAAATATAAAAATTGCACTTTTCTTTTGGGTATTTGGTGATATACTTGATTACATAAATGTTCAAGATCTTCCCTAAAGAAATCATACTTAATTTACTAAGTTTGTAGGTATTCATTGCTTTCTTTCTACTTCTGGTCGACGCACAGAAAGATATGTATCTTCTAACCGGCTTTTGATTGAAGGATGAATTTATTTTTTTTTGGTTGAAGCATTAGATTATGATTAATGCAGTTTGAGTTATAATAAGAGTAAAGTGCAGGGACACAAGATTTAAACTTGAGATTTTGATTAAAAAAAATAGAGTATTTATCAATCTAATTAATTATGGTTGAAAAATGAATTTATGGTTAGCCTAATTTGATTATGTGAATATTAAATGGAGCTTTTATCTTTTTCTTTTCTTTTCGGGATCTAATTTGCTACTAATAATGTTTATATGGGAGAGCTGATCAAATGCCTAATTAGTAATTTGCAAGCAGTCACTCTCGTTATCTAGCATAGAGAATATTGTATTAAAGAAAAGATTCATTTTTTCAGCTAAATTATTTATAGTAATTAATGTACTTCCTCAAGATTCACAAAGTAGGCAGGCCCACTTTAAAGTGAGCATAACTCATTTCTTGATCTTAATAACAAAGGAGGAGTGCACTGCGAACTGATACGGTGAACCTCTAGTTCATTTTTCGATACTCACCAAGCACTTAATACTGTTGTTATTTGTGCTAGAGTTATGTATTAGAGAGGTAGTTAGACAGTTAGGGAAGTTTTGAGAGTAATTAGTATACAGTTGATGTAAGCCTACCTTTATTGTATCATCTAAATATGTATATATCTACATTTATGTATAGTAACATAATTAATCAATATAGAATACATTTAGTACACATTACTTTCTTTTCTCACAATTTGTATTATATATCATGTAATTTAATTTATGTTATTTTTAATAATCTATATTTCATTACTAATAATAGGGTAAAGTAAATATCCCTTGAACGTCATTGATGACTGAGCTATAATATACCAGGAGTGAAGAGAGAAAAAAAGTATAATATAAAATGTTGAAATATGATGATTTTATCGATAAAAAAGAATAGAGGTTAATATGCAAAATAAATATTTTACATTACACATTAATCTGAATATGAATTAATGTGTAAAAATATCGTTGATTTTACCAAAAAACATACTAAAGAAAATCTCTTTCCAAATAAATAGATAAAGAAAGAAAAGTATGGGTAAACTAGCATTCATTTTGATGCTAAAAGAAATATATTACGATAAGTAACTTTCTTTCCCCCATTGCTTCTCATGTAATAAAAAAATGATCCTAGATATTGCTGGAAATCATATCTGAGGTTCCCACCAGATGAAGCTTTTGATGGCTTCAAGATAGCTCATCCGTTCACACATGAAGGTTGCTTTGAAATTAAATTAATTAATGTTAATAATGCGCTATTAATTTATAGTTGGGTAGTGATTAGTGAGGGCGCAATCATGCTGATTATAGTTTTAAAGTCAGTCACTTTATATATATATATATAACAAGGAGGCATTTTATATCCAAAAATAATCCCTTGGTTGGAGTTGCATAATTCATTGAATCTACTCTCATATATATATATATTGGCCAAGAATCTACTGCCATATTCATATGTTGCCAAAGTGGGAGTTATGGAGAAAACTATAAAACAAAACAAATTCTACGTGTCACCATCACCATCATCATCTCTGTTTATGAAGAAGTTTATACATTAAAAGTAATCCAACTTGTATATAAAATTCTGAGAAATGCCAGCAAACTGCTATGAGTGAATATTTGGAAGATCTCATACACGTAGAGCTTGATAATTGTTTTTTATTAATTGCTACTCTAATTATAATTAGATAAGACTTAGAGCATGCAACAAAAATAAATCATTAATAATAGGCTGAAATTGATTGCACATGTTTCAATAGATTTTGAATCCTCTGCAAAAGTTTTATATAATAATTTTTTATAATAAAAGAGAAATAAATTTTAACCCATATAAGTTAGTATAAGTTTTTATTTTTTTCTCTCTCTTTCTCTCTTACTTAATTGCAGAAGATCCAAAAGTGTTTCTATGTTCATCTTCTATAAACAAAACAAAACAAAACAATAGGCTTTCATCATGTAGTCTTCAGTTTTTACACGAAAAGATGAAAGGGAAAACCAGCGGCTCTCGTCTCTCTCTCTCTGTGTCTCAAGACTAGTGAGCATCACTTTCATTTCCCTCTTGTGGAGTGTGCTTAATTTGCTTATGATTAATTACTGTATGATTAGGAATATGCGTTCACAAAAACCTCTTTTTCTTATCAATGAGTATTCTCTTTTCGCACATGCACTTGCTTCTCTCTAATAATATTTCATTTTACCAAAAATGCTTTTGCGAGCTAAACTAGAGTTAAAACTAGCCCAATGATAATTTGACAAGTCAGAAAAAAGTAATGCAGGTTCCAGGCCAGATGGAGATGAAGTTCAGTGAGTCACGCGCAGGCACGTGATTCCCATACTCAGCCCATGGGCAGCATATCGGGCCAATGGCCCATTCCTTACAGTTCCACGTGTCGCGTTAACACATCTGACTCAATACTCATCCATCAACAATAGAAAGACAAAATTGTCCATGGCAAAATAATGATATAAAAAGACAAGATAAATAATGGAGTGGGACCCATGGGCGTAGGAAAGAATAGTGTGGTTGTGGGGTTCCAATTGGTGAGAGGTACGGAGGAGTCATCATCGTCCCTTCGGATAAGCCCGCCACCTGTTTCTTCAAACCTGCAATGGATTCTGTGACACTTTTTCATTCTCACGATATCTCACCATAACATTTCTCATTTCTCGGATTCTTCATGTTGATGTTTTGCCAAGTTGGATGATCAAACTGGAATAAAATTGAATAAAAATTAAACAAAATATAAACAAAAATTCAACAAAATCACTTGTTAGATTTATTGTGTCAAAAATCAAACCAAATAATATATATTATTAGGGATTTACGTGTACAAATATACACTTTTTTAATTTGTAAAATATAATATAAAATTATTATTATTATTATATTTTTAAAATAATTAATCAAATCATAAAAATTATTTAATTCATTCATCTCTTATAATTTTTTATTTTTTTTATTTTTTTATGTCCTAATATCACATATTTTATTTTATATTTATATTATAAAATATATTATTTTATAAAACTATTTATCATATGGATCTAAAATTATTATAATATAAATAATTATATCAATAAGTGATTGGTTAAAATGATAAATACTTTATTTTTTTAAATAAAATTTTGAGTTTAAATCTTATATATGAAAAAAAATTTAATGAAAAAGTTCTATCTCTTTTATTGGATCTCAATTAGCTTAAATTAGATTAGTGAGAGTTCAATAAATTTTTAAATACTAATAAATTTTGATAAAAAAAATATAGATGATTATTATAATATATATTATTTATTAAAAAAATTACTCTCTCTTATGAAATAGATTATTAAGTAAGGATAGAAAAACTCTCAAATTTTGAAATTTTGTGTGGGGATTATCCCATTTGAGGACTTGAATATAAAAAAAAAAAAAAAATTCATAAGATATGGAGTGAGAGGAAAAGTTTCTCTAAAGCAAATTTAGAGATAAGGATAAGAATCATACTCCTAACTCTGCGGAGCCTCTATCCCTAAAAATTTACTTAAATATTTTTAAATTTATATATATTTATTAAAGTGTCTTATTTTATAATTTTTATTTTTATAATTTATTAATTAAAATATTAAAAAAAGTAACTTAAAAAAATAGTAATTTTTAAAATTTATTTTTTATGGTTCTTTATTTTATTTAAAAATGTTAATATTATAATTAATTTTTTATTATATTAGTAAAATTAAGTATTTTTTATTAATATATATTGTATATATATATTTAAAAAATAAATTTATACCATTATTTTGATAAATTATTATGAACAAAAAAGGAATAGAGATAGATGACAAAATAAACATGAGGTTGAGGAGTAGAGAGGCACTTTCGCCCTCACCCTGCCTTACTAGCATTCCTATTCGAGTGATTAAATTGGCCTCATTCTTTGATCATTTAGTTTTTATACTTTTTTTATTTTTTAATAAATTTGTCTTTAAAAAATTAATTTTATTTCATAATTGTTGGATTTAATTTAAAAATAACGTATTAGCTAATAATAATTATAATTTTATCTTGATAATAAGTATAATATTAAATTTTTATTATTTTTTGATATTTATATATTAAAATAATTATCCTTTTTAGTTAATAATTTTAAATGTCCAAATTAAACAAATTTAAATAAATTTAAATGGCTCAATTCAAATTGTTAAAAGTTTATTAGTTATAATGTAATTTAGTTTGATTGAAATTAATTTAATATCTGTATTATTATGTTAAATTAATATGCATAATTTAATTTAAAAATTTCTTGAAATGGCTCAAACCATAGCCACAAATACACCTAATTGAGGAACTGAAAAATGTAATGTAAAGAGCCTTAGCTACGAGTCGATATATCGCGAGAATTTACCGATAATCTGTTCTTTGAACGCTTGGATGCCTCCAAAACACAAGGGCCCCACCACCCATTATCCTAATCCTTAAAGTAAAAGCACCATTACCACTTTTACGACTTTCTCAAATTCTGTCTCCTCTATAAATAGTGTGCACGCCTCCTTCTCTCCGGCTCTCATCGACTCCTCTGTGTTCTGAAACAATATTTAACAACGTTTCTGAGTTTTTATCGCCAAGTAATTTGTAAAACAAAAGAGATGAGTTACTTAAGCCGTGTTTGGATGGCGGCGACGGTGGCCGTAGCGCAGGGCCACACAGACCCAGGCCACAAGTACAAGACCGGCCTTAAGTCCATTCAGCAAAACCGGCGAAGGTTTTTTTCTGCCGGAGATTCGTCGGACCTTCGACCATTGTCCGGCATGATGGGATCTGATGTTCCCGGAGTGATGGAGAACTGTCATGTCGAGGATCGGCGAAGACAGGCCGACGACTCTCTTCGGAAGGTTATGTACTTGAATTGCTGGGGTCAGGGCTGATCTGTGGCCTGAAGGTCGCCGGAGATGCAATATGGGAACGGAGATATATGATCCAGATCGTGTTGACGGGTCAAAGAGAAGGGTTGACCGAGTTTGGTACGGATGAATCGGTTTTGGGTTCAAAGTTGAACTGTAACTGTTGGGGAAGCTTGATCTTTGTAAATTGTAAAGAAGAGATTGAATATCTCCAACTAGAGAGTGAACTTGCGGTGTGGAAAATGATAATGAGAGTTGTCCATTCCATTCTGTTCTCTTATTTATTCTAAACTTAATATTATAGCTAATTAAGAATCTCTACACAAGCACTTGCAGAAGATTCAATGATTTTGTTGCCAACAAATGTGAAAACTCGAGTAAAACTTCATCACCTCAGTATCAGATGCTCCCATCTGAATAATCTTCATTTCCTAAGAAAGACAGTTCGAATTTCGTGGAGATAAAAGCATCAGGATTCAGGTCTATGATTAAGCAAATTCTGGAACTCTGACAATGTTGTCATACGCTTACTCAATCACGTGCCTTCGATTTAGAATTTGAGCTCATCGCTTCACCTGCTTCCAGTCTTCCATTACGTCATAAATCAATTAACTAGCAATTATTTTAAGCGAAACTTCTTTTTTGCGGTCCTTTTACTTAGTTTCATTTTAAAAATTTATAAAAAATTAATTGATAAATAGATTATCATTAAAAAAATTATAGATATTGAATAAATTAAACTAAATGAATACTTATTCTAACTGTAATTATTTATATTATAATAATTTTGATTTCTTTTAATAAGTAATTTTATAAAATAATTTATTTTATAATAAAATATATTATGTGAAGATATAAAAAAATAAAAATTATAAAAAATTTATTAATTAAATAACTTTTTATTATTTAATTTATTATTTTAAAATTATAATAATTATTATTTTATATTATATTTTAAAAATAAAAAAATGCACGTATATTTGTGTAAAATCACTCGTATATAATACGTAATTTCTTAGGAAAAGAAATTGATTTTTTTTAAAAGATGAAAAGTGTATTATGCAATCAGCAAGGTAGGGAACAAATTTATTTCTTTTTGTCGTCAAAGATCAAGGTTCATTCATGTCTTCCCTTGAATCCATGGGCAATGGTTCACAACTACGTAGAACATAGATATTTCGAAATTTGAGCAGACTCGAGCCATAACACTTCAGGAATGCCTTCGGAGTGTTTATTTTTATTAGGATATTTTTATATATAAATAATAAATATTTTGACAATATAATAATTTATGCAAACTTGAGATATCAAAAGAAAAATATTTTAGGCCTAAAAATATTTTAAAACATTTGTTTAGAATGTTAAAATTAAAATATGACTTAATCAAATATATTTATTGATCCAACATATTTTCTCTTTTATATTGTTTGACTGTTCTTTGTATTTAAAATCAATCCAAATAAAAAATGTATTTTCTTTTTGGCCAAAGAAAAATTTACTCCCACCTCTTACACTTTTTAAAATAATACATCAACGCAAATTAAATATTTTTGCAAAGTAAAAGTTTTAGGTGTTTTTTTTTTCAGTCTGATAGATACAAGAAGAAACAAATTCTCTTTCCTCTACAAACACAACACTCAAGAATGAAAGAATAATTGAAAAGAGTTTTTGGTTTGTCTATATAACAAGTTTCACTTTACTCAAAATAAAAAAAAAAAGACATTATAAAAAGTAATTTTTTATAATATTTTCAATGGACAAAAATCCTTTACTCCGACCATTACTTTACAAATCATTCAAAGCATTTGTTTCTTTTTAAAAGCATTTTTTTTTTCAAAGTTTCAAATGTCCCACTTCTGATAAGAGAAACGAGTTGCATTAAATGTAAAGCTTCTGAATTGAAATTTTAAATTTTCCTAACATTTATAAAGGTTATAACAGACAAAATATCCTATCATCAAGTTAAGATGATTGAGCATAAGAAAGTCAAGTTGTATTCTTTAAATTATACGACCTATACTATCACTTCATTATGATCTATGTAACATAATAAATTTTATACTTTCATCATATAATTTAATTCTTTTAATCTTATTCTTTCTTTTTAGGTGTATGATAAATAATTTAAATTAAAAAAATTATTTTACTATATACAAACAAAAAGATTACTGATTTGTAATATTTTTTAATTTTTTTTATTTTAAAATACTAAAATATGTAAAAACATGTGTTAAACTTTTAAAAAATTTGTCAAATTTATACTACCATAAAAGTGATAAATTTTGATTCTTAAATAAGTTTATCCTCGAGTATTTTTAAAAGTTTAATTTACATACATAAAATTGTAAAATCAATATCTATTAATCCTTCTAAGGGTTGCCAACTATTTATTGACACAAGCAATAATCCAAGTTGTATTATTTAATAATTGTTCATTTAGTAAATTTGTTTATTTTGTACTTAAAATATAATGTAAGATCATAATTTATTATCTATTTTAGTGTAATATTTTCTCTTCTCCTACTTAACATTAACTTCAAAAATTTTTGAAATATTTTCAAACTCGAGTTCTCATGAGTAACTTCTTTCAAAACTTAAATAACCTAACTTTTAGTAAACACTCAAAAATCTACTCCTTTTTTTAACAGAAATTTTTTATAACTAAGTACTTTTAACTCAGGTTCTTTGTGAAAAACCTTTTCAACAATCAACTGGTACTTACATTAACATCCTCCTCACAGGATCAGGATAATGCGATTGGGGTAAGCGCATAACAATATAGAATCAGGATGTAAATTTTCAAATAAGAAAAAATTGAAAGAATAGCACAACCAACACAGACGGCAACGACCTATGTCGAGGATTGATAGCAATACTGTCACACTCCAAGCACGCAAATTCCAAGTCTGTCACACAGGTAAGGGGATATTTCTCTGGCTTCCAACATTTGGTTTTATCTCCCATGACGCAACATGCTGTGCTTCATCAGGAAGGATAAAAGGCAAAGAAATCTCTTTGATCATCAAGTCGCCACAAAATGGGCATTCACTTGCTATTGCATCATCCAATTGTGACCGGAGCTGTCCATCAATTTGACACCAGTATGTCAACTTAATTCAGCGAATTCATAGTTCATTAAGTTTAAGCATTTGATAGAGTAAGGTAGAGTACGCCTAAATGCTAAATTTTTATTTTTATTTTTTTAAAAAAGCACCTTTACGCCAAATTAAATAATTTCAGATTAGTTTCTTTTGGAAAAAAAAAAAAAGTAACTTCAGCAGGTAAGCAAATGCTAGATACCACGAATGATTATAAAATCAATACAAGAAACAGTGAATGTTTAGAAATCAAAATGATCAACAATCAAAGCACATGGCAAGAGAGAGAAAAAAAAAAGAAGATAAACAACCCAAATTCCATTGCATGTCAACTCTATGCAAGACATTCCCCGTTCTCTACTACTATACGTGCTTTTATACAATAACAACAAAATCTTTTTTCACTAAATGAGATGGATTATATAGATCAATCAACGTCAATGTATTTTATTTTTTCATTTTACAATTATGTTATTAATAATTAAGTCTCTAATAGTCTCCTTTGTACATGATCAAACTATTTAAAGCACGTTTCTACTAATTTTTTTAGGATAAGTGCCACCCCAACTTTCTCTCTAATGCACTTATTCTTAATCCTCTCTTTTCTAGTGTGACCATTCGTCCAACGCAACATTCTCATTTATGCAACATTGAATTTTTGCTCATGTTGACATTTTGTCGCCTAATGTTTAGAACCATACAATAATACAAGTCTTATAATTGTAGGATAAAATTTTTCTTAAGCTTAAGTAGTACTTTCCTAACACAAATAACACTTGAAGCTTTTTTCTATTTCATCCACCCCACTTGAACCCTATGGTTTACGTCCTCCTCTATTTTTCTATTATTTTGTATTATCGTTCCCAAATACTTAAAAATTGTATTTTTTGTATGGAAAAATTTTCAAAATTCACCTCTGCCCTAGAATCAGTGTCCCTTTCACTGATTTTACATTTTGTATGTTCTGTTTTGCTATGACTTATATAAAACCTGTATGTTTTTAAAACTTATCTTGACCTCTAATTTTTTGCTTACTTCTTCAAAATCTCCAACAAGGACTATATCATCGATAAAAAGCATACACCGTGGTGCTGCCTCTTTGATATGTTTAGTCAGCACATACAATACCAAGTTGAAATGGTACGGGCTCAAAGTTGAACCCTAATGTAGTCCTATGATTATAATCAAATCTTTTGTGACTCTACTTTGTGTTCTCACACAAGTCATGACCTCATCATACATGTCTTTGATTGCTCGAATATAAGCTACCGAAACTTCTTTCTTCTCTAAAGCCCTCCATAATATCTCTCTCAATACTCTATTATAGGTCTTTTCTAAATTGATGAAGATCATATATAGGTCTTTATGAGCTCTTTGATATCTCTCCATCAATCTCCTCAATAAATATGTCACCTTTATGGGTGACCTCTTTGACATGAAACCAAATTAGTTCTCTGTAATTCGTGTGTCCAACCTCAACCTTTGCTCAATAACCTGTTTTTATGCAGAACAGAAAATTTTGGCCAAACCTTATCTGCTGAGGTCATGCTAGGTATGGTGGAGTCCTCAGGAGAAAGGATACCATTGGAATCCCTCCTTGCGTCACCACCCATCAAAGAAAGTTGCTTTTGCAGATCTAGTATGTACTCAGCCTGCAACATTCACAAGTTCCATTAGATTCAGTTTAAATCTAGATGAAATTTATAATAAGAATATGATGGTTTGAAGATAGGGACATGGACATTGTTATGGGTGCAACCTGGTTTTGAGAATAACTAAACTTTAGAACCAGATTAAGTACTAAGCATTGCCACATGCAACCCGTGGCAGTAAGCATTTGTAGCAAAGGAATATCCAAATCATAAGTACTAGTCATTGCCAAGTACCTCAGAAGAGATAAAGTTTTCATTCTCAAAAGTCAATTAATTTATCAAATGACAAATATCACTAGTCATCTACAGTCAACATTTCCCGGATAGCTCATATTGTAACATTATGTTGCTTACATATAACCAATGCTCTCAATTTGAATACTCAAACCTATCACCTCTCAGACAAACCTATTCAACTTTTTAACAGCCAGAGATGATAATGCCTTTTAAATTTGTTACAATGTCTTCTTTTCTGAAAAATAAAATTGGATGATACAGTTCAATGGTCTTTCTTGCTAACAAATATTGCAGATCTTGTTGAGAAACGATAAACTTTCAGGCAGCATACAAGATAGAAAGTCAGTATGAGATATCAGAAAATTTCAGGGGAAAAGATAATACTTACATTGGCTTCAGTAGTACATCGAGTCACATGGGCAATCAGGCATTGTGCATGGAAGGCATGCCCACATGGGAAAACATAAAAAGGAGGCATTGGTCCTACTGATGTATAACCATGAGTCATGCCATACTCCCTGCCAGCAGTTAGAATTTTTCGCCTACATACCTGGTGAATCATATCATAAGTCAGTCCAAATGTAAGCATTAAGTCACCATCAAATCTAATGAAGATTAAATTTAATAATATAGTGACCAAGTCAACGTCAGAACAACTTGAAAAGAACAAGGTGCAGCTCTATCACAAATATTAGTAAGATCAATACCCCACATTCCTCATCCCGATCAATAACAGCATATCTCTGAGCAAGTGCACTTATATCATTCCTGATGTTGTCAGCACCGTGTGTTGCATCATTCATCTCTTGCTTCAGCTGTTCAATTTGCTTGTTGTAATCCTCCAAAGATGAGCAGATAGCCTCCTGCATACATTTAGATAAATTCCCCATTGAAAGTTAGAGAAAAACCAAATTCCAATAACATAATAAACATAAACATAGAATTACTTGGCATAAGAGGAGCCAATGTTGTTTCATATACATGACAACAGAATTTTGTCAAGAGGGCTGAATGACCTATGACTTTCTTAGGAGTGGCACATGCTTAGGCTGACAAGGAAATTCAAATACAAGGTTCATTAAAGAAATTATGTGGTAATGGGGCCCAACAAGATCATTCAGTTTTCTTAACGGATGTTTGCTTGTCCTTGGATAAACTACAAAATACAAATAAGTGAAAAAGGAGACATCTACTGCATGTATCATCATGCATTGGGTCCTTATCCCATATCAAATGCACCTGTTATATGTTTAGATGATCAAATCATATATCTTTTATAGATGTTTAATATATAAGGATAAAATGCAGAAGACAATTCTAAAGATGTGCACACTATTTTGTATTCTTGGATGAAAGAAAAAAAAAAGGTAAAAAAGGAATGGTTATTTCCCCCATCCCCATCCCTCAAGGCAGATATGATCTCAAGTGCGTGCTCATTAGACCTTACTGAAGATTCAGAGTTAAAACTAGTATCATAAGATGTATCGGTCCAGCTAGAACCTATGACTTTGGAATGAATCAATCTAGATAGAAAAGGTAGAATGAAAATAATCTGTACCTTGAAGTCATCTATCAGGGCAAAGTCTGGAAAGAAGGGTAATATATCCTCAATCTTTAACAGGCCATCAGTTTCTTTAAGAAATGCAATTGCCTTCCTTATGTTTTCCCGTTTAGCTCCTTTTTCTTGTTCAACAACATGCTTGGCAATCATGAGCCAAAGTTTCTTTCTCAAGTCTTCATCATCTTCAACCTTATCAGCTTCAGCCATAGCTAGCTCTGGATCAACCTAGTGCATAAAAAGTGACTTAGCACACCAAAATCACAAAAAA
Organism: Senna siamea; assembly: GCA_031216115.1. Taxonomy (NCBI): domain Eukaryota; kingdom Viridiplantae; phylum Streptophyta; class Magnoliopsida; order Fabales; family Fabaceae; genus Senna; species Senna siamea. The sequence continues at coordinate 21,138,789 of CM062356.1, forward strand.
TGTCAGAAAGAATTAAAAGATTATTTAAACCCCTTCAAAATCTTTGAAGAATTATGTTTCATGTTCAAGAAGTAAAGATCCACAGACTAGAGAACTTCTATTTTAAAGGTTGAACAACTTTTTCCATAGCTCTGCACTTGGAGTGTTCCACGATTGCAGGATGACTCCAACCTTGACGATTTGGCCACCCCCTGTTAAACACTTAAACTCCAGCCAAAACAAAGCTCTAAACATCTCGGTAGCCCATATAACTTTTAAGTGTAAGGCAACCTTAGAGCCAAGGGGCAGACGCAAACTATTCAGGATTTCATCCTTGAATTGTTCCTCAATGTGGTACTAAAGTACTAATAAAGTAAAAAACAAAATGTCAATGCGTGCTACACTAAACTGCATTGGTAAAATCACCATAAGATACAACTTCAAGTGGTCTGACGTATCAAGTGAAAAACATTCATGAAGCAGTTTTTTCAAACAAAACTACATTACTGTTGCCTGAATGCTTGTGATAAGTTGGATTGCAAGAATTATGAGTATTAGTGTTACCTGTAGTGCAAGAGCAACAGCTTCTTCATGCATAGACATCATGCTGTATATATGAACACATGCACGCATTCGCTTTTCCTTTAGGCAAAGACGTAGAGCATACTTAGGATCATAGAAGAATTCAGGACCATTTTCTTTTCCTTTTCCAAATTTGCATTGTAGGAATCGTAGAAGTGCACTGTCATCTTCCTGGTTATAAGAAAAAAGGAATCCTAAGTCAAAATGCATATATTCCTGTTGTCTATATCATACATATAAAAAATGTCCTAGATTCCTTTAAATCTCATTAAGAGAAACCAAGTTTTCCCTGCAGCAGCAGAAGTGAGTCAAATTTTGAGACTCAAAATCGTCAACGGACATCTCCATGTTATATGAGATCTTGTAAAGAAGAAGGGCTTATACATATATAAGAAGTAGCACTAGTCTTAAGATATTTACCCATAGTCTCTTGTTCAATTACATTCACAATTGCAATTCAAGTAATGCTATTTCAATCTTAATGCAGGACGCATAGAGTAAAGATTGGGATTTTTGTTTTCATACATTAGAATCTTAAAAACAGGCAATTCATTTGTGAAATGGTATAAATTTCAGATACGTTTACCATTGCAGTCCAAACCATGCCATGTCAATTTTACATTTGACGTCAAATGCTAGAAGCTTTTCAAAATTCAGATGAATAACATGCATCAAGCAGAGATTATTAATTCATTCATCTATATATTGTATATTTATGATACACCATGATACAATCAGAATATGAAACACTTATTGTAACCACATAAAAAGTACATAAATCTAAAAGTAAACTACTCAACCTGCTTTGCATATAAAGAAAGCAGCAGGTTATGAATTCCAGGGTCTTCATTGTGCAATCTATGAACACAATACTCAAGATATTTAATGACTTCATGTGTCTCATTCCTGCATGTCACAAAAAGAAAAAAAGACAAATTTATAAACTCATTTCTGAACAAAATGACAACCATATAACTAAATGGAAATAAAAAAGAGAATAAGCAGTACTTAGCATGAGGTTCACTTGAATAACGCATCATTGCAGGAATCAGTTTCCTTGGGTTCAGGTTCTTCGTAGCCATCCATGACTCCACAGTTTCATATGCATCAAGGGCAATAAGGTCTGGTGCAAACTTGTACTACACAGTAAACCCAATATATACTTTATAAGATTTTTTAAACAGAGATTAATATGCTTCACCCTAACAAAAGTGACAACAATATAAGCTCAGAAGTAAAAGATATAATAGAGACAAATAGATTATCACACCTCAAATCCTAGAGTTTAACATGTACCTGAAGATCTACAGGCACAGCAGGTTTCTGAAGCATTTCCAATGCTTTTTTTGCTTCTCCTTGCTGAATCAAAAACCCACAGAAACACAAAAAGCAGGATTAGTGGTGGGAAAATGAAGGAAAGGAGGAAGAGATAATCAGTTGGGGATTTTATACTTTAATAATTAAAGAGATTTGGAACTGAAACATGAGTAGAAATCAAACCACCTGAATGTAATGGTGAACAACAATCTCATGCTGACCTTTTAGGCTAGCAAAGTAAACCAATTCATCAACCCTTCCATAACTGTCAAACATTACAAAGTGTACAATTAACTTTAGCCAAGCTTTCAACGGACAAGTGACAAGAAAATAAACAGTAGAACAAATTTGATTATTAATAGTGTTTGTATTCAAGTATGAGGAATTAAAACTGTATATCTTTGAAAAACAAAATGTATAGGGTGATAAGGTCCATGTACAGTTAAATAACACTTGTAGCCTCATATAAGAATAATTCCATGCACGCACACCATCCATGTATGCATCATAATAAGGAGCTAAAATTCTTATGTTTTGATAATTAAATATAACAACTTTCGCAAAATGACACTGGTACCCTGGTAGTTCATTAAAATAAATGATTTATCTTCCAATTGTTTTGTCATTTTGTAATTCACGTATATATATAACTACACAGAGGAACTAACCAACACATCAGTATGATGGACACCAAAATAAACTTCAGTATTCATAGACAAGAAGTAAGAAAAGACTAGGACTCCTTTCAGAAATATAGCAGTTTCCTTATGGAATTTTGCTATGATAATTAAAAGTCTCAAGGCCACGTTGAAGCCTGTCCCTTATCTTTTCTCATTCTCATTTTTTAATACAATTGTGAACAATATTATATAAAGTAATAGTTAAAAGCATCCAAATGTATAACCTATAAATGTACTAACAAAATTGAAGAAAACAAGTATGCACCAGAAGTCATTGTCTCACACATAGCATGCAGCATTAGTATCAAGTATAACTACTACCTCTCTAAAAGTTTCATCGTAGTTGTTTCATCCAACACATCCTTGGAGTCACTAAGAAAAGCACGGAACTCTTTAATGATTGATTGGTATTCTAAATTGTGATTCTCCGAAGCAGAATCATCCTCCAAAAGCAGTCGATTTATCTAAAGATCAAGATAAAACCCAATTCATAAGTTAAATTTTTTTAAAAAAAGAAAAAGTCATATCTCAACGGATAAAGAATACATATGATGTTGCAAATTTAATTGCCCAAAATCTCAGTTTTCAACAATTATAAATATCAAGTGGCCTATCCTGAGGACTTTTTTTTTTTTTATAGATACTAATTAGTTTACTGCCAAGTATGATGATTCTCCAATTCCACTAGGATGATTCACATTTGTGGCTGCTCCCACAAACATTAAGCTTTTCTTTATCTTCTTACTTTGATATTAGCACAGTTATCCTTAGTCCTTACCTCCATTAACTATAGACAAATAAGAGCATGGGAAATGTCAAGAATGCATCCCAGGATAAAAATGGGATAACATTGTATTTTATAAAATCAAGCATCCTTCTCTTCCAACATCTGACAATATGGTTTCACCATGCCTTTTTCTTTTTTCAGATTAATATTCCAGCTAGGATTTGAACTCAGATACTATAGCCTTGAAAATGACCCAATACCATTGAGCCAAAGCTCATTGGTTCACCATGCAATTGTTCTAATGAAAGGAATTGAAGAAAAGAAAGATGAGGAAAAAAAAAAAAAATTGTCCTTCCAAGTGCCAAGCATGCAACAGAACCTTGTCCAGGTATAACTCAGTTGCCCATGTGGATATCATTGTTATTTGGCATTTATCATCTTTTACTAAACTATCAAGCTTCCGCAATAAAAAAGTTCTCAAAGCATCCTGCAAATAAGCAGATAAAACAGTGAATTTTCCCATATGTAAGTGAAACACAGAATGAATATCCTACAGTCAAATAAACCAAATACCTGTTCACCAGCACTGATGAATTTCAGAGTGACTTCCTCAAAAGATAAGATATAGTTAATCTGCAAATAAAATCACTATTAGTTTTTTTCTCGGATAATAAAAGCAAAATTACTACTTGAGTGCATATGGCATTGGTCCAGCTTGATGTGACTTTACCACAAATAGCACACTATGATCATTACTTTAATAGAATTGTGCAATGAATATAAAAATGAACGCCTAAAGAAAGGTTGCAACTCCAAAATTAAAACTATGAACTGCACTTGTATAAGATATCAAGTGGCCTATCCTGAGGACATTTTTTTAGTAGAAAAAACAAAATTTATTGAAAGAACAGAGAACAAAACAGAGATAGAGGGCATGACAAAAGAAAAGAGACATAAGGAAACTACAAGACTCTTTAACTCAAGGGAGCTTCCATTCCCCTTGCATATCCAAAAGGGACACCCTCCCAAAAAAATCATTCACCGAAATACACAAAGAAACCATAATAGTAATCCTTTTCCAAGGAAGATGTGAAGGAAGAAACTTCTGGTTAAATACTTGTGCATTATGTTCTAACCGAACACACCACAAACAAATAAACAAACAAATCAAGCCTTTTCCCAATAACATATTTTATCTTTGTTCATTTCTATAGTTAGGTTATTAATAATTAAGTTCATACTGATAGTTTCTCCTATTATTTTCTTTGGTCTTCCCTTACTTCTAATTATTGGGCTATCTTCTATCTGGTCAACTCTTCGTACGTGAACCTCTAATGGTCTCCTCCATACACGACCAAACAATCTAAGGTTCTACTAACTCTTTTATAATAAGTGTTATCCTGACTTTCTCTATAATGCACTCATTCCTAATCCTATCCTTTCTAGTATGACCACTCATCCAATGCAATATTCTCATTTTTGCAACTTTGAATTTTTTGTCATGTTGACATTTTATATCACCCAACATTTAGTTATACAACAATACAGGTCTTATAGCTCTACGATAAAATTTTTCCTTAAGCTTGAGTGGTACGTTTCTATGATAGTTGTACCATACTAACTTTTAAACTGAATACACCACAATCCTGCAAAAAAATGCACACTGCCAAAACACCTATAAATCAGCCAGACAGACCCAGCTCCCATTAAAAATGCCAAACAGCCTGTTCCAAACCTGCTAATGTCCAGCTACTTCACAATGTAGAAATAGATGATTTTTTTTCCCTCAACTTCCAAAAAACGTCACACAAACATCCAGTGAAATAGATGTATTAGGCATTCAGGTTTGTAGCAGATCATATGTTTTAATTCCATTTAAGTACCATAGTCCAAGTTTGAAAATACGCATGGATCTGTGCAGCATGAAGATTAATTCATTGGCAGAAGTTGCATTGCTCTCTAGAAGGTAAAATTAGGAGTAAGAGCAACACCAAGCAAGAATTGGACTATGATTTGGTAGTCTTTAGAGTTTACAGCAATAACAAGCAAGTGTACAGCTCAATACAGTAAATCAAAGTCCAGTAGGGCAGTACATTAATTTTTTAAATAATCCAGTAACTGACACAAAAGTAAAGGCAATTCATGCATTAATTGATATCGGCAATGAAATAGTTAACTTAAAAAAGAGAATATACTTTGGCATAGAAGGATGCAGCTCTAAAAAAGTCCTTAGAGGAAAAAGCAGCTTCAGCCTGCACCAAAAATTATTCCAATTAAACATTGGAACTAATTTTGTGGTATGAAAAAAAAAAAAAAAAATCATAACCAGATAAATGATTGCTTAGTCACAATAAAGGAAATTGAACAGCACCTGCACTAAATATACTTGGTCCCTTTGAAGAGGGTCGCGACAATTTGCTAGAGCAGCTGCATATTCTTTCATGTCAAGATATACCTTCCACATACCTCGACCTTCATCGTTGACAGACACCTAAAATTACCTCATCCAACAGCAGCATACATTACAATCAAGGCCAGTTATATCTAAAATACAAAAGGCTGCAGTCATAAGAGGAAAAAAACCTGAAAGATAGAGTTCTGGTCATATGCATAGAATAGGCCAGCAGTCGCATCACTACATAATCCAATAATACCCTTTGGTGCTGAATCTGAAGTTTGATCAAACTGGAGTTCCTCTATGATGTTCTCACTAATTCTATTTACAACCTACAAATATTTAAATTTAGAATTCATGCATAAAACCATTGAAAAAGAGCTTACTTGACATAGGCAATATAATGCAAACACAACTATACAGATAGGTATACACACCTTGACCTTATTCCCTATTAGCAACAAGAAATGAAATTCAGACAATGCCATAGAACTTGGTTTAACTGCTTCTGCACCTTCAGATAATTTTGCGTAATCCAAAAGAGCCTTGCTCTCAACAAAATTTTCATCACCATTGGGTGAACTGCACAAGTTACCAAAGGTATGAGGGGGAAAAGAAAAGACTGGACAGGCTCCCTAGAGAGAAAAAAGTATGAAGGGATTTTAGGCAAAAAAATATTTACAAAAATATTAAGAAACACTCATGAAGCATAATGAGCATGTTCTGAATCAAGATTTGTAGAATCCACAAAACTAAGATATATAACATCTCATGTTAACGAGACGAATAACTATACCAAGTCATGTTTACCAATGTTGTGCTCCAAAATTTAAGCTCCCGTGGTAAATACCAGCACCAGAAAGCCATGCAAAATGTATGGCTCTTCGTTGCTTGATGAAAAAATGCAGCTCACTGAAAGATAATCAAATAGACAAGGAAGGCTTAAATGGGAAAGCTCGAATACATGCACAATTACTTATAAAAAATGTAATATTTAATACTTTCAGCCTCCTGATCTCTTCTTATTTTGTGTTATATGTGTCCAGGACAAAAAATTACTACCATATAAATACAACAACTTGCCTGTTTGGTATTTCGCCAGGAAGTTCCATGAAATGCACTGTTCGATGTAAATAACTTGAAAAAACAGTCTACAAATGTATAATGATCATTGATCAAGTCAGATCAGACCTTGAAGTATAATAATGAAGGGTATTGTGAAAAAGGATTAAATCCTAATAATAAGTTATCCACAGTGAGCAAAAAGAAATTTCAACAGCTAAGCAACTGCGTACCAATTTTAATGATGTGTAAAATCAGAGAATGAGTACAGCAAAAATATTCAATATAAATTATCACATAGAATAATAGAAAGAAAACCTTTCATATGTTAATTAATTTCATATTCACATAACATAAAAAAAATAAAAATTAGAAAACTTGTTGATATTCTACATACTTCGAGTGATCCAAAGCCAGTGAAAGAATAAAGCCGTGTTGGAGAAACTGCCATCACATAATATCTAGTTCCATTAATTATGCTAGCTGTTTCCATCTGTAAACAAAAAAAAGCACATTAACCAGTCAGTGATTCTTAGATGCATTCATAAAAAAGATTGCAGTTTCACTTTAGCAAAAAGTGAAGAAACCACAGAAACGTTCCTGCAAAATAAACCTGGAATAGAGAGCAGGCAGAACTCAGAAGAAGTACCTGCAAACCCATGAAAGCTTCTGGAAGTTCTGTTAACTCAAAGAGAAATTTAATATACTTCTCCCTCTTGTCCTTCTCATCCACAGAAAGTTCATGAAGTTGGCCATTGTCTGTACCCAGAATGACTTCCTTTGTGGAAACTGCATGTGAAAAAATTGAACAGAATTCAAACACACCAAAAAACATGGGGAAAACTTTGTAGTATATAAATCAGCAAGCATTTGGCATCAGTCAGAGAAGTGATCAACAACCTTCTGTTATCTGTTGCCTGTTCCATGCAACAGCATTCACAAGAAGACCTTTCAGCTTGCTTAAAACCCGGGGCTTGGTCCATTTTGCATGAGTATAGAAAGTTTCAGCTCCCCCAATACCAACAACAGTGGCTATACAGTGACTCCCTCCAGGATCAACAAACACCCTGTGGATTGATTGCTCCCCAGGCCGACCCGCAGAGAGATCAATTTCTATAGTCCAAATAGACAATAAGCTATCAGACACCAACTAGTGTACAAATGAGGTCCTATCATCAAATTAATGTAACATGCAGGGTTCTAGCGTAAGGTCAAGCATTACTGAACCAGTCCTCAATAATACTAGTTGCAACTCCTCAGCTTGTCCAATAACACAACTTAAGTCACTGATTTTAGGTACCAGATGGAAATAAAAAACTATTGACATTGTGACTCTGTATCATTCTTCTATGGGTGTCACTTCAATTTTATTGTCAAGTACATAGCAGCATGAACAGTTGATGGTGAATGTGTAAAAGAAAAACCAGAACTTTACCATATGAATCTCCGACCCCAAAATCATGCCTGATGACCCACCCTTTACTAGTTCCTATCACAATGACATCATTCCCAGCAGCCATACATGTAATAACTCCTCGCCCTTTTGCAGCATATCTTTCCAGAAGGTCCACTGTGAATACATGCCTCCCTTGATCCATCTATAAATTCCTCAAACAAAGCAACAAAATTTAGGGAGATATTATGAAACCAAGTGCAGTTCCTGCACAAATGGTACCGGAAATAAAAAATAAAGGATAAAATGCAAAAGACCTCTTAAACTTTGATGTATGCACAAAAAGCCTCCTAAACTTTGTTCTTTGACTAATAACCTTTAAATTTTTTTTTTTTTTGGCCAGATAACCTTTAAACTTTCAATCATGTGTAAAAGACTCCAAATGCTACTAAACCCATTTACACAAAGGGCAAAATTGTCAAATTCAATTTCAGTCAAATTACTCAAATTTCATAAATCTCTATTTACTAAATTACCAAAATAACTCATAAAATTCCGAAACACCCTAGTGTCCCAAGCAAAAGATCAGAACACGACGAAAAAAACCGTTTGGGGTTCTTCTAAGAAAGAAACAGTTAGGGATTTCCCAGATACCCTGCAACAAATTCCTCCTCTCATATCAGAGCCACAACTAACTAGTTTAAGATCGTCAGTTCCATTTGATGTTCCTGTTAACATAGCAAGGATCAAGATTTTAGTTGATTCTCACGACTATGGAAGTCCCATTCGTGAACCAGGTTCCCCACATATGTGGAAATTCTTATTTGGACTGCTCACATAAAGTGTCAGCATCCATTGAAACTGTTTCATCAAATCTGTAAATGGAAAGGCTTTGCATATGTAAATGAGTTTAGTAGCATTTAGAATTTTTTTACATAAATAAAAATTTAAGGAATTATTAATAAAAAATTGAAGTTAGAGAATTTTTTGCCCATAAATCAACATTTAAAAGGCTCTTGCATTTTTCCTAAAAATAAATAAATCAAATTTCGAAACAATTTTTTGATCGGATTTTGAATTCCGAACTTTTTCTAAAGAAACTCACTGCTCACTGCCGAGTTGTAAATCACAGGTTTCTCCGTACTTTCGTCAGATTATTCGAAAGAAAAAGAACAAAATCATCCAGATCCAAAACAATTTAAACAAAACAGAAATAATCTCCAAAATCACCACGAAAATCAAGCAAAAAATCCTATCTTGAAAGAGTATAATCCAGAAATAAACACGAAAACAAGAAACTAAGAAGAGAAATTCGAAGACACCTTGAAGGAGTTTTCTAGGCTTTCTCAGAGACGAAGAGTATTGAAATTGAAATGCAAGGAGATGAGACTGCTTGAGCCCATATTCAATTATTCATTGAACCCAACGTTGGGTTAACGTTATGACGATATTATCCATACAACTTCACAAGACTCTCACTTCTTTATCATTCGGCCCACACCATTATATTTAGGCCCAAGGGAAAGTGATATTTTATTGTAAGTGGGCTTTTATTGGTTTCTTTATATGGGTCCACTCTTCATTATTGTATGTGGTAGGCTGCCAACTCGTTTTTACTCGATAATAATTTAATAAAAGAAACAACTTGAAAAGCAAACTATTTACCGTCCAATGTTGGGAATCCGCTTAAACAATGATGATGCTTCCAGAATTATTTGCATCATTATAAAGTAATCAACTTTTTTTTATCTCGGTGGGTTTCATTTTGTTTGTGGGATGATGAGACCACTTTGAATTTTTTATATTTTGGTGCGGGATGATGTCATGGATTTACATTGGGTAGCGAATGAATTAAAAAAATAAAAAATTGAATAAATAAATTTTAAATTACTAAAGAGAGAAATACAAAAGAAAGAATCCATTATTGGATCGGTACAATATTATTAAAGATAACTTTTAATAGGTTCTGGCAAAGGTTGAAAAATGTCTTGTATTTGTTGTTCAGCACACAAATAAAAGAGTATCAATTACAATTTTTACAAATTTTCCTAATCCTTAAGAATTAAATTACAGAAAAAACATCTAGGGAAAGGATCCTGTATTTGATAAAAGTTTTCCAATTGATGGTGGCAATTTCTATGTATTTTTATTAGTTTTTTAGAATTTATTTCCATTCTCCAGATAAGACTAAAGTTAAGGCTTCTAATCCTAAAATGTCTGTCTCTATTCTTTTTTGTCATGTATCATCATCTTCGAAAATTTGATTTATTTATTTTACGTTGATACTCTGTTATTGTTAGTAGATATTTATTGAATACACAACGTAACTTGATACTATATTATTGTTAGTAGACATTTATTAAATACTCATTATTGTGTTAGATTAATAAATTATTCTTGTACAGTATTTAATTGTTTAATAATAATTTTATCTCCAGTTTGTATTAATTTTTTTAATTTAGTATCGTCATCTGTAACTCTTATAACAGATGGGTAAATATTATTTATTCTCAATAAAATTTTATTGTAGTTTGTATCATCAATTAACATTTAAAAGTGATGATTATTTCATAAGTTATTTTGTAAAACATAAATTATTCTCAATTCTTAGTAGTCTTATTGAAAAAACCTACGTCAAGACTTACCTCTATACAGATAAGTGTCAAGTACGAAATTGACACCTCGTGCACCACTGGTACTAGAGTCAATCAGGTATGAGTAACTAACTTAGTTTGTGCGTGTGATTAAGAGTAAAGGGCCTAAACTTACAATCAATTTTGGGTATTTATGAATAATTGATTATTATTGCTTTTTAAAGAATTCTGAGTCTTTGTAATTCTTTCTTTAAATACTCCTATCATTAAATAAACTCATCCATTTATGTGATGTCCAAAGACCTGCCTAAGGGTGGAATTACAAAATTTAATTACACAACGTAAATATATCAGAATTTCATCAGAATTAAGAAACCCTGAAATTTGTTACCTTTATCAATTCATCTGGGATAGAATTATTTATATTTTACAAAATAATTTATGAAATGATCATTACTTTTAAATGTCAATTGATGATACATACTACAATAAAATTTTAGAGAGAATAAATGATCTTTACCTACCTGCTATCGGAATTACAGATGAGGATACAAAATTAAAAAAACCAATACAAACTGAAAATAAGATTATTATTAAACAATTAAATAATGTACAAGAACAGCTTATTAGTCTAACACAACTTGTTAGAACACTTATAAACCAAACTGCAAGTACTAGCAGTACACCATTTTGGGTACAAGATATAACTCAAAGGATAGAAAAACTTCAATTAGGAGATTCTAAAAAGAAACCCAATTAACTAAGTTTGATGATAAAGTAAGAAATTTTAATTTCATTACTTCTTTGTCAAATACAGTAAATAAAAGAATTTCTAAAATTAGACAGTCAGATAGATTAGTTGACCCAGATAAACAACTAGAAATTCTTAGACATAAGAAAGCTGAAATCGCACCTGCTGAGTCAGCATAATGTTATGAGTCATATGGGTCAAAGTGACCACGAGCATCGGCTTCACCAGGATCTGGGTCGGACTCGTTATTATGTTGAGCCATTTCAGTTAATTCTTCCTGTGTGGGCCTCCAGATCCAATATTGTGTCATTTTGTGTACATGGTAGAATCTATCATTATATTTTTGGGCCGCTCCTCCTCCTACAGCCCAGTAAAGTTTTGGTTTTCTATATGGTTTTCTACTTGGACTGTGGTGAGATTTTCTTCAGTATGTTCAATACAGGGAGTGATTAGAAAATGATGAAAATTTTGGTGTTACCGCTTATTTCTGTAGTGGGTTGTCTTGGAGTTTACTTTAATAAATACATCTCCAAATTGCTGGGAATACTTCACTGCTTCGTTCATAGCTTTTCCAAAAGATAACTTTTTAAGATCCTTTGGAATACACATGGCTGCTATCATTCCAAATGCTAAATACTGTAGAAGGTCTATAGGTTTTTCACATCCTTCTTTTTCATAAGTTGGTCATCCAAGATCTACGACTAATCTTAGAAGGCCTGTGTAAATCCAATCTCCTTCTTTAGTTATCCAATCTGTAACTTCTTGATCTATTCTGTACCATCCATCTGTTGGTGTGTTATGATGCATGTATAACAATTCTTTCTGAAGCTCTATCAATCTTTGAGTATGACTTTGCTTCATAAATTTGTATCGATTAGTAATGAAAGGTACCTCTTGTTGTAAGGTCTGAATAAATTTGTGTTTAAAACTATCCTGAAGCAAGTCAATCTTCAATCTCTTGAAATTTCTAATCTCAATTTCTTTTTCCTGTGTTGGGTCCCGCTTTTCTTCATGTGTCTTTTGTATTTGTTGTTGAAGATGTTTATTTTGTGCAAGAGCATCATCTAACTGAAGTTTAAGCCTTCAAAAATGTTTTCTAAGGCATTCTCCTTCCTGCTGTTCTTTATTCAATTCCTGTTGCAAAAAATGGTTAGCATTAAACAGATTGAGATTTTGTTGTTCCACTTGTTTCACCCTTTGTTCCATTAAAGTATGGATACCTATCTGTGGGGGCAGACTTTCACATGGTCTTCCTTCCACAAATATAGGTGGTGGCAAGTGTGTGGAGGCAGTTTCCCAAGCTTCTTGAAAACAGTAATATCCTTTCCAGTGGGCAGAAGGATGTTTTCCTATTGCTGTGACCATCTCAGAGTATTTAATATGTATTCCTCGCCTTTCTCCTGAAAAAAGAACATGATACGAAAATTTTTTCCCCAGTGGTTTCTGTTGAATCTTTGAAAATAATATGCTAATGCATTGAGGGATGTCAACTTTTATGTGTTGAAGCATTCCAAAAAGCATCAAGCAAACATTGCTGTGATTCATCTGAAACCGGTGTTAATGGTTTAAAACATTTACTGTGGTTTGGAGGGTATTATGGTGATGTTACTCCTCCAGAACTCGCGTTCAAATTTTAATCCAAAAGTGGCTGTGGTGTCTCCTTGAGACATCCTTTGTGCAATAGCTGAAACTTTTCCTTTATCCATGATCTGTAAAAGAAAACAATTTACAATTGGCAATCATTCTTGACAATTTATCTGCTCCTATATTATTATCTTTTCCTCTTATATGTTCAATTTTAACTCTAGTTCCAGTATTTGTGGGATAATCACAAAATTTTACCCATCTATTCCTAGATAATTTCTTAGTGGTAGCTAATTTATTATAAAAGTTAACAATTGCTTCACAATCAGTTCTTAATGTAAATTCTTCTTTATCAAGTATAAAAATTTTAAATTTTTCTAACCTATTAATACAGGCCATTATTTCAACATTAATGGAAGAAATAGCTTATTTGTATTTTCCTGATGCGTATCTAGCAATTTTTTCTGTATTTATGGGATCTCCTTTATTTTTCTTAAATTTTAATATTCCAGCCCATCCTTCAAGACTTCCATCATCTTCTATGATAATATAACTAATTTTGGAGGGAAGGGTTAAATCTGGTAGATTTTTAATTGTTAAACCTTCTTTCTCCCTTAGGAGAGGTTTTTGAGTACAAGGGTCCTGTATATTTTGTTAGATTTGGAATATAATGTCTAGGATAATTGAGTATTCCAAGAAATCTTTGTAATCCCTTGAGTTCTTTTAATTTTTCTATTGGATAGTCTACTATACTTTTAACAATATGTGGCAAAAGTTTAATTTTGCCTTTTCCTATTTCTAGTCCTAAGAATTCTATTTGTTCTACTCCTATTTTGTACTTAGTTTTTGAGAGTACTAAGCCATGTTCACACAGATCAGAGAATTTAGAATATTAAAATATCATCAATATAACTAATTATAAAATTACTGTATTTTTCAAAGATACTGTCCATTTTTATCTGAAAAATAGATGGTGCATTTTTTAAACCAAATGGTATTACAAGCCATTCATATAATACCTGTGGTGCACAGAAAGCAGTCCATTCAATGGATTCTGGTTCCATAGCACTTGATGAAATCTTAATTTTAAATCAAATTTACTATATATATATATATATTTTTATTGTTTATATTTTGTAATAAGTGATCAATTTCTGGTAAATTGTATTGATTTTTGTATGTATTATCATTTAATCTTTTATAGTTATATACCATTCTGCTTTTACGTCTAGTTGTACTTCCATCTGGATTAACAGTAATGCCTGAGTGTACTATAAAGACAGCAGTTCTATGTCTACTATGACTGGGTCTACTTACTCCTAGTTTTAACCGTGCTTGAATGTGACTGTCATATTCTTCTTTTTCTCCTAAAGAGGAAATTATTGGTTTATCTTGTGTTGTTAAATCTGGATTAATTATTTCTAGTTTACAAGTTATTCTATTCTTTTCCCATAGTGCAATGGGATTTTTTCCTAATACCTGTATTTTGGCCAATCTATCCAAAATAGGTGATATTTGTGACGTATAGTCAGAAATTCTTCCTAAATTATAGGTCATTATTTCTTCAATGTCTCCTGTTTCTTCTTCTATTATTAACTGTGTAGGAGGTCTACTAATAGGTGAAACAGAAATTGTATCTATCTTTTTGAGTATATAAAAAGTATTATCTAGATAAATGTCCTCCTCTATAACTATCCAAAAAGTTTTTTCCTATAATCATATTAGTTTCATCTTGACTAGCAAATTCTGTTGCAACTGTGACAGGTAAATAGTACCTTTCTATTAATTTTTTTAAAAAATTATGTTAAATTTTATAATATTAATAATATATAGTATCTTAATATTTTAAATATATATAATTTATATTAATAAAGATAAAAATAATAAATAATAATATAAAAATAACTTATATTTAAAATAAAATATAATTTATATTAAGTAATATAATTATAATGACTTAGATTAAATAAATTTATAACATTAAGACAATATATAATTAATATATTAAAGTTTAACAAAATTTTGATAAAAAATTTAAATTTAAGAATTAATTTAAAATTTTATTAAATTATTATAAATTATTATAAATTTTTAAATTATAAGAATTTAATTTAAAATAAAATAAAATTACAAAATCATGTAAATAATTCAACTCTTAAATTTTTATTAGATTATTTAATTTAAAAATTCATGTTTTAGAAACCTAAAAGTAAAAATAAGGGTACCCATTCCAATTTCTATTGCGGGCTTCAAGTTAAGTTCAGGGCTAACCTCCCCTGCGTTGGAGAGAGATACACCCAGACAGTCACGAAAATCTCTGAAGGGGCTCATCTCTTTGTTTCTGAAAACTCGGATAACACCTCCTCAACGCTCTTAATGCTTCTTCTGTGATTCAAATTTCTGATTAGCAGTGCCTTAAGTTGGTGGTTTTGGGCGGTTTTGGTGCAGTTCTACGGTTTGTCTGAGCATGTCAGCCGCTGCGAGGTGCTTTCAGCTCATTCTCCGATATCACTGCCTCTGTCCATGTTTCAGTTCAGCGTCGAACTTCCGTTCCGTGCATTTGCCTATTTTCAGAATAAGTAGATGGTACGCGTGAACCTCACTCTCTTTTTAACGTGCAAGAAACGATTAATTTTGTAAATAAGCAAGAAAGAGAGTCGCCAAATATATAATGCTTAGAAACTGGAGGGTCAGAACGAAAATCCTGTTCGCTCTTTCTGTTATTCAGGTTGTTAGCAAAATCATAATGATTTCTGCCCAAGATGTGTCATCTTACCCATACAGAATATAGAAAAGACACTAAGTGTTTGACTTCTTCGTTTGTCAGTTTTTACTTATCCAAACTAGTAGTTACTGCAAGTTTGGTTTAGCTATGAGATGAGCAGGGCTAAATTTTGATATATTGTGAACTTCAAGCCCCAAGTTGTGTGCTTGATCAGTGTGAAGTTATTCTTAATGTGTCAAAATAGTTTAAGAGAGCTACCAAAGTATATTTGAACACAGTCTTGGTAGAGTATTCGGCTTTTTGAGGAGTAAACTACATAAGCTGACTTGAGTTCAACAACTTCTGATAGACCTTGTAAAAGATATGAAGTTTAGGTGCTATTTTCGGAGAATTGTTGATTATGTTAAGTAGAAAGTAAACTTGTTAAATTCTTGAGTTAAAATTTGCACTTCAAAACTGTTAGTATTTAGAAATATTTGAAATTTGTGTTCATGTTATTATGTTTGTATTTTAATTTCCCTGGTCTAAAATTATTTACCTTTGAGTATGATAAGTAAAAGTATTGAATGAAAGTACACATTTCACTTGAAGATGGAAAGTATACTTAGAGTTTCAGGTGGTTCTTAAAACTTCGAGTCTAGAATGTCAGCAGCTTGGCATAAGAGTACACAAAACCAACTTCATGTTGTCATCAAGATTATGCAAGGACTTAATGAATTTGGTCAGTAGCTCTGGCAGAAAATATGCCAATGTATAGAAGTGCTAAATGATAATGTAGATTGAGCCTGGCTAATCAAATGCTATTCTTCTTGGCTCATTCTCCATTGTTTGTTGTTTTTAAGTTGATAATGGTTATAAGTTTGTCGACTATAGTATTAAAAGTTTACCAATGAATATGTTGAGCTCATGCTGAGTTCTAATCCAAGTCAGCTTATTCAATGTGGGCTTCAGCACCCAAATATTCAGTTTACATATGCATTTCTAGAATATTTGTACTTGGGTGTTAAGGCATTAGTTAATGTGTAAGCAAGTTTCATGTTGGTCCCTTTTGGACTATTCTTCATTTGAACTTCTTTTCTGAAGAATAAATGACTCTGTATTAAACTTTATCATATCCCTTTCAATCAGTCCTTTTGAATTTCGTTGCTTTTAACCAGTTGGAGTTTACTCATTGGCAACTTTCAGTTATTTTGCAACAGATGCATCTCCTGATAAAGATAGAGTGGCAGATGAAGTATTGAATGAATTTCTTTCCACCATTGAAATTGCAACAGCACTGAATATGGAAGTCTATTCTGCATATATTGATAAGGCGTGCAATGCTGGAAATCTTTCTGCTGCAAGAAAAATGCTACAAATGTTACATGAGAAGAACATTTTCCTTTCCCCCAATGTTTATACTCACGTATTAGTGAAGGCTAGTCAGAAGAATGACATTGACCTTTCATGTCAAGTTTTCAAGAAATTACTTTTGTCTAATGAATCCCTAAGTGCAACTACATTTCTTAACTTTGTGCAAGCTTTCACAAAGATGAATGATTATGTGGAGCTACTCAGATTCATTAAAGAAGTATCAGAGAAGACTTGTTCAAGTACATCAGTTGTAAACAGAATAATATTTGCCTTTGCCAAAAGTGGGCAGACAGATAAGGCATTGTTTATATTTGATCACTTTAAAAGACAGAGATTTAGTGTGGATTTGATAACATATAATATTGTTCTAGATATTTTGGGTCGTGCAGGCCGTGTGGATGAAATGATCAATGAGTTTGCATCCTTGGAGGAAGCTGGTTTTGTCCCAGATTTCATTTCTTACAACACTTTACTAAACAGCTTACGAAAGGTTGGAAGATTTGATATGTGCTCATTGTATTTTAGGAAGATGGTTGAGAGTGGAATTGAACCAGATTTGCTTACATATACTGCACTAATTGAGAGTTTTAGTCGATCAGGAAATGTTGAGGTATCATTGGAATTCTTCAGGGAGATGAAACTGAGGAGGATCCGTCCATCAATATATATCTATCGATCACTCATTGGAAATTTAAATAAAGCAGGAAAGTTTGATTTGGCAGCAAAACTTTTAGAGGAAATGAATTCACCTTCAACTTGTCTTGCTGAGCCAGAAGATTTCAAACCGAAAAGAAGGCAACGGAACACTAAGAAGTCAAAGACTTCACACAACTGAGGTCTTCAAGTGCATGGGTATGTATAGGATGCTATTCTCCGTGACTTCTTAGTTGATATACCATGACTAACTTGTAGCCTATAAAATGGTCTTGTAGTGTGATCTAGCAGTCCTAACCTAATTTTTCTGAAATATAGTGTTGTAATACGATTGTACCATACCCAATTTGTTAACAGGAATATATGATTTTCTTTGCACCTACATATACAGGATGCTGATTGTTGTCTGTGTACAAATTGAATTGTTGGACATTTGAGAATGAAGAATATAATGGCGTCTCTTCCCTTTTTCTTTTCTAATTATTCTAGGTTATAAGAATGATTAGATTGTATTTTAAGGCTATCCTTCAACCTTATCATCCAATGTGGTTGTGTTCATTGTGGAAATTCATCTGTCAGAATATATTATTTGGACAATACATATTATTGTATATACTCATTTTAATTTTCTCAACCATTTAAATGTTGCTGTAAACTGTGATGTTTCAAGAACAAGAATTCTGCAAGAATGGCAGCTGTATGATAGAAAAAAGCTCATCCAAGAATGCCGATGCTCTTTCTTACTTCTCGAACTGTATCCAATATAAGGAGGAGCGACCAAATACACATTACGAAATATAATGGCTAACAGGTAAAGAAATAAACAGAACGAAGCAAAGTGCCCTCAAATTTGTTTTAAATACGACTTCAATCTCTCCCAAAAATGAATCTTCTTGTCCATTCAGCCACGACCAACACTTGTGCGGCAGCTCGCTTGCTGAAAATAAACGTAGTTATCAAAAAACGTTTTTTTTTTTTTCCCCTGGCCAACATTCGCATAAAATTGATCATGCACAAAGTTGGACATGATCAAGCAGCTCTGCAGCATAACAAAATGAATATTAGTCCTTTTGCATAACAAAATGAATATTAGTCCTTTTGCTCTTCTTCAGATAGACTGAAGAACAGCCTCCTCAAAATAAGGCACGTTTTGATCTTCTGAGCAGATCCTGTACCTCCCGCCAGTGATCATATATTCATATTCTACGTTTTAATGAATCATGGTCTTAGAAACCAAAGATCATTTCATTGAACAAGCAGAGCACTTTTGAACTAAAATAACTTTACCGTGATTAAGTTACAATTCTTCACACCAGGATGTTATAAGTATTTACTTCTACTCCTAAGCTACAACCAAAAAGTCATATTCCATATAGAAAATTCACCACTTCTACTAAATTGTTTTCAATATTAGACTGACAAAAAACCTTTCTCGTTTGCAGCATCGATCTTGACACATTCAGCCTCCAAAATTTTATTTTTAACATTTCTCTGTAAGGGGAAAAGAAACAGTAGAACTCCCTATTTAAGTGTTTAGTGGAACTATTCTTGAAGATGAAGGAAAGGGCAGCCTCCAAGACTCAAATACCAAATGTAGACCATAACTGGTTACGGTCTATGAATAGCGAGTTTATGCGGGAATCTAATGGAGTTTAGAGGTTATTGAAGAAGAGGATCATGAAGCTTGACTCAAACATAAGAATTTTTGCAAAAAGAAACCATAATGTGGTTCATCATGGCATCTTTTCCTGGACGTTATTGGATTTTTCTATTGATCTCTACCTTAAAAAGAATAGGAAAGAATAGGAAAGAAACCGAAAATAAAAAACACTTATGAACAAGAATTATGTGAGGTTAGAACACAGGACGAAAATGTAATTAAAAGAAGAATAAGTTTTTTATTTTTTCCTAGGAAGGAAGAACATTGAGCAATCTGGAAATGCTGCGAGAATTATCTAAGAGCTCAAGAAGGAAGACTAAGGTGGAGAGAATTGTCACTGAACTTAGGGTACTCTGCCCTTTTCATTATACTTTAAACATATTTATAGGTAAGTAAGGAGTTGGGACTCCACCTACCCATTACAATAGCGTTTGCCTAGGATTCTTTTATTTTTGTCCATACTTGCATGCAACAGTAATAATATAGACTTGGAAAAATAACTACAATGACACAAAATTAAAAATTTTCAGGTGTTGTAGTCTTATGGCAGCACTATTATTACATAGGGACATTATTATGACATAATAGCATCATTATGGCATTGAGCATGGCAGCATTTTTATCATTTCAAGACATTCATGTGATTTTTTTTATGCTTTAGCAAAGTCACAGACTCCCATTTGAGGTGCTCACTTCAAGCCTGTTGTTACTCGTGTCAGTTCCACTAACATAAGGCTCTATATTTTCTTCATACCAGCTAATTTAGGGGGAAATAGGAGGGAGTCCTAATTAAACTAGGTTTTAGGTGCCTATAGTTCTTGAGGAAGGTGGTGAGGATTTACTCCATTGAAGAGTGTCATCTGTCTATCAGCTTTATACCATTGCTCTCGAGACATCCACGCTTCCCTAAGAAAATTCCTATCAAAAGCCATCTCAGCACTTGCATGGATGTCTTCTTTAAAGATATTTTCTTCAGGATGAGTGAGAGTAAGAGAGTCAGGTTGGATGTACCATTGAGTATGAAAACAAACTAGTATGTACTGGAAAAGAGAATCCAGAAACTCTTCTCAAGATACTTGAAATGGAGTAGCCATTTTTTTAAGTACCAATCGTCATGATTTTCTCCTTTTGCTTCTTTAATCTTGCACTGGCTTATGAATGCCAGCATTTGGTTGACCCAACAAAGACATGAAAATGTACAAATTTGTGCCAAATTTCTAAACATGGTGTAAGCTTCAATTGGGAATGTGGAGGGCTATTCAATAGAATAAATGGTCAAATAAGGGTAATTAGGATGAATTACCACTAGCCAAAAATTTTCATTTAACCACTTGTGTCTCACCAAAGCCAAATTATTGCTAATCTTGTTGTCTTTAAATGTTTTGGTCAATACCTCTCATTGAACATCCATGGGCAAATTGTCTGCCAAAAACACCATATAAACTGGTATCAAGTCTTGACAAGAACTAATATCTGTAGGTCTTGACAAGAACTAAAAACTGCAAGTCTTAACAAGAAATTTGGAAGAAAATTCTTTATACCTTTAACATGCTTAACATCAAACTTCTACTAAGCAAACCAATTTGCTAGCCTGATTAATTGTGGATTTTGGATACTTTTCCTTTTCGAATGGGAGCATCTTGGAAAAGGTCGTCACGTCCATCTCAACTAAAAAATGGTGGCTAATCAAATGAAATTTAAATTTCTCAATTCCTCTTTTTACTATGATGATTTCTTTGAGAGTTGAATGGTATTTAACCTCCTAAGGCTTGAAACTGCCACTCTAACAACCACAAACATTTTGGACTCCATCTTTTTCTTCCACTAATAGTGCTCCACAAAATTCATTACTGGTATTGGTTTGAAGGACTCCATTTTCTTTTCTTAGGCTCTGTAGTGCTAAAAGAGATTTAGAAACTGATTTAAGTTTTTTTCTATTGCCTCGGGGTGCTGGGTTCCCCAAGTATCAAGATTCTTTTTACTAAAATTTTTTTATGAGACTGAACGATAGGGTGATAACTATGGAATAAAATCCTTAATATAATTAACTAAACTCAAGAATTACTAAACTTGTTTAGATGACAAGTATTTATCAGGCAATTCTTATAGTTGGTGGCAATGTAAGGCTACATAATTATTTTTCCTTCAGCTATTGTCAATCCCAGAGAATCAATAGTAGTTTTTGCCAAATGCATCTTTCTTTTAGATAACATGACACCATAACTATGGAAACAAATTAGTCTAAAAGGATGGCATGCTCCTCAGGTGTTTTTGAGAATAGGATCACATCATCTATATATATTATAGAAAAGTGGAGAATGGGGGAAAATATTTTGGACATGGCCTTTTGAAACTCAGACAGGGCATTTTTCAAACCATAGGGCATAACTGTCTATTGGTAATGGTAGTTAAAGACACAAAAATTTGCTTTATGTCTTTCTTCAAGATAGATACCTAATTGCTAGAAAGCAGCTTTTAGGTCAAACTTGGAGAAGATTTTTGCTTTAGGCAATTTTTGAAGTAGCACTTCTATCCTAGGGAGGGGAAACTTATCATCAGCTAAGAAATCATTAAGTAAAGTGTAGTCAATGACTAACCTTAACTTTCCCCTAACTTGCTTTGCTTTTTTGTTGACATAAAATGCTTGGCATATCCATTGGGAAGTTGTTTCTTCAATCAAACATTAACTGCTCAACTAATTCAACTCTTCTTCAGCAAGGTTTTGGTGATCGAGTTTCATTCCAAAGTGAGTTGCCTTTTTTTGATGTACATCTTTTTTAATGGAAGCTTTACCAAAAAAAACTCTTTGTTAAACCAGAGGGGATGATCACACTTTTGGAGGAATTCTTTATGAGAATCTGCACAAACTCTCTCTACCATCATTTTAACGTAAGCTTCAAAATGTCCAATTAAGAATAACTTTGGGATGTTAGTCCATAGCAGTAAATATAACTTTCGTCGAAGTCCTTCACTCTTCCACTAGACTTTGTCAAGCTTACAAATTATATCAAAATCGACAAGTACATCTTTCTCAGGAAGTTTGGATCCATAGAAATAATGCCATATCTTGAAATCGGGGAAAATCTTTAAACAAACAAGTTTGGAGATCTTTGTGATAGTAAACTTATCTCCATTTACTTCCTTGAATGACTTGTATGTATCTTCCCAATATTTTTCAGGGAGGACATTTGGGTTCATCACAAATGCAACAACTCTTGTGTTAAAAAAAGCAACTACATTGATTAGATTATCATATTTCTTATGGAGGACTTGTATCTTGGCAAGGGGAACTGGTGTAGGAGAAATTCTCATGACAGAAGTATTTTCTTTAGATACTGTAAAGATACTTCTTCTTCTCTTATGCAAAAGACAACATCTTCAGGTTCATATCCTTCTTGAAAAGAGACTCAAGGTTTGCATCATAATCAGTAAATTATTCAATCATAGTTTGCTAGTTCAGCTTCTTTCGAGGGCAGGACTTAGTAAAGTGTCCTGATTTATGATAGATGAAACATTTGGAAATTTTCTCTTTTCCTCTTTAGTTTACCCTCTTGAAGTATCTAAACTTTTAAAACACCTTGTCTTTCTTTTTTCTTTGGTGCCTCTTTAATCTCTTGTTACAACCACCTGCGCATTTAATGGTAGGATTAGTTCGATCACAAACCTTGTCTTTCTTCAAGTTTTGTAGCTTTTTGTAGAAGACTCTCTAGCTGCATAGTCTTTTTAAGGAAACTAAAATGGCTTTGTACAGTCTTCCAATAGAAGTTTAAGCAAGAGACACGTTGGCATTATTCAAAACCCTTTCAACCTCTTTTCCCAATGGTGGGGGAAAAGATTCTAAAAATACATACTTCATATTCAAATCATCTATTACACCAATTTGATAAAACCTCTTGGTCATTGCAAGGTAATGTTTTTCAAGGTTTTTATTCTTGAAGGATAAGTATCTCATCTTTAAGTATTCAATTATATCTTCTGCTATAGCATCAAAGGCTTGGCCTAAGAAGTTTTCATAGAGTTTGGTCAAAAATTCATCTATCGAGGAGGAACTGTAGTAAGAAAGTTGCCTGTATTCTCCAAGTGAGAAGAAGTACTCTCACAATCTTTCTTTGGTCTTTGAAGTGAAGTGATGTAAGCTGTCTGAAAATGGGCCCCCTTTTTCTAGAACGGCAGTGGTAAGCCAAGAATGGAATTATAGAAATCTATCTTTCCACTTGGACAATGGGATATCTTCTAAAGTGAATCCTTTGACAGCACTTGGAAAATGAATCTAAGCATGAGTAGAGTGATGATTACTTTCATCCGTTGGCTCTTCTACTCCAAGGTATACTTCAGATGTTTCTTCTTCTTTGGCCATAGAAATTTCTAGGACACCACTCGAGTTTGAGGACTTGGATGGTCTCCATCAGCGTCAAATGAGCTAAAATAGGAATATTATATTTTGAAAATTTCAGGGGATGCTAGAGTCTCTTTATTAACCATCTTTTGGAGGAAAGCTATAAGAGGATTCTTAGCTGCTAGTGTTTCAAGTACTTTTGGAGAGTAATACATGAGGCCTTTGCCTTTAGCTTTTGAAGGCAAAGTAGATGTTGAAGGCTTATAGGAAAATCTGTTAAGTGTAGGGAAAGAACTTGAGTTGTATGGATTAAAAGTTGGGGAATGCATTGATAACAGAAGGTAACGTGCCTGGGAAAAAGCGGCTTAAGAACATCATCATTTCGAAGCGACTGTTAAGTAACAAGGGTGACTAATTGGGCTTTAAGGTTTTTCAGCTCTTTTTATTTTTGGGACATGAAGAAGGGGTATACACTAGAGTTAGCTACCATATAAGAAAGCTCTTGGTGAATTTGTTGTATTCTCATTATCATCTAGCTGATTAACTATTGCACTTTAGAGAGACATTGTTCTACCTATTCTTCTAGACATTCTTGAGATGATACCATTCTTGAGATGATACGATCTTTTGGGGGATTTTGTTTTGCGCCATGAAATTCTTAGATTTCCATTTAAAAGCTACTTCAGATGGAGAAATCACAATTTGAGTTTATCCATTTGGTTGTTGGCTCAATCTACCTGCGTCTAGATCCTCGGTTGTCTAGCCTTCATGCTGTCCTCGACTGTCTATCTGAAACGAAGTCGTTTCCTGCTTTTTTTTTTTTCAAAATTTTCAAACTTGAAATGCACCATTTTGCTCCATTCAAAACGACGCATTTCGAAGGAAGAAAGGCCATATCATCGAGGAAGAAGGTCTTCTTGATCTTGAGCCTCGCCCCAACACTCTTCCCCGTCGTTGCAATTCGGACGCGTAAATAAATTCAATGGGATGAGTTTTACATTTCCATAAGCAATTTTGATTTCAAAACAGAGCAACCCATTACAAGAGCTTATGATCCCATCATGGTGGTACTTGTTCTTCACTGGATAATTGAGTTCATCAAAATTGGTTAATGGGTTATTGAACAAAGAGTTCAGAGAGCAAGATTTGAGGTTGAACTCTGCAGTTGTGGAACTTAATATGATCCCATGGTGGGTGAGGCTGGTGTTCTAGGTTTGGATGGATATCTGAAGGCGAGAAGGAAAGTGAGATAGTAGCAGTGACGGGGAAGAGTGTTGGAGTTGTTCTTCTTTCGAAACACCAAAATGATGCGTTTCGAGTTTGAAAATTTTGAAAAAAAATAGCATGAAACGGCATCGTTTTGGATGCACAGTCGAGGACAGCATGAAGGCTGGACAGCCGAGGATCCGGATGCCAATCTACCTTTTATCTTCCAATTATGCTTTAATCCCTTGGATTTGTATTGCAAGGTAAGAAACTCGGCCTCATGGGCTTCCTGCATCATGCAAGCATGGTAAGGAGTTAAGTATAGTTCTGCTACCATTTCTTAAGGCTTGGGGGGAGTAGGATTAAGCTCATCCCAACCGGTAGGTTTTCCTTGGCAAAGAGATTGCTCTAACAGCACATCATCAGGTTCTAAATAAAGGATGTAATACTCAAAGCCTCTTCCAGATGGTTCTCCCAATAAGTCTAACGAAGTATCTTCATTTTCGTACCTTTCTTTAAGTAAATGCTACGTAGATTTCTTCTTTCTATGTCTTCTTCAGTGTTACTTCTCATCAGGTTCTTCATATACTGGTTCAGCATCTTCTTCTGGGTTTTTTTGACACCCATAACATTTGCATACGCTGACATCATACCATAAATGTCCACCATATGTTCGAGATGCATGTATGATTTTCTCAGTGACAGTGAATCCCCAAATGGGAATTGTTGGTTCTTCTACTTCTAGACCAAAGACAAGATAAATCGCTGAAACATCTTCTCCTTCTTCTACTTTAGTCACATGCTTTGAGGAGAAAAGATTTGTTTTAGGGAAGGATATCTTCATCGAGCCATTATCTTTGGCTAAAAATGTGGGCCAGATGGATTGGATGGGCTACGATTCTTCGTTCTGGCGTTCATAGTGTGTGACCCATGAGTCGGATAGTAACTTTACAAGCTTTTCTCTAAACACTTGCTGAGGAGTAAATGTACAAGTTGCACCATCGCCTGGGTCTATGGATAGTAACAAAGCATCATTGGAATTTCGAGAGTAAGCCAGATCAAGTGAGTGATTTTGGACATGGTAGGCGAACTATGCATGAATGGCAGCTGCTATATAGCTGTGAATCATAGGAACTCCTATGATTTGTACTTGCAATTTAGTGCTGATTCTAATCCGGGATCATTTATGGAGAGGTTGAAGTTAGGATAAACTGTGAAGAAGATAGTGCAAACATTTAAGGTCGACTGGACAATAGCAAGACATGCATGCTGGTACTTGCTGCATCTAGTATCTAGGACAACAATTCTTGACGCAACTAGAAGACCTTTGTGAACATGGACGATAATGGTTAATTGGAGGGCTCCAAAATAGACGTGTGTTAAATTGGTTACTTTCCATTGGGATATCAACTCTTCAGGGAATGAAAGAGTGAACAAATGTTCCTTCTCGTCTGCTGGGATAATATATTGTCTTAGTGGTGCAAATTGAGGATATTCTTTTACATCTGATCTTTTTCTAAGGAAAGTTTTAAAAGTTTTAGTGGCAAATGAAACTGTCCCCTTGTCAAGAATTCTGTATGGATTCATCATTGGAATGTCAGTGACAGGGATTTTATTTTCTAGAGAGAGATAAGATAACTCATAAAGATATTATAGTTTAGATGAAGCTTGGTCTTTTAGAGGGTGAGGTTTTCTAAAGGACTACGCTATGTAAAGAGTAGATCGATTTGGTTTACACAGTGCCATGGGAACTCATTACTTTAGTCAATTTGAAAAACGAGTGTAATGAAGCTTGCACCAAGTCCAAACTCCCTATCTTCTTTTAGGGATCAAAATACTCAAGGCGTCCAAGCTCAAATTACACTCAAATTGAAGGCACAAATTTCTGATGTGGAGGATCCCACTTTTAAGGGCAACGAAGCATACTTTCTTTGACTTAAGATTTTAGCAAATATTTTTCAAATAAAATATCATATATGGACAATCATCCTTGAAGATTGAAGCTCTGGTTCTATTTATCGTAACATCTTAATGATGTTTGGTATACGTTCCAGAATGCTTCCTGCTTCTACTGTCCCACAAGTGACAATGATTACCAAGAGAGTAAATGCAAGTAGCTTCCAGGAGAAATATGAACATCGTATCACAGAGCACCCTGGTTAAGGAAATTTGTGCCAGCCCATTGTAGGCAGTTAAATTCAATGAGAAAGAAAGTTTGATACCTATTAAATACCGCATAGTATTATCTTGTCAAACATGTATATGGACAAGAAAATGCATAAGCTTTAATTCCAGTTTAATCTTGATCTATTGGTTACATTATATTACATGGATTTCAATCCATCTAATCTCAGCAAGTAAGCAGAAGTTTTCAATACAAAATTTGAAATCTTGATCTCAGTATATTGTCATTTCCAATCAAATTCCTTTGGTTCACCCACGTTTCATCAACAGAAGGCAGCTAAACAAGGCATGGATAAAAAGGATGTCAACAGAAATAGCGGGGGGACAAGAAAATCTGAGAGTTCAAAAAAGATCAGAAGCTTAGAGCATGAAAGGTAGCTGAAGAAAGTTGTGGAATCCCAGCTGAAGGAGTAAGTAATCTTGCATTTGGAGCCAAATTGGTCAGCTGCGGAGGTAAGAAATTTTGTGTTTGATGACTTAATTACAAACACTAAGAAATAAATGTTCTTGAAATTTAATTTTTCCGAAGCCAAAATGAATGTTGTCCCTTAACTTTATATGGTTGTAATTTCATCTCTTATCTTTTTGTGGTTTTAATTTTGTTCCTTATATATTTACTAATTAATACAATTTCTTTAACAAAATTAAAATTTCATGCAGAGCAAAGCAAAGGGACAAAAGTTGCACCATCATCCATGAACCTTCAATAGCTTTCTTATTTAAAGATGGACGACACGACCTAAAAAAATAAACGACGATATCTCTCGTTGAGCAAGGAAGCATATGGAATATGGATCAATAAAATAACATCAAATGGCTGTTTACCCACTACGTTGAGTAGGACTCCCGATGCGTTTTAATCACTTGAACGAATAAGTAATCCCTTATTGTTATTGATCCAAATAACACATTCCCGATGCATTTAAATCTTTCGTGTAATTTTTAAATCCAAACAAATTTTCATTTTCTTCGATCAAAATACACTTGACAGTTCAAACACATTAAATTTGAAATATATAAACTTAAAAATTTTATATTATATTCGTAAGATCGGGGCTTTTGATATTATGTCTGTAAAGGAGGTCGAAAACAAAATCTCGTTCCACAAGGGGGTTTCTATAACATTTTGCGTTTTTGTTACATGACAATCAACGAGTCATCACATACACTTGGCATTATTGTACAGATGTATATATATATGTAAGTAAATCAGCAAGGAAGATTCATATATTAAGCACCTGGTCCTACCAAATACAAAATCTTAAACGCCTAGGATTATAATTTAATATTAACAATTATCTTATTCATATATTCAAAATATAACTACCATAGGCGCTAACAAGCTGTCAAAGTTGTTTGACATGCCAATAAATTATAGTTTATTACAACTACATTGATTTTTCTTCACAACTAAAGAAAAACGATTGAACATGTGTCCATGATCTTCAAGCTTTCCAAGCGAAAGGTGTATAAGTATAAAAATTTCTAATCTGCAGCCACAAAATGACAGGTAAAATACAAGCAGAGCTAATAATTGCAGCCAAGAACGGCCAGGAAAAAATACTACATAATTAACATATTGAAACTGAATTTAGTGCTGTTATTTAACTCCAATCTCGTAGGACATGAGAAGAAGCTGATGACAACACAATAATTTCTGAGTTATTCAGACCCTGATCCTATTTCAAAGGTACAGAGTATAGTTAAACTCAGGGCATAATTCAAAGAGAAATAAAAAAAAATAGTCATTACTATATACAAATAATTTAACAATTGATAAAGAAATAAATCCTCTCCTGTACTCCACAATACTATGCAGCACATTGTAGAATCCATTTGCTAATGGGGAACCTCAGTTAAAACCTTTGATGTCATAGGAAATGTAGCAACACCAAGTAGGTTCTCCCTGATTGACAGGGACTTGGATACACTACAATCTCGGACAAGTTGGATTGTAACATCATTGGTAGAAAATTAAAGCATAACAAAAAAGAATTTTGGAAAACAGATTTTACAAGGAAGTGAAAGCACACATAAAAGGTTCTGGTGGATACACTTATTTAAAAGAAATAACAAACTAATAAAAACTTTATAAACTATTAATAATTTTTTCTCCAGGAAGATCAAAGCAGACACCAGGGAAGAAAAAACAAACAACGAATAAAACTGCTTTCACAATACCATGCCTCAGTTAAACCCATTTATATCGTATAAATGTAGCTTCACCAAGTAGGTTCTCCCTGTAAAACAGGGACTTGGCTCCACAACACCTCAAACAAGTTGGATTAGATCATCACCGGCAATCTTAATGAAAGGGAAGCTTTTCCCACTAGCTAGAATGTACAATAGCTAATAAATATTCAAAATTAATTAAAAAAAAACACATCACTATATAGTAGAGGCTCAGATTATATAACAGCTCTATCAATCACATATTTTCAGTAGCAGAACTGGCATTTAAAGCTGAAAAAATATCATCATAGCCAACTATTATATTTTGAAATCACGTTAAAATATACTGAAGAACACATCCAAGAGAAAAAACAAACGCTACAAAAAACAGTGGCTCATATCAAGAAATTCAACCATTTATTTCTTTTATGCTTCATTGATGACTCTCAGAAGCGCGGATAATGTGTAATCATAGCCATTTTTAAAATAAAAAAAAATTAAGTTTTCTGAGGCTACCAGTAATTTAGCGGAAATTTTTAGAGGCACAAATATTGAAAATTAAAACCTCCACGTGAATACCGCCGATTCGATCTGCGCCTCTATGACTAGCTTTATTTTCATGGCATATTTCTTTGAAAATAAGCTAAAGGTGTAGTGAGGCAGTTTCCCCAACCCCAACATACACAGATACACACATGAAGAATTGAAAGGAAAGAGGAAGAAGAGATGTTGCCATTGCTTTGACACAGATCAGCCGTGAAGGAGATGGGCTAAACTGCAACACGAACGGCGGCAATTTGGCACGTGCTTTGGGGCATTCACGTCACAGATCTCTCAGAGAAGCCCGGGAGGCATCGTGCGGAAGATTTAATCTTGACCTAACATACTAATCTGGAAAAGAAGCTAGCTAATCACCAAACCCTAGACGCTACAAGCACATTGAAGCTTGAAGGCTGTGAAGGCACATATGAGCTTATATAGGCGAACCGAAACCCTAAACCCTAGAGCATTCACTTCTCAACCGGCCGCCAATAACAGAAAATAATAATAATAATTTACCCAAAATAGAGAAAATAGTATAATAGAATTTCTTATTTTCTAAAACCCATAATTTATTTCAAATTTTCTTTCAATATATAAATTTTTTTTTTAACAATTCAAATACTAAAATGATAGTTGTGAAAAAAAAAGTTAGTAAAAATAAAAATTTGAAAAATCTTGGTAAAAAGCCTTTTAGATTTAGAATGCCATTTAAAAGAATTGTTCAAATAATAGTTGATATACACATTCCCTTTTTTTTTTCTTTTTGGCCAAAACTACAAATTCACTTACTTTATAATTTATTGTTCATATTTTAAGAGTAAAATATAGTTTGCTTTAGAATTATTTATTTCCTTAAATTATACTTTCTCGTTCAATTATTTGAACATTTGTTTAAATATCGTTATATTTTATGATATTTTTAATCTTAATTTTAATTTTAATATTATTGTTGAAAATATTATTGCAATTTTAATTTGCAAAAATTGCCTTGAACATGGGTGATGATGGAAATATGGGATCGGAAACGATGCTCCTAACCTTCTGGGATATATCTAAATCTAAAATTATATTATTTTGAAATTCAAAATTTTACTTAATTTTAAAAATTTCTACATATACAAAAATCCTAACATTTTCGTTAATTTAAATTTAAATTTAAGATTGTTTTTCTTTATATCTTAATTTTTTTAATCAATCTAAATATATACTAAAAAATTTAATTTAAATGTATACTGAAAAAATATTAAATTTAAAATTCCACCTCCCTTCCTTCTTTTTTTATTTTCAATTTTAGTTTAAGATTGTTTTTCTTTATATCTCAACTCATACACACTTTATTAAAAATCAAGATTTTCAATTTATTCTCTGAACATTTTTATAACATTATGAAACTATTTAATATGAAAACGATACACTAAGAAATTTTTTCTTTTGAATATATACTTTTAATAAAATTTATATGAAAAGTTTAAAACCGAATAACAAATTAAGAAATTTAATAACACGCTTTAATTCACATCTGCTGATCAGTGAAATTAATGACCCGAAATTACAGAGGATACATATTGATTTTGATTTTAAGTGAAAGGGATCAATTGTCATTTATCAAACTTGTTTCCTAAAAGAATATAGGTTTAGTGAGCAAGACAGAAGACCCTTTTTTTGTTGAGTCATTGAAATAACCATGAGACTATAGTTTTGTAACTCCATTTCACCGATCAAACTAGCAATCCAATGAATTTATTTTACTGGTTCAACTAGTATTTTAACGATCTAGTTAAACCAATGACTCAAAATTAAGTTTCTCAACCATTAGTGAACGACTTGGGTCCAAAATCCCTATGCACGAAAGACATATCAGACTAGAACTTCCCATGGAAAGAATACTAGTGCATTTACAAAAGCAATATACCAGCGTTTGGAAACGAACGAGGCACGTATCTCTATTGTATTTAGCAATTTCAGAAACTGATCAAAATTCAAAAACTTCAAAGATATCCTTTTTCTATATTTCTTCCTCAATGGATCTTTTCATGGTCTTCTAGGATGCGTCAAACCATAAAAATTCTCCTCACTACATATCAAATTATCAATTGCCGAATCTTCCCATCCTCGGCTCTCATACAAAGGCCACAGAAGTAATTGTAACAAGGATAACAAAATGATAACCATATGACTCATGCTACCTCAAAACTGTATAGACCTCTCTCAGCTCTATTCTTTATAGTATGCAGATAACTAGTTTATAGCAGTCATACTATCATCCATGTCAAGTGCCGATACCCGGCCCATTTTGCAGCAATGCGGATGCCAATTGCTAAAGCTGTAGCAAGCAGTGGGATTGGAAGCCTCCGTTTTTCTGTTTCAACTTCAGCAAATTCTTTTCCTTCTGAAAGCATTCTTGAATGATGAGAAATAGCTAAGGCCATAAAAGAAATCATCACCAGAACTCTAACCCAAGGCTCCCCAACAGCAGCAAGTACAGCTGCAATGGGCATTGTAGAGGAAACATCATCTCTCCTCTTCACAAGCCTTGAAAACCCATACAACCCAAACAGTAGGGTCCAGAACAAAGGTTCAGAGATATAGCCTCTAACAGCAGCATAGCCAATTAGGCCTGACACTGTCAAAACATATGGTTGGCTGTTGATGCAGTTTGGCACAGTTGCTTCAGCAACTGCTAAAACAATAGATGCCAGCACAATGATGATGCTGAGGTTTGGTACAGGAGTATATGCAACTATTCCAGAGTAGAAAGCTCGAATTGTGTATAACACATCCTCAATGAATCTAATTGAGAAAGTGACTGGATCCCCAATGAAATAGAAGATTACCCCCAAAACATATTTCAAGATGTATCCTATGAAACGAGCAATACCAAGTGCAGCATTCCTCCAATTTGATAGTTCAAATAAAACCGCTCTCCAGGCATAGATAAGGAAAGCCAGTACTGTAAATTGATATGGAATCAAAATGTTAAATGAGCATATAAAAGAGAGAACATGTCATTAACGAAC
Source organism: Senna siamea (assembly GCA_031216115.1). Taxonomy (NCBI): domain Eukaryota; kingdom Viridiplantae; phylum Streptophyta; class Magnoliopsida; order Fabales; family Fabaceae; genus Senna; species Senna siamea. Next base: position 21,171,703 of record CM062356.1, read on the forward strand.
TAAAACTGCTGGGCCAGAAGTTGTTTTTTAATGGACGCTAAAACATAGCAATCTTAAGTTTTAACTTCCACAAGCAAGGCTTTCTTATTCATGAAGACTGAAGAGTAGTGACAACAAAGGAAGGAAATGGATTTGGATCCTGAAGATTTTGGTAAAGTGATAAGTGCAGAAAGAGAAAGGAAGAGAAAAAAGTAAGAGAGAGATAAATTAAGAACCCATCTTGTATGAATTAAGACCCACGGGTGTTTTTATTTTTTCTTTTTCTCTCTTCACTTCGCCACTTCCTCAAAATAACTTCTCTCTCTTGATCATCTCTCAACAATAATAGTATTCATTTAATATATGAAACGTAGATGAGATAAATACCACAACATTTGCTTGAAGTGTATAGAATCCTTTTTTGCAGGAGTTTAATCTACTTACAAAGAAGAAAAGACATGCATATACTAACGTGTTCTGAACATTACTCAACTCAAAGTTAGAGCACCACTTAAGAATCTAAATTTGTAAATACATTTGAACAAAATTTTATCCGTCTTTATTGCATAAGAATAATTGTATCGTTTTGTATATCCAAGTCCTGGCGCCTTGTAGGTCCAGATAGAATGAGTAGCACTTGAATGATTTCCACTGAAAATGAAGTAATAAGTAATAACGGCCAAATGTTTAACCATGCCAAGTTATGCCAGAAAGTAAAAAATGCTAATGTCTACCTCTATCAAAGAAATCTTCACAAAGAGCCAACTATTCACAACATTCGAATAATTATCCACCATTTGCACATGTATTAGGAAGGGGGAAATTTCGATTTTCAACACTACAATACTCGAAATAATTTGAAAACAGAAGGGCAAATGGGGGGAGGGAGATTGAAACCGGTCAATCAATGACCTAATTCTTTTCTCCCCTATTCAAGTATTTCCTTCACAAACTAACACACATACACAAGCGTAGGCGCAAAGAAAGGAAAGGAGAGTCAAGCAGACTGACTTACCTACAAGCCATGGCCACCGAACAGGAGGGTCAGCAGCTTCTTTAGTCAAGTACCTAAACCGCTCAGGCATGGTGCTTTGGGCTCGAGCCTCCTTCTCAGCCTGATCCAAGCCAACATCAACATTGCTGCTAACTCCATTATCATGTCCTCCTTCGTTGCCGCTTGCGTTCACAGAAACCCCTAGACGCCTCCCCGGTGAAATTATAGGTATTTTCCCAGAAATCCCAATAAAATTCCATCTACATTGAGGATTAAATGCTTCGACTTTCGTCGGAAGAGAACGAGATGAAACTGCTCCGTGGCTGATAAGTACACGGGGGTGGGATAAGGGAGAGACCTTGGCGAATGGAAATTGGTACTTGAAGGAAAAGCTTGGAGAACAAAGGGCTGGGATTGTAACCGACATGGCTTCGGATTAGACTAATCTTGCTCTATTTTCAGGGTGGTCGTAGAAGATTGACACGAGACAAGGTTTACAAACGAGATCACACTAGAGGTCTAAAGCCTCGAATTCAACCAGATGACATGCTTATTTCTTAACTAGGCTAAAAATGTTTTCCTTTTTTTTTTTTTTTCTTTTTATCTTTTGCGTGAACTGCGAAACTGGGAAGTGAATAGATCAGCAGAAAATTAAGAAAAGAGTTATAAGAATTTAACAGTTTTACAGTTTTTTTTTTATGAATTTTCAGATTATCAAGATCTATTAATTCAATTTAAAATTTAATCATAATTAAGGCTCCTTATCTTTTTTATAAGTGTGTTATATGAGGAACAGAGGCTCTTTTCACCTATTCAACATGCATTACCAATTAAATCATCACCATAAGTTTTTGCAGTTTTATTTAATTAGTAAACAACATGAGCTTTTTAAATTTTGCCCTAGAAACAAAAAATATCAAAATTCTATAAACATAATATTTTTTCTTTTATTAAAAATATAATTCATTTAAATAAATGTGTTTTCAAGACTTTTATTTCAATGTTATTTATTTTATGTTAAAATTTATAAACTTAATTTATTTAATTTTTTTAAAAATATTATTATATATTGGTCAAATAAATATTTTATATTTATTATATTATATAAATAATAAATATAAAAATATGTTAATCAAAATAAGTGAATTTTTAACTTATCTTTTGTTGCAAGAGATGTCAGTGCATCTCTTAATTTTATTAAAAAATTGTGTAATCTTTTCAAATATATAAACAAAAAGTCAAAGTACACACAATTGCTCTTAATTTTAAGTTTTACGCAAAAACTCATTAAACTATTAAACTTCACACCTCCGAACCTCTTTCTTTGTGCAACAATTCTATCTTTTAAATTTCTCGTCTAAAATCTAAATGGAATATTAACACTTTACAATTTATGCCATAAATTGAAAGTTAAAATTTGTGTAGAAAACTTTTTCAGTTATTAAAGTGTATTTAAAACCTTCTCACTTTATTTGACGTTTCATTATTCTTTTTTGTTAGGGAAAAATTAATAGAAGTTATTTTTGCACAAAATAAAAAGTTTGGGGATCTAAATTAAGTTTGTTCACAAAATAAGAAGTTATAGAGGTTCCAAATTAATTTTTTAATTGAGAGAGTTTTCTAAGGAATACCTAAAGTTTAATACGATTTTTTATATATATTTTAGTCTAAAAAGAAAAACTAAGTAATTTTTGTATAATATTTTTTTTTGGTAAAAGAGTTTTTTTTTTTTTTTTGAAAAATGGCTATCTTTATACTCTATTTCACATGAGCTAACGTGGAATCCAAGCTTTGAAGTTACCTTCAACCATGATATTTTCATTTCATTAAAGGTTGTCAAAGGAACTTCACTACAAATAGACCTCATGATGTTATGATTAGCACTCTCTATTCTAATGAAACATTCAGGAGCTTGGAGGGTTACTTCGATGATTTTGTTCAAATGATCTAAGGTAAAGATTCATGAAAGAAAGAATTAAGATGTTATTTGGGGAGTCAAAAATTCATTTGAAGATATAAATATAGCTATTTAATATGTAATTATTAAAATTGTATGACTATGAATAGGTATAGACTTTAATGTCTTAGTCATCAAGGATACATTTTTTCCTCTCCTCTCGAACTATGTCTTGGAAGTTATAGTAAATTCATATTACTTTGTCTTATTTAACTTCTGTAGGAATATTTTTATGCACAAATATTAAATATTTTGGCAATGAAAAAATTTATAAAAATTGCTAAGAATTAATTTCGGTTGGACTCTTGAAATAAAAAAGTATTTTGAGCCTGCAAATTTTGTGTACTTAAATTAAAATATTTGCTTTGAATACAAAAAATAAAATATGGCTCAACCCAACATATTTTATGACCCAGCGTATTATTTTTCTATTTTTTAGATTGACCCATTTTATGAATAAAGTGAGTCCAAATTTAAAAATATTTTCTCTCCCTTGTAAATGAATTGTTTTCCCTCCTGAATTTTTAAGACACTTGGCATAATTTTCAAAAGCAATCTTTGCAAAAGAAAAGAGTGAGAGGTGGCTGGTACAAAAGGCATTAAACACAAAAATGGAAATGTTTAGAATTATCTCTCTTTTGAACAATTACCTGACTCGAGAAAGAAGATTTTAGTTGGAAGAAACATTAGACTTATGTATTAAAGAAGTTTTATCTTTCTCAAGACAAAAGTACATCAAAACAGGATTTCTTTGAGATATCTCTAATGAATAAAATTTTTTCTTTGCTTATCATTCTCCAAAACATACATGTCTGAGCAATTGCTTTTTTTAAAGCGCTGATTATTTTTTTAAAATGTTACAAATTGTCTCAAGCTTGATAAGTGAAGTGTCCAAAATTAATTTCTTAATTTCAAAGGTTATTTGTAACATCTCTCTATAATAAATTGCACACTTTAACCGATAAAATTTAAAATCTTAAATGATGATAGATACTCTTTAGAGAACTAAGAAGTTGAGAGGTAAAATTAGAGAATTATCCCATATTTCTCTTAAACTCATTGACTACACATCATTGCTCATTTGCTCTTTGTAAAATTGTTAGTTGTTGAACTTTAATTTGTGTCTTTAATTATTTTCATCTCTTTATCTTTTTGTCTAAGTGTTTAGTGAAAATTTATGACATTTAGTTGAGATAATTGATGTTTAGATTAAATTGATAAGTTATTGATTTAAAGTTTTTTGGGGAGAATTTCTAAATTCTTTCATTAAGAGAAATTTAGGAGTGTAAAAATAAATGTGTTTATCCTTTGTATGATTGTCAAATGGATATTAATATAAAAGTAATATATATTAATTCCTTTAACAATGTTATCAGGTTTTAAGATTTGTTGAATATTTTTATTGTGTGCTTAAAAAAAAAAATAGGATCATAGAAATGTAAGATTATAATTTTGTTCTAAACCTTTATAAAATCTTGGTATGATCCTCTCAACTATTTTTTTTTACATTCAACTTAAAGTTATGAGAACTTTTTTATATAGATGTTTGCTAAAATTTTAAGCTTTTGAAAAGATTTAATAGTTACTTAATTTTTTACCATACCAAAAGCTTTTGAATTTAAAAGAAAATTAATTTAACTGTCTTTCTTTCTTAACTTATTATATGGCTAACAAATTCTTCATACAGTAGTGTAATTTTTGAAGGTCTATCTTCATCTCTCTTAAATCTTTGGTTTGGAACAAAAGTAAATGATTGAAAATTTATAGTCATTTAAATGAAATGGTTTTCCTTTTTTAGTTGTTTTCTTAAGGTTGACTCCATATTTTGTTTGAAACTAATTTTTTTCATACTAATAGAAATTTAACACCTTTAAATAAGTTTATTACTTTTCATCTTCATACACAATTTAAGCTCCTAATTATTCAATTTACTTTTATTCAAGGTAATAAGGAATTTTTTTTGTTAAACCAACATGTCAATATTTCTCAAATGAAACAAATTACTTTCCTTCCAAATGAGTAAACAAAGGAAAAGAAAAAAGGGAAAAGGATGGGAAAAAGCTCTCCATATCTGCCAGTCGCTTTTTCATAAGGATGGAGGATGATTCGCAATCTAAAAGAAACGCTAAGCCTTTATTCATACTACACTATGAAGGACACATTTTGACGGTGAAGGTGATTCCAATATTACCCAGGAAGGAAAAGGAAAAGTAAATTGTATATACACCTAATCTCTAAAATTAGATACAACTATTTTAAGTTTTAACTAATGATACCACTTAAAATTTTAAATTGATTCCTTATAAGCTATTTTAACACAGATCTATGTATATTTTGTATGTGTAGGATTAATTAAAATTAATTATCATTTTTTAAAACTTATTTTATATAACTTTTGAATATTAACCTGTTAGATATTTTGTTAAGAGTACAACAATGAAAGACTATTGAATTGAAATTAAAAAAAAAGTTTTTATTATAAATATTCCACGTAATATTTAATATAAGATCATATTATATTTACCTGTAACTCGACGTTATTTATTTATGACAACCAAATGAATTTTACTATGCTATTTGTACTTCTATTAGTTTTTTTTTACTTTTTCCAGCGATTGATATTGCAATTATTAAGTCTTTAATTCACATATTTAAGGTAATGTAAACAGTAAATTGACTTTTTTTTTCTGTAGGAGTAAATTGACCAATTTTATGTAAAACATCTTTTTTCTTGCGCCTAAAATTATAGAAAATTCTCTTGAAGTACTAGTAACATGCAGATAATTTTTAATTATAAAAATTAATTTAAAATATTTTTAATTTTATAATTTATACAAAAAAAAATTTCATTAACTTTTTTTTTAAATCTTACCAGATCATTAATATGTTAAGAAAATTAAATTATACTAAAATATAAAAAAAAATTATAAAATACACAGGATCACTTTATAATTTAGCTTACGTGTATATAATTTTTTTTATATTTTTAAATATGATCTAAATTTTTTTTATACTTTTAAAATGTTACAAAAAATATATTTTCATCTAATTTTTTATAAAAAAATTAACAATAATAAACATATTAACTTATATAGTGTTAGGTTAAAAGAAATAATAATATTTTTATTTTTTATCATTAAAACATTTTTATCAATATTTTTATCTTTTTAAATATTATATTTTAATTATTTATTTTAATTTAATATTATATAAATTAATATATTTATTATTGTTAATTTTTAAAAAAAATTAAAAAAATATATTTCATCTGAAATTTTAAAAATATTAAAAAGTTTTAAATTATATTTAAAAATAAAAAAATTATATACATAAAAATTAAAATCCAAAAAATTTCATGTATATTTTAACTTTTATTTAAGACTCCAAATGTGAGAAATCCACGTTGATATGATTGTAAATTTGTAATGTGTGATCCCAACCTTAATTATAGCTTACATGGCACAATCAAAGCAGTTTGTCAACGTCGGTGAAAATGAAACTCCAAAAATGGGAACAGTACTTAGTTAAAACACAATCCCATAAATGCCAACTGTTTTCTTGTTTCTGTCCAAGAAATCATCTCCGTCCTTGCTTGGAGACACCTAAGTTCTAAGCGGAATCATACCCACCAAAAGAAAATCAGAGAATTTACCCAGGTTTGATCCTTTATCCCAAAGATTTAAAATCCGAAAACCCTAATTCCAGCGGATCTCTGTAGTATCTCGTGATCTGGAACAGACGCTTCACCACTAGCCAATCCTCAAGTTTCGTTTCTGCTGTCAAATTACTCTCCCAAACATTACTTTCCCGGAAAACAATTTCCGGGAAAAAGTAAACGGAGAGCGCAATTTGGGTTTGGAGGAAGTTGGATAAGGTGAAAATATGAGGCGAAGAGCGGCGGATTTTCGTAGGCCAGTAAGGAGGAGGGTTCCAGATGTAGTGTGGTGGGCATTGTGTAGCGTAGTGGTTCTTCTTTTTATATATATTCTGAGCAAAGGGGGTCAGATTGAGTCGAGATCGGCTTTATCCAAGGTAATATATCTTTTCTTGTTTGTGTTTTGTCATCAGTTAAAACGTATGAAGTTATTGCTGTGCTAGTTCTAGCTAGTATATTGTTGAAAGCTAAATTTTCCCTTTTGTATTCATGTACTGTGTGACTTACAGAAATTCTATTAGCTGGCCATTCCAGTAGTTTGCTTTAGGTACTTTTCTTTTTCGGATCATATTATTGATGCATTACGTTCACCATAAGGTTAAACATGGTTGCTTGTCAATCTTTGTCTTTGATGGGGATTATTACTGTTGCTACATTCGAGCGTAATCTATGTAGGAGAGAGACAAGCGTCTTTTTGAGAGAAATGAGAGTATGAAACGGGGAAATCTTGGCTTTTGATGTGATGGCACTTGTGTTTTTCTGTTTCTCCATCTGTCTCTTCTTGTGTCCTTCTTTCTAATGTCTTTATCAGGGTTATCCATGTTCTCTGTGATTCATGTATATATGTATGCAGTAATTGACACACTGTGACTATGTCGGAACATGTTCATCCCTGTCCTTTCTGTATTTCTTTCATTAATTGTTAGGGAGAGGGTATTGGGGGGTGAGTTGAACTGAATAAAGGTTTGAATAATAAAACTACGCTATTTCTGCCCCCTTTTACATATGTCAAAACCTGAACTCCTGAAAATTTATGCTTTATGAGATGCTTAAACTGCTGGATTTAGTAAGACAAAAACTAATGTGCAATTTCGTTTTATTAATTGCTAATCTAAGATGGCTTGCTGAAGTTGATATTGCTTTTATCATATAGTCTTTGAAAAGTCTAAAATTTCAACGTAAAGCTGGAAAGTAGTACTTGTTCACCCTTTGAGAGAGCGAAGAAAGACTTCACTGATGCATTGGATTTTAATTCATAACTTGCTGCTGCTCTATGCTGACATAATTAAAATTTGTTTAAAATTACTATAGTATTGTCTTTATAAGGGGTGTGCCTACCAGCTTATTGGCAAACCATTTTATGTAATAGCAGGAATAATACCTCGTCTAGATGTTTCACTAGGCTTAAATGACGTCATATATATGTCCTTCCTTGATATAGAAAAATTATTGTGTAAGAACATTTATTATGTTGTTTGTTGTTTTAAACATTGAGACTTTAGTACTGAATAGCCAAACTATGTTAGAAAGGAGATTTTGAGAATTATATTAAACATCTCTTGAAGTTGATTAAGTTGTTAGAATGCAGCTTCCGTGATAACTAGGATTTCTTACTACAAGTCAGAAATATTGTACTTATTTACAATCTCTGTGGTTATTAGGTTTGCATGGATGTAGAGTGATCGAGATAAAGGCCCTTACTTTCCTTTGTTTACTAATTACTTAATATATTCTTTTATGCAGAGAATTTACAGGAATGATAGGTTTAAAGAAGTCCTTAATATTAGTGAAGAGATGTTAAACCCTAACTCAGTGACCAGACAACTAAATGATCAGATATCCCTAGCAAAAGCTTTTGTTGTAATAGCAAAAGAAAGTAACAATCTCCAATTTGCTTGGGAATTAAGTGCCCAGATCCGAAATTCACAGATTCTCCTCTCAAATGCTGCCACAAGGCGAGCTCCTTTAACAACCAGAGAATCAGAAGTTGCCATCCGTGATTTGGCATTATTGCTATACCAGGCCCAGCAGCTCCATTATGACAGTGCAACCATGATCATGAGACTTAAGGCCAAAATACAGGCTCTGGAAGAACAAATGAGTTCTGTAAATGAAAAGAGTTCAAAATATGGACAAATAGCTGCTGAAGAAGTCCCAAAAAGCCTATACTGCCTTGGTGTTCGGTTGACAACCGAATGGTTTGGAAACCCTAATTTGCAAAAGAAATTTACAGAGAAAAGGCAAGCAGAGAGGAAACTTAAGGATAACAATCTTTACCACTTTTGTGTGTTCTCTGATAACATTATTGCTACTTCTGTTGTGGTCAATTCAACTGCAATAAATTCTAAAAATCCCGATATGGTCGTTTTCCACCTTGTGACTGATGAAATAAATTATGCTGCAATGAAGGCATGGTTTGCCATGAATGATTTTGGTGGAGTGACTGTCGAGGTTCAGAAGTTTGAAGACTTCAGTTGGTTAAATGCTTCATATGTTCCTGTTCTAAAGCAACTTCAGGACTCAGAAATACAGAACTATTACTTTTCTGGCAGCGGTGGTGATAGCAGGACACCCATAAAGTTCCGTAACCCTAAATATTTATCCATGCTCAACCACCTGAGGTTTTATATCCCAGAAGTTTTTCCTGCGCTGAAGAAGGTGGTGTTCCTTGATGATGATGTCGTGGTTCAGAAGGATCTCTCTGCTCTTTTTTCCATTGATTTGAATGGCAATGTCAATGGAGCTGTTGAGACATGCATGGAAACATTTCATAGGTACCACAAATATTTGAATTACTCCCATCCTCTAATACGAGCTCATTTTGATCCTGATGCATGTGGGTGGGCATTTGGAATGAATGTATTTGATTTGGAAGAATGGAGGAAAAGGAATGTGACAGGCATATACCACTACTGGCAGGAAAAGAATGTAGACCGGACATTGTGGAAACTTGGTACATTGCCGCCTGGTCTGTTGACATTTTATGGATTAACTGAGCCCTTGGATCCTTCATGGCATGTATTGGGGTTTGGCTACACAAATGTTGATCCTCAATTGATAGAGAGGGGGGCTGTACTGCACTTTAATGGCAACTCCAAACCCTGGTTGAAGATTGGGATTGAAAAGTACAAACACCTGTGGGAAAAATACGTTGGTTATTCTAATCCTTTTTTGCAACAGTGCAATTTTCATTGATTTTAGGAACTCCATTCGCGGAAGATTATTCCCCACTGCATTAGTTCAGCTTTAAAGTTGCGCGATCCTCTCACAGACAAGCTGTAGTTTGAGGTCTAAATTTGTACTCGCAAATGCTTGTACAGTTTTATGAGGTCATGCATGACTGGTGGTTGTAACACGGGGCTTATTCATTTTATTCTGGATCTTATGTTGTAGCATATATATGTTAATTTGTCAGGTTTTAGATATCAGTTCTGATATTTTCTCTGAATCGAACTTTTTTTTGTCAGTCTTTGATTTGTGCTGTTAATATAACTACAGTAAATTTATCGATATGATAAATATCAATATCATATTTCACGAAAACAGAAAATTTTAGAATTATTATTTATTTTTTGTTATTTAACTTAAAAGTAAAAATGTTTGATTTTTATTTAATTGATAATTATTTAAAGGCATTAAATAATAACTAGCGGAACAAAAAAAAAATTTACTTAAAATAAAGAAAGCAAATTCACTGAAAACTTGTATTAGTTGACAAACACATGAAGGGTTATAGACTATTGAATCTAATGATATTACTTGTAAATAAATTCTAAGTTAAATTAAATTTTATTGTCATTACAACTAAATTGCTTAAATTTAAAAACTTATCATTAAAATGTCTTTTTAATAATTAATTTTATATTAGTATCACTATTTTAATTCATTACTATTAAAGATCGTAACATGTTTGTATTTTAATCTAATAATTAATTAACTTTATTTTTAGACAAAAAGTAATTACTCTTTAAGTTCTAATTTCAATTATTATTTTTTGATTTCAAAAAAAAAAATTAATTAATATTCAGAACGATATCTTTTAATAAAAACTTAAACAATATATTTATAATCACAAAAAAAATTATTGCATCAAAATTAATATTCATATAAATTAAAATAGAATATCAACATAGTCAAAAATTATAATATATTTTACATATTTAGTCACATATTTATACGCAATTTCATCAAATATTCCATCATATAATCAATTATACAGAAGATAATAATAATAAAAATTATACAAGCCACCACCAGAGAGCAGGCGGAAGGTCGTGGTTGAGTCGCTGAGGGATGGACGGACGATTTTCGGTGGCACATCAGATGGAAAACGTCAACGGGTCACGAAATCCCAATAGGATTGCGTCTCCGGTTCGTCTCGGGTCGCTCGAATCTGGCGGGTTGCGGTGGCTGATATCGATGGCAGTGTCCTATTTGTCGCCCACTAGTCACCAGAGGGTCTCTCGCCACCTCTCCTAGTCGTTGGACGGTCAAAATGCGCGTGCCCTATCGGATTGAATTGCCTTTGTCGTGCGCAAATCTCTCTCAGGTTGCAACTTACGTCTCGTAGATCCGATGGTTGAGTCAACGACGACGTCCTTGGTTGACATCGACGCACCTCCACGGAGCCGCGCCACCTCCGTCCAAAAGCTTCTATCGCCTCAATGTCTCGATTCTCTCCTTTCAATCGCGCATGGAACCCCCCTTTCAAATGCACGTTGCTCTCTGTTTCTTCTCCTCTCTTGCGCCGATAGATGGCCCAACATGGGTGTGCTCGGCCCAATAATGAAAAAGTGGCCCAAATGATTTATTTTAGGTGCTCTAAAACTTTCCAGCTCAAATTTACTCTATTTATTGAAACTAACTCGATAAATTATCTGAAAATAAAAAAGACGTAAACTTAAGTAATTTTTTATAAATATATGTAAAATAATACACATCAGTCTTGAATGCGAGACGGTATTGCTTATTAGGCAGAGGCTAGATCAACGAAGAATATCTTAATTCTTAATGGATATGACTCATGAATTTTCTGTAGAGATGAAGCCATAGACGTATGGGGACTGCAATCCCCTCGTGTGTTTAACTCCTGCAGAAAGTTGTGTAGCCATACATAGACCCAGTGTTGGACTGAAATCCACCAACCCACCATATAAATGCCTAACCTTGTCTCATTTGGATGGGATGAATATTAATAGAAATATAGAATAGAGTGGGTGAGGTATTTTATTTTATTGATTGAAAATTTGATAAAAAATTAATTTTAAAATTATAAGGAAAATATATATTCCTTATTTTTCATGTCAAAAAATTAGAATTTAAAATGTATTTATATTAATATATTAATTTTGCTATTTAATTCAATTATTTAAGTTATTAACTCTAATATATATATAAATATATTTAATGTAATTAATAATGCTGATGTGTTGTACTTTTAAGAAAATATTTAAATATTTTTATATTTTTACTATTAGATTCTTTAATTAGAAATTTGTATGTATATAGATTATATAATTCATCTTTTTTATGATTAATTTTTTTAAAAAAATTTATAATTTATTTTGATTAAAAAATTTTAATGATAAAAATATAAGAAGCTGTATATACTTTTATATCATTTGTTCATTTAATATAATGAATAAATAATTTATTGTTTATATTTAATTTAAATTGCGTGTATGAAATATCTAAAATATATATTGTAATATTGTATTTAATATATTTGAAATTCAAATATGAATTTAAATTTAATACACTTCATAATTTAAATATATAGTACACAATTTATAATTAATTTTTAATAAAAATATGATATTATTTCACATATACATATTTAAACATATCTTCCTATTAATATAATATTACTGTGCATGGCATTGGCACCAGACTAATACTATTTTTTTAAATTTTTTAGATATATCAAAGAATTAATTAGTGATGAATATAAAATTATTTATTTATTATATTAAATATATAAACTCGCACGAAGACATATTAACTTTATTGATTACATTAAATATATTTTAAATATATTTTTAATACCTTACTTTATAATTTGTAATAGATCATTATTTGTAAAGTTGGGGGCCTATCAAGAGTTAAATTGGGCCAAATTTTTTTCATCCTTTCCTTAAATAGATAGACCAGCCTAGTCTAAGCCACTTATATTAGAAGATCCTTATGGGCTGGGCTGGGATGGCACACTTTTACAGGCAAAGGCATTTCCGTCTTCCAAAACCAGTGTTTAGTGTTGTGCTATACTTATAGTCTATTCTCCGTCTCGGTCTATAGCATATTCAAATCAAGCTGAAAGCCATGGCCACTCTAGCAGCGGCTGCAGCTCGTCAGGCGGCATCTTTAAGCCGAATTTCTTCACCAAGAACACCAATTCAAGCGGCCAACCTCATCCATAGGCGTGGTCTCGCCGGTGCTGCTGGTAATTTACATATATATATTATATTTAATATTCATTTGATCCCTTTTGTCATTGGATCGGGATCTCTATAATCCTTCGAATTTTTCTGTTCTATTTGTTGGCGCACCATTGGTTGCTGAGAAAATTGCTTTATGATTTTTTTTTTTTTTTGGGTTTGAAATCACGCAAATTCTGAATCAGTCAGCGTAAATCGAGTTTATATCTACGCAAGAATTGAAAGCGTGGTGGTAAGCATCAAAGCGAATTATAGTTTGGAGTTCTAACTTTTCTTTTGGGTTTTATTTGCTATATGATGATATTTACCGAAACCTAGGAATAAGTAGATAATTTACATTTTATAATCTACTAAAATATGAAATGAGCTGGGTTTCTATACAACCATTGGAAACTATGAGCTAAAATTATTTGAAAAATAACTTCGAAACTGATTATTAACAGATGATGTCTTCAAGGGAACCGTGATATATCTAAAATTTTATTTAATCGGAATCAAATTGTCACTCCCTCTCTCTAAAAAAGGGGAGAAACGAAAGTGTGCTTATAAATGGAACCATTGGACTATTATGTGGTAACTGGTAACAAAACAACACGAGATAAAAAAAATGAAGAAATAAATATATATAATTGATTGAAATTTGAAGGACTTATTGTTTTGCTTTATCTGGTGCTGAAGAGCAACACAATAATTGAGAGAAAGAGAGATTAGGTTCTCGTGGTCATAACTTCATGAACCTAGTACAGCATTATGGAATCAATATATGTTTGATCTTTCTTATTCCGTGTACAATTTTATTTTTTGCATCATAACTTACCTCAAGGTAATGGTAGACAATTCTGACATCTGTAAAATGGCTTTCTCAATTTATTACTGCAGATCACCATGGCCCTCCTAAAGTTAACTGTTGGCAAGATCCAATGAGCCCGTCTAAATGGAAGGAAGAGCATGTGAGTGTAAACGTGTTGAAGATCACTAAATCCACTGCAAATTATTAATATTCATGTGATTGGTTATTATGTGCTTGCAGTTTGTAATTGTTTCTTTATCTGGCTGGGGTCTACTAATCTTTGGGGGATACAAGTTCTTCACTAGAGGCAAGGGCAAGAAAGAAGAGGTACTTCTTCTTGTTCTACTCTGTCAAAAGAATCTTTCTTTTCCTTTTCTTTACCCTGCTTGGATTGAATGGTCCTTATATTACATAGGCTGTTTAATAAAATCTCGGTGGCAGGATGACTAAACATATCTTTGGTCATGTATATCCCAGATTTTTTTTAGGGGTTTCGGTTTCTCATTGAGTTACAATATGATTATTTCATACAATATCGGTTTGGTACTTCTGTTTTGTCGTCAGAAGCAGTTTGTTCTCGAGAAGCAATCCTGCAAGACGAGACAAAAACTATCAGATGAGCTTAGAATGTGCAATGAATAAGTGGACCAATGGGTCTGAAAAACATAAACTATTGTTTAAATGTTTAAAGTGAATTATTGTTTGTACTGTTCAATTTAGGATCATGAAAATAATTCGAACATAGCTGAAGTTAGTGCATTTGGTTGCAGGGGTGTGACAAAGTTGATTATTATTACTTTTGAGTTTAAGGCAAGGAATTGAAGTTGTCTATGTTTAAGACAACTTTTTTTAGTAATCTCGTAATTGTTGATAGGATTAGATGACCATCGTGGCCTTCAGTTTAGCGTCATGTTGATGACACGAGTATTCTATTTGGGAGGTACTGAAGTGTTAGACTTTGCTGACTGAATGCTTAACATTTGCAGAAATTGGTCGAAGCACCACAGTGAGGTTTGAAGCATTTATCCTTCAAAAGTGTTGCTGATAATAATGTGATTGCATGGACTTTCCCGTGTTTTCCAGACCTAGTTTCGTTTGCTGGCAGACAATGCCTTTGGCTAGTTATCTATCAATGTTTGAAGACGATAAAACTTGGAAGATGGTTCTTTCCGGTGCTGCATTTCGCTACATGCTTGCCGATTTTATACTAATTCATGCATGCTTCTACATTTGCAAGTAATTACTTTCATTGACATGAACTAAAATTCGTGCTGTGTTATCATTGTTTTAATGAGCCAAGCAAGCTCAGCAAGACTAATCATGTTCTCAAGGTAGTAGTTGAAATAAAAGGGAGTCGTCTTCTTCCATGAAAAAAAGAAAAGACAAGAAAGAATTAACTTCCATGAGAGAAGAAAATATTTATTGACTCAGTAACTGGTTGTGCCGTTCCCATCGGCTATGCAGTTTGAGCAAATACTAGGCTTTTTGTTCTAGCATAACCTACTTATTCATAATAAATGTCAAAATGGATTCTTACTGTGAAAGTGATATTTAAGCTCTTCCACTGCTCCCAATTCACAGGAAAACGAAGTAAAATTAACAAGGATTTTGGTACGGAGAATGTGAATCGGATACCTAGCTAGTGTGTTTTGAAGGTAAAGCGACGCAGCATCATGTTTAATGACATTGGAGATAAGTTAAAGCCCGTAAATTCCAAAAGACGCTACACTGTTTTAAACTAATAGTTTGTGACCACACTATTCTTACAACAGCCATTGTATTTGAAGATTTTAACTGCACATGGTGATTAATTTTCGATTTCATTACAAACCCGCACGAAACTCTGGCTCGTCTATCTTCTCCTTGTACTCCTCATCTGCATAGTTGGGTTGGGATTCTTTCGAGATATTATCATCATTAACTTCGTCATCAACTTCGTTTTCAATTTCATTATGTTCTTCATGAAGCATGCCTGTTTTTTCATGTCCAGCTGCTCCAGCATTCTTTTCTACTATGTTGATATGCCGTCTACTCCAGCTTTGTTCTGCACCACTTTCTTCTTGCTTTTCTGATTGTCTTGCTTCATCCAACCGTTGTTCATGTGGGTGTACGCCAATGTCAATATCGGTCACCTGCTGATTTGTATCATTCAATATCTTGTTTTGGGCATCTTGTATATCATCATGGCTTCCAGGCATCTGCAATTTGGTTTCTGCTTTGTCTTTGCCTAGGTTATTATTACCCATTTCCTCTTCGTCTCTTTCATTATCTTCATCATTAATTATTCTCCCCCTTATTCTATCCTTCATCTCATGTTGCTCATCTCTGTTAACCCGTCTACTTCTCATGTTTAGAGCTCCATGACTTTCAGAAATCCCATTGTTCCTCAGTAAACTATTGTTGACAATCATTCTCCATCTCTTCCCCTTTGTTCTGCTTACATGGACGTGTTTCCTTCTCGCTTCATCAGGAACTTTGGACTTATCTTCCAATTGCTTCAAACTTAAACTCTGGCCTTCACCATTTGTATTATTCTCAAATTGTTCTCGCTGCCCTTCTTTGCTTGTTGCATTTTCAATACCATCCACAATTTTCTCGTCAGTGACACCTGCGTTATCATCATCTTGATAGTCTTCACTTCTATTTCCTTGCTCCCCTTTGGATATTTTTTCTCCAGCAGTTCTACCACCAACTACCCCCTCAGCTTGCAGAGTTTCTTGCCTCATGACATGTTCATCTCTCTCAATCACTTTATCATTGATATTCCCCTTTTTGTCTGGAATTTCAGCCTCAAGTCCAACTGTAATTTCACCATTCTTGGGCTTGATCAAGTTGCTTTTGCTTTCATCTTCATTTGTAATATTGCCATCCCCATGTTTACTGAATTGACCATGTGGTTGTTCATCCGTTTCTTTATTCTCAGTCTGAGTAGTCTCTTGTGCTGCCATTTTTCCATTTGCTGACACACCTTGTGGAAGGTTGGTTGAATCATTACTGCAGAGGCTCTTAAATGGGACTTCAAGACGGTGCTTCAAGTCCTCTATCTCTGCTTCCTTCTGCTCAAGTTTCTCTTTAAGAGCCATTATTTCAGGGTTTTCTTTTCTCAAATCACTCTCTTTTACTTGAAGCATTCTGATTTCATTCTGCTTCTCTTCAAGTGCGGATTCCATTACCTTCTGCTCTTCTTTGAGCGAATCCATCGTGGATTTCATCTCCGGAACTGTTCTGTCAAGCTCCATCTTTTGACTTCTCAGGGAGTATATCTTCGCCTTCATTTCTTCATTCTTCCTCTTCATCTCTTTGGTTTGATCTCTTTCCTTCTGTGTAATTGAAACAATCAGAGTTACCACAATAGTCGCAGCAAATCTACTCATGAACTTACACTACTGAGCGAATAATTTCACTACACAGTATAATCGACGGAGGTTGAAATGCAACATGCCAACAATCTTATGTTCATTCTAGAAATAATTTCTGAAATTGCATCCCAGAAGGGTAAAAGAATTAGCTGATGATAAGCACTTCGAGAAAATTAGCAAGAGAGAAAGATCTCTAAATTTCATGTTACTTCGTAGGTGTCGGGCGCATACAGTGACACGTCAGAGAAAAAAAACAGATCATGAGAGAGAGAGAGAGGAAGGAGAAGCGTAATAACCTGCAAGAGAAGCTGAAGAGCGAGAAGGTCATGGTCTTTCTCCTTGACAAGAAGGTTGTAAATGCGCCTTTCTCTGAGCTTGTGAAGCACCATAACCCCAAGCAATGCAGCCCCAAATGCCAGAAGTAACATCAATGCGTATGGTCTTCCTCTGTTTCCTCCACTGCTGCTGCTATGGCTCCCTTTATTGTAATAAGCCATCACTCTCCCTCAGATCCACCCAGAGAATTGAACCAAATTGACTTCTTTTTCCTGTCCTTGGAATTGGAATATCAAAGATGAAATGGGTCGCTCTCTCTCCAAAGAGGCTGTTTATCGGGATGAACATAACTTTGGCTACTTGTCATGTGAATAAGACGATGTAACTACTCATAGCTTAGGTAGCATGGGGACTGTGTCAGGGCGCTGATTCTGGAGACTGGTTTGCTCATTTGAGATTTCCCATGTTCTCTTGTGATTTTATTATAATACCCTCTGCCTTATGATGTATAAATTGACATGCTATGCCTATGCAGAAACACACAATGGACATGAGTCATGAAATTGCAAAGGTTTGTGTTCTTTCATTGGCCTAAAGGAACACAGTTTTCCTTTTGTTATTTGCTAAGCACGTATGAGTAGACACTGATTGTTAAAAAGTCAGTGAAATTTAAGAAAGCTACAATACTTCCATTTAACGATATTGAAGTCTTCATGTGGGATGATAGCAGTACAGCTATTTCCTTCCATCCTCAGGCCTTTTCTTTTGCAATGCTTTTATTTGTTTATTCGTTTGTTTGTCTGCTTGTTATTTTGGTTTTGTTTTGTTCATTCAGGGAACGAATCCGATGTAAATATGACCAATAGGAGGCCCAAAGAATCCGAATCCGTCTTGGCCATCTGCAATATATGAGTGAGATGGGTTACGCCACAAACCCTTTAGTTTGGGCTACAAATCCATAAACTAGTCAAAAGGAGGATCACTAATAATTTGTCAAAAAATCAAAATAAGTTTTCTAGATAGTGACAAGAGTTTAATCAATTGGTGGAGGGTTGAAGTTTAAATCCCTGCAATTAGTCATTTTCTTTTGCTACTTATAAAAAATAACAAACCAAACATTTTTCTACTAAGTCGGGTTTGTTATAAAATAAGAGAAAAATGCAAATAGTTTCTATCAATTCTAAGTCATTCGTAAATATTTTCTCAATTTTTAAAATTGAAAAATATTCTCCTAAACTAATGTCATTTAGGATTTGGGACAGTTCCGCATTTTCTAGTAATTTGAAGGAACCATCGGGACATGCAAAAGAATGTTCAAAACTTAAGTTTCAGGCTAGTGAAAGTTCTAATACAAAAGGATTTAAGTCCTGCAGCATAGATTAATTAAGGAGATATTTTTTAATATTAAAAGTTGAACAAAGTATTTACAATTTTTTCAAAATTCAAAGCTCGTGGATGGGTCTCAAATTGGCACGCAATCAGTCATGGAACTCCAAAATGTACAAGTACAGGAAGTAATAGCTTCAGCGTAATGGGTATCCAAAATTTTCTTCCGAGCCCCAAGACAAGCAGTCCTGTAGGAGTTTCTACTTTCTGCAGCCCCACTTTTCTATATGGAGCAGCACATACAAAATGGGATTTCTTACCACTGAAGCAAGAAAATGACTCTAGCAAAAGTTGACGTGGGTGATACCAATTTGGTTGATAACTGCAACGTGGATATTGCCTTCTGATATCGGTGCTTTTCTATGAATAACAAAACGAGCTAGTGGAGGATCTTGCGCACAAGCACATGGCAAAGGTCTCTCATCTGAGGGAGCCTGTAATTTGTTGGATAAAGGTGGGGGAGAAATAGTGCATCAAGACGTTGATTGGCCTAATTCTATGAGCAAGCAATTGGCAGTGTGTTCTATGCCTGATCAGATATAGAAAAAGGATAACTGATTTTTCTCCAGAAATGGTGATAGAAAGATACGTGAATTCACACTTTCTGCTAACATGTGATCATCATTAATCCACAAAGCGAATACACAATTACAAATATAAATTGAACTGTAAAGTTTTAACTGATTTGCCTAAACAAGCAAGGCAGCCAAAAGAATAACAAAACCAAAATAAGCACTTGAAAACTGTTGCCTTGAGCGGTTGATGATTCTCAATTTAAGCCTTGAATATCAACATATCCAACACAAAATTTTGGCCCTTTGCGTCAAACTATAAGATCAATAACCACATTTATATACACTTGGGAGTATCCTACTGGAAAATTACAGTCACAAACACTGTTTGCTTTGAAAGTCTTCAAATAATGTTTGGAACAGCTCGTGCAGCCTATCAGCACCAGGGCCTGGCCTAAACTCTGTATCATTGCCACGCAAGGAACACGGGTCTGCCCTGCCTTCTGAACTCCCAATACACCATGCCCCAGGAGCAAATCTATGTGTGCGTCTCAGAAGCTCTTTATCAATCTTGTCCAGGACCGGATCATCTTTGGCAAATTTGCGGGCAAATGGTGCCTTGCTTTTAACCATTTTGTCAAAATCCTTCATAGTCAAAGATATGGGATGCTGCTTTGGAGGAAAGTCCCAAGCAATGTAGTGAAGATCATGGCTTACAACAGTATGCTTGAATTCCTGGTTGTTACAAATTACTGTGTGAAAATAGCCCTCTGGAGAGGAGAGAAAATTCGTATAATACATGAGTATAGTTCGTGGAAGGTTATCCCAACCCCATATACAGTACTCCACAAAAGACCGGGTCAGCACAACCCAAGCTGAACCTGTTGTAACCATAAGCATAGACAAATATAAGCAATGTTAAACCTTAAAAGGGCATGCTGATTTGGGTTTATCATGGAAAGTTGACTAATAGATGGATATAGAACTATAGGTATACTATAGACATACCAGTAAACAACTTGAAAGATGTGGGAAGTGATCTTCTCTGTGTAGTCCATGCAAGATTAGATTTCTTTGATAAGTACAGAGCTGGATCAATGATGATGGGTCTTGCCCTATGGTGCCTGAATGCATAAGCAGCAATACAGAGAAAGCTCAATCAACAGATATAGACAAGCAGGAAAAAGAAAAAAAGTAGAACATATTTGACAGTATTTTCCATGTTGTCACTTACAGTTTCCAACCGGCTATGTGTGTATGTTCTATAAAATTTATATCTCTGGACAGATTAGAGAAAACATAAAGCAAATCTGCAGAACCAGGAAACAAATCAGATTACTTCACAAAGTCAAAGTTCAAGGATATATTACATATAGCTCAAACAACTTCTATGATAAAATACAGTTACATGTTACAAGACAACAAAATAGTGTTCAGATATTTTTACTCATTCAAAACCATATATTGATATCTGTCATACCAGTATACCCAATTCAATAATACCAAAGTTATCTTTGGACCAGATGTATATAATTTTGCAACATAAAGATTAAATATTTGCCTTCATATATATTATGTCAACATGCCACCAGGACCCCTCACTGAAGGGCCAAAAGCAGTATGGCATGCCATCACCATATAAAGGATTCTTAATTGTGAATATATGCCCAAGCATACTGCATACTCAAGGATCCTTAATTGACATTTTGAAAAATAATTGAAGCTAAGACTTATTGGAGATCACGCACACATCAACAATCTGAGAATCCTTTAGACCAGGCTTTAATATGGACAGATAGCAGAAGAGCAAAATGTATGAGGAAGCAACACGTTTTTATTTATTGAACCTTAAAATCAAACAAAAAGCCAAGAAAATAAACTGAAATATTTTCATATTTGGTTAACTAGAAATTACAGCTACAACACATGGGAGGAGAGATAGGTGGGTGAATTAACATGGCATGCATCATGTTAGACCAACTCAATGTGATTAGATGAATCAAAGGAAAAGTGTTTTTATCTGAAGAAATTTAGACAGTTTCAAATAATACCATCAGGAATGGATAAGATTGAGTTATCAATTTGCCCTAAATGAGGCAGAATAATGCATGCTTGTTCAAATGATATAAACGGGATATACATGTGAAGCACTGAAAATTTTGACACCATAAGATTTACAAGAAATTGACTACAAACATAAAAATGGTGTGCAGGTAACAAGAAATTTATGGGGCTCCAAACTTATATGATATTGATTTACTAAAGCACTCAACAGCCATCCAACACTATTTAAAACATGTAATTTGAATCTAAATCATCCACATCAGAATATTGAGCATCTAAATCCAGAAGCTAATGCAGTGCAGTTATTTTCAATAGTACAATGGTCCTTGTCATGAAAGAAGACACTTAAATCATTTTTAATGCATACCCAACATATATTCACAATTGAAATTTGGATGTCAGAGATGGTTCAGGATTGGCTTATATTGAAGTGCACAGAAGTTTGTTGCCATGTTACATGAAAGAAAGATCTTTTAACAAAACAATTACTATTTATTAAAGAAGCATGATCTAATACAATCCATCCAATCATTGAGCTAGACACTCTAGAACGTGAATACAATCCATGAGGAAATAAAAGTGTTAAAGTAACTTGGAATTTAGACTCCATAAAATGTTTATTTGAAGTTCACATGGAGGAAGGCCGACAAAAATATAATGATGCAAAGATATTGGCAACAAGGCATATGCAATATCTCTAACATCAAGATTTCAGAATTTGACATATATTTATCCAGCCAATTAATAAAACTTTATCCGATTTCTCCTGTGGAAGAGTAATAAATCCACTGATGAAAATTTATTTTAGACATTTTTTTTCTTTCCTTTTTTATCCATTGTCCCCAATTCAAACATACTTTGATGGAAAGGAAAGTTATATTTTATCTTCACTTCCCTTTTCCTCAATTCTCTTCAATCCAAACGTATCTTTATATGAAGTCTGCTGTATCCAATTTTTTTAATGAGTGGCATATAAAATTAGCGTGAATGGTACCATGGTAGTGATTAAAAAGGTCAAAAATACAGCTACAGTGTATTACCTCTAAGCACATCTCAAAAGCAATGTGAACAAACTAATCCAGCCTGACTTCAGAAGCAGGATTCATCCCTGACCTTGAACTACTCAAAAGAACTCTGCTTTAGACGAAGACTAAACAACCACAATGGCTGATTGGAATGAAGCTTATTAAGTGAATCGTTGGGAAGAGCTACAACATGTAAATGAAACAACTAACAACTACGCATTTTGAGAATTTGAACCCCATTAATCTTAATAATAATTTTTTCAACAATCTGCAACTAGTTATATAGAGATTAACCCTAACCCTCTCAATATATCTACAATAATCAGTAGATGGATGAACCCTAATCTTTCAATAGCAACCAATTTTTAAATTACTAAACCACTCAGAAACAGCATATGTTCAAATTCCACGGATAAAACTAAGGCAATAATTTATACAAGAATTTTGACAAATATAATAAGAATAATAGCATATAATATCATGAAACAGATAAAGAGAATGGTGTGTTACTAACCATCCTGTGTCACAAGAGGATAATCTGAGGCGCTGAGGTTTATGAACCAATCCCACTCTGAGCTCTCTTTCAACAATATTGCAATAGCTTGGAGAGTACAAGCAATCATTGTAGGACCCTTGTAAGTCACCAAATTCGATTGAGACATAACACGCACATTCTCTACTTCACTGAATATAGGATCAGCTTTCACTGCATTTGCCAATTCCAACCTTTCACGGGGTGGCGCCTCAAGATCTAAATGCAAAATATATTGATTTCTAGGGTGATACACTGCTTCGAGTGTCCTCATCATCCTTTGACTATCACCCTTCGTGCCCGAAATAAGATAAGCAAACCTGGGTGCCTCTTTTTTCCGGACCACACTGACATTCAACAATCTTTCCAAATCCGAATCCACAAAATACCCACTTGAATCCCCCGATCTTGAGAATGAAATAATGTCAAAATGTGACGGCTCTCCCCCGCTAGAGGAACTAAGTGTCCCAAAAATTGCTGTAAGAACTAGAGTAACAGATACCAGCAAACTCGCAAAAAATGGGATAATCCATTTCCTGTCACTAAATAATCTTCCGGAATGAGAACTGGCATTTTTCCTCATACTCCTTTATCACTCGTAAATCAACAACCAAGATCTCTAAATCAGCTCTAGCGGATAAGTTGAAAACCGAAGCAACACCCACAAATCTTTAGAATAGAAGGAAAGTATGGTGGTTCGGTAACAGAACCAAAATCCCCCTTTTAAGAAATATAGCTAGCATTTCAACTTAGGAGTTCGGAGCGCTATTTTTGAAGTATAAAACATGGTTTTCAAGCACAGAGGCTTGATTTAAATAAATTGACATATATCCGCACCAAATACTAAGATTTTGATTTGGGAGCTAGAATATGCACAGGGGACAAATTAATAGAAAGGAACAAATCTATCTACAAGTAAAATCTGTGGGAACTTTAAAAATCTCCAGTTCAGATTTCACCTGCAAAAATAAAATTCAGCTGGTTCTCCTCTTCTTTCGTTGAACTGACCAAGATCTATGTCACTCAAAATTTTCAAATAGAAACAGAAAAAGAACGGAACACACTTGGATTGGAAGTTTAAATTACTTGAAGCCCAAGTGAGGACGAGATTCAGAGAGTAAAGGGGAATAAAGGGGGAAAAACAAACCCAACAGAGAAGACAAAGGATTCAATGTAAGTGAAGGATAAAAGGTAATCTGAATCAGAAAGATTCAAAGTTTATCGATGTATGTTTGAGAAATCGGGTTTGCAAGAAGACGGAGTTAGATTTCTGTAATCAGATGAATAGAAGAGGATGTTTAGATTTGCTTGGATTGTTAGCAAAATAATTAATTTAAGGCTTTAAATATAAAGCTTAGGTATGATAATAAACGCGCTTTCACTAACATTAATTTGCTTTTTACGTTAGTTTGTGATGCGCGCGTGCAATTTTCCAAGTTGTAACGCGGACTTGAACTTGATGGCAACACTTTACTCATGAAAAGCTCCATTTTCAAACTGTCTGGTCTGGATTTCTCTTTCCTTCTCGGTTTATCCACAACATGCCGAGCTTCAATTGCGGAGGAAAGAAAGATGATAGCAATAAATAAATGAGTAATCCAGAGATCTAAAGAGAAAGATAATAAAAATTTGAAAGAAATTATATGTTTCAATTATTATTGCCAGATACTGATTATGTGATTAAATTTACAAAATTCAAAGCTAGATGGTTTTAACCAATTTGATTGATTATCTCATAAAGTGATCTTTTAAATACTCTACATACAGTATATGATATTTTTGAAACAAGAAAGAAATAAAAATATTTAATAAATAAATAATTTATCATAAATAAATTAAAAAAAAATTTCTTTCTTTATCTTCACAAACTTCACATGTCACTCCAACTTTTAAATCCTTAGTTATATCTCCTTGTCTCTCTTTATCATTTCTTTTTATATGCACACATCTTGTGTTCGTATATAAGTAAAAAGGATAATACTTAAAACCTAAGAAAAGAAGTATGACAATGAGATTACATTTGGAGATTTCATAATTAATAAAGTAATGAAAAGGTATAAAATTAAAAGAAATGTAGAGAAAATGAATAGAATATAATAAAGTAAATTTATTTTTCATATATTTTAACGTTTAATATGATTTACTAAAATAAAGAGTTACTAGTGAATTGTCTTATAAAGATAGATTAAATTACTTAAGTTATAAATTTACACAATAATATTATACTTTTATGTTTTTCTTTTAGCTTTCTTTGATCATCATTTTTTATAATATAATATATCAATATATATATATATATACATGAATAGAGAGACAAATAAAATTAAGGAGTTTTAAAATCAAATAAATTTAGAAATTTTATATGAAAATTTAAATATAGCGATAAAAATTTTATATTTATAATTAAATTTGTAACAAGAAATAAAGTGAAAAAAAAATACTTATTTGAGGAGCAAATGATTTTTTTTTATTATACTGAAAAAAGAACAAAAGATTTGAGGCAAAATGTATTGAGTTTGGGATAACAAGTTATGTTATAAATTTTATAAGATATATGTCAATTGAATTTTTTGTTCTATTATATCAATTTACGTCTACCCAAAAACATGGATAGTGAAAATTGAAGGTAAAAAATTACACGTTTGATTATAATTTTTTAAAAACAGAAAAATTAAAAAAATTTGAATAATTATTTTTATAAAAAATAAAAAACTAAAATATGTATTTTAGAAACATACAAACAAAGATGTGTTGACCATTGAACTATAATTTTTGAAAACAAAAAATATAAAAAAAAAATAATTTTTATTAATAATATATATATAAATAATATTAACATAAATTTTTAAGACTAATTTTATAAAATAATTTTTAAAAATAAAATAATAAAATAATATTCAATCAATAATGTTTGAGTTATTGAATGATTTTATTATTTTCTTTTAACTATTACTTACTATATTGAAAAGTCAATAAATATTCTCTTCCAACACAGGCCAGTGTGTGTGTGTGTGTGTCTCTCTCTCTCTCTCTGTATATATATATATATGACCTAATTTTGGATACTCGATCTCTTATTATAAAAATTGATAAATACCCCATGCACTAAGTTTCTATATTAGAGTCCACGTATGACTTGTAATAATGGTCTTGTTGGTATGAAGACGACATGTAAACAATTAATTTTAAAATAAAAAAATCAATTATTGTCGTACTAAATTATAGTTTAATTCCACATGAGTACAAAAAATAAACTCCTGTTAATTTTATTCTTGGTTTTTAAAACTAATTGTCCAAGTGCTGTTTATAAGCAAATAAAATTGTATCATGTTATAAGTAGAATCTAACCTAAAAAATTTGTCGACAAATTTGGAAAAAAAAATTTAAATGCAAATATGTGAGTGTGATGAGAGTATTTATTAATTTTTGTAATTTAAAAATATTTTTAAATAGATTAGGTTCAAATCTGGATGAAGCAAGAAATGACGTGTCTAGATGTATCCTATCGTGATCTCCACAAACACAATTTTACATATTTTTAAAAAAACATAAACACACACACACATATATATATATACATATATATATATTCCAAATCCCTTACTCCACTACAACATATAAGATACATATATTAATTTTAGAGTAACTTACTGGGATAAATGTTAGAGTGGCAATAATAATATAATATTATGCAAAATTAAGAAGTTTGATTACCACATTGTAATGCCAGTCCAGAAAGAAAAGGCTTTTACCGTTGCAGGTGGAGGATCACGTCAAGCTCAACTGAATCATGTTTGATGAGAATAACAGTCAGAAAGGGATCGGACGGTGAAGTACGTTACTGAATACCGTGACGAAATGTGAGCAGCACGTACCGTAATCATCACCAAACTCCAAACCGATATTGCAAAAGCTGATTACATCCTCAAGCTGCGTGTGAGTACTCAGTACTGACTTACATATATATTTAGGCAGATGTATTTTGTCATTTTATTTATATATTAGTTAATTAAATTTATTTAATTATGTTTATTTTATACTAATAAACTTATAAATTATGAAAAAAATAAAAAAATAGGTTAAATGGGACTGATTAATATACGAATAAAGTCACAAAATAAATATAGGAAAGTTTATATATATATATATATATAAGATACTAACTTATGCTCTGTATATATTTTCACAGAATCACAGGCAAGTCCGACCTCATCATCTAATGCATTAGATGGGCATGGCTTTTTTAATTGTCTCTGAAAAGCCTAAATAACCGTATTTTGATGAGGACTTGCATCACAGACACATGTAAGGTAATGTTATGGAAATATTGGTTCCTTGGAAATTTATTAGAGATTCAAACAATCTAATATATAAATTAATTTATTATTATATATTTAAAAATAAATAGAAAAATCTCAACTTGACTCAATACTTCCCCCACACAAGGTTGAGGATGAGCATATCTACTGACGTATTTGCATCTTCCTTTTATATAGACTGGAAGCCACCCAATAGTTTCAAACTTGAAGCCATCGCTTCCTGCACCTTACTTTTCATATTCTCTCACGGATTCTTCCGCTGACCTACTTATCTAAATCAATATTGGAACGGCAAATTGATACTCCTATATATATATATATATGGGTCTCCTTTTTCGGCATGTGATAAGGTGGGGTGGCGTGTACACAGACTAGCTAGTTCTGAGTTGTGATCACCAGTATTTGAGCCATTTTTATTATACACCTAAATTAATGTTGTTGCATAAGCATAACCTAATAATTGTACGCAACAATTGCTCTGATCTTCCCACAACATAAACTTATTCAACATATATATATATATATACACACACACACACACCTAGTTTTTCATTGGATTCTGTAGGAGGGGAAAAAATTGAAGGGGTGACAAGTCAAATACATTAGGTTGTTGGCCACCTAACAATTTTTATTATTCAGAAAGGTACTAATTAGATGCCAAGGACTAAAGGCACTAGAGGAAACGCATGCATATTCGTTTCAAATTGGCATGCCAATTTGCCAACAATATGTATCAAGCTGGAGAATCCTATGCGAATCGTTTCATGTAGAGTTTGGTTCTACTCAGGGTATGGATGCAAGCACCTGCACAATTGATGTCACTATTCGGTCGTTATAGTGGAAAAGTCTGTTACCGTTACAACCAGTACTTTTTTCTTTTTCTTATTATTTGTTTAATATGTATAGTTGAAAAATAGACAAAGCATATATATATAGTAGTAGACATTATCTACCAGATTTTATATGCTCCACTGGTTGGAACATTGGTTGGCTCTGTGGGTCACTATTTTGAAGGCATAAGAAAACTAGAGCCATAGGTGACTTCAATAGAGCATTACCCAATCATGAACAATATTGCATGCCACAGTAAAAAGAATCCCATTTTTACCATTTAAAATTTTCCTAATATGGGCTATTTCACATAAAGATGAAACAATCGAATCCTTACATATCCTCTGCTTTTTTTTCTGGCAAAATCATGATGCCATCATAGCAGCTTGAGGCACCAACAGAATTAGTGCATGCCTCCTCCTTCCCAATCTGAGGGTCCCAATCACCCTGCAATTTCCAATGTAAATTATGTGATTGATAACTTAATTAATTAACACCCTGTATGTTGTATAATTTTAGTTGCAGAAAAAATATGGGGTTAGTTGCAGCAGGAAGCCAGAGTTAGAGCAGCTAGCTATATATTATATTTGCAATTTGCGTGCCTGCTGATAGTGACGATGGAGCATCAGTGTTGAAGAAGAAGCAGTTGCGTGTGGGGGTAACTATCATGGCGTGCGTGTTTGAGAATAATGGAGGATAAAGCGAACAAAGCTATAATGTTTAAAAACTCTCACAAAGTGGCAGTGGCATTGGCATTGGCACACAAAAGCATCCACCATATGAAATGGCAACTAAAACAAATTCAGAGCTTAAGAAATATTGGACTTATTGACAGGGCTCGTGTTTCGGGGCAAGTATGACATATATAAACTAGTAGTATTCTATTGATTCAATTAATATATCTTTTTCCTTCCTTTTCCTTGGGAATACATTCATGTGTGTGAATAAGTGAAAGGCATATTCTTGTAGGAGAAAAAACAAGCCTACCATTTTGATCGAGTCCCAGTGACGCTTTATTAAAATACAGCAAGAGATTCTCAAGTAAAATTTATTTCCCATATGAAGTTGTCACATTGGTGTGCTTATCAAGTATTTTCTGTTCCCCACCCCCATCTTTTTCTATGTGGGGTACATCAGCTGATCATTCTCCTTTAATTTTGTTTGGAGATTTAACATAATATTCCAGATATTATCATCTAGTAATCATCTTTCGATGGACTTTTTATTAGTTTTTAAATGAAAATCCACGGACTAAATTTGCTATTTGTGAAACTCAATACAAAACCAACCAAAATAGTAATGATTATTGTATAAGCTTGTTTGCTATTTGTTAATATGTTCATATAGATCATCATTGAGTTAGCTTATTTGGAGTACACTTCATTCCCCTTTTCAGGCAGAGAGCACGACAAGTGACAACAATAAGTGAGAATTTGAATTCTGAAAGCATATATACACATCTTGAAAGTTGAAACCTATCTCCTGATCATGATACTGTCACCATAAATATATACAGATATGACGAAAATATGTATACATCAGTTTAACATTAGTTCAACGTTACTACCAATTTAACCATTTTGGAAGTCATTCATGGGTTTGTGTTTTAACATTATATATGAAAAAAGCTCGTACAACTCATAATAATAGTCATGACGAAAACTGAATTGCAGTTTAGGTTGTAAATGTAAAGAATCAGATTCCTCTGAGGTTCATATATAGAGTTATTTTTCTAATGACAGCTAGCTCTATTTCATTCATTGATGAATGCAAGCCTGTGGAAGTTGAACCATCTTCTAAAAACTGAAGCGGTAAAAAAGATGAAAAAAAAGAAAGAAAAAAACTACAGATATCGAAAACCTGTCTTCTTTCATGAGAGGAGTTTTCCCATAAACAAAGGTGCTGACCCCAAAGCGACCTTTTCTCCTCTCTCTCTCTCTCTCTCTCTCTATACTTCTCTCTAGTGTCATATCATGCAAATAGCACCCTAAGCCTTTAACCCCTTCGCCTCACGACATTTGTTATATTGTTTAGCTCCGCCAGCTCATTCATTGAACCCATTAGCGAACTCTCTCTCTTTCTCTCTCTATATCGAGCGCTTACTTTCTTTCTCTAATATTTCAACGTTTTCTCCACCAGATCTCTCGGAGTGACCCTTGGAGAAGCGTACTGTTGAGTTATCTCATCTCGGTGCTTTTCTGGGTTTTCCCATCTCGTACTAGTACTTATTTATTTGGAGGATATCCTTGTACTATTCTAGATTTTTCGCCGCAATTTTCTCGACCCTTTATTCGATTTTTCTCTATATATCCTGTTGGATTTCCTCCTTGCTCTTTTTAACCGAAACAGAGTCCTCCCTTATCGCAGAGGAAAAAATGGCCAATGGGTTAGAGAGAGAAAGTGGTTTAACAATGTTCAGTGATGACGAGCTGAAGGAGGTGAGTGGGGTGAAGAGAGTTGGAGACTATGTGGAGGTAACGTGCGGCTGTACAAGCCATAGATACGGTGACGCTGTTGGAAGGCTTAGGGTTTTCGTTAGTGGGTACCTTGAAATCACTTGTGAATGCACGCCTGGTTGTCAGGAAGGTCTCTTTCTTCTCTAACTAGTTTCTCAGGATAAGGTTTTGATTCCTATGCATGTAGATTTCTTATGTGTACGAAGTCTCTGGTGGACTTAGTTCTCACGTTGTTAGGCGTGATTATCTGGTTGTTAGGCGTGATTATCTGGTTGTTTATTCTGCTTTGGTTTGAGAGTCCGCAATGATGGTTATGCAAATCTTGCATTCTTTTGTTGCTTACACAGTTGAAGTGTATGTTGATTTGT
This sequence comes from Senna siamea, assembly GCA_031216115.1. Classification (NCBI taxonomy): domain Eukaryota; kingdom Viridiplantae; phylum Streptophyta; class Magnoliopsida; order Fabales; family Fabaceae; genus Senna; species Senna siamea. The sequence continues at coordinate 21,202,640 of CM062356.1, forward strand.
CTCAAAGAACACGCTCTTCACACTAAAGGAGCGAGTAATATAGTCAAGCAAATGTGAAAAGTTCTTAATTTATATGGAGTCTGTAGGAGTAGAACTTACCTATGAAATAATGTCACATAACTGATACGGTTGAGATTTGATCGTGTTACTCTTGGTATCTTATGATGTGGTTTTGAATTTAGAAATTCATTTAATTCTTCTTGATAGAGTAGGCTATGAGAAGATCCAATGGTATTGCAAGTCTACATTTGCTTTTTGTTATAAATTGTTTTGTCTTTGAAATTACTTTCTCTCATGTTTCTGATGAAATAAGCTTTTTGTTATGGCCCTTCTCAAGGACGCAAATGATTGCCATCTGGCAGGGGTTAAAGTCTCTAGTCTAATTCATATAACCGAATGCATATGCATTGTTAAACCTGATTCATGTATACATTTGTCTGGGTTGTTCAGCTTGTACAAATAAGGTCGGAATGTTGCTTCAGGCACAGAAAGACAAGCTCTGCTGATTCATGGGGAGTGAAGCATAAAGTAGCTAAATAATTGTGGAAGTCTTGTTTTCCATAGTGCATAGTGGCAACTTAGCACCACATGGGACAAATTCAAATGATTTGTTCAACAAATTATACATAGAATACTGACATAAAATACATGCTTTCTTAGAGTGCTAGCTATAGGAACATGTGTCCATTGTTGAATTTGGCAAGTACTTGATAGTTGAGCATTTAGGGGAGAACTTGTATCATTGAGAATTAATTAAAATCCTAATTTCTTTCATTTGGAAGACTTTCAGGAGATGAGTGAAGTTTCATCTGTTTATGATTCTCTAAAGTCTAAATCTTGAATACTATGAACAAGGTGGCTAAATAATCTACTTAGTTATGGTCCTTGTATGGTAATATTTTTTACTGTAACTTTGATAATTCTAGCAAACATTAATAGCTGTGTTTTGGCTTACAGTTTGATATCTTGCAGTAGAATCCGTGTAGGGATCTTGTGTATTTCTACTGTGCTTTATGTAATAATAAATTGAAGATAAGTGTGTTTCTAGATTTAATTATCTATTTGCATGTTATGTTGAATCAGAAAATTTTATTTGAATCAGTTTTGCTCACCCTGATGTCATGACCTTATTTGCACAATGGTGTTTTATGATTAGACAAGTTGTCTCCTGCTGCATTTGAGAAACACTCTGGAAGGGAGACGGCCAGAAAATGGAAGAATAATGTCTGGGTGATAGTTAATGGCGAGAAAGTTCCATTGTGTAAGACAGTGCTGCTCAAATACTACAATCTAGTGTCGAAAACTGCTAATGGGTCTCATAGATCCCATAATGGACGAGCTTGTCATCGTGATGAGTTTGTTCGCTGTACTAGGTGCAACAAAGAGCGTAGGTTCCGTTTGAGGACTGAAGAGGAATGCCGCATTCATCATGATGCATTGGCAGATGCAAATTGGAAATGCTCTGATCTGCCATATGACAAGTATGTTTATTCTCTTATATTGAATGATTGAAATAACATTTCGTGTGATAAACATAAAATGCATGTACTAAATCACTAAAATGTAAAAGTTAAGTCAGTAAATCTAAGTCATGACTATAATGCTTATGTTTTAATAATATTTATGTCATGGATTAGTTCTACTTTAGGAATGGAACTAAAATTTTGGACAAATATTCAAATGTTAAAGTCTTCCATACAAGGCATCTTTTCAATTCTTGAAAATTTGTACTCTATACAGCAGCTCACTTTTGTCCAGTACATCTTGCTTTTGTATCATTGGTTTTTCTTAATTTGATGCAGCAGACCATTTAAAAATTCCTGCAGACACTCTTATCAGTTGTTTGGCTATGTTGCTTAATTTATAGTTTACCAAATATTTGAAATTTAACCAAACAAAAAAAGTTTCAAGATCATGTTGAACAACTTGACAAGGCTTGTATCTGAAAAATATTTTAGAAACATGTGCTTAAATAAGAGATCTATGGAAGCAATGTTTGTTTATGATTTGTTTACATGTTTAGGGGTTAGTTGATTTCCTTATGTTGAGTTAGATGCATCTTTTGTCGCCAGAAGTGTATGAGTCCACACACTTAGATTTGGCTGGCTGTTGTCCATTTAGGAACTCTATAGTGATTGAATGGTAGAAGGAGTTAAATATACTGTCAAGAACATAGCGGAGTACTGTATGGCTGTGATGACTGGATTGAAACAGAATGGTTAATAATCATTTAAACAATGGTTAATTGTCATTTTAACATTGTGAACAGATCTATTTCTGGTTATGATTGAAATAATCTTTTGTTTTTTTTTAAGGAAAAAAAAAAATCTTTCCTTTACCCTCTAGCATTGGTCTAAAAGAATACCTCCTGACGTAATACCTTTGGAGACAACCGGTTCATATTTTTGAGAAAGCATCAGTCTAGGTATATTTGGTGCGAGTAATACTTAGAACCTTAGAATGAAGGTTTTTCTCTTTGCTATTAGGCTAATATATGAATTGCCTTTTGCTAAAAGCTACCTGAGTTGCCACCATCAGTGGTCCCTTCATCAGTTCATGCTATTGGTGATATGTGATTTTTGGCTGGGATATCTTGTCCATCCCTTCCAAGGCACAAAGAATTTTATTGAAGTTGAAATTTCAAAATAATGTTAAAGTGCTTAAATAGTTTCCTTGTACTAAATTGTGGGAATTACCAATAATCAAAAGCCAAGAGCAGCTCACCCTCACCATTATACTCTCTGAAGTCTGGAACCATAATTAGCTCCAATTGTCTTGCTGTGCTGATGTACTGTAGCTGACACCTTGAGTTGAAACCACTGCAACTACTATATTGTTGGTAGCTGCTAGCACTCTTCTACTTGCTGTCTATAAACAGAAAGAGTCATATTTCCTGGCTATAACATGCATGCTTTCGTCTGAGGATAGTATTCTCTTTGTCCATTCTTTGTCCTTTTCTCTCTTTTAGGAGCTCTGGTGAAGATATCCTTCTATCGTTTTCCTCATCTGTCTTTGTTTTAATTATCTTATTTTATTTATGGCTAAAATTGTAGATTATGGAGGGTTATACCATTGATCTTCAACAATATATCTTTACCATCAATACCTACTTTTAAAGAAGTTTTTAGCTTCAGATTCTTTCTTTTCCTCTTTTGTTTCTTGGGTTAAGCTTAACTCTATTTTCTAAAATGAGGATGGTGTTTAAATCTTGGTTAATGATTCATAAAGTAGCTACTGGATGATAAAACACTAAATAAAGTAAGGTTCATATAATTCTGACTGTGCCATAAGTGGCCCAAGTTATTAGGTGTAGAGACTAGCAAAGAAAGATACATGGTGTTGTTTTTCTTTCATTTGACCCTGGTATTACTGTGATGTGATCAGTGGTTAACGTAAAGTTTGAGTTTGTCTTAGTCAACAGGCTGGTCTTGCCCTGGGACGTTGTTTTCACTTTCAATTATCTTTTCAATGCAACCTCTAGAACTATACTTTTGCTATTATGTGCATGTATGCACACTGTTCCTTAGTATTTTATGTTCACCTATCGTGTAATTACATAGTGGCTATAAATTTTAATGAGCGATCATAAATAGTAATTATAGACTACATTGCAGAATTACCTGTGAAGATGAAGAAGAACGAGCAAGTCGAAGAGTTTACAGGGGATGTACTCGTTCTCCAACATGCAAAGGTTGCACTTCTTGTGTCTGCTTTGGGTGTGATATCTGCCGCTTTTCAGAGTGCAGTTGCCAGACTTGTACTGACTTCACAAGGAATGCCCAAGCTTGAATCCCAGATTGTGCCAAGTTCTAATATTCACCATGCTATTCACCTGGGTCATTTATGCCCACAGAAAAATTTATTTCCTTATTGGACTGAGTTTCCCAGTCAGAGTTCAGCATTCATTGTTCTCATGGACTGGTTTTTTAAATTTCAATACCAGTAATTTATTCTCTATAAATTGTCTCATGGATTAATTCTGTCTCTCCTTTCCATATGACTTTATATATTTTTCAGAAATGTTAACAGAGCTGCACATAGTGCCCTTGCCTAGTTAGTGACCCAGCATAAAGTCGCCAACCAAGTTGTACGTAGATTGAGGGTTTAACCTCATAAAAGCCCAAGCATTGGCAATTAACAGTTAAACCCGCTGTTGACCTTGTACCTATGGACCCATTAGCTTCTTTTTGGATCTTTGAAGTGAATTATGGAAGGGACTATAGGGTGCATAGCAGTTAGTGGACCAGGTGAGTGTGTAGCCAATATATTAAGCAGCATCATTTGGTTGGCTCTAATGATTATATCTGGGATTGTTGTCGAATGCTTTGAAAGTGGGTATGCCTTGAGCAACAGAATTTATTTTAAAAGACTTGTCTATCGTAATTATTGCTTAATATGCTACGTATTAAAGATTCTATGGCAATATCACTAACTTGAACATGTTTACTTCGAAAAAAGATCTTTTGAAATATTTTGTAAAGTGAAATTTTTAAAATAAAAAAGATAAAAAAAAATTAAAAGAGATAAATAAAAAAATTTACGTTGAATAAATTATGGTTTAAATTCTTTTTTAATCTTTCTTCAAAAATTTTACCATTCTTTAACTTCGGATGATCCAAAAATTCATTTATTTTAAAGAAACTAATGTGATAAAGGGGAACTTTTTAATAAAGAAATTTTAGTTAAAAGGTGTCTCGTTAAAGTTAGAATAAATTAATCCCATCCCGTTACTCACAACTCAAATTTTATTTTTCTTTGGCTCAGTAACTTCAGAGCCCGCTTGAGCACAAGAGAGAAATGAATAATTCAGTTGATTTAAAAAAATCTGAATAGGCTTAAGAAAATTACAAGGGATGGAGAAACACACAAAGCCTTCACTGTGATCTAACTATTTCATGTACGGTGGTTCACACAACATCACTTTACCTGGCTGGTCGCCAACCCTTCCTACCCCCTCGTTGATATGTTGTTCTTCCACGACCAGCATATGCACCTGGATGAAATTGACAAGGAACATGGCCATTGCCTGGAATACTGGTACTAGGACGCAAATTATGGTTTCTCTCCAACTGCATCGGATTAAATCGAACACCTTGTTCTCCAGCATGTATGGCTGGTTGAAACTGCCGGCGGGGTGAGTTCAACCCAAAACCCTCTTGATTTTGTCCCATAAACCCCTGTGCATATGAGGGTCGAGCAAATATATTGGGCTGTAGTACTCCAGGGAACATGTTTGTTGGAAGTGATCCTTGACTGGGATTAAACTGATGTTGAAATGGAATTTCCAGCACAGGAAACTGAAAAGAATTACGAGGATTCTGTGAAAACCATGATGCACCATTTGTAGGAAATCCATTAGGAAGCAGAGCAGGTTGTGGCTGTGAAAGTGAAGACCCATTTGTCTGAATTCCATTTGCAGTTGAGTAAGGAATCACATTTGTGGGTGGACATGGTGGAACCATAGTATCTGCCTTATCAGGACCTTGTCCAATTCCTGGTAAAGGTGGGCAATTTCCGTTATCAAGCAATGGCATGGCAGGTATTGCCCCTGCTTTCACCGGAACTTTTTTCTTACAGTTTTTTCTATATGCAGGTTTTTGATCATTTTTATTCCTATTGTTTTTCCCATTTGCAGGATTTCGATCATTGATGCCTCTCTTTTTCACTCTATGCTTTCTCCTGTATTCATCTTCTTTCTCATCATCTGAAAACTCTGAATCATTGCTCAAGTCTTCGTCATTCGAACCAGAAGCATCATATCCTTTCTTGTAAACGTCCCTGTTGTTAAGCACATGATTGGCAAATTCTGGAACGAATGAGATTGAAGCACCACCACAGACTCCCACCGGAACTTCATTCTCAGAATTGTATCTCACAACATAATAAGGGTTTATGACAGGTCCAAAGACTTCATCAACTAATCCTAGTGGTTTTCGGCTTTCAGTCATCCAGAGAATAGAACCCTCATCAAGAGGGTAATGCTTCTCCTGCCCTTCCACAATGACTTTGGCACCCATAATCTGCAAAATGAGTAACCTGGTTGAGTTGATTCCAACATTTATTAGCCTTCTTCTGATCAATTTCATTCTATCCTTATTATCTTTAAATACTGAAGAACTCTTAATTTAAGCAGTCAGGTGGCGACTGAAAATTAGAAGACACTAAGCTTGCAATCAACCAGGTTTATACTGTAATGACTATTTTGCTTCCCTTATCATAGAAATGTTTTTTGTGAGCTTACCGACATAACAACTCCCACTGGCTGCATTTGATGGTATGGTTCTAAGGTCAGGTTCACAGGAGGAACTAATGGAAGACCCTGCAAATTTTAGGAAGTTCAAAGAAAGTCCCAAAAGCAAAATCAAACAATAGCACGCAGCAAAGCCTTTTTTCTCAGATCAGTTTAAGATATTATTGAATAAAAAACTTGCCTCATTGGGGTCTGTGTTATCACATCTTGAAAGAAGTATCAAAAGATTTTAAAAATTTCTCATAATCTTTCTTTCCTCAACCCTGAAATCCTAATAAGTCCTTATAGTAAGAGGTCAAAGTTGAGGCCAGAATTTCAAATATACATAATACACAATAGTCTTCCAAAACGTAAGAGATCAAAACAAACTCAGAGAAACATACTGAAATGAAATCACAGGATACAAAACCATCAAGTGGATAAGTCTACATCTGTAGAAGTAAAAATCACCATTAAAAGAAATAATTAAGAGTCTACGACTATTCCCCATAAAGTTCTGGAATTATACTGCCTCGGGGGATGAGACCACTCAGCAAAGTTTCACAATCCAGCCAAATTTGTCAGCAAATTGAAACTGGTCTTCAATTGCAAAACGAACTATGTCAAGTTGATTTTCCAAATAAACAAATAATTAGTAACTTATAGAGAAGTACCTCCAGCTCATTGATGGGTCTGCCACTAGCATTGTCATCTTCATCATCATCATCGATCCAGCTAACCGTTTTCTCTACGTCGATGTCGCCATCACTGTCATCGGCTGCAGTTTCAGTAACCAGCTCTTGTCCGTCAGAATCTCGTATCTCACCTTCTTCAAGTTCCTCATTGATATCTTCTGTTTTTCCTTCCCCTTTCTTGTCTGGTTGTTGCACTTCCTCAGTGTCATCATCACCACTATCACTGCTACAATTACTCCCAGAAGAAGTGGAAGACGAAGACGAGGACGAGGAAGATGTACTAGAACTTTCACCCTCATCCGCCACAACCTCACTATGAATTCCAACTGATAAACTAATGTTTCCCATCCCTTCCTCAATGGCACTACCCAAAGCCACCAAATTCTCACATTGCGATACCTGCACATTGGGGTGAGGCCCCGGGAGGACTTGTTGAGGTAAGGCATTGGTATCTATAATCTGAATGGAGGGGTCAGCAGCATGAATGACGTCGGTTTTATGGGGTTGGGCAGCCATATCTGTGGAAGATTTATCTTCAAACCATCGTTGGATGGAATCAAAATCGAGGAAGGAATCAGCGAAGGAAATGTCGGGGGGAGGAGGATCAAGGGTCTCAAAGGGATCCTTAGAACTCTTGAGGTCATTGTCTTCAGCAGCAAACCACACCATGTCTTGGAGAAGAGCGAACGCAGCCACAAAGTGGAATGAGCAAGAACTGAAATTCCATAATGGAAAATGTTAAGAGGCATTTATAACAGTTTTCATTTGCTAAGTAAAACATGGTTGTGTTTGGAAATAGGAGTCACTCCGTCCTTAAACCCTAAAGGCGCAGGGTTTTAGGTTTTAGGCCCGATAATCATTCGCAGCTCGCAAGGAACAGGATACGCCGTCGTTTGTGCTAGCCTTACTAATTAATTATAGTAATTACTATTATATTTACCAAAAGTATTTAGCAAGGTATTTTTATTTTAAAATAAAAAAACTAATAAATTCAATTGGTCATAAATAAAGTTATATAATTTATACATCTACAGACTTTTCATAAAAACTCTATTTTGTCCTTACTGCTTAAATTTTAAAATGTAACAGTAATACTGTTATCACAAAAGGCAAAAGCGAAACAATGAAAATGAATTAGTTATTTATTTATATGTTAATTTTAAGGTTTAAAAAATTGTGATGAACAAAACTAAACTTTTGAGCCTTCAAAAGTCAGATTTTTCTTATTTTTGAAATATTAATTTTGCTAAGATTATTTTAAAAATTAATTTTTTATAAAAAATTATAAATTTATTTTTAAAATTCTAAAAATGAACTTCTATTCACTTTATAATGTGATTATTAGATATTCACATTTAGGCACCAAAATTATAATTAAACTATAATTTTAAAAGTAAAATATAATTTTTTTTCAAATAAAACTAAATGAATAACTTGTTCCTTATTTTTTGGCCAATGAAAATGAATAACTTGTTCCGTTGCTTAAGTTTACAATAAATTCAAATTATTACTATGAGCCACCATAAATATCGTTGTAAGTTCAGAGCCTTATCTGATAATACAATACTTGATATATAGATGAATACATCAGCATTAATCTTTAATGCCTTTGTTATTTATTTTTTTGTACAAAAAAAATAAGTGAGGATGGCGCCTCTCTCAAGAATTAAGACAATATTATTTAAAATATTATTAAATATTAAATTTATATATCACTCTTAATAAAAATTAAAACCATAAATTACTATCTCGTAGAAAATTAACCTATTCTATTAAACCTAACCTAACTCCTAATTTTTTATCAAATGTATGATTGGATTCTTATTAGAATATATAAACATAATAAGATAAATTCAATCAAATAGATACTTATTTTGGTAGTAATAATGCCATATTTTATTTATAATTTCTCTAATAAAAGCAAAAAGTGATAAAATTATATTTTTTTATTAATTTTGACAATAAAACTTTTGAAAAAAAATTGAAATTAAAAATTTTTTTATGATGAAATTAAAAATAACCCTAAACTTTAGGGATGAAGAGAAAATATTTTTGCCTAATTAACTCTTTTTTCTTCATGGTTAAACTAATTTTGGTTACAAAAATTTTTGACCAAAACCAAATGTCATATGTATATAAAAAAATTAGGTAAAATTACTCTTGTTAAAATATAGTTGAACTAATAGAAAAATGGCAAAAATATTTTTTATGTCCTCAAACTTTACATTGATTTTTAATTTTATCTTTAAATTTTTTTACGATTAATTTTGTTCCTAACATTTTTAATTATAATCAATTTCGTCTTATAACTTAATATTATTCAAATTACTAATAAAAAATTATGATGTGACATTTAAAAAAAATTCTAAGAGTATAAACAAAATTTGATAACATTCAAACACTAAATAAAAATATATATATTCTCAAATTACAGAGTTTCGACTCTCATTCAATCACTATTAAACGCAAAAAAATATTTCAATGCAAATTTAAATAGATATTTCGTATATGACTTGAATAGTTTTAATGACAGTTTTATATTTTCTTTCAAATGTAACATTATATTATTATTTTTTGTTAATAATTTAGACGGTGTTAAGATATTGAATGAAATTAACTGCAATTTAAAACTTTAAAAATAAAATTAATTATAAAAAAAATTAGCACAAAATTAAAAATTAATATAAAATTTAAAAATATAAAATATACTTTTATTTTAAAATTTTTTTTAATGAAATTAAAATTACTATTAAATTAATTTTTATATAATTTAAAATTTTTAAAATTTTAGGTTTCGAATATTCTAATAAAAAAATTAATTTGTTGAAATATTTTAATTTCGTCTAAATTTTAATTGTATTTTTATTAATTAATTAAATAATATTAATTAATATACGAGACTCGCCTGACGTGTGTAGTTAGAAATGAGCCCAACTTATTTGAGGCCCAGTCCTCATTTGAGGAGGCCAAACCCAAATTATTCATTCTCAATAATGTTTACGTCATATGACCAAAAAAAGGGTTTCCGTCTGTACTTGCTTGCTAATTGCTATAGCTCAACGAGGAAGGCAACCTCAATATGAATTCTATGAAGCAAAGCATAAAATGACAATTTACGAAGCCACTTGAGCAAATTAAAATGTTGAAAGTTGAAATCCAGTTATGTCATTTTCATACAGAATTTGGTAAGCCACTCTATTACAATTTATGGTTCTCATAACACTGAATTGATGTCAAATCATAAAAGCTTTTGTCAATATTCAGGATTATATTTTTTGTCTAAGAATTAAGAAATTTTTAAAAAATATATTATTTATATATTAATCAGTAATATTTAATTAATTATTTTTATTTTATATTGATAGATATTTATATTATAACAAAAAGAATTAATTTAAATATAATTAATTAATATATAAATAAAGTAGCATATAACCTTTAACTAAATTTTTTTTAGTCCCTAAAATTTATTAATTTTTTAAATTTGATCAATCATATTTATTCATTTTTAATTTAGTCTCTCATATTTAAAATTATTATCAATTTAATACTTTTATTTATAAACATTAAAATATATAACAGATATACTGAATTGACAAATTAAATGTTAAATAAAAACTATCAAACTTGTATTTTTTTCTCTCAAGTTTAACAATTTTTATTTATTAAGTTTTTTAATTTGATTTATTATATTTTTTTATTCTTAGTTTGGTTTATAATATTTAAAATCATTATTAATTTAGTTTATCTGTATATAAAATATTAAAATACTTAATAAAAATATTAAAATAAAAAATTAAATATTGAGTAAGAATATAAAAAATCACAATAACATACTTTTTTTTTCTCATTCCTTTTAGAAAGTCAATGCTATGCTTTTTAATTTTTTTTTTTAAATAAACAATTTCATACTATCTTAAGAAGCAAACTTTTGAATTTTATATATATTTATATATATAATGTAACATTTGACTTACTTGAAAAAAAATTTATTGGTCACTTAAAAATAATGAGAAAAAATAAAATATTTAGTAAAAATTCTGTCCCATTGTAAGGATTATATTTATTTTTTAATATTACTCTCTATTGTTTGTACATTATACGCATAATAATTGTTTAAGTTTAGTAATATTTTAACATTTTTATTCAGCATTTTATTTTTTAATTCAGCATTTTTGTTAAGTGTTTTGACGCTTTATATATAGAGAGATAAAATTGATAATAGTTTTAAATATGATGAATCAAATTAAAAAAATTATTAAACTTGAGGAATTAAATTAAAAAAAAATTATTAAAATTAAAAAATTATTAAATTTAAAAAACTAAATTAAAAAAATTCTTAAATTTGAGACTAATTTAAAAAAATTATTAAATGTGATTGACTAAATTACAAAAATTATTAAATTTAAAAAATAAAAAATATAAATTTAATAATTTTTATTTAATATTTAATTTATGAACTTAATATATTTATTATATATTTTAATAATTTATAAATAAAAAGATAAATTATGAATAAACAAATACGAATAACTAAATTAAAAAAAAAACACTAACCTTGATAAACCAACAAAAACTTTTAAAAAAGTTTTCCTCATGATATTGAACAGTAATGGCACCGTTTCTATTCTCTTGTCCGTGGACCTTGCCACACCACCACTAGTGTCAGATGAAGTTTGTTGGAAAGCTCTCATCGTGTTTCTTGTTGACGAGACTATAAAACTTTTAGATATAGTAATAATAATAAACTATTTTATACAAGTTTTAAAAAAAGATTAATAATAAAAAAATCTATTTTTCAAAAAGTCAAATTCTTCTTGAAATTTTCTTTTTAACAAAGATTAGATTTAAGTATAAATTTTTAATAAAAATAAGAAAAAAATTTTCGAGTTCATCAAATTATTTAAAAATTTATCACCTGTTAATATTTTAGTAATAAAATAAAAATAACATGAGTCAAAAAAATGGTTTAACAATTTTGCTTTTTATTAATAACTAATTTTAACTGAATGTATAGTACTCTTTATTTTTTTTATATTAAATTGTTAATACAAAATATATTTATGTATAGTTTATATAAATTTAAATTTATAAAATTATTACTTTAAAAATAAAATATATATAAAAAAACTTTTGAAAAGACTTAATTATAAAGAATATAAACTAGAGAACTTGATAAAAAAAATATAAAAAGTTAAAAACGGCACCCAAATTATTTTTAATTTGAATAAATGCCTTTTTGTGCACATGTGCCCCTTGCTTCTTCTTGTATTTAATCTTTCACCTACTGAAGAGTAAAGAACACTATGAAGGCATAGTCAAGGGAACATAATTAAATAGACTCGTTGCATGAAGCCACCAAGTAGTCAAACACCACCTCAAAACCAAACACAAAGAAATAAAAAGTCGCTTACAATGTTATTTTATTTTTCTAAATTTTTAAAATTATTTATGTATATACTGTTAATAAAATTTTTTTTTATATTTTTAAAAAATTAAAATTTATAATATATTTTAATTTTTTTATTTTTAAAAATTAAAAACAATTTTTTAAAAATGTATTCAAACAACATAAAAACTTTAGCCATTTCTTTATTTTCAGTCAACACCAAGAAATTACTTAATACGTAATAAGGACATGTATTAATAAAATTTTACCCTAAATAAATTAAGAATCAAATTTTTTTTATTTTTTTAAATATAAAAATATATAATCTTTTAAATTTAAAAAATGCAGACCATTTGAAAGTTTGTTGTTGAATTTAGAGATTAAAAAAAAAAAAACGAAGGAGAAGAGAATCACAAGAAAGATACCTAGCTACTAGTTAGGATGTAATTAATCATTTCTCAAATAAATTGGCACTTTAACTAGGATTAAGTTTATGATATTTATATATTGATGTGATTTTTCAAAAGACACTTTATTGAAGAGAAGTATTTATTGTATTATGATTAATTTGATTTAAGTTAATTAAAAAATTTTATTTAAAAAAATAAAATATTTATTATTTTAACTAATCATTTGTCAGTATTAAAAAATATTGATATATATTATGTCACTTTATTTATATATTAATTAATAATATTTAACTAATTATTTTTACTTTACATTAATTAAGAAGTCTACATATGACATATATAATAAAAAAATTAGTTAAATTTTACTGTTAATATATAAATGAATGTCACAATATATGCATACATGATTTCTGAATAACAGAGCGAAATATTCAACTGTAATAGGATGATAACATTAATATTATTAAGTTAAAATCTTTAGAGTGTGAATATTTTGGCAATAACTTAGCAATTTAGTCCACTAATATTTTAAAAAAAAGTAGTTTAGAGCCAAACAATTATTTCAAATCAACCAAAATTTCTACGAAGGTCTCCATCAAAAAGCTGTCAGGTTTCGATATATATGCCAAAAATATAAAAAAGTTAAATGATCAAGTTGGGGGATGATCTGTACAAGAAGCAGAGTCAGAAAAAATTTAAATGTGAAATGAAACCTATTCAAGTGCACAGATAAAATATGAGATATATTTAATAATTTAAAATTTATATAAAAATTAACGAAAATAATAATTTTTAATATTTAAAAATTTTATCGACCTATTAAATAAAATTTTAATCAATACTTTTAAAAACATTAATTGAGATGACCCATAAATATTTTTGGAGCCAACTTGCACTAAAAAATATTGAAAGCTGTATTATAATTGATGTGATTTGAAATAGCATTTGGGCATGTAGTGATGAACGTGGTGGAAAGCTGACTGGTGGATGGTGGTGGCTTAAATGGTTGAAGTTATGAAGCTTTGTGTCTCCCACAGTTTTGCATTAAACACGCTTCCTATTTATTCAATGTACAGCAGGCACTCACAGTTTTATGCATTTAAGAAGCAACACGTGAACGACAGTATTGACAACTGTCACTATATGCAATGATTTTTCAGAGAATATACGGTTATAATAATACGTATAATTAATTTTGAACACGACTAGGTTAAATTGAAATTCATTTAAAATATCATGGAAATGTGTATTCTGTGTTTGAAAGTTTGTTAATTTAGATACGACCTTTGGTACAAGATTTTTAAAAAATAATTTGAAAATAAGAGTTTTAAAATGTTATATTTTTATATTTAGTATATAAATTAAAAAATATTTTTAAAAATATTATATTTTAAGAATAAAATATTTTTATATTTTTGTAAATTATTATTTTTATTTAAAGAAATAAAAATCTTGTATTACATAAAAATATTTTTAAATTAATAAAATTAATAAATTAATTTTTAAAATTTAATCTTATTTTATTATGATTTATTTATAATTTTATTTATTTTCAAGTTATCTTTAATTAATTTTAATGTTATTTTTATTATTAAAAGTGTATATTTATTATAGTTGAAATTAAAAAATGTACTATTAATATAAATAATTTTAAAAAATAATTGTTTACAATTTAAAAAAATATACTTTAAAAATTATCAAAAGAATATAATATTATTTTAAGAATATTTTAATTAAACTAAACAAATTTTATAAAATTCTTAAAAAGTTTGAGAATAAAAAATTGATCCGTACCAAATTCACCTCATGTTTTGTGTTATATATAACATGCTATGTGTCATGAACATAAATTAAAGAGAATGCTAAGGATGTTTCACGGTCAAGATACACACCGTCATTTTCATATAACTGAAATACTCAATCCCTCAGTCTCACATCCTATGCACGTGATTCTCATCAAGACAAATACAGAATATACTTGTCAGCATGCCATTTTTTTTTCTCAAGCTTTGGTTTATAATTTATTTATTATATACTTTTGATGGTTTAATAATTAGATTAAAAATATCCAATTCATTTATATATATATTTAAATTAATTTTAAATTTTCTAAATTTAAAAAATAATATACTTTTTAAAATTAAAAAAATTATTAAAAGAGATTTACTATAAATAAATTATTGATTAAATATTTTTTTTATTTTTTATTAAATATAAAAAAATATATTATTTTTTAAATTTAAAGTATCTCACCCGTCTAAATTGTCGGCCAAGACTTTATCACCTTGAATAACATAGGTTTAATGGACAAAGAAAAGAAAACTACTAAGGTTCTAATCTCTATCATTAGAATAAAATTGATTAAGTCAATATGTTAAGTTACACAGACATCCTAGATCTCAAATACATGTTCTACTGGAGCTAGCTCTAATACCTTTCTTTCCCATTGTAGAGGGAGAAGGTTCTAATTAATATATATGAATAGCAATAATAAATAAACGAAAGAAAAATCCCCGCTAGCTTGTGAGACAGGACTTGAATCTTGATCCAACATGGTGCAAATCTAGTGTATATAGTGGTCTTGTCACTAGCAATAGGCCCTCAAGATGTCCAAGATAGCAGCTTTTGAAGTTGCTTGCTGTTCTGTCATGAGCTCTGTCGGAGAGCACAAACAGAGAGAGCTAGCAGAGAACTTCTCCAATGGTAGAATCTCAAAGAGATGAAATAATTAATATATGTGAATATATAATAATAGCTAGCTAGCTACCCAGAAATTATGAAAACATGGGAGAGATCCAAGGTTGGAAGATGATGTAATTAACGGTAAGAACGAAGAATGGATCCACAGAAAGTGCACACAATGGCTCTCCAAGATTTCCAATAAAAAGGGACATGACAAAATCTAGTGGCGGTTTTCATATCAGCGACGCTCGCTCCGCCGCCGCAGCGCGAGCAAAGTCCGGCGACCGGCTTGCTCCGTCGGACTTGCCGTGTTTGGTCCACCAAGAAACAGAAACATACCATGCTGATTGAAACAAGGACAAGGAATTAATCGTTGCTAGCTAGCTTGTATTGCGAAAATGTTAATAATGTTGATTGAGGAATTGTAATATTTATATTAACAACGGACACTAACGTTGGAGTTGGAGGGACCTGAAAAGTGAATAAATACGGAAGGTGGTTGGTCGGTCGGCCCTCACTGATTTTGGGCACTCGTCAATTGTCATCATAAAAGTCCAAGTGAAAATGATAATGGACAAATGTTAGGGTATGATTCGCTTCTGAAAATATATTTAGTTTTTATTTTTAAATTTTTAATATTTTAAAAATATATTTATTATATAAAGTTAAAATTTTGTTTATATTTATTTTTAATTTAAAATATTTAAATAACTATAATCTTTTATTAATTTTTTAATTTGATTATAATTAAATTATAATATTTAAATGATAAAATAATTTACTTTTTAAAAAATTTACAAAAATAACACTAATTATTTGTGAAAATGTTAAAGATGTCTTTTAGATATTTTTTCATTTTCAGCCTTTTTTTAAAATATTTTTAAAAAATATTCTGTTGTTAAACTATAACAAACGTATTTTTAATAATATTTTCAGATTTTAATAAAAATAAAAACAGAAAAACAGTGAGACCATATGCGCACATAGTTTGTTGAGGAAGAAATTAAAAAACACTACTAAAATTTATTAGATCACGTCATTTTAAAGTAAGTTTTTTGGTAACAAGAAGAGTTAAATTTAATAGAAGAGTTAGTTTGTCAAATCATAAATTATTATTTAAATTTTTGTTAAGAAAAATATTTACATTTAATATTTTATAATGTCACAAAAAATATTATCTTCACTGATCCATATGAAAAATAATAAAAAAATAGTTTTTTGGTTAAATTATTCTTATAGTTTCAATTAATTTTTAATCAAATTCATAAAGTTTAAAAAATTTGTAATTAAATATTTATAATTTAAAATATTTTAATTTAGTCCATTTTGTTAAAATTTTATCAATTACATTTATGACATGAAATGCCATTTATGTCAAGTATTAGAAAAAATACTTAAGGTGTTGTTACATATTTTGGATCATTTTTATTTATTTTTTAAATAATTCTTTGTAATAAGAAAATAATAATTAAAAAAATTTACATGATAGAAATTCATTCTGATATATATATATATATATATATATTAGAGTCCAAATTTAGAAAAAATTAGGACGCGGGGCTACATTCGACGCATTTGAGAAGATTTGACTTTATCATTTATATTGGCTCTTTTTTTATCAGCGCAATTGTATATTTGAGTGTCAAAATAACGTATTTTTAATTAAATAAATAAAATATGATAATCTATTGATAAAAGTTTAAAAATTAAGAACAAATTAAAAATTATAAAATTATAAAAATGTACTGATAAACTTGTAAATTGTAAAAATCATACTAAAAAATAAGTGAAATTATACAAACCAAAAGTTTATTTAACCTTTTTTTAAGTAGAATTCTTTTAGATTTTTTTCTTCATGCGCGTCCTTTTATAATATTTTAACCAAGGTATACCAATTAAATAAAAAAAACCCAAGGTATACCAAGTTACTTGCTAATGCTAGTATGAGTAGTGTAAGTATGCAACAACTATCATTACTCTTCTTATGTAAATAAATGCCCACAGTAGGAGATTTTATTGATGATCTCAAAAGCAGATGTGATTTTAGGAATAAAATTTGGGCCGTTATAAAACTGACCTTAAAATTCACCTTTTCCACATTCATAATAACGAATCACTTTTTCCACATAAATAAACATTGCATAATATTCATATTATATACTTTATTTACACAACCAAAATTGGATGGCATTTGGGAGAGTACAAATATAAAGATTTAAGGTATATACAATAATCTATGAAACACATCATGGATGAAGGGAGCATCTAAAAAATGTTAAGTCTATAACTAAATTTCTATCTCATTAATGCTGGTTTGACTCAATTCTACCTCAAAACCTAGGAAAACACATCCAGATTAATATTAAGCAAACCAGAGTTGCAATATACTGTTAGCAAATGAGAAAATCAATTTGTTGTTGTAAGCAGCGGGAAACCTTGGGTTTGCAAGTGTCTTGACTTGTCCTGTTTGTCTGTCATAGAGCTGCCATGACACTGTTTCTCGCGTCACGCTTAGCCTCTGCAGCCTTGCCACTGCCGCGGAAGTACATTAATACTTGCTGCATAACATAGACGCTTAGCAGTGTCTCAATGCAGAAGTGAGAACCGTTAAACAAGGGAAGCACAAGACAATAATAATACCCAATTAGACCTTAAGTAATAGAAAAACCTGAATAACATAGACGCTTAGCAGTGTCTCAATGCAGAATAGTCCAAACCCAACGAAGTATAAAATCTGCGGGTCACAACAATATTACCATATAATGTCTATGATTAGCTTCTGGCAGTGACAATATTTGAGGCAACATAATCCATAATTGGAACTTACCGCAAGCATTTGACGGCCGTCTATCAAACTTAACGCAGGTAGAATTCCTCTGTCCATAGCATATAGCATCATACAATACAAGACATACGTTAGTTCACGTAAATGCAGAAGCACAATGCAAATAACGTAATCATCGACATATAACACAATTCAACAAGAAGCAAGAAATGGAAAATACATGACATTGGTATCATATTCTTAATTGGCACAAAACACTTGAAGTGTTTGTTTTCCTTATCGGAAGATCGCAAATCAGTAAAAGAGCTAGCGTTACAGAAGATTGTCAAGTTGCTAACAAATAAATAGCATGGAAAGTTGGAAACTCACGTGAGAGAATATCCTTTGAAGATAAATGGAGGAGCAATTGCAGCGCAAACGCAAAAAATGATGTGCATCTGCTTGAAGAAAAAAGAGGGAAACATGAGATGATCATTGATCACCACTCTAGTGCAGGTGCGGAATGAGTGCCCACAAAGAAAATATAGAAACTTGCCATGTAAGATAAGAAAAACCAGCCAAACCTCAGTGCACTGTCAGTCCTGTGACACATTTGTAAACAATTATCAAACAGAAACACACCATATATATATAGAAGTATAAGAGCAGAAAGCCCAGAAAAGGAAGATTCCTGATAATTAATTCCTTGGGTAAACTATGAATAATTATCATTTTAGTATTTAAAAATAACATCTGATAATAAAACCACGTGATATGTCTTTATTATTTTCTTCAAATTTTGACTTGCGCAATTTCTCACAAATGCCAGTGTCAATTGATTTGTGTTAGTTTCATTTTTTGTGATAATTTAGAGAGTATTAAAATCTAAATGCTAATATTATAATTAAGTTATAGTTCAAGAAAGTTATTAGTAATTTCTCCTAATTTGGGAGTCCACTACTATACTACATCCAGAATTTGAAATATCGACAGTATCGTTTTCAAGTAGTTCACAGTCTAATATTCTATCGCGAACGGATCCTCTCCATTTCAAATCCTGTGCAGTTCTCTGCATTTCATCAAACGGTGCCGTTTCTATAGCTTAATGGATGACACATTTACAGTTAGCAAATGGCATATATGTTTTACTGGTCCAAGTAAATGCTTTCAATTAACAATTAGTGTATATTCTTCCAATTAAATGTAATATAATATATATAAATTATTTATATATTATTATTTATTGATATAAATTATACATATTTATAATACTAAAATATTATATGTTGATAATGTTAACAAAATTTAATATAATTTTAACAAAAATTTAACAACAAAAATAATTTAAATTTAAATTTTTATAATATATTAAATGTTTAAATAATGTCAAAGCCTATGACATTAACACATATACTTTTTTATTACATTAAATACGCTTTAATTACAAATATGATTTTACTTTAATATAATATTTTACTTTTATAAAGCATTTTGGTATTTAAATTTTATTTAAAATTTAAAATTAATAAATTTTAAATGCATTTAAATTTAAAATATATTACTACAACCCTTATCTTTTATTTTGTCCCATGAAAGTCTTATTAAATTTTTGAAGTTTATCAATAGATAGCTTTCATCAATCTGAAATAAGTAATGGAAACATTTTTGGTAGACGTGAAAATTTGACACAAATTTGAAGGATATATTTTATATTACATTTAATTGAAAGAATATACACTAATTGTTAATTGAAAGTATTTAGCTGAATGGATAAAACATATATGACATTTGCTAACTGTAAATGTGACATCCATTAAGCTATGGAAACGGCACCATTTGATGAAATACAGAGAATTGTACAGAATTTAAAATGCAGAGGATCTGTTCGCTATTCTATAATACCTTGCCTAGATATAAAAATATACTATTCTCACAGTAACATGTTTGGTGCTTCTTGGTAGCTATAAACAGCTAAAGGGAATTACCAATCATTTTAAAAAATATTTCCGAAGCTTAACAAAAAGACTAAACACCTCTGAAACAGATATCCTCAAGACAAACGATAAAAAATTGGATTAAATCAGATTGCGCGCACTACCTCATAGCACGATAAAGAGGGCGATACCACGTCACGTAGGCTCCTGGAACGCCACAAATAAAGTAGATAATGGCAAGAAACCAGACGATAAGACCTACAAGGTAAGCCAAGTCCAATGAGCAAAAAACCAATGGTCATATAAGTGGGCCAACTTAGAAAGTATCTTTAGGGGTTCGATTTCGCGAAAAAGTACTTGTAAAGAAGAGGAACTGCTAATTATAACTCAATGCATACACACACACTAAACTGTTAATAATATATAGTGAGTTTATGTATTATTAATATAGATTCCAATTCATAAAATTACTATTCATATCTTAGTAGCAAAACAAAACAGACCTTCCCCTTTGAGAGAAGCTACAGAAACTGCCGCGATATTCCACGTAAGGCACAAAACAATACCTGTATGTTGTTACAAAATTAAAAAAAAGTGAGATACATAAGTTGATTAAAATAAGATTCCCTTTTTATAAAAAAAAAATTACATTTTATTTTCCAAAATTAAAGTTTAAGTATAAAATTAGTACACAAACTTTAAAAGGTAACAACATATAATCTCATAACCTTTGGATTAAAATAAAAATATTAATTTCAATTAAAATTAACAAAAAAAATACCATTATGAGTTAGAATATGACTATGATACTTGGTAAGCTTAACTTAATTTTAATCTTGTTAAGAGTCTCTTTATAATTTTAAAAATAAACTAAAATTTAATGTTTTCGTAGAAATTTCTAGGGCGCTTCATAGATCAAGTTTTTGGAAAAAGGATCATATATATGAATCCTACTGCATTGCAGAGCAGTGAAAAGAAATGTTGAACTCACTTGAGCGGATGCAATACCAATTACCAAGGTTTTGAGAAAGGAAAGGGGAAATTTTGCGAGAGAAAAGTAGAGGCAAAGGAATCATGCATGAATATTATCCTCTTAATCTAACTATTTAGGTTCACATAGGTCATTTTATTAACTTCATTAAATAAGGGTTTTAACAAATCAATCCCTTGATTTAATAAAATGGTTTTATTTTTTTGTAGTCTTTATAATTTTACAATTTAAAAAATGTAAAACGTCGACATACCCAAATATGTTGAGAATGCAACATATTGGAGCTTCTGAAGATGTAATGGTATATCATTTGCCACGTCGTGATGAATGAGAGGGAAAAAAGAGGGCCAATTTTTTAGCTCTAGCGTTACTCCAGCTGCCAAAAACAAGTGTAAATTGTCAAACAGATAACATTATTTTGGTTGGCTTCCATGACAATTAATGAATTAGCATACCCCGTGCTATAGCATCCTCTTTTCGTTTTAGTTCCTACAAAACATCATGAGATCATGAAGTACCTGACTATAACAGATAATATCTGCAGGATGACTAAGTTCATTAAACAAAAAAACTCAACAGAAGGAACGCTCATAATTTACTAATATGAGATATTAAAGAAGAATAAGGACAACTAGCCAAGTATCGTCGAATTAACATGAAAAAATATATCGGGACCAATCACCTGTTCCCTCCTTATCAGATCAGCCTCTCTAGCTTTAAGTTCTGCCTCCTTTGCTTTGAGGTCCTAAAGTTAAAGAAGGAATGACTATCACCATGCAACGCCTTTGCACAATAAAAATAAAACGGATTCGACATTCTCTGCTTTCTTTGTTTGTCAAGTATGATTTATATAAATTGATGTACATTAATGTAAGAGGGGAAAGGGAGTACTTACGTTATTTGCAACACCTCCTCCTCCACCTCCACCATAATTTGGTTGCCCTGAACCTTTTGCTCTGGTTGATCCATCCTAATATTATTAATGAAAATAATGACATTTTAATTAGTTCAAATAAAAATAAATGATAAGAAAGAAATTAAGGTTGAAATAACTCAAAGCACATTTAAGGTGACATATTGGCAGGTTTCAAATTGATGCATGCAGCAGCCATTTCATGATTATCTCCATGCACCACATAAATTTTTAAGAATATAAAGAATAATAAGGAAAATACCCTGTACTATTGGCTCATCTCCCTCCCCTAAAAATACAGAACCACGTAACTGCTTATCTCCTCCCAAAAGGGCAAAAGCAGACCCTTTGGCCCCTAGTCTGAAGAAACTTATTCTATTAAATTTACAGTATCACTTACCAACACTTTCTAGTTTCTTTTTTTCTTTTTTTTTTCTTTGAAGTTACAACTTTTGTGCTCTATCAATCATAGAACTATGACATATGAATCAGTTAAGTTCTGCTTAAAAATTTACAAACGTTTATTTAAAATAATTCAATTTCATCACATTGTTGTTGGTACAAACGGAGATGGAAGAAGAGAGAAATCAGAGCATCACTATTTAGCTTGGCTCAAACGTTAATGGTAGCTGATTCTGGACGGGTATGGTACTAATCTTGAGAAGGAAATATTTCTCCATAATTTTCCAGTCTAGGACCTTATTGGAAATCAGGTCTAATTCTCTTGCATTTTGGGAATCAAGATAAGCAACACAGACAATCCAAAAGTTTTATTCCTTTTTTTGTGATTTTTCAGAAGACGAACGATCATTCCTTCAGGGGCAGGAGGTATGGGAATTGAGCTACATTGTGAATTCCAATTCACCAATGATCTCACACGACAAACAGATCCGACAATTTAGCCAAATGGAAATCGAAACCATGAATTAAACGCCTATCGACAATTATGCACATGAACCAAGATTCAAAAGCTCATGTAATCAAATCCATCCAATTCAATATATATATATATATATATAAAAGGTAAAAATACAAGTTAAGCTAAGAGAATTCGAAGCGCAAGAAATGTGAATATAATCATCAAACTTGCCGCGAAGGGATTAACATCCTCATCGTAAGGATTGTCGTAGCGACTCATAAGGATCAACAAGGAGATCTAAGCAGTCAGACTGAGCAAAACCTTAGGGAACAAAATCCAAATCAAGATAAAGGGGATGCAAAATTTTCCGGTCGATCAGGATAATTAAGAAAGGCGTCGAAAAATGAGGAGAGTTATTGTTCTCGTTGCTACCGTACGATTACTCTGAGAAAGGCTTTGAGCTTTGGCATGGACGTCTTCTCTTTCTATATTGTTTGTTTAGTGGGAAAACTGGAAGAAAAACAGAAACGATGAGAACTAGTTCGCGCGAAGCCGAGAAAAAAGAGGGATCAAAACGTGGAGGGAGAACGTCCATGCGCTTTACAAATGAACGTCCATGCGAAGTCTTTATTTTTATGCAAAAAAATAAAAGAGAGGCGATAACTCCACCAAAAAATGGTTGGATTACACTTCAGATCAATTTTAGAATAGCACTATTTTTGTAGTTTTCTGTAGTTACTAGTTCCAATATATAGAATTGCACAAATATTTCTTTCTGAGCTATGTTGCTTTCACTATTGTAATATATACGTTATGCTATTTTAAATAATATATCATTCCTGAACAAAAAGGTTATTTGAACTTTTACTTATTTATTTTTCACATGTCAAATTCGTTTGTATAGTTGTATATATAATTTTTAGGCGTTTAGCATGATGCAAAGTAAACTTAAATGACTTTAGAAATCAATTATAAAAAAATTCAAATCATATAGTGGTATAAATATTTGTTATCCAAGTACTTTAATGGTTATTCTTAAGTCAGGTCTATTGAAGAATAAATTAGAATACAATATTATGAAAAAAGAAAAACGAACATATACTTGATCAGTTATTTATTAAATCAATCACTTGCACTAAATTTGAATGATCTCTCTATTTTAATCTTCTTCTTCTTTCTTCTTCAACTACCTACCTCAAAAAAGGACAGCCGCCAATTTATTTTCAGAAGTAAAATACGAAATACCATCATCTCCATTATTCATGAAACTTTACATGTTAGCAGGCATTCTTAATCTGAAGGTTAAGGTAAAGACAGCTTCCTAGTTACCCCATAACGGTATATCAGTATTAAATTACAATGCTCGAATATGAATTAGCACAAGCATCATCTAATTATACTTCACTATTAAGGATGTGCCACGGCATTACAATTCATTTAATTTATGAACAACTCGGAAACAATAATCAAATAAATGGAATAGCCACGACGTTTGCGCAATACAAACATAATTTAATGAATAGTGAAACTATCTACTATGCATTTTACTACAGAAATTTGAGGAGTGGGTGTCTATACTTCTCTGAAAGCCGATTGAACAACCCTGCTCACGGTAGAACTTGGGCCTTGGCATGTGATTGTTGGATAGGTTAGTACGTAGTAGGATGTAATGAAGCATGGGGAAATATAATTGAGCCAGAACCCTCCTCAGATCACATGCATATCTATTCTAGATGATATTCGGCAGATAATATTTCTGCAGATGCATTCATGAGCAATTTTCACTACCTTTTTCATTCTTCACTTGATCTACTTCTGCGAGACTCCCTTCGTATCATATCTAACAAGTACTGGACGACCTCTGACATTGGTGGCCTAAATTCTGGCTCTGACTGCAATAGACATACGAAATCAATCCCGTCACAAATTGGGAGATAAATAAGCAGATAACTAGCATCAGTTAATGGCATTACAAATTTACAACTTACAAGCTAAATGACACTGACATTTAAGTTCAAACAGACAAAGCTCACCTGGACACACCGAGAAATAATGTCTGCAAAGTTTGACAATGATTTGACTGGGTAATCTCCATTGAGAGAGGGATCAACCATCCTTGATAAGGCATCAATGTCATGAAGTTGAGGAATTGCCCACCTCACTAGAAACTGCTCTCCTCGAGTGCGCTTCCTGTCCAAGATGTTCCAGAATACATGAATTCAACTAGTTGAAACCTGAAAGGGGACAATGAGCATTTTGGTCATGCATTCTCACCTGTCATGGGATTGTCGGCCTGTCAAAAGTTCTAACATAACCACTCCAAAGCTGTAGATGTCGCTCTGGTGTGTGTATATTCCTGACTCAAATTCTGGAGCTCCATATCCATAAGCTGCGAGTAAGTGCCCAGAGAGCTGAAAATGCATGAAAAGTTATCAGACTGTTATAATGCAAATTACATTGATATAGTTATTAAATGATACACAGAATAACTTTAGATCCCCCTCCAAATAGCTCAAGCATTAATGCTTAATTGAAGTGCACTAAAGCTTACAAACTTACATAAATTTTGTAATAAATCCAAAATACTAGATAATATAGCCTAAAATTTGTCAAGAGTTACACCAAGCAGCCAGAATAATATTTCAACCTCCTAAAATATGATCAATATGATATTCTTAGTTATTACGAGACTTGATAGATTCTAACTAACAGATTGGCCTCCTACATGATTTTGAAAGGACCAACCACTTACCAAGGAGGATTGATTTGTGATCATACCTAGCGTACCTTGAATTACAGGATAAAAACATCATTTTGTAGGGCTTAGTCAGCTTCGTGAAAGATTTTATGGAGAGTCAACACTGAAATATCCTCTAAAAACTGAAGGTTAAAAGCATTTTAAAATGGCATGTAGCGAAGCTGCTAGTAATTCTCTATTAAAAAGAAGTCTGATAGAACCCGGATACTGAATTGGTTGTTTGAGTAATACTGCAGTTTTATTGATAGCAAAATAGAGCAAAAACAGTGACTCTCATACACTCACAGCATCTCTATACTCACAAGGTAACAGCAGAGTATCGAAAGCAGAAGCATAACACACTCTAGGCGGCACTTTCTTACAGTAGAGTAGCAGAAAATAGAAAATAGAAAAGAGATTGAAACACACGAAACAGAGCAAAAGCAATAAAGGTTTGCTAGCTTTCGAGAGGCTAGCTCTCTCCCAAATTCCTTACTTTCCAAGATGACCTCCCCTCCTTCCATCAACTGGTAAATACCACTTGCTAACTGCATGTGGTCCCCACCTACTCACATACCTTTCCCCACCACCTCAACAGAAATTAGTTAGAGATATTCCCTTAAGGCATTTTTAGTCTATCCCTTTAGCCACCTCATCCTCTTTTATTCCTTCTAGAATATACTCTCTCACTGCCTCTGTGGTTTCTCCCGTGGTTCCCTTTTCTCTAACAGCATTGATGGCTTTCGGGTCTATCATTACTCCTGCCATAAGATTCACCTTGTCCTCAAGGTGAAAGTCAATAAATTGGTCCTTGATAGAGTCGTAGGCTGTGTTAACACTCTTAATGGCAATATAATGGTCACGTTTCCTTGTGAGTGGTAACTCTGTGGTTGAAGTTATGATTGCGGGTAATTCAGTTAATAAGTTCTGCACCTCTTGTGGCAGTAACTCTGCTGCCGTCTTCTCTTCACTACCTTGCAACTGTAGATTGTTGAATTCTATCAAGAAACCTTGTCCTCCATTCTTCAATGTCTTCACGATGGACTGGAGGGAAACCAAAGTTTTGGCTAATGCCGGATTTCCCCTTAAGCACTTTTCCTCTCGGCCCATTCTTTCCTTCATGGTCAACTGTCCACAATTTACCTTAACTACTCCCATGGATTTAGGCCATTCAATACCTAACACCATGTCAATCCCTCCTGATTTCAAAACATAGAGATCCTGCCTGATCTTTAATCCCTCTACCTCCTGCTCTAATTTAGGACAGATTTGACTTCCCTTAACCTTATAACCATCCTCAACTGAGACCTCAAAGGTACTAATCTCCTTGGTTTGCATTCTCAACTTGTCAACTGTTTCAGGTGAAGGTAAATTATGGAATGCCCCACTGCTTATTTGGACTTCTTCCCCGCAGCATGACCCCAACACCTTCATTGTGTAGTTATTGGTTAAGCCCACCACTAAGTTCATGGATAACTCTATGTGGTTCTCCCCTCGTGGCTCTTCCTTAATTTCATCTGAACTTATTTCGCCTCCTTCCATAGTTACTCCTACTTCATTCACAGGCTGTAACAAGAGAACTTGCAGCTGCTTGTTTTTACATTGATGAGTTGGGCTAAATTTCTTGTCACATTTGAAACATGGCCCGTGAGCTAGTTTTCTCGCTGCTGCAGCTTCAGTCAGTCTCTTGAAGTTTCCACTCCATGTGGTACTGTCTTGTGTAGATTCTCTTGCAGCGAAGCCTCTAATCGTCTCCTTCTTTGATTCGGTCTCTTTCGCGGTCGTCCGCGCAGCTCTCCATCCTGGGTCGGGGTCACTTGTAACCCGACTCCAAAGATTTTTCGGCCCTCCCCACTGGTTTAAGCCCACTGTTCTTTTCTGTTTATTCAACGATTCTCCTTGGGCCCTGGCCACGACAGCACTATTCTCTTCAATTCGATGGGCCTTGTTCATTAGGCCCTTCAGCGAACCAGTTTGGGGTTGTTGGAGCTCCGCCTGGTTATCGGGTTTCAACCAATTTGTGAATGCACCTACCAAACACTCGCCCGATGCATCTTTCAGGGAGGAGGAAATCTCCTTGAATCTTTCTCGGTACTCTGTGACACTGCCGTCCTGCTGCATCAACAACAGGCTTTCATACAGGTCTCCTTGTTGCGAGCGATGGAGTCGGATGATGAGCTCTTTGCGACATTCTGTCCCGGAACAGTCGGGACACCTAGTCGCCAACTGTTGAAGCCTGTTTAGCGCCCTTCTCTCTAGACATACTACCACTGCCTCTGGTCGATCTATCTTGGACACTCCATTGATGTCACAGTATTTCTCAGCTTGGAACGTCCAACTGATGGGGTCCTCTTTCTCAAACAGAGGTGATTCTTTCCCATTAATCTTGCCCGTATGAGATTCCACTGATTCATTGATGTGAATGATTTCTGGAGTTTCTCTCTTTCCTTCCAACCGCATAATCCTTTCCTTCATCTCCATCATCCACCCTTTCACTTCACTCATGTCCTTCTTCAGTGTCGTTATATCCTTCTCCACATTACCCAGCCTGCTTTCCATTCTTGTGTTGTCCATTCTCTGATCGTCACTGCTCTGATACCAAAATGATAGAACCCGGATACTGAATTGGTTGTTTGAGTAATACTGCAGTTTTATTGATAGCAAAATAGAGCAAAAACAGTGACTCTCATACACTCACAGCATCTCTATACTCACAAGGTAACAGCAGAGTATCGAAAGCAGAAGCATAACACACTCTAGGCGGCACTTTCTTACAGTAGAGTAGCAGAAAATAGAAAATAGAAAAGAGATTGAAACACACGAAACAGAGCAAAAGCAATAAAGGTTTGCTAGCTTTCGAGAGGCTAGCTCTCTCCCAAATTCCTTACTTTCCAAGATGACCTCCCCTCCTTCCATCAACTGGTAAATACCACTTGCTAACTGCATGTGGTCCCCACCTACTCACATACCTTTCCCCACCACCTCAACAGAAATTAGTTAGAGATATTCCAGGCATTTTTAGTCTATCCCTTTAGCCACCTCATCCTCTTTTATTCCTTCTAGAATATACTCTCTCACTGCCTCTGTGGTTTCTCCCGTGGTTCCCTTTTCTCTAACAGCATTGATGGCTTTCGGGTCTATCAAAGTCCTATGGCTATTGATATACTCCAATTAATTTTTGGAAAGAAAGAACATAAATTGGATCCTTTTACACCACTGTGAGACCTGAGAAATAATATTGAAGTTGGTATTTCTACACATTGTGGTATGAGTGTGAATCATTGTGAGCAACACATATATAGGGAGGATTGCAATTAAGGAAACCTTTACAAATATATTCTTACTAAAGGAATATCAACCAGAATAGTGGGTAAGTCAGTATGTGGTTACGATTTGCACCATTAACCACTCTTCTTTGTTAGCCACACTATTGGTTAATGTTTTCTTATTTCTTTGTTAGGATTTCCTTAATCATAACTCTCCCTCTGTTTGTATTTGTGTCTTTGTAGTTAGGTACATATGGACAGTGGAAACACAAATGTCCATTGTGCATATTTTCTTGCACTCCTGCCACAAATGTAGGTATCAGTGAAACCTTCCCCATTGCTAGTTCGACATTTGCCCTTGGACCTCTCACCTCCTTGGAGCCCTTATTTTCATTAACCTCTAAATTCTGAATTATACTAGAAATAAGAAATTGGCGATAATTTTCATATGTGCATATTAGAATAGACACCCTGCACTGTGCACCATTTTATAACAGAAATTTTATCTATTTATAAATTACTCCTTTATGATCATCTGAAGAACAAAAGGAAGCGGCTTCAACCTAGTCCTAGAGCAGGTAACACAAGGATATATTTATGAGTATTGACAAAGATGTCCATCTCAAGATAATAAAATCTGTTATCCTTTTGGTCATGAATAATGGTTAAACACCTGTGCTAATCATTCCAATGCAGAGTGATTTCTAGGTAATGATGCTTAAAACACTATCACTTAGTCATCCATAATGCAATAACTAGCGAAATTTGCTATAATGAAGGCTAGTCCATAATACATAGATATCATATGTGGTTCAAAAGAAAAGACAGAATTTTAATAGCATTTCACTCATATTATGCAAACATAAATTTTACATTATCTAATAATCAATTACCTGACTTACAGCTCCAGAAGCTACCAATGGAGCCAAACCACAATCAGATACACGCACAAATAAATCATCATCAAGAAGAACGTTGGCAGACTTGAAATTTCTGTGTACAACAGGAGGCTGGCAGATCTCATGCAAATACCTTCCCAGATGACAACAAAAAGTACTAGATTCAGAACTTCAAATCAAGCGTCTCAAAAAATGTTTTAAGAAAGGGAAAATGTTCCACTTCTCAGCTTCCAATTATAATTAGGCATTAACCTCATCTCTTTGTCTTCAAAAACTTAAACCTCTCTGAAGACATTAAAGCCCAGAAGGGAAAAAATTTTCTTTGGCTCGCACATAACAACTTAAGCTTTTGGCCTGAAATGGTTCTTGACATGATATCATAGTTTCTTTGACCAAGTGGTCTAGAGTTTGAAGATCCTTACCACTAGTAATAAAATGAGAATGAAAGGAAAAATATATAACAGCAACTAAAAATCAAAGGGTTGTGGCTGAAAGTGAAAATGATAATGTGCATTTACAAACAGGTGATTTGGAGCTTGAGCATATTACCTATATGATCTACCTTTCTCACAGAGCATAGTGAATAATCTGAATATGATATTTAACTATGAGATCCACATCAAGAAGCATTGTAGCTACTTTATGTCCTAGAATTTTAAACTTCGGAAAATAGTACCTTTGAATAACTACCTCAATGCTGAAAATAAACATGTTTTAGCAACTTGTAAAGTATTACCAGGATAAGTAAAACAACTAAGATAAATTTGGAAACGCAGACAAATGCAGGCAGACCTAACCAGAAATTGAAATTGAAATCTCTGAACTCCCTCTAAGCTACAAATTAACAACCTAAGAGAGAAATTTTATGTGAATGTTTACTTGACTTACTCTAAGGCTCTAGCTGCCCCAAGTGCTATCCGAATGCGAGCATTCCATGACAATCTTGTTTTGAATTCATCATCTGAATGGAGTGCATCAAATAGTGATCCGTTACTGCAGTACTCATTGATCAAAAGCCTTTGACCATGCTCTGCACAGTATCCAATAAGCTCAACAATATTTGCATGCCGAATCCTATCAATACTGTTTACCAATTCAAGAAACTCATCATCCTTTTGGTAATCAGAAGCTTTCTTGTCCAGTTTCTTCACAGCAAGTAGCTATCAATTATTCAAGAGGAGTAAGTATCAAACCATTTGTTTAATCAAGGCATATGCAACACTACAAGACTGTTTTAGAAGGAAAAGGGAAATATATACATTCATCATATTATTCAGGAAGTGTTTACCAGAAGAGGTAAAGACACAACTAACCACAACTGTGAATCAACAAGGGACCTTTGCATTTGTTCTCAAGTCTTTCAGGAATTAGAAAACTAGAATAGCCAGCAGTTGAGTTGCACAAAGAGAAAGAAAACCATGTATATATATACTGCAACTGCATCTCAAGGGGACAGACTTGAAATAATAAATTAAGTTCAACTTATGAGAAAAACACAGAATAAGTTTTCGAGAAAGAATAACCCTTGCTAAAAATCCCACCAACCTCATGAATAAAAATCTTCATGTTTCTTCATGTTTGACCTCAGACTAGATATTATTGAAAAAAGAAACAAATGACATGGCAAAATCAACAGTATCTGTGGCTAAAAGATCATTTGAGATAAATGAAGAACAAAGTGTCATCAATGTAAACATTATTGGCTATATAACCGTAATTAGGTTCCAGGAAGAGAGTTCATAACAAAATAGTAGCCAAGGAAAATAAACAAAACACCAGAGAGTGTAGCTTTGATCCATCAGTCCATTCTATAGAAATCAATGCAACTGATTATCAACAATCATACCTTTCCATCAGGAAGCTCTGCCCTATAAACACTTCCCAGCATGCCTCCTCCAATAAGATTTTCTTGAGAAAAGCTGTTAGTATACTGCTGAAGAGATGCAATGGTGAAAGATTTTGCAAAAGTGGGAGACACCAGACCTTTTACGGAAGAATTGACAGTAGTCCCTCTATGGAATGTGGTTGGTTCGACAATCACCTTCTCAGCAGGAGCTGGAGGAGGTGGTGGGGGAGGGGGAGGGGGTGGAGGTGGAGGTGGCATTGAATATACATCTAATGCACTCATATCTATTTCATGATCCCGCTGCTTTGGTATTGTTCCCATTCTTAGCGCATCCTTCTCTTGCTCATCCTGTGGCTTTGGAATAGCCCCCACTTTCCTGGTCTCTGCTTGATAATCTTTTGGTCTAAGCTCTTTTGGTACTGTCAATAAGACAAGCCAAAATAAAACTTCAGTTAAATAACAACATTGGTAAATACTTACAAAGAACAATGAAATGCTATATAATTAATCAGATGCAAGACCAAAAAATATATTTATTTACCTTTCTCAGTTTGAGCTGGTGGTTGGACTAAAGCCCTGTAATCCCTAGGATTCTGTTTGTCTGCTCCATATGCACCAATTTTATGTTGCTTGGAAATTTCATTAAACCTTACTCTTCTGCCACATTTTGGAATAAAAAGAGCGAGTCCCAGTCCCAAAATAATAAATACTAATACACCAGAAATAGATATCCAAACCACCCTTTTGGTGGGTTTTCTCAATTTTCCAGAATTTGATTCCTTTGTTGCAGTTGGTCCATCAGCCTGTTTAGTAGGTATGTGTCCAGAATATGGTGCACCAGAAACTAGTGTTCCGGGTGGTGCTGTTGTTGTAGAATGAGGTGGAGGAGCTGGAGCTATAGTGGCATTGACATTGAATGGGTTTCCATCTTTCCTGTGCAATTAACTTCATCATTATCTATTGAAGCCACAAAATTACAACTATATATTTTTGTGACAGAAATCAGGGAAAAGATTACAAAGTGGAAGACTATGATCAAGGAATAAACACTTGATTTTTCTCACTACATTTTTAAACGTCAATTAAGATAAAAGATAGCTAGAAATACCCAAAAACTCCACCATAGGTTAGGTCCTCTTGTTACCAACACTGCAATAGTTTAATGACCACTTTCTTAAATTTAGACCGCTGTGTATCATCATCATTTTTCTACTTCTCCTTTGGTTAAGGCACCATTATCCATTTTGCAACTCCAATTTCAAACTAAGGAGTCCAAACCCTTGTACAGATAAAATTCCCTCAACCACAAGTTTGAAGGACCAAAGTACGTTGCATAAGCAACCCTTTAACTTCTTAATCACAATTGTATTAGAAGTTAATTTGGGAGCAAAAAAGTTTGTAACTTGTCAGATGCACACTGACTATCCAACAATGGAACTAAAAATCCAAAGTTTCTGTCACCTTAAATTTTGAGACTCGCATTATGTGCAGTTTCTAGTGAATGCTTGTTTAAATGCTGGTTGCATCTGATTGGTTATTTTCTACAGTTGCAATGCTTCAGAAAAATTATGCAGAAAGATGTGAAAATATCTTTTACTTTCTAGTTTCTATTGAACTTGGCCATTCCTCATTATTGCTCAATTGTAACACCTACTATCTTTGGAACTTGCAAATTATTTTCAGGGAAAATACGATCTGAATCATCAATTTCTGGCTCCTGTTCACATTTAAAAATTTAGAAAACCCCCAACTTCAAGCAAATAGAAGCAACATAGGAAAATACTATATTTGAGGCTCACCCGAAGTTTGGGATGCTTAGCAATTTTTGAGGTATCGGTCCATTGAACTGGTTGTTCTCTACATTCCTGCTTAAACAGGGCAGAATTTTCATGAATATGAAAAAAAAGTTTTAAGATAGTTGCAAAACTAAAAAGGATTGCATTTAATCCCAATATCCTATAGGCATTAAAAAAAAATTCTACAACCCCTGAAAGC
This sequence comes from Senna siamea, assembly GCA_031216115.1. Lineage (NCBI taxonomy): Eukaryota > Viridiplantae > Streptophyta > Magnoliopsida > Fabales > Fabaceae > Senna > Senna siamea. The sequence continues at coordinate 21,236,249 of CM062356.1, forward strand.
AATTTTACAAACAAATATAACACTTAATGTTTTTGTAAGACATGGTTAAGAGAAGTACAAATCTTTCAGTGGAAGGTCTTGTAAAACATCAAGGGTCCCAGACAGTTGATTGTTCTCTAAGCGTCTGCCACCAAGGAAATAATTAGGTTGCTTGACAGAGAACAAGAAAATTCCTACACATAATCTTACCAAGACAAAATACTCACAGAGTGGTCAGAGTTGACAGGTTCTCTAGAGATGGAGGCAATTCCCCACTCAGATTATTACTGGATAGATCTCTGCACAAGAGTTAGTGGCTCCATCAAATATGTAATATAGTAATACCTATACTGAAGTGAAGAAATTTCGTTCTACTTGCTACATCAATATACTACTTAAAAGAATGCCCCACAGATTGATCAATTGTGTAACTGATTGAAAGGCGTCCGGTATTTCTCCAGTTAAATGATTGTCGTTAAGAGACCTGAAAGTAGATAATTTGATCTCCTTGAGATAAACTTGCACAAAATTTGAAGTCAGCTATTAGTAGACAATAACATAAAAATTGGAAAAGCAACAAACTCACATGTCCGTCAGTTCAGTCAATGTAGATAAAGAAGCTGGAATACTTCCAGTGAACTGGTTATCTGAAAGGAACCTGCAAAAGTAAAGGCCATTATGTCTTTTTACACAATTTTATGGTAAGAGATAACATGACTGCATGAGACAGGTTGGTATCACATACAAGTTTTGCAGGGTGACTGGCAAACTAGATGGTATACTTCCCCCAATGTGGTTGTTGCTTAGATCTCTGCCCCCAAAAAAAAACAAAAAAAAAAAGTTGCAAATAGTCATGATGATGCAGAAGAAACATAGATAAAAGGATGCTGCAGTGAGATTCATGAACTCAGGAAATGGGAATGCATACAGACACATACAAGCGGACATGCACATGCATACACACATTCAGATAGGGATAGATCATAAATGGACAGACATTCAGACAGAAAAACACAGAAAGCAAGCCAGCATGAGAGGAGGAGAGAGAAAGCACTACTTACATTACACTGATGGACATAAATGTTCCCAAGCTATCACCCAATTCTCCTCCCAAATTTGCACCATTCAAAACTCTTTCAAACATAATAAGAGAACTGATAAATAACCATGTTGAGTGTTATCAGTCAATATGAAGAATCAAGAAGAAGGGATACCATACATTCTCTGTATGACTGAACCATTACATTGAACGCCCTGCCATGCTTGTCCACAAGGATCTCCCCCACTAGGAACCCACCCAGGGAGAACAGGGGAGCCTAGTGCGGCATGTAAGTCATTGATAGCAGCCACTGATACAAACAAAATTTTAGAAGTCGCACAGTCCACACATTTAAACACAGACAAACAATTCAGTAGCAGGTGTTCCGGCTTTAAATTTCAATAAAGGTCAGTAGACATAGTAGTAAAGCAGAGTCTTCAACTATCATCGAGGCTAAAAAAGGAGAAAACAGAAAAAGACGAAAAAAAAAAAAGGGCAATATGAGGTAACAACAGTTGAGTTAACAGGGAATCTAGACTCCATTCTCACTCAATCTATCACATTAGACAAAATATAAAAAATGCTGGCACGGAAAAGGGAGAAAAGCCTTACCATCAGTCGGATTAGTGTCTCCACGCGAAAACTGCACTGTGCATATCAATATATATCCCAATAAGACTTGTCCATAGATCTTCGCTCTCTTGCCCTCCAAAGCGGATCTCTTCCCACCCATTGATCCCCAGCTCAACCTTAATCTTCACTTCACTGCTATCTGACTTCAATGTTATCCGATGAAGGGAATCACCAAAACATCCTCCCAACTGAAGCCAAAAGTTGTATCCAATAACAAGGCAATGACTCTGAAAATCTAGCCGACCAAATTGCAAGACACATAGGCAATTAGGCCAAAAATTAAAACAATCCATAAGTCCAAACCATTAAAACAAATACACGTAAGCATTATATGTGACCATGAGGAGGGAATCTGGAAAACGAAGTCAAGTATTAGAGGAAGTGAAGAGCTGAAGAAACGTGGCAAATGCTGAAAAATATAGATAAAGATTGACCGGGGAATGAACTTGACCGGACTCAGTGAAAGCAGGAATGGTAAACTTAATGGCTAAGATTCAAATAAATTTAGTGATGAAGTTGGGAACGTGAGCATGAATTGCATCACCTAAGAAATTTAAACATATTAAAAGTAATTGAAAATTGATTAAAACCCTAACCTTTGTAAAAGGCTGGTGAAATAAGGAAAAGGCAATGCAAATGTATAAAGGTACACTAATGGAGGCTCTTGAAGCGTACACACTCTCTTCCTGTGTCTGTCTGGGCACAAAAGAAAGGAACCGGTCATGCATATCAACTTTGCAGAGACATTTTATAATGGCAAAATAAAAAGTACCGTGTCCACGCTCCTTCGTCGACGCGTGCAGTTTCTCTGCCACGCTTCAATTCATTTTTTCTTTGCTTCAGAGAGCATTCCCTTTTTAGACAGAAATGACATAGTTCTTAATTCTTATCCCATTTGAAAAAACAAATTAAACAATTAATTATCTTTTTTCCAATAATAATAACCCAATTATTAACTAAGAATCATGATACTGTTGATTAACTTAAATCCTCCAGTTTCGGTGGGGAGTGATCTTCACGCGCTGCGGCTGTTGGTGATGCTAGTATCAATTGCCATATTCTCTAATATCAAAAACTGTAAATGTCTAAGAGCCGTCAGATTCTTGAGCTTCCACTTTCCAGTTAGGTAAATTTGAAGTTAAAGCTTGCAGAATTTATGTTTGGTTTGGACGCAAACACTATAAATGACACAAAGTTCTCTTTTTGTTACTGTAAAATGTATTATATCTGAAAGCGAGAAAGAAGAAAAGGGAATAAGGTAAGAATCAAAATTAACATATTCTAAAATCTGAAACTAGTATTATTGAAACTATTACTTCATTGACCAAGCTATATTATTTTTATGGTGTGGTAGCTGTCGTGGAAGGGAGGATATCTAGACAGAGATAGACAATAATTAGACGTACTGATATACACTAGCTGTTTCCTTCTTCAGTTGCTCACATGGTGGGTAATTATTAGTATATGAAATGGTGGAACCCTGGCAAGCTTTGTCCATGACCCACCATGGCCACTTGACCACCACCACCTTTTGAATACGTCGTCGTTAAGCAGGGCGTCCGAAAGAAACAGACAAATGAATTAACATCAAACTCTAATTACTTCGGCTTTTCTTTTGCTGCCTCCACCTCCAACTTTATCTTTTATTGCTTCGCCCGACAGTTTTGCCTTCTGCGTACTGTGAATATATAAATATTTCAAAAAACTTGATAATATTTATCAATAAAATATTTTTATTTTAATTTAAAATTGATTAATTTTAATAGGTAAAACTTTTATGTTTTTCTAATATATTTTATTCCAAAAAAGCATTGGCATGCGCACATATTGCCCACCGCATAGTGGTTATTACAAAAATGACAGTATGTGTCATGTACGGTTTCTGTCACAGTGCCAGCACCCTCCAACGGTCCCAAGCCTCGTCTTGTATTATTGAATCGCAAATTGTACCAGACGTCTACCTATAGCCTTTTTTTATAGCTCTTCACTACTCAACCTCATACAAATTGTTACACTGCATGTGAGACATTTTTTTTAATAATTACTTCACTTTTATATCCTCATAAATATTCGACACTGCCCTTGAATTTAGTACATATCATACAGCATAATCGGTAATTACTATTGTAGAGTTATTTGGAGACTATTCTTCCTTAATCCCACCTAGTAGTTTTAAATTATTTAGAATTTAAATATAATTTATCTATTTTATAATTATTTTTTAACATTTCTTTATATAATTTAATAATAAAAATATAACGATCTGTATGTAAATACAATCTTTAAAACAAATTATGGTTAAAAAATTAAACAGACAAAAAAAAAAAGGGTATCCTTGGATCTTGGGTACATGTGCCAAAATTATGCACTTAACTGTCAAAAAAATGGCACCGTTATGAGATCTTTTCTTAGAATTTGAATTAAGTAATTTCACTTAATTTTCATTTTTAATTGTTTCTTGTTCACATTATTATCTTATTATGTTTCTGCAGAAGAATGTCAATAAATCTCACCATTTTAAATATTCAATTCAAAGAGTTTTCTTTTGGACAGTGTTCAAAGTGTACGAAAAAATGTTCCCAGGACAAAGTGTGAACACGTTTGAACTTGAAGGCACGTAGGGCCCCCACGTGAGGGTAGCTTTGAAGTTAGAAGCTTGCTAAAGCTGTATGGCATATCCCTCAATGGGAACTGAAGAATACTTCGATTGAAAATTATTAAACAAGCATTTCACTTTTTCACTCAATGAAAATTTGTAATAATGCTCCAAACGAATTTTGACGATAATAAGTTGATTCAAATTTAAAACTATAATACTAACAGTCACCATAAAAAAAAATTATAATTATCACAATACGAGCAGCTATTGTCTTATAAGTAGGGTATTCATCGATAAATTTAGATTAATTCAATTAAAATTATTAAACAAACTCACTTTAGTCAAATTTTAATCAATTTAGAGAGAATCAAATGCTTAATTTTTTGAAAAAAATATTGCAGTCATTATAAAATTTAAAATTTTACATATATCGAATCTTAACCATTAAAGAAAATATCTTAAATAAAAGAATTCTATAAAAAATACTCATATAAAATATAGGGGACTCAAAATGACCTAATTAATTGACAAATTAATGATAAAAGTACAATAACAACAAAAAAAGCCTCTTTCCACGAGATGGATGATTGTATGAATCGAGTATGTTTTTTCTTTTATATATCTCCCTCTTTTTTTAGTTATTATCATCCAATACTAAAAAATATATAGAATTATTGTATGAAAAATGATCTTATAAAGTACTTTATTGGTAAAGTTCCTAAAAAAAAAAAGCAAAAAATTAATAGAGAAATAAATAGAAGACTCATTAAATAAATTAAAGTCTATTTTTTTATCTCTCATTTTATAAATTTTGCCTCTCTCTGTTATTTTAAAAGATTTAAATTTAACAAATATATACAAATCACTATATATAAAAATATTTAATATTATTAACATAGAATCATTTTGATTTAATGGTAAAAATATCTAGCAAACCACTTGATTTAATCAAAGATGTGAAAATTGTATCAAATTTCAATGATTTTTTTTTAGGGTTATAATAAGCACAACAATTTGGGCCAAGTCAAAAAAACCGAGCCGGGTTAAAAGAGAAAATGAAGAAAATAATGTCAAGCAGGGCCAAGTCTCGAGTTCAAATATTTTTCTTTATGAAAATGGCACGGCCCAATTTTAAGATATTTTTATATATTTGAGATTTATACAGATTTATTATATATATGAGTGTAGCTTTATATATTGAAGACTTGTTTTAGCATTGATTTATTGTTTTAATAATTAGTTACGATAAATCTTTACTTTAAAAAAGTAAACATAATATTTGTAATTTTTTTAAAAAAGTATAATTAACCCGACTTAACTCAGTTAGACTCATCATACTAGATCTCTTTAAAATTAGGTTGTGTTTTGAGACTGTCCAAAACTTGCGTGTGGACACATGGATTATTTTTATTGAAACGGATTGGACCCATAATAGTCCATCCATTAATAGGCCTAAAGTACGCCAAGATCTGGGTGATCTTGAGCGATACTTGTACTCGAGGGGGTGCAGGTTACGTCAATTTCAGTTCATTGCATTTGCAGGTTTTATAATAATGTTATATGGTGAATTGGTGATCCCTCCTTTCCTTTTTTCATGTCATGACGGTTTTCATTTTGGGTGTTTACTCTTTACCGTTTACTTAATATAAAAGATTTCAACTTATGGCCTGTTTGTCATAGATATTTAAACTAGTGTCCGCAGGTGGTTAATTCACAACATTGCAAATCCTCAGATTTTTAAGTATCTTCATTTCATTGATAAGATTAGTCAGATTTACTTTTCTAATTTTCTTTTTAAGTGACCAAAAAAAAACTAATCATGTGGGAAGTATTTTAAAATAATAAATTAACTTATATATATATATATATATACATATATATCTTGCACAAATCATTGGAAGAACCAGTGAAAGAACATACATTCATGAATTCGGGCTGGCATAAGTTTGTTGTGGAGTGGGAAATCTTAAACAATTAGACTTTGGAGACCCCTCTTCTACCTTGTAACCTTAATTGGAGAAACAGAGGCAAGAAGAGAACCTAGACAAGAGGATGTCAAAGAAATTAACTAGATTCAATTTTTGTGGATGTACAGAACAGTAGAATGTATCTACACTCATGATTCATACAGCCCTATCATTCTACTAAATTTTGGCAACTAGCATACTTGGGTGGCATTCCATATGTGATGATGACCATACGAGTATTATAATCAAGGCACTTTTATCTCTGAATTATTGTCACATTTGAAAACTTAGTACAAGCTGTTTTTAATTCTATTATGATTAATCGTATGTGTTGTATGTTATAGGGCTTTCCACATGTGGCATCTAGCCACACGGTGAGTTCATCATATGAGGCAGATGAATTCCATATTAAGTCCATGACAGAATCAGATCGGCAGGGCTGCATCTTCTGCCTCTTTGATGAATTGAGGCAGATGAATTCCATATTAAGTCCATGTAATATATGTAGGAAGGAGCTCAAACTAAATAGAAGCTGTTGATGCGATCATGCCACAGCATGTAATATTGCTAATAAAATGATACAAATGAATCTAAATTGATGTCAATCTGGTTGAAGTGTTGTGCTACCTCAGACTAGTTTAGTAGCTGATATACCAACTCATCCCAACGGCATTGCAATTTTAAACCAATGTCGTACGAGGTGCATCAATATCTTCTGCCGGCACAAAGGTACTGAACTGAAGAAGCCATATTTAGTGTTATTGTTGCAATCATCAACAAGGTGGTAGAGCTGTGAGTATGAGAGTAAGCTTTTCTCGGTTATGCCAGCCTGGTAAGTGTCTGTCTTTCAACATCCCTTCATCATTGGCGCTGAAATTTTTGAAAGCTACATTCTTTAAGAACTTGAAATTTTGAGAAAAATTTTAGATACATATACTATATTATTTTATTTATATATTAACCGATAAAATTTAATAATTTTTTTATTTTATATATTATGTATGTCACTCATACTATAAAAATTATGAAATTATGAAAACTCCAGTGGTCCATTTGTACTGTGAGCGCTAGAGGTTATCTCCTGGGCCATCGTGCATAATGCTATGTTAGATAAGGCAAATCTTAGTGGAGTTCGATCTTGAGTTCTTGACTGTGGATCATAAATGAACTATTAAGTATCAGTGCGGGTTAGATTCTGTTCTTGATTTTCGTGTGGTCTACAACTTCACAGAATCTATTATAAGTATGATAATTTTATTTTTAAAATATATGATTATTATAATTAGTTTGTTAATGCATGTTATTATGTTTAATGTCATTTTGTTATATTTAACATGAACGTGGTAGCTTTATGCATGGGAAAAATTCAAAAGGCTTATATCTTTCTTTCTCTCTCTTTTGTGAAGTAAGTTGCTTTACAATGACCTTGACAGCCTTGTCCAACATGGTTTACTTTATTTTTCCTTTTCACCAGAAAATTTTCAGAAAGTTTGTAACGGGAAAGAAATGACGAGGCCGATTATTTTTGAATTGCAAAATTGGCGACCACATGAGGAACGACACACCAGTCTCCATCACTATTTGGGTTCATCCTATGATTTGTTCATGTTCGAATAGGATTATTGAATTTGAATTCTTCACGAGTGCATGGGATTCAAATCACTTAAAAAGTCAAACGATATTTCCTTTTCATACACTCAGCTTCCAAACGGGGTATTAATGTTTTATTTATAGATGAGGTTCTATATATGACAAACTTAATTGTTTCTTTTAAGTAATTAAACTGTTATTTGATTATGTGAATTAAGTAAAACAGTTTAAATTTAATTCTTTATATTACATTACATGTTTCATTTTTTTCTTCTGAATAACAATTCAAATTGAATATACTTCTCTACTATTAAACACGATTATTCTATTTCTGCTTAATTATTATAATGAACTCAGTGGTTTCGCATTATCACTCATGTCAACAAATTAAACTAAATAATTGCAACCAACAAAAATGCGAGACAACTATTAAAACAAGAGTTTTAATTTGGAATCTTTTGTACACTAAGATTATGATTTTTTTTTTTTTTAAATCTCATACTTTTAATCATGTCCTTCTATTTCTATTTTATTTAAGACATAGTGACTAGTGTTTATTATACATTAATTAGATTTACATTATCGTATATGATAATTTATGTTAAATATTATTTATATATTATTATATTATATATTATTTTTATTATTATTTTTATTATTTAATTTTAATAAATCTTCTTTTGAGTGAGCTTCTACTCGAAAGAACACTTGCAATGAAAAATTAAGAAAAATAAAAATCTTTAAAAGAATTTTTTATGATCAAGTTAATTTTTTTTAAAAAGTAATATTATTTACTAAAGTTACGAGAGTCACCCTTTATTATAGGTGAATTTACAAAAGGTGCATTGATTGACACAAGAAAATAATAATTTTGTACAGAAGTAGTTAGTAGATAAATGTGTGACAATTCTAATAAAATAAATAATTATTCAATGATAATGTTGTCTAATTGACCAATGAAACAAGACAACTTACTTTATTATCACCATGAAGAGTAAGATCAATTGTTTAAATATAAAATAAAATTTGGATAAATATTTCTATATACTTACCGTTAAATTTTTAAATAAAATCATTACATGAAAGTAATATAAAGGGCGTCATCATTTTGTGTTAAAATATAAAAAGTATCCATATACCATTATTTTATAAGGTAACCTAACCTAATACTAGGCAGTAAGCACTAAACGGTACCAAATTTGGGCTTAAATATTCCTAAAAAAATCTGTAACATATTGGCTTAGGGCTCAGGCTCACTTTGCCTACTTATTTCTCACCTAGTCATTCTCTCCCCCAGAGGACAGAGGCTCAGACCCTTTTCTCACTTCCCAAGGAATTCACATTTTCATAGCCGTTATATACCTAAAGGCTAAAGCTTTCACACCCAGGCCAGCCATGCAGTCTCCAACACACACTTTCTGCCAATACACCACCGCCTTCGCCTTCGCCTTCGTCTAAGATTCATCATTCTCATTCAACAGTTCAACCCCATTTGGTGCAAATGGGTTGCTGCATTAGCATCGCAGAAACCCCAAAACAACATCCAAATGGCCCAAAAAACCAGCAGAGATCCAATGCGATTGTGACCCTTGAAGTAGACAGATCCCCACCACCAGTTGAAGAGGAAACTGTGAAAGAGGTTCTATCGGAGACACCCATTTCCAAACCTCAACTTCCATTTTTAAAGGGGGACACAGACACAAAAACCCATTTGCCCATTCTGCAAACCCAAGCTCAAAGTTTCCAATTGAAGGACCTGGGAGAGGTTATTTCCAGATCTCAAGTTCCGTTTTCGGTCCAAGAGGGAAAAGCCCAAATGCCCATCATACAGTCTCAAGCTGAGAAATTCGAATCCAAGGAGGTCTCTGAGGTGTCCCAGCTTTCAGAAATTTGCAGCGTGACCGAGAGCTTCTCCACCACCACCACAGCCACCCTTGGAGAAAAGAGAGAAGACGAAGCAACCAGTAAAATAAGCAGCAGAGAGGCGCCAAGTCAGAGGAATCGGTCTCCGTCGTCCAATGCACCCCGGAAGCGTCCTTACACCGTCGATAGTACCGGTGCGAGAGAACGGAGGTCCAAATCTCCGGCGAGAAGAGCAGAGCCTTCGCCGGAGAAGAAGAGTCAGGGTTGTTCAAGGTCGATTCGTGGGCGGGAATCTGGTCAGGTGACGACTAGAAAGCTTAGCGTGGGGTCCGCCGGACTCCGCCGCGACCCCAGCGAGAGCTCCGGACGGCGATCGAGGTCACCGTCTACTAGGATGAGCCAGAGCAAGTTAAGTGCCGGTGGTAGGAGTCAGCTTAAGCCAGCAGGAGGAGCCGGTACGCAGTTGCCGCCGCCGGCGGCGGCTAAGGTTGTTGAGAATCAGAATGATGGGAGTGAGAAAGTGGAGGACATAAACGACGGCGTGCCCCGAGAGTCCCTTGAGAACCCACATGTTTCTATGGAATGCTTTATTTTTCTGTAGATTTTGGAAGCACTTATTTCGAGCTTTTCTTTGATTTCACATGGCCTGCTCTCTTTCAATGTTCATTTTCTGATTTTCATAACATCTTAGGTATTTGAGTTGCTTTTGTAAATATCCCTGTGACTGTAAATTTTTCTTGAGGGGAAGTCAGTCTGTGTTGGGGAATCACAACCTTGAATTCAAAAGGATTGTCTCTTTTACTGTTTTTGAGTGCTTGCTTTATTTTCTTGCGAGGAACTGCAACTTTCTGCTCTTAAAAGCACAGAAGATTCAAATGTTAAGTTTTTAACTCTTTACTTGATAGAACAGGGAGTGATAAATTTTTTAAAAATAAATTATATATTTATAAGATTAATTTGGAGAGAAGATAGTTGAGGCAATGTCTTTTCACACATAAAGGAGTAAATTTCATCTTTACCTCTCTTCATTGTTAAGATAGTGATTGTGTCTAGGGATATGGAAAAGGCAAGTGGAAAATTGGAAACGGACCTCGAAATTGGGTATGTTGTTTTCTTTATGGGGGATGGGTAAGACAAGTGAGGAGAATTCTATGATTTCTTGGTGTTGCTGCGAATTTGTCTTCGATTTGTAGCAAATGTCTTTTGCTAGTGTGACTAGAAACTGTAAAACACGACACCCATGTGAGGACGAAAATAGGGGACAAACTTCCCTAGCCATAAAAATTGTGCAACACACTCAAGAATTTTTCCGTTGACATAGGTTAATGTTCACTGTTCATTTCATTGTTTTATTGATTATTAATTTGTGTATTTTTCTTTTTCTAAAACATAATTACCCTGTTATACTTAACTGGTTCCCCGAAGTGCATAGCAGAATTCACAACAAAAACAGTTGGAAGCTTGAAAATTTTATGTTCAATTAGAACAAATCAACAGTAGTTGAATTTAGTACAAGAACTTAGTTTTTCATAATGTAAGAAATTAAAATTTGAATATAGTTAAGAAAAATATCACATTTAATGTCTAATGATATATTGAGCAGAATTATTCCTAATAAAAAATGATATCATGAGAAACAAAAATAAAAAAAACTAGAATGAAACAATTGGGTAAAGAGGGTTCCTTCAGCCATTGTGTATGAAAAAGGAAGTCAATCTGCAGTTTCCTTCATATACAACAAGTGCATGAAAGATTCATAACCCAAAAACTATATATAGCTGTTAATTATGATTACAACTTCTTTTACTTGATTATAGCAGCAATAGATGAGGAACTTTACAAATTGCTGAATGATATGAGCCTGACTGCTTGCATGCATATTGCCACAGATCAAAAGGATGAGCCCTCCTTGTATTTGTAGTTACTAATTAGAATATTATAGGCAGCCATCGATTGATGTGAAGCATGGGTTATTATGATGATGGAGAGGCCATGAGATGAGCTCAGGGGGACATGTTGTAGGAGCAGGATGTGCAATGAATGTAGGAATTTGCTCTCCAGGCATCAACACTAAAACACCTCTCCCATAATTTGTTATCTAACATCAAAAGTACAAACACGTTAATGAGCATCAGGAAAAAATAGAGCATTAATTTCTGTCATTCATCCATCATTCAAATAAAAGATGAACGGTCCAGAGACTGGTGTCTAAATTTTGTGAAAATAAGAGGAATGAGTTAGTGTAAGTGTTCCTTAGAAAAGACAATTCTCCCCTGTTGTAGGAGCTGTCATATGTGGCAACTTATCATTCATTCAACCATTTTTTCCAAAACTATAGCTGCAAAAACAAAGAAGCTGAAGATTATTGAATCTGACAGCATGTATATACAAGCGGTAGTTTTTAGAAATAAGTTTAGGGAGAATTTAGATTCTGGATGTTTGGAGCCTAAAACCACCAAATTAAAGCTGTTGCAGGACAGATTTTTACTTTTGCAGATAAAATTACCATTCATGATAAGGATTGACAAAGCTGAAACTACTATATCCATATGGTAAGTCATGCTCATGGTAAATTTGGCTATTAGAGCAAATTTAGTATACTAGGAAAGCGAAGGATAAGTCAGAATTTGGCTGTCACAGCAAGGAGTAAATAAAAGAGCAGGAAGGGAGATAGAGACAGAAGTCACCTTAGGAGATGAATGCAAGAACTTTCCACCAAACAGAATTTGATCTTCAAGATCAATTGGAATTGTTGGAGCATCAGATTTAGGTGCTGATCTTTGCCTAAGAAACCTCTCAAAGATAGCCAGAAGAAGAAACATTGAAATGAGAATGACAGTGGCCACGAACCCAAAAGAAACAGCATTCACAGAGTCATCAAAATGCCTCCAATGCTCTTCTTGTCTATGGGAATTCAAAGGTGCCACCATGGGAGCTAGCCCCATGTCCCACCTCCTTTCACCACCCATTCAACCCTGAAATCAAGAAATTGCAGGTCAGAGAGAGAGAGGACAAAATAATGGTGAGAGAGACAGCACAAGGACGAAGAAAATGAGGAGGTTTATTTAGTTGAAGTGGCAGAATATAACCAGACTACAGGTAACAGAACAGTAATCAATGTGACACGAATATAAGACTTCCATGAACTGCTTCGAATAATGGAGCTGAATTCAAAATAGTGAATGCTACTGTGACTGTGAGTTCACGTGCTGTTGTAGGCTTGACCATCTATGAGGATTGACGTGGTGGCTTTGGGAACTCTATTACTCACATGATGTGTATGTGTGCCCAGGATTTTACGGGCCAAGGGTGCCCACCAAGGGGTGCCCACCCTTCAAGGGACCTGACCTCCACAACGTTGCATGCAAATGCAATACTTGGCTGCCTCATTCTTACCTTTTTGTCGTGTCAAGTGACAAATCTTTAGATTAATCATCTAACTGCAAAAAAGTCATAGCATGGTAAATTTTTGGAGTCTGTTAGATTAGACAAACCAAGTCAATTCATGAGTCAATAGCCCTAAGAGCATCGCATATGTTCTCTGTCAGTTTTTAGTGACAGTTTGCGAGGATTTATATAATCCCGAAAAAAGGCAAGTTTCCCAGAGTAATGGTTATAATGGAAGAAAGACGGATGTATACTATGATACAATAATAAAAATAAGAATAAATTACATTAATTTTTTTAATTTAATTGTGAAAAATTATATTTGATAGTAGGTATTACTTTTGTTTTAAAAATTAATACATTTCACACCCATGAGATAACATTTTATATTATTGTATATTTGTATGTGTTCATTTCAAATAATAAACTTATTTAATTATATTTATTATTACATACAAAAATTTGTTAAAAATTAGTAGCAATTTAATTGTATTTACTATTATATTAAAAATAAAATTACAATTTTATTCTATACATAACCTTATTGCTTTGACAAAAAATAAATTAAAAAGAAGATAAGTATAATTTTGTAAATTAAAAAGATATTAATTAGTATAATTTATTCAAAACTCAAAACAGATAATGTCATTGTAAAGTTGACAAAATTTTGCTCAGATTTCTTTTCATCAGCAACAAATTGATCATGATCCAACAATCTCATAATGTATTTATTTATCATTTTAACTTTTGAATGGACACATATATAATCAAACAATTCCTCTGGCTTTTTTGGATTCTGGGCCCTATAAAAACTTAAATGTGAAGGCCCAAATGCAGGTGGCCCTAAGCTTCTTGATTTATGGGTATATTCTCTTGGCAAGAAACTATACAAAATAATAGAAAACGAACCCTTGACTCTTTGTGTGGCAACGAGCAGCCAGTTAGCTACAGATTCACATCTTTTAAATTGTGTATCTTGTAAAACGTGTAAATTGTATATATTTTTGTACATTAACACCTTAGTAGGTTAATGTACAAAATAAATTATTATTTTACACATTTATTTATAGATTAATATATAAAACAATACCCTTCACTCGATGTTTATTTAAAAAATTTCACTCTAAGCTCCCTGTCTACCAAGAAGTTAGTTACTACTTCTTTTGTTATTCATTTCAAAATATCCCATAATGTGTACAACTCCAAAACAAACAGCTTACAGGTTTTTTTTTGAGCTAGCCTCATGTAGCAATAGGTTAATTATGTGAAAAAGAAGCCAATGGACTTAATTTATTTTTTTTTTCGCAAATATGAGATTGCTTTAAAGAAATAAACACTAGCAGTGCAAACATAAACAGAAACGAAATACAAAGAACAACCAAAAGACCTATTCCTATTTTGCTTGCACATGCATTTCCTTCTCTATGGTATGTACGATGACGACTTGAGTGAACTTTTGTTGGAATAACCGACATTATTCAATATTAGCTAGAACCAACAATTCTTTTAAGATAGAGATAATTAGGATGTTAAGGTTCAATCCTTACCTAACCGCAGATTTTACTCACAAAGCTAAGTTAAGAGTCTTTTTTAGAATTAAGTTTATATACACTTCTTTATAATTTTGTTATTAAATGCTTGAATAAAAGATGTAAAAATTAAAAAAAAATTCAATTAATAACAATAACGTATCCGCAGTTAAAAAAATATAATGTTTAAAATAAATCTGAATGAAGGATTTTATCTACACTTTTTATTGTATTTATATTATAGTATAAAATAAAAATTTTTTATACATATATACATGATTCCTCGAACAATAAAATTATTCTTTATCAGCAGTTACATAAAAAATAATAAAAAATTAAAAAAGTATTTGCCCCACGTTTTTGTATTGGACCAATGGCCATCACACATCGCTATCGATACACCTTATCTGTGATCTGTCCCTTCTCATATTCAAACGAAATCTTGACAAATTTTTCACAATCACTAAAATGCAAAAACACTCTTTTGACTTACAGGTTATATATAAATTTTTTAAATTTTGTGAAAAAAAATTATGAACTTTGTCCCTTCTCATATTCAAACATGACCCATTTAAATAAATATTCATACGTTGTTCCAAAAATAAAACACAAATATTCGGATTTCAGATGGATCATGAAATTGTATTGTAATGCTTGCAAGTTGCAATGTTGAGGGAAGAAGCAGGGTTTGGTGGGAGGTGGGGATATATAATAAACAATATTGCAGAAATACTCTATCGACGGTGACTAATAAATATATCTGTACCATAAAGAAAAAGAAAGGTTGCTTTCTTATTCGTACCCTAATATCTGCTACTCCTTTTTCTGTTTCTTTTTTTAATTTAATTTTATTTAATTTTTAATTTAATATTTATAATTTAAAAAATTATATTTAATTCTTTGTAATTTTAAAAATATTTAATTTAATCTCTATTCTTAAACTTTCTTCATTATTTTGTTAAGTAATTTTATTAACGTAACTAATTATATATATATATATATATATACTTTCACACTATAAGTTTATTTGATTAAATTAGTTCATCCAATCTGTTCTATATTCATTGTATCACATATCACATAAATACATATATAAATTATTTTTACTTTATTATTAACATTTACTCATTTTGTTAATATCAGAGTATCAAAATCCATGTCAATAAAATTTAATAAAATATTTGAACAATGAAAAAGACTAAATTTAAAAAATATTTAAATTATAAATAATTGATTATATTTTAAAATTATAAAAATCAAATTAAAAATTAAATAAAATTATTATAAGCAAAAAATAATTCAATCTTTCTTTTTCTTTCTTGCCAAAGAACATGTACCTTTACAGCTAGGACTTGTGATGGGAACAGTTAATTATAGCTATATAAAGTATCATCATAATAGTTTTCATGTTAGTTAAATTAACGTTAATATAGTTATTTGTATCATCTAAAATTTATTCAATTTAAACAAAGTCCTCCGAATATATATTTATCGGACTAAATTGCATTAAAAAAAATTTATATACTTTATTTTAATTAAAAAATTTAATAATAAAAATATAAATAATTGTATATAAATTTAGTCAATTGCTTTATGCCATGACCATGTAATCGTTTATAGGGTTATTCTTTACAAGCCAAATCATTGACAACAATAAGCAAATTTTTTCTTTTTTGACACAACGGTAGTTATTAGTTAAATTAAAATATTAGAACTAACATGCTAAATAATTTTAAAACTAAATTAAAATTTTTCATTATTTTCATTTCTTTTAAAATTTTAAAATTAATTTATTAAATTTGAAATATATAAATGTTTTATCCCTATTTTACCTCATAAGTCTATGTCTAATCTATTTGTGCTCATATTTATTATCTCTATTAATTATTCTATGATTTTAGCTCATAATTTTGTCTCTAAGGATTTTGAAACTAGACAATGAATGAAATTAATAGTCACATAAAATGTTATTTCAATATAGATAGTGTAACTTGCAATTAAGATTGTAGTAAGGAATTGAATATATCTTTAATATTATGATGACTTAAATTATGTTCTGAATTAAAGGATTAACTTATTATATGGAAGTATTTTATAATTTAAATACTATATTATATTATATTATCAATTTCCATGTCAAAACTTAGCATATATAAGTACATAATGATTCACAGCACATATGAAACTCATGGAATAAAATATACTACAGAAATAATGTTAGGGTTTGGGAATAAAGAGAGAAAGGGGAAAAAAGTAAATATATAATTTTCTTCCCTTTTCTTTCTCTCTCATCTATTCTTCTCAATCCAAACATATATTTAAAGAACTAAAATTAATTTGATTTTAACCTAATTTTAAAAGACCACATGCAGAGATGATAATAATAATAATATATATTTTAAAGATCAATACATATATGTAGGGCTTAATATACAAAAAATGTTAATTTTCATTTCTAAGTTTTTAAAATTTTTTATGTAAAGTAAAAATTTTGTTCATATTTATTTTTAAGTCGAATGATGTGATTGAATGATTTATTTTCTTAAAAAATTATAAAAATAAAATTAATTATTATATAAAAATGTTAAAAACATCTTATAGATTCTGTTTTCAACTTATTTGTAAAAATATTTTTTATTAAAATTTACCAAATACATTCTCATCACATTTTGTGTTTTCAGTCAAAATGATAAGGGAAAACAACAAAAAGTAAGCACACCCATTTCCCCCAAGGATTATATTCCAAAACTGCATTAATTAACTATTGTAGGTAGCGTTAGATTAGTTAATTAAACAAAGCGCATGTTTGAATGAATAGGAGTGACGTACGTAGGTACCCACTACCCAGCAAATAAAGATGAAACATTGATGAAACTAATTAATTGATATCGATACGCATGCAGTTAATTAATTAATATGCATATATAAATATAAACTAGACATAAGCCGCACTTCGAAAGCTCTTAAGGGTGGAAGCAGTGAGAATCTTGAGGAGGCCCTTGTCATTAGTGCACCTTGGTGTCTTGAACTGGCTGAGTGCAGCTCCATTAGCAAGGAAATGATCGAGGATCTTCTTGAAGGTGCCTCTCTCCACAACGCAGAGCTGGAGGGGCCCTATGGAGTGTGTCTTTCGGGACACCACGTAGCCATGGTCAGCGAACGACAAGTCCATCTCCGTACAACATGTGTGAAGGATGTTGTCGTCTATCTGGCCCTTGATCTCCCAGAAGATGACGTAGTGTCCTGGTGGGGTTGATAAGTCCGCGTAGCTGGTGAAGTCCACTACCTCGGCTCCAGCCTTGGTCACAAGCTGAGACCCTCCTTCAACCACTAGCTGAAGGTCCTTCTCTGTGTTCTTGTCTATGTTTACTGTTAGAATCAGCTTCCTTCGGCATATGAAGTTCAGCTTTGGGGTCCCATTGTGAAACCCAGCCACTTCCACTACGTCCCCTAATCTGCATCTGTACAGTCCTGCAACTCATACACAATGTCAATATAGACTTGGGTCCTTCTTTTTATTTGAGATTAAGAAAAGATTATATTTTTATTGATTTTTATCAAAATGGGTAAACCAAGTGCATATGTGTGTTTTGAGAAGGATTAATGACTATTATGATTTGGAAACTGACAATTAGGGAATGCGAGTAATGTTCAGTCGTTATCGGACAAGACTGAGATGCCAGCTACATAACATCATGATGTGGACACCCCGTGGGTTATGGCCACACAAACTAAATCAAATCGTGACCAACAAGAAGTAAGCTGTTTGCACCCATTATTGGTAAGCTTTTCAATCATTTATCGTTGAGGCTAACTATGAGAAACAAATCCTTCGGCTTACACCGTATTTCTTAACTATTCAGATTCAATACTCTCTCTCAGTCTGAATCAACCATCTTCCTTTTCCCCAACCCATCTTCAACACCAGCCTTTATATATATAATCATGTGACGATAATGGAGTCAAATTGGGCCCCACTTACTAACGGTTGGTATTCATTGACAAAATGAACAGGTGAAATGATCTTATATGCATTTGGGTTCTGAATTCTGATATACTCGAGCAAAAAAGAAGAAGAAATTTGTTAGAAGTAAATCAGACTCTTTGATATAATATATATATATATATATATATATATATATATATAGACACACACACGCAACAGAAAAAGAAAGGGTAATTACCAGTGAAAGTAGTGAGCACTATTTCATACTGTTGTCCAACCTTAACCTGGGACAGTGGGATTGGCAAATCTTCTATGAAATCATTGGACATTGAAGTGCAATCTTGATTCCGTCTGTGAAGGGGTATGAACTCGAAGTAAGAGAAAGTGGGTACTACAGCAAATGTTACATTCTCTGGAGGCAAACTAGGATCCACATTAACCCCAATCCAGCTCTCTGTTGACCCATAGTCAGCACTTACTAATGGCAATCCATCAGCGTAATGCCTTAGCTTTTTCAAATAAGGTTGCATAGACCCTGTCATTATGGAGTACACGTACTTCACATTTGGCCAAAGCTTTGGAATCACACCAAACCAATTCTTCTCCTCTAACTCCAAGCAAGCAGCTTCTAACTTGGAAGACAAGCATGGGTTTGGAGATACAAGACTCAAAACAGCCTTTCTCATCTTAGGCACTTTGATTCTTGAGTTCAAACCACCATCTCTAATGTCATTGCATATGTCTCTCCACGCCTCTTCTAAGCTGCGAAAGGCTTGCACTATGCTGTACACAAAGGCTGAGGTGATAAACTCTACTTCATCACAGAAGAAGAGGCCAAGGAGGAGGTGGCAGTATGTGGATTGCTTATAGTCACCACCTGAAATAACATCATCAGGGCTGCAAGTGAATGACTTTGTTTTCTCCTGCTTGATTTTGAACTCTTGGCTTGCATAGTAGTGTGTTGTGGCGGTTCCCACCGTTAAGCCTCCTTTTGTTTGGGACTGTTTGCTGCTGTATATGAATTCAAGAATCCTACCTCCTTCCCTTGTGGGATAAACCCTTGATCTATAGGCTGCTGCTAGAGTGAAAATTTGAAGTGTAGTTTGAGCGCTATGGCGAGTAAAAGGTACAAACTTTTGCCCTCCACCTGTGGTTCCAGAACTGGAAAAACCACCAGCAAAATAAATACAGATTTTATCAGGAAAGTAAAGAGATCTTCCATACAAGGAAAGAAGTCAAAAGAGTGGCTTATGTGTGTGGTATTTCCCTTTAAGGTTAGTATGTTATATTTACATATATATATAGAGAGAGAGAGAGAGCACATCACTACATCTATATGCCATGGTTGATTAAATTACTATCACTTGGGCTATTAGTTCATATCCTAAGACAACCATGAAAAAAGTATCATAGAAAATAAGAGAGAATAAAAAGAAGAGAACCTTATGTGGCCTGTATTCAATATTCTACATTCTATTTCCTTCCTACCAATATAATCCACATATATACCTTAAGGAAAGAGTGGTGATGGGTTGTTGAGTGAGTATAGGAGTTGTGTCCCCATCTACAATCCTCTGAATAAAGGGCTCAAAATCTTCATGCGAGGCAATGGGAACCACAGAAGTGAAAAGAGATTCCAATGCATATGCATCCATGTCAGCGATATTGTAATCCCCAAACCATCTCTTGAGATATTCCACCCCATGGTTCTGCTTCAGAATCTGGGATAGCATCTGGGTCTGAACAGGACCTGCCTTCTCTGTGACATCTTCAAACCACGTAATGATATCATACCCATCGTTGTTGCCATTGCCGTTGCCGTTGCCATTGCTGCTGCTGCCGCTGCTATTGTTATAGCTTAGAACTGCTTCCATGAAAGTGGTTTTGATGTTGAGGCCTCAGGAAGTGGTATGCCAAAAAATAATTATTTTGGTGGTGGGGGGGTATCTGTCTCTGTATATAACATACAGATAAGAACCAAGGGAGCCCACAAGCTTGAAAAATATCCTTCTATAGTAACAGTGCTTATTTACCTTGAGCTTTGTCCCCTTTTTCAAAAGTCTACGCTAGCCTAATATTGCAGAAGCTGATCCATGGAAAAATGGTACGATGGTGTATCGGCCACAAGAAATGGCATTATCATTTTAGAGAGAGAAAGAGAGAGAGAGAGACATAGATAGAGAGAGATTCTTTATTGTAAGGTTATGAGGGAGTCCTAATGGCAGGGACCAAAACCACCTGTCATGACAGGTGAACAATTTCCCTCCAATTTATAATTGTGAGCCACCGTTTGAAAATGAGACCTACTCAATTTGTCAATCATTTTATTTCTTCTCTCTCGCGAATCAGGATATTCTTTCCTGCTCGGACATTTTAGACCGTCCACCATCATTCACTCATTAATGCCCCTTTTAAATTCATTTTCAAAACTAAAAAATATGCCAGAACTAAGCAGATAGTGAAGAAAGAAAAAGAAAGAAATTAAGAAGCTGGTAAAGGATTCTTTAGTTGCATGCTTACAATACAAGGCTTCCAAACGTCATATTTGAAAATCAGTGAATTAAAATGGATCCAAGTTTATGCCTATTACGTACCGTCGCTATTATAAGTTACTTGTATCACAGAAAATATCGCTAATATTTATTAATTAGTGTCCAAAAAGCGTCTTCATCAGGTCTCTCTGGATCCTAAGCGATATTGGTCCATCCTTGTCATTTATCGTGAAGATACACAGTGGAGAACCATTCTCTTTCCATCAATGCTTTAAATTTTGTCTTTTTTTAATTTTAATTTTCTTTTTTTTTTCTCTAATAATTTTTTGAAAGATAAAAAAAAGGAAGAAACCCACGTTAATAAAGATTTTGGATAAATTAAGAATCAATTTTTTTTTATATCTCTCTCTTATTATAAAAAAAATTACCAATTTTCAATTACAAAAAATTTATACCGTTTTTTCTTATAGTACCACTGGTGCTACTGCTATTTTACATTTCGTTACTTGGTTGAATAATTAAAGTAAAACTCATGAATTTCATAACCTTTTTTGAGGGCATCATTGTGGGTCACTTCAGCTGGATTTTCATCATCTCGCTAAATATATATTGGACAAATTAAAAACCAATCCAGTGTAAAAATTGTTTATTTCTTCCATTTAGGCATCAACAGGGACGCTGCCGACTCAGTGGCTAATGTATTCATCTGTCTCGATCAATTACCATTCTTTTTTTTTTTTTTAGGGTTTGTAGTTTAAATGCATCGCTTTGATCATATAAATAAAAAAAATTAAAATCTAATTCAGATGCAACGAACAACTGAAAACATCACGCCATAGGATCAACAGGAGATCCAATTTGCTTATGTTTGGGTTCCAAACATTGTTGCACAAATTATAATCATTTCAAAGTTAAGGTTAAATTATTTTTTTAATTTTCATAATTTTATTTAATTTTTAATTAAATTTTTATGATTTAAAAATTTATAATTGAATTCTTATAATTTAAAAAAAATTTAAATTAATCCCTAAACTTAAATTTTTAACAATTTTTTTATTAAATTTTGATGATATTTTAATTATATTTATATATATTATCTTAATATTATAAATTTATTTAATTTAAGTTAATCTATTTATATTACATAACATAAATTATATTATATTTTATATGTTTAATTTATTTTTATATTATTTTTTTCTCCTATTTTAACATAAATCATTTTTAATGTATTATTTTTGTATATTTTAAGTTGATATACGTCATATATATATATATATAAAAGATTTATCTATCTCTCACTTTCAGTCAAAAAAAGAAAAGAAAAAGAGATGGATTTAACTTGTTACGTCCACTAAATACTTTGGTCATAGTTGACATGACATTATTCAGTTTAGTTTCTATTTCGTAGGACATCTTAGGTTATAAAAAGTAATAAATAGCTTTGTCTATAGCATTCCGCTTTTACTCATATTTCCTTGCACGTTCCATTGTAGATTATATATATATATATATATATTAATTAATGAAGCAGCTGATTGATTTCTACTGTATGCGCAGACAGCTATGCAAGTACTGCTCCTCTTATCCCCTCATTCGTTGCGTCCGGATCCTCTGTCTTATAGTCTGCTATATTTTTTAGCGGCGATTTTTTTCGTTGTTAATGTTTCTTGTAACAAATATTTTTGCTGCTATAGCTTTTATTAAATTAATTATTTAAACAAAAGTTATAGCAGCAGTATTATCCGTTGCAATAATATTGAAAAGCACTTTAGCAACTAAAAAAACCGCCGCTAAAAAAATGACAGACTCAAGGCAGAGGATCCAGAGTTTCATTGGTTTCTCACAACAAGCGACGGACCTCTTACCATTTAAAACGGTAAAGTTGAGTTGACTTTAGTTATGTTTGTGTTGGAGAGAAGGAGAGAAGAAATAGAAAATAAAATTATTATTTTAATATTTTTTATTTAATTTTAATGTAATTTTTTTTATATTATTTATTTTTATCAATTTAAATATATTTTTAAAAATATTTAAATTTAAAATTTTACTTCTCTTTCCTTTCGTTTTTTTAATTTAAACATACCCTTAATTATTTACAATATCCGACTCAATAAAATTATGTATCTATTTTATTTATTTTAAAAAATTATATTTTCTTTTTTTGATATTAAAAATATTAAATTACATTTAAATTTTTTTCGTCAAATAACCTTATGACTTAAATCAGCAATTAAATTTTTAAATTTTCACATTTTAACAAATAAAATATTTTATTTAATTAATTACTTACTATTGATTTATTTGGTATCACAGACTTTCCATATGGCTGGTAATTGAGGACATCTGCAGTGAAAAGTGTAATCCTGATGTACTTAGCTATTATAATAAAGTGGGAAGTCTAAAGTGGTAATTAAAGGAAGAAGTAATTATACTTTTGTTAAAATTATATTTTCTTTTCTTTTAGTTTAAAAAATTATACTTTCTTACCTTAAGAAATTATTTATTTGTTTGAGTAACTAGCAAAAAGAGTATCATTTTAGTATCATGTAATTTATTGCAACAGAAGATGATAATTAGATTCATTGGATAATCCAATGAGCGTGTGGGATAATCCAATAAATTACATGATGAATTAATTCTGATACAAAAATATAATTTAATTACATGATACTAAATTATAAAAAGAGTATCATTTTATATAATTCATTAAAAGCCAAACTCTCTCTCCCTCTTCTCTCTATTAAAAAAAATTCTTTTTAAAATTTAGTATGATGTAATAAAATGTTTTAAAATTTTTATTTATGATGGTGTGTATGATTACAAAATTTAATAACACGTGCTTAAAAATTTAAATCCACTGCTACTATCTACTCAAATAAATAAATAAATTTCATAAAAAAAAATACTTATACTTGATTGATATGAAAAAGTAAAAATTATATATTTTATTTTTATAGTACGAAAATATAAATATTGTTACGATTTATATTTTTATAAATAAAAAAATTAAAATAATAGAAGGAAGTAATAAATAATAAAAAAATAACATTGAAATGAAGAGGGAGTCACCTTGAGACCTTCATTTTTTGTTGAAAGAGGACAATTTAGTTATAAAAATAAGATGCATTGAAAATTTAATAAAAGTAAAGGTTTGAACAATTTTTTAATTAAAAAATAAAATTTTAGACCAAAGTATACTAACGGTTTACTTCTTAAAAGAGAGGAGTGTAATTTTTTAAATTAAAGAAAAGAAGAGTATACTTTTTGTATGAGAAGAATATAATTTACTCTAAATAAAATTAGTAAACTTAGGATAAAAATTAGATAGAATGATTCATTCGCTAGAATATAAAAGTTTAATTGGGGAACTAACTGTTGATTTAAAAATTTAAGAGATTAATTGTAAATAACTCAAAATTCAAAGGGGAATTTTGCATTTCTCTCTTAAAAAACTTACAAAAAAATTTACTCAATCATTGTATTTCTCCAAACAGTATCTGAATATGATGATTAAAACTATAAAATCATTTATTTATATTATTTGAAAAGGTAAACATAAAAAAATGAAACTATTAAACTTGAGCATTATTATCTAGGAATAACTTTTTTTTTGTTTAAATTAAGAATAAATGAAGAAACGATTTTAGTAGTATAGGAATGACCAGGACCACGCAATTCTATGATTTGTTGTTAATTAACATGAGAGTGTGTGGACAAAAGATTCCATATATATATATATATATATATATTGCGCTTGGGTCATCATGTTGCATGTATAAGTTCCAAGATTTTGTTGGGTTCTTCTGTTTAATCTTTATATTCCAACCTACACCATTCACAAGCGTTTGTGCTTTGCCTTTTGCTTATGTCGGCCTAATTAATTATTGCATCCCAACTTTTATCGCAATTCACAAACATGATCATGTTGTGTCACTTTCTTTCCTCCCCAAATTTCCAACCTCATCAATTATGCACTCAAATATGACTCTCCTTCTTCCATTCAACGTCCAGCCTATACTTCAATGGCTCCTCCCTCCTCCACACTAAATCAATAAATAACCCAGTTTCTTCAATTCCATGATGAATCTCAGAAACCTGAAGCATTTAATATATGAATAATGGTAGCTATATATGGCTAGAATTTTCTGTTTGATTTGATTTCTTTCTTGTTTGTAAATTATTTGTTATGGCTTCAAATATGGAGGAGAGACTATTGATTATTGAATTGAAGAATCGTGTGCTTGTTGTGGAGTAGTGTATGACACACATTGAAAGAGAAATCGGTGTGGGAAGTGGGCACAGCGATTTGCGAAGACTTTCATCCTGGAAAAGGACTAAACGCAGAGTGATATGTGCATACATGGACGATGACAACGTTTAGTGAGAGCTGAGAGGGACTAGTCATGATCAATAGGCTCAGCTTCAAGTGGATTTATAGCTTAGCTGGTAGGTAAAGCAATATTAATTAAAAAAAATAATTCCAATTGAACGCCATTAAAATTGAAAATCATTTGCTCCAAATTCCAATGCTTAATCTGCTCGTTGATGTATGATGCAAAGCGAAGGAAATCCTAGTAGGCATATAGCAGCAGTTAATGTGTTTTCAGACTGAATATTCATGCACATATATCCTAAAACATTATTCATATGTTTTACATCATACAGAATTGATGATATGAGATAGTATATGAGTTGTGAGATATTCAATCAAATACACTAATCTTTTAAAATAAGTACTACTATTCTCTAATCTGGTTGGGAATACGGGAGAGGCCGAGAACACCTGTAACTGGAATGCAAAAGAGATGAAGGACTCCCCAAAGCACCGACAAGCTAGTCAACAAAAAATACAGGAATGTAGGTTGTAGAGCTTTGAAAATGTTAAGAGCGATCTATTACCACGTGACAATCCCTCAATGGGGAGCTAATCCGGATATACCAAATACTATTGTATGTCATAATGAAATGCTAACTAACGTCCAGGGGTATATCAATGATTTCCTCCATCTCTTAACATAGCGGAATACCATTTCACAGTTTCTAGCAAATGACTAGACACACACAACCAAAACAAAAATTATCACAGATAATTTAGCTGCACATTATATGAAGACGGATATAATTTTTTATTTTTTGAAAGTACTTGTGCTTTATATATAGTTGTTTGAAAAAAAAAAAAAGGAAAAATGCTCCATGTTATGATAAGATAAGACTTGATAAATGGTTATTGATAAATAATATTGTAACGTATATGCCATATGTTTGCTTTTCAATCTAAATTTGGATGAAGGATGAGCATCGGTTTTATTCGATTAATTAAATTGATTATATTAGATAATAAAAAAATTATTTAATTAATTTAATCTTTTTAAAGCTAATGGATTCAATCTAAAATGACTTTGATTTTAATTAGATCAATCTAATTGATTTTTTATAAAATTTTTATAAATTATGAAAAAAATACAATTTGAATAATTTTTTTAATTTATTTTTTTTAGGATATTTAAATTTTAATTAATATATAAAATATAATAAATAAATAAAATATATAAAAATTTAATTGAATGGGTTTGATTCAATTCGATTCGAATGAAAATTAGAATCATTCAAAAATTGAAATCGAACCAATCAATTTTTAAAAAATTTTATCCAATTAAATAATTAATTTTAATCAAATCAATTTAAACCAATTCAATTAAATTTAATTTAGTTTGAATATACTCACCCCCTAATTTAGACTATAATAGTGAGTGCCTTATCAATATGAGGAAATTCTAAAAGGCGTTACCCCAAATTTAGAAGGATTATTAGGGTAAGGCTTTTAGTGTGATATCGTAATCCAGAGAACCTATGAATTGAAGCCATGTAAGGGAAGTTGTCACAGATTATTGGATACGTCAACGTTTATAATTGCAGTCCAACAAGGGAATACGTTTTTCTACGAGTACTACTTATGTGTCATGTCAAATGACCTAATAAGGAAAGAAGGAAACTGAATGAGTCGAGCTGTAATCCAAGCATGAACGTGCATTTTCTGAGAATGACCGTTGGCTCTTTTCCTATGTATGTTGTGTGTTGTATGGAGAAGAAGGAGAAGGCAGGCGTTTTGCCACGGTAGAGTGTAGTCTTGTGTTTTTTATGTTGTTCGGCCTTAGCCCCTTTGCTGAAAAATGCAATGGGCTGGGCTTAGGGCCCATTAGAGTCTCTCAGATCACTGTTCAATGTTCATTGGAGGATCTTCCCTGGAATTTCATTTCATTTTTTCTTACAAACAAAAAAAGAAGAATCTCTGATCTGCCTGGGTTCTCAGGCTGAAGCCTTCTGCAATTTGAAACAATGGCGAAGCTGGAAGAGCTACACCCAAGCACGACCAAAGTCAAGAAGAAGAAGAATCGGAATCATGGATCCACCGGATTCTTTGTGTTCGTTGATTACCTTTTCCTCTTGATATTCCTCGGATTCCTCTCCTTCGTCATCTTCAAGATGGTTGGCGTTTGATTTCTCAGAATACAGAAGCACATTATTTTGGAACCAGGTGCCCAGCAATTCCACCCACTTTAGTGTGTGCGTTTTCTTAAAATGAAGTTTTTTTTTTTTCAATTCCTGTGATGCACTTTAGAGGCAATAGATCTTATGCTTTGTATTTGGAAGATATATAATTTTGTTAACGATAGGAGATTAGCCATTAAATATTTTTCCTACTGAACCATGTAAAGGAAAATTTTCCATTAGAAGTATAGGTATTTTTAAGTTCGTGGAAGAATGATTTTGTCTCGTCCCCTTCCTCTTTCTCCTTATGAGTTTGTATAGTCCCCTTCCTCTTTCTCTCTGTGAGTTTTATGTATTTGTTCTGATCCTATTGCCACTTTATTGTCCTCAAAACGTTTTCTTTTGTGTTTCTTCCCTTTCTATTGGCAGGATACTCGTGTGACATATCTAGGCTTGCATGGTACATCTAAGCATGTAACTCTTGCATGTCGAGAAATTTTTACTGTCGTACAGATGTTAATTATTGTCTTTTATTTTGTCTTTCATCGTGTATCTTACAACGGATCAAATCCTCTTTGAGATATAACAAAATGATTTAATGCCATCCGTTTCTACTTTTTGATATATTAACATTCGCCTTGATTATGATGAAGATATATGACAGCTAAAATTTATATAATATTAGAAAGGGGAAATTGCCTGGGAAAAATACAGAGATCGGAACTGATGTGTTGATGGGAGAGTCATTTTTGTTTTTCCTGGACATGTCAATGGGAATACCTTTACTAAATAGTAAATACTGATATTTGTTCATTGGTCTGTCATTTTTAAGTCAAAAGACAACTTCGGATGAAATGCCTTTTCAAAGATGCTCAAAAATTAACTTCTGGAGATTTCATGTTCTTTCTTATCATTCTTATGAAATTTTTTCCAGTAAATTTGATGAGTTGATGTTATCTTTTGAGGAGGTCCGATCCAATTTGAGAATAGAATGTGTATGTCTTTTTTTTTTTTTTTTCTTGCTGGGGGGATTTCCAGCTGCTCGGTGTGATCCCTTGCCTGTTGATGGCACACCCACTATGCATTGATGTGCTGAACTTTTTTATTTCGTTACAATGTGAGACGCTGACGGAAGTAAATTGATTTATTCATGTCTAGCAAAGCTTTTGGTTTACAGGATATCGATTGGTTTATTGGAAGTGTAGAATTGAAGGTATCTCTCCTCTCTCATAGTTTTCCTTTGTCGAGGAATCAATCCATTGGAGAGATGGAACTAGAGTCCTTGGCCTGGCTAGCGGTGAATTCCTTTTCATTGTGCTACTTAAGAGAGCCCCGCCTCGGGATAAGGAGATGGTACCACACCACAAGCGTAAAATATAGCAGCACCATAATATATCTCATGCAAGTAACCTAGTGCTCGTAAATTAGTATTTCGAATACGTGGGTTTCAAAAGAAATCCAAGACGCATATATGGCAGGTCAACACTAGTAAGTTGCATAGCTTCTAAGGGGAGCATTCATATCATAGCCAAAATAAAAAAGTTGGAATAGAAGAAACACGTCCATGGATTATTAGATACCATTCTTAGTAGTAGCTTCTTGTTGGAACATGGAGCACGCTTATTCATCACTAGGAAGCATCAAGATTAGGACTAACAACAGGCTTGAAAAACATCATGAATCATGATGGCTTATAAGTTTAAGTCATAGCTGAGTATGCTGAGGATGAGTTGCAGGAACTCTTATCATTGCCAGGATTTGGAACATTCGTATCATCATCACCTGGAATAAGCCTATAATGAGGGGGCACTAGAATTCAAATTCTTTGAAATGTGTATTTTGTAAAGTGCTGAAATATGTTATTTTTATACATTAACTTGTTTGCAAGTTAATATATAATATAAAATATTTATTTTACATATTAATTCATTTAAAGTTCAATGTGTAAAAATAATGTACTTCAACACTTTGCAAAAAACACAATTCAAAAAATCCTTTCTCGGGCAATAACAACTCTTTCAATGTCAGGAATATACACAGTCCCGTATGACTTGAACAAGCGAGGATGCTGTTTCTTGTCCTCCAGTTTATGTTACATAGGTTTTGCAGAGTTGGTGAACTGTGACGGTGAGTTAGAGAGTTTCTTCATCAAAAGCCAGAGGCATTGGACCTCATGTTGAAATGTATAAATGACTTGACTTCTATTATCGGCAATTATGGAAACTAGTCACCAATATCACAGTGGCCATAGCCAATGAATAAGCAGCCTTCACATGGCTGATTTCATATGGAGCAAACTTCAAATCGCTTACTTGCTGCATTCTTCATGTTATATTCTCCTTCGTAATTACTATTTGTTACCTGAGGCCGGGCTCCTTCAACCTGAGAGCACTTTACTATTTTCCCATTTTGCATGATCAGGTAAATCATTTAATTTGTTGTATTAGTTAAACTGTTCCGTTCCCAAATGTTTTAACTGTGCGAAACATTCTCCGTATGTCATTTCACTGCATGGGCAAAAGCAGATGACTCTTGTCTCTGCTTTGTTTAATTTGTCTACCATATCTCTTATAGACAGAATCTCAATTATTCACTTAAAACAAGTTCAATAACTCGCTTTGAATTTTACATTGAAGACGCCTAAAGATAGCTACCTATGCTGTTATATAGGTAGCATTCCTAATTTATAGATCAACGTTTCAGTTCGCGAGCTTTCAATCACTAATTATGTATTTGTCCTTTATTTAGCTTTCTGAATGCAGAATCAAAACAATACCCACTGTCCAGAGAGATTTTTCTTGAATTCATTGTGTAGAGCCAAAACCATTACAACAAAGAGTACCCATTTGCTGTCTACACAAGTCAAACAAAATTCAAGGGTTTGGTCTTTCCTCAGAAAATCTAGGAAGCTGGACCAGCGAGTTTACGCGGGTGACACCTTCCAATCCTAACCAGTTCTGATCTTCAGCCGAGGATGTTCCATCTTCGACATCAACCGTTAGGCCTCCATATGTCTCGTTTTCGTCTGAGGATCTCACTGTAAAGTTCCTCTGCAGAGATGGCTCGGACTTCTGCCCATCGTCTGATTCAATTGGATTTCCTGAATGGTTGCTCTGGATGGTGGCAGAAGAGAAGCCTTGTTCATCATAATCAGATTCTGCATCCATTTTACCATCCAAAAATAGGCAGACAACAGCACAGTCATCCATCTTTGA
This sequence comes from Senna siamea, assembly GCA_031216115.1. Classification (NCBI taxonomy): domain Eukaryota; kingdom Viridiplantae; phylum Streptophyta; class Magnoliopsida; order Fabales; family Fabaceae; genus Senna; species Senna siamea. The sequence continues at coordinate 21,266,980 of CM062356.1, forward strand.
AGTTGGATATTTGAGTTTCCACTCACGAGCTGCAGAATCCACCAGATTCCGTGCAGCTGATGACCGCGATGGAGCTGAAGATACTATCTCGACCACTTCTTCATTGCTTAACACGTCCCAGACCTGCACAAATCACCCAGAGAAACATTTATGCATATAGGGGAAAGATAGGAGTTTTCAGAGCTACACCCATGTAAAGACATTGAAAACTTCTCAAAGGTGGATGGTATCAAAGAAAAGTAGCAGTAGCACAGAAGGCAAATAGAAAATTGACGTCTATTATTCAAATTTATACTCATTCATTATAAATACTCCTGTTGCACAACTGATTCTTTATGAACAAGTCTTCAAACATAGTTGCCGGCGCAATCAATGATATGGTAGTAAAATAATCTCATCAAAATATACAGCAATAATCCTTGAAAAGTATTGCAAATAACCTAGGTTACGTGCCCATTTGTTGATGCTAACCAAAACATATTCATACACTTACAAAAAGAGTCTGTTCATTCTTTTCCACATAGGACCAATCAGAGACCAATGTCAGTCTTATATTATCAGTAAAACCTGGAAAAGTTGTGTAATCCAGATGTCTCAACCAAGTTATTTTTTCATGTATATCATAATTAAGATCCAAATATTCCACTCAGTCTCAACGAAGGGCAAGGGGTGAGTTAAAAAAGTGAGAAGGAACCGGTTACTTTAATATTTGGTCAAATAAGTTTGTAACATGTAAATTTGCCTCTGCTTATTACAGTTCCTTCTTGGCAGAAAATAACTTCAAATTGACAAAACATACCTGTTTTTCCTACAGAATCGTGCTGGAAGAAGTATTGATGAAAGAATTCATAAGATAGACAATACAGAGTTGAACAAACAAACCAAAAAAAGGTTATGAGATTAATAATTCTTACCCCATCTGAGGCAAGAACAATGAACTGATCCCTGTCAGTAAGCAGCCTGTGAGAAAATTCAGGTATAGAAATCACACCGTACTCCTTCAAGCAGAAGTCTCCAAATGCTCGAGCCATTGCTAATCCAGGTGCATCATCAAATGGCAGCCATACCCTACACACTTCTGGCTCATCTTGCAAAGCAAATACCCTACCTCTGCACCGTTTAATCCTTTCTGCTTCCTCTGAAAGAATTTACTGATAAATTAGCATCACCAAAAAGCAAAAATTCAGCAGAGAAATAATGAATGACAGCATATGACATACTTGGCAAATCAGGCTTCAAATCAACAGTCAACTGAATTGCCACCATGGAGTCATTGTTGTCCTTGGATCCCATGATTGCTCGAGAATCCCCAATATTGCCCATGAACAGATTTGAACCCTAAAACCAGAAGAATATAAGAAAAATGGCAAAAGAAAGAAAAGCAATAGTGTAGATTGTAGACACTGCTCTTAGCATTACTTGCTTCACTATAGTGACAGCCGTACTCCCACTACAGAAGCAGTCCAGATTCGGATGAGACCTCAGCTCTTTGTCCATAGCCTTGTATGACTTCAAGAAAGCCTCTCGCCATAAAGAATTCAGTTTATCTTCAGCAGAGCAATCCTTCTCGGAGTCTCCACCATCAGGCTTCATGTTCCCTTTGAAGCAAGCTTTGCCTGACCCATTTTGCTTCGATTCACAAGAATGCAAAAATGAAAGCAGTTTTATTGGTAAGGAATCCCTCACCTTACGCGCAACAAGATGGCCATGAGGACCATGGCCATCAAAGACACCACAAAAGATCACATCTTCTGACATGAAATCCTACAGAAATACAGTTCCAAACTAGGTTACCAATGTGTAAGGAAAAATCAAATCTTTCTTTAATCAGACAATCATATTCATAATCAAACACAAAATACTCAATAAGATGAACACACTTACTTCCCATACAATCATGGCATCCTGATTGATACCTTTTCGCCCCTGCTGCGTGAATATGCAAGAAGTCCTGCTCTTTCCATTCATGAAAATCCGGTTGGGAACAGATGGTAAATGCTGCAGAGAAATAACATGATCAGAGAAAGTTCTCCTTGTTCTCTTCTGCCCACAGAATCCAATATCGAAACAAGATGGAGAGACCGTGTCCCCATTGCTTCTGCTACTGCAAGTACTCCTACTGCTTGTTGAGACACAACACCCCATCTGCTCAGCTCCACAAAGAAGAAGACATCTATCTGATGAAAATAAGGTCAAGCTCCTTTCTTTTTTCTTTTCCCACTACAGATCTCACATGAAATTCTGAAATTGCCAATATAGTCAATAAACACACCAAAGATTCCCTCGCGTCAAAGAGTAACCCACTTTACAACTCACAGTAGAAAACTGTGGTATTTGCCTCCGTTCCTTAGTCAAATGCATAATCCGCCGGAGGTTATGTGAATGGATAATGAAACCAGCTGAACAGAAGAAGACAGGTGAATTTAATATTTCATAAACGATTTCGAAGTATCTAGCCACTGCTGTATGTAAAATAAAAATAAAAATAAATAGATAAAAACTCAATTTAAAAATCCAGACATGTGAACAATGAATAGAATATACTAAAAGGCTGCCCGATAGCTTGACCTTCATCAGGATTCACATTGACAGCATCAAAATGGAGACTCGGTAATAATTTAATCCAGATACCAAGCTTTAAAAATTCAAATAAAAGCAGCCCATAAGAGAGGCTGTCCTGTTTTTATATTTCAAACGGATTAACCAACAAAATTTCCCTGGCTTTCCTTTTTTACAAAATATAGATCTTTATAGAATCAAGACATAATAGAAATCAGAGCCATGGAATCTCCAATTGCAAAACAAGACGCACTTTCAACCCAACCATTTAAAAATTTTTACAAAAATGAGGAAGAAAGAAGGGGGAGAACAGTAATTAAAAAAAAAAAAAGAATTGCAAAACATTGAAGAACGTTGAACTGTCAAACATAGAGGTGAGAGAAATAGAATTGATATACTTAACCTACCTGAATGATATTGTAAATCAAAAAAGAACGAAAACCCATGAACAAAAGCATGCTGTCACAAACTCGGATTTTCTTTGCCTTTTTCCTCGATCACTCTGCAACCACAAAGCAAAATAGGTAAATGGACTGTTTTCGAGAGAGTGGGGAGAGAAAGAGGAAGATAAAAAAAAAAGGCAAGAAAATCCGTAGAAATTTCGGTTTCCCACTTCAGAAAAATAAGAGAAGAGATAAAGTGGAAAACGCAAAAGCAGAAAAAGACGAAAGAAACGTATGATCTCGTCAACAAAGAATCAGAGAGAGAACCAAAAGAGGATAGGAGATCAAGTAAATATTACGTAATTATCATAAGTGAGAAAAAAAAGTAGCAAATATAATTACTAATTAGTAAATCAAAATATTACTAGTCCTGCGGTGGACGAGAAAATGAAGATCAGAACAGAAAACCAGCATAGCATAAGAGATCAAGAGAAAACTGAGTAGACCAACCCAAAATTAAGAGAGAAAGAAACAGAGTGAAAACTGAATTTGGAAGAGAGCATCTCCGAAGCCCGGAAATTCTGTAAAACTGTATTGAAAAAGCAAGTAACTGAAGTCATTCATACGTGTAGTAATTAGTACACAATGACCCAGAACAAAAATTCATCAACCCAAATTTTACTTTCGTCAGTTCTTTCAGCAAGTAAGAACAGTGTAATCCAACACTTAACCCAATAAAAATCAAAAAGCAGAGGAGCTTAACACGCGGATTCTCTTTGTAAATGTCAGAAAACGAAGTCAAATAAACTCCAAACCCACAAAGCTTTAGTCTTCAGATGAAGGAAATTGCATAATTTAACATTACAACAAGTATAGGAGGTTGATGATTGAATGTAGAAAAAGCAAGAACTGGTAGCAGTAAGAAGCAGGGTTGGTTCACCTTCGTAAGCAGAACAGAACAGTGGAGCAGGACAGAGAGAATGAAACGAAGAGAAAAAAGAAGCATTAATAAGAGAAGGTGACTGGTGAGAGTGGTGAGAGAGGTGGGTGCACTGCTGGTGCTGCATTGATTGCAAAAGAAAGGGTAGACACACAGAAAAGCAGGGGAAAAGAAAGCTGAAAAGAAATCACAAAAGATTTTTTAAAAACATTTTATTGGCTTTTATTGTGCTAAAAATAAAGTTATGTACTGTTCTGTTTGAGACTGTTAGTTCTGTGATTATAACTTTTTTCTTAAATTAGTTTATTTTTTATTTAATCTTTTAAATTAAGAAATTAATAGAGCGAATAATGACATAGAATAACGTGATTAAAACTCCTTCAATTGAAGAAATGAAAGGAAGTTTTTCAATCGCAAGTGGAAAAAAGAATGGAAAAGGGAGTTCGTTCGGGATGAATTTTGCTATAAAGAGCTTCAATTCTTCCTTCATAAATTATCTTAAAAATTCATCATAATAATAATAAAATATTATTTTAATTTTTAAAAGATTTAACTTATTTTAATTTAATCTTTTAAATATAAAAATATTTTTTAATATTTTAAAAATATATCATTATTTAATATCATCATAAAAATATTTTATAATCTTTAAAAGATATAAATATTGTATATTATTTTATATTTTAATTTATAATTTTAATGATTAAATTGAGATATAATATATTTTTAAAATATTAAATAAAATATTTTTATAATTTATAAATTAAATTGAGACAAATTATATATTTTAAAAAATAAAATAATAATTTACTTAAAAATATTTTATATAAATCTTTAAAAAATAAGTAATAAAAATGTTGATATAGGACTAAATGTTCTGCAATAATTTTTTATTTATAATAAAAAATAAATTTTAATTTATATAAGATGGTGTTTATTTTTTAACGAGTCTCTTTGTTTTTTTTTTTTTTTTCTTTTGAGATTTAAAGGCCTTCTAAAAAGTTGAGCCTGTTGGTATGTAATGCTTGCTGGTTTTGTATAGGGCGGGGGTTACAAAACTCAACCTCTTTGGATGGGATGTTTTTCAAATCAATTTTGGGACTCAATAGCCAACGCTTTACACAGGGCGCGTACATATCACGAGGAACCATTTCCTATATATAAACCCTAAAGCAAGGAGTCAAAACGAATTTATTATAATTTTAATATTTAAATCTTAAAAATTTAGTAAAATAAATTGATTTTTTATAATATATTAAATCATTATTCAAATTTGAATTGACAAAAATGGCTACATTCTTTAAATAAAATTATTCCAATATATATAAAAACTAAAAAATAAATATTAACACTTCATTTCTTTTAAGTAATATAAAATTTAAAAATGTTAGTCTCTCACTGTTACAATATATATTAAAAGTATAATTTAAATTATAAATTATACTTTTTGTCAAAATGAAAATAAGAAGCGTGATGTTCACACGCAGAGGTAGATAGTAAGATGAGAGGAATAGGAGGGAAGTATTGAAAAGGACAGAAAGCACGCCCCAATGACAGTGACTTATACTTGGGGCTATATGACGTGGCAGTCTATCTAAGCGTAAATAAAGAGAAATAAAAGCGATGCACACTCTAAAATTGAATGATAAATAAATAAATTGCACTTACAAATAATTTTTTATATTTTTGTTATTTAATTTTAAAAAATTAGATATAATTATTATGTCATCTTATTTATCTATTAATTAATAAAATTTAATTAAAAATTTACATATTTTATAAATTTTTAATTTAAAATCAAATATTAAATAAATTTTATTAAAATTTGTATATACTTAAAAAAAATTTAATTTTTTAATTAAAATAAAATATTTAAAAATAATATTATTAAAATGATAAATAATAAAAAATATGTATATTTTTATTAAAAATTTGATAATAAATATATAAAAAGTTAATTTTAATTTTTTGATATAAAATAAAATATCAAAAAAGATTGTCCAAATCAAAACAAAAACAGAAGTCATGCTTAATCCTTATACCAAAGTCACCTCTTGTCCGTGCAGCTTTGCTGTATCCACCCCATTTTTTGTTTCCTTCCTTCTCTTTTTATTTTAAGTTAGAGTCGGTTTGCGATTGTTTTTAAATTATTTATTTTTAAATGGAGTTTTTTTAAAAAAAAATACTTCAAGAAAGAAATATTATATTTGAAATTTTTTAAAATATATTTGTATTTAAAAATTTTGTATTAAAAAATACTTGTAATTTTTGAATTACTAAAAATGATATGTTTATATTTTATTTTGTAATTAATATTTTTTAAAAATAAATAAATGATTATAAATATTTATTATTGTCAATTTTTATTAATTATATAAAATTTTAATTAGTTTATTAATTAGATAAAACAATTTATTAATTAAATTATTATTATATTTAATAAATAAAATATTATTAATGATAAATATGAAATTACTAAAATATAAAATTTTAGTAAAGATATTTTTATCTTAAAATATTTAATTCTTAACTTTTATTTTTAGTTAAAATTAAAAGTTTTAATTTTTAAATTATCTTCTAAAACCAAAAAAAAATGATTTTTTTATCATTCAAAAGTATTTTTGACACTTTTCTCGAACACTTTAAATTTTTTAAAAAAATTTAGAAAAAAAACAGATTCTTCCTTAAAGAAAGCTTTTTCGAACCGGTTCTTAATATATTATTTTTATAATTATTTTCCAAAAATATATAAAAACATGGCAAACACTTCTTTTTTTTACTTTTTATGAAAGTTGAGGCGTTTTCAAATTTTGCTCCATCCTCAAATTTATTCAACCCCATCTTTAGATCCAACCTAAACTTTTGTTTATTTATTTGGAGCAAAATTTAAGCAAGTTTGGAGAGAAAATATATTAAATCTTAAATTTCTATGAATCAAATTCATTAAAGTCATAGACGTGGTTTAGATTATAAAAGCTAATACAGAGGAAGCGTTGACAAATCAATGAAAGCAGCTGGTTGCATAATTGCTCAGTCACAATCCTTATCCAATCTTCCTTAACGGCCAAACCAATCATACTAATTTTTCTTACTTATAGGTGCAATGAAAGAAAAACAAACAAAACATTACACTCATTAATAATAATAACAACAACAACAGTAACATATATTCCTGCATCATCCTCAATCTTAAAAAGAAAAAATCATATAAAGTAGGTAAAATTTTTAAATATGAAAGAGACAAAAAAATAATTAAAATTTTTACTTTAAATAAATTAGAGCTTTTTTTTTATCTCTCCCTTATTAAAAAATCTAAATCTTCAATCTTGATCAAATTACAACCATGAAATTGGTTCAATTTCACGAGAGTGAAGAATTTGAGAAGGAAATGCAAAATGGGTCCTACATAAACAAACCAACCTATGACGACATGAGTGTTAATTTAGGTGTTGTGGGGTTAAGAATAGGGTCTTCTATTTGTAAATGGTAATGTCCAATTCCGTTAGGAGTTATGCACATACATATATCCATGTAAGGTTTACTAATAAAACAAGAAGAATATCAACATCATACCAAATTATTGCAACACAAAACATCTCAAGTACGTCATGTTAAAAAGGAAGGTAATGCTGTAATGGTATTTTAAAAGCAATAACAGTAGTAATATATATCACTGTCAAATAATAATTCTGCCTTTATGGTGGTAGTTGCTTTCATACTAAGTATATTGGGCCCTCTCTTTGGTTTATTCTTCTACTCTCCTTTTTTCAAAAACAAAAATTAAAACTAATTTAAAGTAAAATCATCAGACAAATTTACACCTTGCAGGAGGAGGGAACATAATTCCAGGTGACGCACCCACATAAAATACATCTAAGCAACACATTTGAAACATACAGAAACAAAATTATAATTAATTAAGAGCGCCATATTTCTTTGAAAGATAACATCCTACCAATAATATAACTATGAAGTACAAAAAAAAGATAACATCTGAAGAAGATTCCTTTTTCCTACATGAACATGGTTGTACATCTAGTAAGAGTTTTATATTTTGAATATTCAAAATCTTTCCAAAGAAAATGAAGAACTTCCATAAAAAGGTAAAAATACTTTTTATAGATGAGGAGAAATAGTTCCATTAAAGAAAGGGAATAAGAAATTAGAAGAAAATGTTATAAAGAAAGAAGAGGGACTGCCCCTCAAACAACAAATTTGTTTTAAAAAGTCCTACCACAAAAGAAATATATTTGAAGTATAGAATTATAAGTAGTTGTCCAAAAACCTTAATTTAAGTGAGATATCTCTTGAGCATGAGTATAGAATTCTTATATCGTACATGTTTCTATACTCCCTATTTAAAAGTCTTGCGTCTCTTTTATACCAAAAAATTATAAGCAATTAAAAAATTTTCTTTTATCTATTATAGTAGCCATGATGTAAGAGTTAACTTTCATGCACATCAACTTTTTTTCTTAATTAAAGATTATCTATATATTGAAATTTAAAAACTTACAAAAGAGTTCCTAATTATGAGGCGAAATAATTAATTAATTATACATTATATATGATCGTTTTATCATTAAAATATTGATTGATTAAGTTTAGGAGCCTTAACCCAAATGATTTTCTGTGAACATAAGGTGGATCTTCACATATACTTAAGTTTCATTCAAATATAGGTTGTTCTTTTCTCCACTCCCCTTTTAACAAAACAAAAAAATTTAATAATTAAGAGTTTAAAAACACAGGCAGGGAGAGAGAAGTAGGGTTTGTTCAAGAAAGGAAAAAAATGTAGATATAATTTTTAAAATAGCAAAAATATAAACAATATTGTTTAAAAAAATTATCACGAGGAGTCCGTTTGTGTTTCAAAGAAGGTGTTAACTGTTAAAGACGACTTTACACAGCTTTTTACAAGTTGCAAAGAATTATCAATAGTGCACTCGTATGCCCAAACCATCCTCTTTCCCCATTCAATAATTGTGTGGCTTCCCACCTACTCTTCTTTTCATTCATTTTTCACAACACATTATATATTAATTGAAAGAGACAAGACTGAATTTACTCTTGTATTTTTAACAAAATTTTACGAAATTCATATAGTGATTAATAATTTGTAATTACACACACACACACACTCACATAGATATATATATATATTACGAAATTTCTCCTCGGCTATTAAATTCGTACGTGTAATACTCCTGTAAGAAAAGAGTATCATACTTTGCACTGAATAAAGCGAACAGCTCACGGATATCCACCTGCTTTTTTTATCCTGCCCTTTTGTCTTTTCATTTATTTTTTTAATATTAATAATTTTTTTTTTTTAATTTCTAAAAATATTTGTGGGTGTTTGTTTATAAGTTTCAATTGACATTTTATAAATAGGTTAGTACCAAGTTAAAAAAAAGCTTTTGAATATCGATGATAAGATATTCCTATTATTAAATAATTTTTTTTAAAGAAGTCACTGAATTTGAATTCCCTCCCTTTAATATTATCATTGTATTTTTTTAATTACTGGTTCAGACTTTAAATTTTTGTTAATAAAAATGCATGAAAAAAATACTTTTCTCTAATGACCTTTTGTCATGACTTTTATCTATGCTTTTTTTTTTAAATTACCAATATATAAAAACTTATTAAATTTTAATTAATCTGACTTAAATTAATGAAAGTCCATAATAGAAATAAAATTCTTTTAACAAAAACTTTTTTATATAAAAGATTCAAAATTAAAACTTTTCTTAAAAAAAATAAAATATTTATCACTTTAAAAAAATCACTTGTTGGTATTATCTATGCTTTCTATCTTTACAATAAATTTGTCTAAAATGTAGGCCCTTTCGATCACTTTGCTATCTTGCTTTCTTGGAAGATAACTACACATTATAAAATCTATAATGCTACTTTTGGCCATGTCTACTCATTTATCTTCTTCAAATGATTTATTTGGCCATCATTCTTGATTATGTGCACGACCCTATATTCGAATGTCATGCACAACACATTGAATGCCTCAAAGATTAAAGCTACACATGAGTTTTATAATAATATTAAACATCTTATGCCTTGCCCTAATCATTAGAGTTATCTTGACACTTTACTTATGTATAAATTCATTATATTACAAATTATGTACATTAAATATAATTTCATATAATTCAAAATATGGTAGTGTCTATGTTTAACCATTTTTATAAAAAAATTTAATCATATAGCTAATTTGCATATGATGAACTTTCACATTCAAATTTGATTAGCCTGAAAAAGTAATGTGACACTGACTAGATTTTTCTGTTGTTTATTGAAAAGGGTGAGAGGAAAGACATGGAGTACAAGATGGCATAATTAGAGGGTTTTTTTTCTTTTTTCTTTTTTAACCTTAGCTTCTTTCAGAAGAATGTATGCCTCCATCATGCTTGATTGACACTGATGGGAGCCGTGTGCACCATCTAAATAAAAAGCAATTTATAATCATAGACATGGAATATGAACCACAGTTGAGATGGGTCAATGGCAATCATGAAACCCTAACAACATCTTTTACCCTTTTCTCTTTCAAAATATTTTCAAAAGAAGAAGCAAATTATGAGATGTGATCAGCATAATCTTAAACCAACTCCCTCGAAAATCATCAATATTTTAATTTCTAAATGCTTTTGTTTCTCAGCAGTGCTAGTGCTATGATTATTAATGGGCTTTGATTGGCCTTTGGACATAGTTAATGATTGTGAATTCTCAAGTTGGATTGGGCCTTTATTTTGTTGAGCTTATCATTGAGGCCGATAAATAAAATGATTTGGGCCTTTTTAAATATTTAAAATTAATGTTTGAGATGTGAGAACCACAGTGACACACGATACATTCACCTATAATTTTAGATATCTTATAATTAAAAAATAATATTTTTTTTTTATATTTTAAAAAATAAAATAAAAGACCTTCGTTAATAAAAATTTACTTTAATAGATTAAGGATAAAAAAATCGTATTATTTTTCAAATTTAAAATTTCCGATCCTCTTCACCGGAGGATTGAGGATGGTGTATCTATATCTTACAAATCATTGGTTGTCTTCTCATCCATAAAACCAAAACAAAGATAAGACGATAAGGCCACGTGGCAGACACCCAAATGCTTCTCCTCCTCTTCCCTTTCTTACCAACAACACTCCCGCAGCTCTCACTCTCTCACAAACGCCATCATGGCCTCTCCAACACTCATAACACCTACTTCCACCCCCAAATCACTCCCACCTTCCGTCAAACACAAATCCACCACCGTGATCTCTGCCTCCGCCGCCCAGCCCCGCCGCCGCGAATTCCTGTCCTTCACTTCCTCTGTGGTGTCGAGTGCGTTACTGATGAATCCCCTGCTGCCTGCAGTGGCTGCTACGGACGAGGAGTATGTGAAGGAGACAGAGGAAGTGATCAACAAGGTGAGAAGCACCATTACAATGGACAAGAGCGACCCGAATGTGGCTGAAGCAGTGGCTGAGTTGAGAGAGACATCGAACACGTGGGTGGCCAAGTATAGGAGAGAGAAGGCTCTGCTTGGAAGGGCTTCGTTTCGAGACATGTACTCTGCTCTCAACGCTGTTTCAGGACATTATATTAGTTTTGGACCCACTGCTCCTATTCCTGCAAAACGGAAGGCCAGGATCTTGGAGGAAATGGATACTGCAGAGAAGGCACTCCAGAGGGGAAGGTGAACCAACATGAACAACAACAATGCAGATATGTCTATTTCCCTTTCCCTTTCCCTTCTTTAGATTTAACTTTTGTATTGTTGCAGTAAGAACTCTAATAACAGTAAGAGGATCATTTTTCTCTGTTTATCAAGAGGACACGGAAATCTGCAGTTCTTGTTGTAATTACAAACATGAAAAATTTCTCATCGCTTCACAAATTTAATACCCGCACAATCTGAGTAAGATGTCATTCATTACCTTCAATTTCTGGAAATATATGCACATTGCCTTATGCTTCCGGAAAACTAAATTCTGTCAATGTCAAAACACTGATTATGCAAAACTGCTTGTTTTTTACGTACCAAATTAAACCTATATTTAGAGAGTTGCGTTTTCAAAATCCAAATGATTAATTTAGTAGTGATTCGAGCATCACTTAATCATAATAATATTTATTCTTTTTTCTTAAACCAAAAAAAAGAAATGAAGCAGAGTTTGGCCAAAATTAAACTAAAAAAGAATATAAGGAGTTTGGCATTTGTTTCAATTCTGGCATAAACCACATCCTCAAGGCTAGGATTCAATGTAAATAAAACAAAGGTAATAACAATTCTCTAAACTCAACTTATAACAAATCCTAAATTAATCCAATATAATTAAACCATAAGTGTTCCAAGTAATAAAATAATTAAAAATTTTGATCATATTAACAATAGATCAAACTTATTTGTATTTACTTATATTTTTATTATCATATTCTCCAATTAAAATAAAATATATAAAAAAATTTAAAAATTAATTATAAGAGAAATTAGTTGAATAAATTATACATGTGTTAATTTTTAATTAAAAAAATTAATAATAAAAATATAAAATCTGAACCTAAATTTTTTTAATCAACAATTTTGTCACTAAAAAATTTTTCTTCTTCTTAAAAAATTAACAACGTGCATTTGAATCCCTATAAATTTTAAACCTTTTAAATATTAGTCACTTTGTCAACCACTTACATTATATTATAGAGATTAACATATAGAGGCTTACAATTTATAAGGACTAAATTATACAGTACTAATATTTTAGAAACTAATCAAAAGAAAAACAATTCACTAAATAAGAAAAAAATATCTATGAAACTAAATTATTAACATAGTCTTAAATTTTGTGTTATCTTCCTGCATCAACTAGTCTCATCCAATTGAAGCTTGCCATGCACAGTTGGAGCCCATACCTTAAAACTAGGAAACCGTGTAGATTTTGGTTATATTATATTTGGGTTATTATCTCATCTCATCTCATCCCATCCATATATTGGTTGGGCCAAAAACAACCTCAATTTAGGTTGTTTCCTGTTGGGCCTCCCCACCTACGAGTCACCCACACCTTGTTCAAACCTTGAAATTGCCAACTCCATCCAGTATAGAGATATAGTTGCCTGCACGATATCCCCTCTTATTTGATTATATTATATCTAGTTTTTGACAAATCACATTGGTTTGGACTTTGGAGGTTGCAGCATCCTTCAAGGCTCAAAATCAAAGCAATGTCGACAAGATTAGGTCCAAATCCATTACACTTATCTTTAGCTTGCTTTTTCTGCCATATGGATATGGATGAGGAGGAAAAACTGAATGAAAATAAATAAATGATTATAGAGTTTACATTTCAAGAAGTTAAGTTAAAAACCGAACTCGTTACAAATAGGAATCAACAAGAAAAAACAATATGTCTGCATCAAAATTTTAGGATTATATCTTAGACTGTTATACATTTCAATGGGAGTGTGTCCTTTTCACGTTTTTGGGGGGCTGCATGTTGAATTGTTGATGATTTTCATTTACCGTAAATTAATTAAAAGGCCATGCTATCAAATTAGCGCCGAAGAACATGGCTAAAAGCACCCAAACTCTGTTACTAAACATGTTCTTTTTCTATAGTGAAATCAAACATGTACTTCAAATCCTATAATTTTCCTGTCGTTTTTTCACTCAACTCAGTTCCAAACGGATTTTTCTTTTTCTCAAGTTGAAATCATCATGTTAATTTTGGGATTTTCATAAATAAGTAGGATTTTATAGTAAAAGTTTGTTGTTTTTGGAGTAAATTATTTTTCTTTTAATTTAATTATCTAAAGATGAAGCCTTATAATGTAGTTTTTAACAAAATTTTTCAATCAAAATAGTCTTCTTGTCGAAAGGCACAATAACAAAAGTCTACATAACCTTTATTTAATAAAGCAGTTATTTAACGAATTCAAGTTCGTGAAACTAAACATAACCAAAAGAAAAGTGCTTGCCCTGCCTCCTTTCAAAATTATAATTGACCACCGAAATATCCAATTAGAGGGGCAGGTGGGAATTTAAGAAGAAAAAGCTTTGTTTGACTTGTCTACCAGAACACACATGTTGTGCTCTCACCATCCTAATCTTCCTACACTACTAACACATAAAACTATGGATTCACGCTCTCAAAACATACGTATTCAAGCCACTTGACAAAGTCCAAACTCGAGGTTCAAGATTTTGGTTGAAAAAATATTTATATATATTTAACAGTTTCTCAAATAAATTATTTTTAATATAAAATATATATGGAAAATGAAAAACAAATTCGAAGTTTAATTAGAGGTAACAAAATTTACTTAACATTTGGTGGGGGCCAGTATAGGAAAGGACTGTGCATATATCTCTATATATATAGAGTCCTCTGTTCATCCCATGCCCATATCGTATGACCTCACATAGCTAAATCAGATCCAATATAACCAAAGCTTGACCAATAAATGATTCTACTGCTAAATTTTCAGCCCCTTATGTATATATAGCACACAGCAGCACACGCTATGCATTGTTTAAAATATTCCCAATGCATGAATAGGAAATGACCCTTTACTTTTAATTAGATTTAGTATATTAAGATCATAATTTTCCTACATAGTTTTCTTCAAAAATAGCATACCCTCTATTCTATTGTAGGGTTTGGCTGGCATAGTTGACACTCCATTTATTATTAGCACAAATCTAATTGGATTAATTAAAATACTTATATACACCTTGGTGGGTGTCTTAGCCAGGAACATCAATTCAAGATAAACTTCAGATCACATTGTAATAAATTAAGTGGAAAATTGTTTATACAATATATTACTCCCCAAGTATAATATGTAAATTAACCACTTATTTGATACATTAGATATGACACCAATAATATTTAATGTTCTATGTATAATATTGACACCTCGCTAGCTACGATCCCCACTCATCAGAATATTTATATTAAATTTTTTTTTTTTTATATTTGGAGTTAATCTTTAAAATTATATATAATATAATATAAATGATGTGAGAATAGAAAGTATAAATAATAAAAAATTATATCATAGAGTAAAAATTTAATTTAACCACCAATTATTTAAATTATTAATTTAAAATACAATCATTATTTTATGTATTATATTTTAAATATTAAAAAAAAGTTAACACTAATTTTGTACATATAAAACCTCTAATCATATATATCTGGTTATTCATATATTCATTACTTTTAGGTTTTGAAAAGACTTCCAGATTCAAAATAAGTCAAATAGTAATCATCATCATCAATGGTTAAATGATGCAACAATATTTATATCATAATAATTCTAAGATGTTTTAGTTAGTGGTCTAAGATGTGCTCCGTGCTTATAGATTATAAGCAGTTACTCTGATGAAATTACTTAAAAAGTTCTCCTGACTCTCGTAAGATAACTACGATTTTTTATTTAAATTGAACAAAAATACTAGATAGCTATATAATTTTTTTATTATGTAATTTATTATTATAAAACTTAACAATTGTTATTTTATATTATATTCCAAAAATTTTTAAAAATAACATGTAATTTTGTACATATGAAACCTCTTTTGAATATATGTGGGTAGTGCTAGCATTTTCATCACCCTTGTTTCATATATTTTGTGGATTCACCTACCTATATATATGTTTGTTAATTGTTATATAATGGGTGGTGTGACTGACGCAGATGGATGCAATTGGAGTAGGAAATTAATCAATAATGGAAGAAGTAGCTATTATGTTGAGTGTGAACATGAGGACTTAAAATTCAGAGAGTTCGGCCGACAAAAACAGAAAGAGGCAAATAGATAGTGTTTAGAAAATGCAAACCACAAAGCAAGGGATGTGGGTGTGGGGACATCACAAAAAAAAAAAAAAAAAGAAGCTCTTAATATTACAATTTTGTTAAGCAGTGTGACAAAATATTTTAAAAGTGGATCTGACATATTTCTGTTCCACAACCAGAAATGGTTTGAAGATATGGGATAAGAGAATTGTCACGTGCAGTTCAGATTTTGTGCCCATTGGACGTTGGTGATGGTGGGTCCTATTTGAAGGTGTTCCATATCAATTGGCCCTCTCTCAGTCTCAGATGTGAGAGTTTTGACTTGGATACGGGATGATGGCGCTTTCTAGATAACGCTGCGGGACTGGGACCGGGACCCGGACCGGGACCGTTCACCTTTTATTGTCCAAACATATATAAATGAAATTATTTTTTATCTAATAATTATATTATGTTTAAATAGCAGCTATAATTTTATCTATTTTAAATAAAATATTTTTAATAAAATTATAATTTTTTAAAAACATATTTTTAAAATTTTTATTTAATATTATTAATTTAACTAGAAATAAAATAGAATGGATAAAAATATAATTTTTATATCTTAAAAAATAGATGAATATTTTTCTTTTTATTTTTTCTAATTGTTTAATAATTAATGCCAAAGAAAATTTTTATAATTATTTATGGTTTTAAAGTCTTGTGATTAGTAATATTTAAAATTATATATTATATAAAATAAAATATTTAATGTGAGAAAAATGAAAGAAGATAAAAATAATAAGAAATTTTAATAAAAAAGTATGAATTTAAATATTTTTTATTATTTTAAAATATAATTATAATTTTTTATATTATATTTTAAAAAAAACTTTGACATACATTTTTGTGCGCATTTGGAAACCGAATCTACTAGTTCAATGTAAAAACTAGAACACCGACAAGAAGACACGCATTGGCATTTCCCAGCGTCCATATGTAGCTAGTCATTTTCTATTAAATATTCTATTTGATACAGCAGTTTTGAAATAATTTAATATTATAGACATTTAGTACGGATACACAAAATATCTAAAATTTATCTATTTAGATAAGATTATGAAAATTCTTATAAGTTTCTTAAAGGAACAAGTCAAAGTTTGAATAATATAATATATATTTAATATATTAAAAAGTAATAATATAAAATAAAAATAAATTTTATGTCGTATAAATTATATCAATAATTTTTGTGAAATGCTTTTTATTTTTTATGATTTTATATAAACATATTTTACGTAATTAAATTTTAATTTAAAAAGTGTTCATTTTAAAATTTTTAAGCAAAATAAATATTATGTAAAAAAAATATGTAGTCAATGAAAAAAAAAACGGAGGTTTTAATTTCTTACCTACTAAATATAAGGCTAAAAATAGAAATTATCATGACCCATACACTACCCATATCATCCACACGAATCTTCGTTTTATCTATATGGTCTAACCATTGGAGTGACTTGTGCAAATTTATTTCCAAGTAAAGCAAGTCTGACTATTTGGTTGAAAATTCTACTCATGTGATTTTTTCCTCAATCTAATAATTTATGAACGAAGAAAAATTATGATAGTCAAAATGTATGTATCATCTATTTATTTAATTGAGGTTAGTTAATAATGTTCATTGAATGAAGGCATATAAATTTGAAAAAAAAATTAAGTAAAATTTTTATATTTTTATTATCAAAATTTTTAATTAAACAAATAACATACTTATGATTTTCACAACTTATCATTTTATAATTAGATCCTCTTAAATTTTTTTTACATATTTTATTTTATTTTTTTTAAAAAAAGGCTAAACACATATTACACTCTATGATTTTGGGGTACATCAATCTCCATAGAATCTTCTTTAGTTATAATTCATATATTTTATTTTTATTAAAAAATTTAATAAAAAAATATATAATTATATCTAAATATATGTCTTTAAATTTATTCATTAATAAATGATTTTATTAATTATAGAGAATATATCACAAGCATATTTAAAAGTGATAAAATATAATTTTATTAGTGTAGTAATTTCAGTGAAAAATTGAAAAACAAAAGAGGTTCAAAGGTCATTAATAAGTTAAAAAATTTTATCACAAATTCTAACACTTAAGTTAATATAAGTTGAAAACAATATAAAGAGTAAAATGTATTTTAAAGTATATTTAAGAGGTCTTTATATATAATTATTGTAAAAGCCTCCTAGATGCAAGATTAATATTAGTATTCTTGACAGGAGTTGTCCAAATTTAGTACTATTAGAAAGTAAAAAAAAAAACTCTAAATATTTTAATTATATTAATAATTACTTTATTTTTTCAGTCTAACTTCTTTATTTATATACAAATGAATCATTTTAAGAACCAAACAATTAATAAATTTGGATAATAAAATGATTAACCGAAAGACAAATTTTCTACAACGCCTAACCTTTAAAATCAATTTGGATTCGTTATTCACAATTTAGACACGGTTGAGTGTAGTAATTAATGTATACGTGTTATCATGTTATAATCCAAATTTATCAGAAACTTTTTTTTAAATAAAAATATTTATCATAAAAGGTATTTCTCTAGAGAGTTCTGACCCTGAGTTCTCCAAATTTGATCAATAATTTATTTTTAGAGCTTTTAAAAAATATAAAAAGTTTTTTTTAACTTAGAAAAATAAAGTGGAAAGTGTTCCATCGGTTAATTGGTCACTTCCTAAAAATATACTTGTGATTCAAAAAACAAAATTTAGATGTATATATTATTTTATTTTATTTATATATTAATTATTAAAGTTTATTTATTTATTTTATTTTATAGATTAATTATATAATAGTTTAAAATAAAAAAATAAAAAATTATTATTAATTAATATATAAATAACATGATATAATTTATATGAGTTCTTTTATGAAAAGCTCTACTTAGTTAAACTCTCTAATATATTTATCTTTTTTATTTTATTTTTCTTTTATAATAGCTCACATTTCCAAGTCGAACTCTTCATATTGTATTCCTTTATAAGTCTAAATTTTTTTAATTATTAATCCATTATAACTATACAATCAGTCAATCACATTCTCATAGAGAATTTCTGATTTTAAAATATTTTATACCATAAAATTAAAAACTAAAATTTGGATAGAATTTCCATCCTCTAATCACATGGGCAAGAAGAGCATATTAACTGTGAACCGTCCATTTTCTCCAACCACTTTCCTTCTTCTCCTGATTTAATATAATCTCCTTATTTACAAAAAAATAAAATAAATAAAACTGTGAACCGTAACTTGATTAACCAAGTATATGATATATAATATGAAAAAATTTATGTACAATGTTTTTATATTTATTAATATTATATAATTAAAATTTTAAAAATAAATTTATATATTATACGTGATATTTTTATTAAAAAATTGATAATTTTTTTTAAATTGTCAGTATCTAAAATTTTAGGTTTTAAATTTTTTATATATAAAATTAAAATTTAAACTTTTATTTAAAAAAATAAAAGACTTCATAACTCATTCTATATAATATTCATTTGAAAAATGTAAGTGATACGGTGTGTGGGCCTCATGTTTGGCAAATATGATGGATGGAAAGTCAGAAGCTGACAGAGCAAAGCATGTGAGGCAGTGAGACGTTGAAAGGCTGCAACAGTTAAAAAGGGCAAGATGAGACACCATTACTGATCGATATGATAGCCATACGTCATCTCCCTAGATTTTTTTTATTTTTCTAAATATATTAAAATTAGGATAATTATAAAATTTTTAATTTTAATATTAAAGTAAAATATTTGTATGTTTCTTGTTGAATTAAATAGTGAATAAAAACTCGGTTGATGAACTATTTTGGATTAAAATTCGTTACTACACTTGGACTGCAACAAAAATTACTTCCGTTCTCTTCATATATTAAATTTATAAAAAATTTCAATAGTATGAAAATATCAAACTTTAAAATTAAAAATCAACAAATAATTTCAACAGAATAAAAGTTGAAAAGATTTTAAATTGTTATAAGCAGAAAAATTAAAAGACTAAATAAAATAAAAAGCAAAAATGATACTACCTAACAAGACAGGAAGATTATTATAACATATATATATATATATATATATGAGAATATATAATTATTTCTATAATGTCAAGGAAAAATAAGAAAAATAAGTTAACTATTATCTATAGGTAGTTTCAACACTTGAGATTTTAATAAGTGAAATTATTTTTATAGTCTTTATAATTTTTTAAAATTTTAATTAAATCTTTATAGTTTAAAATTTTATAAATAAATTTTTATGGGTTAAAAAATTTTTAAATTAGTTTATGTTATTAAATTTTTGTTAAAATTATATTAAATTTTATTAATATTATTAACATATAATATCTTAATATTATATATATGTTTTATATCTACAAAGAAGTTGAATAAAAATAAAAATAATATAAAAATAACTTACATATATAAAATAAAATATTATTTATATTAAATAATTTGAACAGATTAATTTAAATTAAATAAATTTATAATCTTAAGATAATATATAATTAACGTATCATAAAAATTAACAAAATTTTGATAAAAATTTAAAATTAAAAACTAATTTAAAATTTGCTAAGTTATAAAAATTTAATTATAAATTTTTAAATTAGAGAATTAATTAAAAATTAAATAAAATTATAGGAGTCATATAAATAATTTAACTATTTTAATAAAGATATGTTGTCTTAGAGCCTGTGATAAGTAATTAACAGATTTGATACTTTAAAGTGAAAAAATTTTGTGTTTGTGAAATGCATAAAGATAAAAAAAAAAAAAAAGGTCTGAGATAGATAAATCATAAAGTAAAGACTGATATACGTGTTTTTTTTTTTTTTCTGTAATTCATCACTTAACCTCTCTTCTCTATATTTTAAAAGATCTTAATTATGTGTTACTCCACTCCAAAACTGTAATCATACTCCTTTGAATTTCAACCTCAAAATCCTAGCGGGATTAGGTGAACCAGGGCATTCAATGTCCATGCATCGTTTGGATTTATACTCGTACATGATAATATGATTAAACAAGTATTTGGCAACTTTTCTTTAAGGGTTTAGTAATATTTAAATGAGAAGTATAGGCTGTCTAGTATTATTTACGACAATTTGTAGGATGAAAATTTATCACCATCATCATTACTGGTATAATAATTAGCACTTTGTATAGCAGACTTGGCAACTCCCACAATTACATATTTTTGTTTACCAAATTAAAAAGAAAAACTGTACACAGTATAGTTAAAAAAATAAAATAGACTTGCCAATCGGACAAAAAAATTAGTAAATCGATTTATTAGATGATCTAAAAAAATTATAAAATTCATGAATTAAAGAATTGATAAAAAATCAATCAATTTGGTCAAAATTAAAAAAATTAGTATCATTAATTTTTTTAATATTTTGAAGAAACTATATTTTACATATTTTAACTATACTTATATAACACATTATCTACTTAAATTTTAATTTGTAATAAATTATTTATCTGAATTATTCAAAATACTAAAATTATATTTAAGCTTACAAAATTTTTTTTTTCTTTCTCCAATCTTCCTTCACATATAATGTAAAATTAAATTAAGAAAGAAAAAAGATAAATTATATGATAAACATGTGGTTGTTAAATTTAACAATAAAAATAATAATTTTTTAATTTTTTGAATAGTTTAAAAAAGTGATTTGTTATAAATTAAAATATAGGTAAATAATATGTTATATATGCATAGTTAAATATTGATATTTAACACCAATGGTCAGTATTATTTATTATATTATATTACGTAATAAATTTATATAATATTTATTATATTATATTAAAAATCAAAGATATATTATAATATATAAAATTAAATATATATATATTTAATTGTCAATGATTCGACTATAGTTAAATTAGTAAATCTTGAACTAGTATTGTGATCGATTCTATTTTTAAAATTTGACATAAAATATTGATTAGATGAAAATAAAAGATAAACTAAATATTTAGCAAATAGTAGGTAAAGGATGAGTGAGAATTGTTTAAGGTATGTACTTCTTTGGGAGCTAATGAGAAGTGAATTGTGAATATTGAGGAAAATAAAGGAATTCATGTACAACATCTTTACTTCTGTAACACTACAAATTTGTCATCACTATTAACAAATTGTGTTTGAGATTTAACACAAATTTACTCTTGTTAAGAGAGAATTGCTAATAAAAAAATGTTAACCAATAATTCACTCTTACTAAGAGAAAATTATGCAAAATTCACTTTCACTATTAGTGAATTAGAAATGTTGTGTGGGTCTCCCTGAATTTGCTTATGGCATTAGCGAATTAGCCAAGCAAATTTGCTAATTCCATTTGGCTAATTCACTAATGCCATAAGTGAATTTAGCAAGACAAATTTGCCCATGCCATGAGCGAATTTGCCTCAGTGAATCATGAATGCTTAGCAGAAATGTCCATGCAATCGGACTTCATTAGCAGAGATCCTTATCTCCTCTCATCATAGAGATTCGTCCTTCTTTAAGCAGTATTGGGCAGAGAAAATTCAACAAAGCTATGATGTTTGAAATGGTAATTTGCATTTTATGACACTAAAATAAGTAAAAAAATAATTAAACATGTAGTTATGCATTCAAATATGGTTATGAGTTAAAATTTTAGGTAATAATTAATCCAATGAATGACTTTTTCTCTCAAAATAATTAACAATCTAATGATTTAGTACAACTTTAAAAATAATCTTTCTTAGTTTATTTTTTCCATAATGTTTTAAGTATTAAAAATATTTTTTATACATAACTTTTTAATTTTTTTATAAAGTAGAACACAATAATATTTATTTACTTTGTAAATGAACATAATTTTATTTTTAAAATAATAATTACAAGAGTATTATATTTTTTATTTTTTAAAAAAAATATTATAGACGGCATATTTTATATACTCAAAAAAATACTCTTTAATGTATGTGTGTATATAATTATATGCCAAAAGAGATCAATAAAAGTAGAGTTTTAAATATCACATATAATGGAAAATAAAGTTCATATTACAAGAAACAAATAATAATTTTGCACAAATATTAAATTAGAAACTAAGTTTATACAATCACATTGATAAAGGTTGCATTTGTTGACAATTTGGACATGACTTTCGATTCTGCCCCTCTTGTTTATAAATTTCACACTTTGGTGCCCCTTGTTTTTTCCAATCTATTTTTTATGTATTCGTGTTGACTGTGGTCGTCTTGGTGGATACAATGTAGAAGGGTTATGTATCAATTTAGAACCATTAACATCCAACTAGTATTGCTCTCCTTATTGGATAGAGTAGACTACTATAAGCAAAAATGATATTTTTTTAACCAATAAATCGAGTCAACGTATAACTGATAATTATGTGACAAACTTACACACACAATAAATACATGACAACATGAAAATCAAAGTGGCTAAAACTTTTCACAATCACAAAACTTCTAACACAAATAAACTTTACACAACTAACTAAACTATTGATTGCATTGATCATATAGTTATTGCACTTCAAAGTGGGAGGATACTTCCCACCCTACTTGCCCAGGTGCCATCCCTAGTTTAGTCTTGTGTTCTTGAATTGTGAGGTAGAGTGCAATTCAATCCTTCTTATATGAATCACAATATGTTCAGTCTTGATACTAAATTTTAATATAAGATAATAAGGTTTTTTTTTTGGTTTATAAGGGAATTTGTATTTGTTAAGTGATATAAGTTTTTTTTTTGTTTATTTATATTAGTTTATTTGATATATTAAAAATGATAAAGTATATGGGTGGTGTTAAGATTTTAAATTCCTCCACGTATGAAAAGATTTTATTTTCATATTAACAGTTTTGTTAACAATTATCTTTAAATGGATTAAAGATAAAAGTAATTAATAATTAGTTTAATTTTAAAAAATAGTAATAATTAGTACTGCTACTATGTATTTTCTGATTTATATGTTTTTTTAAATATTCACTTGTCATAAAATTTATTAAAAAATCTCATGATAAGTTATATCTTCTCAATTTATTAATATTCAAAATTTAATAAATATGTATAAGTACTATATATATGCTTTTTTCGCTTAGCTAATTAACTAGCTTTGGTTTGGCGTCATATGATGTGATTCTCATTAATTAATAATTTGTAGTCACCATTTAGGACTTAAATATACAATAATTATTTTTAATAGGCTCCCACTATTCCGTTCAAATACTATACTTTTCTTCTTTCATTCCCAATCGTACCCAGTAATAGCTTTACCTTGGGGTTCACCCATAAATCATAATTCAAACAATATTAAACGCTATATTTTGGTATTTTACAATTAACCTCACCACTTCACCTTCCACATATAAGACTAACTTTAATTTCTTGTTTGTTACTTTTCTTGTTTAAAATTAATTAATGTAAAAATTGATTTTTACAGATGTGTATATATATCCCTTTCAAAATTTTCGGTTATGATTTCTGTTTTTCAAAAGGATTGTGGCGATTATTCATATGATAGCAAAAGCCATAATTACCATTGACAAAATTAAATAGCATTTGTTGAAATTAATTGCAATGTCCATAAATTTCCAAACCCGGTTGACTTTCACAAGGGACCAAAAACTCATTGAAAATTCTTTTGCTTCTTAATTTGCCTATCTTTTCAATCCATATATTAATATCTCTTGAAATCCTCAAACGTAATTCAATTTTTCAAGTTTGAAAAAGTTATATAGTGAATGGACCCAAAAACTTCTATACTTCAATGGGACCTCTCTGCACCACCGCCAAGATATTTTTTAACCTTGTCAACTTCGGTATTATTCAACAAAGAAAAACGAAGATGAAGGCAAAATCTTTCCACCTCTATAATGCAATCTAATATTTGACTACATGTTGTTCTTCTTAATAGGCATCTTTAACGTACAATAATATTCACTCTGTTTTTAATTAATTATCCCAAATAGAAACCCCTTTAATTAATTTAATTATATAGTGTATTAAATTCAAAAGATATATATTTTGTACTATTTTGCGTGACATTTATTATTTGAAAAAATTGACTACATACTATATAGAGGTATAGATCAATGAAAATCACATAATATGACGCCAAACAGAGCTATAAGGTATGCCAAATGTATAATTTACAAGATAAATGTCTCAAAAGTAAGGAGTTGAACATAAATCAATTAACGGATATGTGGGTCAACAAACTAAAAATAGTGGGATCTAGTTCCACACCACCTGCACTTTCTCTCGTGCTCCATCTGGCACCTTTGTGACAATGGTTCTTTGTCCTCCTGATGCTCCAACTAATGATGTAGCTGCGAACTCTTTGCTTCTGTTGTGTAGTCATCTTGTGATGGCCTATAAGGAGGAGGAGTCAACAAGCTCTGTCTCAATGAAGTATAGAACCTCCAGTCAAGTGATGATGGTTCTACTGTTGAAGGGTCGACGCCAATAGGATGAGCATCACCACCGGTACCATCATCGTTGTTGACATTGTTATCGCCATAGGCATTGTCATCACTAGCACTACGGTCATCAGCACCGTCTTCATCACTGACACCATCATCACCAGGAGGATTGTCATCGAGACCATCATCACCAACACTATTGTCATTGTCACTGTTAAGAAAATGAGGCATCTTCGGGAAGAGTTAGCTCATTATGATGGCCCTCAGTCTTGATGCACTTGCCATCTCTGGAGGGGATGATACAAAAGCTGCAAGTCTAGAGGCATATGCATTGATGCAAGTTCATGATCTTCATTTGTGATGAATACAAAATTTTTCATTTGTCTACATATTTTCTGTATGTCATCCAGTCTTACTTTCTTATTTTCATAGGCATGATCAATGTAATTGAATGCATCATTTTAAATCAAGAAAAAAAATTTAATTATTAATACAACAAGAAAAGAAAATGTAACTAGACAACAAGTAAAGAAACAATTACCATTATAGCAAACGCAAAACCTTCTAGATCAATATATTTTCTTATGATCCTTTGATACCATTGAAAATAAGGATTATCACAACTGATCGGCACAAATAATTTGAATGATGTGATCACTTGTTGTTTGCATTGCTCCCACAATTGCAAGTATCGAAGGAGTTTAGTTGGCCAAAAAACTTCAATCTTCCCCATTAACTTCTTCGTGTGTTCATAGTACGAGTTCACTGCATTCGAGGGAATAGGGTGTTGTTGGTCGAATTGTCTCAATACTCAATCTGGCTGATGCCACTCAATAATGTGGAAGCAAATCAATAGAACCTCAACTTGCCATATATCATTCCTTGCGGTACAATAGTCAGGGATGTATTCTTGATAAATTCCAAGGTGATATGGTATCCACTGAATTTGCAAATTGTAACATTTATTATTAGTACTAACTTATACAATATAAAATATAATTAAAAAAGTCCTTTACATAAAAAATAAACACACCTGATTATCGAGAATGTGATCCAAGATTTTTCTGTACCATGTAATCAGATGCATTGAAAGGTCCCTTAATCCTCTGTAATTTGTTCACCTATGAAATAAAAACACATGTTAGTTAATAATTAATCAAACTTCCTAATATTCAATAAGGAGAAATATTAATCGATACATAGCTCTAAGCCAATGGTGGACAAATAGGATACATCTGGAGCTCATCCTCATCAAACATTCTATTAGGATGTCGTTCCTTAATTTTTGGTGCTAGGATAAGAAATCTATCCAAGACTCATATATGTAAAAGATGCAAGCAACCTTTTATGTTTTGCTGATCATAGTGTATGGTTGTGCACAACTCTTGGTATAAGTGCACGAGGATAGTTGAATCCCAACTATATCAGCATGTTGCAACCAAATCTTTTAATAAAGGTAGGTAGATTAGTTGCACCCAATTGCCAGAGGTGTTTGGCATAAAAAACCCTCCAATCAAGTACATTATGTATGCGCGGGTGAACTGATTGAATTGAAATACTGTGAGTTTGTCTAAAATCTAATTATCTCCAAAATGCTCACCCAACTAGTTCATCCTAAGATGATGCCCCTTAAGATCTATAAGGCCTGGACGCATCCCAAAAGCTTCTTCACAAACTTGTCCCCAATTTTGATTGGTCATACCGATCACTGCCATCCCATCAACGGAAGCCCAAGTTGGACAGCCACATCGTGAAAAGTGATTGTGCACTCTCCCATCGGTATATGAAACATACGTGTCTCCAGCCTCTATCGCTCAACTATCATTGAGACAAGGTGGTGGTTATATGGAAAATAATTAGCTTGGGTAGCTTCGTAAAATCCTGCCACTTGCAGCAAATAAAAAAATTTTAGTGGAGGAAAGTGAAAATTCGTGGAGGCATGACAGAGTATATGAAGCACCCAATTAGGCTACAAAAAGATAACAAACATTAGTAAGTTTTTATCACTGTTACAAAAAATAAAAGTAAATATATAATCACAATTGTAATCTTACATGTCCTTGCCAAACTAACTTGTATATGTGCAATTATTGCAAGTATATAACTAATGGATCTTCTTAGCCTGACTCAATAAATTTAGTAGTATGTCTTCTAATATTTTTTTTTTTGTAAATGAAAAATTGATCAAATGAAATTAGTAGAAAAATAATAACTCAAAAAATTAAGCAAAAAATGTGCTATAAACAAATAAATAAATAAACTTATATTAACAAATTTACTAGATTTCATCATCACAACACTAAAATATAATTTTTTAATAAGTAAAAAAATACTGTAAACAAAATAATTATAAACTAAAACTTATTAGACAATCATAAATAAAAATTTTGAACAAAACATGTTAAATGCACAAATAAAGAAAAACTTAAATTCAAAAACAAACAACACAATACAATAAAAAAACCTATAACAAAAAAAATATTAAAAAATTATTAAAAACTCATAAATAAAAAATAGAAAAAAATATTTTATTAAAGTATTGTATTAACTCAAAAAACTAATAATCAAACAAAATTTTAACTCAATTATCAATAAACATAATTCTAACTCAATATATTAAAAAATTTAAAGAAAATTTTAACTCAATACATTAGCAAAATTTTAATAAAATGAACAAAGAAAATTTCAACTCAATATATTAACAAAATTTAAACAAAATGAACACATTTTAAGAAAATTTGATCAACATACACAAATAAAAACAAAATATTAACAAAAAATTCAATTCAAAATATTAACAAAATTATAACTCAATATATCAAAAAATTATATAAACAAAATTTTAATAAAAATTAATTCATAATTATAATTCAAAAAATAAAAAAATTATATCAAAACAAAGTCAAACAATCTATTTGAAGAAAAAGCAAAACATATGAAAATATATTAAATACAGACTGATACAAATAAAATTAAAAACTTAAATTAAAATAATACTAGGTAACACAACGCTAAAAAATATTAAAATAAAGAATTAAACAAAAATATAAACAAATTATGACACACAAATTACAAACAAAAACTTAACAAAAATTTTAGGAAGATATGAAAGATATTGTCCCAAATACAAAATGAAATTTTAACAATCAAAGTGTAGTTCTTTTTGTCAAAATTGAAACAATGTTTTATAACGATGACAATATTCCACAAAGTGACAATATTTTTGACAAATTCGTATGCTAGTTATGTTTATAAGGATTTAATAAAAAGAAATATTTTTTTAAAAAAACTGATTGCATGCACTATGGCATTGGGTAGGTGATCCTTATGGGTGTAAACAGATTACATAACCAAAAAAAGAAAAAATTATAAACAAAATATTATTAAAAATTCATCAATTAAAAAATTGATCAAAATTTTTTTAATAAAATATTATATTAACTCCAAAAAAAAAAAATAAACAAACAAAATTCAGACAAACATAATTTAACTCAATATATTATTCACAAAATTTAAAGAAAATGAATAAAGAAAATTTTAACTCAAGTTAACAAAGAAAATTTATTGTTTGTCTCGTTGGAACTAATAATAGAATAGAAGGAATAATTTAGTTTTAAAACGTGATAATCCAATGTTTTTAAAAAGATTACGCTTATATTATAAGAAAATTTGATAGAAAAAAATTCTTCGAGTTGCGACAAAATATTTTGAAACTTTCTTTTCTCAAAAGTACAGGTCTATACAAAAGAAAGGAATTTTTATTTATATATGATTATGAATTGATACTTTCAAAAATTATATTTTTATAATTTCAAAATTTTGAATTTACTCCTTTTTCTTTTAAGGTGCATTTGGTTTTATGGTTTTTTATTTTTATTTTTATTAAAATTAAAAAAATGTGATTAAATTGCATTTCATAAAGTTTAACAAAAAATATTTTCAAAAGATATAAGCTGAAAACAGAAAACGTTTAAAAGGCGTTTTTGTTATTTTTTAAATAATAACTAAATTTATGTTTATAATTTTTTAATAAATTAAATATTTTTATCATATAAAAATATTATTATTTATAATTAAATTTAAAAATAAAAAATATAGTTATTTAAGTTATTTGACTTAAAAAGAAATAGAAATAAAATTTAAATTTTAAATAACAAATATATTTTTAAAATATTAAAAAAACTTGAAATTGAAAAATAATTTTAAGAAAAATAAGTAAAAAAATAAAAATATTTTCAAAATTCAAACATATAAGTTTAAATTTAAGTCTTTCGATATTAAACAAAATTTTTTGTTAATAAATATAACTTTTTATACAAAATAAACTCTATTTCTATATACAAGGTATCGGTAACTTGATTATACAAAAAAAAAAAAAAAACTGACTAAATGTGGTCAATTGCTCACTTTTATTTATTCTGATTTAAAAACAAATTTAATTAAACTTAAATTACTTAATCCCCATTTATTTCGTTAGATTTTTTTTTGGAAAATTTTTTGTGATTTTATTGATAAATAAAAAATTTACAAAATTTTAAATTACTTGTTCTATCCAAACAATCAATATATATATATAAATGAACTTGAAACATGAAAAATCTGAATAATTTCAGACACAACACAGCAACACAGAAATATGAACTATCTTCAACCATCCAAAATATTTTAAATGCTAAGAATAAGAGATATTATAACAAATTAAAATTAAAAACTATAACCAAAAATCTGAATAAGAGATATGAAACTAAAAAATGATATAAAAAAAATTTGAATAGGAGAACGTTGTGTGTTGTGTTCGAATTTTTTATTGAGTACTTTTTGTTGCGTGCCTGTTTAATACTTTTAGCGGTAATTTTTTTACTGTTAAAATTTATTACAATAAAAAATTATTACTATAATTTTTTTTAAAATTAATTATTTAAATAAAAATAATAACAACGTTAATATTCGTTGGCCATAATGTGCGTGCTGGCCAGAGTGGCAATAACAGAGAAAAAGAGAACGTAGAAAATGGGAAGTTGCAAAAACGACCACTGCAAGGAGAATCTATGCGATGAGGGGAAGAGAAAAATGAAATACATTTGTTTTTTTTTTTAAATTTGTGAGTCTTACCAAATTCATTCTTATCAAATAAAAATTTGACTAATAATTTATTCTTGGTAAGAGCAATAGTTGGTCAACATTATTTGACTAGTAATTTATTTTTAACAAAAATAAAATTGTGTAACTTTTAAATACAATTGACTAATAGTAATAACAAATTTATAATGTTAAAAAAATATATTTTTATAAATTTAATTTAAAATAAGATAATTATAAAACTATTAAAAAAACATTCACGTACAAAACCTCTCGTATGAAGAGAAAGAGACCAACTTTAATTGTCAAGATTTACTCGAGGGAAATTATTTTTAGATAGTTTGTTAATTATTAGTAATACGATATTTTCATCACAAAGATAATAAGAGCGCGAGTGTCACATTTATAAGTATTTATTTATATTTTCACTCCTTTATAAAAGTTACTTTGTCTTATACTCTTTATATATATATATATATATATATATATATATATATATATATAACCTCAATAGATGATTTCGTTTTTACCAAAAGGAAAAGACAATTTATTTTTTAATTAAACCACCATTATTCAAATAAACTCTAATAAATATAATTTTGAGTTGATTGCGATTAAGAGTAAAGTTCTTCGAGAAAGAGACAAACTTGTTTTAATTTGTAGGCCCTCCATTTAAAATTACAAGGAAGATACTTTTAGTTTTCTCACAGCTTTTCAAGGAAAGGGAAAAAGAAAAATGTGGTCCTAATTATTATTATGATTATGAAGTGAGGAGAATGACACTTGGCCTTAAAAAAATTTCACCACCTTGTGTTGGTGGATTTTTAAAGGAATGGGCGAGAGGCATGATTCACATTATATTTTTTGTTGCTACAGAATACCTTTGTGCATGCTCTTATGCCTAGCTGTTTTGACTCTAAAGATAGACTAAAGTGGATAGGTGAGAAAAATGGAGATTAGAGTGTTAGTTCTACCAAGTGACCGAATGGGTGTTGATTATAGAATTTGGAAGTGGCCCGGCCCTAAAAGAATACACTATTTTCTATGGCTGGCTGCTAACAATAGGCTACATACAAACACACTAGGCAAACACTGGAACACAGTTGGAGATCAGTGTTCCGTTTGCAAAATCCATGTTGAAACTACATTGCATGCTATCCGTGATTGCTACCATGTTGCTACTATTTGGAACAAATTATTAAATCCCGGTGATAAATTGAAATTTTTTACTGACCAGTTATAGGATTGGATAATAGATAACGTGTGCAAGGAGAATTTCAACACACTCAACGTAACTTGGAATGTTTTGTACATGATCACATGCTGGTTCTTAATGGAAGTGGAGGAATTGCAGGAGTTCTGATGCGAACTTTGTTATGCTTAACAACCCCATTTACTGTATTTCCCAAATTTGCATAGAATGTTGTTAATGCTTGGAATTTGGCTTTGTGTCACATCGCCGAAGGAGATTAGATAGTGGCCTTCGGATGATGGATGGCTCAAAATGAATCAGTGGCTGCTGCAGGAACATCGGTTGGTGTAATTCCTTTTATGCCGAAATACGGGGTGCTATCGACGGCCTTGACCTCGCATGGAATTTGGGTTTCCGGCAAGTGATAATAAAAAATTATCTAATTCTTTATTATTTTATTTTAATTTTTAATTTTATATAATTTTTTAGACCAATCACTATATATATATAATTAATAATTTATAGAAATAAATTATAAATTTATAATTATTCAAAAATTACTATAAAATATTTTAAATATCAAATTATTTATGTAACTTTTTTTATATAAATAAATAATACGATATAATTATATCTATATGATAATATATTTGGATCTTTACTCATTAGTATAAAAAATTATATATTATATAATATATAATAAAATATGTGATGTAAAGAGAACAAAGAAAAAAAATAAACATTGTTAAAAATTAAAACAAAATAATAAAAATTTAAATATTTTTTATTATTTAATTTATTATTTTAAAATTTAATAATTATTATCTTATATATTATATTTTAAAAATTAAAGAAAGAATGAAATGTGTTTTTGAATTTGATTTGTGAAAAAATAACATGACAATATTATATAAGAAGATAAATAAACACAAAATTAATGATAAAAGAGTAATTTTAGTCTTTTAACTTTGATTTAAGTTTCACTTTTTTCTTTTAAATTTGATTAATTTTATTTTAATCTTTTAATTTTAAAAAATTAATCAAATTTTTCTCGTTTGTAACTTTGTTAATTTACTTAACAAAAAATATTAAGTTAAAATTAATTTTAATATATTTATGTAATATTATTATTAATATTATTAGTTTATTAACTTTACATGTAAAATAAATTCTCAAATTTAAATTATAAGTTTCAAATTACATATTCATTAAACATAAATATAAATATGACTTTACTTATAAATTTATATATTTTTACATGTTAGATTAATATAATGATAATTTTAGTAATAATATAGGATAGAGATATTAAAATTAATTTAAACTCATTATTTTTTGTTAGATAAATTAATAATTTTAAAAATTAGTAAAATTTTAATTAATTTTTTAAAGTTAAAGGACTAAAATAAAATTAATCAAATTTAAAAGATAAAAATAAAATTAAGTCAAAATTAAAGAATTAAAAATAATATTTTATTTAAAATTAATTGAATAATAAATTTTATTTATATAATAAAATTAAAGATCATATATAAACAATATATTATATATTTATTTTTATTTTTTTTACATAATATCCTCATATTATTTTTTCACCTCTAAAAATTTTGATCATATAGATTTGACATGGGAGCCTTTCATATAAAATATAGATATAGAATGCGTAAATCTTTAAGTTAAAATTAATAATAAAATACGAATTACCGTTGAAGAGAGGAGGAATTAAATTATGTGGTGACAATTCGTCAAAATCACACCGAAGGGAGCGGCTCAATCTGTGTATCGTTTCTCTTTCGCATTTTCTTTTGTTTCTCTTATTTATTTACTTGTTGTTTTCGTTCTTTTGCCCTCTTAGTGCTAGGAAAGCAACGTAGAACAGTAGTAGTCACCTCATTTTTTGTTGAACTGCAAATATTTTATTTTATTTACAATATTTCTATGTTGCATTCCGTGTTGGACAGACAACCCAGCTGCCCTCGCCTTTCGGTTTTATCTTAAATTCTAATAATTTTTTACGTAAATTTAGTCTAAAAAATATAGAGACAATAAATATACTATAATATTTATTTGAGTTAATTAAAATTATGTGTATTTTAATTTAAGAAACTTGTTCAGTATTAAACCAACTCCTGTTGACCGATTGGTTACCAGTTTGCTTTGCGTAGTCAGAAACCTGACGCTTTCAAAACTGTGCCTTTGGATCAAGTCTCTCTCTTTTTTCTTTTTTCTTTTTTTAAAAAAAATTTAGTAAAAACTATTTTTGGGTCCACTTACCTGTAACTTCATGGCATGGCTACATTATTTTATAACTATTACTAATTCTGCCGTTCTCTTACGTTCACTCGGTTTGCCTCGCAACTATTTCATCATTTCATTTACAGCTTTGCAGGTCAAATACTGCTCAAAATAGAACCAAAATCTAACTTACTCTAATTTATAAATGCCCCTCTTCTATGTTTACCCAATTCTTGAGTCCCATGTAATTTTATTAATATTTTTTATTTAAAATAATTTTATTTATTGTTGTTCAATATTAATTATAAATAACTCAAAAATTTGAATATTAATTTTTATATAATATAATATATTAGAGTATGATCTTGTATATCATGATATTTATGATATTTTTTTATATGAGATAAAATGACATAATATTTTTAATATTATAAGATAATATTTTTTGGTATAATATAATAATATAATATTATTTTAAATATTTTTATTTTTATTATATAATACTATAAAAAATAATTTTATCTTATAATATTGTCTATGATAATACTATGAAATTCACATGGTACCAAATGTTCATTTATTGTAAGGAAACATATCAAGTCATTATTATTTATTAAATCAATTAAATATGTATATATTTTTTGATATAAGTATCTTTCATTGAACCATACGTGGCCGTGAATTAAGGGCATAAGGGGATGCTTCTATTAATTTGCAGCCAATTAGAATGAATCTTGTTAATTATTTTAAACAGTTTCAGACATGACACTTTAATAAGGGTTAACGGGTGAAGAAAGATTGCTACTTTACATATTGAATTTGAAACTTACAATCGAAACAAGTTTTGTTATAAAAGAAAACAATATTGATTCAATTGTAAAAAAAGAATTTATATTTATACAAAAAAAATTATTTTTATACAGTATGTTAACAAAAAACTGGTAAATTTCAATGGAACTACGGAAGGTAGTCAATTCAATTCTGTGCTTTTTATTTATTTATTTTTTGAAAGGGCCAGAATCTAGCTCAAAAAAATATGGTTTAATTAAAATCTGTCAAAGAAAGTTTCAAAGGCGATAGGTCCCTTTTTGTGCAGGTAACAAACCTCGTCTCATATGAAAATTAAAATTACATTAAATATAATATATATATATATTATTATATTGGATATAAAGTATTTCATAGGCTGAGACGAGACGGATGAAGCTCATAAATGTTATGTTATAAATCTCGTAGACGAGGGACTAGTCATTGTTGTGTGTCCAACTATCCATAATATCTCTCCCCTCTGCTTCTCGCTGCATCACAATTCGCTGTTTCTAGAAACCACTGCACTTGTCCTCTTCCCGTATATTTCATACATTTTCTTCTTCAGTTTTTTCTTCAAGCTGTAACTCCAAGAAACAGGGGTTTCTGTTGAAAACAGAGCAAGTTTTTCTGGTTAGCATAACAGAAATTTTCTCTGGCACCGTGTGTGTGAGTGTGTTTCTTGTGTTTCACTTGTAGAGAAGTGGGTTCCTTTTAAGTATTGAAGAAACAAGAGAGGCTTTGAGTTTTCTTCAAGGGATAGTCAAATAGCGAAAGAGAGAGAAAGTAGTTAATGTTTAGACAATAAATTGCGGGGGGAATTGGAGTCTCCGGCCGAAGTTTTAGTGTTGAATTAACAAGATTGCCGGCAAAGTTTCCTTTCTGTAAAAAAAAACAGAGAGATTAGGAAGGAGAGAAGGAGAACTAATTGACAGCAAGATTGAGCTTTCCGGGAAATTCGGCGTCCAAAACGTCGAAAAATAGAAGTGGTCTTTGGTCTTTCGGAGGACCCATTTGCATTTCAAATACTTTTCCTCTTCCTTTCAAACACATCATTCCAAGTCCGCAATTTCTCTACCTCTCTTCCTCCCTTCGTCTTTCTTTTTCAACCTTCTGGGTCGCCTCTGTTTTCAGGGTTGGGAGTGAGCCTTAAACACCCCCTTCCCTTCCCTTTCTTCTTCTTCTTCTTCTCTCTCTCTCTCTCTCTCCTTTCCGTCAAAGCCATGATTTTCGATAAGGGGTCTATGCAATCTAACCTCGATTGCTTCCTCAGACACACCACACCCGTCGTTCAATCCCAATTTCTACCGAAGGTATAAATTTTCTGTTTTCATGGATTTCATTTTTCACGATGATCTTGAAATGTTTGATCCTCATTTTTCTGTGTTTTTGTTGAGACAGTCGGAGATCAGGAACCTTAATCGTTTATGGCATCCGTGGGAGAGAGAAAGCGTAGAGTATTTCACCTTGGGTGACCTCTGGAATCGCTACGATGAATGGAGTGCGTACGGAGCCGGAGTTCCCGTCACTTTGAACAATGGGGAGACACTTGTCCAGTACTATGTGCCTTACCTCTCTGCAATTCAAATATTCACAAGCAATACTTACAGGTATGTGTGCATATCAAAGCCTATTGAACCATCTTCTAGTTTGTTTTGACCAAATCAACACCTTCAACCTTGAAAATTTGTTGTTTTTCATTGATGAAATATCATGTTTTGCTTAATGTTGTTATCTGGGTATGCATAAATCTGCAGGGAAGAGACTGAGTCAGGTGACAGTGAGACAAGGGATTCGTGTAGTGATTCATACAGCGAGGAGAGTGAGAGTGATAAGTTATGGAGGTGGGATGGGAGTTCCTCGGAAGAGGGAGGGTTGGACCATGACAGTCTCTGGCATCTCAATGATAGATTGGGTCACCTCTATTTCCAGTATTTTGAAAGATCTACTCCATATGGCAGAGTCCCTCTGATGGATAAGGTCTGTTTGTTTGTTTGTTTGTTTCTTGTTAACTTTACCTTTTGCTTTTACTTTGATTCTCATTTCATCTCTGTCTATTCTGCTTTTCCTGTCCTTGATACTATTTAGAACAGGGAAACAGATTTTAAGTTTGTGTTGTGTAGTCATCAGTAATCACCCAAATTCCCTTCATGATAGGCATACGTAAAAGATAATAATAATTCTAGCTTTTGACTTTCTATTAAATAGATTCTGATTTCATCTTCTTTAAAATGTAATTGCTATACTTGATGAGCATATGTTCTCATTGAATGGTTGAATAATAGTGATAGGACAAATTCTTCTAGTATATCCTGTTTTGCATAAAAGTATATAACGATTCCATTGTTGAGTTGAGTGATTTTTGTTGACTTTCAGGTTACTGCGTTAGCTCAGAGATACCCTGGTTTGATGTCATTAAGAAGTGTGGATCTGTCACCAGCAAGTTGGATGGCCGTTGCATGGTAAATATAAATTTGACAAATGTCCGTGTGAGTGAGTTTTGTAAGTGATTGTAATGATAATGATTTTAATCTAATTTCAGGTACCCAATATATCATATCCCAATGGGAAGAACGATCAAAGATCTGTCGACATGCTTCCTGTCATACCACACGCTTTCGTCTTCATTCCAAGGTATAGTGATTTGAAAGTTGAATGAAACATTGGGAATTAAAGATTTGAAATGTGAAAAGAACAAAAAGACAAAGTAGTGAATGGTGGGTTTTGTTGTGTTGTGTTGTGTTGTGTGTAGATATGGACGTGGAAGATGAGAGTGAAGGAGGGCATGTGAAGAGAAACGAAGGAGAAGGCATGTCTCTGCCAGCATTCGGATTGGCGACGTACAAGATGCAAGGGAATGTGTGGGTGTCAGGCAACTATGGTAAGGACCAAGAAAGGCTTTTGTCACTGTTGAGCGTCGCAGATTCCTGGTTGAAGCAACTCAGAGTCTCCCATCATGACTTCAATTACTTCATCGGCATTCGCCATTCCTGATTCTTTCCTTCTTCAATGCATTTCTTTTCTCCTTTTTCATTCTGAGTGTATGTATGTACAGTGAGGACTGACGGTGAGGATATAGTAGTTGATGTATAACTCTTGAGATTGAGAGACAGCATTATAGGACAAGCTAGCCAAGCCCTTTCAACAGAGGCTAACTGATGAATTCACTCTTATTAAACAGCCTGTGTTGAAGGGTTTTTTTTTTCTTTGTTTTGTGTAGAAGAGAGGTTAGGACTGGCACGCTATACAAGTTCTGACTTGGGTTTGTGTGTATCACTTGCTTTTCACCATGATGGATTCCATGGGAGATCAGATGTGGTTGCAGCTTGTGCGTTCTTGTATTTTTTCTGTCACTGCATCCATATGGATTTGCCCAATCCATGAAATAGCTGTAAGATTTAGATATAACCACGGCTCAGATTCTAGGTTTTATTTAATGAAATAGTTTAATCATTTTATATCACATTATTTCACATGATCATCTCATTTTTAGATTATCTAAGTCAACTACATTTCTGACCCTTCAACCCCACTTGCTACGGAAGGTTACACAGATGTATGCGGAGATATCTCATGCGCAATCTCGATATTAATATTTGAAAATTTATTGTTATACATGTTGAAAAAATTGAAGAATTAAATTTGCACATACATACCAATACCATATGCTTGTGCTGAATCGTATCAGAGAAAAGCTAAAGAGACGTAGAACTCCAACTTTTTTTTTTCTCTGTTCTCATAAAATTTTTTATTAGAAATAATTTTATTTAAAATATTGTTCAACACTAAATTTGTACCTTTTATTCACCCCCTAATATTTGTTTAGTAAGAAAAGTGATATTAATTAGTTTTGAGATGTTTATGGATCTGCAAGTTGAGAGGTATAAAAGAAAATTAGGGATAATTGAGGGTAATATTGAAGTAGATGGCGGTGTCAATAGCTATCAACACAAGTTTCGGCGTCACGGATTCAATGGAATTGGTGTCGTTTTGGAAATTGGATGTGATGCAGCTAAAACGCAGAGTGGGAAGCGTGGCCGCAAGCAATGATATATATATATATATATATATATATATTTCCCTTATAACACGCATTTCGTTTTTTTTTTTCTTTTTAAAAAATTAATTATCATAATATTCTGTTAGAGGAAATCAAGGACTCACAAGTGAGACAATCACTCAAAAAGTCACTTACTCGAATCCTTACGCAATGAAGCCGAATATTGATTAAGTTAATTGTTACGTCATTGTATATGAATTTGTAATGCAATTATGAGGTTTTTTTTATAGAAAATTTTGTATGTTAATTTAGTGGATATTTATTTTTGATTTTTACATAATGTGTCCATAATTGTGTGGAAAAGGAGAAGGTGAGACAATTTAAGAATTAAATTGAGAGATGGGCCACCTCAGTGAACTGTTCCCAAAACTGAAAGGGGCCAACCACCAACAAACCCCTCACCCTTTGCACTCACTCACACATGGCTTTTGCTTCTACAAGTCAATGCATCAATATCACATTAGCTGTTTCCCACCTTTTACACTTGTTTTCTTGGATTTCCCCAAGTACACCACTTTGAATTTGATATATATGATTTATTCAATTTGAAAATTATATATATATATATATTTATTGATATGATCAATTAATGGTTTGGAATGAAAGTGTAGGTAGTAGGTGATGAAGGAAGTGGCTTCAAACTTTAGATTTGGAGCTCTAAGCTGCCATGTGTATATCTTTGTTAACTTGATCATTCATGGGATCATCATTGCTCTGCATTCCACTCTCAATGTCACTTTTCTAGTGCAACACTTACTTTTTCGTCATTAATTCATCAATTGCCTTATGGTCATTGGCCTATCCATGTGGGTGTACCACAAACGCACATAATTTGTGTACCTTTAGCCATAATTCTGAAACCTCATATTCATTTCCTCTTTCAAATTGTGTTAACTGTGACTATTGAACAAGTCATCATCAGGAGAGCCCTACACAAAAAATTACATTCAACTCTTCATTCTAAAATTATGGAGTTAACAGAAGGTATTGACAATGACATATATCATTGTTGTTCAGATATAGACAATACAAAACACTAGGCATGATTAACTTTTGGCTTCTATGTTGGGCCGTGATCTATGCTTGGATCTTGTAACGGAGCAAAAGAAGGACAAAAATAAAGTGTGCTTCTATATGAACTGTAAAAGTGGGATGTCATATTAATGCTCCTACAGAAAGAAGAGAAGCCCCACCCCAATTTTTGGACATGTTTCTTTCCCACTCCATGTATATGTGCATGCCAATGCCATCATGAATTTTTACACCTCTCGTACTTTGAAGGTTCCATCGCTATAATGTTTACTACTTTCTCAAGAAGAGCATTAGATTGAATTCAATCGATGGATTTGATATGATTTTATTTAATTGAACTCATTTAATTAAATGACTAAAAATGTTATACAATTTATCTAATCTTTTTTGTCTCATTCAATTTAATTATAACCAACTATAATCAATTGGTATTGGATTGCATTGGACAATCTATTTTTTTAAAAAATATAAAATATAAAATATAAAATATAAAAATTTTAATATTAAATATTAAATATTTTCTCAATCCTAACAATGAAAATACATTTTTAACCAAAAAAATTAATATTAAGATTAATTTAAGAAAAATTTAAATTAAATTTAAATATAGACAAATCATAATTTATGTTTAATATATTTAATATTTATAATTAATGCATAATATATAAAAAATAAAAATTATAATGTTTACTACTTTCTACTTGACCAAGATAGTCACAGAAAAAAGTTTCTTTTTTCGTCAAACTAAAATTTCATTCCATGGAAAAGGCACTAAGGCTATATATTCAAATGATATTGCAAGGCAATAAATACACAGATCAGAACAAGCTTACTCAGAACAAAGTGCTAAAACACCAAAATGAGAGAACGCATGCACTAACTAAACTAATCAAAAATTACAACTCAAACTTTACAGCAATACAATCATGCAAATACAAGAAGAATAAATAAATATATAATGAGAGGCAACGCATGTTTTAATTTTCTGAGGATTAAGCCTTCTCAATTTTTTTTTACTATTTAAGATTTTTGTTACAAATCTAATGAGTTTAGATGTAAATCTTTACAATGAACACTTAC
This sequence comes from Senna siamea, assembly GCA_031216115.1. Lineage (NCBI taxonomy): Eukaryota > Viridiplantae > Streptophyta > Magnoliopsida > Fabales > Fabaceae > Senna > Senna siamea. The sequence continues at coordinate 21,307,662 of CM062356.1, forward strand.
CCGAAAAAAAAAAACATATCTTTCTGGGATGAGAGAAAATCTCTTATAAAGAAGAGATCCTTCCAAACACAAGGAAGAAGAAAACTAATACACATGAGAAAAAACAAAATAACATGTAATAAACGAAAAAAAACAAAAACAAAGGGGGAGTTGGGGTTTGGCGGCAACCCCTCAGATGTTGCTTCAAGCTGAGGCGGAAAGAACCCTAGCAGAGGAGAGACAGAGACATAAAAGCCCAAAAGATAACACTATGTAAGACACCAAATTAAGTACCTTGGCCCTTTTTGGTAGCTTCTTGTCTTCTTCAAGTGGTTTTTTTTTTTTTCAGGGAAGAATCTTAAGCTTAGTTGAATTAATTTATCTCTCAATTAATCTAAATAAATCTAACCTCTTAATTATTCTAAATAAATCTTAAAAAATCTAAAAACAATTCTTAAATTTAAGTTTAACTTTTCATACAGATTTAGTTGAAAGGAAACGATCGATTTAACTCTTAATTAATCTAGAAGGTAAGTGACGAGCATTTATTTATTAATTACTTTGGAACATTGGCACTTCAATTGAAAGTTTGATAATTTGTCTATACATACATTAACTAAATAAAACTAGGGTTGATAATTGAGTTTAACTGAATAGCAGTCCGAAAAAGAATTTAGGTGAATATCAAGTTTCAAGCTGTAGTATACTATAGTTTAACGTAATTTTTTTTTTTAAAAGATAAATTACTTTTTTCACTCTTTAGAATGCAAATTAAGTCAAATTTGGTTTCTACATAAAATGGCAAAGCTTGACTTACAGAAAATTCTAGGTCAAAGTACTACATAATTATGGGGCTAAGGCTAACATTAATATTAATTGCATTATTCGTTAGAGGAAGAGTCTTCCCAACGAATTAGAGTTACTTACACTTCAAAACGTTAAAAAAGTAAAAGCACAAGTAAAATGAAAATATATACTTATTGGAGTAATTAAAAGGATATCTAAACCACAAAGGTGTGTATATATATATACATATTAAATTAATAGACAATAATTATGAAAAGTATAGAAGTTGATCATTTTTATTATGTCTATATTTATCATTCACTTAGTGCAAATAATTATAATGAAAGGATGTCTTTCGCTCATATATATATAGAAGCATTCATCAATTCTCACGGTTGAATTTGGCAGTGGTAGATGACGAAAATCCCTACTTATTTCTCATCGAAATAGTGAGTGAGAGATTTCCTTTCCGCAATTCTTGAAAATATTGACATATATAGTACTAGTTAGTAATTAAGTCTAATGCTATTAGTTACACTATATATTTACCATATATAGAACAATCATAAAACCAAATAATATCAGATTTTGTTCTGGTTGATTAATTAAAACAAATGAATGTGGTCTACCTAATAGCAATTAATTGAATAGGGTAAGAGCTAGCTATAAACCACCAGATTGATAGTTACATTTTTGTTATGAAAGTAAACTGTTCAGTTCAACATCTAGAAGCATGGATGAACATAAATACATAAGCGTACAAGATTCAGATGTTACTTAAAACATTGTGTGATTATGAATCATAATTTATGATTGATATAACAACCCTCTCACCTATTGAAACGTAAATTAAGTACCCATTTGGTGTACCTAACAGCAATTTGGATTATGTCCTTATATACGCCACCCAGATAATATGAAGCCTACTCACAACCTTATCTGGAAAGTTCCCAAATCGTTCTTCAACATGACCGTGTACCTTATAGCATTTAGGTACAATAAATATGTTCAGTCAGTTTCAATTCAATGGCTCTTGCCTTGGCCTTCCTGCACCTTCTCCTAATAATATTCAATGAGCATTGGTTAAAAGAATCCAAATATTAAATGAGTTTTTGTTAACCAGTACTTTTTAGGACAGTAGTTAAAGTTTAAAAACAAACTACAATTTGAATCTCTAAATTAAGGTTTAATGACAAACTTAGTATATAAATCTTAAAAGATAATAAAACATTAATTTCTATTAACCCTAAAATGTATTAAAACACCCCAAGTGTTTAATTTTTGTCGTTCAGCAGACGTTTTGTTACAGTTTAAAGTTAAATGAAATGTTTTGTTGAGAGGAAAAGAAAGAGAGAATTTAGCATACCAAAGACATTCACTAGAGAGAATTTAACACACCAATAACATTCACTAGTAGCAATAGATGGCTGACAGTTTACAGTCACACACTATTCCACTAACAGACAGATCATAGCCCACAAATCCTAACTGATGAGTGTTCTATTGACACAGAAGGGGTTGCCTACATTAATCCCTAGGGCCTAAACAGTGCGAAGTGCATATCACTCTAAATCACATCAGTGGGCTCATATAGGGAAGGCCTCAATGATATTGGAGGGGAAGGCTTTGATCCTGATGATATTGTAACGAAGGAGGCCAGCTTCTTCAATCAGCCTCTTCCAGTCCTCCTCTGTCCTTTCCTTTCCATCACCATTGTGAGCAAGCAGCATCAAGTCAAATGCAAAACCAGTGTCATCAAATACCTCATTCCCTTCTGAATGCAGAACGTGATCCACAATAATCACCTTCCCACTCTTCTCCGGTATTGCCTTCCTGCAGTTCTTCAATATCTGGACGCACTGCTGGTCGCTCCAATCATGCAGAATCCACTGCAGTCAAAACCACAACTTTGAAGCAAAGATTAAAACTTTTGAGAAGAATTCAAAAAGGGGTTGTGTAGAATTTGGTTAATTACCTTCATGTAAACTGCGTCAGCATTAGGAATGGACACGAACATGTCTCCCCCAACATGGTTGATGCCATCATACTTTGGTGCAGTGGCAACCACATGGGGCAAATCAAAGTTGATACCTTTGATGTGTGGGTAGGCTCGAACAATCTCAGAGAGTGACCCTCCAATTCCACCTCCCACATCCACCAAAGATTGAATCTCCTTGAACCCATCTTTGTAGCCAGAGATAACAGCCTTGGACACAATCCTAGCAGTGCAGGCCATGCCTTCATTGAACAATTTGTTGAAGTCAGGGTCCCAACCTGTTAAATCAAATTGCTCATGCCCATGGCACTTGAAAAAGGCAGAGCCATTCTTTGCGCCTTCTCTGATGCTCTGGCTAAGGTAGTGAGATGGGTTCAAATGCAAGGGGTGGTTCTCAAGGAGAATCATAGGAGCCAAGGTCATCTTGGTGTCACGTAAGAGCCACTTGGAAGCAGGGGTCAAGTCGTAAAGGGTGTCGTTGAAGTCAGAATGTTGTGCAGAGAACACATTTTTGCGAACAAGGAGACGCATGATTCGGTGGAGGAAGGAGATGTCAGGGGAGGGTGCGTCAGAAATGTTGTCCAGAATTGTTTGGAGGGAGATGGGATGGCCATGGCGGTCAATAATGTCAGCTATACGGAGCTCAACAGCAGATTTGAGAGCGAAAGAGTCGATGAAGCTAAGCATGAGCTTCCATATTTTAGCCTGTCCAAGCAATTCTTTTTCCTCCTCCTTGTGCACACTCTGAAAGGAACAAGAGATGAAGTACCTCTATTAATTTGTGAGAAAGGAGGGAAACCGTTTTTTAATGGAAACCGTTTTTTAAAAAAGATAAAGGAGGGAAACTGTTTTTCAGCCTGTCCAAGCAATTCCTTCTAAAAAAGAGACCGAGTAGTAATGGAACCCGTTTATTATTTGTGAGAAAGGAGGGAAAGAATGAAATATTAATTTCGTAAAAGTAAAAAGTTATGCAAGCAATACGATGTTTTTTTTGGAGTCATGCAAGCAATGACATAGCATAAACGATTATTCTGCTCCTCAATGGGCCCATGGACCATTTCTGTCAAAATCGTTCAGAGAGAATTTTTGTACTAAGATATAATATTAAAAAATATATAAATACATGGAATGTAACTTGAATTCTTAGTAATAAAAAAAGGGATAAAGCTGAATTTCTCTGATGATGTTGCCATCAACCGCATGCGGCCACCTAGACATTATTAATGAGTTAGCATCCTCGACAATAGAAGACAAAAGTGACTAGTGAACCCCACAAACAGAAACTGGACTACAGACGGCAGTGGAAAGCGTTGCTATAACACTAAAAACTGGAATAAATAGTAACAAGACGACCTCATACATATATATACAGTAACTCAAAAATAGGAATAGCAGCTTGCAAATTTAGCTCACATAGCTAACCAAAAAAAAAAAATCTGTTTCTCAGCATAAGCATAAAAGCAGACATGTGGATATGCAGTAACTCAACGCCTAGACCAACTAGAAAGACTGGAATGAGAAAGTTGACAATATATTCTATTCTAGTTTTACATAATACCTTCAACACCATAGGCGCAGAGAGGTTGGAAAAAACAGTCTCCATGGTCCCCGAATCCTAAAGAAAGTACAAATTACTCGCAGTTGCAGTTTCAGTTGTGGTAGTTGGGTAGCAAACGAGTGTTAATAAAGGCGATGGAGGAGCAAGGTTGATGGCATGGCAGTAATTGAAAATGTAAGAAGATAAGGTAGCAGGTGATGCGTGGTTCCAATTCGCAATGCACGTTTCGATGAGAGCAGATTTCGAAGCTTGTGTATGACAAAGTGATTGGATGAAGTGTGAGGTTGAGATCAGAATCTTTAACGTATATGTTGTTCTTTAGTCCTACGCCTCTGGTTCTTCAATGAGATGTCATGCATTATGAAGAGTTATTCGTGAAGCCAGAAGTGCACCCAGAATTCAAGTGCTCTGCTTTTATATTACTACTCATTGGAAGGTGACTGAATACACCGCCGCGACAAACCATACAAAATGATGAATATGACTAAACATACATCCTCCTCTTTTTTTTTTTTAATGAACAAAGTGAAACGGCAGCGTAGAAGGGTATAGTCTTCAACCAAACCAATCGATTTTCATAAATATGTACATTACTAAATATACATTTTTCTTTAAAAAAAAATTTATCATAATTCTGTAGAAATTACCAACATCTCTCTATGGATGCGCTTTGGACCGAAGAAGAAAAAAAATCATATCGCGAAACTGAATGCAAAACATGTTAGTACTAACTACTAAACTTACTCTAAGAGATGTATGACTACAGATAGATTTCGTTAAAACAGAGCATAGAATGTAGCAAACTCTTTTTTCAAGTGGTGATTGTACCTAGATTTAATTGAAGGATATTAATTAGGCCCATTCTACTCCAGCCCATTTCTTCCCTAGCAAAAAGTCTATGTATTCAAGGTAACATTTAACACCTATGAACAAATAATTGAAGCAATATTCAGAATACCACAGTAAGAGGCTCTAGTTACATGTTTGTATGCTATATCTGCCCATAACAAAAAATATAAGGGTAAGTCTTTCTATGGAAGAGGGGGTAAGTCTTTCTATGGAAGAGGAGTAAGGATGACTCTGCAGCATGCAGAATCTCTCGAAATACTTCATAAATTATCTAAGAGCCAAGCCGTATGAAGAAACTTAATTACGAAAATGAGCCAGCAGCACAAAAAAGTTGCTTCAACAATGTTAGTGTTCTCATATAAATGTATACGAAAGGATCAGTTCTCCAAGTACCCGTTCTAGATACTCTAGTTTTATTTGAGAACTTTAGGAGACAAGGATATATGCAGAGCATGTACTTTTTCTTTTGGCCCGTGCAGATCAAGTACTCAAATTAAAGCAAAATCATATTTTCAGGAGTGATTTTGCTACTGAGAGATAGAGTTAGGGAGGTTTATTTTTCTACTATACAAGTGTATATAGTATTACTTTACATAAATCTTTAATGATTCGGAGGTTGAATTCTTTATAACATCGCCCTTTTTCACAAGAGAAAGTATAACAAATTATCATTTGCAAGTAGATTCAATACTAGATAAATTTTCACCTTAAGTCACCGGTAGCAGACTTCTTGTTTCCTTTTGTTTGATTGACAGGTTACAGACTCCTCCCCCTCTTCAGGTCATGACCAACGATAGCATTAGCTGCCAGCAAACAAAGATCAATAATATAACTGGACTGATACTTGCATAGATTAGAATGATATTGGATGCGTAACTGTACAATGTCATTATTTTCATGAAAAAGGGTGACCACAGAGACTAGTCATATTAAAATATGGTATAAAGTTCGTAGGTGAATGTCCTTTAATAGAGTTCCCCAAGTTAAACATAAAAAAGGCCAAGGAACCCTATACATCTTTCCTTCAAAAGAATCTCGACTAGAGAACAAGCTAGTCTTTCTCTTTCTCTTTCATCACTAATGTTCTACTCAAGTCAGGCGAAGGCTTACAAAAACCAGAAAGTTCACCAAGAAAGATTGGTCTGGTTTATTCTGGATTATGAAACTCGAGACCTTAAGATTCCACAAACTGCAATTATACACAAAATCCATCTATTGAAACTTAAGCCATATAGTAAGTAACATGATGAAAATATGATGTAAGTTACAAGATATTAGTCAAGTGATCTGTGTGCAGTGCAAGTCACTAAAAAAAATTAAATCCCAAGAATAGCGAACAAGAAACAAATTGTTGAAAGCTTGAATCAAGTCATCATCGATGAAGTATTCTGGTTGGACGATGGAGCGCGCCTCCCAGGCTACATCTTCACAAACCCGAAAGGTAGAAAGAGTTGATCTTCCTCTCTCCATTTAACTCCAGCAGACTCAAATGCACCCATAACGCAAGAAATGGCACGCTCTGAATTTTATGAGAGTAATCCAACAAAAACATTCAGTGTCGTGCATGAATCAAACCCATCCTGATCTCAACTGGAGACCATTAGATGGCAGGAGAGTAAGTTCAATACAGCTGTAGCTGTAAAGCTAAGTACATGCACAAAATTATCTGAATCTTTTATTTTAGGATACACGAAAGCATGCGTTGTCAAGCTGCTAATAATCGAACGTGTCCACTGTGCAACGAGGGTAAGATAACTTCAAGGCAAATTTGTCGTGTTTAGCATCATAAAAATCTATCAGCTTCACACTCACGCGTGGAACGAGGGCAACTAAAGGTTTATGCTATGGTCGAGGCCATACATAAAGTCTACCTGCAAGGTTTTTACTCTCAGAGCAATAATAATATAATTCTTTTTTTAAAAGTAATTATTAACGCCTAAAGCTAATTTTTCATGTTTTATGTTCTATATAAACACAACTTTGGTCAAACATGAGAGCACTGAGCATTGTACCATAGGACCCCCAGCTTGTAATGCCTAGATATTTATCATCTTCGTATTCCAAGTTTTTAACTCTCTAATTAAAAGCATAGAATTAATCATGGTATATTCTGGTACCAAGTTTACTCACTTCCGTCCTCAGCAATTCTGGTACCAAGTTTTTAACTCTCTAATTAAAGAACAATGTGATCTGTCCTCACTTCCGTCCTTTAACAAGAGAATGACTTGATATTTATCACCTTGTTCATTCTTTCTCTAAGAAGGACATTTGACTACTTGAGAGAAAACACATGTAGTTTAACATGATCACTCTGAATATACAACCCAGCAACTGCCAGCTGTTGCCTTTGCTCCTCGCTCTTTCATTTCCCTTCTCATTCTTTCGGCTTCCTCATGTCTCCCCACACTCGCATAAATTTTTCCCAATAGAAAATAATTGGCAGCATTATCTGGCTCAACCTTTGATAAAGCTCTCCCTGCTGTCTCTGCCAACTCCACCTCTCCAAGGCCCAAGAAGGGCACCCCATGCTATGGCAGTCACCTTTACTGGCATCTCTCGTATAACTTCATATGCCTCATGTAACCTTCCTTCTCTGCTCAAAACATCGACTAAACAAGAGTAGTGATCACTATTTGCTTCAATGCCATAATTTTCCCGCATTCACTTCAAATAATAGGATGCTTGAGGTGCTAATCCTTCATAGCTACAAGCTTTTAATACTGCAAGAAATGTGAGATCATCAGGCTGCATTCTGCCAATTCCATTTCATGGAAACTTCTAATGCAGTTCTTGCCTCCCCATGTAGTGCGTATGCCGATATTAGGCTGCTCCAAGAAACTACATCTTTTTCCTTCATACTCCAAAATATAGTATGTGAATTAAAGAGGCAACCGCATCTCCCATATGCCTCCACCAGACCACTACTCAATTGGGGATGTGAATCAATGTCATTCCTTATTGCATAGCCATGAATCTCCTTAATCAAATTTAGAGCTGCTACACCTACAGAAGCGGGCAGTAGAGCAAGAAGTGTTATTAGACGCGGTCTCAATCCTAGTTCAAGCATTTGTCGTTAGAATGCTATAGCCTTAAACGATCCACCGTCTGATTCTGCCAAGCCAGCTATTATTGAGTTAAAAATAGATTCACTGGGCATAATATCCATGACATCAAAAAACTGCAAAGCGCTAGCTATGTTATGAGAATGCGTATAAAGGGATATCATTGTATTCCACACAACATCTCTTTATGAATTTCGTCAAACAGTTGACGTGCTGCAGAAAGGCAGATGCATTTGCCGTATAAGTTAACCAGTGCGCTTGCAATAAATGGGTTCGATAGGAAGGAAACTTTGGTGACGTGGGCATGAATTGCAGTGCCAAGTTGGGGGGCGGTTGACGGCGGCGCAGGACTTGAGGATGAGAGAAAAGGCATGGGGGTCAAGAGACATAGCAAGGGAAGATTGGATGTAGTGGAAAACAGCAAGAGCTTGGTCATGCCGAGCTTGGCTGATATGAGAGGTTATGAGCTTAGTGAAAGAAAATAAGCGCAAATGGGAGGTTGCGCAGGAGCCCGCGATTGCTTTGGCCGTCAATGTTTCTTTAATCCAAATCCTTCTGCAAATTCGGGGGGTTTATATTCTTCGCTATGTTCAAGTTCAGACGGCTTCAATTACTCTTTTACATATATCGCCTCGCTCTGATAAGGCTTGAATTCATTGATTGACGTACTGGTTTTGAGGGAGGACGTCAGTTTGAAGATGACGTTCAGACAAGAAGGCGCGAGCGGATCCCCTGCTGGGCGCCCTGCTGTGCGACGAAATGACACCGTTTTGTCGCGTTTTTTTTTTTTGCAAATAATGAAATAATGCCGTTTTGCTGCGTTACTAATTCAATTTTTTGCGGGTGTAAACGACGCCATTTTGTCGTATAATTTTTAATTCCAGCAGACAAAACGATGTCATTACTCGTTTAGCAACAAAAAAAAATGGCAATGTGTAAAATTCTCGCGCGCGCGTCTCCTTCTTCATCAGCAAGCTTCTTCGTCTACGTGAGTGCATGCCATTACCTGCAACGTCCACTTCACGGCACCATCTCGTCCGCAGCACCGTTGCCTTCTCTGCCATCGTGGTCTGCTGAAAAGTGTCATCTTTATCAGCATCTTGAACCGTGTGGCATTGTAGCGTCTCAGCCGCGTCTTCATCAGCAGCTTTTTCCAGTGTCGTGGTCTGTCGTCTCTGCCACGTCTTCATCAGTAGCTTTTTCCAGCTTCGTGCTCTGCTGAAAAAGCTTGAAATGTATGGTGACGGAGAAGTAAGAAAGGAATTAATCCATTCTCTCTGAAATTGGGAATTACAGAGAGAGTGAGGGAGAAAGAGTTGTGACACTTTCGGCGAGGAATTGAAAATTATATGACGAAACGGCATCATTTTCGCCTGCCAAAAACCAAATTAGTAATGCGAAAAAATGACGTCGTTTCATTATTTGCAAAAAAAAATAAAATACAACAAAATGACATCGTTTCATCACACAGCAAGGTGTCCAGCAGGGGATCCGCTCGCCAAGAAGGCTGATAAAAATTGATCACGGATTAAATTTGTGTTCAAATTCTTTTAAAATTTACAAATATAAATTTTGCTCAAAACGTCGCTTGGCTTGAACGGTTAATATTGTATTTAAGATAATATTAGAATTAAGAAATGAATAATTTTTAACCTATGTAAAATATTTTATAACGATGAATCATTTTTATTTTGGTTGTTTAACACTTAAATTTTGTATTTTTTTATTATTTTAGTTTTCAAAATATTAATACTTATGAGGTATATATTAGATATACTGTCATTTTAGCCTTATCATATATTATGATATCAATTATATATTAATATTTAATAAGATATGTGATAATAAAGTGATATCTAAAATATAAAATACTAATATTATATCATAAGTAAAAAGGTATTATTTGATAAAAATTAAATTATTTTAACATCTTACATTACAAAATTGAATAAGATAATTTAAAAGATTTTATTTATAAAAATTTAAGCATGTAAAATATAAAAAATAAATTATTAAATAAATTGTATTGTATTACATGAAGAAGGAAAAATAAATTATACATTAAATTTCATTTTTTTTTCAAAACTTCTTTTTATTTTATTTTCATTTAAAAATAGTAAACAATAATATAAATTTTTAAAAATTAAATTATTTAAACTTAAGGTATATTTGAAATTTTAAGAATTAGATAACATTAATCAACTTACACCAAATATTTATATTTTACATCATTAAAATATAAAGTACCATTAATCTATCATAACAAAAATGAGTATCATAGATTTCATATGATATCTTATATTAAATCATTTCATTTCATTTAATATGATATCTCAACAATACTTTTTATTTTTATAATTTAAAATTTCGTTAAACCTTATTCACTAAATATGTAAAAATGTTAAAAAAATAAAATTCTAAAAGACTCCTCCTCTCTGAAGAAAATTAAAGATGTAGAGGTATGTATTCAGTAAAATTAAAGACAATAATAACTATTTGGATCAAAATTTTGAAATTTTTTTTTATTTTTGTTAAGATCTTGACCCCAATTAGAAAAAGACAAAACTTTTAAGAATTTATACTGTAGAGTAAGCATGAGAAGTTTTATATTTTAATAATGTGTGTTAATTTTGTAGTGAAGATAAAATGATAATATAATTATCAATCAGAATATCTCTAATTCTTACATAAACTATAATTAGAAAGTATTGCTTAAGGTAAAATTGAATTCTTTTGAGAATAAATTTATCCCTGTGTACGGTTTATATGTACTGATATAACTATTACTATAAATTCTTAATTCTTTCAAAAGATAAACCTTATTTATGCATGTATAAATTCACTAATATCCTATTTTAAAACAAATAGATGTATATGTGTAATGACAGGACGACGTGAATATGATTATAAAGAGAATTCACATAAATATGATACCATAGAAAAAAAAAAATTATCCTTGAGTGATTAAAAGAGAGAACAAGAACTACTGCATATAAAAGTTTTAAAACATATATATCAGTGTATATTTTTCACATATAATATTTGTTTGTTTTTTCTTAAAATAATAAATAAATATGAAATGATATAACTTTTAATTAATATGAGAATTTATATTTTGAAAAAATAAAAAATATATATGAAAAGATATGATTTTAAAAAAGTATAAATGATACAAAAATATATGACTTAAAAAAAATTTAGATATAAAAGGACATGACTTTAAATATAAAATATTATATTTTAATAAATAAAAATATAACTTTAAAAAAAATTACATGAACGTGACTTTAAACATAAAAAGTATATAAGAAAGGACATAGTTTTAAATATAAAAAGTTATATTTTTTGAATAAAAATATATTACTTTTAAAAAAATTACATATAAAAGGACATAATTCTTTAAACACGAAAAATTACATTTTGAAAAGACAAAAGATATATATGAAATGATGTGACTTTAAGAATATATAGTTATATTTTTAAAGATATTTTAAGTATAAAAATTTGTAAATAACTTATTCTTTTATAGTATAGTAGATTTTAATTTAATTATAGAATTTAAATTTTTTTAAATTTTTTGTTAAATTTTATTGCCATTACTAATGTAGACCTTTTTAACAACTTAAAATAAATGATTTATATAAAAAAATAGGAAAAAAATTTAAAATAATTTTGGTTAGTTTAATTTGGACCAAGTGGGTTCATTTGATTCACAAAGAATTCAAGGTGGGGGTAATTTCTTGGCGCTCGGTTTGTTTTGCGATGAAGTAACAAGTTGTGGTAAACTTCTGTTTAGGCCCAAATATAATTTATGATGAGTTTCGTTGATAAAATTGGCATATGGTAGAAATGTAAAGAATTTTTTCAATTTAAAGGTTTATATAATTTCTCTTATAATTTTCAAAGATAATTTGAAACACTTTTAAAAAGTTATAGTTTTATACTATATATCTTTTCGTAAACATTTTCGTCCAAACACTTAATAAAAATGTTAATGGAATGGGTATGTTAGCGAAATTGATCTTTTTAAAAAAACTTTTTGTTACCTTTTTAAAGTTAAATAAGATAAATTGCATAGTCTTCTAAATTAAGATGATGTTATTTTCATTTTGCCCTTTTTTCTCTTTTTATAAAATTGGTGCTCATGGACTTATACTAATCCATGTATTTCGAATAGACAATTAAAAAAAAAAAAAGGGAAGACTAAAAGGAAAGGAAGAGACGAATGGTTGATAGTTGACAATCACACACTTAACAAAGGCACACTTCCACAGGTGACATAAAAGGATTGTAGCCCACAAATCCAAGCCAAGGGTAGAGGAGGGGGTGTTTTATTCAATATTTGATACAAGAGTGGACATAGCCTATCTTAATGTATCCCCAAGGACTAAATAATAATAATAATAATGGCAAGTGAGATGGATCATATTGGGAAGGCCTCAATGATAGATGGTAGAGCTTTGATTTTGATGATGTTGTAACGAGGGAACCCTGTTTCTGCAAACAACTTCTTCCAGTCCTGTTCTGTCCTTTCTCTCCCTCCTGCGTTGTGTGCAAGCAACATCATGTCAAATGCATAACCAATGTCATCAAATAGTCCATTATTCCCTTCTGGCTGTAGCACATGGTCCACTATTATCACCTTCCCTGTCTTCTTTGGTATCGCCTTGCTGCAATTCTTCAATATTTGGATGCAGTGTTGGTCGCTCCAGTCATGCAAAATCCACTGGCACTCAAAATCCACCAACTTTCAGTAATGCCAAACAACGCATGCAAACGTTTCAAGTTAGAGAAAAAAAATTACTCTTAAGTACCTTCATGTAAATAGCATCAGCACTGGGGATGGAGACAAACATGTCTCCTCCAACATGGGTGATTCCATCGTACTTGGGTGCAGTGGCAACCACATGGGGCAAATCAAAGTTGATAGCTTTGATATGTGGGTATGCTCTAACAATCTCAGAGAGTGATCCTCCAATCCCACCTCCCACATCCACCAAAGACTGAATCCTGTTGAACCCATCTTTGTACCCAGCGATTACAGCCTTGGACACAATCCTAGCAGTGCACACCATGCCTTCATTGAACAACCTGTTATACTCAGGATCCAACCCTGTCAAGTCAAATTGTTCATGCCCACCATGGCACCTGAAAAACGCAGTCCCATTCTTCGTGCCCTCTCTAATGCAGTCGCTGATGTAGTGAGTAGGGTTCAAATGAATGTGATGATTTTCAAGAAGAAGCATGGGAGCCAGGGTCATCTTGGTGTCTCGCAAGACCCATTTCGAAGCTCTGGTCAAGCCGTACAGGGTCTCGCCAGAGTCTGATTGTTGTGAAGAGAATATCTTTCTGCGAACCAGAACTCTCATGATTCGATAGAGGAAGGAGATGTCAGGGGAGGCTGCGTTAGCAATGTTGTCCAGAATTTTCTGCAAGGAGAGGGGTTGGCCATGTTGGTCTATTATGTCAGCTACACAAAGCTCAGTGGCACATTTGAGAGCCACAGAGTCGGTGAAGGCTGTCATGTACTTCCATATCTCAGTCTGTCCAAGCAATTCCTCTTCTTCCTCGTTATAATCTTTTTTGTGCTGCCCCTGAAACAGTACAGTACCGATGTGGAACACATAGCTTTAGATGTATGTGTTCGAACAGAAGAGTGATTTACGCATAACAAGATATTAACTCAGGGTAAATGAGTAAGCATCAAAAAAGGAAACATATGCTTAAGCGTTGCAGATTGCATCAATATTAATGGGGTAATGATATTAACGAAAGATATATAAATTCTTATAAATGTGAATCATATATACATATAAATATAGAGAGAGAACGTGTTGACAACCCAAAAATCACATCTCTAAGCTCCATTCAATAGGAAAATATAGATACTATTCCTATTGTAGATTTTTACTCCAAGAAATTAGGAGGTAAAGTTGATTTTTTTTAAAAAAAAAATTATGAGTTTTTTGAGATGTTTAGCCAAACTTCTAAAAGAGAGATTGAGTAGTAATGGAAACCGTTTTTTATTTGTGAGAAAGGAGGGAAAAAATGAAATATTAATTTCGTAAAAGTAAAAAATTATGCAAGCAATAAGATGTTTTTTCCGCGGTCATGTAAGCAATGACATAGCATAAACGATCATTCTGCTCCTCAATGCGCCCATGGACCATTTCTGTCAAAATCGTTCAGAGAAATTTTTTGTAGTAGGATATAATATTAAAAATATATAAATACATGGAATGTAACTTGAATTCCAAGTAATAAAAAAAAGGATGAAGCTGAATTTCTCTGATGATGTTGCCATCAACCGCATGCGGCCACCTAGACTTTATTAATGAGTTAGCATCCTTGACGATAGAAGACAAAAGTGACTAGTGAGCCCCACAAACAGAAACTGGACTACATATTAGCAGTGGAAAGTCATTATTGGTCCTGTTGCTATAACGCTAAATACTGGAATAAATAGTAACAAGACGACCTCATAAATATATATACAGTAACTCAAAAATAGGAATAGCAGCTTGCAAATTTAGCTCACATAGCTTACAAAAAAGAAAAAAAAATCTGTTTCTCAGCATAAGCATAAAAGCAGACATGTGGATATGCGGTAACTCAACGCCTAGACCAACTAGAAAGACTGGATTGAGAAAGTTGACAATATATTGTATTCTAGTTTTACATAATACCTTCAACACCACAGGCGCAGAGAGGTTGGAAAAAACAGTCTCCATGGTCCCCGAATCCTAAAGAAAGTACAAATTACTCACAGTTGCAGTTGCAGTTTCAGTTGTGGTTGGTAGTTGGGTAGCAAACAAGTGTTAATAAAGACGATGGAGGAGCAAGGTTGATGGCATGGCAGTAATTGAAAATGGAAGAAGATAAGGTAGCAGGCGATGCGTGGTTCCAATTCGCAATGCAGGTTTCGATGAGAGCAGATTTCGAAGCTTGTGTATGACAAAGTGATTGGATGAAGTGTGAGGTTTAGATCAGAATCTTTAACGTATATGTTGTTCTTTAGTCCTACGCCTCTGGTTCTTCAATGAGAGGTCATGCATTATGAAGAGTTATTCGTGAAGTCAGAAGTGCACCCAGAATTCAAGTGCTCTGCTTTTAGATTACAACTCATTGGAAGGTGACTGAATCCACCGCCGCGACAAACCATACAAAATGATGAATATGACTAAACATACATCCTCTTTTTTTTTCTTTTCAATGAACAAGGTGAAACGGCAGCGTAGAAGGGCCTAGTCTTCAACCAAACCAATCGATTTTCATAAACATATATGTACATTACTAAATATACATTTTTCTTTTAAAAAATTTATCATAACATTTCTCTATGGATGCGCTTTGGACCAGAAGAAGAAAAAAAGATCATATTGCGAAACTGAATGCAAAACATGTTAGTACTCACTACTAAACTTACTCTAGGAGATGTATGACTATAGATAGATTTCGTTAAAACAGAGCATAGAATGTAGGAAATTCTTTTCTCAAGTGGTGAGTGTACCTAGATTTAATTGAAGGATATTAATTAGGCCCATTCTAGCAAAAAGTTTATGTATTCAGGGTAAAATTTAACACCCATGAACAAATAATCGAAGCAATATTCAGAATAGCACAGTGAGAGGCTCCAGTTACATGTGGTTGTATGCTATAAAGACGAATCTTTCTATGGAAGAGGAGTAAGGATGACTCTGCAGCAAGCAGAATCTCTCAAAATACTTGATAAATTATTTAAGAGCAAAGCCGTATGAAGAAACTTAATTACGAAAATGAGCCAGCAGCACAAAAAAGATGCTTCAACAATGTTAGTGTTCTCATGTAAATGTATACGAAAGGGACATGGCAAGGGAAGATTGGATGTGGTGGAAAAGAGCAAGAGCTCAGTCATGCCGAGCGGCTGATATGAGACGTTATGAGCTTAGCGAAAGAAAAAAGGCGCAAATGAGTGGTTGCGGAGGAGCACATGGATGTTTCTTTAACTCAAATCCGTCTGCATATTCAGGGGGTTCACATTCTTCGCCATGTTCAAGTTCAAAAGGTTTCAATTACTCTTTTACATCTATCGCTATAAGGCTTTAATTCAGCGATTGGTGTACTGATTTTGACGAAGGACGTCAGTTTCAAGATGACTTTCAAGCCTTTAACCCAAATCCTTCTGCAAATTAGGGGTTTACATTCTTCTCCAGTCCCCACGGCAAAGACAATAAGGCTGATAAAAACTGATCACGGATTAAATTTGTGTTCAAATTCTTTTAAAATTTACAAATATAAAATTGTAGTCAATTTTAATTTAATTATAGAATTTAAATTTGTTTAACTTGTTTGTTAAATTTTATTGCCATTACTAATATAGACCTTTTTAACACCTTAAAATAAATGATTTATATAAACAAATAGGAGAAAAAGTTTATAATAATTTTGGTTAGTTTAATTTGGACCAAGTGGGTTCATTTGATTCACAAAGAATTCAAGGTTGTCATATGGTAGAAATGTCAAGAATTTTTTCAATTTAAAGGGTTATATAATTTCTCTTATAATTTTAAAACATTATGAAACACTTTTAAAAAATTTTAGTTTCATACTGTATATCTTTTTGTAAACATTTTCGTCCAAACTCTTCTTATATTAGCAAATTTGAGAGGTATATTGCTCAAAAATGAAAGTTTAGAATTTGTCAACTTCTTAAAGTTAGGTCAATTATATAGTTATAACGATATTTATTAACAAAAATGTTAATGGAATGGGAATGTTCGTGAAATTGATTTTTTTAAAAAAACATTTTATTACCTTTTTAAAGTTAAATAAGATAAATTGCATAGTCTTCTAAATTAAGATGAGATTATTTTCATTTTGTCATTTTATAAAATTGGTGCTCATGGAGGTATACTAATCCATGTATTTCAAATAGACAATTAAAAAAAAAAAAAAGACTAGTAGGAAAGGAAGAGACGAACGGTTGATAGTTAACAATCACACATTCAACAAAGGCACACTTACACAGGTGACATAAAAGATTATAGCCCCAAAATCCAAGCGAAGGGTAGAGGAGGGGGTTTTTTATTCAATATTTGATACAAGAGAGAGGACTTACCTATCTTGATGTATCCCCAAGGGCCAAATAATAATAATATGGCAAGTGATGGAGATGGATCTGATTGGGAAGACCTCAATGATGGATGGTAAAGCTTTGATTATGATGATGTTGTAATGAGGGAATCGTGTTTCTACAAATGGCTTCTTCCGGTCCTGCTCTG
Source organism: Senna siamea (assembly GCA_031216115.1). Classification (NCBI taxonomy): domain Eukaryota; kingdom Viridiplantae; phylum Streptophyta; class Magnoliopsida; order Fabales; family Fabaceae; genus Senna; species Senna siamea. The sequence continues at coordinate 21,325,152 of CM062356.1, forward strand.
TCCTCTCCCACCATGGCACTTGAAAAACGTAGTCCCACTCTTCGTGCCGGTTATTACAAATATTTTTATGCCTTCGGATTGCCTGCTGTCCACGCTCAGTGCTGTCTCCTGCTGTTGGGGGAATTCTCGCCGTCCGATTAATCTGAGAGGCCACGTGCTGCCACATCGCTGTGGGGTTTTTTTTTTGTTTTTCAGACGTATCTCACTGTTTCAGACTGCAACGCAATGTATTAATTTTTCAAACCAGGTAGTATTATAGCAATCCCAGCCCCAACCTTTTGATTTGATTTGATCTGAATAATTTTCAAGGCAAAGATTTCAAACAAATGGCACTACTGCAAAACAATAATGAGTGCAATAAAAACAGTCGCCCTCCTCCACAAGGACCATCAATTACAGAATGAAAATTGAAATGCATAACTATACCTTTCAAGTTTCCTATACAAAATCCATATATATAGCAATGTTTCAGTTTTAAGAGAACCAACATTTTTTTTCTCCGTTTCAATAGATGCATATTAGAGAAAATAGGAATCAAAGAGAAAAGAAAATATAAAATGTTCAAATACCCATTGTTTCAAACTTGTTTGAGGTGCGTGGCTGATGATTTTGTGATTTTGTTCATTTCTTCATCAGTTTTATCAACTATAAGGGTTCTTGAACCATCTGCTAGTAGAAATATAATTAATGATGCTACAATGTTAGTTAAGCATCTGTCAGATTCATAATGGATCCAACAGGCATGTGGAATAATAGAACTGTAAGTCAATGTTTTCATACTTTGTAATTACAAATTTCAGGCATGTGGAGTAATAGACTATGCCACCAGACCAACATTCTCAAACAAGGAAATATTGAATTTCAATATGAACTCAGATAAGGTAAATGCAGCTACCTTCACCTATAGCAACATAGAAATGACACAGAATTATCCACTAAATAGAAATGTCATAATCGTCTCAAACCTTTTATCCTACAAATGAACACATTCTAATAAGGACAGATAGAGTTGTAACATGGAAGCCTGCTTCTGCTTCTGAAGGTTGCACATTCATTGCAAATCCCTGCATATAAACGTCACAACGGAAATCCAAATGTAACGAGAGATTGGTTCAAAAACTTGGCGCAATGCTCCAAATTATCTGCATCAGCCTTTGACCCTAGCTCCCTGCAAAGCAATTCAACAGACTTTAAACGACATTCTCAATTGTAAACCTCCTGTGGTGGTTCTCTTCAGCGGTGATAGTGCATGCAGTAGCAACGAAAGATGCACTCAAGGAGGGAGATGATACCGCAACTGAATGAACGAAGGAGAAAATACCCTTGAGGTGGTCTTCCTGAACATATAAAACGGTGCATTTCATATATCTAAAAAACAAAAAAAAACCCACAACAACATGGCAGCACGCGGCCTCTCGGATTAATTGGATGGCAAGGATTCCCTCGACAGCAGGCGACAACACCGAGCGTGGACAGCAGGTGATCCGAAGGCTATTTTTATCAAATCTAAGAGTACATATATTTTTTATTCTTGTCAACAAATTTGTTAAAGTGCCAGTCACAATAAGTTTAATTCAGAATGTTGAACAATGAAAAGATCTAAACTTAATTATATGTTGATATCTTTGCTCTTTAATAAGTGAGATTTTTTGAAGAACAAATCTGGTACCTATTTTATTAAAAAGTGTGAATATCTCTAGGAATTACATTCCTAATTGAGCCAAAAGGAAAAAAAGGAAAGGTAAAATTGATTGTTTTGCAAGTAAACATTATTGAGAGATCAAAATAATGGAAAGAATTTCGTCTGAGTCACTCTACACTTGACCAAAAAAGAAACAGGTTCCTGTTAGCGTGGAGTGCTTCTGAATCCTCTCTTTACGATTAATAATCATTAATGTATTGAAGAAAATATTTTCTAATTAGCTAGAGCATGGAAGTCAACACATTAATTGCTGAATATTGATAAAAAATGGGATGAATATTTGAAATAGCTAGAGCCCAATAAAATTCACGTTAAGATGCTAAAATAGAAGGAGGTTGAAAAAGAAAAATAGATCAAAAGTTGATATTCAAGTATATCTAAAACTTAAAACTAAAATCATATCATTAAACGAATCTAATAACATGAGGAATTATATTACTGACCAAAAACAAAAAAGAATATAGTATTTATGTTTTGCAGGGATCATAGATACTAAAAGTCAAACACAAGATCTCATAAATAAAAACAATCTCTTGATAACACAAGGTTCTTCTTCATCAACTCTTAATCACACAAAGACCTCAAGAAAAACAAGCTTAAACAATTTAAGGAGATCAATCAAGACATATCAGGCTCGAATCAAAAGAAAAATTCAAAGTTAGGGCAAGCTCTCCAACAATCTTCTCTTAGACACATATAAAAGGCTTCTTATATGTTAATGATATGGCTAAGAAGAGAGAACCTAATAAAGAAATATCTAGAGCCATCAACCTTTACTGTACTAAAAATGATATTATCCTCTTAGTGAGTTAGCATTGCAAATTTTTAAGTTGTTGTGACTAAGACTCTTCTTTCACTCATGTGTATTTCTTTGTGTTAGTGTAAAGTAGTCTTAGGTAAAAGTCTTATACGATTGATCATTAGAAAAGCTAAGGTTAAGGAGATACTTTATATCAAACATAGAAAATGAGTGTGTTTGTGGTATTTGTTTCTTTGTGTTGACATAAGTTAGTGCTAGTTAAAAGCCTATAGGGTTGATTCTTATAGGAGCTAAGGTTCGGAGAATACTTTATGTCAAGCTTAAAAAGTGTGTGCGTTGCTAGGTTCCTTTATTGATTGAGTATAAAAGTGTGTGTGGCTGATTCCTTTGAGAGGATTATTCAAGTTGTAAGGTGATTACTCTAATATGAATGAAACTATCTTGCTATGTGTTTGAAGAAAGGATGTAGGGATCAAGACAACTAAATCCTGAAGTTTTATAAATTGTGGTATCTCTTTAACTGCTTTCTTTGAAATTTATTTTTCTTTAAAAAAGAAATCTTTCAAATAACAGTGCTCTCTCTGATACGGTTACTGATGTAGTGAGTAAGGTTCAAATGAATGTATGATTCTCAAGCTAACGTATGGGAGCCAGGGTCATCTTGGTGTCTCAAAAGATCTATTTCGAAGATCTGGTCAAGTTGTACAGGTTTCCTGAAGTTTGATTGTTGTGTAGAGAAGATCTTTCTGCAAACCAAAACTCTCATGATTCGGTAGAGGAAAGAAATGTCAGGGGAGGGTGCATTAGCAATGTTTTCTAGAATTTTTTACAAGGAGAGGGGTTGGCCATGTTGGTTTATTATGTTAGCTAGACGAAGCTTAATGGCACATTTGAGAGCCACAAAGTCAGTGAAGGCTGTCATGTACTTCCATATCTCAGCCTGTCCAAGCAATTCCTCTTCTTCCTCGTTATAATTTTTTTTGTGCTTACCTTGAAACAGTATAATATCAATGTATAACTCAGATTTAGATGTATGTAGGATTTACACAAAACTAAATCTTAACGAAAGATATATAAAGGAATATTTCTGATGTTTGGCTATGGAAAATCTAGCCATATAGATGCTTATGAATGTGAAATATATATATATATATATAGAGAGAGAGAGAGAGAGAAGGTGTTGACAACCCAAAAATCAGAGCTAAGCTTCATTCAATAGGGAAATATGGATACTATTCCTATTGTATATTTGTAAACCGCTTCGTTCAATATTTTTAGTCCAAGGTATAAAGAAATTTATAGTGTCAAGGTAATATTGTTGTTAAAAGTTTGGACCAATACACACTCACACCAAACTAGATCTGCTGTTGTCCAAGGCTTGTGCTGTCCACTGCTATCCACTAAATTCCCACCGTCCATGTGATCCTATGCATCAGTCGCTGCCATGTGTCCCTTTTTTAAAATTTAAATTGAACACCCAAAACGCATCTTTTTTAATTCATTGAGCCATTACGTTTGTATAGTGCAGCTTTTGCACCGTTTTTTATATATAGTGCAGCTTTTGTGCTTTTCATCCAGTGACCCATTTCATCCTGTGAAGCAGCAGCATTCAGCCATTTTGAACGAAAATCCCAACTTGTGTGTTCAAGCAAGCTTCAACCATTAGTTCTTCAAGCTCCCAACCATTTCTTGCTTGAATAAATATTAAAACAGGAAAAGAAATCAAAGAGAAATGAATATCCTTGCCTAATGTAGTAATTTCTAAATACAAGACAAGCTATAACGAAAAAACTTGGAGAAAAAAATAGAGCAATAATTCACACATGTTCAATTTTAAAAATGATAAAATAAACTAAATTGTCAATTTTATTATTCACTTATTTGCTAAAAATAACTGAGGATCATATACTTAAACAAGGACACCAAAACTTTCAATGTTATCATGTTTCTTAGAATTAGCAATTAAAGACTCAACAGATGTTTTACTATGCACTTTGAGAGGCTCCATGTTCTAAAATTTGCATGTATAAACCTATATGGCTTCAGATTATATCACAAAGAAAACAGGGTCATCACCACTTCATTTAAAAATATTTGACTTCTTTAGAGACAATCATTTATGATGATATTGATACCCGTTGAGAAAAAGTTCCAATTATTATCCATAGTTTTCAACACTTAAATACTTCAGAGGGCGTTCACCGCTCATGCACGTCCTTAACAGATACAGAGCCACAATAAATTGGAATTATCAACACATGCATGCACCTGGACAAAAGCTAGATCTTAACTTTCACTGCGATCTTACCTTTCATTTTTTTCTTATAGCTTGTCTTGTATTCATTTCTCTTTGATTTCTTTTCTTGTTTAAATATTTATTCAAGCAAGAAATAGTTGGGAGCTTGAAGAACAAATGGCTGAAGCTTGCTTGAACACAAAAGCTGGGAGTTTCGGTCAAAATGGCTGAATGCTATTGCTTCGCAGGATGAAATGGATCACTGGATGAAAAACACAAAAGCTTGCACTATATATATTGGTAATGACGTGTGCGAGAAGACAGGGATGAAAGTCTAAAACGTATTGGCTCAATGAATGAAAAACGGTACGTTTTGGGTGTCCAATTTAAAAATTAAAAAGGGACACATGGCAGCAGATGATACACAGGATCACATGGACGGTGGGAATTTAGTGGACAGCATAAGCCTTAGTTAGACAGTAGCAGATCCGGTTTGCACATTTTCAGGACTAAAAAAGAGTTAGACACAATGCGGGATAAGGGGGGATAGAGTCACGTAACAGTGTCACGTCGAAAAAAACTTGCAAAACTTTCAATTCATTACTTATTTATTTCTCTTTCGTAACAGTACTGTTGAAAATCCCCCACTATTAAAGAACATTTCTTTTTTTACTTTCTTATTGGGTACGAGGCTCTTGCACAGACGCATACTTTCTGCTCTATGAAGCATATAAAATACATTATAGACATTAATGAAAAGCTAAATAATTTTTTTCATACCATGATTAAGAATTTAATTAAATTTGCATGGACTATCTTCTGTCCAAAAACTTCAAAAAAGTAAAATCTATATTGGAGTGGAATAGTCCAAATATTCAATGTGTCAATTTGAAAAGCGAAAATTTAAACGGTGAAGTTTTGCATTGTTCTTGATATACTTTGGAGATAACTGATTCATATAGATAGCAGAGTAATAAGTGTTTTTTTGGGTCATGCAAGCAATAACGTAGCAAAATCGATTATTCTGCTCCTCAATGGGCCCATGGACCAGTTCTGTCAGACTCTTTCAGAGAGAATTTTTGTACTAATATAATATTAAAAATATGTAAAATACATGCAATGTAACTTGAATTCTAAGTAATAAAACAAAGGATGAAAGCTGAATTTCTCTGATGATATTGCCATCAACCACATGCGGCCACCTATACATTTTTTTTTATATATATATATATATATATTGGCCAGAACCTATACAATATTAATGAGTTAGCATCCTTGACAATGGAAGATAAAAGTGACTAGTGAGCCCCACGAACAGAAACAGGAGTGGAAAGCTATTACTGGTCCTGTTTCGATAGCACTAAAAACTGGAATGAAGAGTAATAATACAAACTCATATACAGTAACTCAAAAATAGGAATAGCAGCTTGCAAATTTAGCTCACACAGTTTACAAAATTACAGTAATATGCAAAAAAAAAAAAAAAAGTAATCAATTTGAAAACTAACCTATAATGTAAAGAACCAAAAATGGGATTGTTTAGATTTTATAACTGTGAGTGTATTCCAAATAAGAGGATAAGTGCGATCATGAATTCATGATCAAACTCTAAATGATTTTATTAAAAAGACCCCAGCTCTATGTTAAGTAAACTTTTTTCTGTATTTGAACATAAACTGGTGTAAGTCCAACGACGGTATTTATATCCCTAACAAAACCCACATTACTGTCAAATTCTTACACCTTGCCTTTATAATGTAAGTTGCATATTAACTCAATAAGGAACCCAACTTACAAATAATGGCTGATTATTTGGTACTTCAAGAACATTCAAAAACTATACAATAGTATACTCAAATACTGATTTGGGGCCTCAAGATTCTAACTATTCTAAATTGATTCATTTTACAAGGATTCTATTTGGGGTTTACCAACTGTATTTCAAAATTGACACAAATTATAAAAAAGAAAAAAAATCTGATTCTCAGCATAAGCATAAAAGCAGACATATGGATATGCAGTTACTCAACGCCTAGACCAACTAGAAAGACTGGAATGAGAAAGTTGACAATATATTCTATTCTAGTTTTACATAATACCTTCAACACCACAGGCGCAGAGAGGTTGGAAAAAACAGTCTCCATGGTCCCCGAATCCTAAAGAAAGTACAGATTACACACAATTACAGTTTCAGCTGTAGTTGGTAGTCGAGTAGCAAACAAGTGTTAATAAAGACGATGGAGGAGCATTGTTGGTGGCTGTAATTGAAAATGTAAGAAGATAATCTTATTTCACATTTCTGCCTTAGTACATTTACAACTGGTTCAGTTTTAAGTTCCTCATCCTTGTTTTCATTTGCATTGTCCTCATCCTCTTGATACTCCTCTAGGTCTTCGTTGAGCTGATTAGGTGGAGGATATTTTAACACACTTTCCTTTTCATTTTCATTCTGCCTTACTTTAATTTTAACACGCTTTCCTTTGATGTATCTATATTCCCATGTAGGTGGAGGATAGTTGGTGTGCAACTTTTCATATTTTTCTAGCATACCTAGCTCCTGAAAGACGTTTCCAACCACTTTGACATCTGAAATGCTAGGTCGGATCCCAAGCTCTTCCATATCTGCAAATATCTCAAACATCTTCTGCATGCCCCACTTATAGTAGATGGAAATCATTTTGTCAAAGAATTTATGAGGCAAGCTTTCCATGTTCTGCATTAATAATTTTGTCAAAAGTTCTTCAGCTTCATTTAGCCTGTCATCCGCTGCTAAGGCATTAAGTAAAGTGAAATAACTTCCCATTGTCCTTCCTTGACCTTTGCTTAAGTAAGGAGATAAGGAAGCAGGCGATGCGTGGTTCCAATTCTCAATGCAGGTTTCGATGCATGCAATGGTGCAATATGAGCAGGGTTGAAGTTTCCAAGACCAGATTTCGAGGCTTGTGTATGACAAAGTGATTGGATGAAGTGCGAGGTTCTCAATATCTGTAAACCAATTAAGCTTTCCATATTACGAGACATTCAGAAATCCTTTGATGTGATCTGTCCTCACTTTCCATCCTTTCACAAGAGAATGACTTGATATTTATCACCTTGTTCATCCTTTCTCTAAGAAGGACATTTAACTACTTGAGACAAACAACATGTAGTTAAGCATGATCACTCTGAATATACGACCCAGCTACTGCCAGCTGTTGCCTTTACTCCTCGCTCTTTCATTTCCCTTCTCATTCTTTCGGCTTCCTCATGTCTCCCCACACTCGAATAAATTTTTCCCAACAAAACATAATTGGCAGCATTATCTGGCTCAACCTTTGATAAAGCTCTCCCTGCTATCTCTGCCAACTCCACCTCTCCATAATTTCGACAAGCCCCAAGAAGGGCACCCCATGCTTTGGCAGTCACCTTTACTGGCATCTCTCGTATAACTTCATACGCCTCGTGTAACCTTCCTGCTCTACTCAAAACATCGACTAAACAAGAGTAATGATCACTATTTGCTTCAATGCCATAATCTTTCCGCATTCTCTTAAAATAATAGGATGCTTCATCCGCTAATCCTGCATGGCTACAGGCTTTCAATACTGCAAGAAATGTTATATCATCAGGCTGCACTTCTGCCAATTCCATTTGTTGAAAAACTTCTAATGCAGCTTTTGCCTCCCCATGTAGTGCGTATGCCGATATTAGGCTGCTCCAAGCAACTACATCTTTTTCCTTCATACTCCAAAATATAGTATGTGAATTAAAGAGGCAACCGCATCTCCCATATGCCTCCACTAGACCACTACTCAGTTGGGGATGTGAATCAATGTCATTCCTTATTGCATAGCCATGAATCTCCTTAATCAAATTTAGAGCTGCTACACCTACAGAAGCGGGCAGTAGAGCAAGAAGTGTTATTAGACGTGGTCTCAGTCCTAGTTCAAGCATTTGCCGATAGAATGTTATAGCCTTAAACGATCCACCATCTGATTCTGCCAAGCCAGCTATTATTGAGTTAAAAATAGATTCACTGGGCATAATATCCATGACATCAAAAAGCTGCAAAGCGCTAGCTATGTTATGAGAATGCGTATAAAGGGATATCATTGTATTCCACACAACAACATTTCTGTTAGGAATTTCGTCAAACAGTTGACGTGCTGCAGAAAGCGAGATGCATTTGCCGTATAAGTCAACCAGTGCGCTTGCAATGAATGGGTTTGATAGGAAGGAAACTTTGGTGACGTGCGCATGAATTGCAGTGCCAAGTTGGGGGCGGTTGACGGCGGTGCAAGACTTGAGGATGAGAGAAAAGACATGGGGGTCAAGAGACATACCAAGGGAAGATTGGATGTAGTGGAAAACAGCAAGAGCTTGGTCATGCCGAGCTTGGCTGATATGAGAGGTTATGAGCTTAGTGAAAGAAAATAAGCGCAAATGGGAGGTTGCGCAGGAGCCCATGGTTGCTTTGGCCGTCAATGTTTCTTTTAATTCAAATCCTTTTGCAAATTCTGTGGTTTATATTCTTCGCCACGTTCAAGTTCAGACGGCTTCAATTACTCTTTTACATCTATCGCCTCGCTCTAATAAGGCTTGAATTCAGCAAAATAACCATCAAAGCTAAAATAAAAATAACTCACAACCTAATATGAAGTTCACTTATATAAACAAAGCTAAAATAAGATAAATAATCAATCATCAAATAACTTATTTATGCAAATAAACATCAAATTTGGCATTGGATTGGGAAGCACAATCCAACTCAATTCACCCATGGATCAATCAGTAAGCAAAGAGCTTAATAACTAACCCAAAAAAGAAAAAAGCGGAAGACGCACCAAAGAGAAAGAGAACTTGGTGGAATTGCTGCGATGAGAGACAGAGGAGCTGGTTCAACACTTCAACCCAATTTAAAGAGTATAATAAGTAATAACTAACAAGAAACATAGAACTAGAAAATGCATCAGAGACGCCGACGAGACGCACCAGAAAACGCACAGCTGTTGCGATGCGATGCAACAGAGAGAGAGAGGAGCTGTTGGAACTGTTGCGATGCGAGATAGAGGAGGTTGTTCAACACTTCAACCCGGTTTAGAGAGAGGAGATGCCGGGATGTACAAATTTTCAAACCTAATGTAACAAAACGCACTGCTTTTGGCCTTTGAAAAAACTCTTTTTGCACTGGCGCGGCTCCGATCGGTTTACTACTTTTTGAAAAAATGGCGGGTCAACCCAAGATATATCCGAATTGATTACACACCCGGTCTAACAAAAAGACCGAGACCTAAACCATAAACTATAAACCGAGACTGATTTAAACCTTAGGTAATTGGGCGACGTTAAATCGTCCGGTGCGAACAAATTGTGATAAATTTAGTCTCAAATGTAATTTATGACGAGTTTCATTGATAAAATTGGCGTGTGGTAGAAATTTAAAGAATTTTTTCAATTTAAAAGGTTTGTCAACTTGTTAAAGTTAGGTCAATTGTATAATAAAAAAATATTTATAGACAAAAATATTAATGGAATGAATATGTTAGACAAATTGAAAATTTAAAAAAAATTTAAATTTTAAATAAAATAGACTGCATAGTTTTTTTAAATTAAAAGAGAGTTTTTTTGAGATAAAATGTATACAATTTCTTGAATTATAAGTTACATATAAATAATTCTTTTTAATTATAAAAATTAATCTAAAATTTTTTTAAACTTTGTGATCTGTGCCAAAGAAAAAACTCATTCTATTAATTTTTTTATTCAAAATTTTAATGAGAGGTAGACACATTAAATTATTTGAGAAAATTTTTTTTATATAAAACTTAAAATTCATGAAATTTTCTACATAACAGTTAAGGTTTAGAAGTATTTTAATATGATTTGATTTTACTAATTTGTCATTATTTTAGAGTTTTGGATAAAAAAACTTTTTGTTAACTTCTAAAGTTAAATAAGATAAATTACATAGTTTTTAAAATTAAGGAGAGATTATTTTTATTTAGTTAAAATACACACAACTCCTATGAATTATATACAAGTAATATGTAAATAACCTTTTAATTATAAAAATTGATTTAAAATTATCTCAAACTATGTTATTTGTGCAAAAATATTTCATCTATTAATTTTTTTATTTAAAATTCTTAGAGGAGGTCTGCATGTCATATTATTTGAGAGAGTTTTTTTATACAAAATTTAAAGTTCTTAAGAGTTTTTTACACATCGTCTAATGTTTAGGAGAGTTTTTTTTTTTTATATTTTAAGATGATTTAATTTTATTAATGTGTCATTATTTCATTAAATAAGATAAATTGCATAGTTTTTTTTAGCTTAGGGAGAAGTTATTTTTATTTGGTTAAAATACATAAAACTTTCGTAAATAAAAGTCATGTACAAATAACTATTAATTATAAAAATTAATTTAAAACTTTTTAAAACTTTGTAATTTATGTAAAAAAATTTATCAATTAATTTTTTCATTCAAAACTCTAGTAAAGAGTGAAACATCAAATTATTTGAAATTTTTTAATATAAAGCCTAAACCTCGAAGGGTTTTATATATAATACTTAAAGTTTAAAATTTTTTTTTATATTTTAATATAATTTAATTTTGTTAAAATATCATTATTTTATTAAAGTTTTAGATGTAAAAATTAATGAGTTAAGTAAAATTATTTGCACATAACTGGTAATTTATAATAATTTTTTTTATATATTTTTAACTTTTTTATTATGACTTTTTTTTTCTTTTTATAAAACTTATTGAGTAAAATACAAATAAAAATGATTTTCAAATTTTTTTTAAAAAGATTAATTTAAATTTTAAATCTATAACGGTTTTTCTTTTTTAATAAAACAATTACTATAATTTTTACCCAAAAAAAGCTTTTAACTATTTAGGTAGCCAAATTCAACGCACTTAGACAAAATTGAAACGAAGGCTAACCTAATACAAGAACATATGATCATTGCCAACTGTGACTCTGCCATTTTAGCATTTGTTCTTTTTTCTTTCTTTCTTTCCATAACCCCTTTTATAGGTCCACTTGTGACGAATTAATTTGCTTTGGGTTCGTCCAATCGACCGTGTGTAAAGTTGGAGAAAATAGTGCTCATGGAGGTATACTAATCCATTTATTCCAAATAGACCAAAAAAAAAAAAAAGTAAGACCAGTACAAAAGGAAGAGACGAATGGTTGATAGTTGACAATCACACTTTTAAGTTGACAATCACACTTTTAACAAAGGCACTCTCACACACTAATCCACTAACATAAAGGATGATAGCCACAAATCCAAGCCAAGGGGAGGGGAGGGGAGGGGGTGTTTTATTCAATATTTGATACAAGATAGGACGTAGCCTACCTTAATCCCCAAGGGCTAAATAATAATAATATGGCAAGTGTTGGAGATGGATCAGATTGGGAAGGCCTCAATGATGGATGGTAAAGCTTTGATTCTAATAATGTTGTAACGAGGGAACCCTGTTTCTGCAAATAGCTTCTTCCAATCTTGCTCTGTCCTCTCCCTCCCTCCTGCGTTGTGTGCAAGCAACATCATGTCAAATGCATAACCAGTGTCATCAAATAATCCATTATTCCCTTCTGGCTGCAGCACATGGTCCACTATTATCACCTTCCCTGTCTTTTCTGGTATTGCCTTCCTGCAATTCTTCAATATTTGGATGCAGTGTTGGTCGCTCCAGTCATGCAGAATCCACTGCACTCAAAACCCACCAACTTTAGTAATGCCGAACAATGCATGCAAATGTTTCAAGTTAGAGAGAAAAAAAAAAAAAAAATACTTTACGTACCTTCATGTAAATAGCATCAGCACTGGGAATGGAGACAAACATGTCTCCTCCAGCATGGGTGATTCCATCGTACTTAGGTGCAGTGGCAACCACATGGGGCAAATCAAAGTTGATAGCTTTGATATGTGGGTATGCTCGAACAATCTCAGAGAGTGATCCTCCAATCCCACCTCCCACATCCACCAAAGACTGAATCTTGTTGAACCCATCTTTGTACCCAGCGATTACAGCCTTGGACACAATCCTAGCAGTGCACACCATGCCTTCATTGAACAGCCTGTTATACTCAGGATCCAACCCTGTCAAGTCAAATTGTTCATGCCCATGGCACCTAAAAAACGCAGTCCCATTCTTTGTGCCCTCTCTGATGCAGTCACTGATGTAGTGAGTGGGGTTCAAATGTAAGGGATGATTCTCAAGTAGAAGCATGGGAGCTAGGGTCATCTTAGTGTCTCGCAGGATCCATTTCGAAGCTCTGGTCAAGCCGTACAAGGTCTCTCCGGAGTCTGATTCTTGTGCAGAGAAGATCTTTCTGCGAACCAGAACTCTCATGATTCGGTAGAGGAAGGAGATGTCAGGGGAGGGTGCGTCAGCAATGTTGTCTAGAATTTTCTGCAAGGAGAGGGGTTGGCCATATTGGTCTATTATGTCAGCTACACGAAGCTCAATAGCACATTTGAGAGCCACAGAGTCGGTGAAGGCTGTCATGTACTTCCATATCTCAGCCTGTCCAAGCAATTCGTCTTCTTCCTCATTATAATCCTCCTTGTGCTGACCCTGAAACAATATAATACCGATATGGAACACATAGATTTAGATGTATGTACGATTTACACAAAACAAGATCTTATCAAAAGATATATGAAGGAATATATGTATGATGTTTGGCTGTGAAAAAGCTAGCCATATAAAATGCTTATATATAGATCAGAGAGAGTGAGAGGGTGTTGACAACCCACAAATCACATCTAAGCTTCATTCAAGTGGAAAATGTGGATACTATTCCTATTGTAGATTTGCAAACTGCTTCGTCCAAGAATTTTGTAAGTCCAAGATATTAGGATAGGAGGTAAGAAGTTGAGTTTTTTTTTTCTAAAAAAAATTATTTGAGTTTTTCGAGATGTTCAGCCAAACTTCTAAAGAAGAGACCAGGGAGTAATGGAAACCGTTTTTTATTTGCGAGAAAGAAGGAAAAAAATGAAATATTAATTCCGTAAAAGAAAAAATTTATTTATTGCAAGACAAAATATCTCACCTACCCACAATTTCTACACTGTTCATTACCCTTAGCATTTTTTTTAACTTACTCTTTGAAATACATGTTATTTTTAATAGTTTGGTAATAAAAACACCTCTTTTTGAAAAGATTTTTCAAATGTAATAACATTGAAAATACTTATAAAATGATTTTGAAATAACTGGCTTCTCTGTCAATGTGCTTTTTAGAAAATTTCACTAAAAAAATGATATTTTGATAATAAAAAAAAATTGTAAGCCAAAATTAATTTGTTTCTATTTTCAATTTTATCCCCCCCTTTTATTTATTTATTTTGCCCTTATCTTCATTAACAGATACAATTTTTTTAGTTAAACATCATTAATCATATATAAAACCCAAGTAAAATTATTCTCATCAGAGTATGACTAAGTTAATTTATAAAAGAGCTCAGATGAGTGTAAACATTATATTAAATTAATCCCTTTACAACTTTAAAAAAGAATTTTAACCCTTTACATCTTTAATTTTGTTTGGCATTCTTAAACGTTTGAAACCCCAAACTAATAAGAACGTCCAAAGCTTTGAACTGTATGACCACTAACCAAATATACTGTTTTGGTTTAGTTTGAACTCTTTCATCAATTTAATTATAGTTTAATAAGAATAATTTTACATAAATTTTAAACATGATTTTACTACTAATAATATATAAAAACAATATTTAACTAAAAAATATAATTAAATTAATTAATATAGATAACAAGTAAAATTTGACAAAAATAATTATAACAATCCAAATTGAAACATAATAAATAAATATATTACCATTACTAATTTACTTTATATTTTGCATAAAAATACCGTTAATTAGGAATCTGGAATGATGTATTTATCTTAAGAATGATATTAGACAACTCTACCTTTCAACTATTTTAAGATTGTTACTATTACAATTTTTATCATTAAAGTCTCCTTTTCAATTTTTTATTTTACTTTTATGACTTTGTATTCCTGCAAGCAATCTTGTATAACACTGCCAAATGCCAAACACAAAGAGTGAAACATTTACTACATACTAATTTATTTAACGAAAATATTTTAGGTGAAAATAATTTCATGAAATAATACATTAAAGAAAATGAATAAAATTATAATTTTAAATATCTTTATTATTAATTTTTTCAATCAAAATAATCAATATAAGAAAAATTTTTAAAAAATTAATCATAAACAAAATAAATTATATAAATTATACACATATTACAAATTTTGATGATAAAATTTTTTTTTAAAAGTTTTTTTTAAACAGGTACAAGACATGCGCACATCTTGTGTGCACGATACACGTCAAAAACATAAAATAAAAAGCAAAGTAATATTGTTCACACTATGATTAAGGATGTAAGTAAACTCGAACTATCTTCTATCTAAAACACTTCAATAGCTCAAGTGATTGGGTGGGTAAAAATTTATGTAAAAAATTGCAAGGTTAATACTAAAGTACTTCTTTAATAATAAAAAAACAAAGATAACCTTCAAATTTGCATCTGTATCAAAGAAAAAGAGTTCAAATTTCTTTTGGGTCGAAAAATAAGCCAGTGGGGTATCAACTAGGCGGTAGAGAGACGAAAATTTAATTAAAATCTGGATCTTTCTTGTGCCAAAAGAACCTCTTCAATTAAAAACAATGGAACGTAGAGTAGCATATTCCTGTAATCAATCTCAAAAGTTTTAAAAGTAAAAATTGAATAAGTAGTTTTCAATTGTTATTAACTTCACAATAACATTTTCTTTTGGTCATCCAAGCAATAAAATAGCAGAAACAAATTTTATCATCAACAGGCGTATCGTTCATTTCTATCAGAATCGTTTGAAAGAATTTGCACCAAAATATAATCACATAAAAATATACAAATACAAGCAATACAAGTCGAATTCTATGTAATAATGCAATGGAGAAAGCTGGGATTTCTCTGATGATATAGCCATCAACCGCATGCAGTCACCTATACAAATTAACCCAAAGCAAGGATTGAGACGTATTACATGTCCTCTGGCCACAACACTACATTGGAATAAAGAGTTATAAGATCTAATATATAATAACTCAAAAAGTCAAGAATAGGTATAACAGCATGCAAATTTTAGTCCACTTAAACAAAATGTCGGTATTATGCCAAAAAAACTAGCAAATTCATTATCAAATTCTTTTTCGTTTAAATGGATCTTGCTGTATGCTAACTTAACTATTTCTGTCTCTGAACTTTTAACTGGTAGAAGTCCAACAAGTATTTTCATAACCCTAACAAAACCCACAATAAAACTATCAAATTCTTACACTTCATAATGTAAGGTGCTTATTTACTCAATAAGCAACTCAACCATCAAATAACTGCAGATTATTTAGTAGTTTATAAACACTCATACTATATAATAGTTTATTCAATTTCAAATGCTGACTTGGGGCTTTAAGCTTTTTTTTTTTCAGTCTTAGCCAAGTTTCAAACCTTATAATTAGTGCGCTCCACAATGATTCAAACGAGCGTTTAACAAACGATCAACTATATCTTAATATTGACAGAAATCATAAAAAAATCTGTTTCTCAGCATAAACATAAAAGCAGACATATGCAGTAACCCAGCGCCAAGACCAACAAGAAAGACTCGATTGCGAAAGTTTACATATATTCTACTCTAGTTTTACATACTACCTTCACCACAGGCGGAGAGAGCTTGGAAAAAACAGTCTCCATGGTCCCGAATTCCTAAATAAAATATAAATTTAAAAGCAGAAAAGTCAGAAGAGGTTTTAGCCTTTTGAGCAACACTAAAGTTCTTAGCAAACTGGGTGTTGGAAATTGTGTAGCAAACAAGTGGTTAATAAAGACGATAGGGTGGCATGGAGTGTGTGGTTGATGGCAGAAGTTGAAAAGATAAGGAGATAAGGTAGCAAGGATGTGTGTGGTTCAAATTCACAATGCAGATTTCGATGCATTATTGAGTCGATACGGTAAAGAGATGATGAAGTGTGCGGTCGAAACTGCAAAGGGCAGATTTCAATGAAAGTGCTCGTGCATTATTGAGTTGATATTATAAGTGATGGATGAGGTGTATGGTTGAGATCAGAATTAGTCCTACAGCCCTAGTAATTTGGTCAGACATCATTCATTATGGTGAGCAACTTTCTTGAATTGCAGCCAGAATTCATATGCCCTGTGACGATATTTCTGAATTCGGTGAAAAGTGACTGAATCCAGCGCATCGATCACCCACACAAAATGGTGAATATGACTAAACATAACTTTTTTTTTCCATTGAACAAAGTGAAACGACGGCGTAGAATGGATAGCCTATTAGCCTTCAACAAACAAAAGCAATCCATTTTCATAAATATGTACAATAATACGTTTTATAATTTTTTACTATAATTCTTTAGAAAATTCCAATATTTCTTACCTATGCGCTTTGGACTAGAAAGGAAAAAATATATAGACATATATATTGCAGTTGAATGTTTCCTACACTTATGCT
The DNA here is from genome assembly GCA_031216115.1 of Senna siamea. Taxonomy (NCBI): domain Eukaryota; kingdom Viridiplantae; phylum Streptophyta; class Magnoliopsida; order Fabales; family Fabaceae; genus Senna; species Senna siamea. Next base: position 21,342,395 of record CM062356.1, read on the forward strand.
GAATGCAAAACATGTTAGTGCTCACTATCCCGAACTTACAGTAAGAGATGTAAGACTATAGATACAGTTAGAACATAGCATACAATGTAACAACCTTTTTTTTGGGCATGTACCTAGGTTCATTTGATATTAGGCCCAGTCTAGCCCAGCCCATTTCTTGCCTTGCGAAAAAGTTAATCCATTCAAAGTAACATTCAAGACTTACCAACCAAGCATCTGCATTCTACTTACCAATTACCAGTTTGATCCAGTAACATGTGGTTGTATGCTATATGCCTATGACTATGAATGTAAGGGATGAATCTTCTGTGGAATAGAAACATAATTGGGCAGCAAGTAGAACCTCTTGAAATACTTCATATATTACTGAAGAAGAAAGTGGCATGAGGAAAATAAACCATGAAAATGAGCTAGCAGCACAAGCAAGATGCTTCAACAATAGTCGTGTGCTCACGTAACTACACTCGAAATAATTTGTTTATCCGAAAGATCATTTTGTGAGAATATGTCCTAGCTGACATAGTTTTATTAGTTAACTTCACCGAAAAGAATATATGTCCTAGCAGAGCATGTACTTGAACAAACGCAAAATCAGATTTTCAGAAGAGAAAGTATAACAAAGTATCAACTGCAAGAAGATTCACTAGTATATTTATGTTCACCTTAGGAGGACTGGAAGCAGACTTCTTGTTTCCTTGATTGATTGACAGGTCAAACGCTTCTTCCCCTCTTCAGATCATGACCAAGCATAGCATTAGCTACTATCAACAAAAAAAGATCAATAGTAACTAGGAAAATACTTGCATAAATTGGAACCAGATTGTATGTTTAACATGTCATTATTTTATTGATGAAAAAAAGGACACCACAGACACTAGTCATATTAAAATATTGTATAACGTTGGAAGGTGATTTGCCCCTTAATAGAATTCCCCAAGATAAGCATAAGAATAGCAAATGAACCTCTACATCGATCTTTCCTTCAAAAGAATCTGGAATAGTAAACACGCTAGTCTTCCGTCACTAATGTTCTATTCAAGTCACTTGAATACTTACAAAAACTAGAGACTTCACCAGAAAGGTGGGTCTGGTTTATTCCGGATCGTCAAGCTAGAGACCTCAAGATTTCTCAAACTGGTATTGTACAAAAAAGGCGATTTCCAGAAATTTGAGCTTCATTGTTAGTACCATGATGACCATCAAAAGTAAATTACAAGATCATTAATCCAGTGATCTGTACAAAGTGCAAGACAGTATAAATAATATTCAAGAACAGCAGAGTTAAAGCAGTGATTTTGAATCACTTTTGTGTGGATCGCTTGAAACAAGTCATCGTCGACCAAAGGGTTCCCGTTGGACGATCGAGCGCGCCTCATAAGCTACATCTTCACAAACCCCAAAAGTAGAAAGTGCTGTTCTTCCTATCTCCATTTGCACTTCCGTTTTAGTACAGGAGACGCAAGTGCACCCATAACACACAAAATGGCATACTATAAATCATATGAGAGCAATCCAACGAATAAATTTTGTGCCGTCCAGGAACCAAACCCATCCTGATCTCAACTTGAGACCATTAGATGGCATGGGAGTAAGTTCAATACAGCTGTAACGTTAACTACATGCACAAAATATTAAACTTTCATTTTAGGATCCACGCAAGCATGCGTTGTCAAGTTGTCTAGTTGCCGAAGATTGGACATTTCAACAGGGAATTGAGGATAAGATATCTTCAAGGCAAGATTGTCGTGTTTATCATTAAAAAAAATCTATCAGCTTCACATTCACGCGTAGGACGAGGGCCACAAAGGCTTGGTCGTACCATACATAGAGTACCTAAAGCTTTGGAGCAATAGCCGTTTGACAATTGTGAAGGAAGCAAGTAACGCACTGGACGGACTTCAAGGTTAAATTGGGCAAATCACTTGTTAAGGACAAAATAGGAAGTGCACTTTTTATATTCGAAAGGTCTGGACAGTTCAAGATTGAGAAGAGATAGATACAGCTTAAAGCTATGAATGCTGACCTGATATTACAGATAAGTTGGGATGCTCAAATTAGCATAGATATTAAATAAATAAATTTGAATTTATTCTTCAGAACATTTTTGTAGCTTCTATATGAAAATTAATTAATTATAATATTTATATATAAGTTGATATATTTGATAGATAAACATGTTAAGAATTCATCCCTGCTTGGTTGGCCAAAGGCGAGGTTTCAAGAAACTGAAGAAAAAACCCTTTTTACCCTACAGAAAAAACAGGATCTTCAATTTTGGTCATACATGATGAGTGCCGTACCAAAGGGCCCCAAGCTTGCGATGGCTAAATATTTATCATTTTTTGTATTCCAAATATTTTAATTCTTTAATTAAAAACAGAAAATTAAGCAATGGTCTCGGACTCTTGGCAGATCTCTAGCTGTCAGTAGGATCTCTTTATGCAGCTGGAATTCTAACTCAAACCTAATATCCAATTTTTTTTTTTTGTGAAGTTTCATGACTATATATATATATTACTTATTTCTTTGTAAATTGTAAAAGAGCTTTTGTTGTTTTTGTTTGGGATAAGAATTAAAATATATCCACGATAAAAGATGCCTAGGAATGTGGATCTTCGAATTCTTAAATATTCTACATTCGTATGATGCCAGCATAATAAATTTAGACAATCAATTTACCAGATAACTTACATATCGATGTGAAAATGTCATCTTAATAAACAGCCCCTTTCAACTTCTTAGACTAGCTCACGATTGGCCTAAAAGCCAAAACTATACGGTAGATGCATAAGGGAAGAGCATGAATTAGTGTTGAACCATATTTAACAATAGCAATGGGTGTATGCAGAAGACATAGAACAAATATAGTTCAAATAACAAATGAATACAGAAACCTAGAGATCAACGCCAGAATAAAGGGATCGGTGCAAATCACATCACAAAATGCAGTTCTTGAAAGTATAAATTTGTAAATAAATTTCACATTAACGGAGTAAATTCTGATTAGTGTCAAATGGTAAACAAAACAACTAAAGCTGCTATATTCATTTCAATCATCTATGGGTATAGCAAAGGTTCTTCAAATGAACAAAACACCAAATAGGCAAGGAGTTGGCATTCCTAGGATTTTCTACAAACAGTTTACAAGCAAGAACATTAGCAAAGAATAGTCCTCTGGTGCACAAGGAAAGCGAGCTAACTTAAGTTTAAAGAGGGATATTGCATCAAATTAGTGACCAGAGACACCTTCCAATCCAAAAGCTAATAGAAAGAACTGAAAGTAAGAAGAATAAGGAAAAGAGCATGCATTGCAATTTAGGGGAAATTAGATTTCACCTGAAAGCAAAGACCAACGACGTCACACAGTGCTTAACGTTGACAGAAGGATATGAACCACAGAAAGAGAGTGGAGGCACGATGCAGGTGGGGACCGCATGATGGAGAGGGGTTTCCCGGTCAGTATCGGTGGCGGGAGATACATCTTGTTGGTACTCGTTCACATCTATGATGTATAACTGGCTGGTGATAAGGCGTCAACTCAATATTCAATGATTGATGTAAGAGTTTTGAAGCAGGAAGTCAGTTTCAATCTCAAGATTGCGTTCAAGCTGTTGACCCAAATGGCCAAACCCTTACTGCAAATTTGGGTTTACATTCCATTGTTCCCCTTGCGGCTTGTCCGACTGTACTGTCCAAGAACAAGAAGACTCAAAATCCATAAGTAAGAGGCCCATCATGAGTTGGAATCATCAGAGTGATTATAGGTTAAATTAGTATTTGCAAAATTTAATAAATTATAAAAGGAATTTTTAAAATCATCAATTAAAATAAAATATTTAATATGATTTAATGTTAACAATAATTTTTGTGCTAATTAAATATATATTAATAAAAAATTTAAGTAAATTAAACTTACAATTTTCAACAAAAACTAAATAACAACAAAAGAACATTTTGAGAAATACATGTCTTAAAAAAATCATATTGTTAATGAAAAATAACTATTATGATCTTGAAAAAACTTTTAGTTATTTTTTGGTTCTAAAGGAGGTTTTTTTGTATTTTCAAAACGCATGAAAGGCCATGTAATTTGGAAAAATATTTATTATGCTCCTGTAATATTAAAAAAATATACTATAAAATATTTTTATACATCAATAATTTTCACTTAAAATTTTGGATAGAATTCAATTATGATTTAAAACTGTATTACGTGACATTTAGCCAAAAAAAAAAATAGATGGAACAAAAATAAATGAAAGTTATTAGTCAATCATACATTATTTTGACGCTATAAATATTCTAATTTATGCCAACTCACTCAAGTCATTTAACATAAATTATACCACATTATTTTTTTTTTGTTGGATAAATTATTATATTCAGAACATTAAGAATATCCCAGAAAAATTTACCAATTCACAAAAAAACAGTTTAAATTGTTGAGATTAAATTAAAAAAAATGAGTTAATTGTAGATTTTTAAATTATAAAAGGTAAATCTATAGTGGCCACAATAATTATTTAAAGTAGGTAAAAGTTTACTTTTAGACCTTTAAATTTAACTTAAATTTTAATTTTGTATCTTAAGTACTCATCAAATTTAAATCTAAACACAACACTATCTCTAAATTTATTATTTTTTATATGTAACATTATTAGATTAATAATATTACCAATAATATTTCATAGAATTATTAAAATTAGTTCAAATTTAATATTTTTTGTTAAATAAATTAACAGTGTTAAAAATTAAAAAAAATTTAATTAATTTTTTAAAATTAAAAAATGAAAATAAAAATAATTAAATTTAAAAAATAAAAATAAAATTTAAGTCAAAATTAAGAAATTAAAAGCGTTATTTTACTTTTAAGTAAACGAAAGGTGTGCTGGAGCTGGGAGGCCGCAAAGGTAATGCATTACTCAATTTTATTTTTTACTTTAGTTTGGAACAAGTGGGTTCGTTTATTTTTTCGGCCACAAAGCCGCAAATAATTAATGGACGGGTTCAAAGTTGGACCTTTTATTTTTTTAATTTTTATTTTAGATTAAATATTAGCCCAATTGAATGGAACAAAAATGCTATGGACCCCAGTATTAGAAAATACTAGTATTGTCACTATCTCATCCTATGTTACAAGTCCTTCAGTTATGCAAAAGAAAAAAGAGTTTTAGCCAAAGCAAAAAAGAAAAGAGACATGAGAGGCCACAAGACATTACAATGTTAATGAATTCCATTCATCCACTGATCCAAAAACTATGTTTACAGCTAGGAATTCATGTCAGTCTATAAGCTATTGATGAACAAGGAAGAAGTTAATTAAAGAAGAAATGTAATTAAAAAGAAAAATTAAGAGGAAAATTGGACACTAATTATCTAATTGAGTAGGTAGATCATTGTGTATTTGTGTCGCTATATGCTAAGGGACAGGATAGGACTTGTGATGACACATGCACTTATAAGCCATGGGACATGTCTCAGCCTCTTCAAGCGAAGCACAGACAAAACTGACCATCACCAATCTACATGGCGAGCATGAGCCACACGCATGTGAGCAATCCGGCAACCTTGAACCTGCCACTTGTAACGTGTCTGCTCCCTTCACTTTTCTCACTACTTGTATCCCTTTCTTCAACATCGTTTTCTCCACATTGTTCTCTTCCTTACTTGTCTCTGCCAATGCTTAACATAAAAGAAAATCATAATTAATAATGAACTTGAAGGAATATTATTGTGAATGTTAGCTATATATATATATAATGGAGACTTACGAGAAGATTGCGACCAATTCACGTGTCTTGCAGAGATGAGTAATACTGGACGATCATCATGAAGTAGAAGGAGAAGAAGAATAAGTGTAGCTAGACTTGAACAGAAAGAGCTCTTCATGTTGAGTTAAATGGTGATGGAAGGCTAAGTTTGGAGAAGAGAGAGTAGTGGCATATATATAAATGAATTAGAGAGAAGGGTATTGAAGCAATTCACAGGCGTACGTAGGGTCAGATTCACATGAAATTAAAGAGGATGCACAAGAAGATTCACAAGAAGTGCAGCTTGTGGTGTTGCATGCATGGGAGAAGGGTGATGATGGAGCAAGAATTTAAAACCAGAGAGTTGAGATTGGGAGTGTTGTTTTAACTTTGAACGTGAGTCACTGGGTATTGGCCTCAGATGCACACACGCATAGCCAAATCACATAAATGCACTCCACTTGTGAATTGTGATTGTGTTTTGTTATATATAATATAATAATATTTTTTGTTTGCTATAATTTAATGTTCCTTTCCGCCTTCGGCTAATAAATTTGGTACCCAATCTCTGATGTGACTATCATCAATACCCTCTATTCCTAATTAATTATGCCACGGAGGATTCAATGCCAGTTTCACCCCCACAGTATTATCTCCTAAACTCATGTTTAATTTAATTAGTTATTATAACTAAATTTAAAGAAAAAAATTAATTACTTACAATGTGTTGAATTAAAGTTAAATTTTTTTTTAAAATTATATTTAATATTTAATAATAAAAATATTTATATTTAATATTTAATAATATCTAAAATAAAATTATTTTTAATAAAAATATGTTGGTGAGAAATAAAAAAATATATTATTAAATGTCTAAAAAATTAAGCAACTAATTATTCAAATGATATCTCTTAAGTTCCCTGCCCTGGCTGTGGGTGTGATGTTAGTTGTGTCTAACGTTGTTCATGTATTTGTAAGAGGAAATTATATCAATTTTTTTTAACTCATCTCTCTTCTTTACTTTTTTTTTTTATCAATAAGGTTATATTTTTACATATAATAAGATTATTATTTTATTTTTAATATAACACTAAATATAATTAAATTAACTCTAAATTTTAATATAAAATTATTAATATAATAATAAAGATAATTAAATAATTTTATTATTTCAAAATGAATATATACTATACCAACTTTCTCTTTAGACACCCTGCAGATTAGAAACAAAAGTCATATTAAATGAAGTCGTAGTCTAAAACTAACATGAACTCAGAATCTCAAAGCAAGAAAGGGTAGATCGCAAAGATGAAAGTAGATGTATTGTTTTCACCCAAAAAAAATATAGATGTATTGTTCCTTTTCTGCCAAAGGACTGCACTAGTATAGTGGTATCTGCATGGTGCGTATATTTTTTATTAAAAAATTTAAGATTTATAAAAAAAATGTTATTATTGTTATTATACGGTCTCTGTAAATGTAATACTAAAAATATTCTATACACTAAAAAAAAGCGAAAGCTGCCAGCTGTTAAATAAAGGACGAGCTGACACATAGGGAGTTGGCACTAGTAGACTCATATATTATTTTTAAGGAAAAGAAAGGCAATTTATGGTCATAAAGTGGAAGAAATTTCGGACAATTGTACAAGTAACATCCTCTCAACCTATTGGCTCCAAAATTTTTGGAGAAGTCATAGATTGACCATAATAGCTCATCACAATCCAGCGCTAAGGTCGGGGGCTACCGCCGGACACCCTCATTGCACAACACCAGGCGGTGGAGGTGGTGGTGGTGGTGCCCGTCACAGATACACTCTTCTTCTTCTTCTTTCTGATTTCTTGTATTCTTGAATGAATTCTACGCTTCTGGTTTCTCTGCAAAATTTTGCTTCTTCCCTTAACTCTTACAATTTCCGTGCCCCACCGTTCTTCACAAATCTTACCTTCCTCTTCTCATTCATATCTGTAAGTTATCTTGTCCAATGTGTGATAAGACGATTCTTTAAAAATTATTATCAAAAGATGACGCCTCCATCATCTTTGGAACAACCATTGTTTCTCGATACCGCTTTGACCGGATTTCAGGTGAGTTGTTCTTGATTGCGTTAGGGACAGAGTTTAATTTTATGTGTATTTATTGTGATAGCTATTTTCGTATTTGTAATATGACTGTAGACGCATGGGCTTGAGGACTCAATGGAAGACACAAAGGCCATGATGCAGTATTCATATGGAGGGTCAAAAAGTTCAATATTGTTGACGATGGAGCTTAGGAACAAGATATTAGCCTTCAGAGACATCATTGAACTTCCTTCGTACGACAACTCAAGTGATCTTGCTCATGTACTTGAAATTTTACTTATATAATAAGACAACAATTAAAAACATAAGTAGGGTTGAATTTCTTATTCTATAACTGGAAAAAAAATAATTCTATGATTCCACAGATAACATGTTACGTATCTTCTGGCAGTTGGCAATAAGAACCATTGTGGATCTCCACAAGCTGTACCCCAATATGGTTCGTTTTAATCTCTCCTCAGAAACTCATCAAGATTCAGTGACTCAGGTTGGATCACCATTGATCACTTAACTCTCATCTGAATAACTCAAATTAAACATCTTTCATCTCAGCTAATCTGCATGCTAAGCAAACAGAAATGTGTTGACAGAGTTTAGTACATCTTTACGCTGCATTGAAGTCTGTTGCCAAATTGTGGGGCTTAACTAGGGATGAAGCAAAAGAAAACTTGCACAACATTGATTTGGAACAACTTGGTAAGATTTTTCCTTATCTTTCTGAATTGCATGGAAAAAAATTAATTAGCTGTCTAATTGGTTCTTAATTAACAATTAAGTCCGCAAAGTGCTTGCTGAGCTCACATTCATAAGTAAATCAGCAAAAGAGATGTTTGGTATTATGGATGAAGATGATAACATTGAGAAGATAGAAAGCTGCCGTAAAGTCCAGAGGACACTAAGTGAGATCTATTCAAGGAACAGTGTCACCTATCCAAATTCATATGCATCAACTTCAATTTCTCCCGCGTCAGAGCATACTGTGAAGCTCGAAGAATGCCCCAGTGTTTCTTCTTCCTCTCACACAAATCTTAAGGAGATTGGGAATTTGAAACAAGTTAACCCGTTCCCTCACATACCAGCTCAAAATTACAGTATTATGGATGAAACAAGAGAGACAGTAAGCCAAGTAAATGCAAATGACCAACTTGTAGAAGGAGAACCCAAGAAAGTAAGGTTTGAATGGCCAAAAGAACATGTCAATGCTGAAAATGACGTGCCAGAAATTCCAAAACATGTATCAGATGCGGTGCCTGAAGCAAGAGACTCATCATCACTTGTCTTCCCGTCTCCACCACCACCTCCTCCACCTAGAGTGTCATCACCATCAACAGTTAAACTTCTAAAAGAGACTATAGCCCCTTCTCCACCAACCCTTCCACTTTCTAAAGGTTCAGAAGCACCATCACCACTTCCTCCTTCTCCATCTAGAATATTATCTCCAACTGTAGCTACTACTCTCCTTTCACCATCTTCAGATAAACTTCTAAAAGAAACTGCAACTCCTCCTCCGCCAACAATTCCACCTTCTATAGGAAAAGAAGCACTACCACCACCACCACCTCCATTTAGAATATTGTCTCCAACTGTAACTATAAGAACAGAAGCACCATCACCTCCTCTTCCACCAACAATTCTACCTTCTATAGGAGCAAAAGCACTACTACTACCTCCTCCTACATCTAGAATATTGTTTCCAACTATAACCATAGGAACAGAAGCACCACCACCTCCTCCTCCACCAACAATTGCACCTTCTGTAGGAATAGAAGCACCACCACCACCTCCTCCTCCATCTAGAATATTGTCTCCAACTATAACTATAGGAACAGAAGCACCATCACCTCCTCCTCCACCAGCAATTCCACCTTCTATAGGAACAGAAGCACTGCCACCACATCCCATGGCAGTGACTGAGGGAGCTGCACCACCACCCCCTCCTCCGCTTTCTATGGTAAAGATTGTGCGTTTAAAGAGGGTAGCTTCAAAACTCAGGAGGTCAAGCCAAATGAGCAATTTGTATAGGCTCCTGAAAGGTAAAGTGGAAGGATCCAGTTTAAAGGTTGGAAGCTCTTCACGGACAATAACTAAGGTAGGGGGATCTCAAAAGGGAAAAGCAGGGATGGCTGAAGCACTCACAGAGATAACAAAAAGGTCTTACAATTATAACATACCAACAACAAATTCTATTTTATTACATCTCTAACTAATTATCAGTTTGCTTCATTTTATTTTTAGATCATCATACTTCAAACAGATTGAAGAAGATGTGACGAAACATTCACAATTAATCTTAGAGCTTAAAGCTGCCATTACTGCCTTCCAAACAAAGGATATGAATGAGCTTATCAAATTTCACAAGCACGTGGAACAAAATTTGGAGAAATTGACTGATGAGACTCAGGTTAATTTTATTTAGCTATTGCAGTTTAATCTTGACACAGTCAAACGCTTGGGAAGAAAAATAATTTTTTTTTTCTGCATATTTGGAAAGGAACAAAAGAAGAAAAGAACTAAAAATTTGTGGCTTTTAGTAATGCAGGTGTTACCAAGGTTTGAGGGCTTTCCTATGAAGAAACTTGAATCATTGAGGGCTGCAGCAGCACTGTATTTGAAGTTGCAAGGGATCCTTAACGACCTACAGAACTGGAAAGTAGTGCCTCCACTAGAGCAACTCCTCAACAAGGTTGAATCCTACTTCCACAAGGTGAACTCTTTTAGCTTATGGCAAAACGTCAATGATTTCCCCGCCTTTTAAATGTTAATATTGCAGACCTGATAAAACGATGTTAGACAGATCAAAGGCGAATTGGACTCATTGGAAAGATCAAAAGATGACGATTCTAAACAATTTCAAAGCAACAATATTCACTTTGATTTTGGCATTCTGGTGCAAATCAAAGAGTCTCTGGTTGATGTTTCTTCAAGTTGCATGGAGTTGGTCCTCAAGGTAACAATAACAGTAGCTGAATATAATATTTACCCAATTAACAGTAATTTTTTTAAAGCAAACATTTAAGTTGTAGTAGGATGTAATTTGCATCAGGAAGAAAGAGAGGCAACGGCAGTTTGTAATGAGGAAAATTCAGAGAAGAATAAAAGTAAAAGAAAGGCCTGCATGAAAATGCTTTGGAGGGCTTTTCAGCTTGCATTTCGGGTTTATAGCTTTACAGGTGGACAAGATGATCGAGCTGATAGATTAAGCATGGAAGTAGCAGAAGAAATAGAGATTGATGCCCTATAAAAAGTGAGCCTTTACTCCCTATCTTTAGTATATCTTAAGAGATTATCTTAGTCAAGAAAGCACTTTTGTCAATTGAATTGGGTGATGTAAGTTTAAAAAAAAAAAAAATTCTTTAAAAAGCTCTTCCTAGATTGACTTTCCAATTAAGTGTAAGAAACACTTTTCCCAAATAAATGTTTTTCAAATGATTAAGCAGAACTAAATTAAAGCATTTGCAGATTGAGAGAAGAGTGGAACACGGCTATATCTTAAGAACATAGCCAATGAAAAGAAGCAGATAAAGCAGAACTATATTAAAGCATTTGCAGATTGAGAGAAGAGTGGAACACAGCTATATATTAAGAACATAAGCCAATGAAAAGAAGCAGATAAAAAAACAATAAACCAGTGTTTTAAGGAAAAAGGAAAATGAATGTAGGTTCAGGTCGTCAACAAGAAACCCAAAAATCGTTACGAAGTTTCAGATAAATTTTGTTATAAAGTTCGAAAGTACCTCTAATGTAAATATTTAATACTTACACAAGACTGAGAAAACTGGTTTGAATCAACGGCAAAAGGAATCTAATACAAGATGGGTTGATTGCTTGTTAGTAGAGAAAGACAAACCTCAAATAATCACTTTACATATGATGGTATGATCGTATCGTATACATTTAAGTATCAAGTGTATTGCATATTGCAGAGCCCTTAAGATGTCTCAGTGTCAGACTGAACAAGAAGAATCAAAGCCATGAGCTCAATAACCCAGTCATACACACATGAATAATATATATCCACAAGCTCGCCTGCATGTTGATATCTCTTAAAGTAGCTAAGTTTGTTTTATTTTCTATAAAAGTGCAAAGTTAATACCATTAAAACTGTAACATCTGACATCAATAGCCTAATTTATGTGACCCAAAGACCTACTTTTCCTTTCTCTAAAGCCAACAAATTCAGGGTCGTGTTTACAAACTACTGATCACCAATCCAATGCCCTAAAAATACGCTATGAAGCAAAATTATAGATAGATTTCACAAGAATGTGTTACTCTTAGAAGTAAAATCAACAAATGAATTTTATTTTTCAGTTTCCTAAAACCTTGCAGTGACATCTCTTTTTCTCATATTTTGATGATACTAGTAATTTAGAATTAGAAATGCATGCATGGCATCTGATTCAAACATCTGACGATAGGAATTTGGCATGGTATATAGTACATATACGAGAGAATGATGACACGTGAATCATTCTGTGCAAATTGAAGGTGGGGACTGAGGACCACTTGTGAGCTGACACAAGAACCTGGAAGTGTGAATTAAATAATTCTTATATGCCTTATATATTTTTCATATATTAAACAGAGAAGGGGTCAGAGAATAAGGGTCATTGAAGAATATCGTGAGAGCTTACTCGAGTCAAGACATTATGAAGTAATAATGAGTTTCTCATGTGCGTTTTGGTACCACACTCGAGCTTTACTCCATATCTATCTCCCAAGCTTCTCTCCACGCCTAAGCAAAGACAATTCCAACTTTACCGTTATTCAACGTACTACGTTTACAGAAAGAGCGAAGGCCAAAGTAGGATTTAGATGCTCTATAATGAAAATAATAATAAAATACTGAAATGATAAAGTGTGGAGAGAAAAAAATTATATACATTAACAGAAAGAAAAAAAAAAAAAGATAACTCACACTGTAGAGAAATGCTTTAATTTTTAACCGTAAAGAATATAGACTCATGATTAAGTTTATTATAAATTTTAATATATAGCTAAGAATTTTGTTTCCTAAATCACAAGAATGAACAGTATAAATTTAAATAGATAATTTTCAATGCTGATTAAAAATTTCTTCTTGAATAAAAGGAGTTAAATTCATATATTTTCTTTCGTTGAGAATAATAATACGAATATACAATAATAATATGAATATAAAAATATATGAACAACTAAAAGAAGAAGAAGATATAATTATTTATTTATAAATATAAGATGAATATATAAGAAGAAGAAGAAATGAATTGGCAAATGACTATTTGTAAATTGAATATATAATTATTTATTTATATAATTATTTATAAATATAAGATAAATATATAATTTCTCCATATTATGGGGAAAAATTTGCCACCCATCTTCCGCTTTTTCCTAAAGGCTAGCGTAGTGGAGCAGTTTCTCAAGGAGATGTCTCCTTCGTTCTCTCGCACTTTCCTCTTCATAATCTCCACAACGTTGGACCCCAATTCTTATCTTTGTTTGCCCTCCTTTTTCTGCAAAACCTGCTTCAACTCTATCACTTCTTTCTGCCTTCTTATCCAATGAAATAATCCAGAAACCACCATCCTCTTTTAGACATGTTTGACTTCTTATTTGGGTGGTCAAAAGCTTTCAAATGGTCTGTCTCTTGCTTTCAACTATTTTAAGTTTCAAAATTTGAGATTCTTTTTTCTTAATCAATTCCTTTCATCTTTAACGTTTTAACATGTTACATTACAGTAAGAAGTTGATCAAAAGAGGTCGGTGCCGTCTCAAGCTACTCAAGAACAAGAAGCTTGTAACAGCAAGGCAATTACGCAAGGACGTAGCAGAGCTAATTAAGAATGGCCTTCAACATATTGCTGTTTACCAGGTATTTGATTATTACTTTCTTCTTATCTATCTTGCACTAGTTAGCAAAATCTCATTTTACAGCCTCAAGCTTTACAAATACTTTCTCTCAAACTTTCAGGTTGAGAGGATCATTAAAGATGAAAGCTTAGCTTCTGCGTATGAATTGTTAGATTACTTCTGTGAATTCGTTCTAACTCAGATTTCCTATATCAGAAGGCACAAGTATTATGACTCCCTAACATTTTCTAGCTACCTGTCTCCGTATTAAACACATTGATCTAATGATTGATGTTGCCATAATCAGGGACTGTCCAAATGACATTAATGAAGCAGTGTCTAGTCTTATATTTGCCTCAGCGAGATGTAGTGATGTTCCTGAGCTTTGTGCCATCAAGAAACTCTTTGGACAGCGTTATGGTGACAAGTTTGCAACAACTGCTATGGAGCTATTTCCTGGGAACCTCGTAAACCAACAGGTTAATTTCTTCTACTAAAACAACTTCCAATTAAGTACGATACAATTACATTTTCGTTAATGTATGTTTATATGTTCATCCATAATCTCAAAATTGACAGTTAAAAGAGAACCTCTCAGTAAATCCTGTGCCAGATGATCTCAAGCACAGAGTGATGGATGAAATAGCTAGGGACTACTGCCTCCAAACAAAGCTTTTAGCTATTGAGTACTACCCTGGTTGGCAACAAATACAGGTAAATGAGGTAATTCTATTGTACAACGTTCAATGTGATATTAGTATGTACTATTCAATCTTGTTTAATAGTTCCAAACTATGTGTGATGAACTCCTTTGTACAGGTGGAAGAAAACAAAGATGCCAGTATAACTGATACAAATGCAGGATCTGAAAGAAATGTAATCAGTGTTAATTCATCTGTCAGAAGCTTCTTGTCCAAATCAAATGACACTTATTCTCTGCGAGGATCTAGCATAATAACCGATGCTTCTGGGATGATTTCTAGTGATCAGCAACGTGCCCCATATATCCTGAGCTCTCATTTGCAAAAGAATTTGGAGAAAGCAGAAAACTTTGATGAGCTAAGTTCCATTACAGGTTCTGGTTTGGAAAAGGTAGATTATGTTGATAATAGTGGAGTCAGCAAGAGGGAACCTGAGAGAAGAACACGAAGGATATCAGCATTATTTGAAAAGCAAGGCACAATGGATATTGGATACTTATTATATTATCATAAGCCCTACAGAAGTCTCTCTGCTGATAAGGGTAGCGCTCATTACAGTAGAAAGCACCAGAACCAGAAGCTTTTACTAGAAGAGATTCCAAGATCAAGTTATGCCCAGAAGAGATTGAAGAAACATAGCTCTTCAGAAGGCACAAAGAGAAGACCATCTCTCAACCATAAAATGAGTGGCTGCAACTTGGACCACCCTTGTTATTTTTGTGCTTATGATGATAACTTGTGTTTGGCAGGTTTGCCAAGGAATCCAAAGAGAGGGATCATAGCTACACAGGTTCAACATAGAGTTTTGGTTGGCGAATATTGTCATTGGAATGAAGAATTATACGAACCTCAGAGACCAGATGGAAAAGGTGACAATGGTGCAGCTGTGTATAATGTATTCACCTACCCAGATTGCCAGAATGATGAGCAAAATGAAACAATAGCAGATACCTCTGAATCCATGGGCATATTTGTTTCATCCGAGGTTGTCAAAAACTGCAGAGACATGCTGTTATGGACATATTCATGTCCTCCGCATCCCAATCATGTTCATCCCAAGTTGCCAGGCTATGATGATTTAGCTGCCAAATTCACTGCTCTCAAGAGGGAACGTCTACAAAACCAAAAAAAAATTGCTGTAGCCAACAACTGAAGTAGGAGGTATATATACTTCATTTGTAGTTTTGTACAGTACTGACATTTTCAAATATTTGTATTTCCCATTTATATAGCTTTCTTTGAAACTGATCTGTAGATATCATTAAAAAAAATTCTTTTACTATCATCTCTATCTAGCTGATTGCAATGATTGTTATTTATTTATTTATTTTGGCTAGAAGCAGTATGGGAAGAATACACAAATCTTCCCTTGTTTTCTGATTATTATTGCTGCATATATAGTAGGATTCCAATGGAAATAGATGATGAGCGATGGCTACTCAAGATTATAGTTTAAAACTACTGCAATTTAAAAGAAAAAAAAAATTTTTTTGCCACGCCAGGTTTCTATATACTTTTTAGAGTCATGCAAGTTTAGGCTTATACTGATACTGAATAATATAAATCAAGAAACCAAAAACGATGTGCAAATGGAGTTGTATTCATTACTGCTATAGAAAAGAATAACATCATTATGTGTGGTTATATTGGTAAAACAGAAACCTTAGCTACAAGCCTACAACTACTAAAAAAATAGGAGTAGAATAAACTTGTCAAAGGCCCCAGCATTATTGTTAATCACCATCTTCCTGATGTGAAGAAACATAGCTGTCTTTAGTTGATTATATTGGGTCAAACATTAAAACAATATAAGTGCTCTTATACCTAAAAATTCAATTTGTGCATCTGTCTAAATCCTTAATCAAATGGATTGGAGTGCAAATCTCTTCCATCATTGAGGAAACAAAAAGTCAGGGACCCAAATTTAAATCTGGAAATACGACATATTCAAACATATATATATATATATGCATACATGTCTAAATCCTTAGCAGTAATGTCCAGCTAATACTTGATAAACAAGTCTAGTATTATTTTATATATTTAATCAATATGAACCACTACCATATATATATATATATTAATTCATACATCATATATAGTCATGGCATTATGGGACCAGTTACACCAACCATCTTCCTTGTTTAACTTTGTTCATCAGATAATATCTTTGAAAATTGAACCTGAGTTCTTAGGAGTCATAAAGATATAAATGTTGAAGCACTCAAATTCTTGTTATGTAGGTGGACCACCTTGAGAGAAGAAGATATTGACTTTGGAAAGCATTATACCTAAATGGGCCAGCAATGATTATTACGATAATGTATTTGAAAACGCACACATCTTCAACCAATCAGAGTGATCCTTATACGGACAAGACAACCTTCCAAAATGCTATTCGATATCTTACTATTTTCATTTGTGCTAAAATTGTGCTTCGAGGATACCTATGATGTTTAGTTTGTGCCAATGGCTGCCTAACACAAAGATATACCCAAATTTTCATTCACTTCCTTCCTTTATTAAGCCCTCTAATTAACTAATCGCATAAGTTGATTCATAATGCAACTTCCTTCACAACAGGAACACGTGCCTGAGTAGCATTGGCAAACTCAGAAAATTAAGAACATTGGTGCTCCAAAATGGTCCAGTTTTTATTTTATTTTATTTTATTTAAAAAATGTGCGCGTTCCTGTCACTCATTTTTTAAATTAGTAATAATACTACTGCTATAACAAAGCAGGAAAAAAGAAAGACGCCGAAATGTGGAATTGATAGATAATCTTAAATATATATTATGATAATTAAAGTAGGAATTGTACTTTGATCACTTATTTTGATGAACTAAACTAAAGATTATTCTTCACACACGGAAACTCCGTTTCTACATTTAATATGCGCCATGTTATGAGCACTCCCATAAAGAAGTTGACCTCACCTATTTCTGTATTCTCTGGCCACTATAATATCAATGACTTTCCTCAACATAGAAACGTATGAATAATTAGGACTCTACCTCCATTATGAATCAAAGTCCACTCTTCCCCACTTAAGCTTACAAGGAAACTAGCAGACTCATCACTCATTCCAATTCTTACTCTATACTTTGTGCAATACTTAAGATAGAGGTAAATTAATATCTACGTTGTGATAGATTAAGGTTTACCTTTATTTTTTTTCTTTCTCTCTCTTACTTTCCGGTACATCACCACTTTCCTTTGAGTTGTGAGAGAGTTGTTTATGTGTAGAACAGTGGAGATGTCAAAGCAAGAAGGCCCATTGGATTGTGTTTGTGTGACACATTCATGCATGAATTCCAAAATTTGAGTAGAGAGTGGGCAGAGAAATTTGTGATTTGCATCTTTGGGTGAAAGAGACTCCTAAATTTGTCTGCTATGCGTTGAATGGTGCAACTATATCTATATTCTATATTAAAGTAGAATAGATCCTCCATTATTATGGCTAGAGATATTGATTGAGTCTAAAATGCAGGAATAAGAGCCACGTGGCCGTTCAATGAGTCATCCAACTTCAAAGGAAAGTTTTGTTATTGCCTCTTTGAATCTTTGATTGTTGCTACTTGCTAGTTGCTATTGATATTTCTCCTTTCAGAAATGCTTTTAAAAAAAAAAAGGGAAAGGTTAGCATAAGGTGTTCCCATCTTATCTTATTGAGCTCTTCCTGAAACTTCCTGGAAAAAATATGTATTTAAAAGAAACTTTTAGTAAATGTTAGTTATGATTTTCCAAAACAAAAAAAATATTATATTTAATAAAGTGTAAACAAATAGGAATGGCATTATAGGTAACGTATGAGTAGGATATTATAGCTAGTCTTTGTAATTGGACCCAAACTTGTACCTATAAAATTTTTAAATATTCAGTCATTTATTTAAAAAAAATTTAAAATAATTATTTTTTAAAAAATATGACTTATTTACACATAAGTTCATAAAAAAATTATAAATTACATCAATTATATTATGTAAATTTTAAATATATAATTAATATAAAATATTAACAAATTTATCATTATAAAATTATTAAATATAATAATTGATAGATTTATATTAAAGTTAAACTATCTTATTGTTAAAATTAAAGTAAATAATATAATTTATATATTTTTTTTAATAAAATAAAATATAATTATAATTATAATATAAAAATAATATTTAAATAATTTATTTTAAGAGAGTATGAATTTCAATAAAATACTATTCTCTCCAAATTTAAATTTACTCTTTTAATAGCTGACGCAAAACTTAAATTTAACAAATAAATTTTATAAATATCTATAAAGTATTAATATTTTTATTATCCTTGACAAAAAAATTTTTTTAATGCATATGCGGATGAGTACGACTTCACCCTAATGGCCTAGTTTAGTTAGCATATTCACTTAACGTATTCATTTTAATGGATTTTGATAATTCACGTTTTTCAATTTTTTTTTAATCGACTGCACAAATTTGATTTCTATGAGTATTGGAAAATAAAATTCCTTCTCAAACATGTGATTTTATACTCTAAATGTATATATAATTTAATGAGAAATAATTAATAAAGTAATAAAAATTAATATAAAATAATGGTTAGGTGCCAAATAAGAATCCAAAATATCTTGTTTATTGCTTCACTTTTGTAACCCCTAATAGAATAAGTTATCCAATTGAGTTGTTTGCAATTGTTTGTTTGTGTGTATATATATATATGTATATATATATATCATAATTTTATTTAAAAATTAAAATTGATTCCTTAAATTAAAATGCTTGGCGTCGTATTAGTTAATTATAATTTTGAATGGAGAGTTTGATGAGAGGGAGAGGACAGGATATATATATCCTTACTGAATACCAAAGGTTGTGATATTTTTTGTGTGGACAAATTAAGTTGAGAAACATTATATAGGGGCAGGATTGGGACAAGAATAATATGATAAAAATAAAAGAGTGAAGACGTATATAATAATAATTAATAAATAATATAATATATAGACGAGATTGAGAGAAGAAGAACAAAATGATGAAGAAGGTGTAATGTGGACCACCGACACGTGACGATTTTCGCCGACCAATTGTGAGAGACACCGTTATGGTGTTGACTTTGCAACGACAAAGCATATCTGACAATGGTTTTTATGTTCAAACTTGAAAGCCTTTCACCGAAAGTGAAACCCAGAGATGAGGGAACGCAACGCAACCATACGTGGATACTTCCCCTCTCACAAACTCGATCCCACACTTTCTCAAATTTAATTAACTACATTACATATATACCTATATTAATTTCTCTTCCTAATTTTTTATTATTCTCAATTTCCTCAATTAATTTTTTTATTATACCTAATTTCCTTCGGAAAAAAATAGAAAAAACTTATTTGTTTATTATGTTCAAAATTATGAAGCAATTATTCATGAATTCTTTTACAAATTTTGTTTAAAAAAGGTGTTTGCACTCAATTTCTATGTGCATGAGCTTTATCCATAAGTTACCGGCTATACCACCCCCTATGAATATGCTAGGTACAGCCTTTTAGTTATTTCTAGGACACCACCCCTACATATATAGTAATACATATACTGACGAGCGAAGGGTAAATTAATTACAATGTAATTATTTATATTTTTATTATTAAATTTTTTTGATAAAAAATTAATATGTAAAATTTTTTTAAAAAATAAATTGTATAAATTATATAAATATAATTAAGATATAATTAAATTAATGTGTTAAGAAGAGGGGGCAACATGAATAATTGATTATGCATGTTAGAAATCAAAGATGCATGATCCGACCTAATCAATTGAAAGGATGGAGATGGATCAAAAGCGGTATATCTCTCTCCGACCCAGAAATTTGGAACTTTGTTGTCCTGTCTACGCTGCTTAACACCATTGGAGACCCATGTTAAACACAGACACACACACTCGCCTAGCAAGCAGGCAAGCCAACATAAGAATATAGGATTCTGTTTCCTTTCCACCATATCCCTCCTCCTCACTCAAACCAGAACACTATAACAATTAAACTTTTTTCTTTGAATGGACGTGACCATCCACCACTGCTGCAAATTCAGAAGCTACGCATCACCATCATGCAACCACACTATCTAATTGAAAGCTCATACACATATCACCATTAACAATCGAATGCCAGATCAATGTTATAACGAGCCCAAACTTCCTTTTACTTACTCTAAAATATAAACTTGGTTAATGCAACATTGAAATCAATGGTAAATGATATAATAATATGATAAATGCTTTTTTTTTAAAAAAAAAAAATTCAGTGTTAAGTATAACGGGCCGGACAAGCCTACAAGAAAAATATATACAAATATGCATTTTAAAATAAAACTTACTTGCATAGTTATATATGTCTATAAGTTATTTATTTATTTTTAACAGATTAAATGTATCTAAGAAATATTTCAGGTTTTTCGTTCTATATTGATAATAACTGAAAAGTAAAAAAAAAAAAGATATTATACTTATTGTATTAATTAACTTGAAAATTCATTTAGGAGACAGTATTTTATTCATTAGTTAACGTTGATTAGAGAATTTATGCATAAATTTTAGAGCTAAATGAAATATATCATAAATTTGGATTAAATTAAAAATATTAATAATTTTTTTGTTTATCTTATAACTTTTTACTTATAAAATAGTGATTTTTAAGCCTATAAATTAATTAAAATCTATCGTAATTCTTTTAGTTTAAAATTGAAGATAATATGTGATTATAATTTAAAATTTATATACCAATTTTTTTAGTAGTTTGTGCTAAAAACATTTTGAAGCTAGCATTTGAGTTAGATGCCTATAAATGAGTTGAACAAATAATAAAATTAAGGGTGTTCAAAATTGATTAAAACCAACTTCATGAACCAAAATAAATTCAAATGAGCAAAAATTAAATAAAACTAATTAATTTCACTTTTGATTGGTTTATAATATAAGCAGTTTATGGACGGTTTGGTTCAATTTTTAATTTATTGTGTCAAAAAACTAAATCAAATCATGCATATATATATTATTTATTAAAAAATTATCCTCCCTTGTGAAAGGTATCAAATTCGCTCCCTTTCTTGATTCTTTAGTTTATATTGTATTTTTCTTAAAATTTTGATTCTAAAAAATTATGCTGATTTTATACTTTTTAAACTAAATTTCAAACAATAATATAATAATAATTATTATTTTATTTTGTTATTTGTTTATGAATTAGTTAAAAATAATTATAATATTATCTTGTCAATATATATAATAAATGAAACGTTATATCATGTTATTATTAATTGATATTTATATATTAAAAAATATTTTTTATTAATAAACTTAAAATTTTGAATTAAACAAGATACAATAAATATAAATCATCCAAGCTAAATGGCACAAAATTACTAATTTATGATTTAATTTGATTTGATTGGACACTAAAACTTTAAACTCAGCACCATTATATTAAATTGATGTAAAAAAAATTAATTTAAAAATCTGTTGATCAAACTATTGAAATCAAACTATGGAAACTCCTAATTAAAATTACGTCCGACATCTTGTGAAAGCATGCATCCAAGTCCAAAATTGTTTATATTTATGCTTTGGTATTATGTTAATTCCACCTCAAATGCCAGATTCTTTGCTTTTCTTTATTTATAAGTTTTGGTTATGAGCACAGTATTATTGTACAGGGAAATGGAACCTAGTACCTAAAATACAAAATACGGTGGGCTGCAAAGTCAGTGGTTAGGCATTGGTGAAGTCTTACAAAATATCTTGTGCTGATAAAGCTTCCAATCCCTATTCGCCACGTAATCGTACGACATAGAAACAGTTATAGTTCTGTTTTCCTCACCCACCTCACATTGACACCCTCTAGTTCTTCAACAGTTGGAAAGCTTGACGATGCTTCTATTCAAGTAAAATCCCTACACATACGGACACACACACACACATGACAGATGACACACCCTGCGACCCAAATGTTTATGTATCGTTGTGGCCATGACATGAGTGATAAGTGATGGGTGATTAAGTGGTGGTGTTGTGCACAGACACAAATTGTAATCCAAGCAAAGACCAAGCGTGTGGGTCCCTTGGTAGCCAACCAATAACCATACTTGAACATATTCTGTCAACCCTTGCCTTCTTTATTTCAAAAAAGATTGATTTCAACACCACCTTTCCTCTCACATATAAATCCCTTTCTCCTTCACCTTCTGCCTCTCACCTCTCATCGCATTCATATATCATCAAATCTCCCCTGCTCTGCTTTCACCACCTCTCTCACTTCTCTCTCTCTCTTGCGCTTCTTAACGCCTCTGTTTCTCGCTCGCTCTCTCCCCTGGTTTTGAGATTTGAGATGGGTTCATGATTTCAATTCTATCTTGGTATCCGATTCTGTTTTTGATTTGATCGGATTAACTTTTGATATCGGAACCCAGACTCCAAAAGTCGGTCTTTTCTTTTTTTTATTCTTTGACCATATCTGAATCTGGGTCCTCAGCTTGCGATTTTGTTCATTTTGATTCGAATCTTAATTTCTTCTATAACGCATACCCTTCTCATTTCTCTGTCTACAAAACCCCAAGGACTCTGTTTCTGGAGCCTGAGAGAGCGAGCGGAAATTCATTATTGTTGGTGTGGTGCCCATGGCCGCAGCTAAGAACAGTGGCAAATCTACCAAGAGTGGCGTAGAAAAACAAGATTGGGAGATTGATAGGGGCAAAGATCTTGACTTTAGCAGTGAGAGGCGGCAATGGAAGCCAGTTTTTGATGACGCGTCCATGTCACATAGGCCTCTCAAGAAGATCCGTAGCCCCCAACGTGAAAACCCAAATCAATTACAATATCAATCCTCTGTTTCCATGCCTCCTCCTTCTTCCTCCTCCTCTATTCCCTCTTTGCATCCTCCTTCCTCGTCTTCAAGGATCGTCTTCCCTTTCGCCTTCGATGCTTCTCAACAACCGATGCAACATCCCCGCCAATTTGTACCTCTGTTTGGTCCACCCATTCATCCAACACAAAATCAGCAGCAAATGATATCTTTTGGGTCGCAGCAACAAAACATTTTGTACCCACAGCAACAACAACAACAACATCAGCAGCAGCATCAGCAGCAACTTCTTCAATACTGGAGTGAGACGCTGAATCTGAGTCCCAGAGGAAGGATGATGATGATGATGAACAGAGTAGGGCCAGATGGGAGGCCAATGTATAGGCCTCCGGCGGCTCAGCCTATAAACACCACGAAGCTGTACAGAGGAGTGAGGCAACGTCATTGGGGGAAATGGGTGGCAGAAATTCGTCTCCCTCGTAACAGGACTCGCCTCTGGCTTGGTACTTTCGACACGGCAGAAGATGCTGCTTTGGCTTATGATCGCGAGGCCTTTAAGCTGAGAGGAGAGAATGCTAGGCTTAATTTCCCCGATCTCTTTTTTAACAAGGACAATAAACCACCCTCTGCCACTGCTCCAGATTCAGCTGCTTCTTCCTCTCCCTCCACTCCACACGAAGGCTCAATGTCAAGTCACAACCCAAAGCAGCCTGAGTCAGCCCCAGAAGGTGATCGTGTCATGCCGGCTCCGAAGGCTGAGGGGACTCCGCCGCCGCCACAACCACCACCGGAGGAGAACACCGACAATGAGTCGGGAATTGGGTCGAGTGAGGCTACAATGAGCGACGAAGTTCAGGCTGCTGCTAATACTGGAACAGGGGAAGGTACTTCGGCTTCGCAGGAATTGGTTTGGGGCGAAATGGCTGCTTGGTTCAATGCAATTCCTGCGGGTTGGGGTCCCGGAAGCCCTGTGTGGGATGATTTGGACACGTTTCACTCACAGCTTCCTTTTGTGAATCCAAATCAGCAAGAATTTAATTTTGCAGATATTCATAGACAGCAAGAAGATAACACCGCACCAGGTTCTTCCACTTCCTCTTCTTGTCCCACGAGACCCTTCTTCTCCAAGGATGAAGATTGAAAATTCATTCCCAAAAGAAAAAAAAAACCAGAAATCCCTTTGATTTTTGAAAAGCCAGTGCTATCAGACTCAACCTTAATACTCCATCTTTTTCTCTCTCCTCATATTGCATAGTCTTTTTTCCTTTTTTCATATTCATAGTCAAGCATCTTCACCTTTACATAGTAGGACAATTTGATGACTAGTCCGACCCCACTTTTGATTCACACTGGTTGTAGATATTTTCACCAAACAACCTGTGAATCACAGCGCACTGAATATTTCGCTTCACCATATATGTTTGAATCAGTAAATTCATTACCTTTCATCTTCCTTCTCTGATCCATGACCTTCCTCCAGCATCTGCCTCATACATATATATAGTTCATGGGCCATCACAAGCTAGCGTGTCTGTCACTTGTTTACTTTCCATTCTTTTTGTTGTTGATGCTTTTCCCATGTAGTGTAGAGCATGACCAAGGCAGAAGGAGACGGTTTTGTGATTTCCTTCTCTTTAGGTGCATCCGTTATGAGCTTTGTTTTTCTGCTCCAAGGATGAATGTATATTATTATTATTAATTACTAAGTTGGTAGTTATGTTTATTTGTGGAATTTGTTCTAGTGATAGCGTATGTTCCTTTGTAATGTTATATATGTATCCTTTTCAGTTGTTATCACAAATGAAGCACTTAATTTGGAGTTTAATTGTTTAAGTGTATCATTGTGTGTTGTGACTGTCCCCCAATTACAAAGTTGATCCAATTTCCCTTTCACCTTTCTCGTTTCTTGTATGCTCTTCACAATTGCCATGACATGTGGAACCAACTATATCATATTCAAACTTAATGCCCAAAAAGTCATTTACTAATACTATTAAATTATGACAAAAAAGTGAATTTTTAAGTATTGATGTCCAATTTTTCAATGAAATTATAATGCTCGAAATGTCATCTCAAACTCAATTATATTATTATTAAAATGTTCATAAAAAGTTGTATTTAAATTTTGTCAAGTGAATAAATATTGCTTTAATATTAAACAATTTTTGTGTTGACATTTTTGTTTTGATTATTGTTATTGCTATATTGATTATAGTACACAATGGGAAAGGGAAAGAGATTACATCAATTGGTATGTATATACACACTAATAGCTTAGATTTATTTTTTTCCAAAACACATGCTAAAAATAAAAATTTTAAATGCATTAGGTTAGTATGAACAGGTACATACTCTTGAAATTACTAAATCAGAAAATAATCCAAATAAAATTAAAAAATAACTAACTTAAGAACAAATAAAGTACATAATGAGAGGTAGTGCTCTCCTGTTTGTGTCTTTTATCTTTCAATTCAAGCGAACGGATGAATGAACTTTATTTAATGAAATGAATTTATGGTTTTTACAAAAAAAAAAAGAAAAGTTAAGCGTTCTAATCACAGTTAACCTTGTTAATCTTGAGACTAAGGATCCCACCAAATCTGGTACTCAGGAATTGTCTCTTGTGTGAGTGAGAAAATCAAGAATGATGAAGGAAGTTGCAAATAAGGACAAAATTAAAACACAGACTTTCCACATTGATTATTTCAAAGAACAATTAAAATTTGGAGAGGGATTGACTGGATGATGGGCTGAGGTGGGCCCAGTCACCGGCCCATGAGATCATCTACATTTCTTAGTCGCGACGGCACGATAACGATGTTAATCCACAATCATGTGGCTAATTAAATTAAACATGATGAACCTCATTATTACTTTTACATCCAAAATATCTAAGACTCTAGTGACGTATCCATGTTAATGTTTAAATTTTCATTCATCTTATCTTTCTTTCAACTAAACCCAATATTTTATGCCCTTGTGCGGCTGCCATCAATTTTTTTCTCATTAAAAAACTATGTAGCCACTGCAAAACAAACCTTAACTGGGTCCTTATCCATCTATTTTCTCACTAATTTTCTTTTTATGAGATTAGGTATGGCTGCGTAGTGTAACTATGACTTCAGATGAAGGCGACAATCTGATTTTTCAGGTGTTTTTATGTTTGATATATTCTAGGTACAACTTGCTGGATCCAAGTTTCAAGTTTCTTAATATTATATATGGTATGATATAATTGTCTGTCTAGTTACGAGTCACTTGATTTATTTACATTTATAAATGATCGAATGTATGTAATAAGATTTCCATGAAACCAAATAAGAGTGAACCATAATGAGAGAAATGAATTATGGTATGAAATATGAACTGAATGCAGAAAAGTAAAGAGTTGGACTAATTAATATAAAAAGTTATAATCCAGCTGGTAGATGAAAGATTAGATGTGTATGTGTATCCAATGTTTTGTTTTGTCTGTTTCGGAAGCATCCTATGTATCAATCCATGTAAAATTGGAGGCGTCTTAACTTTCAACGTCAAACTATAAATTTTGTTAATCAGTATCTGATTGATTGAAAAAATTTTTAGACATAAAGAATTATTGTTTTTGTTAATTTTTTACAAATTTTAAATTATTAAATTATCTATCAATTAATTAAAAAAATTAATCAGTGCCGTTAGAAAAATCACAAAACTATTTCCTTTTCTATATTCCAGCTGCCTGAGGGAGTTGGGAATCCAAGACTTGTCACCGCAACCACATCAAATTCCCTTTCATTGATTTTTCAGACTTCAAACCCATAATCCACTCTTCTTTTTTCTGAGCTTTTTGGATTCTGAGGTTGTTGACCTATCCTACCATCTCACTCAACAATGCTTAGGATTTAGGCCTACTCACATTGAATCCAACGTCTTTGAGTAAGGGGAAGGCCCATCCCAAATGGAATGATGGACTCTTCAAGGTCTAAAATGCATCAATACACTTTTCAGTTTCATACCATAAGAGGACTCTTCTTCTCTAGTGAATGAGAGCATGGCACTAGCCCCTTCCCTTCATTCCTTTCCTTTTACTTCTCCTTCATGGTAAGAAAGATTTGGATTTTCTGATTTGCAACTTTTGTTATCATTGTAGGAGGAAACAAGCTGGTTAGGAGATAGGGTTCTCATAGAGAGTAGGGAATATGTTGCTTCATCTTAAAGATATTCAAAATTTTCTTTTTCTTCTACTATATATATCAGATATTTTTCGGTTGAAAAGTGTTGGTTATTGTTTTTATGTTATAATGAGGTGTGTTGCCTTGTGATTTTCATGTTATATAATTCCCTTCTTTGTTCCAAAGGTAAGTCAAGGCTTTAAGGTTTAGATATTAGTGGCTCGTTATATCCTTTGTGTTGATTAGCCTTTGTGCCTTTTGTGAATTGAAATCAATTTGCACAAAAATAAAAACTTTCACATTTTAAATAGGTAATTTTGTCTACTTTTTTTCTTAATATAAAAATCAATTCAAATGTTAGATATCAAAATCTTCTACAATTGAGATGCTATCATTTGGGACAAATTAGAAAGTACCACATCAATAATAAGAAGTATGATGTAGCATTTGTTTGTTTGTTTTTTTGTGACTAGAGGACAAACACAAATAGAAGAACTAAGCTCTAAGAACATCACAGAAGCAACTTTTGACAAGAGAGCTAAAGAAACTTTATGAGGAGGATCTTCCTGGATAAAATTTGGTATTATTAGCATTTAGAATGAGATGTAAAGCCTCAAAAGAGTCAATCTCCAAATCAACTCTTTTAGCTCCTAGATCACAAGCTATAGAAAAACTCATACAAATGGCACTCAGCTCAACCTGCTTGTGAGTAGTGACACCTATGGAACCAAGAAGCCCTTAACCCAATTACATGATCATCTCTTAAAACACCTCCAATACCAGCGCTGCCTGAGTTGCCTAAAGTACTGCCTTGTGTGTTTATTTTCAAAACACCTGTTTCTATTTTTTGCCACTAAATAAGACGAGGCTCGTTCGAAGTTTATAGGTAAAAAAATGTTCAATTTTCCATCACCAAAAACATGGTTGTTTCTCATCTTCCAGCAATTGATAATAAAGAGAGAAATAAGTAGGACTTAAATCTTAGAATGTCAATTTGATGACCTTTTGGTTTTAAAGGCTAATAGAAGTAGGGGTGTAAATGAAATAAATTATTTGTGAACAGTTTGAACTTGATTTGTATAAGAAAAGTTTTGAATTTGATTTATTTATTAAATGAATGGATTTAAATATATAATTAAACTCGTTTAATTTATGAATAACTCGGTTAAGAATAAAATCATATGAAAATATTTTTTATGTATATATATTAAATGTATAATAAATATTTAAATAATATTTTTTTATGTATATAAAATAAATACATCTTCTATGTATATTTATTTTTAATTTTGTTATATTTTTTATGTTTTTGTATAAAAATATCATTTTGTTAGTAAAATGTTTGAGATGATATAATTCGTAGATTAGTGTAATACATAAAATAATTTAAACATAATTAATTTATATTTAATTAAATATTCTTCTATAATTAATTTTTAGATGTTAAATTTTAGAATAATATATTTATGGTTTATAATATTTTTTAACAAATTATAGTTTATTACACTCATTTAGTTTATTTTTGTATAATTTTACAAGAGTTATATGGGTTAAGCTCAAACTCTCATTTAATAAAATAAGTCAAGTCTGATTTAAATTTTAAGTTTGTTTTCATTTAAATAAAATAAGTACGAACAACTTGTTTATTAAACTAGCTGAGCTCGAGTCCATTAAAATTTTCCTTGACTCGATTCTACTCCGCTCATTTACACTATTAGCAATTAATAAAAAAAATATATAAAAATTTCATTTATTTCCTAATAACTAATAGGAGGGTTTTTTTTTTGGTCATAATACACAAATTAATTTTTCCTTTTCATACAGTGGAGTGAAGGCCTTTAAAACTGAGCTATTTGGGGGTGGATATAATCCAATGATAACTGACTGAATTTGAAACTTGCGCATCAATGGTTCCTCACAAACATCTTTGCAAAAATGGCTTCTCCATCAGAATATACAAAAAGTGAAACTTGTGATTAACTATGACCTTTAATAAATAATAAGCAGCAATATATATATATTTTTTGACTTAATTGTTTATAGTCAGACAAAATTAGATGGGCCAACTGGTTGAATTTCAATCAAGAATACTGTCCTGTACACTTCCAAAAATCAGATGAACGGTAATTATTTTAAACTAGTCAAAATTGACATAAATTGAAAGAATCCATATTTAATTGGAAACTAGAGCTAGAAAACCGACTGGCTTAAGAGGAAAAAAAAGAGTTTTCCCAAACATTTTTCAAGCTTTTGGGTCAAAAGTGGGCCAATAATCCCGTATTTTTGGGTTGGGTTTGGACCTAAAATGTTAAGACTAGACTAAATTTCCTTTTTAAAATGTGAATGGTAATGTGGATTACAATTGGGTAAAGTGTAGACTAAATTTGCATTACAAGTTTTTATCATTTATTATATTTGAAAGTCATGAAGTTTAAACACAATTTTTTAATATAAAATATATTATTTATATTAAAAATAATTAAATTTTTATATATATGTATAATATAACCATTTAACCACTGATTAGCATGTAATTTGACATTCTCTTTTATGTAAAGATAAAGTACCAAAAATTTCATTCAACTTAAAGACTCTACAATTTACACATTTCATCTTTTCATGTTGTAAAAGAAATCCTTGTAATTTTCTCTTTCAAACTTTAAACTTTTGATAAATAATTCTTTTAAACTTTTAATTTTGTGGCGTACATCCCTCTAACCTTCAATTAGGATGGCATCAAAGCATAATAGGAGCGATGAGCGTCTTTTTGCTTTTCTTTCTCACGCCTATCCTTGTTTTCTATCTCCATTTCTATTCTTTAGGTTAAGAAAATTTTTTTTTTCCATCTCTATTCTTCACAAGTATTTGAGAATTGTCTAAGTCTCCACAATAACTTAAAAGTATCAATAAAAATTTATCAAAATAATATATTAAATTTTTTATAAAAATATATAAAAAATTAATGAAAAATACTCAATTATAAAAAGATAATAATAAATTAATTATAATTTTATAATTTTCAAATAAAAAAAAGAACCACAAAAAAAAATTATAATTTTGAAAGAATATATATTTTTATATTATATTGAATAACTTTATATTCTTACAATATGCACATAAATTAATACTTAAAAAAAATTTAAGTGTATGAATAAATACAATAATATATCAAATTCTTATAAGGGGATGATTAACTCAATTTTCATAAAATAAATAAATAAATAAATAAGTAACTAGTAAGTAACACGGCCTACTAACATAACATTAAGGGCAAAACTACTGTCGGTGGAATACTTCTGGCGTGCACTTTTGCACGCAAGAATTTCTCTTGTCGGTGCCGTATGATTCACAAATAAGACTGAATTTCATTATTCTCATTAGCGATTTGCTTAAATCATATTTTTTATTTTTATAATTTAAAATATTATATTTACTTCTTCCCTAACTTACATTCTATTAATGAAAATATTTTTCATGTAAAATAATATTTTATTTTTATTTTTAATATAACAATACATGTAATTCAATTTATATTTAATTTACACACATGAGATTTTTAATTTGATAAAGTTAAGTAATTTCTTGTATTAAAAAATACATATCATATAAAACATTAATTTATTGATAAAAATAAATTAAAAAAATTATTTAATATTATATTAAGAGTTTAAACTTTCTTAATGCGCCAGAAAAAAATTGTCTAGTATGGTAAGCGACGAGCAAAAGCTTATGAATGATGATTCCTTTCCTTGCCTTGCACGTTGCTGAATGTTAATCTATTTGATTAATTAGTGGCAAAAATTACCGAGTGGGCATGATTTACTGAGGAAGAGCACCACCTACTCCAGCTGTTACCTGGAAAGCGCAATCTGAGCTTTGATAAAGTGGGAGGTCAATTCCTTGTGATGTGTCTCAGTCTAATTTCCACATGAAAATATTGCAAGTGGGGTTTTATTTTATAGCTCGTATTTCTGAGTCTTCCCCTTGTATTTCGGGGGTCTTTCTTTCTTTGGATTTCAGATCTAAAAATCCTTCCTTGGTTTATCAGTCTTACATGTCGTAGCAGTCCAAATTCGACCACACACTCAACTCCTCTGCCATTGGAAACACAGACAGAACGAGTTGAGATGGGATTCCAAGAACACGGGAATGGGGATATGGGGTTGTCTGCAATCCCGTTGGGAGCGAAGAACAAGTACAAGAGGATGGACTCTGACCTTCCGGAGGATTACGATGATGCTTTGCGTCAACAACAAGAGCATAGGACCAACACTACCAGGAAATATGTTCTTGCCTGTGCCGTATTTGCTTCCCTCAACAATGTCCTCCTCGGATACGGTAAGTAACATGTCCCATTTTTTCTTTTTTCTTTTATAGTTTTTGTACTTCATACCTGTTCTTTGTAGCAATCTTCTTCAGTTTCCGCTTTGATTTAGTTCTTGCTTTGGCTACATTCAGACCTGATTTCTTTGTTGTTCTACTGTAGACTCAGAAAATTTGTTAAGAAATTATTTTGATTCTGAACTCTAATGTGCTGATTTACAAATTTAGAATGAAGAACAGTTTACATGATTTATGCTGTCAATTCTGCAGATGTAGGTGTCATGAGCGGAGCAGTTATATTCATTAAAGAAGATCTGAATATATCAGAGGTAAAAGAAGAATTTTTAGTTGGTATTTTGAGCATAGTCTCTCTGCTAGGTAGTCTAGGTGGTGGAAGAACGTCGGATATTATTGGTAGAAAATGGACAATGGGATTAGCTGCAGTTGTGTTTCAAATAGGAGCAATCATAATGACTCTTGCTCCTTCATTCACAATACTAATGATTGGAAGACTCTTAGCAGGGATTGGAATAGGATTTGGAGTTATGATCGCCCCTATATACATTGCTGAGATTTCGCCAAACATTAATAGAGGCTCTCTAACTACTTTCCCAGAGATTTTCATCAATCTAGGAATCTTGCTTGGTTATGTCTCAAACTATGCTTTTTCTGGCCTTTCACCACATATCAATTGGAGGATCATGCTCGCTGTGGGAATTCTACCCTCAGTCTTCATTGGCTTTGCTCTTTTTATCATACCTGAATCACCAAGATGGCTGGTAATGCAGAACCGAGTTGAAGAAGCAAGATCAGTGTTGTTAAAAACAAATGATGATGATAAAGAAGTAGAAGAAAGACTTGCAGAGATACAGCAAGCTGCTGGATTTGCCAATTCCGATAAGTATGAGGATAAACCTGTATGGCGTGAACTACTGTTTCCCTCACCTGCACTTCGCAGGATGCTCATTACTGGGTTTGGAATTCAGTGTTTTCAGCAGATCTCAGGAATAGATGCAACTGTATATTATAGCCCTGAGATCTTTGAAGCAGCTGGGATTGAGGATAAATCGAAGCTTCTAGGTGCTACTGTTGCTGTGGGCATAACAAAGACCATTTTTATACTGGTAGCCATCTTTCTTGTTGACAAACTAGGTAGGAAGCCTTTGCTCTATATAAGCACAATAGGGATGACAGTGAGTTTGTTTGGCATAGGAATTACTCTTTCTTTGTTTGGACAAGGAACATTTGTTCTTGCACTTGTAGTTCTGTTTGTCTGTGCAAATGTGGCCTTCTTTTCTGTGGGACTCGGCCCTGTGTGCTGGGTATTGACGTCTGAAATCTTCCCTTTGAGAATGAGAGCTCAAGCTTCAGCATTTGGGGCTGTGGGGAATAGGGTGTGCAGTGGCATTGTGGCCATGTCTTTCCTGTCTGTTTCACGTGCAATTACAGTTGGTGGAACATTCTTTGTATTTTCTGCTATTTCTGGTCTTGCCGTTGTCTTTGTGTACACAGTAGTTCCTGAAACCAAAGGGAAGTCACTGGAGCAGATAGAGCTATTGTTTCAGAATGAACATGTTATCACTCAGGGAAGTGAAATGGAGCTTGGAGATGTTGAACAACTTGTGCAGAACAAAACCAGTGTAACAAATTAAATTGGTTAACCTATATTTTTCAGGTCATATGAATCTGCAATTGGTTTGAAAGAGGATATGGACTTGTTTTGTCCCAGCATCAGACATGTTCAATTCAGGGGAAAACCTTGCAGGCATCCAAGAAAACGAGGGACAAAAGAAAACATTATCATGACAAATTGCATTCTTATTGTATATTTTCTCTAGTTGTATGATTATTTACATTTCTTTCATTTACATTGAAGTCTATGAACAGCATTAGAAATGCAGGGAGATTTTGGACTGAGCTGAACTTTTATACCATAAGGTCCCTCGAGTTGTTCTGTGACAACTTATGGTGCAATCATTACATTGTACAACATGAAGGGATGGAATTAAGATGAAAATTCTTTAATACCTTATTGCTGATGCATTGTTATTATTTTGGGAGATCAAAGCATATAATATATACTTGTAGTGCCATATCATAAAATATTATGTGATTGAAAATGAGCCTACGATTTCAAAGTGAATAATTACTGGGCTTCCTTTTCTAATGGCTTATACTCAATTTACTACAATCAAGATTCCTTCGTACATTTCACCATATCAAGAATTGCAATTTTTTTAGTTAACGGCCGTGCGACTCTTGAGACTTTTCATAGTATTGAGTGCGATTATTCCAATTTCTATGTAATATATTTTGTTTGCATCTATAAAAGTACAGCTGGCATAATCTAACAATCAAACTTGCCATCTAGTTATAAACTTTTCGTGCTACTCAAAATTGACTCCTTTTCCGACGGTACAACTATGTCAATTATTCAAGAGTTCTTAACTTTTATATATTGTCATGGGCTAATAAGTTGGAATCATCCTTTAATGCTGCTTATGTTAATAAATATTTGCGCAGTTTCCTCAGCCATGTGACTTTTATTTTCATCTGGTCATATCTCCTTTTGTATCTCTCTCACTCACACGCTCTGCTTCCTGTGTCTTTTAACGGAAAATATTAAGCACAGTGATGTGGAAGTTCTGAGACTGAAGCTGCATGTGGCTGATATCGGGAGTGATAATTCCTTAAACCCCTCTTTACAGTTTTGGAATATTGTTAATTTATTTTCTCCTACTTCACTTTTGTGGTCTTTTATTTGTGTAGGTCAGAAGGCAGTGTTGTTCTTACATGGAGGCACCAGAAAAAAGCCACCTTGTATGACTTTGCTGATAAAGTCATTGGCCCTGTGGATTCTATGCCATCAGTAAAGTAAGAACCTACATAGGTTACTAAGCTTCAGATGATCCAAACTGAAAACAAAACCATTCTGAAATTTAATTGCCAACATCCCTATCTACAACTACTGAGCTTCTATTCGGATCTTCTAGGTTCAATTAGACACTGTCAACACGCATAAACAAGCCTATAATGTTCTGATAACAACTTGAAAAGAAGAAATCAGAAATTGACAGAATGCTTGTAGGATGTAACATAGGTCTCATATACCATGGCAAGTCTCAACTCACTTAAGCAGACAGCCTCTGCTGCATCCAAGAATTCTGTCTCCAAAAACCTGAGAATGTACTTGAAGTATTGCAAGAAGCACATGATGATAAAGGATTTTATGCTGCTTTAAGTTATTTTTGTTGTCATCCTCTGTGATTTGATGTTTCAGAAGGGAACAATAAAATCAAATTGATTCAAGTCTTCAACGATCAAGCCCAAAGAAAAACAAAGACAGAAGGTCAAACATAAATAGTTAAATACCATGTTTAATTCTGCCATCTCTCTATCAATAAACAGAAGCAATGCGATCAAAATCAACCGCTACTCCATTATTACATACAAAAAGTTTACCACTAGAGAACAAAGGAACGGTTCATTTACATTCTCCGAGGTAAAAACATTGGTAGAAGCTGTGGGTTAGGCTAGGTGATCAAAATGCAATTTTTTTGGGCCAAGTCACCCTCAGCATACCCCAAAAAATCAAAATGATTACTGCCCATTCACATTAGGGTATCTCATCACAATCTTAAAGGCAGCATCCAGCGATCAAAGATGATTCGATTTTAATTGATAATCTATTGCTGAGTAATTGAAATAGTAATGCATGCATTTCTTGATTAACTATTTTTTAATGGTTTAGAGATGGATTGGTTGGCTTAATTGTACCGAGCTTGGCATAAAAAATTGCAATTATTGGTCAGGTATAGATATCTCAATCAACTATTTTGTCCAATTGATTTTCTTTAGACTTTGCATAGAAAGAGTTCAGTGATTCATTCAGTTTTATCTTATCTGCACTGTACAGAAGAAGTACAATTTCTTTGATTGGGTATTGCCGTCTCCTACTTGATCTTTATATTCATCTAGTATATCTCTCTCACAATTTCCTTATCTCACTCTTGGAAACTCTGGACAGTAGTAAACGCCATCTCTCGCTTTCTGATGGAAAATATTAAGCATGACCATGTTGAAGTGAAGGGACTGAAGCTGCATGTGGCCGAGATTGGAACAGGTCATTTCTTAGAAAATCATATTGCAATTTACAATATTGTTTATTCATTTCCTACTAATTTACTTTAGAGATCTTTCGATTTGTGCAGGTCCCAAGGCAGTGGTATTCCTACATGGATTCCCAGAAATATGGTATACATGGAGGCACCAAATGATAGCTGTGGCAAACGCTGGCTATCGGGCAATTGCTATAGATTTCAGAGGCTATGGACTTTCTGAGCAGCCGGCCGAGCCAGAAAAGGCAACCTTGTATGATCTTGTTGATGAAGTCGCTGGGCTCTTGGATTCTTTGGGAATCAGTAAGGTAAGCACCTAGAACTAGAAATGTTGAGTTTTTCACTTTTGTCTTATAGATCTGCGGACTTTCTATATCAAGTTTTGAATGGTCGAACATTGTTGAGAAATTCTATGGGCCAAATCCCTATCTATGAGTTCTGTGCTACATGCAGAATCAGATCTTCTTCATTATGCAACCCCAAGTTCAAATAAACACCAAAAAGTAATTAGAAACATGGGAGTGGTGTATCTCATGTGGTTGTCTGGCTCTCTTTTCAATTTGCAAGCAAGCCTTAAGTCATCCACTGCTTAAAGCCTTAAACAGCTTCAGAAATAGATAGAGAGGAGAACATAAGATTGTTAGGGACACTTTTTATATCAAGAGTTTTTTTACATATAGTATTGATATATTTTAATATGATACTTGGATCCTTATCCTGTCCTTTTTGTCATTCTCAACTTTCAAGCCCTTGTTCTCTTTTTATAAAATGCATAAGCAATTTCATTTGTTGCCACCAGGCTTTCCTTGTTGGTAAAGACTTCGGAGCCCTCCCAGCATATCATGTGGCCGTTGTGTTCCCAGAAAGAGTAATTGGTGTCATAACTCTAGGAATTCCTTTCATGCTTCCGGGTCCCTCTGCTGTCAAGAACCACCTTCTCCCAAAAGGCTTCTATATTACTCGGTGGCAGGTACAATGTTAATCCTTCATTCTTTATCATTCTCAACGTCTTCGCTGAGTTAGTAGTAACTTGTAACTGATTACAGGAGCCTGGAAGGGCAGAAGCAGATTTTGCCCGCTTTGATGTCAAATCAGTTATAAGGAATATCTATACTCTCTTCTCTAAAAGTGAGGTTCCTGTAGCTGCCGATGATCAGGAAATCATGGACCTGTACGACCCATCTACTCCCTTGCCACCTTGGTTCTCAGAGGAAGATCTTGCAGCCTATGCCTCACTTTATGAAAAATCTGGTTTTACATTTGCATTGCAGGTACCTTACAGGTAATCACACTCTTATCTCCCCTCTTTACCATATATAAATATCTCTTAAACAAACTTAATACTATCTGAGGTATGTAATTCTATCTGGGGTATGGCATGTACGTTACTCTGGAGCCTCTACTGCTTCAATGATCTAAATTGCTGCATTGGACTGTTTATGGTAATGCAGGAGTCTCAATGTGGATTCTGGCATAACTGATCCTAAAGTGACAGTTCCAACGCTTCTGATCATGGGTGAGAAAGATTATGTCCTAAAGTTTCCAGGCATGGAGGAATATATCCGAAGTGGGACAGTGAAACATTTTGTGCCAAATTTAGAAATCATATACGAGCCTGAAGGAAACCATTTTGTGCACGAACAACTCCCAGAGAAGGTGAACCACCTTATCATCGAGTTCCTCGACAAGCATAGTAACTGACTATCTAATTTCAGGCTTTGATGCTTTAATTTCTTATGACATTTTGTTCTGTTGTGTACTTAAGGTGGTGTCATTTCTAGGATGCTTGGTATGACAAAGCCTTCACTATCCAGTTCTTGCTTGAACTTGTATCTTTAAGAGATATTATGTAATAAACTTTCAAGCTTTGGAATAAAATATGTTCAATGTTTATATGGCAGGTGATGGAACGAACTAGACCTTAGCACGAATTCATTTCTTTCAAGTTAAAGCTTGTTAATCGCAGTATGATGTTAGGACGAACACAATTCGTCCCCGTAGCATCCCTTTGCGTTTGGATGAAGATATAAGTGCAAAATATCATTAAAGACCCGAACCAGTTGAAATAAGATAATAACGATGTGATGCAAAGGGCAAAATATTTATCTGGTTTGACATAAGACTATACGTTTGAAACTGACAATTAAAAAAAAAAATTGATAACAGGGACTCAGATAGACACATTGTATCCAAAATATCGTTAAACTGATGATGGTGCTAGCAGTGTCAAACATACAAAACAACAAAATATCTGAAATTGCCAGAATACTAGTATCATGGCTCTTACAGCTCGGAATTCATAAAAATGTCTGCTCTATCTAAGTTGTCATTATTAAATACAAAACAGTTATACATAAGGCCTCTCTCCCATATTATGTACATTGCCAGACTCTCACAGGTCATAAGCTGGAAATTTAGCTTGGGAAGGATCCGCCATGTCCAGAAAGAGATATGCCATACCTCCAAGCCCTTCAAACATTGAGTACGGTCTATCGCCCCCATGCATTTCACCTTGGGATATCAGTTTGTGAGCTCTATCAAGTAAAAAGCAAGCAAAAGCTTTAGCCCTGTAAAAGTACTCTACGTTCCCGGTCAGTTGGTAGAGTGACAGGAAAACATAGGCATTGCCACTAATACCATGGCAAAGCCCAACTCGCTTAAGCAGACCACGATTCCAAACCACCTCTGCTGCGTTCACAGCTGCATCCAAGAATGCTTTGTCTCCAAAAACCTGAGAAAACGCTAGAAGTTGTTAGAAGAAGCACGTGATAATCAGATAAAACACAAAATTAAGCAAGGAAGATTTTCTATTCTGTTCAATGAAACACGAGAGCTTGCCTTGTCCTACATTAACATACATCATGCAGTGTATTCCAACTTGTGAGTGTAGACAATAACAACAATTTATCAAGAACTTGCCTTCCCTGAGGTTCCCGCTACCATAAGCCTCTAGAAAATTATAATTGTAGTATATATATGTTAGCCCGTATTCAGTATCACTGTTTCTACTCTATATAGTGGATATGACTGCAGTGGAGGGGCCAATAGTGTACTGAGCACTACAAAGTAGACTTCCATAGTTCCATATAACTAGTGAACAAAGCAGAGCACGATTCCAACGGTGAAACCAGAGAATTTCACAAGTTATCCACAATATTACCATCATACCATAAGAAACAATGAATGAGATAAAGAAAAGCCATTTAGTGTCCAAACATCAACACGTTAACTGTAACAAATTGGCAAGATTTCCTGGGTAAAACCAAAGATTAAAGATGTTTTCTTCTAGTCTCCATCAAAGGATTTCATTCCATTGACATGTCATTATGTAAAATTTTTAGCAAACAAATTTTACCTTAGCTGCTTTGACGAGTGTGAGGGCGATTCCAGGAGCTCCATGGCACCAATGCACAAGAACGTCTCTCTTCCTATCTTCTTCACTAGCAGGATAGTTTCCACTAGGGAAGCGGTTATTTATCATGTATTTAAGAGTGCCCTTGACGACCTCAAGTTCATCTGGCTTCAACTCCATATCCATCAAAACATGCATAATCCCAGCCAATCCATGTGCAGCACCCCAATACTTTTCTCCATACCATTCGAACATCAGTGGGCATCTTCCCTTCCCACCTAAT
This sequence comes from Senna siamea, assembly GCA_031216115.1. Taxonomy (NCBI): domain Eukaryota; kingdom Viridiplantae; phylum Streptophyta; class Magnoliopsida; order Fabales; family Fabaceae; genus Senna; species Senna siamea. Next base: position 21,381,835 of record CM062356.1, read on the forward strand.
GCTCTTCCACTTTTTATAATTTCATCCAAAACCGCAGCCTGAAAAATTTTTAAGAAATGTAACATCATTCTTGACTATTCCATAAGTCCAACATATCATAATGGCACGAGAGTATTTGGGGCCAAGCTCACAGAGTAAGTGGAAGGAATTGTTCCTTGCCCAAGGTGTTTGTTTAAGAATAAACATGCCCAGAGAAAACCAACTCTCCCGTATAGCAACTCATCAGGAAGATTCTTTGGCAACTTAATCTGCGTGACACAAGGTTTAGTGATTTAGTCTTCCAATTCAGTTTTTCCCACTCACCATGAACTCGAAAAACATGCGGTTCGAATTCTACTATATTATTATCATTTTATTCATCTTCCCACTAAAGCAAATACAATACCTTTTCAAACTGAGCCAAAAAGTATCTCAGGGACTGCTCATCACCGACGTGTTTTGCTGTCACAGCTCCAAGGGCACATACACCAGCACGCCCACAAATGAAAGTAACATCCCTGTCATTCATTCAATTGTTATTCCTTAATCATCTCTACATTTAACTACACAAATACAAATAACCCACTAGAGGGTAGAGATTTAATAGAACCTAGAACCAAGAGACGCAGAATCACAAGCCTTAACAATCTGCGAACAGAGATTGAGATCGTTCTTGTTGTTTGTCACTTGGTAAGATTTGAAAAGCAGAAAAGCTGTGCCAAGAACCCCACAATAGAGGGTAAAATCCCGAATGCGTTGCCCAGGCAATCCCCAAGTCTCTATAGTTATCTGACACAAAACCACAAACACCTGGTGTGATATCTAGGAATTGAGAGCATGGAAGACAAAAACAGAGAGAGTGAATGAGAAAAAAACACGGTTTCTTTGAGATCCAAGGCGGCGCGTTTGAATCTTTCAGAAAGAGGCGCGTAAGGCATGGCAAGCAGCTTGGTGAGTGAATCTTCGGCACCAATTGAGAGTGCATCTTGCTGTTCTTGTGGGGTTGAAGGTGAGGCTTCGGGTACGAAGTCAGGCATCACATTTGGGAAGTACCGATCCGCCATTTGTTCACAGGTCTCACGTCCCGGGTTTCGCGATACACAAGAGAGAGTGAAAGAAGGCTCCGACGATTGACTCTGGAACAAGAGGAACGCATACCCTTACACGTCATACATTGTTTGTGTACGTGGCTGCCCATGGAAGTTTCTCCTTCTTCATCGTGTTTTTATTTATTTCGTTTCAAGTGAACTTTCTGGACTGGTGTTCTATTCGCGCGCGTGTGTGTATATATAGTCACTAAATAAATTAATAATTCTGTCTGAAAAAATATATTTTTATCAATTTAGTTCTGTAAAACAAAATTTTTTTAATTGAGTAAATTAAATATTTTTTTAAAATAAATATTCTTTTCTGTAAGAAATTTTTTTATTAATAATATTATGATTAAAATTTATTTAACTGTCATTTTTAAAATAATATTATTTAAACAAATTTTATAAAATTAAATGATTGTCAAAAGAATTTAAATTTAGATAACAACTAATTACTTAATTGACACCGTTTCAGAAAAGAAAATATCACGTATACAAGTATCATTCATGGCGTAGCAATTATATAGACTCTTGTTTATAACTTTGAGAAATTTCTTTAACAGAAGAAGTTAAAAATCATTTTGATTAAGAAATCTTTTTTTTTAAATAATGACTAAATTAAAAAATATATTTAAAAAGCTAAATTATTAATTTACTTGCACATATCTTGAATGCATAACAAAATGAAAAAAAAAAAAAGACATACCCAGAAAAAAAAAAATCAGTTCCTAGTTTTTTATTTTGAAGAGAAGAGATAAAGCAACTTACACCATTTTTTTTTTTCTTTTGCCTTAAGTTCTAAATTTTCAGCTATCAATCACATTGGATCAGTATAAGTGAACAGTTAAAAAAGAAGAAATAGAATTTTTTTCAATAATTCATGGTGCATGGATTTAGTGTTGAAATACATGCATTACCATATGATATGATTAAGAAAAAAAATTGATTGGATGATTATTAGCCAAAATAAAAACTGGCATAGGACCATTGGTATATTTGGAGAATGGCTATTCCTATTTCATTGGAAGGATGATGGAGTTATAGGGCTTGTTTGATTGTTATTCATGGCCTCTACACAACAGAAAGCTGCAGGGTAAAGATTTCATGTGGCAGTGGCTTATTCATTTCTTAGAGAATAAACGCCACAGAATCTTTATTCTTTCGTCGGAGACCTTTTTGGGCTTTCATCCACCGGCAAACACACACCTGGGATTTCACAAAATGTCGCCCTTCGATTCGTTTCGTCACGACGGAGACGACCGCTTACATCAATCACCATCTACGCCAACGCCGCCTTTCCACCATGGTAACAGTCAAAGGTTTGCTTCATTAATTTCTTTATTGCCTTTCAATGTGAGCTTCTATTATCAGCAAGTATTTTTCTTGAATTTGGATATATATATATATATATATATATAGAATTTTCCTGATCCACTTTTGGCAGTCATCTTGATGAAATGGAGAACAGAGAGGAGGAGACGAGGAATCAAATTATAAATGAAGGAAACCACAGGGAATCAGAAAAGGTATAGTATAATTTTGATATCCCTTGTCCTTCTCCTCTTTATATATGTATATGCAAAATGCAATATTGGGGTTGAGATTGAATCTGTAGGAAGTGTTGATGTGATGTGCAGGTAGAGTTGGGTGAGGAAAAGAAATCTCAGAAAGAAGGTGAGAAACATTACTGGAGAGCAATAGCAGAGCTCGTTATTCCTCCTGCGTATAATAACCCTTCAAGTGTTGTTGCTGATGCTGAGCCTGCAAAACCTATTGATCTTGCAAGAATGCGTCAATTGAGTTTGAGACTTAGACAGAGCCTTCTCCCTCATTTGATGCTTTCCCCATCCAAAGATCCCAAAGATGAGGCTGATAATGCTAATAACTAATAGTGCTCCGAGTTCAACACCTGCTCAGTCATGATAACCATTTTTTTCTTGGTTAGTGTTATTCTTTTTTTTATGTATAACATACTATCTGTATTTGTTTGGACTTGCCATGTAAAATCTGGAGAATAAGCAATGGCCGTATGGAAATTCTTTGGGCCATGAGCAGCAGCAGCATCGGTCTATGATTAATCTGTTTCTTAGCCATGTCATACCTAAGAATGAAAATTTCAACCTGCATGCATGGCTGGACTTTATGCAATAATTACTTACAATTCCAACATGAATTGTTTATTAAAATTTTAAACCAGAAGTTCAACTCTTTCTAATATAAAAACAGAAAAAACTTTGCTGAGAGTGTCATTTTGTTCAGCTATTCAAGTTTCGTGCACTGAGCGCAGAGATTCAGATTCAAACTCAGCCTTAACTTTGAAGAGGAGGATTTACGGTATTATATACAGAATTGCAAGTAACAGAAGAAGAATTGCAAATAGAAAAACAAACTGAGTCATTTACTTTATATGATTACTTCACTGGATCACGTGTGTAATACACTTCGCTCAACTTTATCTAGAAAATGTACTTTTATTTTATAAACCAGTTTTTTTTTTCTATGATGGGCCTAAATCCATTTTTGAGAAAATTGTAGTGACTCATAATAGATTGCAGTTCAAAAATTCAAGTGGCCTCATGCCAAAGCTGTTTTGCTTCAAATGTCTGTCCAAATTGCTAGTTTTCTGGGTCAACATTCTACATAGTTACTTCAAAAGGCAGAGGCAGTCATTGAAAGTTTTAGGTTGTAATTAAATTTATGTTTTTCTTGGCATCCGTGGGTCTGAGAAAGAACTAAAGAGTAAAAAAGGATGATACTTTAGAGTATAATTTTTTAAAAAAATTAAAATATCTTTATAAAAAGCCTTATTTTAGCAACTGCAATTAATGTTGATGAACTTGGGAACTTTGAATTGTAGAGAGGGGACATTCAGATATGCCGGCATATATGGTAATTTGTTGCTTATTCCAAGGGGCGTGCTCTTGCCCCTTTGCCCTTTTTTTTTTGGGCTATTTTCTATTATTATTGTCTCATCTTTTTAGAAGGGAAATCAAGAGACGAAAAGAAGGGCTTGGAGCCTGTAATCCGGAAATAATCGAGAGAGAAGGGTTTTTAGACTTTGTTGTGGTGGCAGACACAAAAAGTGGAAACCTCTGGAAGTATGCCAAACCGAAGATTATATAATGTCCATCTCTTGCCTCTGAAACCGGAAGCTTTGTTGCTTTATTAATTTTAATCATAATGTTTCCGAGGACGTGCTGTGTTTTCAAGGACTTGATTTTGTTTTCTTGTTCTTTTTCTCTGGAATTCTTAAACCCCCATTCATACACAATACAAACATTGATATTCTATTATGTAATGGTTGTCGCTTGAATCCCAAACATTAGGTTATCCAAGTCATAACCACTGTGCTTCTTACTTTCTTACCAAATGATACTGCTTAATGTAGTCATGGTTGTGAGTGTAACTATGTGGTCATTCATTAAAGAATTCACTAAAAACGTTTACATGATGGGATTTGTATAAGCTGCAGTATATTTAATCCTATGCCACTGGACCTTTGCAGCTTTACTCGTACAACTCAACTTTACTATACTATGCATTTACAAGCTGAAAAATTGAAAAGCAAATCACAATTCTGTCAAGGTTTACATATCATATTTCCATCTTTTCTATTTCTCGCTTTAGCTTTTCTTCATGATTAAACGGGAAAAAAAGAAGATATGATTAAATGTCCACCAGCAGCAAGATTTGTTATGAGCCAATTGATAGATATATATAGGGTGGGGGTGGGGCAATGGAAGATACCCTATATCTTAGAGGATAACCCAGTATGATTTCCCATGTGACTAACGAAGAGCCATTAACGAAGCTGCCAGAATCCACCATGAGTATGACCACCCCCTCACACTCCTTCCCACGTGCGGAAGTCACAGGCCTTACCCTTCGCTTGTGTCACTGTTCAGTACCAACCTGCTTGCGGCTTGGGACTTTTTTCAAACACCTTCCATGTGCCTGATGATGTGGGTCAAAAGCTGTGAGACTGAAGTGAACCCCCCTACCCCACCACCATCATATCGTGATTTAAAACCTCACTGCCTCACATCCCATCCCTAGAGTCCCTTAATCTTTAGGGAACTCAAGGACAGCCCTCATAAATTCATCAACAACTTTGTCTACATTCACAATATGTATAAAGGACACCCTATATATTAAAGTCTGCCAATTACCCAATTCTTGTCCTAACTCTGCTCATTTTTGTTAGCTCGGGGAATCCCATGCCTTCTTTCCACATTGTTGATTTCTGTGGTACCTGAAGGAATCACATAACCTATATGCTAGTAATAATTACCAAAATTGAACACACGTCATTACAGTGCACTAATACTAGTTGGAAGCATTCATTGTTTTTCCATAAATAAGAGTGATCATTGATTCACTCAAGAGTAATCACACAGTACGTTCATTTTTTTCTGCATATTTTGGCTTAGTTTGTAATAATAAACTTCCAACTTGTATAATTGCAGGATTGGCTAATTGGGCGTCTCTGTCCTTTCTTTGGTTTAACTGAATTTAAGTAAAGTTGCAAATGGGATTTAACTAGGGCATATAAAGCAAATAAAGGCGCAGGGACCCATAATGCAGTTCTTGTCGTTAGATCAATAAGACCTATGACATAAGGATACATTATTTATATCAATAAAAAGCCAAATTCGCAATACATTAAGGTGCTCCACCTCCACAAGGAATACTTACTAGCTACTAGTTACTACTACACGCTCTCTCTCCCCTTTGGAGAGGGCTACCTGCATATATCTCCACCAAGAGTTACACACCACAAAAGCAGCTATTGCTTTTAAAAAAATAAGAAAAGGAAGGGCCATTGGATGCCCTTGTGCACTCCAACACCCACTTTTCTTATTAAAAAAGAAAAATTAGAAGTGAAGCTGTTACAGTAACAATGGGGAATAAAGATGGGAAGCTCAAGTCCACAAGATTACTTTGCGTTATGGGACTTGGGAAGCTAACTTTGACTAGGTAAAAAGTGCTTTCTTATGAATCCCTTTGGCAGCTACATACTTGATGGTGCTACTGCTTATAATGGTGCAAAGGCTGTAGTAACTGCTAAGGGTAGAAATTGAGGCGAGAGGTGTAAGTGGCTTTTGGAGACCAACTGCTTGGAATAACATCTCTGGCTGACACAGATCTCCCAGAGGATGTGCCTAGTTTCACTGAGAACGGTCCCCTCAAAGGTCCACCAATAATGCACCAATTTGCGCCCCATAGATGATTCATCTGTAGCCACTCTACAGACCCTGCCTGTCATATCCAAAGTCAAACAACAAAACACAAACTCAGTCACTCACAATATTTAAGTTGTCAAGTTTGGAGGAATTATAAAATTGAGGCTTTGTTTAGAAATGTATGTGCAATTTCCAGGACCCACATAATTAACAGGGATTACATAATGTGGGAGAATTGAGAATTGTAACTCTCAACATTGGTCCCCTTATCACATGCGATGAGCTACTTATAAGATGCAGGAAAAGCACCAAGAGCATTACCACATTAAAACTATTCATCATGATTTAAATATCAAATTACTGATTTATGGTCATTTACTAAAGGATGTAAGTGTTGGGTAAGTTTGGACGTGATCTAAGGAGACACGTCCGCAATATTTGGACTTGTCTAACCCCAACATGAATTAACAAAGTGCTCCCTGCTATTGCCTTTTAATTGGTCATTAGAATATGTGAATGACCATAATGCTTTAGTGCATGTTTAAGCAGTTCTTTATGGTCAAATCTGCAACAACTTTCAAGAAGCAGTGTTTCATAGATGCAATATATATATATATATATAGTATGTTGCACTTTAATTAAAGAAAGCAAGTGAGAAGCTGTTGGTTAATAGCATCTGATTCTCTCAGACACCAGAAATTCAGGATTATTCCCTTCTGTATTCTTTTCAACCTATTTTATTTATTGTCATAATCTTACAGGTTTAAGATATTAAACACCAAAGGATAAATGGCAAAAAATAAGATAAATAATTATCAAGAACAGAAGATAGATGCTTACTTCTCGAATATGCATAGAGGCGATGTCTCCTTCTCCACCCTCATACTCAACCAGAAGCGAAAGCCAAAAAGGTGTGGAACCTTCATTCACGTGGAAGGCAATGTTTCTGCCTGGATATTTACATGGTGTTCTGCAAACATACAATCCCAAATGGACAATTTTCATTCAGATTTTTCCTTTTGATTTTATAAATTTGAAACTGTTACTATCAGAATTTCATCTAGTTACCCAGCAGTTTCCTATACGAAACAAACAGGGTAGTAAAATTAGACATACACTTTTTTCCCTTTAAAGAAAGCCAGTTCTGTTGATAAAGGAAACAAATTATGGAAACCTATTTATAATTTAAAAACTACTAGTTTGACACAATAGACCCCGTCATTTATAAATATTTACAGTTGTACGCAGCGGAGAAAAGTCAAAGAATCTACAGAGTATATAGTATAGTACCGTATACGTACCGTCGGTAAATGACGGGGATTTGACCTCGGTCCCTGAGTTGACCATGTTCACCAGCTATAGCCATTCGCCCAAAGGCCGCGCCACTTAGGTCGAAGTGGGTCTGGTCGGCGGGGCAACCGGGACACTCGTCGGTTATAATAACCGTCACGGCTCGCCTCGAGCATATGCTCTTGTCCAAGCACTTCACCTTATAGCACGCTCCACACCCTTCTCCGTTCTTGAACAGTAATGGCCCCACCGCTCCTACCCTTGCCCTCAATGGCTTCACGTCCACTAAGGTGCCGTACCCACATGCCCCTCCTTAATTCATACACACATTATCATTTCATTCAGTGAAATCTTAAAAATGAGATCTTGAAATTGTTAATTAGTTACAATGTAGGGGCTTACCGGTGCTGCCATCGCCTTCGGGGTCGCCGTACCAGGTGGCCATGCCCGAGGACCAATGTGGGTCCGTTAGTGGGATCCGGTGGTGCTGAAGCTGTTTCTGCGCCTGTACGAGAGACGATTTCAACGCCGAACAAAAGCAGAAGAAGCTCAAGAACACTACGGCGGAGCCACGGTGGTAGTGCATTGTGTGAAATAGGGAATGCGCCGCCGTAGAAAGTATGAAACTCAGCTCCGGTGAGCGCGGAAGCCGAGAAAACAGTTGGGGTGGAGCGTTGCAGACAGTGTTGGTGGCGGCAGAGGCTTCTGGGACGAGAGTTGAGACCGTTAACGTTAAAGCAAGGATGGAGGTTTCGGTGGGTTTATAAATTATGTGTGAAGAAGAGGTGGGTCCCAGAAGGGTAATTACTTTTTTGACTTCATTATCCATTGGTTGTGTCCTTATTCACAGATTCTGCCACTCAAATGGGGCCCACGCAAACTTAAGGCGTTAAATCCGCATGTGCCTCATAGTCTTGGAGGGAGAATGTGGAATGGAGGGGTGTATTGGTAACTTCAAATGGAAATGGATCATTCCATTCCTACCGTTAATCTTGTTTGTTAATGGGACAGAAGGAAAACGACGTTGTTTCAATGGCCATTTCGAGTTTTCTTAGTATGAAAGTGTGAGTGAGTTTTGTTGACTTATTTGCCAAGATTTCCCTGGTTCCACCAACCAATTATTTGCCTAATTATGCTTGTGGAGCTTGGAAAATAGTTTTAGTTATTTTGTTTCCAAATCAGTTTATAATAATTTTTTTTTTGTAGAAGACAAATGATCAAGTACATGAGAATCATTTGGATTGTTTTACAATTGATTTTCACAAATATGATCAGTATTTTTTATTTTTTTAAAAATTTTTTATAAAATTTTTTTATTAAAGATAATTTTATTTAAAATATTATTAAACACTAAATAAAAATATATTTTTTAACAAAATTTTAAATTTAAATTTATCTCATTATAATAGACTAATTTCTCGTTTGTAATTATATGTTTTCCATTCTATTATATTATGCTTATAATATTGAACATGAGTAATTTTTCATAAAAGACAGTTTTCGCCTACTAGAAATCCCGCTTCTGTGTTTGCGATAGATCCAAGGTCACCTCTCTTCTGGGAATCTAGTTAGGGAAAATCAAAACCAAATTATAATTTCCATAAGCTTCTCCGTTTTCTTTCTATTTTTTTGGTTATTTTAGTATGGGATTCTATTAAATTTGTCAGCAATGGAAACACACGCGACAAATTGGCGGCATGAAACCTGTGTGAATGGTGTGGTCTACTACGTACAATACATATTACAATAATAATCTGATTGCGTTGCGCTTCAAGATGTTGATTTATTAGAGTGTGAAGTGGAGAAAAATGCACTTTTAACTTTGGACAATGACTTTATCCAACACACTGTTTAAATTTTTAAATGCCCAATTCCGCCATCATACAAAAGACCTAAATTTTGAGTGGAGAGTTAAGTATTAAAATCTATAATGATATAATTATACTACATTGATTCCTTGATTATCGGAGTACGTGGTACGTGCGATTCACGTGTAGGAGTGCAGAGCATGAATCAAAGACAAAGATATGAATGCTCCCCCTTTTGCTTTTTCTTCTTTTTTTTTTTTTTTTAAGACATTAATTTAATAAATAAAATCAATTGCAGTGAAGTTTTCTAAAGTTACGATTCGTACCTTAAAATAAAACTATATGATCATTTTAAATACCATCCCTAGAGTTTTTATAAATTACACCTTTCCCAATGAAATATTTAGTAATGCCCTAGGATTTTCATGCATTTATGTCATCCTTAGTTTTATTATACTTCCATATTTTAATCCCCGAACAAGATCACGAGTTGCTGTGGTGTAGTGGTTATCACGTCAGTCTTACACACTGAAGGTCCCCAGTTCGATCCTGGGCAGCAACAATTATTTTGGCATTTTATAATAGAATTTTCCGCGCACTTCAATTCCACTCTCGCTCTAGAGACAAAGTATTTTGTCAGGATATTGATACAAAGCAAGTAAGCAACAACTGTTTTGTCATTTTACATACTTAACAGGTACTAACACAGATGAACAGGTTAAATCATGTTCCATTAAAAATATGATAAAAAGATTTTATAAAATTTCACCTTCATCAATGAAATATCTTAAAAAAATATAAAGGCAGTTATTATAGGTTTAGATTGAACCGAAATAATGTTTTCAATAAACTAAGATACTTGTATACAATAAAAGTTTTAATCATTTAAACACAACTTAATGCGCGCAAATTGCTGTAGTAGTTATCACCTCAATTTTTTCCATGACAGAATTTTCAGTACAGATAATGGGCAAGTAGATCATTCTCAGTTTTGACATGACAAACAAAATAAAGAAAAAAAAAACTCCACATAAAATAGCTTCTAATTCCTAGTAAATGGAGCTAGATCCTTGAAGGTTTTCGCTTAGGAGTGTCAGCTTCAATCAAACTCGCAAGCATAAGAAAGGGATAATAGGAAATGTAGCGGATAATTGGAGAGGTTGATGAGGAGGGCAGCAATAGGAGAGCATATAAAAATAGAACCATGAGAACTAGAACCACCCCCATCACAAGAAAGGTCGTGGCTAACCAGCTAAGTTTGGTCACAACAAGGTACACACCTGCCAAAAATGACAGAGATAGAGACCCCAGTGTGATACCCAGAAGTGGCATTGCATATTTCATAGCAAAATACGTTAAATTTAGATCTCCTAGTCTGGCCCAAATGAGAATGATAGTAGTACTAATACTACCATACAAAGAGATTGTAAGGCAGAAAATGAACAAATGGAACATGTGACGATTTAAATTCACTGCTGTCCCATTGTCTACGTCGCCTGGCATGGTGAACCCAGCAGCGAACGACGCCGTTATTATCAGGGTTGAAACCACTATTAGTGTGTCTACTCTATCTTTGTATTGTTCCATGTTGGGGGCTTCTTTGGCAGGGCCCATAACTGAGCTGTTTCGTGGTGTACCAGCAGATTGTAATGCACTCCACGTAAGTCGCTGCAAATGCAAATTAATTAATATTCATCTCAATTTGTTGTGTTGAATCAAATTATCAAATATTCAATATATATATATATATATATATATATATATGCTTGCCTGTGAAAGGGATGGATTCTGGGATTGAGATTCATAAGCAATGTCTAAAGCTGTTTGGTGACGTGCGTTAAGCAGAGCAAGATTAACTCTTCGGTCCCAAGTGAAGGCATGCACAGTTTTGGGATGCCACTCAAGGGTGGCCAAATGCAAGGGAGTATTCCCTGACTTATCCTTCTGATTTATCATCTTCTCAAGTTGAGGATTTTGGAGGATGTACCTCACCACTTCATATTTTCCATTCTCAGCTGCCCTATGGAGAAAATTTCGGCCAAACACCTTGTCAACCATCTCTGTGGGATCTGGACACCATTTTAGCAACTCTTGAACTACTTCAACATATCCTCCACTAGCTGCCAAATGAATTGGGAATAAGGCATCTTGTCCGATTTCCATGGTGCAGGAAGCACATTTCTTAATTAAGTAAGAAACACCTTCAAGGTAACCCATGGATGCCGCACAATGAAGAGGTAACCTTCCTTGTTCATCCATTAAGTGTATCCAATTTGGTTTCTTGCTTAGTATCAATTCTAGCATATCTGCACAATGTAATATCAATCATGTTTTGAACTAGTCAATTTTTAATCACACTCCTTTCTTCATTCATGATTATATATATGTCTAGTGCAACTAAGCACGTACCTTTATCTCTATTGATGATTGAGGGAAGAAGAGGTGAATTCCCGTAAGGCTGTAGCTCAAGTCGATCACAGTAATCCAACAATTGATTAACAACACGCTTGCAGCCAAGCTCAACGGCCAAGTACAAGAGTGATTTCCCTTCCTTGTTTGTTGCAAATATTGCTAAAAAATAAGCAATATCCTTAAATTCTGCATCATTCCCAATTAATGAAGCTTCAAAAGCTTGCAAAATAGTGGCCCCATTATGGGAATTGACCATGAAAGCCTCATGGAAGAAGGTGTTTTCTTGTTCATTTCGAAACAGAGTGAACCCTAACATGAGCGTCCTTTGAGCAAGCGACTTCAAAGGCTCACCATAAGGATTTGTTTGATGCCTCACAACAGATAAATAAGAATTGAAGAGGGATTGGATGGTAGAGGCATGCCCTTCTCTTGCTGCAACATGTAGTGCAGTATCATAGTTGGAGTTAACGGCAATGAAAAGGAGGGGAGCATCTTGAGCCACCTTCTCCACTATCCTATTATTTCCATTGCTAGCTGCTATGTGTAGGACAGTGTTGCCCAGAGGAGTGCGTTGCTTATAAATGGCATTCTCAGGAAGGCCCTGTCCCACCCGATCTGGTGCGTTGAAATTGGCAGCATTGGTTGATAAGTATGCAGCTCTTATTATCAAATTGAAGTCCTTGTTAGGATCATGTTGTTGCTCCATTAACTTGTGCCTGAAACCCGACGGAGGTGGGCCAATTATTCTAGTCCTCCCTTGAGATCTCCATTTCTTTTGCATTTCCATGTCAAGACTTACTGACATTCTCTCTATCATTCCAACTTCTTGTTGAATTTCTCTAGGGCTATGCAACAATTGAAATTCAAATGTTGTTCCTTCTTCTGAATCTGGAATCATACGCGCGCCAAGGTGTGCTTGACGAAGTTTGAATATGGGTACTATAGTTGGTTCACGTGCCATGAGTGGCGGTGGCTGGAATGCACTAAATTCTAGAATGTATTTCTCATTAAATGAATAAATGAGTTCAGAAAAATTGTAAATAAAATTAAACAGAATCTGGATTCTTTATATTTAAAAAATAATATATTTTTTATATTTAAATAAAATATATATATATATTTAAACTATAATTTATTTAAGATAAATTTATATTAGTATAGATTTTTTTATCTTTATTTAATTTTAAAAAAATACTATTTTTTAAATTTAAAGAATCTTAACATGAGTAAAGTAGAAGCTTTAGGGAGAGCAGAGAAATAGGATACCTATAGTATCTGGAAACCTGGTGAATGGCAAAACTTGCAGTGACTCCACCACGGGATCAAGGGTACGATCCTTTATTTCAGGTAGACGCCACAATCCTATTGGTCTTTTATCTCCTTAAACAAAAAATCACAACTAATTAAATTTACGTTGATTCAAATATTAAGTTTATTTCGTTTTTCTAAAACATATGTCCTAAGGACGTGGGATTGCCCCTTTATTTTTATATATTTTTTGAAAAAATATATATGTTTGAAAAGCCTAAGTTACACAATCCCTTAATTTGATCTTTTTATTACAATTTGACTTAATTTATCGTGTTAATTTGTGTTTTCTTTCATTTTTTTCAGTAAAAAATAATAAATTAAAAATTTAATCATTTACAAATTCTTGTCTTTTAATTCCTAAAAAATAAAACTTTTCAATTTAATTAGTCCATTATAAATTCTTTCTTCAATCACAATGAGCCCTTTGTTAATTTTAAATTCTTAGACCTGAATTTATTTATTTGTAAAAATTTCTAAATAAATAAGTTTTTCTCGAATTATATATTTAAATTATATTTATGTATATAAAATCAAAACAAAAAAATACAAATTATTATTTTTATCTTAAAAGATATACTTTATTTTAATTTGATCTTTAAAATACTAAAATATTCAATTTCATCATAAAAGAAAAAATATTTTTTTAAACTATTTAGTCTCTATATTAATTATATAAATATTCAAATAGCATTAAAATAAATCAAAACAACATTCAACATTTTCAAAAAATATTATAACAATCCAAAACAATAACTAGCATATCAAACCGGACATTCGTGTACCTATAACATAGATATTAAATCGTTTGAAAATTATTTATTGAAGGATGAAATTGAATATTTTAATATTTTAAAGATTAAATTAAAATAATATATATCATTTAGAAATTAAAATAATAATTTAATAAAAAAATTCTAAACCATCATCTATTATAATTCAAAATACAAAATGATGTGGTGTTTTAAAAAAAAATATATAAAAAATTAATTACAATTTAAAACTAATTCAAAGAAATAGAATGACTAAGAGATTAATGTAATTCATAACTGAAAAGCTTGATTTATTTGTAATTTTACATTATAATGATTACGTGACACTCCAAAAACAATTAGTGAACAAAGAAATATGAACTATAAAGTTAATTACCTTGTCCTTGTGACGTTCCTGTCCGTGAATGTGAGGGAGCCATTGATCTTGTGGCACAGCACTTAGGCTAGAGGCGTAGTTACTTCGTACTATAATGATTTGAATAACTCTCTATCCTTACCATTTTATGGGATATATACGGTCGAAGAAACTAGAATAATTTTAATAACAATGCTTTGAATAACGATTCTTTGCTTTATCAATAAAAAGAAAAAAAACAGAAAGAATCGTAAAGTGAAACCTACATGTAACTATTCTTTCTGTCTTTGCTTTTGGTAGTACGCCTGTGCCATGCTCTGTCATACAAACACTACAATTTAACAATCATGTTCAACTAAGTTTAAATTAAAAATTAAATATAATTCGTTATATTTTTATTAATTACTAAATTTTTAATAAAAATATAACATATAAATTTTTTTAAAAAAATTAATAGTATAATATTAAATTACAAAAAATATTTATCATAATATTGTGATTAGAAAATCTCACCACAAAAGTATAAAAATTATAACCAAATATTTTTTAATAACTTTTCTGAAAGAACAAATCCTTTTCCCAGTTGTACATTGAACGTACAAATTACATAAGCATTTTTATTGCTTGTCCTCCGGACAAGTGAAAAAAGAGGGCTAAAAAATTGCGCTCTCTGGATGATACGACTAGAAAATGAGGACATAGCCTGTTTCAATCGTTCCAATTGGGTCGAGATAGTAAGATGAGGAGCACTTCTTTTTAATTTCTTATAAATATGTTTTTATTAAAAATAATTTTATTTAAAATATTATCAAACAATAAATATAAATATATCTCTCAATAAAAATTTAAATTTAGATTTATCATATTTTAAAAAAATAATTTTTTTTATTAAATTTAACTTTTGTTAGTGATAAAAAAATCATCTGATTTCTCTTTTGAAAAGAAAATTTAATTATTTGAACATATGGACCCTAACTAAAATTTTAATACACAATTTATTGTTGAAACAACGTCAAATAATAAACTTTTAAAATATGTATTTAATGGGACAATTCACCTAATACTATTCAATCGTAGGATATATAATGTTAATTATCTATTATTTAGTTTTTTGAGTATCAAATATTTTTGAATATTTTATATATTGAAATGATTCGAACTTAAATAAGATGTCAATATTAAATGTTTTTAAAATATATATATACAAATAATAAAAAAATGAACAAACATTCACTACTTCTCTTCCTAAGAGAAGGGAGGTCAAAATTTTTGGAGCTTGAGTAGGAGTGTTTAAAACTAATATCCTGTAATTAAACCAAACTAAATTGAGAAAAAATAAAACAAAATTGATTAAATTTGGTTTGAATTAGTTTGGTTCAAATATATTTTTTATGATTTGATTCAGTTTACATTTTAGTGTGTTAAAAAATTGAATTAAACTACTTATATATATAATTATAGAATATGTTATTTATATTAAAAAAATTTCTCTATATTAAATATATTATCTTTAAAATATTTACTTCAACTTGTGATTATTTAATTTTCTTAAAGTGATTCATATATATGTTTAATTTTTATAATCTTAACATAAATTGTATTAAATTACTTTACTTTAATATTTTAATTTTCTTTTATCACTTGTATTAGGTTAGTTTCTTCAATAAGTAATGTTAAAAATTTGTATTTAAAAAATGGGATTAATTAGTTTATAGTTTAGTTTTTCTATTAACTTTGAAACTTGTTTGATTTTATAATTATTTGTACTAAATCTAAAAAAATAATGTAATTATTATTTATTTATTTTTTAATGACTAAGAACATCTATGGTTTTATTTTGTTAATGAACAAAATATTACTATATTTTGTTGTTATTTGTTTGTACTTATATATTATAAAGAATTATTTTATTTTATTTTTGTTAAATTTAAATGTATAAAATCAACATGTTAAAAATGTTCAAACCATTTAATCTAAATCACTCAAAATCTATAATTTATTATTTGATTTAGTTTGGTGTAACAATGTAAACTCAAATCAATAGATGCATTATTATATTAACCTGATGTGAACAATTTGATTTAAAAATTTCTTCAAATTATTTAAACCGAACAGACAAATAACCTTACGCAATATCCATTCATTTTTTTACTCTACGAAATATTTGATATTTAAACTCTTATTGAATTTTAAAAAATAATACTTTTAATATTTATATTCGAAAATCATTCAATACTCAAAATATCTAAAATTTTTATAAAATCAAAGTACCAAATAATAGATGTTGAATCTCCTATAATAAATTTATTCAACATCCACTACTCAATGTCTATTTGATAAATTTTTTTAAATAATTTAAATGATTATAAACAAATCATTTTACAATAAAAAGATTATAAATAATTATCATAAACTAAAATTAAAAATAATAATCATAATAATACATTAACTAAAAGTATAAAATTTTATTTAATAATATATATTATTCAATAGTAATATTTTACTATTTATACTCAGATTTATAAATTATATATAGTAATAAAGTTTCTAATTTACCCTTCTTATCAATTTCAACTACTACTACAAAAATAGTGATTTAAAGAAAGAAAAATCCAAAGAGATAGTTGGTCTAGCCCAACACAACTAATAAGTTTTATGGGTTGAACTGGGATGGGAGATGTTGTCTTTTGATTATTTAGGCTAGTAATTTGGCAACCCAACTCAAGTCATCCAATTTATCAAAAAAAGAATCTACAAAACAGTGAGTTTCCATAATTTCTCAGAAGAGTACCTTCCTGAAATTTTGGTCTCGTCTCCAATGCCTTCCTTTACTTAACTGAAGGTAGTGATTCCGTTATCCTCATCCTCATGATTATCTTCACCAATGTGAATATCATGCCGCCCATAGAATAGGATAAGAATAATCCTAATAAACAGCTCCCCAACTGGACGAAGTAAAGGAAGGCGAATTCCAAGAGGAAACCTTCCTAAAACACGAACAAATAACATCAAGAAAATGAACAAGAATCCTATGACACTTGCAACATTGGCAAGCAAGGAGCTATTGCTCACAACCAAACGTATAGCAGCCATGAATGCCACACACATTGTTATAAGAGCCACATAAACAAAAAGCTTTGCCCACCCATATACCCCTTGTGCAAAATGAGGATCACCCATCTGGACCCACAGAAGAATGACAGAACCCAGGGTGGAGCTATACATAGCCACCATGTTAAAAGCCATGAATATCTGGAATAATGTTTGATGGGCCAAAACTGCCATGCCTCTTTTTTTTGGGTCTGCCTCATCCGAACTGTATACACCACCTGGCACTGTGAAACCAGCTGCAAATGTCACTGTGGCTATTAGTATGCCCACAAGTATAAGTACGCTGGCTCCATCCTTCAAGTTCCCATCCTTATTACGTGAATTCCATCTTCTGCGTCTTTCACTCAACATATTTGCCCTTAGGGGAACACCAGCACTTCTTAAGATCATTTCTGATAGAAACTACATGGAAATTAAATGAAGTCACACATTTATAAAAGTTTCTAGCTACTTGTAGAATCCTCTTCAAAACAAGTATGACAGATATCAACCATGTATGCTCATACCTGTTGACGTGTCCTTGGAATATCTGAATTCAACCAAACAATATCTCGAGCTGTCAAACCTTTGTCATTCATCAGGTTCAGGTTCACCCTTCTATCTCGTGACAAAAGGAGTAGAGTCCAAGGATAGAACTTTTTTGAAGCCAAATGCAATGGGGTATCTCCATATTTGTCTCTCTCATTCAAAGTAAAACCATCAATCTTCGGGTTTCTTAATAGGTATTTCACCACATTACTTTTTCCTTTCTTTGCTGCAATATGAAGAATATTTTGACCTCTTTGATTATGTAAAATTTTGGGGTTAGGCCATTCTTGTTGGAGCAGTTCTTTGACCACCTCAACGTGACCCCTTTTACAAGCAACGTGAATTGGAAGATTGCCTTTTTCGTTGCATTTAAGGGCATTGAGATTGGATTTGTTTAATAGTATACGAACGCCTTCCACATAACCTGTGTATGCTGCATAATGAAGTGCAGTTCCTCCATCTTCATCTCTTAGATTCATCAGCTCTGGTCTTAAATCCACTATCATTTGTAGTAAAGCTATAATTTGTAGAAAAAAGATTAATGTACAGTTGGAAAATAAGACAGGAGTTTTGAAGAAAAAAAAAAAAAGTAGTTACCAGGATTGCGTTCCAATATGGCAGCGTGAAGTGGAGAGTTTCCACGGTGCTGTGGAAGAGGCTCGTGTGAGCGGAATGGAGTTTGCAAGAGAAGAGCGAGAATGTTGACATCCCCTGTCTCAACAGCCAAATAGAGTGGTGATTTATCTGAGTAGTTCAAAATATGAGCTACAGATCTATCTGCATTAAAAAGCAGAGCAACCCCATCAACATGCTTGCTCAAAATAGCTTCGTGCAAGGCTGTATTCCAATTTCTATTCTGTATTCTTGTTAACGGATTTTTATCCATTAAATCCAACAGATATGTTGGGTTCTGTATAGCGTCTTCGAGGAGAATGACCTTAATTACTTCTAGATTCTTTGCTCTGGCAGCAACATGAAGCGGAGTGTCACCTTTGATGTTTTTCCATGTCAGAAACTCAGGATAGTGATAAGCAATAAGCTCTGCAATCTTTTCTCTCTCAAATTCAGCTGCAACATGAAGCAGTGTATCACCTGCAGGGGTGACTTGATAAAGAACAGCATACAAAGGTAGTTTCTTTTCTGTGCATACTGTCTCCAATACATTAACAAAGACATCCACCTTTCCATTACGAACAGCCTCATACAACTCACAAGTCATTATTTCTTCCTTCTCGAGAAGATCCTTGTGCATTAATTGTTCATCCTTTGAAGCTGGATCTGAACTATGGAACTGCTTATTCTTCAGTCTTTTCACTCTCCCATTACATCTCTCTCTCCAGCTTGAATCATTTGATTCTATAGAAATTTTCAGATGATCCATATTGTTCTCACTTCTCACTGTAATTCACGCCTAAATCAAATGCAAACTTTCAGCAGAAGATGGAGTTTTATCTGAATTAACCAACAAAGGTCAATGCAAGTCAACGAAGACAAATTAAAAGTAGAGTACAGATGTCAGAATCTACAGATCATATATGATGATGGCTTCTTTTGGTTTTTCTAATCAGAACGTGTTGCAGTAGGTGGAGGGTTTATGATATTTTTTATGACTCAAGTCTACATATGACAATTATCAAATTTATATAAGACTTATACCAGGCTTTGAATTTTACTGTAATTACAAGACAACGGAGAGTTGGCTACGCATTACATCAAAAAAATAAAATATAAATTCGCAAGGAGGCGTGTGGCTCTTAGCTTGTGGCTGTTATTCCAATGGCCTACTAAATAATTAAACATAAGTTCACACAAAAATTTCAAAAGCCGACAGCTCATGTTAATATATGATAATTCTTTTTCAATGAATTAAGACTTGTTATTCCAATAGCTGACACTAAATTAAAAGGAAAAAGAAATTCATAAAGAAGTATATGAGAGGACACTCTAACCACTTCCAATTTTCTTTTGACCAAAAATGTATGATGTTAATAGAAATGCTTAAAAACAGGGATGATGATAGGTGGAGTATGGTTAGGGTACTAGATTTTTCATACTTCAACGCTCAAGACTTGAGCAAGTAGAAAAATCAATCTCCATCTCCAGACTTGTAAAATCGCAGAATTCTCAAACCTAGACTCGTTTATCTAAAAAAAATTTTAAATAATTAATTTTTTCTTTAAATTATAACTTATCTATATATAAATTCATAAAAAAAGGCATATAAATTACATTAATTATATTATGTAAACTTTAAATATATAATCAATATAAAATAATTATCAAATATAATAATTTATATATTTATATTAAAGTTAAATTATTTTATGGTTTAAATTAAAATAAATAACATAATATATATATTTCAATACAATAAACTAAATATATGTATTTATAATATTTAAATAATTTATATAGAATATGTATGAGTGACCCTCCCCAAATTTGAACTCATACGCGCTTCCTCAATATATAGACTTGAACTTAATGAATAAATTTTACGAGTAGTCATAAAGTATAGGTATTTTAATCATATCTACTTAAAAAGACTAGGTTTATCTAAATTTGATGTTTAAAATAATATACTATGCGAAATAACATGATAAAAATTACAGTATTACGAACATGTTCGAAATCACTAAGCAAAAAGAGAAAGAAAAAGGGAGTAATAGGAAAAAACGAGAAAACCTTTAAAGCTGAGCTAGGGCATAGTCCTACTGGTGTGCCGTTGCTGCAAGCCTTCAAGATGCCGAGCTAGAGCTTTGCTATCAAAGATTCAAGAGTCAAGTTGCAGAATGCACATGGCTACTTGCAATAGCAGTTAGAAGAGATATATATATATATATAAGGCTAGATTTCAATGATGTGAAGAAGAAATTAAGAAACGTGTCAACAACAATAATTACCTTCATCCATGTAAATGATGGGCAGAAGGAGTGATTTTCCTCTAACCACTTCTAATTTTTAAATGCATAATGCTTTTAATTAGTAGAGATGCTTGCAAACACAATAATTGAACATAAATTTTTTTTTTTGGTAAAAGAAAATTTAAGTGAGAGAACATCTCAATTTAAGAACAAGTTAAACAACTAATCTTGTTGAGAATTTCTAGTGGATTTGCATATCATCCATTAACAGAAAAATCATCCAAGTTACAAGAATATATATTAATACATAACCATAGAAATATATTAAGTACTGGATGAGCTTGAGCTTGATTAAGTAAGAAACACCTTCAAGGTAACCCATGAGTAGTCAACGAAACTTCTTCCTTTTCTTCTTCTTCTTCTTCTTCTTCTTCTTCAAACATCATCAAATTCATCTTCTTCTTCTTCTTTTGAATTACATTAAGAAAAAAAATAACAAATATAATATACCATTTTATAAAGCTCTAAATGTCCAGCTCAAGTCCATACATACATTTCTTTATTTTCACAATCCACAAAGAAAAAGCCCATATAAAAGAACAAGCTTTTAGAACACATCCATATTCCATAACCTCATAAATATATTCAGTAGTGGATGAGCTTGAGCTAGAACTAGAGCCTTTGTGGTTGCCATCAGTTTCAGCATTAGCCAAATTTACGAGCACAAGGAAGTAATAGTAAGAAATCCATTGAAGAATTAGGAAGGTTGATGACTAGGACAAATAAAAGAGGACGTACAATAAGATAACCATGAGGATCAGAAGCACACCCATCACCAGAACAGTAGATACCAACCAAGTTTTGTCACAACAAGGTACACAACTGCTAGAAATGCCAAAGACAGAGAGCCTAGAGTGGTACCTAAAAGTGGCATCGCATATTTCAGAGCAAGAAGCGATAAATAGAGATCTCCCAGTCAAGCCTAAATGAGAATGATAGTAGTAATAATGGCTCCATACATAGAGACTATTATGGTAAAAATGAACCACTAAAACATGTGGTGATTTAGCATAAAAAACTTCCCCTGTTCTGTGTTTCCTCGCTGGGTAAACCTAGTAACAAAAGACGTTGTTATTATAAGAGTTGAAACCACTATCAGAGTGTTCACTCTATCTTTATATAATGACAAATGGTAGGCTTCTCTATCACAGGGAAAGACTTTCACTGAGTTTCATTGTGTACCAGCATAGTGTAATGCACTCCACGTAAGTCGTTGCACATTTTAATTTATCTTTTTTATTGGATAAAAGCAGCATATGTGTGTATGTGTATATATGTATATGTATGCAAGCAATATTATATATACATGCTTGGGAAAGAGATGGATTATAGTGATGAGTTTGGTCAGAAATTTCTAGAGTTGATTGGCGTTGTTGATTAAGTAAAGTGAGATTGGCTCTCTTGTCCAACATTAAGGCAAGCACAATTTTTGGATACTAGTTACGGGTGGCTACATGCAAGGGGGTATCCCCATTCTTATCCTTCTGATTTATCATCTTCTTAAGTTTAGGATGTTGGAGGATGTAGCTTACTACGTTATATTTTTTAGTTCCAGCAACAATGTGGAGTAAATTTCATCCTTGCTTGTTAATCATCTCTATGGGATCTGGACACCATTTTAGAAACTCGTTAACTACTTCAACATAACCTCCAACAGCTGCTAAATGAATTGGGAAGAAGCTATTATTGTCGCATTCTATAGTGTAAGAAGCACATTTCTTTATTAAGTAAGAAACACCTTCAAGGAAAACCTCATACGCAGTGGGAAAAATGCACACAATAACAATAGGTATAAGCAAAAGCACAATAAGGCACTTTCCCAAATGTTGTCAAATGGGCAGATTATGACCAATCTCAAGCACCACAATATGGATAGCAATGATATCAATGATAATCAACCAAAGTGCAGTAAAAAAGATCACACAAATATTTACATGGAAACCCCAATACAGGTAAAAAACAACAAGACCGCTAAACAATAGTACCAAAACCTCCACTAATCATCAAGGTTACAAGTGGGTATAACACATTTCTTCTTTACTACACACTAGGAGCATTCAATTATCAAAGACATAATCTTTGGCATAAATAAATCTCCAACAAATAGAATCTAGTTCCAAAGGAACAAAAATTGTAGCGATGGACTCTGGACAGAAAATACCAACTTATAGTAGTCAGATTGAAAATTTCACCATTGGATTTGAAGAGGAGGAACTCACAAAAAACATACTAAAATTTCAGCCCAATCGAAGTTCATTTGGTTATCAATCAGAGGCAAAATGCGAACTGAAGCAACAAGTTTCTTCTCCTCTACTTGCTGTCCAGATTTCTTTCTTTACTCATCTATTAAATTCTCTCCGACTTTGCTGCTTTTTATCCTTTTTCCAACTGCATCCTTTTTCAATAAATGCATCCCACCATTTTTAACTTACTTTTCCCCTCTTTTTTGACTTAATTATATGTGGGAATGCCCCACATGTTAGAGGAATCTTCAACAAATCTCCTATTTACTCCAACTTAAGGGGCTCAATTAAACCTGATTTTGAATGACACATAACAAGTTTGTCCCTTGGCAAGATTTTAGTCAACATATTCGATACATTCTTGTTGGTATGGATCTTCACAAGCTCAAATGACTTCTCTTCTATCTTTTCTCGAATCCAATGATATTTCCTTTGAATGTTTTGGTTCAAGAATGATAGGTAGCATTCTTAGCAAGATGGATGGCACTTTGATTATCATAATAGAGTAAGTAATTATCTTGCTCCAAACCCAATTCTTCAAGAAAATCTCTCATCCATATTACCTCATTTCTTACTTCAGCGGCTGCCATATACTCTGCCTCAGTGGTTGACAATGAAACACACTTTTGTAGTTTCAATTGCCATGATATTGCTCCTCCTGTAAATTTCATCGAGTATCCAGAAGCGGACTTACTAGAATCAACATCACCTGACATATCTACATCTGTGAATCCTTCTAAAATAGGTTGTTCACTACTAAAACATAAACTAACTTTAGAAGTACCTCTGAGATATCTAAGAATCCACTTCAGCATTGCCCAATGCTCCTTTCTAGGATTAAACATAAACCTGCTAATAACCCATACCATGGTATACATCACACCCCTCATGGTGAATGCATAAGGCACATTCTTCATTTCTTTTCTATCATATCACTTGAAGGATACTGAGTTGAACTCAATTTCATGTGACTTACAAGTGGAGTGGTCATGGGTTTAGCCTTGTCCATGTTGAACTTCTGCGGCACCTTTTCAATATATCTTTCTTGTGATAGCCACAATTTCTTATTTTTCCTATCACAAGAAATACCCATATCTAATATTTGTTTTACAGGGCCAAGGTCCTTTATTGCAAAGGACTCATTTAAGCTAAGTTTCAAGTTAGGAATCTCTTTGGTATCATGACCAATAATCAACATATCATCAACATAAAGCAAGAAAATGAGAAAATCACCTTTAACATAATTCTTCACAAACACGCAATGATCAGCATGTGTTTTATGAAAGCCATGATCAATCATAAATAATTCAAATTTCTTATACCATTGCCAAGGTCCTTGTTTCAAACCATAAAGACTTTTCTTCAAGTGACATACAAGTTTCTCTTTTACCTTGACTTTGAATCCTTTAAGTTACTCCATGTATATTTCCTCCTCTAAATCACCATGGAGAAATACCGTTTTCACATCAAATTGTTCAAATTTGAGATCTAAGGTGGTAGCCAAACCAAAAACAACTCTAATTGAAGACATCTTTACAATTGGAGAAAAAATCTCATCAAAATCAACACCCTTTTTTCTTCTCATAGCCTTTCATAACTATTCTGGCCTTGTATTTGGGTGGCTGTCCCTCTTCTCTAGTTTTTAATCTGTACACCCACTTGTTCTTGAGTGTTTACTTGCCTTGAGGTAATTTCACCAAGTCAAAGGTGTGGTTCTCATGTAACGAATCCATTTCTTCTTGCATGGCATTGTACCACTCCTTGCTATGCTTATGTGACATAACCTCCTTAAAGCATTTTGGTTCTCCCCCATTAGAAAATAATACAAAATCATTTGAAGAATTCCTCGTGGAAGGTTGTCTTTCTCTAGTGGCTCTTCTGAATTCAGGTTGTGGTAGTGGTGCTGTAACTTGTTGTTCATTTTCAAGTTGTTTATTATCATTATTGAGGTCATCATCTTGCTACATCTCTCCCCTTCAGCTC
Source organism: Senna siamea (assembly GCA_031216115.1). Classification (NCBI taxonomy): domain Eukaryota; kingdom Viridiplantae; phylum Streptophyta; class Magnoliopsida; order Fabales; family Fabaceae; genus Senna; species Senna siamea. The sequence goes on from CM062356.1 coordinate 21,406,823, forward strand.
TAGGAGTGATTTGTGTAACAATAAAGAGGATGTTGGTCGCTTTGTCTTCTCAAAATCTTCAATATTCTAATCTTCAAAGAAAATAACACCTTTGCTTCTAAGTACTTTCCTGCCAACTTGATCCTATAACTTGTACCCAAAATTATCTTCAGAGTACCCTAAGAAAATGCACTATTTTGCTTTCTTATCAAGCTTAGATCTTTCATCTCTAAGAATGTGAACAGATGCTCGATAGCCAAAGACTCTGAAATTCTTATAAGAGACATCTTTTCCTATCCATACTTTCTGTGGAACATCACCATCAAGAGGAATTGAAGGAGAAAGATTGACTAAATACACTACTGTGAACAATGCCTCTACCCAAAAGGACTTTGACAGCTCAAAATGAGAAAGCATACATAAAATTCTTTCTACAAGTGTTATGTTCATTTTCTGTGCAACTCCATTAAGCTAGGGTGTCTTTGGAACCGTCTTCTCAAGCTTGATGCCTCAAATTTTGCAGTAGCTCTTAAATAGACCTCTGTATTCTCCACCATTGTCTGATCTTACAACCTTTAACTTTTGACCTATTTCTCTTTCAACTCTGGCCTAATACTCCTTGAATTTTGAAAGTACATGATCTTTTGCCTTTAACACAAAGACCCACACTTTGAGCACCACCATAAGATTTTTCATCCATAAAACATACATAAGTGTGGACAAGATTAAGAGGATACCTTCTTCTAGATGGAGGGGATGAGAATGAAATGTAATCCTATGTTGTTTTCCAGCTAAACAATTAACACATGATTTAATAGCTATACCTGAGACATCAGGGAGGTATTGTTTCTTACAAAGAATTTGCATGCCTTTCTCGCGTATTTGACAAAGTCTCTTATGCCATATATTTTTGGAGGAATTATTAGCTACATTTGTCTCACTTGTGCAAAATTTAGCTTGCATTACATAAAGAGTTCCTTGCTTCTTTACTTGGGCCACAATCAGATTCCCTTTATAGAGTTTCACTTTTCCATCATTAAAGTGGCTACTATATCCCTCATCATCAAGCACTCTAGTAGATATCAAATTTAATCTGATTTTTGGAACATGTCTGACATCTCTCAAAATGAGCTTGTAACTAGTGGACCTCTCTAAGCACACCGTACCCATACCTATAATCTTCAATGATCCATCATTTCTCATTTTAACAGTGCCAAAATCTCCACTAGTGTAAAATGAGAAGTACTCCCAATGTGAGGTGAGATGATAAGAAGCACTCGAATCCATCACCCAGTACAACCATAACAAGCTAAGTTTAAATAACCTTGATGAAGAACAAATCATCACTAGTTGCTAAGGCTGTAGTATATTTTTCTTCTACTGGTTGCTTGGAGGATTCAACTTTATCCTTTCTTTCTTTGGATTTATCCCTCTTCATTTTTTTGCAAAATCTCTAAATATGACCTGGCTTGTTACAATAATGGCAAATGAATTTACCTAGCCTACTCTTGGATCTCCCTCTGGACTTTTCTCTGTTATAGGAAGGTCTATTCTTTCTTCTTCCTTTATTGTCATCTTGTGCAACATTGGTTTTAGGCTTGCTACAAAAACCTATATCTTTCCTTTTGGTCTCTTCATTCAATAAGCTAGATTTTACAATTTTCATAATTAACTTGCCTTTTATAGCAGAGTTACCGAGTGATACCACAAGAGTATCCCAGCTCTCTGGCAAAAAGCAAAGTAGTAATAAAGCTTGCAGCTCATCATGACATTTTTATTGCAGACAATTGATTTACCAAACCTTGAAAATCATTCAAATGTACTACTATGCTATCATCATCTTTATATTCTAGCTTCACAAGTTTTCTCATCAATGACGCTTTACTTAAGGCATTCTTTCTTTCATACATAGCCTCAAGTTTCTTCAATAATTTAAACGTGTTAATTTTATTGGCAATGTGTTAGAGAACAGTGTTATCAACAAATTTTATAATAGTTCCAACAGTTTTTCGATTCAAAATCTACTAATCAATCTCTAGTTTATTAGAAGATTTTGTTTCATATAAGATTGGTTTATAAAAATCTTTTACATAAATAATATCTTCCATTTTAGTTTTCCACACAGAGTAATTGCTAGAATTCAAACAAACCATCTCATGCACACCTATTTCATCCATTCTTTAACAACACAATCACAACAAATTCATAAGCTCTAAAAGAACCTGGCTTTGATACCACTTTGTTGGAAAAAAATGCACAAAATAACAATATGTATAATCAGAAGCACAATATCGCACTTTCCCAAATGTGTTGTCAAACGAGCCGATTATAACCAATCTCAAGCACCACAATATGGATAGTAATGATATCAACTATAATTAACCAAAGTGCAGTAAAATAAAACACACAAATATTTATGTGGAAACCCCAATGCAGGTAAAAAACCACAGGACCGCTAAATAATGGTACCAAAACTTTCACTAATCACCAAGGTTATAAGTGGGTATAACACATTTCTTCTTTAGTACACACAAGAAGCATTCAATTATCAAAGACATAATCTTTGGCACAAATAAATCTCCAACAAGTAGAATCTAGTTCTAAAGGAACCAAAAATTCATAGCTATAGAGTCTGGACAGAAAATACCAACATATAGTAGTCAGATTGAAAATTCCACCACTGGATTTGAAAAGGAGGAAGTTACGAACAACATACTAAAATGTTAGTCAGATCAGAGTTCGTTTGTTTATCAATCGAAGGCAAAACGCAAACTGCAACAATAAGTTTCTTCTCCTCTCTTTGTTGTCTAATTTTCTTTCTCTGCTCATCTCTTAAATTCTATTTGACTTTGCTACTTTTTATCCTTTTTCCAGCTGCATCCTTTTTTAATAAATGCATCCCACCATTTTTGACTTAATTATATGTGGGAATGCCCTACATTTTAAAGGAATCTTCAACAATATGCTACATAATGTAGAGGAAACCTTCCTTTTTCATCATTTAAGTGTACCCATTTAGGTTTCTTGCTCAGTATGATTTCCAGGATATTTGCCAAATATACCAAAGACTCCTATCTTCAGTTTATAAAATTCAACAAAAATGAAATTTTGAATTAGCCCAATCATATGATTTCTCTAACTTATTAGAGAGTGAAACTAGATTTTAGTGATATGAAAAAGAAATTAAGAAAGGTGTCAACAACACTAATTACCTTCATCCCCATTGATAATGGCCAGAAGAGGGATTATGCTCCTCGAGGCTCCAACTCAGATAGGACATAGATTTCCATCAATCGATTAACTACTTCCTTGCTCCTACCTTCAATAGCTAAGTACAACACTGATTTTTCTTCATTGTTTAATGCAAATAGTACTAACTAATAAAGGGTTGCCTTAAATTGAGCCTCACATTGTGCATTGCCTGCAATGAAAGGGGCTTCAAAAGCTTTGAAAATAATGGACCCATTATGGGAATTAACCATGAAGGCCTCCTGGAAGGTGTTTCCTTAGTCATTTTGAAACAAGGTTAGTGACAACATGACTACCAAATCCAAAATAGATTTGTCCATCGAAAATTTATGATACTCATAATTTGTATCACATGTAGCAAGAGGAAAATAAGCTTTCAACAACATTTGGATAGCAGAGACATGTCATGTTCTTGCAACTACATGCAATGCTGTATCGTAGTTAGAGTTTGTGGTGATGAAAAGGCATAGAGCATCTTCAGCTACCTTCCCTACTATCCCATTATTTCCATAGCTAGATGCTAAGTGTAGGACGGTGTTGCCTGGAGAGCTTCGTTGCTTATAAATGGCAATTTCATGGTCAGGGAGGCCTTTGTCCACCCGTACATTGAAATTCCAATTCGAACCACAAACATTGGCATTCATTAAAGATATACATCTCTTAATGATTCTAAATTATTGCTATCTTCATGTTGTTGCTCCATTAATATCTCGTGGCTCCCATATTTTAAAGAACCATGGGTCAATTTACTTCTTAGCATTTGCATTTCCATGTCGATAGTCAAAGCATAATATGATAATTTCTTTTCTTCTTTTCTTCCTCCTCCTTTGCCTCCTGTTTTTCCTCCTCCTCCTCCTGCTTTTTGTTGAAGAAAGGTCAACTTTTTATAGAGTGGTTCAAAATCGGTAATGGTCTGCTTTTCATAAAGCAATTCAAACTCAATTTTTAGAACTCAACCTCCTTTTGTGGATTCAAATTTCACCTTGATTATATATAGGTACTGGAGTTGAGTCAACTGACAACATTGGGTCACATGAAAATTCTATATATGGTGAAATGTCAAAGTTAGTATTTTTCCTCAAATGAATCAAACAGTAGAAATCATAATTCATTTTGTAAAATTACAAAGGAATGGAATACCGCTCAGATCATCCCCAGTAATCAAATGGATTGGTGTTGGTGACTTTTCCTTCATTTCCAGAACATATTTAGATCTACCACTTCCCACTTCAACTAGACACTATTGTTGAATTGTCTGTTTCTACTCTTGTTGTTCCGAATGATTATTCATCATGTATTCTAAATCAACATTGCTTCCTTTAATATTTAAACTCAATTAATGGTAACTAACCGGTACTTCCAAATGCATTTAGTCAATAAGTAATAACTATAAGCATGATTCACTAGCTATTGGAAAATCTTGACCGAAGCACTTCTTATTAAGGAAATATACTTAAGTTTATTTTTTGATGGGAGAATTCTTCAGTGCACATTATTGCACTCGTACATTTTTTTTGTGTTGAAATTTTCAATGCCAGTAATTATTTTTGAAAGTGTTAGTAACTATTCTCAAGGGGAAAGATTAGTATGGTATGAGATTCTAGCACATGTGAATATTTATTAACACTAGAAAATAGTAACTGATAATATCTATTCTTATTAATATCTCGCTCAGTCTGGTGTTGATATGAACTGGTGTCACTATTTCTCATTCTGTACACTAATTAATTTTGTATAAAATCATTATATGCATATGTAACTTGTCCTTGTCATGATTATTCCCTTAAGAACCTCACTCGTATGGTCCCTCATTACTCTATCATCTATAAATAGTCACTCTCAGGTAAGATCTATTACATTGTCTGTTAATATATTGTTACTTTGATTTTTTAATAATTGATTTAATCATTAGAGTTTACATTAATGAGTTCATTCTCTCTCCATAATTCTCTTTGTGTAGGTTTCTCTTGAATTGAAACCCATGACCTTTGGGCTAAATATAACTAAGTAAAAAAAATTATGTCATAACTAGTAGTTATAGTTGACAAGTGTTCCATATTACAATTGGAATTGATGTCAAAGTCATGTGTTTGATTTTCAATAAAGCAAATGTTAAAAAGGAAAGCCAAGATATAATAACAAGACTATAACAACAATTTAGTGCCTGAAAGATATGTTTATTGACACTTTAGTAGATATTGACTATACAAATTAGTTTTCAAAAGTGTGAAATATTATAAATATTAATTTTTCTATCAAATGTTATTAAAAACATTTGACAAATGTGCTGATATGGAATGTTAACTACTTAAGTAGAACGTTAATTACCTAAATAAAAAATTTAATGACTATACAAATTAATCTCTAAAAATTTGAAACATTATACATGTTAGTCTTTTCGTCAAATAGTTTTAACGATGTCTAATAGATAGATTAATATGTATAATATTTTAAATTTTTTAGAACTATAGTCAACATCTTTTAAAGATTAAAGTGTAAGTAAGCATATCTTCCAAAAACTAAATTATTAGTATAGTTTAATAACAATTATTTTATAGAAAAAATTTAAATATGAAGCTAAATTATAATTGAATATGAAGCTTAGACTAATACAATTGCATAAAAATGAGTGTGGTTTTAACCAACAATTACATGAATTGGAAAAGTATGATAGAAAAATAAAATTTGTAATGTATAAGAGAGATATGAAAAAAAAAATTTAGTCAGAGTAAGTCATTTATTTATCAGTCTCTTAAATTTTTTTTTATGTTTCTCTTACTTTAGAAACTTCACACTATATTAGAAATTAAACAAACTAGTTCAAATCATTTTTTTAATTATATGATATTAAAAAAATAATATTCCTAAGTATTTACCTTTTAAGATTTATTAAATAAATAAAAAGACAATTAAATTTATTAAAATAAAAATATTTTATATAAATTATTTTGTTTATTATTAAAAGCATTATTATCTTTTCATTAAATTATTTTTTAATAAAATTTTTATCAATATTTTTTTTAATTATATGATGAGAAGAAAATATTTTTTTAAAATTTTTTTATGGTCTCGCCAACCTCCAACTTATTTTTAAACAAGCTTTTTTTAAAAAAATAATAATAAACCTATTCATTTGAGAGGTCAAACCAGTCAACAAAGGTATGAACAAACAATATCTACCCAGTTATGTAGAAGACAAAATGATGGAACATATCCCCTACGAAATCAGGCGTCGCAGAGAACTGCCAAGCAGAGGATCCAAAATCCGAAATCAGTATCTACTGTGTACTGTGTACCACAAGAGCCTCATACGAAATCACTCAGCAACATCCAGATCTTGTGTTGATAACCTGAAATTTTGGAAGAAGAACAAAATGAAACAGAGAAAGAGAAAGCAAATACAACAAATTAACTCGAAAACCTTCACAACCCAGTTGGCGCGTCCCCCTGCCGCCGCCGCCGCTGCTGCTGCTGCTTTGCCGCCACTGCAACCCTTTAAGACGCCATTGCCAAGCGTCAAGTCAGTAGATATGTCCACGCTTTTAAAGTTTTGAAGTCTTTTTTTTTTTTTTTTCAAAAGCAAGACAAAACCCAAAAAGAAGTAGGATGAGATCCCCTGGGAACCCGACTTCCCTCCCATAGCATCATTCACTGGGAGGTTCATTCCAGATCTTGATACAACCCCATGCTAGCCAGTAGCCAGCTTATCTGCGCACTTATTAAATATCACATAGTGATAGCTCTTCTCTTCATTAAATATCATATGGCAAGCTGTCTGAAATTCTTTTGCACCAAGAAAAGAAGACAGTTTTTTTAAATTTTTCAAGTAAATTATACTGATATTTTCCAAAATTTCATTAAATTTCATTTATTATTATTTAGTTAAAAAAATAACGCTTATGACTTGTCTCATCTCAACATAAAAACTCTTGTGCATGTAATTCTAACCCGTTTATCTCCATTTTCACTATCTCTCCAACCATCTCGTGTATCAACTCAATCAAGTCGCTACAGTTATGATGCTCTACAATGAAACCTTTCCCCTTTGAGTCATCCTTCAATTGGTTTATCATCTAATTCTCTTGGCACAAAAAAGAAGATATTATCGAAATGATTGTAATGTAACAGAGTACGTAGCCAAGCAGTCATATACCATTTCATATGTAAAGCTCTAAAATGTTTGGGTCAAGTATATATTTAGATTCTTTCTTTTGGCAATTCACAAATAAAAACCCCATATAAAGTAACATACAATTCTAAGTCATATCCATAATAACCACAGAAATATATTTAAGTGCCGGATGAGCTGGAGCTTGAGCTAGAGTTGCAACTTGAACCTTTGTGCTTGCCATCAGTTTCAGCATCAGCCAGCTTTAGAAGCACAAGAAAGTAATGGTAGGAAATCCATCGGAGAATTGGAAACGATAATGATGAGGACAAACAAAGGAGGACATACAATAAAAGAACCATGAGGATCAAAAGCACACCCATCACCAGAAAGGTAGATGCCAACCAGCTAAGTTTGGTCACAACAAGGTACACACCTGCCAAAAATGCCAAAGATAGAGAACCTAGAGTGATACCCAAAAGTGGCATCGCATATTTCAGTGCAAGAAGCGTTAAATAGAGATCTCCCAATCGAGCCCATATGAGAATGATAGTAGTACCAATGGCACCATATGTAGAGACTGTTATGGCAAATATGAACAATTGAAACATATGGTGATTTAGCATCACAGCCTTCCCCTGTTCTACGTTTCCTGGCACGGTAAACCCAGCAGCAAAAGATGCTGTTATTATAAGAGTTGAAACCACTATCAGAGTGTCCACTCTATCTTTATACTGTTCGGGGTACCAGGCATTTCTGAGACTGGGAGGGACCTTCACCGAGTTTCGCGGTGCACCAACATAGTGCAACGCACTCCACGTAAGTCGCTGCACATTATAATTTATTTGTTTTATTGGATAAAATTGTCATATAGTTTATTTGTTTTATTGGATATATTGCATGCATATATATATATATATATATACTTGCCTGCGGAAGGAGTGGATTAGGGTGATGAGTTTGGTCAGCAATGTCTAGAGCTGTTTGGCGCTGTCAATTAAGCAACGAAAGATTGACTCTCTTATCCAACGTTAAAGCATGCACAATTTTTGGATACCAGTTACCGGAGGCTAAATGCAAGGGAGTATCCCCATTCTCATCCTTTTGATTTATCATCTTCTCAAGTTTAGGATGTTGGAGGATGTACTTTACCACCTTATATTTTCCACTTGCAGCAGCAATGTGGAGAAAATTTCGTCCTTTCTTGTCAAGCATCTCTGTGGGATCTGGACACCATTTTAGCAACTCATCAACTACTTTAACATAACCTCCACCAGATGCCAAATGAATTGGGGAGAAGCCATTATTGTCGCATTCAAGGATGCAAGAAGTACATTTCTTTATTAAGTAAGAAACACCTTCAAGGTAGCCTTCATATGCAGCATAATGAAGAGGAAACCTTCCTTCTTTATCCTTTAAGTGTATCCATTTCGGTTTCTTGTTCAGTATGATTTCTAGCATATCTGCCAAATATACCAAATACTCCTATTGTCAGTTGATAAAATTCAACAAAAATGAAAATTTGACTTAGCCCAATCATATTATAATTTCTCTGACTATAAGAGCATTAGAGGAAAGTGAGAACTAGATTTCAACGATGTGAAGAAGAAATTAAGAAAGGTGTCAACAACAATAATTACCTTCATCCCTATTGATGATGGGAGGAAGAAGGGGTGATTTTCCTCGAGGCTCTAACTCAAATAGGACACAGATTTCCATCAATCGATTAACAACTTCCTTGCACCCACCTTCAATAGCTAGGTACAACAATGATTTCTCTTTATTGTTTAATGCAAATGGTGCTAATTGATAAAGAGCTTCCTTAAAGTCGGCCTCAAACTGTGAATTTCCTGCAATAAATAAAGCTTCAAAAGCTTGGAAAATGGTGGCCCCATTATGGCTATCGACCATGAAGGCCTCATGGAAGAAGGTGTTCCCTTGGTTATTTCGCAACAAAGTGATTGATAACATGACCACCAAATCCAAAACAGACTTATCCATTTGGAATTTATTATAATCATAATTTGTATCACTTGTAGCAATAGGAAAATAAGTGTTCAACAGCATTTGGATAGTAGAGGCTTGTCCTGTTCTTGCAGCAACGTGTAGTGTTGTATCGTAGTTGGAGTTTCTGGTAATGAAAAGGTCGGGAGCATGTTCACCTACCTTCCCCACTATCCCATTATTTCCATGGCTAGCTGCTAAGTGTAGGACAGTGTTGCCTTGAGGGCTCCGTTGTTTATAAATGGCAATCTCAGGTCTAGGGATGCTCCTATCCACCCAATCTGGTACATTGAAATTCCAGTTTGAGTCACAAACATTGGCATTCATTGAAAGATATGCAACTTTTAGTAATTCCAAGTTCTTGCTCTCTTCATGTTGCTCCTCCTTTACTATCTTGTGGCTCCATTGTTTCGACGGACCATGGGTAAGTTCACTTCTGCGCTTTTGCATTTCCAGGTCTGTTGTCAAACTATAATATGGTAATTTTAGCTCGTCTTTCTTTTTTTCTTGTGCTTTTTCTTTTTGGTGTTCTTTGGTCTGCTGTTCATAAAGCGATTCAAACTTGGTTATTAGTGCTCTACCTCCTTCTGTGGATTCACATTTCACCTTGATTACAGGTACTGGAGCTGACAATACTGGATCACATGAAAATTCTGTATATGGCGAAGCCAAATGTCAAATTTGGCATTCCTCGGATTATATAAAGTAGAAATCATGATTCATTTTGTAAAATTACAAAAGAATGGCATACCCCTTGGATTATCCTCATTACTCAAAGGGATTGGTGTTGGTAATACTTCCTTCATTGTAAGCATAGATCTAGATCTACCAGTCCCTACTTCCAATAGATGCCATTGCCGATTCGTCTTTTCACGCTGTTGAGGATTATTATTCATCTCGCCTACTGAAATAGTAGTGCAATTGCTTCAACATTCAAACCAAATTAATGTTAATTAACTAGCTAGCTAGTACTTAATAATTCTTTTAATCAATACTACATGCATGATTCATTTGTTATTGGCAAACATTAACCAATGCCATTCATATATAAAGATCTATAAATTTTGTTTTGTGAATATAATGTTATCTTATTTGAAGTAGTTGTTTTAATAAGTTAGATGATAAAATTAATTAAACTGTAATTTTGAAAGAAAAAAACTATACAACAAAATCAACAATAAAACCTTCTTGCCATTTGGAAAATTTCAGCTATATAAATCAAACAGGTTAATATGTTTTATATTGGCTCATTTTTATTATTAAATTATTTATAATTAAATAATTTTAATAATTTTTATTATTTTATTTGGTCTCTTCCTATCTCTAAATATTAAACTATATTCCATCTAATAAACTATTAATACAGAAAACCTTTAACTATAATCTCTTTTATATATTATTAAACCACCTAAAACTCGTTATTATCAATTTTTTATGATAAGTGTTACTTAAATTTTTTTTCAATGTAATCAGTTCTAATTATATCATTTTTAATGTATTTATTTATCTAACACAATATTCTCATCACTATGACATTAAATTTTTATTCATATTAAATTTTTATAATTGTTTAACATTTAGTATCATCCAACAATACAAATTTTATAGTTGTGTGATAAAATTCTCTCTTAAATTTGAATGATATTTTTCTATAGTCTTTCTCTAATTTATTATTTAACAAAAAAAAAAGCCATTCTAAAACAAAACAACAATTGTCACATAGTATAACCCTAAATGTATAGCTCTCACTTAGACTAAATACAATCAAATAGAAAAGGTTACTTACAATCTAATTACTATACTCTTTCTTTATTTTTTACAAATATTTTTTATCAAAGATAATTCTCCTTAAAATATTATCAAAAATTAAACATAAATACTTCTCTAAATAAAAATTAAAATTAAAGAAAATCCCAATGTATGTTTGATTTCGAATGGAGTAAAGAAGAGTGTTAATCAAAATGTGTAACCAATTGTCTCAGATTGAAGGCAAAAATATGTTTATTAAGTTTAATATTTAAAATATTATAATATGTGAACTAACATGATAAAAATTACAGTATAACTAACATGTCCGAAATCAATAAGCAAAATCAAGATCTAATATTCGATCATGAACAGAAAATTTTGAAAAAAAGAAAAGAAATAGAGAAAGAGAAATTAAGAAAAATAAAAGGGGAGGAATAGGAAGAACGAGAAAACCTTTAATTAAAGCCGAGCTGGGGCGTAGTCCTGCCGGTGTACCGCCACCGCAAGCCTTCAAGATGCCGAGAGAGAGAGCTCTGCTATCGAAGATTCAAGAGTGAAGTTGCAGAATGCACGTGGCTGCTTGCAATAGCAGTTGGAAGATTATAAGATATATAAGGCTAGTTAATCAATTATATATAAAGCTTTTCTCTTTATTTAATTTTTCTATTAAATCCCTTCTATTAATGTTAGTACTTTTATATCATATTACGATGACCATAATGCAATGAAACACACCAACTACACCATTTTTTATTTTTGTCATTGATAATGACCTGCAGAACCAGATTTAGCAAGCAATTTTATACCTCGTCTAAAATTAGTTTTTTAATAGTGGCTAAACAAGTTGTGATTTATTTGAGATTATTTTAGAATAAAAACTAAAGGGTTGTTTGAAAGCAGTTTTAAAAAATTCTTTCTGATTTTTAAAAATAAAAAATAAAAAAATTATTTGAATTATTATTTTTGACTTAAAACAATAAATAAAATATGTTTTAAGAAAAAAATACAAACAACTAAAAATTTTTCCTTTTGATGATTTGGTGTTTGAAGTTGCTCTGAATATACAATTACTGTATATTGAGAGGCACACATAAAAAATTAAATAAATATTATTGATAAATACGCACCAACTTTATCTTAAAACTAAAGCATGAGAAAGTATACATGAAATAAGCATTGAAAGGAGAAAAGTAAAAAGTAAACCAAAGAAAGTTAAACCAAAAAATAGTCTAGATATCAGATCTACGATCAGGGAGTTGCAACTTCTCCACAATAACATGCCTGCTTTTCTCACTTATAAAATTCAAAATGGTTTTTTACTCTCATTCACTCTAATTCCAGTTGTTGATTCAATAATTTTAGCACTCTTTTTAATTATCATTTTTAATTTATTATAAGATAGTCTCTATAGTTTCATTTAATTTTTAATTAATTTTCTATGATTTAAAAATTTGTATTTCTATTCTCTATTCTTGTTAACAGAATTTTATCCATTAAATCCAACAGATATGTTGGGTTCTGTATAGCATCTTCGAGGAGAATGACCTTAATTACTTCTAGATTCTTTGCTCTGGCAGCAACATGAAGCGGAGTGTCACCTTTGATGTTTTTCCATGTCAGAAACTCAGGATAGTGATAAGCAATAAGCTATGCAATCTTTTCTCTCCCAAATTCAGCTGCAACATGAAGCAGTGTACGTATCACCTGCAGGGGTGACTTGATAAAGAACAGCATATAAAGGGAGTTTCTTTTCTGTGCATACTATCTCCAATACATCAACAAAGACATCCACCTTTCCATTACGAACAGCCTCATACAACTCACAAGTCATTATTTCTTCCTTCTCGAGAAGATCCTTGTGCATTAATTGTTCATCCTTTGAAGCTGGATCTGAACTATGGAACTGCTTATTCTTCAGTCTTTTCACTCTCCCATTACATCTCTCTCTCCAGCTTGAATCATTTGATTCTATAGAAATTTTCAGATGATCCATATTGTTCTCACTTCTCACTGTAATTCACGCCTAAATCAAATGCAAACTTTCAGCAGAAGAGGGAGTTTTATCTGAATTAACCAACAAAGGTCAATGCAAGTCAACGAAGACAAATTAAAAGTAGAGCATAGATGTCAGAATCTACAGATCACATATGATGATGGCTTCTTTTGGTTTTTCTAATCAGAATGTGTTGTAGTAGGTGGAGGGTTTATGATATTTTTTATGACTCGAGTCTACATATGACAATTATCAAATTTATATAAGACTTATACCAGCGCTTTGAATTTTACTGCAATTACAAGAAAATGGAGAGTTGGCCACGCATTGCATAAAATATATATATATATATATATATATATATATATAAATTCGTAAGGAGGCGTGCGGCTGGTAGCTTGTGGCTGTTATTCCAATGGCCCACTAAATAATTAAACATAAGTTCACGCAAAAATTTCAAAAGCTGACAGCTCATGTTAATATGTGATAATTCTTTTTCAATGAACTAAGACTTATTATTCCAATAGCTGAAACTAAATTAAAAAGAAAAAGAAATTCATAAAGAAGTATTTGAGAGGACACTCTAGCCACTGCTTTTTTTTTTTTTGACCAAAAATGCATGATGTTAGTAGAAATGCTTGCAAACAGGGATGATTAGGATACTAAATTTTTCATACTCAGGACTCGGACTTAAGTAGGTAAAAAAATTAATCTCAATTTTTAGACTCTTAAAATTGTTAAATTCTTAGATTTATACTTGTTTACTTAAAAAATTTTAAATAATTAATTTTTTTTAAATTATGACTTATCTACATATAAATTCATAAAAAAATATAAATTATATAAATTATATTATGTAAAATTCAAATATACAATTAATATAAAATTTTAACAAGTTTAACTTTGTGAAATTATTAAATATAATAATTTATATATTTATATTAATGTTAAACTATTTTATGGATAAAATTTAAATAAATAACAAAATTTGTATATATATATCAACAAAATAAAATAAATATATATATTTATAATATTTAAATAATTTTATAGAATAAGTTTGAGTGGGTGTTGAATAACATTCTCTCCAAATTTATATTTATCGTCCTTCTAATTTTTTAAATTACACTAATACCCTTTAGCAATTATATGAATTGTTTGAACTCTAATTTTTATTTTATTTGTGAAAATTCACTCTCATGGCAAAACTCTTCTCTACTTTCGATAGAGATATTTTGTTGAATTACATCCAACCTCTGTTTAATTACCTTTTTAATGCTTTTCAGTAATAATTTGATTTTTGCACCAATTAATTTATTTATTCTCCTTTTCTTTACAATTCTAGTTTCACTATAATTTTCACTATGAGATACATGAATGTTACTTTCCTTTTTTAAAAAAAAAAAAGAAGAAAAAAATAATATGATCACAAGAAAAAAATTTGTTGCATATATATATATATATATATATATAACACCTCGAGATTTATATATCATTGTAAAAAAATAAATTTACAAACTTCAATAACATAATCACACAAATATAAAAAGATCCGATGATTGAAGGCTCAAACTCCTATAAATTCAACTTCCCTATAAATGAATTAATTCTAAAATATTTGATATATTGTTATATATATATATATATATATATATTAAAGCATAATAAATAAGCCTTTATATGTGCATAAAGAGAAAATTTCTATACTTATGCTCTTATAGTCTCCTAAATAATCTTCAAGTAGAAACAATCATAACCATATCTCCCAGTTCGACACAAATGTATACGTAATAATGAAATATTATTTCGGTCTTCTACTGTAAGAAGACTTGCTGGTCTTTCCCATTTGTTTCAATTAATGCCATATAAAAGACATCCAGAGTTCGAAATTTAATAAAATAAAAGTATGCATCAATAATTATCAATCAAAGAATTAACGCTATTAAAATATTTACAAAGTCACAAATAACTTTGAAAGGTTGTTTTATGATATTCATTTTCTTTCTTAATCTCCCATCAGATTATTCTAAAAGAGTATGCTTAAAAATGATTAAAAACGACAAAAGTATTCATTTCTTGTTTAGGGTATGTTTCAATTTCATTCCAAACATTTTATATGAGTCAATTTTTTCCCTTATTTTTTAAAACAATTTCAATAATTTTTTTAATAGCTAGCATCGTTTAAATGTGAGTAAGGAAATATATATATAATGAGGTATAATATGTGACAACTATGATATTTCAATCATTCTCATCAACCCACATTACCTTTTTCTTTCTCTTTTTCGTCCTCTTTCTTAAAAGCAATCACTTCCTCCTACTGATTCAGTATTATAAAATTTGAAAGCAATTAGAATAGACAAAATGTTCAGCGCCAACCATTGTTGAGACACTATTATTGAGAACTTGACCTAAAACTTTTTTTTTTTTTAATGCAATCCCATCATATATTAGACGAACTTGTTATTTGTGCTTGTACAGTTTCTTATCTCCATTTTTTTTACTATTTATATTTGGTCAAAATAAGTTTTCAGTTCTTTAATTTTATATAAGGTTTAATTTTGTTTTTATTTTCTAAATTTTGTTGTTTTAAACTTTCTTTCCACTTCCCTTCTACTAAATTATGTCTATACACCGTAATATCGTTCCAATTTTATCAAATGTCCCCAAAGGGACGTCTATTATGTAGCCCATAAAATAAATAGCAGAGGGGGCTTTTTACAATATAATATTAAATATTAAAGGGTGATATAGAATTTTTCTTCTAAATTTAGAACGTTGTAAAATTATTTGATAAAACACAATCATAATAGCAAGATTTTTTAAAAATATTTTATTATACTAATCGTTGAATCATACTCTTGCTACTAAATAAAAACCATAATTATTACTTAGGATTCAACCTTTTTATATTTAATTGTACCCAACTCATGTGACAGTGTCAAAATTTATATCACAAATTTCATTAGAAAATTCAAAAAAAAAAAAAAGACGCAACAAACTTGAGATCTAACCCCCTTTATTACGTGTCTGTCTCCCCACCACTATTACCTCATAAACATGGGAAAAAAACAGAGGATCCCAACCATTTATCTCCAATTTCACTATCTCTCCAACCATCTCAAGTCTCAACTCAATCAAGTCGCTACAATTATGAGGCTCCACAATGAAACCTTTCCCCTTATAGACAACCTTCAATTGGTTTATCATCTAATTCTATTGGCACAAAAAAGAAATATTTTCAAAATGATTGTAATGTAACGGAGTAGCTAAGCAGTCATATACCATTTCACAGATATTATTGAAATGATTGTAATGTAACAGAGTAGCTAAGCAGTCATATACCATTTCATATGTAAAGCTCTATAATGTTTGGCTCAAGTATATATATAGATTCTTTCTTTTGACAATTCACAAATAAAAAGCCCATATAAAGTAACATACAATTCTAAGTCATATCCATAACCACAGAAATATATTAAGTGCCGGATGAGCTTGAGCTTGATCTAGAGTTGCAACTTGAACCTTTGTGCTTGCCATCAGTTTCAGCATCAGCCAGCTTTAGAAGCACAAGAAAGTAATGGTAGGAAATCCATCGAAAAATTGGAATGGGTAATGATGAGGACAAACAAAGGAGGATGTACAATAAAAGAACCATGAGGATTAGAAGTATACCCATCACTAAAAAGATAGATGCCAACCAGCTAAGTTTGGTCACAACAAGGTACACACTTGCCAGAAATGCCAAAGACAGAACCCAGAGTGATACCCAAAAGCGGCATCGCGTATTTCAGAGCAAGAAGCGTTAAATAGAGATCTCCTAATCGAGCCCAAATGAGAATGATAGTAGTACCAATGGCACCATATGTAGATACCGTTATGGCAAATATGAACAACTGAAACATGTGGTGATTTAGCATCACAGCCTTCCCCTGTTCTATGTTTCCTGGCACGGTAAACCCAGCAGCAAAAGATGCTGTTATTATAAGAGTTGAAACCACTATCAGAGTGTCCAGTCTATCTTTATATTGTTCGGGGTACCAAGCTTTTCTGAGTCTGGGAGGGACCTTCACTGAGTTTCGTGATGCCCCAGCATAATGCAATGCACTCCATGTAAGTGGCTGCACATTGTAATTTATTTGTTTTATTAGATAAAATGGTCATATTATATATATATATATATATATATATATGCATGTAATATATTTATACTTGCCTGTGGAAGGGGTGGATTAGGGTGATGAGTTTGGTCAGCAATGTCTAGAGCTGTTTGGCTCTGTTGATTAAGCAATGAAAGATTGACTCTCTTGTCCAACGTTAAGGCATGCACAATTTTTGGATACCAGTTACCGGAGGCTAAATGCAAGGGAGTATTCCCATTCTTATCCTTCTGATTTATCATCTTCTCAAGTTTAGGATGTTGGAGGATGTACTTAACCACCTTATATTTTCCATGTGCAGCAGCAATGTGGAAAAAATTTCGTCCTTTCTTATCAAGCATCTCTGTAGGATCTGGACACCATTTTAGTAACTCATTAACTACTTCAACATAACCTCCACCAGATGCCAAATGAATTGGGGAGAAGCCATTATTGTCGCATTCAAGGATGCAAGAAGCACATTTCTTCATTAAGTAAGAAACACCTTCAAGGTAACCTTCATATGCAGCATAATGAAGAGGAAACCTTCCTTCTTTATCCTTTAAGTGTATCCATTTCGGTTTCTTGCTCAGTATGATTTCTAGCATATCTGCCAAATATACCAAATACTCCTATCCTCAGTTGATAAAATTCAACAAAAATGAAAATTTGAATTAGCCCAATCATATTATAATTTCTCTGACTATAAGAGCATTAGAGGAAAGTGAGAACTAGATTTCAGTGATGTGAAGAAGAAATTAAGAAAGGTGTCAACAACAATAATTACCTTCATCCCTATTGATGATGGGCGGAAGAAGGGGTGATTTTCCTCGAGGCTTCAACTCAAATAGGACACAGATTTTCATCAATCGATTAACAACTTCCTTGCACCCACCTTCAATAGCTAGGTACAACAATGACTTCTCTTCATTGTTTAATGCAAATGGTGCTAATTGATAAAGAGCTTCCTTAAAGTCGGCCTCAAACTGTGAATTTCCTGCAATAAATAAAGCTTCAAAAGCTTGGAAAATGGTGGCCCCATTATGGCTATCGACCATGAAGGCCTCGTGGAAGAAGGTGTTCCCTTGGTTATTTCGCAACAAAGTCATCGATAACATGACCACCAAATCCAAAACAGACTTATCCATTTGGAATTTATTATAATCACAATTTGTATCACTTGTAGCAATAGGAAAATAAGTGTTCAACAGCATTTGGATAGTAGAGGCTTGTCCTGTTCTTGCAGCAACATGTAGTGTTGTATCGTAGTTGGAGTTTCGGGTAATGAAAAGGTCGGGAGCATGTTCACCTACCTTCCCCACTATCCCATTATTTCCATGGCTAGCTGCTAAGTGTAGGACAGTGTTGCCTTGAGGGCTCCGTTGTTTATAAATGGCAATCTCAGGTCTAGGGACGCTCCTATCCACCCAATCTGGTACATTGAAATTCCAGTTTGAGTCACAAACATTGGCATTCATTGAAAGACATGCAACTTTTAGTAATTCCAAGTTCTTGCTCTCTTCATGTTGCTCCTCCTTTACTATCTTGTGGCTCCATTGTTTCAAAGGACCATGGGTAAGTTCACTCCTGTGCCTTTGCATTTCCAGGTCTGTTGTCAAACGATAATATGGTAATATTGGCTCTTCTTCCTTTTTACGGTATTTTTTTTTTCGTCTTCTTTCTTTTTTTCTTTGTCAGGTGCGCTTTTTTTTGGTTCTTCGGTCTGCTGTTCATAAAGCGATTCAAACTTGGTTATTAGTGCTCTACCTCCTTCTGTGGATTCAAATTTCACCTTGATTACAGGTACTGGAGCTGACAATACTGGATCACATGAAAATTCTGCATATGGCAAAGCCAAATGTCAAATTTGGCATTCCTCGGATTATATAAAGTAGAAATCAAGAATTATTTTGTAAAATTACAAAGGAATGGCATACCCATTGGATTATCCTCATTACTCGAAGGGATTGGTGTTGGTAATATTTCCTTCATTGTAAGCAAAGATCTAGATCTACCAATCCCTACTTCCAATAGATGCCATTGCCGATTCGTCTTTTCACGCTGTTGAGGATTATTATTCATCTCGCCTACTGAAATAGTAGTGCAATTGCTTCAATATTCAAACCAAATTAATGTTAATTAACTAGCTAGCTAGTATTTACTAATGCTTTTAATCAATACTACATGCATGATTCATTTGTTATTGGCAAACATTAACCAATGCCCTACATATATAAAGATCTATAAATTTTGTTTTGTGAATATAATGTTATCTTATTTGAAGTAGTTGTTTTAATAATTGGATGATAAAATTAATTAAACTGTAATTTTGAAAAAAAAAAACTATACAACAAAAACAACAATAAAGCCTTCTTACTATTTGGAAAATGTCAATTATATGAACGTTAATATTTTTTTATATTAGCTCATTTTTATTGTTAAATTATTTATAATTAAATATTTTGTTGAATATTTTTTTTATTATTTTATTTAGTCTTTTTTTTTTTAATTATTAGACTATATTTCATCTAATAAACTCCTAATATAGAAAACCTTTAACTATAGTCTCCTTTATATATTACCAAACTACTTAAGACGCGTTATTACAAATTTTTTTATGATAAATGTTACTCAAATTTTTCTCTAATGCAATCATTTGTAATCATATCCTTTTTAATATAATTATTCATCTAACACAATATTTTCATCCCTATAACATTGAATTTTTATTCATATTAACTTTTTATAATCGTCTAACATTTAATATCATCCAACAATGCAAATCTTTTAATTGTGTAATAAAATTATTTTTTAAGTTTAAGTGATATTTTTTATTACAAATAACATCTAAAATCTTTCTCTAATATATTCTTTAACAAAAAAAAAAGCCATTCTAAAACAAAATAACAATTGTCACATAGTAAAAACCTAAACGTATAGCTATCCCTTAGACTAAATACATCAAATAGAAAAGGTTACCTACAATCTAAGTACTATACTCTTTCTTAATTTTTACAAGTATTTTTTATCTAGGATAGTTCTACTTAAAATATTATTAAAAATTAAATATAAATACTTCTCACAACAATTAAAACAAATCCCCATATATGTTTGACTTTGAATGGAGTAATTATTAAGAAAGAGAGTGTTATTCAAAACGAGTAAACAACTGTCTCAGAGTGAAGTCTAAATATGTTTATTATATTTGATATTTAAAATATTATAATATGTGAACTAACATGATAAAAATTACAATATAACTAACATGTCCGAAATCACTAAGCAAAATCAAGATCTCAAAATCAAGATCTAATATTCGATCATGAACAGAAAATTTTGAAAAATAAAAAAGAGATAGAGAAAGAAAAATTAATAAAAATAAAAAGGGAGGAATAGGAAGAACGGGAAAACCTTTAATTAAAGCCGAGCTGGGGCGTAGTCCTGCTGGTGTGCCGCCACTGCAAGCCTTCAAGATGCCAAGCGAGAGAGCTCTGCTATCGAAGATTCAAGAGTGAAGTTGCAGAATGCACATGGCTGCTGCTTGCAATAGCAGTTGGAAGATTATAAGATATATAAGGCTAGGTAATCAATTATATATAAAGCTTTTTTCTTTATTTAATTTTTCTGTTAAATCCTTTTCATTGATGTTAGTACTTTTACATCATATTACGATGACCATTGACCAAAAAACTAAATTAATGCAATGAAACACAACAACTACACCATTTTTTTATTTTTGTCATTGATAATAATCCGCAGAACCAGACTTAGCGAGCAATCTTATACCTCGTCTAAAATTAGTTTTTTAATAAATTTTTTTATCAATATTTTTTTAATTATATGATAAGAAGAAAATATTTTTAAAAAATTTTTAATAGGCAACTTATCTTAAAACTATACATGAAATAAGCATTAAAAGGAGAAAAGTAAAAAGTAAACCAAAGAAAGTTAAACTAAAAAATAGTCTAGATATCAGATCTACGATCAGGGAGTAGCCAAGGTAGAAGATTTTCTACTTTTTTGCAAATTTTCCACAATAACATGTCTGCTTTTCTCACTTATAAAGTTCAAAATGGTTTTTCACTCTCATTCACTCTAATTCCAGCTGTTGATTCAATAATTTTAACGCTGTCTTTAATTATCATTTTTAATTTTTTATAAGGAAGTACAATATTACATGCACTAATTATTCTTCAATGGCTAATTAATATTTGAGTTAAATTGTTAATATGGTCCCTATAATTTTATTTAATTTTTAATTAAGTTCCTATGATTTAAATATTAAAATTTAGATTGTATACTATATACATACATATTATAAACACATTAGGACATATTGAAGTACATATATTATAGATTAATTATCATATACATATCATTTTAAAGACCTACAAAGTGATCTAATTTGATTAATGATTTTTATCATATAAAATAATGTATAGAAACTAATAATATGTGTAAAATCCCTGAAGTGTTAATTGTTAATCAATAATGAATAAATTGATAATTTAATATATAAGAATTTGTATATAAAGGGTGTAGTCCCTGATTGAGGTATCTTAAGATAATATATTCAGATATAAATTTTGTCTCTCTTGTGGTTCTCATTTGCTTAAGAATGAAATTGGATACAATCAATTAGAAGACCAGACTTATTGATTCTTCAATTTTTTATGAATTTCAATACGCTTCCACTTTAATTCTCTTTGTTTTAGACAATTTTTAAAATTAATCCAACTTAAAAAATTTGTATTTCAACCCTTGTGTTTAATAAATTTTTAAATTAACCTCTAACCTTTATTTTTTTTGTCAAAATTTTATTAAATTTTGATGATATGTTAATTATATACTATCTTGACATTATAAATTTACTTAATTCGAATGAATCTACTTATATTACTTAACATAAATTTATTTTATTTCATATATTAAAGTTATTTTTATATTATTATTTATTGTTTTCTCCTCTTTGATGACATAAATTATATATATTTGGAGTTCTAAAATACTATATGCTAACAACATTAACAAAATTTAATATAATTTTAACAAAAAGTTGACAATAGTAACTAATTTAAAAATATGTTAAATTATAGGGACTTAATTATAAATTTTTAAATTATAGAGACCTAACTAAAAATTAAATAAAAATGTAGAGATTACATAAATAATTTAACCATAATATTGATATTGTTAATTTTTTTTAATTTTTTAGACTATACTAAAATATTGGTCAGTAAAAGATATAGTTACTTATACTTTAGTTTATGAAAGATTAGTACATGTTAGTTTCTAAAAAATACATATACTATACTCATTAGTCCTTAGCTTTGTCAGATTCAATTATTTAAACTTAATTAATAGAATTATTTATGGGTAACGTTAATTATTAATGTGATACATTAAAATGTTTATTATATATAGCAAACCTTATAAATTTGTATTACAAAATATGATGGTCTTTTTATATTCTTTAAAGCATAATAAATAAGCCTTATATGTGCATATAGAGAAAATTTCTATACTTGTGCTCTCATAGTCTCCTAAATAATCTTCAAGTAGAAATAATCATAACCATTTTTACGTAATAATAGAATTTTAACAAGTTTAACTTTACAAAATTATTAAATATAATAATTTATATATTTATTTTAGATAAAATTAAAATAAATAATATAATATATATATTTTAATAAAATAAATTAAATATATTTATTTATAATATTTAAATAATTTATATAAAATAAGTCTGCGAACGTGTTAAAAATTATTCTCTCCAAATTTGTATTAACGTGTTTCCTCAATATATGAATCCAAACTTAGTGAATATATTTTACAAGTAATCATAGAATATAAATATTTTAATCATCTCTACTTAAAAAAATTATATTTATCTAAATTTAACGTTTAAAATATTATAATATATAAAATAACGTGATAAAATTTTTAGTATAACTAACATGTTGAAATCACTAAGCAAAAAGAGATAGAAAAAGAAAAAAAAAAAAAGAGTAATAGTAAAAACGAGAATGACTACCTTACTGATTCAGTTAAACAATTTCCGAAATTATTAAAACAATTTCAATAATTTTTTTAATAACTAGCATCGTTTAAATGTGAATAAGGAAATATATATACTGAGGTATAATATGTGACAACTATGATATTTCAATAATTTTCATCAACCCACATTGCCTTTTTCTTTCTCTTTTTTCGTCCTCTTTCTTAAAAGCAATCACTTCCTCTTACTAATTCAGTATTATAAAATTTGAAAGCAATTAGAATATACAAAATGTTCAGCGCCAACCATTGTTGACACTATTATGGAGAACTTGACCTAAAACTTATTATTATTATTTTTTTTTAATGCAATCCCATCATATATTAGACGAACTTGTTATTTGTGCTTGTACAGTTGCTTATCTCCATTTTTTTATTTATATTTGGTGAAAATAAGCTTTTAGTTCTTTAATTTTATATAAGGTTTAATTTTGTTTTTTATTTTCTAAATTTTATTATTTATCCTTATTAATTAATGTTATTTATTTTCTATGTATTCAAATGTTATTTATATATATCACTAATAGTAAAATTATATATAAAACTCATATAAAATTATTTTTATTAGTGTATAATTGAGTTGACTGAAAAATTTTAAATGAGACAAAAATAAGTATTAAGTTAATCTTTATATAATTTTAAAAATCGAAATGAAAAAATCAAAATTATAAAGTTAGTCCTACTACTTTTTAGTCTCATGTGCATGTTGGAGAGCAGTGTGCTGATGCTGTTGGAGAACTTAGCTTAATTACAACCTTATATTTTTCCCCTTTCAGATGTAATTAATCTCATCAAGCATCTCTGTAGGATCAAGACACTTTCTAGCAATTTTTGAACTAATTCAACATGAACTCCACTAGATGCCAAATGAATTGGGAAGAAGCCATCCTTGTCCATTTTAATTGTGCAGGAAGCACATTTCTCAATTAAGTAAAGAAACGCCTTTAAAGGATGCTGCATTTATAATGAAGAGAAAACCCTCCCTGTTCATCCTATTTGGTCTCTTGCTTATGAATTCTAGCATACCTGCCAAATATACCAATACGAGGTCTCTAATCTCAAGATAACAATACGTAAGGTTGATAGAGTTCAAAAATAGCGAATTACCTAAATTAAGCCCATATTAATATATAATGGCCAAATAATGATACATAGGGCTAATATTGTTACTATTATATATAAAGCTTAATTTAGCCAAGTTTTGTCTCCTTTCCTTCATTTAGCAGGAGTATTATATAAGAGGTTCCTTTGGTTTCACCCAATCGTATAATTTTCTTGACTTAAAGATAATAATGAATATATTGAAGAGACATTATGAAAGGAAAGTGATAGCTAAAATCACCTCCACATCCATAAAGTCGCTGTGGAAGTAGAACACGAAAGAAAAAATGAAAAATGGATATCCTTCCAAAACTAAAAATAGCCCAAACATCCATTCTCTAGGACCCAATGAACCCAAAAAAAAACAAAGTTGAAATGAACCACTGAACACCCGAAGCCTATTGGATTTGGGACAAAGGTAGTGATAACCGATAACAATAAGAGTTCTCATGGTAGTGCAGTTTTTAGATGACTGTTTGAATATTATTTTTTTATAATTATTTTATAAAATTAATTTTTAAAATTTATATTAGTTTTATTTTTATGTATTTATATATATATAAACTTATTTTATGTATTTTTATTATTGTAAAAAATAAAATTTAGAATATCTTTTAATTTTTTTGTGTTTTCTGTTTTTAAAACACATTTTATTTTTTTGTTAAAAATAATTATTTAAATAAGTTTTTTTATTTTAAAAATGAAAATAAATTTTTAAAAACTATAATTAAACAAACTCATAAATATTTGCTATTAAATTTTTATGAGACATCTATAATTTATATAACTTATTTTTTTATGATTAATTTTTTAAAAAATTACATATTATATTTTAATTAAAAAATTTAATAACAAGACATAAATAATTATATATAGTCTAAGCCAAAATAAAAAATATCACAGGCAATTTCCCTCCCTTTAAACTGAACGTGGTCCCCAATATATTAGAAAATTGTCGTCTAAGTTCTCCAGACATGTTCATGTAGCTGAGACATATCCTACCCAAATTATATATTCCATTGTTTAAATTCAAATTGATAAGCCTGCTTTGTGTGCAAAGATAATTTTCTACTTTATGCGACTTTTCCACATCAATATGTCTGCTTTTCTCACTTCTTAAGTAAGCTTCAAAATGCTTCTTCACTCTTGATTCAATAATTTTTTGTCAGCTTTCAATGACTCCATTCATTTTCCTGGCTTCAAGTAATACAATGATTATGGCATCGGGTTATCATTTTCGCTTCCACGTCGGTTTTTATTGTCCTATTGCTTTTAATTTTCTTCATTGACAATTAAAATATAAAAAAAGACATGCAAAATTAAGGGTGGAGCACGTGTATTAGTATTACTGAAAGCCACGTCACCGCTAGCGACGAGCATTACAGAAGAGTGGTCCCTACTATAACTGTGAGGGTCCACCGGGCCCCCCGCATTTATAGCCAATCAAAATCTAGCATGTGGACTCCATGCTTACCCCGCAATCAACGTTGGCAAGATGTGACGACTGTGATGTAATTGAAAGCGGTGGCATTCGTTGGATCTATGCCACGTGTCTAGTGATGCGTTGGATCCCACGACGCCTCCTCGTTTTAAAGGTTTTGCAACTTCCGTAACCGCACTATGTCGACTCTCTCTCTCATATTCTAGCACCTTCTCTTCTGATTCTGCCCAATTACAGAGTTTCTCTCTTGAGGGTTCTATTTCTATTTCCAGAAGCTTATTTTTGAATCTGGGTATGGCTGGATTTGAACAGCAGGTGAAGGAGAGGGCCAAGGAGCTCAAGATTTTGTTCAAGAAGGGGGTGAAGATCGTGGGAGATTCCTGCAAGAAAGGATGGAACAAAGTCAAGCATATGAAACGCTGATTGTAATCCGTTATGGCCTATCTCCGTTTCAATTTTTTGTATTTTTAGCTACTCTCACCATCAAACTCTTGATTTTAATGTAAAAATTCTGAGTCTCTGTTATTCACCCCTGTTTTTGTGATATAATTTTGAACTTCTTGTTTGTACCCTTTTTTTTTTTTGGGTTAAACTTAAACCATCTGGGTTTGTGTTTAATATTGTTCAGAACGAGCTAAGTTTAAGATCTTACTGCTTCTGTTGAATTCATTAATGTAATTTTTGTATTCTCCCCTGTTTGGTTTTGTTTTAGGACAAAACTTGAGTAACTTAAACTGAGCTTGGACTATAGAGAACCATGATCTGGAACGTTTACTTAATAGTGAATGCATAATGGAAGTTCTTTGACATCACATATTGAAGAAGAATGTTAAACGCTGAGCGAAATTTGTAATTTTTCCTTTCTTTAAACTTCTTGAAGGATGAAAATATCATTTCAATGGTATTTGTTGGAAATTTAAAAGGACTCGTGAATGATAATATTATTAGTAACACTCAATGATCTTTTTTGGGTTTGAACGTGATGCTAGATGTCTCCAAGAAAAGGACCTTTCTATGCTTCTTTATACAGGCAAAGCTTGATAGAGAAAGAAAGGCCATAACATATTGTAAGTAACATAGAAATAATTTCAAGTACTTCAGAAATTTAACGTTAGAGGGACTTGTTAGATTATCAATAATCAAAGACGTTTCTGTATTCTGTCGTTCTAGAGTAAGAATACCATACCAGAAAGTTGAATACAAATTTGGTGTCTTTGATAATAATAGATTGTACGTAAAGAGTTTTAATAATTTAAAATTATAAGATTGAATTTTTTAAAAAAATTAAATATTATGTTTCTATTTTACTAAAAAAAAATGCGACAAGCACAGTTAAAACATAAATAAAAAGGTCTCTGGTCCTATAATTAAAAGCGCAAATTAGGTGCGTAGTAATGTAGTACCAAACTCCAAAGGTGCGTTGAGCGTTGGACCTTGTGGACCAAAATGGGCTTTGGTAATCCCATTTTGCTAAAACCTAAAAGCATGATAATCTTATTAACACAAACTACAAGATAACTTTAGCATAATAAATGGCTTTCAAATATGGGACTCATTCAAAATAGTTTTAACATCATGAGGAGGCTTTGGTCATTAGCAACAAGTTAATGCGTTATTCTTCTCCTTATCAGCAGATTCTTTCTATAGTCTTACGGGTCTAAGATCCTGCGCTATGGACTCGAATTGATTAGGATGAAGAAAGGTGAAGCCAATGCTACATATATTTCACACATCGATAGAGTTAATTTGAAACAGAAATAAAAGAAAAAGAAAAAATAGGGAAAGTGAAAGTGAAAACGAAAATGAAAGAAAGGGGTAATTAAGCCGGCAGATTGAAAGTTGAACAAGTGTACAATTGACTAAATAAATAAAAGAGACGATTTGCCGGCGATCGGAGTTGAAAAGGAGGACGAAATCCCACATTCCCACTTGAGAAAGCCGGCGGTTATGCATATAGTCAACTTTGCATTCCATGCGAGATGCGTCCCACAGTTGCACTATATATATATAATTACCAATACGCTTTGCTTTAATTCGCATATACCAAAAGCAGCTAGCTAGCATGGCAATGGCATATTACTACTCGATGCTGCAAAGCACAAGGGTGATGCGGCTGTTGATGTTTGTGGTGATTGTTGTTTGTGTGATACTGGAATGTTCAGTGACAGCGACAGAGGGAAGACCAGTTTATCACACGGAAGTCATAGCAGCTATGCTTCCCAAAGGCTCTGTGCCACCTTCGGGTCCAAGTCCTGGCATTAACTAATTCATTAATTCTGTGCTTCTTGAATATAGATTGTATACTATCACAAACCTTGTTACAGTTATACTTGTCATTGGTTATTGTTATGTCTGAGTCATTCTTCCTACATTTTTCTCATTGTCAATTCATTATTTCTGAAAACATCTGTATCCGAAACCAGCTTATTTATTTCGTATTAAATAAAACAATATACTTAGCCAATTAACTTTACCTACACACGCAACTTTTCACAAATCATATATATAAACTTCATATGCCACAGGATTAATTTAATTATTTATCTTTAGAACTCTGCAAATTTTAAATTGTCAGTTGATTCCTCAACTATGTTTAGACGTAACATAAAGGAAACTTAGATGTAGACTAGCTCAGCAATCAACATTTTGTGATATATATTTATCTTTCAATTTGGCTTCCTTTTTTGGGTTGCTTCAACCACTCAAATTCACACTAATGGTTTAGGGTTGCTTCAGTTTTTTGCTTATTTTAAAATTATGATTTTTTTAAAAAAATAAAATTCATATATATATATATATATGAACTATTGTGATCGATGGAGTATATATAATAGTATTATTTAGCAAATATCATTTGATAAATATGTTTATCAATATTGTTTTAGTTAGCAAATCTTTAAAACAACGTTGTTTTTCTATCCAATTACGTACTAAAAGTAGCATATATATTTAAGTAAAAGCAATTAGGTTAGAGGGTATGTAAATAGGTTCCAATTTGAGATGGCATGTACTTGATAATTTTGATTAAAGTTTTTTTTTCTTAAAAAAATAATTTTATGCTTTAATTTTTAAGTTGAATTGTTAATTTTCTGCTTCCTTCCATATTAAAAAGCCTATTTCTATATTACCACTAAAATAGCTTTTTCAATAAGAAAGCTTGGGTAATCAAGTTATAATAAATTAAAACTTATGATGTATTGTAAAGCATTATATCATCATTATCGGCTAAGGCTGAATAGAAAAAATATTGGTTTTAAGACTATTAATAGGTTATTATAGTTTATATCTTTTGAATTGTTAAAAATTATTTTTCTTATTTCTTTAACTCATATCGATATTATCTTAGCATATAACAAATCTTAACTCTTAAGTCTCGTTTTTATTCTTATAAAATCTTTAAATTTTCAAACTCATTTACTTTGAAAAGCTTTTTTTTTTCTAACAAAAAGGATAATTCTTTTTTCTAAAATGAAAACTGCCCTATGCGAAATCTATTTATATAAAATCACAAAAAAATTAAACAAAATAAAATGCATTAAACAACTATTAGTATAATCCAAAATACATAAATATGATGCCCTTGCATGCAGTGTATGTTTGTGTAACATTTGAATCATAGAGAAATTCTTCAAACTAAATCTAAACCAAAACCAAAATTTCATCTCAATTAATTAATACCAAAATTTAAATGAATAAATTTTGCGAATAATTGTTTAATACTCATCAACTACTCTGGCTATATATGATGTGTGTGTGTGTGTGTGTGTATAAGTGTAAATTTGATGACGGATACATAATAACAACAATCTCTTGTGCTCATTCTCTTGTTCTATATATTTCATTCATTCTTTAGATATCACAAAGGGGAAGACGTAGGGTTTGAGTTGCTTATAGAATCTTAAATTAAGAACTGTTGTTGGTACGTAATCACACTTTTCTCCGATGGATATATATATTGTTATGCATTTAGAGTTTGATGAGTGACCATACAATGTGTGTATATTCAAGTTATTAGACTAAATCAAAGTCAAAGGAATGGCTAATTAGGTGGCAGATTGAATTGAAGTTAGTCAACTATTACTCGCCGGCAACTTCAACACTTGATATATATACTTAGCCGCCGGCCAACCCCACACACTTCAATTCATTTGCTGGTCAACTTTGTTTATATGTATACATGTTTCTTTTTCCATGCTTCTTTCTTTCTCAATGGGACATACATGGAGCCTTCACTTACACAAGTGGAAGTTTCGCCACACCCACATTATATTGCTTTTAATTTGAGATTTTGTATAAATTCTGCTTAAGGTTCCTTTGCTCTTTTTAATTTCACCTTCTGATTTTATAAAGTTTTTAATTTGGTCTCCTCAACTTAAATATGGATAATGTTATCTTCCAATTTGGTGAAATGATTTAGTCTTCTTTTTTTTTTTTTAATCAATTTTCATCTAAAAATCTAATATTAAATTTAATAATTGATTGAATTAGATAGTAATTTTGCACACGAATTAATTGTTTTGTGTAAAAATAAATAATTTCTTAGTCAATATAATTATTAAATTTTTTACTAAGCTTGGGATCAATAATATGATAATAGGACAAAATTAATTTATTTCACAAATTAGAAGAATCCAATTGTCTGTTTCTAAATTATAAAATAAGACAAATTAGAACTTTAGACATTTAGAGGTACTGAAAATATATTAAAGCCTTTTAATTTAAATAATCTCATTTAATGGAATTTAAAGAAAATGAAAATATATGAAGATTTACGTCTATTTAACAGGACAAGTTTAAATGTTATATAATATATAAGAGGTTAAATTGTTTTAAATATTTTAATCATAAGACATTATTCATATCTAAGCTTATATTTGAAACATTGACTCTTTAAGAACAATATTATGATAAGGTATGAGGACCTTAAGATAGTACCGACTACTAAGATTTCACGTACCTACAGAATTGGTTTGATAATTGCAAACTATATTTATAATATTAAAGACTTATGGTCCAAGATCTGAAGTATAATGATAAACTCAATGAGAAGTATAACCCTCGAGATTAGCACTATACAATATAAATTATAAACTTAGATCGAAGCCGTAGAAACTCTAACAATGTGCCATTCATCCAGCCTCATCTTGTGGTTGTAAAATGTGGCATTTAAATTAATGCGATCAAATAATAAAAAATTAAAAACACTTGCTTTATAACTAATAATTATAATTTTTTTTTAATTACATGTAAATATTATTTTAAAAATTAATAATGTCATCAAGATTTTTTAATTAAAATTGATGAAAAAAAGTATAATTTTGACGTTAAAGAGAAAGGAATGTAATTTATTTTAAAATATAATATTTTAGAATACTTAATTTCAATTATAACATATATAATAATTAATTAGACATATATATTAAAAAAATATAAGCCATTTCATATAATTAACAAAATTTACAATTCTTAGCCCAAAATAAATAATACTAAAATAAAAGTTTAAAAAATACGTTTTCAAGTAAAATAGATGCATACTATTTGAAAGATTATTTGGTCATTTAATGTTGAGTTTCCAAAAAGATATGTGAATATATTTTGATAGAGAAAATAGATATTTTCTAGAATTACCACATCTCCTAGAAAAAGGCAATTCAGGAAGCGGCATCGTTTCGAAATTGTGTAGTGACCTGTTTTGGCTATACTTGCCAGTTCTGTGAGTGAAATGAAAGCATGTAAAGACAAAAAAGCCCATCAAATTAATTAATTAATTCATGGCGTCTCCGCTTGGAAGATACCATGTGCCTTTCATACAGCTGGTAGGTTCGCCAATCACAATTGTGGTCACCTTCAATCAGCAACATAGCAACTTGCGAAATTCACATAACTCAAGTACAATAAAATCAGAAATTAGAAAACGACCCCTTACCCTCTTCACTTCTATCACGCTTGGCAACTTTCGATTTATAGTGTTTGCGTTAAGTCTAATTTCTGGAAGTGTAGTTCCGATTTCAAGAATTAGGCCAACAAATCTGCATCCATGGCAATTAATTTCCCTGTTACGTATAGTACCATCCATGCTTTTCTCATCCCCCAAAAGATTTTCTTTTTTGGTGGTGAAAATGAAGTTAATGATAAAAATTCTTTGAGTTTTATTAAACAAATGTATTAAAAATTACAATAATAAATAGTTATTTTTTATACTATTTAACAAAAAATTATTTTTATTTAAATTTGAGATCCACTATGAAATTCGTTACAGGCAAAGTTTCATAAACAAATGTGTATATCATCTCCTATGATGTGATACTGATAGTTCACGTTAACGTTGTCATATCAACAGCCAATAATAAATAATAGTTTAAATTTTTATTAAAAAATATTTATATTTAATATCCAATAATATTTTAAATTAAAAACACTGCCTCCAAATTTCATTATAATTCAAATGCTAAAGGATCGCACTAGATCAACCTTCGAAATAAGTAAAATCATCTACATATTTGTATTTGTTATTTTAAATATGATTAGTAATTAAAAGAAAACGTAAAAAATTAGAACAAAACTAAAAATAATCCTAAATGTTCAGATTAAAAAAAATACTTTTCTCTTACTCAAATTCATAAAAGATGATTTCAATGAAACTCATGCGACATTAGGAACTTCATCCTCGATTAAGAATTAAAGCACAGGGCATTATTTGTTCTATACATGGAAGACAGCCTCGTCGAGCAAGCTTTGAGATACTTGTTTCCTTATGTTGCTAATAAAAATCTATTTCATTCAGCCCAAGGAGACAAGCTAATTACATATATCTCAGCATTACTATCTGCAACTTCTCTTAACATATGCTACACTATCTGGCTATATCCGCATACTATCTCTATATATATAGATATATTTTTACAGCCAAGTATTAACACACAAAGAAACTGCAGTAGCAGAGCCAGTGAGAACTCAGAACAAAAGAAGACACAAAACTACGCAACAAAGCAAGAAAAAGCAGATTCTACTCAGAGACTTATCCGCTTGCATCAAATGCCTTCTTATCCTCGGATTGCTATTCCCCGCCAGATTATACGAATTAGGATAAGTATACATGTTTGTCAACTGATTTCCAAACACTCTTGCATATACCATCTCACCAAACACTCCAATTGTTGTATCAAATGCATTCAATTGTTGAGTAGGATGATAAGAATAATTATGTCCTCTGTAAATTTGGGAAGTTTGTTGGGCAACATTTGTAGGAGGACTAGATGACCTTGCCGAGTGAAGTGGGGATGCCGGACCAAGAGGTCTCCGGGGTATGACATGACCTACATGTTGAGACATGCCCTTGGAAGGTCCCGTGGTCTGGCCACGGCCGTACAATGGAACTAAGGAGGATTGTGAGACTTGTGACTTGCATACGGGGCAGCGAGGGCTTTCCTGCTCTTCGGCTTCGGACGATATGGCATGGAAATGGAGCCATTTGTAAATGCAGGGCCAGCAGTAGAGATGGCCACAGAGTGTGACCACTGGATCTTGCACACACTCTAGGCAGATGTTGCAGTCAAAGCTGGTAGAAGCATTAGAATCAGAATCTGCAATGGCTTCAGTTGTAGAATTCCACTTTCCTAAGTAAGATTTGTCTTCGAATGAATCAATTTGGCGAAGGGACTCCTGCAAGTACTGATCTAAGGCCATGCTAGAGTCTGTAAAGCACAAGCATTCTATGTGAGTCTCTCAAGATCTCAAGTAACCATAGCAAAAAGTTGAATGAAAATTTAGTCACTTTGAATGTGATTTTCAAGAAAAGAATTGGTGTTTATAATAAGAAATCCAAACCATGTAGGATCAAGTACAAGATTCACAAAATAATATCAAAGATCTTTCAATTAAGTTCAGGCCAGTTGATCACAGTGTGAAAATTTAATTAAAGAGTACAAGGACATAAAATTTGTTTCGGTAGGTAAACCTGAGTTAAACCAAAAAACAAAAAAATTTGCTGTTGTTTTTAACACAGATTAGAAGCTTCATACTCGTGATTTTGGATCTCTTCACCAGAGAAATGGTATTTTTTTTCTGTATTTAAAGAAAGATAAAAAAATAAAAATAAAAAACTCAAATTGATAGAGATCTACCTTAAATGAATTAGGAACAAAATATTTTATTATCTTTTATCTTTCTTTTAATGTAAAAAAATGCATCCAGACCACATACTCATTAGAAAAAGCAATCAATACCACCTAACAAGAATATTTAATTTTTCCCAAAAATAGCTAAAACTAATTGTACAGTCCAGTCTACCTCTCTCGTCTTTCTTAGTTAATAAACTTTATTTTTTCTGGTATAGAGCCTACAATACTAAAAGTAATTTAATTGGAAGGAGAACATTAAATATGTTGGTTAGGTAGTCACATTTATATTTATTTGTTTGCTTTAAAATCATGGGCTGAGAGGACCCACTCAGCCACTTGCAAGATGGAAACTTGGAATGTCAGGAAAACAAATCTCAGGGATAACATGCATCATTTTGAAATTGTGACTATGTGTAAGAGAAGGAAGGAAGAGAGCAATTTCCCACATCTCAAGCTATTCTTTCAATCAATTCTAAAAGCCATCCAATTTCTTTCTAGATCTGATTCTTTGAACTGTGTTGAAGACGAAGACTATATTATTGAAACCCAGGTGTTCATAAAGCAGAAAAATGGATCCCCACACAATCAAAATTAAGGTTCACAATCACAGGAGACTAACAGGACACACGTATCTTTGACGAAATTAAGATAAACATATCTTTGCTATGCTAATGCTCTATGAAACGATCTATGTCCGTCAATCGTCTTCGATCATCAAAATACCAGTTACATCATATGCAGTCTTTTTTTTTTTTTTTTTACAGAAAAGAGTGCGAGAATAAATGATTTTGAACATGAACCCATCAGCAACAAAAGGTCCTAACTTTTTTCCCGAAATAGAATCGAACTTCAGAGACAGTAATTCCAAACAAAAGAACAGAGAATCAATTGATTACAACAAAGGAAGGAATGTAAAAAGAGAAAAAGACAACTTGGTTATCTTTGGAGACTTCAATTAAATAATATTTTTTTACTCTGTTCAGACGATTTCCCCGAAAAAATAAAACCCCGGTGAAACAGTTTGCGATAATAACAAGAGAAACAGAAATAGTTGGTAAGAATTTGCAACACCCAGATGAACCCAGAAGACCAAGTTGACAAAGCAAATTGAATAGAAGGAAAGTGAGAATCAATTTACATGCCTCATATCATATATAGTGACTATGTGTGTCTAAGAATGAAAGTAGCAGAAAAAAAACTTACACAGAGAGAGAGGTAGCGAAGAAGGAGATGTATGAGAGTGCTGCAATCTTTGAGAGAAAAGAAGAAACAAAGAGAAGAGAGGAACGATGGAAATTTATATAAGAAGAGAGAGAAACTGCAACCCTTCCTTCCCGCACCCGGATAACCTTTCCTGACGTGGCACCCACAGACTGCAAGATGCCCCCTCATATCTTTCTCTTTTTTTATCAAATATAAATAAATAAATAATTATAGTATATAGCGTATGAGCAATTCTTGTCTACTTTGTATACTTTATATTGTACATACATTAAAAAAATTTTATGGAACTACAGACAATAAAAACTCATGGGCAATTGAGATTGAGAATTTTTTTTTTACCTTCTATTTATGTTTGAAGATTGGTATATATAAAAATATCAGAGGTTCCACACCAATTTTTTTAAAATTTTTAGATATAATATAAAAATAATTATTATATTTTAAAATAATAAATTAAATATTAATAAGTTATTTATTTTTTTATAATTTTTTACTTTTCTATTATTACTTCTTATCATTTTTTTCTCTTCTCTCTTTTATTTATATTCATATTATAATTTATATTATATTATATAATTTTAAAAGTCAATAACGTAAAATTATTCTATTATAAATTATGGCTAAATGTATGGAAACTCTATTGAATTTCGTAATTTATCTTATTTTATTTTAAAATTTGATAAAAAAATTCTTAAAAAATTTTAGTTTTGTACAATAAATGTGATTCTTTTATTTAAATACTTATTTAAGATAGCAAAATCATCAATATATTATATTAAAGTAAGATCATAAATTTTAATTAAAGTGTATATAAAGTATTAAAAAATGTATGTGTTATCATGAAAAGTTTTTACATCATTTAAAAATTTAATATATTATAAATTTTAAAATATTTTTATCTAATTTTTATTTATGTGTATTCATGATTATCATCATGTATTAAAATTTTTGATATTTAGTATGATGTATTAAAATCTTTTATATATGTCAATTAATATTTAAAAAAGGGATGTAATTATTTGTATATAAAATATGATCGAATCTTATATTAATTATGTATTTAATATAATTTGTCATATTCAAAATTTAATTATGAGTATATTAGATTAATATTTAAATATCAAATATTAATTAATATGACCATTTAAAATGTAAAATTTTAAATTGTCAAAGACCTTTTTTTTTTTAAATTATCAATATTTAAAGATTTATTAGACTTTAACTAATCTGACTCGAATTAATAAAAGTTTTATAATAAGGATAAAGCTTTTTTAACAAATATTTTTTTATACATAATACTCAAACTCAATACCTTATTTAAGAGGTATGAGTACTTACCACTCAAATCAATTATTTTTTGTAACAACCCATTTAACATATGTATAAAAGGTTGATTAAAAGCCATTTAAAAAATTAACTGGATTTTAGTTTTTTTGGAGAATAATTACACTTATACTCTTTTAATTAATACATTTTTTCTACTTTTACATTTTTTTATAATTTTTTTTAATTTAGTCCCTTATAATTTAATTTAATTTATTATTAATTTAGTCTCTCATAATTTTAATTTGTTATCGATTTAGTTTCTTCATTTAGATGTCGTTTAAATAAGTAATAATTTTAATAAGTTAAATATTTGGTATTAATTGGATAATATTAAAAATTAATTATGATCTAATTTTTTTTCAATTAAGTAACATTTAATACTAATTAGATAAAAGTTTAATATTTATAACCAAATACCATGTTTTGATCAAGTAAAAAGAAAAATAAAAAAAAATTAAATTATAATTAACTTTAAATATTATCCAATCATTATCAAACATTCAAATCATTAGAATTATTATTTTTTTAGATGACATTTAAATAGTCGAACCAATTGATAAAATCAAAGAAAAATTAAATAAAAATAAATAAATTAAAAAAATTAATATCTATAAAAGGTGAAAATGATATTTTAGTCAAAGTTTCACCACTGTTCTTATGAAAAGTATTGAGGCTATCTTTCTTAAAAAATTCGTGAAATATTAAAAAGTCTAAATTGAAATTCTTTTTATCTATTCAAATGTCACATTATTAAAAAGAACCATTTTTATGTCATCTCGTGTATAAAAACTGTAATTTAATAAGTCAATAACACGTAAGAAATTATAGTTTTCAAATATAGGAAGAGACAACGGCTTGAAGGTATATATAGTTAAAATTGCGCACATTAAGACTCCTACCACTAATGTACAAAAGTGCCACTTGACTTTTCTTTTCTTTTTTTTTTTTAAAAAGTCTCGTATTATATGGAAGCCAATAAAAAGTTTCTTAAAATGAATATTGCAATTGGTAGGTCTACTAAAGAATCGACTTTAATAAATTACTATATTAATTTTTTGTACGAATTTTCTGCATGCAAAATTAAAAATGAATATACCTAATAACTTCACGCCACTTGAACACAAATTTAGTAATATTACACAAAACTAACTGGAGTAAGATGAGTGATGGAGAAAGCATTAATTTCATAAATTTTTTACATTTGAAATGTAGTGGAGAAAACGGTGTGCAGCTACCAGAGCAACACGTGGTTTGTGGATAATTAGAAGGTGATATCAATTTACGATTTTATAGAAACTTATCTGCTAATTAATTTTTTGTCCATATAGTTTTTAACTTTCCATATAATATGTATTCTTTTTTAAATTATAAGATTATTTAATTATCTTTTTTTGACTTATAGAAAAATCTCTTTGAATTTTTACATTAACTAAATTGTTTTTATTATTATATTAAAAATAAATCATGTTTTCGAGCTATGCAAAACATTATTTTCATAAACAAAAAATAAATTAAAGGATAGGTTACTATAATTTTTTTTTAAAAAAATAAGTCTAATTAAGTCAACTTACATGGAATTGAAGGTCAACTACATTATTTTTCATAAACAACAAATAAATTAAAGGGAAGCTTACTCTAATTTTATTTTAAAAAAATCAAGCATAATTAAGTCAAATTACATGCATGGAAGGTCAATGAAATTTTATAAATTTTGAAAAATAGTTTGGAGTCAATATTGCATGATCTTTATGAGCTCTAAAGCCTAAGTAAGTATCAAGTTGAGAAAATAAGAATTAAGAGAAGAGTTAAATATGAAGAGATCATGGTTAAAATTTGAAAACAAAATTATTTACCTCAGAATGCTTTATATGTTCAAACTCTTCAAAACATTTCAATCATTCTAGACACGTGTTAATTAAGGTGGCTCATCTCGATAAAAATAAAACAAATTTATATTTATAAAAAAAGTATGAAGAATAGTTGAGTGGTGGATCGATGATATATATATATATATATATATGTATATACATTTTCTTTTTCAAAGAATCCTTATAATATATTTCAAGCATCCACGTTTTTATGTTAAAAAAAACGTAGAGATTCCATTCTTTTTATAATTATTACGCATGCAAGAACTCCACTAAATGAACACAGGCTCAATTTTTTTTTTTTTAGAAATAAATCAACAATTCTTTTTAAAATAAGAATTAACGTGGGCTACGTACCCCCAAGCCTAACCCAACGTCCTTACAATTATTAATTTAGCACCGATCCTTTGGAAACTATTGTAATTGGGTGGGCCTCAAAATACAAAAAATTAATCGTATTGCCTAACGTAACATTTAGCATCTTTACAATAATTTAAATTCATTGAATATAATAAAGAAAAATCTAAACATCGCCAACATAGGGGAAAAAATAATGTAACAAAGGCAAATCTAATCCTAATTGAAATAATAGATGGGAGAAAATGCCGGGGCTCAATATTTCCAACAATAAATAAATAAAAAGATGCCAATAAATTAAAGTATATATCTATATTATAATAGATTCGAGATTTTTTAATTTTTAGTCTCATAAAATATAAAATAAAATATATAATATGAAACAAATCGAAAGAAAATAATAAAAATAATAAAAAATTAAAAAAAATAATATAGAGATAAATACTTTAAATTATTTAAATTATTATTTTAAATTTAATAATTATTATTTTATAACAAATTTTAAAAATTTTAAAAAATAGCATGTATTGTATATATTCTAAACATCTAGTGTGTGTGTGTGTATATATATATAAAGAGATTTCACAAAATTAGATTATTGATATTATTATCTATGAAGGCAAAGTGTGCCAAAAAGATAAAGAATTGAATAAACAAAAGGGAAAAAGTAGCGGTGGGTCATTAATTAATTAGTGAAGAGACCTAGTTTGCAAGGAGAATCGGTGCCTGTACCAACATCCTATAATGAAAGTGGAACAAGGCAAGCATAATATTGAATTATTTGCAAACGCAAAATGCTTTATGTGTACCTAACTTTTTATATATTAGTAAGTTTGTTAGTAAATTTAGATAAAAATATTTTTTATATCTTTAAATTTTATATTAATTTTTAATTTTATTTTTAAAATTTTAAATTTTAATCAATTTTATCTCACAACTTAACATTCTTTAAATTATTAACAAAAAATAATAATATTATATTATATTTAAAAAAAATATAAAATCACTAATAAAATCTTTTAAATCATATACGAAATATAAATTAAAGTTTTAATTAAAGAATTTAATTTTCATGTTATATAATAATTGAGTAAGAGTCAAAATATTATAACTTGAGAATATATGTTATTATTTAATATTTTAATATTATTAAAATTTTATTCATACTCTTAGGATTTATTGTTAAATTTCATATTATTATTTTTTATTAGTAATTTAGATGATATTAGATCGTGGGACGAAATCAATTACAATTTAAAATTTTAAAGATAAAATTAACCATAAAAAATTATGAAAAATTAATATAAAATTTAAAGACATAAAATATATTTTTACCTTAAATTTATGGTTAGGTTTAAATTGTTTTTAATCATAAATATCATATCTATATATAAAGTTGACATTAATCTAATATTATTATAAATTTAATATTAGTAAAATTCTTAAATGTAAATAAAGTTTACATTTTTTTTAATTAGATAGTTATTTTTTTTTTTAAGTTTGATACGTAATGTGTTATATCAACATGATAAGATAATCCTCTTGTCGTATATAAATACAAAATACTTGATTATTTTTTTTATTTGTCATTGATATAAAAAAATCATAAAATCATAATCATCATATATATTTTACAAGTGAAATGATATTAATCCTACAAAAATTAATTATTGTATACGTGTTATGATTATTATAATGGTGACACGTCCCCATTAATCCTACAAAATGTTGACATGAAGTGTTAAATATTGATTCAAGTTCTTATTCAACATAATCAAGGACTAATTTTTTTTATATTATTCTCACGTAGTGATGTTGTGATCACAATAATACGGTGGTAATGTGATATTAATATAATAGTAATGTAATAATAATATAATAATTATGTTAACAAAATTAATACATATTAATTACTATATATACTTAATTAATATTTAAAGATTGCCATAAAAATTTTACGTGTCATATTAAAAAATTGTATTATAATTTTTTAATATTAAATTATAAATAAAAGTAATTTCTAAGATTTAAAAAACAACTTACCTCGATAATAAAAAAGAGCTCAAACAGTGAAGCTACAAACTTAGCTGCACAGTAGTAATTTTGAAATAAATAGTATTTTTTTAACCCAAAAAATAAATAAAAAACCCACAGATTATCATGACCGGTCTGCACTGCAGGACGTGGCAACCAGAGTTTGTCCATCCACGCTCTTGGCTTGTAGCTAACAATTACACTTTAAAAAACATCAAATTAAAAAGTTAAATATTTTCTACTATAAAAATAATAATTTATTCATAATAATACAAGAATAAAACAATATATAGTATAAAATATTTAGAAATGTTAAAAAAAGTCAACTTTAATAAATTAAATTGTAATAATAAATTAAGAAATTACGCAATTTATCTTTAAAAGTTAATAAAAAATTCTCTTTAATTTTGTATAATATAATCCATGCATTAATATTTTCATAAAAAATCTTAATAGCACTGACATCAATAATTTTTTTAATTTTTAAAATTAATGAAAATGAATTATAAATAAATAAATTTTCTAATTGTAAGCTGGTGTGTGGATAATATTGATGATGTGGAATCGGGTAGGGTGATCCGTATAATTTTGGTTGTGGGTGAAAAAGTTGAGTAGTGGTGCACATCCATATAATTTCACACTCACTTCACATGTCAGTTGTACTACGTTGCATGGTACTAAGGTCGACAATTTAAATTCTCTAACGTTGAAAAAAAAATAAAGTTTTTGAAATAAAAATTTATTCAGAGTAAATTTTTTAAATATTTTTTATTTTTTTTCTTATTTCAACACTGAATAAGATTATTTTTAATCAGAAATTTGTTGAATGTAAATAAATATGACTGCACGATGCGGCAGGCAAAATAATGATGTTTGGAGGTGATGAATATGAATATGGTTATATTTAATGAAAATGTAAAAGATTTTATTCGTTACCATTTTGTGGGTTCTCAAGTCTCATTTATATTATATCATAATATATTGAGTGACTGTAATTTTATCTGATATAAAATATTATTTTTTTGAAAAATAAAACGAAATTTACTTTATAATACCAAATTAAAAAAAAGGGGGGTACGCTTTTTGACCGGAATATTAATTTAGCTTATTTTTTTCTAAGATTATAAATGACAAAGACGCGTGATAAGTTTTACGCAGCGGAAAGTTTTGTCCATGAGTTATAACTTTTGAAGACAATTTTTTAAAATTATTAAAAAAAACGAGAACACACGACACGACAAAGCAACGGCGAACAAAGTACAAACACGACGGATAAGATTCTCCAAGGATAGGAATGCCATGTAAGTAACCTGTGTAAGATCAACTATTCTCTTTCCTAAACGTTTAAGGATAAGGTTGAAGAAACGAAATCAATAAAGACAGCTTTACTGTATTTTCTTCTAAATCTTTGCTTAAAATCTAAACCTTCACTCCTAATCTTTCCAATTTTAAAATTTTTTCAAGAATATTAACATTTTTTTACTACAAAAAAGGCACAAGGCCTGTGATGTTAAAA
Organism: Senna siamea; assembly: GCA_031216115.1. Taxonomy (NCBI): domain Eukaryota; kingdom Viridiplantae; phylum Streptophyta; class Magnoliopsida; order Fabales; family Fabaceae; genus Senna; species Senna siamea. Next base: position 21,449,091 of record CM062356.1, read on the forward strand.
GTTAGAAAATGAGGCACAATAAAAATTGAACCTAAGTACGTTCATAGTTGCATTTTTTTTAATGTGAGATTAATTTTCATTGAACATTGAAATTATTCTCTCTATTTTTTCATGAGTTTAAACATTTTTTTGTCATAATTAGTAATATATAAAATTCTACTAAGCTTTGATCATGTAATTTTATTTTTAAATTGGTTGAGGTTGAATTGAATAACTTGAATAGAGCTATTCAATTAAAATTTATTGTAATGAAAATGTCTTCATAATGTTAAAAGCACGCATTAAAATAAATATCTCTTATTCATTAGAACGATAGTTATCCTTTTTTTATAAAATAAAGATTTAAGTTTAAATCTTGTATATAAAATATTTTGTTAAAAAACTTTATTACTATTATAAAACTTTAATTTATTTGAATCAAATTAATTAAAACCTAATAAATTTTTAAATATTATTCAACCAAAAAAATAAATATAACCTCTTTTCATTCTGATTTTATTTTATCACATGTTCAGGTAAAGAAGTAGAACAAACCAAATGGGGAAACTTTTTTTTTTTTTTAATTACATGAAACATTCAATACAAAAGTTCGAGGACACTACCTATGCTTGGTAATAATAGTTAAGTAACCACTTATCCCTAGTCTCTACAAACATAAATGTGATGCAGTTAAAAGTCTTAATTAAAATCGTAATGTCCCTTCCAATATTGGTTCACCATTCTCATGGCATCTTCTCAGCAGATCTCAACATTGAAGTGATGTTCCTGTTTGGAATGTTGATACAGAATTTGGGTCCAATGCTTTGTCTTGAAATTTCTAAGGTCGACCGGATTCCTTTTAGACAGACACTAATGATGTCTTCCTTAGCATTTGCAATATACCCTTTAATTGGATAGTCTTTTTCCCTACATTTGTCCGAGGTAATTGTAATGGAGGGTAAATTAGGAGATTCTCTTTCTTCTGCAATACCATGTATCCGTTTGTCACTTGAGGAAAGGGGAATTGAAGTATTACTAAAAAAGCTCTAAAGAATTTGGTCTTCCATCATCTTAGCCATGCAAATGATATTAGTAGGCCGAATATTTGTTTCAAAAAGGCTTTTGATTCCTTTCTTGATAGATGCACCAACAGAAAATACTAATTTTCTACGTCTGACTTAGATGTAACTCACTGTTGTAGGTTTGAATTTTAGTATCGTCATCCTTCAACAGATCATTAAACCATTGAATGAAGTCTCCATTTCCGATTGCATCAATTCTTATTGATAACTGTGACCCAAAACCATTGGATGAAAATGCCACTTTTATTGCATCAATTCTTAAGAAATCCCAGAGGAAATTTAATTATATGCTTTGTACAGATTCACTTTAAGGGCTGCCCAAAAATTTTTGTGCTTCTTTCTTCTTCTTAAGAAATGTAGAACCTCTCTTGCCAAGATGATATTTTTTGAAATTTGACGCCTTTTAACAAAGGCACTTTGATACAGAGAAATAACTTTTGCGATGACTCTTTGAAATCTATTTATCAAAACTTTAGAGATTATCTTATAAACTACATTACACAGTCCTATTGGTCGAAATTTCTAAAAGTTTGGGGGTTTTGATTTTTGGAATCAGAAGTATATTGATTTTATTTAATTCCGTAAGCATATGTCCCCTATTAAGAAAAGAATTAACCATCGAAATTATATGTCAGTTTTGATCATAGGCCAAAAGTGTAGGTAGAAAATTGCTAGAAATCAATCTGCTCTAGAAGTTATGGAACCCTCCATTTTGAAGACTGCAGTTTCAATCTCCAACTTAGTGAATGGTTTATTCAGATGATTCAAATGAACTGTGAGCTGAGGGATCTCAACTTTTTGAATGTAGTCTCTTTTCAGTTCTCTTTCTTAAATGACTTTATTCTGAAACAAAATGACAAAGAAGGTATTTCCTTCATGCTTAATTACATCAAGGTCTGTTATCCACTCCTTGTTCTCACTCTTATAACCTAAATTTTGTTTTTAGCTCTTCTATAGTTGACCACCAAGTGTAAGTATTTTGTGTTCCTATCTCCGTGAGTCATCCAAAGTTGTTTCACTCTCTAAGCCTATAGGATTTGTTCACAATCAAGGAACTCTTCTGATTTTCTTCTTGCATTTCTTATGCTCTATTTTCCTCTTTTTCAGTCTAGGCTTGCATGAGGCCCGATTCTTGCTCTAGCATTCTTATCTTATACTAATATTCCCAAATATAGTTGTGTTCCTTTCCTTTAACTTAACCATTGTGAGTTTCAACATTTTGTTTAGTTTCATTGCCACACACCCCACCATATCTTCCAAGCTTGAGTCACTATTTCCTGACATTGAGGGTCCTTTAACCACAATCTCAAACTTAAAGAAGAACTTCTTACTTTGCACAAAACCTTCTGTGTTTAGTAGCAACGGAGAATGGTCAGAAGCCATGATTAGGAGTAATGCTTCCGCTGTGCATGCAAAAAAACTTATCTAATTTCTCTCAGATAGCTTCCTCATTAACCCAGTTTTTTGTCCATGTGAAGTTGTTTCCTTTTGATTGAAATCTCCAAATACTAACCAAGGGTAATTTTGAGTATTAATTCCATGAAGAAAATCCCATATAGTTTTCATATCATGCACTTCTGGGGGGCCATAAATAGTAGTTAGCAACAGATCAACCTTATTTGGTAGCACAATGAATTAATCGAGTTAGAAGAACTCTCTATAATAGAGATTTCCAAGGATTTTTTCTGGCGCAAAGCAATTCCCCCATTCCTGCCTCTTGCATCAACCACTTTCGTGCAATCAAACAGTCCCCAATCAAGGATCTTTATTAGCTTTTGATTAGTACATCAGTTTCTTGAATACATAATATGTTAGGATTATGTTTCCTAAAAAAATCTAACTTAGAAATTGTAGAGGGACAATTTAACCTACTTCAATCCAACTTAAAATTTTCATGGCCACTCAGGAGGTTGTTACTGCTTTGAGTTTCATTAAATAATTTTCAAGGAAAATGATTCTCTGAAATTTTTTACATAATAAAATTCTTAAAGTATGAGAGAGATAAAAAAAATTATTAAAAAAATAAATAAAAGGCTTACATTAAATAAGTTAGAGCTCAAATTTTTTTCTTTCTATCTCTCTCATAGTTCAAAGAATTTTTCATCTCTCTCTTATTTCAAAGGATTCAAATCCAATTTTCAAAAGTATTGGCTAGTTCCTCCTCCAAGTTTTCCATTCCAATTCCTGTTCTTGAGTTAGGCCACCCTTGAGTCTTTTTTTTGGTCATTCTTGTGTGTGGTCATCCTCACTTAAGAAATCAATCACTTAAGAAATCAACCACTACTCTTCTGCTTTTTCTTTTGATGTCCCCTAGAATGCAGATAATTATGGAGCCCTTTTTTTTCCTTCTTGACTACTTTATTTTGAAGATCGCATTCATTGCCAAGCTTGCTGTTGGTTGCTAGGATTTCACTTTTCATAGCTGAAGATTGGATAAGTGCATCGCCTACTCCTATGCAGATTCAATGATCATACCGAAAATTAAAAAAATAAATAAAATCTGCCAAGTTACTGCCTTAGTAATTTTCAATTGACACTATAATCTGTCACTTTTCTGAACATTAAAGATAAAGACAACATATCAAAATCACGCGTTAAACAAATAATAATAATAATAATAATAATCCACCATGTATTTCCCAAGTTTATTCTTTATTGACATTTTTAATTTTATATTGGGCCAGTTACTTAATGGATCATAATGGACGGCCTAATCTAAGAAACAAAAACAGACTGGACTAGCAATGGGCCTTCAATCCCTCATGTACCTATCTCTGCGGCTCAAAATAATAATAATAATAATAATAATAATAATAAAAGATACTCGTAATATTTAATTATTTTTTCTTCTTGTCTAGTTTGACCAACACATAAATTATAAAAGGAAAAATATTAATCAAAGATATAAGATTACTCAATTGGCAAAGCAACTTATGAATGATTCTTAAACCGTGCACCACAATGTTACTTTTAAAATTAAAACTTGAATGGAAGCAGATAATTGTTATTAGTACCTTTTGGACAGCCAATTATTGAATCACCCCGTAATTCCCACGCTATCATGTCCCGTGAGCATTGGTGTCTAGCATGGCTGAATTAGCCATTGGGATTTTGTGATTCTTCATATATCTCAAGGCTTTTGTGATGTCCACGGCAGACATCATTATGTTTTATTAATTAACGTCCTTAAATACTAATTAAAGTATTATTCGATTGGTTGATGAATTATTTAAACATAAAATTTTATTATTTTTATTAAATTTTTACATATTTTAAGTTATTAAATATTTTATGAATTAATTAAGTGAAATTTTAATCAGTATTTTAAAGATACTGATTAACAAAATTTTATAAGAGGTTGTGGATAGTTTATCGAAAGTATGGAAAGAAAGTGAAAGTTGCATCACCGAAAAGAAGGGAATCACAAAATCATAGCCCAACATCGCAATCATAGAGAAAGTTGAACATAGAAAGTGATTGAAGCTATTGCGAAAGTGATAAGGTTAAGCTGTTTACTTGGTGTAGAGCATAGTGTCGTGGCCGCTTGCTGTAAATTCTGTTATGCTTTTAATGGCCAAAGAAAATTCCTAATGTGCTCTTCCTCACTAGAAAAAGCAAGTATTGGATATTTTATTTTCGATAAAAAAGGCTTGCTGCTCATTGGCTACGCCATTGCTAAATCTTGTTGCAAATGGTGATGATTCCATATTCTGTTTACACAAAGACTTCAGAGACTCAGACTTGGGTGCTGCTTCCATGTGTAAGGATTGCCTGGCCCCATGAACAGCAGACCGATCAAATTTAGGACATTTTTGAATCAAGAAGAATGGAATTAAAATTGATTTTAATTTTTAAAATTTTTATTTAAACATAATTTTTTTTAGAATTTGTTTAAATTTAGGATGATAAATAAAAATTTAAAAAGTTACATTTAAATCTAAATAAAAATATGAAAATAACATTTTATTTCCTTTCCCTTTCATTTCTTTTCATTCTCAATTCAAATAAAAATATAGTTACAAAAGAATTATATTTTTCTCAATTTGATTATGCAAAGTTTTATTTTGACCTTTTTGATTATGTAAAATTTTGGCGTTAGGCCATTCCTTTTGGAGCTGTTCTTTGACCACCTCAGCATGACCACTTTTACAAGCAATGTGAATTGGAAGATTGCCTTTTTCGTTGCATTTAAGGGCATTGAGATTGGATTAGTTTGATAGTATACGAACGCCCTCCACATAACCTGTGTATGCTGCATAATGAAGTGCAGTTCCTCCATTTTCATCTCTTAGATTCATCGGCTCTGGTCTTAAATCCACTATCATTTGTAGAAAAGCTATAAGTTGTAGAAAAAAAAATTAATGTAGAGTTGGAATATACGACAGGAGTTTCAAAGAAATTAAGAAAAAGCCTAGGAACTTAGAAAAAAAAGAGTAGTTACCAGGATTGCGTTCCAATATGGCAGCGTGAAGTGGAGAGTTTCAACGGTGCTGTGGAAGAGGCTCGTGTGAGCGGAATGGAGCTTGCAAGAGAAGAGTGAGAATGTTGACATCCCCTGTCTCAACAGCCAAATAGAGTGATGATTTATCTGAGTAGTTCAAAATATGAGCTACAGATCTATCTGCATTTAAAAGCAGAGCAACCCCATCAACATGCCTGCTCAAAACAGCTTCGTGCAAGGCTGTATTCCAATTTCTATTCTCTATTCTTGTTAACGGATTTTTATCCATTAAATCCAACAGATATGTTGGGTTCTGTATAGCATCTTCGAGGAGAATGACCTTAATTACTTCTAGATTCTTTGCTCTGGCAGCAACATGAAGCGGGTGCCACCTTTGATGTTTTCCATGTCAGAAACTCAGGATAGTGATAATCAAGAATTGAACATAATGCTTTTAATTAGTAGAGATGCTTGCAAACACAAGAATTGAACATAATGTTTTTTTGGTAAAAGAAAATTTAAGTGAGAGAAAATCCCCTCACTTTAAGAACGAGTTAAACAACTAACTTGCTGAGAATTCCTGGTGGATTTATATTTTGTCCATTAACAGAAAAATCATCCAAGTTACAAAAATATATATTAATATATAACCACAGAAATACATTAAGTACTGAATGAGCATGAGCTTGATTAAGTAAGAAACACCTTCAAGGTAACCCATGAGTAGTCAATGAAACTTCTTCCTCTTATTCTTCAAACATCATCAAATTCATCTTCTTCTTCTTTTGAATTAGAGTAAGAAAAAAATATATATAATATACCATTTTATAAAGCTCTAAAATGTCCAGCTCAAGTCCATACATACATTTCTTTATTTTTACAATCCACAAAGAAAAAGCCCATATAAAAGAACAAAATGTCAGAATTTGGATTGTATACTATGTAAATACATATTTATAAAAACATTAGGACATGTAGACGCACATGTATTATGGATTAATTATCATATACATATTACTATCATAAAATTTAAGGACCTATAAAGTGATCTAATTTGTTTAATGGTCCTTATAATAAATAATAATGTGTAGGAATTAACTTATATATATTAATATTATGTGAAGAATTCTTGAGGTGAAATTACTAACTTATGATGAGAAAATTAGTAATTTACCAAATAAGACTTAATATAAATAGGTTGTGGTCCCTGACTGAAGTATCCAAAACAAAACATAATATAGACATTGTGGTTTTCTCTCTTGTGATTCTCATCTACCAAAGAGAAAGGAATTGATACTATTAATCAGAAGACCAACTATCTTCACGTCTTCAGTCTATTATGGATTTCGATACGCTTCCATTTTCATCTTTTCATCTTAAACAGTTCTAGGCAATAAAGAATTCCAACACAAATATTTATAACACATCTATATTCCATAACCTCATAAGTATATTATGTAGTGGATGAGCATGAGCTTGAGCTTGAGCTTAAGCTAGAACCTTTGCGGTTGCCATTAGTTTGAGCATCAGCCAGCTTTACAAGCACAAGGAAGTAATAGTAGGAAATCTATCCAAGAATTGGGAAGGTTGATGGCTAGGACAAACAAAAGAGGACATAAAATAAGAGAACAATGAGGATCAGAAGCACAACCATCACCAAAAAGGTAGATGCCAACTAACTAAGTTTGGTCACAACAAGGCACAGAGCTGCCAGAAATGCCAATGATATAGAGCATAGAGTGATACCTAAAAGTGGCATTACGTATTCCAGATCAAGAAGCAATAAATGGAGATCTCCCAGTTGAGCCCAAATGAGAATGATAGTAGTAGTAATGGCACCATACATAGAGATTGTGTTGGAAAAATGAACAACTGAAACATGTGGTGATTTAGCATCACAACCTTCCCTTGTTTTACGTTTCCTGGCATGGTAAACCCAACATCAAAAGATGCTGTTATTATAAGAGTTGAAACCACTGTCAAAGTATCCACTCTCTCTTTAGATATTGAGGGATGGTAGGCTTTTTTGTCTCAGGAGGGACCTTCACTGAGTTTCGCGTTGCATCAGCATAGTGCAATGTACTCCAAGTAAGTTGCTGCACATTTTGATTTATTTATTTTTATTAGATAAAATCATCATATGTATGTGTGTGTGTGTGTGCGTGTGTGTGTAGGTCTAAAGTAATATTATATATACATGCCTGGGGAAGAGATGGATTATGGTGATGAGTTTGGTTAGAAATGTCTAGAGCTATTTGGCATTGTTGATTAAGCAAAGTGAGATTGACTTTCTTACCCAAAGTTAAGGTAAGCATAATTTTTGGATACTAGTTATGGGTGGCTATGTGCAAGGGAGTATCCCCTTTCTTATCCTTTTGATTTATCATCTTCTCAAGTTTAGTATGTTGGAGGATGTACTTTACCATCTTATATTTTCCACTTGCAGCAACAATATGAAGAAAATTTCGTCCTTTCTTGTCAAGCATCCCTATAGGATTTGGACATCATTTTAGCAACTTATCAACTACTTTAACATAACCTCTGTCAACTGCTAAATGAATTGGGAAGAAGCTATTATTGTCGCATTCCATAGTGCAAGAAGCACATTTCTTTATTAAGTAAGAAACACCTTCAAGGTAACCCTCATATGCTGCATAATGAAGAGGAAACCTTCCTTTTTAATCCTTTAAGTATACCCATTTAGGTTTCTTGCTCAGTATGACTTTCAGCATATCTACCAAATATACCAAAGACTCCTATCTTCAATTGATAAAATTCAACAAAAATGAAATTTTGAATTAGCCCAATCATATAATTTCTCTGACTTATTAGAGGAAAGTGAAATTAGATTTCAGTGATATGAAAAAGAATTTAAGAAAGGTGTCAACAACACTAATTACCTTCATCCCTATTGATAATGGGTGGAAGAAGGGTGATTTTCCTTGAGGCTCCATCTCAAATAGGACACAGATTTCCATAAATCGATTAACTACCTTGCGCCCACCTTCAATGGCTAGGTACAACATTGATTTCTCTTCATTGTTTAATGCAAATAGTACTAACTGATAAAGGGCTCCCTTAAATTAAGCCTCAAATTGTGCATTGCCTACAATCAATAGGAAAATAAGCATTCAACAACATTTGGATAGTAGAGGCATGCCCTGTTCTTGCAGCTACATGCAATACTGTATCATAGTTGGAGTTTGTGGTGATGAAAAGGCATGGAGCATCTTTAGGTACCTTCCCTACTATCCCATTATTTCCATAGCTAGATGCTAAGTATAGGACGATGTTGCCCAAAGGGCTTTGTTGCTTATAAATGGCAATCTCATGGTTAGAGAGGCCCTTGCCCATATAAAATTAATTATATTTTATAAAATTTAAATATATAATCAATATAAAATTTTAACAAGTTTAACCTTACAAAATTATCAAATTAATAATTTATATATTTATATTAAAGTTAAACTATTTTATGGATGAAATTGAAATAAATAACATAATATATATATATATATCAATAGAATAAACTACATATATGTATTTATAATATTTAAATAATTTATATAGAATAGGTCTGAGTACGTGTTAGGTACCACCCTCTTCAAATTCGAACCCAAATGTTCTTCCTCAATATATAGACCTGAAATTAATGAAAAAATTTTATGGGTAGTCATAGAGTATAGGTATTTTAATCATATCTACTTAAAAAAACTACAGTTATCTAAGTTTGATGTTTAAAATATTATAATATGTAAAATAACATGATAAAAATTATAGTATAACCAACATGTCTGAAATCACTAAGCAAAAAGAGATATAAAAAGAGAAAGAAAAAGAAAAATGGAGTAATAGAAAAAAATTAGAAAACCTTTAAAGCCGAGTTGAGGCATAGTCCTGCTGGCATGCCTTAGCTGAAAGCCTTCAAGATGTCGAGCCAGAGCTTTGCTATCAAAGATTCAAGAGTCAAGTTGTAGAATGCACATGGCTACTTTCAATGATGTGAAGAGCATGAGAGGAAAGTGAGAGCTAGATTTCAATGATGTGAAGAAGAAATTTAGAAACATGCCAAAAACTATAATTACCTTCATCCATGTAGATGATGAGCAGAAGAAGGAGTGATTTTCCTCTAACCACTTCTAATGTTTAAATGTATAATGCTTTTAATTAGTAGAGATGCTTGCAAACACAAGAATTGAACATAATTATTTTTTGGTAAAAGAAAATTTAAGTGAGAGAAAATCTCCGCAGTTTAAGAACAAGTTAAACAATTAACCTTGCTGAGAATTCCTAGTCGATTTACACATCGTCCATTAACAGGAAAATCATCCAAGATACAAAAAAATATATTAATACATAACCACATAACTATATTAAGTACTGGATGAGCTTGAGCTTGATTAAGTAAGAGACACCTTCAAGGTAACCTATGAATAGTCAAAGAAACTTCTTCTTCTTCTTCAAACACCATCAATTCATCATCTTCTTCTTTGTCAAACCTAAACAATTCATAATCTTCAAATTCATCTTCTTCTTCTTCTGAAATAAAGTAAGAAAAAAATAACAAATATAATATACCATTTTATAAAGCTTTAAAATGTCCAGCTCAAGTCCATACATACATTTCTTTATTTTCACAATCCATAAAGAAAAAGCTCATATAAAAGAACAAACATTTAGACCACATTTATATTCCATAACCTGATAAATATATTAAGTAGTGGATGAGCTTGAGCTTGAGCTATAACCTTTTTGATTGCCATCAGTTTCAGCATTAGCCAACTTTACAAGCACAAGGAAGTAATAGTAGGAAATCCATCGGAGAATTGGGAAGGTTGATGACGAGGACAAACAAAGAAGGATGTATAATAAAAGAACCATGAAGATCAGAAGCACACCCATCACCAAAAAGGTAGATGCTAACCAACTAAGTTTAGTCACAACAAGGTACACACCTGCCAAAAATGCCAAAGACAGAGAACCAAGAGTGATACCCAAAAGTGGCATCGCGTATTTCAGAGCAAGAAGCGATAAATGAAGATCTCCCAGTCGAGCCCAAATGAGAATGATAGTAGTACCAATGGCCCCATATGTAGAGATTGTTATGGTAAATATGAACAATTGAAACATGTGGTGATTTAGCATCACGACCTTCCCTTGTTCTATGCTACCTGGCACAGTAAACCCAGCAGCAAACGACACTGTTATTATAAGAGTTGAAACCACTATTAGAGTGTCTACTCTATCTTTATATAGTGAGGGATGGTAGGCTTTTCTATCACGGGGAGGGACCTTCACTGAGTTTTGTGGTGCACCAACATAGTTCAATGCACTCCATGTAAGTTGCTGCATATTGTAATTTATTTGTTTTATTGGATAAAATTGTCATATTATATATATAAATATATAAATTTATATATATGTATGCAAGCAGTATTATATATACATGCCTGGGGAAGAGATGGATTATGGTGATGAGTTTGGTCAGCAATGTCTAGAGCTGTTTGGCGTTGTTCATTAAGCAAAGTGAGATTGACTCTCTTGTCCAACGTTAAGCCAAGCACAATTTTTGGATACCAGTTACGGGTGGCTATGTGCAAGGGAGTATTCCCATTCTTATCCTTTTGATTTATCATCTTCTCAAGTTTAGGATGTTGGAGGATGTACTTTACCACCTTATATTTTCCACTTGCAGCAACAATGTGGAGAAAATTTCATCCTTTCTTGTCAAACATCTCTGTGGGATCTAGACACCATTTTAGCAACTCATCAACTACTTCAACATAACCTCCAACAGTTGCTAAATGAATTGGGAAGAAGTTATTATTGTCGCATTCCATAATGCAAGAAGCACATTTCTTTATTAAGTAAGAAACACCTTTAAGGTAATCCTCATATGCCGCATAATGAAGAGGAAACCTTCCTTTTTCATCCTTTAAGTTTACCCATTTAGGTTTCTTGCTCAGTATGATTTCTAGCGTATCTGCTAAATATACCAAAGACTCCTATCTTCAATTGATAAAATTCAACAAAAATTAAAATTTGAATAAGCCCAATCATATGATTTCTCTGACTTTTAGAGGAAAGTAAAACTAGATTTCAGTGATATGAAAAAGAAATTAAGAAAGGTGTCAACAACACAATTACCTTCATCCCTATTGATAATGGGCGGAAGAAGGGGTGATTTTTATAACACCCCCAATTTCAAAGCCATATTTAAAATATTATTTATTGAAAAATCCTTCACTTAAGAAACTGGCGTGTTATATACACTTCTATCCTTTATTTCTTACCTGAGTTCTTTAAATATCCATTTATAGTATACATTTCATTAGGTTCGGATCCTTACTCAGGTATCATATCAATTATCAATACAGCGGAAGTCTAATAATCATACACCATAATCCATAAAAATTCAGGATAAATTTAAACTTTTTCCTTTACATACATTTACATCCAGTTCAACGTGACAACGTTGTTACATATACTGCAGGATATATGTAGTTTTCTTGCTTTCATATGGTAAGGAGGCAACAAACCTGCCACTCATACCCTTTTTAACTATTTTTCATAAACTGATATGTATGCCTTACATATCCATATACTTATATGTATTTCTAGCATAATATATATCATTCCATTTCTTGGGATGGGTAGCTAATCCTTCTGTCTTGTAGTACCATAATGATCCTAGTCATCCGATACATACCAGAAAATAATGAGAAAATAATTTCTCAAGAGCTACGCATTCCACATTTCATTTCGAGCTATGGTATGTACCACCGTATGGGTACGGAAAACAATTTACATTCCTTATTCTTAAATTCCATCATTTCTAGGAAATGCTATAAATAAACGATCATTTGTATAGGATGAAGTTTATGAGGTATATCAATAATATATCAGTTATAAAATAAAACAAGATATCAATTTCAGTCACAATCATAGTTCACCATATACCCGTTTAGTACCATAATCAGGAAAGTACATTCATTAAATTTCCATTCACCATAGATAATTTAGGAGAAACAACATTTACCATTCATGGAAAAGCGCATTATTTATAAGGAAAATAAACATTCACATTTGGCTAAAAGCCATATTTTCAATTGAGAGACACAAGAGTATCGGAGTATAAATTACTCCACATACTACGGCGTGCATGAATGAGATAGCCGCTACTATCAAGTGTGTGACAATTACGCCTTTGGTACATCTGGCGTCCCTCGGTGGATCAAGTACCCATTCGCGTCATTGATCATGTCATAAAGACAGATCTAAGTGGGAAATTTCTCCCAGGAGTTCACCAAACTAAGCTCATGGAATCTTGTTATTCACAGATCATCTTCTCCCCGCTTTATGGGCGGTTCATGATGCCATAGATCACCACAACCTACATTATAGATCATTTCCCAGTATGCTATTTTGTATATATGTCAACTAGGATGATTAGGCTTAATCCCATAATTTTGCCAAATTCTAAGTAAATGTCCCCTGTTCAATTGGCCATCTAGGTTACACTAACTTAGAATTCACAATCATCACAGCGTTTTCGAAATTCTTTCATTCCGAGCGGATGTTTCACCATCCAAATTTATGATACAACCGTGGAATGTCCAACGGCCGTCCCATACCGACAATTGGTCACTCGGTTATAAGCCTATCTATCCTAGAACATATATTGGAATTACTTCCTTTATGTTTCTCTTTATTGAACATTCAAATATTTTCCTTCCATTCAATGTTTTCCAATACCATGCTATGTTTTTCCTTATCTATGTCATAAATCAATCCTTTTCTTTCCTCATTCATGATGATACTATCATTCTCACTTTCTAAAAAGAAAACCTTTAAATCTCAATAACAATTCCATTCATGAATTTGTATAAAAAGGAAGGTTCATTCTTGGTCAAGAGAAATCCTTAAGAAATTTAAGATTTTCATACTTAACAATTTCTATTTGTCACTCTTGCCATATAATAAGCAAAATAAATTTACTTTTCCTTCCCATTTACACTAAATTCCCTTTTTCACATTTTATTGCATTTAAAGGGTTTCAAAGTTGAACCTTTTCCATTTCCTACTTATTATTCCATTTTCTCCCTTTCTCACCTAATTATACATACCCAAGGTGTGTATAATCATTGTCTCCCCACACTTAAACATGCACACAAATTGCTAGAATTGCCAAGATTGCACAAAATATTCATTAAAATTTAATTGCAACGTCATATTATTTCCTTTGTATACTTTGACCAATTTCATTACATTTTTGTACAAGATTTTCCATAAATATTTCTATGTCCTAAAATTGGTCAAGTAGGCTACATGAAATTTAATGGGATCATTTTGCATAAAAATAATTGCCAATTAATCTTGTTTCAACCAAGACACACACATAGAAATTTTAGCACACTTTCTTCACCAAAAACATGTATACTCTTGGTCAAGGTGGGATTTTTAGGCAAAATTGGGCATTTCAACCAATTGACAATTATTCTACCCTCCATTGGCCATAACTTGAATTACCAATAAGCTAATTTAAAATTTTTCAAACAATTTTCAAAATATCATTTTGCTAGCCATGGCCTAAAGAGGCATTTTGTGCAAAAATCATCATTTTTCATATAATCATTTCTTTAATCCCATTTTCATCATCTATAAACCATCAATCACCATCTATCCATAACAATCAAGGCAAAACAAACAATTTGGCATGACATTCATGAATTTGGGGTTTTAGGGCAAATGAAACAAAATTGGGAAATGAACATAAACACTTTCATAATTGAAATTAACCATCACAAACAACTCCATACTACTTTCTAAGCATTAATCCATAGAAATTTCGAGAATTTAAGAATGTAAACTTAAAAACATCACTATTCATGTACTGTTCATTCAGCCATGAAAATCTCAAAAGCTTGGAAAAATTCATTAAAACATGAAATAAGTGATGAAAGAATGCTAAGCTACCTTGATTTGCAATTTTTGGTGGATAAACCTTGAAGTTTCCTTGCTTTTTCTCCCTTTTCTCCCTTATGAAGCCTATGTTATTTCTCCCTTCCAAAAACCTTCACGTCGTCTTTGTTAAGGAGGAGAAAAAGAAGTAGTGTAACTTATTTAAATTGGCTAATATGACCATTTTGCCCTTGGTGACAAAATGACCAAAATACCCTTCACTTTTTCCTTCTTAAAACCTTGACATGTAAGGGTATTTTAAAAATTTTAAAGTGTTTCTTTAGGTAAAATTTTCCTTATGTCTTTGTGATGAAATTACCTTTTTACTCTTGGTGTCAAAATTACCATTTTGCCCTTCATGGTAAAATGACCATTTTACCCCTCTTACGTGCCGGACCAATTTTTTTTTTTTTTTTTTTTGAAAAATTTTAGAAAAATATTCTAGAGGCAAAATCATAATTTTCCAGATAAAAATTAGCCATTTTATCTGATAAATAAATATTTTATTCTTATTTTCAGATAAAATTTTTGTTGTTCTCTAAATATTTTTCTGGTAGCATTCATGACATTGGCACCATTTTCAAACCTCATAACTGTGTGCCATAAATGTACCTCAATTTGCGTGCTTACTATCAGGATATTTTGTGAAACAAATTTCCTTTCATTTTAGTCCCTAATCATTTCCTTTCAGTTTAGTCCTTACTTTGTTTAAGGTAATACAAAATAATTTTTGGACTATTTCCAATGCATAAAAATATTTAGTCTAGGATTCTAAGACATACCTGATATCATAGAATTGAGGATATTACAATTTTCCTCGAGGCTCCATCTTAAATAGGACATAGATTTCCATCAATCAATTAACTACTTACTTGCACCCACCTTCAATGGCTAGGTACAACACTGATTTCTCTTCATTGTTTAATGCAAATAGTACTAACTGATAAAGGGTTGCCTTAAATTGAGCCTCAAATTGTACATTGCCTACAATGAAAGGGGCTTTAAAAGCTAAGAAAATAATGGACGTATTATGGGAATTGACCATGAAGGCCTCATGGAATAACAAAATCAGCGACAACATGACCACCAAATCCAAAACAGATTTGTCCATTGAAAATTTATGATAATTATAATTTATACCACATGTAGCAATAGGAAAATAAGCATTCAACAACATTTGGATAGTAGAGGCATGTCCTGTTCTTGCAACTACATGCAATGCTATATCGTAGTTGGAGTTTGTGGTGATGAAAAGGCATGGAGCATTTTTAGCTACTTTCCCTACTATCTCATCATTTTCATAGCTAGATGCTAAGCGTAGGACGGTGTTACCCAGAGGGCTTCATTGCTTATAAATGGCAATCTCATGGTCAGAGAAGCCCTTGTCCATATAAAATTAATTATATTTTATAAACTTTAAATAAATAATCAATATGAAATTTTAACAAGTTTAACCTTACAAAATTATCAAATTAATAATTTATATATTTATATTAAAGTAAAACTATTTTATGGATAAAATTGAAATAAATAACATAATATATATATTTCAATAGAATAAATTAAATATATGTATTTATAATATTTAAATAATTTATATAGAATAGGTCTGAGTGCGTGTTGGGTATTATCCTCTCCAAATTTGAACCCAGACGTGATTCCTCAATATATGGACCTAAACTTGGGTAGTCACAAAATATAGATTCATAAAAAGGCACGCAAGTTACATTAATTATATTATGCAAACTTCAAATATATAATTAAATATAATAATTTATATATTTATATTAAAGTTAAACTATTTTATGGATGAAATTAAAATAAATAATATATATATATATCAATAGAATAAACTAAATATATGTATTTATAATATTTAAATAATTTATATAGAATAGGTTTGAGTGCATGTTGTGTACCATCATCTTCAAATTCAAACCCAGAAGCTCTTCCTTAATATATGGACCTGAACTTAATGAAGAAATTTTATGGGTAGTCATAGAGTATAAGTATTTTAATCATATCTACTTAAAAGAACTACGATTATCTAAGTTTGATGTTTAAAATATTATAACATGTGAAATAACATGATAAAAATTATAGTATAACCAACATGTCTGAAATCACTAAGCAAAAAGAGATATAAAAAGGGAAAGAAAAAGAAAAAGGGAGTAATAGAAAAAACGAGAAAACCTTTAAAGCTGAGCTGGGGCGTAGTTCTGCTGGTGTGCCATAGCTACAAGCATTCAAGATGCTGAGCCAGAGCTTTGCTATCAAAGATTGAGAATGCACATGGATGCTTTCAATGATGTGAAGAGTATGAGAGGAAAGTGAGAGCTAGATTTCAATGATGTGAAGAAGAAATTAAGAAACGTGCCAACAACTATAATTACCTTCATCCATGTAGATGATGGGCAGAAGAAGGAGTTATTTTCCTTTAACCACTTCTAATTTTTAAATGCATAATGCTTTTAATTAGTAGAGATGCTTGCAAACACAAGAATTGAACATCATTTTTTTTGGTAAAAGAAAATTTAAGTGAGAGAAAATCTCCTCAATTTAAGAACAAGTTAAACAACTAACCTTGCTAAGAATTCCTAGTAGATTTACGTATCATCCATTAACAAGAAAATCATCCAAGTTACAAAAATATATATTAATACATAACCACAAAAATATATTAAGTACTGGATGAGCTTGAGGTTGATTAAGTAAGAAACACCTTCAAGGTAACCCATGAGTAGTCAATGAAACTTCTTCTTCCTCCTCCTCCTCTTCTTCTTCTTCTTTAAAAACTATCAATTCATCATATCAAATTCATCTTCTTCCTCTTCTTCAATCCTAATCAATTCATCATCTTCAAATTCATATTCTTCTTCTTCTGAATTAGAGTAAGAAAAAAATAACAATATATAATATACCATTTTATAAAGCTCTAAAATGTCTAGCTCAACTCCATACATGCATTTCTTTATTTTCACAATCCACAAAGAAAAAGCCCATATAAAAGAACAAACATTTAGAACACATCCATATTCCATAAGCTCATAAATATATTAAGTAGTGGATGAGCTTGAGCTTGAGCTATAACCTTTATGGTTGCCATCAGTTTCAGCATTAGCCAACTTTACAAGCACAAGGAAGTAATAGTAGGAAATGCATCGGAGAATTGGGAAGGTTAATGATGAGGACAAACAAAGGAGGACGTGATTCTTGCTCTAGCATTCTTGTGCTAAAGATTCCCAAATATAGTTGTGTTCCTTTCCTTTAACTTAACCATTGTCAGTTTCAACTTTTGGTTTAATTTCATTGCCACACACCCCACCATATCTTCCAAGCTTGAGTCACTATTTCCTGACATTGAGGCTCCTTTAACTACAATATCAAAGTTAAAGAACTTCTTACTTTGCATAAAACCTTCTATGTTTAGTAGCAACGAAGAATCTTCAGAAGCCATGATTAGGAGTAATGCTTCTACTGTGCATCTTAGAAATTGATTCAGTCAATTTTGTATTGCAAAGAAACTTATCTAATTTCTCTCAGATAGCTTCCTCATTAACCTAGTTTTTTGTCCATGTGAAGTTGTTTCCTCGTGATTGAAATCTCCAAATATTAACCAAGGGTAATTTTGAGTATTAATTCCATGGAGAAAATCCCATATAGTTTTCATATCATGTACTTTTCGGGGGCCATAAATAATAGTTAGCAATAGATCAACCTTATTTGGTAGCACAATGAATCTAGTTAGAAGATCTCTTTATAATAGAGATTTGTAAGGATTTTTTTTTTTAGCACAAAGCAATTCCCCTATTCTTGCCTCTTGCTTCAACCACTTTCGTGCAATCAAACAGTTCCCAATCAAGGATCTTTATTAGCTTTTGATTAGTACATCAATTTCTTGAATATATAATATGTTAGGATTATATTTCTTAAAAAATTATTTTAACTTAGAAATTGTAGAGGGACAACTTAACCTTCTACAATTCAACTTGTAATTTTCATGACTACTTACGAGGTTGTTACGAGATAACTGCTTTGAATTTCATTAAACAATTTTTTTAAAAAAATAATCATCTAAAATTTTTTATATAATGAAATTCTTAAAGTATGAAATAGATAAAAAAATTATTTTAAAAAATAAATAAAAAATTTATATTAAATAAATTAGAGCTCATATTTTTTTTCTTTTTATCTCTCTTTTACTTAAAGAACTTTTCATATCTCTCCTATTTCAGAGGTTCAAATCCAATTTTCAAAAGTATTGACTAGTTCCTCCTCCGCATTTTCCAATCCAATTCCTGTTCTTGAGTTAAGCCACCCTTGATTCTTTTTTTTGTCATTCTTATGTGTGGTCATCCTTACTTAAGAAATCAGCCACTACTCTTCTCCTTTTTCTTTTGATGTCCCCCAGAATGTCGATAATTATGGAGCTTTTTTTTTTTTTCCTTGACTACTTTATCTTGAAGATCGCATTCATTGCCAAGCTTGCTGTTGGTTGCTAGGATTCCACTTCCCATAGCTGAAGATTGGATAAGTGCATTGCCTACTCCTATGCAGATTCAATGATCATACCGAAAATCAGAAAAATAAATAAAATCTGCCAAGTTGCTGCCTTAGTAATTTCCAATTGACACTATAATCTGTCACTTTTCTGAACATTAAAGATAAAGACAACATATCAAAATCACGCGTTAAACAAATAATAATAATAATAATAATAATAATAATAATAATAATAATAATCCACCATGTATTTCCCAAGTTTATTCTTTATTGACATTTTTAATTTCAATAATAATAATAATAATAATAATAATAATAATAATAATAATAATCCACCATGTATTTCCCAAGTTTATTCTTTATTGACATTTTTAATTTCAATAATAATAATAATAATAATAATCCACCATGTATTTCCCAAGTTTATTCTTTATTGACATTTTTAATTTCATATTGGGCCAGTTACTTAATGGATCATAATGGACGGCCTAATCTAAGAAACAAAAACAGACTGGACTAGCAATGGGCCTTCAATCCCTCATGTACCTATCTCTGCGGCTCAAAATAATAATAATAATAATAATAATAATAATAATAATAAAAGATACTCGTAATATTTAATTATTTTTTCTTCTTGTCTAGTTTGACCAACACATAAATTATAAAAGGAAAAATATTAATCAAAGATATAAGATTAGTCAATTGGCAAAGCAACTTATGAATGATTCTTAAACCGTGCACCACAATGTTACTTTTAAAATTAAAACTTGAATGGAAGCAGATAATTGTTATTAGTACCTTTTGGACAGCCAATTATTGAATCACCCCGTAATTCCCACGCTATCATGTCCCGTGAGCATTGGTGTCTAGCATGGCTGAATTAGCCATTGGGATTTTGTGATTCTTCATATATCTCAAGGCTTTTGTGATGTCCACGGCAGACATCATTATGTTTTATTGATTAACGTCCTTAAATACTAATTAAAGTATTATTTGATTGGTTGATGAATTATTTAAACATAAAAAATTATTATTTTTATTAAATTTTTACATATTTTAAATTATTAAATATTTTATGAATTAATTAAGTGAAATTTTAATCAGTATTTTAAAGATACTGATTAACAAAATTTTGTAAGAGGTTGTGGATAGTTTATCGAAAGTATGGAAAGAAAGTGAAAGTTGCATCACCGAAAAGAAGGGAATCACAAAATGATAGCCCAACATCGCAGTCATGGAGAAAGTTGAACATAGAAAGTGATTGAAGCGTGGAAACATCAATTTTGGGTGCCTTCACACTCTGAGTTATTGCGAATGTGATAAGGTCAAGCTGTTTACTTGGTGTAGAGCATAGTGTCGTGGCTGCTTGTTCTAAATACTGTTATGCTTTTAATGGCCAAAGAAAATTCCTAATGTGCTCTTCCTCACTAGAAAAAGCAAGTGTTGGATATTTTATTTTCGATAAAAAAAAAGGCTTGCAACTCTTTGGCTACGCCATTGCTAAATCTTGTTGCAAATGGTGATGATTCCATATTCTGTTTACACAAAAACTTCAGAGACTCAGACTTGGGCGGTGCTTCCATGTATAAGGATTGCCTGGCCCCATGAACAGCAGACCGATCAAATTCAGGATATTTTTGAATCCAGAGGAATGGAATTAAAATTGATTTTAATTTTTTTAATTTTTATTTACACAATTTTTTCTTAGAATGTGTTTCAATTTAGGATGATAAATAAAAGTTAAAAAAAGTTACATTTAAATCTAAATAAAAATATTAAAATAAAATTTTATTTCCTTTCCCTTTCATTTCTTTTGATTCTCCTCAATTCAATAGAATTATATTTTTCTCAGAGTTTTATTTTTGAGATTTTCTTCAAATACGCTTAATTTAATCTTTAAGAGATTAAAATATTCAATTATGTCTTTCAAACAATTTAATCATGATACTAATTACATAAATATCTAAAAAAATTACAACAACTAATAAATGTAACTAGCTTATAAATTAAATTATTTGAGAAACTTTTTCAAATAACAAAATTAAAATATAGTATATTTTTTAAAAATTAAAATAAGATTTACTTTGTAGCTGTTGAATTTCCATCTAATACAACACAACGAAGCCAACAAAAAATATCACCCACTTGGCCACTTGTTTGATGGTCAGTTCCAGTCCTGAAACACTAGAGCACATGACACACGAGTGGTGGACCACATGTATAGACACAAAAAGAACCATACCATCATAAAATAAATAAGCACTCTCTCTCGCTCAACTTGGAAACAATTTGTCATACCTTCAAAATCAACAAGGCCAAAATGATAGTGAGATTATATAGAATTAAAATACAATTACAAGCAAGAAAACAAACACAAACTCCAATTTTAAATTCTCTCTTGTATCCCGCAATTTTACAATTTCTCTCTTCTCATTCTAATAATTTCTGGACGAAGTATACAGCAACAACGAGAAAAAAAAAGTTGAAATCTTTCCCATAGAAAATTCCTCTAGACAACTCCAGAGACCCAACAGACCAAGAGGGAGAAAAGAATCAAATAAAGGGGAAACAGACGAGCCACAAGCTCTGGATTCATCTGTGTGCAGTGACCAACGTTTCAATGAATCGCAAACCGTCAAATCTCGGCGCGAATTTGTTCGACGAAGGTGGCCTCACCGATGATGATTCCTCATGGACCCTTTGGCCCAAACCATCCTGCGAAACAAAACTTGCACATTAATTTCACACAAGTAAATCAAACAAGAGATGCCCGAGAAATTGTTAGAAAAGGGGAAAATCGACAACTGAAATCTCAGATCCCCATTTTTTGGATACTCAATCTCATTCAAGCAGGGTAAAACACCCAAGAAATTGAAAATCCCTTGGATTCTTCCCACCAGAAACTGAATCGGAGGCGGAATAGAGTGGGAGGTACCTGATGAGAAATCTGCACAGACGGAGAAACGGAGACGGCAGTGGCCGAAGCGGCGGCGACAGAGGCTGCAAAAACGCCGGATAACTTCATTGCTACTCCAAGAGTCATTGCGATTCCAAGACTATGGGTTGTCTAGATACTTTTCTATGATTTTCTCGCAGGAAAAATCGGAGAGAAAAAGAGAGAGAGAGAGAGAGAGAGAATTTTTCTTTGGAGTACGTTGTGAAATTAGAGAGGAAAGGTTTGGCGGCATATATATATATATATAGGGCTCTTCAGAATTCGTGGCTCGCGATTGCGATAATAACTGAAGACGCGGCTACTGTCCCTTGTTAATAGCCTAAAAAATTCTATCCCTTGTTTTTCTCCTTTACAATTACCACTTTGCCCCTCTCAGCAATACTTTTGAATGAATGCGGGTGTAAATACCAGAAAATTTTAAAAATAACCTAATGGTCAAAGTTTTCAGATATACTTGATAATTGAATTTGATTATCAAATTTGTTTAATTTAAATCTTACATGTTACGCGCGAGTTGTAATTTGCAATTATTTTAAGAAAAATGAGAAAAGACTGCGTCATCGCATACATAACTTTATATATATATATATATATATTTCTGTTTGAATTGGTTAAAGAATTCTGATATTATAACACGGTTTGAATATTGTTACTGATAATTCAAATATCAAATGAAAATGTTTAACCAGAATAAATTAATTTTAAATATTTATTTTGAGATATTTAGTTATTTATTTGTTATGTAAGATAACATTTTAACTATTTAGTTTACACTCCCACTGTCGAAATTCTACATTATATCTATTATATAATAGTCAACAAAGATGGGGAAAAAATGTAGCCATGATAGGATAGTGGAGACAAAGGCAAAATTGAATGAAAAGAGAGGCTAATTCTGTAATTGCACAGGTGACTTGGGAGTCAAGCCTGAATGTGATTGGTCCTGAACGTTGGGAACCAGTGAGAGAGTGAAGCGCGGGTGGTAGAGTTCAAACCAACCACACCAAGCTGGAGGGGTGGGATCCACTCATCACATTTACCATTTTACCCTCAACCATGTTAAAGCATAGATCTTTTAATTATCTCTTTCGGCTACTATTTAATACAATTTAGCTATTACAAGTAACCAGCATCATTTTGAAATTGACATTCTAATCCAAATTGGATTTGATGACCTTAGGCTTTAGGTTTATGTTACAAATTTTAACTTCACCACACCTGCTGGAGCATGACTTTATTTTATTGATTTTGAATTATTTGTATTTAAAAAATAAAATAATTTTTTATATTTAGAGAAAAAAATTTTACTAATTGAGATTAATTTTAAATAGATTAGAGGCTAAATATTTTTTTATTTTTTTAAATACAAAAAAATGTATTATTTTTCGTACGTATAAGATGAAACCCAATTTTGTCCTGCATGCCTCAACTAACCCTACAAAAAAGGGAAGCTACACCAATTAGTGAATGATGATATAAGAATGAGAATGTTGACTCTCCTTAATTATTGCTATATCAAGAAATAATTAAAAAGGCCAATTTGTTTGAATTTGTTGTCTTACTGGGAGCAATCGATGCTATCAGAAATAGGGAAACTGAGATGGGTATTGCACAAGATGGGGAGGTCATTCACTCTGGAGGACACCAAAGAAGGTGTCTGGCCCTTAACCATCACCTGAATGCACCAGCAAATGTGCTTGGGACCTGTCCTGTGACTTGCTAATATGTTGAGTTTATTTATGTGGTTGCAGCATCTTCTTGAGGGCTTCTCATAATTTGGAGACTCCATCAGAAATCCCAAGCAATATGTGAAGTATTCAAATATACGCTCACAAGCTGAACCTGATGCATATCTGCGCATTAATCCCATTCCTGAATCTGAATTTGAATCTGATGCCTCACACTCTCCTAAGTCTAATCCACCAACCAGAAGCAATGCTAGTATTAAGAGTCCCTCAATACGAGGCATTGTTGATGGTTCTGAGTGTAGCTTAGATTAGAAAGAGGTTACTGCTTAGATTGGTTTTTATAATTAGATTTAGAGCAGTTAATTGCATGCCATATTCATGTTCCTTAAAGCCCTCAAAACTGTTGCGGAATATACACTTTCCCTCCAAGCAAACTTGCTTGTTACGTCTGCAATATATTTCATAACCAAACAAAAAGGCGTCTCGATGCTCTACAATTAAAAATTAGTATATTTATCTGTAATAAAAAAAAAATCACTAATCTATTCAAAATAAATTTTTATAAATATAATTTTTTTTTATCTGCGGCAGAGAGATCAACAAAAATATTGTTACTCGTATTATATGCTTACTAGCATAACCTATTTTTATTTATCATTATTTTTTAATCATAAATAAATGAAAAAGAGGATGAACGAGATATAGATAAACCATGAGTTCTTTTTGTCATTACTTTCCCAATAATTTGAATCCAAAGAATACCCCATCATAAATTTAGCATTCATTCTCTCACTTACCTTTGACATCCATTACTAATAATTGAACGTGAAAGGAGGGTGCGATTGATTGCTATTCATATATATATATATATATATATATATATATATACGATTGATTGCAGGGTTGGTGACGGTATCAAATTGAAAATATTGTTTTTATAACATAAATGTACACATGGAAAATAATTTTTTTTTCCGCGTAGATGTTCACACTGCACAATTAATGAGTTGAAGAAAGCGTGGATGACCTTAGACTTCTGGAATTTTAGGGATATTATCCGTAGAAATGTTTATTTATGGGTTCAGAGCACGAACTAAAAATTATCTAATTGGTTAATAAAATATTTAATAATTTAATTACCAAGACCCTTTATTTATTGCCCCATAGTAACTTTATAATGTCTAAGAAGTGCTAAAATGTTTACAATAATTTTAACTTGGCAACCAAAAGGAAGAGAATTATTCTTTATACTTCACCTGATTCACGATGTTCAAAAAATAAAACAAAACTTCACATGATTCAGATAAACATTAAGTTAGAAATAAATAAGATGCAAGCAAGATATATATCGTGCAGTGAGAAGGGTTTATGTTTTTAAAAATATATCCTCACATAAAGGGATTTAAAATTAGGAGCATTATAAATTGCCATGAGTAGTTGATTGGTAATGCATGGGACTTCTTGATGATATCATGATTTGTGACAGAGAGGACAATATGACCAGTTCTGATGAAACTGGACCCAGTATACGATCCATCATTCATTGTCTATAACTGTATGATGTGAGAAAGGAAGTGCTACATAAACACGAGGAAGTCAAATGATGTAAGCTGCAGAACACAGGCGATTTTTTTTGGCCAAATGTAAAACACAGATGATTAAAGAACAAAAGAGGGAAGAAACAACGAAAGAAAACCAAATTGGTACAGCTGTCCCAAGCAGTAACATTACCTCGGCAAAATACATATAAAGTTACCAAGCATATTGTTATTTAATTGATTTTCTTTTGTAATATCTAATTAATTTTTAATCAAGAGTAGATCACATTGTGTTGGGCTAAAGCATACATTGAAAGATCAATTTCACTGCAAATGATTAGGAAGTTGTTGGGCTAAAGCCTAAAGGAGGATTGTACAGTTATCCAGTAAGTGTGATCTAAGTGTTGAAGTTTGAAGATCTACGTCGACAATTTGCTTGCTCAACCTCTTACAAGAAGTGTGATCAGAACCAAGCACAGGGTTAAAGAAAATGTGGACTGCAATCTCATTGCCAAAGGGTAAGTTTAGCTCACTCCCTAACTTTGAGGTTGCTTCTAGCAGATTTTACCACCCAATTATCTCAACAGTCACAGAGTCCACCTAATCTTAAACAGACCAAGCACAGAAGTGCATGGTCAAATATGTGCAGTAATGAAAAATTTTAGATAGTGCGAGTAAAAGATTAAGGTAGAATCAATTCACAATCCTATATCAGTTCCAGCTACTTATAGTTTGCTGTATTAAGAAACACTTATTCAAGTTGCTAGTAAAAAGCATGCCTTTTGAAAGCTTGGGACTAAAGTCACTTGATGTATATTCACCCTCAGGCTCGTGCAACTATCCTACTCATTCTAGGTTCAATTGTCCTATAAAATTTATTAAATACACAGGAGAAGTTTATAGAAAGACACTAAATATCAAGAGACTCGAATGCTTAAGCACTTAAGTCAAAAAATGATAACTAAAAATAAAGAAGCTGCCCTTCTTGCCCCTGAATAAGTAGCATTTTATATTAGAATCCCATAATTGATATAAAACAAAACAAAACAAAAAATCCACCATTTTGTCCTAAGTTTTTGCTTTCCAAAGAGGAAAATGACATAATTCACCACAACAACGAAGCAGAATTGACAGTCAAATCATAATCATGAAGCTCAAATTAGTATCAGTCATCAAAGATCTCAATATATCTTCGAAAGACCAAAAAACTACCTTTGAATCTTATTGGTGTGCCTCTCATGGCAACCATAGCAGTGTGTATGGCAAAACATTGTAGTGCTGATTAAAATTTTAGACAAAGCAAGGCACAAAGATGAAACCAGAATCAATACTAACAATCATATACAGATTCAAGCAGCAAAAATTAAGCTGTACTTGAGATTTTATCTACTGTTGTTGCCCACAGCTCAAACACAAGTACAAAATTTTTAAAGCTTGATTCACAATTTACTACTGAGGCTTGTATAACCATATTACTCATCCTAGGGTCAATGATTCTCCAAAAATGAACAAACAGATATGAATATAGAAGCACATCATCAGCTTAAGACACTCACGCCTTTATGCACTGTCTCAATTCCATAACCGCCTATATTAAAAAAGTTTTAACTTAGCCATCATATAAGGCCAGTTACAGTGAAGAAACTTATTCTACACGAAGAACAAGATAACTTCATTTCCTTACAGGACAAACATTGAAGTTACCCCAATAATTGTTTGCTTTTCCGTGATAAAAATAAGAACATCTACCATAAGATACACTGACAAACTGATATCATATGGGAAGAACATAAATCCGATGCTATAATTGAGTGGCTTACATTGTATCAGAATTTTTCGATAAGTTGACAAAACCATTGCTAAGAAGTCTCTCCACATACTTGCCAAGAATATCCACCTCCAAATTCACTTTCTGCCCAACTCTCTTCAAAGGAATCACCACCTTCTGCTGGGTGTAAGCCACCAGCATGAAATTGAAACACTCCTCTTTATCAAACACGTCCACCACTGTCAAACTAGTCCCATCCACAGCGATGAAACCTTTAGGCACCACATATTGCAGCAACTCCTTCGCCGTCTTCACCTTGACCCACAACGAATCCCCCTCGGGAACCATCGATACAATCTCCCCTGTCCCATCCACATGTCCCTGAACAAAATGCCCACCCATTCGGCTAGTAGGTGTCAATGCCCTTTCCAAATTGACAAGCGATCCAGGTTCCAATTCGATCAAAGAAGTCTTCCTTAGCGTCTCAGGAGACAACCCAACAGTGAAATCAGACTCATTGGTATCGAAATCGGTCACCGTTAGACACGTGCCGTTGACGGCGATACTGTCCCCGAGGTTTACACCTTCGAGAACGGTTGTCGCTCCGATCTTCAAGTCGAATCCGCCGTCCTCGGTGACACCTACTTGCTTGATTGAGCCCATTTCTTCGACGATGCCCGTGAAGAGGCATCTGACTGTGCTGTGGCGATGGGTTATGGGTTTGCTTGTGGGAATGAACGCGTGGAGAATGGATGGTTTCATAATGAGGTTGAATCTAACACCGATTTTGGATGGGTTGCTCTGGGGATTGCGGAATCTATGCATTGGAAGGATTGTTGGGGTTTTGGATGATAAGGGAAGAAAACTTGAAGCCGCCATTTGTTCTCTTAGATTCTGAACTCGACACAGTAGAACTTCGACTGTGTTGGGAGTTAGAAAATAGCAAAAGGCTTTTAATAGGATAATACTCTCAATTCTGAGACTTGCGAAACTACTGCTACATTCATTCAAGAGTAGACCTTCCCACTAAAACACAAAATAACTTCTCCCTACAGAAGAACTCAAACAATTATCTGACACAACAATTCAAATAAATAAACGATAATATTCTAAAATTAAGTCCTAGAATTCCTCCCTTAAATTGACAGCTTTCAAGCTTCAGATTAGGTGCAGCTCCATCTTCAGTTAGGACTAAGGTCCAAATGCCCAATAACCTTCTCAAACTTTGGGAGGTTTAGTAAACATAACGGCCATTGGATCTTCACTTCTATAATATCACTTGATATTACAAGTGTTTATAGATCTATTAGTTGATGATATTTATTATTTAACCTAATATCATAGGTTAATTGTCTATCAATAAAAATAAGTTGTATGTTTTCAAATTACCTCTAAGATTAAATTTAATAAAAAAAATTAATTTTTATATTTAATATTTGACAATACTTTAAATATATTATTTTAAATAAAAAAATATTTTTATAAAAAAGAATATCTCTACCCATTACATAAGGTGCTTTTAAAAACTTTTTAAAAAAAAAAAAGAGTAGGAGAAAATTTAAATACTTTATAAGTTTTTAAAACATTTTTATTATATTACGTGCAAATTTTAATTCAAATATATACTTACTTAGTATTTAATTACTTTTTCAATATTTAATACTGAAGTAATGAATTGGCAGTATATAAGTATCTTAACCTACTCAACTATGGTATGAAGAAAATACAGAACCATAACTTAATGGCCCAGACACATATGACAGTAGCATTGACACGAGCACTTTAAATTAAAGTCTGTGAATCTATATTTCTACACAATTTATAAGTGTTGAGTGACAGGATCATTTTAATTTTTGTGTAATAATATTGTGAGTAGAAAGAAATTTACTGTAGCACCTGAAATCTTTTTAACACTAATATAATGATGTTAAGTCTATAAATTTACTGTATAGTGCAAAAAAAATTAAAAAAAAAAGGAAGAAAGAAAGAATTCCACGAGGAACCCTAAGTGTAACTTATGTAATGGTTGAATGGAGTCTTTACTCCATGGGTGCTTATATAACATTTGAAGTACAGTGAAAAAGACATAATATATATCTAAGTTTAGTGGCAATCCTATTTCTCTTGAGTTCTTATAATATCCTCATTCCAATTCTAGTTCTCTCAATAAAGAAAAAAACTAAGTCCTTTTTTAATTGCATTTTGACAGATCACCAGTCTGACCAGCCAATTTTGGTATGGATCAGAAAACTGTGAGAGAAACAGTGTTCTTGTTGGAAAAATGTACAAGAAGCTTGTGACTGTGTAGGAGAAATAATATTTCTGTTGCAAAAATGAAGTAGAAAATTGAAACTTTTCATTAGAAATAGAAGCATAAAATTACTTTTTTAATGTCTTAACTCAAAATTATTAATTACCATAATTACCCATAATTTTTTACATACCTTCTTATATGCATGTTATTTTTTGTAATTTGATAGTTAAAATTAAAAGTATATTTTTATTTTAAAAATTAACTAAATATAAATGTCTTCTCAAATATTCATATAAACGAAACTTCATTAAAAATGTTTTAAAATAAAAAAATAAAAAAATATAGCCAAACAAATTCCTATTATATAAGCTGAAAGTGACATGCAAACTGATAATTACTTTCTCTCGCATCAGTACGTTGTAGATAACCTATATCAATAAATATTTATTAGTACTAAAAGGAATAGCCTACAAAACACTCTACACAAGGTGGACACAGCAGCAAAACTAGAAAAAACTTCATTGGACGGTGGCATAGACAGTTAAATATTTCACCTAACTAGCACCAAGAATTATATGAAGTCAAGTGCACCATTTTCCTTCACCATTATAATTACTTCGCTTCTATTTCCCATTTAGCCTTCTCTATTTCCCTTTTTGGTTAATCTGATTCTAATTGGAATTTGAATCAGGTAAGCCTTCTCTATATATACTTCACTCACATTCTTTCGAATTCTATGTATTAATCCATGGCCAAAACTATGAGGATTTGCTACCTTCTGTTAAGGTTTTTGGCCTTTGGGGCAACGCTTTCTTCCGTCATTGTCATGGCTACTAGCCATGAGACAGTAAGCGTCTTCACAGTATCCTTTGAAGCAAAGTACACCAACTCCTCTGCCTTCAAGTAAGTTTCTTCTGTTGTCAATTAATTAATTTTCTGCTTCTTCATTCTGCAGAATCGTCTCCTTCATTCATAAGCTGACTATATACATGTATATATATGCACCAAAATAATGCTTGCTAGGTACTTTGTAATTGCAAACTCTATAGTGACCGTCTTTGGATTCTTCGTCCTCTTTCTTCCATCTGAAAGTTTGCTTTCGCGACTCATCATTCCCATGGATCTGGTAATTTACCTTAACCACAGTATAACAGAAATTGACACATTACAGGTATAAAGAATTTTTGTAGCGGCTTAAAGTGGTGATTATATATATTTATGCGAGGGACACGTACTCATATAGACACGTTGCGAATATTAACAAGTTGATATGTTAAACTTTAAATATATATATATATATATATATATAAGGTGACACAATATAAAATATCTAATTTTTTAAAATTTTTATTAGTGATATCCTTGAAAAAAAATAAAACAACGGGTCAAATCTACTAAATATAAAAGGAAATGACTGAGGCTTGGCCTCCCATTAATTAGTCCTTTACAACTAAAAAAAATGTTTTACTTTTTGTTTTCTCTTCTTTGAAAGGAGAGAAAGAAAGAAAGCAAATTACTTTTTGAGAGATTGAGTTGTCTGGAGTATGACTCAATAAAAAAATATTATATTATGTTATTTAAATAACTCATATATAGAAAAATCAATAATTAGGAAACAACTTCGGTTATCTCAATAATTAAAATAAGTTTTCTGATCCTTTATTTGCTTATTTTTAAGTCTTTTTTTTTCTTCTTTTACGCTTGACTTGAATATAAACTACATAGATAACATTGTTGGGTTAGTTGAGTTCAAATCTCAAAATTTTGTTTGGTTGATCACAACCCACTCCCAAAGAGATTCTTTGATACATGCTTAAGACTATGGAGCATGCTATTGACACCTACTCCATAGTCTTGAGCAAGCCTCCTCTTTATTGTCATTTTTTGTTCAAAAGATATATATAAATTTCATTTGACACGCGTTTCCATACTTGATTATAGTTATATATATTAGAGACAAGAACACTAACGGATTTGTAACAGGTGTTCACAATTTTACTCACCTCAAGCATATCTGCCGCAATGGCGGTAGCTTATGTGGGGAAGAAAGGAAATAGTTATGCTGGTTGGCTGCCCATATGTGGTCAAGTACCCAAATATTGTCATCAAGTAACAGGAGCTTTGGCCTCTGGTTTCATTGCAGTCATTATATACATTATTCTTCTTTTTCATTCCTTTCATACTGTGCTACACCCTCTTCTATTAACGAAAACGTAACTTGACATATATATGTATATATATGTAGTTACAATCATTCAGAAAAACAGTAGCTAGGGTCCTTTCTTGTAATATCCTATTATTTTCTTTTGAATACTGTGCCATGTAGTTTGATTCCTTGCCTTTGGTAATATTTGTGGTTTTAGCATTATATAATGCTTGTGTCAGATCGATGATGATTTTACAGAATACTACTGAATCTGGGATTTCCTGTTTCTTATGGTCAAACATTGTGTTTAAATCCTAATAAACTAATGATTAATCTTAATGTATATTAATTATTATATTATCGCACTCACTTAGTTTTTTAGATATGAATAAGAGATATGGAATGAACTATTTGTCATTCATCTGAGAAGAGGTCAGCATCTCCATCTTCGCCTTTGTTAAATAAACCAATTGAATATAATAACAAGTAAGAAAAAAATAAACAATATCTAAGTTATGTCATGTACCAATTAAAAAGGCTTCACAATTATTCAACAATATTCTTTGATCAGCATGCCAATTATATTACCTACTTTTGTTGTTGTTCTCTTGTGAACACACTTTCATGATCTGCTTTTTTTTCTTCCTTTTTAGAATGGCTTTGGTTTTCCCATTGTGCGCAAACCAATTACCAAACTCAATGTTGAAAATTTGGTGGGAAGTCTAAGTTTCAAGAAGAAAAAGATGATAATGGAGTGAGTTAATTTGAGTCATGATATAAGTGTGCATATTGATTCTACACTTGATAAAGGGTAAAAGTCCATTTTGAAATTTTACATAATTTTTTTTCCAAAAATTTATTTTCGTTTGATATGTTTTGTAAAATTTTAAAAAATGTTAAATATTATTCCTTTTTCATTAACTTTCATTGATTCTATTAACTAAAGTGTACACCATCTTATTTAATTTGCTTCATCTAATAATTTTAACCCCCATAAATCTATCTCTTATATAATTTTATTTGTGCTTTTCGTGTGAAAAAAATGTTGTAACCTAGGTATGAATTGAATTTGAACTTACAAATTAACATGTTTAGCTTGTAACATTAATATATGTTTTTTTTACCAAAAAAAAAAAGAAAAGTAAAATTAGGCAAATCACTTGCCAAATATTTATCAATAAATTTAATATTAATAAAAATCTTAAAAAATATTTAAATTTTGAAAAATATTAAATCAAAAATAAAATGTCACAACCATAAAAAGAAATCACTGAAATTTTAATGACCAGTATAGATCCATGACTATGTGTGAGAGTGTGTATATACACACACATATATATTATATAATTTTGAATATTTCGTTTTTTAAATTATATAATTTATAATAAATACATCAAAAATATATAAAATTACGAAGAAAACATTTTATAATTAAAAAGAACACAGCTCTAGGAGAAAATAAAGTCAATGTTTTGTTGGCCGAGTTTCTGAGTGCAGGCAAATTCAATGACCGATAATTACGTGTTGTTTAAAAATCATACACATCACATGGAAGTCTGCTCGCTGTTTAATTCAGAAAGGTCAATCCATATGACTCACCGTTATTTCTGCGCTAATTATAATATAACACGTTCTGCACTCTGCACTTAACCCTAATTTTATTTTAAATAAACTAACAAATTAATTTTAAAAGGCTAAAATTATTTTTTCTCTTAATTTTATATAATATTTTAATTATATTTTTATCTAAATTTTAACATTTATTTTTATTAATTGATGAAATTTTTTTTAAACATTGTCGATGATATATAAAATTTAAATAAAATTAATTTATAACTGAAGTTTAGATGAAATTAAAAAATCTTAAAATTTTTTGTATAGGCATCTAAAATTTAAAAATTAAAAGCTTTAAAATAATTTGAATTTATATAAAAATTAAATGATAATTTTAATTTTATTTGAACTATTCTTCCGTTATATTAGTTTTTACTCTAAGAATTATTTTATACACTTTTTAAATATCATTAATATTTAAAAACTAAATTATATATTATAAAACTTTAAATTATTAATTAAAATATTTTTCAAGACTTACAAAGTTCTCTCTTAAAAATTTAAACGGAAGGAAGTTTGAGTCCTTAACTCCTTAATGCTAATTAAAATGATGAGGTAGACAATAAAGCAAAATAATTTCAGACAAGAACAATAATGGTAACATAAAAAGATTCTGCGTTTTAATAAACCAGTCACCTTTATTATCCATTTTTCTTAATCGAAAATGGTATTATTGATGATGTATTAATATTATTAATCTGCAAATCAATATTATTAATTTAATTAAAATAGTTAAAATTATTAAAATTGGCAATTATAGCAGATTCAGAGGCTACGTCAACGAAAAGCTTGGTCGGCGGACCTCATCCTTATCTTTGTCCTCCGAACTCCCATCCCAACACACTCTTCAATCCTCTTTTAAAAACGTTTCCATCTTCTCGTTTCATTTTCATTTTCATTTTCATTTTTGCTTTCTCGTTTCGTCGCAATTTTACAAATACGAAACTTCGTTTTCCACACTCGCTAAGCAACATCTGTCTCCGCAAGTACCCAGAATTTCTCTCCCCAAGAATTCAGTCTTTTAATTCAAAGCCCTCTCATTCTGAATCTTCAACCTCCTCCCATGGCGTCTGGATTGTCTGGTCGTGGTAACCCTGCTTCCAAAGGCTTCGATTTTGGTTCCGATGACATCCTCTGTTCTTACGAGGACTATGGCCACCAGGATCCTTCTAATGGGAATCACAGCGATCCCGCTATCACAAGTTCTTCCAAGGTATTTACTCATGGCGTTTATGGGTGTTAACCTCAGTTATTTAGCCTTTATGGCCAACCTCCCAATTTGGTTCTGATACGCTGGAAGATTTGATCGCTGATTAGGGTTTAGCAAAGTTTTCATTTTTGGCTAAAAAAGAAGTGGTGTGTATGGACGAAGAGTTTAGATGTCAGCGTGTTTGGTTAATTTAATTTCGGTTAAAATAGCCTTTTTTGGTTTACTCTGGTCGTGTGTACTGCTAGCGAAAATGTTGAAACAGACAAACGATGAAGTGATTTTGGATTCTTATATTTTTTAAAGAAAATAAATGACAGTACTCTTGGTGAATTTTATTCCGTTGAATGAACTTGTCACGATTGAAAACTCAGGGTCTGATTTGAGTTAGATCTCTTTGCTTTTTGTCGTTCTCGAAATCGATGGTCTCTCTTTGATAGGCCTATTTACTTTTGCATATTGTTGCTATAGAAAACTAACGTTGATATGATTTACGATATCATTAATAACCTGAAGGTTTATTGTGTTAAGGGGTTTGTTTCCACAGAGTCAGCCTGGAGAAAAGATAAATATCAACTGTTGGTGAATTAATGCAATATACGAACAGTTGAGGAGAAATGAGAATATCCTCTTAATTATTGTGCGTTTGTAGCTAAAGTTTGAGAATTGTTGGTTTTTTTTTTTAAAGAAATATTTAAATCCTCTCCACTTGAGTTTTTCCCAAAAATTCAAGAATGCCTACGGCTTAGCTTCAAGATTAATGTGGCAATAACAGTAGGAGGAATCAAAGAGAAACCGTGTATATACCTATTTGGGTGCTCTGGATAATTATCTGAGTTGGTTAAATACTGTGGTACATTTAATTTTAGCTTTCAGGTAGTGGTGACCAGGACTGATGAAGAGGACTGGCTCTTTGTGTGGTACATAAGGGGACTCTCTAATTTGCTGCCTTCTTTTCTGTTCAATTGATCGACCAATCCCCACTTGATATACTTGAAAATATAGTTTCTTCTTTGTTTACTTCGGTTTGTGTACATGGGGTAATGCATGACAGTATAGGTCTATGAAACATCACAGTATCAAGCAAAGGTATTGTTGTAGGTGGAAAATGGTAAAATATAATAAAACGAGAAGGTTGGGTGGAGGGAGATTGACAATGACATAGTTTTGGTGTTTAACGCAATTGCTTTTCTCCAGTAAGGATTGATAGTTATTACTTGTTTTGTTTGAGAAAAGCATTGAAGTGACATGAGCTTATTCTATTTAAGTGGTTGTGGGTAATTAGGTTTCTTATTTACTTTAATTGCTATGCTTGCTATAATCTGAATTTCATGGCCATTCTCATGTGGTCATGTCTAATTTTTTTTCTTTAATGTGAATGTATATGCTTCTAATGATTTTACATCAATTGTAACTTTTATGCATATCCAGTTATTTTGAATCTGAAATATACAAAATTTACCCTTCAGCAGGATTTTCACAAATCGAGGATGGCAAGGGCATCAGTTGTTCCTGCCAGTGCTTATAATCCTCCTGAAGATTCTTATAGCCACGACGTGATTGCTACAGTGGAGAAAAGCATGAAAAAATATGCTGACAACCTAATGCGGTTTCTTGAAGGAATTAGTTCAAGGCTATCACAGTTGGAATTATATTGCTACAATCTTGACAAATCGATTGGAGAAATGCGATCAGATTTAAATCGTGACCATGGGGAGGCAGATTTTAAGCTCAAATCTCTTGATAAACACCTTCAAGAAGTAAGTTGCATCTTCCATTGATTGTATCTGTGATTTCTCTCAAGTTATGCCCTTCATTTTTTTTGTCTTTTTCTTCATAAACTGCTTTAGCGTAAAAGAAGAAATAGTTTCTCCTATAAACAATGTAACTAAGGAACATCAAATTCTCATTGTCCATGGTAAAACAAAGTCCTCTGGATAAATAGTTATTCTTGGATTCAAGTTCAAGGACCATACCAATTTATTTCGTTTAAAATATAGATGTGCAAGCTGGGAAAAACATATACAGTTCTTTTTTACTCAATTGGAAAATTTCCTTTCCGGTAAACCCAACATCAGTCTCAGCCTTCCATATTGAGATTTGTGATGGGTGACTCTTTCCAAAATTGATATTCTTTGTACTCAAACCAGATATTTATCTAGTGTTACATTGTTACTTTATCAAGATTCCTCCTATTGTTTTGGAATGACTTGTTTTTCATAGCCAGAATTCTGTTAGAACCTACATAAAAACTGGGATTTTCATGAAGGGCAATCTACTCATTTATGACAATTGAACTCATGTTTTCTTAACATGCTGAAGCTGTTCTTTTTTTGGCTAGTCACATGTTCATTGATCAATGGACATATGTTGTAAATAATGAATTTATCTTGTTATATTGTTTATGTAGGTCCACAGATCTGTACAAATTTTAAGAGACAAGCAAGAGTTGGTTGACACTCAGAAAGAATTAGCCAAGCTTCAACTTGTTCAGAAAGAATCATCATCTCCTAGCCATTCTCAGTCCAATGAGGAGAGATCTTCACCTTCTGCCACAGATCCAAAAAAAACTGATAATACATCTGACACGCATAACCAGCAGTTAGCTCTTGCCCTCCCTCGTCAAATTCCTCCTCAGCAGCAGCCAGTGGCACCCCCCTCTCAAGCTCCAGTGCCGCATGTGACCCAAGCTACACAACAACCGCCTTATTACATGCCCCCGCCCCCTTTACACAATCCAGCAGTCATGACCCAACTTCCCCAGAGTCAGTATTTACCTTCTGATCCACAGTATAGAACATCCCAACTACAAGACATCTCTCGGGTGGCTCCACAGCCAACACCATCTCAAGTAACTCAGACCCCTCCTGTTCAGCAATTTCCTCAGTATCAACAGCCTCAGCAGCAGCAGCAGCGATGGCCTCAGCAGTTACCTCAGCAGGTACAGCTGCCACAACAGCCCACCATACAACCTCAAATGAGACCTCCGTCAACAACTGTTTATCCTTCCTACCCGCCAAGTCAAGCAACTAATCCATCTCCAGTGGAAACAATGCCGAACAGCATGCCAATGCAGATGCCATATTCAGGGATTCCACCTCCTGGATCTAGCGGTTCTGATGCTGTGCCATATGGCTATGGTGGAACTGGTAGAACAGTGTCACAGCAACCTCCAACCCCGCAAATGAAGGGCCCTTTTCCAGCACAACCAGGTGATGTGTATGGAGCAACTGGGACCCACCCCACACTTCCTCCTGCTAGTGCATACATGTTGTATGATGGTGAGGGTGGAGGAACACATCATCCAGCCCAAACTCCTCCCCATTTTGCTCAAGCTGGATATCCTCCAACAAGTGCTTCCCTTCAGAATTCCGCTGGTCATCATAATCTTATGGTCCGGAATCCTAGCCAAACACAATTCATTCGTAGTCATCCTTACAGTGAATTGATTGATAAAATGGTGAGCATGGGATTCAGAGGGGATCATGTGGCAAATGTGATCCAGAGGATGGAAGAGAGTGGACAACCTATTGATTTTAACTCTGTGATCGATCGTTTGAATGCTCATAGCTCCGTGGGTCCCCAGAGAGCATGGTGAATATGAAAACTAGTCTGGAATCTCCTGTTTGAACCTTGGCTGTCCAGAACTAGGATGTTGGGTTCTTACCCTCTAATCATTGCGTGTTTTATAATGCATGGAATAAAATTTGATGTAATCTGCTCGGTATTATCGTATATAAATGTTTGAGATATGAAATTTGTCATATGTATTGTAACCACGATGTCATCCTCTTCATTTTGTTCTCTTGGGGACAGCCTTTTCATGTGTTACCGTCAGCTAGTTCTTCTTTATTTATTAGAGGCAAACAAGAAGGCTTGCTTTGCATATGTCACCTCTCATTTCATACAAGAAAGCAGAGTCGGGGAGATTGGAAAAAAAGACAAACTAGTGAACTCTAGTACGCATTGAGAGCAAGTTGGGCCCTCATAAAATGTATTACAGTATGAGTTTCATGTTGTGAGTGTGACTTGTAATACATATCGAACAGTATAGCTGATTTACCATAATGGATTATTATTATCATTAACATAATATTTCGAATATTCAAAATTATTATATTAAAGTGGGGTTAGGCAATGTAAAATTTACAGCCAGCATGACATGTTTAGACGGACAAGTGTAGTCAACAGGAGAAACACGTAAAACTAAAGAAAATACTGGAAGTGGAGGGACAGATTTAGAGCTGTTTGAATGCAGTTTTCAAAATTTATTTTTAATTTTTAAAAATAAAAAAATTGGTTTGAATAATTATTTTTGATAAAAATAAAATAAAATATAGGTTTTGAAAATAAAAAATATAAAAAAAATTAAAAAATATTTTAAATTTTAATTTTTTAAAATAAATAAAATAAAATTTTATTAATAACATGTATATAAATACATAAAAATAAAATTAACATAAATTTTTAAAATTAATTTTAAAAAATAACAAATAAAACAACGTTTAAACATACCTTATACTTCAAAAATTATTGTTGACTTGCTTCGAAACATCCTTCTCTAAATTAACAAAACAACAATTATTAAAAATATTATCAATCTTTTATAAGGGTTATTATTTTATAGGTCCTACTAGTGAGAGTTCCAGCTCTAATAGGTAGGAGGCAAATAATTTTTTTAAAAACACTTTTAATTATTTTCTTTTAGAGATGAGAGTTCAGTATCACCGCTCTTATTTTATTGAACTTTGGCATACTTGCATTTTAAAATAACCTTTTTCATGGAGTGAATGTAATTATATTCATAAACTTGATCAACACTAGATTCTTTTTGAACTCATTATCTAATATATACAACAATTATATCTTCACAATAAAAGTGTCTCCTACAATCATGAGTATTCAAATAGAAAAAATAAAAAACATCCACATACCAGCTAAAAACATGATATAAAAAGAATTATCTTTATAAGATTAAATACTTATTTAAATGATATGAAATAAGTTTCTCCATATAATATGAACATAAGAGGGATGCTCGAGTATATTCAATATTTCAAAAATTAAACTATTTAATAAAAGATAGTATATAAATAAGCGAAATTCTAAATTTCCCAAACATAGTATACCTATTTTTATTAGTAGTAAACATAGGCGTGTGAGTTTGTGTGGTCGTGGATGTTGTCGTTGACGATGTTATTTTTTATTTTTAAAAAAATCAATATCATCCTCAACGGTCAACGGTTGGTAGTGGGGCCGGTATGTATGTGTGGACCCTACTGAGCCGATGATCCACCATTGTTCATTAGCTTAACTAACGTAGTAACGTGGAGTGTCCATGCAATGTAACGCAAAGCAAACATTGGTTGGTTTCACTGGCAAGCGCGTGAGAATTGCGTCTATTGGATATCTGCACGACTCACGTTCTCGTTTCTCGACCCTATTCACTTACGTCTTTGCCCTTTTCTATTCTTCCTTGCCTTTTTCTTATTCTTAATATTAATATTAAATTTACATTTTATTTTAAAAAATATAATTTCTTAAATTAAGAATTTAAAATATTCTATAAGATCATATTTAATTTCATTAAACTATAGTTATTAAAAAATATTTAATTATATATTTAATACTTATTATCTTATATAAAATTAATCCATAACAAGTTTAATTTCTTACGAAATTAAGCTATTTATCTTAAATTTTTAAAATATTTTTTTATTGTTATATATATTGATTTTAAGGAGGTCTAACAGAAAAAAAAGACACACATCTCAAAATTTAAATTTTCTATAATTTCATCAATTATATAGATAATACATATAGATATATCTTGATCTAAATAAATAAAATTATAATTTATAGGAATACATCTTTTTAACAGAAAATATCAATGACCCCTCCAATCACGATTGTCCAGCCATTGAGTTTCGTAGAAAGTAATTCAACTTTTATTGTAATTGTTGACTATTGATTCAGATTCTCGTATGTACTCAATAAAACAAAATTGTGCCAAATATGACAAACAAGTATCAATCCACGTCATAAATAAAATTATGTCTATCATATTTAAAGTTTGATATAATTCTATATAAATTTTTTAATAAAATTAATGCTTTAAATGTGCTTAACTGAATTTTACACAAATAATAATTAATTGTTTTTATTATTATATTAAAATCATGTTGAAATTTAATTTAAGTTTAATTAAATTTATTTGTATACTAAAAATAAAAATATAATTTTATTTTACACAAAAAATTATTTTTATAAATAAATTAATTTAAAAATATTGATTGAGAATAGATGTTTTATTATAAAATAAATATACTATTAATTTTGTTGCCTCCAACACTACAAGCGAATTGAAGGGTAGTAATGAGTAATGACTAGTTCTTAACATAAATAAAAGTGCGTACATTAACTGCCAAATCGAATGCTATTATTTAGGAAAGTTAGTGTAATTTACTGTCAAAAAGTAACAAACATGTCCACGCGCTAACGCGCCCTTTCTTCTTCGTTCCCCCCACGTCACACACACATCTTCACCTTCACCTCCTTCGCCACTTGGCCCCTTCCGTCTCTCTGTAATCAGTACTTTCACCCCGAACCCGAAAATCATCGCTCTCTTCTCTGCTTCGACTCTCTGATTCTCATTCCCATGCTATGAGTCTTCGACGCCGTCAAACTCCCGATTCCATACCAGGCCGCTCCACCTTACCGCCGGAGGATGAACCCTACAACATCGTCCCCATCCACAACCTCCTCACGGACCACGCTTCTCTTCGGTTCCCCGAGGTACGCGCTGCTATCGCCGCCCTGCGTGCCGTTGGAGACCTTCGTAAACCTCCTTTCCACCAATGGCTCCCTCACATGGACCTCCTCGATTGGCTCGCTCTCTTCTTTGGCTTTCAGAAGGATAATGTTCGCAATCAGCGTGAACACCTAGTGCTGCATCTGGCCAATGCTCAGATGTGCCTGAATCCTCCTCCCGATGACATTGACACATTGGATGGCAAAGTTCTTCGCACTTTCCGAAATAAGCTCTTGAAGAATTACACCAATTGGTGCTCTTATTTGGGAAAGAAGTCCAACATTTGGATTTCCAAGCGACGAGAGGCCTCCTCCGATCAGCAACGTGAGCTTCTTTACGTTTCCCTCTATCTCCTGATCTGGGGCGAGGCTGCTAATCTTCGATTCGCCCCCGAATGCATCTGCTACATTTTCCATCACATGGCCATGGAGCTGAACAAAATCTTGGAGGGCTGTATCGATGAGAACACTGGCCAGCCAGTGAT
Organism: Senna siamea; assembly: GCA_031216115.1. Lineage (NCBI taxonomy): Eukaryota > Viridiplantae > Streptophyta > Magnoliopsida > Fabales > Fabaceae > Senna > Senna siamea. The sequence goes on from CM062356.1 coordinate 21,490,523, forward strand.
GCCTTCAATTTCCGGGGAGAATGCCTTCCTGAACCGTGTGGTTAAACCCATCTATGAAATGATAAAGTGGGAGGTTAAGAGTAGTAAGAATGGCACTGCACCTCACAGCGCCTGGAGAAATTATGATGATATAAATGAGTATTTTTGGAGTAAAAGGTGCTTTCAAAAGCTAAAGTGGCCCATTGACGTTGGAAGTAACTTCTTTGTGAAATCCAGTAAAGCAAAGCAAGTGGGTAAAACAGGGTTTGTAGAGCAGAGGTCCTTTTGGAATCTGTTTCGGAGTTTTGATAGACTTTGGGTAATGTTGACACTGTTCTTCCAAGCGGCCATTATTGTTGCTTGGGACGAGAGTCAATATCCTTGGCAGGCGTTGAAGAAACGGGATGTGCAAGTCCAGGTTTTAACAGTTTTTATCAGTTGGAGTGGTCTGAGGTTTCTGCAGTCTTTGCTTGATATAGGGATGCAACATAAGTTGGTGTCAAGGGAGACAAAGTTGCTTGGAGTGAGAATGCTGCTGAAAAGTGTCGTTGCTGCAGCGTGGATACTTGTCTTTAGTGTATTTTATTGGAGGATATTGTCGCAGAGAAACCGAGATAAAATGTGGTCTGCTGAAGCAAATAGGCGAGTGATATTTTTTCTTCGACTGGTGTGTCTTTTTCTCATAGCTGAGATTCTAGCTTTAGCTCTTTTTGTCCTACCCTGGATTGGAAATTTTTTGGAGAATAAAAATTGGAGAATCTTTTACATGTTAACGTGGTGGTTCCAAAGCAGAACTTTTGTTGGTCGTGGTTTAAGAGAAGGTCTCGTAGACAACATTAAGTACACCTTATTCTGGGTGGTGGCGCTTGCCGTGAAGTTCGCTTTTAGTTACTTCCTACAAATCAAACCCATGGTTGCTCCATCAAAGGCACTGATGAACCTTAAGAATGTGAAATATGAATGGTTTCAGTTTATTGAAACAAGCAACCGACTTGCTGTTGGGCTGCTGTGGCTTCCAGTTGTTCTGATTTATCTGATGGATATACAAATTTGGTATTCAATAATGTCATCTTTTGTTGGGTCAGCTGTGGGGCTGTTTGCACACTTGGGCGAGATTCGAGATATGCAACATCTGAGATTGAGATTTCAATTCTTTGCCGGTGCAATTCAGTTTAATCTCATGCCAGAGGAGCAGCTATTGAATGCGAGGGGCACTCTGAAGAGCAAGTTTAAGGATGCCATTCGCAGGTTTAAGCTCAGGTATGGGTTGGGCCAGCCCTATAAGAAGCTTGAGTCTAACCAAGTTGAGGCCTACAAGTTTGCTTTGGTATGGAATGAGATAATTACGTCTTTCAGGGAGGAGGATATCATTTCTGACCGGGAGGTTGAGCTACTGGAGCTCCCACAGGACTCTTGGAATGTCAGGGTTCTCAGTTGGCCATGTTTCCTTCTCTGTAATGAATTGTTGCTAGCGCTCAGTCAGGCCAAAGAACTATTCGATGCTCCTGATAAGTGGCTTTGGCATAAAATATGCAAGAATGAGTTCAGGCGTTGTGCTGTTATTGAAGCATATGACAGTGTCAAGCACTTGCTTCTTCATATTATCAAACCTGATACTGAAGAGCGTTCTATTGTGACAGTTCTATTTCAAGAAATTGATCACTCAATTGAGATTGAGAAATTCACTAAGACATTCAAAACAACTGCGCTGCCTCAGATGCACAGCAAGTTAATCAAACTTGTTGAGTTATTCAGCAAGCCCAAGCAAGATCCTAACCAAGTGGTGAATACCCTTCAGGCCCTTTATGAGATTGCTATCCGAAATTTTTTCAAGGTGGAAAGGGATATTGAACAGCTAAAGGAGGATGGTTTGGCTCTGCGAAATCCAGCTTCCTCAGGGGGATTTCTTTCTGAGAATGCCATTCAGTTGACTGACATCAACAATGAGTATTTCTATCGGCAGGTTCGGCGCTTGCACACAATTCTTACCTCCAGGGATGCAATGCAAAACATCCCAGAAAATTTAGAAGCTAGAAGGCGGATCGCCTTCTTCAGTAACTCGATTTTTATGAACATGCCTCATGCACCGTTTGTTGAGAAAATGATGGCTTTCAGTGTTTTAACCCCCTACTATAGCGAAGAAGTATTATACAGCAAAGAACAGCTTAGAACTGAGAATGAAGATGGAATTTCGATCCTTTACTATTTGCAAACTATATATGATGATGAGTGGAGGAATTTTATTGAGAGGATGCGGCGGGAGGGAATGATGAACGACAGCGATATATGGACTGATAAACTTAGAGATCTGAGGCTTTGGGCATCCTACAGAGGCCAGACACTATGTCGGACTGTCAGAGGAATGATGTATTACTATCGGGCCCTCAAGATGTTGGCTTTTCTGGATTCTGCTTCAGAAATGGATATTCGAGAAGGTGCACGCGAACTTGGTTCAATTTGGGGAGACAGTTCCATGGGTTTCAGCTTAGAAAGATCAACTTCCTCTAAGAGTTTAAGAAGAGTAGACAGTTCCATAGGTTTATTTTTCAAAGGCCATGAGCATGGGACAGCTTTAATGAAATTCACTTATGTGATTGCCTGCCAGATATATGGGACTCAGAAGGCAAGAAAGGATCCCCATGCTGATGAAATTTTGTATCTAATGAAAAACAATGAAGCCCTTCGAGTTGCCTATGTTGATGAGGTTTCCACCGGGAGGGACGAGATGGAGTATTATTCTGTGCTTGTTAAGTATGACCAAAAGTTGGAGAAGGAGGTGGAAATATATCGTATAAAGTTGCCTGGTCCTTTGAAACTTGGAGAAGGAAAACCAGAAAATCAAAATCATGCTTTCATCTTCACTCGTGGTGATGCAGTTCAGACTATTGACATGAACCAGGACAACTACTTTGAGGAGGCACTTAAAATTCGGAATCTCTTGGAAGAATTCAGGAGGCATTATGGTATCCGAAAACCTTCTATTTTGGGAGTTAGGGAACATATTTTTACTGGTTCTGTTTCCTCTCTTGCTTGGTTTATGTCAGCCCAGGAAACGAGTTTTGTCACCTTAGGACAGCGTGTTTTGGCAAATCCTCTGAAAGTTCGAATGCATTATGGCCATCCAGATGTATTTGACAGGTTTTGGTTTTTAACTCGAGGTGGTATCAGTAAAGCCTCCAGAGTAATCAACATAAGTGAGGACATTTTTGCTGGCTTTAACTGTACTCTTCGTGGCGGCAGTGTTACACACCATGAATACATTCAGGTCGGAAAGGGAAGGGATGTTGGTTTGAACCAAATATCGATGTTTGAAGCCAAGGTTGCCAGTGGAAATGGGGAGCAAGTCCTAAGCAGAGATGTATACAGGTTGGGTCATAGGCTAGATTTTTTCCGGATGCTATCATTCTTCTATACTACTGTGGGATTCTTCTTCAATACAATGATGGTGATTCTGACTGTATATGCATTTTTGTGGGGTCGACTATATCTCGCACTTAATGGTGTTGAGGCAGCTATGGCACGTGAGAGCAATAACAATCGAGCACTTCAAACCATCCTGAATCAGCAGTTCATCATCCAACTTGGTCTTTTCACTGCTCTTCCAATGATTGTGGAGAATGCTCTTGAGCATGGATTCCTTCAGGCTATCTGGGATTTCTTGACTATGCAGCTCCAGCTTTCATCAGTTTTCTACACATTCTCTATGGGTACTCGTAGTCATTTCTTTGGCCGGACAATCCTTCATGGTGGGGCAAAATATCGAGCAACTGGTCGTGGTTTTGTTGTAGAGCATAAGAGTTTTGCTGAAAACTATAGACTCTATGCACGTAGTCATTATGTGAAAGCAATTGAATTGGGGTTGATACTTTCAATTTATGCCTTTCATAGTTCTTTAGCAACCAATACATTTGTTTATTTAGCCATGACCATCTCTAGTTGGTTCCTAGTTCTTTCATGGATTCTGGCTCCCTTTACATTTAACCCTTCTGGCTTTGATTGGTTGAAAACTGTGTATGATTTTGAGGATTTTATGAACTGGATTTGGTTCCGGGGAAGTGTGTTTGCTAAAGCTGAACAGAGCTGGGAAAGGTGGTGGTACGAAGAGCAGGATCATCTAAAGTTAACTGGCTTTTGGGGAAAGCTACTGGAGATAATTTTAGACCTCCGCTTCTTCATTTTCCAGTATGGAATTGTGTATCAGCTAGGTATTGCTGCGAAAAGTACCAGTGTGGTTGTTTATTTCCTGTCATGGATTTATGTGTTTGTTGTTTTTGGGATTTTCGTTACGGTAGCATATGCCCGAGACAAATATGCAACAAAACAGCATATCTATTATCGGCTAGTCCAATTCATTGTCATTATTCTTGCCATATTTGTGATAATTCCATTGCTAAAATTCACAGACTTCAGATTCATGGATATTTTCACTAGCCTTTTGGCCTTCATTCCCACTGGCTGGGGCCTTATATTGATTGCTCAAGTATTCCGGCCATTGTTGCAGCGCACCGTCATTTGGAAAGGTGTTATTGCTGTGGCTCGTCTATATGATGTATTATTTGGAGTCATTGTTATGGTTCCTGTGGCACTATTATCATGGTTACCAGGGTTTCAGTCTATGCAAACTAGAATTCTTTTCAATGAAGCATTTAGCAGGGGCCTTCAGATTTTCCAGATTGTTACAGGAAAAAAAAGGTCCTACAGTGATTTGTGACTTAAGGTAATTTTTGGATTTTCTGGTGTTCTAATTTTGTATTTCTTTTGGGCATGGCTGTGCTTGTTTGTTAATTATTTGATAATGGATAAGTTTAACAGTAACCTCTTGCTATTGGACTAAAATTGCATCCATATTTTCCCTTGTGCATTTAATTCTATGAATTATGTGTCCTACAATTATTTGGGTCTTGCTATCATCCTATTTAATGACCTTTGAAAGCTTTTCAAGTTCAACTAAAAATAATAAATACATATAACTTTTAATAATATAATATCTTTATCTTTTAAACATAACGTTTAAATATCTAAAATTTCAAATATTAAATTAAAAAAAGCCTAAATCGGGAATAGGTGATAATAGAGTTTTCTTTTAATGTATTTAAGTTTACTATTTTTATATTAATTTTGAAAATTAGAAGCACAAATAAATTCTGCTAAAAAAAGGGAAACATTGTGAAATATATATATATATATATATATATATATATATAAATTTTAGATTTTTTTTAAAATTTTGAGTTTAAAATGTTATATTCATAATGGTTGTATTTTTTGACAACTAGTAGTTGGTTCTAATTTTCAAGTGCTTCCTGGCAGTTTTTTAAGGGTATCATCTTAAATTTAAAAATCTGTTCGTTGTATTTATTTCCATGGAGTGATGAATTTTTGCAGTGTTATAACTCATAACAGAACATTTAGTTTTTCTCCCCCTTACTCCATGATGAAAGAAATCAGGGGCCAAGATCTGTGTGGTCACATTGTTTTGACTTATTGTTTTAAATTATTTCTTTAATCACTTGAATTTGTGAAAAACTGTCTCAATATTTTGAAGCATGTTACCTGTTGATTTCAAACGTTGATGAGCTAATGAATTCTTTGCTTGTCTGCAATTTTTTAACCTTGACACCAGTCATCTGTGTGCTACTTATTGGTATGATAGTTTGATCTTTACAGTGTGACTACTTTGGCCCACCTTAAATTTGTTGGATTTTACTGAAACCCTTGAGCTTTTCCGATTATATTGGTTCACAATGGATACTGCTATTAATCTTCTTTGTAAGTTTCAATTACTGTTTTGTACTATTCTCTAGTGCAAACTTATTTTTTTGTTCCTTCTCCATTGAAGTGAAGGCTCTTGCTCTGAGGAATAGTAAGACTTTCCTCATTGAACTCTAATAATGATCTGATGTATTGTTCTAATGGTTTACTAATGATCATGACATTGGTCTGTGAATTTGTTTTCAACATCTGAATGTGACTGGATTTGAAATTTCAGATGCTTGCAGTTCTGCGTCTGATTTCCATTTTCTTTTAATTCATATATCTGTATGTGTTGCCTCTTTTGGACCTTTCGTATGACAGATTGAGTTACTTAACTAAACCGCATTGTTCCACATTATTTTTCAGATAAAAATTTGTATTTTGTTTGCAGCTTTGACATCAGAATGAGACGTAGAGAAGTTGTAGACGACAAGAAGCTAGAACTGACGGTTAATTTTCAGATTTTCCTCTGGTTATGTTGGGGTTCTTGTTGGAGATGCTTCGCTTTAATTATACATTATTCCTGTTCAATTGAAGGGAGTGAATATTATTTTTTGCTTTTCCTTAGCTGGACTCATTTGTTATTGTAATTAGTCAAATCTCATGTTTACTATAACATCCCCAACATCTCAAAATCAAAAGGTATAGAGATAGAATGATAGAGATATAGTATGCCAGATTTGCTAGCATATGTAAAAATAAGGTATTCTTTTGTTACCCTACAATAATAGTCTTTTGTCATTCTTGCTTTTCTCTTGTTCGCTGTTGATACAGTAAACTGAAAAATATGAAATAATCAAAAGAAGGAAAAAAAAAATCGTTGCACACTAGGGACACCATTATAAATCTTCGATATATAAAAAGTTGAAAACGCGTTGTTTAAGTTAGTCAGATTTTACGGCTTCCTACACACTCCAGTTTCACAACATTATAGAGTTTCACAGCTGTTTGATTTAATTATATAAAAAATATAAAAATATGAAACTATCGGTGATGAAGTTGATGTTTAATTTCGATCATATCTTTTTTAATAGTCAAACGCGATATAATGAATTGTGGGGACTGGAGACTGAGGGGCTCACCGAGTGGATCTAAATCTAATTGCGTGCAGGCACGCTATGCCCACGTTATCATAAAATTAATAAATCCAGCCACCTCGATAGTGATCGGAGAAGGTCCAGGATCTCTTAGGAGACTGACACGTCATTGTGTCATTTTCATGGACCTCTATCTTTTTCTTTTATTCTTAATTTCGTTTCTTCATTTTTTGTTGTTTCAGTTTCTCGTTATGGCTTTGATATCCATAATTTTCTATTAATTTTGACTTTCTTTTCTTTTTAAAATGAGTATTCTAATTGGCCCAGGAAGGTTCATATTCTGATTTGAAGAATAACTATATTATTTTATAAAACATACATACCTTAGAATTTGTTAGATTAGTTTGTTAATGGGAGGAAAAAAATATAACATCAATCGCGTGTCGTTAGGCCTTCATAATGGCAATTTCATTCCGCAAGACACGCTTCTGAAAGTCTGTGTTTGATCTCATAGCTGGTAGCTTTTACTGCAGCACAGTGCTCATAGACGAAGATGGAGCCTCTCCTGAAAGGCGAAAGCAGCGGCCAGAGGAAGCGCCCGCCGGGGATATTCCATCGCTCACATGCAATCACTCACGGTTCGCCCTTCGAAAAAGCAGCTGCACTTGTGGATCTGGTTGGTTCAGTTCCATTTTAGTTCTTTCTGTCAAACTACTTGATGTTTTTGTCCTGGTGGCGATGACTTCAATGACAAGCTAATGTGATCTTTGTCAAGCGTTGGATTTGAAATTATGTATTTAGTTGGCAATTGCCAATAAGCATGTTTCGTTTCTGATCAGTTAATTACTTGTGATTTTGGTTGGAATTGCATTCTGCAGGCTGAAGATGGTGTCGGCCTTCCAGTAGAAATCCTTGATTCATCGAGATATCAAAGTTCTGCTAGATTTTATTTTATATTTACTAGGTTGGACCTTATATGGTCACTTGCTTATTTTGCCTTGCTAGTCTTGAATTTCCTTGAGGTCGGTATTAAGCTTCCCCGTAACCTTACTTCCTGTTATTTGTGTACTAGGCTTTTTTTTTTTTTTGGCCAAAGTGTATTAGGGTTTTAGGCTCAAAGAAAAATGAAAACAAAAGGGAAGAGATTTCTCATTTTGCTTTATACTGCACAGAAACCTTTGTGGTGTGAAAAGTATACTCCATATTCTTGCAACGACAGAGAATATTTCTTTCTGGGACAGTTGCCATATCTAACTGGTGCAGAATGTGTTATTTATGAGGTAAGACTTCAGACAACATTTCTATGTAATTGCATGATTTGTTAATGAACTTTTAGAGGCTGTAAAAACAGTGATTACCTTTGGAAACATTTATGCCGTTCTCACATTCAACTTAAGTCTGTTATTAATGTGTACTTTTAAATTCACCCAAAACAGCTGATAATGTCTTTCGGTGTCATTGCCTTGTTTACTTAATGCATATTGTGGACATTGCAAATGTGGCTAATTGTTATCTAAGCTTAAGTGATAAAGAAAATGTGGACTTCACAGTGGCCTTGGACTGCTTACATTCTACGTTGTTCTGGACTGTCTCTTTATTTATTTTTCTTTTTATCTTGGCAATTATGCATATCTTGAATGCATTTAATCAAATTCTCAGAAAATTGTGTCATATTTTGATTACGCCTATAAATTTTTGAGCTGTGGAGCAACAATCAGGATTGACCTATACCAACTGGATGTCTGCTCAATCTGTGGGATTGTTAAAGTGTCCTAAGATTCTTTTCTCAACTATCTTTGTGGTATAATGGGTTACATGACCTTTTGCTTCCCCATGCAGGGAATAACTCTTATTGTGCTTATCATACATACTTTTTTCCCAATATCATATGAAGGCTCCCGTATATATTGGAAAAACACTGTTAATCAATTGAAGGTATGCTGCTTCAAGATCCTACCTATCTACATATATTGCAATGGACAAAACTTGGGTGTAGTTTCTAAGTCTTTGCTATAAGGTTTTCGAATAAAAACATTGCAAGCTGATTGTTTTTATAGCTTAGCATCACACAATTGGTTCTTTCAAAAAATTTTCTCCACGTGTTTTACATTTATTAGAAAACCAGATAGCAAATACCTAAAAAACTTTACCTAAGTGTAGTTTTATAATTTTATTTTATTTTTTTCCAGAGAAGGTGCTACATTTATTTAAATTTCTCTCTCCTGTGAAGAAAGGTGCACTTTTTATTGAGTGGAATCAATTTTTCCATGTTTACTTTTATATCTTACCATTTGGTGATGAAGTGGTCTTAGAAATATATAATTCATAGGAATATGTAGTATAAGAGAAGTTGAAGCAGAATACAGATGTCATCATATCACATTAATGAAGAAATGCCAAAAAATAAAAGAGAGAACAGAGAGATACAAGATACAGGGAGAGATAAGATATGAGAATTTGGCACAAATCCAAATGGTTAAACCTCTCATTTCTTAGCTATTGAACTCCTGAATGAACAAGCATTAGCTGCTCATGTCAAAATTTAGTGGACATACTAGTTAAACTAGATTACTAGAGCCTTGGTTGTACTAAATCCCTGGATATTACCCTAATAAGATTACAGTATTCAACATCTGTATTTTTGCCACAATGTGGCTGTAATTAGTTTTATGTCTAAATCTCTCTTTTAGCTATGGCCTTTTGTGCTTGCTTTATTTTGTATAAAAGTCTTCCAATTTATATAGGAGGATCTGAACAAAACTCATCTGGTGTGTATTCTGGTGAAATTACTTGCACCTTTCTAATTTATTCCTCAAAACAAGTCAAATTACTTGTCTTGATAAAACAGTTTGTAAATCCAAAGCCCCTCCAAAGGTCAGTGAAGCTTAATAAATTAAAAAGTAATAACATGTTGCAGATTTGCAAACCTCATAAAGCTTTGCTTTATAGCACAAACTTAAAACTAATCATTTGTTCAAAAGAAAAAAGTATTGGAAAGAGAATAATACATGAGAGGAGGATTACATATCTGCAGAAAGCAATAAGGGACGCAAACTAAACCTCTCACAATTTACTTTTATGACAATAGTTTGATAGCTTATGGCATTATTGTTGAAGGCTGGAACCTTCCCTCAAAAGCTATGTCAGTTATTTAGGAGGATTATCTTTAAGGATAATTATCTTATCTTTAAGGATAATTATCTTATTTTAAATTAGAGGATTTCTAGGGATAATGATTTGATTTTGTATATATCCCTAATTTCTAGGGATTAGGAGAGATTCTTGGGATCTTTAAGTGTATATATATATCAATGTACCTATTCAGAAAACAATACAACAGTTATTCAGAAACTAACATGGTATCAGAGCCTAAGGCTTTTTTCTAAAATTTTTCCGCTTCCTTCTACTGTGTCTCTGCAAGGGAATTCTTCTGCTGTAACCCACTACTTGGGTTCACTTCTGACTTTTTGTTCCCTTATTTCCTTTTTTTTGGAAATCCCATCCATAACAAGGAATCATGTCTGAACTCACCAGCACCAGTCCAGTCACCAGCACTGTTGTCCCTACTTCAGAAAATTCTGCTATGAATCTCACAGGAGATTTACCCAATATCCAGACAGCCTATCGCCTCAATGGAAAAAACTATTTAAAATGGTCACAACTGGTTCGAACATTCTTAAAGGGAAAGGGAAAACTAAGCCACTTGTTGGGAATCGGACCAGCCAAGACAGATCCTAAATTTGCAGCATGGGATGAGGAAGACTCCATGGTTATGTCATGGCTATGGAACTCTATGAATCCTGAGATAAGTGACACTTGCATGTTCCTGCATCGCTAAGGAGATTTGGGAGGCAATTAAACAGACATACTCCAAAGTTAATGATGCAGCTCGTGTTTATGAGATCAAAGCTCAGATTTCAGCAACTAAACAAGGGACACGTTCGGTGACTGAGTTTTCCAACCTCTTGCAAAGTTTTTGGCAGGAGTTAGACCATTACCAATGCATTAAAATGCATTGTGCAGAGGATGCTGGGATGTTAAAGCGCTTCATGGAGAAGGATCGAATCTATGAATTTCTTGCTGGCCTCAATGTAGAATTTGATGCTGTGAGAGTTCAAATTCTAGGAAGAGAAGATCTTCCACCCTTGAATGAGGCCATCTCCATGATTAGAACTGAAGAAGGGTGAAGAAGTGTGATCTCGGAATCATGCCCAACAAAGAATGGAAGGATCTCAGACTGGTAGCAAAGTCCACAAATCTCAAAGAGATGAGTGACACAAGCTGCTGAAAATAACAAACAAAATCCTTCAACTAAACCACCAAATAGAGACTCTCTCTATTGCACATACTGCAAGAAACATCGTCATACAAAGGAGCGATGTTGGAAACTAAATGGCAGACCAAGTAATCAAACAAGAAATGGAGGGAGACAGGCGCATATGACAAGCTCTCAGATGGAGAATACAGAAGTATATCAAGGTGGAGTTCAGGAGTTTAACAAGGCAGATATTGAGAAGCTGAAAAACTTCCTGGAAACACTAGAGAAATCATCATCTACAGGTACCAGTTCATGTTCATTGGTTTTTTCAGGTATTTCTTCCATCTCTTGTGCTTCTAGTGCCTCAAAAAATAATTCTTCAAATATGTGGGTAATTGATTCAGGAGCAACAGATCACATGACACATTCCTCTGAACACTTTATCTCCTATACACCTACTTCTAGCCATAAAAAGATAACTATAGCTGATGGATCTGTTGCTACAGTGGCTGGACTAGGAGACATTCAATTAAATAACTCTCTTATCCTAAAAGATGTTCTCCATGTTCCTAAATTATTTGCTAACTTGATTTCTGTGCAAAAACTCACCAAAGATTCTAATTGCCAAGCTATCTTTTACCCCTCCTTTTGCATATTTCAGGAACAGGGCACGAAGGGGAAGATTGGACATGCTAGTGAGAGGAATGGTCTTTACTACTTGGATAATGAAAAAAAGGACACTCAACCTGAGAACTCTCTTCCCACATCCCTTCTCTCTGAATCAGTTATGTCCAATAAAGAAAAAGTATGGCTTTATCACCGCCGTTTAGGTCATCCTTCTTTTCATGTAATAAAGACAATGTTTCCATCCTTTTTTGATCAAATAAATGTTGAGTCTTTCCATTGTAATGAGTGTGAACTTGCAAAGCACAAACGTGCATCTTTTCCAATAAACAATAAAAAAAGTCCTACCCCTTTTTCTCTTATTCATAGTGATGTTTGGGGTCCCTCTCCTGTTCCTAATGTTTCTGGTGCAAAATGGTTTATATCTTTTATTGATGCCTGTACAAGAGTCACTTGGGTCTATTTATTAAAACGCAAGTCAGATGTTAGTACTATTTTTCCAAATTTTTACAATATGATTAAAACTCAATTTGACACACCAATCAAAAGACTTCGTTCAGATAATGCCAAAGATTATTTCAATCAAACTCTTTCTAATTTCTTTCATGAGAAAGGAATCATTCATGAATCTTCATGTGTTAACACTCCTCAACAAAATGGGGTTGCAGAAAGGAAGAATGGTCATTTGTTGAACATCACAAGAGCATTGCTCTTCCATGAAGATGTTCCTAAAAATTTTTGGGGGGAAGCTGTCCTAACTTCAGCCTATCTATACAATAGATTACCAACTAAAATTCTTAATTTCCAAGCACCAGTAAATGTCCTTAAACAGTTCTATCCAAGTCTGAGTCTCTCAAGTAATCTTGCCCCTAGAATTTTTGGAAGTATATCTTATGTTCATGTTCATTCTCAAAATAGAGGGAAACTTGATCCACGTGCTCTTCAATGTGTTTTTGTTGGCTACTCCTCCACACAGAAAGGATACAAATGTTTCCACCCCCCAACACATAAATTCTTTGTGTCAGCTGATGTTACATTTGATGAAAATGCAAACTTTTTTACTCAATCCTATCCTCAGGGGGAGAGTCTAAATGAAGATAGGGTAAGGGACTTATTCTTTCTTGACTTTCCTACTCAAATAGAACCTAAAACAATCCCAAATCAGTCTTTAGAGCCTAAGGAGATTTCAGGGAAAGAAACTCAGCAACTCCAGGTATACTCCAAGAAAAGGCCTACCTCTCACCTACAGCATGTCCAAACCCCTGCTCAAGCTACTGTTCAAGTGCTCCAAACAGACCTAGAACCAATAGAAACTACAATAATCCCATCTGAATTTGGCCTTGACCCACAAATTGAAAAAGGACTTGAGGGACAAAGTGATTTAGACTTACCCATTGCCCTTAGAAAAGGTACAAGGACTGCAGACACAAAGACCCATTATATCTATTCATGACTTATCAGAATTTGTCAGAAAACTACAAAACCTTTCTCAAAAACCTCCATACCATTCCTATTCCCAAAAATCTAACTGAGACATTAGGAGATGAGAAGTGGAAAAATGCTATGAAAATTGAGATGGATGCACTTGACAGAAATAGAACATGGGAACTGGTGGAGCTTCCCAAAGATAAAAAACCAGTTGGGTGCCGGTGGGTATTCACAGTGAAATATAAATCTGATGGTTCTGTTGAAAGATACAAGGCTAGGTTGGTTGCCAAGGGTTATACTCAAACCTATGGCGTAGATTACCTAGAAACCTTTGCACCAGTAGCAAAAATGAACACTGTCAGAATTTTACTATCACTAGCTGCCAATTTTGGCTGGAATCTTCAACAATATGATGTTAAAAATGCCTTCCTCCATGGAGAATTAGAAGAGGAGATATACATGGAAGTTCCACCTGGTTTTGAATCTAAGGAAGGCTTGGTATGTAAATTAAAAAAGTCTCTTTATGGGCTCAAACAGTCACCGAGGGCATGGTTTGGAAGATTCACTAAGATTATGACAAGATTAGGGTACAAGCAAAGTCAAGGAGACCACACGTTGTTTGTAAAGCACTCGAAGCCAGGGGGAGTAACAGCACTATTAGTGTATGTGGATGACATCATAGTCACTGGAAATGATGAAAGAGAAATGCTAGAATTAAAGAAAAGGTTGCTGCAAGAATTTGACATTAAGGAGCTTGGTAAGTTGAAATACTTTCTAGGAATTGAGGTTGCACACTCAAAGCAAGGTATATTTATCTCACAAATGTAAATATGTGCTGGATTTATTGAAGGAAACAGGAAAACTTTGGCTGCAAAACCGGTGGCCACCCCTATTGAGTTTAATCATGGGCTGAATGATGCACCAAATGATCTTGCAGTAGACAAGGGAACCTATCAAAGGCTGGTTGGTAGGTTAATATACTTAACACATACAAGACCTGACATTGCCTTTGCTGTAAGTGTGGTAAGTCAATTTATGCACAACCCGAAGGAAGCACATCTCAAGGTCAGTGAATGTAATCCTACAAAGCACCTAAAACGTAGTCCAGGAAGAGGAGTTATGTTTACAAAAGGAGAGAAGATTACTTTGGAGGCTTACACAGATGCAGATTATGCAAGCTCACTAGTGGATAGAAGATCAACTTCAGGGTACTGTACTTTTGTGGGAGGCAACCTGGTTTCATGGAAGAGCAAAAGCGTAATGTTGTGGCAAGGTCAAGTGCAGAATCAGAGTTCAGATCTATGGCATTAGGAATCTGTGAGTTATTGTGGTTGAAAATTGTTCTTGACGACTTAAGAATTAAGTGTGAAGGTCCCATGAGATTATATTGTGATAACAAGTCTGCAATCAGCATTGCACACAACCCAAAGACAAAGATGACAGAACAAAACATGTAGAAGTTGATCGACACTTTATAAAAGAAAAGTTGGACAGCGGTCTAATATGCATGCCTTTCATCTCATCAAAAGAGCAAATAGCTGATGTTTTGACAAAAGGGCTACCCAGCACAACCTTTGAAGGCTTTGTTGGCAAGTTGGGAATGAAAGATATCCATTCTCCAACTTGAGGGGGAGTGTCAGTTATTTAGGAGGATTATCTTTAAGGATAATTATCTTATCTTTAAGGATAATTATCTTATTTTAAATTAGAGGATTTCTAGGGATAATGATTTGATTTTGTATATATCCCTAATTTCTAGGGATTAGGAGAGATTCTTGGGATCTTTAAGTGTATATATATATCAATGTACCTATTCAGAAAACAATACAACAGTTATTCAGAAACTAACAAGCTAGCTATTGAGGGAGAAGAACCAAGCTACTTAAGTACCCCATCAAGCATTCCATACTACTCGACATAAGATTTGGGTAGCCCATACTACCCTAGAGACATCCCATACTATCTCCTTCCCTATTATAGCATTGCCCTTGAAGAGCTAACGTCCTGGTTGCTGCATTCTGTGACACTTCATTTGGTGTTGCTTCATCCTACTGCAGTCAACCCTTTTGCCAGTTAGAACCGTCTATAGGTAGCCCTCTCCATGTCTTCAGCAAACCAAGCTCTGATACCAAATGATGGAACCCAAGTGATTTAGGAAACTTTCCCTCAAAAGCTAGTTGTTGAGAGAGAAGAGCCAAACCACTTAAGTATCCCATCGAGCATCCCATATTACTTGATTTGGAACTTGGGAAGTCTATACTATCCTAGGCACATCTCATACTATCCTCATCCTCATTAAAGGCACTTATGAAACAAATAGTAACAACTAACAACAAACAAGAAAGAGCTGCTAATACGCTGAATGCAATGCATGCTTCATTACTGGTTTTTGTTATTTCGCAAATAACTCTTTCCTTAAATTTGGACTCTATGTGTGAGCATTTATGTGGGCTACTGGGCTTGAAAGCGAAGGGAATTGTCTACCATGCAAGGAGGCTAAATTACATCATTTTCATTTATCTTGATTTTTAAACTCCACTATTGAATATATTTTCTGGTCTACTAATAAAGCAATTTGTGGTATTTCCAGGTCCTCTGTCTGGCAGTTCTGGTTGCTGATATGCTAGTTTATGCTCTGTATTTGTCTCCGGTGACTTTTTACTCTCTACCTGTCAGATTTGCACCTTATATCAGGGTTGTTCTTTTCATTTTAAATATTAGGTATTTTTTGAATAATCTCTATTTTATTTCTATTGGTGCTATGATAATTTGCAGAATACTCCTTTCATGCCTCTGTATGAACACCTTACAGTTACTGCTGTTTATTAGCTTTCGCTTTAACAAAAATATTAGAAGGCAAAAGGAAGTTGTAATAAGTGAAATCATGGGATCAGAGGTTGTGGTAATCCTAGTAGCAATGTTTAATAGTTTGTTGCTTCCCATATCATGGTTCAGCTGTCTTCATTGTGAATTCCTGCATATTTGGACCAAAAGAAAAAGCCTTGTAGATCCTATACTTGAAATAATCTAACACACAAAATTTAATTTTAGGGAACTACGGGCAAGCATAGTCATCTTGGCTGGAATGCTTGACACATACTTCAATGTCTTGGTTTGTTCACTATCTTACTTTTCTTCATAGCTCTTTGCTGTTCCTATTTGCAATAGTTGATAGATTTTGAAAATGATTTGGTCATGTTGCGTTGAAAATCTATGATATTGCACTTGTTTACTAAGTTTGGATTATTTCAATTTGTACCGTTCAACACTTTCCTACTGGATGCTGTGCTCTGTCTAATTCTCATGAATTGCAGGCTTTGGGGCTTCTGTTTCTTCTTTTCTCAAGTTGGGTGGCTTATGTGATGTTTGAAGATACGCAACAGGGGAAAACAGTATTCACTTCCTATGGCACCACATTGTATCAGATGTTTGTTTTATTTACCACATCCAATAATCCAGATGTCTGGATTCCTGCATACAGGTAAGATGTTGAGAAGTTATTAAATTGTCATTTTTGTCATAATTTGCTGTAAAATGTTTCTGTCTAGGGGAATTTTTTTTTTCTTTAAAGAAAGCTGCTTTAAATATATAATTTTGATGTTCACCATTCTTCATGTTTTCTGTTGGACTTGATCCTGAAGTCTGTGTTTTGACATATTATAATTATGAGAGGTATATTCTTTTTTGAGTTGTTGGGAAATTTCGTGAGGGCTTACTTTCATGAGAATTCTTAGATTAGTAGCTATCTTGTGAGATAGGGTGGCTGCAACATTTTAATGAAATATATAATGTTCTTTCTATGAGCAGAATATCAGCAGAGACAAAATAACTGTAGGGTAGAATGCAGCCTAATGGTGAACCTAAATTTGTTTAGCAACTTTAAGGGTGATGCAGTCTTGTACTGTTGAGTTTATACTAAGAATTAATGTTCTGGCTTTCATTGGTTAGTTAGACAAAGTCAATCCTCTTGGATGACTAAGGCTAAACTTTTGGGCTATCAAACAACTAAATAGATCGTTTGGCTGAAGAAGAGCTTGTGGTGGAGTCATCCATGATAGTATATTTGAAATGTCTATTATGTACTTTTAGTTATTGATGGGACTGAGACTCGGGCAACTTATACTTGAAGGGAGAGAAGGGAGGGCAGTAAGCCAGGCCCAAAGGAAAGAGATCCTAAGGTGTATGTCAGGAGAAAAAAAGAGCAAAAGGGTAGAATAGGAATTCCAGATAGCATAACTAACTCTGGACAGTAGTGGAAGGGATTTAAGCAGAAGGTAGCAGTGAGAGAAGGCAAGAAGGAATTTGGTTATGAGGGAGAGAGTCTGACCTCTCAAAAGTCAGGCACCTATGCTATTTCTTTTCTTTTCTGTTTTCTGATTTTGCCTAAGAGTGTTGTAGCTATTTGGGTAGGATTTTTCCTGAAACTCTTACTGAATTAGCTGCTGTATTTTATTCTATTTGCTGTTTTGTTTCTGTCAAATTCCTGCTGTATTGAGGAGTTGAAATAATACAAGAGGAGGGTCTTATCAGCTTGGTATCAGAGTGGTGAGGTCCGGGTGATGGTGAACATGAGAATGGAGGGACAAATGGACAGTGTAGAGCGCAAACTAGGTGGAATGAAGGAAGATATTGATCATCTAAAAGAGTGGATATTGGAGATCAAAGATGCCATTGGACGGGTAGGCGAAAACAGAGGAGTTGGCAGAGAAAATCACCAGGCGGCACAGTCGGGCATGAATTCTGTAGGAGAAGCCTCGGCCGAAGCAATGGGAGGCCAATGAGAAGGACACAGGGAAGTATCGAAGATTGGAATTGCCGATGTTCAATGGGGAAGACCCCATTGGTTGGCTCTTCCGAGTGGAGCGTTATTTCACTGTAAATGGGATTCTGGAGTCGAAAAAATTGGAAGCAGTAGCCATGTGCTTGGAAAGGAAGGCACTGAACTGGATTCAATGGATAGAGTTAAGGAACCCAGTACACAATTGGAGAGAATTTAAGAGCGGACTGTTGAAGTGCTTTCATCGATCACAGCAGGGGAATGAGTATGAAATACTGATGTCCTTGAGACAGGACGGCACCGTCGGTGAGTACAGGGAGAGCTTCGAGCTACTATGAGCCCCCTTTAAGGATGCTCCAGAGGATATGTTAATTGGGGCATATCAAAATGGGCTTAAGAAGGACATAAGGGTTGAGCTGCGGATGACTAGAGCCCAAAGTCTTGTGGAAGTTATAGACATGGCCCAGAAGATAAAGGAAAGGAATGACGTTATGGACTGATTGTGTGAGTAGAAATTGAGGAAGGTACTGAAGCTAGTCCAAGCAACGAAATGGAGCAATTCCATCGTGCCTATGGTAACCCAGCCTACCTTCAAGTGGGTTGCGGGCACTACCAACAAAAACGGCTTGGTTTCAGGTTCCAATCGGAGCCTCGATAGTAGAGAGGGCGAGGAGAGCAGACATGCGACCTCTTATTCCTCGAATAGAGGCGGATTCCGATGCCTGACAGATGAAGAGATGAACTGAAAGAGAGAGTTGGGTCTGTGTTTCAAATGCGATGAAAAATTCAGTCCAACCCATCAATGCAAGAACAAGCAACTAAACCTGATTATCCTCTCGAAGATGGTGGACAAGGAAGATGGGGAAAGTGCACCGACGACAAAGCTAAAGGAAGGCGAAGAAGGGAAGAATATTGAAACATTGATGTCCCTATCCATAAATTCTATCGTAGGCATTACCAACAGTAAGACCATGAAATTGTTGGGAAAAATCAAGGGAGAAGAGGTGCTGGTTATGATTGATAGTGGGGTCACTCACAATTTTGTATCATTTGAACTAGTAGCAAGATTATCTCTATCCATGGAAAAAATAAAATGCTATGAAGTTACTCTTAGGGATGGATATAAGATGCGTGGGGATGGAAGATGTAAAGACTTGGAGTTGGAAATACAAAAGTTACCAATTCGGTAGGATTTTTACTTGTTCGAATTAGGAGGAATTGACTTGATTTTAGGGATGGCATGGCTTGAATCTCTTGGAGAAGTGAGGGTGAACTGGCAGCAATTAACCATGAAGATCAAGGTAGGAAGGGACTTAGTTTGTCTGAATGGAGAGCATGCCTTGGGGAGGTCTAAGGTGTCTATTAAAAATATGATTCCTTCAATAAGGAAAGGAGGGCAAGGATTCTTGGTAGAATTGGGAGAAGTCAGTTTGCAGACCCAAATAGGAGAATCCGTAGATGAAAGGATACAAATGATGTTGAATGATTTCCCAGAAGTCTGTGAACCCTTAACTAGATTGCCTCCTCCAAGAACTAGGGATCATGCAATAATCATAAAAGAAGGAGAACAACCTCCGAACATAAGGCCATATCGATATCCCTATTCCCAAAAGGGGGAAATCGATTGCTTAGTGAAGGAGATGCTGGAAGTAGAAATTATCAGACCAAGTAGCAGCCCTTTCTCTAGTCTGGTGTTGTTAATAAGAAAAAAAGATAATAGCTGGCAGTTCTGTGTGGATTATCAAGCTTTAAATAAGATTACAGTACCTGACAGATTTCTCATTCCAGCCATTGATGAGTTGTTGGATGAATTAAGCGTTGCCACTATTTTTTCCAAGTTGGATTTGAAGTCAGGCTATCACCAAATTTGAATCCAATTTGGAGATGAAGCAAAGACAGCATTCTGCACACATGAGGGGCACTATGAATTCATTGTAATACCATTTAGCTTAACCAACGCCCCTTCCACATTTCAATTTCTCATGAATGATATTTTTAAGGAGCATTTGAGGCGGTTTATCCTGGTTTTCTTTGACGACATCTTAGTCTACAGTCCTGATATAGCCACTCATCATCGACACTTGAAGACCACCTTGGAAATACTAAAGCAAAACCAATTGATGATTAATGTGAAGAAGTGCACTTTTGGAAGAGATCGATTGAAATATCTCAGTCATATAATCTCACCGAAGGGGGTGCAGGTATATTCGAGCAAAATTGAGTGCATGACCAAGTGGCCAATACCGAAAGATTTGAAATCCTTGAGAGGATTCCTGGGGCTCACGGGATATTATCGGAGATTTGTTAAGGACTATGGTAAATTGGCAGCCCCACTGACTAACTTAATGAAAAAGGATGCTTTTAAATGGAGTAAGGAAGCATAGGAGGCTTTTGAAGAGTTGAAGAAGTCTATGACAACAATTCCAATGTTAGCTATGCCGAATTTCTCCAAACCCTTTAAGCTGGAAACCAATGCCTCAGGGATCGGGGTGGGGTATGTTTTGATGCAGAATAAGAGGCCAATAGCTTATTACAGCCAGGTCCTGTCAAACAGAGCTTGGCAAAACTCTGTTTATGAGGGGAATTAATGATCATAGTCTTTGCAGTTAAAAAGTGGAGGCATTATCTACTGGGACACGAATTTATCATCAAGACAGACCAAAAATCTCTCAAATTCTTGTTAGAGCAGTGTGTGTTAGATCCAAATCAACAAAAATAGGTTTCTAAGCTGATGGGGTATAACTTCGAAATTCAGTATAAGCCTGGGTTGGAGAATAAGGCTGTTGATGCTCTATCAAGAAGGGGGGAGAGCACGGAATTT
This sequence comes from Senna siamea, assembly GCA_031216115.1. Lineage (NCBI taxonomy): Eukaryota > Viridiplantae > Streptophyta > Magnoliopsida > Fabales > Fabaceae > Senna > Senna siamea. The sequence goes on from CM062356.1 coordinate 21,511,201, forward strand.
AAAGCCTTGTCTATGTGGAGATATAGGGAGTTAGAAGATTGGAACAAGGAAATACAAGATGAGAAACTCGCTACTATTAGGCAAAAGATCATCACCGGAGAGGCACCACCTGCTGGATACAGCTTGAGGAATGGCTGCCTATTGTAGCATAACCGGCTGGCAATACCTACGGGTTCTTTAAGAATACCTAAGCTTCTTAGGGAATTTCACTCTTCCTCTATTGGAGGCCATTCTGGGTATTTACGCACCTACAAACGGCTGGGAGACGGTGTTTATTGGGAGGGAATGAAACGAGATGTACAGGAGCTTGTAGCCAAGTGTGAGATTTGCCAGAGAAATAAATATCAAGCCACAAGCCCGGCTAGGTTAATTCAACCATTGCCAATACCAAAGCAAGTGTGGTAAGATATCAGCATGGATTTTATTGTCAAGTTACCTAAGTCTGAAAGGTTTGATACTTTGATGGTAGTGGTGGACAGACTTACAAAATATGCTCATCTACTACCCCTAGCACATCCATTCACAGCCAAAGAAGTAGCTGAAACATTCTACTACGAAATTATCCGATTGCATGGCTTTCCCAAGTCAATTGTATCAGATCGGGACAGAATTTTCATTAGTCAATTATGGAAGGAGTTGTTCAAATTGGCTGGAACAACACTAAATTATAGCTCTAGTTACCATCCTGAATCCGATGACCAAACCGAGGTGATCAACCGGACTTTGGAGACCTATCTTAGGTGCTTTATGGGTGAAAACCCTAGGCAATAGAGCAGATGGATCACTTGGGCAGAAAACTGATTTAACACCTAGGCAGAATACTGGTTTAACACCTCCTACAATGTTTCGGCTGGCATGACACCTTTTAAGGCTCTTTATGGAAGGGATCCACCAACCTGATTTCACATGGAAGATTGTTTTTCATTGGTGGAAGAGGTGAATGAGCATATTAAGGCTAGGAATGGGGTACTAACTGAACTAAAAGAGCACCTGAAGAAAGCACAAGACCAAATGAAGCACCATGCCAAACAACATAGGAGGGAACTCCAATTTGAGATTGGGGATATGGTATAATTGAAGATGAGACCCTACAAGCTGAAGTCCCTAGCCAAAAAAACCTAATGAAAAACTCAGTCCGCGATTTTCTGGACCCTATAAGGTACAATCTAGGCATGGGGAAGTTGCATACTGCCTAGAGCTTCCCCCTACAGCTAGGATACATTCTGTTTTCTATGTTTACCAGTTAAAAAAAGCCATACAGCCCACTGCCACCACACAGGATATAACCCCATTTCTCACCGAAGAATTGGAACTACAAGTGGAAACTCAGGACATTCGCAAGGTTAGAAAAATTACCAATCGAGAAGTGGAAGTCCCTGTTCAATGGAAGGACTTACCTGAATCAGAATGCACCTGGGAGAACTATGAAGTTATCAAGCTACAATTTCCTCAATTTCACCTTGAGGACAATGTGGCACTTGTTGGGGAGGGTATTGATGGGCCTGAGACTCGGGCAACTTATTCTAGAAGGGAGAGAAGGAAGGGCAGTAAGCCAGGACCAAAGGAAAGAGATACTAAGGTGTATGTCAGGAGAAAAAAAGAGCAAAAGGGCAGAATAGGAATTCCAGATAGCATAACTAACTCTGTACAGTAGTGGAAGGGATTTAAGTAGAAGGTAGCAGTGAGAGAAGGCAAGAAGGAATTCGGTTATGAGGGAGAGAGTCTGACCTCTCAAAAGTCAGGCACCTATGCTATTTCTTTTCTTTTCTGTTTTCTGATTTTGCCTGAGAGTGCTGTAGCTATTTGGGTAGGATTTTTCCTGATACTCTTGCTGAATTAGCTGCTGTATTTTATTCTATTTGCTGTTTTGTTTCTGTCAAATTCCTGCTGTATTGAGGAGTTGAAATAATACAAGAGGAGGGTCCTATCAGTTATAAAAAAATATAGATTGGTGTAGTCCAGGCTTTTTGACCTTCAAATTATTTTCTTAGTATGACCTCTTTTCCTATTGTTGTAAAGAAAATCCTTGTGTTTCTCATTATGCCCAATTAAATTAAATCTGCTTTAATAGAGATAAGAGTTCTCTGTTTTCTCTTTCTTTCTCATTTACAGGCTATACGTTTTTGTTCACTGCTATGTCATGTTACCTTTCTCTATATTGATTTTACCAAAAGAAAAGCACTGTAGTTCATTTGTTCCTTCGTTGTGTGTTGCATATAGGATTTTGAATGTGGAGTTATATGAAGTTATATGTATTTATTAAAGTCTTCTTCTTTTATATCTATATTTATCATTGTATTTATATCTGTCTTTACTATATTTTTAATTTTGAAATATCAATGCTAATCAATTTTATTGGCATTTTAAGGGCTTCCCGTTGGTATTGCCTGTTTTTTGTCCTCTTTGTGCTGTTGGGAGTTTACTTTGTTACAAACTTGGTCCTTGCCGTTGTTTATGACAGTTTCAAGAGTGAGGTAAACTTTGCCCCAATTAATACTACAAGTGGAAGTTTTGTATGAGTGTTTATCTTTTCCTACATAGCTACTTATTAGGATTTCACTTGGAACCTAGAAGAATTTTTCTTGTATATTATATACTGTTGCTAGAAAATGAACAACTAACAGTGCTTGAATATACTTTTGTTGTAGCTTGCAAAACAAGTTTCTGAGATGGACCGAATGAGAAGAAATATGTTGGAGAAAGCATTTGATCTGTTAGATAATTATGTAAGTGGTAAATTTTTTTGTTTTAATTTATTGACCACGGTCCACTATCAAACAAAACTTTCCTGCTATATCTAAAGTTTTATAGATTGCTAGCAGTTCTTTTACTTTCTTCACATTATGTAGTTATTTTTATTAAGCCCTCTTTATTGGTGATTAGCATCGCCACTCTATACACAATTTTCTTTCCCTCCTTTCTTCTGGTGGTTTTTTCTTTGATATTCTTTGGTATCCTAAAGGAAATTTGTTTTTGCTCTTCCTTCTGTGTTAAAAGAGAAGAATATGGAACATATTCATAAAATTAAGAGTATATTTTTTCCCTGAATCTTAGAGTAACATAATCATCTAATTTTACCACTGAGGGACAGTGGTTTATTTATTTGAGAAAGGAAATAACTGAATAAGCATCTGTGTAGAGAATAGCAGAGAAAGACTAATAACTGTGCACTCAACTGAGAATATCGATAACATCACTCTGAGGACCAACTGGGCTTAAGAATGAACCAAAACTCATACAAGTTCAAAGATGCCCCTAAGCTTAGCATTTAGATACACTGCCCATGATAATTTTCTGGCTATTAAATAATAAAAAGCTTTTAAAAATTGTATGGATGTTAAAACGTAGCTTACATGTTTTTTAAAAAAATTTAAGGATGTAAGGTGCTACCTAATAACCTAAAGAGGTAGTGGACAAGTTGGTTGCATCTTCCCTAAATTGCTCTTGCTAGGTGGGATCTGTATTCCAATGGATGTCTTTGAGCAAATATAATAACTTATATGTCAGGTCCTCCACTAAGCCAAAAGATAGAGTTATTAGGCAAGATGCAACTCATTTTACTTCTTGTACCAAGCCCAAGCACCACATTTCGACTATAACTAGACTCCACACTTGGGTTTCTGCATGAGACAAATGTTGCCACACCTTGGCCAATAATTTTTCCTTTAGCAATTGCCCCACTAAAATTTGAACATGCAACCTCAGCTATGTACCAATTATAGGATAGAGGGCTTACCACTAAGCTAAAAGCTATATTTTATCCAACAAACATTGTATCATAAATGACATTAATTAATGAGAGTTAATTTATTTCTTTTGATTTAGTCAATCCTGAATGTGTTGGTTGAGAGAGAGATTTGAAATGAATGAAACTATGGGTGTTTTAGGTTTTCTGGTGATTGTTCGAATTGAATCCTGTTCAAGCTTATAAATAAAACAACACAAAGAGAGTAAATACTTTTCCCTTTAGTTCCCTTTAGTTGAATGGTGAATTAAACACGTTGAGGGAAAATTGTTTTTCCCTTTTTCAGGATAAAGTTGTGTCAAATGAAAATGAAAATGGTCTGTTATTTTTCCCCTGGTTGTCAATCAACCACTTGACCTAAAAGCTTAAATTGTTAAGTAACAAAAATGGTGTATATATAGATTTATATTGTCAAAATAGTTTTTATATCTCAACTCAGTTTGTCAAAATGTTAGAAGTTGTTGAGATGCTAATGCTGTCATCTAGATATTTCAACTTGGTCAGCATATAATTATTACTTAGTAATGAACTATCATGTGTAGTGTCAAGAATTAACATTATTTGAAACTGCCTTTTACTATGGTATAATGATCTAATCATTCTTAATTTGGTCTCTCTTTTTTGTTTTTAAAATGTGACATGACTGTCACTTAGTTCCTATGCTTTGTAATGCGTTTCATTTGTGATTAAATAAAACTCATTAGTTTTGATTCTAAAGCTGTTTGAGATTCATTTTTGTGCTCCCTCACAGCATGTTGGGTATCTTAACAAAGACCAATGCATCAAACTCTTTGAGGAGCTGAACAAGTACAGGTATTACTAATTGTGTTTCACTTTGCTTTCAGATTTATCATATTATTTGTTTGCTTCTCGCTCATAATGATCTGGGAAAAAACTGAATGTCTTGGATTTTGTGAATATATATATATATATATATATAGCACATGAGTAATGAACTTGGCTTTTTAGATATTTGCTTCCATTATTTATGAAACTCTTATGTGGGTTCTCTTTTTGCTGTTAACCTTGGGAAATACATTCATAGAGGGTTTACCAAACTCAGGCAAAAAAAAAATTATTCAGACATCAAAGTTTTAATTGAGATACTTTTGTTGAGAAGTCAGAACATATTAATTGCTTATCTGACTTTGCTGAGAGGAGGCAGCAGGGACTATCAAGGCTTCAAGGACACTTAGGAACATTTTCTTACTTTGAATGGTTTAGCTTCCTATGCAAGTTACTTGGCTGTAACAACAGTTGCCAGGTTGCCATTCCGTTAAATCTACTTAATTTTTCTGTTGATAGTTACAGGAATCTTTAAGAGGGTGAGCCTTGGAGCAATGGTAAGGTTGTAGTCATGTGATTTGGAAGTCACTGGTTCATATCTTGAAAATAACCTCTCTGCTTGTAGGGGCAAGGCTGCATACTTTTGACCCTTGTCGGACCTTACCTGGTGGGAGTCTTGTGCATTGAGCCGCTCTTTTTTTTTTTGTTTGGTAGTTATAGGAATCCTTAAGCTAGATTGCATTGTGGGAACTTAAAACAGCTGCTGCACTGTCATCAAACACATACTTTTGGTCAGTTATTAATAGTATAGGAAGACAGCAAACTTTTTCTCACAAGAAGAGGCGGGTCTGCCAAATTATTGATTTATTGCATATAAACACAATTAGGTAGTACTACTCATTGTATACCCAGTTACTCAGTGAGCCACTTGTTTGGCATACTATCCACCTTTTCATATTATCCATCTTTTACTATAATTATTGGTTGTAGATCATCACTGTGATTTCTTTTCTGGTAACGTGGTATTACATAATTTGGTGGCTCTGCAAGTATAAGTTGATCTTACAATTTTGATTTCCTAACTTAATGTCTTTTTATAATCTTCCTTCCGCCTTGTGAATGTTGAAGCATGAAATTATCTATTTTTTCTTTAGGACTCTGCCAAATATCTCCAAGGAAGAATTTGAGTTGATATTTGATGAGTTGGATGATAGTCATGATGTAAAGGTATATTTCCTCTGCAAGCTTCTGTTATCTATTATGCACATACAGCTTTCTATGTATTTGAATGTTTGTATATATAATTTTTGGTTCCCTGATGCTCGTGATATAAAATTTGGACTTTAAGCACCTATTTAGCCCGTTTCTGCACTTGCATATCTCCAAATTATAATGTATAAACTAAATGTTGATCCGCATGAGTATTGAATATTTCATAGTCGTGTTCTCTTTCCTCTCCCTCTCTTCCCTCCATCTTGAGACATGCACTAAATATGTCCAGTAATATTGAGGTTGACATTTCAATACCACTTTAAACAGTTACTAACATAACATTTTGGTTCTATATATGTATCTTTAATATTCAATTTTATTCAACTCTTTTAATTTCAGATCAACAAGGATGAATTTGCCGATATCTGCAATGCCATTGCTTTAAAGTTCCAGAAGGAGGATACTGTAAGTTCAGATTCTGCTAACTTGAATCATTTGAAAGTTCATACGTAAATAGAATCCTTATACTTGTTGGTTTTGGTTGCAGCCATCTTACTTTGAGTATTTGTCATTCTACCATTCACCCACCTCCAAGAAGTTGAAGGCCTTTGTGCGGAGCCCCAAGTTTGGATACCTAATATCCTGCATTCTTGTACTGAATCTGGTTGCTGTTATCATTGAGACAACGGTATGGCATATTCTTAATTGAATATATAGACTCACAGTTTTGGCCCTAGCAAACAAGGTTTTTTCTTGATTCATTTGCTCTTTTTACTAACTCACTTTAACTCTAGACTTGCTTGACGTGAAGATAGGTGGTCCAATTCTATTATGTCAAAGAACAATTAACCAGGAAGCCTAAGCTTCTAGGTCGGACTCCAGTAATTTTTTTTTTTTTTAATGAAGAGGAGACTTTGTTAAAGAGAGGAAATAACAGTCCAAGAAAACTCTCAAGTCTTTAATGATAAATCATCTCTTATATTTACCATCTTTCTTCAGGGGCATCCCTCAGTCTCTTGCTACTGTTCATTTTATTATATATCTCTGTGACACACAGATAGATGATTTTTGACAAATTTAGTAGCAGGTATTACTGTTTCTGGGTACTAAAGAATTATATTGGATGCTGTCTGCATTATACCTTCCATTGATGGAGTAAATAACCCTTATAAGTTAGAACTTAGAACATTATCTCCATCAAAGTTATGTTATGTAGCTGATAATTAATAGCTTGTTTAGTTTATGGCTGCATCTCTTCCTACCTAGATTTTGTATATTTTGCTTCTGATTTGATCTTCAAAGGATTGTCATTGATTTATATTGATGCACCTTTGCAGCTTGATATAGAAAATAATTCTGCTCAAAAAGTGTGGCAAGAGGTTGAGTTTGTTTTTGGTAAGTGGATGAAAGAGTGTATATTCCTGTACTCAGATGCATTATCTATGTATGAAGAGCATGTTGAATAAAACTAATCAATTTGATTTACAAATCTTTGTAACTCAGCTGCATGTTCACTCCCCTATATCCCTGCTATTTGTCAGTAATACTACATGCTATTGTTGACAAATCTGGCGATTCATAACTTTTCTTTGATGCTTATTAGTTCAACTCTTAATGTGATGCACCGCATGTTAAAATGTAGCTTTTAGTTTACACCTCTGTTGACCGTTCCTTACTGTATTACAGGGTGGATATATGTAATAGAAATGGCTCTAAAAGTTTATTCATTTGGATTTGAGAACTATTGGCGGGATGGTCAAAATCGCTTTGATTTTATGATCACATGGATAATTGGTAACTAATTCTAATTATCTGGTATTTTTTCTTCAAACATTATCTGGTTGAATGTATGCAGTTTATTTTCTGAATTTCTTATGAAATATGGGTGATAATCTTGCACTTGGGAATCTAGAATACATAGCTGTATTGTTCATGATACATTACATTCATTTTGAGCCCTCAATGTTGATATTATGTGGGTAAAACCAAGTTTTACAGCTACTTTATGTTGCTTTGACTAATGATATGAAATTTTGCAGTCATTGGAGAAACTATAACTTTTGCCTTACCCGATGGACTGGATTTTTTTTCGAATGGAGAATGGTATGGACTTTTTTGCTCTGAAATTTTCTTGTACTTTGTATATTTGTTTAATGATCCACAATACTAGTCCAAAATAATCCATGAACATAATGATTAATTTTACACTTCTTGGGATTGATTTTCACCTAGTACACCGTCAACCATGTTAATGGTCCTTACTCATACATGTTATGTTGTTGAATTATTATATTGACTGAGATTTAAAGATATATCATCCATAGATTTTGTTCATTTCTTATAATTGAAGTTTAATTTAGTTTCTCTATTAATATCCATATATAACATAGAAATTAATTTTTGTATGTCATCTTTTTTTAACTTGGCAGTAGTACGAACTGTGAACTTTCAAAATTTATTAAATAATAAATTTAAAATTTCTTATATTATCTATAGACATTTCTAGAATGAAAAAACTAATATTTATGAAGAATTTAAGAAGGTTTAAATTTATTGCACAAAATTGAAAGTTTGGACCTTTTGTCAACTTTTTAAAGTTGAGGGGAGGTAAATTGCTGAACTCTATTGGCAGTCTAGCACTTGTCAGAACCTTCTTGTTGATGTAGACAAGTGCTGTGAAGGTATTTGACAAAAATGTTAATAGAGGGGGTTATGTTGCATAAAACTCAAAAGTTTAATAGGCCTTTTGTCACCGTTTAAAGCTGAGGGGGGTAAATTGCACAGCACATCAAGTTGAGGGAAATTTTTTTGCATTTTGGCCTTCTTTTAAGTGAAAATGATCATAGTAAGACTAATTCACTTTTAGTGTTCGGATAGACTAAGTCATGTTATGATTGTTGGCCTTATAGGGGGCCAATCACCCTATGGACTCACTGCATGTATGAGTGTGCATTGGTGCTTAATAGCCCAGCCCGTCGATGTTCCAAGGGTGCATTGCGAAGCCCCTCATGCCTGCCCACTGCATGTGGGGCTATGTGCTTCCATGATAAGAAAATAAAGTTGTGCCTTGACTAATAGCCATAGCTTTTAGCCTAGTCATAAGTATTTGATCCTAACAATTTGTATCAGAGTGAGGTCACAGGTTTGAGTCCCCCAAGCATTGTTGGGGGAGATTTTTGGCCTTACAAGGGTCTAGTGATCACCCCATGGACTCTCTGCATGTATGGGCATGCATCAATGCTTGTAAGCTCAGCTTGTCAATGTGCCAAGTGTGCATTGCAAAGCCCCTCATGCCCTCTTTCATCAAACATGGGGCTCTGCACTGCCACTATAAGGAAATGAAGTTATGTTCTAACTAACAACTATAACTTGTATTCTAAGGGTAAACACTTATTCTAATAATGATTAAATTAATATTCAGCTATAAGTCATTATTATATTTTCAACTCTATAAAAATATCTTTAATATGAGGGTGGGTCTTGGACCAATGGGAAGATTGTTCTCACATGACCTGGAGGTCACTTGTTCAAATCCTGAAAATAGTCTCTCTGCTTACAGGGATAAGACTGTGTGCATCTAACCCTTCCTAGACACCACTTGGTGGGAGCCTTATGCACTGAGCGGCTCTTTAAAATATCTTTAATATCTTGATACCTGGCCTTTCTTTCTAAATATTTGAACAAAGTAGTCTAATTCATCTGTTCATCACATGAGCCCAAATCTGGTTTGAATATATAGATCATAAGGTTATGACATCCAATGAGGGTTAAGGATACATGAAGGGTATGTGGATGGCACATAAAGAACTAACAACAGGGAAGGTGGATTTATTATATAAGTTATCCTGAGACCGAAATATTTATGAGGAAATGAAAAGTAGGCTCTGCACCTATCTGTATTTTGAACTCTAATATTTCACTATCACTTTTCTATGCTTAATCTGAAGATTTTTACAGAATTTGTCATAATTACATTGATGTTTGTTCTATGAATAATCTAAAGATAGAATACATTGACGTCGCTTAATCCATCTAGCCGACCCCACTTAGTGAAAAAAAGACTTTGTTTGTTAGTTGTTGTTGTTGTTGTATATTGATGTATGTTTTGTCTCTTGTTCTCAGCATGTCTTAATCATCAAAATGTTTGTGTTGTCATTATATCTCATGGGGGAAAAAAGGTGTTGTTTTTAGGATTTTCTCATAATTGTTTCCAAATACCTACTGCAAAAATTCCAACATTTATGTTATATTTGCTAAATTGATCCTATAGTATGTAATTAGATAGTGTGCTAGATCAAATTTGATTTGAATTTGAACTCACTTTCTTTTATGTTAAGTCCTGAAGATAGTGTATATGTATTTACAGGATTCGTTACCTTCTTCTTGCAAGAATGTTGAGGTTGATAAGGCTTCTAATGCATGTCAAGCGATACCGAGCCTTTGTGGCAACCTTCTTAACTCTCATACCAAGTCTGATGCCATACCTTGGAACTATATTTTGTGTCTTATGTATTTATTGCTCACTTGGTGTACAGGTGAATAAAATGCTTTCCTTGGTTGAGCATTTGCAACATAGATTAGCAAGTCAAATAAATTATTTTTTTGGCCTTATCTATGGCAATGATCTTCATCTCTTTTCTAATGTTTTCTACTATTGTTACCCTAACTTCCTATTTATTTTTAAACTTGTAGATCTTTGGTGGAGTTGTTAATGCTGGAAACCCCATATTGGATGCAACAGATCTTACTGATGATGAGTATCCTTTGTTCATCTATAAATTATCTTCTTTAAGTTTGTAGTAGTTAATTGATTCTAGAAATAGTTATTGGAAACAACACAATATTCTGAACTCATGTAATTTTATAACCACTCTTTTTTTTTCCTTTATTTTTTTGGGCAGGAGAGGCTAGAGTCAAAAACTAGGTCTGAATCTTGATACATGCCTATATGTTGCTTCTGAAATGGATTTATTGCTAGGGTGATTGTTGCTCTTAGTGAGGATTCTTCTTAACAAATAATAGCTATTTGCTTTTTAATTTTAATGATTATCCCAATGGAATGGTGACGCTTTTCAATTTGCTAGTCATGGGGAACTGGCAAGTATGGATGCAGGTATGAGTTCATATCACCAATTCTTATCACTTTCATTCTCATCTTTTGGTCCATAATGAGTCATGTAGTGAAGTTGCCTTTGTCTTAGAAAGGATAAGTCTCTCTTAAGAGTGTTCAGTATATGGCAACGTTCCTTCTTGTTGCTTCAGGCACATCATCGAGGCCATCCTTGTGTTTTACTAGCTTGGTAGTAAGGACTTTAACGCAATTCATGCATTAACATCAATATTCAATGCATTGAAAATATTTCTAAATGACCAGTTGCATGTGGCTGATGTCAGATTATAGGGTATTTGTTCTCATGCTTTCTTTTTCATTGCAACCAGTTGTTATCTCAACTTGTCAGTATGAGATTTATGGTTATGTTATTGTTGAAAAATTACTTCAAAATATGCTAACATATAGGTTTTGTGGTTTTCTGTCAGAGCTACAAGGAATTAACAGGGACTTCTTGGACCTATCTATACTTTGTTAGCTTCTACTTAATAACTGTTCTGCTGCTTTTGAATTTGGTAAGTTTTATTTTGTTGTTATTGAATACTTTATTATAGTGCAACAGCATTCTTTAGCAGAATACCTATTCAGTTACTAGAGTTACAAATTATAACGTTTCTTATGTAGACATGTAACATATTAGTTCTTTACAATGACATGTTTACACTGGTTATGAATTTGGCTATGAACAGTTGTCCATATTGTCCTTGTGTTAAAGCATTGCTTATGTTTAGTCAGTTACAAGTGATTCTGTTTTCCCTGTATTTTAGGTTGTTGCGTTTGTCTTGGAGGCATTCTTTGCGGAAATGGAACTCGAGACACCAGATACTAGTGAAGAACATGACAAGGTTTGTAGTTAATCTTAAACTCTTCTCTATTGGTAAATATAGGTTGTTGTGCGAATCAAGCACTTATATTTCAGCTATTACACATTGTTTGAAATGAAGGAGGAGGACACTAAACATTAGTAGTCTCATGATTGTTTTCCTAGTGATTCAGATTTTCTGTGCAGTTGCAGATTATTGAATATGCCCTCCATGATACAAAATTGCAGTGCTCCAAACTAAATATTTTCTACATAACCTTATTGAACCTCTAGTTCAGATTGTTCTTATGCAATTAATATATAATACATTCTAGATTGTTCACCAATTTAATTATGCCTATGTTTCAACTTCTAACACAACCTTATATTCTTATTGAACCTCTATTTAAATTCTGATACTATTATTTTCCATCTAAATATAGGAAGTTGAAGGAGAGAAGTGCCGAAGACGACATGTTGGGTATGTATAGCTGGCAATATTTATTGTGGACACCATCAACAATCTTTATTTAAGCTGTGCCTCTCATCTTGGTTTGCTGCAGCACAAAATCACGAAGCCAAAGGGTTGATATTCTTCTTCATCATATGTTGAGTTCTGAACTGGGTCAAGCACAACCTTCCTCTCCTTAAAAGCTTTTGCAGGTAGAACAATCTGGCTACATGTCCACACCTTTTTATTTTATGCCAGAACCCTATGACTTCCTTGAGTTTCCTTGTTTTAACGTGGGTTGTAAACCAATGCTTATGTGGTAGCTTATAAAAAAAACGTCAATGATGAATCACTGCTCTTTCTTTTGTTACAGGATGCGCTAAGGTGTTACATTTTATTCTGTGAATTATATACTTACCTATGATGTGTCATAGGTCAGAGGCGTTATTATTCTGCATTATAGGTTCTGGTTGTGGACAGGAAGAAATAGAAACTGGTTTGGACCTGAACTGATTTGCAGGTCATGTCAAAAGTTAGTTTTTTTTTTTTTTTCTCATTTACGGATAAAGAACCTGATCAATGATGTAATGGGCTTGTGCTGAGTGGGATTATATCATCAAGTGTCAGTACATTAGTTTCCACCAGGTTACTGGAACTCTCCCATCTTAGTCTGTATTGTAGAATAACCCATTTTTTATTCTTGACCCTGGCTGAGTTTGATTTTTGTATTTGTATTGCCGTCTACTTCTACTTTTTGTTGGATTTTAACTTTCGTATTTGCAATACTGAGCAAAAATATACGAGAAAAGCAAACACTAGAAGGTTGGGGATGCTCTATGTTCTGTTGACATATTATTATTACCACCCAAGTTCAATTCCTTTGTGATTTTGGTATTTCAATGTGTTATCTGTAAGCAAAAATAAGTGCTATTAATCTTCCCAATACAGACAATCAGATTTCTTCATATCAAAGCTTGTGTGCTTTGTTCCAAGCTTAATTTTAATAAAACAACTGAAATTTTTATTCAAATAAAAAACTCTCAATGTTAACATTTAAATTAATAAGATATTTTTTACACATTTATATTCTTATTGATTAAAACAGGTTTTTTATATGGACGCAAACCATCTAGGGTCAAATTCATTTACATTACATTTTAGTCACAATGACTAAGACTAATGCTGACAATCACAAAAGGAAAGTATATGTTAATTCTTTAAAATGTAATTTTGAATCTAATAAAAATAGTGAAAAAATAAATAACCTTTCATTTTTCTATAATACCCTACTTTATATTTATATATATTATATAATTTGAAAAATAAATAACATTTGAAGCTGATGAAGGGAAACTTTATTAGAGAAGTAGATTCAATGATCACATGTTGTAGACTGTAGATGCTTGTAAAATAAGATAGAATCAAGAGCTGAGGGAGGCAAGGGTTTTATTGTGAACTTGAACAAGTCAGTATGAAAAAAAAAAAAAGTAAAAAAAAATAGTGTTGAGATATACTTGAGATCCTTTTACAATAAAATTTTTTTAAAAACTTTTAGAGTTTTCTAGAAATACGATCAAGATTTTCTCTCTTAATTAATTCTGGCATATGCATATTCATAAAAAATTATTTATAATATAAATATTTATTAAACAGTGTCTTAATCTTAGCAAAAGCCTATTCCACTGGGAGCATCAAATATAGGCTACAACCAGTAATTCTTGAAGTTTTAAAGTTTCATCAATTTTTCTTCTTTTTTTTTTTTCCTACATTTCACAACATGATGTGATTATGAGATTTCCAAAAATCCAAGTTTCAATATAATATTAAGCTTGTTTGATTATCGCTAAAATTAACATTTTTTTAACTTTCTATGATATTTTAATTTTGTTTTTAATTTTTTTAAAATTTTTTCTCTTATCTTTATGTAATTTCTTTCTTTGACCAAATTTCATTTGTATATATCATTAATGGTATAGTCATATATTAAATTTATGTAAAGCTACTCTTGCCAAAACATAGTTGACCTAAACTCAAGTTAGTCTTCATTTAATTATGTTTAAGTTTTGAATATCCAGATAAAAAAATTCAACAAAGAAAATCAAGTTTTAATTATGTTTTAATCAGAGCAATTCTATTTGATCTTCTAACAATGTATTGGGAGTCTACTCCTAGATTGATTGCTGCTTAATCTATAAAAAAAAACTCATTAAAAATAAAATAATAATAATAAATTTTAAATAACTCATTAAGTTCATTTATATGTATTCGGCCCAAACGCAACTAGTCTCGTTAGTCCTTATGTATGAATGAAAAGCCCAGGCCTATTTAAAGTCAAAAGTAAAACCCCTCAAATTTTCACAACGTTGGAGCGCCAACTCCTCCCGCCAAGAACCTTATTCCCGCCGAATTCTACCCGCGAATCGCCAAGTTGTATATAATACTCACAACCCATTTTCTTCACCATTTCAGTTTCGCTAACTCTTTTCCTTTCTCTTTCATTTCTCATTTCTCCCTCTCATTCTTCCATTGTCAACAATGGTAGTCTCTCTCGGTCCCGGCAAATTCTACGGCACCAGCCTTCCTCGGCCTCGGATCTACACCGAAGTCAAGTTCAACGATCACCGCGTAGATCCGCCAGTTTCGGTCTCCGATCCGTTGATGTCTTGGGCCAGTGAAGCTCACTGGTCCATGGGTGGTCTTAGCTTTAAGCGCCTACGCCTCCAGGGAAAGATCGAGGGCAACGTCAACAAGCTTCAAGCCGAGCGTGAGAAGCACTTCAAGAAGCTGAATCGTAGCCCTGTTTTGGTCGGATCTAAAACCAATAACGTCCGCGGTAGTAAAAGAGCAGTCTCGGTTTCGCCACCGCCGGCTCCGGTTGCGTCAAAGCGACGAAGGTTACTTGCTATGATTGAGGAGGACGAGAACGAGGAGGAGGTGTTGCAAGAAAGTGCGGGAGGAGAGGAGGTCGAAACTGGGAATCGTAGGGTTCGGAGGAGGCTGGTGAAGAAGCTTGGGGACGATTTTGATAAGGTGGCCTTGGAGATTGAGAGAAGTGATGTATCTGCTTCTGGAAATAGGGGTAAGAAAGGGAGCCCAATGAAGGGTTCTGAGGATAGATCGGATTCAATGGCGTTGAGGACCCGGAGTCGGAGATCTGAAGAAAGCGATGATGTTGTGATGAAGGTGGTTGAAGAGGTAAACAAATCGAGTTTGAAAGGAAAGAAAAAGGATACGAAGAACACAAAGAGTCATGTCAATAAGAGCCCTGATTCTGCCAATGGGGTTAGAACTTCTCCAAGATTGGCAAGCCGTAGGTCCAGTTAGGCATGTGTTGGCACTTGTGTTGTTTAATTTGCCTTCTATCTGTACCAAAGCCTAGTAGAACTATAGGAAGTACGGTTTATATCCGTGACTTCAATTTTTTTTTTCTCTTTTGGTCTTGCATTTTAGTTTTGTAGAACCTGCTGCAGTTTGTGAAATAGTAAAGAAATCTTAATTGTTTCATACAGAATCCAGAGTCTCAAGTCTCTCGGATATCGATTATGTGTTCAGAGGATTGACTTTATTTTCTTTGTTGACTGTGCTTTGTCTTCGTAGGATATTGTTTATGACTGAAATGGCTGTTTTGTGAGCTTCATATGACGATTACTACTGCTAGGCTCACAAACCTTGGGAAGCTGATGACCAAAATGTACATTTGTGACTTGTATAGAATAGATTAAGGGTTAATTTTTTTCTTTTTACAAAAAAATATACTATGTTTCAACTGATTTCTTGACGCATTTTTTCACTAGACCTGACTGAATATTTATATGTAGTTAAGGATATTGAAGAGAGTTGAGGATGAACTTCTTGATTATGTGGTCTCTATCACTTGGTCTTGTAGTCTAAGATGTCCTGCACTGTGCAATACAAATTGTTTACTTTGAGGGATGTACATGAGTTTAGTCATGGCAAAGGATGGATATCTGTAATTTTTTCGTTATCTCTTCAAAACATTCGATATTTAAATTTTAATTATATTAAAAATAATAATTTTAATATTTTTATCTAACAATAGATACAGGATATTATATAATTAATTTATTTAATATTCAATACTCAGTATTTATTTGATAATAATTTTTAAATATTATAAATGAATATAAAAAATATTTTATAATAAAAATTTTACTTAATTATTATAAATTAAAATTAAAAATAATAATTTTAATATTAATAAAAACATAAAATTTTATTTAATAATATATATTATTTAAATATTAAATATCAAGTATTTTTATAATATTTATATCCAGTCATACTCACATGAGTTCGGCCAAACATTAAATCATAGGATAATCCGAAAATTCTGAATAGTGGCTCCATCCGGGGGCCATTCTAGTCTCTAGATTCAACGAAGCGAAACAATGAAGTGAATGTCAACAACGTAGTCAGCTAAAGTTCTACAGTAAAAAGCAACGCACATGAAGATTATGAAGAACATCCATTAAGAAATAAAAGTTGTGGCAGAGATACTGCTAACGACTTGATTATTATCCAGACACTGCCATCAGGGTAAATAAACTTGGTGATATGACCTCTATGACTTCAGAAACATTTCCTATACATATAAACGGGTTTCCTTGTAGATTTTGTTCATGCGAAGGACAAGCTTTACAATAACAATCTTAAGAACTTCTAATCTGTGCTACATCACTATATACTACTAATCACTCAACTCCAACATGGAGGTAAGGGTATTGAGAAAACTAGCCATACTTTCGTATTGACTTCATTTCCATAAGGAAGACTTTGATTTTCACCCTTTCGGCGAACACAACTCTTTGAAACTTCTATTCTGTTGAGTGTGTCCCATGACTTCGGCCAATCCGCATGATTGTTTGACAAATAATGAATAGATTGATGATGTCTCACATGGGACCATTGCAAAATCATCACCAAACTCCTCAATTCCTTCAACTAGGAATTGCCAGACCAAAGCACCTGCTCCAGACCTGTTTCTCTTGGCAGATTTGTAGATTATGTCCAAAATTGTTTTATAAAACCTTTCTCTCTGAGATAGTGAAAAGTTCAGGTTCACATCTGAGAATCCGTATTCAGAGAACAAGACAGGTTGCTTCAATATTTTGTCACCATCTTCAATGTGAGAAAGCATCCACTTGGACAGGAATTTCAGTTTGTCTTCAAATACTTGCTCATGAAACCTAATGTAATATTATTTATATTAAAATAATTAAAAAAGAACGAGGCACTTAACAGAAAGCTATCTGAAAATATAGTATGAAGCTTTAGGGTGTGTCTTTCTGAACACAAAACTGTACACAAATCTTATAGGGCATTAATACAATTTGCAAAAGTACTCTTGCTAAGACAGATGACCACTTAAAAACAAACTCATGAGAAAATTAAAGCCAATATTTTCCATGGAAAACCTTCACAGGTGTAATACTCAGGATCTTGTATAAGTTTATTTCCTCTTTCTGACTTATGGCAAATCCAGAACTATGCATATAGCAATCATGCAATGCTTACCAATGGTCAGGATAGATATGAACCGATGTGAAATCAATGTTTGAGACTTTTGAATTGCGAATAAAATCAGATCCAAGCCTGGATGCCCACTCCTCAGGGTTGACAGTCAAGCGTTTTTGGTCATTAGGACCATAAAAACCTTCAAGGCCGATAGTCACCAGATGATTCTTGTCAATCATTTTGACGAAAGTTGACATTTCTTCTATCCAATCCTGCAATTCTATGCCAATTTAAGTAACATATACTTAGATACCTATGAAAGCAGTTAAACCAGTCTTATTTTCTTCCTTTTGCAAACCACAGCATGAAAGGAGTAAAGAATACCCACATTCTTTTCAGTCTTCTCTAAATTTACAAGCAACAAGCAAACATCTTATTGCAATACAAATACTCAAGTTACAAGGTTTAAACCATTTTACCTTCTGAATTATATATATGTCAGCAGGACATTAAAATTGCAGTATCACAATGAGTATCAGATAAATGGCTAAAAAAGGTTAAATAGTAACCCTTAATCTCAAATTTAGACAATCACTCCTGGAGAATTGACAGCCTTCTGCAGTGGTGAGACAATAACTAGAAAAACGTAATTTATCAGAGATCCTAAGAATTCATTGAACCATGAAATTGAGGAGAGAAAAGGAAAACTGAACCTACATGTTGCATACTCCTACACATTACTAAAAGTGGGGGACGGATCAAGTTATCACTTTAATTTTGGTCTATTTTTTAATATTGATATCTTTGTCTATAAATACTCAAGGGTTTGAAAAGGAAAACTCAAGTACAGGACATACTTGGAGAGTGTCACCTGAAGGATCAGACATGCAACGAGGTTCATTAATCAATTCCCAAGCAAATATGGTGGGATCATTTCTATACTCAATTCCAGTCACAGTATTTTTTCTTGTCAGAACAGTCTGCAGAAGAATACAGAGAAAATCGTTAATTTATCTAAAAAAATTCTCAACTCTCAAGAGAAGGACTAAAATTCAAATGACTGGCAAAATGAGAAGCAATCTGAACCAGTCATGCAATTATCATGAAATAGAAGACCAAGGATAATAATCTTTTTAACCAGTGTGAGACGCAAGCTTCATGATACAGCCTGGCTACTCTATAGGGGAAACTTGGATGGTTAAAGATCTAGTGCAATGATAGAATATTTTTTAGTCATGGCTAAATTTCAAAAAACTTGATTATACGGTTCAATTTTAAGAAAAAAGGAGCAAGCTAGATGTGCCACCCATTTGCCAAATAACGGGCCTGGCCAGCAGAGTGGAACATGCAACCTACTAGTATAGCTTCTGAAACAAAGTATCGTGGGTTTCTCAATGACAAATAAAGGCGTTTACTTACCACGTAAGGTGTAGAGGGAGAAATTTAAGTTTTAGTTTACTTATATGGGATTGACATTATATTTCTTAAAATAAAAGCAACTCTGACTCTGAGTGTCACATGCTCTCCAAAACATGGGTGGGGGAAGAGAGGAAAAAGAAAATAAAGATGGACACATCAATACCTTGACATAATTCTTGAAATAACTACGAATTGATGGATCAAAGAAGAAGGAATCATTAGACGAGCTCAAACCAATCCCTTCTTGCCATGCCCATTTGACATACTGAGTCTTCCCACCATATGCTTGCAAGTTATTAACTAAGCTAAGGAGCAGCCTTATACCATGTTGCCTTGCTTCTGCTATGACATGATCCAAGGCCTGCCAACAAATCCTCAACAGGTTTTTTTCAATCAGAAAATAATACTAATCAACTTATTGTATGGGCCAAAAAAATCTACCAGTAATGCAACATGAAGAACTTTTATTTTCTATCAGAATCAAGCATGACAGAAAGAACAAATTCACAAAGCATGGGGTCTCAACAGCAACTATGATAGATTTCTATGCCAAAATTAAACGCTTGTCCAGGAAATTTGCAAAATGTAAGCATATCTTGCTTCCTTCATACACATTTTGATCTTGGCATATCAACTGGAGATCTGGTTTTAGTCAAAACCGCCTGGGGACAATTTCACAGGTAGTAGTAGTAGTATGAAAGAGGTCAGCATATTTCATATTGTCTCATCTAGCTAATGGACAAAATTTCAGAGGCATAAATAAAGAGAACAAAATCTGGAAGCAACATACTACAGAAGTATGAGATCATGAGATACAAAGAAACAACACCTTAAAAACTTGCTCATTGAACCGACCAGGGGAAGTCTGAAGGGCATTATAGCCACCATCATTGAATGCCCAAGTTCGACAAACAGTGAGACCCATCTTGGCACCGACATGCAGCATTTCACGAACCCTGTGTCTGTTAAATTCATCTACAGATTGACCCATTAACCAGTAAGAGTTCCACCCGTTTATGTAGAACGCTTTGCTATCCAACACAAATTGAGTGCCATTTCTCTTCACAAAACCCAATTGTGGCTCTTTCTCAAAACCGAGCCTTAAGTCTCCAAAAGACATGTAAATGAAAACTATACACGACGCAAGACCAATAATAGGGTAAAAAAGACCATATCCGGCCGCCATTCTTCTAAACATATATATCATACAAAATTGCAGATGAAAGCCTGCGAAATTCAACAGATTGAATGTATAGGAAATAATTACCAAACCTCGGACATTGCCTTAAAGCTGTAAATATCACTATTCACTGACCCTTCCTTATTAGAATGCATCAAACACTCCCAAAATTGACAGAATTGTAAGTTGCTATAGTGGGAAATCATTAGAGAATTTATAAGGTGAGCTGAGTATAGAATACATGAAATGGGAAGGCTTCCACCACAAACAATCAAGTCCGAGACAAAGAAATCACATGGCTTCCTTGAGAAGAGTCAAAAGAAAGATGATAAGGGTTCAAAAAGTTAAGATGATAGAGAATATGAGGTGAAATGTATGTTTCAGCTTGTTTGGTAAATTGGATTTGCAAAACTGTCATCCAAACCTTTGATTAGGCTGTAATTTATATTCGGTGGAATGAAGTCTATTCATTCAATTTCAAGAGGAGTAAATGGCTGTTTTGGAGATTTCATTGATCATTAATTTTTTAATCTAATCTTTTAAATTTTTTATAAAATATTTCAGAAACCATTGAATCCAAAAAATATAACTTAACTTATACGTGTTTACTGCGTGTGTATGAAGTTATTTTTAAGCGAAATATTCTGCTAATTAAGTTTTCAGACCGAGCATCCAAAATTGGAATTATATTAACATATTTATTTGAGTATTCCCAAGAGGAAGCCACCACAATTAGGAAAGTTTTTTCAATATATATTCATCAATATATCATACTAAAATAAGGTGACAAGTAATAATTAAAACACATTTAATGTAATAAAATATATATATGTATTATTATGAGATACTTTTATATTATTTAGACATTTAATATATTATAAAAATTAAAATATTTTTATTTTTATAGACTCATAATTATCATGCATTAAAAATTTTGATATTTAGTATCATTTAAATTTTTATAAATACAAATATTTAAAATATTTAGTTTTTGAATTGTCTATAAATCATTTAAATTTTAAATTTTATATCTTAAAAAATTCTTGTAATGTATACATATCAAATAATAAGTGATAATATCATATTAAGAGCATTTAATAGATTTGTTTTTTAAAAAAATATTGATTATAGACCTATTAAGTTAGTATTGAGCTATTTAAATTGGAAATTTCATACATTATATATAAAAAATATCATTTAAAAATGTAATATTATTTTATATTTACATATTTAAATATATTTTTACATTTATACAATATCATCGTAATTCACACGAGAGCAATATTAGTTTAAGCACAAAATCAGGATATATCACTTAAACCCGTTGATGGGTGGTTGGGGAGGTATTTTTTTTTAAAAGGTAAAATTTTGGGTTCAACTGTTAAAGTTGTGTTTATAAAAATATATATTAGTCAATTCAAGATAAATTAACCGAAACTTTACTTTTAATACTAATAGTTTCAATCAATAATATTAGGCTAAAATACATAGATTTTTTTATATTTTAATTTATGTGTATATAATTTTTATATTTTTAAATATGATTCAAAATTTTATGTAATTTTAAAATATTACAAAAAATTTATTTAGTCTAATTTTTTATCTAAAAATTATCAATAATAAACATATTAATTGATATGATGTTAAATTAGAATAAATAATTAAAAAATAATAGAGATATTTTTATATTTTCATTATTAAAACATAAATTTTTTGTCAGTATAATTTAATATCTTGTTGATATTTTTTTACCTATTATTTTTTAATTATTTACTTCAACTTAATATGTTATAAGTTAATGTGTTAATTGTCATTAATTTTTAAATAAAAAATTAGACAACATTAATTTCTTATAATATTTTTAAAATATAAAAAAAATTTGAGTCACATTTTAAAAATACAAAAAGTTATATATACATAAGTTAAAATATAAAAGATATAATATTTATATTACTGATCAACAATAACTCATTTTATATATTTTTAAGCAACTAAAATATTAATCATATAATAATTTCAGGCTTTGATAAATGCTTTTTCAATATTATATAAATTTTCATTGCACAATAGATATAATAAAAAATTGTACTTGCATAAATCAATTGTTTACCAACTATAGACTTTACTTGCAACCAAACCAGTTGACACAAAACATCCAACAGCCCCACTTCACTATCTTTGGCGATTCGATACAATTCAAAACATAGTTTGTTGTGCAATAGTCTAAAAGTTAAGCAAAAAATTTATTTATTTATTTTTAATATACTAGAATACCTAAACCTATAATACCATTAATACTGTCATTTCACCCCTTATTACTTGAACTATCCCAAGTAATTTATTATAAATTTAATTAAATATAAGTAAAACATATTTTTAATAATGAAATACTTGATCTTCTTAACTTTACAAAATATTTAAATGATAAAAAAATAAATTAAAATAAATAACAAGTGTCTAGTATGAAATGACTTATTAATAGTCCGTGACTTTTATTCTTTTAAACCATGATTAAGTTTAAAAAATTGATAAAAAAAAGTGTAATTATATGGGAGGTTCAATATGGTTTTAGAATTAGAATTCTCTCATGTTAAAATAAAAATAAAATAATAGTATCATATGATGATAAAAATAGACAAAAAATTAATTAAATTATAAATTTTTTTTACATAATGAAAAACTATGAGTGATTGAATGATAAAAAAATAAATTAAAATAAATAACAAGTGCTAGTGTGAAATGATTTATTAATAGTCACCGATTTTTATTCTTTTAGACCATGATTAAGTTTAAAAAATTGACAAAATACAGTGTAATTATACGGGAGGTTCAATAGGGTTTTGGAATTTGAATTCTTTCATATTAAAAATTAAACAACAGTGTCATGTGATGATAGAAATGAATACAAAATTAATTAAATTATAAATTTTATTTATATAATAAAAATTATGAGTAAATGATATATTTTTATTTTTTATTTTTTATTTATTTTACATGATACTTTTATATTATTTTTTTTTACATAAAAAAATTCTCATATATGATTTTGAATATAACTCTTGTCCTTTTATTTAAATGTGCACTTAATGTTTTTTTGTGGGGCAATGAATAAGACAAATTAAATGCATCGCTTGGCAAAAGCAAGCACTAATGCTAAATGGATTCTCAAGCACAAAGCAAAATACTGAGAAATCATTTGGCAATCACGAAAACAACAACCATCATTCTTTTTCTTATGTACACTAAAAAAAAGAAAAATTAATCATATGCATGTATAATCAGACATCACTATGATATAGTGCATATGCACTTGTTTTGTATTAATTATAATTCCATTTCCCACTAATGCATGCTACGTGAATGATGATTAGCTTTTGGCATTGACTTTACAACCCCTCTCAAATTAGGAAAAAGAATTTTGTTTTGGGGAGTAATTTATTAGAGATATAGTAATTAAGAGTTTGTTTAAAAGTTGATTTGTTTTTTATTTTTTAAAATTATTTTATAAAACTAATTACGTGAATTCATAATAGTATTATTTTTATGTATTTATATATATATTATTAATAAAAACTTATTTTTATATTTTTTATTTTAAAATACTGAAGTTTAGAATATATTTTAATTTTTGTGTATTTTTTATTTTCAAAACACATATTCTATTTTTTTTATTTTCTGTCAAAAATTATTTTTTAAAGTTTTTTTTCTTTTTATTTTAAAAAAATAAAAATTAGTTTAAAAAATTACATCCAAACACGCGCTAAAGTATTATTGTTTTGAAAATTATATTCACAAAAGGCACTAATTATCACTTTCACGCGCGCAAATCCTTTTGAATATTAATATTACATTAGAGTTTTCTATTCCATAAATTCATCTGCATCATCATACTTGGAATTTTTATTAGTTTTCTGCTTAAATTTCCCTAATTTGTTAAAGACATAAAATATCTGTTTTCATTCTCTGACTTTTCTAATCTTTTTTCTTTTGGTGGTAGTTTTTTTTTAGATACCAAATAGTTAATTAAAATGATAGATATTATATTCTCTTTTAAGTAAAATTTTAAGTTCAAATTTTATATATGAAAGAACTTTTGTTAGAAAAGTTTTAACATTTATAAGACTTTCGTTAACTCAAATTAAATTAGTCATAATTTAATTAATTTTAAAATACTAGTAATTTCGATAAAAAAATTATTTTAAAACACTATATATCTATACTTCTCTTAATAAAAATTTAAATATTAATTTATTATTTTATGAATGATTAGTTGTTTTTTCATAATAGATTTTTTTTTTGTTATCTAATAGTATCCTTTTACTAAAAATAATTTTATTTAAAATATTATAAGGTGTTAAATATAAGCATATCTCTCAACAGAAATATTTAAATTTTTATTTATCATATTATTAAAAATTAATATTTTATAATAAATTTAACTATCGTTAGTCTTCTAAATGTTTTTTTTTTATTGCATACTGCTAACAGTTTTCCAATCCGACAACAGGTTGGAAAAGAGGAAAATTGAAATAAAGAACTTGTAATATGAAAAAGAGGTATGTTTCAGCTTGTTATTATTGTGAAGTAGTTATAACTCATTTTCTTAAAAATGAATGGCTTTCTGAAGACGACTTTAAAGGATTTTTGTTTCTGGGCCATAATTGTAATAAGTTCCACAGTCATGTTCAAGGTCAACGATATGTCCTCATCATAGTAGGCACTTCATTTTGTAAGGTGAAACATATGATGCCTTTCTCTTTCTTTTCTTTCGTAAATCATCCCAAATTTATGTGTTAGTAAACAATTACACCTACAATAACTTACACTTTCACCAATAAAATGTGGCCACCTAGGTTTTTCTTATGTACAGATCATTATTTTCAATGAATATACAAGTTTGTTTCTGAAATTTTATTTTTACCTTTGAGTCCTTAAATTTGTCTCCCTACAAATTAGCCTATGAAAATTTGTAATTTTTTACATTTGTATGTTGAGTTAGTCTATTAACGTAATGTGAACGTAAAATTTGGTATAACAAATGCTTAAAGTATTAAAAGTTACAAAGTTTAAAAGAGTAACTCATATATAAAAGAATATATACAGATACTAAAATGTTAGGTATTTCAAGCCCTCAGCTGTATATTTAATTTTAATTATTTATATCAACTTAGTTACCAAGTATTAGTAGACAATTGCTTTGGGATTGTTATGTATTTTGAAACATTTTTTTAAATAGAGTTTGATAACAAAGACTATATAAAAAAAGGAACACTTTATCAATGTTGTTTTGTTTATCAAATCTTTATAAAATTATTTTTTATTGCCAAATTACTAAAAAGTCATGTATAAATTTGAGTGAAGTTAGAGGTTAAATGGGTATGATTCTTGAGCAAATATATTTTATCTTAAAAAATAATTTTTTTATTTATATATACTTCTGTTTCATGTATAATTTTTTTTTTTGCAGTAAAAAATAATAATTTAACCAAAATTTATTTTAAAAAATTATGTCCAAAAAAGTTATATAACCTAGCCTATATCCACAGTTGACGTGACTTCGTACCGATGTTTCAACCTTTATAGACGTCTAAGTAAATTTTCTCTCAATACTTTATTTTTGTCTTTTTCTATAATAAATTCGTTTAAAATATAAATAAATTTTATTTGGTCTTAACATTTATTTAATAATTTTAATTTATTTAACCTAATATATATATTAATTAGTAGAACTAATTTTTAAACAAAATTTTTTTAATTAAATATTTCAAACTACATTAATTAACTAACCTATACATATTTTTTATTTTTTTTAACGACATAAATCATTGAATTTTTATTTTTATGTTGGATAAGTTATGATCAAATTTTTTTATATGAATATATATAAAAATTATTATTACAAGTAATTTTTAAACAAAATTTTTTTAGTTAAAAATAATTTTAATATGAAATAAATATTTGACAATTTTTTTTTTTATTTCCAACGATGTACCCCTGATCTAGGTGCTCCATTTTTAGTCGTTGTAAGAGGAAACCAACAATTTAACCAACACTTTAATAATATATATATATATATATATATATATATATATTCATATTAAAAAATTTGATCCTAACGTACACAACTTAAAAAAAATTAATAATTTATGTTGTTAAAAAAAATGTAGATTGTATATAAGTTAGTTAATTTATGTAGTTTGAAATATTTAACTTTTAGGTTATTTGCTTTTTGTTGTTTTAACTATTTAATTAAAAAAATATTTAAAAATTAATTTTACTCATATATATGTATATATTAAGTTTTCAATTACATTAATTTTAATTAAAAAATTTATTAAGCTAAATAAATTATATTTACATAAATTTTTAATTATTAAAAAAATACAAACTTAATCTATTTGTATTTATAACTGATTAGGTAAATCTTCAATAAAAAAAACCTATAATCCCTCTATACTTTAGATAGATATGATACAAAAAAAGGATAAAAATGAAGTAATAAGAGAAATAACTTTTTTGGACATAGTTTTTTAAAATATTGAATTTTAAAAAATGATTTTTGGTCAAATTGTCCAAAAAAATTGCTTTTCTGCTGCAAAATAACATTTTTGGTATTATGGCCAGACACCTCAGAAGTCTAACTCAAGCACTCACACTGTAGCTCATGCCCGACACAACACATGACAACAGCAGACAGCATAGTATAACATTGTGTCTATTTCCCTCTTTTCCCTCGTGACAATAACAGTGCAACCTCTGCTTTGTGTAGCTATCCATTATCAGCTTCTGCAACACTTTCTTTACCATCACTCATCATTGTTTGCCATTGCGGGTCTTTAGGGCAACCTCTGAATCCATTATATTCCTGGTACTACCATACAAATTTGTTTCAAATTTACTGAAAAGATTACCCAAAATACCTTGTAACATATATACTTCATTCAACAGCTTTTCAGGCTTCCAAATTTCCAATACATTTGTTTTCGCAGATCCAGAACCAACTTTTAAAGGTAATTTGTGAATCTAAAACGAAGCTAGAAATGGAAAGGCAGAGTGAGGTTTTAACTTTTAATTATCTATACACTAATATTGTAACCAAGAGAAGCTTTGAGATTGACAATCAAGGTAAACACCAAACAGAATATCCGAGACTTACACTTTCATTGTATCTATCTCTAAAATTGGTACTATCAATTATACAGAAGAAAAGGCAACCCAGTGCACACAGCCACCAAGTAGAATCTCTATAAGATGTACACAGTTTTATCTTGCAAGCAGAGAAATTATTCTAAGATTTAAACGTGTAACCTCTAACTCACATGTGGCAACCTTCACGTTGTGTTGAGAAAATTCTAATCTTGTTCTTTTCTGGTCTCTCTTTCTTGCAGAACAACCGAGAGGAAGTAGCATCTGCAATCAATCTGAGAAAACTACCAAGTTCCCAGTTCAATACATCTTAACCTTATGGATATCTCTAATAGGGTGAAAAACCCTCTGGTGGTAGATATCTTCAAAGCAAGTTCATGGACCCACATACCCAATTAGCTTAACTCTTCTTAGGAATGTGTCAGCACTTCAAATAGAAGCTATGGTGAACCATTTATCCTTCACAGTATGTGATATTTTCCTTTTCCCAAACATGCAAGATAAGCAACCACAAACCTAAATACCACCTTGTTAGTTTGTCTACAGCTGATTAAAATTTACTTCCATTTTCTTTCTCGGGTTCAAAGCTCAGAATACTGTAAATAACTTTAACACAGCCAGAATGAGCCATATTTGCTAAATTGAGTTAGCAGACACAGGAAAATAAGTTAATATACAGCAGATATAAATAGAAGTGGTATAATAATAATTAATGAATCGCCAGAAGCATACAGTAGGATTAACCAGACATATGTTCGTTATCCAGCTTAATTACAATGTCAGATATCTCTAATTACTACCCTAAAAGTCTAAAACTCAAAACAACACCATATGCATATGATGTGTGAATAGAGAGTGAGACACTTTACCAAATCCATCACCCAATTCTGTCAACGACACCTTCACTTTTACTACTACTATTCCTTCTGACCAGAGCAAAATACCCCAAAACAGCACACACAGCAGCCACAGCATTCCCTTCCTTCAACAAAATCTTAATCACAAAACTCAAAATTTCCCTCGTGATCTTCCTCCCTTCCACCACCAAAGCCCTCCTTGGCTTCCCGAAGAAAGCCAGCATAACGACGATAGTGATCCACGTCACCAGAACCGCAGGAACCACCACAGCCAGAGCCGCCACCATGGAAAGCACCCCAAACACAAACCCAAGAAGCACTGAAACATACAGGGCAGGCCAAGTAGACGATGCAGATGATGATTGAGCTTGTAGATTGTACCAAGAGAGAACGGATTTGAGGAAATTCCAAGAGGAATTCAAAAGAACGCCATAGACAAGCACGAAAATACATACCCAGGTTCTCCTTTTGCTCATAATTCTTAGCAGTAACTTGTAAGAAGAAGATTGCGGATGTCTCGGTGAAGTGGGTATGGTTTCTACTGCTTCCTCTGCGATTTCTGCCATTGAGCAATGAGGACAAGTCTGAGTTTCTTTCCTATTTTCTCTTCGAATTAGAAACTTTCCCACAGTGCTATTTTATTGTTTTGCGTCTTAAGGTTCTTTTCGAGACTATGGGTGCGTCTGCCATAGTCTCAGTTTCTCCGGTTAAACCACGAAGTTTTAGATATTATAAGATTGGGTAATTATTTGGATACAACTAATCGCGCGTAGACTGTACTTCCCATCCAGTTATGTCACGTAATAACATCGTTTTCAGCGAAGGGAGTATGATCAGAGCGTGTATCCACGCTCCTTGGGAGTCTGTGACGTACTTGTTGTGTAATATGGTTTCAGAAATTTTCTTTTTTGTTTTTCTGTATACATAGTAAAACGCATGTCGTTTGTGGGTTATTTCAGGGCCCTTGTCTGTCTGACTCTTCAGTCATCACTGTCTATTCCGGTATTTCCTTAACGGGATTTGTCCAATGGTATTTATAAATTTAGAGAAAATTATGTTTTTTAAAAATATTTTTTTATTAAATATAATTTTATTTAAAATATTATCAAACATTAAATATAAATATTTTTTATAATAAAAATTTAAATTTAAATTTATTATATTTAAAAAAATTAAAAATAAATTATGTTAATATTTGATGTTTTGATAAGTTACAAATTATATTTAATAACGTTATAATAATATTATAATGTGATTAAATATAATAAATTAAAATAGAGATTTTTATACCATTAAATTAAATTTTAGAAATATTAAATATAAATTTTAAAAAAAATCAAGTATCAAATATAATTTACTTGTAAACTTATATATGATAATAAAATATTATTTATTAATAGAGATAAATCCAACCCTCCACGGAATGTACTAAATCTTATCCACAATTAATTGTGAAGGAAGAAGGAGTATTTGGGTGTAATTGATGAGATATAAGCAGTGAACGGTTTTCATCCAAACAATACATGAAATGACGAAAACCTGCCAAGCAATTAAGCAAAGACACAAAGACACAAAGAACAAAGACATGTTTCCATGTAACTGCAGCCAGCATAAGCATATGTATCAAGAAATTCCCACCATCAATAGCAAAAAAACCCAAGAAGAAAGAAGTAGGAACAAATAGAAGTCAAGATCTGGATCAACAATTGATCGTGTAGAGCTGAACCTGAAAACTTGCCAATTGTTTCAAATCTCTCAACAAAGATACTAATAAAGTATAAACTTTATTGGAGCAATCAATTTAGTAGCCAAATGTCATGGACTGTAGATGTAGGTCTAAGGCTGAGATTCCAAGAGTCCTGATGTGGATTCTAATATCAAAGGTAGTACTGTGAAGAGAATAGCAATGTGTTTTAAAAATATATATTTAAAGTTATTTTATAATAAAAATTTTTGAAGTTATTGGTGACATCTAGAAATAGGATCAAAATTCTTTTTCGTGTTTAGGTATGATATATTTATATTTATCAAACATATATATCTTAAGTGTAAACATCCAAAGCAATAATAAATATACGCAAGTAGTCTCAGTGAACAATAGTTCAAATTTTTGTTAGAATAATTTTTATATTTAATATTTAATAATATATCAAATAAAATTATCTCTAATAAAATATGTAATATATCAAATAAAATTATTTATAATAAAACATGTAATATATCTTATTACAGCCTCCTAATCCTAGCAGGGGAGTATTCCTCAGCAAAACACAACATATTACAATCACACTAAACATAATATTTTGATGACTTTTCTGAAACACTTTGAATTGGAATAAAAAGAAATAGCCTTTAAATAATTTTTTTTTCAGTATCAAATATTTAAATCATCAGAACTATTAATTAATTAGATGATATCTAAAAAAAATTAATAATAAATTAAATTATGAAGAGTCAAATTGAGAAGGAGAGTTTATAATGAATTAAATTTAAAAAATTATCATTTATAGAAGATTAAAATATTTTAATCTTTTAAATAAGTTGTATGGCTCATAAAATTTACAAGTTAGAACATAACGTAGGAGATAGAGGATTTTTGTAAAGAAATATCTCAAAATAAATAATTATTTTAAAAGCCTTTTAAAAAATACGATTATATTTTTTATCTAATAGCTGAAAAGTTAAAACAAAAACAAAAACAAAAAGACTCCGGTGTGACGCTCATGAAATAAATGGTTAACAATACATTCTTTTTCAAATGATTTTCTAAAATTTAGAAAATTGTTTTTTTTTTTTAGTTTCTAAATTTGATAAAGTATAAACCTCTAAACACCCTAAATTTCTAATGATAACTCTAAAGTCCAAACCGTAAATTAAAAATCTAAAACTTAAATTCTTAAATCAAATACTCTAAACTCTAAATTTATAAATCTTAACCTTAAATTGAAAGTCCAAAACTTTAAACTCAAAACTTTAGATTCTAAAACTTCAACTCAAAATCGCATGCCCTAAACTAAAATGGAAATTTAAAACTCTAAGTTTTAAATTAAAAATCCAACTTCAAAACTTTAAGTCTTAAATTAAAAACTGTAAACCCTAGATTAAAAATTTTAAACCCAAAACTTAAAGTTTAAAATCACAAATCATAAACAAACATTGAGAATTAAAAATTATAAATAAATAAATTGAGAAATATTTCAATGATGAAAGATGAAAACTTTTCAAAAAATAATAACTATTTTATATTATATTTTAAAAAAAATATATAGTTATTTAAGTCATTTGATTTAAAAATAAACATAAAAAAATTAATTTTACATAACAAATATATTTTTAAAATTTTTAAAAATAAAAAAATAAAAACTAATTTTAAGAAATAGAAATCAAAATTAAAAATTAAAAATATTTTCATAAACCAAAAAGCTATTATCTCAAATAACAATATATATATATTTTTATATATAGTAAAGAAATTCATCATAGTTTTCTTTTTCACTTTCATCCCAACATATTAGATTAAAATATTAGATTAAAAAAATATAAATTATCAAGGCTTTCTTTTCCCATAAATTTTTTTTTTTATTGTCTTAGGTACTTGTGCTTAGTCTCAATATATTTAACTCCCCTTGTGATTAGAAACAAGACATAATGGAAATAAAGAAACCACAAATATGAAGATGCTTTTAATTGATGTTGATTGAGGATGCAGTGATTTGGAAATTGGAAACAAGAAAGGAACAAAGACAAGCAGGTTGTGCACTAATAAGATGGGATTTCATGCTAAAGAACGAAGCAATATAACAAAATAAAACAGAATAGATATGTAAATATATAAACATAAAAGACTAAAGTTAAAATTGAGAATACAAAAGAGAGGCGAAAGAAGAGAAGTATGTCCAAAATCCAAACCGAGAAAAACGGAGATCCAAAGATAGGACGGAGAGGGACTTGGCTTTTGCGAAGTGAAGGGTCAAACCCAAATTATGGAACACTGACATTGACGGTGTTTCGCTTTGCGTCACGCTTCGTGTCGACTCTTAAAGAAGAAATCAGGTGGACTAGCCCGTACAATAATCAAATTACATATGAATTATACATTAATATATTTATATTATAATAATTTTAAAAATAAAAATAATAAAAGAATATAAGAAATAAGTAGATTGAATGAATATTTCTTTGAAAATTTAAATGCTATAAACTTATTCTTTCTTTTTTCTTCTTGTTCATTGCAATTTCCATTTATAGCACTATTCTGTCTTCCATTGTGCTTCAATTGGAACTTTATTCAAAAAGATTATCATAACGCGCAGAATTAAGAATCACACTTTGTGTCTTTTATTCAGTGAAATATAGTGCTTATCACACTAATCAATGATCAATGTTTTCTTTTTTCGTTTTCAGGAATCAATGATTGTTTTCTTAATCCTGTTATTTTCCTCAAATTAAAGAAAAATATTTTTGGAAAAATAACATTGTTGTGGTGTTGTGATTGGAAAAAAGTAGAAGAGATATAAAAAAGTTAAAAACGCGTTTACTGCAGCATTCAAAATGCCAAACAGAACTCAACCACCTACGTTGAACCCAAAACAAACGCCAATCGTTCATTGGAACATTGAAGGAAGATGAAGGGACTCACTGTAAGAGTGGAGTTTTTTGACTGAGCAAAGCCGGCAAAGACGTCTTAAGATAATAATGTTTTAATTTATAAATGCGCGTTGAACTTTAAGCCATACCTCAAAGCCCCAAGGAGCCACTCGTTATTTCTTCTCGACCTTCTGATCCGTCCCTATAGTTAATCCTATTTCAAAGGGCAACAAGGTATTTTGATTTCCACTTTTTGATTATTTAGATGATTTCTAGGCTTTCTGAGCTGCAATAATCCATTTTTTCTTTCTTGGAAAAATTTCCCTGTTGAAAGTTGACGATTCTCGGCGTAGATTGTTGGAGAATTCTGAATCGCGTGTTTGATTCGAGTCACTTCCTTATTAATTGGGTCAGTTTGGCTTTTGGAATTTTCAAAAGAGTTACACGAAACGTGAATTTTTGCATTCATGGTCACACCTTCGTCACTCGGGTATAAGATGAATTGAGTTGAGCTTATGTGGAGAAGTTCCCAATTTTCTCCGTCAAAAATAGTATTATGTGGTGACTGTTATAAATCTTGGTGAAGGAGTTAGTGGCGGTAAGAATTTTAGCTGATGAATGGTGATCTTCGCATCTGAACACTGAAGGATAATATAGTTGAAATTTAGCTTGCTGCCGTAATATGGGTTGCATATGCTCCAAGACTTCAGCTGTGGAAGACAGCAGAGAAGGTTTGACAACAAAATTGTCATCATCGAGCCAAAGGTCATCGGAGTTGAATGTTTCTCGACTGAATTACTCCAAAAGGGATGAGGGAGTTAGGACAAAAAATGTGCTAGATGGTAGTGATGTGAAAATTTCTTTAATTGGAAAGAAAGCCGATGGTTCAGTGAAGTTGTTTGATGATCAAATTGGGGAGAACAAAATTGAGAAACCTGAATTGACTGTTCTCAATCATCCTAGTCTTGGAAAGGTACCGAAGGCTACAGAAGGAGAGCAAGTCGCGGCAGGATGGCCAGCTTGGCTATCTTCTGTTGCCGGTGAAGCTATCAAGGGATGGATACCGCGAAGTGCAAATACTTTCGAGAGGTTATGTAAAGTAAGTTACTATATCTGGTCAGTCTATGCTCGCACCATAGTTCAACTGCTATGTAATTTCTACTATCATGTAAATGCACTTACCGAAATTCTTTAGACTTTACCATGTCAGATATTCGTCTCTTTTTCTGGTATGGAAGTCGAATCATGTTTGGAAATCTGTAGCTGCAATCAATTTCTTCAAATTAATATGCATTTGTGTTTCCAAGAAAGTAATACAAAAAAAAAAAAGAAAAAGAAAAAGGAATGCCAGTTGCTGAAGCTTTTTACTTATTTATTTATTTATTAATGAAGGAAGGAAGTTATACTTCGTCTCTCTCTCTCTATCATGTTGTTATATACTTGTGCTCTTTTTTCTTCTTCTAATGAATCATGGGATGGCATCCTACCCTGCAGATTGGCCAAGGAACCTACAGCACTGTTTATAAGGCACGTGATGTGACTCACCAAAAGCTTGTTGCTTTGAAGAGAGTACGCTTTGATAATCTTGATCCTGAGAGTGTCAAGTTTATGGCAAGGGAAATTTTCATTCTTCGTGGGCTTGACCATCCAAATATAATAAAGTTGGAGGGCTTGATAACATCGCAAACGTCTCGCAGCTTGTACCTTGTTTTTGAGTATATGGAACATGATCTTACAGGACTTGCATCACGTCCTGGCATTAAGTTTTCAGAACCACAGGTAGTAATTTATTGTTTTTGTCTCTCAGTCTTCTGTTTTACATGAAACAATTTCCCCACATGGTTATGAAAGATATAAAAATGGGAAGGGCTGTCCTTATTTAAAATTTTTATTGAAGCAGCTGTTCTTGCTCTCTACTTCACTTTGATGTGCAGAATTCTTAAGTAGTATTTTCTGTATG
The DNA here is from genome assembly GCA_031216115.1 of Senna siamea. NCBI lineage: Eukaryota > Viridiplantae > Streptophyta > Magnoliopsida > Fabales > Fabaceae > Senna > Senna siamea. The sequence continues at coordinate 21,545,931 of CM062356.1, forward strand.
TCAGATTAAATGCTACATGCAGCAGCTTCTTAGTGGATTGGATCATTGTCACAGTCGTGGCATCCTTCATCGTGACATAAAAGGCTCAAATCTTCTCATTGATAATAATGGCATCTTAAAGATTGCAGATTTTGGTTTGGCAAGTTTTTTTGATCCTCATCACAGTGTTCCATTGACCAGCCGAGTGGTGACTCTGTGGTATAGACCACCAGAACTTTTACTAGGAGCATCTCATTATGGAGTGGCAGTGGATTTGTGGAGCACTGGTTGTATACTGGGGGAACTATATTCTAGCAGGCCCATATTGCCAGGGAAAACAGAGGTATGACATTTGGGAATCTAGTTCCGCAATTACCATTTATGTTAAATAAAATACAATGTTATAATCCTTGTTGAGCTTCTGTGGTACCAAGTCTTACGGTAAAGTTACAGTAAGTCTTAAGTGGAATACACCAGCATGCACGGGTCACAAACTCATATATACCAGTTTTGACTGTTGGGTCCATTGTCTCAAATGCATACTGTATAGTGATGAAGGTATAAATTGTGCCTGAAGGTTAATTTTGGTTCCTTGTAGGTTGAGCAATTACATAGGATTTTTAAGCTTTGTGGCTCGCCATCTGAGGATTACTGGCTTAAATTGAGGTTGCCACACTCAACAGTATTCAAGCCTCCACACCATTATAGACGCTGTGTTGCTGAAACATTCAAGGAATATCCATCTGCTGCTGTCAGGCTTATAGAGACCCTACTTTCCATAGATCCTGCACATCGCGGAGCAGCAGCTACTGCTATGAAAAGTGAGGTATGCAGCTCTATGTTTGCAGAAACAGCAGTAATTATTTAATCTGGTTGAGACTGAACTAAAATATTCTCCAATGTATATTTATTCATCTTAATGCTTGTACCCATGTAATCAAGCTTTTCTAAATATTGAAATATAATATTGACTTAATTGCATTTCCTACATTAAAACTTGTCATATAACTTGACCCAATTAGTTGGGGGGAAGTTTACACCCCAATCTTCCATGCTTTCCTCTGGATTAAGACTATACTGCCATGCTATGAAGTAAAAAGTGGCGATTATATTTCTCTTTATGCCGTAGTCATACCATACAAGATGACGTTGAACATTTGTTTTCTTTCAAAACGTCTGAGGCCAATGATTCTCTATTTGATTTCTTTTTTCCTTAAATGACAGTTCTTTACTACGGAACCCCTTGCTTGTGATCCATCAAGTTTACCCAAATATCCTCCCAGCAAAGAGATTGATGCTAAATTGCGAGATGAAGCAACCAGAAGGTACCTACTATAGGTCCATTCCTTCTAGTTGAGGGAAAAAAACAGTTAGAATTAAGTGGTATTAACTACTACTATGATGATAATGGCTTCAATTTTTAGAATGCAAATTGTCATTAGGAATGTAAATTGTTGCTCAATTTAAAGTACTCTTGGTTAATGAAAGTTTGATTTATTGTCACTTGTTGATTGAAGAAATAGTAATATCTTAGCAACTGGAACTATATTCTTTTATTATTTCACTGCGAATGTTGCCTATTCCTTTTGCCCCACTTGAATAATTCATTTGTCGCAAAAGGGAGCCTTACCTGTCATCTAAGAATCTTATTGACATGTATATTTTTTGATTTATCCTCTCAGGCAAGGAGCTGTTGAAAGAAGGGAGCAGAAAGTTGGCGTGGGAGTTAGACCAGAGAAAGAACTTCAGGCACTTGCAGGAAATAACAATGCTGACCCACGCATGTCAATACAGGTAACCTGAGAAAGTTTCAAATCCTAATTTCTCTTTGATTATTTTCTTAGTTACTGCCTTTGATTAATACAATCGGCTAGTATTACACCAAATAGTGTACATGTGTTAATAAAATCAGAATTAAGAAAAGGGATAAAGCTAGATTTTTATGCTTCAGAGTTCCTACTGTATTTATTCAACTTGAGTCGGATAAAATTGATCTTTTTGATTAATACAATTTGTTATAAGTCAGCCAAAGAATTTTATGCCATTCTTTACCATTTCGTTGAGTAAGACCTACACTCCTAATTTAAGGAATATATGCTGTTCAATTTTTGTTATAAGTCAGCCAGAGAATTTTATGCCATTCTTTACCATTTCATTTGATGCAGCAAGGACGTCATTCCAGCTCAAAGAGCCGAAGTGAATTGTTCAATCTTCCTAGAGAATCTTCATCTGGGTTGTTGGTTTTTCCACATAAACAGTCAGAAGATGTTAAACAAGTGGAAAATAATTTCTCTGGGCATCTTTATAAGAGGCCTTCACATTCAGGTCCATTGGTTCAGGGCTCTGGCTGGGCAAAGGTTGGAAAGGACGTAGATGAGCAGCATCTTGGTTCAAACCGACTCAACCTATCAAAACTGTCTGGCTTAGTTGCATCCAGAACTTTAGCGTCTAAAGATCAGGAGGAAAAGTCACTTCCCTCGCAGCCTGGAAAAACCGTTGATGTACAAAAATCTGTGGAGTCAATGAATGGATTAGAGTCCAGGAGAAGGAAGGATCATAAACGCCAGTCTCAGAGAACTATTGATATGTGTCATATAGAACATGGAAGGACCCCCACTAAAGAAGTAACTCCGGTAAATTTATTATTTCTGGTTTCTCTTTGCTTCCTTAATTGTCTATATATTTGGCAGTGAAAGCGTCTGCTAGGCATCTATTATGCCAAAAAAATGTTTTTTTCCCCTGAAATACCCCACTTTCTAGTGTGCCTCAAGTTTCTGTAAATTCACTATTTTTCATGGGGTCCTGAATATCGATGTTGGTGACTATTTCAGGAAGGGAGAGCCAGGGGAAACAAGATATATCTCTCTGGTCCATTATTGGTTCCGTCGAACAACATGGATCAGATGCTTAAAGAGCATGATCAAAAGATCCAAGAATATTCAAGAAGAGCTAGAATGGACAAGTCAAGAGGCGAGAAAGTTCGTGCACGGCGAAAGTAAATGTCAGTTAGTCAATTACACGCTTAATTTAATTCGAATAGTGCAACTGGTTAAGTATTTTATGACAACATTATTTATCTCTCAACGACATAGAGAGAAAGAGAGGGAGGAGAAGTATAGAGAGAGCCATCATTGTGATATATAGCACATCATGTACATTGAAGCATTTCTATAGGAAAGAAATGATGCTCCCTTCCATCCTTCATGTTTAACTCATAGATACATAAAAAGCTAATTTTGAAGTAACTCGTGTTCTCTTGTGCTACCTAACCTGAATATATTTCTGGTTTAAAGAAAGAAATTGTGAGGATAATTACACTTATTCCATTCCTCTTTCTTTTAAGTAGACTCGCGTACAAAGAGAGCAAATTGACTTCTTGATCTTTTAAAAAAAAAAAAGAGAGGTAATCGTTAGCTGCTCGTGTGGCTATCAAAATATACCATAAATACTTTACCATTATAATTTTCCAATATTCAGAAAAGTAAAATACATCATTTTAATTGGCGTACAAGTATCTAACGGCCACACTACTTATTTCATTAGGTTACACCGTTTGTTTGGCTAACTATCTGGTCAATGAATTTAAATTGAAAATCATTTTAAAATAGAAATAATTTTTAATTGACTAAAATGAGATATTTATCAAATTAATGCAAGATATTTCTTTGGAGAACCGAAAAGCTAATTCACACAAGAGTAAACAACTTGTGATGTGTAAGTTGATTTTTTTTTTTTTTGTCAAAAATGAATTTTGACTTAGAATAGCAACATTAAGGCCTTACAAAAAAATCAGAGTGAAGTGATTCTAAAGAAAAAATTCTCTAACATACTTTATGTAGGAAGAAAAATTAAAAGAGGGATAAATAAAGTATCAAACATAAATAGATTAAGGCTCAAAATTTGTTCTTCTCTAAAGTAAATCCCGACTCTAAATATTGGAGTTGAAGAAGCCAGTCTCGAATTGCAGTAATAGAAGGGATTGGCAGCAACCTTTTGATGTCTCATTTAGTAGTTTTACTTTTAGAATGGATGCGTGACAGTTATTACCTGCCTTCATGGGTGATGTCCACATCAGGGATAGTATAGGAGTTACTTCCCAACGTTTCAGAATTAGAATTGAAAATGCTTTCCATTGTGGGATAATGCCTGTACCGAAAAGAATAAGATCTTGACCAGCTTGCTGCTGATTTTATTTTCTCAAGTAAATTCTCTTCCTCCATATACTCTTCACAATCCTTGCCTTCAATTTCCCCCTCCAGCACTTTCACAACCTGCCTCATTGTGGGTCTCACTCTAGGCTCTGCATTTACACATACCAGACCCAATTGAAGCAACCTCTCTGCTTCCTCAATGCTATACTCTCCTTTCTTCTTCAATCTCTGGTCAATAGCACAGTGCAATTCCCCAATCTCGCTTAGTGACATCACCCACTGAGCCAGTCCTGGCTTGTCTTCCTCAATTGGTCTTCTCCCACAAACTACTTCTAACACCACTACTCCATAAGCATACACATCAGATAGTGTTGAAGCTCTTCCTGTGTGAACCACTTCTGGGGCTATATACCCTACAGTCCCTAATACTCTTGTTGTGGTAGCTACTTGTCCCTGATGATCATGCATGCGAGCTAACCCAAAATCTCCCAACCTAGCATTCATGTCCTTATCAAGTAGGACATTACTTGCCTTGATGTCCCTATGTAGGACCTTAACTTCCCAACCCTCATGTAGATATAAGATTCCTCTGGCTATGTTTCTTAGGACTTCAATCCTCTCTTTCCAACTCAGCATCTTCCCCTCTTCTTCACACTCGAAGATTCTTTTGTCCAAACTTCCATTCTCCATGTAATCGTAAATAAGAAACAAGCTTCCTTTTTCTCTTTTGCACCAACCTCTTAATCCTACAAGGTTTCTGTGTTTCATTCTTCCTAGGCTTGAAACCTCAGCTAAAAACTCTCCCATGCCATGTTCAGTTTCTTGAGGGATTCTCTTGACTGCAACTTCTACTCCATGTAATTTTCCTTTGTACACCTTTCCATTTCTTCCAATCCCAATTACGTTATCTTCTGAGAACCCTCTTGTTGCTGCATCAATCTCTCCGTAACTAATTCTATGAGGCCAGTACAATAGCTCCCAATCTTCATGTCCTTCCACTTCCTCATTTCTTTTTCTCCATAAAATGATAAATACCTTAGAGACACAGCTTATGGTTAACATACAAACAATTACAATGGCTACGATGAGAAAAGGCTGTGATAACAACCCTTTTTGAGGACTCAAATTATGTATAACCAAAGCATCACCTATAGAGAAATTGGAATTACTGAAACTCCAAGCCAGGATTCTAGTATACTCCACTAATTTTCCTGTTCCTGCACAAAACCCAACGTACATTTCATCCAACAAAACCCCAGAAAGATTAAAGTTCTTACTAATCAAAGGCCTTTGAGGTTTTCTCGTTCCTGCACGAGCCATGGTCACATTGATCTGAGAATCCATAAATTCAATCCATACCTGATAACTTTCTCCACTGATCATCTTCAACACCTCAAACTCATCATTATCTTCTCCACCCCAAAATCCAGCCTCATGTGCAGTTACTGAAGTAAGCGAGTTTATATCAATCCCCACATGGTTGTTGTTTATGTCATTAAATTCTTCATTGTTGACAACATCGAACTCAATTCCAAGGACATGGTCGCGGGGATTATCTTGATTGGTGAAATTCAAAAGACCCAAGTACTCACTTGTGCTCGTGCCATTGATGCCCCTAGATGGTGTGAGCAAGAAAGCAAAGCCATGACCAGTAATAACATCTTTAACTGGTGTAATAGAGAAAATGAAGGATGTGGCAAATGGAACAAGGGTGGAAGAGTTAGAATGCTTTATGGGTATTAGGTAAGGATAAAAGGCACGGCCCGTGGAGAAGGGAGTGTCCTTAGTAAGAGTGAGAATTGAAGAATCAACAGAGGCATTTCCATATAGGAATATATTGGTGGAGTTGAAATCTGTGTTGTACACAAAGTCTATTGCCCACACTGGGCTGAGAATGATGAAGCAGAAGACAATAACTGGCGACATTAGCAAGAGTCTGAGAATTGAAGAGAAACCTTGTGCAAGGAAGAAGATGGAGGAGCAAATGGTGGATGAATGTGATTGTGAAGTCTAACAAAAACAGGAGTTGACTCGGAAAACAAAAAAATTCTTCCTTAAAGCATAATTATCAATAATTGAGGACATTTTTGAAGTAAATGTAAAGAAGCTTCAATGAGATGTTATATAATGATATTCTAGTGTTATGGTCAACGTGGTAGAAGAATTTAATTGATTGTATATGGATATGCATCTTTCATAACATAGCGTATACAGAAGGGGGCCTTAGAAGTCAAGCGTGACGCATTTATGTAGATAAAAATTGAGAGGTCCCATTCCATTGACGCTCATCCTTGGACCTTGACGAAGTCGCAGTGCATTTATGTACTCAAATGTTTATGGACGCATGCTTCTAGAAAATGAACTCAATGGAGTGAAATATTATGTATACAGCATGGTTAGTTAATATAGGAGACAGAGGATTTGGAGTTTGGCTTATCAAGATGTCACTGATAAATTTTCCAACCAAACCAGGATAATAAAGCTTTGATGACTTTGGATCCTTCTCAATCAGAAGTTAACAGCTTCAACTGCCAAAAATTATTACTTGGAATTTTGTATGTATCAAATCAAGACAAAGGACCTTTGATAAGACCCGGAGAGTTCAATTTGTCAATTTTTTTTTTACCCTTTCTTTGTTTTTATAATAATTATGATATATTAACTAAACTTGATGACATCAAGAAGAAAAAAATTGAACATTTTATATTTGTTATAAATAATTTTCTAGTATTTTTGAGAAATTGCCGTTTTGGTTGCACTGATATTCTACAAACATATTTTTCTATTAATTGTCAGAATATTTAATTTCTGTGATTAAATTATCAGAGCAAATAATTCATTGTAGTAAATTATAACATCTCTAAGAAAAGTCTTGAGGAGTATATGAAGATATTTTAAGATATTTGAAAATAACAAATATAAAAATATTTAAAATTTATGTATATTGTATATCTTCTAAACAATATAAAAATGATCATTATTTTATGTAGAAGTTGTCATATATACGCTCAAGAATTTAGACATCAATCAACAAAGCCAAAACTGCATTATGTTCTTCACTGTTATTATTGGCATAGATAAAGGGTTTAGGACTAGAAAGTTGATATACGCCGGTCTATTCAAGCCGTTGACGACCAATTCAGCTTTCTGTATCATGTTTAAAAATATAGTTTTCAATTTCGTCATTAGCACTACTCAATAGTCACCGTTAATGTCTTCACTACAGCATTCTGCATCAACTACAGAGGTTGCCTATCATTTTCTATGGTTCTTTTGAAAGGGCATGTCTCAATATTTGAATGTTGAACTATTCAACTAAGATCTGGCTTTGGAATGCAAATGATGCCTAGAGTTGGTATGCTTTGTATGCACATAAAAGTTAGCCTGTTTGATTGTTGCAGTGTCAAAGTTGTCTCAAACTCTCAAACCAAGATCTTTGTGCTTTTGCAGTTATGCTTTTTCTCATCAGTTCTTTGAGTAAGAAACCCTTCTGCTGATAAATTTGTGGATTTGTATTACAACTTTAGACTCCTAATCAAGTTCTTTCATTCTTTAGGATTAAGATTGAGATGAGATTTATTATTTCACAAGGCATTATCATGTCACATAATACAACTGTTGGCTCTATAATCTTTGATTCTTGTATAAGCTTACTAAATAAGAGGGATGTACGGGAAACTCCACCCAAACAAAAAGAATACTTGATGCTTCTAACATAAAATCTAAAAGCAATTCATCTTTACCCAAAATAATAATAATAATAATAACAATAACAATAACCTAAAAGCAATCCACCAAAACCAAGCACCACAACGTGTGTCCTTGTAAACTTTGTACAATAATTATCCTACTAGTTATTGATATTCGTGGTGATAACTGATAATCCCAGGCAATCCAAGCTGCAACTCCACTTGCTTCTCCCCAGTTTCTAGCTTCTTGAGACCCAAAACCATAATTGCTTGAATATAACTCAAAAGAACTGTTAAGTTTGAAATTATTTTCTATTTGACTCAAGAATTGGAAAAAAAAAAATTTATACACTTTGTAGGTGGAAAAAAAGTGTAATCCAAGGCAGAAGTTCCATTGCAATAAATCATTCTAAATTTTGACTAGCTTCAACCATGACATGCTTGGATAGGTTTGAGTATTATCTTTAGGATCTTTACATGCTGAAGGAAAAAGTTCTCACCTTCCTTCTGAGATGTAATCTGTCTCTGATTGTGAGGGGGGATAGGAGCCGCTTAGAGTGATTGTGGTATAATACTTGGTCTGCAAAATTTCCTCAAAAGTGGGATAACTTTTTTCAGTAGAATCCGAAGGGATCCTAGACCACATTGCTGTTGAGTTTATTTTCTCAAGCAAGCTCACATCAATACACTCTTCCTCATGCTCGTTGCCTTTAATTTTCTCCAACACATTCACCACCTGCCTCATTGTTGGTCTAACTTTTGGGTCTGGACATGCACAAAACAAACCCAAATGAAGCACTCTCTCAACTTCCTCAATCTTGAACTCGCCTCGAGCCTTCAAACGCTCGTCAAGAGTACTATACAAGTTGCCACTCTCCATTAGGCTCAATACCCAATCAATTAATGCTGGCTTATCTACTGCAATAGGCCTTTGCCCACAAACCACTTCTAAAACCAGTATGCCAAAGCTATACACATCTGTTGCTGTTGATGGTCGCCCAATTCGAACTAGTTCTGGTGCCATATACCCCAAAGTCCCTATCACTCTTGTTGTGTCAGCCAACTGCTCTTGTTGATGCAACCTGGCTAGCCCAAAATCCCCCAATCTAGCATTCATATCTTTGTCAAGCAGCACATTGCCTGCTTTGATGTCTCTATGTAAGACTTCAACTTCCCAACCCTCATGTAGGTACAGAATCCCACAAGCTACGTTTTGTAAAACACTTATTCTTTGTTCCCAGCTCAGCAGCATGCTATCTTCACACTCAAAAATCCTCTTGTCCAAGCTCCCATTCTCCATATAATCATAAACCAGAATCAAGTTTTCTCTTTTTCTTTTGCACCAACCTCTGAAACCTACTAAATTCCTGTGTTTCATCCTGCCTAGGCTTGAAATCTCAGCCAGAAACTCTCTCATTCCGTACTGTGTTTCATTAGAGATTCTCTTCACTGCAATTTCTACTCCTTGCAAAACTCCTTTATAGACTGTCCCACTTGTTCCACTCCCAATCACATTCTCTTCAGAGAACCCCCTTGTAGCATCATGAATTTCTTGGTAGCTAATCCTATGTGGCCAATAGTCCAACTCCCAGTCTTCAATGTTATTCTCTCCATCCTCTTTTCCTTTCTTTCTAGGTCTAGATAAACTCCAGAACATCCAAGAACAGAAGCAAATGGCAAGAAGGGCACCAAAAGCAACACCTATTATAAAACTTTTTGATCTACATACCAGTTCTTTTGGAGCGATATACAAGGGCAAATTTCTTGTAACCAAAGCGTCACCAATTGAGAAGTTTGAATTGCTAAAACTCCAACCCAAAATTCTACATACGTCTACCATTTTCCCTGTTGCTCCAGAGAATCCAATATACATTTCATTTAACAAAACATCAGAAAGGTTAATAGGTTTACTAATCAGAGGTTTTTGAGGCTTTGGCTTTCCTGCTTCAGCCATAGTAACATTCAGCCATGAATCCAAAAACTCAATCCACACTTGATAGTTTACCCCATTATCCAGTTTCAACTCCTCCAATTCATCCCCATTTCTTCCACCCCAGAACCCAGCAGTTTGTGAATACAAAGAAATAAGCGAATTCAAATCAACACCAACTTGATTATCATTTATTTCATTAAATTCTACGTTCCTAAAATCATCAAACTCAACACCAAAAATATGGTTGGCAGAATTACCGTCATTAGTGCGATTGAAAATACCCAAATAGTTCCCTGATGTAGCGCCAGTGATATTCATTACAGGTGAGAGAAAAAAAGCAAATCCATGAGCAGTAGGGAAACCCTTACAGGGAGCAATGGAGAAGATGAAAGAGGTAGCGAAGGGAAGAGGGGGGGAGGAGTTTGAAATTTTCATGGGTATTTTGTGAGGGTAAAAGGCACGACCTATGGAGAAGAAGGTCTGGTTAGTGAGAGTGAGAACAGAGTTTTGGATGGTAGCATTGCCGGAGAGAATGATATTGGTGGAATTGAAGTCTCTGTTATACACAAATTCAGTAGCAGAGACAGAACCTACAAGGAAGAGGAAGCAGAAAAAGGTGAAGGAAGACATTAGCGAGAAGATTAGAGACGGAAAGTGAATATTGTGAGCTTGGTATTGCAACACTATAACAAACAAAATCATTGTGATGAGAGTAGTCAACTTCCCAGTTTCTTCCTTAGCGTTCGTGGAAAGAAGAACACAAGGAGCTGGCGGCTAACAAAAAAGCGAAGAGGACAAAACAGATTTTCTTTATTTAACAATATATTTTGTATCAAATTATTAGTTTACCATGGTTTTTTTCTACAAATCTAATAGCAGAGGAAAATTTTTTTTACATCAGATCGTAAATATTAAAAGAAATTTAAAATTGATATTACAAAGATTGAAATTTAATAATTTTTTTATACTATCGATATCTAAACTATATTATGAAAGACCTATTAATTTAATTTAAAGTTTAATTGTAGTTAAAATTTTTTAAATTTTTTTTATAAATATATTGTGTGAAGATTAAACTCTAGACTCTTTACACAATCAATTTGTAAAAGAGACTAAATTTTAAAAAATTTAAAATAAAATATGATTTAAAATAATTTAATTGAATTGAATATTTTATAATTATAATTATAATTTTTTTATTTTCTTATTAAAACGTATGAAAAATTTATATAAACTTAAATCCATATACACACTTGCTCTTTATAAAAAAGGGCGAAAACATATTGAACATGTTATAAAGCTGGCATATTCAAAAGATGCCACGTTGTCATGTCGGTGTACATAATATAAAAATAGATATACGCAAAAAATATTTTACTTCCCCAACTTTTTAATTCATGTGTATAAGTTATTAATTCTGAAGTGAAATAAAATTACTAATTCATGAACTATTTGCTCTATTTCCTTAAGTAATGATAAAAGATTGAGATTAATGAAGAATATGTAAAAAAAAAAAGTTTTTATATTTAATATTTGATAGTTTGTTTTCTTAAATAAATTTATTTATCATAAAAGATATTTTTAGAAAATTAAAAATAAAAAAAATTGAGAGACAATGCCTACTAAGTTTAGAATTGACACTTTTAGAATATGTTTTAACATTATTTTAATTTTTGTTCTTTAAAACTATTTCATAAAATTAATTTTAAAAATTTAAGTTAATATTTTTATATATTTATATATACTATTAATAAAAACTTATTTTTTATATTTTTTATTTTAAAAAATTAAAGTTCAAAACAATATTTTTTGTTTACAAAATACATAATTTTTTATCAAAAATTGTTATTAAAAAAAGTTTTTTATTTTTAAAAATTGTATTCAATTAAGTTTTAATTTCTTTATTTTAGTTACATGCATGTTTTAGAAGTAATACATAATTTAAAAAATTAATAATTGACATAAGTTAAACCGAGCGTGGCAAGGGCAACAACTTCCATAACCATAATAGCGTCAAATATAATTTTCAAAAAAAGGTCATTAAACCAAAGGTTGTTATCTCAGTGATAATTGTTTTATATTAGCGAATGGCTATAACAAGTCCACTTGTCAGCATGAGAGAAAATAGTCGGCGGTAAAGGCGTTTCCGTTAATACTTAACTCTGAATGCGCATTTAGTGTTTGGCATGAGGTCACTGATCCCATCACGAGCGCAATACAACAGATTAAAGTTTGAATTTTTAATAATATTTCAAATACAAATACTTTCCATAAAAGATAATTGTAAAAAAAAGGAATTAATACAATGTGCATTCCCTTTTCTTCTCTCTGAAAGTCAACAGATAATTTTCTTTAATTTTGTTCCTCATGGGCTTTTTGACTACCATAAGACGTATGTCGTAGCTTTTGAACAATGTGATGCACTGATGGAAGGTAAAATTATTTGCTTCATATAAGATATCAAATGTCACATGAGATAATTTTGTTAATATTTAATTAAGAATTCATTGTTTAGACTTTAGAATGACAAGTTCTTGTCTACTTTGCAAGTTAGATTTTTTTTTTAATTTAATTGACATTTAGGGAGCGCCCAAAACTGCTCTCATATAAAAAATAATAATTTTTAATCCAAAATTATTATTTAGACAATATATAGCGTAAATTTTGCCATTAAATATTAATTAATAATAAAAATTTAGCTTAAGGAATTCATCACCTTAGATGACGAAAAAAATTTACCCCTATGTGGTAATCATTAACCATTTTACTTAGGGGCAAATTATTTTTACCTTGTATAACATTGGTTAAAACCGATTACATAGGTCCGGCCACAGATACATCAATAATAATAAATGAAGATGTTCTTTATTAGGTAAGGTTAATTACATATATCAAATTTATTTTATTTTAATTTATTTTAATGATTAAATTTTTAATAATTAAATTTATCTTAATAATTTTTTATTTTTTTTTAGTCTTCCATTTAATAAGTGATTGTTAATTCATTATAGATATTTGAATAGTTTTTTAAAAGAGTAAATTACACAATTTTTTTAATACGGTGAAAATAATCTTAAATTTTAATACAATATTATTCAAATTTATCTTTTACTTTATTTTATATCAATAAAGTTTTTATTTTATTCAGTATATATTTATTTTAAAAAATAAAATTATTTAATTATTATTATTGTAAAATTAATAATTTCATATTAAAGTTAATATAAATTAAACTTTATTTATTCTTATATTAAAAATAAAATTATAATATTATTTTGTATAAAAATTAATTTTGTAATTTTTTAAACTAAAAATATTAAATGTAATTTACTTAAAACTCCAAAATCAATGTCATGAACGATGTTTTGAATTGGAACAAATTGAAGTTAAAAATAGTGGCAAGGAGGTTTAATTTGTGCGATGCACGATACAAAAGTCCCTGGCTGCAAGTCCTAGGCTGCATAGTTGTACTCAATTTTGCACGTGCTTTAATTTTTTGTAAGTAAAAGTAGAATTTCTTAATTAAGTTACCGCGCTATTTATAAATTTTATTTGAAAAAGTACCTTTTACTGTTTTTAATTATATCTATATATATTTAAATTTTAATTTATTATAAATTATTCTTTTAAATTATTTAAAATATTTAAAATTATTAATTTTAAAATTTAATTTATTAATTATATAATTATTATATAATTTTTTTAATTTAACTTTATATTATGTGCATAAAATATTAGAATAAAAAAATAAAATATGTTAATTTCTTAAATATAATTTTAATAATATTAATAATTTATAAGATAATTTATTAAAAATTTAAATAAGTGATATATTAATTATAAGTATAATTAAAAAAGATAAAATATTTTTTTTTCATTGCATTTATTAGTGAGTAAAAATTTAAAACTTAATACAATAAAATTATTGAATTTTGCATGACAAGCACTAATTTTTAAATGGCCTATGCTGTAGAGAGGTTGACTTTTCATCTCTCCTTTTTCTTTCTCTTACCTCTCATTTTTTTTTTTTAAATTTTAGAAAGACATTGATTAAGAATGCATTTATTGAAATTAGGTAAATAAAAATTACAAAAGTAATAAAATTTAAACGAGTCACATTAAATGTTCTTAATATTTATTTATTTTTATTAAATTATATAAATTAATGATAAAAAATATTAATTATATCATTTGAAAAAATATAATATAATTAAAAATATTATCTTATAAAAAATCAAATAATTCATTCTTTTTAGTTTCATGAAAAAAAAGAACTAATTAGAGAGAAAAATATAAATAAAATAAATAAAAAATGATAAATATTTAGTTAATTAAAAAAATATAAATATTCATTTAATAAAAATGGTTTATTTATATAGAGAAGTAACAAAAAGAATTTTTTTTATTGATAAGAGGACATTTTTATCTTTTAAAAAAATTGAAGGAAATTTATTTAATATAATTTATTTAGATATTATTATTTTTGGTAATTTTTATATTACCTAACTAAAATAAATGTATTTTTAATCAGTGTCTTAAAAGTATTAATTAATAAATTATTATTATTATTATTATTATTATTTCTCTTTTTATTTTAAAATAAGAGAGAAAAAGAAAGAAAAATCGACTTCTTATGTAAGGCAGAACTTTCTACACTGTTACCTTTCTAATTTCTAACTTTATATGACATGAAATATCTTGTCAAAATGTGAGTGGCTGAAAGGAGTCATCTTTGCACGACAGCAACATACAACATTTGAAAATAATATCGTTTCCTTGATACTGATTTTAAGAGCTTAGCGGGGTTGTTTGTCATCCCCAGAAAGAACATTATTGATTGGCTTAATTGGTTTTTTCAATAATTGAGAAAATGTAAGGGAAAGGAAAAGAAGGAGGAGTTAAAAGGAAAAAGAAAGAAGAGAGAGAAAAAAAAAGTCAAGTATTAGTTTTTTTTCTCTTTACTTAAAGTTTTCTTAAAATCTCCAAATTTAAAATAACTAATATTAAAGAAGAATGAGAATTAATTCTGTAATTTCTTTTCTTTCAAAATGTTAAGATTCAAGTAGAATGTTATTTTGATTTTTTTTTTTTCCCTTTCCTTTCTCTTCCCTCCGTTTTTACCTTTTCAAACACCTGAAGCCTTATTTTCACGATGTAATGTAACAGATTAAGACCAGTTGTGGTATTCTTAGTAACGACGTGATAACGCTCAAGTCTGTCAAATAATGGGTTAGGAATATTATTTGAGATTTACGCTCAAAAAGACGAGGACAAGAAAGACGAACAAACCACTTTTGAATAGGCCTTTTACTAATTAGGCCTACCAACAAGATAAACCCAACCAAGAATCTCATTCAACATGAAAGAGATGAGATTTATGATTTCAGAGTCATCAGCTCGATTCCTATGTGGTAAAACGCATTTTCATGTTACTTCAACTATATAGTCGATGGCTCCACAATCTTGTGTATTTAGCCTTCTGAATTAAAAAAACTTACAGGTAACTCCACCCTAAACAAATTCTATACTTTCGTTACTTCAGTGCATACGGATAACATTTTTTAACCTTTGTAAAAGAGTACATGCATACAAATTTTCAAACTTGAACAAACTAAGGTACTTACTGCAACTTTACTTGCTTCCCCCCAGTGTCTACCTTCTCAAGACCCAAAAGGATAATGCTCGAGTATAAATCATCATAAGTATTGCCTCTCAGTTTAGAATCTTGACGTGCTGAAGGAAGTTCTCACCTTCCTTCTAAGAGGTAGTCTGTCTCAGATTGTGGGACGGTACAAGAGTTGCTTAGAGTGGTTGAGGTAGAACATTTGGACTGCAAAAGATCCTCAAAAGTGGGATAGCTTCTGTCAGTACAATCCGAAGGAGCTCTACACCACTTTGCTGCTGCGTTTATTTTCTCAAGCAAATTGACATCAAAACACTCTTCTTCATACTCAGTTTCTCTAATTTTCTCCAATGCTTTTACCACCTGCCTCATTGTTGGTCTAACTTTTGGGTCTGAATTTGCACAAAACAAACCCAAATGCATCACTCTCTCAACTTCTTCAATAGTAAATCCACCATGAGCCTTCAAACGCTCGTCAAGAGCACTATACAAGTTGCCACTCTTCATTAGGTTCAATACCCAGTCAATCAATGCTGGTTTATCTGCTACAATAGGTCTTCGTCCACAAACCACTTCTAAAACCAGTATGCCAAAGCTATACACATCTGTTGCTGTTGATGGTCGTCCAATTCGAACTAGTTCTGGTGCCATATACCCCAAAGTCCCTATCACTCTTGTTGTGTCAGCCAACTGCTCTCGGTGGTGCAATCTGGCTATCCCAAAATCCCCCAATCTAGCATTCATATCTTTATCAAGCAGCACGTTTCCTGCTTTGATGTCTCTATGTAAGACTTCAACTTCCCAACCCTCATGTAGGTACAGGATCCCACAAACGACGTTTTGTAAAATGCTTAATCTTTTTTCCCAGCTCAGCAGCATGCTGTCTTCACACTCAAAAATCCTCCTGTCCAAGCTCCCATTCTCCATATAATCATAAACCAGAATCAAGTTTTCTCTCCTTCTTTTGCACCAACCTCTGAAACCTACTAAATTCCTGTGTTTCATCCTGCCTAGGCTTGAAATCTCGGCTAAAAACTCTCTCAATCCGTACTGTGTGTCATAAGGGATTCTCTTCGCTGCAATTTCTACTCCTTGAAGAACTCCTTTGTATACTGTCCCGCTTTTTCCACTCCCAATAACATTCTCTTCAGAGAACCCCCTTGTAGCATCATGAATTTCTTGGTAGTTAATCCTATGTGGCCAATACTCCAATTCCCAATCTTCAATGTTATTCTCTACATCCTCTTTCCTTTTCTTTCTAGTTCTAGATAAACCCAGGAACACCAAAGTGCAGCAGCAAGTGGTAACCAGTGCACCCAAAGTGATACCTATAATGAACCCTTTTGATCTAAGTATATGTTCCTTTGGAGGGACATACAAAGGCAAATTTCTTGTAACCAAAGCATCACCAATTGAAAAGTTTGAATTGCTATAACTCCAAGCCAAAATTCTACATATATCTACCATTCGCCCTGTTGCTCCAGAGAATCCAACATACATTTCATTTAACAGAACATCAGAAAGGTTAATAGGTTTACTAATCAGAGGTTTTTGAGGCTTTGGCTTTCCTACTTCAACCATAGTAACATTCAGCCATGAATCCAAAAACTCAATCCACACTTGATAGTTAACCCCATTATCCAGTTTCAACTCCTCCCATTTATCCCCATTTCTTCCACCCCAAAACCCAGCAGTTTTTGAATACAAGGAAATAAGCGAATTCAAATTAACACCCACATGATTATCATTTATATCATCAAATTCTTCGTTCCTTAAATCATCAAACTCAATACCAAAAATATGGTTTGAAGAATTACCGTCATTGGTGCGATTTAAAATACCCAAATAATTTCCTGATGCTGCGCCAGTGAAGTTCACAACAGGTGAGAGGAAAAACATGAAGCCACGAGCAGTGGGCAAACCCTTACAGGGAGCAATGGAGAAGACGAAGGAGGTTGCGAAGGGAAGAGAGGTGGAAGAGTTTGCTAATTTCATGGGTATTTTGTGAGGGTAAAAGGCACGACCTATAGAGAAGAAGGTTTGGTTGGTGAGCATAAGAACAGAGTTTTGGATAGTGGCATTGCCGGAGAGAATGATGTTGGAGGAATTGAAGTCTGTGTTGTACACAAATTCAGTTGCAGAGACTGAACTTAGAAGAGTTGTGATAAGGAAGAAGAAGGTGAGGGTAGCCATTTGCGAGAGGATTAGAGAGGAAAAGTTGGTTTCTAAGATTGGCTTGTGCAGCACTATAACAAACATAATCGTGGTGGTGAACTGGTGATGGTGGTAATCTTTCTTCATTAGCCTTCCTGGAAAGATGAAGTGGAAATTGCAGATTTTTTTTTTTTTTTGACTGAATTGATACTTTGATTATCAAAAGTTACATTTTGACTAAATTTAATCAGACTAAAATTTGATAATGTTCATTGAAGAGTATATTTAATATTATATTATATTATAAAGGTGGTGATCAAATTCAATGAAATCTGATATAATCAAAAAGAAAAAAGAAACAAAAGATTGAAGCTAGCAAGATCCAAAAGCACATTGCTTTAGCTACTTTTGGTTTGTTAAGAAAGACGTAACAACCATCCTACTTTGATGCATGAAATATCCTGGAAAAAGGAGGTTGAAACTTGCAAGATGCAGAACGCGTGCATAGCTTTTTCCTCAAGGGTCCATAATCCATTTGTTTCCTTCTTGGGACAGGGGACGTGGAAAGTGTATGGAAAACAAAATGACAGAAGGTTGATTACTCATATGATAGGGCAACACAATTTGCTTTTCTTTTAGCTAAGAAGATAAAAGAAAAAGAAAGACATACATCAACTTTGTTCGTTAGAGTTTTTGTTTTTTTTTTCTGGACTTGACACCACCGTTGAATTTTTTTGCTTTTAATTCAGAGGTCTTCTACCCTACGTCATAAAGACATGATCCCATCCATTTATAGCATTATAGATTTATGGATACTTTTATAATTTTAGGATTTTAATTTGGGATTTAGCAAAGATGAGGACATAAGTGAGCATTCATTCAGTCATCTATGAGACAAAGTTTTACTACTACAGGAATATTGAATTTTTAATACTCCTTCTATTTATTATTAATCATTTGTCAATATTTAATATATATATATCAATATTTATTAACCATTTTTTACGTTGGAAGAGTAGAAAGAAATCATGAAATGCAGAATATATACTCACTGTTTTTTGCATATGATCAAATAGCTTTGTTGCCCTTTATATTGTAAAGTGTTTTGAGTATTCTGACAATACAAAATAACGTTTTTAAATCAGAGCTGTAATGTAGAAAATAATATTTGAGAAACCTAATATTAAATATTGACAAATGAATAATAATGAATGAAAGGAGTAGCAAAAATTCATACTCCTATAGCACTAAAATTTCGTCCGTCACCTATGCAACTGTAGGAAGAGGTCCCAGCTCAAACAAATTAAATTAAAAAAAAAAAGAGTGGACCACTTTGATGGGCTTTTAATTACCTGGGCTACCAAGCCCAACTAAGGTCAGTCAGCAACTAAATTGAGTCAAAAAAATGAAAAAGTAAATTTTAATTCAGCACGTGGCCTTTAGAGAGAGAGAGAACATGAATGCGTAAAAGTAGAAAATGTCAAGAGTGGCTAATATAATGATGGCCACCTTCACCAACAGCACCAGTGGTCTAGTGGTAGAATAGTACCCTGCCACGGTACAGACCCGGGTTCGATTCCCGGCTGGTGCAGACTCACCTTTGCGGGGATAGCTCAGTTGGGAGAGCGTCAGACTGAAGATCTGAAGGTCGCGTGTTCGATCCACGCTCACCGCATCACTTCTTATTTTACCTTCTGTTTTTGCATTTTAGTTTCAGTTCCACAACTCAGATCAAATCGATGTCTGCTAGCTGGTATTTTGATATGGAGTTCAGTGTCCACTTTCTTCAACATATATTAATCAAATTGGTTCAACAATTGAAGAACATGAGACAAGTAAAAGCAAGGTTACGTTGTCGCAAATTGTAATTACATGGAAAGGAAAACGAATTGCAGGGTCTTTTTCATGTGCATGATGATGAATGAACAAGGTCTCAAGTTTATTTCGTCATTGTGACTTAAACTATTGGATTTGATCTAAGAAAGAGGTTAACTCAATGAAATATGAAAGAGATGAGAAAAAACATAAACTCTAATTCATTTAGAATAAGTAATTTTTTTTTGTTAATCTCTCTTCATTTCATCTATAAAAGTATTTTAGAAAATTTTTTCCTTTAAATACTAAGGATGATAAGGAATAGGTATGGGATTATGCCACCCATATTTAATGGGTAAAAAATTTCCGTTTATCCATTAGGATTATGCCAGCCATATTTAATCGGTTTTTATTTTTGAATTGGCCGAAATATAAGAACACACATTTTAGGTCAAAATTATGAATTTATGATATCATTTGTAACATCAATTTATTTTGTAAAAAATATTGTAAACCCAATTATATTTGATAAAATATATATTTTAGGCCCAATTACATAACCAGTAGTTGACATTTTCAATTTTTTTTTGAATAAAAAGTTTCAACAAATTTCTGAGAAATAAATAAATTTTTTTGCCTCAACATAACCAAACCTCGATTTTAGTCCATCATAAATAAAAAATTTTTTAATCTAATCCCTATAATTAAGGGTGTTTAAATGTTTTGTTTGTTTCGATGCCTCAAAACTAAACCAATATAATCAATTATCAAAATAATTGGACCTGACTAATTTTTTTAGTCATTTTAGTATGATTTTAAAGTTGTTTTAGTTCATAATAACTTGAGTTTTTATTCTTATCAGAAAAAAAATCTAACAAACGTATATGTTTTATACATTTATAAAATTTAAAATAATATTTTTAAAAAATTCAAAACTATGATATTATATTAAATAATCAATCCTAAATTGTTAAGTCAAGATTGTAACAATAATATTAATAAATAATAAAAATCTTGCAACTAATTAATAATATTAATAATAAAATTAAATCAAATATTTTTATCTATTAAAATATCAATATATTATCATAATTATTTATAAAAAAAATAAATAATAAATAATAACTATATAATAGAAATATTCTAATTTTCACTATTGAGAGGTAAAGATATTAAAATAAATGATTATATAAACAAACTAAAATGATTTAATTTAATTTGGTTAAAACCGACTAAAAAATCTATGTAAACAAACAATCAAACCAAATTTTTAGTTTTTTCATTTTAAAAATCAAATTAAACTAATATTTTTTATTTTAATTCAGTTTTTATTGGTTTTATTTTATTTAATTGATTTGAACCAGTTTTGAACACTCTTACTCATATATGCTTTTTTTTTTTTTTTAATTTGATTCCTTGAATAAATAAAATTATTATCAAATAAGTCCTTTATTGTACTTAATTTATTTGTTAATGTATTTTAATTCCACTATATTATATATCATTATGTTTCTTTGTTATAGCGCAAACAATATATATCAATTGACAAGCTAAAAATTCTGAATGCATGATATTTCAATTGAATGATCGAAAACATACATATACATAAGTCCATAATGGTTAGAGTTTAAGTGCGAATTAATTTAAACGCATATCACACTATCTTAACATATTCTATAATAAAAAAAGCATTAGAATTAGAGTTACTTTGACCTTGATAACCTCAAAAGGCAAATGAAGGGTCTGTTTCAAATGAAACAGGATAAAGCCCCTGGACCGAACGGTTTGCTGGCAACTTTCTTCCAACACTTCAGGTCAACAGTGAAAGAAGATATTATCAGGTGTATCCAATCTTTTTCCTTCAGGGTTTTATTACTCAAAGAGTTAAATCAAACACTAATCATGCTCGTACCGAAAATCTTAGTACCACAGAGATTACAAGACTTCCATCCAATTAGTCTCTGTAGGGTCATTCACAAAATTACCTAAAAAATCCTTGTGAGTCAATTGCAGAAGATCATGGAGGAAGTGATTTTTCCTTACCAAAATGGATTTGTGAAGGGTCGTTCCATCACAGACAACATCTATCTTGCATCCAAATTAATGACCTACATTCATATGGCCAAAAAATGCAAGACACACTGGTGCGCATACAAATTAGTCATTCACAAGGCGTATGACAGAATCTCCTGGAATTTCCTTAAAGTTTTCCTCCTCAAAATGCATTTTCCTCAACACATCATTCAAATCATTATGCAGCTCGTTTCTATTATTTCATACACCCTTCATCTTAATGGTAAAAAATTAAGCTTCTTTTCATCACAATGAGGCCTTCATCAAGGCGATCCACTTTAACCATATCTCTTTCTTCTCTATGCTAATATCCTGTCATGTATGCTCCACAAGTTAAAAGAGGACAAAAAAGTTCAAGGAGGCCCAATAATTTCTCATTTAATGTATGCGAATGATACTATTATGTTTTTCAAAGCAACTATGGAAAGTTGTCAAGCAATCCATGATACATTACAGCTATATGAAACCTTTCGTCAATAAAATGAAACCTTTCGTCATCTTCAACCCAAATACGCCTCGACATTTTAAGAAACTCACTCATGGCTACAAATTTTGGGGCAAAAATTTCAAATCATCTAGGTAAGTATCTTAAGGTTAACATTGATAGTCGACAGAATAGAAGAGAATCATCCAATGACATTGTAGCCAATATTCAACGAAAGCTTAGTGGATGGAAATCCAAACTACTTTCTCAAGCTGGGCAACTCACTTTAATTAACTCGGTTTTGTAATCTACTCCAATTTATCAAATGTCTTCAGTTACACTCTTAAAGAAACACGCGTCCCAAATTGACTCAATCATGACAAACTTATATAGGGGTTTCAAGGGTGACAAACCAACAATGCATCTTCTCAACAAGAACAGGCTTTTCTTGCCAAAAAACAGCGGAGGATTAGGGATAAGGAAAACAATGCACTTTAACAAAGCCCTACTAGCCAAACAAGTCTAGCGTGCAATAGAGCAGCCTTCATCACTCTTTAGTCAATGGACAATGGCCAAATATTTCAGAAATAATCTTAAGTCACCTCCTAAGAAAACCACCCAAGCGGCCTAGACTTGGAAGTGTCTTAATAATTATGCTAGTAATCTTATATATTCTTGAAAACTTATGGTGGCGTATTGGTTCCAGTGGACAAATTGATGTTGGAACAAAATTTTGGTGGCAATCATCAAGTACGAACTTAGGACAAGGCATTAAAGTTAAAGATCTATTCATGCCTCATCAGAATCGGTGGGATTACACTAAACTCCAATGGATTTATGGAGAACAGTAGTGATTGTCATCTCCAGCACATCAATCTCAGCTTGGGGTCTCAATGATAAAATAACTTAGAAACTTTCTCCTGGTGGATCATATAGAGTCAAAGATGGATACAAAATTCTATCCAACTTAGAGGGACTAACCCATGCTAATGGTGATCTTACTTGGAAAAATCTCTGGAGGCTCAAAATCCCGCCACGCTACATCAACTTTATTTGGAAATTAAGAAATGAAGCATTACTAACACTTAGTAATCTCAAGCACCATCACCTCAATATTCCCACTACATGCATATATTGTTCAGATGATGAAGAGACTATAGAACACCTTTTCCTACACTGACCATTTGCGAAAGCAGTATGGTTCAGATCAAATTACTCAATCAGAAAATATTATCTTCTGATAGTTGTCACTTGGCTAGATCAGGGGATCTGAAACATCAATCAAAAGAACAACGATGCTTTGGATCAGTTTATCATTATCATAATAATTCTCCACAGCATCTGGCAGTCAAGAAATAAATATCACATGGAAGGGATTCAACTTTCCCCTGAAATGGTCTCACAACAAGTTTCCTTTATTTGGAGGGATTCTGTTGCCAGCTACCATCAAACAACTCAAGACAATCTCTTGAAAAGGTAACTTTTGCAAAAACAACAGGGTATTAGGATCACAACACATGACCTCAACTCTAAGACTTGCCTTCTTCTCTTCAAGAGGAAACAGTATAGGGCAACTTTTTTAATACCTCTCCTCACTAATCAGGGGCAATGGAGGATGTCATTGTCAAAACAGGTACCATAACTCTCTCTTACTTTATATAAGGAGCTTGTTGTGCAATAACATGCTGGAAATCCAGAGCATCAAAATCATAGTTCTTGACAAACTAGACTATGTTAACTTTATCAAAGGTCGATGTACGGAATTAGAGCTCCAGATGTTGCATCAAGACATTAATTATAAAATATAACAGCAAATTAAATATACTCATCCGTACAACAGGAAACTTATGAACAAATCTCCTGCATCAAGTCCAACTATTTATTCCACAATGATTTTACAAAACTAAAAGTTCCTTTTTGTTAACACTCTAAACTATTGTCAACAGATTTTGATACACACTCACAGGACTTAAACCAGAAACAAAACTGTAGAATGCAGAAACTATGCATATAAACCAAAAACGAATTACAGAATTCCAACAAGTGAAAATGTAACACACAAATGATGAACGACTTCCTATTCGAGTCGGAAGAATAACTCCAATGCCTTCCTATTCGAGTCAGGAAGAAACTCCTCAGCCAAGCCTCATAATCTTCATATCCTCCGCTGCTCATTCCCCCTTTGCTATAAACCAGCCTCCTCATCCATTCCGTAACAAACTCGTTGTCGTATGCGGACACCTCAGCATCTTCCTACCAAATATCTTCAGGTGCATGGTACTTCCGCACCCTTCCACGCTCTTCCAACCTGTTCTTCCACTTGTATTGGGCTTTGGTATCTTGCATGCTTCCATATACTGCCTTTGGTCCATCCTGAATTGCTTTTGAGTAGTCTGCCACGGCCTATCTTTCGTTCTGCTCCATTTCTTTTCTGTTGCCTCTGCTTCTGGGTCTGCTGCTTCCTGGTCCTCTTCCATTGCTACTGCTTCTTCTGCTTCTTGGCCCTTCTGTTGTTCTGTATCAATGCTGTATTTTTGTTTCTGTCTTTTGCTACATTTCTGTTTCTTCGTCTGCTTCTTCTGCTGCTTTGCACACTTGTTGGCCCATAATCGTACCACTTTTCCTTGTTTATGTAAAATGTGATTATCAACAAAAAAAAATAAATCTTTTTGATGATTAAAATTATATTAAATTTATTAAATACAAATATATGAAATCTCTATATGATTTCAATAATTAAATTTGGTTTTGAGATGTCACATATATAGTTATTTAGAAAATTAAGCTAAATTTTACATTTTTAGCTTGTCAATTAATATTGTATTATATAGTATATAAAAAATAGTAATATAGAGCATAAAGAAATTAAAATACATAAATAAATACAGTATAACAAAGGATTAAATTGTTAAGAATTTTATCTATAAAAAAAATAAATTATGAACAAATATTTTTAAGGGACCAAATTAGAAAAGAAAAAAAATCCCATAAATAATGGACGAAAATAGAGTTCTACTCACTCTGATTTTTCATTGTAATTTCTTATCTCACTAGACTTTAGTAACTAAAAAGTTGGGAAAAAATGTATAAATCTAGAAAAAGTAAAGTTACTTAATATACTAGTGGCCACCTTCACCAACAGCACCAGTGGTCTAGTGGTAGAATAGTACCCTGCCACGGTACAGACCCGGGTTCGATTCCCGGCTGGTGCAGACTCTCCTTTGCGGGGATAGCTCAGTTGGGAGAGCGTCAGACTGAAGATCTGAAGGTCGCGTGTTCGATCCACGCTCACCGCATCACTTTTTATTTTTCCTCCTGTTTTTGCATTTTAGTTTCACTCAATATCACAATTCACAACTCAATCTTAAATTAAATTGATGAAACTCACACACATAAAACTGTAGTACACAGTTGCTATTTTGAATTTCTGACATATATATTTCAGTTCTTCACTGTTACGTTACTTAGAGCGAGCACATGAAAACACAGATGAAAAATGCTAGTTAGATTGTTGTGATTATATGGCAAGGAAAATGAATTGCAGCATTTCTAAATCCATGATGGTGAATGAACAAGGTCTTAAAATTTACTTCGTGACCATAACTTGGACCCTCGGATTGGATCTATCTCATCATCAGCATACTGCAGCCCAATATCTGTACATTGATTCTGTTATAATTTATTATTAGTTGTTGGTCTCTCAAATACAAAGCATTCATAATAATGAATAAGGGATCATAATTCCCATTATTTTATCCACACCCTTAAAATATTTACAAAAATTGTTGTACCGCAAAATTAAGCACATCAGTTTTAGTGAGTAACCATAACATAATATATATGAATACCTCGGCAATAAGTGTTAATGAAAATATTATGACGCAAAGCAAACAAGCCTTGGTGCTGCAACCTCAAGACGAAGCATGATCATTCATGGGACCATAAATTAAGTGGCATATGACATGTTGTGGATAGAGTAGCAGGTTAGCAAGTTGTTTTATGTTAATATTAATGTTGCTGATGCTTCCTTAATCAGCCTAGGTTACTTTTAATTAGTTAATTGTATCTCTATGGGTTTGTCCTATATATTTATTTTATGTCTGAAATTTTTAACTTTATACATCATATATTATTTATTTATTATTCTTTAGAAAGATGTCTGTCACTTATTCTTTGTCAAATTTATATTCATTTATGTATACCAAATGGTATTTGTTTACTTGAGTGAACAATGATATGAAGCCTTTCATTGGCTCACAGAAATATGACTAATTTTATAGTCTTCTATATATTAGTTAGCTGCATGCATGTTTACCAGCTAGTTAATAGTTAGCATCTTTACAAGGATTAGTTTATCGCCTTTTTAAATTTTCTTACGTAGTACAAAATTAATTAAAATCTCCATATATATACTACCATTTACTATATATCATTACACTGTGTTCATACTTCGTACTTTTCATTATTATGATGAACTTTAGTAGTTGTGAAACAGCCTAGAGAGTCACCAAATTAAAAAAAGTCAAGTTGGTTTCATCTACTGATATCAACCCTTTTTTTGGTTCCCTCTCACAAATGGCATTCTTTTCTTTGTTAGTCGTGTTCTGTATGTTTTCGTGCTATGGTTGTAAACTTGTAATTATTGAATGGAGTAGTACGTTACAAGTCCTTTAATTAATTCACTTACATACTTAGATGATTTGTATGTGCTTCTGTACTTAGTTATACGAAATTATTTTATTTATGATGGCTGAAGTTTTTCTGTAACATATTCTAGACTAACAAATATTGATCCGGATATTCTGTTTGCTTTTTCCATTGTCTTTTTCTGTTTCTAAATACTTAATTAGTTGTAGGTATGTATATGTGTTAGAGATAATTATAAGTAAAGTATTATAGTCCTCTTCTTCCATATCTAAATCCGAAACTGAGTGAGTAGTAAAATTTATTATCATCTCCTAACTCTTAAATCTTTAAATCTTTGGAGTAGTAAAATTTATTAAAAGAAATTTAAAAATAACAATTTTTTTAAATTATGACTCATTTATATAAAATTATAAAAAAATAAAGTATTCAAATTAAATTAATTATATTATGAAAATTTTAAACATCCGAAGAACTTGTTATTACCTCCACTACTAGCTAATAACTAATATAAACTTAATATTGTTTAATAAAAACCTGAGACCAATATTATTTCTAAATGTATCATTAGACATTTGAGTAAATTAATGATTTAATTACTCTCTTATTTTTTTCAAAAATATTTTTTAAAAATAAAGCCTATTATTAATATGGTCCCCAAAACATTTTTAATTTCCAATCAAAATTGTTCCTAGTGACGTTATGAATTACTAATTTCATGTGAATTTCTATTTATTAATTGGAGAAATTTTGCTTAAGGGAGAAACCAATTTGATTGAAAGAAAATTTCAATTTAACAAAACTGAGATAAAAGTAATATTTATTGATTTATCAATTATTTAATTTTCTTTAGATATTTTTATTGAAAATATATAAATAAAATTAAATCAACATATATCAGCAAAATTCCCTTTTCCAAAATATATATATAAAAAATGAAAATCAGAATACTTTTTCTTTTAATTTTTTACAAAAAATTTTGTTCGAGATTATTTCAAACATAAAATATAAACATTTAATTTCTCTCAATAGTCTACTCATAGCTTTGTGCGGGATGAAGCTTCTTCAATTCCATGGTTAAGGAATTCAGAGCACACTGGTTCCATTAAAGTCCGCACCCTACCTGCAAAAATTGAGTTACTTATTCAACTCGGAAATGGATTGTAATTACGTATGCCCATTGGCAATAAAAAAACAGAAATACTAGTGCTTTCCAATTCATTAACTTCTGGGCCATAATATAGAGTTTGGTCATTATGCTTTATTTCTAAGAAAAAAGGTCCTATATGTGAGTATATCTTGCCTTTACTATTGTTGAATTTAAAATTGTAGTGTGGAATTTATATTTGCCAAGTTGGTACTCGGGCTTGACAATTTGTACTATTATTTTAATTAAGAATTTAATGAAAAGAATATACTTAGCTATCACTAGTTTATTATTTGATAACACACTTATGTTTTTACTGTATTTAATTTAACTTTTACTTCAATAAAAAAATGAAATTTGTTCTTATCTCTTAACCTAACATGGACCCTTCGACTTGCATGCATCTTTTTATATATTGATCCATTTGTTGATCGATCATAAGTACAAAATTAAGTATGTTTCTTTTGATGCTTTTAAGTGATTCCTTGATTCTAAACAAGCTTGAATTTTTACAAGCATCGATCAATTATGGCTGAAGTAAAAACTACAGGAAAAGGTGAAAAGCATATTGTATTTATTAAGGAAAAGAAAGAGTGAAAGGCAATCAATCGCTTTGTTTATAATTTTGATCAATTAATAATATTATAAACGAAATTAAGGATTCAATCTATTCATATTACTTTATGTACGTCAACCTAAATATTCCAGTGATAGATACAATACTATGTATTGTGCAGTTCATATGTAGGATATATATGTTATTTATATTTTTGTATTGACTTGTTTATAACAAGTTGGATGCTTGTCTCTTGGGAGTCTCAGGAGTTCAAGGTTTTATCTTTTCTTTTTCTTTTTTTATCTTTTTTTTTTTTGGGTATCGGATGAGGAGATTGTTAGGCTTCTTTTGTATATACGTTTATTTTTTTTTTCCAGAAGTGCAATATCAGAATCCTTCATTGGTATCAAATTAAGTCCCAATTTATTAATGTCAAATTACACTAGCTTTCTAGCTAAAAAGTGGAAAATCAGTATAGATTATATCAAGATTATATATAGTGGTTTAAGAATCCATATATACTCTTATACCAATTAATATCTTATCATAGAAAATGATTTTATAGATTCAATTATTGAATTAGAAGTGATAATCATATATAGATCTCATATGCCAAATAATTTAAGGTCAAGATGTGAGACCAAGTGATAATCATGCATATATGGAATGTTTAGATAAAGCATAATTTAGTGGAAATAAAAGTTAGGTTCACATTATGAATTATATATAACTTTTGGCCTTATTTAGTAAAAACTAGATCTAAGAATTATTATAGCCAAGATCATATAATTTAATCTACTACAATAGTCTACATGGTGAAATATGAAAGAACTAGACAGAGAAAAAAAGGGAGATCAACACAGCTTCTTATGTTTTTCATCCCAAAAATATTGATATTGTTAATTTCTTAAAAAATTGAGAGAATCTAAATTCAATATCACATTTAATTATTTATAGTAAGAAATTGTTGAGGAGATATGATTGACCAAAATATATATGAGAGACCATTGGAGATTTTAGGTATAGTGAAAAATTTAGATTCAAATTTTTATTAAAAGACTTAACAATATTTTAAATAAAATTATTTTTATAATAAAATAATACCCGTGATGTGTGTGTGTCTCTCTCTCTTTAGTTTTATATCAAATTAAAAATTTTGTGTAAGATTAATTAAGTGAAAAAGAATGTAACTTTTAGTTTTATATCAAATGAAAATTTTGTATTCTTTTTATTAATAAAAAGTATAATTTACCCTTGAGAAAAAAAACCAGGTTGGAGCAAAGCTAATGATCTTCTCACTTTTTTTCAACTTGCAATTTAAAGAGAATATATATATAAATTAATCAAGTTCACCTAATCTCGATCTGATATGGCTGCATTCTTTATGTTTCAATCTTAATGTCTCCATCACAAAATAATTATGAAAAGATTGTCTGTCGTCGCTTTGATGAACCAAGTTAATTGTGCGAGAGCTACGTAGTACTACGTGCAATTTCATTCACAATGATGAATATGCAGAAAGCTAAAAAATTATAGATGTGGATACTGGAAGGTGGAGGATTTTGAAGTGGCTTACTCCTATATCCTTCGCAATTCAAAGCATTTAAGAATTTTATGTACAACATTATAATTAGGGATGCGAAATTTATTGAATTTAATTTGGTGGGGTTGAGGCAAAATGAAATTATGAAACATAGGCCCATTCCATGTCTAATATTGGGAAACCCGAATTAAAGTATTCTTAATTTGGATAGTGATGCACAACTAGAGTCGCGTCAAATGTATTGGGTTTACTAATTAAAATACTGAATTGAGTTTTTATTTTTGTAATTTGTATAATTTTAAAATATTTTTTCTCGGTTCATCTAATTCACGGGTTATATATGAGTCAATTTATATAACCTACTAGTTGGTCAGTTTATTTTTATTAATTTTTTTTAATTTAAATTTTATTATGTTATATTAAGCTTGAAAGTCTAGTTAATTTACTTATTTTGACGGATAGACAAGTAGCAAATTAATAGATGGAGCATAAGGAATTTTCCTGACCTTGAAGCCAATTTAATTAAACTACTGTTCAGTGTTAATTATGGTTTTTTTTTTATGGCCAGTTAATATTACGGAGGTTTAAACTTTAAAGTATATAAAGATATTAATAAATTTGTTGAAATGATAAGTATTTTAATTTTTTCAAGTAAGATTTTGAATTCAAATTTTATATATAAAAATATTTTTATTGAAAGAAATTAAGTTCTTTATAAGATCTTAATCAGTTAGAATTAAATTAATCAAAATATTATATATATATATATATATATATTTATATAAGATGTTAAAGCTGAATAAAATATAGAACCTGAATCAATTGATATATATGTATCTTTTATTAATCTCAATCCATTGAACTAGTCAAGTGTTCTTGGCATCATTTCAAATATTTCAAAACGAATTGAGTCTTTGTCAAGAATTTTTTTTTATTTGATGTCACAAGCTAGGTTGGTTTTAGCTTAAAAATAATTAATTGAAATAAAACTTTAAAAGTTACATTGTAAAAACTATTATTTAGTTTAAGAGTCATAAAATTTACTCTTTAACGTTACAAGTTTATAAAACAAAAACTCCTCAACTTTTAAAATTAAGATTAAAAAATTATACAATCCCTAAATTTTAACGATTTAAGGAAATTTGAAATATCATCAACTATACTAAATTAAGGTTATCTGATTAACATTTGCATCTAATTGGAATTATGATGGAATATGCAAAAAAATTAAAACTATGAAACAAAAGACATTAGGTCCCACACAATTTGGATAAGCCCTCCTATCAGCATCGTGACGTGAGAGCCACCTGGAATGTATGCCCAAAACCTTCAACTGGGCTATCATCATTTAACTTCCCATTCATCATTCTCACTCTACTCTTATGGATTTGGATCATGAAAAAATAATATCACATCGTTATATATATATATATATATATATATATATATATATATATAAAATTAAAGCGTGTTTATTTTGGAACATAATAATATTATGTTAGCCTCGTGAAAATAATAGCTGAATAGTGAATCCTCATTCCTATTGTCTCGCAAAGGCCAAAGTTAAGATAAACCTGAGTCTCATCCTCAATAATTCTCTAAGTAGATTATTACATAGTTTACTTTCTAATTTTAAAAAACGTATACTTTCAAATCGAAAAATTTTCATTATATTATAATATTTTAAAGAACTAAATCATAAGTAAATAAAAAGTTATGTTTTTTTTTCTAAAAATTACTATTAAAATTTAAAGTTTAATAAAGTATAATTTCATTAAAAATATTATTTAATAAAAATTGAAGATATTTAAAATTACATTTGACCTAAATATTAATTTTTATAGAATCATCAGTATTAAGATAAAATATTTTTAATAAGTATGTTTTTTTAAATTTAGATTTTTATTTTATTTTTTATAAAAGTAAAGTCGTTATCATTATAACTAACAACTTGATAATAAAATAATATTATTTAAAAAAATTTTCAATCACTTTTGAATTTTAAAAAATGTTTCAGTCACTTTTGAATTTTAAAAAATATTTCAATCACTTTTGAATTTTAAAAAATAAAGTGTAGAACAAACTTTAGAATAGCGAATAATTTGTTTGAGGAAAAAAAATAGAAAACAAGAGAAGCGGAAAAAAAGAAATTATTAATATTTTTTTATTTAATTTTTAAAATTTTTAAAAAAATTAAAAGATTTTATATTACTTTTTTGAATTTTTTATTTATTAATTTTAATTATTTTAAATTAAAAACTATTAAAAGATTTTTAAAAAATTATTACTTAATTTTTTTCTTTTAATTTTTTTTCCTTCCCTCCACGTCCTCGTTCTTGAACAGATTCGAAGAGGTATATTCTTTAGAAAATTTTTTGAGCAAAATATTCTTTAGAATTAAAAGGTGCTTTTGTGTTTGTCTCGTAATATTCGAGCATATCCAAATGATCCTCCAACCACGTGAATTAGAGGTCGAGCTGACATGGATACCTATCTGTCCAAATTCCAGAACGATCAGTACCAAAGTCCACACTCCACACTGCAGTTGTGTTCTTCGCCGCGTCACCAAACATCCACGCCGGACAAGTGGGTCCCACTTTTGCCCATCTCAGCCCTTCCTTTTTGTATAAATCGAGGTACCGTGTTTCCGAGTCACTCACTGAAACTTGCACTCTCAAAATTCACAATAGAAATGGATAGAGGACTGTCGTGGTGGCCGGTGACTAGCGTCGGCTCCGACGAGCCCCAAAAATACGACGACGTAGTGGTGAGCTTTGCCGATACGGTTTTCGGGTTTTGGGAGGACGTTCAGGCATCATCGGAAAATTCATCGAACTCCGGCAACTCTCAAGATGCTGACGTGGACGAGGATGAGAGTTTTTGCACAGGAGAATCCAACAAGGATTTCTGGGAACAACAACGCCAGCTTCTCCAGGTACCATTAATTTTAATTTCATATACACACCAAGGGAAAATTTGACTGATGTCAATTACTGCTGCATCATTAATTAATTTGATGATAGTGATCAAGAAAGTTAATTTCAAATTTCAATTTGAATGGACGGCATTTAATAATTAATATTTGCAAATATGGTTGAAAAATTAATTCACTCTTTCTGCATATATTTTTTATTTTTGTTTTTTTTTTTCCGAAGGCAAGTTTATGTAAGACCAGCTCATTTGAGACGAAAATAAGGCAAGCTACGAAAGAGGGTTTAAGAGAATTAAATAGATCGGATATGCAGTGTATTTGCCGTCGAGTAGTGGCGGCGGCTAAGGGCTGCCGGAGTTGCTTGCAGAGAGAAATTTGTAATCATCTATTGAGCCTTGGCTACGATTGTGCCATTTGCAAATCCAAATGGAGGAGTTCATCAAAAATCCCATCAGGTATTACGATTCACAAAACCAAAATCATTAATCCTGATTATTATTATTGTTTTTCCATGTAGAGGAAGTTTTAATCGCAACCTTCAAATTCGATGGAAATTAAATTTTAATATATAAGAGCGGGAGAAAGATAAATGTTAAGATAATAAAAAATAATAAAAAAATAAATGAGAACGTAAATGATATGGTTCCAATTAAGTGAATAAAGATTTTAAGAGTTATTTGTAATAAAAAAATTACTATTTAAGGTTAAGAAAAAATTTTATTATATAATTATAAGACTTGTCATGTTATGTAGTATTGAAGTGATAAAAAATTTATCATTATAAAAATAAAAATATTGTGTTAAATAAGTGATTATATAAAAAATAATAGAATTAAGAATGAATAAATTAAAGAAAAAATTGAGATAAATCTATCATAAAAATATTAATAGAAATGTTTTTTATATTATTAATAATTTAATTACGTAAATAAACAAAAATAAAATACGTTTTGATTTATATAACCTTGACTTAGGGTGTGTTTAAGAATAAACAGAAGGTAAAGAGAGAAATTAAAAGAAAATAGAAAAGGGAGGGAACAAATAATTAAATAATAATTTTTTTTTATTTATTTAAATTTTTTAAATTCTTTTAATTTAAAATAATTAAAATTAATAAAATAAAAAGTTAAAAAGAGTAAAAATAAAATTATTTAATTTATTTTTTAAAAAATTTTAAGAAATAAATAAAAAAATATTAATTTTTTTAAAAAAATTTTCTTCTAAACACACTTTTAGTAAAAAAATATTTTATTTATTATTGATATATTATATAGCAAGTAAAATTAATGTCTAAATCTTGGAAATCCCCTCCAATCTCCACATTGATAAAATAGTCACCCATATCTGCTTTTAAATATTTCAGGGGAACACACTTACTTGGAAGTAATGGATAAGTCAAACACCAAAAGAGGAGAAATAAAAGTGATAATTGAGTTGAATTTTCAAGGCGAATTTCAGATGGCTCGGGCTAATGAAGAATATAACCGATTAATTAGCCGATTGCCCCAAGTATATGTGGGAAAATTAGAGAGATTACAAGCGTTAATTAAGATTTTGTGCTCAGCTGCTAAACAGTGCATGAAGGAAAATAACATGCACCTAGGACCATGGAGGAAACTCAAGTACGTGCAAGCTAAGTGGCATGGCACGTGCGATAGGTCTACTCGGCCCGAACGACCGCTGCCCACCAGATCATACTCGGCCCAGCCACCAAGACCTAAAGCTTCCATGCTCACATGTGATTTATTAGACAACATTCCTGGCTTGCACTGTACTGCAGTTGAGGTCGTATGAAGAGTTTTGGCCACCCTTGTTTAGCTTTCATGTTATAATGAATAAGATTAAGTTTCGTCACCGACATTTTCATATGAATGTAATTCATAATATTAGTGTAAATTAATTAATTACAATTTGTTCCATGTCAACTGGGTTTGGTTAGGAAGAGCGAGATCCTTTCAAATTGAAAAATTATAAAAATTTTTAAAGTTAAAGAGATAATAATAAAAAATAAATAATTTATTTTGAATAGATTGGAGGCTAAATATTTTTTATTTTTTTTAAATATTATTTTTAACATTTAAAATATTCAAACCCATATATATATAATAATATATATAATTATCGTGTGGGAAAATGTTTACGTAGCTCTTACAATTTTGTTTATTTTTTAATATTGTACTATTAAAGTGGGGAATTTTTTTTGGACAAATATATTTTATAAAAAAACTTATGTGTAATTTTTATCTATACAAAAATATACTTTTAGTCTCTTATCTTTAACTTAAGTTTTAGATTTGTCTTTTAAATTTAATTAGTTTTATTTTAATATTTTAATTTTAAAAAATTAATCAAATTTTTTTTAATTCTTAAGATTGTTACTTTATTTAATAAAGTGTCAAGTTAGAACTAATTTTAATATCTCTATGTCATATTATTATCAATACCATTAGTCTATTAATCTTAAATATTAAAAAAAATCTTTAAATTTAAACTCTAAAATACAAATTAAGTATTTGTCAAACTTAAATCAAAATATAAAGCTATCTCTAAATTTTTTATTTTTTATATGTAAGATTAATAGATTGATAATATTGACAATAATATGTCATAGATATATTAAAATTGGCTTAAGAAAAATTTTGATTGATTTTTTAAAATTAAAAGACTAAAGTAAAATAAATTAAATTAACTTAAAGAAAAAAATTAAATTGTCAGTCAAAGTTAAAGGATAAAAGTGTTCTTTTGTCTTTTATATATTTATCATCAAGTACTTTAATAATAAATTAATAATGTATACTTTATAAAACTCATATATTTTATAATTAATTTTTTAAAAAAAATTTATATATTTTATTTTGATTAAAAAATTTAATAATAAATATATAAATAATTAGGCTTCTAGTCTATATTTTATTATATAATTAGGCGCAATTGACATATCGAAAATCGAAATGTATAGAAAATATATAGAGTAAGAGCTACTAAATTTAATTCCTAAAACCTAGATTCAGATCTGTGGAACAAAGCAGAAAATATAACATGAAAATAAATAAACTAGCATAATTATTATAACCCACACAAGTACTGTCGCAACTTTTCTTAATTATTGGTTGGTCTCTAGAAATGGTGATGAAATTAATTAAGAGAACCTTTATGTACTGGATGGATTAATAATTGCTCAGTAAGGAAAAACTCACAAATTGATTATAAAATTATGACATAAATTAAACATTTTCTTAATCAAAAGGTACAAAAGCCAATTACAAAGGTCATAGATTATGGCAGGTACAAAAGAATCTAACACACAACAAGCCCATACTTTCAAGAGATATGTGATATTCAAGAATTCAATAGGTAACCCTTGAAAAATACAAGACAGAACAAAAAAGTAAACACTAAATCTAGAAATAACATATCAAATCTCCAAATAAAAATGTCACAATTTCAAAAACCTATACAATATTTTTTTTTCTAAATATATACCTAAATAAAAAAATTAAAGATGTTGATGAGAGAAAAAAAATTATTTCAACTCAGGGAAAATCTTTCAGAGTACTTTAGAATTTTTTTGAAATTTTTTTTATTTTTTAAAATTATTTTATAAAATTAGTTTTGATAATTCATGTCAATATTATTTTTATGTATTTATATACATGTTATTAATAAAAATACTTATTTTTCATTTTTTTGTTTTAAAAAATTGAGGTTTAAAACTTTTTAATTGTTTTGTATTTTTTATTTTCAAACAAATATTTTTTTTTGTTCATTGTCAAAAATAATTATTCAAATATATTTTTTTATTTTTATTTTAAAAATGAAAACAATTTTTTTAACAATTACTATAAACAGGTCCTAAGGACTTCTTTACTTAAAAAATTTAAAACAATTTTTAAAAAATTCCCATAAGGTTATTCTTCATGCAGTTATGCTTTGAACTTCTTTTACTTAATCCTTTTCTAGGTTTTCTCTGTCAAGCCCATGGGTCTCTGGTCCTCAGTCCTTAGATTGGGCCTTTATCATACACAAGAGGCTCATTAACCTTTTGTTTTGAAACTTGGGCTTAACACCCAAAAAGCAAAAACTACACATAAAGCATGCATGCAGAAAGAAAGAACTAGACAACTAAAAAGAATTATTTTATGTGATAAATTAATTAAATTCGAATTTTGGTTTTTCATGCATAAAAAATTCAACCTGAATCTTTAATTGTTTGCACAGTACTATATGATACTATAGATGGGAGGTTGAGGCCGAAACTCGCGAGTCATTCTGCAATTTCGTTTACCTTGTCAAATCCGCCATGCTTCAAATCTTTCACAAATTAATTGTCATGAATGCAAACTAGATAATGTTCATATTTCAAAAATATGATAAAATGAAAATTTTTTCAGGAAATATATTTTTTAATCATTAAAAATAATATATTTCAACTTTTTTTCTAATTTAAATCTTAAAAATATATTATTTATTCCTAAAACTTTTTTACTTACTATTTTCTAGTTCTTTGAATATACACACACACACACACATATTTATATTATTGTTCTAATTCTGTTTTTGACTAATTAACGAGGGACCAATGAACAAAAAATGAGTAAAATGATTTCAGAGATTAATCATCAATTTTATATTTCAAAGATTAAAAAATTAAAAAATATATTAAAACATGTATTTAAGGTAAATTAATTTATTCAAGATATTATCAAATATTAAATATAAATATTTTTTTAATAAATATTAAAATTTTAATGTATTATATTATAATAAGTAGTATTTTTCAGAAAATATTAGATTTACAGTATCAATGCAAATTAAAGGTCCATTGGCTAATTAACTACCTCCATGTATACATCACTTGGTTACACCTACCTAGTACCTACTCTGTAATAATTATATGATTTTTTTATTTGATTGGTTGATAAAGTATTTAAACATTAAAAATTATTATTTTTTACATGTTTGAAGACATCGTACACTCTCTCAACCAATATGAAAAAACTTTAATTAGTATCATAAGAATATTTATTAGTAAAATCTTATATATATATATATATATATATGTTTGTCAATATTTCTTTACTTTTTCTATAATATCTGATCAAATGCCAGAAATTATATGTCATAATGAAGGCATGCATGCAGTTTCTAGGAAAATCCCTTTCTTATGCCCCATATACTTTCTTGAAACTTATAAGTACCACTAATTGTCAAAGTAAACGTTTTGTCTAATCTTTCTACTTTTTTTGTTCATTTTCCTCGTGAACTTGCAAAGCTGTAGTCTTGCCATTGGAGAGAGGAAATGAGAAAGGGAGATACAAGAATTGCATTTTTTGACTATAGCATGATCTTGATCCTACTACGATCATGTAATTAATATCTTTTCTATACCTGAATTATTGAGTTATTAAAAAAACAATATATTAACCAAAATGCTTGACGTAATCCAGGAAAAGAAACATTAAAAGAATTAATTAATCACAAGGCTACCTCAATATAATTGACTATAAAATATTATAGTGCACATAAACTTGAAATAATGGGATTCATTATCATCAGTTGGGTACACTCAATATATTACGTGTAAGCCTAATCCACATTGAGAGGATCTTACCTAAACAAATCTACGATATAAATGGAAAGCGAGAAAGTATCTCATTAAAATGAAATAAAATAAAGTAAAAGTTGTAGTTGTAAGAGAAAGATAATTAATTTCAAATTAAAAAATTTATTAAATTTTAATTAATTTAGTCATAATTAACTGATTTCTCATAACGAAAGTAAAATTTTTTTCATACACAAAATTTAGATTCAAAATATTGTTTAAAAGAAATAAAATATTCCAACCAATCATCGATCTGTTTAACAATCTCAAATTGATTTGCGTGTTGGTAGCCTGGTAAGTTTCCACTATCATAGGACATGAATAATTAACCTAACTCACAGAGGTGAGGGTTATCGGTAAATGGTAATCTCTTATTAATTATGTTACTTGGTGATGATAGTCAAATTAGTGGGCATTCTATGTCAAAAGAATCATTGAAAATATATTATTGTAAACATATATTTATAATTACCAGCGATGTAGAAAGTAATCAAGAGACTTTTTTTTAGACGAAGAACATGTTGGATTAAATAAATTAGTAGGACTTTGGAGGATAAAAATATAATAATTTAATGAAAAGTTATACATGATTCATCTTAATTAGATCATTACAACCTATTAATTTCTTCTAATTTGAAGCTTTCTTAGTCCTGATCATGATCTTCACTAATTTCTTCTCTTTCACCATTTTCTTGAATAGTACTGACTGTGATGATGGCAAAAATTAGTTGCATACTCCAACTTATCCTTCAAGTCAAGGGTCAATTAGACTTCGTGATGTTGAATTCTATTCAATAACATAATTATTAATTTATAAAGTTTAAACAAAAAGGAAATTTACATAATTAATTAACAACTTAATTAGCTTGGACGGTTGGACTATAGATGCTTTTAATAAAAAATTTACAGTTTACCCTAATTATTTATTTATGAATTGTTCTCTTTTTTTGTGTGATATTTATCAAAATTTATAGTATGATACATATAAATTATCATATTTTGTCATTGATAACATTTTTTTAAAAAACTAGATTTAAAGAAATGCCATTTCAAAATAAGTAAAAAATCACAGCTAGCCATACTAACTCTAACTAATTTTGATTTATTGTATTGTTTTTAGTATGTTTTCAATTGGTTTGCTTAAGTTCAGAAATTATTAATTATTATTAGAGTTCCTCAACTTTTCTGACATATTATGGCAAAAGACTTTATATATAAAATTGAGAAGGCAATCAATATTAATCTATATTATAATAACTTTGAGTTTTTTTAGTCAATAATTTTATAAAATAGATATATTTTATAATATAAAATTTAAAATAATATATGTAACGTGGAGAGATAAAAGAAAGAAAATAAAGATGTAAGAAATTAAAAGATAATAGTAGATAATTAAATAACTTTTTATGTTTTAATTTATTATTTTATAATTTTATAATTATTATTTTATAATATATTTAAAAATTAAAAAAAATAACATATACTTTTGTACATATTAAATATCTAGCATATATATTTGGCGTAGATATTTATTTAAGAGACAAGAGCACGATGATATATATATTTATATATATGTAATTGATGGGGGTTAATGGATTTCAATAATAGTTTGATGAGGGGAAGAATATAAGTGTTAGTGAGGAAGCATGGAGTGTTGGAGGAAATGAGGAAGAAAGATGGTTGGAGTTGGAAATGAGTCGGAAGTTTGGTGTGATGTGATATATATATAAGTTTAGATTTTCTGCAGCAAAAGATTATTGTATTTTTTTTATAACAAAAATAAAAAAAATTAATTTAATTTTTAATTTATTTAGAATAAATTTTTGTTAATATGAGTCTCTTTTTTTATTTTTTATTTAAAAATAAATTTTAAAATTTTAAAAATATATATATATGATTTAATTATTTATATTATAATAGTTCTTAATTTTTATTTTTAATTATAAAAATTATATATTATATAATATATAATATAAAAAAATAAAAAAAATTAATTTTTTTATTTTTTAAAAATATTTTTATAAAAATAATTATATTTAAAATATTATAAAAAATTAAATATAAATAATTTTTTTCAATGATATAATAAAAAAATAAAATTTTTATTAAATTCAATAAGGTCAAGCTTAATAGTATAAAATAAAATAATTATCCATTACATACACGTACGTATGTCATTGAGTGTGGGGAAGATCATCACTCACTAGTGGGAAAGCAAGTGAAGCCGCAACTCAAGCAGTGAAATTGCATTACATAATATATTCGTAACGTATCTCTCCCAATCTCTATGTACTTTCAATTTTCAACCGTCAATTCTCAAAGTCAACGTCCTGCCTCAAACCTTGGCAGTATCTACGTGCCTTCTTAGACTCCTCCTCGAAACTTACCTAAACATCTCTCAGTCCCTACATGACTTCACAAAAAGTGTATTTCAAAATTTATAATAAATTACACTGACTTTTTTAATTTAGTTAATTAATTCTTACTACATTTCAGTTTTTAAAAAATATTTAATTTTTTGTAAAATAAGACTAATTAATTTTATATTTAATATAATAAAAATTAAATCAAGTTTATATTAAGATTTAGCATATATAAGATTTTTAATGTAAAAATAGAGATAATTAAATAATTTTACGATTTTTTAAAATAAATATATACTATATAAAATTTTAATTTTATTAACAGAGAATAAATTAAAAAAGAAGTATTGTAACAAACTTTAAAGTATCAAGTGTAATTTTTGAAATAAGAGAAGTGTAAAATATAATTATTTTATCAAACTTCAAATAAAATTGACATACGCCACTCTAAAATGTATGTATATAAGAATAAAAAATCTTTTTAAATAGATTTCTATAATTGAATTCTCTATATATAATATATCTTACTACAACTTCAAATTATTTGTAAATAGTGTTTCAAACTTACAAAACCTAAACCTAAAAATAATGTCTTCTAACTTTTATACTTTAAATCATAAGCCTTTTTGTCTATCTCGTCATTAATATTGTATAATTTATCACCTTGTCATGTCAACTAAGAAAATTTCTTATCCTATTTTCAGAAATATATTTTCTCCACCAAATTTTTATTCAAAGTTTAATGATATATAAATTTAATAGTTCATTGAACTATATGTTAAGTCTTAGTGTGAATTATAAATATATAGTTCTATATAAATAGATAAAATCTTAAAAAATAAGGATAAAATTAGATCATTTATAAAATATAAGGGTAACATTCTTTATTTTAAAACTAAATGAACTAAATTAAAATTTTAATAAAATTAAAGATACTCACTCAAAGTGGATTTTAGTTAAAATTAAAATTTGAACTTGTAAATCTTCTTTCTATCTACAAACCTCTTCGTTCATTTTTAGATTCTGTATTTTTAATATATTAAATTTTTTATGATAGAATAGTACTGTATTACAAATCCTGATTTTTTTTCATTTTATTAATTAATTATGAAGACGTTTTCTTTTTAAAAAATGAAGTATACCAAGATGCTTAACTAATGGCTATTAATATGGTTTTTCCATTCTGTACAGAACCAAATAAACCCACACCTAATCAATGTAAATAGTATTTAATTTACTTATATATAAGTTTTGGCTCAATAATACTGAAATTATTTTCAACACTAATTAGAGAAATATTGTGCTAGCTAGGTAGAGCTTGACATTCCAGAGAAAATATTCAAGGATCAATTTGGCATCATTAAAATTTGAAGATAATAATTAAAGATTGAAGTAAATTAGCACAAGTCAATATACAAACCTAAATATATATGTTTGTTGAATATATATATATATATATATATATATATATATATATATATATAGCTAGCTAGTGCAGCAAAAAACTGAAAGGTAAACTTAAATTATATGTACAGATTTTCTCTTAGATTGAGAACACATGCAAGTTCTATTAATTATATTTTTAGAGTGTTTTAGTACATGAACAGGAAAAATGAAAGATAGAGTAAAACCTAATCGATGGATTGATGAGAGAGATCAAAGAAATTAAAGCTACTGCTGATTCAAGAGCAAATTAAAATTTGGCACTTTCTTAACAACTGATCCATCTATAGAATGTTGTTCGAATATTCATCAAATCCTACTTTTTTGAAAAGTTCATTTGGAGGGATCGATTGCAACAAAAATGTATATATCTAAGAAATCATTTAGTACATGCACACACAAATCAAAACTTGTTCAGTATTCCGTTAACAACAATTCTAGATTAATTAACTCATTTCTACGTAGTCTATATACACTCAAACTAATTTAAAAAATTGAAAATTTTACTTTCATTCTCTTAATGTAATATTAAATTATATATTTTTCATATACTGTTAATTAAAAGTCAACAATTTTTTTTTACTCGCAATTAATCAGGTAGGTCTTTGCTAATGCTAACCCATAACAATTTGACATTTAGTTTTGATTGAAAATTGTCTAAATGCATAGAATATAAGGAATTGGATCCCCTGCTGGGCGCTCTCTGTTGTAGTCCCTGCTGTGCTTTTTAGCGGCGGTTTTATCCGTCGCTAAAGTGTGTTTTAATATTATTGCAACGAATATTATTGCTGCTATAACTTTTGTTTAAATAATTAATTTAACAAAAGTTATAGTGACAATAATATTTGTTGCAAAAAACTTTAGCAACGGAAAAAACCGCTGCTAAAACGCCCAGCAGCGCCCATCAGGGACACACCCAGCAGGGATCCGGACGCAGAATATAATTAAGCTGAGTTTGATGACTTTGATTT
The DNA here is from genome assembly GCA_031216115.1 of Senna siamea. Lineage (NCBI taxonomy): Eukaryota > Viridiplantae > Streptophyta > Magnoliopsida > Fabales > Fabaceae > Senna > Senna siamea. The sequence goes on from CM062356.1 coordinate 21,588,973, forward strand.
TACCTTTTTGGGCTGCGCACAATAAATAACAAGTAAAGCCCAAATGTTTGAAAATATTCAAATAACTTGGCATTGAATTCGTGGCCATCCAGCTGTACGAAAGAGGAATGATAGTGATGGAGGATTTACATGGTATCATAATAATGCAACGAATATAGACACATTTAAATTTATCAAAAAATTTGTGTGTACTTCGAATAAAATTATTATTATTTTAAATCAAAAAGGAAATTACAGAAACAAAACGTTAACGGCTAACTGTGTTGCAAGTTGCAAGGCGTGCGTTGAGTGTAGTCATTAGTCAACGTCGTAAAAGGGCTTCACGTGAGTCACGTGATAAACGAAACAGTGACGTGTGAGCGGTGACGTTGTGGTATAATTTTCCCACTGCCTTAATTGGTTGCTTTTTATAACACCATACCAAACAAAACCGTTCTACACGGTGGCACATAGGATTATAAGTGTGCCTTCCACTGTCCCTTTTCGATCGTTTATAAACAGAACAAACAAGTTAAGGATTCAAATTTAGAATATATCACATATCCACGGAAAACAATGGATCGGAATCCAAGCAGTCAATTAGCTTCTTCTTCCACCAAGATTGAAAGAAGGCTCGTTGAGAAGAACAGAAGAAACCAGATGAAGATCCTCTACTCCAAACTCACCTCTCTTCTCCCAAACTTTAACTCCAAGGTCTCTCTCTCTCTCTCGAAAGTTTATTTTTCTTGTTTAGTCTTGAAGAATTTTTTAGAAACAAAATGTTAATATAGTGATCATTGATTAAATAAATTAATGCAGGAAATGATTCCACTGCCTGATCAGATAGATGAGGCAATAAACTACATAAAGAGCTTAGAGGCAAAGGTAAAGATGGCTGAGGAGAAAAGAGATAGCTTGATGGGAAAGAAAAGGTCATATGCTTCTTGCAGCTCAAGTTCTTTAGGGACATACAATAACGGAAGCCTGAAATCGCCACAAATAGAGATTCATGAAATGGGTTCGTCGCTAGAAGTTGTTCTGATAAGTGGGTTGGATAATCAGTTCATTTTCTATGAGATTATTCGCATTCTTCACGAAGAGAACGTAGAGATCATAAGTGCTAATTCCTCACTCACCGCAGATCATTCAATGCATCACATTGTGCATGCACAGGTACGCACGTATCCTATATATATATCATCCACAATCATTTTATTTAATTAATTTCCTTTAATAATTTCATGAGAATTAAAATATTATTCAATGACTGAGTTCTCCCTTTGTCATGCAGATTCAATCGTCTTTGTTTGAATTTGGAGCTGCCAAAGTGAGTGAGAGACTGAAAAGGTTTGTGTATGGATCCACTAGTGATGTGGAAGTACAGCCACAGTTGTGGGATTTTCAAATTGGTACTGATACGTGGGACTTCTAAATCCTATAATTAATTAATTATAGGAAGGATTATTACTTATTAAATCCTTTGTAAACCAAGCAGAAATTAGTATCATCACATCATAAACTTTAAGAGTAACGATGGTGTTAATTTAATTTCCTGCCATCAACAACATCTTCCCTCTTGTTCCTCACATCTTAGCCCTATATACAGAATACTAGATGACTAGATGTTGTATGTATATTATATATGATTTATTAGTGTCAGATTTTGAAAGTTTTCTGACCAAGTTAGTACTAATCTAACATCATTTCTTTGTTGTTTTCTTTTGGTAAAGATAGTTATACCTTATAACGTCAATTCAGATAGTTATAGCAGCTAGCAGAGTTTCAATGGCTATGGTCTAAGGCAAAGATAAAATGCATGCTATCTACTTATAGTTTCAATTTTCAATTAATTTTTAAATAAATAAATACTTACATTTTGAAAGTTTGGAATTCAGTCTTCAAAAGATTTATTTTTTGTGAAAAAAATTAAGTCGCTATCCAATGACCACTATAAGTGCATATATGTTGCAAACATGTCAGGCAACATCTCATATTCCTCTTCAGTCCAATCTATAAGTCAGGCGACATCTCATTAAGTGTGGTTTGAATATGCTCACTTCCATCTCTCTTTCCTGTATATGTTGTGAAGAGGGATAGGGGGGAAGAGGAGGGACAGGCGTGTACGACTCACAAGTGGGCTAAAGTGGAATATGAGTTGTGTCATCTAATGTTGTCATATAAATGGGAGGGAGGTGAATTAATGCTCATGATGTCAATCTTACTAATTCTTATAACTTTACTATATTTAATAGGTTTTTATAATTAAGATGAATTTTTCAGTAAATTGGATTTAAAATTATATTTATAAACATACATTGAAAAAATTTGACATCAATCCAACATTATTTGGTATACTCTAACAATATATTACAAAGTTAACGTTTAACAAAATTTTAAAATATTAAGGAACTTTAAACAATTTGATTAAATAGTAGTTATTGGTCTTCAATTTTTTTAGAATTTGACATGCAAGATCAATAATATGATAATTATTACTTTTAATTCAATGGTTGGATCAATATTGAATATTGGTGCAGTAAGAGTATAAATTTTGACACTATAGTGTCAGTTGACCCTCTTTGTATGTATATGTTGTCCATACTATATACTTAGAAAGAAATTAGAAATTATGTGAGAACATAATTAGGGCTATATATTATAAACAAACTCAAAAGTTACATTGGTGTGTTTTTATGAGCATGCATATAACACATATCAGAATGATTATACATATAAGGTTATATATGATGCTTGGAATAGAAATGTGGAGGGATGCACGAAGGAAAACATCTCTCTCTCTCTCTCTCTCTTTCTCTCTCTCTATATATATATAGCCATAGCATATATACAACATGATAGAGTTAAAGTCAATTAAGATAGCAACTGATAGTCAAAGTCAGTTAGAGTTAGCAATTGATACATGTGTACTATATAAACCCAAGTGTACTGATGAATAACATAAGCAAGTATAATCAATTCCTTTCCCTCCTTTCTTGTTTCCTCTCTAAAACTTACATGGTATCAGAGCTTCAATAATCTTTTTCAAAGAAGATGGCTACACACGATCAGAGAAATTCAGATTAGAGTATCTCTTGTTTGTCCTATGGCACAGCCCAAGTTAGGATGACAAACATTGGACCAAAGCTTGCACTACAAACGTTTAATCATCCCATTGCTTATAAGCTCGATGATCAAAGCTTTCTAGCCTGGAGAATGCAAGCCATAGCAACCATTCGAGGATATAATATGTGGAAATTCATTTTTGGAGAAAGACATATACCACCACGTTTTATCACCACTAAAGACCTTGAAAAAGGAGAGTACATTCCAGAGTATTTGCAGTGGGAATGTCAAGATCAACTCTTGACTTCATGGCTTCTTGTGTCTATGAGTGACTCTATGGTGTCAAGAATGGTAGGCTGCTCATATAGTTTTCAGATTTATAATTTCTTGGAGGATATTTTTGCATCTCAAACCAAAGCCTGAGAGAGACAACTTAAGTATGAACTGAGAAACAATAAGAAAGCAAATAATACCATATCAAAGTACCTACTCAAGATCAAGAAGATTGTAGATTCACTTGGAGTCATAGGATCACCTGTGTCAATGCATGATTATGTAGAGACAATACTGGATGGTCTTGGAGAAGAGTATGAGGTGTTTATTACATTGTTCTTAATGAACAAAGAGGATTACAGTGTTTCAAAAGTTGAAGCACTTCTTCTTGCCCAGTAAGCATGAGTGGAGCTTGTTAAAAAGAATGCTGACATGATCTCTACCAATATAGGCTAGAAGAGTGGATCCCAAAATACAAGAACTCCTTCTTATCAACAAAACTAGAATTATACACAGCAATATACACCTCAGAGAGGAGGTTATGAGGGCCAAAGTTCTGCTAAGGGAACTTACTAAGGCAGAGGAAGATCACGTGGGGGTAGAAGTTGGCAAGGAAATAAACCCCAATGTCAAGTTTGTGGAAAGTTTGGATATATTGCCATAAACTATTACTATAGGTTCACTCAAACCTACACTGATAACACATTAACCTAAGAACTTAATCAAAACCAGAACAAGAATCTTGGTTCTACATCTCATGAAGCCTTTTTAGCCACTCTAGAAACTTTGGTAAATGAAGCCTGGTTTGTTGATAGTGGTGCATCAAACCACTTAACCAATAATCTTTGAAATCTACAACTAAAAGCTCCATATGATAAGGAGGAGCAAGTTCGCATACCAAATGGCTCAGGTTTGAATATTGCCCACATAGGTAATTCTGTATTGCATATGTCTCCTAAAACACTCAAACTAAATAAAATCCTTCATGTGCCAGGGCTGTCTAGAAACTTGCTAAGTATTTCTAAATTTTCTAGAGACAATTTAGTGTATTTTGAGTTTCATCTTGACTCATGTTGTATTAAATCATAGGTCAGTCATTAACTTCTACTTAAGGGTAGACTACTTTATGGACTTCATGTTTTAAACAGCTTAAAAATATAGCCTACACCTCAATTACATTCTGTTTCAGCTTCTTCCTTGTCAAAAGTGTCAGCTCACATAACAACTATCCAGTCACCTTTTAGTCAATTTGGCATTTGGCATTGTAGACTAAGACATCCTTCTTTTTCAGTTGTAAAAATTATGCTAAATTCTTGTAATTTGTCTGATATAAATAAAAATTCTCATTTTTTTGTCAAGCTTGTTGTATGAGAAAGTTACATACTCTTTCTTTTCCAAAGTCACCTACAACTTATACTAAACCACTTGAGTTAGTATATTCTGATCTTTGGGGCCCTGCACCAGTTTTCTCTTCACGTCAGTACAAATGCTATATTTAGAGTCAATTAAGATAGCAAATGATAGTCAGAGTCTGTTAGAGTTAGCAACTGATGCATGTGTACTATATAAACCTAAGTGTACTAATGAATAACATAAGCAATTATAATCAATTCCTTTCCCTTCTTTCTTGTTTCCTCTCTAAAACTAACACAGCAGCAAGAATTATTTATTTTAATTTTTAAATTTTACCTCATGGGAACAAGCACATATAAGATGTTTAGATGTTGTAAAGTTGGGAAATAAGCCAAAATGTGACCTGTTGTGTATAGATGGCCTGATGATTGAGATGCTTCTTTTGCACTTTGTGTAGGCTAGATTATCTATAACGGTTAGTGTATGAGTTTATAAAACCTTTCAATTTAGAGAATGTATTAGAGATCTCATGCCTTTTGAATTAATACATTTAGGGTTTGATATATAGCGAATACACATGATACACAAGTATGTATAAAGACATACAATCCACCTTTCCATAGATTTTTATTAAATTGTCATGTTTAATTGGAAAGAATACTGCTGTTTTTTTAAAAAAAATATTTGTGTTCCAAAAGCTATATTATAATGTTATTCTTTTAATATATTCTAGAGTTCTTTATATGTCAATTTGGTTCTTAGATTGTATATTTATCTTTGATCTGCTTGGATACCTGCTGCATATATATCTGTTTTACCTGAAAGTTAGCTTGCCTTTTCAAATAATTCTATTCTTCTATACTATATCTTAGAAATCATAGAAGAAGTATAGACTGATGGAGTAACTTAAGAGATTATCCTAATTTTTGTACTCAAATCTCAAATCTTAGATATCAATGTTGAGTTATACTTATGTGAGCGAGCTTGTACATGGAAGAATACATTTTTTGTCTACCAAGGCCCCAATTGTGTATTGATAATCGCTAGTTTTATGTATTATAATTACTTTCTTCTAACAAATTCTCCAATTATCATTCACCTCTCATCTTTTATGGGACTTTGGATGGCCTATGTTTCCCTTCTTTAATAATTAGTTATTTCATATTCTTTCTATTAATTAGAGTTATGTCTCATGTGTTTAATGCAACTCATTTCATCTTTGATATGGAATGTCTTGGTGTTAATCATATGTATATAAAAATTGCATGCATAATTTTGAAAACTCTTTGATGTGCATATTTTATAACTTGCTATTTTCATTACAGAATAACAATAAAATTTTGCTTAGCATATTATGATTTCAGTTGGAGATTTTCCTCAATAGGAGATCCATGTGAGCTAGCTAGGTGTACTTCATATAAGATTCTAATAGGGATGAGGGTAGTATGGGCTATCCAAGTCCCACATCGAGTAGAATGGGATACTCGATAGGGTACTTAAGGGGGTTGGTTCTTCCTCTTCAATAACTAGCTTTTAAGGGAGGGTTTCCCAAGTTACTTGGGTCCTATCAATTGATATCAGAGCTAGTGATGGCACGAAAAGGACTACTTGCAAAGGGTTCTGACCTGCAAAGGGTTTTAATTAGTGGAGGGGCTGACTCGTGGAGGAGTGAAGCAAAGCTGAGTAAAGTGTCACAGAGTGCAGCTGTCGAGATGTCGGATCTTAAAGGGCGGTGTTATGATAGGGATGAGGGTAGTATGGGCTACCCAAGTCCTATATTGAGTAGAATGAGATACTCGATGGGGTACTTAAGGGGGTTTGTTCTCACCCTCAATAACTAACTTTTGAGGGAGGGTTCCCAAGTCACTTGGATATTCACTATTATTATTATTATTATTATTATTATTATTATTATTATTATATGGAGTACTTTACATTAACTTTCATGTGAATAGTAATCCCTTATTAATCATGTTTATTCTCCCATTTTCTTGAAAGTCACACAGCTAGCCAAAAGGATTTGAAAAGGAGTTGTTAAATTTATATTAATCTAATGAACTGAATGACATAAATTTTGTCTATTACTGAAACTTGTATAATTTGATTAGAATAAGACCAATCATGCATACATAGATACTCTGCACACACTTTGCAATGTTTATACATTTATTTTTTTAAAGCCTATAAAGTTTCCTTTGTGACTTTTACATCAAAATCTAGTAAATTAAATATTATAGAGGATAAGGAAACTATTTGCCTTAAAAACCATCATTAGAAAGTGAGTGGGTGTGTGGGTATGAAAAAGAAGAGAACTTTTTAAATTGTGAGACATCAAAGATCAATGGTGATTCAGGGCATGTTCATGCCATACAAGTTCATCAGTTCTATTCAATATCTATGTGGCTCTTGATGAATTGAGTTTCAAGAATAACACACCCCAGAGAGGATATAATACGTTATATTTTGAAAAATCAATTTATTACTCCATATTGATTTAGTGTTATTATCTAACTGTATCTTCTTTTCTTCCTAGTTTTCTTCCCTTAATTATGATGCATATAGTGAATTTCTTGATGTTACATGAGAGCAAAAGTTTAGTAGAGGAAAAGTAAATTCCAAGGGAAATGAGTCATTAGAAAGTGTTGCTCCATTCTCATCACATGTAAATAAAGAACATATCAATAAATGCCCTGTAATAACATAAGCGTAGACTTGGAGCTATGTTTCCTTTTGTGTTGAAATATGCATTTTCATTATTCCAGAGGTGTCACCTCTTTAGCATGTTATGTTGATGGAGCTTCTGTGTGATGGCACTGAGGATCAAAGTTAGGCATACTCAGAAAAGAACTATAAGCCATAACAAATTATGCATTCTTTCTCGAAGAAATTGATAGGGAAACACCAAAAAAGAAAGATGCATACCAATCCACTCTTTTATTGAAGAAAATGTATGATGGGGAGGTATGAAGTAGATAAGTGCAATTTATCCATTTAATCTTGTGTAATATTTTTGACAATGATTTACCAAGCTATAAATTAATTATTTAAATAAGTATCATTACTAGAAACATCTTATTCTATTCTGAGATGTAAAGGGAAGCCCTATGAGTAAAGATCTTACTAAAATACAATTCTACCATGGAAATCAATATGACTAGGATTTTTTGGCACTCTATATTTTAGATTGCCTCAGTTTTCTTCTTTTTTCCTCCTTTTCTTTAGGAGTTACAAGTTATTGAAGTAGTCAGATTTAGAAATACTCATAGTTGTTTGATAAGTCAAACTTGCACTTACTGAACTTTGATGTACTACGAGCCTCACTTCTCTTAATATCTCCTACATTGAGTGAAGCTATAGTAATGGACTAGAAAAATTGTGGAATTAGAGGGATATTTACACCTATAACTCCTTCCAAATTTTGTACCACTTGTGTCATGGTTGGTTTATCTTTCTCATTTTATTGAATGCACCAACAAGCAACCTTGCACGCTCTAGTTAGCTCTTCCAAATTGACCTTACTTCATAACATCATCCTTATTGTTTAATGCAGTGCAAACAAGTGTTGGAAAATAGTTACTTAATTCATTCTTTACCAGGTCATATTTCTTCTTCCAGTGATAATCTTGAAAAGCACTTGTTTGTAGCTGATTACATCAACTTTTGTAATGATAGCTCTACAAGAAAACCATTCTGGTGCCAGTTAGCCTCTGGTCCCTTTAAAGGTGGTAATAACCTAGTTGAGATTCCTGCTTAAAAGCTTTGCAAGGATAAAGTCAGAAACTTTTGGTTCATCTCAACATCCAACAAAATATTCTCTAGTTTGATGTCACAATGTATGATGCAATATCTATAGTTCTCATGGAGATAAGCCAATCCTTTAGCAGTCCCAAGTGTAATTTTGTATTTTCTTCCCCAATCTAAAATACTAGAATCCTTGTTGGATAGGTAAGATTCTAGAGAACCATTTGGCATATAGTCATACGATAGACCTTTTTGAATCTTCTATACAAAAGCCTCGTAGGTGAACAAGATTTCTGTGCTAGATTAATCCGACTATGTTCAATTTTGCTCTAAGTTATTTTATGTTTAGTTTTGCTTTAAGCTATTTTTTGTCTTGTATTTGACCCCTGAGTTTCTTCACTGCTATGAAAGTTGAATTGGGGAGTTCCCCTTTGTAAATGGTGCTAAATCCACCCTCCCCAAGTTTCTGCATAAAATTTTTTGTTGCCCTTCGCAGGTCTCGATACTTGAACTGCATCACTGTATGGATTACTGCTTTAGATGAACCACCAAACACCTTTTTCCTCATAAATTTTAGCAAAATATTAATGGCAGCTAGAGGAACTAGAACAACTACTACTACAACCACAATGGAACTAGCCCTTTTTTCTCCACTCTCTTTGGTGTTAGATGTCGTTGTTGGGTGTGGCTACAAATTTTAGCTTACATTTTTTATTCTTTTTCCCATATGGAAGCATGATTTTAAGTAAAAAATGTTAACTCTCATGGCATTGCTTTTAATCTTTTATGAGAGCATTAATTAGCAAGCATGCTTTGCTAACAATGTCAACAAGTAGCCACCACCATATGCTATGCTATGCTACTCTCTTTAATAGCTTTCATTTAGATAGTTCAAAAAAATTGCATGCTCTTTTGCTTAGATAAGAATCATCTCCTGCGACATTTGGTATGAATAAAGAAGTGTGTGGTGAATGAGAAAAACAAAGTTGCAATTAAAATAGAGCTGACTCTGAGTGTGAAGTGATATCCCTGAAAAGTATATTGTGAAATATTTTTGAGTGTATTTAGAGTATGAAATTTGAGTAATTAGTTAAATTAATTTTTTAATTTGCATTTTGATTCTATTAGTGAAATTTGTTAGTCATCTTTTTGTATAAATGTAAGTTAAAGTCAAACCACCTTAGTTCTTGTGTTTATAATTTTTATCACAATTATAATTTTGCACATTTATCCTATAATTAAGTCTTATTTTCAATAGTTGTGTGTCAAACATAAATATTTCCTCTAATTTGTTCATTTGATGAATGTTTTTGTGTATTCTCAATTAGCCCTTTCTAGATCAAGCACCTACTATCATATGCGTAAGCAGTACAAGAACAGTTGCTTAAGCATGCTAATTAGCACTCTCAAGAATTATTGGCTGCAAAAGTTTCTGGACTTTGTGGGTAGCTTACGCTGGGTATGAAAAAAAAAGTTATCTTTTTGTCTATTGATGCACTGAGAAAAGGACCTATTTATACACCCTCCAAAGCTATAAAGCCCTATAACCCAGTATTCCAGTATATTTGGCTTATATCATGGCATGTAAACACAAGGCAACACACTCTTCTGATCACAAATTACAAAGTTACCACACAAATAATCATAGCCATTTTGTGGTTGTGTCGAAATAAAGTTCCATCTTTGAAAATCTTTCCACCACACAAATTGATTGAGCTTCCCACTTACATTCGGCACATATCTGACAAAGCCAAAGTTAGGTACAGTAGAATATTGGATGTAACTATATGTGAAAATCACTCTAGTGTGAATGTTATAATAAGACAATGTGTTTACTTAACCTATTTCATAGCACCAATTTAGATTGACCATTTACCTTAGCAGTGAAAAGCCTTGGTGCTGGGTTACTTTTATCTTTCTAGGACGTCAATGTTTTATTTATACCTATGAGATTATCATGTCTAAGCTTTGCACCTGGAAGCCAAGTATCAGTTGGATGCTCAACACTCTGCCATAATAAAGCAGATGAATTGGATATTTCTCTAATTATAAAATTTCAATCATTTCTAAGAACACCAACTGTGGAATTAGGCAGAGACATGCTAGAAGTGAAGTTTGTGGACCAAACAGTGATTCCAAATGAGATGCACAATGTTAAACTACCCTATTTACCAAACCCTAGTGAGTAAGAGTAAAAATCAGAAACAAGATGGTCCCTATTTACTGACGGAGTACCATATGCCAATATGTGAGGGTTACCTGGTGCTGTAAAGAAACCTAGTTAGAATGTTTCACATTTCAAAGATAGAGTGTGGTTCCCTAACAGAGTCTGACCTGGGAAGATGGAAGACCAATGACTGCTTCCCTTTTATCATCATTTTTGCATCCATTTGCCTCTGTTGCCATTTCTTCCTGCCAAAAGAAAATGATTTGCTTACTTAACTTTCTAAATTATAAACCAAAGCCAATCATATGCCACATGAAAATGAAACTTTCCCATTTACTTTTCAATATTTTTTGCTTACATTGGATCATTACTTGTGCTATCATGTACTCATATTTGTTTCCATATGGAATTGAAGGTCATACATATCCTTATTGGCTTTCCTATTTTACGTCATGTTAGTTGAATCATTGTATTGAATTTTTGAAATTTCATTTGCAAGCTTACCTGCTTTTCCAAGTAGCATATTGTGAAATTTTGTGATCTTGAGGATCTTGAATGCTTAGACCTTGATGTTAAAATGCCAAGTCTATTTTTACTATGCTCCCTTTTGATTATTTATGAACACAATTTATTTTCAGATTGTTAGACCCTATAATGGTTTATTTGTTTTTGCTCTTTGTTGTATTACACTGAGCTGATGGACCAATGTTCACCAGCACCTTGGTGAAACTGCAGCTTTTGCTGTTTACTGTATTTCAAGGGAAGGAAATTTTAAGTTCAAACTGGAGAAAGACATCTTTATTTTCAAAACAAAAGAAAAAGTGTCAACATCTAATGGGTGCTTTCTGGTGGGTTCACAGCCCGTTATTCAATGAATGGTCTATAAACTTATATTTCAACAACAAAAAATTTATGCAAGAGATAATAAATTTCCAATTCAACAAGCAAATCAAATAAGCAATGGCTTTCATTCAAGTGCTTCGCCAGCAAACATGAGAACAATTTCTCAAAACAGGAAGGATATATATTCAGGTACCCTCCATGGAGACTTCTGCAATTTGATTTTTGACTTGTTTCTGAGGATGCCATAGAATTTTGGTCTATTAAAGCTTGTAAAGGCCTCCAGCTTGTCAAGTGCTCCAGCCTACAATGTGCAAATGATCAAGAAAAGCTAATTCATTAGTTTAAACTCAAAAAGCTTTCAAAAAGTAGCATGCAAAGCATATGCCTTTTCTTCCAATGACATATAAGCCATACAATCAGTTTCTTGTATCATAATACATATACTGATTGCATTATGAAAGACCTCAAGTAGTGAATTATTATAGAAGAAAGAAGCATAAGGAAATGGGGGACCACCACCTAATAAAGGAAGGCTGAGTGGAAGGAATGAGATAGGGAAATCCTAACGGCCTAACTACTTAGCACAAAAGCAGAAGGAGGGACCACTGTTACAGATTTAAGGAGGATGAGGATGTGAGGATAAGTAGGCAATATTTTGGAAGGAACTTGGGAGAGTACTAGCCTCTCGAATGCCAGTGGTATCTTTATTGCTTTTAGTATATTCTTTTGTTTTCCTATTTTCTTGTAATCGAACAGCAGAGGTGTTTTGTAGTTTGTATTTTCCCCATTAATCCTACTGTTATAGGGCTCCACCATTTTTACTAGGGAGCTAGTATTATTTAACACTAGTATTCTTAAATTTTCTGTAAAGCAATAATAGTACAGGGCTTTAACAGAGGTTCTAACAGTTTGGTATCAGAACAAGAGCCGACAAGGCATGGTGAATACTAGAATAGAGGGTAGAATAGAGAGTGTGGAACAAGACATCACTGATGTCAAGGCCTGAATGTTAGAGATGAGGGATACCATGGCCAGACTTGAAGAAAGGGGAATAAGGCCAGGGAAAAAACCTCAAAGGGACCTGTCTGACTCCAATATAGTAGGGAACCTAAGAAAGGCATCAGTACAAGTTCAGGACAAGGATGCAAGCAAATACAGAAAACTGGAGTTACCTTTCTTTAAAGGAAAAGACCTGATTGGATGGCTATTCAAGGTGGAACAATATTTTAAACTCAATGAAGTTAGTGAAGCCGAGAGGATTGAAGCTGTAACTGTATGTATGGAAAGGAAGGCTTTGAACTAGTACCAATAGGCAAAAATAAGAAGCCCGATACAATCCTGGCCAGAATTCGAGAAAGAGGTGGTAGGAAGGTTTCACCATTCACAACAAGGTAACCCATATGAGTGGCTAATGACCTTACAATAAATGTACACGATGGCCTATTATAGAGAGCAGTTCAAAGCATTGTTCACACCGTTGAAGGAGGCTTTCGGTGAGTGTTTGATGGTAGCCTTCAAACATAGATTGAAACTAAACATTAGGGCATAACTCAGGATGATGAAGATTGACATGCTCAAAGAACTGATGGATTGGGCCCATTGGGTAGAGAAGAGAAACAATATACTGGGAAAAGCCCAAGAGGAATATTTGGGCAAATAGCTCAAGACTTGGATTGCCAACAAGTGGGCTGGGCTGAAAACACCATGGAGCAGGATTTCAAGTGCTCCAGAACCCAACTGTACCTAAACTTTGGTGATGAATTGGGAGACAAAATTGAGATGAACGTTTCACCCAGCAACATCAGCGATGGCATCTAATCGTCTGCCAGTCTCGTGCAGTTCATGATATAAACATTTGAAAGAGGCCAAAGCAGCACAAAAAGGGCAATGAGGCTTTGTTTCAAGTATGATGAGAAATTTAACCCAAGTTATGTATGTAAGAACAAGTTGTTTCACGTTATCTTACTGCAACACGTGAACGAGCAGGGGGAGACAGTGGCAGAGGAGGAAGAAATTAGGTTAGAGGAGGAAATCAAGGAAGAAGATGAGGAATGAGCTATTCTAGTCACTAAATTTTGTAGTAGGTCTTACATCCCACAACACAATGAAGCTGGTAGGAAGGATCAGTAGGGAGGAAGTGCTCGTCTTAATTAATAGTGGAGCATCACATAACTTCATCACATCCGAGGCGGTAACTAGATTAGGAATCAATGTTGAGAAGGTCAAAATATATGAGGTTTCTTTGGGATTTGGCTACAAAGTGAAAGGAAATAAGATGTGGCCAACATTGGAGTTAGAATTGCAAGGGCTACAAGTGAACCAAACATTCTATGTTTTTGATATTGGAGGTGTTGATACAGTGTTGGGAATTAAGTGGTTAAAGTTTCTAGGAGAGGTAAAGGTGAATTAGAATCAACTGACCATGAAAGTGAAAATTGGAAGAGAAGAGAGATGCTTAAAAGGAGACCCAAGCTTAGTAAGAACCTTGGTTTCCTTTAAGTCAGTCATGAGGACACTTAAGGGAGGAGGACAGGGGTACTTAATAGAATTTGGAGCAATAATAATACAGCCAGTTGGGGAAGAAACAATCCCTATAGAAGTACAACAAATTCTGGAACAATATCTAGCAGTATAGGTCATTTCTTCAAAGTTACCACCGCACCAAATCATAATCATGCCATAATATTAAAACTAGGTTTGTAACCCCTTAACATTCAACCATACTAGTACCCCCACTCACAAAAAGTAGAAATTAAAAAGTTAGTGAGTGAGACGCTAGAGGTTGGGATAATCAGACCAAGTAGTGGACCATTTTCAAGTTTGATGCTGCTTGTTAAAGATGGGAGTTATAGGTTTTGCATCAATTATTGTGCACTCAATAAGTTAACCATACCAGAAAAATTCTCCATACCAGCAATTGATGAGTTATTGGATAAGGTAGGAAGTGCAAAAATATTCTCTAAACTAGATTTAAAGTTAGGATACCACCAAATTCATATCCAACCAAGAGATGAAGAGAAAACCACCTTTATAACACACCAAGGGTATTATGAGTTCATAGTTATGCCATTTGGACTCACTAATGCACCATCAACCTTCCAAGCATTGATGAATGATATTTTTAAAGTGCATTTGAGGAAGTTCATCTTAGTCTTCTTTGATGACATTTTAATCTATAGTTCCGATGAAGATACTTATTGGGGACACTTGAAGGAAGCATTGAGCATCTTGCAAGAGCATCAATTGAGAATTAATCTCAAGAAATGTGTCTTTGCTAAATCAAGAGTGGAGTATTTGGGTCACATTATCTCTTTTAAAGGAGCACATGCAGACCCTGAAAAAGTTGGCAACTATGGTCAGGTGGCCCATGCCTAGAAATCTAATGGCCTTGAGGGGATTCTTAGGGTTGATAGGGTATTATAGGCAATTTGTGAGAAATTATGGAACTCTGGCAACAACTCTCACAACTTTGTTAAAAAAGGATGCGTTCCATTAGGGAAAAAAGGCCTAAAAGGCTTTCAAAAATCTTAAACAGGCTATAGTGACTATATCGGTGCTTGAAATGCCTGATTTTTCAATTCCATTTGAATTGGAGACCGATGCCTTAGGTGGGGATAGGAGTAATTCTAATGTAAAAGGGATAACCTATTACATATTTTAGTCAAGCCATATCACCCAAGAAGAAATCCAACTCGGGTTATGAAAAGGACCTCATGGCCGTGGTCTTAGCTGTGAAGAAGTGGCATCATTATCGATTAAGGCATCCATTCATCATTAAAATTGACCAAAAGGCCTTGAAATTTTTGGTTAAGCAACGTAATTTAGGGGAAGAACAGAAAAGATGGATGGTAAAATTAATGGGGTACAAATTTGAAAGAAAATATAATCTTGGCAAGGAAAATAAAGTGGCAGATACTCTATCAAGAAGGGAAGACTACTTGGAATTAAAAGTAATAACCGTTTGGCAGTATGACGATTTGAATAATTGGGAAGAAGAGATTAAAAGGGATGACAAACTATATGCTATTTGGCAACAAGTGGTGAAGGGAGAACAACCCTCCACGGGGTTCACCATTAAAGGCGATTGTCTATTGTTTCAAGGTAGATTAGTCCTTCCTAAGGGCTCTCATAGAATTCCTAAACTAATGCTAGAGTTACACTGCAGACCAATGGGAGGGCATTCTAGGTACTTAAGGACTTACAAGAGACTAACCACCTTTGTGTAATGAGGAAGAATGAAGAGAGACATCTAACAGTTTGTTGTGAATTTTGAAGTTTACAAGCAATGCAAATATGAAGCTCTTAGTCCCGTTGGGCTGCTGCAACCATTACCCATTCCTAACAAGGTATAGGAGGATATAAGTATGGACTTCATAACTAGACTCCTAAAATCAAACTGGTTTGACACTATACTTGTTGTGGTTGACCGCTTTACTAAATATGGGCACTTTATACTGGTTGCTCATCCCTATACAGCAAAGGATGTTGCTGTCTTATTTTTTAAGGAAGTGGTGAAGCTACATGGATTTCCTAAATTGATTGTATTTGATTGGGACACACTATTCATGAGTCTCTTTTGGTAAGAACTCTTTCGGTTATTGAGTACTACTCTCAGATTCAGTTCATCATATCACCCTGAATCAGATGGCTAAAAAAAAGTTTAGAGACTTATCTGAGGTGTTTTGTAGGTAGTAAACCTTTGGGGTAGGGAAGTTGGTTAGCTTGGGCTGAATATTGGTTTAACACCAATTACAACCACTCAGCTGGTATGTCTCCTTTTAAGGCATTATATGGCAGAGATCCACCTATCCTCTTCAAATTAGTAGAGAACCAATCTACTGTAGATGATCTGAATGAATTACTAAAGGAACGGAATGCTATCATTGCTGAGTTAAGAGAACACCTAGAGAGAGCACAACAGATTATGAAGAAGACAGCAGATAAGCACCGCAGAAATGTGGAATTCAACATAGGTGAATATGTCTACATCAAGCTTAAACTATATCGAATGCGTTCCTTGGCTAAGACATGCAACAAGAAACTAAGTATAAATTCTATGGGCCTTACAAGATTTTACAACGGGTCAGGAAAGTAGCTTGTTAGCTCGAACTACCCACAGATGCAAAAATCCATTTTGTTTTCCATGTACCCTAATTGAAGAAATCTATCCACCCACCAGTGCATCCTTAACCCTTTCCACCATTCCTAACTAAAGAGAATGAATTACTCTTTCAACCAGAGGCTGTTAAGGGCACTAGAAGATTGACAAATGGACAATTTGAAGTATTGATCAAATGGCAAGACATGGTAGAATCTGACAGTACCTGGGAACATTATGATACAATTGCTGAACTCTTTCCTAACTTTCACATTGAGGACAAGGTGAAACTCATGGGGGAAAGTGATGATAAACCCCAAGTAGTGAATTACTACAGAAGAAGGAAGTATAGGGAAAGGGGGCACCACCACCTAATAAAGGAAGGTTGAGTGGAATGAATGAGATGGGGAAATCCTAACGGCCTAACTGCCTAGCACAAAAGCAGAAGGGGGGACCATTGTTACAGATTTAAGGAGGATGAGGACGTGAGGATAAGCAAGCAATATTTTTGAAGGAACTTGGGAGAGTACTGACCTTTTGAATGCCAATGGTATCTTTAGTGCTTTCAGTATATTCTTCTGTTTTCCTGCTTTCTTGTAACCGAACAGCAGAGGTGTTTTGCAGTTTGTATTTTCTCCATTAATCCTACTGTTACAGGGCTCCACCAGTTTGACTAGGGAGCTAGTATTATTCAACACTGGTATTCCTAAATTGTCTGTAAGGTAACAGCAGTACAGGGCTTTACTATAATTTTAAACGATACTATAAATAAACAAGGAGAATGGAAATTTTATCTCTTCAAAGACCTTGGCATATAGGGATAGAGCAACATGGGAGTTGTATATGCCAGCACATCCACATGAGCATTCCTTTTTGCGTCTTTCATGAGAAGCACTATCAGTTCCAAGGAAAATTTTTTTACTTCCGCTTGTGACAGCTGAAACAATAGCTTGCCCTAAGGAGCTCAGAATCCTCAGATAAGAAAATCAAGACGTGTGCAGTTAGTGTAAAAAATGTCAAAAGATGAGCAGCTTCCTGAACTCATTTTTTCTTTCCCATTGTTAATTAGAATAAAGTATAACCTGTAAACACAGAAATTCTTCAATAGGACTATGTACTCTTCGCAGCCAAATTAGAATTTATCAAATTTAAAAACGTATACAGCTGGTAAAAGACTATTCCAGGCATATGTTTTCTCTTCCCAATAATGACAAGCCAGATCAATCAGGAAGGTGATGCATTCAGCGGTGACTAGCAAATCATACAATCATTACCTTTTAAATCGTTCACTGGAAAGTTCTTAATCAAGAAATTTGATACAACATCTGAAAGATGTTGAAATTTCTGACTTTATGGAAAACAGCTACATACTGTGGAAAACTCTTTTGAGCACTGGAAGGCAGTAGTTGTGAGGCCACAAGCCACGTTGGAACAATGAATTGCGGTTGAGAAGAAGATGTTATGGTGTAACAGTCGCTGCTACACAACCTGACAAAGAAAAATAAAGCTAATCAAGAAATTTTTGAAGTTTTGAACACTAAAAATGATAAGAGCACTCGCAAGATAGATTTGAATGATTTTTTCCTATATAACATACTTCTTAAGTAGAGCTTCTAGTAGAAAAAAAATGTTAATTTGTTTAATCGCAAAATTTGTTCAAATACGATAATAGAAAAGTACCTTTCATTAATAAAATAACTATAAAATTTTTAATAAAAATCATTTTCATTAAAAAAAAGATTATAAATTTATTATTCTATTGTTGAATGAGATTGAGAATATCTTGTATGCATAAAACAGAAAATATATTTGGGTATGATAATAATTCTTTAGTTATAATAATACGATTCCATATCTGATATACATTTTGTTGTCTTTAAAGCCTACGGCATCTCTCCCCTCTTGGCAATCTGAAGGTAAGTTGCTCTGACTGTAGGATTCGTCGGTTTCATTTCAAAAAATTGGGCTTTTGGAAAAAAAAGTCATCTTTTGATAAATAAAAGCTTATTACTAAAAAATAAAAAAGAAGAAAAAAAGCTTATTCAGAGTGGCTCTAGCCAGTAGCCATACCTTCTTTGCAGGACTCAACAAATTTAACAGCGTCCATCGTAGTAATATGCTCCATTACAATCTTCAGCTGTTTCCGCCTTTGAGTTAAGGGCTTTAAAATTGTTTCAATGAAGACCTTTTCCCGATCAAAAATAGCAACATTTGGATCTGTGACCTCTCCATGAACCTGCCAGAGGAAGGAAATATGTCACAGGACGTGCTGTGAAGTTGGGTTCTGCAATATTAAATTATCTAGTAAGGGCGATTATTTCTTAACTCCAGAATAATGTATTTTGTCATAAGTACTCATAACATCCGAATTGATTTTGAATGAGGAATCTTTCATCAGGGCAAGTATTGCAACTTATAACATGAATTACATTCTTTTACATCAGAATATAATAAGAAAATGTCACCAACACAAAAACAAAAGAAGGGGGAAAAGCAAAGGAAAAAAGAAGCATGGGTGGAAGAAAGAAAAACAGTCACAAAGCAAAATATCTATCAATCTATAGGTTAACAAGAGAAAAATGATATTAAGTAGTACCAATAATGGTACATTCTGCTCAACCATCTCCTCAAGAGAAGGAAAACATTTTCCGAAAAGATCTGTAACACCATCTTCAGAGTGTGCGGTAGCACCAGCAGGATACAACTTCACACCATAAACAACTCTACTTCTTTCTGACAATGCAATTAGTTAGTATTGTCCGCAAATGTACTGATGAGCATGGAAAATCTAACATGTGAAAGAGTAATTTTTGTTGGAACATGAAAAATACATGTGACTTGAGAAAGACTAAGACTTGATAGAAATATTATCAATCTGTGCTCATATACATTAAGCTAGATAGATCCTTTGCTCCATTGGACCTAGTTTTCAGCCTCTATTTCAAACAAGCAGGGCAGTGCATATTTACCCGGCAACGAATAGTATGATAAATAAGAAGACGGTACCATCTTCACAAAAGAAAAGGAATAAATTGTCTACATTGATATGATTTTATAAAGCTACCAAAATTAAACTTACGTGTCAATGCTTGACTATAAAAAATAAATTTGCTCCACATCACAACATGTCAATGCTGATAAGTACAAGGCTGACAAATATGAAGCAAAAACTGTAAGCTAAAAAATTATATGGGACAGATAAATGGCTTAACAGAAAGTTTATTTTAACAAAACCTCAAACAATGCAAACATGCAATAGAAACAGAACTTAAACTTACTAAAGCCATTCCAAAACACCCTTTTCTTTTCATACTTCAAAGGTAAAATTCTTTAAAAGTATACACTCAAATCAGACTCACTTGCAAGTTTAATCTCATCACGGCTTGTCATGTCCGTTAGGTAAAGGGTCATCAGGGGAGTGAAGTTGTTATCTTTAGGCAGTGCTTTCAAGATGGACTCTCTGTAGGCGACAGCAGCAGCGGTGGAAGTAATGGGTGGCTTCAAATTTGGCATCACTGTTGCTCTTCCAAAATGCCTTGCACTGTTATATATCAGGATTCATTTCATTATGACTGGGAATGCATTTAACAAAATGAACATTGAACTATAAAAGATGATGTGGACATGTCTTCTCTCATGAATCCCCCCTTACACCCCAAAAAAAAAATAAAAAAAAAGGAAATAGCATGGGGTCAACAACGGGTCCTTTCAACTACAAGTGTAATTACCTGTGAGGGATGACAGCTTCAAGAAGGTCACCATCACGGAGGTGAAGATGCCAATCATCAGGTTGTGTAATAGTAAGCTCCATTTTTTGTGCTTTACAATGTAACCGCTTATGCTCCTTGAACTTTTTCGACAAGAGCCTCACCACGTATAGCAGAACGGAAACAAAATAACTAACACACATAGATGAGTTCACGAGTAGTGATATCTATATAGCCAGAGTCTGTTTCAACTTTCAACTAATGAAATAAAGTATGTAAATTAAATCATTACAAGAAATGGTTGGACTTCAGGACTGAATAAGAAGGTACCAACTCTTGTTAGATCTTCTTGATCTTGAATCTGAGAAGTATATGCTTATTACGTCTATGACTATCATTCAAGTATATAAAGACTATGTTATCTCACAGGCATTAAATCGAACACCTCTTATACCAATTTAGCAGCCATAGTCCTCATAGATCGACTGTATTATATCTTTTACCTCAGAAATAAAACAATGCACATAATTTTTCAGTCTCATTGTCCAGATAGAGATCTAAGATTTCAATAGGCTGATAGAACAAAAGGTGACTAAAATTGATTAACTGGACGACAATAGAAGGTCCCATTGAGAATGCAGAGTCTAACTCAAATATATTCTTCAAATCCCAGAACATTTTTGACACACACTAAGAAATGTAATTTATGATTAACCAAGTTCTACATTCATAGTGGTAATCAGTCTTTCAGTGACAAAAAAAAAATTACAAGCCAAGAGGGTGAGCGCTTACTGTAAGAGTTGACCAACAAGAATCAAGTTCAGTTCAAATCGGTCCCTTTTGGTTGCTTTCTTTCCTCAAATATTTTCGACAATTCCTATGAAGGAATATTATTTTGGGTTGTGTCCCTTTTTGGGTCAATGAGTTTGTTTTAAATTTGTTAAAAAGCCCAGAAATTTTGGGCCTTTCGTTAGATGGATGGCCCATCGATTCCAAAATAAAGGGTTACTCTTTCCTTTCTTCACCATTGACTGTGTTTTTAATTTAAATAATGAATTAATAATTGAATCATTCTTTTAATTTTAAAAATAAAATTTCTTAATTTAATTTTTAAAAATAATTTATAATCAATTTTATTCTTTATTAATAAAATAAATAAAAATTAATTAACAATAATTTTAATAAATATTAACTTAATTATTAAATAAAAAATTTGATAATAAAAAATAAAGCATGTCAAATTTATCAATTATATCAAATTGCTCTGTTTACTTTTTTATGTTTAATTTATAAATATAATGTGCTTTATTTTATTTTTTATTTTTTATTTAATAGTTAAGTCAAAAATATTAATATTACATCAATATATAAATTAATTTTTTATTTATCTCATTAATATTAAAAGGTCAAATTGAGTAAAGATTAAGTCTCTTCATAAATCAAAGGGCCCGAAAGAACCTATCTTGCTACTTAGTTACGTAATAACATACGACTATTAAAGAGTTGGAAAGAATGAATACGTAAGAGAGAGAGAACAAAGGAGCAATGTGTAGAGAAGAAGCATGAACAAAAGTAGGGACAAAACTTGAAACTTTCAAAAGTTAGCTAGGACTTTTATTCAGTAGCAAGACAGGTGGGAATCATGGAAACATAACTAAAACACATAATTATATACAATAAAACATACACACACACAGTCAGACATATATGATTTTATTTGGTGCAGAAACATTATTTCCCTTCTTTCTTCCCAATTGATAAAAGGACTTTGTATTTTCTGGAATATGATTTAGTGCATGGGACTGTCCAGAGCTGCTTTGTGGATTATCTCAAATGCATTATTCACGCACGACGCTAATTTCTTCACATCTATGAATCCTTCTTCTGTTCTCATGGTCACTTTTAACATTCCCATGTAGCTTATAATTGTGATAACAAGGCTCTGCAACATTTGCAAACAGCAGGGCCAATTTAATTAATATCTCTTCAACATGGAGAGAGATAGTAATAGATTAAATAATTATACACTTCTTGCCCTAGAAATATTACAATTTTTCATCCAAATCAACTTTTTCAATCAATTTAATCACTTTGTTTATTAATCTATAAGGTGAATTTATATAATTGAATCACTGATATGGTGCCCTAACAAAATAGTATGAATATTCTTAATATCATGACAAGTCGCAAAAAGTATTCCATGAATTTGATGACAATATATAGTGCTCCTGTTTTTGCTTTTCTATACGCTAAGGATGACTACTTTAATTAATTTTAAGTGAAATTGAAAAGCTTGTACTTTTAGAAAATAAAATTGACAGTTTTTTAATATTTCAAAGACAAATTTTAAAATTAAAATAATTATAAAATAGAGACACACAGTATAATTGATTAAAAAAATAAATTAACGATTTAGTTTTTAAAAAATTATTATTTTTTCAATTTTTTCTTTTTAAAGATAAATAATTTTTAATTTAATTCTCAAAATTTTCTTTTTCAAATCAAAGACGTGGTTCGTCTGCTGACCAAATTTCTGTCGATTAACAAAAACTTATATAGTTATTAGTTCACATGTGAGAGTTGTTCATGTGACATTTTCTCCCAAAAAATTAAAGTAGTGTCATAAAAATGAATTTTCACTTAAAATTAACTCATTTTGATAATAACTTAATCCGTAAGATTTACCCGAATAATATTTATTTAAGAAAGAAATATTTCATTTGAACAAAAGTTTAATTAGATAATGAACTAATGGTTATGTGAATTTTTATTTATTAAAGAATTTTTTAAAAATGAGAAACCATGATTGAGACAAAATATTTGCATAACAAAATTAAGATGTTTTATCTTTAAAAAAAATAAAATAATAATCTTTCACGGTATAAATTATTAATTTACTAAAAAATGAACGATTGTGTGTATTTTTATTCAAGCTGATATTATTCCTAGTTAAGTAAAGAAGAAGATGAAGAGAGAGAGAGAAAGAGGGGGATGGAGACGTATAATACCTGAGGTACACCAGACAAGGTAAAGTACAAGGCTTTTATGGGATGATTAGCCAGAGCCAGTTGATCTACTGGTCCAACCATGTTGGAAATCAGTAAACTTGAATTTCTCATTGTTTTATGGAAGTGCTTACCCACTGCCTGCAATATTCAATATCACACAATTCAACCTCATAAATAATTCGTGGGTCTTGCTAATTAATGGCTTTAGAATCTTAATTAAGAAATATCTGATTATATAGAATATTTTTGGATTTTAAAGAAGTCAATAAAAATTATAACTTTTATTGACTAAACACTTTATCAACTAATTAAATAATTTTTTAATTAGTTATGTAAGGGGGTGATTAATGATTCAAAAGATAATTAAATTTGTGAAAACAATTAGAGAAACCCATTATATGCATACTCACCTCAGGGCCTTTGAATTTATGTATAATCTGGAGAAGCACACCAACGAGAGAGTACACCAAGAAACGTCTCTTCGTCTTCATTGTATGATGCACTTTCCAAACAAACTGAAGTGGGTTTGCGAGTTGGGTGTCTTCTAATTTGGGAACTGATACATGCATGTATGTAAATTTGTTCCCCCAAGTACGACCCTTTGCGTTAGTCTTTTGCATATCCTTCACTGTCTCGTAACCTTTCACGTTTCTTATGTTCAACATTGGCAATAAGGTGGCATTTTTTGTCCTTGAACTGTAGTCAATGTCTTGCATGTACAATCGAATCCCATAAAAGATTATTCCAGTAATCACGTCATTTACTGTCTGTAATATAATTATAAAACAAGAAATAATTATAAACCGATCGATGTTTGTGTTTGGAATAATATAATACCACTGAAGTAAATAAAAGAAGATCATGTGATTTATGTCAAAGATCTAATCTTAATTACCACGCCAAGCTTGGATTTAATATCTTTGATGTGATCCATTGGAAATGTGAGATTGAATATAGAGGCAGGACCAAAGTCGATTCCATCATTTGCAGATCTTATTGGAGTTTTATGATCTTCAACAATAGTGCTCTTGAGTAAGCTGCATGCAAAATCAGTTATAGAAGTAAAGAAAGAAGTGGAGAGGCTAAGGCATCTCCTAAAGGAAAAGGAACTTTGGTTGGCAAAAGGTACTGTTTTTGATGATTTCAGGGAAGGAAATGACAAAGGAAGTGAGGGATCATCAGCCTTTTTAAGACCAGAAAGAAGGACACCCATCAGAGTGTAGCCATCTCCAATTGAATGGTGAACTTTAAAAATTAAAGTGGTATTTGTTGGATATTTGATCGTGTGAACTTCCCATAATGGTTTGGAATGTGATAGTTTCTCCATCGCTATCTTTGATAAATATTCATTAATAAAGCACTTGGCATATGAATCCATGTCCATGGACATGCCATGAACAGGTTCAACTTCAACAATGTGATCCTCCAGCTTCACTTCAACTCCTTCCCATCTCTTCACTCCCTTCTTGTCACTAACCTGTCAACCATACATTCATGCATTAATGGATGGATCATTATGAATACATATCAAATATAGTGGAAGTAATTAGTTAAATGCATGCATGGCTCGTGGGTGAGAGTGAGAAAAAGAGTAAGAGAGGACTTTATATTTTTTTATACAAAAAAATAATATTACTGTATCATTTAAAAAATATATATTTAAATATAAAATTAATTGATTAGTGAATCTCATTTACATAATTAAAAATTATAAATAAATACTATATTTTTTATTTTGTATATTTCTTTTATTACATATACTATATAATATTAGTTTTTTCGACAAAAGAATAAAGAGGGAGATATAAATGGAACCAATATGGATGTGAAGCGGGGAATGGAAAGTAAGGTGTCTTGAAGGAAAGACACAAGTGACAATTTAGGAATGGGAACTTCAAACTCCCAAACACCAAGAACGTATAGGCAGAAGTGAGAGCTGTCCAAGCATTGTGCCATAGGACTCAATGGTTCAGGCAAGTAGCAATACTCCATTAATTAAAATAATTAACAATTTGCTGCGAGATAGGATATATGAGGAGGCATTTGAGCAACGAAGGTATATATAGAGTTAGCTATATATCATAATAATTGGGGTGGTTGAGACTTGAGAGGCTTTTAGAAACTTGTGTATCATAATTTGCCAGGAACAAGTCGTGGCACGTTCAACACGTTTTTTTTTAATTAACATTCGTAGCAGTCCCCTCACATCAACCTTACTCTTGACCGTGGGAATTGAATGGCTCAGCCGCCGGCGTATCTGACGTATACATTGTGTGAAATTTGCAATATCAGGTCACGTACTTGACGTAATTTTTTTTATTTTTTGTAAATTTTGTCATAAATATTAAATATAAATCTTTTTTAAAAAATATTTAAATTTTAATTTATGATAATTTTTTATTATGTTCGATTTTTGATAATTTGATTGATGTGATTTAAATATCACAAAATATCTCATTTTAAATATTAATTTATTAAGAGAAGGTGCCTCGTATTTTTATTCAATATCATATTTATTAATTTGAATAATGTCGTAAGATTAACCATAAGAATGTTTTAAGTTTTAACGCTTAATTTAAAATATAAAAAATATTTATCTCAAAAAATTAAATTTTTTATACGACAGTACTATGCAATTTTCTTTAGTAATATACAATTTAAACTATTATTTTTTGTCTTTGTTTTCAGAATAAATTATTATTAACTTTTTAAAAATTAATAAAATCATATTTAAATATTATTTATTCTTAAAATTACAATTAATTAATATCTTTAAAATTTCGATACCCGGTTCCATAACTTTTCTTTTAATTTATTTTTATTAAAAAAATTAATAGTTTATATTAATAGAGTTGACATATAATAAAGTTTATGTTATTTTTTTAAAATTCAATTTTAAATATAAATAAAAAATTAAATTTTTATTTTTTATTTTTTTGTAATTTTATTTATTGTTTTTATATATTTATTATATTATATATTATAGAATAAAATCAAACTTCTTTGCTATTTGAATTTCTATAATTTTTAATTTTTAAATTATATAATATAATAAATAATATGTATATATTCTGAAACAATACATTAAAATTAGTGTTATTGGATGCATTAGATTAAGATATTTGGAATTACAGAAAAGCATATTATGAAAATATTTATTGAGCAGCTAAAAACAATCGGAGAGTAATTGACCTAAGACTTTTGTATGAATATATCTTTATTTTTTTATGATTTTTAAAAATAACATATTTTTATTTAAATTTATAAAAATATATTATTTTTCCTGTTGCAACAAAAATTTATAATACTATTAGTAATTTTTTTTTGTAACTTTATTTAAATTCGTTAATGATAATAACAAATTATTGGTCAAATTTGGCATGATAAGAAAAAAGCGTGAAATATAATAAAATTCGTCATTAATGAAAATGAATCTTGGCAAAAAGCTAATCGAATTCGTTAACCTAAAATAATTTGTTACAAATTCAATGGGTCCCACAATTGATATGCTGCATTGCCACAATTGTGCTTTTATCTTGGGTACCATATTCAAATTTTGGTTCAAACAATTGTCAATAACATTAGCAAATTCGATTAACTTTTTGTCAAATTCATTTTTATTAATAGCAAATTGTGTTAAGTCTCACACTTCCTTCTTCCCATGTCAAACTCACTAACGATAATAACGAATTTAGACAAAGTTATAAAAGAATCTATTAATAGCATTAGCACATTGATGTTATTATAAAAAAATAATATATTTTTATAAATTTAAATAAAAATATAATATTTTAAAAAATAAAAAAAAAAGAATATAGTGGTACAAAAAGTCGTTGAACTGCTCAGCTAGAAAGTTAAATCAGAACAAAAAAATCGATTTTGAAGAAAGTCCAATATGAGAACAGATAATCAATCGCATTTATTTTTTGTCGCGCATCATTGGGTATCGGCTAGCCGCCTGTATATGGACCATTTAGATATCATCAAATCACTTAATAACTTGACTTAACTCTCTCGAATTCTTTTAACCACAAGTTTTTATAAGATTTTAAAAAATTATTAAAAAAATGAATTTCTTCACCAACTCCAATTTAAAAGAATTGGACCTCGGAACTCTCTTATTTTTATTTTTTTTTTAATGAAATATAACAGTTTAACACACGAGAGAAGGAAACGTTTAAAAACAACACTTGTGTAAGCATAATTTTCAGAGCTTCCTGCAATATTTGAAGCCGTAGTCAGCTGTTAAGCTCAATCTTGCACCAGTTCTGCTAAGTAGCATTTTTCAGTCTTTGATGATAATATCAGCTTCTGGGTGACCTCTCTGATCTTTGTATTTGTTAATATATATCCTGGCTTCTCAATAACTATTAGCAGCTGGTCTTCTTGTTGATGATCATAATTTCCAAGGAACTCTCATAGCTGATCAAATATTAGTACATCAAAAGGCAACTTTCTTGAGTTGTGTATTGTCCAAATTCTTTTCCATTTTCCACGATGCATTAAAATTGAAAGCAGATACTTCTTCATTTTACTTCTTTTCCTGAACAGCAACAATTACGTGTAGTTTTGAAGATCATGCTAATTAATGTTGTGATAATGTCTAGTTGAGAGCATTATTGTCCTGTGATTACATTTTGTATTTTGCCCTTGAACAACACTCATGTAGTCTAACCTCTGTTGCCTTATTTTTACCCAACATGAGATGTATCAGCAAATGAATGCTTATCATCTAAAACCGTAATAAAATGTCGTAATTTCCGTTGATACATATCTTAAATTATGAGAAATATTTATTATATTTCACAACTTAAAATATTATCTTGTATCTTAATTTTTATTGATCCCAATAGTACAAAAGTTGACTAATAAAATTGGGTAAGTGGAGGAAAATGAAAGGTTCCATTAAATTGACAATAAAAGGATAATTTAACATACCAAAAAAAATTAGATCTAACAAAAGGATTATAATGTAATAAAATAATATTTGATTCTGTAATAAAAAATATTTATATTTATTATTTAATTATATTTTAAATAAAATTATCTTTTATAAAATATACATGATACATGTAAAAAAAAAAAAAAAGATAACTTAATATCATTTTGGGTAATTAAGTAGCCGACAAACCCTGAATCTGTTTGTACAAGGAATGGTCTGGTTTTAACTAGGGCGTGGGCTGTGGTCCATTTTTCCTCTTCAATTGTGCGTAAAATAGGTACAAAATTATTATATAAATTTTAACTGCTTTTGTTTGTGAATAGAGTTGTCATGTGCTAACATTTTAATTCTTAAATTTTTTATAATATAAAACTTAGTCTTAAATTTTATTAAAAGTTAATTTAGTGAAACAATATACTTTTTTGTCTTAAAAGATAAGTATTAATACGATTTTATTTTTAAGATATCATAATGCACATTTTAATTTTTGAAAGATTACAATAATTAACTTCTTAATTCTTAAATTATTAAATATTAATAGCCAAAGATGTTAAATATTAAATAGTCTCTAAAAGATAAAAAAATATATGTACTTTTTAATTCTTAATGTATTAATCTAACCTAACAATTCACATATGTTTAGAGTGGCATTTTAATTTACTAATATTAGTCATTTTTTAAATAATTTACATTTATAGAGTTGTATTCTTTAAAACTTTTTTATATGGTTAATTAAGTTACTTTCTTCAATAAAAAAATAATTTAAAAAAATTTGTTTGTGTAGCCTTTTTGTATCTCTTTATTTTTGTTATTTATTTGATTAAATGTGTCTTTGTTTACTGATTTAATATTTTGAATTATATGTAAAAATATTAACCAATCAGAATTACTAATATTCATATATGTATATAAAAAATTAATATGAAATCATAAACGATATCATTCATGCGTGTGCAAACAAGCTTGTTGGTAGAACATATTATATAATAATTTGAAATTTAGAATTAAATTAAGATGAAACTTAAGTTATTAGGTATTCAATAAACATAAATGTTTGGATGAAATTTGTAGGTTCTAGAAAAATATTTAAATTTATGTCGTTTATAAGTAAAAAATAAAATATATGTTGCATATGTGATAAAAGTATTATAGACTAATGCTGGTTTGTTTACTAATTATATAGTTGAAATGTTACAAATGTTTAACTAAAATTGTTAAAATAGTAGAAATATTTTAATATGACTTTTTATCACTTTTATGATTTTTTTTACTTTAATAATTTAAAAATATGTAGTAGATAAATTAAGAAAAAATTGTATAAAAATATCAAAATTTTATTTTGATTTATAACTAAGTGTTGATATATGATTAATTCTTCCACATGTGTATTATAGTTTGGGTTATTTGTACATTAGAAACTAAAAAGTATATATTTTTAATTTTTCAAGGACCATTTAATATTTAACATCTTCTGTTATCTTTTCTGTTAATGACTAACAAATCAAAGATTAATGAGTTAACTGTTATCATCTTTTAAGAATCAAAATGTGTATTATTTTTTTAAAAATTAAATCATATCAATACATATTTTTCAAGGACCAATAAGTCTCTTTATTTATTAATCTTTACATATATTGATCAATAAATTCTTTCAACCCTTAAAAAGTTATTATAAATTTTTGGGTAAATATAATTAAAGATTTTGCTAACCAATGTTCTAAGGACACTGATTAATATTTTATTTGATTAGTTGATAAAATATTTATATATTAAAAATTATTAGTTTTTCTATTTTACAAATTTTAAATCATTAAGTAATAAAAAAAAGATTTAACTAGTGCACCAATAGGTGCTTCGCTTCATAAGTTTGGGAAGGTATCTAGCTACCTTAAAAGAACACTAATCAAGTTACGTTTCAAAAAATTTTGCACATATAAATAAGGACTACTAAGTACTTTTCCTCCTTGATGATGCATTTGGAGGTGAAAAGTTATTTGAGAATTGACACCCAATCAAATTGGATCTGAAAACTCTTCTCAGGGTTTCCTATAGTTGAATACTTGAAGAACATATAAAACGGAAAACTAGATTGGTATAACTATGGATGCCAAAATGAACAATTTTAGTAATTATGCTCTCTTAATTAATTTCATCTCCATTTCTAGGTAAAACCCAATTAGAAAAGCAGTGATACCAATTTCTTTACCTTGTTTCTACATTTCTACAATATATATCTTCTTGAACTTGTGATGCATATATAATATGTGGTTGAAATTAACATCTAAAATAATACTGAATTATGATGTAAATCTGGAATATTAAATAACATAAAAGGTTAGATCGATGCATATCTACATTTTTTTTTTTGGGTCAGCGCACCTACATTTTCAATGAAGAACGATTAGCACAAACAACTCTAACCGTAGGATTTCTCCCCAACCTCCATACAACATAGGACAGTTCGATGGGACAAGTTAAAAGCACACGTTCTATTAATATGTGGGTATTGATAAAAAAACTAATGAGAGGAGGAGCCTACTGAAAAGTAATCCCAAGGCCTGTCCATCACAAGTCTGAAAGTGCGGAAAGCATTTTTATACTTAAAATATCTTTAAAAATACAAATGTATGTTCTTAAAGTAATCATATTCTGTAATATTAACTTTTTCTACCTTTGTAGTTGGATTTTATTTTATTTTTTTTGTATTTCGTCGGGATGTGCAGAAGTTACAGGCAGAGGTAGGAATGTATGCCTATATATATATTTCTCAAAGCATCTAACAGTTCAGGACAAAAAAAAAGCATCTAATAGTCAGATTTCCTGTATGTAGATTGTCCAACATACAATATTTGACATGCCACGTCTTGCCTTCTTTACGACCTATGCTCTCTTGGTCCTATTCTGGGCAGAGATATACTACCAAGCAAGTTTAATTTATTGTACATTAACTATGGTCTGCCACTTTTGGTTTTCTTCTTCGTCTTTAGCTTATTTGGCAAGTAGGTGGTCTGACTACTATGTTGATGTTGATACTTTATAGGCACGTCTTGTGTCTACTGATAGACTGCAAAGTTTTTATGCAATTAATGCAGTGGTTCATGCTGTTCAGATGAAAATTTTAATTAATTATGGGTGCCATTTGAAGGAATGCAGGAGTTCAAGTTAAAGACTTGAAAGAGTCCCATGATGATAGTGAGGAGGTCTCCATATTCCAACACAGGCTTGCAGTTTTTGCCATTTTGGTTTTGATTCTCTTTTCTCTTTTTATTTAATATGCATTATTGTTCTGTTTCTAGATCATATGTGAGTTCTTTATATATATATATGTATATATCAATCACTATTGTATTTCAATGTCTTTTCTGCATTGCAAAATATGTTCCTATTGTCTGTTTAGGTTGACTGCTTGCTCCTAGATATGTGGGTGTACAATGATTATAGAGGTTCTCTTATTTAGTTTTTCCTTTTGATTTTATTGTATACATACAAAGAAGGGACTCTGCAATTTTTTGTTATATATAATTTAGTTTAGTGGATGGTCTAAATTGTTCTTTTGAAAATTATGTAGGCAACTGAATATTGAACTGATCATTCTAATTTATGGAGCATAGATAATATTGTTGAATGCCTCTATGTGAGTTAATTTGGCATGTGGGTGCTTTTTTCCATTTGATATCAAGGAAGATGTGTGAGATTTATACCGCAAGTTTAAGTCCATTAAAACGAAAAAAATGAATTTCTCCAATTTTTGGCAGAAAGTTCATCATATGGAACTTAAGTAATAACGCCTCCAAGTTAATCTTGAATATATGAAAAAGCTTATTCTCCTTGAAAATTGCAATACACATACTAGGTCATATAAGAGCTTTAGATGTGCCATGAAAACATGAATAGTTGAATTTAAAATATTAATTAATTATTCATTCATTGTTGTTTAAATATTATCTGAACTGTTATGGTCAATTGTGCTCCAACAATTTTTGGTAGAGAATATATTAAAAAGTACTATTTTTATTACAAAAGCTAAAGATCTATCTTCTTAGGATTACTTTTTCTTTTTAAATAAGCGCATTATGAAATGCTAGGATGATCAAAGTATCAAAATCTGCAATAGCCTTAATTTTAATAACAAGAATACTTTCATTGGTATGCATTTTTTGAATTTAAAATGCTAGCTTGGCTGATCAAACTTAATTTGTAACGGTTTTTTTTTTTTGGATTAATGCAATGGTTTTCTTAAAAATAAGTAAAAGTCTATTACTAATAGTAATACTCCTAACAATTGAACGGCATCTTGAAACTCACTGAACATGAGAGAAATGTCATTAAATCATATCTATATTACATCGTTTTACTTGAAAGTTAAATGTGATGGCTTTATATATATGTTGTACTTTTTTTTTTTTTGGCCAATGAATGAATTTCATTAAAAAAAACCACACGAATAGAGCAGAAGGACAACAGAAAAGCAACACAGAGACAAACAGACCACAAACACAAAAAGAAACAAAACCAGAAGCCAGAAACACAAGCAAAGAAAATAACAGAACTGAAAGGAGAAGACAGCAGACAGCCTATCCAATGCCACTCCTTTCTCGATCAGAATCGTTCATCACTAGCAGAGCAAGGGAGAATGGGGGTGAAGACACCCACCCAGGCCCAGGGCGCACATCCTCCTAACGGCAGCTTTGGCAAGCCAGTCGGCTACCCAATTACAGCTACGATGAACCCATCTAAAAGAGGCACGGATGAACCTACTCTTCAAGACATTCATGTCATCAATAATATGTTATACAAGTACATAGATTTGAGATATTTTTGGTTAACTAACTTTTCATTTTAGTTTTTCAAAATGTAATTCTTTTAATTTATTTTCTTAATTACATTTTAGGCTTCTTGAAGATAGGGTACGTTCATTTTAGTTTTTCAAAATGTGACTGAAAATGCATTTGATAAAATTTAACAAAAAATATTTTTAAAAATAAGCTGAAAATAAGAAATATCTAAAAGATGTTTTCAATATTTTTAAATAATGACCAGTATTATTTTTATAATTTTTTAAAAATAAATCTTTCAATTATATTAATATTATCATTTAATAATAATCAAACTTTAAAATAAATAAAATATTATAGTCATTTAAGTCATTTCACTTAAAAATAACTATGAACAGAATTTTAACTTTACACTACAAGTTTAATAAATTGTAGTATTAATAAAAAAAAATTATTCAAAAACATTAATATAGTTCTTATAAATTTTTTGAATATTTTTATGGTTTTACATTCATATTAAAAAACATCACAGTCGATCATGTCATTTCAAAAATAAAGCTCACAGTAAAATGAGATCTACTTTAATTATTCTACAAATTAAGATATGCTATTTGTATAAAAAATTTAGTTGATGGTTCTTGAATGATATCTAGATTAATAATTAAATTAATAATAATAGCATAAAGAAAAGAAAATCCATCTAAGGATACTTCTATAAATAAGATTATATACTAATACGTACTTGATTTGATTAATAAATATTTTATTTTTTTTAAATAATGCTTCATATTCAAATTTTGTGTATATAAAAATTTTTGTTAAAAAATCTCTACATTCATTATGAGATCTCGGCTAACTCGAGTTAGATTAGGACTTATAAATACTAATATTTTGACTCAAAAAAATTATATTACAGTAGTTTAAATCAAATTTTATTATTATCAAAGAACAAACTAACACGTGCAAAGCACATGCTCTCTACTAGTATATATAAAAATAGAGCACATTAAAAGATAAATTAACAAGTATCGTTTCTACTATGAATGTTAAAATTTTCAAAAATAAAATCATTTATAAAGAATTAAAAAATTAAATAAATAAGATTTTTAAAAAAGTTATTCTAATTTAAAATTGATTACTTATCTTAATATATTTAAAAATTTAAAAAAAAACTATTAAACGAATCAATTATTATCTTGTAAAATTGAAAAAAAAAGTAATTACAAGTAAATAAAAAATTTAGCATATATAATTATTTAATTTGTTTAAATATCATCTATTATTTTTTAATTATATATATCAAACTATAGTACACTAAAAGAGAAGTTGATAAGTGTAAACTTTAAAGGAAAAGTTTAAATTATTTTTAAAATTAAATAATTAATAATTTAAATTAGTTTTTAAAAAGTAAACAAAATAATTTTAAAAAAATTCAAGCTTATCAATTGAAAGATCATAGTACACTAAGGAGAAGTGTACAAATGTTAGCTTTAAGTGAATCCTGAATCCTCTCAAATCAAAATTATTTATAAAAAATTAGATAACCAAATACATAAAATTTTTAAAAAATTAATTTTAATTTAAAATTGATTATTTATTTTGATATATTTGAGAAATTTAAAGGAATATAATGATATAATTAAAAAAAAGGAATATACTGAAAGAATTAAGTATGTTTTTTAATTGCAAATAAATTAATTATAAGTAAATATTAAGTTTAGCATATATAATTATTTAATATTTTTATATTTCATTAGTATTAAAAGTAAATAAATAATTAATAATTCATATTGAGAATGGGAGATGGTAATTAGTGATTCAAGTTATTATTCTTACTCCTGTGAATGATATTGTGCCAACCATAAATGATAATATGCTCTCCAATTAGTTCTTGGTGAAGAGAGAATATATTTGAACTCAAATATTATTTGTAAAGCAAATATTAATGTTGATAGTATTAATGATTTTTATACTCTCAAATTCTTGAATAGTCTTATGTGTTATTGAATTTCAAACCATATACTAAAATTAAAAGTTGGTGCCCCTGATATGTTGGTAATAGGGAATATAAACTAATATTTTGGATTATGCAATGGTATTAGTAAGTTGGTAGCGACACAATTAGGTGATCATATTATATTTCAAGCAAGAGAATAGGGGTTGAAAGTGTTCATTCCTCGCCTGACATTAACTCCATTAGATTTCAAGTTGTAAGTTTCAATAAAAACAATATCCTTTGACAAGTTATTTTGTTTCGAGCATTAATAAAAGTTAAGTACAGTCACTTTCATATGTTAATTTGTATCTTCAAAAAATTTATTGTTAGTCATAGTCAATTATATGTTACAATATATATCCAAAGTTAAAAGTAACAAGAGTTTGAAAGTATTAATATGTAATAATGATAAATAGATATCAAATATAACCACAATTATTTATAAAGAAGTATTCCAAAAATTTAGGATAGGTATGTATTTTACAAAAGTTAATTTTTATTATAAAAATAAAGTATTTATTCTATAAATAAATAAAATTAATACATATATGAAAGCCCACAACTAATAAAATTCTTACACCAAACGTGACAATATTAAACTGTGGGGCACGGAATTGAATTAAAGGGTTTATTTACTTAAATAAAACATGTGAAGCAGACATAGAATTAAAGACCTATATATAACATGATCATCGATCTGTGATTGTTTCTTGTGCAGAAACTTATAGTATCCATCTACCTCTGCGTCCCCCACTTTTATTCTTAATTGTCCAGAGCTGCTTTGTGTATAGTCTCAAATGCATTGTTCGTGTAAGATGCTAATTTCTGCTCATCTATGAATCCCTTTTCTGTTCTAATGGTCACTCTTAACATACCCCTATAGCTCATTATAGTAATAACAAGACTCTGCATCAGCAAACACAGCTTTTCATTAAGAATATATATATATATATATATAAAAGAAGCCAAGAGGAGGGAAAAAAATGTTAAGAGATATATACACCTGAGGTAGGCCAGACACAGTAAAATAGAATCCATTTATGGGATGATTAGCTAGAGCCATTTGATCTACTGGTCCAATAATGTTGGACATCAGTAAGCTTGAATTTCTCACCGTTCTATGGTAGTGTTTAGCCACTTCCTACAATAACATATATACAAATTTAAAAACCAAAAAAAATATAATTCATAAAAATTTATGTACTTTAATTTTTAATTATTTATCTTCCAATGTACTCACCTCAGGGCCTCTGTACTTATGCTTCATCTGTACAATCATACCAATGAGAAAAGTTGCAAAAGAACGCTTCTTGGTGTTGATTGCTTTATGTGCTTTCAACACAAATTGAAGTGGGTTTGAAATTTGTGTGTCTTTTAATTTAGGTATTGATATATGCATGTACGTAACTTGGTTCCCCCAGGCACCCTTGCCGCTACTCTTTTGCATATCCTTTGCTGTGTGGTAACCTTCAAAATTCCTTGTACTCAACATTACCAATAAGGTGGAATGTTTCGTTGCAGATTCATAATCAATGTCTTGCATGTATAATCGAATCCCATAGAAAACTATTCCAGTAATAACATCATTTACACTCTGTAATATAATCATATATCAAACAAATTAGTTAAATATAAATTATATGTATTAATTAGTAGCTCACATATATTAATATATGTCTGTGTGTCAATTTTTTTAATTTTAAAATATAAATAAAAAAATAAGTATTATATTCTAAAATAATCAAATTAAATAATGTTCTGACGGGTGAGACTTGAGAGACTAATCTCTCGGAGTACTGTTAAGGATCCAATTGAGGATTCTTTCCAATAGTATATATTTACTTTAATTAGACTCATGTCGCCTCTCAAGAATTGAACATAGGAGTAGATACTTAAGAGGCTCAAACCCTTTTTCACTTGACTTGGACCAATACACATCCATACATCAGCATCATTATCAAAAATGATAATGAGTCGAGGCAGGCTGGCCTTTAAATTGATTTTTTAATAAAAATTTGTTATTAATTATTTTGTATATGGTATGGGTAAAATATTATTATAATAGGTAAAATCATAAAAAATCTATACATTTATATTTATTTTAAGTCAATTTATATTACTTTTTTATTTTTGACCCATTTAGGTACAGTATTAAACAGATTAAACTTTTTTCCTAAGTCTATCTATTTGATGGGTTAATGAGTCTGACCTTTGATCCATTTTTACAATACTATATGTCAATAATAATAAGATAAATAAATGAAGGAATAAATTATAGAGCAGTGATTTTATGAACTCAAATTAATATAAATTATACATGAATATATCACGTGTAATTAAGAGTTTAGTAAAAAATAAAAAATATGTGTACAATTAAAATTAATAATTATATCAAATTAGTTTTTAAGTTTTATTATTCTCAATTTTATTTACTCAATTGTTAACATATGACAATTTTATGCATAATTTAATATATTCAAATCCATGAAAACATTTTTCGAAATTACAAACATTAATTGGGAGGGAAAGTAATGCAAGTGGGATAAGTGTAGGTAAGTGTACAATTAATTTCCTAAAAGTAAATAAATAAATAAACTTACCACTTTGAGCTTGGACTTAATTTCTTTGATATGTTCCAATAGAAATGTGATGTTAAATAAGGTAGCTGGGCGACACTCAACTCCTTCATCTCCAGATCTTATTGGTGTTTGATCATCTTCAACCAAAGTACTTTTAAGTAAGCTCCATCCAAAGTCTGTTACCGAAATAAAGAAAGAAGAGACGAATGTAGGGAGTCTCCTAAGAAAGCTGGTGTTGGGAAATGGTAGTGCTTGTGCTTTTGATGATTTGAGAGAAGGAAAAGACAAAGGGAGAGAGGGATCATCAGCTCTTTTTAGACAAGAAAGAAGAACACCCATGAGAGTATAGCCATCTCCAAGTGCATGATGAAATTTAAACACTAAAGTGTTGAATGGGTATTTGATTACGTGAACTTCCCATAATGGTTTTGAATGTGGTAAGTGCTCGAAAGAAATGTTTGATAGATAGTCATTAAGGCACTTGGCACACCAATCTATGGACATCCCATGAGAGAATAATTTTGGTTCAACAATATGTTCCTCCAACTTTACTTCGACTTGTTTCCATCTTTTCACTCCTTTCTCGTCTCTCACCTGTAATATTCAATATATTAATATATATTGGAGATATATATATATAGCGCTATCTATTGAGTGAGATCAGTGTGTGTGTGTGTGTGATATCAGACAGAGAGAGATCAGAGGTTAGAACCATTATGGAGGTGAAGCGTGGGATGGAAAGAAAGTTGTGTTGAAGGAAAGAGGGAAGGGGCAAGTCAAGAATGGGAGCTTCAAATTCTAAAACAGCAAGAATGTATAAGCACAGAGAAGAGGTGTCCAAGCATTGTCCTACAGGACTCACAGGCTCCACTAACTCCTCTTGATGATAAAACTCCATTAAACTTAACGACCTTCAAATGCTATATGAGGGAGGCTTTCTGGTTGATGAGATCAATATACATGTACTTATATACAACTAAACATACACACATATATATAGAGAAAATGTAGAGAAAAAACTTCTAAAATCTAAGATTTGTTTGAATGTTATTTTTTTAAAAGTTGTTTTATAAAATTAATTTTAAAAATTTATACTAGCATTATTTTACATGTATTAATTAAAAAAATTTATTTTTTATATATTTTTTTAAAATTATATTGTTATATTTTTTCTGTTTTCAAAATATATATTTTTTGTTTTATGTCAAAAATAATTATTCAAAAATATTTTTTTAATTTTAAAAACTAAAAACAATTTTTAAAAACTACAATAAAAAACAAGTCAATCACTCTCTCTAATTCTATTATTTTTAAAATAGAAAAATTATATTATTATTTTATATTTAAAAATAAAAAATTACATGTCAAGCTACTAATTTACTTTTTAAATTTACCATAACAAAATTTTTAAGTTATTATAATAATATAAATATGAATGAGAAGTTTGAAAAGATAAGAAACGTTGCAGTAATTTCCAATTAAAGATAAAGTGTGTAAATTTTTTTTAAAAAAACTCATTATGAAAAAAATGAGTTATATAAATTATACATATAATAATTTTTTATAAGATGACTTATAACAATGATATAAAATAGACAAAACTTATATAATCAAGTTTTCTTTTAAAAAAAGGACACATGACTTTTTTTTTTTTTTACATCTCATCATTTCATTCTTAATTCTATTAATTAATTCAATTTTTAATTTTTTAGAAAATATAAAACCCAAAATTTAATTTTAAAAGATATGTCCTTTTTACAGAGAATAATATGATCACAAAAATATAATTAATTGTATATAAATTTTTCTTATTTGAGGGTTAAATAAGTGTTTTTCACTCTTAAATGTTCATTTTTGTGTTTGTGATTAGATCCACGTATGAGTAATGTAAACCTATCATGTTGTCTTGAAATGCGAGAAGTGAGTAATGTTGAGTGTTGGCATAATTTTCAAAATCAGTCATTTTCCCTTTTATATGTATCTAAATCATCGGTGGAAGTGGACACAACCAGCAACGCCATGCCACAATGGGCTCCAGCGCTGCAATGAAAGATTTTTAGGTGTAGTTATTGTACTATTTAATTTATTTCTATATTAATATATTACCGGTAAAATTTAACAAAATTTTTATCTTATATGTTATATAAACCCTCTGAAATAAAAATAAATAAATAAATACTATTATTTTGATTTCTTTGGCGATCGAATTTTATTGTCTCTGTTTTTTATTAATTTTTTTTATAAAAAAGAAAAAAGGGGAAAGAGAGACATTAATGAATAATTCGATTTCTCATTCTTAACCAATCTCTGTCTCTCTATAGCTCACCTGGCAATTGGCATGGGTCCAATCTCTGTAACCAATGAGTTTATAACAAGATTGATAGAAGAAAAGAAAGGAATGGTCGAGCAGTTGAAAATTAAAATACCGAACACTGAGTAGTTGAAATTAAAGCCCAAAGGTTTTAAGTTACTCTTTTCAAAATATCAATCAACCATCTTTTTCCAATCCGTAGCCTTGGAATTAAATGAGTTGTAGACAGGTCGGGTTACAACTTACTTTAATCTCTAATCTCTACTGCAAATTGATATAAAAATAAGCTTCAACAATAATAATTAATGTTGGGTCTCTATCTTTTTCTCTCTAATTTTGTTGCATACATAGAAATAGAGTATATACCTTTACAGTGCAAATAAATTAACTTCAAACAGTTTTTCTTTTATGAGTCTAACTTGATTAATTCTTATCCCTTCTTCCCTCTCTTTCTCATTAGAAAATGAAGGATTACTATCTTCATAATTTCACTCTCTAACATTCAATCGCAAAAGAAGGCAAGAAGCATTAACAAAATTTGTACTACTTCACAATAGTGTTGAGGTTAGCTTTCCTTCTTCCTCTATAGTAGTCTTGTTCTTCCTGTTCTTTCAACAATGACGATAGTGTTGAAGGTTAATTAATTAACGTGTTAATTAAACTATAACATACATTTGGAATTCAACATTTTTTCTTCAGTTGTATGGTAGAAAGAAGCAGTATTATTATTATTATTATTATCTATCAATCAAAGCACAAATTAAGTGAATAACCACTAAGAGAGAGATCTCATACTCAATTTATTGTTGACTTAACAAAGATAATTTTTCTTTTGTTTTCAATATGTTCCTAGAGATAAATTAAGTGATAAAAGAAATAATAAAGGAGATATTTATAGACATTGAAATATATATAATTTTGGATAAAGTACAATTTGCTTCTATATGATTTGGCCTAAAATCAATTTGTTCTCTCCAGTGATTAATAGTGTGTCACTTAATTCCCTTTGTTGTTAATTTGTTCTATTAAAAATTAATTACCTTGTGACATTTTTTATTTAAAATTAAATTTTGTTAAATTAATTAATTAATCAGGTCATAATCCATTAAAATTAGTTTTCACCCTGATATTCGCTGGATGTAATATATTTATATGAATAAATATATAAATAAGGGTATTTTGACTTCGTCGAATTTAATTAATTCTACTTATCTTCCACGAATCTGTATAATATGCTCACTTATTAATTATAATAACATATTTTTGTATATTTACTTTTTATTATCGATGGCCTTTAATTTCTAGATTGCAATATCTGTAATGCTAAATAATTTATGTTTGTTTTTGCAAATAAATATGATCATTTTGTCAATATTTTAAGATAAATAATAATTTTAATTAGTTTTATATTAAGCAAATTTCATTAAGATGATTTTTAAAGTATTTTGATGAAATTATTTGCTATCTTTTAAATAAATATTTTTAAGAAGTGGTTAAAGAAGTAAATTACATGAAACTAAAATTATATGGTCAAATAATAATAAATATAAAAATTAAAGTAGAGTATTTAACAAGAAACATTCAATTTTAATGGCAAAATATATCATATTATTTTACATGTATAACACTATAACTTAATTAGTTAGTATATTTTTTGAGCACCGCTGTATTTGCATGATTTATTTGCTATAGAAAATCACAATATGTGCTAACGCACGTGCTCTCTAATTAGTATTATATAAAAATATGAGAGAATGGAAGCTCGAATTATATATGGAAGATAAAATAATGAAACAAAAAATAATTTAAATTTTTAATTTTTTAAAAAATTTGAAAAACTCTATCTAGTTATATACGTAGTTACCAACTTACAATATTGTATATGTACAATATACAATTACCAAACAATAAATTCTTAGGTCTACTTGTCGTATCATTTCACCTGTGTATATTAATTAATAGAATTTAACAATTTTTTTATTTTATATATTATATAAATCTTTAATTTGAAATAAAAACATTTTAAAAAATCTCATTAATCAATATATAATAATGAGATGCTACAATATATGGATCTAAAAATTTCTATTACCAAAGAGGCATAGTTGTTGTTCTTTTCTCTATCTGCCCCGTGTTATTCAATTTCTACCTTGATTATTTCTAATATCTTATATAATTCTTTTCTTTCCATGCTTCATTTCAAATTAGTCCCCAGCTAAACTGTCTGTCGCACTAATTACAGCTAGCGTGGATCGGATTTAATGAAAATGTCTATGGACTAAACTAAATTTGCATTTTAATTGTAGAAGGTGATGAGGATAGATTCGCTAATTGAATCCTAAAATCAACATATAAGCTATGTCAAGTAGTGAAATCTTTAAAATGTCTATGGAATTTTATTTGGGTTGGATTTTTTGGACAGAAATGATGGCCCCCTCACAAATTAATCAAACTACATAGTTGGTACAAATTACAGAAGCATAACTATTTCTTGAGCTTTCTAACACAACTTTTTTTTTTTTATATGATTCCAATATGTCTAAAATCAATTCCACCAGTTGATCAAATACAAAAACAAAAGTTAAAAGAATATTATTAATGAACATTCTCAAAGAATTTTTTGGGTCAAAATTATCATTATCTAAAATTTTTCTTTAATTTTATGATTAATTTGATTTGAATTAATTGGTGTTTCATAATAAAATTAAAATAAAAATTTTTTAATAAAAATGTTTCTATACATAATATAATTGTTGAAACTCTATTTAAGAAAAATAAAATTGATACACTTTTCCTCACGAAATT
The DNA here is from genome assembly GCA_031216115.1 of Senna siamea. Taxonomy (NCBI): domain Eukaryota; kingdom Viridiplantae; phylum Streptophyta; class Magnoliopsida; order Fabales; family Fabaceae; genus Senna; species Senna siamea. The sequence continues at coordinate 21,631,613 of CM062356.1, forward strand.
TTCAATCTTGTAACATGTTTAAGGGTTCAACGAAACTACAATGTTTTTTTTATTTTGATAAACAACGTACCTATACAATTTTATTAAATAAATCTGATCATGCCTCAGATTATAAGCTTATTTCTCGTCACGTAAAGAAATTTTCCACCTTAAACTTTGTGACAAAAATGAAAAAGAAAAGAAATTATGAGAGGCCTCCAAGATTGCAAGTTTTATTTGTGTTATTCTTCCTCTTGCTTATCTATCTTTCTACAAGCATCAAACGTGTACGGTGTACCTGACAGCTATTAAGTATAGAAGCTATATATGTACTGAATTAATTAAATGTGGCCTTTTACTTTCAAGTTTCAACTACTCTCGATCGCCCCTTGTTTTCATTGAATAAATATTGTCATAATTAACTCCGGTAGATTTTTGGTCAGGTGATGTAATATCTCAAATATGAACAGTTGCTAATCAAGCTAAATATTACTTGTTTCATGAATTCTTAAAATATTATCTGACGCATTGCATTATCTGCTGATATTAAATGATATTTACTTAATTAACTATATGTTGAATCACTACGTACCTTTTCCTTAATCTACTGTGTGCTTCTTATATTTTGAAACTTGATTGAGGTTTTTTGAGGTGGATGCATTATTCCAGAACTTACGAAGTACCTAATTAGTTAGATGAATTTGTACATTATCAAATAATGTTTAACCTAAAATCACCTCAAGAAGATGATTAGCGCATGGATTAAGATATTGAAGAATATTCAAAAACTGCTGACAAACTCACCTTGCAAATTAATGACATCCATATGGTCCATTTTCATTAGGTCTCCACTCTCTCCATCTGATGCATCTTCTTCGCGTGAAGCTAGCTGTACAGAACTGGTTCCACTCATCGTTTCATTGTCTTTAATTTCATCCATTTCTAACAAAATGTGTCACATGTCTACATACATTGAATAGTACAAATTTAATTTTCTTTGATTTTATACATTTCCAACCAACTGTGACATGTGTCATATCTATGAGTATACACATAATGAAAGGGAGTGCCTCAACCTTTGGATTCTTTTCATTTGAAAAAAAATACATTTATTTACATTTAGAGAGAGAGAAAACAGAAAATTGGTAGGGATTTATTTTAAATAAATTGAAAAGTAATTTTTTTTATTTCTCTTTAAATTTAAAATTTTTTATTATTTCTCAAATTTAGAGAGAGTTCAAACCCGTGCCTCAAAACTCACTTATAGAACTGGTGGCATCCGTTTGTTTTAGAGGATCATTCCTTATCTCAATTAATGTATAAGGAATACCATGTTAAACTCAGTCTTGCATGCTGGAACATTTCTAATTAAAAGTCACAGAACTGGTTACGAGACAGTGATGACTGCTACGAATGTTAATTAAAAAAAAACGTGTTGTAATTTTAAAGATATTTTCATAATATGCTTTTCTATAATTCCAAATATCTTAATCTAATGCATCCAATAACACTAATTTTAATTTATTGTTTCAGAATATATATATATATTATTTATTATATTATATAATTTAAAAAATAAAAAATTCTAGAAACTCAAATAGCAAAGAAGAAGTTCGATTTTATTCTATAATAAATATATAAAAAATAGTAAAGAAAATTACAAAAAACTAAAAAAAAAAAAATTTTGTAGTTATATTTAAAATTGAATTTTTAAAAAATAACATATACTTTATTATAATTCAACTCTATCATATAATTATTTTAATTTTAAAAGTTGTCTTTGAAATATTAAAAACTGTCAATTTTATTTTCTAAAAGTACAAGCTTTTCAATTTCACTTAAAATTAATTAAAGTAGTCATCCTTAGTTTATAGAAAAGCAAAAAATGGAGCATTATATATTGTCATCAAATTCGTGGAATACTTTTTGCAACTCGTCATGATATTAAGAATATTCATACTATTTTGTTAGGGCACCATATCAGTGATTCAATTATATAAATTCACCTTATAGATTAATAAACAAAGTGGTTAAATTGATTGAAAAAGTTGATTTGGATGAAAAATTGTAATATTTCTAGGGCAAGAAGTGTATAATTATCTAATCTATTACTATCTCTCTCCATGTTGAAGAGATATTAATTAAATTGGCCCTGCTGTTTGCAAATGTTGCAGAGCCTTGTTATCACAATTATAAGCTACATGGGAATGTTAAAAGTGACCATGAGAACAGAAGAAGGATTCATAGATGTGAAGAAATTAGCGTCGTGCGTGAATAATGCATTTGAGATAATCCACAAAGCAGCTCTGGACAGTCCCATGCACTAAATCATATTCCAGAAAATACAAAGTCCTTTTATCAATTGGGAAGAAAGAAGGGAAATAATGTTTCTGCACCAAATAAAATCATATATGTCTGACTGTGTGTGTGTATGTTTTATTGTATATAATTATGTGTTTTAGTTATGTTTCCATGATTCCCACCTGTCTTGCTACTGAATAAAAGTCCTAGCTAACTTTTGAAAGTTTCAAGTTTTGTCCCTACTTTTGTAAGCATGCTTCTTCTCTACACATTGCTCCTTTGTTCTCTCTCTCTTACGTATTCATTCTTTCCAACTCTTTAATAGTCATAAGTTATTACGTAACTGAGTAGCAAAATAGGTTCCTCCGGGCCCATTGATTTATGAAAACTTAATCTGACCATTTAATATTAGTAAGATAAATAAAAAATTAATTTATAAGTTGATGTAATATTAACAAATTTTGACTTCACTATTAAATAATAAATAAGAATTTATTTATTAATAAAAATAAAATAAAATAAATTATATTTATAAATTAAACATAAAAAAATAAACAAAGCAATTTGATATAATTGATAAATTTGACATGTTTTATTTTTTATTATCAAATTTATCATTTAATAATTAAGTTAATATTGATTAAAATCACTATTAATTAATTTTTAATTTATCTTATTAATAAAAAATAAAATTGATTATAAATTATTTTTAAAAATTAAATTGAGACATTTTATTTTTCAAAATTAAAAGAATGATTAAATTATTAATTTATTATTTAAATTAAAAACACAGTCAATGGTGAAGAAAGGACAAGTAACTCTTTTCTGGAATCTGATGGGCCATCCGTGTAACGAAAGGCCCAAATTTTATGGGCTTTTTAACAAATTTAAAACAAACTCATTGACCCAAAAAGGCAAACAACCCAAAATAATATGCCTTCATAGGAATTGTCGAAAATATTTGAGGAAAGAAAGCATCCAAAAGGGACCGATTTGAACTTAACTTGATTCTTGTTGGTCAACTCTTACAGTAAGCGCTCTCCCTCTTTGCTTGTAATTTTTTTTGTCACTGAAAGATTGATTACCACTATGAATGTAGAACTTGTTTAATCATAAATTACATTTCTTCCTCTGTGTCAAAAATGTTCTGCGATTTGAAGAATATATTTGAGTTAGACCCTGCATTCTCAATGGGACCTTCTAGTGTCGTCCAGTTAATTAATTTTAGTCACCGTTTGCTCTATCAGCCTATTGAAATCTTAGATCTCTATCTGGGCAATGAGACTGAAAAATTATGTGCATTGTTTTATTTCTGAGGTAAAAGATATAATCCAGTAGATCTATGAGGACTATGGCTGCTAAATTGGTATAAGAGGTGTTCGATTTAATGCCTGTAAGATAACGTAGTCTTATATACTTGAATGATAGTCATAGATAAGCATATGCTTCTCAGATTCAAGATCAAGAAGATCTAAAAAGAGTTGGTACTTTCTTATTCAGTCCTGAAGTCCAACCATTTCTTGTAATGATGTAATTTACATTATTTCATTAGTTGAAAGTTGAAACAAACTCTGGCTATATAGATATCACTCTACTGGCGAACTCGTCTGTGTATTAGTTATTTTGTCTCCATTCTGCTATACGTGGTGAGGTTCTTGTCGAAAAAGTTCAAGGAGCATAAGCGGTTACATTGTAAAGCACAAAAAATGTAGCTTACTATTACACAACCTGATGATTGGCATCTTCACCTCCGTGATGGTGACCTTCTTGAAGCCGTCATCCTTCACAGGTAATTACACTTGTAGTTGAAAGGACCCGTTGTTGACCCCATGCTATTTCCTTTTTTTTTTTTTGGGGGGGGGGGGGGGCTTAGGAGGGTGATTAATGAGAGAAGGCATGTCCACATTATCTTTTATGGTTCAATGTTCATTTTGTTAAATGCATTCCCAGTCATAATGAAATGAATCCTGATATATAACAGTGCAAGGCATTTTGGAAGAGCAACAGTGATGCCAAATTTGAAGCCACCCATTACTTCCACAGCTGCTGCTGTCGCCTACAGGGAGTCCATCTTGGAAGCACTGCCTAAAGATAGCAACTTCACTCCCCTGATGACCCTTTACCTAACAGACATGACAAGCCGTGATGAGATTAAACTTGCAAGTGAGTCTAATTTGAGTATATACTTTTAATGAATTTTACCTTTGAAGCATGAAAAGAAAAGGGTGTTTCGGAATAGCTTTAGTAAGTTTAAGTTCTGTTTCTATTGTATGTCTGCATTGTTTGAGATTTTGTTAAAATAAACTCTGTTAAGCCATTTATCTGTCCCATATAATTTTTTAGCTTACAGCTTTTGCTTCATATTTGTCAGCCTTGTCCTGATCAGCATTAACATGTTGTGATGTGGAGCAACTTTATTTTTTATAGTCAAGCATTGACACGTAATTTTAATTTTGGTAGCTTTATAATATCATATCAATGTAGACAGTTTATTCCTTATCTTTTGGGAAGATGGTACCGTCTTCTTATTTATCATACTATTCATTGCCGGTTAAATATGCACTGCCCTGCTTATGTGAAATAGAAGCTGAAAACTAGGTCAAAGGGAGTAAAGGATCTATCTAGCTTAATGTATATGAGCACAGATTGATAATATTACTATTAAATTTTACTCTCTCTCAAGTCACATGTATTTTTCATGTTCCAACAAAAATTACTCTTTCACATGTTAGATTTTCCATGCTCATCAGTACATTTGCGGACAATATTAACTAATTGCATTGTCAGAAAGAAGTGGAGTTGTTTATGGTGTGAAGTTGTATCCTGCTGGTGCTACCACACACTCTGAAGATGGTGTTACAGACCTTTTTGGAAAATGTTTCCTGCTCTTGAGGAGATGGTTGAGCAGAATATACCATTATTGGTACTACTTAATATCATTTTTGTCTTGTTAACCTATAGATAGATAGATAGATATTTTGTTTGGACTGTTTTTCTTTCTTTCACCCATGCTTCTTTTTTCCTTTGCTTTTCCCCCTTCTTTTGTTTTTGTGTTGGTGACATTTTCTTATTATATTCTGATGTAAAAGAATGTAATTCATGTTATAAATTGCAATACTTGCCCTGATGAAAGATTCCTCATTCAAAATCAATACCGATGTTATGAGTACTTATGACAAAATACATTATTCTGGAGTTAAGAAATAATCGCCCTTGTTAGATAATTTAATATCGCAGAACCCAACTTCGCAGCACGTCCTGCGACATATTTCCTTCCTCTGGCAGGTTCATGGAGAGGTCACAGATCCAAATGTTGATATTTGTGATCGGGAAAAGGTCTTCATTGAAACAATTTTTCAGCCCTTAACTCAAAGGATTCCACAGCTGAAGATTGTAATGGAGCATATTACTACGATGGACGCTGTTAAATTTGTAGAGTCCTGCAAAGAAGGTATGGCCACTGGCTAGAGTCACTCTGAATAAGCTTTTTTTCTTCTTTTTTTTTTTTTCTTAGTAATAAGCTTTTATTTATCAAAATATGACTTTTTCCAAAAGCCCAATGTTTTGAAATGAAACCGACGATTCCTACAGTCAGAGCAACTTACCGTCAGATTGCCAAGAGGGGAGAGACGCCGTAGGCTTTAAAGACAACAAAATGTATTTCAGATATGGAATCGTATTATTATAACTAAAGAATTATTATCACCCAAATATACTTCTGTTTTATGCATACAAGATATTCTCAATCTCATTCAACAATAGAATAATAAATTTATAATCTAACCTTTTTTTAATGAAAATGATTTTTATTAAAAATGATTCTACATGTTTTTATAGTTATTTTATTAATAAAAGGTACTTTTCTATTATCATATTTGAACAAATTTTGCGATTAAAAAAATCAGCATTTTTTTCTGCTAGAAGCTCTACTTAAGAAGTATGTTATATAGGAAAAAGTCATTCAAATCTATCTTGCGAGTGCTCTTATCATAGAAGTCTGGTCCATTAAACCTCGTAGAGGCCTCCAGCTTGCCAAGTGCTCCAGCCTACAACATGCAAACGATCAAGAAAAGCTAATTCATTAGTTTAAACTCAAAAAGCTTTCAGAAAGTAGCGTGCAAAGCATGTGCCTTTTCTTCCGGTGCATATCAGCCACATAAGCAGTTTCTTGTATCATATATACTACATATACTGACTGCATTATCAAGGGAACATCACCTCTAATTTATTCAGCAATGTTTTTATTGTTTCTACCAAATCTTTTTGATGAACCACCAAACTATAATTTTAAACGATACTATAAATAAACAAGGAGAATGAAAATTTTACCTCTTCAAAGACCTTGGCATGTAGGGATAGAGCAACAGGGAAGTTGTATATGTCAGCACATCCACATGAGCATTCCTTTTTGTGTCTTTCATGAGGAGCACTATCAGTTCCAAGGTTTTTTACTTCCGCTTGTGACAGCTGAAACAATAGCTTGCCCTACATAAGAAAGAAACAAAAGGAGCTCAGAATCCTCAGATAAGAAAATCAAGACGTGTGCAGTTAGTGTCAAAAATGTCAAAAGATGAGCAGCTTCCTGAACTCATTTTTTCTTTCCCATTGTTAGAATAAAGTATAACCTGTAAGCACAGAAATTCTTCAATAGTACTATGTACTCTTCGCAGCCAAATTAGAATTTATCCAATTTAAAAACGTATACAGCTGCTAAAAGACTTCCAGGCATATGTCTTCTCTTCCCAATAATGACAAGCCAGATCAATCAGGAATGTGATACATTCACCGGTGACTAGCAAAAATCATACAAGATATAAAATATTCCCTCTGGATCTCATTGAACATATGAGTATTAGATTAACTAAATCAATAAACTTGAACATATCAATGTTTGGTTATATTTTATTAAATTCATATTAAAATTATAAAATTATTTTTTAATATATTACTGTTGATATGTATTTAAGGAAATTAAAACTTTTATTTCACATCAAAATTAAAGACGGAAGACGTAACTAGGATTGTTTGGCCCACACATAGAAGTTGCAAAATGTGGAGGCAGTTTTGTATACTCCAAATTGTCTATCTGCTGAATTAAGTTAATTTATTTTTTCAGTCATTTATTTACATTTTATAATATTTTAATTTTAAAATTATTTATATATTTATATAAATATATCTGAGAGCTATTTGAAGTATTTTGTTAAAACATCTATTTCAGGGTATGTTGGGTTTTACTCTTAATGAGTTATTTATATATAACCCACTTAAAAGATAAATGAGTCATAAATGATTTATTGGATCATTAATACCCTACTCCTACTGACATATCATACGTGTAAAGATAATCATGCCCAGTGTTTTATAGTTAATAAATAAATACCATAATAGGTATTAGCTATCAATGAGTACAAAGAAAAAAATAAAATAAAAATCCCCATATTAAAATCCCGTTCGAAGAGACATTTGAGATTGTAAATGGTAATAGACCGAAACTTGAATTCATCATTCATCAACCCCAGACGTTATTGGTGTTTGAAAATCTTCAATTATGCTACTTTTCAATGCAATCCACCAGAAAAAAAGGCCCTACAATTTAAAATTTTGTATTTGAATACTTTTGTATTTGTGCAATCTTTAATTTTTTTAATTTGAATATAATAAAAATATTAAAAGAAAATGAGGGGTTACTTAATTAGTTGTAACTGAAATCAGTATCAATCAAATGAACAATAATGTATTTTTTATTTGAATGAACTAATAATTAGTGAGTCAAAAATTTTTCGACACTGGCATGTATTTCTATTATTCTATGACTACTTAAATATGTATAGTTGAAGCATATTTATTTTGGAAACCATAAAATAAATTTTACAAAAATTATATATATAGCACAATTAAATCTGGCAGGTTTCATAATTAAAAATCATTCTTTGGTACCACTTGGCCAGGTAGCTCAATCTCAAATTTAATTCATATATAGAACCCTGTTTCAAATATAATTCAAAACAAAACCTATTTCAATAAAACCTATTGTAACTTAGAAGAAAAAACACCATACATTCAATTCATTCATGTTATACCTCAATTAGGCATTTGTATCTCTAATGTAATCATGATTTGGTGTAGACCAATACAACCCCATTTGATGAAGCTTGATTGACGCATTAAATAAATAATGATAACACTCAGCCTGATATAATAATTAAAAAATTTAAAAATTCATGTTAAACTTTAAATTTTTTATTGAATAAGAAAAAAAAATCCAAACCTGAGTTTTAACACTAATCCATGATTCACCCCATATGAATACTCCATGATTTCATACAAGGACTGCATTTGTTTTGGGGTAAGATGTAATCTAAGGAGTGAAATGTAAAATAATATTAATAGACAAATTAGTGTAAAATAATATTAATAAAAAATTGTAATAATATTTTAAAAAATTATACCGCTTCTGCCATAGAAACAATTAATTCTCGTTCGTGGCCAGTATTCTCAATTATTGGGACTATTATTTCATCATCATATCTATGTCCATCAGTTCCTTTTATCATTTCCATATGAGTAATCTGCCAAATTAATGAAAAAGTAAAATAAAATATTTTCATTGTTTTTTCATATTTAAAATTAAATTATCCAAATTAACTTTTTGTATCAACATAGTATATATAGAGGTAAGAAAACGAGACAAATAATTACCCGCAGTTCCTTAGATAAAGGTTTAATCATAGTAATAAGACAAGCCTCCATTCCGTGACTATGTATGACAGCACCAGCATTGCGCATCTCATGGATCTAGATATACAGAGAAGGAAGAATAAGTTTATATTCGAACGTCCTTAGAGTTATTTTATAAAATAAATTCTAGAATTTTTCTTAATTTTATTTTTATGTATTTATTTATATGCTATTAATTAAAAAATTTATTTTTTATATTTTAAAAAATTAGAGTTTAAAACATCTTTTAATTGTCATGAATTTTTTGTTTCTTAAACAAATATTATACTTTTTTTATTTTTTGTCAAAAAAATTATTCAAACTAATTTTTTTATTTTTATGTTTTTAAAAATTAAAAATAATTTTAAAAAACTCATTATTTTTTTATTTTTTAAAATTATTTTATAAAATTAGTTCTGAAAATTCATGTTGATATTGTTTTTATATATTTATATATATACTATTAATAAAAAGACTTATTTTTATATTTTCTTTGTTCTAAAAAATTAAATTTTGAATATATTTTAATTGTACAATATTTTCTATTTCTAAAATACATATTTTTTTTTGTTTTCTGTCATAAAGAATTATTCAAAAAAAATTTCCTGTTATTAAAAACTAAAAATAATTTTTAAAAATTGTAATTAAAGAAATATAATTTAAGAAAAGTACAATAAATTAAAGAAAAAAATACACATAAACAATAAATTATAAATAAATAAATATACCTTTAAAAACAAAGGAGCACATTCAGTACACTTGGGTGGCTTATGTGGATATGGCTTAGTAAGAGGTCTAAACAAAATATTCCCATCTGAAGATATCACAAACATGTCCTCTGCAACCATTCTTTCCTTCTGAACACCTTTATATTTAAAATAAACATTAATTTAACATATATAATGAAGTAATTAATAACCTAATAACTATAAGAGGATTTATATAAATGCACTAGACTTTTCTAGTTATTTGCGCTATATTTTCTTATATATTTGTTATAAGATTTTTTAAAAGAATTTGTTATATAAAAATTACGCTTAAATATTATATATATGCACCTGAAGGCGACATGATGATGATCTGAACACCATGAGGAAGGTGAACATCGTGCAATTTAATAGACATGGCTCCTCCGGCACCCCAAACCCATCCAAGTGTGTAGAATTGTCCACATAAATCCGCCATTAAAGCCATTGTATCACTCGCTTCTTCACCGAAAGTAGCAGAGACGAAGATGACGAAGACGAATTCATGTCCTTTTCTTGGCCTGTGTCTATTAAAATGTTGAGTACATGCATTGTATGTGAATTAAGAAACAAGTTAATTATATAAAAGCAGAGCGACACATCGTTTCATTATTAATATTCTCCATCGACTTCAACACCCGTGGACAGTGGAAACTGAAAAGTCACTTTGCTATTAGGGTCTAACCAAATTTTCCATGCAAGGCCGTACTTACTTCATCATCTTTTGCAATAAATTAGATCAAATAAATTTTAGGTTTAATTGATTTGTTGTTATCCAATATATTTACCCGCCAAAGAAAAGCAAAAGAAAAAAAAAAAAGAGATACTAGGCAGATATATTTCAACAATTATAATTTGTATGCAAATGGTTGGGCGGTAAGCCCATTATGCCAATTTTTTTTCAAATTACATAATTATAATTAATTTTTTATATTTTAAAGATTAAAAAAATGATAACTTATTTATATATTTCTACTTTCAACATTTTTTACTCTCTCCTATCTAACGTTAGCATGCTTAAAACGTACTAAAGAATATGCCAAATTTTTTTAAAAAAATATTTTAAATTTAATGATACTAATTTTATATTTTAAATATAATAAAAAAATTCAGCCCAAAAAAATATAATAAAAAATAATTATTTAACTATATACTCTCTACTAACTCTTCACTCTCCTATTTCTCACATTCATTAAATTCTTTTATATTATTTGTACTAAATAAATACTAATATATCAAACTATATAGCCTCGAAATCATATATATATATATATATGCAAATTCTAGACTTTGAGATTTTAAAAACTCATGAAAAATTAAGATATTTCAGCAAAAAAATATCAAACTAAATAATAAATACAGAGTTAAAATGAGGCATTGAAGTTCGGTATAATCATGTCTTGATTATAATTAAGATTATACATGTTTAATTTCTAATGGAATAAATCTTGAAGAAAAAAAAAATCATGACCAGAATATGAGGCTGAGTCAGAGTCAAAATCTATATAATACTTAAATTAAGTATGAATAAGTAATAAAATCAGTTCTATACCTTGAATAAAATTATAATCTTTTGCAAATATAAAAAACAAAAAAGATGTTCACATAATTGAACTTCCTTTATTCATTTAATATATACAAAATATAAACGCTTAACTAATATGATGAATAATTTTCCATAAAGATAGACAATCCAAACACGTTACAAAAGTAACAGATTATTCTTCGTAAACTTCTTGTTCCAAAGATACATATATAAATATTCCTGCATATGCATGCATTAGCTATCAAATTTTCAACTAGTTACATATACAGTACATCGATCGTAATCCTAGCTACCTCATGATCACCAGTCTAACCTTGTTTGGGAACATATATGGAAAAATTTAAAATGTAAATGAAATAAATAATCAAGATCCAAGACAGACATAAATGAAGAGAGATCAATATCATAAAGATTTAAATATAAATAAGCGAATCCTAAAACTGAAAAAGGAAAGAACTCTAGAGATAGATCACAAATCACAATGTCACTTTGCAGCAATTCATATTCATTCATCCTTTGAGAGGTCGATGATCAGTCTGTAAATCTGGCACAATGTGTAATGACGCTGCAGCCTCGATTATAAGGATTAGCCCTCTGAGATGTGCCACAACCATAATAAGAATTTCCACGACGATTGCATGGAATATTATTCTTCTTGAGAGCATCATAGCTTATATACCTTGCCTGTGCAAGGTTTCTTCTGCTTTCGTCCTCTTTCTCGTTCCTCAAAAATTGCATAGGTCCCCTGGGCAAAGTGTACGATTCTGAATTGGACACCATGGCCAGGGCCATGACCAAGAAGATTACTATCAGATGGCGATTGTTCATGATACACGTACAGAAATATTAAGGTATACACGTACAGAAATATTAAGGTATACGTAGATGATGATGGAATAGTAATTAAGCTTGTGGTTAATTTTCAGAGAGATGAGAAAGAGAATTGATATGGGTAATTTTAGAGATCCAAATGGTGAGGGTAGTTGAGAAGTAGGGTTGTTTTATATATATATATATATATTATCGTAAAAAAAGAAAAAACAAGTGAGAGGATGACATTGAAATAATGTTATGTCCGTATATTACTCCCTTCTTTTGCGTAGATATTGTTTTAATTATCATCAATTTTTTATGCTTCAGCTTTGAATATTGGATTCGGTCTTGCAGCCAATTCTGAAGGTGAGATCGGAACCAACTAAGAAATAGTTATTCTGTTTTATGAATGGCAATCCTTGGGACTAGCTTCTGATCCACGAGATCCTTTTTGTTTTTTCTTTTCTTTTCTTTTTTTGTGGTTCTGTTTATTTGAAGCAGTATATATGCTGGTTGGTAATGTTTAGATTAGAAATTGGCATTTATGGATCTTCTATTTAAATATGACTTTTTTCTTCGGCCATGAATACTCCACTAAAAACAGAACACATGGCAGTCTGATAAAAGAGACAAACAAGAACAGATATATTAATTGTAAATTGGGGTATAAAAAATAGAAGGTAATTAAATAATATTAAATGCATAAGTGTAAAAAAAGGATAATATGAATTAATTTGTTAACGTTTTATAAATTTAAGAATATTTCGATCAACATATATGAATTTTTTGTACAGTATTTTTTTTAGTTTTGAAAAAGGATAATATGAATTTTGCATTTAATTTAAATATATCTCTTAAAAAAAACCTTAAGTCACTACACCATTTTACACTTATTGGCAACATCCCAAAATAATAAAACCCCTTCCTTAATTAGCTTGTTACATATATATTCGCAGTTGATTGAGCCATTTAATTAATACATACTCCGAAATACCAACAAACACCCATACTATAATTCTGAAGACATAAGACACCATGGTTAATAGAAGAGCTTCATTAATTAACAACCATAACAAACTAAACCAGCCCACCAATATTACTCATGAATATCAAGTTCACCCCAATGCTAAACCCCAAAGCCAGACCCATCGAACCACCCACACCAAGCCTCATTGAACCGGACCGAGCCGGAGCCGGAACCAGGTCCTCACTCGGTTGGGGTGAGCCGGCTTTCGGACTCTTGGCTGGCGGCGGTACCACCGGAGGAGGCGACTGATGATGAGGCTGAGGCTGAGGCGCGCCTCTCATAGCCATAACGACGACGTTCAGCTTTTGACTCTTTACACAATGCTCGGCTATCCCACTGATAAAGTAAAAGGGACCCGACTTGTCCAAATTGAAAGATGAATCGCCATCTTCCATCTTCTTCATGGGACTTTTGGTGTTGCACGAATCGTAATCCCCCTTGTTCACCACCAAAACCGAATCAGACCCTTTCTTGTACTTAAAGTCTACAGTATGGAAGAGAAATTAATTAAATTCCATTAATTATATCCATGTATATATAATTAATAAAATCCACTAAATGTTGGACTTACAGAGAGTGTCGTTGACTCGAAACCTGTGTTTTTGTGCCCACTGATGGTAATAATCTTCTGAAGGCTTCGTCACCCAGCCATCTTTGCCTCCAACGTAAAACTTGTGGGCTTCAGATGACAACGTTATTGTGGTAATTGTTAGAAGCCACATGAGTATTATCAAGCTCAAAAGGCTTCTGCTAGATTCAGACTCCATTTCAGAGAGCAGAAATTGACCAAATGGATATGAAGTGAGTGATTGTAATTATATACAGCTGTGGCGTAATATATAGAGATTGAATAAAGTAGTAGCCGTTGGAGTAGAGGCATGAAATATGCTGTTGTGATCGGCTTAATGCACTGTCAATTGAATTCAGTGAGCGTTTCGTTTTGTGATTTCTATGCTTAGAGCAGAATTTGCATTACACATGGCGACATGCAAGGGACACAACGGTAACACTCGAGTTCAAACATCAGAATGGTTGAATTGTAGTATATATTTCTGTTTTTATTTTACATTTGATCACAATTATTAAGGTGTAATTTAATCAGTTACCATATTAGTTGAGAGTGAAAGAGATAGAGACAATAGAAATTCAGCTAATATTTTATGCATTGGGCACTAATTAAATTAAAGAACGAAATAAAATGCGGAGGAGCAGTTCGCTTATACTATGGGCTATTGCAAAGAGAACGGTTTTGTTTTGCTTTTCGATTGTTAACCCCAAAAATAAATTCTTGCGGAAATTAATAACAATTTATTTTTAAAAACAAAAATATATGAAATGGTTGAGTAATCGTTAATCGATGGGCGATTAATTTGAGTGATAGTTCATTATTTTTAAAATTTCTACTAAAAATTCTCAAGTTTAACAAACTTTTTAATATTTATAATTTTTACCAAAGAACTTATCAATCATCTCTATTATCTTTTTCTTTGTTTTCCAATAAAAACATATTTGATTATATCAAATTTAACTATAACTAATTTGAAATTTTAATTTTGATTTTGTATTTAAAAGCTTACCAAAATCATTTATATAAAGATTTCTCATGCACATTTTTAAATATATTTAACTCCTTATATTATCTTTACCATATCGAAGTTTGCAATGGGCCTTTTAACTTATTCACAATCTTTGACTTTTTTCTTGTTTTATAAGTTTTTATTATTTGTAAAATCTGGCCACCAAAAATACTATACTGATAAAATTATGTTTTATCAGTATTAATAATTAAATTATATATAAATGAAATACAACAATTTTAATAATTAATTTTTTACATATTTCATGTAAGAAAAACACAAACAAAGTTTTTAAGAGAAAAGTAATTTACATTATAAATGAAAATTATATATCAAATTTTGCAAGCTTTCCAATATAAAGCTATAATTAATTAATATTAGACATTGCCAATTCAGAAACCGTTTGGCGGTTAACAATTTACATTCAAATAAAAAAATAAAAAAAAAAAAGTGTGCGTTGTTTTCAGGAAAGAACGAAATCTCGTGACATTGCACCGCCATCGAACGCGCAGTTTCAGGAACAGTGCCGATTCCACAAACGTTCGTCTTTTCCATGTCACTGCACGCTCTTAAGGAAACTCTCAAGCCTTGCACAAGCCAACCATCCTCTACATCCATTAGCCAAACGCAGTTTTCGATTTTTCGTGATTCCGACCGCGCAATCCCTAGGATACCCCCAAAATCCTCTCTCACCCAACAGCTTCGTCGCCTCCAAGACCCATTTGCTGCTCCTCTAATTCAGCCTCACAATTCACATAAGCGAGAAAGGGATCAGAAAAGTGAGGAGGTCGAGGATGAGGAGGAAGAAGAAGAGGATGGGGAGGAAGAGGAGGATGAGCCAGTGCTGAAGGGGGCAAAATTCGGTGGAGCTAAATTCTGTCAGTTTCAGTTTGATCATACTGGACCCCTTGAGCCTCTGGTCTTGTCTTCGGATGGAGAAGTTCCAGCGGTACAGGTGACTGAATGTTTTTTAAGCTAATCCGTGGTTTTTAAATGCCCGAATGTTTTATTGTATGCAGATATATTTGAAGGCAATTATTTTTATAGACAGATTTTGGTCCTGTTAATATTCATGATACAGTTAAATAAATGTTTGAGCAGAAAGGAATTCATTCCGTCCTTGGTTGAATTTAGCAACTAGCCTAAACTGTAGTCAACTCTAGTGGATATTGATGGTAAATAGATTGGCAAATTGGTTTAAGTGGGTCATCTAAGTGGTTTTGGTAGAAAATATGCTCTCATTTATTCCTCATATTTGTTTAATTAATAATATAAAGTCATATTCTCCACGAATTTTTGTGGACTCCCTGATCTTCCAAACACTAATTTAGATTTATGGGTGTACTGACTTACATAGGCTTTACTTTCTTGACAAAGATATTAGCCACAGATATCTGTGGTATCAGAAGTGGCATGTTTCTCAATGTTATGGTTAATTACCATTACTGACCCATTTGGGGAGGTAATGAATTTTTCCAATGGATATTGATGCATCTTACAATGTCCATGGTGTAGTACTCACTTCATGGGGAAATAATGGCATCGTTCAACTATGCATGGGCATGATTAGCACAAAGCATTGTTTATCGGTAGACATTTACAGCTGTGTCTTGAAACATTTTGATAGCTGTTATATAGCATATGGTATAGAACCTTTTGCACCTGAAGTATTGTATTTTGAAATATGAAAACAATTGTTGTTGTAAGGAGGCTTCAGGTTCCTGCATCTATCAACTGTAGACTGCTTGAACATCAAAGAGCAGGAGTGAAGTTTCTGTATAGTTTGTATAAGAACAATCATGGAGGCATTCTTGGAGATGACATGTGAGTACATGTTGATCTTTTTCTCTTTATATATTCTAGTAACTCACAGTATAGTGGTTCAATTTAGTGCAATCAATTTCTTATGAATTGGCATGTTCAGTTTTTCTCAATTGTATTTCCATATTTTCTTATCTTGAATGATTTAACAAATAAAGTTCTTATTTTGGAACACAGTTTTTTTTAAGATATAGTTCCTTACATCTTTAATATTAGGTTCTCTAATAAATATAAAACATGTGGAAAAATTGTTTGAAAAGACCCAATCATGGGATGCTAAATTGTTGAAAGTTCAATATGTCATTTTATGGTTAGAGAACCTTAAGAGAAAAGATATAAAAACTGCACCCAATATCAAGATTATAGGGGATATAATGATGCTAGGATTCAGGTATTCCAATAACCTTGAGAATCATCTAATGTACATGGCATTACCTAAGTACTTTATGGGTCATGAGCACTTGTTACAGGTTGCAATTTTGGTCTAGAAATTTGATGTTCGTGACAGTTCTATAGTGATCCTCTAGTGCATGTTGCTTTCTTCATTTTCTCATAACAGGCATCACAAGAATGCCATAGCTTCTAAAGCAAATAATTATTCCACGTTTTTCATTTTGGTGTTCTTTTTTCGTTTAACTTTATTTACCAATCTTATCAAATAATGCATTTATTGTTATATTCTCTTGTGTTATTCTTGTGGAAACCATGTGTTGGATTATGAATTCTAAATTCATGGATTTGTCTTTTGTCTCATGAGTTGTTGATATTGGCTATTTCTTTTCTTCTTCTTCTTTTGGGTGAAAGTTGGTTATTTTGATCAATTTCTACTGCAATCCCAACTTCATTTTTTGGAATAATGAAACAGGGGTCTTGGGAAGACCATTCAAACAATAGCATTTCTTGCTGCTGTATTTGGTAAAGATGGAGAGTATATGTCAAAGGAAAACCAGGCAGTGAAAAGAGATCCTGTGTTAATAATTTGCCCAACTTCTGTTATCCACAACTGGGAGAGTGAATTCTCTAAATGGGCAAACTTTAGTGTTTCTGTTTATCATGGTGCAAACCGGGATCTAATATATGATAAATTGGAAGCACATGGAGTGGAGATACTTATTACCAGTTTTGACACGTACAGAATTCATGGTGGCACCTTGTCAGAAATCAAATGGGACATTGTGATTATTGATGAGGCTCATCGGCTTAAGAATGAAAAATCAAAACTTTATAGAGCATGTTTAGAAATAAAAACTCAGAAACGTTTTGGTCTTACTGGTACCATTATGCAAAATAAGATCATGGAATTGTTTAATCTCTTTGATTGGGTTGCACCGGGATCTCTAGGAACACGGGAACACTTTCGAGATTTCTATGATGAACCCCTCAAGCATGGTCAGAGGTCAACTGCTCCTGAGAGGTTTGTCCAAATTGCCAACAAGCGAAAAAAACACCTTGTGACAGTTCTTCATAAATATATGTTAAGAAGGACGAAGGAAGAGACCATAGGGCATCTTATGATGGGGAAGGAAGATAATGTTGTGTTCTGCAACATGAGTGAATTACAAAAACGGGCATATAGGAGAATGTTACAACTTCCTGATATCCAATGCCTTATAAATAAGGACTTGCCTTGTAGTTGTGGAAGCCCACTCACTCAAGTTGAATGTTGCAAGAGGATTGTATCAAATGGAATTATTTGGCCTTACCTTCACAGAGATAACCCAGATGGTTGTGATTCATGTCCCTTTTGCCTTGTCCTTCCTTGTCTTGTCAAGCTCCAACAGGTTAAGTGAGATCCTGAAAATTTCTTTACCTCTCTTTTTGGTTATGGTGTCTCTGCAAAATAAATCTATCTTAAAAGATAAATTATCCATAGCTCCGGGCATCTGTTGTGACTTTGTATTTTTTGGTTAACTTTATAATGATGCAGCTTAGCAATTCTAACTAGAAAGTGAAAGCAAAGCATTGCCTTATAGAAGATGTATGTTTATTATTTTTGAAGATCAAGTAAATGATGAAGTATGATAAGAGTATTCAATTCAACATAAGATATGGATTACTTTGTTTCAATGCTTATGTCTTGAAACTCATTCAGTCTTTGTTAGTTGTTACTTGCTATATATTGCATAATGGTTGAGACGCCAAGTCTTGGCCTTATATTGGCTTATTTTGAATGAATAAAAAGGAATTTCCTCCTTTTTTTCTTTCCTTTTCTTTTCCACATGACTGATTTCAGTTATTCAGATGGTCTATGTATGGGATTAGTTGAATGATGTTTGCTTTATGGAGATAGCATCTGCGGACTTGATACCAAAGAAAATTTTAGAACCAATGCTTTTGGATGCTATGTTTGGAAGAAGAATTTATGAGTTCATTAATGATTTGTGATTTAAATTTCATATTTTTTGTTAGTGCCCTTGACGTTGCTATCTTTGCAACTATACATGGCACATTTGATTTTCTCAGCAAACTAAAATTTAGATTTAACTTTTCTCTGCAGTGTTAGGCATTATTGCCTTTCTACTTGAACTAGGTTTTGTTTTATTTCCATAAAGAAACTAAAGTGTCTTACCCATGCTCATGGTACTTGTTTTCATGATTTTGATGTTATCTGTGTATTTCTTTATGACAGATAAGTAATCACCTTGAGCTGATTAAGCCCAACCCCAAAGATGAGCCAGATAAACAAAGAAAAGATGCAGAGTTTGCTGCTGCTGTCTTTGGCCCTGATATTGATTTGGTGGGTGGGAACATGCAGAATGAGAGTTTCATGGGTCTAAGTGATGTGCAACACTGTGGCAAAATGAGAGCACTTGAAAAACTTTTGTTTTCATGGATCTCTCAGGGAGATAAAATTCTTTTGTTTAGCTATTCTGTAAGGTGATACATCTTAGAACTTTTTTTTTACTCTTTTTGGGTACTACTAGTACTCTAGTTTTAGCTTGTATGGACTAAGTATATAGCGATCATTTTTGGGCCAGTGCTATATAGTGATATAATCCTTGCATTTTCAAGTTCTCATATCTAAACAAAGTTTATATATAAACAATTTTAGGTTTTTTTTTTTGGCCAAAAATTTTAGTTTTTACTTGTATAAAAGAAAGTAAGTAATTTTTAGTGATATTGTAAAAGCCCAGTTGGCAATGAGGTGGCAAACCTCTCATCCAAGTTTGGAATAGCTCAAGATTGAATTCATACATGTTGCCCCTCCCCAAATGCCACCCCCATACCCCCAAAGACTAATCACCCTGCTGTGGATTACAACCTACCTAGAGTGAAAATAGGTGGCTCACGGATTGTATAGAGATTCCTCTCATCTATTGCTTATAGTCTGTTGTGGCTTATGTTCTAAGATGACCGAACTCCAAACATCACTAAAACTAGTACTTTTGCATTTTTTTTTTCTGGAACAAATCTTTATTCTTCTGTTGATATTGAGCCACTTTTCCAGGATGCTGGACATACTGGAGAAATTACTTATAAGAAAAGGTTACTGCTTTTCAAGGCTCGATGGATCCACTCCAACTAATTTACGTCAGTCTCTGGTTGACGACTTCAACTCAAGTCCAAGCAAACAGGTAGACCTCAAACCTGATAGTTGAATAAGGCCTTTTCAATTCAATTTGCCACCAGGCTCTTATTTATTATTGTAGGTATTCCTGATATCAACTCGAGCTGGTGGGCTTGGATTGAACCTTGTCAGTGCAAATCGTGTGGTGATATTTGATCCCAACTGGAATCCCGCCCAAGATTTACAGGCCCAGGACAGGTCCTTCCGTTTTGGACAGAAGCGGCATGTTGTGGTAATCCGACTTCTTGCAGCTGGTTCACTTGAAGAGCTTGTTTATTCTCGTCAGGTGTACAAGCAGCAACTGTCAAACATTGCTGTCTCTGGAAAAATGGAAAAACGATATTTTGAAGGTGTCCAGGTGCCAAATCTATGCATTTTACTATGGGTTTCAGTTAATATCTTTATATATTAAATTAATTCTCAAAAGCAATTCATTAATTGTCTTGCAGGACTGCAAGGAATTTCAAGGGGAGCTTTTCGGAATTTGCAATTTATTTCGAGATTTATCTGATAATCTGTTTACCAGTGAAATAATTCATTTGCACGAGGACAGAAAAGAAAATGATCAGAGAACAGAACAAGAGAAAAAATTTGTTTCCTCAGAAGAAGCAGATATATTAGTATCAGAGTCTGAGAACAGGTTACTTACGGATTCTGAGAGAACTTCAACAAGTAATCTCAAAGACTTTGGTATGCTTCATATGCCTCAATCCTAAATCCTATACAATGTGCACTCCCCCTTTTATGGATCATAAAACCTGTTGACATGGAGCAAATTCCGACTGATAAAGTATTTTTTTGGCCACCTTCTCAGATACCATAGGTGGCAAAGCTCTTACAGGCACCTTTCATAAACATAAATATATATAATTAAAGAGCATGCTTAATATGGTCGGTAAATTTACATTTATTAGCTTCAGACGGTTTTTTAAAAAAACCTTTTTCATCCCTTGCGCCTTTTTTTTTTTTTTTTTTGGTTAAATGGCGCAGTGAAGCCTCTTAAGTTATTTTTGAATTTTCTTTTCTGATATGGGAAATGGCAAAGTGAATTTTTCATATGATTAACTGATGCTTTGTCTTTAGGAATTGTCTACGCTCATCGCAATGAAGATATTGTCAACGCTGGACCTGGGATTCAAGAGAAGATAGATATCAGCATCTCTCCGAGTGATGGCCTAAGCATCCGAAGCATTCCTATTGTCCAGGGACGGAAACCAGTGTGTGCAGGGAAAAAACGTAAAGCTCCTCTAATTGATGAGAGGAAGAGAACCCAATATAGCATGCTTGCTCGGTCTATGGGCATGGGAGAGCTCAAATTTAGTAAGTGGTTATTATCAGCGACTCCAATGGAAAGAGAGAAAGTGCTTCAAGACTACAAGAAGAGGAAGAAGATTCCTAAGGGTTGAAGAATAGATCAGTTGCAGATATTCCGTGTAACACTTATTACGAGAAAAATGAGTGCAATGTACAGTATTGTGTAGAAACTTGTACAGTTATAGATTTCCTTGTGAAGAAATGAATTTGTTAAATGTAGATGTGTTGCAGAGGAATTTTTACGGAAAAATATATTTTTTCTTATTATTTTTATAAATATTATATTTTTTAAAAATTTATAAAAATATATTACTTTTTCTATTACAGAAATAATTTGTTAACACTGATAACGAATTGTGATTAAAAATTTTATAAATTTATTCTTGATAAAAGTAAATTTATGATCAATGTTTTTTCGTTAAATTCGTTCATAGTAATAAAGAATTTAACTTCATTTATGAAAGTTTATTTTAAATTTTTTTTAACTTATTATGTTTCTTGAAATAGTGTAACATGTTGATATTAACAAGTGTTAAAATATTTAATTTTAACATATGTTGTTAAATACAAATGTTACACGACATATTCCTTATAAAAAAAAATACAAATTAGATAAATTTAAAAACAATTTGATTAAAATTTATCTTAATTTCTTTATTTAATTTTAACATTATTTCTATAAAAAATATGATAAATATAAATAAAAAGATATCATCAATATTATAAATTATTGTTTTACAAAATTAAAACAAATATCATAAATAATGAAAACATAAAAAAATTTAATCATATTTTATTAAAATAAATTTGTTAGTTAAGTTTATTTTTTTTCTATATAAGTGTACGTATTTTTATTAAAAAATAATATAAAAATCAGAAAAAATATTAAAAAAATTTAAAATAAGTTAAGATTAGTAGTAATATAGTGTAAAATAAATATATCCAAAAAAAATTATTTATTTTGTTGTTTTTTTCTAAAACAATATGTTGATTCTTTTGTTGCTTTTTTTGTTTGTTTTATATCTAATAATTTTTTAATAAATATTTATTTATCTATTACATTTTATTTAATTTTTTGTTAAATATATATTATTTATCTATTGCAATTTTTTTTACCAATATATTTTTTGAAGAATATACATTTTTTTTGTTAGTGTAAATTATTTAATGTTTATAATAATTTTTTTAGTTAATAAAATAGTTGAAATTTTTTATATATTTAATTATTTATGATATTTGTTTTAATTTTACAAATAAATTTTTTTGATAATGTTTATGATTTTTTTAATTTATATTTATCAAATTTTTTATATAAAAAGAATGTTAAAATTAAATTGAAAAAATTAATATACATTAATGTAGATATTTTTTTAAATTTATCTAACTTGTATTGTTTAATTTTATGCGACATGAATTATATTTATGCGCTATAAATTGCTTTCTTAGTTAGAGACATACGTTCAACTAAAATATTGTTATAAAACGTGTTCTGCTTCACTAGTTTGCACATGTTAAAGATATCAAAATCTTATGATCTCTCAGTTTACGCACCATGTTAGATTTAAGACAAAAATATTAAATTTACCTAAAATCAAATTTTATTTAATAAAATATGATTGAATATTTTATGCTTTAATTATTTATGATATTTGTTTTAATTTTTCCAAAAAAAATGATAATGTTAATGATAACTTTTAATTTATATTCACCAGCTTTTTAATGTCAAAATCAAATAGAAAAAATTAAAATCTAACTTCAAACAAGTTATTTTTTAATTTATCTAATTTGTGTTGCTTATTTATATAAGATATACATCGTATGATATCTTTACATTTAGCAACACACATTGAAAGTAAATATTTTTACACAACTTATTTCACTCTTCCAAATAGCATAACATATTAGTAATATCAACATATTGCGTTGTACCAAAAAACATATCATGATAAGAAAAATTTAAAACAAATTTTCATAAATGAAAGAGAAAAATTCGCTCAAATTTATTTTTACTAAATTTTCTAATGTCATAAGTAAATTTAACAAAGAAACATTTACTATAAATTTACTCTTATCAAAAACGAATTTATATAATTTTTAATCACAATTTATTATCAGTATTAACAAATTATCTCTCTACATAACAAGTAATATATTTTCATAAATTCAAATAAAAACATAATTTTAAAAATAATGAGAAAAAAAATCCGTACAAATCCCAATTTAAAGATTCACATGAATTAGATAGTCTCTTTTCTAGAAAACAGAAAAATAACCAAACGCACATAAGATTGGGGGATTTAACCACAGAAGATTATCTCATCTGGAATGTGGACATTTGTTACTAAAGAGGTGTTAATGAGGATAACAAAAATATCAGTTACCTCTTCTACCTCCTCTTGCTTAGTTACACGTGCGAACAAAGGAATTCTATTTATAATAAATCAACTATTTTTGTTGTACAATTCTACGTAATCCATACAGCAAAATTTGTTGAAATGCAATCATCGTCTAGAAATAGCAGTAAAGTTACCATTTTGACCCTCCCTACTTCCATTTTACCAAGAAAGGACAGATTTTCACTCCCCATTTTGGTTTATCCCATAATTACTCTCCGTTTTAATTCTAACAGGTACAATCCTGAAGAGTTATGAATGCCACCAAGGTTAGATTGCCAAATGAGAGCCTTCAAACAGCTTTTTCATTGAAGTTATCTCCTCTGCATTTTGAATCTGGAGACTGGTTTTGAAGGTTGAGAACCAGTAAACTGTGAAGGTCATGACTCGTGATTATCACAGAATTTTTTGTCACTGATGACGCCAGCAAAGATTATACTCATAATTATAAACACCATGTTTTAATTCCCAAACCTACCTGTGATGAAGTTGAATTTTTTTCTCTTGTAGTTGTTTGTAAATTCTCGGCATGCTCTATGATGGAGCCTGTAAAAGCCTGCAGATAATATTTATTGGACAAAATTAGAATATGCTGCAGACTTTGTCATGGGAAGTCTGAGATTGTAAACGTACCTTGTGACTATCAAATGATGGTTCTGACGTTTGGCGTTGAACCTGTAAAGGAAACAATTATACATAATGCCTATGAAGATGAAGCAACCAAGCATCATACTATAAAGTAAGTCTACCTGTGATGAAGTTGAATTTTCTTCTATTGAATTTCTTTGTGCATTGCCAGCATGCTCAACAATAGACCTTGTAGAAGCCTGCAGATATACTCATTGGACAAAATTATCATCTGCTGCTCATTCTGTCAAGGCCCTCATGGGACATGACAGAGATATAATGGTTGTTAACATACCTTTTGACTATCAAATAACGGTCGTGAAGCTTGGGGCTGAATAGCCTGCAAAGGAAATAATCATATAGACTAATTTTAAAATTCGATTTTATGGGGCTGGGTTGGCAAGTCTGATCTCCACTATTATACACTTCAAGTTTAAGATTTTAGTCCAATAAGTATAATCCCAATCATATTTTTAAGTTTCTTAATCATCCAACACAATGCATAAGGATAAGGCTATATACAACTGTCATTTGTTTTACATTATTCATAGTCGATCTCAGTATCATCTTCCCAAGCTTCCATCAAGTTTTGCTCTCTTTTGGCAATTTTATGTAATGGACATAATTTGCACATGGGATTGGGTTTCATTTTTTCGGGCTCTTTTTTTTTTTGGTTTGGCGGGATGACTGGTGAGTGGGTTACATGTGAATCAAGAAAAGAACAAATACCAAGAGAAGGCTACATCAGATCTATCAGCAAAGATAAAAAGGTACAGGTCATCAGGACGCCAAAGAATTTTAGCCTTTACTGCCTAGCACCCAATTTCGCCAAGAAATCAGCACATGTGTTTTTCTCACTCAAGATCTGGAGAATTTCAGTTATATCTAGTTTAAGTGACACAGATGGATAATATCACTCAAAGGATACTCAGGAGGTCTAGTGTGGAATGGAGTTAGATGACTTTCAGCAAACCTGACTAGCTTTTATTAGATTTATCATACTGTATGGTCCTTCGTTATTACTTTGGCACAACTGACTAAAGCATGGAAACAATTTAATGTACTTACTTCAAAATCCTTTTGTTGCCAGAAAACCCCACTCTACATATTCAAATACAGAATTTTATGCTTTCATTAGTTAATAACTCTAGCTTGCACAGAATTCGATTTCCTAACTGACACCCATATCACCTGTAACCTGATCCCATTCTCGAACCTTTCTAAGCATGATTATTACTGTTGCTTTTAGCTAACAATAATTATAACACTTTTTAATGTGTATCTCTTCTGTGACAGATCAAGCAGACGGTTAACCACAGGACATTTTTTTTTTCCTGGACCGTAAGCACAGGAATTGTCAGATGTTCAAGCCTGACAAACACCATTGTGGAGAAGGCTCATCAGTAAGCAGGGAAGTTTAATGACATGAGAGCCATTCAGGATGTACTATATAAGAGTAAAAAGCAGAATGAAATCTAAGCATACCATCAAAGAATAAATAAAGTTGCATGTTACTTGCAACAAACAACAACAAACAAAGTCTTTTCCAATTAGGTAGAGTCAGTTACATAGAAACCAACATATATTGTCTCGACTCATTTTTATTGTTAAATTATTTATAGTTAAATCATATCAGTTTCTTTAGTCTCCTTCTGCCTCTAGTTATTGAACTATTTTTTATTTGGTCAACTCTTTGTACATGAACCTCTAATGATCTCCTTTGTACATGAACAAATCATCTAAGAAGCATTTTTACCAACTTTTTTATGAAAGGTGCTACCACAACTTTTTCTCTAATACAATCATTTCCAATATTATCCTTTCTAATGTGTCCACTCATCCAAAGCAATATTCTCATTTTTGCGACATTAAATTTTTGCTCATATTGACTTTTTATCATCCAACATTTAATACTATACAATAATACAAGTCTTACATTTAGGTCATAATTTTTTTCCTTAAGTTTAAGTGATATTTTTCTATCACAAATAACACTTGAAGTCTTCCTCCATTTCATCCACTGAATTTGGACTCTATGATTTACGTCCCTCTCTATTTCTCCATTATTTTGTATTATAGTCTCCAAATACTTAAAACTCATGACTTTTTGTACAAAATGATCTCCAAGTTTCACCACTCTAGAATCAATGTACCCTTTACCATATTTACATAGCATATATTCCATTTTACTTCGACTTATACGGAAACCGTATGTCTCCAAAGCTAATCTCCACCTCTCTAATTTTTCGTTTAGATTGCATGTTACTTGCAATGTAAAATAAATATGGATCCGTTATCCCAAAGAAAATTGAGCAATCTTTCCACTAGCCTTCAAGAAAATGTGATCTTCAATAGAGGGGAAAATGATGCTAGAAGAATTCATCAAAATATCTACATACCACACTTTTTGATGTAGTTGTTGGTTGAAGCATCTTCTCTTCAAGATGAGTGGTTGACTTCTCACTAGTAGCATCAAAATTTTTCAGATTTTGGGCCAAACTTTTCCCCTCTGATGGTTCATATACAACAGAACTAATATCAGACTAAATGACCGTATAGCCATTTTAAGAGATAGAGAACAACAGACAAGCATATACAGCAAAATGAAAGAGTAAAGAAATAATTGAAGACTGACCTCTGGCTTGAGATTGCAATGCAAGGCTTGCAAACTGCATTTCAGAAGTTACAATGTCAAAGAATGCTGCATCAGCTGTACTAAGGTTAAAACAGAACTTAGAGAATAGGAAATGCTATCTTACATTTAACTGATCAGATATGTCTTCTTGATAATTACATTCTCCTGGAAATTCAGTTGCTATAGTTTTATCATTCATCTGATCCAGTGTTATCCTTGGTTGAATGTCCTATTTAAGCAATCATCAGAATTAATTAATAAGCCATCATAGTCCAATTTGCTCAGAGTCTTTAGAACGAGATTTATAAATTGAAATTTGAAACCCAACAAGTTAATCTGGAATATTACTTCTGAATTTTGGAGATTGTTATCAATAGGTTTCTGATATGAAATCTCATCAAAATCACTGGTAGTTTCCTCATTTTCATCACTGTGATTGCCACTATCAGCAGCAAGCTCTTCTTTCTCTAGCTCATCCAACCTGGACATCATGCGAACAAATTCCTCATCATCAGCTGTAGCTTTTTCTTTATCAGCATCAACAAGACTAGGGCCATCTTCATTCAGTGGACCTGAAATACAACATTGGCATCTTATTCTAGTGTAACCTCATTAATTCAACAAACAAAGTCTTTTTCACTAAGTGGAGTCAGCTATGTGGATCTAGCACTGTTTAGTAGTGTAACCAAGTTTAGAATCAACCTGTTTTATCTCGACTAATTTCTTTAGTTATGTTGTTGATAGTTTAATTCATCCTATTAATTTTTTCTGTTGTTTTCTTTGGTCTTCCTCTACCTCTAGTTATTGAACTATCTTCATCCTAGTGTAACGTCATTAGTATTTTAAATAAGTAAATTTAAATGGAGTATAGTCCATGGTTTGGTGCACTGTTTATGATACGCGGTTTAGATGGAAGAGACAGCTCACATTTGCATGTTTCACACAAGGACAACAAAGTTATAGGAAGAAAAGGAAGCATAAATAAAAATAAACCAAGTCTCAGGAAACTTCTCAGATAAAGAAAAACATTAGATGTTTCCGCTTAGAAAGTTTAAATATATGCAGATAGCCGGATACAATCATACATAAAATATATAACCTCTCAAAGTACAAAATAGTTACATGTATACACACAAACACTTAAAAATGGATGTCCATCAACTAGTACAAATGTTGATATATGATTAGCAAAAAATATATATATAGTATCCATTTAGTAGTTTGCACTATATCATCACTTGGACAAGCACATTGTTTGAACTTCAAAGCACTACTAGAAGGCAGATAATTTGAAAAATACGTATAAGAAAAGGGGGTGAGGTAGAATAGTTGTAAATAACGTAGCAATCTGCAGCATAAATTGTCAATGTAGCATAGAAATTAATGCTAATAAGATATTAAGACATTTCATTTTTTTTCCATATACAGATTTAAAAAAAAAAAAAAAAGTAGTCCTACTCCAATCAAAATAATCACTAACATGGCAACACCTAGACTTGTCGAATGAAAACAAATCAAATGTAAAAAAGGTCAAAGTCAAGCAAAAGCTCAAACTTGCTTTGCCAAGGGATACAAAGTAGCTTATTGGATAGTCTAAAGTCTAAATAAGACTAATTCTTCAGAGAAAAGACTGAAATTCTATCTGAACTTCCAAGCATTCTACCAACTTCCATTTACAGGAATACCTACTATCATTTTATTTGATATTAAACAAAGGGCAAGAACATGCCTGATTTAAATTCTCCTTTGCTAGAGTTTTCCTCCACATAATCTTCCCTTATCTCCACAAGACCCTCCTGTGCCATATTAAGCCAAGACAATAGTTAATCATCTAGAAAAACAAAAGCAGAAACTAAATAGACAACTCCATGATTCAGATGAAATGACATTCATTATTTGAAAGCGTTTCCAGCCAACAGTCAACAAAAAAAAAAACGTCTTTTCCCATTAGGAAGGGCCGACTACATGGATGAAGATACACCAAAGTGTCCTATCTTGTTAATAGTTAAATCCATCTGACAGTCCTTTAGAGGAAAAAAAAAAAGAAAAACAAAAAAGACAAAGGTAATTTAATAAGCCTCTGCAGAACCCAATATAATCAACTGCATTGAAAATCATACTAGAATTTAGGTACCTAGAAAGCACAGACACTTCAATTTACAAGCTCGGATGCTGCCTTGACACACTGACGACACTTCTCTAACACACGTCGGTACATGATAGAATAAAAAAAAAATTTCAGCTCTGACATACACTTGACATGGCTCCAACACAGTTCTAACATGACAGGACACAGTTGCGGCACAAATTCGACAAGACAAGTTGAAATTCTTTTTTTCAAAAAATGAAAACAAAAGGGATAAAACCTATGTTTTCTCTCCAGCTTATATATATACATAGGACGTGTGGTGTCCTGTTATTTTAAGAATTTGGTGTGTCTCTGTGCTGGTGTTCGTGTCCTTGTCATGTCCAATGTGTTGTGCTTCATTGTTAGGTACCAATAACACGAGAATCACATACAAACTCAAAGTTCAAGTTTATTCAGGAAAATGTTACACACAGCGCGAAACATACCGCTGCTTCCGAAGCTGTCGCACTGAAAAATGATGCCTCGGCTCTATGGTCCTTAATAATGGCCTCAAGAGAATTAATCTGGGAGTCCAAAGACTTGCCTCTTCGTTTCAAAATCTCAATGGTTTGTTTGGACGTTCTTTCTGCATAATAACCTTCACCTAAAAGAACCTAACAGCAAAGCACTTGTTACTTTCAATCCAAAATTCGCGCCTCAGCGAGCCCAGACAAATCAATCATTCAAACAAGTGAAACCAAATTTCAGTACCAAAAACTCATTGGTGTGAATCAAACGCCCAGGGAAGAATGCTGCTTTCCCAAACGGGACCTGACGACAACCCA
This sequence comes from Senna siamea, assembly GCA_031216115.1. Classification (NCBI taxonomy): domain Eukaryota; kingdom Viridiplantae; phylum Streptophyta; class Magnoliopsida; order Fabales; family Fabaceae; genus Senna; species Senna siamea. Next base: position 21,661,593 of record CM062356.1, read on the forward strand.
ACAGAGAATACATATCCCAAGTTAAAACTTCTTTCAGATAACAACAGAAAAAAAGTACAGCAACAGAAACTCAAAGCTTAATTAAGCTAAAGAACCATTATATCGTGATGGAGCTCTTCAGGGAGCCTCTGAACGAGGTTGACAAGGTTATTGTTGTCGGCGATGAACCCTCGGAGACGGCCAAGCTCCTTCTCCTTCTCAGTGATCGTGTCTTCCACGCGCTTCGCCGCCTTCTGAGCCTCGTACACCGGAAAGAGAGAGGCCAGCGAAGTCACCGTCCCTTTCCCTGCATCCTCCATTTGCACCGTAGACCCTGTTCGCTGGCTGTACAGTGTGCGCTCCATAGCTTAACACCGGTGTCTCCCTTTTGCTTTTTTGCCCGTCGGGACTACGGAGTCTCCTGACTTCTAAGACCTTCTTATTAAGATGCTGGCGCTTCATAGGCCCATGCACTTGCTGGGCTTCATGGATTTAACAATTGGACCTATAATTTATGAAAAAAGAATATGATATTTAATATTATATTTGAAAAAATTCTTCTCTAATTGCTAGAGCCAGCATTACTATGAAAAATGTAATTCGTGAGTTATTCTCAAGTTTAAACTCTGTTCATAACAAACTTTCTAGTTTCTACCAAATATTGATGCATATGTTAAACTATTTTGTTGGCTTCCTTTTTCCTTCCTATCCATATCAATCGATTACCTATTTAAAACTATCATTTTCTCAAAAAATAAAATAAAATCCCTCCTTATTATCTTATTAGCTAGATAATTTATATCAAGATTTTCTTTTGACCAAAAAGATCCAAAAAATTTTTTGCTTTAAATCATATTGCATAAGCTTGAATTTCCAAACGGTCAACCTTTGTGAATGAAAAAACCTGTTGGTTACTACATAAAGTATTGAATATAGGTGACATAGGTTTAATGAATATAGGCGTGGGGTTGATAATTTTATTTAAATATTAAGTAATATTTTAAAAATATTCCTAACAATTTTTTTTTGCATTTTACATTTTTTACTAGGACAAATAAAGAACAGTAAGATGGGTCAAACTCAAAGGAGTTTAAATCCCCAAAGCTATTAAACCTTCTCGATTTGAGTTCGCTACATCATCGCCTCAGCTAACAAACCTTTAGTATCATTAACCTCAACAAGAAACAAATAATTGGTCCTAAAATGAAATTCATAGTAGAAGGAAATATTATCCTTACAACTACTTTTCTTTTCTTTTCTTTTTGTAGACTTAATTTATTCACGAGGGACTTCAATTTTCAACATGTGAATTTAGAAACAGAAATTAAAATATATTATATTAAAATAAATATATTGTCTAACATCCAACAATTATTTTAGTTGAATTCGGAAGTCTATAATAAACGGAAATGAAATTAAATATAAATTTTTTGAAAATTTAATACTACGCTGTTATAATTTTTGTTATTTCCTTATTATATTGTGGCAACTAACACAACTTTAACCCAGACTCACGTTCTAACATCGCGCGCGTAAAACCACGCATTTGACTAGCACAAACAACCATCATTGTTAGTTTGTTAGTTGTTTTACGTGAATTTTCACATTTCTTTTGATTGGGACGTGGCTGCACCTCCGTTGAAGAGCGTGAGACACTCTCTTCTCTACTCCCAGACTAGAGCAAAGTCTGACCTGCATTTACCAAAAACCACAGCATAGCGAACTCGTCAACCACCGCTGCTCGAAAACTCAGGAAAGAAAATCTTCCTCTGGGTTGAAAAATATATTCTTTTTTTATTTAATTAGAATAACGTAATCTACAATTAGTCAGAACTAGACGGATGAAGGAATCCTTTGCTTGGTAAATTGCATTTGGTAGTCTATTTTATCGTTGGCCTTTCACTTTCTGTATCTGATCAAGTGGTGACTCGTCGTTGAGCGCCGTTGCCTCTAGTGCTTTGCTCCTTTTGAAGCAACCTTTTGTCTGTCTTAAGCTATTTGATATGATGGGCTTTGAGTTATTTTCCTGGGTTCTATGTAATCAGCTCCAACTAAGAAGTCACTTGTCGAATTGGAGTTGAATTTTTAAATATGGTATGCTTGCGATTTGATATGGGAGCTGCTGAAAATTTGGGTTCTTGGTTGTTTAAGAGGAGGAGACTAGGGTTTGTATTCCAGATTGTATATGGATGTTGGGTTGTTCTACAGTTCCTTCGTCCTGTGGCGGGTCTGAGACCGTTAAGAGAGAGAACTCGGTCATGGGGCGATGAGGTTTGTATCAGAGCATGCCTTTAATCACAGTTTTATTTATTACGGTTGTGATATAGGATGCATATTGTAACTTTGATCATCAAAAGTATGGTTTTTGTTTATTCACCATCATCTCGATCGTTGGAGCTTGCATTTTAATTTACATTAGTTTTTGTACTATGAGGGGTTTCTTTAGCTGCTACTGCTTTTTTCTATTGTGAAAGCAGAAGCAGAAAACCATTCAATGTTCTGTTCGAATAAGTTAAGGCAAAAGTGGTCTGGGCGAAGGAGTTTGCACTTTGCACATTGGCGGTGGAAAGTTAGGCGTTGTTATCAATAGAGTGGAATTTGCACTGAGTAGGGCTATGTTATCAGGAATGATGATTGGAAATGGGCATTTGCTAATGATATTGCTGCATGTCCAAAGTCCAAACAATTCTCAGCTCCTGCATTTCCTAGTTGTTTGTAGACAGCATCTCACTTGTATTTAAAAAGCTCAAGCACATCAGCTCTTAAAGTGTAAAGTAAAATAGATAATTTGTAAATAAATTTACTTTAAAGGACCAGATGGTTTTATTATGTGATTTGGTTGCAAGACCTTTACAAATGAAGGAACTTTCACTAATATCATAGCACCTCTAGGACTTTCACTTGACCATATTAACCTCACTTTTATTTACAAACCTAAACAGGGTGGCTTTCAGTTCAAAGCAAAACATTTTTTTAAAGTGCTATACTATGTTTTTTATGATTATGGCAAAACCTGACTGAAGGAAAACTCATGTTCGCTTCTTTCAGTGGCTATTTACAAGAAAAGACAAAAATGATCAATTTTCACAATGGAACATAACAGGAACTTACAGAGGTTTGTATTCTTCACTGCTCCTTATCATCTTTGTGGTTTGGCTAAGTCTTTGTCTTGTAGTTTGGGTATGTTGTGCAAATATTTAGTGTAATCAGTTGCACAGTTTAAGTATGGCCAAGCTTATGCTTCATGCATTGTTTAACATTTGTTATGGGAATTTATGATTAAATGACAAACTAAATCAGATTTATGACAAAATTACTGTTTTAAAATATTTTGTATTTCTTGATGTAATGAGATCGGGCTTTTCATGGATTTAATTATCTTCCCGTGGCCTTTTTCTGGGTAAAAAATCTTGATATGCTCTACCATATTGCTTTAGTTTATAGGCATGTTTATTTGACTACCACTAGACAAGCTGTTTCAAGCCAAGATATCATGGAAAAAGGGCAGTGTCCTTGTTGATGTAGGATGCTTGATCCCATGAGTTGCTTTAGGGGTCTTGGTTAGGAGCTGAGAGAAAAGGAAAGGAAAGAGAAGGGATGAAATAAACAACAAGAAAGAAATAGAAGATTAAATAGTAAGATATAATACTGCTATACCATTTCACTCTTTGTATCAACACTCTATTTCAACCATATGTGCAAGTATATGGGCCATTTGACTCTAGTAGATAGAGGATTTTGATAATTTTACATAGATTATTGTAATTTTACATATACACGCATGTATGCATATTTGGATATGCGGATCAGTATATATATATATATGTATATATGAATTTCTATCTATACATACATGTGTGTGTATAGTGTTTCTTGATATAGAATGATATAATGGTCATTGTGGTTAGAACTCCTCAAAGATCCTCACATTTTTGGAAATTAAAAATATTGTATGGTGGAGGTTAAGGAAGGTTATCTCAAATTCCTTGATTTCCTTCCCCTCCTAAAGTTAAACTCCCAAACAAGACAAGGGGAAGGTTATCATATTTTCTTTCCTTCTCTTCCTTTTTTTCCTCTCCCAAACATACCCTTATTGAACTTGTGGCATTTAGACTGCACAAGTAGAGCTCACACACTGATAATTATTTACATGAAGCTATAATAAAGGTAATTTGTACAATTTACTGAACTATGCTTTATTTTACAATGGGTCTATGTTATTTTTGGGTAAACTTTGTGCTCTAAATTATTATGAAATGAGTATTATGTTTGTTAGAGCTTGAGGATGTCTGTATGTTGACCTGTGGAGTTGCAGGTACTTGGAAATTTTTAGAAACGGCAAATGGCACTTCCAGATTTTCAGACATCAGAAAAACAGATGGCAATTCAGTAATTGAATTATTTAGTACACCCACCAAAATAACTGGTGTGCATTATGTTCAGGTGAGATGTTGAACTATATAGCTAATTTCATATAGAAGTTGGCATTCTTATTTGATATGGTTTTAATTCCTTCCATTTTCTTATTTAAAATTACTTCAGGTTCTGATAAAAGCACTTTTAGTTTTAGTATAATGTAGTGACTAAGTTATGACTTAGGAGTATCTGTTTCATGTATATATATGTTGGAAAAATAAATGGATTCAGTGATTTCATGGGGTTCTTGTGCCCTTGGTATTCTGAATTATGCAAAGTATCTAATTTATGCCTCTTTCATCAGAAGGTTTAAGAATTGATTTTTGCTAGAGGGTTTGCTGGATATAAGTCTTAGAGGCTCTTAGACGAAGAGTTGACTAAATGGAAGATAGTCCAATAACTAGAGGTAGGTGAAGACAAAAAAAAAGGGAGGAGAAATTATTAGGAAGACACAAAAAAAACAATGAGTAAAGATAAAACACATTGACGTCGCTTGATCTATATAGCCGACCCCACTTAGTGGGAAAAGGCTTTGTTTGTTTGCCAGATATAAGTCTGTTTTGTGTGGTCTGGAAAACTTCCACACATATTTGGATACAAGTATCTGTATTAATATTTCTGGGTTAGAGAGATGAACATCTGTTGAGGTCATAGTTCTGTCAGGGATTATATTGTGTACAAATGCTGTCACTGTCACTGAATCAAGTATATTATTATTATTATTGTTATTATTATTTTATAATTCCTGCTTCTATTGCATGTGTCTGGAAATCCTTATCACTGTTTCTATAAATTACTTATTCTTCTATTAGGAAAAAAAAAAATCATTCTTCTTCATGATTGTTATCAGGGGGTAATTATATTCCATGATGTGTTTGACAACGAATACAATGTTGGTGGTGCTCAAATCAGAGTAGAAGGCGTATATATATGGCCCTTTAAACAGCTTCGAATGGTAGCTAACAGGTGAATTTCATGGATACCATCAATATGATGTGTGGCTTATGTTTATAGGACACCTTATATGTAACATTGTTCTGATTCATGTATGATAAAATAATGGTTTTCTATTTGCATGTAATAATCAAGTAATAAATATTAGCTGGGTTGAGTTTGAAATTTAAGAATGAGATAGGGCCTTATTCAGTTTTTGAGTCTAAAGCAAATTATTTGTATTAATTCTATTAAGTCTCACTGTTCAAACAAACGCCTTTACTTTAGAAGGGCCTTTGACTTTCCAGAAAAACTTAGTCAAAGGAATGGAAATAATATTGGGGCTTCGAATTAGTTGAAGAAGGAAGAGCAAGTATAGGAGCCCATTGAATCTAAATTCCAAATCCTTCTATTGGGTAATGAGGAAACACTGAATGGAACAAGAGTTTCCAGCAACAATGCAAGATCATCTATAATTCTAACATTAAGATTCCTAGTGAAATGAAAATTCCAAGAATGGCCATTTCGACTAATTGAGAACCTTAGTGCAGCAAATTATGAAACTGGTTCTGATTTTAAACTTGATTATGCTTAATCAGACAACTTGTTTTCGTAGGATACATAATAGGCCATGCTTCTTCCAATGCTATTTAAAAGCCATAGGTTAATTTGATTTTTGAGAAGCACCAGCGGATATACTTTTAAAGCTGTTTTGGCTTTCAAAAGATATGAATTACCTAAAAAGCCATCAACTTATCTGAAAGTCAATATCAAATTTCAAACTATCCATTTAACTTTAAATATCTGTTATTGTAATTATAGATAGTGAACACTATTATAGAACAATATTTACAAAACACAGTTGCTAACCTAAACCTCATACACCCCCCCCCCCAAAGGGGTATAAATTTCTTAACTTTTTTTTCATCCTAATTTGGTATTGTGTCTTGAACCAGTTCTTTTTGGTTTTATTTTGATCGTTTAAATTGTTTTGGTTTGATAATTCAATTCTGTTTGAAATTGAAACATAAATTTCCTTAGATTAAAGCCTATCATTTCTGAATATGCTAAAGAGTTTCTTTTGTTCCTTTTATTGCAGTGGAAAAGAGGGAGAATTGAATCAGGATGAAGATTATATCTTATCTAATCCATATCATCTGGTAACACATCTTCCTTGATGTATCCTTCACTTTTGCATTATTGATACTGGTTATGTAGCATACAGTATTCTTAGGAATGCATTTAATTTTGATGATCAGTTTATCTTCCCATCGTTTAAACAAGTTAATTTTTCGCTGCTGAAATTTATACTTCCTGGAAACCAAAAATGTCACTAAGGATGATTAAATGTTAAGATCCAAATTTTTGTAGTCCATCTAATTGACATATTTTCTGCACTTCAGTTTGTTGGTTTAGTCTTACTTTTTGTGTCATTATTTTGATATTCATAGCTGGAAGTCAATATCTGTTCTGAGACACTTCTACCAAAGTGTGTGGGATGTTCTCTAATGAAAATCTCAGCCTTTGAAGTGTAAGCATGCAGATTTATATTTTGAGTGGCCATATTCAAGATTGCTCGATGTTAGAATCTTTTCTTATCTCTTCAAAAATTTCCTCACATTTGGGTTATTTAAGTGGGATTTTGAAACAAGTCAGACATCTTATCATAGTTTTCAGTAAATCTTTTTGAAAAGAGTAGCAGCTAGAAGATCTTTGTTACAAATATGTGATTGTGAAAATATAGAGTTGTGTTTATGTTTGGGAGTGCAATGAGTCTCCGGAGTACTTACTTGCTGCATATATGCTTTCTTGGCACAGCTTGGAGTGTTCTCATCTCAGGTATTCCAAGAATCATCAAGAGATAAGATGTGGAGAAGAAAACATTGTAATTTATTTACTTTATTAGTGTATTTTGAAGTGTATTCTTTCTTTTCCCTTCTTTTTGTTTATGTTGTAGTGACTAGCTATTTTTTCTCCTTACCCCAGCTCCAATGTATGACATGGAGAAGCATTGTAATATTGAAATTGGAGCACAGATTTCACACGTGTCATCATCAAAAAATGGTAACTGAGTTCTCTCAGGCATATGAATACTTTCTGTTCCTTTCCCCCTTTTGCTTCCTTCATGACCATGTGGAACATTAAGTTCATGTTTTCTTTTCTTTTTTTTCTCTTCCCAAATTTCACTGATATTATAATAGATGTGGTCATGTGGTTATGAGTTAAGGATGAATTGTGCCCCGTTAAAACACAAATACTAGTCAATCGCTTTAGTTGGTATTCACAGAAGAATAGACCCCACTTATTATATGCATAAGTTATTTGCATTTTGTGTTGCCTATGTTTGATCCTTAATTTGGGGCCTTTTTTCTTTCCCTAAAGGGAGTACAATTCGAAGGGGTTGATGTAACACTTTACTTTGTCAGTGGGAGAATAAGAGTAACAATGATAGAAACAGAAAAGCTTAGAGAAACAAGAGAGGGAATTTGTTATGAGTGACCATGGTCCACTGCAAGTCGGACAGTTGCATAAGAATATGGATTGCTAATAATCAATGATGTGACAATTGTATAAGATTTGTATTTATATCAAGCTACAAGCTTTTTCCATTTTCATATTCATTGATTCTATTCTTGCTATTTCTGAAAGAATATTAAATTTCTGTTTTATATTTTACCAAATTGTTATGTAATCTCCTACAGATGGGGATCATGATCGTTTCCACCTGGAAGGGTTAATGGAGAGTCCCTCAGTGGATGATGATGGGGACTGCTTCTCACCTTTAATGTTGAATGCTACTTCTGTTAATATTGAGGTCTACTATAACAAAGCCGTGAACTACACCTTGATGGTTACCTTTGTATCCTTAAATCATTAACACGCTTTCAGCTTTGTGATGCTATTATTGTCCATTACTTTGTGAGCTCCTTAATATACGTTTACCAGATCTCTTTCTTGCAAGTTCTTCTATTGATTCGGCAAATGGAGCATAGCAACACTCAATCTGTAAGAATTTACTTTAAATGTGAAATTACATGTTGGTGATTAATGAATGGAATTGAAATGCAACATGTTTCATCTTTAAATCAATCTACTATATATCCATTTCATATTTCACAACTATGATTATAGAAATAATATAATTCTGATGTACCTTTTCAGGGGGCTGCTAAGGTTTCAATATTAATGATTGGCCAACAGGCTATAATGGATGCTTATCTTTGCCTTTTACATCTGACTGCGGGAATACTAGTGGGTAATTTTCCAAATAAATGCTAGAAAACGTTATTTCACTGCTTAAAATTGGTCTACTGACGTAGTATAGTTTGTTCTCTCTCTCTCTCTCTCCCTTGTTCTCTTCAAACATATCTCTGGCATGCAAGTCCAAATTCTTTTCTGTGCCCTTAAAATTGATGATTGACTAGCTGGTTGTGATGGTAGATAGATTTTGGCCTGGTGATAGAGATAATAATAAATTAAAAAATCATTTTTCTGGCATTCTCTAATAGTTTAAGCTTTTGAGATGAGTTTTTATTGATATGGTGTGATAACCTTTATGACCAAGTGGTTAAGAATTTGATCTTTGTCATCTCCATTTTCCTAATTAATTTAAATTTCAGTGTAAGGTATGGTGGCCTTGTGCTTTATATACACTCTGAGCTCAGAGGGGTTATCCATGAGAGAGCACGGTAGAGAAAATAATAAAATAAATTTTTAGGTCTTCTCTTAACAGTTTAAGCATTTTGGATGTTGTGCTTATTACATGTATATGCACACAAGTACCAGAACACTTGCACATAATGAATGGACATGGACATGTGAGGTATTGATCTTAAAATTGAACCTAATGGAGATACATACTTTGATGGTCAGAATCTGGAGAGTTCATACACGTTTGTTGCCACCCTTTCTCCTAACCTAATCTTATCATCTGTAATAAAACCCCTAATTTCAGCTCCTTTTGTTGGCTAAACCTTACAATCTACACCATCAAATCCCAAGGGCCCACCAGAAAGTTATAGTGCAGGGGTTTTCTAAATCAGTGCCATGTCAGCATATCCTTTTTTGGCTTATTATAGGGCAAGAAGATAATGCATTATCATTGTTATAGTACACATGGTTTGAGTAATTGATTATCTTCTTTCTATATTGTTCATTGAGTATCTGTTGCTTTCTGACATGCAGAATCTTTGTTTAATGCTTTTGCAACTGCTGCATTTTTCAAATTTGTTGTCTTCTCAATATTTGAGATGAGATATCTCCTTGCCATATGGAAGGCAAGTAGACCTTTGAGTAATGGAGAAGGCTGGGAGACAATGAGGCGTGAACTTTCAGTTTTATACAGTCGGTTCTGTAAGTACTCATTAAGAATTAAATATCCTGTCTGCAATCTGAATATCTGATTGCTTGTGATCTCATAATGTGGATTTTGCCTCAAGTCACTGGCTTAGGAATCATAATCGTGTCATGGTGTTACTGAACTATTGAACTATGACACTCACCTAGGAGCCAATCAACATTGGGCTAAACTATTTTTGTTTCTATTTTATTATTCAATTCTATAATAGCTTCAAGTTTACTTTTTGTTAAAAGGAAAATCGTGGTTCTTGCTTGACAATATTATGGGGATAAATAGCAAATATAATAATAGCACTTTGATTGTGTTCATCTAAGTAGCTCTTTAAAATGTTGATATACTATTGTTGATAATGTTTACTTTGGGCCCTATATAAACCTGCGAACTTATAGCATGCATTTGCTGAGGTTCACCACGTTAAATTTTGGGGAAACTACATATTTTTCACTAAGGGCTCAATAACAAAATTAGTAGAACTTTGAAAGGTAACAAAACACCCCTGAACAGAAAACATTGCTTGTTTTGTTGGGAGGAAGGTGTTTTGTGGGGGTTGGGGGGGGGGGGGGTGGTGTTGTGTTGTTTTATTACATTTTAAAGTTCTTGGGATGATTTGTTTTGTTTTTATGTCGTGCACTAATTTTATAATTAGGCCTTACGTCATTGAGGCAAAATCTAGCTTCCCCTTAAATGTAGAGTAAGAAAATGGTAAAATTCACACTTTGTAGTAATATTCTGGTTAGTTTCAGACTCGTCCATCTAAGCCTTAAACTTTCCATGTCCACATTTTTCTAGTCCTTTTCATTGTCAAAGCATGTCAAATGATGCTACTTTAGCTATGTTTTCCTTTATTAAAAAAATAAATAAATAAACTTTCCATGTCCACATTTTTCTAGTCCTCTTCATTGTCAAAGCATGTCAAATGATGCTACTTGAGCTATGTTTTCCTTTATTAAAATTAAGTGGTGTACAGTATTCCACATACAAAGTGTGGCTCTAATTTGAATTAACTCTTCAACTTCTTTTGCAGATGGGATCCTATTGGGAGGAATTCTGCTCATGTATGAGTTCCATAATTATTTGAGACCTATTCTTCTTCTTATGTACTCATTTTGGATACCTCAGATAGTCACCAATGTTATTCGTGATTCACGCAAACCATTGCATCCTCATTATATCCTAGGGATAACTGTCACTCGGCTAGCAATCCCATTATATGTATTTGGTTGCCCAAACAACTTCATGCGCATTGAACCAGACAAGAGCTGGTGTGTGTGTTTGGCTGTATTTATTGGACTTCAGGCTGCAATTCTTCTACTTCAGCACTATCTTGGGTCCCGCTGGTTCATTCCTCGTCAGGTTGGGTTCAACTCTGATCTTTTTCAGTGTTTCCTGATACTTTGTAAACTCTCGTGGATTCAGAAAACTTAACCCAATTCTTTTTATTTTGAAGTAGTTTTTCATTGAACACATTTTATTTTTACTGTTTGTTGGTGAAACAAAAAGAGGAGGGAAAGAACATTGAAAAATGAGAATTAGTAATGTATTAATATACGTATCATGTCTAGATTCATTGACAATTTCATTCCTTAATTGTTTTGCCTCCTCTCATTGTTTCCCACCCAAGTCTTAGTGGTAACTGATGTTTCTTCAATAATTTGAAGCATTTCCTAGATATATGCATCTATAGGAAGTATTTTCTTTGTTCTTGTTAACTTGGCTCTTGAAGCATAGATAGAAAAACAACATTTTCCTCATTGTTTGGGATTCTGATTTGTGCACCATGGCCTCTAGTATTTATTTTTTTCCTCTACCAAGTTTTCATCTTGATCTTCCACCTTTCCTTTTATTAAATCGACATGACTACTTAATTCTTAGCTAGCTTATCTTCATGATTTACAGATTCTACCTGAGAAATACAGCTATTACAGGAGGTTTGGTCAAAATACAAATCATGCTACGGACTGTGTTATTTGCATGACGGCTATTGATCTTAATCAGCGATTAAATGATTGCATGGTATTTGAATATAGCCTTGATCTTTTAGAATTATATTACACAATCTTGGAGGGGTCAGTCTAATGCCAAAACTCTTCTATAGGTGACACCTTGTGAGCATTTCTTCCACTCTGGTTGTTTGCAAAGATGGATGGATATAAAGATGGAGTGTCCAACTTGCAGACGCCCATTGCCACCTGCTTAGAGATATTTCCACTCTGTTAATATCAATAGGATCAACTGACACTGCCCAACTTACAAAATTTTGGTAATGACTAAAAGGCATCCGTGATCTACTGTTTTGCTTTTAAAGTTTTATGCTGCATGAAAGAATTCAAAGCAAACTGCTTTACATTAACTTCATTTGATGTTTGGTTAAATTATACCCGCTACCCTTCTTATTTCAAAAGTAACACTTGGCTCCCTTAACATTTAATATATATTGTAAAAACTCTCCTCCAGTGAAATTCACTTTTTACATAATGTGTTCCTTCCAAAAAATAAAATTACTTTACTTTTACTATCAAATTAAGAATAAAATCACAGAAAATGTGCAAAAAATCAATGAAAATAAATTGGAGGGGGAGTTTTTGCAATATATTATATATATCAAATGTAGGCAAGTGTAATATTTGAGACGAGAGAGGTATCATGTAATTTAACCAAATCTTAGGCGATATTAGTGTAATTTACTCTGATTTTGAAAAAAAAATTTGTTTTCTTATAGCAATATGTAATTTTGATTTTCCCCCTGGTTCCACATACTGAGAATATATGGATTTTTGTACATAATTGAAAGGGCCAAAAAGGCAATGAACAAAATGTTATATTTTTCCAGAAAAAGGGAAATTTATTTTAGTTCTTTTTCCTCGTGTGATTCCAGCACATAATTGACATAACAGTTTTTAGTCCATTGGTATTCATAAACATCATTTTAACTTTAAGTCTGTAATCAGTTAGTATTTTACAAAATTTGATATTCTTATGCTATAACAGGTTGGGGTAGATTCTATATTCAGTATTATTGCACCTCCAGTACGAGGCTGAAATACAACACGTGATCTTCTCATAAATCATAATTGTATCATGAGGCATTGGTTTTTAGTTGATAATTTTAGCTTTTTTTTTTAAATTCTTGTAATGTATCAATAATTTTGTACATTAGAAATTCCACGACTGATTATAATCATTTTGACTTCCAACATTGGCTTCCATTGAATCCCTTCTGTTTCCATACATAGATAATCCTAAAATCCAATGCAAGTTCTATGAGAATGGCAGATTCTATAACAAAGGAAGATTATCCTCAATATAACATGGCTCAATTCCTCCCCCACCCCACTCAAAAGAAAAGAGAAGGATGGGAGGAGCAAGCCTTTTTCTCCAAGAAAAAAAAAACCGCCAAATTTTACAGATATGTAAATAATAACAGTTTGGTTATTAAATCCAAATTTAAAGGCATAGACTAATGCGAGTAACACTTCAACTCCTCACCAATCCATTTATAATATAAAGTATAAATGATACAAATCATCCAATGTTGAAAAAAAGAAATTATAGCCAGTATACTATGGTCCCCTTATGGTACACATTTGAGCCTAGTATCTTTACAAAGCAAGAGGATCTACGAATTTAGTTCTCTAATTCTGCCATAACAAACAACATCCGAGTAACAGGGAGTATGATACAGTAGGATATACATCGATGAACACACACTTCAAAAATAAAATAAGCACAAGGTGATTGATTCTCTAACTCAAATTTGGACCTTATTTTGCCCATGTACATCAACAGAAATGATTGTTCATGGATAGGCTGGTGCTGCAATAGGTGAAGACACAGGCATGGCTACTGGAATTGAAGCTGGTGGGATGGGCACTGAACCAAAACCACCTGTGGAGCAGCAAAGCTCAGAGCAATCAACTGGGTGCTCAAGTGTGGCATTGCACTCTTTCTGGCTCCTCTGCAATGGCTTCTCGGGCAAGCAATTCCGGCGATCATCAAACACTATCCTTTTCAATGTCAGATTCTGGCAAATACCCTCTTCCTCGCAGAAGAAGTTGTAAGAAAACGTGAAGTTTGCCAAGTTAGGCAGTTCACAAACTCCCATTGGCACTACACCACTCAACTTATTATGGCCCAAATTTAGCTGCTCCAAATGAGACAACCCTGCAAGGCTGTAAGGTATGGGGCCAACAATTTCGTTAAAACTCACATCCAACACTCTTAGTTTATACAGAAACCCAACTTGCTGTGGTAAACAACCAGACAAACTGGTGTTGATCAAGACCAGCTCTTCCAAAGTATCAGCAAAGTTGACTATGCTTTCTGGGAGACACCCTCCAAATTTGTTATTAGCAAATACTATCACACTGGCTGAACTTTGGCCTAAAGTTTGTGGAAGTGAATTGGTGAAGCGATTGTTGTTAAGGAAAATTGCATCAAAAGTTTTGTTGAAAAGTTGAGAAGGCAATGGCCCTTCAAACTCATTATAGCGAATGTCCAGATATTTCAGGGTGGGAAGGGAAAGCACAACAGAAGGGAAAGGCCCTACAAATCTGTTGTTGCCAATATCAAGCTCATAGAGCAGAGTTAGATTGCTTAAGGTTATCGGGAGGATCCCACAAAAGCGATTGCTATTGAGATGGAGAAGAGCAAGATCAGAGAGTAGGCCTAGTTCGTTGGGTAAGAACCCAGCTATGTCTGCAAAATTGAGATCAATGCCAGCCACAACTGTGACTTTAGGATCATCTAGAGATGGAGAACAATATATACCAGTATAGTTGCAGACTGAAGGGCCTATCCAATTGTGAGTGAAGTTACGTGGGTCAGAGTAGATGACACGCTTCCATTCTTGGAGTGCAAGAAAGGCTCGGTAGAGCTTTGGGTTTAATGGAGGATTCTGGGTGTGGTGGTGGTGATGCGGATGCCTGTTGTGATGGTTGGCCACACCTTGTTTTGCTACACTGAGATTGTTAAAGAAAGATGAGTTCAGGAGAAAGAGAATAAAGACACAAGTGGTAAAGGAAGATGATGAAACCGAAGCCATTGCTTTGTGAATTCATGGTACTGAGGTATCCAATATATGCAAGAGTCAAGAGTTCTTTCACTTTCAAGCAGAAAGGCAGAGTCTTCCGTTTAATCATAGATTGTCTTGTTCATATTCAGATCAGAACAATCCATATATTTAGAAATGATGACATCCAAAGTCCAAAAAATCATCACAACCACCTGTTAAAAGTGACAGTTAACCGTTACAAAAACCTACGAAAAAATTGTTGGGAGTATATGTTTCTGTTGTCTTATCAGATAAGCATCGTATAAAAAAGCTTTAGTCTATCTCATGGGTCGTTATCTGTACCCAAGAATGTTCAAATCGGATGACACATACGGCTTGTACTTGACATACATTCTGCTGAATCTAGTTGCAGAGAAAAGCTTCTTGAGGGATGGCCAAGAAGGTTAAGGAGGATGACTATGCGCATTATAAGGACTTACCTCCTTCCAGGTGATTTTCGATGTTGTTTGAGTGGAGCTAGAGAAAGACAGCTACAGAATATCTGAGACTTAAAGAGCAATGGGGTTGCTTTAAATCAAAGGGATAACATAGCATTTCGTCTAAAGTTGAAAATTTTCACCATTTAGCTCTAAATATTCAAAGTCACAACTCACAAGTGGCGACTCCCCCTGCCTGAAGATTGTCTGGTTCTTGTCCTTTAACCACAAACGGAGTTCATTATTTTGTCTGTAATGCCCAACGATCACAGTGAATGACATTGCTCTTATTCTGGAATCATATAAAGTAATGAATTATATTTCGAGCAATTAAAAGTATAAGATATAAACGAGTATTTTAATTGTCATTAACTTATAAAATCATATAAATCTTTGTTCTATATCACTTTGGACAATATGTTAAAGGTTTTTTTTTCGAAGTCGATGTATTAGCAAGGTCCTTTATTTCCTGTGGGTTAATAAGGGTCTTTATCTCATTTTAGACTAATAAGTGGGGATAGTTTTATCTTTACCCATTAAGTCTATCTTTTTGTTAATAATGAGAATATTTTGTCTCTTAGGAAGGAGTGTTTTTTTTTTTTGGCCTGATCTTAGGAATGTAAATTTAAAGCATTAATGAATAAAGTGATTTCTCTCAATTTTCTTTTCCTATGTTCTTAATTATTTTTTCCAAATTGCATTAAATATTTTACAATAATAGATTTTCTTTTATGTTCCCAAAGGATGCAAATAAATTTATATATGTGATTCTACAGGTGAGCGTAAAGATTGAGGAATATGCCTGGGTTGTGTTGTGTACTACTTTTATCATCATCATCCACTAAAGCTGTTTTTTCATCCCTTTAAGAGTAACCAGCAAGGATGAGTTTGCATCCTCAACATGTTTGAAATTCGAGAAAAATGATAAGCGTAACTAGAGAGAATGTGGTTTCCCATACAAGACACCCAATAATTAGTGTCTTTTGCGCAAGTAATCAGCTTGGGCGATCCATTAGCCAAAAAGACTACCTCCATGCAATGTAAAGGAAAGCCAAGTTTGGATTTGCTCTTACAAATGATATAGAAATACAATCAGTCAAAAGACACAAACGATCTTTCTAAGAGGGTCCTCCCAATACATGACTGGAACAAGACTTCTCCCTTCAAGTTTGGCAGCACCATAGTGCATTGATAATAGCACCCCAAATATGAGTAAAAATAATACCATGGGTGATGAGTTGCTCATTTGATTCGTTAAGTTTGTAAAGATTCTGGGAGAAATTATTCAAAATTACAAGGACTAATGTACTTCAATTCTTGTTGATTTTTATAAATGACAGTAGAATATAACTGTTATGATCAATTATAATTTCTCGTGGCTTTGGCACAAGTTAAAAAATATTAATCTGATCAGAATCACACTATCATATATTGAAACTACCGTGGCCGGATACACCAGAAAACAAGAACAAGTATCTCTTTTAAGTCACACCTACTGCACCAGTCCACCTCGTATATTTCCCTCTCAATGTTTTCGCCGATAGGTGATTATAAGAGATTTATTCTGTTAAAGATACGTACAATCAGAAAAGCATCAAAACTGAAGAGAAAAACAAACTCACTTTTGAGTAACAGCAGGACTAACCAGGAAGTTCCCTGATAAATGAGCCACATCTTACCTTAAACTGCCTGCATTTGGTCTATAAACATTGAGTTCCAGGTAAGCATGTAGGTTGGCCAACAAGCACTGATGGAAAAGTACAGAACCTAATAATAAACTCATCCAACATCAAGAATCCAAGCTTGCTGAGAAAAATTCTAAAGTAAGTCGCATAAAGTGTAAAGGCTCAGAAGCTACTGCTGGTAGATGTGATCCCAGAGCTGAGACCAGTGGTGATTCCATTACTTGTTTTGCTAATAATCCCTTTCCCAAAATATTCAGCAATTACGGAGAACCCATCTTTAGAGTTCTTCACTTGCTGGAAGAACCTATCTTGATCCTTGGAATTTTGCTCCAAATTTTTTTTCATTTCTAAGACAGACCTATATTCAGGAGCACACTCGGGACATTCCTTTTCATTATCTCCAAGGCACCGCAAGTGAAATGAGTGCATGCACATGAAATGAACGGCTGGGAGATCAAGGGTGAAAGTGCATGCAGTGCACTTGCTTAGCTGAAAAATTCTGGCATTTGTCCTAAGATCCAGAATCTCTTTTCTCATTGACAGTGTATCTTCCTGCACATTAAAAAAAAAAAAAAAACCTTTAAAATCTTCCCTTACTGAACTGAACTAATAACAATTAATTAAAATTAGGAAAATACATTTTTACTCCCTTATGTTTTATGTGAATTTCAATGTAGCTCTTTACTTCCTTTTTTTTTTCTTTTCAATCCTTACCTAATTGGTCACAGTCAATTTTTTTCAACATCACATGATTGGATCATTAGAACGGAAAGAAGAAAAGGGAGCAAGGGAGTGGGACCAGACTTAAAACTACCTAAACAGGAGACTGAAAGTATATTCATGCCAAAAAAATTATTATTGGAAAATAGTCTTTCATTCTTTATTTACATTATCATTTAGAAAATACTTCCTTATAAATTGAATCATAGTCACAAAGGTGTTCGTCACATACTAATTACTATATCTCCACTTATTTTCCCAAATTATTGCTCATGGCAATAATGGCATAATAGGGTTTACAAGAGAAAAAAGTAGGTGTTCAGGGTGAACCAATGATAGAAAAATTAAGGGTGGAAGATTTATTGCACGTTAAGGAGAGAGCATGTTTGGGGCAATATTATGTTCTGTGAACAGAACCTGTGGGAACAGGGTTTTGAAATTAACAGTTTTTAGGAAAAAAAAATAAGCAAGGAACAATTGGAGTATTGATGGCATGGATTGTTAATGCTGTTTATTAAAGAAAACATGTCTATATAGCATAGAAAAAACCTAATAGAAGATGAGAATGAAAGGGAAAACAAAAATGACAAAGGCTTCACAGTAGTCAAAACCATTTAAGTTGGACTAGTCAAAACTTTGGAGACCAAGAAGTCGACAGCTTCGGGCTCAAGTCACATCAACAAGCGACTAATAGATATAAATATTGGCCCAAATTACTGAAACAAACTAAAGAAGAAAAGCCCAAAATCTAAAACCCAGCCAAGTACCTGATTGCAAGACCAAAATAGAAAATAATAATATAGTCCTAGGATTGAAAATATAATAAGTCAAAGTAACAACTTACTAAAGCTATCACCCTAATCAGTTAGGTTCTATAAAGCCAAATCAAATATAAACCAAACTAGTGAAATCATCTGTTCTTCATGCTTATGTCTTTTAGATTTTACTGCTGCCTACATCAGATTGTGGACACAGTTTTGAAACCCCACTCTGACCTGTTTGAGGTATAGTAGGGGACACAATTAATTGCAACTGTCCATGGGATGGATTGGAGGATCAAGAAACTGTCATTTAAATTTTTGTACCACATCTGGTTAACTGCAACATGATCATTCAGAAGGACCAGACCCCAATTATCAAGTGACAAATACCCCATAGCCATATTTAAATAAACAAAACATCTACAGCTTAATTACAATCATCATTCTAAAATTTCTATTTCCTTTGAATTTAGACTGCTTCAACTTCAATTAACAAATGCTTATCTCCCTTATTAGTCTTTTGTATGGCATGCATCTTACTTCTGTCTAAATTTCTCAGTAAACCATAAAATGAAAGGAATTATAAGAGCTGCTAATTACATGTAAGGAACACCAGTCTGATGGACAGAAATAAGATACGAACTATCAAAATGCACTATTATTTGAAAAAACCAACCTGATAGTTCTCAATGGCTTGTCTATCCTCCTCAATCATCTTTGATTCCTGTTCAAGCTTACGTGCAATGTAATCCTTAATTACAGAGAGTGTGAGACAAGGATTGGTTGACAGAGTTTGAAGGACAATTAATGGAGGCAAAATATCATCCCTCTCGATATAAGTCAAAACTTCTTTCACTTCTTTGGAGCAATCTTCTCCAAGCTCACCAAAATATTTTAGTAGATCTGCCCAAAGAGAAGGGTCCCCTCCTTTACCTAAATTGCCCAGCCTTTTGCAGCATGCAATTAGCCCCTCATGATCATGTGTCTGCATATAGCAAGCAATCACTTCTTTATAGAGTTTCATCTTTTCATACAAGTATAACAGTCCTTCTTTGAATGCATTCATTTCACACAGTATAATTGCTAAATCAACATCATAAAGTGGATGTTCCATCTCTGGTGGCCATGCACTCTTAAGCAAGCATAGACCTTTCTCACGCCTTACTAGATGGTCCGTTTCCTCTTCTGAACTTTTGTGATCAGCAGTTGTTCCATTTGACCAAGCTTTTGACATTATAGATTTCATTGATTTTGCATTAAGGTTAAGATCTCCACCATCAGCAACTTGTGATATCGAAGGAAAGTTCAATTCATTGGATATATACAATTCCAAGAGTGTATTGTGGATCTCCACCTGAGCAGGTGAGTCCTTGACCTTGTTGGTATATTTTTCTAGAAAATCCATAAGGGATTGGGGATGATGAATGAAGATGTTAAGAAAATCAACAGGAGATGGTAACATAGATACATATGCACCACTTGAAGCTCCCATTTTGTCTCCATCCTCTGTGCAAAGCCTTATAAGAATCTCAATTGTCTCCACTGGCCTGTGCTCTGTTAAAATTTTACCATACTCCTTGATTGTCACTCCTGCCTGACTTGGTTCAAGACTAGAAATATATTTCAAAGCCTCTTCATACCGACCAAGGTCTTCAAGCAAGATCTTCAAGTACCACTCATGTCTCCCGGCCTTCTTTGCAACATACATTGCATGCTCGTGGTAATTGGCAGCCCGGCAAACCCTGATCGCAGTTTCCACATCAAATTTATGTTCACCAATGCTGTCATCACTTTTAATAAATAAATTAAGTTTTTCAACATCTTTCAATTTGGTGTAGCAGTTCAATAGCAGAGTGGTATGATCTTTAGAAGCAAGACCCTTCTCATGTAACTTTTCCAAGTAATTTGTAAGGTTGTAGATTCTTTGTGCATCCAAAAACTTCTGTATCACATATGAAGGCTCAAGGTGGCCAATCGTATTGATGTACTGGGCCATTGCCTCATCATAGTCTTGCTTGCTATATAGATGATCCCCATACTTTCTAAGCACTTCAGCAGTAGCTGCAGCATCGGCTTGTTGAGACTGAACAAGATTGATTGCTACAGTATATAGATTTTTCTTGAAAAGCATGTCTAACTTGCTTTCCATATCCTTTTCCCCAACACACAAAACTGATTTGTCAGTCATTATGAGTATTATGTTACCCCATTCATAGAGCAAGTGAGAAACTTCTTTTACAAATACACTGTGGGCTATCAAACGGTTCTTTAAGTCATAGATGTTGAATGTCTGCCTTCCATTTCTTTGATCTGCAATAACACACAGAAGGTATCCACGAAACCATCCTAGAAATTTCTTCTCTCCCTCAAAAGCCCAACAAGGACCACGCCCATCAACTTCATAAAAATATACAGCCTCAGGTCGACCAATTATCAATTCCTGTTTACATTACCATATAAAAACATTTAGCTTTCAGAGAAAATATAATGAGGTAGTAATTAAATTCAATGATAATTAAAAAGCTAAAAACTGCATACAGAGCGGTCACTCATTGCAACACTGTTGACACTGCATCCAATCTGATCTAGGGTTTGCCTTCTTGGTGGTTGATCGTGCAAGGTGAACAAGCTCACTGAACTTGGAGATACAGAAAACAATTGAAGGTATTGACCATCCACCCTAAATCCAAGACCGGTTATAGAGGAAAGCATTTTGTCAGAATGGAATTCCACCTGAAGCTTAAAACGGGTGATACGTTCCCGTGCTATGTCTCCCTTGATGCAGTAAATAAAACCATTGTCTAAGCCAATAGCTATGAGCAGTATAGGTGGAACTTCTTCCAAGACTAAGAAAGATGTAATCTGCAAAATATCACAGTTTCCACATTATCAAAAGGAGGGCTTGGGACAACAATATCAAGCTACAACCCAAGTTTTAGTATGACCGTAATGAGATCATTGCTTATAAGAAGTAACAATAATGAGAATGCACAACGGTGCCATTACCTTTGCTTCGGGAAACTGATTAGTGAATATACGCAATATCCCAACACATTCAGGACTCGTTTTGCTTGAACCCTCAGGTTCCATCTTATCAAAGTCAAAAACCTTCAAGCACAAAGCTGACTGTTGAGGAGCTACTTGATCATCCTCTCCAATAGTTACCAGGAAGTTGCGTTGCTGGTTCATAAACAAGCAAAGAAAAATTGAAAATAAAAATTTCTAAGTGATCTATAAGAATTAGCAATAACATCTAACAATAAAAGCCTGAATTCTTCCACCAATTTTCGCTTACTTAGAATGCTGAAAGGGATTTTGGTACATCAACTAATGAAGAAGAGGAAAACATTAAGAAAGGAGGATGTACGAGCTTGAACTAATTTATGGGCTTTCCAAATTTTCAAACTTGCCCAATTTTTTTTCTTTTGATGAATAAGTTTATCATACAAAGCAGCAATCAAATACAACCCGACAAAATTGAGTAGCTAGCAATCACTTTTCGATTAACCCGAAAGAACAATTTCAACTAAACCTTCTGCATTATAAAGAGAGAGAGACTATAAGAGATTGTTGGAACCTTGAGCTGCTGAAGAAAGAGAACGGCGGAGGAGTGAGCTGGAAACCCGTAATTGAACTTAAGGCCGCGATCGAGCAAGCTGATGGTGCCATCATCGCAACCGATCACCACCTTCCCCCTTCCGCTGGAGCAGCATGTGATCTTCCCCGTCACCTCCTCGGGAATCGTGCATTTTCCTGCGTGTTTTTCCTCGAAGAATTCGAACTTCCTCCACTGGTACATCTGATTTCGACGCCAGAAATACTCCAAGAGAGATCACAAGTTAACAGAAATAAAGATTTCGAAACCTTTTATGAGAAATATAAGTTGAATTCTGAAGCAATGAAGGGTGTATTTGATTTTCGTGCGACAAAGTCTGTAAGGAAAGGGCAATTAAAATTGAAGTTGTACCCGTATGGTATTGGAATACCGTATACACGTATATTTACATGGGCAGGTGCGAGAAAATGCGAAATACGGACAGTATGTACTTTTATCTTAATTGGTGAGTCGTAACCCATTAAGTCTATTATTTTGTTAACAATGATAATACTCTGCTCTCAAGAAATAGTTAGGAATTGAATTTTGATGCAGATTGGAACATAACGCTTTGGCATTAATTAATAAAGTCATTTTTCTCAATTTTCTTTTTCTATGTTCTTAATATTTTTTAGGGCTGAAAATTTAACCAAAAATCAATTAATTAACTAAAAACCTACAAGTTCATAACTCTTTTTGACCCAAAAATTTAAGTTAAACTATTTTAAATTAGTTTCTCTCCATAAATTAGCATAGTTATACAAATAAAAAAATGAATTTCTCAAAAATTAAAAATAAATAGCTGACTGATCAATTTTATCAAATACTAAGTACAACGATAATTTTGATATCATAATTTTAAAGATAAAAATTAATATTTGCAAGCGGAATCAATTAAAGGATAGAAAATAGAGAAATGTTTTATTCTTTTATTTTTAAAAATTTTTATAAAATTAATTCTTAAATTTTATATTACTCTTATTTTTATATATTTATTTACATGCTATTAATAAAATAAATTAATTAATTTACTTTTGATTCTTAAAAGATAAATGATAATATAATTTAATTTTTAAAAAATCATAATATATAATTTGATTCCTAAAAGATTATAACAGTTCATTTGTTAGTCTCTAAATTGTTAGGTATTAACAAAAAAAATATCGGATGCCATTAAATATTAAATAATTTTTAAAAAATTAAAAATACATATTTTTTAGTCCCTATAACCAATAGTCCAAATTATATTAAGAATGGAAGAACTTAGTCATATATAAGTATTTAGTCATATTTTCAAAATATGACATGTAAAAATAAACTTGTATATTAATATTTAGCCATAAATCATTAAATAAATATTTAATATTTTTATATAATTTTTTTAATTTATCTAACACATATTTTTAAACTATTAAAATAAAATAACATCATAAAAGCAATAGAAAGACATTAAAATATTTTTATTATCCTAATTTTATAATTAAACATATGTAATATTTCAATTACATAATCAATAAATAAATCAACACTCATACATAGTACTTTTATTATATATGGAACATATATTTTGTTTTTCACTTGCAACTTATATAAATTTAAATAATTTTTAACACATAACAATTCACTTATGTTTGATAGTGTCACACTTTAATTTTTTATTATTGGTCATTTACTAAATATTTTTATACTTATAGAATTGTATTCTATAAAAAATTTTTATAAAATTAATTAAGTTACTTTCTTCAATAAAAAATAAAATTTGAAAAAAAAGACTTTTGTGTGTGGTCTTCTTTTGTTTTTTTATTTTTGTTATTCATTTGATTAAACATATTATTATTCATTGATTTAATATTTTAAATTATATGCAAAAATATTTAATCCATTAAAATTACTAACATTTATGTGTGTACATAAAAAAATAATAACAAATCATAAATAAAATCACTCATACATATGCACACAAACTTGTTTATAGAAAATATTATATAATATTTTTAAATTTAGAATTAAATCAAAATAAAACTTAATTTATTAGGAATTCGATAAACATAGTACTTAGTTATAATTGTTAGGTACTAGAAAAATATTTAAATTTATGTGACTTGTAAGTAAAAAATAGAATATGATGTATATATGATAAAAATAACATGTATAAGTACTAGTTTATTTATTTATTGTGTAATTGAAATTATGTATATTTTTAACTAAAATTTTTAAAATAATAGAAATATATTAATATTTTTATTTATCACTTTTATGATATTCTTCATTTTGATAGTTTAAAAATAAATGTTAGATAAATTAAAAAATTATATAAAAATATTAATTGTTTATTTATTAATTTTTTGATTAAATAATGATATACAAGTATTATTTCCTACAAATCATACTTTAAAAATATAATTTAATCCTATATATAATTAAGTAATTTCATCAATTATTATACTTTGAACTATTAATATTAGAGATTAAAAAATATATATTTTAAATATTTTAAATATCATTTAATATTTAATAATCATCGTTATATTTTTTGTTAATAATTAAAAATTTAAAGATTAATAAATTAATTGTTATAATCTTTCATGAACCAGAATATATATTATAATCTTTTAGAAATTAAATTATATTATCATTTATCTTTAAAGTATAAAAAAATATATTTACTCTAAAAAAATTTATTTTTTGTGTTTTCTATATTTTAAAAAAATTTGAGTTTAAAATTTGTTTAATTTTTTTCTATTTTTTATTCCTAAAATACATATTCAATTTTTTTATTAAAAAAATTATTCATACAAATTTTCTTATTTTCTATTTTTAAAAACTAAAAATTATTTTTAAAAATGATCAAACAAGCCAGAATTTTTTTTCACTCAATATATATTTTCCACACTTGTATATTACCAAGTATTCAACATAACTAAGCACATATTCTTTACATAATTTATATCATTCTAGGGAATTAGGAATTCTAGTTCACACAACCCAAAAATATCCACTGTAATGCCAGCAGCAGCTTACAACACAAATTACATTTGTACGTGCAATATTCCCTTCGGAGACATCCGATAAAATTGGAACGATACATATGTACGTACACTCACTTAAAACGACAAAAGTGAAAAAAAAAAAAAAAAGATTGATAGATAATACAATTATTTAGAAAGAAGTTTGCCTTCTACTCTGTGTTGGAATAGGTGCAATTTTTTCTTTTTTGGGGATTAAAAGGATGCATTGTGCACTCAAATGCTGCAAGAGGATTACAGCAAAAGTCAACGAATAATGCTTAATTCACTAAGCTGAACACAAGGAAGTCCTTTGCTTCACGAGTAATTCCTTTAGTTTCTTTATAAGCTGGGGATTGGAACCCATATGGTCCTGGAAGGACTTCCTCAAGTCCTGCAGCAACCTTCTATCATCATTGCTGGGGTAATGGTTTAACATCTTGGTAAAGAAAGTCTTCCAGAGCTCAACGTTCCAGTAGCTGATTGATTTTAACAAGCAATATATCAGAATGAAAGAGGAAGTAGAATGCAGAAGGAAAGATACAAAGCACTCTTGATTTAGGTTTAAGTTGCTAAAACTGACCTTTTGCTGACATGGAAACTACCAGAATTTTCACACAACCACCCCACTTTCAACAAATTACAAATTCGAGCTAAACTTTAAGTATCAATTGCCTACAGCTAGATAGTGGGGAATGTACCGTTTAAAGGGCAGTCTGGGAAGATAAACGTAACCCCCATCACAGGATTCTTTTTTGACAATCTCCATATAGGAATTATGCAACATCATGTGGACAATAGCACAGAGGCCATATGTGTCTACCTGTTGGCAAGTGACAGAGAAGACCAACTTTGAAGGCGGTCCCAAATGTGAGTATTTGAGCACTATTTAGCAAGAGACTGACCTGAAATTTCCATGGCTTATCGTCTTGCATCTCAATACAGCGAAAGCCAGAAGTTCTGCAATCTCCCTTAAATACTGTGTGACCCGGAAAGAGATGCAGATCAATCCCCCGTCCCCAGTCAACAAGGCACAGACCCTGCAAGGTAAAACCCTTTAATATGTACACAACTAAATTTTAGAATAGTTTATTCTGGAGTAAACCCGACCTGATCACGCCAAGAACCACTTCGGTCCAAAAACCCATCTTCCTTAAGGTCACCCCTGCAAAATAGCCAGAAATGTAAAGATAACTATCAAGAATAAACAAAAATGTACGTAGATGGTGCAAGATACTTGACGCACTGCATGACTACATAAAATTTGCAAGAACCTGAAAAAACAGAATCTTCGAAGCATTTCCATCATTCCAAGCAGTTTTATCTCTATCATAGATAACTTGAACACCATATATAAATCTTTCTATGCCGTTTAATACAGATAGGCCATGTTTATATAATGAAGCTTCTATTTTCATTCCTACATAGGATGCTTTACCAGATGCAGAGGGCTTTCTTCAGTCTTCATGAAACCAGCATCCTTATAAACGCATATTTTAACATGAGTATGCTACAAAATGGTGCGAATAACTAATGCTTGAAAATATCCCTGCTTTAGATAATGAGTCATGCCATTATAAATTAGGATTGGAAAACAAATTTACAACCACTCAAGCTACAAACAAGCCAAAGAAAGGGGCAAGAAGAACAATTGGAAAGAATAGCTAACAAATTTCGAGTTATTAGAAGTCTATTATTCAAGCCTGAGTTATGTCATTAATATGTGTGTATTCCAGTATATTCCTATAGGAAGTCATGCAGTAGCGCAGGCATGATCTACAATAGAAGAAGATTGTAAGTTATTACCTAGCATAGCGAATAAGCAGATTATCTGGCTTGAAATCACCATGAATTATGCCAACATTATGCAATGTTTCTAGCATGTGTAGCATTTCTATGGTGTAGTAAATGCATAACTCTTCTTCCATGGCTTTCCCTATGACCACATATGAGTTTATGACATCCTGCATAATAACCTCTTCTGGAAGTTATTATCACATAAGGTTAAACCGGAAAAACAATTTTAAAAAATAACTGACCTGTAGTGTCCCATGAGCTAAATAGTCACAGATGAGTACGCTACAGTCAGAGTATATTTGAATTTTATGAGCATAGCCATAGCTTGGTCTCTGATAAAACAAGAAATCAGAACTCAGAATAATTATTCATCCATAGAAATGGCAGGTGAATGGCATAATTGAATTTGCATACTTCTCTGTCCAAGATGCGCTGATCAAGCAGACGGTAGATGTAAAACTCCCATGGGAAAGCTGGCTTTTGTATCTGCCATTTAAATTCTAGTTGTCAATCTGATGAAACAATTGTTCCGCCCTTGGCAGAAAAATAAAGCAATCACCTTCAGTGCGACGATATCATCAGGATTACTGTTTACATATGCCTTATAAACTTGAGCGAAACCTCCCTGTCCGGCACAACCCTTGATCTGATACTTCTTTCCACCTTTAAATGTCATAATAAGGATATTCAAGAACAATGATAGCCTCAGTACAATGAACTGAAACTTAAAGAACGAATATTAATCGTAAGTTTGATGCAACCACCCAAAGTTAAAACCCCACACCAGGATAATTTCCTTCACCAAAATGGACAACTTCTGATCTTTCTTGGGAAAACCAAGAATCCAAAACAAAGAACTCCAACATTTTGTACCTTAATACCATATTACAAGGAAATACCATCTGACTATTGACATATTCTCCATCACATTGTACTCTATAATTTTTTTTTTCTTTTTGGGAAGAATCACCACATCTCCTAACAAATTTATGGCATTTACTCCAGACAGTCATAAGTATTGAAAAAGGTTCTATATCCTCCATAAATACAGGAGCGCAGCTGAGAAAAAAAACAAATAAATTCAAATAAAAATTAACTCGGCTAGTAGACACTTCTCATAGAGAAAGATAGAAAACCGTCTAATTATATTCAGATGATAAATATGATTAAGAGAATCACCTATCTCTACAATTTTATTCCTTGATGAGTTCTTCAAAGAAGATAGGGCCACTTTTCCGGTGTAAGCTTTAGTACTTGAATGAAACCCCTGAAATGCGCGTAAAGTTATGAAATGGAAGCTCTAATACATTTGCGGTGGAAACTGGAAACTAATTCCGTCTGATGTAGTAATTCAATGACATGTAAATAACAAAATTATAAAACATCTCACATCAAAATTTGTGATCACAGAATTTATCTTCTTCAATAGGTCATCCATGGTTGAGGTGCTCCATGGATTGATGGCGCCATTCTCAAAACTTAAGGATTCTTTATCATCAATCTGAAATAAGAAAATAGACAAGAATTTTTATGGTTGTCACCCAATTTCAGTAAATTTTAAAAACGAACAGACGAAATGCTGATGAAGGAAGTGACAGAAACTAAAGAACAGTGGTATGAAAAGTTTCATGACATATACAGCACAAATCAAAATCAAACAGAGAACCTATGAAAGTTGCAATTTCTGGATTTTTCGCTTATCTTTTCTTTCATGTTTTGGCTCTCTTTTTTTTGCCAGAAAGGAGCTGTTCGATTATAGATACCTTCTGACGTGAAGCAACAGTCGCTATTTCAGATATTCTATTGAGGAACAATGTATGTGCCTTTTTCAACCACTCAATCGGTTCTGCATTCCTAGTCCATAAAATGATAATTACAACCATTGTGGCACAACTTTTAACAACAAAACAAGCAGGTAGTACTGACCAAAATTAGAAACAAACCCATTACCGACCTGGAAATGCCAAGCTGATAGATCCTGTGAGCGTCATGCAATCTCCCTTGGGATTCAAAAAAATACGCAGACCATACATAGAGTGAAGACTGATTGGCACATACATTACTATCCAGCATTTCTTTGAAAACATTATCAAAATCCTTACTAACTCCCATCTACAGAAACCAAGAAAATCAAGTTAAGCCCTTCAATGATGTTCAGAGCAACAAGTATGCAAGCAACCAAGAAAAATAAAAAATTAATTTGCGGAAAGAAAATCATTCTAACAACATTGTCACATGCTAAACAAAGTGAAACTAATAGAGAAGCTAAACTCATGAAATAATTCTTAGACTCTTCAACAATCTTCCCCAAACCTAGCAGACACCATCCGGGGCCTTAAATGGGGAAAAAAATTAATATGAATCTGAAGGAAGACGAACAAGAACTAAACAAGCGTGAAGGGTTTGAATGAAACTGACACGGCCATGATAAAAACTAAACAAGCGTAAAGGAAATAGAGAGAAATTAAAAGTAAGAGCAGAAGGTCCAAAAATTACATATAGTATCCAAATCTTAAGAAATCTGGTATCATTTCGGTACTGGTCACTGTGCTTGAATTTTTTTACGCAATCTTGTAAAAGTTTGATGAGATCCAACTTCGAATTGTGGCCGGCGACGGAATCATCAAGGGCTTCCTTGGCGGACCTAAATTCACAATGTGGTTAAGTTCATGAGATTGACAAATTCCGAGAGACTGTGTCAATGTTTGAGGGAAAAGTAAGTACCGGAGGAAAGGCAAGAGAGGATCATGAGCATCTACGGCGATTCTAGAAAGGAGGAAATCGTCCACCATTGTCATCGTGCGTGTGGAGCTGAAAATTGAAAATGGTCTGTGTTTTTTGAGAAGCTGAGAAGAAGCGCGGAAGCGCAGAATTTTGAATTTAACGGATTTTCTTTTTTGGGTCCATAAACTCTATGAGAATATCCGAGAAAATTTTGGGCTTGTGCAGGTTGTCCAATGGACTGAAACCATACCAGTCGAATTTATTGTGGATAAGGTTCTTAGATTTCTAAATTTATTTCATTTACAATTCATACCACAAACCATATGATTTGGTGTTTAAATAATTTTCTTTTTTCATATATTATACTATAAGATCTGTCATGTATTAAAATATAAGTTAATTTTTAAAATTTATTCTTCACTCTCTCAAATCTCATTTCTCCATATATAGTTTGAGAAACCAAATGATAACACTCTTAATAATATAATATAGCATAGATGTTTATATGAAATTTTGATCATGAGCATTTAAAAATTTTTATCTAATTGTAACCTTGATTTTAAAGGACAAAAATTTGGTGGAAGTGATATGTTATGCACAAATTTAAATTTAACTACTGGCTAAATTTGAATATATTCCTTTCAAAGAACAACTTCAAAATAACCCTCACTGTTAAATAAAATTAATATAACTCCCAGGCAAAGAAAGAATTTAATATATAAGATTAATAAACAATAAATTATAATGTAAAAATATATTTTATGTCCTAAAATTTTATATTAATTTTAAATTTTATCTCTAAATTTTTTTATTTTATTTTTAAAATTTTAAATTATAATTAATTTTATCTCATAATTTAAAATCATTTAAATTATTAATGAAAAATAATAATATGACATCTAAAAAAATATTAAAATATTATTAAAAAATAAAATATTATCTTATATTAACTTAAAAATTATATTTTAATATTACATTAAATATTAAATTATTATTATTTATTAATAATTTAAATAACATAAAATAGTAAAATAAAATTAATTATAATTTAAAATTTAAAAAATTAAAAATTAATATATACGTTAAAAACATAAAAGTATATTTGCCTACAAAAAATATTCAAGAATGTTTATGAAGATTATTAAAAAGTAATACACTTCATATGATTGATTTGAAGTTTTGAACTAAGTGAGACGTAGAGAACAAAAATTGTCACGCATGTTTATAAATAGCTTAAAATAATAAAATTACATTAAAGTCTTACATCTACCATGAAAAAGAAAGAAAATTCAAATTCTCCAAACAAGCTTAACAGGTGGAGACCAGGTCACGTAAGCCATCGTCCCCACCACTATCTTCATAGGACAATGACATATCCTGCTTCAGATATAACACTACACATACAAAGTACAACACGTTTTGTCTCTCTATTGGGTGTAAGTTCAACAATTAATAAACGAAGCAAAAAATTTACCACAGAACCAATACTATTATAACACGTCGTCACTCCATTCCAGGACAGACAGCATAAGATCCTAACCCTTAAGATACCACCTGCACAACCTACCACACACGTACACACACTCATCGTCCTACCAATCTTCAGGGACCCACCACTTCACGAGGATGCTCCCAGTCCCTCTCTGAATAATTTCACCTCCTGGAAAGAGAAAAAGCGTGTAATATTGGATTCTCTTAATTTTAGTTCAAATCAATTTTTTCTTTTAATTTTGAAAAAAAAAAGTTTAGATGCAATATTTTTATATACTAATAGTAATATAATCCTATATAAAATTCACGTAAAATAATTTTTATTAAAATACTATTGAACTAATAAAATAACTCAAATAATAATAAAATGTTGTGTTATTTTAATTCATCTAAAATATCAAAATCTTTTAATATTCTTAATTTCAACATTCATAAATCAACCAACATTTTGACATCATTTAAATTCATCACTCATTTGAGTCATATTGTAATTAAAACAATTTTATTTGTGATCCATATGTATGATTGACAATTTTACTTTAGAGAAAAAATTACAACAAAATTAATTTTGACCTCTATTTGTTAAAAAAAATAAATTAATTTAAAGACAGATAAAATTTTTGCATTACATAACATAACATGTAAATATATTATTAGTTAACATTTAAATAAATTCATACTGTATGATACTCACTGGATTAGCAAATCTCACTTGCATACACAATTGGAGACGCTCCATTCTTTGAGGAGTACATAGGATAAAAAATATACCTTTTTTATTTTTTACAACTATCTTTTATGAGAAAAAATAAGGTTTGAAATATATAATTGAGTATAGAATGTAATCATCTATCACAATAGAAATTTAAATATCATTTTATTATATTATAAAAAAATTATGTCATTTTTAATTTTTTTAAAAGTTAATATAAAATAATATTTATTAAATTTTAAAATAATAAATTAAATTATAAAAAATTATTTATTTATTTATTATTATGTTTTAAATTCTTATTATTTTATTATTTATTTTTTTATATTATATTTTATAATATATAATTTGTGAAATAAATCATAAGAAGACCTCATAAATATGGCTCAAGAAACTTAATTATATGCCCTAAAGCTGAACTCCGTGGCATTTGCCTCCGAAATTTACAGCTCGCCTGTGCTGTGCGCGTGCGCGTCGCATTATATTCTGACTGTCTTCACCCGTCGACGTACGACACAAAAACAAAGAGACAGGGACAGTCAACAAATGGAGCAGCTTGTGGTCCTCGCTCGCTCACTCATTTCCTCAATACTCTCACTCTTCTTCTCTTTTTCTCCTCCTCCTCATATAATTCCATTATATTTCGCCCTCAAACCACCTCGTTTAACCAATTACCTTCTTCCCTTCTCCCTCTCTGTTTCACAAAGCCTCTGCTTTTAGTTTCAGCCATGGATGTGATAAATTTAAAGCCCAAGACGGAGAGCCAGAGGGTGGTCAAGAGCGAGGCCTCCGGGGATAATTACCATAACGACAAAAATGGGTACCTGGAGAATGACAGGAAGAAAAAAGGGATAGGTTATGTAGGTGGCGGCGGCGGGTCTGGGAAGAAAGGTTCTGGAGGTGGCGCCGGCGGCGGTATGCGGTGTTGCCAGGCGGAGAAGTGCACGGCGGAGCTGAGTGATGCGAAGCCGTATCATAGGAGGCACAAGGTGTGCGAATACCATGCCAAGGCTCAGGTAGTGATCGTGGGTGGCATACGACAACGTTTTTGTCAGCAATGCAGCAGGTTCGGGAGGTTCGACTTTAATTTTGGTTTTTGTTCGCTTTTCTGTTGTGATGATCATAATATGCGTCGCCTTGTGTCTTCTCTGGGTTACTTTTTGTTATTATAATTCGGATCCATGGTTTAGACTTGAATTTGAGTTCTCTGTATATCCAACATGTTTAGTTTTGTCAGGCTAACCGAGATCTTATGATTATTTTATATTTTTCTTTTATGATCGGAACTCTCTTGAATTGAGGTATCTAAAGTAGCTTTTCATGGTGCAGATTCCATGAATTGGGGGAATTTGACGAGACAAAAAGGAGTTGCAGGAGGCGTTTGGCTGGGCACAACGAGAGGAGAAGGAAGAGCACAGTGTGCGAGTCACAAGCAGAAGGGTCAAGCCAGAAAGCGAGGGGAGGGATTGAAGTGAAGGAGATGATCAACGATAGAGGGAGAATTCAGATGACCCTTCAAGAAAATGCCTCTAATTACAAACATTTCCAGATAAGATGAGAATGATATAATCTGAATTGAATCCCACTTGCCTGCTTTTTCCAAGCATGCTCTCTCTCTTCTGTCATCGTGGGCATGTATTCTTAACGATTCTATGCATTTGGACCCTTAAAACTCGTGTACCACCACAGGGCAACATCGTCCATTGACTGGTGTTACTGTTGCCACCACAGACTCTGAACTTCTACTTCTACCCATTATGCTCAATTAGTAATATCATCTGCTTTGCATAATTTTATTTTATTTTTTTACTATATTAATAATTTCATCTGTGAATTTTTTTTATTTAATTAATTCTTAAAAAATTAGTATTATACAATTCAATTCTTAAAAAGATTATTTTCTTTTTCGTTTAGTCCCTCAAATATTAGTATTATACAATTTAATTTCTATAAATTCTAACTTTTATGCATGTTAATCCTTTTATCATATATATATATATATATATATATACCCACGTTAAATAATGTTTTAAAAATTAAATTGTATAATACTAATTTTTTAAATATTAAATATAACAATCAAACAAATTTTTGGACTAGATTATTAATATAGGTTTTCTTTGCCTTTATTCTAGTATATATGCTTCATCCCACGCATCATGAGAGAATTGATATATCTCTTTCTTTGGTGATTTTGTTTTTATTTTTTGTTCGACACATTACTGAACATTAAATGAGAATATTGTCTTAACAAAAATTTAATTATTCATTCGTTACGTTATAAAAAATTAATTTATTCTATTAAATATATAGATTAACCCTTTAAGTGTAACCATATTAATACTATTACACTAGATTCTATTAAAATTCTACAGTTATGTGTATTTGAACAAGAGTAATATTAAAATAGGTGACCTTCTAGAAGATTCTTTTGTTGCACCCCTTTGATTTTTTGTTAGCATCATAATGACTTAACTATTATTTGGTTCAACTTAATTTATTCAATTCAATCTATATAACTTATAAGTTTCTTGTTAAACAAGCCTGATGAGATTTTGACAATAAAAACACCATAGATAGCATGGTTGTAAGAGCTAAATATGCTTATAGCGTCAATGGAGAAGAATTCAAAAATCGTTGCACAATCTTTTTAACATTGAAATTGGTATATTTTGCATGCAAAATCATTAGCTACAACCTCAAATGATAGGTTGGAAATGACAACAACATTAGCATAAAAGCAAATATTGTTTTGCACGTCAAACACCCAAATAGGACAATAAAGATAGTGGAGACCTTATCAAAATAAATGAAAGTTGGGATCAAAGCAAACTCAGAGATATACCTCTACGAGAATATATGCAGCTCTAGACATAATGGGGAAGACAAGCTCTATAGGGATGAAAGCAAAATAGGCTAGTACACGGACAAAAAAATAAATATAATTTACCCTCAAATAGCCAAAAAATGGATAGAAGAACTCATAAATACTATCAAAACAAGAATTCAAAACCTGAGAACTAATGGAATTAACAAGATGGAAGAAACTTTGGTAATGTATTGATGCATTTACTATCAGAGACAAAGTTTTATTTGAAGGAATTGTGCTAAATCCTTCAATAGTGATATAGATGGTACAAAAAGTAACAAGTTAGAAAGAATATCAAAGTTAATCAATAATCACAAGCAAGAAATTTTTACCAACAAAATAACCAAAATACACTCTCCAATAGTGCCAAAATGATTAGAATAACTCATGAACACTGCAAAAGCAAGAGTTCAAAACCCAAGAACTAAAGGAATTAACAAGGTGGAAGAAACCTTGGTAATGTATTGGTGCATTTACTATTAAATAAAAAAAGTTTTATTTGAAGGAACTGAGCTAAATCATTCAATAGTGATATAGATGGCACAACAAGTAACAAGTTATCAAGAATATCAAAGTTATTCAGTAATCATAAGAAAGAAATATCCACACAAAAAAAAACAAAAAGATATTATCAAATAGTCCCAAAATGGATATGAGAACTCATAAACACTACTAAAGCAAGAGTTCCAAACCCGAGAACTAATGGAATTAACAAGGTGGAAGAAACTTTGGTAATTTATTAGTGCATTTACTATCAGAGAAATAAAGTTTTCTTTGAAAGAACTGAGTTAAATTCTTCAACAGTGATATAGATGGCACCACAAATAACAAGCTAGCAAGAATATCGAGATTCATCATAATCACAAGAAAGAAATCTACATCAACAAAATAACAAAAAGATATTCTCAAATAGTCTCAAAATGGATAGAAGAACTCATAAAAACTAACAAAACAGAGTTCAAAGCCTGCGAACTAACGGAATTATCGAGGTGGAAGAAACCTTAGGAATTTATTGGTGCATTTACTATTAGAGAAATAAAGTTTTATTTGAAGTAATAGAGATAAATCCTTCAACAATGATATAGATGGAAAATCAAGTAACAAACTAGGAAAAATATCAAGGTTAATTAATAGTCACAAGAAAGAAATCTCCACCAACAAAATAACAAAAATATATTCTAAAATAATTGTAAAATGGATAGAAGAACTCGTAAACACTACCAAAACACGAGTTTAAAACCTGAGAACTAATGGAATTACCAAGGTGGGTGCATTCACTATCAACAAAATAAAGTTTTATTTAAAGGAACTATGCTAAATCTTTCAATAGTGATATAGATGGCACAACAAGTTAGCAAGAATATCAAGGTTAATCAATAATCATAAGAAAGAAATCTCCACCAACAAAATAACCAAAAGATACTCTCGAATAGTCTCAAAATGGATAAAAGAACTCATGAACATTACCAAAGCAAGAGTTCAAAATCCAAGAACTAATGGAATTAATGAGGTGGCAGAAACCTTGGTAATGTAATGGTGCATTTACTATCGGAGTAATGAAGTTTTATTTAAAGGAACTGAGCTAAATCTTTCAACAGTGATATAGATAGCACAACAAGTAAAAAGCTAGCAAGAATATCAAGGCTAATCAGTAATCACAAGAAAGAAATTTCTATAAAAAAAAATAACAAAAGTATATTCTCAAATAGTCCCAAAATGGATAAAAGAACTCATAAACACTACTAAAACACAAGTTCAAAACCTGAGAACTAATGGAATTAACATGGTGGAAGAAACCTTAGTAATGTATTAGATCATTTACTATCAGAGAAATAAAGTTTTATTTAAAGGAATTGAGCTAAATCCTTTAACAGTGATATAGATGGCTCAAGTAACAAGTTATTAGGAATATCAAGGTTATTCAATAATCATAAGAAAGAAATCTCTACCAACAAAATAACAAAAAGATATTCTCAAATGGTCCCAAAATAGATATAAGAACTCATAAACACTACCAAAGCAAGACTTCCAAACCTAAGAACTAACAGATTTAACAAGGTGGAAGAAACCTTGGCAATTTATTGGTGCATTTACTATTAAAGAAATAAAGTTTTCTTTGAAGAAATTAAGCTAAGTCCTTCAACAATGATATAGATGGCACCACAAATAACAAGCTAGTAGGAATATCGAGGTTAATTATAATCATTAGAAAGAAATCTCAACCAACAAAATAACAAAAAGATATTCTCAAATAGTCCCAAAATGGATAGAAGAACTCATAAATACTACTAAAACAGAGTTTAAAACCAGAGAACTAATGGAATTAACAAGGTGAAAGAAAACTTGGTAATGTATTGGTGCATTTACTATCAAAGAAATAAAGTCTTATTTGCATGAATTGTGTTAAATCCTTCAATACTAATATAGATGGAACAACAAGTAATAAGTTAGCAAGAATATCAAGGTTAATCAATAATCACAAGCAAGAAATCTCCATCAACAAAATAACCAAAAGATAGTCTCAAATAGTCCCAAAATGGATAGAAGAAATCATGAACACTACCAAAGCAAGAGTTCAAAACCTGAGAACTAATGAATTAACGAGGTGGAAGAAACCTTGGTAATGTATTGCTGCATTTATTAACAGAGAAATAAGGTTTTATTTAAAGGAACTATGCTAAATACTTCAATAGTGATATAGATGGCACAACAAGTAACAAATTAGCAAGAATATCAAGGTTAATCAATAATCACAAGTAAGAAATCTCTACCAATAAAATAACCAAAAGATACTCTCAAATAGTCTTAAAATATATAGAAGAACTCATGAACACTACCAAAGCAAGAGTTCAAAACCTAAGAACTATTGGAATTAATGAGGTGGAAGAAACCTTGGTAATGTATTGCTACATTTACTGAAATAAGGTTTTATTTGAAGGAACTGTTAAATCCTTCAATAATGATATAGATGGCACAACAAGTAACAAGCTAATATCAAGGTTAATCAATAATCACAAGCAAGAAATCTCCATCAACAAAATAACAAAAAGATATTCTCAAATGGTCCCAAAATGGATATAAGAACTCATAAACACTACCAAAGCAAGACTTCCAAACTTGAGAACTAATGGAGTTAACAAGGTAGAAGAAACCATTATAATTTATTGGTCCATTTACTATTAGAGAAATAAAGTTTTTTTCAATGTAATTGAGCTAAATCCTTCAATAGTGATATGGATGACACCACAAATAACAAGCTACTAAGAATATCGAGGTTAATCATAATTACAAGAAAGAAATCTCCACTAACAAAATAACAAAAAGATATTCTCAAATAGTCCTAAGATGGATAGAAAAACTCATAATCACTTCCAAAACACGAGTTCAAAAGCTAAGAACTAATAAAATTAACAAGGTGGAAGAAACATTGATAATTTATTGATGCATTTACTATTAGAGAAATAAAGTTTTATTTGAAAGAATTGAGCTAAATCCTTTAACAGTGATATAGATGGCATAACAAGTAACAAGTTAGCAAAAATATTAAGGTTAATCAATAATCACAAGCAAGAAAATCTCTACCAACAAAATAACAAAAAGATACTCTCAAATAGTCCCAAAATGGATAGAAGAACTCATGACCGCTGCTGAAGCAATAATTCAAAACCTAAGAACTAATGGAATTAACGAGGTGGAATAAACCTTGGTAATGTATTGGTGCATTTACAATCATAGAAATAATGTTTTATTTGAAGGAATTATGCTAAATCCTTCAACAGTGCTATAGATAGCACAAAAAGTAATAAGCCGTCAAGAATATTAAGGTTAATCAATAATCACATGTAAAAAATCTCCACCAACAAAATAACATATAAATATTCTCAAATAATCCCATAGAAGAACTCAAACATTACTATAACACGAGTTCAAAGCTCAAGAACTAATGGAATTAACAAGTTGTAGGAAACCTTAATATTTTACTGGTGCATTTACTATAAGAGAAATATTTTATTCGAAGGAATTGAGTTAAATCCTTCAACAGTGATATAGATAGTATAACAAATAACAAGTCATCAAAAATATTACAGTTAATCAGTAATCAAAAGTAAGAAATCTCCACTAATAAAATAACAAAAGAGAGAAAAAAAGAAGAAGAATATGTACCACCTTCCATCAGCAAAATCAAATCTTATTGCCTTTAGTGGGACTAGTTGAAGACTCTTGATGCATTTCGGGTAGAAGCACTGCATCGAAATTTCTCAACTCTCAAGAGTGCCATAATACTAGAAAGGAAATTCTTAGGGGACAAAATACAAATAAAAGCCATGCTCACTCAAATCCTTTTTTTTTTTTTTTTTGGTTATGAAACAAAGTTTCTTTCATACCCACAAAGGAAAACGGCGCAAGGCCGTACAACTAAAGGACTTGATGTTCACAAATCATACATAGGAGAATAGAGTTACTCTTGAAGGGAAATACGAAAGATCACAAGGTAACACACCTCTTAACTAAGCGCTAAACTATTTTACAAGAAGATTAACTATATATTTACTAGATTTTTACAAATTAAGATTGTAATAAAATCTCGAAAGTCTTTGAAGAGGCAACACACCTTCTTATTTTCTTTGAGATTAATGTCTTTAAAACTCCCCGACATGATATTTCATCATTATTATAGATTTGGAAAATAGTTGTCAATCTCTAGTAATATTAACTAAGATAGCCGAAATACCTCTTTATAAAAGAAGACTTTCATATAGGAAGAGAAAAACTTATATACAAAAAGAAAAATCTTTCATAAAAGAAGCAGAAAAGATGAACTAAATTGGTAGAAGAGAAAATGAGAGGGAAGGTACATTGTAAGCCTAACAAAAGGCTTTTGAAATGCTTATTCCTTTGTACTCAACTATTTTTTCACAAACAAAAAGAAAAAATCATGTGTTATAATTCATTTTTTTTTTTAGATTTAGATTTCAAAATATTTTAATATTTTAGATTTTGAATTTAATTTTTATAGCAATCTATCTTTTTTTGTTTTTTCATTCTACTTGAATTGCATTTCTTATAATCCATACCTTTTGATATGAAATCTAACATTCACACAGTTACTTAATAGACTATATGTGAAATACCTGCATTAATCATTATTTTTGTTGATGTCCATTTGATAGAAGAATGATTTTATAGTTAATGTGTCGAAAATAAGAGAAATTATATAAAAAGATATGAAAAAAAAAGAAGTTTTAACACATTTTATTATTATTATAGTGTAGCAAAAAATTTGTGAAAGTAGTAAAATGTAATGTTTTAAGAATGAATTAATATATCTTTTAAATTATGATACATCAACTTAATAGTTGATGATACAACTTAATATTTAAAGTATTATGTTAATACGTCCGTCAAAATTAATGACATAAGTTAATTTTTATAAATTTTAAAAACTAAAAAATATATTATATTTAACAAATTAAAAAATTAGACTTTCTTTTTTTAGTATAGTTAAAAAAATTGATATTTAGTAAAATGACAAAAATATCCTCGAGGCTCTCCACCGAGATATAATGTGTACGTTATAATATACATACAATTTAGGGTGTAGATTAAATCTTTACGATGGGATCACGGTATAGATCTAATCTATACCCTCCATTATATATACCTATAGTGTACAAAACAAGATTTCTCTGCTGTATTTCTTTGCGGTCTCTTCAGATTGCAAGCTACCATTCACCATAATAGCGAAAATAGCCAGCCAAAATTCTATCGACCATCTGATTCTTCGTACTCTTCTTCTCCTTCTCCTTCTCCTTCTCTTTCGTCGCCGTATCTCTATCTCTCTCTTATCTCATCTCATCAGTTATCAGTAACGCAGGCAGATAAAGCAGTGACGGAGCAGTAGCATTCAATAATCCCCATATCTGAACCATCAATGCCAGCACAGAAGCGGTCTTTAGCGGAGACGCTGGACGATGGGGAGACTTCACAACTCTTCCTCCACCGCCATGCTAAGCAATCTCACCGCGACCGGCAGCTCAAACCTGATGAACAGCGAGAGGAGGAGGACAACGAGCAGAGAGAAGAGCTGGAGGAACAAGGAGAAAGTGGAGACGATGAGGCCAAGGAAAAGGCGGAGGGTTACATATCTGCCTTTTGCTTCTTTATTCTCTTGCTTCTTGATTATATGTTTTTTCACTGCCGAATGGGTTTTTGTCGACTGGGCAGCGGTTTGCCTTCGTTATTCTTTGACTTTTGAAGTTTTTGCTTTCCTTGTCAGATTCTGAAGAACAGTCATATTGTGGCTCTGAAGAAAAACCCGAGTATAGTCTCTCTCTATCTAACATACAGTACTCAAAAGCACTGCTTACTTTTGCTCTTTTTTTTTTTCTTCCAATATCCACGTTTTGATTGTATGTCTCTGTTTCCGGGTAGAGGCTAGGCGTAAAATTTGCAGTTTCTTCGCTTCTTCCGTTGAATTTGAATGCTTTTGTAATTCTGTTCATGTTATTGATGGATTTTCTACACTGTTGAAGGGGCTGCTAACAGTTCGTATTGGGATGTATGTATATTCTGAATCTCCCTGATTTGATTCGTAATCGATCGTTTGCATGTTTGCATTTTAGTCTCAAATATGCTCTAAACTTAGTCTTTACATAATCAAAGAAAGTGTTTTTTTTTTTTTGGCTCAGATTTTGTTTTCCCAGTCAAAAGTACAAGTCCTGTGTTCTATTTATTTTGCGTAGCGTTTAGATTAAACAACATTCAGTACCAAAGATCTCATTCATGTGATGGTGGATGTGATGTTTCTTTAGTTTGTAAAAAGCTACAGTTACAAGCTATATTGACAGGTACACTAAGTTTCATTGATGTTTGTGGCCAAAGTTTGAAACCAACTTATTTGAAGGTTGAATAGTGCCTATTTTCCTATTAATCTTTTGACATGGTAGCAATTGTCAGTACCTACTAAGTAAAGTTTCTTTCTCTTGTCAACTTAGACAATTTAGGTGACCCAGGAGCGTAATGTCCATTTTTCTGGTATCTACTTGTGCATTGAACTACTAAATAGCTGCTGAATTTTCTAATCCTTCAACTATCAAAGGAGTCAAGATTTTTGTAAAAATAAGGGATAATTAACTTTATTATCACTTGGCACATTAAAATTGTTCTCTCCACCAAGGTTCAATAGCTTTTGGTTGGATATAACTTTTGAAGTGCTGACATCAAGTTTTTGTTCGTTTCTTTTGCAGATTTGTATTTGTTGAACTCCTAGAAGTTCGCAAAGATGTTCAATGTCCAATTTGCCTTGGTATGTTTTTGTTTGACCTTTTTTTATGACATTATTGGGCACTTAAACTCTGTGTGTGTGTGTATATATATATATATATTATTTGGTGCAGTAATCAAAATGTACTCACAGCTGTAGGTTAGGAGACTATTCTTGCCACAAGTCAATTTCATGTGTCATTGCCCTTGTGCACTCGTTTTGGAACTTAAATCATACTTTATCGATTAATGATGTATAATGGATATCATTTTATTCTTCTTCTCTTACCTTGAGTGTTAAATTGTCAATTAGAATCATGTGGACGCAGCTAAATTGTTGGGTTATGTTCTTTGCATATACTTTAAAAAGAAATAAAAATTTGGAACTCCTACCATCCTTCCTTCCTTCTTCTTCTTAGGGGAAAGTGCTTTGACTTTTCTTACTATGACATACTGATGGAACCCAAGTAACTTGGGAAACCTTCTCTCGAAAGCTAGCTATTGAAGGGGAAGAACCAAGCTACTTAAGTATCCCGTTGAACATTTCATTATACTTGATGTGGGACTTGGGGTAGCCCATACTACTTTAAGGACATCTTATACTATCTCCATCCCCATCATAGCACTGCCCCTAAAGAGTCGACATCTCGGTGGTTGCACTTTGCGACGCTTCACTTGACGTTACTTCACTCCAATGCAGTCAGCCCCTTTGTCAATCAAAACCCTCTGCATGTAGTCCCCTCTGTGTCATTAGCAAACCAGGCTCTGATACCAAATGATAAAACCCAAGTAACTTGGAGAACCCTCTCTCAAAAGTTAGCTATTGAAGAGGAAGAACCAAGCCATTTAAGTACCTCATTGAGCATCCCATTCTACTCGATGTGGGACTTAGGGAGCACATACTACCTTAGGAACATTCCATACTATTCCCATCCCCATCACATATTAATATAGTTAAGTTTGTAAATGATAAGTAACCCTGTCCACAGCCAAACCCCTCAAAAAAGAAGAAAAAACAAAAAAAAGACGAAGGAAAATAGTTTAGGTTAATATTATGTAAAAGAATTTTCTGCATTCTGAATTCCTCATATTCCTATTTATGTATTTGTAATTTTATTTTTCAGATTCAATTATGCAAAGGGCCATTATATGATGTTGGCATTCAAATTGAGTTACTCTTGAAATAGTTAATAGGGTATTCTCTAAAACATCTTCGGTCCATAATTTGATAGCTTTAGAAGAAGGAATCTTGATGTTGAAACCAATGAGATGTTAAATCCATTAAGTTCCCGAAAAGGAAGAAAGAATCCTGATGATGTTGAAAATGTTAACGCATTCTCACTAGTCTTGGTTTTTATTGTTCAACCACACTCTCAAAACATTATGGAGCTACTTTCTAGAGTGATAATTCCTGTGTTCTCGAAACCTCCTTTTCTGAGAAGAAAAAGTCTCTAGTGTAATCTAAGCATGATTCTGGAAACTCCGATACCAAGAGATGTACGCATTATCTACTGGTGTAACTGATGTTCAGTCAGTTAATACTAATTGCAAGAGTCTTGAAGCAAGAAATTCTTACTTTATTGCGTAAAACATATAAAATGATGATTATCCTTATAACTCTAGTGAACCTAGAGCTCTTAGTTGTGCTTAGATCAATCTTTAGGTAATTAGATCTATAACCTGCTAATTAAGTATTATTTTCAAAAGGTGCAATACAGATTATCTCAATATTTTGACTGAAAAGATCAGAAATTAGGAACTGGTGCCTATGAACAGGGGATTCTAATTTGTTTACTGTATGTAATTGAAATCTATTGCCTTTGGCAACGAATTGTGATTTTAACTGGTGGTTCTGGATTTCATCATGAAGGGGGGTTTTTCAATCCCCAGCTCATTTTATGCTCATATTCTGGCAAACATATCCTGTTTGGTAAAAGATATAACCATGCATTTTTGGTGCTTGAACAGGAATTATTAAGAAAACACGAACTGTTATGGAATGCTTGCACCGGTTTTGCAGGGAATGCATTGACAAGTCAATGCGGCTAGGGTAGGTCAAATAAATCCTTACTTGGCTTCTCTCTATTTTGTATGTTACTGATAATTGTAATCTTGGTCCTTTTCTTGCCTCAGTTTTTCAGAAAATGTTATAGTGCCTGTATGCAGCCAGATTAATCATTTATGTGCTATCCCAGGAATAATGAATGCCCTGCTTGCCGCACACACTGTGCCAGTCGTCGATCTCTAAGAGATGATCCCAACTATGATGCTCTAATTGCAGCTTTATATCCAGATATTGAGAAGTATGAGGAAGAGGTATAAGTCTACACTACATGTATACAACTTCATACTTTTACATAAAAATAAAGCTTTTCCCAGAATTTGAATAGTAATATCTCTCATTGTCTCATTGCAGGAGCTTGAATTTTGTGAAGAGGAGAAGACCCGCAATAAGCAGGTGATTAACTCTTGGTTATACATAAAACTGCCTTTGTGACGGAAATTATTCTTGACATAAACATAGGTAGAACCCCCTCCCCCACCCCTTTTAAATTTTTGTAATGTTGTGTGGTTTCAAGCATGCCAACTCCTCACACCTATCTTATCACATATATATTTGATTGCTTCTCAGGTTCATTGTTATTCACCTAAAATTCTGGTAAACTGTTTCTGGTTGGTAGCATTCTCTGGTTATCAAATCTAGCTTACTAAATTGTATTTTTATTCCTGGCATATTGTTTAATAGTTTATTGACTTGGTAGATTCAGGCTTCAATAGCAAAGGTAGTTCAGAGGCAAACTGAA
This sequence comes from Senna siamea, assembly GCA_031216115.1. NCBI lineage: Eukaryota > Viridiplantae > Streptophyta > Magnoliopsida > Fabales > Fabaceae > Senna > Senna siamea. The sequence goes on from CM062356.1 coordinate 21,706,194, forward strand.
GCAATGGCAAAGAAACGTAAAGATACACCAGGTGCATCTGGGACAAGATCACAGCGCAATCAATGGAGTACTCATTCTAGGAGACAAAACCAAGATATTGAAGAATCTGGAGATAATGAGGAGGAAAATGATAATAATGGAGAAAAAGACTTATCTTCCTCTGATGAACGATGTATGGAACCCAGGCAGAGAAGGCAAAAGAGACAGGCCAGGCATCGCCCCTCTCAGCCTTTCTCATCAAAGGCAAGCCCAGATGGTGGGTGTATAGAAAGTGATATGGATATAAGGAGAGAAAATGAAGGATTTTTTTCGAGGCAGGTGTCAAAGCCTCGTAAATTTACTTGGGGAAGAGGCGGTTCAAGGAGCCACACACGACATGGCAGCTGTAGCAATAGCAAGAATTCCCGTAGCAGTCACTTGTCTAAGTTGGTTGATTATCTCCGAAGCTTAGATGAAAACACTGATGAGGTATAGATTGTTATTATCCCTTCTTAATCCATGGATGAGAACATGGCTTTATAATTTTTCTTCTTTTCCTGTTTCAGTTCAATGCAATAAATAGATGCTATATTCTTCTTTGCAGATAGATGTCCATCTGATGCTTGTTTCTTTGGACAAAGAGAGTACACCAAGTTTGCAGCAGCCACACCTTTGCTGCCGACCTACCTTGGCTGTCAGACACCTTTGCGAGGTGAGATTTCTCTTTGATCTAGTTTTTCTGGCACTGGTAATGTATGTCTGACTTGGCTGCTCTGATCTGAATATTGCCCCCAATTTATTAGTTCTAATAGTGAAACATCAGCATTTTGGATCACATTATGCTTTCTTAAACATTAATACTATCGCAAATATTTTGACGTTGCTTGTTGGACATCTTTACCATCTTAAGTTGAGAAGCAGATAGCAAAAGAATGGTTTCTTGATGCTTAATTTATTTCCCAGTGCACTTATTGATGAAGGTGTTTTGATGATGTTCTTTTGTTGAAGAGCTGATGCTCATTTTCATTCCTTATGATGCTTTTCTAATACTTTTTATATATCGTCTGCCCTAGTATGTTGCTCATCAGACACCTTTGCCAGCTGAAGAAGTTCAGATATTGGCAGTTAAGGGATGCTGCAGCAAGAATTGTGATAAGTCAGCTGATGAGACCGTGATGTATGATGAGCTAACGACCCTGATTTTGGATCCATGCAAAGATGAACTGGAAATTTTGCAAGGCCATGAAACCTTGGCAGGGCTTAAATCCAAATGCATATCTAAAAGAGAACATTTGGTGAGTATTAATAATGAGAATCCTTTTCCCAAGTTTTAATGGTGGTTCAAGTGGTGACAAAATTCTATCTTTTCTGCTGTTTCAGATTCTAGCATACAGGCAGAAGGAGACAATATAGTTATTCTTAGATATAGTTTTGATATACTTCTATATTTCGTTCTCAACAATGTAGAACTAGTGTACTAAATTAGATAATACTAGTGATAAGACTTACAAGTAACATTGAATAATGCTCTTTATTTCTGATGAAACTCCACCTAAAAGGTGCTAAAAAACCACAGCTATAGGTTGTCCACTCAGAAAATAGACACAGCAGTAGCAAAAAAACAGAAATAAGAAAACAGTAGAAAATGAATGCAGCACTCGCAGAAAATAATCTAAAGAACAAATCTAGCATTTGAGAGGCTAGCACTCCCAAATTTCCTTCAGTATTTTTTCTTGCCCCTTTGCTACTCCTCTTTCACTCTTTGTAAGTCTCTCTATTTTAGATTCAACAAACCCTCCCACTAAAAGAGTAACATCTGTCTGCCTTCCTAACCTTGCTCAAAGCCATTATATAACAACCTTCACATATCCTTTCTCCTCTACTTTCCTTTGTAACCCTTCTAGAACAAGCCTTGAATATTGGAGTCCATAGCATTAGAAGTTGTGACCAGTTGCTTCTTTTCAAAAGACTATGTTCTTGTTTCACCAAAAAGCCCAACAAGCACCTCCCAAATACGCCTTATCCTCAAGGTGAATACAAGAATGCTACCTTATCCTCAAGGTGAATATAAGAATGTTACCATTAGGTAATCTCCGAAGCTTCTCAATTGCTTCCAAATTCTAATAGCTCCTTCCTCTTAATGGAAACTTTTTTGGCTTTTGCTAGCTTTCTATGCAGTCCAAAAATGTTACCAAAAGGTAAATGAAATAGCTTATTCTTGCTTCCATGATTTGCACTAAATTTCTCAAGATAATAAGTATCAAACCCCAACTCCTTTCTTCGTGCTTTACTTGATTTGTCTCCATCATCTTCACTAGCAAAAATGAATGGATCCAAGAATATGCATAACAGAGAAATTTGATGACAAAGAATAATGATCTTGAATGTCAAGGAAAAACACAGAAGATAGACAATGAGAAAGTTGTTGTGTGTTTAAACAAGGCCATAAAGGTTTTGAAACACATCCATTCTCCGTTGGAGAATGCTCCTTTGTATCTTTGCTCAGCCTACACACCTTAGCCTTTTCCAAAATTAGGGTTTTCTCCTCTTCATGGGCCAAGCTTATTAACTTCAATTGGATTGTGGGTTTGGAAGTAGACCTTCCTACAACTGTTTTAGGCTTCTTCCCCACTTAATTCCCTCAACTCAATTCAAGATTTAATTCTTATTTTTTCCTTTGACCTTATCTTTCTCTTTTTTTGTCAACAACAGCGAACGATTGCTGTTCCAATTGCATTTCCTAGGCGTCTCGTCACCATGGCAACCATATTCCAACTCGTTTCTAGTTATTTCGACGTTAGGTGAGTAAAAGATAACTTTTGGAGGGCTTGACACTGGATGAATTCTTCTTCTCTTCCAATTTATGATTTGCCTCCATGGAAGATAATTGGTTTTATTTCTTCTTTTGTCCCAAATAGAGTTGATGCATTCTTCAACTCCATTCTCTCCTCTTCCTCTCTTTGTTAATGAAAATTCTTCAATTGACTCTAATTAATTAGAAGACCATTTAATATGCTCATTCTCTATTTTCCCCATCTCCTTCTCTTTCTTGAATCTAATTATAGCATCTCATAGTTCTCTCCTCTTCTCCTTTACCCCTGCCTCTCTCTCTCTCCAAATAGTCCATTCTCTTCTCCAATTCAACCATGTTTAGTCTTGGTCTTTCTTGGATCGTCATCCTCCTTCATCCCTGCCATCTCTCTCCCCAAATAATCCATCCTCTTCTTCAAGTCAGCCATGTTTAGTCTTGATTTTTCTTGGATCATCATCGCTCTCTTACCAATTTGATAAGACCCACAAGTAACATTGAATATTGCTCTTTATTTTTTATGACACTCTACACAAAACGGTGCTACAAAACCTTAGCTATAGGCTACCCACTCAGAGAAGAGTGACACTCAGTAATAGAAATAAAACTGAAAATAAGAAAACAACACAAAATGAATGCAACTCACAAAATATAAGAGAAAGAACAAATCTAGCATTTGAAAGGTTAGCATTTTCTACCTTGCCCAAAACCATTAACAACCTACCCATATCCTTCCTCCCCCTCTACTTTCCTTCCTAAACTCCATCAACTAGTCTATGAGCAACTTAGCTCTTGGAGAATAACATATTAATAAAAGGATTTGAATTGTTAAGGAAACATTAATGATGATATTATAGACTACAATGGACATAAATGAATACAGATACAACCAACTTCGCTTTTGGAAAGATTTACATATATAGATGATACAAACATTAATTGATATTTGATGTAACTAGCATCTACGCAAGGGGAAACACTTATTACACAGAACCAGGTTCAGGAGTCCTTGAACACTGATCACATGTTAAGACAGCAATCCAGTCATCTCATACTGGCCGCAGGACTGACGATTACAGTGCCATTGAACATCTTCCGTCTATCTTTTCTATGTAGCACGCGCAAATTTGGTGACTTTGGCCTTGTTGTTTCCTTAGCAGACCTATTAGATTATGCAAAATGGGGTCCAGCGTTTATTTACAATAGTAAAAACAAGTATGAATGTAAAAAAACAAAAAAACAAGTCAATCTGTGAAGGAAATGCATACTTTTGGGGACAAAAGCGTTGGCAAAAATTAGGAACTGGTCTGGCATGGGGAACCATTGTCCTCCTCAATTGTTTCAATGCCTTCTCTTCCTCTATCTGCACGATCATCATTATATTCAGGATCATGCTTAAATCACTATCATTATCATATGGGTAATTGAGAAAATGCCACATCAACCGAAAAGGAAAAATGCCAAACCATTCTTTCTGCCTCGGACTCCTCTCTGTACCGCTTGAATATCATTTCTTTCTCTTTTATCTGTGTAAACATAAGCTTTTTTAATTACTGTAAACACCATGATCTAACATTATGTTTTCGCGCGTGATTACCTTTCCATTGAACTGTGCTCTGTCTACAGAGCGATTATCTACATGTAGGTTGAACCCCTGAACTTGTGTTAGTGGTTTGCGATTCTTCTCTGGAAGTGGGATGGGATCACTGCACGCAATAACATCCCATAAAATTTAGGAAAACAAAAAATCCACTTTTATTTCTTGATGCTAGAAAAATATTTAACATTGTTGCTTACTCTTTCAGGATTGGCTGTGCCTTAAAAATTCTCATTTTGGCCGCTTCCCTCTCCATTCTTTGTATTTCTTCCATTGTCCTCTGCATTTCCTCCTCGTGTCTCACTAAACTTTGCAATTGAAATGGTTCTGGTTTTGTACATTGCTTGAATTCTGGTTTGTGGGGGATCTGCAAGTGTCAGTAGTTTTAATTATTTTCATCATTAATAACTTGAGATAAATGTGCCACTATTAACAAACTTCTGTACCATTGGATAGTCAGTAGTGTAAGGGTATGGCTTAGCCTTGGGAACCCTGGCTCTTTCGTCTTCCAATTGTTTCTGCAAAAGTTCAATGAAAAGTCTCTTCTCTTTCTCAGCGCCTCTTTCCTGACAAGTGAGAAAGAGTAGTAATATTAGCTGAACGAACCAATCACAGCATTTCATTAATACTTCAGCAGTGAGAAAACAACAATTAACCTGTGTGTGGAGATAAAATGGATTTGGGGTAGTTTTTCTTGGAATAAAATTGTTGTTATGCACAGGTTCGGACTTCAAAGAAAGCTGCAAAACCAGGAAATGAATGATGATGACAGCACATACAGTATTCTTTTATATTCTAGAATTAACTAGAGGTTTAGGACCAGACAGTACAATGTCGGTTTAGATTACCTTGTTAAACAAATCAGCTACCGCAACAGGTGGTGGAATCCTCTCATTTGTGGCAAAATGAAATTCTTGAGGTTGGGTAACATGTTTCTTGGCATGGCAGAATATTATTCCTAAATCCCCCTTACTTTCAAAAATCTTTAAAAAGAAAAAGTAACGTTTTGTTAGTTAAAAGATTAGATGAGATTCTTGAGGCAAGTAAACATCTCAGTTGGCTGATTTACCTTCTTATTAAGAGGCCTTGCCTTAAATTTAGGGATCTTTTCAAGCTCCTCCTGCTCTACTTCTAATGAGCTTTTCACCTTGGATGGGCGGGCCCTTAATGATGTTTGGAGTACTGGTGTTTTAGGTTCTGTAAGATGAGGCTTCCATGGATTCCCCTGCTGAAAGAAAAGAAACAAAGTGAATGACTTGCAGATCAAAGTAGTTCTGGGGAACTACGATGATGTTGCCCTAGAATTACCTTCTGAGACAATTCTGTTGAAGCAGTTGAAGATGAATCAGCATTTTGATGGGTCCTAGCCATTGTTTCTAGATGAAATTCCTGAAGATAATGAAAATTGTAAATAAATCCAGCTTCAAATTTCATAATTTCTTTTATATTAAGCATCTCTTCTACTGTGTATTTTACCTTAAATGCTCGTGGCTGTGGTGTACTTCTTGGCACTGGAGGCAATGCTGGTGCTTGCAAAATCTGTAATGAATAAAACACAAATTCAAGTACACAAAGGCCAGCAATCTGGTAAAAGAGCACATAGAATATAGGAGTACCTTTTTATTCAATGGCCGAGCTTTGAATTTTGGCATTTTAACCATCATTTCTTCCTCTAGCTCGGCAGTACTCTTCACTCTCACTGAGCGAACCCGCTGAGCTGTCTCAAATTCAGGTTCTATGGGCTGTGTCAATTTAAGTTTTGATTTCCTCTGGATCATGGAAGTAGCATCACCCTAAATGAGGCAACAAACAATGAAGAGAGAGCTGGGAAAAATAGATAAGAGAAAGAGATGAATCCATGTACTTACATAAGAAACAGTACTACTAACATTTGGGAATGACAAGTCTCTGGTACTTGATTGGAATTTTTTCATCATTTCTGCCATTGACACAAATGGTACCGATGCTGGCATTGATGTTTCACGAACATAAACCTTTAAGTGGATCAGTGGCTTAAATATAAGGATTTTGTAAACAAGTTAGAAACAAATGGACTTTGATATCCAATTGAACAATAAACAAACCTTTCTGTTCTCTTTGTGAGTTTTACTACAATTTGAAGAAGTGACATTGCTGGTGGTTAAACCCAGTTTTGATTTGTGATGCAAACTTTGGGTTTTGACTTGAAGAATCTAGGGAAGTTTAAAAAAAACAAAAAGATGAGATTCAGTTGAGACAAAATGCAAATAAAAGCTTCTTTTAAACAGTGGACGGAAGCAGTCACAATCACCTGTCTAGTTTTTCCTCCTTCCAATTTTTGCCTCTTAATAGCTTGATTCTCTTGGGCTAAGTGGGTAGTCCCGGCAGTGATCTTCGTTGCCGATGGATTCTTGACTATGATGTTTATCTTTTTAGCTGTCTGTTGCTTCTTAGAATCTGTGTCTGTGGCTCTTTTCTGCAATGCCTTAGGTAAATTGGGTGCGCAAGCATCTTGTCCCACTTCATCGAATGCGTCTCCATACAACACCTTTAAGCATATGCCCTCTTCTTTACAGTCATTGTCACTTCTTTCCACATTAGCAGAAAGCTGAAAGAAGGATGAATGATTTTAGAGAAGATAATAAACCAGAAAACAAGTAGTAATGTAACACAAAAGTTATAGCACCGATTACCTCATAAAAAGCAGATTTACCGTGTTCTTCTTCAGCTTCACTGCAAGGTTCATGTTCCTCTGTTTTGGCAGTCATGCGGTGTGTTTGAATATTGATTTCGAAGGTATCATTATCAGTTTTTGAAGCAGAAGATGCTGACTTCTAGTAAATCAAAAGAAAATCAGTAAAGTTAAAGTAATCAAATTGTCTATATTATGAAAATTAGGTGACACTACCTTCTGCGTTTCATCTGCTTCATCAAAATCACACAAACTCGCTCCAGTAAAAGGTCTACCTGCCTTGATTCTAGGCATGAATGCTGCAACAATTTAAAAACCACAAAAAAAAAATCAACCAGTGATTGTGATTTATTACTGACACAACATGAAAAAATAGGCAGTTCGATTGCTGAAAACCTTACATCTTACTCTTGAAAGAAGCTGCCAGACACTACACGAGAATAACTCCAGACACCTAATTGAATTGTCTATGGGTAAAATAAACTGACTTCTCTACAAAATCATGTACTGAGATCCCAAGCCTAATCAGAACAAAAAATTCACTTTATGCAAATGCCATAGAACCATACGAAATTATAAGATCAAGCCTTCATAGCTACCTAGAAGATTTTAAATTTAAAACAAGGCCAGCCTAGCCACCTAACCTACAACAGACCAGATTTAAGCTCTCTTGCTTACTACAAATTAAGTTTTCCATTATGTCCCCGTCAAGTTAAACACTTAACACCAGGATGAAAAATATAATTATCAGTCACAATTCTATTTCTTTAATCCGTCATAGAGTAGACGCAATTCTGATAATTATTATAACCTAACGAATAAAATATTTCTTTTGCCATTGGAAGGTTTTGGAATGGGGCAAGTTCCATTTATTGTTTAGAGATTCCAAGGGTAAACCACTATTCCTGGATAAAAGGTGATTCTACATTGTATGCGCAAGAAATTACTGGACCCGGATCACTAGTTTCAATCAAGAAATATCTATTTCTCATTTCTTTTCAACCAATTCCCTCACTATCAACTAGAGACTGCCAAAACTACCCGGGAAAATCAGCGAAAGAAGAAATCACAACGTCAACCCCATCTCTGCAAATCCTATCAATTCAAGAAATATAAAGAACAATAAAGAAGAAACAATCGCGAGAAAAAAAAAAAAGTGAAAATTTCTAACAGAAACACCAAAAACCTTCCCTGCAACAAGAATACCCGCTCATTGAAGATATCAAGCGATTTGATTTCATATACGAGAGAAAATTTTCAAAGAAGAAGAAGCGTACGAGAAGGAGCGTAGAAGATGGCGGTGTCGAACCAGAGCTCGGCCCTGAGTGTGTCCTCCTCGGACTCGTCTCTCATGAAATCGAAGAACCGAGGAGCCGAAAACTCGTAGGACTCATCAATCATGTTCGCGGTGCCAGTACCAGTGCCACCGCCACCGCCGGATTCCTCCGCCACCGCCATTGTCAGTATCAGTGCAGCCTCTAACAGAGGATTATGTATGTATTCACTTGGGATCAAAGAATGTACGTGGTCTTTGAAGAAGATGGAAGAAACTGTGGTTATGAAAGATATGAGAGAGCGATAGAAGTTTAATGCTAAGATCTTCAACGGTCGAAAATTTAAATTGTAGTGAGAATGTAGGTGTTGGTCCAAGTGTAGTTCCAACGGCTTCTTCTCACCCCAAAACGACGTCTTCAAAGGCTGTCGTTTTCTTTTATCTTCGGGGCTACGGAGCCAATGGGAACAGGACATGTATTGATAAATTGAAAGATATATCTTTTAACAACTAAATTGATAATAAAATAAGACATGTGAGATTAAATCCTTAATTACTATTCTCTTTTTTTGAAGAGAAATTTTGTATAGTTAGAGAATTTTATTATAATTAAATATAATATCTTATATTTTATTATTAAATTTTTAATAATAATAAAATATGTGATTTTGTAAAAAAAATCTAATTATAGTGTAGTTGTTAAAAAAAAGTTTACTTAATTGTGATTTATAATTAAAAAACTAAATAATAAAATAATAAAATTTGCATGCGAGTTTTTTTGTCTCTTCAAGCAAATGGGAAAATATACGTTTTAAGTTCTTAATAATGTACATATAAGCATTCTGTTTTCAAATATTTGAGGAATATATCTGTTAAAGGCTACAAAATATATCTCATTCACGTGCATATATGTGTTACATAATTAGTACTGAAGGTGGTTGAAGTCTTGTTTGAATCAGTTCTACATTTGTGTGCTACTTGTTATGACCCCTAAACATAGTTTATTATGATGAGTTGAGTATTTACAAATTTCTTTGCAGACTAATTAAAAGAAAAAATAAAACTGATTATCTCCAATTCACTCAAAAAGAAAATTAAGGAGAGAATCTAATTAATAAAGGAACATTAAATAGCCGCGTTATCTTAAACTCTCAAACCTTATCTTACATGAGAGATAGTTCATTGCCGAAGAATCTGTCAAATTATGGGAATAAAACATGAAGTCTTTTGTTTGAACACAAAAGGTTGTTGCTAATGCTAAGAAAAGATAAATAGTTCATATATAAGAGAAAATTCTAAATTTTCAATGCGTGACATAATTAGCAAAATCAAGGGGTGGCAGATTTTTTTTCTTGCCGAAAAACGTTTTCTTTTTCTGGTCGGTTTTAGAATTACTCACGAAGCCGTCCAATGCAGAGTCACAAAACTGTAGAATTGGTGGCTAGTAATGCATAGCAATATGAGTGGGCTTTTACATTTGGAGTCTTATCCAAGGACAAGGGAAAAATAGTGTGGTCGTGTTTAGATTCACAATATCAATGAAAATTGTTGTCAGATTTAAATTTCTCACATCTTATATAAATTAGTTAAGTAGATAAATTTAAAAAAATATAACTTCAAAAATAATTAACATAATTTATTTTTTTATAATTATTAAATCTAACTGTATGCATATTTTTTTTATTAAATTTTTAATACCTGACAGATTCATATTTAATCGAGCTTATAAAATTATCAACTCAATATTAATATCAGAAGTTGTCACTTTGTTCTTCATCGTTAATATTATGGGAACCCAAAATAAACTTTTCAATTCAATTCTGCCTGCTAATTAAGCAGAACGAAATCAGCGATGCTCTTACAAATCCACAAATAAAAGCCAAATCATATCTATTTACGAGCATATTTGATACATAATTTAATTATTTTCCAGTACAAATTATATAATTTAACTTCACGTGTAAATTTTCTGCCATCTTACGAAATTGAAGTGCTTTTGTTGACATCTCCGTCTCAGAAACAAATAATAAATGCTTTGTTCTTCTTAATAACGCTTTCTATTACTTTTGAAACAATTTTCCGATTTTTCTGAGTGTCTATCGGTCCTCAAAATGTTACTTATCACTCCTCAGGCTTTTATTGTGCATAGTGTGTGTGCGCGCTTGTGTGTGTGTACATTCATGACTCACCATAAAAGATTGTGATAATTGGATTGGGTAAAGTAGGCTTAAAAAACTGGTAGTTAATATTTGTGTGGCTGTTATTACGTAAGCTTAGTTTGGTGTCCGTGATAGCAAATACTAATAAAGTATTAAAACGAAGTGTGAGAAGATGACATTATAAAATGCTTTAAAGTATAAAACTGGCTAAATATGAAACAAGCATGTAATATAAAATGCATGATCCAACTAATCTAGCTAGCTACCTAATCATTCAAAAAAGGTGTTCTTTCTTTTTCTGTCTTAAACTGATCCTTTTGATCAATTCTTACCAGGTGGCTTCTAATGAGTGATTCAAGCCTTCAACAACTCCACCTTCTACCAAGTCATGCATGATCATACAACCCCCTTTCATTAAAAATTGCATTTTGATTTTTAAAAAATACAAATATATTCTCCTCTTCAACCTTTTCCTCAATTTTCAATAGTCACCTTATAAGCTCTAAGAGATGTTAATTTTTAGATAAATGAGAGTGTGCCATGTTAGAAATGACAAGGTTCTGTTCTGCATGTGTTATCTTTTTCAACAAATAAGAAAAAAATTAATGAAAGATAGCTTAAAGGAAATATTTTTCAATTTCTGTACTTAATGGGTTTTAGTAAACAACTCAAATCAATTTCTTTTCTATTTTTTTCTCCTACTGGGCAATTATAATAACTATTGCTCAGTAAAGAATAAATAATAAAAGTTTTCTTCGTTTTAATGGAAAAATTTTCCATGGACACAAATGGGACCGAAGAACAAGTGGGAAAGGAGAAGAAGCCAAAGCCATAAATGATGTCGAGAAAAAATTTTAGGTGCAGATAGTGTTATCTTATATGTACATTGACTGATAGAATTTAACAATTTATTTTATGTTATATATATGGGCCCTTTTAAAATAAAATAAATTTGATTGATAATGAATAAATGAGGTGATACAATTTTATTGTTGACACTATTTATTCAAAATTTTATTGAGTTTTAATTATTTTAATTTAAGTTAATTAAAATTTTATGATAACAATAAAGATCTCTCAATAAAAAATTTTTATATATAAAATTTAAATATAAGATTTTATTTAAAAAATAAAATAACTATCATTTTAAAAAATTACTAATTCATAATAAAAAATAATTTATCCACTTAAAACTTAATAATGACACAAATAAGTAATTAATTAAAATAGTAAATATTTTATTTTTTAAAAATAAAATCTTGAGTTTAAATTTTATATATAAAAAAATTTTATTTTTATTATAAGACATTCGCTAACATAAATTAAATTAATCAGTTCAATAAATTTTTAAATATAAATAATTTCTCAAAAAAACTTAACAATGTGAAAGAAAAATAAAAAGAGAGAGAGAAGAAGACTAATCACAGAAAAGTCATCCCCGACAACGTGTTCTTTTCAAACAACGCGGTCTATTTTATCTATATAACGTTAAAGTTACGGGCAAGTCACGTGGTTCAAAGTCAAAACCTCCCTTATTTATACACCTGTCTTCTCTCTCTCTCTCTCTCTAGACTCTCCCATTCCTCTCTCTCCACATAGTTTTCTATTCTAAGTTCTAACGATAAAAACAACATGACTGGCAGAGAAATCCTGCACAAGATGAAGGTAAGTAGTAGCTGCAGAATACACAATTTTCTTATGCAAATTCATATCACATGCCTCTCTCTTTTAATTCTTCTTTCATTTGAGTTCGTATAGTAGGATATATAGTAGTGGACTTTGTTCTTGGCTGTTTTTTGCAATTGCAATTTCTTACAATATTCCGGAGTTCTTTTGAGGTTACGGATTTCTTTTCGAGTAAGTGATGCAACTTATTTTCAGTCCTTCAACTAGTTTGCTGAACAGTAGTCGAATTCAGAGTCTGAGTCTGATCTTTCAGTTCTTATGGCTCTGTATTCAAATAGTAATTTTCTTTCAGTTTTTCCCATTTTTTTTCTTTCCTTGGAAAACATAAACGGGGATTTTTATGTGCATTGTATCAGATAAGAAGTGTACTTAATCGCATCTACACTGGTGATTGCAGAAACAGTATGATGAATATGGTCAAGCACTTGTGCTAAAGTGAAGAAATTAAGCGTTGACCTTCCATTTTCAATGAGCAAATATATCATTAACATTTGTTAGATTTCATTCTTGTTCAAAAACATGAAATGACAGTGAACAATTTAATAATATAATTTTCTTTTTAATATAAAAAGTTGAAGAGCTTATATTCCAAATCAAAGGAGGCAGAGATTGATATTAATCTTGTGTGTAGGCGAAAGCAGGGTTTGGGACATCAGCACCTGACACAGGGAAAGGAAAAAGCAAAATGTCAAAGAATATCAATCATGGCTTTCACTTAATGAAGGGAAAATCAGGGCATGCTATGGAAGATTATTTAGTTTCAGAATTTAAGCACGATAAGGACAAAGAGTTGGGATTGTTTGCTATATTTGATGGCCATTTAGGTCAAGATGTTGCAAGCTATTTGCAGAACAACCTTTTTTACAACATCTTGAGCCAGGTAACTGTTAGATTACCTCAATTTTTCTACACCATCATGGAAATGGTTCTTTGGTAACTCTTAGGGTTTGTTTGTTAAACCTTTCTTTTTGTTTCATTCTCTTCAGTTCAAATATGCTTCATTGTTAATGCAATTTTCTCTTCGCTGCAAGCAGCCTGATTTCTGGAATGATACAAAAGAGGCAGTAAGGAGAGCTTACCTTACAACAGATAAGAAAATTCTGGATCAAGCACTTGTTTTAGGACGAGGAGGATCAACTGCAGTAACTGCAATACTTATTAATGGTCAGAAGCTTGTGGTAGCAAATGTTGGCGACTCTCGTGCTGTAATTTGCAAGAATGGAAATGCCAAGCAACTGTCGGTTGATCATGAACCAAGCAAGGAAAAAAGAGAGATTGAAAGCCGTGGCGGTTTTGTGTCAAACATTCCAGGTAGCCTCCTTTTTAAATTTTGTAAAATTGAGTTTTATCAAATGTAGAAATTTGTGTAATCGGGTTGGGTCTAGCGACTAGTCTTTCACATCGTGATAAACATGATATGAATTTCTATTCACATTTAGTGTATGATAATAGAATTGGCCAAAAAATGTAGGAATTTGTACATTTACACGGGTTAACAAAGTATGTGACTATCTGAAATGTTGTGTATTCTGATCTATACATGCATGCTGGTTTTCAAATTGATTTCATTAGAAACAATAAACAAAAGTTAATAAAGCAGGACACAAGCCTCCAGAGTAATTCTGAATTTCTTTTTCATGCAGGAGATGTCCCTCGCGTAGATGGACAGCTAGCAGTAGCAAGGGCTTTTGGTGATAAGAGCTTGAAGATGCATCTTAGTTCAGAACCTGATGTGGTTGTAGAGGAGGTAGATGAAGACACAGAATTCCTTATTTTAGCAAGTGATGGAATATGGAAGGTTGGCTTTCTTTCTAACCATTTTCTATTTTTCCAATTCATATTGCATTTTCTACTTTTGTTAAGTAGCTGAGTTCACTTTAGTCTCAGAAAATTTCTCCTGTGTGTTGACAGGTTGTGTCAAACCAAGAAGCAGTGGACTCCATTAGACAAATAAAGGATGCTCAGGCTGCAGCAAAGCACTTGATAGATAAGGCTATTTCCAGGAAGAGTAAGGATGACATATCCTGCATTGTCGTGAAGTTCCAATGATATATTCAGAAAAATCCCAGAAATCTTTTCCAAATTGGTACAGCCGATGATCTGCGTATATCAGATGAGCATGCATGTTCCATCTTTTAAGCTGAATAGGAACCCACGAGAATTGATTTGTGTGTATAAGTGATCAAATATGCTTTTACTTTTTCCTCAAGATTCTTTAATCCCTATATCTAAATGACTAGTTTGGAATTTATTATTCATCTGTATTGGGTACCCCTGCTTAAAAATGAACGTTCTGTTAGATCTGAGTTTGTGTGTTTGAAATCTGGAAATAGTAAATACTTAAAACAATGCATTCAGTTTAGGATATCCAAAAGCTTTCAATATTCATTCATTGTGATGTCTCCTTCCATGCCTTATGATATGACATTTTAAATTACATAAGAAAATTTTAGATATTATCACGCCACAATGTCTATGTTTGTGTTGTCTCCATAAACCTTGAATCTGCACTCTGAAAACAAATCAGAATTTGTTTGGTAAATCAATAAAAGTTTATTTTGGACCTTGAAATATTTAATATTTTTGTAAGTTATTTTTGTTAATTTAATTTTTTAAAGATAAAATAACATTTAATATTACTCTTTTATTTAAAATTTATCTACATGTTAACGTTTTACTTAACGAAACGTTAATTGAATTTTTTTTTAATATAAGATGATAGATAATCTATATCATGTTAAAAAAATTATTGTATGCAATTAACCAAAAATATTTTTAATATCTAAATTAATTATAATTATTAAATAATTGTCAAATATACAATTAGTTAAAAATTTATATATGAAATTAAAAAATTTTGATTTATTTATATATTTTATCTTATGTAAATTAATCTGTAATATATAAGACAATTATATTATCAATTAAATTATATTTTATATTTTGTTAAATAAAAAATTATTAATAAAATTTTTAAAAAATAATATTAAAAATATTTTTATTTTAAAAAAATTAAATTAATAAAAATAATCAAATTAAAAATTATCATTCCTATAAAAAATCAAACTCATCGTATCTATAATATAAATTATAGTATACAAGCCATCAATATAAATAGTGGATTGTCTACTACGTGGATAAACAAAAAAAAAAAAAATTGAATACAGAGGAGTAAGCAGGCAGTGATTATAAATTGAACATGTGTCTTGGATGGTCCTCAATTATGTTTAATGAATTATTAATTTCTTGGGAAAGAAAGTAAAGTGAAAGTTTTCAAAGAAAGCAGTGGTCCTAAAGGTTTGTTCCAGGATATTTGGATTTTGTAAATTCCAACTGTCCATATTCAATTCGTTGTTGAGGGACCTTTTTTTTGGGCTTCACATTTTTGGGTTCTCTGAAATAAATGGGCTTGGACCAAACTCTAAGGCCAGATTAATCTGATACGGCCCACTCAAATTGTGGACACGTGGCTTTACCTTAACAGCCACATCCCTGTCTCGTCCAAACTGAAATAAAGCTTAATCTCTCTGATCAAATGCCAACAGGTGAATCCAACCTGAGAATTCTATCAATAATTAAACATCTCATAATTTTTATATATATTTTTATTTTTAATTTTTATGTAAGTTCTAGATCCAGCCAGTGGATTTGAGCATCAGAACCTTTAATCTTTAGAATTATAAAAAACTTTTCTTTTAACAGTATAATATTATATCTTATACGTTGATGAAACTATAATTTGATAATGTCAATTTTCTTAAATTTTTAAATATATTATAAAATAATAAATTAAATAATAAAAAATTTTATTATTTATTTTTTAAAACTATTTTTTTAAAATTAAATCTGATAATTTATATTAATATTATTTTTATATATTTATATATATGTTATTAATAAAAAAATTTATTTTTTATTTTTAAAAATAAAATTCAAAATATTATTTATTTATTTTATGTTTTTTTAAAACGCATAGTCTATTTTTTGTTGTTATTCAAATCAATTTTTTTTATGGTCTTAAATATTAAAAATAATTTTTAAAAATTACATTCAAACAAATTTTTAACTTACTATTGTGATGCAACTTCTCACTATTTTTAATTTTTTATTCCCTCTATTTTTCTCACATAACATATTTTATTTTATATTTATATATTATATAAAATATAAGTTTAAATACTAATGACCACAAAAATCTAGTTATGATAATATAGATGAAGTTTTTTAATCAAATTTATAATTTTTATTTCAATCTCATTGGATTTTTGAAATATCATGTAATATTTTTATTTTCATTAAGTTTTTTATTAAAATTTACTGTAATAAAATTACATTATTATATATTATTATATCCATTTTACTATCACATCTTGTTTAAGGTTCAACCACTTTCACTGTTTTAGTAGTTGAACCATTATTTTTCCTCACGGGTGTATTAAAATTTGTTATTATTATTATTGTTATTAAATTACCAAAAATATAAAAAAGAAAAAAAAAAGGTAAACTTAAAAAAGAGAATGGAAATAAAACAAACATTAATATTAGGGTTTTGTTGAAGTAAACTAAAAATTGCAATAATGGTGGAGGGTGAATGGTGATGTGATCTAGAATTTTCAGGGTGCCTGAAACGCCAACAAACATAACCAAAAGTAACATCCAAAATTCGCAGAGATATTTAAAGGAGAGAGCTATAACACAATAACACATAAGCATAACTCCTTACTGCTACGAATTCTCACACTGCCACATACCCTCTTTTGCATGCTCATCTCTAATCTTATGCAGCCACGCTTCTCCTTCTCCATCTCCACCCTCCATCCTTGTCACCACCTTCTTTCTCTCTCTTCCTTTCTCTCTCCTTAACCACCCTATATAACTCTCCCCTTCTTTCCCTCCATTTCTGCACTTTCCATTCTCATCGTCATATTCTCCTTTTATTACTTCTCTCGATTTTTGAGACTTTTTCACAAACACTTGGCTTCCCTTGTCATCAACAATGAGCAGCGTCTGTGCTGATCAGCAAAAGTTCCTTCTATTTTCTCCCAAGAAGTCTCTTATTAGAGACATTGACATCCCTCCCAGGAAGCTCCTCACTCGCCGTTCCTCCGTTGTCACCGCCGCCCATGATGGCGGCGCTGATATGTACTCCGACTCGCCCCGCTTCTCATCTTCGGAGGAGGCCTTCCTGCAGAAGTTCCTTCCCCACAACATGGACTCTGATGATGACGATGAAGACGACTCTGATCCCTACTCCTCTGACCACTTCCGCATGTACGAGTTCAAGGTCCGCCGGTGCACCCGCAGCCGCAGCCATGACTGGACCGACTGCCCCTTCGCACACCCCGGCGAGAAGGCCCGACGCCGTGACCCGCGGAGGTACCACTACTCAGGCACCGTGTGCCCTGAGTATCGGCGCGGCTCGTGCAGCCGCGGAGATAGCTGCGAGTTTGCTCACGGCGTGTTTGAGTGCTGGCTTCACCCTGCAAGGTACCGAACCGAGGCTTGTAAAGATGGGAAGAATTGTAAGCGAAAGGTGTGCTTCTTTGCTCACACTCCTCGCCAGCTCAGGATTTTGCCTCTCGATTCTCATTCCCACAATTCTTCTGTGGATCATCATGTTTCTTGCAAGAACAACACCACCAAATTCTTGAACCCCGCATCTCCGGGATCCAACAATAATTGCTGTTTGTTTTGTCATCATTGCGCTGCTGCTAGTGCTGGTGTTGTTTCGTCTCCAACCTCCACGCTATTTGGGATGTCCCATATGTCCCCACCACTCTCGCCGTCGTCTTCCCCTGTCTCGCCGCCTCTTTCTCCGGTGAAACGCCGGTCAGCTGCGACGCCGATTTCTAGATATTGTGACAGATTTTCAGGATGTGAGACATCTAGTGGGTTGATTAATCATAGGGCGGTAAGCTATAAAGATGTGCTCACTGAGTTGATGAGCTCCTTGGAGGGCCTGAATTTCATTGAACCTAATTCTTCACCTGTTTCTGCTGCAAAACCCCCAAATCTGCCTTGGCTTGATGTTTCTTTAATTAACTGTGAAGATCATCAACAACAGCAGCAGCAACAGCAGTTCAATATTCTTTCACCCACCACTTCTTTCAACTATGAAGATCATCATCATCATCATAATCAGCAGCAGCAGTTCATTCTTTCACCATCTGCTCATACGCCAACTACCTCCTCTGTTTCTGGAAGCTTCTCCCTTGGGAAATTATATTCAAGCAGCAAAATCTACGGCAATGAAAGCAAGGTCATTCCCAGTAGTGATAATGGGTCATCCTGCTCAGCCCCAGATCTCGGATGGGTCAACGAGCTGCTGATGTAGAAGACTTGGAAACTGATGATGATGATGATGACGATGAAGTGTAAATACAGTCAAGCAATATCCCTGGCTTCTTATTGTTATTGTTATTACTCTTATTGTTTTAAGTTCATTGCTTTCTGAATTTGTTGTTAAGTTTGTGACTATTCCTGTAATTTAATTTTACGCATTTAATTTGGATCTTGTTTGTGTAAAGCGAAGCTGATTCAGCATGGAGAGTAAAATGAGCCATGTTCCTTTTCTTTTTTTTACTTTTTTTGGATTTTGCTTTATCTTTATCCTCTTGCTTGCGTTATTACGTGTTAAACCTAACCTAATGAAAGCCTATATCCATGGTTTGCGAAGTCATGCTTGAGATATTTTGTCATTCTGTTAGTCTTTGCTAGTAAGGCAAATCTTTACACATGGCAAGCATGCAATATTTATCGTGGCTTCATTGAGTCAGTATATATCATATTACTGTTATCTGAGGCATAATATTATATATACAATTCCACACAAATCAATTAATTTGACTATAAAGATGGAAGATTTCCCAAGTAATGGATAATATAAATATATTTAATATAAGTATGGGTTGGGCTGTGGAGGCAAATAATAAATAAAAGAAAATGACAAGGTCGACGCGTAAGTAATGAATATATATAATTTATTTATTTATATATTACTACAAATAATTAGCATTAATTTGCATATCATCTATCATTTGAAGAAAAAAGACCTTTGTGGGTCATTATCATTTATTGAGTCACATATTACACAAACTGATCTGTACGACGACGAAGAGGAAAAGTTATCTAGCACGTCTTGATGTGATATTGCTCTTTCACCTAACATGTTCGTTCTTTCCCGAAATTGATATTGAAAGTAGGTACTGTCAAGTAAGAATTGCCCAAAAATGTCACATTAACGAACAGAATATATATAATTATCACTCATCTTGCGCGACCTCACCTCAATTGATTGAATTGAACTAAAACGTACAAGTTGGTAATGGATAATTAATAATGTTAAATTAGTCGTTATTATTTGGAATAATAATGGCTGTACTTTTAATGACATCAATGAAAAAACTTCCCAATCTTCAATGGTATTCAGCCACATTAATAAGATTACTGAGAACCTTATAAGGAATAAGTTAATTAGATAGAGTTCAAAATATTCATGGCGAAAACAAAGGAATAGATAGTGTAACTACTTACATATATATTTACACATTAATTTTCCCCAACAATAAATTAACAAAAAATTAAAGAACCATATATATATATATATAATTAAAAAGAGGATAATTGATATGTTATTGCAGGAACGTTGTGTACGAGACAGTATTTGCTTATAAGATGGACATGGTCATGCGGGGACCTTGCATGTACCAGACATTATTATCTACCTAACGTAATTAGTTTCTTTGGTTCCCCTTCAAGCTTGGATCATCTAAGTTGGGTTTTGATCATCATTCAAATCTAGTAGTATTTGTTAACGATCATTAATATTAGTCACAAATAATGAATATTAGGATTCGTATGCTATCGTACGTGTTTTCTAACAAATTACACCGTCAATAACAAATAGACATGTGTAAATAGAAATTAGGTTTTCAGAAAGGTAAAAAAAAAAAAAGGTTCTGCTTTCAAAACTCTTTTTTAAGGCCTAACCTTAGACCGAATAGAAAAATTCAAGTCCAACCCTAGGCCGAAGCAAACTTTCATTTTTCAAACTTTTTTATTTTGTTTCGATCAAGTTTGGTTTAATGGAAATATATATCTTAGATCCAAGCTGACGAGAATGGAGAAGGGAAAGAAATTTACAAATATTTTTCAAATAAACAAGAAAAATTAATCTTTCTTTCCATTTCCTTCCCTTTTTTCTTGAATTCATTCCCTTTCCTCCTCCTCCTTTTCAAACACAGTCTTGACTCACTTGATAGTAATGCTGGTTGACTAACAAGGCCATGGTAAATTGATAAAGAATGTTGAAGTTTGAAAAAAGAATGAAAATTACAAAACAAAGGTAATCTTAGGGAGACAATAACATTTTACAGGGACGTCATATGTAATAAAAAGTAGAAGTAGAGGTTGAGAGGATTGTTAAAGTGACGAAATTTAAGATGGTGAATCTGAGAATAGGTTGTTTGAGGGTAGATCCAAAATGAGTAGGGCTACAAAATACAGATACGTGTAACTATCCATTACCGTTTAAAGAAGAACATTGAATCCTACAGCAAAATGGGCTAATGCCTAATGGTACCATTCCTTGATAGCATAAGATTTGTTTCCTAGGAGGCGAACGTATATGAAATACAGCTAGAGTCGTGGGGCCTACCTAACCCATAAGGGCGTGTTTGGAATAACTCTTTTGGTGGGGTAATTGGGTTAGGTAGCATTTGCCATAAACGTCCCACAAAATGGTGTGGGATGGGGGAGCATCCCATGCTAAAACGACCCATGCTAGGGCTTTGAGGTCCCCTATCTGCCCTCATCTTTGGGCTGTGTCAATTTGATTTTATTACTCTATTCTTAAAAAATTTAAATTTTATTAATAAGATTTTTGTGAAGTAATTTTATTATTATTATTATTATTATTATTATTATTATGTGACCAATTGAATGTTTTACTCATATTCAATAGTTAATAATGATTCAAACAAAATTGTCATTAATAAAATATACATTTAATCAATAAATTATTAGTTGAGATAGTAACAGTCTCACTTTTATAAAGAATAAAATATAAGTTTAAATTTTGAGAAATGTTACTAAGAGAGTTTTAACTTAATGTTTTTGGCCTAATAAAAATTAATCTTATGTAATTTGACAATACCTTGAATTTTTTAAAAAAATTATACATGTAAAAATATTCATCTAATTGTTAAAAATTCCACATCTACTTACAAATAGTAGCCCATTATAATCTGAGGGAAATGATGAAAATTTAAATTCTAAATTTGCTACTTTATAAGAACCTAATATTCCCAAATTTGTGTCATATTTCTTGCGAACCTAAATTGTTACCATCACAGCCAAAGAACAAGAAATAAAAGTTAGTGTGTGTGTGTCTCTCTCTATATATAATATTAAAAAAAGTTCATTTTATAGGGGAGATTAAAGAAAGGTGTATATTGTGGGACAAGAAGCCCATACTGTGTATGTATATGTGTATTGCTTGTGATCTTGGCATGTGGAAAAGATTGCCGACACCTGTAAATAGGTACATTTTAGGGTGATGGCTAGGATCTGTTTCTGCATTCAGAAGGATTCTGATAGATTCTCAAGAATTTGCAATTGATTTCTGGAGAAGTTTGGTGCAAAAAATAGCACTTTACTACTTCAGCACTTGTCTTCTCTTGCGTAAGATTGAAACTGAAATGGTCAATTGATGATTTGTATTGTATTGTATATATGCATCTGCAGATTCGTTTCTTCACATCTCTGCACTAATTACCATGTTACGTTCCAGACGCTTCCTGCACACAAGAGCCAAACGCGCATGAATTTTCATATCGTTTTTCTTAAAGTACTGTGTACTATGTATATATATTTATTGTACGAATGTAACAAACTAACGAGCCTGCAAATTTTCTTTTATTGCAAGCCAAATGCATGAGAGGAAAAGGAGGAAGATGTACGTACACTTTTATATATCATAGTCTTTATGACTTCTGATTCTTCTGAATAGTATAGAGCTAGCTAGCCCTATTTGTCGTCTTTTACTCAGGAAACAGTCACTCTAGTATTTAAAAATGACAATTGATTAAGTCTATAACCAGGAAGCCGGAACCAAAAAAATAGTCCAAGCTCTTAATTCTATTTTAAGAAGGTATTAATATTTAATATTTTACAATATTTTAAACATGATTATTTTTAATAAAAAATATTTTAATAAAGTGTTGAATTAATTAACTGAGGGAAGGAGAAAAAATAAAAAAAAATCACAATTGAACACTATGTAAAATTTATATTATAAAGTAAAAATAAATATAAAAAGCAAACAATTTTATTAATGATATGAAAAAATATGTATAAAAATAATATAAAATTCTCAAAATCAATTTCACAAAATGATTTTAAAGAATGAAAAAAAATAGAATTAAAAAAATAAATTTTAGAATCTGTGTTAAGGTTGGCCTTGATGGCCTGATGGGTGTAGTGGTGAAAAAACTTTGGGTACATATGTACCATTTCATTTCTACTTAAAAACATATACATTAGTTAATAAAATTTAGTTAACTTTTTATAATATGATAATTGAATATTATTAATTGATATATAAATAACGTGACATATGGTTTGAGGAGCTTTTGTTCCTCTTCTCACATATTTTTGGGTTTGTTACAAATCAATACAAACATAGCACACCACGGGAAGGATATGATAGGCATAGAGGAAGAACGTCAATTAGTCAAATGTTAATGAACGGATATTTTGCCATTTTTTAACTATTTATGTATGTATTTATTTAAAATATTTGATATTTAAAGTTTAATTATATTTTAAAAAATATTATTTTTAATATCTATATATAAAATTATTTGATATTTAAAATATTTGAAACACTTAAAATATTTAAAATATTTACTCAAAAAAATAATAGATAATAGATACTGAATGCTTTATATTCAAACAATCTATATAATGTCTAATATTTAATATCTATCCAATAAAAAAATTTTAAATATTATACCTGTCTATAAAAAATTATTTTATAATAAAATTTTTTTATATAATTAATTAAAAATAAAAATAAAAATTTTAATATTAATAAAAATATAAAATTTTATTTAATAATATGTATTATTTAGATATCAAATATCGAATATTTTATTTACCTATTTATATTGTACAGATATAAAATATTCAAAATTAATATCTAATAAATAATCATATTTGATTATCTATAACTTATTTAATATTTAATATCTATCAAATATTAAATATTTTTTAAAACGAATATTATCAGTCCATATAACTCATTAACATGCCTGTGTGAGAATGTGAGTGAGAATGTGAGTGTGGAAGTTGCTGTCAGCCAAAGGTTTCACTTTGACGAAGTGCCACCCAATGGAAAGGGGAGATAATAGTAATACAATTGGGGTTTACGTTCTGAAAAATATTCTTATAACATAATTAAATTTTTTTTTTAATAATCATCAATTTTAATTATACTTTTTTTTATTTTTTATTAAAACTTTAATACGTAATGAGTGTGTATATAATTCATAAAGAATAAATATAAAAAATTTAACTTTTTAAAGAGGTCGAGTTTTTATTAATATATATATATTTTAATTTTTATACTAAAAAATCAAATAAAATACAAAAGAAAAATTAGAATGAATGGTGTGAAAGCTCGCTCTATAGCATAGCCCTAATTTATATCAGTTCCTGAGTGAAATTTTTGGGAGTAGACAAGCATTGGTGTCTACAATGTCCAATGGTCCATATATGTGCCGGCTCTTAACTTAACGGGCCGTATTTCCACTCATATTGGCCTTCATGCTTATTATGCATTTATCTTCAAAAGCCCTGTAATACGCCTAACTAAGAGTTGTTTTTGGGATTTACGAACATCAAACGAAGCCACATCATGTCTGTTAAGAAAAACCGAAGCCTCATCATGCTTAGACTGCTGAAACTTGAAAGAATTTGACTTGTACATAATTTTTTATAAAAATTTTTAATTAAAATAAAATATATAATTTTTTTTAAAAGAATCAATCAAAAAAAATATGAATTATATAAATTATATATATTAATTTTTTATTGAATAACTTAATGATAAAAATATAAAATTAATATTTAATTTTTTTTAAACTTGAAATAAAAGGGGAGTCAAAGACATTATTAGGTAGGATAACACTTTAGAGAGTTTAATCATTTTTTATTTTTTATTTTTTTAAAGTAAAAAAGGAAGAAAAATAATGAGATATAAGAGAAAGGAAAATGAGAGGTTCACCTCTAAAGAGGTTGACCTCTCCGTATTGTAGTCTTATAATATATGTTTATTTATGAATCAATAGAGTTTTATTAATTAGTGTTTTTAGAATATTAGTGAATATTTATTTGATTAATTGATAAAATTTTTAATATTAAAAGTTATTATTTTTATTGACTTCCATAAGTTTTAAATCATTAAATATTCTATTAAACAATTAAAAAAATCTTTAACCCAACGCCAGTTAGGAGAACCTTTATCAATAATGCATCTCAATTTTGTTCAGCATAATCAAGGGGGATGTTGCCAGCATGGTGCACCCTCCCTTCTTTCCTTTTCCTTTAATATTTTCTTATTTCATTATATTAGTTTTTCTTCTTTTTTTATAAAAAATTTCCTCTTCTTTTATGAAACTTTTTTTCTTTCTTTTGGAAGTTCTCTTTTTTCCCTTCCTTCATAGAAGTTTATTTTCTATATTGTTTTTATTATCTTAGGTGAAGATATTAGAGATTGACAACTTGTTTCCAGAACTACAACAATAATAAAAGATTCGATTTAATTTGATAGGTAAAAATTTGAAAGATCTAATCCTCAGAATTTAGAAGTTTGTTGATTTTTCATATATTTTTTTCAATTTTTAATTAAATAAGTTGTTATTCTTTTTGTAAGTTTTAGATTTATTTAGAAGTGTATTGCCTTTTAATATTATTATGTAGATATATGTATTATTCTAAAAAAATGAATATTTATTTTATTGATTATTTTTAAGCCTTGCTATTTCTCCCGCATTATATTGCTTTTATTTGATATAAAATAATATTATCTGTTGACAAAAAAAAAATGTAAAAGGACTTACTTCTTTGTTTGATATTCTCTCTATTTCACCTTTTTCAAGGGAAAAACTTAATTAGATAGAATTTTTCTTTTTATATTTTTGTTATTATAAGTCAATGACCATTGACCAGTTGGTGATGATAATCATTGGCATTTTACCGTTGAGGCATCCTAAATTTCAAAAAAGACCCACCCATCTTTTTCCAACGGCTACTAAACCCACAATGTCTGCATTCAAGAACCATGGATGCTCCATCTTGACAACCCATAAATCTTGCCACCACCTTTTGGGAAACTCTTCATGAAACGTTTACCCAGCATTGAATTCGTGATCAAATTACAGGATTTCATTCATTAATGGATTCTCCTACACCTCCTTATCATCATCGTTCCGACCCCAAGTCTCGAACCAAATCCTCCTCTCGCTTGGCTCGCATTGTTGATAAGGCAAGCCAAGAGCCTCTTCGTATTTCTCTCGATCTCGTCTCTTCGCCAAATAAGTCCATTTCACCTTCTGCCTTATCTCTGAGATCTCCTCCTTCTCTTCCCCTCAAAGACTTGCTGCTTCTTTCACCTTCGCCTCTCAGAAGATCCAAGACTCGCCTCACGACGGATCGGCTTGAAATGGCGGAAGAATTCGTGGAACCAGTTGGGTTACATCGGCGATGCAAAAGCCGAGGAGCTCAAATGGGTATGCTGGCGTCGCCGAGGAATTCCCGAAGGTCAAGGAGGCGAGTGGAGCTTGAGGTTCGAGAAGAAAAAGATACGGCATTGGTAGATGAGATTGGAAAGCCAAGAAAGAAAAGGCAGAGTGGGCGATCTAAGAAGGAGAAACTGAGTTTGGTTCCCTTTGTACCAGCTTCAAGTTCATCTCCAAGTATGTCTGACTGATTTTAGATCTATTTTCTTCAGTTTTCAATTAAACTTTTCGGACATAGAAATTAATATGTGCTTGTTTGTTTTCTCTCTTTTTTCTACGTGATTTTGTTGTTCAGAAGCTGAGGAAGAGAATGGAGGTAATCTAGATCGTATTGGACAGCTGATGACTGATTTGATTATGTGGAAAGATGTATCAAAATCAGCACTTTGGTTCGGCTTCGGCTTCCTCTCTTTCATATCTTCTTGCTTTTCTACTGGACTGAACTTCAGGTTTGCAACTTCTCGCTCTGCTTCTCATCTTTCTTTAGTCATATAGAGAAAAGTCTAAGGCATTGTCAAACTCGTTATTTCAGCATTTTCTCGGCTTTATCACAATTAGCACTTCTCTATCTGGGTGTTTCGTTCTTCTCAAACTCAATTTGTCAAAGGTAATCTTACATCTCCTAAAGTCATTCTCCAAACTCCAAACTATATTTGTATTGAATGTATTCTAAATCTTTCAGATTTGCATTTCAGAAACCAGATCAAAAAGAAAAGTGAAGCCAAGCTGAAAGAAGATGACATTTTACGTCTTGCAAAATTGATTCTTCCCGCTTTAAATCTTGCAATTTCAAAGACAAGAGACATTTTCTCAGGGGAGCCATCCATGACCCTGAAAGTAATCCCAATAATCAATCTTTCATTTTTAAGATCATGTCTTAAATTGCTCAATATGTTAAATCAGATGGTTTTTGCTGGATGCAGGTAATTCCCATCCTTCTGCTAGGAGCAGAGTATGGTCACCTTATTACTATTTGGAGGCTGTGCGCACTTGGTGAGAACCTCATGAACTCCATGGCCTTTTTGCACAAAATGAGTCAGCACTATCATCTTTTCTTTTATAAATAAGCTCTGGTAAATATCCTGCTAAATTACTATGCGTATACGGACAGGTTTTTTTGTCAGCTTCAGTATTCCAAAGCTTTATTCTTGCTACTCTGCTCAGATAAATCAGAGAGGTAAAGTCCACCTGCTAACTATAAATAATGTAGATGTGTCAGCATTTTTTAACACTTAATAAAGCAGAAAGATTTTGTTATGCAGCTGAGTGCTTCAAATTGTGGTTGATGGACACATGGAATAGTTGCACTCACAAGAAGAAAGTGGCAGCATCGGTAGTTACAGCCTTCTGGAATCTATCAAGTATAAAGACCCGAATCTTCACAGGTAATCCCGAGTAAGAGATTTGGCTGTAATTTATTACATGAAAATATAATTTACCAAATACACTTCTTCAAATGACTTTTAAATTAAGGTCCAAACCCACATGTCTTATTAAGCATCTGCAGTCCTCAAAAAATGTACAAAATTCAGTCAATTTACTTGGAATTTAAGATCAATAATTACCTCTTCGTACAACTTAACACTGACACATCGATTTGGCAACTGTGTGGAAGTTGGTTCTCATGAAGCAATTTTGTTTTGCAGCATTCATAGTGCTTGTAATATTCAGATATTTTCGGCAACATGTGGTGCAACAAGTAGAAGATGGGGAAGCAGAAGTGAGAGAGAAGGAACAGCAGCAAGCTTTGGTGGTAGCAGAAACAGGTGAAAAGGAACAGCAGCCAGCGTTGGTGATCGCTGAAATAGCAGAAACAGAGGAAAAGGAAAAGGTTCCACACCAGGCATTGGTGGTTCCAGATTGAGGGTGCCAATATTATTATATTAGCACCTTGGCTCGTTTTAGCCATTTGTTGATACTTACCAGTTACCACACCAATAAGTTTTTTGCCGCTATAGATGGGGCATTTCTTAGTAGATGGTGAAAACTGAAAAGATTGAATTGGTTTGGCCTATGTTATATCTGTTCCACAACTATAATCAAGAAGTCAAATTTAGTAGGTCAGATGCAAAAACTGATCCAAGTTGTGCACAAATATTTCCATATCCAAGGAAAAAATCTTTAATCAATCTGAATTTCCAATTTATCAACCTTTAAAGTTAAATAATCTAAGTGATCTTTTATGAGCATGGTAGTTGCATACTTGCATAGAAAAATAGCAAGAGATAACTGGGCATCTAAATTTGAAAAAAAGGCATTCTTTTTTGTTTCCTTTTCCTTTTTCTAAGCAAAGTAATCTTTTGAGTATGGTTGTTGCAGCATTGAAGAATTAAAGAAAGCCGTTCTTTTTTGTTTCTTTTTCCAATTTTACACCAAGCAATGTTAATTAACTAAGATTAAGAATAACTAACTAAAGCATTCGAATTTCATGGGATTACTAAATTTTCAAATATCACAGTATAGAATTTTGGTTCTCCCATCTTTCCTCCAAGTGTTTTCCGTTTGGTCATTTGGTTGAGTTGGGAAAAAAATTATGTTAAATGAACCTTTTACAGTATGCTGGTATCTTCTGAATTCCAGCCTCCATCATTTCTCTCCTCAGATCGGCAGCGTGATCCCATCTTTCCTTCTCAGCTTTAGTGCTTGACAAGAACACATATTGACCACAGTGTTGTGTCAGCCTCCTACCTATTTCTTCCCCAAGCTCAATGGCACGTGAATTTTACAAGCTCCTAAAAGAGCCCTAGAAACAGATGCATCAGGCTGAAAAGGCATATTATTTATAATATCAACCGCTTCCCCTAAATGGCCTGCTCTTCCCAAAAGATCAATCACACACCCATAGTGCTCCATTATTGGTACTAGTCCACAGTGATTTGACATAGATCGAAACAAGTCCAATCCAACAAATCTTCCACGAGCACAGGCTGTAAGAACTGCTACAAAAGTGATACTATTTGGTCTTAGACCTTCAGCCTTCATATCCTCAAAAAAATTCAGAGCTTCCTTCTCTCTACCATTTGAAGCTAGTGAAGAAATCATTGCATTCCACGTGCAGACCCCTCCAGAATCCATTTGATTGAAGACATTCACAGCATAATTCAGACAAATCATCTTCCCATAAAAATCTCAGTGATTTTCCCACAAAAGCTCCTAAGTTGACGTCATTTGTTACAATGTATCCATGTACTTGCTTTGCACAATCAAGAGGTACTTTACCATCTAGATTGGCACAGGAGGAAAGGACACTCACGTACGTAGCCTCATTTGGCTTAACCAAGCAACCCAAGACATCCATGTGAGTCATCATCTTCTCAAAAAATAGAACTGCCTTGCCAAATTTCCCATTTCTGGCAAACCCATATATAATAGTTATCCAGGAAACAACATCCCACTTGGGCATGTGTCGAAAGAGTGACATGGCAGACTCCATATCCCCATTTGTGAAGAAAGCATGCAGCATTGCATTACAGGCAACAATGCATAGAAGAGGAATTTCATCAAACACCTCACATGCATCGGCTAAACAGTTATTTCGCGCATACAGAACAACAAAAGTGGTTTGTACAAATGGATCACTCAGAACGCCACGTTTGATCACTTGGGTGTGAAGGGATCTTCCCAAGGAAGGACAGCAAGAAGCAGCCTTGATGAGGGGAGAAAACGTGTGGCTGTTTGGTGGAACTTGAGTAGCAAGCATATGGGTGACACGATGAAGGGCCTTGTGAGTGAATCCAGCAGTGTGATGGGCTTTGATCAAAGTATTGTAGAAGAGGGTGCTTTTCCATTTTAAATGCGAGGGAGTAATTGGGCTATGAAGGAGGTGACCGCTGGTGATTACAAGAGAATGGACTTGGAGATTAGTTTCTGGTTCTGATGAAGCGTTGTAGAAGTTGCAGCAAATACTCAGGTGAATGATTCATAGCACTACCAGTGGCTCAGCATTCTGGAAGCATTGATTCTTATTCCTCTTGCATCGGAATGGAGGTGTCCCAAGCAAACAGTGTTCATCTCATGCAGCTTGGCTCACGCTTAAGCTTAACTCCTCGTATAGATTCAAATTGTTTATATTCCATCCAGCAGGCATTTGGAGATATATAATATTGTTGGTAATAATTAAATTTAAAGGAAAAATTGAAGTTCACTTTTCTTTTTCCTGAAGGCCTTTTTAACAATTTTAATTGATTAAAATGTAGATAATATTTTTGTAAATAATTCTTTTTTATTATAAAAGTTACTTAAATTTTCCAAAATTTCACGATTCCGTCAAGTAATAATTAATTTTTTTATCAAAAATTTTAATAAAAAATAGACATGTCTATCAAAAAAACTTCATCAATCTTTTGTCTTTTTAAAAAATATATCATTCTGTATGAGAGAAAAATTGTATATGATAATTAAAAAATAAATATTATTAACAAATATAATATATATCATTCTATATTTGATTAAAGAAAGAAATTATACCAATTAATAAAGATAATTAAAAAATAAATATTATTAAAAACGACAAATATAAAATTATCTATAGACATAAAAAGTTAATTATATTTTGAATACAATGGTGATATATATATATAGTATTTAAAATATTATAATTATGTATTATTTATTAAACAAAAAGATATGTTAAGTAACAGTTGTTAGTTAGAGTAATAAATTTTATTTTTTTAAATAAAATTTTAAATTTAAATTTTATGTATTCAAAAATATCTGTTAAAAATTTTATTTAAATTATAAGACTTTCGCTATTTGAGCTAGATTAGTCAAAAGGAAAAATGTTATCAATGTTAAAAATGTATTATCCTCCAGTCCAACCAATGCTGGAAATGTCATATATGCCCATATCAGTTTCTCTTCAAAAAGATTCGTCCTCAAATCTAAAATCATATCAAAAGGTCAAATCTAAAATCATATAAAAAAGAGAAAGATCAAAAACATTAAAAGTAACAGACACGTTATACTCACATGAAAGATCAATCTTGAAGGCATTTTCGTTAATCCTCTCAAGCACTTTAAATAGATCATCTCCTTTAGCATCAAGCATTAAAGCTTTAGAAAATTTAGTGTGAGCGATGGGACTGGTTGGACTTGGAGGGATGGAGCTGTAGCATGACGATGCTGAGATGCCAGCAAAGGGGCAAGGCGTGCATTGAAGGATATGCAAGTTAGGGTTCATATATTTTAAACTATATTAATAATATATATATATTATATTTAAAAGTAAATTATTATTTTAGTTCATAAAAATATAACTTATATTAATTTAATCTCTGAATTATAAAAATATTCAATTTATTTTTTAAAGATACATTATATCTTAATTTAATTCTTAAAATTTTAAATTCAGACAAATAAATGTACAATATTTATATATAAAAATTAAATTAAAACATAATATATTTTTTAAAGATTATATTAAATATTTTAAAGATTAAATTAAAATAAGTTACATGTTTTAAAAATTAAAACAATAATTTACTCTATACTTAATTAATATATATTATAAAATATTTGTTTATTTTTATTAATATATATTTTTAATCAATATTTAAATTTTAATTAATATTTAAATTTTATATTTATCTTTTATTATCATTTTTAAAATTTTAAAAAATTATTAAAAAAATTAGAGACGGAGAGACGAAAACTGATTTCGTCTCTAACTCATTCCTAATTAGATACAGAAATTGATTAGAGACGAAAATTTACTTTGTTTCTAGTTCCATTGCAAATTAGTGACGATTTTTTTTCCGTTTCGTCGCTTATTAACAGTTTTCTTGTAATGTGTCCACTCTGTTTCTAGTTCTTCCTAATTTCAATTATTTTGAGTTGTGACCAAAATTTATACAAAGAGTTAAGGTCATTAATTATTTGTATATAAAAATTGATCTTAAATATCTCATATTAGTTATATATTTAATAATTTTAACAAACATAGACATTTAAAATATGCATATTTAAGTTGCTAATGACTAGTAAGCCATTTAAATTTTAAATTTTTTGCATTAAAAAAACTTCATTTAATATATGTGTATAGAAATAATAAGTTATAATACCATATAAGTTTTTTTTTGGAAAAATACTTTTGATAAATTCAATTTTTTTACACATACACATATAACTAAAGTTACCAATAAGTTATTTCTAAAAAAATGTCATATAAACTCATTTAGTAAAATTTAATTTACAAGTATCGGTATAAGTATTTTATCATTGAACCCAAAGTTGTTGTAGATAATATATATTAAAATATTTATTATATATAAATTAATTATAATATAATAAATATATACTAATTATATCTTTTGAGTTTGTTACTTTAATTTAGGGAGAGACACATTGCCGTTTTAAAATTTATAAGTGCGTTTGCTTTTATTGTTTTCTATTTTTATTTTGACTGAAAATAAAAAATATGACTGAAAATATGTTTGGTAAAATTTAACCAAAATTATTTTCTGAAAATATTTTTAAAAATAATCTGAAAACAGGAGAGTCTAAAAAATATTTTTAACATTTTTAAATAATGACCAGGGTTATTTTTATACTTTTTTTTAAAAATAAGTTTTTTAATCATATAAATATTATAGTTTGATAATAATTAAATTGAGAAATTAATAAAAATATTATAGTTATTTAAGCCATTTGACTTAAAAATAAATATAAACAAAATTTTAATTTTACATGACAAACATGTTTTAAAAATTTTAAAAACTTAAAAATAAAAACTAATTTTAAAAAATGAAAATGAAAAATAAAAACTAAAAATGTTTTCACAAACCAAACGCATTAACTTCCAGTCTTTGGTTTTAGATTTTTGATAATTAAACTCTAAAATTATATATTATATAATATAAATCATTAAAAAAAATAAATGATGTGGATAGAAGCTATGAAAGAAAAAGAAAATAAAAAAATAAATTGTTATTTCAAAATATAATAATAATCATTTTATATTATATTTTAAAATTTGAAGTGTACTCTTGTACATATAAACTCTTTAATATAGATTAATCTATCGACATTGATATCATCTCAATGAAAAGAATTTTGAAAAAATAATGTGAAGTACATAAATAATAGTACATTAATTAATTAATAACGCGTCAGAGGCTTAGAGTCATATGTGACCAGGGCTACCGCCGCGGCATCCTTCAGTTGGCGAACATCCTCTGTCGTATGGATTAGCGCCTGGAAGCTTGCAGGCTTTGGGATTTCTGGGGCTGCAGCCTGGAATTGTATTCCTAGACATCGCCCCGTAACTAATGTCTGTTCCCTCCGCAACATTGTTCATCACTGACAGTATCAGAAAACTATAAATCAACAAACTCATAATTTCTTTTGACATTGTGATTAATTAATAAAGATATAATATATATCTTCACGCACATGGCAAATGTCAAATGATAATGCTTTGGATGGAGATGATTCAATTGTTATCGAGGTTTTGTGGGTTATATATACTGGTGTTTTGTTTGTCTATAATAAGCCATGCATGAAAATATCTGTCGTTGCCTTTAATTTCTTCCTTCTCTTTACTCATCGCTGCTAAACATAGAATACTAATTAATGATATGGAATGGACAAATTTCTGGGGCTGATTTTTTTTCTTTAATTTACAAAATTAAGTTCTTCATTTTTTTACAAAATGAGAAAAAATTTTCTTAATTTAGAGAAACTTTTGCTATTTCTCATGTTAATTTTAAAAATTGACATAATTTTTTTTTTTGAAAGATGCGTATATATATTTCATTCAAGCTAGGAAAATTAATTAGAATTGACATAAAAAATTAGTTGTATAGAATAGAGGGACACAAACACTAAGAATTTGACTGAGAGTTTTAAAGAGAGTTGGGAGAGGTAAATATTAATGAAGTGATGTAGAATATAGTGAGTCAAATAAACTACTTCATTGATTAGAAGTTTTACAAAAATAAGAGTGTAAACTATCATCTACTATTTTGATATTATTATATTATTAAAAAAATGAAGTTGTTTGAATTGTAAAAATTTTAATATTACTCCTATAATAAAAGTTTCTTTAAAATTTTAATATAAATTATTTTAATTGACAAAACTCATTTTATATATCTTTTTTACATTTCTTTTAATTTTTACATTTCATATCTCATGTTTTATTACTAATTTATTTTTTATCCATTTTTTATTGATATAACTATTTAATAATTAAGAAATACAAAAAATAGTGATATAAATAGCAAAACAATATTCTATATAAAATAAGGGATAAAAAATGTACATAATAATGTCATAAAAAATTGGTTTAGTGTTTATGGTCAAAATAAAATAAAAAACTATTTTCTTGTTTATTGCATTATTTATACTTTTGTTATATGTTATTTTATTAAGAGAAAATAGAAATAAAGAGTTATAAGAAAATCTAAAATTTGCAAGTTTGTAAATAGGAGTTAGAATAAGGAGTTGTAATTTTGAAATAATTAGAATAAAAAAATAACTAAGTAGAAAATAAAAAAACAAAAGTAAAAAAAGAGAAGGTTAAAAATGAAACTAAAAATGTTAAAAAATCCAAACCATTCCAAACCCCTCAATTTGGACGGGTTTAAAAATTAAGGTGCTGGATGGTTTGGAATGATTTTCACTTCATTGGTCATTTAAACATTCAACAAGGGTTTATAAATTCAAATCACCTCATCTCACTTTACACCACTCTCAAATCATCCTCCCAACTAAGTCCTAAGAGTATGATGTACAAAATTTAGAGTTAAGAAAATATATAGCATATATAAAACTAAAAATTATCTGAGATTGTTTAATAAATTTTTTAAATTTGAAAGAGTAAATTATACAATATTTGTTAAAATTTTTTGTTGTAACAAGAAAGTTTATACTCAATTTTTTTAAATTGAAATGAATGAATTAATATCGTTAAATTAAATTAAGGTGCTCTCTAGTCTCTACACTTTTGCGTTTTTCGCTTTTGTCAGATGATAGAAAAAGTTCTTTTATTTATGATTTGTAATTAGTAGGCTATATATAAACAATGAAAAACTTATTTATAAATTAAACAAATATTGTGAGTTGGAATCTTGCATATAAAAATAGCTACTTCTATTATAAGATTTTAGCCAATTCAAAATTGCCATTCCCCGCAAACCCATTTATAATATTTGATAATAATTAAATTTAAAGGAAAAATTCAAGTTCACTTTTCTTTTTCCTGAATGCCTTTTTAACAATTTTAAATGATTAAAATTTACATAATATTTTTGTACAAATAATTTTTTTAACTATACAAGTTACTTAAAATTTCCAAAATTTCACGATTCCTTCAAATAATTAATTTTATTAATTGATATAATTTCTTTGTTTAATCAAATATAGAATGATATATATCTAATCAAATATCAAATATCATATACAATTTTCCTCTCATACAGAATGATATTTTTAAAAAAAAAAAAAAGACAAAAGATTGATGAAGTTTTGAATACTACGGTGATATATATATATATATATATATAGTATTTAAAATATTATAATTATGTATTATCTATTGAACATAATATGTTAAGTAACAGGTATTATTACTCTTAAACAAGGTTTTGGATTTAAGTTTTATGGTTAAAAAAATTTCTGCTAAAAATTCTATCTCAATTATGAGACCTTTACAATTTGAGTTAGATTAATCAAAATTTAATGTACTTCTAAATATTGGTAGCTTCAACAAAAGAAGAAGTAATATCGGTCGAAATTTTTAATCAGTTCCTCTTATAATCTTTTCCAACACTTTTTTATTGGAAAAAAAAAAAAAGCGGAAATGCTCCAAAGTGATCACGAAAGGGATTAAAACTTGAACGAGTGAATTATAATATATATCATTGATATTAGGGATTAAAGAAGCAAGTATATATATAACATGGGAAGATAGATCTCCAATTAATCCATGGAAGTCTAGAACACAATATAAGAGAGAGCATTATATTACATAATTAATAAAGCACGTGTAGCAAGTGTTGTGATGCCCCATTTTTCAAACGTTTAGAGTTGGAGATAGAGGGTCCATCATCACATCATGCATCACGTCCACTTCAATGTTTGATCTATCGATCGGCATCGGAGAATTGCAGAACAACCTCTGGTGTAGGGATTTGCTACTGGAAGCTTATTACGGACGGTGCTTTTGATCACATTCTCATTATCACCTGTAGCTGTAGCTGTAGCTTTCATCACTGCCTCTTCAACTTTACGACTCTCACTCATACTCATCATTGAGCACAACACGAGTGCACATATCAGCACACCCATTATTTTTCTTGACATTGCCATCATCAGATATATATATTCTTCAAATCGATCTTTTTCTTTGATCCTCCAGCAATGCCAATTTTTAATTAATTAATGTTCTTTTATTGCAGGGAGAATGGAGATCGATCGATGATTCTACTGGGGTTTGTATAGCTATATATATACACGTGTTACGTACGTGTGTCTATAATTGGCCATGCATGCATGCTTGAAATAGCTAGTGTCTCTCTCTACAATCTATATATATGAATGGAAACTCAATCTTCACTGCGAAATATTAGCTAACTAGGTTTTCTATAATTCTATCTATAGGGTATGAATCTATTTTGTTCTCATATTCTGTTTTGCTTTTGTTCATCGTGATCATTTATTTTTAGGTCTATAAGATTTGAATTTTTAGCTACTAAATTTAACTGTTGGAACCTCATGTAGTCTGTTAATTCAATTATTCATATATTATATATTGTTATTTCTGTTTTGTAATGAGATATATATATTCCTTAATTATTAATTACATGAAAAAGGATTTCTCATTCTTACATACTTAATATCAGGGTTTGAACTTTTGTGTGGGAAGAGTGTCTAATATTTGATAGTGCCTTACATATAATTGATTGCATTTAATAGAGATCGAATGCCTATAAAAAGAAAGTCGACATTCTTATTAAGGTTTTAAACTTCAATAGCTATATAAAATAGATGGATTCATTCAGGAACAAATCAATTTTTTCAACTAGTGATAAAACATATATTTTTCTTGAAAGAAATTGGTTATCATTTATGAAATTAATCAACTTAATTTCTCATCGTATTAATGATATAATTATTGAAGTTAAAAAATCTTCTTG
Organism: Senna siamea; assembly: GCA_031216115.1. Classification (NCBI taxonomy): domain Eukaryota; kingdom Viridiplantae; phylum Streptophyta; class Magnoliopsida; order Fabales; family Fabaceae; genus Senna; species Senna siamea. Next base: position 21,743,302 of record CM062356.1, read on the forward strand.
ATAAAATGGTTTTAAAATAAAAATATTAATCAATAACATTTTAAAATTATTGCAATAAGATTAAAGTAAAATATTATTTTTCTACAATATATATATATATACACTTCAAAAACAATGTATAATTTATATAAAATAAAAAAGTAATATAAAACGATTTTATAATAAAAATGGAAATAGAATACTTAAACATATTGTGATAATTGTAGAACTTTTAATACACACACACACACTTGCCAACACTTTCTCAAAATGAAAAATATAGTTGGAAATTAGTTTTAAAATATTTTGATATGATAATTTTATTATTATTTGTATTAATTTTACAGTCATTTAAATGCCTAAATGAAAATACATAAGCCAAAGCTGCAAAGCCTCTAAACTTCATAGTATCATGACTTCAATATAATTGTTTATATCTCTATTATAAATCTTCAATGAAAATCAAAATAACCATACTTCATTTTGTGATTAAAAACTTGATAAACTTAATTTTTAGCTATCAATTCAATACCAATGCGGTTTTCGAGCTGATTAAAACCTACTCTTAAAGAATAGTTTTTTAATTTTAAAAACAAAAAAAAATTGTTTAATTGTTTTTTTCATCTCATCAATTAAGACAAACATCAGTTATCATCAAGTTAATTATAATTATACATGTGCAACTTAATTAAAAGAAAAAAAAATGTAAATATACTATTTTTTAACATTATCTAATTTTGAAGGGAAAAAAAATCATTATTCAATTATCATTTATCAGCTTTTATGATTGAATTTATAACATTATGCTATTCTTTTTTTTTTAACTAGTAGATGACACAATGCATTGCATGTGTTGTTCTTGTGTTTTAATTTATGCATTTTGAGCGAAATTAAATTAATTGATTGGACAAATTTTTGTCAAGGTTTAAAATATCTTAATTTAATTTGTTATAAGGCTTTAAAGATAACCTTTATCAATCTTAAAATTAAGGTAAAGAGTGCAGTCAAATAAATAATAACCACATTCAAGATTAATTAAAATATAAGCAATATGAATTGATATTAATTTACTTTTGATAATGTTTAAAAAGCATGAAGCAAGATTAGCTAACCCAACTATAAATAAATGTCATGTTTGCAAAAAAATTGGGTGATCTAACTATGTCTACAAAATACAATTTATAGCCCAGCTATATATATTAATATTCAACTCTTATTATCCTCCTAATCTTCATTGTATATTATTGTTAAATTAATGCTTCAGCAAACATTTTAATGCTTGTTAAAGTTGAAGGTTTCAAGTTCATATATGCAATTTATTGTTTAACAACAAAAACTTTGGGTTGCAATTGTGGTATTTCTTATGAGTTTGGATTCTATATTATTATATAATAAAAGAGATACAAAAAAATTTGATCACTAATTCATGGCATTTACTGTAAAAAATTATTACAAAAAATAAAAACAGAGAATTTAATATCATTTTCTTATAGCATTTGTCACTTCACAAGAAAAGCAGCATTTAGCGACGGAAATATCTGTCACTAAAACATAATTTCGTCGCTAAAACACAATCAGAGAAGGATTAGCTACGAGTGTAATCCGTCTAATCATGGTGTTGCTATTTATTAGTGACGGAATTTATGGAATGACCACACTCTTGGGAAAAACTCAACTTTTTCTACTTTATGAAGTTAAGATGGGCACTTAGAAATTAGGATAGTAATGGGAGCACAAGAGTTTATAATCCTCCAATATAGAGGTTCTTCTACTATATAAAGAAATACTAAGATTATAAGAATGGTTGTTTTACAAAATTATCTCACATTTTAGTAGTTCACTCAAGCTTAAGGTTTGAGATTTCTCAAATTATCTCACTTTTCTCTAAAGGAGACTCTCTAACTCTCACTTTAGGTAGTAACTTATTTCTCTCCTTGGATTGAATTACATAGGAATGAAGGCTTCCACCCCTATTTATACTACTCCACCTCCACAATGAATAGTGGAGATTAATTACATCCAAGGGTGGAGATTAACTCTCTAAAATTCTTCACACATGTTTCCTTATTCTAGAGATTTTCATGGAGTCTCTACACTCCTCCATTCCCTTCCACATTCTTCCATACTCTTCTGTAAGGTTCCACACATCTCTAGAATAGTCCAGAGGGTTCTACAAGCTTCTAGAGAATTCTACACTTTTCTAGAGTTTTTCATAATGTTTTAAAAAATTCTACATTTCTTTAGAAGGTTCTAAAATTTTCTAGAATCTTCCCAATTTAGGAGGGATGTCCCAACACACACCCATCAGACATGCTTCCATCTTTAACAAATAATGATTAATAGAGATTTTAAAAACACCATCAACTTTGGGTCTCCTGCAGTGGCATCCCACACCTAAAAGAAACAGAAACTGTTAATTTACAAAATGTCCATGATACCAAAAAATAAAAAAGAGATTATAGAAGATCAAAAGTTAATAAAATAATAGAATATTACAACCTCAACAACATCAGGCCTTGAGCAAATTTGATCAAAAGTTAATAAAATAATAAAAGTTCAGCAATCTTCATCCGCCGTTGAAGTTGAACGCAACATAAATCTTTTCGCATTATTATGGAATGGATGGATTTAATAGAAGATGAAATACCAAAAGAACAAAACAAAATCATTACAAATTGCTACACCTTTTTCTTCTTGTTTGAGGTTCCTTTCTCTTTTTGCTTGTTATCATTTTCTTCTGTTGAAATTGTGTTGTCATTCACGTTGGTGTAAATTTTAGACATTGAATGGAGATGCATGGGGAGGCAAGCATTAAATAAAAAATGGTGAAAAACAATTTACTCTTTGACAAATCGTGCATCTATAGCCTTCCCTATAACCGACCATGGCAATTGCATTTGAAAGAAAATCTTTCCAAGATTTTTCAACCACCTCATTTAATGCAAATGAACACTTATTTAAAGGAAAGCCATTTCGCAAGAGTGTTGTAGCAAGGTGGAGTTGCCAATTTGAGTGTGTGCTTGTGTTGAAGCTTGAGTTCCATTTGTGTATTTTGTGTGAAGATTATACACGTTGTGAGAGAAAAATATTGTGAGTGACTTGGGTGTAATTAGAATGTGATTTTTAGTGTTTAGTTAAATCATTTTTATATCTTCATTTATATTTGTTAGTGAAATTTGCTTGTCACCTTTTCTGTAGATATAGGCAAAAAGTCAAATCACGTTAAATATTTTATTTATTATTTCTCATCTTTTATACTTCACTTAAATTTTATTATTATCAATCAAATCACCTATGGGCCTATTCTGCATTTTTTTTAACAAACTGGTATCAGAGCCCTATTACATATTTAGTGGATTTGATCACCAGTTGCCTATTACATATTTAGTGGATTTGATCGAGATGATTACAGTGAAATTTGAAATTGAGAAATTTGATGCAAACATGAGTTTCTCCATTTGGCAAGTTCGAATGATGGGTGCACTAACCTAGAATGACCTAAAGAAGGCTTTGTCTGGGAAAGAAGAGAAGCCCTCAACGATGTCTCACAACAATTAAAGTGATTTGGATGAAAAAGCCCTCACTTCCATTTAGTTATACTTGTCTAACGATATCCTGCAAGAGCTGATTTCAGAGAAAAATGCCGCAGGGTTGTGGAACAAATTGGAGGAGTTATACTCAACAAAGTCTTTAGCGAATCGATTAATCTTGAAATAGAGACTATATACACTCCGCATGGCTGAAGGAACAGCCATTAAATCACATATCAGTGAGTTCTATTCTATTATCACTTATTTGAGCAAACTCGATGTCCAAATTAGTTGTGAAGATCAGGCTATGTTGTTACTATGTTCACTAATGCCCTCGCACAAGACATTTAGGGAGACCATTCTTTATGGTCGTAAAACCATTGACATTAAAGATTTCAAATCTTCCTTGATTAGCAAAGACAAGCTGGATAATGAGTTCAACACTTGCATTTGTGAAGATCAAGGATCAGGTCTGTTTGCGAGAAGGAGGACCCACAATAGGGATTCAAATATTAATACCAAGCACCAGGGAAGATTAGAGTCCCATCTTAAAGACAAGACTTGTAATTATTGTCACAAAAAAGGGAAATATTGAATCAGAATGTTGGAAACTAAAGAAGCAAGATGGTGATGATCGAGATCAAAAGGAGATTGTTGGTGGTTGATGATAGATCTAAACCCAAAAACAAGTGGATTCTAGATTATGGGTGCTCTTACCACTTATGTCCTAATTCCATCTGTCTTAGGTGAAGTTATCTTGATGAGAAATAATATACCATGCAAGATTGTTGGAAAGGGTACCATTTGCATTAAGATACATAATGGAATCATTAGAACACTATTCGATGTCAGGCATGTTCCTGATTTGAAGAAAAAAGTCATTTCTTTGGACGTTTTAGACGCTAAAGCTTTAGATCTACTATTAAAGGTGGAGTTTTAAATATCTCTAATAAGGATGCTCTTCTTTTTATGAGAGGAAATAAGGTTGGAAATTTGTTTACTTTGAAAGGTTCAACCGTTATAGGTTTTGTTATAGTCAATTCCTCTGTGAAAATCTAACAGTGATTAGTTAGTGGCATATGCAACTTGGGCATATGACTATGGAAGATTGGTAGCTTTGGAAAATGAGATTCATTGAATGGTATGACTTTTTTTTTTTTTTTTAAAGATCATATATTGAGTACTGTATTATAGAAAATAGAAGTGTGTTAACTTCTTTGTGGCAGTACATACTCTTGACTATTCGTTGAAGTTTTTTGGACTCTTGTGAATTTTTAAAAATATTAGTGATTTCGAGAATATTTATCACCAATTACTTACTGATGTTTTACCATTAGGATGAAAGGCTACATTATGGCCTATATTTGTGTTAATGAGGAAAAATATATTACTATGAACAAAAGCTATTTAAGAGACCGTTTAGTTAGTCTAGTTTAAATTAAGAAATGACTGTTATACATTGTGATATTCAAAGTGTTACGTATCACGAGAAAATTAAGAAATTAATTATCAGTTATAATTTATCAACTAATGAAGCTTCTAGCAATTGCCAAGTTCAAACATTGTTTGAACTTGATTGGTGTTTCCAACAACTTAGTTTGATTATTCAAGTACTTTCGAAAAGGTGTTGAAGCCTAACAAAATTCAAGCCAAGGTGGAGATTTGTTGAAATTGTGCCTTGAATTTCGCCATTCACGTAGGTGTAAATTTTAGACATTTAACGGAGATGTATCGGAGACAAGCATTGAACGTAAGATGGTGAAAAACAATTTACCCTTTGACAAATCAAGCATCTATAGCCTTCCCTCTAACCGACCACGGAAATTGCATTTGAAAGAAAATCTTTCCAAGATTTTTCAACCACCTCATTTAATTCAAATGAACACTTATTTAAAGGAAAGTCAAACTTGAACACAAGACACACTCAATTCATATTTGTAGTGGAATTTGCTCCCACATTAAATATTTTGTCTATTATTTCTCATCTTTTATACTTCATTTAGATTTTATTATTACTGATCAATTCGCCTTTGGAACTATTCCACATTTTTCCTAACATCTTCCTCTTCAGAATTTGAGTCAGCCTTCTTAGTAGTAGCAGCATTTTCTGCTGACTCATCCTTCTTATCATTATCCTAGATGAATACAAACACCCAATTTAACAAATAACAAGCAAAGAAGACAATGATAATTTAACAGTGGTGAAACAATTCATTACTGGTTCTACTGAAACTAAATTTCTCAAAGATTTTTCTAAATTCTTCATCCAAGCCTTCATCTAACTCTGCCTTCTCAGGGACATACTCAATCTCCACTTTTTCAACAACCTATATAAAAATAATAGTAATATTCACATGTCAATATAAAGTTTTGTTGATGGCATCATATTTCCACTAAAACAATGGAATTTAGATCTGGCACAAGATCATCCTTGATTTCCAAGATAATTTCCCAGAGGACAAAACACTCAATAATAGAGCACAATAGAACAACTACAAAAATGGGCTACACTTATGAATTGAAATTGAAACCAACAGAAATTAGACTGATGACATTTTTACATTTCATATATTTGATAAACAATCAAACTATGTTTATTAATGATATCATATTTAGACTGATGGCATCATATTTCCTATGGTTTATACCTCCATTATACAAGATTTTCTTGTTAATGAATCTTTCTTTCTTTGGAAAGACAAAAATCAAACAATCACAACACAAACACTCGCTTCCGGTTTCTTTATCATTCAAATTCATAACCTTTGTTTTGTTTAATCACAACATTGATCAAATTTAAATATAACAAAGTAATTAGAAACAATAGAAACTAGGGACTTCTGAATGCAACTTATAATAATGCAATTGAAATCATAATAGAATTCTTGGGATTTCACAAGAACAAAAGCCATAAACCCATTCAACCCTTAAAAACCCAGCAAGAAAACCAAAATTACAAACCAAAACTCACAAGAAAAAGACAAAATAATAAAGATTAAGACCACCAAAAATAGAAGAGCAGAGTTAGCCAAAGGATCAACTTAAAACACTAACATTAAAGAGATAGAAGCTAAAAATGAACTTCTTTTCTATGGAATTCAAGACCTTAAAACACTAACTATAAATCATGATATTTAAACAATTTTTTGCTGGTGTTTAAGTAAAGCTCAGACCTCTACTATACCAGATAATCCAATACCAAAAACAAACATGTTTTCATAGTGCTTCCAAGCATTAGAACCTCAGGATTGCGTCATTATATTAAAAACATAAATAGAAAAAATTAGCAGTTTCTAAAGCTTGCTTTCTTGTTTGGATCTCTAAGCTCACACTTAATTTTCAGTAGAATGAAAATTGAGAATTCATGGAATTATGGACAGATATTTCCTGCTTCTCTTTCCTTATTTTACTAAATTTCATAAAGATTGGCTCGGAGAATACACTTGCAACTAGCTCTATTGACTAAACAGTAAACACCAAATCATGATGGCTAATCTCACAAGTCGCAGGTGAAAGGCATTCACATCAATTCACAAAAGAAAAAAAGCATCAATTAATCATTAAGAGCATTTAGTTTATTATTTCTTACTAATGGACTTAAATAAGACAGCCCAAAAATAGTAAAATTCACACAAAAATAAATAGAAAATTACAAGATGATTTATGCCAGAATGAATCTTCACATGTGTAAAACTTGGCTCAATATCTTTAATTAATAGTCTCCAAGCCCAAAATATGATTGTTAGTCCCACTTTCATCTCATGTTATGAAAGTGACGTTTTCAAGCTTATCTGACGTTGCCCTTTCTCTTTTAGCCAATCCTTCTTGCATTTCGTATATGAATAACTTAGCCAAATTTTAGAATCTAGCTTTAAGCTTTTTCACTCTCTATCCGATTGACATGATGAGATCTCTGTCTTGTCCTGCAGTGCCACCAATGCTAGAAATATCATCTATGCCCACATCAGTTCCTCCCTCTTCAGAAAGATTCATCCTCGAATCTAAAACCATATCAAAAGAAGAAAGATAAAAAACGTTAAAAGTAGTAGACACATTATACTCACCTGAAAAAGATCACTCTTGAAGGCATTTTTGTTAATCCTCTCAAGCACTTGAAATGGAACATCTCCCTAGCTAGCATCAAGCATTAAAGCTTTGGAAAATTAAGTGTAAGCGATGGAGCTGGTTGGACTTGGAGGGATGGAGCTGGTTGGACTTGGAGGGATGCTGAGATGCGAGCAAAGGGGCAAGGCGTGCATTGAAGCATATATAAGTTAGGGTTCATATATTTTAAACTATATATATTAATAATATACATATTATATTTAAGAATAAATTATTGTTTTAGTTTATAAAAGATACAATCTGTCTCAATTTAATCTCTAAATCATAAAAATATTTAATTTATTTTTTAAAAGATATATTATATCTCAATTTAATTCTTAAAACTCTAAATTAAAACAAAAAAAACGTACAATACTTATATATAAAATTAAATTCAAACATATTGTATATTTCAATGACTATATTAAGTATTTTAGAGACTAAACTAAAATAAGTTGTATCTTTTAAATATTAAAATAATAATTTATTCTATACTTAAATTAATAATATATTATAAAATATTTGTTTATTTTTATTAATATATATTTTTAATTAATATTTTATATTTTATATTTATCTTTTATTATCATTTTTAAAATTAAAAAAAAAATTATAAAGAAAATTAGAGATGGAAAAACAATTCGTCCTTAATTAGACGCGAAAACTAATTTTGTCTCTAAACCGTTCTTAATTGGATAGAGAAATTGATTCTATCTCTAGAGACGGAAATTTAATTACTTTGTTTCTAATTCCATTGCAAATTAGTGACGAATTTTGTCTATTTCGTCGCTTATTAACAGTTTTCTTGTAATGTGTCTATTCTATTTCTAGTTCTTCCTAATTTCAATTATTTTGATTTGTGACCAAAATTTATACAAAGAGTTAAGGTCATTATTTGTATATAAAAATTGATCTTAAATATCTCATATTCATTATATATTTAATAATTTTAATAAACATAAACATTTAAAATATGCATATTTAAGTTGCTAATAACTAATAAGCCATTTGAATTTAAAATTTTTTGCATTAAAAAAACTTCATTTAATATATGTGTACAGAAATAATAAGTTATAATACCAGATAAGTTTTTTTGGAAAAATACATTTAATAAATTCAATTTTTTTTACACATACACATATAATTAAAGTTACCAATAAGTTATTTCTAAAAAAATGCCATCCAAAACTCATTTAGGAAAATTTAATTTAAAGGATTTTTATCATTGAACCCAAACTTGTTGTAGATAATATATATTAAAATATTTATTATATATATATATATATAATCCATTATATATAAATTACTTATAATATAATAAATATATATTAATTATGTACTTTTGAGTTTGTTACTTTAATTTAGGGAGAGACACATAGCCGTTTTAAAATTTATAAGTGTGTTTGCTCTTACTTTTTTCTATTTTTATTTTCAGTATTTTCACTAAAAATAAAAAATGTGACTGAAAATATGTTTGATAAAATTTAAAAAAAAATATTTTTTAAAAATATTTTTAAAATATGTTGAAAATAGGAGACATCTAAAAGACATTTTCAACATTTTTAAATAATGACTAACGTTATTTTTATAATTTTTTAAATTTTTTTTAATCATATAAATATTATCATTTGATAATAATTAAACTTAAAAATTAATAAAATATTAAACTTATTTAAGTCATTTGACTTAAAAATAAATATAAATAAAATTTTAATTTTACCTAACAAATATGTTTTAAAAATTTTAAAATTTTAAAAATAAAAACTAATTTTAAATAATAAAAATTAAAAATATTTTCACAAACCAAACACATTAACTTTCAATCTTTGGTTTTGGATTTTTTGATACTTAAACTCTAAAATTATATATTATATAATATAAATAAAAAAAATAGGTGATGTGCATGGAAGTTATGAAAAAAATAAAGATAATAAAAAATTAATTTGTTATTCTAAAATATAATAATAATTATTTAATATTATGTTTTAAATTTTGAAGTGTATTTTTGTACATGTAAACTCTTTAATATAAATTAATCGACACTGATATAATCTCAATGGAAAGAATTTTGAAAGAATAATGTGGAGCACATAAAAGATAGTGTGTTAATTAATTAATAACATGTCAAAGGCTCAGATCAATATGTGACCAGGGCTGCCGCCGCGGCATCCAACGGTTGGCGAACATCCTCTGTCGTATGGATTAGCGCCTGGAAGCTTGCAGGCGTTGGGATTTTTGGGACTGCAGCCTGGAATTATATTCCCAGTCATCGCCCCGTAACTAATGTCTGTTCCCTCCGCAACATTGCTCATCATTGACAGTATCAGAAGACCACAAATCAACACACTCATAATTTCTTTTGACATTGCCATTAATTAATAAAGATATATATAATATATATCTTCACGCAAATGGCAAATGGCAAATGTCAAATGATAATGCTTTGGATGGAGATGACTCAATTGTTATCGAGGTTTTGTGGGTTATATATACTGGTGTTTTGTTTGTCTATAATAAGCCATGCATGAAAATATATAACACTTCTAATTTAAGCATTATGCATGCGCAATAGTCTCTGTCGTTGCCTTTAATTTCTTCCTTCTCTTTACTCATCGCTGCTAAACATAGAATACTAATTAATGATATGGAATGGACAAATTTCTGGGGGCTGATTTTTTTTCTTTAATTTACAAAATTAAGTTCTTCATTTTTTTTTTTCAAAATGAGAGAAAATTTCTTAATTTTGAGAAATTTTTGCTATTTCTGATCTTAATTTTAAAAATTGACATAAGAATTTTTTTTTTCCAAAAGATGCATATATATATTTCATTCAAGCTAGGAAAATTAATTAGAATTGACATAAAAAATTAGTTGTATAGAATATTGGACACATACACTAAGGATTTGATTGAGAGTTTTGAAGAGAGTTGGGTGAGGTGGTTATTAATGAAATGGTGTAGGATGGAATAAGTTAAACAAACTATTCGATTGATTAGGAGTTTTAGAAAAAGAAGAGTGTAAACTATCTTCTACTATTTTGATATTATTATATTATTAATGGAATGAAGTTATTTAAATTGTAAAAGTTTTAATATTATTCTTATAATTACAATTTTTTAAAAATTTTAAGATAAGTTATTTTAATTGACAAAACTCGTTTTATATATCTTTTGAAATTTCTTTTAACTTTTATATTTCATATCTCATATTTTATTACTAATTTATTTTTATCTATTTTTTTTATTGATCTGACTATTTAATAAGAAATACATAAAAAAATCGTGATATAAATAGCAAAACAATCTATATAAAATAAGGGATAAAAAATGTATATAATAATATCATAAAAAATTGGTTTAGAGCTTATGGTCAAAATAAAATTAAAAACTTTTTTCTTATTTATTACATTATTTATACTTCTGTTATATGTTATTTTGTTAAGAAAAAATAGAAATAAAGAGTTATAAGAAAACCTAAAATTTGAAAGTTTATAAATAGAAGTTGTGCTTTTGAAATAATTAGAATAGAAAAAATAACTAAGTAGAAAATAAAAAATAAATAAAAGTAAAAAAAGAGAAGGTTAAAAATATAACTAAAAAAGTTAAAAAAAGATGTGGTGACTCTAAAAGGAGGTGATAACTCTCTCTAAAAAGATGTGACAACTCTTATTTTTACGAATCTCTCTAAGAAGAGGTGAAAATTTTTTTTTCTAAGAAGAAGAGACTTCTTTCCTTAAGTGGAGGTGAAGTTTTCTTAAAAGGAGGTGACTCCTCTCCTTAAAAGAGCATGTTTCCATCTAAGAAGAAATGGTGTCTCCACTTAAGTGATAGAGATGCTTCCACTTAAAGAAGATAAGGTATATTTACCTATCTTATTTTATATAATTCGTCTTTTAGACAGTAAACATAAGTAAAATATTAAATACTACCATGACTTAACTTAAGGTTATATAGAGTGCCTTGCTTTAGACTTTCCAATATTAAATGGTCTTTGGTATCTAGTCCTTGTGTAACTCCTAGTAATAAGACCTATGTTGAACAAAGTTCTTCAAGCCCAATGAATCCTTCCTTTAGATAGTAAACTAAGATACTTTACTATCCACTTTTAAGAAGTATAAGATAGTAGAGAGTACGATGTAGTCATCCCATCCCTTAAGTACAGTGTAGTGCTAACTTGAGAAGAATCACACCAAGGTTACTTTCGACTTCATGAGAAAACAATACTCTCAAAGTAATTTTGGTGTAGGCCAAGTGTCACCCCACCACCTAATTTAGAAAAGGTTAGTGATGCCGTGAAGGAATGATTCTCATCCTCCTTTTTCCATGATCAGTCCTAGGGAGTGGCTCAGTAGGATTGAAGTGCAGGTTTGTTGTGCTTAGGTACGATCACTCCAAGTAAATTAAGTAATGATTTAATACTTAATAAATTAATTATTTTTCTATTAAGCTCAAATCCTCTTCTCTTAGCTAAGATAACACTATTGCTACTCATTAACTTTTTAGAGGAGTCAACCTTCTAGTAATAACTACTCTACATCTTACCACTAAGCACGTTATCAATAACTGACATTCTACCTACCTTTCACGTATTAATTACTCATGATCTCTCATTCCCATAACTTTAGTCTACTAAATAACCTCACTACTCATTAAATAACATGCATATAGTTATCCACCTTTTCAAGATATGATCCATCCTTTAGTAACTACCACTCCTATCCCCCTCTGTAAGGACACCTCATATTAGATATTTGAAAGGAACAAGAGAATTAGATAGAGGATCTTTGAAAACACACAGAAGCTAGAGATAAATTTACGCATAATATTTTTTGATATTTTTTGAATTCTTGAATTTAATAAGAACATATTATATTTATTGAAATTTAAACTCTTTTATCTTACTTATATTTTTTTTTATCATGCTTTACTTTTTTTCTATTAAGAACTTTATAGTGATTGATCATTTAATTATTCTATACCTCTAAGTTTGAACCTTCTGTTATTGAAACAAAAACCAATCACAAAATTATGAGATATAAAAATAATACATGTTATATTTTAATCAGAACAAATCTTCTTCAAATATTTTTCTCTATCATAGAAAATATTGTAGCTTGCTAGAGTATATTTTTTTCTTTTTATTTTAAATTGTGTAGAAAGTAGGAGATATAGATCTTATTATTTTTTTTTATGGATATTGCCTAGGATTCTAGTTGTTTTTTCCTATTATCCTCTTTTTTTTGGTCCTATGAGTGCTGGTGTGTGTTCGTAACGTTTGTAATGTGTATTGCTGAGTCTGTTTTGTATTGTCTTTAGCTTTTTTTTTTATTTTTATGAATAAATATCGTATTTGACAAAAATAAAAAACTTAAAAGAAAAGATATAAAAATTGCACAAATTAACAAATACTACATCAAAAGGCTTCTTTCACCGAGTTTTCATACACAAAAGAATCCAATGAATATATATTCGATAATTAACGGTATTTGTATATGAGAGGTTTCACATTTTCTTGAATTATATATATATATATATATATTAGAGACTCTTCAAGCATAAAATAATAATTATTATAATTTTAAAATAATAAAAAATTATTTAATCTATTAATATTTTTAAAATTGTTATTATTTTCTCTTTTTACATTATATATTTTATATTATAAATATATAATTTTTTAAAGTTAGTTGACTAGAAAAATTTAAAATTATTATAATATAGATATCAATATTGATTTATAATGTATTGTCAAAGTTTGTTTTTAACTAGAGGAATATGAATATCATCACGCGGGATTGGGCACTGTGAGGCGTTGTACGTAGTGGAATCATTATTATCCTAGCTCTTCATGAATTGTATGGTTAGCAGCAAATTTAAGTCGTCCAAGAAACAATGATCAAAGCTGGTTGGAATGGATTAGGCCCAATGCTACAAATAATTCTTCCATCTCCCACCTTCATATTCCCTTTGGCACTCGCTTCATCTACTTGCTGTGGCACATTTGGGTTGGTCGAAATAAAAAAAGTCTTCGAAAATGCAGCTTTCAACCCCTTCTCCGTTGCTAATTAAAATTTTCAGATGTATAGAAAAGCATCAAAAGTACTTTTAAGCAGTAGTAGAACCGATTTTTTAACTTTAAAGTGAAAGTTAGAAATTAAAATTTTTACTTCTAGTTAAAAACAGAAGTTAGAATTAAATTTTTTTTTTGAAAAAATTAACTTACTAAAATTTCATATTTATTTAAAAATAAGTTGTTTTAAAAGCAATCTATATATATATATATATATATATATTAGGAACATGTTAGTTATGAGGGTTCAAATATTTGGTTTGATTTAGTTTTATTTTAAAATTAAACTAAATTAACATAATCAATTTTTAAAATAAATGAACTTTTTCGGTTTTATTTTTAGTCTATTCAGTTCAATTTTAAAATTGATTTGTTTTATGCAAACTTACATTTTTTTATTTTGAAATATATTATGTAAAACTCTAATTTGTGTATATGTTTTACATTCATAACGTCTAAAAAAATAATTTTAAAAGATTCAAAATTATAATATTATATTTAATGAATAATTCTAAATTTTTAAATTAAGATTTGGACAATGGAGATGATGATTGATCATGCTTATCAAGCTTTCGTGGTATATGTACTCTTGTTTTATCTATAATAAGCTACGCATGAAAACTTTAATTACTAATCGCTAGCTGCTAAACATGGAATATTAATGATATATATGGTGGACAACTTTCTCGGGCTGATTCTCTTTTTCGTTTGATTTACAAAATTAAGTTTATCATTTTTTGCCAAAAGGAAAAAACCATTTCTCAACTTACGGAAATGTGTTTTTTAAAATATTCTTAGGATCTTGAACTGAAGTATTAATGGAAGAGGATGATGCATAAAATTAAAAATAAAAATTATATATATATTACACAAAATTGAAAGTTTAAAGGAATAAATTGTACAATTCTAACAATATTTTTTGAAAATTTTTTAATGACATATCTATGAAAAGGTTTTAAGTCAATTTTTTAAAATTGAAATGAATGAATTACATCTCTAAATTAAGGTGCACTCTACACTTCTGTCTTTTCTTTTTTGTCTCATATGATAGGAAAAGTTCTTTATTTATAGTTTGTAAACATTGACAAACTTATTTATAAACTGAACAAATGTTGGACAGTAATATTTAATTTGGAAAGGCTGAAAGGCTTAATCTAACAGTGGTTTAGTTTTGAAATGAATTTTGATGATATGGAGACTCAAATTTATTATGAGTGAATTATTTTATTTATGGATACGAATACGATTATATATATTGGAGCAGAATTAAATGATTGAGGAATTTGGATTTACTTAGTTGTAAGTTTTGAGGTTGAACATAAGCACCAAGAGGAGATTGGAAGGGGTTTCAATTCAATTCCTTACTCCACAATTTCCCCCAATAAAATTTTATTTGAGAATATTAAATTCAAGTTCAAATTTTTTGTAGTTAAAAATTAATGTATTAATAAAATTTAATTTTTAATTTATTCATAATAAGTTTCTTAATTTTTTTTATTTCTTATATATCTTTCGTCCACTGTAAAGAATTCAAAATTATTAAATGGTTTAATTTTTAAATTTTAATCAAAGTTTTTTAAGTCACTAAACTTATACGCATGTCAAAAACAAAAATAATTAAAAAAATAAATGTATTGTCGCAAATCTTAGATGTATTTTTAGTATCTTAGTTATTAATTATTTAATTAAAAATAAAATTTGTATTATTTTTGAAATTGATTTTTTTATAATTAAAATTTTAAAAAAATTTCTTTGTATATGTTATTTTTATTAAAAAATTTCATAAAAAATATACAAAGAATTATACATTAAGTCTTATCATTTTATATTTTTACTAATAAGTTTCGATTATAATAAAATAAATAAATTTTTACACACTCAACGTTCTTATACTTCAGTTTTTTTAAAAAGTTTTTTTTTATATATTTTAGTTTCATAAAAAAATATGATATAAGCATCTATAATGTATGATCTTATATTTTACAAATTAACAGAAGCATTTAAAAAAATTAAATAAAATTCTAGGTAAATTAAATTTAAATTTATAAGATAAAATAAAAATGTTTAAATAATATTTTATAATTATTTTTAATAAAAAACTAACATCACCCTCTTTCAGGGAGGGTTTAACAATTAGATTAGAACTTAAAAATTTGTGTTTATTGTTTGCATATAAGCATTTCCAAAATAATACACTTGTTAGATATTTTCCCGACCAACGAAACGCCCTGTAATTCCCTAGTGGTCGAACCACAAAACCCTTTCTGCAATTCAATACGATTAGTGTATTACCATAATTTTCTTTTATCAGAAATGGACGCCATAGGCGGTGGACATTACAGGCTTTGGAACTGGAATCCTTTGCCGAGACCCAAATTACGTCGTGCTCGACGACAACGGCGATTTGATTCCAAATCGGAATCCTTTGGTTCGGCGGAGTCAGCCGGCGGCTCGGGTTTCCGCTTCCCCTTCAAGCAGGCCGTGACCGCCGGTTCCCTGGCCCTCGCCGGCGATACAATTGCTCAGCTAACAGAGCGTTGGAGAAAAGCAGATGCTACTAAGCAGCACTCTGTATCGGATTCTGGTGGGTCCAGTCAGGTCTGTGGAAATTTATTTCATTTTTTGGTTTTATTGCTTGGAGATGGCGTTTGTCTACCTTGACTTTGATATTCATGCATAAAACGACTATGGGAGGGAATGGCGCATGGGCACTACGAATAACATAATTGAACAAAGCTTTGGTAGAAGCTGATAAGTTGAAATTAATTAATCCTACTTTGCTTTTTTTGCTTCTGCGTGTCTTAATGCAGGATGTTTTGAGTTCAGTGATGCTTCAATTTGTACGAAATAAGAAAAAGAGTAAAATTTGTAGTGTTGAGCTTTACATTACTTACTGTGGATTGAGACTGGATAATAAACATCTAAACCGACGCCACTTTTTAAGTTGGGAATTTTTATGCCTTTATTAGAACTGTTTAAAGTAAAATGGCGCCAATGTGAGACATATACACACATATATATATGTATGTATGTGCGTGTGTGTGTGTGTCTATATATATATCTATATATATATATATATATATATTATATAAGTGGTATGTAAACTCAAATTGGCCTTTATTTGGCCCGAGCATTGAACATCCGGCTTCCCTTTGATGGGGAACTTGGTCCAACAGATAGTTGAGAAACTTGATGCAACAAGGTCTAACACTTGGCAATGACACTCCTACTTATCATTATAGTTTAGATTAGTTTTAAGGCACTTCAACTTATTGTTGTAGTATAGATTACCAAACGGTTTGGTCACACGTGCAACTAATGCTCCATATGACAAAATGTAAACATGAACTTTAACTGTTAAATCTGGTTAGAAGCCTTGCATAATGCATTTTGACATTTTGAGAGGGTCAGTGAGACTGGTAAGATTTACTTCGGTATTGAAGTAGTGTTATTAATTAAAACTTCCTGTTAGGACAAACTGTGGAACCCCCTTTCAGACCATGATTGGCTACGTGCCCTGAGAATGGCTTCCTATGGGTTCCTTTTATATGGCCCTGGTTCTTATGCCTGGTACCAGTATCTTGACCACTTTTTGCCAAAACCAACAGTGAAGAATATAATGCTGAAGGTATGTATGATTTACAATTTCACTTAGATAATGTGATATATGTAGTAACAGCATTTAGGACATATAGTAATTGCTTCTTTTTCCTTTCTTTGCAGGTTTTACTAAACCAGATTGTTTTAGGACCTGCTGTCATTGCTGTTGTATTTGCGTGGAATAATTTATGGCAAGGGAAACTCTCAGAGCTTCCAGAAAAATACAGAAAAGATGCTTTAAGCACATTAATTTACGGTAGAAAACTCTTTACCTAATGGTCAGTTATTATAATTTAGTTTTGCATATTCATATGCGTTGGTCTCTTTTGATTTGTTATTTTTTTTTTTTAATGCAGGATTTAGATTCTGGATCCCTGTCAGTGCACTAAATTTCTGGTGCGCATATATGCTTTCTAATTTTGTTATATAATAATCATTTTCCTTTTCACATTTTCCTATTGCTTTTTATCAGCCATGATGATTAAAGGATGGAAACTCTACACATTCCTGATATCATAAGTGGCATAGAGAGATTACATCTATTACATAGATTTCAAATTCTGACTTACATAGGTTGTGGAATTAACTTAAAAAGCCAAGTTGTAACGCTGGCGACAATATTGTGACTTGAAGATTCTTTTTTCTTATATAATAACTTAGCATATAAAGATTCTTATGTACATAGATTTCAGAATTTCTTATCTCAAAAGGCATTGGAGGTTGCATAAAGGAGTTTCACTTTCAAAATACCCCATAGTGAGCTTAGAGGGAAAAATCAGTGATATTGATATAGTTCAGAAGATCATTTTGAAAATGAAGCTTTGATGTTTGCTTCACCTTTCACATCTGTGCTATTGAGTGGCCAGGATCTCAATCTCCGTTGAATGGTTCTTACTTTGGCTATGTCATAGAGAATAAGTAGAATAGTCTGGGGGGATAGTTTAAAGTAGTTTTATTTCCGATTATAAAGATTCTAAAATCATATCTGCATGTCTAACTTCTGAAAATTTTCAGATCCTGCCTTTTAATCATGATGTTCTGTGCCTGAACATTTTTGAGAATGGCTTCTTGGTTGAATTAAACTTCTGTTGCCGGCACTTTCATGTTGTAAAAAAATAAAGTCATATAGAATTCATGTAATTTGATGAGTTATGGCATTAGATATACGATGCCATCTGCAGATTTGCAAAATGATTTCGAATCATACATTGGTTTTTTTTTAATCTAATTCAATTACTTCTTTGAAGTCTATCCTTTATCTGCATCACTCCTTATAAAGGTTCATTTCTTCCTTTTTTGTCTTTTGAAAATTGAAGTTCAAAATTGTCAAATTGATCCCATGCTCGTTCATTATATAGGTTATAAACTTAAAATGTTAGTTAAATGTCAATTGACAGTTTATTAATACCATCATGCTTAAGATCTTTCAGTTTTTAATTATTAACTGCAGAGGTTTGAAACTTTTCTTTTGCATGATGATGTAAAATTGCTCCACAATCATGATGCATATTATGCTGCTTGTTCTATTACGAAAAGGAAAGATAGTATTTTCTAAACTTGAAATCCCTTGAGGAGTATTTCTTTCTAAGGCTACTCCTAACTATCTGATGATGCAGTCATAGCATAATGGGTTTACCGATTTAACGTACTAATTTTTACTGTTTACCAGAGTGACTGAAAATGCATCTAACATTAAATTTGTTCCCAGTAATTTAGTTATTCATAGCTTGGAATATTTTTAATAAGCTAACATTCCTTGGCTATTCGTCTGGCACCTTGAACAGGGTGGTGCCTCTTCAAGCTCGGGTGGCTTTCATGTCTACGGGCTCAATTTTCTGGAATTTCTGCTTGTCGTCAATGATGAGCAAGTAAAATGTGTGGAGAAAAATTTCTAGCAAGTCATTGTTTGAATATTTCATGAGGTATTCATTCGATGGCTTTTTTCTTTTTACAACTTTGACATCCATTCATGAAAATTTCATGAGGTATCCATTTATGACGTCTTGTACTGTGTTGTAGATTAGCTCATGGTCTTATTTATTGACTTGGGAGAGGAAAGTTATGTAGAACGGGCAATGACTTCAATCTCAACAGTTCTATCCATCGATTTTAAACAGAATCCGTTTTTGATATCCTTCTTCTTGGTCTGTTAAAAGAAAGTACCTTTTTTTTTTTCTTTCAACTTCTAGTAGACCCGGAAGTTGAAAACGCTTTTATTGCGTTAATGATTTGCTCTCCGAAGCAATCAAATTAAGAAAGTTTTCATGTTAGGTTTTTCATCTTGGAGGTCTGAGAGTCAAAGTTCTTTATAGATTGATCGGGCCCCGCGGCCTCCAATAGGCAGTTAGAAATTGAATCATTCTTTTTGTAAGCTATAATTAGAAAGTTGATAACAAATAGGGGATTAAATTTGTAATATTTCTCATAAATATATTAAATTATAAATGGAAAACTAAGTTAATCTCTTGAAGGTCCGGAGTAAAAACCAAATTTTAGTCCCTAACAAAATTGATAATTCATTTCAATTTCAATTCTTCTGGAATGAGACCCGTAGTAAAATTCAAGATCATCTACTTTTTTATGTTTTGGGTCAGAATCAGATTTCATTCATGAAACAAAGGCATTAAAACCTTAATAGAAGGCTATCAACAAGACTCATACTATCCAGAGAAATACCCAAGTTTGCATTCTTAGATCTAGATGTCCAAGGTTATAACAAGAGGCAACACACCTCTTTACAAACATAATCAAAGGATTTACAACAAAGAAAATTAATACTACGACAAAACAAATTTACAAAGAAAGTCTAAGGTCTTTATCAAGAAGACACCTCTCAATCCTTTTTGAGAATCTTATCCTTTTAACTTTCTTTTCTTTAAAAGCTTATCACTGTTGTCTGATGTAGATATGAAGTTTTTTTTTTTGTTAATCTTCAGTAGCTTAATCAAAACAAAAACTTACTAAAGATGAGAGAGAAAACATCCACAAAAGAAGAGGAAAAGTTTAAAAAAGAAAGGAGAAAATTTCTATAAAAGAAGAAGAAAAAAGCATAAAAAGAAAAGAGAAACTAACAAATCAGTAAAAATCAAGAGGAGGAGGGGGTGGGGGTTGTGGCGCCTGCGGCAGTCCCCCAAACCTTACAATCTCTTTTCTGTTGCTCTGCTAGGTAATGCTGTTGGGGGACTTTTTCTATCTATATTTATCATTTCATTTATTTTTACAGAGCTTTTTGATACACGAATAAGTTTTTTATTTTTGAGAATTATATTTTTAAAAATTATAATATTTTCATGAATATTAAATTCTTGCATTTGGTTAAACTTTAATATTTTTAAAAATATTTAATAATTTTTTTAAATATGTCTTTGATAATTTTTTTAAATATTTTTTTAAAATTATAACCAACTATTTTTTTAAATTACTTATATTATATTAAAAAAATCATTACAACTTATTAATTTGATTCAGAATTAACATTTATTTTTTACACATTTCAGTACTCTCTTACTTCATACAAGTTTGACGATAATAAAAAAAAGCATAGATTTCTTTTTCTTTTTCTTGTCCCAATAAAATAAAAAATTACCGAAGTTTGTTGAATTCAATTCCATATTCTTAATTTGGAATTATACGGAGCTTTTTTTTTTGGGAGTCAAAATAGCTCTCAAAACTGTCAGTTGTGTGATCCTAAGTTCTCCGGAATTAGTGTTTTCATTTATATTTATCATTTCTTCTTGTAGTCTTTGCTAAGCCAATGTTCAAAAAGATATCTTTCTGGTTATCACATATTATAATTGTGATTAATTCATGACTTCTGTACAGTGGATATCATGAAGCCAGGATCGACTTTAATCTTGCGTAATGCAAAGATTGACTTGTTCAAGGGATCTATGAGGCTTGCTGTTGATAAATGGGGACGTGTTGAAGTAACCGAACCTGCAAATTTTGAGGTTAAAGAGGATAACAATCTTTCTTCAGTTGAATATGAATTAGTTAATGTTGTTGAAGAGTGACCTTACGTCTGGAAGTGAATTTTTTGTATTAAGAGAGGATTCTTTCTTTCTTTCTTTTTTTTTATTGACCTTTTAACAATTAACTGCTCTCTGGGGTGTAGTATTCATGTGGTACAGTCTTTATTTTTTAGTCTTAAAATTGCTGTGGTAAATGCAAAATTTATATTTCAAAGTGCAAATAGACCAGGTTTGATTAGTGATGGTGCTTGTGTCTGACTTGCAAAAGTAAATACTGTTGTAATCCTCCAACATAGTAGATTATCGAATTGTATTTCAATAAAATACTTCTTACTTGTCATGTGAATTTGTTTCTTTTACTTAAACGGCATAATAACCTTTCTATTTTCTAGTCAGTTAATGTCGCCGTGCAAAACCAAAGAAAAAATTTGAACCCAGCGGATTCAAGGCCACTATTAATGTCACTGTGTGGTTGAAATGAGGATGAGACAGTTGTTCATATTTTGCACTTCGAGTAACTAATGAAGGTAGATTGGGTCACGTGAAAAAAAAAAACCATTTTTCCTCCAAAATTTGAAAGTTTTTGCAATGTTCGAAGTTTAAGTCTGCATGAAAATATTTGTGGAGGGTGAAAACAGCCTAACAACCCTGTAAGATTAATCTGGGACCAAGTGGGAGAATGATGGTTAGTTGTTATTTTTCTTGTTTTCTTCTATTCAACTACAAAAAATCTAAAGACAAAAATAACTGAAAAGAAAAAGTATGTTCATTTGTTAAACTGTTTATTAAGTAAATATATTAACCTCTTGACATTTTGGTCAAATTATATATTATACTTTTTATTTAAAAAATTACACTTGCGATTTGATACAAGGTTGTACAATTTTTTATAATTTATTTTTTATCAATTTAAATATCTTACACACTCTATTTTAAAATAATAAATTTACTTAATCATTTTTATTATAACATTAATATTATCATATTAAAATTTTATATTAATTTTTAATTTCGTTTATAAAATTTTTTTACAGTCAATTTTATTTTTAAAATTTTAAATTATGATTAATTTCGTCTTACCGACTAACATCATTTATATTATTAACAAAAAATAATTATATAATATTTGATAATAAATCTTAAAAAGATTAACAAAATTTTGACAACATTAAAAAATTAAATCATAATTTATATTCTCAAATTAAATTTCTTTACTCTCACTTAATTATTATATGACGTAAAAATTAAATTTTTTAATAAAAACTTTAATAGACACTTTATATATAACATAAATAATTTTATTAACGATTATACATTTTTTTAAAATTTATTATTATATTATTTTTTAATAATTTAGATGACAATAAATCGAAGAACGAAATTGATTGTAATTTAAAAATTTAAGAATAAAATTAATTATAAAAAAATTTTAAAAATAAAATTAAAAATTAATGTAAAATTTAATATAAAAAATGTTTTTGTCTAAAATTTAATATAAATTTAACTGTATTTATTATATTAAAATAAAATTACAAACTGTTTCGTAAAACACGTTGGGAAATTACAGTCATTCACATAATTTTTTACCCTATTATATCCTGGAAAGCGCAGTGTCAATTGATTTATTGTGATAGCAGGGGGAGATCAGAAGGAATTCTAAGGATGGCTGACCAAGAAGATGTAGAAATTGAAAGGTAAAAATATTTTTTATGTTTTAAAATTTTACATTAATTTTTAATTTTATTTTAAAATTTTTTAATTATTTTTTATAAAATTTTAAATTATTAATAAAAAATAATAATATTATATTATATTTAAAAAATTAAAAAATTATTAAAAAATTATTTAAATCATATATAAAATATATATTAAAATCTTTATTAAAAAATTTATTTAATATTTATGTTAAATAATAATTGAGTGAGTAAAAATATTATAATTTAAAAATATATATTATTATTTAATATTTAAATATTATCAAAATTTTATTCATATGTTCAAGATTTATTATCAAATGTCATATCATTATTTTTTATTAATAATTTGAAACATTAAATGATAAAATAAAATTGATTAAAATATAAAATTTTAAAGATAAAATTAATCATAAAATAAAAATTTTAAGGATAAAATTAAAAATTAATATAAAATTTTAAAACATCAAATATATTTTTGTCAAATTAAATTATTTAGTATGAAATAAAAAGAAATTAAGATTGCAAATATACGAACATAATCTCGTACAAGACTGAGATGATAAGAAAAACCTTATCACCGGACTCGGTAAATCCTGAAGTCCACAAGTGGCAAACCAATTATACTGCCACGGTCGGACACATTTGGAAATGAAAGTGCCAAAAGCATAATTCTCCAAGCCAAACTTGCTTTAGAGGAGGTCACAGATCTAAATAAACAAAACACTCAATCAGATTTTGAAAGAAGAGAGGGGCATGGGTAAAACCTAGAATTTAAATATACGAAGCTCAGAAAAATCCCACATTAAGAAGGAAATCCATGAAGTAGAAGAAAAACCTCCATGGACCTCTTTACAGAGAAAGATAAGGTAAAGAAAAATATACTATCATGTCAACAAGTTGCGCACATTAAGCAATAAGGGTCCGGTGAAAAAATGCCCCGTGTCGGTCTACCAAGCCATGAGTACATTGCAAATTCATTGGATGGAAATATCATTGACACGGAGAAAAAACAACATGAAACTTCTTCAATACTTCGCAATACATTTTCATCTTGTTTGCCTGAGTTCTACATTGAGCACTAAAGACCACATGGATAAAGTAACAACCTTTAATGCATCAGAAATAGTGAGAAAAGAAGTACAATTGATCTATATATGAAAGTCCATTTTAGGTACTCATCTTGCCCCTCCAATTGACTCAGTCAAAACTCCTAAATTTTTCAGCAGTCACTGTTTCACAACGAACATTTGTACATAACAGATTGCTTGAATCTTCTGAACACTTATCACACATCATCATTGTAATCTGATTAAACAAAATTGATTAGTATACCCCTTAATTATCTATTGACCCCCTAACATGAAAGAAAATCAAGGAAAAGAAATGGATTAGCATCAAATATAGTTAGTAGGACTTATACATCAGTACAATCGCACTAGACAGAACTGTATCATATTTGAAATATTTAAAAGGCACAAAGTATAAATGGACAAACCGATAAGTGTTAGTGGGGGTTTTATCTTATTCTTTCCATTAGTTATTCTATGTACATGGACAAATTTCTTAAATTTAGAAACCCATCAATAAACAATGCCCATATTTTTTCAATTATAATTGCGGACATTTGCTTCCTAGACATGTAAAGTGATTCGAACAATATAATTCCAACAGAGAGAAATAATTATATTATTTCTATCACGCAGTCTAAGCTATGAGGTACGTGGCATCCATTCAACTTGCCAACTTAACAAAAATACCTGGAGCACATAAATTGCTCTAAATAATGTTAAACCATTGGTTATCTAGCAATTCTTCCTAATAATTATAAAATTTTTGAAACCCAACAACAAAAGAAGTACATATCATCCCATCTCTGCTTCTTGATCTTCATCTAGTCTTCTGTTGGCCTACAAACAAAAGGAGGAGTGCGTATGGTTTCACTAAAAGCTTTAGTTGCAGGAGTGGGGAATACTAAAGATACAGTCCATTAAATTGATGCAAAGGATGTCGTAAAATTGTAAACGTATATGGTCAAGCATCAGATAGATGAAAGGCCTCCTTTTATATGTATATCAATAGCATTATATCATTTCTCACAAGACTCTAGTGAGTTTAACCCAAGAATTGAAAGAAACACTAACCTGAAAAATAAATTGTAGAAAGAACATGAAGGAATCCTACAGAAGTTTAGCTACCTAATTCAAAAGTAAAATTCAGTCATTAGGAAACCTACTAGGAGAACTACCATCTTTAACGCATATGAAAGAAATATGTCAGCAATGTTATATATGTTGGCTCCTGAAATCCTAGCAACCCAACAAAGAATAAAATACAAGCTTATGTTGACAAAGTAATTACATAGTTAGAAATGAACATAGACTAGGTGACCCAAATAGTTGAAAAGTGGACTGCATAACATAATCTTTTTGGTCAAATTTTATCTTAATGTTAAAGTGTAAGTGGATTGTATTTGTAATTCTTAATCCAACCAATCCTCTTCTCTATCAAGCCTGTAAAGTTCCGACCAGCATTGGCATCCATACTAAGTATATGCCAAAAAAGGGGAAAAGAATAATGTTTTGCAAGTCATATGTGAAGACTGCAGTACATGAGTGCCCCTTTAAAACACAAAACAGAAAGAATCAATAGATCGAATTTTACGTTAGGTGCATACTTAGTTTAATAAGTAGCTTTTATGTAACTTAACCTTCTCTTCCCCCACACCGTATGTAAAGAAAATAAAAAAGGTACACAATCACCTAGAATGCATATCATACAATTGAATCTCAAAAGTTTGGACACCTAAAAAATAAGAACCTCTTAGCAGTAAATAAAATACTACAACTCAATAGCTTAGATTATAAATTTTCATAAGACAAAAAAAGTAGACGTGAATGTTGAATAACTGAATAAATCATGTAAGGTTATTCACAACCCAAATTACCTACCTGCCACATAGAAATTTTCCAACCTCAAGAACGACATAATCATTTACATGAAACACAGTCATTGACATCATTGGTGTGGAAGTTACCTTCAGGAAGCCACCCACAGCTGCAGCGGGATATGGAGAGCATTGAAGTCATCAGTGCAGAAGCAGTTGCAGTATGGTATGGCAGCATGGATTCCACACAGAAACTCAATTCAACAGGACATCTAATTAAGTATATAAACAATTCCATCCGTCAATTTATCATAAAAGCAATTGTACACATCTAATTCTGCCAAAGACGCATACATTGAGGTAATATTAAATCCAGCACCCCGTTTGCTTGCTGAGAAATCGCATTTAGACAAACACATCATAACCAAAACTTGGAGGAATTTATTAAATGCTGCACCAAATTTATTACAATAGTTTAAGGAACATTTATTATTTTTTAAAAGCAAATTGTGAAAAAAGAACAGGCTTCAATTTTTGATTTGTATCCGGCTTACATTTTCTCCAAGAACACAAATTAATACAATAAACAAATTACCTGACTGAGGAATGGGATAGAGGTTTTCTGGAGGTAAGGCGGAACGGAGAACGAGTTGCTTTTGCTTCCGATGCAATACGAAACGCAGAGGAGCGAGTGGAGCAAGATCGGAAGAGCGACCTGACGGCGGCGGAGGAGGCCATTGTTATCGGAAATTTTCCGTGTTCCGTGAGGCTTTGTTTAGGGAGTTAGGGTTTTTGGGTTGTTGTTCTGAAGTAGACTAAAACCCTGTGTGAGTGTTTGGTTGCAGGTTTAGTATTTCCTGACCCGGGAAATATTAAGACTCGCCTATTTCGGGTCGGGTCTGGCTGGTAGATCCAGTATTCATTTTCAAAGTCCGCAATCCGCATCTTGAACCACTCTCGCCCGAGACAAGATTCCCTTTTTCTTCTTCAGTTTCACTGCCCTAAACTTCTCTGAGCTTCTACGCTCGAACGACTCCGTTTCTTCTTCTTATTCCTCTCTCTTTGTTTGCTTTTCATGCATTTTCAGTGCGGCGACTTCTCCTCCTCCACGTAAGGCAAAATTGGCTTAGCTGAGTTGTAGAGGAAGAAATGGCTTCGCTATTCAAAGTACGCGATTTTTTTCTTTTGTTTCGCAAAAATTTCATGTCTTCTTGTTTTGTCAATTTAAGTTATTAAGCTATTGAACTGGTACGTTCTTCTAATCTCGACTTTGAATAGATTAAGAAAACCATTGTTACGAATGTTGGAGTACACATAATTTCTGTCTGTCTGTGAACTCAATGTATTACAAAGTCTCTTACAATAAGTTTAGAAAACCCAGTAATACATATTTATAAGAAAAAGTTTTGCAGTGGTCACGTGCTGATAGAAGTAATCTGAGTTGGAAGGGATTTAAATTTGCTTTTGCTTCCTCCACCTCGCTTTCTCCCTTGTTTGACGGACACAACACTTGGGCTGTTGGTGTTTATATTCATACTGCTTAGATCTATGAAGTACCCATACACCTTAAACACTAAACTTTAAATCCTAAAATGGCCGGCGTGTATGGCCGGCTTGTCGGTGTTGGACACGAGTCTGATATTGATACGCGGTCGATACGCCTGGATACTACTCAAAACGTATCCCATTCTTTTAAAATTAAAAAAAGAAAAAGAAAAATAAATGGGATATGGAAGCGATGCAATGAGATACGGTTCCGAAAATTTTGGATTGAAGATGGCATACCAATTTGAGCACATCTTTGCAATTCTTCTGGTTTCTAACTTCCAAGTCTCCACTCTCCTATTTTCGGTTTCACTTCTGCAATGCTGCGTCTGCAAGAATCATGTTTCGGAGCTGCTCAGCTCAATGGTGTTTCTCCTCTGCTCTGCCTCTTGTCCACTTCTCGCAGAAGAAGAAATTCTATTTGAGGATACAAATTTTTCTGTTTTGGGGCTGTGTGGGGCTCTATTTGAAGAAGAAGTTCTGCGTTTATAATATTTGATTTATATTTGATTATAATATTTTATTTATATTTAACTTTCATATAATATTTTATTATTAGTATAATTTATTAATGTATCCTAAAAGTATTGTATCTTGAATTTTTAAGAAATAGCCCTGTATCGTATCTTGTATCAATGCGTCTTAGAGTGTCATTAATATTTTGCCTCAGAAAGTGGCGCCCTTACATCTTTGATTTAAAACCAAGTGGTTTATTTTACATGATTTCAATTTTTCTTTTTGTTCTAGGATTTATCTAAGTTGTCAGCATATAGAGACAGAAGGTTTCCTGGAACACAAGAGGAATTTGAACATGCACTCGAGACATCAACAACTGTTTATGTGGGCAATATGTCCTTTTACACAACAGAAGAGCAAGTTTATGAACTTTTTTCCCGAGCTGGAGAAATAAAGAAAATAATTATGGGCTTGGATAAGAACACGAAAACACCCTGCGGCTTTTGTTTTGTTTTGTAAGAATCTCTTGCAATATATAAATGACATGCATACTAGGAAAATTCTTTTGTATTTTGTCAATCTTTCTGAAACAAAATTGTTTTCTTTCCACATATGTATGCGTATGAACTGCACTAATTATTCTTTAGGAATTATAAACTGTCCAAGTTCATTCCATTTGTGACCAAAAAGCTTTTCCTAGAGTTAGGCCTTCTCTCTTCTTTAAACATTAATCATTTTATCCCTAGCAAGAGAAACTCCACCTCCCCTTCCCCATTTTGGAAGTTTCCAGATGTTCTGAGTAGTCTATTCTTGTTATGAGTATGCACTGTTTCATTCTAGTGACTGTCATCATTGACAAAATTTATTATTTGATGATTGGGTGTACTCATGAATTACTAGATATTACTCCCGTGAAGATACTGAAGACGCTGTCAAATACATAAGTGGGACAATACTTGATGACCGTCCTATTCGTGTGGATTTTGACTGGGGATTCCAGGAAGGCAGGCAATGGGGCCGTGGTCGTAGTGGTGGCCAGGTGAAATGTTGTGCATATGTTGCCTAAGGCTATCTGTCTTCTTGGCTGATACAGATTTTTGTTTTCCTTTTCCATTCACTCAATTTGTGCAGGTGCGTGATGAATACCGGACTGATTACGATCCTGATATCCTTTTAAACTGTTTAATTTAAAACTCTTTGCATTGTGCTTCCTCATATAAATTTTATAATTGATGTTTCTCCTCTGTAGAACAATTAATTTAATATTGGTAAGTAGAGTACTGCTACATGAATTTGGCCTGAACAGTCATATGGACAATATCACTTATGTGGTGCATTAATTACTAATCAGTGAATTAGCATAATTGAGTTTCTCATTAACTAACAATTACCTTGTGTCATATTTGCTTCAAGAATGCTTGTTGAACCTATTTCTTCATATTTTAGAAAAGACTTTACGTTTGAATAAGTATACCTAGACAAATTCAACAATATGGAAATAATACACTCATACAATGCACTTTGTCTAGAACCTGTTGTTTTACTTCAACATTATACTTTCAGCAGATTGAGATGCACTTGTTTTTTGCTTTTTTTTCTTTACTCCATTCGATTGATGGGAACAATTTTGTTATCAGTTTTCATACTAGTATTATTTTGGTTCCTTAATTCCTCATACGTAGAGGTGGTTATGGGAAGCTAGTTCAAAAAGAGTTAGAAGCACAAAGGCAGCTTGTAGATTATGGTGCTGGTTCTTTGGGCTCCTTTCCACCTGTTATGCCACCTTCCTGTAAGTGACTTCAAGCCATATTGTGCACCTTTCTTCAGCTGATAGTAATAACTCTGGTTCAACATCTCACTTGTTTTGGAATCACTGATAATTTGGTTAATGCATTATATGACTTGTCTAGCTGTTTGATTTTTAAGAGCTGCATGGTCAGTGGTCACAGTGTTAGTTGGGCGTAAACAGTTGTCTCTGAGTTAACAGACATGCTAGGTTGTCTCTAACTACAAGCTGACTACATTAGCCTGTCCAGTGTTGCCTCCTATTTATTATGCAATTCAAAGAAATGACATAAAGAAGTGATGCCTTCATGGCCAATTACACCATCATTCTGCTTTGCTTCCTATTGATTAAAGTTAACAGGAAGCTAAATCAGAAGTTGAAATGAATTGCTTGTTCATCATGCTATAGATTTGATGTACTTTTCCTTGTAAGCTTCAGTATGATGTAAATGTGTTATTGCGGAAGTATCTAGGAAAATTAATGGCAATCTTTAAGGGGACTCAACACATGGCGTACATTTTGAATCTAATATGCATGAACATAGAGGGGTACCAACTTATGTTGGTCTCTGGCCTCCCAATGCTGGTGTTTTTTAGAGCTATTGAATTTGGGTTTGTGTTCTAAAATCTTGATAATTCTTACCATTTGCAGAGTGTGTTGTATGCAATTTGAATTCTGATAATTCAGCTAATTTTCTCATGCAGATGGTAGACATGGTGGAGGCCATGGTCATGGTGGTTCACATCGGCATGGTGGTAGAGGTATTACTATCTTAAGAAAATTTCTTGTTATGCAATTTGGATTTTGAGAATGATGGAAGGGTTCCTCTTACTGATCTGCCTTTGAGATTGACATTAATACAAATTTAATTTCTCTTCGAAATTGTAGATTACTACAGGAAGAGACACAGAGATGATGATCGCCACACACACGACTCCTCGAAAAGATCATCAGATCATGAATCTCGGAGAAATTCTGATCATGATTCTCGACCGGTAAACTTTTGAGTCTAAATGATGATTCAGTCTGATAAATCAACCTAGAACTTCCAAATCCCAATAGCATATCCCATTTTGACAAAGCATATCAATTATGAGGTTATATTTATCTGATTGAAGGCATGATGCTTGTGGCTTTACTCCTCTTTTTGTCTGCAGTTGCCATTATTGCAATTAGTTGATAATGACACTTCTAAATCTGTAGTTCTTCATCCTAGTTTTAAGCGTTTGATTTGTCTAAGTCAATCACTTATGACTTGGCAGGAAAAAAATCCTCGATTTCGTGAGAGTGGTGATTCTGATGATGATGAGGAAGATGATCGGAAACGAAGAAACTAGCCATATTCTCCTTGTTTTTTGTATTGAAAGTATCTGACATGAATCATTTGAAGTTGAAACAGATGGGGGTTGTATAATATCATCGAAATTGCAAAGAATTTGCTATCTTTAAAAGTCTACGCAGCATCTGCTCCTTGCGGCAGTGCTAAATTATTGTTCTTTATACTTGGAGAAAAATATCTTTAATTCATCTTCAGTCACCATGGATGGTATACCACCAACAAAAACCTTGGTTTTAAAATCTTTATCTTGTGCTGATCTCATGCACATAATATTAGGGGAGAGTGCCAAATTGCCAGTACAAGACAACCTGGCTTGGAAAGAAACATCCCATTCTACTCTCAGCACGTCCCTTTCAACACCATATAGGGACTGGTTAATATTTGGTTATCATTTTTTTGTATCCACTTTGTATGTCTTTCAAATATTTTCATCAATTAAAGAATCACATTGTTAGATAAGCAATTGATCAACTAAAACTAGCAGGTTGACATTTAAAATTATTCTAAATTGTATATTGGAGGCATTTTGTTGATGGTATAATCTTTGTTGGAGATTTTAGAGAAGAAGTAAATGAAAAAGTAAGGAGGTGGAAATAAGCTTTAGTGACATATGGGTTATGTATAAATTGTAACAATAGAGAATATATAGATGAAGATTGAAGATTTTCTCATACAAAAAGTCACAAAGTTTAAGTACTTGAGAATGATCATGTAAAATAATAATAATAATAAAAAAAAGAGGACGTTGTAAATTATAAGATTTAAGTTGAATGGATAAAATGAAAAAAGTTTGAAGTGTTATTTGTGATAAAGAGTATTATTTAAGTTTAAGAAAAAATTTTATTATATAATTATAAGATATACATTATTGTATAGTACTGAATGTTGGATAATATTAATATGAGTAAAAATTTATTATTGCAAAAATAAAAATGTTATGTTAAATAAATAATCACATTAAAAAAGATAAGATTATGAATGAGTGTATTAAAGAGAAAGTTGAGGTAGCATTTATCGTAAATAAGTTAATAAAAACATATCTTAAATGGTTTGACCATGAATAAAAAAAATTATTAGAAGCTTTCATATATAGAATTAACTAGATGAAAAATAGTTCAATAATTAGAGGTAAGAAAAAATAAAAAAAAATAAAAAAAATTATTATGATGAACTTATATATTAATAAATTAATTATAAAAATGAGTAAAAATAAAACACGTTAATGTCACTTAATCTATATAACTAATCTTATTTAATGAAAAAGGCCTGATTTATCAATGTTGTTCTAATATATTAGAAACATTTAAGAACAAAATTCTTAGTCCATACATCATCTGAAGAAAAAAAAAATTTCCTGTATATTCAAAGAAATACAAAATTGTCAACCTAAGTCCAAACTCCAAAAGGAACCACTCAGGATGTAACTGATTTTTGCATTTTGATAATCATTCATCATACAAACAAGAACCGTTCAGACATTAATAAAAGGGAGGCGGCGGGAATTGGGGGGGGGGGGGGGGTGGTGTTGAATCATCTCCATGGTCTTCCAGTTTCCGTATAGTCTGGATTCTCCTTCAAAATAACAAAACCTTCAAGAATCGGGGATAGAGGAATATATCTGCAGAAGAACAAATACTATGCGAGTGACAATTAAGCTGAGAATTTAAAGGCAGTAATGGTGATAGTTTGAATGGAATAGTATATTACTTTTCTGTTGCCAGCTCTGCCCTTTCCCCAGGACCAAGAAGGACTGGGGTAGATTGGGTCTGAAAACTAGTAATAGTCTTAGGACAACCTGGTTGGCCAACAACATCTACTGCTCGGCCTACCCGAACGGGTACAGATAGAGGCTTCGAGTTCCCATCCACAGTCATCAACATCCTTGGCTGTTGCGACAAAAATATAACCACATGAACTGAAAATGGAAGAGGAGTAAAATAACCTAACAGAGGAAACTGAGATTCAGAAAATACCTGCATTGCCAAAACAAGGAAGTAGAGAACGTACTGATAATTTCCCAAGACTATAGCTTTCATGTCAAGGCAAAGATGCAACGTGGTAATTAGTCCAGCTAGTGCTGTCCTGGAAGAAAGGTAGAGCAATGCCGATTAGAAAATAATTACAATGTTGTACCCATATTTTTTCAAAAAAAAAAAAAACTACGAAGAAGAGAGACAAAAAGCAGAAGGGGCAAGTGAGGGTTTACTAACGGTTGCAGCAAGAAGCGATCCGAATGATATGGATTAAGTGTCAATAATCCCTTTCCCAAATACACAAGACCTTGGGCTATCCGCACCTGTAGAAATGCTAAGAAATCAGTAATCACTGAAACACTGGAAAATGGAAAATTTAGACTACTTAGATGAAGCATACACAGAATAGTAGACTGGTATGTTTGTAGTAATAGCTTGAAAGATTGCGAAGCAAGCCAGCAATTCGAGCATTGTTGGTTCCTGCACCTATTAGACCTAAGGAGATAACTGCCGCCTGCAGCAGATAAATTATTATTTTAGCCACAATCAGTAAGCAAGAGACAAGCCATAAAAATGGAAATAAAGCGGAATCTTGTACCTACCATTGCTACTTCAGAATCAGTGTCATGGCTAAGTCTGCTCAAGATATCCACAACATTGATCTGGCGTGTATCTAACAAAGAGTTAGCAAAAGGTATAACAAGTGACAACTCGTCCCACCAATCTACTTAATTAGGTGTAACATAGGACTGTTCACAACTATGGTAGTGATACAAAGTCTACATTTCTTCAGTATTCATATAAAAATAATAATGCGTTACGACTCCAAAAGTATTAATATTGGCTTCACAAGGGCAATTAGCCTCAACCATGTTACCATGTCAGCTCTTGCAATCTAAATATCTTTCCATTAGAGATTTAACTTGGTTGTCCTTTTCCGTGGAAGGAAATAGACAAATAGTGCATTTTACAGTATCAAATATGACCACAACTAAAGTAAGTCACATAGAAGCAAGCTTATTACCTTTGGGGTTGATATGCACAGTAATCCAAATGCCAGAGGAACTGCTCGTCGGATATTCTGCTCTCCATACTGTAGAAGATGTTTTAATGATCGAATTGCCATCTCAATACCCAATTCTTCAGCCATTCCTACCATAGCAATTCCAAGCACAGCAGGACCCTGGTGGATTTTACCTTTGTCAAGATCTTGTGAACAGTAACCCAAAAGACTTTGAACCTGCAGGACAGGAGCATTAAAAATTGTAAACAGAGGGATTTATTTAATTTATATACTATAAAAAAAAGGTTAAATCAACTCGCTATAAAATCATGCCTGAAGAACTTTCCCAGTTCCAGCATAGGCACATGATAGTAGTGTCACATCAATGTAGTTTCTGATTTTTCTATTAAATTCCTCTGATACTTCTTCTATATCCCGCATCCTTTCCTGTTGTCACCAAAGTTTTAAGAGACAATAAGAATGGTGATATTGCAAAACTCAAAATTTTACAGCATGGCATCTTTGACCACAACTAGTATTAAGGCCCCTCCAAACCATCAATTGCTTTTCAGAAATTAAAGTTCAGATTTACCAAATGAAAAGAAATCATCTACGATTAAGAAACTCATAAAAGAGACAATAGATGCTGCCAGACATCTAAATACCTCCTTCCCAAGGTATAGAAGACCAAGGCCAAGAGGTAAAAGCCGCATGAGGGGCTCTCGCCAATCAGACTCACTCCGGTTCATTAGTGCAGATATGATTGCATCCACAGCTTCTTCTTTGCACGAACCAACATAAATCAAGCCCAACGAAATTGCAGTGAAAGCAATGACATCAAGTGGAGCTGTGGTATCATTCAATATGCATCCTAATTTGCGACGTAACTGAAATATTCACACACAATGACAATTTAAAAAATAATTGATAAAACAACACTTTATCTTTTATCTTTGACTTAAATTTTAATTTATGCTTTAAATTTGATTAATTTTATTTTAATTTTTTAATTTTAAAAATTCAATAAAAACTTTTTTAATTTTTAATACTCATTAATTTATTTAACAAAAAATATTAAGTTAGAGTCAATTTTATTATTTTTATGTTATTATCAATATTATTATTCTATTAATTTTATATATAAAAAAAGATAAATTTAAAAGTATCATTAAAAAAATAACAAATTTAAAAGTAACATTACATTTAAGTTTAGATTTATAAAGCACTTAATTTGGGAGTTTGGAGTTTAAAATTTGAGAATTTTTTGTGTTTTATATTTAAGATTAATAAACTAATAATATTAATAATAAAATAACATAAATATATTAAAATTAGTTCTAATATAGTATTTTTTTTATTAAGTAAATTAATAATATTAGAGATTAAGAAAAATTTATTTAATTTTTTAAAATTAAAAAAATAAAATAAAACTAATTAAATTTAAAAGATAAAATTAAAACTTCACTCAAAATAAATCGAGTAAAAATAGTCTTTTGTCAAAATAATTTTATTAAAATAAGGTAACAAATATATCAAGCAAGATTAGTACTGGCATGGGATTCTAACAGAAATAAATAGAGAAACAGTTCACCGTTCCAATCCGAGAACCAGCGTATGTAATTCCCAATCCCATAACTGCACTAATCTTGATTGAAGGATCATCGTCATCCATATACTTCATAAGAAGTGCCATAGCCTGAGAAAGAACCAAATAACTAAATAACATAAAACATAGATATACATATATATATATATATACATACATACATACGTATATATATATATATATACACATATATATGTATGTATATATATTATAATATCTTTAGATCTTATGCCTCTAAAATGTTATAGTATTAGTCTCACAAATATATATTATATAATATAAAATATATAATGTAAAAAAAATAATAATAAAAAAAAAAAATTATAAGAGAGTTAAATAATTTTTTATTATTTAATTTATTATTTTAAAATTTAAT
Organism: Senna siamea; assembly: GCA_031216115.1. Lineage (NCBI taxonomy): Eukaryota > Viridiplantae > Streptophyta > Magnoliopsida > Fabales > Fabaceae > Senna > Senna siamea. The sequence goes on from CM062356.1 coordinate 21,779,220, forward strand.
AATTATTATTTTATAATATATTATAAAAAACATGTACTTTTGTGTTGTACTTATCTTTTTTAATTTTTTTTATATTTTTTTATATTTTTATATTATATATTTTATTTTATATTTTATATTATAAAATATATAATTTTTTTAGACCACTAAACAGAAGAATTTAAAATCATTATAATATAAATGTACTAAAAGTTTTGCATACACAAATGTTTATCTCATTTTTTTAATTTTTAAATTAAATATAAAATAATAATTATCATAATTTTAAAATTATAAATTAAATAATAAAAAATTATTTAATTTATAAATATATAATTTTGTAAGATGACTAGTTAAAAAAAATTACAGTTATTATAATATAGACGTATGTATGCATGTCCCGAACAAAATAAAGATAACTCACGGGATCATGATCGTGCCCAATATTGCAGTTGAGAATCCCAACTCCTAATAAAGCACCGGCAATCACATGTTTATCGTTAAAATGTACGTACTTCGCAACTTGATCAAGTCCAGAGTCAACATCCCAGAGTAAAATCAAGCCCTGTTATTGTACAAGATTATAAATGCAAGTCCTAGTCCATACATAAGAAATATGATGATTAAGTGATGTATACCAAACTTGCTACTGCACTAGTCTTCGCATTTTCCTTATTTTTTAAGAGCCAATTTTCAGTGGAAGAGTCCGATGGGACAGTCATCAACTTATCCTACACAATAATAAAAGAGGAGGAAAAAAAAGTAACCCAAAAAATATGCAAATACTAAAAACACAATCGTGCACCTCTGAAGTACATTGTACCTGACCAAAGCCAGCATTAACAAACGCATTCACAAAAGTAGCTGCTAGGTTCAATCTAGCTGAATCAATACTTGCACCAGCACAAGGCCGGGCATCAACCAAGTATGCCTTTGAAAACCAAGAAAGTAAAGCATGAGGTTGAAAGCAAATCAAAAAATTACAGACTCAAGACAACAAATAGCAGAGAGATATATATATATATATATATATATATTCCTGATGCATCGAACTTGAGTACAATCACCATCAATTTCAGCAAAAACAGACACCTTGCAGGTTGCGTAAAGTTGTCTCATTGTCACTATAGAGTAATAAATTACAAGCACACTTACTGAAATAAAAATTATTAATTATTAGATAGGACAAACAGAATATGCAGCTGCATGAGCAAGGAGGGTTACTTAACAAAGAATTAATGCTAAATAAAACTTTAAATGCGAGAAGGAAAGAAATAGGCACAATACACTAGATTAGTTTAAAATAATAAAGCGTATGTCAAAAGGGGAAATTGGACATAAATATATATGTATTTGTGTTTGCGTGTGTGGCGTGCATATGTATGCATATGTATATTCTTCCACTCATAAAGCTATGCAATTCTTGTAGTGAGGCAGCAATTTTCATGTTTAATAAAGGAGGAAATTTATCATCATAGTTCACACCTTGTATACATCTTCAGGGGACTTAGGTTCAATGACTTCAATATCACGAGCAAGGGCCAGATATCCTTTACTCAACTCTCTGTTATTAATGACATCCTGCAACATAAATCTGTCGTGATCCTTTTCAGCCTGCTCCTCGTCAAGCACCCAAGTGAGTCCCTACATGTAAATAATAATTGATACATCAAATTAATAGAAGTTGGAAAAACTGTCAACAGAGAATTTCAAACTTAATTTGATCTCAACATCTCCCTCAGTCCTTCAGCCTCCCTCTTGCCTGTTCGTTTTTCAACATTCAACGAGCTAAGAAAATTTCAGCAGTTCATAATCATATCAATGTAGATCAAAAAGTAGATGAAAAAGAAAATAATAATTGAATATCCACTTTCTGAAAGGAAGCAGGTGTCCAAATATATATAAACCCCTTATCCCCGTTGTTAAACAATTAACACTAACAGTAACCTCCAAGAGAAATCATCCATGACTGGGAAAAAAACAAGGTCATCCTGTGAGGGATATGAACTTCAATCTGTTATTAACTAACATAGAGCATTCAACATGAGAATTTCAAACAAGAAGGACCTCAACATACCACACAAGGAGAAAAATCTGGCTAAGATTAAGTCACAAAGTACTAACAGCCAGAACATTCAGGGCTTACATGACGAGCGAGTATGTAACATAATTGCTTCTTTTGCAGCACATCATCACAAGATTCAAACACCTGAAACACATACTGTTAACAAATATTGCAAATTGTTAAAACCAGGAAAGCATCTGAGAATCGAAAAACAGAAAGTGTATCTTTACAGATAAATGGAACTACAAAGCTATAAGGTTAACACACTTGGTCTAGTCACTAGCGAACTATAAATATCAAGAAACCTCACAAGATAACATGGTTCACAAACTACAGAGCAAGAAAAGACTTGGAATACAGTAAAAAGAATTTCAAAGTTGCACCTCGGATCTGTTTAGGAACAATGCAATCCGAAGTGCATTCGAATATTCTTCAAATTTTTTATATAGTGCGTATGCAATGTCCAAAGCTAACTTATCTGAGTAATGAAGGTATCTGCAAAATGCATCAATTTCAAATTTCAATCTAAAAGAGGGCGAATGAGACACACACACACAAAAACATACAAAATGAGATTTAATCAACCGTAAAAAATACCCATAGCAAACAGCCAAGAAAATAGCTTGTGACTTATCATGCAAAACGATGCTCAAAAACCAAAGCAAATACCCCACTCTTAGCCAATATGCCAAGTTCAAACTAAGTTTTAGACATAACCTATGACTAAGAAAATATATAATGGTTTCAACCTATCAACTCTCATGGCAATAGAACAAGGAACGCCCCCATCTTTAGTCCTTTTAACCAACTCTGCAGTAAGAGGTCCAATCCTACGGCACATCATGTTAAGAAAAACTTCTCATTCCTAAAGCATTGGCTCACTTCGAAAATTCCAGGATGACAACCTGAGGCCTCATTAAATGGAAATTACTAAGAAAATTATAAAATTGACAAAAAAAAAGTCACTAAATCACAAAGGATACAAAAGAGCATATGTAGCAATAAATTTTTTTTCTCCCAATTTCTTTGTAACTGTTCTGGATTTAACAGAAATCTGTGAAGTATCAAATGATAATTTCAAAAAGCTGCATAAATTCTGGCCTCATTGCATGTACCTTGCTAAACTGGTAAGGTATAGGCAAGTCCTTCTAAAATTTGCCTGGTCAGCATATTGACGTATGATTTCAAGTGCTTGCATCTAGCATTAAATGTTTACTCCATAACAAAACCATGTTCAGCTTAACGTCTGAAGTACTTAAGCAATAACTTAAACAAGGCATCTAACGCAGTACCTCAACTAGAAGATCAATAGCTACAGGTTCTGCATTTTGCTACAGGTAAGATTTATGTTAGTTCAAAAAAGCATAAATACATCAACACAACAGTCTTTCTCTATTAAATCTCATAAACTCTGCTAATATTTCATCAAAACAAAGACCTGGTGTACCATTTATTTCATTGCTAAAATATTCTTATATATATATATCATACCTGCATGTGGAAATAAACAATCTCAGACACAACATTTATGAGAGTATCATCGTTTTCATCAATTTCTTTAATTTCTTCAATTTCTTCAATCTGCAAAGGCATCAGAAAAGGCCAAAAAAACAAAAAGATTAAGCAAAAACAAAGATCAACCTTAGATACGCTTGACATCTAAACTAAATTTGAAATAGGTAATACTTCTCAACACCAACCCAAAGCACATAGGCCTTTCTAGATATCTAAGCAACAATATTTAAGTACAAAATCATCTTTTATAACTTTTATAACTATACATGCATAACCATGGGGGGCGGGCCAAGGGATGCAACCTTTTGGACCTAGATTTTACCACATAAGGTCAAGAGAAAAAGCCATAGTCATACTTTTCCAAATGCAAGAAGACTACGATTGATGCATTCAGTTGATATGCACTTGAGAAGGAGATCCGTGCATGCTAAATGGGCCAAGAGTAATTAAAAGGCTATAGTAGTTTTTAAGAGTGGAAAACGATAAATTAAATTAGATATAATGCTAACCCCTTCCGGCTTCTCAGTACACAATTTAAACATTGCTTCAGTCAGGTTCCTGACAAGAAGGAAAATACAAATAGAATGAATAACATTTATTAAATTTCAATCACCACATTTTCTATTTTTTTTTAATTAATCACAACAGTCAACTCCAACCAATGAAAACAAAACACTATTTAAAAACATAATGCTCACCTTACATACTCATGGCCCCATGATTCCATATCACCATCTGAACCTAATAATCTGTACTTTAGGCCTTCCTGGTACAGTCAACAAAACACACACTAAACATCGAATAGGTGTCTAGATTAACATTTAACGAAATATTACTGAACGTCATGCAATATAGAGTAAGAACTACATACTAAATAACAAAATGACGTATAAATGGAATGAAAATGCACAACCTCAGAGCTCATACACGACCAACCAACTAAAGCAGTCACTAATAAGATCATGCGTGACTTCATCCACTAAAATATAGCAAACATTACCAGCTTTCCCTTGGAAGATATAGTAAGGGTCAAGACTGACAATATATCGGCTAGGATCTGCATTGAAGAGAAAGCAATTGATTGAGCACAAGAGGATCATAATATTTCATATATAAGCACCGAACAACAAGACACCTTCGAATCAAACTCCTCCTCCATAGTCTCGTAACATGTCTTCAGAGTTCCATAATGAGGACGAAGAAACTTCAATGGCTTTGGAACTGAGGTTATAGAGCTGGCTGAGGTACGAAGTACCTCTCTAAAATATAGCCATACATTTAAATGTCAGTCCATAATTAATTTTTCTCTAAATCAACTTAAATTACTTAATTAGCGTCTCTCCACCTAAATCAAGGCTTAAAACTGACCCAAGTATCGTAAATTATCAAGTAAAATAATATTAACCTCAGACTCTCGAGAGAATCCGTCCGCAACTCAGGATCCTGAATTCTCTCAACGTACAACTCCAGCTGCTGCTTCAATGCTAAATCCTCATCGGACTGCAAAGATAATTCGAACATATCAACCGTCATTTCAGAATTGAACGTAAATTCTACTTCAATGTCAGTAAGGAAACAACAAGAAAAGGAGAATTTATTCATTGCGACTCACAAGATCTTCGTTAAAGTCCTTGACCAAGGCCTTACACTTGGTGGCACCGGAGGTACGGTTAGGATCAGGCTCCATTCCCAGCACAAAACAAACTTGAACTCTAAATATAGGGAAGTGATTGAAGGAAAAATACCAATGCAAACTACAATGGGGACAAGGAAGAAATCTAGGTCGCGCTGTAACGAAACAGGAGAACGTAAAAGCACAAGAACACATACAGACGCTGGATTTCAAATCAGTAAAAGGCTGAAGAAGGAAATTTACATATTCTTTAGTTCGCCAGCTGCTTGGCTTCCTCAGAAACCATGAGAAATTGAGAATGGTGAAGCTTACTTGCCACCCACGATTTCTTATTTCTTGCTATTCGTTTTTTTTTTTTTTTGGGTCGAAATATTTATTTATCTTTCATGTTGATCATCGCAAAGACGTAAACGCTTTATGGGCCGTAGAACCATGCTGAACTTCATATGGCTCAAAATTCGAACAATCAGGCACGAATCCAGTACGTGAAGCCCAATTTCATTTGGATTTCTTAATTCCAAAAAAGTCAACATTTTCGACCAAAAAAAGCTAACATTTACGAAGGTAAAATAGTAAAACGTAAATTTGGATCAATACTTACAAAAGAGAATTTTTGCCTGAGGTAGGAAGAAACCAAATCAATCTGAGTTTAATGCTACTTTCTACTATTTACATCTCAATAACATTTAAATATAAGGGAAACATTTTTTCTTGAAACAAAAAAATAGTCACAAATTTTTCAAGTTTCAAGTTTCAAATTTCCTTTTTTTTTTTTTTTTGAAAAACATACTTGAAAAGAGAGAAAATAAACTTGGGGGAAAAAACAAAATAAAGATATGGAGAAAAACATACTTGTATGTATAGCCTCTATTCGCAAGCACTAATAATTCATCAAGTTTATTAACCTAGGGTTTGGTTGCAAAGGGTGAGAAATTGTTTCAAAATGAGCTAAGATATCTCAATCCCATATATCAAGTAAGATCGATAGTCATCAACAGACATATAACAGAATTTCAATAAAGGCCTTAATTAAGGTTCATTATTTTTAATTTTACTATGAGAACATATTTCTTGTTAATTAATTCAATTACCTTGATTAGTTTAAACTTTAAAGCGAACATTGATCAATTCATAATATAAATGTGTGCTAGCCATATTGACAGGAGAAAAACTAAAATCTCTAACAAAAGTATACACACCAATAATTTTTTGTTTTTTGGAGTTAAAATTACTTTATTAAGCTTTCTCGCCTTATTTGTCTCATACATACAAACTACGACTAATACAAAAATTACATACTTTATTATCACACATACGATCGAAAAAAGGGTAGCTATGGTGACGGAGAAGTGAAATTAATGAACTTGCTTCCCACAGCACACGTGAGTGACACAAGAAGAGATGGAGAATAATCCTTAGAAAGTAAATTCCCTTGTGGAAGCAAAAGAAGGGAAATGATGAAAGTCTCAGAGTTTGGCTTTAAATTTTGGGTGAAACATGAGGTAAAATGAGAGAAGTCGTCGAATTAGGGTTTTGATGAGGCCTTCACTTCACAGCTATTTAGCAGAAACCCATGAAAGGTGTTGGATCCATATATTAGGGTATTAATGCTGTTACGTTGAAGCTGAAGGGATCCTCAAGCACAAGAGGGTGGAACTTTGGGAATTCCTTGTCTCTGTAATTCACCCATCACACTATCAAGCGCTGGAGCTTTAAGCCCAAGAGGCAGTGGCAGCCATGGTTTAGATAAAACATCTCCAATAGCTTCGTCTATGCTCTCCTTTGACTGCATGCATGCAAGCACTCCCAAATTAACAACACAAACCAAAAATTATTTCTATGTATATTCATAATTTTACAATGTTGTACAACAAAAATTGGGTTTTGAGTAAGTTCAAGAAATTAATTATAACAATCATTTGTTAATTTTTTGAGTTTAACACTGACAGACTCATTGAAAACGATGTGGATTCAACAATAATTGTATTGACAACACACTTCATGAAATCACGAAAAATATATATATGTTTGTGTGTGTGTGTGTGTGTGTGTCTATAGATAGACAAAGCAGAAAGAAATTTAGCATATATATGAAGAACAACTAGGCATAGATATAACGATATATAAAGGTTTATGAGACAGAAGAACATGACAGTTGACACATAATTTTTATCCGTATACCAAAATTGTTTGTGTGTGTGTGTAAGGAAAGAAAATAACAAAAAGGGGAGAGGGGTCACCGGATGAAAGTCGAGGAGTGGCCTGGGGCCGGGTTGAGCAGTGGGGACACCGATGCCGGGATCTACTTTGTACAATGCATGGGGTGGTGGGATACCGGGGACAGGTTGAGAGGGAAATCTCTGCATATAGAGAGTTATTATTGGTTATATTATATCTTTCCCTAATAGTGAATTGTATAATTAAGTTAAAGGATCCAAATTTCAAAAAGGAGAAGACAGCCAGTGTGGCTCCAAAAGAGTAAGGACTGAGTAGTCACCGTTGTAGCTGTCAGATGCTGTGGAAAGAAAGGTGTTCCTGGCGTTAGCGCATTTGGAGCCTGCATTAAACAACAATATATGCATATGTATGCCTATTAAGCCTCATGGATTAAACACACGTAACATCTCGCATTTCCTTTAATATACTTAATTAACAGTATTTGGAAAATAACACAATCGTAATTTTTAAATAAAAAAAATATTTGAAGACTATATCATGCCTATTCTGGACTCAAGTCTAATAAGTATATTTAGACACTGATTAAAATTTCATTTGATTAATTAATTAAAGATTTAATATTTTAAAATATGTAAAAAGTTAACAAAAATAATATTTTTTAATATTTAAAATTTTTATCCACCATATGAAACTCTAATCAGTGCCTATGAAAACATTGTTTAGCAAAATCTTAATAAATTATTAAATATAAAATAACGTTTTACTAATTTAATTTTATTATAGTTATTATTATAATCATATTTATAAAATTAATCAATATGATTATAATAATAAATTTATAGTAGACTTAGAGTCCAAAATATCATTAATATAATAAGCTTGGTTTTTTTGGGGGAAATTTCATTTGTCAATTATTGGTAATATATATGTGTAAAATTTTGAGAGATAGAGTTAACCCGTTGAGCGTGCCAGTACGAAGAAGGGTCAGGAGGTGTTGGAGGAGGAGGCGGAGCTGTGGGCGGCGCCGCCCAGGCTAGTGGCGTAGGTTGGGAGGAATGCGGTGGGAGATGCTTGGGCCATAAGGGCATGAAGGAGTGGTCCATGGTGGGATGACCCCATACATGTAAGGGTCTGAAATGGTGCATGGGTGGAGTCATGGGAGGGAAACCCATGGTGGGTGCTACACCCACCCCTACCCAAGGGCTCGCATCTGATCTCTTCACTCCTCCTCCGCCTGCTACTATGCCATACGATTGTCTTCTTTTACTCCAGTTCGCTGCTTCAGCTTCACGTGCTAGCAGATGTTTCCTGTGGGATCGATATTTCTGCGTTCAAAAATCTCCATTTCTTAGATTGCTCTCCTATTTCATTTTTATATTGCTTCAATTATTGTATTTTTATTTTTGGGTTTTGAAATTCAGAGATGGAAAACCAGAAGTAGAATTGTAGAAGAATATGTACTTGAAGATGGCTGGCAATGTTATGGCGAGTGAGACAATCAATTCCCATAATCTCCAAAATTCTTGAAGGCACCGCCTTATCCACTCCTAGTTGCTCCACTGCTTGCACGAATCGCCTGTGCAATTCTGGGGTCCAATCCACCTTCAACCCAAAAAAAAGCTTAATTTATTTCCCACAAAAAACAAAATTAATTACATATAACAATAATAATAAGAATACTAGTTTCAATTCAAATTTCAATATTCTAACACTCTCGTGCTGCTTTTCTTTTCTCTCTCTGTTCAACTTATAATGGTGTATGCCCGTGAGTTGTTTAGACACTAGGGCAACTTTGTAAAAATTAATGAGATAGAGACAGGAGCTTCAGGATTAGCTCAGGCTAGCACATGAGCTTCATCGAAACCTAAAAAGTGTCCAACCAAGAAAAGAAGTGCTGATAAGTGATAACATTAAAGCTAGCCTAGCTAGCTAGTTAGTTAATTTAATTACCTTCACTTTTCTCTTCCCTTGACAATTATTCTTGGATTGGCCCGATGACTTCCTTCCCTTGTCACCTTCCTTTTTTGACGGCTTATCCCCCACAGGCTCCTCTCTTTTGCTCATTATTTCCTCGCCTCGGCTGGACTCAGAATTCAAGCCCGAGCCCGAGCCCGAGCCCGAAGAGATTTTATCTTCCTCCTCTTTGTTGTTGATAATCATATGGGGAGAGTCAACCTTATTAATATTTTCGAGGGAGACCGTAGAGGAGGCGATTTCGGAGTCGTCGCCGGCGCTGACGGAGAAGTCGGCGAGAATTTCGGGGTCCATTTCCAAATCTGGCAAGACATCGCCGTCGTGAATACCCACGAAGATATCATCAAAATTGATGCTGTCCAATAAATTCCCATCGGAGATGTCACCGAATTCAGGAGCTTCCGTCGAGAACGTCTCCATCTCTCCTTGCTCTTCATTTTTTGTGCTTCTAAACGGTGACACAGCGAGCATCAATAATAATCCCAGTCTCTCCCTCCCACACTCTATGGTCTATTAGCTATTTAAAAAAACAAAAAGAAAAAAATAATCTTGTACTAATTAATTAACAACCCACTCTTGTAGAATATTACTGTAAAAGTTACACAACATGAAGATGGAGAGAGAGGGAGAAGGAGATAGCTGGCTAGGAGGGGGTATTGAATGGGGTTTGAATATGGAGTAGTGTTGTAGCTTCTTTGGAAAAGGGGAGAGAGAGAGAGAGAGAGTGTGTGTGGAAGAAGGAAATTAAGCTTTGGATGTGAACCACAACTAGGGAGAAATTTTAAAGAGATTTGCTTTATGTTTTTGTTTGAGTATGCGCTACTTGCAGTGCGTGTGTTGGTGTGAATATATAAATTTTGGGTTTGTGGATGGTATTTTTTTTCCTTTTTTCTTTAATTTTCGAAAATTTTCGAAAGTGATGGTGAAGTTTTGTGCCTTAGTATAGTATAATTAATAAAATGGAATGGATATTAACCGAAAGTATGTCTGTTGCATTGCAATAGTAGTGTATATAAATATATATATATATATATATATATATATATATATATATATATAAAGTGAAAAAGAAGGGGCTGCATGCCTTGCTGATGTTACCCGACAAATTGACCGCTGTATATTCCCGGGTCACTAATTAGTGATTATGTTATGTATATCTGTATCTTGATAAGGCTTACAATAAACCCTAACTAAATATTTTTATTTTTTAAAGAATCTTATTATAATAGGTTTTTTGTTTTGAAAATTTTGTGTGACGTCCTTGTATTATTGTGTTTAATTATAGGCTAAAAATTGTAAAAAGAAATGTTTTAAAATAAATAGATTGGATTTGGACCAAGATAAAAATAGGAAAAAATTATCTACTCTGATTGCTTTTGGTTTGATTTTTTTTTTTTCTCACACACATATCTTGTATTAGGGATTTAGGGGTAATTATTTTCAAAATAATGTTAGTACTAAATCAAAACACTTCTTAAAAAAAAAAAAAAAAAACTCAGGGCGTGATAAGATGAATTGGTCTCACTCTACACTAAACTAATTAACGTCAGTGGTTCATCGGTCGACTATAATATGCAAAATAAAATACTGATCAAACCAACATACTAAAGACCCCTATTTATTATAATTATATATGTTTCCTTAAATTATTTACTTAACGTCTTTCTCTGGTCAAATATATAGGCTATATATATAATTTGGCCTAAAAATTTATCAGAATTATCTAGTTATTCAAATTACCCCAAAAATGAAGTAAAAAGCATAGATCTTTGATAAAATTAAAGAAAATGATATGAGGAGTTTGTCCTAGGTCGACCTCTCCATAATAATTTTCTAAAATTAAAGGCTAAAAATTGTCTACCGTAAAAAATAATATACGTTGATTTGACTTTAAAACTAAACTACAAACGAAAACTTAGTGAGGGAACCCTTCGATATATAAAATACGAAAAGGGTTCAACTAATGTCAAAGAAACGTTCAAAGTTCATCGAGTTTTAGCGGAAGAATAATTTGATATTTTAATATTATGAAATTCAATGTCTTATGATGAAATACAATGCATTAAATTAGCAATGCCTTAGCGCTGTAGTTTATAACAGACTATATTTTGCATATAGAAGTTTATCTCTGTGTGTGTGTGTGTGTGTATATATATATATATATATCTATATATATCATTTTTTATATTGTTCGAAACAATATAGAGCATTAAATATGTATATATCTTTAGTAAATATTCAAATTATGGTTTTCAAATTTAAAATACCAAACTCTTTTATTAAATTCAACTTCATTGATAGATATATAGAAATTTTAATTGAGTATATATATTCAACGACTTCAAGTGGTAGGGGAGGGAGAACATCACTTGAGCAAAACCTTAGTATCATTACATAAAGAACTAGAGGCTTGGTATACATAAATGTTTATGTTATATTTTTTAAAATTTTTAAAATGTAATATAAAATAATATTTATTTGATTTTAAAATAATAAATTAAACAAAAAATTTAATTTTTTTATTTTATTTTATTTTATTTTTCTATTATCTTAATTTCTCTCTCTTCTTATTACACTACATATTTTATTTTATGTTTTATATTATATATTATATAATTTTTTACACCAATAATTAAAAAATTCTGAATCAATATAATATATATTAAATATTTAGCATGCACAGACAAAAGTGCATGTCATATTTTTTTAAATATATTATAAAATAATAATTATTAGATTTTAAAAAATAAATAATAAAAAATTATTTAACTGTATTACTTAGTACCAATCTCACACTATCTTTATTTTATCTTTTCTCTGATTTCATAGTGCATAATTTATTTTATATTTTATATTATACAATATAAATTTTGTGAGACCAATAATTCAAGATTTCAAAACTATTATAATATTGATAAGTTTTACATTTTAGTCTAAACGAGACGATATAGTTCTGCACGTGTGACTATATATTAATGTTAATAAGAAATAAACTATGCATCATATATAGTAATTAGTATGACTAATAAATCAATTTACTCTTCTAGTTGCCACTCTTCATACATCCAAAATCAATAAATTAAATTATATATTGGACAAGAATTAATATGGAATATAAATAATATTGCAGCCAAAAAAATGAGAAAAGTAATAACGAGTAAGCATAACTAAAAGTATTTGCTTTTTTTATTTTCTACAAATAATTTATTAGAAACAACGTATTTAAAACATTATTAAATATTAAATATTAATATTTTTAAACAAAACTTTTAATTTTAATTTATTACCTTTTAAGTGATTAATTTAAAAAAAAGTATTTACTTGAACTAACTTTAAATAATAAAAAAACCAATGAGATGAAAATCATTTAATACTTACGCATGTTGAGGCCTACCAATGATCAAAATATTTATATTTTATAAGTATTGATAAAATTTATTTATAAAATTTAAATTTGGGTCTTAATTTAGAGATAATAATATCTTACCTAGATTTATATCTGCTCTATATAATGTATTTAAATATTATTTTTATATTATAAATATATATATTTAATATTATTTTTATATTAAAATATATATATTTAATTTATTTAAAATATACATGTAATTTATATTAGTTATTTTAATTTTATCAATAAAATAATTAAATTTTAATATAAATTCATAAATTATTATATTTAATAAATTTGTAAAAATAAATTTATTAATATTTTACATTAATTAATAATATAATATGAATGTAACTTATATTTTTTTTTAATAAATTTATATGTAATCAAGACACAAAAAGTATAATAGAGCATCTGTACCCTACCATGATCATCTTCAATTAATATGTAAGGAAAGCCGCGTGACTGTGATGGGTTTTGGGGGTCCGGATAAGATTTTGCCAGCTCCAAATTCCACAACTCAAACAGTTTATTGCCACCAAAAACCTCAAAAGCGATTAGACTTTTGTCTCTTATAATTGGGCTAAAATAATATTCTATTCATTAAGAAAATAGAACAATTTAATGCGTTGCTTTTGGTTACTAACTTACTATGCTTCTGTTAATTGCATCATAATTAAGTAGCCAAAATTAAAGTAAATTAACACGAACGGTATAATTTTAATTTTTTTATAATATAAACTAAAATTATTTTTTATGTATCTAAAATTTACGTTAATTTTAACTTTTTAAAATTTTAAATTATAATTAATTTTATTTTATAACTTAATATTATTTAAATTATTAATAAAAAATATGATATAATATTACATTTAAAAAAATATATTTAATCTCTAATAAAATTTTTTGAATTATATATAAAATATCTATCAAAAAATTTAATATTTATGTCAGATAGTATTTGAGTAAAAATAAATATATTGTAATTTTAAAATATATATTATTATTTAATATTTAATTAATATTATCAAAATTTTATTTATTCCCTTAAAATTTATTATTAAATATTATATTATTATTTTTTATTAATAATTTAAATAATCGTAGATTATAAAATAAAATTAATTATAATTTAAAATTATAAAAATAAAATTAACTTAAAAAATGATAAAAATAAAATTAACTTAAAAAATGATAAAATTAAAATTAAAAGGTAACGTAAAATTTGATGACATAAACCATACTTTTGTCTAATATAAAACATATTGGGGAGTCAATGACAACGCAAGCTGAAATGAAGTATATAATATAACATAATATTTGAACAGCTTGGTATAGCAATTATAAACATTTAAAAGATCTTCACCATTTATGGAGGAATCTGACTCATTAAATGTTGTAGATATGGATGCGTCGAATCTACCATCAAAGTTCGGTTTTGGAGGATTTTGGAACTATTTATTTACTGTAACAGTTCTTTATAATAATTAAAAATATATATAAGGATGATCTTAAATAAATTAAGAATTACTTTTTTTTATTTCTTTTATTATAAAATAATTTATTATTTTTTAACCATAGAGAATCCTAACCTGTTATGGACGCATCATTTTGTCCAGGGAATCTTCATGAAGCTTCCTGTAAAATTTATTTTCTTTCACACGAGCAAAGAATTGATTAAGTACGTGGAAAGAAATAGGGCAAAAGGAGGATAGGGAATCATCCATTAAAGCAAAGAAAAAGCAACAAAAAGAACATTAATTTATAAAAGGTCTCGCCAAAAAGAGAAATTCCTAAAAATAAAACTCAAAAGCAAATATTTACATACTGCTAAAAAATTAGCTCTCAAGAAGATGAGTCCAGATATGGCAAAAAATAAAAAATAAAAGCCACATTATAGTTAAACCAAATACACTGCAAAGTGCAAACCAAGAAAAAGAGCATAACCCGTTAATACTCCTTGGCAGAAAAATGACTAAATAGAACCAAAAAATAATGGGTAAGCAAATTTAACATTCTCACAGAAATATCATGTATATAATTCTATCAAATATTCGTTAAATATATGTGTTATATTCTCTTTTGATCTCTAAACTCATATAATATAATATAATATAAGGACAAGATTTTCTTAATTGTTTTTATTTTTTTCTGTTTCATAAAAGAGCTGTGTCATTTTTCAAAAAAAAACAAAAACAAAAACAAAAAGTTGTTGATAACACAAGCTAGTTGTGCTTCCATATTCTAATCAATGGTATTTAAAAATTCATTGAATTTGATTCAAGTTAGTAAATTTTTATAATAAAAATAAAATTCTTTTAATAAAGAAGACAAAGTGAGTGAGATTGATATCCAGATCTTCGTGTCAAAAAATCTGTTGGTGTCTAGAAAGAAATTAATTCGCGGTGTCTAGTTTTCCAGATACAAGATATTATTCTTCAAACTTCAATTCTTCTTCTGTGTTTTTTTTTTATTATGTCGCATGCTTCATTTTGTTTTATGTTTGTCGTAATTAAAAAAGTCTGGAAGTTGATAGCTTCAATAATATTCAGACTAGTAGGTTTCACAGGGATTATTTAGATGGATTGAGAGATACCCTAAAGTTTTTTAAAAACCTTTACATGATAAAATTAGAAAGAGATAAATACAAAAATTAAGTAAGATCCATAATTTATATATAGGATTCCTTTGTTTTTGTATTCATTTATCTCTCCTCTTAAGAAATTGAGTATTTGAAGGAAACGTAGGTCAAAAATCATGCTGCTGAGAAATTTGAGAACATCAAATTTTAATTATAATTAAGTTATAGACCAAAAAAAATTAATATACTTAATTCCCAACATTTAATTTTTATTTGTCTAAGAATTACTGCTTGCCAAGTATCATCTATATATTAGAAACGTGACGTAAAAAGAAGTCAATTAATAAAACTGTATCTAATAAAGAAAATTGTGGCTCGATCGCATGGTTCCAACATCAAATTTTTATGTGACTTTTTTTAAAATCACGAACCTTTTACTGGAACAAAATTTAAAAGATTCATTTAGGAATAAAACTGCTTTCTGTATCCTAAATTTAATATTATATTTTCAAAAAAAAAAATTTACTTGCCTTTCAAAGCTGTAGACTAATTAAGTTTAGCACTTTGATCAATCAGATATTCATGTTATTGAGGAAGATATATATATATATATATATATATATATATATATATATATAAAATAGAGGCATTAATTATATAGATACATAAAGTAGTAAGTCGTCTCTATGCTACTACTGGGGAATTATGATAATGATATCGTCTGTGGACTTCAACTTAATTATATGTAATTTAAGTAGAAATGTGGGCCTTCTGAGTCAAACTATTTGGATATAGATATATAGGACCACATACATAGTGCCCGGAAAGAAACCATTTATTGTAATTTCTATTATTGAATCATAATGACTTATAATTAATTACATAATTAGTTAGAATTATAAAAAAATAAAAGAAATTTAAAGAAAAAAATGTGTCTTAATGCTTATTATAACGGAGACAAAGACATTATGAAAAGAGGTTAAAATTAACAATTAAAATTGCAATAATTATTGTTTCTGGTGAGATTATATATATATATATATATATATATATAAGAATCTTACTTTCTCTATCAAAGGGTCTTTTCAAGGCAAGAGGTCCCCATATTTTCTCACTCACTACTAAAACAATCCAAAACCATATAGCACTGACATAGACCCACCTCTCTCAATAATTCAATCCAGATGGCCACTATATATATATCCTCACACAAAAGTTATTAACACAAAATTTGTTTCATTGTCTTTAGGGCATATATTATTTATTATTATTATTAAAACCAACCCTCTTTTAATTTCTCTCTGTAACTTTAATTTCAATCATCTCTCTCGTCTCGACTCGTGACATTTTTGTGACAACCCCACATGGATATTAATGATAGTTCTAGTTTACAATAAAGGAAGCTGCAGTATTAATTAAAATCTGGTTTATACATGCCTATTTATATATATATGGATCGATCTACAAAGTTAAGTACTGAAAATAAATAATTGAAGACACGCATGTGTCATATTGATATCGTAAGTATGGGTAAAAACTAAAAGCATCCACAATTTTAAATTAGAAAGAAAAGGACGTTGAAGGGAACAACACATGGGATATCTATGAATGATCTGGAAATGATATTTTAAGAACTGGCCTAAAAGCATCAATACACATATGTGGAGAAGAACTTTTTGTCTTTCATGCATGGAAGTATTCGAAGGTGGTTTTGTGGTGACAAGTATTTTGTTTGCTAATTGAATCCGTAATGAATAATAGAGACATATTTGTACTTATGTATTCTTATACATAACTATATATTTACAGAGTTAGTTATTTACAAATCTTCATACTTAAAATGTCCTCAAAAATACAAAAATCATATTCTTTCATATATAACTTTTGTCCTTTCAAAATATAATTTTTCATATTTAAAGTCATGCCTCTTCATATTTAATTTTTTTTAAAGTTATACTTTTTTATATGTATTTTGTGCCTATTCAAAATGACTTCTTGTATTAAAATTTAAAAGTCATATCATTTTCATATTTATTTATTATTTTAAGTAAACAAATGTTATATGTGAAAAACATAATGATATATATATTTTAAAGCTTTTACATGCAATAATTCTTGCTCTCTCTTATAATCATGTACTGATAAATTTCTTTTCTTTCTTTCATTTTTTTTTTATTATGTTTGTGTGAATTATACTTATAATTATATTCATGTCATCCTATCATTATATAACCATGTATTTACATGTATCTATTTGTTTTGAAATAGAAAATCAGAAAGTTTATACATGAGTTTTATAAATTAGAAAGAAAAATGAAATATGAATCATCGGTAGTGAAGTATCCTTTCAAACTCGTGATACTCAGTGCGTGCAGGACATGTTCCAAGAACCTTTTGTGTTCATTAATTCGTGCTTGTTTTCCACGACGTAAGTAATATAAGAAGTTAATCCTCCATTCATCAATAAAGTCTATCATTCACATGCCAATGAGAAATTATTATTATTCTTATAGAAATGAATTATTTGCAATAATACACTTTAAAATACATAAAGCAAGAAGGGTGAAAATAAAATGAAACTATCAATTGAAAAATTATTTTGTTTATCTCGATGGCTTATTAATACTAAAAAAGAATCAAATTCAATCCTAAATGAATTATAAGTTTTTCGAATTAGTTATCATAATTATAAATGTTCTCAAGTAAAAATCATTTGCCCATATATCTGAAGGTTGGTATGAATCTACATCATTTCCCTTTATTGTTGTTCCAAACAATATATACATATACATGCAATGTTCGCTAGATTTTTTTTTTTTTTTTTCCTTTTGATAGCTTTACAATCTTTCTTGGCGTCTTCCGATACTACTATATATAGAAGGAAACAAATCTTGTAAACCCGAGCTAATCTTGCAAACTTTATTTAGAGATGAAAATTTTTGCCCTTTCATTTTTGCACTCTAATTGGTACTCTCACATACTCTTTCTTGATTTGTGCTTGGTTGTTTAGTTGTCGATTGGTTTTTATTTTATCATTGTATACATACTTGCAACTTGGATAAATATGTTTTTAACAGTGCTTTTAGAAATTGGGAACAAATCTTAGGTACTAATTAACAATAAACCATGGGAAAAATTAGAGTCTCTATTTGTTGCTTTTTCACCATGTTTATTTGCTAGATTCTGGCCATTGACATTAGTTACTATATTGTAAAAGTAATATTTTGGTTTAATATTACTTATGTATGTCACTATCGAGTCTTCGATTTAACATCAAAGTCTATAATTAGGTAATAGTGCTTCTGTTCTTCCCTAAAGCACTTATAACTAGCAAAGACTTATTACATATATATATGGTTTAGATATAACTAACTAATTAATTAATTAACATGATCAATATCACTATATAACTGACAAATACTACATTTCAAAATTAAACTAGTTATACCATTCACTCACCTTTCTTTACCATTATCTTATATTCATATATGCACTAATAGCTTCAATATATTCATATTAATGATAACACAAATATATAATGCTGTTAGTGTATATAGCATATATATATATATAAATTAATCCTATGAACCCATTTGTAACTCATTAAATCAACAAATGAATCAAAATTCTATTAAATTATGATTAATCAAACATATACTTATATATCACTATTTTAATTTGATTTTTTTTCTCAACTCAATCAAAACCAAAATAAATTATGTTGGCCAGTTATTTGATACAAATATAACGCAATATTTGTATTCGATTAGTTACTCCTCATGTTTTAAGTTAAAGGTAAATATCGTATGTTGAAGTTATCCTTATTATTGCAAAATTGTTAGAAGACTTGGGCCCATGTATTACGAAAGAGCTTATGCACCTTGAGTAGTGTCTAGATTCATATTTGAAGGTTAGGGTTCTCTATTATTTTACTTTGCTTTTCTTTAATAACAACTCAATTTTGTCTATATAAGAGTAAGATTACATCTTGTAGTTAAAAGTTTTTAGCAAAACCCGTTTCCTCCAATAAGGAAAACACTCTTTAAATACTTATTTTATTATTTAGTATAGACTTTTGGACCTTCCCTTTTTCTTCTCAGGCTTGAACTTCTCTCTTGTCCCTTTAAAAGTCTTACTTAGAGACAGAAGGGTTCTTTGTTTCTGTAATGATAAGAAGATAAGGAATTTTTTTAACCTTTAGATTCAGAGTTTAAAATTCCAGAAATTTGGCAGAGTTTTTCTTTTTTTGGAAGTTATAATGCTTACCAATGTTTGATATAGGAGAAAGAACCTCATATCTATGATATTTTTCCATCCAAAATGTTATTGTTAGGAATGATTTTTAAATTTATCCTACATGTCTTATTTATGGTTAATAAAATATCACTTTATTTTATAATTTAAATAAATATAAGAAATTTTTTTTACAGCATGTGCAAAGCACGTGCCTTTCACTAGCGTATGTAAATGTATGATTGAAGAATGACTGGTTAGGTATAGCTATATACTACTGCATCAGCATTACTGAAGGGAGGGACGGTCCTTATTTGTGGTCACACACTAATAGTGTTGCAGGGATCACTATAAGCACCCCCCCAATAACTAGCATACAACAAACTAATTTTATATAATAATTTATAAAAGAGAAATTTTCTTGCTTAATTATCACTATATATAATATCGTATCAGTTGGACATCGTCATATATGAGAAGTCACGAGGCATCAAAATTTGGAATTCAATTCTTGAAAAGGCTTCATTATATATATATGACTCTACACATGGTAGCCAATTATAAATTATTCAATTAGATCACTAATATTTTTGTGTACATTGTTAGCGTCATCATCAATGTATTCTTCACTATATTGGAAACATATTTTCAACGTGTGTGTGTGTGTATATATATATTATATGAAATATTGTAGGTTGATTCTTTGACTTGTAAAATTAGAAGGTAATAAGAATTAGGGTCTGTTTGATTTGAGTTTAAACATGACATTTTCTTTTCTTTTCTTCTCATAAAATGTGAGATTTTATTTTAAATGAAAAAAGTTTCAAAATTAAATTTTTACTTTTCTTTCTTTTCCCTCTATTTTTTTTTCTCCTGCCATCCATATTAGTTCTATTGCGAAGTCGTATGTAACATTCACAATTTTTTTTTTTCAAAACAACTTACAATGTTAAAAGAAAATAATTTGCAATAATAACATGTATATAAAATATATATTAATAAATGTTTTCAGAAATATAATAATAATTAATTTTATAATACATAACATAAAATAAATAATATTAAAATAAAATTTTAAAATATGCATTATTTATTTATTTTTAGTAAAACAAATTAATTTTATTAACAAAATATTTTGGTCAAATGTATACTTCTGAAAATGTCTGTGTATGATTGTATATTAAAAAATTGTATAATTAAAACATCTCGAAAAGAGTAATTTATATCTTTTTTTCTCTACAATTTTATCTTAGGAACAAACAACTTTGGGCTAAAACCCCAGGCTTATAGCCCATAAATGTAGTTGGAAAGATTCGCACTGGGGTTCGAAAAATCTTTGGCCCAGTTTATTTTGACGGCCCTTAAGATCCAACCTACTATAAATAATTCCGACAACAAAATAGAACAATTACATGATTTTTTTAATATAAAATAAACTGTAATAATGTTTAATTTTTAATTAAAAAATTATATACATTCTAAATTAAACACAATATATAAAATTAAAAAATATTAGATATTTTTTAATAAATAACTGAAGTAATATAATTTTAACTAAAAGTATTATTATGACATTATACTAATAAATTAATATATTAAAACATATTAATTAAATTTGTGAACTACATTTTTGGTTTGATAAACGTAAAAATTAAACATAAATATTTTAATTTTATATATCTTCATAAATATATAGAAAGTGTTAATGAAAAAAAAAGGTATACCAATCTTGTGTCAAAGTCAAACTATAATCTTATATTTAAAAAGAGAGAGAGGGGGAGAGAGTAAAAGCAAGCATCAGGTCGGCGAATTTGCATATACACTTCATTTTATAAAAGACACAATTTCCAGTGAGTAAAAAGAGTAAAAGCAAGTCTCACATCATAAATTTGTAAAGTAAAGTATACATTTTATTCTATAAAAAGATTCTATTCAATCGTTGAGTAAATTAGTGGAATGCATGTCCAATTTAAATAGTGAGATATTTATTTAAAAGTTAAAATTTAAGATTAAACTGGATCAAATTTTGATTCAATTAATGAGACAGTTTATAACAGATTTTTTAAAATTTCATCGGGTCATTGAATTTTGATCGATTTAATTACATTTATAATATATTTATAGTTATAGTCAACTATATGTTATAATATATAGGGTTAAAAATATAAAGAGTTTAAAAATATTAATTTATGATAATGATGAATAAAAATCTTACTTATGTTGATTTTTATTATATTATAAAATAATTATTAAAATTGAACCTTATCCTCTCTCTCTTTATCATTTATTGTGTCAAAGCAAGAAAATTAAAAATTGAATACAAATTGTCCAGAGACAAAATAAAAAAATAATTTATTATTCTTTAAAAAATGTTTTTTATATATAATTTATGTATATATATATTCACTCATTAAAAAAAATTTAATTTTATTAATGTATAATATTGTTCGTGCCATAATCTAGTCATATAGATAAAAAAAGGAAATATAATGAAATGATGAAATGTTAAATTAATGAAGCAATAAAAGCAGAGGAATCCTACCAAATATGGAAATATAATGTTTTTTCCAAAATAAAAAGGACAAAGAAAAGTCAAGTTGGACGGGTGAAGATTGAAGAAAATTAAAAAACAAAAAACCAAGTCAAGGGAGTGGAATAGTACCCCCAATATTTAAAAAAGAAAGTTAGAAGGAGTGTAGGCGAAATACCAAAACAGCCCACGACTTAGCGACAAACATGGTGTGTATAAAACTAAAAATTATAATTTGGAAGGGGTATTTGAGTTGATAAAGAAAGTTGGTGTCGGGGAATGGCGGTATTTGAAAATTAAAAATTGATAATAGAGCGCGTTGGGTACAGACACAGTTGTTGAATCTTGAATGTTGACAACGCGCGCACCGGCAATCCGCCACTACCACTACGTCTTCTCCGAAAATAACTCCTTAACTGTCCTCACATTCATTCACATCAAACCACTGCACAGAATAGCCTAAGAAAGAAGACAGCGTTTCGATTCTGAATTGAAGGACACATCCATGGAATGCAAGCCACTGGGTTTCCTAATAGGATTGCCTTTTGCTCTTTTGTCTTTGGTTTTAAGCATCCTGGGTGCTATTATCTGGCTTTTTGGGTACGTAATTAACTTCATCTTTCTTTTTCATTTCATTCTACTTTTGTAATTAATAAATATATATTTCGTTAATTGTGGTGATCGATATATGATGATCATGTTCGTGAATAATGCAGGACAATCTTGAGTTGCCTTTGCCCTTGCTGCATATGTTGCGCTGGATTGGCTAATTTCGCTGCCAAACTTGTGCAGCTTCCAATTCGAATCATACGATGGTTCATTCATCTAATTCCCTGTTAGACCTACGTACATTACAATTTCACCCATTCTTTATCGTTATATGTATATCATGAGATTAGACTTGTGTTGTATTCTTCAGGATTAACTTCAATTGGAGCTAGCTATCTCTATTTGTTTATTTCTTATTTCTAATTTCGTACGTAATTGTAAGTTGGAACACTTTATTCTTTTAATTTCATGCTATGACTAAATATTTGTTACTATACCGTGAATTGAAAGTCATTAGTTGAAATCTCCTCAACCTCCACTTGATAGAAACTTATGCACTGTGCTGCCATTTTTTAAGTCCCCGAGTACAAGAGTAGTATATTAATGCACATAGTCATAAACAATGAATGAAATAATTAGCACAACATATACATTATTATAAGTAAATATATAATCAATTGCGAGAGAGAGGGAAGCCAATCCCATGTCGTTTACTAGGAAACGCCACGAATAGCAAGCTACAAAGCAAGCCAATCCCCAGAGGCAAAGCCATCAAAAGCTCCTTAACATCCTCCGAAGGCTTGGGATCAAAGCACGTCACAACGTTGTTATCAAGCATCGCAACCGCCACAAACACCAGAATCGACGCGAAGCCATGGAAGAAATCCATGAACCTTACTCTGTACTTGCCTGCTTCTCCACTCGAAAGCCTCACCGATCTATCCATCACCCACAGTCCATTCACCGATGCGACGCCGTATCGGACCTTCCCTCTTTCATCCCTGAAGCTGTCGGTGAAGCAGAGCAGGAAGCACGTGAGGCTGCACAAGGCTAAGAGAGCGGAGGTCATGAATCGGCTCGTGTGGGTGGGGCATTGGCCTTGGCGCGTCACGATGGGAGACAGAACCTGGAACGCCAGCACGCTTCCCGTGGGAAGAAGGTTGGACAGATTGGCTGTGCCTTTGAATGTCTTTCGTATGGCTTTCTGGGCCCGTGTTTTGGGCTTTTTCATGGGCTCATTTAATGATACTGGACCCTTTTCATTTTCATTTTCCAGGAGGGGTTGTTGACACCCTTGAGTGTTATTCACATCCATGATGAATTATTGATGATGATGATGAATGGTGTTTGTGTTTCAATTCTCTTTTGTCAGAATTTGTGAATTTGTTGTTGAGATTTGGTGTGGTGTGGGAAATGTGTTAATATAAGTGAAGTGAAAAGTATAGCGAGATCTAATTTGTTTTGGTGTTTTTGAATTGAGGACTTTGGTATTGGAGGTTGTTACTTGTTACCACTTTTTACTCGTTTATAACGTGGGACTACATTAATGGGATTTGGTAACTCCGATGGGACTAGCTTAGAGTAATTACGTTATGTGAACTGATAGGGGTTATAAGTTTGCTTTAATTAGGAAGGTTTTCATCTTTTTGTTTGATTTGCTAAAGCAAGTTGTTTTGGGGTAAATATATATACACACACACACAATTTTTATTACTATATTATTTTTTATATTAAAAATCATAAATTTAAAATTTATTGTGAAATTGTGTTAAACTTATGACAATATTTATATTACTTAGTATGTATTTCATATACATGTTATTGTCAATATTTTGTTAACTTTTGATAATATATTAATTATATATCATTTTAATATTATAAATTTATTTAATTCAAGTTAATTTAATGATATTAATTAATATTAATTATATTTTATTTTATATATTTAAGTTATTTTTATATTATTATTTATTTTTTTCTCTCTATTGACATAAATTGATAACATTAATAAAATTTTAAAAAAGTTTTGACAATAAGAACTAATTTAAAAATTTGTTAAAATATAAAGACTAAATTATAAATT
Source organism: Senna siamea (assembly GCA_031216115.1). Lineage (NCBI taxonomy): Eukaryota > Viridiplantae > Streptophyta > Magnoliopsida > Fabales > Fabaceae > Senna > Senna siamea. The sequence goes on from CM062356.1 coordinate 21,803,931, forward strand.
TTAAAATTACAGGGTTCTAATTAAAAATTGAATGAAAATATAAGAATTATAAAAATAACTTAACCAAAATCATATCAATTAGTATAGATAAGAGACAAAATTAAAATTTGTGCAAAGTGATTATTTTATTTTGGTCAAATACATACTTAATTTGTTATATTATAATGCTATTACGGTCAAAATATATGTAAAATTTATTTTTGGTTGTAAGGAGATAAGTGTGTGGTTTCATTTTCAAGATATATATGTCAATTAGATTTTTCAAAACAAATAAAAAAAGGTATAATTACAACATCTCTTAAAAAATAGTTTTTTTAAAATATTTAACTTAAGATTTCCTGCACACTATTATTTAAATTTCTCATCAGTAAATTATACTTAATGGAACAATAATCTTCTATATATAGTAATTATTCTCTGAAGGGAACCCCCAAAAATGTTAAAATCCATAACTCCGTGTAGATTATTCGCCACTCTTTTCTCATCCTAGTTTACACTACTTGTATGATTCATTACATAATATATTGACGTCGCTCTTTCAGAAAAAAAAAAAAAAAAAAGCTAATCATTGACGCATCTAAATACAATTGTAATTATATATTCAGGACACAATCGAAAAGGCCTCAAAAGGGTATTATATTCGCATTGTCCTATCTTTTTCTCTTTCCAGTTGATAATGATAAATGGGCTATAACAGCCTGTAAGTTTAGTGCTTTTATGTGTGCATGGCTCTCTCCTCCACTTTGAGCAAGAACAATATCAACAAACTATGCTAATTAAAAGTGTACAATTCTCTTTCACTGTGGGTCCCATTTATATTCCCAGCGCCATGTTAAACTTTGTTCTGCTTATAAAACTAACATACAATGCAATCCATTATGTGATTTAAGGGATAAGTAGCTTTTATTCAAAAGACTAATTAACCTATTATCTAAAAGTTTCTCATAATTTAAATAACATTTTCTATCTTTAATTTAATTACATTTTATGTATAGGACATATCACTCTTTATATGTTTATAGATAGTAGTGTATTAATTAAATATATCAAAATTAACGCATGTCTAAATATATATATAGCTGTTAAATTCTATTGAATATTTTAGAAATTAACTCGAATCTTGTTAGATCCTCTCATTTCTTTGGGTTTGAAAATTGAAATTATCTCTGTAGCCTTTACATAAAAAATTTGGAATTTAGTATAATTATTGCAGTTGGTACTGTCCTCCAAGTGTGATGGTTAAATCGAATATACTTGCAGTGATATTAAAGAATTAAAGAGAGATGTGTTTTATATTTTAAATTTTTTTTCAGATAGTCTTGTGAAATTAATTTGAGAATGTTTTATTAGTATTATTTTCATATATTTATGTACATTTCATTAATAAAAATATTTGTTTCTCATAGTTTTCTATTTAAAAAATTAGATATCAAAATATCCCAACAATCGGCTACAGAAACTAAATTAATAAATAAATAATGTAGGGACAGTTCTTCCATACTCATTATATTACGAAATCTTTTGGTAGATACAGATGAAAAATGTAGCATAAACATATATATATATATATATTTATATAAAGATCGTAGAGAAAAGATTAAATAAACGTTTGGAAACTAGTTTTGAATTTGGTGTTATTAATTGTCTCTTTCCTTCACCAAGTGTTGACACACTATCAAGTTTCCTTTTACCATATTGCATCAGATAATATGGGTGGAACCATTATGTAGTGAGGGTTATGACTGTCAAAATAAACTCAACAAGAGAGAGAGAGGTTTCTTGCTATGCATGAAAAGTCTACGTGAAGGAATGGAATTTATGGTTGGCTGAAAATATATATATGGCCTCAATATTTTCTTCGTTTCAATTAATTTCTTATTAGTTAATTATAGTATTTATATATAGTTTAGCTTTATCTACACTCCAAGGTGACTTGGGACCTAAATTCTTACTCTTTGTGACTTGTGCTTATACATTAGGTTGCCCCAATCCCACTCAACTCTATTCACACATATAGATATTTATATCTATATATATATATATATCTTATTTGTTAATTTCGTTTCAAGTTAAATTAAAACCAGTTTTGTTTTCTGGAAAATTGACTCAATCGACCTTTAGTCAGAGTAAAAAGGACAAAAACTTACATTTATTCTTCTACAAGTTTTCATACATATATATATATATATACACACACACACACACACACACAAAGCGCACAACTTAACTTGAGATCAAAGCAAACTTAATTTTTTATTCTTTATTCTTCTCTATATGTGCAACTAACCCTATCTCTAATTGTTTATTATTTCTTGTGTGTTTACTTCTTTAGGTGTCTCTCTCTCTTCTTTCTGTCTGTATCTGTGTCTGTCTCCTTTCTCGTAAGAGCAAAGGAGAGGTTGGGAAGGTAACACACTGGCTCATGCAAAGGAAATTAAAGCACTTAAAAGTGAGAGAGAATTTAATTCCTTCCCACCCCTCAACAAGTAGTAGCATGAGGGGGATGAACTTTATAAGAGGCAGGTTTTCCCTTTTTGTCCCCTCTTAATATATCATTATATTTCTCTTCCTGCGTTTCTATTCCTTCATTTTGTTTTTTTATAGCCCCAGATCTAGAGTACTGGAATGTGTGGTAGTAATGATAATTAGATCAGGATATATAACAAGGAAATTATGACTCAGTGCAATGATCACTCTGATCAAAATAATCATAGCAATATCATTGTGGAGAGACGCAAAGACAGCTTAATTAGAACATGTCCTTCATGTGGCTATCATATCAAATGCCAAGACCAGGTACCTACGTTCCTCCATGTATATCTCTTGAATTAGTAGTGAATTTTTTTTTTTAAAAAATGATGTTGTTGCATGTATAGGGTGGGATCCACGACTTACCTGGATTGCCTGCTGGTGTGAAGTTTGATCCGACTGATCAAGAAATTCTTGAACATTTGGAAGCCAAAGTTCGATCTGATATTCATAAGCTTCATCCTTTAATCGATGAGTTCATCCCTACTCTTGAAGGCGAGAATGGAATCTGCTATACTCATCCCGAGAAGTTGCCAGGTCTAATCTAATTAATTACACATATATGTTGAAAAATTAATACCTCCAACCTTGCTATTAATTACAAGGCACCTAATCAATGTTTCCTGACATGGATGGAGATGGTACGTACGTGCAGGAGTAAGCAAAGATGGGGTGGTGAGGCATTTCTTTCACAGGCCATCAAAAGCATACACGACAGGAACAAGGAAGAGGAGGAAGGTGCACACAGATGAGATGGACGGCAGCGAGACACGGTGGCACAAAACAGGGAAGACGAGGCCAGTGTATGTGAGTGGGAAGCTCATAGGCTACAAGAAGATTCTGGTGCTCTATACCAATTATGGCAAACACAGAAAGCCTGAGAAGACTAACTGGGTCATGCATCAGTACCATCTTGGCTTCAACGAAGAGGAGAAAGAAGGCGAGTTGGTGGCGTCTAAGGTTTTTTATCAAACACAACCTAGGCACTGTGGTTCTATGCTTATCAAAGATCGTAATCATAATTCGCTGCTGCACAATCCACCTGCAAATCATACTAATAATAATAAAGGCAATGGGGGGTTCGCTCAGTACTACAATTCATCTTTCTTGTCGTTTGATCATCAAGGTGGACAAGTTCATCACAGATCTCCCAATCCTCAAGTCATTTCTTCGCATTTTCCTGTCGTCCAGGATGCTTCTTCTTTCATTCCTTGAAACAGGGGAAATTTCAAGCATTACTTACGGTTACAATTACCGTATTATTGTTATACGTATAATTAATATATGCTGTGAAGAAAATAATAAGTTATATATAATAACTCATAACCAAGTTTAGCTATGTAGCCAGGAGGGGAAGGATATAATAAAGACAGAAATTGCTTCATCTGAAATGTTGTAGGCGCCGACGTCTTGGCAGGCAATGTATGGAAGAAGAAGAAGAAGAAGATGTTGATTTGGCCGCAACTTTTTTTTAAATTTGGTTTATTTGAAATTTTGGAAGGGGGTAGTTTGTATCATGATTTGTACAGAGTCAGAGTGAGAGATATATAAATGAGAAGAACTAACCATCAAGCTGTACAAACATGACTATAATTTACCAGACGTTGAACAGTTATGTTATATATATGCAAGCGTACTACAAATCGATTTTAGATACTTTATATTTAAAAAATTGTCTATTTCTTTATATTTAGAAGATTACAGATTCATACTAATTGAAGAGTAAATATTTTTTTATTTCTCTTTAAATATATCATTTTTTAAATGTAAAAGATTTAGACTCACATATATATGCATGTGTCTGCCCTGCCCTTTTTAATTTTAGTTTGTGTGAAATATGACTATTCGCTACAAAAACAAAATTTAGTTTGCCGTCTCAGAGATCGAAATTGAACTAATTAACAGGAAAGGAATATTAAAAATTAATTAAATTAGTTGGCACCAGAAACAATTGGGAAACAGTGTTTGGATTTTGGATTGATGGCGATCCAGAAGATGCAAGTGAAAGTCTGAATTTTAGAGAGAGAGAGAAAAGTAATGGCTTTTTGACTCTTCCTCACCATTACCAGGTACCAATATCTTGGTAATAGTTGAGTCATTGACAAGTTATATGTTAGAATAAATTATCCAGGTCACGTGATATTAGTTGAGTGTTTTTATTTTTATAAAATGAGACTCGTTGTATAAAAAATAATTTTAATATTTATATTTATTAAATTATAAAAAAATTTTAAAACATATTTGTCACAATTTTAATTATTGAGTTATAGAGAAAAAATTTAGAGTGTCACTTTTTATAATTCTAAATTTTTAGAATTGTTTTTTTACCATATAATGATATATATAATTTTATTTTATTAGTTTTTCTTTCAAATTATTTAAATGTATTTCTATTTCAAACTTAAATAATTTCTTATAATATATTACTTATATATTTTTATATTATTATACATATATATATTATTTCTATTAAATAAATAGTATTTTTAATTTTTTTTCATTAAATATCACGGGTGAGTAATTAAATTGGCCAAATGCCAATCAAGACTTATCGTGCATAGCAACGAATCTAATGTTAAATTGACAAAACAATTTTGTCGTTCTGTTGAGTCCCTATTTTTATATAAAATAAAAGAAAATACTCAACAGGTCCCACATATTCTAACACTTGTAACTAAATTCTGCCCAAAACTAATGCTTATATTAACTCTCTATAAAAAATTTTCATTTTTCTATTTTTGTGTTATTTTTTATAAGGCAATTATCTTAATTCTTATTAACCTTGGTAATTATAACTTGCTTAGGCTCTGTTTAGGAGAAAAAATGGAGGAAAAGACAAGGAAAGAAAAAAATTTTAATAATATTTTCTTTATTTAGTTATTAATTTTTTTAAAAAAATTTTAAAATTTTATATTAAATTTTTTGAATTTTTTTATTAATTTTAATATTCCAAATATGAGTAATTTGGAAGATGTAATAAAAAAAAAATTGTCGCCTCTTTTTCTCTCCTTTCCTTTCTCTTTATTAATTCCTTCCCTTCCTTTTTCTCTCTTAATTCTCAAACTTTATTTTAGGTACTAAAAAATTTGACTGATGGGATTTTTCTTAACATAAATGGTAAGGATCCCAATGACTTCGTTTAATTCTATTTGTTTATTTTCTTCTCCCCTTGCTGAGGGAACTTCTCCACCAATCATGGTTTGAAGTTTGAACTCTGAAAGGCCTTATCTTTAGACTTGAATGCCTTTTCTGTTTTTTGTTTTCCGAAATGATCAAAAGGAGGACTTTGAAATTCCACACTCAACAATTGAAGCAGGTGATTACACACCCAAGATTTATTCAAAAAAAGTTGGAAAAAATGTATTTCTTTAGTCTTTTAAAAGATATATTTATTTATAAATTAATTTTTAAAAATTATAAAATAACTGTTAAATATTGATTAAAATGCCTATTTAAAAGTTAAAAAAAAATTCTTTTCACCTTGTTATCATGTTATTACCAAGTCACACTTACGTCATCATCATATCATTCTTATATCATAATTATGTCATTGTCATATTATTGTTTATGAATAAAATTAGTACATATCAATAGTTAAATAAACATTTAGTTATCATGTAATTATTGATATTAGCATTTAACATGTAAATCAAGAACTTAGAGATAGAGATTCACAAATTGGCTTATATAATATTTTAAGAACTAGTTAAATCATAGATAAAAGTATTTTTTTTAGAAACTAAAAAATTGATTATCTCAAAAAGGTTAATTTTTCCATAATAAACAAGGTTAATTTTCTACCCCCATTCAATTGAAAACGAAAATAAAAAACAGTTTTGTAAACGTAGACTCTTATTCATGATTATTGCTATTTTTTTGGTATAATAAACTGCTGTAACTCTTAAATAGTTAAATTAGCTTAGTAATTACTATATAACAAATATAAACTAGTCTAAATAATTCTATAGCAATTAAGAACTTTGTGCGGCAAAATTTGAGCGATTATACCTGTCAAATCCACAATTGCATAGTGTAAGAAACCAAAACGTAAAAACGTGAATTGAAATGCATTTAAGATAGGATGCTAAAAAAAAATGATACTTAAATAACAAAATCATTGTTTCAAATGTTGCAATAGAAGATAGGTTTAGTAAAAGATGTTGATTTTTTTAGATTTTGGATCCTCTGTCGTAAGTATTTTGCTTGGCCTCTAGCATTTTTAGCGGCGGTTTTATCCGTTGCTAAAGTGTGTTTTAATATTATTGCAACGAATATTACTGCCGCTATAACTTTAGTTTTAATAAAAATTCAAAAAAGTTATAGTGGCAGAAACTTTAGCAACGGAAAAAACCGCCGCTAAAGCCCCAAGCAACTTCAAACAGAAAATTCAGACGCATTTTTGTAAAATTTTAAATTTTTGTTGAAAATTATATTTATATTTAATACATTGGTGTCTTTAACAAAAAATAACATTTGAGAAAAAAATCAATGTTTCAAATTCATACAATAATTTATCATAATGATTGTGCAATATTTTTTTCTTTTTTTTTTATATTAATGATTTTTGCAAAAACGTAAACTATATATATGCACGTTATTTTTTCAATCCAAAAAGATGTTATAATGGTGAGCAAGAATTTGATAATTTGTCCCGCGCATCACGTCAACATGTATCCCAAAGTAAAAAACAAAATCAAAGAGTAAGTACGGCAAATGAGGCTGGAGAAAATGGCTTATCTCTTTTACTTTTTCTTCTTTGTTTCTTTTTTTTTTTTTTTTTTCTTTTTTTTCAATTCTTACTTATTTTCTCGTTATAATGTAACTTACCATAGAAGTGAATTTTAATAGAAACTTTTAGATAATTTTTATTTATAATTAACAATATAATTAAACATTTAACTTATCATCTATATCTTTTTTTTTTGGTGGGTTTTGGGGGGGGAGGGGGGTTAACAAATTTCATTCAATTCAAAGAATCAACAGAATATAGACAAAGTGATAAAAGATCATGAACAAGCACTGAATTCATAAACCAGTGACTAAAAGTTTATTTGTCCATATCAAAAGTGACGAAACCCAAGATTTTTTGAAATTTGATGCATGCTATATATACTTGATTGGAGGAAATTGGAGTAACATGCTACATATGGTCAAAAATGGATTTATATAACAGGGGAATATTATGTTTTACTTCTTTCTCTCTTTCATTCCCTTGTCTCCTTGCCTACAAAATACAACTCAATGATGAGCTATAGTGTAATATTTAGTTTGAAATATATAAAATAAATCACCACCTAAAAGAAGGAAGCAAAGTGACATTATAATTCAAAGCCAGCAGATTTTGTTCTTCCCACTAGTAATGAAAAGACAAAAAAGGAGGTGCCAAGAAATAAATGATTTTCTATTTTCTTACAAGCTTCCTTATTTATGTATTTCACTCATAAAAATGTGAAAAATAACATAAAAAATGATTTTAATTGGAAGAAACTACATGGATGATATATAATACATATATTGATAAGCTATTGAATATTTTTTATTTCTCATAAGTATTCTGTACAAAGACGATTTTGTTTAAAATACTTTCAAAAATTAAATATAAAGATTTCTATTTGCAGAAATTTAAATATTGACTCGTCATGATATGAGAGACAATTTTGATTCAGCTAAACTTAACTTGTGTTGTTGAAAAACTATCAAATTTGTGAACACTAAATTTATATAAAAATATCTTGAAAATAAAAAGTGAAAGAAGTAAAGGAAAAATGAGTCCTTACATGTACCTATATATCCTTATCTAGTCTTCATCTTTTGAATGTATATGAAAGATAGGTAATCTTGTTATGCACTAGAAATATGCATAATTGTTGGTTGAATGAGAAGGAAGGTACATCATGTAGTTTACTATTACGATTATTATTAAACATGCTAAAGCCTATTTGTACTGGCTATAGAATGATGCAATTCTTCTTTTTCTCTGGGTCATTGAAAATTCTGTTTTACGTCCAACAACACAAGCATAATGGAGATGAAGAAACTGAGCAATAATGGAGTCCAAAAGCTGCCCTCTGCATGCTCCACACACACCACAAATCAAAGTATCAAACCCCTTTATCAAAGAACTAAAAAGCCAGCATATATAGCATATTTATTATAAAAGAAGCCAGCTTTCAGGATTCAAAAGAATATGCATGGATCTCTGATCTCCTTTCTTCCCTTCAAACTTTTCATCCTCCATCATCATACATTCATCAACCTCCTTTTCCCTCCCTCCAATGTTTCCACATACTTAAGTTTATTTTTCTTCCTCCATCTTCCTCCACCTTCAGTGGCCATTTGTAAAGTAAACAATTATCAGAGAGAAAAACTTCTCAAATTTAAAAAGTCCAGATAGTGACACAACCATATATATAGACGTTGTCACTGTCACATAACAAAATATTTATATTCTGTTTAAATGCGATTTGAAATGTTGATATATATGAAAGTTGAGTATTGATCCTTCAAATCCATCCATTGATTGGAGAGGGGTGGCAAATCGATTCCACACCCACACCAAGAAAATCCCTAGTTTGCTCCCCTGCAGTAGTATTATTACTCTCTTCATTCTGTACATGACGACGTTTTGCAGGGTGGTTCTCTGTAATCTCGCGTCCTAGGCTAGAGACGAGTAATGAATTTGAACCATAAATTCTGCAAAATCTGCTCCCATCTTGACCTTGATTGTTACTGCCTTTCAACCCTAAGCTCCCTAGGAATGATGGGTCGGTGGAAGTTGCACCAATTTGAGCAGCTTTTTGTAACAAAGCTGTGGCCGACATGTTTGCTGAAGATGTTTGATGAGATTGATGATGATGATGATGTTGGGAGCTGTACAAGGAAGGAGCACTAATCAGCTCTCCATGACTACCATTGGAGGGAAGTTGCTTATTGTTTCCAAACACCCAATTCAGCTGGTAATTTGAGGATGCAGGATTTGAGCCTGAAACAAATAGGTTGTTTGTGTTCCCATATATTGTTGCTGATGATGAGCTAGTGGATGACCCAAGTTGATGATGGATTTCTAATAGGTTAGTGTTATTGTTATTGGTCATTGTGTCATGAGCTTGAGCCTGACCCATCCACAGAGATAGGCCACTAGGTGTTTGATGATTTGTCTCTGTGATACTGCTTGAAATTGGCTTGAAAATTGAAGGGAAATGAGTGGGCATGCCTGCAGTTCTTTGGGAATTTCCCATGATGTTGTAGCCTCCTAAGGAGTTGTTCATTGAGGTTGTTGCATTTACTCTAGCTGTCTCTTCTGCTAAGGCATCGCAGAAGGCCCTGTGAGTGATGAAACTATCTCGCCTGCATGCTCAACCATATTAATTCATCATAAACCATAGAGGTAAGTATACTTGCTATACATGCATGTTATTAGAAGCTTAATAATCTATAATGTCAACTAAACAAGAACCTAAATATGATCAGGGATAATAACTTGGTAAAATCTTGCCTACAGGGGTCAGCAGAACTCAGATTAAGATATTCCAAATTAAGAACTAATAATTGCAGTTATTAAAAAAAAAAAAAAGAACAAGAAAAAAATGAATTTATCAAAAACTTATGTGTCTCATTTCAAGTTCTCTGTCTGCACTAAGACTATTTCGTCTTTTACACCTAAAAACCAAATCTATCAAGCACACAGACAAACGCACAATCCCATAGAGAGAGTGAATTAATTAGGGACAAAGATATATATATATATATATATTATAATTTTCTTTTGAGTTGTTTTGCATGAAGGAATTGTGATGCTCAATATTTCGTCAGAAATAAAGGAGTCATAAATCGCCTATTTCTAGACATGATAACACTTTTTGCATAGAATTGATGTATCAGAATAAGACTTCATCATCATCATCATCATCAGTAAGAGATATATAGTGTGTGTGTGTGTGTGTATATATATATATATATATGGTATTATTACCTTGAAAAGATAGTCCCACAGTCACATTTATATTCTCTCGTGCCACAGGTCTTGGAGTGGGCTTTCCAGTCTGACTGCACAGCATATCGCTTTGAGCACTTCTCACACTTCCACTTCTTCTCCCCATGCTTTCTGCAAAAGTGCTTCTTTATCCCTGTTAAGTCTCCCAGTGCCCTTGAAGGGTCGTGGTGTACACATGTCTTTTCAGGGCACACATACACTCTCTTCCTTGGCTCCTTGCTTGTCCTCTGCTTCAGCTTCCATGGCAGATTATGCCCTCTTCTATGCAGCTGAAGATTTTGATCCCTTTGGAACCCCTTCCCACAGATTTCACACAAGAATCTGTTGGTGGCCATCAGAGTCTTTGGCGATAAGGCTATCACTTCTGCTTCAGGATCTGTGTGATTACAATTACAACAATATTCCAATCATCGTCTTCTTTGTTTTTCATAAAAAAAGCAATTCACTTTTGAATATACTTGTGATACATACAAAAGCTAATAATCATAGAGAGAATGAGAAGGAGAATTAGGAAGAAACTCTTGCCTGGATTTCCTGGGAGGTTTCTCTTCCTCTTCAAAACTGGAGGATTATTATTATTATTATTAGATGCATGATGATCAGCTAGCTGAGGAGGAAAACCATTTGAAATTTCTGCATCATCCATCTTGTGCAGCAGCATCTCAAGCTGTATTATTATTTTTTTTTTCTCTTTCCCACTTGAGTTTGACTCTGTTTATAAGAAACCCAGAGACAGTTAAAGCTGATCAAAGTGAGAGAACAAGTATTAGTGATACATGGGCAGGCTTCTTAATTATGGTTCAAACCCTAAACAACACAAACTGGAGATATAAGCAATTAAGATGGGATCTCTGTAAGAGGTGGAATAAAATAAAAAGAAATATAATTAAGAATTTAGGATGCCATGAGAGAGAGTGGCGGTGAAAAGTTAAATAAAGTAGAGAGAGAAAGAAAGAGAAGGAGAAAGTGGGTGCAAAGACTGGGAATCAGAAAAGGGGGGGAAAAGAGGGAGAGTATTGAACCAAAGGTGTGTGATGACACATATGATGAGGTTGGGAAAAAAAAAGTTAAACTCCATTTGGAATGATTATCCCATAATTGTTCCTTTTTGTTTCCTTATTTTTCTAATCCTTCCTTCTCCAATGACCTTTTCTTTTTGTTAATTTCAATTTGTAGATTTGGTTATTACTTATTAGTAAATCGGTAACCCCACTAACCCAGTACAAATTAATCAATTATGCTTTTTTGAAATGTATGTATTAAATTAAGTAAAATTAAAAGTTTTTCAATAAAAATATAATGTATGAAGAAAACTTTTGAAGTATTTAATCAAACTAAACTACTTGCTATATATTTATTAAAAAATTTTGACTGTAAAAATATAAAAAATCTACTTAAAAGTTTTTTTTCCTTACCAACAATTTGATGAAAACACATAATTTTCAACTGCGTATTTTGTTTGGAAAAACCAGGCCCCTGTTAAAATTTGTAGCTCAAATTAAAGAGCATAAGCTTCTCCGCAGAATTGGTCATATTGCTAGCTAGACATTACAATTTATTACTCCCTCCTGAAGCCATTTAATTTATTTTTTTAAAATGATATAGTTCCTGTCAAAAAACAAAGAATCAGTTCGAATCTTTTAAAATTAAGAAATAATATATTTTTTTAAAATTAAAAAAAGATAAGAAAAAAATATTTATTTTTTAATTTATTTAATATAGATCTTTAAATTTTTTTTTATCTTTTTCTAATTTTTTAAAAAATATATCATTTCTCAAATTTAAAACATCTAATAAAATCGAATCACACACTTTCTTCAATGTTCATGCATATATTTCCACAGAGAAAAAACAAAATCTTAACTACGTAATATAGGCCTTTTGAACCTGTAGCTAGAGCTAGCTAGTCAAAGTGAAAGTGCAAGTGTTTTCTTTCTACAACATAGGTAATAACATGCCAGAATGTTGTAAAAATGGATATATTGAAGTTGAAATGAAGTTAAGGAAAGAGGAAGAGCTAGATCTTCTACATACATAAATAGCTATAATATATATATATATGTATAGATATATATAATTATATATACAAATTCAGATGAGACGGCTTTGCCTATATAGTTGTTAATAATTACTTTGGGAGTCATAGAAAACAGCCATGCACGTGTGTCCATGCACTCACCAAACTGTCAAGAAACGTAATTCCAAAGCAAACGACGAAACAACACAGAAAAGGGAATAATCGTCTCAGATGACAACATGCCAATGTCTCATATTGTCTGGATTGCTCGCCCCACTTGGCTTTTCTATACCTATCAACCTATTGTTTCTTGTTTTTATTATTGTTCCTATTACTATCATCACATCATTTATGCATACTATGATGTAACGAAGCAGTCAACAATAATTCTTCGTTTTTATAATTAACACAAGTTGAAGAAGAAGAAGATAAGAAGAAGGCTTGTGACTATGATCAGACCTTCATTGGGCGGTCAATTCTTGAGTGGTACAGGTAGATTAATTTTGAACTTGTATATATAATTAATGAATTACCTTTTTATCTTGTCAATTCTTGGTAGGTAGATATTTCCCTTTGTGGCTTTCTCTCAGCATCTTTTACGTTCATTTTTTAATAAAATTTAAAAAGATTCTAAAGATCTTATGGAAATGTTAACCTGTAGATAATCCGCATACTACTATATATAGGTTATGATTGTTTATCATATAGTCACAACTTTAATGACTTAATTATTCTTCAAAATATCCTAAAGATCAGAGAGATAATCTGCGGTATATTCTTCAGTTATTATTATTATTTTTGTTTAAAGGTTGAAAGAGCAAGACATTGTCTAGTCTTAAAAGTTGAAAAAGATATTTACAAATTATTTACGTTTTTCCTAGAGAAAAATGTGAAGAAGCTTTAAAATTAAAGCTACACATTGGGTTTTAATTGTATGACATCCTAATTATGATCAAGTTATTAGTACCACATAAACTATAATAATTTTTTAGAGGTATGAAGATCATGAAATCTTCTCCACAACCACACCACCATAAAAAGAGAGAAACTTAAATATTCTTTTCTCTTGTGTTTACATTTAAAAGATTAATATTATACAATCTGGTTAGGATATATATATATATATCTTGTTTAATCCCTGAAATATTAATGTAGATATTGTATAATTTAATCTCTATATGAATTCTAAATCTTATATATTCACATATATAATTAATCCCTATAATGTAATGTGTGTAGATGACAAAAAAAACTAATAATGTGTATAGAATTTATAATTAATTATATGAAGTATTGAATTGTACAACTCAATAGGAAAGAGCAAAATTTTTTTAAGAACTAGATTATTAATATAGTAAAAAATAAAGGGGTTAAAAAGTTCTGTTAACCTAAAAAAATGTGGTTTTTTAGGCAGTATATATATTTTTTCTGTAGATTCACATGACCTAGGAAATAACATTGAAAAAAAAGTGTTACTGAATTGTGAGTTCATATACATGGTACTGAGATAGGAAGGAAGGAGGGAAAATGATAAAAGACACTGAGCTGACAAATGCAGTGAATATTTGGAAGTGTGAGAGTCCGTCAGCTTGTGGGCTGACTTTTTGGCAGCTATATTGCTAAAACCCTTAATCATAATCTAATCATTTTTTGCTTTTTCACTTTCTTTATTATATATGTTTGGAGTTTTGTTGTTGAACTTTGGTGGCCTTAGAATATTCTCTCTTCCTCCTTCCAACACACTACTTCTCCCAAAGCCTGAAACTTTCAATGCCCTTTCTCAGATTCCTATTCAAAACTCCACACACACTCAACCCCACCACTCACCACTCTCTCTCTCTCTCTTTTCCTTCACAATTCACATAGAAACGTTACCCATTTCAAAACACAAATATATTGTGTTTATTTGGATTCAACTATATGTCATTCATATCAGACCTGTAAATTTTATAGTGTAATTTAATTTCTACAAAATTGCTCTATCTTAAAGAACTTTGGATCCGCTACCATTACCTTTGCTGCCATTACTTTTAGCAGCGGTTTTTTTCGTTGCTAAAGTGGTTTTTAATATTATCGCCACGAAAAGTACTGCTGTTATAACTTTTGTTTAAATAATTAATTATAGCAGCAATAATTTTCGTTGCAATAATATTTAGCAACGCAAAAAACCGCCACTAAAAGTAATGGCAGGGTAATGGCAGGTAAAGTAATGACAGCGAATCCGAACGCATCTTAAAGCAAATGACAACATTGATTATTTCCTTCTATCAAATTCAAAAGCAGCTTCACAATATAAGGTTAAAAAGTAGGACAAACCAAAATTTCCAAGAGATTCATATCTGGGATTTCGTTACAGATCAACTCACATAATACTTCTTCATTTCAAAAGATGGAGATTAAATATGCATGCGTGCCTTTAAATTTTATATACATTAAGCAATTTGATTATATTAATTTATTTTCTTTAATTTATTCTTCTGTTTTCTTTAATTATATCTATATTTTCGGTCATTTCTAACACTCACATGCGTGGCAGGATAGCAATAGAACACTGATGAATTTATTGAGTTCTACTTCTACCCAATCCCACTTTACGGACACACAAAACAGTCTTGCCACTTTGCGTCAATATTCTTTTGGATTTGCAACTTGTACTTTCACTTTTCACTAAATGAAGATACATGACTTTGTCAAGTTCATTGTTCAATCATATAAATTCTTAGAATGTTGTTAATGAATATATCTGCAATTCTGAATAATTTATTTAAAGATGTGTGATTTATATATTGTGCATTAAATAAGGTTTATGTATTAGTTCCGTTTTTTATATATACAGATGCATATATTCATAAGACATAAGTTTTCTAAAAATTCCTCTGTAACGTACATAGATCCTCCTCCTCCATGACATGCACATAACATGTTGGTATAATGAATAAGAGCTAATTATGGGATTAAATATATACATATATATATGCGTGTGTGTGTGTGTGTGTGTGTGTGTGTATACAGTGTCTCAAACTCAGAACGCGCTTAGAGGCTGAAGAGGCAAAGCACTGTGTGGTTGCATGGATAAAGAATATAATTGACCACCACTATAATACCCTCTATATATCCACCAATTATAATTATATATATACTGCATGCCTTCTTATATATATATATATATATTAATTAAGAAGATTAATCATATTTATCAGGAGGGTTCTCTAATCTCTAGCTACTTGTCTTTTCGGCATGGAAAAGCAAAGCTAAAGCATGCACACCCACTTCATCACTCTCTCTTTTCTTTCGAAAGCAAGCAGGCCTGGCCTTGTCTATTATATATTTAATTTTATCCCTTTAAAGGGAGAGAAAGAGGAGGAGGGACCAGAAAGACACCAAATAATACCCAAATGAGAAATTATTTAAGTCATCAAAGATCTCAAATCAAGATATTTATTATTTATATATGGTAAACAAATTAATGGGTCACTATCTTGTCTGTCTCTCTGTTGCTGCCAATGTCACTATCATCAAGAATTATGAGTGAGCACTGAAGTTCCACTATGGAAAAGAAGAGAGAGAGAAGAAAGGTTAATTTGATATACGAGAACAAATCAATTGAGATATTATATGCATTCATTCAATTATTGGAAATTTTAGAGCAAAGTGACAGATTTTCAAAACCCTCCTTCCTTGTAGGAATTCACACACAAGGAGGCCCATCTTCCACTTCCATGATTCATGTTATCGTTAATTAATCATCACACACTACGTACAATATTATATAGATAAAAAGTGATATTTGTTATCTACCTTCATGCCTAAATTTATGGTAGCTTTTTATAAATAATTAATTACTTGTTTGAAGAAAATAGTACTCTGTGAATCACAATATATTTGTTGGCTTGGAAGATATATATATATATATATATATATATATTTGCATTTGCATTCATGTGTATAGACAATACAAATTTTTTTCTAATTAATCAACAACTAGAGGCCTCATCATATATACTAAATGCTTGTCATTTGGGTCTTCAAATTAATGTTCCTCCGAGGATATATATATACCTCAAATTGAATCGTTTGTGGGATTATATGGCTCACGAAAATCTCCAAGAAACAAATAGTAAAACTATCTGCTAAACTCATTAATTATTAATTAATTAATTCCAGTATTGCATAAAAGTTCATTCAATTAAGCCAACAACATATGTTGTCACTGAAATTTAATTCCCCTACTGAATAAATTTCTAGTCAAAACGCGTTTAAATATTTATAGTTGGAGTTTGAAGTGCACCTTAAAAAGTATAGTGTGTTACTTTTAATGTTAATCTCTACTCATGATAAAGAAAAATACATTTTATTCTCTTAGCTATAACTTCATAATAATAATAATAATAATAATAAATACTTAAATTTTAAAACATAATATTTCGTGTACTTAAATTATTAATTACAAAAGGTTAAATAGTTTGTTTTTTTAATTAATTTTAACAGTTAATAATTACATCGTGAACAAAAGTCAACTTTTAAAGTTTTAAAGTTAACTTTATGCTATCTATTTAATAAAAACTCTAGTAGAAGTTTAGTTTTATATCCCCAGAATTTGATTTCAATTTATTATGTACATGGATAAACTAAAATTTTTCTTAAAACACAAATTTTAGTTTTGTTGTCTCCCATCAATTTCTTAAAATAATTTTTTTTTTCTCCAATAAGATGTTTGTGCGGTAGAGTCATTACTGTGAGAATATTTTGACACTCAATAATTATTAATTAAGGTGACCACTTTTACCTGATAAAGCTAATATGCACATTAAAAAAAATTCCTCGTTTTTTTTTTTTGGTCAGGAAAATAACATCCTGATGTTTAACATGGATGTAAGCGGGCCACAATGGGCCGCGTAATTCTAGTACATGAACCGTAAATAAATACCCTACAATGGAAGTATAGGCCCGCATACTTTTGAGTCACAAATCAATGCAAAGTTCAAAATTTTAAATTGGAATCCTCTGAAATAAAAGAAAAATATGTATGTTTGATTATAGTTTTTAAAAATAAAAAAAAATTTAAATAATTATTTTTAGACAGAAAGTAAAAAAATAGAATATGTATTTAATTTAAGAATAAAAAGGACAGAATAATTAAAAGATGTTTTAAACTTTAATTTTGTAAAATAAAGAAAACATATAAAACAAATATTTTTATTAATATCATGTATATAAATACATGAAAATAATATTAGTATGAATTTTTAAATTTTATTTTATAAAATAGTTCTAAAGAACAAAAGAATAAAATAAAGTTCACACAAACCCAAAATTTAGATCCAAAATTTTTTTATGTGGAATTTGAATCCAAAATTAGATGTTTATTCATTTAGAGTGAATTATTTTATTTATTTTTCTGTAAAAAATATATAATTATAAAATAATGAGTTTCAAATTTATACATATTATTTTTTAAGTAAAAAATTTAATAATAAAATTATAAAAATTACACTTAGATTTTTTTTCTTTTTATCTCAAAAAAGGATGGCATATAGTGTTGTTTAATTGATTTTGATTGGTGGTTGGATGCAATTTGATTGATAAAATTTTGGGATACTTGTTAAGGTGTAATGTAATAGGATGTGTTTATGTTTTTGGTTTCTATATTTTTATTTAACACAATCTTATTTAAAGTATTATGAAATATTAAATATAAATATTTTTTAAAAAAAATTTAAACTTTAATCCATTTTCTAACATTAAGTTCAACATGCGATATTGTTGTTTTTCATGAAAAGTGTGGATTTTTAAAGGGTTTGAAAAGAGATTGCGTGTAAAAACAACATAAAGCAAATGATAAGTCTTTGCGTTTAATTCGTCTGATTTCAGTTTTGATCCGTGAAACATATGTGTTGACAACGAATGTTACCTAACAGCGTGTGTGCTTTAGAAGATCATTATTTCGCCTTTCTTATCGCCTTCACCTTTCTTTCTTTTCTTTGTGATTAGTTAGTTGTCGTAGATATCTCTAGGTTTGTATTTAGACAACTCCCAATATATATGTATATATCAAAGAATAATTTTTAATTATTAACGAGATTTAGATTCAATAAAAATAATTAATTTATTATAATATGATAAATTTATATTTAAATCTTCATTAAAAAATAATTATATCTAATATTTAAAAATATCTCAAATAAAATTATTTTTAATAAAAAAATACTTATAAAAAATTAAAAAAATCTCATTCATAACATGTTTTAAAAAAATCAATTGCAAAGAAAACCAACTTGAAAAAAATTTTTAATTTAAAAAAGGACTAAAATATAATTTGGTAATTTATAATTTGTTTGTAGGATTAACTTAGGTACGACTATGGAATCTGTTAATTTTTTTAAATGTCATAAAATCTTTAATTTTCAATGCATTGAAGACTAAAATTTCTCCATTAATTGATTCAAATTCCATATTATGCAACAAAATCTTTAATTTTGTCTCTTAGTTTATTTCATTTTCATTTTTTTTTATGAAACTTGGCGCCTGCTGTGCACCCCGTTGGACAAGAGCCAACGAGCATACAGAGCTGCCACTTGCTGCTTCCTTCAAACTTGAAACTTTGTTTTTAGGTTGACTATAAGTTGACTAAATTATTATTTTGATCCTTCATAATTTTTTTAATTTGATCTTTTAAAATTTGATATACTATTAATTTAATTTTTATTTTATTTAAATAAATAATAATTTTTAATAACTTTGATATTTTATAAGAATTAAACAATGTTAAAAGATTAACAATGATTTAATTTTTTTTAACCAATCAGAATGTTACTTTTGAGCATTAATATTATATATTATTCAATTAATATCAAATATTATTTAATTAAATAAAAAAATTATATCATAATTAACTTTTAGTATTATCTAATCAACACTAAATATTTAAATTATCATTATTTATTTAAAAAATAGGAATCAAATTGTTAATAAATTAAATGATAAAGAAATAAATAAAAAAAATCAAAAATCAAATTAAAAAATTTATTATCAACGGGGACCAATATAATATTTTAGTCTTTTTAAATTACAAAATTTTGTATTTATTGTACTATTCCATTTATAAATTGGTTTAAAAAATTAAAAAATTATTTTTATTTTACATATCATCATCAAGTTAGAAGTAAGAATCTTGGTTAGTCACAGGCAGAAACAGAGAAAGAAAGAAAATTGTGCAGAGACTGAAGCCATAAAGGAATATTTCTTTGTATAATCTGATTTTGTTGTGTACAACTACAACCTCGGAAAGACGAAGAAAAGAGTAAAATTAGAAGAGAAATAAAGAAATTAATTAATTGGGACTGAGCATTGAGTATCAGAGCCACAAGGCACCTGCTTGTTTGAGAATGGGAACCAAATCACCAGAAATATGAGTAGCCATGAGGCGATCCAATCCTCCAAACAATTTTCCACCTATGAACACTGCTGGAAACTGAACCTTCTTTTCCTCCTTATTATTATTCCCTCTTTCATCCATTAATGCTTGTTGAAGCTGCGAAACAACACCTCCTTCATCTTTCTCGTCCACCTCACAAACCGCAGGGTTGACACCAAGACCCAATAGCAAATGCGTCACCACATGACTCATGCAGCAACCCTTCCGACCAATCACCAGAACGGCGCTCTCTGACACCATTTTGGCCACCATTCTCTCTTGGCTTCCTGATTTGGCTGAAACAGAGGGGGGTTGGCTTTGGGAGTGGGAGACGACTGAGTACTGATGAAACAGTGTCCTGTATGGAATTGCTTGATGCATTGTGTTGTGTGGAGAAGGGAGGGGGTGGGAAGTGAGAATATATAAAACGGAGGAATTTAATGTCAAAGTTTGAAACAAGAAGAGAAGACGTGGTGTGATTTGGTCATTATTAGTTATGTGGTTGTGTGTTGGTGAGGCTGACTTTCTTGGTTCCCTCGTTAGCTCTCTTCTCTGCCTTTCCTCACTTTATTTGCATTTCATCTCTATGTTTGTTATATCCCAAATTCCAATTACTCCAATGAACTCTTTCACTTTTTATCCCAAAGCAAAAATTATTTTACAGAATCACATACAGTGGAATATTATATTTGAGTAATGTCTTAGAATTAATTCTAGTTCCAGAAGATGTTAATATTGGTATGGACGAAAAAGTAAATGAGACTAAGTAAAAGGCCAAGATTGATGAATAAGTAACAGGACAAGTTAGAGAATCGAAGGTCAAAAGATGCGATTAGGAAATAGAAGTCAGCGAAAGCCGAGAAAGGGCAACGTTCAATTCACTTCATTCTTACATCATATGGCGTGTGGTCTGACATCAAAACACAGGACCTGACACGTGTCACGGATAATGCTCTATTAACCAAACCTCATTCCTGTCATTTTGCGCCACGTGTGCATTTCAGCAATCGCATTGATTGCGTCATCGCTGCGTAGGAATCGTTTCTATTGTGGGCCCACATGACACCCCAAAAAAAAAAAAAACGTTTTCCATACCATACCGACTGAGTAAGCCGAGCTCTGCCAAATTAATTAATTAACATTATCAGTCATCACCGACGTATCCTACATTATCCACCCAATTCTCATTGATTATATCTGATTTTATTTTAAGCAACTGGGTAAAACAATTTTCAATTTTAATTAATTATCATAATGAATGGCATGAGTAGTTAAGCCAAGTGGCTACCAGATCATTTGCTTTTCCAAGAAAACAATAATGCGTTGTTTAAATTTTAAAATAATCCTAATAATAACCAAAACAAGCCATGTGTATGCATGTTCGTCGTACAATCACAAGATTTTGTCCCTTTTGATAAAGGATAATACTTTATTTGGTCAAAGTATCTTCAAAGAGAAGTTATTAATTTATCCATATTTTAAGTTAAGCAAAAACATGATAGTATTTCCAAACAGAGCTCAATTCATAGTCTCTTCCCCAACTTATGGAATTTCATCAATTCATTTTTCATATATACTAAGATAATATATATTATTAAATTCACATGTTTAGTCCGCTGGTACATAATATTATTGATTCATAACCCCAGAAAAAGAAATTAAAGGATAATATTCTAATCAATCCCTTAGCAATGATTTGGAACAATCATTCATTGGTATTTGGTCATTTGTAGTCTTATTCATCATAACGCCAAAAAGTGTGGGACAAATTCAAAACCTTTCTCACTACAGCATTCATTATACAACAAACATCCAAAATAGCTAAATGAATCTCTACCAATTTGTGTGAGAGAAAGAGAAACAGTTGAATTGTCTCCAATTTGGCGATGGAGATTGGAGATGCTTAATTTTTAGTTCGTCTTCAAGTCCATCTCCTGAAGATTGAGCAACAGATCATCTGAATTCAAGTAAACCTTGTTTGCTGCATTTGACATAGTATGTGCGATCTCTCTTGCAGCTTCTATCTTCCTCAGTGCGGCAAAGGCTGGATTCTTAGCAATAGCTTGACCGATCATCTGGGCACTTTTTGCCTCACCCTGCTCATTAAAGGAGCAGTGTCAGGGGAAGGAATCAATATAAATGAAGCAAGAATTATATAATTTATTGAATGTCTCACCTGTGCTCTGATTACAGCACTTTTCTTGTCCTGCTCTGCTTTTTCCACAACAAATTTAGCCCTCTCAGCTTCTTGCGCAGCCACCTGCTTGGCTTCAATTGCAGCTGTGAACTCCTTGCCAAAGGTCAGACTGGTAATTGATACATCATCAAGTTCAATATTGAAGTTGGATGCCCTCTCAGTCACAACTTTCCGGATTTCCCTACTAACGGCCTAAAAACAATTTTCGTTTTATAAACACAAATTTTAATTATAGCAAATGAGGAAACAAACAAGTGTTGGCATTTTGAGATTGCAAGTAAAGTAAAACATGTTAGTAAAATAAATATCCTTTGTTGGTCAAATCATACTAACCTCTCTTTGAGTAATCAGCTGGCTGGCATTGTATTGTGCCACCACAGATTTCAATGTTTCATGTATAATTGAAGGTAAAATCCTATCATTATAATTTTCACCAAGAGTCCGATAAATTGTAGGTAATTCACTTGGTATAGGACGGGTAAGAACTCGAAGCCCAATTCTTACCTGTACAGCAAAATCACAACCAAATTTATATGTATATGCAATTCAGAGTCAATATCATACAAAGGTTTTTTGGTTTTTAAATACAATACAAATTTTTTCTAGTTTGAAAGTAGGTGAAAGGACATCAAGCAGGTATCCTTCAGAAACAGGCTAAATCTGAGAATTGGGAGACGATGGAAACTTGTTTAATCAAAATAAAGTGTAAAAACAACACTTGTCAGGTTTTAAAGCAGTTAAGGTGATATGAAAATGGAGATGAACAAGAATAATCAGCATTATTGGAATGTACGCAAAAACAATTGAAAGCTGTAAGAACAAACAGCATGAAGAACAAGTCATTCTTAAGAGTTGTAAAAATTAAAAAATCAATTTTCTAATTTAAATTTCATGACAGCATACAAGTTTTAGCAAAAGCAATTACCATTTGGAGATCACGACTCCCTGATGTACTCTCAACTAGATGAGGTACTGCACGGACATCATAGATGACTGGCCTTTCAAACCAAGGGATTCTGAAGTGTGTCCCTTCAGGAAAGACCTGCATGTCAATCAGAATTTAATTAATTACATCGAGGACAACAGAACAGAAGTTGAAGGACAAAATAAATAAATCTAACCATGACCAAATTTATTGGAAATCAAAGGAGAAGATAAATTGCCCTTTTGAAAGATCCCAAACTACAGTGATAGAATAGACAATTGGAATAGCCGAATAAGCACTGTAATCATATCAGATTTCAAAGTATTCATGAATCATGGGATCAGATGTAAATGCAATTATACAATATATTTTGCAAAAATATTTCAGTTAGATGCCAAACAATGACCTTGTCTTTGATTCCAACTATACGGTTGAAGATGATAGCTCGATGCCCTCCCTCAACAGTGTAAAGAGTGTTAGAAGCTGCATACCAGCCAAACCAACCGTAAAGTCCCAGCTTAAAGAGTGCGGAGAATGCACTGCGACTACGTGGAGCATTTGGAATATTCTTAAACTTCAATTGCATTGACGACGGGTTCGATTTACAAGAAAGGAATCAGATCAGCGTGCCACCACTGAAATGCAGATGGAATCAGTAAGAAAAAAGATTTCAAAGAAACATAAAAAGCAAAAGCGCAAAATCAATAATCAATCTATTCTCTAAAGTAAATGCTCGCAGATCGATTTCTCAGCCTCGGATGTAAAACGTACAGGTTTCTTAATTCCTTTACATTTCTCGGCAAACAAAATTAAGACATTAAAAACGAAGGATGGGAATTTCATCCAATTTCCAAGTTTTTTCTATTTAGTAAAGAGAACAAGATGATAATGTAATCAACAAACAGAAGGAGAGACGATTGTACCTTGCAATCGTCTTTCAGCGGAGAAAGCGTAGAGAAGGAGGGTTCGTGGTTTAAGGTTTATGCAAGCTTTTACTTTTCAGCAGGGTTTTAACTTTACACTTTATGTATGTGCAATTCTTGTAATAAAATTATGTAAATGTTAATTTTTTATTAGAGAATTTGATAATGAGAATATAAAAACAGTACTTAACTTTTTTTCTTTTGAGTTTTGACTAAAATTTGTTTTGGTAGTAGCTAGTTAAATGTTAATTTGTGCATATTAAATACTTAATTAATCATATTTTTATTTAAGAATGTTAAAAATTATTTTGCATTACCAAACTATTGTGTAAACAATAAACCGTTATGTACAACCAACACTGTCCAACTAACGCCTAACGGAGAGGAAAGAACCCAAGAAGCAAGGGAGAAAGAAAAAAAAAAAGATATAATGAAGAAATGAATTTAACTGATAAAATT
This sequence comes from Senna siamea, assembly GCA_031216115.1. Taxonomy (NCBI): domain Eukaryota; kingdom Viridiplantae; phylum Streptophyta; class Magnoliopsida; order Fabales; family Fabaceae; genus Senna; species Senna siamea. The sequence goes on from CM062356.1 coordinate 21,828,388, forward strand.
GATTATGGAATATTAAAGTCAGACAACATGTCAGAGTCGTCTTCTTCAAGAATGGAAGTGATTTCTCCAGTTCCTCTGCTACTCTCCATATTCTTCCAGCTGCTTCCAAATGAGATCTCACCGTCATAGCTTCCTCTGGTGACGACCATGGAATTTGAGTTTGATTCCTTAACGCTGGAATCAAAAGCAGAGGGAGGAGGAGGAGGAGGGCTCGTGACCTCTAATGGAGGCAAGTGATCTTGGTCAGTATTATCTGGTATTGAGCACTGATCACTCGGTTTTCTCGAGTGTGTGGTTGAAGTTGAACTGTCTTTTGAATGCAATGAAATGGAATGTGTTCCTGCTCTTGAATTCTCTTCTGAGACTTGTGCAAGAGAACGCTTGGCTTTTCTGTGCCAGTTTTTGAGGCCACTCACTACAAGCTCTGTGAACACTGCTTTCCTCATGCTTGAACCCATTTGGGTAACAAGTGCATAAAGGGGGAGAGTGACATAACCACAAAGAAGCTGGACAGCTAAACCCATGGCAATTCTGATGGCAAAGTTGTGTTTTTCCCGGTTGAAGCAAGAGTTTAGACCATATTCATACTGTTGTGTTGGTGAACATATATATATGAATGAAGTAGGTGATGATTGATAATGATATTTATATATATATAGGAAATAGAAATAGTTACATTACCCAAGTCCAGGTGAAGAATGCGAGCTGAAAAGAATTGTGGAAGAGAATGAACTGAAGAAGATGGAGAAGCCAATCGGGTCGACCAAACCAGAAATACTGATCGTTGGGCTTCACTATTAGAGTCCCTTTCGTTACTGGCTTTTCCTTACTACTCTCCACGCACATCTTCGTTATTATCATTTCCAGTTTTGTCCCCACAATTAGAGCAACCTTCATTATTTATACACAAAAAAGCAAACAAAAAAATCTTAGTTCCTCGACAATTTCAATTTCATTGATATATATGATAGGGTGAGAACTCCGAACTCTGAACTGTACCACAAGTGGAATAAAAGGAAGCCAGTAGTGATTATAGAACTCTGCAGACAAACCCAGTAAATTCCATTTTAAGTTAAGAAGCGAAGCATATATATATGTATAAAATTATAAATACAAGACACAAACGTCATACCATGGGCACTGAGAAATATGAAAAGTATGGAGCAAATCCAGATCCAAATCCTGCAAGACCACATTAATTGAAAGATCATTAGTTTATCATCATTGCTATATATATAGTGCCACTGATTAATAACTGTGTTTAATTCTGTTATGATCATTAAGTACCTGATTCCAACAACCATCTCAAAGTCTTCATCATAAGCTCGAGCCAGAAATTTCTGAAAGTTGAAATTGCTGCCTGCAGAAACGTTAGCCTGCAACATATATACATTTGAAGTAAATTAACAAGACTTAAGTTTGGTGTATTATGTTTAATTAATTAATTAGCAAGTTGAGCGTAGCTACACGATTTCACTTACCGCAATGAACCCATTTCGGAGTGTAAAGTAATCAGCTTTTGTGACTGAGCCATAAAATTGTCTAATGAAACAAACCTAATTAAGTAAAATAAAACAACAACATGAACAGCTTTCATTAGTGTATATTTGACATCATGTGTAATGAAAACTGCACGTACAGTTCCTAACTCAAGAAAGGCAATGGAGACCACATTGAGCACCTTTAATTATATTATGTTCAATTATAAATATATATAGGTCAACATTTTCTTTTTGGCCAACATAAATAGATCAATATTAAATGGGTTAATTTCTAGCTTTTAGATTTTTTTTTTTTTTTGGTTACTTACCATCCAAAGCAAGGGAGGATATTTACTCCAAAATTTTAAATGACGTTTGCCAACCAAGGTTTGACTTGTAATCTGGAACCTTCTTGGATCTGAGCTCATAAACAAGAATTTACAAAAGAAAAAACAATAACAACAACATTATATATATATATATATATATATAGCATTATCAATTAGTAATCATTAATTTACAGTCAGGTTTACAAGAAATTATATATTAAGACTAAAAGAGTAAGTAATTGAGTTACCATTAGCTATCTGATATTCAAGTGTTAGAGTCTCGTCCTCCCATCTTTTCCATCTTCTCATCTGTCACAAAAAGTTTGTTAATTCTGTAACAGCAATGATTAAAATGGTTGTGCTCCATCTTTGAAGCCATATATACTTTTTATTAGAGTCTATTAGATTCTAATTAATTTGATTTAATTTTACTTAAAGAAAATGAAATTTTTATCATTCTAATATATTAGTCATTTGAATGGAGAATTAAAAAGAATTGTAATGATTATTTTTATTTTCTTTAGAATGTTTCAATTGAGAAAATTGAATGAGAAGAAAAGGAAAAGGAAATGCAAAATTTTAAATCCAAATAAAATAAATCAAATATGAAATTAAAATTTTACTTGTTTTTCTTTTTCAAATTTTCTCAATCAAAGATATGAATAGAGATAGGTATGTATCTTAGATTTGAATTTTTGGAACTCAACATAAGAAAATAAACAATTAAATGTTGACTTTCCATGTGTGCTTGCCCAGCCTATAATTTTAAATTGAGGCACATAATGGGCGGTCAGAACATATCAATTAAATAAAATAAAGTGGTGATTATTGAAGGAATCGGCTTAATTTGTTATGCGTTCGAATCATTTTTGTTATATATGAAAGTTTAAATGGTATTTAAATGAGTTCACACTAAAATTTTAATTTTAAAATTTAAGGAATTTTCTTTTGATCATCTTAATTATCTTACTTAATTCAAACACATTTTAAGAAATATATCAATTTTTAAAAGCTGATTCCTCTTTCTTTGCTTTCCTCCGCTCCCCTCCATCTAAAGATATATATCCTCAGGGAAGATATATATATAATGGGGGACAGGTGGAGTTATTGTTTATACGTAAGCAATTAGTCTTTGCAATATAAATATTGAAAATGACAACTCATTAGAAAATTGTTGTATATGATAGAAATATATGAGTGACCTTTTTTGCAAAGTTGAAGTTAAACATGCATACATGCATATATATACCTTGGCCATTCCAAGGAACATTGTTAATATGCAGTATAAGATATGGAACACTGCCAAAACTGAAATGAAGATATTTAGCTGCTGAATTCCTTCACTTGACGCCAAAGCAACCATGCCCTGCATTATTTACAAAAAAAAGAAAAAGAGGGAGAAAAGTAGAAAACCATACACACATTTGAATGTATTAAAATGAAAAAAGAAAATTCAAGCCCTTACTCCTACTAGTCTCTTAAATTAATATAATAAATTTCAAACATAAATAATGTTTTATTCTCTTTCAAATAAAATATTTAAATATATATTTTACTAATATAATATAAAATAGTAATTTAAAAAAATTAGAATAAACTAATTAAATTTATTATTTTCAATACAAAATAAATAACATCGGCATGAAAGTTTAATAAATTATAATATTAAATAAAGAAATGAAAAGTATCCTATATGGTATATTTTGGTGATGTCTTTGGGTCAAATTAATTAAAAGTTAAAAAGTTTGTGTATATATTTTGAAAACAGAGAGTGATAGATGGGAAACGTAATTTGTAGAAATTGACAGAGAGAAAGAAGTAATGAAGATGTATAGGTGAGGACGTGTATATACATACCTTGGCTTCACAATAGTCCAAATACTCGAAATCCAAAGGATGTTCACAAGGCAGAAAAGAGGTTGCGATTGCCTTGTTGATGCAGATTTTGGATATTGGTACTTGTGATATTGTGAGAAGAAACGACAGGAAACCCAATTTCATCATTTCTATTATTTTTCATCAACACAGATTAATTAATTAAACCCAAAAAACTCAATTAAGGGGTGAAATCAAATTATTCAAAATCAACCTGATTTGGTCTTCGTCAAAGCCTTATTTAGGGACTTTCTTTTCCTTTTCCTCAGAAACTGAAGGAGCAATCAAAAGATATATGTCTCAGAAATTAAAGAAATTAAAGCTTGAAATGTTTATGATTATGAAGACTGATCACCTGGGTGAGTTTATGAAGAACGGCTTCGATGCAGAAAGATATTACAAGAAAGAATAAGCAAAAGACAGAGACAGCCCATGTTGGCGTGTCTTCCAGGGATCTTTGCGCTCCGTCCTCCTCCATATATCTATATATGTCGTCGTCGTTCTTGACGTCGTTAACTCTCTGAAATAATTAGAGACTCTGTTGGGCAAAGTATTCAAGATATATATAGAATTTCACAGTGCTCACAGAAGCAAAGCAAATTAAAGCATGTGTATATGTACATAAAACGTTGATGTCATGTAATGACTAATTAATTGAGTGCTGTGAGAGGATTTTGAAAACTAATTAAATGACTCGGCAGTGGCTATCACGACTCACAGCCTACACTCTAGCTAGAGGCTGCTTTACAATACAAATTAATTACATTTAGTCTACATTATCTCACATCATCACGTACATTACGTACACCAACCGTACGCCTCATTTTATATATATAAATATATATAGACACACACACACCTATCTATTGGGAAATTTGTCTTATTTTGCTCTTTTTCATTCCTCTTCCAAACATTCTTTACTTTTGTTTTCAGTGGCACGTAAGAATTATATAGATCTTGAAATTTATATATTCTGCTTAAGGGAGTGTTTTGTGTATGAACTATGAAGTATGGTGTATCTTTAATTTCATTAAAGCAAATCCTCCCACTCGTGTTAGCACAGATCTAATCTCCTCAAAACACTCCAATACGTACATGTCACACCTTACATATTTACGTACGTAGATGTGTAGACACTATAGGTGTGTTTAAGAATGAGGAAAGAAAATAAAAAAAAATATTATGTAATAATTATTTATTTTTTTATTTAAATTTTTTAATTTGAGATAATTAAAATTAATAAAAAATTAAAAAAATTAATATAAAATTTTTTAATTATTCTCTCCAAAATTTAAAAAATTAAATAAAAAATATTACTAAATTCTTTCCTCTTCATTATCTTCCTTCCAAAGAGACCTGCAATATTTTTAATTTTATATACATTAAATATTACCCAATGATCCCGCGTGCAATCCGTGTAGCAGTAAAAAAAAAAAGTGATATGTATATATATTTATATATATATATATATATTAATTTTTTGATATCATATAAAGTGTTTAATTATAATGTCAAATATTTAAAGTTATTATTAGTTTTTTATATTCTTACAATATAAAAATAAAATATTTAAATGGAGAGAATGACGTAGGCAATGCATGTGAGTCTAAGGTGGAAAATTTCAATAGACAGAGACCTTTTTGTTTTATTGTGGTAACATAAGTTGGCGGTTGATGGAAATAGCCACAATTTCAGGGTCACAGCATCTTTTGACAAAACACAACATGTGAAAATTCGCAGTGCCTTCAACTTCAAGGAGCCTGCACCTCTTTTTTCGTTTAACAAAACAAAAAAGGAGTTCTCCAGCGTCAGTGCTAAATCTTGCAAAATAGTCTGAAAAGGAAAGACGAAGAAATGGAAGTATATAAGCAAGAGAAAGAACTTTTAATTCTTTAATTTAATTTTATGGTTTTTTGAAAATATAAGACATATTTCAAGGTTGTTTTTTTTATTTTTTAAAATTATTTTTTAAAATTAATTTTAAAATTAGTATTATTTTCATATATTTATATCCATTCTATTAATAAAAAAAAATTAGGGTCAGTTATAATTTTGTTATTTTTTATTTTTTATAACTAGTTTATAAAATTAATTATAAGAATTAATATTACTATTATTTTCATGTATTTATATATATGATTTTAATAAAAATATTTATTTTTTATATTTTTTATTTTAAAAATTAGAGTTTAAAATATCTTTTAATTGTTTTATATTTTCTTGTGTCTTGAGAATTGAAATAGATTAACAAATTGGAGAATCGATCATGGTTCTCATTTAGTCAACCCTCAAAATTGGCCTTGCAAAAAATTGATCAATAATAAAAAAATTTTGATGAACTAGTCAACATCCAACCAATTTAATGATTCAACCAATTTTTTAAAAAATAACCTTTTTCATATATTTTTCAATCTTTTGTAACAAAAAAAGGAAAAGAAAAAATAGAATTAGCAAGAAAATAAAGAGATATGAAGAAATCAGAACGGAAAAAAAAGGATGATCAATGATTTATATATTGTGACATTTTTTAATTTTTTATTTTAAATATTAGTAAATATTTTGTTGATTTCTCTAAAAAATATGACATATTTTATTTTTATGTAATAAAATTAAGTAAAATATTTATTATTATACTTAATTATAATTTAAAATTAATATATAGTATTATTATCAGTTCGACCACAGTTGAACTATTAAATCGTAAATCCAGTACTTTAATTGGTTCAATGATCAGTCAAATTTTTATAACATTAACATTTTTTGTTCCTAAAACACATATTATATTTTTGATTTTTTATCAAAAACAATTATTCAAATAAATTTTTATATTTTTATATTTTTAAATATCAAAAACAGTTTATAAAACTGCAATCAAATAAGTTCTTATTTTTTATATTTTATTTATTTTAAAAAAAATAAAAATTAAAAAATTCTTTAATTATTTTATTTTTTATTTTTAAAATATATTTTATGTTATTTTATTGTAAAAAACGATTTTTAAACAATTTTTTATTTTAAAACAAAAATAACTTTTAAAAATTGTATTCAAAGCGGCCTCTATATATTCGAATTTGGAAGCACCCATTTTCAAATTGTTGAGATAGAATCTGGATCCACCGTCCGTGCTTATCACCTTATGAATAGGACCATAGGTACGGTATTATTATTATTTTAATAATTTATAGGCAACTAACTATCGTACGTACGGTCCATAAATTGTTGTGCTTTATAATAATTACTATAATAATAACAATTTGTGACACCTTGATTTTTTGAAGTACCTAATTTTGACATTTTCAGTCTGTCTGTGAATTGTTACACACTTCGACTAACTTCGACTAACAATAATAACATTGAATTTAAAACTTGAAATTCAAAGTCAAAGGGGTGGATGCTTAGGTGTAATCGTGATCAGGATATTTTTTAATTAAATTTTTATATATAACTTGGCGAGAAAAGAAGTAGAGTTAATCATAGACAAAATATTAAGTCTAACTTCACTTAAATTTTAAAGAATTTAATTTTGAATCAGATAAAATTCAAAATTTCACTCTAAAGGATAAATTACTATTTATCATAGTGTAATTTGGCCTAAATTAAAATAAATATATCTTTTGTAATTTAAAGTTTGTCTTATAAGAACTTTTAACATTTATATATAATTCATAGAACATTGAATTATTAGTATATGGATAAGAGATCATTTATCTGTCTATGTCATATTCAGATCTTAGAGTTTTTCAATTGCTAGTGGCTAGGTTTTCTTCTCTATTTACTGATTTGTGCAGCAACCAGAATGAAAATGCTCACTTAGTGTTAGGGTTAGAGAGGAGACCTAGCTTGTATAAGTAAGATTGTCTTACTAGGCCCTCCCATTAATGGCTTCAAATGAAAGTATATATCTTTTGTGATTTAAAGTTTGTCTTATAAGAATTTTTAACATTCATATATGATTCATAGAACATTGAATTATTAGTATATAGATAAGAGATCATTTACCTGTCTGTGTCATATTCAAATCTTGGAGTTTTTCAATTGCTGGTGGCTAGGTCTTCCTCTCCATTTACTAATTTGTGCAGCGGCTAGAATGGGAATGCTCACTTAGCGAGGGTTAGAGAGGGGACATAGCCTGTATAAGTAAGATTGTCTTAATGGGTCATCCCATTAATGGCTTTAGTAAAACTAAAAGTATATATCTTTTGTGATTTAAAGTTTGTCTTATAAGAATTTTTAACATTCATATATGATTCATAAAATATTAAATTATTAGTATATAGATAAGAGATTATTTACCTGTCTGTGTCATATTCAGATCTTGGAGTTTTTCAATTGTTGGTGGCTAGGTCTTCCTTTTTATTTACTGATTTGTGTAGCGGCTAGAATAGGAATGCTCACTTAGCGTTAAGGTTAAAGAGGAGACCTAGCCTTTATAAGTAAGATTGTCTTACTGGGCCCTCTCATTAATGGCTTTAGTAAAACTAAAGGGCCTATACCTAGTCGCTTACTATACTTAGTTTAATGTGTGTCATGACCCAATAATTCACAATTGAGCCTCCTTTAATAAATCACCTATCAACCCATAATGTTTAAACAAAATGGTATTAATTTTAATTAATATAAGTCCAATATCTTTTAACATTCTCTCACTTAGGCTACATTAATTAAAAAAATTGCAAAAGAAATAATTTAAAAGAAATAAAAGAAAATAAAAGAAAAAGACTCTTAGGTTGATATTATAAATAAAACAACTTTAGTGCAAGCATTTAAAAAAAAAGGGTCTAATTTTAGCACAATGTACACAATCCGGTCCAATACAATCATTAATATGGGATCATGGTAATCATCATGGCATTTATCGACTTTCGATCAATTCATAATCACACATATCAACAATTATATTGACATGGATCAATAGTCTAGAAGTGTAGTAAGAAATAACTCTAAAGTATTTGACAATGCACTATTTCTCATCAGCCCTTCGTATGATTTCTTAATAACTTTATGCTTAATCCGCAGGAGAAATCATTTGGGTTAAAATAAACTCGTATGTCTCAATTATTATCTCAAGTATATAAATTAGCGCCACCAGAGACATACCATATCAGATACAACTGTCACTCTTAAGACAAACGTCATGTTCTGAGGCACATTTTACATTTACCTTTCTTTGCAAAGCTGTAATATATCGATGATCATCATAAAACAAATAAAACTCATGCGATTATCAAACTTACATCATAATGCCATAAAGTAATATCTGTAAAGATATCTTATAAATTAACCTTAAGTGCACCAAACTCCCATTAATTTAAAAGATCAAAAGATATTTAAACTTTAAGTGCACAAGGCTTCCACTAACTTAATATATCAAGAAACCCCTCAATATACCCAAATTTGAGTATGTTCTTTTAACCGTATAAATCTTAACCTTTTTGCTAGGGAATTAGGTAACCTCATTTATGTATTAATATTTTCAATAACATTGTCTCATTTTAATTAATTGTAAGTCATCAACTACGTATCAATAATCATGTTTCAAATAGTCATACAGTCAAACTATAAATGGTTGCATTTAAGTACCATAATGCAAATATTTGTAAACTTAAAATCAGGCAATTTTACTAATGTACTATTTAAAGTACATAGCATCCTTATGCCTTAAGTAAAATTGATTAAATCAATACAATCAATTAAGGGAAATAACCTTTTGCCAAATTAACTTTAAAGTTTCCCAATCAAAATGAATGATTTAATTGCCCCAAAATTTGACATAATATTCTTATAAATTCACATGAAAATTTTGATTGTCAATAATAACAATTAACACCCGTATACAAGGTTTAACTTAATTCTTGCAAATAAGGCATCTTGCATGCCAATATAATCCACTTTAACTTAAATTTATGATAAATTTGTCATATGTAAATTATATTTAATTAATTACCATTTATTTATCCATTGATTTTATGCCTCTAGTGCAAATGAGAATTTACTCATTAGAACACACATAGTCTTCATAAAAAGAAAAAAAATTATGGTATTTTTAAATGCATTGGACCAATACTAATAGTATCTTAAAATTTTATAGGTTTGTCACCTTTAAGCAGAGAAAAAAATGGTTTAAAATTTAAAATATCAATGCAGATAAGATGCTCAATTTAATTTTAACCTTTTTATACATATGATTGTGTATAATAGGCAATTTCATAAATTGTTCAATACTTGAACAAGTCATGTTCTTAAGGAGCATTGGGTGCATCATTATAGACTCCTCTTTGGGTAGAGAATACAACATGATGTTGGTCTCCTTACTTATGAAGCGAATGAAGACAACATAAATATCTAAATAATTTAACTTTTGGGTAGAAAAAATACTTTAAATTTTATATTTCAATTGAAGAACAACGGGAGAACATAATCATGAAAACATATTTCAATTTAACATTGGAGATCCAAAATATATCATTACAAATCCTCTGTGGGAACGAACATGTATCATATAATTAGTTGAGCTAATTAATCAATAAATGGATCCTTTAAGATACAAAACCCAACAAAAGGCTGATAAATTTCAATTCATAATAAAGATTAATTGCTAAATGTCATCCAAATAAATTTATATAATAAACTTTATAAGTGGTCAAATTATAAAACTCATTTTGGTAATAAGATTATCTCCAATGTATATTACTATAAATAATATTTTGTCTGATAAATAATACTCTTTCAACTCCCTTTTATATCATAATATATGAACAAGACTTTCAAGGCATTGTTTTTATTTATGATGACTTTACTAAGTATAACTGTAATCCCTTGTTTTCTTTATAAAAGTCTAAATGACTGAAATTGAATTCCAAGAACAAATTTCTTGCATTTATAACTCTATGAATTTCTAAAATTTCCTCAGTTAATAATAACCTTAGCTAAGAGTTCATATCCTAATGATAATTTAGGAACCTTTACCCCTTGTGACTAATAAATTGGACTTTACGATCAAATAAAATAAGGAGGTCTAAATTAAAAAAAAAATAGATTTTGAGTATCTCTCCCCTTTAATATAATTTACTATATTCATTTTTCTCATCCATGAGCAATTAGCCCAAAGTGAGCCAAATAAATGCCAAAGACATCAAATTATTGGTGTCATCTAACACCTCTATTTTTAACCCAACAATTAATGTAACTTTTCAAGTTTCAATCTTAAATTTTAAGTTATCATAACTAAAATCAATTCCCACAAGATAAATATATATAAATACCCCAAAATCAATTAATTGAATTAGGTTAACTTATGAGTAGCACTAATAGGCCTAAAAAGCCCAACTGTTTGTTTAATATAAGTTTTCTAGGTATATGTATTCTAAAAAAAGTTCACTATCATCCTTTTTTTTTTGTTTATTTAAGTATGGATAGAATGTCAAAGTTCATAGAATTCTTAATATATTATGCTTTTGCATATTTCTTGAAGGATAAAATTTTAGAATTAGCCAATGTTATGTTAACAAATAATATTTTTTTATAGATGACTTTGACATCATAGTTAGCCTCACCTAGATACATTTGGTAGTCACACTGATTACAGGTCTTTTTTCTCTTTGAGATCCTTTTAGGGAATTTCTGAGACTAGACTAATCCATTAACTCGAGAAATTTCAGTCATAGGTACCCCAGGATCTTCTTCCTGAATAGGTAAGGCCACAGTTTCCTTCCTAACATATACAATTGAAAAAGCCTCATTTAAGGATGGTAAAGGGATGGAAATAGTCTTGCTAGATTCAGTTGTTTTAAGAGATTGAGAATAATTGCTTTCAACCACATCTAATTCTAGGAACTTTGGAGTTAATGCTTCCACAATTATAGTGCCATAGGTAGGACAATAGAATCTAAATCCTTTTGAATCCTCTGGATAACAAACAAAAGCCAACTTGAAGTTTTAGAGTCTAATTTTTTTTTTTGTAAAGGATTGTAAATATTTACCTCCATAGGAAAACCCTAAATACGAAGGTGATTCAAACTAGGTTTTCTACCTACCCACAACTTAAAAGGTGTTTTAGGTATAGATTTACTAGGGACATGATTTAGAATATATGTGGCCATTGTGATTGCTTCACCCTATAAAAATTCAGGCAGGTTTGACCTACTCATCATACTCCTTACCATACTGCTATACCATTTTGTTTTGAACTTCCAGGCATGGTATACTAAGCAACAATACCATAATCCTATAAGTGTTTAGAGAAAGGACCCTTCTGCTGTCCACCTTTATCATACTTGCCATAATACTCACCATCATAATTAGATCTTACAATTTTAATGACTTTTGTCAATTGCTTATCTACTTCGGTATTATAAGTTTTAAACATTTCAATTGTGGCATTTTTATTGTTCACATTGAAAGAAAATATTTGCAAATAATTAATATGGTTAATAAATGAGGAAATCATATTCATTAACCTTGAAGGAAAACCAGTTGTATTATTATAGACTCCCCTTTGGTCAGAGAATATAGCATGCCATTGATTGCCTTCATTTCATGAAGCAAGTAAAGACAATATAGACATTTTAAAGAATCAAATCTCCTTTGGGCAGATAAAATTCTTTAAAATACAATGGGAACATATAATCAGAAAAACTATCCCCTTTGGGTTAATTGATTTTCAAGATCATATGCACTCATTACCATGCTTCATGTGAACCTTGAATCAACACACACAATAACCTCATTTGGGTAGAAAATTACATGTATTAATTACATAAATAATTATATCAACATGAGACTTATATAATTTTGTAAATTTTGATTATTAGTCACTTTAGTGGTAATAATCCCAAAAATTCACAAAAAAAAAATTTCCCAGACTATAATTTAAAATTGCCTCAACTTCCCATCAATATAGGAATTTAACAGTTTTATGGACTTTGATAAATGAATTACTTTAGTGATTTATTCTCAACAATCCAAAAAATAAAATTTTCAAACTAGGAAGCATCATGAAAATAAACCATTAATTAGTGGCCTAATTAAAATTTGAACAACAATTTTGCATCTTTTAAGGGAGTTTAATGTTTAATTAAGGGTCTTAGGGTTTTACTTGAGAGTATACTATTTATGGGCCTAACTAGGGAGAGTGAGAGACTTTAATAGGTTCAGACGCTGTGATACTATTTTTTCATTTTTTTTGTATAAAAAAATTTCATAAACTATTTATTTTGAATTAAAAATTATAAAATATGTTAAAATTTTAAAATAAATATTTTTTTTTTTCAAAAAATTAAAATAAAATGCAAAAAAATCAAGAATAATTGAAAAATAACAACGCGACTTGAACCAGTGTGATCAGGTGTGGTGGCGAGCTGACTTCAACAAACGAGGTCTTCTTCAACCTCCACCCACAGGCGCAAACCGGGTCGAGCGACCCGTTTTAAACCCACAACTAATTCACTTATTTTAATCCAAAATTTTTTAGGATTTTCATCGAAAAGAAGTTTCTAAGATTGTATTTGGAATCAATTGAGGTAAAAAACACATGAAAAAGACGGATCTTTGATCGAAATCTTCAAATTTTTGAACAAGACATTTGCGATTTCCAGCGACATTTTCAACCATGCTTTTGGTATTTTGATTACAATTAGTTTAGGTTTTTGCTTGAAAATAGCATCCTAAAGCTTTTTATGCATTTGATTTCATAAATCATAGCTTATAACTGGAGATCTAGAGTTTGAAATTCCTAGGGTCTTCGAACATTGTCCATTTTGGTTCACCACATGATTAAACACATTTTAAGTGTTTTTAAGCCAAATTTCTTGAGGGTGTGATTCTATAATGCTTCCAGAGTATTATAAATGATTTTAATTTGAGGTAATTTGGTCTAAAATTGAGAGATTTTGAGTTTGAGCTGGTAAGGTTAATATTTCATGGCCAAAACTTTAAGCTATAATTTTTTCCTAAATATAATACCATTTTACGCATACGATATATCAAATTGAAGCTTGTTCAGAGACAAATAAAAGCTCTAAAATTATTTCTGGTGATTTGGCCAAAATCATATCTAAAAGATTCAACAAAATAACACGATTTATGAAAAAATTTAAGCAATATTCAAATCTTATAATTATATATGTAGGCTCTGATACCAAATATAAAAATTTTTAACATTCATATAGGATTAATAAAATATTGAATTATTAGTATATGGATAAGAAATCACTTACTTGTTTGTACCATATTCAGATCTTGGAGTTTCCCAATTACTGATAGCTAGGTCTTTTTATCTATTCCTTGATTTGTGCAGCAGTTACAATAGAAATGCTCACTTTTAGAGTTAGGATTAAAAAGGGGACCTAACCTGTATAAGTAAGATTGTTTTACTGGGCTCTCCTATTACGGGCTTCAGTAAAATTAAAAGACCTACACCTAGCCACTTATCAGACTTAATTTAATGTGTGTCATGACCCAATAATTCACAATTGAGCTTCCTTTAATAGATCACCTATTAACCCACAATGTTTAAACAAAATGGTATTAATTTTAATTAATGTAAACCCAATATTTTCTATCATGTCTCTATGATTTTTTTCAGTATTTAATTTTAGTTTTTCATGTGAGAATCAGGTAATATTAATTTACATATTTTTATAATATAAAATTATTACTTAAATTCTCATGTAATTTAACTTCTTTATAGTTTATCATTAATCATTCAGTCTTTTTAGTTATTGTTTACGATTTATCATTTAGTAGTACTTTGAAATTATCAAATAATTCAAAATAAAGATAAATATTTATATAAATTACATTACAAAATACCAAAAGATTATGCAAATTTACCTTGACGTAGACTTCTCTTTGGAGAAAGATTACAAACTCAATAATTATTGCAAACAAAACAAATAGTAGGTAATTTCTGTAAAATATAGACATATTATTTCTAATGTATAATTGCTTTTGGAAGGTTTTTGCTTTTTTATTATCTCATGGATCATATGGTAAAAGGTGAGATTTTATCCTATTTCCTAAACTTAATTTCTATTAGTTTGGGACGTAAAGAAAATGGTAATTTCTAATTTATAAAATGAATATTCAAACTAACAAGAATTAAGAAATTTTTTTTAAAATTTCAAATCTCTTTGAGAGAGAGTAGAATACAAGATGGTTAACTGGTTATCGAACTTTTTTTCTGAATAAGAAAAGATTAAAAAAAACATTATGCATATTATTTTTATAGTTTAAAAACTTACACTCACGTCTTTTTACTTGTTTTTAATCAATAAAATAACTTTTTGGTATAAAATAAGATTGTGATTTTATTTTTAATATAACATTAAATACAATTACCCATAATTTTATTACTTTAAAATCATTAACATAAAATGTAAATAGATAGGTTAGTCGGGAAAAAGAATCTTCATTGTCTTTCCAATTATATAAGGCTTCAACGACTCATCTGCGACTGTGTATTTGCGGGCATATAAACACAATGGAA
Source organism: Senna siamea (assembly GCA_031216115.1). Classification (NCBI taxonomy): domain Eukaryota; kingdom Viridiplantae; phylum Streptophyta; class Magnoliopsida; order Fabales; family Fabaceae; genus Senna; species Senna siamea. The sequence goes on from CM062356.1 coordinate 21,843,558, forward strand.
ACAGTTAAGAAGCATCTAAAATTTAAGGCTTAAAGAATGAAAAGGAAGAAGATTAGTTTTTTTTTCTTCTTTTTAAAATTTAAGGCTAAACTAATTTATCTAATAAGTTTAATTATTTTGAGTAAATTTGTTAAAATTTAACAAAAAATAACATAAAAGAATTTAGTGGGAATAGAACAAATCATAGCAAGATATATGTAAGTGTCAGTCTTTAAAAAACATAAGGAAAACTAATTTTAAGTCAAACAAAAAAGGATAAACCATAATTTATCTTAAAATAAATTTAATTCAAACTATAAATAAAATTTGAATTAACATCTAAACAAAAGTTAGTTTGAATATGATGCATTGCACTTTAATGGTGCATGCACGTACGACACTAATGATCTGCGGGCCACGTATCTTGAGTGTCGGATATATATTTCATTAGTTTTTCAATATTACTTTTGCCTTTTGCATACGCCGTAGGGATTTCTCATTTTCTTCCTTCACATTAATTTTGACACCTTGAACTTATAGGGACAAGAAAAATGAACATTAAACTCTAGCCTAGTGCCGGAATATTTGACACATATGTTTAACCCCATGAATAATAATAATAATACCTCAACCTTTTTTGGAGCATGAAATTAATGTAATTTCAAATTAATTTTGATTTTGATTTATTTTTATTAGTTTAATTTTAAAAAAATTAATCAAAATTTATTATAATTTTTAACATCATTAAGTAATTTAAAGAAATATATTGAGGTTGAGCTAATTTTAATATTTCTATATATTTCATATTATTACTAAAATTATCACTCTTAATTTCACATGTAAAAAAATAAATTTATATGTAACATCATATTTAAGTTTAGATTTTATGAGTATCTAATTTAAAATTTAGAGTTTAAATTTAATGATTTGTTAATTTTTTTACATATAAAATTAATAAAATAATAATACTGACAATAATATTATATGAAAAAATTAAAATTAACTCTAATTTAAAGTTTTATGTTAAGTAGATTAAAAGAACTAGATATTAAATAAAATTAAAGGATTGAAGTCAGTCAAATTTAAACGATGAAAATAAATCCTAATAGATTAAAAGTGCATTTTTTTTCTTTAAAGTTTGTAGTTGAATGTCATTCCCTACAAATATTATTTTTGAATTTAAAATCTTTTAGCCACGTATTGTCTTATGATTAATTTCATTTTCTTTTGTGAAGAAAGGATTTTAGCAAAAAGTCTAAATCCAAAATCTTCCACTACACCGAACTTAGAAGTCAAATGTCTCATTCAAAAGGGTTAAAAAAAAAGGTGGGCTTTGTCTTCTCTGAGTGAGCAAATCTTGAGCCCAAAAGTAAGACATTGTTAACAATAGAGATAGAGTGGCCTAATGGGCTTATTCCTTGATAATCCTGGCCCTCATGGCCCAGTTTCTGTTCTGTATCCCCATAGTTCTCTTCCTACTACTTCCCCTCACATTTCAGAAGAAGGAACATCCATCGAAAAGGTGTCGAACTCTTTACCTTCATTGTGATTCTGGTTCTGGTAATTTCAGATCCCTCTAGCTCAAGACCCCAGGCAATATCCAATCTTCTTCTTACACTGTGAAATTGGTGGTGGTGGATGGCAAAAAACAACAAGTACAGCTCTATTAACTTCAACAACATCTACGAGAAAAGCACCAGCACCACAAGTTCCAACAGCCACCTAGCAAAGACCCCAACTCCCTCGTCTCCTTCCCCTTCTTACTCTGCTGCCTCTTATTCTGCAATCTCTGCTCCCAACAAACCTCATGGCCGTATGTTGGTTCTAAGCCGACCCACTCCCAAACCCGTTCAACCCCAACAGCCGCAACACCCACAACCTAAGCAGGCCCAACAAGTAGCAGATCAACCCCCGTCTGAATCTGGTTCAGACGCGATCTCGCTTCGTCCATTGGGTCGTACCGGAACTGGGTCATCTCTTTCGTCCCCTGTTTTGAATTATGATAAAGATAAGGAGGTGCCTCCCGCTCCGCCGTTGATTTCTCCCAGACCTGACAAGTTCGTGCCACCTCACCTTCGTCCCGGTTTTGTGCTCAGAGAGGAGAAGCCTGGACCGGAATTGGGTCGGGTTCATAGGCAGCAGGGACATGCTGGATCGCCGGGTCGATTTACGGAAAATGGGCGACCTAAGTCTGGTGGGTACGAGAGGATAAGGAGGGCTGGCGTGCCGGATATGGGGATGATGAATCGACCGAGATCCAGTGGCAGTCGACCAAGTTCGAGTGGATGGTACGTTCATCTTATCAATCCTGCTCTGTGTATTATTGAGATTCTTGTGTTTTGTCCTTTCTTGAATTTTAATACGACTTGATGTTTGTAGATAGGATCAATGGTAATATGCAAAAATATATTCAAGAAAATAGATAGTTAGACTGTGAATAGTTTGTTTGAACTGTAACTCATGGAGGCAAGCAGCGGGAATCTATGGGACCAGAATTTTATTAGCACTCAAGTTGATTATCAATTTACTATCAAATTATTGTCTTATGCAAAAAGACAGAATCTCCTCTCTCTATTGCTCCTTTATAAATCTATTGAGCCTATTTACAAGATTTGAGCTGCAACATTACAGTGTGCAAGAATAATTCTAAACCTACCTGCAAATCTAGGGTCTCGTAAACTATTATGAAAATCAGCTAATCTACATCTGTGCTGGTAAAGTTCAATTTGTGTTTCTTCAGTTTGCTGAAGTTTAGGATGTGTTAGGTAACATAAGTATTCTGTGGATGAAGAATTTATGGAAGCACAGAGGAAATTTACCCTTAGATCAATTGCTAAGCATTCTGCCGATAGAAAGTTTAGAACTGGAAGGATTTTCCTTGGAATTTATTTATATAAATAGAATGTATGCTGGTGGCAAATCATGCTTAAGATACTAATTGTAATAATTGTTCTCGGTTATCTGTCACTTATTTAGGAGGTTTTAAACTTCCGTGTGTTTCTAGAATCTTCTGTTTTTACCTCATTTATATTACTTCCAACTCAGTTTGCCCTTTTAACTTACCTTTATGTGGCTTTTATATATTGGGGCATCTTACTTTGAGCTACTTGCTTAGAAGCATAATCAATGCAATTTCCTTACACTAAAATTAATGTAACTAACCTTATAACATCGAAAGTTATTATCAATCATATATCTTTTTTCTCCTTATTGGGGTTTATTATTGTATTAAATTTAGATTATTCAAAAGAGATAACGTATGTGGTTGATGTGCCTCTTAATATAAATTGGTGATAGGTTGTGTTCTTTCCCCCAGAGATGAGGGTGAATGTTAGGTATCCTGACTAGTCAGGAAATTGGACTTAATCATTATGTGCTTTAACCATAGAAAGCCCCGAGAGAAGTAAGAGTATTAATAATAGCTTGCGGAAAGTCTGTACAGTTTTTAGTATTCTTGGAGTAATGGTTATACTCTTGATTCTTTAAACGCATTTTGTCCCTTTTTGGTTGAAACTATTCTAGGTGTTTGTGATTTAAGAATTGATCTTATTGATATGGAATTTATTTTACTTGATGTAATTATTTTTTACTGATATTAGCTTGAGATGATAACAATTCAAGTTTGGACCTGGAACATTTTACTCTACTTGCACTTTGGCCATATTTAAAGTTCTCTATAACTCTTGATAAAAAGAAGAAGAAAAGGAAATGATTTAACATAGAATGATAGAAGCCGTTGATAATGTATTCTCGGGCTTGTATCAATTCGACATGCTACTTGATATGACACGTTAATATTTTTCATTGCACTCCTTATAATAATTCTGTGTGGGGGATTGATGTTACCATGTTAAATTCTGCCTGTGAAAGAAACAAAGTGATTTACTTTATCTGTGCATGACTTTTGACAAAATGTTTTCACACAGATTTTGGTACGAGACGGAATTCTCTTACGAGGACGAGTTAAACTCATTTTGCAATGTAGAATGGGTTCTCTCTGGAAATTCAATGCATGTATTCTTTGTCCCTCTGGAATTGACATCAATTTTCACAAGATGACATTTGGATTCATTGAAGATGGAGCCTAATGGGGTGGCAGCCTTTCAACCGCTAATGTCAGAATTTGTATCGAAATTTTGTTGTAACGGGAAATAGGATTCAACGCACAGGTTCTTTTGTTAGTCGGTGTGTGGCCCTCTTTCACCAGGTGCCAATAGATTGAGTATTGAATCAACATATTATATATATATATATATATATATTAATTTCCAGATAAACTGGCTTTGACTGTTCTGAAGGGCAAGCATAGCATGCCTTTGTATTATGAGCATTTGTTGTTTAGAGAAGATTCGATGGTATTTTGCATGTTGAAACTTCTGTTGCTATAACCAGTTCCGTTCATCTCGCAATATGGACTGACCTGTTCTTTGCCTATATGGATTAGGAATGTGCTATATTCGACTTATCTACGCTCAGATCGCAATAGAACGTCATTGCACCACAGAGCCATTAACTTGAAACGCAATGATTCAGATACAGGGTAAAGATACCATAATAATGTGCTTTAAACATTTGAAGAATTAGTCTCACATTTAGTTGTGACTTGTGAGTGTCTGTTTCTTTGCTATTACCTTAGTAAGTACAGACAAGAAATGTTGGTGATTTAACTCGACCATTGAATTTTTGAGCATAATTTTGTCTGTGCTCATTGTTGAACCTACGTTTCCAACCAGTGGGAAGATTCAGCTTATCTATCTCCCCTACGCAGAAAGAGTGAACCAAGCGAGTTGAGTACAAGAACACCTCTAAGGCCTTAACACACATGACCGTGATTAAAGAAATCAAGACTGAAGGAAAAATCTGCAGGCATAACCACGATGAACATTTTATTTAGATTGAATGACTAATATTTTGCAAGACATATTGCCCTCTTAACATTCCAAGTTCCAACTTCTAAGGAGCCACAAAACAGAACAGCAGCAACACAAGACAGCAAAAGGAAAACAGCCAGCAACCGCAGAAACTACGGAACAGAACAACAAATACATAGACAACCAGGAAGGCATCTTTTGGAGGAAGAGTTATGGATAAACTTCAATGAGGGATCTTAAACCCAGAATAGGGTTTATCTTATAGTCCATGAAGCCAGCACTAAAGAATAACTTAGCCCACTCTTTTTCCCTTCGTTCCCTTCCGTTAGCCAGGACCATCATCAACATATTGAAGTTGAGCTTTGTTTCAACCAATTCATCATCTTCACCCTTTTGGTTCTCCATTATTACCATGTCTATGATGATTACCTTGTTTTCTTTCTTACAATTGCCTGAAATTGCCTCTTTGCACTTTTTAAGTATCTTGACACATTCTTCGTCGCCCCAGTCATGCAGTATGCTCTGCTTGGCATTATTTCCAAGAATCTGATGTTACATATTTGCTTATGTTTCTAGCAGACGATGCAGTTAAAGAAGTTAATTAGAATTATTCTACCCTCCCCGTGTGCTTTTTTTTTTTTTTCCCCTAGTTAAAAATCAGATATAATTTTTTTGCCTTAAATTATTTTTCCTCACAATATCTTTAATTTTGCCTTAAACTCCAATTTTGTTTTAAATTTCGTAAAGACTGAAATTCTCCTTCAGGCCAATCAAACTCAATTTCTTCCCTAATGCCAACCAAAAACCACTGTGTGCAATGTTGAATTTTGATCAATCAATGAAAAAGGGATTAGGCAGTCAAATTAATAGTAAAAACAAGTTTTACCTTCAGTAGAACCCCATCTGCTGGAGGAATGGCCTCAAACATGTCACCTTGAACATATTTCAAGTTCTCAGTACCCTGCAAGCCAGCAACCACATGTGGAAGATCCAACACGGTGCATTCCAAGTGTGGGAAACCCTCAGCAATGGCCTTGGCCAAAGTCCCTGTTCCCCCACCAGCATCAACCAGAGACTCCAACCCCTCAAACACCCACTTGCATTTCTCAATCACCACTTTAGAAACCAAACGAGAATCACACGACATAGCATTATTGAAGAGAGAATTAAGCCTCGTCTCCTTACTTGCATGTTCCCAAATGGCCATCCCATGTGCTGTTTCATGTGGCGTTGGGACTTCGTTCTGGAACCAAGTGCTCAGATAATGCCAAGGCTTCATCTGTATTGGATCAAGGGACAGAAGCAAGTAAGGTGCCATACTGTAGGGGTGGTCCTTCACAAGTATCTTACAAGCATCTGTGAGCATGTAGGCTTCTTCTGGGTTTTCATCATCATCATCATCCTCACTTGCTTTGTGTTCACTGAAGAAGCCAGAATGGCTCAGAATGCTCATGAGGCGATAGATACCATGGGATTTGGTTGGGTGAATTTGTAGTTGTGTGATGAGTTGAGAAAGTTTCATAGGTTGGCCATTTTTGTGAATGATGTCTGGTATGCCCAGTTGAATTGCACACACGAGGGACATGGAGTTTATGAAATTGTAAGTTTGATTCCATATGTGTTTGTGGGCTTGCAGTAACTGATCAATCTCGTCATCTCCATTCTGTAGTTCCATTTTCTGCACTCTGCAAGTATTAGTGAGGACGAGGCTTGTTCCAATCCAAGTATATATATCTGAATCATTGTAATGAATTTCCCAAATAAAATACAAGTCATTTTTAAAATTTTATATTTTAATAAAAATGTTTTAATGCCAAGTGATTCTAACTTCAAAGGCATTTAACTATTGTTAGTATGTACCTTCATGCACCATCTATATATATAATGGGATTTTAAAGAAAATGACGTGAATTGAATTAAATTTATTGTTACTTTCTTGAATTTGGCCACCACCCTTCAATTCTAGTAAGCAATAAATGGTGCTCTGTGAAGTTTTTTCGGTATATTATTCTTTTAACTATAAGTTCAATTACAGATTTTTTATTTGAATTGAAATGATAATTCGTAATTAATTTTATTAATTGCTTGAGATGTTATTCAATATAATTTTAATTACGCAATTAAATAATTGCATTAAATTTCGTGTCTTCCTTTTTCATATTCCAAGCATTATAATTATATTAAGAATTAGTTTTTTTTTTTATGCATCTTCTATTTGAGGTACTTTTAAAAAAGAAACGTGCATACCTCCCTTAATAAAAATTAGTCTGTTCTTTTAGATCTAAGCCAATTGGATAAGGATTAATTAAATTTATGTACAGTTTCTTATTATATTAAGGATCATTAATAAAAATAAAATAAGTGATTTTTTTAAAAAAACCCAGTCATATCTATTTGTTATCCATTTTTTTCATTTTGTGATTAAAAAATTTAATAGTAAAATCATAAAATCTGTACCTAAATTTTTTTTGTTTCACTGATTAGTCCTTTATTTGATAAAAGGTGCTTAGCACTATGTAAAAATATTGTTCCAAAACTTGACTCAGAACTCTCTAATTTCTTATTTTATGGATAAAAAAGAATCAAATTTTCTATTCATAACTCTAATAAAACAATTAAATGTTAAATTGGGGGTTTCTATAACAAGTTTGAAATAGATAATTTTTTATACAAAGATTTAATTAAGATTTTTTTTTTCATAATACATAAAATTTTAAGAGATTTTTTCTATTTTACATTTTGGCATTAAATTTATGATTTAATTTATCTAATGTGTTTGGAAAAATAAAACTTAATAAAGAGAGTTTTTTGTACAAAAAAAAAAGAAGTTTGATATATAATTTAAAGAGGTTTTTGTGCATTTTAACTTTAAGTTATAAATAGCCATCAAAATAGACTTAATTAAAACCAAAAAAAAGTTTTATTTTCTAGGTGAAAGATATCTTAACTATTTAATTAGAAGTTTTCACACCGACTGAATTCTTTATTTCCATTACGACCTTGTTTGAAGAGTTGACAAACACCATAGCCAACCAAATCTACAACCTAGCTGCATTTGATTTCTATATTTCTTAATTTCAAGATTATAAAACCCTCTTCAAATTACCGGAATAGGTCAATCTAGCTTCTTCTTCTTCTTTTTTTGTTTCTTTAATATTATTCATGTCGATCATTGAAAATTAAACAAATTATAAAAAAATTAATATAGTTGGAGATGACAGAGATAACTCTCAAGGGCCAGCAAGTTCAAGGCATCTTTCAAATTTATTTCACTAACTAATTGAATATAGCAAAATGTTATAATTTTTTATTACGTATCGAATTAAAATTTAAAATTTTTATTAAAAAAATATTTTTTTAATATTTATTAATAATATTTTAAATAAGATTATTTTTAATAAAAAATACTTATTGAAATAAAAAATATATAATAAAAAAAAACATATTTCTAACTTTGAAGCATAATAAATCTCAAGCTAATTAAGGCACTAGCTGGTGGTTACCAAAAGGTCTAAGTAATCAGTATGTGGTATTATGATTAAATTTATTTCTTGAAAAAAAAAAAGAAACTCAAGCTGAAACGTAACGAAAGAGTTTAATTTTATACTCATATTGTAGCATTGACTATTGAACTTTTTTCATATGACGAGTGTTGTATATATTTTCCCAATGGATTTGCCCTTTTTATTTGCTAAAATAAAATGGACTGTATTGTATTTAATTTACGCTGACGTGGGCTACGTACTTTCAGTTGCATTGCATGGACCAGTCTTTAATTTTTTGGAGGGTATGTGTCATACTCATACACCGAAGTGTCTCTTAAAAATTATATATTTCCATAATTTTTTTTTCAAAATTTTGACAGAAATATTTTTAAAATATCTTATAATATGTGATCTCAAATTTTAATATTTTACTAAGTCCGCCATTGTTTTCCAGTTAAGTAAACAATTTAATTAACTCAAAAATAACGTTTTCAAGTCATTTTATAGATAAGTATAACATGATTATATAATCAAAGTCTTGTGTTTCACTTTTTGATCATACAGATATTCAAACCGGCATGTCTTAATTAAAATGTTTAGACAAAGGGATCATACGAAAGTTCTTTATTTTCTTATTTTTCTAATGCTTTGATGGCAAAATATGTTCCTAATATGTTAAATGTAACACTTTTGGGTCTTCCTTGATTACGGATTTAAATTTTTTAATATAAGACAGCGATGTTTGCAAAATAAAAAAAATTAATTTTAATTCATTTAAAGTATATATTTTATTTATTTTTAATTTTATTTTATTTTATTTTAAAATTTTTATCGTATAAATTATTAAAAAAAATTTCTGATAAATTATAATTTGACTAACTGTAAACAATCAATTCTATCGAATCATGTTATATAATTAAAGTTCAAGGGCTTTTTCAAATATATTCTTCGGCACTTTTTTGCCCTCATTACCTATTGTTGACTCTAGTATTAATTCTGTTACTTTCGAGGTGTATTTTACCTTTATGATTGATTGCATAGTAATAGTCTTTTCAAAGTTTGTACATATGGATGCGTATGTTCGAAAATATCTCTACCTTGATTCACCGTATCCATGGCTTTAAACTATGTTATATGATATAGTAAACTTGCTTCATTTACGTATGCTATTTATTTATTTTCTACATATTCTTGTTCTGTGATCAACATGTATAGAATCAAATTAATGGAAGGAATATACATTTGTGATTTAGGATAATTTCTTTTTCATTTATTAATAAAATGACACTCCTTATTATCTTGCTATGGTACAATACAGGAGATTTAATTTAACTATTAAGTTAAAAACAGTATGAGTATTAAGATTCAGGCCCATCATTCAATTTTTATTTTATATATATAAAAAAGAAATAAATAAATCTAGGCCGAACCGAAGACAAGCCTATCTCATTCACCTATTAAAAATTATTACAGTCTTTAAATATAAAAAATAAAAATGGCCCAACCAAAAGAATGGTTAGATAGTTTTGGACTTCTCCAGCCCAAGATATTTTTGCTTTATGCCCAAACAAGCCTCAATAATCTTTTTTTTGGCCAAAAATTTCTCTACTCTAGTTGTCAATCACCGGTTGGATCTTTTAAAATAAAAAGAAAAATGTAAAATTTATAAATTAAAAAAGAAATACAAAAATTAAGCTTTCCTTTATTGGGAATAAGTCTTACTTTAAAAATTTTATCATATAAAATATTTTAAAAAACCTTGTCACATTTAAAAATTAGCATATTTTTTTATTTCAACAATGCAAAAATTACGTGAATGCACTATTTTTTCTGTAGTTTTTTAGAAGAAAAAAATTATAAAACTGCCATTTTTTGCACTTGGATCAAATGTTAAGTTATTTTAGTTATATTGCTTTGTAGTTATATAAAATTTTAAATTTTAAAATTCATAATATATATATATATATATAATCTATTCAAAATTATATACCTGAACATAAAAAATATAAAAATAAATAAAGTCTTGATCAATTTAATAAAAAATCATTTGATTTTTAATTCTTTTGATTTTGATCAATTATGATTAAATTAAAATGGTTCAACCAACAATTAGGTGTGAGCATAACCAAATCTACTCATTTGAATCTAACAAAAAATGTATATACAATAAGGTTTGTGTGAGTATATATTTTAAGAAAAATATGATTTTATTAGATTAATCCAATTAATCTGACTTAATCTGAATGAATTTGACCAACTAAATAATAATTAATTTTAAAAATTTTTTAATAAAAAAATATTATTATTTTATATATTTCTATATAATACTTATTTTTTTTTCATATTTCTAAGTCAAATCACTCTTTTTTTTTTTTAAACTCTAGTAAAAATACAAAGAAAAATTATTATTATTTAATTTTTTATGATATTTAAGTTAAATTATTATAAATAAATAAAAAAATTAATCATACTATTTTTTAATTTCAAATATCATATTTTAATTTTTAAATTATTTATTTAAAAAAATTTAATTTTAAATATAATGTAATTAGTTAGCATGTGTATTATAATTATTTGTATTCAATTTATTATTTAAAAAAAATTTGAAGTCATAATCTAGTTAACCCAACTAAATTCAATTAAAATTAATATAATTTAAGTTATTAAGTTAAGTAAATTGGTGGACGAATCCTAAATATCCCCACTCGAAGCCGCGCTCACCCCTACTAACAACCAGGGTTTAACGGGTCGGATCACAACATTGCTTAAAAGCGTGTTGTAGAATTTTGTGTGAAGCATGTTGCAGAATTTAGTGTGCGTCCATTCAGGATCCAAATCCCTGTTGTTTACACATACCTCTCCTTCTTTGTCTTTCATTCTTTTCCAATCCGTTCGCGTTCTTGTCGCCACAACACTCATTGCGCAGTAACACTCAAGAATAGTGGTTACTCGAAAATTCTTCGATTCTCTGCAATTTCCATAATTTTGATGGGCCAAAACATCTAAGACATGGTGGTGCTGCCAGTGGTGAAGCTAGGAACGCTCGCTTTAAAAACCTTCTGCAAACCCATAGCCAATAGGCTCAAGAAGGAGGCTGGCTATCACCCCAAGTTCCGTCAGTTCATCATCAGCATTGCCCAGGTGCTCCTGCTTCTAACCATCTGCTTCTCTATGTTTCTTTAATCCAATTTCATACTTGGCTTGTCAATACAAGGGGTATTCTTGTTATCTTTGTTCATGAATAAGGCTACCTATGGCACCTATGGTATGGGCTGATTTTTGTTTGTCTTTTCTCTGTTCAGTACTTAATCTGATGTTCAGTTGCTCATAAACAAGTAAAATTTGTGCATGATTCTGAGGCAGGCAAATCATAGATTTACAACAAGAGTCCAACGACGCATATATGGTCATGCTACTGATGTTGCAATACGCCCACTGGATGAGGAGAAAGCTGTTCATGCCGCTGCAGATCTTCTTGGGGAACTCTTTGTGTTCTCGGTAATAATAGGAATAAATCATTGAGGTTATGCATATTCATTGTTCATGAAATGTCATCTGGCATGTTTTTGGGTTTTATTTTGTCTTCAAGAGAATAGCTGTGACTGTGACAGTTAAATCGTTGCTGAATTTCTCCAAAATCATCATAGCATTTGAGAATTATTTTACACTAACATGATGGTATGACTATGAGTAATGAGTCTGCAATCCCAGAAGTGCACTAGTCTTTCTGTCAGTTAGAAATGGCTATGGTTATACTAGGTGTAATAGAATTTTGGTCCTTGGCTTTGGTAAATAACAGTCAAGTCTTCTCACTAAAATTGGTGTGTTAAGAATCATTTTTAGCTATCCACACCCTCTCCATCCTCAGTTTACAGTTTATATTTTAACTTGAGAATTTTATATGTCATGGTGATACTAACTACCATTGTGGATGTTCCGTGGGTGTCCATATTGCAGTGCAGTCTAAAATCTACTAGGTTGTATGGCTCCTTTCTGCATATAGCTAAAAGAATCCCTCTTTATTTCCATTCTTTTATTTTCTCAAAATATACTTGTTTTGGTCGTTGGGTTTGATTGGATTTAGAGGGACTGACAAGAAGACCTAACAAGAGCCACTTTACCTACAGAGCTGGAAAATTGCACTTTTTCCAACAAAACCAGAGTTATAAATATGTCTGTGAGTCTTGACTAAAATTAACTCCCTCGTGAATATATTTCTTGTAAATTTGCCATTAAATTTTAATATCATTTGACTTGGATATGACCTATTTGAAAAATAATTCTTAGTTGTGTTTTTTCCTTTTGGCTAAATGAATGTAAGCCTATATTACATATGATTCACGGTGAAATTTTATCTTGAAGAAGAGTCACAAGTCAGTTCACAACTAAACTAAGTGTGTGTGTATATATTTGTTTTGTTTGATGCTGGTAACACTGAGAACTAATTAATTATGTATGAAGGTGTACTTCTGTTCATGAAACTTACTGACCCTTGAGGATATTATTTGGCATATACCCATAAAAAGGAAACGGTATGTCCTAAACTTTAGCAGAGTTGGTCCACCTCTTTTTGCAATGATTTACGGCATACATGCCATTTCTAAATGTTTATAGAAACAGAAGGGCAAGCATTTTTGGACCACATTTCCCCATTTATGCTTGTTTTTATATAACTACTTAGTAGGCTTTGATGTTACCTGTAATACTGTAATAGTATAGTGAGCTCTATCCTTAACCAAACGTATGTATATAGCACTGCTGAATGGATTAATTTGCAGATTCTGCCTTAATCAAGACCACCCAGAGCCCAGAGGTGTGATTTTTGTAGTTAGGCACTTGTCCCAACATTTCGGTAGGGCAGGTTTGAGCCTCATCAATAATGGTTGGACATGCTAGTTTTATGCCCAGTAATCCTTTTAATATGGGCTTGCTTTTTATTTGCCTCTGGAACTGAGTCTGGTTAGGAATAGAGTGGTATTAAGGGGTGACTATAAACTTTGCAATTGGCTCCCTCAAGAAAAGGCAAGAACTCATTTAATCTCCTCTTGTGATAGGTTTGATTAGTGCATAAGATCTCTTGTGATTATATTTAATCTAGAAATGAAATTAGACCAGTGCATAAGATTTCTGAGTAAATTTATTTGAGTGGGGAGAAGGTGTTTTCTGTCCATTGAAGTTGTGGCATTCACAACTAGATGTGCTTATATAATCTATTAACTAGGAAATATCTGCTTGGATGGTTCATTTAGTCCTCATGTCTTTTAAATGGACATGTTGTGAACAGATGTGAACCTATTTGAATGTTTATCTCATTTACTTTTTCTTCCTTTTTTCCTCTTCCAAACCTATAAGCAGAAGTACTTTCTGTAATTTGTACTCAGAGCTACCAAGTCTGATTTATAGTGGTCTGTTATATTGTAATCACTGGTTAATTTGTTTAGGTTTTTTCCTTACAAGAATAGTAATATACTGTCATTTTTTTTTTGGCAACCTATTGCACTTTCTGTCTTCATTTAAAGGTCTTCTGAAAGGAGTTTTTGCATATTATAAATTTAATTTCCTTATATTTAGGTTGCAGGAGCTGCTGTCATCTTTGAAGTGCAAAGAAGTTCTAGATCAGAAGCGAGGAAGGAGGAAGCACGTAGACAGGAAATACAGGTTATCTTAGAGGCTCTCTCTCAAGTTTGTGCTTTATGCAATATGAGGGTAGATTATGAAGGGATTTTACAAAAGCGAAGTTGGTTTCTTTGTAGTCCTTACACAGGAAACCATTTGCATCTGTTTTCAGTGAATGCCAAATTTGCGGAGGTTTTGAATTGAAAATATGGATGCATTATCGATCTTTTCATTTTCTTCCTTAGAAGGGGTTGTAAGGAGTTGGTGAAGGCCAAAATATTTTAATTTAATTGTTTTTTTTTTCATTACTTTGTAGGCAATAAAGGATAGGAATGAAGACTTAGCCAGAGAAGTTGAACTTCTTAAACAAAAGCTTGAAGATCTGGAAGAACATACTAGAGGACGAGGACTAGCTGGCATTCTTAACTTTAGGCACGTTCATGCAAGTGAAGACAGAAAAACAAAACCCAATTGATTGCTGCACTTAGCATAGTGCGCCACTGGCTGTAAGTATTAACTTTTTTTTTTTTTTTTAAACCATAGCTCTTGGTTCATTTTATATTTTTACATTTCTCAATTCTTATCAAAAGCTTTTCTTGCTCTACAACCTATTGGTGCTATTATAGTTCACCAGTTCTGTCTTGAAACACACCTCATCTCTGGTAAGTAAATCCATGTACTACAAAAAGACCCTACAATTCCGTTTTAATTTAGTATATTCATTTTAATGACACTGGCTTATTATATAAGTCAGCTTCTGCTTAGGCGATTCCATTTCTAAATTATATTTCATGGCATAATCATCAGCTGGAAGACCAAAAAAATTTGGTACTCGGCTTGTCAACTCTGTTCCTTTTCACCATGTTTCTGCAGGAAGCAGGATATCAGCAGCCTCTGCAAAAGTACATTCTTGGATAAAGGGTACTTGTGGAAGTTTTTCATGTTTGCAATAATTGAATTTTGATTGTCTCCTTCACAAACAAAAAATTCATTATGAAAAATTTCTGCGTTGAGCTGGGTATTCCGTAACTGTAAACCTATGAACTCAATGGTATTGGTTCAGCTTGTTCTGAACCTAGTGCATCACATTATTGTGAAGTATTTTCTGGATGACTTTGTTCTTCTGAATGGTTATCTCTGCTGATTATTTGGAAAACCCTCACGGAATCAGAACTTAACAGCTGTATGGTAGCACACATTGGTTATGACAGATGAAATGATCATTTGGTCTGCCAGAAAAGATTTTGAATTTTGATCATCCAGGGAGGTCAGAGTGTTGATTCCCAGTGGGCAGTTGAAACTATTTATGAATTTCTGCACTAGGGCTAGTACAAATTACCCTAAAGCAATGTTGCATGAACTAAAGGAAAAAAATTATGAAATGCTGCGGTACATTTAGCATAATATACATACATGAGAGTAGGCTTACTGGAATGATGAAAGAGGAAATTATATTGTTTTAGCAACTTCGGCTCCATTTTTATTTGGCGGATTCAAAAAATAAAATTTTAAAAGCCTCTTTGGGCTTGCTATCAAGTTTGCTTCTGATTTTATTTTTAAATAGCGGAAGTTATAAATTTATATCTGGTTTAAGTTTTTTCCATGGTGCTTCTTGTGCTTTTTAATAGTTATACTGGCATCTGGAAACATTTGAGGAATATGTTTATAAGAATCTTAGTCTATTGTAAATTTAACATGTATGAAAGAGCAATATATATATCCTTATTGTAAATATACAAACTATATCCATTCGTTTTTTTCACTAAAAGGACAAAATGCTATACATAAATTCATTAGTTTTCACGAAGAAAAAAATTACTGCTATCATTTCGCTAATACTAGATGCAAAATTTTCACATTTTCCTCATTTCTTTTTGTGAAAATGTAGTTTTTTTATTCTAACGGCCAGCTTGAAGAGTCATTAATGTTCAAGTGAATTAAAAAAAATCTCTGCTGCTTAAAAAAAAAAAACTATATTTGGAGCATTCGGCATAAGGCCTTGGGTCTTGTTTATTAAAAATGGATTATTAGTAATCAAGTTGCATTCACTAGAAATTTCAACAATATTAAAGGCTAGAAATAAGAGTGTAAATGAGTCGAATTAAATTGAATTTTAGTAAAATTTAATTTTACTCAGAAAAGATCTTCTTAGCTGTCTTTTTTTTTTTTTTTTTGAATTTGGATCATTTAAAAATAATAATAAAATGGTAAAATGAAAAAAAAAAAAAGGAAGACAAATTAAAAACTTACCTTATATAAATTAAGATTCACTTATATTTTTTTTTGGTACTTCATCACTTCACCTCTTTTTCATGAGTTTAGAAAATTCAAATCCAATTCTTTTAGAGATACTTCTTTATATTTTTATTATAAAGAATATTTCACCACATTCTACTATATTTGTTGATCATTATAATGGCACACTATCCATTTATAATTGACAACATAGACATAATAAATAAACACTCTCTATATCATAATAATTTTAGAATTTTCTGGTAATTAATTTTTAAAATTATATATTATAAACATAAAATAAAATATAAAGCTAAAAACGCTTTTTCAGAGTGAGGAATGAGAAGTTAAATTAACTCATCACAATTTTTTTTACTATTTTAAAATATAAAAATCATTTATATAATCCACTAGTGTGTATACATACATACATATATATATATATATATAAAATAACATGTTCAAGTTACAATCTTCAAGTATCAAACCAAAACTGTTTGTAATTAAAAAGATTTTATTTCAAGCAAGTCTCAAAAAATACGAAAGTGAATCAGATATATATTATGAATGACAAAGAAAGTATCTAGAACAATCAAGACTTAAAGAACTTTCAGAAAAAAAAAGGTTTAAGGTACCACACACCTAGACATTAGTGATTAGTGAGCAATAGAGTTCTCCACGCACATTGGTTCGCGAGAATGCCGATTCAATCAACTTAATATTAATATTAATATGTGAAGTCAATTTAGTTTATTTTTGAACTTGTTAAATGAATTGACTTATCTTATCTATAATATTAAATAAATGACTTGTTTAATTCAGGTCAAACAATTCAGCAAAAGCATTAATCATCATATCATCATCACGATCATCATAATTTCATAAAATATTGATTCTAAACCAAACTTTTAAAATTTAAAGTATTATTAAAAATAATAATAATAACATGTTCTTGAAAACTTTTATAAATTTTAAATAAGGAAGAATTCTTTAAATATTCGCCGAATTTCTATTTCTGCTTTTCCTCAAATGTGCTTATCGCGTTAGTTATTACTTAGAAGTCAATAAGGGTGCTGTCAACATTCTTGTCAAACTACAGTTTACAACTTTATATTTATTATAATAAATTATACTTTTTTTTTAATTTTATGTTCTCTAATTTTAAAAAAATTTAATTTAATTTAATTTATATATATTATATCTTTTAATATCTCAATTTAAAATTTTAAAAATATATTTTTTTAAAATTAAATTAAATATTTTTATAATTAAAAAATTAAATTAAAATTAAATTATATTTTTTAAAATTAAAATAATAATTTATTTTTTCGTTTATCTTGTAAACTGTTACTTTAATAAAAAAAATCCCAAAAGTAGGGATATATTGGTAATTTTACTTGCTTCTGGGCGTTAGGAGTACGCACTGTGTTTTTTCCGAGTTATCCTGTTCCAATTTGGAAGCCCTGATTTAAGTTAATGAATATATATATCACTTAGAAGCAAATTTTCGTAAGCCTTTTTGCTTTCTCTTTTTTATTTCTTCCTCGAGCTTCGTTGAATCCTCATGGCATGAGTTTGACCTTTTTTACCAGGTAATTCTTGTTTCTACTTGTTTTCCTTCGTTGGGTATGATTCAAGTTTCAAGCTTGGTGAAATTAGTGCATCATTGTTTTAATTCAATTCAGAAAAAAAATAAATTATTTGAGGGGTTCAAGTTCAATACAGCAGTTCTCTCTTGGAGCAATTTGCTAAATTTTGCAATGTTCACAGAAAGGGAATGATGGATGATAGTTTAAAGAACAAATATGGGTCTTCCTCTCATCAAGCCATGAAGGATAAGGCGAAACAACTGGTTGATGATCTTCATGGGATCTTTACCAAGCTTCAGTCTGCAAGAATGGAGAGCAGGGCTAGTGATATTATTGTCTTTGAGGAGAAGATGCATCAGACTCTCCAAGAGTGGAAAACAGAACTGAACAAACCATCTCCAGTTTCCTCCTTGGCTGTATGTATTTAAATTCATAGATATTCCTGATTATACTGTAGAGTGTATGGACTATCTCCACATCCTTTATTATTCTCTTACGATTTGCATACATGTTGTATTTTCTAGGAGGGAAGTCCTGGGTTATTTCCAGAGGAACTAGCCCAACTATTGCAAGAGCTTTGGGAGGAAGATGATGCAAGTAGTGAATTGGCAAAGACTGCACCATTGAAAACTGAGCCATATCTTCATAACTTTCATGAAACCAACTACTCATCATTCCAGGAAGTGAGATTCTTCGCTAGCTCTTGAGGGTCATTCTTATAATTTATACCTTGTAGTATCTTGGCTGATTCTCAATTTGAAATCAGCACTTTATTGTCATCTATTGTGCTTCTTATATAGTTTTATTTGAAGTTAAAGGTAAAGAATATCATGTAGACTAGAGTATGTGGTTAGGTGCACCAGTTAAGTTTCATGAAATGACACCACATGTGGTGGTTCTGCAAAAGCGAGTGCAGTTTTTTTTCCAGTGGCAAGTGTGTGAATTCTAGAAGAAGAAATCCAAGAATCAAATGTTCAATTCTTTCAAACATAGGTGGATCATTTCAAGCAGAATATTATTCAGTTTCTACCTTTATCAAAAGTATTAGCTTCTCTATAGTTTGGGCTTTTTGATTCATTATAATTGAGGCATAACCAAACAAGTGAATCTTCAAACAGTTACTATGTTTGCTCATCAACTTATATGTGCATGTGCAATAGATATATGTTTAATCCATATGATTTGGCTAAGGATCATACTAGAGCATACTGTTCTCTTGCCTTTAGAGTATAGCGTAATGATAGAGTATTGATGTCTGTTGGACTGTGGCCTTACAGCTTACTCAGGCAAACCCATTGACTAAGAAATTATGAACAGGTTTTATCTAAAAAAACAAAAAAAGAAAGCAATTATGAACAGGACTTTTCTATATTTCTACTTTATCTTATTTGGTGCTTTTAATTTTTAAAGCTTTTTCTGGTTCATCTGTTATTTCTTTGCTGTTCTTCATAGATTTGATGGATAATTAACCAACACTAAATATCTTGCAGAGGTGTTTTGATGTGAATCAACAAGGTAGTGCTTTTGAAGGCTTTTATCGCTCTGGAGGATCTGCTTCAACTCCATACAGCAATCCTGTTAATAACTCAGATTCAATTAGTCAATTGGATCATCATCAACTCAGTTTAAATCAAGATATTGATTACAATACAGTAGGTTATGACCCTGATTTTATCGAACAGTTGAATTTATATCAGGACTTCAGGGACAATTCAACAATAGAAATCACAGAGCCAAATCAATTTAGTTTAGATGAATACTTTGACAGTAATTATTTTGTTGGAGCTGATGAAATCAAACAATCTGGAGAGGAAATTATACCTAATATTCTTCCAAATATCCGCCCTCCACCTTCTGCTTTTTTAGGCCCAAAATGTGCTCTCTGGGATTGCTTTAGACCTGCTCAAGGGTTAAAATGGTGCCATGACTACTGCAGTAGTTCTCATGAACTTTTGGCAAATAATGAGGGCCTTCCTGGCATGACTCCAATTTTACGACCTGGGGGCATTGGTGTAAAAGATAGTCCTTTGTTTGCTGCTCTTAATGCAAAGATATTGGGTAAGGAAGTGGGCATCCCTGAATGTGAAGGTGCTGCTTCAGCGAAATCCCCCTGGAATGCTCCTGGTTAGTTTGCACATGATTATTTTATATATATCTCACTGTTTAATTTATTCATTTAAATCTTTCACATTCTAGCAGCAGCCTTCAGGCTTGCTTGTACCAAGTGTTATGGAAGAACTTGGTTTGTCCCAGTGGATTTCTGCATTGGTTGGAGTTCAATGTAATTCTTAGTTGTCTGTGTTGTTCATGTTTGTATTGTTGGCTTTCTTCTGTTGTTGCAGAATTATTTGATCTTTCTCTTCTTGAGGGAGAGACGGTAAGGGAGTGGCTGTTTTTTGACAAGCCTAGACGGGCTTTTGACAGTGGAAACCGGAAACAGAGATCGCTCCCAGATTACAGTGGACGTGGTTGGCATGAATCAAGGAAGCTGGTGATGAAGGAACATGGAGGACAGAAGAGGTCCTATTACATGGACCCTCAGCCTCTAAGTTATTTTGAGTGGCATTTGTATGAATATGAAGTGAATAAATATGATGATTGTGCATTATATAGACTGGAACTAAAGTTTGTGGAAAAAAAGAAAAGTCCTAAAGGAAAAGTGACCAAGGAATCTCTTGCTGATTTGCAAATCAAGATGGGAAGGCTAACTGCTGATGTTCCAGCAGATGAAGAAAGCCCTGTTAAAGGATAAGCAAAGGCCAAGTCTGGGAATCTTGTATCTAACGAAAATCAAATAAATAATCCACAGTCCACTTGTTGATTTTGCCAAATGACTATATGTACATATCTGAATATGGATAACAGTATGAGGAAACTCTCAACATTCATTGGAGATAGTAACAGAAGCTTTCTTTTTCGTGGCAGAAGGTGTTCAATTTGCGACTTAACGACTTAACGCGCTGACCCTATATTTTTGCTACTTTTCGGTACTGGTATCATGTCAACTGTTAAGAAACTAATTAATTTTTTTTTTTTTTTTACTAGTGTTGCTATAAAAAATGTATCTCTCGAAAGATAGAGCATTTTACCATTAGATTTGAATCTTACTATACATGTCTTCATTTCTCAGATAACACATCATCGGATGAAAGTATAAACAACCTGAGCCATAAAGGGGGTTGATTATGATGACATAATCTTTGACATATTAAAATAAAAGTATGAAGCAGTCATATGAAAAATGTAGGACCCAACAGAAACAGATGGGTGTCCTAAAATCAAACTGCCTTTAAAGCCATCCTCCATGTACAATCCCTCTTCCATTAACCCTTTCTCTGAAATCGTCTGGCATAGCTTCAACTGACTCAAATCCAATTGGTGGATTCAGTGATACCAAATAAGGCATACCCAAAAGCTCAAAACCCAACTAACAACTCCTGAAATTGAGTTTTCTACAACATGAACTCACTTCCAAGAGAGCAGAAACAAATTAATGTACAATATCCGAACACTTTTGGTACATGTGGGATTAAATTTTGGGAAATCAGAGAGGAACTAGAAATGGAATGGTCATTCCCATTCTAGAAATTGGCTGGCCATGCCAGTTTTAGAAATTAACTTCAGGTTTTTCATTGTTCAATTGACAATTAATTATCTATGATTTTTCTCCTTCCGTTCCAACGAAAGGAATCTATAAAAATATTCATATTTTATTCCTTTTTCTTGAGATTGTCGTTATGGTTTTGTTTCGTTATCGCTTTGAACCATGGGCTTTTTTAAAAAAAACAAATCCTTCCCATCAATACTATTCGTCCTTAAGTCCAAGTGATCCAAATGTAAATATGGTTCAGGAAAATATTGTTTGTCGAATCTAGCCGAGTAGTTAATTAGTCTATGATGCTTCTCCAACGTAGAAATCTATATAAATACATTTTCTTTGTTCCTTCGTAACACTGTCGTGAGTCGTGACTGATGACATACTGAACATCGACTTGTTTTGTAAGTCCATCCACCTCCATCACTTTTGCTAAGTCCCAGTGATTTATACTGACGAATTGTTTTTGACCAAAAGAAAGGATATCAGATACATGACTTTCAGATCATAACTACAGGGAAACAAATTCTTAAATATATACACTTGTGTCACCTCATTTGTGTATTGATCAATATAATTTAATTAAAAATTATTTTATATATCATGTGAGTCCTCAAATTTAAAATAAGAAAAATTAAATAAACATTATTGACCAATATATAAATAAAGTTGTACAATATATGCATCTACAAATGGAGCCAAACTGATTGTCATACGTGGTATCATTCATGTTGGGGGTTCCCACTTCCCATGTTGGCATTTGGCAATAACACGTAGTAATATCAATTTGGGGTTTCCACTTCCCAGCTAAAAATGTTATGCACACTTCCTTATTAACATGGAAAATTAATTGACCACACTGATTGCTAGGTACTCCCAGCTTCGGCTTCAATCATATGTGCAGAAATTTGGGTTCAGCAATTAATGTTGAACAGAAGCCCAAGAATTTGATTCAATCCAGTTATATGCAATAGGGCTCAGAAAAGCATCAGGAATGCCAAAGGAGCTGACCAAGGCTAGTGCATGTGGTCGCAGTTCAGAAGAGAGTTTTGCCACTTCTTTCCTCACTGCAATAGCATTCTCTCTTGACAGGTATCCATATCGGAGGAAGGAAGCGTCTTCATCCATGCAAATCAAGGCATACATGGATCTCAGAAGACCTAAGATATTCTGCAGATTAAACAAAATGCGAAAAATGAGTAAAACGGATCTGTTTTAACCTCTTAAATTCACTAGCCAAAAATCCTAGATGCATAAAAGGCTTATAGTAGAAAATTCCATAGAAATAAAAAATCAGAAATTCAGCACAAAAGCTAATAACTTTGTACATCAAATAACTTTTCTTTTCAAAAGAAAATACCAAATCAACAACAGAGCAGCACACAGGAAACTAAGATCTCTGCCAATTAAATTGCATGTTGTAGCAGGCACATTGAATGAAAAAATACTGAAGCTTTACCTTCACTGAACCAACTGGTAAAGTAGATTCAGCATCCTTGAAGGTTTGAAGTATTGCTCGTTCTGAGAAAGCTCTGCCTAATTCCTCAGCAAGCTGATAACTCTGGTACAGAAAAGAGATTCAAACCTTAAGACAGTGAAAGGATGGAAGGGTAATTAAAAAAAAAAGGCAGAATCCTCACTAGCGTGAAGGCGGACTCTTTGCTTTCTCCCTGAGCTTGATACTGTGATACCTCTGCAGCAAAACGACTCAACAGATCTCGCTCCCTTAAATGGAACACATCAATCTGCATAAATGAGAATTGAGAGGTAAGTAGAAAATAGAAGTCTACATGGTCACTCCAAATATCCACAGGTCCATTGATATAACCTGAAATTGGCTGCTCCTGATGGTAGAACTCGTTAGCAGTGATGGGACTACAGGCTGAGGTTTGTTCATGTGTTCTAATCCCAAACCATTAAATGGCTTGTTTCTCCTCTGATTTGCTATATATTCTGAAAGGAGTGCCTTGCTGACCTGAGTTAAAATATATTCACACGAATAATCTCATGCGCCTTAAAGTGGATTTGTAAAAAGTCATAAGCTAATCAAATTCGGGATCATTAAGTGAATGTAGTTTCAGATTCATTAGCACCAAGTGCAAATATAAAAGGCCTGACAAGGCTCACCAATCTCAAATCATGGGAAATGGTCAGTTTCGAAGATCCAAAGTTATCTAGACAATTATAAGAACATCTCAAGCATGTTCATTTCTGTCAAGACACCTAGCAACCTAAAAGTTTAAACTATTAGGTCAGCCTCAAGGCTGAAAAATAAATTTTGTCTCTAACACACCTCTTCAATGCCCTTTGGGTATAAAGCACAGATTTAAGAATGCTGTGCTTAATCCTAATCTAAATATTATAATCAACCGTATACTGCATCTTACCTGCTGCATCAGAACATTATTGTCCCCCTCAAAAGTTGACTGCACATCATATTCACCCTTCAAATGACCAACACGATTTTCAGTTTTATAACCTTGTCCCCCACAAGCTTCACGACATTCCTGGTTCATGCATAAATAGAACCTTTGTGAGATCAACAGCAAATAATCCATTGAACCCAACTATGATTTCAATAATCACCTGAAGAATTCGCATATTATTCCATGTAAAATTAGCCTTGTACGCACTAGAAACAATATGAATGATTTTGTTTGACTCAGGCGTCCTTTTCACATATATCATTTTTAAGTCATTAGCAGCAAAACTCATTGCATATCTGCATAACAGAAGACAGGACATCAACAAGTATCATTTGAGGCCACTATGTATCTGTCAATGGTCAAACTAGCATAGTGATCTTTAAGTTCACAATGAGTTCTCCATAAATTAATATCATGGAGGATGTACACAAGAAAGCACAATGCAGGTGTTTGCAGGTTATCACTTCTCAGGAGTGCATGTTTATAGATGAAATTTGTTTTCTTATGGCATTCAGATGAGAATATATCCTATTTTCATTTGACAATACAGCATCCAAATCCTGCCCGTCAAACTGAATTAGATATCAACTGGAAAGTTATTAACCTGTTGGTGCTTCCGGCAAAACTCATAGACCACAGTTTTCTGGAGAACTCTTACCATGAAGGCAAACTTCATAATTGATACACTGCTATTGCCTAACACCATCTACGATAATAATTCTCTTATTAGAGTGGTTGCTATTTCAGTTCAAGAAACATGCTCCTATGTCATTTATATTAAATTTTACAGAATGTCCTCAGGAAATTTTTTTTTAAAGAAAAAATACCCCCAAATATGGGTTCGAGTCTCAACTAAGTATAAGTATCATATTCTAATTTGAGCTGCCAGCTAATTCAATTTACTCTGAAACTTGCAACTTGGGATTCCAAGATATTAACAAATTCTTAATTTACCAAATTTGAAATTAAAAAAAGGCTTCAATAAGTTCATATGGCTAATTCTGAATGAAGGAACAAAAGTTACTAAACATGATTAGAAGGCCTTTAAGGATCACATGTACATAGACACATGTAACTTTTGCTCTTTTTTTTTAACCCAAAAAAAAAAACTGGGTGTTTTATCATAATGTGGAGTAAATGCTAAAGTGGCATAACTAAATTTCAGGCGCCTGAAAGAATTAAATCATTTTGACGCCTCACTACAGGTCAGATGGAAGTCCCAAGCAATAAATCATCAGTTGTATCATGCAAGCAGTGAAGTTCATCTCTATTTTGATTTTCTTATTTCATAGCACAATACTAGCCTTGGAATGTTGCACAGCAACCAATATTTGCCTAATACGTCTGATGACAAGAAGAAAACTTCACTCAAACAGAAAAGCAAATTAGTGAATACCTGATGACTCGGAAGTCTTAATGAGAAATTTACACCACAAACCCGAAAAACAGAGAACAGCAAAAAAATGGCCTCACAGATTTTTTCTCAGTAAGTGTTACTAAAAGAACTGAATAAATATTAAAATGTCTGCCATAGGAGGACTTACGTTTTTGCAAGTAAAGGCAGTAGACGTTGCTGATGACTTGGGTAATCAAGCAGTAGAACTTCAGGCCCATTTGGTGTAATAGAAAAGGCCCGTCTTGTCAATCCATATCTTATGGCAATGGCTAAGCTAATCTGACAGAAAATAATTGATATGATAATGTAAGGTCTTAAAACTTCGTAGGTAGGATATTATTGAAAATTGTAGCCATAGAACATCATTAGATGCACAAGGCACAAAAGCACAGTTTAGATTACCTTGGACATGTAAACAGCGCTGACAGCAATGTTTACACGACCGGAAGTCAAAGGAGCCAGGAATGCTGCAAATCTCTAGAACAAGGATGACATACAATACAAGACATGTGGTCAGGATTACTGATTACTGACTAAGAAAAGTATACAAGCTAACCGAAGAGGATATAATCCCTCTGAAAAAAATAATCACCTGATCTGGGTCCTTTATTGCACTCAAATATTGGCCTCCCGGGGAAACATCAGCCACTGAATTCAATAGATTCTCCCTAGGTATTCTCAAATTATCAAACCTATATATACATGTCCAGAACTTTTATGCTTAACATTTTATAAATAAAATTTACATATATTGGATAGTCCTTGTAAAAAATATAATGTGTTACTATTACCATAGACGACCATTATCAACTCCATTTAGACCAATTTTATGACCACAATCAGCTATTCGGATGTTTGGACATATGTTCCCATCAGAATCCCTGATTTGGGCAATAAATGCATGGACTCCTTGATTGCTTCCATTTATGTTGAGTTGCGAAAAGATTATTGTGTGTGTTGCATGCTGAACAGAAATAACAGAATAAATGTTAATACTGGAACAATTTTATGATACATAGATTTCTAATATAATGTTATGTAAAAGAATTCTTACTTTTCCTGCACCACCAATCCAATACTTCTGAGCTGATTCGCATGGAGTATTAACGACAAACTCTCCAGTGTTTGAATCATAAGTAGCAACTGTTTCAATTCCTCGGACCTACAAACATTAGCGTGGAAAGAATTGTTGAAAGTGAGTAAGTGACAAGGCAAAAACATATAATAAACTACACATGGGCCTAATACACCAGATTTATCAAACAACCTTAACATTACAGAAAAGTTCTTAGATGCATATAGATTATACCACTTCATCTATGCATTGACCCATGAGATTCATAAAATTTTTCTTATTTCAAATTGGAAGACCTACATAATATATATGATAAAAATATTTATTGAATTCTACTGGTCAATATACAAATAAGAATTTTTCTAACATACATTGCTTCCGTGGCCCAACTCTGTCATTGCAAAACAACCCTTGATTACATAATTTTCAGTGTCCCTCAACCACTTGTCATGATGGCGCTTGGTTCCCAGAAACCGTATGGCCCCACCCCTGAAAATTTAAAATATACAAATCATATCACGTTGGCCGGAACGGCAGTAAGAATAATGCAGAAATCCCATTGAACTTGCCTTTCAAGTCAAAGCTAATCAATGTTAAAGAAAGAAAAAAGACATTAAATTAAGGTAATAATACATACCACAAGAAGAAATGAACACCTAGTTTAATAGCGATGGAGTGATCAAACATCCCAAGAACCTCAAAAAGCGCAAATTTCCTCATTTCCAACTCGGGCCCTGAACTCGTAAGCCAACCTTCGAAAAACCCACGATCCAACAGATACTCAATACGCCTCATAGTCATCTCCCTTTGCTGCTCCATGGACTGGTTATAATCGGGCGACACAAACACCCTCCCCCCCAATCTCCTAGGGTTGAAGAGGTTGCTCTGTATGATCAACCCGAACGCCCAATCCCGGTCCTCCAAATTGTGACCGTCCATGAGTTTCCTCATCTCTTTGATGTCGAAAGTGAAGGGCTCAGAGAGTTCCGGAGGAGAGTACTGGAGGCAAGCGTTGGGTTCGAGAATCGCCGGCGAAGAAGTGTGAAGGAGGTGCTTCGAAAGGACTTGGGTTCGCCATGAAGCACGGTCCATCGTAGTATGAAGGAAGTAAACTATGGAGGAATCAGAAAAGCGAGGAAGATGACAGAGTCAGAAATATCAGAGTGTGCGACGAACAATTTGAAGTTTACAAGAAATAGGCGGGGACGCGGGAGGGATAGGATAGGCAATTAGGTGGCACGCGCATTAAAATTCAATAACTGCCAATCCAGCGTCACCTTCTGCACGCAACACGCATCACGAAGCAGCGACATTCGACATGGATAAGATAAAAAGCGATACAAGTCATTATTAAGCGATCAACCAAATAAAAACAAACAACCTAGGAATCAAAACTGAAATTGTGTTTACACTGGCATTTAGTGGGTTTGGATCCTTGAAAAATAATAGATTCTTTTAAGATAGGTATAAAAAAATTTATTTTTTAATTTATTCACGTTTGATTTTTTTTTATTATAAAAAAATGTAAATGATTCAAAATCGTATATATCAATATTAAAAAGGAAAATGGCTTAATAAAGTAATAAGCTTTTGCAAAATTCTTTATGGTTGGAGAGACTCTTATTTATTCCTCCTTCAAAACATGTGATTTTATTTTTATTTTTTATTGTTTTAAAAAAACCAATTGGATCGTCTAGTTCAATTTAGGAGATCGAAGCTATAAACAAAACAAGAGTATTTTAATAATCTTATATAGTAAGGATTAATCTATATGACAAGGTGGTTATTACAATAAAATTAATAAATGTGGGTAATTGCCATTTTTTAAAATAAATTTAGAATGAAATTGTAATTTAGGACACATATAAAAAGTAACATTTCTTTAAAACAATTAAGTCCCATTTCTTAAAATAGTTATAAGACGTTAAAGATATATTTAAGTTAAAGAAAATAGAAAAACATAACAATAAAAATATAATTGTATCTTTATTTATTTATATTCCAATATGATACTTTTCTTTTAATAATATATAATTTAAATAAAAGAAAAATTCCCCCCCCCCCCCACCCCCCATTTCTACTATCCAAACGGTGTGACTACTGTTTCTAATCAGTAACCAAATTAATGTAATAGGATAGTCCACATATATTTTTTTGGTAAGGAAAGGGAAACGAAAACAAATCAGCTTCTAGGACAAGAGTCTGTCATCAAACTCTACAAAATCTCTTTTGGAAGATCTTCAAAAATGCCAAGTCTACGAGAGTCTCTTCACAAGCTTGTTTGCACATTGATTGGCCTACGATCATCACATTGAAAGTTGAGAAGAGGACTCCTTAAGAGTTTCACTTTAATATAAAAAGATGATTAATTAGGCATGGTATTTGAATTTAAATTAAGCATTAACTCGATGAATAACTCAAGTTATTGAGTAATTGATTTAATTATTAAATTATTAAAAAATTAATTAAATCAATAAATAAATAATGAAATTATTTTTATCATTTTAAAATTACATATACTAATAAATAAATTTATATTGTTGAGTCAAGCTTTTCATTGTTTTTTATTTAAAAAATTTAATGAAAAAAATCATAAAATTATAATATTATTAATAAGTTGAAGTAAATTTAAAGAATAAAATCTTTGAAGTTATCCTTGTCTTAAAAAATAATAATAAAAGAAAATGAAAATAGAGTTAAAAGAATAGATGAAAAAAATATTTATTATTTATTTTGAAACCTAAGCCATTCTGGGACCCCAAATTGGCATTCTCAAAAAAATTGGGTTGGATTTCCATTCTACTGACCTACTACGTTTGTTTTCAGTTTTGACTTTAAGCACCATCTTAGTATCGAGTTGTAATTTTTAAATATTCAATATCAAAATTTCTAATTAATATATAAATTTTATAATTCACCGCAATGATTTATATTTGAAAAAATCCTTTAAACACATTGTTTATCTGAAAAACTACCAAAAAGCTTGATGAAAGTCTTTTTTTGCCTCAGGTCAAATTCTACTTTATAATCCTTTCATATTACGTGCCGTTTTATAACATGTTGACGTAGATAGGCTTGTTATTCGGTGTTCCTCACCTAACCTCAGTTGAATCGATGTCATTGTTTATTTTGGCAGACATTAATATCATCCTTATATTTCTCTCACTGGGGACCAAAAAAAAGCTTGTAATGATTTTCCCATATACTATAAATAGACGTTACAAAACTTTTTAGAGGACATTGGAAATAATAACATTCCTCGTAGCCCCCCAATTTTTTTTTGGTATAAAAAATTGGAAAAAAAATAAATAAAACTACTTGTATCACTAAATCTTCACAGATATTTCAGCCAAATGTTTTTAGGCGTTGGCTTCCTACTTTTTTTGCGCTTGTTATCATCAAGGTACTTCTTCCTTAACCGTATAGCCTTTGGTGTGACCTTCACAGAAACAACAAGAAAACATAACAGAAATGCCAGAATCAGTTATAACTTATAAGCAGCAATGAAGAGCAGCAGAACAAAATATCAGAAAAACTTTGGTAAGCCAATCAAGAATCTTAAGGCTCAAACTTACCTCAATTAGCTCATCTGAAGCTGCATACCCTAGAGCTTCCTCGAGCGTCATCTGCAAACAAGTAACCATCAGATACATGTTACATCTAACTCTGCTACTGCTTTCAAGTCATATTTTTTATGTTTTATATATGAAAGACAGCTTCGAAGTCTTGCTGGGATCAGGAAATGGGAAGCATATTGATAATTTGCTAATTCAACACTTACTGTCAAACTTCAATTCATCTATGCTTTATACATTTTGTTACTTGACAACTACTAATTCAAATAATTATTGCTCGTACTTTCTTGAAGAAAAAAAGCAATTTTGAAGCTTTTTTAGTCCCAAATGAATATCTATACTTCCAAAGTGTTTATGTTTTAAACCCTACGCTGTTCTGTGGGTTTCTAAATTCTAACTTAAAATAAGCAAAAAGTAAGAGCATAATTTTGTCAAACAATTACATACAAGGCGAGGGGGAGACAGCTTTACACTCGCATCCTTGCCAGCATCTTGTACATTCGTAAGCTCTTTAGTTCTCACTGGATTGACCTGCAGAATCACTATCTGTCAGCAAGTCGCCACTTTTTATGTAACACTCATAATCAAGTTAAGTATACATCTCCTTACATCAAGATCTTTTTCCCGTGAATGTTCACCAACAATCATTCCATTATATGTCTGTTTACCAGTGAGAAAACAATAAGTAATTAAAGTCAACATATTATGTTACATACTACAAGCAGAAGCAAGATGCACATGGTGCATTAAGCACCCCACTAGATTTCAAAACAAGAAATATTTAACTTCAATTTCCTATTTTGGCAGTTGACTCCTTTAGTTGCACCACATTCCCATTTGAATGAAAGGAAAATTTATAACAAAGTCCACAAGTCCACGAGCTCAACCAATTAAGGTAAACTGAGATGTAAAAACCATATACTACCTCATTGAGATAAACAGTTAACATGAGCGTATATTGACTACAATGCTAGCCATTAGAAAGTCATATTGATAAATACATACAAGAAATAGATTTTGCAACAATGCAGTGCCTGTTGACAAAACAGTACACCATTAGACGTCATGGAGATAATTTTTTCTTGAATCAAAAGAAAATTGTAATGGATTTATTAGCAGCATAAAAAAATTTTGATAAAGAATCCGTCAATCAGGAGTTCAAAAAGAAAAGAGGCACCAGAAGGAAATCATTACACAAAAAAAATGAAAAATTTAACAGAGATGGGAAATTCCAACAACCTCCATTTCAGGAGTAACAAAAAGAGTCCCAACAACTTCCAAGCTCATTAATGCATGAGCTGTGATTGTACCATAATCCATCGATACCTGCTCCACTTAAGCAAACAAGGTATGATAAACACGAAGGTAAATAGTTGTTGTAGTAAAAACATACCTAAAATAAATAACCTTAACTAATTGAAAGACAATATGGTACATACCAGTACTCCTTTCCTGACATTGCCAAGCTCACCTCGATATTTTTCATACTCTGCAAAATAACAATAAAACATTTTAGCTAGACCAACGTATAATTAATCCAGTGTTGCTAAATTAAGATGCATAGAAAAATGAACATGCTAAAAATGAAAACATGTATACAGTAAAATAAGCAAGCATACAAAAAGAAAATTGGCATCATCACTGCCAGTTGGAAGGAAATTTTACAATATCCTAAATACCTTACTGACCTTGACTATGAGGTGTGATAGGAACCAAAATGTTAATTGAGAAAAGAGAAAAAAAAAAAGAGGAATATCTTTAGCAAAGAATACATACTAAGGAAAGCACGATACATGGAACCAGTTCCATGTGTGTCACTGTTAAATGCACTCCTGTAACCAATCAGACCCCTGAACAAACACAAAAGTAGTTACTACATCTCCTGAATGCTGCATCAGATTTAATATCCTTTAGCAGTAATGTTAGACTAATCTCAGAAAAATAATGGGAGTAAGATTTGATGGAGAAATAAGATAAATAATGATCTCCCATGTCCTAAATTTCAGCATGAAAAGAGTTGTAGATTTGACTATTGTAGCCACATTGAGGAAGCAACCAGCGTGTCTGGAGTTTAGACACTAAATAAGATTAGTCTGGTGGTTTTGGTTATGACGCCAAAAGCTATTTTTGAGTGTGGAAAAAAGAGTGATCCTAGTTTCCCAACCAAAGAGTCACAACCATAGAGTGATGCTGGTTTTGAATGTGACTCTATAGCAGTGTCTGTAACCCTAAATTGAATTATGAGAAAAAACTAATTAAATTAAATTCAACTCAGATCCAATTATGAAGGAGGCACTTATTCAAAACATCCTCCCCTCGCTCTATTTTTCTCACAATCTCAGAGCAAGGTTCTTTAAAAAAAAAAAAAAAAGTCACATGATCAGTACGATGTCATCATCACCCCCAAAAGAGGGGGGGGGGGGGATAACAGGGAGCAAAAATGTATGTGAGCTATTTCGTCAAACCAAATATCTGTCAGTGTTTCTATTAAATAGATAAGTGTAATACAAAAGAAAAATATATTTTGGACTGAAATTTCTCTCCATTTTATTAGAATTGAAACACGTTCTGAAGCTGGAAAAGCAAAATATTGAATTATCATTGATAGATACAAAATCCTGGAAAAATATCAACTAAAAGTACAGAATTCCTAGTTCTATGCAGACAAAGAGAGCAAAAGGACTAACTTGATGGGAGGAAAAGCAGTCAAAGAGAAAAAGATAACTAAGCTAACCTTGTTGGACAGGTCAAAGTCAATCTAGTCCGACTAACATTTCCTGAGGCAGGACCTGTGTCAGTAACCTCACCTCGCCTATGAGACAAGGCTTCCAACACTATACCAACATGCTCATCATTTACCTGGGACAAAAGTATTATGATGTTGAAAGTCCAAACTCTGACAAAATTACTACAAATATTGAATCAAATTCTTACCTCAATTGAAACTTCTTCTATTGGCTCAAGTTTCTGACATTTTTTAGTTATATACCTGAAACCACAGAAAAGTAGACTCAACCACTGAGGCTTCAGTAAGAACAGCAAAAAATGAATAACTTGGCAATAAGAACTGCCCAGCATTGTTAGAAGATTTAGCCACATTAAATATTCTAATTGTTTAGAACTTCTAAGATCTGTTTGATAACAAAAAACTTCTAATCAGTATGAATGCACAAACACTTAAATAAAATCTTATGTTATTCTTATTTAGATTACCATGCAACATGAAGATATGACATAGTCCCATAAGGACTCCCCTGATAAATATGTCAAGCATCCAAAATCAAACTTATCCTGCACAAAGGAGAATAAATCCCTGACCATCCTTCAAACCCTTTCCCTCAAAGACATGATATTCTAATTGTTTGATGGTTGTTATTATTAGCTTTACTACAGCATCCAACATAGAAAACTTACAGTATATATATAGGATATCAGGCCCATATTTAGTGTCCAGGAAAAGGAAAATATGTTAGGTACAAATATTGAATTCAAGACTAACAAATTCAGAGCCTTACTCACACGACTTTAGGTGGAGAGACAGAAAACTCAAATCCTTCACGCCTCATATTCTCAATTAGGATACCTGCTAACAAAGATGAAGCTACCATAACCAGGGGTCTAATTTCAAATGACT
Source organism: Senna siamea (assembly GCA_031216115.1). NCBI lineage: Eukaryota > Viridiplantae > Streptophyta > Magnoliopsida > Fabales > Fabaceae > Senna > Senna siamea. The sequence goes on from CM062356.1 coordinate 21,877,034, forward strand.
GATTGACAGAGCTATGATTTACACATGTACGCATGGTAAGGATCATGCAATTTCAAAGATATAAGAACAAACCCAGTTGTAGCTCTCCTCTTCCCTGAACTTTATATTTATAATATGACTTTGATAAGCTTGGAAGCACATTTACGGCAAGGTTTGTTTCAACTTCAGCCATTAGACGTTCACCAATTTTTCCTCCAGTCAACTACAAAGTTTTCATTATTAGCACTTTATTTGTTAGACTGTTGAGTAACTTACAAACACTAAAGAAATATTTATGCAAATTAGAGCATTCAGCTTCAAAAACAGCAGAAGTAAAGATTTGAGTTTGGAAAGCATCGCATACTCTCTGATCCCAAAATAATAATAATGACAACAATAATATGCTAGATATCTCAAGTCAAAGTGGGGATTGAAAAATATTTCTCACGTCACCATTTTCAATCTTATTAAATTCTTCCATAATGTGAAAACCTTTAATATTTTAGGCAAATTTAGGCAAGCCTCTAAACCACGTCCAAAGATATGGAGAAAACATTACTAGCCACATTTAGAGTTGACAGCCCATCAGGACTGTAACCATATAACTTCTACTACGACTCACCAACGTAAAATTTGATTTCTTCAATTTTGAGACATGTGAAGATTAACAACACCTCTTTACCTTTTTGGTTGATGAGTCTGACAGGCAAATGCATTGCATTGAATGAATATATACTCATCTCTACTTCTCAATGGGCTCTGAAAGAATGAGGCATTCTAGATCGATAGTCCATAGTTGTAACAGATCCTAATTCACCTAACAGATTTTAGTTGTTTACAGCTAAAAATTGGTCCCCTTTTTTTATGTCTTCTTGCCTTACTAAAATTTACATCCTAAGCAAACTCTCTTTTTAAAGCCTCAACCATTCTAAAATCATTAGTGCTCAAACTCATATATTAGCCTTGTCTATTTATTCTAACCATGGATCCAATAGATGCAGTAATGACCTACGGAGTGTGTATGCAAAGCTTGGGAACCAACTGAATGTGAAGCCAAGATAACAGTAATGGCGACAAAGAAGGTAAAATGAACATACGTGAGTACCATCATGCCCAGCTAATGGGGAGTTATTTACATCAAAGGTCATGGAAATTGTTGGGGGGTCCAACTCAATTGTAGGCAGTGTAGACATAACCTAGACAGAAAATCAAGAAGTAACTACAATTATCACCTTCATACTTAGGAAATTCTCAAAATACAACATAATTTGTCTATATATGAACTGAATATATACATAATAAAATGTAAGCATATCGTGCATTTTAACATGAGAACAAATGAACAAGTCATTTAGGAAATTTAATTTAAATGATAAATTGATTTAAAATGAGGTAAATTACAGTTTGGGCTTTGGAACCCTGTAATTTGGCTCTAAATCAATTTGCTTCCTTGTGATTAAAGAATCTCATTCAACTCCCTTGTGGTTGGTTTTGTTAACATTTAACCACTGCTATTTTTTAATCTTAATTATAGAGAAATAATCACAAGTGTTTAAAAGATGAACAATTTTATTGTTGAAAGTGTGTCTTACTTATGTGGTTAAGCCTTGGACAAATTCATAGCCATTTATGGCTAATTACTAGGATTAACTAACACTCAAAATTGAAACTATCCACTTAATCCTAACAATAGCCTTAGAACAATGTGACAATGTTCATGAGACACTTAAAACCACAAAAGAAAAAACTAATTTTAGGCTAAACCATGGGACAGTAAATTGTAATTTATACTTTAAAATATTATTCAATAATACAGGTTGGGGTTTAGACATTATGGTAAATGCCTCATAACATGCCAATGTAAATTTTTATGTGAAACTTTATATGTGCATGAAATCAAGGTATCTAGGTATTTTTCATCAAAATAAATTTATAGTTAATCTAACTAATAATTCAAAACTAATTATATAAATGTGTCCATTGGATAAAAGCAATTAAAAAATTGTAATAAGGCCACATGATATAGACAATGACCTTTTCTACTCAGCCAAATAACCTAGAAAACATGAGTAGCACAAATATGATGCATGACTAATCAAGACATAAAACTGTTTCTATACCTCTGCAGCAGCCACTGTATGTCCTACTGATGGACTGGCCAAGCCAGCTATTGAAATTATATCACCAGCACCAGCACAATCGGTTAGAACCATGTTTGTACCCTTCTTTTTCATCAATTTCAACACCTACAAAATTTTATATCTATAAATTAGAGCTGCTAGCAAAAGGTCAAGAACTCAAGATATCTTGATTCAACATAACTTTTATTCATTGAAAGATTATACTAAGGACATCAACAATTCAGTTCAAATGTGATCCATTTGAAGATAGTTAATATTTGGAGCACAACTTATTAGTTTCATCTCATTTGTGATAATAATTATGTCGAACCTTATGATTTTCATAACAATGACTACAAGCACTTTCTAGCACATGTGAGATGTAAGCTTCAGGAGCACAAAAACCATATATATCAGTTCTTCATCTCATTTAAAACATTTGGAAGCTCCCCTCCCCCAAAAAAGTAATAGTTAATGCCAGTGCCAGCATCACTTTGGTAAAGCAATAAACAGGGACATTCTTCTCTAACTTTGGATGTTCTATTTGTAAGAAAATGATGCAAAACTTTCTCAGAGTTATGGTAGATGACAAAGATGAAATCTTTTGAAATTCATCCCAAGATCATATCTCATGGCAGAAACATATGGAGTTGAAAAGCAGAATGAACTTATAGAATAATTCAAACTACACTTGGCTTTGAAGAGAGAGAGAAGGAAAGGGGGGGGGGGACTAAATTAAGATTCTTATCATAAACCTGCCACAGTACTAGTCTATCCAGTTGCGACTACAATTACAAGATTAAAGATCTAAGAACCTTTCCATCTTCGATCTTTTCTATCCCAGAATCTTTCTTATATAGTCCATGAACCTTATCACCAACACGAACAATCCCAGAATAAATGCGTCCAGTCAAAATTTTCCCAAGATTGAAGTCCTGTTCCTTCATTGAAACCTGAAGGGCATTACCAAGCTGGTTATTTGCTGATTTCAACCATACAACCAAGAAAGTCTAACAGAATCAACATACATTCAAAGAGAACATGAGAAAAAGAAAACGAAACCAGAATTATCAAAAGATATAAATTTTAATTTGTGGATACTTTTAATTAGTTGTGATTTAGAAAAATCTAGAAGGGAAGTAGGTTGTATAATATACCATGCACACCTTCTATTATGCATACAATTCTATAAAAAACTGATCATCTTAATCTGTACTGAGATATTGCATTTGATATAGCTTATAAGAGGAAAAGGCATTGGCAACAAAAGGCAAGAAAAACTGCATCAATATAACATCAATACCAACCAGCATTTGAAACGGTACATCAATGCTTGCTTTTGGTGGTGGAACATGTGCTACAATGGCATCAAGCAATTGTGACATATTTTTTGCCTCAGCAGGAGGATCCTTGGTAAAGGTGGTGGACGCCCATCCTTCCTTGGCAGAACCATAAAGAACAGGAAAGTCTAGTTGCTCCCCTATACATACAAATAAAAGTAATAATATGGACAAATAATATATAGCTCATAAAAACAGGAGTTGAAGTTACAGATCAAGCAAGCATAATACGGAATATTTCCAATCATTTACCTGTAGCACCTAAGTTGGCAAAAAGATCAAATACTAGACTCTTGACTTCATTACATCTATCCTCAGAAACTGTACAAGTAATAACAGTCAGTATGAGGTCACAACTACAAGAAAGAGTAAAAGTTGCAAACAAAAATAAGTTAATATGAGACTGAAAAATATCCTCTTTTATACCCATAATTACTGTGATACTTTGCTTTTAGATGCCAACAGCAAAAGGATAAAACAGACTTATAGTCAACTTGGCAATTTGCTAAGTGCACGAGAATGACATGAAGAGAAACTATGAGAGGCAACAACAACAATATTTGGAGATGGAATTAAGAAAAAAAGGAACAAGAAGCTGTGAACTCAAGAACAATGGCAAGAGAAGAAGGGAATTGCAAACCAGATTGCAATAGGGAGAAAACTGATAAAGAAGTTTGGACTTTTATGGTCTTTGACTTTATTTTTTCTAAATTTATAGCATCATAAACAATGTCTTCAACATAAATTCTATTTTATATTTTATGTATACGGCATAATATATAAAGGCAGAGAATTAGGGACCACCTGCTGGTTGGTCTACTTTATTTAGAAGAATAATAGGTCGCAACCCATACTTCAAGGCTTTTGCAAGAATAAATTTTGTTTGCACAAGGGGACCTTCTCCAGCATCTACAAGCAATATAGCTCCCTCAACCATACCAACAACACGTTCAACCTAGTCATCAACCAAACAATAGGCTGAACAATTGTAATGCTATACTTTAACACTTAAAAAGAGTTTCAGAAATTCTAATTGAACATGAAAGGATTTGGTGTTTGGATCCTTTGGGTTTGTATACTTGTTCTTCTTTCCTTAATTTTTTGATACAGAATTCAAATGCACGTTGTCTTCCTTTGAACAAGTTCTCCTGGAAAAACAAGGCTCCTTCTAAGGTAAAGATTGGACAGCAATACTTAATAGAATTAATACAAATGATCTGTTACAAACCTGAAGGCCCAATACAGCTATTTCATCAGATGTTTGTGTAATGTGTTTTAGAAGTTTAGGGACAAAACATCATCTTTTTCAGCATTGCAAAGTGGCTTGGCAGGTTTGGAATAGGTTGTTTGGCATATTTAATAAGAGTCAGGTCTGTCCAACTGAATTACATGTGCTCGTAGCCACAAAGTTTATGGGTTTTAGGTGAAGAAAGGAGCACAAAGTGCTACGGCAGTGACCCGTTTTTGCTTGATTGTGGTGTATTTGGTTAGAACAAAATGTGAGACTTTTTAAGCAGAAGTTTCCGCCCTCTCATCTTCTTTGGGAAAGGATTACTTCTAAGGCTTCCTTGTGGCTGTGGGTTTCAGTGAATGGTTTTTCAGGAGGGTATTCCTTATGGATATGCAAATGAATTGGAAAGTTCTTTTGAGCTAAAGAGTCTTTTTTTTTTCTTTTCTTTTGAATAAGGAGGATCTCCTATCCTCTTTTTGTACTGTTCTCTGTTCTGTTCAATAAACAGTCTTTTTCTAGCAGAAAAAAAAAATTGAGCACAATAGGAGAGGAAAGCCTAGTGATCCATATATCATGAGAAAAGCAGATGTCATACAGCACAACTACCAACTGCCTATATGTTTCACTGAAAAATGCATTACCTAATGACAAAAGGGGTATAAGGCAACCACCAAGAAGCATAATATTCAATGACAGAAAATTTGATTAAATTGAAATCTCTAATGTATTTCTATAAAAGCAACATATTCTCTTGGAAAATTTCAAAATGACATGTAGTTAGATTTCAATCCATATAAATGCTTCTTGATTGACTAAAGATATTATGTAGATTTTTAACTGATGCCATTGCAAAAGGCAGTTAAAACTTACCTCACCACGAAAATCTGCATGCCCAGGTGTATCAACTATATTTAATTCATTTCCCTTCCATGAAATGGATGTGACCTGCAAACGGGAAGTTGAAAATCACGACTTTGTTGTAAAAAAGAAAACAATTGATGAATCATGAATCATGATGTAGTTTAATTGAAAAATAAATATGCTACCATACAATCAATAATATTATTTCAACTTCAGATGTCTTCTTCCTGGGAAATAAAAATTGTTTTACCCCGTAGCTCCTCTTAAATAACCTTGAGATGAGACTTTGTAAAGAGGTCCAAGAACAATAATATGCTAAGAAGTAGAAAGACGCAGATCGTTTGCTTCAAATGTTAACATTTAAGTACTGGAATTTCAACCAACAAAAGAATAAGCAGAAGATTTTCTATTAAGAAATTGTTTTAAATTATATAATCCCCTCTCGCTTCATCTGTTAAAAGTAAAACTTCATGTAAATTAAAGCATCACAACTACGTGAAGACTCAAATTTAACTAAAAGAGTTTCCTTCTAGCAGAGCCTAACAAAGTCTCTCACTGTTTCTCTTCATACGTATGTTGAGTATATATCAATTATAACCTTCAAATTCCAAAGTCCTTTTAAATGATAAGACTACACTTGATGGGACTTACAAACATTTCTCGGGACTTCTCCAAAGTAAGAAATTAATATATTCTCAACGAATATGAAATACAAGAATTCAAACTCTACCTCTCCACGAATTCAACCACCTCACAAACTATATCTCGAATAATTAATAGGAAAGACATTGCTGACCTTGGAAGCGATTGTGATACCGAGCTCGCGCTCCAGACCAATGGAATCCATGGCGCGCTCGTGGGGTACGTCGGCGCCACACTGACGAAGCAGTCGATCCATGAGAGTGGTCTTGCCATGGTGAACATGCCCGATCACAGCCACATTGCGAAGACGGCTAGGGTCGAGGAGGCTGGTAGAAGCGGCGGCGGAGGAAGTGGCGGTCGCTGGAACTCCGGAGAAGGCACGTGGGAATACGCGACATGGGGTGAAAGGGGATGACAAAGAGGGAAAAGATTTCCTGGTTGGGGACAAGAGAGAACGAAGAAGACGACCCGCCATTTCCCACAACCAGAAAATGGCGAAGTTTTTAGTTTGGTTTGGATTTACCTTCTTGCCTAAAGGCGTCAGCTATGGAAGAAGCTCATGAGGACTAATATCAAAGGGTTTAACGGTTGAACTTGGAGAGGTTTACATATTTTTTTTCCTCTGATTTTTTCTTTCTTGGTATGGATAATCTTCTCCTAAATTGCCAATAATTTGATTTCTTCTTTCTTATCACACCAAATAATTCTTGTGTGTAAATAACAATAAATTTTCTCCTTAGTTCAAATTTAATACAATATTACACTTTCTTTTAATTTATTTTATGTCAATAAAATCAATATCACATTTAATAAATTAATTATTTTTATTTTTATATTAAAAATTTTATGTTAAAACATAATATATGGTTTCCCACAAATTTCTAACAGGAGCATTAAACATAAATTTTTTTTAGTGAAAATTCAAATCATAGTTAACTATTTTGTAAAATACTAATTTTTTTTATAAAATCAACCCCATTAATAAAATTTAATATAAATTTAATTGTATTTATTAGAAAAGATAATAAATAAATTAGCCAAACAGAGAGGTTAATATAATTTTTACTTATGACTCCCCTTTGTTAGTTTTACATTTTCTTTTTACGTTGATTCTAATTTTTAAATTTTTCATTCAAAATTTACAAATCAACTTGCTTCAAGATCTCTTAATTCTTTTTTTGTTACAAAAAAAGTTACTTTAGTCAAACTGTTAGAAACCCAACTAGTAATTTTTAGCAAAGGAGGAGACAAAACTTTGGTGGGCTTGGCCAAGGGCCAGAAATGTAAGATATTGCCAGAGCTTTACATCGCTGTTTATGCATGTTAACAATCTGATTCGGCTTCTTAACCTTGACAAAACAAAAATTAACTCAAAATAACAATCCCTAACAAACTTTAAAATGTGAGTCACTTCTAATCTTAAAACTTTTCTTAAATTGAATAAATTCTCCTCACATCAAGTAGATACGTTGGAACACCAAGTAGATTCACATTATAAAATAATAATAAAAATAAAATAAAAAGGAAGTGTTTTAAGTACATATTTTCCGAAGGGTAGAAGAAGTAGCATGCAATTTAAAAAGAGAAAACTGAGGAAGGCTGTGAATATCACAGGATTAGCACTAAAAAAGAATACTAGTTATAGGACTATGCATGGTCTGGTCTTCTTTCGCTTTTTCCTTGTCTTAGGTGGCTGCAACACAACCTTGATTGCCGCATCGAACACCGCCTTCACGTTCTGAAACATTGCAGCAAACACATACTTTAGACCAAGCCAAAATTCATTACTTACTGCCAAGTCTCTAGTACAAGTTCAGGCCAGTTTGCAACTATATGATGAAAGTGATGTTGCATAATTAAAAGGGACTATTACTTGATATAAGAATTTAGAACTTACCCTGTTATAACAATTATTTTCTTTAGTGAACTTTTACCAGTCAAAGTCAGATATTAACATATAACTTACAACTTACGTTACAATAAAAATTTCTTAAAACTAGTCATAGTTCTGTCCCCTTTGACCATTTTGTCACGTATCAAGTTCATAACTTATTGTAACCGTTACTTTTTTTTTTTTTTGTTTCCCATAGGTGCAAAGACAATCTTGTTTCTCAAACATTGTGGGACATTGAATATGGATATCTCTCCCAACAGAGATTTGAATATTGGTTTGTCACATTGGTTTGTAACAGTTGCATTTAAACTACTCTAAGTTAAGCTTGAAAATCCTAATTAAGGACTTGTTTGGCTATAAGCATTCAAAAAGAACAAATCTGAACCTGCTGAGTCTTTGAGCTGCATTCTATGTATAAAGCAGCACCAATGGCCTTCTTTAGTTCTTCTCCCTGTTCAAGGTTTACAAGATTTAGGTGTGAATTAAAAGAAACTGTTTGGCTCCTACACGAAAACTGTGTTGGTTTTAACTTTTATGACTTGCCTGAGCAGTAGTCATAGGCTTAGCACCAGGATGATCAATCAAATATTGCTTGTCATCTCTCAAATCTGCACCCAATTAAAACCATAATTTCACAAATATTTCAGCTGATAAACTTGCAGCTTTAGTCAGACAGAGAATTGAGTAAATTATAGTTTTAGTTGATAATACCAAGCTTGGTTCCCACAAGCACAATTGGCACAGTTGGGGCATAATGTCTCAGTTCAGGAATCCACTGCAAAAAAGAAGAAAAAAAATTCTTAGTTTCAGACTCTTTTAACTAGAATCAGTACTACATATCAAGGATAAAATTAAGGTGTTCTGTCTGTATAATATAGGTGATTTGATTATGTCATGTCTTGAAAGAGAAAGAGATATCAGAAATGTTTTGGTGATTTTAGGGAGAACCTTCTTAGAAATATTTTCATAGCTGGCTTTGCTGATGAGGGAAAAGGCCAGCAAGAACACATCTGCTCCTCTATAGCTCAAAGGCCTAAGCCTGTTATAATCCTCCTGTCCTGAATTAATCAAGCTACATTAGATTACTAAAGTATGCTAAATTCACTATTATGCACCTCAAAAAACATTGCTGTATAGCAGCTAGCAGACAACAATTTACCACACTAAAAACTCACCAGCAGTGTCCCATAATCCTAGGTTAACTGTGCTGCCATCAACCACCACATTTGCACTGAAGTTGTCAAAAACTGTAGGCACATAATCCTTTTTTTTTTTTTGGGGGGCCAAGAACAAAGTTAATTTTTTTTCCCTTTTTTTTTTTTATCAAACACAACACAAGCTAAATTAAAAGTTCCCAAGAAAAAAAAAAAAAGAAAGAAAGAAAATCATGTGTTATGTCATACCGTAGGGAAGGTGTTGCTGGTGTAGGAAATGAGCATGCAAGTCTTTCCCACAGCTCCATCGCCAACAGTAACACACTTAATGAATCTTGCAGTGCTCATTTTAAGATTCCTCTGTTTTCCTTTCCTTTCCTCACCTTACTACTCTACTATTTTGCAGCTTCCATCACAGCTAGCTAGCTTCTATATCTGAAAATTTTGGAATAAAACTATAACAAAGGAGAGAGGATGAAGGATATTTAGAAATAAAGGAAGAGACGCTTAGTTTGAATTTGAATAGAAATGGAGGGTGAGGAGGGTAGCATTTAATAAGATGAACCCTAAAGCACCAACTTTAGTGTGCCTCTTTTATCTTTACCATTATTGCCTTTGGCTTTCTGTTTCTTTAAGGGGAAGGCCATTTCTTTAGATCAGCAAAGGAGATGTTTGGTGTTGGAGTAGTGTCAGTTGGTTAAGTATTGTACAAGGGAGAGATTGAATAATGGGTATTTCAAATTAATATAAACATGTTGCTAGAGAGAGAACCAATAGAATGAATGAATTGAAAAGGCATTAATTACAGGGGAAAAGAAATTTTGATGGTAAGAAAATAGAGGTTTACATATTAAGAACCTAAGCATGATTCAAGTTGCATTAGTGTCATACAGTGATTGAGTTTGACACAGCTCATTGAAAAACCATTCATTTCCATTTCACTATATATCAGACCCCAAGGATGAATTATTTTCCTGATCATGGCTTTAGTGGATTTATCTAACTTTGTTGGGTAGTTAGTGTTACTGAATATCCATGATTTGTTTTATCACCAAAGCAAAGTTTTTGGCATAAAGTAATCTTCTATGTATATACATTAGTAACATGTGTCATTGTAATATATTATTTAGTACCAATTGCAGTTTTAAAGATTATTTTTCTTCCTTTCTTCTGTTCAGCAGAGATCTGAATTTTGGGCAATCATCCTCATGGAAGAAAGAGAAAAAGTCCAAATTCTACACAAACTAAAGATAATTCTGCTTCATTTTCTTTTCCCCTTTATCATTTTCTTCTAGCTCTTGGAATTTGTGTTTTTGGCTCTTCTTTTGTTCCATGACTGCTTGAATGGCTCACACATAAAGCTAGCTTTAACAAGTTGAATTAGTCATTATATGTGTGAAGAATTATGTTAAACCAGACAATAACAGCTCTAAAAACCATGGCTTTTGTAATGATGAGATTAGATGGAAACCTGTTTTACAAGTTAATTAATTTCTTTAAAGTTACCTCACGACACAAACTTAGCCCATCTGCTTTAATAAAGAGATACTAATCATTTTGAAACTTCTGTTGCTATCTGTAAAGCACCAGACATATTACACCTAGTGTATCTTGATAGTTATAATACATGTGAAAACCTAAAGACGTCCTAATAAATAGTTAATTTTTCACTCGTGGTTGTAACATGGGGTATATAGGAGCTTTTTATTTATTTATTTTTGTTTGAACCAGGGACTGATCAGAAAAAGTATAAACTTTGAAATTCTAAGTAAATCATTTTTTTTACGGTAATGAACATTTTGTTTCTTGAAATTACAAGTTTTAACAAAATGTGTCTATATAATTTAGTTTTTTTATAAATTTTTATTGATTATTTATTAATGTCTAGCCAGTCTAAAAAAAGGGAAAACAGAGATTATGAATAAAGAAATTTAAGAGATGAATTTTTTTTTGGTAAGTAACCAAATTCATTTTAATTTAGTCAAAATTGAAATTAAGAACCCGAATAAAACAATAATCTTTTTTCTGGGGAACGTTCGCTTGGGGTTGAAGACCAAGTCAAGCAAACAGCAACAGTGGACACAGTTATACTGGCTCATCTGTGAGAAGTGACAGAGAAATCCCACTCAGAAATGGGAAATTCTCGCTTCCTCCATTTCTTCTGCTCCTGTTTCCTTCTTGTTTCTACAGCTTATTGTATCTCACATCCTCATCTCTATGGAGTCCATCCCCTAGGTACCTCTGTTCATATCGATTTTATGTGCTATTTTGTTTCAAGTATGTAGAGTTTGAACCTGTTCAGAAGTGGGTGCGTACCATTTGGCTATTCTTGTAAATCTCTTTGTTAAAACTTCACTGGTTTCTGTGGATGCAGATGAGAAATATTATAGGTCGGAGGTGATCAAGTGCAAGGACGGATCAAAATCCTTCTCCAGAGATCGTCTCAATGACAATTTCTGTGACTGCGCTGATGGCACTGATGAACCCGGTTTCATTCATAATCCCTAAAAAGAACAACTTAAATGTGGAAATTTGAGATATGGTTATATGTATATTGGGTGTCAAGTTACATATTCTGGTACTATCAAAGTGGATAAAAGGAAATATTAACCTAACCGTTTTGGGCCTTCAGGGGTTTTTGTAAGATTCTATTTATGTGTCTCTTAGTCAGTGTCCTTTTGATGGAGAAAGCAGCTAGCCATGGGAAAGGATGGATTTTGTGGTCGTGTGTTAATCCTAATTTCCTGTCATTTGTTTAAATTCAGATTTCCGAGGAGCAAAAGGTTGTGATTTCAGTAGTTATGTGTCCAAACGTATTACTTCACGAGTTCATGTATTTCCTCTGCTTTATACTATCTTAGATGCCTCAAGATGTGTTGGTTCTCCACTTCTTATTTTTTTCTTTTAAGGTGAATTTGACGAGAAGGACTCTAGTTTGGCAATTATTGTTTTTTTTTATTTTCTGCATCTGCTAACTAATGTTCTCTAATGTTATGCAATATGCAGACAGTGTGTCTATTGCCTTTAGCGGACAGACACAATCATAATTCTCTTACTATTTCATGTATAAACAAAAATAAACTGCACATGTACTTGAATGCATTTATGTAATAAAAAATATATTAAGCATAATGAGCAAGCCTTTAGATATTAGAAAAATGAAATATCTATACATTTATTAAATATCCATACCATTTACTCCTTGGTAGTTTATAACTCACTGGTGTTTGTGTAATTACAGGAACTTCTGCTTGTCCAGCTGGAAAATTTTATTGCCGAAACTTAGGAAGCAAGCCACAGTTTATATTTTCTTCTCGTGTTAATGATCTTTTTTGTGGTAAGCCTTTTTTCATAGGTTAGTATTTTCTCACTCACTCCCCCCTCTCCCTTTTTTTGGTCCAATTTATCTTTCTGAGTTATTAAGGCCTATTTTTGGTATAGCATTTTGTTCCCACATGGAAGCATTATGTTCTTTAGAATGATGAATATATAGTAAATGTCTTCCTTTTAAGATTTAAAGGCCTATCAATGCACTTAAGTGGATGGTGGTTTATTTCTTCTATCTCTATTTCCACATTCTTCAGTATAGATGGAGCATTTTAGATAGCCTACCAGAAGGTTCTGTTGTGCACCCAATCTGATTCATTATGTGTGCCACATAGTGAATCTGCTCTCATAATTTTTAAATTGGCAACAGGGTTTAGTTTAATGTGCAATAAAAGTATTAAGGATTTTTTTTTTTCTGCTTTCAAGTTCAAGTTCCAATTTTTATTCAGTATTGCTGCAGATTGTTGTGATGGGAGTGATGAGTATGATGGAAGCATCCATTGTCCCAATACATGTGTTATGGGCGGAAATGTTGAGTACAGGTCTGTCAACTACAATGCAGAAGGCACTGATCTGGTCTCTGGTGGGGTGAAAAAAACAAAAAATGGAATGAAGTTAGAGGAGTCAGTTTATAACCTTACTGGTAACTTATGATCCAAGAAAGTTTCCTCTTACATTTAAACCTATGAGTCAATATGTCTTGACACTTTCCGGTTTCAGCTTTGAAGGTTGCAATTATTTTACAATTGGTTCTGGTTATTTTTGGGGTCATTCTCTGGCGTTTACGATGCCGTAACAGATCTAGAAGGAGGCATTATCATTGAATTGGGATAGTCCTTGCAGTTTGTCTATTTCTTAGCCTTTGGTAATATTCTAAATACTTTTGCTCCATTTTATTTTTCTTGTTTCTATCTGATTTTAATTTTGTTTTCCTATTTTTTTGTATTAGCTGATATGAGGAATCATTTAATAAGTTGGGAACTTCCATGAAACAAAAATTTCAAAGCAAGCAAAGAGAGAGAAAATAAAGAAAGAAAGAAGCTCATCAACAAATCTATCAGTATAAGAATTTAATATCTTGGGAAACATGTACAAAAATTGATTTTGATCCAGGGTGTATGACTTTAAGATTTGAATAGCCTTGACAAATATGCTATTCAATTTGTTTAGAGATCCCAATGACATTTAGGTCCTAGGGTAAATTGAAGAACATACATGAATAGTTTTGCTTTACCTACTGTAATGTTACAACTTCCCTTTGATCATGACCACCATCTGATGTTGCCATTATTTGGTGTGTGTTTCTACTTGATGATTTTTTAACGGTAAATTTTCATCAACAATAAAAATGGTTTCAGGGAAAAAAAATTTATTTCTTTTTTGTATGCTCTCTACATTTTCATTTAACCATATAAAGGTGTCATTATGTATGACATGATGGGGAAAAAGAAAAGGTGATGTTTTATCAATAGAAAGCACATCTTTTGTACTTGTTTCTTTCATTGCAGCAATATTGACTATATGTATGCCATATTTATCCTCATAGCCTTTCTCCTTTTGATAAATAAAATAATCTTTCTTTCAAAGCTCTGCAGGTTCTGTGTTTATTTTGGCACAAGTTGCATCAATACTATATCAGTCTATCAAGATTGATGATTGGAGCAACACTCAGTGTCATCATCGCAGAGCTCGAACTGGCTGTTAGAGCTGAATTAGAAGCCAAAAACTATGAGAAAATTTCTGACCTTCTCAGTTCCTTGGACCCCTTCGAAATTCCCCATCCTCTTTTCTTTCTTTTCTTCATTTCCTCCTAACTCAAGAGTGCATATTTTTAATGAAATTTTGCTATCTTTTGTACCTCTCAAACCTCACTGTAAACCATAATATAGCCTATTTCTATCTTCTTTCTTACACTTTCCAAAGCTCCCATCCTGGCCCTCAATCCTGCAATGATCTTATGTTCTTGTGGCATGCCAGTTCCTGAAAATCAAACCCACATTCTCTTCTCTCATCTGCTTGGTTGGACCAGCAATGTCAGTCACATTCTATTTCTAACATTTTACTTGAGATGCAATCAATTGGATATCATCTGGAGTGTGGAACTTGTAATTATCTACTGTCATCTCTTAGTGCTGTCCATCAGTTGGTGGAGATGGTTATGTATTATTGTTGGAACTTGGAAGTGTTATGGACAAATAGGGGAGATACGGAAAGCAATTGAGGTAACTGAAGTTCTGGAGAAAAAGGGTGACCCTATTGGATTTGTGAGTTATGAGGTGGTTCTTGAAGGGTGCTTGGAGGAAGGTCAGTGTGTTTTGGCTGTAAATGTTGCAGTGGGGATGACAGTAAGAGGTTTTATAGCATATATATCCAGGTCAGGCAGGAGATAATTGAAGGTTTGACCAGTATTGGTCCGTTGGTCTAGCTTCTCCAGGCCAAGCAAATTCCTAACACCTAACAGGGTGAGTAGCTATAGCAAGGACTTGGTGGTTTCTGAATAAGCATTTCATCGTTTTTCCCCCTATCAGACTGCAGTAGGACTATCTTTCTCTGAGGCTGAGAAGCACAGCACTGGGATCTTGGCTTTGCAAAATGAGTTTTACACTTTAAGTTTTTAGCACAGGAAAAGACAGAGCATATATCATGCAACTGGCTAGCATTTGAATGATGAATTAATTCTTTTTCATAGTCTTGACCTAAAAAGTCTTAGCTTCCTTGTACAATTGCCAAGAGAGACTCAGCATTAAGATTATTGTTATGACAGGAAGTTGAAAAATAAGTTTTACGTATAGTACATGTACCATATCACTAATTGCTGTCTGAATTATCAAAGCATGATACTATTCATAACTTGCTAATCTGCTTGATTACTGGCCTCATAATTTTAGTACGATAATTACATTGTCTTACTTGGCCTTTCATCAGGCTCCTTATTGCTTGACAGGGTAGCTAGCTTCCATGGCAATGCCACAAATACCCCTTTGATCACTAACATCACGCTTCATCTTAACATAACCAGATTCACCCCACTCAGTACCCCATGAATTCTTCACAAGCCAGTACTTCTGACCATGTTCTTCTCCGTACCCAACTATAGCCACTCCATGATTGAGGTCCTTTCCACAGTTGCCGGAGAAGACACCTCCATAATAAAGTTGAAACTCATAACTTGCCGCATCAATTGCAACGGAGATAGGCTGATGAGCAGCTGCAGCTTTCAGTTTCTCCTCATTCTCTGTGGGAACACTTTCATAGCCGCTTATATTCACTGCATGATGATTAGCTTTGGCTATGTCACAGGTACCTTGTCTCCCTTTATAAGGATAGTCTTCCTCAGTGGTGAGGCCACCATGCTTCTTTATGAAAGTAAATGCTTTTTCCATGAAGCCTCCTTCGCAGCCTTGGTTCTTATCATCAACATCACAATCCACGAGTTCTTGCTCAGACAGAGACACCAACTTCCCTGTTTTTATTTTGTTGATGCCTTCCACAGCTGCCACTGCAGAGAATGCCCAACAACTTCCTGCATCAAGAGGTTTGTCCCGTCAGATACTCCCCACCCTGCTCTGAAACTCACGACATACTTCAAAGAAACTTAAATGTAATCTTAGTAAGCTAACTCAGTACTAGATAACTATCAGCAGATTTTAGGTACGTTAGGTTGTAAGGATCTATCTAAGTTTATTTAGGATATGTTTGTATTAACAACAATTGAAAAAAAAAAAAAAAGGGAAAGTTTGATTCAGAGCTAAGTCAAAGGGAAGGTCTAAATCTTTTATGGGTCTCAATCACATCGCCTATGCTCCCCATACATGAACAAATTGCTAAGTTAGGTGGTGGACCATCTTCTTGAAACTTCTAATGACAATAATGGAAATAAGTGGGTTTAGCAGAAGCTGAACTATAAAATCTGAGAAATTAAAGAATTTGAGTTTATATTCTTGGGTGCTTCTAACCATCAACGTGTTTATGCAAGAAACTTTACCACATTCGCCTTGATCTTTGACTTTCGTAACTGCCCCTTTCTTCCTCCAATCTATGCTTTCTGGCGAAGCCCCATTTTTATCATACTTGAATCCTATCTGTAAACGCGATGTAGGTCGAAAACCAAGATAGGTTCTTCTAAACTCGTCATTTGTAAGATCAGCAAACTTGTTGTCAGTAAGTTTGTAGGAATAGTTTTGGGCGTTGACACACTCTATAAACTCAACATTGGCTTGGTAAATCCCAAAACGGACTTCCCATTCTTCTCTTTCCTTATAGTATACGCCATGCCGTTTCAGCCAAGTTTGGTACCTCTTCTTCATGACTTGTGTTGCAGTTGCAGATGAGTTTTTCTTCTGCGTGTTAGGACATACCCCACTTGCTGTTGTTACCCATAGGTTGCAGCACAAGATAAGAAGATTGAAGATAACAATGGTCAATGTTGTAGTTGTCTTCATGGCTGGCTAGTAATGCAGTTGGAGAATGAGAGGTTATATGGATATTTAAGGCTTTTCATCACGCTGCATATTATGTTGCTGTCTTCATTTCTTTTGCACCTGGAGAATTTTAACAAGGCAAGGCTTGTGTTACATTCTCTCTGCATGTCCATGAAGACGTACAGGTTGTGAACTTGATTAAGGTTTTCCAACCCAAAAACAAACTAAAATCTGACACATTTGAATGTTTGATGGGTCTTTTCTTCATTTATTTTATATTTGAGTTTAATAACAACAACAATAAAATCTTTTTTTATTAAATAAATAATTATATAAATCAAGTCACATATCAATGTATTTTATCTTTGTCTATTTTTATAATTAAATTATTAATAATTAAATTCATCTAACTAATTTTTTTATTTTTTTTATACCTCTAATTATTTTTATTATTTTTCATCTAATTAATTCTTTGTATATGAACCTATTTATATTTGAATTTAATAAAAAAAAAAATTAAAAAAATGTGCTTGACATGTATGATAAAGTTTTGATAGTTGAAAAATTCAAGATTAGTATAATGTTATTATACTCTCCATCTCCAACAAGTCCAGCTCAAAAGGTTGCCGTCTCAACATGTCAACTTTCATGCAAAAGCGATGATATTGATGATCACCAAATCAACAATTTCATTCGAGATTTTGATAATGGAAATGGAAGGGATTGATGTAGATAACGTGGGCATGTGAATCTGGTCTCATCCCTCTTTCCATGAAAATGTATAAACCCCATATTTCCATTAGAAGCAAGTCCTAGGTACACTACGTTTGATATTGGTAGAGATTTCTTAGTTTCAAAAAATTAAATTTAAAATGCTAAAAATAATATATTAAGTGTAATTTTTTAACATGTTTAAAATCTTTAACGGTGCTAAAGCATGCATTTCTCTGCTTCCTAACTTGCCTGCTTATCATATCAAGTGACTACCATCATGAGCTTCTAACAAATTCATAAACGTAATATTATCTGTAAAAAACACAATATTGATAAAAAAAATAACTTATTATTTGATTTTTTATATAAAATTTATTTTTTCTCACTCTACGTCCTATGAAGTTTATTATTAAAAAAACTATTTCAAAATAAACAGAAATATTTATAGTTCAAACTATTTCAAAACTATTTTGTGAAATTTTAAAGGGCCCAATTCACAAAATTATAGATAAAAATAAGATTGAAAACTCAGTCTACTCAACTAGATCTATTCCCAAGTTTATGGTAAAAAACAAATTTTGAAAATAAACTAGCATTTGTGAGTTCTAAAATTCAACAATTATAAGAGGCAACACATGTCTGATGTCTATAAATAAATAAATATATATATATATATATACTGCAATTTATTCCATATTATTGATCATATCATTAATGTAAGAGGTGGTAAGTTAGATAATCAGCCTACCAGATGGCTTTAAAGTATTTAATGAACATAAAGGCATAATAGTTTGTTGGGATTCCCCCTCTTCAGGATTTGTTAATTAAGATTCTTCTCATTCTATAATGAAGCAAGCACACAAGTTGTAAAAGGATCAATATATGAAATTTGATTAATTTATTCATTTATGGGGGTAATTTGCAATTTTCAAAAGGTGGAGATCTGATTTTTGTGTTAAATAAGTAGTGTAATTTACTTAAAACCCCCAATTGGTATGAGTTAATGATGAAGATGCAACTAACTGCATTCTAATTATAATTTACTTAAAATGAACTCAACTAATTAATTTAAGTGAAAATGAAATGGGAACAAATTTCATGTACAGCTGCAGGCTACAGTAGTGTACGTCATGACATAAATCTCTTAAACTAACATTGCACACATAATCAGATATAATTATAACCTGCACATGTATTTTAGACATGGTAACAGTATAGGCCCACAAAGCATAGATGCCAAATATTAATTTATTAACATAGAGTCAGTCCATGAAGATGCTCTATATATATTGGCAGGCACTTGGGGGCAAATATAAATATAAATTAATATTATTTATTAATTTTAGAGTATAATAATGATTTAGTTTTTGAAAATATTATTTTTTAAAGATAAAATATCTTAAAATTTAATCAACATAATGTGCGTTTGACTAATTTCTCCAAATGATGTTTTGAGGAGAAATGTCACCTAAACAAGTTTAAATCAGAAATTAATAATCATATAGACTTGTATTTATTAATTGAAGAAAAATTGGTGAAGGAAAGAATCATTTTGATTGAGAAGAAATCTTTGCATAATTAAATTGAAAAATTTTATCTTTGAATAACTAAATTGATTTATTCTAATTTTTATATTATAATCCCCTCCATGATCTCTAATCATGATTAGAGGTAGAGGTTTGTCAAACTCATGTGGTGATTAATTTAAGAAGAAGATCAAAATAGGAGTTGAGAGAAGAAGGTACCTAGAAAGACATACATAGAGGGCATGCTAGGAAGGAGATATGGATAAGCACAGAGGTAGAGAGAGAGGGAGAGGGCATATACCCTACATGTGGGAATGGTTTGGGGACAAAGCAAAGAAAGCGTAGAGCTTGCAAACAAGTCACATGGGAGCATAACATAACATGATCCTTCTTTACAAGAGGGGCCTTCTCTTTCACAGTTCATGACCATACAAAATATAGTATTCTACTAATTACTCACCTACAATCTTTATGTTTTTAACTACATTACATCTTTATACTATTATTATTAATTAATGACTTCAATTCCCTCCCATGCATGCATATATATAACTACTACATATCTATCACTTATATTAATAATAAAATCTTCAAGCACATGGCCTCCTCTTGCCCTTTCATCTATATATCATCTCACCAATGGCTAACCCCTTAATTAATTGGGCTTAACTCTATACTTTTTTTCTTAGATATATAGTAAAAAGAAAGTTTTATTTTTTTTATCAATATTATCATTCTATTTAATTAGTTTTTATTAAAAAATTATTAACTCAGACATTATTGAGTGTCAACTCTAGACTAAATATTTAGCAAATATATATATGACAATATTCAAGTCAATATAACTGCTATGTTTGGCCTTATATTTTAGAAAAAAAAAAGGATAAAAAGATAATGCTACAAGTATTTTAATTGAGGTTAAAATTTAAATTGAAAGAAATTCTTTGTAAAATACTAATTTAAAAGTCTACTTATTTGTCAAGCACTACTAGAATAAAACTTTTCTCATATATATTAAATTCTGAAAATTTTATTGAAAAATATATTTTTGTTTAATTTCCCTAATTCAAATAGATTAATTATATTGAAACATAGAAACAACTTGACCATTATACATATATACATATATATATATATATATTTCAAAATGAGCAATTTAAGTTATTAGTTAATTAATGTTATCAAATAAATCTTTTGAAGTAAAAAAGTAATAAAAAATTTGTGAAATAAAAAAGAGAATAAAAAAAACAGAGACTCACTTATTATGAATAGATTAAAGGTTAAATTTTTTGTTTATCTCTTTCTTATTTCAATAACTTTACCTCTCTTTTAAAATCCTCTTTTCTCAGAGAAGCAGACAAATCAAATTATCTAAAAATAAATCTAGGTTAGTCTTGTGACGTAGCAAATTAAAAGTCTGTTAATCTCTTAAATGCATGTGCGTCAGAACGGTGAAGATAATTAGTACAGGGCAAAGGAATATATAATATGGTAAGTACACATATATAAAAGGAATGTTGTGAGTCACAACTAGGTTTAATTTATGATAAAAACAGCTATATATGATAATATACATGAATCAGGAATTAATGTAAGGAGTAAGAATTTGGATGCTAAAAAAATAGAACTGAGTTGAGTAAAATGAAAATGAAAATGAGAATAATATTATAAGTAGAGGATGAAACCCATGAAAGAGACGGTCACAAGGGCACGTGATGGTTGATTCCACTAGCTATAAAACTAGTGGCGACTTTCCAGTAACATCGTTGAGACCCCTCTTCACAGCTGTTCATAGCTGTCCAATCTCTTCTCACCCCACCTTCCCATGTGACCCCACTCCACAACACACATATACATACATAGATACGGATTGAGATTATTCCATTTCGCTCCAGTTTTTGAAAAACAATTTGAGTCATTGCTTGCATGCTTCTTCACCTAAACAAATTTTGGACATTATTTTAAGAGGTTGGATTGGATACTTTTAGTTACTTAATTTTATTAAATGTGAATGTGAGCTTCGTATTTCTTAACTTTTTTTTAAGAAATTGCACAGAATTCAGATCGCATTGAGAGAGATATCCCCAAAGATTTATTGGGATTTTAAAGCAGAAAAATGCATACTTTTTTTATAAAAATAAAGGTTTGATTGATGATTGTGTTGTTCCTGCTCTTCTGGTGGCTTTCTTCCCTCTAACATTCCCTCTGGTTCCTGAGTGTATTTATTTAAGCTTGTGTTAGAGTCTCAATTGGTTCGTTTAGGATCAATTCTTCTTTCTTTCTTTCTCTCTGATCTCTCTTTCTCTCTCTGTCATTTTGACAAATTGGGTTGAGAGGTGCATGCAAATTGCAATTCTTTATTTGAGGGGAAGCTAGATTGCTTCTGGGTTTGCAAAAATTTGGTAAGTACGCTTTGTGTTTGGTTTTAGTCCTCTGTGATTATCAATGGCACAATTGCCTCCCAAAATCCCAAACCTGACACACAATTGGCCTGACTTTCCTTCTCACCAAAAGATACCTTCGCTTGCAAGTTTGTCACCAAATAATGTGGCCACCAACAACACTACCACCCATCAGAATCCTTCTTGGGTGGATGAATTCCTCGACTTCTCGTCGGCGCGACGAGGGGCTCACCGACGGTCCATGAGTGATTCCATTGCCTTCCTTGAGGCACCAATGCTGGAAGATTGTCGTGGTAACTCAGGCGTGATTCCACCGAGGTCTGGGGGTGACAATGAATTTGACAGGTTTGATGATGAGCAGTTCATGTCTATGTTCACTGATGATATATCTGGAGCTCCCATGCCACTCACCATGTCGTCCTCAAACCCTTCTAGCCCATCTGATCATAATAGCATTAACGACGAGAAAGAAACGGAGCCACAGCAGCCGCCGAAGAAGAAGGAGAAGGAACACGAAGAGCAGCAACAGAAGCAGCAGAAGCAATTGAAGAATGAAATCGATGAAGTTGAAAGCCAATGCAAACAGGAAACTCAAGCTCCAAATAACACAAATACAACTTCCAGTGACAAAATTACCGACCCTAAGAGAGTCAAAAGGTGAATCATATGTGCTAGTGTACATGCTTTCCGTGCTAAAGTTGCTATGGCCAAGGACACAAAATGGACTGGACAATTTATTAGAATCTTAACTAGATTTTTCCTTTCTTCTTTTGATTCTCTCCTTGCTTGATTTTGCTATTCGATTGATGGGTTATTAATGTTTATGAATTAATTCTTCTGGAGAAAATCTTGGGGAAGAATTTGGTGATGTGGAGTTTATAGTAAGAAATCATCGGTTTTTCCCCCTCTTGGTTTGTTTTGCTTCTTCTCATTCTGCTGGAAGTGGAATGAACCTGTTACAGTAAGAATTTGTCTTTTTATTAATCTGCCTCTAACTCTGGTTTTGCATCAGAATCTTGGCAAACAGGCAATCTGCACAAAGGTCACGAGTGAGGAAGCTGCAATACATATCAGAACTTGAACGGAGTGTAACTTCATTACAGGTGCGTTTCTGTAGTTGAGTTTTCTGGTTTATCATTGTAATTTTACATGGCATAGTTTGATATGTTATAGTAATGGCTTTTCCCCTTCTGTTCACCAATGAAGGCTGAAGTTTCAGTGCTATCTCCGAGGGTTGCATTTTTAGATCATCAACGCTTGCTTCTAAATGTTGACAACAGTGCGCTGAAGCAAAGAATCGCCGCCCTTGCCCAAGACAAGATCTTTAAAGATGGTAATTTTTCTTTTGGCTAAAACTTTGTTATCTACATTATTCGCAACTAAGAAGCTAAGAGTTCTTATCTTATCTATTTTCCTAATTGTGAAGTAATTGATTTAAATAGCGATTAAGAGCTAAATGTTCTGCTCTATAACTAATCATAACTGTTAATATATGGTGGATTAATAGGCCGGTAAGATCTATTCACATAGCTAGCTTTATGCTTAATCTGTTGTTGTACATATTTCAAGGCTCAAAAGCTTGTAAAATATGGACCTCTTATTTGAGATTTTCAAGTTCCTAGGAGTAGAAACAGATCCACATATGAGTATATCTGGGGGGATGCTTTTGTCTCTCTTAATCAGATCCAGGGCCCTCAATTGACCTTGCAATATATATACACCAAACGTGGTTTTGTACAATGTTAGCACATTAAGAGCATGAGAAGAATTAGAGTAAAAGAAAAAGTATCATTTAGTATGTGAGAATTGAAGCTGAAGATTCAGTACTTTTAGGTTAATACAGTGCCGTTATCATAATGACACCATGACTAAGCAGGAATGACATTAGGTAAAAGAGAAAATGCACCACTAAGCTGGCAGTTCCGTGGAGTTGGTTATGTATTTTGGAGAATGATCAAAAAGATTAAAGATTAGCCAACCTAGAACGAAATACATTAAAAAAATAGAACTGTTATTGGCTTTTTCTCGTGAAAGCTGCATATGTAATTTCATTACTTTAGAGGGGAAACAGCCCAATTATGAAACTAGACAGACTTATATTGATTTTAGTAAAAGCATTGCATGCACGCGTATTTAAATCTGTGTGTCTGATCATGTGCCCTGCCCCAAGTAGTTGAGTATGCTTTAACAAAGTCTGATATATATTATTATTATTATTATTATTATTATCATTTATGCAGCTCATCAAGAGGCTCTGAAGAGGGAGATAGAGAGACTGAGGCAAGTGTATCACCATCAAAACCTCAAGAAGATGGAAAATGCTGCCGGGCCACCATCACCATCCTCATCCCCATCACCAAACCCAGCATGTGATTCTAAAACAGAAAAAGAACAACTTCTGAATGTCTGAACCCTCTCTAGAAGACTCTCCTCAAGTATGACCTTGTAGCTAGTTATAGTCTCATGCTGTGATTCTTTTCATTATTGGATAAAAGAAATTGCAGACTATAGGATGAGATGGGTGAAAGGATTCAGGTAAAAAAGAAATAAGAAGGGAACAATATTTTCTTCTGCGCTTGTAAGGTGTTGAATGGCTATGGTACCACTGTTGGGTCAGAGATGGTGAGAATTTTTATTAGCCAATTGATGAAGAAAATATTCACTGAGAGGAGTCACATTGTGGGTGGGAAGGCCATTGGTACGCTTCTGTAATCAACTGTGTTGTCACGTGATGTGTTTACTTTATGGAAGGGGACCACCCAAAGTTTGCATGATTGGAATGCAGGGAAACACATGTGCACCAGTGGCAATCCAAAGAGGGTGGATGAAACAGTTGTGTCTGCTTTAACTAAATGGGGTGGAGATATAATTAGATCATTCTTTCAGTTTTTTTTTTTAATTTTTTATTGTCTTTGATTCTTTTCTTTTGCCTTTTTATTTTCTTGGGTTTGGTGTTCTTGAGTTCTTCTTTTTGATGAACAGTGTATTTTAAGTTGAAAGCTTAGACTAGTAGGGGTAACTTGGGCAAGGCGTGTCAGGGGACTCTTGGGTCGTCTGGGTTTTGTTGTATTTTAATTCTCTCTCTCTTGTAGAGGTCATCAAAACCCAAGATAAACATGGGGAGAAAAGAGGCAAGGTTGGATGTGTGAAGATTGAGGTTATTATTATGTGAGTTAGTTGTTCATTGGGGAAGTTTTGTTGTATTTTATTACTGCTTTCTTTAAATGTAATCTTTATTTGACATATTAATAATAAAAAAAAGTGTAAATAGTCCATTTTTGTTGTATGTGGGTAAAGTTGTATTGTTAGTTATACCATATTTTGATCACAATTCTTACAACTTGTATATGGCAGCGCTTTGAGTTTGACTGGCTTCATGGGGAAGGAAAATTAAGTGGGTCACATACTATAATATCTCAAATAATAATATTATATTATAAGATCTTATAATAAAAATATTATCATACTGATATTTAATATGATAATTTTTGGTAAAATAAAATGCATTTCAAGGTTTATGTAAGTTAGTTATTATTTATGTTAATGAATGTTATTTATTTTATAAATTTTTAAATATATTCCTTTTAAATTTAAATGAAGAACATTTTATAAATTTATACTTTTTTTTATTTGTAAATAGTAATATATTATGACAAAATATTTAGGTTATTATTAGATCACATCTTTTTATTAAATTGTGATACTAGGGTGTGATTTCCAATGTCCATATCAACGTATAAGAAAATGGTCCCAACATAACTTGAGATTACCCAAAAATCATGACCTCAGTTTCAAAATCGTAACTCTTGTACTTACAGACAGCATTGAACTCAAACTATGAATTACTTATATGAAACATGCTGATGAAAAAGAAAAACTTCACCTAGCAGTTTGTCTATCACTTGGAGCACATTCTTGAGGGATCTAAAACCTTGCATCCAGCATTGACTCATTGAAGATTTTTTATTATTCCTCAATAAACAGAAACCTTTTGCCCAGTGATTGAATTATATTGTGGTCGTCTTCCAGCTTACCAAAACAAATTCCTTCAAAATCTCTCTCAATTTCTTTTCAATCACCAAAGCTTCATTCTTCCTTCTAGTTCTTGCTTCAAACTTTTCTTTTCCTGTTCCATCACACTCAGAACAAGGCCCCCAGAACCAGGAACATCCTTGTAAAGGGGTTCATTATTGGCTTGGAGACAACGGGCCCTATATTCGCGGAAAGCCTTTTGTGTTTCCTTTAACGCTTTTCTGTAGCCCTCCAAGAGTTTTGTCATCATATAAAGTTCCCTCTCAAGTTTATATACATCCATTTGTCTCTTCTGATTCTCTTCCAGCTTTGCCTGATGCAAGTACTCAATCATGCTATTCCGCTTCTGCTGTTCATTAACAAGAGTTGTTGATTAATGAAAGATTCTTCACAAGTCTCTTCTTTGTTGCATACATCATTCTAGCTTTTCCCATCCAATGTTGTATGTGCTCCATACACATTTTAAAGTCCATTGGCTTAGCATCATCCAATAGGCTATCACTTCTCAGTCTCTTGTTACTACCATTTAGAGATTGATGTAAGTTATGATTATCCTGGCCAATGTCTCTCTTGTGACCATTACCAAAAAGTGACACTCCAGAAACCATTCGAGCATATTCTCTAGAAGAGGAAAAATCTCTTACAGAATTGCCTTGAAGTTCAATCCCAGAACTAATAGACATTTGCTGTTCTACTTCCATTGCTTGAATGAGACTTCCTGAAGACATTCCCACCATAGGATTGCCCTTGGGCGATAGATGGAACCCTCCCTCATGCTCATCTTCTTCTTCCTCCAAACCCTTCAAGTCAACAGAACTGCATTGCTGCAAAAGGGGTCATTGCCCAGGTTCTTCTTCCTTAAACTCCTCCAAATCCATAACTTGTTCGCCTCCAACCAACTCTTCTTCTACAAATGTTTCAACATTATTTTGCCCCAGAATCAATTCAATATCATGCTCCTCCAACTCCTCCTCTTCGTCCCTCAACTCAATGTCCACCTCAAACCCTTCTCTCAGCAACTCCTCATGCCGTGTCTTAATCAGATGCTGCAAATGCGATGCATAGTAACAGTTTCCCAAATATGAGGCTTTCAATTCTTTGTCCACCATGTTTCACATCAATCCCGCCCAATCAATCTTCTCCAAATGCCCCTCCTTGACCAACGTAGTACAATCCAAAACATCAGGAGCCATAAAACATGCATCCTCATGCAAAAGCATCCAAATTGACACCAATTTTTCAATGAAAGCAATCGATTCTGCCCAATCTATTGTCTCCATCACATTCTCTGTAACCGCAATTTTTTTCGTTGGCAACTTCAAACCAAGCCCCAAGTCAGTCCTTCTCACCAGTATTTTAATCCCATTCACTTAACCACCACGCGGGTTAGGCGTATAACTGGCTAACAATTGCACCAGAAGATCACATCGAATGGTTCTATCAAACTCAATATGAACAAATTCCCAGAACCCTAGTTGCCGCAGGAGTGACTCATGGCTCGAAAAGTCAAGGGATTCAGAGGGCATGAACGGAACGGGCTTAAGGGTTTCGACGAGAACTCGAAGCTTCTCCAGAGACTTTGTTTCCTGAGCAGTTCGCTTTGGTCTCAACTTCTGTTGAGGGTCGTTTGGGTCTTCCATTACTTGAGCAAATCGATGAAGGGGTAGGGTTTTGGGAGGTCAAGTTTTCACGGCGGTTATGGGTATTGATAGCAACTTTGTAGTGTTCCAAGCAAGCAGAGAAGGGGAAGAGGGTATATATATTTCGGAGATGAGACAGAAGCTGAAAGTCATTTTTGCCCTTTGACCGGATTTCTCTTGTGTTTGTGTTTTGTGTGTATAAACTCAAATAATTAAACAAATTATACGGTTAAAATGTACATAAAATTTAATGTAATATTAAAATATAAATACTATAGGATCTTCCAAGTCCAACATCACACTGGCATCCTCAATTGGAAAGGTAACTCAAAACGTTCAACTTTCAACCACGACTTCCATACTGCAATATTTTGTTCCAACATTTGGCACTATTTCACCATTTTTTTAAAAGTTAAAGACTAAAAACTCATTTAAGAAATTTATTTTTTCTCGCAAGGGAAAAGTTTAAATGTAATCTTAATATCTTTGTCAACAAATTTTTTAAAAGACACGTAAAGTTTATATAATTTATTTATTTTATAATTAATTTTTTTAAAAAAATTTATATATCTTATTTTGATTTTAAAACTTATAATAAAAATATAAACAATTGAATATAAATCTATTCCTTGTCACAAACATTTATTTTTTTGTTTTATGATATGCAATTTGTTTAGCTTTAATTTTATATAATGCAATTCATCATAATATTAAACCAATTTAGAAAGAAAAAAAAAAAAGAGAAAAACAGATGAGAGAATGGGAGAAACAGTGACATATAAATAGGAGGAGAGAAAAGAGAGATGGATTATATTTTTTAAAATCTTCTTTAAAAATAAGTGTTAGAAGTTGTTGTATGGAATCAGAAATTTGAATTAATTTCAAGCTGTGGAGCATAAATTTTGTCCGTTACTAATTATGACTACAAACTGCAAAAGCTGAAAATATAGGTTTTGGTTGAAGAAACAGAAAGGTTTGTGTATAAATATAATTAAGAGTGATAATGCCTCTCTTTTTATGAATATTGAATACTAGAAAATTAAAAGTGTTGAAAATGGAAGATAGAGAGTCAGTAGTTATATAAGCAGCATTGCCTTTTACTTTTGGTAACTCAGTAGCTGGGTATGCATGCAGCGTGCCTCTGCCACTGGAGAAATCAATAATTCATCTCACACTCCGCATATGCATTGCATGTGTGCTTTGGACTATATCTGTATATATATACTTTTTAAAAGCTAAGCCTTCAGTTTTCATCATTTAACTTTGAGTTATTTATAAATAGTATTTTAAACTTTTAAAATTGATCATTAAATATTCAAATTTTTCACATTTTACTAATCAATTTCTTTTTTTTTTCCTTCAATAGCGTTGATTCATTTGCCACTTCAAAATATTTAGATATTAAAGTGAGTATTATTAGTCTCTCAATTGATATATGAAAAGAAACAGCGTTCCTAAAGTTCTTTTTTTTGTATTTCTTTTTCCTTGCTTTTAATATCATTCATACTTAACTAAAAAGACGGATAGAACTCAATTAATTCCTAAACCTCAGCACACCCCAACTTGCATTTTGTGACAGTCCTAGCTATACAAACCAGTAAAGTTGATTTAAGTTTATTAAATACAACAATTAATGATTTAAAAGTAACTCATACTGACTTTTTTTATATATAATTTAGATACTTTACACATACTATCTTTCTTGATTCCTAAATATATTCTAATTATCTTGATATTTGATATATATTAAAAAAATTTAGTCTCATATTTGGTTAAAAAATAATAATAAGAATTTTACAACATATATTTAAATCTAAAAAAAAGTAGATAATAATTTAAAACAAAGAAAAAGGGATATAAGGAATAATTTTAGATTTTTACTATAGTTTACCATAGTTTCAACTACATTTCCTAGTCCATTTGTTTTCACATTGTGCTCGAAGATTCTTCAACAAGCACTTGCACCTTATTTATTTTCTCTCTCTATCTTCTCTCTTCTGTGTGCCTCGTCGATTTCACTACGGTACATCGTAACGGTCACATTTCCGCCATCCCCAAAACCTCTTCAATCTTCCTTCAACATAAATTCCACATATAACTATCGCATTTTCAGGATCCACACACTTCCTTCCATTCCATCAGCTCGCTTTGACAATGGCCAAACCCAAAGCCTTTGCTTTCTCGCTCTACTTTACTCTTCTTCTCTCGACGACGCTTCTTCCAGTTTCCAGCGCCGACATTCTCCGGCGGTCTTCGAAGTCCTCGGAAGGCGGAGTTCCGGCGCAGGAGCTGTGGTGCGTGGCGAAGAACAATGCGGAGGATTCGGCCCTGCAGGCGGCGATCGACTGGGCGTGCGGTGCAGGGGGATCTGATTGCGCCCCAATTCAGCAAGGAGGTCCCTGCTATGACCCTTCGAATCTCCAGAATACGGCGTCGTATGCTTTCAATGATTACTTCCTCAAGCACGGTTTGTCCGATGATAGTTGTAATTTCGACAATAACGCCGCCATTACTTCCCTCAACCCTAGTTAGTCATTCTCTTTCTACTTCCTTCCATGTCCTGTTCTTGTTGGTTTTCTTTTCTTTTCTTTTCTTTTTGGCGGGTTATCTTTTTTTGAATTTTCTTCATTTTCTGAGATCCGAAATCCTTGATCCAACTATTTTTGAGCTTCAACTTGAAGCCATGAAGTTCATTTTTTTAATCTGTAATTTGATTTGCTTATTCATGTGCTTCTCATTCTTTTGAATTTCAGGTCATGATAATTGCAAATTCCCATCGAGGTAATTGAGCTGAAATTTTTTGATTATTGTTCCTTAATTTATGGGTTTGGATCTTATACATACATGATTTAGTCAATTTGCATGCTCATTCAGCTTGCCAGCAATGAGTGAAAAACTTCAATGACTGAATTGTTTTGTATTAAATTTAGGGATTAGCATGTACAGAAACTACATTTCCTCTTAATTCAACTTTTGCTTTACTCCATTTAATTGTTCTGTATAACCAACATAAAACTTCCCAGTTGAAAAGCACTGGACTTTTTGCAAGAATAAAAGTTCATGCTTTCTAAATAATGGGTGTGTCCTTGTGAATTGTACCAAATTGTGATGCAGTTTGACAAAAACAAGCAATGGAAGCTTTTCTGGATCGACTTCTTCACCCCTGGGATTGGGACCCAGTGAAGATATGAGTGGCTGCAGTGAAGTTGGAGGGAGGTGGTTCTGGGCTTTGATTACCAGTAATTTGCTGCTCACGCTTTCACGAAGTGTTTTAGAATAGTAGGTGGTGAATCCTTGATGAAGGATTGGCAAAAGGCTCTTCTTGTTCAAATCGTACAGGTCGGATATTTAGGATCAAAATGGGTGTATCTACATAGACAAGAATTAATGGAGATACTTTGTCAATGTCATCTGTTCTGATTTTGTAATTTCGTTAGAACAGTGGAGGACACCATTTTGGAGAGGCTATATAACCACATAATCCATTTGAATCTACAGTGAGGCTTCAAGTTCCTTTGCGAGTCATTGAAATGAGGAAAACTCAAAGTCGTATGTATAATGTACCACTAATATAATTTTGGTGAATTTCTGTTTGTTCCTCACACAGCCAACTGGTGCGAGGAATGTGTTTAGGTCTTTCTCCTGCTTTCTGCCAGAATCCAGATCACTCTTATCGCAATAATAATTAAAAAAAAAAAATTTGTAATATCCCAGTTCCCAAATTATTGTTTTTCCTTGAGAGTTTCCATTGATGAAATCTTCCATTTACCAGCAATATCTAATTCTTGACACTGGACATCATCTTTTAGGTGTTGGATGATTTATTGATTGATCAACAGTAGAGAACAATCATTTTTCCTTGAGATCTTGAAGGATTGAAGACTCATCTACAACAATAAATTTGTAAACATGTCTTTTCCTGTTGGGGCAAAAATTTTGCTCCCTACTCGAAGCATTCTTGCGCATCTTTCAACTACAATAGTAATGTTTGATTTTCAGAATAACACGAGGCCAAAATTACTATAGGCTAGCAAAATTTATTTTCGGAGCAATTATATGTCCTAACAAAGCAACTAATAAGGAACAGACCTCAAATTCCAATACTCTCTGAACTCCACCCAAGAATGTAGAGAAGTGGCTTTAAAATTTTTACTTATTTACTACATCTTCTGAATTAGATGCTACATATGTAGTTGATTATAGAATTTAATCTTGTCAACTGAGATAATGTTTGTTGGTTACTTGAGTTCTGATCCTTTAAAACTGGAAAAATCTGCTCACTGGATGGTAATTTCGCTGATTACTGCTTCCTCAATGAAATGTATTCATATATAAAGAGCAAAAGAAAGAATATGAATTAGCTCAAACCACTGATTTAAAAGCAATTTCAGTAAAGCTAATTTTACTTCAAAATGAAACAGGCACAGAGATACAGCCAAACGATTTACGAAGTTGGTTTATTATGAGGTCTTCCTTTTAACCTTGTCCTTGGGAAACAAGGAAAGGAAAATCATAATCGCTTACTACGATAGAAGTAGAAGAGAATGAATCAAATCATAATCAAACTGGATTCTGTTTTTCTTTGAAGCTGGATTCTCCAAAAATAGACCTGCATCCTCTGCTTTTTTTTCTTGAAATTAACGAGAAAGTGAAGAATATAACTCAGAATCCAGCTCTCAGTGCCATAATATATTAATTAAGAAGTGTCATAAAACATACATCAAGCAGAGTTGATTCAAGAGGACTCACTGAATTAAAATTATAGCATCAATATAAATGCCTCTAATAACGAGGAACCGACTGGAGAATAGAAGGAGAATAATAATAATAATCAAAGTGCTGAATTTCTCCATCCTCATCTTCACTCGGTTGCAAATCTGGTACAGAATTGCAGAAACACTCCTGCTAACAATAATGGGGGCGAAACTGTGTAAGTTTGCAGCTTTGCATGGAAAATTGTTGCGAGGAATGAAACAGTTTTCACTGTTTGTTCCATGAGAAGCATAATAAGATACCATCTTTGCACAGATCACACAAAGTGGTCCCTATTCCATGTTTTTTTTATTTTTTTATTTTTCGACTCTGAGATTGTTTACCAAAAGAAAATGGGTATTCCGTGGAGTTAGTACCTGATAGATAAGGAACAGCAAGCAAACAGCATTCCGCAGTTTCAGTGGTGAGAATTGGGAGAAGCAGAGGAAGAAGGCCTATGATCAGAAGAAGCAATCCCATGATGATGATGATGATGGTCGTCGTCGTCGCCTTGAATCCTCGTGGGAATACAGAACCCATGAATCCCCATTCCATCAGACACGAACCTGCCCCCAAAGATGGAAGCTTGGGACTTGTTATGATGCTCCGAAGAAGAAGAAGAATTCATGGCAATGTCATTCCAACCTGAAAAACTGGACTGAAGGGTCCCCCTCTGAGAAAACGTCGAACCTTGCCCAACCAACATAGTCGCGTCGCTGTTGTTCCAACTCACAAACCCTACAGGATTTGCGTCTCCTTCTGATGATTGGCCATGGATTAAACCTGAATCTTGAAACGAATGAAGAGATAGCCCAAGATCTTCGCTGGGGTTGGCGGTTCTGGAGATTATAGCAGGTGGGTATGTCTGAAAATTGATGGAGGCAGTCGCAGAGGTGGTGGGGAAGAAAGCTATGGCGTCAGTGTCAATCTGCGATGGCATAAAAGCAGAATGGTTATCTGGGTGGTTCTCAACAAACTGAAAATTATACCCCGAAGACTCTGTTTCCTCTGGAATTCCAATTTCAGGGGCTTCTTCGGTTGTAGTAGTGTTAGGTGTGGGGTGCCATGGAGGAAGCTCGGCGAGCTTGTCAATGGAGGATTTGGCCTTCTTGATGAGCCAATCCACGGCCTTGCTGGGTCGGTCATAGCCGAGACGGTCTTGAACGTCGTAGAATTGAATAGCTGTGTGAGCTGATAGTCGAACCCTACGATCGCGAGGGCCTTTTGCAGTGTAAACCTTACTATGACGATCTTTTCGACCTGTGGATCGAACAATGTGGCCTCCTTGGACTTGAACTATCTCTCCTCCTGTGCTCTTCATTCCCATTCGTCTTGTGTGTTTGAAACTTGCTTCTTCTTGTATATAGTGGGAAAGGGAAATTCTTATGCCTTTTACATGTGGGTTTTGTTTTGGTTTTGGTTTTGGGCAAGTTGGTGAAGATACTGAAAATGATTGAATATGCTCTCTCAAGTTTTGTTCTTGTGCTCTTCTTGGCTTGGCTGTATAGCCCTTAGTGATTGTTGATGATTCCCACTGAAATCCAGATTCCTATTGTTTTTGTCTCTCTCTCTCTCTTTCTCTGCTTTTGCCTCTTGTAAGGATTTTGATTTCTTCTAGGTTTTTCCTGCTGTGCCTGTTTCTACCCGGAATTCTGATCATTGCTGATCCCCAAAAAACCAAAACCTGCCATTTCAATCTCTGATATTCCTTACCCAATAACACCTTTAACCCCCTAACAAAACCTTTGATATGTATATCAACATACAAACAAAAGTTAATCACTCACTGCTTCTTTACGGGATTTACATATATAACTGACTCGTATATTGTATACATATCCAATCCAACTGATCTTATCTACAGAGAGAATATAGAAAAAAGGACGGAGTAATAAATCAGGCAGTATTTCTTTCAATCTTCAACCTCAACTGAATTGTACTGAGAGGGTAAAAACACAAACTAACAAAAGGACATTGAACTTTGTGATACAACTTTGAGTTGTGAAGATATCACATGGGTTCAAAAAAGTTTTTGCAAGAAAGAATATTGAAGAGAGTGTGTGTGGAAAGAAGTGGAGCATAGTGAGGGGGAAAAATTGTACCTTTGGCCCTATAACAGCTGCTTCATGCTTCTGCAAAGTGTGGCAGAGGAGATTATAGATCTTTTGGTTATTTTTAACCACAAAACCTCAAATATATATGACCTTAACTTGTTAAAGAACTCCCATAACCCAATTGTTATTGAAGAGCTATGATTAAGGTCATGGATGATAGAGGAAACTCTCAATAGCTATCTCTTCCAGCCACACCTTTTGAAGGCTTTGATAATGACATATAACAGCTTTTTGGGTTTCTTTTTCTTTTTCTTTTTTCTTTTACATATTATATACTATGCAGTTTTCACTATAAAGAAATGTGTGATTTAGCTAAAAGGCCTATATCCCGTTCTCATTACACTCCTACTACACATTCTACCAACTAAATTCATGCTTCGTGAAAGAATGACGAGAGAAAAAAATTTAGGTTAACTAGAGTAGTGATGTCAAATTTTGTTCAGAAACGGTACATACAAGAGCTATGTGTTATAGATTTGTAGATGTTAGGTTCAGGTGTTAGGACTGTGGACCAAACAGTTCCTTTTTCATTAGGATTCAATAATAAATTATATTCAACTAATTCATTTATATAATACTAGTCTAGTTCGATCATTCAGTATAAAAACTTGTACTCACACACACTTTGACTTGGACTAACATCATGTTCATAAACCGTGAAAGATTTAGTTCTGTGGTGCAGGTACTACTTGCTTTTGCTGATGTCTTTAATATATATATATATATATATCATCTAGAACTTTGGTCCTAAATTAGACTATCAAGAAGGTGATAGATTATAATAAACATATAAAAGAGCACCTTTTATATCAACCAAAGTAGGCATACATGGGACTTTTTTACAAGAGATTTAAAAAAAAAAATTTTGTTTATTAGTACTATATATATAAAGTGGCAAAAATCTAATTTTTTATTTTGAGAATACAGATGAGTATGAGAGTGAGTGAAAGAACAGATTAAGAAGAAGCAAGGTGTTCCAGCTGGTTATGAGATACTTGAAATGTGGTGGATTTTTCCACAAATATTTCAGGCGTAGGATATTCATTTTTAATGCCTGATATATATATATATATATATAATTTTGTTTTTTGTAATGATAATTGTAGAGAAAATGGGTTGAAAGCAATAAATGATTCGAGTCGTGTCAATGAAACACGTGCGAAGAGATATGTCATGACCGCCGGGATTAATTAGGAAGCGGCACTCACCAGGATAAATCGAATCCTTCTTGCGGGAATTGCAAGGAACAGAACAGACAGGAAATGAAAAGTAGAAGAACTCGGTTTTTAGGAATCGAGTATGTGACTTCTGATGGTATATCTCTATATATAAACAGGTAAGGCCTCCGGATGCGTCTGTAGGTTCAATATATCATTCGCCAGCGTCCCTTTAGAGTTTTGTTTAAAATAATACATTTAAAATAAATTAATAAAAGTAATAAAAATATATTTTGCAAAAAAGGCAGTCTGAGTGTTTATTTCATGGGAGAATCGTGGGATTTTTCAAGCTGCGTTTCCCTTCCGGTGGCCCATTGTTGTGTGCGCGAGGCCCATCTTCCCCTTGGCCCATTTACTTCCTTATTGTCACACTTTTTTATTTATACTCTTATCCTCTTCTCTCCCACGATGTGGGACTTTATTTGATACCTATATATATATTGAACTTCACAACAATCCCACATGTATCAAATAAAGAATCATTTCATTGGAAGTTACATATATGGATATAATCATTGTATCTAGTGTCTTCAGACTATGAACTAGACCTGAACTAATAACACTTAATACCTTGAGATGTTAGTGAAGCACCTTACTATGAACCAACAAATCTTTATGTGTACTAGAGGTCTACAAGTCAGATCATACCCCCAGCATTTACTGCTATTAACTACGGTTTTAGCGCATTATATACCTTGGCGTGCAGTGCATATCTGAATGCTCTAGAGATTTTACCCGCGATCTCATGGGGCGGCCCCACTCCACATTCGTAGAGGTGATTTCATTTAAGTATACGCAATTAATACACCATCTCATAAGATTATGAAATCATTAAGAGCTTTTGCTCGGCCCTCACCAATATGCATTCTAGCACTTTCTCATACATCATAAGAAAAGGACAAAAGTATTTTAGTGCTAGCGAGAACTAACTAACGACTTGTTCTTACCCATTGAACCTTATTCATGGGATTACCAATCACAAAGAGTTGGGTTGCCATCGTTGTTAATTTCAAGTGGTCTTAGTCCCATTCCTCTCGATGTCTCGGCAATTTGTTTCCTCCCGAGGTTTTGTTAACGGATCGCTAGGTTCACTTTGATTGACCTTACAAATCGATTGAGATCATTCCATTCTTTGCTTGTTGCCTTATAATATTGTGTCTCGGAAGATATGTCTACTTTTACCATTGAAGGTTTTATTTTTAGGCTGTAGCTATCGCCCAGTTGGCTATCACAATTTAATGCCCAGCGATGATGTTGGCTTGTCACCTAATGGAATATTTGACAAAAAATTTTTAATCCATTGACCTCGATGCAGCCAATTCCCAACAAACTTCAGAGTCCCTTGAGGACTTGGTTATAATACTTTGTGTTTGATTTCAAGTGTGACACCACCAAAAATAAAGACATAGCCACTAGTGGATTTTGTCTCCTCCCGAATCTGAGATCCGATTAGCATCCTTTGTATCCTCTAGTACAATGGGGAAATCCACTATATTGTATACCATAATTCATGGTACCTCTCAAGTATCTCAATACTCTTATCAAGGCCTCCCAATGTTCATTGCTTGACAATGAGTATATCTGCTCAATCTACATACGGCCATAAGCTATATACGGCCTAGTATAATTCATTAAATACAGCAGACTCCCAATAATCTGTCATACTTAGATTGAGCAATTGGATCTCCTTTATGCTTTCTCAAATGTATACTAGCATCATAAGGAGTACTTAAAGAACTACATCAAAGCGTTCAAACTTTCTCAAAATTTTCTCAACATAATGTTCTTGAGAAAGTAAGATACCATTCTCATTCCTTATAATATTAATACCTAAAATCACTTTTGCTTTACCTAAGTCTTTCATATCAAAGTTTGAGGCAAGAAAATTCTTTGTTTCAATCATAATATTCATACTAGTACCAAAAATAAGCATATCATCCACATATAAACAAATAATCACACAATCATTATCTACTACTTTTGTGTAAACACATCTTTCTACTTGAACATGATGAAAAACCACCATATCAAAATTAAATCTAGTTTTCATGCCATTGTTTAGGTGCTTGTTTCAAGCCATATAAAGATTTCATTAATTTGCACACTTTGTTTTCTTGCCAGGAGTTACACACCCTTGGGTTGTACCATATAAATTTCTTCTTCTAAATCACCATTTAAAAATGCCGTTTTAACATCCATTTGATGAATATAAAGCTTATGTATTGAAGCTAAAGCAATAAGAATTCTCAGATGCATGACTCTTGTTCTGGAGAAAAAGTATCAAAATAGTCAATATTTTCTTTTTTTGTGTAAAACCTTTGGCAACTTGATCGTCGTGCTTTATATTTGTCTATAGACCATCAGGAAAAATATTTCTTTCTAAACACCCATTTACAACCAATGGTTTCGCTCCTAGAGGTAATTCTACCAAAACCCATGTTTTATTTTTTATCTAAAGAATCTATTTCATCTTGGATTGCTTTTTCCAAAAATTAGCTTGAGAGGAAGAAATAGCTTCACAAAAATTTCGAGGATCATCTTGTACTAAAAATGTATAAAAATCATTTCCAAAGTTTCTTTTCTTTGTCTTTTACTTCTTCTCAAGTTTTCAACCAAAACTTCATTTGAATTTTCTTGAGAAGAAGAAGTAAATTTCAATTTTCTAGGAATATGCTCGACTTTCAAGGAAAAATATTTTTAAAAAATTCTTGCATCTTTTGTTTCAATAATAGTGTTTTTATTCAAAACATCACTTTTCAAAACTAAAAATCAGTGTGACACTTTGTTGAGCAACCAATAAACATACAATCATTGTTTTAGAACCAATTTTCCTTTTCTTAGGAGTGAGGTAATAAAACTTTGAAAATTCCCTTGCACTCTTAAATATTTCAAATTTGGTATAAAACCTTTCCATAACTCATAAGGTGTCTTATTAATTTTCCTATGGGGTATTCTATTTTGTAGAAAACAAGCGAGACAATAAAGCTTCACCCCATAAATTATCAGGTGCACCAGAACTTACAAGCAAAGCATTCATCATTTCTTTTAAAGTTCTATTTTTTCTTTCTGCAACTCCATTTGACTCGGTGAGTATGGAGGAGTTACTTCATGAATTATTCCTTCTTTTTCACAAAATTATTCAATAATAAATATTCTCCTCCTCTATCGGACCTAAGTCGTTTAATTTTCTATTTAGCTTGATTTTCTACTTCTACATATATAGTGAATTTTTCCAAAAACTTCAACCTTATTCCTTAATAAATATACTTTAGTATATCTAGAGAAATCATCAATAAAAGTGACATAGTATCTTTTACCACCTCTAGTCTCTGTTTGTTTTAAATCTCCTAAATCAGTATGAATTAAAAATAATAATTCAGGTTTCCCTTTGGGTAGAAAAATGTGATTTTTTAGTCAATTTTGTTTCTACACAAACCTCACATTGTTTAGTTTCATTAATTTTAATATTAGAAATTAATCCAAGATGTTACAACCTCTTTATATATTTTATTGATATGTCCTAATCCCAGCATGCCACGTATCAAAGGAATCAATCAAATAGCGAGAAGAAGATGCATAATTATTAATATTGTCAACACTTGGTACAAATAGACCTTGATTACAATACCCTTTCCCAATAAGGACATTATTCTTTGTCATTACAATCTTATCAGATTCAAATGACACTTTAACTGACCTTTCCTAATAGAGCCCACGAAATTAAATTTGCTCTGACATGGGCTTTATCTGAGAACATCATTCAAGAGCAAAGACTTCCCAGGATGTAAGTTTCAACACCACTTTGCCTTTTCCTTGAACCTTAATGGTTGAAGTCGACAAGATAAACTTGATCTTCTCCTTCTTCAAAGGAAGAGTACATGTCTTTATTTGCAGATGTGCTGGTAGCTCCTGAGTCACACCACCCATTTTCTCTCATATCGAGAGGCGAGGAGGGCTTGAGAAAGCATTGCAATAATGACTTCATCATTATTATCATCTCCTTTAACAAATTCACATTTGGCCTAGGAGGATTATCCTCTTTTTGAAAGTTTCCTCTAGCCTCTTCCTACATTGTCTTTGCATGATGTCTGGTTTACCACACACAAAACAAGCGCCCTTTTTCTTGAACTTGGGGTTAGAATTCAAGGTTTTATGTCAGATTTCTTATTATGCTTATTCTTGAAGTTAGGATCATACCTTTTGGTTCGTTGTTTCATTTCAGCTGAGATTTGCTTTTGCGGCCATTTCCTTTCCTTTTGCTTTATTTTGGATTGTCTTCGGTTGGTATCTTCAATGATGATGTGAGTGATCAAATGCAGCGAGTGATAATTGTTTACATTTGTGCTTGATTCTTTGTTTATAGTCATTCCATGAATCGGCAATTTTTCAATCGGGAATCGACCTTGAACTCATAAGGCAAATTAATCTTTTCAGCCCGAAGTTCTTCAATGAGTTTGTGATATTCATTAATTTGGGATTTGATGTCTTTATCCTCAATCATCTCCCATCTGTAAAAGTTGCTAATTACAAACTTTTGTTTCCGGCATCTTGATATACTTGAGGATTAAGGATTCCCATATCTTGTTGGCTTCTTTGTAGACCTTTGTAAATATCAAATAGATCATTAGGCGAGTCTAATGAGAGTATGTCTGCAAACCTTGTTAGCATATTTCGAGAATTCATACGGGGCGTTATCGTATCTGGCAAAGAGTTAAACCCGGCTTGATGAGTGCATTGACCACCCGTGCATGTCTAAGGCCGGTATATATTCTTTCTTGCCAGCGTACTGAAATTTTCCCATCAAAGACTTCAATTTTCGATGTATCGGGGGAATGGTCGGGGAAGTGGCATGGCTGCAGACATTGGTAGAAGAAGGTGACATTAGCGGTATCATTGTTGGGTTGATTATGACCATAGCGTCGGACTATCTCTTCAGTTGCAGAAAATGGGTTGAAAGCAACAAATGATTGAGTCGTGTCAATGAAACAACGACACGAAGAGATATTCGCGCACTCCCCAGGATAAAAGCGAATCCTTCTTGCAGGAATTGCAAAGGCGAGCAGACGAGGAAATGAAAAGTAGAAGAACTTCGGTTTTAGGAATCGAGTATGTGACTTCTGATGGTATATCTCTATATATAAACAGGTAAGGCCTCCGGATGCGTCTGTAGGTTCAATATATATAAAAATATATTTTGCAAAAAAAAGGCCCAGTACCGTGTTTATTTCATGCTTGAAATCGTCGATTTTGTGCGTTTCCATAGTGCCGTTGTTGTGTCTTGTGAGCAATCTTCATGGCCCATTTACTTCCTTATTGTCACAATTTATTATTTATACTCTTATCCCTCTTCTCTCCCAAGCGATGTGGGACTTTATTTGATACACTATATATATATTGAACTTCACAACAATAATAACTAAGAATACTCACATTTCATTGCATATACGACTTTATTAATATATATGTAAACTGTATGTAATTAGGTATGGCAACCGCCCAAGTGTTTGTGTTAGGACACGTTTGAAGATTTTATTAAATGAGTCAAAAGAAAAACTGCATTATTAAGGATTAATTGCTTAATTCTACCATAGCCTATAGGCATTGTTCAATATATACATATAGTGGACCAGTGGCTAGCTAGCTAGCTAGCTCTAGCTATTATATAGTTTTTGTACATAACTAATCATTTTTCTTTCTTTTAATTACCTTCTTCTTCTGCCCCATATATGTTCATGTGTGTGTGTTATTTTCATTGATTTCTAACCATAGTTACATGAAAACGTAGAAGATGCTCATTCCTGAAGCTAAGTCTAGTTACATCATATATATATATATATATATATATGACTAGAATCTTGTACATATATAAAGTGAAACAAGAATGACAAAAATGAGACAAAAAATTGGATAAGGTATTTGGTAGTTTGTAGAAAATGAAAGCAACATAATGACTTATTTTATTATAATTTCTTCTTTAACAATAGATGGATGATGGATTAATTGGAGGCCAAGATCCATGAAAAATACCCTTTTTTTTTGTGCTTCTATTTTTATTCTTTTCCATTTTATTGGCTACCTATGGAATCTCACTTTTCTAATTAACATATCACCAACTATATATTTATGGCATAGCTAGTTTTGAGATTTCTATATATATATATATATATATATATATATATAAAGAAGTAAATTAAAGTAACAATAATTTATAAATTAATATATATTGAAGAAAAAGGTTTTGAGTCCATCAAGTTTGAATTACTATCATTACAGATGAAATGTTGGGGTGTGATGATGGGGAGGCCATGGAGCATATATGCTATGTCAGAACTCAGATGTGACACTAATGTCAAGCCAACAATAATTGTTGGCTCATCGATCTGCATAATTGCATTGAACGAAATGACCAACTTTTCTATACTAATTAGTACAGATATACTTAACCAATATGTAAAATATCTGTCTGCTTTAGTGTGGTACTCTCAAAGATCCAAAACATAATTAATTAAATTAAGGTGGAGAAAATATGTTTATATTATCTTTGAAAAGTTACATGCCTATAACTAATTAATTTATCAATTTTACAAATATTAATCTGTTTAAAAGTTCAATTTATTATTACTTTTTATAATTTCCTATCTTTTGCTTAATAATGCTACTGTTGAGCAACCAAATTTGATCTAGCAAAATAAATTAATTATTCACAAATTAATAAATTAAAGATGTAAATTTTTATTAAAATAAATATTTACATTTAATACTTGTAATATCTATATTTAATATTAAATCTTGCTAATCAGTATATTGGTTAAGTATTAAATATAGTTAAGGAATATGAATTAAATGACTTGTATTAAATGTGATTCTTTTTTTTTTTTAAGAAAAAAATATCCTCTTTTTAATAGAATAAAATCTTTTTTCTTGTTTCACTGTAGGAATGTATCATTTTTTCTTATTAAATGAATAATTATTATTTTTTATTAAATGAACATTTGTCATTTTCACTTTTAATAATGTCTTTATAATATTAGCTATTTTAATAAAATAAAAAATTTAATATATATATATAAAATATAAAAAATAAACTATTAATTTATATTAGAAGTTACGTATTTTTGTCTTTAAAATAAATTTTTAAAAAATTAAACTATAAATTTATAAATTATAAAATAAATGTTAAGAAAATAAGAAGAGAGTATTTTTGTCTTTTAAAAAAAAAAAAGAACAGCATTTAATTCAAGTTATTTTTTTTGATAAAAAAAAAAGTTTCCTTTTATTCAGGATATTTTATTTATCTTATTTTATTATTTTTTTATATTATTTAACTGCATTTAATATTGTCTTAATCAAGATCTTTAAGATACTAGTTAACAGTAAACTTTAATATTTAATAATATTTTAAATAAAATTAATTTTTACAAAAAATACTTATAAAAATCTCTTCTTTAAAAAGAAAAGTAAAATTAATGGATCAAAACTGTACTCTTCAGTGCTCATGAATGCATATTAAGACGGGTCCTTCTGCATTCGACTTTTGAGGAATAGAACGGCCATATAGCTTCAGATTCTCATAAAACGCTGCAATTAATTAATGGCTATCCACTTGTAAGAATCCACCATCATGTTTAATTAAGTGCTTTTATTTGTTCTCACCTTTTTCAAAGCCCAAGTTAATTGTAATAACGGAGAGATTACATGAAATACAAGATATTTTATTTCTTTTAAATAAAATGTTAATCTTGAATATTATGTTTTAAAAAATTTCATTACAAAACTCAATCAATTTTGATTAATTTAAATTAAATTAGTTAAAATTTAATAAAATTTTAAATATAAATTATTAAAAAATAAAAAAATAAAAAATAAATAAAAATATTGATAAAAATTAATATTTTAATAGTAACAAATAAAAATATCTTTATTATCTTTTAATTATTCTTACAATAATTTTCATTAGTCAATAAGTATCTTTAATTCACAAATTAATATACACACCAAACATATTTTTAAAAAATTATATGTTTATATGTATATATATATATTAGACATTTCGCATGCAGAAAAATATATATTATTTGTTAATTTTTGAGTATAATATAAATTAATAATTATTAAATTTTAAAATAATAAAATTTAATTCTTAATTATTTTGTTCTAACTTTTTGCTATTGCATTTGGTATAGTATAATATTGACCATATTATCGTATATACAATATAGTATCTTGGATAAGAGAGTTTGATGATAGTATTTATTATAGTATTATGTGATAATAGAGTGACATATGAAATAAAAATTTTATTATTATATCACACCAAAAAATTATTTTTTTGACACTAAAAATATTATAAATAATATGAATAAGTATTTTTTTTAACTTACCAATTTTACTCATTTTGTTTTATTTTTTTCTACCATAAACTAATAATATCACCTCTTTTTCTTTTCCGTTCATTCTTCTTGCAAAATATATATATATATATATATATATATATACTATACATACTACTACAACTCTATTTTTCCACAAAATTTATAATCTGACTAAAAATGGGCAAAGAAACATATAATAATAAGATGGTAAAAGCAAAGAGATTAACAAGGAGTTAAAGAGGCTTAGAAAACGCTTACATTGGAAACATTTTTGGCAATGGGCTTTCTTGAAAAACTGTTCATGTAATCCTCCATTAGAGGTGGCAAATTACAAAAAAAAAATTATAGGAACAAACTATAATAAATAAATCTATAGGAACAATTAAATTACTGCTGATTTAAATTTATAAGAGTAAATTTAAAAATTATAAAATCAAATAATATTAATTAGTAAGATATCATAAGACATGACCAATTGAAATATATATATATATATATATATATATATATTAAACATAAGTATTGAACACTATGGTATCTTATATCATGATATTTTATACCATAGTATATGTAAGATATCATAGCATCAAAAATTATATTACAATATACCAAACACTCCTAATTATTTTAACTTTTCTTTCTATCTCCTTCACCATATATTTTATTTTATGTTATATAATAAATAATTTTTTTAAAACTAATGATGGAAAGAATCCAAAACTATAATTATATATATATATATACACATGCACTAGAAGGATTGGAGAAGGCTTAAAAAGCATTAATTGGATGATGCTGAAAATATATACATAAATATTATGCATGATTTTTGTTTGTCCTTGAAATGAAGCAACTTTGTGTGAGGTAAACCCCACGGGGATGAAACGTATGTTTCATCAAGCCCTCTCTGAAAACTATTTGAC
This sequence comes from Senna siamea, assembly GCA_031216115.1. Classification (NCBI taxonomy): domain Eukaryota; kingdom Viridiplantae; phylum Streptophyta; class Magnoliopsida; order Fabales; family Fabaceae; genus Senna; species Senna siamea. Next base: position 21,921,695 of record CM062356.1, read on the forward strand.
GAAGAATGATAAGGGTGGGGGAGAGAGAGAGAGAGAGAGAGAGAGCATGCATGAGCGTGAGAAGTGAGAAGTTAATTAGAGACAAAAGTACATAACGATATATAATGGTGGTGGTAGCGTGGTTGGTGGTGAGTCCTAGATAAGGACAATATGGCAGAGAAAGAGAAATGGAGATGATGGAGAAGAGAGAGCCTTAGCGTCTTAGCCCATCAGTATCACCAGCCTTCTCCATGAAAGCCACCAATCAGCAGGCTCGTGATCCAACATATACCATTCAATGCCAATACCTCCTCTCTCTCGTATTCTTAATATTTGTATGTATATACGTGCATTTGTAATTTTCTACCTCTCTCTATAAACTGTTAACTTTCTTTCTCTGCACCAATTTATTTATTATTCATATTCATGCCAATGACATTTGCATTCACACTCACCCTTTTCATTACTACTTATTCACTCTACCCTTTCTTTCTATCAAAAAGGCTACTGCTTCAATTAATTATTGCTTAGGGCTTTGGTTTAAGTTTTTGTCTCAAATTACACCTATTATCAAATTTTTTTCAAAAATTATACTTAATATATAGAGTAAATTATATTTTTCTCTTTTAAAGATTAAAAAACTTATAACTTTATTTATTTTGACAAATCTATTCTTATATTTATTATTTATATAATTAAATATATGTTTGACTAATATAAAAATATTTTTATTTAAAATAAAATAAATTTATTATTTTTAACCCAAAATAATAATAAGAAAATGTTATAATTTTTAAAAATAAAAAACTTATAATATTTTTAGAAAATTAATAATGTCATTAAGGATATTTTAGTTGAAATAGATAAAATTATAAATTTTTTAATCTTTCAAAGGAAGAAAGTATAAGTTAGAAGTGTAATTTACTCTAATATATATATATATATATATATATATATCTTTAAAATTTGATATGATATTACGCAGTTTTTTAATTTATTTTTTGTTAATAAAATTAAGATTTACATAACATGTATTCGGTTTAAATTAATAAAATTACTTAATCATTTTTACTATAATATATTAAGAATCTCATATTAAAGTTTAATATAAATTCAACTGTATTTATTTTTATATTAAAAACTAAACGTATAATCTTAATCTGTACAAAAAAATTATTTTTAATGACAAATAAATTAATTGAAACGTGAGTATAATTTTCTAGTTTTAAAAAAGGTAAGAATAATTTAGTTAAACCTCAAGGCCCAAGGAAGTTAATGTAATTCACTCTAATTTTTTTTTTTTCTAAAATTGATGAAAAGTTTCAGACTTCCTCGTAGTGAGAAAATGCGTTCTTAAACAATTTACTTTACAATAATTACTATATTTGTTCTATTAACTAGATTTGATTCTTTATTTTGAAAATTTCTAGCTATAAATAAATATAAAATAAATTTAGAGAAAAACTCTATTTAATACTTGATAGATATAATAATTTTTAATTTAATCTTCAATAGATCATTTTTATCAATTTAATTTTTCAAAGATAAAAATATTTTTAATATTATTATTTTACCTAAACTTTATTCATAATCTCTCACTTAAAGAAATGTTAAAGTATAATTTATTTGATAATATAATTATTTCACATATTACATATAAATCTATATAAGATAAAATATTTAGATAAATTAAAATTATCTAATTACATACATGAATTTTTTGACTAACTGTATATATGATAATAATTTGAGAATTAGAATTGATTTAAATATTAAAAATATTTTTGACTAATTGTATAAATAAACTTTTTTAATATGATATAAATTATTTAATACCTATAACTTCTATATTAAAAAAAAATTTAATTAACATTTCATTCAGTGACAAGTTAAAATACGAATAAAGTTTAAATAAAAAATAATATTGATAATATTTTTATTTTTAAAAAATTAAATTAACTAAAATAATTTATAAAAAATTAAATAAAAATTTATCATAATTAAATACAAATTTATCATAATTTTTAAAAACCAAAATAAATTTTTACTCCTAGATTCATTTAAAAAATCTGTCATTTTTGTTACCACAGTCTCTAGAAAATCTAAAAGAAAAGTCCAAGTGGGGCAGAGCCAAAATTGAATAAAAAGAATCCTTGGTGTCTACGATATGTTCAAATAAAGCACATGGTGCTCAGCATATTGCATTCTTACGGATAATAAATTGATTGCGCATGCTGTCCCACTATTACTATCCATACGTACAATTGGGATCAAAAGTGTTTTGCTTTTTTATTGCCATACCTCATTGGTGGAAACTTGTAGTCACAAGGAATACATATATATCACAATTCACAAAGTGCCTATCTTGATCCTCGAGGCAAGATTGACTTTAACTTTCACTTCACCCTACCTAGCGTATCCACTTATATTCATTACGACCAAATTATACAGCACCTTCTATATATTGTCAATTTTGTCCAAAACGGAAAAAAAAGGAAAAACGCCTTTAATTGACGCTACTTCTAAACGTTAGTGAGATTTAGTAGGTTGGAATTCAATTGAGGTTACCTCAGCGTGCAGTTAATTATATGAACACCTTGAAGTAATAATTAGTCAATTTTATAATTTCAATACAGGGTAAAAATTAAATTAAAAAAATTTAAGTATAACTTTTATATTTTTATTATCTAATTCTTTAATTACAAATTAACATGTGAATAATTTATTTTTTTTATAACTGATTTTTTTAAAAAATTCATATCATTTATTTCTATTTAAAAATTTTATAACAAAAGTATCAAAAAATATAGTCGTTAAATTAAACAGCATTATTGACTTCTATTATTGGGAAAAAGATGAATATATATACCACAAGGAAAGTTTGACATCAAAAGTTTAACGTGGCAGAAATTACATTAAAAAAGCAAAGAATTACGAGTAATAACTAAGAAGAAACTAGAGCTATAAAAAAGAACCGAGATGGTTAATTTATGATTAGTGATGAAATACAATATATATATAGCACCACTGTAACAGTTGAAACCCTAACTGATATTAATTGCTTTTTGTTTCCTCTTTAGTTTTATGGTTTCTGAAGCTCCGAATCATCCCAATGGTAGGTCCAGCTGGTGATTATGACATTGCAAGTTGAGCAATTAAAAGAGGGTGTCGTCGTTATCAAGAATCTCAACCATGAAAATGTTTCACTATGCTTTATCTGTTTGTGGGGAAACTAAACTTTTCCATCATTAATTCTTTTTCTTTCTTTTCCTTTTTTTTTTCTTTCTTTTGCTCTAATTAATTAAATGATTTAAACACCGGCCCTGCAAGTAGAAGTTAAAAGACCTAAACATGCTGCTTATATATGGTTACGTGTCAATTGGGATTTGTCTGATTGTTATATGACATTTTCTTAAACACCCTTCATAGCATGCTTGGTGTGTCAATTTTGGTCTCCCTCAAAGATATTTTTGTTTCTTTTGTGTCCCCATATCTTGTTTATGTCACTGTATTTTTGACAATGAACTTTTAATTTGATTCTATTATTTTTTTATTAAATAGTTAACTAGTATAAATATATATATATATAGATTGTAGTTATTAATTATTGTTGTAAGTGTGGTTGTAACTATACCACTTCATTATATAAGCAATGCTCAGAGAATCAATATCATAATCACACTCATTTTCCTTCTAGTTCCTTCTATTTCTTGTCTCAACAGACATTCAAACCTACACTAGTCTTCTTCTCTTTTGGTCCAAATATGATAATAATTATTTCATAACGGATCAATTGAAACTCAATTATGTGGTCAAGTTATTGAGTTGAATGCAATTATATAAATAAAAAGAATTGTACTCTAACTAATACTTATACTTTTTGACTGATCGACTTTTAATATAGATCAATCAAAAGAAATATGTGTTGAAATTATGTGATAAGTCAAAATGATGCCTAGTTCCTATCTTCTCTATCACTATTTGTCGACAGTGAGAAGAGGACATTAAATCTAACTGAATCCAATAATTCAATGGGAATTAAAGGCTGAAGGACCACGAAGAAGTTGGGCTATATATAATTAATTAATAGTTATGGAGAAAGGAATTAAGATTAATTATATCATTTTCTTTCAATGCTTCTCTTACTCTTCACCCGCTGTCTCTGGACTACATGTAGTTGAGAATAAAGGATGAGTTAAAATATATTTTTCTAATGATTTTTTTAAATATGTATATAGTTGAATTATCTGGCAAAATTTTTATAATTGGATTCCTATGTTTGATTAATTCGGTGATAATTAAGCCAAAATAATTAGCTTCCAATCTTTTTATAATAAGAATATGTCATCATTATTATTATATTTATTTGCAGAACTCCAATATATATGTTCTATAGCAAATTAAAGATGAGAGAGATATAGCTTATTTATACGTACGCATGGTGTGTATATATATAGTAGATATAGTTGGGAATATTAAAATAAAAAAAATATTTTGAAAGAAAGCAATTTGATATTGCCAATGTTGAGGTTGATTTCTGTCCCTTGAATAGTATAGTAAGACTCCTTCATTATCAAGCTCTTTTGGATTTATATATATATATAGCTTGAGTTAAACAATATATATTCTTTTTCAGGACAATAAAATATAAAATAATATGGAAGTCCCAAAATATGTGTATGCAAAAAGATTGGGCTAAAATGTTGAAGGCCCAAGTAGGTACCCTTGTGCTGGAATTTGGAAACATGGAATCATAAAAATTTCCAAACCCAGTCTACTCTCACTCCGTACTGTTTTGACCGAAAAGGAAAAGAAAATGACTATTTTTTTATATTTTTATTATTAATTTTTTAATTAAAATAAAATATATCATTTTTTAAAATAAACTAAGTATAAAGAAGATAAATTGTATAAATAATATATATTAATTTGTAATTAAAAATTTTAATAACAAAAATTTAAAAATTGTATTTAATTTTTTTTTTTAAAGAAAATCATTCCATGTGACTGTAAAGAAAAGGGAAAATAGTCCATCTTATCGAGTTACTGACAGTAACTTATATTTTTTCTAAAACAGTAACTTACTGTTTCGTAAATTGTAGTAGTTATGGTACTCGGAAAAAACTCGAACTTAATTTTAAAAATGTTTTCAATAAAAATAAATCATTAATTTTGTATTTATTTAATTTTTTACGAAATTAGAATTTGAATCCTATCTAAAATATGTACTTGTATTTAAAGTTCAAAAATCTTAAATAAATTTATTTTTAATAAAAAATACACGTAAAAAATAAAAAAATAATTTTGTATCTAAGCAAATAGATTATTTCTCAATTTAGCTGGCTTTCTCCATTCAATTCTTAAATCAACAATTTCTTTTTTAGATTTTACTCATCATTTTAATAATGTACATATGCAATTTATTTTACGTGATGAGTATGATGACTAGAAAAAAAGAGTAATACATTTATTTTCCGTACATAATAAAATTATAATTTTATTTTAAACCTAACAGTTAAATTAATATTAAAATTTAATATAAAAATAAATATAATTAAATAATGTATTATTTTAAAATAAACATATCTTATATAAAATATTAATTTTATTAATAAAAAATAAATTAAAAAATTATATAATATTATATCAAATCTCAAGAATATTACAAATAACTTTGAAACTAAATAGAAGATAAATATAATTTAAATTATCCAATGACACAAAAACTTAAAGTTTGATTTAGAAAAAGAAACAACTAAAAAGAGTAAAAAGGGAATATTAAAATTGAGGATGCCACACATTGGGCGCCTGAAAATTTCAGGTGAGAGCATTGGCACTGTCTGAAGAATCAAACTCGTCAAATTGCTCCCTCCTTCTCTCTCTCTCTCTCTCTCTCTTAATTAATTCAAATTTCTGCAACTTCATCAGAAGCTGTTCTTCAATGGCGTCCATTCGTTATAAGAGAAACGAAGAGAACGTGGCACCCATTGTTGCTGCAAATGCTGCATCATCATTCAAGAATAGCAAGAGCAGTAAAGGAAGGTTGAGAAGAAAGCCTCTTGCTGATATCACCAACCTCTTTCACCACTTTCATCCATCCATTTCTGCACAACACATTAATTAAATCAAGTGATCATTAATCTCTTGTTACTGATTTTAATTAAGACGATATTTTTATTTTAGTCCAAATTTTAGAGAGTTTCTTTAAAATATATAATTTGAATTTGAAATCTTTTGATACGGTATTTACATCCCTTGTTACAAATGACACCGAGTAAAATTATCTTGCTAAATTGTAAATTTTTACTTATTTTAAAATTATTATATTTAAACCAAAGCTTTTGAAAAAAGTGTTATAAAAATATAATTTGTACTGAACAAAATTATTTAGTAATGGATTTGCATTTTAGTAATGCCTCAATTGAGTTAATTCCATAATGCAATTAGGAGAATGGGAAAATTGTAGGATCCGCGGAAATTCAATTAATTTCGCTAGAGAATAATTTTGTATTTTAAAAAATTAGACAAAATGAAAAAAGCGCTAAGCCCAAATGTTTTGGCTCCTTCCACTCCCAAAATGTTTAGTTTAGAATTTGGAAAATACTAATACCAATAAGTATCCTTCGTTGACTATAAGCCCCGCCCCCGCCAAATATTTTTACCTTTTACTACCTCAACTTTTTGTTTATTTCCTTTTTTACCCCCCAGTAGTATTAGACTATTAGTATATCATTTTAAAACTTGAAAATCTCCCTCTCTCTTCTCCATCTCCCACCATCACAATTCACAAGCGAAGCGCCTCTCTCACCATTTTCAATTTCTTTTGATATTTCGGTCCCTCCCTTCTCCCTCCCCTATTGTTTTCAAATCTCCCAAACAACGATGCACATATGTATATATATCTCCCTCTACCCTTCTTCTTCATTCCTGTGCTTCTCTTTCTCTCTTCCTTCACTTCTTCAAGGAAGCTCTCATCGATGGAGCTCCCTGCCACTTTGGATCAGAGTAACAAGGAGAACACCCCGCCAGTGCCTATGAAGGACAAGAAGAACCTCATACCTCCCATTGCTTCATCTTTCAAGAAGACCTCTAGAAGAAAGCTCAAGAGGATCCCTCTCGCAGATATCACCAATCTCTTCGTCCACTCGCATCTGCCAAATGGCGTCTCTGCGACTGCCATGCCTTCGTCTCAATCGGTTTTGCTACAGTCGAATTCTCGGAGGAGAAGAACAATGGCGGTTCCCGATTCGACGCATCGGATTTGCTCCTCGAAATCGCTGAGAATGGGATTCAGATAGATTCGATGAAATTTATGGATACAATGTTGATGAGATTTCAAGATTTCATGATTCGTTGGGACTTCTTGATGAACGATAACTTGAGATCAATCTGCTTTCAGTGTGCTCTCATCAGAGTTTGGTCTCGTGTCAGGGGTTTATTATTGTATTAATTAAATGGAAATAAAGACAAAGGTGCATGTTATATTAATACAAAAATTGATTGGGGATCATATTCATTCAGTTGCTATTGCTCAATCATGATTTCCTTAATTTTACTTTCAAATTAATAGTTCAAATAAAATTTTAAGAGCATTTTTTACACCTTTTTCCTCTTATAAGGTCATTCTTGGATAGATCATTTTTAGAATTTATCTTTTTTATATGATTAATATAATTTTATTATATAAAGAGAAAAATAAATATAAAATTATTTAAGTGATAAATTTTATCTCTATAATATAATGGTATATTCATGAGTATACAATATATGTATACTTTGTATTTTATTATATCTAGATTTTGTGTATTGTACTAATTCAATCATTCATTGAAATGTGAGATCCAAAAAAATTGGTACCGAAAGTAAAAAAAATAATAGAAAAATGAATTTTTGTATGATAGAAGTTTCCTTCTCTAATTTCTATATTGTTATTTTCTTTTATTCATAAATTAGTGATTATTCATGTGAGATTGAATACTTTCTTTTCCTTCTCTAATTCAATCGTTTTTCTTGTTTGCTAGGATTTGCTTCTTTTTCTATGGCAGTAAGGTTCAAAACCACATTTGTTTTGTTTTATCTCTTAAAAATGTTTTTTAAGATAAGACGTTTTATTTTGTAAATATTTAAATTTAAACTTAAGAGATTTGCAATAAGACTCTAATAATAAAGAAAATTTAATACATAGAGAGAATTGATATGTGTTATCTTTTTTCGAATATATATATATTATTTGAATTTGTATAATTATTTTTTGTAAAGCTTGGGATCTAATTTTTTTTTTTTTTGCTTTAATCTTTTGTTAATGACTTAATGCATTGAGTTGTGCAACTTTCTCAATTCTCATATATATTCTTACACTTTGTAATTAAAAATAAATTTATTTTAATCTATCATTCTATTGTATTTATTGTCTTATAATAATATATGAGTTTTGCAGGCGGTGAGTTCAATATTTAAAGTTTTAAACATTCAAAATTTGAGGGGAGAGCCGAAAGCAAAAATTTGACCGGTTTGGCTACTTCCACTCCCCCGCCCAATCAGAAACCAAATAATTCACGCAACGTTGACACTTGAAACGAAACCACCGGACTCTTTTTTTTTTTTTTTTTTCATTCTTTTAACTTTACTTTTTTAAACGTTCAAATCAGATCAGAAACGTGGCGCTAAGTTAAAATTTAGTCCTCCCTCTTGCATTTAGATTCTTTAAGGTTGAAGAGAGAGGTGAAATTTATAAAATAATAGGTAAATAAAAAATAAAAAATTTATTTAATAATAATTTTTTAAATTTTTTTTATTTTTAAAAATAAATAAATAATTAATTAATTATTTGAATAACTATTTTTAATAAAAAATAAAAACATAAAATAGATGTTTTAAGAATAGAAAATATAAAATAATTAAAAAATATTTTAAACTCTAATTTTTTAAAATTAAAATAAATGAATAAAATATTTTTATTAATAATATGTATATAGATGCATAAAAATAATATTAATATGAATTCTTAGAATTAATTTTATAAAATAATTTTAAAAAATAAAATAACTATCAAACAAATCTTTAAAATCTAATCTATTAAAGGTAAACCTTTTATTTATTTGTTTCGTAATATTTGTTTTAATTTCTTTTGCATATTAAAAACTTAATTATGAAAAATACTTTAAAAAGATCATTTTTTCCTCCCTCTTTGTCTTTGCCCACTTCCCCACAATATTTTAGGATTCAGTAAACTGCATTTACTTTATTTAAAATTTTACTAAATTACACTTATTTTTATTTTTATTTATTATTATTAATAAAAAATAACTTTTTAAGCAAAATAAGAATATAAGATTATAATCTTAATTTTGAATAAATTTAATTAAAATTCAACATAAAATTTTAATATAATATTAAAAACAAAAATATGATTTTATTGTTTTAAAATAAATAATAATAAAAAATTGTGTAACAATATATTAAATTTTCAAGATATCAAATATAATTTTTAAAAATAAAAAATAAAAAATATAATTTCACCAACTGTTCATTTTGATAAAGATAAATTTTTGGGCTGTAATGTTTTGGGCTTGAGCCCGATATTATGGGTCAAAGTGAGATACACGCAAAAAACGAAAAGGTTAGGTGTGGATCTGGAGGATCAGCGTAGAGAATTGCAAATTGGATGATCTTCAGATATATTACAAAAAAAAAAAAATTATTTAATATTATTCACACAATAACCATTTTTGACTTAGATTCATTTAAAATGTCTCTCTCTGTAACATAATGGCTGCCACAACAAATTTTACCATTCTTGATGGTGAGCAAAGAGAGGTACTAAAAGTCCTCTATATATATATATATATATATATAATCTTCTTGATTAATTCAATTTATATATCAAAGAGTTATTGTTATGCCTTTTAATTTTTCTGTCATTTATAAATCTAATTCATGTATATAAGCATCAAAATATTGAAGCATGTATTAATTTTAAGACCTTTTTAGGACTTTTTTATTCAAAGTCATTTTGAAAATTTATTTATTTTAACAAACCATTCACACAAAACTTATTTCTATCAATATCTCTTTTTTGTTATTTTCTGCATATAATTCGTATGCATTTCAAACAAATTACACATTGTAATCTGTCTAAAGTATAAAAGAATTACATTTAATTTTTTTTTTTGGGCTAATCCATCTCTATACGTAAAAAATTTGCTTTAAATTTTTTTTAAAATAAACTGTCGTCTGTCATCTGACAAGCGATAAATATAATTCATTACAATAAGTGATAAATTAACTCCTTTACATGTAGTGACCTTCAAATCACCACCTAAATTTTATCTTATTCTAATTGACCCGCAAAAATGTTGCCTTATCCATCCATTTACCTTTAAATTGGTAGCCAATATCATGCATTTCATTCCCACATTGAAAATTATTCCTCCAAGTTTCCTTCTTCAGTCTCAAAATTTTGTGAGCTTCATCCGACAAGTTTCATCCCACCAACTTGAGTTATCTCACACTTCAGATTATTTCAGTTCTAAAAAGCTTCTATTTGGCCCCTCTATACAAATTAGTAGTTATTTTCTTCAAGTTTCTTTTATTGTACTTTTATTTATATTTCCTCTAAAAATGTAGGACTTATGATTTGTTTAAAATTTGTCTTCATGCTATATAATTTATTTACAGTGCACTATAAAATTTTCATGATATTATTTTTTTTTACATGCAAGAAAAAAAAAGGCAAACTATAACATGTGCACTGTAAAATTTATTTTAGGCATGATAATCAAGTTTTACAATTTATTTATTGTGGAATAATGATAAAATATGTTATAGTTTAGTTTTGAAAATGTTACTACTTAGTAAATTGTATTAGAGTTAAAATTTCAAAAATATTAGAATGTGTACTTATTTTTAGCTTGCATTATGTAATTTTAAATATTTAATTAAATTTATATTTTTTGTTATGACCAAATAAATTATATGTAGTTTGAAATGTATAACTAATTAGGTGGCTCATATGATTATTTTTTTTAAAAAAAATTAGGTCATCAAATTACTTCAAATAAAATGAAAGTTTGATCTTAACTTATATTTAATAAGATTTTAATAATTTTAATTGTTAAATAATATCTATAAATTAGTTCTAATAATTATAAGTCCATATATTCATGTAAGAAATTTGATGCTAACTTTCATAATTTAAATATAATTTTTTATAATTTATGTTGGTTAATATATGTAGTTTAAAAATTTTAATTTTTAAGTATTTTAATTTTTTTAGTTTAAAAATTTTAATTAAGAAATTTTGTTTAAAAATTAGTTCTAATAATTTCATATCCATATATTCATTTAAGAAAGTTGATCCCAAATTTCATAATTGAAATTGAAATTTTTATAATTTACGTTGATCCACATTTTTAATATATTTAGTTTAAAAGTTTTAATTTTTAGGTAATTTAATTTTTTTTAGTTTTAAATATCTAATTAAGAAATTTTTTTTAAAATGTAAGACTCTAGTATAAGTTAGTTTTGAATATGTTTTTCTTTATAGGAAATTTGATGTAATCTTAAATATTTAATTAATTTTATAAGTTATATACTTATTTAATACAATTTGGTTGAAAAATTTATTGCAGGGATCAAAATGAATAGAAAAATATTTGTGTATATATTATTATGATGGAGAAATTAAAAATGACCATAAAGACATCATATTTGAATGTAGTAGGCCTACAGGTTGCGAATTTAAAAAAAATTACACTAGATGGGCTAAAGACCTTGATTTATGAAAAATTAAGGCATTATCCAAACCAAACTATGTCTGAGATGATATAGAAGGTACCACTAACACTTGGTTCACTAAAGTATGGGTAATATTATTTGGGAGATGATTCAGATGTAGAGTTAAAGTATTTAAAGTATATTTCTCAACTTACATTTATTGAATTATATGTGGAGGTATCATTATATGAGACTAAGATGAATATAGAGATTCAATCATCATTTGACATTTGAGAACAATTGCCAACCCCTCTGATTGTCTCAGAAGGGCTAACCCTTATTATTCACTTATTATTTGTGTCCAGTTTATCACATTCACCATTTAGATATTCACACCCTCCACTTGTCTCACTAGAATCCATCATGGATAGATGTCGTTCCTTGAGAGAAAATGTTGATGATTGATAGATGAAGAGTAATATAAGGCTAGTGTTCCTATTGGTAGTGTCAATGAGAAAAAAAAAATAATGATAGAGAGGATCCGATTGAGGAATCAGCTGCTCATCCAATTAGACAATATATTGAGTATGTAGTTTTTTTTTATTCTCAAGTTAATTTTGAGGCAACCAACTGTCCTAATTTTTATGGAGATGGTCTGCTTGCTCCCAATAGTGATATTGATGAGTTATCAGAGGGACGAAATTCCTAACTAATGTTGCACTTTCGTATAGCAGTGAAACTTTATGTTGTAAAAAAATACCAAATATTTGTAGTCATCAATTTGGGTACAACGTATGAAGACTAGCGATGTTCTAATTTTGGAAATGGTTGTGGATGATAACTAAGGGCATGTAAGAAAGTCAATTCCATCCACTGGGAGATAAAAAATACCCAAGCCCACACACTTGCTTCAGTCAAACATTGTCATAAGTTATTGAAAGAATTGTGGACAAATTTGGTTAGCAAGCACAAGGTCATTTCTAAAACTTTTGGCAATTGGAAGAACTCTTACACCATGTTACCATGGTAGATGGCTGCTATACAATACTTTTTACCTGGCTCAATTGTGAAATGGTGTTATAAATCACATCCACATTGGGTGCCATTGGATCCTCGAGTGAGGGTCTTTCAACGAGTGTTTTGGGACTACAAGCCATGCATTGATGCATTTCCACATTTGAAACCCTTGGTCCAAGTAGATGAGACCTTTTTGTATGGCAAGGATAAGGGAACCTTATTAATTGCTTCCTCACAAGATGGTAATTTGAAGATTGTGCCACTTGCATTTGCTATCATCAAGGGATAAAAATAGGCATGGTGTCTTATGAATCTTTGAATACAAATCATTAGAGCCTGTGAAAATATTTGCTCGATATTAGACAAACATTCCAACATTCTAGCCTCCTTTAGTGATGAACATATTTACCTATCATGTATATTGCATTTGTTAGGCCTAATATACCTTTTGACTATTATTTGACACATGTCAGGCCTAATTTGTCTATACTTATGACAGATTAAGCTTGATATTTTAAAAAAATATTTGGCCATAATTTGTCTAAAGTACCTAGACGAATTAGGTCAGATAATTTTAAAAAATATAAGTTTGTAATATGTCTGAAATGTAAACGGATTATATGCAGAAAATGATAAAAAAGAGTTATCTATAGAAATAAGTTTTGTGAGAATGATTTGTTGAAAAAAATGAATTTTTAAAATGATTTTGAGTAAAAAAGCCCCTTTTTATGTACACTATTGGCTTCCGATAGACTGTGTGACCTCCACTATCCAATCTCATTGAAGAAGACGAGGAATGTGGTTGACGATGGCTCTTGTTAGGTATGGTAAGAGTACAAACCATATATATATATATATATATATATATATATATAAGAGTCAGCATGAAAGGGAATTACGTTGACGGGACATAACATAGAAAACGTCTTTAAAGAGTCAAGATTAATTAAGGTTTAAGCGCATGCCACTCCACTATATTCTTTTGATAATGCTCTTTATTTTTTGTTTTCATCCAGAACATAAAAAAGTCAGTGTTGTGCAGGAAATTAATTACTCATATTCCAGCTGATTTACACCACAAGTACTGCGCAAATTAATTTATAACTCTGCAAGTTTGACCAAGGAAAAAAACAAGAAAAAGAAAGAGTGAATTGGAAGTGTGTGACGAGGTCTAGAGTGACCTTTGGAAGTTGTATAAGGAAAAAGTTGGAAACTTTATATATATCCTTCCTACACTTTGAAGGGTCTCCTAGTTTATAATAGTACTAAAAGTGGGACAGCTCTATGTTCATATTTATAAAGTTAGATCTTTAGAACCAGACAGCTAGATGACAAATTAAATCTGTGTGACTTTCACTTAGTTTTTATTTCTTGGTATGTAAGGACTCATTCGTGAGAATCTTAGATTGGATATATATAACTCTCACATATATGATAATATTTAGATAAGGTTTGATTTGAATAGTGAAAAGGGGAAAAGAAAAGCATATATAAGGAGGGTGTGAGTATTGGAATGGAACTAGCAGGTGAGTGAGGGGATCATTGTTATATAATACAATGGCCAACTTCTCAAGGCAATTGATTCTGCTAAGCCTTATGTTGTTATGTTTTACTACTGCTACACTGCTAATTGAGCAATCCTTAACCTTAATGGAAGGAGCATTCCTTGTAATAAGGGCAAGCTTTAATGGGAATGAACATCACTGTTCACTCATCATATGTGTTAGGATCAATTACATTGTCTTCAAGTTCTGGGATCCACATCCTCACGTGAATATGTGATGTGAGCTGTTTGTGTATATGCATGCATGCATATATATTTATATCATTATCACTGGTAATGCCTGCAAATCATATGTAATATACACTCTATATTGTGTCCTTTGGTTTTCTTGCTTTGGTTTGTAATAATGTACTAATATAGTAGGGTTGAAGATAATTTATTCTGCTTGCGCTTTTTATCATATATCTCTTTCAAATAATCCCAACAGTTTGTAACTTCTGTGCTGAGAGTTTTAGCTGCTCATATAAATATACTTTCTTTAATTTCTTTATTTCTTTAATACTATGAGGAATCAAACTGAATTAAGGATTTGAGTCCTGTGATCATATCTCTGAAAAACTGTCCACAGCCAAAAGGTTAATTTACTGATCAGAATTACGAAGATGATAATTAAAGAGCAAAGGTGTTATAGGTGTAAAATAATTAGTAATCAAAAGCTCAAAATAACATTACATTTCTATGGTGTAAGACTGTTAAAATAAGATGATTCTAATCATACATCACATGACATCTCATTTCATATACATCACACACACACACACAAAAACACATATATACCCAAAACTAAAATCTGAGTTCTAACTAATCAGAATCATAACATCGTTGAATTTGCAATTCTCTACGCAAATATTCCAAATCTATCTATCTAATTGCTGTAGCTATAACTGTTTATATTAATTTCTCTAAAGACATGCAGCACAAACCTATGTTAATAAAAAAAATGATATTTATTTTAATTAAATGAGGTATTTGGCCTTTAAAATAAATAAGCTATTTTTTAAGTGATTGTGTGATAGTAGACGTAATTTTTCCACCATGACAAAGAAGCAAAAGATATAAGTTCTTCTATGAAGCAAAATTATAATTGTTTTTAAGACAATAATACCATTACAGACAATAATGGGCCTCTCATGGACTGCAGTCTTTTTTCATGGGCCTCAATCATAGGCTACTTCTTCTTAAAATGGGCCTAGAACAACGGGTTGTATAGTATAGATGTAGGTAAAGAGGTGTCCAAATTCTAATCAAATGAATTTGAAGTTTAAACCATTCTAATCAATACTAAAAAAAATTAATTAATTAAATTGATTAATGAAAATTAATTAAATAAAATTTAATCAATTTAAATTAATTGATAATTTTGAATTACATTCAAATCAAACTGATCAACCTGATTAAAAAATAAATTATTAATTTTTTTATATATTATGCATAAATTATAATTAGTATATGGTTAGACTTATTTAAAGTTATCTTGAATTAATATTTAAATTAATAAATATATATTTTTATAGTTGGGATTTAAAAAATATTTAATGTTAAAAATTTTAAATTTTACAAGACTGACCGTGTGATCCAATATAAACCAACTAAATTTAATTTGGTTAAGATAAAAGAAATTAAATGGATTGAATTGTTTTTTAGTGATTTAATAATAGCATTGTTACATAATAAAAAACAAAGGTTAAAATACAATTTCACTTTATACTTCAAAAACTTGCATTCAATTGGTTGAGGTTCAACGTTACCAAGTTAGTACTTAATTTACTATCTATTGATTCATTTTGATCTAAATTTTGCTAATTTATGACATATTAGGCAATTTAATAGCGTTTTATCTCTACAGGAGCTTTGAAATAGTCTAGAAAACTTGGAAAAAGTGCTAGAAATGGGATGTTTTTTAGAGAATGAAAATTGTGTAAATTTGACACAAAAAAAAACACTGGTCACGTGTACGTGCATTTTCCATTGCGTAACGAAATTAAACTATATATATGTAACCTCATGGTTAATGGCATCTTATTTTATTGTAATGCCAAACTTATTTATATATCTAAAAAATTTTGTGGTTAAAATTAAAAAAAAAACCTTTTCAACTATTAATTATATGTAGATAACTCTTTCAACTATATATGAAAATTGACATAAAATTTTTTAAATTTTATAATTTCTAAAAATATCTTGTTAATTTTTTTATTCAAAACCATAATGGAATAATAACATATTAATAAAATCAAATTATATGAAAATATAAAAAATTCTCTTAAAATTTAGGTCTTATTTAAAAAATTTCTTTAAACCTTAATTTTATATAAAAAAAATCTCTTAAATAATTTGATATATCTATTTTTTATTAAGGTTTTGGATGAAAAGTTAATATTTTTTTACACAAATTACAAAATTTAAAACAATTCTAAGTCAATTTTAATAATTAAAGAAGAATTACCTACACACAATCCTATGGTTAAAGAATGTCATGCATATTTTAGTGAAATTTAATTTATTGCAGTGCTGAACCAACTTTCAACCTGAAATTATAGTTCTTTTACCTGAAGATTACCTGTGTATTATCTGCTTGTGAGCTTTTAAGGTGTGTGATTTATTAATCATGGCTCCTCGTTGTGCAAAGAGCATATATGAGTGAGCATGAAGGCAAATGCGGATATACTTAACTATTAAACTGCTTTTGGTAATGACAGTTTCGCTGTCATTATATTGTCTGTAGTATGTTAGTGATGCAAACTTACAGCTTTTTGTGCGTCATACTATACTTTCTCGTCTACCCATACATAGTGACGATAACATAAATATTAATTCCATTGTTGTACCCATCTCTCCTAAGACTAGCATTAGTATTAGTACTGCCTTCGTCGTCATCAATCACTTATATCCATTAAGCTTTTAATTTGACATTATAAGATAAAGTTAAATATGTTGGCGTTGACGACCCTCTACATCAAATTGCAAGTAATCAAAGTCAAAGATACCAAACATATATAAACCAAAAGGCTCAACCTAATATATCTCTATATTATAATAAGTTAAACCCAGAAGTTCCTCTTTTTTCTTTTTCTACTGATTAAATTCAAATAAGTAATGGAAATATTTACTTTGGTGATTTATTCGTTCCTCTTTACTCTTACCCAAAGCACTTACGGACTCTTGATATCCCTGAGCATTTGATCTGGATTCATTGCCAGAGGGATATCATATATATATATATATATATATAGACGTACCAATTTGAAGAGTTTTCAAATTTCAATTAGAAGATGCAGGCACTAAAGAGTGCAGTGAAGATTACAAAAGATTTATGCGCAACTTCATGCCATTCCACTATATATTCTTTTTCACTTCATCACATTTGTCATCTTGATGATGAGTACCTTTACATATCATTCAGAAGACGCCCGTACTGATGCAACGAATTATTAATATATAATGCACAACAAACACAAATAATAGCTGATTGGTTACGTACTTAAGTGTGTGTGTTGCTCTACCTGCATAATCAAATTAAGCCTTGACTTGAATGTATACTATATATATACTCCGGAAGCTATATATCATTACAAATTACAATTAAGTTGTACGAGGGAAGAATAATACAGTGATTATTTACATTTACAACATGTATTGCGCCAATATACAAGTACTCTCTGTAAGGATTTTGGATCCTCTGCTGTAATGTGCTGCTTGGTTTTTTAGCGGCGGTTTTTTCCGTTGCTAAAAAGTATTTTAAAATTATTGCGACGAATATTATTGCTGCTATAACTTTCGTTTAAATAATTAATTTATAGTGACAATAATATTTGTTGCAGAAAATTTAGCAACGGAAAAAACCGCCACTAAAAAGCCAAGCAGCCACCCATCACAGAACGCCAAACAGAGAATCCGGACGCCTCTGTAAGTTTTAACCGACAAAAATGAAAGAAAGAAAGGGTGAACTAGAAAGACTTGGAAGATTGACATATATTGTAATAGAAGATTTATATATATATGATCAAGGTGAGGTATACCGTATAGGAATTTAAAAGAATCGCAGCAAGAAAAGACAAGTTTTTTTAGAGCGGCCTTTGGAAGATGTATAAGGAAAAAGTTGGATAACACAAAGCCTTTGTACACTTTGAAGGGCCTCCTAGTTACACTAGCCTAAGTGGGACACAGCTCAATCTGCATTTATAAATTAAAGTTAGATCCACATGCATGCATTTTCAAACCACTTAACTTGCATATCTTTGGTATGTGAGGATTCATCAGAGTCATGATAAATCTGAGGTGGGACTATATATAAGATCGACTTCATTCTTATATATCACTCTCCTTTAATTTTAGTGTTTGAGTAATTTCACTGGTTAAATTAAACATTACATATAACAAGACCAGTAAGATGTTCTTAATTAATATTGTTGGCGTTATTGAGCTAACATCAATCTCACTTAGGACTCTTGAGCTTAATATTGAGGCAACCGCATGCATAATTTAGAAGTGATCAATATCTAGCCAATTAAAATGTATTTTAATGCTGGTATAAGACAGTAATGAAGAAAGGGAAGTAGAACCAATTAACTATAACTTACATTATACATATTATTAATTAGTGAAAGGTTTGGTCAATTATTAATTAAGGACAAAGGAAAGAGAAACGTAACTTAATTAGAGAAAAACGAATTTGTGTATATTTATGATTATATATGATATTAATATATACATAAGTTTTGATTTAAATAGTATAAAGAGAAGAGGAAGGAACAATATATAAAGAGGGTGTGTGGGATATTCGTTTGGATTCAGGAAGGATCGAGAGTATTAATAACTATGGGAAGCTCAAAGAAGTTAATGCTGCCATGCCTTCTAATTTTGATGTGCCTTACACTGCTACTTGAGGGCTTAGAGAAGAATAACAAGTCAGCCAAACAGGCTTCCCCACAATCACAATCACAAGCACTACTGCATAAAAAATCACAGCAACTTAGGGAAAGCTTTGGGAAAATTAAAGGTCGCAATATTATTCGAATCTCGGACTCCTATGGCTATGATCACTCCTTCAACCGACTAAGTCCTGATGGGCCTGACTCTAGACATCACTGATATCATAACTCATATGTCATGTGTTGTCAACAGTTTATAGTCTTCAAATTCTGGGATCTAGATTTTCACTCAAGTGTCTTTCATACTTTGTATGTCTATGATCTGTTTTTTTTGTGTGTGCGAGTGTTATGTTAATTAACTCGTTTTTGTTAATTATTGCCTTGCTCTAGGCCCAAGGAAGAAGGATGTAATCGATGAGAGGCCCATTATCCCATAAATCGAGCCTAGTGTTTAATAAAGAATCATGATTCACAAATTAAGTCCCATGCTCATGAAACTTTGTGACTACGTACAGAGCTCAAGCTCTCAAAAGTCAGACCATTGCAAATTTAATAATTCTCTCATATAAAATTACTTAATATTTAGATCACTGTCTTTCAACTTAGATTAAACTATTATGATTGATTTGATTTTATGATAAATGGTGAGATGAAATTATGAAAGTAAATACAGTGAAAGATATGAAAATTTGGCAAAAAGTATATTTTATGTTTTTAAACTTTAAATCGATTTTAATTTTGTTTATAAATTTATTTTGAGGTCAATTTTATCCTTAAAATTTTAAATTGCAATTGATTTCATTCCACAACCTAATATTATTTAAATTATTAATAAAAAATAGTGATGTAACATTTGATAATAAATTATAAAGGTATAAACAATATTTTGACAATATTTAAACATTAAATAATATCATATATTATCAAATTATAGTATTTTTAATCTCACTCAATTATTATTTGATGTAAAAATTAAATTTTTTAATAGATACTTCTATGAATATTTTGGATATGACTTAAATGACTTCGTATTTTCTTTCAAATGCAATAGTATTTCATCATTTTTTGCTAATAATTTAAATTAGTTAAGTTATGTGAGACAAAATTAATTGTAATTTAAAATTTTATTAACAAAATTGATAGAAAATAACTTTAAAGATGAAATTAAAAATCGATGTAAAATTTGAAGATATAAAAATATTTTTTTTGAAATTTTTATTAATATTTTTGTTTAAAATTATGATATTAATTAAAGAGATAGAAAATATGCAACTAAATATATATGCATATGGTTGATGAGTCGAGGGTATGCATTACAACAATTTGATAAAGCTGAACCACTTTCGGCATGATATGTTATATATGGTTCTTGTATTACCTGAAAATTTACGTGATCTGGGTAGCTAGCTTAGCACTTTTAAGGTGTGTGATTCATTAAGCATGGCTGTTTGGTTGCAAATAGAAAAAAGAAAAAAAAAGAGTGAGCATGAAGGCAATTAAGTGCGTGATATAACATAATCCAATATCAGGGGCTTGCATTCACTATTAGGACTTGTTAACTATTAAACATTGCTTTTGATAATGGCAGTTTCTCCGTTGTTATAATGTCTCTTGTATGTTAGTGATGCAAACTTACAACTTTTTGCGTCATTCTATATACTTTCTCTGTCCATTCATAATAAAAAATTAAGATTCATTTATTTTTATCATTAAATTTTTTAATTAAGAATTAGTACATATATAATTTATATAATTCATTTTTTTTTATAAGTTTTTTAAAATAAAATTCAGTAGGCATAGATAATGACGATAACATAATATTCCATTAGTATTAGTTCCTTCGTCATCAATCACTTATATCCATTAAGCTTTTATTTTGACATCACTCTCTATATAATATGTAGTGTGACTCACACATGTTGTCGTCTGTAGGTAGTAAATATTCAAATAAGAAAACGTTAAATATGTTGGTGTTGACGACCCTCTACATCAAATTACTAGTAGTGAAAGTCAAAAGTACCAAACATGCACAAACTAAAACTAAAAGTCTCAACCTATAATATATATTTGTATTATAATAAGTCAAACCAAAAACCATAAATTCCTCTTTTGTTTTTTCTTTTTCTAGTGATTAAACTCAATTGAGCTAGCATTTCTGGGTTCATTCATTCATTCCCAGAGGGATATATAAAAGATTGAAGATTAATTAATTATGCGCATCGCGTGCGCTGCCACTCCACTATATATATCCTTTTCCGCTTCACCACATTTAATTTGTCGTCTTGATGATAATACGTGTTTTTCATTTTTTGTTCATTCAGAGAACGTCCGTACCGTAGGTTGCAAGAAATTAATTATTAATTAATTAATTATATATCCAAAAAATTACTCATATATATACAACTACTGCGCAAATTTAAATTAATACAAGATACCATGTTGAATATACGTAAGAAGGTGGGGTCTGGGAATTTAGAAGAATCCCACCAAGAAAATTAAAGGAAAGTTTAGTGAAGTTTGTGAGAGGTAGCGACCTTTGGAAGTTGTAAAAGTTGGACAATACATATAGCCTTTCTAAACATTCAAGGGTCTCCTACTTCACTAGTATTCAAAGTGGGACAACTGAATATACATTTCTAAATTCAATTTAGATCCACAATTAATTCTAGATTAATTCTTCTTGACATGCACCCCCTAAATATGGATTTACTTCTTTAGAACTTGGCACCACCACAAAAATCTAGATCACAAAATTAAATCCCTATATATGACCTCACTTAGCTTCTATTTCTTTGGTAAGTATAATATAATTACTCATTTGATGTGAGAAACCATATTGGAGTTGGACTAAATATATGTATCAGACGTCATCCTTAATTATCACTCCTTTCTTTTACGTGTCTAGGTTTCCCATGTTAAATTAAACATTATATACAACACGACCAATATCATGTCCTTATCATTGTTGGTTCTATTATAAGTCACTTCAGGTTCAGGTTATCATGCTTCTTTCTCTCATGTCTATACGCTACAATGGCTCAAACACATATATACACACAAATATATATGTACACACACACACACACACACACATATTGGCTGTTGTAGAAGAGGAAGGAAAAAAGAACTAATTAACTTATAACAAACATCAAGAGGAAGTGAGATATGTGGACGTGAGTCGTCCCAAATACAAAACTCAATCAAGCCATGAAAGCGTAATTCACAAGACCATCGAGACACTAGTTTACGTTCTTAACAATGTGAGATATATAGGAGAATTTTCAAGGAGCACACATATAGATTTTACAAAGAGGAAGGCATTTTCAAGACGTATTTCGGCGGGGGATGTTAGAATTGTACAAACCAGAGTCATAACTGACAATATAGTATCACAATCAAGTACTTTTGAAGACTTTGTATGTAGCAGGTGTGATTCGAGTTCCATAGAACCAAACGTAATGTAATGGTTTAAGGAGACATGCATGTGTGGTGCTAGTGTTGCGAGAGTTTACCTAAACTAAAAGGACATTCTTTGAACATATTTTTGCGAGCTTGGCAACGATAAAACATAAGGAGTCCCGATTATATATATATATATATATATAGAGGCACACTAAATAGACATCTAAATGTGTTTATATATGCACACAGATGCAGCTACGTAAAATTACTGAAATCCCAAATCACATTCTTCACCTTTTGATATACCAAAATCCTACATACTACAATAGTCCATATATATATATTAATTACAATTGATTGGTTCTTCTTTGCTTTCTTTTTTGAAATTGTATTATAATTATTTATTTAATTTTTCATTCTCCTTTTCATATTTTTTTTCAAACATCTAAACAAGAGAAAATTGAAAAATTAACCTTCCATTAACTCCCTAAAAATCCCCTTAAATTTCAACGTGTAAACTAATCTTTATTTCAGTTTTGAAGCCTTTTTATGGCGCATGCATATATATAATCTAGAAGTATATATATATCTACCTAGCTAAATTAAACTGTGTTTTCCAGATAAGAGAGTAAAGAAGAAAGCGAAGCAGAACCAATCAACTATAACTAACATTATATACATATTGTTAGTGAAAGTTTGGGTCAATTATAAAATTATATATTGTCTAAGGTTTGATTAAAATAGTGAAAAGGGAGGAGGAAGGAACAATATATAAGGAGGGTGTGGATATTCGTTTGGATTCAGGAGGATCGATTGAGAGCATTAATTAATATGGACAGCTCAAACAAGTTGATGCTGCTATGTCTTATCATTTTTCTGTGTCTTCCATGTTTGGAAAGTCGTCCACTGCTACTTGGGCGCCTCTCATTCTTAGAGAAGAACAAGTCAGGCAAACAGGTTTCTCCACAATCACAATCACAAGTACTGCATCAAAAATCACAGCAACTTAGGGCAAGCTTTGAGAAAGAAGCTGATACCATTATTAATGGAAACTCCTATCATTCCTCCAAGCGCCTTAGTCCTGGAGGACCTGACCCTAGACATCACTGACCACCCATATATATTACAGAATGTCATCAGGGACAACCACTATATAAATCTAAGTTAGAACTGTCTGAGTGAATCTATGTATTTTATGTTTATCCCTTTTTATTTAGGGTGTGTTTGGAAATGAAGAGGGAAAGAGAATAAGAGTAATTGAAGGAAAAAAATAGTGATAATTTAATCTTTTCTTATTTAGATCTTTTAAACTCTATTAAGACTAATTAAAATCAATAAAAAAATATAAATTTTTTAATTTTTTTTCTCTAAAATTTTAAGAAACAAATAAAAAGTCTATTACATTTTTTTTTAATTTTTGTGATTTTTCAAGCCAACAATATTCTTCTTACTCTTTCTTAATTTCTGTCATATCTCTTTCAAATAGTCCTCCTATACTGTGCATAACTTCTCTCTGATATCATATATATGAATGCATGCATGCATATATTATATGTATATCATTATGGTAATCCCTGCAAATCACGGACTCTGGATTCAGTTCTTTGGGTTTATTTTTGGGTAAAGACAATGTGAATTGTGAAGACCCCCATTTTCTAATTTAATATATCTTTACAGAGTCAAAGTCCATTCTATTGATTTTTTTTTCTTTTTCATACTAGAGTTGACTTGTTTTAATTTAGACCAATCAGAATTTGGTCAATTTTCACATGCGTTACGAGTGGATTTATATATATACTTCAAGTGTTCCACGGGGGCTAACCATTTAAATTGGTATTAACCCAATGGCCCGATAAAAAAAATAACTGACGCTAACCCTTTCATTACTTTTCCACTTCAAATCAAACTAATGACGATATATAATCCTCATACATGAAAAGAGAGAAAGAGTTATTTCATTAAAATGAAAAATATAAAAGTGTGGGAAGAAAACAAAATAAAGACATGAAGTCCCAGGTCAATTAGTTAAGACAAACTTAACTTAAATATTATATAATATATGAAGATATTAGATTAAATTATTTTAAATATTTTAAACATAAGACATTCTCTACTCTCAAACTCATATTTAAAGATAACAACATAAACCTGCTATACGTAAACATGAATTGAATTTGTTTAAATTCAAACAAGAAGAGTGGTGGTGAACATGGTGATTATATAATTAGATAAAATCAGTTTACTAATTGATTAATTGTTGAATCTCAGTTGTTGTAAACCAAGAGAAATGAAAACAAGCTAGCACCATTAAAATGGATCTGACAAGGAGTTGGTCCTTTTATGGCCCATTTTAGGCCCAAGCTTAAGAAGAATGGCCTACGGTTGTGGCCCAAGGTAGAAAGGTGAAGTCAAAGAAAGGCCCATTTTCCCAGCAATAAGGCCTGGTATATAATAGAATCTTTGAATCAAAATGAAGAGCTAAAAAATTAACGACTGCATGACTAGCAATGGGGAGCTTCTTCGTCATGGCCAATACGTTCTTACGTTGCTCGACGCGTGCTCTACGATTCGCAGCCTCAGAAATACCAAATGTCTCCATGCGCTTACTATCACAATGGGTCCGATTCCAAAGCAATCTATCTTCATCCACAACAATATCATGTATTTTTATCTGTCACTTGGTCAGGCACTTCTTGCACGGAGGCTGTTTGACAGATTGTCCCAGAAGACAGTAGTTTCTTATAATACACTCATTGTTTCTTATGGTCGACGTGGGGATGTAGAAGAAGCTTGGGATTTGTTCTGTGAAATGAGGGGTAATGGATTAAGGCCAACCCAGCCTACGCTGAGTGGGCTACTCTCGTGCGAGTCACTGAATCTTTCTCGGGGTGTGCAGTTACATGCGTTGAGCATAAAGAATGGGCTTTTTGATGCGGGTGCTTTTGTGGGGACTACTTTGTTGGGCTTGTTTGGGAGACATGGATGCTTAGATGAAGCGATGTTAGTGTTTGAAGATATACCCCGAAAGAGCTTGGTGTCATGGAATTCAATGTTGTCCTTGTTAGCGCATAATGGGATTATTGAAGATTGTGTGCTTATGTTTCGTGATCTTGTAAGGACGGAGATTCCCTTGTCAGAGTGTTCTTTTGTGGCAATTTTGTATGCACTTGATACAGAACAAAACTTGAAATATGGAACACAGTTGCATGGTTTAATGACTAAATGCGGATTTGATTGTGAAGTTAATGCGTTTAATTCTCTACTCGGCATGTATGTCAAGTGTAAAAACATTTTCTTGGCAGAAAAATTGTTTGACCAGGTGCCGGTTCAGAATGTCGTATCCTGTAATATAATTATTGATGCATTGGCCAAAAGTGAGAGGCCCAAAATGGCTTTGGAGCTCTTTTCAAATATGTCCAGCAGGGGATTGATGCCTAGTCAGATCACATTTCTATCGGCTATTAACTCATGTTCTAATTTGAAAATCCCAGTATATGGAGAATTCATCCATGCGAAAGCTATCAGGAGTGGTTTTGAATCTGATCTTCTTGTGGGTACGGCATTGGTATACACTTATGCTAAATGCGGTGAGTTGGTATATGCCCATAACTGTTTTAATGAGATAGAAGACAAGGATGTGGATTCTTGGAATGCTCTGATATGGGGTTACTCAAATAATTGCTCTTCTACTTCAGTTATTTTATTACAAGAAATGCTTCAGCTAGGTTACCGCCCTAATGAGTTTTCCTTTTCGGCTGTGCTGAAATCATCATCGATGTCAGGCTTTCATCAGCTTCATTGTTTGATAATAAGAATGGGATATGAGAATCATGATTATGTATTAAGTTCTCTGGTTATGTCCTACGCTAGAAATGGTCTCATCAATGAGGCCGTGGCCTTTGTCAAAGATTTTAATAATCCACTTCCTGTAGTCGCATCTAACATCATTGCTGGAATCTATAACAGAGCTTGCCAGTACTATGACACAGTAAGGTTTCTTTCTTTGCTTGAAAATCCTGATGTTGTATCTTGGAACATTGTTATTGCAGCTTATGCTCGGACCCATAAGTATAGTGAGGTTTTTGAGCTTTTTAAGCATATGCGTCATGCACATATCCATCCAGATAATTACTCATTTATGAGTCTTGTGTGCGTGTCCACCAAACTGTGCAGTCTGGATTTGGGCAGTTCTCTTCACGGACTTATTATAAAGACTAATTTCGATAACTGTGACACATTTTTGTGCAATGTACTAATTGACATGTATGGGAAGTGTGGAAGCATTGATAGCTCAGTGAAAATATTCGAAGAAATGACGGATAGAAATGTTATTACGTGGACAGCTCTAATTACTGCTCTTGGGCTGAATGGTTTTCCTCACGAAGCACTGAAGAGATTCCAAAAAATGGAGTTGATGGGATTGAAGCCTGATGCATCAGCTCTCAGGGCAGTGCTTTCCGCTTGTAGATACGGTGGATTGTTAAGGGAAGGGATGGAATTATTCAAGAAAATGAAAACGAATTATGGAATTCAACCAGAGATAGATCATTATCATTATGTCGTAGAACTTCTGGCTAAAAACGGATATATTGTGGAAGCTGAGAAAATTATTGCAAGCATGCCTTTTCCACCAAATGCTAATATATGGCGTAGCTTCCTTGAAGGCTACAAGAGACAAGAAACTGCTAATCGACTTGTATAGAAAAACCTAATTATTTTTTGGCAACAATGCACTGATCAAGTTTTTGAATTCTCTTTTTCCTACCTGTGATACCTCTTGGCTCTGGAGTTGTGATATCCATGTCTCAGGATGGGAGTTGTCAATATTATTGTCCTCTGGTTATTCCACATGACTTTTTGTCGTTGTATCATCTCAACCATATGAAATGTAAGCTTCTTGAGTCAAATTTGCTCAAATAATTGCTAGGCTTAGAATGCTGAATAACGCATGAGAAATCTTTTATGCATTTTAGAAGTGTTACAATTAACAACTTCAATAATCAAGCATCGTTAGAGCTCTAAAACCTTTTTTTTCACCAAGTGCAGATTTGCAGTTTGGGTTGTGGCCAAATAGGAAGCAATCTTAGTTCTGAGATTAAACAACCATTGGGCCTAGTTTTCTGGTTTAGCCTTTCTCATTTTGTCTGCGTTGACTTAATTATTTTTCAGCTATAGGTGAAGCAGACATATAACTTCTTGCTTATTCACGCTGCTATCTACTTATCTAGTATACCTGCTCGAACAGCTATCCATTCTTTTTATTACTTGCATTTGGGGCCTCTGGGATTTGTTGTGTCTCCAATTATATGAGATTTCCAACTTCCAGAGACACAGCTGACATTTGGCACATTGGAAGGAGAGAGATTGAAATTGTTACCTTGAAGTTTTAGTTTATTATCCTTTTTTTATGATCCGTCATGCAATTAAATAATTTCCATTGTCATAATTCTGGGCTATGTGTTGCATAATACAACATTTTTGATCATCATGGATCTACTTCAGTTCTTCGTTAAACTACCAAATGAATCAAATAAACACTTACGTTCTTTTTAGCAGGTAAATAAAATAACACTTGCTCTCTTAGCTTTTGCCCTTTCCTTCTCTTTTTCTGGGCAAAGCCTGTTTGCGCAGAAGAGTTGAGAATTGAGACGACCATATATTTCAACCCTTAAAATTCTGACGTTATGTCTCCTGATTGTTTCAGGAAGCAGTAGCACTGATTAGTCTTCTTAAGCAATAGTTGTTTATTAATCAGCACTTGTTCAAGTCTTCTGTGAGGAAACAGAGTAGGGGCCCTCTTTAGATAAGCTTATTCCTTGCATAACAGTAGATTATGTGGCTGGTAACATAGTATGAATAAATTTTATTGGATGTCTCTTTCTCTATTCCACTATGAACAAGAAGTCAATCATCTCGAGATAATCTTGTATATCCACTTTAATACTTTCATACAACCTAAAGCTTTTAATTATCTCAATTTATTTATTTTTTTTCCTTTTCCTTTTCCTTTTCTATTTTGGAGGGGAGGGGAATGAAGGAAACTTAGGGTGTGTTCTTAAAATTAATTTTTATTTTTAATTTTTTAATATTTTAAAAATATGTTTGTTATATAAAGTTAAAATTTTATTTATATTTTTTTAAGTCAAATAACTATAATTTTTATTCGTTTTTGAGTTTGATTATAATTAAATAATAATATTTATATGATTAAAGAATTTGATTTTTTTTAAAATTACAAAAACAACACTAGTTATTATATGAAAATGTTAAAAAGGTCTTACATATTTCTTATTTTCAATGTATTTTTAAAAAATATTTTATGTTAAACTACACCAAACACCTTTTCAGTAAAAATGAAAGAAAAAAAAAAGGGAATGAAACCAGATGCACCTTTAGTAATTTATCAATAACATGCACAGGTTCGACATGCATTTTCAGTTGTCACCCTTCTACTATTTCTATTTTCACTTCAACCAAGTAAACCACAAATTTTAAACTTCCATATTGTAGAAACTGTATCACTAGTTAATGCAGCAACATGGTTAAGTCTCTGCTCTTAGCGATGGTTTCAAACATTGCAATTGCAAAAGAGAATACATATCTCATCAAATTTACTAGCAGAATGTAATAGTTGTTGATTCTTTAGTTGTTGATTCTTTTACTTTAT
The DNA here is from genome assembly GCA_031216115.1 of Senna siamea. Classification (NCBI taxonomy): domain Eukaryota; kingdom Viridiplantae; phylum Streptophyta; class Magnoliopsida; order Fabales; family Fabaceae; genus Senna; species Senna siamea. Next base: position 21,950,910 of record CM062356.1, read on the forward strand.
ATTAGTAAAATTATTAAATTATCTTTTTAAAATTTATCTCTACCTTATCTTTTAAACTTTTTTTCTCTCTTCAAATCTCTTATTAATTCTTTATTTTTTTATAATAAAGAATAAATTATTTAATTTTTTACAAGATAATAATTTTAATTATATTATATTATTTTTTTAAAAAATGATATAATTAATATTCTTAATTATTAATTATATTAATTAATAATTATAATCAAATAATAAAATTACAAAAAAAGAGTATTGACAAAAAAATATTACTTATATTACAGTAAGCTCATTTAATAATATATTTTTGCATTGAAAAGGAAAAGAAATGCAAATACATGAAAATAAAATTATATATTATCATCTATACTAACTTATTCAAAACTTATGGTGACTTGTTGGATGTCACAAATCAGCATTTGAGTAAGAAAGTGAAAGATGACATTTTTGTCTTTAAAAAAATTTATTTAATATAGCTCATATTTATATTTCTCTATGTATGTATGTATGTATGTATGTATGTATGTATGTTATTCAAATATTATTAATTAGTAGCATGTATACATGAATATTATTCAATTAATAAATTTTTATGATTTTTATTTTTTAATATAAGTAATTTTAAAAAAAGTTGGTTCTAATTTAAAATAAAATGTTTGAAAAATTGTCAAGGAAATATTTGAAAAATTATTAAATATTTTGAGGAATATTAAAATTGAACCAAACACAAGAATATACTATTCTTGAGAATATTATAAAACATTTTCAAAACTATTTTAAGTAAACCAAACAAATTTTTTAAAATTGAATCACATTCTTGAAAATTATATTCCCAAGTTCTTGAGAATTACATTTTCAAGAAAGTGATTCATGGAAATAAAAAATCTATCTATGTATCAAACGCCTCTTAAAGGTGAAAAATCTTTTTAAAAAAAGTTAAAACCATAATAATGTTGATTCTTCTTAGTATGGCTATAAACTAACCAAGCCAAGCCAAACCTTAACTTGATCAAGATAGTTCATTTAAAATAAGGTGAGCTCGAGTTTTAAAATGAACAAAAAATCTTGATCAAAGTTTTATTTATTAAATGAGCCGAACTTAAATAGTTTGTCAATAATATTATAAATATAATATATGTGTTTGTGCATATATAAAATTTAAACTAAATAAAAAATTATCAACTTTCATAAAATATATATGTATATAAAAAAATCATATAATATTTTTAATTATGTATAAATTTTTGTATTCATCTAATATTTTTTATATTAAATATAGATATAATTACAATATAAATTATTTAAAATTTAAAAATATAATATATATATTATAAAATAATATTTTATTATTAATTGATCTGTTCATGACCTTAACGAATTGAATATTAAATGTTTAAGTCAACTCATTTAATTAAATAATTATATATATATGGATCATGCTCATTCATTTATTAAATAAATCAAGTCTGATTCAAACTTTGAATGAATCAAATCTAAATAATTTATAAATAATTAAATTCACTTATATCTCTACTTCTTAGTGAGTTACAACGTTCTAATCACTAATAACAATTTGTGGTTATCTTCTTTAATAGCAATAATGAAGCATTCTCCCATCCTATTTGTATTTACCGTCAACAAATAACAAGAGGACATTCTCATAATATGCTTTAAGCCTTTTGGATTAATCTTTTGACGTAGATAAGATCAAACATAGCAATACCTGTCAGATTTTATATTCAAAATACAAAGTTTATTGAATCCCTTGACCTCGTTAGTGAACTTTTAAAATTTGTTGTGGAATACAATTGACCTCTTTAGTGAATCACTTTGCTAGTGGCGCTTTCTTTTTATTGCTTGAACTTGATTCATTACTACAAGAGCAGCAACTTTAGGTTTAGATAAGAAAATTTAAATGAAGGATATTAAATAAACCGCAAAAATTTGGGTTTTTTGTCGATATATTTAAAACTCTATAAAAAAAGAATATAGAAAGTGATTCTTCTGTTAAATTTAATGCAGCAAAGTGATGTTTTTACGTGGCAATCCGTTTAAAAAAAAGAGGATTAACTTTAGTGGTATAGATATCCAAGAAAAAAGTGTTCACTATCATGTGCTGAGGTTGATCCATGATATGCTGCAGAGTTTCTAGGGATTTAGGATTAGGATAATTATTATTTAATTGTTGACCACCGTCCTGGGTGCTCATTAATTAAAGAAAAATGGTCACTATTTTTAAAATACGTTTTAATTTTTTAAAATAAAAACTAATAAAAACTTATTTGAATAATTATTTTTAAAAATAAAAAATAATTAAAAATTATTTAAAACTCTATTTTTATAAAATAAAAAAAATTATATATGTTTTTAATAATATGTATATAAATACATAAAAATAATAATGTAAATTTTTAAAATTAATTTTATAGATTTTTTTTTTCCATCCTTCAAAGAAGGAACCCAATTATGTCGTTTCTGCAAGGTTTGAACCAATCAAGTTAGATGGACATTTTTTGTCAGAAGACTCAGGACTAAGAAATGAGAGATAATGAACTTTTTTAAATTTGGTTTCTTCTTTTATTTTTTAGAAATATTTTATAAAATGAAGTGTAAGAATTTATATTATTATTTTTATATATTTATATGTATATTATTAATAAAAGAAATTGTGTTTTCTTTGTTTTAAAAAATTAGAGTTCAGAATATTTTTTAATTATTTTTATTTTTATTTTTAAAACACATATTTTATTTTTTTATTTTTTATTAAAAATAATTATTCAGACAAAAAAAATTTTCTTTTAAAAAAATTGCAATGAAACAAACTCAAAATATCTTTTCTCGATGCTCATAATTACAGACTTGTTGGTGTAATATCTTGGTCTATCCTCTACCTCTGTAATTTTCTGCACACACATACAGCACTAATTTATTGAAAAAAATATATATAGTCAACAAATAATCAAATATTCTTAGTGACAGCCACCACTGATGTTGATAGCTTCAAGTTGAGTGTACTGAAGATTCAAATAACACTGTGATTCTCTGTTTTTGATTTGAAACTTTGCTCTATATATGTGTAGGGACTGGCATATATGATATATTAAGAAGGCAAGTCCTCTACTTGGAACTGTCCATATTTAATGACATGGCCTTCAACTAAGGTTTAATAAAATAACTGTTTCTTTTTTCCACTTATTCCACCACCTTTTTCTTTTCTTTTCGTTTTTCATTCTTGAACAGAAACTAAATATGGATTAGCTCCCACGTTCAGGAGATGTCCAAGAAGTGTTGCTTACAATCCTTATTTAGCTAAATGAGATGACATATCCTTATTTCTGGTCCTAAAAGGAAAGATTTGACTCTCGAAAATTTAAATATTCTTCTTCAGTTCAAGTGTTACTTGGGGTTGGAACTTTCATGCGTAGCCTCATTACACACAAAAAAATGGTAGAAATTAAAGCCAACGTATGTTCTCATCATGCTAATATGTCAAGTTGTCAACATAACCTCATTACTTGGTGCTTCATTCTCTTTCACTAGAAGCACTTGAATATTCATAAGATCAAAGTCTTACTCATATTAACTTAATAATATGTAACTCCAAGTTTTCTAGAAAGAAGAAAAAAAAAAGGGAAAATTGTTGTGTAGTTCAAATAAACTTCATATGTACAATATGTAGCTCCATTTACAACAAGGTGGCTTAAAATATATATATGGACTTTCTTGTGACTACTTCTCAATCACTTACGTCTCTGTGAACTGTGACTGTATTAATTTGGTGACACAGACAATGAAACAGGAACCCAACTGGGCAAAAATTGATAATGTATATACTATTTACACATCCATTCACTGAGATTCCATTTCCATTGCAGCCTGAGGTTGTGGCTAACTTTTACAAAGCTACATTATCAGTGGACATGTGCACATGTTTTCATGCTTTGTAGTGTCTACTCATAAATATATTCCGCTGCATGCATCAAAGCATTAGTTAACTATGTTTCAAATCATATCTGCAGAAGTGTTTTTGTAACTATATGGAAACATGAAGAGCGGCCGCAGCTTCTTGTCCATTTGCTGAACATGAATAGGTTTCCTTAATAGATAGAGTTTTCTGTTAAGTGTCTGAATTTTCCCATAAAACAACAAATCACATGAAGCTCACTGAGCAAAGCTTTGTCAAAGTGTAGTCACCAGCTGACGTGGAGCCACACCTCTTTTATCTGATTTAATATTGTTAATTGGGTTTAACACCAAAAGTTGATCCAATGACGGCCGCCACCTGCATTATAAGTCTTGTACTAATTATTAATTCTCCATTTCATATCTTGAGATGTGACCCTTAAACCTTAGAGGGGATGGTCAAGCTTCATTATAAATTTCATTTTCTTTTTCTAAATTTGCAAACTATTCTCCCTCATATGATATTCACAAAAATTTTATGGAGGACAAGGGGGGGCCTGATAAAGGCTAATTATTAATTAGCTGCAAATTGCAGCTGCACTCAAAGCAATATATGATCTATATGGTTCCTATATTCTGCTTAAAACTCTCTCCTTTTAACTCTTCTGCATATAAAATGAACCCTAAGACCTATAGAGAAGAATAGATTTGTTGCATGTGTATGTGCAGAGACAGAGAGAGAGTGGAGTATTAAAATCTTGATCATGCGGCTTGAAAACTTTAAGGTGGTCCAATGTTTACACAGTACTTTGGGAATTACATTCTACATAATTAAGGTTTTGAATTCTTTTTAACAAGTAGTGACTTCTAAAGTTCTAATATCTAGTCTGCTTGTCCAAATTAATACTTTTATTTTGTGCAAATGCAGAAGGGGAAATCTTTGACCTGTAAGTGGTGGATGATCCACTAAACAATGTTTGTGATTTAATTAAAGAAGATCATGCCAACTAAATTAACTAGTGAAGTCAGTTTCTTTAAGTGAATGCAGAAACAAAAACAGAATCAGACAAAACACTACAGAGAACAAGGTTAAAAGAAGAATACTGTTATAAAAAAAACAAAAGGAGAAACAGAGAACATGAATTCAATAGACAATCACAGGAATATATTAATGTGAGTGTATTCTCAATCCATGTGGATTAAGGCTTATCCGACATCCCATGTGCCTAGTATTAGTGGATAGTAATGAGTAATTCAAATCTTAGCAAAACCAAAGAGAAAAATAATCATATGTTTTCTATCATGCAGGTTTCTGTTTCATTAAAGATAAACGACCTTATAATTTGGCAAATAAAACTAAGGGAAGCAAAGAAATAGATAGACAAGTGAAGAAGAAGATGCATCTCATTCATTACAATCTGGTACAGAAGCTCACTAAACTCTAACTTATTACTACAAAACTATATACATTAAGCTCTCCAATAAGAAAGAATGCATAGGACAAAGGAAACTCATATATATACAACAAAACTAGCTAGAGGAGGAATCGATAATTTGTCCTTCTGTATATGTTGATTCCACTTAAATTCATATATTATTTTTTATTAATTAAAATCCCTGTGCAAAACAAAATAAAAAAATAGTTGTCTCTAATTTCTAATTTGATTTTTGTAATTGGACGTATATATATAGTGTTGATAGTCTCAGCTTGCACAATGCACTCTACTCCCATATCCATCTCTTCATTTCCAGTTGATAGCATCGTGGTTAATTCATTGATCATGGCTAAGCAAAGTGTAGTGGGAGTGAAAGTGAACATTCTTTTGCTAGTCATAATATTGAGCTTGTTGACGAGTTTGGAGGGTCGTGATCTTGGAGGGCACTTGGTGATTCAAAAGCATTTAGAGAGGCATCGTCTTCTTCATCTGCATCAGCATGCTTCTCATCATCTTTCACCACATTTACACATTCGAGTTGCTGGAGGACAAGACAGATTGTCACCTGGAGGACCAGATCCTCATCATAATTGGCATCCTTAATTAAGAGTACTAGTTAATACCCACCTCAAATTTTCTAATAAAAGCTACTCTGCACCATACTTATGTATATGTGTCAGAGTGTGGATCCTTAATTTCTGTTTAGTGATCCGTTTGGATACTAATTAATTCCTCCAGCATTAATGTCCTGTTTTCTCTATCTTAGAGGTGTTTGAGAGTTGAGTGATAGAGGAAGAGGCTAGCTGTAAGTGTGAGTTTTCTTTCTTGTAGTTTAATCCTATTGAAAATTGCAATCATATATGGATGGCTTTTCTAAAAAATATATAAGCATTTTATTCCGTTTACATTTAGTTGTCTAATTAGTAAATAGCATAGAACAAGTGACAAAATGTTTTAATAAACGAAGGTCACTTGTGTTTTCATATTGAAGCAGAATCAATATTGTCAAAAATATCAATTGAAATAATATTATATATTAAGCTGAACATAATCTCAAAATAAGTCAAATAATTAAATAGATAAACAGAAATGTTTTGGCTAAAATGCATATACCTCTTTTAAACTATAGATCATGTGTAGATAATACTCTTTTAATTATAAAACTTACTCAGATTTTATAATTTGTGCAAAAAATTTTATCTATTAACTTTTTCATCCAAAATCCTAATGAAGGATAGAAACACCAAATTATTTTAAAATTTTTTTTACATAAGGCCTAAATTTCAGGGATTTTTCTACACACGATTTAAAGTTAGATAAAGTTTTTACACAAAGCCTAAAATTCAAAAAATTTTCTACATTTTAATATAACTTGATTTTGTTAACGTCTTACTGTTCTATTAGAGTTTTAGATAAAAAAAAATTAACACAAATTTTTTTACACAAATTACATAATTTAAAAAAATTTTAAATTAATTTTTATAATTAAAAAAATTATATGTATATGACCTATAATCTAATATTTTTTTACATTTTAGCCAAATGTCTTAATCAAGAAAAAAAAAAAGCATAATAACAACTTAACTTGAGCCCATACTATACCTCAACTTGTTGGACCGCATTTGGCAACGTACAAATTATGGGCTTTGAGCCCAAAAGAAGGAAAAAAAGAAAAAAGTATTGGTGTTCAGCGTTCACCGACAGTTCTGTTCAGCCACCACGCCGGCTCGTGGAGAAGCCTCGGGAGTAGTTATGTTGAGTTGGTAACTTCTGGATAACTTGTATCGCCGTCTGTGAATTTCAGGAAAGAAAGAACAAGAGTTGAGGAAGCAACAATTACAATCTCCTCCAAACTTGACAGTAACGGAAACACAGAAACAATGTGTAGCGCAGACGGTGACTGGAGACCCTTGGGTTTTCTACTGGGTCTCCCCTTCGCTTTCCTCTCCCTCCTCCTTTCCATCGTTGGCATCCTTGTCTGGATTGTAGGGTAAATTAAATAATTTATCTTTTTTCTCTTTCCAATTCCTCTGTATACTTGATTCATGTATGAACTATCTTCAATGTGTGATGTGATGATTACCTTGCCATTTCAAAAATTTAAACTTGGGTTGATTATTGTATTGTATATACAGATTGTTGCTAACATGCATATGCCCCTGCTGCTTGTGTCTGACGGTAATAGTGGAGCTTGCTTTAGAGTTGGTCAAGGCTCCATTACATGTTATGGAGTGGTTCACTTCTCAGATCCCCTGCTGACTTCACTCAACTTTTTTTTGTTTTACTTGCTAATTCTATCTTTCTACCTAGGAAATTCTAGACTTCCTTCCACATGATTCTCATCTTGTTCTTGTTAATATTTTTGGGACTGCTAATTTGTAGTTGCTATTATTATTCTGTGTTATCTCTAATTTCTCTGGAAACTTAAATGAATTCCAGTTCCCCCCAAAAGAATTTGTTGTGACTGAACACTAAGTAGTAAGTATTATTATCACTGAAATCATCATACTCTCTCTAACTTCTTTTCAATGGAAAAACCGAAAAAGTTTATGCACATTATACGGTGCGGATAGATTGGGAAGATGGCCATTTCCATGAAGTCAATCTCAATCTCAATGTCTACTATATTGTGCTATATGATGCCGGAATTGAAGGGTGTCTGATCTGGCTAGCATCAACAGCATTGTCTTTTTCTTTTGCTGGAATGTGCAATACAATGCAAAATTCAAGTCCATCCCCGTAACCAGAACGGCATGCCTTTGAAATCATATCAAATACCATGTGATGCGAAATTACTGACTCCTTCATTTCTAGCCGAGTATAGATACAGGGAGTTCTCTTGCCAAGCCAATTTGTATCAAAGGGTAGTTTTTGCCTTTTGAAGCCACAGGCTCTGCAGTTTTTTTCTTATCATTCATTGCTTGAAGAAGGGAATTTCATCAAGTAATCGATATACAAAAGAGCCACCAAGTCATTCCAGACTAAAAATTGATTTCAAATGATATTTAAAATTGAAAGCCTATATATATATTTGGTACATAAATCAAGGCAAGTATCTGCCAAATAATCTAAATTTACAATTTGGATAATAATCAAACCCTCTTATTCCCCAATTACACAAGCAAAATATCAAATCCATTCTCTTTCTTCCCTCTCCTAAAGCAGAAAACAATGGGTTTTCCTCTAACAATTGGTCTTGGACCTAATAATAAACAAAGAAAAGTTGGATTGAGATTAGAGAATAAAGATGGTTAACCAAAGAGAGCTGCATGAAGAAGTACATTCCAAGTATCAGGAAGGCCAGGGAGACACCAGTGACTGCAATCTGTTGCCATAACACCACTATATCCTTCAGGATGTGCATCTTTCCTGTACTGTGAGAGGGTGGTGACGTCGAGGAAATACACAGGCTTCTTAATCCTACTCAACACTTTGTTCACCACAACCCATGCCATGGGTGTCCCTGCTGGGTACTTCAACCCAAAGAATGGTTCTTTCTCCTTCATGCACGAACTTGATGGCTGATTCCAATCTCTCCCCCTAATTCCATACCCACCACAGTAAGTTCATACTTCACCATAAGCATTGTTAAATGTAGATTTTCACTTATTTTAGAAAAAAAAAAGGTAGATTTAATGAGGTCAGAAACTTACTGGTAGTGGACAGGAGAAATTCCCAAAAAGAAGACCTTGGTCTGTGAAGGATTAACATTGAAGTTAACCCATCTAGCCCATGTAGTTAACCCTTTGTAAAACGCAATAAAACGGTTCATATCTTTGTTCAACTTGTTACGCTCTTGAATATAATCCCACCTGCCATGCAAAAATTACACCAAAATGTGAATAATTAAGATGATCAAGTGAAAGTGACAGTGACACAGATCGAGTAATCGTACGGTTGTGAGCTTCCGGTGTGGGTCCACCAATGCCACGTGTTGAAGATCAGAACGTCCATCCCTCTCCAAGCGTCACCGCTCTTTATTGAGTCCAGCTTCAAAACACGCCCAACTTTCTCACGGTCCAGATCTACTAAGTACGGCGTGCGATACAGAAATAATCTAAGTCCATACTCCTGAAGTCAACAATACATCATGTGAGACTGATACAACTATTGTGACCTCAAACATTCCATTTTTCTTTAAATTTCTTTTTTCAGTAACTTTCTTTTGAAAATTTTCACTTCGGTAACAAAAAAAAAAAACTGCATTTTCACAAACAAGTGGTCCTAGATTTTGAAAAAAAAAAACTTCATCTTCAATGGACATGGCGTGCAAGTAGAGAACTTGGTCTCATTTATGCTATAAGTGGTCCACATTCCATTGATTACATATTACTGAGTAATATGTCACGTACACGAGAGATTTTTCTCAATATTTAGTAAGATTTGTTTATTTGTGATTGAGTCAATATGTGTGGACCAAAATCTATTTAGATGCAAGAGTTTTTGACATTTGCGTGAATAATGTTTACTCAATCTCCTATCATTGACAATTATGACGGTGCAAAAGCAGATCCATGGTGAGTAAAATTATAAATTTTAATGAAGTAATTAAGTGTAAAGAGACAAAAAAATACAGATATATTTTAATTCATTCATAATAAATTTTTAATGTATTTTTTTTAATTTTTTTCTTTTCTTATACTTTACTATTTTATCAAAATTTATATTTTAAAAGACCTATAGTCATATATCATGCATGCATACAATCAATTTTTTTGAGACAAGACGGGTGGCCAAAGAGGGAAAAAATTATTTTTAGTAATTTTATTATTTTAAATGAATACATTATTTTATTAAATATAATTTTAAGAATAAATTATTATTTTAATCTTTAAAAGATACAATTTTTTTTAATTTAATTTTTAAATTATAAAATATTTAATTTAATTCTTGAAATATATATATGTCTTAATTTAATTCTTAAAATTTTAAATAGAGATAAAAAAAATTTATAATACTTATTAGTAAATATTGAATTAAAATATAATGTATCTTTTAATAATTATATTAAATATTTTTATGATTTAAAAATTAAATTAAAATAAATTACATATTTATGAAAAATAATCTGCTCTAATTTTAACAAATCTATATAAAAATTGGTATAATTTAGTCATCATTATATTTAGAGACACAGGCATCAAGAAAAGAAGAATGGGGCTTGCTTAAAAGTGTATGTTTCATTGATTATTCAGTTAGCAGAGGGCAACAATATTGGGGGAAAACTTTGATCTCCAACAATAATCATTGCGATATTTGGAGAGCGGAGACATTTGTTTGACAAAGTTTTACCCCTCCAGCCATAACCATATAAAGTCATTCTCTACCTTTTTAAAATTTCATACCCAAGAAACCTATACATTATCCATACGCGTTTAAATTTTGGTTAGCAAGGGTGTGAATAAAATATGTCAAAAATTATTTATTAATTTTCATTTCAATAAATTATCAATCAAGCACGCCCTCTCGGCAAAAGGAAAAGCGTCCCTAGTCCCAACTTTACTCTTCACTTCATGCTTCACAGTAACACAAAACAAATCAACCCCATAATAAAAGTTAAAAGAAATTAAAGTTATGAGAATCTGAGTTTGAAATGAGGAGTTGCATTGCATGGACAAGACGAGCATAAGAAAAGCTTGAAATTTTGAAAAACGATATATATATAAGCTTACCTCAAACGTGACAGAAGAAAGAGCATCTTTCTGTACAAAAGCGGTTCGAGTATTTGGAACCCAAGCGTGAATCATACAAGCCAAAGAATTGAACTGGTTCAAGCTGAGAGAGTCACCTACGAACATAATCTTCTTCCCTCTGTATTTCTCCAGGAAACTCAAAGCATTGAACCTGCACGTACGAACGAAAATCTCGCATCCATTGATGAACAGAAAATGCAGAGAGAGAGTAAGGGAAAAGAGTAGAGTACAGAACAGAACAGAAGAGGAAGGTGCGTACCTTGGTAAGGGACAAGAAAATGGCTGCCACCTGTATTTCTGGTAGAGAGTGTCGGGACGACCGTACTTCTGGCAGTTGAATTGGGAATCGATGAAGGGACAGGAAGAAGGATTGTAGAGAGGATACGAAGCGTCGTAAACCCATTTGCCTCGGAACCAATTACAGCGACCACGACCACTACCACCTGCGGCTGCGAGCTTTCTGGCAGTGAAAGAGGTTGCATTACTCAAGGAATCGAAATCCTGAGCTTTTGTTTGGTGAGAAAGCAGAAACAGAAACAGAGGAAGGAGGAACAGAGATTGTAACAGGAAACCCATTTCTTGGATTTCGGGAAGGAAGTTTGTCACAAAGGAAAAAGACTAGGAACGAAGCAAAAGTTGCCCCCAACAAGAGCTTATATAAATGTGTATTATGTCACTGTGGGCGTCAGGCGTGTCTGTCTGTGAGTATAAGAGAGAGGGTAGCTCTCAAAGGGGTCCACATGGGAATTAGGTAGTGAAATGAAAACAGAGCATTTTTTTTAAACTATCTTTAATCTCAAATTAAAAATAAAAAAATTATATATTATTTGTATGTTTAATCATTAAAATCTTATATTACAACTTAGTATCAATTTAATTATAATTATTATATATGATTTATCTAACTATCAATAAAAGAGACTAGGACACTGTAGTCCTACCCTAGTTAAGTCCTACGCCATATATGAACAAGTACATTCTCTTTATTTTAAACTTGAAAAATGGGTTATTTTAAGCATGAGCATGTGGGGTTCATTCCACCCTCGCTTTCAACTTCGTTGGAATCATGATAAGCTTGATTCAAAAATAATGGCTCCATTTTCTCCATGGAGAAATTAAGACAGAAAAAGAAATTGGGATGATCAAAAACTTCTACAAAGTAGGATGATCTGAAAAATTAACTTCGAGGAAGAAATTATCGAATTTAATCTACTGCAACCTTCATTTGTATTCTGAATTAGTATTGTACTATGATTCATTACTTCTTTCAGTGTCCTCTTTTTCTCCCAGAGACCTGCATCTAGCTTCCACTTCAATACTTACAATTAACTAGTTCTTTTGGATTTGGATAATTGAGACAACCAGCAAACCATGGTTGACCAGCAGTTTTCAGCCCATCATGTCATCATGTGCCTATTATTATTTTTATTATTTCTTTTAGTGCTGTACTGTATGGCCTTTCAATTCCGAAATATAACAAAAATTTTGAAAAGAAATTCACTTTATTAATTATTAAAAATAAGTCAATCATCAGACATATTTATATATTTACTAATGACTAATTTAATCTACTTTTCTATAGAGCATCTAGTCGGTGTACTATGGGTTCATATTGATGGTGCACAGTGATCAAAAGGGAAACTAATAAGAAACATCCTTATAATGATCAGCTTATAGACTGAAAGATTGATTGGTTTATTATAAAGTAAGAATTTGGATCACAACGGCACGTAACTATAATCCATAATTCATACCAAAACTTAAATCATACTCGTAATTTTGTCCTCTATTACCAAATTCTTATTGTGTGTATAGTAAAGGACAATCTTACTGAGCTTGCAATGTAGGGAAATGGGATGAGTCTTGGGTATTCCGTCAAATAAAGTTTGCAACTTTTTCATTTTTTTAAAATTAATTATTATTTTTTTCCCTATTATGAAAACGCGTTTTAAATTCTTTGTGAATTTAAAAATGGGAAAATTCAATGGAAGAGATAAAAAAGACCAGGAAAAAAACAAAGAAATGAAGGCCAAAATATTGAATGTCTAGTTCGCAAGTGAGCCCCATGTTTTGTTCCATTGAAGCTTAAAGCAGATCAATGCCAAACACAACACTTTCACCCACCAAACTTGAAAATAGAATTGCAAAGTCAAAGAGTGAGTTGTCCATCACTACATTGTGTGTGTATATATATATATATTGCAGTTAACAAAAATATTAATTATTTTTCTCCAAATCAAATCTTATCGTAATAAATTTTTAATACATACATCTGGGTTAGTATTTATGTATTTTTGCATGAGAATATGTATATATATATATGTTAGTACTATACGGTAATTAATGCTAATCTTGTTCACATGCAAAAGAAATTAATTCAAGTGGGGGAGTGAGAAATTGGCATTTTGTGATCATGCACTTCAGATGAAGTAGAGCCTTTTATTAATGTTTACTGATTGAGAAATGAGTCTATTTAGGCCAACAAACAAACAAAAAATGATGTGACTTGGCGATACTTTCTTGGGCCAAGGTATAATATTTATAATAAAATATACATTTTTTAATACACTATTTTTTCTGGATCACGGGAATAATTAGTTGGAGCAAATTATTATTGAGGTTTGAGTTGAAGTCATTGTAATTTAAAAATATTGCTATTTTAACAATTGGTTTGTGGGTCAAGTTTTGGGTGATTTAAAAGGATATATGGAAGGCTACAAACTCAACAGACTTGTCAAGATTTTATGATTCATAAAATGTAGTAATTTTCTTTTCTCAATTCTTAAAACTAAGATTATTCAATTGGACAAAGCTTTGGGTATGAGAATGCTTGGTCATTTAATTATTTTAATTGGTTGCCCCTTGAAATCAAGTTTAAGTGCTAATGAAGCAATGTAACTTTTTCAAGTTTAGACTTTGAACTCTATAACTTTTAACTCCTGTCTTTTTCATTGTTTGGTTCTCTTAATAATTGATTATGAGGATTTCGGAAGTTTGAATTTTGTTATTGAGACTTGTTAGAATTGTACCTGGAATAAATAATTAATGTTCTATTAAGTATAATAATGATACATGATGAAAATGTAATAAATCATGGCCATTACTAATATGGATTGAATTTAACAAAAGATATTAATCTCTTATAACATAATAAATAAATTTTAAATTTTCAATGACAGAAATATTTATATTCAATGTCTAACAGTATCTCAAACAGAAATATTTACAATATTGAGAGTATACTGAAAAAAATAAAATATAGCAATCACTTTAGATTAATGGGCAAAAAAAGATGTTCAAGGTTGATCAAGTTTAAGATTATCAATAATTATCAAGATATACGTACAAAAATTCAAAATTATTTAGGAGAAAAAAGGGTGATTAGGAAAGTTTGTGACTTTGTGTGAAACACAATGAAAGAGATTAGTGGCGTTCAAAATTGATCCAAAATGATTAAATTAAATCAAACTAAATCAAAGTGATTAGAAATTGAATAAAACTGAAAAGAATTTGTATGGTCTAGTTTTCAAAATAGCATAATTAAATAGTTTGGGTCAGTTATCAATTTATAATTTTTTTGTTGGGATTTAATTGAATCAAACCAAACAATTTGTTTATATATATATTCAATATTTTTATCTCTTAATAATAAAAATTAGAGTATTTTTTGTAATTATATTTTAAAATTATTACTTATTATTATTTTTAATTAATTATGAATATATTGATACTTTCAAAAATAAAAATAGGTAATATAATTTATTAGATAATATAATTAATTAATTATAATTCTTTTATATTGTTAGAATCTTGATTAAAAATTTAAGACAAGATATTTAGTACAATATTATAGTTTTAAACCTTTCAATTTAAAATTATTTTAAACTTTATAAATATATAAAACATGTAAACAAGTTAAAGTTTTATTTAATATATTATAAAATAAAAATGTCAAATTCATATAAAATAAATCAATTTTAAAGCTAAATGAAACTGATTTAAAAATTGAAGCAAATTGATTAAAAATAAAATTGGAAAAATTCACACATTTTGAAAATCAATTTCATTAATTCATTTTAATTTTAAAATAAAATTGAACCAAACCAAACATGTTAAAAATTAATTATAGTATAGTTGTACGTGTACAATGCCAGTTAGTTTTCAAAAATTAATTAACTCAAAGGAAAATGCCATTTTTATTATTGCATTTGGATCGACGAAGGAACATGATAATTTTGTTGATTTGTAGTTAACTTGTACCGTCTAAATATTATTCGTCTTTCTATATACTTTTGTCACTCCCAGAAGCATCCTTCCTGTTGAATTTTCATACTGCAGTTGACACAAGCTTTACTTTTTCCTTTGGCCTTAAAGATAACGTTGGGATCTCGTAGAGAAACTTTGCAAATATAGTAGCCAAATATTTAATGATTTTTGTATTTTCGGCGTTAACTTAAGGCAGTACCTGTTTTATTCATTAGTACCTAAAATTATCAAATGTTGATATCTCCATTTAATAAATATGGGGATAACAAAATCTTAAGGTATATATGTGATTAATACAATAATTATTTAAAGGGTATTGTTAATAAGTGCCTCTAGGACTCTAATTAAGATTTCATCACAAATTTCAAATCATTAAATATTATTTATTAGAATAAATTGCTAAAAAAATTCTATTTTATTTGTTGAATTTTGTCGTCCAAACACTGGCTTAAGATAAGCGAAATTGAATGGACAGGTTCTAATGCAACGTAGGGTCTGGTTGAGCATGATGTGATTTAATTTGGTTGGGAGAGAAGGTTGGAGAGGGCTCTGACTTTTCAATTGAATTGTTTTTAATTGTTAGATTTAATTAATATTTGTATAAAAATAAAAATAATTAAGTAATTTTATTATCTTATAATGAATAAATATAATATAACTATTAATTTTATTAATTAAAAAATATAATAAAAATATCAAACTTTAAGAACACTCAATATATTTTTAAAAACTAAATATATATATATATATATAGAGTAAGTATAATTTTACTAAATTCATCCTAAAAGTAGTGTTATACATTCTAAATTTTGAGAAGATGTATAAAAGAAAAAGGTGTACGTGGATGCACACTCACTCCTATAGGCTATAGTATGATCATCCAATTGAATTAGTGACTTGTTTGTTTGGAATGACAATTACAGAAAGTCCTTCTCACCACGAAATGTGAGTGACAAAGAAGCACTTAATTAGTTGGCGGCTTGCTGGCGTTCGCGTACGAGAAGTTTGATTCATTACGTGTTTTGCTTTCCATATCCATGACCCCATATGTATAAATTCGAAAGTGATTTTATAGCAAAAATAGACGAAGAAATAATTAACAGATTATGATAATATTATATTTCACTATTAATGGGTCATCATCTTTTTATACTTGATTTGCCTGAATCAAAGTCTTGTCAACGTTAAGAATGCTTCAATCGATTTATGTGTTTATTATTAACTTAAAAATATATAAATACATATCTATGTTACTTTATATTCAAGTACATGAATATTTTTGTTCTATCAACTCTCTCTCTCTCTAATTTTTTTTTATTGATTTTAATAACAAAGATGCAATCGAAATTTTTTTTTTTTTCTTTGTCTTCTTTTATTTATTCATTCTATAAAAATTTTTGTCATCTCTAATCTTTATCTTATGTTACCGATGATCCATTACAAAATTATTTTCTTAGATTATAAATTATTAGTTTAGATTCATAAGATTATATTTTCTATATATATGATTATATTATTAATTTGGTTTCTCTCCAAAATTATGTAGTTTAGTGTGTAGGGCCAGAAAGATTTTGTTAAGATTGTATTTTAAGTCACATTGTTAAATGCACTTATTATCAAAATTTTCAAAACTTGACGATAGTGTAGAAAATTTTGTGATGGTCTAAAAGATAAGCATATTTTATTTAAGATCATCGATTAGGTCAATAAAAAAAATAATTAGTCATACATTATTTATGTTTTTCAATATTATTTATGATTGGAATTCATTATTATAATTCACAAATTAGTATGGATAATTATCTCTCGCTTACCAAATAAAACATATATAAGAGACATTATCATTATTGTAACAGCACTGTGCATTACATTCGTAAAATACTAGTGATGTATATTAGGTTATGAGGTTTTTTTTTTTTTTGTAATATATCTACCAATGTTCTATTTCGTACTAATATAAATTTGCACATCATGCATGGTTGATATATATACTGTAATTGCCAAAAGACAAGAATACAGATGAATAGAAAAATACCACGCGCACAAGTTTATGATCTCAAAAATTAATGAAGTGGCAATTTGACACGAAAAGAAAAAATAAGAGTGAGATAAAAAGTGAAAATAACTTATTATGCCTCCAATTCTCACTTTGATTCTCACAAAGAAAATAAATGTTTAATCTCAGTTGTATTTAAAGCAAAATGGGACGATTTCATAAATTATATATCTTAGCAAATTCTGTGTAAACAAATTAAAATGAAAACTATGTACCCCGTTTTATAAACGAAGAGACACTACAGTAATGTAATTAACTTAAAAAAAATTTCAAAAGATCGTATTAATTAGTGGACTATATTTAGGAATATATTCTCAGAATATGATTATGCTAACCCACTTATTCCTTTATCTTTTGTATATATAACATGCCTCATTCCTTAATATATTTGTTAAAAAAAATATTATTGAAGTTGTTCAAGGATGCTTATCAGCTTTAAAATTGTGACAAATAAAATCCTCAAACTTTAAATTCTATACAAAATATCCCTTCCAATTTATTATTTAGTACAAAATACCCCATCAATTTTACTGATGTGGACAGGTGTTTGGATAAAAATATAAATAAATGAAATATATTATACAAAATTAAACGTTGACGATGATCTTCTGTCAATATTTAACGTTGAGAAAGATAAATTACATAACCCTCTAAATTAAAGAATGTTTCTTGCAATTTAATTAGTGTTAAAGAAATAAATTCAATCACCTCTTGAGCCAGAAAACATGAGCATGTGCAATATATACTTAGTTAAAAATGAGCTTGTTGTAGGTCCTTTTGCCTTTATAGCTTGTCATGTTCTTTGAAGCAAACCATCCAAAGCAACTTTTTAGAGTGGTTAATTTAATGATGAATGATGAATGATGATAATTAGGTGAAGAAATAAGTACGTTAGAGTCCACTCATTAGTCTTGTGCAAATCTATTATTGGCTTAAGGTGCACAAAAGAATATGGAATCTTTGTTTTCAAGATAATGCTGTTACAAGTTGGGCTATGTGGGCCATATCCAGCATTAAAAACGTGGCCCATTTATTTCTTTATGGACTTGTAATGCAAGTTGCTTGCCAAATGAGTAAGTTCATAAATACTTAGCTCTCGTCAACATGTTTGGTATGTATCTCATTGCCTTTTCCCTTTTAAAATTTAGCAACATATATAAAAAATGGCTCCGTTAATGAACCTAACTCTGTCCCAAAAAGGAAAAGTGAAGTAAACGTGATTTATAACAGATAAATAGAAGATGTAATTATATGATTATATCATATATATATATATATATACTTTTTCGTGATTAATTTAATTATTTATCTATTATAATTGTGTCTACCTACAATTTTTTATAATATACTTTAAAGAAAAAGTGAATTCAAGAGTGTATAGATTAGGTGGTGAAGTAATTTCCAAAAGCAGCATATAGTGGTCGATTATAAAACTTAATCTTTATTGAAAAGAAAAGGTTAATAAAAGTTATTACTTCTTGAACTTTACCACCCAAAAGGTATTCTCCTAAAAGGAAAACTTTGATAAATAAATGGTATAAATGCTTGGTTGTTGAATTTGAATATTATGAGTTTTTTAATATAATGACATTTAAACTTTGATGCAAAACTTTAGATAAATTATTTAGATTCTTTCATAATAGTTAATGACTATAAAAAACTTGGTATATCCAGCCCTTAAGAAAGGCATAGTGTTTGGGGGCCAAATTTGGGCTTATGGCCTACCACACTCACTGCACTTTTGATGAATTACCAAAAATATATTGGGCCGTAACTTTTAAGATCGTAGCTGCCTCAAAACAGCAAAGTGGTGGAATTTCTGAACAACTTGGTTGCCCATTAAATACTATCAAAAAGTTAAATTGTAATATCCTCGGAAAAATGTAAAAATATTTTTTATTTGAGAGATACAAATAAGTTATAATTTTATTTATTTAAATCAAAATAATTTTATATTATTATTTATATAATATGTAAAGTATGAAATATATACTTGATTAATATAAAAGAAGATAAAAGTATCTTTTATGTACTTAAATTTTTAAATTTTGTCAATTTTATTTCAAATTTTAATGTCCTCTTTTACATAAATGAAATTTGTGTATCTGGGAACTCTCTTTGATATGAGAAAAGAACACATTAGGAATTGAGATCAAATTGATAACAATTGTAATGTTTAGAGATTAAATTTGATAATGACTCCAAATTGGATATATTTTTGTTACAAAAGGTTAAGTTTTGACTGAAGAAAAACTTTGACTAAAAAAAATTTGAAATTAAGAGTTATCTCAAAGAAAATATGCTAATTTTAAGATACAAATGAGATAATTTAATTACTTTAAAATAAATTAAAAATGAGGATAAAGTTAAAGGCTATAGTTTATGAATTAGAGATTTAAACATGAGAAAAAAATACATAAAAATTAGTAAAAATACACTTTTTGTTTTCAGAATCAAAAGTTATTGTCAATTTCATTCCATTTCTTAATATAATTTATTTCTCACGGCAACAAAATTTCAACTAAACTGTGTTGTATGCAGATTATATTAATATAATGAATAATGTTAAGCTTTGTAACAAAATTGACAGAATTTTAAAATCTGGAAATGAAATTTACAATAAAAAAAGTTTGAAAACACAATAAAAAATCAGTATAAAGTTTGAAATCATAAAAATGTTTTTATTTCTTACCTTATGTTTTATAACAAAATTAAAAATGTATCTAAATTAGTAAATTTGGTCTACGACGCAACTATACCAAGAACACTGGGGTACTTAATTCCTGAGGGACTATTTGGTATAAGAAATCTTTATCATTTTCCAGACATCTTCAATCAAAAAAGAAAAATTGCTATGCGTAGTACAAAATTCTTACCAAAGTTACCTAGAAATTAGAATTTTGATTTCTCGAGATTGAGTTATCCATGAATTCTTACCGCCCTATTCACAAATATAACCATGAAAGTTCAGATTTCCCCTCCAGTTTCTTACTATTGCTCTATCTTACTTCTTTTATAGCTTATAAAAATTCATATGGCAATCGTCCGCTAAGAGTTAAAAAAAACAAACTCGGAATGAAAGCACTAGTAATTAGTGAAGTAAAAGCAAATCTTCCTTAAACGGAAAGAGAATCAAGCACAAATATTTTAAAAATATCCAAGTTTCATTTGGTATTATAATAGATAGATGGAACTCCTCTTTGAAAGTTCTCATAAAAATGGCCTAAATAAGGCTTCCCTTTTGCTCTTTTTCTTTCACCGCAAAAGAAAATGGAAGGGTAGCAGTACATAGGGCAGTTTAGAGGCTGCAAAGAACTAGTAATAAAAGGCAGCAAAGATACATAAATATGAAAGGAAATTAAGTCCTCACAGCTCCGTCAGGACAAAGGAGTGTGATGTGAAAGTCTTTGTAATAATGGAAATATATGTGCATAACCATAACTTGATCATCCTGCTACTTAAATAACCACCCACTCAGATTCAGGGATACTAGCAAGCAATGCTTTCTTATTCTCCACACAATCTTCTTTGCCTTTCTCACTCCTCCCATGCCATGCTGCAAGCTGCTCATACTCTTGCTTCCTCCCACACTTCTTCCCTAAAGTAAAGACTTTCCTTATCTTTTTCTTCAACAAGTAAAAACAGTGATCGGTCAGTCAAGCATGATTATGCATATATTTAAGGAAAGAAGGGAGGGTAGAGAGGGAGACACAGAAAGAGTACCTTGTTAGTCTCTAGATTACCTACTGCTTTAGGAACTAATAGAAGTTCATCTCTGCTCACCATTACACAAGATTGCTCGATCTTCAGCCTATCGACTTGTTGCATGGTTTCATGGCCTTTTTCTGTAACACTATCGATATCGAAGTTCCATCCATCTGGAATTTCTTAAAATAGCTTCAGTATTAGATACAGTGACATAAGAAAAATAGCAACCAAATAACTTAGCTATGTCTGCTGCAATATTCCTGAAGAGAAAGAGAGGGAGTATCCAGGGAACTTTTGACTTTTTCATAATTAATGAACAAAATTTACTTTTAAAGATGATAAGATTTCAGCTTGGGACATTTGTCAGGTTTCAGAGTTACTGCAACTGGAAATGTACCAGCAGACTTGGGGAACTATAAAACAACCCAGTTGAATTCAAATTCATGCTTTGTTCTCTCAACAGTATAGATTTGAATTAAAAGCATGAAAGCATTTTCAAGTCACAGATTTGCTACATGTTTTCTATAAAATCCATGAAGACAGTTTTTCAGATCTTAACATGAGTATGCTACAAACACTCCAATGTCATGGAACCTTCATCTTACCTCTCCCTTTAAGATGAAAGCCTGCCTGAGATTTCGGCTAAATAAATATAGAGTGTCATATATACTGTATGGATGGCAAAAATTAGGGAAGTTATGATTCTTGTATAAAAAAGATGAACAAATTCAATAGCCTGGCTGAATTCAAGTAAACATGATTGGGTTATCACAACCAAAAGGGTTTGGGACAAGCTCCCAATGAACCATAAATCTGTTCCATGACTACCCTAACAAACACACACACCCCAGAAGGTTAAAGAATCAACTATATAAAAGATCCAAGATAAATTTAACTATGGTTGCAGCAAGATGTTTTAGTTTGGTCTAGGCATGAAGCTAGAGGCAGATGATAAATACATCAAATAACCAAATTCTCCCACTTTGAAAGACATGGGTCCTGTCCTTGAAAAGTTATTAAGATAGAAACTACCTTTGACACGCATGGGAAAATGAAGCACAAAAGCAAATCCTCAGCTACACACAACATAAGAAACTAGCCAGTATGGAAAAAACATTTTCAGAAAGAAATCTATCCTGATCACATAATACACCTCATGGGGAAATTCTTAGGTGAACACAACTTGATTGCACATCCTATGAGAAACATCCAACTCATAAAATTGGCAAGTCATCAGATTATCTAAGCAATAACATTTAGCTCAGCCGGCTAAATAAAATTCAGCCTTTGTCCATCTTTATCCCTTCATAAGCACTTGTGGACTGACTGGCAGGGGCCTGCAGGGACCTTGCAGATTGTGAGGACAAGGAATCAGACAAGGCCACAAGGACAGTGGTAGCAGCAGATAGCGGTCACCTAGCAGCGGTGCCTCGGCCTCCTAAAAATTCATTGAGTCAATGCTTGTCATGCAGAAATGGCCCTTCAGTTGGTGTTGCTGGCAATTGGATGATGCCAGCTGGAGGACAATTTTGTGGACAATGGACCCAATATCTACTATGGTCCTACCAGTCTACCATTAGTATATGATGCTATACATGAAGGCATAACGGAATATATTGTATTTGTTCTATATATTGATAACAGATAATTGTCAACACTCAACACAATATCTCCATCCTCTGATTTGGGTAGTCAGTTTAAATGGATGGAGGTAAATCTCATACAATCTTTTTATAGTTTTCTGTGTTTCCCTTTATGAGGATGGGTTAGTCTGATGCATGAAGAGTGACAAAACTACAACAGCAACAGTAGAGAGAAATTCACTGCTAGGAAACTTAAATTAGTGGTTAGACAAGGGATAAGCATGGCTGGTTTTTTAAGCATCTTCCATTGCAATAAGAAATGTGAACTATATACTTAATAAACAAATTTACAAAGACTACCATTTTTCTATAGTTATTTTTCATTCATTCCTTAACAAGTCAATGGCCTCAAGGCAGAACTTTTCTTATCTGGACAAGGAGGTGGTTTTGGTCTACATAACATGAACTGAGATCCAGAGCGGAGAGGTGTAAGGGGCTTAAGGCACAAGAGTTTACAGCATGTGTATGCGTAAGAGAAAGAAAGATCTGAGTTGGAAGGCATGAAGTCATAACAGGTACATTTGAAGAGCAGAGCCAGAATTTTCTTTGTCCAGCTGAGCTAAATTTTACTGCTTTTATTTGGTGCAGAAATTTTAAATGAGTTGGATGCTTTTATTTGATGTGTTCAATATACATCTGTTCACCTGACAATTTCTCCAGCCTAATGTATGCAGTTCAAAAAAAGCTACAAACTTTCATGCCTTCTTCCTAATTCAGAATGTAAAGGAGAACAAACTACTATGATTTTTAACCCTAAAGCCTCTGCTCCCATTTATTTGATTTTAATTCCTATATAGAGCAATTAGACCACATCCAATTCCAACCACAAGAAGTCCTCCACTAGTGAATTCAAAAATGAAGATATAGGTCTCTTAAGAAAAAAGAAAAAAGAAAGTCTATGCAAAAGATGGCTGTGTTCTAGTGATAACTTTTATATCAAATACAACAGTGAGGGGCAAAGCTTAAAACTTCTAAGAAAATTTTAGAATTGATTTTTTCCATTCAGAAGAAATTAAACACAATAAATAAATTGATAAATAGCATGACAAAGCTAGATTTCTACAGAAATACCATTAACTTCTCAAATGCAGCCATTTCAGAATTCTTCAATTATTAATTTTCATGCACCATATACAGAGACCATAGCAACTAGCAATAAGATATACTTCTTCAAATTCAATAAAAAGAGATATACCTGGATAAGATAGAATGACTGTGCCATAAGAACGATCATCAGACTCTATAGAGAATCCTAAAGACAAAAACAATAAACTTATTAGTTACTATAGCTCCCATCCGAATCCAATACCAAGCAACCAGCAACAATGAGTAAAAATATGAAGCTCAATCTAAGAGAGACCCAAATACTCACCATTTGGTTCTCCAGTTAGAACACTGGAGGAAGGTCTCATATTCATCTCTTCTTCTTCAGCTGAATTATCAAATATTGGAAGATCAGGGATCTGTTCATCACTTGCATTTTCACCTTCATTACAACAGTCAGATACCAAGTCAGACATTGTTACTTCAACTGAAGATAGATTTGAAGCAGTAGCTGCATGATGACAAGGCACTTCATAATTTTCATTTTTTACTTCACAAGATAGTGTTGGGGATATTTCTGTTTCTGCAGAAGTGACTTTGCTCAATGTTTTGGTTGGAGCAACGTTAGATCTGATATTTGTATTCCTAGCACGTTGTCTCACACATGAATCAAATTTGTTCACTTTGACAGAATTGCCAGAAGCTGAAGTCAATAAAACAGCCGTGTCACATTTATAAGATGCAGCACAGGTGACATCATTATCAACATCACGATTGATCCTTAAATCATTGCTTGTTTTCTTGCTATCAGCCTTTGAAGGTTTTTCCTTGGGAGCCAAAAACAACTTCCGGACCTCAACATCAGTGTCTTGATCTATAGGCAACTCAGAAACCAGTTTTTCATCCAAATAACACGAAGATGGGGGAAGAAAATCTTGCAAGACATCTGCATAGAATTTTTTAACACTTTCCCCAACATTCTGCACCTGATTCTCCAAGTATTTAACTGTGTCCTGTCCAAAAAGAACCCAAAATTAAGGATTATAGTAGATTTGATAATGCAAATTAATGGCAGGGCAGGGAGCTATCACCTTCAAAAAACAGTTCAACAGCTACTGCTACAAAGTTCAAATATATATAATATAAGGCTTCGAAAGAAGTTATCATAGATAATCATAACAAGATAATTGATGTATGTGATCAACATACTGACTATATTTATTAGGAAGAATACTACAGAGAAAAAATGCAGCTTTACCAATATTATGGGAGAACGTATAATTTATAATTTTAAGTTTCTAAAGACATGTATAACAAGAATTAGTAAATTTTCTTGGGTAATTTGAGTCTTCTTCCCTTGTTGGAAACTGAAAGGAGAAGATGATAGGTTAAAGTTAAACGGACAAGAAAGCATACCTCATGTATCATTTCTTCAGCATCCAGGCACATATTTTCAAACTTCTGGTATATATTCCCAACCCAAGTTATCCCTTTTAGTTCCATTGTGATCATAATACTCTCACTCGAATTATAAATAAGGTTACGATCCCCTTGTTTGAACTTCAAGCTGTTTTTATCTGATTATCTGCAATATATATATATATATATATATATATATATATAGAAAGAAGGTTAATTGATGATTATCATCTGCATAGGCATAAAAGTACATTGACCAGGTACTTCTCTTAAAATTTACTAAGACATAAAATGGCTTGCAGATACGTTCTTCCCTATAACAAGTTTAGACTCAAGAAACGTACTTTTAAACCCCAGCAATAGGAAACGAAACAATAAAACATTGCTTAAATAATTCGAAACTCAAAAACCCAACTTTTCAATCTCAGTTCTCACCCACCAACAACCGGACCAGCCCATAATTTTATCTTCTAAACTCTAAACTCTAAACCACACCAACCCTTTAAGTAATAATTAAAAAACAACATGAAAACAGAAACTTCAAATTTCCTTGATCAAAATTATCACAGGAAAGGCAGGGAGACAAGCACAAGTTGGGCGCAGGGACAGCTAAAATCAAAATAAAATCCATAAATAAAGGATAAGCCAAAAGCTTAAACAAAAAACAAAACTTGTGATCAGAGAACAAAACCCACTTTTTAAAATTATTCGTATAAACTAAAAGAGCGAAAAATACAAGAAGCAAAGGGGTTTGTTAATGGAAAGCTGGTTCGATAATGGAAAGTTCAGAACTTACTTCCTCAGAGAGAGACGAAGAACGCCCAACAACGGCGAGCTGAAGGAGTCGTACCCAATTCAATTTAACTTTTAAAGGGACTAAAGATTTAAAATTTAACAAAATAACAGAAAAGAAGATAAAGATAAATGAAAAAAAATTATATCAGGAGGTTTCCGGGGAGAGAAAGGAAACGTATGAGAGTATAGACTCAGCTAGGAGGGCGTCTTATAGCCATACATTTGACACGTGGAAGCCGATTCCTAGTCACCTCGGCCCATCTATCCACTCGTTGCTCACTTTTCCGGTGTGTGGGTCCCACATCCTCGTTTGGTTTTATAAAACAGCGTTCAGCTTTCTTAGTTTTTTGTTTTGTTTTGTTTTTTCGCTTTTCTGTTTTCTATTTATGGGATATGGTGGGATGTATTGTTACTGTGATAGTAATATATCAATTTGTGCGGTGGTCCTGTAGCATGTTATATTGTATTTTTCAATCTCAATTTATTTCTCGACCTGCTCAGTTTTGTACTATTATTTTGATTTATTGAGTTTTGTTTATCTGTTTTTCTTTCTCAGATAAATATATTAAACTTCATTTATATTTATTGCATTTCTCTTTACAGAAAATTGCCATTAATTTATTGGTCATTCATGACAGTAATGTGCCAAGTTTCAAAATACTTGAAGATTAAGTGACAGAATAACAAATAAATAAGGTGGTTGCAAATTGGTGATAAGCATATTTATCCACTATTTAAAAATTGGTATTATAGATAACTTTCAAATTTTAATATGAAAATAATCAAAAAACAATCTAACAATCAAAAAAATTTAAATTTAAAGATAGATCTTTTCAAATTTTCATATTTGATTTTACTAGATTTTAGCTTAAACAAAAAAAGGAAAATTTTGCTTTCATCAAATCATTGCTTGAGGATCTATTATTGCTAACCGTTTAGCTTCACATGGCCAAAAAGCAAGCTTTATATATATTTGCATAAGTAAAAACATTTAGCGTCGTGTCAATTCATGTCTAGATCCCAAAGCATACCTATATTAGTTAAGCTGTGAAGGATTGATGTGTTTGATTCAATTTTCTTATTATGTTATAAAAATAGTTTCCAAAAAGAAGCATTCATGCTAGTTTAACTTGAAAGCAAGAAACTTGGATCACCCAGTTTCACAGTCTTTAAGTTTTAAATTGATTGTTTATGAGCAACCGTATGAATATAGACTTATTAAGTTATTTGGTTTCTCAAATATTAATCCCTATAAAAAAAGTTGTTTTTTATAATTTTTTTAGTATACATTTATTTACAATCTTAAGATACTTGTGCCCTATAAAATGGGTTTATATATTCTTTTATATATAAAAGCACTTTTATCACTATAGAATTATAACAAGTGATGTTTTATATATTTTTTACATAATATAATAAATATAAATGTTTAAAAAGTATTTGAATCATTTAAAATTATATTCTTAATAAAAATAAAAAAATTAAAATTAAAACTAATTTAATTTTAGAAGATTGAAAATCCTTTGTTCTTATTTGAATTAAATATATATATATAAGCTCTTTAATTAATTTAGAATTGTAACAAGTGGTGTTTTAAATATATTTTTTTATAACTTTACTAATTATAATTGTGTTGTGTTCTAAATTTTTTTTACATAATTTGATAATTATAAATAATAAAAGATTATTTGAATCATTAAAAAAGTTTTTTAATCAAGGTAAAAAAAATTAATATTAGAAAATTCTGTCCTTTTTATAATTTCATATAAAATTATAAAAGTAGAAAAATTTATATTCCATCAAATAATATTTAAAAATTCAAAAAAACCAATATAAAAAATACATTTGTGTCTTCTGATTTAGATTAACTATTTTGAAAGATATCTAAAGGTTAACCTTTAGAAGATACATTTGTTATTTTTAGATAATTATTGAAACAAATACAAAAAAATGAATATAAAAAAGATATTTAAAAGTTAATTTGATTTGATTCGTTTCAGCAGCCTGTCTATACAAATTTAATTTTTGAAAACTATTATATTTGATCGATAGTTAGATGTGATTAAGGATTTTTTTTTCATACTTTGCATAAACATAAATTTAGTTTATATGTTGCTTTTTTTATAGTATTTATATCTTCCAATTAATTAGTTTTTTAATCTAAAGTTTTTATGTAATATTATATATAACTAACTATGTGGACGAGGTAAATACTAGTATCTTTTATTATCTTCCTTGAACAAATAAATATTTGATACGTTCGGATCAATTTAAATCCACAGGCCCTTATCAAATCTCCATTATTGGGTTATCCAACATCCACCAAGTTGGATAATGAGCACCGATGGGGTGAAGCAGATAGATAGCTTTGACGTACTGCTACCACAAGGCATATTATTGTCCACTTCCCCAGTTTGTCTTGTTATCTGGGTTTCGGTTTCCTTCTTCCCTTTGTTCATCATACTCCACTATTTAAGGGAATATCTCAACAAAATCATAAAAGCTTCATTTGATACATTGATCATAGCAGCGTCAACGTGATATTTCACAAAACCATGACCAAGTCTATGGGTTGACTCTTGGATATTTTGTTGTCTATTGAAGAATACCAATATATATAACACTCCATTGGTAAATCATCATTTTGTGATATGTACCAGATGAACAAGAATTCTTCAATTTTGCATATTTCCTAAACATCACAAATTCAAACCGTACAAGATAAAGGTCTAAGCACTGGAATATAGACATGTTATTGTCAAAAACAAGGTTAACCAGCAGTTTGAAAATCGCCAAAATCATCATCTGGTATATCCTGTGTGCTCTGATTTTCAGGAGAATTCTGATGTTCTGTGTCTCCTTTATCTATTTTAAGGGTCTCGTCTTTAGGAGTTTTCTCAGGACTGAAATTTGTTGGAGACTTCTGCATAGTAGTAGTAGGAGAAACCGGTGCTGGAGGAGGTGGTGGTAACTTAATACTAAGTACAGATTCTTTTGTATTACCCTTTTCTTCTGAGGGGCTGTTCAGCTTGGATTTTACATTGTGGCCACTTTTCTGCGGACAAGAGAAGGGATTAAACAGATTAAAAAAAGATTGCACCTGAATAACTAAAGGAAGCAGATTTCCATACATTGGTCTTAATTTGCAGTTTAAGAGTCTCTCCTTCTTTTAAACTGTAATCAACTGAGGAAGTCTGCTGGTAATGTTGTTCCATCTCTTCTGCAGTTTTCTTTTTGTTCAGATATCTTCAATAAAATTTAGGAAAAGTCATGCTTTCCTTTTTATATGTTTAAAAAAAAAAAAAAGTATAAGATGTTCATCTTCAATGCCATTGAATAAGAAAATGTATGTGAAAGAAACCAGGATTTTGCAGATAGACAAGAAAAATTATAAATATGTTAAGGATACTTCATATGATCATGCAAGGCAGCTTGAAAGTCATAAGCTTCTGTTCTTTCTCGGAATCCTATACCAATGAAGGCATGCCGAAGACGCCCACCTGCATGATTTCCAAGTGTTATCAGTCAAACTTCAAAAGTAAAACCAACTTCAAAGAATCAGAGTGAAATATTAGCATTGGACGGCATCCACAACAAAGCTCACAAATCTTTCAATTACCATGCCAAAAAACAAAGGTATACTTGATACTTCTTAAAAGCAAATTTGCTGGGGCTAAAAAGAAGTAATGAAGGGACCAACAATGATAACTTGAAAAATATAAAAGGTTGAAGAATGCTGAAGTCAATAAGATATTTTGGGTAGCTTTTCACAACAATGAGGATTCATAATTAATACAAGCAATATATAAGAAATAAAACTAAAAGACAGTTCCGATAATTACCTTTGAATAAAATTAACATGAACAACTCATTTTAAAAAGCTCCAAGCTAAGGTAAAAGGAAATTCTGACAAATAATGTATAATGCCCTGCTTCTTAAAGAGGAATTTAGTGACCATCCTTATTATACCAGCTCAGAATGACCATTAAGATATTTGGTTCTTTTGAATTCAAAGGTTACTTGGATACAGGAATTTCATATCTGAACTTTGGGGCAAACAATTAACTATCTTCCTTCTCTTAGAGTTCTATTTATAATCTTCCCAGTACCATTGCCACCCCTTCATAGTACTTGAGATCTATGATAAGGAGTTCCTTCTTCTATATAAAGTATCACTAGAAGTGGCTTCCAGGAATGCTTCAGAAATATGTTAGCAAGTTTCCAAAAGCTGTCTCTTGAGGAAAACTTTTTACAAAATTAGCTATATTCTTGATAACTTCCATATAATCATTTTTGTTTCTATTTTGAGCTGAGAGGAAAAGAAAATCACAAAAATGAATGCAGATGAAATTGCTGCAATTTGTTGAACTTTAATTCAAAAAACTCAAGGAACAGATTCTTGTGTATATCTTGTTTTGTTCCTTTCCAAGTGAGTGTGTGTGTGTGTGTGTTTTCTTTCGGTTTCTTTTAAGAGGATCTTTGCCTCATCTGCCCTTGCACATAAGAAGGAAGAAAAAGAAGCAAAACAAAATTTAGATACAGTGGCTCACCTATGTTTTCTTCTATGCGAAGAACAAAATATCTGCAAAAAGAAGTATTAAGCATCATGAAGTGGAAAATCACATGATAACAACTAAAAGCTAATAACAGTCTTACAAAACCACCTGCTGCTGTCAATGACAGGTTCCACAGGATGCGGCTCTCCATTTCTTAAAAATGCCCGAGCATATAATTCACCTATTTAATAAATTTTAAGTGTAGTAAGTAACACAAAAATGAAAGAGGAATTAACTGGATAATCCTATCAAAACAGCTCAAATATGATCTTACCTGTTTTCTTATCTTCAAGTTTTATAATGCATACTTCTCCTTTACTAATGACTTTTAATATCCCTTCCCATGCCCATTTGTTCACATCCCATTCATCAGCCCTGAAATGAATATCATAAATATATATTGTATAATTGTTCACTTAACAATGAAAGGAAAAAAGACAAATTATTCGATTCATTAAACTGTCAAGAGTTTAAAGTCAACTGCTTGCCAGAGGACACTTCTATAGATGTCTCAAGAGACACAAAACTCAATAGATGGAAATGCCCGGAAACAGGGAATTTAGGATTTTTTTTTTTCAAGCAGGAGTACATTAGAAAGTAGAAACTTAAACGTTATGCTAAATGGTATGCTAAACATATCACAGGTTAACAAGTATAACAGATCAGCAATTATAATTTGAAGTTAATCAGAACCTGTAAGAAGCTGCACTCTTCCTGGGGGGTATCTGCATACATAGTAGGAACCATCAGCTTGGCATTCCACAGATTCCGATATTCAAGACATCCAACTCTTATGAAAGTAAATTTAACTAAAAAATTTCAAACTTCAATGCTACCATCGTTTTAAACTGGCTTAAGCTTTACCAATTATTCAATGCCACAAAAAATGGAATATGATGCAGATTTTGATTCTGAGCTCAAATAACAAGCTTGATCCTTTGAACTCTCGTTCTATAGTATATTAAACGCTCATTGACCAATCATAATCTATCACATAACCAATTCATCACTACTAAATTCTCCCAAAAAATAAACCATGAACAAACTTGTAATTGTCAGATATGCGGTTTCTTTTTTCAAGGAGGATCTAGAAGATTGACTTACTATATATACATAACATTCAGACACTTGAAAGAGAACGAGCTCTATGGCCTCAGTCTCTTCGCGTTCGTCTCCAATTTCCTGAATGTCAGATTTCTTCTCCTTTTGCATGATTGACAGAAAGTGAGAGATTGTAAATTCGAAAGCAGGACGTTTAACAACGAATAGATTTGAGGAAGAACTTTCCCAAAAGGAATTGAATTTTGGTGAATTAGGTTGCGACTTTGTGTCTATAGAGAATAACTCAATGAAGGTCTGTCTCAGCTTCCTCCTCAGGACAGAGACGACGCCGCACCAAAACGCTTCTGTATCAGAGCAATAAGGACCGTCGGATGAGAATACTCAGATCTAGCTAGATCTGATGTGTCCCGGGTTGGAGTATGTTGCTTTGTTTTCAAGGCAACAATAATAATAATAATAATTAAAAAAAATACTGGAATTCGAGAGTATGTGTACGAAAATATATAGAAAAGAATTTTCTAGTTGCTTTCTCTGATCTCTGCCCATATTATTAGCAGTAGCACATGTGTCTTTTTCTTTACATTTATTATTATGAATACAAATAATTTTTACATTAAATCAAGTAATAAGACTTTTTTATTAAATGGGTAATTCAATCTTGCAATTAGCTTAAGAATTTGGATGAGTTCCAACTTCCAATATAAGCAGATAGGATCATCCTCTCGACAATTTTGATCAAAAGATTGAAAAAAAAAAAATAATGATCCTCTTAGTTATCAAGTCAACATTCTCAACAAAATAAGCTCTTAATATTTTTCTCACTAATGAAGATTTAATATTTTAAAAAGAAAAATCCCAGTGACCTTACATAGTCATCAAAAGTAGAGATTCATATTATCAGGAAGAGTGGAAGAACATGTATATAAGGTCACCACAATTCTCCTGAAGATGATGAACTGAATATAGAAATCCTCCTTCCGTTTCTGACTCCCATTAGATGCTGAGAATTAGAAAATCTATCAAGTACAGACCTAAGTGCTTGATGAACAGAGGCAGCAAGAAATTGACGATATTCAGCTTCTTGTTCAATCTTATTCTTTTGTTCTTTGCAGTTAATTATAACAAACACATTCTTCATCCTTCCTCCCAAGGTTGCAATTTCTGCTCTCATTATCATAAAATGAAGAGCCTCAAGAGCTTGTCTTATATCACACAACAAGCCTGGCTTATATTCACAACACAGAGATGCCCTCATTGCATAAGGAAAACCATTGGACCTATCTTCTTCTTCTTCAACTTCAACTTTTATTTCGTCCTTGTCATTTGGTATCATTAAACCTTCACATGCTTCTGCTGCATTAGCTTTAAGCTCTTTTAAATGTCTGATAACTTCACCAAGTAATGATGCTTTGTCCATCTATCAATTTCCAAAATTACAATTTATTTTAACATGGAGAAAGCAATAGTGATGAAGTAATATATATAACGTAATTAAATTAACCTTGTTAGCACCGGGAATTGCAGTGCGAAGCATATCAAGATGAGCATTGATCCTGGATCTCCTTCTGCGCTCTGCTTCGCTATGATTCTTCAAAGCTTCAACGCTTCTCTCACACGACATTCTTTTGTTTCCTTCTTTCACACCCTCCATTGCCATTTATGCAGCTAGCACCAGACACACAGATAATGAAGCTTGTTTTGCAGTTTTGTATAGTATAAAAATTAATTTCTAATATTAGGAGAAGAAGGCAAAGCATGATTTTAATGATGAAGTGGCCAATTTTTCTTGCTTGCCATCATGACTCGTGACTGAAGATGAAGGATTCAGTGAATGCTGAATGAGACGCAAGAGGATGAGGAAAAGTACTACGTTTTCCTGTTTGAGTGGGGGACTCCCGAATCCACACTTTTAAATAAGCTAAAATGAAGGGAACTCCATCTACACAATCTATACAAAAAAAAAATTTGTTAATTTTTTTACCTAAAATTGTAACACATCATTAAAATTTAATTATATTAAAATATAAAAAAATTTTAAATTATAAGTATTATATAAAAAATTCTTTTAAATTTTTAATCTTGTACAAAAATTTATTAAACTTTTTAGTTGTGTAAAAAAACCTCATATTTAAATAATTTGACGTGTTTACATTCTATTAAGATGTTAGATAAAAAAAATTAAAGGAGTAAATTTTTTTATACAAATTATAAAATTATAAAATTTTTAAATTAATTTTTATAATTAAAAAAATTATTTGTGTATGATTTATAATTTAAGATAATATGTATATTTTAATTTTTTTAAACTCCAAAAATTTGTCTCGTAGGTCTAAAATGAATCTCAATCCTGTCTCAAGATATTCTTTGTTCAAATTTAATCTCAATTTTTGTTGTTACTGGTATGAGCCATTCATCGCATAGGTGATAGAATCTTCATTATAAAACTGACAGTGTAATTTTGTACTAAAAATATATTTTATTCATTAAAAACAAAGACGGATAGTAAAATGAAAGAAAACAGCCTAAAAAAAATTCCATAACATGCAACGATCCAATTTAGTAGTCGATATGTTAGGTTAGGGTTTAGATATTATGATATAACTCAAAATTTCATTTTAAGTCAAAAATTTGGTCAATATAATCAAACTATGCACTAATCGGATTCACATTAATCCACCAAACCAGATGAAAACAAGTGCCGACAATCCTTAAATTTAAACCTAATATAAGTAATATAACTTGATGATTAATATTTTAGAACAAAAAGAAAGGTAATGTAATTTAGATATTTTTATCTTTTGATTCATTTAGATAATTTAAATAGTGTTCGTATGACGAAAAAAGAGAAGAAAAAGGTGTTTGCTTTGGTGTGCTAGGATTCTTTGGATTAAGCTTTTAGAAATTCACATGACCCTAATCAGTTTTTTATACTCATCCACCCACTCACCTAGAGATAATGACACAATGCTGCTTCAAAGTTCAAACAAAATAGTGAAGAATAATGACAAAGTGCTGATTTTATCAAATGGGAAGGGAATCTTGAATGTGTCAAAACAGTGATGAGGGGAATGCATATGATTCATTCTCTGGTATTTGAATAATAAAAAAACAATTATTTGTAATTTTATATTTTTTTTATTAATTTTGTTAATTACAAAAAAAAATAGTTGCTTAGCATTTTATGATTGAATTTTTTTAATATATTTTATGTTTATTAAAAAGTTTGACAATAAAAATATTGAAGTAAAATTGTTACTTGAATAAAGTTATTAGATTGGAGTGGAAATGACTTCACTTTTTAAAGAAGAGAAATTTGTCTTGACAAGTGTACTTATTAAAAGAATTTTAGTTTAATACTCTTACTTTGACATAAATTAATTTTAAATATAACGTCACTATATAAAACTAAAAATAGCAGTAATGTGGAAGCACACTATGTTTGAAATAGTTGGATTTTCTTCTGTAGTAATGGATAGAACTTACGACATATATAGTAGTGAGAGATTATGTTTGAGTTTTTATTTTTTATGACATTATGGGGACTTGGGAAGATTGAATTTTTATTTTTAATTTGTGTGTGCAATAATAAAAATTAATTTGTATATAACTTTTAAAAAATTTGATCACTTTTGTTTTATAATTTTTCTTCGCCAATCACTTTACTTTGACATGGGAATTGTAAGCTTTACCCACGTCATGGATGATGACACAAAAGAACACAACAAACATACTTAGGATATTTTTGGTCAAAACCAGCGATATTTAGTAAAATTTTTTAATAATTTTTTTTAAATAAGATTCAAAGAAAACACACTTGTTAGTCACTTAGTGCTTGTTTGATAATAATTTTTTTAAAAAAAATTAAAAAAATGTTTAAATAAATATTTTTGACATAAAACAAAAAAATGTGTTTGGAGAATAAAAAAATATAGAATAATAAAAAAAGTTTTGAATTGCAGTTTTTTAAAACATAAAAGACAAATAAAATAATTTTTTATTAATAGCATATATATAAATATATGAAAAAAAATTAATATAAATTCTCAAAATTAATTTTATAAAACATTTCTAAAGGATAAAAGATTAGAATAACATTCAACATAACCTTAGTTTTATCCTTCTTAATTATGTACTCTATTTTCTAAATTTTCTCTTACTTTTTCAAAGAGTCGAATTTTATATTGACCTTTTTTTTTTTAATAGATATGAAGATTTAATTCGACACATTAATTTTTTGGCGGTCCTCTCCTCAATTTTCCTTCAGATCATCACATTCTTTTGTATGTATTTTTTTTCCTTTTTTATTTTTAATTGAAGTTGAGGTGTTATAACTGAAGTAAATTTTTTCTCAAAATTATTTATTGTTTCATTTTAATTTCATTTCATTGGTTAAAAATAAAAAAAAGGTACCAGATTATTGTTTTTGAATTTTTTACAATTAAAAATAGTACATTTTTTTATAGTGAAAGAGAGATAAGAAGAAAAAAATTGACCCTTAATTTATTCTTAATAAATTCTTATGAGTATTGTTTTCTTACTTTTTTTTAATTTCTCTCATCCATAAAAAATTACTGAAAAAGTAAATATAAAAAGTTCAAAATCAAAATTATTGTGAATGCGGGCCACGAGATAGGAAAAATCGCACCATGAAATGGATAGAAGCTTTTTGGACCCGAATAGCCATCTATCAGCCTAAGAACTCTGGGCCTGGCCTCTTTCATTGTGCCCAGTTTATTCGGTTTCTTGACGTCCTCACCCCTCACCTTCCCCCCCCCCCCCCCCCCAACAATTTTACCTTATGATTGTTCATAACAATAACATGTCTGCTATTTTTTGAAATAATTAATATGAGAAAATAAAAATGTGAATAAAAGTGATTGTTATTATTGCTGTGATAATTTATCAAGACATCTTTTTTTTGAAGGAAAAATTATTTGTTTGAAGCTAGGAAAAAGAATGAGCGGTTATTTTTTGTTCTCAAACTTTAAAGTAAATACTAAATATTGTTAACTAAGAGACGAGTTTTCTTTTTTATTAACTTTAGACAAAGAGATTTTTGTATGGATCTAA
The DNA here is from genome assembly GCA_031216115.1 of Senna siamea. NCBI lineage: Eukaryota > Viridiplantae > Streptophyta > Magnoliopsida > Fabales > Fabaceae > Senna > Senna siamea. Next base: position 21,987,558 of record CM062356.1, read on the forward strand.
ATTTTATATTAATTTTTAATTTTATTTTTAATTTGTTTGTAATTAATTATATTTATAAAATTTTAAATTATAATTAATTTTATCTTATAATTTAATGTCATTTAAATTATTAAAAAATAATAATATTATATTATATTTAAATAATAATAAATTATTTAAATTATATATAAAATATTTATTAAAAAATTTAATTTTTACGTTAGATAATAATTGAGTTTAGATAAAAATATTATAATTTAAAAATATATATTATTTAATATTTGAATGTTATTAAAATTTTATTTTTATTTTTAAAATATCATATCATTATTATTTATTAATATTTTAAATGATATTAAACTGTGAGATTAAATTAATTATAATTTAAAATTTTAAAAATAAAATTAATTATAAAAAATTTTAGAATTAAAATTAATATAAATTTTAAAAATATAAAATATATTTTTAACTAAATTTTAAAAAGTGAACTCATGATTTTTATTAAATATTTTGTTGGCGATTGGTGAAGAAAAAGCAATCCATAAAAGTTAGTGGCAGAGAAAGAAGGTGTTGTGATGTGGCGGTGCGTGCACAAGAGGAAAAAGACAGATATCTCAAAGAAAGAGACGAAATAATGGTGAATGGCATCCACAGCATTGCATGATTGGTAAATCTTCATCGACTGCAATTTGTGTTATATATTACTCATTTAATAAATATTATTATTTTAATACAAAGTATCTACTTAATAAATATTTTCCTTTATTGTGTGTTAAATACAAGTTATTAAACTTCAAATTTCTTTAACTCAAATAACACTTTGGTTTTAAATAAAGTGTCCTGAAATCCTATTATAGTTGAATTTAAATTTCACCCCCTTTTTTCCTTTTACTTTTTCATCTTTTTATCAAAATTATTAATATTTAAAACTTTATTAAGTGTGGACTAATTTAGTTCAAAGATAACATATTGAAATTTTATAATGAAATTAAATTTTTTTATATTCAAAATTTAAAAAATTTATTTAAAAATAAAGTATTTATTGTTCTAATTAACTATTTATTAATATTTATTAATTTTTTTGCACTTGAAAAAATGCAAGTTATTAAATTTTTTTATCTTTATTACAATAAAATTAATTTTTTTAAAAGTGAGAAAAAGAAACTAAAATTTTATAAAGATCTTAAATATAAATATTTGATGCAAGAGACCTGTTCATAACGTTCTAACATTAGAACGAGTAACTTGCCTGTAATTAGAGATCATACAATAATCCCTACCCTAAACCGAGAGTGCGTTGTGTCAATGAGGCGCACATTAGCCAACACCGGTGGGCTCCCAGACTATAAATTCGTTACAATAATACGACATGTTCATCCGACCTACCTTGTGCTGCCACCACAATTTCTGCTTGTATGGCGGCTACTTCCTCTTACACTGCGCCCATCTCCACTCCTTCCAAAACCCTTCCTCTTGTCAAAAGCTCAGCCGTTTCAAATCTCGCATTCTTACCTTCTTCTTCTAAGCTTAATTTGAAGTCTCTCCGTGTTAAGCGTTGCTTCGGTGCTTCCAGCGGCGGCTCAGCTCTCGGTGCTACCATGGTTTCGGTGCCGACGATTAAGCCCCCTGCGTCTCTGGATTTCCAGACAGATGTTTTCAAGAAGGAGAAGATTAGCCTCGCCGGACACGAGGAGGTATAACCTCTGATTTCTCCGGGTCCCAGTCTTTCAAATCGTTGGGGATTCTTGATAATTCCTCATTTCTTTTGTTTTCTCTCTTCATTACTGGCTTTGGAACCTGTTTAGATCGTCTGATTTGTAAATGGGCGTTAATGGCTGACAATTTTGTTCTTCTGTAGAGCATTTGAAGGAAAAATAATTTTTTTTTTGTTTTCTGTATTGTTTCAGTTCATTGTCAGAGGAGGGAGGGATTTGTTCCATTTGCTGCCTGATGCTCTCAAGGGTATTAAGCAGATTGGTGTCATCGGATGGGGGTCACAGGTTTGACATGAAATGATTGTTGTTTTTTCTCTCAACTTTACTTTTCAATAAAGAGCTGGTTGAAGTCGTGGGATATATATCATTACGCCTGGCATGTTTTTACCGAAAACGTAAAATGAAATGTAACGCAGAAAGGAACTCAACTTTTATTCAAGAGCCGAGTGTGCATGTGACTTTCTGTAAGGATAGTTGGGTTTAGAATATCAAAATGGACTGTTGGATGCTTCATCGAGAAATAAAATATGTAGATTTTACTATCTTTATGTATGGTAATAAAAAATTATTTTACATAGATCTTTAAGGAAATCCAATGGTGAGAGATTTCAACCTATCAGCACTTCAAGCTTTCCGTAGCGTTGCCCTTGTTGAAGGCATATCTTCCGTAGTATTCTTGCATAATCCATGATTTTGATGTGACTACTAACTTTGCATTACAATTACCAGGGACCTGCTCAGGCTCAGAATCTACGGGATTCACTTACTGAAGCAAAGTCTGATATTGTAGTCAAGGTGATTCTGGATTTCATTTATCACTTAGGCTTATTTTTTTCTTACTAGTATCATTATATAGACTGTTATTTTTCAGTAACATGCTCTGAACACTTTTCCAGTGACTGATCTCTTTTCAATTCGAACTTATTTAAACATGTTTGGCTTTTCATGGATACAGATTGGACTCAGGAAAGGTTCCAAGTCGTTTGATGAAGCACGAGCAGCTGGTTTTACTGAGGAGAGTGGGACTCTAGGTGACATATGGGAAACTGTCTCTGGTAGTGATCTTGTGTTGCTGTTAATTTCTGACGCTGCTCAGGTTTGTTGTTTTAAGTCAAATATTATGCTCCAAAGATTGTTTTAACTTTTTGGTATTGCCTACATTTCTCTGTATTTTAATGTTGTCTTCCAGTCACATTCTTATATCTTCTAATTCCTGGGATGGGTGTTCTCTGTTTTGCACACGTTGGATAAACGTCTCAGGTAATGTAGTGGTGGAGAATGAGGGACCAAAAGTATTATGTGTTTGAGGGTTTTTTGTTTTATTATAGTAAAAGAATTTTCTACTCTAATTAGTAGAAGATGATTGAGATTAGAACTTCTCAAACTCATAATAACATTTCTTTGTAGGTTCTACGCTTCTACCTCTTTAATCTTTATATTATTTGAATTTCTTTGTAGATACCATAGAGACTATAATGTGTTGATTGGTGGATAAAAATAGACATTATGTTATACTACTGGTATTTATTGTGCACATGTGTGTGTATTTTTTTAAATAATAATTTATAATTTATATTTTGTGTGTCATCTCCTTCCCTCAGTCAACAAATTTTTATTTACTTATCCTTAACATGCAGGCGGATAATTATGAAAAAGTGTTCTCCCACATGAAGCCAAACAGCATACTTGGGCTGTCCCATGGGTTTCTCCTTGGGCATTTACAGTCAATGGGGCTTGATTTTCCAAAGAACATCAGTGTAATTGCTGTATGTCCAAAAGGGATGGGTCCATCTGTGAGGAGACTCTATGTCCAAGGCAAAGAGATAAATGGTGCTGGAATTAATTCGAGCTTTGCAGTCCACCAGGTGACCTCTCTTTCTCTCTTCCTTTCTTTTCTTTATTCTTCCCCCTTTGTGGGTCCCTTGCTGTAGCTATATTGTTTAATTTCCTTATTTTGCTGGGATTAACTATCTCTGGATACAGGATGTTGATGGCAGAGCTACTGATGTTGCTTTGGGATGGTCTGTTGCCCTTGGTTCTCCTTTCACATTTTCCACCACTCTAGAGCAGGAATACAAGAGTGATATCTTTGGAGAGAGAGGTAAAATACTTCTCTGCTATGTGTTATTGTCCCTGAATTATTAATTCCTAACTGTTGCTTTTGGCCCTATAGGAATTTTACTTGGAGCTGTTCATGGAGTTGTGGAAGCCTTGTTCAGGAGATACACTGAGCATGGAATGAATGAAGATCTTGCTTACAAGAACACTGTTGAGTGCATAACAGGAATTGTATCAAAAACCATCTCTACTAAGGTTGTTTTCGCATGCTCATCTATCAGAGTTGAATGTGTCTATATGATTCTCTCCCTTGATTCTTGTTCATGTGCTCGGGTGTTTCTCAGTAGTGCCATAACATTTTCCTCTTATGTGTATGGACAGGGGATGTTGGCTGTATACAACTCTCTATCTGAAGATGAGAAAAGGGAGTTTGAGAAAGCTTATAGTGCCTCATATTATCCTTGCATGGACATCTTGTATGAGTGCTATGAGGATGTAGCTAGTGGTAGTGAGATTCGCAGTGTTGTTTTGGCTGGACGCCGCTTTTATGTAAGTAATGTTCATTATCTGTTTGGATTATTAGGTTCTTATGTGGCTGACTTTAATTCTGCTTTGGTTTTATAGGAGAAAGATGGTCTACCTGCTTTCCCCATGGGTAAAATTGATCAGACCCGCATGTGGAAGGTTGGTGAGCGCGTTCGATCTACAAGGCCGGCAGGGGATCTTGGCCCACTATATCCATTCACTGCTGGTGTCTTTGTGGCATTGATGATGGCTCAGGTTTGTGTACTTCCTCCATTTTAAATGTTGAAATTTTTTACTGTAGGGACTCAGGATGCACGTATTGTGCCTGCCTTTAACTGTTAACAGGTCTTTAATTGATTTCAAATTTGGGACTGATCAACTTCTAGTATCAAAGAATGCATCTTGTTTTTGTTTGCCAATGATGAAGGAGCATTTGTTGTTATTTTTCTGTGTTTAGAATTTTGCTCTTAACGTTTATCCTTGTGCTTGTTTATTTATGCCAGTGTAGAACACGGAATCAATCTTGTCTTTTTGTTTTAATTTTATGATTATACAATTCAGATTGAGATCCTGAGGAAGAAAGGCCATTCCTACTCAGAAATCATTAACGAGAGTGTCATTGAGGCTGTCGACTCTCTGAATCCTTTCATGCATGCTCGTGGTGTTTCTTTCATGGTTGATAATTGCTCCACCACAGCTAGATTGGGTTCAAGGAAATGGGCTCCTCGGTTTGATTACGTCCTCACCCAGCAGGCCTTGGTGGCAATCGACAATGCTGCACCTATCAACCAGGACCTAATCAGCAACTTCCTGTCAGATCCAGTGCATGGAGCAATTGAAGTTTGTGCTGAACTGAGACCCACAGTAGACATCTCTGTGCCGCCAGATGCAGACTTTGTTCGTCCTGAGCTGCGCCAATCCGGAAATTAGAACAACAGGCACCTACAGCTTTGTGCTTGCGTAACCTTTTCTGTAATGCTTAGAAGAGTAGCTGTCTTGTCCTGTTAGCTTGGATTTTGTTCACATAGTTGAGTGCTAATATTAAAAGTGTATTGTCGCTTGAGTTTTGTCTTGAGAATGAGGATTGGGACTAATGCTTAATGTTCTATATTAGAATTTGAAGGTAATAAATTTTATTGGAAAAAGTAATAATCTATTATTGTCTCGAGACAAATTTGCGGCTGCAGGTAGTTTTAGGAATGAGGTGCCGGATCGAAGATTGACTACAAACTTTATTCAACGGATTTGGATCCTCTAGACAATTACTATGGTGACAAAGTTTCACTATAATTATCTGAAGTGTTAAAAGAGAACTACAATGGAATGAGATAGTGTATGCTATAGCCAAGTGGGTTCTATTTGATTGTTATTATTCTTTTTCTCTTATAAACCTTATGATGAAAAATATTTTTAAGAATCCAAAATCAGTGTTATTACAATCACTTATCCTGCAAAATGAAGTAAAAGCTGTGTAAGCGATCTGAAGATCAAGTTGGGTTCAAGTTGATAGTGTTGAGAGGTATATCTTAACCAAGGGCTGCATCACCAAACATGTACAGAGTTGCTGATCAGTCCTTCAAATTGATATCTTCAATAGTAAATACCATGTATGAATTTCTGGTTATTTAAATTAACAATCTGTTTGGACGTTGTCATGCTCTTTAAAATTATTTTATAAAATTAGTTATGAAAATTTATATTAGTATTATTTTTATGTATATATATATATATATATATATATATTATAAGTGAAAAGATTTATTTTATGTATTTTTTTATTTAAAAAAATTAAAAATTAAAATATTTTTTTAATTATTTTATATTTTTCGTTCTCAAAATATTTTTTATTTTTTTGTTCTCTATTTGAGAACAGTTATTCAAACAAGTTCTTTTATTTTTTTTTAAAATAAAAATAATTTTTAAAAACTATAATCAAAAAAATTTTTAAACACCTCAAATTTATATAAATATTGTATAGATATATTCATTTATATATAAAAAAAATAGAGAAATGAATGTGAAGACTCACGTTAAATTGTTGATGTAAATATTTAAAACTATAGTCTTCTAATCAATAATAACAAAAAAGAAAAATATTATTATGGCATAAAATTTCTAAATATTTGTTACATATGAATTAATAATGCAACTATATTTTGAATATTTATAAATATTATTAATTTTTATGGATCACTCTCTATATATATATTAATTATTGAATAACGTATTCAAAAAGTTGTCATTAATATTTCTCAATCATTAAAATGGTTGAGATGGTGTCACTTAATTGTGGGATGGTACTTGTGAGTTGTGATGACACCCTAAGTTGAATCTTCTTCCATGTATCTGATTTCCTCTTCTATTTTTATTCTAAAATTTTCCACTCACCGTTAATGCATCTGCCGTCTACCTTGGATCTAGTCCTCTCATATTTCTATTCTTTCATTTCACAAATGCACCATGAAATATTCAATCACCTACCCGTTTTCATTTTTGAGATGTTGATTTTTTTTTCTTGGATCACTTTAAAATAAGTATACATATATGTGGAGGAATATTCTACGTTGGGTTGGATTGACTCATATCCACAATAGGAACCCAATCTGATAAAATGAATTTATCATCTTACTCTCAAAATTTAAGATATAGAAGTCTCTCTTTACTATTTTTCCAGCCTTTTTCTCTCTCCCCTAACTTCTTTTCAATGGTGTTAAACTCTAACTTAATCATTGAAGTTCATAATGAGAGCTCTGACCCCTTCGTGGTTCTCACTCTCCATGCTTTGCAAGTCGGACTTCACCCGAGCACACTGGAAAACAACTATACTCATGTAATATATATATAAAATTGTAATAGAAAAATATTTCAAGTCAATCATACAAAGATCCAAATGCACAGAGCTCAACTTGAACATTAATTCATTAATTTTTCATTGTACATACTTTAATAATAAGTATACTCGTTGTATAGATAATATGCATGACAGGTGGTAAGAATCACAGTGTGTGCTAATTGATAAATACACAGAATTACATATATTATAAGAACCAGTAGTATATCAAGTTTAACAATTATGCCGTGGGATAAGAAGCTTGCATTGCTATGCCACAAAGTCCTTCTTTAGCATCCACATTTCTCTGCATCCTAATGTAACCTTGCTCGCCCCATTCGGTTCCCCACGAGTTCTTTACTAACCAATAGTCGGTGTTATCATCAGTAGCTCCATATCCCACAGCAGTGACACCATGATCCAACTCAGTGCCACAAGAACCAGTAAAAACACCACTTGAGTAAAATTGAAAATCAGATCCACTCGCATCTATGGCTACAGAAACTGGTTGATTAGCCACAGCTTTTTGCAGTGCTTGCTCACTATTGGCAGGAACATCCTCGTACCCTTTAATGTTAGCTGCATGGTTGGCTTCTCCATTTGCATTGCAGCTTCCATCAACACCGTTATAGGGGTATTTGGCTTCACTGGCGAGACCATGGTTTTGAATGATGAACTTGAATGCATCGTCCATTAGACCTCCCTCACAACCTTGGTCTACACCCTTTGTGTCACAATCCACAAGCTCTTGTTCTGACAAAGAGACCAAATTACCTGTGCTCAGCTTAGTGATTCCTTCCATCGCTGCCACAGCAGAAAATGCCCAACAGCAGCCTGCAATATAGACGAAGTATATCAGAGTTAGTTCAAAATTGAATCTTGATCTGCCAGTTTTAAGGAATTAGGGAAGATTACTCACCACATTGGCCTTGGTTCTTGATGGGTGTGACAGCACCTTTCTGTCTCCAATCAATAGAGGATGGAACTGCAGCAACATTTTCATATTTAAAAGTGGGTGTTCTTGTGATTGAGGAGCACATATGGCCCTTGAATCTATTTCTAGAAGTGAATTCTTCATTGGTAAGATCTGCAAATTTATTGACAGCTAGCTTGTAAGGTTTTGTTGCAGCATTGTTGAAGTCGTCAATGTAGTTGACATTGTCCTTGAATATGTTGAAACGCTTCTCCTTCTCGTGAGAGTCCTTATACACTATGCCATAGCGAGCCATCCATTGCTCATGCCTTTCTTGCATTGGCACATCTTGGAGAGAGCGAGATGTGGCTTGAAATGCCAAGATTCCCAAGAAAAGCAGAGCTAATGAAAGGTGATGAAATTGAATTTTGGAAGTCATTTTACTAATTGTGAGAAAGCAAGTACTTGGGATTGCTTAACGAATTGTGAGAAAGATGTTGTGATGAGCCTCTCAGATTGTTGAGGTATATATAGGAAATTTTATGATGACCAGTATGCTAATCTTGTTCTATATTTTATCCACCAAAAAGCATAAAAGAAAACCCTTCTCTTAAAAGTGGGTGAGAGAATGTTCTGAATAAGACAATTGGGTAAAGAGTTAAAATTGTAGTCTCTTAGAAATCACTTTCAAAAAATTGTAGTAACGTACGTCAATTAGTGAGGGGTATTGAGAAAGATGCTCTGAATCTCGTAGTTTTCAAGTGAATGCATAAAACATCTTTTCTCTTCAAGGTACCTGAGAAAATGTTCTGAAGAAGACCCATGAATACGCACTAAGGACAAATTACTTCTCAAAGGAACTCCGAATGCGTCACAAGTTTACATTATAGAAAAAACGTTTTAGAATTTCCATGGCCACCATGAATAAACGAAAAGCAACTCTTTCACTTATTTTATTTATTTATGATACCAAAAGCATGTAAGCTAGTTAAATGAGATGTTGCAAAGTGCCAAGCTTAACTTTCCAAACCAATCATTAGATTACATCTATCATTTAGAACTGTTCTTAAAATAAAATCACTCTGGCTTCAAGTAACTCTGCATTTCTTTCGATTTTGATTTATCATTAAAAGTGAATCTAATTTTGTTAGTTTATCCATCGATAGATTACATCTATCTTTTGTTTGATTTTTTGGACAATTATATTTGTGTTCCTATTTTTGTCCTTCACTTTCGGTTTCCTCTTCCTCTCGTGTATTATGTTGCGCAATTGTTTGAGGTTTTCAAAGAACTATTCAAACAATTCACCTCTCAAATATTTGTCAAAAGATTTTGAAACTTTTCTTTATATTACAGGATTATAAGATCATGTCTATGTTATAGTCTTTCATGGTAAAATGTTGAAATGTTTTTTTTTCTTAAAAAAAAATTAAACTTAAGTATAATTATTCATATCTTTATCATAAAGTTTTTTAATAAAAATAAAATATGTAATTTTTTTAAACACTAATTACATAGTGATGAGTTGTAAAAATAATATACATATAAATACATTTTTTATTAAAAAATTTGGAAGAAAATATATAAAATTTATACACAAATTTTTTCTTCTTTAAAATCCCCCAAGTTAATATGCCATATTTTTCATTTAACAAAAATTAAGGCACTAAAACTCTCTTTGGAGTTTTGGACACCATACTGTTGAAAGATTTTTCCCATCATTATGTTAGACTCTCTCTTTTCCCTTCTTTTGATAATTTAATGGTCAGAGCACATATAATACAAGCAAATGGGAAAACAATTGGCTAATTGAACCATCATTAGTATTAGCTAGAAAATACTGGAAAGCTAAACTGGGTATTATTCAGTGCATAATTTTGAAGAAAATACTCCAATAATTAAATGTTTTAGGTAACCAATATAAGAACTTGAGATAAAATATACAAACATGGTCAAAACTTTGAAAGATTCCTCATAACCTAAAATTTAAAAATTTGAAGTAAAAAAGAAGACAGAGGCAACAAAATTTATAGAGATTTAGACTGATCTTTTCTTTTCTTTTAAAATAAGAGAATTTTATTATTAATGGCAAATTACCAAATATACTCAGCAACTCAAAACTAGGAATCAGTATACTTTGTTTATTGAAGTTGTACTTGGTAAGAGAAAAGTATGTACCCTTTTAATCAATCTGTACCATTTCCTTTTTCCGCTTTTAATGGGCCAAAAAGTATGAGATGTTTGGGTTGGAGCTTCATGTTGCCTTTGCAAATCTAATTAAATTTGACAAGATGTTGTGAGCTCAATTATAAGTGATAAAATATATTAGGCCCAATTTCAATTGCTAAAATATTTAGGTCTAATAAATGGTTGACATTTTGAAACTATTTTTATTTCGAAAAAGAAATTAACAACACTTTTGTAAAAATATCTCAACAAGTAAGTTGAGACAGAAAAATCCTTCTTTACTAGCTTTGCAAAATGCTGCCTCTACCAGGTTTCTTTCATTTATATCTTCTCATTTATTAGAGGCTTCATCTTCCTTTTTAGAGGGATTTCCTCTTCCCCCCTCTTCTTAGTAAGAGTTTCATAACTAGCTTTTTTTTTTTTTTTTTTTTAAAGATTTACATCCTAACTTGTCAATTGTCATATATTCAATTAAAAGCTCAAACTAGGAAAGAAGAAGATTTGTACAGACTTAATACCCCTTATATTTTTAGAGCTATTATCTGTGAAGTTTGAATTATAAATTTTTCTAGATTTTAGATAGTACTTTTAAGAGGTGCGTTAGTCTTTGTACTTGGTTTTGAAAAAAAAAAACTTACTCTGATTTGTTGAATTGTTATGCCTTTTTATTTCTATTGTTTGTTAGGCCGTTGTGCCTCTTCTTTAATGAAATATTTTTTTTTGACCCAAAAAATAAAAGATTGTGAGACATTTAAATAATCTATGATTTAATCATTTTCATTTTGGTGATATCATCCTTTCACCAAAGTATGGTATAATTTGCAGTTGAAAAAAATCGCAAGCAAATGATCTCCTTTCGCTTGGATCCAAAAAAGGTTTTCCTAGATTAAAAGCTTTTTGAGTTCAAAGGATCCACAGAGAGAACTGAAGATATAAATATGTCATAGTCATCACTGATAAATTTCATTGTATGGTATTAGATAAGTATACCAAATGATGCAATCTTGCATAGATATACACAACACCACTAAGAGCAGAAATTTAGATTTAAATAGTTCAAGTTTGATAATTATGCAGTGGGATAAGAAGCTTGCATTGCTATGCCACAAAGTCCTTCTTTAGCATCCACATTTCTCTGCATCCTAATGTAACCTTGCTCGCCCCATTCGGTTCCCCATGAGTTCTTTACTAACCAATAGTCGGTGTTATCATCAGTAGCTCCATATCCCACGGCAGTGACACCATGATCCAACTCAGTGCCACAAGAACCAGTAAAAACACCACTTGAGTAAAATTGAAAATCAGATCCACTCGCATCTATGGCTACAGAAACTGGTTGATTAGCCACAGCTTTTTGCAGTGCTTGCTCACTATTGGCAGGAACATCCTCGTACCCCTTAATGTTAGCTGCATGGTTGGCTTCTCCATTTGCATTGCAGCTTCCATCAACACCGTTATAGGGGTATTTGGCTTCACTGGCGAGACCATGGTTTTGAATGATGAACTTGAATGCATCGTCCATTAGACCTCCCTCACAACCTTGGTCTACACCCTTTGTGTCACAATCCACAAGCTCTTGTTCTGACAAAGAGACCAAATTACCTGTGCTCAGCTTAGTGATTCCTTCCATCGCTGCCACAGCAGAAAATGCCCAACAGCAGCCTGCAATATAGACGAAGTATATCAGAGCTAGTTAAAAATTGAATCTTGATTTGCCAGTTTTAAGGAATTAGGGAAGATTACTCACCACATTGGCCTTGGTTCTTGATGGGTGTGACAGCACCTTTCTGTCTCCAATCAATAGAGGAAGGCACTGCAGTAACATTTTCATACTTAAAAGTGGGTGTTCTTGTGATTGAGGAGCACATATGGCCCTTGAATCTATTTCTAGAAGTGAATTCTTCATTGGTAAGATCTGCAAATTTATTGATTGCTAGCTTGTAAGGTTTTGTTTCAGCATTGTTGAAGTCGTCAATGTATTTGACGTTGTCCTTGAATATGTTGAAACGCTTCTCCTTCTCCTGAGAGTCCTTATACACTATGCCATAGCGAGCCATCCAATTCTCATGCCTTTCTTGCATTGACACATCTTGGAGAGTGCGAGATGTGGCTTGAAATGCCAAGATTCCCAAGAAAAGCAGAGCTAATGAAAGGTGATGAAATTGAATTTTGGAAGTCATTTTGCTAATTGTGAGAAAACAAGTACTTGGGATTGCTTAACGAATTGTGAGAAAGATGCTGTGATGAGCCTCCCAGATTGTTGAGGTATATATAGGAAATTTTATGATGACCGGTATGCTAATCTTGTTCTATACTTTAACCACTAAAAAGCATAAAAAACGAAGCCTGTCTCTTCGAAGTGCCCGAGAGAATGTTCCAACTATGTATAGCGTTAAAATGGTAGTCTTTGAGAAGTCAATTTCTATAGTAACGTACGGCCATTAGATTCATTGGGAAAAAGCTTTTAATTGATCATTCAACACACCAATAAAATATTGCGGTTGCAATTAGAACTACACAACTTGATCTAGCTTATCTTTTTATTACTTGAATTGCTTCTAATTGATTCCAAGCGAGATTGAGATTTTGGACTTTTAAGTGGGATTCAATATGTTTCAACCATGCATTAAATATTTCCTTGGGAAGAAAGGAAAAATATAAATCAAGCTGTGGTTTAATATAATTTCATATGACTTCAAATTGAATTGACAACAGAATTTTAAAACTAGCTGTAAAACTATTCATGAATTCTTCACCACTTCCATATTTCTATGTTTAGATACAAATCGCGGCTCTGATATTGTAATTTGTAATCACTGTTCTTAAACCAATTATGCTCCTATTATAATTTCTGTTAGGTTGTAATAGCATATTTTTTTCAAGATCTTACAAAGCCAAATTAATATTATAGTCAGCAAATATTATAATATTTTAATAACACATTTTTGTTTTAAAAAAAAGAGAAGAAAATGAATACCAACTTAAAAATCTTAAACTGGTACGTGAAAGACGCATATATTATATAATATTTAAATAGGGATACATGACCTTTAATCATTGATAGTTATTAGAGAACTGACAAATAAATTCCTTTAATTAATTAAATAATTTATTAAAATATTAATTATTCAAGCAGATACATTTTAGGTCCAAGTGTCATTCTTTGAAAATTAGTCAAATTAAAGGTCATATGTGAATTTTGAATTTTTCTTTTTAAATTTTCTTAACTTATTTATATTAAATGATCTATTAATTATTTATATATACTATTTTTATCCTTTATCTATTTGATGTAGTACTTGTTAATCACTAAAAAACATAATAAAATTTTTGATTTACTTATAGACAATGAGATTTATAAATATTAAATCTCTACACAAATACAGTAAAAAAAAAGTTTAGAAGGAAATAGAAAATAAATTCCGATATTAATTATTATCTTTTGACCAACAAAGGATAAAATTTCTAACCAACAAAATTGTAAATCCCATAATTCATATTCCTAAATAACTTCAAAATACTAAGATTAATAATGACCTGCATTCGTCGATGAATATTTTGTTTTTAACCAAATATAATATTGTTGTGGATTAAAGACATGAAACCAGTAACGGCTTCTAATTTTTTAGCTCTCCGATTATCTTGGAATGTCTTAATTAAAATTATAATTCCATCATTTCACTCACTACACGCAGAGAAACTGGAAACTGGCACCATGTCATATGTATAGAACCATGACTAATTTTGCTTTGTATAGTAATTGACAAGTACATATTACAGATGTGTTTATAAGGGTACGTCCATAGTACATAGAATGTACTATAGCTAGTATATATCCATCATCAATAACATTATGCAGTGGGATAAGAAGCTTCCATTGCTATACCACAAAGGCCTTCCTTAGCACCCATATCTCTCTGCATTCTAATATATCCTTGTTCACCCCACTGTGTCCCCCATGAATTCTTCACTAACCAATACTTAAGCCCATTATCACTCACTCCATAGCCTACGGCAGTCACACCATGATCCAAGTTGGTCCCACATACTCCAGTGAAGACACCACTTGAATAAAACTGAAATGGGAAGCCCCCAGCATCAATGGCTACTGAAACAGGTTGGTTAGCCACAGCTTTGAGTAGTGCCTCCTCACTATTTGCAGGCACATCCTCATACCCTTTAATGCTAGCTGCATGGTTGGCTTCTCCCTTTGTGTCACAGGTTCCATTCGAACCAAAGTAGGGATAGTTGGCTTCTGTTGTGAGGCCATGGTTTTGTATAATGAACTTGAAAGCATCGTCCATTAGACCTCCTGCACAACCTTGGTCCACACCCTTTGTGTCACAATCAACCAGCTCTTGTTCTGACAAAGACAGCAATTTTCCTATACTTAGCTTTGTGATTCCTTCCACTGCTGCTACTGCAGAAAATGCCCAGCAACATCCTGAAGTTCAAATACAAAGCAAAGTTAGCTAACAATTTTAGAATTGTTCGAGTGCTATTGATTTCAATCTTACCACATAGGCCTTGGTCCTTGATGGGTGTTACAGCTCCTTTCTGTCTCCAATCCATAGAAGGTGGAACTGCATTCACATTTTCGTACTTAAAAGTGGTTGTCTTTGTGATTGAAGAACACATGTGACCCTTGAATCTGTTCCTGGATGTTCTGAACTCCTCATTTGTGAGATCTGCAAATTGATTAATGCCTAGCTTGTAAGGTTGATTCCCAGCATTGTTAAAGGCTTCGATTCTTTCCACGTTTTCCTTGAATATCTTGTAACGCATTTCCTTCTCATTGGAGTCCTTGTACACTCTTCCAGACTGAGCCATCCATTGCTCATGTCTCTCATACATTGAAGTATCTTGCAGAGTGCGACACGTGGCTTGCAGTGCCAAGAATTCCAACATGAAGAGCAAAGCCAATGTTATGCAGTGAAATTGATTCTTGCAAGCCATTGGTGTATAAGAAATTCAGGAAATGTTTTGATAGCCCAACAGTGATTGCTTCAGATTATATACATATATAGGAAAAAAAACCAATGTTGGAACTGTGCAATGATCTTGTATTATGAGTTCGACACAAAAACACAAAGAAGTGAACAGCCAAATGTCTCTTCAACGTACATGAGAAAATGTTGTGAGTTGTGATGTGACTAAGACCAAAGCGTGAGGTATGGCGTTAATGGAATCAGTTGGTATGAAAAAGAAAGCTTAATTGGATCTATTTTCTTGAATATCTGAGGGTTGCTTATGAGACCTGATTTCTCACACAGTATACATAACTAAAAACACTCCTAGTATGTGAAATTTAATGATAAAAAACTATGTGATGCTGGCTATAAATTTTACAGAAAATAACAATTCTTATAAGATGGTGTTGAAAATATTGTACCATGTGATAATATTATATGTACATCACCTCTCAAGTCTATTTTTTTTTTTTAAAAAAAAGTTGTTCATCCCTAAAATTTAAGTTCATTTTCAAATTTATCCCTATTTTTTTTGGGTCAATTTCGTCTTAAAAGATTGTTTTTTGTGTCAATTTCAATTAAATTGCTAATGTCACAAAAATTAGTAACTTAAAAAAGCTAACTTATTCATCATTTGGCTAAATTGTTTTAATCTTTAATTGACCTAATATCATGACCTAATTACCAAAAATAACAAATTTTTAATTGCATTTTCCTTTTTTCAGAGGAAGTACAGATGAAATTGTGTCTCAGCCACTGAAATAAAAATTCATTTGACTGAATTCATCTTAATGTTTATAGCTGCTAATCAACGTCTAATCATATGATCAACAAGTCAGCTGATTTCATCATCATTAATTTAATTTAATTAGTAATGCAAACGAAGTTGATACAGAAAAATAAAAAAAAAAACAAATTTTTGGGATGAAAATGACAAAAAAAGTTAGGGACAATATTAATAATGAGTCTGAAGGCTACAACAAAAAATGCATTTTTACGCTTATATATAATCGTGTCCAATTAATGAAAGTAAACCCCCTACTTTAATTAATCTAGATACATACATAATTGAGTTTGTAACCCTGTCATCAATTTAATTGATAAGCAATTCTCAGGTTCAGACTCAAGATCTAACCCACAAAAACCAAACTGAAAGTAATTAAATTCATGGCCCACATGAGGGTTTAAGCAGTTTGAGAACCGAAAATTGCAAGCATGATCCGAGGCCAAGGGTGACATAAAGCTAATCTGCAGGGTTAATCGGCAACCATTTAAGTTCTGTAGTTTAATAACAAGTTAGAAGACAACTTCCCTAAGGTCAGCGACATATATGGTACCTACTTGTTAGTCTTCCACACCTCAATGTTTCCGAATACCAACTTTTGTATTCATTACTGTCGGTGTCTTTGAGGGTTCTATAAAACTAATTGACGTAAGTTACTACAAATTTTTGAAAGTGATTTCTAAGAGACTACAATTTTAACTCTTTACCCAATTGTCTTATTCAGAACATTCTCTCACCCACTTTTAAGAGAAGGATTTTCTTTTATGCTTTTTGGTGGATAAAATAGAGAACAAGATTAGCATACCGGTCATCATAAAATTTCCTATATATACCTCAACAATCTGAGAGGCTCATCACAACATCTTTCTCACAATTCGTTAAGCAATCCCAAGTACTTGCTTTCTCACAATTAGTAAAATGACTTCCAAAATTCAATTTCATCACCTTTCATTAGCTCTGCTTTTCTTGGGAATCTTGGCATTTCAAGCCACATCTCGCACTCTCCAAGATGTGTCAATGCAAGGAAGGCATGAGAATTGGATGGCTCGCTATGGCATAGTGTATAAGGACTCTCAGGAGAAGGAGAAGCGTTTCAACATATTCAAGGACAACGTCAAATACATTGACGACTTCAACAATGCTGAAACAAAACCTTACAAGCTAGCAATCAATAAATTTGCAGATCTTACCAATGAAGAATTCACTTCTAGAAATAGATTCAAGGGCCATATGTGCTCCTCAATCACAAGAACACCCACTTTTAAGTATGAAAATGTTACTGCAGTGCCTTCCGCTATTGATTGGAGACAGAAAGGTGCTGTCACACCCATCAAGAACCAAGGCCAATGTGGTGAGTAATCTTCCCTAATTCCTTAAAACTGGCAAATCAAGATTCAATTTTTAACTAGCTCTGATATACTTCGTCTATATTGCAGGCTGCTGTTGGGCATTTTCTGCTGTGGCAGCGATGGAAGGAATCACTAAGCTGAGCACAGGTAATTTGGTCTATTTGTCAGAACAAGAGCTTGTGGATTGTGACACAAAGGGTGTAGACCAAGGTTGTGAGGGAGGTCTAATGGACGATGCATTCAAGTTCATCATTCAAAACCATGGTCTCGCCAGTGAAGCCAAATACCCCTATAAGGGTGTTGATGGAAGCTGCAATGCAAATGGAGAAGCCAACCATGCAGCTAACATTAAAGGGTATGAGGATGTTCCTGCCAATAGTGAGCAAGCACTGCAAAAAGCTGTGGCTAATCAACCAGTTTCTGTAGCCATAGATGCAAGTGGATCTGATTTTCAATTTTACTCAAGTGGTGTTTTCATTGGTTCTTGTGGCACTGAGTTGGATCATGGTGTCACTGCTGTGGGATATGGAGTCAGCGATGGCATTGAGTATTGGTTAGTAAAGAACTCGTGGGGAACTGAATGGGGCGAAGAAGGGTACATTAGGATGAAGAGGAATGTGAGTGCCAAAGAAGGCTTATGTGGCATAGCAATGCAAGCTTCTTACCCCACTGCGTAATTATCAAACTTTTACTACTTTTGAGTCTAAAGTTCTGCTATTAGTGGTGTTGTACTGTTGAGTATATCTATGCTAGATTGCATCATTTGGTGCACTTATCTACAAATTTATCAGTCATGACTATGACATATTTACATCTTCTGCTTTCTCTTTGTGGATCCATTGAACTCAAAAAGCTTTCAATCTAAGAATACTTTTTTGGATCCAAGCAAAAGGACAAGATCATTAGCTTGCGATCTTTCAAATGCAAAATACTTTGGTGAAAGGATTATATCACTAAAGTGAAAATTATTAAATATTAAATGATTCAAATGTCTCAGAATCTTTTATATTTTGGGACAAAAAAAGATACTTCATAAAAGAAGAGGACAAATAACAAGCAGAAGAAATAAAAAGGCATAACAATTGAACAAATCATAATAAGTTTGCTTTTTTGAAACCAAGTACAATTAACACAAACCAAAGACTAACACACCTCTTAAAGTACTATCTAAAAACTAAGAAAATTTATAACTTAAACTTCACAAACAATAACTCCAAAAATACAAGAACATGTAGACAAATATGGAGAGGCAAGCCTCTCAAATATCTCTGAGTATTAAGTTTTTACAAATCTTCTTCCTTCCAAATCTGAGCTTTTAATTGAATATCTAATAAGTAATGATGTCAATCTTCCAAAAAAAAATTCACTTATGAAACTTTTATGAAGAAGAGGGGAGATCTTCTCTAAAACTTTGTTTGGGAGGGAATTTGGGAGGAAAAGGGAAGGGAAGGAAACGTATTAATTTTCTCTTTATTTGTTTCTTAAAATTTTAGAGGTGAATAAATAAAAAGATTTTATGTTAACCTTCCTTAATCTTTTTTTTAATTTTAATTAATCTAAATTAGAATTTTTTTTTAAATTTTAATTAATCTAAATTGAAAGAGTTTGAGAAGAGAAATGAAGGTGCTAAATGTTAATAGAAAAGGAGAGGGGCTACTGCAATGAGCAATTCTTGTGTACACTATAGTGTGCATGCAATGGAGGGTGTTGTGAGGATCCAATCTAAACCCTCCATTGTATATACACTATAGTGTATAGAGAATTTTCTGCTGCCATTGGTGGAAACTAAAGGAGCACTTAAAGCACTGAAAGAGGCAGCATTTTGCCAAGCAAGTAAAGAAGGGTTTTTTTTGGAAAAAAATCTTCTAAAGTACTTTACAGTATAAAATTTTTGAAGTAGTAGAGAGATAAGAATAAAAATAAATAAATAAATAAAGGACTCACCCTTCATGGATTATGGTCCAAATTGATTTTTTTTATCTCTCTCTCACTTCACAATTTTCGTTTGTCTCGTTTATTTTAGAGAATCCAAATATATTTTTTTGTATCACAACCTAATTATTGAGATATTTTTACCAAAAGCCTTGTTAAATTTTTTTCAAATAAAAATAGTTTCAAAATGTCAATCATTTATTAGACCTAAATATTTTGGCAATTGAAATTGGGTCTAAAATATTTTAGCACATATAATTGAGTTCACAACATCTTAACAAATTTAATTATGCTTGAAAAGGCAACATGAAGCTCCAACCCAAACATCTGAGGGCATTTTTGTTTTGGGCTTTTGGCCCACTTATAAGAAAAAAGAAAAGCATATTTTTTAGATAATGATTTCACATGCAACAGACCAAAAAAATGAAAAAGATTTCACAAGCAAACTGCTTCCTTCCCTCCATTTGACGTACGTTACTACAATTTTGTGAAAGTGATTTCTAAGAGACTACAATTTTAACTCTTTACCCAATTGTCTTATTCAGAACATTCTCTCACCCACTTTCAAGAGAAGGGTTTTCTTTTATGCTTTTGGGTGGATAAAATATAGAACAAGATTAGCATACTGGTCATCATAAAATTTCCTATATATACCTCAACAATCTGAGAGGCTCATCACAACATCTTTCTCACAATTCGTTAAGCAATCCCAAGTACTTGCTTTCTCACAATTAGTAAAATGACTTCCAAAATTCAATTTCATCACCTTTCATTAGCTCTGCTTTTCTTGGGAATCTTGGCATTTCAAGCCACATCTCGCTCTCTCCAAGATGTGTCAATGCAAGAAAGGCATGAGCAATGGATGGCTCGCTATGGCATAGTGTATAAGGACTCTCAGGAGAAGGAGAAGCGTTTCAACATATTCAAGGACAATGTCAACTACATTGACGACTTCAACAATGCTGCAACAAAACCTTACAAGCTAGCTGTCAATACTTTTGCAGATCTTACCAATGAAGAATTCACTTCTAGAAATAGATTCAAGGGCCATATGTGCTCCTCAATCACAAGAACACCCACTTTTAAATATGAAAATGTTGCTGCAGTTCCATCCTCTATTGATTGGAGACAGAAAGGTGCTGTCACACCCATCAAGAACCAAGGCCAATGTGGTAAGTAATCTTCCCTAATTCCTTAAAACTGGAAAATCAAGATTCAATTTTTAACTCACTCTGATATACTTTGTATATATTGCAGGCTGCTGTTGGGCATTTTCTGCTGTGGCAGCGATGGAAGGAATCACTAAGCTGAGCACAGGTAATTTGGTCTCTTTGTCAGAACAAGAGCTTGTGGATTGTGACACAAAGGGTGTAGACCAAGGTTGTGAGGGAGGTCTAATGGACGATGCATTCAAGTTCATCATTCAAAACCATGGTCTCGCCAGTGAAGCCAAATATCCCTATAAGGGTGTTGATGGAAGCTGCAATGCAAATGGAGAAGCCAACCATGCAGCTAACATTAAAGGGTATGAGGATGTTCCTGCCAATAGTGAGCAAGCACTGCAAAAAGCTGTGGCTAATCAACCAGTTTCTGTAGCCATAGATGCAAGTGGATCTGATTTTCAATTTTACTCAAGTGGTGTTTTTACTGGTTCCTGTGGCACTGAGTTGGATCATGGTGTCACTGCTGTGGGATATGGAGCTACTGATGATAACACCGAATACTGGTTAGTAAAGAACTCATGGGGAACCGAATGGGGCGAGCAAGGGTACATTAGGATGCAGAGAAATGTGGATGCTAAAGAAGGACTTTGTGGCATAGCAATGCAAGCTTCTTATCCCACTGCATAATTATCAAACTTGAACTATTTAAATCTAAATTTCTGCTCTTAATGGTGTTGTGTATATCTATGCAAGATTGAATCATTTGGTGTACTTATCTAATACCATACAATGAAGTTTATCAGTCATAACTATGACATATTTATATCTTCAGTTTCTCTCTGTGGTTGTGGATCCTTTGAACTCATTAAACTTTCAATCTAGGAAAACCTTTTTTGGATCCAAGCGAAAGGAGATCATTTGCTTGCGATTTCTTTCAAATGGAAATTATACCATACTTTGGTGAAAGGATGATATCACTGAAATGAAAATGATTAAATAATAAATCATTTAATCTCACAATCTTTTATTTTTTGGGTCAAAAAAAGGTACTTCATTAAAGAAGAGGCACAACAGCTTAACAAGCAAAAGAAATAAAAATGCACAACAATTCAACAAATCAGAGTAAGTTTGCTTTTTTCAAAACCAAGTACAAAGACTAACACACCTCTTATAAGTACTATCTAACAACTAGGAAAATTTATAAGTCAAACTTCACAGATAATAACTCTAAAAATAGAAGGAGCATTAAGTAATTACAAATCTTCTTCCTTTCAAGTCTGAGCTTTTAATTGAATATATGACAATTGACAAGTTAGGATGTAAATCTTAAAAAAAAAAAAAAGCTATGAAACTCTTACTAAGAAGAGGGGAGAAAAGGAAATCCTTCCAAGAGGGAAGATGAAGCCTCTAATAAATGAGAAGATATAAATGAAAGAACCCTAGTAGATGCAGCATTTTGCAAAGCAAGTAAAGAAGGATTTTTCTGTCTCAACTTACTTGTTGAGATATTTTTACCAAAAGTTTTGTTAATTTCTTTTTCCAAACAAAAATAGTTTCAAAATGTCAACCATTTATTAGACCTAAATATTTTAGCAATTGAAATTGATCCTAATATATTTTATCACTTATAATTGAGCTCACAACATCTTATCAAATTTAATTAGACTTGCAAAGGCAACACGAAGGTCCAACCCAAACATCTCATACTTTTTGGCCCATAAAAAGCAAGAAAATTTTATTTAGATAATGATTTAACAAGCGACTGACCAAAAAATGAAAAAAAATTCACAAACAAACTACTTCCTTCACTCCATTTATCAAAAAGAGAAACTTATTTGATCTTTTTCATACATACAAGCTAGAAAAGAAAAAAGAAAGAAGAGGATTGCCTTTTATCATTTATAAGTATGGTTGATTAAAATATCGATATTTTATTAATATTCATAAAATTTATTTGACAAATTTAGATACAAGCATTGTTTTAAAGAATTTTAGGAGTTTTGGATGAGTTTGATAAGAGTGATATCTTATTTATTTTTTTAACAAAATAATTTAACTTTAGTATTAATCTATAAATTATTATATTAAATAATATTATATGGATAAACTTGTTAAAATTTATATATTTAAAATTTATATAATATAATTGATATAACATGAATGATTTTTTTGATTAATTTTTATGTAGAAGAGTCATAATTTAAAGAAAAAATTAGTTATTTTAAATTTTCTTTAAATAAATAGGTTCAAATTCAAAGATTCAAAGATTTAAAGAGTTTGAATTTGCTATTTGCTTAAGTCTAGGTACAAATTTTTTTTTTTCCAAGTCCAAAAATAAAAACTATAGGAAAAAGGATGGGACAGATTGATTAAAAGGGTACACACTTTTCTCTTACCAAGTACAACTTCAATAAACAAAGTATACTGATTCCCAGTTTTGAGTTGCTGAGTATATTTGGTAATTTGCCATTAATAATAAAATTTTCTTATTTTAAAAGAAAACAAAAGATCAGTCTAAATCTCCGTAAATTTTGTTGCCTGTGTCTTCTTTTTTACTTCAAATTTTTAAATTTTAGGTTATGGGGAATCTTTCAAAGTTTTGACCATGTTTATATATTTTATCTCAAGTTCCTATATTGGTTACCTAAAGCATTAACTGTTGGAGTATTTTCTTCAAAATTATACACTGAATAATACCCAATTTAGCTCTCTAGTATTTTCTGGCTAATACTAATGATGGTTCAATTAGCCAATTGTTTTCCCATATGCTTGTATTATATGTGCTCTGACCATTAAATTATCAAAAGAAAGGAAAAGAGAGACTCTAACATAATGATGGGAAAAATCTTTCAACAGTATGGCGTCCAAAACTCCAAAGAGAGTTTTAGAGCCTTAATTTTTGTTAAATGAAAGATATAGCATATTAACTTGGGAGAGTTTGAAGAAGAAAAAGTTTGTGTATAAATTTTATATATTTTCTTCCAAATTTTTTAATAAAAAATTTATTTATATGTATATTATTTTTACAACTCATCACTCTATAATTAGTGTTTAAAAAAATTGCATATTTTATTTTTATTAAAAAAATTTATAACAAAGATATGAATAACTATGCTTAAGTTTAATTTTTTATTAAGAAAAAAAAAACATTTCAACATTTTACCATGAAAGACTATAACATAGACATGATCTTATAATCCTGTAATATAAAGAAAAGTTTCAAAATCTTTTGACAAATATTTGAGAGGTGAATTGTTTGAGTAGTTCTTTGAAAACCTTAAACAATTGCGCAACATAATACACAAGAGGAAGAGGAAACTGAAAGTGAAGGACAAAAATAAGAACACAAATATAATAAAAAAAATTCCAAAAAATGAAACAAAAGATAGATGTAATCTATCGATGGATAAACTTTCAAAATTAGATTCACTTTTAATGATAAGTGAAAATCAAAAGAAATGCAGAGTTACTTGAAGCCAGAGTGATTTTATTTTAAGAACAGTTCTGAAGGATAGATGTAATCTAATGATTGGTTTGGAAAGTTAAGCTTGGCACTTTGCTACATTCTCATTTAACTAGCTTATATGCTTTTGGTATCAAAAATAAATAAAATAAGTGAAAGAGTTGCTTTTGTTTATTCATGGTGGCCATGGAAATTCTAAAACCTTTTTTCTATAATGTAAACTTGTGACGCATTCGGAGTTGCTTTGAGAAGTAATTTGTCCGTAGTGCGTATTCATGGGTCTTCTTCAGAACATTTTCTCAGGTACCTTGAAGAGAAAAGATGTTTTATGCATTCACTTGAAAACTACGAGATTCAGAGCATCTTTCTCAATACCCCTCACTAATTGACGTACGTTACTACAATTTTGTGAAAGTGATTTCTAAGAGACTACAATTTTAACTCTTTACCCAATTGTCTTATTCAGAACATTCTCTCACCCACTTTCAAGAGAAGGGTTTTCTTTTATGCTTTTGGGTGGATAAAATATAGAACAAGATTAGCATACTGGTCATCATAAAATTTCCTATATATACCTCAACAATCTGAGAGGCTCATCACAACATCTTTCTCACAATTCGTTAAGCAATCCCAAGTACTTGCTTTCTCACAATTAGTAAAATGACTTCCAAAATTCAATTTCATCACCTTTCATTAGCTCTGCTTTTCTTGGGAATCTTGGCATTTCAAGCCACATCTCGCTCTCTCCAAGATGTGTCAATGCAAGAAAGGCATGATCAATGGATGGCTCGCTATGGCATAGTGTATAAGGACTCTCAGGAGAAGGAGAAGCGTTTCAACATATTCAAGGACAATGTCAACTACATTGACGACTTCAACAATGCTGCAACAAAACCTTACAAGCTAGCTGTCAATAAATTTGCAGATCTTACCAATGAAGAATTCACTTCTAGAAATAGATTCAAGGGACATATGTGCTCCTCAATCACAAGAACACCCACTTTTAAATATGAAAATGTTGCTGCAGTTCCATCCTCTATTGATTGGAGACAGAAAGGTGCTGTCACACCCATCAAGAACCAAGGCCAATGTGGTAAGTAATCTTCCCTAATTCCTTAAAACTGGAAAATCAAGATTCAATTTTTAACTCACTCTGATATACTTTGTATATATTGCAGGCTGCTGTTGGGCATTTTCTGCTGTGGCAGCGATGGAAGGAATCACTAAGCTGAGCACAGGTAATTTGGTCTATTTGTCAGAACAAGAGCTTGTGGATTGTGACACAAAGGGCGTAGACCAAGGCTGTGAGGGAGGTCTAATGGACGATGCATTCAAGTTCATCATTCAAAACCATGGTCTCGCCAGTGAAGCCAAATACCCCTATAAGGGTGTTGATGGAAGCTGCAATGCAAATGGAGAAGCCAACCATGCAGCTAATATTAAAGGGTATGAGGATGTTCCTGCCAATAGCGAACAAGCACTGCAAAAAGCTGTGGCTAATCAACCAGTTTCTGTAGCCATAGATGCGAGTGGATCTGATTTTCAATTTTACTCAAGTGGTGTTTTTACTGGTTCTTGTGGCACTGAGTTGGATCATGGTGTCACTGCTGTGGGATATGGAGCTACTGATGATAACACCGAATATTGGTTAGTAAAGAACTCGTGGGGAACCGAATGGGGCGAGCAAGGGTACATTAGGATGCAGAGAAATGTGGATGCTAAAGAAGGACTTTGTGGCATAGCAATGCAAGCTTCTTATCCCACTGCATAATTGTTAAACTTGATATACTACTCTTTCTTTAAGTCCCTATTTCTACACTTAATGCTGGTGCTGTATATGTATGCACCCTTTGTGTATTTATCATTTACAAAACAATGAAACATAGTCTTGATTATGACCTATTTACATGTTAAGTCTCTCTTTGTGGTGCCATTAAACTCAAAGTGCTTTTAAATGAAAAATTGAAGGAGACAAACACTGGCTTGCGGATGTGAGCTTTAGAGCCTTATTACTGTTGAAAGAAAAACGTGGCATTTTAAAGCATAAGTTCAATTGTTTTACAATAGTCCATAACCAACCTGGGAAACTTCATATACAAAAGAAGACCATAACAGGGACATGGTTATATAATATCCTTTTATATTAATTAATCGAAAGATTGGATTAAGTCCTGTGATATATTTTATTTGTTGCATGCAATGGCATGCAAAGTTACTTGACGGAGATTCCTCTTAAATCTTAATATTTGTATGCATGTTTGGAATTTTACTGTTCAAATTAAACTTCTTTGACAGCAAATTAAGTTGAGTAATGATACTTGTACAAAGATTAGACAGAATATGTGGTGCACTTATTTCTTTTTTCAAATAAACTCCAAACTCCTTTTTATGTTAAGAATTTAACCATTCAAATTAAACCTCCTCCATAGCAAATTATGGGTGTGAAGAAATTTGTTTAGATGTTTGTGTAAGTATGGTTATTACTTAATTTAAGATCTGCAAAACCACAATGAAATGGTGTGTATGTGATAGATGGTCTTGTATAACTAAACAATTCTAAATACCATGTTTTGTTTTCATTATTTCTCTAATGACTGGTTTGGGAAGTTCAGCTTGGAACTTGGTTAAAATGGAAGAGTTGTTTTGTATATTCATGCTGGCCATCGAAAAATAAATACATAAATTTGTGATTTCCCCTTAATGGACACATTAGGAGTAATTTGTCCAGAATGCCAATACCTACTTATGAGTCTTTTTCAACACATTCTCTCAGGCACGTTTAAGAGAATGGTGTTTCTGTTTCATGCTTCAAAGATACTAGTTTACACCACAAGATATATGCTCCTATTTCCTCTCTCTCTCTCTCTCTCTCTCTCTATATATATATATATATATCTCAAACAATCTAGGAAAGCAGCACAGCATCTAATTTCTCATATTTCACTAACCAATCTCACATTTAATAATAATACCATGTCCATGGCTTCCAAAATTCATTTCCATCACATTTCATTGGCTTTGCTTTTGTTGATGGGATTTTTGGCCTTTGAAGTCACATCTCGCACTCTCCAAGAGCTGTCAATGGAGGAGAGGCATGAGCAATGGATGGCTCGCTATGGCAAAGTGTATAAGGACCCCCAAGAGAAGGAGAAGCGTTTCAACATATTCAAGCAAAATGTGGAACAAATTGAAGCCTTCAACAGTGCTGCAACCAAATCTTACAAGCTAGGCATCAATGAATTTGCAGATCTCACCAACCAAGAATTCGCAGCCTCTAGAAAGACTTCTGCTAACAAAGCCTTGGATTTGGAGATATATATATATATAATTGAGCTTAGGGTGAGGGATAAGATAACTGGATTTGAAGAAGCAGGGTACGTGAGTGTTGCGAAAGAAAAGTGTGAGATTCTGCAATTTTATACAAGGCTGAAAGACTTCATGGGGGCAGCAACAGGATCAACCGATTAGCTTTTTTTCAGGTTCCACATGAAGAGTTGTTTACTTTTGTCAGCTTCCACATATCTCGCAGCTTGCAACACATTTAGAGGTACAATAAAGCACCAAAGTCTTTGGTTTTATCATATTCCCTCCCATTAAATATTATCCTGTCCATTCACTTTTTGTATATTGCTTGGTATTGTGACCAAATGTTACCACCACTTACTGAAAATATGGACTGCTTTAATGATATGAATCATCAAAATTATTCCTCTAAAATTACAAAATAATGTTAAATGGTTAAAGGATTTAGAGGAAAAAAAATTGAGGAGATTAAAGCCAAAAAAATAGAGGTGTGGTGAAGGAGGGAATATAATGGGCAGCAAAAGTGGGTAAGCAATAAATACAATGCATGGCCATACTTCTGGTCAACACTCAATCATCACACTTACCATCCAATTGCATTTGATTTAGCCCAATACAGTGTTGCCATCACTTGCCCCACCCCATTCTGGCTTTGTTGTTTTCAAAAACAATTTTTGACGTCAACACATATCTTAACGGAAATAAGGATCTAAATCTTTGACATAAAAAATATGTCGATTTACCTGTTGCTGTATAATGAATATTTTGTTTCTAACATATATTAAATTTAATTTTGACTATATTAATAATTTAGTTTTAAAAAATATATTTACTAACACTTTAATTTTTAAAAGATATTGATTATGTAAATTAATTTTTAAAAATTTAAAATAATATATATGTTAATTTTTTTTTTACAGATATTGTTAAAAATATTTGATAAATATACTGATATAAAATGTTAACTTTCTAAGTGAAACATTAATTGTTTAAGTAAAATGATTAATAATTATATAAATTGGTCTCTAAAAATTTAAAACACTACTTACTTTAATTCTTCTTTCAAATATTTTGAATGACATCTAACAAAGGGACTAACGTGTATAATATTTTAAATTTTTAAAGATTAATTTATATAATCAATATTTTTTAAAAACTAAAATATCAATAAACATATCTTTAAAGAATTAAATTGTTTGTATAATCTTTAATTTTTAAAAATACCTTAATTTTTACAATTTTTTTAATTTTAATTAATATAACTAATATTAATATATATAATCTTGACATCTTAAATATATATAATTTATATTAATAAAAATGAAGAAAAATAGAATCCCATATTTATGAAATATAACTTATATTAAGTGATTTGGATAAATTAATTTAAATTATATATATTTACAATGTTAAAATAGTATATAATTAATAATGTCAACAAAATTTAATAATAAACATTAAATTTAAAAGTTTTATAATTGATAATTAATTTCTTTAAAAGAATTTTATAATTATAAAAAAAAAAAAAAGGTTGAGTGAGGGATGGGCGTGTGCTTAGCTGGAAGCCCTCTCTGGGCTATGCTTAGGGTTCCCTGAACAGCCCAGCTGGCACGGCACTCTGCACATGCTTTCCTGCTTCTCCTTCCAACTCATCTCACTTCTCACACCACACCCGCTCTGCCTTTTTCACATTTTTCACTTTTGCCCCTCCTTTTTTCTCTATTTATTCTCTCCATTTCCTATTTGACGCATTACAGATTAATAAATATTATATATTGTGACAGAGAGTTTAAGATCCAGATGATTAAAAGGTTAAAAGGTCAATTTATGTGTTACTTTTGACGCTTAAAACAAGTTAGGCAGTGATGGCAGCACCCATCATGTGTAAGTGTAACTTTGAAACTCCGTTACGTCCAAGCCAAACAAAACTGAAATCACCAAACTTTGTTCTAAACTAAACTAACATTTGAGAAACCACTTTTTCAAACAAAAAGATTGTTAGTTATTATTCCCCACTCTCGTTGGCTGATTGGCTCATTTATGTTGTTTGTTGTACGTAAATTTTGTGGCTAATAAATTTGTAGCACGCGTATATTGATTGAGTTACCAAAGAAGAATGGCGATGATATAAGTTGAGTACAAATATAACTAAACAATTAAATTGTGAATTTTTTATTTACTCTCAAGGAGTAGGCTTCTGGTGTAGGGAATAGGGTGAAATGATGATATGATAGGGTTCCGTAACTAGAGAAAGGGTACAAGTACGGAATGATGTAAATATGGAAATGGAAGGAAAGGTTTGGAGCGTCACTGTGGACTGTAAATGGGAAACAAAAACATTTATAAGGAAACGTAGACGTAAGCACATCTTTAATCAGTACCTTCCATTTTAATTTTGATAAAAGCTATATATATATATATAACTTAATTTATTCATTATAAATTTTTAATTTATTTTTTTATACTTTATCTTTTCATCAAAATTTATTATACTTTATTATCATTTTAATTTAAAAAATTATATTTAATATTTTTAACATTTAATGTAATCTTTTTTATTTTATATAATACTTATTTAGTTTAAAATAATAAAATCATTTAATTTTATTTACTGTTACATTAAAATTTTAATATAAATTTAATTTAATTTATTGTTATATTAAAAATAACATTAGAGTCTTATTTTATATTTATTGACAGAAAATAAATTAAAATAAGTTAAGTATAATTTTTTAAATTAAAAAATAATAAATATAATTTAGTTGAAAGGTGAGTATAATTTACTTTAATTATTATTATAAAGAAAAAACTGTTTATAGCAACTTTGAGTTTTCAATTTTTTTTTAAAAAAATATAGTAACAACAATATTTTATACTTATATAAAATATTTTTTTACAAAAATCCAATGGCTAAAAAGTTTCATTAAACTTATTTGGAAAAGCATGTAAATCGAAGGAATTGTCCGGTGCGTACGGCTGTCGATGAATTCAAATTCATCATTGAAGGAGAACTGTATATTTTCGTATAATTCTTGATGTAGTTTTTTAAAACCATGGGCAATGTGACTTTTGCCTCACACAATAAAATTTTCACGTTAGTTAATTTTTATTTTACTAAAATGAAATATTTGAATAATTTTCTTGATCTTTATACACAACTTATATACAAACAAGAAACAAATAAAACTGGTGGCATGAAATATTACGTAGTTTTGTAATAAAAAAACTTCAGAAGAAAATGGGTAACTGCATTAATATTAAATTTATGATGTTATTATATATGGATCAAAATTGGTGATGTGAGAATCAGATGAAACCAGTAAAAAAATTAGTGAACAGTTGTAATTTTAGTTTGATCAATTTACAAAATTAACTTCACAAAAAATTAATTAAAAATTAAATAAATCACCCATAATCATCTGATTTACTGGTTGAATATATTTTAAAAAAATAATATTTTTGATGTATTTTTTAATTTTTATAACAAAAAAGGTAAAGAAAAAATAATAATAAACAAAATAAACAAAAAACAAAAAACATATGATTAATGATTTATATATTATAACATTTTTTATTTTTTAAATTAATAAATAATTTATTGATTCGATCAAAATTAAATTATTGATTCTCAAAAATATAATATATTTTATATTTATTTTATTTTTATGTAATAAAATTATATAAAATATTTATTATTATATTTAATTATAATTTAAAATTAATATATAATATTAATATTAATTCAACTATTATTAAACTATTAAATCATAAACCAATCCTTTGAATAATAAAACACTGATCATAACCATGCCATGCATAAATAATTTATAAGAATTTTACCCGTAATAACTTATATGGATCTTATATAAATGCAAAAGTATTTTAAGAGTACAGTTTTAATGTGACTGACTTAATTTTTCAATTTGATTGATTCATTGATAATTCCATTAATTCATAAAATCAGTACTATTAATATCTCATAAATATGGTATCTGTCTAAATATTTCAAAATTGATGAATTTTACATTTTAACCTTTTTTTTCTTGAAATATAACAATTACATTTAGCCATCAAATGGTAATTTTTTAAGAGTAGCACTGATTAGTTAGAAATTTAGAAAGTGAGTTAAAAATTATAAAAACCAAAAATATAGGGCAAGGAGAGAGAGAGAGTATGAACGTAGTAATGGTAGATGGTCATTCATCATCATGTTTAAAAGGAGAGGGAGAGAGAGAGAGAGGGGGAAGGAGGGAGAAGTAGTAATATCCGTGAAGCTGCAGAGAGGTTTAACGAAAGAGAGCTTAGAGAGAAGAAAATCATAAAGAAAATCACTTTGTATCGTATTCTCTCTCTTTCTGCCATTTACGCTTTCTATTTTATCCCTCACATTCTTTGCTTCCACCTTCTCAGGATACCTATCCCTCTCAATCTCATCTCATGTCTTCCAATCCTTACAACTCCTCTGTTTTTGTATCTCTGTCTTCTATGCACTCCTGCTTTCGTGAACTTTAGCTAACGCACATCAAAAAACATCGGAGACACAGAGATTTGCGTTGTATAATAACTTAGACTCGTATTTCGGTGAGTCATATTTGGATTTTGGGTTTCAATATCTTGAAACAATACAGAATAAAAAGACAGAGACAATGTCGCAAACTAGCAAGTCTATGCACGAGCTGGGTTTCGATTCTCTTACGACGCGATTCCATGATTCGGTGAGTTGTGAAGAGAACAAGCCCGATTTCAAAGAGCTCGATCTGGGTTCGCCCGTTTCGCCATTGAAAATCCGAGGCGCAGGTAATGCTGGCAGCGGCGGTGGAGCCGCCACCACTTCCAGCTCCAGTTCAAGTTCCTCTGGCTCAGTTTCAGGCAGAAGCAACGCTCCCAAGTTGCCCAAAAGGCCCGATGGAAAACCCAGCCACCATTCCGGCGAGCTCACTGGCTATTTCGACACCAGCCCAAATGCCTCCGACAGCCTCCGATCCGCTGCGTCAATGCGCAATTCCAAGCCGGGTCATCGAAGATCGGTTTCCGCCGGAGCTCCATTAATCTACTCTGGCGGAAGTTTCACCGGTCCTACGGGCAACAGTAATTGCTCCAACGGTGCAACTTCAGGGACCAGTTTGTTCCCAACCGGTAACATTTGTCCGACAGGGAAGATCCTCAAATCGGGCATGACGTCTCGAGCTTCCAATAGAACTGATGTGTTGGGTTCTGGAACAGCGAACTATGGCCATGGTAATATAATGCGTGGTGGCACTAAATTGAGTAATACTGGGCACGTTGCGGATGAGAATGTATCTGGGAATTCTCAGCTTGGAGGAGCGTCGGGGGTTGTTAAGAGGGCAATGGGTAGTTCTCATCCAGAGGAAGTGAAGAAGACTGGAAATGACTTGTATAGGAGTGGTAATTTTGTGGAGGCTTTGTCGTTGTATGATCGTGCTATTTCGATATCGCCGAACAATGCTGCTTACAGGAGTAACCGGGCGGCGGCGTTGACGGCATTGGGGAGGCTGGCTGAGGCTGCCAGGGAGTGTGAAGAGGCTGTGAAGTTGGACCCGGGTTATGCCAGGGCGCATCAGAGGCTGTCTTCCCTTTGCCTGCGGTAAATGTTCTGTCTCTCCCTCTACATATGGAATTATGAGATGCAATGAGTCTTCGTTGTTCAACGATGATTTTTGGATTTATTTTGAATTTTGATTAATCTTAGTGATGGGAAGTCTGGCTTTGGCTCTCTGTCTTTGACTTCGTTTTGAATGGTTGATCTTACTATTGGTAATGGTATTTATCGGATGAAGTTGATGTAGTTTACTCTGAAATTTGAATGTACCTCTGAATTTGTTATAAACTTCATATTCATCTCAATAAGTAATATCAGATTGCAGTTTAATCAAATTAAGATGGCGGGATTGGGATTTTCTTATTTCTTTCAATACTCGGAGGCATGTTTATTCAACTGATCACTCATTTTCCTGTACTGCATTTCCTTCAGCAGTTGTAGACATCCGCAAATAATTTAGGCTTGTTGGTGACTGTTTCATTAGAGTTAGAAGCATCAAATTTGTTTTGGCTCATTTAACGTGACTAAAGTTGGAATTTCTTCAGCTTTGGGCAGGTAGAAAATGCCAAGCGCCACCTGTTTCTCCCTGGGCAAGAGGTGGATCAATCTGAACTACAGAAGTTGAGGTTATTGGAGAAACATCTAGACCGATGTTCAGAGGCAAGAAAGATTGGCGATTGGAAGAGTGCACTTAGAGAATCAGACGCAGCCATTGCAGTTGGAGCAGATTTCTCACCTCAGGTGGAGTCTTCAGTCTAAAATCTCAATTTCCTTAGAATGCACTTAATTTCCATCCTCTAACTTGCTAGAGAGTACTCCTACTTACAGCTTGTGGCCTGCAAAATGGAAGCTTATTTAAAACTCAATCAACTTGAGGACTCTGAATCCACCCTCTCAAACATTACCAAGTTGGAAGGTTGTCCTCCATCCTGCTCTCAAACCAAGTTCTTTGGTATGGTTGGTGAAGCCTATGTGCCCTTTGTTCGGGCGCAGATTGAGATGGCCTTAGGAAGGTAAACAACTAAAATAACTAAACATGGTAGAGTTTAAATGCAAAATTGTGATGACCTTTAGCCATGGGAGTACATGAACAAATAGTAGGTTGTTTCAGGTTTGAGAATGCAGTAGCAGCAGCAGAAAAGGCTAGCCTGTTAGATTACCACAATGCAGAAGTTGGGAGGGTTCTAAATACTGTAAAAATGGTGGCGAGAGCTCGTTCCCGGGGCAATGATCTTTTTAGCTCTGGCAAATTCTCTGAAGCTTGTTCTGCCTACGGAGAAGGCCTCAAATATGACAGTTCCAACTGCATTCTTTACTGTAATAGAGCTGTTTGTTGGTCTAAACTTGAACTATGGGAAAAATCTGTTGAGGATTGCAACCGAGCTCTCAACATTCAACCAAATTACACCAAGGCCCTTTTCCGCAGGGCAGTATCAAATGCAAAGGTGTGTATGCGCCTTGTTTCTCTTCTGTTCTCATAAACTTCTTGCTTTGTATTTATTTTTTTCATTAATTTTAATCTCGTTACAGCTTGAAAGATGGGCAGAAGTTGTGAAAGATTATGAGACCTTAAAGCGTGAACTTCCAGGAGACAATGAAGTTATTGAATCCCTTCGTAAGGCTCAACTAGCATTGCAAAAATCTCGCAGAGAAGACTATGCTGGGAAGCTTGAAGTTGAATCTGTCTCTTCATTAGATGGCTTTAAGGCTGTACTTGCTTCTTCTGGTAACTTCAATGCCTTAATTATGATCTCAACAAGGTTTATTCATAAGGTTTCCTCTTGTTTCATCTACTGTCTAAACAAAAATAAATGAACTTCCAGGTATTTCAGTTGTTCATTTCAAAGAGGCATCAAACGACCTATGTGAAGAAATATCCCCTTTCATCAATATGCTGTGCGTGAGATACCCATCTGTTAAATTCGTCAAGGTACGACAAAGTAGACGAAAAAGTAGGTTACTTTTATATACTTTTCCAGCATGATGCCACTGTATGTCTAATTTTGTGTTTGAAATTCAATTGAAGGTGGACGTGGAGGAATGTTTAGCTATAGCAAAAGCTGAGGGAATAAGAACTGTCCCAACTTTCAAAATTTATAAAAATGGAAAGAAGGTGAAGGAGATGATTCGCCCAACGCATCAGTTCTTAGAGGAGTCAGTGAGGAACTCTAATATTCTCTAGAGATTCTAGAATACTAATTCACACCCATTTGCATTCACGAACGACTCGAACCACAGCAATTGAAGATTAGGATCGTCAGTTTTTCTTGTGTTACAAATAGTTGCATACAAATTCTTTCACAATGCTTTAGGCAGATAAACCTTAGAGAAATAGCAAGTCAGGTTAAGATTTTGAAATCTTGGATGTACATTGTACATCCTTAGAGAAATAGCAAGTCAGCTTAAGATTTTGAAATCTTGGATGTACATTGTACATCCAAAGCTTGTCCCTTTTTCTTTTCTTGATATTTCTGTGGGTTTGCATTGCATGATGCTTATGCCAGCCTTATCACAAGAAAGCTGTCTCTGCCCGAAACCAACCCAAAAGGGAGAAAAAAAGCGCTGTAACGAAGTGTCCACAAATTCAATTATACTCCCTTATGATAATAGACACAGATAAGTGTGGGGGAGAGAGAGAGAAAGAAAAGGCTAAAGATAGCTATTATATGGCCTTAAGCAAGTACTTTAGATTTTAGATTCTGGGACCATTAGTCATTTATTTTTGGATGAACAGGTCATTGAGTTACAGAAAACATAAGACCAAGATTGGTCCTACATATACAGTGTGATTGAGCAGTAAGCAGCAGCGGTGTTAATATTGTTCGTCCATGGCAGCTAATCCAATGATGGTACTGGCTGTACTGTAGCTGTTTTGTGGCTGAAAAACATAGTACTTGTCTCTCGTTTATAACTTTATGGTGATGCATCATATTTTTACATGGCCGTTCTGACCTGTGAGCAGTGAGCCTCACCGATTCTCTTTGAAATTCGTGTAACACCAATCACATATTTCCATATCATCCATTCATTCATTGAAGACTTCACACCATTCTTATCCGAACTCAAGCGGATCTCCCAAGATCCCTCCATCATCATTCACAATTTGGTTGTTTAATTATTGGGTTCCTCAAGTTTAATCTTTTGACGATTGGTGACTCTCATTTGTAGTTTTTTTTTTGTTGGCTTGGATGAGTTTTTGAGAAAGAAAATGTTTCTTTTTAATTTTTAAAGAGGTACTTATTTTTAAACTTAGAGATATTTGGTTAAGTATGTTCTATAAAATTAAGTTATTATTTAGTAAGAACAAACGAATTTTTTTTTTGGAAGATTCATCAAGTACAAACTCCTTTTCAAATATTAATGGAAGTGCATAAAATGATTTTGTTAAAAATAAATTACTTCTTAGAAGACTTTCACTACTTGGCCAAATGAACCTTTATTTCTCAGGCCAAAAACCAAAACCTTTTATTTCTAGTAAACTTTTTATTCTTTTTTTTTTTTTGTCAAGTCAAGAGATGATGTAAGAATGCAAAAAGATTGAAAAAAAATCATGATCTTGTTATTTTTCGTAGGGTTGAGTATACTCACAGTTGGGCTGGACTTAGCTTTGATGACATTAATTTTGCACTTCACACACACTTCTGGCACCAAAAATATGATCTTAAAATCTTATTCGAGCCCGAGTAGTGGGATTGAACGGGTCCAATTTACCCACTCTTGAATTTCAAGAATTAACTTTTGCGTCCATTAATTTTTAACATTAAAGTTGAATACACCTTATACTTGAGAGACAAGCTCACTAATTCAGTCAAAAATCCATATTGGAGGGAAGAAAGCTAAGCCTAACCATAAGGGTACAAATACTTGAATATAGATTAGTTAGGGAAGAAAGATGAATAAAATGGTTTATATTAACTATGGGAATCGTAATACAGGGAACAGAAAGGACGTAGGAAGCTCATAGTTACATATTATAATATTGATGCAAGCGAAGCAAGCAAGCAAAATAAAAAAGGGCAACTTACGAAAGTCTCACTAAGTGAGATTTAAGGAGATTACAAGTATATAATTTTAGTCCTACAAACAGAGAAGCTGTTTTCAAATGGTGATAGGAAGCAAGCAAGCAAGCTAATAAAAAATATAAGATTACTGTCCAGCAGCGAAGGCATCAACAGGGAACGTCTTGGTGATACCAGCAAGACTCTTGAAGTGGATCTTCCCAGTGGGAGGGTCATCCACACTGATCTCACTCACAGGAGGCCACAGCATCAGTTCTTTCGCCTTCACTCCCTTGAGCTTCTTTATCTTCTTCTTCGAGACGTACCCTGTTATCTCTGTGTCGTAGCTCACCAGCTTGCTTATCATCTTGAACTGATGCTCCACCTTCTTCTTCTGTGAGATCCACATGTACCCTGTGCTCTTCACGAACCCTACTTCTATCACATCTGCTAAAGGGAGGAGTCCTGCTGGCAGTTCGAACTCTTCCAGCAGAAATACCGCCATTTTTATGCCTTCCTCGTGCCCTTTCTTCACTATTCCTGCTTCCTTTTCTGCCATTGTTGATGAAATGATGTTACGTTAATTACTTGATGGCACAGGCTTGTGTTTCTTTGTGTTTATATAGATTCTATTCAAGGAGGCAGTGACGATAAGGGACAAGCTTTGTGCTTTGTCCACGTCGAAATCACTTCTTTGTATACATCGTAACTCTTCGAGATATACGAAGTTTTTGTGTTTGTGTTAGATTCTTTGTCACTTTCTTTTGTTTTGATCCTACAATATGGCAAAAGTTGGAAAATGTAAGTGAGTACACAACCGTTGCGTATCCTTATCCATTTTTTTTATGATTAACTCAATTTTTTTTTTTAATCTTTTGTATATCCGTTTCACTAAAAAATCTCATTTATTATATCTAAAGGATTTTAAGTTAAATTAAGATTTAATTTCTTATTTTTATAAAATGTTGACAATTATATATAAAATTCAAATAAAATTACTCTAGTTAAAATCTAATTAATGCTTAAATGAAGTCAAACGCTTTTAAGACTTTTTAAATTTCTTTATTTGGATAATTTGAAACTTAAAAATTAAGAATTTCAAAATTAACTATAAGAAAACTAATTTAATAATTATTTTAGTCTCACATAAATTTTTTTGTTAGCTTAACTATTCTCTAACAGGAGTAATTTCATGTAAGCTTTGTCATTAGTAATATAGACTTCATTTGATAAGAAAAAAAGTTATATTAATTTGTGCAAATAAAGTACATAATAGAAACCAAACAAAGATAAAAAATAAAATTAAATTAAAATCTCATAAAAAAATTAAGAAAAAAAAGTTAGTTTTAACCTAAAAAGGGGGGGGGGGGGAATCTTCACAAAATATAGTATAATTTACACCATCCTCTCAAGCTTGATAAACAGTGAAAACATTAAAGAACAAAATGAGGAATGGAACTTATATCAGCCAGGATAAGATGTTGTGGACACAAGGCTACCATTTCTCATAATTTTCTTCTTAGAACACTGATGTTTGATGCATCTGCACTGATTTTTTTTCACTTCACTTTCGTCACCGTCTTCAACCCTCCCATGTACACTCCTCCTCGCTCCCATGGAAATCGACCTCACAAAATCCTTCATCTCCTCATTCCCCTGTTTCTCCATACTCTGTCTCCACAACACTTTCATCCCTTCTTTAACCTCACACTCCCTCTCTTCATGCATCCCTTCGCAAAACCCACAATTCTTAACTACTTTTTCCTTCGTCCTCCGAATACTTCTCATCTGTTCGTAACTGAAAGCCAGCCTCAATGCATCGTTTAATGAATTGGGTTTCTGCAGAAGAATCCATTCATGAAACTCTGCTCTTAATCCATCTATGAACACCCCTTTCAGCAACGCCTCACACAGCCCATGATCCGGCCATTTCTCCAATATCCATTGTAGTCTCAGAAAGTAGGATCTCACACTTTCATTCTCTCCTTGGTTGATTCTCATAAGCTCTGACCTTAACTCCTCCACGAGTTCGATCCTATGGTACGCTTGTAAAAATGACGACTTTATCTCCTCCCAAGAGAGACTTGGATATGGCTCGATGTTGAGATCGTACCATAGCAAGGCTTCTTCTTCGAGCGTCACTGGGAAGATTCTCATCAACATGTCAATGGAGGAAGAAGCGCAATTTGCTCTACAAGCTTTGTTAAAACGGCTCAAATGGGTGATGGGGCATTCACTCGGAGTACCGCGAAAAATGGGTAAAGGTGCGATCTTTATGTAGGGAGTGATGGGTTGTGAGAGATTTAACAAGCTGGAGGTTGAGATTAACGAACTTTTTGCTTGAATGTGATTGCTTTCGGGAATACGTGTAGTGGGCTTTTGTGAAGAAGATAGATCATCGAGTGCATTGGATACGGATTGAGTGTCATCATGTTTTTGGAATGGTTCGTATTCATCTCCTTGGGACTCGTCGTACAGAGATTGAGAAGCAGAGGAGTCGGAGTACTCGTCGTCGTCGTCTTCGGTTTTCTTGTATCTTAGGATGCTCCGGCGAGGCTTGTTGTTGTCGCCGGTGGATGCAGTGGCAGAAGATGAAATGGAGAATTCCGGTGACGACGGAGATGGTCGGTGACGGTGTTTACGTGTCATGTTTGAATTTCTTCGTCTAAACCAAAAATGGGTTTTAGCGAAGATCGGAAAGAAAACAACAGCCAGTAACCGTTAATTGGGGGAAGAGGCGTATTATGATGTTGGCGGGAGGGATTTCAATTAGATGGGCTTATATGAAATTGGGCTTAAACATAATGGGGTTTTGGGCCTTTTCCAAATATTTGGGTTTAGTGTTAGTTCGTTAGTCACATGTTTTTTCGTCCAAAACAAAAGACACTCTCATGAGTCATATGCACAAAGAAGTCTTTCTCTTTATTTATTTTTTTTTAATAAAAAGGGCAACATGAAGCGTGCATTAGGCGTTCAATATAATTACTGAGATGAGATTGAAGAAGTTATAAAGATTAAAAAAATTATATTTAAAAAAATTAAGTATAGTTTCTTAAAAAGTTAAACTTTCAATAAACATTCTAATAATTACTAGTTTAAATTTTATTCCAACTATAGTTAATCAAATATGCATGAGGATTTGAATAGTTGTCCCAACTTTATTCATAAGCTATGAAGTTATTTACTTTCATATAGTATATTACAGAACACTCGACCAAGGTGAGAAGAAGAGTGTACAATTTAAAATTGTTTAAAATTGAAAATACCCTAATCATAATAAATCAATAAAAAAATATAACGTCCTACCAAAGCACTATATTTCTTATTAAAAACCAGGAAAGAAATAGAAATAAATATAATTTTTTCCCTATTTTTTGGTCGGAGAAATTTGTCCCTTAGTGGACACTGAACAGGCAGTAAAACTGGTCGGAAAAAATTTAGATATTTAACAGTGTTTGGCAACTGGGTATTTATGTGGCTATTTGATTGACACACAAGTGCAATATAGGCATAGCATTTCATCCCTTGGCCTTTTTTAGCTCTACGACCATCTCCTTCTGGTGTGAGCTCATTTCGATTAATCAGCAAGAATGAGAGTTCTAAACTACATATGTGTGACCTCTGCTGTTACACCCGTCTCACCGGAGTCTCCTACTCCGTCCATTCCTGACCCGAGACAGACGAAGGTTATTTTGCCGAAGAAGAAGCCTATGAAATGGTCCACTGGGGTGGGTCCAGGGGAATACGGTGGTCCTCCCACCACCACCAAGCTTCGCAAGTATTGGGGAGGCGAGGAAGAAGACCCTTTATCCTCTGATGATTTTATGTGGAACAAAGACTTTGTGGGTCGCTTTAAAAGATTGATTGAGGAACCTCAATCTTCTATTGGAGCCACTCCTACACAGGTCTCAACTATATTTGCTTTACTTTCAGTTATTAACTATCTGGGTGGGTGTCTACTGTCTCTGTATTGTATTGATCCTGTTTTTATTGAACTTGTGGATTGGATTGGTTGGGAAATAATGTTAAGTGATCTGTGTTTGTGGGTATTTACTTAATTGCCCAGACTCTTAGCAAGGAAAGTGAAAGACCAATGCTTTTCTTGGAAGCTATGGAAATGGGATTAAATTACTTCTTATTAACTGTTTGCTTGTGATCTTTTGAGTTGAACAGGAAGAGCCTTCTGGATTTCTAAGCTTAAATAGAGTCATGAGCCTTGACAGGTCTTATTCTGCAATAGATTAAGTTCAATTCATCAAATTTTGTTGCATTATATTATTGTCTTCAGTTTTTTTTCCCTGGTTTAACTTTTATTTTAAATCTAAAGTTATTTGGATTTTAATAACAGTTTGGAAGTTGATTTGAGCAAAGAACTCTCAGCTCCTGCAAAACAAAGTCTAGATCAGCCAGTTGAGGAACCAACTGAAGTAAGAGAGTTGTCTTTCAACATTTTACCTGGTTATTATATCGAATGGATTTTATAAAATATATCATACCCTTATATTCATATGATTTTATTTCTCCTTTGCAAATAAAATGGTGATCAGATCACTGAAACCAAGAGAGTAAGATGGAGATTGGCACCAACACGCCGTGAGCAAGACAAATGGGACAGAGCTACCAAGGCTGCAACTGGAGGCAGTGTAAGTAAGATTTTCTATCATTTTAACTCCGGCATCTGGAACCAACAAGAATTTAAACAGTTGCCACTGTAAAACAAAAAATTAGTTAATCTTTTACTTGAAAATGTATGTATCTTTAGCACGATTTAGAAGTTGCTTCTGCTTTTTAAATATTGATTGTGTTTGCATATAGGATGTGATGTTTCGGGAATTAAGGCGGTCTCGTGAAAACCCTGAAGTATTGGCTGCTCAATCTAAGGAGCAGTATGATAAGGTACTCAGTAGCGTTGCCTATTCATGTTTGTTTTGATAGAAGTCAAGCAAATCTTACCTTTTTCTATTGTGACATTGGTCAAATATCATATTGTTAATCCTGTTCCTAAATATATTAATTTTGGTTTTTCAGTTGAAGGGGAAGTTACAAATTCTCACATTGGCTATAGGAGGTGTCGGTCTGGTTTCTGCTTATGTTTCTTATTCTCCTGAGATAGCAGCTAGGTAGTTATATTTCTCCATGCATTTAACTTAGTTTTTCCATTTGATTTCTTCCTAAATGTCTTTCATCTATGCTTTCAAAAATGGTACATTTGACAACTATATTTCAGCTTAAATTGAACCATTGTCATCCATTAAACCTACTCAAAAGCGATAAGTAAATTGTAACACATTGATTCTTAATATACTAGCATCTGCTGTAAATTGGTTGAACTAGGCATGTTTTAACTATTCAATCATTTCATACTCTTCATAAAGCAATTCTCCTCATAGAATAGGAAGAATTAATAATTTTCAAGAAGTCTTTACAGTGACTTTCGGAATTCATGTTAGAGAGAGAAGCAAAGGGTTTTATGATAGCTCTGTGCTAAAAAGTTATCTTTCTAGTCTAAGAACACGTACTAGTGAACTTGATATTATTAAAAGTCAAAGCTTCTAGGGATATTTATAATAGCCAGAGAGACATGTTGGATCACTCTATGGTGTTTTTAGTTACCTCTTATTCATAATAGTGCGGGTTCAAGGTAAAGTTGTAGTCAATTCCTAATGTTTCTGAACATCTAGGAATCTTTACAAGAAAGTTGTAAGGACTATTCCTTATCCTTGATTTCTAATGTACACTTTTCTTTCACGTATTCAGCTTTGGTGCTGGCTTGCTTGGTTCTTTGGTGTATATACGCATGCTTGGAAGTAGCGTGGACTCACTAAAAACAGATGGTCCAAAGGCTCTTATCAAGTAATTTGTAGATGATAGAATTACTTTGCAGATTTTAACTTCTTCATTACAAGATAAATAAACATTTTGGTTCTTGTTGCCATCGTGACTAAAAGTCTTGGTTGATTAATCCAATTTTTTAGGCTGTACTTTTCCATGTCTATTAACCTAGGCTCAGATGTCTCTAAATGCTCTTTGACGCTAGAGATCACTTCCAGTGTTCCACTGAATACAATAAATTGGTGATCGCTTTATGTGACAGTCTAACAGAGGCTTATTGGACGTTATTTGCAGAGGAGCTGTTGGGCAGCCAAGACTACTAGTTCCTGTTGTATTAGTCATGATTTACAACCGCTGGAATGGGTTAGTTTCCTTCCCTTCTGACATATTCATGGATCACTTGCTATTTTATCCACTATGCCAATCTATTTGTATTACTCATGACTACTAGTTTCTGTTTCTTGTTTTTCTGGGATGACTTTTTTATGATTTAGACAAAAGGGTAATTCTTTGTAGAGGTGAAACCTCTCAAGAGGTTAAAGCTCTCATTAGTTGAGTTGGTATGGTGAGAATATGGTGAGAAAGCTAAATCTCATTGATCACCAATTATTCTCACTCTTTTGCATTTATTCATTAACACAGTTTAGTGTGTCCTACTTTCTAGGACACTTACTAAGACTCATGTTTTCATTGTCTGACAAGGCTGTTTTGTTTTCAGGATTCTTGTTCCGGAATATGGTTCTATGCATTTAGAATTGATACCAATGCTAGTGGGATTTTTCACATACAAGATTGCAACTTTTGTTCAAGCTATAGAGGACTCACTTACGGTACCTGTAAAAAAGACCTAAATATGAGGGGCTAAAAGAATGTCTTGTCCCTCATGATGCATCTTGTAAAGTTATTTTATTCAATCCCCAAGGCTGCTTCTGTCACCCCATTTGTGAACCATAGTAAACATATGTATTGCAACAGAACAATGTATTAAAAACTTTTATTACTAATTTATTTTTTAATGGATCCTTATGATAGCATGTGACTGATAACTGATCTGTGGCAAACGTCAAATAATGATTATGAAATAGAAAGGTAGAAATTTGTCCATGTAAACACCTTGTCTAATACACTCAATGCAATGTGAATTTCAAAGAAAATTAGATTTCTAGACTCGTAAACTTATCATTCAAATTGAATGTGTTAAATCCATTACCAAAGTAAATATCAGTTGAATGTATGTATCTGTTTTCTCCTTAAAATTCATGACAATTTCAAAGAAAAATACCATGATCCAAATTCACTCAGTAATATTAAAATTCTTGTTGGCCCAGACCAAAATCTTGTTTTATTATCTAGCTAGAGAGTAACAGTTATTTTGCTGATGGTCCAAATAGAAAACATTATTTTATGCAAAAAAGAAAGATTACATCGTTTATAATTATATTTTATATGCTTTGCATGAATTGAATATCATGCATTTTAGCAAGAAAAAAAAGAGGGGGGAGGCATGGATGGGTTAGCCAGTGTTTTGCATGCCAGCAGCAATGCCCTTCATAGTCAAAATAAGGGTATCCTCAAGGCCAGGAGCATACTCGCTTTTAGGGTTCAGCTTAACAAGTTCTGCTGCTGGCTTGCTTGAATCCATGTACTCTTTTGACAAATGTGGCCTCAACTTCACATGGTAGTCTGCATCACGTATTCTCTTCAATGTATACGCCTGCAACACGTTCAGTGTTGTGATGTAGGAATCACGAAGACGAAGTCTTTGCTTAAGATAAGGATCCCCTTCCAGAAGATCTCTGTGCCCAGCAATCTGCAACACAAGATTCAAAATGTGTGTTTAATACCATTACTAGTTAAGCATAACATACAAGCAAATGAAATCAATTGTAGAATTGCAGTAGTACCTGGAGAAGGAAACCCTTGGTTTCTTCATACTTAGCCCTTAGACACTCTCCAAATGACAATAGGTCTCCTGACACTAAAAGCTTATCATACAATGCAGCAATCCCTGGGTCCCCCTTTGCGAACACCATTTCAACCAAGTCGAGTGTGACCCTGAAGAATGGCCATTGATTATACATATCTTGCAGCATTTGCAGATTCCTAGGATCCTTCTCAATTGCATGCTTAAATGCTGCACCAAACCCAAGCCATACTGGTAAATGAAACCTTGTCTGTGTCCATGCAAATATCCATGGGATAGCTCTAAGCGATTCTATCCCTCCACTAGGCTTTCGCTTCGACGGACGACTCCCAATGTTCATTCTTCCATACTCTAACTCAGGCGTGGCCTGCACTTCCCAAATATACAATAAGAACAATAAGACTACAACAACAAACAAACAACAAAGACTATAT
Organism: Senna siamea; assembly: GCA_031216115.1. NCBI lineage: Eukaryota > Viridiplantae > Streptophyta > Magnoliopsida > Fabales > Fabaceae > Senna > Senna siamea. The sequence goes on from CM062356.1 coordinate 22,032,477, forward strand.
AGATAAAGCAAGACACGTATTATATTTTTATAATTAAATTATTAATAGTTAAATTTATCATAATTTTTTATTATTTTTTTAATTTTTTTTTAATTTTTTAATTATTAGATTATCTTTTGTTACAACGACCAAGCTAACAATTTTCAATTCCAGTGAACTAAATTGAAACACTTACGCTTCTGAAGTACTCAACAAAGCGAGGCTCCTGGAAGACAATGGAGCGATACTCCTTGGTGGCGACCACAGCCATTTCGTCCATGAGAGCTCGCCAGTCTGGTTTAGGCGACACAGGAGGGTGCATTCCATGCTCGAGCGTAGCAGCAGTGAAGCGTTGAAGTGTCCTAAAGCACAAGTGTTCCTCTCCAAATGACTGTTCAATCACTTCACCTTGCACTGTCACACGAAGCGACCCATGAATCGTCTCCGGTGGCTGAGACAATATAGCCAGATGAGTCGGCCCTCCTCCTCTTCCCACCGTCCCTCCTCTCCCATGGAACATCGTCAACTTCACACAATACTCCTTTGCAACCTTAATCAGCTCCTCCTGAGCCTTGTACAGAGCCCACGCCGCTGAAAGCCGTCCTGCGTCTTTCCCTGAGTCTGAATATCCAATCATCACTTCCTGTTTCCCGCTGATCCGCTCTCTGTACCAATCGATTGAGAATAAACGCGCCACCGCAGCCGGCGCCGCCTCGAGATCGGCGAGCTTTTCAAAAAGAGGGACCACCCTCAATGGCTGCTTCACATGACATTCGCGTTGTAGTAGCTCTACTGCAAGCACGTCAGATGGAGCCGTTGCCATTGAGATGATGTAGGCTCCGAAGCTATCTGAGGGAAGCTCTGAAATCACATGGAAGGTTTCTAGAACATCCGCGATTTCTTCAGTTTTAGGAAGGTCAGGACCGAAGAGAGGCCGCTTGCCACTGAGCTCCGACAACAGCCACTCCTGCCGGCGTTCCTCCGACCATTCTCGGTATGATCCGATCTCCAAATGTTGTGTGATCGCGTTCATTACATCGGTGTGCCTGTCGGATTCTTGTCGGATGTCAAGTCTTACAAGTGAGAGTCCAAATGTAGAGACTTGACGTAAGAAATCAAGCAGGCTTCCATCGGCTACTGGACGGTCACCACAAGCACAGAGTGATCTATAACAGAGTTCAAGAGGCTCCAGGAACTAGAACAAATTGAACACCATCATTATAAAGATCTAAAGCGCAAGAAAAACAAATATAATTGAACTGTAAATTCTGAATTCTGATACGAGGACAATACTACCTGCTCGACATTTGTGAAGGTTGTCTCTTCAGGGATGTCGGAGCTTCCAGTGGCTAACAAATGGCGTGCACGTTCACGTGTGTTATATAGTTTGTCCCTCACATCGCCCAGGATAACACGATATGGCTCATTTGGAGGAATTTGCTTCCAGAACTCTGCAGCAACGAAGCTTTGTTGGTTATGAAGTTATTTCAGATAATATTTAACACTTCAGCATGCAAGCAAGTTCAAAGCGAGATTTAGAAGAGAATGACATGATTATGGCATACCAATGTAATGCTTTGCATCTCTCTTTGAGGACCTATGGAGTTCATCAGCACGAACACGAAGCTCATCGTTGCAGCGCCACATAGACAACTGTGAGAACAAAGAACCAATTAGTGAGCCTTGATCCAAAATAAGATAAATCAAGAGAGAGAGAGAGCATCATTATCATATTGATACCTCAAACATGAGATCCTCGATCTGAGAGAAGTATAAATTAGCAGCCATCATTCTAGCCAGTAAGCACACATCCCTTGTAACCTCAGGGGTCACCCTGGGGTTACCTAGAATACAATGCACATTAGATACATATTAGACTAGTTGTACAATATGAATAAAGAAAGAGAATTGCTAGGGAAATGAACAATAGTGAGAAGAATGATACCATCACGATCCCCTCCCATCCAAGAGGAGAATTGAATAAGTGGTGCATTATAAGGGACACGTTCATTAATTCCAAGGTTCTTCAAAGCTGTGTCAACCCTGAGCAAAAACTTTGGTACACCCTTCCAGATTGTCTCATGGAAGTAGCTCATTCCTGCCCTCATCTCATCTTGTGGGGTAGGAGGACTCCTTCGAATTTCATCAGTACGAAATGCAGCTTGAATCTGCATATGAAACAAAGATTTTAATTCAACAATCATGTGCCTGTCTTGTCATTCTGATCTCTATGGCCTATGCATCATTAATTCACCTCTCTTTGTAATGCCTCATCAAGTTCCTGCTTATCATCAGGCGTTATGTCTTTAGCATATAACTGAGTCAAACAATTTCTTATCCTGAAACACAAAACAATGATCAAAGTGCCACAATGCTACAAGTAGAAAGAGTGGACATTTGCATTATATGTAGACATTAAGATAAGAGATAAACGAACCTTCCATGCTTTTGAAGCAAAGATCTACGAACAGACTGAGTAGGGTGAGCAGTTAGGACTAAATCTACTGTCTGATTCTTCAAAGCATCAAAGACTTCTTCTGGGGTCTTCTTTAGTTGGTTCACAAGCCTCTTGAGGGTCTCTTCAATGTCTGACTCAGTGATGGCAGAGTTCTCATCAGCAAAATCACCCTTCTTCAATAACTTGATCCTTCTTCGATACGCAATCTGAACTTCCTCAGCCAAGTTGGCCAAATTAAGCATGTGAGAAAATGATTTGGCAACAACTATGGAGTCTCCAGCATCAAGACCTGTTAGCATATTCCCAAGTTCCTCCAACTTCTGAGTGTCATGCTGCCCTTCGTACTCAGCTGATCTCTCATAACACTCTTGAACCTAATCAATGTCAAATCATTAAGCTACCAAGTTACTATGGTGATGGAATTGATGAATTCGTAATAATTTCCAGAAGGTAGTCCATTTCAATATGCATCCTCAAACACAGGATCAAAAATGAAATGAGACACAGAAATTGTAAATTTACAAAAAGGAAAAATGCAAATATCCCCCTAATCTTTCAATTGTCATGTAGCATCTCAGTTAACGAGAATTTGACAGAAAGATCTGAATCCCAAAGAAGTGTTTGTCCATTGATCCAAAATTGATGGGAGTATTTGCATTTTTGCCTTTATGAAAACGCATTACAGTTACAGAACAGTGCAGCATCCCAGACAAAAAAATGTCATTTACATGCCGACTGTAGCAGCATGACCATGTTCTAAAACCAAAATAGTAGATAACTTTGAAAAAAATCAAAGTGGGGTTTGAGAAAAAATCTGTCAATAATGTGCTATAACAGAGAAGGAAAAGTGGAAATCATTGACAATACCGTTTCTCTGATGTCTTCGCCATGTAAATCCTGAAGAATGTCGAGGAAGCGATCCAGCAACAAAGCATCATATTCGACCAACTTATCATCGTCAGACACCTTCGCAGGTACCAGTAGCCTCAACTGAGCATCAATTGAAGCCATCTTCTCGAGGTTCCGAGTCGCCATCTCTCTCTCTCTCTTGTCTCTTTATCTCACTCTCTCTGTTTCCTACTCTCTCCTGAAGCAGTCTATTCAACCGAGATGACCCAGAAAGTAGATAACACACGCAATCAAAAACACTGAAGAGTGAATTTTTCTGATTTCGGAAAAGGAAAAAAGCAAAGGAAAATCTCGTGAGCACTCAGAGGAAGAAGATCTAGTGGGTTCGATTGGATGCTAATAGGTTGGTGATGATCCGGGGAGTCACGGAAAAGTACAAAAACAAGTAAAACAAGTGCAACTTCAAGAATGGAGTGCGTGATCACGGAGAAGAGAAAGAGATAAAGTTTGAGATTTTGAGAGAGAGACGTAAGCGTGCAAGTGTAGCAACGCAACTGTCCTGTGTGAGGGCCTTCAATTTATAGACGCAGATAGGTTTCTCCGTTTTCATTTACATAAACACATTCAAAATGAGATACCTTTTTCTTTCTAAATTCTGGTTTATTGCATTTTCTCGACGCAATTCGGATTTATATTTCCTTGTAAATTATATGTTATCCGCTGTCTCCGCTGTCTATATCTTACTTTTAGGTTCAGTCGGTGTCAGTGAAACTCAAGATCAGCCAACGGCCACGTCGATAAAAGTCAACTAACGGATTCAGATTTTTTAAAATGTGTATTTTGTAAAATCCATGAAATATATATTAGTTTTACATATTAAGTGTCCAAAAATATATATGTAACTCTTTTTTTATTTAAAGAAAAAAGGATAATTTGCGCACAAGAGAAGAGACGTGAAGCAGAAGCTAAACTGGAATATCACAGGAACTCAATGCAATTCAAATTTAAAAAATTATATATTAATTAAAATTAATACATAGAATAATATATAACTATGGTGCATTATTTTATTCTTTTATCATTTTCTTTATTTTTACAAAAAATTTTAATTAGTATGCAATTTTTTTACTTTTTGTAATAATTTAATATGATAAAATATTATGTTATAAAATTTATATATTAACATTAAGGTTTCGTCAACCAATATTCTTAAAACATAGTTAAAATTTTATTTAATTAACTGAAAAAAATTTTAAATTAAAAAAATATTTATTTTTATTTTTAATAAATTTTAAAATATTAAATATTCTATTAGTCAATCAAATAAAACTCTAACTGTAGCAAAACTTTTAACATTATAATTAAAATATCCTTTAAATTTTTTTCTTTGTCATCTTTTGAAAAAAAAAAAAACATTTTCATTATTGCAAGTGGAATCATTTCCACTACTTTTCTGAAATTTGATATAGGAAAGGATAGAAGCAGAGAAAGGTAAGAGTCATGAGTTTGACTAAAACCCTATATAGTCAAATGTCACTGTGACTTATGGCCCAAAAAATCATTTCACAGTTTATCTAATCATAATTAATTGATTCTATGACCACAAGTTCCATAAAAGAGACTCAAGAATTGACCATTATCATCTTTTCAAGCATTCTCGCAATGCGCATGTAGTTAAGACCACGATTACGCACTATTTTGCGTATACCACCCTATCATATTATTTTTTTAATACTAAAAAAAAATTCAGACCTCCTTATAGTTCTTTTACTTTTTCTGAAATTACTGAGCAAAATAAAAACACCAAACCGAGAAAATTAAGAAGAGAATTATGAATATATATTGTAGAAAGATTATATGGGGACCAAAAAAAAGATGTGACACAGAGTCATTGTCCTTACAAACATTTCAAGGGTCAAGTTAATTTACGAGCTTGTGTTCTTTTTTGTTGGATAAACGTAGCTTTTAAATTTTCCAAGAGGCAAATTTGATCGGTTGATATATGCATTTTGGATAACAAAACAAAGCACAAATAAATACATTTCTTTTTCTTTCAAGAAAATATAAAAGACATTTAAATTACTATTTCTTTTAATGATATAACGATAAATGTAAAGATATTAAGTCATTTTCTCTTTATATGACTGGTATAGATGCCTTATTAAGAAAAACGAGAAGAACTAAGCACGATAAGAATTTAAAATGTAATATTTAAAATGTTATCACTATATTGTTAGTTTTATATTTATATATATATGGCATTTAATCTAAAATATATATATTAATAATAAAACAAAGAAGAGATAGAATTAAAATGTTGTAATACGCAATTTGGTACGGAAGTATATGTAAAAGAAATTCTAAGTGCTTTTTGGGAGGCAAGTGGTTATTTATGCTAGTTATTAGAAGATGCCATGAGATATGCCAATTAATGTATTTTTGTTTGGACAGAAATATGCCAATTAATATGAGACACGCACCACAACTTCTGCAACAGTACATAAGCACGTATATATATATATATATAAATATATATATATATATATTTCATTCTTCTCTTTTAAGATATATGAAATTTGTGCTTTTTTCCTTAAAAAATATAGGTTACAGTTTATTCATTTTACATTTCGAGAGTATGATTTATCATTTTTTTTAATTTTTCTTTTTTGTCGAAAATCTGCAATATCATAAGAAAAATATATATCTTTCTTTCCTTTTTAATTGAATTGTTACTCAATGTAAATAGAAAATTATGAAGCAACATTACTGAAATTAAACTCATGCTCCTAAACTATTTACCAAAAACTTTACCAATCAAAAGCTAATTAAAATTATCTTTTAACCCAATTTTATTAAATTTTGTTATGTTTGAGGAAGATAAGTTTTAGTCCTTCTAGTCTAAACATAAAAAAAAAAATTTACTTTCATATTTTGTGAAAAATAATCTAAATTTATCCTCTCTATCACATCTCCCTTCACATATCAAATTTATTTGTTTCTTGAACTATATATATATATATATATATATATATATATATATATATAGATATATATATATATTAATTTTGAAAGTGAATTAATAATTTTAGATAAATGAATATCAGTTAAATCAGCATACTATTGAATTTGTTATTAAATCTTAAATTTAAAAACTAAAAAATTAAATTATTTAAAAAAATAAAAAATAACATGATCTATTTTTAAATTAGTAAAATCAAATTTTTTTTTTTTGAAAAACCAAAAATCCATTTAATCCTCTAAATAACTCTTCTACAAAATAACATGCAAGCCCAGCCAAGTGCCTTTCCAGCAAGAATGCAATAGAAGGCCCAGTTGTTAACCTAGCCTTCCCTTTGGGTTTCTGATATTTCTTGGGCTTTTAATATATGAGCTCACCATGCATGAATACTATCCAAAAAAGTCCCAAAAAAAAAATCAAAAGGAGAAAGAGCTTTCCAATTAGATTTTTTTTTTAACATAGGAACTAAATTCTTAAAAAAATATTTTTTGCAGGATAAAATTAAATATTTTAATCTTTTAAAAACTAAATTGAGACAAAACAAACCTTTTAAGACTTTCAATAAAAATGGACAAATTTTCCTATCATTAATGGCATCAAGAGAATGTATTGTATATATGATGAGAGTTAGAGTTAGATAGAACTTAGAAGACAAGTATAGAAAAGTAATAGGTATGGAAGGTATAATTAGTTGTAGAAAAGTTACATAAAGATTGAATGGAAAGAAATGAATTAAAAGCGAGAGGGAAGATTGGATAGATGTGAGTAATTAAAGAAAAAGTAAGATAGAAATGGAGTGAGAGAAAAACTCTATTTAAGTCCAATCATGGATAAGGAAAAAAAAAAAAAAGAAGAGTGGGGGATACACTGTCAACATAAAAAGGTTAAAGAGATTTGTGGGGTTAAGTAAGCCAAGAGAAAATATTCTGGGAGGACAAACAGCAACACCATTTTTTGTAACAACAGAACAAACCACTCAACTAAATTTGAAAACGACAATTTCCCCTCCTCTGTTCACTAGTCGGCAAGGTACAATATATATATATATTTATATATATATAATTTTTATTTATTAACTTAATTTCAATCAAATTGTAATTGTGAATGTGATAATAGATAGAGAAAAGCCAATATGTTAGCCCTAATTTTTGCACTTACTCACTATAGCTAGAAAGACAATTAATAATTATGGATGTACAAGGGAATCTGAAGAGAAGTGATCATTAATTTCATTGAATTAGCAAACACTTCTCTCATCATTCAATAATTTCTAAGGACTTCTATTAACATGAGACAACTAGCTTATGGTATCTAATTAATGCCCTAGTTTTGCTTTGCTTTTAATTCATTAAGTGCATTGGATATTATCATATATGAACTAAATAATATATCTTCACTTTTATAATATAAGATAATGGTTTCTTTTACTATATATATCATTTAATTCTACTTCCTGCTTAAAGCTCACTTTCAACTTTCAAGCCTTTTTCCTAATTTGCTATATATCTCTAACAACTTTAATTGTTTTATTCTTTGATTTTCTTGAAGAAAATATCTCAAATAGTATATTTTATGAGGTTAATTTATTTCTCTATTAAGTTTATGCTTAATTTAGAGTAGTGCACAATCATTCTTAATGATGATGTATCATTAAGATTTATTTAAGTTTTAAAAATAGTAAAATTTAATGATAATTATTAAGAGAATAATATAGACTAATAATTTATGAAAGATGACTCTTTAAAATATATTATTTAAATAGCGAATGACATAGACATTATAACTACTTTTAATATAATATTATATTAAGGTCATCGATAACGATGACAATTAATTGATTCCAAATTAATTTAAATTTTTTAAAAATTTATTATAAATGAAAATATGATAAGGGAAATGATAGGAAGAGGTTGATGTACTCCCTCTCTATCTCTTTTATATATATATATATTACAAAAAAAAAAGTAAATGAAAATTCAATAAGAAATCGAATCTAAAAAGTTTGAACCCTGTGTAGTACAGCTTCTCCTGTGATAATACAAACTTACTAAATATAGTTAAAACTTTGTTCAATTATAAGTATTTTCATTTCCATTTTGTGCCCAGTAGGATCAAATTAAGAACTTCAGCCCAAGAGTTTTGAAGGGCACTTTTTTTCTTTTTTTCAAGACAAGACTATGAGAGAGTTCTAATACGTTTAATTCCTATCCCACTCATCTTTCTAACATCTGCTCTCAAAACCTTGTTTTGTAAAACAAAGAAGAAAAAAATTACCAAAAAGTAATACCCGAAAATTTGGGAGCTAATCTGAGCTAATTGTCTTAATTGGTCAGAAGAAACATACCCAGAAAGGCCTTCGAAAAAAGAATGATCAAAATCGTAGCTAACAATCACAAAACACAGTTATGATCACCAACTTTTGTTTGTTGGAGAAGACATTATTAGTCCCATCATGTTCAATATTTCTGGATTGATTCTCAAAGAGAGAAAAAAGAAGGAAAAGAATGAAAAGGAAATTAGAGAACATGACACTGCTTTGAAAAATTAAAGAAAGCAATTAATTTTCAGAAAACTGATGAAAGGATAGCCTCTGATAGTTCCACTCCCAAGGATTGTCTCAAGATAAAGGCATATGTGTATATATATATATATACCTTTAATTAGGGCCTCCATAGTGAAGTGTGTGAACTGTGAAGGAATAAGTTAGCTGAGTAAAGTAATTGACAGAGATGGCAAAGAGGCAGCCACAGTACGTGAAATTAGGAGAGGCATAAGAAAACAAGAAAGAATCAGGAAAGAATCAATTTCCTGTCTACTCTTGTATGATGATTCATAATGACAGTACAAATATATACCGCCAAATTGAGATGTCGTGAGACTTTACAATTAGAGTAAATTGGACGGCCTTTGCTTAAATAAAATTATATTTACTACTTCCTTAATTTTACAAATTATACTTTACACAAATACATTTTTTAATTTATGCAAAGTTTGTATTTTTATATGTATATGTATTTATTTCAAAATAATAAAATTATTTAACTATTTTTTATTTTCATATTAAAAATTTTATGTTAAAATTTAATATAAATTTATCTATATTTATTATTATATTAAAAATAAGATAACAGTTTTATTCTACACAAAAATTATTTTTATTAAAACAAAAAATAAATTAGAGTAGAGGTGAATGTAATTTAAAAAATAGTAAATATAATTTAGCTAAATTTAAAGAGAAGAGGTGTAATTTCCTCTGACAATTATATTAACGTGTCCCAATTATCTAATTTAGAAATTAGACGTTTTCTTCAACAATTTCCATAAGAAGCACGATGTGAACGAACTGAACATGAGCGTATGTGCTAAATCAGTTGTCTTGTTGACAAACTGCTCTATTTATATCGTGGGAATAATAATTAAATACCTACAAATAAGTTTCCCAGGTTCAAATTAAATATTGAATAAAAAAAGTTAAGTTTAATTTTAACAACTTTATCATAAAATTTTTTAATCAAAGACTGACATGTATATAGTTTATACAATTCATCTTTTTTATGATTGATTTTTTTTAAAAAAAATTACATATTTTATTTTGATGAGAGAATTTCATAACAGAGATATAAAAAATTATATATAAATATAATTTTATAAACAAATTATAATTTTATCTATTTTAACTAAAAGACCCTTAATGACATTATTATTTTTTAAAAAATATTATAATTTATTATAAAATATATTTTTAAAAATTATAATATATTATTATTGTTTATTTTGAGTTAAAACTAATAAATTTATTTTTATTTTAAATAAAAATATTTTTTATATTACTTAAATATATATTTAATTATATAAATAAAAAACATAAAATAATTTGATCAAAATAAGTGAAATTATAAATTTTTTTATTTTTTAAAATATATAAATTTTTAAAATAAAAAAAAGAAGAATATATTTTTAAAATCTCTTAAAAAATTGAAGCATAACTTACTTTTAAATATTTGATGAATAGTTAAATTATTACGTCAGTAATTTATTAATTACCAGCTTAATTTTACTTTATTATCACTCTGATTAGGTAAGAAGTCAGCTTTTGAGTGAAAAGACATAGATAACCAATCCAGCTACTTAGCTTGTCATGAGTGATTAATTAGCCTAGCTAGTTTGTCATGAGTGATTAATTAGCCTAGCCACTAATAACCATAGCTAACAGATTTAATTACACTCTTTTTCAAAATTAAATCCTGTCAAACATTTGTGAAGTTTGTTAAAATAATTATTTTGGACATTAACTTACAAATAAATTAAAAAATAAAAATAAATCATGTTTTATACATCATCTTCCTTATAGTTTCAATGAATTTTACTAAACTTCACAAAAAACAAAGAGATGATATTTGTTAAACTCAACTCCATGGAAGGAAAGTTTACCAAAGCCATCAAGTGCGATATTGAAAGTAGGTCTATTCAAGGTACAATTACTTAATTAATTACTGCTTGTGGAATGTGGAGTATACTTTTACTCTATCTCCTTTTGCTTATTACCTTATTTGGTACACCATAATCATGCAGCCTGGATAAAAAGGAAACCAGGCAGGACCATAAGTCCATAAGGACACAAGTCACCCAATATTAGATGCAAAAATGATAGGTGAATATATATATATATATTGGGATGTGACTTTTTATTTGGGTTTTAGTTTATAGCTTTCATCTCCTGCTTATCGTATTGCAATTGCCTCTTTGCTACTTACAGACAGTGTCCATTTTTTCAGCCAACTTGATGGTACTATTTGCACAAGTATACTGTAAGAAACGTACTGAGATTTTAAATTTTAATAATATCTGTACCTTGTGTACAGGATGTACTGGCTAGCACTGGCACTCAAAGTTCAACATAAACATTAATACTTGTACAACACAGTCATTGCACTATATTTTTGTACAATATAAATTTTCGAGTTATCCTTGTTTCTATACCTTTGAACAATTGCGTAGTCCTTCTCGAGCTATGTTCATATAGAAGTACAGTTATTATATATTTATATCTAAAAGTAAAACTTGCAAACTTCTAGAATTAATGTTAAAGATCAAGGTGAAGACCGAAGGTGATTCAATAGTAAAAGTAAATATTAGTCTAATTAAAATTTGTTCAATGACTTTTTTTTCTATATGTCGAGTCCTTATATGCGCCTTCTTTGTAAGAAGTCCATTATTACACACACACGCGTGTATATATATAAATATATATATATATTGTATATATTGTCAACATTAGATGTGACAAAATTCACCTGAAGAGTGGACGCAGGTAAAACTTTACAGGAAAAAGAGTGGTAGAGGACAATTATTTAGTGACATATATATATATATATATATAATTGGCTAAAACGTATATAGACCGACAAAGGTGCATGTTCAGTGTCAGATGTTTGAAATACCCATTTTTGTAATTTGCAAGCACTTAGTTCAAAGCGACGGAGTACCAGAGGGACCTGGGTTCTGGGAGGTGCATGTACACAAACGAAAAGGAATTATTAATGATTAGGAAAGATTAACAAGAAAAAAGAATTAATATTAAACAAAATTACTTTTTATATCTTTAAATTACATTTACTTTTAACTTTGACGTTAAATTTATTTTTAGTTAATTTTATTTATAAAATTTTAAATTAAAATTAATTTTATCATATAACTTAACGTTATTTAAATTATATAAAAAATAATGATATAATATTTTATTTAAAAAAATATAAAATTATTTAAATTATATATATAATATTTATTAAATTCTATTAAAAAATTTAATTTTTATATCAAATAATAATTGAACAATAATAAAAATATTATAATTTAAAAATATATATTATTGTTTAATATTTGAATATTGTTAAAATATTTTTTATACTGTTAAGATTTATTGTTAAGTATTACATCACTATTATCTATTAAAAATTTAGATAACGTTAAATTATAAAAAATTAATTATAATTTAAAATTTAAAAAAAAATTAATCATTAAAAAACTTTAAATTGAATGATAATTAATTTGTGATATATATTTTAAGGGGTTAATTTCAATGTTTGTCTGTGATCTTAAGGATCTGATTTTGTATGTATCTTGATTAATATGGCTCATGCATGTATCTAGATGATGCGTCTGATTCTCATGATGATAAAATAAAATATTAAAGATTTGAGGAATTAGTACATATACACATATTGAACGGATGACCTGCAATCAAGAATTGAAGGTGTGAAAATTTTAAATTACAGGGTTTTGTTAGAAATAGTAATTTGATATGATTACTTAGATGAATATATATTTTTTTATAATTAACTTTTTATTAGAGATAATTTTATTTAAAATATTATTAAAATATTAAATATAAATATTTTTTATTAAAATTTTAATTTTAATTTTTTACTGTAAAACATCAATTCATTAAACCCTAAAACATCAATAGTTTTAACTAAATGCAACACTCATTGATTAATTTAGATGAATATAATGATTCATGTCTATGTACATGGGGCTTTGATTAATAGAGTGCATGTAACAGCTAGATGCTAAATGCATGGTCACTTGAATACCTATATACATGCACCTCATGCACTTAACTATTACTTGAAAATGAATCGAGTAAACTAAAATACAAATTTGTTCAATCAAATCCTTCTTCCTCTTGCGTCCAAAACAAACTTACAGCATATACACCGAAAGCAAAGCTATATATGACTTTATGATCTGGTTTGGCGTGAAGAGTTTGGGAAATTTAAAAACAGTAATTACGACTTTTAATGAACTCCCTCCCATTAATCCAATGCAATCATTGATCCATATGCACGCTTAACCTTTAATTTTGAGAATTTCTTTGATTTTCCTCCTTTTCTGCTGCTGCGTTAACTTCATATTCGATCAAAATTCATTTTGTAAAATAAATTTGAAAAATGTAGAAATGATTCTAAATTTTGATTACTGAATTTTATAAAGTAATTAATCTTATATGATATCAAGATGATTGAAGCCCCAGGTTTCATGACTTGACTTGGTCGAATGATGACCCCTTGGTAGCAAATTGAATAAATATTTTCACTCCAAACAATCATCGTGGAAAATTAAAATGAAATACTAGAGTTATATGCATTTGGAAACCAAGAAATTAAATTAAAAATTTTCCCTAATCACTACAAATATGTACCTTCTATCATCTATAGCGTAATGTCACGAATAATTTTTAAAAGTTTTCAAACTGTTTCGAAGAAATTCAAAACACTCTGGAATGCCTTGGAAGGATCAAGAAGGTTCTAAGTCTCTTTAAGACATTATAGAATGTTCTAAACTGATATAAAACCTTATAGAAATATGTACATAGTTGTAGAGTATTGTAGAATTTTATAGAGAACTCTTGTACATGTAGGACATTCTAGAGAACTCTTGAGAGATTACTTGTATATTCTTGAAAAGAGATATTTCTATGGAGTGTTCTAGAGAACCACTCCTACCATTGGATCAAGAAGATCACCATTGTTCATTAAGGAGGTGAAGTAGTATAAATAGGGATAGAGAACCTCATTTTTAAACAACCAAGAGATCCAAGCAATCTAAGAAAATACTTTCTTATAAAGCTCTCTTGTGCAATATAAGTTTCTTGCTCGCTTCTCTTCAAACCCCTACCTTTATAATCCTTAGCATTTCTTTAAGGAGTTGGTTTGTTTGACTTAGCCCTCGATCTAAAGAGTAAGTTAAATGGCACACAGTTTGACTTGAGTAAAAGAAGTCGTCTCGTGACACATGGTATCAAAGCAAGGTTTCGCTTGGCAGATATTATGGCTGGACAGGAGGGAAACATGAGTGAAGTCACCACCAACATAGAGGGAGTTATTGAAAGAGAAAGGAAGGAGACTATCCTTAAGAAGAGGCGAAAGCAAGAGTGTGCGGGATCAAGCAATGGATGTCTTGGCCAGCTGTGAGTCAAGATTGACCAAGTTGGAGATTTCCATAGAGGAGTCCATTGAAAGGATGGATACTATGGAAGACATTGTGGAGGGTATAAAGGAGGATGCGAGTGATCTAGGGGAGGAGATTCTTAGAGTCCTTAATGCCCTAAAGGCCAAGTTTAAGGTAGAGATAGCACAATTTCAAAAGGCATTCAACACCCAAGGAAAGGAGGTGAAGTTGTGCAAGGTAGCAATAGCAAGTGGGGCTGTTGCAAAGGAGATGCCACGTACCAGGGCACCAGAACCCTTGAAGTATGGAGGTAAGTACGATTATAAAGAACTCGACGAATTCTTTTAATCACTAGAATGCTACTTCAATGTTGTTGGAGTCAAAGATGATGTATCCAAAGTGGATACAATCGTCCTTTACTTAAAAGAGAATGCAGCATTATGGTGGAGAAGGAAGCATGGTGACATAGCTAAGGGTCTATGCAAAATAGACACTTGGGATGAGTTTAAGAAGCAACTCAAGGGCAAATTTGCTCCCAAAATGCTAAGGACGTAGCTTTAAAGAAGCTTCGTGGGTTGAGGCATAGTGAGAGTATCAAGGAGATGTTGCTGAGTTCACATCCTTGATGCTAAAGTTATCGGACTTGAAAGAGGAAGATAAGCTTTTCTACTTCTTGGAAGGTCTACAACCTTAGGCCAACTTAGAACTTAAAAGGAGGAACATCCAAGACATAGATGAAGTTATAGCCATGGTCGAAGACCTTGTAGAATTCAAGAAAGACTTCGACAATAAGAAGAAAAATGGGGGAGACAAACTCCAGAAGAAGGAAAAACAAGATAAAAAGGTAACAAGTGGTTCAAAAGGGATAAGCCCTATACCCCATAAAGAGGAAAGCAAGAAAATGGAGCTTGAATGCTACTTATGTAGTAGACCGCACTATATTCGAGATTACCTGAAATGGAAGGCTCTCAATGCTATGGCTTGTCAAGCAGAAGAAGAAACGCAAGTTAGCTCAATTCGTTTCCTTAATTTCCTAAATACTAAGGATAAGATGGCCAAGGTGTCCAAGGAGAATAATGAGGCCAATGTTGGTGGCTTAATGTTTGTGGAAGCCAAGGTGAATGGAGGATTTACCAAGGCGTTAGTAAACATAAGTGCATCTCATAACTTCATTGCTAAAGAAGAAGCTAAAAAGTTAGGGATCAAGTACACCAAGTAACTAGGTTAGATGAAGGTAGTTAACTCTTCATCACAACCCATCCTTGGGGTAGCTCGTGAAATGCCCATCAAGCTTGGAGGATAGGAAGGTACTATGAACTTAATAGTGGTCCCTATGGATGATTACCGCATGGTGTTGGGCATGGAGTTCATCAACAAGGGATGTCTTTTGTCATTTGAGAAGGACTCAACCATGCATATTACCGAGGAGATTACTATACACATAGTACCCTTGGAGAGAAAGAAGATAGATTCAAGAGTGTTGTCATCTATGCAACTCAAAAAGGGTATCAAAAATAGAGAACCTACATATTTAGGTGCTTTAAAGGAGGTTAATATTCCAACCAAGATGGATGTGTTAACCAGAGTAAGGGAAGTGCTAAAAGAGTTCAAGGATGTGATGCCATTGAAGTTACCAAAGAAATTACCTCTGAGACAAGAAGTGGATCACTCCATTGAGCTTAAACTAGGTACAAGACCTCCAGCCATGGGACCTTATCAAATGGCTTTACCTGAGTTAAAAGAATTAAGAAAGCAGTTAAAGGAGTTGCTTGATGCTAAACTTATCATACCCTCAAAAGCTCCCTATGGTTCCCTAGTGCTATTTCAAAAGAAACAAGATGGAAGTCTATGAATGTGCATAGACTACAGGGCACGCAACAAGATGACTATAAAGAATAAGCACCTCATACCGTTGGTTATCGATCTCTTAGAATAACTTGGGAAGGCACAATGATTCTCAAAGTTAGATTTGAGGTTGGGTTATTAACAAGTACGCATAGCCATAATAGATGAACTTAAAACAACTTATAGAACAAAGTATGGTTTGTTTGAATTTCTGGTTATGCCTTTTGGTCTAACTAATGCACTTGCAATATTCTGCACCTTCATGAACAAAATCTTCTATCCATTTGTGGACAAGTTTGCTGTGGTGTACTTGGATAATATTGTGGTGCATTCAAATTCGTTAGAGGAATATGTCGAACACCTACGAAATTTCTTTCAAGTACTAAGAGAGAATGAATTCTATATTAAGTTACAAAAGTGCTCCTTTTCTCAACAAAATGTAAAGTTCTTAGGGCACAAGGTAGCTAATGGGAAGATTTATATGAATGAATCCAAGGTGAGGGCTATTATAAAATGAGAGCTGTCAAAAAGTATAATCGAACTACAGCTGATCCTAGGCCTTATGAATTATTATAGATAGTTTATCTTGGGGTACTCAGCCAGAGCCACACCACTCACCAACCTGTTTTAAAAAAAAGTCTATATAGGAATGGATAGAAAAATGTCAAACTGCCTTTGAGGACTTAAATCAGGCCATTATAGAGGAGCCAATTTTGAGGCTTCATGATTTCTCAAAACTGTTTGAGGTACACATTAATGCGTCTGACTTTGCTGTTGAAGGAGTGTTGATACAAGAAAAGCACCCAATAGAATTCAAAAGCCATAAGTTAAATGAGATAGAGCAGCGCTATACCATGCAAAAGAAAGAGATGACAATGGTGGTCTATTGATTATGCATGTGGAGAAACTACTTGTTAAGGTTACACTTTACCATTAAGATGGATAATGTGGCAAAGAGCTATTTTTAAACTCAGAAGAAGTTATCACCTAAGCAAGTTAGGTGGCAGAACTTCTTAGCAAAATATGACTACACGTTGGAGTACAAGTTGGGCAAGGTCAATGTGGTAGCCGATGCCTTAAGTCACAAAGTGGAGTTTGCAGCCACCACCCAAGTACATTGCGATCTTGTCACACGTATCAATGAGGGGTTAAATCATGATCCCCTAGCCATGAACATGGTAAATATGGCTAAGAAGGGCAAGACACGCTGATTTTGGATAGAGGATTGACTTCTCACAATGGGTGATCGTCTCTATGTTCCCAAGTGGGACAAATTAAGGAGGGAAGTCTTGAAAGAATGTCATGATTCAAAATAGGCTGGACATCCAAGTGCGTATCGTACACGGGAATTAGTGGAGCGATCATATTACTGACCTAGCATGAAAGATGATGTGACACTTATGTAAAGACTTGTCTTGTATGCCAACAAGACAAGGTGGAACAAGATAAGCCATCTAGGTTGTTGGAACCACTACTCGTACCGGAGCATCCATGGTAGATCATATCCATGGATTTTATTTTAGCTTTGCCTATGTCAGAGGGATACGGTTCCATATTGGTTGTAGTAAATCAATTCTCTAAGTATGGAACCTTTATCCCAGCCCTAAGAGATTACACGGTCGAGGAAGCAGAAAGATTATTCTTTAAACATGTGGTAAAGTATTGGGGACTTCTTCAGACCATCATAAGTTATTGAGATCCACGCTTCACAGGTAAGTTTTGAAGAGAATTATTTAAGTTGATAGGTTCGGATCTCCATTTCTTTATGAATTTTCATCCTCAAAATAATGGTCAGATTGAGAGGGTGAACCACTTGTTAGAGATATATCTTCGACACTATATAAGTGCCAACCATCGATATTGGACTAAGTTGCTTGATTTAGCCCAATTCTCCTATAACTTACAAAAGAGTGAGGCTACGGGAAAAAGTTCCTTTGAGCTAGTAACCGACAACAATTGATTACACCTCAGGAGCTAGCAAAGGGTTACACTGGTTTAAGCCCACTAGCCTACAAGCTTGCAAAAGGGTGGAATGAAGAGATAGACATTGCCCAAAGCTATTTGACTAAGCGGCCAAACGAATAAAGAAATGGGCTGATGTGAATAGGCAGCCGAGGGAATTTGATATAGGGGATGAAGTAATGGTAAAGCTACCTTAAAAGATGTTTAATTCTATGTGCCAAGTGCATAAAGGATTGACACGAAGATATGAGGGACCTTACCAAGTAATTGAGAAAGTGGGTACGAGGTCATACAAGTTAACTTTACCATTACACTTGAAGATCCACCCAGTATTCCATATGAGTCTTCTCAAACCTTATAGTAAGGATGAGGAGAACCTGACAAGGAATGAGTCTCATCGAGCTACAACAGTAAATGTGGTCTCATATGATAAGGAGGTCAATGAGATATTAGTTGATCAAGTAGTTTACAAGTAGGGAACACCTAACTGGACCGATTATTATATGCGATGGAAAGATCAACCCAAGAGTGAGTCTAGTTGGGAGCACAAACAAGACTTATGGCAATTCCGTGACAAGATTGAAGAGTTGAAAACTAAGACTTGACGAGGACATCAAGGACTTAGGTGGGAGAGGATGTCACGGACAGTTTTTAGAAGTTTTCAAACTATTATGGAGAAGTCCAAAACACTCTGGAATGCCCTAGAAGGATCAAGAAGGTGCTAGGTCGCTCTAAGACATTATGAAACGTTCTAGACTAATGTAGAACCTTATAGAAACATGTATATAGTTGTAGAGTATTGTATAACTCTCTAGAGAACTCTTGTACATATAGGACATTCTAGAGAACACTTGAGAGATTACTTGTACATTCTTGAAAAGAGATATTTCTATGGAGTGTTCTAGAGAACCACTCCTAACCATTGGATCAAGAAGATCACCACCTCCATTAATTGTGAAGTAGTATAAATAAGGGTAGAGAATTTCATTTGTAAACAATCAAGAGATCGAAGCAATATAAAAAAACACTCGCTTGTAAAGCTCTCTTGTGCAATATAAGTTTCTTTCTCGCTTTTCTTTAAACCTCTGCCTTTATAATCCTTAGTAATTCTCTAAGAAGTTGGTTTGCCTGACTTAGCCCTCGATCTAAAAAGTAAGTTAGGTGGCACACGGTTTGATTTGAGTAAAAGAAGTCGTCTCGTGACAGTAGGGACTCTTTCCAAAGTAACTTACACTAGAATCATCATGGATAGGGTAACCGAACCTAAATATGAGCGAATATTTTTATTCTTGGATCCATAAAATTTTTAAATATTTAAACCTGAACTTATTTATAAAAAAAAGAAAATTTAAATAATTATTTTTATTATAATTTATTTACATATAAATTCATAAAAAATATACAAATTACATCAATTATATTATGTAAACTTCAAATATGTAATCAATATACAATAGTAATCAATTTATCCTTATAAAATTATTAAATATAGTAATTTATATATTTATATTAAATTTAAACTATCTTACTGATAAAATTAAAGCAAATAACATAATATATATATACACACACATATTTAATAGAATAAATTAAATATATATTTATAATATAAAAATCATATTTAAATAATTTATATAAAGTGGATCTAGAGTCGGACAGAATACCATCCTCCTTAGACCTGAACATGTTTCTTTAATACTTGAACCCAAATCTAGACTCGAAGAATAAATTTTATGTGTACTCACAAAATATAAGTATTTTGATCATTCATACCTAACACATATAAAAGTTTTTTAGAGTTCTTCATTAATTTAACAGATCACACTCTCTGTTGGAAGCATGAAATTTTAATATTTGTTTTTTACTATCATAAAAAGAACATTTCATATACTTTTATGGTCTTTTTTAAATATCATCAAAAATATGTTTATATTTTTTTGGGTTAAAATTACGAGTATTTACAAGTTCACTAAATTTTAACTAATTTGACTCGAGCTAATAGAAATCTCATAATTAGAATAAGGGTCTATCAATCAAAATTTTTTTATACAAAAAATTCAAATATTAAATTTTACTTAAAAAAAATACTTACCACTCAAATTAAGCATCAATTTCATTCAAATAATCTGAAGATTTTATAGTTTAGAAAACTAGTTTAAATATAACATGTGTATAGGAAAGAAGGTAACACAATGAAACGCACCAACATGAAATAAGTAATAGAATTATATGTAGTTGATTATATTTTTGTTATCAAATTTTTTAAATAAAAATAAAATATATAAAAATTTTGTTTAAAAAGAATCAATTTAAGAGAGATAAATTATATAAATTATATGCGTGTTAATTTTAATTAAAAAATATAATAACAAATATATAAAACTATACTTAATTTTTTCTCTCTAAAATATGAGCCTGTTTAAATTTTGTTTTGTTTTTTTATTCTTTAGAAATATTTTATAAAATTAATTATAAAAATTTATATTAATATTATTTTCATTAATTTATATACATGTTATTAATAAAAAAGAATTATTTTTTAAGTGTTTAAAAAGCTAAAGTTTATAACATCTTTTAATTGTTTTGTATTTTATGTTTAGCAAAACACTTATTTTATTTTTTTATTTTTTGTTAATAATAGTTATTCAAACAATTTTTTTATTTGTTTATTTTTAAAAATAAAAAACAATTTAAAAACTAAAATTTGTCCTAAGTAAGCCTTTCGTTATCTTTTCATGTAAAATATGCTTTCTAAAAAAAATTGGATGACGGAGAGAGGTTTATTTTTTTTATTGTTAGATTATTTTCATGATTTATATATGTGAATAATAATATAAAAAATTTTATATAAATCTTAAAAAATTTTAAAAATAAAAACATTTTTTTAAGAGATCAAGCTTTCTACAAACTAAGTCCAAAAAATTTTAGGTGAGTAACGTATAGATCTGACAAAGTATCATCTTGATCCCATTTTTTTTTTTTCTAATCAACTTGGGTCACGCGCGTGATATGTTTCTTACCTTAATTGCTTTGATTATTTAATTTTAAACTTTAAAGGCTAATATTAATTTAAAAATACATTATTTTTATAAATGGATTAGGGGATATGGAGTGCAAGTTAAAATTGTTACTGCTGATGAGAGACTTAATTTGGATTGACATGTAAATTAGCCTAATTTAAACATTAGGACTACTACGTACAAATTAGTCTAAATTTACCAAACCAACGGTAAAATTGTGTTCTCAAATCTTAAGAAGAGAAATGACTTATTTTCCTAGATCAAGTTTGTTGCGTGAGAAATAGTTTGTATTTGGTTAAATAATTTAATAAACACTTTTAGCCACTTTTTTCTTAAATACTTTTAACTATTAATTTACTTTAAAAAGCGTGGAAGAACTTGTTTTGAAATTAATATGATTTAAATATTTATTATGATAAATTTTAACTAATTTTTTATTCCTAAGTAATTAAAATATAAAAAATTAAATCATAATAAATATTCTAAACATACATTTTAAAAAAAAAATACGACATATAAATTAATACTTTACGTTTTGATATATCGTCTCAAGATATTATATATATATATATATATATTAAATATTTGACATGATTTGAATATAACAAAATATATCATTTACTAAATATCAAATTAACCTAAGAAAAAGAAAAATAATTCATAAATAAGTATTTATTAATTTTTTATTGTAAGTGAAAAACTTCTTCTATTACTATTATTCAAAAGTACTAATTTATTAAATAAACTTGATCAAACATATCTATAATATTGCTTATTTTTTAAAATCACTCATTTAAAAAAACATAGACAGTTTCGTTTGTTGATTTGCTAACCAAAAGAAAAACTACCCTCGTCTTTCTTACATATTTTGTGTCATTCATTTCTTTTATAAATACTTTTTTATTAGATATAATTTTATTTAAAATACTGTTAAATATTAAATTTAAACTCTCTAAACCAAAATTTAAATTTCAAATTAATAACGAGAGACAATTTCTTAGACCCAATCAGTTAGCGTTTTCCTTCCTTTTATCTCAATCTTTTCTTCAGAAACTCCTAATTTGTGGATTCCGCCGTGGGGCCCACCTAAAAGCTTAAATTGTAAAAGTATTCTTCATTTTGTACATTTTTGCCTTTGTACGAAAAAATAAAAATGAACTACTGGTTCTAGAAAGGCGTTTTGGAAATAGTAGTCTACAGACGTCCTACATGCAGAACTTGAGGCTTTCAGGCCGTCCAATATTTTTAAGATAATTCAGATCTGTTTGATAAAAAAAAATTTAAATTTTGAGTCACTGCAAATAGTTCTAAAATTTTAAAATTGACAATTAAACTAGTTATTAAACTTTCACATATGAGAAAATAGAATTTCTCTGTTACATTTATTTAAATAATTTTTATATTGATTATTTTTGGTTAAAATAAAAAAAAACTCTAAAGATAACTCTCTTAACTATAAAATTTAATTTAGAAAATTTAAATTTTGTAATTATTTTAAAAAGTTTTATTTATTAATTTTTTCATTCAAAATCTTGATAGAATAATAACAGGTTACCAAATTTAAATCATACTAAAATATAAAAAATTTCTCATAAATTTTAAGTCTTATACAAATTATTCTCTTAAACTTTGGATTATGTATAAAATACCTTTTAAAAATAATTTGATATCTTTACTCTCTGATAAGGTTTTAAATAAAAAAATTAACAAAAAAAATCTTTTATACAAATTATAAAATTTAAGAATTCAAAATCAATTTTTATAATTAAATAAAATTATTTCTACAAAACCTATAATTCAAAATAATATATATATTTTAGCCTTTATTTTTTATTATGACGTTGAATCATTATAATGTTAGTGTATATTAGACTTTCGCTGAGGGTATCTTTAGAGGGGCCCTCGTTCTCAAGATTGGTCGGTTGCTATCTCCATCAAATTGACGTTTACCTGAGTTTCCTTCTCTCTAATAAAATCATGGTAAGAGAGAATATTTCATCTGTTTATCTTGTACTAAATTAACCAAACTAGGTTTGCTGCCAAATTAAACTTCAATCAGCGAATTGATTTAAGCATTTTATTTAAGAATAAATTGACTCAATTGATCAAGCTACGTACAATGATATGAAAGATTTGAGTTTGATTTTATCTTGATCTTTGGAACCGAATTAATAACTAATCTAACTTTCAAATTTGTTCTCTGTATCAATTAAGAAAAGAAATTAGACATTTCTTTGACTCTCACATGCAACCATTTTATGAATCCATATATTCAACATGTTTTATATATATATTTATGATCAGTACGTACTAGCAAGAAGATAAGGAACAAGCAACATGCATAAAGAATATGTACGCATAGTTAATGGGAAAAGATGCCAAACATGTACGAATGTGGGCAAGTATTTTTGTGGCATGCATGCTAAGTTGCAGAGAAAGATGCTCCCAAAAACCTGGTATATATACGTTTTTTCAGGAAAATGTTTCATGGTGTGTCATAATATGTATATATACTATATTTGTATTCGTACAAGATGCAATATTAATGATATATATATATATATGTATATTCTAGGGCTTCTAAGTTGTAACGTATATGCACATTCCAGTACTCTCAATTTGACAAGGACAACCATATCAAGACAGCCACTCCCAAATGTCAACAGTAGATTTCGTTCACATCTATGTATCTCCACTTAAACCAACGAGTCATACATCAACAGTAAGATTCTTAATCATTTGCCTATCTTGTACAATTTGAACGAAAAAAAAGTATTTGAATCAAGTTTTTTATTTTTATTTTTTTTTTGCCCTAAGGCCTTTTGTAGCCTCTTGACCTTTTGGTAGCTTTTACGTAATAATTGGACTAATTAATTCAACAGCTATAGTATAGCTATCGATCTCGATGGAGTGATTTTAAAAATGCATTAATTTTCTCAAATTTAATTAATTCTCAAGTATTTCTCAGAAAAATTAAATAAGTTATTAAAGTAAATTGACTATTATTATGTCATCTAGTTTTTTCACCAACTAGCTAACCCTTTTGGGTAAGCGAGTGTATGTTCACTGTACAAGCATATGTGGTTTTTTCTTAATTAGGATAATTTATTCTAAAGTATGCTGGTAGCTAGCTACTATATATATAGCTATTGGAATTAATGATTTGATTTTGCCACGGATCTTCGTTAGGACAATAATGGTAATTAAAGGAGCTAGCTCACTAAGAAGGCGATAAGACTCGTGTTGACTAAGGGGCAAACAATAATTGTAAGCTTAACTATATAAACGCAAGCCATAGAATTAAATGTAATTACTTATTAATGCTATATACATACAATGTTACTACCCAAAATTAAATTTTTAAAAAATAAATAAAAGCAAGAAAAAGATGAGCAGAAGAAAAGCAAGTAATGAACATGGCCCACAAAATGTCTACTCACACATGAGTAGCCCAATGATGTTGTGGTGACCTCCATCTTCATTCTTCCTCTCCACTCTCTTCTCTCCTATTCCTTTCACCTTCCTTCCTCACTTCTCACCTTCCCTTTTTCCATCCTCCTCCATCTATCACTTTATTTCACAAAAATCAAACAAAAGCAAGCCCTCCTGAATCTGATCTTGAATATATAATTATCAATTATATATTCAATTGTAGGAGATAACTAGCTAGCTAGCTTTCACAGTGTTGGTGGATCATCGATCAGAGGCATGTCTGAAGGATCATCGAGCTTTGGAGCATCACCAGGCGCGCCAACACTGAGCCGGTATGAGTCGCAAAAGAGGAGAGACTGGAACACGTTCGGGCAGTACTTGAAGAACCAGAGGCCACCAGTGAGTGTGTCACAGTGCAACTGCAACCATGTGCTGGAGTTCCTACGCTACCTGGACCAGTTCGGGAAGACCAAGGTTCACGTGGAAGGGTGCATGTTCTACGGCCAGGCTGAGCCGCCTGCCCCCTGCCCGTGCCCACTCCGCCAGGCATGGGGCAGCCTCGACGCTCTCATCGGGCGGCTCCGGGCAGCCTATGAGGAGAACGGAGGGTCCCCTGAGACTAACCCTTTTGCCAGCGGCGCCATCAGAGTGTACCTGCGTGAGGTGAGGGAGTGTCAAGCCAAGGCCAGAGGCATCCCTTACAAGAAGAAGAAGAAGAGCACCACCACTAAAGGGAATGATAATGTCCAAGAATCAAGCTCTACTAGTAGTAGTACTAGTACCTTCCACTTCACTTGAACTCATCATCCATCATCAACCCCTATCATTATTCTTCAAGTAATGGTAATTAATTACAAATTAATTATGTATATACTCTGCAGCTTAATTATTAATTACTGGATTTAGTATTCTAGCTAGCCTTCTGTCATGACCTAGAAATTAATGACTTGATTATAACGGTGAACCATTAATGGTTGTATATTTAGGTGATTTAATTTGGAATTAATTTAATGAAGTAAGGAATAATGGAAGTTAATTAACCAGTGCATATGAATAAAACAATATATATAAATATAATTTCTTCGTACAATAAAATCAAAGAACTTGATAAAAAAAATTATTAAGATAAATTTAATTGTTAATAATCTAATTATAAAAATAAACAAAAATAAAATACATTGATGTTACTTAATTTATATAGTCGATCTATATAACCGATCTTACTTAATAAAAAAAAATTTGATTTGTTCTTTGTCGGTGTATAGTTTTTTCGTACAATGAATTAGATATATCTTATCTTTCAAAACAATTGCAGTATACTATGAGTATAGGATTTAGGATTTACTAGGATCATATAGTCTTAATATTCCTTCCATGACAAGACTGTTCACGAATTCCATATACATATGTATATTAGGTTGAAAATGTATGTTATACCATCTGCTACATCCAAAGATATAGATACTAATTTAAAAAAACAGAAAGAAAATAAGAAAGGAACACGTACTGTTTTTAATTTGGTTCATGAATTAATAATTTGTTATATATTTTGAATGTTAACTTTCTTCCCCTAATTTGTCCTTGAAAGATTCTGCAGATTTTGTGTCCCATGAAGAGGGTTAAGTGAGATGTCATGCACTTTCTTCAATTACTGAGCATCAAATGAACGAATGATTGAATTCATATGATTTTCAAGGTTCTAGCCCTTAGATTCTATGCATAAATCATCTTTTCAAAATATAAAATTGTTGATAATATTGATGCATACATGCTTTTTCTCAGGCTTTTTCAAATTCACAATTTTATACTAGTAAAGTCATGATTGAATGGAATCTTTCGGATTATTGATGTTGGAGAAACCTGATTGCTAATTAAATATTAAATTTTCTGTTGTTATCCTTAACAATTTCCACCATCCTCATTATCTTCTCTATCATGTCCCCACTTATTCCTATGTTTAATATTGAAGATCCATGCATATGATATATTCATGTTCTGCAATTAATTAATGTGTTCTTTTTACCGTACCTGGACTAGATTTTCATGTCGTCTCATATCTGATTCTGTGGGACAGTAGTTTAATAATTTTATTCTCTTCATCAAAATGCTAAGCGTATCAAAGTATATATAAAAGTTTTTTTGTTTGTTTGGGAGCAACATGTTTGGTCTGGAAAATTTTGATTATATGCAATTCAATAGCAATGTGAACGAAAAACGTTATTGTATTTGTTAAGAAACATTAAAATTTGATCAATTATATACAGGAGAAAATTAAGCTCTTTGTTAATATGAAGCGAATATACATACATACATATAATGCAGAGAAGTAGTGTCTTCAACACAATATGCTTCCTCTAATAATGCAGAGAAGATGTATAGTTTAAAGCTTTAGCAAAAAGAACAAGGGAATATAGAGTTGTACGGCGAATTATCTACATAGCTTACATCTGCGCGGTGACATCTTGGAGCTATTTAGGGTTTTCTCCTTTTTATTCAAATATGACCAATTAATTACCAAACTACTTGCAATTCAGCAGCTTTTGTGCTATACATCTTCATGATTTATGATATAATGTTTATATTTACTTCTTCTTTGGCTCATATATATATATATATATATATATATATATAGGTGGTGGACGTGGCATATATATTGGTTTGGACTTTAGGAGTTGCTTTTTTTTTTTTTTGGTAAAAAGGGAAATTCATTAAACAGAGAAAAAGAGTACACGTCATAGGGAGGGTCCATGGAGGAACCCAACATTTGAAAGCATAAATACCAAAGTACATGATGAAAAAGATAAAGCAAAGTAAACTCCCTTGACCATGCAAGAAGGGAGATTTTTTTAGGTATCTAGATGCAAACAGCAAGGTGATACTCAGGGAAAAGTCAACAAAATCCAAACAAGATTATGTTTATCAAGTTATCTGATATATGATACACACACACACACATACATACCTGCAAGTACCTCAACAAGAGATTGCTGGTAATTGTATTTGTAACACGCTTAATTAAAAGATTTCTAGGTGGCCTATGTGGAGTCACATCATAAGGATTTAGTATGATAAAAATCTACAATAAATACAAAAACTTTAGGCAAACGTGGTGGAAATAATTAACAAGTCACTATTCGTCACTCTCATTGATGAATGATGAGTCCCTATACATGCTATATATATCTCTCCCCTCTTTTTGTTCAGTTTTGCTTGTTTGTTTGTTTTTATTTTTTTTTGTTTTTGGGTTGCTTAAGTAAATAAACAAGATTTCATGACACACACACACACACATGCTAGTAACGTTATATATGATTTAGGTAAAGGTTTTTAAATGTTTCAAATCAGGTTTGCTCCGTAGATGTGATTGTTGTAACTATTTGAACATATAACTCTTAAAGGATGGGATTGGCAATAGATTAAAAGAGATTTTTCTTAATTAGTCGTTTATAGAGATTAACTGATTACTTTCTCTCATTTGCAGAGTAATGTAGCATACAATCAAATTGGAGGGGTTGTTAATTACTTTGTGAGAGGTTTGGTTTCTGTATTTGATAACTTGATGGTTTGCACAACTCTTTAAAAGTTTCTATTTGTTTAATTACTTGGGAATTTGTAAGCTCTTAGCTTCAGAAAACATCTCAAAATAATTAACTATATATCAGACATCAGATTGTATCTTATATATATAATTCATATACTTAATTAATCTATTTATATAACTGTTTCTAGCTTTTTGCATGTATTATTCAGATCTGCTCCTTTAAAATCTAATTAGTTGTATACTTCAATTAATGCTGGTTCATTTACTTCTCTCCAAATATCATGAACAAATATATAGTATGTATGTATGTATGTTTGTTTGTTTGTATACTCTTTGTCCAAGCTGGCTAGCCAGCTCAATTTCCTCGCTAATCAAGAGATGAGTATCTCTTCCTTAGTATACATACTCTATATATATATATATATACATTCATGGATTGGATCTCTATCTTCACATCTAAAAAAATAATATGACAATGTTATATAGAAAAAAAAATTTAAATACAGAAAAAAAATATATCATTAACTCATTATCTCTATTATGTGAATAAGACTCACACTGTTCAATTAAGTTTGTGTCTATATGACACTATCATATTATTTTTTTCACATGAGATGATCCAAATTTTTATATATATTTTTCCTTTCAAAAGTATTTTAGAATTAAAATTTTATATGTATTAGATTGATGTATAGGGAGTGAGCTTTTGCTCTGAACAAAGAATTGTGAATTGTGTGTTTTGCTTTTTTTTCATATTTGACGGAGAATGTGGAAGTTTACTTGTCTTTTAATCTGCTGTTAACACAAGGTTACAGTGGAAGGATATATATTTTTCAGAATGTAATTGTGCCTTTGTATGAACCATTTAGGATTGAGCAACAACATATGGCTTGCGTTTATAAGAAAATAAACTAGACATACATACAATTATTTTCACTAATATAAATAGGCAATTATTAAACTCTACCTACAACTCCTTTACATATATTACTTCTTTTAGAGTGTCGGAATTAATCCTTCGTTAACTAAAAAATCTGTTTATGAAAATTAAGTTTATGACACCTAAATTACTATGAAGTACCTTGTTTAGAGAAACTATATATAGTTTGCGAAAGATTGTGTTTTTCTGGAATTAGTTTGTTATTATTCTAGAAACTATTTCCTTCAGTGTCTTTTTCGATTTTTTGTTGTCTGTACATTGAAATTAAAAGTGAAACAGGAGAGAGCTCAAGCACTTAATAATGATAATGTGAAGTAACGTATATATTACTATATTTTTGCCTCACCTGATAATGAAACGAGTATCATCATAGCTTTTGCTTTTCAAGAAAATAATATTAATTAATTAGATGTAGGTTTTCATGCTCGGTTAATTAACCAGGTTTTTAAAAAATATGAAAATATATGTACATAAATTCTTTGGAGCTAAAATTTGACTAACAAAATTTATTTTTATTAAAAATATACTTCTGAAATTTTTTATTATTCTAGTTTGAATAATAAATTTAATTTATTTTAAATTTTTTAAAAAGTAATTTTTTATATTTATCAAATACATATTTAATATTAACGATCATAAATAAATAATAAATATAATAATATTTTGATTAAAATAGTGAAATTATAGCTTAACTTTTATTTTTTATTTGAAATTCCAAACCCTAAATCACCAGAGTATATTTTTAAAAATGAGGTGGTTATATATATATATATATATATATATATCTTTAACTGGGAGGAAAAGAATATGATTTTTGCATCGTGGTGTAATTTACACTAAATATTAAATTTTACGATCTTTAGAACTATATATAATCTCTAACATGCATGCAGCTATAATTAATGATTCAATTCGAAGTTGCAAACTAATATTTGAGAATATGATCTTGTGGGTAATAAAGGGTTTATTTTGGAAATTAAATTGATGTTACTTCTTTCAAGCTCCTAATTATAAGTTGACTCTCCAAAGAGAGATTATTTTATTTGCAAGGAATGGAGTTCATTTTCTTACCTCATCATAAAAATATTCACATTATGCGATATGATTAATTAATTTAATGGTTTCATTGCATTGTATGATTATCTGATTTCATTTATGTCAACAACTAGTTCTAACATTATCAATCTGTTGGAATATTAATTAATTTATAAAAAAAATCTAAAAAAAAGGGCATGAGAAGAGAGGACTTCAATTCTCCTTGTTGATCTTTGTTCCTTAAAAAATGATTATAATTGCTAATAACAATGCAATTTAGAACATTTTTGACGTCACTTGATATGATTTATATAATCAATCCTATTTAGTGGAATAAAATTTTATTTGTTATTTTTGTTAATAACACAAATTGTATAAATTTAAGAATTTAGAGAAAGATTTTATCTACTCATATATATGATATATATATTTATATATGACTTTGAATTTTGTCAAACCATAAAAATCATTTTTGATTTCATGTCAATGAAGGCATATTCCTGATCACATGCTAAATTAACTATTGTCATGCATGCATCTTAGAAATCATCAAGCTTCTTTTGAAAGCCCAAAAAAATAAGATTTTAAGATTTCACCCAAAGCAATTATAGTAAATTAAAACCTAGCTAGAATAAACTAATCCTAACACCAAATTAACCTGCCTTCTTTTTTTTTTTTTAGAAAAAAAAGATAAAACAATAAAAATTTCCTTTCCTTTGATGCTCAAACTAATTTATGTGCACCTAAAGAGAATCCTACTTTTTTTAAAACAAAAAAAAAAGAGTAATTTATCGGTGTCAATTTTGATACATATATATATATATATTTATATATTAATCATGCATAGGTGAGTTAAGAGGTTCACTTCCCGGTAACAAAATTCAAAAGAAAATGATTTTTTTTCTTTTCTGGGTCAGAAGTAAAGTGTTACTGAGAAAACTAAAAACTTATGGGCCTTTGTTTTTGTTAAAAGAAAAAGAAGGGCTGGAATTGTCTTATAAGAAGACTAGATTTTTTGGGCCAAATTCTGGAGCAGAAAGATGAAGCCCATAAAGTTGTTCTTATGTGGAAATTCCCCGTTGACAAACCAATCAGGTCAAGACTGAATCTTTGCCATTTGGGTTTGTTACTATTTACTAAAATTTAGGATAAAAATGAGATAAAATCAAAATGCATCAAATTAATGTGAG
Organism: Senna siamea; assembly: GCA_031216115.1. Classification (NCBI taxonomy): domain Eukaryota; kingdom Viridiplantae; phylum Streptophyta; class Magnoliopsida; order Fabales; family Fabaceae; genus Senna; species Senna siamea. The sequence continues at coordinate 22,063,697 of CM062356.1, forward strand.
ATTATCCGCCTTAAAATGAGGAATTTTAGAAACGTTTGTATTTTTTTTTCTTATTTTTGGAAACTAGTTTTTTAAGTAATTTTTAGATGATCAGTTTAAAAAATATATAATTTTTATATTTTTATTATTATGTTTTTCAATCATAAATATTTTTTAAACTCCGCACACTGTAATTGACTATCTTCAAAAGTTTTCTTTCTATGTTTCATTTTTATTGAAAAAATCAACAGTAAAAATATAAAAAAGTTATACATAAATCTTATTCAATTTCTTGGATAACTTATTCTAAAATTAATTTAAAACAAAAAACAAAATGTATTTAGATAATTTTTTTGTTAAACTTTTTTTTTTTTTTTTGAAAAAACCATCTAACTCAAATTTAACGTGTCATATACATGTGAGCAACATTATGTCATGAATCATGATTGTGGTGATGTCATGTTCTGTTTATGTGCATATACACATGCACAGATATGATGTCACGTTGTTTGTGTATAGTGGCATTATTGTGTTCATATCATCATATGTAAGTACACCATTTCGTGTCATAAGTATTTGTATATATTTGAGTGAAGTATCATATTATATGTATCTGTATTTTTTAAAAAACAGGAAAAAAAGGTGATCATATGTGTTCTTATGTACATATGTGTAATATTGTGCTGTATCTATCTGTGTTTGTATTATATATTTTTTCAAATTTGATGTATCAACATATTTGTGTAATGTGTATGATGTTGCCTCGTTAATAAAGCAAACACACAACAGACATTTTTTTAAAATTAAAAACTGTTTTCAAAATCACATACCGAATAGGCTCTAAATTCTAGACAGAATATTTGAATGTGGAGTACAATTCAAAGATACTTGTTCAAATATCTAGAAAATTCAGGTGACAAATGAGTTAGTATTATTAAAAAAAAAAAGACAAAAAAACCTTATTTCCTAGAATATAAAAATTTAAGGATAAAAATGCTATACTTTACTAATAAGCTATTTGTAAATAACTCACAATTTAAGGGTATTATTTATTTTTCAAAAAACAAGAATAATTATAGTAATTAGTAATTGAATTAAAGGACCATTATCCTTGAAATATTACTTTCTGCTCATTTTTATACTTTTCAAAAGAATATTCAACTTTATGACTCGTGCTATTAAAAAAAATTGGCCAAACAATTTAGCTTCTCAAATTAATTATTTTTTAAAATAGACTTTTAACCCAGAGGTAGTAAGACCTTAGAAGGGACAAAAGTACAAAACCTCATTAAATTCTCTTTTACTTATACTGAGTTGAATAAGAAATTATTTACATGGAAAACTTCTATGGAAATAATTCATATACATAATACACTGAACAAACGGCGGCGACGAGAAGTTTTTACATTGTTCAGACAAGAAAATTCAGCGCCTCCAATCCCAGAATAGGATTTATGAGAAGTACTTTTTATCTGTTTCAGTGGTTATTCAAATATATAACAAAATAAGAAAAATAAAATATTGAACCCAGGATTGAAAATCGATTTGAATGAACAAAATAAAAAATTCCAATCAAGTAAGCCATGACAATCTCGTTGTTCATTTTATCTTCTAATAATCCTCAACGGTGACAAAGACACTAAATTGACTTCACAAGGGCAAGTCCTATATATAATATATATAGATACATCCAAACCTGAACATCACCGAAAATATTTCTAGAATCTTTTCATTCAAAAGAAGAGGATCTATATATGCCTTCATGTCCAAAGCTAAAATCTATGTATTCTTCGCCATAGGATTCTCCCCATCAGTATCACCACTTGCTATGAGAAACTGTCTGTTAGAAGATCATAAGAAAAAAAGTTTTGGCATGACAGAGTCAGATGTCTTATCCTTGGTACTATATGATGATAATGCAAATACAAGAATATTCACGTAATGCAATCAATTCAAAATACTCAGTCAAAGAGAAATTAGTTCACCTACATAGGCCACGGTTAAAGTTCTACAAGCACTAATTTTTACTGTTCTAGTTAAGGATATTAAGTTAAACTGTTAAAGAAAACAAACAAGGTCTTAATTACGATTTAAAATTAAATTTGAAGCAACACTGAAAAAGATGCAACCATGTATAAGTAGACAAACATATTGGAATTCATTCCTCCAAAATGCATCAATGTAATAAATAACAGCGTTCATCAATAAGTCCTCCAACAAAATTGAAAATTAGATTAAGTTCTTGAGAGTTAGTAGTGAGTAGTGACTGTTATTTGAATCTTTTTATTGGCAATGAACAGATATAGACATCAAAATCCAGCGGCACTCAGACACATGTATAATGAGAGACAGGAAAAAGAAAAATCTAGACAAATACAACAATGCATAAAAACGCAGAGCAAACTAGAAAATTTTAATGTAGCTGTAATTTACAACTTCTCCAAGTAATTTGTGAGCTGTTTACGAAGCTATGACACAGGATAAATATCATATATGAGTATTTAATTACTTCACTTGTCTAGCTACTAAGGGTGTGGGAGAGTCAAATAACTTGAGCTACTAACAGAAGGTCAGAAAGAAAAAGAAAGTTATAAATAATCTACTCTAATGCAGAGTGCCTATGGGCTAAGGCAAAAATACAATTCCATGTTTGTTTAGCGAGAGGTTTCAGAAAATAAAACCCTCTGCAAAGATAATTCCCTCTTATCTCCTTCCACATATTAGAAATTGAAGCATATATTACGGTCGTCTTCAAATCCAAGTAGGATTAGAAAGAACCAAGATAAAAGAGAGACGAAGAATGACCAAAAAGAAAAAAAAGGAAAATCAAGTAGAAAGAATGGACCTGAATCAATTTCTGCCTTCACCAAAGAGCTGGTGTGTTATCATGGTGTATTGACTACCGCCAGTGCTAGTCTCCTCTCTCACAGAAAGTGCAGAAACATATGTAGGCTAATTAGCAAGGGTCGAATGAAGTTTTATACTTTGGCCCATTTCCATATAGCACAGACAATGCACCACAGAAAATGACACATCTAGTACGTGCCTAAGTGTGCCACAAGTGTTGCGTAGGGCAACACTCTGGTGATCCACACTATGTACCATGGTGCACAGCTAATAACTATGCTACCAAGTAGCAACTTGTGTATGCCTTTTTTTTTTTTTCAATAACTCTTTTCTTCATGGGGGAAGGGATATATTCTAGGATGTTTGGGGTCATGGTAAAAGAATAACCAACTTCACAGAAACAGTGGTTAAAGACATTTTATATGCCTCATATGAAAGTTTTGCTCAACCAAGTTTGGCTCCAAAGCAACACTTTAGGCTCAATGTGAACAAAATTGGGAAGCACGCTGAACTAAGCTTACTGCTGACCAGATTACCATATTTGAGAAAACTAAACTCTTCATTCTAAAGCACAGCTTGCCTGATAGGACCAAGGCCAAACATCAGAAGACTTGTTTATTTAATAAGATTTAAATAAAGAGCAGAAAATGTGCTCTGAAGCTTAAATAGCCCCTACTCACTATAGCAGATTTTACACACAGCATCTGCGTATAGTTTGGCATGCCTAAATGCCACAGTTTATTCATATCAGATGACCCAAAAAAGAAACGGAGAAATATAAGTTCTGGGTAGGACACAGAATGAATGATGCAATGCAATCAATGTAATAGTAAATATGTAGAAGTAGGCATAAAATGAGTTTCGTCACCAAAAAGCAAAAGTGGGTCAGCCCCCCATGACCTCCATAATTACGGTAACAAGTCAGATTGAAAAATAAATGTGAGCAATTTCAACTTCAAAACTTTTTTCTTTTCAAAATAGGCATATGATCCACCACAAGCATCAAGCTTTTAGAAGACTCGAAAGAGAAAGAGATATATGAAACTTCTTTTCAGGACATCACAATTCAGAGCATGACACCTGAGTCTGACAGATGAACATTACATTTGATTGAACTAAACATTACGCAGGACTGATTAGCAAAAGATAATCTCCTTGATGGTCATCAACTCCTATTCCTAATATTGCAAAGCAAAACACTTCAAGTGTGATTACTCCAGCACTAACATAAAGTTATCATACATAAGCCATGTGTTTCCCATTAAAAATAAAAGGAAAAGTTTAGGAACCAAATCAGATCAAATTGTTTTCATATCCAACGGCCAAATCACTCCCATCATCGCATAGAGAATTCGTTCCTAAATGAACTCATATAGTGATATGTTATATCAAAAACATCAATGTTATCAAGTTCCCATTTTCCTTGTTATGCCAGTACTAATTAATGAAGAAATCTCAAACCCAGTACACCAATTACAGCATCAGACTTCAAGCATAAGTATCAAGCCAGATTTATAGTATGGTCTAAACTGATCCAGTAGTAGTAACATCTAAAATAATATCAGAAGAAGAAAACAAATGGACACACTTAAAATATGCAGTGATAGCTGTAAGTAAACATAAAAGTGAATAAGCCTCACCCGCACGAGAAGATCGCTTGGCGCGCTTGATTTTTTGAAGCTGAACCTGAGTTTCCATGAAGAGTTGCATCCTCTGGTACTCCAAATCCTTAGCAAATTGCATCCTCTGTTTCTCTAACTCCACCATTTGCCTCTGCTTCGCCGCTTCTACTCTCTCATATATCTCTCCGAACCTTTCTATTGCTTGTGCCAACTCTCTATACCCAAATTCCGAATCCCTATCACTTTCCCTCTTTTTCTCTCTTTCTCTTCCTCTCTTCCTACTTCCACTCGCACTACTTGACCTCGACGCATCTGAATCGTCGCTTTCGGCGTCCTCCGCCTCGGCCGCAGCCGCAGCTGCCGCTGCGAAAGCGGAGAAGTTTCGGCGGAAATACGAATCATCGATGTTCGCCGGCGCCGGCGACGGGGCCGCCGGCCGTTTCTGAGTGCCGGATCGGGGGCCGACTGGCACGTGCGAGATTACCCAGGCCGGAGGTTTCGCGGGAGGAGTGCAACGGCGGTCGGTGTCGGCCGGCGGCGAGTGTCTCTTGAGCGGAAAACTATCGCCGATCAGAGCGTCAAGGCGAGCAAAAAAAGGCCAGGGGCTAGTGTAGTTGCCGTCGGATTCGAGGACCTTATTCTTCTCGATCTTATACTTCTTCTTAAGCGTATCGATGCGGTTCTTGCACTGGACGTCGGTTCGGCGAGCCTTCTTGACGTGGCCGTGATGGGCGTTAACGGCGTCGGCAACCTCTTGCCAGTGCTTCTGACGGAGGTTTCCGCGATTGAGCTCGAGGTGGCGTTCCCCCCAAGCGTCGATGAGAGTGAAGGTGGCGTCCTCACTCCAGCAGTCTTCCCGGCCGGGGAACGGCGACGAGGAGGGCCGCGACGGAGCAGTGGTGGCGGGGGGCGACGGACCTCCCGTGAGGGAGTCCATGAGTGGCGGCAGTGCTGATGTGGCGGCGTGCGATTGGAAGAGTGGAAACGGTGGGTGCGGTTGTGTGTGTTTGAAGTTGGAATGAAGTGCCGGTTGCGAGCGATGGAATGGTTTTGGAGTCAGACAATATGGTGAGTCCGACTGCGATGTACGATGATAGTCGATTACCGTACGGGAACTCCCGTTTTTTTTTAAGACAAATTTTTCTACGTTGTTAGTGGGCTTGGCCTGTGGGCTTTGGGATAAGACCAATTTGAATTTCTGAACCATAATGGGTTCTTCTCTTGAGTTGGGCTTCCCATATATGGGCATGATGATGGACCTTCTTCACTGGCCCAAAATATCCTCGAAATCAAAAACAAAATGGAATGGGACAAAATGAATATACCTTGTATCTGTTGGAAATTTTCATATAGAAGTGAATGGAAAAGTAAGTATTATGAATGTCAAATTAGGGATAGTAGCCACTAGGATTTTAGGGGAGATGATACAGTTAGGATTATAGGGGAAGTGAAGATCATGAACTCTAACGCTCAAGTCAATCTTCTATGGTTAAGGTTAGAGGTAAAGAAATGAAGGTGAAGACTTGGAGGGAGAGAAGTCATTGTAGTCTTCTAGGCGCACTCCATCAAAATAATAGGGGTGGTCCAAAAATATGTGATTTTAGATCTGCGGTTGAAGTTCTCTGCCGTTTTGCAGTGAAAATAACAATAATCAAATAATAATACATTAACCCAAAATCAAATTAATATTTACAAGTCACAAATGATGTTACTTTTATTTTTATTTGTAACTTACAAACATCAATTTGATTGTGAATTAATGTATTATTATTTATTTTTTCCTTTTTTCTTTATTGCAGAGAACAAGGAGGAATTTCAACTGCAAAAGATCCAAATGCAATAAAACCTATTACTTAGTTAATTTTATGTCTTTTTTTTTTTATGACATTGACCTGTTAACCTCTGAGAATTCAAATTCAGCCAAAGAATCTAGCACAGGGATAACTTCGACACTCCATAAGAGAAGAGGCAATATTTATTTTCTGAAACAAAGTGAGGATGTCAAGTTTGATTCAATAATAAATCATTCTGTATATACTCGGACTGGAGATAGTTGTATTCTTTTCGTAGGACAGAAAAAACACGAGAGTGAAACAGAATTCATCTTGTTTGCATTGCTCAAAACGGAGACGAGTTCGCACAGCAAGAAGATGAAAAATGCACCGATTCATGTTTCCACAATTTGTGAGAAAAAACGAACAAAAATCACAGAAGTCTACAACATCAGCCGAGGGCACAATGTGACAACTCTACCAAAAGTTTTGTATTTACAAAGATAAAAGGTTGTATTAGCACAATGAGTACTCGCAGTCAAGCAAACGGGAAAGGATCTCTTCGCAACTTGGCCGCTCATGCGGTTCAGCCCAACAATCTGCACATAAAAACACGTCCAACTAACTCTGTTAAACCAGATGTCTAAATTGTGCTATATATCACAAATGATCATAACAGGCCAAAATAGACAAAAAATTGTGACGAAGTGAAATTCTGTAAAGTTCACTAAAATTATCATTTCATATATTATCCCGCAAGTGAGTTAAAGAATAAAAATAAATTATATTTTGTATATTAACCCCCGATTGCGGGTTAATGATGTATTTTAGCGAAATTCAGAGAATTTCATGAAAGGCAAACTTCAAAGGATCCAAACAAAAATATTTTGGCACTTGCAGAGACCTGAAATCAGCCTGCCTAATGGTCCCTCAGGAATCTCCAGTCTGGATCCCTCATTAGCTACGGCATAAACCACCTGATCAGTATAGAGAGAAGAAAGTATAGCATCAAAACTTACAATTTTTTAGGACCCAAAAGGGAAAACTCTCATAACAGTTAAGCCCATGACACAAACTGTAAACAACTGTCAAACGTACCCTCTCTGGTGGTATGCCTTCCCATGGTCTATTCAAAGTGCAGAGCTCCCACATTATCACCCCTAGACTAAAGATATCACATTTTTCGGTGAATGGTTCATTTCGAATAAGTTCAGGAGCCATCCATTCTGGAGTTCCAGCTGATGAAGAATCCTTCATTGGAGAATCTGTCGTTATTCTTGAGAGCCCAAAATCACAGATCTTCACAGTCCAATGCTTATTCACAAGACAATTAGCACTTTTCAGGTCGCGGTGAACTATCTTCATACGATGTAAGCACATCAACCCCCTATATCACCACCAGGGACTTCTCATCAATGTACAGTAACAGATCAACTGTAATCATTTCAATGTCATCCAACAACTAATTTCTAAAGTACTGCAGCGAGACATAAAATTGACCATAAAGTCTAATAGAACAGCCACATTCGCTAGAAACAACTATGCTTTGACTGATATGAAATGGTTATAGAATTAAAGATCAAAACTGCTGTTGAGTTATAAATTCTATTTAGCTTTCATCAGGGGTGAAAACTTGAAAGCCCATTTTCTTGTTTGCCTTTGCCTCGTATTCACTATGGTAGGATCTGTGAGTAGTCCACGCTTTGTTGACACAGCAAAAATTAATTCACCGTTGTTTCCATCATCCAATAAAAAATGATTATGAAACACAATTATAACAATATAACATAAATTTCTCAGGTGAAAGCAAAGGAATAATGATATCTTTTATGTAATTTATTATTGGAAGACAATAAAAGCGCAAATCAATGAATGGAACACTAGTTAAGCATAAATACCAACGAAAAGGAAACAATTTTGAAAGGTATAAATTACCAGAAGATTTACCTGCATATATCCCTCAACATCTTTAGTTTTCTCCGCCAGCTAAGCTTCTTCTTTTGACCGCTCAAATGAATCAAGTAATACAATGAACCCATCTCCATATACTCGGTAACCATTGACAAGCGTGGAGGCTTCGTGCATGCACCAAGAAATAAAATAACTGCATAAAATATCATCTTGTGATAAATAATAGTTGAACTCAAAGAAAACATAACATGCTACATGAGATATGGCTTCAGCCATATATGTAAGATATGTAGGATGTGATTTTCAGGAGCAGAGACAGCACGGCTCTCCTCTCTCTCCTCCCCCCCCCCCCCTTCTTCCTCTCATTTCCATAAACATACTTGGAGAGAGGAAGATCTTGTTAAAATAAGAATTCCAATTGTTATACCTCTTGATAAAACAAGATATACAAGATCAAGATGTGTAAAGCCATAACTACAAAATTAGCTTGGTGGGAAGTTGAAGCATACCATTAGGATGTCGGAGCCGGCTGGACAAAACAGAAATACATACAAAAAAAAAACCATGGTAGTCAGAAAAACATTACATATGATAAATGGAAAAATTAATGTCAAACGACATATGAACAATAAGATACCTTAGAATAGATATCTCATTGCAGAAATCTTCCATGTTTTCAGTAGTCAAATCTTGCTCTAGAAAAACCTTGATTGCAACATCTGTCCCATTCCATATGCCTCGGAAGACTTCTCCAAAAAACCCTAGAAAATAACACAAGAATGGTCAAGCAGCCAAATTAACATTCGTAGTTTCGACGTTATCATTCTGTCCTTTCTCATGCAAGGTCCTGAATCAAGAAAGTAATTACTCATTATGTCAACCTTTCCCCTTTATGGCTCAGAGTTGTCAAAACATCTTGGCCTTCTATTACAGTGAAGGTATGTTGAGTTTAAACAAGTACTGAGTTGGTGCATTTTATTTCAAGCTAAGCTAAAGTCAGCAATAGCAGAGCTAACCTATGTGGCCTTCTATTCTCTCAGTTTCTAATTTTCATTTTTCCTTCCTTATTTTTTTTTAAAAATTATTAAAAAATGTTTTTTAAAGAAAAACTAGAAGAGTATTTATTAATAGGAAGAGGCAGGAAAGAATTGACAGCAGTTAGGAGACCCTTCATTTATATTAAAAAGAAAAAAACAAAAGTGCAAAAGAAAATTGCATCATTGGGATAAGGCCCTCCAATCTCTTAGATCATCTGTAAAGGGCATTTCCTTGAAACAGCCACCAACTAAACTACTCTAACAAGCCAGAAAGACAATTCTATCTTGCTTAAGGTTAATTGGCAAGACTTATCTAAAAATACATTTATTATATATTTACACTTTAACCAAAAAAATCAACTCCCTACTAAAACTGGCCAGAGAAAAAAAAAAAAAAAATGCCCTGCTAAGAATGCAAATCACCACTAGATATTCACCTCTTGCATCTCCATAAATGTAAGGATTGTTTAAAGTTAACTAGCCAAAGTCAATGCCACTGGCCACCGAGCATTCCAAGTATGTTCCAAACACAAAGCAAATTCCAATTTTTTTCTTTTAAAATTTCCTGTCAGGTTAATTTTTTTCTTCATTACGCTAAATTAGGTTCCTAGTTACTCATTTTAAATTCTTTTTAAGTTTGATTTCCTCAGTCATACAAATTATTTTAATTGTTTCCCAATACATGCACCACAACCTTCACCAAAGGTTATAACTAGCGCTTCCCCTATTGCTCCTTCAAATGAGATCCACATGCCAACACATCACCGAACCTGAGCCTTGAAATTAATAACCAAAAGAGGACATCAAATTTCCCTTTCTGTCAAGTTGGAGGAGATTTTAGTTCTAAAGATTTCTTTTCTTTATTTGGTGGAAAATTCTAAAGGTTTTCTAAAGCCTTCTGGCATCAGCTTCTTCAATATAAAAGCAAAAATAAAAATAAATATGTGTCAAAACCCAACACAGAAATGCAGAAACCCAGGCTTAATTGAATAGTGGGTGCTGTGTGATCCAGCCAGAACCAAGGATTCACGATCATCTAAAGGATTAAATCATGATTCTTCACCTTTTACAAATTATGCAATCTCACAGTGCAAATTGTAACTCCAGTGATTCTGACAACAACGATAGGTAAACTTACCAATCCCAACACGAGCTCCAACAGTTAATTCTGAGAAGTCAATATTCCATTCTTCATATGGTAATAAAGGTTTATTATTGAACATTGGAGATTCAAGGACTTTATTCCACGTTGATTCCAGTTCATTATTCCTTCCATAGCCTGATGGCCTACTTATCCCAGATGCTTCCACCCTATATTCATGGGGTGAAGAGGGTAATGACATTGCCTTTTGAGAAGTTACTTGGTCGCACTTAACAGAATATGGAGCAGACCTTTCATCATGACCAAGATGGAAATTAGACACCTGTAATATGCAGAATCAGAATCGTACAGATGACTATGATATATAAACTAAATTCTACCACCCACCCTCCTCCATAAAAAAAAAAAAAAAAAACACAAGCAAAACACTTGATGTTACAAGAAAGAAGGTAAACAATCCTTTTTTTCTTTCATACAGAAAGCCACATGTATGAATACAATTATCATAAACAAAAACTTCAATGAGATAGCATACACATAAGTCAGAAGAGAATAACTTTAAATTTGATAAAACCATAAATTTCAATGAAGCTGGAGGACACATGAAAATCTTTTTTCTGGTAATTTTACAGATTATCTTCTTTTCCCTACAACTAGCAATAGAATGACAAGCCCTAGACTAGGTTGTTTTCGCAACTTAATCACACAAGTTGTACCATCCAGTTAACATTTGCCCTATTTTAGGTACATAATCATCCCTTAACATATCACTGTTTCCTCCATACAAGAATTTGACCATAGTAAACAATACATAGCATAAAGAAGGGAAACTCTCAAGATGACAATTTGCTAGTCATGACTAATCTTAAAGTAATTTAAAAGATGAAAAAGGTAAGTGGAGAAATGCATCTTCAAGCATATGTAGACCATACTCATCTGGACTATTGGAACAATAAGTCAATGACAAAACAAATGGTTTCCATGAGATGCTGAACAGAGACAGGCAGATAACAATTTAAATAAGTGTTACACAATAATGCCGACATACATTTTTCTGAAGATCAATGCCGCCACTTCTATCTATTGGAGAATGAGAGAAGGATCTATCATCCCCCTGCTCTCTTGAAAGACGATTCTGCTTCAGTGTTTCATTCATTGCCCTTACAGCCCTACAAGAAATTAGATCCTCAGTACAAATAAAACACACAAATCAGCAGAGACAATATATTCACATTAAATACTAATTATGAGATGACCGTGCACTGAGAAACTGGAAATAAAGGATGGCTATGCATATGAATAAAGCACAAATAACATTTTTGCATCCTTCCAATTAATTATTTAGTGATACTACTTGCTACAATCTATCAAATTAGTTCATAATTAAGTTACAAATATGAGTAAAGTTACCAATCATATATTCATTGCTTGCTGATTTTTTTTGAAGAAAGAAATTTTTTTTGTAAAAAAAATACAACTACTTAACAGGAAAATAAAGAAACCTCCCAACGTGGGAAGGAAAACAAAAATAGAATACAGCATGTAGAGAAAAAAACAGGGAAAGAACATCAGCTCAAAAGGGCTCTCTAATCCCTTTGCCAAAGGAACCCACTTAACAAACTCATGACCTGAAACCCACAAAAAAGCTAGCCAATGAAAATCCTATTCCATAAATGATAAGGAAGTAAATATCTATGACTACAAGTTCCTGCATCAGGCTCAAGCCAAATGCATCATAAACCAGCAAAACAGAATAAGATTAAATCATGAGATCATAAAGCAATTTTTTTTTAACCTTTCAACTATTTTTCCTTTGCATATGCCAAGGAAGACCTAAAAATACCAAAATTAAGAAACATGCAACTTGAAGTGACAGAACAAACTTTCTCCAACTCTAGTGCAGCCAAGCTTTCTAAAGGCAAAGCTAGTCCATGGCATTCGTTACATTCATCCAAGAGTTTAGTTCTAGCAAAATAAGAGGGACCAATTCAAGGCATTAGGATCAGCTCCCTGGACCTAATGAGTAATGAGCTTTTGGAATTCTGCTTTTCATGACTTAAAGACAAATGTATATAAAATTTCTACTTGATAGCTTGGGTGCAGTGCTGACATGATCAACTTTCTGCTACTGAAACATGGTAGTAGAGTCCCAGGTTACAACACAAAATATGTTGCAAATCCAAGAAAAAAAATTAACAGAAGAAAAATGCAGAAATGATCAGTCCAAACTTGAACAATTTAAAATTGAAAACGTGGAATGTGTGTGTGTGCATGTGTCTATATGGATATTTTAACATGCTACCCAAACTAATTAAACAAAAAGATCCAGAGTCATTAACATATCCAGGAATTAACATGAACATTAATATTTCCAAAATAAATGAATCATGTGGGAGAGAAAAATGCTAAAAAGAATAACAGCCATCACTCAAACAATTTAATGCAGAAAATGCAATGAATTATTAAACAATAACGAAGTAGAAGTAGATATTGCAAACAATTTATTTAGAACTACAAAGATAGCATAGTTCACAATGAAACAAGTAAGCATCCAGAAGCATAAAGGAACAATGTTCAACCTTACGATATCATCACCAATTTCTGGGGTAATGCTGATGCTTCGTCTTCGGATCCTACGAGCTTCTGATGAGGATGCACCATCTGACCTATAGCTGCATCTGAAAAATGAATAAATTCCTGTTCTAAAATTATATTTAAAAAAGCATGAGATAATAAAGAACACATGACAAAATAAATTGATATATATTCAACAAATGCTCATAGAGACTACATAAGAGCAAACGCAATATATGCAATGATCTAACTACTGCCATCTAAACCTACTTAAATTCCCATCCAACGTCATCAGCTTGAATGACAGGACACACTCACATCAAGGTACACACACCTTATGACACAAAAGTAACAATTCATCATACAACATACTTATGAGTTACGAGCAAAAAAAAAAAAAAACAAAAACAAAAAGAAATCATCCCATTAATCCCTATTTGTCTCATTTCCTTTTATTTACTTAATTTTTTGGCCTTGTCAGTTGGAGTTTATGTTGGCACTGGCAACTCTTCAAATGAGACTTACCAATCTCATCTCATTGCTTTTATCAAAACCAGAACAAAAACCAAATGTGAAGATATTAAAGATTAAAGCAACTGAAGAATGAGAAACTTCTATATGTATTAGAAGAGCAAAGTGTAGGGTATTTATACAAAAGGAGAGGACCTATTCTAGGAAAAGAGAATAAATACAATTAAAACAATTAATCCCTAATGTCTAGGCCAAACTTTAGGGTCAACAATCACCACAATTCTAATTGATTTACATGATCCTATTTTATTCACAACACTCCCCCTCAAGCTGGAGCATATAAGTCATATGCACCAAGTTTGTTACATATATATTTTATCCAAGGACCTCTTAGAGACTTAGTGAAGATATCTGCCAATTGATCATTTGAATTGACAAATCGAGTGACGAGACACCCAGATTGAATTTTTTCTCTAATAAAGTGACAATCAATTTCAATATGTTTGGTCCTCTCATGGAACACCAAATTTAAGGCAATGTGTATTGCTGCTTGGTTATCACAGACCAGCTCCATCTTATCTATGTTCCCAAATTTTATCTCCTGAAGAAGTTGCTTTAACCATAATAGTTCACAAGTTGCTAAAGCCATAGCACGATACTCAGCTTCTATACTGGATTTTGCAACTACGTTTTGTTTCTTGCTTTTCCAAGAGACTAGGTTACCGCCGATGAACACACAGCATCCTAACGTGGATCGCCTATCATCTGGTGAACCGACCCAATCTACATCAATAGAGCCAACAACCTGGGAGTTCCCCTTGTCTTCATATAACGATCCTTGACCTGACGCTCCTTTAATATATCTAAGGATTCGAACAACTGCATCCCAATGATTATGACATGGTGATTGTAAGAACTAGCTGACTACACTCATAGCAAAAGATAAATCTAGACGAGTGATAGTGAGGTAAATTAAGTTTTTCAACAAGTCTTCAATATCTTTCAGGATCTTCAATCAACTCCCCTTGTCTTGGATGGAGTTTGACATTTGGATCCATTGGAGTATTAGTTGGTTTGCAGTGTGTCATGTCAATCTCTTCTAATAGGTCAAGTGCATACTTTCGTTGTGAAATGACAACACCAGTACTAGATTGGGCAACCTCAATTCCTGGAAAGTACTTAAGTTTTCCCAAATCTTTGGTTTGGAAATGGTTACACACATGTTGTTTGAGTTGGGCAATGCATAAATCATCGTTGCCTAAAATAACAATGTCATCTACATAAACAACTAGGTACATACACTTGCCTTGTGATGTATGGCAAAAGAAAACTGAGTGATCAACTTCACTGCGAATCATTCTAAAATTTCGAACCAAGGAACTGAATCGGCCAAACCAAACTCTAGGTGATTGTTTGAGTTCGTAAAGAGAACAACGAAGTCGACATACTTTTCCAGACTCCCCCTGGGGAACAAAGCCAAGTGGTTGCTCCATATATACTTCCTCCTCCAATTCACCATGAAGGAAGGCATTTTTAATGTCAAGCTAACAAAGTGGCCAGTGATTTATAGCCGCAATTGATAAGAAGACACGAACTAAAGCAAATTTTAGCAATAGGAGAGAAGGTATCGTCATAATCCAGGCCAAAGATCTGAGTGTATCCTTTTGCCACCAAACGAGCTTTTAGTCTTTCAACTTTACCATCCAAACTAACTTTAACCGCATATACCCATTGGCAACCAACTGGAGATTTTCCATGAGGGAGAGAAACCATGTCCCATGTACCATTAGAATGTAAGGCAGTCATCTCATCAAGCATGGCTTGCCTCCAACCCGAATGTGCAAGAGCCTCACCAGTAGTCTTAGGAACAAAAATAGAATCCAAAGAAGACATAAAGGCATAATATGGGATAGATAAACGATGATAGCTCAAGAAATTATAAACAGGGTGAGGATTACAAGTGGAGTGAGTACGTTTACGAATGGCAATCGGAGGAATATCAGGCAGATGTTGAACTGGAGCAACGGGCGATTTGAACTAAGGTAGTGAGCCAGCAAGAGCATCTATGGACTAAGAACGCGGGCGACGATGATAAGTCTGGAGAAGAGGACTAAGGATGACCTGTGGTGAAGCTTCTAGAGAAGCAAGGTAAGGAACAAGAAGGGCTTTAGTCACAGAGGTACTTTCAGGCATAGCAAACACAAAGAATGGAGAGGACTCAAAGAAGGTCACATCAGGAGAGGTGAAACAACGTCAAGTGGTTGGACAATAACATCAGTAGCCCTTTTGGAGACAAGTGTATCTGAGGAAAACACACTTGATGGATTTGGCAGCAAGTTTATCTTTACCTAGGGTCAAATCATGAACAAAGCAGACACAACCAAAAACACAGAGAGGAAGATGATAAAGAGGATCATTGGGAAACAACAAAGAATGAGGAATTTGATCATTCAATACAAAAGAAGGCATGCGATTAATTAGATATCATGCAATGAGAACAGCATCACTCTAAAAAAGAGTACGAACATTATGATGGACAAGTAAAGTACGAGCAGTTTCAATAAGATGACAATTCTTATGTTTGACTACCCCATTTTGTTGTGAGGTATAGTGAAAAGAGGTTTGATGTAAAATCCCCTGAGAAGTCATAAATGTCTTAAAAGAGGTAGATAAATATTCTTTAGTATTATTAGAACGTAAGAGAGAGATAGAGGTATTAAATTGAGTCTTTATTTCAGCATAAAAATTTTGGAAAATGTTAAATACCTCAAAACGAGTTTTAAACAGGTACAACCAAGTACAACAAGAATAGTCATCAATGAAGGTTACAAAGTATTGAAAGCCAAAAATAGAAGACACACGACTAGGACTCCAGACATCAGAGTAAACAAGTTGAAAGGGAGATGTAGACCTATTATTGAGACTAATAGAAAAAGAACTACGTGGTTGTTTACAATTAACATGACTCACAAGGGACGGAGGACAAAGTAGAAAGAGAAGCATCCATTTCGCGGAGTTTTGAAAGGCTTAGATGTCCCAAACAGTTATGGATGAGAGATGGGGAGCAACTGGATGTGCATGCAACTGGAGATGTAGAAGGCAAAAGATGGTACAAGCCTTGTGACTCATGCCCTACGCCAATCATCTTTCCTGTACTTTGATCCTGGACATAAACACTTTGATTAGAAAAGGTAATGGAACATTTGTGAGAGTGAGTCAATATACTAACAGAAATAAGATTGAAAGGAGATTTAGGAACATAAAAGGACAGAATCAACAAATATGGAAGGAAGAATTTGGGATTGAGCAATCCCTATGACAGCAGTTTTAGAGTCATTGGCTAGAGTTACTGAAGGAAGAGAAGAGTAACTAGAAAGGTGAGTAAATAGATTTTTATTACCAGAGACATGTTCAAAGGCACCCGAGTCAAGAACCCATGGTCCAATGTTAGGGGAATGAGTAAAGCAAGCAGTTACATGATCAGTTTGGGTAACCGAGACAGCCATAGATGACTGTTTAACTTCTTGGTACTTTAAGTACTCCTTGTAGCCATCATCAATTAAAGAGATAGATTATGAAGTATGATCATTGGCCAATGATATGTCAAACTGAACAACATTGATAGAGCGAGAAGGTCAACCATAGAGAACCAAAAACGATCTCGAGTATGTCCCAACTTATGGCAATGCGTACATTGAGGACATTTACAGTCACCACTGCTCCCGCTTCCTCTACTTGGATTTCCCTTTCTCACCAATTTGAGATACTAAGGCTGAAGAGTCAACAACTAGAGAAACAATATTATTGATAGTCGGAGCGTGTGATGTAGAGATGCGCACCAAACGGGCAACGACATCATCTAATGTGAGAATATTAGAACATCCCAAAATCTAATCTCTAACTGCATCAAGATCAAGACGTAGGTTGATTAGCATCATAACCATGAACAATTTGTCCCATTGTGCTTCTTGATCAAAAGTTGAGGCTATGGCAGGCATCAAAGATCTAAACTAATGTTTGAGAGCCTCAATTTTGCTCACATATGTGGTAGTATCCAAGTCCTGATGCTTAAGATTGACAAGGTTAGATAAAACATCATAAAAGCGACAAATATCATTACTGTATATTGAGGCTGCCTTGTTCCATACATCATAACATGTTTCCTAAACTTGGTATGTGGGAAGTAATCGAGAGTCCAGAGAATGTCATAATAAGGAACAAAGTTGAGCATAAATTTTTATCCAATTTGATTTATCCATGTCAACAATGTCAATGTCATGCTTTGTTAAATGTTCTAAATATCCTTGTCTTTTAAACCATAAGCGGACTGATGCCGCCCAAAATTTGTAATTGGATGCCCCATGTAACTTTTCAGAGATAATGGTAAGTGTACCACTAATAAAAAGTACCTAACTTAGCAGTAATCATGATTGTTTTGAATTGAGGACAGCTCTACTATCTGGAAATGAGAAGAGGGCAGCAAGGCAACCACTACGACAGCAACCATTTTGGTCGATAGTGTCAAACATGACATTATGCGCCAGCGCGTGGGTAAAACGCAATTATGGGTAGGTGGTGCGTGGGGGCTCGTGGCAACGACTACAAAGCTCTGCCTTCTGGTCGATCAGAACCTTCTAAACACAGTGGTAGTATGCGTGTTCCAAGGAAATGTCGAGAAATGATCAGGTAATGAGAGACCAGAAATGGAGATAATAAATGGAAGGAAATGAGGTGCTTATGGTGGAAGGGAACACAGCCACAAAGAGGTATTATTAGAGAATCACAGTAGGCTCTGATACCATGAAGAATGAGAAACTTCTATATGTATTATGAGAGCAAAGTGTAGGGTATTTATACAAGAGAAAAGGACATATGCTAGGAAAAGAGAATAAATACAATTAATCCCTAATGTCTAGGCTAAACTTTAGGGTCAACAATCACCATAATTCTAATTGATTTACATGATCCTATTTTATTCACAACAGCAACAAATTCAAACTAAGCTTTTTACATAAGGCATGTAACTTTAATGCAAATTATATTTGTTTCAGATATTAATAAAACAATCAAGGGCCTTCATTAAACAATTTAGGATTGAATTGAAATGGTTCTTTATGATATATGAGCTTCTCCTTCCAAGTAGTCAAAACTCAGAAGTTCAATCCTTCTTGCTTTCGATTCTCTTTATAAAAAGTATGTTTCAGAACGAGGTATGGTGAGGTATGCTTTATCCACGCTTCAAGCCCAAAAGGCTTTCGTGTGAGGGGCATTTTAGAGATAACCAATCATAGACCTTAGAGATAACCACATGGTCCTTCACCTAACAGTTTAAGCTTTTGGGCAAAGTGGTCTTTGACAAATTAATAGAAATTGTATACACAAAGTACCATATCATTGGCAAAAATACTATGTAAATGAATGATATATATTATATATCTAGTGTTGCATCAGAAAAATAAATATTACTGCCTCTTGCCCCATAATGCAAACAAAATATAAAGCAAACAAGGAAGTAATTTTCCATGAAAAAAAAATTATTAAATGCTCCACCATTGAATCTATAATCATAAACCCCTAGGTGCAACAAGTAAAATACATGCCCTGATCAGTTGCTTCATACATCCAACAAAGATAAAAGTGAAAAAATGACAGAAACCTGACATTGAGTATAGAAGATAATTAAGGTGAGAAGATTATTTGTATTAAAAAATGTAAGGACGACCCAAAAGCAAAAATTGAATTGAAAACTACAGTAGCTAACACCTAATACTAGTATGAGACTTCATAAAACATATAACCTGTAACTATATATCAGACTAGAAGCCTAAACTAAGGAAACATAAAGGCAGGAACCTTGATGTAGCCCCATCATCAGCAAAGTCTCTAAATGTTTTCCTATCACCGCTAAGCATGGACCGCCCACGTGCTCGAAATGAGGGATGTTCTGGACTGCAAAACCAAAATTATTTGAAGGGAAACCTTTCAAAGTAGATTGCAAAAAAACATTCCAAAGTAGATTAGTATGTAGAATTTGGAAACCTTTCCACTGAATTTGAGAACTGATAACAACATAGACCAACTAATAAGACTAATTAGCCTGTCCTAGCATCATTTGTGATGATGGTGAGCATTAGTTTTAAGCCAAAAGAAAAAGTACTGCAGTCATTGGGGGAAAAGCATGCTGGAAAAAAAGTGCGACCATAGAACTAGACGTACATGCACCTACAGAGACAATATATGGTTGAGATTACATATCAAGTCCTGTGATGTTTTAAAGTGGTCCCATGACCTTCATATGGCATTTTCCAAAAAAAAATTTGGCAATTCATGCAAGAATGACAGACACATCTGATATTACACCAACACTTCAGCACATAAGGTATTTAACCTAAGCAGATCAAACACTCCATGCCAAAAACTACCTAGAACAGCATTACTGATTCAGAATTTGCCAATAAATTGATTTCCAGAGTTTTGGCCATAATCACATTATTATTTATCATGATTCTGCTGCTCATAACATTGGGCCCACCAAAATTTCATTTTTGGTTTCATCATTGCAATATCAAGAAGGACAATTTTTCTTCAACTTTATTGCATAGTGCAGATGTTGACTTAATGCTGCCATCTTGTGCTACATTGTAGACATCAAAGTCAATATACAAGCATTAATTTCCAAAGTCAAAACAATCTATCAAGAATGTAGCCACCAAACCACCACTTCTGAACCCACACAAGCTTCCTAAGAAAAATAGACCTTTCCCTTCAAACCAGACCAGCAATATTGACATAAACAGCTACCTTATCAAAAATAACCATTCGACAATCATTATCATTTTCTTCTTAATCTAATAACACTAACTGAACTAAGGGATAAAAGAAAAAGAAGAATGGCAGCAAATTAAATATGCAAGGACCTTAAACACACTTAATCTCTACTGGATGAGTTCATAGGAGAACTAGACCCAATGTAAATTGAATATATTACTTCTGATGCCTTACAAAAAATAGTTCAGGGTATTTATAGCCAGAATACCCATCTAAGTTGCCTAGAACTGAATATAAAACGTGTATAGAACATGTGCAATGAATAAGGAAACATGCCTAAAAACTAGGGAACATTATTGTGCTGAGAAAATAACTGAATTGCTAAAAATTAGTGAGTGAAGCCCAAGTGGGTCTGCATTTCAATCTAGTGGAGGTAACCCCAGTATCTCTAGCAATAACAGAGGTGAGTCATGGGTTTTACTAGAGGAAACATGCTTCCTTCTAGAATATTGGAGTGTAGGCTTCATAGGTTGTCTTCTAGAATATTTTAGCAGTGGCTTACTGCTATCAATACTCCCCCCTTGGAATTTCACCTTGTCCTCAAGGGGAAAATTTGGGAATTGGGCAGCAAGTAAATCATAGTCTTCCCAGCTCTGTTCTTCAATGGGTCGGTCATGCCATTGGATGAGGAGTTCTAGTGTGTGGCCGAATGAAGTAGGGAGCCATCAGTGGGAGACGACAGAAACAGGCTGTAGTAATAATTCCCAATTAGGTGAGAGGGGTAGGGCTGGTGGAGGAGTAGGTGCTGGCTGTCCATGGGCTGGGCGGAGTAGTGAGACATGGAAGACTGGATGGATGTGGGCAGCAGAGGGCAAATCTAATTGATAAGCAACTGAACCCACCTTGTGGATGATTTTATAGGTCCAAAGAGCCTAGGGGATAGTTTTTCATGCTTCCTTTTAGCTAAGGAGTGCTGTCTATAAGGCTGGAGCTTCAATAGGATAGGATCTCCAATGTTGAAAGAGATGTCCCTTCTTTTGGAATTGGCTGCAGTTTTTATGCGATCCTATGCTTTTTGGAGGTGGGATCAGATGATTTAGAGCATGTGATCTCTTTGTTGCAGGTGCTGTTCTAGATCAAAGAGGTGAGTATCCCTTGCTGTATAAGGATTGAAAGCGGGAGGTTCAAGGCCATAGAGGATTTTAAATGGAGTGGTGCCTGTAGAAGTGTAAAAACCTGTGTTAAAGGAGTATTTTGCCCAGCAAAGGAATTCACTCCATTTAGTGGGTTGTTCATGAGTAAAACAGCGGATATAGGCTTCTAGACAGCGGTTCAGCACCTTGGTTTGGCCATCACTTTGGGGATGGTAGGCTGAGCTCATGTGGAGTTTGGTTTTGCTGAGTTTGAAGAGTTCAGACTATAATGCACTCAAAAAAAATTGAATCCCTGTCAAAAACAATAGAACAGGGCATACCATGGAGTCAGATGATCTCTTGACAAAACGCGGCAGCCACTATCTTAGCAGTATAAGGATGTGAGAGAGGGATAACATGGCTGTATTTGCTCAGGCGATCCACTACAACTAGGATAGTGTCAAACCCCTTAGATTTGGGAAGTTTAGTGATGAAGTCCATAGAGATATCTTCCTAAACTTGATTAGGCAGTGGTAGTGGTTGAAGAAGACCCGTAGGGGATAGAGTTTGATATTTGTTTTGCTGACAAGTGAGGCGGTGCTACACATATGTTTTGGTGTCTCTATTCATGGATGGCCAATAGAAATTTGTATGTAACCATAGGATGGTCTTAAGGTAACCACCATGTCCGCCGGAAGGGGAGGTATGAGCTTCTTTGTGTAGTGTCTGTTTAAGGACCGGTAAGTTTGGAATAACTAACCACCCTTTGTAGAATAAGCAGTGGTTGTGCTAGGAAAAATTGAGGAGGCTTGTTGGATCTATTTTAAGTGTTTCAATGTGAGCTTTAGTGATCGGGTCTTGCAAGAGAGCCTCCTGGAGTTCTTGGAAATCAATCTGTATTGGCATAGAAATGGCAAAAAATTCTGCTTGTTGAGGTTTTCTAAATAATGCATCCACCCCTTGATTGGTATGGTCACTTTTGTAAGTGATGGAGAAGTCAAAAAGAAGGAGCTTCATAATCAACCTTTGCTGTTCTTGGGGTGGTTAAACATTGCTCCAATAAGAATTTGAGGCTGCGATGATCAGTACGCACTATGAAATGCCTCCCAAGTAAGTAGCAACACCATTTTTGTAATGCTAGTACTAGTGCCAGTAATTCATGGTCATAAGCAGATTTGGTGCGAGTAGACTAAGCAAAGCCTTTGCTAAAATAGGCAATTGGATGATCTTCTTGGATGAGAATGGCCCCAATGCCTTTGCTAGGGGCATCACATTCTACAACAAAAGGTTTTTCAAAGTTAGGAACAATAAGGACAGGTGCAGTAGTTAGTACCTTTTTTAGTTGGTTGAAGGCCTCTTTTGCTTTTGATGACCATTTGAAAGCATTTGTTTTAGTGAGATTAGTGAGTGGTATGGCAATGGTGCCATAATTGCGGACAAATCTGCAGTAATAGCGGTAAGACCAAGGAATCCACGCAGCTCTTTCACAGTATTGGGGATAGGCCAATCGATGACAAATTTAATTTTTTTTTGTTTCTACTGCCAGCCCTTGTCCTAAAACCACATGGCCTAAGAAATACATGGATGGTTGGCCGAAGAGACACTTACTATCCTTGGCAAAGGAGTGATGAGATAATGGCTCAAAAGTTAATTGTAAATGGCATTGGTGTGTTCCAAAGTGGGACTGTACACCAATATATCATCAAAGAAGACCAAGATAAATTTGCAGAGATAGGGCCTAAATAGATCATTCATGGTTGCTTGGAATGTTGATAGTGTGTTGGTAAGTTCGAAAGGCAAAACAACGAATTCATAATGGCAATTGTGAGTTCGGAAGGCTGTTTTGTGTATATCTGCAAGTTGTATTCGGATTTGATGATACCCGGACCGAAGATCAATCTTGGAAAAGAATTGAGAATCATGTAATTCATCTAATAATTCGTCAATAGTGGGCATACGATACTTATCTGGCACTGTAATTTGATTGAGTTTTCTGTAATCAACACACATCCGCCAAGTGTCGTCTTTCTTTTTAACCAACAAAATTGGACTTGAGAAAGGACTAGTGCTGGGACGAATGAAGCTTGTTTGGAGCAATGCTATCACTTGCTGTTCAATTTCAGTTTTTTCATGGTGAGGGTATCGGTATGGCCTAATATTTGGCGTTAATGCATAAGGTAGCAGTGGGATAGCATGGGAGTGTGTGCGAAAAGGAGGTAAACTAGTAAGTTCTCCAAATACAATTAAAAAGTGCTATAAGACCGATTGAATTTGCCAGGAAATTGCGGATGTAGGCGAGATAAGAGTTTCTCAGGTCATGCATTGTAAAGAGACCTATTAAGACTCAGGTTGGGGTACGCCTTGTAGTTTGTAGCGTCAGCCATTGATGAAAAAGATAACGAACATTTTGTTCCAATTAGCCTGTACAATATTCAGGGAAGCTAACCATTCGATTCCAAAGACTAAATCAGCACCCCAATTGAGAAAGGATAGAAATCTTCAGAGATGGTTAGATCGAAGAGTTGAAGTTGCACTTGCTTGCATATAGAGAGTGATATCGAATAATGTCTCCATTCCCTATTTGAACTCTGAAAGGTTACACTTCTTGTACAAGGATTTGCATCTGTTTTACAAGGTTTAAGTTTATGGGTGGAGCCACTATCCACCAAAATTAAGCCCACCTTTCCTTGAAGAATTCCCTTGAGTTTTAGTGTGGAAGTAGAATTATTGCCCAGTATGGCATGTAGAGAGATTTCTGCCATATCTTGGACGTCTTCTTGTTCTTCTAGATCGTTCAGGACCTCTTCTTCAAATTTTTCCTCTTCTCTGGCATCCAGTAACAACAGGGACTCTGCTTTACAGTGGTGTACAGGAGTAAACCGCTCATTGCAGCAAAAACATAGCCGCTTATCCCTCTTGGATTGTCGCTCGGCTTCTACAGGACATTGAGAGGATGGGCCGAAAAAGGAGGAGCAGATATCAGGATCATGGCTGGATTGTAACGAGAGAATTTTTACTAATTGCGTCCCTTCTGAAATCTCTTTGAGTTTGAAAAATTAGGCCGACCACCATGGGCTTGCTGGGCTTGCGAGTAAGCAACTCGGGTAGGGTTCAATTTGGACTCAAATTCTAATGCAAGACTCATAGCCTTGTATACAAAGCGTGGCTTATGAATTCTGACATCAGCCTTCAAGTCTTCCTTCAGCTCACTTAAAAAACCTCCCTGTAAACAATGTTCTGGCCAGTTCTTTACGCAAGCAGCTCTCCTATCAAATTTCTGGCGATATTCTTGCACAAAACTGGTTTGTTTGATGCAACACAGAAATTCATCCAAGTTTTGAAACTCAGTCGGGCCATAATTCTCTTGTAAAGTCCGTACCAGCTTTTCCCAATACAGCAAGGTTCTTTCTGAATTTATCCATGCAAATAAGTCTAGAGCATCTCCTTCAAGGTACATGGCAGCCACATCTACTTTAAATCTTCAGGGGTTTGGTAATACCGAAAGTATTTTTCGGCCTTAAGAATCCATCCTCTTGGGTCCCCTCCTTCAAACTTAGGAAACTCCATTTTGGTGAAGGGTGGTTTTGCTGGACCATGACTTCCCCACGAATTTTTCCATTCTTCTTCATGATCTTCATTCCAATGGGATTTGTTTCTTCCTCTAGAGTCCCCACCTCCGGGACTTTTTCCCTTATTCCTAGCAGCCTTGAGAGAGGCAACTTCTGCTGCCAAGGAATCTACTGCATCTAATCGGGCAGCTATGGCAGAAAGCTATTGGTGGATTGCATCATTGTTTGGGGGTGGATTAGGTAAGATAGGTATGGATGATGAAGGCAAGATGGGACCAGTGTTTGTAGGGGGTTGTTCGGGTAGTGAAGAGGAGGATCAGGTAGTTATCCCCATGAGGATAACCTGGCTCTGATACTAATTAATAACACTAACCGAACTAAGGGATAACAGAAAAAGAAGAATAGCAACAGATTAAATATGCAAGCATCTTAAACACACTTAATCTCTACTGGATGAGTTCATAGGGGAACTAGATCCAATGTAAATTGAATATATTACTTCCGTTGCCTTACAAAAAATAGTTCAGGGTATTTATAGCCAGAATACCCATCTAAGTTGCCTAGAACTGAAAATAAAACATGTATAGAACATGTGCAATGAATAAGGAAACATGCCTAAAAACTAGAGAACATTATTGTGCTGAAAAAATAACTGAATTGCTAAAATTCAAGAAGTGAAGCCCGAGTGGGTCTGCACTTCAGTCTAGTGGAGGTAACCCCAGTATCTCTAGCAGTAACAGAGGTGAGTCATGGGTTTCGCTGCAGGAAACATGCTTCCTTCTAGAATATTGGAGTGTAGCCTTCATAGGCTGTCTTCTAGAATATATTAGCAGTGGCTTACTGCTATCATAATCCTGAATTCCCGATAGCATTCTTGACCTCCCTCACATCCCCTAGGTTACTTCTGCTAGAGATTTTCAATGTCCTAGACCAGACCAAGTGTTTTCATTAAGACGTGACAAATAGAAACACCCACCTGTGGTGCTTTCCTGTGGTTTAATACAACTTGTTCCAAGAATAGGTCAAGAAGAAACATGTCATAGAACAATAGTAAAATCCATGAACACAGACCAGGACAATTATCATTCGCAAAAGTTCAAAATATGAGTAAAATACTGCCTTTTGGAAGAGTAGACATTTATGAGTTCACTAAAGCTATCTGATTGACCTCCAATAAGTAAACAATATCAGAAGAAGGGGAAGGAACACATGGGAGAGACTGGGTTAGCAAAAGATGGGCTGAGAGTATATTCTAGAAGGAAAAAGGTGGTGGCAGAAAAGGACAAGGAAATTCCTAACTAACCTGTCAGTGTGGGGGGGCATTTTGGGGATTGGTGCAGGTATATGGTGGGCTGGAGTGTGCATGCAGAAGGAGGCAAATTCTGAGTGAAGGATGGGAGAGTGCTAGCCTCTCGAAAGCTAGCTTTGCTATTTTACTTTCTCTATTTTTATGCTATTTCTCTTACAGATGCATTGTTCTGTTTTCATTAGTGTCTGCAATGCTATCATTCTATTTTCCAGTACCGGTTGCTACTGTGCCGGTGTATTTTCCCTCTGAGGTTTTCCTAATTTTATATCAGCATTATTCAGTCTAGACAGGGCCCTATCACTATCCTATCAGATTGAATGGAAGATGACCTCGTAGCACATTTAATACTTGCAACTACAAGTATAGATTTTCTCACAAAAAGTCCTGCATAAGCTACAGATTGAACATTATAGCCTATTGATACTCTAAACCTTAACATAAGGAGTACCAACAAAGACCAAGATACAAAAGGTCATTCCAGAACCAAGAAAGTACAATAATGCCATCCAAGATAAATTAAAGCCTTTATCTAACAAATCAAACTGGGAAAAAGTCGCCATGCACAATGATCAACAAAATAACTAAAACCAATATCATGAATAATACAAAGCCATATATTCCACACCTAATAATTGCATACTCATATCAATCCGAAACACAAAGTAATTATATATAACCTTGAACTAGCTGTCCTCTGTTCAGCAATGACCCTTCTCCGACTACGCCGACCAAATGCAGTTGCAATGTTGGGTTCACTATGAGACAAACTGAGGGAATTGACAAAAACATTCAACAAGAAACAGTTGGTAGAGTAAATCTTTTTCATATTCTCAGCCAAAAATGTTTCACAAATTATACAACAAATAGACCCTGATGAAAGAATTACAAGAGCATCAACAACTGAAAAGAAAAGAACAGAAATTGCCAACATTGAACTTCTATGATCAGCAAAGGAAATTATTACCTCAATTTCCTATCTAAAATGGTATTTGATCGTAACATCTTTTGCAAAGACAGGCCAGATAAATTTGAAGATGCTTCATTTCTTCGATGGAATAGGACATTTTCCTCTCTTTCAGTGCTGTATTAGAGGAACAAGAAAATCAACATTGGTCAGCTGATAACTCTTGTAATTGGCAGGACAGATATCAGAGGCCTAAAGATTTTCTACACAGAATCTCAAAACCCAATTTTTCTTAAACAGGTAGGAAGTATGGCCAAGAAAAATAACGAACAGGTTGGAAGTTATATTTGACCAATGGTCAGCATGTGACTAACTTGACGATAACTGGGTCAATGCATAATCAGAAGTTGAAATCAAAAGCATAAAATCAAAAATCAAGCAGTTTCCAAACCTGTCAAGATCTACTCTTTCTGAAACCCCATATAAAGGACTATTTGGTTCTAGCGGTGAATCACAGGAATCATTTTCTGCAGAATCACTCTCTCCTGCCGCAGAAATATGCGTCATGAAAATTGCCCTGGTTGATTGTGTATGCAATTGGCCAGGGAATCGCATGAGATCAACCAGTAGCTCGACAGAATTTAATACAACTATCACAGAAACATGCTTGTATGAATCCGAGCAATCAACAACCCCATCATTTGGCAAACCCTAATAAGAAGAATGATGAAAACAAGATGTATACTTCAAAACATAGACATGATGATAAAATATATTAAGAATAAGAACAATTAAATATCTATCAGGATTTGTGACCATATTAAAAATATTAGAAAACTTGTCCATTAGTGTATGGCAGATAGCAAGTAAGCCCACCAAAAGAAGTCAGTGCTTACCACCATTAGTTTGCTTTCAAGACCTACAGTATCTGCTAAAACTTTGAATAAGATTGCTCGAGGATGGCAAGAACCTTGCTTTATCTGCCCCAGCAACTGGACACCTCGATTCTCAAACATGTGGGAGGTTTCTTCTAGTGCAGCTTTTGCTGGACTTTCCACATTTGGTCGCTTATAGAAATCAGAAACCTGTGCAGAATTTGAGGCCAACATAAACATAAAACAACTTTTACTATGCTTAGAAAATAAATTAGATAAAAAATAGAGGCAATGAAAAGAACTTATACATAACAGATACTGATCCCTGTAATACCCAGCTTGTAATTATTGTCATGGTTTGATTATATTTGAAAATAATATATAGCAGCTGACTAAAATCAGAAAGCAAAAAACATGACCAATGCAACAACTTATAAAAAATAAAAATAATAAAAAAATCTTGAAAAGTTGATAATGGAAATAAAAGTGCTTTGAACTGTAATCAAGTTAACACATTATTTTCATCAAAGACTGTATGAACTTTAAAAACAGAACAAAGGCTACACAATAAAAACAGAACTTACAATACTTGTACAATTAAAATAATTCATGACGACAATGGGCACACTTATAATATTAGGAGATACTTTAACACAGAACAAAGGCTACACAATAAACTTCAATAAGAATACATACTAATCCAGCTATCTTCTTAATAATTGCAGCTGGATTTGAGTTCAATCCTTTAACTAGTGCCACCACAAGTTGCTTCAACATGGATAGTTTTTTATCTTTTTCTGCATCCACAAGAATGATATCAGCCCCAAAACCCTCTCCACCCAAAGCAAGAAGCTCATCCAAAGTAGGAATATTATTAAAAAGTTCCTTGAGTCTTTTCTCCTGCACATCATCAATAAATGAATGAGACAAACCATTTTAATTTCATGTCAAGAACAAGAACAAGGATACAACTAACCAACTCAAACTATAAAACAGCAATGAATAAGCAGCAAGTTATTGAACAACAGTGTTAAATTCCATAGCTAAGTAAGGGTTTTTTTTTTCTTAGAAAAGTAAATATGGCTAATTAAGATAAGTAACCATAAGAACTTTAAAAGACAGATATATTAAACAGAATAAGCATCAGCTCCCAAAAAAAAAAATATAATTCCTAAGGAGGTACAATGCTGCACATTATGATTACTTAGGAATATGAAATAAAAGAGAAATCAACACTATATTACAACATTGTTATAAATACAGGAAAAAAAAGGGTTTACCAGTAACTCTAGCAATAGAATTGGACATATGCACTAAAAAGGTAATCCGTGATTGAAGTCTCACCGGAATAACTGAATAAAAACCATTTGGTATCGGTTCTGAAAGCATTCCAGTGCGCCATAGTATTTGAGATGCTCTATAAGGTGACAAATCATCTTGCTCAGAATGGTTAGGTGATTCTTTATTATTTAAGGTCTCATCTTGAGATGCCAATGAAACAGATCCAAATTTTTCAACAAAATCTGAAGGCCACCATGAAGCATTAGAGGGGCCTTGCTCAGACAGCCCTGCATCTTCTCGTGTCTCCTCCATTTCCTAATATATATATATATGGAATGTAAAACCATTTCGCTGCACTTCTTAACCCATTAGAGATGTCTCCAAGCTAAAAGTAGTTATCAAACAACAATTCATTGAAATATATACTTCAGTAGTTTCACTTGCTTCAAGCTGGAGGCCATATGACCTGCAAGAACCAAATAACAAAGTATATGACTTGAAATGATAAAACAATATCAGAATATAAGGGACAGGAAATTTTCAAATAATCAAAAAGCACAATACAAACAAAGCATTGAGCATTTCTAACCAAGAGAAAAAAAAATTACCATACGAAAATAAATATTGCAAATTTGTTAAAAATGCCCTAGCTCCTCCATTATGATGATATATATTTTAAGTAGTAAACGCGTTGAAGAGAATGGATAACGGCAAGGCAATAGGACCCAAGAATATACCCATTGAGGTGTGGAAGATTTTAGGAAGAAAACATGTAAGTTGGTTAACAAAGTTGTTTAAAGAGATAATGAGATCCAAGAAGATGCCAGATGAATGGAGGAAAAGTACTTTAATCCCGGTGTATAAGAACTAGAGAGACAAACAAAACTGAGCAAATTATAGGGAGATTAAACTATAGATAACCAATTTGGTTTCATGCCAGGGATGTAATGGTAGAGGCTGTATATTTATTAAGAAGATTGATGGAAAAATATGAGAAAACTCTTAAATAAGGACTTATTTATGCTTTTCATTCATTTAGAAAAAGCTTATGATAGAGTACCAAGAAATGTATTATAGAAGACTTTGGAGAAAAAAGGTGTTCATGTGGCTTAGTTCGAGCAATGAAGGATATGTATTATAAGGCCATGACTTGTGTAAGAACACAAGGTGGATCCACGAAGGATTTTCCTATAACCATAATACTACACCAAAGTTTAGCTTTGAACTCTTATCTTTTAAACTTGGTATTGGATGTGCTCACTGAACATATCCAAGAGACAATGCCACAATGCATGCTTTTTATTGACAATATAATCCTTGTTGAAGATTCAAAAGAAGTAAACGAAAAACTAGAGATGTGGAGACAAGCTTTGGAAACATTTGGTTTCTATATATGTCAAAGTAAAACAGAGCACATGAAATGTAAATTTAATGAAAGGTATACTAATTCTAGGGTGGAAATGAATCTTGGAGATCATTTCATACAACAAGTCTAAAGTTTTAAATATTTAGGGACAGAGAAGGCCTTAGGTAGTTTAGTCATGTACAGAGGAGGCTATTAGAGGCTCCTATATGAAGAGTAGATCAAATGAAAAATAACCCAATAACTAAAGGTAGAAGGAGATCAAAGAATACAATAAGAGAAACTATTATGATGGATTTAATTATCAACAACCTAACCATAAAAATGAGCCAAGATAAAATATGTTGGCTTCGCTTGAACTATGAATCCAACCCCACCTAGTGGGAAAAAGCTTTTTTTTTTTTTGTTGTTGTATGACTTTCTTAAATCAAAATATGATTCACCAAACTTCGAAGGAAAAAAGTAATGCAGTCAACTCACATTTTACCACAATGATTTGCATTACATGTAAATCAGCAAGATAAGCTGCACTAAAGCAACAAGGAATCCTTTACCCCAACATGTACTCAGATATAAACAGAATATAATCATTTCCATAACTACTATTTATGATTACATGTTATACTATTTATTACACATCCAAAGGCAAATTTTCTATATATATAATCTATAGAGTACTATTAGAGCAACTGCTGCTGCCGCAGCTCTACTATCACATGGCAGCTTCTCTCTTCTCATTTTCCAGCATAAACCTGCTATTACACTTTCAAACACATGGAACTCAGTCCTTCCTGTGGTGAAGTATATTCTTTCCTCTTTTTCCATATTGTCTTTCTCTTCTTACAAATATCTTCATATTGATTTGTATTAATAGAATCTTCATTCTAAATTTCCCAGCTTAAACAAGCTATCACTACCTGAATCTAATGTCTTCTCTCTCCAAAGTCAACCGCTCTTTCATTTTTCCATACTTTCTTCCCTTTCATGGAAAACTTCACTTGTTTTACAAACAAAAAGATACGGAGAGTCAGATTTTATGTGAACATATTTCCCTTCGTTTCAATTTTCTTAATGAATTTCTAAAATTATTTCTTTGACCCTATTCTTTCAAGAACATTTACTTTTCTCATTCATTCTTCAGGATGTTATGATTTAAATTGTATCAATATGACAGACAAAATATGACGGACAAAGAAAAAGATAATATCACAGGGATAAATCTAGCTACTTCAGTAACAATAATACAACTCAGAATCCGCCTAATGTGGAAGAGTGTTCTTGCGTCTCAGATTTGCGTGGATTTCAATATACATCAGGACCACTTTAAAATGCCAGTACAATTCGACTGAGTGACTCTACAAAGCACGTAATTTCCAAGTTTAGCCCCTCCAAGGATTCTTTGTATATTTTCAAAACTGAGAGTTGCATAAGCATTAAGCAACGAGTTAAAATGAAGAACACATTGGATCAAATGCCTGGTCATTAGAGAAACTCGGTTGCCAGTTCAAAAAAGGACCTGTTTACATTAAAATTCGACTCCAGCCACCTCAAATCATCCATAAGTCAGAACGAAAACAAAATATTGGATTGCCCCGAGCATTTGCTAAATATTGAATGCCAAAAACACAAGAATGCAGGAACAAAGAATCCCACGCTATCACAAACAGCAAGCAGAGATAACTGAATTTAAATTGTTAAAAGAAAAAAAGTAAAACCGAAATACAATTATCAAGAACAGATGAGAAATAAAATGAGTGGATTACCGCCGGCAGATCCAAGCATTGACCCCAAATCACCTTTTCCTCCAACTAGCATCTAAATCTCAATTCCTCCGCATCAAGGGCGTCGTCCCAGGATATTCGGCTGTCAAACACTGAAGCTATAGAAACACCTATATAAGTACAGACAGAAAGAGAGAGAAGGAGACAGAAACAAAGCGTGATGGAAACGAGGAAATGAGAGAGAGAGCGTTGGATTTGATTTTTGGGTTTTTGATTGGTGGAAGAAGAAAGCGATGGACTTGAGGTGAGGAGGAGTGAGAGTGAGTGAGAGAGAGAGAGGTGGTGAGTCACGTGCAGGACGAGAGAGATCTGGGGACCTCTCTCCACAGCCAGCTAGCAAAAGGGTTGGCTCACCAACATCCACACCTTCGTCCTCACCACCTCACTCCTTTAAAAAAAAAACAGAAACTTTCTTCTTTTGTATTCTTTATACTTGTAATCGGTTATGTTAAGAGGTTTATAAAATAGCTGAATCGTAATAATAGTTTATATACATTAACTAGAAAACAAAGGGTAGGACTGAGAAAAGCGTATTTTGGTGGTGGTAGTCTACAATCTTGGTGGACCCTTTGAGGTCAATGGGCTCCAACCAGTTCAAAGTTCAAACCTTGATTGAGCAGCTACGCACGTGGGGATTTAATCAGAGCAAGTCGGTGATTGTCATACTTGGGCCCTCTGAGTCTTGTCCGGTGTATAACCAACTTGTGTGTTTTCATATTAACTCGTTTGGTCAAATTTTTAGAGTTTTAAAAAGAAATCATTTATTGTTTTAAAAGTATTAATCTTAAGAGAAACGTGTGTTTGACCAACAAAAATAAGGGTGAGAGTGTTTTTGATTTATGAAAATATTTTTTTTAATTTTATTTATTAAAATTAATTTTTGCTTTTAAGTTTTCAAAATTTAAAAAATATGTTTGTTATATGAAGATATAATTTTGTCTATATGTATTTCTAAGTTTAATGAGTTTAATGATTATAATTATTTATTAATTTTTAAGTTTAATTATTATCAAGCAATAGTATATGTATGATTGAAAGATTTATTTTTTAAAAAAATTATAAAAATAATATTAATTATAGTCAAAAATTTTGTGTTTTTGAATAGAAGCAAAAGTAATATTTTAATTGTAGAACAAAAGTTAAAAATTGTAACTTCTATTTTTAGGCATAAATAAAAGTTAAAAATTAAATATTTTAAAAAAATACCCTTAACCAAAATTTTTTTATTTTTCATACTATTTTTAACTTTTTTTCTTAAAACCTTTCAAAACATAATTTTTTTTTTTTTGTGTATGAATTATACTTCTTTTTCAGCTAATTATATTTATATTACTTTAAGACACATAAATCAAAGTATAGAACATTTATATATTTTTTATTTTTTTAATTTATTTATTGTGATTTTGTTCTTTATATTTTAATTAATTACTAATAATAACTTCATACAAATTTATAATAATAAATATTTATAATTATTTATCTATTTAAATAATATTAATAATAAAATAATTTATACATATATGTCTGGTAATTTGACAAATAAAATCAATTTTTTATACAAATTGGTCAAATTTAAAATACTTTTAATATGAAAAAAAATGTGTATACCTCGTTGAACAATGATTTAATTACAAATATCATCCTAAATTATTAAATGTGACTAATGCACTATTTCAATCACGACTTATATAATATTCTATTAAATTATTAAGTATTGTAAATATCTTCTTTTAACTATAACTCAATTGTAAGATACTCTCTTAAACTATAAAATATGACATATAATTCATTTTAAATGTTATTTAGTTTCAAATATTCCATAAACTATAATATTTCCTTAGACCTATTACATTTTTTAAAAAATAAAACATCATCTTCACTAAATTATTTTTTATTTAAAAAGTTTCAAATAAATCCTAAATTTCTATAATTTCTCATCTCCTTCCAACACTCAATCTTGAATTTACTAAACAAACTCTTAAAATGCTAAATTTTGAGACATGTGCATTAGCATTAATAGAAAAAAAAAGACTATTAAAAATTTTATATAAATTTAATTTGTTAAACTTACGATTTATTTGAAGAGGAAATTTAAAAAGAAATTAGTAAGTTTATGTAAAAGTATTATATAGAACATATTTAATGGAGCTAATATAGAAACATGAGATTAAAGTAAAATTTAATATAATAAGGTAATTGCCACACTTTATAATTTAAAAGGGATTAAGTCATAATTGAAAAGGGATATTAGTCACACTTTATGGTTTAGAGCAGTATTTTGCAATTAAATCATAGTTAAAGAGAATATTTACTACACTTAATAGTTTTATGGAGGATTTTGCATGTACATCATAATTGAATGAGAATATTTGTCACATTTGATCATTTATAAAATATTTATAATTAAGTAATAATTCAAAAAAAGATATATACATTTTTTTTCTTTCAACTACTAATAAAAGTATTTTTCAAGTGAATTGGTCAAACACAAACACATTTTTTTCAAAATAAATATATTTTGACTAAAACTTCATTTTGGTCTCTTACAAATAAATTTTTTCTCAATTTAATTCCTTATAAATTTTTGTTCTCAGTTTTGTTCATCAGAATTGTTATCAATTTATTTTTTTATTATCTAATTGTCTAAATTATTAATAGAGTGCCATTAAAAAGTTATGATTGAAAATTCATTTGGATCCCTCATATGAGACTTTTATCACTTTGATTTATTAGATATTAAATCTTTACCAATCTAATCATTCCATTTCAAATCATCTAAATTATTAACAAAAATATATATAACTTTTAAATACTGAGTTTGTAGCATTAAAGTAGATATTTATAATGATGGAGTGTCTCGGAGAGATAGCAAAATATTATATTTCAGTCTAAACTCCAACAATTCATGGTTCATTGCGCAACAATTTCATAAAACGAAGATACTGATAGCATAAAAAAATCTCATGATTTTGCTTTTGTTGTAGAATAAACTATTATATTAAAAATTGGTGAATATAGCCAATTATCATTAAGAATTTCGGTCATGGGATTTTATTTTGCTATATTCATTAATGTCCCCTAAAATCGTGCCACAAAAAAAGTCCTAATTAGTTGGTAAAGTTCATATCAAAACCAAATCTTCTATATCCTTCTATGACACCCGATATTATCAACTCTTTAACTGTGCAAACTAGACAATTAATGTTTATGACATTAGTTTTATTATTGATTTAAACGATCGGAAAAAAAGAATTAAATTAATAATGATTTGAGATATATAATTGACAAAGTTGTTAATAAAAATTTGTGAGTGATCAAATTAAAAAAAGTCTCAATTTGTAAGGAACTAAAATGAGTTTTAAATAAATTTTATTGGTGTTCTATATATTGACAATTAAATAATAAAAAAATTAAAATTAATAACAATTTAATAAATAAGAGACTAAATTGAAAATAAAAATTTATGAAAGATCATAGAGTTTTAGTTAGCATATTTTAAAAATTTGATCAAACAAACTCTCATTTATTACTCTGTTATTAATTATATGATGGATATATTTTGGTTTCTCTCATATTTTTAAATATTTCAATCTGTTTAAGAGTTTTGTATGTTATTTTTTGTGAAAAACCGAAATGTACAATTTGGTTGACCCTCTAAAACACATTCTAGCTTTAAGTGTAGCTTCCCTGATGTGAAGGAATGTGATAACCAAGGTAGCCATCAAACGTGCTTTATATCTCCATGTCTGATGAAGTTCAAAAGCATCAAGGAAATCCATTTCCACCTCAGTGAGGGCAATACGAACATCAGCAGCAATAATCAAACCTTGACTTAACACCTCCAATTCATCATGCATATTGGTTTTATATCCTATTGAACCAGTAAAATTTAGAATAAGTGATTATTTTAGTTTTTAATATATACAGAATCTTAATTTAATTTCTAAAAAATAAAAATTGTCAATTTCACATTTTAAGAGATCTCTGACTAATTTATCCTTTATATTAATTATTATATAAATTTTTCGTTGACAAAAATTTTGATATAACATGTTCTTAAAATAGCAATCAAACACAATTAGTACTATTACTCACAATTTCTTTTAAACTCAACAATTAATAATTTTATTTTAAAACCTATTATTCACCTGGCATATCGGGCCACCAAAACCAACGTTATCCAAGTTACCCAACAAGTTCCCATCAATATTAGTTTTTAATTAAATTATTATTTTAATTCTTAAAATTTATATTTTTGTGATAAAAATTTTCAATTTTATTATTTTAAAGATATTATTTTAAAGAATTTAATCCCTATATTAACCACATGTACGACCCATTATATATGTATAATATTATTTGGGCATCTCATCTATATAATTAAGATTGAGATTAAATTGTTTGAAAAATATTATTTAGAAGATGAAATTAAAAATTTTATTTTTTTATAAATTAAATTGAGGCAAAAGATATTTTAAAAACAAAAATATCAATTTCCTCTTAATTTTAATTAGCCATGCAAGTGTCTACCATTGTATTTAAATTTTATTTAAGTAACTGCAAGAAAGCTTGTTATTATTAAATGCATTTGCAAACTAATTTAACTACATATATGCATGGAGTAGAATTGCAATTTTTAATAACGAAAATAAGCATAATTCTATAAAAGATTTTCCAAAAACTTATCGTTTGACAGGTATAGTGTAAATAACCAATAAAACTCTTTTAAAAAGTATTATAAATTATAGAGTTTACTCATCACTTATTTTAATAAATTGTTTTATGGACTTCTTATTCTAAATATTGACTCTAAAAGTATGCATCTAAAAACTTTCGTTTCTTTAATTTAATAAATCAAATAGTTTATTCTACGGCCATCGTCAACTTGTGGTTGGTAATGTTTTAAAATTAATCAATTACTTTATTAAATGGCCACAGGAATTGTTGAGACTTGGAATGATTGACGTCGTGAAAATATGAACAATGAAATGTATAATGCCGCTTTTGATTACTTTAGTCTATTCTTTCCATCAAGAGCATGAGTCATGGGAGAGACTTTTCCCTCATAAAAATGGAAAGTCAGTATTAATTGATATCATCACCAAAAAATAAATTTTGACTGGTCAGTGAACTGTAGAATTGATGGCTGACAATCAATAAACTATATATATAGTTTCAAAATGATGTTCAAACACAGGGGTTTTGATGGACGCACAGGACTTATTAGTCAATCAAAAATATGCTTCACTTGACATTAGGTTAATTATCATGGAATGCCTTGTAATGAAAGCGATTTATTAAGACTATATTTGAGAATGACATTTACACAACTTTAAACTTAATTGTATATATTTTTGTATATCCAAGGGATTATAACTTTAGTAAAATAGTCAACGAATAACTATGCTTTTTTAAAAAAAAGAAAGAAAAAAAAGTTGAAAGAAATGCATAAATTTTATTTTGTCATAAAAATAATAATAATTTACGACTCTTGAAAATTAATTATTGAATTAATAATGTTATATAACAAATATAAATAATTTGATACTCCTTTATTTTTTTAAAAGAAATGTGCATCCTGATTTAATAATTAAAATGAAATGATTATAGTCTAAATACTTTTGTAGAACATCCTTCATTGGATCTAAGATAAATTGTTAAATTCTTTTTGGCATATAAGGTAGATATATATATATAGTAGTAAATTATCATTTTAATTAAGTTATATTTATAATTATTGTTTATATAATATAACAAGCATTAAATATGTATTTGATTAATATAAAAATTATTTTAATTTTAAAACAAATTAAACTTATTTGTTTAACTCAAAATAAATAATTTAAACTATTTTTTAAAAGTAATGACATAATTTAAATTAAAAAAATTCATATCATTTTTAAGAAATTATAATTTATCTTTGTATTTTAAGAAAGGTAAGCAAAGTTTAATTTATTAAAAATGTTACATATTAAGTAATCTGTATTTTTTTTTCTTTTTGGTGTATAATGTGTAAATATTAATTTTTGTATGTCAATTCAACTAAGAAAGGGAATAGTACTATTTGGAGAAACAATAAATCAATAATAATTTGTATAGGGTGTATCAGGTTTTAGGCTTTGGAGGGATTATATTGGATTCCAAAGCAACTATTTTGATTTCAGATTTTGAACGTGGTTATTATGACTTGTGAAATGAGTTTTTAAAATAAAGGGAAACACGCATAGCATGCACTTCAGTCTGTAATATCAATAATTGAGGCAATATATATAATTACATATACAGCTAGCTGTAGCTCATGAGCATCAATGCCGCTGGAAATTTGGCTATATATTGTCCATGCTTTGGCCAACACCTACTGTAGATGATAAGTGGATGTCGTTTTGTGGTTGTCAAAGCCATCTTTACATATGGAAAGCTTGGTTTCAATAAAGCCTATTCTTCCACTTCCCTTTACTCATGACAAAGTTGAAGCACCATGCAGCAGCTACATATGCATCATACGCAATTGTTTATATTTTTATTATTATATTTTTTAATTAAAATAAAATAGATAAATATTTTTTTAAAAAATAATTAATTATAAAAAAAATAAGTTGTATAGACTATACATATGTTATTCTTTAATTAAAAAATTTAATGACAAAAATATATATATGTATGCATATATGTATATATATACACACACGATCTAGGCAGGCAGGGTTGGCCCAAACATGTCTTGCATGCTGCCTTGAATGGCTAAGCAATTCAGAAAACTTTGATGCACTAAGATTCAATCCTTTGGTTTGGTTGTGTGTATCTTTCTAGTGACAGCCATGCTTGTTGGGAATCTTGCATGTTTTGGAGCAAAAGTCTCAGTTGGGAACTTTATGAATGTGGAAATGACTTTTTAATTAGGAGGGTAAATAAGAAAAGGAAATGATGGGCATGCTTTATTTTGTTTTTATTTTTATGAAAATAGTTTTAATGATGTGTTATGTTGATATTGTGCTTTCATATATTTAGTATATTTATGTATGTCATTAATGAATATATATTTTATTGTATTTTTTATTTTAAAAATAAAAATTTGAATACCTATTACATTTTTTTGTTCTCAAAACTTGTTTTTTGTTTTAGTTGATAACAACACTTCTGAATTGGGAATGAGGCCCAACATCGGAGACAATGCGAACCTATAAGCCCAAAAACTAAAGTGGGCCCAATTTGACAAATCACCTAGCAGGCTTCACCAATGACATCAATGTCATCTCACATATCATTGTAAGAGCAGATTTTAGTTAGGTAAAAAGGCTGAGGAACATGAAGTGGTCCATTATTGTAAGGAAATAAAACATCACAGTCTTACAGTGGTAGAGACTAGAGAGCAATGATAAACCAAGAATGGACAAGAAGAACAGTGTAAAGGTTTGTCTTCTTTCAAATATGTAATATAGTATAGCGCTACGCTGGCACCCATGCCTTTCAAAATTCAAAATTGTGTGCTTAGCTCATTCAGGACCATTAATCATAAATAGAAGAGGGTACCAAATTGTCTGACTTTTCATTTTCAGGATCGTATATCGTCGTATATCATACATATCACAAATTTCTATGAGAGATCTCTAAGATTGCTACCTGGTCAAACACTTCCTTTCCAAGTAAGCTACTTCTTCTTTTCTTTTCTTTTCTTTTTTTTTTTAATTAAAATAATAATAACTTAGTCTTCAAAAAACTATTTTTTTTAATTTTATAATTTTTTATGAATAAAATGATGATAAAAAGAGATATTCTTAAAACTATTGAATAATATATTAGTGATATATTAAAGAGACTAATATAAAAATAATCTAAAAAATTAATATATAAGATTAAATTGTAAGAACTTTTATTCAATCATATTATTTAATTAGCTCTTGAGTAATAAAATTTTTTTTGTAAAAAAATATTTATCAAATGAGATTTTAAATAGTTTCAAAATAATTTAAACCTTTTCCCATGAATAAAATAATTTTTTTAATTTTTAACTATTTGTGTCAATTCCCATTAACAAAAATAAAATTTAAAAAAATATTGTCCTAGTTAAAATAATTTTTATGTTTAAAAAATTTCTTCTAGTTATAGTAGTTAGAAGCCTGGTACATTTTCTTTCAAAACAGTGTCATTTAATTAAGAACAAATTTTATTTGGGAGATATTTTTTAAATGACTAAATTTGTAGTGACCAAATTAAAAGAAAAATAATATTTTATAAGTGAATTGTTAATTAATTTAACTTGATATATTTGTATATATATAATTTTAATATTTAGAATATTATGATGTATAATAGCAAATCATAAAAAAAATATTATGACATGAAATTTTAATTTAATGTGACACATTTAGAAGTCATACAAATTTTATAAAAATAAAATTTCAGGATGTATCTTATATAGTTCTTAAGTAATATAAGATATAAATTAAATTTTGGAACATTTAATTATGCATATACAAATATTTTGAATTTCACCGTTGACATTTTAAATGCTTTAATTTGAGTTATGGCATTTGAGTATCGAACAAAAATAATCATGTTTGAACAAGGTGTTGGAATTTGGAGAGTTTGAAAGACACGTGAACGATACATTACGTACGTGGCTGCGAAAGGTATATGCTATGTCCACATCCTCCACGATCTGACTTCTCCAACACATTTAAAAAGTAATAAAATAATAATAATAATAATAATAATAATAAGTGTTTTTGTAATTAATCTTTTTAAAATATCAGTTAAGATTTTATTTGATTGATTGATAAAATATTTAATAATTTAAAATATTTAAAAAATTAACAAAATTTTTAATTTTTAATTTATCCAATCAAATAAAATTTTAATTAACTTTAATTAATGTGTGTTGGTAAAACTCTTCTAATAATAATGAAAGCATGAAGAAAGTTTCATTAAGTGAGTTTTTTTTCTTTCATTTCTCTTTTAATTGATTAATGTCAGTACTAACCACGGAGAAATTGGTAACGATATATGGATTAATAATTTGCATGTGTAGAAAATAAATTATATATGATGTGCGTATAATAAGTCAATTGTTCGAAGCTGATGGTGTGGTTTGACATCCTTGGTTACTATGATTATGCAATCAATTATTGGTTTTCCATTAGATATATATGTGACTAATATTTTCGCCAGTCAACGAGACATTTTATTTTGTTTTTAAATACTGATATAATTTTTGTTATAATTATATTTTAACATCAGGCATTATAGATGAATAGCCATCATATATATATACACACACACACACACACACACACACACACACAACTAAGACTTCCCTAGTTCCCATATTCCTGTCCCTCTCCATTTGCAAAGGAATCTATTCCTTCTAGATAGCTTTCAGAGGTTCGGACAATTATCCTGGGAGAGACATACATACACTTCATCGTCATTTATCCCAATATCATCATTACGATTAATTTTAATTAATTACTCACCCTGTCCATGTTTTAAATAATTTCTAATTAAAATAGTATTATGTTTTAACACAAGTTATTAAAAAATGTCTTCTATTTTAAATATTACATATTTTGTCCTAAAAAACATAAATTTAGTTTATTATATTTAAAACAATATTATTTTATGGTGATAAACATATTTAATGTTATTGTATAATGCAAATAATAAATATAAAAATATTTTAATTGATATATATAATTATAATTATATTTTTCTCTTGTTCTGCAAAAGTTGTTAGTATACATAAAACGTAATTTTTAGCCAAAAAAAAAATAACGTAATTTATTTTGCTAAAATTATTAATATCTAAAAATTTACTCAAATTTAATTAATCAATTTAAGATTAATGAGTACATATCATTCCAACTCACTAACCCTTAGTACTATAATTCGTCTTTTGATTCTCTTATGTAAATGAGAATCATGTAATTTAAATATTTAGGATTCCAATTACTTTTTCTAAGATTAGGACATGATATTTGTGTCTTTTTCACTGTTAGTATATTATATATTTATCTTACTTATTAAGATATTGTAGTGATGTGAGTGTGAAACTTTACTTGTTACTTGTTTCTGTTTATTTTAATACCCAAAATATGTAATTATGGATTGGGAAGAAGGAAAAATTGAAAGCGACAATTTAATCAGCATGGTATGTATCAAATTACAATATGGCATTAGTTGAATGTGTTGTGCAGATGCTCCTATCACCTAATCCGCCGATACACCGAGAAATGCACATGACTATGCTTTCCTTCCTCATTATTTGTACCAAATTAAACACAGCATATCATGCATTTTCAATTTAGGATATTCTTCTTTTAACAAAAGAAAAAGAAAATTAACATAAGATCAAATCGCAGAACTATAAGAAAATGCCATTATACCTAATCAATTAAAAGAAGAAAAGGGCACTCTTGAGTACAAAAATGAATTGGACCATGATGCTTAAACAACAACTCTTTTTTCAGGATTACCTAGAAAGTAAATTTAGTGAACCTTAATTAAAAAGACTCTGTTTTTTTTTTTGAAAAAGGTAAGTGTAATTTTTAAAAAAGAAAAAGAGATGTGATTAAATATGGTGTAGTTAAATCTTAAGAAAAATTAATGTAATTAATGTTGAAATTAATTACAGTACGGGTAATCGTACTGTCAATAATTGAACACGTAAAGCAGGGTGGGCCTTCTTTTTTCATCTCCTTTTGATACAGCTTTCACATCTTTTACGCGTAGGCACCTCACATGATCCCACACCAAGTGGCCCTTAAATAAATACCCTATAATCTTCATCGACAGTAAACAGATCAACGGACATTTTCTCATAAAAAAAAAGCACTTCCAAATTCAAATGTATACTATATTCTAAATTAAAAAGAAAGGACGACAGAGATTAAATAATTAAAAAAAAATGCCTTTCCACCATCGTTGGTTAAGCTCGCCTCTGCAACCAAGCAATAAACACAAGCGTACAGTCTAGTTTATTCTATAGTTCTATGCTTCTTTCTATAAGCTTTCTTTGTGTCTTCTTTATCTGATATATTCTTGTGCTATACAATTGAGTACAAGATATTGCCTTCCCTCTGCTTCTTCCATCTACTCTCACAGGGCTTTGCACCTCGCATTCGCTGACTCTATCCAATTGAGTACAAGATATTGCCTTCCCTCTGCTTCTTCCATCAACTCTCACAGGGCTTTGCACCTCGCATTCGCTGACTCTATCCAAAGCAAGAACGTGGGTTGATTCTTGGGTCGGGTCAATTTTTCCAGGTTCTGTTCTTGACCCATTTACCTCTCTCTCTCTCTCGATGTCGGTGTTTATTGGGTTTAATTTAATGAATGGCGGTGAATGCTACAGTGGGTTTTGGTGTTTGTTGGGAAGATTTAAGAAAAAAAATCTTCATCTGGAGGATAAGTGGAACTTCTTTATTCTAACGCCTTCTCGATTCGTCGAAGCTTTCTTGCTCCCCGTTCTTGTTAGATCAAGTGTTAAGACTTTAGATTAATAGTGGTCTTAGTTCTTACTCATGAAACTGGAATTTGCATTTCTCCTATGAGTTTTTGTTCTCTTTGCAAATGGGTTTTGGTTAGCCATTAATCAGGTAAGAATTGAGTGGCATGCCGTGGGTTAAAACTGTTCAGCTTCTATGTTTTTGGTCCTTTTCCGCGCTCTATTTTAGATTTCTTTGATTCATCTGCTCTTCATATTTGATGAGAAGTATGCAAATCAATATACTGTTAGCATAGAATTTCTTTTCTTTTTTCTTTATGATAAAACATAGTTTTATGGGTGTGGTGATTTGTTGGCCGGATTCCACGGCAGTTAAAACAAGAGGGGGTCAAAGGCGAGCTGTCGCGGACTCCACGCCTAAGTCAGAATGTGGCAGAAAGAGTAAAAAGAGTAAGATGGATTTAGAAATGTATTGAGGGTCATATAGTACTTTTAGGAGTATTAGCTATGGTCAGATTTGGTATTATTAATTTATTTTTTAAAAAATTAGTATGCAAAAGCATTGATCCATTTAATATATTTGGTTATATTGCAAAGTGATTAGTGAAATGTTTATTTGATATTCGGTGCATTAGCTTTCT
The DNA here is from genome assembly GCA_031216115.1 of Senna siamea. Taxonomy (NCBI): domain Eukaryota; kingdom Viridiplantae; phylum Streptophyta; class Magnoliopsida; order Fabales; family Fabaceae; genus Senna; species Senna siamea. Next base: position 22,108,079 of record CM062356.1, read on the forward strand.
GAAAAATTTCAATTCGACATATAGGTAAGAAGGATTCTGGTTTAAGACAAACGTATCAGTAGCCTAAGGCGGTTCAATCACAATGCTGTTCAGAAAACTGTCTTTGATAAACCTATAACGTAAACAAAATGTTTGCATGTTGTGGAAAGCTATTGGATAGGATAATCTCCAATTCAGTGCGCTATCCAATTTAAACTCTTTACTTAGCAGTCCAGATAGTTCAATATTCTAGAGAATTATGAGATTGAACCAAAATGTACGAAAGTGGAAAACCTTAAGCAATCTCATGACTAGGGAATCAAAGAGACAGGATTTAGTTGTGAGCTCAATCTTTTTTCCCCAACTTTCATTTGAAATTCAATCATTTATCGTCAATATTCAAGTAGCATTTGCCTTGAGGTTATCCTCATTTCTCTAGTTCCATTCCACATATTTCACGGTTATGTATTTAGAACTGGAAAGTGCTATAATGCCCATTTGTTTTATTTTTTCCCCGATATTATGTCCATCTTGCTGAGAAAAGTCAAATTTGAGTTTCAATTTGTTTTTGGTGATTTACAGAACAAATTACATGATACTACAAAATCTAATGGAAGAAAAGCAGTTAGATTTTAATCAGCCACTTCTATCTGTAAGGCGGTTCTCGTCGACAGTTGCCTCTGAAACAGACAATAAAAAGAAAACTGATAATTCATTAGCCAGACTACCCCCTCTTCCTGCTTACAAGTCAGAGTTGAAATCAGGTCCAGTGAGGAATCCTGGAACTGTTCCTTTTGTATGGGAGCAGACTCCTGGAAAACCCAAGGATGAAAGGAAATTACAGACGCTGGTTGTTGACCAGTCTCCCATCACTCCAAATCTTCCACCTGGGAGGGTTTTGAAAGCTAAACAGGAAGATCCTAAGAAAGTTTCAAAAGGCACACCAGTTACTCAGTCTAGAACAGGAAACACTGTGTCCAATTCTCCATGTGTTACGTCTATGAATAAAGATGTAAGAAAATGTGAGAGCCCCAAAGAGGCAATGCAGGAAAAGGCAAGTTCTGTTTCAGATGATGGAGATGAGGCCTATGAAGATGCACTTGATACTCTTTCTAGAACTGAATCATTCTTCATGAATTGTAGTGTTAGTGGCTTAAGTGGATTGGATGATCTAGAGGTCCATCTATCTCGGAGTTTATCAACAGATAAACACGCTCGGGATTTCATGATTAATCGGTTTTTACCTGCAGCACAGGCAGTGGCTTCTGAAACACCTCAGTATGCCTCTAGGAAGCCACATGTTGCACAAGAACAACCAAGGCAGGTAAGGAAGGTAATGGGTGGAGAAAGATGCCGTCCACTAAATCAGCATAGGCCAAATATTTTGCAACCTTATGCCCAAGATTTTGGTAGGGAGGAAAGTGAAGATGAAGATGAAGTCTACAATGAATCTGAAAACTACACGGCCAAAGTTTGTGGGCTATTTCCTCAGTTCTGCCTCTTAAATCCAATACCTGGATTGAGGATGCGGGATAGGGTGCTAAGTTCTCCAGTCTATGGAATGCAAGCTAAATCAAGTGTTTCTCACAGTGAAACTGGAGAAGAGGTATTAATTTGTCTCTACTCACTTTTCTTTCATTTGTTATCATTTCATGTCAGGCGATTTAGTGTTCCCCTCTCTTCTTTTGCAGAATGCAAGAACTGCTTATTGTGAGAAAAAGTCAGCAGATTCCCAGTTTGGCTTCACCGAAGAGAAACATTTTCTGGGTATTCCTGAAAATTCTAAAAATGACATTGATAAACATCGCAGGGGTTGCAGAAAGTTATCACCCACTGACAGCACCAAATGTGATTCTGGCTGCAAAAGCCCAGTTATTGAAAAAACTCTGTATGTAGATTCTGTACAGAAGGTTAAGTCTCATTCAAGCTTAAATTCTTCTGAAATTAAGGTTCAAACCAATCACAAAAGGGACAACCTTGAGTCTTTCAGAAAAGATAACAAGTTATTGGGCATTGCAGATGAGAAGGCAACTTTACAACCTGAAGGTTCGGAGTCTGTTGATTCATCTCTCCTCCTCTGTTCTGATAGATCTATTAATGATATGCAAATGAGAATGATGGATCATTATAGTAAAATATACTCAGAAAAGCAAGGGTTGGCTAATTCAGGCTATCGAGGAAGAGACTTAGATCAGAATTCAAGTCCGAAAGTGGTTGAATGTAAGGAAATAAACTCAACCAGGAATCAAGAAAGTTTCCATGGCCGAATTAAGAATTCTTCTCTATCACGTAGAAAATTTAAATTGGCTGGTAGAGATGTGGAAGTTGAATCAAAGAGACAACAAGGTACAAAATCAGTTTATCATAGTGTTAATCAAGATCCTAGTACATTGGCTAGCCCAAAAGTGGTTGGTGATGGGAAGATTGACTTAGAAAATCAAAGGGTAATGAAACCGAGCAATCAAGAGAACTCAGATAAAAAGAATTTGCAGCTTCCTCTTTCCCTTCCTTTACCAAAAGCTCCTTCTGAGTCTTGGCTTAAACGTACTTTACCTACCATTTCCTCAAGGAACATATCATCATGGTCTTATCCTGCTGCTCAAATTCATGCTCGAGGACAAAACCCCAAGACAGCATTGCTTGGACCTAAGTGGGAAACTATTGTGAAATCATCTAACCTAGATAATGGGAATTTGAGGTTCTCTGAGGTAATTAATTCAGTAGCTTCTGTCTTTCAAATTCTGTAACTACTTTAGTGGAAATGTCATGTTTAAAATCCTTCACATATTTCAGGAACTGCTGGCTCCCATTCCAGAAGCTTGAACTTATCTGAAAAGGGTGCTTCAGATCATTTGATTTGCTTGCTGAATCTGGAATTTTCTTTTGGTTGTTTAAAGTTTTGTATGTAATTTTTTTTCACTCTACTTTGCGGGTCTCTCTTTTGCTTCTATATTCATGAGGTGGTATATAATTGAAACTGTAAATCATAATTTCCTTTTCTTATACTGTAAATGTAATAAGACGTTTCAAGTAATAATTTTCTTGTAAATCACTTCAGCTTTTAATGTTATATTTCTCTATAATGTATCAAGCTGAAGGTGTTTTGCCGGATTCAAGTAATAATTGTTTCTGCGGAATATGTTGCTATGAATTATCTTGTAATTCATAAATTCTTGACCTGCTCTTCTATTTTCTGCAACTGTTATGTCGAATCTGTTCTTCGTCTGAGTATAGGCGGTTGGATATATACAATGATCCACAAGATTTGTTGGTGGAGCTATTCGCTTGTCACTCAGAAATACTAGAGCTATAACTTTGATGCTGCAAAAATGGAAAATGTGCCATGATTTGTCAGATTTTTTTATCCATGTGATGAAGGATAAAGGAAAAAAAATTGTTGCCAATTATCTCCTTTCCGGACCTTAAAATCGCATCTAATGACATTTTTTGATATTCAGAACAAACTAATAGACAACTTACAAAATGAGGAACAAACATGGAGCTTATTAGTGTTTTATTTGGATAAAGTTAAATTGTAAAAAACTCTATTAAACTGTAGGTTATATGTACACGATCCTTCAATTATAAAAGTGAAATTTTGTTCTCGGTACAAGAAATTTATCTATCAAATTCTCATTCAGAACATCTCAAAAAAGTCAAATTATAAATTTAAAGTCAAAAATACAAAAAGTTCTTTGAACTTTACATAGAAAACTCTTTTCAATTATTAAATTGGATCTAAAATTCTTATAAACTAATTTGATTTGTCTATTTTTCGAAAGGATTTTGAATGAAAAAATTAATAAAAAAATTTGTACAAATTTTGAAGTTTAAAAGTTTTAAATTAATTTTTATGGTTTAAGAAATTATCTATTTATTGCCTGTAATTTAGGAGGCTAGGTGGATTTTAATCTTTAGAAAAATAGTATTGTTTTTTTTTTTTAAATTGACTATATGGGTCAAACCACTTGGTTGATTACTTAGCCTAGAATGCAGGGTTATAAATAGTCACGAAGGGCTTTCTTGACCCAAAAAAAAGAAAAAATTATGAAGGGCTCAGAGCCTTAAACTTGGACTATACAAAGTTTATTGGGCATAAGGTCAAACTTAATAGAAGTAAATTAAATAGAAGGCAGTTTAATAATTATAAATAAAAGAAAATTATAAAATTATAAAAAAATTATTAAGATGAATTTAATTATTAATAATTTTTTTATAAAAATAAATTAAAATAAATTATGTTAAAATTACTTGATTCATATATAGTTCACTCCACCTAATAAAAAAAAAAATTTATTTAGTGTAGACTCAAACTTAATTGATCTAGTCCAATGATCAAATTATTCTGAGTATCTCTAAAATTTATTCATTTAAAAATTCAAAAATTTTATAGGTTTGAGATTAGAGATTAAAGGTCTTTTTGAATATTATTTTATTCTTTTATTTTTTATAATTATTTTATAAAATTAATTATGAGAATTCATATTATTTTTATTTTTGCGTCCCAATCTTCTAAAATTTAAAAATGATAAATTTCTCAAATTTGAATATTCTAAAGTTGAGAAATGGTAAATTTCTCTAATCTGAATCTTCTAAAGTTAAAAAATGGTAAATTTCTTTAAAATTAGAGAGAAATATAAAAAAAATTTGGTTCCTAATCTATTCAAGGTAAATTCTTATTAGTGTAGGTCTCTTTTTTTTTATTCTTTCTATCTCTCTAAATTTAAAAAAATTTATCATTTCTCAACTTTAGAAATCAAAAGCCCTTGTTTTCATGTATTTATTTACATATTATTAATAAAAATGCATATTTTTTATATTATCTATATTTTAAAGAACTAAAAATTAGAATATTTTTTAATTATTCTGTAATTTCTATTTTCAAAACACATATATATATTTTTATTTTTATAAAAAGATTTATTTGAATAATTTTTTTATTTTTCTGTTTTTAAAAACTAAAAAAAAATTTATAAAAATTGTTATCAACAGACTCTAATTTTTTTACCCGTTCAAATTTGAGTCCTAATACAAGATGTCGTACCATACCCGCAATCATCCTTAAACTCTATTTGCAAGCAGGGCTTCTCCTTCTTTTCCCGTTCATTTTTCAAATGATTCCGAAAAGCAGTAATATAATTGTTCAAACTTATTAAAGGAAAATATTATTTTGTTGAAAAGTTGAGTACTTAAAGGTCAACAATGAATGTTTAATACGTACGAACAGCCCAAAAGATTTGAAATTTAATTTTGTACTGAATATTTATTTTGTTGTCAATTTTACTTTATATTATAAAAACATAAAAAATTCACATCGATGGAATTTATGTTAAATAAATTAAAAATTCAATATTTTTTATCTTTACAAAAATAAAAAATATTATTTTTTAAATTTGAATGATTCAAACTCTTCGTAACAAGAGAACAGAGATGAATGAATAAAATGAGGCAGTAAAAGCACCACTATTTTTTATTCAAGCGATAATTTGCATTTAACCTGTATATACACATGTACATCTGTGGTGCCCAAATTACTTATTTTGGCCCTGTAATACAACAATGCACAAGGAATTGAAAGATGAACGAACACAAATTAATTAAATAATCTGCGTAATAACAAACGTCTATGCTCAACAACTCTCTCTTTAAAATATGCCTCCACCTCCGCCACCTATGTCACCACCACTAAATCCACCCCCACCACCTGTGTCACCACCACTAAATCCACCCCCACCACCTGTGTCACCACCGCTAAATACACCTCCACCACCTATGTCGCCACCGCCAAATCCTCCTCCGCCATCAGCGCCAAAGCCACCTCCACCACCTACGTCGCCACCGCTAAATCCACCTCCACCACCTAAGTCGCCACCGCCAAATCCTCCTCCGCCACCCCCGTCTCCAAATTCACCTCCATCACAACCCCCGTCTCCAAATTCACCTCCATCACCACCACCTTCATTACCACCAAAATCATTACATCCACCACCACCACCACCACCATTGCCGCCGCCATCACCATTGTTGGAGTCTTCACGTTCGCCACAAGAAAATATGACCATTGAAATAAGTGAAATGGACACAACAATGGCAACTAACAGCAATAAGACTCCAGGGGCAGAGCCTTTAATCATAACACTCAGTCCATCACCAACCAAATATCTAGCCATATTCTATATATCTCTTCACTGCTTAAATATTCATTCCACAGAGCTGCACTAAGTATATATTTCATGAAGTGTTCTTTCTACCATCTAGCTGCCACATATAAATATACATGTGGGTGGTTGAACACACTAAATTCAATTTCGAAGAATTTGCCGACGCGCGTAGGTATATTTACTGGAATGAAAACAAAAAAATTCAAAATTTTGTACTTGGAAAGAAGTTGTAAAATATTGGTGAGATTTTTTTTTTTACATATATTCTTTTATTAAAATATTATCTAATATTAAATATGAATATTTTTTTACAATAAAATATTGGTGAGATATGGTAAACTTGTTTTATAGTAATATTACTGTGGCTAGAAAGCACTAAGAATATTTGTGAGGATCAAATTTATATATAATTATTTATATTTTTATTATCAAAATTTTTAATTAAAATAAAATATGTAAAAAAAATTTTTAAAAATAAATTATATAAATTATGTATGTATTAATTTTAATTAAAGAATTCGATACTAGGGATATTAAAATTATACATAAAATTGTTCCTAGTTATCAATGCAAAATACATTTTTCACCTCAAACGAGAAAGGCCGACATCACTTTTTTATTTTATCTTTAAATATTTATTTTATGTTCGTTTTATTTTCATGTTTTTTAAGCGTCTAATTGGTTAACAAAATCAGTTGACAGATGCATGTACGTGGCTTTTTAGATACATTTAGAATTTAATTATTTTAATTTCGACACTCAAATTCCTTAACTATATAATTAAAGAATTTAAAATGTCAATGGTGACATCCAAAATATTGAGTCTGAATTTTTTAAATTAAAAAAATAATATAATTTTTTACCTTTAAATAAAAATAAAAAAATATTTAATTCTTATTCTCTAATCCCTTTAAGATAAATTTTTTTTTATCTCTTAAGCTTTATAAAAGGTATCATCTTTTAAATTTTGCTGAATTCAAAATCGTTTATTTTTTATTAACAAACGGGAAAATCAGGAGAAATGATTATAATTAATAATTATTATTCTGATAGGACAGTCTTTGGCGAAGCAAATATAGTTGACTGAGTACTTGGGTCATAAACTACGGCTAGGAAATTAAGGAATAATTACGTGATTCAGTGAGCCACGTACGTAGTCTTAGTCTCCCAAAATAAAGAAGAACAATAGAATTGAATTGGCTGAATATGGAAGAAAATACACGATCCAGAAACCAAGGAAGTTATTCATGACTAAATTCTGACATGGTGTGGAAGTTGATTTAGAGAGTGAGGAAGAAAGTGATGAGTTGATCAAGAATAAGGAAATGTACGCGCGTATTTATAATATTTTTGTGTAAGAGATATATATGAATAAAAAATATTGTTCGCTTCTAGAAAGGTAGCCCCAGCCTCCTCTCCGTCGAGAATCTAGATCCCTGTTCTCATTCACGACAACATTTCTTAAACGAACTGCCCAAACTAACTTCCTCGAAATTTCGAAGCGCAGATTTTGACTAGAGAATGATTAGTGTGGAGAGTTCGAACTATATCAAAACTCTTTTGATAAGGCAACACTTCAAATTTCAAACGTAAGAAAAAATCACAAGCTTTTATTTTGGGTCCTCTCAAAGATGATGTGACTGATATCATATAGCATTCTATTTTTATCTATACATAGACATGATAAATAAAAGTAATTTTTAATTATTAAATTAAATTAAATGATTAATATTAAAATATTATTTTAAATTTTATATAGTAATTATTATTATAAATCTTATTCTTTTACACCACAGTCACGTGAAATTTGAAATAATATTTGAATTTTAATCAAATAATTAAAAACATACTTTTTCTCTCTTAATAAATAAAATGTTGTTATTTGATATTGATAATATCAAGGTTGGCCATCATTAACGATTACCTCTCATGTGCTCCATCATCAAGATAGGGCTTTGTCCTTGTCTATAGGTATTGAACGCCCACTAAACACCACTTGTCCACAACATGTTAGCTTTATCTATAAGTACTATAATAGTATCAGTTATGCAAACTCTTGCAATCTAAAATTTCACTATACTTTTATATTTTTTAACTCTCTAACTTTAGCATTGGAGGAATATTTAGACAATTATTTTTCTTTTGCATTCTTGATATGTTTTTTACAGAAGATTTACCTTTTTTGACTATCGTATTGTTCATAATTATCTTGAATTTACCCAAGTGAGATTTATAATATATACTTACTCTCTTTATGTATAAGTGTGCATAGGCCAGTTGTAACTCTGATGAGAATTTGTTGCATCTCGAAAAGATTGATCAATTTTAGAGATAAGATATAATTAATCCATCAAGTGATTGAATATACAAAATTAACATAAAATATTTAAAATAAAATTAAAAGTGCATGGACTCATTGATAAAGGCTTTTTGACCCATAAATGATACATAGGATTACAATTCACTAATATACGACACCATATCTCAAATTGCCTCAAACGAGTCCCATATTGCTTATATAAGGCCTTACCTTCAACTATTCTAAACTTAGAAAATTTCTTCTACCAAATTTCCTTCTACTATTTCACTCCCTCTACGAAGCTTTCACTCCTTCAACCATTAGGTATGTATAAATTTATAATATTTTGTTAAAAAAAAAATATTATGGTACTTTAGAAAATTTTTGAAACATCTAAAATTTTCAAAATAGTAATAATGTAATGAACTTTAAAGAAAAATCAAAATATTAATAATATACTAAAATTTAAAACTTCATAGTTTAAAGTAGTAATAATATATAATAAAAAATGTTGCATTGGAAATAAATGTCTACATGTTAGGACAATTTTACATTTTGTGTTTGTTAAATTTGTATTAATATTCTCATTCTTCCACTTTTTTTTAAATTAGCTATTGTATCATGGCAGGTAGACAAAGACGATGTATGGTTGACCAAGTCCAAAGGACCCATCATTGTTAGACTTAAAAAGTAAGCATGTCTCTGAGGTAGTGTGGTAAGAATATGTGAGTTTGTGAACTTTTTTATTTTTTTTCTTCTCATAATGTCTAGATATGACATTCCATAATTACAATTATTTTTTCTTGTAGCTTGATCGAGCATTACATACATCACGATGGGCTAGGTATCACGATAGTTTACCACCCCTTGCGATCATCCCATATTTATAGGCTGCTGTATTTTATAGAGTAGATCGTTTAACTATGTTTCAATATAAGTGCGGTCTTATATTTGCTTTAGTTGAAAGGTAGAGGCAAGAGACACATACATTCCACCTCTTACACGGCAAGTACACCATCATGTCAAAAGATGTTGAGGTACAATTTGGTTTTCCGTGTGTCTGAGATTCGATTATTGAATTAACACACGCAAATTGGGTTGCCATTTGCCAACAGTTATTGGGACATTCTCCGCGGACAAATGCTATTGATGGTCAAAGACTTAGTCTTGTTTGGCTATATGATACCTTCAATCATATTCCTAACAATGCCACAATTGAAGAGTTAGAACAATTCATACGGGCACATATACTGCATTTGCTCAATGGATATTTGTTGGTAGATATATAAGCAAGTCACTACGTGTACCTGATGTACCTACTATTGCTTGCTTACTTAGATCGAGCTGGGCAATATAGTTAGGGATCCGTTGTCCTAGCATACTTATAGCTAGAGCTTTACAATGCTACAAATTATGAATAGAAGGACATTGTAGGCTTCCGTACATTGTTACACATATAGGCATGGGATTGATTTTCTCATTTAGCTCCAAATCAACCAGCTTATGAAGACTTCCCAGAGGGCGTGTATGAACTACTCCTACCACTGGGTTACAAGTATATCATTTATTGATTTGTTAAATGTTAAATTATTACTTCAATTTACACGTCTTCTAAGTTTTTACCACAGGTGGGCAGGGTTACATAGAAAGATCTGATCTCCCATGACAATCCAAAGACACTTTAGAGTATACTTTGGTCTCATGACTGAAGACGAGGTCGCTTCTCTCAACTATCTAGTTTAATTTGGTAATATATTTAATCGCACTCAAACATGCCCTTTTTTGTTAGATTGTTTGGTGCCCATACCAATCTCGTGATATATCAACATATTGCATTGATCGATCAAAGATTTAGAGGGCCAATGTGCCACTCATATACTTCTATATCCTTGAGTGGTATTAGCCAGATTAAGCCCTTGAGCCAGCCAATTTTAGAGTCACCTGTTGATCTTCAACATGCATATACACAAAGCTGTCCGAGAAGACCACTTCGTTGAGAGTTCGAGTATATAAAGTGGTATAATCGTCACACTTGCTTGTGGATTGATCCTCCTGCGGGATTATCAGGATATGCAGTATATAAATACTTATATTGTTTTTTCCTTCATACTTTGATTTATGTACTTTTCTTTTTTAACATTTTGTGTAGGCCAACATAGTTGACAGCATCTGACAAATGGTGTGTAGGCGAGGCAATACAGAGTTAGAGGAAAGAATGGATAAGGCATGCATTGAATTGTTGAAAGCCCTCAGAGAAAGCACAAAAACATTAATAGTTGACCAGCAAATGGCTCCTTTAGCTCATGCTTTCACTATTTCACCTATGTTAGAAAGAAGATTCGAAAGAGGGACTCGAGGGATCATGACAGCTAGAAATCCAATATAACCTATGTATGAAGACTACATAAGTCAAGAGTATCATTAACCATGTGCCTTTAGTTTTACATAGTGTGCCTTTGGTGGTGACACAGGTGTTGGGCCATCTGGTGTTGGCCTATCACCTATGGATGCATGTTTCACTATATCCAATCCATTTACATTTGCATTTTGCCACGATGTTAGTCTGTCCACATATGCATTTAGGCATGGTGCTGGTTCGTCAACATATTCTCCAATCCCACTGCCAATGGTATTTGGAAGTGTTGATCCCTCTTTCCAAACGCCGCTACCATAATATATGCAGCAAGGCATTAGATCCCCAATGATAAACAATTATGCTAATGATCTTGATGTTTTAGTATATGATTACTATGTCATGAATTCTCCTGTATACATGACACTAAATCAACCAATCCCTCCGTCTTGATCACCTATGGATTTGAATGATTCATCACCATCAACGAAAGATGGATTGTAAGAGAATTAGATGGATGTGAAACTAGGGTTACGTGAGCATGGTCGTCCTCATTGAGATATTGGGTTGATCTGGTGTAAAATTAGTAGTCATTTGTTGTAGCTATTAATTGATTTTTTTTGTACTTATGAATTGATATATTTAATTTTATATGTCTATTATTTAGAGTTTTTTACACTTATGAATTGATATTTTTTGTATCTCTATTTGTAATTTTATAGTAACTTAGTCATTTTAATTTTATATATGTTCTAAAAATAATATTGTATAAGATACTACATAATTAAAAAAGCTAAGCCTAGAGAAAGACTAAGTCTAATCCTTAGCCTAAGCCTTATAATATATACAATGTAACATCCAATGTATAGGTTTGCATGCATGGCTGCAGTCAGAGAAAGACTAAGCCTAACAGGAGAACAAAAAGCCTTGGAATAAATATGCAATGGCCCTTGGGTTTGGGAAAGCCTGACTTGCTACCAGCAATGAGTCCCTCATGTGGCCCACCAATTAAGGTTGACGGGGTCAATCTTGATTGACCTTCCTAAAGCTGAGGGCCTTTTGGATAGGGTCAGTCAAGCTCCTGTGGATATGATGTGACCCATCACACAGTCCTTGGCTTTCCCAAAGCCGAAGGCCTTGTAGGACTCACTGCTGCCGGCAACGAGTCTCAAGTAAGGGGGCAGCAACTAGTCTCAAGTGAGGGATCATGTCCCATCTTTTTCCATGTAGAAAATCACATGGGCCAAGACTAACTTTCACATGTCTGCGTTAGGTCATGTGTAATTTTTGATTCATTTTTTTTTTCTTTTGCAAAAATGAGTTTTATCTTTTTCTGCTCCAAAAGTACATTGATGGGTTATGTCTACAGTATTGTTGCATGGGTCAATCAAGATTGACCAGCCTAATGGCTCTCGGCTTTGGGGAAGACGAGGACCATTTGCCTAATTGAACCGCATGAGAGAGATATTCAGATTAGGATGCATGCATGCCTGTTGGTTTTGTTCTCACTATACTTTATTTGCTTGCATGTTTTTCATGCTAATTGTGACTTCTTATTTTGAAAAATTTTCATCTAAAATTTAATTAAATTATATTTTTTACCTTCCCATTTATAAAAAAATATATATTTGTATTCCCTCACTATGCTTTCTGTATCTCATTTTATTTTTAATATAATACTAAATATAAATAAATTTATACTAAATTTATAAATATATTCAAATAATTTTATTATTTTTGAATAAATATATACTGTGTAAAATTAATCTTATTTTAACTTCATATATATATATAATATTCATTACCACTAATTGTGTAAAACTTGACAATTTTATACCTAAATGCAATTTTTATATTTTTTATTATGTTTTTAATCTGAAAACGATATATATATATATGTTTAAATTTGTTAATTCATTATTTTATATGATTAATTGATTCTTTTAAAAAATATTTCATTTTTATTTGAAAATTTATAATAAAAATATAAAAATTGTACTAACATTTAATATATTTAATATTTCTGAATATTTTATTAATACAATAATTGGATTAAAAGAAATAATTATGTTGATCATTCATATCAAATTATAAGTATTTAATCTTAATTTTTCTTATATATATATATTGAAATTTATATTATATATGCGTTAATTTTTGTATATGGTATATATTGATAGAGTCAATAATTTTGATTTAATGTGAAGGTTTGCGAGAATGATATATATTAGTTATAAGAACTTTTTTGGCAAAATTTTTTATTACACTATATTAACAATTCTGTTTCTCAAAGAATATTTTTTTGTCTTGAGTTTTTTTTTATACCAAGTTTTTGTCTTGTGTTTAGTCCTAAAGTAAAAGTTTATTAATGGCGCGGGAGGAATCAGATTCATATTATAAAAAATTATACGAAGCATAAAGTAAGAAAAAATTATGCAAAGAAACACAAATCTATAAATGTCCAAGTGTTGTGAGTCACAAAATTACAAAAATATCATAAGATTAAAAAATATATACAAAAAAACATATTTCAACATTTATTAGTCCAGTGATTTTGTCCCTGGCCAATCCATCGATGATAGTTTGGACAACTCCTCCGAATATAGCTTGCCACCATGCAAAGCCTACATCTAAAGGTTGATGGATCCCTCCAATTCATCTCAATTTGAAATTGCGTTACACAAAGCCATCCACTTTTTCTTATCATGGATTGATAAATATTAAATATTAATTATAGTGTTAGCTGGCCCAAATGATTTAGATTTTAAGGTAAGTCGTTTTTGTTATTTTCATTAATTATGTAATTTTCAGTGTAGTTTGTAATAATTTCAAAGTTGAGGACTTTTTATTTTGACATAATATTATGACAATGAGTCATATTCGTTTAAAATAGGCTTGAACTTAGACCAACATTTATATGGACAGTCTATTGGGCTTATAGTTAAACCTAATTGACAGGCCAGGCCCCGTGAGAAAATCCATTTCTTTCTTTTTCTGTTCAATTTTTCAAGAGTCAATGATTTCAACTTATTACAATTGAAAATTATATAAATCTTATTTATTGAAAACTTGATTACTTGTCAATAATAAATAAATATAAAAAGTATCTTTTTGAAAAAAAATTGTGGTCAATTTTTTGAGTAAATTACATTTCACTCTTATGAGAAATGTCAAAATTATATATATATTTTAAAATATTTAAAATATTATAATTTTATCTATTTTAACCAAAATATCTTTAATATTAATATTTTTAAATTTATAATTAATTAAAACATATATTTTAAACATTATTAATACATTTTATTTTATTTTGAGCTACAAATAATAAGATATAATTTATTTTAAATTTTAAAAATAATTTTTTAATTAGTTAAGTACATACTTAATTATATATTATAAATTTTTTCTCTCTTACAAAAAAGAGAATATAAGTTTTCAAAATAAAAAAGATGAGATTGTAATTTTAACATCTCTTAGAGAATAAAAGTATAATTTACTCAACTTTGTTTTTGGAAAAAAAAAATTTTTTCCCTTAAAATTTGTTGGGTCATTTGTTCTCGTTAATTCTTTTTTATCAATTTAATTCTAAGAATTTATTTTTCATCTCAAAATTGCTTCCTAAATGTGTTTAATTACAGAAGTTTTTAATGTTATTTTAATTATTAATGCTATTAAATTATTAATTGACTTTTCAAATTTTGTCCTTAATTATTTTTATCAATTAATGCCATATAATGTCAAATGAGCATCTCAAAATTTTGTCTTTTTATTTAACACTCCTAACTAGATTAGTTGGTATAAATAATAAATATATGTATTCACATATGTACATGTCTACTGATTTCGTTAAGCCATTAAATGTCATTAGCATTTAAGAAGATATTAAAAATGTTACAAACGTTAAAATAGAAATAAATAAATAAATATTAATATTTAAGAAAAAATTAGAAGTGATCTCATTGATAAATATCCCAAGCACTTGAAATTTCCTAGCCACAACAACTTTCCACTGAAACAAACAATATATCACTCACCGTTGCAACTTCCTTGAACTTACAAGATTTTGAATATTAAATCATTTGGTTTTTAAATATCTTTATCTTTTTTTATTTGTTAAAAATTAATTCTATACTAATTATTCTGTCTAAGTTATGAAACGCAACAGGAGACCGTAGAAGATAATTTTATTATTTCTGGCTATATTTAATTTCGTCATAGTGTAAAAAATCTTAATAAATTGAAAAAATGATTGAAAATTGAAAAAAAAAAATCCCAAACCATACAACGTTATAATAAGAAAGATTAAAATACTATATCATTTATTTTTTGTCACCCCTAAACGTGGACAATAGAACTAATAATTTTTCAAAGATTATGGAGGGGAGAGAAAAATTTTTAGACACTAAATTATTAATATAATAAATGTAGATTCTTCCAAACTGAATATATGTGTGTGTGTGTGTGTGTGTGTAAGGTAGATAGTATGAACTATGAAGCACTTATATTTCATATAAGTGAAGCTATGTGGCATTAAGCAGTGAAGAGAGAGAGACTATGGCTAGAGATTTGGGCGGTGGTGAAAACGAAGATGGAATGAGTGTTATAAATGCGTTTGCTTCTGGAAGCTTATTACCGCTATTCATCATTTTTCTGTCCATCTCTCTGATATCAATGGTCATATTTTCTTGTGGCGATGACATCTCTAACAAGCCTCAGAGAAGAAGAAGAAGAAGGGACGGGGAAGAAGGTCGTGCTAGTGCTGGTGCTTGTGGTGGTGCTTGTCGAAGTGGTGCATGCGGTGGCGGCGGCGGATGTGGCGGTGGTGGCGGTGGCGGTGGCGGAGGCTGATCTGGCATGCGCGCGGAGGCTGCAGAGGCGGAGGATGTTAAAGAGAATTGCTATGTATTTTGCTTTGCTATGCAAATAGTATATTGTCGTTACCTAAATGTTATGTCTTCGTTTATCTTCTTTTTTTTTTTTTTTTGGGAAAAAAGTCAAAAACCGTGAAGCTTTATTTATGAAAAATTCCATCACAAGTACATGAGGTGAGATAAACACGGGGGACCCATGATAGAGACACAGTCCTGAAATTATGGGAAGCGATAGATGGCATTGAGATTGTTCATCCAGTGGCCAAGTTAATGCACGCAGATCATCTGATCCACTCATTTCCCATTGGCTCCAAAATCACGTATCCAAAAGACTCAGTTCCTTCCAGTTTGATGTACTCGTACTGCTTCGCGTTATGTGATTATGTGTTTAAAAAATGATAATATATTATTGTAGTGTTTTGATGTAGGTCAACTTTAAATTATACATTCTTCTTTAAAATTTGAAAATTATATTCTCTTTTATTTTATTTTAAAAAATTGTAATTATTTATTTTAAAAATAAAAAATTATAATTTTATCTATTTTAATCAAATTACCTTTATATTTATTATTTATATAATTAAATATATTTAAATAATATAAAAATAATGTTTTAACTTAATATAAAACAAATTTATTTTTTAACTCAAAATAAATAATAATAAAATATCATAATTTTTAAAAATACATTTTAATTATAATAAATTATAATATTTTTAAAAAATTAATAATGACATTAATGATATTTTAGTTAAAATAAATAAAATTATAAATTTTTTAATTTTTTAAAAGAGAAAAATGTAAATTTTTAAAATAAAAAATATAAAACAGAGTATAATTTAGAGTTTAGGAAGGCAAGGAATGATGTTAATTAGTAAAATATATATATAGTGGCGCATACTTGATCAATCAAATATATTCATCGTCTCCTATCTTCTGTTGTGGTAGGTTTTATTACCAAGGAACGGCAAAATCACCAGAAATCGTTATAAATAAAATATACTCAGAATTGGCACAACCTAGGAAGATCACTTGTATCAGATTCAAGTGGCTGAATATATATATATATATATATATGTAGGTGATGTTGGAGTCGATTTGAAGAGACGAGAAGAAGGTGGGTTGATATCCAGAGTACTTTGAAAATTATTGTAAATTTATTGAGAAATTTGATTAAAAAATTTAAAAATGACAAATATATGTTGATTGATACTGATCAGACACAGAAGTTAGTTGATCCACGTGTCCATTACACTATGGACATGAACCCCCTGGTTCCCTGTTAAGTGATTGTCGCGCGTCACCAATGTCCCCCGTTGGATGGATGGTGTTATTATGCAATCCCAACAGTTGGTGGCTCGTGAATGGATGACTCATATATTCTAGCAATTATCATCTTCAAACATTATATTATATTATGTCATTATACATGTCAAATTTTTTATTTTTAAAATATAATATAAAAAATTATTATTATATTTCAAAATAATGAAAATAGTAAAAATGTTGGTAAAATAAATAAATCAAATGGCTGTGTCTTTTTTGTCTGTGCACCTCAATAATTGAGCTATAGTCAAAAATTCAAGAATGAAGTAAAAGTTAACTGGACCCCAAGTAAAGATTGTAGGCCACATATTGTGATTGTAAAAGTAAAATTATCTTCATTAATAGCTATTGTGGGCTAATATAGATATTTAAAATTTTCTTAATGTTTCAGTCTTTATTTAATAATATTCTATCGTATTTATGAAGTTTATATAAAGACATAGTTTGTAATTATTTTAGTATTAATCAGAAAATGAAACTCTAGTGATAAAATAATTCTCTCTTTTTCGTTGGTCTTTTGCTATACTCTATCTGTAAGAGTGTGAGAAAAATACTGGTGTTATAATGCCCAATTAATAACAAAAAATTATTTAACTTTTTTTTATATAATAATTATTTAATTATTATTTGTATTCTTCTTCTCTTACATTATATATTTTATTTTATATTTTATATTATATAATATATAATTTTAAAAATAAAAATGTAATTATAATATAGAAAATACATTTTTGTGAAATAATGAATATAGTAAAAATTTTGGTAAAATAAATAAATCAAATGGCTGTGTCTTTTTTGTGTGTGCACCTCCTTGAGCTATAGTCAAAAACTTCACAATGAAGTAAAAATTAATTAGACCCCAACTAAAAATTGTACGTGACTTGTTGTGATTGTAAAAGTAAAATTATCTTCATAGTTAGGATTTCCTTAATGTTTATGTCTTTGCTTAATAGTATTTTGTTGTATCTATGAAGCCTATATAAAGGTATAACGAGTGTGAGAAAAATATTAGTATTATAATGTCTAATTGATAACAAAAAACTATTTAAATTTTTTATTTTATATAATTATTATTTTTATTTTTTTCACTCACATTATATATTTTATTTTATATTTTATATTATATAATATATAATTTTAAAAATAAAAAACATAATTATAATATAGAAAATACGTTTTGTGAAATAATGAAAATAGTAAAAATGTTGGTAAAATAAATAAATCAAATGGCTGTGTCTTTTTTCTGTGTGCACCTTGTTGAGGTATAGTAAAAAACTTAACAATGAAGTAAAAATTAATTGGACCCTAATAAAAATTGTAGGTGACATGTTGTAATTGTAAAAATAAAATTATCTTCATTTATAGCTATTGTGGGCTAGTATAGATAGTTAGGATTTTCTTAATATTTAAGTCTCTGTTTAATAATATTTTATTGTATCCATAAAACTTATATAAAAGTATAGTTTGTAGTTGTTTTAGTATCAATTAGAGAATGAAACTCTAGTAATAAAATAATTCTTTCTCCCTCGTTAGTATTTCACTGTACCTTGTGTGTGAGAGTGTGAGAAAAATATTAGTGTTATAATGTCCAATCGATAACAAAAAATTATTTAACTTTTTTCTTGTATATAATTATTATTTTTAATTTTTTCTTCTCACATTATATATTTTATTTTATATTTTATATTATATCATATATAATTTTAAAAATAAAAAACGTAATTATAATATAGATTATATTATAGTATAGTGTAGTATAGTATAGTATAGTATACAATATGAGGAAGTTTTAAGGCTTGGACGGATCCCATTTATTGGATTTGGACCCAATGGTGACTTGTATTCTTCAATTCCACAAACAAAACGTTTTCAAGAGACCCACTTAGAAATGGTTCTTTGATAAACACTTATTTGATGCTCCCAAATCAATCACCTCAAAGTTTATGTTCCAGGAATCCTAGTGAATTTGGCATTGGACGTTAATGTTTTTCTTTTATGATTTTAGGAAATCTCATCGGAAAAGAAAGCTATGTAAAGGCTTACAAGAGAGAGAGAGAAACTGAATAACTTCATTCAAAAGGAAGAATTCAATACATCATATCTATCCAACTCAAAGCATATACGATTAGAATATGGTGAGGATATACATATACTGATGAAAAAAAGGCTCACAAAATTTTCTTATAGAGAAAAGTATTAATTATCATTAAATGGATATAACTGAAACTAAGTGGCTTAATGAAAGGGACCTGGATTGGGCGTTGCCATTCCACTTGGAAATTTCACAACTTCTTTCAAGAATTTGGATTTGACCAAATTTAATATCTCCAACGTCCAACAGTTTTATAAAATTTGTGTATAATTAGAAAAATATTATTTATTATAAAATTTTAAGGATAATCATCTAAATTTTAAAATGATATAAAAAATTCAGACTCTCTGCAAGACTGTTTCTGTAAGTGCCATCACCATCCAAAGTTCTTTGAAATTTCACTATTCCCGTTCTAATACTCTATGATTTATTTATTGATGACTAATCAAGTTGTCAATTGCGTTTTCTTTTTAAATTCTGTTTTTGGAATTATTTTCCAGTTAATTTTTCCACAAGAAATAATTCTGTTAAGCGAAAGGGAGTCACATAAAGTTTCGTTTTTAAAAAATTTGGCTAAATTAGTCTTTCTTTTTAATAAACATATGCAAAGTATACATAAATCTTTTTTCGAAAAGTAAAAGATGACCAATATATTTTTCAAGAGAATTATTGTGTTGAAAATTATAAATTTAATTTTTTTTAAGAATTTAAAAGATGACTATTTTGTGTTGATCAACCGTATATTTATTGTGTTCGGATTTGCTGTCATTATTTTTTTTGCTATTACTTTTAGCGGCGATTTTTTGCGTTGCTAAATATTATTGCAACGAAAATTATTGCTGCTATAATAAATTATTTAACCAAAAATTATAACAGCAATAATTTTCGTTGCAATAATAAAATACTTTAATAACATAAAAAATCGCTACTAAAAGTAATGACAAGATAACAACAAAAGTAATGACAGCAGATCTAAAGGCATATTTAATACTTGTTGTATCATATAAGTAATAATTAATTAAGTTATATTAATCAAAATAACTAAAATTATAATTAATATAGAATTTTTACTTTAAAAATTAGATATAGTTTTTTAAATAAAAGAAAAAGACACCTAGTTCAAACATGCCTTAAAGGAGAGAATAGTACTTTAACCTCAAATTTGAATACCGCGGTTTGTACGGTAGCCCAACTAAAAAGAAGATAAAAATAAGCACCTGGAATTGTTTAGATACATTTAAAAAATAATTTTTTTTCTACTTACCGTATTCAAGATGTAAAAGTAGTTCAAACTGGTATCTGAAAATATGAAGAGAGGCAAAAATAAAAATTTTAATTTGATAAAAATATCTTAAAATAGGTTTGAATTAAAAGAATGAATAAGAAGGAAAGACTAAAAATATTTATTTGAATACAAATAAAAAAATATCTAAAATAAAATATTACTTTCCCCTTTCCTTTCTACTTTCTATGATTGAAAAGTCCTTAATTCAAATTATAACTTTTCATATTTTAAAGTGCCGGCCGGTTCCCCAGGGAAAAAAAAAAAAAAAAACTTACTTTAGAGTTATGATTAGCGAAACTTCAAACCTTAATATGATTACATGGCTTTTAAGAAGGAAAGACTAAAAATATTTA
This sequence comes from Senna siamea, assembly GCA_031216115.1. Taxonomy (NCBI): domain Eukaryota; kingdom Viridiplantae; phylum Streptophyta; class Magnoliopsida; order Fabales; family Fabaceae; genus Senna; species Senna siamea. Next base: position 22,128,801 of record CM062356.1, read on the forward strand.
TTTGAATACAAATAAAAAAATATCTAAAATAAAATATTACTTTCCCCTTTCCTTTCTACTTTCTATGATTGAAAAGTCCTTAATTCAAATTATAACTTTTCATATTTTAAAGTGCCGGCCGGTTCCCCAGGGAAAAAAAAAAAAAACTTACTTTAGAGTTATGATTAGCGAAACTTCAAACCTTAATATGATTACATGGCTTTTAAGAAGGAAAGACTAAAAATATTTATTTGAATACAAATAAAAAAATCTAAAATAAAATATTACTTTCCCCTTTCCTTTCTACTTTCTATGATTGAAAAGTCCTTAATTCAAATTATAACTTTTCATATTTTAAAGTGCCGGCCGGTTCCCCAGGGAAAAAAAAAAAAAAAACTTACTTTAGAGTTATGATTAGCGAAACTTCAAACCTTAATATGATTACATGGCTTTTAAGAAGGAAAGACTAAAAATATTTATTTGAATACAAATAAAAAAACATCTAAAATAAAATATTACTTTCCCCTTTCCTTTCTACTTTCTATGATTGAAAAGTCCTTAATTCAAATTATAACTTTTCATATTTTAAAGTGCCGGCCGGTTCCCCAGGGAAAAAAAAAAAAAAAACTTACTTTAGAGTTATGATTAGCGAAACTTCAAACCTTAATATGATTACATGGCTAATATATATATATAAGAAGGTAGGTGGGCTCTTAAATAGCATTATTGTAGCGATGGGTAGAGATTTGGCTGGGGGTGAGCATGAATATGAAATGAGTTTTACAAATATTGGGTCTGCTTCTGGAGCCTTATTGCTGTTTCTCATGGTTCTCGTGTCCATCTCTCTTATATCTATGGTCATATTTTCATGTGGCGATAATACCCCCAACACCCGTAAAAGACCATCGGGAACACCAGGTGGCGGAGCGGCATGTGGCGGTGGAGGAGGAGGGTGTGGCGGAGGGGGTTGAGCATGTTAAATAAATGTATAGATATCGAGCACACCTGGGATATGTAAAATAGAATAATGACTTGCAGCGATCTATAGCCAAGTCAGCTACGTGCATATGTAATAACTTTTACAATCAATTCATGTTTGAGTATTTTATCTTTGTTATATATTACCTTTTTTTATTAATTTTTTTTTTGCTTGAAATATATACACACACACACACAGACGTTTGTTGTATATACTGGCTTAATAGTTTTGTGTCTTCATTCATGCATCTTTTCCTTTTTTAATTTTGATAAACCGTACGTGTTTCTCTTCTTTAATTTCTGTTGTTTTGTGTAGTGTCTTACAAGGCATTTGGAGGTTCAAGATTGGGTATATATCTTGCTAGACGTTGGCGTGCATGTATATTTCTGATCAAGTTTATATGGATTAAGGCTCTTTAACGTTTGAATAAAGATATAAATTAATTCCGATTTGATGATATATCAACTTAAAGGGTTCCAATCAAAATCTAGTATAGCATGTATCATGTACTAATTAATTTTTTGTTACATTAATTATGGCTAGAGAAGAGATTCTAAATTTAATAAATATTTGGATGGCATTTACCATTTAGGTAATAAGTGTATTTTAATTTCTCTAGTGGCCCAGCAGAGTGCTTTTGTTGTTGGTACTCTTTTCAATCTTTATGCATTTCACCATTCCACCAAAAATTTCCTTTGCCCCTACCGTACTCTAATTTGATAGTTTTCACTAATTGTCTAGGGTTAAGCCATAGGATTTGATAATGAACTTAAAATGCCACCTATAGTCGATTTATGCATAATCATTCTAGATAAAGCTTACATCCTCTATCTTACAGTAACTATTGGCACAGAGTTAACTAATGTTGATTCCTTAGATACCATCATTACTTCTTCTTTAGGAAAAGAAGTTAACGACCTGTAGGCCTTCTACCTCCAAGTAGCATTGCTCTGTCAGGCTTTTGCCCATTGTAGAAAAATCTCTATTGTTGCCTACCACAGGAGTCTGGGTCATTTCCCAGTCTTAATGTGGCTGATCATCCTTTTTGAACTAGCTACTAATAATTGTTTTAGTAAGCTATTGCCTCACCAACTAGCTAATCAAATGCGAGCCCTTCTTTAGGCAGATTCCTCCTTTTGTTTCTTAGCCTATAAGGGATTAACAGTCATTTTTAGCTGTTGTTCGCCTCCCAAGGACAGGTTCTTTTGTGTTACTCACCAGTTTGCCACTGGAAACAACACTTCTCATTTGACTTGCATCTGTTAAGCATGTCACCACCATTCATCCTGAGCTAGGATCAAACTCTTTATGAGATTCATAGTTGTATTACTTATAACTTCTTTGTTTGTTGACAAAGCTGACTCAAAATTCTTTTTTATTCCAGGGCATAACTTGTATCCATGTGCTTCATATTTGCCTGGAGTTCGCTCCCATAAATATAACCCTCCCTATCCCCTCACGACAATCCCACGAGCCTCTTATCGATCCTCAATTCTTATTCGATCATGACAAGGGATAAGCAAAGAAACTTACATTAGGTTTAGAGATAATTAAATTCAAATTGATAACTTTCATCACGTCAAGATGACATTTTATTTATGTGAGAGATGAAAAGAATTTTTTTTAATCATTAGATTAAATTAAATGATTGAAATTAAATATTATTTTAAATATATTACGCAAAAGTTATGTAAAATTTAAAATAATATTAATATTAATCATTTAATTTAATCTGATAATTAAAAAAAACTCATCTCGTCTAATATAAGTAGAGTATTCTCACGTCTGTGATTGTGTGTATTAAAATGTGTGAAAAATTGAAGTTTTTTCCGTAAACAACGATCTTGCATATCTATGTCCACCTAATATATGAGAATCTGTTCACATATATTGTATCCAAATATTTTATAAAAGGTTTTTCAATATTTATATATTGTTATTCAAAATGAACATGTTTAGTATATATACAAGTTATAAAAGTCAGAGAAGAAATATAATTGATCTGAAATTCAGAGGTCCAGAAATATTTATAGTTCAAAGGAGGATAAGGATGAGAAGAATCAGGATAAGGATGAGAAGACTAAGATATTTTAAACGCGGTTCCCGAGTCTATGCGATTGTGAAGTCCCAATGACAGGACATAAAACCATTGTCTCCTAATTGCACATCTCATCCATAATTCTATATTACTATTAAAGATTAACGAAAAGCCACAATTAAAGGTAATTAATCAATATAATAAATGATGGTTTTATGTCCTTAAAAATAACTAATTCCTCAATTTGATTTTTTAAATTTAAAGTGTAACTATATATCTCTATTTAATCTCTCAATCCTTTTCAATTACATTTTTAATTATTCTTTTAAAAGAATAAATTGAGAAGTTAGATCCATAATTTTAATAGATATATAAAAGACAAAAATGATTGAGAAATTAAACAATTTTTGAGGAATTGAAAGAGTTACATTTGGAATGACCAAAATGAAAAATGCTGATCTATAATTAAGAACAAAACTATTAATTTACTCTAAATAAATGAATTTCACTTATTGAATTTCCTACACATTATGGGTATATATGAAGTTATAAACATAATATCAAAGCCAAATGATCAGTGAGATTACCTTTGAATTATCTGAATTGGATGGAAGTAAATGTTGTCCATATATATGCATAATGCATGCATGCATGTATAAGGCTAGTACTTAAACGATCTCACTCCTATGCTCTCTTAGACATGGTCAGATCCTAAGTACAAACCCCAAATGAGGCCAACCTTGATGTTGATGCAGTACAATTTTGTAAACACAAGCTCTCAAGTCTCAAGTTCAACATGGGAACAACGAAAGAGAAAGCATGGTATTAACTTCTTCTTGCTCATGATCACTTTCTGGACTTGATGATGAGTTCATCTCTTTAACGCTTCCAAAATCTTGGCTTAAGCTTAGCTCTAACAAACTTGCACTTGATGACCCTTTCTTCTCCTTCAACCTCTCTGAATATAATTGGGCTTTATAATTAACCTCACCTGCTCGCAACAACTGATGATGATGATGATCCTCATGATTTGTAAATCGGAGCATTCCATCTTTCATATGATCATGAACCTACATTGATTTAATTACGTACAAAATGAGTTCAATTCATAATACACTTGCCAACAATTTGTAGCTTTTGTCGATCAACTCCAACCCATAAATAATAATCTAACAAGGAATCCTATATATGTATTTCACCTAATTAAAATATTTTGCAAATTATATGAACTTCTCGCTCTATAGATCATCTTAATGACTCAAAGCAAGAAATTTCACTCCTATATTGATGCTTACACTATAATGTTTTCATCCCATTTTAAATTTTCATCACTCTACTTTCTAGTGTTATACTTTCATTTGTACCAAGAAGCACCCCAATTGGAGTTTGTATTTAGTATATGGAGATTTTTAATCTAGCATGCATGTATAGAAATATATATATATATATATATATATATATATATATATATTTGAGAATAAATTACCAAACTTCATTTTGTGCATAACTAATAGTACTAGCTAGTGAAATTAAAATTCTTCATAAACTCAATTAAGAAAAACCTTACACCTAACGTAGAAATTTTATGAAAAAAATTTAAGTAAAGTATTTATATTTTTGTCATAAGATTCTTCAATCAAGAACTAATTCATGTATGATTTATACAATTTATTTTTGTTATGATTAATTTTTTTTATATATTTTATTTTAATTGAAAAACTTTGATAATAAAGATATAATGAAGTGAATATAAGTCTATTTCAAATTTTATTATCACAAGTGATTTTCCATAAAACCTAGCTAAAGACATCCCCTTACCAAAAACATATACCCTTTAGGAGAGTCATTAATTACCTTAGCATCAAACTGCGCATGGCTTGATGAGAAGATTTGAGCACAAGAAGTACGTTGACACTGATCATGGGTAGAGCTAGCTTTGGTTCTCCATAGTGAATTAGGTTCTGCAATATTATTATACTTGTCATCCCATGAAATGCTTGCTCCTTGTGATCCTAGTCCAACCTTTTCACGAGGAGGCCATTTCTTGTCTTCAAGAAATTGGCTACATCTAAGAGGCCCACTTCTTGTTATTGCAGCCCTTACATCAAATAGGTGTGAGCCCTCCATACTGTTGCTCCACTCTGAACTTGATCTTGTCAAGTGGCTATTCGCTATCCCATTTGGATGAAACCTAAAGAGAGAAATAAAATTATTTAATTTGGATAGTTATGAGTGTTTGTTTTCGAATTTATATTATATAGGGAAAAATTTTTCAAATACCTAACCATGCAGTAGTTATGAGTTGAAAAATAATATCAACCTTTTATGTTGTAATTTAAAAATTACAACAAAATTTTATGCTTTCAAGTTTCAACTATATATGGGTCTTAAGTTTTTCTCAAACCTTGAAAAGCTTTGAGCTTTGAAGTCATTATAAGGATGTTTCATTAGCACAGATGATGATAGTGGTAGATAGTTTCTGTTATCAATCCCAAACTGTCCTTGGGCTTTACTATATCTTTCGTACATCTCCACAATGTGATCTCTTCCTTGCATTCCTCTACAGTGAGATAAAACTGAAATATAAAAATTTATGAAAAATTACGTTAGTTTTGGAAGCTTGATATATATATATATATATATATATATATATAGGCGTGTATGGTTAATGCTAATTATGGTAACATCAATCAATGTACAAAATTTTTACCTTGGCCAGACTCATCAAGTTTTTTACTTCGATACATCTGGAATAATTTAATTAGAAAACAAAACGCATTAGCTAGAATTTGTAAAACATCATTGAAAAGAGCAATTTTATGAAAAAGAATATATGTGATGTACCTGCAAATGACTCTTTACATGTGCAATACTAAGTCCTCTCACATTCATCAGCTGAAGAACCAACTTGGGTGTTGCTCCTGCGCAAATTAATGCCCATATATATATATATATATATATATAAACAAGAAGAAATGAAAAATCAAATTTTTAATTAATTATAACTATTCCGTGTAATTGTAATTAATCAGCAAGCTCTTTCAAATTTCAATACGACACTTACTTTCCTGACCACCAAGCCTCTCAACAGCAAGCACAAAAGCAAGATGGAGATCAGGAGTCCAACGAAGCCTTGGCATTTTGGACCTCACATATTGCCTAACACTTGTGCTTCGTTCTTTTCCTGCTTGATGATCTGTGCTTGAGTTGTTGCTGCTACTTAAATTGCCTTCTTCTCGAGATGATCTCTCATTAACAGTACTGTTCTCATCATCATCATCACCACCATCGTCATCCACACAAGCTTCTTCGTTCAAGTCTAAGAATGAACGTTTCCGAGGACTTACACACGAGGCTTTGGCTTCAAAATCAGTGCCTTCACTCTTGTCCTCATCAGATATGTATATGCTCTCACCCATTTTCAACTATATATGCTTCGCCTACACCTTCTTGAGCTAATTAATGATGTCTGATGTTTTCCTGTTAGAGATATGGTTGGTTTAATGAAGGTCAGAAAACATAAATACATAAATAAAAGTTTGTCTCTAATTAATGTTGTAATTAATTACGATGTATACTTGGAGAGAGCAAAGAATTTGTGTTCCATATGGGCAAAAATCAATGCAATTTAATGAGTTGTGTAATGATTTGAAAAGCACGATGATATTTTAAATGAGCTTAATTTCTTATTACATTTGTACCACAAGTACTTCTTCCTAGGTCTTGGAAATTTCATACTCAACTAATTAACCTAGAAGAAAGTTGAAAAATGTATTATGTAGAAGAAGAGTGCATCACGCCATCACCTACAAGATTTCTGTCCATTTGTGAAAATGATGAAGCTTAATTAATTAATTAATTTTTTCTTTCTGTGAATATTAGTGTTTGTGTGTCTGGGATTTCTCTTTTAATTTAGTTATAGGAACTTTCTCAGGGAAGGAGAGAGACTGTGTACGTTGAAAATTGGATATAATTAACATGATGGACTAAGGAGAAAAAAGCATATCATACTTGAATAAGAGAAGTTAATTAAATTAACCAGGGAAAACAAATCAAAAAACCAAATAGAAATTAATTGCTATATTCCTGAAGAATCGGTATTTGAGATTTGAGTGTTGAGACGATATATATATATATATATATATATGTTCATAAAGAATGATAACATTATAAACGATGATCTAACGGCACATATATTGATGGGTAAATTCAAGTGTAAGAGACTAAGAGAGAGAAAGAGAAAAAAGGAAGTAGTTGTGTGAGCAAACCATTGTTGACGATGAAGCTTATTAATTATGAGCCTTGACTCTTCTCCAAGATCACTGCTAGCTTGCGGTATGATCAGAGCACAGAGATGATTCAATTCAATCCAACACAAAAGCAATTGATTCCAAGTTCCAATTAAGATCTAAACCAATATATATATAAGCTGTTTGGAGAGCCAAGAAATTAAATATCAGGTTTGAATTGAAGCAGCAGCTGATTGGAAGCAGAAGAGGATGATCCAAACATAAATACCAAGCTGCATACGAAGCACTGGTGGCTGAATCCTTTTGTCTTCTTCGTTGATTCACATGAAGCCAATCACTATTGATGGAAACCCTACATGCACAGAAAGAGATGGACAGAGAGAGAGAAAGGGAAAGATTGATTTACTGTGAGGTAAGGTTCCTTTCTGTACAGAGAAGTAGTTCTGGGTGCATTATTATTAGCAAGTGGACTTTTGGTTGGAATGTATGCCCAATTAAGCTTCAAATTGATTCCCCATTATAAGTCATCGCACATCAAATATTCTCCCACTTTAGTAGTATATACAAAATAATATAAAACATTGCATGTAGAAGACGACGGTCGGACAAACAATAATATTCTTTTCTAATTTTCTAAAAATATATATATTATTAACATTTTTCTTCTTAGGTCATTAATTGAAGCATTAGCTAGTCTGAGCGTAATCTCCACTCTTGATCTTATATATTTGGATATTTCAATAACAGTATATGAGATCAAATTTAAAGACGCATATGACCTCTATTTTGGACTCTTGAAAATCATGTGACTTCTCGATCCTTTCCCTCTTTCCAATATTTCTTTGACAGGTTGTCCATTCCCCTTTCTCTCTCTTTCTCTCTTTCTGAGTTCCTTCTTTTGCCTACCTCTCCGTGATAATCTTTATTATAGTTGACCTCTGTTTCTGACACTCCCTCTCATTTGTTTTCATTGTTAACTTAAAACTTATACTTGAGCTACCCCTACTTAATTAGTTGTAGCCATATATAGATGATGACTCCAAATATTGATACTTTTCTTTCTTTGGGTAGCCATGTATAATATTATATATATATATATATAATAAATGGCTATGACCATCTATATATATAATAACTTTTAAGTTTTAGTACTCCACAAAACACTCACCCAACTTTCTTGTTTTTACTCTGGCTATATAGATGCACCTCTCACAGAAAACTATGATTGTTTTATAACCTTCCACTCATTTTGTTTTGATTCTCGTTCTTATATGTCATACATATATAAATTTTGAGTTTTCCTTTAATTCAAAGTAATTTAAGTAAAAACATCAATTAAAGCCATCCAAAGAAACCTATATCTGAAGTATAATTATAATCTAAGCATTCAGCATTCATGTAAATATGTAATGCAGTATAGGATTATTCAATATGCCAAGAGAATGCCAAAGGACATTAATTCTTCATCTTATTTGTTGGCGTAAGACTAAGACATCTGGGGCCAATTAAAGTTTTCACCTTGAAAACAAACAAGTTTAAACCTCCACTACAGAATTTGTCTTCTTTTGGTAACCTTCTTTTTCTTTTCCTTTTACTAGGCAAAAGAATATTGTTTATATACATGTATGTGTCTGTAAACCCGCGTTCCTAATAAACCCTAAAAAGTATATATATTTAATAAGCTTCAAATCCCCAAGAGTTTATTAATTCCACACACACAATTATCTATACTAAATAACCTCGAAAAATTCATGTCAGTGTGTCTTGAAAACTAATAATGGGTAACATTGGTAATGATAGGGGTAAAGAAAGGGGCAAAAAAGTATTTGTCCTATATGTACTCTTAACAACAAAACTGAGACAATGCTTGTGTGTCCAAGAAAAAGTTTCTTATAGTTAGTCATTTTGTTTTATGGTTTTGGTAATGAAGGATACGGGAAAGTTTTATTTGATTAGTTAATAAGATATTTAATGATAAAACGCTTGTTTTATTTCATATCAAACCAACTTTCACTTTTAAACTTTGTTCAAATTATGATTAATTTGAATGGCTGATTGCCTGTGGCCTATGTTTCCACTTTCCAAAGGAGAAAAGTAGGAAGTAAAGAAGCCAAAAAAAAAAAAAAACACAAAAAAACAAATAAACAAAAACAAAAGCTAGATAATGATCTTATATCTCCATCTTCAATGTTTTAAAATACTGTTCACACACACACACACATATATATACACACACACACACAAGAATTAATAATATTCCCTTGTGTGCTGCTTTACGATTCTAATTAATTATTTGGATCATTAATTAATTTATAAATGATAGAGAAAAGACCTTGGTGGTTAGGATGGTAGGTTAAGCAATGGACATATATGCATATATAAAAAGAAAATTTAGTTTTCTACTTCAGTTTTCTTGAGAATTTTAATGTTTCAATTGTAAGTTGTAAACCGGCCGTTTCACATAAAATAGTCCTCCACTGACTAATCTAACTATAGTAATAATAGAGTTAATTATTAGCATGCCAAGAAATGATTTTTATCTTCTCACAAAAAAAAGAGTAATATGAAATTGAACCTTTAAGGATTAAGATTACTCAAATTATTTTTCTCTCTTTAACTATTATAAAATTATCGAAACTAAAATCCATCATGATACTCCTCTTAAAGAGATCGAGAATTAAGGGAAAATTTAAAGAGAGAAATATATAGAGGCATAAACCAATACACCTACAAATTAACAAAGAATGGAAAATAAATAATTAAGTGCAGAAATAACTATATTGTACATGCATGCATGTGACGTGATTGAAACTCTGGCAATTTAGCAAATATATATACGGAGAAAAAAATAATAATAAAATGGAGATCAGATAATACGGTTAAAATGGTGAAAGTTAAGATGGAAGGCCAAAAGAAGTAAAATGATAAGAGGAAGCATGGTAATTAATAAGACAGAGACTTGTCTCATATTTGATATTCCCTCATATTGTCTCATTTTGTGGATCGTCTTCCATATTGTCCAAGGATTTACTTTCCTCGGGCGTCTTAGAGAGAATTTGAACCATTTGTCATGAAATGGTAGAGATTATACATTTATTTATTCAAAATCTGGCATAGTGGAAGTCCCAATGAGGAATCATTTCAAGGATTAGGTTTAGCTAAACGACACTTAAATTTGACTATAGATTTGCGTGAACACACATTTTTCTGTGTTGGAAGACTGTGGGGGAGAGAGAGAAACTAAATGAAGACAAATATTCGAAGGATTAAAGAAAGAGATTGGATTGGAAAGGCTATAATAATTTTATATATATATATATATATATATATATATATATATATATGCAGCATGGAGAGAAGAAATTAATATCGGTGTGTTCTCGTGTGTGTTAGAGAAAATAAAGAGAGAATTCTCATAGCCCTCTACGTACCCCACTTATACAAAACTTTCATGTTTGTCTTCTTTTGTGCATGGGAGTTGACGTGTTTTATTTCTTTAGGAACACTTGCAGAGAGGCAAAGAATCTTGCTCAGAATTAAACCTTTAAATATATATGTGTATGCATCTCGCTGGTTGGCAAAGGTCCACACACCTTCTGATTATTAAATTTCTATATTATATATATTCACCTACAGTTTCAAATAGCCAAAGCAGCCTATCTTTCTAATTGATCAGTAAATAGTGAATAGACATTTTTTAACCTTCATATATATATATATATATATATAGAAGTATATTCTATTAAAAATAATTATGTTTAAAATATTATTAAATATTTTATGTAGATACATTTCTTAGTAAAAATTGGAATATTAATTTATTACTATGGTACAAGACATTAGTTTGTTTTGTTAAACCCAACCATATTATCAGAATTTAATCCTTTTAAATTAGCATTTCATTTTAGTTTTCTAAACGATATTTGAAATGTAACGTTAACATGCAATTTGAAACACTGTACAATTACCCATCCATTAAATGTCATATTTCAAAGGCCAAATAACCATTGAGATGCCACGTCAACTTTAGGTCTTACTACATCATCCATCTCTGTATGGGAATATCTAACATATATGAAGAAGATATTGAAAATATATATGATAATAAATTAAGTGTATAATATTTAGAGGACTGAAATGATGCTAAAGTTTTAGAGGACTAATTTAATTTAAGACAAAGTGAATCTTTGAAGGTTTAAAAAATGTATTTTTTTATTTTAATTGAGATTAAATATTATACATCAACAATAAATAAGTTAATTTCTTCTTGTTTTTACTATTTCTTTTCCTTTGATTATTAATCATCATATTAAAAAAGAAATTTTATAACCAATTAAATAACGGGAGCTAGGGTTTTTGATTTAGTTCCTAAATAATTTGTCCACTTATACTAAAAGAGGAGTTAGGAATTTTAAATAGATCCAGATCGATTCCCTAGAGTTTCTAAATCATTGATTTGTTTACTGAACTCGATCGGTGGTTATATATATTTGTGCAAGTGGGGCAATGAAAAATAGGTTCTGAATCAATCCACCAAAAACACCTTATATTTAAACTACTTGAACAAAGCATTCAGATTTTATTTATTTATTTGGTCAAAATTAATTTTTTTTTCTCAATTTTGCATGAGATTTAAATTGGTTTCTTATCTTTTTTATTTTATTTTTACTAATTTCTTCCTCAAATGTCGTAGTTATAAGTGAAGTTCAAGTAAAATTATTCTAATTAAACATGACTGAACTGGCAAAGAAGCTCAAATAAAGTTTGGATATATATATTCAAAACCTTGATTAAAGAATGTTCAAAATTTTTTGAAGTTTTCACCATTTTAATCTCATTTGAGCTTTTATATTAACTCATCCATGTTTTGATAAAGATAATTTCACGTATATTTTTTTATGTGATTACTATTAGTGATCATATACCAACAATGTGCTGGAAAAAAATTACATTATTTACTAAAAATAAAGGACAAAAGAAATAAAAAAAGAGCAAAATTAAGATCTGGTAAAAAGGATAAAAAGTCAATTAATTTTAGCATTCTCATTTTATATCTTCTCTGATGAAAAGTGATCAATTTCAGTCAATAAACAAACCATAATATGAAGAGACACACCGAACTAGATCAACAGCTTCAAAATTCAGCATGGAAAAACAATATATATATAGATGCCTATGCCTTTTAATTAATTAGAGCAAGGAATATATGGTCAAACTCAAATCTTCTCACATCAACACATATAGACTTATTCAAGATATTGAGCCAAGCTAGAACAATGAATAAGAAAATGTCTAAGATTTTGTACACATATAGATATAGCTAGGCCTATACATGGAGAGTTACTAGAGCCTAGAGACACACACATACATATATATATATGTCTGACTGATCTTCCAAGTTTTCTTCATTCTTTTGCATGTAATTTGATTATGTAGCAGATTACCCCGCACAAGAATTTTAGCCGTTACTTTGTTTTAGTTTCTTTTTCTATTTTTAAAAAGGTTGTATCCAAGGAATCTAGATAGGGTCGCTTCCAGGTCCAAGTAGAGAGCTTTCTCTCTCTCTCTGTGTCTGTCTCTCTCGTGGGTGAGTTCGCACATAGTGCCTACCTTTGCGGCGACTCTTTTGCCAACGCAAATAGAGAGAACTCACGTACACGCACACTACCACAAATCACACACTAGCTAGCTCCTACAAATTACGACACAGAAGACACACTCACACACTCAGAGAGAGAGAGAGAGAGAGAGAGAGAGAGGGAATAATGCCATGCTGTGTAGTGTTGTAGAGATCGCAAATGATCACATGCCCATGTTTTGCGGAGAGTGAGAGTTAAATAAAATTGGGAAAGCATTTTGGCAACTAATATATTTGGAATTATATAACTAGCTGTAAGCTATGTGCCATTACTCAGATTCATGCTGGCTCTGTTCTACTGTTTACCATTTTCTTTATTTCAAGTCGGAATCTCAAGAAATTCCCTCTCCGCAAAAATGTATATATTAAGCTACTTGATTTCTTTTTTTTTTTTAATTATAGGCAACTAGGAAGGAAGGAAAACATAGAGTCCATTAACCTATATGTTAGTGATTGAAAAATTTAGGGGCTTGCTTGAGTTATTTTGAATTTTTTCTTATTTTAAAAATATTTCAATTGTATTTTACAAAAATAAAGCAATTAATATTTGACAAAAGTATCTTATAAGCGCTTTTATGAATGTCATGGTATTTGGTCAATTTAAATATATATATATATATATATTTTTTACAATATCACGTTGTAATTAAGATTGTTTGAATAAATAAATCATTCTAAATTATATTGTTTGTAGACTTGTAGTTGATTTTGATTAAGTTTTTAATTTTTTAATTAAAATATAAAAAAACTCTTAATAAAAAATATTAAATGTTCTAATCAAAATATTTATTTAATTAAAATAAATGGACTGCTTGTGCTTGATGATGGGCTTACATTAAAGAGAGGGACGGGGAAAAAAAGAAGACATACGGCGTAAGTTATATAAGATAAGGAATAATTCCGTAATTAATGATTTTGAGTTACCCTATTTGTTTTTTTAAAAATAATTTTCTGATTTTCCTTTTGCTTAAAAGCTTCTTTCCTATAACAAAGAAAAAAAAAACGATTTCATATTCTTTAGTATTTCCTATTTATTTCCTTTTCAAACAAGTAAATAAGAATAATATATTTTTCACCTTTTTTTCCCTTTTCATCTATTAACTTATTTCATGATTAGATGTCTTTAAAGCGAACACACGCACCATGGTTTAACATATTGAGATTTCTGGAATTTATAAGCGCTTACCTATCCCATATCATACATCCTTCTGATATTTTGATGAAGATTTTTTTTTAAAAGGAACCATATCGGATTTAAACGTTGTTTTATGTAAACTTCAATTTTATTATATATTGTCATTACCACTGTACTCCATATGCTAAACTGAATATTTAATCTTGGGGTTGCTATTTGTTTGGATAAAAAAATATGTATGACTGATATTAAGTAAACATCTGGCCAGTCAACCACAAATTCAAAACCCAATAATAAACCCAGTTAGGAATCAATGGTAACCCTTGAATTACTTAGTGGGGTCAGTAACTATTCCTCTGCACCAAGCTGAAGTCAGTAACCTAGTCTAGAGACTACACTAAGTGCTTCATTATGTACAGACCAAATGCCTAACTGAGATAACCAAAGAATAAAATTATTGCAATGCCTTTTCACAGCTCATTTCACAATTCCCTTCAATGTGCCCCACAATTAAAAAAGTCAATTTCTTGTAGTGTAAGATACAGTGAACAAGTAAAATTTTCAAGTTCTAATAACAGGACCCCTGTACAGCCCTCTCCGGATCACAAAGTCATCAGGAGGTTGAAACTCTTCCAACCAAGTCACTTCAGAAACTGTAATTCCATTCATCTCAAGACTGCCTGCAATTCAAAGAAAGTTGTCAATAGTATGGTTAACGAAGTAGAAGTTTACATGGAAAACCATGACTGCTAGTGAAACGCAAGGGAGGAGACTACGAGTTTAACTTCAACAGCAACTCATGATATGAATAAAACTCATTACCTGGAAGGTCTCTCCTAGGGGATCTTCGGAAGTAGGTGCAATGTCTTCCATGTTCCGAAGAGTACGGCGGAGCCAATATGTCAAAGATTGCACAAGGAGTTATGGCTCTGAAGCAGTGAATGTTTCCTCCACTAGTAGGATAAAGAATCGTCGTTGGGGTCGGTGCTGTCATCTCTGTATCTTTGACAAGCTTTGCTGGTCTAGCTGCAAGTAGAATGGTCATCATTATGGATTCCTAGAAGAGAGTGAATGAGATGTGGACAGTTGAAAAAGGAGAATTTATGATCAAAATCGCACCATCAGTAAAAGGACACTTTTTTCTTTTGGTTTAACAGAAATGCACTCAACAACTAAGAAATTCATAGTCTGGGGCTCTGGGCCAGTTGGCTTCTTTAAAGTCGTAGAACAAGTATACATGCCCCAGTGGAGAACTTACCATAAATGAGAACTCTTAATAGACATTGAACATCTTCAATTTTCATATGCACAAACAACTAACTACGTTTTCTTTCACCACAATGTTATTTCTTCCTGGTCAAAGTCTTTGGATCATACCATAATGCAGCAAACAGACTTGTTATATAGCATTTCATAACGAGGATTCTGTTGATTTTCCCAGGAGCTAATGCATGAGTGCATGGTCTAACTGTGCCTAGTCTAATCAGTTCAATTGGCTGATCATCTACAAACTCCCACTGAAATAGTTTTCTGGCAGAGAAACTATCACCTAGTCAGTTTTTCTCGTCATTTAGCATGCTATGTTATCAGACTCAACTTATCTCTATCAAACGGTTAAATTCAAGGTACTGCAATTCGTGTTACATAAATGTCCAGCTACAATAAGCAGTGAGCATTTTCCTATATCAGATAACCAAGGTCTTAGAACTTCTCCACTAAGACATAACAATTAACAAGAAATCAGTTACATATTGAGACAGCTGAAGTACCACAACACGCCAATATTATTTGCCTTATACCCAAGCTTATAAACATCAAATGTACGGAAAATAATAACATATATAAAAAGCCATTGATTAAAAATCTTATACCATCAAGGTTTTTGATACGTGCATGCAACTAAAATTTTATGCCACCAGTGCAGCCTTTTAGCTTCTGAAACTACTACAGGGTAAACAACCAGGATATGTAGCCTTGAAGAACCACCATTTTCTTGGCCCCCAAACTCACAGGCAAGCTAGCGTTAGTGCCAACATGGAGTTGTTGAAACAATTCTAGAGTAACAAACCAGTATGTGTAGCTGTTAAAGAATCATCAAATTCTTTACCCCCCAAGTAACAGGCTAACTACCACTAGTCCAAACATTTAGCTGCTCAAATAATTCTAGTTTAACAAACCAGTATTTGTAGCCATTAAAGAACCATCAATTACTTTGTCCTTTTGTTGAGTCACATTTACCTGCAAAGCATAAGAAACCTGGTTTATGCTAATGTAACTAACTTTCCCTAGTTGAGCCATCAAGCCATGCTAAAACTACAGCACAATTTGTTTACTCAGTGAGCCAAAGCTATGACTAGCCTACCAAAATCTAGAATTTTGCAATATAGTACATCTCTACATCAAGAGAAGTCAAAGTGTAATTGAGAAGATAAACAAAATCCTTGAATCTACTCTATTGAGTGATTTATATTAGCCTTGATCATCCCATGATCAATGAGATAATCATAAAGTGAAATAGCTTAAAGGTTTGGGGTGGACATATGGACTGAGCTCAACAAAAGTATCTAAACCCAGAACATATAAAATGGGTATTGGACATCAAATTTAGTTTGGCTCTACCACTTGGCATGGACAAAAACTTAGGTCCATTCTTAAAAACTAGACCAGGATTGGGTTCAAGGTTCAAGAAACAGCCCTGCCCAGATTTCATATAATATTTACATATGTATATACCACAAACAAAAAGTAATCTAATATACTATTTTAATTGAATATTAACATAAATTTTAATTTTATAGTTTAATAAGTTACTAAAATGTACTTTTATAACTTCTATTATACTTTGTAAACTTTTCCTTTTTTAAAAATAACCTGGGCTTGGACTTAAAATTTTGGCCCCTAAATCAGGCGAGGGCTGAGTTTGGGCTTATCTTACACATATTAGCATTACTAGATTATTAGTATTACTTACTAGGTGAGGCTCATTCTTGTCCTGCCCTAGGAAACGTAGTTCTGTTTTCTTTAATGTGAATATAAACTTTCTAATTACATGTACTGTATGACATAAAAGCAAAGTAGTTCTCAAAAAGAAACTGGGAGAAAAATCTCAACCCAAAACTGAGCACATCTGCCCCTGCCTGGAATTGGATAGCATATGATGCTTCTGTTACTGGTCTAAGGTCCACCCTGAACCAGTATTGTAAATTACACTGAATTTTGTATACGTAAGTAATTGAGACACGCTCACCCTCATCATCTTGCAAAATTTAGTGATCAAAGGCTTGAGGTTGACACCACAAGACTACCAATTTACTTGTCTTCAATTATTGTTACACTAGCATGGATAAAAACTAAAAACTATGGCTGTGATATGGTAACTTCAAGCCTTTCAAGTATAGCTTGAATGTTTAACAGAAGATAGGGCTTCCCTCTAAGCTTTTTAGAGAATGAAAAAGAATAATTGGATGAGTAACTCAATATATTACACTTATCCCTATTTTCAAATTTGCCAAACATCCAGCCAGTCAATTTGTAGCTGAAACAATTGTAGTTTTTTCCATATATGCTTTTGATGGGCTTTGAGTGAGACTACATAATATGAGTAAAGGTTAGATATCATCCCTATACTTCTGGCCCAATCAAGCCCCTATCCTTTTCTTCCTTGTCAGAGGTTCACAATAGCTATTGAAAGGGAAAAGAAAAAGGAAAAGATGTCCAACTTCATATTGCCATACTTTGATAAAAATTATGTTTTTTAACAGGGAAAAGACAAGGCATCACTCACCACATTTAAACTTAACTCATTCCCATGCAAGTAGAGGACTAAAAAGTTGGACTGAGCAACATAAAAGTATGCAAAGCCATATATAGAGCACAAACCTTCAGATGTATCAATGGGAACAGCAGAGCCACGTAAATCAATCCAGTCGTATGATTTAACATATAGTGAACCATATAACAGCTTGCTCAGCACTGTCATTCCAGGGTGATCGTGGAGAGGAATGATAGAGGAAGGGGGCACGCAAAAGATTCCTATCTGCAAAACATAAAATAAAATTAAGGGTCAAACATCAGCAGCTATTACCAATTTAAGGTCCAAAATTAATAGAAGGGTAATTCTATAGAGAGGTGGACATCTCAAGAGGTTGAGTTTTTGTATTGTGAAGTGCATCTTGAGATTCGAGCTAGAAAATAAATATATAACTGATTTACTTATATTTTGATTTGTTATGCTGTGAAAAACCTATTCAACCAATGAGAACTCATAGCCTTGAGAGGTCCACCTCTCCAAAGAATACCTTTACATAAATTGCTAACTGTGAGTCATATTAAAAATGATGTTAATTTCTGAGATTTAATGCTTACAGAGAAGCTGTCACATTCATGCAAATGCACGTATTTGATTGGTGGCAATGTTTGATGGTTCCCATTGCGTTCAAGAATTGGACCAGACCAATTACGAACCACTTGAGCCTCTTGTTCAAGGCCTACATCTGATGGCTTGATTCTTTCTGAAACAGCATTAGATCAAAGTTATTACAAAATTGGGCAGGACAACAAGATCCAAAATGTTCTGTTCTGATGCAGAACATTACAAAGGAACAAAATCTATAAGGAGAAAGTTCAAATGTCTGATGTGTTTATGTATCTTAAAAAGATGTTAATAGCATAAAGGCAAAGTCAATGGAAGGCAAAATATGTGTTTGCAGTTCATAATCATTCATTCCTGTAAATGCACAAATGAATTTAGCCATCACAACAGAGTGAATGACTACATTCTCCGAATACTAAAAGAGGTCACACACTTACACTCAAGAACCACCAAAGACACCTAAAAGATGGACTGACTAGTTCTGGAACCACACATTCATTATTAAGATTAAAAATACAATACAACAGAGGTAAGAATATACATGACTTCAAGATGAGAAATGTCATCAGAATAAAAAATATGTAATTCCAGTTTATTATGTCTTCTATCAAGTTTTAAAATTTACTGCAAAGAACAGAAGAATTTACAGACCATAGAGTCAAGCTGTAATCTGTCATCACCAACCCAAACTGAAATTAGCTGAATTAACCTGGAACTAACTTTTAAGCCTACCAGGCAAACACGGTAACTTCGTACCTATTTAATCAACAAAGTCACCAAAAAACAAAACAAAACAGAACAAAACAAAACAAAACAAAACAAAAGAACAAAAAAAAACTTTCTAATGTTGTCCTTTTCTGAACAGCATGCAGTGATGCCTCATTTCATGAGCAAGGAAAAGATTAGAAAAATTAAACAAAGACTGTAAAACTTGTAAGAAATCCAGCTTTTCTCACCTCAAGAAGCAAGGGCACACATTTTTAGAATCCATGGTTGAAATTGAAGAGAAAACAAATAGTTTTAAGCTAAAAAATAGAGAAATGATGGATAACAGCTTACAACTGAAATCATATTTCGCAAGGATGATCGGTTTCATAGTGTATTAGCGGACCAATCAGCAATAATAGTGATGACAAACAGAATGAGGATTACAGCAAATGCTTTAAGTATCAACTCATTCTAAAATTTATAGAGGTAATTTTGACTTGTATTCAACTTCGAAGCAGAATCAAATTTCATTCAAATTAGAGGGACAAATCCAAACAAAAAAAAGGTTTAAGGACAAAAGAAGAAGAGAAACAGGGCATATGTCATTCAAATAAGAGGAAAAAATCCCAACAAGAAACAAGCTTATAGGCAAAAGTGCAAAACAGCCTTGAAAGAACAAGAACAAAAAAGAGAAGTCCTGATGTTTTTAGTATCTTATGTCATTACTATTTAAATTCATCATCAGGGATCATATCTCATAAAAGAAATTTTTTTAAAAATTAAATAAATAAATTATACAGAATTTTAGTAACTGATGCTCAGTCAATCAATTCATGAGAAACAAGTAATCTGTGCAGGTTATTTATAAGAATATCAAATGTCCAAGAAGATCAGTAAACAAAGAAATGGAGTTAACAATG
The DNA here is from genome assembly GCA_031216115.1 of Senna siamea. Taxonomy (NCBI): domain Eukaryota; kingdom Viridiplantae; phylum Streptophyta; class Magnoliopsida; order Fabales; family Fabaceae; genus Senna; species Senna siamea. The sequence goes on from CM062356.1 coordinate 22,148,820, forward strand.
AACATATAACTCTATGAGAAGAACCAATGGGAACATAACAAATATACCTAACTTCTCACGAACTTTTTCAAGCGCTTCTTCAGAAACAGGTCCATCTGGAGAAAAGGATGCCTTGCATAGCCTGTAAAGTCTCTGTATGTAATATGGCATGTTGTAAAGGCTTGACCAACTCGACTACTCAGACAAAAGCCCCAAATTCAACGGGCTGGTAGCACCTTGTAAGCCGCTTATTAATTGCAGTAGAGACTGGATATACAAGTGGATAATAACTGTATCTTAGTCTCAGAATCAAACCAACGGTAATGAATCTGCATGGTTGTAATTTGATCCTTCACAGCTAATCTAATTTATAATCACCTATTGAAGAAGCAAAAAGTAATAACAGTGCCAGAACTACATGAGTTTGATTGCGCATATAGAAATCACACCAGGCCTAATGTCAAATTACTAAACAATATAAATGTAATCATTCGGAAAGCTGAAAATTAATATCAAAACAGTAAGATTCAACTGCATTTCGCTCTTTAGTTTTTAACAGATGCATCCACAAGAAATAGGATCCGTTTGTTCATATAAATTAACTACACCCACAAGCTATCCGCAGGAAATCAAAGGAAATAAGTGAAGTAAATATATTTCCTCTTTATTTAATTTCCGCTCAAAATAAATATGCTAAAGAATCGAATGTAATTTCCCAAGACTATAAGACTGATAATCACCTTTTGAGAAATAAGTACAGGAAATATACACAGTTAAACGAGGAAAAAAGAAAGCAAAAACAGTAAACGAAATGAAAAAAGAAGAGATGACCCAATAAAAGAGTTGACGCAAGGTACTTGAAACAAGCATACCAGTAGACCAAGAATGCGTTTTGGATTAGAAACTTAATGGACTAAAAGATTCCAATTAAACTGACCATAAGCGAAAAAGAAATGGAGGGCAGTTGCGGAACATCGCACCTGGGATGGCCATGATTAAGGGAGAAAAAAGGTTCTTGCCGCTGTATATGAAGGCGACGAGGTTGAAAGAGCTGCAGGAAGATGATTTTGCATAAAAAGTAGGCGAGAGATCGCTGTTGAAGTGAGGGGTAGGAGGTAAAAAGGCTCGAGGAAGATCTTCAACACGTCATCGCTCGGGTTTTTTCTTCTTTTTCTAGGCTCATTGTTGCGCTTCTTTGTGTAGTTCAGTTCAGAGATTCCCACTCAACACCTTTTTTTTTTCTTTTTCTTTTGGTGATTTAACACTTTGTTTTTAAGATGAAAGCGAATTAATCACCATTCATGATTTTTTTTTTTTTTGTTTTAAGTAAATTGGTACATACTTTTTTTCTCTTATGTCTTTCTAATAATATTGTGATAAATACAAATTTAAAAAAATCAATAATTTAATGATTAATTTCCTAACCATTTATGGATTTTGCTAATTAAGATATTTAAGAATTAAGGTTTCACTTTATTTATTAATGAAATATTTAATTACTTAAATTTATGAAAAAGAAATAAAAATAATAATTTTAATATCTAAAAATTTTATTAACCAATTAAATAAAATTTTAACCTGTATTTTAAAATATTAGTTAAATAAAACTAATTATATTATATTTAAAATTTAAAATTATTTTAAATAAAATACTTAAAAATGATATTTGAAATAAATAAATAAATAAGCACAAGGTTTTTTTTGTTTACTTATAATAATTTAGTTTTGGTATCAACCACATTATATTTCAGGAAACATCGTTTTTGTCATATTTATATGCGTTAGTCGCGTGATGTTCACCCATAGTTAGGATCGAGCTTATACTTTTTCTAGACACTTGCCTCTTTTCTTTCTATTTTTTATTTTTAATATCTTGTTTTTTTTTTCTAATTTAAAAAATTAATAATTAGTTCTTTAAGTTAAATAATTTAATAACAAATATCTATGATTTGTTTTCTTTTTTATATTTATATTCATTATTTTATAAAGAAAATAAATAAGTATTTATTAGCTATTTATATCTTTTTTCTTGTTTAAAAACACATAATACTCGTGTATTGTAAATTGTCGGCCAAAAATATTAGTATATTGATCTATAATTTTTATTTTAAATTATTCATCTTGTCATTTATTAATGTTCATCATCTTTATCATTGAGTGTATTTCCTATATAAATATTTCAACTGATATTTCGAAATTTAAAATATTGCTATTGTTTCAAATTTTTCTTTGAAATTTCTTTCAAACGCTTAAAAATAGTGTAAGTACTTAAAAATATTTGAGTTATGGAGAATATTGTCATCTCCTTTTAGCGTGGGATTTGATGAAAAAATGCATAGAAAGACATGGACGTCTGAGAATAGAAAAACCTATGTAACAAATCAGAATTGATGTGGGCTTTGATTTACATCTCTAATTAGCATCAGCATATCCAAACCAAATCAAATTCAATTAATTGGATTAAAAAAAATTATTTGATTAAATGGGTTGGATGAAATTTTTTTAAAATTAATTAGTTAGGTTCAGTTCTTGAATGATTCTTATTTTCATTTAAACTAAATCAAATTCATCTAATTAAATTAATATATATATTTATTTGTTACATTTTATATATTAATTAAAATTTAAATATATTAAAATATTAAAAAAAACTGAAAAAATGGTCAAAATATTTTAAACTAATTTTAATATATATTTATAGTTAAAAAAAATTATTTTCATAGTTGAAATTGAAAAATGATTAAAATTGTATATTTTCACAATTTATAAAAAAATTTTATAAAAAATTAATTGAACCGATCTAATCAAAACTAATTAAATTTAGTTTGAATTGAATCAATTGGCTTTAAAAAAATTGAATTAATAATAATTTTTTCAATAATCTAATATAGTTAATTTTATTGGTTAGAAATTAAACCGACGCTCACTCCTACCTCCAATAATTAAGTCAATAAGATAGTAAAATAACAAATCTTAAACTTTAGGGTTCTGGTTATTTATATGGTGAAGATAGAATTTTTTGAAAGTTTTTTTATTTTAATCGAATGGCTAAACAAAACAAAAGAAACTAAACTCTAAGATAAGTTCAGGAGGCATTGTCAGCAAGAATAAGGAGGGCAATGTCAAGACGAAAATCTCTTCATAAACATAGGCTAAAAGATTTATGAACTAATTCACGAAAGATGTAGGCAACTTTAAACTCACGATGAACAGCAATGTTAGCTCAGATACCTATAACAAGAATGCCAAATGAGTTAGAATTTTAAGAGGTGTTAACTTGAAGTTTGTAAAATTTTAATTAGTAGATGTGTAATTGCTAGTATGATTGATCTTAGATAATTATAAGCAATTATTGAAATGTTAAGCGGGTGTAAATGGATCAATTAAGGCCGAGCTAAGCCATTAGTTATGGACATGAAGCATACATATAACTAGTTTGATAATGGCAAACACTAATTGTCAAATGAGTATTCAAAGCATAGTTTATTAACATTAATCTCTCTTGATGTACTTTTTGGCAGCGCAAGTATTTTTTTTAAGTAAATTTTAATTTAACAATATCAAAAATTTTTAAAATTTAAGCACTGATGACACAAATGATTAAAGATTTAGAAAAAAAAATTCTTACTTTATTTATAAGAGAGGATTCGATTCTCTTTAAAGTCATTCAAAATTTTACTTAATACTAGATATTCTTCTTTAAACAAAAATTTTCACACTCAAGGACTAATTAAATAGTATAATTGAGTAAAAATGTTTACTATTTGATTTGTACAACAATTTTTTGAATTGAATCTCTATTCATTTTTTAACATGCTACTAACATCCTATCCAATAGTATTAGGGTGTCTTTCTTCACTATTATTTTTTTAACCAAAATTTTTTTTAAACATTCATTTGTTGTTAAAATTTAAGTATCCACTTAAGAAAATTATAATATTGTAAAAATCAATTTGACAATAAATTTCATTGTTAATTTTTTTAAATAATTTGATTGAATAAATTCAATTTTTTTAAAAAAAAGTTAAAAAAGATAAATATTAAAAAAGAAGTTTAAAATTTTATAAATGACATAATTATTATTATGACATAGTATTTGGGTAGCCTGAGCATTGCCCTAGGCTTTCTATTAGAGTTTGTCCACAGTAATGTTCGTTCGCACCTAAAAACCATGATGGATTTGGGAAACGATTCTGGCAAAAGCATCCATCACACGTAATACATGATATTTGAGAGTCGAGAGTGGATAATGAAGAAAAATTATTAAGTGCATTTATTGTATCATTCCAATTGTGTATCAATTAATAAAATTTAATAAAAAAATTTATTTTATATATTATGTAAGTCTTTAATTCGAAATAAAAAAATTAATAAATACTATTAATCCATGTATTAACGAAGTGATACATATATTTACTTCAAAATTTTTCAAGACAATAATACATGAGAGATCTTCAAATTATTTATGAATAAGCTGGTTGACTTGTCAAAGTTGGGCTTGATAACAAAAGAGCCGAATGCCAAAAATTTTATTATCAAAATCCAAATTCAAAAATTTTATTAATAATTGTAACTATAAATATTGATATTATTTCTATTATTAAATAGAAAAAAAATTAGATGCAATTTTAAAATTTTTACTATGACATTTTTGGTAAAAATAAAACAGGTGAACTTTTTAACAGTTCACTACCATATAATTAGATTTTTTAAACTATTTTTTCACATAAAATATTTAATAGGAAATATAAAAATTACCTAAATCTAGTCTTGTTAAATATAACAACCTCTTACCAAAAATAACGAGTCAGTATAATTAAAGGTGTTTAAAATTGATAAAAATTGATATCCTGTAACTAAATTAAATTAAACCAAGTAAAAATTGATTAAATTTGACTTGGATTAATTTAGTTTAAATATATTTTTTAGAGTTTTATTTGATTTACAGTTTGGTGTGTCAAAAACTCGAAATAAATTATTTATACATATAATTATAATATATATTATTTATATTAAAAAAATTTATTTATATAAAATTTATTATCTTTAAAATTTTTACTTTAATTTGTGATTATTTAATTTTTTAAAGTGATGCATATGTATATTTAACATTTATAATCTCAAAATAAATTATATTAAATTACTTTACTTTAATGCTCTAATTTTATTTTTTCACTTATACTAAGTTATTTTTTTGAGGAGTAATGTTAAAAATTTATATTTAAAAAATTAGATTAATTAATCTATATTATATTTTTCTTATTAACTTTAAAACTTATTTGATTTTATAATTATTTAGACTAAATTTATTTTGTTAAAGAATAGAATGAAATGTTAATGCATTTTATTGTTATTTATTTGTATTTATATAGTAAAATGTTTTTTATATTTGATAAATTTAAATATATAAAATTAACAAGTTAATTAAATTTAAATTGTCTAAATTAAATTTTTTAAAATTAATTATTTATAATTTAATTTAATTTAATAAATAAATTATTATTTTAAATAAATGTGAGTGATTTATTTTAAAAATATCTTCTCAAATCAAATCAAGGAACTTATAGTTATATCGAAAAACCCAAGTCAAAGACGTGGATTAAAGGATAATTAAAAAGAAAAACCAATTGAGTATAAAGAAAATCTGCAGCCATATTTATAGGGACCCAAGCGTGCGCCCCACGCACATTTCGATCTATATAATCATTCGCGCTTCAAAAATCAAGCAGATCGCAGAGAGAACGCCGATCACAGAGAATCAAAAGAATCAAGCAGATCACAGAGAGAACGCTGAAGGAAAGCCATGTCAGGGATTGGGCCTATTTCTCAGGATTGGGAACCGGTGGTGATCCGGAAGAAAGCTCCGACCGCCGCCGCCAAGAAGGACGAGAAAGCCGTCAATGCTGCTCGCCGCGCTGGCGTCGAGATTGACACCGTCAAGAAATGTTAGTTCCTCGCCTTTTGGAACCGTTTTCATTCTATGGTTACGATTCTGCGTTTGTAGCCACATGACTGGTTATGACTAGAATTAAGAATATTTAATTTTAAGATTACTTGGTTTGCGTATGAAATTCCTTACGAAATCAATTTTGTTCCAATGTTGAGATAGATGTATGTTGATTTTAATTAGAAAGTCCAACCTTAAATTATTTAGATTGCGTTTCTTATATATATGAAATTCCGTATGAAATCAATTGTATGCTGATTTTATACGTGGTGATGAGGAGTTAGCTGTGTTTGCTTGTTTTGATTTTTGTTTTGGCTCAGAAATGATAAACTAAATGCTCTTGATGATTAATTGATGGTTTTTTTCTGCTGTGAATTGATGTGAACGCCTTCACCTGCGACTTATCCGATTGGCCATCATAATTTGGTGTTTATCGTTTAGTCAATAGAGCTAGTTGCTAGTGTATTCTCCGAACTAATCTTTATGAAATTTAGTAAAATAAGGAAAGAGAAGCAGGAAATATCCGTCCATCATTCCACGAATTCTCAATTTTCATTATACTAAAAATTAAGTGTGAGCTTAAGAATCTAAACAAGAAAGCAAGCTTTAGAGATTGCTACTTTTTTCTATTTGTTAGAGAAGGGAGTCAGAGTTGTGGAGTTTCAGCTTTATAATTGACTATCCTCTAGAGTCATTATACTTATTTGTAGGGGTGCTACACTGAATATTAGTACACAATGTTGCCTGCAAACTATTATTCATTGTTATTATTCTATTTTTATGATGTTTCTTTTGGGTTAAACTTCTAGTAATGAGTACTAATTGGGAGTTCAATTCTAATAGTCTGGTTGAGAGTTTCTCGCTATTTTTTTATTTTGACATGCTTCTGTAATTGCCCAGTCAGAATGTTGATAATTGTTAAACTATTTGTTGCAGATAATGCTGGAACAAATCATTCTGCTTCTAGTGGAACTTCATTGAACACCAAGAGGCTGGATGAAGATACAGAGAATCTAGCTCGTGAGTGTACATACATGATTGCATTTCATGCATACTTAAACAAATTAGATTCAGTTGTGTTATATTTTCTACTATTGAGATTTCATTGATCTGCATCTGATTAAGTAGTTTTGTGGGGACTGGGGAGGATAACTACTGAAATAATATTATCCCTTGGGAGGTGAAATCACAGCTATTTGAGGGATCTTCCCTCATAGAAACTTATTTTTTCGGCTTTATTAATCCTGAGAAGTACAAGTTTGCTTGTTGCATGTTTTGAACTGCAGTTCACTGTTGAATCTTTTGTCAGGATAATATTCTGCGTTTCTCTGAATATTTAAGTACTAGGTTCAGTTATGTGGGTTGAACAAGAGGTACCACTTTCTCACTGTCAAAGTAGCCTTGTAAATGTTTGTATTGTCTACACTAATAACTTTTTGAATATGAGAACCCAATGTTTGCAAATGTAATTAAAATATAATGAATAATTGTGACATTTAGTACTTTTTCTTTTAATAGGATTAGTTTAAGATCTGATATGTAATTTATATACTTTTATTTCTATTGTTTGATTCCATCACTTAAATTCAAGTCATAGAAAAACAATGTTAATGCTACGTGTCTGTCATTCATGTTGTATGTTTAAATTATATGAGTACCATTACTAGGTTACTTGATTGATGCGTTTTCTGTGTCCCAGACCCAGTGGAAAGTTTAATCTTTTTTTAATTTGAGAATCAAATAATATTTAATATATGACTGTAATCTCTTGATTCCCTTCCAGGCTTGATGTTCATATCATTTCTTGTGATTTGACTTTTTGAGTGCAGATGAACGTGTGCCAACTGAACTCAAGAAAGCAATTATGCAAGCTCGAATGGATAAGAAACTTACCCAGGCTCAGCTTGCTCAAGTAATGCTCTCTCTTTCTGTCTTCCTGCCCGATCTGTTCTATGTATTTTTGGTATCATTTTAACAGATATCTGTAGTTAGTTATTCACTTTGAATGTGTGATAACTTGCAGATGATCAATGAGAAACCTCAAGTGATCCAGGAGTACGAGTCAGGGAAAGCCATTCCAAACCAGCAGATAATTGGCAAGCTGGAGAGGGCCCTTGGAGCCAAACTGCGTGGCAAGAAGTAGGGTAGAGAATATTACGGTTCTGAACTGAAAAATGTTATTTACACAAATAATTAAATTTCTCACAATCCTTACAACCTTAGATGTGGACTCACTTGAATTTACTTGGAGCCACATCACAATTTTGAGGATTGTGAGAAGAAAGAGTTGCGCAATTAGCATTTCTTCTTGAATGTTGGTTGAGTGTTCTAATTGTGAATATGTAAGATCTGTGATGATGTCTTGTGGCTATGATGATTGATGAGGTTCCGATGTTGGAATAAATAAAAATATGGAAGCATTGTAATTTTTGGTACCTGGAACATGCTTAACTATTTTATGTTTTAGTTTTTTATGTGGATTAATGTTAAACTTCATAATCGATGTCAGTTACAATGACATTTGCAAAATACTCAATGTGTTTCATGCATTTTATTACTTCGATTACACATTTGGCTATACATATTTCCACACTCTCCTCTCCCTGCACTCTTGGTCTCTCTTGTCTCTCTCTTGATTGTTCTGGGCATTCTGGGTTGTAATCTCTACTACTTTCTTGTGTTCAACTACTGTCTTCAAGTATGTTTTAATTCATACATCTTATATCTTGGTTAATTTGCTTAATCTTTTAGACATGGATTTTTGCTACTCAATCTGTTTATTTCAGTCATATATATATATATAAATGTACAGGGTAAGTTTAATCTTACAAATGGTATCAGAGCTATGGGTCTGAACAATTCTGTAGTAGTATTTTGTCATAGTTATCTTATATATTTACTGATAGCAGCTTCTTTATATGATTATTCTTGTTCGAAGTAGCTTATCATATTAATTAATTGTCATGGTGCGTGCTCCCTACTTTTGCATCTTTAAGGATATTAAGATTGAAACAAGAGAATAGCTTTTTCTGTCGTATATTATGTGCGTAAATGCTTAGTTTTGAGGAAAGGGGGGCAATATAGAAATGATTAGTTAATTCATATCTTTTGCTCTCGGTGACACAAGATGGATCTTTATGTTTTGGTAAGCTATTTTTACAATTTTGTGAATGATTATTGTGAATCTGTGACATAGAGAAAGTGTTCAGTTTGAAAATCAGGCCGTGAGGTTTTTCTTAGACGTGTCCAACCATTGAAGCAAGCCTCTTGTTACAAGGAGAAATAATTTTTTTTTATTCTAATTTAGTTAAATTCTATTAAATTACAATTTAATGATTGATTAATATGAAGAAAATTAAATTAATTGATGATTAAATAAGTTTTTAATTAGGGAGATTATTAATTTTTGTTTATTTATTGATAAAATTAATTAAATTTTAAAATTAAATTAAATATTTTTTATCTAGTGATTGTAAATTCATCTATTGTGAGTTTATCTATTGTGAGTCTAATCACTATGATGTTTGTAATTAAAATTTGATGATAATTAATATAATGTTGTTATTAATTATCTCTCCTTAAATAATTAGAATAGATAAAACATTTGAAGTGTTGGGACAACCATCTAAATTTTATTTATTTTGTATTAATTGCATTTAATTATTTATGAAAATAATTATTTATGGAGTAATTATTTTACACCCACAAAGAGAGGTCATTAGTGTTTAATTTGTCAAATAACTTTTGAACAAAATTAAATATTTTACATCTAGTAGTTATATGTTCACTTATTGTAAGTCCAATTATTATAATGTAATTTTGTAATTAAAATTTTAATGAAAATTAATAAAATTTTATTAATTTTATTGGTTAGTGACCCAATCCACTTTGTGGATGAGGAGTAAATCCTAACATTATTTTATTGAACTCTATATCCAAGTCTAAGTGTCTTTAAGCTATAAGAGGTTTAGGTAGTTTTCCTGTGAGAGCTTAAACTTTTCTGAGATTATCTAGTATGATGTTACTTGGATTGTAACATATCATGTGTGATTTGTCGGTGTGAGACTAAATTATTCACTTAGCCAAGTCCCATGTGGTGGGTTCTTCATCCTAAAAGGATCAGAGCAATTTAGAAATTTTGGATTTTTTTTTGAAAATTAATAAAATTTGAGAAATGAATATTATATTAATGATGTAAATACTCTATTGATGTGACAAATTCAATATAATTTTATAAACTTAAGACCACATATTTTGAATAATTAAACAGTTTGAATGCTTACATAATATTATGTATCCTATTGATACAAATCTTATCATAGCATTTTTTTGTGGATTCCTCTTGAGCTAAGTTAATGTGAGTTTTCTTAGTTTATTATAATATAAGACCCTTAAGTGAGATTATAATAAATAATCTTGTTATGATAGTTATATAAAACTAAGTTTTGTGAAGGGTACCTTGTTTTAATAATTATATTGATTAAACATAATTAATATTTTCTAATTTTATCATCTTTAGTTTCTTTGATTCAATAGCTATCAATAGTAAAAACTTTGTTTGAGACCAATTTTGATAATTAGAAAAGATCCTTGAATTTTTATCTAATTATTAAAAAATAAGATTTGACTCTTAGAAAATCAAAGTCAACATATTTAACAAAAAAGTCTAGTATAGTAGAAGAGACTCAATACAAACAATGACACATTTTAAACTGTATTTGTTTGAATGTTATCAAATATGTCATTAGCAAGAGTGTTGAGTAAAGTATTCTAGAGAATGATGTTATTGTTAATTATCTTAAAGTTGTTGGGAGAAAAGTTTAAAAGAACGACAAGTGTTCAAATAAATCAAAATACATAAAATTAGAATATTTTGTGGTTAAAGGGTGTAAAATAAGAAAATATCTATTAAACACATTAGTACTAATTTCATGTAATCATTTGGCTAAGTGAAAAAATATTAAATTTCATGATAGAATTAATATGGCTTTCATAATCACTTGAAATGTTATAAAGTCTATGTTAAAATCTAAAATTCACAATAAATCTATACTCACCAATAATTAGATGTAGATATTTGACTAAATTTATTTATTTACATTATGTTATGAGATATATATTAACTAAGTTTATTGCATCATTTGATATTTAGGTGATTATAAACATAAATTGTCTTCTACTTAATGACATATAATATATAGCTAGATGTCTTTTATTGAACCTAAAAAGGAGCATCTAGTATACAACCTAAACTAGACCATCTATGGCCTAACAAAGTGATAACTTCGCTAAGTTTAATGAAGTGATCATTTCACTTAGATGTGTTGAGAATACTTTTGGTCAGTATGTTTATTATAAGTTTGATGGAATCAACTTTTGAGCAATTTAGTAATTCTTGTGCTCTATATCTCCATGTTGATGAGATCCATTTAGCTAGTAACTCTCTGAATTATTTTGAATGGGACTAAATACATGTTGTCATGATACTTTGATGTGAAAAGGCCTAGATGAGGTCGCTTACATTCTGGGTCTTCAAGTTTGTCATGATAGGTCTTGTGACATTCTTGGTTTGTCTCAAGCAACTTATATTGATTGAATGTTGAAGAAATTCGACATACAGTCTTGTGCTCCTTATATTGCACCTACTAGAAACGATGAGCAATTTCATTGTCCTCTGAATGATGATGAGAGGATTTCAATTGATGAATAAAATTTCATATACTTTGTTGTTGGCAGTCTTGTGTATACTCAGATATGTATATGTCTAGACATTGCTTTTGCAATTAATATGCTTGGCAAATATCTGAGTCTAGTCATGACTCTTGGAGAGCTGTTAAGAAGGTTATAGGGTACAAAATATTAATTATTGACTCACAAGAAGTTTGAATCTTTGAAATTGTGGGTTACTCAAGCTAAGATCATACCTTATGTATTGTTTATTATAAGTTTACTTCTAGATAAATCTTTATGATGTCTGGAGAAGCTGTTTTGTGAAAAAAATACCAAGTAATCTATTACAGGCACCTTAATTATGAAAGTATAATATGTTGCTTGTTGTGACACTAGTTGTTGAGTTTTATGGTTGGAGAATTTGATATCTGACATAAATCTTATTGATTTTATATGATACCCTATAACCATGTATTGTGACAATTTGTCTGCTTTATACTTTTCTCAAAATTCGCAAGAAGTCTTGTCCCACTAAACAATTTGATATTAAGTTCCTGATTGTTAGAGAAAAGATTTTTGAATCTCTGATTCATTTGGTTCACATTTCTAATGAACATGTGTTAGCAAATCTATTGACCAAAGACTTATTTGTAAGAGTATTTTAAAATTATGTAACTCATATAGATTTGATAGAATCTTTTGATATAGTTTGGGTCTAGTGGAAATCTAAATTGATGAGTTTTGATGTATACATTACGTATTTCATTCGTTCAGATATTGAGACTTTTTTATATTACTAATTTCTTTATTAGATTTAGTGATCTTGTGTTGTTTCATTTATAAATTTGTATTGTAAATAAATTTATTCTATGTATATCATCTTAATTATATACTACGTATTCTATTCTTTTAGGTATTGAGACTTTATTATATCACTAGTTTCTTTATTAGATTTAATAATCTTGTGTTATCTCAAATTTAAACTTTTTTTTGAGTTAATCATGAATGGATTAGTTCTATAGATTAATTATAAGTAATCAGTAATAAATTTGATTACTTACAAAATTCTTTGGGTAGAGGACCAATCAACAATCTAGTATATATCAATAATTATATTATCAAATTATTAACTGAGAGAGAAAGAGTTATGCGTGTGTATATATTCAAACTTGATTTGTTTAACATTATTCAAGCAACAAATTATTGGGGTTTTTTATGTGAATTAATGTTAAACTTCATAGCCAATGTTGGTTACAATTACGTTTACAAAATATTTAATGTCTTTCAATGCATTTTATGAAGTTAATCACATATTTGGCTATATATATTCTCACACATTCTCCTCTCCTCGCACTCTTGCACTCTTGGTCTCTCTTGTCTCTCTCTTGATTGTTCTGGGCATATCTTGGTTAATTTGCTTAATCTTTTATACATGAATTTTTGCTACATCATCTGTTTCGGTCACATGCAATATGTGTGTGTGTTTAATCTTGCATTTTATCCCTAATTTTTTTGTCCTTGAATTTTAAAAATACACAATTTAGTCTTTAAAAAAAAATTTTACTCACTTTTCGTTAGTTCCTTATAGGTCAAAAGGGGACAATAATAAGTAAATTTACATATTCCATGGACTTATTAGTTCGAGTTTAATTTTTTAAGGGAATGAATTGTGTATTTTTAATATTCAAGGATCAAATAGTTGAGTCAAATTCTTCAGGGATTCAAAATTATATTTCTTACTAAATATGGAGAATAGTAATGAAAATTGTCAAATTCGGGTAAACCAACCAATTTGAGGTGTTAACATCTCAATTAACTGAAGGGTATCTGTGAATGTAATGGACTTGAGTAGCTATCTCTACATATGCAACCGTTTTTGTTTCTGTAGTCTGAATTTATATTTTAGTGGTGGTCATCACGTAGCCAAGGATATCATTATATCAGTGAATAGACGAAGTGGCAATTCGTTTCCACTCGGATTTATCTTGCAGTTGTGGAAAGATCTACAGTACATAGAAAATGATACGGCAATTCACTAGCAAAAATGTTTAGCAAGGGGAAGACTACATAATAAAGGAAAAGCCATTCCGTGGGCTGTGGCAATTAATTATTAACCCCTTATAAAATTTCACCATACTAAACAAAACATAGACAAGTATTATATTTTTAGTATATTGATGTTTTTAATTTAGTCTCGAAAATTTTCATTGTTGTTATAATCACTAATAACGTTCAAATTAAATATGGAATCATCTAATCAATCAAATGTGTGGCAAAACAATTATTAGAAGATACTAACTTAAATGTAAATTTAATTAAATAAATACTTAAGGTGGTAGTAATAATATATACACTTCTATTTGTGTTTTAATTTCCTTAATTTTTTGAAAAAAAAAGTGATAAAAATATGTTATTTTAACGTTTAAGTCATAAAATTAGGTCAACTATTAAAATAATCTTGTTATCTAATCAACAAATTATGATTTTCTATTACTAATTTGGTTGAATATGATGACACTGATAATTTTTCCTAAATATTAGGACATAATTGATAAAAATAAACTAAAAAATACTTTAGCATTAAACAAAAACAAAAAAGCTTGCTCCACCTAAATTGGATGCAAGAAGAAAGGTTTCAGATAATTTGAGGTCCCAACTTTCCCTCCTCTGGGAACTACGTACGCACGTGCATATATAATATAATTCACACAACATAAACAGAAACTCAGCAAAATCAACATTCATAAGCATAGCAGCAAGGAAAAAGTAGTAACTAAGAAGAAGTACAAACAAGAATATTTATAGTTTATACCTACGATAGAGTTGAGTTGAATTGACCTCCCATCCTACCAGTCTTCACTCTTCAGGTACAGGCTTGTCCTCCTCTTCTGGTGAAGCCAAAACCCACTCTCCATCATCCTTAAGCACCATACCCTTGTTCTTCTCCACCCACCATGACGCTGGCACTAAATATTCATCCTTCAAGAACTCACTTGACTTATTCACCAAAGCCAAGCTTCTCTTCACCTTCATCTCGAACTCCCCCTTACTGCCATTCCACCCTGCCACCACATTTAACATACCCTGCAAGTTATGCCAATCACTCGGATTCTTTGAATCCTTCAAATATGGTGACTTTCGTGTATCAATCACCAACTCCGTTCCCGTATCAACATACCCTAATAAGCTTCCTGGATAATGTGGTATGAGGTCAATCTCATTCCTTGTATGCAAAACCTTCAAATTTGAAAATTTGTTCAACCTGTCATTGAAAGCCTTGTTTCCAACCTCAGGGGACCCGAATACAAAAGCAGTTACAGGAACATTTCTAACACCGTTTTCCACTAAATCAAAACCACTCAAAATTGACAAACTTGCCCCTAGACTATGCCCCAGTAAAAACACATTTGGGTTCTCATCTTTGTAAAGCCTTAACAACTCATTCACACTCTTCAAAACTTGCGTTCTAGCACTTGTTTTAGCAAAAGGAGATTTTGGATCGTTAGATGTGTAAATTGTTAGCCAACCGTTCATCACTTTCGGCATTTCATCATTGTCATCATCATCATTCGCAACCCCAATTTCTTTCTGCGTCTCTGCGCTCAACAGAGGCTTCGCTGACTCAAGGGCAGCACCAAACACATTTATCCACTCATAGTTCCTGGTGGTCCCCCGCCACACGACGTAGATCTCGCGTCTGCCCAATGCGGCGGAGACGTCGTCGGAGGTGACGGCGATGTAGCCGATCCAGTTGGACTCTCGGTCCCAAGATTCACGTGATAGGGAATGGAGGAGAAAGGCTTCGGGGACGCTGACACGTGCGGTGGCGTAGAGAAAGGAGACGACTTTGTAATCGGAAGCGTTTTCGAGCATGACCTTTTGGAAGAAGGACGACTTGCCGTAGCGGCTGGAGCCGCAGTACTTGGAGTTTTGGTCGTTGTTGAAGGCGTCATAGGTGGCCTGTACGAAGTCACCACAGCGAAGGATGAGCTTGCGGAGGTCGAGGTCGAGAGGATCAAGCAGGCCTTCCCAGTTGTTGCTTCCCAACAGTTCGGACCATGCGGGACCGGTTTGGGCTTGGGTCGTGGCCATGATAATGGCAGAGCTGCAGGTAGTGAAGAAAAGAGAAACCAAGTGGTGGATGGAATGGAGCTCTTGACCAGTATGAAATAGAAAGAAAAGGATAAGGTTTCTACAGCGTGATTGGTTGGGATCCTAGGTACTTTATTTTTTTAGAGTTTTGTGTTTATCTCTGTCATTGTCATGACACCTCAACCAGTTGAGCGCTTGCGGATACTATTGGGTTCGACCACATTTATCATAAATACATCGTGTATTTTTGTTTTCTTAGGTAGGACCAAGTCTTGAAAGTGAGGATTAAAGTTTGGTATACCATATTTTAAATAGCTAAAAATATTTTTGATCTCATCAAACATTATATTAATTTTTAATTTTTAATTTTTTATAATTAATTTTATTTATAAAATTTTAAATTATAATTAATTTTATCTTATAATTTAATGTTATTTAAATTATTAATAAAAAATAGTAATATAATATTTGATAATAAATTTAAAAAAAAAAATAAAATGTTGATAATATTTAAATACTAAACAAAAAATATATATTCTCTAATTATAATATTTTTATTTACTTAATCATTATTAGATGTAAAAAAAATTTTTAATAAGTATTTTAATAGATATGTCATATATGATTTAAAGTATATGACTTAAAGAATTTTAATAGTGACTTTATATTTTCTTTTAAATATAACATTATATTATTATTTTTTATTAATAATTTAAATAATATTAAATTTTGAGACAAAATTAATTATAATTTAAAATTTTAAAAATAAAATTGAACATAAAAATTTTATGAGATAAAATTAAAAATTGATATAAAATTTAAAAATATAAAAGATGTTTTTATCTTTTAAATATTATAAAATTTGAGTTAATTGCAATCAAAATAAAGAATAAAATTGATAACTACAAAAAAAATCATCATCAATAACACATTGTTGTTTAGGATATAATTTTAGAATACTACATAAGCTGTTATCTAACCTTAGCATTCAAAATACTATAGTATGTGATATGACATAATTAAAAATCAGCATTGCTCCAACAAATGGGTAGGAACCAGGAACGAATAGGGTTTAGACGTTCTGCAATTTAAAATTAGTATATTTGTTTATAATAAAAAAATTTAATCTTTAATTTATTTATAGTAAATTTTTATTAGTGTGAGATTTTTTTTTTATATAAAAAAATACACTACTTTTAAATTAGAAAAAAATCTAAAATTGAAGGAATGGTTAGCAAAGGATGTGAGGAGTGCTTCTTTCCCCAGTACCTTTCTTGCTTAGCTTTTGCTTAGTCTTTTAGTTACAAAAAAAAATAAATTCTTGTCGCGTATTTATTACTTTCATATTTGAATCCTTGCAAATTGGGATGAGATACGAGGATGACCCACCACATCTGATAATGGAGAGCAAGATGGGGTTGTAGTTGAAAGAATGGGAGGATATGAAGCAGAGGACAAGCATTACATTGAAGCGTCAATGTCGGGACAGACATCATTGATTGACAGAATTTTAAACATGTTTAATATGATATGTAGGGATCGCAATAGGACAAAATAGGATGGATATTTTTTCTGTTCATTCCGGTCTCAATTATTTATACGTCGTTCCCTCAATCTCTCTTCTATTAATTTAGCGAAATATTAAGATGTATTAATTTATATTTGTGCCATTAATATTTTTTACTAATTAGTTAAATAATTAAATAAATTTTATTAAATAATTCATAACATTTTATCTTGAGTAAAAAAATTTGGTGAAATAAAAGTATTATATAGACAAATCAGTGTGGGAAACAGAGCTGGGCCCATACATGCTTCATCCCCAGATATTTGCATTTTAGCATCTAGATTTTACTCAAATTCATTTTAATACCCATTTAAGAGTTGACGTGCCATGAGATAAAAACAAGTTTAGATGCACCAAGTTGGGTTAAAATTGTGAAGAGTGATTATATTTGGATATATAGAAATATAAAAATTATTTTCAAACTATTTGTAATATTAGAGCAAAGTATTAGTGAATTTTTATATTTTTAGATATAAAAAAATACTCCTTTAAATTTGTATTTGAGTGCCAAAACCTAAATGTTAGCATTTTCATTCCTTCCATTTACACATAAAGCAAAGATAATTTTGTTATTTTTATTATAATATAAATTATCAAACAAACTCTAAGAATGTGTTTGGAGATGAGAAGGAGAAGAAAAGAGAAGAAATTGAAAGGAGAGGTAAAAAAAATATTAAGTAATAATTTTTTTTTTGAATCTTTTAAATTTTTTTAATTTTGAGTAATTAAAATTAACAAAAAATGACAGTTGAAGAAAATTAACATAAAATTTTTTAATTTTTTTACTTTCAAAATTTTAAAAACTAAATAATAAGAAAATTATTAAGTTCTCTTCTCTTCCTTTCCCTTTCCCTCCATTTTTCTTCTCCTAAAGAGATTCTAAGGATGTATTTGGGAGGGAGATTTTAGAAGGGAAGGGAAAGAAATATGATAACCTTCTCTGTGTTTGCTTTTTAAAATTTTGGAAGAAAAGAAATTAGAATATTTTATATTAACTTCATTAAATTTTTTCCTTTGATAATTTTAATTACTCTAAATTAAAATTTTGAAGGATTTAAATAAGAGAAAGAAAAATTATCACTTAACATTTCTTTTTCTCTCATTTCCTTTTCCTTTAATTCCTTTCGTTCCCTTCTCTTCTTCATTCTTAACAAACTCAAAGTGATAGTTTCTTCTTTTCTTGTTTAAATCTTTCAAACTCTCTCAATTTAGAATAATTAAAATTAAAAAGGAAAGAAGGTTAAAAAGGATTAACATAAAATCTTTTAATTTCTTTCCTTCTAAAATTTTAAAAAGTAAATAAGAGGAATGTTAAAATATTTTTTTTCCTTTCCTTCCGCCTCACTTTAAAATCTCACTCCCAAACACATCCTTAGTCACATAGATGTTCAAAAAATATTAAAATAAGCCATAATAATAACCATGATGCCAAATAACATTTAATCAACTTAAAATAGTAATTAATACGTCTAATAAGACATTTATATAATTAATGTAGAGACTAAGAGTCTGTTTGGGAGAAAATAGTGGGGAAGAGAAGAGAATTTAATAAATTTTTCTTTGTTTAGTTCTTAAAATTTCAAAGGCGAAGGAATTGGAGGATTTTATATTAAATTTTCTTAACTTTCCTCATTTTTTAATTTTAGTTATACCAACTTAGGGTAGTTTGGAGGATTGAAAAAAGGGAAACAGAAACCATTACTTAGGGTCTATTTGGAAATAAGGAGAGAAAGGAAATGAAAGGAATTGAAGGGAAAAGGAGGAAAAGAAATGTTAGGTGATAATTTTTCATTTCCTTGTTTGGATCCTCCAAACTCTCAATTTAAGATAATTAAAATTAATAAAGAGAGAAGGTTAAAGAGGACTAACATAAAATCATCAATTTCCTTCCCCTTCAAAATTTTATGAAACAAACAAAGAAAAAATTAATACCTTTTCTTCCCTTCCCTTTTCTTCCAAAACTCTCATCCCAAGGTATGTGTTGGGAATGATGAGGGGAAGAGAAGGGAAAGAATTAAAGAAAAAGGAAAAGGGAGGAAAATGTTAAGTAATAGTTTTTCTTTTTCTTATTTAGATATTTTAAAATATTTTAATTTAGAGTAATTAAAATTAATAAAATATAAAGATAAAGACAATTAATATAAATTTTTTTAATTATTTTCTCTTCAAACTTTTAAAAAACAAATAAAAAAATGTCATCACATTTTTTTCCCTTCTATTTCCTTTTTTCCAAAATCTCCCTCTAAACACATCCTAAATATCTATTTGAAGGTCATTTTATTTTTTTATTCTATAAAATTGTTTTATACAATTACTTATCAGAATTTTTATTAGTATTTTTTCATATATTTATATTACATACTATTAATAAAAGGACTTATTTTTTGTATTATTTTTATTTTAAAAAAATAAGGTTAAAAATATATTTTAATTATTTTATATTTTTTATTCTCAAAATACATTTTTTTTGTTTTAAGTCGAAAACAATAATTTAAACAATTTTTTTTATTTTTTATTTAAAAACTAAATTCAAACATGCCCTAAATTGTTTGAAGAACATTATTTAAAAACAAATAGAATATTTTGATCTTAGATTAAACTAAGATAAAATTTATATTTTAATGATAAAAACAATAATTTATTAAAAATATATTTACTAAACGACTTTTAGTTGTTGAATTAAAAAAAAAAATTAGTTGGGTGAACATCAAAATAGTATATTGACTTCCTAAATGTAGTCTAACCCGCTCAAATAAAGGGCCTTCAACCTCGCTTATCATAGGCCTATTTCATCCCCAATGACCATGGTGAGGGCACTTAAAAAGGACCAAAAACAGAGAAAGAAAAACAAAGGTTTGGGCAGAATGTTGTTGCTAGCCCAATTTTTGTATTATTACACGAAAAACATAAATACAAAGTGTTCGAATTTTATATTTTCATGTTATTCATGATTTAAATGATATCCACCGTTTAAATGATTTTATATTTATCTCTCCTTTAATCTAATAACAATATTATCATTCATCGTGAGAGGTACACACAAACACACCACAAGGAAAGTGTTAATTACCAACTTAACAATGTTTAATTCAATCATATGATAAAAATAGATTACAGGATACCAAAATTCAGTTTCATGCGTGGCTTGTGGTGGTAGTCGCATGCTTCTAGGCCGCTTCTTATATTATTTTGATTCATAACAATAACAATAATAATTTATATACTCTAATGTACTAGAGATAATTAAAAATTAAACTACTAAAAAACCACTAAAACCTATGAGAGTGAATCTGATTAAAAAAAATTACTTTGACACATACTTTCTTGCAATTTTCTGCATTGTCATCCTCTGCAATGATCTATTCTTTCCCTTTGGATTTTACTTCCCCTTCGCTACAAGTGTTGCCAACGGGACTTCTTCCAATTTGGTTTAAATTATTTTATAAAAAAATATATTTTTTATATATTTCTCATCAAATTTTTTAATAAAGAATATGTATGATTTATATAATTTATTTTTTAAAAAATTTTTTGTACACCTTATTTTAATTAAAGAATATGATAACAAAAATATTAATAATTACATATAAATTTAGTTATATTTTATACTATCTTGAACAGTTTAAAACTTCAAATATTAATAATAAAAAAAAAAAGAAAACTGAAGATGAGGGATTTGAAGGTTTGAAACAGCCTACAATGCAATTTGTTTTTATCATTATTCATTATTTTAACTTGAATGGGAGGGAATAAGAGGCATATGCATAGTAGACACGAAGCAATGGGTTGAATTTGTCTTATTATCAGAGCATTCTTCATTCAGGAAATAGTGCATAGCACTCACTCTTGTTTCCATTGGCTCCGTCCAACAAAAATGCCGGCCTCAATGTTGCTTTGCATTTGCATGCCCCTTGTTTGTTGTTTATACAAATTTTAAAGATTCCAGCTGTTTCAATCTTGTTTTACATTTAAGTCCATAATGCTTAAGTAAATAATTTTGGTTTATGATTTCAATAAAAAATAATTTTTGAAGTAGTTCAACGAGTATGAAAATCTAGTAAGTTTTAAAGTTATGGCTTAAATGACATTTTCTTTGAACTTCCTACTTAGTTCTTAAAGCTATATTTTTAATAATGTAAAAGAAAAAAAGGAGGAGAAAGTTAAAAAAAGGCATGAAAACAACTAGGGAAGCTTAGGATTTAGGAAACCTAACATAAACTTTATAAAGTAGTAAATATAAAATAAGTTTAATTAATTATTTAAGATAAAAAAGTCACTTACATTTTACACATCTAAAGTTTTAATTTATTATTTTTCTTCTTGAAAGTTAATTGATTTATCAATTATCAATTTTATCTTCTAAAATATGACACTCAATAAATTTTTCCCCTCATAATCTTAATAGATAGAGAGAAAAAAATAATTAAAATTAAAATTAAGAATTTAGTGGTCTTAAAAAATTGGAAGTTTGAGAGACAAAATTTAAAGAATAAGTGGAAAGAACATAAATTACTATAAATGGAGGACCCGCATGGCAAATTATTATAAACTTTGGACTGAAATGAAAAAGGTTTTAGACTAGTACTTTATGTTGCAAGCACAAAACGAAGCGAGAGAAAGTCTTCGAAGTTCGTAGCTGCAAACTCTGCTTCACTCTCTTCTCTTCCATTCTCAGTGGCTTCTCCACTCTCACATTCTTTAAGATTTCGGGGTTTGTTTCTCACTTTTTACCCTTACCTTTTAATTTTTCTGTTGAAACTTGAAAACTGAGAAATGGATACAGATGATGAATACAGAAGAAAGGGGCAGATTGCACTAATCGCCATTGTTGTGCTTGCTTCTCTAGCTTTGGTCTCCTTGCTTTTTGCCCTCAGTTACTATTGCTACATCCGGAACAAGGTCTCTAAGAGCAAGAAGAACCGTAAAGGTGAGCAATATTTGTAATGTACTAATTATGTTCTTTTGCTGTTTAACGGTCTGTTTGGTTGCCAAGAAAATCTGAGAAAATAGAGAGCATTATTACTTATAACGCTCATTGGTTTTAGAAGATGAAGGACAAGCAAATCTTTGTGTATTATTCGTGTTCGTGGAAAACGTTTTATTTGTACTTAGAGCTCTTTATTCTGAAATTTTCTTCCTATATTTGTCCGTTTTGCAAATTCGTCTAAAAAAAGTCTTGCTTTCTAGGTTAGTAAGATATGTTTTTATTGGTGGAATCTATTAAGATTTCATGCATTTTAACCATAAAATTGAAACTATTTAACTTTTTATCCAGTTTGCTTTTCTTTTTCAGCTTTTAAGTCTTAATCAGTGAAAGAAAGCAAAACTTTTAGTTAAATGATGTTCAATTTCATTGGTTACATATCTTTTCTTTCTTAGAGAATTTTGTGAAATTCTAATGCAAAGTTCCAATGCTACCTGCTGCCCTGTATTTCCTTGGATACCCAATAGACATAGACATAGCTCATTTTGCTGTTAGTTTTAAGTAACCTTCAGCCACCAGAGCTGTAATGAACAGGAAGATGGAAGAGAACGGTAGTTTATCATTTGTTATTATGTTTTCTGTTGTTGAGGTTTCAAATTCTAATGCTTCATATTCACTCTGTACAATTTTAATCAATAGGTTTCTCTGGTCCAAAATTACGTACATTTTACTTTTTCATTTTTCTACCTTGCATGAATCGATGGTCCACTTACTGATATTTTATGCTTGGTTTCACATCCTTTGAAGGTGTTGACCATAGTGAGAAAAGTGACTTTGCGAATCTGCAAGTTGTTGCTGAAAAAGGACTTCAGGTGTTCACTTTCAAGCAGTTGCATTCTGCCACTGGTGGCTTCAGCAAGTCAAATGTAATTGGCCATGGTGGATTTGGAGTTGTCTACCGGGGGGTGCTCAATGATGGCAAGAAAGTTGCAATAAAATTCATGGAAGATGCAGGAAAGCAGGGAGAAGAAGAATTTAAAATAGAGGTTGGTTCCTTCTTAATTTTGGACCTGTTACTTTTGTTGGGAATTGTGGGGAAAAAGATGCATTAATTTTTATACATGATTAATTTATTTTCCTTGTAATTAAGACAGTGAAATTGGCCTAAAGAATTTGAAACTGAAAATTTGGGAATTTTGAATAATCTTGATGCCTTGTATAGTCCATGTATTTTGAGACTTGGTTGGCTATATCTCGTTGTAGGTGGAATTGCTAAGTTGGTTGCGCTCTCCATATTTGCTGATGTTGCTTGGGTACTGCTCTGATAATAATAATAAATTACTGGTGTATGAGTTCATGGCAAATGGTGGTCTGCAGGAACATCTTTATCCTGTCAGCAGTAAGTAGTCAATCATTGAAAATAGCTAGTGTATGGAGATGAATATATAAAATGTTGATGTAGGAGGAAATGCTTGATGGGGTTCGTATTATATAAAAGTTTTTTCAATTATTCTGATCTTTCATTTGTTAATTTAATATATGTTGATGAATACTTTTATAACTTGGGACAATGGCCATTACCAAGCATAATATGCAGTCATTTCTTTTATGTATTAACACTGTTTTTTATTCTTTATTTCTGGAGTGGAGTATGTGATTAGAGGCTGTTTAATCATTTTTGAAGGCTTTTCTAATATCTCATATTTCAGACGTTACTAGTTCATGGATATTTTATTTTGTCTTAACTCATTTGCCTTAATATAAATATGCCCATATGCTGCATATGCAGGCAGAGCATCTGCAGCCATGGTTGTGGCTGTTCTTTATACGTTTAATTTTCTTATTATTTTCTATGCTGAAGTTGATTTTGCTGAGTAGAACCTAGTTTATATTTTATCCTTCTTGTAGATTCTAATGTTATATCCATGAAATTGAATTGGGAGACCCGGTTAAGAATAGCCCTCGAAGCTGCTAGGGGTTTAGAATATCTTCATGAACATGTACATCCCCCAGTGATTCACAGAGATTTTAAGAGCAGCAACATCCTCTTGGACAAACATCTTCGTGCAAAAGTTTCTGATTTTGGATTAGCCAAGCTTGGATCTGATAAAGCCGGTGGACATGTTTCCACTCGAGTTTTGGGCACACAGGGATACCTTGCCCCTGAGTATGTACCAAAGCTTACGCTTGCTATCTAGTTGTTCTATTTATGCTATTTGTGTTATCTTAAATTAATTCATATCTGAATTGTGTCAAGCAAATGTATGACAAGAAAAACTGAATTTGTTTCTGCTATGGTATGGTTAATTGTGCAGATATGCACTAACTGGGCATTTAACAACAAAATCAGATGTGTACAGTTACGGTGTTGTACTTCTGGAGCTGTTAACTGGCCGAGTGCCAGTTGATATGAAGAGACCTCCTGGGGAAGGTGTTCTTGTTTCTTGGGTGCGTTTATTAGTTTTTTTTTTTTATCTGTACAGTTTCACTTCTTGTTTCCATTGGTGGGAAATGGTGTTGCCTTAGCAATACATTTTTACATCAGAACTTGCATTGCGCTTTCTCACAAACTCATTTGCGCTACTTGTATTCAGGCTTTACCCCTTTTGACTGATAGAGAAAAGGTTGTAAAGATTATGGATCCTGCATTGGAAGGTCAGTACTCAATGAAAGAGGTCATCCAGATAGCTGCAATTGCTGCAATGTGTGTGCAGCCAGAAGCAGATTATAGGCCACTCATGGCAGATGTTGTGCAGTCAATAATTCCATTGATCAAGACTCGAAAGTCAACCTCAGCCGTCGGCAACTACTCTAGTTTCCATGCCAATAAGTTGTCCCCACCTCAAGATTCAGTCAAAGCCAATATATAACACTGTTTATGATGAAGAGAGAGTACTAGTCTCTGTCTCACTAGTATATTTTTGTAAATCAGTTTAGCCTGCAAATTTTTTTCTTTCAAATATATGCTTCTCTTCCATTTGCATATGCTTCCTAGTCTATAGGATTTTCTGTTATTTTGAACCATACCTTTTGGTGAAAAGTAAAGTTGAGTTGTAAATTGTAATATTTATTGATGGTTGAAGAGTTTAAATTGATCACAGGATTTAGCTTGGTTAATTTTGATTGTACTATAAGGGTCTGCTCCAAATCCATCAAATATTAAATGTAAAATTTATGTATCCGAAATAGAAAAAGGAGGGAATTCACGTTCGGCAAGTCTCTATCCCCAACCCCAATAGCTAGCCTAGTGGTAGTGGACCCTTCCACGATGATTGATCGTTGTGCTCTTTTCCTCTAATTTGATTTGGCAGTCTTTCGTTTTCCCCAACTGCTTAAAATAATCTAAACTGATGGTTCACTGAACCACTGTTTAAATTACGGCCAAGAAAAAGCAGGCTCAATATGATAAATTTTATGATATCTAAAATTATATGAAATATCATCCATAATAGATCAGTCATATTAATTTCAGTATTTAATACACATAGCCAATTCGATTATATTGAATTTAATTTTTTGATATTGACTCCATTTATTTATAAATAAAAAGTTTCATTTTCATTATCATCAAGCGAATGATATCAGAAAATGGACTAAACCAGCTGTTTGAGGCTAGGATCAAAATGAGCTTGACGAAACCAACAATCTGATCCAGTTGGATCCAGACATTATTTTCTTTACATAAACATAGCAAAAACTGGTCAAATTGATCATTCTTTGGGTTCTCCTAAAAAGGGTATGGTTATGATTAAAAGCACTTTTGTTAAATGGATATATATGAATAGTACTGACGTGTAAAGAAACAGCAATCATCTCCTCTTCTTGAAAATTACTAATATAAAATAAACGAGGAGGAAACAGTTTTTTTTTTTTTTTCTAAAAAAAGTCAAAGATGATATAATTAACAGATTCCTTGCCAGGTTGCTCCAAAAACGCAAAACCAGCGAAGTGTTGAAGCAGACAAATTTTGGATTTTGGAACTGAAACAAATAAATTTTATTTTTTGGTACATATAAAGAATTTAAGACTACTTATTAACTGTCTAAACCTCTCACTACTAAAGCAAGGTTAATAGTTTTCACTCTAATAAATTATACCAACTCAAGTCAAATTTAGTAGAATTATTCTCACCATTCCTTTAATTTTTAAAATTATAGTTGACATAGAATGATATAATATTATAAAAAAAAATTAATTTATTTTTTATTAATAAAATTATTATTATTTAATTATTCTAAGATAATGATTTTACTTAACTGTTTTTAATAATATATAAAAAATAGACTAAACTTATATATAATTTTTTATATTTTTTTTATTTAGTTCTATGATCAAAATAAAATATTTAAATTTTTTTAAAAAAATTAACTATGAGAAAAATAAATTTTATAAATTATAGATATATTAATTTTTTATTAAAAAATCTCATAAATATATAAAGGTATAAAAATTATACTTAATTTTTTTTATTAAAACGTACTATAAACTTAACTAT
The DNA here is from genome assembly GCA_031216115.1 of Senna siamea. Classification (NCBI taxonomy): domain Eukaryota; kingdom Viridiplantae; phylum Streptophyta; class Magnoliopsida; order Fabales; family Fabaceae; genus Senna; species Senna siamea. Next base: position 22,175,494 of record CM062356.1, read on the forward strand.
ACTTATTATATATTAAAAATAAAATTACAATCTTATCTCATATAAAAAATGATCTTTATTAACCTAAACTAAATTATAAAGGCGATAATTATAATTTTTTAAACGATAATAAATATAATTTAATCAAACCTTTAAAAAGAATAAGTGTAATTTACTCTTTTCACTTTGACTCTCCGTCGCTGCCATTCTCTATTTGCACCCACATCCACCTTACTTCCTCCATTCAGTGCTTTCTTTTTCGTTAGAAAATGTGTCTTTATGGCTGGAATTAAATGCTATGCATAAACAGTACAGTGAAAAGCGAATTGAAAAACTATATATATATATATTGATGTTTTGAGAAAGATTTTTGGTGCTCCTGTGGAGAGTCCTTTGAATGCTGATCTTACCATGAGATTCCAACTTCTCTAGTCATTCTCACGACAAGCAGCTAACTCGATGTTTGTTCTTTTGCTTACAATTTCTTCAGCATGGGCTCGTTTTCAAACTATGTTCCCCACTTTCGGTTTTCACTTTTCTCATCTTAATTCATCGTGTCAACTCTTCTAACTTAGTGGGGCCTCCTATTCATGCATATCTCCATAATCACGCACAAAATTAAGATGAGGAAAAAATAATAATTTTATGGTTTATGTCTTCTGCGACTGCCTAGCTTCCTTGTCTCTTTCTCCAGAAAATTACACATTAATTTCCCGAGAAAATGAAAAAAAAAAAAAAACACTCTTTTCATCATATTCTTCTCCGTTCAATATTTTTTTCATTATTTTCTAGCTAGCTAAGAGAGGACCCCATGCAGGACATCATTTAATTTGTTCGCAGATAGAAGGCTGATCATGTCTATCAATGCTTTTCGTGATATAACTTCAACGTTGTTTTAAATAACTAACAGTTATAACTTTCCCTCTTCACCGTTCTCTAATCTAGTTACCATTGCCTTCATGCTTTTTCACAAGTCTTAGAGCATGTAACTGCCTTCTTTCAGATCAAGTGCCTTTCAATATAACTGTGGGCTGAGAGAAATTTTCAGAGAGTAGAGACGATTTTGGATTCTATATATTTTTTTATATTTTAAAAAATAAAAAATTATATTAATAAAAAATTATCTAAATGAATTAGAGATTATCTAAATAGATTAAAGATTAAATTTTTTTTTATTCTTTTAATTTAAAAAAGTTATTATTTTTTAAATATAAAAGATTCGGACGCCAGTAGAGACCATATATTCATGTATTAATTATGTAATTTTTATAAGAAAATAATTTAATATTTATTTTGATTCAGTGAAACCCTCCACATAGCTAGCTATTGATTAAGCTTGAGTAAAACCTGGATATTTGTGCTCCTATGGATGTATGCACAAGGTGTTGTCTTGCTTGTTAAATCAATGTACGTTCCTGTTTTTATATGATCGCATCTACCTTGTTTAGTTTTTGGCTAATAAAAATTTATACTTTTGATATAAATGTAGGATTAATTAGTATGAAAATGTGATGTGCATTATTTATTTTGTTTAAGCCCATCTCAACTCGTTTTATTTGAGTAAGCTTCAATAAATTCTGACCTTCTTCTTAGGTTCAGTTTTTTTAAAATTCGTTTATTATATGGTCAAACGTAATAACTTTTCATTTTGTACCATAAGTAAGTAATTAACACTTATTAATTGTTTTTTATTGTAACAAAATGCATGGTTCACACTTTTAGCGGCGGTGTGCTAAGTGTATTACCTCATTAAACTTGAATTTTTTAAACCACTAATATTTTTTTTAAAAAATAAAATATTTATTATTTCAAATAACTTTCTGTTAATCATTAAAATTAGATTTAATTACAAAAATTAGATAAAACTTAAAGTATAACAAAATTTCTTTTGAATTTTTTTTTTGGAATTTAAGAATATCATAAAGCACTCGTTTGAAACAAATATTTAGCGTTTAGAAGAGTATTTTGTTATGCTATGAAATTTATATAGTTTGTTCTTAAGTTTTAGATATTTATTATTAGTTTTTCCAATAAGCACATAATAAATTATTTTTTTTTGTAAAATTTCATATTATAAAAATAGTTTAATGTTTCAAAACATTTCTTTAATATATTATATATTATATAGACAACTTTATTTAATATTGATTATTGAGCTTATTATTATTTTTTGTCTTAAATTTTTTTTTTTCAATAATGTTAGTTTTGCTGAATAAGCATGGCGTATTCATATTTATGTCTCTACATTAATGGTGTCCCGGGAAACACAATTAGTTTCCACGTATTTATATGTAACCTTGGGGTTTCCATGTGATCCTTGTCTCTTTTGATTTTCCATGCAAAGCACTGCAATATTTTATCCTGCACTCAACCACATCAGATCACTGATCAGCGTCGTCAGTACTAATAAAGCCGACTAATGGACTGTTCAGCTTGTGGCGTGTTTTCACTCTTCGAAAGGTCGCGTGATTATGCTCTCATTCTCTCTCCTTTATCTAATCTAAAGACCGGCCCCAACACTCTCCTCTCGAGACGCAAAGGAGGGAGAAAATAGACTGAGTAAGAGAGAGAAACAAAGGAGAGAGAGAGGGGAGGGAAAGAGTGTTTGTGTGACTCTCACATGGCCTCCATGCCCTTGGGGCAGCACCACCATCAACCACCGCCGGCGACAGCTCCACAACCACCACCACAGGCTCAAGCTGAGAATGACCCACTGAAGATGGCTGCTCGCCGTGGCTCCGATATGGAAACCGATAAGGTACCTCCGTTCAAGTACTCTCTCATTGTACGGACACTGTTGTCTTCCTTTGTTTTTGTGCCTTACTGCACGTCGGTGGTTGTTGGTGCTTGGATCGGCTTGATCCAGCTAACAAGCTTCCGTATGAGCCGAATTTTGACCGATCTACCGGTTTTTCATGATCTTGTGCTTGTTTGGAGGTCGGGCCTGCTCGCCGGAGCTATTTTCCGGTGAAGTCCCCGATCGGAGTGATTGTGTGATTGACTTAAAAGGTGAAAATAATCCTCCATAATGAATTGTAAGAAGTGACTTATTGGTTGGTATTTCTTGGTTGAGATCTTTAGCTTAAAATGAAGCTTTCGTGCCTTTTCGTTTGGTGGCCCAGAAAATAGAAGGGAATCAAAAGAAGTGAAAATGTGGAGTCCTGTACGTTTGTTTATGCTCTTTTTCCTTTAATAAACAAGAGAGGGAGAGAGGATCTGACTAGATATTTATAATTTAGACCCTGTTGATCTGAAACTGTGATTATTCTAGCCTCGAGGAACTGTATACCTGAATTTCCAATCGCCAGTTTCTCTTCCAGAAAAGTTTCAAATGCATTTGTAGAGGTTGAAGTTTGTGACAGTTTGTTTTTCAGATTATTTTTAGTCAGCTTTCTTTCACTTAATCTCTGTTCTTCTATATAAGTTTTGTCAATGTCGACTTTGTTTGAGTTGGCTCCATATATTTGGTCTATTACATGGTATATTTCTAGATATATCTTTGTTTCCTTGGTAAAATCTTTTAGTCTCGTACCTTTTTCTGCTCTTTTGTCTCTGTTTAAAGTTTCCGAAAACTGGAAACATATTTTCCTTTTGGGTTAAGATGTCTGGTTTTTGTCTACTTTTTTCTTTTTTGTTTTTTAAATTGTTTTTAAATACCTTTTCCACATCTTCAAGTTCGGGGGTATTTTTCTTTAAACCGTTTTAGTTTTTTTTTTTCTGGGATCCATGTCCACATGTTCTCTCTTGGTTCTCTTAATTGATATTAAAGCTCCTCACTCCTCAGGCATGTGATGCTTTCCTTTGAACTGTGGTTACCTGATTCAACATTATCCATTTATATACCTTTTGAGCTCTTTGCAGTTTGCACTTTGTCCTGCTTTTCTCTAGTTTGCTTTCAGATCTGTGTCTAAATTCATATGGTATCCATCCACTTCTGGCAGATAATTAAATTGAATGAGCTTCTTCCGTTTTTCTTTTTTCTTCTTATCTAAACTGCCTTGCAGCATTTTTATGTTTGTGTGAGGCCTAAATATTGACAGCTAATTTGTCTGTGTACATGCATATCCATTAATGACTTTCCACATAGAACGGAGGACACAATCTGCTGATGATACTGTCAATTTGTGATATCTAGTGGATGTTTTCAAACAAAATGACTATGACATTGCCATGTAATCTGCAGATGATGCTGTCAGTCTTTCATTTTAAGTGGATGTTTTCAATCATATGAATAAGCAAAAGTGTTTAAGAAAATTTAATAACTAGATAACCTGAACAAGTAATTACTGAGGTTCTATCAAGAAGAATATGAACTACTAGTTAGTTCTGTATTAGGAGAATTTCTCTACTGTATTAAATAGCTGTTTCTTATATAAATTGCAGGACATGTCAGCTACCATCATTGAGGGGAATGATGCAGTCACTGGCCACATTATCTCCACCACAATTGGAGGCAAAAATGGGGAACCTAAACAGGTGGGATGTGTTCTAACTTCTAGCCCTTTTTTTCTCATCATTTAACTTTTAGTAGAAAATATATTTCAAGGTGCCCGTCTGAAAAACTAGATACATAATATAAAATGGCCATAGTATCTCCACCACTATTTGAAAAAATTGTCCTTTTATCTTTTCTTAAATTTTATGCAAGTTATGTGACTGTGTTGAGACCTCTCCTGATTCCACTTGCAGACCATCAGTTACATGGCAGAGCGTGTTGTTGGCACTGGATCATTTGGAATTGTTTTCCAGGTATGATTAAATCAACTTTAATACAGAAATTGTTCTTGCTTAGCCATTCATGCACAAGTATCTCACATTGCTCTCTCCCGCCCTCTTGATCCTAAACAAAGGCAAAGTGCCTGGAGACTGGGGAAACAGTGGCTATAAAGAAGGTCTTGCAGGACAGACGGTACAAGAATCGTGAACTGCAGCTAATGCGCCTGATGGATCACCCAAATGTAATTTCCCTGAAGCACTGTTTCTTCTCTACAACTAGCAGAGATGAACTTTTTCTGAACTTGGTTATGGAATATGTCCCTGAGACAATGTACCGAGTTCTAAAACACTACAGTAGTATGAACCAGAGGATGCCCCTCATCTACGTAAAACTTTACACCTACCAAGTATGAACTCTTCTCTTTATTATTTTTTGGGTTATCTTGCTGTTTTTTGTTTCTTTCCAAATCATATAATAATATATCTATGATTCTCAGATCTTTAGGGGACTGGCATATATCCATACTGTACCTGGAGTTTGCCACAGAGATGTGAAGCCACAAAATCTTTTGGTAAGTTTTTCCTTGGCTGTTTTATTTATGAGTTGTAATTGTTTATTCTAAACCTTTGGCATACATTTTTTTGGTAGGTTGATCCTCTCACACACCAAGTAAAGCTTTGTGATTTTGGGAGTGCAAAAGTTTTGGTATGTTGGACTTAACACTTAATTGATTTGTATAGGTATTTTTGTTTATGTGCACCACCATTATAATGATAGAACCAAAATCATATGCTTCTCAGCCAACATGGAATTGCAAATGCTCTTGAACTTCTTCTGCTAGGAGTGTTGTAATAAAGTCAGTATGTGCAATGATAACCTTGAAGTAAAAAGCCATTAAAATGTTAATGCTGCTGTTAAGCTTGATTTAATCATTTTCTTCTTCCTGTTATAAGAACAATAAATTAGATTTGGCTAATAAATGGTTACACTTACCAATTTCATGAAGTTTCTGTGTTTGGTCATAACATGTTAAGATATAAATCACAATTTATTATATTGCTATTCATATCAGGTCAAGGGTGAATCAAACATTTCATACATATGTTCACGTTACTACCGAGCTCCAGAACTAATATTTGGTGCAACAGAATACACAACTTCTATTGATATCTGGTCAGCTGGTTGTGTCCTTGCCGAGCTTCTTCTAGGCCAGGTCAGCGGCCCTTTTGGCAACTTCTGCACTGTTGTTGCTCATACTTAAAGTCCCCATGCCCATCCCCAATCCCTTTTGGGTTTAGTTGTGTTTATTGCTCATAGTTTCAAATGTTTCTTTAGCCACTATTTCCAGGAGAAAATCAAGTGGACCAACTTGTGGAAATCATCAAGGTGACACCTTGTCTATTTTGATGTTACCAAGGATTTAATGAATCTAGTTACAGAAAGATTATTATTTGGGTGTCTTTGTAGGTTCTTGGTACTCCAACTCGAGAAGAAATTCGTTGCATGAACCCTAATTATACAGATTTTAGATTTCCACAGATTAAAGCTCACCCTTGGCATAAGGTAAAGGCATTACCCTATCCATCTTCCCTTTGATAAACTATGCTGGCAAAATGCAAATGGTATACAAATAGTGGACCATTAAAAAATGACAGTTGTCAAATTGAATGTGAAACCAATTCAATTGATATCAGGAAAATGAAAGTCTACATATTCTCTGGAATCAAATATAGTTATTGGTATTTGTGGGTAAAGATGTTTTTAACTTTCTTTTTAACAATCAATTTTTTATGGGTACCCTTTTTGTCAATGCTTAATGCATTCAATGCAATAATTAGTATGATCCATGGTTCAGGTTTTTCACAAGCGAATGCCTCCTGAGGCAATTGATCTTGCATCAAGGCTTCTCCAATATTCACCAAGTCTTCGTTGTACTGCAGTAAGACTACTATTACCCTCTCAACTCCCCCTTTCAAAAAGGAAGGCACACATTGACAGAATATTTAAGCAGGACATTCATCTTGATATTAAGACATCTTAGAAATTCCTTTCTCAGTTTTCTTTTAGTTTTTTGCCATGAGATTAGATCAAGATGGCTTAGTATAGCATGATCATTTATGATTTCAGTTAAAATTTGTACTATAGATATTTTTGTGATGAGGTTCCATGGTGCATATTTCTATTATTTTCAGTATAACTGGCATAATTCTCATAGTGGCTCTTAATATTTCAGCTGGAAGCATGTTCACATCCCTTCTTTGATGAGCTTCGGGAACCTAATGCCCGACTTCCCAGTGGGCGTCCATTGCCCCCGCTTTTCAACTTTAAACAGGAAGTATGTATCAGATAGATTTCTTCTATAACAAATACATACAAAGTTTTTTGGTTTAACTAAAATTCATAATGCATCTGTATACAGTGATGAATGTCAATTCTACTAGAGCTGAGCTTATATATTGCTCTTGACTAATATAATCTGAGAATAATCAGTGTCAGCTAATGACAATAGCAGTTTACCTCTTGGATTTTGGAATGCTTCTTATCATTGAATCAATACCAGTCCTTTATTGTAACCTATGGGAGTATATTTATATCACAGAATGAATATGTAATTAAACACTTTAACTGCAGTTATCTGGAGCATCACCTGAATTGATCAATAGGCTCATCCCAGAGCATGTTAGGCGGCAGAGTGGTCTGGGCTTCCCTCATCCGGCAGGTACATAGATATAAAGAGAAGATACAAGGAGTAAATCAATCTAGTGATCAACAAGAAACAAGAAACAAAGGACCGTCTTTGGTCAATATAAGTGGGGGTTCTGGCGCAATCTGCAGTTTTTGTCCCCATGTGAGGATGTATACATGTAGTGGCTGCTTGGTATAACCTGGAAATTGGTGATTGTGTAATATGTCATTTTAGTTAAGGTATACTTATTTCCTGCGTCTGTACATTGTTTTGATCAGATTCCAGAAAGCTAGGAGTATAAAATGTTGATGGCATTCGTGTCTATATAGTTAGGGGCTGCCAGAGCCCACCAGAAAATCGAGGGCCTCGGTAGTAAGTTTGGCTTGCTTTTTTTACATGATCATATTCATCGTGTTGTTTCTAATTATGCATATGTCAATCTTCTAGTTTGAAGCTAGATTTTTCTCTGCATTGTTAATACTCCACTAACCCCTTCCATTGACTTTCGTCGTATGCGACGAGGTATGAGCCTGCATTATTCTCTTAACATTTATACTGATCCAAACAACGTTGTGGAGACGGGGAATAGTTTGTAATTGATTTTACAATCACACTGATGTATTTTTAATAATTACTTCTAGCCCCACCAAAGAATAATCATAGCTGCAATTGGCACCGTTATTGTATTTTCTACCCGCCACCACTGGCCAGTGTGATTGTAAAATCAATTACAAACTATGTAGTACTGGGTGGGTGAGAGCTAAAGAAAATCATAAAGGATGAGCTGACGTTGGCAAATTAGATCTTTGAACCACGTTGACCAAACAACTTATGTTTTGGTTTTAGATTGGGCGGCAAGTAGGCTACTCTAATGTTCGTGAAAAAGATTAAAAACAAGGAATGATTAAAACACAAGAATTACATAAGAAACATAAAATACTCAGATTACAGATGAATAAAGCATCTCAATCTTCCTTATGGCATAGAAAAGAAGAAAGAATCTCCTTACAGTTGGTTCACTGACTATGAGGCTAAAATGCTAAAGCCTATCTAAAATATATTTTTCCCCAAAGAACAGAAAGGGGAACTAGAGAGGGCTACAAAAGAATGGAGATATGACACCAAAAAGTCCTTCAATATGCTGAAGATTGGCCCCATCCATGAGCAACAGAAATGATAAGGTGAGTATGAAGGGTCAAAAGATTCATAATATATCATGTCTCAATTGAACAAAAATTCCTATGGTGCTTGACCCGCCATAAGGGGGTAAAAATGGTCGATTATGTTATTGAATAATCTAGGCGGATTTTGTGACCTCGTGAATAGCGTCAGCCACATATCCAACGTTGCCCGTAGTGAGACCAGCCATACTGTAACAACATATCAAATTAGTAAATTCCATTCCCCGGGAAGGTAAAAGGAAAATGGCAATAAAAGTGCTTGATAGGATGTTTTACCTGATTCGACCATTACGAGTCATGTAAATATGAAATTCGTTAGTCAAACGATCAACCTGTTCTGGTGTCAATCCGCTGTAGCAAAACATGCCAATCTGCAGAAATTAACAAGAATGTGAGAAAACTCAAACAATTCAAGAAGACAAAGGCGGGACGCAGTGAATGCAGCAATTGTGCATTCAACAAAATGAAATGAACCTGATTGGTTATGTGCTGCCATGATAAAGGAGAGCCCCGCTTTTCTAAGTTCTCCCGTAGCGTCGCCCGCATTCCAATTATGCGGTCTGCCATAACCTGAAAAGTTATGAAGCAAGTAAATGGTTAATTGCACCTACTACCACGAATCCCTCGGGCCATGAAAGCAACATAACTCTGATGAAGAGACTTATGACATAACTATACAGTGTCATAGTTAGATATTTATTCTTTTTTTTAATAATTTGCATATGGCTCACTTAATTTCTTTCAGAGTTACAGAAATAACTATTAACTACATCAGTGTGCCTCAAGTTGGCTGCGATTTTACAGTTTTACTCAGGCATTTATCATAGACTAGCTAGTAGCCACGTCACTGGAGAAAAATTTTAAATTGCAAATGTATCAGAATGTCTGTGTCAGTGGAAAAAAAATTTAAACATTGCAACTGTGTGTGGTGTGTTCTTTCTCCACCCAATAAAAAAATAGTTCTTTAAACTCCACATGTATATTTTAACTATTCTCTCCTGTATTTAAGAGTATTCCAAGCATAACAGTAAAACAAGTTTATTCATCTCTGAAATCTGAATATGGAATTCTTACTCATGTTTCAATATATCAGCCCACACATCCCTAATTTCTCAGAAAAGACAGTTGTTAACCTCTGCCTGCATACAGAAATTGCATGCATCGTAACATAGTCCATCCAGGGCATATTTGCCTTTCTTCATCCATTTCTCACTTAAATGTAAACCAACATAGTACAATTATAGTACAAATTTGTATTTCCTAGAAAGTTCGGGGGGCAAAGGAAGGGGAGGGGGACTGAAAGCATTAGTGCCGTGGTGCTTTACCTTAACTTCTTTGAGCCATAACTTTTTCAAGTCTTGATCACCAAGGACAGTTGAAACTATGAGTGCCCCGTGAACAGGTGGATTACTATACATAGGTCTAGCAAGCTGCTGCAATTGACTTTTTACAGCGATAGCTTGCTTTTCATCTTCACAAACCAAGCTGCAAAGAACGTGTAAGTACGAGTATTTTGCAATTCAAAGCCAGGCCAGAAGTTCTGCACAGAAGCTCTAGGTTTCAGACTTCTAAATGTTCAATGTTCTCATATAGAAATCCATGATGCAATCGTTAAGGCATTAAAACATTGTTCACAGTTCTTATACATTCAAATGCTGTTTTTAGTCTCTTTGGTAATGAAGCCCATTGCAGTAACAGATAAACATTACAATCATTTTCAGCCCCTCAACATTTACAGCTTCTACCTCTATTTCGCCCTAAATAGGTAGATTTGATTTTCAAGCAGAGGCTGCACCGAAGTAGAAATTGGCAAAAGTTTAAGTATCAAAATCAACATAACTTTGGGAACTTATAATGAAATACAATATACAATTAACACATACTCTTAAAACTATATATTGGCATCAAAGTATTGGTGACGTATAGGTTGTTGACAACCATAGTATTACAAGTATCCAGATAACTTATCTCACTTCTCAACCATAAGAAAATGCCACTGAAGAACCCATATATAGTATTTTCCATCAATCCATGCAGCATTAGTCTACTAACCAAAGAAATATTAAGAGATATCACGTACAGATAATGAATAGAAAATTACCTCAGGCATCCTACTCGCTGACCATACAATCCCATATTTTTGGCATATGACTGTGCGAGTCCTATTAAATGGCCATCCTCAAGAAAAATCCTGATGGCCTTCGCATCTCGCTCCGGACTGCCACTAGCAAAGCCTTGATATGCCATGTCAAAGAAGGGGAAATGGCCTTTTAACTGGAAACAAGAATAATGATGAACAACTAACAAGAGACCAAAAAAAAAAGTCCATAATTGCTTATAGAAATAAATTATTTACTTTGAACTGGGAAGAGATTTCTCTCCATTGTTCTTCTGAAGGATCTACCCCGGTTGGATTGTGAGCACAAGCATGAAGCAGAAAGAAAGATCCATTTGGAGCACTCTGTGAACAGAATAATCATATTTAAGACAAGAGAAGAATATGGTGTACTAGCAAAACTTACATATATACAAAAAAGTTGAGCTATAAAACAAGTCTGAAAACTATTAGTAGTGAGGGTGAAATAACCTTTATCTCATCCATCAGCGCTGCAAAATCGAGGCCCTTGGACTCAGGGTGATAGTAACGGATTGTCTTCATAGGCACTCCAGCATCTCTCCAGATATTATGGTGGCTGTCATCATATCTCAAATTAGAAATAAATATCCAGGGAGGATATGGAGAAAAGAGTATTTTGCAAACCTAGCATAGAAATTTGAAGGCCCACAAATGCAAAATGTCATAGTCAAATGAAGTAATGTGTCCCAAAATACTCACTTGGCCCAGGTAGGGATTGGTATATAGATTTGGGAGTCAGGATGAAAACGCTGTTGAAATGCAGCAAAAAGTCGACATGCACCAGTCCCAGACAAAGCCTGCACTGCAGCTATTCTTTTATCTTTGACGAACTGAGAGTTCTCTCCATAAGCCAACTTCAATGATTCTTCTACCATCTTTATGCTTCCACCAATAGGAAGATACTCCCTGGCCAGAGAAGAAAAGGAAAGATCAAATCATTTGGATCAGTGGACAGAAAGCAATGGCATGTACTTAATTCATTAATTCAATTTAGTATCATCTGAAGCTAAAATTATTAGGATGAATAAGACATTGCTTTTCTTGCTTGGTAGTGTAACAAAAACTTGAAAAAGAAAACATTATATGAAATATGAAAATTATTATGCAAATGAAAATTTTAATTTACCATATATTTGGAAAACTATTGATGAGATATTTGAGCATAAGAAATATGAAAAATCTAAATTGATAAGTTGTACACATCCTAAATGTCATAATAATACTGTATTTTCAAAACATGTCATACTCATATTTTTTATAGATAGATTTCTACATACTTGAGAAACTAGGATATCTATCCTACGTACCAAATGCCACCTAAAGAGTCAACAGTATGGATTCAGCTTGGTACTACACATATGAGAACATCAAATATTTGATAAGAAAAATATTTTACTCACATATATTCATTTGCTGCAATCCTGCGCTCTGCTTCTCTAACACAATCAAGAACCACAGGCCTTCCATTGTCATCACGATAGGCACCCTTTGTTATCAAAAATGCAAAAAATAGGTTATAGAATGATCAAATCAACAAAATTTTACCAAAGTAAAGAAGATACACTTTATCCAACTGAGCATATAATTGAGAATAAATCTCCTCTCTCTCTCTGTTCCCCTTTTCTTCTCGTTGGATACTCAGAAGTCAAAACGCAATAGAAGTACAAAGGGAAAACAATATGAAAGAGGATGCAGAAAGCCCAAACTAAAGCTATCACTTGGAGGAAATTCTTATCATATTCATTTCAAAATTCCTATGCATCTGAAAGAAATCTAAACTTCTATAAGGAAGATATAAATATGACAGAGAAAAAAGACAAACAAATTTCACTCTTTTGAAACAGGAACGGGAAACCAGTGCGTTTCATTTCAATTTCAACTGTTTCATTCTCTTCAATTAAGAATCCTCAAAGTTCAATGAAAAAACAGTATTCAATCGACCAAGCCTACTGTTGACGAGCACATGCAGAAATCACTGAAAAAAAAAAAGTTCAACTTAATGCTACTAATAAAACATATTTATTAGCTGACCGCATGAACTTGTTTTCTCCAGCTGAGAAAAAGTGGCAGGAGATGAAGAAACTCACAAATAAGGCTCACAAAAGTTTTCTTTCGTTATACACTAGTTAGTTAGATATTCGAGAAGATATACCAGAAAATTAACCGGAACCGGAAAGAGCAAAACGGCAGAGAACTCACAACTCCAACGTTGACTTTTTTTGGACTTTGATCCGCGAGGTAGGCTTCGGTAACACCGAGAATCGGATCCTTGGGAGCGGGCTCGATACTACGCCACCACGAAGACATAAATCTGGCTCCGAGTATGGAGCTCCGGCTAACGATTCGGCTGGAGACAACGCTGTGAATCGGCATGGGTCACTGAGGTACGAGCTTCCGGCGTCGAAAGAGCAGAGGGAGAGGCGGAGAGAACAATGGAACAGAGGAGAGAAAGAATGGAGAAAGTGAAGCTGGACTCGATATTGCAAAGTTGAGAAGAAGCAAATCGGGATCAGTAATCTGTCATAACTCATAACTACCTCAGGTCTATTTAATGTATGACTCATACATAGTAAATAAATTAGTAATATATCATTTTTTTTTTAGTGAAATTCCTATATTATTGTTTTTCTCTTATATTTTTTTTCTCTCTCCATTAAAGAAAACACTTCACCAAATTGTTTAATTATGTACTTAATAAGCTAATTAATAAATGATTAAATATATTTGCGTAATTAATATATTTTTGAAGGATATATGAAATAATCAAAATTTTGTTAATTTAAACAAAAGTGGAACTTAAAATTATAGTTATATTGGGCTTTTTTCCTTTTGCTATACCAAATGAAAAGAGGTATACTACATACCTACTCTTTTTTTTAAAAATAAAAATTAAGATTTGCAGAAAAAATTATAAAAATACAATACATCCACTAATCAAATAAAGACTTTAGTAGTATATTAATATTGTAATAATACTCATAAAATTTTTGTACAATAAAAAAATAGCAGTGGCGAGTATCTCTGAAAAATTAAAGCACAAAATTTCCTGCGCTCTTTTACAATGTTCTTTTGTTCTGTTGGTCCATAACTTATTCTAGTCTTTTCCTATAACGTGCCTTTCCGTTTGTGCCAACAAATTGCAATGAGTAGACAATGACGTCTCCATAATTTGTAGAAAAGAGAAGGTAATCAACTACAAACAATTGGTAGCCATTTTCCAAATTTGGGGCTAGTGAATAACTGAATGTAGACTTTTTAAAGCAATTGGCATGACAGATGAGGCTAATAACAGACGAGGCTATGATTGTGTGTTGGGTCGGGTCAATTGGTTAAATTTAATTCAATATTAGGTTAATTCGAGTTTATGCGTTTGTTTGTGTTAAAATCGTTCATTTAACGGGTGGATCAATGACTTTAAAATTTTTTATTTCGTTGAATTCAACTTAATTCACCAACTTGTCAAATTTTTTTTATATTTTTTAGTATAAATATATTTTATTTTAATTTATTATTTATAATTTTAAGTAATATATATTTTATTAAATTTTAATTAAAAAATATTATCATTTATTACTAAGATAAATAAATTATTTTTATTTTTGTATTATATACAACAAATATGATTTAAAAATTATTAAAAATTAAAAATTAATTCAAAATAAATAAGTTTATAAAAAAAGGGTTGGATCCAACCCAACTCCGAACCAAACTCACTAAATGACAAGTTGGCTTGGTTTGATGTCATTGTTTAATTTTGTTCAACTCAAACTAACTTCACTTGTTTATCATTGATTGGTTTAGTTACAATTTTCTTTTCAACCCAACCCAACTTAATTCGTGCACATTCTTAGATAAGGCTATGGCTACCTAGAAAAGAAAAGGAAAAAAGAACAAATAAAATAAAAGTTTTGTTAATTAGTACATTTTATTAATTAAAATTTTATTTGATTTGTTGGTAAAATTTTTAAATATTAAAATTAATTTTTTAATTTTTTTAGAAAATTTAAATAATTAAATAAGTGACTAAAGACTAAAGATATTTAATAAGTGATTAAAGATATTTACTTAACACAACTTAATAAGAGAAAGATACTTATAAAAATTAGAATATATTTATGTTAAAAAGTAGTTCAAAATATAACTTACTTTTTAACTTTATGAAGTCATGTTTTAAATAATGTTTAAAAAATTAAATTAAATTGTTTGATCAAATCAAAAATTAAAAAATTGATCATGGTATCAGTTTGAAAGAACCTCAAAATTAGAGTTGAAGAACTGATCAAAACTTATAAAAATTAACAAAATTAATCTTTTAATGATTTAAATTGGTCTGAAATTAAAAAAAATAAAGAGAAATGATGAAAGAATAAGAAAAAGAAAATGAAGAAAAGGAGAAAGAGGAAGTGAAGAGATGAAGAAGAAAATAGGAGATAAATGGCGTGTCTAAGAAGAAGAAAGAAAAGAAATGATAGCAAGGAGTTGGACGGTTGGAATTTAAAACATTGAAAAAAAGAAAAAGAAATGAATAGAGAGGCGTGTAGGTGGCTAGTGCTACAGTTAAAATTAAATTAGATGGAATATCAATGCATCGAAGAAGAAGAAGATATGGGAAAGTCAAAAAGTGATAAAAAGGAATTAAAATAAATAATATATTAATATAAAATAAGTAAATAAAATAAATGATGTTTACTTATATATTTAAATTTATTTTATATGAAATATAATAATATATAAGTAAAATTACATATTTTATTTGAAATGAATTATTTATTTTATTACATTTATAATATAAAATTAATATTCAATTATGATTGAATTAACAAATATAAATTAGTACTTTTACTAATTTAATGACAAATCTAATTTTTAAACTATTGGTTTGTCACAAAAAATTTCCTAACTAATATTTTTTTAGTTAAAATCTTAAATTTTGTTATCCCAATTTTAAAAAATATCAAATAAACAAAAAAAATAATAAAATGATAAATAAAAAAATAGAGAGATATAATTGTATAATTTTATTTCATTATCTTCCTCTCCCTTGAAAGGTCACAGGATTTAGAGTTTCTTTAAGAGGGAGGAAATTGAAAAAAAGATAATGGAAGAGAAGAGAATATTTAGTAATATTTTTTTGTTTGATTTTTAAAATTTAAAAAAAAATTGGTGAATTTTATATTGCTATTCTTAACCTTTTTTTTAATTAATTTTAATTAATTTAAATTAAAAATTTATAAAAATTTATAAAAATTTATAAAAAATAAAAAATTATCACTTAATATTTCTTTTATTCCTTTTTTTTCTTAAATTCCTTCTCCTCCTTATTCTCAACCAGACACAGCACATACGTAAAGAGATTTGTTAAACAAAATTATAAGTTTAGAGGATCTATGGTTATATTTTGAAGTTAAAGAGATAAAATACATAATCTTCTAAGTTTACCAGGATAAATTACATTTTAACCTAAAAAATAACATTAAAAAAAAGTCAAAACAGACAACTACACATTCCTCCCGCTGTCAAAATTAAAAGTATAATAAAAAATAAGAAATTCCTAGTAATATTTCATAAGTCATGGTGATATAAATTAGCAAAAACAGTTTAATTATTTTTGCATTCCCTATAAATTTACTTAAATTTATCTTCTAAATTTTTAATTGAGTGTTTATAAATTGAAAACTTATAATTAAATCCTTAGAATTTTAAAATATTTTATTTAATTCATATTGTTAAATTTTTGTTAAAATTATGTAAATTTTATTGGTTTAGTTAATATATATTGCATTAATACTGTAAATAAGAATGATTTATTTTTTAAAAAAATATAAATAACAAAATAAAATAGACTAATTTACATGTATGATATGAAATATAATTTATATTAACTAATTTAAATAAATTAACTTAAATTATGTATATACAATATTAAAATAATATATAATTAATCACATTAATAAAATTATCAAAACATTGAAATAAGTGTAGGTAGGGACGACATATAAAAAATAAACTATACAAATTTAATTATGAAACAAAGTATCAAAGAATTTATATATATGTAAACACACACACCAAGCATTAGAAATAAAAAAACCAAGTGACTAAAAAGCTAAACAAAACTATTCGTGGGAAACTAACTCCTCTCAAATCCTCAATAGTATAATTTAGAAATTTAATGAGCTTATCAAGTAGCAAAATAATTTCGAGGGACCAATAATAGGACCCAGGCATATTAAGAGGTAAATTAGTACTCTGGTCCTTTAAAAATGAAAAAATTATAATTTTTTATTTTTTAAAAAATTACACACACTTTCTCTAAACTAAAATAAAAAAACTACAATTTTATCAATTTCAGAATATATACCATCAATAATAATATTGATTTCTTTTATCAACAATATAACTTGGAATGTAATTAATGGCTTCGAAAAATAAAAAGACTAATTTTTATAACAGGATTATGTCAAACGTTTTAGCAAGAAGAATTCAGAAATGTAACGTTACCTAGATAAGTCTTCTATGATTATCTGTCTAAACCAAAACTGCGTGTAGCACAATCTTATTGTCAAGGAAAAAAAATACAGGTTGAAGTATCTTCTGCAAAAACGAAGCTACTTTTTTTTGTAAGTGAGGGTAACGCCGTTTTTAATTTCAAACATAGAAGAGGACAATATCAAGGAGAAAACGCAAATTGTCAAAATCAGGGATCTTCCACGAGAAAACGACCGTATGCTGATTTAGAAATAAAATATTTTCCTCAGTGAAGTTATATAAACAAATCAAGCCATTGCCTTCAAAGCATAAAAATTTTCATATCTGCCTACCACATTAATCAAGCATCATTAATATTTACAAAGAGATGGCTTCCATAGGCAGAAAACAATATGTTTTATCTCTGATGCTCATTCTCACAATTTGGACTTCTCACGTGATGTCCCGCAAGCTTCATGAAGCATCAGTGTATGAAAGATTTGAGCAGTGGATGTTAGAGCATGGTAAAGGGTACAAGAATGCTGCAGAGAAGGAGAAACGGTTCCACATATTTAAGGACAATGTATTGTTCATTGAATCATTCAATGCTGCTGGGAACAAAGGTTATAAGGTTGCCATTAATCACGTGGCTGACCAAACCAATCAAGAATTTAAGGCTTCCCACAATGGGCACAAGAGTCTGAGGGCAACAGCCTCAAGAACATCATTTAAGTACGAAAATGTTACTGATATTCCTGCTTCCATAGATTGGAGGCAAAAAGGAGCTGTTACTCCAATTAAGGATCAAGGACAATGTGGTAAGAGGCTATATAATGCCCTGAACTATTTTTAATTATATTGCTCTTTGTTCTATATTTGCTTCAATTTCTATGAATTAAGACAGATTGAGTTAATGCTCAAGTTGATTTTGTATGCAAAACCAGGTAGTTGCTGGGCATTTTCAACTGTGGCTGCAACAGAAGGGATCCATCAAATTACAACAGGTACTCTAGTCTCCCTCTCAGAGCAAGAGCTAGTGGATTGTGATACCAAAGGTATGGACCATGGATGTGAAGGTGGTCTTATGCAAGATGGATTTGAATTCATAATACAAAATGGAGGAATTACTAGTGAGGCAAACTACCCTTACAAGGCAATTGATGGGAATTGTAGTGTTAAAAATGAATTCCCCTCTGTAGCTCGGATAAAAGGTTATGAAACAGTACCTTCCAATAATGAGGAAGCACTTATGAAAGCTGTAGCTAACCAACCAGTGTCAGTTGCCATTGATGCTGAAGGTTCTGCTTTTCAATTTTACTCAAGTGGGGTTTTCACAGGTGAATGTGGAACCGAGTTAGACCATGGTGTTATAGCAGTTGGCTATGGTGCAGCTGATGATGGTACTAAGTATTGGATCGTAAAAAATTCTTGGGGCACTTCATGGGGTGAGCAAGGGTACATAAGGATGAAGCGAGACATTGCTGCCAAGGAAGGTTTGTGTGGTATTGCCATGGATGCTTCTTATCCAACTGCTTAAATACTTCTGTTATGTTAATTGTGTTTCAAATTTGCTTTTTTTTTTTTGGATTTAATTAAGGGTATATGTAATCATAGAATGTTTCAAATTTTATATGTATTATTTAAGCAATTCTATTTTCTGTATCAACTGAATAGTATATATAAGCTCACTATTATGTAAAACTAAAATGAAAAATGAAAGTATAATAAGAAACTTGACGTCGATGGCTAAAAGAAAGAAGAACAAAAGCACGAGGCGAGATATAAAGATAAATTAAATACATAGCACCAAAACCTGCCATTTGAGCTAGAGAGATGTAGGTGAGATATTATGGTAATTTGGAGAACATCTTAATCTTCTATATTTCACCCAAAAAAAAAAAAAAAGCCTCACATAATGATCACATGTTTGGCTATAAAATATCATCCATTCTGTTTTCTACATCAACTTATACTTAATACAGTGTACAGGGACTAACTATTTTGTGGGAGTTGAATGATGAAAAACGCATTTTCATAATTGGAAAATTGATATCAGGATCAATGGCTAAAACAAGAGTAAGCTGAACAAAAGGATGTAACAAGATATACGATGAATTACGTAAAAAACTAACATTTGAGCTAAAAAAATTATAGTAAATGAGATATTATACTAATTTAGTATTAGAATAATATAATAGTTTTATATGATGATAAACAAAATGAGACTATTCACTTATTATTTTTATTATATAAATAAAATCTATCAACAATAAAGTCTTTTTATATCAAGTTATTACGTAATTTGATTCTATATCAATTAGAAAAGTATTTAAATTTTATAAGTATCTTTACTTTATTGTTTTAACTTTTAAGAATGAATTTATAAAAAGTTGAGAGTTCTTAAGAGTTTGAATTCCCTTCTTTTTATCTCTCTCCTAAGAGAAGGGAGACAATAATAAAAAATTTTGTTTCTAAATTAACCAATGGGAATCTTGAAGGCTCAAGCTCCCCATATTTATTGTTAGATGATGAAAAGATAAATTATATGACAAAACCAACTACTTCCTCATCAATTATATATAGATTAAAACGCGTCCGGATCCTCTGCCTCAAGTTTTCTGCAGCTTCTCTGCCGTATTTTTTAGCGGCGGTTTTTTTCGTTGCTAAAGTTTTTTGCAACGGATATTATTGTTGCTATAACTTTTTTGAAATAAATGATTTAAACAAATTCCTCGATGGTATTAAAATTAACGTTAAACTACGTCCCAAAACAATATCAAACGTAATTGTAAATAGAACATTGTTTAATTAAAAGGCTTAAAAAAATTGAACAAACCAGGACAAGTCAAACGCTTTAGTGTCATTTTGGCCAAAACGTTGATTTTTTTTACTTATTTTCGTTAGGAATTTTTTTTTTTTAAAAAAGGTGTCATGAGAAAGAAGTAATGTGTACACAATCGTTTAATAAGCAACTTTTATTAATATTTGAAAGTAGTCCATGTTTGATAAATGCTTAAAAAATATTTTTTCCGGCCGGTCAAATTATGAAAGATATATATTTATAAAGATAGTTAAAGAATAAAAAATGTTATTATAATAATTAAAGATATTTAGTAAAGATATAATTGTCTTACAAAAATAATATTCTCAGTTACCTACTACTTTAAAAGAGAAATCTACTTTTTCAGTTCTTCTCACAATTTAAAAAAAAAATTATGTGTAATTTTATATTTTTATCATCAAATACTCTAATAAAAAATTAATATATATATAATTTATATAATTTATCTCTATTATAATTAATTTTTTTTTAAAAAAATTTTTAAATTTTTTATTTTGATTAAAATCCTAATAACAAATATATATATATATATATATATATATATACACACACATACACACATATATACATATATATATATATATATATATAAAAGAATTGTATATCTCTATAAAGAAACTTCATCTATTCACTTTTATTGTCAAAATAAATTTCTTAAAAAAAACCTTCTCTTTTGAAAGAAATCCGGCTAGTCCAATTTGTTCAGCACAAAGAATATACGGAAATGTAACATAGCCTACATATCAGATAAGTCTTATGCCATTATTTGTCGGAACAGAAAACTGCGTGTAGTTCAATTTTATTGTCAAGAAAAAGAAACAGATTAAAGTATCTCCTACAAAAACAAAGCTCCCTCTTTAGTTAGCGAGTGTAAGGCCCCTGTTATTGTTTTCAATAGAGCCGACAACAATTAAAGAGCATGCACAGAACATAACCTCGGAATCTAAATCAAATACAAATAACCGAATTTTGGGATCTTCCACGAGAAAACGACCCCATGCTTTTTTAGAATAAAAAAATTTCCTTAGTGAAGTTATATAAACCAATCAAGCCATTGCCCTCAAAGCATATCTGATCACTAGAGCAACTCTATCTATCCACCACATTCAATTATCATTTTTGACAAAGAGATGGCTTCCATAGGCAGTAAGCAGTATGTTTTATCTCTGGTGCTCATTATTCTCACATTTTGGAATTCTCAGGTGATGTCCCGCAAGCTTCATGAAGGATCATTGCATGAAAGATTTGAGCAGTGGATGGTAGAGCATGGTAAAGGGTACAAGAATGCTGCAGAGAAGGAGAAACGGTTCCACATATTTAAGGACAATGTATTGTTCATTGAATCATTCAATGCTGCTGGGAACAAAGGTTATAAGGTTGCCATTAATCACGTGGCTGACAAAACCAATCAAGAATTTAAGGCTTCCCACAATGGGTACAAGAGGCTGAGGGCAACAGCCTCAGCAACATCATTTAAGTATGAAAATGTTACTGATATTCCTGCTTCCATAGATTGGAGGCAAAAAGGAGCTGTTACTCCAATCAAGGATCAAGGCCAATGTGGTAAGAGGCTAAACAATATGTCAAGAACTATTTTAACGCAATACTTATACTTGGGCACATAAATCAATGTACATCATTGTGCTCTTTATTCAGTATTGCTTCAATTCTGTTGCTTGAAGACAGATTGAGTTCATCTTAAGTTGATTTTGTATGCAAAACCTGCAGGTAGTTGTTGGGCATTTTCAACTGTGGCTGCAACAGAGGGGATCCACCAAATAACAACAGGTACACTAGTCTCTCTATCGGAACAAGAACTAGTGGATTGTGATACCAAAGGTAAGGACCAGGGATGTGAAGGCGGTTTCATGGAAGATGGCTTTGAATTCATAATCCAAAATGGAGGAATCACTAGTGAGGCAAACTACCCCTACAAGGCAACTGATGGGAATTGTAGTGTTAAAAATGAACTCCCCTCCGTAGCTCAGATAAAAGGTTATGAAACAGTACCTGCTAATAATGAGGAAGCACTTATGAAAGCTGTGGCTAAGCAACCAGTATCAGTATCTATTGATGCGGAAGGATCTGCTTTTCAATTCTACTCAAGTGGAGTTTTCACGGGAGAATGTGGAACTGACTTAGACCACGGTGTTACAGCAGTAGGGTATGGCATAACTGATAATGGTACTGAGTATTGGATAGTAAAAAATTCATGGGGCACTTCTTGGGGTGAGCAAGGTTACATAAGAATGCAGCGAGGCATTGCTGCTAAGGAAGGTTTGTGTGGTATTGCCATGGATGCCTCATATCCAACTGCTTAAATAGTGTTGTTATGTAAATTGTAATTCAAATTTTCTTCTTTGGCTTGAGGCCCCACCCTCCTACGGTGGGGTTTCAAGACCACATTGGAGAATTTAATGCGTGTATGAGTGTGTAGAGTAGAGATTCACAGTGTGTGAGTAATACTTGTATTAGTTTTTTCTCTTTTGTGTTTAGTTAAAAGAAGAAAAGCATTTCATATATTTAGTGTATTAGTAAACTTTCATACCGTTTGAAGAACACCCATGTTAGGTGTTTTATAAGTATAATTTAATCTCCGTACTTTCAAACTAATAATTAAAAGCTAATTCTTGTTATCAAGCTTTGTTAACTTTCCGTTATCTCTTTATTGACGTAGCACCCGCATATTTTTTTGAATCAAATTATTTAAAAAAACAAAAGGTTGAAAATCGCTGTTTAAAATAATTTGATTCCTATTATAGACTTTAGATTAGCGTTAGTTTCTCCTTTCTTGTTTCTTCCTCCTCCTTGTTTCTTCTTCTTCCTAGGAAGAATTTTTTTTTTTTAATTTCTCCTTTTGACTTTTCCTAGAAAAATGATAGAATGAGAGATACCATGATTTGTGATGAATTATACATCAAGGGAAATTGATAAAGTGATGCCATCTTACACCATTCAAGATGTGTGCAAAAAATGATGAGTGTGAGTAACACGATTTCTTTTTCTTTTGTAATATATGATTTAAAAAATAAATATATATTGATTTATATTACAAGATATATGTGGCTGCCACATCATCAAAAGAGGTGATAAAAAGTTAACAAAATTTAATAGTAGGGACTAATGTTTAATTAATTTAAAAGTATATGAACTAAATTACACATAAAAGCTAAATTACATTTGTGATAAAAGCATAGACCAAATGTATAACTTAACCTAAATTAAATATCAAAACAAACTAATTCCTCGTCAATTATGTATAGATTGTTTAAAACCTCATTTTGGTCCTCATCTTTTCTCAATTTGGTCCATTTGATTTCCACTCTTTGATCCTTTACATATTGAATCATTATTAATTTAGTTCTTCTCTTATTTAATTATTTAAATCTTCAACAGAAAGCCAGCCATTAAAAATTAAAAATAAAAATTCATTTTGGTTCTTCACACGAGACTTTTTTTAATTATTAATTCCCTCAAATATTAAATCGTTATGAATTTAGTTCTTTTATCTCTAGCCATATAAATTTTATTAATGAAATTGATGACATATATACCCATTAAATACTGAGTTTGCACAATTAAATCATAGCATTGATAATGATAGAATATCTTCAGAAGCGTTTGGATCCTCTGCTTGATGTTCCCTGCTTGGCGCTTTTAGCGGCGGATTTTTCCGTTGCTAAATTTTTTTGCAACAAAATTATTGTCACTATAAATTAATTATTTAAACAAAAGTTATAGCAACAATAATATTCGTTGCAATAATTGCTTGGCGTTTTTAGCAACGGATAAAACCGATGCTAAAAACGCCAAACAGGGGCCAAGCAGAGGATTAAGGCAGAGGATCCAAAATCTCTTCAGAAAATAACAAAGGGTTGAATTTCAACAATTTAGAGCTACTTGCGAAATAATTTTAGAAGACAAAGATAAAGATAACATGATATAACTCATTTTCGTCTTGCTTTGGAACAAACAATTATTCCAAAGATTGATTAATACAACGAATTATAATTAAGAATTTTGATCATGGGATTTTATTTCGTTATCTTCAATTTTGTCCCTTCAAATTATATTGCAGAGAGACCTAAATTGTTAAAGACCAAAATATAATCCTATTCTATCTTTCCATAACACCCATAGTTATCAACTTTCTTCTTTAACAGTGCAAACTCAGCATTTAATAGTTATATCATTAATTTTGTTAATGATTTAGACATATAGTTAGAGATCGATGAAGGGACTAAATTGATAATAATTAAATATGTGATAGATTAAATTAAAAATAAAAATTTGTGAGGACCAAATTAAAAAAGTCATCATTTGTTAGGAACTATAATAGATTTTAAGTAAACTTTAATAGTGTTTTTTAAAATTTAAAAGGTAGGATAACAGAAGAATTTGATTGATAACAATTTAATAAATAAAGAACTAAAATAAAAATAAAAATATATAAATAAATAATTAAAAAAAATATCATCTATAAAAGATCAAAATGATATTTTAGTTTATATAAATTGAAACGTGTAAGCTTATCAATAGCCTAATCTGATTCCTCCATGGTATTAAAATTAATGTAAATGGAACTTTGTTTAATTAAAAGGCTTTAAAAATGAACAAACTAATTAATATGAAGGACATGTCAAATTTTCCACAGCCGTTTATTTATAAAAGTATAATTTATCTTTCCAAACTTCATATGAATTTTTAATTTTGTCCTTAAATTATTTTTGTTATCAATTTTATCCCTAAATTTTTAAATTCTGCTAATTTTATTTTTAAAATTTTAAATTCTATTAATTTTATCTCTAAATTTTTAAATTGAAATAAAATGTATCTTTTAAAAATTAAAATAATAATTTATTCAAAAAATTATTTCTGTTATCATTCATAAGGAGTTTATCTTTTAAAATAATCTTAGCCATTTTTTCTTTTTCAAAATAAGTATTGAAGAAAAACCTGCTCTCTTGAAAGAAACCCGGCTAGTCAAAGTCAAATTTGTTTATCGCAAAAAAAAAGGTCAAATTTGTTAAATACAAAGAATATACAGAAATGCAACATAGGCTACATCTTATACAATTTCTGTCGAAAACAGACTTTGCGTAGTTCAATTTTATAGTCAAGAAAAGAATACAGATTAAAGTATCTCCAAAAACAATGCACCCTTTTTTTTTTGGTGAGTGTAAGGCCTTTTTTTTGTTTTTTCTTTTCAATAGAGAAGTCAGAAGAGAACAATTAAGAGCATATAGGGAACATACATAACTCGGAATCTAAATCAAATACAAATTACCGAATTTTGGGATCTTCCACGAGAAAACGACCCCATTTATTTAGAACAAAATAATTTCCTTTGTGAAGTTATATAAACCAATCAAGCCATTGCCCTCAAAGCATACCTATTTTCATATTTCCTAAAGCGTATCTGGTCACTAGAGCAACTCTATCTATCCATCACATTCAATTATCATTTTTAACAAAGAGATGGCTATAGGCAGTAAGCAGTATGTTTTCTCTCTGATGCTCATTATTCTCACATTTTGGAATTCTCAGGTGATGTGCCGCAAGCTTCATGAAGGATCATTGCATGAAAGATTTGAGCAGTGGATGGGAGAGCATGGTAAAGTGTACGAGAATGCAGCAGAGAAGGAGAAACGGTTCCACATATTTAAGGACAATGTATTGTTCATTGAATCATTCAATGCTGCTGGGAACAAAGGTTATAAGGTTGCCATTAATCACGTGGCTGACCAAACCAATGAAGAATTTAAGGCTTCCCACAATGGGTACAAGAGGCTGAGAGCAACAACCTCAGCAACATATAAGTATGAAAATGTTACTGATATTCCTGCTTCCATAGATTGGAGGCAAAAAGGAGCTGTTACTCCAATCAAGGATCAAGGCCAATGTGGTAAGACGCTATACGATATGTCAAGAACTATTTTAACGCAATACTTATACTTGGGCACATAAATCAATGTACATCATTGTGCTCTTTATTCAGTATTGCTTCAATTCTGTTGCTTTAAGACAGATTGAGTTCATCTGAAGTTGATTTTGTATGCAAAACCTGCAGGTAGTTGTTGGGCATTTTCAACTGTGGCTGCAACAGAGGGGATCCACCAAATAACAACAGGTACACTAGTCTCTCTATCGGAGCAAGAACTAGTGGATTGTGATACCAAAGGTAAGGACCAGGGATGTGAAGGTGGTTTCATGGAAGATGGCTTTGAATTCATAATCCAAAATGGAGGAATCACTAGTGAGGCAAACTACCCTTACCAGGCAACTGATGGGAATTGTAGTGTTAAAAATGAACTCCCCTCTGTAGCTCAGATAAAAGGTTATGAAACAGTACCTGCTAATAATGAGGAAGCACTTATGAAAGCTGTGGCTAACCAACCAGTATCAGTATCTATTGATGCGGAAGGATCTGCTTTTCAATTCTACTCAAGTGGAATTTTCACGGGAGAATGTGGAACTGACTTAGACCACGGTGTTACAGCAGTAGGATATGGCATAACTGATAATGGTACTGAGTATTGGATAGTAAAAAATTCATGGGGCACTTCATGGGGTGAGCAAGGTTACATAAGAATGCAGCGAGGCATTGCTGCTAAGGAAGGTTTGTGTGGTATTGCCATGGATGCCTCATATCCAACTGCTTAAATAGTGTCGTTATGTAAATGGTGATTCAAATTTTCTTCTTTGGCTTGAGGCCCCACCCTCCTACGGTGGGGTTTCAAGACCACATTGGAGAATTTAATGCGTGTTTGAGTATGTAAAGTAGAGATTCACACTGTGTGAGTAATACTTGTATTAGTTTTTTCTCGTGTGTTTAGTTAAGAGAAGAAAAGCATTTCATATACGTGAATGTATAAGTAAACATTGATACTGTTTGAAGAAACATAGCAGGGCCTTATATCCATCAGGACAGGGGTCCTCAAATTTTATGAGAGTTGTCATTTTGATTTTTTTAATAGTATCTGTTTTTTACAAGACGAAAAGATAAACTGAAGGTTAAATTAAAATTTTAGTCCTTATATCTTATCACAAACATAAGTTAATTTTTATATTTATAATTAGTATAATTTAATCTCTATACTTTCAAATTAATTGAAAGTTAGTTCTTGTTATCAAACTTAGTTAATTTTCTGTTATCTCTTTAATGACGTGGCACCCACATATTTTTTTGAATCAAATTATTAAAAAAAACAACAGGTTGAAATTTATTGTGTAAAACTATATATTTGGTTCCTATTATATGCTTTAGATTAGCGGCTTCTCCTTTCCTTTCTTCCTCCTCCTTATTTTTTTTTTCTTATATCTTTCCTTGACTTTTCATGCATAGAAAAATGCTAGAGTGAGAAAATACCATGAGTAGTGATGAATTAGACGGCATGGGAAATTGATAATTAAAGTGATGCCATCTTACACCATTCAGGGTATGTGCAAATATGATGACTGTTAGTAACACAAGATCATTGCGTTTTTCTTTGTCTTTCTTAATATTTAAAAAATAAATATATATTGGTTTGTATTAAAATATATAAGAGTGTGTGTGTGTACCACATCATCAAAGAAATGATAGAGTTAACAAAATTTCACGGTGGGAGCCAATTTTTAATTAGTTTGAAAGTATATGAACTAAATAACTCATAAAAGCTAAATTATAATTGTGATAAAAGTGTAAACCAAATATCATCAATTATATATAGATTAACTAAAATCTTCGTTTGATCTCTTATATATGAGATTTTTTTTTTAATTTAGTCACTCATAAATTTTTGTATACATTAAATCATTGTTAATGTAATTTTTTATTATTTAACTGTCTAAGTTGCTAAAGTAGAGCCGTTAAAAATTAAAACTAAAAATTTATTTTGAGACTTTTTTTAATTTAGTCTCTCCCATATTAAATCGTTACCAATTTAATCGCTTCATGTCGGGTGTCGAAACCGACAAAAGTAAAGTTTCCTACTGCTACTACGTGATTTGTGTGTAGTGTGAGCAGGGTCGATCCCACAGAGACTGGAGATTTTAATATTCTTTTAGTTAACCAAAAATTTAGTGGAAAGTAATAATAAAAGTAAATGGGGGATTGTAAAAAGAAATTTAATTCAAATTAAAATACAAAATAAAACTAAAATAAACTAATGAAAATAAAATTGCAAGACTAAATATGACCACAGAATGTAAATAATTGTAGGGAAAATTTAAATCAATTAAGTAAACTCTAGCTAAGGGATATTCAATTTCATATTATCACTGACTGCTCATTGATTTGATATCATTTTGTGTTTCATAATAAATTTGGCTTAACAACTAAATCTTGCTAACTGTTAAATCTCTTTCTAATATAACAAATTAAGGAACGGCCATTAACTTGTACTAATTAGTCGATGATCCAAATAACGCACTGAACTCACCTAATTAAGCTGCGTTAGGACCCAAAAGAGATATACCAAATACGTAATATATTAAAACTAACGTCCAATTTTAACATATACTTGTTTCTAGTTTCATTACCTAAAATAAGCATAACGTATGACTCATTCTACGTAATTTGTTACTCATATCAAATTTCTTAAACAATTACGATTTAAGAAATTTAAATAACTAATGAAACACCATGTATAAATTGATGGCCAAACAATTCATATATTAATGTATCATTAACATATTCAATCGAGATTAGAAACTAAAATGAAAACAAAATACAAATTTCAAGCACAATTCTTAATCTCACAGTTTAGACAATATGAAATTAAAATCATCCCTCAGCCAGACGAAATATTTAGCTACTCATAATTATTAAAACATAAACAAAATAAATTAAACCAAAACAATTCATCAATAGCTCAATGCAAATAATTTAGCCTCTCTCCCTCCGTAGCTGCGTCCCTCCAATCTCAGAAGAAGTCTCTCCCAGGAAGAATGAACGAAAAATGCCAATTCGAAACGTACGCCACCCTGTTGTAGCGCAATGCTCCGCGTGAAAGGGAATTCAAATTAAATTGAATTCCAAAACGCATGCCTGAAAGAATGGAATTTAAATTAAATTGAATAAGCCTCACTCCGTTTTGCACGCTGCAGCTTTTCAAATATTTTTATTATTATTTTATATTATTTATTATTTTATTGTTATTTTACTATTTTATTATTTTATTATTTTATTTTTATTTTTATTATTTTATTTTTTAATTTTTATTTATTTATTTTATGTATACTCACTCTTTATTTAATTATTATTATTATTATTATTATTTAATTAGTAAAAATTACAAAAATAATGGTAGAAATATGTTAAACCACTAAAATTACTTCTAATTACAAAATTAATTTAAAAACTACTAATATTTAATTAAAAGCATCAAAATAAATAAGAAAAGAAAGCATAAAAATTATGAAATAATTGAACTTAACACTTCATCCCTAAATCTATAAATTATTAACGAAATGATGACATATCCATTAAATATTTAATTTTCACCATTAAACATAGGATTAATAATGATGGAATGTCTTGGAGAAATAATGGAGCGTTGGATTTCTATATAAATTCGAACAAGTTAGAGTTACTTGTAAAATAATTTTAGGAGACAAAGATTAAGATAGCATAATAAATCTCATTTTGGTCTTGCTGCAAAACAAACTATTATTGCAAAGATTGGTGAATACAACCAACTATCATTAAGAATTATTTTAGTCATGGGATTTTATTTTGTTATCTTCATTTTTTTCCCTTTAAATCATACAGCAAAGAGCCCTAAGTTGCTAGAGTTAAGACCAAAATCCAATCCTCTGTTATTTCTTCATGACACCCTAGTTATTAACCCTCTCCTTTAATGGTGCAAACACAATATTTAATAGCTATGCCATCAGATCTGTTTATAATGAGTTAGACAGTTGGGGATGTAGGGACGAAATTGATAATGATTAAATCTGTGTCAAACTAAATTGAGAACAAAAATTTTGAGGAACCAAAATTGAAAAAAAATTTTGAGGAACCAAAATTGAAAAAAAATTCTCATTTGTAAAGGACTATAATGGATTTTAAGTAAACTTCAATGGTGTCCATTAAAAATTTAGATGGTTGGATAATAGAGAGAGACTTGATTGATAATAATTTAATAAGTGAGGGATTAAATTAAGAATAAAAATCTATAAAGGACTAATTCAAAAAAAGTTTATTTTTGTGAGTAACTAAAATAATATATTTTTTAAGTCTATGTAAATTGATACGTATAAAGTTTTCAAGAGTCTAATCTACTAATATAATTCTTCGATGGTATTTAAGTCAACGTTAAACAACAGAATTGTAAATGCAACTTTATTTCATTAAAAGGCTTAAAGATGAACAAACTACCATGAAGATATGTCAAATGTTTCACAATTGTTTATTGAGAAAAACATTTTTATATGGTCAAATTTTATATTAATTTTTAATTTTGATTTTAAATTTTTTTGTTATCAATTTTTTGTTTCAGAATTTTTAAATTTTGTCAATTTTATTTTAAATTCTAACAATGTCTATTAACGAAATCTACATATGTAACAATTTATTTAGAACACTTGATGACATTGTAAATAGATTATAAAAAGAATTGAGATGAAGTTAATAATAATTATAAAGTTTATAAATGAAATTGAGGATGATTTCAAATTTTATGGAGATATTTTTTAGCATCCATTTTAAGTTATTTTTTCCTATTTTTTTTTCTTTCTTTCTTTCTGTGATGTATTTCTTGATATAAAATATTATATAAGGTCAATTATTTAAGTCAAGCTTTGACTAAAGAAAATTAAATTTAAAATAGAAAGTTTGTCACAAAATTAAAGGAACATATTAATTTTAACATAAGAATGAGATAATTTGATTATTTAAAGTGTTAAAAAATAATGACTAAGTTTGGTTATAGGGCTTAGGAATTAGAAGTTGGAGATTCAAACTTCAAAAAAAAAAATGGGAAGAATACTTTTTTTGTCCTAAAAGTTTGGAATCATTATTAGTTTTGTCCTTAAATTTTATAATTGCTATCAATTTTATCCTAATTTTTAATGTAGACAATTTGCAATGTTAGGAAGTGTTTTAGATATATTGCCATATACGTAAATTTCGTTAGTGTAATAGACGATATTAGGGTTGAGACAAAATTAATAAAAAAAAATTTATGAATGAAATTAAAAATTAATATAAAATTTTAAAATATGCAAAAAAAATACTTTTTTACCATTTATTTAGCAAATTCATTCCAGTAGCAACTTTTATCAATGTCCGAGAATAGTTTTATTTGGTTAATCTTACAAAATCTTTTTTATTGTTAAATTATAGAAAAACCATATATTTATAAAGGTAGGAAAAAAATTGGATATAATTTTTTGTGTCACATACTAGTTTTCAGGAGAAAAGAATTAATTTTTTTTAGTTTTTTATCACAACAAAAAATTTAGAAAACTTTATTACTTTGATTATTGAAAGATATATTTGATCTCAATTTAATACAAAGAATCAAATCCTCAATTTTGTCTTTTAAAAAATGTTTTTTCAAAAATTTAGTCTATATTTTAGTTAGATGGATGCATAAATAATATTACAGTAAGTTAACATAGTAATCAACATGTCCACACAACTTCATAGTAATTCAAAATAATAATTACTGCGCTCAATAACTAACGTAAAGAATAAATTATATAAAAAGTATTTTTTAAAAGATAAAATTAAAGAATTTTGATCTATTATATATTAAATTAAGGAAAAATATATCTATTAAAACAATCATTTATTCAAAAAATTATTTTTGTTATAATTTATAAGGAGTTTATTTTTTGAGATAATCTTAGCTATATTTTTTTTTCAAAATAAGTATTAAAAAATATCTTCTCTTTAGGAAGAAACCCGGATAGTCAAAATCAAATTTGTTTATCGCCGAAAATAAAGTCAAATTTGTTAAACACAAAGAATATGTACTGCAGAAATGCAACATTTTGTGTAGTCCAATTTTATTTTCAAGAAAAGAATACAGATTAAAGTATCTCCTGCAAAAAACAAAGCTCCCTTTTTTTTGTTGGTGAGTGTAAGGCCTTTTTTTGTTTTCAATAGAGAAGAAAACAATTAAAGAGCATATGGGGAACAAACATAACTCGGAATCTAAATCAAATACAAATTGCCGAATTTTGGGATCTTCCACGAGAAAACGACCCCATGCTTTTTTAGAATAAAAAAATTTCCTTAGAGAAGTTATATAAACCAATCAAGCCATTGCCCTCAAAGCATACCTATTTTCATATTTCCTAAAGCGTATCTGGTCACTAGAGCAACTCTATCTATCCACCACATTCAATTATCATTTTTGACAAAGAAATGGCTTCCATAGGCAGTAAGCAGTATGTTTTCTCTCTGATGCTCATTATTCTCACATTTTGGA
Source organism: Senna siamea (assembly GCA_031216115.1). NCBI lineage: Eukaryota > Viridiplantae > Streptophyta > Magnoliopsida > Fabales > Fabaceae > Senna > Senna siamea. The sequence continues at coordinate 22,207,926 of CM062356.1, forward strand.
ATTCTCAGGTGATGTGCCGCAAGCTTCATGAAGGATCATTGCATGAAAGATTTGAGCAGTGGATGGTAGAGCATGGTAAAGGGTACAAGAATGCTGCAGAGAAGGAGAAAAGGTTCCACATATTTAAGGACAATGTATTGTTCGTTGAATCATTCAATGCTGCTGGGAACAAAGGTTATAAGGTTGCCATTAATCACGTGGCTGACCAAACCAATGAAGAATTTAAGGCTTCCCACAATGGGTACAAGAGGCTGAGGGCAACAGCCTCAGCAACATCATTTAAGTATGAAAATGTTACTGATATTCCTGCTTCCATAGATTGGAGGCAAAAAGGAGCTGTTACTCCAATCAAGGATCAAGGCCAATGTGGTAAGATGCTATACGATATGTCAAGAACTATTTTAAGGCAATACTTATACTTGGGCACATAAATCAACCTGCATCAATTATTTTGATCTATATTCAGTATTGCTTCAATTCCGTTGCTTGAAGACAGATTGAGTTCATGCTTAAGTTGATTTTGTATGCAAAACCTGCAGGTAGTTGTTGGGCATTTTCAACTGTGGCTGCAACAGAGGGGATCCACCAAATAACAACAGGTACACTAGTCTCTCTATCGGAACAAGAACTAGTGGATTGTGATACCAAAGGTAAGGACCAGGGATGTGAAGGTGGTTTCATGGAAGATGGCTTTGAATTCATAATCCAAAATGGAGGAATCACTAGTGAGGCAAACTACCCTTACAAGGCAATTGATGGGAATTGTAGTGTTAAAAATGAACTCCCCTCTGTAGCTCAGATAAAAGGTTATGAAACAGTACCTGCTAATAATGAGGAAGCACTTATGAAAGCTGTGGCTAACCAACCAGTATCAGTATCTATTGATGCGGAAGGATCTGCTTTTCAATTCTACTCAAGTGGAGTTTTCGCGGGAGAATGTGGAACTGACTTAGACCACGGTGTTACAGCAGTAGGATATGGCAAAACTGATAATGGTACTGAGTATTGGATAGTAAAAAATTCATGGGGCACTTCATGGGGTGAGCAAGGTTACATAAGAATGCAGCGAGGCATTGCTGCTAAGGAAGGTTTGTGTGGTATTGCCATGGATGCGTCTTATCCAACTGCTTAAATAGTATTGTTATGTAAATTGTGTTTTAAATTTGCTTCTGTATCTTTTGCTTGAGGCTCTACCATCCAAGGGTGGGGTTTCAAGACCACACTGGAGAATTTAATGTGTGTATGAGTGTGGAAAGTAGACATTCACACTGTGTGAGTAATCCTTGTATTAGTTTATTCCCGTGTGTTTAGTTAAGAGAAGAAAAGCATTTCATATATGTGAGTGTAAAAGTAAACATTGATACTGTTTGGAGGAACATAGCAGGGCCTTATATCCATCAGGCCAGGGGTCCTCAAATTTTATGAGAGTTGACATTTTGATTGTTTTAACATTATGTATTTTTTACAAGACAAAAAGATAAATTGAAGGTTAAATTAAAATTTTAGAACTTAGGATTCTTTGCTGTAAGTTGATGCACTGCAACGAAAAAAATTACCGCTAAAAAAGTATGGCAGAGCAACAACTGAGAAGTTACAGCAAAATCCAAACTCAAATTTTGATCCTTATATTTTATCACAAACATAAGTTAATTTTTATATTTATAATTAGTATAATTTAATATCTATACTTTCAAATTAATTGAAAGTTAGTTCTTGTTATCAAACTTAATTAATTTTCAGTTATCTCTTTAATGACGTGGCACCCACATATTTTTTTGAATCAAATTATTAAAAAAAACAACAGGTTGAAATTTATTGTGTAAAACTATATATTTGGTTCTCATTATAAGCTTTAGATTAGCGGCTTCTCCTTTCCTTTTTCTTCCTCCTCCCTTTTTTTTTTTTTTTCTTCTTCTTCCTTAATGAGGATTTTTTTTAAACATTTTTCCTTTTGACTTTTCATGCATAGAAAAATGATAGATTGAGAAGATACCTTGATTAGTGATGAATTAGACGGCAAGGGAAATTGATAATTAAAGTGATGCCATCTTACACCATTCAGGATATGTGCAAAAATGATGAGTGTTAGTAACACGAGATCATTGCGTTTTCTTTTTCTTTCTTAATATATGATTTAATAAATAAATAAATATTGATTTGTATTAAAAATATATATATGTGGCTACCACATCATCAAAGAAATGATAGAGTTAACAAATTTCGCGGTAGGAGCCAATTTTTAATTAGTTTGAAAGTATATGAACTAAATTACTCATAAAAGCTAAATTACAATTGTGATAAAAGTATAAACCAAATATCATCAATTATATATAGATTAACTAAAATCTTATTTTGATCTCTTATGGATAAGATTTTTTTTTTAATTTAGTCACTCATAAATTTTGTATATATTAAATTATTATTAATTCAGTTCTTCTATTATTTAATCATCTAAATTGTTAAAGTAAAGCCGTTAAAAATTAAAACTAAAAATGTACTTTAGTTCTTTTTTACTAATTTAATCTCTTCATCCCTAGACGTATAAATTATTAACAAAATAATGAAATATCCATTAAATATTGAGTTTGCACCACTAAAACATAGGATTAATAATGAAGGAATGTCTTGGAGAACTAGCGGAGGGCTGGATTTCAATATGAATTCGAACAACCTAGAGTTACTTGTGAAATTATTTTAGGAGACAAAGATAAAGATAGCATAATAAATCGCATTTTGGTCTTGCTGCAAAACAAACTATTATTGCGAAGATCGGTAAATACAACCAACTATCATTAAGAATTATTTTAGTCATGGGATTTTATTTTGTTATCTTCATTTTTGTCCCTTTAAATCATACCGTAAAGAGCCCTAAGTTGCGAGAGTTAAGACCAAAATCCAATCTTCTGTAATTTCTTCATGACACCTGTAGTTATTAACCCTCTCCTTTAATGGTGCAAACTTAACATTTAATAGCTGTGCAATCAATTCTGTTTATAATGAGTTAGACGGTTGGGGATGCAGAACCAAATTGATAATAATTAAATATGTATCAAACTAAATTGAGAACAAAAATTTGTGAGGGACCAAAGTAAAAGAATTCTCATTTATGAAGAACTATAATGAATTTTAAGTAAACTTTAACAGTGTCGGTTGAAAATTTAGATGGTTGGATAATAGAGAGATTTGATTGAGGATAATTTAATAAGTGAGGGACTAAATTAAAACTAAAAATCTATGGGAGACTAATTTTAAAAAAGTTTCTTTTATGGGAGACCAAAATAATATATTTTTTTAAGTCTATGTAAATTGATACACATAAAGTTGTGGCTATTAATCTAATTCCTCGACGGTATTTAAATTAACGTTAAACAACAGAATTGTAAATGCAACTTTATTTCATTAAAAGCCTTAAAAAAGAACAAACTACCATGAAGGATATGTCAAATGTTTCACAATTGTTTATTGAGAAAAACATTTTATCAATTTTTAATTTTGACTTTAAATTTTTTCTGTTATCAATTTTTTGTTTCAAAACTTTTAAATTTTGTCAATTTTATTTCAAAATCTAACACTGTCTATTACAGTATTAATGAAATTTACTTATGTAACAATTTAGTTGAAACACTTGATGACATTGTAAATGGATTATAATAGGAATTAGGATGAAATTAATAATAATTATAAAGTTTATAGATGAAATTGACAATGATTTCAAATTTGATAGAGATATTTTTTTGCATCCATTTTAAATTGTTTTTTCCAATTCTTGTTTTTTTTTCTTGCTTTTTGTGATGGATTTCTTGATATAAAATACTATATAAGGTTAACTTCTGAGTAAAATCAAGCTTTGACTAGAGGAAATTAAATTTAAAATAAGAAGTTTATCACAAAAAGAATATGTTAATTTTAAGATAAGAATGAGATAATTTGATTATTTAAAGTGTTAAAAAATAATGACTAAGTTGGGGAATAAGGTTTAAAAATTAGAAGTTAGAGATTCAACTTGAAAATAAATAAACAAAAAATTTTGTCATTAAACTTTTTAATTGTTATTAATTTTGTCTAAATTCCTAATATAGACCATTTGCAATGTTAGGAAGTGTTCTAGATTAGATTGCCACATAGGTAGATTCCATTAATGTAATGGATGACGTTAGGGTTGAGACAAAATTGACAGAATTTAGAAAGTTTAGAGATAAAATTGATAAAAAAATATTTATAGATAAAATTGAAAATAAATACAAAATTTAAAAATATAAAAAAAAATACTTTTTACCATTTATTTAGCAAAATTATTCCATTAGCAACTTTTATCAACTGAGAATAGTTTTATTTGATTAATCTTTCAAAAATATTTGTTATTGTTAAATTATAGGAAAACCATATATTTATAAAGGTAGGTAAAAAAAAAAAAAGTAGATATAAATTTTTGTGTCACATACTACTCTTCAGGAGAAAAGAATTAATTTTTTTTAGTTTTTTATCACAACAAAAAAATTAGAAAACTTTATTACTTTAATTATTAAAAGATATATTTTGTCTCAATTTAATACAGAGAATCAAATCTTTAATTTTGTCTTTTAAAAAATGTTTTTTCAAAAATTTAGTCTCTATTTTAATTAGGTGGATGCATAAATAATATTACAGTAAGTTAACACAGTAGTCAACATGTCCACACAACTTTATAGTAATCCAAAATAATAATTAGTGTACACAATAACTAAAGTAAAGAATAAATTATATAAAAAGTATTTTTTAAAAGATACAATTAAAGATTTTGATCTATTATATATTAAATTAAGAAAAAAATATCTATAAAAATAATCATTTATTAAAAAAATTATTTTTGTTATCATTTATAAGAAGTTTATTTTTTGAGATAATCTTAGCTATATTTTTTTTTTCAAAATAAGTATTAAAAAATATCTTCTTTTTTGGAAGAAACCCGGCTAGTCAAAATCAAATTTGTTTATCACCAAAAATAAAGTCAAATTTGTAAAACACAGAATATGTACTGGAGAAATGCAACATTTTGTGTAGTTCAATTTTATTGTCAAGAAAACAATACAGATTAAAGTATCTCCTGCAAAAACAAAGCTCCCTTTTTTTGTTGGCGAGTGTAAGGACTTTTTTTGGTTTCAATAGAGAAGAAAACAATTAAAGAGCATACAACGGAACATACATAACCTCGGGATCAAAATCAAATGCAAATTGCCGAATTTTGGGATCTTCCACGAGAAAACGACCCCATGCTTTTTTTTATAATAAAAAAATTTCCTTAGGGAAGTTATATAAACCAATCAAGCCATTGCCCTCAAATTAAAGCATATCTGATCACTAGAGCAACTCTATCTATCTATCCACCACATTCAAATATCATTTTTTGACGAAGAGATGGCTTCCATAGGCAGTAAGCAGTATGTTTTATCTCTCATGCTCATTATTCTCACACTTTGGAATTCTCAGGTGATGTGCCGCAAGCTTCATGAAGGATCATTGCATGAAAGATTTGAGCAGTGGATGGGAGAGCATGGTAAAGTGTACGAGAATGCTGCAGAGAAGGAGAAACGGTTCCACATATTTAAGGACAATGTATTGTTCATTGAATCATTCAATGCTGCTGGGAACAAAGGTTATAAGCTTGCCATTAATCACGTGGCTGACAAAACCAATCAAGAATTTAAGGCTTCCCACAATGGGTACAAGAGGCTGAGGGCAACAGCCTCAGCAACATCATTTAAGTATCAATATGTTACTGATATTCCTGCTTCCATAGATTGGAGGCAAAAAGGAGCTGTTACTCCAATCAAGGATCAAGGCCAATGTGGTAAGACGCTATACGATATGTCAAGAACTATTTTAACGCAATACTTATACTTGGGCAAATAAATCAATCTGCATTAATTATTTTGATCTATATTCAGTATTTCTTCAATTCTGTTGCTTTAAGACAGATTGAGTTCATCTGAAGTTGATTTTGTATGCAAAACCTGCAGGTAGTTGTTGGGCATTTTCAACTGTGGCTGCAACAGAGGGGATCCACCAAATAACAACAGGTACACTAGTCTCTCTATCGGAGCAAGAACTAGTGGATTGTGATACCAAAGGTAAGGACCAGGGATGTGAAGGTGGTTTCATGGAAGATGGCTTTGAATTCATAATCCAAAATGGAGGAATCACTAGTGAGGCAAACTACCCTTACAAGGCAACTGATGGGAATTGTAGTGTTAAAAATGAACTCCCCTCTGTAGCTCAGATAAAAGGTTATGAAACAGTACCTGCTAATAATGAGGAAGCACTTATGAAAGCTGTGGCTAACCAACCAGTATCAGTATCTATTGATGCGGAAGGATCTGCTTTTCAATTCTACTCAAGTGGAATTTTCACGGGAGAATGTGGAACTGACTTAGACCACGGTGTTACAGCAGTAGGATATGGCATAACTGATAATGGTACTGAGTATTGGATAGTAAAAAATTCATGGGGCACTTCATGGGGTGAGCAAGGTTACATAAGAATGCAGCGAGGCATTGCTGCTAAGGAAGGTTTGTGTGGTATTGCCATGGATGCCTCATATCCAACTGCTTAAATAGTGTCGTTATGTAAATGGTGATTCAAATTTTCTTCTTTGGCTTGAGGCCCCACCCTCCGACGGTGGGGTTTCAAGACCACATTGGAGAATTTAATGCGTGTATGAGTGTGTCAAGTAGAGATTCACAGTGTGAGTAATACTTGTATTAGTTTTTTCTCGTGTTTAGTTAAAAGAAGAAAAGCATTTCATTCATGTGAGTGTGTATAAGTAAATATTCATACTGTTTGAAGAACACCCATCTTAGGTGTTCTCTCATTTGGTAAAAAAAAAAAAAAAAAGGCTTCTCTATGGATTTGTGGGTATAAGTAATAAGAGATTATGTACATGTTTTTTTAGAATGAATTATAATTTTAATATTTAAAAGATAAATTTTGTTTCAATTTAATTTATAAAATATTAAAATGCTTAATTTTATTTTTCAAAAAATAATTTAATTCTTATGTTAGATATACAGATATTCAAATAACATTACAACAAGTAAAAACAGTAATTAGTATACAGCAAAACAAAATAATAACTAGTATAATTAACATTTATGTAAGTAACATATAGATTAAATCATTCGAAGAATATTCTTTAGAGTATAAAATTGAAAATTTAGATCATTCAAAGCTAAATTATAAAAAAAAAAAAAACGTATATTTTGATAACCAAAACAGTAATTTTCTCAGTTTTTTAATCAAGGGGCGAAGATATAACAAAGAAAGAAGCATAAACTACAAACTAACAACTCTAGGCCTTGCAACCCAAGTCGAGTGATTACATAGCAGGGCCTTATATCCATAAGGCCAGGGTCCCCAAATTTTATGAGAGCAGTCATTTGATTGTTTCAATATGATGTGTTTATTACAAGGCGAAAAGCTAAATTGAAGGTTGAGTTAAAAATTTAGTCCTGTATATTTATCACAAATATAAGTTGGTTTTTATTTTTATAATTAGTATAATTTAATTTTGTACTTTCAAACTAATTAAAAGTTAGTTCTTGTTGTCAAACTTCGTTAACTTTTTGTCATCTTCTTAATTACGTGGCAAGCATATATATTTTTTAATCAAATTATCAACAAAAAAGAAAACAATAGGTTGATAATCATTGTGTAGAAGTGTTTGGTTCATCCGCGTTGCTTGTTTATTCCTGTTTCATCAGACTTCCCTGTTTCTTCCTCTCCTTGTTTATTCTTCTTCTTCCGTAACATGAATTTTTTTTCTTATTTTAATTTATTTTTGGCTTTTCATAGAAAAATGATAGAGCGAGAAAATACCATGATGCGTGATGAATTATACAGCGAGGGAAATTGATGAAGTGATCCTTCTTGCACCATTCAGGATGTGTGCAAAAAATGATGCGTCAGTAACACGAGATCTTTGTGTTTTCTTTTTCTTTTGTAATATGATTTAAAAAATGAATATATATATATATATATATATATAGATTTGTATTAAAAAATATATGTGGCTACTGGCTACCAAATCATCTAAGAGATGATAGATTTAACAAAATTTAACGGTAGGGACCAATTTTTAGTTTGAAAATATTTGGACTATAATTACACATGAAAGCTAAATTAAAATTGTGATGAAAGTATAGATCAAATGTATAATTTAACCTAAATTAATTAACAAAACAAACTACTTCCTCATCAATTATATATAGATTGACTAAAACTTCATTTTGGTCTCTTATAAATGGAGCTTTTTTTAATTTGGTTATTCGTAGATTTTGATTTTCAATTTGGTCCCTTAAATATTGAATCACTATCAATTCAATTTCTGTTATAAACTTGTTAAAAATTAAGACTAAAAATTTATTTTAATCCCTCACAGATGAGATTTTTTTTAATTTAATCCCTCTCATATTAAATTATTATCAATTTATTCCCTTCATTCCTAGTCATATAAATTATTAACAAAACTGATGATATACCCATTAAATATTGAGATTGCACCATTAAAGGATAGGATTAATAATGATAGAATGTCTTGGAGAAATAGCATAGGTTTGGATTTCAATTTGAATTCCAACAATTTAGAGCTACTTGTGAAATAATTTTAGGAGGCAGGGATAAATATAGCATAATAAAACTCATTTTGGTCTTATTGTGGAACAAATTATTATTCCAAAAATTGATTAAATACAACGAACTGTCATTAAGAATTTTGGTCATGGGATTTTATTTTGTTATCTTCATTTTTGTCCCTTTAAATCATACCTTAGAAAGACCTAAATTGCTAGAGTTAAGACTAGAAATTCAATCCTCTACTATCTCTCCATGACACCTATAGTTATCAACCCTCTCTTTTAACCATGCAAAGTCAACATTTAATAGCTATGCAATCAATTTTGTTAATGATTTAGATATTTGGAAAAGAAGAGACCAGATTCATAATGGTTAAATATGTGAGAGATTAAATTGAAAACAAAAATTTGTGAGGGACCAATTTGAAAAAATTATCATTTGTGAGGGACTATAATGGATTTAAGTAAACTTTAAGAGTGTTTGTTAAAAATTTAGAAGGTAGGGGTAGCCGGGTAAGTTAATGGAGGGATTTGATTAATAACAATTTAATAAGAGACTAAATTAAAAATAAAAATTTATAAATAATTAAATTAAAAAGATATTATTTATGAAGAATCAAAATTATATTTTATTCTATATAAATTGATACTGGCAAAGTTATAAATAGCCTAATCTAATTTGTTGACGATAATAAAATTATGAAAAAAATTTTATGTAAATTTTATATTTTTATCATCAAGTAGACTGACATATATATGATTTACATAATTTATTTTTTTTATGATTATTTTTTTAAAAAAAGTTTCTATATGTGTTTATTTTGTATAAATATTTGTAAATAAATCTGGTCCTTAAAATTAACGTGAGATAGTGAAATTGTAAATAGAATTTCATTTAATTAAAAGGCTTAAAAAGTTCAACAAACTAATATGAAGGATAAGTAAATGTTCCACAGCCATTTATTGGCAAAAACATAATTTATGTCATCAAATTTTTTATTGATTTTTAATTTTCTCCATAAAATATTTTTTCTGTTAACTTTATCTCTAAATTTTTAAATTTTATTAATTTTGTCCCTAAACTTTTAAATTCTATCAATTTTATCTCCAAAATTTTAAATTCTATTAATTTTGTTTATAAACTTTTAAATTGAGATAAAATATATCTTTTAGAAATTAAAACAACAATTTATTCAAAAAATTATTTCTGTTATCATTCATAAGGAGTTTATGTTTTGAAATAATCTTAGCAATTTTCTTTTTCAAAATAAGTATTAAAAAATCCCTACTCTTTTGAAAGAAACTCGGCTAGTCAAAGTCAAAATTGTTTATCACAAAAAAAAAAAGTCAAATTTGTTAAATACAAAGAATATACAGAAATGCAACATAGGCTATATCTTATACAATTTCTGTCGAAAAATAAACTTTGTGTAGTTCAATTTAATTGTCAAGAAAAGAATACAGATTAAAGTATCTCCTGCAAAAACAATGCTCCCTTTTTTTGTTGGTGAGTGTAAGGCCTTTTTTTTTTGTTTTTTTTTTAAAAAAAGAAGTCAGAAGAGAACAATTAAAGAGCATATAGGGAACATACATAACTCGGAATCTAAATCAAATACAAATTACCGAATTTTGGGATCTTGCACGAGAAAACAAACCCATTTATTTAGAACAAAATAATTTCCTTCGTGAAGTTATATAAACCAATCAAGCCATTGCCCTCAAAGCATTACCTATTTTCTTATTTCCTAAAGCGTATCTGGTCACTAGAGCAGCTCTATCTATCGACCACATTCAATAATCTTTTCTGACAAAGAGATGGCTTCCATAGGCAGTAAGCAGTATGTTTTATCTCTGATGCTCATTATTCTCACATTTTGGAATTCTCAGGTGATGTGCCGCAAGCTTCATGAAGGATCATTGCATGAAAGATTTGAGCAGTGGATGGCAGAGCATGGTAAAGTGTACGAGAATGCTGCAGAGAAGGAGAAACGGTTCCACATATTTAAGGACAATGTATTGTTCATTGAATCATTCAATGCTGCTGGGAACAAAGGTTATAAGGTTGCCATTAATCACGTGGCTGACCAAACCAATGAAGAATTTAAGGCTTCCCACAATGGGTACGAAAGGCTGAGGGCAACAACCTCAGCAGCATCATTTAAGTATGAAAATGTTACTGATATTCCTGCTTCCATAGATTGGAGGCAAAAAGGAGCTGTTACTCCAATCAAGGATCAAGGCCAATGTGGTAAGACGCTATACGATATGTCAAGAGCTATTTTAACGCAATACTTATACTTGGGCACATAAATGGTACATCATTTTGCTCTTTATTCAGTATTGCTTCAATTCTGTTGCTTTAAGACAGATTGAGTTCATGCTTAAGTTGATTTTGTATGCAAAACCTGCAGGTAGTTGTTGGGCATTTTCAACTGTGGCTGCAACAGAGGGGATCCACCAAATAACAACAGGTGCACTAGTCTCTCTATCGGAACAAGAACTAGTGGATTGTGATACCAAAGGTAAGGACCAGGGATGCGAAGGCGGTTTCATGGAAGATGGCTTTGAATTCATAATCCAAAATGGAGGAATCACTAGTGAGGCAAACTACCCTTACAAGGCAATTGATGGGAATTGTAGTGTTAAAAATGAACTCCCCTCTGTAGCTCAGATAAAAGGTTATGAAACAGTACCTGCTAATAATGAGGAAGCACTTATGAAAGCTGTGGCTAACCAACCAGTATCAGTATCTATTGATGCGGAAGGATCTGCTTTTCAATTCTACTCAAGTGGAGTTTTCACGGGAGAATGTGGAACTGACTTAGACCACGGTGTTACAGCAGTAGGGTATGGCATAACTGATAATGGTACTGAGTATTGGATAGTAAAAAATTCATGGGGCACTTCATGGGGTGAGCAAGGTTACATAAGAATGCAGCGAGGCATTGCTGCTAAGGAAGGTTTGTGTGGTATTGCCATGGATGCCTCATATCCAACTGCTTAAATAGTGTTGTTATGTAAATTGTGTTTCAAATTTGCTTTTCTTTGGATTATGGGTATATGTAAACAAAGAATCTTTCAATATTTTAAAAGTATTATTTAATCACATTTAGTTTCTTTATGAACTTAATAGTATATACAGACTCACTATTTTGTAGAACTAAAATGAAAAATGACAATATCATAATAAGGAACTTTACATCATAATCAATATCTAAAAAAACAGTAAGCAGAACATAAGCATATGACAACATATCGGATGAAGTAAAAGTACATCACCAACTATCATTTGATCTAGGGAAATTATGGTGAGATATATAGTAATTTGGAGATCATCTTAATCTTCTATATCTTCACAAATAAAATGCCAGTGCCGCACAGAGTTCAGATGCTTGGCAATAAATGCATGAATAGACGAGCTTTCAATCGTAAATGTGATGATATGGATATCATTTTCATATGTAGGACCATGTATCTCTTCATGAGTGTACTCATTTGATTGTTTTATTATCATTTGTTTATTAAACAATAATAAAGGTACTGAAATCCAAGACAATCTACATCCTCATCAATCATATACCTAAGGTGGCTAATAGTCTAAATATATTCCTTAATGGCATTCATATTAATATTAATATTAAACTATGTCCCTGAAATAACCTCAAAGTCTCAAACGTAATTGTAAAAAGAGAAGTGGACTGTTACTATTTGCATCAGATTGGTGCATAGCAAATATCAATCACTGCAAACACAAGTTTTGACCTATGATAGAACTTAGAGCAGACAGACTTGTTTCAAGTACTTTTTCAGAAATACTTTTAAGAAACATAAATCCTGCATATGGATACTTGTAAGCAGATCCAAATTCCAAACAATATGTAAGGCTAATCTTATTCTACAGAATGAAATCATGTTTCATGTGTAAGCATTTACAAATGACACAGCTATCCAAGGCCCCTAGTTTGAGCAGCATCCAATCCTCTTCAAAACTGAAGAATCCTCTTTGACATTAATTGTCTGCCCTTTAGATGGAGCAGCTGAAGAACTTCCACTGTCACCAACCTCAACTGCTCTCTTGCTTACAACGTGGTGTATCTGAGTAAGAACCTCAGTAAATGCATTTTCAACATTGGTTGCTTCTAACGCAGAAGTCTCCATGAAGTAGAGTGACTCCCTCTCTGCAAAAGATTTTCCATCTTCTGCTGGGACAGCAACAAGGTGTCGAAGATCTGATTTGTTTCCTATAAGCATGACCACAATGTTGGGATCAGTGTGATCCCTTAACTCCTTCAACCATCTCCCAGCATTTTCAAATGTAGCACGACGTGTTACATCATACACAAGTAAGGCACCAACAGCTCCACGGTAGTAAGCACTGGTAATGGCTCGATACCTATAACAGAAACATAAAATTTCAGTGAGTGGATGCACTACTTGGCACAGAAATAGGGACACTTCTACAACCCCATTGTAATGGTACACTATATTGGACCTTTTAATTCCTTACTCCATAGAATTATACTACAAGCCAACAACTCAGATTCATCAAGAAGAGACAATCCAATAGGCTTTTTGGTTTTATAGATGTTACAAGATTTTATCCAGATGGAAAACAGACAATGCTAATTTCATTTTTCTTATTTTAAGTGATTTCACTGATTTTAAAGGAAATACAATTCAAACCATGGCACCTCACTGTAGAGTGGGAGATGGACCATGGAACCTCACTGTATAGTGGGAGATGGGAGTCAGTACCATTAGAATGACCAGCAGAGTTCCAAAGAAATTTGGTATTTATCCTTCCATAACTACTTCTATCCTCCTTGTAACAGATAAGTGTTTTATACAGAAAATTTTTATGCAAGGAAAGATGCAAAACAAGTACTCAGCTGCATCTTAGCCATATCTACACCAAGGAGGTATTAAACATGAGACTGCCAAGGTTACATGTGCCGTGCTTTAACCACCATATAGATTAGTAAACCTCAGCATTTCAGTTGAGAATATTTTGATTTAGGAGCCAACTGCATTGTGATCAACAGCAGGCAGTATCAAGTACATACATATATAGTCATCTGGCAGATGCACAAGCAAATATCATGCATGTTGAGGTGCTTGATGGTTTCATATTCATGCAATTTTTTTCCCTTTTATGGCCATTTATACATGCATGTACTTGAAATGCTAAATTATGAGATATTTCAAAATGCAGGGAAAAGGAAAGGGAAAGGAAGAAGGGAGTTGGCAGATGGCAGGTGGCAGGTGGCAGGTGGCAGGTGGCAGGTGGCAAGTGGCCTGATGTTGCCATTAATAATATTAATTGCTTGAACCAGAAATCCTATTCCCACAAGGGAGTCAATATAAGAGATCCCCCACGAATTGTTAGCAATAATGCGCCAACCATAACATATTCTGAAATTTCACCAGGGGCAAGGCAGTCTCGGTCACATATGCAACTTCCATGTGATAGCCTTAATCTTTTTCAGCTAGATATTATATCTGTCTATAGAACAGTGGCCTCGTGTTCACAAAATCATCCTAGAAAAAGGCTCAAATCAAGCTAGTTTCCAAGAGCACCCAGGTCCAATTTAATGCAAGAAATTTTAATATCAATAATCCCAAGAAGATATGCAAGTGAAAAACAATAGTCGCAAGCTTTTAGATTAATACGCATCACTAAATTGTCTCCGTTTGAAAAATGAACAAGTTTTCCTTATTAAGTGCTTGCATCTTCTCAAAGTATATGTTTATCTCCTAACTCAGCAGAAAAATTCAGCCCATACATCAATTAACCTACTTGATTCCGGATATAATACGTTAAACCATACATAAAAATTCTTCTAAATATATTCTAGTGGTAGAGCAAACAGATTCCTCTTATAAATGAAAACAGTATGTATATAAATCCAAACTCAGACAATCACATCTGATCCAATATCCATAAACTCCAAAGAAATGCAAATACTCTGCAGTACTAGGTAAGGTAATAGGGGTTTCTACCAAACTATCACAAGCACAAATCAAATCAAAATTATCAAATAATTCGATCAACAGTCGAACATCCATGAATTATCAGATAGATAAGTCATCCTATGTTCGAGAGGAACTGATGAAGAAGATCGAGAGGAAAGAACACACCTTTCCTGGCCTGCAGTGTCCCAAATTTGAGCCTTGATTACCTTCCCATCAATATTCAAACTTTTTGTAGCGAACTCCACCCCTATTGTAGACTTGGACTCCAGATTAAACTCGTTCCTCGCGAACCTGGAGAGCAAGTTCGATTTACCTACACCAGAATCGCCAATTAAGACCAGCTTGAACAGGTAATCATACTCATCATCAGCCTTGTAACCAGCCATATATATATATATATATATAGCTCTACACCTTCTCCTTCTCAAAATTCAAAAAGTTGGGTCACAGAGGGAGAAGGGTTTTCCCTTTGGTGGTCTCTTTAAAGAAGATCCTTGGAGAGACATGCGAATATTGAACCTTCACAACATTTGCCTAGTGATAAGCAATGTAAAGATTGGTAATTTGGAATTTTCACGGTGCACTTTGGGACTGTCTAAGAAGCGAGAAAGTATAGGAACTGTTGTAGGGATCACCTAGATCCTCGAATCGTGTAATTCTGTAGCGTAGGACCCCAAATGGCAAGACCCTTCCATACACAACTCTCTTGTTCTACGCGTTTTACTTCTTTTCTCTTTGCCGCTGCAGCCCCATACACACGCAAAGTCATAAAGAGCCAGCTACGGTCGCTTGCATTTCTTTCTTTTGTAGAAATGTTTTTTGAATAAACCAACCTTTTAGTTTAAGATAAAATTTTTAAAAAAATTATAACATATATTTTAATTTTTAAAAGAGTATAACAGTTAATTTATTAATTTTTAAAAAATTATAATGATTAATTTATTAATTTTTGAGTTATTAGTTATTAATAAAAAAGATAATAACATATGATAAATATTAAATAATCTTTAAAAATTAAAAATATATACTTTTTAGTACATAATATATTAATAGCTTAAATTATAATAATTGATATAATAACTTAATATATTATAGTAATTTTAACTAAACACATGTAATATTTTTATTACATAATTAATAAACAAACTAAGACTCGTATGTAACATTTTTTTATTTCTCACTTATAAGCTATACAAATTTAAATATTTTTTTGACATTTAACAATTTCAGTTAAACACATATTTATCGAACACTTAATAATTTAATCTTTATTTTGATTTGATTCTAAATTTTAATAGATTATATAATATTTTCTACTAACAAGTTTGTTTACATATGCATGAGTAATTTCATTTATAATTTGATATTATTTTTTTATGTACACATATGAGGGTAATTGATTTTGATTAATTAAATATTTTTATGTATAATTTAAAATATTAGTAGTGAATAACATCATATTTAATCAAATAAGTAACAAAAATAAAGAAACAGATGAAAACCATAAAACAAAATTTTTTTTCAACATTCATTCTTTATTTAATAAAATAACTTAATTAACCTTATAAAAAAGTCTTATAGAATATAACTCTATAAGTATAAAAAAATTTAACAATGACCAATATTATACTATTAAACATAAGTGAATTGGTAGGTACTATTATTATATTTAAATTTGTATAACTTGTAAATAAAAAATACAATATATGTTACACATGTAATAAAAGAATTACATATAAATACTAGTTTATTTATTGATTATGTAGTTAAAATGTTGCATATATTTAATTAGACTTGTTAAGATGATAAAAATATTTTAATATTTCTTTATATTACTTTTATGATATTATTTTACTTTAATAATTTAAAAATGTGTTAGATAAATTAAAAAATTGTATAAAAATATCAAATATTTATTTATTGATTTATAATAAAGTATTGATATACAAGTTTATTTTTTACAAGTCATATTTTGAAAATAGGGTTAAATATTGCTATATAATTAAGTTCTTTCACTGATTATTATAATTTGAATTATTGATATATTTGAAATTAAAAAAATACTTTTAATAATTTAATCTCTAAAAATAAAATACCTCAAATTTTTTAGTGAAATATTAATTCTCAATCAATTTAATATTTTGGTTAATAAAATAAATTGAAAGTTAATTAAAAAATTATGCGATTTTAACCAACATTAATTTTATTGTTAAATTATGAATTAACTCTTATTAAAAAATAAAATAAAATATATCAAATTTATTAATACACATAAAAAATAAAAATAATTTATTTTAATTATGTATAATTTGTAAATTTAATATATTTTTTATTATTAAATATAATTTAATTTATTATTTAATAATTAAGTTAATATTTATTATTATTATATTAATATATTAATATATTAATTAATTTTTTATTTACTTTATTAATTGAATGATTAAATTAAGAATTGATGTTTTATAAATTAAATTAAAATATTTTATCACTTAAAATTAAGTCGTAATTTTTTTTCATATGTATTTGATAGAAAAAAATACAAAAAATAAATTGATACCTCAAAATAAAAGTTTTTTGCCTAACTAATCCCACATCGCTCAAATTCAGGACGGAAGCTCATGTTTCGAAATATAAAAGGTGGCTTGGCTGTGATGATTGGTATCTTTGCGCTTGGGGCAATGACGCAGCTAGTGAGGTTCTAACCGAGGCGCGTCTATTGCTGGTTGAAAACTATTTCCAAACCCCCTCGTGGGCCTGGGTTCAGCCTTGGCCTTCGAGAATTTCTGGAAGGGCTCCCTTTGGGGTAAAGCCCTACAATTCCTATTTTCAAACTTTTGTTAATTATTTTTTCTTTTGGTACAGACGCTCTTGTTTATTCTGATTGGGCCACCAGAGCAATAGCTTGGCTTTTATTTTTAAATGATAGAGCCAATAATAGTTGCAATTATGGTGTACGTAGTTGGCAAGATGGTGGTGCTACGCTCTTAATTTAGTAGACACATAATAATAAAAGTCTCTCTCCTAATTATTCCAAAAGAATGATTTGAGCAATAAACAACGTGCCAAAGTTCAACTGAAGGATTACCTCACGTCACTTCTTCATTTTTGTCCACTAAACCCAAAGGGAAACTCACATTGCCATAACTAATGTCTTTGCCTTTTATTATTTTATATTACTTTAACGTGTTAGGGAGTCAGGACCACACAAAAACAGATCTACATTATCAGATTGATTGAAGGAGTAAATACTCAATACCAAAATGGTTCAGATTTGAGGCATTTAGCTTCAATTTACAATATTGATCTAATTAATACAAAAATCTTTTATATATATATGTTCAACGTGATCAGTTACACAATACTCAATACCAATCATTGATTTTTCTTGGTAATAATAAGAAAGGGTCGCTGAGATATTTAAACTGTCTAACAAGAATAAAAAAGTTTAAACTTGTAGTTTCTTTCAATTATCCGGATGCTTCATCATTATTAGATCACATCGAATAACTTCGAGTTAGGACTATATTTTGATCTCATAATTGTACTTATTTAGAACTTTCTATCACCTAAATTAGTTGACACTTTTCCATCTCTCATAGATGTCTTCTAATTTTTTAATGTTAAATTAATAATTTGATTAGTCAATTATTAAGTTTATTTAATTTTAATTCTTGAACTAATGTGTTGGATTGAACAATTATTATGAAAATAAAATTTATTAATAGCTTAGTAGACACTAAAGTGTATCTTAGTTTTTTACTTAAAATTAATTAATTATTTTATATGTGATAATTTATAATTTTAAAAAATAATAATAAAAATATTCAAAATCATTATAGTATAGTCACTTTGCCTAAGTGTTGCATTTTTAACTATCACTTAACTTCACCCCTAAATTTTTATTATGAAGAAATTACTAAGTAGTTGTTAGATCAGTTGTTCATGGCTAAACTAACAATTATAGTTGTTAGTTAGGTGGAATTTGTTTTATATATATATATATATATATATTATTTTTTACTTATATTTTTAAAATGACTTTGTTTAAATTATTATTAAATACTAAATATAATTTTTTTAAAAAAATAATAATCTCAACCATAAACAATGTTGGTGAAAAATTAATATAGTCTCTGCATCTTTTCATATTTAATTATATTTAATTAATATAGTTTCTGATTGTTATATTTAATTATATTATATTTAATTAAACTTGTCAATATAAGTGTTATATTTACTTTTAATAGGCTTGGTAAAAAGACAGAAATACAACTAGAAGCTTCGAATGGATAAATATGTATACTTTTTTTTAATTTTTAAAATTTAATATAAAATAATAATTATTATAATTTTAAAATAATAAATTAAATAATAAAAAATTATTTAATTTATTTATTTCTTATAATTTTTGTTATATTTATTTGTTCTCTTATTTTTTACATCATTTCACATATTTTATTTTTTATATTATAAAATATATTATTTTATAATGTCATTGATTATAAGAATTAAAATTATTATAATATAAATAAATATTTTTTAAAAAATTAATTGATACCTTTACTTTTTAAAATTTTTTAATATTATTTTATTATAAATCATTTTATTTAAAATATTATATATATTAAATATATATCTCTTTCAATCTACCTTCCACCGTACCCAACCTTTACAAGCACTAAACATAAATAAATCAAATAATTTATAAATCAAATTACTTGCGAGCAAGGTGCGAGGATGAGCCAAGCCCAAGTAACTTTTTTTCCAGTCTTAACATTACCCATTGCCATTGCGGTTGGGGTGATTCCGTCCTGCTTCTCAAGAAAGAAAGATCTCACCCCTCCCCAAAAATTAGATTCACATTGTACGGACTCTTAAGCTGTCCCAAGGGCGGGTCCAATACAACGCACCATTTTTATACGTGTCAGATCAGAGCGCGTGGTCAATCCCCTCGGGTAGTGCCAGCTGGCAGTTGGGTCGGCTGGCGAACCTTATCCATTTTCTTATAAAAG
This sequence comes from Senna siamea, assembly GCA_031216115.1. NCBI lineage: Eukaryota > Viridiplantae > Streptophyta > Magnoliopsida > Fabales > Fabaceae > Senna > Senna siamea. The sequence continues at coordinate 22,227,520 of CM062356.1, forward strand.
TACTGATAACCTCACCTCCCGCTCCAATTATGTTGGTCACACTCCGTTTCTCTTGGAGGTTATATTACCCTTGTTATTTGTCTTAATTACGATATTGCCATGCCACTTGACCAAACATGTGCAGCCATTGGTTGGTGACGCTCGCGTAATTAGGACTGTTACTGTAAAGGTGGTACTGTACGAAACTGGAGATAAGGTCCACGATTAAATTGTGCGATTAGGAATTTTTATTTTTCAAATATTAATGGTAATATGTAAAATTTATTATAATTGTATGAATATTAACGGCGATTTCCTATTTCACATTTCACATTGTAGTATTTTGGGCGAGGAGAAGGAGGAGAGGAGGAGAATGGAGATCTTGTAAATAAGGAAACCCTAGAATTTTCTTGTTGTTAGTCATTTGTAATATTTCATAAATTCGGCTACAACCTACTGCTCGACCAATAAGGATTCCCTTATTATTGCTTCAATCGTCCAGGTCAGTTTCAATTGCCAATATTGTTCTTGCCTAATACCGATTTCATTTCCGCATTACAGGGTTTTAAGATTGGCTCAATTCTTTTGCCTCTTTGATATTCGGGTTGTTCTTCGGGTGGTTCAATAGTGTGAGCCTGGTGTTGGTTGAAAAGTCAGTATTTTTTTTCCCCTGTATTCTCATCCTCTGCTATAATGGCTGCAGAATTAACATTGATCTTATTATCATGAGAATCACTGAGTTTTGTTGGTAGAATGCTTTTTTTGAAGAGGTTGGTTCCTATGCTCCTTGTTATATAGCATATGTTAGAGAGGGATTTAGGGCTTTCGCATACTGAAGCTATAGACTATTGGTTACCATTTATGTCCCAGCATTTTGGTAAAATGGTACTAATCACCTGTTTTATTTGCCTCGTCATCCCTGCCCATAAGAAGAAAAAGACATAAAACAAATTAGTGTGCTTGATTAACACTTAGTCAATCTTGGTCTCCTATCATGATGTTGAGTTTACATATGTAGCTTAAGAACATTGTGATACTGTCACTTCAAGACTAAAAGGTATATGTTTACTGTTTTTTCATTTTGCAGAACAGACAAGTTTTGTCGGAATATTTTTTAGGAAAACGTAAAGATGATGTCAAGATCGTATACAAATCTTTTGGATTTGGCTTCAGGGAATTTCCCAGCCTTGGGTAAGGAGTTTAAAGAAAGGAAGCGGCTGCCAAGGGTTATGAGTGTCCCTGGGATAATCACAGAACTTGATGATGATCAGGCACATAGTGTTTCTTCTGATAATCCATCAACTGTTTCTACAGATCGGATGATCATTGTAGCAAACCAACTTCCTTTGAAAGCAACTCGAAAGGAGGATAGTAAGGGATGGAATTTCAGTTGGAATGAAGATTCGTTACTTTTACAGCTAAAGGATGGATTTCCTGAGGATATGGAGGTTCTTTATGTTGGGTCATTGAGGGTTGATGTTGATCCAGCTGAACAGGATGATGTTTCACAGTATTTATTGGATAAATTCAAATGTGTCCCTACTTTTCTGGCCGCTGATGTTTTGACTAAATTTTATGACGGTTTCTGCAAAAGGCAGTTATGGCCACTGTTTCATTACATGTTACCATTTTCAACTGATAAAAGCCACCGTTTTGATCGCTCTTTGTGGGAAGCCTATGTGATGGCTAATAAGATATTTTTTCAGAAGGTAGTTGAGATAATAAACCCAGAGGATGATTATATTTGGATTCATGATTATCATTTGATGGTGCTGCCATCTTTTATAAGAAGACGCTTTAACAGGGTGAAAATGGGATTTTTTCTGCATAGTCCCTTTCCATCTTCAGAGATATATCGGACTCTTCCTGTCAGGGAAGAGATACTTAAAGCCTTACTTAACTCTGATATCATTGGTTTCCACACCTTTGACTACGCTCGTCATTTCCTTTCTTGTTGCAGTCGTATGTTGGGTCTGGAGTATCAGTCAAAGAGGGGCTACCTAGGATTGGAATATTATGGAAGAACTATCAGTATTAAGATTATGCCTGTTGGGGTTCACATGGGTCGTATTAAATCAGTCATGAGATCGGCAGATGAGGAGTGTAAAGCAAGGGAGCTGAAGCAGCAATTTGAAGGAAAGACTGTCTTGCTTGGTGTTGATGATATGGACATTTTTAAAGGTATTGATTTGAAGATTTTGGCTATGGAGCAGATGCTCAGACAACATCCTAAATGGCAAGGAAGAGCTGTTTTGGTCCAGATAGTAAATCCTGCTAGGGGTAATGGAATACATTTAGAGGGCATACGGAATGAAATACTCGAAAGTTGCAGCAGGATCAACAGAGTATTTGGGCGGCCGGGTTATGAACCTGTTGTTTTTATTGATAAACCAGTATCCATTGTTGAAAAAGTTGCTTATTATAGCATTGCTGAGTGTGTTGTTGTCACAGCTGTAAGGGATGGGATGAACCTAACTCCTTATGAATATATCGCTTGTAGGCAGGAAATATCTGGTTCTGAATCATGTGCTAATGTTAATGGCTCAAAGAGCATGCTAGTAATATCAGAATTTATAGGGTGTTCTCCATCACTTAGTGGGGCAATCCGTGTTAATCCATGGAATGTTGAAACAACTGCAGAGGCAATGAATGAGGCCATCTCAATGGCTGATGGAGAGAAGCAATTGCGGCATGACAAGCATTATCGGTATGTTAGCACTCATGATGTGGCTTATTGGTCACGTAGTTTCTTGCATGATATGGAGAGGGCTTGCTCAGACCTTCTACGGAAAAGATGTTGGGGAATAGGTCTAAGCTTTGGATTTAGAGTTGTAGCACTTGACCCTAATTTTAGAAAGCTCTCAATTGATGCTATGGTTGCTGCTTACAAAAGGGCAAAGAGTAGGGCCATTTTGTTGGACTATGATGGTACTGTAATGCCACAGAATTCCATTAATAAGAGTCCAAGTCCGGAGGTCATCTCCATTTTGAATACACTTAGTGCAGACTCTAAAAATGTAGTTTTCATTGTTAGTGGGAGAGGGAGGGATAGCTTAAGTGACTGGTTTACTCCCTGCAAAAAACTTGGCATTGCAGCAGAACATGGGTACTTCATGAGGTATGATATCTCTCTCTCTCTCTCTATCTATCTATTTGCGCTTGCTCACTGCCCATGGTTATGGATGCATAAGCTGAAGATGGGATATGCTTTGGCTTTTACTGAAGTGTCATCTGTTTGATTTTTTTTTTGTATTAATCATTCTCAGATTTTTTATTTAGTTACAATATAGATTTGTGAGATTTGTTTCTTTCTGGCTGAGTATGTTTGTGCCCTTTTAATACATTAAATTACATGAGACTTATTAATTAGGTGTAGTTCATTGTGCTTTTTAAGTTCAATCTGATAGGGTGCTATTTGATGTAATTCTTTTTTTGTTGACAATTTATTGTAATCTAATTTGAACAATTTTTATCATTGGTTTCCTTAAACACTATTATTAAGCCATCCTTCTTTGTGGAGTTTGAAACAGTTTGCAGTGTGCCATAATTATACAGCTGAAATTTCTATTGTATTTGAGCCAACTCCTTTGTCATAGTCATATCTTGCCTACAATTAAGAGAAGTGGCAAATTGGAAGTTTTTGGAATACTATGTTCTGTTATGAGCTTATATAGCAGAAATTTGATGTGCAGTGATATGACAATATGGTTATATATACAAAGGTTACTGGAAGTTGGGCCATCTCATCTTCCTCTTCTTACACTTAATCATTTGCTTTATCATATCTTGTTCTTTTTTCCTTATTTTAGTTTTGTCAAGTGTTCTTGCTCTTATTATGTCTCCCTTTTTTAAGATAATTTTGAACATCTTTTCAGGTGGTCCCAGAGTGAAGAATGGGAAATTTGTGGTAAGAGCACCGACTTTGGCTGGATGCAGATTGCTGAACCTGTCATGAAACTATATACAGAGGCAACTGATGGTTCTGGCATTGAGAAAAAGGAAAGTGCTTTGGTCTGGCAATACCGGGATGCAGACCTTGGTTTTGGATCTTCTCAAGCTAAGGAAATGTTAGATCACCTAGAGAGTGTTTTGGCCAATGAGCCTGTTGCTGTGAAGAGTGGTCAGTTCATTGTTGAAGCAAAGCCCCAGGTATTTACTTAAGAGGTTTAATTTAATTTTTGCTAAAATCTCTATGATGGGACAGTTTAAATAGATGAAAATTTCTGTTCTTTATGGCTTTTAATTTCTAATTGTATGTGAGGGTGGGCATCTTCTGGACTTCTATTATTGGACTGTTATTCAACATACTTATGCCATACGATGATTTCTTCGAGTTCATGGCTTCCATCCTTTTAGATTACGTTTTTAATTTGTAACTTTTTTTCCCCTTTTAAGGTTTATACAGCATTTAGGCCCAGTGACATACGCTGGAATTTTAGTTTTATAGGATAATTTGTTTCCTATTGTGTTACATGCAGGGATAGATATATAACAACATCTAACTGGCTATATTTAGAGTTTTTATGACCTGGAAAAATCAATCCAAAGAAAAGGTTATATGCAAGTCAATGTGTTATTTCAAACTTTTTGAAATTAAGGAAGAAAAGGCATTGGATACTTAAGCAGAAGTATAATGTTCTTACAGAGCTCCAGTTGATTCAACAAATAAGTACATAATAGGAGAAACTAACCACGATGGTAGAACTTGCCTTGTGTCTAACTTATCTAGGATATCTGATATACTTAACATGGCCACAAGAATCTTTTCTTGCTTCTGGCTTGACAAGCCTCTTGTTCTTTCTCCTTAAACTGCTGCTGATGAAGATATATATGTAGTAACTTGGTAGTTAAAGTTTTCAACTTTACTCTCGGCTATCCAGTAACTTGGTAGTTAAACTATTTGACTTTTGACATGAACTGCATAATTGAAATTGACCAAAATGATTGTGCTGCACCCTTGTCTTAACGATCCTCTGAGATATTTTCTATCTTTATTTTTCAGGATGTGAGCAAAGGCTTAGTTGCTGAAAAGATCTTTTCATCAATGGCTGAGCGAGGAAAACAGGCTGATTTCGTGCTGTGTGTTGGCGATGACAGATCAGATGAGGATATGTTTGAAATAATCAGTAGTGCAATCTCAAGAAATATTCTTTCTGCCAATAGTTCCGTGTTTGCTTGCACAGTCGGACAAAAACCAAGCAAAGCTAAGTATTATGTGGATGATACGACTGAAGTAATAAGTATGCTAGAATCTTTGGCCGAAGAATCTGATACCTCACCTGCTTAGAAGAAACTGGGGATTCCCCTTGAGAGCATTCGTGAGGTTTTCTTGATTTAAATGATGATTCCTTTACCTCAGTGGAATGTAATATTCATGATGAGGCATCATGCAAGAAGTGGGACGTTGGCAGAGTTTGTTTTCATAGAATTTCCTTTATTCTTTTTTATCCCTTCCATTATATATTACATATAATTTTGGAAGTTTCGCTCTATTAAATTCTTGTTTTCATTGTTAATTTTAGTTCCAAAGGAGCAGAGAGATGTTAAAATGGTTTTCTATGTTTTATAACATAAGAAGAAAAAGAATGCGGAAGCTATTCTTTAGGAACGTTTTTAAATTTTGACTAGGGAGTATGTGAAACTCAAGGTTCATTAAAAATCTGTATATGTAAAACCAGAAGCTCAAATACCATGTTGTTTAAATTATGGGTTGGCAGCTATAAGATTTGTGGCTCCTTCCCAATCTGAGCTTAGGCTTACAAAAAAGCAATATTTTACATAAGGTTGACAGCAATTGCTTGCTATGTCTATCTCAACCTCTTCTAGTAAAATTCTACCGTTAATGAGTTCCACTGCCCAATTGGAAAGTATCATGCATGGCCCTGAAAATTGATAGAAGTTCTTCTGCAATTAGGAGATCACTTGGTGCCATAATGGCAAAGTTATTATTGTTGTTGAAGGATGATGGGTTCTCCTTCGCCTTCTCATAAATCACAAACCTACATACTGGGCACTGACCTTTGCTTGTTATCCATGGTACTACACAATCCTCATGAAACAAATGTTTGCATGGAGTGAGCATCACCTCTTCTTTAGGTTCAAAATCTTCCAAGCAAATAGCACACCTCTTGGCACCTTCTAGCTTTTCCCTTTCTCTCTCTTTTAAAGCATTCTTAACACTGTCTCTGTAACATAAGCTCACTCTCTTTTGTAGAAGCTTTGGAGTGGGATCATAGATTTCTTTCTTAAGCTTGCTCAAGGCTGCTGATCTGGGATTTTCTGCTGCTCTTGGAGGTGCCGGCTGCACAATCTCTCTGAACCTGGGGTTCAACCCCCTTCTAATGTCTCCATTAGAAACATTAATTTGTCGTCTGCTATTTGGTTGTGTTGGAAAACTGCAAAATGCACCAAAGACCCCCTTGAACGTAAAATTCACAAGTTCATGCAACTAAACAGCAAATTACTATTGTATCAGAAAAAAAGAGCTAGGGTGATTTAATGTGAAATTTCAAAAGGAAATTGGGAACTTAAAGTGTATGTTTTCACCCCACCGACCAAAGTTAAAACTGTTCCAACTCTTGCATTACTAGGTTCATCACAGAACTGTGCTATATTATGAAACAAGGCCAAATATAGAATTCATACAGAGAATCTCTTGTAAGATATCCTAAATTATTTATCAAATACTTCAATACAAATAAGCATACATCATGGAATAAGCCGTTAACGATGTAATGATATTACTGTGAATGTGAAGAAAGAAGAGGAATCATGGACTCTCCTTGTTAAGGTCTAACTATAGATGTCATCGTCTGTCTGCTATAAGCTGAAGCATAAGAATTCATTTATATGTTAAAAACAAACTGTCTTCATACCTTGAGAAACATCCTTTTATAGAAGTTCTATGTGCCTTTTTACATATCAAACGTAATATTAACGAATTCTATATGAATTTTATGGCAATCCAAACAAGAATTTGAATTTTCTCACACTTACTGCCATCTTCAGAACTATATGTAAGTGGATTATCTGATAATCACACTGAGGTTGATAAGGCCCAAAACATAGCAAGACCCACGTCTATATTTCTGCTTCCATTCAAATTGCTCTATTATGTTCTATATACGTAATCAGTGAGAAAATTATTTACTAAGCTCATTTGAAAATGAGCTTGAAAGTATGAGAAATCGTGAGATTACTTGTGTATGCTGTTGAGTCCTGAAGGTGTTCTATCTTCCATCAACCTTGGCGGATCATGCATGCCTGAAATCCAGTCATCCTGGTAATATAAACCACATAATATTTTTATTATCCTCGAACAAAGATGATTTCATTTTCTGGTTCTATGGACATAAATTTATTTATTTCTTTCTACACCTTGTGCTAAAAAATATCTCAGTACTAAGAGAAGATTTTACTTACAGGAGTGGCTTGGATAGAAAGAGAGTGGTAAACCTCAGGCACCTCATTGTAGGCATTATTACTGAGACTACGGCTATCAGAGTGTCTAACACCAGTTCGCCATGCCCCAGGCAAAGGTGTGAAATTGTTTGAGTTGCTGCTCATGATTTTACAATTTCATTTTCCTCTTCATCATCTGAGTTTACTTCACTTATATAGATGTATATGTAACTTGTCCTCTGGCTCAGGGATTCACGGCTACATTGTTTTAGGTTGTCACTGGGAATATATCCTTCATGATATTATCTCATCTCTGGCTTTTGAGGGCCTTTATTTTTTATTCTGATGCAAAGTCTGATTCTTACTTCATTTGTAAGATACTATTGCATGGGGATTGCGGCTCAAAAATGAAGCAAAGGAATTTACGGAAGAATCACATTCTTGGAGTGCAGGTGGATGCTTTGGCTTTATACTATTTGGACACATCTTGACAATTATGCTTAATGGACCCTACTCTACAGTTTTCAAACCTTTTTAGTTAGGACAATAACATGGGAATTTGAGTTCTCCTCTTCCTGTTAAAAAATAAAATAAAATTATACATATATTTATTTATAAAATAAACTAATGAAAAATTGAACTTTAACTCTTAAGAGCTTTACCTCCCAGTCCCGCTAGTGCAATCCTAATAGTTATATAGTTGTGCAACTTTATGTGAAATGTGAATGACATTGTTCTTTTGGGACGGCAGCAAGAAAAAGTTTTCGGATTTGGAAATTTTTTCAGAAATTGTCTCATTTGAAAGTCTTAGTTTGGGAATTTTATCCATGAAGACATGAATCATATCCCTCATCTACTTTTGTAAATACATGTCTCAATTTAAATTTCTCTTTCTTTTTTATGAATTTTCCTTTCAGTACTTACCTTAATTAAACCCTAGACATAGTAAATTTGAATTTTAAAAAACCTTTCATTTATTAACGACGGTAAGTGGTTAAGTATTTTAGATAGTATGATAATTAAAACTTATTAAGCAAAAAAGATGTAATCGCTTATTTCTAATGGCTGAAAAAAACCCGTTACTTTGAGATGTGATATTCTCATATAGTTTAGGAGAATGAAATACTTGTAAAATGAAAGCATTCTTATATAGCAAATACAGATATCTAATTTAGGAACTAAGAAACCCATGAAACGGAATTATTACGTAATTAAAAAAATAAAACACATTATTATTTTGAAATTAGCTTAATTTTGACAACTGCTTGCTTTAGCTAAACAGGAGTTAATAAGCTTATTTATTATTATTGTGACGCACTAGGCGTGCAGGGTGCATTTTGAGATTAGTCCTATTTCTCCAAACTAACTTGGTGGCATTATCTAGGGCTGCTAGAAAGCTCAAGACATAAAAGTAATATTCCTTCCTGAGCTGGCAAAGTAGGGTAATTTTCTGGAGTCAGGGAATGAACCAAACAGAGTGATGCAGAGGGAATAATAATTAGTTAAGTCAACATATGATTAATACATTTTCATCAAATATTACTGGTTGATATATGTGAAAATGAAAATTAGTTGATTATATCGCCGTTAATATGTGCACAAATTTGGGCCCGAACTGGACCGAATGGTCCGACAACTAGGCCTTAAACTGGTTTGATTTGCACAGTCTGATTGAATTGCAAGTAGCCTGTTAACAATTCAGATGGCCCAATCCCAATTTTTGTTTTCTTTTTAATCTCTTTTCAAGTTTAGCAACTGCACATCTCTCTCTTATTTAGGATAATCCAAATCTTTAAAAAAAAAAAAAAAAGCCAACCAAATTCTAAATTGGTAGCCTTCGTGTCAAAGTAATTTCTGTGTGAGAAGCCACTTATATCCTAGAGTAGACTACAGGGCTTCTAGTGAACTGAGTCCTAACAAATTTTGGTGTTAATGATTCTAGCTGAAAATGAAACATAGGCCTCTCCAAAAAAATTGAATGTGCCATGTACGTCGCTACTATACTTACAGAATAAATTCATCATACTTGAAAGTTTTGGAATAAGGTAAGTTGAGCTGAAATGGCTCCGTTTATCAAAAAATTGCTCAGCTTTACTGTAAGTCAATCACACAATTCGCCAAGCCTCTACATATTATTTGCAACTGATTTCTATTTGCTCCTTCAAAGCTTCTAATTAGTTCTGTTAGCCAAATAAATACAAGGGGGTTAAATTGGGTATTTTCTTTTTGACATTTTTCTTACTCTTTGAAAAATTTATTAAAGTGGATGTTAATATAGATTCTTTTTAATTGTTCAAAAGAGTTTTTTTACGAAAAATCTGAGTTAAAAGTATTTAGGTACAAAAATATTAGGTTAAAGAAAAGAGTAGATCATCAAGTGTATACTAAGAGTTAGGTTCTTATTATGTCTTTTAAAGAAGTTATTTTATTAGAAGAATCTTAAATTTAAAAATACTTAAAAAAAATATTTTGACTAATATTTAGTGAGAATATAAAAAAGATCACACTAAAATTTATAAAAATTCAGATTATAAATTAAAATCTTATATCATTTTTTCAAACATAAAGTATGAGAGTTTTATTATAGTGGATAATCACAAAAATATAAATTAAAAAACATTATTTAAAGGATTAGCACTCGTTTTTACCACTATAATACATTTGGTAATCCTCCCCAAGGCTCAATATAAATTTGCTTTTACATCTATAGTACTATTGAGTTCTTCACCTATAACTCTCTTGGTAACCTCATCCAAGGACTCACTACACAATGCTTTTATGCCACCACACACCTATCAACTATTCATAAGGCTCAATACAAATTGCCTTTACCACTACGAAGATGTAAATTTTTCTTTTGCATTTAGGAGAAGCGTAGAAAACCTAAATACAAGAACAAATCAAACCCTTTTAATTTGTTCACAAAAAATCATCTTTACTAACCTTTTAACCTAGGCTTTCCACCAAATACCTAGACAATTAGAAGAAGATGAACATAATAAATATTATAATCAAAGCCTGATGACTTTTTAACTCACATAAAATATATTTATAATAAAATACAAAAAATAAACACCCCAAAAAAATGATAAACTTTCTCAAAATCTAACCATCTCAACTTAAAGAGAGAATACTTTAGACTTTTAATATTTCAATTTTTACCCATTAAAGCTTACAATTAATGCCAAAGAAAACGTTGAGAAAAACTTCTGACCAAGACAATAAATGCTTAATGCTCCACTTATTAATTTTTAGACAATTTAAAAATCTTTAGATAAAATAATCACTATTTTAAAAAAGTAGACGTCTAAATACATTCTGTAGGATAATAAATAATAGTGTATTTTGTCTGTTAGACTTTTCAAGGAGTAAAACATTTTTTGTATCCTCTTTTCTTGGGAAGGAGGAAACTTTTTCAACATTTATATACGAAATCTCATCAATCCTAAACTTTTATCTTGAGCCACGTAAAATGTGCAAAGGGAAGAAAAGTCTTCATATTTTCATTCTTGTGTATACTGTTCATTGTACTAGACTCCTCAATTCCCTTCTTTTGTTAAAATATTTTTTAAAATTGTGCAAGTGTATTTTAAAACTTTTCAAGAGGTGAGAACTTTTCATTTGTAACAAAGGCAAGGTATTTTCAAACTTTTGCTAACTTTTTTCATAAATGGGCCAGTCAAAAAATTGGAAGGATTATGTTGGGCTATTAGCCATGTTGTGCTAAAAAAAATTTGGACTAAACCAATTTGTATTAAAAAAATGATTTGAATAAAGTACATAATGTTTATAGGCCTAAAAAGCTTCTCTCCTTAAGATTTCAGAAACTTATCTTAAATTAGTTTTTAGCAAATATTATAAATCATTTTATTATCAAAATATCCAATATTTATAAGTAAAAATATCCAACAAGTTCTCTTCACAGAATACTGCGATCTACCCCAAAGTGGTTGCATTTTTTAACAAAATTCAGCAATTGCATGTCAGCTGCACTTCCATCAAAATTTGAGATGATAAATGATTTGAGAGAGACTAAAGACAATGAGGGACAGAGCTAAATCTCCACTCTTCTCCATTTAAGCAGATTTCGGGGTCCAATCCCTAAATTATAACATAAACAAGTTCATGAAAGTTAGCCCTGAAACATAGCAAATGCTTGCAGTGTAAAACGATATAATCTGTACCTGAGGAACGTCAAGAACTTCCAGATTAGGAGACTTTTCAAGAATGTCCAACAATGCTTTACTAGTGAATTCAGAGGTTCCCAAAAGCACACTAATGGGGTCGAATTGTGGAATATAGGAGGGAGCGAAAGGAGATTTTCTGCATAGGAAAGAGACTAGGAAAGAAAATAAACGCAAATTGGTTATTGTCATACGGAAGAAACTTGTGACATATATATGAGATAGCATAATTAAAGTAACATTGTTCTTAGCTGTTTTATAAACATTCTAGTAAGTAGTAAATAAAGGAAGATTGGCGAACATACCTCAAGAGTATCGTCTGATAGTACGAGAGACTTGACATGACAAATTCCACTAAGAAGTTTTATTGCATGGCGAACTGCAAATTGTTTCAAAGATGGCCAGTAATTTGTGACTTCAATATGTGCATCAACTAAGGAAGTCAGGTTAATCAGGACCAATTCTACTGTCAGATAGCTTGTGCAACTAAAAGATACGAGATTCACTCATTCACAGCATCAATTGTGACTTTACAATTGAGTAATTCATCTGGACTCAACGGGTCGTGATAGATGATTAATGTCCGTATCGTGGAAAGTTTTATGCTGACATTCTTGATGTTCTTCCAACCACAATTATACAGGGTCAACTTTTGCAGGACAGGACAACCAGAGTAAAGTTGTTGAGTCATGAGTGGATGTTTCATCTGAAGAGGTTACACGTGAAAGTGTTAAAGTTTTCAGCCTGGGAAACTTATGTAGCTACGGATATTTATAACACATCCCAACTCTAGATTCAGCTTATTCAGTGATTCAGGAGCTGAGAAGCTATTGGCTGACACAAAGGATGTTCTTAGATCTAAGGATAGATCCAGCTCTTCAACTTTATGATTCAGTGCCGCAGATATCCAAGAATTGGCTTGGTCTGCGTCAATTTTAATTCCAAATGATGCAAAACGGAACCGTTTTACATGATTAGCTTCGTGGAGTAACCTATCCATCAGACTCAACAGGCAATTCCCTGTCTGATTTTGACTTTCTTTCTTGCGGGTACTTGACGGTTCATTTTCAAGACTGAAGTCAGATAAGTAGGTTCATAAGAGCTTCCACCTTCTTGCTAATACGGAGGTTCGAACGGCACCTTTGGTAGAGAGGAAAGAAAGAACGTAATGAAGAATGCTATGTTGTGACCCACATCCTGTCTGTTGATGAGACTATGTTGTCCATGATTTGTTTTGTTCAATTTCCACCAACAAGAGAAAATAAATATACAATGAAATATGATATGAAAAGTCGATGAGTCGAATAAAAGAGCAGCAACTTGAAGGATATAAACGATTAGGAGCTAAGCAGTCAGCTTTCCTATAAAGGATCAACTAAAAATCTAGCTTCCTGGTTGATGGTAGTATAGTGTAATTCAGATACATACAGAATAAATTACATGTACAATAAAGCTATTTTGTTCCAAGCAAGCAATCTTCAATTATTTACCATCCATGCATTAAGAAATGTAATAGTCCGGAAAATTTCACTGACCGGTAACCCTATGACAAAAACATCATGACCTAAGTTTTAAGGAATAATGCAGTCATGGCTTTCTCTATTAAGATTTATCTCCAATTATTTCATGCGTAATATGACTCAGACAATTCACGTACAAATTTTATATATTTGGAATTGAATCATAATGAGGAGCAAAAATAACAATCAAAATATACCTAACCATATCAATATGTATATATTATATCGTATTCAGCTGCACATTACAACATCAGTAATCAATTCTCAAACGTTGAAAGAAAATATGATGCATAGACTAAGTTGTTATGATTTGATTTCAAATTAGAGTGACATTTAATTATTTCTTCACAATTTCTTGACCACTTCCGATCGATCGGCAATTGATTCACAGATTTTTACATAACTGAGAGCATTGATAATTGCGAGCGCTAAAGAAATATAAAATTTTGAATCAAACAAAACACAGACGTTTCGTACCTGAGATAGAGTGGTGATGGAAAGGAAGCAACGAGAAGGTTGAGCACAGTGAAATTTTCAATTTGCATTGAAGGAGGGCGAGATGGGAGCAAAGGGTTCGTGGAAGGGCGGGAAAATACAAACGATGCGCCAAACTTTGGATCCTCTGCTTGGCTTTTTAGCGGCCGTTTTTTTCGTTGCTAAAGTGCGTTTCAATATTATTGCAACGAATATTATTGCTACTATAAATTTTGTTTAAATAATTAATTTAAAAAAAGTTACAGTAACAATAATATTTGTTGCAAAATAACTTAGCAACGAAAAAAATCGCGGCTAAAAAGCCAACCAGAGCCAAAGAAAGCCAAGCAGAGAATCCGGACGCGATGCGCCATCCTCTACTTATTTATAGAATAATAATTTTTCGTTAAAATATTACAGTAAAACTTGAAATCCAGCGTGATTCCATTAATGCGAATATGGATATTAATAAATATTTAGTTTTATATAATATATTTAATATATTTATATTATAAGCCAACGAGAGTTGAGTGATCAATTAATGTTTAAATTTTTATTAATAAAAATATTATATTTAATATTTAATAATATTTTGAATAAAATTATTTTAGATAAGAGAATATTTAAAAAGTAATATATATATATTATAATTGTTGTGAGATCTTTTAATGACTAGTCTAAAAAATTATATATTTCATAACATAAAATATATAATATGAACAAATGATAGGAGAAAAAAAAAGTAAAGAGAGAGAATGAGAAATTAGAATAGAATAATTAAGAGTTAAATAATTTTTTATTATTTAATTTTTTATTTTAAAATTTAATAATTATTATTTTATAATATATTTAAAAATTAAAGAAAATTTAAAAGTATATGCAAATTTGGTATTATATATATACATATATATAAGTAGCGAGAGTTCAAGGTAATGTTGTTACACCTTTTTTAAATTTGAAACACAGAATCCCTTTAAATTCAGGGTGATATGCAAGAAATTCTTTAAACTATAATATGTTTTGACTATTAACCTCTCAAACTTTTATTCAAGTGTAAAAAATTCTATATTATAATTATTATCTCAAAAAAATAATTTTCTTGTCTTGTTAAAAAATAAAGCACACATCAATAGGTATATTTGTGACAATAAAATAAATATTCAAATTACTGAAATGCCCTAATAAAATATCTGTTACACTTTGCCGCTTCAAACACAATCACTATTTCACGTTTCTCTCCTTACAACTCTGCAAGTATATCTACCTAATCATAGAGTGTATCTTTCATCATTTACTAATAAATCTTTGCAAATCCCCCCTTTTTCTCACTCATACTTCCAAAAAAATGAACCTTTACAATGCTTTTCACAAAAAATAGTGAGCAAGACCAATCACCATCACTTCTGTCTTAGCCTTCCTAATTTACACGACTTTTGTATAATTTGCTTACTATAAATTCTAAAAGGATTAAACATCTCCTTCTTACCATTTGCCCTTTTTACTAGCGTCTCTATTGTGCTATAGTCATTTTGCAAAGGAGGTGTCTCTACTCGATGATTCCCAAATTCTAGTGTAGGTCAAGAATACTCAATTCAAAGACAAGAATGGGACAATGGAGTCTAAAAAGTTGGGTTTCCAAACACAGACCTCAATCCCTGTAATTGGACTGGCGTTACCTGTGATGTATTCCCCTTTGGTTTTTGTCACATTCAGTCCCTGTGAAGCCTTTCTCTTGCACAAAATTATCTCAATCATGCTAATTCCCCTGAATCATTCCTTCTTTGATCTCACTTTCGTCTCTTGAATCTCTCTAATAATTGTTTTGTTGACGAGTTGTCGAAATTTTTGTTGGACTTTTCTAAATTGAGACACCTTGATTTCTCGCCTAACAATTTCATTAGTGATATTTCAGCTAGTTTTTTTTTTTTTTGTTACTTGGTTTCCACAACTGAGAGTTCTCGTGTAATCTTCAAACTTGTTAAACGGAACGATTCCTCTGTTATTAGATATTTTAGTAATTTGAGTTTTGGATGTTTACTCAAATGACGAAAATACCCTACTGATGTGTGCTTCATTTTTTGTATGGCAATAAGTTTAATTTTTTTAGATGATAATTATAGTATAAGAGTTTTTTTAGCATTTAAATAAAAGTTTGAGAGATTATTAGTCAAAACTTATAGTTTAGAAATTTTTTTTGCACTTTACCATGAGTTCAAATGAGTTCTTTGCATTTTATCTTTTAAATTTAAAGTCAAACTTAAAAATTAAAATTTTAAAAATATTATCATAGCATATAATTAGAACCCAAACTCATTTGTTAAAGCTAATTTAAATTTAATGAATAAATTTTAGATATCTATATATGAATATTTTGATAATGTTTGAGAAAATCAAATCAAATTAGTCGATTTGAGGAATGAGTCACTTATTCGATTTAAAATAATAATAAAAATTAGCCAATTAAAAAATTGGTTAAAATTTACTTGAATCAATCAAAAATTAGAATAAGATACGTTAAATGAAAATTTGAAAGAGGCTAGCTAGGAAATTGAAAAAGGAAAAAGATATTGAAAAGAGAAAAAGAATGATTAAAAAAATAAAATATTAATATATTAATACAAGATAAATATTAATGATATACAATTAAACATAATTTAAATAGACTTCATTATTAAAATCTTCACATATTCTTTATTTTAATTTTAATTCTTGACTAATAGTTGAGTGCACTGGTTGACTAATTAACTAGTACTTGCACAATTACTTGTTTGTTTTAATTTGAAAATTTGCAAGTAATTAAAAATGTAAATCTTTAATTATGTTTCATTAACAAACTCTGAAGTCTAAACTGAGACATTTGAAAGATCAAAACTCATATATATAACTAGTGATAACATATAACTTTGAAAACAAAGATACTAAAATGTCCAAATTATATAATATAAATGTAGATACATATATAATTGCATATACATAATTCTTCACAAGTACGTAATTACATTGAAGTTCATAAACGATTGATCAATAGACATAATCTCTAAAAGCTGCTGTTGTTGAGTCGTACGGGCATCTCAAATCGACACAAGGGACATAAATGACTGGTTTTCAGCCACTGAACAATACAGTCACTGTGATAAACATGGCGGCAAGGCATAACTGAAACCTCAGCCGCTTCATCATACCCGTCCAGACAAATGCAACAATGGTCGGCATCAGCAGCAGCAACGTCGACGTTAACGTTTACATTATCTTTAACCTTCACTGTATTCAGAGACTCAATAGCTTCTTGAGATGCAGGAATCATTCTCATTTGATATTCTTGCATAGATTCCCACATGATCCTTTCTTCAGTCTCCTCCTCCTCCTCCTCCTCATCTATATCTTCATCATCGGTTTCGTCTAAATAATCAATAAAACTACTCTCAATCACAGCCGAAGGGCATTCATGTGGATCTCCTTGGATTTCAACGACAACATCAATAGCCAAAGGGTATGTAGCAGAGAAAGAGTCTCCGAGTCCAACATAAGAGTGACGATACCTGTCGTACAAGTATTGAGCGTTGGACATCATAGCGGGCATCATCTCATGATCAAGATGATGAGAGGGAATCAAAGGGTGGGACAGGTTACTTCGAAGTAAAGCTGGACCTTCACCTTGCAGAAAGAATTGTTCACACGTTATGGATCGACAAGAGTATAGTGAGGGCATTTCGGGTAGACAAACTAAACCAGAGTTAGGCTCAGCCCTGAATGCATAGTGAACACTAAAATAGATATTAAAACTTTCTGCGTCCAAAGGTTGGAATGAGGATCCACAGTTTTCGAAGACTTCAACATCTGCGGGTTGTTCAGCGACACGAAAGTGATGGATTGTGCTGAGCGCCATAGTGTAAACAAGAATGAATTGAATGAGCTACGAAGAATGAAACAATGGGTTGACATCTGAGAATATATATAGATATAAGGAACCGCCTGTAGTTTACACATTCTCATATATCTTTTGTAGTTTTCCTTATCTCGTATGGTTTGATTTATCTGATACTTCGCTAATTAAAAGAATAAAAGAATAGAGTTTAACGTTAATCTATCTATAAAGTGGTTTAAGAAAAAAAATAAAATATTTAAAATGAATTTTGATTTCATTTTAAATATATATGTGTGTGTGTGTATAGTTTTTGGGCTTTTCTTTCTATTTTTTATTGTAATTTTCAATTTCAAATTCAAATAAAGCATTATATATTGTACTTATCTTCAAAATTAATTGTCTTTCTTTCTCTTTTTAATTTTGGGAATTGTTACGCTAGTATAAAGAACTTTTAGTTTAATTGAAACATTATAATTTAATTATTCAAAGATTATTTCAAGTTTTTCTAATTTTGTAGTATTTTTAAATTTAATTGTTTGATTTATAGGCAGTATATGATCAGTCAACATATTTTCTAAAAATCTTGGATTTTTTGTTGTTGTTGCAAAAGTGTAATATATCATGTTAGTTCTTAAAAGGTTTTATTGTTATCAATTTAGTCATAAAAAATTATTGCCATAAATTTAATCCTGAACACTTAGACTTTTTTTTTATATTTTTTTTCTATGAGGACTAATTTACTTTTTAAAAAAATATTAGAACTAATTAAATTGATGGTAATAAAATTTTCAAGAGCAAAATTAATAAGAATAAACTTTGAAGAATTAATTGATGGTGAATTAAAGCATCTTTCAATGACCAATTCAATAGTTTATCCTTTGAAAAAAAATGATTTAATAAAACGAATAAAATATTTAAAAATGAATTTTGATTTAATTTTATATATATATATAGAGAGAGAGAGAGAGAGAGAGAGAGAGAGACAGAGAGAGTTTTGGGAGTTTTTTCTCTTTTGTTTCCAAAACTACAGAGGTTGGTTTTTTATTTATTGTAATTTTCAATTTCAAATTCAACTAAATCATTAGATTGTACTTATCTTCAAAATAACTCTCTTTCTTTCACTTTTTTATTTTGGGAATTGTTACGCTGGTTTGAAGAACTTTTATTTTAATTGATACATTATAATTTAATTATGCAAAGATTATGTCAAGTTTTTCTAATTTTATAGTATTTTTAAATTTAATTGTTTGATTTATAAGCAATATATCATTCAACATATTTTCTAAGAAACTTGGATTTTTTTTTTCTTTTTGAAAAAGTGTAATATATCATATTAGTTCTTAAAAGGTTTTACTGTTATCAATTAATTAGTCATAAAAAATTATTGCCATAAATGTAATTAATCCTCACTTAGATAATTTTTTATGGGGACTAATTTACTTTTTAAAAAAATATTAGAACTAAATTGATCAATGGTAATAAAATTTTCAAGAACAAAATTAATAACAACATATAAAATTTCAAGAATTAATTGATGGTGAATTAAAGAATCTTTAATGATCAATGATCAATAGTTTATCCTTTGAAAAATGATTTTCTGCTTTATTATTAATTTTATATATTATTTTAATTAATCAAATGTGTATTTGAGTAACTTAAAATTCCAGAGGTCCAAAGAATCTCGAACAATTTAAATTATATTGTTAAACTTGAAGGATATATTTATTTTGGCATAGAAAGAAAAAACTACAAATTACTCTCGAACAAACAATACAAGAACAATTAGCCAACAAATTCAACAAAATCTCTCTAGCCAAGAGAGTCTTCCCAAAAAGTAAGAGAAATCGTGCTACTAGAGCCAATTCTAGCAAGATCATTCGCGCATTGATTGCTTCCCGATAAATGTGTTTGATGGTAACCTTTGTTATCAGTCATAAATTTCCTGAGAGGGTGTGTGTTTATGTTGACAGTCTGCCATGCAGAATAAGGTACAGAGCTTCAAGGAAATCTGTTTCAAACTCTAACTGTATCATAACCAAGGTGCCTTGTTAAAAGCATTCTTTGTTTCATTGATTTTCAGTTTTCATTGCTTTTCAGTGATATATGCTTGTATATTTGTGGTGTGTCCAATGAAAATTTTCTTTTGTTTTTGTTTTCTTGTTTTCAAAACTTGTTTTCAGGATATTTTTATCAAACAAGTTTTCTTATTTTTTGTTTTCAAAACTATTTCTAAAATAAATTCATCAAACAAATTTTTTTCTTCCAAAACTTTTGTTTTAAAAAACAGTTTTCAGAATTATTTTTAAAAACACAAAATAAAAATATCATCAAACAGTAATTTCTTATTATTTAATTTATTATTTAAAATTTAATAATTATTATTTTATAATATATTTTAAAATTTAAGAAAAAATGACATGTATTTTGTGTATGTTAAGCAATATATATATATATATATATATATATATATATATATATATATATATATATATATATATATATAGGAGGTACTTGGTATGAGTGTTATCTTGATGGTATCATTTTAGATAACATATTATCTTGAATAACATGTTACAGTATCATTTGATAACACATGGACATATGAAATAACATTTCGTTACCACATGACACTAAAAGTGATGTTATCTTATACACCCAAAATCTTGTATCATCTCACATGACATTGGTAGATGGGATATATTTTTTTATTTTATCAATATTATATTTTATTTAGTTTCTAATTTAAATTAATAAATTCATTTATTTTCTTTCCCACTTTTTCTTATCATTTAGATAATTATTTCTTAAAATATTTTGTTAGATATTTTTAGTTTCATTAAATTACTTGATTATATGTATATTTAATTAGTATTTTATTCTAATAGTATGAACTAATGGTTAATTATTTTAATTTAAAGTTACTTATGAATTTTTTTAAATTAATCATAATATAAATATAATATGATATTTATTTAAATTTATAAAGATAAATTTAAAAGTTACAAAACAAAAAAGGCATTGCATAGTGTAAATAATCAAACATTTACATCTTATAAGAGCGTCATTTAAAATGTTACCAATAAATATATCAAATATTAGTACTAAGGATATCATAATATATAAGATCACCTTATAAAATATCATGTTATTTAAGATAATTTAAAATGTTACCAATAAATGTATCAAATGCTAGTACTAAGGATATCATAATATATAAAATCACCTTATAAAATATCATGTTATTTAAGATAATATGATATTTGAGATAATATCATACTAAACGTCTTATATTATGAGATCAATTATCAGAAGATACTAAAGATATTATAATATATATATATATATATATTAAAAACTCATTTTCGTCCTTCACATATGAAATTTTTTTCAACATGATGGTTTATAATTTTTTTAATTTAGTTCTTTAAATTATTATCAATCAAGTTTTTTATTTTTAAATGTCTAAATTATTAAAAAAAAGTGATGATATTATATTAAAAGTGTTTGCACCATTAAAACAAAAGATTGAAAACAATTAAATGTAATGGAGAGATAACAAATGGTTGAGTTTTGGTCTAATCTCCAATAACTGAGGACTCTTTGTGAAATGATTTGAAGAGAAGGAAACGAAAATGGAATAATAAAAACCCATTTTGTGATATTGTTATATATAGAAATTATGAGTTAATATATTAATTATGTTTAATATTATTAATGTTCTTAGTAATTATATTATTAAGACATTAGTCTAAAAATTTCCTAACTAAGAATGATTAGATAATCACTTAATTGTATTTTAATTGAAAGTCAAACTATCTTAAATGTATATTTAAGCTGTTAGATAATTTTAATCAATGATAAAATTATTATTCTCATCGTTATTATAGAACCGTACATAAAACTTTTACTTTATATGACTCTTTGAAAGACGTAAATAAATCGTACTTTTAAATGAGTGTACTTTTTCTTTTTGATATTCATCATTTATTTATTTTTGGTGTGAAGTTGAAATTTTTAATGATAGTTGGCTGTATTTTATCAATTTTTGCAATAATAGTTGATTCTGTAACAATAAAAAAATTAAGTTTATTCTGATCTTTACTTTTGTCTTAAAATTAATTTGCAAATAATCTTTAAGTTGTTGGAGTTTAAATCAAAACTGAATCTTCTACCATCTGTTCATGGCATTCCGTAGTTACTAATTCTTTAATAGTATAAATTCAGTATTTAATAGTTATGTCTTTAATTCTATTAATGATTTAGATAGTCAGAAATAAATAGATTAAATTGATAAAAATTTAATATATTAAAAATTAAATTAAAAAAATCTCATACATGAGAAAATAAAATGAGTTTTTAGTAATTTTGAAGGTGTTTTATTAAGTATTTAATTAGACAGGACTAAATTATTATTGAGTTAAGAGATTAAATTAAAAAAAATTATAAAGTATCAAATTAAGAATCTATTTGTAAATGATGAGCATTTAGTGTGTGTGTGTGTGTATAAGATTCATGACAATAGCACGAGGATGACCGATCGGCACTAATTGGAGCACCTCTGTTTGGCAACAAGAAAAACAGAGGAAATGTGCTGTAAGTTTGAAACTCTACATATATTAAACAGAGAAAAATAGTCTGGGACCTCTTTCTGCAACTGTTATCGGTCTGGACATCTCAATAAAAAAACTTTTGATCCAATTGACTAAAAAGAAAATCAAGACTCACTTATATATTTCCTTTTCATCATAAAGAGTTAATGCAAAAATTCCAATAAAATGGCTTAAGAAATAATGACAATTTAGTATCTTGGTAGTATTAAAATTTTGTCCGAAGAGATGAGTCCAACCCACCCCATTTGACTTCACTTTTGTTTATAATATTTGAGAGATTCCATTATTTCATGTATCTATAATTAATAATATTTAATTAATTTTGTATTTTGTATTATAATTGGCCAAATATTAAAGGTAAAAGAATAAAAAAGGTCATACACTGATACTATGACCAACAAAGTTTCATAATATTTTACTTCCCTTTCTCTGAATTGTTTTTATAAAAATTGAATGGCAACTTACAGAACTGGGAATCAGATGCTGCAATAAGAAGGGTTATATTTGTCTTGAGGGTCGACGATGCTAAAAAGCTCAAAAAGGGGAGACACCATTTCCTCCGTTCTAAATGCATCTGATCGAAGAATCATAGATATCTGCTATCGCAAGTAATATTGTCTATGTTGATTTTGCCTCGGTCATGCTTGTCGAACAATTTGACCAAAATCTTCAGGTAAGTAATAGTACTACTTAAATATACCATTCTTCTTCTGGCCAAATATATATATACCATTTTTCTGTTGGCATTTGTGTTAGGTTTTTATTTAGTGCTTTTCACTTCCGATCATCGGGCTGACATTGTTGAGAATTTCAATGGCCAAATTGGTTCATCAACTCTCAAGAGCTGCTGCTAATGACTTAGTTGGGATACAATCTCGTGTGAAAAAACTTGAAAAGCTTCTGGAATTAGGCTCCGATGATGTTGTCCGATTTATAGGGATTTGTGGGATGTCTGGAATAGGGAAGACAATTCTTGCTTCAGCTGTGTTTGGCAAGATCTCTGACCAGTTTGATATTTCTTGTTTCCTAACAGATGTAAGTAGAGTTTCTACTAAAGTTTTACAGGTAGAACTTCTTCGCGAAACTCTGCAGCATAGAGATCCAATGACAGGGGATCTTAGTGAGGGAGCCTCTTTAATATGCAAGGGCCTAAACACTCGTAGGACTCTCATAGTTCTTGATGATGTAGACAAATCGGAAAAGTTAGGGGTTTGGTTAGAAATCATGACTGGTTTGGTAAAGGAAGTAGAATCATCATAACAACTATAGATGAGCATATCCTTAAGGTGCATGGAGTTGATGCAATTTACAAGGTTGAATTATTGAACGAGGATGAAGCTCATCAGCTTTTCTTTAGAAAAACTTTCAAATGTGATCACCCCAAGAGAGGTTATGAGGAGTTGACACGTCGTGCATTAGAGTATGCCAAAGGTCTTCCATTTGCAGTTGAATCATTGGCTTCCTTGTTGCTTAATCGAAGTATCGGAGAATGGACGAGTGCCTTGGCTAAACTGCAAATAATTCCTGACAGTTCGATAATGGTACTTCGTAAAAGTTTTGATAGATTGGAGGACTTAGAAAAAAAAATATTCTTAGATATAGCATGTTTCTTTGTTGGGGAGAAAATTAATTTCGTAAAGGAAGTTTTAGGTCATTATGAAGCAGAAATTGAGTTTAGCATTGAAGTTCTTATTAATAAATCATTTATAACCATATTAGACCAAAGAATAGAAATGCATCAGATGCTACAAAAATTGGGACGGGAACTTGTTAGGCTACAATTCCCATTTGAGCCTGGAAGACGAAGTAGACTGTGGCTTTACGATGATTTTCGTCTTGTTATGGAGGCAAATGCAGTAAGTTATAACCATTGGTTGTTTTTGTCCTTTAGAACATTAGAGTGCATAAAATTCGTGTACTCCAACTTTTAATTTTATTTATAATGCATTTATTTTCAGGGTACTTCAATTATCGAAGCCATAGTCTTGAATCAAGATGATTCGGAAAAGACTTCATTGAATGCTGAAGCTTTATCTAAGATGCGGTGCCTTAGAGTGCTTATATTACACAATGTGAATTTATCAGGAGGCTTTACATTTCTTTCCCATGAGCTGAGATATCTTTTGTGGAATAAATATCCTTTTACAAGTTTTCCGACATTTTTTCAGGTAAAACAAATTATCACACTTGTCATGCCTGATAGTCACCTCATACGACCATGGACAGACATGAAAATAATAAATTATATATACAGACAAAAGCATCATTGTTCATGTATGATACTTTTCATTCCAAATAAAAAATCTGAAATGCTTTTGTTGTTTCTGCTCATTGCAGTTATTTCCCAACTTGACACAAATACACCTGCATAACTCGAAATTTTTTATCAATATGCCAGATTTTTGAGCTATTCCAAATCTTGTGTGGCTAGACCTTGAAGGATGTACTATATTATGGAAGCTTGATCCATCCATTGCTTGTCTTTCAAAGCTTGCATTCTTGAATTTGAGAAACTGCAAAAGTCTTGTCAGTATCAAAAATAGATTATTTAGTTTAATCCTCTGGACATTTAAATCTTGCTGGCTACTCAAGTCTTGCTGAATATTTGAACTTCTACATTTTGATATGCTCATTAGAAGTTAAACTACTTGGCACAGTATCGATAGTCCACTTGTTAGCAAACCTATTTGCAATGTAGTTTTGAGATTTATAAAGTTGTTGCATTTGTCATGCCCAATAGCAGTATCATACAATTAAGGTAAGGCATACAGCTGCCATTAATGTTCAATTCTTATAAAAGAAAGCTAAGAAAGACCAACTGCGCAAACAAAATGATTTTTCATGTACGATATACTTTTCATGCCAATCTATTGAATTTCATTCTTTATTTCAAAATGTTCAATTGTTTGTAGTAGTAACTAATTTGTTTGTGCTCTTGTACTTTTGCTCATTCAGAATTCACAGAGGTTCCCCATCTTGAGAAGCGTGGACCTCCGTAACTCCAAAAATTTAACAACAATGCCATATTTTAGAATTATGCCAAATCTGGAGAGGCTAAACCTTGAAGGATGTACTGGATTGTTGCAGCTTCATGAATCTATTGCCACTCTTTCAGATCTCAAATTCTTGAATTTGAAAAACTGCATTAATCTCCTCAGTATCCCAAACAGCTTATTTGGATTAAGTTCTCTTGGATTTTTAAACCTTGCTGGCTGTTCTAAACTTGCAGAATGTTTAGACTTTGACAGTTGGAGGAGCTCAATAGAAGCAAAAGTACTTAGCAAGGAAGATGTTACATTATTGGAGGTATTTTCATATAATACTTTAATTTCTTTACCAGAAAGGATAAAGAATAATAAGTTTGTTTTTGGTTGCCTTAGTTGCCTGATGGACCATGATTGATGTTGTCTTTTATGACTGTTGGAATCAGTATTTTGTTTGGATTGGTGCTGTAAATAAACTTATTTTGTTTTGAGGAATGACATATGGCTTATATCATAATATTTGGACAACTCTTAGTTTTTTTTCTCTCTCCTTCTTACTACTCTCTTGTGCCAACTTTTGCTTTTAGGAGAAAACTTAAAGTGCAGTTTTTATATTTTTTTATCAAATTTTTTAATTAGAAATTGACACTTATATAGTTTATATAATTCATTTCTTTTGTAATTAATTCCATTTTTAAAAAAATTTTATGTGCTTTATTTTAATTAAAGAACTTAATAACAAAAACATAAAGAACTGCATTTATTTCTCTTTTTTAGAAGATGTTTGAATTGACAACTGCAAAAAAAAAAAATAATAATAATAAAATAAAATTTTAATTTGAACTTTTTTGAAAAGGAAATTAAAATTATTTTTGTATTGAGGAATTGATTACGAGGATAACTATTTATTTGTCATCATCTCTGTCCCTTTCACTTGCCTTCCTTCTGAGGTCCCTTCCTTTGCTTCTATTTCTTTCTTTCTCATACCCCTCTGTTTCTTTCTTTATTCTTTATTCAACAGAACAAAATCTTCATCACAATGACTTAAACTTTGGAGAATTGTAATGGTGCTAACAAACCACATGTAACCATTTTCCTTGATGCCAATAATAATGTGAAACTAAGCATGCATTTTTTCTTTTTTTAAGATGTTGATGCAAGGTATTTTTGTGTGGCGTTATTGCCAGGAAATGGGAAACCCCGGTCTTAAATCTAAGAGAAAAGCTACAAATTTTCCAATGGGAGATGCACCTCAAGCAACGTCTTAGGCATCTAAGGTCAAGAGGCATAGTGCAAGCAGTACAGGAACTACTAGCTCCAATTCCGTAGATAAGTGTGTTGTTGATCTTGACAAGATTGATGGTGTCTCAAATAACTCTTATATGAAAGCTCTGGAAAAATTTGAAGATCCATATTGGAGGAAAGTATTTCTTATCATGTCTTCTGATAGGAAGAAGGCATGGTTAAATAGTCTTGATCTGTAATAAAGTGTTTGCAATAAATACAAACTAACAACGTGATTTGTCACATATGGCAATTTAATTTCTTTGGCCACATGAAACAATACAGTATATATATGTCTTAATTTAGCTTTTTTTGATTCTTTGTTTGCTTATGTTTATACTATATAATATAGTTTAAATATTGAGCTCTTTCATATTTTCTGCATTTTAGTTACTATATCATAACCCTTTCATTGTACCTGTATGCTCTTAAATTTATTGCAACTTTACATCGCTATGGATGCAAACAATTAGTATTTAGGTAGCCTTAATAACGCAACAGATAGTGCTTGTACAGGGAAGATGAAATCGAATCGTATCCCGTCTTGAATCACTATAAAATCCATGCTCCTTCCATGTGTGTGTGTGTGTGTGTCTATATAAAAATATATATATATATATATATATATATATATATATATATATATATATATATAACAACAGATAGCTCAGGAAAAATCATGCTTCACAGAATTTACTTAAAATGGTAGTTAACTAACAATTTTCAAATGTACAAATCATTATTAATTTAGTCTTCTCATTTTCAAATGTCTTAATCATTAACAAAACTAATAATATTGTTGTAAAATGCGTTTGCACCATTAAAACAAAAGATTGAAAATAACGAGATGTAATGGAGAGATAGCAAATGATTGGGTTTTGGTCCGACCTCCAACAGTGGAGGATTCTTTGCAAAATAATTTTAAGAGAAGCAGACAAAGATGACGGAATAAAATTTAATTATTGTGATATTCATATATTAAAGAGAGAAAAATAGTCTGGACAACTTAGAAAAATTATCTATTTAAATTCATCGCCTTATCTCTCCTCTTTCTGAAACTGTTATCAGTCTGGACATTTCAATAAAATGACTTCGCACAAATGATTAACAATAAATGGAAAAAATAATGAAAATTTTGTACTTTTATGGCATTAAAATTTTGTTCGAAGAGGTATGACTTTAATTTTGTTTATTATATATTATTTGAGAATTCTTAGCAGTCCATATTCCATTATTTCATCTATGTATTAATCACTGCATCCGTCTCGCCTTCTGAGATTGGCCCTCATCATTCCGTCGGAGCTAATGACTTGTTTTGCAGTGCAAAACTCAGTCCTCCATGCAAGAGAAGAAGCAGTTGCGCTGTATGATATCTACTCCATCATTCGTCAACATCATGTATTTATCAGGAATATGGGCCCTGAATGGCGTAGCTTACATGTAATTATTCCTAAGGTATTTCCCCCACCCCCAAATATTACGGGGATGTATACTCTCGAGTTGTGACTCTGTTTTGTTTAAATCCAAAACATCTATTTGTTAATTAATAATATTGAATTTATTTTTCATTTTATATTATAAGACTCATATAATATATAAAAGACAAAGAATAGGCCAAATCTTATATGTCAAGGAATAAAAAAGGTGATACTACGTGTTACCAACAATTTTTCATAAGAAAATTGAGTGGCAACCTACAGAACTGGGAATAAGATGCAGCAATAAGTAGAGATATATTTGACTTGAGGGACGATGCTAAAGAGTTCATAAAGGAAAGACACCATTTCATCCGATCTAAATGCAACTGATCGAAGAATCATAGCTAGATCTCTGCTGTTGTGAGTAATCTTTGTTAAGTTGCTCATAAATTACTGAAAAATATTTACTTTTATTGTTGTGTTGATTTTGCCTTGGTCATGTTTGTCGAGCAATTTGACCAAAATCTTCAGGTAAGTAAATATACCATTTTTCTGTTTGCAGTTGTGTTAGGTTTTGATTTGGTACTTTTCACTTCCGATCTTCGGGCTGAAGTCAGAAGCTGTTGACAGCAATAACATTGTTGAGAATTTCAATGGCCAAATTGGTTCATCAACTCTCCAGAGTTGCTGCTAATGACTTAGTTGGGATACAATCTCGTGTGGAAAAGCTTGAAAAGCTTCTGGAATTAGGAGCCGATGATGTTGTCGGATTTATAGGGATTTGTGGGATGTCTGGAATGGGGAAGACAATTCTTGCTTCAGCTGTGTTTGGCAAGATCTCTGACCAGTTTGATATTTCTTGTTTCCTGACAGATGTAAGTAGAGTTTCTACCAAAGTTTTACAGGTAGAACTTCTTCGCGAAACTCTGCAGCATGGAGATCCAATGATAGGGGATCTTAGTGAGGGAGCCTCTTTAATATGCAAGGGCCTAAACACTCGTAGGACTCTCATAGTTCTTGATGATGTAGACAAATCGGAAAAGTTAGAGGGTTTGGTTAGAAATCATGACTGGTTTGGTAAAGGAAGTAGAATCATCATAACAACTATAGATGAGCATATCCTTAAGGTGCATGGAGTTGATGCAATTTACAAGCTTGAATTATTGAACGAGGATGAAGCTCTTCAGCTTTTCTGTAGAAAAACTTTCAAATGTGATCACCCCAATAGAGGTTATGAGGAGTTGACACGTCGTGCATTAGAGTATGCCCAAGGTCTTCCATTTGCTATTGAATCATTGGCTTCCTTGTTGCGTAATCGAAGTACCGGAGAATGGAAGAGTGCCTTGGCTAAACTGCAAATAATTCCTGACAGTTCGATAATGGTGCTTCGTAAAAGTTTTGATAGATTGCAGAACTTAGAAAAAGATATATTCTTAGATATAGCATGTTTTTTTGTTGGGGAGAAAATTAATTTCGTAAAGGAAGTTTTGGGTCTTTACGAAGCAGAAACTGAGTTTAGCATTGAAGTTCTTATTAATAAATCATTTATAACCATATCAGACCAAAGAATAGAAATGCACCAGATGCTACAAAAATTGGGACGGGAAATTGTCAGGCAAGAATCCCCATTTGAGCCTGGAGGACGAAGTAGACTGTGGCTTTACGACGATTTTCGTCATGTTATGGAGGAAAACACAGTAAGTGATAACCATTGGTTGTTTTCATTCATTAGAACATTACAGTGCATAAAATTCGAGTACTCCAACTTTTAATTTTATTTATAATGCATTTATTTTCAGGTTACTTCAACTATCAAAGCCATAGTCTTGAATCAAGATGATTCGGAAAAGACTCCATTGAGTGCTGAAGCTTTGTCTAAGATGAGGTGCCTAAGAGTGCTTATATTACACAATGTGAATTTATCAGGACGCTTTACATCTCTTTCCGAAGAGCTGAGATATGTTTCATGGAATAAATATCCTTTTACAAGTTTTCCGGCAAGTTTTCTGGCATTTTTTCAGGTAAAACAAATTGTCACACTTGTCATGCCTGATAGTCACCTCATACGACCATGGACAGACATGAAAATAATAAATTATATACAGACAAAAGCATCATTGTTCATGTATTATACTTTTCATTCCAAATAAAAAATCTGAAATGCTTTTGTTGTTTCTGCTCATTGCAGTTATTTCCCAACTTGACACAAATAAACCCGCATAACTTGAAATTTTTTATCAATATGCCAGATTTTTGAGCTATTCCAAATCTTGTGTACCTTGAAGGATGTACTATATTACGGAAGCTTGATCCATCCATTGCTTGTCTTTCAAAGCTTGAATTCGTGAATTTGGGAAACTGCAAAAGTCTTATCAGTATCAAAAATAGATTATTTAGTTTAATCCTCTGGATATTTAAATCTTGCTGGCTGCTCAAGTCTTGCGGAATATTTGAACTTCTACATTTTGATATGCTCATTAGAAGTTAAACTACTTGGCACAGTATTGACAGTCCACTTTTTAGCAAACCTATTTGCAATGTGGTTTTGAGATTTATAAAGTTGTTGCATTAGTCATGCCCGATAGCAGTATCATACAATTAAAGGAAAGCATAAAGCTGCCATTAATGTTCAATTCTTATAAAAGAAAGCTAAGAAAGAACAACTGTGCAAACAAAATGATTTTTCTTGTATGATATACTTTTCATTCCATTCTATTGAATTTCATTCTTTATTTCAAAAAGTTCAATTGTTTGTAGTAGTAACTAATTTGTTTGTGCTCTCGTACTTTTGCTCATTCACAATTCACAGAGGTTCCCCACCTTGAGAAGCTTGGACCTCTGTAACTCCAAAAATTTGACAACAATGCCA
Organism: Senna siamea; assembly: GCA_031216115.1. Lineage (NCBI taxonomy): Eukaryota > Viridiplantae > Streptophyta > Magnoliopsida > Fabales > Fabaceae > Senna > Senna siamea. Next base: position 22,258,108 of record CM062356.1, read on the forward strand.
TATTTTAGAATTATGCCAAATCTGGAGAGGCTAAACCTTGAAGGATGTACTGGATTGTTGCGGCTTCATGAATCTATTGCCACTCTTTCAGATCTCAAATTCTTGAATTTGAAAAACTGCATTAATCTCCTCAGTATCCCAAACAGCTTATTTGGATTAAGTTCTCTTGGATTTCTAAACCTTGCTGGCTGTTCTAAACTTGCAGAATGTTTAGACTTTGACAGTTGGAGGAGCTCATTGGAAGTGAAAGTACTTAGCAAGGAAGATGTTACATTTTTGGAGGTATTCTTATATAATACTTTAATTTCTTTCCCGGAAAGGATGAAGAATAATAAGTTTGTTTTTGGTTGCCTTGGTGGCCTGAGGGAGCATGATTGATATTGTCTTTCTTGACTGTTGGAATAAGTATTTTGTTTGGATTGGAGCTGTAAATAAACTTATTTTGTTGAGCAATGACATTTGGCTTATATCATAATATTTGGACAACTCTTAGTTTTTTTTTTTTTTTCTCTCTCCTTCTTACTACTCTGTTATGCCAGCTTTCGCTTTTAGGAGAAAACTTAAAGTGTAGTTTTTATATTTTTTTATCAAGTTTTTTAATTAGAAATTGACATTTATATAGTTTATATAATTTATTTCTCTTATAATTAATTCTATTTTTAAAAAAATTAGAACTCAATAACAAAAACATAAAGAACTGCATTTATTTCTCTTTTTTTAGAACATGCTTGAATTGACAACTGAAAAAAAAATAATAATAATAAAATAAAATTTTAATTTGAACTTTTTTGAAAAGGAAATTAAAATTATTTTTGTATTGAGGAATTGATTACTAAGGATAACTATTTATTTGTCATCATCTCTGTCCCTTTCAGTTACTTACTTCTCAGGTCCCTTCCTTTGCTTCTATTTCTTTCTTTCTCATATCCCTCTGTTTCTTTCTTTATTCTTTATTCAACAGAACAAAACCTTCACCACAATGACTTAAACTTCAGAGAATTGTAAGGGTGCTAACAAACCACATGTAACCATTTTCCTTGATGCTAATAATAATGTGAAACTAAGCATGTATTTTTTCTTTTTTTTTTTAAGATCTTGATGCAAGGTATTTTTGTGTGGCGTTATTGCCAGGAAATGGGAAACCCAAGTCTTAAATCTAAGAGTAAAGCTACAAATTTTCCAATGGGAGATGCTCCTCAAGCAACGTCTAAGGTGTCACAACCCAAAATATTAATCCGTGACTGACGCATAAACTTAACATACACTCGATTAGGTGTAATCAGCCTAAGTAATACTACACCATATATCCAACAATAATATAAGTCATATCATGTGATACCACATATATTACTATACTATCAAGCTTTAATTTTTGCATTTAAATTTTTAATTATCATCCAAGATCTTATTGAAATTCCAACAAAGTTTTTCTTAAAAATAAGACATTTCTTAAATTCACAACAGCTTAAAATAATATTGACATTAATTTTAACCCAAACAAGGACAAGGGGCCATCACAAGCCTACCCAAAACAAGAGTACAACTCTATAGCACTTTATTCTGCAACTTGATGTTGATCAGAAAAAAAAAAATTTAGAATAAAAAGAGAGGTAAGTTACAAGGACTCAGTGAGTGTGAGATAAATAAAGTATACTGAATGGAAAACAAACTTTTACATGATTTTTTTACCATTGTAAAAGATTATAGGGGAGTAGTGTCTAAATCCTTGTAAATCAATTCTTATATAGCATTTAAGAGAAAGAAAGAGTAAAGATAATGTTAATAAAATAAAAGCATAAAATAACTTAAGCTAACAAATATATTGTGCCTTCTTCCACATAACAAACACCTTGTGCCTCCCTCCGGACGAGGACAACCCTTCTGCACCACCATCAACATGAGCAATCACCCCGTGCTCCCTTCGCACAAGGCAATACAAGTGAAACATAATTTCAAGATAAGTAGTATAACTAATATGTGACAAATAGAAAAATACGTAAAGAGTTCAGCAACATATACCACTACACAAGTAGAGAAGGTAATTTCACATCACAATATTCTAACTCAAGGACATAGTTAATTAGTTTTAATACTCATAAATAAGTCTCCCTATTTGATGCCAACAATTACATATGCATACAACCTTCGAATTGCCACACAATTAGTGACAACACAAACTGCCTAATTGTTCCCCATGACCATCTAGACAATAGAAAGAATGCATGCATAAGGAATTTCACGTATAAGTAGGAATAGGTAATGGGCACATGAAAATGAAATCTCCTTTATCAAACATTCACCTAGAAAGATTAATAAAAATAATATTTAATTTACCAGTTCAGCACCAATTGCATTTGCACAAGTATTCTTTGATTTCCTTAAAATAATGAAAGGCCTAATTAATATAAGAACAATCAAATTTCTTATAATCTGACCTTAGTCAAATTTGGAAGTACTATATCCATCCAAATTCTCATTCTATTTACCTCTTATGTCATAATTCCACTACATATTTATTTTAGTCTCTAAGCTTTTAAAAATTCAAAAATAACCTTTATTACTTCCTAAATTCTACCAAATTAATCCCAGGATATTATTGAGGCTAGTACTATCTTAAGAATCCAAAATTTGCATTTCACATTAATCTAACAGAATTTATAAAATTTTTAGTTTAGTCTCTTTCTTCTCAAATAATGGTTTTGCACTTCTTTTCACTCATTTTTCACTTCTATCCCATCATTTCCATTATTAGCAACAACATACTAGACTTTCAAAGGTTGCAGAAATGCCCCAAAATTTTTATGAAATTTTCATATTAGTCCTAATTTCATGAAATGCCTCTTAATAGTATTTTAAGCTTAGATTGAAGTATAAAAAGCTTCCTTGAAAGTTTTTGGCATTCTAAGTGCTAAAAAAATTAGTCTCATTATAGCCACCATGTAAGCAATGAGAGGGAAGAAAAAAAGTGCATTCAAAATGTGCAAATCAAAGGCTAAGTTATCCTAGCTCATTTTACTTACTTTTTCATCCATTTTTAAACTTTTTAAGTGCTTTTCACTTCACTTTTTCTCTCTCTACCTGTGGCTCTCTCTCTCCTCTGTAACCTTTCAGCAACGATGGAAAAACAAGGCTCACGCAAACAATGCAAAACACAAAATCTATGAAGGATTATAACTAGTCACCTAAAAATGGATTTCATCCATTATCAAATCACCATTTTCCACTAAATCGCAAAGAGAGAGAAATCTTGAGGAGAGAGAGGGACGTTGGTGGCCGACGACAATGGCCGCTAGTGGTAGAGGTTGAGAGAGTGTGTGTGGGAGAGATGGTGGTGGTAATAGAAAGTGAACCTAAATCGAGAAGAAGGAAATATGGAAGAAAGACAAAAGGGAGGAAGAAGATGGAAGCGGCATGAAAATGAGTTCCAATGTGTAGGTTGCAATACTTAAGGCACTTAAAAGGGTAAATTTGGGAATTTTATTGACTTATTGAGTATTTTCAAAATAAATTTTAAATGTATTTTCTGATTTAAGCAAAGATATGGAATATTTTGGAAGTGATTTAAGAATTTTTAGAGTGTTATAAGTCTATTAAAAATATATGCTAAGAGTCTTTTAACAGATAAGAAATTTTTATTAGGTAAAAATTTTATTTTCAAAAATTTTTAATTTGAACTGAGCTCAAAATAATTCACTTAATCACTACTCAACAAAATTTCAAATTTTCTAATTATTTTAATTTTTAAAGTTACCGAATATTTAATTTAGTAAAGTTACAATATTGTTACTATTAAAATTTGTTCTATTCTTAAGTTTATTTTTTCATAACACCCACACACCGAAACTAATTAACTTCACTTTCTAATTTAATTCACTAATTTAAGTATTATTGTTGTTAGTTTATTATTAGTACTAGTATTAATTGGAATTATTACATAAGGCATCTAAGGTCAAGAGGTATAGTGCAAGCATAACAGGAACTACTAGCTCCAATTCCGTAGATAAGTGTGTTGTTGATCTTAACAAGATTGATGGTGTCTCAAATAACTCTTATATGAAAGCTCTGGAAAAATTTAAAGATCCATATCGGAGGAAAGTATTTCTTACCATGTCTTCTGATAGGAAGAAGGCATGGTTAAATAGTCTTGATCTGTAATAAAGTGTTTGCAATAAATACAAACTAACAACGTGATTTGTCACATGTGGCAATTTAATATGTCTTTGGCTACGTGAAACAATACAGTATATATATGTCTTAATTAGCTTTTTTTGATTATTTGTTTGCTTATGTTTATATTATATAATATAGTTTAAAATATTAAGCTCCTTCATATTTTCTGCATTTTCGTTACCATATCATAACCCTTTCATTGTAGCTATATGCTCTTAAATTTATTGCAGCTTTACATCACTATGGATGCAAACAATTAGTATTTAGGTAGCCTTAATAAGCATCAGATAGAGTTCACTCATTATTATACAGGGAAGATGAAAACGAAGCTTATCCCGTCTCGAAATCACTATAAAATCCATGCTCCTTCCACATGTATGTATGTGTGTGTATATATATATATAGCTAAGGAAAAATCATGTTTCACAGAGTTTACTTAAAATGGTAGTTAACTAACAATTTTCGAATGTGCAAATCATTAATAATTTAGTCTTCTCATTTTCAAATGTCTAAATCATTAACAAAACTAATAATATTGTTATAAAATGTGTTTGCACCGTTAAAACAAAAGATTGAAAATGATGAGATGTAATGGAGAGATAGCAAATGATTGAGTTTTGGTCTAACCTCCAACAATGGAGGATTCTTTGCATGCATCAACAAAGCACTTTGTACGCATCTCTATGGCTACTAGGTGTGGAGCATAGCAAGATAGTCATGTGTATGTCATATGGTATTCCATCATCGTCATATCCTCTGTTTGCCTCAAAGTTTCAAACTCCCTGACTCTAACATCTCTAACAATTTGTGGGAGAAAACGTTTCATAAATAGTTCAACAAACTCCTCCCATGTCAAAGGAAGCAATCCTTGAGGCCTTCCTTCTACCATACTCTCATACCACCACTGTGACATGTCTTTTAAGCGAAAGGCTGCTAGATTTATTGATTTGATCGAAGAACAATCCAAAGCACAACAAATACGATTAATGCCATTGAAAAACTGGGGATCTTCAGTAGCATTACTCCCCAAAAAGGAAGGAGGCCTAAGCTTCAAAAATTCCTATAAGGAAACTTCAATGCCCCAATTTTGTGAAGTAGCTGTGGCATCTTCTTGTCTAACCCCTCACTCCTGCCTAGGATCTATGACCTATTCAATTTTTTTTTTTTGTTAATGGACCATCACATCCATCATCTCACTCATGGCTTGATGCATATTTTGTAACCCAGTAACAACCTCAGCTAATGTTGGGTCCTCACGCTTAACTTCTAGGGTCTCATCTATCAGTTCTTTAGGAGCACCCACATTTCTACCACGGCTATGCCTAGTATCTGGAATTTCCTTATTAGTGCTTGAGCAGCGCATATACTCCTGTCACGACCACCCAGTGCTATAACCAGGCCCTTAATTTTCAAGTGGGGCATCAGAAGGTAATGAAGAAGCTTCATCAGAAAAGAACCTTTTACTAGGGATTCTCTTTCTTGGTGGCATCTCTTCCTACGATGAGAGAAAGGGTAACACGGATAAGAGTGTAATGTGGAGTGTTAATGGACAGAGTTATGATTTGAACAACATAAAACAATGCAAGACTCAATGATGTTAATGGGCGATAGTAGCTTTCAATATGTAATTTTGTGATGACCGGTCACATAATTACATACAAGATTCCATTTTCTTCCATTTTCATAGCTTTAAGGATCTAGCAAACCTAGGATCCGATACCAACTTTGTCACGACCCAAAATACTAATCCATAACCGATGCATAGACCTAACACACACCAAATTAGGTTTAGCCATCCTAAGTAATACTACATCGTATATCCAACAATAATATAAGTCATATCATGTGGTATCACATATATCATTATAATATCAAGCTTTAATTACTACATTTGAATTTTCAATCATCATCTAGGCCCTATTGAAATTTTGACAAAATTTTTCCTAAAAATAAGACATTTCTTGAATTTACAATAACCCAAAATAATATGGACATCAAGTTTAACCCAAACAAGGACGAGTGGCCATCACAAGCCCACAAAAATTTTCTAGTATGTCATACATACAAAGTATGAAAACAATGTATTAAGCTGTGACATCATTAAGTCTGCAAGACAATGGTACAAAGCCTATCCAAAACAAGAGTGCAACTCTACAACACTCAAGTCTGTAAATTAATATTGATCTAAAAAAATGTAGAATAAAAAGGGGGGTAAGTCACAAAGACTCTATGAGTGTAAGATAAATGAAATACATTGAATGGAAAATAGACTCTCGCACGAGTTTTTCTCATTGTAAAGATTAAATAGAGGTAGTGTTTAAACCCTTGTAAATCAGTTCTTATACAACATTTAAGAGAAAGAAATAGTAAAGATAGTGTTAATAAAATTAAAGCATGAAATAACATAAGCTAAGAAACATATTGTGCTTTTCTCTGCATGATAACAAACACATCATGCCTCCCTTTGTGCCAGACAATCACATCGCATCTCTATGCACATCATCAATCACCGTGCCTCCCTTCATGCAAGGATAACTCAATTGTGCTTTTCATTGTGCGAAATCAGTCACCTGTGCCTCCCTTCACACGAGGAGAACCACATCACATCTCTAAGTATATCACCAGTCACCCATGCCTCTCTTTGCATGAGGATAACTCTTTCGTGCCACCATCAACACAAGAGCAATCACTTCGTGCCTCCCTTTGCACGAGGCAATTCAAGTGAAATACAATTTCAAGGTTAAGCAGCATAACTAATATGTGACAAATAGAAAAATAGGTAAATAGTTTAGCAACATATACCACTACACAAGTAGAGAAGGTAATTTCACATCACAACATTCTAACTTAAGGTCACAGTTAATTAGTTTTAATACTCATAAACATAACATAAGTCTCCTTATTTGATGCCAACAATTACATATGCACATAACCTTCGAATTACCACACAATTGGTGACAACACAAAATGCCTAATTGTTCCTTATGGTCATCTAGACAATAGAAAGAATGCATACACAAGGAATTTCACATATAAGTAGGAATAAGTAATGGGCACATGAAAATGGTATCTCCCTTATCAAACACTCACTTGAAAGGATTAATAATAATAATAATCATTAATTTACTAATTCAGCACCAATTGCATTTGCACAAGTATTCTCCAATTCTCCTAAAATAATAAAAGGCCTAATCAATATAAGAATAATCAATTTTCTTATAATCCAACCTTAGTCAAATTTAGAAGTACCATATACACCCAAACTCTCATTCTATTTACCATTATGTCATAATTTCACTAAATATTTATTTTAGTCCCTAAGCTTTTAAAACTTCAAAAATAACCTTTATTACTTCTTAAATTCTACCAAATTAATCCCAAGACATTATTAAGGCTAGTACTATCTTAAAAATCCAAAATTATGCATTTCACATTATTTTAACAGAATTTATAAAGTTTTTCAGTTTAGTCTCTTTAATTTCTCCTTAAATAATGGTTTTGCATTTCTTTTCTCCCATTTTTCAGTTCTATCCCATCATTTTCATTATTACCAACAACATACCAGATTTTCAGAGATTACAGAAACGCCTAAAAATTTTTAATTAGTTCCAATTTCATGAAATGCCTCTAAATAGTATTCTAAGCTTAGATTAAAATATACAAAGTTTCCTTAGAGTTTTTAGCATTCTAAATGCTAAAAAAATCAGTCTCATTGCAACCACCATGTAAGCAATGAGAGGGAAGAAAAAAAAGTGCATTCAAAATGTGCAAATCAAAGGCTAAGTTATCCTAGTTCATTTTCTTTGCATTTCCCTTCTTTTTTGAACTTTCTAAGTGTTTTTACTCCACTTCCTCTCTCTTTATCCATGGCTTTCTCTCTCCTCTACAACTTTTCAGCAACAAAGGAAAAACAATACTCACCCAAACAATGCAAAACACAAAATCTATGAATGATTATAACTATTCACCTAAAATTGGAGTTCGTCCATCATCAAATCACCATTTTCCATTAAATCACAAAGAGAGAGAAATCTTGAGGAGAGCGAGGGACGCCAATGGCCGGTGGTGGTGGAAGTTGAGAGAGTGTGGGAGAGAGAGATGGTGGTGGTAACAAAAAGTGAACCTAAGAAGGAAAAATGGAAGAAAGACGAAGGAAGAGAGGAAGAAGATGGAAGCTGTGAGAGTGAGGCATGAAAATGAGTTTCAATGTGTAGGTTTTAATACTTAGGGTAAATTTGGAAATTTCATTGATTTATTAAGTATTTTTAAAATAAATTTTGAATACTTTTTTTATTTAAACAAAAATATGAAATATCATAGAAATGATTTAAGAATTTTTAAATTATCATAAGTCTATTAAAAATATCTGCTAAGAGTCTTTTAGATAAAAGATATTTATCAAATAAAAATTTTATTTCAAAAAATTTTTTAATTTGAGCTATGAGTTTAAAATAATTCAATTAATCACTATTCAATAAAATTTCAAATTTTTTATTCAAATTTTCTAATTATTTTAACTTCTAAAGTTGCCTATTGTTTAACTTAGTAAAGTTATAATATTATTACTATTAAAACTTGTTTTATTCTTAAGTTTATTTTTTCATAATACCCACACACCAAAACTACTTAACTTCACTTTCTAATTTAATTATTATTTTTTTTAGTTTTGTTGGAACATGTTTAATTATTTTTTGATTAATGGAAAATCATTTTTCTACAAATAAAGCTTATTAATTTTAATATGTTTAGCCTTTAGAAATATTGAAATAGGCCCAATGTTTTCTGGTTAATAATTTACCAAAAAGCCCAATGTTTTTTAGTCAATCTTTGTAGGCTCAATGTTTCCAAAATATTACGAGAGCCATGTTCTAAAAAAAAAGACCCACATCTTGCTTAACATCCATTAGATAAAAGAAAGCCTTTACCAAATTTTTAAATGGTTGGGCGCCAAAATGAAAACCTTTTTGAAACAAATATTACAAGTCTGAAAACATTAGGTAGCTTATACTCTACACTAGACAAGTGGCAAGAGACATCAGGCTAAAGCATGAATCAGTAGTAGAGTGTAGCAGTATAGCAGAGCAGAAAGCAAAACAATAAGGTAATGTCAGAAGATGCAGTGTACTATTAGGGACAAATAGAGAAAGGAAAACGTCTCAATACTAGAGCCAGTTGTGTTTAGCATCCTCTTTTTGGAAAACCATAATTCTAACGGACACAAAGGATAGGTCAGCTACTGGTTTACTTACATTAACCTCTGCTGCCTCAAGGAACTAAACTAAGTCAACTCTAAACAAATGAGCGTCCATGGCTAGCACGTTTCATGGCATTTATTGATGCATTTAATGAAGACCTCAATGGCTAGTTTTGAAGAACTTCAAATAGAGTTGGATGAGAAGCATTGAAGATAAGGGAGTTCTGACATTAAGCTGAGCATTAAAGTTATTCTTTATAACTCCAAAATACTCCTCTCCTTGAAGATAAGGGAGTTGTGACATGGAATAGGGAGTAGAATCATTATAATAACTAGAGATGAGCATATCCTTAAAAGGTTTGGAGTTGGAAAAGATAAAGTTTACCAGGTTGAACAACTGAACAAGGATGAATCTCTTGAACTTCTTTGTATAAAGCCTTTCAGATGTGGTTTTCCAATGGAAGGTTATGAAGAGGTAACCTGTAGTGTACTAAACTATGCAAATGGCCTTCCACTAGCTTTTAAATCGTTAGATTTGCCCTTGCTTAAGCAAAGTGAATCCCAGGAGAGAAGTTTCTTAACCAAACTGCAAACAATTCTTGATCATTTGATAATGAAGCTGCTTAGAAGAAGTTTTGATGGATTGCCTAAGTTGGAAAAGGAAATATTTTTAGATATTGCACTTTTTTTGTAGGAGAGAAGATTATGTAAGGGAAGTTCTAAAGCATTATAGATTTGATCCAGAGATTAGAATTCAAACCCTCATTGAAAAGTCACTCTTAACCATATCAGATCAGAGAATATTCATGCATGATATGCTACAAAAAATGGGACGAGAAATTATTCGACAAGAATCTCCTGAAGAGCTAGGAAGGAAGAGTAGGTTGTGGGTTTACAAAGATTTTTGTCATACTATGGAGACAAACACGGTGAGTTATTATGATTTTTCAAATAATAAAAGCACTTAAAATTTCAAGTAATTTGAATTTTCATTTATCTTATGATGACATTTGTTCTTAGGCAATTACAAATGTTGAAGCTATAGTCGTGGAACAGGAAGACCATGATCTGGAAGAGATTCCATTGAATGCTAAAGCCCTTTCAAAAATGGTCTGCCTTAAACTGCTCATTATTCGAAATGTAAACTTTTGTGGAAGCCTAGATTATCTGTCAAAATCTTTAGTATATATTTTATGGCACAAGTATCCTTTCACTTGTTTACCATCAAGTTTTGAGTCACGTAGACTCGTGGAATTGAGCATGCCTAACAGCAGTATCACACAATTATGGGAAGGCATAAAGGTTGTGTTAATTATACCTTTTATCCAATCCAAAATAAATTTTGATTCTTAATCCCAATGCTAAATTATTGTTAATGGTCTTTGCTCACTCTCGCTTAACAGATGCTGCCCAAGCTGAAAACTATGAACCTTCGTGATTCAAAAGATTTAATCAAGATGCCAAATTTCAGAGGGCTTCCCAATCTTGAAAGACTAGACCTTGAAGGATGTACTGCATTGTCGCATATTGAACAATCTATCGTAGTTCTTGCAAGGCTCACATTCTTGAATTTGGGAAACTGCACTGGTCTGGTCAGTATCCCAAACAATTTATTTAGTCTAAATTCAATCGAAATTCTAAATCTAGCTGGCTGCACAAGATTTGAAAGATGTTCGAATATTTATCATTACTTGAGGAGCTCTCTAGAAATGAAACTACTTAGTAATCAATTTCTGTCATTCTTTACAAAATTTTTGTAGTATATTGTAATTTTTTTCTCGGGAGACAATCAAAGTTGGTGTTATAATTTCCTTAGCTCTAGTGTATTTGATTTGTATGTAATGACCGTAGTTAATTGGAGAGAATTACTGAATTGTTTGGATTTGGAACACTATATAAGTCTATCTTGTATGTAATGGCCATATATTCGCAAGCATGAAGACCTGATCAGAGATGTTGCAGAATTCAATAATGTAAAAGTTGTTACATTTTTCTTTGAGTGTGACACTACCCTGCAGTTTCTAGTTGGCATTTATAATATTTGGTAATCGATGTATGGGCATGTTTCTCCAGTCAATGAGCACTCCTATTACTCTATTCATCCACATAGCTCTTCTTGCGGAGATATACTGAGGATTAAACTCTAGCAGTAGTACCTGCTTGGGAAAGTGAAGTTAGGAGCAGAGAAAATACTGGACCCTTCAGAAGAAGACGAGGTAGTAAATCCTAGGAAACCATGAGGTGTGTTTAGAGATCCAAAGTTAAGCAAGTTGTTGAGCACTTTACCACCAAAGTGAGCCAAGTCAATATTAAAGTGTTGGGTATTTTATGGACTTATATTTATATTAAATATATAATTGTATGTCAATTGCTATCATAAAAAAAGGGTCTGGCCCAAATTAAAAGTGATCTGATTTAGTTAATGTGATGGGCCTAAATTTCAAGTATGGGCTTATATGTGTAGATACCCTAATTATAATTTCTAATTTTATGATAGGCTAAATTAGAAATAAGGAATCCTAGTTCAACTATTTAATTAGGGTTATGGTCCCCAAATTATAAGTACAATTCTTCTCTGATATCCCATCGTCAGACAAGAGAGAAACCCTATTCTCATAAACTTGTGCTTATCAATTTGGAAGACCTATAATCGCAAGGTTGAAGAACAAGTTATGGATTCAGGTATGCTTCCGCTTTCAGTTATTTATCTTCTTGATGATTTAACATGATTAATATTCTGAATTTAATTTAGTTTATGTATTCAGAATATTTTTCCCAACAATTGGTATCAGAGCCAGGTTTCATGTTGAATCATTAGGAATTAAAATCAAAATAATGTAAATTAAGAGTAAAAGAATTTTCAACTTTGCGATGTTTGAAATTCAATTTGAGTATACTTATGAGGATTTCATTTGTATATGATCTACATATACATTAATCTATATATATGTTTGCATTTGAATTTTCTATAATCTTAAAATTGATTGCGTAAATTAACTTCATGTATGTTGCAGTTTTGGACGCGTGATTATACACATATATTTGAAGCATTTTACATTGTATATTGATTATATATAAATTGAATTGTGAGGGCCATTTAACGTGCGGCAATCAAGTGTAAAAATCCACCCACATGTTTTCGTCTGGCGTGCGTATGTTAATCGCCACACTGGGGCTTAAAGAATTCACCGAATAGGGTCAATTCATATATATATATATATATATATATATGTATATATGGCTTTTCTGATGCAGCATGCAATTTTTGTATAGCTTTTTCCCTTTTTTTCGATTTATGTGCGACAAATGCTAATTGATGAATTTAATTCCATTAAGGGTTTGGATTTATACATTGTTTTGCGTATGAATTCACAATTCACAAATCCTAATGTACATTTTGCTTTCATTTAACATTTAGCGTGCGATGAATTGTGGGATTGATATATATATATTGCAGTAAATAATTTGGTAATTTAGGTTTATGTTTATATATATATAATATAAGGATTTGATTAGATATATATTAAATTTCAAATTTGAAATTTAGAATTTAAGTTATGGCAAATTTTATGTTGTTTCAAGAATTTAAAATTTATGATAAGATTTCTTAGATTTCATATTTGTACTTATCCAATGAAATTATAAATTAAGTAATTTACAGTATTATGATTTCTAAGGATATGATGTAAAGTTTAAAATATTTGGAGAATTTAAATTTAAATATTGGTATGCTAATATATATTTTAAGACTAATTAATTGAAGCAATATATCACCTAAGTGATCTCTATTATGCAAATTAATTTTTTTTAAATATAAACAGATGTGCTTATGTAATTTATATAAATATTGATTGGCCTAAAGGAAAATCTCTATTTAATATAATTGCATATACACCTGTGGTAATAAATATGTGATAATTATTTGGCTTTACATATAAGTAATAAATCGGCCTAAAGGAAGATTTATTGTTTGATATGTTACTTTGTTATCAATATTTGATTACTACACCAAGATATCACTTACAAATTAATATTTTATCCAAAGATGAGATATTAATGGAGTGCTAGATATCTTGAGATGAGGTTACCTTTATTTAAATTTATTATTCCAGTATAGCCCAATTTTGATATTTATGTGAATATTTTTCTTGGCTTTGTATTAATTCAGTTTCTACTTCAGCAGCTAATATAACTGGCAACATTAATTCTATTCCTCTGCTGAATGGCACAAATTTTAAGGCATGACAAGAGAGTGTTTTAATTACTCTCAGAATTATGGACTTAGACTAAGCGTTACGGACTCCTAAACCCATTGATCTTACTGATCAGAGTACCTCAAATGAAAGGAGGGAGATGGAAAAATGGGAAAAGTCCAATCGCATTAGTCTAATGATAATTAAGCGTGCCATTCCAAAGGCATTTAGGGGGACTATGTCCAATCAAGTAGATACGGCCAAGGATTTCCTTGAGAACCTTGAGAAGATATTTGCTAAGAGTGAAAAGGCTGAAACTAGTATAATTTTAGCAAAACTCATCTCTATGAGGTATACCGGTAAAGGAAACATACGGGAGTACATTATGGAAATGTCTCATCTTGCTTCAAAATTGAAGGCACTCAAGTTGGAATTATCTGAAGACTTGTTGGTGCATTTGGTTTTGTTATCCCTTCCTGCACAATTTAGTCAGTTTAAGGTGAGCTATAATTGCCAAAAGGAACCTTGGTCACTTAATGAGTTCATCTCACACTGTGTTCAGGAAGAGGAAAGATTGAAGTAAGAAAAGACACAAAGTGCCCATTTGGCCTCTACTTCAAAGGACAAGAAGAAAGACAACAAGAGAAAGAAGAATAAAGACACTGAGGATATGGCACCGCAAAAGAAACAACATAAGGAACCAACTCAAGATGGTTGCTTCTTTTGTGGGGGTAAAGGACATAAAAAGAAGCATTGCACCAACTATCACGCCTGGTGTGCAAAGAAAGGTATGCTTCTTAATTTTGTTTGTTCTGAGGTTAATTTGACTTCGGTGCCTAGACATACATGGTGGATAGATTCTGGTGTAACAACTCACATCAGTGTGTCTATGCAGGGCTGCCTGAATTGCCGAAAACCTAGTGATAGTGAAAGATACATCTATGTTGGTGATGGCAAGTCAGTAGAAGTCAAAGAAATTGGAACGTTTAGATTATTGTTAAAGACTGGATTTTATTTGGATTTGATTGAGACTTTTATTGTACCGTCTTTTAGACAAAATTTAATTTCTATTTCAAAATTGGACAAAATTGGTTATTATTGTTCATTTGGAAATGGAAAGTTTAGTCTTTTTCAAAATTCAAATTTAGTTGGTTTTGGTTCTTTATCAGGATATGATAATCTATACTTGCTTGACACAATTTCTTCGTTTAATGAATCTATACATGTTAATGTAATAGGTAAAAAGCGCAAATTAACCAATGAGAATTCATCTTCATTATGGCACAAGAGATTGGGTCATATCTCCAAAAGGAGAATAGAAAGACTTGTGTCCGATGGTATTCTTGATCCCCTTGATTTTTCAGATTTTGATGTGTGTATAAACTGTATTAAGGGGAAACAAACAAATTTCAGGAGATTTGGTGCCAATAGGAAATCAGACGTCTTAGAACTAATACACATTGATATTTGTGGACCATTCCCTATGGCTTCTTGGAATGGTCAACAATACTTCATAACGTTCATAGACGATTATTCATGATATGGCTACCTTTATCTCATTCATGAGAAATCGCAATCACTGGATATGTTCAAAAATTATAAAGCTGAAGTTGAAAATCAACTCAGCAAAAGAATTAAGAACATCAGATCTGACCGTGGTGGTGAATACTATGGTAGATATGATGGATCAGGTGAACAACGTCCAGGACCATTTGCAAAATTCCTAGAGGAATGCGGTATCATCCCTTAGTACACTATCCGGGTTCGCCCACTATGAATGGTGTCACTGATAGAAGAAACAGAACGCTTAAAGATATGGTAAGGAGTATGATTAGTCATTCAACCTTACCTGAATCACTCTAGGGAGAGGCATTAAAAATCGCAGTGTACATATTGAATAGAGTTCCAACTAAGGCAACTGAAAAGACCCCTTATGAGCTTTGGACAGGTAAAAGGCCTAGTCTAAAGCATTTTCATATTTGGGGATATCCAGCTGAGGCAAGGCCCTACAGGCCAAATGAAAAGAAACTGGACTCTAGAACTGTTAGTTGTTACTTTATTGGATACTCTGAAAGATCCAGGGGTTACAAGTTTTATGATCCCACGACTAAGTCTATATTCGAGACACATAATGCTCGATTCCTTGAGGATGTTGAGTTTGCTGGGGGAGATAGGGTCAAAGACTTTGTCTTTGAAGAGGAATATGTTAATATTCCTTTAATTGCTATTGAGAATGATTAGGAAATGATTACTATACCTGACATTATTCAAGAAGCAACTTCGGATCAAGACAATGTCATTAACCCTCCGGAATAAGTTCAAGAATTTGTTCCAGATGAACAAACTCTACAGCCTCAAGAACCATTGCCATTAAGAAGATCCACTAGAGAAAGGAGAAGTACAATTTCAGATGATTATATTGTGTTTCTCCAAGAACATGATGTTGACATTGGAGTGATGGAAAATGATCCAATCAATTTTCATCAAGCCATGGAAAGTTCTAACTCTCAAAAGTGGATTGATGCCATGAATGAAGAGATAAAGTCCATGAAAGACAATGATGTGTGGGATCTTGTCCCATTGCCTGAAGGTATAAAGCCCATTGGTTGTAAATGGATATTTAAAACCAAGAGGGATTCAAAAGGTAATGTGGAAAGGTTCAAGGCACGTCTTGTCGCTAAGAGCTTCACACAGAAAAAAGGCATCGATTATAAAGAGACTTTCTCTCCAGTTTCATCGAAAGACTCTTTTAGGATTATAATGGCTTTAGTAGCATGCTTTAATCTTGAGTTACATCAGATGGATGTCAAAACAGTGTTTCTCAATGGCAACATTGATGAAACAATCTATATGGTGCAACCAGAAAACTATGTGTCTGGTGATGCAAAGTCGATGGTTTGCAAATTAAAGAAATCTATCTATGGACTTAAGCAAGCGTCTCGTCAATGGTATTACAAATTTCACCAAGTTATTACCTCGTCTGGTTATGAGGTAAATTTGGTTGATGATTGTATATACCACAAATTCAGTGGGAGTAAGCACATTTTCTTGGTTTTGTATGTCGATGACATACTACTTGCCAGTAATGATATAGGCTTGTTACATGAAACCAAGAGCTTTCTAGCAAAGAACTTTGAGATGAAAGATCTTGGTGATGAAAACTTTGTATTAGGGATTCAAATACATCGAGATCGCTCTCGAGGTATCCTTGGATTATCACAAAAGGCCTATATCGAAAATGTTCTTAAAAGATTTGGTATGCAGGATTGCAAACTAGGAGATACCCCTGTGGCTAAAGGAGATAAATTCAGTCTTAACCAATGCCCTAAAAATGATTTTGAGAAAAAAGACATGCAAAAGATTCCTTATGCTTCAGCAGTAGGGAGTCTAATATATGCACAGGTCTGTACGCGTCCAGATATCGCGTATATTGTTGGCATGTTAGGAAGATATTTAAGCAATCCAGGCATGGATCATTGGAAAGCAGCCAAATGAGTCATGCGGTATTTACAAAGAACAAAGCACTATATGCTCATATACAAAAGATCAGATAAGTTAGAGATCATTGGATATTCGAACTCTGACTTTGCTGGATGCCAAGATAGTATGAAGTCTACATTGGGCTATATCTATCTGTTGGCAGGAGGAGCAGTGTCTTGGAAGAGTGCTAAACAAACACTTGTAGCTCCTTCCACCATGGCAGCTGAATTTATAGCATGTTATGAGGCATCTAATCATGGAATATGGTTGCGAAACTTTGTCACTGAGTTGAAAATTATGGATGGAACTGAAAGACCACTTAAAATTTTTGGTGACAATAAATCAGCAGTCTTATATTCCAATAACAACAGGAGCTCAATGAAGTCAAAGCACATAGACATTAAGTTCCTAGTTGTTAAAGAAAGAGTTCAAAGTGGACAGTTGTCTATAGAACATATTGGCACAAACTCCATGATTGTGGATCCGCTTACTAAGGGACTACCACCCAAGGTCTTTCATGAGCACATTGTTCATATGGGTGTTATGTCATTTGAAGATATTCAATTTTAGTGGGAGTTTGTAATTTTGCTTTTATGTTACAGACATATTCTTTAGTTATTTCAGTTTATGGATATTTTGAGGATATTTTCTGCAGAAATAAAGTTTCTTTCAGCTTATTCACACTTTGAACTTGGTATAGTTTAATAAGGTTTAAAGTGGACCAGTTGGAAATAGACATGTTTAGATCACACTGCATGTAGTTTTCCATGCTACACATCCATACTTGATCTATGTCATTTGATTATATTGATATATGTGATCAGGGATGACTTAGTTACGCTAGATGTAACAAAAGTTGCCTTGGTTCTATGTTAACATGATTGATGGACGAGATTGTTTGGAAATACTCTTGATTATGATAGCAAAATTTTGAGCTCATAAGGTTATTTTGTGACATTCAATTATAAGGTAATATATTTGTATATATATATAGTCCAAGTGGGAGATTGTTGGGTATTTTATGGACTTATATTTATATTAAATATATAATTGTATGTCAATTGCTATCATAAAAAAATGGTCTGGCCCAAATTAAAAGTGATCTGATTTAGTTAATGTGATGAGCCTAAATTTCAAGTATGGGCTTATATGTGTAGATACCCTAATTATAATTTCTAATTTTATGATGGGTTAAATTAGAAATAAGGAATCAGAGTTCAACTATTTAATTAGGGTTATGGTTCCCAAATTATAAGTACAGTTCTTCTCTGATATCCCGTCGTCAGACAAGAGAGAAACCCTATTCTCATAAACTTGTGCTTATCAATTTGGAAGACCTATAACCACAAGGCTGAAGAACAAGTTATGGATTCAGGTACGCTTCCGCTTTCAGTTATTTATCTTTTTGATGATTTAACATGATTAATATTCTGAATTTAATTTAGTTTATGTATTCAAAATATTTTTCCCAACATAAAAAACTCCAAAATATGCCAGCAAAGCAGGTTAAAAAGCGATAACAAGACAAGTACAACAAGAGAATACCTGTTAAGTTAAAAAAGAATAAAGCTCCTCTAACTTGATCCCTGTAAAATAAACTGACATGCCCATGTGAAGGTACTGCGCTGAACAGAGGAAACCAGCAACCTGAGAACATTTAGTTAACTCGAAATAAATTTCTGCAAAAATTAACCCAAACCCCAAAGGATGTTCCCTGATGGCATTTCTAATCAAGACCTGAAGTTCTACCACTGCAAATTCTCTTACTAGGAGGAAGTCAGTTTTAGGTATACAACTATACATGAACGTCTTGAATTTATGAGTAGTTGTACAGAATGATTTCAAATTTTTAGGTATACAAGAGCACTGTCTCCTTTCATTTGGAACAACGCTGCCTGCCTTGATCTCCGAATCAATTCTCCATTGGTTTGAACCTTTGCAAAGAATTTTATTTTATTTTTCCTTTTCGGCTACAGTTTACATATGATATTTTACTTCGCTTTCTGAATTGTTTTACAATCAGGATAGCAACATACTGATCCGGTCATCACTCATGACTCATGAGTAGTGAGATACGACAATAATGTTGCTAATATACCCCACCTTAAGATTAGTCATGCAAGAGGATATATTTTTTATTTGAATGTTATTATATAAGTGGGATGATGATTTGAAAGGTGAAGTTTTTAATATTATCTTTATAATAATAATTATTTTAAAATGTTAATACATGTTATGTTAATCATAAGATCGAATTTATTTTATATTTTTTTATGTCTCTTTCAATTTTCATTTCATGTTTTATTACAGTTTTCTTTCCTATCTTTTTTTTTATTGAAAATAGAAATATTAAAAATAGTAATCTAAATAATAAAATAATTTATGTAAAATAAGTGATAGAGAAGAAAAAAACACAATAATGTCATAAGAAAAAAATGAGCTAGAATAAAGTTAAAAACTACTTTCTTGTTTTTGTTTCCTTTATATTTCATACTTTTTATGGTATGTTATTTTGTTATAAGGAGAAAAGGGAAAGGAAGAGTTGGGAGCAAACTTAGAAGCTATGTAAATTTGAGGGAGCTAAAGTTGAAAGTTGTGCTTTTGACAAGAATTATCAAAGTAAAAAAAAAAAAATCAATTAAAAAATAAGAAAAAAAAAAAACAAGTGAGAAAGACAAAGGCCACTCTAACAACTTTATCAACTAAATTAGTCGCATGCTATACAACCAATGAAAAATTAAGATCAGACACATGTATAAAGAAATCAATAGATGTGCAAACTGAGGGTTAGATATCCTTCACTCTCTCCCTCTAATTATCCTATGACTGTTATTTGGTGATATTACTAGAGTTTCTGCTCCCAAAAGAGTCACTGTGTAATTCTCTCTTTGTATACTTGGGCCTTTGGCCTCGTTCAACAACCTTTTCCCACCCCACTCCGCCACAACTCACTATTCACTAACATGCTCCTCGTTAACGAGTAAGAAAAGTACATTCTTTAAAGTACCTGGGAAAATCTGATCTAGATTTTTCAAATGGATACGGAGAGCAGCCTATCACCTGGGCAGATCTGGAAATACGAAGTGTTTCTCAGTTTCATGGATTCGGACACAGGCAACAATTTTACAGATCATCTTTTTGCTGCTCTGAAAAGAAAAGGTATATGGACCTTCTTTTGTCGCAGGAGATGGGAGGCTAATTCGTAAAGGATCCTAGAAGCGATTAAACAATCCCTGATTAGCATCATTGTCTTATCAAGAAACTATGCTGCCTCAACATGGTGCTTGGATGAACTGACAATGATCTTGGATCACTGTCATACAGCAGGACAAACTGTTTTGCCAGTTTTCTATGATATAGATTCATCTTATGTAAGACGTCAGAAAGGGGACTACCAGAAAGCCTTCGATAAACATGAAGAAATATTCAGAGACAATAAAATCAAGGTGCAAAAGTGGAGGCGCTCCATGACAGATGTGGCCAATCTATCTGGTTGGGATGTGCAGAATAGGTAATGTTCTCTAATATCTAATTGCTTGTTCATGTTTTTGGAAACCTGTGCAGGTGTGAGATCAAACTTATGTGTAAGTACTGCTTAGTGCTTAAATATATCATTTTTTGCTGTTTTTTTGGTGGTGATTTGGCGTTTTTCTTCGTTCTTTCTTCAGGTTAGAGGCAGAGGTTATTGATAGCATAGTTAAAAGGGCAATACACATATTGAGTCATAGATGCTTAAGTGTTGCTGATCACCTAGTTGGGATGGAATCTCGTATAAATGCTGTAGCAATGGAGCTTCTGTCTATGGTATTGGGGAATGATATTACTCAAATTGTAGGCATCTGGGGGATGGCTGGAATAGGGAAGACAGCTCTTGCTTCAGTCCTGTATAACAGGAGCTTTCAAGAATTTCATACTTGCTGTTTCCTTGCAAATGTAGGTGAATTTTCTAAGAGTAATGGTCTAATTGCTCTACAAGAACAACTTCTTCGTGCAACTCTTGAGTGGAAAGATATAGAGATATGCAACGTTTACGAGGGATCTGCCTGGATACGCAAAACGCTGGAATACCGTAAGACTCTGTTAGTTCTTGATAATGTTGATGAATTAGAACAAATAGAAAGTTTGGCTCGAAATCCTGATTGGTTTGGCGCAGGAAGTGTAATCATCATAACAACAAGAGATGAGCATATTCTTAAAATGTTTGGAGTGAATGCAATTTATAAGGTTGAATCATTGAACAGAGATGAAGCTCTTCGTCTTTTTTGTACAAGTGCTTTCAAATGTGATTATCCCATTAGAGGTTATGAGGAGCTAACCTATAAGTTATTGGAATATGCCAAAGGTCTTCCGTTAGCAATTAAATCATTGGGGTCGTTCTTGGTTGACCGAAGTGTCTCCGAATGGAATAGTACATTGACTATACTGCAAAAAATTCCTGAACATTCCATAATGAAGGTGCTTACACAAAGTTTTGATGGATTGCCGGAAGACATTGAAGAGGAAATATTTTTAGATATTGCACAATTTTTTGTTGGGGAGAACGTTAATTATATAAAAGAAATTCCAAGTCGTCGTCAATTCTATTCCCTGTTGGGAAATAAAATTTTCATTGACAAATCACTTGTGACCCTATCAAACCAGAAAATTCAAATGCATGATATGTTGGGAGAAATTCTAACGGAGGAAAGCCTTGATGAGAAAGGAAGGAGGACTAAGTTGTGTTTTCATGACGATTTTCGTCAAATCATGGAGACAAATATAGTAAGTTCTTGTGACCTTTCAGATAATAAAATTAGTGCATGAAATTCAAGTAATAATCTGACTTTTATATTTACTTTATGATGACATTTATTCTCAGGCAACTACAAATATTGAAGCCATAGTGTTGAATCAGGAAGATTTGGAAAGGGCTCCATTGAGTGCCAAAGCTTTTTCAAAATTTGTCAACCTTAGACTGCTCATAATCCGCAACGTGAGTTTTTCAGGAAGCCTTGATTATCTTTCTGATGATTTAGTATATGTTTCATGGCATAAATATCGTTTCACTTATTTACCACCACATTTCGAGCCGTATGGACTTGTAGAATTGATCATGCCTGAGAACAACCTCACACAACTATGGGAAGGCATAAAGGTACTATTAATGTTGTTTTACCTATTCCTTTTCTTATATAATTCAAAACCAATTAAGAAAGGTAAACAGATGAAGAAATTCAATTCTTAATTTAAAATGATCAATTGTGTTAGCCATTTTATTAATTTGTCTCTACTCTCACTATTGCTTATTCACAGGTGCTCCCAAAGTTGAGAAGCATAAATCTTCGTGACTCTAAAAATCTAACTAAGATGCCAGATTTTATTGGAATCTTAAATCTTGAGATGCTGGATCTTGAAGGATGTATTAGATTATTGCAACTTAATCCATCGATTGCAAATCTTCCAAAACTCACATGTTTGAATTTGAAGAACTGCACAAGTCTTGTGAGCATACCAAACAACTTATTTGGTACAAGTTCTCTTAAAACTCTGAATCTCGAAGGCTGCTCAACACGAGTTAAACTACGAAGCTACCAAAATTGCCTATTTTTCAACAAAATGTTATGTTATCTTCTCGTATCGTTCCTAAAAGGCATAAAGAATAATAAGTTGGGTTTTTGTTGCCTTGTTTGCTTGATTTCCTGTATTTTCTCAGCCTGTAATTACCATAGGTCGGGGGTTATTTAGATAATATTAGAGGGTAAAAATAAGCTGTATATATCTGATTGAGGACTGATATATCCTGCATATCAGAATATTACTGTAACTTGCTCAAGCGTTTTCTTTCTCATGCCTTATCTCTATGCTTCGTTCTCTTCCTTTCTTGTCGCCCTTCACTTCTCTTTATGCATACCTTTCATCAGGAAAGAGAACCGTTGCTAATGAATTTTGATAAATTCAAGAGCATGACATACCATTTTTCCGGATGTGGAAAATATTACGAATCTGAAGTATGTGGTTTTTTGTGATGTGGAAAATTGGGACGCGAACTTGTTAGGCAAGAATCCCCATTGGAGCCTGGAAAACGAAGTAGATTGTGGCTTCACGATGATTCTCGTCATGTTATGGAGAAAAACAAAGGTATAACCATCAGTTGTTTTCTTCACTAGAAAACTAGAGTCCACAAGATTCCAGTATTCCAACTTGTAATTTTATTTATATTCTTTCATGTACAGAACCAAATCACTTTAGTTCTTTACGATGACTTGTGCTTCTTTGAATTGTGTTATAAGTTGCCAAGGATTTTAGCAAATTCACCCGCATGACTGCATGACATTCATACTAATTTCATTACTAAATGCAAGTCCATTTCTTCTTTTATATCCCGTGTTACTTTTGCATCCTTTTCGGCTCTGTTTCTAACAATGGCAAAGGCGTGCGCAAGAGATTTTTTGGGCCCAAAATGAACAAAATTAGTTTGGGTCGTTTTGTCGGTAGTTAAAAACCTATAATTGAATGAAATGAGAATAAAGGGCGCCATAAAAGTAGAAGAATAGAGTAAGTTTAAAAGAACTCAATATAACAAGTTATAGTGAAACACTGAATCTCTCTGGGCGTTCAAAGCTTGCAAAAAGATTGAATTTGGAAGGTCCTCGATAGAACTGAAACCACTGAACAATGTTGTTAGATAATCAGAGGATAGCTATGTTGTTTCGATTATTTGGTATCTATATTCGATAGTATAATATAAGACGAAGAGTCATGATTATAAATCAACTTTAGAAGAAGACTGATTGATTCGTCGTTTCCTTTAGTTGATTGTCATGATTGATTAAAGTTTTGTTTTGGTCTCATTTTTTAAAACCATTTTGTGCTCGTATAATTACTTTTTTTTTAATTTGATTTTACAGATATAACTGTAAATAATAATAATTTGTCATTTGAAACTAATAGATATACATAAACTTGGCATATATTAATATTTTAATGAATAAAATAAAAAAAAATAATACATATACTTAAAATTAATATTTAATAAAATTAAATTATTTTTTATTTTATCTGTTAAATTATTAACATACAGCCGATCTTGCATCGTTTGACTTAGAGCACTAGTCATTATATACTGCATCTTTATAGAATTTTGATACTCAAATTATACTTTGCAATCTTTTCGCCCTTCTTTCTCCTCTCTCTTCCTTTGTAATTACTCCTTCCCTTCCATCTGTCTGGTTGATCTGTATCTGCACTCAATAGTCAATATCAACCTATCTGTGAACACAATAACTCACTGAGTGTCTGCTTCTGCTTCCGAATGGACGGTGCTAGCAGCTCATCATCTCCACGGATCTGGAATTATGATGTATATCTCAATTTCAGGGGTGACGCTCGCAATTTTGTCCGTTATCTTTACTCTGCTCTAATGAAGCAAGTTATACTTACCTTCTTTGACGAAGAAGAGCTCGAGAAAGGGGATGAAATTTCATCAATGCTCCTAAAAGGAATTATAGAGTCTCGGACTTTTATTGTTGTCTTCTCCGAAACCTATGCTGCCTCTAGATGGATCTTGGATGAACTAGCAAAGATCGCCGATTGTATTGATTCAGGGGAGCAAACTGTTTTTTGCCAGTATTCTATGGAGTGGATCCATCTCATGTAAGCAAACAATTAGGAGCTTTGGGGTACAACTTTGCTAAACATGAAAGGTACAACGCAAATTTAGACAAGGTGTACGGGTGGAGAAACGCTATGACAAAAGTAGCCACTGCGTCTGATTCCATTGTGTGCAATGAGTCAGTAATTACTAATTAATTAATTCTCTCTTAATTGTTCATATATATATATATATATATATATATATTTACTGTTCTCTTACGTGATGATTTGACTTTTTTCTTGGTTCTATCTTCAGGATTGACAGAAGAGTTATTGATAACATAGTGAAAAGCATAATGGGGAAATTGGGTTATGTAGAAAGCGATGGTGGCGATCACCTGGTTGGAATACAACCTCGCATGGAAGCATTAGAAAACCTTCTAGATATAGGTTCTGATGATGTTGGAGAGGTAGGGATATGTGGGATGGCTGGAATAGGAAAGACAGTTCTCGCTGCTGCTTTGTACGATAGGATCTCCCACCATTTTGATGCTGCCTGTTTCCTTTCCGATGTAACCCAAGTTATTAAGCGTTATGGTCTATCTCATCTAAAGGAACAACTTCGTCTAAAGAAGCAAAATCCAAAGATAGCAGGCAGACTGCTAACGCAACTCAAGATTCTCATAGTTTTTGACGATGTCATTGATGTAGATATAATACAAGAAATGGTTGGAAAACCTAGCTGGTTTGGTGCTGGAAGTAGAATCATCATAACAACTAGAGATAATCATATTCTTAAATTGCGTGGAACAGATAAAGTTTACAGGGTTGAGCTATTGGAAAAGAATGAAGCTCTACGACTTTTTTGTAGAAGGGCCTTCATATGTGATTATCCTAAGAGAGATTGTATGGAGCTGACTGATAGGGTACTGGAATATGCTAAAGGTCTTCCATTTGCAATTGCATCATTGGGTAATTTGTTCTCGCTTCACAAAAGCATCTCAGAATGGGAAATTGTCCTAGCCAGACAGCAAATTGTTCCACACAAAGCAATAATTAAGGTGCTTCAAACAAATTTAGAAGGACTGAATGACATGGAACAAGAAATATTTTTGGACATGGCATGCTTTTTTATGGGAGAAAATATTCATCTTGTAACAAAAATTCTATGTAATTGTGGATTTGCTGTAGAAAATGGAATTGAAGTTCTCATTAACAAAATCACTTGTGACCATATTAGACCAAAACATTCATATGCATCACATGTTGCAAAAATTAGTGCAAGAAATTGTTCGGCGACGAGCCCGAGCAGAGCCAGGAAGGTGGAGTAGATTGTGGCTTTATAACAATTTTTGGCATGTTATAGAGACAAATACAGTAAGTTCTGACATCAAAAAATTTTCTTTATTAATTAGAAGATTAGAATTATACAAGTAATTCAACCTTTTGTTTTTACTTTATGTGTGTGGTCATTGTCAGGAACTGAAAATGTTAAAGTCATAGTCTTGAATAAGGATGATCCAGAACCAGAAGATGCTATGTTGAGGGCTGAAGCTTTATCAGCATTTAGCGGCCTTAGACTACTCATATTACGTAACGTGAACTTTTCAGTAAGCCTCAATAGTCTTTCTAATAAGTTAATACGTCTTTCATGGTATAAATATCCTTTTACATGTTTGCCACCAAGTTTTGAGCCGTACAGACTTGTTGAATTGGTTATGCCTGATAGTAACATCACACGACTATGGAAAGACATAGAGGTATCATTAATGCTCTTTCATCTATCTTTATTCAACTCTAATGAATTTCAATTCTTAATTCAAAATGCTCAATTTCAATCTGCTCATTCACAGGTGCTCCCCAACTTGAGAAGCATGAACCTCCGTAATTCTAAAAATCTAACAATGACACCAGATTTTAGACGGCTTCCAAATCTTGATAGGCTAGACCTTGAAGGATGTACTGGGTTGTTACAACTTCATCTATTATAAGTCTTCAAAATCTCACATTTTTGAATTTGAGAAATTGCATTAGTCTCAACAGCATTCCAAACAGCCTATTTGGTTTTAGTTCTCTTGAAATACTATATCTTGCTGGCTGCTCAACTTTTGTAGAATATTTGAATTTTGATAGTTGGTGGAGCTCCATAGAATTAAAACTACTATGCAATCAAAATCTGAAGTTGGCTTCAAATTGCCCTAGTTGCTTGATTGATCGTAGTTAACTGTCTTTCAATGACCTTTGGTCCGAGTTTAGTTAGGTAATTAGAGGGTAAGTTGTTTAGATTGGAGCGTGTTCAAGTTTATTATCTTGTACGTTGAGAAATGATATATATTCCTGTATTAATTAGAATATTAGACTTCCTCTTCTTTCTATCTGTCTTTTACTCTTTCTTGTCTCTTACTCTTTTTCTTTCTATTTTTCTACTAACGGAGCCATATTATTTTGGTTCATGACAATGACTTAATCTTCATAGAATTAAAAAGGTGCCTCTGGGATTTGAACTGTATTCAAAGTTGCCAAAGGATTTAGACAAATTCACCAGCTAGCTGCATAACATCACTTTGGGGTTAATTCTCTCTCTCTCTCTCTCTCTCTCTCTCTCTCTCTCTCTGTTAATTGTTACACTGGAGATACCTTATCCTATTTTTTTTTCTTATATAAAAGAAAAACTAAGCAAGACAAATACGCAACCCAAAAGTTTTCGTATAAGGTATTTCTCAATCAATGCAAATTAATTTTAATCTTTTGCTCCAAATGCTTAATTGTTGGTAATGAACTAATTTTTCTTCGCTCTCATACTCTTGAAATCATAAACCTTGCTGGCTGCTCAAATCTTCCGGAATGTTTTAGACTTTGATGAATGGGGTAACTCAATAGAAGCAAAAGTACTTAGCAATGAAGATGTTCCATTATTGGAGGTATTGTCATATTATATTTTAATTTATTTTCCAGAAAAGATAAAAAATAATGATTTGATTTATGGTTGCCTTGTTGAAAATTTTAATAAGTAATGTATTAAATAAGTTTTATATTATTTTTATATAAAAAATAATTGGATATTTTTTATTTTTATTTTTTTATCTATTTTATTATTTTACACAATATAAAAAAGATTTATTTTATGTTAGAGAATATCGTTGTTTATTAACAGATAAATTGTAGCTCTGACCCCCATTTTACTCTGCTTCATTGACCGTAAGTAATCCCTCCGTCTTGATTCATCCATGATTGCATGATTGATATGGCCTGTATCAGAAGTTACTATGTGGCCAGTTTCTGAAAACAGTATCTTGTTCAGCATCCATTATCTGTCATTGTACGCTCAGACAAACATCTCTATAGACTGTAGTCTTTAAATTACCTTCCATTGTTGACATGAATCGCAATAGCGTTGAATCAAAGCAGCTCATCTTCTGGGCGACAATTGCTGCTCCTCAAACAATCTGGTATTTCTCTTCTTGTCTTTTAAACATGGTAATTTGAGGAACTAGCAAACAAGGAATCGAGATACACAGTTCTGCCATATTTTCTACGATGTTGATAAATCCAAGGTAGGAAAACCGAGTGAGAATTACGTTGTTTTTAGTATAGTCAATTACGCGCGTCCACGGTGAGAAATAATTAAAATATGGAAAAAAAGATGGAGAAAGATTTATAAATAATATAGGAGCAGAAGATATAATAATGGCTTTCTGTATATTTTACAGGTACTTGTTTGACAACTCACATAAATTGTTGGTCAGTATTGAAGGATCAATAACAATTAAAAATTGCGAATGATTGTAAGCTGATTCTGTCATGCTGCACGAACAGGGTGGGTAGGAGAAAGGAAAATGTCCTAAACATCGTTGACTTTTAACAAGAAAAATCTGTGTAAGCAACCGCGATCTCAGTATTGTAATGGATTCCCAAAGCAGCTCATCATCGTGTGGCCGAATCTGGAAATATGATGTATTTCTGAGTTTCAGTGAGGATAGTCAAAATTTTGCTGAGAATCTTCTGGCTGCTCTACAAGAAACAGGTTTAAATATGTTTAGGGATGAGGATGATAAAAAGCTCCAGCCTGAAGACCCCATTCCACTTCATCTCCTAAAAGCAATCGAAGAATCCAAGATTTTTATAGTTGTCTACTCAAATAGCTATCTTTCCTCAACACGTCGCTTAGAGGAATTAGCAAAGATTGGTGAATGTATCAATCTACCGGGATACTCTGTTTTCCCCATTTTCTACGATGTAGGACCTTCCGATATAAGTTATTATGCTGAGTGTTTGGAAGACCTCTTCC
This sequence comes from Senna siamea, assembly GCA_031216115.1. Classification (NCBI taxonomy): domain Eukaryota; kingdom Viridiplantae; phylum Streptophyta; class Magnoliopsida; order Fabales; family Fabaceae; genus Senna; species Senna siamea. The sequence continues at coordinate 22,287,005 of CM062356.1, forward strand.
GTAAATGGGAAAAAAGGCTCAGAGGAGGGGCTTTAGCAAATTTACAAAGATGGCGATTGGGGCCAGCTATTGCAGTTATCACTCAAGTGCCCAATTACTCTGCCTCTCCTTTGGTTTTACGCAGTGAGTAAGTCATCTTTTACTTTTCTTCTTTCGGCCAAACTAATCTTTTTCACTTTTTTTTTTTAACAATCAGCACTTCATATTTTGTTGAAAGAACTTTGTAAATATTTTTAATGAAATCAACTGTTGCCTTTCCTCAGGGAAGTGTCACAAGAAGTTATTGATTCCATGGTTAAAATGGTTGTGAACCAGTTAACTCGTACAGTCCCAAGTGTTGGTGTTGATCAATATCTAGTGGGGATGCAATCTCGTGTAGAAAATTTGGAAAAGATTTTGGATTTAGACTCAAATGTTGTCCAATTTGTAGGGATTTGTGGGATGGGAGGAGTGGGGAAGACAACTCTGGCTAAAGTTGTGTATGACAAAGTTTCTAGCCAATTTGATTCTTGCTGTTTCCTTGCTGATGTAAATGAAGTTCTTATGCATCACGGTATAATCCATCTACAACAACAACTTCTTGCTAGGATTCAAGGGTTAGAAAATGTAAATATAAAGGAGGTTGGCGAGGGAACTACATTAATACGTAATAGTTTACGAAGTCGTAAGATTCTTATAGTTCTTGATGATGTTGATCGAAGAAGAATATTAAAGGCTTTGGTTGGAAAGACTGATTGGTTTGGTGCAGGGAGTAGAATCATTATTACAACTAGAGATGAGTGTATCCTTAAACAACATGTAGTGGATAAAATTTATAAGGTTGATCTTTTAAACAATGATGAAGCTCTTCAACTATTTTGTAGAAACCGATTCAAGTGTGATTATCCTCCTAGTGATTATGAAGACTTGACCAATAGCGTGCTAGAATATGCCAAAGGTCTTCCTTTAGCAATTAAATCGTTGGCTTCATTGTTGCTTTATCGAGATGACACACAGTGGACAAAAATATTGGCCAAAATGCAAAAAATTCCTCACTTTTCCATAGTAAACATACTTAGAAGAAGTTTTGATGGACTGAGTGACATGGAAAAGGAAGCATTTTTGCACATGGCATGTTTTTTTGTAGGGGAGGAGATTAATTATGTTAAGAAAATTCTCTGTCACTTGGGATTTCATTTTCCTGAGAAAATAATTGCAATTCTCAATGATAAATCACTCATAACCATATCAAGTCAAAGAATACAAATGCATCCCTTGTTACAAGAAATGGGACGAGAAATTGTTCGACAAGAATCTCCCATACATCCAGAAAAAAGAACTAGGTTGTGGCTTTACAGTGATTTTCGTCATGTTATGAAAACATATTCTGTAAGTTCTTTCAACAACTATTTTTTCCCATTACAAAATAGTCCATAATATTCAACTTGCTAACTCCAGATATTCATATTTACTTTGAAATGCATTTATTGCTAGGCAACTAAAAAAGTTAAAGCTGTAGTCTTAAATCATGAAGAACAAAAAAGGACTTTATTGAAGGCAGAAGCTTTATCATTGGGGAGATCCCTTAAAACCGTAAGTTCTTCTAATTTGTCTGTTTTCTTTTTCTTTCTTTCTTTTTTTTTTTCATTACAAAATAGAATCCAAAACATTCAACAAATCCAAGTTTTCATATTTAATATGAAATGCATATTTTGCTAGGTCGTTAATGAATTTGCTGCTGCAGTAGCCTCTAATCTTAAAAAATATGTAAGGACATGGAATGAACATGAATGGATGTTGGGAGCTGAAACGTTATCGAAAATAAGGACAGTAAGTTCTAATGTGTGCATGTCTATTTTTTTTTGCCATTACAAAATAGAGTTCAAACCTGATGGAAATAAAAATAGTATGGGATGTCTTTGAAATAGGATGGACTATCTAAGTCTCACATCGAGTAGTATGAAATGTTTGATGAGATACTTAAGTGACTTAGTTCTTTACTCACAAAAGCTAGCATTTATGGGAGAGTTTGTCAAGTTACTTGGGTTCTTTCATGTAGTACTAGAGTCTCATTTGCCGATAGCACAACAAGTGCTACGTGCAAAGAGTTCTGACTAGAGCTTTTGAGAGAGGGTTGCCAAGTCACTTGTTTTCCATAAAATACATTCAACTACTCCAAGTTTTCATATTTATTTTCAAATGCATTTTTTGCTAGGTAATTAAAAAAATTAATGCGATGGGCTCCAATCATGAAGATGAAGGGATAGAATTAATACCGATCTACACTGAAGCCGTAAGTTCTTCTAATGTGTGCGTAAATCTGTTTTTTTTTTTTCCATTACAAAATAGAGTCCAAAACATTCAATTAATCCAAGTTTTCATATGTACTTTGAAATGCATTTTTTGCTAGGTATTTATAAAACTTGAAGTTCTACTCTCCAGGGTTGAAGAACATGAAGGGAATAAACCATTGAGAGTTCTTGAAGCTTTATCGAAAATAAGCACTGTAAGTTCTTCTAATGTGTGTATATCTGTTTTTTTTTTTTTTTTTCATTACAGAATAGAGTTTAAAACATTCAACTAATCCAGGTTTTCATATTTACTATGAAATGCATTCATTGCTAGGTACTTACAAAACTTGATGTTGCACTCTCCAATGTTGAAAAACATGAAGGGGATCCAGTGAGAGTTCTTGAAGCTTTATTGAATTCAAGCATCGTAAGTTCTTCTAATGTGTGTGTGTGTGTATATATATATATTTTTTTTCATTACAAGTTTTCATACTTACTTTGAAATGCATTTTTTGATAGGTAATTGAAATAAATAATGCTTTATTCTCCAATGATGAAGAACATGAAGGGACACCATTGAGAGCTGAAGCTTTATCGAAAATGAGCCATCTTAGACTCCTTATATTACGTAACGTGAATTTTTCTGGAAGCCTCAATTGTCTTTCAGAGAAGTTGCGATATATTTGGTGGGATGAATACCCTTTTACTAGTTTGCCATCAAGTTTTGAAGCACGTAAACTTGTTGAATTGATCATGCCTCATAGCAGCATCACACATTTATGGAAAGACAAAAAGGTACAAATCAAAACTAAACAAGGTTAATTATACAAACAAAAGTTACAAAACCCACATTTTTAATATTTTTATGTATGGTAAAGTTTGTTCATATTACTCCCACACTCTTGCTTATTCACAGATGCTCCCAATGTTGAGAAGCATAAACCTCCGTGATTCTAAGGATCTAGTGGAGATGTTAGATTTTGGAGGACTCCCAAATCTTGAGAGCGTAGACCTTGAAGGATGTACTGCGTTATTGCATCTTCATCCATCCATTGCAATTCTTTCAAACCTCAAATTCTTGAATTTGAGAAATTGCATTAGTCTCATCAGTATTCCAAACAAGCTATTTGATCTATGTGATCTTGAAATTCTAAATCTGGCAGGCTGCTCAAACTTAGTGGAATGTTTAAACCTTGACCCTTTGAAGAACTTAGATGTGGAACAACTTAGCAATGAAGAATTTTCATTTTTGGAGGTAACGTCATATTGTCTTTTAGTTTCTTCCTTTAAAAAAATAAAGAATAATCAATTAATTCTTGGGTTGCCTGATTGACTGTAATTGATTTGTTTCTCATCTCTATCCCTGCCTGATTGTGGTTTAATGTGTTATTATTTGTTTATTCTTCTTTTTTTTCCACTGTCGAGACGGCAGAAGATCTAAAATTCATTTTCCTTGATGCTAATAATAGTGTGAACCTAAATGTGATTTTTTAAGATGCTGATGCAAGGTATTTCTGTGCGGCATTATTGCCAGGAAATGGGAAAACCAATTTTGGATTGTGGCATAAACACAGTATATGTAGATTCTTGTACTCGAGAATCATTGTATTCAGATGATGTTGCAACACAAACCATTGGGCACATCACACCTAGTGTAAAGTGTGCTTTTCAAATTCCAAGTCTTAAATCTAAAAGAAAAGCTATGAATTTTCAAATGGGAGATGCACCTCAAAGAAGGGCAGAGGCATCTAAGGTCAAGAGGTATAGGGCAAGCAATACGGAAGCTACTACTTCCAATTCCATAGCTAAGTGCGTCATTGATCTTGACAAGATTGATGGTGTCTCAAATAACTCTTATACCAAGGCTCTGGAAAAATTTAAAGATCCATATTGGAGGGAAGTATTTCTTACTATGTCTTCTGATAAGAAGAAGGTATGGTTGAATAGTCTTTTGTAATTATGTTTGTAACAAAAACAAACTAACATCGTCATTTGTTAAATATGGTATGTATGTCTTATTTAGCTACTTGGAACAATATCTTATTTGATTACTTGGATTAACATAATATGTCTTTGGCTCTTTATTTGCTTATGTTTATACAAGATAATATAGTTTAAAATATTGAGCTAGCTCTTTCATATTTTCTGCATTTTAATTATATCCTAACTCTTTCACTATACCTATATGATCTTAAATTTATTGCAGCTTTAATTTAGTACGGATGCAAACAATAACTACTCAGTAAGTGTTATTAAGGCATCAGATAGTCTTTAATCATTATTATCAGATAGAAACAACTTTTATTTGAACTACTGTACAGGGTAGATGTAAACGATGCTTATCTCTTGCTGAAATCACTAATCACTATAACAATTTTCTGCACATTGGTAGTCTTGTTTGGTGTTTTCATGGTATGCCAGGATCTAACTAATACATATTAGTAAGCTTAGGCAGATATTTGAGGAGTCCTCAGATGAATTATTAGTAGTTTGTAAAATAATTTCAATTCACATTTATTTATTCTTCTGAAAAACCAACATCATGAACATGAACCTGAAGACTGAGTAGTGTGTGACAGTAGTGTTGTGGTTTTGAGAGGGAATCCTGGTGCTATGAAAGGAGAGGTTGTTGCAATGTCCTGCAACTACTTTCATGGGATACTAATCACAACCAACATAACACCATAAAATATATATATAACTCTGTTTTTAATCCATCTTATCCTATTGTTTGCATCTTTCTCGTTACCCTCTATTTTTCTCTGTATATAATCTTGTATTAACCGAAGCAAATCACTCTAGTTCTAGTACTAACAACATTTTAATCAATGTGAAAATCTTATGCTATTTTGAACGAATATATTGCTTAAATATGCCAATTAATTTAACGGATCTACCTTCTAATGTTAATAAGCTTTCTAATCGTGAGAATTTTAACTTGAAGCATCGTTTCATTAGTAAGAACAAGATTTGTGCTCTTTCTTCTAAAGTAAGTAAAATTTGTCATAACCAAATCTTCAAGTAACACTTTTTGTTTCAAATTTAAGGCATCCTCGTTTATTTGTATTGAAGTAATAGACATAACCCCTCCTTTGGTTAGGTAACAAAGGGTAATCAACTAGCTTGCATAGAGGACCTATTCATGGGTTGGTCTACCGAATTATCATTCATTGTTATGAGCCAAGTCATGACTTAATCTCAAGAAGCACTGTTTTTAATATCGAGTGTGTTAGAGGTCATTTTTGTACATAGGCTCCAACCTATATTGACCCATAGGTTAAGAAATACTAATGAAAAATAAGTTAGAATTCTGGACTAAATCCTTGGGCTTTTTTATTTTAAAATTTATAACTATTTTATATTGTAATACATTGTAATTTATATAGTAATTTTAAATATATAATATTTAAGATAAAATATATATATATCCATAACTTATGAAAATAATTTAATTTTTATCTATTATAACATATAATTGAATTATTGAATAATAATATTAAATTATACATGTGATTTTTCATTTTTCAACCAAACTAAATTGCTTACTTTAATAATATCTCATTATTTAAGGATATCTTAAATAATAAATGGATAAAAGAGGTAAATTTACTTTATTTATATACTATAGAAAATTTTTTAAGAATTTTAAAAGAAAGCATGGGCCAACTCTTACCATTATTGACGCTGCTTCAATAAATGGGCTGATCCAACACAAATTGTATAGAAATGTCTATGTAGGACCAGCTCATGTAGGTTAGTCCACTTTGACATTACTTCTTAATATCCACTCCTTTTGGATCCAACCTAAACCGTAACTTCTTCTAATGTGTGTGTATTTCTATTTTTTTTTTCCTTTGCAAAATGGAGTCCAAAACATTCTAACTCATTCAAGTTTTCTATTTAGTATGAAATACGTTTAATGCTAGGAATTGAAAAGAAATTCTTGGACTCTCCAATGATGAAGAACATGGAGGGACTCCATTAATGAGAGCTGAAGCTTTATCGAAAATGAGCCACCTTAGGCTCCTTATATTACACAAAGTGAATTTTTCTGGAAGCCTCAATTGTCTTTCAGAGAAGTTGCGATATATTTGGTGGGATGAATATCCTTTTACTAGTTTGCCATCAAGTTTTGAAGCACGTAAACTTGTTGAACTGATCATGCCTCATAGCAGCATCACACGTTTATGGAAAGACAAAAAGGTATTCTTATTGCTCTTTTAATTTCCTTGTATAAATCAAAACTAAACAAGGTTAATTATACAAACAAATGCAACATTCTTAATATTTTTTATGTATGATAAAGTTTGTTCATATTACTTCATATTCCATCTAATCAAACGAATGTGAATTTAGTTTTTACTCTTACACTTTTGCTTATTCACAGATGGTCCCATAGACCTTGAAGGATGTACTGCATTATTGCATCTTCATCCATCCATTGCAATTCTTTCAAACCCCAAATTCTTGAATTTGAGAAACTGCACAAGTCTAGTCAGTATCCCCAATAACTTATTGGGTCTAAACTCTCTTGAAAATTTGAATTTGGCTGGCTGCTCAAAGTTTGCAGAGTGTTTGAACTTTCACCCTTGGAGGAGCTCATAAGAAGTGAAAATAATGAGCAATCAGTATTGTGCTTGCTTAGCCAAGTTGCTATATTTTATTTGTGATTTTTTCCCACAAGACATAAACTATGGTAAGTAGGTTTTCTGTTGCCTTATTTTCCTGATTTACAGTATTTGCAATGCCCCACTGTCATGACTCTTAGTCAGGTATAAGGTACGCAATCAATTATTGCTTAGGTTGTTTTATGTAAGTCTATCTTGTGATAAGGAATGAAAAATATATATATATATATATATATATATATATATATATATATATCTTGTATGTATGTAACTCTGTTTTTATTTTATCTTATCCTATTCTCTGCTTCTAAGCTTCTATCTCATCACCCTCTAACTATTTTTCTCTCTGTGATTATAATCTTTTATTAACTGACGAAAACCACTCTCACACTAATAACATTATATTTTAATCAATGGGAAAACCTTATGCTATTTTGAAAGAACACGTTACTTAAATAGGCCAATTAATTTAACGGAGAAAATACTATATATTTTCATTCTACCTTCTAACATCAATAAGCTTCCTAAGCATGAGAAATTTAACTGCAAGCATTGTTTAATTACTAAGAACAAGATTTGTGCTTTTTTTACAATAAAAGTAAGTAAAATTTGTCATAACTTAAAAAATACACACATTTTAACTTATAAGCGTGTCGGAGTGTTGGACAAAGACATTGTCTTGACACGTGTCTGTATGTGTCTAAATAAAAAATAATTTTTTTTGATTTAAACATACATTTGACATAACTCGCACATAACTTTGACACAATAAGACATCACTTCAACACATATTGAACACAATAAGTTAATTTTTAAAAACAAAAAAACAAAAGGTATAAAACTTGTATTTTCTCTCCCACCTGTCTTTATACTAAAACATACATTTCATTTGTCTTTTCACTCCCCATTTGCTAAAATTAGAGTTTTATTTTTCATACTAAAAGAAACTCATTTGTATTTTCTCTCCCTCTCAATAATTCGTATTCATTTGATGTTGCTCTGTGGTAAGAACAATATTGATACCAACAAAAAATAAGAGAGTAAAAATAGATTATATATATATATATATATATATATACTTTTTAATTTTCTCTTTCTTTAATTTTTGTTCATCGTTAGAATTACAATATATATATATATATACATACATATATGTTGAATCGTGTCTTATGATTTTAAAAATTTGGGGTGACTTTGTGTCTATGTTCATATCATGTCCTGTATTTGCGTCAGTGTTTGTATTTCATAAGTCATAATCAAATTTCAAGCAACAGTCCATGTTTCAAATTGGAGGAAACCTCATTTATATGCTTTGAATTAATAGACAACAAAGGCTCATCAATCAGCTGGTATAGAGGACCTATTCATGGGTTGGGCCATCTAATTATCATCACTCAATGTTATGAGCCAAGTAATGGCTTTAATGTCGAGTCCTTTTTTTTCCCCTCTCTTTGCATCAAATCTTTGAACATGCAAAGGATGGCTCGATCGATTATTTATTCATCAACCCATCAAACTTGAATTTCAAGATAATGGGTTAGAGAACATGAAAAGGAGGAAACTGGAAAGAGGAAGAACATCGTTTGTAATTTTATATAGTTGAATCTTTAATCTTAGATAATACAGAACTTATGGGAATATAGATTAGGGGGTCAAATATATTGTAAAATTTTTAATTAAAAATGAAATTATAGTTAGAAGCTAGCAAAGATTAAAGGGAACAAGTCTTATTTTCTCAAAATTTAATTATAAAATATGATGATTCAGGTGATATTTTTATATAATACTTATAATTAACCTGAACTTCTTGAGTTCACACTTCATATGTTGGGTCAATGCTTGGAAGCAATTGGTCAACGTTATAGTAATATATATCATTTTAATTATCGCATTGGATTTATGATTTAAAATAAGATGGATGTCGACATAAACGTGGAACTTTAACAATAAGACTAATATTGAAAGACGACTCATTGGCTGGTTCGCCTTTTTAATTATTTTAATTTTGAATAAATAGGAATATATTACAAATAGTTCATATTTGTAATAATAATTTGATTCTCGATCATTACAACCCGCATATAATATTTTTTGATCTAGTACGTACTATAGATATAATTATGAAACATAAAAATCCATGTCACATTTTAAATAATTAACTGACTCTTTATATTAATTAGATTGATGCGTTTGGGCAATTATTTTATAAAGAAAAATTATTTACATTTTAAAAAAATTTATTTTTTTAAAGATTGATGTGTTTTACAAAAAAAAAAAAAAACTGCTCTTCATTGATTGTAAAAATAATTTTTCGATTAGAAAAAAGAAGTAAAAAATTAAAACTCTTCTTTGAAAGTATAAACCAAGTCTTTTTTTTTTTTTTTCATCAAAACTTGCAAAACGACTGATTTTCGAAGGACCTCGGTAGAACTGAAAGCACTGGGCAGTATGCATCCCCGATCATGTACAAGGCAAGTATATGTAGGCATTGAAGTCTGTTTATACAGCTTTATTAGCTAAACTGATCATGTGAATGTGAATATGTGATAGAGCAATATTTACAACATTTGTCCATGCTAAACCTGTAAACCACTCCCTTGTATATAAAGTCAGACACAATATTGAGTTTTGGTAACTAGACATGTAAATAATTTATAATTAATTCTAACAAGAGAAATATATAAAAGGGAAAAAAAAAATTGAAGAACAAATCTCATAAAGTTTGAACTTTATCGGGTTGGTAAATCCATGGTCAGATGCTATATGCAATGTGAAAGTTTACAAAACAAGAGAGCGACAGCGCAAGGGTTGGGTGGATTATGGACTTTAACGTTGAAATTAGTATGAAGAAGAGAGAATAAAAGAATATAAAAAAATATGTTAATACCATACATAAAGTGTGTTAATTGATCTAACATTTTCAAAGCAAGATTGGGAGAGCGGCTCATCATCTGGCCGGATTCGGAATTATGATGCGTTTCTCAGTTTCCGGTGTACGGACACTCGCAATAATTTTACAGGTCGTCTTTACTTAGCTCTAATAAAGCAAGGTTTACATCCCTTTGTTGATGATGACGAAAAGCTCAAAACAGGGAAGGCCATTTCATCGCAGCTGCTGAAAACAATTGAAGAATCCAGAATTTCTGTCGTTGTCTTCTCAAAAAATTATGCTGCCTCAACAAGGTGCTTGGAGGAACGAGCAAAGATTGCCCAGTGCATCGATTCAGTACAACAAACTGTTTTGCCCGTTTACTTTGATGTGGATCCATCTGAGGTTAAGGAGCAGAGAGGGGCTTACCAGCAAGCCTTTGCTAAACATGAAGAAAGATTCAAAGATAATTTAGCGAAGGTGGAAAGGTGGAGACAAGCTATGACAAAAGTGGCCAATCTATCTGGTCACTATGTGCAGGAGGATAAGTAATGTTTTCTTACTTTATTTGTATTAAGAGATAGAATACAAGTACGGTAGGGGTTGACATTTTGTATATAACACTTTAATTTTTAGTTAGTAACATATGAGTGATTAATGTTCTCTTTGTTGATATGTAAATATTGTTAGATTGACTTTATACTGTTGAAGTTTTTCCACTTTTTTCAATGATCGGAGCGTTGGTATAAAAATATACTCTGTTTTGCACTTTTTTTTTTGGAAGATTTTGTCTTTTCTAATTAATGGCTTAGTGTTTTTTCCTTTTTTGTCCTCCAGGCTAGAGTCACAAGTTATTGATACTGGTGTTCAGAAAGCAATGAGCATATTGGGCGATAAGACTAGTGTTACTGCTGGGATACAAGCTCGTGTGAACAAATTGGAAAATCTTTTGAATTTAGATTCAGATGTTCGATTTGTAGGAATTTTTGGGATGAGAGGAATAGGGAAGTCAACTCTTGCTAGAGCTCTACAATTTTTATGAACTTAGGGCCATGGAAAAGGAAATATTTTTAGATATTGCATGTTTTTTAGTGGGGAGAAAATAAATTATGTAAAAGAAATTTTATGTCATTCTGGACTATACCATGAGTATACAGTGAGAGCTCTCATTGATAAATCATTAATAACCATATCACATGATGAGAGAGTACAAATACATCATTTGATACAACAATTGGGATGGGAAACTAACTATCCGGCAAGAATCCCCGACAGAACCAGGAAAGCGGAGTAGGCTATGGTTTAACAACGATTTTCTTAATGTTATGGAGACAAACACAGTCAGTTTTCCTTAACCATTAGCAAACAAAATGCACGAATTTCAAGTAATCCAACTTTTACTTCATGGTTGTTTTTTCCCTTTTGTGGCAGGGAACCAAATATGTCAAGGCCACAGTCTTGAATCCAGAAAGTCTACAAGAGACTAGGTTGAGGGCTGAAGCTTTATCACAAATGAGTTGCCTTAGACTGCTAATTATTAGTAATGTGAATTTTTCTGGAGTGCTCAATACACTTTCTAATGACTTACAATATGTTTCATGGCATAGATTTCCTTTCACGTGTTTGTCATCAAGTTTCGAGTCTCGTAAACTTTTTGACTTGATCATGCCTCATAGCAACATCACACAACTATGCGAAGGATTTAAGGTACCACTAAAATACTTTTACCTATTCTTCTTCTTGTATAAATGGAAAGAAAGGTAATTACCACGACCACAGAATAAAAGAATGATTATTAATCATTTTCATCTTATTCACTTTTTTGAGAATATTATGATAAAAAAATTTGAGTATAATTTTTATATTTTTATCATCGAATCTTTTAATAAAAAGTTAAAATATATATTATTTATATCAATGATTTAAGAATTAGATTAGATTGGACAATCCGACCAATTCAACTAGTAATCATTCAAGCATTCAGTCCTTCATACTAAAAAATTATTTTATTATTCAAACTAATTTAGACTGGTTGAATCGAGCAGGTCAGATAAATTTTTTTTTTCTAATGTTTGATAACATTTGAAGATAAATGTTTGGATTCGTTTTGTAAAACAAATGAGTAAAATTTAACATAAAATAAACTTAAAAAAGCCCAAAACAATTAGTTTTGTCTAATGTCATTTGTTAACTATATGATTTGAATTTATGTTATCTTCATGGATATAATTAGTTTGTATAAATTATTCATTTTTTTAAAAGTCATAAGTAAAAATATAATTTTTTGTAATATAAAATATATTATTAATATTAAAAATATTTAATTATTATTATTTTATATATTTATTATGTCATTCGATTCGATCAATGATTAAATTGATTGAACAAGTTAATTTATATATTGATAAGATTTTCGATTCAATGATCTGTTTAATTTATAAAATATTAATTTATATAACTCATTTTTCACATCATTAATTTTTTTAAAAAATATATTTCTACACGTTTTATTTGATTGAAGAAATATAAAGAATTGTATATAAGTTTAATCTTATTATGACATTCAACTACCATATTGACTGAATTTCATTGTTTAATTCAAAATGTTTAATTGTTTGAAATCGTAGCTAATTTATCTGTAATCCGACACTCTTGCTCATTCATAGACATTCCCCAACTTGAGAAGCATCAACCTTCGTGGCTCTAAAAATTTCTTGAAGATGCCAGATTTTAGAGGGCTACCAAATCTTGAGAAGATAGATCTTAAAGGATGTACGGAAGTAGTACAGCTTGATCCATCTATTGCACTTCTTCCAAAGCTCAAATTCTTAAATTTGAGAAACTCCAATAATCTCATCAGTGTTCCAAACAACTTATTTGGTCTAAGTTCACTTGAAATTTCGAATCTTGCTGGCTGCTCAAAACTTGTAGAATGTTTAGACTTTGACCGTTGGAGGATCTCAATAGAAGTGAAAGTACTTAGAAATGAAGATGTTCCATTATTGGAGGTATTCTCATATTATATTTTAATTTCTTTCCCAGAAAAGATAAAGAATAATAATTTGTTTTCTGGTTGCATTCGTTGCCTGATTGACTGTAATTGATTTGTCTGTCACGACCGTTTGTAACAATAAGCTATTGAGGAATGATATATATATATATATATATGGCTTGTGGCTGAATATTAGGGTAACTCTGTTTCTCATTTCTCGGCTTCTTACGCTTTCAGTCTTTCTGTGTTCTCATGATTATTTTTGCTTCTATTCTTCCTTTCTAGTTTATTACTAGTTGTCTTCTTGCATTTATTTCACCAACAGAACCAAATCATATATGTTCTAAACTTGTAACAAATTTACCAGCGAACCATATAAAAATCATTCTCCTTGATGTTGACGCAAGGTATATCTGTGTGGCATTATTACCAGGAATTGGGAATACCATCATTATTTATTGGTTCACAGAATCATCTGAGAACATGCCGATTCATTGTACATAATAGGAAGACCAATGTGCCTTCCAGTTTACTGTGATAAGACTTGTGTCAATGATAAACTATGGTTTGGTTGTGTCAACATGGTATAAGTCACACTGTATAGTTTAGGGGATATTTGCCACACTATGTTTTTCTACATGAGGATCCATTTTAGGTACAAAAACAGAAAGATTCAAATAAAATTATGAGAAAGTGTGCCAATCTGCCTTGTTGGGTTGTACAGAATAAGTAACGTTCTCTTAGTTGCTCACATATTTTAAAATTGAATTTGCTTATCGATTTGTTGTGTTTTTTCCTGGTCATTTTCCAATTGGCAAATTGTACATTCTTAAAGAACTAAGGGCTGCTCCTTTTATCCTCCTAGCCAAATTAAGCAATGTTTCCATTCTTTCCGTTTTAATCGCTATAAAAGAACAACATTTTCTTGAGACTCTGCAGCAGGAAAATCTAAATATAAACGACTTGACAAGTAGATGGAATTATATTCTCAAAGTGTATGAAGTGGATATGTTATATGAGGTTAGGTTATATAAGCTATTATTGAACCCCTGTTTGTCTCTGTTCTTTTTCTTACATAAACGTGAACGCTACAATTAAAAGCATGATTGCCAATATCTTTCTCAACTACTATGGTAAAACTTTTCATTCCCATTAATTATATTTATATCCAACCAAATGGATTTTAATTTTCCTTCTCCTTCACAGAATCTCCCCAACCTGAGAACCATAGATCTATGTAGCTCTAGAATTAGAAATCTCAGGACTGAATCCTGGTCATGTGATATAGCAATATACTTAAAACATTAAATTTGTCTAGTGAACCCAGCCCATGTATATAGTCAGACACAATATCAAAGTTTTAGTAACACGAGATGTAATAATTTATTTGTAAGTCTTAGATTCAATCTTCTTGCGTCACCATATAAATTACAAAAAGAATATATAGAAATAAATATATCAGAGTTGCCAACTCGAAATTTTCTAACCAGAAATACATAAAAGGGGAAGGATTAAATTTTTTTTTGTGAAGAGTGTATATAAATAATTTACTAACTGAACTCCATTGTGGTTTCTTTTTGTTATAAAATAAAGCTATTGTTGACAGCTAGCAGAAAGATCTACATCAGATTAGAAAAACCAACCAAATAAAATATGGTCAATAACAATTAATCACTTTTGAAAAATCGCGAATACTTATTGCTGACTTGATCTGGCATGAGTATGGTACAAGTATGATTATTTTTTATTTACATTAATTATTGTTGACATTTGCAACAAAACTATGCAAAATCATCCATAACCTGTTACTCAGTTTCAGAGGTTGCAACAGTATCACTTCTTCACTTCTCTCCATTTTGAACAAACTGTTTCGCCAGTATTTTTCATGACCTGGATCCCATCTCTCTGGTTGATCTGTACTGAACACGTAAGACATGTTCTCTTAACTTTTACTGTTAAATGATTTGTTATTGACCAAAACTTTCAAGTTTCAATATATGATTGTCTTATGTAATAATGATTATCTGTTTTTCACTTTGCCTTCTTCAGGATAGAATCACTAGTTATTGATAACATAGTTAAGAAGGCAATGAGCAAATTGGATCATAAAGTTGTAGATGTTGCTGCAGATTACCTAATTGGGATACAATCTCGTGTAGAAAAATTAGAAAAGCTTCTAGATTTAGGCTCAAATGTAGTCCGATTTGTAGGGATATGTGGGATGGTTGGAATAGGAAAGTCAACTCTTGCTGCAGTTCTGTACAAGAAGATCTCTTATCAATTTGATGCTTGTTGTTTCCTTTCTGACATAAGTACAGTTTGTTCTATGCCTCATGGTCTATCCAATCTGCGAGAACAACTTCTTCGTGAAACTTTACAGCAAGACTATCAAAAGGTTTGTGATGCTCAAAAAGTATCAATACGTGCTAGCCTAGGCTTTCGCAGGGTTCTCGTAGTTCTTGATGATGTTGATGAATTGACACAATTAGAAACTTTGGCTAGAAATCGTGATTGGTTTGGTGCATTTAGTAGAATCATCATAACAACAAGAGAAGAAAAGATCCTTAAAGTGCATGGAGTGCATGAAATTTACAAGGTTGAGCTATTGAACAAGAATGAAGCTCTGCGACTATTTTGCAGAAATGCTTTCAGACGTGATTATCCTATCAAAGATTATGAGGAGCTAACCTCTAGTGCACTAGAGAATGCTAATGGCCTTCCATTAGCAATTAAATCATTGGGTTCATCTTTGTTTAACCGAAGTGTTTCTGAGTGGAAAATTGCCCTGGCTAAACAGAAAATAACTCTGGATGATTCAATATTTAAGGTGCTTAAAAGAAGTTTTGATCGATTGCACAAGATGGAAAAGCAAATATTTTTAGACATTGCATGTTTTTTTGTAGGGAAGGGAATTAATTATGTGAAGGAAGTTCTAAGTGATTGTGGATTACAGATTGAGTATGAAATTGGAGTTCTTGTTGATAAATCACTGATAACTATATCGAGTGAGAGAATACAAATGCATTATATGATGCAAGCATTGGGACGAGAAATTGTTCGTCAAGAATCTCCTACAGATCGAGGAAGACGGAGCAGATTGTGGTTAAATGAAGATTTTCGTTATGTTATAGACACAAACACAGTAAGTTTTTTTTATATTTTATCAAACCCAAGCCCACAAATTTGAAGTAATTCAATTTAATTTTTTACATTATTATGGTGTATTTGTTTGTAGGGAACTAAATATGTCAAAGCCATAGTCTTGAATCTAGAAGATGTACAAGAGACTCCATTAAGGGTTGAAGCTTTATCACAAATGAACCGTCTTAGATTACTAATTCTTGATAATGTGAAATTTTCAGGAGTACTTAACGGTCTTTCTAAGCATTTACGGTACATTTCGTGGCATAAATATCCTTTCACTTGTTTACCATCAAGTTTTGAGCCTTATAATCTTGTAGAATTGATCGTGCGTGATAGCAGCATCACACAATTATGGGAAGGATTAAAGGTATATCATTAAAATGCTTTGATGTACATATTCTTCTTCTTTATGTAAAATGAAAATTAAAGAAAGGTGAATGATTGTTAATGTCTTTCCCATCTTACTCACTTTCTGGATTATTGCTCATTCACAGACACTCCCCAACTTGAGAAGCCTCGACCTTGGTGGCTCCAGAAAACTAATGCAAACTCCAGACTTTAGAGGGCTTCTTAGTCTTGAGAAGTTAGACCTTGAAGGAAGTGCTGTATTATCACAGCTTGATCTGTCTATTTTATTGCTTCAAAAGCTCAAATTTTTGAATTTAAGAAACTGCAAAAGACTTGTGAGTATCCCAAACAGTTTGTTTGGTCTAAGCTCTCTTGAAATTATAAATCTGGCTGGATGCTCCAAGCTTGCGGAATGTTTGGATCATGAGTCTTGGAAGAGTTCAATAGAAGTGAAACTACTTACCAGTCAATACTATCCATTTTTAGCAACATTGATATGTTTGTTTGTCATTTCTTTACCAGTAGTCATCATGAATAACAAGTGGGTTTTTTGTTTTTTTATTTGCCTTATCTTCACTACTTACTATGTCCCAAGGTAATCACTTAGTTTCTAAGATTGAAGGTCTATCTTGTATCAACTCAAGGAATGACATACTCTGCAACTAAATATTAACGAAACTCTGTTTCTTATACCTCTCTCTTCTTTACTCTCTCTCATCTCTCTATTCTATTTCGATTTTGGTGCTTTATATTTAAATTTTTTAAATTTTGAGCATATCTTAATAAAAAAAAAAATAACAACACTTAAATCCGTAATTAAATTACTGTTTTATTATTTTCTTTTTATTTATAACTTGCAAGCATTAATTTAATTACGACTTAATGTGTTATTATTATTTTTTTTTCAGCAGAAGAATTCTACTTGAGAGGCTGAACACCTCTATTTCTATTTCTGTTTCTACCAAATCACTTGACAATGACTTGTTAGGTGTTCCTAATCATATACAAGACATTCAAGTTTTTAAGTACTCCAAGACCTACTTGTAAGTCCACGGAATTTTACGAATACACCAGCATAACCTACCATAGAGTCTGACAATACCTGGTTATTTTGTGAAGCATAACCTGTTTAATCTGTATTGATGACCCTTTTTTTCAGAAATGTCTAGTATATTTTTTGAAGCATAAAAATAAAGTTTTCCTTATTTCAAGACACTTTCTCAAAAGTAAATCGGCAAAAAAACTAAACGTTGGGAATTAGAATTAATAATGGTACAAAGTATGGTGAAGGATAGTTTGACAAGTTCTATGAACATGAAGACATTATAAATTCTTTAATTTTTTTTCAAAAAATTATAATTAACTTCCTATTCAATTAGTTTCATTACAATAAGGCCGTTCCTTCCCTATTATCTGAATTTAAAATTTTCAAATATATAAAATTATTCTCAACACTTTTCCTCAAATTTTATTCCAAAAATATTTTTTTGGCCAAATAAAAAAATATTTTAAAATAAACATATTTTAAAAGCAACCTCAAACCACCCTTAATATCCTTTCGTTATTCTTTATCTTTCCCAATCAAGCTTTTCAAATTTTACAACTTCCAGCAAAGCTAATAGTTTTTCTCAAATATTATGGATTTAATTATAAAATATGGTGATTCAAGTGATATTTCTAAATTTTCTTTATAATACTTGTAATTAACTTTGTATCATTTTAATTTAACCCATGTCCAAAAAGATACCTTATGATTAACTTAAACTCCCTAAGTTCACACTTGATATGTTGGATTGCTGGGTCAACATTATAGTAATATCAATATCATTTTCAATATTACATTTGATTCATGATTTAAAATAATTGATGTCGACGTACGTACTGGACTTTTGCCAATAAATATAATTTGGAAAGACGACTTAGTGGGTCGATTGCTCCTTTGATTATTTTATAATGCCAGGGCAACGCATTATTTGTTTAAAC
This sequence comes from Senna siamea, assembly GCA_031216115.1. Taxonomy (NCBI): domain Eukaryota; kingdom Viridiplantae; phylum Streptophyta; class Magnoliopsida; order Fabales; family Fabaceae; genus Senna; species Senna siamea. Next base: position 22,305,239 of record CM062356.1, read on the forward strand.
GTCCATTACAACCAGCTGTAATAATTTGATTCTCGATCGTTATGCGTGCATATAATTTTATTTATTTATTTATTAAAAATATACTTTTTATAAGTTTTAGTTAATTAAAAATTTTTATAATAAAATATAAGAAATTATATATAAATTTAATTCAATAAAAAATTAAAACTTTTTTTGAATGAAAAATGAGATGTGCCGTGCTCGTTGATACAATATTAAGGGATTCGAATAATTTAAAATTAATAAATAATAAATTATTTTAAAATTAAAATAAAATAAAAAATATTAAATCTCTAATTTATTTAAAGTAAGTCATTATTAATATAAATTTTTTATTTTTTTATCTCCCTTTAATTTTAAAAATATTTATCATTTCTTAACTTTAAAAGTTTTAAAATGAAAAAAAAATTCGTACATTAAAATTTTTTTTGGTAATATTATGATAAAAGAAACCTATAATTGAATATGTGAATTTATTTTGAAATTAATATGATATTTATAGAATAGTAAAATTTAATATTTTGTTGACTATTGACTGCGAGGCTACTACATTGAAATTAACTAAATACTCAGACTTGTTTTAAAATTTACCTCTTTTTTCTCTTATTTATTTATTATTAACAAAAATATTCTTTTGTCACAAAAATGAGATTTTTATTTTCTATATTTTTATTAAATCAATAAATGTAATCAAATTGATATTAAGTTTGTAAGTAAATTATAATTCTTTTGTTTTAGAAAAGACAAAATTATACTTTTCTCTTTTTTTATGAAAACTTTATTCTTTTAAAAATAAAAAAATTAAAATTTTATTTAATTTAACTAAAATATTTTTAATAATAATAATTTTTAAAAATTATTATTTTATTATTATTTATTTTAAGTTAAATATAAAAAGATTAATTCATTATAAATTAAAAATAACTTTTTATATTGACTAAATACATGTTTAATAATATAAATAATAAACATAAAATATTTTAATTAAAACCAATAATATTATACATTTTTATTATTTGTCAAGAAAGTAGAGAGTAAATTTTTAAAAGATAGAAGAGGACTGTGTATTTTTAAAATTTTTCAAAAATGGAGATTGTAGTCTATTTTAACTTTTAACATAAAATTATTAATGTAATATTAATAATAATTAAATAATTATATTATTTTAAAATAAAAAATATGTAAAAAAATTAATTTCATTAATTACAATAGAATTTTATATAATTTTTTAAAAATATTATAAATTGTAAACTTCAAAAATAATTAATATGACTTCTGGAAAAAGGATATGCCAACAGACACGCCTCCTTATTTAAAAATAACAATAATTAAACTTATTACATTATTTTATAACCTTCCGATGAACGGAGACTTTGACTTACAAAGTGCAGCATCTTTCTTCGAAGAGCTTAAGGAGCCATGGCTATGCTTAATCATTCATTCCTTTGCCGTGCCCTTGAGATCTCAGTCTGTTGTACTATAGTAATAGTATCAATATACAGAGTATTTTTACCTTCAAGGATGATTTAAGGCTCGAGAAAGGTGATTCCATTTCAAAGGAGCTAGAAGAAGCAATTGTGCATAACAGAGGAATTTAAAAATGAAAAATGAATCAAAGAATGATTCAGTTGAACATCTCATACAAAGCAAACTGACTATTACAAGTTATGTTACACTTATACAGCTTATGTAAATGATTTTTATTTTTTACAAGAATTTTTTATTAAAAATAATTTTATTTAAAATATTATTAATAATAAATATAAATATTTTTTAAAATTTAATCATTAATCCACTTTATTATAAGAATTAATTTCTTTTATTAGTTTCGTTTTTTTTTTTTTGAATTCAAATATATGATTAGATTCTAAAAGTAACATTTTTTTTTATTCACTCGCTTGGCAGTCTACTTAAATTTCTCCGTCGACGTGTTTTTTAACATTAATGAAACTAGCAAATACAATAACATATAATATATTTTTTTACAAAATAAGACTATTTTATTTAATATAATTTAAAGTAAATTTATACTCAAATTAAACTTTCAATTTTTCCCTTCTTCTTTCTCTGCCTCTCTCTTTCTTCCACAGTTAAAATAAAAACCAAAACTTTAACATCAATTTCTTTAATTTTCGGATTATTTAATTCATGCAAAGGGAGGTTAGCAAGTGTTCCTGGGGGTCCACAGGAGTGCCCCAAGCAAGTCGTTGGTGGAAGAATAATTTACAGATAGAACATCATTTTATTTTTTCTTTTTTTGGTTATAAAATAGTGTCACTTGTTGACAGCTAGCAGAAAGCTGTAAAAATGGCGTCCGGATTCCCTGCTGGGGCTGATGGGTGTTTTAGCAGCGGTTTTTTCGTTGCTAAATTTTTTTGCAACAAATATTATTGTCACTATAAATTTTGCTAAACTAATTATTTAAACAAAAGTTATAGCAGCAATAATATTCGTTGCAATAATATTAAAACACACTTTAGCGACGGATAAAACCGCCGCTAAAAAGCCCAGCAGGGAGCGCCCAGCAGGGGATCCAAAAGCGTAAACATGTTACAATTTACATACATTTCTCTCTCTCTGACCCACTTCCATTCCTGCCTTCCCATCTCTCTCTAAAACCACGCACGTCCTTTCACTTTGCTGCATGAGAAAAAAAGACAGCGACGTGGTGTGGCATGACAGATTTGTTAAAGAATAGGACCGCTCAGATTCACAGAAGGATAATTTAGACGTGGCTCCAATCTTTTCACATGGTTCCGTGTGAAACTGAATGTTGACTTGACTTGGGATATTTTTCTTTCCTTCGTCTGCTTACAAACAACGATACTTTAGTGTGAGAAGCCATGAGCTTGAGCATTGGGCAATGCTTTGTTTTTCCGTAAACTAAGTTGAACGTCTCTTTAGTGTGTTCAGGAAGCGAGTTTCTACTGTTGACATGAATCGCTATAGCATCGAAGGCAGTTCATCATCTATGAGGAATTCCAAATACGATGTATGTCTTCTGAGTTGCGGAGGTGGGGACTCTTGCAACAATTTCATCGATCACCTTTTTTATTCTCTTCAAATAAAAGGTATATTTACCTTCAGGGACGACAAAAGGCTCGATAAAGGGGATTCCATTTCACCAGAGATTCTAAAAGCAATTGAGCAATCGGAGATTGTTATTGTTGTCTTCTCCAAAATCTATGCTGATTCAACTTGGTGCTTGGAGGAACTTGCAATGATTTATGAATGGAAACGCCCTATTATACCAATTTTTTACGATCTCGATCCATCTGAGGTACGACTTCAGAGTAAGAGTTATGGAAAAGCCTTTGCTGAACATGAAGAAAGGTTCAGTTCCAATTTGGAGAAGGTTCAAAGATGGAGACAAACCTTAACTCAGGTGGCCAATCTGTCTGGTGGTTTGGAAGTTGGTAATAAGTAAGCAACTTCTCCAGTTCATATTTTTTTATAAATGAATATTCTTGTTCTCTTTATTTTCCCCTTCTCATAATTTTGTATTTCCGGTTTTCTTAGGTGATCATTTGTCATCTTTTTCTTTCTTTCCTTTATTTTTTTCAGATTAGATCCGAAAGTAATCAATGACATCGCTGAAGAAGCATTATTCAAACTGAGGAATAAATTGCCAAGAGCTGTTGATGATGATCTAGAGGGGATGCAATCTCGTGTAGAAGCATTAGAAAACCTTCTAGATTTAGGGTCTCATAATGTTGTTCGATTTGTAGGGATTTGTGGGATGGTCGGAATAGGGAAGACAACTCTTGCTAGAGTTGTGTATGACAGGATCTCTCACCAATTTGATGCTTGCGGTTTCCTTAACAATGTAAAGGAACTTCATAAGGTTAAAGGTCTTGTTTCTCTGCAGGGATATCTCCTTCAGGAAACTCTGATGGAAGAGCTAAAGATATTGGACGATGACGAGGGAACCAATTTAGTTAGCACTAAGCTTAAACACCGTAAAACTCTTATTGTTCTTGATGGTGTGGATGATCCAAAACAATTAGCGAAACTGGCTGGCAAGTGTGAGTGGTTTGGTCGGGGGAGTAGAGTCATTATAACAGCTAGAAATGAGCAAATCCTAAGAAAGCATGGAGTGAATAAAGTTTACAATGTTCAACTATTGAATGATGATGAAGCTCTTAGACTTTTTTGTAGAAAAGCCTTCAAAAATGAGTATCCCCCGAAACATTTTGAAAAGATGACGCATGCTGTATTAGAGTGGGCGGAAGGCCTTCCATTAGCGATTTCAGAGATGGGTTCCAATTTGTGTGGCCGAAGTGAATTAGAGTGGACAAGGATCTTGACTAGACTGGAAAATGATCCCCCGGAATTTCTTATGCAAGTGCTTAAAACAAGTTTTGATGCACTTGCGGAGGAGGACAAGGAAGTATTTTTAGATATTGCTTGTTACTTTGAGGGAGATGAAATGAACTATGTCCTGCGAACTCTACAATACACTGAATGCAATCCTACTCGTAGTTTTCTTCATCTCCACGAAAAAAGACTCATATCGGACTTACATTCTGGACAAGTCAGGATGCACAGCTTGCTGCAACAACTGGGACGGAATATTGCCCAAGCCAATTCTCCTCAAAACCCAGAAAAGTGGTATAGGTTGTGGCGTTTCAGTGATTTTGAGCGAGCCATAGAGAAAAGCATGGTAAGTTCTGTCATTTTTAAATATTATTTTATACATTTTACTTCATATTGTGTACTTATGTCATGGAATTAAAAATGTTAAAGCCATGGTCATTAATTGGGATACACCACAAGACACTTCATTGAGTAATATGAACTTTTCATGGAGCCTTTATAGTATTTCTAAGATTTCGGTTTTTTAGTATGAAAAATAGTATTTTTTTTATATAAATAGCATTAGGAAAAAAAAAAAAGAAATACAATACTAACTTACTGAATGAATTAAGAACCAAATTTTTTTTATTTCCTTTTAAATATAAAAAAAATACAATCTTTTAAATTTAGAAGATTTGGACTCAAGATAGTTTAACTGTATCTTTTTTACCTATTAATTTGCTGTAAGTCTTGGGCAATATAAACTTGTGGTCATGCCTGATAGTAGTATCATATAATTAGGGGAAAGTATAAAGTTAATGTTCATTTCGTAGATAAGAGAAAACTATGAAAGACAAACTGTGCATGCAAAAAGATTTTTCATTTATGACACTTTTAATTCCAATTAATTGAATTTCAATTTTTAGTTCAAAATGCTCAATTGATTGTACTAGTAACTAACTGGTCTATGCTCTCGTACTCTTGCTCATTCATAGATACTCCCCAAGTTGAGAAGCATGGACCTCCGTAACACTGAAATTATGAGAAAGATGCTACATTTTAGCATGATGCCCAATCTGGAGAGGCTAAACCTTGAAGGATGTACTCGATTGTTGCAGCTTCATCCATCTATTGCAACTCTTCCAAAGCTCAGATTCTTGAATTTGAAAAACTGCATTAATCTCATCAGTATCCCAAACAGCTTATTTGGATTAAGATCTCTTGGATTTCTAAACCTTGCTGGCTGTTCTAAACTTCCAGAATGTTTAGACTTTGACAGTTGGAGGAGCTCAATAGAAGCGAAAGTACTTAGCATGGAAGATGTTACATTATTGGAGGTATTTTCATATAATACTTTAATTTATTTCCCAGAAAGGATAGATAATAATAAGTTTGTTTTTGGTTGCCTTAGTTGCCTGATGGACCATGATTGATGTTGTCTCTCATGACTGTTGGAAACAGTAATTTGTTTGGATTGGAGCTTGAAATAAGCTTCTTTTGTTTTTAGGCATGACAAATGGGGTATATCATAATATTTGGACAACTCTTCGTTTATCTCACTTTAATACTTCTTTCTTATTCCTGCCTTTGCTTTTAGGAGAAACTTAACATGCAGTTTTTATATATTTTTTATCAAATTTTTAAATTAGAAATCAATAAATGTGTAATTTATACAATTCATCTTTATTAAAATTGATTATTTTTTAAAAAATTTTTACATACTTTATTTTAATTAAATAATTTGATAATAATGATACAAAGAACTGCTTTTATCTCTCTTTTTTAGACTATCCTGTGTTTTTTGTATTTTTTATTCTATATAACCAAGTCACTCATAACAATAATTGAGCTTAAGGGATGTTTCAATTAACAATGACATAGAAAAAAGATACGAGAATGCTTAAAATTTAAATAAATATTACTTTCATTCTCTTCTTATTTGTTCTCCACAATTTAAACATATTTTAAATATTTTAAGAAAAAAATTAACCGTCATTGATTTGTCTATTATAACCGTTGGTAACGATCATTTTCTTTTTTTTCTGACTGTAGATCTAAATAAATTGTTGTTGTATTGAGGAATTGATTACTAGGATAACTATTTATTTGTCATCATCTCTATCCCTCTCTCTTACCTTCTTTCTCTTATCCCTACCTTTGCTTCCATTTCTTTCTTTCTCATATTCCTCTGTTTCTTTCTTTATTCTTTATTCAACAGAACAAAATCTTCATGGCAATGACTTAAACTTTAGAGAATTGTAAGCGTCCTAACAAACCACATATAACCATTTTCCTTTATGACAATAATAATGTGAAACTAAACCTGTGATTTTTCTTTTTCTAAGATGTTGATGCAAGGTATTTTTGTGTGGCGTTATTGCCAGGAAATCGGAAAACCAGGTCTTAAATCTAAGGCAAAAGCTAAGATTTTTCCATTGAGATATAAGGTCAGGAGGTCTATTGCAAGCAGTAAGGGGGCTACTAGTTCCTATTCCACAGAGAAGTGTGTTGTTGATCTTGACAAGATTGATGGTGTCTCAAGTAACTCTTATATGAAAGCTCTGGAAAAATTTAAAGACCCATATTGGAGGAAAGTATTTCTTACCATGTCTTCTGATAGGAAGAAGGCATGGTTAAATAGTCTTGATCTATAATAAAGTGTTTGCAATAAGTACAAACTAACAACGTCGGTCTTTGGCTACATGAAACAATAAGGTATATATGACTTATTTAACTTTTTTAGATTCTATGTTCAGCTTATGTTTATACTATATAATATAATTTAAAATATTGAGCTCTTTCATATTTTCTGCATTTTAGTTACAATATCATAACTCTATCACTATACCTAATTTATTGCAGCTTACATGGCTATGGCTGCAAACAATAAATACTAAGGTAGCGTTTGATACTCATCAGATAGTGTTCACTCATTATTATTGAGTTTTTGTTTGATTTCCAACAATTGAGGATTCTTTGCTGAATGATTTTAAAAAAAATGAGACGTAGATAACTGAATAAAATACCATTTTGTGATATTGTTATATCAAAAGGAGAAAAGTAGTCTGGACATATTTGCAAATTATCTATTTAAATTCAGCGACTTCCTCTGCACTGTCTGCAACTATTATCAGTCTGGACATCTCAATAAAATAATTTTGAACAAATGATTATTAATAATAAATAGAAAAATAATGAAAATTTATGACCTTTGTAGCATTAAAATTTGTTCCAAGAGGTATGACTTTACTTTTGTTGATAATATTCGATTTTTGTACAGAAATATCTTAAATTTTTTATTTTAAAAAATATCAATATATATATTCAATCTATAAAAAAATATATACTGCCCACCCTTGCGAATTGCGTTAAATGAATGAATAATTCGTGACGTAAGTATGCCAATTACCGGTCAAAATGATTTTGGCTAAATACTAGCCAAATTTGCCAGGCCCGTCAGCGTATTACTGGTTGCAAATAGAGTGGGGGGGCCCACAATTTGTACGAAATCCACACATTGCCTTTCATTTGTATGAAAAAACTTTCCCATATTATTTAGGAAGCAATCGAGAATGGCAAGTGGAAACCATTTAGAGCAGGCAAGAGATGTCTTGGAATCTCCCACTTAATGTTTGCAGATGATCTGCTGCTGTTAGGGGAAGCATCTATAGAACAGATCAAATGTACCATGGATTGCCTAGAACTATTCTGTTCTATCTCAGGTCAGAAAATCGACCACTCCAAGTCTAGCATCTATTTCTCTAAAAATGTCCATCAGACCACTGGGGATGAAATTACCAGTCTCTCAAAGCTTGCATCCACAAATGATTTAGGGAACTATTGGAATCCATTCCTATCTATAATATGATGGTGGCAAAACTCCCAAAAACCATATGCAACAAACTAGAAAAAATTGGAAAGAAACTTTATTTGGGGACATGATATAGAACGAAGAAAGTATCACCCTATTGGATGGAAAACAATGCAGAAAAGTAAAAACTGTGGTGGACTGGGAGCACGCCATCTATCCACCATGAATGAAACTTGCATACTTAAATTAGGATGGAGATTATACACTGACTCTGGAGAACTATGGACAAAGATGCTTAAACATAAGTACAATAAGGGGCATCCTATAGATACTGACTTCAAGTTTAATGCCAATGGGACAGATTTCTGGAAGGGCTTGGCTGCAGCCTGGCATAGATTAAAGAATGGATCAGTATCGGAAATCGGAAATGGACAAAATGTCAAATTTTGGTTTGATAAATAGATAGGAGAAGACCATGAAATTATCCAGCATACCAGTATGAGCCAAAAATGACGAAACCTTAAGTGGAAAGTGGCAGATGTTGCAAAAGGTACAGGAGAATGGAACTGGGAATTGATGGAAAAATTAATCCCCAGAGAAATAATTCTAAGAATCAATGCCTTAAACCCACCTAGTGACAGAAACAAGAAGGACATGCGCAAATGGATTGGGGAAAAAGATGGTACTTACAGCGTGAGCTCTACATACAGTTTGTTCATGGGAAAGAAGTTGGGAACAGAGGACAGGATCTGGAGCTCCATATGGAAGTGGCCGGAACCTGAAAGGATTAAAAGCTTTATGTGGTTAGCAGCTCATGATAGATTACATACAAACACAATTAGAAAAGTCTGAAGTGGTACCAGTGATATTTGTGAAATTTGCAAACAACAACCGGAAACCACAATACATGTGCTAAGAGATTGTAAACGAGCCGCTGACATTTGGATTAGATTAATCCCTTCTCTTGACAGAGTCCCTTTATTTTCCTGCAATAGCTATGACTGGCTATTAGACAACCTCCAAAAAAAAATGCCTCACACAGAGGAAATAGAATGGAAAGTCACATTTGCAACCACATGTTCGTTCTTATGGAAGTGGCGAAACGCCACCATTTTTAACGACAATTTCACCCTTCCTTTCAATCCCATTAAAACTACACAGAATTTTGTCACTAACATTTTAAATGTCAAAAGTAATATAATGATGCAGAAAACTAACCTTCGTTCAGCCAGAGAAGTCCGATGGTGGCCGCCGGAGCCTGGGTGGGTTAAAGTTAACAGCGACGGAGCTAGCAAGGGCAACCCTGGGATAGCAAGCAGCTGCGCAATGATCAGAGATCACATAGGAAGATGGATTAGTGGATGCACTAGGAACATAGGGTGGTGCTCGGCTTACATAGCCGAAATCTGGGGAGCTGTCGACGATCTGGAACTGGTGTGGAAGCTCGGTTACCAGCGGGTGGTGCTCGAATCAGACTCCACCGCAATAATCGAAAAATCTACCAAGCTAAAGAATGCAGCCCATTGTGAAACTAATCTGTACAGAAGACTCCCTGACTGTATCAGGAAGGAATAGAGCGTCTCACTCGCGCACACTTTCAGACATAGAATGGCAAATATTGGAAGCTTGGATGAATTGGGTTTGTATCAATGGAATCACCCTCCAGCAGCAATTTACCTAGATCTAATCCGTACTTTCTTTGTTTGTAAACTTATCACCCAAAAAAAAAAAATGAAAGTTATGAAGAACACAACCAACGGATTCTTGCGTGAATTTTGAGTAAATTATTATTTTAATTTTTGTAAGCTGTAATTTATTTTAATTTAATTTTTAAATTATAAAAATATTTAATTTAATTTTTAAAAAATATATTATGTCTTAATTTAATTTTTATATTTTAATTTAAAATTTAAAATATTAAATTAAAATATAATGTATTTTTTAAAAAATAAATTAAATATTTTTTATAATTCAAAGATTAAATTAAAATAAATTATATATTTTAAAGATTAAAATAATAATTTATTTAAAAATAATAAATTTTTAATTTATTTTAAGTAAATTTTTATTAGTATAAGTTTTTTTAAATATAAAAAATATACCTTTTTTAAATATAAAAGATATAAAAAATTTTACACTTTTGTATATAACACTCTAATTTTATAGCTTATTTTTAAAAATAATTTCTATAATAAACTTTTTAGTTATAAGACTAGCATGTTATCTATTCTTTTATCCTTTGTTATTACCTAAGTAAAATTTTTATTTTGATTTTCTTCATTTATTAATTGAATTAGGTATGAAATTATTTACTTGGTATTACATCCATATATTACACAGTGAAAGACTACATAAATTAAAATAATAACACAGCAAAAAAATTTAAAATTTCTTCATCTATTTTCATACAACTAATGTTTGCAACGTTATACAAATTTAATCATTTTCTTAGGATAAGGGGACAACAATCCTACCATTCAAACCATTTTTAATAATATTCATATATCATTTTTTTATAGACTATCAGTACCCCCATCCTTTTGCCAAATTGATCTTCCAATCAATGTTACTCATATCTCCATTTGTAGATTATACCTGATTATCTGATACATATTAGGATAACTTATGAGAAATAAATTCTCAATAGCTAAATATTCTCAATTTATTTTGAAAACACCGATTTATACCATTGTAGTGATACGAAAAATAGTTCTACATTATTTATCAAAAATTTTATATTTCATTCTATGGGATTAAATAAATAATTTCTTTTAATATCAATAGCATACATATATGATTACATTATATGACAGTGTATTATGACAATTCTAACTATTCATCTTATACATTTGCCAGTATCATGATTATATGAAACGTTTGCAGAATATCAATGATATATAGGAAAACTATTCATTATTTATAAAAAAACAAATATTAGTCATGAGGAAAACTGTAAACAATTTGTGGCTAATAACAAATTTTCCAAGAAAGAAAGACTTAAGAGTATTAGGAAATTTACCCAGTGAACTACTCCACGTACCACTACCTACATGAGTGAGATAATTTTCTAAACTATGTGACAATTCTGCCATGGGTATTATCTGAGGCGTCTCCCAGTGAATTCGAGTATCTGTGCTGGTTACTGTCTTTTGACAGATACTATGAAAATTAAGCCCAACTGCACAGATCATTCCTTCTTCACTTTTGGAATAGATCATGATGATATGGAATCACCACCCTTTTCCAGTGGATCATAGTCCTAATATGCTATCTCTTATATATATTCTAGGATGATTTAGCTTGTATCCATGATTATGCTAAATTCTAAGTAAATATTTTTTTTTTGGCTATCTAGGCTACACTAACTTAGAATTTGCAACTATTATGGCGTTTTTTAAAATTTTTGTTCCGAGTGGATATTTAACCATCCATATTCATGACACAACTGTGGAATACTCAACGACCATCTTATACCGACAATTGATTACTCGGTTACAAGTTTATCTATCCTAAAACATATATAAAAAATGCTTTCTCTAAATTTTTTTTTATATTTCTATGTTTTCCTTTTTTGTTGTGTTTTTCTTTCTTTATTTATGTTTTCCTCTTTTTTTCTATATCTTATCATGATACTATACTTTCAAAAACTATAACCCTTATAACAATCTCATAGCCAAATTGCATAAAAATAAGAGTGTTATCTCGGCTAAGAGAAGAAAATACGAAAAAATTAATAATTTCTCAATTCAATTTCCCAATTTCTACTTTAGCTTTTTTTATAAACATAATTCTATAATTTCTCTTATATTTCTATATAACTTTTCATGCCATATTTTTCTATTTCACATTTAGGGTCCTAAGGTGAACATTTACACTTTTTCATTGCCATCCATTTCCATTTCATTTTTTATCTATCTATATATACCTAAAAATATTTATCTTCTCATAACATACTTATAAGTATGTATACACACAATTTTTTCTATTCTTAATATACATTAAAATTGCTAGGATAACATAATTTTGAAGCTTTTTATTTTAAGAAAATTATTAACACAAAAACTTCATTTCTTTCCATATCTTGACCAAAAGCTATGAAATATTTTTGTAAACCATTTCTCATAAAATCCTTCATGCTTTCGGTCAAGGATGTTAATTTAGAGAAAATAAAATAATCTAATCAAATATTAATTTTCCTTTTTCCTTTACTAATAACTAAATTACTATAAAAATATTAGACATAATTCCATAACCTTTTCCCTTGTCAAACCATATAGTGTCTCAGCTAGGAAAGGAATTTTAAGAAAATCATGCCATATAATTAAACTACTAAGCTTTAAACTTCGTTTCTTAATTTTTATCCATAACCAAGACAATATTATATAGAATGGACACTTTTCAAACATAATCTTTTATTCACACAATTTAATTTCAGTCAAGTGAAAGAAAAATGGCAACTAATGTTTGATTATCAAATAGAAACTCTATTTCTCTCTTTTGGCCATAATCAATAATAATACATTATGCATCCATTCATCATTTTAAATAAATCCTAATAGAAATTTTTATATTTCATGAATGTAGAGAAATTTTGGATACTGTTTATGATAGCCATGGGAGAGTGATAAAAACTTGAAAACCACTATAAAACATGAAAATAATTGCATAAGAATTAAGAACTACTTTAGTTTGTCAATAAAAATGATTTTGCTTTAGACTTTTTTTGCTTCTTTCACCTCCTTCCTTCTTCCTTCTCATGGTGCACTTCTCCCTTCCCCTGTATCCTTCACGCCACGTCGTGATGCTAGCTTGAAAAAGAAAGAGGATGTGAATTTTAAATAAAAGGTAAAAGATTATTTATAATTTTTTACTTTATTCTTTACTTTTCTATTTATTTTTTTTATTTTTACTTCAAAATTTTAACAATTGTTACAATATAAATTTTATAAATATTTTTATGATAAAATAACAATTTTATCCTCAATGTATAAAACTATAATTTTATCTTTAGTATAAAATTATCATTTTATCTTTTTAGCTAAAATAGCTATTTTACTTTTTTATTGACTTCCAACAATTTTAAAAATTTGAGAGATTATTCTTGAAAAAATTTATCGTCATTTTTCAAGTAAAATAATAATTTTACTTTTATGGTAAAATTATTATTTTATCTTTGGATAAAATTATTATTTTATTTTTGACTAAAAATTATCAGTTTTATCTTCGGATATTTTTCAATGCTATAATGATTTTTAGATATTTTACTGTCATAGTCATTATATTTTTAGATATTTTTTTAGTATCATAATGACATATCATAAATGTATGAAATATTTTAAAAGCATAATGATTATATTTCATCATTTTATAAAAATTTTATTTCTTTTTTTTTAATTCCTAACATTTTCTTTCAATTTAATCCCTTCCATCATCTTAGAGATCTTTAGGCCAATTTTATTAAAATATTTAGACATAAAATTATTAAATTCATAAATTTAAAATATAAATAAAATTAAGAAAAATACAGATATTATATTGTAAAATTATTTGAAAGCAAGCCTTCTTTTTTAAAGTAACCTATCGCAATTATTCGTGAAATTAATATTCACCCATAACAATTGTCTCCGCTAGTTCAATGCTATACCATACATGATATATACCATCACAGAAAAAGTTGGAGATGGTTAAAATATTTATATTTTATAAGTATTTATAAAATTTATTTATAAAATTTAAATTTAAATTTGAATATTAATAAAATAAATTCAAGTTTAAAAATGATGGTATTTTATTTAAATATAGACATATTTTATATAAATTATTTAAATATTATTTTTTATATTATAAATATATATTTATTTTATTTCATTAAAAAATATATAAATTATATTATTTGTTTTAATTTCATCCAATTATTTAATTTTAATATAAATTTATAAATTATTATAATAAATTTATAATGATAAATTTATTAAAATTTTATATTAATTTTATATTTAAAATTTATATAATATAATTGATATAATTTTTTACAAATTTATATATATAAAAATTATAATTTAAAAAATAATTATTTTATTTTTTTAATAAATAAATATTTAGAAAATATATAATTCTAAGTATAAAAATATTCAGTCAATTCAAATCTGAGAGCTATAATATGTTACCATGATTCCAAGTCACGTAGGTATCACTTCACACTTTCGAAGACGTTTGATAGTGACATTTGCTTTTTTCATTTTTTTCATTTGTCACAGTTGTATTGTAAAAAATATTTTATACAAATTTAAAAATAAATAAAATTTTTATAATATTAATTAAAAATGAAAAATTATTTATTTGTCAATAATTTAATTTATATACAACTTTTTACTTATTTAAAAAGTGGTTAGATAGAAATACGAAATATTTCTATTCAAATTATTAATTATTTGACTTGACATATGAAATAGCAATACAGCGAAAGCTGAACCGTCTCCAAGTTCTCATCTTTGTCTATGAAAAAATAAAGAGTGACTCAGTTTCACTCTCTCTCATATACATTGCAATTTTATACATTTTCTTGGTCGTATTCTCACTACACGCGTCTATCAACTTTTACTCGACAACCTTCAATTTCAAAAGCCGATATTAATTTTTGAGACGCCAAACACAAACATTCAATTTCTCAAATTTGTCTACGAACGTTCGTTGTAATTTGTTAAAACGGTTGACGAATTTATTATTGTATAAGAAAAGTAATATAATTTTATAAATTAAATTTAAGAATTAATATTTAGGTAAATTTTAAATAAAATTTACTAATAATATTAATAAATTGGTACTTTATTACAAAAAAATTAGTACATTTTTGTAAATTTTATTTAAAATAGCATAATTTCAAAAATATAAAAAAAATAATATATTTTAATACAAAAGCTCCAAAATCAAAGTAAATGTCTAAATTTTGAAGATAGATTGACCCAATTATTTAGACTTAGGAGTCGATACATTATTTTATTAAATTTTTTTATATTTAAATAAATATAGTGTCTCAATCTATTAATATAAGACAACTCGAAAAAATATGCATAAAAGATTTTAATGGGTCTCTTGACTTGACCTAGAAAAAAAAATTAATTAGAGAAGTCTTACATCAATAATTTATTTATTGTTTATTATTAAATTTATAATATTTTCTTAAAAAATAAATTTCCTATGATATTTTAAAATTTTTAAAACATTTAAATTTAGAAAAATAAATAAATATTTTCAAAAAAATTGTAATGAAGTGGTAAAAAATTGAAATATTAAATATATAATAAAAATTGAACATATTAATAATGTATTACAAATTTTAAAAATAATATTTTAAAATAGTAATAATATAATAAAAAATGTTGTATGAAAAAAATTATTATATTTGTCAAGAATACTCAATTTTTATTTGTGAGTTAAATTTGTATAAATTTCTTTTTATGTTATTTATTGCAGCATGACAGGTCAACAGAAATAACTGATGGTTAAACCTAATTCAAAAGATTAATCACTGTTAGACTTATAGAGTAGGCATGTCGTTAAGGTAGTGTAACAGAAATATGTGTTAATTTATTTATTTATTTATTTTATAATGTTAAGATATAACAATTTAGAGTAAAAATTTACTTCTAAATATCATAAGAAATTTATTTTTTAAGAAAATATTATAAATTTTAATAATAAATAATAAATAAATTATATAGTAAAAAAACTAAGAAAAATTGAAGAGAATTGAGAGAAAAAAGCTAAACAAAAATTGCAAATTGAAGTTGGGAATGAAAAAATGTTGAAGTGTGGAGCCAGGGGACTTATGTAGTGTTAAATTTTTTTTATTAACAATTTTTTGTTTATTTCCTGAAATATTGTACCTTACATTATACCCATTAAGGTACTACTACCCAGAACGACACCTGGTATGGTTTGGTAATGAGAGTCCCCCACAAGGAGGTGCTGCAAGCGTTTTCGGATATGCTCTTTCAGGCTAGAGAGAATAGGATTTTTCTGGAATTTGATTGAACTGTCTTATAGCTATAAGTCACCAAATGGACTGGCGGAGCAGCCCATCATCATCATCTCGGCGGAAGTGGCAATATGATGTGTTTCTTAGTTTCATGGCTGAGGACACTGGCAACAGCTTTACAAGTCATCTTCTCGCTGCTCTAAGAAGAAAAGGTATAAAGACTTTCATAGAAGGCCAGGAACAGAAAGGAGAGCGGATTGCACCTGAGATCCTACAAGCAATTGAAGATTCCCGAATTTATATCGTTGTCTTCTCAAGAAACTATGCTTCTTCACTATGGTGCTTGGAGGATCTAGAAATGTTCGCACGGTGCGTTGCTTCAGAGGCGGAACATACTGTTTTGCCAGTTTTCTATGATGTGGACCCATCTGAGGTAAGAAATCCAACGGGGTGTTACAAGAAATGCTTTGATGAACATGAAGAACGATTCAAACATTATTTAGACAAGGTGGAACGGTTGAGACGAGCTGTGACAGAAATGGCCAATCTCTCTGGTTACGTTGTGCGGAATATGTAAGTAATCAAATGTTCTCTTCCTCGTTCACCTATTTGTTATAAACAAATCATTTTTTTTTTTTTCATTTTGCTGTCTGGTTATGAACTGGTGTTTTTCTTTCCTTTTTTTTATTTTTTTAATTTTTAAAATTTCCAGACCAGAGTCACAAGTTATTGATAACATCGTTAAAGATACAATAAGCAAATTGGGTCATAATCTCTCAAGTGTTGCTGATGATCTAGTTGGGATACAACGTCGTTTAAAAGCAGTAGAGAGTCTTGTTGATTTAGGCTCCGATGATGTTGTTCAAGTTGTAGGGATTTGTGGGATGCCTGGAATAGGGAAGACAACCCTTGCCGCAGTTGTATACGACAAGATCTCTCATCAATTTGACACTTGCTGTTTCCTTTCCAATGTAAGTGAAGTTTCTAAAAGGCATCATGGTCTATCCCATCTACAAGAAAAGCTTATTCGTCATACTCTCGAGTTAGAAGATCTAAAGATAAAGGATAGCCACGAGGGAACCATCTTACTACGCACTAGACTAAAACATCTTAGGATTTTCTTAGTTCTTGATGATGTTGATCATTCAGAACAATTAGAGAAATTGGCCAATGTTAATTGGTTTGGAATAGGGAGTAGAATCATTATAATAACTAGAGATGAGCATATCCTTAAAAGGTTTGGAGTTGGAAAAGATAAAATTTACAAGGTTGAACAACTGAACAAGGATGAATCTCTTGAACTTCTTCGTAGAAAGGCTTTCAGATGTGGTTTTCCAATGGAAGGTTATGAAGAGGTAACCTGTAGTGTACTAAACTATGCAAATGACCTTCCACTAGCTTTTAAATCGTTAGATTTGCCCTCGCTTAAGCAAAGTGAATCCCAGAAGAGAAGTTTCTTAACCAAACTGCAAACAATTCCTGATCATTTGATAATGAAGCCGCTTAGAAGAAGTTTTGATGGATTGCCTAACTTGGAAAAGGAAATATTTTTAGATATTGCATGCTTTTTTGTAGGAGAAAAGATTAATTATGTAAGGGAAGTTCTAAAGCATTATAGATTTGATCCAGAGATTAGAATTCAAACCCTCATTGAAAAGTCACTCCTAACCATATCAGATCAGAGAATATGCATGCATGATATGCTACAAAAAATGGGACGAGAAATTATTCGACAAGAATCTCCTGAAGAGCCAGGAAGGAGAAGTAAGTTGTGGGTTTACAAAGATTTTTGTCATACTATGGAGACAAACACGGTGAGTTATTATGATTTTTCGAATAATAAAAGCACTTAAAATTTCGAGTAATTTGACTTTTCATTTATCTTACGGTGACATTTGTTCTTAGGCAATTACAAATGTTGAAGCTATAGTCGTGGAACAGGAAGACCATGATCTGGAAGAGATTCCATTGAATGCTAAAGCCTTTTCAAAAATGGTCTGCCTTAAACTGCTCATTATTCGAAATGTAAACTTTTGTGGAAGCCTAGATTATCTTTCAAAATCTTTAGTATATATTTCATGGCATAAGTATCCTTTCACTTGTTTACCATCAAGTTTTGAGCCACATAGACTCGTGGAATTGACCATGCCTAACAGCAGTATCACACAATTATGGGAAGGCATAAAGGTGGCGTTAATTGTACCTTTTATTCAATCCAAAATAAATTTTGATTCTTAATCCCAATGCTAAATTATTGTTAATGGTCTTTGCTCACTCTTGCTTAACAGATGCTGCCCAAGCTGAAAACTATGAACCTCCGTGATTCAAACGATCTAATCAAGTTGCCAGATTTCAGAGGGCTTCCCAATCTTGAAAGACTAGACCTTGAAGGATGTACTGCATTGTCGCATATTGATAAATCTGTCGTAGTTCTTGCAAAACTCACATTCTTGAATTTGAGAAACTGCACTGGTTTGGTCAGTATCCCAAACAATTTATTTGGTCTAAATTCAATCGAAATTCTAAATCTAGCTGGCTGCACAAGACTTGAGAGATGTTTAAATATTTACCAATACTTGAGGAGCTCCTTAGAAATGAAACTACTTAGTAATCAATTTCTGTCATTCTTTATAAAATTGTTGTAGTATATTGTAATTTTTTTCCCGGAAGACAATCAAAGTTGGTGTTATAATTTCCTTAGCTCTAGTGTATTTGATCTGTATGTAATGACCATAGGTGATTGGAGAGAATTACTGAATTGTTTGGATTTGGAACACTATATAAGTCTATCATGTATGTAACGGCCATATATTCGCAAGCATGAAGACCTGATCAGAGATGTTGGAGAATTCAATAATGTAGAAGTTGTTACATATTTTGCTTTGAGCGTGACACTACCCTGCAGTTTCTAGTTGGCATTTATAATATTTGGTAATCGATGTATAGGCATGTTTCTCCAGTCAACGAGCTCTCCTGTTACTCTTTCATCCACAGAGCTCTCCTTGCATATACTGAGGATTAAACTCTAGCAGTAGTACCTGCTTTGGGAAAGTGAAGTTAGGAGTAGAGAAAATAGTGGACCCCTCAGAAGAAGACGAGGTAGTAAATCCTGGGAAGCCCCATGAGGTGAGTTTGGAGATCCAAAGCTAAGCAAGTTGTTGAGCACGTTACCACCAAAGTGAGCCAAGTCAGTAATAAAGAACTCCAGAATATGCCAGCAAAACAGGTTAGAAAGTGATAACAAGACAAGTACAACAAGAGAATACTTGTAAAGTTAAAATAGAATAACTCTTAACTTGATCCCTGTAAAATAAATTGACATGCCCATGTGAAGGTACTACGCTGAACAAAGGAAACCAGCAACTTGAGAACATTTAGTTAACTCGAAATAAATTTCTGCAAAAATTAACCCAAACCCCAAAGGATGTTCCCTGATGGCATTTCTAATCAAGACCTGAAGTTCTCACTGCAAATTCTTTTACTAGGAGGAAGTCTGCTTTAGGTATACAACTATACATGAACGTCTTGAATTTATGAGTAGTTGTACAGAATGATTTCGAATTTTTAGGTATACAAGAGTACTGTCTTCCTTCATTTGGAACAAGGCTGCCTGCCTTGATCTCCGAATCAATTCTCCGTTGGTTTGAACTTTTGCAAAGAATTTTATTTTATTTTTCCTTTTCGGCTACAGTTTACATGTAATACTCTACTTCGTTTTCTGAATTGTTTTACAATCAGGATAGCAACTGACTGATCCGGTCATCACTCATGATTCATGAGTCGTGAGATACGGCAATAATGTTGCTAATATACCCCACCTTAAAGATTAGTCATGCAAGAGGATATATGAGTGTTATTATACAAGTGGGATGATGATTTGAAAGGTGAAATTTTTAATATTATCTTTATAATAATAATTATTTAAAAATGTCAAGACATGTTATTTTAATCATAAGATCCAATTGATTTTATATATTTTTTATGTCTCCTTCAATTTTCATCTTATGTTTTATTACAGTTTTATTTCCTATCCTTTTTTATTGAACATAGAAATATTAAAAATATTAATTTAAATAATAAAATAATTTATGTAAAATAAGTGATAGAGATGAAAAAAACACGATAATGTCATAGAAAAAATGAGCTAGAATAAAGTTAAAAACTACTTTCTTGTTTTTTGTTTCCTTTATGTTCCATGCTTTTTATTGTATGTTATTTTGTTATAAGGAGAAAAAAGAAAGGAAGAGTTGGGAGCAAACTCAGAAGCTATGTAAATTTGAGGGGAGCTAAAGTTGAAAGTTGTGCTTTTGACAAGAATTATCAAAGTAAACAAAATTCAACTAAAAAATAAAAACAAAAATAAAAATAAAAATAAACAAGTGAGAAAGACAAACAACTTTATCAACTAAATTAGTCGCATGCTATACAACCAATGAAAAATTAAGATCAGACACATCTATAAAGAAATCAATAGATGTGCAAACTGAGGGTTAGATATCCTCCACTCTCTCCCTCTAATTATCCTATGGCTGTTATTTGGTGACATTACTGGAGTTTCTGCTCCTAAAAGAGTCGCTGTGTAATTCTCTCTTTGTATATTGGCCTTTGGCCTCGTTCAACAACCTTTTCCCACCCCGCTCCTCCACAACTCACTATTCACTAACATGCTCCTCGGTTAACAAGTAAGAAAAGTGCATTCTTTAAAGTACCTGGGAATATCTGATCTAGATTTTTCAAATGGATAGTGAGAGCAGCCTATCACCTGGGCAGATCTGGAAATACGAAGTGTTTCTCAGTTTCATGGATTCGGACACAGGCAACAATTTTACAGATAATCTTTTTGCTGCTCTGAAAAGAAAAGGTATATTGACCTTCTTTTGTCGCAGGAGATGGGAGGCTAATTCACAAAAGATCCTAGAAGCGATTAAACAATCCCTGATTAGCATCGTTGTCTTATCAAGAAACTATGCTGCCTCACCATGGTGCTTGGATGAACTGACAATGATCTTGGATAACTGTCGTACAGCGGGACAAATTGTTTTGCCAGTTTTCTATGATATAGATTCATCTTATGTAAGACGTCAGAAAGGGGATTACCAGAAAGCCTTCGATAAACATGAAGAAATATTCAGAGACAATAAAATCAAGGTGCAAAATTGGAGGCGCTCCATGACATATGTGGCCAATCTATCTGGTTGGGATGTGCAGAATAGGTAATGTTCTCTAATATCTAATTGCTTGCTCATGTTTTTTGAAACCTGTGCAGGTGTGAGTTCAAACTTATGTGTAAGAGTACTGCTTAGTGCTTAAATATATCATTTTTTGTTGTTTTTTTGGTGGTGATTTGGCGTTTTTCTTCGTTCTTTCTTCAGGTCAGAGGCAGAGGTTATTGATAGCATAGTTAAAAGGGCAATACACATATTGAGTCATAGATGCTTAAGTGTTGCTGATCACCTAGTTGGGATGGAATCTCGTATAAATGCTGTATCAATGGAGCTTCTGCCTATGGGATTGGGGAATGATATTACTCAGATTGTAGGCATCTGGGGGATGGCTGGAATAGGGAAGACAGCTCTTGCTTCAGTCCTGTATAACAGGATCTTTCAAGAATTTCATACTTGCTGTTTCCTTGCCAATGTAGGTGAATTTTCTAAGAGTAATGGTCTAATTGCTCTACAAGAACAACTTCTTCGTGCAACTCTTGAGTGGAAAGATATAGAGATATGCAACGTTTACGAGGGATCTGCCTGGATACGCAAAACGCTAGAATACCGTAAGACTCTGTTAGTTCTTGATAATGTTGATGAATTAGAACAAATAGAAAGTTTGGCTCGAAATCCTGATTGGTTTGGCACAGGAAGTATAATCATCATAACAACAAGAGATGAGCATATTCTTAAAATGTTTGGAGTGAATGCAATTTATAAGGTTGAATCATTGAACAGAGATGAAGCTCTTCGTCTTTTTTGTACAAGTGCTTTCAAATGTGATTATCCCATTAGAGGTTATGAGGAGCTAACCTATAAGTTATTGGGATATGCCAAAGGTCTTCCGTTAGCAATTAAATCATTGGGGTCGTTCTTGGTTGACCGAAGTGTCTCCGAATGGAATAGTACATTGACTATACTGCAAAAAATTCCTGAACATTCCATAATGAAGGTGCTTACACAAAGTTTTGATGGATTGCCGGAAGACATTGAAGAGGAAATATTTTTAGATATTGCACAATTTTTTGTTGGGGAGAACGTTAATTATATAAAAGAAATTCCAAGTCGTCGTCAATTCTATTCCCTGTTGGGAAATAAAATTTTCATTGACAAATCACTTATGACCCTATCAAACCAGAAAATTCAAATGCATGATATGTTGGGAGAAATTCTTACGGAGGAAAGCCTTGATGAGAAAGGAAGGAGGACTAAGTTGTGTTTTCATGACGATTTTCGTCAAATCATGGAGACAAATATAGTAAGTTCTTGTGACCTTTCAGATAATAAAATTAGTGCATGAAATTCAAGTAATAATCTGACTTTTATATTTACTTTATGATGACATTTATTCTCAGGCAACTACAAATATTGAAGCCATAGTGTTGAATCAGGAAGATTTGGAAAGGGCACCATTGAGTGCCAAAGCTTTTTCAAAATTTGTCAACCTTAGACTGCTCATAATCCGCAACGTGAGTTTTTCAGGAAGCCTTGATTATCTTTCTGATGATTTAGTATATGTTTCATGGCATAAATATCCTTTCACTTATTTACCACCACATTTCGAGCCGTATGGACTTGTAGAATTGATCATGCCTGAGAGCAACCTCACACAACTATGGGAAGGCATAAAGGTACTATTAATGTTGTTTTACCTATTCCTTTTCTTATATAATTCAAAACTAAATAAGAAAGGTAAACAAATGAAGAAATTCAATTCTTAATTTAAAATGATCAATTGTATTAGCCATTTTATTAATTTGTCTCTACTCTCACTATTGCTTATTCACAGGTGCTCCCAAAGTTGAGAAGCATAAATCTTCGTCACTCTAAAAATCTGACTAAGATGCCAGATTTTGTTGGAATCTTAAATCTTGAGATGCTGGATCTTGAAGGATGTATTAGATTATTGCAACTTAATCCATCGATTGCAAATCTTCCAAAACTCGCATGTTTGAATTTGAAGAACTGCACAAGTCTTGTGAGCATACCAAACAACTTATTTGGTACAAGTTCTCTTAAAACTCTGAATCTCGAAGGCTGCTCAACACGAGTGAAACTACGAAGCTACCAAAATTGCCTATTTTTCAACAAAATGTTATGTCATCTTCTCGTATCTTTCCTAAAAGGCATAAAGAATAATAAGTTGGGTCTTTGTTGCCTTGTTTGCTTGATTTCCTGTATTTTCTCAGCCTGTAATTACTATAGGTCGGGGGTTATTTAGATAATATTAGAGGGTAACAATAAGCTGTATATATCTGATTGAGGACTGATATATCCTGTATATCAGAATATTACTGTAACTTGCTCAAGCGTTTTCTTTCTCATGCCTTATCCCTATGCTTCGTTCTCTTCCTTTCTTGTCGCCCTTCACTTCTCTTTATGCATACCTTTCATCAGGAGAGAGAACCGTTGCTAATGAATTTTGATAAATTCAAGAGCATGACATACCATTTTTCCGGATGTGGAAAATATTACGAATCTGAAGTATGTGGTTTTTTGTGATGTGGAAAATTGGGACGCGAACTTGTTAGGTAAGAATCCCCATTGGAGCCTGGAAAACGAAGTAGATTGTGGCTTCACGATGATTCTCGTCATGTTATGGAGAAAAACAAAGGTATAACCATCAGTTGTTTCCTTCACTAGAAAACTAGAGTCCACAAGATTCCAGTATTCCAACTTGTAATTTTATTTATATTCTTTCATGTACAGAACCAAATCACTTTAGTTCTTTACGATGACTTGTGCTTCTTTGAATTGTGTTATAAGTTGCCAAGGATTTTAGCAAATTCACCCGCATGACTGCATGACATTCATACTAATTTCATTACTAAATGCAAGTCCATTTCTTCTTTTCTATCCCGTGTTACTTTTGCATCCTTTTCGGCTCTGTTTCTAACAATGGCAAAGGCGTGCGCAAGAGATTTTTTGGGCCCAAAATGAACAAAATTAGTTTGGGTCGTTTTGTCGGTAGTTAAAAACCTATAATTGAATGAAATGAGAATAAAGGGTGCCATAAAAGTAGAAGAATAGAGTAAGTTTAAAAGAACTCAATATAACAAGTTATAGTGAAACACTGAATCTCTCTGGGCGTTCAAAGCTTGCAAAAAGATTGAATTTGGAAGGTCCTCGATAGAACTGAAACCACTGAACAATGTTGTTAGATAATCAGAGGATAGCTATGTTGTTTCGATTATTTGGTATCTATATTCGATAGTATAATATAAGACGAAGAGTCATGATTATAAATCAACTTTAGAAGAAGACTGATTGATTCGTCGTTTCCTTTAGTTGATTGTCATGATTGATTAAAGTTTTGTTTTGGTCTCATTTTTTAATATCATTTTCTGCTCGTGTAATTACTTTTTTTAAAAAAAATTATTTTTACAGATATAACTGTAAATAATAATATCCTCCTATTAATTTATCATTTGAAACTGATAGATATACATAAACTTGGCATATATTAATATTTTAATGAATAAAATAAAAAATAATATATATACTTAAAATTACTATTTAATAAAATTAAATTATTTTTTATTTTATCTGTTAAATTATTAACATAGCCAATTCTTGTATCGTTTGACATAGATCACTTGTCATTATATACTGCATCTTCATAGAATTTTGATACTCAAATTAAACTTGCAATCTCTTCGCCCTTCTTTCTCCTCTCTCTTCCTTTGTAATTACTCCTTCCCTTCCATCTGTTGGTTTGGTCTATATCTCCACTCAATAGTCAATATTAACCTTATCTGTGAACGCAATAACTCACTAAGTGTCTGCTTCTGCTTCCGAATGGACGGTGATAGCAGCTCATCATCTCCATGGATCTGGAATTATGATGTATATCTCAATTTCAGGGGTGCTGACACTGGCGTCTTTGTCAGTTATCTTCGCTTTGTTCTAGTGAAGCAAGGTTTACTTACCTTCTTTGAAGAAGAAGAGCTCATGAGAGGGGGTGAAATTTCATCAATGCTCCAAAAAGGAATTATAGAGTCTCGGACTTTTATTGTTGTCTTCTCCAAAACCTATGCTGCCTCTAGATGGTGCTTGGATGAACTAGCAAAGACCGCCGATTGTATTGATTCGGGGGAGCAAACTGTTTTGCCAGTATTCTATGGAGTGGATCCATCTCATGTAAGCAAACAATTAGGAGCTTTCGGGTACGACTTTGCTAGACATGAAAGGTACAAAGCAAATTTAGACAAGGAGTACAGGTGGAGAAACGCTATGACAAAAGTAGCCACTGCGTCTGATTCCATTGTGTGCAATGAGTAAGTAATTACTAATTAATTAATTCTCTCTTAGTTGTTCATATATATATATATATTTACTGTTCTCTTAGGTGATGATTTGACTTTTTTCTTGGTTCTATCGTCAGGATTGACAGAGGAGTTATTGATAACATAGTGAAAAGCATAATGGGGAAATTGGGTTATGAAGAAATTGATGGTGGTGATCACCTGGTTGGAATACAACCTTGCATGGAAGCATTAGAAAAGCTTCTGGATATAGGTTCGGATGATGTTCGAGAGGTAGGGATATGTGGGATGGCTGGAATAGGAAAGACAGCTCTCGCTGCTGCTTTGTACGATAGGATCTCCCACCATTTTGATGCTGCCTGGTTCCTTTCCGATGTAACCCAAGTTTTTAATCTTTATGGTCCATCTCGTCTAAAAGAACAACTTCGCCTAGAGAAGCAAAATCCAAAGATAGCAGGCAGAATGCTAACGCAACTCAAGATTCTCTTAGTTTTTGATGGTGTCAGTGATATATATATATATTACAATTAATGGTTGGAAATCGTAGCTGGTTTGGTGCTGGAAGTAGAATCATCATAACAACTAGAGATAATCATATCTTAAATTGCGTGGAATAGATAAAGTTTACAGGGTTGAGCTATTGAAAAAGAATGAAGCTCTACGACTTTTTTGTAGCAGGGCCTTCAAATGTGATTATCCTAAGAGAGATTATATGGAGCTGACTGATAGGGTACTGGAATATGCTAAAGGTCTTCCATTTGCAATTGCATCATTGGGTAATTTGTTCTCGCTTTACAAAAGCATCTCAGAATGGGAAATTGTCCTAGCCAGACAGCAAATTGTTCCACACAAAGCAATAATTCAGATGCTTCAAACAAATTTGGAAGGACTGAGATACAAGGAACGTGAAATATTTTTGGACATGGCATGCTTTTTTGTGGGAGAAAATATTCATCTTGTAACAAAAATTCTATATAATTATGGATTTGCTCCAGAAAGTGGAATTGAAGTTCTCATTAACAAATCACTTGTGACCATATTAGACCAAAACATTCATATGCATCACATGTTGCAAAAATTAGGACAAGAAATTGTTCAGCGATGTGCCCGGGCAGAGCCAGGAAGGTGGAGTAGATTGTGGCTTTATAACGATTTTCGGCATGTTATAGAGACAAACACAGTAAGTTCTGACATCGAAAAATTTTCTTTATTAATTAGAAGATTAGAATTATACAAATAATTGAACTTTTTGTTTTTACTTTATAATGTGTGGTCATTGTCAGGGAACTGAAGATGTTAAAGCCATAGTCTTGAATAAGGATGATCCAGAACCAGAAGATGCTATGTTGAGGGCTGAAGCTTTATCAGCATTTAGCGGCCTTAGACTACTCATATTGCGTAACGTGAACTTTTCAGGAAGCCTCAATAGTCTTTCTAATGAGTTAAGACATCTTTCATGGTATAAATATCCTTTTACATGTTTGCCATCAAGTTTTGAGCCGTACAGACTTGTTGAATTGGTTATGCCTGATAGCAACATCACACAACTATGGGAAGACGTAGAGGTATCATTAATGCTCTTTCATCTATCTTTATTCAACTCAATTGAATTTCAATTCTTAATTCAAAATGCTTAATTTCAATCTGCTCATTCACAGGTGCTCCCCAACTTGAGAAGCATGAACCTCCGTAATTCTAAAAATCTAATAGTGACACCAGACTTTAGACGGCTTCCAAATCTTGATAGGCTAGACCTTGAAGGATGTACTGGGTTGTTACAACTTCATCCATCTATTATAAGTCTTCAAAATCTCACATTTTTGAATTTGAGAAATTGCATTAGTCTCAACAGCATAGAATTAAAACTACTGTGCGTTCAAAATCTTAAGTTGGCTTCAAATTGCCTTAGTTGCTTGATTGATCGTAGTTAAACTGTCTTTCAATGACCTTTGGTCCGAGTTTAGTTAGGTAATTAGAGGGTCCATAAATTGTTTAGATTGGAGCGTGTTCAAGTTGAGAAATGATATGTATTCCTGTATTAATTAGAATATTAGACTTCCTCTTCTTTCTATCTCTCTTTTACTCTTTCTTCTCTCACTCTTTTTCTTTCTACTAACAGAGCCATATTATTTTGGTTCATGACAGTGACTTAATCTTCATAGAATTAAAAAGGTGCCTCTGGGATTTGAACTGTATTCAAGGTTGCCAAACGATTTAGACAAATTCACCAGATAGCTGCATAACATCACTTTGGGGTTAATTTTCTGTGTGTGTGTGTGTTTTAATTGTTAGACTGGAGATACCTTATCCTATTTTTTTTCTGATATAAAAGAAATATTGGATATTTTATGGACTTATATTTATATTAAATATATAATTGTATGTCAATTGTTATCATAAGAAAAGAGTCTGGCCCAAACTAAAAGTGATCTGATTTTGTTATTATGATGGGCCTAAATTTTAAGTATGAGCTTATATGTGTAGATACCCTAATTATAATTTCTAATTTTATGATGGGCTAAATTAGAAATAAGGAATCCTAGTTCAACTATTTAATTATGGTTATGGTCCCCAAATTATACACACAGCTCTTCTCTGATATCCCATCATCAGACAAGAGAGAAATCCTATTTTCTCTAAACTTGTGCTTATTAATTTGGAAGACCCATAACCTCAAGACTGAAGAATAAGTTATGGATTCAGGTACGCTTCCGCTTTTAGTTATTTGTCTTCTTGATAATTTAACATGATTGATATTCTGAATTTAATTTAGTTTATGTATTCAGAATATTTTACCCAACAAGAAAAACTAAGCAAGATAAATACACAACCGAAAAGTTTTTGTATATGGAATTTCTCAATTAATGCAAATTAATTTTAATCTTTTTCTCCAAATGCTGAATTGTTGGTAATGAACTAATTTTTCTTCGCTATCATACTCTTGAAATCATAAACCTTGCTGGCTGCTCAAATCTTCCGGAATGTTTTAGACTTTGACGATTGGGGTAACTCAATAGAAGTGAAAGTACTTAGCAATGAAGATGTTCCATTATTGGAGGTATTGTCATATTATATTTTAATTTATTTCCCAGACACGATAAAGAATAATGATTTGTTTTATGGTTGCCTTGGTTGCTTCATTGACCGTAAATGATCCGTCCGTCTTGATTCATCCATTATTGCATGATATATATGGCCTGTATCAGAAATTACTGTGTGGCCAGTTTCTGAAAACAGTATCTTGTTCAGCATCCATTATCTGCCATTGTACACTCAGACAAAGATCTCTATAGACTGTAGTCTTTAAATGAGCTTCCATTGTTGACATGAATCGCAATAGCGTTGAATCAAAGCAGCTCATCTTCTGGGCGACAATTGCTGCTCCTCAAACAATGTGGTATTTCTCTTGTTGTCTTTTAAACAAGGAATCGAGATACACTGTTCTGCCATATGTTCTACGATGTAGATAAATCCAAGGTACGAAAACCGAGTGAGAATTACGTTGTTTTTAGTATAGTCAATTACGCGTCCACGGTGAGAAATAATTAAAATATGGAAAAAAAGATAGAGAAAGATTTATAAATAATATAGGAGCAGAAGATATAATAATGGCTTTCTGTATATTTTACAGGTACTTGTTTGACAACTCACATAAATTGTTGGTCAGTATTGAAGGATCAATAACAATTAAAAATCGCGAATGATCGTAAGCTGATTCTGTTATGCTGCACGAACAGGGTGGGTAGGAGAAAGGAAAATGTCCTAAACATCGTTGACTTTTAACAAAAAAAATCTGTGTAAGCAACCGCGATCTCAGTATTGTAATGGATTCCCAAAGCAGCTCATCATCGTGTGACCGAATCTGGAAATATGATGTATTTCTGAGTTTCAGTGAGGATAGTCAAAATTTTGCTGAGAATCTTCTGGCTGCTCTACAAGAAACAGGTTTAAATATGTTTAGGGATGAGGATGATAAAAAGCTCCAGCCTGAAGACCCCATTCCATATCATCTCCTAAAAGCAATCGAAGAATCCAAGATTTTTATAGTTGTCTACTCAAATAGCTATTTTTCCTCAACACGTCGCTTAGACGAATTAGCAAAGATTGGTGAATGTATCAATCTACCGGGATACTCTGTTTTCCCCATTTTCTACGATGTAGGACCTTCCGATCTAAGTTATTATGCTGAGTGTTTGGAAGACCTCTTCGGTAAATGGGAAAAAAGACTCAGAGGAGAGGCTTTAGCAAATTTACAAAGATGGCGATTGGGGCCAGCTATTGCAGTTATCACTCAATTGCCCAATTGCTCTGCCTCTCCTTTGGTTTTACGCAGTGAGTAAGTCATCTTTTACTTTTCTTCTTTCGGCCAAACTAATCTTTTTCACTTTTTTTTTTTAACAATCAGCAATTCATATTTTGTTGAAAGAACTTTGTAAATATTTTTAATGAAATCAACTGTTGCCTTTCCTCAGGGAAGTGTCACAAGAAGTTATTGATTCCATGGTTAAAATGGTTGTGAACCAGTTGACTCATACAGTCCCAAGTGTTGGTGTTGATCAATATCTAGTGGGGATGCAAACTCGTGTAGAAAATTTGGAAAAGCTTTTGGATTTAGACTCAAATGTTGTCCAATTTGTAGGGATTTGTGGGATGGGAGGAGTAGGGAAGACAACTCTGGCTAAAGTTGTGTATGACAAAGTTTCTAGCCAATTTGATTCTTGCTGTTTCCTTGCTGATGTAAATGAAGTTTTTATGCATCACGGTATAATCCATCTACAACAACAACTTCTTGCTAGGATTCAAGAGTTAGAAGATGTAAATATAAAGGAGGTTCGCGAGGGAACTACTTTAATACGTAATAGTTTAAGAAGTCGTAAGATTCTTATAGTTCTTGATGATGTTGATCGAAGAAGAACATTAAAGGCTTTGGTTAGAAAGACTGATTGGTTTGGTGCAGGGAGTAGAATCATTATTACAACTAGAGATGAGTGTATCCTCAAACAACATGCAGTGGATAAAATTTACAGGGTTGAACTTTTAAACAATGATGAAGCTCTTCAACTATTTTGTAGAAACAGATTCAAGTGTGATTATCCTCCTAGTGATTATGAAGACTTGACCAATAGCGTACTAGAATATGCCAAAGGTCTTCCTTTAGCAATTAAATCGTTGGCTTCATTGTTGCTTTACCGAGATGACACACAGTGGACAAAAATATTGGCCAAAATGCAAAAAATTCCTCACTTTTCCATAGTAAACATACTTAGAAGAAGTTTTGATGGACTGAGTGACATGGAAAAGGAAGTATTTTTGCACATGGCATGTTTTTTTGTAGGGGAGGAGATTAATTATGTTAAGAAAATTCTCTGTTACTTGGGATTTCATTTTCCTGAGAAAATAATTGCGATTCTCAATGATAAATCACTCATAACCATATCAAGTCAAAGAATACAAATGCATCCCTTGTTACAAGAAATGGGACGAGAAATTGTTCGACAAGAATCTCCCATACATCCAGAAAAAAGAACTAGGTTGTGGCTTTACAGTGATTTTCG
This sequence comes from Senna siamea, assembly GCA_031216115.1. NCBI lineage: Eukaryota > Viridiplantae > Streptophyta > Magnoliopsida > Fabales > Fabaceae > Senna > Senna siamea. The sequence continues at coordinate 22,336,351 of CM062356.1, forward strand.
TCATGTTATGAAAACAAATTCTGTAAGTTCTTTCACCAACTATTTTTTTCCCATTACAAAATAGTCCATAATATTCAACTTGCTAACTCCAGATATTCATATTTACTTTGAAATGCATTTATTGCTAGGCAACTAAAAAAGTTAAAGCTGTAGTCTTAAATCATGAAGAACAAAAAAGGACTTTATTGAAGGCAGAAGCTTTATCATTGGGGAGATCCCTTAAAACCGTAAGTTCTTCTAATTTGTCTGTTTTCTTTTCTTTTTTTTTTTTTTTCATTACAAAATAGAATCCAAAACATTCAACTAATCCGAGTTTTCATATTTACTATGAAATGTATATTTTGCTAGGTCGTTAATGAATTTGCTGCTGCAGTAGCCTCCAATCTTAAAAAATATGTAAGGACATGGAATGAACATGAATGGATGCTGGGAGCTGAAACTTTATCGAAAATATGAACAGTAAGTTCTTCTAATGTGTGTATGTCTATTTTTTTTTCCCATTACAAAATAGAGTTCAAACCTGATGGAAATAAAAATAGTATGGGATGTCTTTGAGATAGTATAGACTGGTATGAAATGCTAGTTATTGTGAGGAAAGAACCAATAACTAGCATGGGATGTCTTTGAGTAATATAAAATGTTTGATGAGATATTTAAGTGACTCGGTTCTTTTCTCACAATAACTAGCATTTGTGGGAGGGTTTGTCAAGTTACTTGAGTTCTATCATTTGGTACAGTCTCATTTGCCAATAGCACAACAAGTGCTACTTGCAGAGAGTTCTGACTAGAGCTTTTAAGAGAGGGTTGCCAAGTCACTTGTTTTCCATAAAATACATTCAACTACTCCAAGTTTTTCATATTTATTTTCAAATGCATTTTTTTGCTAGGTAATTAAAAAAATTAATGTGATGGGCTCCAATCATGAAGATGAAGGGATAGAATTAATACCGATCTACACTGAAACCGTAAGTTCTTCTAATGTGTGTGTAAATCTGTTTTTTTTTTCCATTAAAAAATAGAGTCCAAAGCATTCAACTAATCCAAGTTTTTATATTTACTTTGAAATGCATTCTTTGCTAGGTATTTATAAAACTTCAAGTTCTACTCTCCAATGTTGAAGAACATGAAGGGAATAAACCATTGAGAGTTCTTGAAGCTTTATCGAAAATAAGCACTGTAAGTTCTTCTAATGTGTGTATATCTGTTTTTTTTTTTCATTACAAAACAGAGTTTAAAACATTCAACTAATCCAAGTTTTCATATTTACTTTGAAATGCATTCTTTGCTAGGTACTTACAAAACTTGATGTTGCACTCTCCAATGTTGAAAAACATGAAGGGGATCCAGTGAGAGTTCTTGAAGCTTTATTGAATTCAAGCATCGTAAGTTCTTCTAATGTGTGTGTGTGTGTGTGTGTGTGTATTTTTTTTTCATTACAAGTTTTCATACTTACTTTGAAATGCATTTTTTGATAGGTAATTGAAATAAATAATGCTTTATTCTCCAATGATGAAGAACATGAAGGGACACCATTGAGAGCTGAAGCTTTATCGAAAATGAGCCATCTTAGACTCCTTATATTACATAAAGTGAATTTTTCTGGAAGCCTCAATTGTCTTTCAGTGCAGTTGCGATATATTTGGTGGGATGAATATCCTTTTACTAGTTTGCCATCAAGTTTCGAAGCACGTAAACTTGTTGAATTGATCATGCCTCATAGCAGCATCACACATTTATGGAAAGACAAAAAGGTATTCGTATTGCTCTTTTGATTTCCTTGTATAAATCAAAACTAAATAAGGTTAATTATACAAACAAAAGTTACAAAACCCACATTTTTAAAATTTTTATGGATGGTAAAGTTTGTTCATATTACTCCCACACCCTTGCTTATTCACAGATGCTCCCAATGTTGAGAAGCATAAACCTCCGTGATTCTAAGGGTCTAGTGGAGATGCTAGATTTTGGAGGACTCCCAAATCTTGAGAGCATAGACCTTGAAGGATGTACTGCATTATTGCATCTTCATCCATCCATCGCAATTCTTTCAAACCTCAAATTCTTGAATTTGAGAAATTGCATTAGTCTCATCAGTATTCCAAACAAGCTATTTGATCTATGTGATCTTGAAATTCTAAATCTGGCTGGCTGCTCAAAGTTAGTGGAATGTTTAAACCTTGACCCTTTGAAGAGCTTAGATGTGGAACTACTTAGCAATGAAGAATTTTCATTTTTGGAGGTAACGTCATATTGTCTTTTAATTTCTTCCTTAAGACCAAAAAAAAAAAAATAATCAATTAATTCTTGGGTTGCCTGATTGACTGTAATTGATTTGTTTCTCATCTCTATCCTTGCCTATTGCAGGTGATGGTTGTCGATTCCAACAAATTAAACCTACTATGTAAAATTATTTTGCAATTAGTGATGAGTAGGGTCGAACCCACAAGGATTAGTAACAATTTAATTCTCTTAGCCTAAATAAAAAATTAAAAAGAAATATTTGAGATTTAAGGAGAAATTAATTAAAAATAAAATGATTAAATAGGAACAAATTGATAATAAAAAAAAATTAATTTTAAGCAGCACCTAACCAAGGTATAATCTCAATTTTGATTCCTTCAATTTATCATTGATTCAAAGATAGCTCAATCTCGCAATTAATAAATTAGTTATGGTTGTTAATAAGCTTTAACAACCTGTCTTTCTCTATTTATTCGTTAACCAAAATAGGCTCTTTGATTAATCTCTAATCAATAAACAATCTTAAACAAGCTCTTAAGATTTAATTTATTGAACGTTGTAAACTCCAAAAAGACTACTAATTCTAGCCAATAAACACACAAGCTCGATTTATTTAGACTAGATCATGCATTCACATAACAAAAGTAGAATCCTTTGTATTGAACTTTGTTATTTTACCACAAGATATTGAGATAATTAAACAATTACGGATTCAATTATCTCAATTGGCAGTATATTGTTTGAATGAAAGAACAATGGGCCCTATTGAATCTAACAAACAAGCAATAATGGTGATTAAGCATGGAGAATGCATAAATATTAAAGAAAGAAAGAGAAATAAGAAAATAATTAGATCTCAAAATTAAAAGAAATCAAACTTTGATTAACCTTGATTAGGTAAAAAAAATTTAGCTACACATAATTATTAGTGTAGAGACAAAACAAATTAAACCAATAAAATTCATTAGTAAATTTGTTCAAATATCAAATAAAAATGGATGAAGGTACGATGGATGAAGAAGATGAAGATGAACAGAGGTTGAAAAAGACAGCAGAAGATGGTTGCTATGCGTCCACACCCTTCACGTCTCTCCACTTCCCTATCGTCTCCGAAGCCTGCAAATTCTCCACTAACAAAATTGAAAGTATATCTCTCCTCTTGTATTGTTGCATATTGTCACGTTGCCCTTTAAAAGAGAATTCTGAAATTTTAATGCCAATCCCCTCCGTGCTGCCTCACTTTTGCCTAAAAGAAAGGAGTTTGAAATCAAAATTCAATTTGATTTCAAATTGAATTCAAAACCTTGATTTCCACATCCTGCAGCTTTTCAAATATTAGATTTTTATTCTCTATAATTTTGTTATACCATTTCTTATATTATTTTATTATTTTTATTATTTTTATTTTTATTTTTATTTTTATTTTTTTACTTTTTTGTTTAGTTATTTTATGTATGCTTACTCTTTATTAAATTTTTTTTTATTTTTTTAATTGGTAAAAATTACGAAAATAATGGCAGCAATATGCTAAACTACCAGAATTACTTCTAACTACAAAATTTATTTAAAAACTACTAATATTTAATTAAAAGCATCAAAATAAATAAGAAAAGAAAGCATAAAAATTATGAAATAATTGAACATAATCAATTAATTCTTGGGTTGCCTGATTGACTGTAATTGATTTGTTTCTCATCTCTATCCTTGCCTATTGCGGGTTAATGTGTTATTATTTATTTATTGTTATTTTTTTTTCCACTGTCAAGACGGAAGAAGATCTAAAATTCATTTTCCTTGATGCTAATAATAGTGTGAACCTAAATGTGATTTTTTAAGATGTTGATGCAAGGTATTTCTGTGTGACATTATTGCCAGGAAATGGGAAAACCAATTTTGGATTGTGGCATAAACAGAGAATATGTAGATTCTTGTACTCGAGAATCATTGAATTCAGATGATGTTGCAACACAAACCATTGGGCACATCACACCTAGTGAAAAGTGTGCTTTTCAAGTTCCAAATCTTAAATCTAAAAGAAAAGCTCTGAAGTTTCAAATGGGAGATGCACCTCGAACAAGGACTGAGGCATCTAAGGTCAAGAGGTATAGGGCAAGCAATACGGAGGCTACTACTTCCAATTCCATAGCTAACTGCGTTATTGATCTTGACAAGATTGATGGTGTCTCAAATAACTCTTATACCAAGGCTCTGGAAAAATTTAAAGATCCATATTGGAGAGAAGTATTTCTTACTATGTCTTCTGATAAGAAGAAGGTATGGTTGAATAGTCTTTTGTAATTATGTTTGTAACAAAAACAAACAAACATCGTCATTTGTTAAATATGGTATGTATGTCTTATTTAGCCACTTGGAACAATATCTTATTTGATTACTTGGATTAACATAATATGTCTTTGGCTCTTTATTTGCTTATGTTTATACAAGATAATATAGTTCAAAATATTGAGCTCTTTTATATTTTCTGCATTTATCTTAAATTTATTGCAGCTTTACTTCACTATTGATGCAAACAATAACTAAGTTAGTGTTATTAATGTTGTGAATTTTAATATATAGTGAATCAAATAAAGTCTCACATTGCTTGAAAGAGAAGAGAGATAAGAGTATAAATAATAAAATGTGATAATAGGAAAGTAAATGAGCTAAAAAGAAGATGGGTCTCGCGCACATAACAACAAATTATCGGAAGGAAAACGCAATTGAAAATTGATGATTTTCTCCCTCTCCCTGTGCATGAAATAAACGTGGTACTGAGTCTTTTTAAGCAATATTTGAGGAGTCTTCAGATGAATTATTAGTAATTTGTAAAATAATTTCAATTCACATTTATATATTTTTCTGAAAAACCAACGTCATGAACATGAACCTGAAGATTGCGTAGTGTGTGACAGTAGTGTTGTGGTTTTGAGAGGGAATCCTGGTGCTGTGAAAGGAGAGGTTGTTGCAATGTCCTGCAACTACTTTCATGGGATACTAATCACAACCAAAATAACACTATAAGATAATATATATATATATATATATCTTGTATATATATAACCCTGTTTTTAATCTATCTTATACTATTGTCTGCATCTTTCTCGTTACTCTTTTTCTTTGTATATAATCTTGTATTAACCGAAGCAAATCACTCTAGTTCTAGTATTAACAACATTTTAATCAATGTGAAAATCTTATGCTATTTTGAACGAATACATTGCTTAAATATGCCAATTAATTTAACGAAGAAACACTATTTCTTATTCTACCTTCTAACGTCAATAAGCTTTCTAATTGTAAGAATTTTAACTTGAAGCATCGTTTCATTAGTAAGAAAAAGATTTGTGCTCTTTCTACTAAAGTAAGTAAAATTTTTCATAACCAAATCTTTAAGCAACACTTTTTGTTTCAAATTTAAGGCATCGTCATTTATTTGTATTGAATTAATAGACATAACCTCTCCTTTGGTTAGGTAGCAAAGGGTAATCAACTAGCTTGCATAGAGGACCTATTCATGGGTTGGTCTACCTAATTATTATTCATTGTTATAAGCCAAGTCATGACTTAATCTCGAGAAGGACTTGATCTAATGAGCTAGTTTTCAATATGGAGTGAGTTAGATTAAAATTTTAGAAGTCATTTTTGTACATAGGATCCAGCCCATATTGACCCATGGGTTAAGATAGGCCGATGAAAATTAGGTCAGAACTTTGGACTAGATCTTTAAGTTTTTTTATTTTGTAATTTATAATTATTTTATATTGTAATACATTGTAATTTATATAGTAATTTTAAATATATATAATATTTAAGATAAAAAAATATATCCATAACTTATGAGAATAATTTAATTTTTATCTATTATAAAATATAATTGAATTATTAAATAATAATATTAAATTATAAATGTGATTTTTCATTTTTAAACCAAACGTATTATTTAAATTTTTTTTACTTTAATCATATCTCATTATTTAAGGATTTCTTAAATAATAAATGGATAAAAGATGTAAATTTACTTTATTTATATACTAAAAAAATTTAAATTTTTTTTTAAAAGAAAGCATGGGCCGACTCTTAGCATTATTGACGCTGCTTCAATAAATGGGCCGATCCAACATAAATTGTATAGAAATGTCTATGTAGGACCAGCTCATGTAGGTTAGTCCACTTTGACATTACTTCTTAATATCCACTCCTTTGGGATCCAACCTAAACCGTAACTTCTTCTAATGTGTGTGTATTTCTGTTTTTTTTTTTTTTTTTCCAATTACAAAATGGAGTCCAAAACATTCAACTCATTCAAGTTTTCTATTTAGTATGAAATGCGTTTAATGCTAGGAATTGAAAAAAATTCTTGGACTCTCCAATGATGAAGAACATGAAGGGACTCCATTAATGAGAGCTGAAGTTTTATCGAAAATGAGCCACCTTAGGCTCCTTATATTACATAAAGTGAATTTTTCTCGAAGCCTCAATTGTCTTTCAGAGAAGTTGCGATATATTTGGTGGATGAATATCCTTTCCAGTTTGCCATCAAGTTTTGAAGCACGTAAACTTGTTGAACTGATCATGCCTCATACCAGCATCACACATCTATGGAAAGACAAAAAGGTATTCTTATTGCTCTTTTAATTTCCTTGTATAAATCAAAACTAAACAAGGTTAATTATGCAAACAAATGCAACATTCTTAATATTTTTTATGTATGATAAAGTTTGTTCATATTACGTCCATCTAATCAAACGAATGTGAATTTAGTTTTTACTCTTACACTTTTGCTTGTTCACAGATGCTCCCATAGACCTTGAAGAATGTACTGCATTATTGCATCTTCATCCATCCATTGCAATTCTTTCATACCTCAAATTCTTGAATTTGAGAAACTGCACAAGTCTAGTCAGTATCCCCAATAACTTATTTGGTCTAAACTCTCTTGAAAATTTGAATTTGGCTGGCTGCTCAAAGTTTGCAGAATGTTTGAACTTTCACCCTTGGAGGAGCTCATAAGAAGTGAAAATAATGAGCAATCAGTATTGTGCTTTCTTAGTCAAGTTGCTATATTTTATTTGTGATTTTTTCCCACAAGACATAAACTATGGTAAGTAGGTTTTCTGTTGCCTTATTTTCCTGATTTACGATATTTGCAATGCCCCACTGTCATGACTCTTAGTCAGGTATAAGGTACGCAATCAATTATTGCTTAGGTTGTTTTATGTAAGTCTATCTTGTGATGAGGAATGATGTATATATATATATCTTGTATGTATGTAACTCTGTTTTTATTCTATCTTATCCTAGTGTCTGCTTCTAAACTTCTTTCTCATCACCCTCTAGTTATTTTTCTCTCTATGACTATAATCTTGTATTAACCGACGAAAATCACTCTGGTACTAATAACATTATATTTTAATCAACGGGAAAACCTTATGCTATTTTGAAAGAACACATTGCTTAAATATAGGCCAATTAATTTAACGGGAAAAATACTATATATTTTCATTCTACCTTCTAACATCAATAAGCTTCCTAAGCATGAGAAATTTAACTTCAAGCTTTGTGCTTTTTCTACAATAAAAATAAGTAAAATTTGTCATAACTTAAAAAGCATATACATTTTAACTTATAGGCATGTCAGAGTGTTGGACATAGACATTTTTACGACACATGTCTGACATACGTTTGTATGTGTTCGAATAAAAAATAATTTTTTTCAGCTTAAACATACATTTGACATGACTCGCACATAATTTTGACACAATAAACTTCGACACATATTGAACACAAGTTGATTTTTAAAAACAAAAGGTATAAAACTTGTATTTTCTCTCCCACCTGTCCTTATACTAAAACATGCCTTTCATTTGTCTTTTCACTCCCCATTTGCTAAAATTAGAGTTTTATTTTTCATACTAAAAGAAACTCATTTGTATTTTCTCTCTCTTTCATTTGTTCATATTTATTTAATGTTGCTCTGTGATAAGAACAATACTGATACCAATAAAAAGTAAGAGAGTAAAAATATTATATATATATGCTTTTTAATTTTCTCTTTCTTTAATTTTTGTTCATCATTAGAATTACAATATATATATATATATATATATATACATATTGTTAAGTTCAATTATTTCATAATTTTTATGCTTTCTTTTCTTATTTATTTTGATGCTTTTAATTAAATATTAGTAGTTTTTAAATTAATTTTGTAATTAGAAGTAATTTTAGTGGTTTAACATATTTCTACCATTATTTTTGTAATTTTTACTAATTAAATAATAATAATAATAATAATAATAATTAAATAAAGAGTGAGTATACATAAAATAAATAAATAAAAATTAAAAAATAAAATAATAAAAATAAAAATAAAATAATAAAATAATAAAATAGTAAAATAACAATAAAATAATAAATAATATAAAATAATAATAAAAATATTTGAAAAGCTGCAGCGTGCAAAACGGAGTGAGGCTTATTCAATTTAATTTAAATTCCATTCTTTCAGGCATGCGTTTTGGAATTCAATTTAATTTGAATTCCCTTTCACGCGGAGCATTGCGCTACAACAGGGTGGCGTACGTTTCGAATTGGCATTCGTTCATTCTTCCTGGGAGAGACTTCCTCTGAGATTGGAGGGACGCAGCTACGGAGGGAGAGAGGCTAAATTATTTGCATTGAGCTATTGATGAATTGTTTTGGTTTAATTTATTTTGTTTATGTTTTAATAATTATGAGTAGCTAAATATTTCGTCTGGCTGAGGGATGATTTTAATTTCATATTGTCTAAACTGTGAGATTAAGAATTGTGCTTGAAATTTGTATTTTGTTTTCATTTTAGTTTTTAATTTCTGATTGAATATGTTAATGATACATTAATATATGAATTGTTTGGCCATCAATTTACACATGGTGTTTCTGTTAGTTATTTAAATTTCTTAAATCCGTAATTGTTTAGGAAATTTGATATGAGTAACAAATTACGTAGAATGAGTCATACGTTATGCTTATTTTAGGTAATGAAACTAGAAACCAGTATATGTTAAAAATGGACGTTCCTTAATTTGTTATATTAGAAAGAGATTTAACAGTTAGCAAGATTTAGTTGTTAAGCCAAATTTATTATGAAACACAAAATGATATCAAATCAATGAGCAGTCAGTGATAATATGAAATTGAATATCCCTTAGCTAGAGTTTACTTAATTGATTTAAATTTTCCCTACAATTATTTCTGTTACGCGATCATATTTAGTCTTGCAATTTTATTTTCATTAGTTTATTTTAGTTTTATTTTGTATTTTAATTTGAATTAAATTTCTTTTTACAATCCCCCATTTACTTTTATTATTACTTTCCACTAAATTTTTGGTTAACTAAAAGAATATTAAAATCTCCAGTCTCTGTGGGATCGACCCTGCTCACACTACACACAAATCACGTAGTAGCAGTAGGAAACTTTACTTTTGTCGGTTTCGACACCCGACAAATTTTGGCGCCGTTGCCGGGGACTGGTTTAACTGATTTTTTTTTCTTCTTTTATGCCCAGGACTGAACGTGGAAAGGACAAAATTTTTGATCCAGAAATAGAAAAGACAGCTAGAAGATTGAGGAAAGCAAGAGAGTTAGAAAAACAATCTTCAAGGGCCTCTTCTTCTACTGAACAGACAGAGGATATACCGTCAATATCTGAGCTATTCTTTGAGAACGAAACAATAATTCCAAATATGGCAAGAGAAAGGACATTGAGAGAACTTGCCGCTCCTCCAGTGGATCAGTCACCTTTGTGCATTGCCACTCCAACCTTAGAAGCACCATTGGAGCTTAAATCTGGACTAATTCATCTGTTGCCCAAGTTTAGAGGACTTGCAAATGAAGATCCTTATAAACACTTGAAAGAGTTTCATGTGGTTTGCTCAAGTATGAAACCTCAAGGTGTGACAGAAGAACAGATCAAACTAAGAGCATTCCCATTTTCTTTAGGTGACGCAGCTAAGGAATGGCTCTATTATTTACCAGCAGGCTCCATCACCACGTGGGAAAATATGATGAAATTGTTTCTAGAGAGGTACTTCCCTGCTTCCCGGGTTATAAATGTTAGAAGGGAGATATGTGGGATCAAGCAAAAAGACTTTGAGACTCTCTATGACTTTTGGGAGAGATTCCAGAGACTATGTGCCAGCTGTCCACAGCATGACATTTCAGATCAAGCACTGATTCATTATTTTTACGAAGGCTTGCTACCTAATGAAAGGAGCACGATTGACGCTGCTAGTGGAGGGTCAATAGTGAATAAGACTCCAAATGAAGCTAAGGAGTTGATTTCTATCATGGCAGCGACCTCTCAGCAATTTGGAAGCAGGCAAGAATATCCAAGGAGAGTGAATGAGGTGAATACATCATCTCTTGAATCAAAACTTAATCAACTCACTGACTTGGTACAACGCCTAGCTGTGAATCAGATGCCACCAGCTCGAGTTTGTGGGGTATGTGCTAGTGCAGGACACCCTACTGATATGTGTCCCACACTCCAGGAAGACACACGGGGCCAAGTGAATGCCATTGGTGAATTGCAACCACAGAGGAGGTATGATCCATTCTCAAATACTTATAACCCAGGATGGAGGGATCACCCTAATTTCAGCTATGGAATGAGGCCACAGAATTTCCAAAACTATCAGCCTAGGCCTTCAGCTATAGCACCATCCTATCAGCAGCCTTCTTCCTCGAAACCTAATTCATCTCTGGAAGACATTGTGAAATCCTTAGCCTTGAGCACACAACAATTTCAGAATGAGACTCGCTCAAGCATTCAGAACTTAGAGAACCAAATGAGCCAATTAGCCATATCAGTAAGTAGGCTGGAATCTCAAGGTAAGCTTCCCTCTCAACCCGAGGTGAATCCGAGGCAAAATGTTAGTGCCATTACTTTGAGGAGTGGAAAGGAATTAGAAGAGCTAACTAGGAAAGTGAGTGGTGAGCATGATTTGAATAATGAGATTAAACCAAAGGCTGAGGTTATTATGCAAAAGTCAACTGAGAACATTTATAAAGATGAGAAGACAATCTTGCACAATGGCATGGTGATTAGACCTCCATTTCCACAAAGATTTGCCAAATCAAAGAAGGAAAGTGAAGAAAAAGAGGTACTAGAGATGTTCAGAAAGGTAGAGATTAATATTCCTCTTCTAGATGCGATTAAGCAAGTATCAAGGTATGCCAGGATTCTAAAAGAACTTTGCACTAATAAAAAGAAATTGACTGGAAATGAAAGAATTAATATGGGAGAAAATATCTCAGCCGTAATCCAAAAGAAGCTGCCTCCTAAATGTAAAGATCAAGGCATGTTCGCCATTCCTTGCCAAATTGGGAATGTCAATATCCAAAAGGCTATGTGTGACCTAGGGGCATCCATCAATGTCATGCCATTCTCTATTTATTCCACTCTTAATGCTGGGAAGCTCAAAGAGACAGGTGTGGTAATTCAATTAGCTGATAGGTCTGTGATTTATCCTAAAGGAGTGTTGGAAGATGTTTTGGTGCAAGTTGACAACTTAATCTTTCCTGCTGACTTCTATGTGATAGACATGGAGGATGACAAATCCACAAAACAGTCATATATCTTGTTAGGAAGACCATTTTTGAGTACTTCTAGGACAAAAATAGATGTTTATGAAGGTACTTTCAGCATGGAGTTTGATGGGAAAATTGTGAAATTCAATGCTAAGAGGTATCCGAGTGAAGTTTCCCCAATATATAGAGTTGATATTTTTGATCCTATAGTGCAAGAGACACCTGAATTACACCAGCAAGCCAAGTCCAGTACTGTGTTGGGTAAAAACATAAGCCAATGCTGTTTAAAGAAGCCTAAGGAAAACTCTTACAATGCCATAGAGCTAGAAGAAGTGTTTCATGGGCCAGAAGCTTTGAAACCCAAACTCGATAGCCAATGGACAAGTAAAGTACAAGTGGCACCCAAAAAAATTGGTGCAAGGATGTTGAAGAAGTCAGAATTGACGAATAAGATGGTCCTAAAGCCACCAGATTAAGGATGCACTATATTTGTTACTTAAGGCGTGCCCATGCCTTAAGCAATATCCTTTAGTAGCACTTAGTTCTTTTTATTATTATTATTATTATTTATCATTTTTATTATTTTTTACTATTTTCTCAGTTTTATTTCATTCAAAATTTACTTGTTTTTTGTGTTTTCATTTTTCAGAAAAATAAAGCGTGCCCACACCTTAATAGGGTACCTTCATCTCCTTCCTTGAGTTTGCTTTATTAGCTTTATGAATTCATTGGGCAAGATTCCACTTCACATCATAGCCTCTGCCTAGTGCATCTAGTTCAGGGAAGTTTTTTCTTTCCATTGCTCTTATCTATTTATTCTTATTGCTTATATTGACTGCTTGCATTGAGGACAATGCTGTGTTTAGGTGTGGGGGAGGAATATCCTGAATCTTGAAAAATTGAGAAAATTTTTAAATTTTTTTTTCTTTTTGATTGCTAATAATATCTTTAATTTAGTATAATTTTGATTTTTTTTGTTTCAATTATGGAATAAATTTTGGGAAATAAAACATAAAATTTGAATTTTTTTGATTTTTGGAAGAATTTAGTTCTAGTTTAAGTTAGTTTCTGATTTCAGGTTCAAATTTTCCTCCACTTACTCATGTTTAGGCTGTTGAAGCACAGTTCTTGAATTTTTTTTTTAAGCAAAATTCATGCTTTCGAGTTACAAGATTGAACTTGAACATTTGAATTATGTTTCCTCCTTACAGTAAGACCATGTTTCTACCAAGTATACTTGTTTGAGTTGAGAATTAAGAAGAACAAAATTTTGCATGCTAACCTTAATTGAATTGCCTGACATTTTAGGATTTTTTTTAAGTTTATTAAGATGTCAAAGACAAAGTGAATTACATCACTTTTATAGATTCAAGATCTTGTAATTGATTAGAAAGCTTGCTATTTCACCTTCCTTTTTCCTTTTACAAAAAAAAAATAAACAAGAAAAAAAATAATAATAATTTTCCTGCTCCTCTAGTTCAAAAAGAATTATGAGCAGTGCTAGTGGCCGCTTAGAGTTGTGAATTATTGAGTAACCGGGTGTAAGTATCATCAATATTTACATTCGCGTCAAAAGATTTTTGACACTCTAAGTAAGAGTTAAAAGTGCTCTGAAATGAGAAATGCTGTAGCTGAGTTGAGTAACCGGGATTGTGTACCAAAAAGTATACTCTTTCGCGTTAAAAGGCTTTGTCAACAGTGGAAAAGAGAAAGAAGAAAAGTTAAATGGAAATGTGAAATAATAGGTTTTCTTTGAAATTGCTAGATTCTTTTTGGACCTTATGATTATTTGGAATTTGCTTTGTGTTGATATCTTGATAAACTTTGCAAATATCCTTAATGTTAAGCTTAACTATTTGACATGCCAATATGCTTGTAAGACACTTTCTCTTCTCTCTCAAGTATTACTTGTTTGATTTCAAGGCTTGCTGTATTGTGGATAAAAAATTAAATGTTCCTTGTTCTATTTGATGATTTGAAAGTATGCTTTGTAAAAAAAAATTAGCTGCTCGAATTTTTCTTGAAAAGAATTTTATGCTTGATACATGCTTGAGGACAAGCATGAGCTAAGTGTGGGGGAATTTGTTAAGTTCAATTATTTCATAATTTTTATGCTTTCTTTTCTTATTTATTTTGATGCTTTTAATTAAATATTAGTAGTTTTTAAATTAATTTTGTAATTAGAAGTAATTTTAGTGGTTTAACATATTTCTACCATTATTTTTGTAATTTTTACTAATTAAATAATAATAATAATAATAATAATAATTAAATAAAGAGTGAGTATACATAAAATAAATAAATAAAAATTAAAAAATAAAATAATAAAAATAAAAATAAAATAATAAAATAATAAAATAGTAAAATAACAATAAAATAATAAATAATATAAAATAATAATAAAAATATTTGAAAAGCTGCAGCGTGCAAAACGGAGTGAGGCTTATTCAATTTAATTTAAATTCCATTCTTTCAGGCATGCTTTTGGAATTCAATTTAATTTGAATTCCCTTTCACTGAGCATTGCGCTACAACAGGGTGGCGTACGTTTCGAATTGGCATTTCGTTCATTCTTCCTGGGAGAGACTTCCTCTGAGATTGGTGGGACGCACTACGAGGGAGAGAGGCTAAATTATTTGCATTGAGCTATTGATGAATTGTTTTGGTTTAATTTATTTTGTTTATGTTTTAATAATTATGAGTAGCTAAATATTTCGTCTGGCTGAGGGATGATTTTAATTTCATATTGTCTAAACTGTGAGATTAAGAATTGTGCTTGAAATTTGTATTTTGTTTTCATTTTAGTTTTTAATTTCTGATTGAATATGTTAATGATACATTAATATATGAATTGTTTGGCCATCAATTTACACATGGTGTTTCTGTTAGTTATTTAAATTTCTTAAATCCGTAATTGTTTAGGAAATTTGATATGAGTAACAAATTACGTAGAATGAGTCATACGTTATGCTTATTTTAGGTAATGAAACTAGAAACCAGTATATGTTAAAAATGGACGTTCCTTAATTTGTTATATTAGAAAGAGATTTAACAGTTAGCAAGATTTAGTTGTTAAGCCAAATTTATTATGAAACACAAAATGATATCAAATCAATGAGCAGTCAGTGATAATATGAAATTGAATATCCCTTAACTAGAGTTTACTTAATTGATTTAAATTTTTCCTACAATTATTTATGTTACGCGATCATATTTAGTCTTGCAATTTTATTTTCATTAGTTTATTTTAGTTTTATTTTGTATTTTAATTTGAATTAAATTTCTTTTTACAATCCCCCATTTATTTTTATTATTACTTTCCACTAAATTTTTGGTTAACTAAAAGAATATTAAAATCTCCAGTCTCTGTGGGATCGACCCTGCTCACACTACACACAAATCACGTAATAGCAATAGAAAACTTTACTTTTATCGGTTTCGACACCCGACACATATGTTGTATCGTGTCTTGTGATTTTAAAAATTTGGTGTGACTTTGTGTCTATGTTCGTATCATGTCCTGTATTCGCGTCAGTGTTTGTATTTCATAAATCATAATCAAATTTCAAGCAACACTCCATGTTTCAAATTTGAGGAAACCTCATTTATATGCATTGAATTAATAGACAACAAAGGCTAATCAATTAGCTGATATAGAGGACCTATTCATGGGTTGGGCCATCTAATTATCACTCAATGTTATGAGCCAAGTAATGGCTTTAATGTCGAGTCCTTTTTTTTTCCCCTCTCTTTGCATCAAATCTTTGAACATGCAAAAGGATGGCTCGATCGATTATTTATTCATCAACCCATAAAACTTGAATTTCAAGATAATGGGTTAGAGAACATGAAAAGGAGGAAATTGGCAAGAGGAAGAACATCGTTTGTAATTTTATATAGTTGAATCTTTAATCTTAGATAATACAGAACTTATGGGAATATAGATTAGGGAGTCAAATATATTGTAAAATTTTTAATTAAAAAATGAAAGTATAGTTAGAAGCTAGCAAAGATTAAAGGGAACAAGTCTTATTTTCTCAAAATTTAATTATAAAATATGATGACTCAGGTGATATTTCTATATAATACTTATGATTAACCTGAACTTCTTGAGTTCACACTTCATATGTTGGGTCAATGCTTGGAAGCAATTGTTCAACGTTATAGTAATATATATAATTTTAATTATCACATTTGATTTATGATTTAAAATAAGATGGATGTCGACATATACGTGGAACTTTAACAATAAAACTAATATTGAAAGACGACTCATTGGCTGGTTCGCCTTTTTGATTATTTTAATTTTGAATAAATAGGAATATATTACAAGTAGTTCATGTTTGTAATAATAATTTGAATCTCGATCATTACAACCCGCATGTAATATTTTTTTGATCTCGTACTGTAAAAAGGGTACCTATAAATATAATTATGAAACATAATAATTCATGTCACATTTTATAATTAACTGACTCTTTATATTAATTAGATTGATGTGTTTCGGCAATTATTTTATAAAGAGAAATTATTTACATTTTTAAAACTATCCGGCAAGAATCCCCGACAGAACCAGGAAAGCGGAGTAGGTTATGGTTTAACAATGATTTTCTTATTGTTATGGAGGCAGACACAAGACAGTAAGTTTTCCTTATCCATTAGCAAACAAAATGCACATATTTCAAGTAATCCAACTTTTACTTCGTGGTTGTTTTTTTACTTTTTGTGGCAGGGAACCAAATATGTGAAGGCCATAGTCTTGAATCCAAAATGTCTACAAGAGACTAAGTTGAGGGCTGAAGCTTTATCACAAATGAGTTGCCTTAGACTGCTAATTATTAGTAATGTGAATTTTTCTGGAGTGCTCAATACACTTTCTAATGACTTACAATATGTTGCATGGCATAGATTTCCTTTCACATGTTTGCCATCAAGTTTCGAGTCTCGTAAACTTTTGACTTGATCATGCCTCATAGCACAATCACACAACTATGGGAAGGATTTAAGGTACCACTAAAATACTTTCACCTATTCTTCTCCTTGTATAAATGAAAAGAAAGGTAACTACCATGACAACAAAATAAAAGAATGATTATTAATCATTTTCATCTTATTCACCTTTTCGAGAATATTACAATAGAAAAATTTTTAATACAATTTTTATATTTTTATTATTAGGTTCTCTAATAAAAAATTAAGTCATGTATGATTTATATCAATTATTTAAAAATGGGACTAGATCGGATTATCTGACTAGTTCAATTAATAATCATTCAAGTATCTGGTTCTTCATGCTAGAGAATTATTTTGTCAATCAAATCAATTTGGATTGGTCAAAACTAGGAACTAGACCAAAATTTGATGAATTGGGCAGGTCAGATGAAATATTTTTTCTAATGTTTGATAAAATTTGAAGATAAATGTTTGAATTTGGTTTGCAAAACAATTGAGTAAAATTCAACATAAAATAAACTTAAAAAAGCTCAAAAGCCCAAAACAATCTAATGTCATTTGTTGACTATATGATTTTAATTTATGTTATTTTTATGAATATAATTAGTTTGCCTAAATTAATTAATTTTTTAAAAGTCATGAGTAAAAATATAATTTTTTGTAATATAAGATATATTATTAATATTAAAAATATTTAATTATTATTATTTTATATATTTATTATGTTATCCAATTCGACCGATTGAACTAATTGAACAAATTAGTCCATGGGTTGATAGAATTTTTGATTTGATGACCTATCTGATTTATAAAATATTTGTTTATGTAACTCATTTTTCACATGATTGATTCTTTAAAAAAAATATTTCCACACATTTTATGTTGATTGGAGAAATACAAAATTATATATAAGTCTAATCCTATTATAACACATAACTACCATTCTGATTGACTGAATTTCGTTGTTTAATTCAAAATGTTAAATTGTTTGAAATGGTAGCTAATGTATCTGGAATCCGACACTCTTACTCATTCATAGACATTCCCCAACTTGACAAGCATCAACCTTCGTGGCTCTAAAAATTTTTTGAAGATGCCAGATCTTAAAGGATGTACCGGATTAGTACAGCTTGATCCATCTATTGCACTTCTTCCAAAGCTCAAATTCTTAAGTTTGAGAAACTCCAATAATCTCATCAGTGTTCCAAACAACTTATTTGGTCTAAGTTCACTTGAAATTCTGAATCTTGCTGGCTGCTCAAAACTTGTAGAATGTTTAGACTTTGACAGTTGGAAGATCTCAATAGAAGTGAAAGTACTTAGCAATGAAGATGTTCCATTACTGGAGGTATTCTCATATTATATTTTAATTTCTTTCCCAGAAAAGATAAAGAATGATCATTTGTTATCTGGTTGCGTTCGTTGCCTGATTGACTGTAATTGATTTGTCTGTCATGACCGTTTGTAACAATAAGCTATTGAGGAATGATATATATATATATATATATATATGTGGCTCTTGAGGAATGATATATATATATATATATATGGCTTGTGGCTCTCTTTTTCTCATTTCTCTGCTTCTTACCCTTTGAGTCTTTCTGTGTTCTCATGATTTTTTTTGCTTCTATGTCTTCCTTTCTAGTTTATCACTAGTTGTCTTTTTGTATTTATTTCACCAACAGAACCAAATCATATATGTTCTAAACTTATAACAAATTTACCAGCGAACCATATAAAAACCATTCTCCTTGATGTTGACGCAAGGTATATCTGTGTGGCATTATTACCAGGAATTGGGAATACCATCATTATTTATTGGTTGACAGAATCAACGGAGAACATGCCGATTCATTGTACATAATAGGAAGACCAATTTGCCTTCCAGTTTACTGTGATAAGACTTGTGTCAATGATAAACTATGATTTGGTTGTGTCAACACGGTATATGTCACACTATATAGTTTAGGGGATATTTGCCACACTTTATGTTTTTCTACATGAGGATCCATTTTAGGTACAAAAGCAGAAAGATTCAAATAAAGTTATGAGAAAGTGTGCCAATCTGTCTTGTTGGGTTGTACAGAATAAGTAACGTTCTCTTATTTGCTCACATATTTTAAAATTGAATTTGCTTATCGATTTGTTGTGTTTTTTCCTGGTCATGTTCCAATTGGCAAATTGTACATTCTTACAGAACTAAGGGTTGCTCCTTTTATCCTCCAAGCCAATGTAAACAATATTTCCATTCTTTCCTTTTTAATCGCTATACAAGAACAACATTTTCATGAGACTCTGCAGCAGGAAAATCTAAATATAACCTCAACTCAGGACTCTCATTATAACGACTTGACAAGTAGATGGAATTATATTCTCAAAGTTTATGAGGTGGATATGTTATATGAGGTTAGGTTATATAAGCTATTATTGAACCTCTGTTTGTCTCTCTTCTTTTTCATACATAAACGTGAATGCTACAATCAAAAGCATGATTGCCAATATGTTTCTCAACTACTATGGTAAAACTTTTCATTCCCATTAATTATATTTATATCCAACCAAATGGATTTTAATTTTCCTTCTCCTTCACAGAATCTCCCCAACCTGAGAACCATAGATCTATGTAGCTCTAGAATTAGAAATCTCAGGACTGAATCCTGGTCATGTGATATAGCAATATACTTAAAACATTAAATTTGTCTAGTAAACCCAGCCCATGTATATAGTCAGACACAATATCAAAGTTCTAGTAACATGAGATGTAATAATTTATTTATGAGTCTTAGATTCAATCTTCTTGTGTCACCATATAAATTACAAAAAGAATATTTAGAAGTAAATATATCAGAGTTGCCAACTCGAAATTTTCTAACCAGAAATGCATAAAAGGGGAAGGATTAAATTTTTTTTTTGAAGAGTATATATAAATAATTTACTAACAGAAATCCATTGTGGTTTCTTTTTTGTTATAAAATAATGCTACTTTTGACAGCTCGCAGAAAGATCTACATCAGATTAGAAAAACCAACCAAATAAAATATGGTCAATAACAATTAATCACTTTTGAAAAATCGCGAATTATTGCTATCTTGATCTGGCATGAGTATGGTACAAGTATGATTATTTTTTATTTACATTAATTATTGTTGACATTAGCAACAAAACTATGCAAAATCATCCATAACGTGTTACTCAGTTTCAGAGGTTGCAACAGCATCACTTCTTCACTTCTCTCCATTTTGAACAAACTGTTTCGCCAGTATTTTTCATGACCTGGATCCCATCTCTCTGGTTGATCTGTACTGAACACGTAAGACATATTCTCTTAACTTCTACTGTTAAATGATTTGTTATTGACCAAAACTTTCAAGTTTCAATATATGATTGTCTTAGGTAATAATGATTATCTGTTTTTCATTTTGCCTTCTTCAGGATAGAATCACTAGTTATTGATAACATAGTTAAGAAGGCAATGAGCAAATTGGATCATAAAGTTGTAGATGTCGCTGCAGATTACCTAATTGGGATACAATCTCGTGTAGAAAAATTAGAAAAGCTTCTAGATTTAGGCTCAAATGTAGTCCGATTTGTAGGGATATGTGGGATGGTTGGAATAGGAAAGTCAACAATTGCTGCAGTTCTGTACAAGAAGATCTCTTATCAATTTGATGCTTGTTGTTTCCTTTCTGACGTAAGTACAGTTTGTTCTATGCCTTATGGTCTATCCAATCTGCGAGAGCAACTTCTTCGTGAAACTTTACAGCAAGATTATCAAAAGGTTTGTGACGCTCACAAGGTATCAATACGTGCCAGCCTAGGCTTTCGCAAGGTTCTCATAGTTCTTGATGATGTTGATGAATTGACACAATTAGAAGCTTTGGCTAGAAATCGTGATTGGTTTGGTGCATTTAGTAAAATCATCATAACAACAAGAGAAGAACAGATCCTTAAAGTGCATGGAGTGCATGAAATTTACAAGGTTGAGCTATTGAACAAGAATGAAGCTCTGCGACTTTTTTGCAGAAATACTTTCGGACGTGATTATCCTAAAAAAGATTATGAGGAGCTAACCTCTAGTGCACTAGAGAATGCTAATGGCCTTCCATTAGCAATTAAATCATTGGGTTCATCTTTGTTTAACCGAAGTGTTTCTGAGTGGAGAATTGCCCTGGCTAAACAGAAGATAACTCTGGATGATTCAATATTTAAGGTGCTTAAAAGAAGTTTTGATCGATTGCGCAAGATGGAAAAGCAAATATTTTTAGACATTGCATGTTTTTTTGTAGGGAAGAAAATTAATTATGTGAAGGAAGTTCTAAGTGATTGTGGATTACAGATTGAGTATGAAATTGGAGTTCTTGTTGATAAATCACTGATAACTATATCGAATGAGAGAATACAAATGCATTATATGATGCAAGCATTGGGCCAAGAAATTGTTCGTCAAGAATCTCCTACAGATCCAGGAAGACGGAGCAGATTGTGGTTAAATGAAGATTTTCGTTATGTTATAGAGACAAACACAGTAAGTTTTTCTTATATTTTATCAAACTAAAGCCCACAAATTTTAAGTAATTCAATTTAATTTTTACATTATTATGGTGTATTTGTTTGTAGGGAACCCAATATGTCAAAGCCATAGTCTTGAATCTAGAAGATGTACAAGCGACTCCATCAAATCCAGAAGATGTACAAGAGACTCCATTAAATCCAGAAGATGTACAAGAGACTCCATCAAATCCAGAAGATGTACAAGAGACTCCATTAAATCCAGAAGATGTACAAGAGACTCGATTAAGGGTTGAAGCTTTATCACAAATGAACCGACTTAGATTACTAATTCTTGATAAGGTGAAATTTTCAGGAGTACTTAATGGTCTTTCTAAGCATTTACGGTACATTTCGTGGCATAAATATCCTTTCACTTGTTTACCATCAAGCTTTGAGCCTCACAATCTTGTAGAATTGATCATGCGTGATAGCAGCATCACACAATTATGGGAAGGATTAAAGGTATATCATTAAAATGCTTTGATGTACATATTCTTCTTCTTTATATAAAATAAAAATTAAAGAAAGGTGAATGATTGTTGATGTCTTTCCCATCTTATTCACTTTCTGGATTATTGCTCATTCACAGACACTCCCCAACTTGAGAAGCCTGAACCTTGGTGGCTCCAGAAAACTAATGCAAACTCCAGACTTTAGAGGGCTTCTTAGTCTTGAGAAGTTAGACCTTGAAGGAAGTGCTGTATTATCACAGCTTGATCCGTCTATTTTATTGCTTCAAAAGCTCAAATTTTTGAATTTAAGAAACTGCAAAAGACTTGTGAGTATCCCAAACAGTTTGTTTGGTCTAAGCTCTCTTGAAATTATAAATCTGGCTGGATGCTCCAAGCTTGCGGAATGTTTGGATCATGAGTCTTGGAAGAGTTCAATAGAAGTGAAACTGCTTGGCAATCAATACTATCCATTTTTAGCAACATTGATTGCTTGTTTTTCATTTCTTTACCAGTAGTCATCATGAATAACAAGTGGGTTTTTGGTTTTCTTTTTTGCCTTATCTACACTACTTACTTATGTCCCAAGGTAACCACTTAGTGTCTAAGATTGGAGGTCTATCTTGTATCAACTCAAGGAATGACATGCTCTGTAATTGAATATTAATAAAACTCTGTTTCTTGTACCTCTCCTCTTTACTCTCTCTCATTCTATTTCCATTTTGGTGCTTTACATTTAAATTTTTTAAATTTTATGCTTTTTTCTGTAATAAGAAAAAGAAAATAAATAATAACACTTAAATTCGTAATTAAATTAATGTTACTATTTTATTTTTATTTATCACATGCAACCATTAATTTAATTACGAGTTAATGTGTTATTATTATTTTTTTCCGCAGAAAATTTCTTCTTGAGAGGCTGAACACCTCTATTTCTGTTTTTGTTTCTACCAAATCACTTGACAATGACTTGTTAGGTGTTCCTGATCATATACAAGACATTCAAGTTTTTAAGTACTCCAAAACCTACTTGTAATAAGTCCACAGAATTTTACAAATTCACCAGCATAACCTACCATAGAGTCTGACAATACCTGGTTATTGTGAAGCATAACCTGTTTAATCTTTACTGATGACTTTTTTTTTTTTTTCCAGAAAAACTCTAGTATATTTTTTGAAGCATAAAAATAAAGTTTTCCTTATTTCAAGACACTTTCTCAAAAGTAAATCGGCAAAAAAACTAAGCGTTGAGAATTAGAATTAATAATGGTACAAAGTATGGTGAAGGATAGTTTGACAAGTTCTATGAACATGAAGACATTATAAATTCTTTAATTTTTTAAAAAATTATAATTAACCTCCTATTCAATTAGTTTCATTACAATAAGGCCGTCCCTTCCCTATTATTTGAATTTAAAATTTTCAAATATATAAAATTATTCTCAACACCTTTCCTCAAATTTTATTTAAAATATATTTTTTTGGCCAAATATAAAAATATTTTAAAATAAACATATTTTAAAAGCTACCTCAAACCACCTTTAATATCCTTTCCTTATTCTTTATCTTTCCCAATCAAGCTTTTCAAATTTTACAACTACCAGCCAAGATAATTGTTTTTCTCAAATATTATCGATTTAATTATGAAATATGATGATTCAAGTGATATTTCTAAATTTTCTTTATAATACTATAATTAATTTTGTATCATTTCAATTTAACCCCATGTCCTAAAAGATACCTTATAATTATTAACTTGAACTTCTTGAGTTCACACTTGATATATTGGATTTGTCGGGTCAATGTTACGGTAATATCAATATCATTTTCATTATTACATTTGATTCATGACTTAAAATAAGATTGATATCGACGTACGTGCTGGACTTTTGCCAATAAATATAATTTTGAAAGACGACTTAGTGGGTCGTTTGCTCTTTCGATTATTTTATAATGCCAGGCCAACGCATTATTTGTCTAAACGTCCATTACAACCAGCAGCAATAATTTGATTCTCCTTTATTTATTAATTTATTAAAAAATATAATTTTCATATATTTTATTTAATTAAAAAGTTTTATAATAAAAGTATACAAAATTATATATAAATTTCATTTAATAAAAAATTAAAATTTTTTTATTGAAAAATGAGATGTGCCGTTCTCGTTGATACAAAGTTAGGGGTTTAAATCATCTAAAGTTAAAAAATAATAAATTATTTTAAAGTTAAAACAATAAAAAAAATTTAATTTTTAATTTATTTAAAGTAGATTTTTATTAATATAAATTTTTTATTTTTATCTCTTTTTAATTTAAAAAAATTTATTATTTCTTAACTTTATAAGATCTAAAAAAAAAAAAAAAAGATACATGCATTTAAAATTTTTTTGGTAATATTATGATAAAAGAAACCTATAATTGAATATGTGAATTTATTTTGAATGAAAAATGAGATGTGCCGTGGTCGTTGATACAATGTTAAGGGATTCGAATAATTTAAAATTAAGAAATAATAAATTATTTTAAAATTAAAATAAGATAAAAAAATATTTAGTCTCTAATTTATTTAAAATACATTTTTATTAGTATAAATTCTTTATTTTTTATTTTCCTTTAACTTTAAAAATATTTATTATTTTTTAATTTTAAAAGTTCTAAAATGAAAAAAAAAATTCGTGCATTTAAATTTTTTTTGGTAATATTATGATAAAAGAAACCTATAATAAATATGTGAATTTATTTTGAAATTAATATGATATTTATAGAATAGTATAATTAATATTTTGTTGACTATTGACTGCTAGTCTACTACATTGAAATTAACTAAATACTCAGACTTGTTTTAAAATTTACCTCTTTTTTCTCTTACTTATTTATTATTAATAAAAATATTATTTTGTCACAAAAATGAGATTTTTATTTTTTTCTATTTTTATTAAATCAATAAACGTAATCAAATTGATATTAAGTTTGTAAGTAAATTATAATTCTTTTGTTTTAGAAAAGACAAAATTATACTTTTCTCTTTTTTTTTATGAAAACTTTATTCTTTTAAAAATAAAAAATTAAAATTTTATTTATTTTAACTAAAATATTTTTAAAAATTATTATTTATTTATTTTAAGTTAAATATAAAAATTAATTCATTAAAAATTAAAAATGGCTTTTTATATTGACTAAATACATGTTTAATAATATAAATAATAAACATAAAAATATTTTAATTAGAACCAATAATATTTACGTTTTTGTTATTTGTCAAGAAAGTAGAGGGTATTTTAAAATAAAAAATATGTAATAAAATTAATTTCATTAATTAAAATAGAACTTTATATAATTTTTTAAAAAATATTATAAATTCTAAACTTCAAAAATAATTAATATGACTTCTCAAAAAAGACACGCTAACAGACACACCTCTTTATTTAAAAATAATAATAATTAAACTTATTACATTATTTTATAACTTTCCAACGAACGAAGACTTTGATTTACAAGGTGCAGCATCTTTCTTCGAAGAGCTTTAAGGAGCCATGGCTATGATTGATCATTCATTCCTTTGCCGTGCCCTTGAGATCTCAGTCTGTTGTACTATAGTAATAGTATCAATATACAGAGTATAGACGAAGCCCTTGTGTTCAGCAAGTTTGCTTCCTTCATTGTTGAAATGAATCGCAGTAACTCTCGAAGCAGCTCATCATCTCGGAGGACCTGGAAATACGAAGTGTTTTTAAGTTTCAGAGGTGAGGACACCCGCAACACTTTCACCGGTCATCTTTTTTCTGCTCTTCGAAGAAAAGGTGTATTTACCTTCAAGGATGATCTAAGGCTCGAGAAAGGTGATTCCATTTCAAAGGAGCTAGAAGAAGCAATTGTGCAATCCAGGATTTGCATTGTGGTCTTCTCAAAAAACTACGCAAATTCTACATGGTGCTTGAAGGAACTGGCAAAGATCGCTGAGGGAATTGTTCAACAAGATTACAGTATTCTACCAATTTTCTACCAAGTAGATCCATCTCATGTTAAAAAACAGACTGGGGGTTATGAAGGACACTTTGTTGAACTTGAAAAAAGGTTCAGTCCCAATTTGGGGGAGGTTAAAAGATGGAAGACAGCTATGACAGAAGTGGCCAGTCTCGTTGGTTGGGACGTAAAGGATAGGTAAGTAATCTTCTGCTGTTCATATTCTGTTATGTATGATTATGAATTTTTATTGGTTAGTGATTTGTGATTTCCCTTTTCCTCTTTTTGTTTTCAGACCAGAGGCAGATGTTATTGATGAGATCGTTCAAGATGTAATAAACAAATTGGGTCATAAATTCTCAGCGTTTGCTGATGACCTCGTTGGGATGCCATCTCGTGCTGATGCACTAGAAATCCTTCTGGATTTAAAGTCTGAAGATGTGGTTCGTGTTGTAGGGATTTATGGGATGGGCGGAATAGGGAAGACAACTCTTGCTGCAGTTGTGTATGACAGGATCTCTCACGATTTTGGTGCTTGCTGTTTCCTTCAAGATGTAAGCAAAATTTACGAGGAACCTTCAGGTCTCCTCCGTCTTCAAAAGCAACTCATTCGTGAAACTGTTAATGAAAATCCAGAGATAGGGAGTGATCACGCAGGAACCAATATAATAAGCTCTAGGTTTAGACACCTTAAACTTCTTATTGTTATTGATAATGTTGATCATGCAGACCAATTACAGAAACTGGTTGGAAATCCTGCGTGGTTTGGTAAAGGAAGTAGAATCATCATAACAACTAGAGATAAGCATATCTTGACGGAGCATGGTGTGAAAGATGAAGAAACTTATGAGGCTAAAACATTGAGCGAAGATGAGGCCTTTCAACTTCTTTGTAGAAAAGCCTTCAAACGTGATGATGCCTTGATTGATTTTGAAGGGATGACCAATAGT
Source organism: Senna siamea (assembly GCA_031216115.1). Classification (NCBI taxonomy): domain Eukaryota; kingdom Viridiplantae; phylum Streptophyta; class Magnoliopsida; order Fabales; family Fabaceae; genus Senna; species Senna siamea. The sequence continues at coordinate 22,363,030 of CM062356.1, forward strand.
CTACTAAAATATGCTAAAGCCCTTCCATTAGCAATTAGAGTGTTGGGTTCCTTTTTGTTTGGCCGAGATAAAGCAAAGTGGAGCAGTGCCTTAGAAAGATTGAAAGAAAGTCCTAACGAAGAGGTTATGGGAGTACTTCAAACAAGTTATGATGGACTGGATCAAAATGATGACAAGGAAATATTTCTAGACATTGCTTGTTTCTTTAAGGGAAATGAAGAGAACTATGTCAAGGAAATTCTAGGCCATTGTGGATTTAATCCTGAGATTGGAATTGTGGTTCTGTGTGATAAATCACTCATAAACATTGTCAATGGAACAATGTGGATGCATGATATGCTGCAAGAACTGGGATGGAAAATTGCCCGGGGAAATTTTCCTAAAGATCCAGCAAGGTGGAGTAGGTTGTGGCTGTACAAGGATCTTCAAGTTATAAACACAGTGAGTCATTTCTTAATGAGGTTTTGTTTTGTTTTTCCTTTTTTAAAATTTCATTAGAATAGTATAGGAGCCCATATAATTCATGGATCCAATACTTCATGATGTTTTTGTTCTTAGGGAACGGAAAATGTTGAAGCCATTGTCTTGAACCTAGAAGATCATCATGAGACTCCATTGAAGGCTGAAGCTTTATCACAAATGAGCCGTCTTAGGCTGCTCATATTGCCTCATGTGAAATTTTCAGGAAACCTTAATAATCTTTCAAATGAGTTGCGATTTCTTTCATGGCATAAGTTTCCTTTCAGCTATTTGCCCTCAAGTTTTCAGCCGGCTAGACTTGTTGAATTGAGAATGCCTGAAAGCGAATTCAGGCAACTATGGGAAGACAATCAACACATCAAGGTACAATTGATTTTCTTTTTTCTTTTCCATGAATTATACTTTTTACGTGGATCAAATTGAGTTTCAATCCATAGCTCAAATGCATAGATATTATTGGTAATAGTAGCTAATTGTCTTTGATCCCACTCTGCTCCTTACAGAGTCTCCCTGGGTTGAAATTCATGAATCTCCGTGGCTCCAAGAATCTGATCAAGACGCCAAACTTCAGTGAAATGCGAAATCTTGAGAGAATAGATCTTGAAGGATGTAGTGGATTGTTGCAGGTTGATTCATCTATTGAAGCTCTTACAAAGCTTACATTTATTAATTTGAGAAACTGCGAAAATCTAATCAGTATCCCAAAATGCTTATTTCTTATGAGCTCTCTTGAAACTTTAAATCTCTCTGGCTGCTCAAGACTTGCAAGACGATTGAACTTCGAAGGACCTCGATAGAAGTGAAACCACTGATCAATCAACATCCTCATTCTTAGCAATAATCTTCATGTTAGCTTTCTTACAAGCATAGTGAGTGATGTTAGGGTCACTATTAGTGTTTTATAATTATCCTCAGGAAATAAAATGCCCCTGCAGTGCTGTTATGGCTTGGTATGTACTATGTAGCAGCAGACTTTCATTGTGTGTTTAAATTCAATAATCTCTTTATTCTCAACAAAAGATCTCCCGGTCATTTTGTGTACGATGTTGATGAATAAATTCAATGTTAATTGTTAGGTTCAATTACTTCATGATTTTATGCTTTCTTTTCTTGTTTATTTTGATGCTTTTAATTAAATATTAGTAGTTTTTAAATTAATTTTATAATTAGAAGTAATTTTAGTGATTTAACATATTTCTACCATTTTTTGTAATTTTTACTAATTAAATAATAATAATAATAATAATTAAATAAAGAGTGAGTATACATAAAATAAATAAATAAAAATTAAAAAATAATAAAAATAATAAAAATAATAATAGGAATAATAGAAATAATAAAATAATAAATAATATAAAATAATAATAAAAAATTTGAAAAGCTGCAGCGTGCAAAACGGAGTGGGGCTTATTCAATTTAATTTAAATTCCTTTCTTTCAGGCATGCGTTTTGTAATTCAATTTAATTTGAATTCTCTTTCATGCGGAGGATTGCGCTACAAAAGGGTGGTGTACGTTTTGAATTGGTTCGTTCATTCTTCCTGGGAGAGACTTCCTGTGAGATTGGATGGACGCAGCTACGGAGGGAGAGAGGCTGAATTATTTGCATTGAGCTATTGATGAATTATTTTGGTTTAATTATTTTGTTTATGTTTTAATAATTATGAGTAGCTAAATATTTTATCTGGCTGAGGGATGATTTTAATTTTCATATTATTTTGACTGTGAGATTAAGAATTGTGCTTAAAATTTGTGTTTTGTTTTCATTTTAGTTTCTAGTTTCTGATTAAATATGTTAATGATACATTAATATATGAATTTTCTGGCCATCAATTTATACATGGTGTTTCTGTTAGTTATTTAAATTCCATAAATCTGTAATTGTTTAGGAAATTTGATATGAGTAACAAATTACGTAGAATGAGTCATACGTTATGCTTATTTTAGGTAATGAAACTAGAAACCAGTATATGTTAAAATTGGACGTTCCATTTTAATTTATTCTATATTTGGTATATCTCTTTTGTGTCTTAATGCAGTTAATTAGGTGAGTTCAGGTACGTTATTTGAATCATCTGACTAATTAGTGCAAGTTAATGGACGTTTCTTAATTTGTTATATTAGAAAGAGATTTAACAGTTAGCAAGATTTAGTTGTTAAGCCAAATTTATTATGAAACACAAAATGATATCAAATCAATGAGCAGTCAGTGATAATATGAAATTGAATATCCCTTAGCTAGAGTTTACTTAATTGATTTAAATTTTCCTTACAATTATTTTCTTTGCATGGTCATATTTAATCTTGCAACTTTATTCCTGTTAGTTTATTTCAATTTTATTTTGTATTTTAATTTGAGTTTAATTCCTTTTTACAAACCCCTTATTTATTTTTGCAAGTACTGTTCACTAAATTTTTGGTTAACTAAAAGAATATTAAAATCTCCAGTCTCTGTGGGATCGACCCTGCTCACACTACACACAAATCACGTAGTAGTAGTAGGAAATTTTATTTTTGTTGGTTTCGACACCCGACAAATTTTGGCGCCGTTGCCGGGGACTGGTTCAACTAATTTTTTTTCTTCTTTTATGCCCAGGACTAAACGTGGAAAGGACAAACTTTTTGATCCAGAAATAGAAAAGACAGCTAGAAGATTGAGGAAAGCAAGAGAGTTAGAAAAACAATCTTCAAGGGCCTCTTCTTCTACTGAACAGACAGAGGATATACCGTCAATATCTGAGCTATTCGTTGAGAACGAAATAGTAATTCCAAATATGGCAAGAGAAAGGACATTGAGAGAACTTGCCGCTCCTCCAGTGGATCAGTCACCTTTGTGCATTGCCACTCCAACCTTAGAAGCACCATTAGAGCTTAAATCCGGACTAATTCATCTGTTGCCCAAGTTTAAAGGACTTGCAAATGAAGATCCTTATAAACACTTAAAGGAGTTTCATGTGGTTTGCTCAAGTATGAAACCTCAAGGTGTGACAGAAGAACAAATCAAACTAAGAGCATTCCCATTTTCTCTGGATGACGCAGCTAAGGAATGGCTCTATTATTTACCAGCAGGCACTATCACCACCTGGGAAAATATGATGAAATTGTTTCTGGAGAGGTACTTCCCCGCCTCCCGGGTTATAAATGTTAGAAGGGAGATATGTGGGATCAAGCAAAAAGACTTTGAGACTCTCTATGACTTTTGGGAGAGATTCCAGAGACTATGTGCCAGCTGTCCACAGCATGACATTTCAGATCAAACACTGATTCATTATTTTTATGAAGGCTTGCTACCTACCGAAAGGAGCATGATTGACGCTGCTAGTGGAGGTTCAATAGTAAATGAGACTCCAAATGAAGCTAAGGAGTTGATTTCTATCATGACAGTAACCTTTCAACAATTTGGAAGCAGGCAAGAATATCCAAGGAGGGTGAATGAGGTAAATGCATCATCTCTTGAATCGAAACTTAATCAACTCACAAACTTGGTTCAACGTCTAGCTGTGAATCAGATGTTACCAGCTCGAGTTTGTGGGGTATGTGCTAGTGTAGGACACCCTACTGATATGTGTCCCACACTCCAGGAAGACACACGGGGCCAAGTGAATGCCATTGGTGAATTGCAGCCACAGAGGAGGTATGATCCATTCTCAAATACTTACAATCCAGGATGGAGGGATCACCCCAATTTCAGCTATGGAACGAGGCCACAGAACTTCCAAAACTATCAGCCTAGGCCTTCGGCTATAGCACCATCCTATCAGCAGCCTTCTTCCTTGAAACCTAATTCGTCTCTGGAAGACATTGTGAAATCCTTAGCCTTGAGCACACAACAATTTCAGAATGAGACTCGCTCAAGCATTCAAAACTTGGAGAACCAAATGAGCCAATTAGCCACATCAGTAAGCAGGCTGAAATCTCAAGGTAAGCTTCCCTCTCAACCCGAGGTGAATCCGAGGTAAAATGTTAGTGCCATTACTTTGAGGAGTGGAAAGGAATTAGAAGAGCTAACTAGGAAAGTGAGTGGTGAGCATGATTTGAATAATGAGATTAAACCAGAGGCTGAGGTTACTATACAGAAGTCAACTGAGAACATTTATAAAGATGAGAAGACAATCTTGCACAATGGCATGGTGATTAGACCTCCATTTCCACAAAGATTTGCCAAATCAAAGAAGGAAAGTGAAGAAAAAGAGGTACTAGAGATGTTCAGAAAGGTAGAGATTAATATTCCTCTTCTAGATGCGATTAAGCAAGTACCAAGGTATGCCAGGCTTCTAAAAGAACTTTGCACTAATAAAAAGAAATTGACTGGAAATGAAAGAATTAATATGGGAGAAAATGTCTCAGCCATAATCCAAAAGAAGCTGCCTCCTAAATGTAAAGATCAAGGCATGTTCGCCATTCCTTGCCAAATTGGGAATGTCAATATCCAAAAGGCTATGTGTGACCTAGGGACATCCATCAATGCCATGCCATTCTCTATTTATTCCACTCTTAATGCTGGGAAGCTCAAAGAGACAGGTGTGGTGATTCAATTAGCTGATAGGTCTGTGATTTATCCTAAAGGAGTGTTGGAAGATGTTTTGGTGCAAGTTGACAACTTAATCTTTCCTGCTGACTTCTATGTGATAGATATGGAGAATGAAAATTCCACAAAACAGTCAGATCTCTTGTTAGGAAGACCATTTTTGAGTACTGCTAGGACAAAAATAGATGTTTATGAAGGTACTTTCAGCATGGAGTTTGATGGAAAAATTGTGAAATTCAATGCTAAGAGGTATCCAAGTGAAGTTTCCTCAATATATAGAGTTGATATTTTTGATCCTATAGTGCAAGAGACACCTGAATTACACCAAAGAAGCCAAACTGCATCTTGTGTTGGGCAAAAACATAAGCCAATGTTGTTTAAAGAAGCCTAAGGAAAACTCTTACAATGCCATAGAGCTAGAAGAAGTGTTTCATGGGCCAGAAGCTTTGAAACCCAAACTCGATAGCCAATGGACAAGTAAACTACAAGTGGCACCCAAAAAAATTGGTGCAAGGATGTTGATGAAGTCAGAATTGACGAATAAGATGGTCCTAAAGCCACCAGATTAAGGATGCACTATATTTGTTACTTAAGGCGTGCCCATGCCTTAAGCAATATCCTTTAGTAGCACTTAGTTCTTTTTTTTTTATTATTATTATTATTTATCATTTTTATTATTTTTTACTATTTTCTTAGTTTTATTTCATTCAAAATTTACTTGTTTTTTGTGTTTTCATTTTTCAGAAAAATAAAGCGTGCCCACGCCTTAATAGGGTACCTTCATCTCCTTCCTTGAGTTTGCTTTATTAGCTTTATGAATTCATTGGGCAAGATTCCACTTCACATCATAGCCTCTGCCTAGTGCATCCAATTCAGGGGAGTTTTCCTTTTCATTGCTCTTATTTATTTTGTATTGACTGCTTTCATTGAGGACAATGCTATGTTTAGGTGTGGGGGAGGAATATTCTGAATCTTGAAAATTTGAGAAAATTTTTAATTTTTCTTTTTTCTTTTTGATTGCTAATAATATCTTTAATTTAGTATAATTTTGATTTTTTTTGCTTCAATTATGGAATAAATTTTGGGAAATAAAAAAAAATTTGAATTTTTTGATTTTTGGTAGAATTCGTTTTGCTTTAGTTAGTTTCTAATTTTAGGTTCAAATTTTCCTCCACTTACTCATGTTTAGGCTGTTGAAGCACAGTTCTTGAATTTTTTATTTTTTTTAAGCAAAATTCATGCTTTCGAGTTACAAGATTGAACTTGAACATTTGAATTCTATTTCCTCACACAGCAAGACCATGTTTCTACCAAGTATACTTGTTTGAGTTGAGAATTAAGAAGAAAAAAATTTTGCATGCTGACCTTAATTGAATTACCTGGCATTTTAGGATTTTGTTTAAGTTTATTAAGATATCGAAGACAAAGTGAATTACATCACTTTTATAGGTCCAAGATCTTGTAATTGACTAGAAAGCTTGTTATTTCACCTTTCTTTTTCCTTTTACAAACATAAATTAAAAATAATAAGAATAATAATAATTTTCCTGCTCCTCTAGTTCAAAAAGAATTATGAGCAGTGCTAGTAGCCGCTTAGAGTTGTGAATTATTGAGTAACCGGGTGTAGGTATCACCAATATTTACATTCGCGTCAAAAGATTTTGACACTCTAAGTAAGAGTTGAAAGTGCTCTGAAATAAGAAATGATGTAACAGAGTTGAGTAACCGGGATTGTGTACCAAAAAGTATACTCTTTCGCGTCAAAAGGCTTTGTTACCAATATTCCTTGATAAAGAAAAGAAAGAAAAGGTTAAAGGGAGTTGGAAATATGGAATAATAAGTTTTCTTTGAAATTGCTAGATTCTTTTAAACCTTATAATTATTTGGAATGTGCTTTGTGTTGATATCTTGGTAAAATTTGCAAACATCTTTAGTGCCAGGCTTAACTATTTGATATGCTAATATACTTGTAAGATATTTTCTCTCTCGAGTATTGCTTGTTCGATTTCAAGGCTTGTCGTACCGTGAAAAGTAAAATTAAATGTTCCTTGTTCTATTTCTTGATTTGGAAAGTATGTTTTGTGAAATTTAGCTGTTTGAATTTTGCTTAAAAATTACTTTATGCTTGATACATGCTTGAGGACAAGCATGAGCTAAGTGTGAGAGAATTTGTTAGGTTCAATTACTTCATGATTTTATGCTTTCTTTTCTTGTTTATTTTGATGCTTTTAATTAAATATTAGTAGTTTTTAAATTAATTTTGTAATTAGAAGTAATTTTAGTGGTTTAACATATTTCTACCATTTTTTGTAATTTTTACTAATTAAATAATAATAATAATAATAATAATTAAATAAAGAGTGAGTATACATAAAATAAATAAATAAAAATTAAAAAATAATAAAAATAATAAAAATAATAATAGGAATAATAGAAATAATAAAATAATAATAAAATAATAAATAATATAAAATAATAATAAAAAATTTGAAAAGCTGCAGCGTGCAAAACGGAGTGGGGCTTATTCAATTTAATTTAAATTCCTTTCTTTCAGGCATGCGTTTTGGAATTCAATTTAATTTGAATTCCCTTTCATGCGGAGGATTGCGCTACAAAAGGGTGGCGTACGTTTCGAATTGGTTCGTTCATTCTTCCTGGGAGAGACTTCCTGTGAGATTGGATGGACGCAGCTACGGAGGGAGAGAGGCTGAATTATTTGCATTGAGCTATTGATGAATTGTTTTGGTTTAATTATTTTGTTTATGTTTTAATAATTATGAGTAGCTAAATATTTTATCTGACTGAGGGATAATTTTAATTTTCATATTATTTTGACTGTGAGATTAAGACTTGTGCTTAAAATTTGTATTTTGTTTTCATTTTAGTTTCTAGTTTCTGATTAAATATGTTAATGATACATTAATATATGAATTGTCTGGTCATCAATTTATACATGGTGTTTCTGTTAGTTATTTAAATTCCATAAATCCGTAATTGTTTAGGGAATTTGATATGAGTAACAAATTACGTAGAATGAGTCATACGTTATGCTTATTTTAGGTAATGAAACTAGAAACCAGTATATGTTAAAATTGGACGTTCCGTTTTAATATATTCTGTATTTGGTATATCTCTTTTGTGTCTTAATGCAGTTAATTAGGTGAGTTCAGGTACGTTATTTGAATCATCTGACTAATTAGTGCAAGTTAATGGACGTTTCTTAATTTGTTATATTAGAAAGAGATTTAACAGTTAGCAAGATTTAGTTGTTAAACCAAATTTATTATGAAACACAAAATGATATCAAATCAATGAGCAGTCAGTGATAATATGAAATTGAATATCCCTTAGCTAGAGTTTACTTAATTGATTTAAATTTTTCTTATAATTATTTTCTTTGCGTGGTCATATTTAATCTTGCAACTTTATTCCTGTTAGTTTATTTTAATTTTATTTTGTATTTTAATTTGAGTTTAATTCCTTTTTACAAACCCCTTATTTATTTTTGTAAGTACTGTTCACTAAATTTTTGGTTAACTAAAAGAATATTAAAATCTCCAGTCTCTGTGGGATCAACCCTGCTCACACTACACACAAATCACGTAGTAGCAGTAGAAAATTTTATTTTTGTTGGTTTCGACACCCGACATTAATGTTGATAACAGAGGAACTTAAAAATGATAAATGAATCAAAGAAAATAATAAGAAATAGATTTCTCTGATTGGTTAATGTATTCTATTGACGGATATTAAAATTATTTTCGTTCAATTTTGTTTGGCTAGTGATTGCCAAAGCCAAAGTTCTCATTAATAACTGCTAAACGTCTACGTTAAATGCAATTACAAACATACAGAGCTGTAATGGTTATCCATATTCAGTTGAACATCTCATACAAAGCAAATTTATAATTAAATTAAACTTTTAATTTTTCCCTTCTTTCTCTGCCTCTCCCTTTCTTCCACAATTAAAATAAAAACCAAAACTTTAACCTCAATTTCTTTAATTTTTGGATTATTTAATTCAATGCAAAGGGACGTTAGCAAGTGTTCCTGAGGGTCCACAGGAGTGCCCCAAGTAAGTGGTTGGTGGAAGAATAATTTACAGAGAGAACATCATTTTGTTTTTTGGTTATAAAATATCGTTACTTGTTGACAGCTAGCAGAAAGCTGTAAAAATGTATGTAAACTGTAAAATTTATAAAGACCAACCAAATAAGAACATTTTCAATGAATTACTTTTATAAAATCGCTAATAAATATTAATGAACAGTATTTTAAAAATCAGATTGAGATAGATGGAAAAATCAACTATGATACCGGTTCGAAAAAATTGGAGTAAAAAAAAAATAATCAAAATTTATAAAAATAAACTGGAGTAGACAAATTAATAAAAATTTATAAAAATAAGTAAAAATTGATCTATCAATGATTTAAACTAATCTGAAAAAAAAATGAAGAAGAAAAGGAAGGGGGAGAAGATGGCGTGTAAAAAAGAAGAGAAAAGATAGGAAGAGAAAAAAATGAAAGACGGAGAAAGAGAAAAAATAGAAAAAGAAAAAGAGAGAGAAAATTTTAAAAGGACTCGAGAGAGTATTAGAACAAAAAAAATGAAAGAATGACGTGGAGATGAAAGAGAAAGAGAAATGGTAAATTTAAAACATTGGGAAGACAAAATTTAAAAAAATAAATGCAGATGACGTGTAAGTTGAAAACATGAGTTACTAATAAATTTAAGATTAATAACCTTTCGAGTGACACAAAAGAAGACTCGTGTGATAGACAATTGAGTTGGAGACTTGAGCAGAAAAGAGGAAAATTTAAAGTTTAAGGAATTGAAAAAAAGAAAAAGATTAACGAAAGATAAAAGGCGATTAAAAAATTAATATATTAATATAAAATAAGGAAATAAGGAAATAAAATAAATAATGTTTAATTATATACTTAAATTTGTTTTACATGTAATAATTATTTGTAATAGTTATTAACTTATTGTTCTAAATTTTTAATTTTAGTATTCTTTATGGTTTAATATGTTAAATTTATTTTACTATATAATAAATTTATATAATATTTTTAATACTATGTATTACGTGATATTAAAAATTAATAGTACATTATAATATATAAAATTAAAAAAAAATATATTTAAATATTATTAGTTCATCTATAATTTGATTAGAGCTAAACTAATGAATGATGAAGTAATATTTCGATTGATTCAATGATTATTTAATTTTTAAAATATTGTTGCCGAGTACTTGGTGGGACATCGACGGAACTTTCTCTAAGCAAACCGTCCTTCCTCCCATCCAAAGCAGTATGTAACAAACATAATGTTAAAAACGTTATATTATAACATTATTCAATTAAAAATAAAATAGCACTACATTATACTAATTGAGAGATTCCTAAAAGGTTACATGAATAAAACAAATTGATAGAACATATTAATTGTACCCTCCTTTTTAATTTAATTACGTGATGAGATATACTATGATTTGGTTTTCTGTTAAATTATGATTTTGGTTTTCAGTATTCTGATATGTAATATATACTCAATATATAAAACTCCTGCCAGAATTAGTTTTTTGTTTTTGCCGGAAGACTTGTGGAGAGTCGTTATCCTTAATTTGATTATTATTTTATTTATAATTAATGCACACATTTTTTTTTCATTTCTCTGACATAAGCCCATAGGCCCTAAGCAATTAAAATTCGGAATAAACTTAAAAATACTTATTTTTGTTTTAAGTTCTTTCCTCAAAATAAAATATATAAAAAGAGAATAATTTTTTTATTTTATATTTTTTTAAAATTTGGAGACCAAACAAATATGTTTAACTCGTTACCACATCCTCTCTTCAAACTTCCAATCAAATCCAAAAATTTCAGTCATCTTGCTCTGCTATTTTCCCACTCGCCCTTCAAATTAACATTTGCAAAGTAAGACCAAATGGATGGCAAGACTCAGCGAATATGGAAATATGATGTGTTTGTAAGTTTCAGGGGTGAGGACACTGGTAACAACTTCACTCACCATCTCTTGGCTGCTCTAAACACACAAGGTATAAAAACCTACATGGATGAGGATGACCAGAAAGAGACAGGGAAGGCCATTTCACCAGAGATCCTTGAAGCAATTGAACAATCACGGATCTCTCTTGTTATCTTCTCAAGAAACTTCGCTGCTTCAACAGTTTGCTTGGAGGAACTAGCAAAGATTGTCCAGTGCCATGATTTATGGGAACAAACTGTTTTTCCAGTTTTCTATGATGTTGACCGAGTTGAGGTAAGACATCAGACAGGGGTTTACCAGCAAGCCTTTGTTGAACATGGAGAAAGATTCAAAGACAGTTTAGAAAAGGTGGAAACGTGGAGGAAAAGCATGACAAAAATGGCCAATCTGTCTGGTTGGGATGTGCGGAGTGATCAGTAAGTAATTTTTTGTTTCTGTTTTTTGTTTTGGCTGTTTGAGACAATTCAAGTTTGAAACCTATTGTAAGCTTGTGTTCTTAGTACTGCTTAAATATATGTTTTATTTATTTATGTTCTGTTTTCAACGTTGATGGCCTTGGTCTGGCGTTTTTCTTTGTCCTTTCTTCAGGCTAGAGACAGTTATTCATGAGATAATTAAAAGCACAATACGCATATTGACTCCTAAATGCGTAAACGTTGATGATGACGACGACGATGATGGCCTGGTTGGTGTACAATCTCGTGTGAAAAAACTAGAAAAGCTTCTGGATTTAGACTGTGCTGATGTTCAAGTTGTAGGGATTTGTGGTATGGTAGGAATAGGGAAGACCACTCTTGCTTCAATTGTGTATAACAGGATCCTTCACCTTTTTGAAGCTCGCTGTTTCCTTGCCGATATAAGTATACTTTCTGCCCGTAATGGTATAGTCCATCTACAAAAACAACTTGTTTCTACAATTAGGGATCGACAAGATCTGCATATAGGAGATGCTTACATGGGAAGAAGCATTATAAGACATATACTAAGCCGTCATAGAACTCTCTTAGTTCTTGATGATGTTGATACATTAGAACAAGTAGAAAATTTGGCAGGAAAATTTGATTGGTTTGGTCCGGGAAGTAAAATCATCATAACAAATAGAGATGAACAATTCCTTCGATTCCTTGGAGTGAATGAAATTTACAGGGTTCAACCATTAAATAAAGATGAAGGCTTTCGACTATTTTGTAGATATGCTTTCAAAAGTGATCATGCCATGAAAGACTTTGAGCAGCTAACATTCAGTGCAGTAGAATTTGCTGGAGGGATTCCAGCAGTAATTAAAATATTGGCCTCCTTGTTACATGATCGAAGTGCCTGTGAATGGACAGATGTATTGGACAAGATGCAAAAAAGTGCTCAGGGGGACATAATGGATGTAGTTAGAATTAGTTTTGATTCACTGCATGACTCGGAAAAGACAATATTTTTAGACATTGCATGTTTTTTTATAGGGGAAGAGATTGATTATGTTATGAAAGTTTTTCCAGAATTTCATCCTATAATTGGAATTTTGGTTCTCCGTGAAAAATCACTCTTGACTATATCAAATCAACGAATACAAATGGATTCTATCTTACAAGCAATGGGGCAGGAAATTGTTCGACAGGAATGTGTAATAGAGCCAGGAAGACGAAGTAGGTTGTGGCTTTACAGCGATTTTCGTCATGTGATGGAGACAAACACCGTAAGTTCTTTGACTTGTATTTTTTATCTTTCATTGGAAGGATAAAAGTTCATCAAAGCTAACCTTTCATATTTACTTTATAATGCATTTATTCCCAGCCACTGAATCTGTTGAAGCCATAGTCTTGAATCTGCAAAATCCAGAAGAGACTCCATTGAGCGCCGAAGCTTTTTCAAAAATGACTAACCTTAGATTGCTTATACTTCATAATGTGAATTTTTCAGGAAGCCTGAGATATCTTTCTAACGAGTTACAGTATCTTTCGTGGCACAAATTTCCTTTCACTAGTTTACCATCAAGTTTTGAGCCAGAAAGACTTCATGAATTGATCATGATTGATAGCAAGATCAGGCAACTATGGGAAGGCACTAAGGTATCTCTAATATTATTTTATCTTCTTTTTTTTTCATATATAAATAGAAACTAATCAAAGGTAAACTATGCAAAAAAAAAAAAAAAAACGAGCATAATTTCCTATGTATGATTGGCATCCAATAAAATGAATTTCAATTTAAAATGCTCAATTGTTGACAATGAAAGTTATCTTATTTGTCTATGCTTCCACACTCCTTCATAGATGCTCCGCAACTTGAGAAGCCTGAATCTCTCATACTCGAGAGATCTAATCAAGATGCCAGATTTTAGAGGCCTCCTAAATCTTGAGACACTAGACCTTGAAGGATGTGTTACACTATTGGAGCTTGATTCATCTATTGCATTGCTTCGAAATCTCAAATTCTTGAATTTGAGAAATTGCATGAGTCTCCTCAGCGCCCCAAACAAATTATTTGATCTATGTGATCTTGAAATTCTAAATCTTGCCGGCTGCTCAAAATTTGCAGAATGTTTAAACCTGGATCCTTTTCCATTATTGGAGGTAAGTCATATTGTAATTTAATTTCTTTCTTAAAAAAAAAAAGAATAAATAAATTGATTTTTAGTTGCCTTACTTGTCTATCATAACTATTGTAGAAATGAGTAAAATTAAAATGCGTTAGCATGACTTAAACCTTGTAACTGACTCACTTAGTAAAAAAAGAATTAATTTGTTATTATACTTGTCTATCATAATCGTTGGTAAAAATAAATTGTATAGAGGCATTGAAAAATATTAGGGTAACTCTATTTGTGTCTCCTTCTGCCTCTCTCTTTATTCTTTCATCAACAGGATCAAATCCTCATGACAATGACTTGAACTTCAGAGAATTGTAAGGGTGCAAAGAAAGAGAAACCACATATAAGCATTTTCCCTTATGCTAATAATAGTGTGAACCTAAGCACGTGATTCTTTAAGATATTGATGCAAGGTATTTCTGTGTGGCATTGTTTCCAGGAAATGGGAAAACCAGTATTGGATTGTGGCATAAACAGAGAACATGCAGATTCATCTACTCAGAACATAGATGATGTTGCAACACAAAGTGAAAATTGTGCTATTCAAGTTCCGGGTCTTAAATCTAAGAGCAAAGCTAAGAATTTTGAAATGGGAGATGCACCTCAAGCAAGGGCTAAGGCATCTAAGGCAAAAACAAAAGTTCATTTGGGTAAGGTTAAGAGGAACAGGGCAAGCAATACAAAGTCTACTAGTTCCAATTCCATAGCTAAGTGTGTCGTTGATCTTGACAAGATTGATGGTGTCTCAAATAACTCTTACATGAAGGCTTTGGAAAAATTTCAAGATCCATATTGGAGGGAAATATTTCTCACCATGCCTTGTGATAGGAAGAAAGCATGGTTGGAGAGCCTTGTGTAATTGAGTGCTTGCAACAAACTAACAATGCTATTTGTCATGATTGAAAATGTAGTATCTCTTATTTGGTTCTTTAGTTACTTACGTTTATCCTAGATAATGTAGTTTAAAATATTAAGCTCTTTCATATTTTCTGCATTTTAGTTATTATATCCTAACTTTTTCACTACACCTATATGATCTTAAATGTATTGCAGCTTTACATTACTATGGATGCAAACAATAACTACTCAGGTAATGTTAGAAACACATATTGGATGGTCTTTAAACATCATTATCAAATACAATCAACTTTCATTTGAAATAGGCTACAAGGAAGATGAAAACGATGCTTGAGTAGTCCTGAGATGAATTACCAGTATAGTCGGTAAAATGATTTTAGTTCACATTTATATATTTTTCTGAAAAACCAACATCATGAACATGTACCTGAAGACTGAGTAGTGTGTGACAGTAGTGTTGTGGTTTTGAGAGGGAATCCTGGTGCTATGAGAGGAGAGGTTGCCGCAATGTCCACACTTTCACTGTCATTGTGTCCTGCTACTACCTTCATAGGATACCAACCTGAGCACACAATCAACATAACAGCATCAACCACATCATACATAATTCGCTCCGTTTTAGTAATTTTTATTTTATTCTAGAAGTCTTAAATTCAATTTTTTTGCTTTGTACATGTATTTAAAGAAAACTTTTGTGTCATCAAAAGTGATTTTTTTAAAACAAAATATAATACAATTTTATTCATTTTATTCCAAATATTTATGTATTTATTATTTATATGATACTGCAAGTATTAAATATGTATTGAACTAATATAAAAAGTCTTTTTTTTTTTCAAATTCACAATAAATGAACATTATAATTTCAACGCATAATAAATAATATTAAAAATAAAAATTTTAAAATACATCTTCTAATAAATTTAATTTTTGTCAAAATATCAATGTTCTTCTTCAAGCTATTTGGAAATATTTAATTTTAAGGAAATTGATGTATAACTTTAAATAAAAACTTAAACAACTTTTAAAAAATTAATTAAAAATTTTGTTAAATAATAATGAATTGTAGTAAAAAAAAAAACATACATATTAATGTAATCAAATATTCGTGGCAAAAGAAAAACCGTTATAACAAAACTTTTTATGTGACCCGTGATAATATTAAAAGAGAAATAAATTTAAAATTATTTTTTATTTGTAATTGTACATACCTTTGTCATTTTCTTTTAACATAAAAAGTCAAAATTTGTGTGGTCCCATTCAATATTACATGAAATAGAGATAATTTACTTTTTGTTCTCTTGAAGATAAATGATATTATGATTTAATCTTTAAAATATTATAATATATATTTTAATTTTTAAAAAATTATATTTATTAATTTCTAAGCTATTAATCATTAAAAAAAATAATAAGACTATTAAATATAAAATGATCATTAAAATATTAAAAAAATATATTTTTTAATCCTTAATATTCTATCAGTTCAAATTATAATACATCAATATTTAGTCCTAATTAAAAAACTTAATCATATATCAGTATTTAATTATATTTTTAAAATATGATTAGTAAAAATAAAAATTGTATATGAATACTTAACCATAAATCATTAAATAAATATTTGATATTTTTATATAATTTTTTTAAATTTATCTAGCACCTATTTGTAAACTATTAAAGTGAAATAATATCATAAATATGATAAAGAAACGTTAAAATACTTTTATTATCTTAATATTATAATTAAATATATACAACATTTCAATTATACAATCAATAAACAAACTAACACTCATATATAGTACTTTTATCATATATATAATATATATTTTATTTTTTCTTAACAACTTACATAAATTTAAATATATTTTTAGTACCTAACAATTTATTTATATTTGATAGTATCACATTCTAATTTGCTATTATTGATGTTAAATGTTTATATATATATAAAGTTGTATTCTATAATACATTTTTTTATAAAATTAATTAAGTTATTTTCTTTAATAAAAAAAAATTAAAAAAAAATTGTGTATATAATCTTCTCTTGTCTCTTTGTTTTTGTTACTTATTTTGATTAAATATATTATTATTTACTATTTAACATTTTAAATGTAAAAATATTTAATTTATCAAAATATCAACATTCATGTGTAAATAAAAAATAATAACAAATCATTAAAGAAATCATACATGTGAACAAAAATTTGCTCATAAAAAATATTATATAATATTTTTAAATTTAGAATCAAATAAAAAAAAGCTTAATATATAAGGTATTCTATAAACATAATATTTAGTTGAAATTGTAGGTGTTAGAAAGATATTTGAATTTATGTAAATTATAAGTACAAAATAGAGTATATGATGCATATATGAAAAAAATAATATATACAAATACTAATATGTTTATTAATTATGTAGTTGAAATATTATATATGTTTAAATAAAATTTTTAAAATAGTAAAAATATATTAATATTTCTTTTTATTATTTTTATAATATTCTTCACTTTAATAATTTAAAAATATGTTCTAAATAAATTAAAAAAATTGTATAAAATTATCAATTATTTATTTATTAATTTGTGTTTAAATAATAATATACAAATTTTATTTTATATAAGTTATACTTTAAAAATATAATTAAATTTTTGTATTAGTATTATAATTTCAACTATTGAAATTAAATATTAAAAAATATATATTTTAAATTTTTTAAAAAAATTTTTAATAATTAATTACGTCTGTTATTTTTTTTATTAATATGAATGACTTAACAATTGGTTGTCATCGAACGACGAAACCTTCTGAATTGGTCAACAGGTCATCTGATATGGCAATGATTTTGCCGATATAGATCGACATTTCCGCCATCTGAATTGTTTTTCAAATGGATTGCATTAGCACCTCATCATCTGCGCATATCTGGAAATATGATGTGTTTGTCAGTTTCAGGGGTTCAGACACTCGAAAGAATTTTGTTAGTCATCTTTTCGCTGCACTAAAAAGGAAAGGTATACGAACCTTCTCCGATCTTGACCAAAAAGGGGAGGACATTTTTCTGAAAGTGCTACAAGGAATTGAAGAATCCCGGATTTTCATCGTTGTCTTCTCAAAAGACTTTGCTGGGTCAACATGGTGCTTGCGGGAACTAGAAAAGATGGTGGAGTGCCATAAGTTAGCAGGACAAAGAATTTTTCCAGTATTCTATGATGTGGATCCGTCTGATGTAAGACATCAGAAGCGGTATTACCGTGATGCCTTTGATGAATATGAAAGAAGATTCAGATATGATTTTGACGGGGTGACAAGATGGAGGAAAAGCTTGGTACAAGTGGCCAATCTTTCAGGTTTGGATGTGAGGAATTATGAGTAAGTAAACTTTTTTCTTTTTTGCTTCTGCAGTTTGAAACAAATCAATTTTGACACCTAGTGCAGGTGTGAACTCAAACCCTAAGCGTGACTTGAGGTTTTTCTTTGTCTTTTCTACAGGTTAGAGACAAAGGTTATTGATGACTTGGTTAAAGAAGTCAAATTTGAAATGAGCAGGTCTAGTCATGAATTCTTAGGTATTGCTGATGACCTAGTAGGGATGGATTCTCGTGCAGTAGCACTAGGAGAACTTCTGGATTTAGGCTCAGATGACATAGTTCGAGTTGTAGGCATTTGTGGGATGGGTGGGATAGGGAAGACATGCCTTGCCAGAGTTGTGTACGACCATATCATTCACCAATTTGATGCTTCTTGTTTCCTTTCCAATGTAAGTGAGGTTTCTACAAGACATCATGGTCTATCTCATCTGCAGGAAAAACTTATTCGCCATACTCTCGAACTGGAAGATCTAAAGATAAGGGGTGGTCACGAGGGAACAATATTACTACGCACTAGGCTAAAACATCTTAGGATTCTCTTAGTTCTTGATGACGTTGATCATTCAGAACAATTAGAGAAATTGGCAGGAAGTGCTGACTGGTTTGGAGCAGGTAGTAGAATCATTATAACAACCAGAGATGAGCATATCCTTAAAAGGTTTGGACTTGGGAATGATCAAATTTACAAGATTGAGGTATTGAATGAGGATGAAGCTCTTCAACTTTTTTCAAGAAAGGCTTTCAAGTGTGATTATTCAATGAGAGATTATGAAGAGCTGACTTCTTGTATACTAAAATATGCTAAAGGCCTTCCATCTGCAATAAAATCGTTGGCTTCATCTTTGCTTGAGGAAGATATCTCCGACTGGAGAAGTACCTTAGCTAAATTACAAAAAACTCCTGACCACCGGATAACGAAGGTACTTAGAAAAAGCTTCCATGGATTGCCCAAACTGGAAAAGGAAATATTTTTAGATATTGCATGTTTTTTTGTGGGAGAGAAGATTAATTATGTAAAAGAAATTCTAAAGCTTCATAGATTTGATCCTGAGATTGAAATTAAAATTCTCATTGAAAAATCACTCATGACCATATCAGACCAGAAAATGTGCATGCATGATATGATGCAAGAAATGGGACGGGACATTGTTAGACAAGAATCCCCGGAAGAGCCTGGAAAGAGGAGTAGATTGTGGCTATGCGATGATTTTCGACATGTTATGGAGACGAACATGGTAAGTTATTGTCATTTTTTCAACTGATAAAAGTGTTTTAACTTTCAAGTAAACTAACTGTGCATTTACTTTGTAATGACATCTATTCTTAGGAAACTACAAATGTTAAAGCTATAGTCTTGAACCAGGAAGATTCGGAAGAGACTCCATTGAGGGCTGAAGCTTTCTCAAAATTGACCTGCCTTAAACTACTCATAATCCGAAACGTGAATTTTTCAGGAAGCCTCAAATATCTTCCTAAATCTTTAGTATACATTTCATGGCTTAAGTATCCTTTCACTTATTTGCCATCAAGTTTTGAGCTGCATAAGCTTGTGGAATTGATCATGCCCGACAGTAGCCTCACACAATTGTGGGAAGGCATAAAGGTGTTGTTAATGTTGTTTTATCTTCTTTTTTTTTTTTTAAATATATATAAAGCAAACTGGGATCAACTATACAAACAGAAAAACATGACTTTTTGAGTGTGATACTTTTCAGTCATTTCAAACGAATTTCAATTCTTAATTCTTATTGCTCTATCATTGGTAATGTTCTTTGTTCCCATTCTTGGCTCAAAACAGATGCTCCCCAACTTGAGAATTATAGACCTCCATGATTCAAGAAATCTAATCAAGACACCAGATTTCAGAGGGGTTCAGAATCTTGAGAGGCTAGATCTTGAAGGATGTACTACATTATTACATATTGATCCATCTATTGCAGTTCTTGCAAAGCTCAGATTCTTGAATTTGAGAAACTGCACCAATCTGGTCAGTATCCCAAACAATTTATTGGGTCTACATTCAGTTGAAATTCTAAATTTAGTTGGCTGCTCGAAGCTTGCCGAATGTTTAAACTTCAACCCTTTGAGGAGGTCATTAGAAGTGAAACTACTTAGCAATCAATATATTTTCAATCTGTACAACATTGCTGAATACTATTATAATTTGTTTTCTATTGACAGTATTTGATCTGTATAAGTCTATCTTGTAGACAAGACAAGTTATATCCACAAAATAACTCCAGTTTAGGAAGATATTCTCTGCTTCTCGGCTATCTCCTATATTTTAGTCTTTGTCGTCTCTTATTCCTTGATCTCTTATTTCTCTTTCTTCTTCTACTCTTCCTCTTAATCTCTTCCTATTTTTTTTCGTTAACAGAACCAAATCACTTTGGCTTTCATCTTTTGCGTCATTTTCCATTTTCTTAATGATGTCTTGCCGATATCGTTTTTTATTTTTGCCTTCTATATATAAGATGCTTTGCATGCTATGGTGGCCTAGCGAATGATATCGAGTATACTGAATTTTTGGAAGGTTAATTTTTTTCCTAGATTAGTAAGAATTCCAATTCTTGATGCTTCAAAGTTCAAACAAATACAAATACATGGTACAGAAACAGGGAGTGCATACCTCCTTTTTGTTTTTATTTTTTTAAAAAGATTTGATACAAAAAATGGTAGTGAGGACAATTTAATTCAATACTACCTGTTGAGAGTCTATTTAATTGAGTTCACTTAGTAAAGAAATACTTTATTTGTTATACTTGAATAACTATTAATTTTAACTATAAGTTTTTTTCGTCTATTAAACTCTTAAGACTTGGAAGAGTCATATGATTTATATTGGAAATGATTAACCACTGCTCTTTTATTTAAAGAAATCTATTCAACTAACCTAAATGATTAACCACTGCTCTTTTATTTAAAGAAGCCTATTCAACTAAACTTATTTTATAGGAAATGACTAACCACTGCTCTTTTATTTAAAGAAGTCTATTCAACTAAACTTATTTTATAGGAGATGATTAATCACTGCTCTTTTATTTAAAGAAGTCTATTCAACTAAACTTATTTTATAGGAAATGATTAACCACTGCTCTTTTATTTAAAGAAGTCTATACAGCTAACCTTATTTTATTTGAAATGATTAAGTGAGACTAGTTATTAAAAAAGAGATTATAGAAAGACTTATAGCTTGAATGGACAAACTAAAAATTTTGAAATGATTTATTTTTGAGCGAAGTTTTAGAAAAAAAAAATTATAAAATAGAAGTAGTTTATGTTGGATGAACCATTTGGTAACTTTATTAATATTTGAAGCAGTTTATATTTCATAATTTTTAACAAGTGTTTTTTTCATTTTCAAATTATTAAAACTAACGTTTGGCCAAAAAAAATTACGAAAATTAATGTATATTTAATAGAGTAGTTATGGAAAATTTTAAAAAAATTATGAGAATTAAATATTTTAAATAAAGATCATCTTAATGATAATGATAATTGGTTTCTTTGAAGTTTCAATTTTTTACTATTTTCCTGAATATTGCTCTTACAATTATTCAGAAACAACTTATTTTTATAAAAGAAAAAATTAGGCCAAACACTTTTTTCTTAAATAAATAGATTTTTTAAAAAAAGAAATAGTTTCTTCTTTAAAAAATAAAGTGTGACTAAACATTAATGTTTTAAAAATTAGACTGATCACTAAATTGAAGAAGACAATGATTCACCGTTTATTAGTCTAATTGTAATTAAACTTTAGTTTAAACAATATTAATAAATATATTATATAATAATATTATTATTACTATAAATAAGAGTTAAATTAATAATAAAATGATAAAATATACTTTATTTAAATTATTTATAAAAAAATATTTGTATTACATATAAAATAATTAGTATTTTAAAATATACTTTATATTTGACATATTTATAATAAAAATATATTTAATATTTAATAAAAGAATTAAACTCACATATTACTTGTTCCATACTCTATTCTCCACACTCCAAAAATTGTCATAATTTACCTCTCACTCTCTATTAGTTAGCCCATGGACAAAATGAATAATGTATTATTTAAGTTTGTTGCCGCCTGTTGTCTTTCCTATTTTTTTTAGACAATTTAAAAGTAAAACACATTTTTTTATATAAATAAAAAATATAAAAAATAGCACAAATAACAACAAACTTAAACAATATCTAATATATTTTAGCTCATGGAATCGTCCTTAAGTGGTTGAATAGTTCGGATGCAATAAATAAATCGAACTCACCAAACCCGTCCACGTCTCATCACTCCCTCTCTCTTTTATTTTTAAATTTCTTCTCTTATTACTTTACCTCACCTTCTTCTTCTCACCTTCTCATTTTCTCTGATCTTTCTTTTTCTCTTCTTATAATCGTCTTCTTCTTTCTCTTTTTCTTTTTCTTTCTCTTCCTTCTTAATATTTCATCTGTTTCTTGAAAAAAATTATTAAAACATAGAAATAAAGAAGAAAATATTTTAAACCAGCCAAATTACTCAGACATCGATTTTATTCGATTTTTTAAATTTTTTATCAATTTTTTTTGTGTCTGATTTTTTTACTAACTTAAACTCGTACTATGATTAATTTATTAATTTAATCAATTTAACCTTATCTAATTTTTTAAACAATGCTGATCCGGTTATTAATTTAAATTCTTTTTAACCAATTGAATTTTCTCGCTACAATTTTTTGACTGACTTTTTTGTTTTAGCCATGTAGTTCCTTTTCGATTTGTTCATACAATTATGATAGCAGTTCTTACCCGGTCATAAGTCGTCATAATTTTTTTGCTCACACCCCACCATGAGATTTGTCAAACAAGTAACATTTTAAAAATGATTAATAAATTGAAATAGAAATATAATATTTTTTTTGAAAAAAATAATATGATAATATTATATAAAATATATATATATAATAAAAATATATTATTTATTTATAGTATGATAATATGATGTAAAAAATAATATATATATAATAAAAATGTATTATTTATTTATTATTTATATTATAGTAACTTTAAATCTTTTTAATGGATAATTTTATAATATAAAATAAAATATATAATATAAAAATATAAAAAAATAATAAAAATAATTAAAAATTATAAGAGATGAATAAATTAAATAAATTTTAATTATTTAACTTATTATTTTAAAATTATAATAATAATTATTTTATATTATATTTAATTTAAA
Organism: Senna siamea; assembly: GCA_031216115.1. Lineage (NCBI taxonomy): Eukaryota > Viridiplantae > Streptophyta > Magnoliopsida > Fabales > Fabaceae > Senna > Senna siamea. The sequence goes on from CM062356.1 coordinate 22,386,098, forward strand.
AATTAAAAAAAAAATATGCACATATGCCAAAACCTCTCATTTTTATTATGTTAATGAAGTTAATAATTTAATCTATTTGGCTATGATAAATTTGATATTTAAGAGAAATCCGTTGAAATTTACTAAATTACTATCATCTCGAGCGTCACACTAAATACGCCAGTTTCTGACCAAACTCTCCGATCAAACATTTCAAATGGAGCGTGGGAGCAACCTTTGGCCTGCAAAGATCTGGAAATATGATGTGTTTCTGAGTTTCAAGAGTACGGACACAGGCAAAAAATTCACAGCTCATCTTCTCGCTGCTCTAAAAAGAAAAGGTATTTATACCTTCATTCCTGACAAGAAAAGCGAGACACCGATCCTACAAGCAATTTCAGAATCCCAGATTTCCATCGTTGTCCTCTCAAGAAACTATGCTGCCTCAATACGGTGCTTGGAGGAACTAGAAAAGATCATAGAGTACCATAAATCAGCGGGACTAACTGTTTGGCCAGTTTTCTATGATGTAGAACCATTTGACGTAAGACGTCAGAAGCAGTATTACTTTGAAGCCTTTGCTAAACATGAAGAAAGATTCAGAGACGAGCAAGAAAAGTTGCAGAGGTGGAGGATGGCCATGATGAGTGTGGCCAATCTCATGGGTTGGCAAGTGCAGGATAAGTAAGTAATTTAGTACTCTAATTACTTGTTTTTGTTAAATATATCTTAGGTGATGATCTCAAGTTTTTCTTGTCGTTTCTTCAGGTTAGAGGCAGAGGTTATTGATAGCATAGTTAAAAGTGCAATAAACGTACTGAGTCATAAATGTTTGAGTGTTGCTGATGATGTAGTTGGGATTGAAACTCGTGTGAATGCATTATGGAAGCTTCTAGATATAGACTCCAAAGCAGTTAAATTTGTTGGCATTTGTGGGATGCGAGGAACAGGGAAGACCACTCTTGCTTCAGTTGTGTACCACAGGATTTTTCACCTATTTGAAGCTTGCTGTTTCCTTGCTAATGTAAGTGAATTTTCTAAGACTGATGGTCTAATTGCTCTACAAGAACAACTTCTTCGTGCAACTCTTGAGTGGAAAGATCTAGATATATGCCATGTTTATGAGGGATCTGTTTGGATACATAAAACTCTCGAATATCGTAGGACTCTCTTAGTTCTTGATAATGTTGATGACTTGGAACAATTAGAAACTTTGGCTCAGTATCCTCATTGGTTTGGTGTAGGAAGTGTAATCATCATAACAACAAGAGATCAGAATATCCTTAAAAGGTTTGGAGTAGATAAGATATATAAGATTGAATTATTGAACGAGGATGAAGCTGTTGAGCTTTTTTGTAGAAGTGCTTTCAAATGTGACCATCCCAAGAAAGGTTATGAGGAGTTGTCCTATACTGTGTTGGAATATGCCAAGGGTCTTCCATTAGCAATAAAATCATTGGGTTCATACTTGCATGACCGAAGTGTCTCCGAATGGAAGAGTGCCTTGGCTAAACTGCAAATAATTCCTAAACATTCCGGAATCAAGATGAATGAGAATGACATTGAAATATTTTTAGATATTGCACGGTTTTTTGTTGGGGAGAACATTAATTATGAGAAGGAAATTTCAAGTCATCATCAGTTTTATCCTGGGTGTGAAAATAAAACTCTTGTTGACAAATCACTCATGACAATATCAGATCAGAGAAATCACATACATGATATGTTGCGAGAAATTTTTCAACCAGAATCTTCGGAAGAGCAGAGAAGGAGCAGAAAGCTGTGGCTATATGATGATTTTCGGGATATCATGGAAATAAACACAGTAAGTACTTCAATTCTTTAGGTTATCCAACATCACATTTTTTACTTTCTAATGGGCATTTATTCTTCTTAGGCAACTACAGATATTGAAGCCTTAGTCTTGAACCAGGACGATCATGAAGAGGCTCCATTGAGTGCCGAAGTTTTTTCAAAAATGATCAATCTTAGACTTATCATGATTCAAAATGTGAGAATTTCAGGAAATCTGGAATACCTGTCCAATGAGTTAGTATACATATCATGGTATAAATATTGTTTCACTAGTTTACCACAAGGTTTTGAGCCGCACGGACTTGTGGAATTGATCATGCCAGAAAGTAGCATTACACATTTATGGGAAGGCATCAAGGTATACAATAAATGTTGTTTTGATTACAAGTTTCTTTTCTTGTACATATAAATCGAAACGAAATGAAGTGAAGTATACAATACAAACAAAAGTATTTTTCATTTTTCATTCCGATAAAATGAATTCTAACTCTTAATTCAAAACTCTTGCTTGTTCATAGATGCTCCCAAAGTTGAGAAGCTTGAACCTACGTGGTTCTAAAAACCTCATTAAGACGCCAGATTTTAGAGGAGTCTTAAATCTTGAGATGCTGGAGCTTGAGGGATGTAGTGGATTATTGCAGCTTCATCCATCTATTACAATTCTTCCAAAACTCACATTCTTGAATTTGAAAAACTGCACAAGTCTTGTTAGTATCCCAAACAACTTATCTGGTATAACTTCTCTTAAAACTCTGAATTTGAATGGCTGCTCAATACAAGTGAAACTACTTAGCAATCAACACTTGCCATTATTCGTCAAAATGTTATGTTATCTTTTCATATCTTTCCTGAAAGGCACAAAGAATAATAAATTAGTTATTTGTTTCTTTATTTGCTTGATTTACAGCATTTTCTCAGTGTTTAAAGGTAATTAGAGGGTAACAATAATGTATTTATATGTTTGATAAAGGACTGATGTATCTTGTATCAGAATATTATTGTAACTGTCTGCTGCGTTTTCTTTCTTGTGCCTTCCTCTGCTTCGTTCTCTACTACCTTCCTTGTCGCCCTTTTCTTCTCTTCTTGTATACTTTCATGAAGAGAGAAAACCGTAGTAGATGGATTTCGACAAAGTCATAGCAAGCTTGAGTCAGTTAAAATTTTTTTTCTTTTTTTTAAGTATAACTTATATTTAGTCTTTATAGTACCGTGCTAATTTATCATTGATTTTTGACCAAAGAAAAAAGAAATAAAATGTAATGAAATAGAAAAGAATAGGGAGAGAGTGAAAAAATTAATAATAATAATAATAATAATAATAATAATAATAATAATAATAATAATAATAATAATAATAATAAAACTTTGACTCCTCCCATGGCGGCTGTAAAGGAGCCCTAAAAAATTGTATTAATCATGGAATTGTGCCACTCTGACCTTTAATCAATAGTTCAAAAAGAAATAGTTTATAAAGATATTAAATTTTTTATTTTTTACTTTATTTAGATTTATATTTATTTTTTATTATTATACATAAAATTTTAATATAATTTAATATTTAAAAAATTAAACTTTTCATAAGGTTATAAAAATGATTAATTTTTTTATTAAATATTTTTTTATTAGAGACAATTATATTTAAAATACTATTAGAGACTAAATATAAATATATCTTTCAACCAAAATTCAAGCATAAAGATGACCAATTAAATAGCATATAACAATTCACCAATCTTTTTATTTTTAAAAATGAATTTTTTTATAACTAATTTTTTGGTTCTTTCAATTTCGGACGATGACCATGAGTCATTATGAAACTTCCGTTGAGAGTATTTGACTATTTTCAAAGTATGATTGTCCTTTATTTCTATTAAATATTGTCGACATTAGCGTCGATGCCCTTCCCTAGCAAATGCGCTTTGAATGAGGATTGCAAAAGCACCTAAAAATGTTATCAATATTTGTTGATAAAAATATTGATATTTTGTATAAAATTTAAAGTTTAAGAAATTTTTATTAATTTTCAAAAATAAAAAATAAATTATACAATATCTTAAATTAATTTCTTCCTAATAGTTTAGCCTTTTTCAAATTGAAATATTTGATTAGCTGGCATGTTTATAATATTCATTTGATAATTAACGAGAGTTAGTTTGGATGTTGTGTAGTAAATTACTCGTATTTTAATCACACTTACCCTTTAATTTATTTTTTTAATAAAGAGACCTTTTATGTAAAATAAAATTATAATTTTATTTTAAGATAATAATAAATACAATTAAATTTATATTAAAATTCTATATCAAAATAATAACTTCAATAACAAAAAAAATTAAGAAGAATGTTTATTTAATATTATATCAAATCTCATATGTACCAAATATAATTTTTGAAATTAGAGAAATAATAAATATAATTTTATTAAACTTAAAAAAATTGGTATAATTTACTCTATTGTAATATAAAGATAAAAAAAAAATATGACATTAAATCAAATCAATATTTTTTTGTTGGATAATGGTGCCAAAGCCCAAGAACTACAACAAAAAACAACAAGAGACCTAAAAGAAATTATCTAAAGAGTAAAAAGTTCAAAAATATCAATAAACATAAATTAATAGAGATCTTGAAGGGATTGACTAATAACATGTAGGCTTCTAATGCAAGTCAATCAATCCGTACACTGTTTTTTGGTGAAAAAAACTTAGGTGAGAAGATGATGTTTTAGTCCAAGGCCAAGGCAAATTTCAGGTTCAAAAAATACTTATAAAGAATTTATAAGTAATTTACCAATAAAAAATTATTTAAATTTAAATTTAAGTCATACAATTATCATGAAACAGAAGGTGAGAAGGTGACCAAATGAGACAATCTTCATTGACTAATCTGTACTCTTATTAGCTTCATGTACGTATGTTGAAACTGCATCTCCAATAGTTCATTAGTTTAGATGAGAAGACTAACTGCATAAATCTCTTTTGATTTTTTTCCATATCAGTCTCTTTTTTCTTATTGTGGTCATACAATGAATAACCAAACCAGTGCTAATTATTAAAGGCTTCCACCTTCAAAACCAAATTCCCAACTGTCCAAGGACTGTGCTGTCTCTTGCATTCCATCAAATCTCAACCATCTGTGTGATCGTGTGGATCATTCGTTGCCATGTGCCTTTTTTTGTTTTTAAATTCAGCACTCAAAACGCACGTTACATTTAGAAGTCCAAAAAAACAAACATGAATGGCTTCTTCCTTATCTTTCACCTTAACCAATACTTACCAAAGGATCACCATATATCCCAACTATAAAATCCTTATTTTTATTTTGAAAATAAAATTGTTGGCATCTTATATTATTTGGATATATATATACACACACACACACATATAAGTATATTAAAATGAAAAAAAAAAAACTTCAATAAAATAAGAATCAAGATCCAAAACCATGAGAGGGATCAAATTGAAAGGATTGTAAGGACTTAATTGAAATTAATTTTTATTTAATGGGATAAGAAGGTAAATTTTGCCAAAGGACTTTAAAGGCCATCGGCCATTTTTCTCTCTCCCGAGCGTTGTTTTTCCCCCTCCTTCGAACCATCTCCCCCTTCCACTTTCTTTTTTTTCCTTCTTTCATATCCAATCCTTTTTTCTCCATTTCTTAGCACACCTCCTTGCTCCTTCACCCAACCACCGAAACACCACTCCACACTACCCATTCCGCCATGAATGCAGTTGCGAAAGCTTGAAAGGAGTGCAGCAAAACGTGTTTGGGTTTGTTTTCAATTTGACCGAAAATGGGGTTTGGATGGAGCTTTAGTTTGTGCAACATCTTTTGGTAAGTATTCACCTTCCCTTTTGGTTTTCGTTTGGGTCATGTTGGAAGCGGCTAAATGGGAACTTGTGGCTGGAAGTTTGAATCAATTTTGTCTCTTAAATGTTCATGAAATTTGGAGATTTTGGGTTACACACTAGTTATCAAATTAGGTTGGTACTGAAAATGTTTACTTCTTATGATAAAGATTTATGTATCCTAATATAAGGCTTGAGCTCAAATTTATAAATAGGTAATTTTAAGGTTTGGTTAGAGTTTAAAGATTATAATAAAAAGAAATCTCTTAAACATTAATTGAATGATTAAAAAAAATAGGTTACAAAACCACAAATAAGTGGGCTTGACAATTGGAAACTCTTTCCTTTGCAAATGATGATGGTGATGGGGATGATGATGATGATAACAATAATAATAATATAAAATTATTATTATTAATAATAATAGTAATATTAATACCAATTAGTTGGTGTTGACTAATTTGATTTTGAATTATAGTATTAAGAGTTCTAAATGTTAAAGGTTATGGAGTTCAAAAGCCTTGAGAACTTTAAATAAATAAATAAATAAAATATTGTTGAATACCGAGGCTCTTGTGAGAAAATAAGTTTGATTGAGTTGAGTGATTTATTGAATTTAGAAAGGAGGTTTCTATTTGGATATAAACTAAGATTGGGATTAATCTTAGTGTTACACTGAATTCTTGGCTATATAAACTCTTTTGGAAAGAACATATAATCTTTTTTTATTATTGTTTTTACCTATAAAGATGATTTGACAAGAACAAAATATTATTCAAAATAGTGTGTATCGAAGTGCAATGATTAAAATTTAATGTTTGGGGTATTTGTGATAATTCTAAATTTGGTTAGGGACAAATGAAACCAAACACATTTATTCCTATATATTGATTAGACTTCTTAATGATTTAAGAATATCAACATATACTTATTCTATGAGCTGAGTATATAATAAGTGAAATGTCAATCTCTTTAGGTTACTTAACATATATAATTCTTCTCATTGCCATGCTAAGTTCCTCTTGTCTACATCCTTGTTATCATCTAGCTAGCTATGAGAAACAATTAGACACCTTTGTGTCTCTTTTGATTATATATATGTACTAAGATTTCAAGTTATAACTTGAGTATATGATCCTGAGACTTAAACCAAGGGAGTTTGATCATGCTTGTAGAGTTTAATTTTATTTATTTATTTCTCTCCAATTGAATGTGAAAATCATGTTTGCAATGATATTTTGATGTGTAACGGAACAATATAATTTATTTGCAAGTGACAACACGGTATGATATTCTTAAGTGCAATAGCACGATATAAATTAATTACGTGTAATGGTATGATATGTTATTTTATGTGCGATAGCACAATATAATTTATTTGCGTGCGGTGGCAAGATATAATATTCTTAAATGCGGCAACACGATATAATTTAATTACATGCGAAAACATAATATGTTATTTTACGTGCGGTGGCGCAATATACTTTATTTACATGTAGTGGCACACTATGATATTCTTATGTGTGGTGGCACACTATGATATTCTTATGTGTAGTGGCACAATATAACTTATTTACGTGTGATGGTATGATATGATATTCTTATATGTAGTGACACAATATAATATTCTTATGTTTGACGACACGGTATGTTATTTTATGTGCGATGACACAATAAAATTTATTTATATGCAAGCAGCATGATATGATATTCTTAAGTGTAGCATCATGATATAGTTTAATTACCTGTGACAGAGCAGTAAGTTATTTTATATGCAACACCACAATATAATTTATTTATATGTAGCGGCACGATATGATATTGTTATTTGTAGTTGCACAATATAATTTAATTATGTGCGACAGCACAATATGTTATTTTTATGTGCTGTAGAACAATATAATTTATTTACATGTAGTGACACAATATGAAATATGATATTCTTATATGTGACGGCACAATATAATTTAAATACATATGATAGCACAATATGTTATTTTATGTGCATGGTACAATATGGTTTATTGACGTGCGGTCGCCCGATATACACAATATAATTTATTTATGTATAACGACATGGTAGGGTATTTTTATGTGTTGTGGCATGGTGGGATAAGATATCGTGTAGTGACATAGTGTGATAAGATTATGTTCAGAGGCACAATGTGGTAAGGTTACGTGTGACACAGCACATTGTGATAAGATTATGTAAGGTAGCAAGGTATGATAAGACTACTTGCAATAACAAGGTGTGATAAGACTACTTGCGATAGCAAAGTGATTCTTGGTATAAATAGGTTCTTTGATGTGATCCCTATCTCAATTTAATGGATTATCCTCTTTTGAATGCAAATGGCAAAAGTTCATTCAAAATTGTTATATGTACGAGGCTATGTGCATTTTATGTTTATTTATTTGGATTGATTATTAAATTCCTTTTGATTCTTTCTAGAATGTATGATTAATAATTTTAGGCCTATAACTTTACTTTCTTTTGGTTGCAAGAACCTCGGGCGTATGTTTGTTCCTCATTATAAGTGTTTTATTTTTTTTATATATTTACTAAGTCTCCATGACTTACCCCTTGTTTCTATATTTTTTTTATGGTGTGCTATATATAATTGTAGTCTTTGGTTTTTGGGTAAGTCTCATGTCATAAGCATTCTCAAACTCTATGATTACGTAGCCTAATAGGTGGCTAAAATGGTTTGATATTTGTCTAGGTAGCATCTTTGATTCATTTGTAAGCCTGTATTGACCATTTATTTATCTATTTATTTTGACTAATTTTATTGATGATATTAGATGTTATTATAAATTTAAAAAATGGCCAATGTATAAGGGATATTGTCGAAATTTCAATGAATATTCCTAAATAATATTTAGAATTTTGAAACTTGGAAAAAGTATTTTTCCAATAAAAATCCAAGAGTGAATTCAAAAAACGATCTATACATAATATTTTATTTTGTTGAAATTCTTAGGACTGTATTTATGTAGTTAGTGTCTTTTGGTAATTTGTATCGTATCTTCACCTTAGGTTTGTTAGATTTGTATTGTATCATTACCTTTCGCTTGTTAGACTTAGCCTAGTGTTAATTGGGTTTATGCGCCCGTTACAACCTAATAAATTGAGTCGTGACACCAACCCAAAACCTAGCCCAAGACACAAAATGTTCTTAAATTCAAACTCTTAAAGGAATATTGAAATCCAAATTTGACATAAAGAAATAAGATGGCATAAATCTGATTCAACAAAGACCTCACTCAAGTGTCAGACCATAATGAGCTCATACTAAATACATAATCATAACTCCAAAGTTCAATACCCAACCAAGCTAAACCCAGAAACTCACAAGCAAAATAGAGTTCCAAGCACACATTTTCATGAACAATTACCTCGAGAAACAGTGCATGCAGTAAAATAAAAACCCTAATCATTTACATTCAAAACTAGAAATGCAAATGTTGGGGACGATCATGGAATTCAATGCAAAATCGAGATATCAAGCTATGAGATCTTGGATTGAAGACAGGGATGAAACCAAGCTGTTGTCCATTTTTTTTTTTTTTTTGCCTTTTGAATGTAAAACGTGCTTTTTGAGTGTTGAATTTTTTTTTTTAAAAAAAGAAACATGGCAACAGATGATCCACAAGATCACAGATGGTTGGGATTTTATGGACTACAGGGTATAGCACAGTCTTTGGACAGTGGGAGATCTAGTTTCCTCGCATCTTGTTATAAGAGTTTTTTTTATTATATTTATTATTTAAAATTAAATTTTAAAAATATGTATTTTATTATACCATGTTTATTATAAATTTATTTGCATTTACTATTTATCAGCTAGACTAAAAAATTAATAAATCAGTCATAGTATTAATTTGGTTGAGAAAAAAAATTAAACATAAAAAAAATTGATCAAAAACTAAAAGAATCAGTAAGTGAGCGGTTTGACCTGTTTGAAATATTTCTTTCTTTGTTTTCATGTTTTAAAAACTTTTTTCAAGAGATAGATAAAATACTAGAAAGGAAGAAGAAAAAGAAAGAGAGAAGGAAAAACAAATATAGAAGAAAAGAATATAAAGAGAAGGAGAAGAAAATGATGAAAAAAAAAAGAAAGAAAGAGAAAGAAGGATACAGTTAGAAAAAGATGAAGAAAGAAAGTTGAGAAAAGATGATAATGTGAGAAAAAGAAAGAGAGGTAAAGTAATAAAGTAATAAGGGAAGAAATTTAAAACCAAGAGAAAGAGAGGGAGGCATGACCAATGAGACATCCTGATGCATAAGAGAGAGTGAGACTGGAGAGTTTCATCTTAACTTATTGCACCCAAACTATTCAACTACGAAGGCATGACCGCATAGGCTAGCTAATATCCAGTAGTGAGAGAGTGAGAGGTGAATTATAACAATTTTTTAGAGTGTGGAGGATAGAGTATGGAACAAGTTTTATGTTGGGATATGTGTATTTAATATTTTATTAAACATTAAATATATCTTTATTATAAATACGTTAAATATCAAATATATTTTAAAATATTAATTTATTTTACATGTAATAAAAATATTTTATATAAATAATTTAAATAAATTAAGTTTTATTATTTATTATTAATTTAACTCTTATTTATAGTAATAATAATATTATTATATAATATATAATTAATATATTTATTTATACCTATTGAATCACAATTAACTACTATGACCACTGTGTTGTCCCATTCAATAACCAGTGTCTTTTGAAGAACGGTATTAGTTTTGGGCACAAATTATGTAAGATCCTTACTATTATCGATCCGTTTTCTATTATTTTTGGTTGAATAATGGTGTCGCTGACCTTGCCTTTTGAAGTAGAGCAACATTTTCCAAAGGAGTATCAGGAGCCATAGCCAAGAACATCGTTCCACAGCCATAGCACTCTCTTTCTGCACACAAAGTTGAAAATCTTTACTGTGTTTAGTAAGTGAGCTTTTTCCATTGTTGAAATGAATAGCCATAACACTCAAAGCAGCTCATCATCTTTGCGGGCCTGGAAATATGACGTGTTTCTCAGTTTCAGAGGTGATGACACTTGCAACTATTTCGCTAATAATCTTTGTGCTACTCTTCAACGAGAAGGTTTAGTCATCTTCAACGATGACAAACGGCATAGGGAAGGGGATTCCATTTCGCCAAAGCTTCTAAATGCAATTGAGCAATCCAAGATTTCTATTGTTGTTTTCTCCAAAAACTATGCTGATTCAACTGAGTGCTTGGAGGAACTCGCAAAGATCTCTGAGGTAATCAATGAACCGGAATACACTGTTATACCAATTTTCTACGATGTAGATCCATCAGAGGTGCGGCAACAGAGTAAGGGTTTTGAAACAGCCTTTGCTGAACATGAGGAAAGGTTCAGATCCAATTTGGAAAAGGTTCAAAGATGGAGGCTAGCTTTGACTCAAGTGGCCAATTTCACTGGTTTTGATGTTCGTAACAAGTAAGTACTCTTCTCTTATTTGTGTCCATTTTGTTATAAATGAATATTTTTTTTGTTCTGTTCATTTTCCCCCTCTCATGATTTTGTACTTCCGCTTTTCTTAATTAGGCTATGGTTCGGTATTTTTCTTTTTCTTTTTTTCTTTTTTCAGATTACAGGCAGAAGTGATTGATGACATCATTAAAAATGCAATAAGAAAATTGACTCATAACTTCTTAGCTTTGACCGAGCATCTAGTTGGGATGCAATCTCGTGTACAAGCTCTAGAATACCTTCTGGATTCAGACTCTAATGATGATGATGTTCGATTTGTGGGGATTTGTGGGATGGTCGGAGCAGGGAAGACAACTCTTGCTGCAGCTGCCTATCACAAGATCGCTCATCGATTTGATTCTTGCTGTTTCCTTAGTAGTCTACGCGTCCACGGCGAGCGCGATGGTATTATCTATCTACAACAAAAGCTCCTTCGTAACATTCTGAATGAAAATATAAAAATACCGGACGATGACATTGGAACCAATTTAATAAGCACTAGGCTTAGCCACCTTAAGACTCTTATTGTTGTTGATGACGTTGATGATCCAGAACAATTGCAGAAATTGGTTGGAAAGTCTGGGTGGTTTGGGGCAGGGAGTAGAGTTATCATAACAACCAGGGATGAGCGTATCCTGAGAGACCATGGTGTAGATAAAATTTACAAGGTTCAACTATTGAGCGATGATGAATCTCTACAACTTTTTTGTTGGAAGGCCTTCAAATGTCATAATATTCCCCGTCCAGATTATCAAGAACTGACCCATGCTATATTAAAGCTGGCCAAAGGCCTTCCATTAGCAATTGTAGTATTAGGTTACTTTTTGTATGGCCGAAGTGTATCAGATTGGGAAAGTGCCTTGGAGATGGTGAAAATTCATCCCCCACGAGACATTATGGAGGTGCTTAGAACAAGTTTTGATTCACTGGAGGAAGAGGGGAAGGAAATATTTTTAGATATTGCTTGTTTCTTTAAGGGAGCTAAAGAGAAGTACGTCATGGAAATTCTAGGCTATTGTGGGTTCCATCCTGCGGTTGCAGTTAGAGCTCTCCTTGATCGATCACTCATCAGTATTGTCAATGGAACATTCTGGATGCACGACTTGATGCAAATACTGGGGTGGAGCATTGTCTGGGAAGATTGTCCTTCGGATCCAACAAAGTGGAGCAGGTTGTGGCTTCACCGTGATTTTGAGCGAGTTGTAAGGAGGAACACTGTAAGTTCTGAGATTTTTAAATTTTCTTTTATAGTTTATAGTTTGGAAAACTAGATGGCAGGCATAAAAAAAAAAAAAAAAAAGCAATCCACCCTTTCATTTTACTTTATATTGTGTTAGAAGTCCCAAAAGAGATTCCATTGAGGGCTAACGCTTTATCAGAATTTAACTGCCTTAGACTGGTCATATTACGTAACATGAACTTTTCATGAAGTCTCAACAGTGTTTCTTACAAGTTAAAACATATTTCATGGCATAAATATCCTTTCATCTATTTGCAATCAAGTTTTGAGCTGTATAAACTTGTTCCATTAGTCATACCCGGCCGATAGCAGTATGCATAAAGATGCCGTTAATGTTCAATTCTTACATAAATGAAAACTAAGGAATGATTTTTCATGAATGATGCTTTTCATTCCAATCAATTGAATTTCACTCTTTATTTCAAATTGTAATGGTAACTAATTTGCGTGTGCTCTCGTACTTTTGCTCATTCACAATTCATAGATGGTCCCCAACTTGAGAAGCGTGGACCTCCGAAACTCTGAAAATATAATGATGATGCCAGATTTTAGAAGGATGCCAAATCTGGAGAGGCTAAACCTTGAAGGATGTACTGGATTGTTGCACCTTCATCCATCTATTGCAACTCTTCCAAAGCTCAAATTCTTGAATTTGAAAAACTGCATTAATCTTGTCAGTATCCCAAACGGCTTATTTGGATTAAGTTCTATTAAATTTCTAAACCTTGCTGGCTGCTCAAAACTTGCAGAATATTTAGACTTTGACAGTTGGAGGAGCTCAATAGAAGTGAAATTACTTAGCAATGAAGATGTTCCATTATTGGAGGTATTGTCATATAATATCTTAATTTCTTTCCCAGAAAAGGTAGGGAATAATAAGTGGGTTTTTGGTTGCCTTTGCTGCTTGATGGACCATAATTGATCAGTCTCGCATGACTGTTGGGAACTAATTTGTTTGGCTTGGAACTGTAAATAACGTTATTTTGTATTGAGGAATGACATATGGCTTATATCATAATATTTGGATCAATCTTCGTTTTTCATATCTCTCCTTACTACTCTCGTATCCCTCCCTTTCCTTCCATCTCCTTCTTGTCTCTCCTGTTTGTTTTTTATATAACCAACTCACTCATCAATGATTATTAAGCTTAAGGGATGTTTGAATTAAATACAACAAACTAAATTTAGTGTCAGTTATATGTCAAACGATATTAATGTATTTTATTATTATTATTTTTTCACTAAGTGATGCTTGAATTAAATACTATAGAGAAAAAAATTATTAAAATTAAATTTTAACTTTTTAAAAAAGGAAATTAAAATTTAAATAAATATTAATTTTATTCTCATCCTATTCATTCTCTAAAATTTAAACATTAAAAATATTTTTAAGTAATATTAAAATTAAATAAAAAAATATTCAAATTAAAATTCCACCCTTCTCTATTTGAATTTCATTCTCATCAATTCTATTATACTCTAATGATTGACTCTTTTAATTTTTTGTAATCTTCATGTTTTTTAATAAAAATCACAAAATGAGAGGGTACCAGGAAAATCTTGTAAAGTAGGATATTAATTTTGAGAAATTTTAAAAAAAAAAGAAAGGTAAGATATAAATAGGAAGGTGGAATAGAGAAGTATTATTATCCTTCCAAGGAATCAGAGGTACTCTTCAACATGCTACTAATGTTGGTACGAAAGAAGTTTGGATGTGGCTGAAATGTGACCACTACATATTCAAGAATCTGTAAGGATCAAAGGTGCCTTCTTCCTTCAATGATGCCCACACGACAAGTTATTTACCAACTTCTGAAAAGTTTTAGCAAGGGATAAAGCTGAGGACATGTCGGCACAATTGCTCCTTCCCTTCCTGTCCCTGCTCTTCAATCATCACTGGGAAGAAACTGTTTCAGCGTTTTGCGAGTTTTTTCAATTTTCATGACTTGGATCCCATTCCCATAATCCTATCTGTCTGTAGTACTCTTCTCAAATTTCAGGAATCATGAGGCTCACAACTTTATCCCTTATCTTTACTCTGCTCTCTAACTGAGCAAGCTTTACTTAGCTTCGTTGATGCAGAGCTCGCGACAGGGGTGCACATTCATCAAGTTTTTCTTGTTTGCCTAATGAGTTCACACATCTTAATTTCATGCTACAAATATCCATTTGCATGTTTTCCATCAAGTTTTCAGCCATCCACACTTGTTGAATTGGTTGTCTGATATATAGCAACGTCACACAACTATGGAAAGGAAGAAAGACACTAAGGTATCAATAGTGTCTTTTCATTTTATCTTTTTATATACAGTAATAAGATATTTTATGGTACTTACGTTAATTTTTAATTTTATCTTTAAAATTTATTTATTTTATTAATTTTATCTTTAAAAAAATTGGTACACAATTTAAAAAAAAATTTAAAAATAAAAAGTCTAAAATATTGCTTTCTAGCATTTGGTATATAAACTTAAAAAATATTTTTAAAAATAAAGTATTTTTATGCTTTTTTAAATTTTCATTTTTATTTAAGAAGATAAGAATCTTATATTTTCATAGTATAAGAATATTTTTAAATTAGTAAAATTACTAAATTACCCATGTCCCATTTATTTTTCATATTATACAAAATATCCAAATTACATTATTATTATATCATTTCCTTCAAACAAAAAGAAGCAAACTATATACTATAAAGAATAATATTGATTTCTTTTATAAAAATATAATTTACAAACTTTTTTTAAAAAAAAAACTGTTTGATCCAAAATTAATTTATTATATACATGTAAATAATTAAATTCATTATATGTGCGAGTATATGATTGATGTAATGCATATAACATGTATCATATCTTCCACGTAGGACGGTATGAGTATAGACACTCGCAAATGCGTACATTTCTTTTTTGTACATGTGTATGCATATAATTATTAATTTATAATTCGAAAAACTAATGACTAATTAGAAGACTAACAAAAATTCTCATATAGAGAAGACAAATTACATTATTATCTACCTTTTAATATTTAAATATTTGGTTATAATTTAAAAAAATATTAAAAAATTATCAAGGGCATATTTGAAAATTTGTTAAATATTCTCATGAATATTGAAATAAATCAAATGCAAGAATATAATATTCCTAAAAATATTGTAAAATATTTTAAATAAATCAAATAAGTTTTTTAAAATTTTTAAGAATTATATTTCTTGGAATCGTATTCTTAAGAATCAGAACTGTGATTCCTAAGAATAAAAAATTTATTTGTGTACCAAATTTTCCATAAATCTTTGAATTAAAATTAATTTCATTCTAAGGTCTAACATCTTTTAAATCATTAACAAAAATAATTAATGTGAATTATGACGTATATATTTTTACTAATTTAATACTCAATAATTATATATTTATTGTCAGATGTGTTCCTAAAATTTATAATTATTATCAAATATGTTATAAACTTTATAAATATTGTCAAATGTATTCCCAACTCTTTAAACAATACACAATTTATCAAAAAAAAAATCATATATCAATAACACACTTGTCCCATCAACTTTTACAGCTACCAGCATAAGTTACAGATGATTCTCTAATCAATTTCCCTCTATGGTAGACTTCAATAATAAATAAATCTATATAAAATCACTTATAACATATACGAGTTTAGATTATAAGCCATTATTTTACAATAGCAAAGACATCCATAATTCCACATACAAGAGTGACCACAAGCCAAGTCCAAAAAAACAACTAACCTACTATCAATTCATCATAAAACCCTTACATTCATATAAAAAAAAAACACTCATTATATATGAATTTATTGATCAACCTATTAATATTGCCATATAATAACAATGCTATGTTATGGTTAAAAAAAAATCAATATTTTACAGATCTTCTATACCTTTGCCTTGTAACTTTAATGACAAGAAAAAATTTAACAATTTCAATGACAGACTTTAGAATAGACTCAACAACAGGCTTCAACGATAAACTCAACGATGAGTTTCATCGTCTATGAATTCAGTGTAGCATAATTTCAACGAAATCAATGAAGATACTTTAATAAAAATTGTTTAGTAACGTAACTGTTTAATAACATATAAATAGATATGTTACTTTGTCTACTTATACAACATCATTTTGTAATCTGATGTGGTTTTATAAATTTCAGCGTGTAAATAGTCTGATTTGGCTTTATGAAAAAGTCAAGGATATTTGACCATATTTATATACTTTAAAGACACATTTGATAATAAATATGCAAATATTGAATATTAATTCACTAAAATATACATATCAAATGTTATATTAATTATTTTTGTTAATAATTTAGACGGTGTTAAGTTGTAGATGAAATATATTACAATTAAAAATTTTAAAAATAAAATTGACAATAAAAAAAATTTAAAAATAATTATAAATCGATGTAAAGTTTAGATAAATCAAAAATAATTTTACCTAATATATAAAAACAAAACTAGAAGAAACAAACCCAGGAATTATATTTTCATCCCTTTATTCTAACTCAATTGCATTTGGATTCTTAATTCAAAATCCTCAATTGTTGGTACGAGGAGCTACTAGCTAATTTGTCTCAGCTTTTGCACTCTTGCTCATTCACCACCGTAATTTATTAATTTTTAGAAAAAACTTAAAGTTTAATTTTTATATTTTTATCATTACATTTTTTAATTAAAAAATTATAAATAAATAGTTTGTATAATTCATCTTTTCATTAATATTAATTATTTTAATTTATTTTTATATATTTTTATTAAAAAATGTAATAACAAAGAAATAAAAAACTTCACTTAAGTTTAATCTATTGTCAACAATTGAGGATTGACTGACACAATTATTATTTTTTATATATTGACAATTATTTTTTGAAAGTTTGTGTTGCTTAAAGCTTTGGTTAGTAGGAAACGCTAATTCAAAAGAAGCCGCCCCAACGTGGTAGTTTAATTTATATTGTCAATGATGGCTGTTTTTTCTTTCGCTTTCCATCAACAGTGACCTTGAAATTTTGTTTTGGCAAGAGTGCGAGAATGAGAATCCATGGACATTCTCTCTGTGTGGTAGGAAGCAAAGTAAGCTTCTTCCATTGTTGGAATGAGTATAGCCAAAGGAGCTCGTCATCTTGAAAGTTCTGTAAATACGACGTGTTTCTGAGTTTTGGAGGTGCGGAGTACAATCACAACAATTTCTCTGATAATCTCTTTGCTGCTCTTCAAAGAAGAGGTGTACGTATCTTCAGGGATGACGAAAGGCTCATGAAAAGGGATTCCATTAATGTAATTGAGCAATCCTGTATTTATATTGTCGTCTTCTCCAAAAACTGCGCTGATTCAACTTGGTGCTTAGACGAACTTGTAAAGATCTCTGAGGTAATCAAACATCGGAGATACGATATTGTACCAATTTTCTACGATGTGGATCCATCTGAGGTACGACGTCAGAGTAAGAGTTTCGAAAAAGCCTTTGCTAAACATGAAGAAAGGTTCAGATCCAATTTGGAGAAGGTTCAAAGATGGAGGCGAGCCTTAACTCAAGTAGTCAATCCCCCTGGTTGGGATGTTCAGAATAAGTAAGTAATTAATCTTCTCTTACTTGTCTTCATATTCTTATGTTTGACATTTTTCTTTTCCTTTATTGTTTTTTCAGAACAGAGTCAAGAGTGATTGATTACATCGTTGAACATGCAGTTATCAATCAAAATCCTTATTCAATGCTAGAACCTCGTCATTATCATCATGGTCTCATCGGGATGCAATCTCGTGCAAAAGCATTAAAAAACCTTCTAGAGTTAGGCTCTAATGACGTTGTTAGAGTAGTAGGGATTTGTGGGATGGGCGGAATAGGGAAGACAACCCTTGCTGCATTTGTGTATGACAGGATCTCTCACAAATTTGGCGGTTGCTATTTCCTTTACAATGTTAGCAAAAAAGTTGACGAGGTTAATGGTCTTCTTGGTCTACTGGAAGAACTCCTCTGCAAAGCTCTAAAAGAAAAAGTGAAGATATTGGACGATGACGAGGGAACTAATCTAATAAGCACTAGACTTAGACACCACAAAACTCTTATTGTAGTTGATGATGTTGATTATGTAGAACAATTACAGAAATTGGTACGAAAATCCCAGTGGTTTGGATTTGGAGTTGGGAGTAGAATCATTATAACAACAAAAGATGAAGGTATCTTGAGAGAGCATGGAGTGGACAAAATTTACAGGGTTCAACAATTGAACCATGGCTAATCTCTCCAAATTTTTTGCAGAAAAGCGTTCCCAAGTCATGTGTTTCCTTGCCAAAATTTCAAGAGTATTAGAGTGGGCCGACGGCTTTCCGTCAGTGATTCAAATGTTGGGTTCATATTTTAGTTACGGACAATTAGAGTCGACTCAGTCGAGAGATGATCACCTATTGACTATAATGAAAACAAGAACCTCCTTTCTCTTATTCCAGGTGCTTAAAACAAGTTTTGATTCACTGAAGGAAGAGGAGAAGGAAATATTTAGATATTGCTTGTTTCTTTGAGGATGCTGAAGTAAACTATGTCATGGAAATTCTAAACTAATGTGGATTCCATCCTGAGGTTGGAGTTAGAGTTCTTCTTGATAAATCACTAATAACCATTGTTAATGATGCACAAATTGCTGCAACGACTGGGATGGAATATTGCCCGAGGAGATTCTCCTGCACAGTGGACTAGGTTGTGGCTTTACCATGATTTTCACTCCGCAGCTGTAGGGACATACACAGTAAGTTCCCACACTTTTAAATAGAAATAAACTTATATGCACTTATTTATATGTTAGATATAATACTTTTCAATCCGATCCAGATTCAATCTTTAGTTCAGAATGCTCAATTGTTTGTAGTAGTAACTAATTTGTCTATGCTCTCGTCTCGCCTACTCTTTTCTCATTCATAGATGGTCCCCAACTTGAGAAGTGTGGATTTCCGTAACTCCAAAAATTTGACAACGATGCCAGATTTTAGAATGATGCCAAATCTGGAGAGGCTAAACCTTGAAGGATGTACTGGATTGTTGCAGCTTCATCCATCTATTGCCACTCTTCCAAAGCTCAAATTCTTGAATTGGAAGAACTGCATTAATCTCCTCAGTATCCCAAACAGCTTATTTGAATTAAGTCCTCAGAAATTTCTAAACCTTTGTGGCTCCTTAAAACTTACAGAATATTGTTCAGACTCTGACAGTTGGAGGAGCTCAATAGAATTCGCCTTGATTCTATTTTTGTTTTTCTATTTTTTAAAGTAGTTTCATAAAACTAATTTTAAACATTCATACTAATATTGGTTCATGTATTATATACATGATACATGTTTTCTGTATTTCTTTTATTTTTTATTTTTAAACTAAACAAAATGTGTGATAATAATGAAGTAAGACACGTCTTAGCATGTCAAATATAACTGTTGCTGCTAAGTTAACATGAAAGTAAAAAGTTTTTAGATGTATAGATATCATATTTTTATACATTAATTAATTAATGATATTTATCAAATTTTAAAATTAGAGTCACATGATAAAAATAAGTTTCACTCTTGGAAAATTGAATAAGACCTGAAAAATTACTTATTGTCATAACTTAGCTTCTTATACTAGATTCTATTGGGAAGAGAATATACCAAGTTTGTTATGCCTTGGAATTTACATAAATTTCTCGTTGGTCTAGCCACGTTATTTTAAATTCATGAGTTACTGAAGCTTCTAAATCTTTTTTGAATGGATCTTTTTACAGATCCAATTACTCATATATATATATATATATATATAATGAATATACCAAGGGGCTGAGAGATGATGAGAAGCAATGGCAAAAAATATGAAAGATGAAGTTTAAGTAATTGCCACGAGCCGAAGTGATTTAATTCTTTTAAAGAAAGAATATAAAAAGAGCAAACAGAGAAGAATGAAGCAGATCAAGGATAAGTAAGAGACAAAAATTGAGAGAGGAGACAAGAAACATATATTGTTACAGTACTATTTTGATAGAGTATATAATATGTCCTGAGTACAAGATACACACATATAATACTCCAATTAACTCATTCATTCCCTGTAATTACCTACGGTCATTACGGACATACATACCGTCAACCAACCAGCCAACTAAGCAAATTAAACACCAACTTCCTATTCATTGTGTCTTCTGATAAAGAAATTATTATATAATATAGAAAATTTTTATGGAACGAAGGACATTGATTTATAAGAAGTTTCACTTCTAATGAGCTCCTCAAAGGGTCAAAGTTCAGATATTCTGCGAGTTTTGAGCAACCAGTCAGATTTAAAGTTTCAATTGAACTTAGATCAAATAAACTATTTGGGATACTCATCAGACTTGTGCAGTTTCTCAAATTCAAAAATTTGAGCTTTGTAAGAATTGCAATAGATGGACCAAGCTGCAATAATCCAATACATCCTTCAAGGTTTAGCTTCTCAAGGTTTGGAAGCCCTTTGAAATCTGGCATCTTGACTAGATCTTTTGAATCATGGAGATTCATGCTTCTCAGTTTGGGGAGTATCTGTGTTAGCCAAAGAGCGTGGAAGTAAAGATCATTACCAACAATTTAGCACTTTGAATTATGAATAAAATCTATTAATTTAAATTGAATGAAGTGTATGACATTACTTTTCATTTCTGTAAGAAAAAGAATTGATGATACAACATTAACCATACCTTTATGCCTTCCCATAATTGTGTGATATTGCTATGAGGCATGATCAATTCCACAAGTTTATGCGGTTCAAAACTTGATGGCAAACAAGTGAAAGGATACTTATGCCATGAAACGTATCCTAAGGAGTTAGAAAGATATTTAAGGCTTCCTAAAAACTTCACATTTCGGATTATGAGCAATCTAAGGTGGACCAACTTTGATAAAGCTTCAACCCTCAGTGGAGCCACTTCTGGATCTTCTTGATTTATGACTATGGCCTCAACATCTTTCTTTTCCTGAGAAAGATGTGAATGTATAAATGAAAAGTTAGATTAGATTAATATTGAATATGTGCTTTTATTGTTTAAAATATAAGAAGAGCTTACTCTGTTTGTCTCCATGACATGACGAAAATCATCATAAAGCCACAACCTACTCCTATCTCCTGGCTCTACAGGTGATTCTTGCCGGACAATATCTCGTCCCATTTCCCGCACCATATCATGCATGCATATTCTTTGGTCTAATATGGTGATGAGTGACTTTTCAATGAGAATTTGTATTCCAATATCAGGATAAAATCCACAATAACTTAGTATTTCCTTTACATAATTAATCTCCTTTCCTACAAAAAAGCAAGCAATATCTAAAAATATCCCCTTTTCTAAAACCGGTAGTCCATTGAAACTCTTTCTAAGCACATCCATTACCCATGGGTTAGGAACTTCTTTCAATTTTTGTATGGCACTTCTCCATTCAGAGACATTTGTACCATACAAAGATGAACCCAATGATACACTCGCAAGTGGGAGGCCTTTGACGTATTCAAGTGCACTCCAGGTTAACTCCTCGTAATCTCTACTTGGATGGTCACAATGGAAAGCTTTTCTACAAAAAAGTTGAAGAGCTTCATCATTATTCAATAGTTGAACCTTGTAAATCTCATCCACTCCAAACCTCTTAAGGATATGCTCATCCCTTGATGTTATAATGATTCTACTCCCTGCTCCAAACCAGTCAGAATTTCCTGCCAATTTCTCTAGTTGTCCTAAACTTTCCACATCATCAAGAACTAAGAGAGTCTTTAAGTGTTTTAGCCTAGTGCGTATCAATAAGGACCCTTCCTCAGCATCTCTCAACATCAGATTTTCCACCTCTAGAGTATGATGAAGAAGTTGTTTTTGTAGACGAAATAGACCGTTATGCTTTGCAGAAAACTCACTTACATTGTGAAGGAAACAATAAGCATCAAATTGGTGAAAGATCCTGTCATATACAACTCTAGCAAGAGTGGTCTTCCCTATGCCACCCATACCACATATGCCTACAACTCGAATAACATCATCTGAGTCTATTTCCAGAAGTTTTTCAAATGCTTCTGCACGACATTGCATCCCAACTAGGCCAGAAACAACTGAGAATTCTTGACTCATCGTCCTCGTTATTCTCTTAACTATGTTATCAATAACCTCTGCCTCTAGCCTGAAGAAAACAAATAAAAGAAAAACGCCACTTTTGTCAAACTTGAAACAGCAAAAGATGAAGAAATACATAATCAAGTAAGAGAACATCACTTGCCTATTCCGCACATCCCATCCAGAAAGATTAGCCACTTTTGTCATGCATTTCCTCCACCTTTCCACCTTTTCTAAATTTTCTTTGAATCTTTTCTCATGTTGAGCAAAGGATTCCCGGTAAAGCCCGGTCTGCTGTTTAACCTCAGATGGATCCACATCATAGAAAACGGGCCAAACAAGATGTTCCTCTGAATCAACGCAGTCGGCGATCTTTGCCAGTTCCTCCAAACAGAAGGTTGAAGCGGCATAGTTTGTTGAGAAGACAACGATGGAAATCCGGGATTGTTTAATTGCTTGTGTGGTCTTTTGCTCTGCATCTGCAAGTGAACGGCCCCTCTTTAGCTTCACATCAAGGTAGGTTATGATACGTTTTCTATTAAGAGCAGCAGAAAGATGATTTGTAAAATTGTAGCGAGTGTCTGGACCACGGAAACTGAGAAACACACTATATTTCCAGACTCGCCCACATGATGTTGTCATACTGTTCTCCCAATCTATTTGGTCAAATATGTGATTATTGAAGGAAGTGAGATGAGAGGTGTAGATGCATAAGCAAAAGCAAGGCCGTCTAGGCCTGGTTTATCTTCTGTCCTCAACTTTTGACTAATTTAGAGAAAGAAAGTGAAATAATATTATATGCTAGCATGTTGCACTTGCACATTCTGACCAACAAATAGCAAATGACGCCATGATAACAATTAACAAATAACAAAGGAGAACGGAACGACCCCATAAGTCTTCTGTAAAAAGATAAATCAATAAATTAATTGGGACTTGTGAGGGTATTGATATGTTCCATTTCCAGTTGATTTTTTCCTTGCCTTTGGTGAATCCCAGATTTTTCAATGGACTGTGAGTGTGAGAGCAAACTATCAACTAGACAAATCGGGAAATATGAGGTGTTTCTGAGTTTCAGGAGTGAGGACACTGGCAACAAATTTACTGGTCATCTCTTCGCTGCTCTGAAAAGAAGAGGTATAATTACCTTCTTTGCTCACAACAACAGGGAGGACCTTTCGCCATCACACATCCTAAAAGCAATTCATGAATCCCAGATTTCCGTCGTTGTCTTATCAACAAACTATGCTGCCTCAACAAGGTGCTTAGAGGAATTGGTAAAGATCGTTGAGTGCCGTCAATTACAGAGGAAACTTGTTTGCCCAATATTCTATGATGTAGAACCCTCTGATGTAAGACATCAGAGAGGAGTATTCCAGCCAGCCTTTGCTCAACATGAAGAAACATTTAAACACAATTTAGAAAAGGTGCACAGCTGGAGGAATTCCATGACACAAGTGGCCAATCTGTCTGGTTTCGATGTGAGGAATGGCGAGTAAGTAATGTTCTCTGACTTGTTCCTATCTATAATACTACTGCTCAATTGTTTCTTCTTTTCCCCCTGTTTTCTTAGCTAGGTGATAATTTGGCGTTTTTCCTTGAACTTACTTCAGGCCAGAGACAGAAGTCATCGATCATATAGTAAAAATGGCAATAAGCTTATTGAGTCATAAATCCTCGAGTGGTGACCTAGTTGGGATACAATCTCGAGTAGAAGCATTTGAAAAGCTTTTGGATATAGGATCAGATGAGGTTCGAGTTGTAGGTGTTTGTGGTATGGGTGGAATAGGGAAGACGGCTCTTGCTTCAGCTGTGTATTACAGGATTTTTCACCTATTTGAACATCGCTGTTTCCTTGCCAACATAGGTGAGGTTGTTAAAACCGAGGGTATAATGGCTGCACAGAACCAACTTGTTTCTGCTATTCTAGGCTTGAAAGCTTATGCAGTTGCCCCTGCTACCTCGTTTTTGGAAAGTAGGTTAAGCCGATATAGGACTCTCTTAGTTGTTGATAATGTTGATGGTTTGTATGAACTACAGGCATTGGTTGGAAAAGCTCGAAAGTATGGTGCAGGAAGTAAAGTCATCATAACAACAAGAGATGAGCATATCCTTAAACGCTACGGAGTGGATGAAATTTACAGAGTTGAATTACTGAACAAATATGAATCACTCCAACTATTCTGTAAAACCGCTTTCAACCGTGATTATCCTTTGAGAGATTATGAAGAGATAAGCTCCAGTGTACTAGAATATTGTGAAGGCCTTCCATTAGCAATTAAATCATGGGGTGCATTCTTGTTTGGTCGAAGTGTCTATGAATGGAAGAGTGCCTTGGCTAAACCGCTAAAAGTTCCTGATAATTCAATTCTGGATGTTCTTAGACGAAGTTATGAAGAATTGGATGACATTGAAAAAGAAATATTTTTAGATATTGCATGCTTTTTTGTTGGGGAAAATATTAATTATGTAAAGGAAATTCTAAGTCATTGTGGATTTTTTATGGAGATTGGAATTATGAATCTCGTCGAAAAATCATTGACGACCATATCAAACCAAAGAATACATATGCATTATATGCTGCAAGAAATGGGACAAGAAATTGTTTGGCATGAGTCCTTTAAACCTGGACAAAGGAGTAGGATGTGGCTTCTCGACGATTTTCGTCATGTCATGCATACAAATTCAGTAAGTTCATCTAATTTGTTATAATTCAAGTGCATAAAGCTGAGTTATCTACCTTTTTTCCCACTTGATAATGGCATTAATTCTTAGGCAACCGCACGTGTTGAAGCCATAGTCTTGAACCAAGATGATATAGAAGAGGCTACGCTGAGTGCCAAAGCTTTTCGGAAAATGATCAATCTCAGATTGCTGATAATTCGAAATGTGATTTTCTCAGGAAGTCTTGAATATCTTTCTGATCAACTAAGCTATCTTTCATGGCACAAATATCCTTTCACTTGTTTACCATCAGGTTTTGAGCCACACAATCTTGTAGAATTGATCATGCCTGAAAGCAGCATCACACATTTATGGGAAGGCTTAAAGGTGCCCTTAATGTTGTTTGACGTATCAATTTCTTTTCTTAAATTTTCATATATATGATACTCTTGATAAAATGAATTTCAATTCTTAATTTACAATGTTATATTGGCAATTGTACTAACTATCTCTTCCCCCACTCTTGCTTATTCACAGATACTCCCAAAGTTGAGGATCATGAACCTCCGTGGCTCCCAAAAACTAATCAAGACGCCAGATTTTAATAGAATCTTGAATCTTGAGACATTGGATCTTGAAGGATGTTTTGGACTATTGCAGCTTCATCCCTCCATTGCAAATCTTCCAAAACTCAAATTCTTGAATTTGAAAAACTGCACAAGCCTTGTGAGTATCCCAAACAATTTACTTGGTATAACTTCTTTGGAGACTCTAAATCTGGATGGCTGTTCAATTCAAGTGAAACTACTTAGCAATCAGCATTGGCCGTTCTTTGCCAAAATGTTATGTTATCACTTCATATCCTTCCTAAAAGGCATAAGGAATAATAAATTGGTACTTTGTTGCCTTATTTTCTTGATTTACAGTATTTTCTTAGTGTGTAATGACCATAGGTTGGAGGTTAGTTAGGTATCATGTATCAGAATATTATTGAAACTTAAAAGATTTCTTTTCTGTGTGGTTATGCCTTCCTCTGCCTCGTTTTCTTCCTTTATTGTCTCACTTTACTTCTCTTTATGTGGATAAAATTTGATGATAATATATAAAAGGATATTATAATTTAAATAAATGTTACTCTCATTCTCTTTTTTACTCTCCGATTTAGATATTCTCTAAATATTTTATGGAAAAATATTAAATTTCCATTAAAATCAAAGAATATATTTAAAATAGGCTAGTTAAAAAAAAAGGGAGACTAATTAAGTAATAAGTGTTTAAAACTAAAACATTAATATCTGATAATTAAATGACAAGGTTTGTAAATGTTTTGTGAAATCCTGCCTTTGTCAAATTATTTGATTCTAAATTGTCCATCTCACCAATATTTTGGTGCTCAACATTTAACTTTGGAAACTGTAGCGTCCAACACAGCAAGCATCTTACGGAAGTAAACAAAATTAATAAAAAAAACATTCTGGGAGGACTTTATTGAGATTTAAGAGAGATGATGATAAACGATGGCAAAATATGAAAGTAATTGCCACTTGCCAAAGTGATTCAAGTCTTCTAAAGAAAGAATATAGAAAGGTAAACAGAAAAGAAATACACAGATCAAAGGGTAAGAGACGACGAAAATTGAGAGACGAAACAAGAAACAGAGATAGTTACAAAAATATTTTGATAGAGTATATAATATGTCATGAGTACAAGATACACACATATAATGCTCCAATCAACTCATTCATTCTCTGTAATTACCTACGGTCATTAAGGTCATATATACTGTCAACCAACCAGCCAACTAAGCAAATTAAACACCAACTTCCTATTCATTGTGTCTTCTGACAAAGAAATTATTATATAATATAAAAAAATTTTATGGAACGAAGGACATTGATTTATAAGAAGTTTCACTTCTAATGAGCTCCTCAAAGGGTCAAAGTTCAGATATTCTGCAAGTTTTGAGCAACCAGTAAGATTTAGAATTTCAATTGAACTAAGATATCAAATAAACTATTTGGGATACTCATCAGACTTGTGCAGTTTCTCAAATTCAAAAATTTGAGCTTTGTAAGAATTGCAATAGATGGATGAAGCTGCAATAATCCATTACATCCTTCGAGGTCTAGCTTCTCAAGATTTGGAAGCCCTTTGTAATCAGGCATCTTGACTAGATCTTTTGAGTAGCAGAAATTCATGCTTCTCAATTTGGGGACTATTTGTGCTAACCAAAGAGTGTGGAAGTAAAGATCATTACCAACAATTTAGCACTCTGAATTAAGAATAAAATCAATTCATTTAAATTGAATGAAATGTATTACATTACTTTTCACATTTCTATAAGAAAAAGAATTGATGATACAACATTAACCATACCTTTATGCCTTCCCATAAACGTCTGATATTGCTATGAGGCATGATCAATTCCACGAGTTTATGAGGCTCAAAACTTGATGGCAACGAAGTGAAAGGATATTATCAAGAACTAAGAGAATAGTTGAACCTTGTAAATCTCATCCACTCCAAACCTCTTAAGGATATGCTCATCCCTTGATGTTATAATGATTCTACTCCCTGCTCCAAACCAGTCAGAATTTCCTGCCAATTTCTCTAGTTGTCCTAAACTTTCCACATCATCAAGAACTAAGAGAATCTTTTAAGTGTTTTAGCCTAGTGCGTATCAATAAGGATCCCTCTTCATCATCGCTCAATGTCAGATTTTCCAACTGTAGACTATGACGAAGAAGTTCATTTTGTAAATGGAAGAGACAATTATGCATTTCAGAAACCTCACTTATATTGGCAAGGAAACAATAAGCTAGCATCAAATTGGTGAAAGGTCCTGTTATATACAACTTTAGCAAGAGTTGTCTTCCCTATACCACCCATCGCACAAATGCCTACAACTCGAACGTCATTATCTGAGCCTATATCCAGAAGATCTTCTATTGCTTCCAAACGAGATTGCCTACCAACTAGGTGATCGGCAACATACAAGAATTCATGACTTGACATGCTCAAGATTTTTTTTAACTATGTTATCAACAACTTTTGCCTCTAACCTGAAGGGAAAAAAAGCAGTAGAAAATGATATATTAAAGAATTACTGTTACACATGGGGTGTGAGCTCAAATCCTGCACAGGCATCAAACTTGAAACAGCAAAAGATAAACAAATATGTAATCAAGTAAGAGAAAAACATTTACCTATTCCGAACATCCCATCCAAAAAAATTGGCCGCATTTGTCATGCTCTCAATAAACAACTCCAAAAATTCCTCCAAACAAACTCAAATTAACAACTCATTGACTTGAAATATCTACTAAATCTCTTATCTAACCTAACTGTAGTAAGTTCTCATTAGACACTTAAACATAAGGACAAAGAGAAAGAAGAGAATTTAAGACTCAAATACAATGTAATAGCTACAATCTCACTCAAAACAAATGAGCAATCACGAGCAATCAATGAACTTCAAAGGATGTGAGTAGACTCTTTAAAATTTTTCTTTCAACTTGTTGTCTTTCAAAGTATCCACTAGCTTTTAAAACTTCGGTTGTTCTAGCCCTTTGGAATGAGCAATAAATGCAACAGAGATATTAGAAGATCAGACTTGAATTGAGCATTTAATGCAACACGATCCACCCATCAGCTTGAGACATTTTTGAAGCTTTGGCAGAGAATACAAATCAATTTTAACTAAGCAGAAACCTAAAAGAGTATAGACATAGATGATAGTAAGGTTTGAGTGTTTTTCATGTTATGACCTCTCCTTTTCTGATTAGTATTATTTGTTTTGAAGAGAGAGAAGTCTTAAGAACTGTATAATTATAAGAACGAGAAGTTACTCTTTCTTTTATGGTGTCTGTTAGACTTACATTGTAACCTTTTGATTTCTTGCAATCTCAAATGCGTAAGTGTATTATTTCAAAACAATTTTGAGCATTTTGACCGGGACATGTTCTTATTTAAATTTGAAATGCTCTCTTTAAAAATGTGAGCCATTTCTTATTGTTAAATTGTAAAGAGGCTTTGACCGAATTGTAAAGAGCAAAGGGGTATTAAAAGCATTTTTGGGCTAATTATAAATGTCCCTTAATTATAAGTCCAGAATATTTTTCTTTCCAAGTATGCAAGTCCAAATCAAGTTATCTTTCATTTTTTAAACAAATATTTTTATTTATCAAAAATATTTTTAATAGTTTTGCCTGAGTAAAAATGTCCCGACACAATAAATAAATTCTAGCAACACTTTTATTAAGCATACATTGCGGAATATTTAAAAGAAAATTCATAATTTTACAGAAAACCAAATGTTGGTCTATCATTGGCGACAATGTCATGATTGAATTAAATTAATCGGAAGGATATTAATATGTTCCATTTCCAGTTGATTTTTTCTTTGCTTTTTGTTTTTCTCTATTTGAATTAACAACAATCATCTTCATGAATAATAAGTTACCGTCATCGGAATCGGACCGTGGAGCACCATATATTCGGGAGTCACAGTGAGAGATCAAACATTTTCAAAGCAAGTAATTGGGCGAATCCAGTTTTTTCAATGGACTGTGATTGTGACAGCAAACTATCAACTAGACAAATCGGGAAATATGAAGTTTTTCTGAGTTTCAGGAGTGAGGACACTGGCAACAAATTTACTGGTCATCTCTTCGCTGCTCTGAAAACAAGAGGTATAATTTACCTTCTTTGCTCAAAACAACAGGGAGGCCCTTTCACCATCGCACATCCTAAAAGCAATTCATGAATCCCAGATTTCCGTCGTTGTCTTATCAACAAACTATGCTGCGTCAACAGGTGTTCAGATGAATTAGAACAGATCGTTGAGTGCCGTCCATTAGGGGGCAAAATTGTATGCCTAGTTTTCTATGCTGTAGATCCATCTGATGTAAGACATCAGAGAGGAGTATTCCAGCAAGCCTTTGCTCAACGTGAAAAAACATTCAAACACAATTTTGAAAAGGTGGTAAGGTGGATTAAATCCAACACACAAGTGGCCTATCTGTCTGGTTTGGTTGTGCGGAATGACGAGTAAGTAATGTTCTCTTACTTGTTCATATCTATGATACTACGGCTCAATTTTTTCTTCTTTTTCCCCTGTTTTCTTAGCTAGGTGATAATTTGGCGTTTTTCCTTGAACTTACTTCAGGCCAGAGACAAAAGTCATCGACCATATAGTAAAAATGGCAATAAGCATATTGAGTCATAAATCCTCAAGTGTTGACCTAGTTGGGATACAATCTCGAGTAGAAGCATTTGAAAAGCTTTTGGATATAGGATCAGATGAGGTTCGAGTTGTAGGTATTTGTGGTATGGGTGGAATAGGGAAGACGGCTCTTGCTTCAGCTGTGCATTACAGGATTTTTCACCTATTTGAACGTCACTGTTTCCTTGCCGGTGATACCTCGTTTATGAAAAGTAGGCTAAGCCAATATAAGACTCTCTTAGTTGTTGATAATGTTGATGGTTTGTATGAACTACAGGCATTGGTTGGAAAATCTCAAAGGTATGGTGCAGGAAGTAAAGTCGTCATAACAAGAAGAAATGAGCATATCCTTAGACACTACGGAGTGGATAAATTTTACGTAGTTGAATTACTGAACAAAGATGAATCACTTCAACTACTTTGTAGAAGCTCTTTCAACCGTGATTATCCTGTGAAAAATTATGAAGAGATAAGCTCTAGTGTACTAGAATATTGTGAAGGCCTTTCATTTACCAATTAAATCATGGGGTGCATTATTGTTTGATCGAACTATCTATAAATGGAAGAGTGCCTTGGCTAAACCACTAAAAGTTTCAGATAATTCAATTCTAGATGTTCTTAGACGAAGTTATCATAAATTGGATAACATGGGAAAAAATATATTTTGAGATATTGCATGCTTTTTTGTCGGAGAAAATATAAATTATGTAAAGGAAATCTTAAGTAATTGTGGATTTTGTATGGAGATTGGAATTACGAATCTCATTGATAAATCACTTATGACCATATCAAACCAAAGAATACATATGCATTATATGCTGCAAGAAATGGGACAAGAAATTGTTTGGCATGAGTCCCTTAAACCTGGACAAAGTAGTAGGATGTGGCTTCTCGACGATTTTCGTCATGCCATGCATACAAATTCAGTTAAGTTCATTGAATTTGTTGTAATTCAAGTGCATAAAGCTGAGTGATCTAACTTTTCATTTTTTTTTCTCCCACTTGATAATGGCATTTATTCTTAGGCAACCGCACATGTTGAAGCCATAGTCTTGAACCAAGATGATATAGAAGAGGCTACACTGACTGGCAAAGCTTTTCGGAAATTGATCAATCTCAGATTGCTGATAATTCGAAATGTGATTTTCTCAGGTAGTCTTGAATACAATTCTAATCAACTAAGCTATTTTTCGTGGCACAAATATCCTTTCACTTATTTACCATTAGGTTTTGAGCCACACAATCTTGTCGAATTGATCATGCCTGAAAGCAGTATCACACATTTATGGGAAGGATTAAAGATGCCCCTAATCACTTATGCCTTAATTTATAATGTTCAATGTTTGGCGATATTGTACTAACTGTCTTTACTCCCACTCTTTTTTATTCACTGAGGCTCCCAAAGTTTATAAACCTCCGTGGCTCCAAAAGTCTAATCAAGACGCCAGATTTTAGTAGAATCTTGAATCTCGTGACATTGGATCTTGAAGGATGTATTGGATTATCAAATCCCTCTATTGTAAATATTCCAAACCTCAAATTCTTGAATTTCAAAAACTGCATAAGTCTTGTGAGTATCCCAAACAACCTACTTAGTATAACTTGTTTAGGGACTCTAAATCTGGATGGCTGCACAATACAAGTGAAACTACTTAGCCATCAGCATTGCCCATTCTTCGCCGAAATGTTATGTTATCACTTCATATCCTTCCTAAAATGGATCAACAATAATAAATCGTTACTTTTGTTGACTTATTTGCTTGATTTGCAGTATTTTCTCAGTGTGTAATGACCATAGGTCGTAGCTCGGAGGTTAGGTAGGTATCCTGTAGCAGAATATTATTGAAACTTAAATTTCTTTCCCATGCGGTAATTATGCCTTCCTCTGCTTCCTTCTCTTCCTTTCTTTTCTCCCTTTGCTTCTCTTTATATGGTATATTTTTATCATCAAATATATATATATATATATGGTATACCTTTCTTAAGAGAGAGAAACGTCGCTTACGAATTTTGGATGAAGGCGACTTGAGTTCAACAAATGTTATATAAATTTATCAAATGTTAAGAGTTATGTGAATAAAATTTGATAATAATATAGTTTAAAAAAAGATATTATAATTTAAACAAATATTACTCTCATCATTCTCTTATTTATTCTCTACAATTTAGAAATACTTCAAACATTTTTTTGGAGAAATATTAAAATTCTATTAAAATCAAAGAAAATATTCAAAATAGGCAAGTTAGAAATAAAAATGGAAGACTAATTAAGTAATAAGAGTTTCAAAACTAAAACATTATTATCTGATAATTAAATGACATGGTTTCTAAATGTTTTGTGAAATCCTGCCTTTCTCACATTGTTTGATTCTAAATTGTCCATCTTACCAATATTTTGGTGCCCAACATTTAACTTTGGAAAGCGTCCAACACAGCAAGCATCTTATGGAAGTAAAAAAGATTCTGGCAAGACTTTATTAAGATTTAGGAGAGATGATGAAAAACGATGGCAAAATATGAAAGATGACACTCAAGTAATTGCCACTAGCCAAAGTGATTTAATTCTTTTCAAGAAAGAATATAGAAAGGTACACAGAAAAGAAATAAGCAGATCAAAGGATAAAAGACAACAAAATTTGAGAGAAGAGACAAGAAACAGATATAGTTACACTACTATTTTGATAAAGTATATAATATGTCCTGAGTACATAATGCTCCAATTAACTCATTCATTGCCTGTAATTACCTACGGTCATTACGGACATATATACTGTCAACCAACCAGCCAACTAAGCAAATTAAACACCAACTTCCTATTCATTGTGTCTTCTGACAAAGAAATTATTATATAATATAGAAAATTTTTATGGAACGAAGGACATTGATTTATAAGAAGTTTCACTTCTAATGAGCTCCTCAAAGGGTCAAAGTTCAGATATTCTGCGAGTTTTGAGCAACCAGCCAGATTTAAAGTTTCAATTGAACTTAGATCAAATAAACTATTTAGGATACTCATCAGACTTTTGCAGTTTCTCAAATTCAAAAATTTGAACTTTGTAAGAATTGCAATAGATGGATGAAGCTGCAATAATCCATTACATCCTTCGAGGTCTAGCTTCTCAAGATTTGGAAGCCCTTTGAAATCAGGCATCTTGACTAGATCTTTTGAATCATGGAGATTCATGCTTCTCAATTTGGGGAGTATCTGTGTTAGCCAAAGAGTGTGGAAGTAAAGATCATTACCAACAATTTAGCACTTTGAATTATGAATAAAATCTATTAATTTAAATTGAATGAAATGTATGACATTACTTTTCATTTCTGTAAGAAAAAGAATTGATGATACAACATTAACCATACCTTTATGCCTTCCCATAATCGTGTGATATTGCTATGAGGCATGATCAATTCCATGAGTTTATGAGGCTCAAAACTTGATGGCAACGAAGTGAAAGGATACTTATGCCATGAAACGTATCCTAAGGAGTGAGAAAGATATTTAAGGCTTCCAAAAAACTTTACATTTCGGATTATGAGCAATCTAAGGTGGATCAACTTTGATAAAGCTTCAACGCTCAGTGGAGCCACTTCTGGATCTTCTTGATTTATGACTATGGCCTCAATATTTTTCTTTCCCTGAGAAAGATGTGAATGTATAAATGAAAAGTTAGATTAGATTAATATTGAATATGTGCTTTTATTGTTTAAAAGATGAGAAGAACTTACTCTGTTTGTCTCCATGACATGACAAAAATCATCATAAAGCCACAACCTAGTCCTATCTCCTGGCTCGCTAGGTGATTCTTGCCGGACAATTACACCTATACACAATTTTTTATATTTTTATTATCAAGTTAATTATTTGATTAAAATAAAATATATAAAAAAGTAATAATAAAAGAGATAAATTATATAAAAACCTCACCTAATTTAATTTTTTTTTTTTGGTTGTTTTTCCTTGAGTGGGATGGGAAGGGAAGCTTTTAGTTATAAGAAACAAACGGTGGTGGTCTTGAATGGTTCTAAGGGCATGCCCACCAACAATGTACAAAGTGTGGGCCAAGTTAGCCTTAAAATCAGGATAGAGATGGTGACGCTTCTCTGCTCTCTGTCCATAAAACTTCCAAAAATTAAAATAATATTTTGACCTTTATTATAAAGTAATAAAAAAAAATTATTATTCAGACCACAGATATTACATGACATCTATATGGTTCATCCAAAGTAAAATTTTCTGGCTGAATGTCACGTTATTCTCAAACATATTGGGAACAAAATTTATGGAACAAAATGCCATACGCTCTTGCTTAGAAGTATTTAATTAAAAAAAATAAAAAAATTAGTTAAACAATAATGTAAGTTTATTCGGAGTATTTTTGGTCAGATTTTAAATTTAAATAAAATAAAATGCATGACACATTAAATTTAAGAGAGTAAGTTACATTTTGGAGAAAAAAAAAAGATAAAAGGCGACAAATTTAATTTGGTCGAAACTGCTCCCAGCTTTTACATATTATTTATAAAGATTAATGAGAAATTTTATTTCTTTTCTTCTCAAATCAACGTTAAAGAGGAAAAGAATGATTTAATCTAATAAAAAGATCTAATCAAATATAAAAGAAAAAATGTAACATTTACAGTAAACAAAATCCAAAATAATCCAAACGACCCTTGGGGCAGAATATGACTATTGTGAGTCAATTGTGTATAGGAGAGAACAAAGCAGCCTACTTTCTTCCTTTTTTTACTCAAAACAAGTGGCTGTCCTGCATATATGCGTATGGTTTAATTGATTCAAGTTAATAATTAAACGCATGAAAAGTAAACTTCATTAATACACTTACACTTACATGGTAATTTGGTTTAATTAAACATATTTCTTATTAGACAGAATCTACCTAACGTATAATTGAGAATATTTTATGTTAATATTACCAAGTGTATATCATGAAGGCATGAACCACAGAACGAAGAGTTTCAGTGCTGCAATTGTCACAAGTTGAGAAGCCATGGATAAAGAACGCGCCTTCCACATAGCTTGGAAAAGGAAATGGGAGTTTGGAAGTGGGATTCTTTTCTACGATAGAATCTCTAAAGGTTTAACAGAAACAGATGCTATAGCATTCAAAGGCTGTTCAGAAATTGAAGGACCTTTCGTTGATTATCTTAAAACCTAATTTGAGAAGCTTGTTCTGCTTTCATGCCCGGTAATTCCAGAGCCACCCACCTTCGTTTTAGACCCAAAATGGGCCAAATGGCACGGACAATTTAAGGATGGATCGTTGGTTTATTGTGCACTTGGAAGCGAATACATATTAGAGAAAACCCAATTGCAAGAATTACTATTGGGTCTTGAGCTAAGGGGCTTTCCGTTTTTGGCAGCACTTAAGCCACCAAGTGGGTTCGAGTGAGTGGAAGCAGCCATGCCAGAAGGGTTCAAAGAAAGAATTCAAGAAAAAGGGATGATTTATGGAGGATGGGTTGAGCAGCAAGCAATATTGGGTCACACAAGTGTGGGTTGCTTCATAACGCATTGTGGGGCAGGGTCTCTAACAGAGAGGTTGGTGAGTAGGTGTCAGCTGGTGCTGCTTCCACGTTTGGACGGCGATCATTTTATAAATTCAAGGATGATGGGCTCCAATTTGAAGGTTGGAGTTGAAGTGGAAAAAGGTGAAGAGGATGGTTTGTTCTCAAGAGATGGTGTATGTAAAGCTGTGACAAGTGTGATGGATGATGAGAGTGAGGTTGGGAAAAAGGTAAGAGAAAACCATGAAAAGTTGAGAAGGCACTTGTTAAGCGATAATTTGGGGGATTCTGACGTTGATAATTTCTGTGACAAGCTTCGAGATCTACTTAGATGAGTGTCGAGTGTCAACTTATGCTTGCCTAATAAGGGTGGATTTGAATGTGAATGAAGTTCAATTATGATGGCTTTTTTTTTTTTATACCTCCATGTAATGTTTCATTTGAAGCGATTAGTGCAGCGCTGTAGAATGTGTTTGGATGATTTGATTGATGTTTGTGCTTTGATTCCCTGCAATTCATAAAAAACACTCTTTCTTTTTATTGTTCAAGCATCAAATTCACTCTTATTTCTATAATTCAAGGCTTAATATTTATTTGACTAAATTACACTTTTTTTAAAGATATTAAAATTATATTTTACTCTTTTTTTAAAAAAAATTATGCTTCTCCCTTAAAAATTAAAAAAAATTACAATTTTATTTTTTAAATGCAGTTTTTTTAAAAATAATTTTTTATATTAGTAAAATATATAATTAATTATCTATCTGTATTACGATAGTTTTGAGTCTTTTGGTCATTCGCCTCATAAAAAAAATATATTTTATAATATAAAATATAAAATAAAATTTGTGATGTGAGAATATAAAAAAAAAATTAATGATAATAAGAAATTATATAAGTATAAAGTTAAATAATTTCATATTATTTAATTTATAATTTAAAAATTATAATAATTATTATTTTATATTATGTTTTTAAAATTAAAGAAAGAATGACAAATACTTTTGTATATGCTAAGCATCTAATATAAATAGTAGAAAAAAGGATGTATCAATTAAGAACGCTGAAATTGCAAGTTTTTTATCTCTAAGGGGAACTAAATTTTTAAAATAAATGGAAGAGAAGTGTAATTTCAAAATTTTAAAAAAATTAACTTATTCTTTTTTTTTTTGTAAATCTTTTAAAATACTTAATATTAAATTTTTTTAATAATGAAACAAAAAACACTTAACAATATTCAATGCCATTTACAGTATATATATGATAACATAATATCAAATAAATTATTTACAAAATTGATCTTTAACTTTTTTTTAATTAGAGAATTTTTTTTCAATTACACCTATACACAATTTTTTATATTTTTATTATCAAGTTAATTATTTGATTAAAATAAAATATATAAAAAAGTAATAATAAAAGAGATAAATTATATAAAAACCTCACCTAATTTAATTTTTTTTTTTGGTTGTTTTTCCTTGAGTGGGATGGGAAGGGAAGCTTTTAGTTATAAGAAACAAACGGTGGTGGTCTTGAATGGTTCTAAGGGCATGCCCACCAACAATGGACAAAGTGTGGGCCAAGTTAGCCTTAAAATCAGGATAGAGATGGTGACGCTTCTCTGCTCTCTGTCCATAAAACTTCCAAAAATTAAAATAATATTTTGACCTTTAAATTTTAAAAATTGATCTTAACTTACTCAACTTGCTTCTTTTCTACAAGTATGCGGGTCCTTCGACAGTGTAGAATCCTTCTGCCAAGATTTCCTGCCTTGGATAGCCATCATTTTTTTTCTCTCGTGGAGGTTTAATTGTATCAAAATTACAGCAGAAAATAGATGGTAGGAAGATTCTCTTCTTTTTGTCCATTTTGTTGTTCAATTTTAGAACTAGACGTACGAGGGTTTAGTGTTAACTGCAACTATTTTTCATATGTAAAATACATAAATTTAACTAACAAAAAAGATCTACGTGGCAAACAGTTAGCCACATCAAATGATAGTTAAGGGTGTTAAGTCAAATTAAGGCATTAAGTTTAATGTGTTTGCAA
Source organism: Senna siamea (assembly GCA_031216115.1). NCBI lineage: Eukaryota > Viridiplantae > Streptophyta > Magnoliopsida > Fabales > Fabaceae > Senna > Senna siamea. Next base: position 22,424,075 of record CM062356.1, read on the forward strand.
ATTATAAGGACTAAATTACAAAAAATGATAAAATTATAGGAACCAAATGTTATGTTTAACAAAAAATAGAAGATGAAAAAAAATGGCCAAACCTATATAAATTAGAGCTCTTTTACATTTTTTTTTATCTCTCTCACTTTATTTACTTTATCTTTTTTTTTATTATTATTTTAGAAGATCAAAATACAGATGTAGAACCTGAGCCTTTGCAAAATCATTCAATAATTACATTGATTTCGCCACATATGTAATTGTATCATATAAAAAAATATAAGTATATATATTGTATTATTTTATTTATAATTAATCAACAAAATTTAATTATTTATTTTTATATGAATATTTTAATTTAGAAAAAAAATTTAATGAAGGATGAGAATATGGAGCCTCTTATCTCTCTTGCTTTTTTTATTTTATTTTTTATTAACAAAATTAAGAGACGAAAGAGATGGAGTAAAGACGGAAGACCCTTTTAATGAATAGTATTCATCAATGTATAGACGTAATAAAAACGCGTTGGGATTTTGTGCTTGGGGTCTGCTTGGCGTTTTAGCGGCGGTTTTTTCCGTTGTTAAATTTTCTTGCAACAAATATTATTGCCCCTATAACGTTTTTAAATTAATTATTTAAACAAAAATTATAGCAGCAATAATATTCGATGCAATAATATTAAAACACACTTTGGCAACGGATAAAACCGTCGCTAAAAAGCCAAGCGCTGAAAACAAAATTACGACAGAGGATCCAAAATCGCCATATTAGATGAAATATTATACATGAAACATCGTGATAGCGCCACATAACTCCAACTTATAAAATGTGACAAAAATTTTAGTGTTCATAATTTAGTTTATTGTATTTGTTTATTTTTAATTTAATTTTTTATATTTAAAATCGTTATTAATTTATTCTCTCAAATTTAATAATTTTTTAATTTAATTTTTTAAATATAATAATTTTTTATAATTTGATACTTCAAATTTAGTAATTTTTTTAATTTAGTCCTTCAAATTAATATATTTGTTATATATCTTAATAATTATAAATAGAGAGACCAAATTAATAAAGATTTTAAATGTGAGAGACCAAGTTAAGAATGAGAGAGATTAAATTAAAAAAATATTAAAATTGAAGGACCAAAATAAAATTTTTGTCTATAAAATTTTCTATCAATTAAATAATATAATTAATAATATTGGTAATAATTATAAGCCTAAATTGTTAAAAAAAAATTTGGTTTCACAATTTATTTTATTCAATTTTAAAGGTTAAATCTTTTTTAAAAGATTTCAATTTGAACAATATACCTTATTTAATAATATTTTTAGCTAAATATTTATCTATATGAGAGTATTCGTACAAGAGAAAAAGTTTAAAATGATATTTTATTAAATTTTAAAGGTGAAGAGATAAATTATATAACTATTTAAATAATTTTTTTTTAATTTTAGACAAATTATAAAAGGAAAAAATTTAGATAATTAATTTTCTTCAGAGTAAAGTTATTAATAAGACTATTTGTGTCTGATATAGTTATTTAATAAATACTTTTATTATTTGAATTATTCATTATATATGGTTAATATAATTAAGTTTTAATTTCAAATTAATTAATATATAAAGAATAAAATTACAGCAAATATTGTATATAATTTATTTTAATATCTTAATAATTAGAAACAAATTAATTGTGTAAAAATTTTTAAAAATATGATGTGTCGAAAACTATCCAAATACAAGATTTTTGCAATATATTATTTATTTAATTACAAATATTGACTATATAATAACATGAGTGTATACGTCTCAAGAATAACAACCACAATCAAACGGAGAATTCATAATTGCAAAATTCCACAAGCAGTTCAGGCAGCCATGGATAAAGAAAGTACCTTGCACATAGCTATGTATCCTTGGTTTGCCATGGGACACTTAATCCCATTTCTCCAACTCTCCAACAAATTAGCAAAAAGAGGCCACCGAATTTCCCTAATCATCCCCCAAAATACACAATCCAAATTACACCAATGTAATCTCTTTCCTCATCTCATTACCTTCGTCCCCATCACTGTACCTCACTGTGAAGGTCTTCCCCAAAATGCTGAAACTACTGCAGATGTTCCTTCATATTTGATTCCAAGTCTTATGACAGCCATGGATCGTACTGAGAAGGACATTGAACAACTTCTCCTTCAACTAAACCCTCATATTGTCTTCTTTGACTTCACAGAATGGCTTCCAAACTTGACTCGCCGATTAGGCATCAAGTCTCTTCAATACATGATAGGCAACCCTGCAACTGCGGCTTATGTCTTATCCCCAAAAAGAATGCTTCAGGGAGTTGATTTAACTGAAGCTGATCTCATGAAACCCCCTTCTGGTTTCCCTTGTTCTTCCATCAACCTTCACTTCCACGAGGCAAAACTCTATGCCTTTTACAGGAAATTAGAATTTGGAAGTGGGCTTTCTTTGTTCGATCGCATGTATATTGGTTCAACCCAAACAGATGCTATAGCATTCAAGGGCTCCACAGAAATTGAAGGACCTTACGTTGATTATCTTGCAAAGCAATTTGGAAAACCTGTTCTTCTTTCAGGCCCGGCAATTCCAGACCCGCCATCCTCTTCTGCTTTAGATGAAAAATGGGATAAATGGCTGGGACAATTCAAGGATAATTCAGTAGTTTACTGTGCACTTGGAAGTGAGTGCATATTGGAGAAAACCCAATTCCAAGAATTGTTGCTGGGTCTTGAGCTCACAGGGTCTCCATTTTTAGCAGCACTTAAGCCACCAAGAGGGTTCGAGTCAGTGGAAGCGGCTATGCCAGAAGGGTTCCAAGAAAGAATTAAAGAGAAAGGGGTTGTTCATGGAGGATGGGTTCAACAACAGGAGATATTAGGTCACACAAGTGTGGGTTGCTTCATAACGCATTGTGGATCAGGGTCTACAAGGGAGGGGTTGGTGAATACGTGTCAGCTGGTGTTGCTTCCATGTGCAGACCTCGATCAAACTATTAATGCCAGAACGATGAGCTCGTACTTGAAGGTTGGTGTTGAAGTGGAGAAAGGCGAAGAGGATGGATTGTTGACAAGAGAAAGTGTGTGTAAAGCTGTGAAGAGTGTGATGGATGAAGAGAGTGAGGTGGGGAAAGAGATCAGAGAAAACCATAGTAGATTGAGAAGCCACTTGTTATGCAAGGATTTGGAGTCTGCTTATGTTGATAGTTTCTGTAATATGCTTGGAGAGCTACTCAAGTAATTATGTTCGTGGATGCACACAGTTATAATTTGGACTTAAGAACTTGATCATTGTTAATGCTATCTGTGTATGTTGTTTTCTTTGTCAATTTATGCTTTATGTTCATGGTGGATGAGAATAAAGTTTATTTATTATATTGTCAAACTTGGGAATTAACTCGTCAAATTACATGAATTCACTCTCTAAAATCCTGTGAAAGCATACACAAACTCAAAAATGGTTGAACTCTACTGAAATCGTGTAAACTCAAGAGTTGAGTTATGCAAGTTTACTTGTTCTGAAATCTGAGATTATGCAAGGCTTTTATATAAGTTCATGTAGTGTTTAATTTGTTCAAGTATTTTTATCTATTTTCTAGCAGATATTTTGAAACCATTTTAAGCTAAATCGGTAACAGTGACATTATCCTTATCTCCGATCTCTTTTTCGTTCCTCATTTTCTTCTTTATTAAGTCTGCATTATTAGAAAGAGATAAACAGAAATAGCACCCAGAAAATTTTTCCTCCGCCTTCCATTCTCTAGTATATGATCGCCCATCGCTTCATTTTATATTATTTGAATTTAAATAATTATTTATAAAAATAATTTTAGCATTCTTTTTTGTTGAAAAGATAAAATTGAAGTCATTAATTGAAAAGCTGAGAGAGAGAGAGTGTCTTGAAGGGCGAAGAAATGCGCATTAATCACTTCAATTTCAACCATTCACTTCAAGCAAAATTGTTTTCAGTAAAAAATACATAACCAAAAGGACCTGTTTATTATTACTAAGATAAGGGCAAAATTTTATCCTCAAGCAAGTTTGGCTAGGAAAGCCAGGTTTCATTCCTAGCTTTCAAAATTCCCAACCCTCCCTCATTTTTTGGGGTGCATTAACAATTCCACTTAATTAGATGAATCCTCTTGTGATTAGTTTTTAAAAATATTTTTAAATATCAAATTATCAAAAAAGTTAGGTAGATATGTATTTGTAATAATATTATCTAAATAGATAAATATTTTGAATTATTTATTATATATGGTTAATTTAGTTAAGTTTTAATTCCAAATTAATTAAAATATAAAGAAAAAATTACAATAAATATTATATAATTTATTTAAATATCTTAATAATTAGAAACAAATTAATTATGTAAAAAATTTTAAAAATATGAAGTTCCGTACGTAATTAATTGATTCAAGTTAATAATGGCTGTCCTGCATATATATGCGTGGTTTAATTGATTCAAGTTAATAATTAATTAAACGCATTAAAAGTAAACTTCATTCATCATTATTTATGATTAGCTCCAATAATTGAGAATATTTTAAAAAATAATTGAAAACGCAATAGCCTCTTTCTCTATTGCTTTTGATAGTTTCTTCCTCATATTGCATTTTCTTTTTTCTTAGAAGTCATTGAGAACAGAAGGATAGAGAGAGGCAGAAAAAATACGAGTCATTAAATTGAGATTTGACTGCATAACTGCAAATTTGTATTGTAAGAAAAATAAGAGTGATGTTGTGAATGATGAATGGATACGCATCTCTATGAAATCGCGAAATAAAATGATTTTATTTTGATTTCTCTATCTTTGGATGACTGTATAGATCATACTGTTTATTAATCATAGCGCTATGTGTTAAGATGAAAATATTTAAGATAATACAATATTATCATATAAAAACAATTGTCATCCCGTAACAGTAAAAAAATTGTTATCTCGTTAAGTTTATTAAATCAATTCGACCTACTTTAAAAATAGAGAAAGTTAATCATAAAAATTGTGATTCATTTTAAGAATAAATTTTTAACTCAACTTATTTAAGTTCATAATTCATAGTGAAATTGTAAAGTTTGAGCTGAGTCAACCTTATGAGTATTTTTATTTTTTAAATTGTTTAAAAAAAATTTTGTCATAAAAAATCATATAACTTATATTAATATGTAACATTTATTTTTAATATATTGATATATAAAATAAATTATATTTTTATAGATTAATTTGTAATATTTATTCATAATATGTTAATACGTAAAATAAATTATATAAAATAATTTTTTTAATTATTATTTTTATAAGTCTATTTATAATATTCATTCATAATATGTTGATAGATAAAATAAATTATATATATTTTTAAATCATATAAAATAAATTATTTTTAAAAAAATAATTTAAAAAAAAAAGTTCAGGAGCTGGTCTAATCCTTGATCCTTCAAAGATTTGATTGGGCTGGATGAATGAGCCGAACCTAACCCGGATTGTCCTTAAAAAATAAAAACCCTTGATGGAATGAGTCAAATGAGCTGGGTCGGCCCATTTTAACACAACTAACCAAGAGTACATCACCAAGAGTTGAAGACATGAACCATACAACGAAGAGTTCAGTGCTGCAATTGCCACAAGTTGAGAAGCCATGGATAAAGAAGGTGCCTTCCACATAGCTATGTACCCTTGGATAGGACACCTAATCCCATTTCTCCAACTCTCCAACAAATTAGCCAGAAAAGGCCATCGGATTTCCCTAATCATCCCCAAAAATACACATTCCAAATTTTACCAATTTAATCTCTTCCCTCATCTTATTACCTTCGTCCCCATCACTGTACCTCACTGTGAAGGTCTTCCCCAAAATGCTGAAACTACTGCAGATGTTCCTTCATCTTCGATCCCACTTCTCATGACAGCCAAGGATCGTACTGAGAAGAACATTGAACAACTCCTTATTCAACTAAAACCCCATATTGTGTTCTTTGACTTCGTAGAATGCCTTCCAAACTTGACCCGCCGATTAGGCATCAAGTCTCTTCAATACATGATAGGCAACCCTGCAACTGTGGCTTATCTTTTATCCCCACAAAGAATGCTTCAGGGATGTGATTTTACTGAAGCTGATATCATGAAACCCCCTTCTGGCTTGCCTTGTTCTTCCATCAACCTTCACTTCCAAGAGGCAAAACTCTATATCTCGTACAGGAAAATGGGATTTCAAAGTGGGCTTTCTTTGTTCGATCACTTGTATATTGGTTCAAGCCATGCAGATGCTATAGGATTCAAATGCTCCACAGAAATTGAAGGACCTTTCCTTGACCATATTGCAGTACTATATGGGAAACCTGTTTTGCTTTCAGGCCCTACAATTCCAGACCCACCATCCTCTTCTGCTTTAGATGAAAAATGGAGTAAATGGTTGGGACAATTCAAGGATAAACCAGTAGTTTACTGTGCACATGGAAGTGAGTACATATTAGAGAAAATCCAATTCCAAGAATTGTTGCTGGGTCTTGAGCTCACAGGCTTTCCATTTTTAGCAGCACTTAAGCCACCAAGAGGGTTCGAGTCAGTGGAAGCGGCTATGCCAGAAGGGTTCCAAGAAAGGGTTAAAGGAAGAGGGATATTGTTCATGGAGGATGGGTTCAGCAGCAAGCAATATTAGGTCACACAAGTGTGGGTTGCTTCATAACGCATTGTATGGGGCAGCATCTATAAGGGAAGGGCTTCGGAATACTGGTCAGCTGGTGTTGCTTCCATGTATGGACCTTGATCAAATTATTGATGCAAGAACGATGAGCTCGTACTGGAAGGTTGGAGTTGAAGTGGAAAAATGTGAAGAAGATGGATTGTTCGCAAGAGAAAGTGTGTGTAAAGCTGTGAGGAGTGTGATGGATGAAGAGAGTGAGGTGGGTAAAGAGAGAAGAGAATACCATAATAGATTTAGAAGCCACTTGTTAAGCAACGATTTGGAGTCTTCTTGCGTTTATAATTTCTGTAACAGGCTTCGAGATTTACTCTCAAGTAAATAACTTCGTGGATGCAGGCAAGTATAATTTGGACTTATGAACTTAATCATTGTCAATGCTATCTATGTTTTTTTCTTGGTCACTTCATGCTTAATGTTTATGGGGGATGCATGGGAACTACATTATGCAAGGCTTTTAAGTTCATGTAATGTTTAATTTGTTGAAATATTTTATCTATTTTCGTTTATTTTGAAACCATTATTACAAGCTAAAACGGTAATTAATAGTCATATTATAAATTAAAATTTTATAACACATCATTATTTAATAATGTGATAAAAATTATATGATAGGTATATCAAATTAATTGTTACAACTTGATCGTTGTTTATGCTATCTATGTCTTTTTCCTAGTTAATTTATGCTTAATGTTCATAGTGGATGAGAATAAAGTTTAATTATTATGTAAGGCTTTTATACAAGTTGTTGTAATGTTTAATTTGTTCAAATATTTTTATCTATTTTCAAGCAGATATTTTGAAACTATTATAAGCTAAATCATTAACCGTCACATTATAAATTGAAATTTTAGAATACGTTATTTAATAAATATTTTTATTAATATTTGAGGAGATAAATTATATAACTCTTTAAATTATTATTTTTAATTTACAAAAATTATTGAAAAAACTTAGATAATTAATGTTCTATAGAGTAAAATTATTAAAAAAATAAACAATTTGTTTCTGACATAGTTATTTAATAAATATTTTTATTTAGCTATTTTTTTAAAAAAATTACTTTTAAATGTCAAATTATTAAAAATTTACAAAAATATTTATTTTAATTATTAATATTTATGTATATAAATGTTTTGAAATATTTATTATATATATTTTTAATTTAATTAATTTCTAATATTAGAGATAAATTATTTTATTAAAAATTAAAATAAATAACATAATTTACATATATATATATTAATAGAATAAATTACATGTATATATTTGTTATTCAAATAATATTTAAATAATTTATATAGAACAAAGTTGGATTCATGTTTAGCTAAGTACAATCTTCATCAGACCCAAATATATATTTTTTACGTCATATATGAAGTATTAATTGAAGTCTTTATTGAAAAATTTGTTTATGTCTAATAGTAAATAAGTGAGACTAAAAATGCTATAATTTGAAAATATATATTTTAATTTAGTATTTAATTATTGTTAAACTCTTATTTATACTCTTAGGATGTAAAATTTAATCGTAATCTATTTCATAATTATACTTTAGCTCTCTCACCCATTTTCTTAAATCTATTAGTGCTTGATCCTTATGACAGAGAAGGGTTAAAACTTTATAGGCAAAAGCACTTTTTACGTTTCTAAACTTTACATTAATTTTTAATTTTATCTTTAAAGTTTTTTTATTGTCAATTTCTTCTCTAAAGTTTCAAATTGCAATCAATTTCATCCCATATCTAACGCCATCTAAATTACTAATGAAAATAGTAGACATGACATCTGACGTATATATTTTTGCTAACTCAATTCTCTACTTATATATTTATTGTCAAATATGTTCCTAAATTTTATGAATATTATCAAATATGTCTCTAAAGTTTATGAATACTATCAAAATATATTTCTAACTCCTTCAAATAATCCACAATTTCATAATAACTAATGTGACATTTGATGTGTATATTTTTACTAACTACATACACGTTAGAATTCACAAAGTCATGTCAAACTATGAAATGACTCTATATAAGTAAACAAAGCAACATTTCTATTTACACATTATTGAACTGTCATATTATTGAACAGTCTCTATTAAAGTAAGTTTATTAATTCTATTGAAGTCACGTTGCACTAAATCAGTCGACGATGAAGGCCGTCATTGAAGTCTAATGTTTTGAAGTATGGAAGATATATAAAATATTAGGTTTTTCCTTTTTTGAAACCATAACATAACATTGTTATTATATGTCAATATTATGGGTTGTTCTATTTATCAATTGTTTTATAAATAATAGATTTTTTATGTGAATGTAAGGGTTTTACGATGGATTGATAATGAGTGAATTTTTTTTATGGGTTGGTCTTTTGTTAGTGGAATCATGAATGTATATATTGTTGTAAAATAATAACTTGTAACCTAAACTTATAAATGTTATAGGTAGTTTTATATGAACTTGTTTATTGTCAAAGTTCACTATGGAAGTAAATTCATTAGAAAAACTAACTTTAATATACGTGGGTGTTTGTACAAGTTAGTGGGAGAAGTGTGATGTTAATAGATAGAGTTATTAAAAAATTATGAATTGTTTAAAAGAGATAGGGGTATATTGATAGTATTCATCAACTTTGAGAATACATTTGACATTATTCATAAACTTTTAGATATATATTTGATAATAAATATGTAAGTAGAGTATTGAGTTAGCAAAAATATATATGTCAGATGCCACATTAGCTATTTCTGTTAGTGATTTAGATGGTGTTAGGTCGTAAGACAAAATTGATTGTAATTCAAAATTTTAAGAACAAAATTGACAGCAAACAAATTTTAGGAACAAAATTAAAAATCGACATAAAGTTTGAAAATATAAAAAGTGTTTTTGCCAACTTTATATATATATATATATATAATCTTTTTAATTTTTTTTTGTGTCAATCAAATTTTTGTTGGCGGATTGGGTAATTTTTCACAACATAGTTAATCAATATTTAAATTTTAGTTGAGAGAGATATCTATATTTAATGTCAGATCATGTCTCTAACAGGATTGTTTTCTCATAAAGGATATATATACATGAAAAATAAAAAAGATTATGATCCAAAAAGAGAATTTAATTAAGATGAATCTAAGTCCTCTCTGCTAAAAAGATTAATTGATTAGAATTTATTGTCCAAATTCAAAAAATAAGAAAGACAAATCTAAATAATTAAATTCCTAATAAATTTGTAAAATTATGTCTGAAAGTTTTATGATTTAATTAGGTGAAATAATATTCCATATTTATGTATAATATATATATATATATATTTAAACTTTGATTAAATTATTCATATAGACCTTATAGTTTTACTCAATTTTTAGTTAGGTTACTATAGTTTAAAAATTTATAATTGAGTCCCTATAATTTAATAAACTTTTAAAGTAATCCCTAAGTTTTTTTTTTTCAAAATTTTGTTAAATTTTGATGGTATGCTAATTATGATAATCTTAACTTTTTGAATTTATTTAATTTAAGTCAATATACTCATAATTAAATATAAATTATATTTTATTTCATATATGTTAGTTATTTTTTACATTATTATTTATTTTTTTTATTATTTATTTTTTTGACATAAATAATACATATTTAGAGTGCTAATATTTATATGTTGAAAACATTAACAAAGTTTAATATAATTTTAACTACAATTTGATCTCAGGAATCAATTTAAAAATTTATTAAATTATAAGAACTGAATTACAAAATATTAAACTATAAAAATTTAATTAAAAATTAAATAAAATTAACCATATGGACTACAAAAATATTTAATCTTAAATTTATATTATTTAATTTTTTATTAATTATGATAAAAAAAATATTTTAATAATTATTTATTAATATAAATAAATTTGTACGACTTTACAAATCGACTTTATGTGCTGAATTTATTTTAACTCTCAACTATGATAACATTGACTATAATTATTTAACCTTGGCTTTAGTCATTCATCCTTGCCTTGTGCTGTTACAAATCTATGTATTGTTGGTAATAATTTGTCTATCATGTATTTATGATCACATTAAATAACGTAACCTAAAATTTTGATTTATAATATTATTTTATTTATATTAATTATAATAAAACATATATTTTTAATAATTATTTATTTATATAGATAAAATTATGCAAATTTATAAATCCAGTTTATTCTTTTTTCACGAGTTTAATTATTTAAACTTGAGCTTGATAATTTTGTATTGTGACAAATCAATGCATTCCTCTTCGTTTTACAGTCAGAGATCAATGTATTGTTGGTAATAGTTAATTTGTCTACCATATATTTATGATCACATTAAATAACGTATCCTAAAATTTCAATTTAGAATGTGACTGTTACCAATTTACCTAATAATGGCTTCAAAACATGCATCTCATAAAATATTTCAACAAATTAAACATTACGTGAACTATACTTGTATAAAAGCCATACATAATAGTTAAACTTTATGCTCATCCACCAAGAACATTAAGCATAAATTGACTAAGAAAACAACATATATATAGATAGTATTAACAATGATTAAGTTCATAAGTCCAAATTATACCTGTGTGCATCCACGAACTTAATTACTTGACTAGCTCTCGAAGCTTATTACAGAAACTATCAACATAAGCAGACTCCAAATCCTTGCATAACAAGTGGCTTCTCAATCTACTATGGTTTCCTCTGATCTCTTTCCCCACCTCACTCTCTTCATCCATCACACTCTTCACAGCTTTACACACACTTTCTCTTGTCAACAATCCATCCTCTTCTCCTTTCTCCACTTCAACTCCAACCTTCAAGTACGAGCTCATCGTTCTGGCATTAATAGTTTGATCGAGGTCTGCACATGGAAGCAACACCAGCTGACACGTATTCACCAACTCCTCCCTCGTAGACCCTGATCCACAATGCGTTATGAAGCAGCCCACACTTGTGTGACCTAATATCTCCTGTTGTTGAACCCATCGTCCATGAACAACCCCTTTCTCTTTAATTCTTTCTTGGAACCCTTCTGGCGTAGCCGTTTCCACTGACTAGAACCCTCTTGGTGGCTTAAGTGCTGCTAAAAATGGAAACCCTGTGAGTTCAAGACCCAGCAACAATTCTTGGAATTGCGTTTTCTCCAATATGCACTCACTTCCAAGTGCACAGTAAACTACTGAATTGTTCCAGCCATTTATCCCATTTTTCATCTAAAGCAGAAGGGGATGGTGGGTCTGGAATTGCGGGGCCCGAAAGAAGAACAGGTTTCCCAAATTGCTTTGCAAGATAATCAACGTAAGGTCCTTCAATTTCTGTGGAGCCCTCGAATGCCATAGCAAGCCAATGATACATAGCTATGTGCAAGGAACTTTCTTCATCCATGGCTGCCTGAACTGCTTGTGGAATTTTGCTGTTATGAATACTGCGTCTCATTGTGATTGTGATTTGTGAGATCGCATGCATGTATATGTTATTATATAGTTTACATATTTGTGATTAAATAAATAATATAGCACGTCTATGAGATCTCTTCATTAAATAATCTTCAATTAATTAAAAAAATGTTAAATGTTCTAAATAGTTATTAGCAACATCCATTAAATAATAAAGCACATCTATGACGCGGCGGGAATATCCTGGACCTAATCCTTTCTGCCTAAATAAATAAATAATATAACACATGATATTTCCATGCATATTGATGTCGCTCACATGGGAATATATGCTTTGATTTGGAATCCATTGGATAGTGTTATAGACGTGTTTGAGGCTCAAAAACCTATGAGCTTTGAGATCTATGAGTTAAACAATATTCATTGGAGGAGATCCAGCTGGTATGGTACCTGATAGTGCATGTAAGATCATTATGTTAAAAACAATTTTTTAAATTCATGCAGGAAGGACACCTGAATTGGTGAAGGTTCCTATTTTTGTTTTATTAAAAGAAGATTAATAACACCTGAATATGGTAGGCTTTTTTGGATGCTTTTGTAATTCAATGGAATAGCGCTGTGAAATATTCTTGTTGAAATTTCTTTCTAGCATCATATGAATTATATTAATTAATGCCAACCTAAAGTGAGAAAAACTATATATTTTCTTTCTCACTGTTGTCATTTTTAGTAAAAGTGTAATTTTGTTTCAAAAAATTTAGTTTTTAGTCTTTATACTAATTTTTAACTTCTTTTTTACGGTCAAAATACTATTTCAGCTATTAATTAGAAATAATTTTTATTTTTTAAATAAATGAAATATTGAAAAAATTAAAGATATATTTAATTGTGGAGAAAAAGAAATATACGACATCCTCTGAAAAACTTGACCAAACAAATTATAAATAACCAAATCAAACACATTGTTTCCAGTAAATGGTAAAATAATGATGAAGTGTAAAAAGATTTAAAAAAAAAAAGAGAGATAAATTAAAACCTTTAGAGTCTACTAATATTTTTTAACACTCATTATTTGAGCAACAATCTCATTAAGGGCAACAACAAATTTGGCAATAGGATATTCAATCGATGTTATCTTGAAAGCCTCATTCCATGCTTCAAAAGCATCTATCTCCCTTAAAACTATATCAATCTCCTCTTTAGTTCAAAAAAGAAAAATACAATTTTTAATCTTAAATTTATGACTCAAATTGGATTTGAACTATTAAGCCATGCTTGAGTTTTGATTAAAAAGGAGCTCACCAAGTCTAAGCGAAAATGATTATATACATAGTCCTCATTTAGAATAAATAAACAATGTATTTAGAAGACTTAATTTTCTTTTTTGAGAGTTTGCAAGAGTTTAAAATTACCAAGGGTACATCATGAAGACATGAACCATAAAATGAAGAGTTTCAGTGCTGCAATTGCCACAAGTTGAGAAGCCATGGATAAAGAAGGCACCTTCCACATAGCTATGTATCCTTGGTTTGCACTGGGACACCTAATCCCATTTCTCCAACTCTCCAAAAAATTAGCAAAAAAAGGCCATCTCATTTCCCTAATCACCCCAAAAAATACACATTCCAAATTAAACTAATTTAATCTCTTTCCTCATCTCATTACCTTCATCCCCATCACTGTACCTCATTGTGAAGCTCTTCCCCAAAATGCTGAAACTACTGCAGATGTTCCTTCATATTTGATTCCAAGTCTTATGACAGCCATGGATTGTACTAAGAATGACATTGAACAACTTCTCCTTCAACTAAACCCTCATATTGTCTGCTTTGACTTCACAGAATGGCTTCTAAACTTGAATCTCCAATTAGGCACTAAGTCTCTTCAATACATGATAGGCAACCCTACAACTGCAGCTTATGTCTTATCCCTACGAAGAATGCTTCATGGAGTTGATTTAACTGAAGCTAATCTCATGAAACCCCCTTCTGGCTTCCCTTGTTCTTCTGTTAACCTTGACTTCCACAAGGCAAAACTCTATGCCTTTAACAAGAAATTGAAATTTGGAAATAGTCTTTCTTTATATGATCGCATGTATGTTGGCTTAACCCAAACAGATGCTATAGCATTCAAGGGCTCCACAAAAATTGAAGGACCTTATGTTAATTATCTTGTAATGCAATTTGGGAAACATGTTCTTCTTTCAGGCCCCGTAATTCCATCCTCTTTTGCTTTAGATGAAAAATGGGAAAAATGGTTGGGACAATTCAAGGATAATTTAGTAACTTACTGTGCACTTGGAAGTGAGTGCATATTAGAGAAAACCCAATTCCAAGAATTGTTGCTAAGTCTTGAGCTCACAGGGTTTCCATTTTTAGCAGCACTTAGGCAACCAAGAGGGTTCGAATTAGTAGAAAAAGAAATGCTAGAAGGGTTCCAAGAAAGAATTAAAGAGAAAGGGGTTGTTCATAGATGATGGGTTCAATAGAAGGAGATATTAGGTCACACAAGTGTGGGTTGCTTCATAACACACTGTGGTCAGGGTCAAAAAGGGAAGGGTTGGTGAATATGTGTTAGTTGGTGGTGCTTCCATGTGCAAACCTCAATCAAAGTATTAATGCCAGAATAATGAGCTCATAATTGAAGGTTATAATTGAAGTGGAGAAAGGTGAAGAGGATGGATTGTTCACAAGAGAAAGTGTGTGTAAAGTTGTCAGGAGTGTGATGGATGAAGAGAGTGAGGTGGGGAAAGAGATCAGAGAAAACCATAATAGACTTAGAAGCCACATGTTAAGCAATGATTTGGAATCTTCTTATGTTGATAGTTTCTGTAACAAGCTTCGAGAGTTACTCTAGTAATTAACTTTGTGGATGCAGGCAAGTATAATTTGGATTATGAACTTAATCATTGTGAATGATATCTATGGTTTTTTCTTAGTCAATTTATGGTTAATGTTTTATCTTCGGTGAAGCTAGTCAATCATTGTGCTGATAGCATGGCCAAATTGGTTCTAGCAGCAACTCCACTCTCTGCATTGGGGTAGAGCCATTGTTACCCCTTAAGAAAGAAATAGAACGAAAAAAAAGATGGAAGAGATAGGAATGAATAATACAGCTGAATTATGTATCAAATTCCCAAAAATAGGAAAGTATACAATCACGAATCTCTACTTCAAGCGAGGGACAAAACTCTATACAATGATTACTACTCTCATACCCTACGTCTATTGTCTCACTTCTATTTATACATTCTTGCTTCTAACTTCCTCAACTACTGCACATGCTAAAGTCTTCAACTATCGCAGCTGTGTTGCTAACAAACTCACGTGTCTCATTGCATTACGATAGCCTAACAACTCAAGTGGCTTATTGCATATGAACTTTACACACCCCATGCATTTGCATGATAAAATCCTTGGTCCGTTTTGGTGGTTTTAGGACTCTTTCTCCTCTGTTTCCGGCTTCCTTCCCTTTTCCTTCACCTTTATCCTCTTCCTGCCATATATCAATACCATCCTCATCGAAACCAACCTTGTCCTCAAGGTTGAGCTGCGAAAATGCTTCTGTCAATGCCTCCCATGATTCCCAAGTTACTTCCTCCATTGGTTTATCTGACCATCCTACCAGTACCTTGATCTTCGTTTTGTCTTCCTTTGTAAGTCTGAAATGTATGACAGTAAATTCATAATGGTCCAAGTGTGTCTGAAATGTTGTCTTGTGTATCTATTCTTCTTTCATCTTGATTTGATGATAACCAGATCTGAGGTCAAGCTTTGAGAAAGTAGATGCACCATGTAATTCATCAAGAATTTCACTAATGGTTGGAATAGGAAATTTATCCTTAACCATTTTACTGTTTAAGGCCCTGTTATCAATAAAAATGTCATGTACCATCCTTCTTTTTTACTAATAACACTGGTGAAGAGAAGCAACTTGGAATATCCTTTATAATCCCTGCAGACTTCATTTTAGCCACCAATCTCTCAATCTCAGATTTTTGAAAATGGGGGTATCTGTAAGGTCTAACACTGACTAGTTTGGCATAGGCTCCAGTGTGATATGGTGGTCAATGTCCTTCCTTAGTGGTAATTGTTTAGGCTCCTCAAATACCTCAGAATATTGGTGTAAAACCCGTTTGATGGCTTGTGGTAAGTCTGGTTTTGCTTAAGTCTCTTTGGTACTGATCTTCTCAATCAGGTATAAGTAGGATATCACATTTATGGCAAATAATTTTTTAAGGTCCTTAGCACTTATTGGATTACCTTGTAACATAGGCTTCCCTTGAAATTGAATTTCCTGACCATTGTGCTCAAATGACATAGTCAAGTGTTTATAGTTTGTGACAATTTGTCCTAATTTAGTAAGCCAATGAACTCCTAGCACAATATCCGATCCTTTTATTTCTAACACAAATAAATCTACTATAATGTCATGCCCTTGCACCTTAAGTAGCACTTTTCAAATTTATGTGTGCAAGTGAGAAAGGTGCCACTGCCAGTGATTACTTTGAAAGGTGAGATTGGGGTTAATGGCAGTTTAAAAGCTGAAGCTACACTAGTTTTGATGATGTTATGAGTGCTGCCATCATCAATTAAAATTTTTAGCACATACCTCTTGCATCTGCCCAACAGCCTAAGTGTGTTAGGATGATATTGGCCTTCAATTGCATTAAAACTTATCTCAGGAGATACTTCCTCACACAGCTCCTGACTGTCTTCTACTCTCATATCTGTTGAACTGTCTACCATGGTCTCTTCTAACAGAACTTCTAGTTCTTCCTACCCCAACAGTAATGAAAATGATGGTTTACATTTGTGGTTAAGAGTGTACTTGTCATCACAATAGTAACAAAAGGCCTTTCTCTCTTCTTGCTCTTAATTCTGCAGCTGAAAATCTCTTATAAGGTGGAACAGAACTTGGTTTGTTTGTAGTGGGTTGAACAACTATAGATGACAACTGTTTATGAGGTATAGTGGTATAAGGTAGTGTTTTTGTGAATTACTTTGGTTATGGTAAGGTAGAGAAGGTTGAAATGTGCTTTTGTCCTGAGATGAAAAAGAGTTTCGTGGATTAAATGGTTTGAAGGAATTCTATAATTTGGAATGTTTTTGTTCATGGACTTTGGCTAGAGATATGGCTTGGTAATATGATTTTGGCTATGCTAAGAGAATTTCACACTTCAAATAATCTTGTAATCCAAAAACAAATAAACTGATAAAACATTGTTTTAACAGACCTATCACCCTGGTGGACAATGCTTCAAATTTGACCTTATATTCTACTATTATCCCTATCTACTTTAATTCTTTCATGGCTGCCTTCGGGTCATCATACAATGTAGCTCCAAATCGTAGTACAAGAGCCTACAAAAACTCCTCCCAATTGCACACCAAGTTATTCTTGATGATCTATTTTTACCAGGCATAAGCTGGTCCTTCCATGTGTAAGGACGTAATCTTCATGCGTTGCTCTGCTAATGTCCCATAAATGTCAAAGAATTCTTGGATCTTGAATACCCAATCTTCTGCGTCAGTGCCACTGAAATGCGATAACTCCACCTTCATACCTTTATTGAACATGGTCTATGTGGTAACTAAATCTTGCACCCGCAAAGATGATGGTGGTCTATGCATCTATGTCTGCAACATTTGCCTCATCATTTCTTCCATATTCATCAAAGATTCTTGATATCTATGCATTGTGCTTTCTAATCCGTCAATCTTGTTAGCCACGCTTGTTAATCGATCATCGATTATTTTCTGTGCCTTCTGTAACTCTGTCGTCAATGCTTCTATCTGTGCAAAATGAGTCCCTTCTGCCATAGCGAAAGATCAATGAAAACGCCAAATGTTACCCCTTGAGAAAGAAACAGAACAAAAAAAAAAAGATGGAAGAGATAGGAATGAATCATGCGGCTGAATTATGTATCAAATTCCCAAAGATAGGAAAGTATACAATCACAAAGCCCTACTTTGAGCGAGGGATAAAACTCCATACAATGATTACTACTTTCATACCCTACGTCTACTATCTCACTTGTATTTATAATTCGGTCTATACATTCCTGCTTCTAACTTCCTCAACTACTGCACATGCTAGCGTCCTCAACTATCGCAACTGTGCTGCTAACGAACTCACGTGTCTTACTGCATTGGGATCGACTAACAACTCACGTGGCTTACTTCATGCGAACTTCACGCACACCCTGCATTTGCGTGATAAAATCCTTGGTCCATTTTGGTGGTTTTCGGACTCTTTCTCCTCTGTTTCTGACTTCCTTCCCTTCTCCTTCGCCTTTATCCTCTTCCTGCCATATATCAACCACCATCAGACATCAAGCTCCAGTTACTGGTAGACATGAGCTCCACTGTGTTCTTGTGTCGTTAGTTTTTCTTTTGTTCTCTCCCTGGTTAGTTTATTAAAAAAATTATGCTTAATGTTCATGGTGAATGTGAACGAAATTTAACTATTATGCAAGGTTATTATATAAGTTCATGTAATGTTTAATTTGTTGAAATATGCCAATATTTTATCTCTTTTCACCACCCAAGATAGTAAAAAAGAAAGTGGCATGAATAAAAGTGAAGACTTGGCTATTGTTGAAAAAATCAAGCAGAATTCACCAGTTTAATCGAAAGATCAGTAAATCAGTCATAGTTATTTTCTGATCAACCTTCACAATTGACCTTATAAAAAATCAATTAAAATTCAAATGAATCGGCAATCAAAATTAGTCAATTGAATGGTCTAATCGATCTAAAAAACTAATCTTTTTCATGAATTTTCAATTCTATGTAACAAGAAAGACTAATAAGAAGTAGAACAAAGAAGAAAAAAAAGGAAAAATGAGAGGAAAATAGAAAGAAAATAAAAAGAAGATCAATGATTTGTACATTAATTATGACATGTTTTTAATTTTTCTTTTAAAATTGATAAATAGTTTATGATTTTTTTAAAATATAAGATATATTTTATATTTATTTTATTGTTATGTAACAAATTTATGTAAAATACTTATTATTTATAATTAATTATAATATAAAATTAAAATATAATATTAATACTAATTTGAATACATTTGACTGAATAATTCCAATTTTTAAAACATTACATCTTGCCCATAATTAGAAAATTTTGGTTGTTAAAAAAAATTTAGAAAATAAGATACCACTTTGTCATTTGTATTATTTTACTTCAACATATATATGTTAAAGAAATTTATTAACTTAAAAAAATAGAATATAAAAAAATTAATCATCATACAAAAAAGTTTATTGGGAGATGAAATTAAAAAATAAAATAAATTAAAAATTATGCTTTATTTACTTAAGTTAATGCATGATATATATATATAGTTTTATAGTATAATTAATTGAAAATTTAATATATATTAAGTTATTATTTAACTAACTGTATGTTATTCACCATATTAATTTTTTAAATAACTAATTAATTGAGGAATTTTGTTGATAAATATTTAATTTTTGAATGATTAAATTGAAAATAAACACTTATAATGGATGAAATTAAGAAATACTTATCAAAATAGGATTTTATTCTTATAAAAATTAAAGGAAAAATACATTTAAAATATTATTTAGATAATATATATTATATTTAAGAATAATTCTTTATATTTTTTCCATCAAATTATCTATTAATAATAAAATATAAGAAATTAAAAATATTTATGTATAAAATAAGAAATTAGAAAAACTATACAAATATTATTTTTAATTATTTTTCTTTTTTATATATAGATGCCTATGAAAATTGAAAAGCTTAAAAGACTAGTCCACTATTATTATTTAATTAAAGACAAAAGAAAAGCCAAACTTAGGATTTCTTTTGGGGCGAAACTTAGGATTTTTTATTTTTTATTTTTTTAAAATTCAGGCTCTTCCCAAATTATATTAGACTTGGGAGCCAGACTTAGGTTTTTAAACTTATACGTGATTACAAAAAGTCAAAAGTCTCACCATAAAGTTAGGTAAGGTGGAGCAAGGAATATTTATTTAATTAATTTTATGCACAAGAGGAGACAAAAAGGACACACCAACAATACACATCTAATATCTAATATATTTTCATCTTAATAAATATTAATTAAAAAATAATGAACTTGAACATTTTTCATATTAATTCTTAAAATTAACTTATTATATCTTTAAAAAATTATTGTCAATATTAATTAGTTATAATCATAATTACTTTGAAGTTGGCTCATATTTTTTTTTCATCAACTTAGTCTTTAAAATTTTTTATTATTATTAATTAAATAAATTACATTATCATTCTTAAAAAATATAAAAATAAGATTTTACTTATTTTGATAAATTACAAATTTTATTCTAGATAGATTGGCTACATAAGGGTTGTCACCAATGTATTGGGACTGAAATTAGTCAAACAATTCAGTTCAATATAAAAGACTGGCCTGTGGTCAATACAAGCAGGGCCTAAGTTGACCTGCTAGGTCTTGTGA
This sequence comes from Senna siamea, assembly GCA_031216115.1. NCBI lineage: Eukaryota > Viridiplantae > Streptophyta > Magnoliopsida > Fabales > Fabaceae > Senna > Senna siamea. Next base: position 22,444,696 of record CM062356.1, read on the forward strand.
AGACCAAGAGAAGGAGGAGGAAATTATTCATTTTTTATTTTTATTATTTGTAATTTTAGTTTTTATTTGATAATGTATGTAGATTTATCATTATAATTTTTTAATTATTTATTTTATCGATTTAATTAAGTTTTTAATGACTTAATTATTGAATTGATAGCTTGGTGACTTCACTTCTTCACCCGTTCATCCCAAAAATTATGGTGGTCGCATGCAACTTCAAAAGTCCATTTCATATAGCACTATATATATAATATCTATATTATATTATATATTTTTTAACGGGTGCTTACAATAGTTTTACATTTTAATTGGCCGTGAATTGTTGGAACAATTATAAATCTCTTGTAATTGTTTTTATTCACATGCTATAGGTAGTATTAAATACTTAAATTAACAGAAAACTTTAAATAGAAAAAAGAATTCAAATAGATAAATGAAAACAGTCAGAAAATCCATAAATCTTAGATTAGTTGTGCATATATATATATATGAAACTCTTAAAACTAAGTTCTCAAAAAAAAAAATACTATTTACACAATTTTTTAAGAAATTAACATACAATTTTTCAAAAACAAAAAAAGATTTGTGACAAACAATTTAGTAATTATTTAACTAGGACTTCTTGTGTACTTACCCTTCACTATAATATTTTTATTCCTTTTCTTTATTGATTAAAAACTGAGGACAAAATAAACCAAACTGTCCTTATATTTGCAAGTGGCATTTTATCAATTAAATTTTTCGTGCGAACGATTTACTGTAGAATAAGATTACGTTTTAACTAATCCTGTACTCAGGGAAATTTACAACGATACGATGTTGCAATATATACACAAAATAAAATTCATTTTGTCGAAAAATAATTAACTATCAATTTAATTGTTTTATATTTCTTTAAATATAAATTATATAAAAATTTAAATATTAAGGAATATTATCTTAACCATTACTTTTTTTAGAATGACTCTTTTTTCAAAATAATTTAAATCAAGAAAATAATGTTGTCGTATCCTTTATAAAATAATTATATATATAATGTGGTATTTTAATTTCTTATCAAATTCACCCATAATTCCAATAATAATTTCAATGAAATTGGTAAGGAGGAAGTTTTTGTATCCTTATACCGTATCTGGTTCTTTATGTAAGTTTTGTTTCACATTTTTTATTTATCTCTATTATTGCTAACTCTTGACTTGTCCCATTAATTCAGCATATTAAAAGATAAATATTATAGCCCAAATTATTTACCAAACATTATTTTAATCCTTGCTGAGCTGCAATTTTTTCACAGCTCGTACGGCACAACATCTTTGCCAAAAAAAAAAAACCCTTTATATTTTTCACTTAAAGATTTGAATTTATTTTTCTACAGAACATTTATTTATATATTTGTTATATATTTTACAATGAATAATAGATAATAATTGACATTGCATCCTTTTTAGATGAAACATAGACTTAAAAAAAAATTAAACAATTAACAAATTGTTGGTTAATATGGTAGTGATTTTACAAATTCAAAATTTGAATTTCGAAAAGGATACTTGTTAAGATGATTTTATTTTAATGCTTCTAATCTAATGTGATTTGGAAATGTCATGAGTTTTTACTAAAAAGGAAAAAAATTAAACACCCTTGTTTTTTGACACCATTTAAAGACAAAATTAGCAAAATTTCTCATTTATTTGTTATAAAATTTTATATTGAAAATATAATATGATGTTAAAATCATAGAAAAATAAAAAAGTAAATTGCATTAACATATATCATGAAATTTAGTGACATTATATTTATCGTCTATTTAATTTCAAAAATTATATTTGTTACGCTTGAAATTTGATACAATATGATGTTACGTAAACTTTAGTTTTATTTTATTTGTTGTCAATGAAATTAATATTTAAATTAAAAATATATATTCAATCTAAGATAATAAAATTATTTAATTTTCTTTATTATTATATTAATGATTTTATATTAAAATTTAATATAAATTTAAATATATTTATTATTATATTTAAAATAAAATTATAATTTTATATTTCATATAGAAATTTTTTATTATAAAAAATTTTTAAAATAGATGAATAAAATTTTTTAAATTATAGAATTGATAAGTATAACTTTGTTAAATATTAGAAAATATTAGTGTAATTCATTAATAAAAAACCTCGTATGTTATAATTCATTAAAAAAAATAAAATAAATGCCTTAAAACTATAGTTATATGTTGTCCGTGCTAACACCCCACATGCCTTGTCCTCTAGTCTGTTTTCGAATTATGAGAAAACAGAATGGTTACAATACAAAAGATTGATAACAAAGCATCCTAGAGGGAGCAATGGTTCTTGATAACAAGGGATTATGATCTGCCTATTCTCCAACCCATCATCGTCTTATCAATGTCTTCAGCTAGAGTTCATGGAAGATTAATCCCCTTCATTAGCCATCTCTCAGGATTCTCAACAGCCAATAAATTTTTCTAAATGTCACTAATGGGAGAAAATAATGAAGCAACGTTTCAAGTGTTATTTATAATAAAAAAGTATCACTTAAATTTAGAGAAAGTTCATCATACAATTATAAGACTTACATTGTTATAAAAGTTCAATATAAGTAAAAATTCAATATAAAAAAATAAGAATATTATATTAAATGAGTAGTCACACTAAAAAAAATTAAAAATTATAAGAATAATTGCATTAAAAAGAAAGTCGAAATAATATTTATCATAAAAAAATTAGTAAAAATACATCTTTAAGTAATTTGATTATGTATAGAGAAGATCATTGGAGGCTCTTATATCAGATGAAAGAAAATCTATTTACTAGAGGTAGGGAAAGATTAAAGAAAATAATTAAAAAATTATTAAGATGAATTTAATTATAAATAATCTAATTATAAAAATAAATTAAAATAAAATACATTAGTATCATTTGATCTATTTATCGATCCCATCTAGTAGAAAAAAGGCTTTATTTATTATTGTTTTATAATCATTTAGCAAGCCTAGACTTGATGAGCTCCTTTTTAATCAAAACTCAAGCATGGCTTAATAGTTGGAATCCAATTTGAGTCATAAAGTTAAGATTAAAAATTACATTTTTCTTTTTTGGACTTAAAGAAGAGATTGATATACTTTTGAAGGGAGATGCTCTGTTGAAGCATGGAATGAGGCTTCCAAGAGGGCATGCATGTAGTATATAGATGCTACTACTTCTGGGCTCACATGGATTGAATATCCTATTGCTAAGTGTGTTGTTGTTCTTGATTAATGAGATTGATGGTATTTCAAAATACCCTTATATGAAAATCCATATTGGAGGGAAATATTTCTTACCATGCCACGTGATAAGAAGGCCAAGTTTATAGAGAGCTCGAATTTTCAACACTCCCTGGCCATTAAATTTTGCTTTCTCACTTTTCTGAAGTTTTGTGAGAGCTTCATTTCCCATATTTAACAATTTAATATGTCTTAGAGACGTTGTCCTTGGAGAGCACTATGGTGTGTCTCATTACTTGTTTGGTTAATCGAAACAATGTGGTTGATTTGGTTATTTATTATTTGTTTGTTCATGTTTCTCAGCAACAGAGGAAATTGAATCTTTTTTCTCCACAATTAATTTGAAAAACATATATTTTATTTGCTCAAGCTTTCACATGTTTTTTTTTAAAAAAAAAAGTTGTTCCTGAGTAGTAGCTGAAATAGTTTTTTTTTATTGTAAAAAAGAAGTTAAAAATTAGAATAAATGCTAAACAATAATTTTTAAAAACAAAAATACTTTTACTAAAAATTGCAATTGATCTTTTTTCATAATTATCCTATTTATAATGAATTATTCTCGTTTTTTAAAGAATAACTTATCAATATTTAGTGAATGATGATGTTTTTATATATATATATATATATATATATATATGCTCATAAATTATCATATTAAAACTATTTAAATATTTAATATATATTCACGTACATCTATTGCAATCCTCACATGAGACTCTGATTTTGTGTGATCCACAACAAGAATCTCTTAATTCTAAATGGCTTCCTCGAGGAACAATTTCTTACAAGTTATTCAAAATTTAAAACTCAAGAAGTTATGTATATTATTGAATCAAATGTTTACTCATTGTTTTATAAGCTATGATTCACAGCACCTTCCTGAATTATGTGGCTATATGATATAGTCAATTAGGTGGTAAGAAATTTCGACAGCGAGAAAGAAAATATAGAGTTTTGCTCACTTTAGATTGGCATTAATTAATATAATTCATATGGTGCTAGAAAGAAATTTCAACAAGAATATTTCAGAGCGCTATTCCAATGAATTAATTACAAAAGCATCCAGAGAAGCCTACCATATATATATATATATATATATATATATATATATCTTGTCGTCCATAATAACTCATAGGATGATGCCGACGTTTCTGATCAGTTTCAGAGTTTTGCAACAATTTCAGTTATAGTCTCTTCTCTCTACTTTTTCAGTTAAGATGATAACGTGACATCGTGATATATGTTGCAGGAGTTAAACACACATATATATTGTAATTTAAACGAAGGAATATTAGGAAAACATATCATAATAAAATTTTTTTATGTTTGAGTTCAAACATACTTGATTTAGACATAATAATTTTGATATGAACATAAAATAGGTAGAAGTTGCAATTCAAAATACTCAGTATACTTGAGAGAAAGACAAGTAAAAAACCAAGGGCAAGAAAAAGAGAACGTATCAGAATATGTACAGTCAAATATGTAACCAACATCATAAAATGCATTAAAACACATTGAGTATTTTGTAAATGTAATTGTATTGGTTATGAAGTTTAACATTAATCTACATCAAAAACTTGGATAATGTTAAACAATCATCAAGTACACAGGCACACATAATTTTTTCTCTCTCAGCAAATAATTTGATAAGATAATTACTGATATATACTAAGTTCTAAGTTGGGTTCTTTACTCAAAGGGTTTTAATTTGTAAGTAATTAAACTTATCACTTATTATTTACAATTAATTCATAAAATTAATCCATTCATAATTAACTCAAAGAGTTTAAATTTGAAAAAACATAAGATCACTAAATCTAATAGAAAAACTAGTAATATAATAAAATCTCAATACTTGAAAGAATGGAATACGCAGTGTATAGTTAAAATGATACACATAGACCAAATTCATTTATAATACAAATTTAAAAAATGAAACAACACAAGATCATTGAATATGATAAAAAATTAATGATATAAAAAAGTTTTAATATTTAAACGAATGAAATACGTAATGTATACATCAAAACTCATCAATCTAGACTCCCACTAGACTAAGGCTACATCAAAAAATTCTATCAAACTCATATAGATTACATAATTTTAAAATACTCTTACAGGTAAGCCTTTGGTCAATAGATCTGCTAACATATGTTTACTAGAAATGTAAACAAAATGAGTTTAAGATTCAAAAATCTTTTTTTTAATAATCAGAAACTTAACATCAAATTGCTTAGTGGGACAAGAGTTCCTGTGAATTTCGAGAAAAGCATATAGCAGACAAGCTGTCGCAATACATGATTAGAGAGTTTGATATAGAACCAACAAGATTCAAATTTCCCAACCATAAAACTCGGCGGCTAACCTCACAACAAATGACATATTCTGCTTCTATAATTAGATAATTGTAATAGATAACTTGGCACTTTTTTACAAAACAACTCCTCCAGACATTATAAAGATGTATCAAGAAGTAAACTTACAATCAACAATAAATGAGGCATAATCTGAGTCTAAGTAATCCAAAATTTCAAAGATTCAAACTTCTTGTAAGTTAACAATTAATGTTTTGTACCCTCAAGGTACCGCATGATCTTCTTAGAAGCTCTCCAACAATTATGACTAGACTCAGGTATTTGCCAAACACACTAATTACAAAAGTAATGTCCAAACGTATACATATTTGAGTACATAAGGCTGCCAATAAAAAAAAGCATATGAAATTTTATCTATTGCAGTCCTCTCACCATCATCCTGAAAACACTAAAACTTTTCATCTTTTCTGGACAAGTGTAGCACAAGAAACACAAGACTGCATGTTGAATTTCTTCAAAATTCAATCAATGTAAATTGACTGAGACAAACCAAGAATGCCACGAGACCTATCATGACAACAAACCTAAAAATCCAAAACATAGGCAACCTCACCTAAGTCTTCTCACATCAAAGTAGCATGACAATAATTTTCTTATTAAATTTAGCCATACTTCCAATAATAATTTCAATGAAGTTGGTATGGAGGAAGTTCTTGTATCCTTATCCCTATATCTGGTTCTTTATGGAAGTTTTCTTTTACATTTTTAATTTATCTATTATTATCTAATTAACTCTTGTCTTATCCCATTAATTCAGCATATTAAAAGATAAATATTATAGCCCAAATTAATTAATATGTATTTATGTTATTTTAACTTAGAGTCCTTTAAATTTATAATATTACAAAATTAAAAAAAAATATACTAATCATTACCATTTTACATATATACCTCTCTAAAAATTATTATCAGATATTTTATCAATCAGTTTTACTTATAAAATCAATGTATATAAGATTTTTACCAAACACTATTTTAATCCTTGCTGAACTGCAATTTTTTCACAGCCCGTACCGCACATCTCTGCCAAAACAAACCTTTTATATTTTTCTCGTAATGATTTGAATTTATTTATCTACAGAACATTTATTTATATTTTTTGTTTTTTTACAATGAATAATAGATTAATAATTGAAATTGCATGTCGTTTTAGATGAAAGATAGATTTAAGAAAAAATTTAAGCACCCTTGTTTATTGACACCATTTTAAGACAAAATTAGCAAAATTTCTCATTTATTTGTTATAAAATTTTCTATTGAAAATATATTAAATTAAAATCATAAAAGAAGTAAATTAAATTAATATATCATGGAATTTGGTGATATTATATTTATCATCCATTTAATTTCTAAAATTATACTCAATACGCCTGATATTAATTTGACATAATATATTAATGTTACATAAACTTTGGTTTTAATTTATTTTTTATCAATGAAATTAATATTTCAAATAATACATATTCTATAGAAGATATATAATAAAATTATTTAATTGTCTTTAGTATTATATTAAAATTTAGTATAAATTTAACGATATTTATTATTATATTTAGAATAAAATTACAATTTTCATTGCATAGAAATTTTTTTATTATAAAAAAATAAAAAAGAGATGAATATAATTTTTTAATTAAATAATTGATAAGTATAACATAGTTAAATATTATAAAAGATTGGTGTAATTCATTAAAAACAAAAAAAAAAACTCGTATGTTATAATTTATAAATAACACCCCGCAGGCCACATGCCATGTCCTCTAGTTTGTTTTTGAATTATGCGAAAGCAGAATGGTTAAAATACAAAAGATTGAAAACAAAGCATCCTACAGGGAGCAATGGGTACCAGATTAATCCAAGTCACCTAAAAAGATCGATTTACAATCAACTCGAGCATGAATCTTACTTTTTTCCTTGTTTGTATATATATCTTTTTAAAAAAATTTAAGTATTTTTATGTTACATTAAATTTAAAACTATTTTCTATTAAGTTGTTAAAATTTTTTAAATAAGTACTTTTTAAAATTTAAACATGTATCTTCTGAATTTTTTTCATCATTGAGATTCCATTAAAAGATATTTAAATCATTTTAAAATGGTCAACAAGAATTTCACAATTATCATTACTGATACACTTGAAAAATCCTGAGCCAACAAAACCGCCTTGCTTTGAACTATCTCGATTTTGGATCCTCTGCTTGGCACTTCTCTGCTTGGCACCTGGTACTTTTAGCGGCGGTTTTTTCCGCTGCTAAAGTTGTTTTAATATTATTGCAACGAATGTTATTGCTGCTATAAATTTTGTTTAAATAATTAATTTTAAAAACGTTATAGTAACAATACTTTTTGTTGCAAGAAATTTTAGCAGCGGAAAAAACCGCCGCTAAGTGCCACGCAGGTGCCGCCAACCAGATTATCCGGACTGATCTATCTCTGTATCCTTCCAATTTTATTTGATTGGTATCTACACCAAGGATGATAATGAAAAAAAATATTCTAAACGTCATCCAAAAATCAACTCGACTTTTACAGCTACACATAATATTTCAACATACTCTGCTCTCCCAACCTCCCTATGGAGATAAAGCATGAAAAAAAAAATAATTAAATTGACAAATTTGATCGAAAAATCAGCATCTTACTGTTAACGTTGACTTTACCTTTTGAAGTGCAGCATCTTTTTCCAAGAGTGAAGAAGCCGTGGCTATGAAGTTGGACATTTCTGTTGTGTTCACCAATTGAGTTTATGTTGTTGAAATGAATCGCAACAGCACTCAAAGCAGCTTGTCATCTGGGAGTACATGGAAATACGAAGTGTTTGTAAGTTCCAGTGATGAGGACGCTGTCAAAATTTTCACTGACCATCTTTTTGCTGCTCTTCAAGGAAAAGGAATATTTAGCTTCTGGGAGCTCAAGAAAAGGAATCTTACTTCACCAAATCGCCTAGAAGCAATTGACCATTCTCGGCTGTTTATTGTTGTCTTCTCGAATAACTATGCTGATTCAACATGGTGCTTGGAGGAACTAGCCATGATCTCTCAGAGAACTAATGAAAAGGAACTCACTGTTCTGCCCATTTTCTATGACGTAGATCAATCTGAGGCACAAAAACAGAGTGGGGATTATTTAAAAGCGTTTGCTGCACATGAAGATAGGTTCAGACTCGATTTGGAGAAGGTTCGACGATGGAGGCTAGCTTTGACACAAGTGGCCAAGCTCCCTGGTTGGGATGTACGGAATAAGTAAGTAATCTTCTCTTACTAGTTCATATTTTGTTATATATGAATTTTTATGCTTTGTTATCCTACAATATTGTCCCTGGTCTTTGTAGATGATGATTTGGTATTTCTTTCTTCCAATTTTTCAGACGAGAGTCAGAAGTTATTGATGAGATCGTTCAAGATGTAATAAACAAACTGGGTCATAAATTCTCAGCGTTTGCAGATGACCTCGTTGGGATGCCATCTCGTGTAGAAGCACTAGAAACCCTTCTGGATTTGAAGTCTGAAGATGTGGTTCGTGTTGTAGGGATTTATGGGATGGGCGGAATAGGGAAGACAACTCTTGCTGCAGTTGTGTATGACAGGATGTCTCACGATTTTGACGCTTGCTGTTTCCTTCAAGATGTAAGCAAAATTTACAAGGATCCTTCAGGTCTTATCCGTCTGCAAAAACAACTCATTCGTGAAACTGTTAATGAAAATCCAGAGATCGCAGGAACCAGTATAATAAGCTCTAGGTTTAGACTCCTTAAAACTCTTATTGTTATTGATAATGTTGATCATGCATATCAATTACAGAAACTGGTTGGAAATCCTGCGTGGTTTGGTAAAGGAAGTAGAATCATCATAACAACTAGAGATAAGCATATCTTGACGGAGCATGGTGTAAAAGATCGAGAAACTTATGAGGCTAAAACATTGAGCGAAGATGAAGCACTTCAACTTCTTTGTAGAAAAGCCTTCAAACGTGATGATGCCTTGATTGATTTTGAAGGGATGACCAATAGTCTACTAAAATATGCTAAAGCCATTCCATATGCAATCAGAGTGTTGGGTTCGTCTTTGTTTGGCCGAGATAAAGCAGAGTGGAGCAGTGCCTTAGAAAGATTGAAAGAAATTCCTTTCGAAAAGATCATGAGAGTACCTCAAACAAGTTATGATGAACTGTATCAAAATGATGACAAGGAAATATTTCTAGATATTGCCTGTTTCTTTAATGGAAGTGAAGAGAACTATGTCAAGGAAATGCTAGGCCATTGTGGATTCAATTCTGAGATTGGAATTGAGGTTCTATGTGATAAATCTCTCATAGACATTGTCGATGGAAAAATATGGATGCATGATTTGCTGCAAGAACTGGGATACCGAGCTGCTCAGGGAAATTTTCCTGAAGATCGAGCAAGGTGGAGTAGGTTGTGGCTGTACAAGGATCTTCAAGTTATAAACAGAGTGAGTTATATATGTCCTAATGAGGATTGTTCTTTTTTTCATTATAATAGTTGAAGTCTATATAATTCAAGGATCCAATATTTCCCTTTTACTTCATAATGTATTTATTCTTAGGGAACTGAACATGTTAAAGCCATTGTCTTGAACCAAGAAGATTATCAAGAGACTCCATTGAAGGCTGAAGCTTTATCAGAAATGACCCGTCTTAGGCTGCTCATATTGCCCAGCGTGAAAATATCAGGAAACCTTAATAATCTTTCAAATGAGTTACGTTATCTTTCATGGCATAAGTTTCCCTTTAGCTATTTGCCCTCAAGTTTTGAGCCGGCTAGACTTGTTGAATTGATCATCACTGACAGCAACATCAAACAACTATGGGAAGACAATCACTGCATCAAGGTACAATTAATGTTCTTTTTCTTGTATAAATGATAACTGAGAAAGGTGAACTAAACTCACAAAAGAACTATTAATGGTAGGGTCCCAAATCTTGAAAGAATAGACCCTTGGGAGATATCTGGACTGTTGCAGGTTAATCCGTCTATTGCATTTCTTGAGAGGTTCACAGTTCTTAATTTGAAAAACTTAGGCCTTAGGGAGAATAATGTCTCTGCATTTATAAACTGGTAGGTAGCAAGAGACTGTCATTGAGTGTTTAAATTCAATAATCTCTTTATATTCTGCATCAATGCTTCCCCTGATTTTCTCCTGGACTTGAAACCTTCAACACCCTGTTTTCAAAGTTGATAACTAGAAATAATGCATATAGTCATTAAATTATGAGTAGACTAATAATCTGTTTAAAACAAATGAAGTTCCATAGCTGTGCAAGTGTGACTGAGCTCAAACCGAATAATGCTTTGGATAGAGATAGAGGTTATTGATAACATAGTTAAAAGGGTAGTGAGCATATTTGGCCGTAAATGCTTAAGCATGCTGATGACCATGTTGTTCTTTTTTTGCGTCCGGATCCTCTGCCTTAAGTTCTCTGTAGTTCCTCTGCCATACTTTTTAGCGGCGGTTTTTTTCGTTGCTAAAGTTTTTTGCAACGGATATTATTGTTGCTATAACTTTTTTGAAATAAATGATTTAAACAAAAGTTATAACTGCAGTAATATCCGTTGCAATAATATTCAAACACACTTTAGCAACGAAAAAAACCGCCGCTAAAAAGCATGGCAGAGAAACTACAGAGAAGTTAATGCAGAGGATCCAAAGTCTTTTTTTACAGGGGCTCACCAACTTGAGAAGTATGGACCTCCGTGGCTCTAAAAATCTAATGAAGACGCCAGATTTTAGAGGGTTTCCAAATCTGGAGAGGCTAGACCTTGAAGGATGCATCAGAGTAGTGCAGCTTGATCCATCCATTGCACTTCTTCCGAAGCTCAAATTCTTAAATTTGAGAAACTGCAATAATCTCGCCAGTATTCCAAACAATTTATTTGTTCTCAGTGGACTTGAAATTCTAAATCTTGCTGGCTGCTCAAAACTTGCACAAGTTTTAGACTGGAAGAGCTCAATGGAAGTGGGAGTACTTTGCAAGCAAGATTTTCCATTATTGGAGGTAATGTCATATATTTTTACTTCTATCCCAGGAAAGATAAAGAATAATAAGTTGGTTTAATTATTTGCCTTAATATTAGGTTTCCTCTCTTTGTTTTTCATCTCTATGACACTATCCATTTCTCATACTCTTTCTCACTCAATTGTCCCTCCCTTTGCTTCCATCGTCAGGTAAAACTAAATCATTCGTTACAATTATCAATTTAGCTTGAGAGATAACATAAAAATTATGCAATATATATTGCTTAAAAGTTGAGATCTTTTGAAGCATAGCATACTCTCAGAAATAGGAAAATGTTCTAGATAGATTAATTATTAATTCTGAAAATGAATTAAATTCCTATATAAATGTGTCTGTGAATGAGGACTATGTAAATATTCATCTCTACTAAGACTTGATGAGCTCCTTTTTAATCAAAACTCAAGCATGGCCTAAAAATTCTTGAGTCACAAATTTAAGATTAAAGTGCATTTTTTGTTTGTGGAACTAAAGAAGAGATTGATATACTTTTAAGGGAGATGCACTTGAAGCATGGAATGATGCTTCTAAGACAAAAGCAGAAGTTCATTTGGCCAAGAGGGCAAGTGCAGAGGCTACCAGGTGTTCTGAGGTCACACCAGTGGATTATATTGCTAAGAGTGTTGTTGCTCTTAATGACATTGGTGACATCTCAAATGAGTTTTATATGAAAGCTTTGGAAAAATTTGAAAATTCATATTGGAGGGAAATATTCCTTAGCATGCCTTGTCATAGGAAGAAGGCATGGTTGGTCACACTAAATGAATCTCCTGTTGCTAAGTGTGTTATTGCTCTTAATGAGATGGATGGTATCTCAAATAAGTCTTACATGAAGGCTTTGGAAAAATTTGAAAATTCATATTGGAGGGAGATATTCCTTACCATGCCATGTGATAGGAAGAAGGCATGGTTGGATAGTCTTATGTAACTGAATATTTGTATGTCTTAGTTGTCTACTTGGAACACTATGGTGTCTCATTTCTTATTTGGCTATTTAGAACAACCAAGTATGTTTTAGTTTATTTGGTTACTTTCGAGACAACGTGTTTGATTTGGTTTAGGGTTTTTTGAGAAAAGGAAGTTGCATACTTTTTATTTTTAAAAAAAGAAAAAAGCAATTATTTTGAAAAATAGATGCTCTTTTATTAAGCTTTTTTTAAAAAAATATTTATAAGTAATTGCAAAAGCAATTTTTTGACTACTGAGAAGTTACTAATTAGCAAGGATGTTGAAAATTAAATTTTTAAGTAAATCTCCTTATTAAAAAAATTATAATTATCATATTTATTTATGAATTATTCTTTTATTTTTTATTCACATAAATTATTATATTAAAACTATGTAAAATGTATATTAATATACATTATCTTGAGACATATAAATATCTATATATATATTTATATCTTTTAAAAAAAAATTGGGAGTTGATTTTGTTATTTGTTAAACTCTGGGTTCCAAAGGTGGGGACCACATACATTCACAGTCCCTGCAATTATAAACTGGTAGGTAGCAAGAGACTGTCATTCTGAGTTTTAAAATTCATGGAATCTCTTCATACTGATCATCATCAAGGTTTGGGTTTCCCCTATTTTTTTCGAGACTTGAACCTGTGTTTGAAAGATGATAACTAGAACTAATACTTATTAAATTATGGGTACGTAAACTAACAATGTGTTTGAGACAAATGAAGTTCGATAACTGTGCAAGTGTGAGAATATAATGCTTGAAGTTGAATATATCATTTCTTTTTGCCGTTCTTTTAGTTGATGATTTCTTTATTTTCTTTATCCTTTTTTGTTTGTTACTGGCGCTTATCAAGCACCCTAATTAAAATGAATATAAAATTAAATTTTAAAAAAAATTTTTAATTTTGTGACACGTCAAAATACAATTCACTTAGTGACAATTATCAAGTTTCTTAAAATAAATATAAAATAAATTTGAGAAAATTTTTTAATTTTCTAACACCTTAAAAATATCGTAAAATGTAAAACATTTAGTGACACTTATAAAACGTCCTAAAGTTTAATTTAATTTTTTATTATCACATTTTGTTGTGCTTTTGTTTTAAAAGAGCCCGATAAAATACATTTTTCTTACATTGATATCATTTGTTTTTGTTGTTTTTCTAGTTGATGATTTTTCTATTTTCTTTGTCCTTTGTTGTGGATAGGGATAGAGTTTCTTGATAACATAGTTAAGAGGAAAATTTTACGGATGCCCCCATTCTTGAGAAGTATATGAACCTCCGTGGCTCTAAAAATCTCACGAAGACACCCATTTTAGACGGCTCAAAAACCTCGCGAGGCTAAACCTTGAAAGATGTATTGGATAGTTGTCCCTTCCTTAGCTTCTTTCTCTTTTTTCTAATCTTTTATTTGATATGTTTGGAAGGGAAAAAATGGAGCCGAAAAGAAAAAGAAATAAGGAAATAGAATTTAATAATTTTTTTTATTTGTTTTAAAATTTAAAAAAATTAAAGATTTTATGTTAAAATTATTTAATTTTTTTTATTAATTTTAATTACTCTAAATTTAAAGAATTTTTGAGGTGTTTTAAATAAGAGAATGAGCCAATTAACATTTTCTTTTCTTTTCTCTCCTTCTCCTTTAATGCCTTCCTCTCCTCATTCCTAAACATGTCTTTTTTATATTATTTCATGGTTCGTAGAACAAATTGGCTCACTACAATGAATCTAGCTTTAGAGATTATTAACAATTAAAAATTATGCTTTGAGATATTTTCAAACTTAATTATGCAAACTCTAAAAAAGCAAAGAAAAGTTTTCTAAATACATTGTTCATTATTATATATATATATATATATATATAATCATTTCCGCTTAGAGTTAATGAGCTCCTTTTTAATCAAAACTCAAGCATGGCTTAATAGTTCGAATCCAATTTGAGTCATAAATTTAAGATTAAAAATTGCATTTTTCTTTTTTGAACTAAAGAAGAGATTGATATACTTTTAAGGGAGATAGATCCTTTTGAACCATGGAATGAGGCTTTCAAGACAACATCGATTGAATATCCTATTGCTAAATTTGTTGTTGCTCTTGATGAGATTGGTGCTCAAATGAGTACTAAAAAAATATTAGTAGGCTCTAATTCATACTGGTACATAAGGTTTTAATTTATCACTTTTTCTTTTCTTTCTACACTTCATCATTAATTATTTTACCATTTACTCGAAACAATGTGTTTGATTTGGTTATTTATAATTTTTTTGGTCAAATTTTTCAGAGGATGTTGCATATTTCTTTTTCTCCACAATTAAATTGACAAACATGTATATTTAATTTGTTCAATATTTCATTTATCTAAGAAATAACTGAAATAGTTTTTTGGCCGTAAAAAAGAAGTTAAAATTAGAATAAAAGCTAAAAAAAAATTTTAAAACAAAATTATACGTTTACTAAAAATGACAATTTGTCTTTGTCATAATTATCCTATTTATTATTCTTGTTTTTTAAAGAGTAACTTATCAATATTTAGTGAATGATTTTTATATATGCACATAAATTATCATATTAAAACTATATAAAATATGTAATATATATTCACGTACAGCTATTACAATTATCCTCACAGGAGACTCTGATTTTGTGTGACCCACATCAAGAATCTCTTAATTTTAAAACGCTTTCCCATGGAACAACTTCTTACAAGTTATTCAAAATTTAAAACTCAAGAAGTTATATATAATATTGAATCAAATGTTTACTCATTGTTTTATAAGCTATGATTCACAGCAACTTCCTGAATTATGTGGCTATATGATATAGTCAACTAGGCGCTAATAAATTTCAACAGTGAGAAAGAAAATATATAGTTTTGCTCACTTTAGATTGGCATTAATTAATATAATTGATATGGTGCTAGAAAGAAATTTCAACAACATTTCAGAGCGCTATTCCAATGAATTAATTACAAAAGCATCGATCCAAAGAAGCCTACCATATAATATATATATATATATATATATATATATATATATATATATATATATATATATATATCTTGGCGTCCATAAAAACTCACAGGATGATCGATGCCGACGTTTCTGATCAGTTTCAGAGTTTGCAACCATTTCAGTTATAGTCTCTTCTCTCCGTTCCATGGCATGAATATACTTGCATATATGTTTGCCATCAATTTTTGAGCCACATAGATGGAAAGGCATAAAGGTGTTATTAATCTTCTTTTAATAAAACAAAAACAAGTACCTGCACCAATTCAGGTGTCCTTCCTGCATGTATTTAAAAAAACTGTTTTTAACATAATGATCTTACGTGCACTACCAGGTACCATACCAGCTGGATCTCCTCCAATGAATATTGTTTAATTCATAGATCCCAAAGGTCATAGGTTTTTGAGCCTCAAACACGTCTATAACACTATCCAATGGATTCCAAATCAAAGCATATATTCCCATGTGAGCGACATCAATATGCATGGAAATATCACGTGTTGTATTATTTATTTATTTAGGCAGAAAGGATTAGGTCCAGGATTCCCGCCGCGTCATAGATGTGCTTTAGTATTTAATGGATGTTGCTAATAACTATTTAGAATATTTAACATTTTTTTAATTAATTGAAGATTATTTAATGAAGAGATCTCATAGACGTGCTGTATTATTTATTTAATCACAAATATGTAAACTATATAAAAACATACACATGCATGCAATCTCACAAATCACAATCACAATGAGACAGAGTATTCATAACAGCAAAATTCCACAAGCAGTTCGGGCAGCCATGGATGAAGAAAGTGCCTTGCACATAGCTATGTATCCTTGGCTTGCTATGGGACACTTAATCCCATTTCTCCAACTCTCCAACAAATTAGCAAAAAAAGGGCATCGGATTTCCCTAATCATCCCCAAAAATACACAATCCAAATTACACCAATTTAATCTCTTTCCTCATCTTATTACCTTCGTCCCCATCACTGTACCTCACTGTGAAGGTCTTCCCCAAAATGCTGAAACTACTGCAGATGTTCCTTCACATTTGATTCCAAGTCTTATGACAGCCATGGATCGTACTGAGAAGGACATTGAACAACTTCTCCTTCAACTAAACCCTCATATTGTCTTCTTTGACTTCACAGAATGGCTTCCAAACTTGACTCGCCGATTAGATATCAAGTCTCTTCAATACATCCCAGGAAACCCTGCAACTGTGGCTTATGTCTTATCCCCACAAAGAATGCTTCAAGGAGTTCATTTAACTGAAGCTGATCTCATGAAACCCCCTTCTGGATTCCCTTGTTCTTCCATCAACCTTCACTTCCATGAGGCAAAACTCCACGCCTTTTACAGGAAATTGGAATTTGGAAGTGGGCTTTCTGTGTTTGATCGCATCTATATTGGTTTAACCCAAACAGATGCTATAGCATTCAAGGGCTCCACAGAAATTGAAGGACCTTACGTTGATTATCTTGCAATGCAATTTGGGAAACCTGTTCTGCTTTCAGGCCCCGCAATTCCAGACCCACCATCCTCCTCTGCCTTAGATGAAAAATGGGACAAATGGCTCGGACAATTCAAGGATAATTCAGTAGTTTATTGTGCACTTGGAAGTGAGTGCATATTAGAGAAAGCCCAATTCCAAGAATTGTTGCTGGGTCTTGAACTCACAGGGTTTCCATTTTTAGCAGCACTTAGGCCACCAAGTGGGTTTGAGTCAGTGGAAGCGGCTATGCCAGAAGGGTTCGAAGAAAGAATTAAAGAGAAAGGGGTTGTTCATGGAGGATGGGTTCAACAGAAGGAGATATTAGGTCACAAAAGTGTGGGTTGCTTCATAACGCATTGTGGATCAGGGTCTACAAGGGAGGGGTTGGTGAATACTTGTCAGCTAGTGTTGCTTCCATGTGCATACGTCGATCAAAGTATTAATGCCAGAATAATGAGCTCATACTTGAAGGTTGGAGTTGAAGTGGAGAAAGGTGAAGAGGATGGATTGTTCACAAGAGACAGTGTGTGTAAAGCTGTGAGGAGTGTGTTGAATGAAGAGAGTGAGGTGGGCAAAGAGATCAGAGAAAACCATAATACATTGAGAAGCCACTTGTTAAGCAATGATTTGGAATCTTCTTATGTTAATAGTTTCTGTAACAAGCTTCAAGAGTTACTCAAGTAATTAACTTCGTGGATGCAGGCAGGTATAATTTGGATTATGAAGTTAATCGTTGTGAATGCTATCTATGGTTTTTTCTTAGTCAATTTATGCTTAATGTTCTGTCTTCCGTGAAGCTAGTCGACCATTGTGCTGAGAGCATAGCCAAAATGGGTTCTAGCAGCAACTCCACTCTCTGCGTTTGGGAAGAGCCACCAGCGGACAACAAGCTCCAGCTACTGGCAGACATGAGATCCACTGTGTTCTTGCGTCGTTAGTTTTTCTTTTGTTCTCTCTCTGGTTTACCAAAAATATTATGCCTAATGTTCATGGTGGATGTGAATGAAATTTAACTATTATGCAAGGCTTTTATATAAGTTCATGTAATGTTTAGTTTGTTGAAATGTTTTATCTATTTTCACCGCCCAGGATAGTAAAGAAAGTGACAGGTATAAAAGTGAAGATTTAGCCATTGTAGGAAAAAATCCAACCAAAAATTCGATGAATTAGTCATGATTTCTATTAGATTAACACTCAAAATCGGCTTTACAAAAAAAAAGTTGCATACTTGGCTATTTAGCACAATTTAGTATGTTTTAATTTATTTGGTTACTTTTGAGACAATGTGTTTGATTTATGGTTTAGGGGGTTGAGGGTTTTTTGAGAAAAAAAAAGTGCATTCTTTTTATTTAAAAAGCAATTATTTTGAAAAATATATACTTTTTGGTTAAGCTTTTTTTAAAAAAATTAAAAAATATATTTCTAAGTAATTGCAAAAACAACTTTTCAACGGCTAAAAAGAAGTTATTAATTAGAACAGAAGTTGGAAATTAAATTTTTAAGACAAAAATGTTGATATTAAAAAATTATAATCATCATATTTATTTATGAATTCTTTTTTTTCTTTTTTATGCACAAATTATTATATTAAAACCATGTAAAATGTCTAAGATACATTATCTTGAGAAATATAAAAATGTGTAGAGTGTATATATTTATATATATATATATATTGTAATCAGTTGAAGTCTGGATTCCAAGATAGAGACTATCAGTCTCTAGTCTGAAAAACCAACCTAGGCCTTAGGGAGAAAAATGTCCCTGCAGTTATAGCATGGTAGGTAGCAAGAGACAGTCATTTTGAGTTTTAAAATTCAAGAATCTCTTTCGTACTCATCATCGAGGTTTTGGTTTCCCCTAATTTTCTCGAGACTCGAAATCTTTACCACTTACCACCCTGTTTTGAAAGATGATAACTAGAACTAATGCATTTTAAAATATGAGTAAACTAACAATCTGTTTGAGATAAGTGGCAAGTGTGAGAAAAATATGCTTGAAGTTGAATATAATCATTTCTTTTTGCTGTTTTTTTGGTAGATGATTTCTCTAT
The DNA here is from genome assembly GCA_031216115.1 of Senna siamea. Classification (NCBI taxonomy): domain Eukaryota; kingdom Viridiplantae; phylum Streptophyta; class Magnoliopsida; order Fabales; family Fabaceae; genus Senna; species Senna siamea. The sequence continues at coordinate 22,463,913 of CM062356.1, forward strand.
TTTATTTGTCCTTTGTTCTGGACAGTCATAGAGATTATTGATTACAGAGTTAAAAGGATAATTTAACAATGCTCCCCCTTCTTGAGAAGTATGAACCTCTGTGGCTCTAAAAATCCAATGAAGACACATCAGATTTTAGAGGGCTCAAAAGCCTTGAAGGATGTATTTGGATAATCTTCCCTTCCTTTGCTTCTATCTTTTTCTTTCTAGTCTCCCTATTCCTCTTTTTTTATATTATAATTTTATTGTCAGGTAGAACTAATTGCTCATTACAATGAATCTTGTTGGGAAAAATGCAGTGTAATAGGCTCAAACGTGAGTAATAATAAAATATAAATGGTGTAAGGGATAAGAAATGATAGACAAAATATTTAATATGGTTCGGTTTTTTTTGCCTACCTCCATAGGCAAAGGTGAGGTGTGAATTCCACTAATTAATAATGTAGATGGAGATACAAAAGTAGTTTAACTAAATATTCAAAAATACATCCCAAAATATATTCAAATCACTCACAATATTTTTCTCTCACAAAAGGTGTATAATCTCCACACAAAAAACACAAATGGAACTCAAGTTTGAACACAAGCACATACTCAAATTAAGAACTCCACCTTGCTGCAGAATACCATTTGTATAAATGGTATTTATAGAAGAGTGAGGGATGAGGAGCATTTAATCTTTTCTTCACTCCATCTAAGTAGGCCGGTCATAGCAATGGTGGCATGCCTCAAATTGTCAAAAGATAAATTAATTTTCATGTGCCAATGTTTTTTTTTTTTTAACCATTTCTCATTTAATGCTTGTCTCCTATGCATCTCCACCAAATGTGACTAAAAAATCCACGTGAATGGCAAAATTCAAGGCACAATTTCAACAAATCTCCACCTTGGCTTGAATTTTGTTAGGCTTCAACACCTTCTCCAAAGTGCTTTGAATGACCAAACTAAGTTGTTGGAAACACCAATCGCAAGCTCAAACAATTTTTGAACTTGGCAACTAGTAAAGACTTTATTAATTGATAAACTATAACTAATTATTAATTTTTTAATCTCTCATGATACGTTACACTCTGAATATCATACTCTAAACATTACAGTGGACAAGAGTTATTTCTTGATTTAAGTTAAATTAACCAAACAATCTCTTAAATAGATTTTGGTCATAGCCATATATTTTTCTCATTAACACAAATGTGGGCCATAATGTAGTCTTCCATCCTAATGGTAAAACTCTAGTACATAATTGGTGATAAATATGCTCAAAATCACCAATATTTTCATAAATTCACAAGAGTCCAAAAAACCACAACGAATAGTTAAGAGTATGTATTAATTTTCTATAATGCAAAACTCAATGACCTTATTTTAAAAAAAAAAATCTTACCATTCAACGGATCTCATTTTTCCAAAGCTACCAATCTTTTTTAGTCATATGCTTAAGGCGCATATGCCACTAACTGACCACTGTCAGATTTTTAACATAGAGGAATTGACTGTAGCAGAACTTGTAACAATTGAACCTTCCAAAGTAAACAAATTTCCAACCTTATTGCCTATCATAAAAAGAAGAGCATCCTTAGAGATATTTAAAACTCAACCTTCAATAGTGGATTGGGAACATGCCTAACATCAAACAGTGTTCTGATGATTCCATTATGCATCTTAATGCAAATGGTACCCTTTCCAACAATCTTGCATGGTGTAATCCACCTTCAATAGTGGATTAGGAAAAATGCAGAATATGCCCAAAGGTGATTTGATCAGTAATAATATATATTTGGGTCTGATGAGGATTGCACTTAGTTAAATATGAATCCAAACTTGTTCTAAATAAATTATTTAAATATTATTTTGATAACAAATATGTACATGTAATTTATTCTACATATATATATATACGTAAATTATGTTAGTTATTTTAATTTTTTAATAAAATAATTTATCTCTAATATTAAAAATAAGTTAAATTGAAACCATATATAATAAATATTTCAAAACATTTATCTACATAAATAGTAGTAATTAAAATAAATATTTTCATAACATTTTTAATAATTTTACATTCAAAAGTAATTTTTTAAAAAAAATTAGCTGAATAATAATATTTATTAAATAACTATGTCTGAAACAAATTGTTTTTTTAATAATTTTACTCTATAGAAAATTAATTATCTAAGTTGTGTCTCTTTGTAATTTGTATAAATTAAAAATAATAATTTAAAGAGTTATATATATAATTTATCTCCTCAAATATTAATTAAAAATATTTATTAAATAAGGTAAAAATTTCAATTTATAATGTGACGGTTACTGATTTAGCTTATAGTAGTTTCAAATTAAAATATCTGCTTGAAAATAGATAAAAATATTTCAACAAATTAAACATTACAACAACTTATATAAAAGCCTTACATAATAATTAAACTCTATTCTCATCCACTATGAACATTAAGCATAAATTAACCTGGAGAAAAGCATAGATAGCATAACAACGATCAAGTTTGCAACTTATGAACAATTAATTTGGATATACTTAACAACGTTGATAAAATTATTATATTTTTAAAAGTAATTAATCACACTTATATAATAAAATATTAGTAGTGACTTTAATAAAATAAAAATAAATAAATAATTTAAAATCTCGAGATCATTAATTATGTCTTGTACTCGTCATTAGATACGTTACATTATTGTATAGTGCTATTGAATTTTACCCTGACATAATAATTGACAAACATCCTGGGTGAAGGAGACTTTATATATAATCATTTTGTTTATAAATTATAAAGGATTATTGAATTGAAATAAATATTTATAAAGAATTAAATTGAGAATGGCCTATCATATAATTTTTATCACATTATTAAGTAATAATGTGTTCTAAAATTTTAATTTATAATATGACTATTAATTACCGTTTTAGCTTGTAATAATGGTTTCAAAATAAACGAAAATAGATAAATATTTCAACAAACTAAACATTAAATGAACTTACATAAATTGCATAATATGGTTCTCATGCATCCCCCATAAACATTAAGCATAAAGTGACAAAGAAAAAAACATAGATAGCATTAACAATGATTAAGTCCATAAGTCCAAATTATACTTGCCTGCATCCACGTACGAAGTTATTTACTTGAGAGTAAATCTCGAAGCTTGTTACAGAAATTATCAACGCAAGAAGACTCCAAATCGTTGCTTAACAAGTGGATTCTAAATCTATTATGGTTCTCTTCTCTCCTTACCCACCTCACTCTCTTCATCCATCACACTCCTCACAGCCTTACACACACTTTCTCTTGTGAGCAATCCATCTTCTTCACCTTTTTCCACTTCAACTCCAACCTTCAAGTACAAGCTTATCGTTCTCGCATTAATAATTTGATCAAGGTCCATACATGGAAGCAACACCAGCTGACAAGTATTCAGAAACCCTTCCCTTATAGATCCTGCCCCACAAAGCGTTATGAAGCAACCCACACTTGTGTGACCTAATATTGCTTTCTGCTGAACCCATCCTCCATGAACAATATCCCTCTTCCTTTAACCCTTTCTTGGAATTCTTCTGGCATAGCCGCTTCCACCGACTCGAACCCTCTAGGTGGCTTAAGTGCTGCTAAAAATGGAAAGTGAGCTCAAGACCTAGCAAAAATTCTTGGAATTGCGTTTTCTCTAATATGTACTCACTTCCATGTGCAAAGTAAACTACTGGTTGATCCTTGAATTGTCCCAACCATTTACTCCATTTTTCATCTAAAGCAGAAGAGGATGGTGGGTCTGGAATTGTAGGGCCTGAAAGCAGAACAGGTTTCCCATATAGTACTGCAATATGGGCAAAGAAAGGTCCTTCAATTTCAGTGGAGCCTTTGAATCCTATAGCATCTGCATGGGTTGAACCAATGTACAAGCGATCGAACAAAGAAAGCCCACTTCGAAATCCCATTTTCCTGTAAGATAGAGTTTTGCCTCGTGGAAGTGAAGGTTGATGGAAGAACAAGGGAAGCCAGAAGGGGGTTTCATGATATCAGCTTCAGTTAAATCACATCCCTGAAGCATTCTTTGTGAGGATAAAAGATAAGCCACAGTTGCAGGGTTGCCTATCATGTATTGAAGAGACTTGATGCCTAAGAACACAATATGGGGTTTTAGTTGAATAAGGAGTTGTTCAATGTTCTTCTCAGTACGATCCTTGGCTGTCATGAGAAGTGGGATCGAAGATGAAGGAACATCTGCAGTCGTTTCAGCATTTTCTGGAAGACCTTCACAGTGAGGTACAGTGATGGGGACGGAGGGAATAAGATGAGGGAAGAGATTAAATTGGTAAAATTTGGAATGTGTATTTTTGGGGATGATTAGAGAAATCCGACGAACTTTTTTGGCTAATTTGTTGGAGAGTTGGAGAAATGGGATTAGGTGTCCCATCCAAGGGTACATAGCTATGTGGAAGGCACCTTCTTTATCCATGGCTTCTCAACTTGTGGCAATTGCAGCACTGAACTCTTCGTTGTATGGTCCATGTATTCAACTCTTCGTGATGTACCCTTGGTTAGATGTGCTAAAATGGGCCGACCCTGCTCATTCTAGCCCATTCATGCTCATTCTAGCCCATTCCATCAATGACCTTTATTTTTTAAGGTCAATTTAGATCGGATTTGACTCATCCGTCCAACCTAGCTCAATTTTTGAAGGGTCATGGGTTAGATCAACCCATGAGTTTTTTTAAAAAAAATATCTTTTAAAAATATATTTTAATTTACTTAATTTAAAAAATATATATGTATAATTTATTTTAACTATCAACATATTATAAATAAATATTATAAATTAGTTTATAAAAATATAATTTATTTTATATATCAATATATTAAAAATAAATATTACATATTAATATAGATTATATAATATTTTATGACAAAATATTTTTAAAAAAATTTTAAAAAAATAAAGAGACCCATAAGATCGACTCAATCCAAACTTTGCCAGCCTACCATTGGCCTGGGCCATAGGTTATGGGCTTAAATGAGCTGAATTAAAAATTTATTCTTAAAATAGATTATAATTTTTGTGGCACATCTTTTTTTATTTTAAAGATCGGGTTAAATTGATTTAATTTACTTAATCTATTTTGACAACTTCTGTCCTTAGTGAAGTTGACATAAAATATTCTTAATTATTGGAGCTAGTAAAAAATGATGATAAAGTGCATATACCTTAGGTAGATTCTTTCTAATAAGAAATATGTTTAATTCAACCAAATTATCATGTAAGTGTATTAATGAAGTTTACTTTTCATGCGTTTAATTATTAACTTGAACCAATTAAACCACTCGTATGTGCAGGACACCACTTGTTTGAATGAAAAAAGAAGGAATTAGGCTGCTTCGTTCTCTCCTATACACAATTGACTCACGATAGTCATATTCTGCACTTGGGGCCCGTTTGGATTATTTTCGATTTTGTTAACAGTAAAAGTTACTTTTTTTTCTTCTTTTATATTTGATTAGATCTTTTTATTAGATTAAATTATTCTTTTCCTCTTTAAGATTGATTGGAAAAGATTCTTTTCAGCGTTAACGAGATAACAATTTTTTTACTGTTACGAGATGACAATTATTTTTATATGACATGATAATATTGTATTATCTTAAATATTTTTATCTTAGCACATAGCACTATGATTAACAAACAGTATGATCTAACTGTATATATCAGTCATCCAAAAGATAGAGAAATCAAAATAAAATCATCTTATTTCGCGATCTCATAGAGATGCGCATCCATTCATCATTCACATCATCACTCTTATTTTTCTTACAATACAAATTTGCAGTTATGCAGTCAAATCTCAATTTAATGACTCTTATTTTTTCTGCCTCTCTCTATCATTCTGTTCTCAATGACTTCTAAGAAGAAGAAAATGCAATATAAGGAAGAAACTATCAAAAGATTAGAGAAAGAGGCCACTGCGTTTTCAATTATTTTTGAAAATATTCCCCATTATTGGAGCTAGTCATAAATAATGATGAATGAAGTTTACTTTTCATGCGTTTAATTAATTATTAACTTGAATCAATTAAACCACGCATAAATATGCAGGACAGCCACTTTTTTTTATTGTGGCGTTTTGCAATTATGAATTCCCCGTTTGATTGTGGTTCTTTTTCGTGAGCTGTTTACACACTACTCATGTTTTTATATAGTCAAATATTTGTAATTAAATAAATAATATATTGGAAAATCCTTGTGTGTTTTGACAGTTTACGTACGGAACTTCATATTTTTAAAATTTTTTACATAATTAATTTGTTTCTAATTATTAAGATATTTAAATAAATTATACAATATTTACTGTAATTTTATTCTTTATATTTTAATTAATTTGGAATTAAAACTTAATTAAATTAACCATATATAATAAATAATTAAAAATATTTATCTATTTAGATAATATTAATTACAAATACATATCTACGTAAATTTTTTGATAATTTGATATTTAAAAATATTTTTAAAAACTAATCACAAGAGGATTCATCTAATTAATTGGAATTGTTTATGCATCCCAAAATATGAGGGAGAGTTGGGAATTTTTAAAGCTAGGGAATGAAACCTGCTGGCTTTCCTAGCCAAACTGGCTTGAAGAAAAAAAATTTTCCTTATTTTAGTAATAATAAATAGGTCCTTTTGGCTATATATTTTTTTAGTGAAAACAATGTTACTTGAGATATTGCAATGCATTAATGAGCACCTCTTCTTTTGAAGCCTTCTCTTATTAAACTCTTTTTGGGCTGATCTTGTCAGAGTGTCATTTCTTAGGAAAATTGGCATTGGTTAGCTCCTGTGTTTCTGTTGTAATCTATTTTAGCTCTGCGAACTGATTATGTCTCCTTGTTAATTTTTAATATATTATTCCCGTAATTACCAAAAAAAAAATTCCTGTATCAAAAAGTATTAAGTTATATGATCGTTTGCTAGTTTTAAAATATATAGTTATATTATGCTAAAGAAAGATAAAATTAAATTCAAGCAAATTTATTATAAATATTAGAGTAAATTATTGTTTTATTTTTGAAATGATGTCATTTATTTTAATTTAATTTTTAAATTATAAAAATATTTAATTTAATTCTTAAAAAATATATTATGTTTTAATTTAATACTTAAAACTTAAATTGAGATATAAAAAATATATAATACTTATATGTAAGGATTAAATTAAAATATAATATATCTTTCAAAAGCTAAATTAAATATTTTTATAATTTAAAAACTAAATTAAAATAAATTATATCTTTTAAAGATTAAAACACTAAATTACTCTAAATATAACATAACCTTAACTTTATTACCAAAAGAATAAAACTTATTTCAGCCAATCATACTTATCATAATATTATTGTTTTGAATTCAATTTTATGTTACATTTAACGGTGTATGCTTCGCCGGCACCCGTTTGCATTAGTAAGCAAAATATAAAAAGAGTTTGTAAAAGTCTGAACACTCAACACTGGCCTTACTGAATGGTTGAAATTGAAATGATTAATGCGCGTTTCTTCGCCCTTCAAAATATCTGCTAGAAAATAGATAAAAATACTTGAACAAATTAAACACTACATGAACTTATATAAAAGCCTTGCATAATCTCAGATTTCAGAACAAGTAAACTCGCACAACTCGAGTTTACACGATTTCAGTCGAGTTCAACCATTTTTGAGTTTGTGTATGCTTTCACAAGATTTTAGAGAGTGAATTCATGTAATTTTTCGAGTTAATTCCCAAGTTTGACAATATAATAAATAAACTTCATTCTCATCCACCATTAACATTAAGCATAAATTGACAAAGAAAACAACATATATATACAGATAGCATTAACAATGACTAAGTTCTTAAGTCCAAATTATAACTGTGTGCATCCACGAACTTAATTACTTGAGTAGCTCTCCAAGCATATTACAGAAACTATCAACATAAGCAGACTCCAAATCCTTGCATAACAAGTGGCTTCTCAATCTACTATGGTTTTCTCTGATCTCTTTCCCCACCTCACTCTCTTCATCCATCACACTCTTCACAGCTTTACACACACTTTCTCTTGTCAACAATCCGTCCTCTTCGCCTTTCTCCACTTCAACTCCAACTTTCAAGTACGAGCTCATCGTTCTGGCATTAATAGTTTGATCGAGGTCTGCACATGGAAGCAACGCCAGCTGACACGTATTCACCAAACCCTCCCTTGTAGACCCTGATCCACAATGCGTTATGAAGAAACCCACACTTGTGTGACCTAATATCTCCTGTTGTTGAACCCATCCTCCGTGAACAACCCCTTTCTCTTTAATTCTTTCTTGGAACCCTTCTGGCATAGCCGCTTCCACTGACTCGACCCTCTTGGTGGCTTAAGTGCTGCTAAAAATGGAAACCCTGTGAGCTCAAGACCCAGCAACAATCTTGGAATTGGGTTTTCTCCAATATGCACTCACTTCCAAGTGCACAGTAAACTACTGAATTATCCTTGATGTCCCAGCCATTTACCCCATTTTTCATCTAAAGCAGATGAGGATGGTGGGTCTGGAATCGCGGGGCCTGAAAGAAGAACAGGTTTCCCAAATTGCTTTGCAAGATAATCAACGTAAGGTCCTTCAACTTCTGTGGAGCCCTTGAATGCTATAGCATCTGTTTGGGTTGAACCAATATACATGCGATCGAACAAAGAAAGCCCACTTCCAAATTCTAATTTCCTGTAAAAGGCATAGAGTTTTGCCTCGTGGAAGTGAAGGTTGATGGAAGAACAAGGGAAGCCAGAAGGGGTTTTCATGAGATCAGCTTCAGTTAAATCAACTTCCTGAAGCATTCTTTTTGGGGATAAGACATAAGCCGCAGTTGCAGGGGGTTACTGGTTGCAAAACTTAGATAATCAACTTCAGTTAATTATCTAAGTTTTGTCCTTTTATAGTTTGTCTAAAATTAAAAAAAAAAAATTATTTAAATAGTTATATAATTTATCTCTTCACCTTTAAAATTTAATAAAATATTATTTTAAATTTTTTTTTTTTTTGCACGACTACTCTCATATAGATAAATATTTAGGTAAAAATATTATTAAATGAGGTATATTGTTTAAATTGAAAGTTTTTTAAAAAAAATTTTACCTTTAAAATTAAATAAAATAAATTGTGAAACCAAATTTTTTTTAACAATTTAGGCTTATAATTTTTACCAATATTATTAATTATGTTATTTAATTGATAGGAAATTTTATAGACACAAATTTTGTTTTTTTCCTTTAATTTTAATAATTCTTTTAATTTAATCCCTCATATTTGTTTATTTTTAATTTAATTTTTTATATTTAAAATCTTTATTAATTTGGTCTCTCTGTCTATGAACTATTAAAATATATAACAAATATGTTGATTTGAAAAATTAAATTAAAAAAATTATTAAACTTGAAGTATCAAGTTAAAAAAATTATTATATTTAAAGAATTAAATTAAAAAATTATTAAATTTGAGAGATCAAATTAATAATAATTTTAAATATGAAAAATTAAATTAAAAATAAATAAACATACAAAATTAAATTAAGAACACTAGACATTTAAGAAAGCAAAATGAGATTTTTGTCACATTGTATAACTTGGGGTTCTGTGGCGCTGTCACGATGTTTCATGTATAATATTTCATCTACTATGGCATGTTTTTATTACGTTTATATATTGATCGATATTACGTTTATATATTGATCGATACTATTAATTAAAAGGGTCTTTCTTCACTCTATCTCTCTCATCCCTTAATTTTTTAATAAAAAAAAAAAGCAAGAGAGATGGAGAGATAAGAGTCTCCATATTCTCATCCTTCATTAAATTTTTTTATCTTCTAAATTAAAATATTCATATAATATTTAAAATTAAAATAAATAATGAAATTTATTGATTAATTATAAATAAAATTATACAATATATATACTTATATTTTTTTATATGATACAAATACATATGTGGCGAAATCATTGTAATTATTGAATGATTTTGCAAAGTTTCATGTCCTACATCTAAATTTTGATCTTCTAAAATAAAAGAAAAAGATTAAGTAAATAAAGTGAGAGAGATAAATATATATATAAAAGAGCTCTAATTTATACAAGTTTAGTCGTTTTTTTTTATCTTCTATTTTTTGTTAAATATAACATTTGGTCCCTATAATTTTATCATAGCTGTAAGTTAGTTTTTATAGTTTAACTTTTGTAATTTAGTCCTTATAATTTGCAAACACATTAAACTTAATGCCTTAATTTGACTTAACACCCTTAATTATCGTTTGATGTGGCTAACGGTTTGCCACATTGATCTTTTTTGTTAGTTAAATTTATGTATTTTACATATGAAAAATAGTTGCAGTTAACCCTAAACCCTCGTACCTCTCTAGTTCTAAAATTAAATAACAAAATGGACAAAAAAAGAGAATCTTCCTACCATCTATTCTCTTCTCTGTAATTTTGATACAATTAAACCTCCATGGGAGAAAAAAGATGATAGCTATCCAAGACAAGAAATCTTGGCAGAAGGATTCTACATCGTCGAAGGAGCTGAATCATATGAAGTATAAGGTCCTTAAAGAACTATTTGAACCTTGTGTTTTATTATTATTTTTTATTTTTTAAATTATTTTATAACATTAATTTTAAGAATTCATGTTAATATTATTTTCATATATTTATATAAGTATTATTAATACAAATATTAATTTGTTATATTTTTTATTTCAGAAAATTAAAGTTTAAAATACCCTATTAATTATTCTGTATATTTATTCTCAATAAATATATTTTATATTTTTTTTTCTAACAAAACAACTATTCTTTTTATTTTAAAAATAAAAAATAATTTTTAAAAATTACAATCAAATACACCGTTAACTCTTAGTTTCTTTCTTTCTCAACCAAGGAAAATAACGTGGGGTATGAGCATTGCACCAGTTTGTTATATGTTCCATTACTATTATTTATTGATGAGAAAAGTAATTAATCTTGGAAGATCCTCAAGTAATCTCTGTAGTCCGTAAGACTCAACCTAGTATATAGTTTTGTCTTTTTTTCCTTTTTAATGACTAAGGATGCAAACACAATGCATTTGTGCCATGGAAAGATGACACAAAAATTAAGGCTCGAGAAAAATTATAAGTTTTGCATACTTTTCTGTTACTTCTTTTGTAATGAAAGTATGAGAAATTAAGTGAGAATGAAAACCTTTGATTCTTGCTTAACAAGTATGAATAATATTATAAAAATATTTACATATGAATATGATGTCGTTATAAAAAAATTTACATCATCGCTGGAAGAAGCAAACAATGCTTTGTAAAAATAAAATAAATTAAAGAAGTAAAAGCCTCCTCAATTTCCTATTGAACAATCCAATTAAAAAAAAAAACTCTGGAGCTCTAAAAAGTTTTAAATATCCAAATTGGTAGATTCGTATAGACAAAATGAAAAAAATCACATTGTATTATTAATAAACTTAAAATGTATAGAATTTTTTTAAATTTTATACTCTTTTAATTTAATTTTTTTAAATTTTAAAATTTAACAAAAGAATCTTTTAAACTTTTAAAGTCAGGTAAATAACATTATTTATTAAATTTTTTATTTAAAAGTTAACGATTAATAAATAATTAAATTTATCTAATTAAATAAGTTATAATTTTAATATATTATTTAATATAAAATAAGTTAAAAGATTAATTAATATTATTATTTGATATTATCTATTAAATAATATATAATTTCATTATATTATATTAATTATTATTAAAATATATTTAATTTTTTTTATAAATATTGTTGCTTAACGGGTCACATGCAGGTTATTAGTTGGTCCCTGTATGAAACGTCATTCAAGGGCTAGCTATTACCTTTGAGGAAGCTAGCCTCTGAATGATCATTCATTTAAATAGTTTCATGAGACTCGTCGGTCAAATAAGTGAGTTTGATAAAATTATATAATTTAATTTTAAGATTTACTATTCAGAGTAACGAATCTCTAATATAATATATATATATATATATAATTAACGAATTTCACATGACTGAGATAAATATTTTTTTAATAGTATGCACATCTTGAAAATATATTTTAAGATCAAAAGGTCATTTTTCATGTGCATACATACATTTGTGCACAAGTTAGTTTTTAGATTTACTAAAATATAATTATACTAGTCCTTGTACTGACGTGCATGTCATCCTATTTTTTATTAAAAATTAATTTACATCTATATATAAAAGGTAAAAAATATTTTTTTTTAATAAAATGAATTAATCAATTGTATTTTATTACTCACAATTTATAGCCCAGAAGGTTTAGAATTTTAGAATGCTCTCACGTGTTGCAAACTTGCACACTTGTAGAAGAGCCACAATGACGTCGATGAGCTAGCATGAAGCAAGGTAGAGAAAAAGAAGCAAATTAAGTCAGTTAAGATCAATTTTTTAAAATTTAAAGGAAAAAATATTAAAAAAATTAGAAGGAGAGACTTAGAACGAGATATTTTATAAGAAATTAAAAATAAGAAACAGTATTTTAAAATAATCGACATAAAAGTTAATTAAAAAAAGAAGTTAAGATTGACTTTTATTAATTAAATTAAAATTTTAAATTTAAACATTTATTTCTATTTTTTATTTTTAATAATTTAATTTATAAAATTTTAATTTTAATTTTTAAATTTGTTAATAAAAATGATCTTAAAATTATAAAAAGAAGTTAAGATGAACTTTTATGATAAATTTATATTAATTAAACTAAAAATTTAAAATAAAATTTTTGTTTCAATGTTTACAATTTTATTAATTTAATTAATAAAATTAAAATCCTTATTTTGAGTAAAGAATATTTTGATCATTGTGAGGATCATGGTCATGAGTCAAAGTTATTGAATTTGTATCCAAAAAAATAAATTCTTAATAAGTTATTGACTTTTCGTTATTTTTATCTTTTTTATTATATTCTCATATCACATGTTTTATTTTATATTATCAAATATATTATTTTGTGAGATTATTGTTTAGAATAATCCAAAGTTATTATAATATATTAGAGACTTCAAATGCATAAAAGTGCATGTAATTTTGTTTTTAAATATAATATAAAATTTATTTATTTATTATATTTTAAAATAATAAATTAAATAATAAATAGTTATCTAACTTTTTTTCTTTTATAATTTTTTATTATTTTTATTTTATCTCGCTTATATTCTCACTCATTTATTGAGGTAATTATGGTAATTGCTTGCCTCCATTGTAATTGTGTCAATTGTTTGCATTGATTATAATACTTATCCGTTTATATTATATATTTTTTTAAAAAAAGCATACATGCAAAGCCTCTAAAGATTTCATATGTACAAATGCACATGCTTTATTCTCACATTTTTAAAATATAATATGAAATTATTACTATTATTATTATTTTAAAAAAATAAATTAAAGAATAAGAAGTTGTTTAATTTACTTATTTTTATAACTTTTATTATTTTTTATTATTTTTATTTTATATTTTTACTTCACGTGTTTTACTTTTATTTTATATTATAAAATATATTTTTTGGTGAGGCCATCTACTAAAAGAGTAAAGAGTTATTATAATATAAATATTGCTAAAAAATTATTGTGTTACATATTTGTTTATTTATTGATGGATTTGAATTATTTTTCTTCGGGGGCTTCGGATACATTTATGGTTGATTTTTGGCATGGGGGAAGGCTAAAATAGGGGAAGAAGTTGAAGTATATTGGTGGAGAAGTGTACGACATAATTGACTTAAAAATGATATAAGATCAAACATTGTATTGTATTAGACAATACAATACAGTTCCAACTATTTTCTAAATTATATGTATTGTACAGTTCTAAAACGTTATACCGTGTTGTTCCAAACATTTTATTGTATAAAAGTTTATACAATCAAATTTTTTCTTATCCAGACTCATCATATACAATACTATCCAAATTTGAGAAATTCTATATTTATCTCATTTTTCTTACTTTAAATTAAAAGGTCTATGTGATAAATAATATAATAATAAATAAGTGGTTCTGAGTCCTTAACTTTTTTTTTTTTTTATTATTTTGATTTTTGGAAGTTTTATAGACAGAGAGAAGAGGCGCGTCTCCATCTCTATCCTAATTTTGAGGCTAACTTGGCTCACACTTTGTACAATGTTGGTGCATGGTGGGCATGCCTCAACCCCAACTGTTGAAATTGTTCACGAAAGCAACGTGTGATGACTTTTTAAGGCTAACTTGGCCCACACTTTGTGCATTGTTGGTGGGCATGCCTTTAGAACCATTCAAGATCACCACCGTTCGTTTCTTATAAAAGCTTCCTTTCCCAAAACAACAACAAAAAATATTTGGCGAGGTTTTCATTCAATTTATCTTTTTTATTATAAATTTTTTATATATTTTATTTTAATTGAATAATTAACTTGATAATAAATATATAAAAAATTATGTATAAGTATAATTAAAAAAATTCTCTAATTAAAAAAATTTAAAGATCAATTTTGTAAATAATTTATTTGATACTAATATGTTATCATATATTGTAAACGGCATTGAATATTGTTAAGAGTCTTTTGTATCATGATTAAAAAATTTTGATATTAAGTATTTTAAAAGATTTACTAAAAAAATAGATTAAATTACATTTTTTAAAAGATATTAAAATTACACTCTTTTCTCATTTATTTTAAAAATTGAGTTCCCTTTAGAGATAGAAAAAATCTTTCCATTTCAGCATTCTTGATCAAGATATCCTTTTTTGTATTACTTATATTAAATACTAAGCACATACAAAAGTATTTGTCATTATTTTTTTAATTTTTAAAATATAATATAAAATAATTATTATTATAATTTTTAAATTATAAATTAAATAATATAAAATTATTTAACTTTATACTTATATAACTTTTTATTATTGTTAATTTTTTTTTATATCTTTACATATATATTTTATGTTATAAAATATATTTATTTTAAAAGACAAATGACCAAAAGATTTCAAAAATATTGTAATATAAATAGATAACTAAATATATATTTTACTAATATAAAAATTATTTTAAAAAACTGTATTTTTTAAAAAATAAAATTGTAATTTTTTAAATTTTTAAGGAGAGAAGCATAAATTTTTTTAAAAAAAGAATAAAATATAATTTTAATATCCTAAAAAAAAGTGTAATTTAGTCAAATAAATATAAAGAAAATTTGAGCCTTGAATTATAGAAATAAGACTGAATTTGATGCTTGAACAAAAAAAAGAGAGTGTATTTTATGAATTGCAGGGAATCAAAGCACAAACATCAATCAATTTATCTAAATACATTCTACAGCGCTGCATTAATCGCTTCAAATTAACCATTACATGAAGGTAAAAAAGGAAAAGCCATGATAATTGAACTTCATTCATATTCAAATCCACGCTTATTACGTAAGCATAAGTTGACACTCGACGCTCATCTAAGTAAATCTCGAAGCTTGTCGCAGAAATTATCAACGTAAGAATCCTCCAAATTATCGCTCAACAAATGCCTTCTCAACTTATCATGGTTTTCTCTTACCTTTTTCCCAACTTCACTCTTATCATCCATCACACTTGTCACAGCTTTACATACACTATCTCTTGAGAACAAACCATCCTCTTCACCTTTTTCCACTTCAACTCCAACCTTCAAATTGGAGCCCATCATCCTTGCATTTATAAAATGATCTCCGTCTAAACGTGGAAGCAGCACCAGTTGACACCTACTCACCAACCCCTCTGTTAGAGACCCTGCCCCACAATGCGTTATGAAGCAACCCACACTTGTGTGACCCAATATTGCTTGCTGCTCAACCCATCCTCCATAAATCATCCCTTTTTCTTTAATTCTTTCTTTGAACCCTTCTGGCATGGCTGCTTCCACTGACTCGAACCCACTTGGTGGCTTAAGTGCTGCCAAAAATGGAAAGCCCGTTAGCTCAAGACCCAATAGTAATTCTTGGAATTGGGTTTTCTCTAATATGTATTCGCTTCCGAGCGCACAATAAACCAACGATCCATCCTTAAATTGTTCGAGCCATTTGGCCCATTTTGGGTCTAAAACAGAGGTGGGTGGCTCTGGAATTACAGGGCATGAAAGCAGAACAAGTTTCTCAAATTGGGTTTTAAGATAATCAACGAAAGGTCCTTCAATTTCTGAACAGCCTTTGAATGCTATAGCGTCTGTTTCTGTTAAACCTTTAAAGATTCTGTCGTAGAAAAGAATCCCACTTCCAAACTCCCATTTCCTTTTCCAAGCTAAGAACTTAGCCTCGTGGGGATAAAGCTTGATGGAGGAAGGAAACCCGGAAGGGGGTTTCATGAGATCAGCTTCAGTTAAGTCACTTCCCTTAAGCATCCTTTCTGGGGATGAAGTATAGGCAACAGTTGCAGGGCTAACTATAAAGTGTTGAAGAGACTTGATACCTAATTTGCGAGTCAAGTTTGGAAGCCAATGAACAAAGTCAAAGAAGACAATATGTGGTTTTAGCTGAAGGAGGAGTTGTTCAATGTCTTTCTCAGTACGATCCATGGCTGTCATGATTAAAGGGATGGAAGAGAAAGGAACATCTGCAGTAGTTTCAGTATTTTGGGGAAGACCTTCACAGTGAGGTACAGTGATGGGGATGAAGGTAATGAGATGAGGAAAGAGATTAAATTGGTGTAATTTGGATTGTGTATTTCTGGGGATGATTAGGGAAATTCGGTGACCTCTTTTGGCTAATTTGTTGGAGAGTTGGAGAAATGGGATTAGGTGTCCCATTGCAAACCAAGGATACATAGCTATGTGGAAGGCGCCTTCTTTATCCATGGCTTCTCAACTTGTGGCAATTGCAGCACTGAAACTCTTCGTTTTATGGTTCATGATGTACCCTTGGAAATGATTAACATCAATTATTGGAGCTAAGTCATAAATAATAATAAAGTGCGAATATTATGGACAAATATGTAAGTATATTAATGAAATTTACTTTTCGCGTGTTTAATTATTAACTTCAATCAATTAAACAATTGTTATTTGAGATCTTTTATAATTAAAAATGATAAAGGGTTTGCTTTAATTTATGGTGTCTGGACCTCGCCACTTGTTCTGAATAAAAAAGATGAAGAAATTAGGCAGCGTCGTTCTCTACTTCTATATAATAAGAACTCCTAATAATAGTCATATATATTTGTTTGGACTATTTTGGATTTTGTTTATAATGCTATTCAACCTAGTAATTGAAATAATTAATTTTTTAATTATGTAACCAAATTTGATTGATGTTTGTATTAATTATTTTATAGTCTTATATTTATATTAAATATATAATTATTTGTCGATTGTTATAATAAGAAACGAGTCTAAGCTAAATTAAAAGTAATTTAATTTGATTAATATTAATAAGTTTAAATTATAAGTATAAGTTTATATGTGTAATACTTTAATTATAATTTATAATTTTATGATGAGTTAAATTAAAAATAAGAAATCTTAGTTTAACTATTTAATTAAGGTTATGGTTTTTAAATTATAAATACAATTCTTTTTTAATATCTCATCATCAAATAAGAGAAAAATCTTATTCTCATAAATTTATACTTATCAATTTAAAATATTCATAATTACAAGATTAAAGAATAAATTATGAATTCAAATATACTTTTATTTTTAATTATTTATCTTTTTAATAATTTAACATAATTAATATTTTAAATTTAATTTAATTTATGTATTCAAAATATTTTTTTTAACAGTTAAATCTAATTTCATGACGTTAGAACTAAAATAAAATATATTTGTTCACTTTTTAATTATTTCATATTTAATACCTATTGTACTTCCTAAATAATGCATATTGTGATTTTAATTTAAAATAATAAATATATTAACAATTGATTGGTTGAAATGTATATACCTTATTTTTTAAAATAAGATATCAATTTAAATTTTATATATAAAAAAATTTATTAAGAGAACTCTATTTTAATTATAAAAATTTAGTTAGTTTAAATTAAATTAATTAAAATTTAATAAATTTTTAGATACATGTAATTTTAATAATAAAATAATAAAATATAATTTTGTAAAATAAAAAAGTTAATTAATTTAAGTCTAACAATTTTTATCCTTTTTATTACGAAAAAAAAGTGATACTTACAGTGTTACACATGAAAAGTACAGGCTGGTCGTGAGAAAGGATGTGCCACAATAAGCAATTAAAAAATAAGAGATACTGGTGGCTCACTCACTTTTTTAAAGTAATAGGGAGAGTCCGACCAGAACGATCTAATTAATTATCTTCATGCATTTTCTGGGTCATCTCAGACCTTACAATGGCCCTTATCCCCCCAAAATTTCATTCACTGACTTCCTAAACCTTCATTTCTGTTTCTGCATTCATTCATCTTCTTCGACCAACATGTAAGCTCTCCTTTAATTTTCAATTTCTTCCATTCATAGCATCTTGATTTCGTTCAGTTTCTGTCAATTTCTCTCCAAATCTCGTCTATTTTTGTTCATTATAAATTTATTGAGATGCGTCGAAATTGTATTTCGGCCGAACATATTGCATATACTAAATCTGAGACACTGCATCCTTATTTTAATAAATTGAAAAAGTCTGCCAAACGCGCAACTACGTCGTTTGTTGAACTTCAGACACTTTCAGAGAGTTTGGACTTTAGAGGATCCTCACGCCAAATTTGTCCTTCTTGCATCCTATAAGTCGTCACCTTCACACTCTGATTCCATATTGCACCAGAAATTGAGACCGCCATGGAAGCACCTTCTCCTCCTCACATAGCTATGTACCCATGGATCGCCATGGGTCACCTCATTCCATATCTCCATCTCTCCAACAAATTAGCGTTCAGAGGCCACAAAATCTCCATCTTCATCCCCGAAACAACACTCTCCAATTTGCGTTATCTCAATCTTCACCCTCATCTCATCACCTTCATCCCCATCACTCTTCCTCCTGTCACTGGCCTTCCTCCTCATGCTGAGATCACTTCAGATGTTCCCTTCTCTTCCTACCCACTTCTCATGACGTCCATGGATCACACACAGAAAGACCTTGAGCTTCTCCTTCTCAAGATCAAACCAGATATTTTTCTCTTTGATTTTGCTTTCTGGGTTCCTAATTTGACTCGGAGATTGAGCATCAAAAGCGTTCAGTACTGGATTACTAATCCTGCTGCAATGGCTTACCTTTCAACCCCAGAAAGATTTCAGAGTGAATTAACAGAGGCTGATTTGATGAAACCTCCTTCTGGTTTCCCCAGTTCATGCATCAAACTTCATTCTCATGAAGCCAGATTCCTTGCTGCATCTAGGAAATGGGAGTTTGGCAGTGGAGTTCTTCTTTACGATCGTATTTTTCATGGCTTGAGCCAATCAGACGCAGTTGGGTTCAAAGGCTGCACAGAAATTGACGGACCTTATGTTGACTATCTCCGATCCCAATTCAATAAGCCTATTCTCCTCTCAGGACCTCTTACACCAAACCCACCCACTTCTTCTTTAGATGAAAAATGGATTGCATGGCTAGGAAGATTCGAGAAAAGTTCAGTAATTTACTGTGCATTTGGGAGTGAATTCCCATTACAAAAATCCCAATTCCAAGAATTAATACTTGGGCTTGACCTAACAGAAATTCCATTCCTAGCAGCTCTCAAGCCTCCAACTGGACATGACTCAATAGAAGCAGCACTACCAGAAGGATTTGAAGAAAGAGTTAAAGGAAGAGGGGTCGTACACGGAGGGTGGGTTCAGCAGCAATTGATATTAGGACACCCTTCTGTAGGGTGCTTTGTGACACACTGTGGGGCAGGGTCCTTAACAGAGGGACTAGTGAGTGAGTGTCAGTTGGTGTTACTTCCACGCCTAGGCGCTGATCACATAGTTAATGCGAGGAGGATGAGTGAAGAGTTGAAGGTAGGGGTTGAAGTGGAGAAAGGGGAAGAAGATGGACTGTTTAGTAAAGAAAGTGTGTGTAAAGCTGTGAGGATTGTAATGGATGAAGAAAGTGAGGTTGGGAGAGAGGTGAGAGAAAATCATGCAAAATTGAGAAGACTCTTGCTGAATGAAAATTTGGAGTCTGATTGCATCGATGGGTTTTGTCAACAGCTTCAAGATTTAGTGAGATCATGATCTCATTCTCTGAGTTTCATCATTGAAATGATGAATGATGATGATACCCTATGTATGTTGTTGATCGATGCTGTTTGCATTACAAGATGGATGTAAGTGAATAATTTCAGTGTAGTCATTTGTAACTTGAATAAAAATATTTTGCAAAAATTGAAAACAGATATACTTGAAACTTGAATATGATTTCCAAGTTTGCATTACACAGATGATGATTTCCAAGTTTCAGACATTAGACAATGTTAAAGTTAAAATCATTGTTTAATTGAAGTTTGAAACTAAAGTATTTTAAAGATAAATAAAATGAGTGTTTTGGACGTGATACTGATAAACTATAGTAATTTAAGAAAGAATTGAGATCTCTATCTTTGTGAGTATGACACCTCCACCTGCTTCTCTTGTCTCTATTATTCAAAATTTGACACGCTCTCTAGTCTCTTCCTCTTCCTTCCTTTTTCTATATTTGTTTTCACTCTCTTCTCTCTCTCTCTCTCTCTCTCTCTCTCTCCACTCATTTTATTCCTATCTCTTTTCCTACATCTAGAAACGAATCAATTTGAAAAAAATGACAAAAGTGAAACATTTCAAGGCATTATTTATTGACGATTTTTGTTTTATAATTTTTGTAAAGGTGAGAAGTGAAAAAGCCCAACTACAACTAAGCAAAATTATACGCAATTTCTATCATAAAAAGTAATATAAAATATAAGACGTCATCATTAAAAAAAATTGTTTTGCTCATTTTTGTATTTTTGTATGGCAAAAGAAACGTAAATTAGAAAAGGAAAAAACTTAACAGTTTTAATATTTTTATCATTAAATTTTTTAATCAAAAATTAATATATGTATAATTTATATAACTTATTTTTTTGTGATTAATTTTTTAAAAAAATTTTATATACCTTATTTTAATTAAATAATTTGATAATAAAAATATAAATAATTATATATAAATTTACTCTATTAAAAAATTATAAATTAGATAGTGATAGAAATAATGATAACGAACATTGCAAACATGGGCCTATGCTCAGGCCGTGTTGTTTTAATATCATTTTTGGGCCTTCCACAAGCTAGTCTCTAAGCAGGTCCTAATTTAATATTGCAATGAAATGAAAATGTGTATGGGAACAAACTCCTGACCAAAAATTTAACAGGTTCACAAATTGTTGAGAAGCGAAAAACAAAATCATTGAAATTTAGGGCAATGTTTTTCTGCCCCTGGCCCGTTGGGCCTAGTTGTTCTTTGTGCTTCGTTAATGAACTCTTTCTTGATATTACCGTTGACTAAAAAAAAAAATGAACTATCTCTTCAGTCCAAAAAAAAAGAAAATTAAATTAGGTCAATGTTATGGGAAAGTGACCGACCTCTTTGTGGGTTAAACTCTTCCATTATTTGATTTTAAGTTTTGACATATATGAAAAGTATTTTTTTAATTATTATACGTATTAATTTTGAAATAATTTAATAATAAAAAACTTGATCGACCTCTATATAACAATATTTTTTTTTATTATATAATGGTAGAGTTTGATCATTTACCCAAAATTTTTTACTTTTGGTAATAAAGCCTCTTTTTATAAAAATATGAATTTTTCATTTAAAAAAGAAATATTAACCAAAATTTATAAAAATTAAAGAGAATTTGAATGATCTTATTTATAAACTTGCACTAACAGAGAGAGAAAGCAAAGTTCTTGCACAGGCTTTTGATATAGTAATGTCAAGAATGATGCTTGTTGTAAATAGTATGTATATTTTGTTGGTCTCGTGCCATATCTTTATATTTTTGGGGTTAAAGAAGAGACACTAAAACTTTACAAGTGAAAAATAAAAAATCACAGGGCAATTAATAATAAAACGTATTAGAATTAAGTCCACCCTCCTAAAATTAATTGTAAAAACACAGGCAAAGGTAGTCCACTTTTAAAAGCACTATCTAAAAATAAGAAAATTTACTAGTCAAATAGAAAATCACTATAAAACAAAATACAAAAAAGAATAAGTAGAACAAACATTATAAGGTAACAGAATTCTTAATAATCCTTTGTGAAGTGTAATGTATAGAGTTATAAATAAGGTTCTCTCATTTTATTTTTGGTAAATAATGTATATTCTGTTGTGTGATGTCAAAGTTGAAAGTGTATGTACAAAGGACTGAATTTTTTGTACTAAGAAAGAAAGAAATATTAATTCATATAAGTTAATTTTTATTTTTTGTGAGTTTTTATTTTTTTTAATTTCTTTTCTCGATCAACTTTGGAAGATTCAAAAATTATGTATAAACTATAGTTTAGCCCATATAGTTGCATCCACCCAAAAACTTGGTTGAGAGAACCAAGTTAATTGGTTTCACAGTTTGAGGGTTCCATCCTTTAATTTGGAAGTTGGAATCCATGTCCATCCAAGAGCACCAAGACAAGCAAAGTAGATACGAAATCAGATGACTCACTATATATGTTTAGGCCATTTTGGTACTTGCACCTCATCATTACTTTAACTGAAACCCTTCTATCATGACTTCTTCCTCCATCATCCTCATCCACTCCCAAAATTTGTTTTTTACATATTTTAATATTCACTATTCCATATGTATCTAAAACCCATAATATTCTTATTTCTACGTACAGTAAAATAAAATTAACCTCAAATGATAACCAAATGTTGGCTTTTCTGGTTCATACACATATATAATCCAAACATAATAACACGATCAATGGCTTTCTGGCTGTCAGAATAATGCAGACACACCCAGCCTTGCTTCTTCACTTTCTAGTAAGCCAAACAGGTTTCTGGTTTCGTTCAGAACAAAATAAAATTCTCTCTCAAGTCTCGATTAATTACCTCCTGCATTTTTCTTCTTTTTGTTGCATTGTTCGTATATTAAATTTTCTGCTCTTTGTATATTATACCGTAGCAAGTACAATTTTAGTATCATCAACAGAGACAAATGAATGCACTATATGAAGATCAAAGAAATTAAATACTGTCAAGTCTATATATATATATATATATATATACACACACTCACTCATAGTTTTACCAGACCGCTCGTTATTATGTTCTTCCTACACTAGCGACCCATCGATGTTTCGTGGACAAAATGTGAACATCAGTAATTTAATTTTCCAGTTTTACAAACCGAAATTAAAACGTGAATTATTAATGTTTTAATGGACATGGGACCCATGTGGTAAAAATTCTAGGGCTCTCTCATAAGACACTTGCTAATGGTAATGGTAATGGTAATATTTTAATGGTATGGTTGGTATCATGGGCTTTCCATAAATATGATAGTTTGGTGATTCAACATTTTGTGGACCTAGATTTTTACCTTGGACGACAAGCGCTACACAGATAGTGACCAATCTTTTAAGCTGCATTTAAAGCGATCTGTTTGTTTCTTGGGAAAGTGATTTTCCTGGCAAGAAACTCATTTGTCATCATGACCCATGTGATGTTCAGCTTCAACTCATTAATGTATATGTACAAATCAGTACTAGAACGTAGGTGGTAGAATCCAATATGCTAGCTTCAAATTGCTCAAACCCATAAATAATCCTTATGCCAAAAAATCACAAAGACTACTCGAACCCCTCTTTGCTTCAATTTCAATTGCTGGTTCATCCTTGACGACATTAATAATAGTACTTCTCACTTCTCATAGTCATAGCCAGCTAGTTCTTCTCGTCACTGCAAGGAAAAATAGAATACTCTTATCACCATCGCAGGAAGTAAGTAGTAATAAATATTTCACTGCAATAATAAGAAAAAAGAAAAAAACAGCATGAGGTCAAAAATGATGCCAACAATGGCAGAAATTCTTTCTCGTAGTGCGTATCGAAAAGTAAAAATGAGAAGACAAGATTTTTTTAGTGGAGGGGAATTATTAATCCAAGTCGCTATCATGTTTCATCCACGAGGAATGTAAGGTAAAAAAAGAAAATTAACACCATACTAAACATGGAGACTGAAATTCTAAAAACTTAATTTTCTTAATATAGTTAAAAAAGAATCGAGAGAAAGAGAAAGAGATCAAGCCTAGATGGATATTATGGAAACACGGATTAAAAATGAGGCATTGTAGATTAAATTATAAAGTTTGAGAGTACATTAAATAATATTATTAATATGGATGATGGTATATGTTATTCAAAATTACAAAACAAGGGTCGTTAGATAAAGTTATATGTATGTATTCCATTTCTTTTTTAGGTCAAATTTTTTGAATGAAAATATATTTGTTGGTAGAGTTAGTTGGAGCTAATAGACATTTAGATATTAGTGATTTTTTATTAAAAAAAAACTATAAGTGTACTTTAAAAAAATTATAAACTCCAGACTTAATTTGATCAAACTAGAATGTTTATACTGAGTTCAAAAGACTAATTTGTCGTTTGTTATTGGCACTGTGCATTTATGGTAAAAGTTTTAAATATGTGTACAAAGTTTTTGAGTTACTCTTTTCATCAAACGCTTAATTTAAATCTCTTCAAAAAAAATGTCTTTCCTTCGATCAATTCCCTTTTCCTAATTATTATATAAGATCACATCAGAAAATAATTAGACGACAGAGAACATTTTTGGCTATATATACTTAGCCGTTATTTCATCCCTAAAGGGAAGCACAGAAAATAATATTAGATCACAACAAGGCGTTGGAAAAAAATAAACAATTTTTTTTAGGAATAAGAATATAATTATGGGTAATTAGGTTAACAAAACTGTTTATCAAAACAATTAAAAAAGAACAGAAATTAATATACAAGGAGTTGGTGATCCATTTCTCATATGTGTAGTGTACAATATTGTAACTAGAAGCTTCACATGGTGTCATGTTAAAAGCAATGGGTAGGCCACACGTGCATGAATGCCCCATACATGTGGCATTTCATTTCATATCTATATATATATATATATATATATATATATATATATATTGTTGATGATATTTATTTATTTATTTATATGATTAGAGTAATTAAGTGTTGAAAGAGCTATTTCTCTAACTGTGACCAGAATCCCTGATTAGATTACATCGTTGAAAAGGAAAATACAAAGCATTTGACCTAAATTTTGAAACATTTTCTTCAGCTATCATGTTAGTTGGGACCCCACTAATCAAGTAGTGGCCTCAACTTAATGCTCCAATATTAATATATTCATTGACATTAATTAAGACCCATCAACCTCTAATAATTATTTATTTAATTCCCTTAATGAATTTACAAATTAATAACTAACAGGCAAAACTGTTGTCTCACGTAGAGATGACCTATATATACATATTAATTACACACCACCCACTATTTGGCAACCATACGTAATTAATTATAATATATATGCTTCTCCTTTCATGATCTGATGAAACCAACATAACATAGAATACAAGAACAGAGGTTTAGGCCACATATGCTCGTCTTTAATAATAATGTTATTTATCTTTTAATTATCAGAATCAAATCTACATGAATCTTGTATCTGTGAATGATAAAGTGAATGCAAAGTCAATAATAACATATTAATGCCTTAAATATCGGCCTTATGTACTTTGATTTTAAATTTTCATATATATATGTATGTGTGTGTGTGTGTGTGTATAAATATTTACTAAAAAATGTAACACTACCATCATTTACATTTTGAAATATTATCAACAATGTTTGTCATTTAAAATTTACAGTCTAACTTAAATATAATTTAATATTAGATTACATGATATATAACATATAAATGACTAATATTAACTATAAATACTCAATAACGAGAAACAATGCATTAATTGGATATAGTTAGGTTAGAATAAATGAAGGCATAAAAAGCGAGAGTTTGTACAAGATGTCAATGAGGTATGGTCTCTGGGTAAATTCGGTGGCCATGCCCCATCACTAATTGTCTAGTTCTAAGATAATGAAAACAAATTTGACTTACTAGTGTTTCACATTTCACATAAGATGCAAAGTTTTTCAGAGTCGTCATCAAATTGGATTATTAAGAGTTTTCTCATTTCAAATTGAAAATTGATTCAATTATATATTAATTAGGAAATTAAATAAAAAGAAAGCTGATGGAACTCTGTCATATATTTAATTTCCTCTAGAAACTAACAATATATAAATTTAAAGTGATCGATCATAATTAAAAGCAAAAACAACATTATCTCCACCGCCATTAGAGAAGGGAATTTATATATGGCCAACAAAATTAAATGATCTAAAACTTCCACTGGCTTTGGAATTCAGATTATCCTGACATATATGTACAGTATATAGGCCCCTTTTGCTTCAGTTTAATTCGGTAGTCACATGATCATATTATCTTTGTTTGTTCATTGTCACCTTTGAAAGCTTATATATACACTCAATTTAATTCAGATATGAAAAGTTCACGAATTTGATAGAGACTTCGGCCATATAGCTCATGTAGTGTTTTGTACTAGAACTCTCAATAGTGACACAGATTTTAATTTTTAGAAAACTTGCATGTGTTCTATTCTGATATATAATGGTCCATTCAATTCCCTTTTGATTATTTTCAGAAGCTGAGGTTACATTTAAATGGTCCTCCATTTCTCTGATGCTATATAGTTTGTATGCTTTTTGGCTATGGTACTTTCAAAACTCAAGTTGGCAGAAAGCACATATATATGTATCTGTCATAGCCATTAATTAACCATGCTCAGAAGTACTTATGAATTATTGTTCTTTGGACTTTTAAGTATATATGAATTCCAATTTAAATCTAATATTATATATTCGAAGAATACACATATTTAAGAAATAGAGCTCTATCTCCTTCAAAGCTCTACATTCATGGTCTTGTTTTCGTCATATTTTAACAGCAGAGAATTAATTTTTCATGCTAGTAACAATGTTGGGCATCACCAATTTGTGGTGCGGTTCTAATTTTAATGTCCTATAAATTCCAATTCAAAAACCAACAATTTATTATTTTAGATTTTTATTTACATTTTAAACAAGTAAAGCCCAAAATTTCGTTATCTAAAAGTCAATTTCGTTATCCACAAGAGATCTTTAATAATTAATATTTTGATAAAGGTAACACTTTGGAGAGTTCACTCTCCTTTCCTTTTTTCTCTTCTTTTTTAAAATAAAAAAAAAAAGAGAAGTGAGAGAAAGAAAGCATGACCCTTAAAATTAGATTTAAATGAGAATTCTCATTTTATTGTTTTAGGCCATCCCAAAACACTAGACCATATATATTGTAGGAAGGAGCTGAAGAAAAATAAAAAGGAGAGGTAAATAATAAATACAGTGCCCCATTTATATGTTATCCATAGATAACCTTTTTTTATCTCTCTCCAAAATTAATAATATCAATTTTATTTAATTTAAAATTTTTCTCTATTAAATTTTTAAAATGTGACAAATGTATATATAATTTATATCAAATCAAGTAAAATCAACACTCTTAAGAGAGTTGTATTACAGGAATGATTATTGATGAAAGAATTTAAAGTTTGAAAGTAGGTTTTGTGGGGTAAGTGATAGGGTAGTGAGTCCCAGAGAGAGGGAGAGAGAAATAGGGATTTTCGTCTGCAACTACGAATGACGTAGTTTGGATAGGCCAACGCACTTAAATAATTATGAAGCAGCGTCACCAAAATACCAAACAACTCTTAAACAAATGCCTATCAACAAACTCCATCCCAAGTCATATATAAACCTTTTTTTTTTGTAAAATGATTCCCACTTCATATATAATACTTAATTATTAATTTGTGACTCACTCGATACATGTAATTATTCCATCAATCATGAACCCTTGTTTATGATTTTCAACGAATGAACCAAATTCATAGAAAATTCAAAGTGCCCCAAACAAAAATGCTCTCTTTAATTTCTCTTTCTCGCGAGAATATTGATGAAATATATAATTGAGATTCTGCCTATAAAGGTAGTGTCTGATGCTGAGCCTGCAGTTTTTATCCTCAACCTCCCACTATACATAAATGGCCAACACAAAGAAATATAATTATAAGTGGTACACTTTATATTTTATATATATATATATATATATATAGTGGAAATAACATATGTATTATTTTGTTTTTCTTTTTCAGAACATTTAAATGCATTGTATAATATTTGGTAGCTATGAATTAAAAAGCAAATTGGAAAGACATGTGAAGGGTTTTTAATTGTTTTTTAAATGATATTATAGAAAGACACACACATACAATGTGTGTGTGTGTTTGTGTGTATATATATATATATGTTATATGTTGGATATTGAAATCTAGCTAGCTTGTAAACATTCGTGCATTGGTCTAATTAATTCAGTTAATCATTAATATATTGACCAAAAAAGTCTTTCTTAATTTCTTAATGTAATTAAGGGTCCCAAAAAAAGTCAGTAGATGTTAAGTTTGGATCGAAAGTAATTAAGAATAAAAGTAAATTTTGAATAAATAAAATTGAAAAGTTACTAGTTGTAATTAAAATTGGTTGTGTAATTTTAATTATTGGAGAATGATGAGCGAGAAAATGAGTACGATAATTATAGGCTGAAAGGGAGATTTAAGGATTGACTTAATTGGCCGAAAGAACAATAATGAAAAGTCTCTGAGAGTGGTGACTGAATGACTAATTCAAAGCAGTAGTGGAAAGTTAAGTCCAGTTAATAGAAATTTTTGACAAATCTTTGTTTGCACACAATAAAATTCTTTAATCTCTCACCAAAAAGGTCAAACCCTCTCTCTCTCTTGATTATCTAATTTTAATTAACTTCCCTAACTTGTATGACCCACTACTCTAGCAAGATTCCAAAGTCGTCATACATTTCATCATTTTCCCTATTTTTCTTCATTTTTTTTATTATAATATTCTCTACTATATATTCTTTCTTTAGGAGACTTTCTTCTTTAGAACTGGCCACCAAACCCCACTACTATCTAATTGCATAACCATTCTTCTTCTTCTTCTTCTTCTTCTTCTTCAATGAGTTTCATAAGCAAGTCTCCTTCCTCCAATGGTTTCAACAGTAGTGATCAGTGTGGTGAGGAGAGTGGTTGGACTATGTACTTTGAGGACTTCTTTAATAATGATCAACATGTTCATGACAAGTGTTCTATTTCTGTATCTTGTGGTGGTGTTGCTCATGCTACTTCTTCTCTTGTATCTGATGCTGCTTCTTTGGCTGCAGCAGCCACCAAAAAATTACCTGATGTTGTTGATGATGATGATGAGTTTTCTGGGAATAAAAAAAATGGCAAAAAGAGAATATTAAGTTTTAAGAAGAGGAAGAAGGCCATAGCAACTATGCTTGATGACTCTTTGGAAGATACTGCAACTTCTCCTCTCAATAGCCCGAAGGTTATTACTTTTCTTCTTTTTGTTAATTTTCCTTTTTCTAGTTTGCTTACTATATATATATAGATACTAATTAACCCTATACTCATTGCCTTAATTTAGTAGGATTTTTTTTATATATTCCTAAAATTTTAATTTTGATTTCCATGGTATGTTTTGCCTTTTAGGTTTCATATGTAAACCAGTTAGACAAGCCAAAACAGTCGAAGAAGGAAGAATTACACCTTTCTCAGGTTATCTTTACATTGATAATATATACCATTTTTCTTCTTTTCTTTTTCTTTTGAAAATTTGGAAATTAAAGAAAAAGGAAAATCTCTCATATCATAATTAACCAAGTTACAATTTTCATTATTCTATTATTCTTCTTCCCCTTATTAAATTTCTCTCCCAA
The DNA here is from genome assembly GCA_031216115.1 of Senna siamea. Classification (NCBI taxonomy): domain Eukaryota; kingdom Viridiplantae; phylum Streptophyta; class Magnoliopsida; order Fabales; family Fabaceae; genus Senna; species Senna siamea. The sequence continues at coordinate 22,493,869 of CM062356.1, forward strand.
TTATTTCATATATATTTCATGCATATATATAATTGGTTGTGGTACTATATATATAGACTCAAAACGTTTCTGAACTAACTATTTGCTTTCTTGTTTTGTTTTTGTAGGAGAAAGGTAGTGGCTCAGGACAAAGAGAGGAGAGGAAAGAATTGGGTTTTATTGGAAGGGATAGTGACTGCACAGACCTCAAGAAGAGAGGCCTTTGTTTAGTTCCTTTGTCTATGGTAGTGAATTATTTAGGTTGATTATATTTTCATATATTTATGTTGAACCTAATTAATTATATATATTCCCCTATATTAATTAATATCCATCCTATATATCTCCTCTCTCTCTCTCTCTCTCTCTCTTTTTCTCTCTCTTTATCAATTAATTAGTGCTTGAAGAACTTAATTGAAGCACTTTGAATATAATCAATATCAATTGCATTCACTAATTAATCCTCTTCAACAATATCTAAAATCTAATAAAAAAATGTACATATATAATTGATTTATATATATATTTTGACAAGTACATTTAATTATTAATTGCCCGTTTTACGCTAGAGTTGTACCGTTGTATATATATAGGAGATAGACTCCCACGGAAAGCATAGAGGAAACATCAAAAACGGAAAGCGTAATAAATAGAAAGCTCTGGAAATATGAAACAATTGAACAATATATATAATACCCAAAACAATAATATTAACAATAATAAAGTTAAATAATAAGCTGAGGATATATCCCTCACAGGTACTGCATATATATTCACACTGCTTGCCCCACCAAATTAAAACCTCTAATTGTAAGCATTGATATATTAAAGCAGTCAAAGGGAATTTCAAATAATTACTTTCACCGACGAATTTAATGCAGTCATTTGTTATTTTAATTATTCTGAGATTACTTGATACATCAGCATTCGGCATGCAAGAGCTAGCCAAGAAAGTAGAAACAGTATACTTTCTTGTTAAAAGAAGCAAGAAATTATAAATATCGTACTACTTCATTGTCAATGTCAATGATGGCTACCTCTAATCTTTTATGTTTTTGTTGTTTAATTAGTGATCATTAAAAAAATTTAATTAATCATATATTTTATCAATTAATATTCCTCGGAGACCTATTTTTCAATTTTTCATCATTGGCATGAGTGGATTTACGATCACCCTCCACTCATGTGAAGTTATATAATTCTTGGGTTGTTAAAAATACTCAACATTGATATGATTAATTAATACAAGTGGGAATTATTAGCTTTCCAAATCCAAATATGATTAACACATAATTTTATTAACATATTTTTTTATATCTTTATTATTAAATTTTTTAATAAGAGATTAATACATGTATTTATTTAATTTTTTTTTATGATTGATTCTTTTTTAAAAAAGAATTATTACATATAATTTATTTTAATTAAAAAATCAGATAGTAAAAATATAAACAATTTTATATATGTCTACTTTTCTTTATTAATTGGATTGTCACACAAAAACTTGAATCCCGTGCTCTTGAACTGGTGCATGCTGTTTAACTCAGCCCTTAACCAAGGTTATTGGAATTCAATATGTTATCTCATTTTGATAAAAAAGAAAAGAAGTTCATTTGCACCCCTATTTTATTTGATATATTTATAGTTCGCTCAAACCTAAATTGTTATAGGTTTTTTTATTCATTGGAAATAATTTTATTTAAATTTTTACACAAATTTTAATAATTTTAAAGATATTTTTTGACAAAAATGTTAACAAATAGAGTATATATATGCTGTATAAAATTAAAAGTCTGATGGAATCGATTTCTTGTTTATTTTTAAAATTAAGGGGGCAAGTTAGACAATCTCAACTCCTAAGTTGAGAGGTTTTTTAACATTTTATTAAGTAATCAAATTTAATTTTATGTGACTCATTATCATTACCAACTCAAACGTGGATTTGTTATATATATATCATTTTAACTAAAAACTAAAATTTGTTTTAAAACTATTTTTATTTAATTACACAAGGTCAATATATATGTCATTCTCCCCCCTCCCCCACCACCACATATACATATATACTAGAGACTTTATATATACAAAAATGAATATTAGTTTTTTTTCAAATTTTAAAGTATAATATAAAAAATAATTATTATATTTTAAAGTAATAAATTAAATATTGAGACCTTCCATAATAATTTTTTATTAGTTTTATTTTCCCTCTTTCTCTTCTTCTCACATAACATTTTATTTTTTATTTGACGTTATATAATATATAATTTTAAAAATTAATCATTAAAAAACTCCCGAATTACTATAATATATATAGATATTGTTGATGTAGCTATCTCCCAATCTATATTTTCTCTAGAAAAGTGAAGCTAATACTTTTCTGTAATTAGTATAGTGGCTTTGCCTCAATATCACTTCCAACTCTCTCTAAATCCTTAATTAACTGCCTCAAATAATATTTTACTCTCACATATAATTAACATTCGAATTCAAATGGTTGTGGCGCATAAATATATTATGTGAGGCAGTATCTTATCAATTGAAGTAGCTTTGGATCCTTTATAATGATTGTAGTTTAACAATCGTGAAAGTACAGAGCAGTAGCCATGCAAATTAAAGGAATCTCAGCATATAGAACTTTTCTCCTCTACATATGAGCATTTCATATATTCTATCTAGCTTCATTGTATATATAACACTAAATATCATTTCAATATTTATAGTTCCTAACCAACACTCAACAACTCTCTTCAAATACTGAGAAACGAAAGAGAGGGATTCAAGAATATAAAAGGAACCACCGACTTATTACACACACAAGGGGCTAGCTGGCTAGCTAGCTAGAAGGTTAGGTAACATGTTCAAAAATTGAAGAGGTTCCAATCCAACCAAGCAGGCGAGAAAATGGAAGACAACATTAAAGGCAAGTTGGCCATATATATATATATGTGTGTGTGTGTGTGTGTATGTGGTTATGCATATATATTATTCTTGCTTTTTAAATAAAGGGAAGACGTACAAAGCATATACAATATTACATTACATGATATATTGAGAGAGGGTGTAATGGCCTTCGGTATATATGTAGGTTGTAAGTGTAGCTAAGGCAAAGAGATGCCGATATTAAAAATGTGCCACCTAACAATAATAATTCTCTCAGTCTGGGGGGATGGCTTTATGAGTTATGATTCCCAAATGGGATCCACACAGACATATCATATAGACATAGGTGTTAGCTTGTTATGATTTTTTATGTTTTAATTTGATGTGTGTAGCTGTAGAACGGACAAAAATCTATCTGTCATAATGAGAATTTTGTTGCCGTTTTTGAGTTGCAGGCGTCGCAATTGCTGCTCGACTCTGCGTTGCCCAAAAGGGTTGTCTTCGTCGTAATGGAACCTTTCAGTTTTGAGCTTAGCTTCCAAAATTCAAAATTACATCAATTTTTCAAAATCTGCGCATCCGGGGAATCGAACCCCGGTCAGTACCGTGGGAGGGTACTATGATACCACTACACCAGATGCGCACCTCTGATGATTTCGTTTACCATTTGTTTTTTATTTTTCTCAGTATATTGTATGCTTTAGGGTTGAAATACTGGAATTGGATTGGGCAGAGCAACTAGCTATGGCAATATTATACAGAGAAGATATAAGATCCTATAAAAATTAAAGGACCAACTTTCAAGTGACTCTGTTTTAAAGGGTCTTTTTGTCATTGTCCAATTGAAACCATGAATGAAATTTTTAACTTTTTTTTTTTTCTCTTTTGTCTTTAGGGCTCCATAAAAAAAATGATATTGTTAACCAAAATTATGTAATTAACATGAGTTATTTTTATTATTAGGTTTAGGGTTTTTTAGACATCTCTCACCAACTCTACTAGGGTTTCTTACAAGATAGGTTTGAGGAGGGCCGCCGCCGTTTTGTTCCCTTTCTCTAATGGAAGAAGATCTCCTTTTTAAATGAAATGTTTTCTCTTTCTTTATGAATCTCTTCTTTGAAAGATGGATTTTTGTAAAAGAAAACTCACAAGATGTTTGGGCCCCTTGGAGTGGGTGAGAAGATGTGTGGTCTTTTTTTATCAAAATCTTCATGTTTTCTTCCTTGTATTTTTTAGTTGTATTATTGGTAAGGTGTTCATTTTAAAAATCATGATGCTCTTGTAATTTTTTTTTTTGGAGTTTTATTTTCTATTTTCAAGTGTGTTGCTTTTTAGATGTATTGTTGCACTTTGTTCTGACTTAATGTATTTGTCTTGCAATATTTTCTAGATGTATAACCTCAGTGGCTCTTTCTCAATAAAATAAAATATTAATTTGACGGAAAGAAAAAGATGTATAGCTTGGATGGATTTTAATCTTCCCTCTCTTTACTTGGGTGTATTGCCTCAAATTTGCTCAATATTATGTTTTCTCCCCAATAGTGTGTGAACTAATTACATCCTTTGAAACGTGAATCTTGTGAAATACATAAACTAAGTGGTGTACCAAAATATATATTAACTTAATTTATTTTTATTCTTACAAATTAATCTAATAACAAATTAATATCTAAAATATTACATTTCAACACACTTCACTGTCATTCAAAGAACGCGCAAGAGATCCAATTTCGTATTTTTTGTGTCTTGATTATCCTTTTGAAGCAATAGGCCTTAGTGCCTTCTTTATTAATGTATTCTCCAAAAAAGAAATTAGGTTCAACCATACTTTATAATAGTAAAAATTATTTTTTTAACCTAAAAGTGATTTTATAAGAACTTTTCTGTGCATGACCTTTATTGCTTAGTAGTTAAAGCAGTCGTGTACTCCTTAAAAGAGACTATCATAGTATCATAAAGTATCTACCTCTTTTTCATTTTTTTTATTATGAGATAAACAACTGTAATTGTTAAGTTCCAAGGATACATCATAATCTCCATTTTTTTTAAAAAAATACAAATTTATTTTTTCTCTGGAAGCTTTTCTAGCAACTCTGGGATCACCTCAAACAGATCTCCTACGAGTCCATAATCAGCAACCTGCAATAAAAAATCACATAAATATGTCAAAATTCATGTGGAAACAAGATATAAATAACCATCAGATTACGCTTGCACAAGTTTATGACTATGTTCTTATGATAGTAACCAAGATAGTAGAAGCTGCACTTGCTTAAATAAATATATAGCTTTATCAGTTCAATGAGGTATTACCTGAAATATAGGAGCGTCAGCATCTTTGTTTATAGCAACAATTACCTTGGAATCTCTCATCCCTGCCAAGTGTTGAATAGCTCCTGACACACCAAAAGCCATATAGAGTTCTGGGGCAACAATCTTCCCAGTTTGCCCAACCTATATATATCAGAGTCCCAAAAGGAAACACAAACACGATGAGATCATGTACTAACCCAATGGATTAATGTATGCAGTTCAAGAGAATGTTTACATTCACTCCAATGCATAACACATGCTTGATCAAATCCCCCCAACTACATGTCATTAAATCAGAATTCAATGCCAAGTTCAAAAACTATATTTATTAACTTCAGCATCAGGCAGAAATTGCTAGCATAGATAATCCAATGTTAATTTTTAGTCATGTGTAGAAAATGTTGCTGCAAGAGTATAAGATTGCATGGAATGGTTAAGTAATAAACAGCTGTTTGACTTTGCTTTCAAAGCATTTCCCTTTTCACAGAGCAGCATTACAATTTGCAGCACATTCTAGAAGGTAGTCAAGGTCAAGAGTGTAAAGTGTATAGCCTAAAATGAAACTTCGTTCCTCTTTTCTCCTCCAATTTGTTAGTATGTGATTCTGTGCGTTGGGGGAAGAGAAGTAATTTTACTTTGAAAGGAAAGTAAAGCATCACCTGGAGATCATTAGGAACAAACCCTGCATCAACAGCAGCACGAGTGGCACCAACTAGGCAAAAGAGAATGAAGTCAGCAGATTTGACTTAGTTCACAAAACAAATAACAGAATGTAAAGTTGAAAAAAATGTAATATGATAACTGGTTATAAAAATTTAACTGTATTATGACATCAAGGCCAGTATTGGAAGTTTATGACTAGCTATTTTAACTATAAAACATTGACCTTGGAATATCTAATCAATGAGCATATAGTAAATCCAGTAGCAAGAGATAATTAATTCCTATCCACAAAGAATTAGTATCATAATATCATACAGAGCAAATACCAGCAGCACCAAGTTTGTTAGCTAGCTTTTCAATCATTTTAAAGTTCTCAGCACTTTTCAACGCACGACCACCAGTAATAACTATACGTGCATTCCCAAGATCTGGCCGCTCTGAGTCCTGAGATGTGTGAGATATGTATCTAGACTTGCCATGATCTGCCAAAAATTAAATAAAAAATACAGTTCATCTCACTATTTGGGATAAGTTCAAATATCTGACTGAGTAACAATTAATCAAAGAGATGAAAATGACCAAGGACAATTATCCATGACATTGTTGACCCATAGATCTTCCAAGTATCCAACGAGGACCTATAGTCATTAAGCAAATAAGGACAAATCCATTTCAAATCTTATTTCCTTGTCTATTTTTGTTTTGCCAAAAAACAAAAGTGTCTGCATCAGAAACAGCTTAACAGACCTTCATCAAAGGTTGAGAGGTCAACCTGAGATATTGTAGCCTGATCAAATTTTGCATCAACTGACTTCTGGGGAACCGGAAAAGATGTGGATCTAATTGTCAATATACAAGGGTTGACACCAGTATATCGGACAGTAGAAAGTGCATTTCCAGCATATATAGGCCTGCCAAATAAAATTAAAATCTTCCTATCAGTCAGATGAAGAAATTAACATTTATATCAGACAGAGTTAAAGAGAAAAGCAGGTTCATGGCAAATGACTCAAAAGCTTGCCCAAGAAAAAGAAGGAAGACATTGCTATTGTGTCTGTCATATATTTTACACTAAACCATTGGCTTCAAAGGTTCATTTATGCAACAAAACTAGCATAGAAGTTCCAATTCCATATATACTGGGAGTCTGGGAAGCAAGAGCTTAAGCTTTCATTCTGCATTTGCTCTTTCAGCCAAACATAAGATTTTAGCTTTCTCTATTGTTCTTATGTAGACCTTACAGACAATCCTTCCTTTAATGCACGAGCCACTACTCATATATATCACCTCATTTCTAACCTAAAGATATGGCCATTATGAGCTACTATCTGTTCTAACGTACTATTATTCAGAGGCAAACCTAAGGAGAGTACGCTCAGACAGAAGTAGCCTCCATCAGTTGAAACTGTTAAGCCATTAGTTAATCCAGGTTTACAGATGTTTCATTTGTTTACTCTGACGTCTGGATTTAATCTTACAATTGGATCTCAAAGTACTCATTGCTTTGCTTATGAATAGTTATCATTTCATTTAAGAAAGAAATCAATAAACTGAGCTTAAAAGAAGCTTAGAATATTAAAACTCTTGGCAAATGGAATATACCTGGGCTTAGCACTAAGGATGGCCAAAAGCACAAAAGAATTTTGTCTTTGTTTTCAGCAACATTTTTTTCTTCAAGCAAAAATACTAGCCAATGATTTTAATTTAAGATGGTCTAGGGGTTTGACAAAGTAATTCATTTAGTGGCATTTTTTGTATTCATACTTTGGAAGACTTAAAAATGAATTTTTTTTAAGAAAAAAGCCTTAAGATTATGTTGTGCTGATTGACCAAAATGCTAAAGAAGAAATAGTTCCTACTCATAAATATAGTCTAGAAGACGAGAGACAAGCCATAAATTCATAAAATAAACTTGAACAATAGAAAAGAAAAACAAGCTGAGTAGATAGAATGGATCCTTCATTGAAATAGTATAAAAAATCGATAACTTGAGACCCAGTGGAGGGTCTTGTTATATGTGCAAACCAGCAAGAGCATGAAATTTATGGAGACATAATATCAACAGAGATGCTTTAATTGTATGTAACAATTGATAATGGTTCAGAGCTACGTAATTATCTAGCTCCAAACCATAATAGTTGAGCACAACAGACGTGCAGTAAACAGCAAGTTTGTTCTAATTAGACAAAATGTACCTCACAAAAGTATGAGACTCAGAAATTCCGGTAACATCAGTTATTGGAGAAACATCTAAAAGGGCAGCTGCCCGTGGTATGACATTTTTCCCAAATGAATTTGAAGCAGCAATAATATGAGAGTAACCACCTCTCTGCTGAACCAAATGGACCAGTTTAGCCCACTGCTCTGCTAAAGGGTTCTTGAATTTATCTGAATCTGCCACAAGCACCTAAACAACAAATAGCACCCACCAACAGTCAAATCCCAAAGCATAATCTCTCTCTCTCTTTTTTTTTCTCCTTTCCCATATCTATCTGAAGATAAATAATCTTTTCCCTTTCTCAAAATATTTTCTACAGCAAATTAGCAATAACGCAATAGACGGTATTCAGTATTCAGTATTCACTTGTTTCGGTAATATCAAAATCCTATATCAGATATTTCAGCACAAAATTGATAAAAGGAAAACCAACGGTGAAGAAAGGGATTTGCCTGAGAGACTGAGGCGTGACATGAAGCAGCATGTGAAGCAGCTTCGTGAAGGGAAGGACCCGAGCCAGCCAAAAGCAGAGAAATTGAAGACTCAGCGCTTAAAGACTTGGCAGCCGCAACCGCACTGACGGAAGGGGCCTTGATAGCACCACTTTCGTGCTCCACTATAACCAGTGTGCTTACCTAAATTGAATTCACAAATAGAGTCACACAGACAGAGAAAAAAAATAGAGAGATGAATCAAAGCTATAATTTTGGGGAGAGGAATTACATATCTAGAAGCCGAAGTATAGGAAAGAGAGAGAAATTGGGAGGCAGAGATCAAAACGCTGCGTTTCCTAATAGCTCCGAGGATCATTCGAGTCGCCATTGTTTCAGGAGGTGAGAAGAGAATAATAATGCTGATGGCGATTTATAATAAGGAATTTTAATGGTTGCGGCTTACGAAATAAATCAAGTTTGAGCCTTTGAGCTACCAAAAGCGATTCTGGATGATCGAGAATCTGAGCCAAACAGGGGTGTGACGTATCGAAGCTTCTAAGTTCTACCTTCTAACTGATAAACGCAATTTTTGTGCAACTCTTTGGGCTAGCGCTAAGCCTAAAGCCATGGCCAAGTCAGAAAACTTAAGATATATTCTTTGTACAGATTTTACTGGTGAGAGTGGATAATATATAAAAATATATGTTAATTTTGAGTTAGTTTCTCAATCAATCAAAATTTAAATTTTTATGTAGACAAGTAATCTATATTTAATATTTGAGAATGTTTTAGAATAAGAAGATACGTATCAAAAATTTAAAAATAACTACACTTCCTAAGTTAAAAGAATGGCTTTATTTCATTGCTAACATTTACAATATTTTTACATCATGAAGGAGCACACAAGTGTACATTATTGTCAGTTTATTTTCAACTGTCACAAAAAAAAATATGAAACACCATCACAATTTTGAACGAAATCAAGACACAACCACGAAAAAGAATGTATAGTAAAAAAAAAAAAAATCAAACTCAGTGACTCACAAACTCACAAGCAAGCACTATTCTTAGAGACTAAAAACCAGAGCAGAAGCCAGGAATGCTCCAACAGAACCAGCGAAGGAGACCAAGGCCGAAGACGCAGCATTAGGAGGAGATGGCTCAGCGGAAGGGGAGGAAGTGGGGTTAGGCTGGACGGAACCAGGGGGCGGAGATGGAGGCACTTGGGCAGCCGGTGCCGGTGATAGAGCGGAGCCTGTGGGTGCGGGTGAAGGTGGAGATAATGCTACGGAAGATGAGGTGCGGTTGCTTCTGTCAGCTAAGACTCTGACGACGATCTTCTCGTTTTTGAGACAGTTATCTTTTTTACCACTAATGAAGAAGTGTAAGCCTGATTGTTCAAACTTGAAGACTGTGTGGCCGTCGGAGAATTTCTCAATGGGTGAGTTGGTGTTGCAGTTGGCGTAGTCTTCGTTCTTCACTCGAAGCACTGAGTCTTGCCCTGATTGGTAGTTGAACACTGCAATTTCCAACACATCCGCATATTATATATATGCATGCATGCAACTACTGTTTTTTGTTTTATGAATCACTCTCAGTCTCACTATATGGACGAAAGTAATAGAACATCGGATTTATGCAGTCTTATTTCGTGACTTTTAAATTACTTGACAATAATTTTACTGTTATTTCAGTGCTCACCCTTGTATCATATGAATAAAGTAATAGTGAAAAGAAAAAGAAAAAATTAAGCACAGATATTATATGTACCTAGGGAGTCTCCAATTTGAAATCGGCTATGTTCTGCCCATTGATTGTAAGGATTATAATTGGGATCACTTGGGACACTCCAACCCTTTTGGCCTCCCACTACGAATTCATAGGCACCACCTTTCTGCACCAACACCAACACACACAAGAACCCCAATGCACATGCCCTTAAAGTCATTTGAGCCATTGCTGAGAAATGAGACCTCAGAGCTGCAGATAATGCTAATGCTGAAGCTGGAAGGGTTGACACAAAGTGAAGCATGAGGAGGGGTTTATGTAGGTGTCAGTTGAATTAAGCTTTACAAACTGTGGCGCCCAAGCTTTTCTTACTTTTTCTTATTCTATCCTCTCTTGGGGTTTACTTTGATTCTGGTGCAAAGCATAAGTTCAGTTTTTCTGTGACATTGTGAGCTCTTTTTGGATCTTTTATGTAACTTGGTATGAGGGTTTATGCTTTGCTTCGGTGTTTTCAGAATATTCATGTCTTCTTCTTTGGGGTTGCATCTTACAATCTGTATACAGTGTTAACCATTATACTTTTCTCTTGGCGGCAATGATGATTAATGATGTGTGATGATTCTATTTGGTGGAATATTATGCAAACATTTTCCCCCCTTCTAGTGCTTTCCCACATTCAGAATTCTCTCCCTTTAGATCTCTCTTTTCTAAGTTACTTTCAGTGAAAAAAAATAAAAGAACCTGAACCTTTTACGCATAATGGACTTTACCAGATAGGCCATGAAGGTTTTTAATACTAAATTACAGTAGTAAACTGAGTTTTCGCAAACAAATTTGTCACAAATCCTATGACATTACATATTAATTATAGTTCAATATGTTTTGGTGAGAATGTATTAAAATAAAAAATTTTATTTTATTTTTAACTCGAACATATACCAAATTTAGGCACTTATGTTGGCAAATTTTTGAGTTTTCTCAAGTCACAAAAATCTCGTTTAGAGCACAATGAAGTGGACCTACATGTCCGAATGGTGGATACGGTTTTAGGTCAAAGTCAATCTGGAATTTAGGGCCGCAAATAACATGTCACCATCTTAAGAGTTAAGCGTTGAAAGCCACCAGCCCACCACTCCATTTCTAAGCCCACTATGTTCGTCCAAGATCTCATGTCTATAACACTAGGCCCACCAACACAAATTAGCGCACAGCCGAGTAAAGATAAAAGAATTATATTTGAAAAAAAGAAAAGAAAATCATGAGGTGTAATTATATTTTTCTTGTCAAACAAAAAAAATCCCATCTACCAATACTCTATAAATAAAGTTCAAGAGTACATCTTCTTCCGCTCAACCATTGTACATATGCCTTTTTTTTTTTTTTTTCTAAATCTAAAACTCAAAGAAATTACACCGTAAAGTGTTTAATACTCAAATTTGTACCATTTTCTACTTGTACTATGTCTTGGCCATTATAACTAAGGCGATTACACAAAGAATGCTTCACACTTGTCCCACACTCGGACATTGAAGACAACAACTGGGATAGGAAGAGGTGATTTTCTGTTCATGATTACTGTGAGATGCAAATTGTGCTCTAGTGATGATATATAGTTGTAGATCTTAAAGCCATGTATGGTAGACATAGCTTTCTGTTTCCGTGGCAAGTAATTGTTTTCATTAGTTTGAAGGAGACTAAGATTGAGAAAGATTAAAGAGTGAAGCGAGAAGATGTGTAGGAAGTGCTATTTTTCTGTTTTATTTAATATTTTTGTTATTAAATTTTTTAATAAAAAATCACATTTAGAAAAATTATTTTAATAGAACTCATTGTTAACTTGTAAAAATATACATTTAACTTTTTTAGTAATAAAATATCACCAAGTATTTCATTGACTTTTAAGTGCTGACTATTCCTGAATGCTATGGGGCTGCCTATTGTGTTCCCGCGTAAAAGTTGGCTGTCAAAAACCAAGTCTCAGGGTTCCACGCAAGGTTCCGATTTGGTTTATCTTTTCTTTTCCATACGTGACGGAGATACTTCTCAATTTATCCCTACAAATTGGATAATTATTTCTCACACTTATTTATCTTAATATTTTTTCCTCTTGTAAGAATATGCATCTTCATAATTTACCATATAAAGTAGACGTAAAACAGGCGTCGAGGTAGGTGCGAGAGATAAAGATGTGCAAGTCAAGATAAAAAGAAGAACAGTTTTGTGTAATTTAACGCATTAAACGGCCAGTGTTGGGGTCGTGAGGTAGGCTATTTTCTCTCTCTCCATTGACATGGTATTACTTCCCTTCTTCAGGCATGATGACCACTACCAACTATACCAACAACCCCAAAACACCGTTGTTTCTAAATTAAAAATATAAACAAAAAATACAAAAAATAAAACAAAAAAATCGCAGCTTCCTTTCCTTTCTTTGTAGTTTCGTAGTTTGGTCTTGTCTGTCTTCCTTTGATTTCTTCTCCAAAGAGACTTTACCAAAAGAAAAGCAAAAAAATCTGATTTTGCTTGATCTTTTCAAAGGGGTTCGGCTTCTGAAGGTGTTGATTTCAAAGCGCATCGATTTAGGTTGGTCGTGCTTTGCTAGAGTGATTTTGGTGGTTTGGGATGTGGAGAGATAGTAGAACTCCTGTTGATTCTTTCTACGAAGTCCGCCCCGAGTGTGTCGACAATGTTCCCAAAACTCGATTTAAGATCAAGGTCTGTTTTGTTTTGTTTTGTTTTGTTTTTCCTTTTGCGTGATTTGTTTGGATATGGAGTTATGGTATCTTAGTCTTGGTGAATTTTTGGTGTTTTGGGTCTCTTAAGAGAAATGCAGTTGAATATTTGTTAGAATTCGGCTTCTTGAATGCATTGCGTTTTTTAATTTTGAAAGTTTATTGAAGTATCGATTGCTAATGTATAATCTTTGTAAGCCGAATTGACGTTGTGAAGGTTTTTTTTCTTTGTTTTTAAAAGAAAAGTTTACATAATAGCTATTTAGTTTAGGATAGTCATCTTTTTGCTTAATGTTGAGGTTTCAATCGATTTGCAAACAGGATATCCTTGTAGTGAAATAATCACAACATCAGTACATATTTGAATATGATGATATTAATTCTATGATTGTCCCTACTCTTATTGCTAAAATCCTCTTGCTGGTGATGTGATCGGGGAGAACTTAGATTAAATCATCAAGTGGAAATTGAATTAGTTGATAAAATATTGATTGTAACAAGATTCTTGTTAGACAAAGCATATGACATATGATATCCAAATGAACAAATTATCAATTGGTTGCCTGCTTTTTCAGATGAGTTTGAGACTTTTAAAAAGAAGTATATCGTAGTATGGATAAATTGCATGAGGTGATTTATAGTGGATCATGATGAATATCAAACAACTTAACTTGGTTTTTTTTCCTATGAGAAAAGCAAAATAACAAATTTATTGTTACATGATATAAAATAATATGCCTTCAGCTGAGAACTTTCAGATCTATGTAGATTACTGACCTTATTTTTATAATATTCAACTTTTAAGCATTTATTTTTTCCTTTAATGTGCTCCAGGCTGGTAAAACACTAAGTACAAGAAAATGGCATGCTTCATTTGATGCAGAAGGGCAGCTGGATATAGGCAAGACCCTAAGCCGAATCCAACGAGGGGTAATAGCATTTTTACAGTTAAAAAAATGCCTCTTCATTATGTTTATATGATATTCAGTCTGTGTCATGCTTTTAGGATTTTAGCTTAGTTACATAATTATCAGATGCATTAGGCATTTCTAGCCTGTCAGAAAAACCTGAGATTATATATCTGTCTTGTAATTATAAGGTGATTGGACCCGACTTACTTGTAAATAGTGATTATATATACTCTGTTTTTTGGATTGACAATATAAATTTTTCTTATGTGCCTAAGTGTATATACTAAGCAAAGATAAAATATGTTGGCACCACTTGATCTGTGTAACCAACCTTACCTACTGGGAAAAGGCTTTGTTTGTTGTTTTTGTTGTTGTTGCCTAAGTGTATATGAACAAGTATTTCTGGTGGGTGGGTGCATAGGTGCTTGTGAATCTATAATGGTGGAAATCAAAAGATTCTCTGGGCACCTCATATTTTGGAATAAACCTTTTTATAAGACTCTGGAATCTGGATCAGAGGTTTCAATTGGAAGTTAAAGCCACTACTTGCTTCACTCAAGATATTGTCTCTATTCTTTTGGCAGCATTATTATTTTTTTTAACGAAAAATTATTGACTTACTGTGCTGCCAAATATGCTATGATCTAAATTATTGTTTTCCTTAGATTTTCTTTTTGCTTTAAACTTTTTATTATATTCCCATATTGAAACTTTGGTGTCAGCCATATATTTAATATTCCAAAACCAGGGAATCCATCCATCAATTAGGGGAGAAGTTTGGGAATTTTTACTTGGCTGCTATGATCCAAAGAGTACATTTGATGAAAGAGATCAGATAAGACAGCGTCGAAGGTAATATGTTTTCTCATTTTGCAAATAATATGTGACATGTAATGGAAACACTAATATGTCAAGTTACCTGGAAGCTCTTAAATAATTTTATGGCTTCATACTTCACGATCATAAATCCTTCTTTTCTCTTCTCCTATTACTATCACATTCTCTTTGCATCTTGTGACATTTAAAATTTTAGTGTATTTGACTTCCCTATGACTAAGGTTTTCCTTTAAACTATGAATGGAATGTCTATAATATGTCACTATAGGCTTGTGCCTTAAAACAAAAAGCTAGAATTGCTTCCAGATTAAGGAGATCATCAATAGATTATTACTTTAATTTCTATGTACTCAGGATGCAATATGCTAAATGGAAGGAAGAATGCCGCCAATTGTTTCCCCTTGTTGGCAGTGATAGATTTATTACAGCACCTATAATCACTGAAGATGGTCAGCCGATACAAGATCCATTGGTGCTGTTAGAAACAAATCCAGACAAAGGAGGGATCGCACCTGTTCAAGATTGCCTAAATGCTTCAATTACAGGCAGTGCAAATCATTTAGAGAAGGTGACAGACAAGAGAGTACTCCAGTGGATGTTAACTCTTCATCAAATAGGTCTGTACATGTTTTGGTCTCAGTGCATTGTCTATTATATTTCTACTTTTATATTGTGTTTATTCAATTTTAGGCATATATAGTATGACATTCATGAGAACTCTGTTATGCAACTCATTTTTTCATTAATCCATCAATTAGCTTGTATCCTTACAGAGCTGTTATTAAATATACTTTCCATGTGAATGCACAATGATGCAGAGAAGTAAACTTTACAGTATGCTGAATCTCCTCCTGACCCTTCCCAGTATAAATTTTAATGCAGTGTAACCTGCTGTATATGTTGCATGCTTTTACTTTGTTATTTGTTTTTGTTAGTTAATCAGTATGACCATGTGTCATGCGCTTGTCAGAGCTACATTGATGAAAACCGATTTTGTACTTTAACTGTATGGCTTGACTAAGTTGCTTTTGACCTTCATTTCTTTAGCCAGAGTAAGCATGTATAAGGACTGTTATTTTTTTTTTGAAATTTTTGTCATGTTATAAAATAAAATTTTATCACCATCGTATGATGGACATGAAGAATAACATTGTCATACAAACAAATATTTCAGGTCTTGATGTGGTTCGCACCGATAGGACACTGGTTTTTTATGAGAAGCAAGAGAACTTGTCCAAACTATGGGATATACTTGCTGTTTATGCATGGATAGATAAAGATGTCGGTTATTGTCAAGGTAGGTATTTACTTGAATGATCCATTTGACAATTTAGGTAATTTACTTCTTTTGGACATATACTCGCACTACATTTAGGTAATCACTTCCCTTTTTCTTAGCTGTGAGCGTTTACCTTTAGATGGGTATAATACCATGTAACTAGTTTTCGGTAAATATCAATACGGGCAATAATATATCTAACAATTAACAAGTATTAACTCTACTTTTAAGTTTTAACTCTCATGTTCACGTTCTCCCAACCTGCAGCCAAAACAAAATGGCAGGACAACATTCTGGAATGTTTAGTTATTAGTCAATTTATGGTACCTTATGATGTTCATGTGTGGTGGGTTCCTGAACTAACACTATGATTTTTTCATATGGATTTCTTATTGGGGGGTGCTGGCTCAATATAGGTGTTGTGGCTTTTGGTAGAAATGTGAGGGTCAATGGTATTAAGGTTCCAAAATTTTACCTCTGTACCATTGGCTCCCTTTCCCTTTTTTGGTCACTTTTTTTGAGTGGCTCATGAATTCATGATTATTAAACCTTGTAAATTTTTGTTTATCAAATAAATAAGTAATCTAGCAGAAAAACGTGGGCCAAAAGAAGGAAAAAGATCAATAAACTTGGTAAATAAGTTTCCTTACGGAATAAAAGAAAATTTGTTAATTAACATATCAGTTTTACTTAAATTGTTTTTGCATTCTTGTGAGTAAAGAAAGCTACTACCATTTGCAACTAATGTAACCTTCTAGTCTGAACATGGTATTCTGGGCAGGAATGAGTGACCTCTGCTCCCCTATGATAATTCTTCTTAATGATGAAGCTGATTCATTTTGGTGTTTCGAGCGTCTGATGCGCAGATTGGTAAACTTCTTATGTCGATATACTCACTATTTTACTGTTGATTTCTTTTTGAGTATTTTTTGTATAAAATAATTTCTTGAATCTGATGTGATTGATTCTGTTATTATTTATAATTGATTATCTTGTGGTTGATCATTGGATTTTCTCTCTGTATTTACTGGATTTCTGGGGCATTTTGTATTGTTATTGGACTATATGTTTTTCAAGGAAAATTGATTAGTCAGGCTTAGGTTACTTGGACATTTTAATTATCTTTCTGAATTCCCTTAAAATTTGATTTTAAAAACCTGTTACAATCTTCTTTTCATAACTCGTAGTCAACTTTACTAACGGGTGGTTGGTTGGAATGGTAAAAATTCTATTCTCTTTCAACAATGTCTCAAATTGAGTCTTATGTATAGAAACACTCCTATTGGGAGAACTTTACCCCGGTTATGGGATCTCAATTAGCTCAAGCCAATGGATGAACACTAGTGGTTCCAACCAAAAAAACTAGTAGTCAACTTTGACTCCTCCCAAGTCTGCTCTTTTCTCATGCATCCCTTGTCAGATATTCCTGTCAATTGGCTTTATTATTTTTATTTTTATTTTTGCAGATATACAAGTTTTAGAAATTCTGACATATTTGTCTGTATGAAAATGATTGGATTAAAGTGAAATTTTATTTAAAAAATTGCTGCATTGTGATTCCATGTGATAAGTTAATTTCAGATTTTCATCTTTATCTCAGGTTTTCATTATTTGTTTCTTATCTTGGATTTTTGAAGCGAGGTAATTTCAGATGCACTGATAACTCAGTTGGGGTGGAGGTTCAACTAAGCAATTTGGCTTCAGTTACCCAAGTTATTGATCCAAAACTTCATCAACATATAGGTATTTTCTTGGACATCTTTCACATATTATTGTCAAACGATGAATATAATTTGCTTAGCAAGTGCATAATTTTTGTCCGATAATTGATTGTTGCAAAGAACTACATATATTGGATGGATAAAAAACTTTATGTTAATGAAAAGGTTTATTAGGAAAACAAAGAAGGATAACAATCCTCTTAAGAAACCACAAAATAGAACTAAAGACTAAAATCATGCAACAGGAAAATCCCTTAAATTGTCCATGATTATAGCACCAAAAATCATGGATTGCAAGCCCCACATATTCAATACTTAAATTATTTCCTAGTTCTACTGTCGTAAATATAAGGGCCATGGGTTTATTATAAATACTGTTAAATAGTCATGTCAAGATTGCTGAATACTTCACTCCTTTGAATTGTGTTTTATTGTATATCCATGCCACAATTCTCAATTTATGTTATGTTTGGAAATCAGAAGGTATCAATGTTTTGTCTATCAATTTTGGAGTGCAGAGACTCTTGGTGGAGGTGACTATCTGTTCGCTTTTCGGATGCTTATGGTTTTGTTTCGTCGTGAATTCTCATTTTGTGACTCATTGTACCTTTGGGAGGTGTGTTGACCCAATTTTGTACCTTTTGGAAATAATCTTAAACAAAGATATATTCAGTTGCTTTCTTCTTGTCAAAATTATGCTTTTAAATACTACAGTACCAAGTTTTTATATAGTTACAACTTACAACTCTGGTTATTTCTATACTAACTGGTGATTGATGACTAAATACTTGATATTTGAACAGATGATGTGGGCTCTGGAATACGACCCTGACTTCTTCTTGATGTATGAAGAGCCTGAATCAGCATCTGAAAAAGTTGAGGGATCTAGAGGAAGAACAAAGTCAATACGCCAATGTGGGAAGTATGAGAGAGAAAATATGAAAAATGCTACAAAGACTGCTAATGCTCATCTTCCCATATCTGTTTTCCTTGTTGCCAGTGTGTTGAAAGATAAGAGCTCAAAACTGCTGCAGGAAGCGCGTGGCCTCGATGATGTTGTTAAGGTTAGTCTCATGAATAAGTTGCATTAAATAGGACAGCTTCTTTTTTTTTTTTTTCATTGATGAATCTTTATGAGATTAAATTTTAATTATTGGCCCTTGAATTTAATTCTTCTCAGATATTGAATGACATGACTGGACATTTAGATGCCAAAAAAGCTTGCTCTGGGGCAATGAAACTTCACAGAAAATATTTGAAAAAGGTACTGTGTTCTTCAGAACTTCACAACTCTTTATATGTGATAAGTTTAGTTTGTATTTGGCTCTGTCCTTCACAAAGCAAGTGTCCATTTATGCCCTCTTGTTTCCAAGATGATTTCCTTCATTTTATTTTTGTGTAGATATATAATATGTTTCTCACTTCTTTCATTTTATTTTCCCTTTTACCTTAGCTTCTCTTGTTTCCAAGATGATTTCCTTTATTTAGGTCCTCAACTAAAAAAAAATTGTAATTGCTGCAGGCCAATGCCAATAAAACATAGCACAGGATATAGCCCATTATTTTTTTGGTGGTGCTCAATTCAAGCCATTTGTGATTTGCTGTCTAGTGGCCTAATTGTTCCATGAGAGACAATAATAGTTCTCTTAATAAAATTTAGTTTGTAGTGTGCAGAATCTAAAAATTGCTCCAGCTATCATGTCTTCGAGAGACAAGTGTTGTATGTGAAATTAATTTTATGTTTTTGTTTTTGTATATCCGAAAGAATAAAGGAGGTTGTATATGAGATTATTTCTGTAGAACTTTTTTTTTTCTCTTTTGTACTTCATAACATTTTTTATGTGGCAAGAGTAAAACGGATACATGAAAAGAACCATCCATGTCATTGAAATAAAATTTTCATTTTTGCCTGTAATTGTTTTTTCTCCTAGTGATCGAACCTTCGCTGAACTATGTATTGAATAAGAGTAAAGCAACATTTTGAAAACAAGCCCAAAATAGGGGGAAAAAAAAACCCATATCCTTCTTCGGCGAGTTTCACGAAAGATCTTTCAAACTGAGAAATGGATGCAACACAGCGAAGGAGAAATAGATCCTATCGTTTTGTGCGTCCGCTCAATGTATAGTTCAAGCAGCATATTTCTTCTACTTGACCTGTGAACTTCATATATTGCATCGAAGGTATTTATATTCTATTAGACTTGTCCTCATATTCCTTTTTTCCCAGCGATCATACAGTTGTATATACCATATATCTTTATGGTTTATTGGTTTTACATTCTTTTTTAGTAGTTTTTCTTTCTAATTTGACTCCCTTTTGTTTTAATTACATATTCTTTCCCGTTAAAGGAAGGGGTGAAGAAATGAAAGTTTAAATTTGCTGTTATTAAAAAAACTAGTTTATTTGAGGAGAGATTGACATGAGGTATCTTTATCAAATCATTGAAAAAATTAGGAGAATTAAGAAGGAAAAGAAGATTACATATTTGTAGTACATGGATATGTAATGTGATTTGGAATACTATTCCAATAAAGCACTAATGCTCTGTTTTTTGTACTGCACTTAAACAGGGGAATTAATATTAAAAAAATTAATTTCTATTTCATCTTGAATTATATTATTTGGTTCTGTTCTTTGGTAATTTTCCTCCTCTTTGCTTTTGAATAAGGATATGCAGACTTGAGCCAGTAGCAATTGCGTCCGTTGTTAACATGAAATTAAATTTCATTTCATGAATATATATAAATTGTATGTTGATAAAATGGTTGTTGTTGGGTGTCGAAATTAACAAAAATAAAATTTTTTATTGTTATTACGTAATTTATGTGTAGTATGAACAAGGTCAATTCTACAGAGACTGGAGATTTTAAAATTCTTTTAATTAACCAAAAATTCAGTAAAAAATACTTGCAAAAATAAATAAGGGGTTTGTAAAAAGGAATTAAATTCAAATTAAAATATAAAATAAAATTGAAATAAAATAACGGGAATAAAGTTACAAGATTAAATATGATCACGCAAAGAAAATAATTGTAAGAAAAATTTAAATCAATTAAGTAAACTCTAGTTAAGGGATATTCAATTTCATACTATCACGGACTACTCATTGATTTGATATCATTTTGTATTTCATAATAAATTTGGCTTAACAATTAAATCTTACTAATTGTTAAATTTGTTTTTAATATAACAAATTAAGGAACGTCTATTAACTTGCACTAATTAGTCAGGTGATTCAAATAATATACCTGAACTCACTTAATTAACTGCGTTAAGACCCAAAAGAGATACACCAAATACAGAATATATTAAAACGGAACATCTAATTTTAACATATACTAGTTTCTAGTTTCATTACCTAAAATAAACATAACGTATGACTCATTCTACGTAATTTGTTACTCATATCAAATTCTCTAAACAATTACGGATTTAAGAAATTTAAATAACTAACAGAAACACCATGTATAAATTGATGGCCAAACAATTCATATATTAATATATCATTAACATATTCAATCAGAAAGTAGAAACTAAAATGAAAACAAAATACAAATTTCAAGCATAATTCTTAATCTCACAATTTGGACAATATGAAATTAAAATCATCCCTAAGCCAGATAAAATATTTAACTACTTATAATTATTAAAACATAAACAAAATAAATCAAACAATAGAAATTCATAAATAAACCGAGTGATTGAGCCTTTTATTTTTGGACTTTCTCTCTCTTGGATGAACTTTCTCTCTCCTCTGCGTTCAATGAAAGAGATCAAGATTGATGAAGATGCCCGTACATGAAGAAGGCTCCTTCTCGAACTGCCTCTGTTCTGTTTTTTTGTCTGTCCAATCTTCCTTAAAAAGAGAACTCCAAATTTCAATTCAAAACTCACGCCCTCCTCTCCGTGTATCTCTCGCCACCTGAAAGAAGGAATTCAAATTAAATTGAATAAGCCCCACTCCGTTTTGCACTCTGCAGCTTTTCAAAATTTTTATTGTTTTTTTATATTATTTATTATTTTAATGTTATTTTATTATTTTTATTTATATTATTATTTTTTTACTTTTTGTTTATTTATTTTATGTATGCTTACTCTTTATTTAATTTTTTTATTATTATTTTTTAATTGGTAAAAATTATGAAAATAATGGTAGCAATATGCTAAACTACCAAAATTACTTCTAACTACAAAATGTATTTAAAAACTATTAATATTTAATTAAAAATATCAAAATAAATAAAAAAAGAAAGCATAAAAATTATGAAATAATTGAACCTAACAGTTGTGCACTCTATTATTATTATTATTGCTAATTTGTTGTTTGAAATCATATGCATCATAAAATCAACTTCATTTGTTTTTAATGAAAAGGGACAACTACTCCTATTTGAAGACAAACATATGTACCAAGAAAAGAAAAAAAACATACATACATACATAACAAGGATACAGATTTTTTTTTTTTTTTGGCGAATGGAATTTCACTACAAAAACAACCAGCAAAAACAGAACAGAACCAGCAAGCAGAAAGCAAAAAATGCTAGAAATAGAAACAGAACTGAAACAGAAGCTAACACTACTCTGGCACCTTTGAAAGTATGGTCGAAGATTCAAGGAGTTAAAGTGGCTTCTTGAAGTATGCACAACGACAGCCTACAAATTAAAAGAAAAATAATTGCAAAATAGCTCTAGAATATTATATATGTGTGTATATAATCAAAAGCATCTCCAATCCGTGTTAAACTTTTGATAATATTTAAAAATTCGTAGAAATACTATTAGATCTTAAGCAAAAATAAATGATTCAATATAAAATCTAAAAGAAAAGCTTCTTTCACATACCTCATTCACAATGCCAAAGTTGTGGTTTTCAATGCAAGCGGTTCATCTCGGGGACGACCATGACATGAAGTCTGTCATTGACGCGATTAACAAATCTGAAGTAAGCATGCCTGAAATGATTGGAGATATAATCAAAACATATGTATATATATGAGAAACAGAGTATCATTCTATAATGATATATGTATCTATGAATTAAGATTGCAAAACGTACCTGAAAGCCCTGTTGAAGAAAATGGCACCACAAACTCCCCAAAAGGCTGTGGCAAATCCAACTCCCATGCCAAGGTAAAACGAGGACAGAAATCCATCAGTTTTTTTTTTGTCATCTTCTCCAATGGGTTTTGAATCTTCATGTGTGCAATTCTTTGGAAGTGGAGCTCCACACAGTTGAGGATTGCCAATATAGCTGAGTGCGCCAAAGCCCTCAAGTTGTGTCCCTGATGGGATTCTGCCGTTGAAATTGTTGAATGATAGGTTTAAGAAACTGAGAAAAGCTATTTCGGACAAGCTTTGAGGAATTTCACCGGAGAGTTGGTTGATTGAGAGATCCAGGGATTCCAGTTGTTTCAAGTTGCCAATCTCTGTTGGTATATTTCCCATAAATTGATTATGGGATAAGTTCAAAGACTGCAGCCAAGCGAGCCTAAATATTTCTGGAGCTATTGTTCCAGACATATTATTACTCGAAAGATCAATAACATGCACCAACTTCAAGTTTTCTGCATAATTCAATTCTTGGCCTTTCATATACAACACAAGATCTTCTATGAAGACGTAGTCAGACACACCTTGAATTGTGTAAGAATAGAGAAGCTTATCATTTGAAGCATTATTGAAAGTCATGGCCGTCATATTACCTAAGCAAGAGGGTATTGAACCAGAGATTCTGTTATACGCAAGATCCAATATTGTGAGGGAAGATGAATGACATATTTGTGAGGGTATAATTCCACTGAAATGATTGGATCTTAAAAAGAGAATCTTTAAATTGGGCCATATCCAGTTTGGTATCTTTCCAGAAAGTTCATTCTCTCTTAGATCCAGGATCTTTAGTTTGTGGCAATTTTGCAGCGACTGAGGTATCTCTCCAAGTAAGTTATTCTTTCTGAGACTTAGCGACTTAAGGTTGGACAAAAAGCCCAATGAATTGGGAATTGTACCTGTTAAATTATTTCTTCCCAGGTCAACAACAACCAATAATTTCCAATTCTTCCAACAATCTGTAAGTCCTCCAGATAAAAGATGATTTGCTATTTCCAGATACTCTAATTGACTTGTTCCATTCATTTTTTGGCACAAGAGAGAAGAAATAGATCCTGTGATAAAGTTACTTAGCATACGAAAAATGACAACATTTGTTGACAATCTGGGGAGGCTACCTTTGAAATTATTTGACTCCAAAACTATTATTGTAGAATTTAGCAACACATTTGAAATGTCTCCATCAATCGTGTTATGTCGTAAGCTTAAATATTTCACTTGAGCAGCTAAGTTCCAAAACTTGTCTTGAGGTTCAAATGAAATTGTTGAGTTGATAACCAAAAGACGCTCAAGAGATGTCTGTGTATGTAGCCATGCTGGAAGTTTAGGATTCACGTACTCCAACCGAATAGTTTCAAGTTGAAAAGGAGGAATCCAAAGGGAATCAAATTGAAAGATGAAGCCTGCTGGTGATCCCATATAAAGTTCATGCAAATTTGAGAGTTTGACAAAATTTCTTTCAGACACAATCCCCGTCAAGAAATTGTCATTAATAACTAATATCTCTAAGTTTAAGAGCTGCCCAAGGCTTTGTGGAAGACTACCATTCAATTGATTTGAGCTGACATCTAAGTAAACCAAGGATGAAAGGTTTCCCAAAGTTGAAGGAATAGGACCATCAAATAAATTAACACCAACATCAAGGTGTTGAAGATGTTCAAGTTTGCCTAACCAATTTGGAATGGATCCACTAAGTTTGTTGTGATCCAAACTCAGGGATTTTATTTTTTGAAGATTTAACAATCCCTCTGGTAGCTGGCCTCGAAACATATTATTGCTCAAATCAATGGAAGAGAAATCAACACTGAGATTGAACAACCAAATAGGCAAGAACTCAGAGCCAAAGTCATTTTCGGAAAGGTCAAGAATTTCAAGTGAACTAAAATTGGCATATTGAAGAGACGAACTGAGGTTTTTAAGTTTACAACTGGCCAAGTGTAACTCTGAAAGAAAAGGAAGCATAGTTGCACGCTCAAGCCAGTTAGTTTCTCTATGAAGATCTATGCCACTGAAGGAGATATAGTACAAGGATAAAAAACAAGAAAGCCATTGAAGATTATCAATTTTAAGATCATCATTATTCGATAAATCAAGATAATGAAGATTGGAGGAGTTTCCACATGAATCATAGTGGATAGCTTTGAAGTCATTATTGCTCAAATCCAAGTGATTAAGAAACTCAAGTTGAAACAAAGATATGTTGAGTTCACCTGTAAGGCAGTGTGATTTCTTCTTTGTGGAATTATAAACAGAGAGTTCTGTATCAGTATCACAGGGAAGACTGAGTGTAGTGACCCTAGCAGTGGCGTTGCTACACTGAACTCCTGTCCATTGACAACAATCATGGTGATGAGACCAGGAAGAGAGAGTGGCTGATGGATCAATGATGGCATGTTTGAAGTTTAGGAGTGCATGATGGTCCTTTTCGTTGCACCGAACCCTCAAACTGCACATGCCTTTGTGGAGCATGACTGCAAATAGTAAGCATAGCAGCACAATATTAGCAATATAGGAGAAGGTATGCATTGTAACTGAATAATATTGAAAGAGCTCAACATGGTTTGATGGGTAGGGAATGCCACCCACCACAACTATTTATTGGGTTATAGTTTGTCTTTCATATTCTGACAATGTTCACTGCATAAACCATAAATCTGACAAAATTATAAAACAGTAAATTGATATTTTTGTTATCAAAAATTAAAATAATATTTATTTTATTTTAAAACAAGATATTAAGTATATTTTATTTAAAATAACATGAGAATTAAATTGAAAGAGGATATATTTGTTCATTTATATGATACATTCATTACAGTATTTAACATCATATGAGGTCAGGGATTAAAAGAAAAAATTACAGTATTTATATGAAACGTTCATTCTTCAGCTCTTTCAATTTTTTTTGTTTCTATCTTCTCAACGACCTCATTGACCCCTAAATATGATGCATCTTAATTTTAAGTTTTGATTGATATTGATGGTGGCAGTTGGAACTAAATTAGTTGAAGTAGAGGAGAGATTACAAATTTCAAAGTGAAATGACAACATGAAGGAGAAAGGAAAGAGACCAAGACCTACAAAGTCTTATACCCGAAGTGAATATCACAACATGAAGGAGAAAGGAAAGAGATGAAGACCTACAAAGTCTTATACAAGTCATGAACTAAATAATTTAGGCCTCAGTCACATTTATACTACAGTAAACTTAAATTAGTGACGGGACAAATTTCTGTCCCAATAATTGCTTCTTATTTGGTGCATGACTTATATAAAAGTTTATACTACAGTAAACAATTACGTTTGGGTGGAAATAAATAGTATTTTGTTAGGCCTAAACCTCAATATGTAATTATCTGCCCCATTAAATTTGCGTATGATATCCGAGAATTAGACTCCTATTGAGAACGTATTTTTTGCTCAATTTGCTGTTTATATTAGTGAAATGCTGGTCAAATTTTTTACCAGCATTTTGCTTCCCTAGATATGAAATGTCGCCTAATTTTCAAGTAATTCACACGTATGTATAATGAATTGTTAATTAATAATTTTGACCAACAATTCATTATAAAACAACATAATATCTTAATTTGTTAATACTGATACGGAATTGAATGTTTTTATAATTTTGTAAATCAAATTTAGCAATTGATACTTTTAAAAATTAATATATTACTGTACAAAAGCCATCATATATATACTAATATCAACTACATATTTACTTTTAAATGGTTATTTAAGATATCTAAAATATTTTACTAGAAGAATAAATTGCTTTGATTAATAAAAATAATAATAATTTTTTTTTTAAAAAAAAAGGACAGGATTAAAACCTCATATAAAATTAATAAACAAAAAATTTAGTTTTAACCTTAAAATTAATTGTTGTTTTGGTAATACTGCATAAAATCATTTTAACAAGTTCGATATAAAAGATAGTAATATACATCGCCATGCACCGTATTATTATAGTCGCTATGAATCTCTTTTTTTTTATCAGTCCTACAATTTCCAATTTGAGAATAAACATTTGAAAAGTAATTACATACAAATTATTAGATGATCTATATCAAATTAAAGGTCAGCAAACACAACTCTAGATAATAAACAATCTGTAGGAGGAAGACTCGCTAGAGTAATAGTCATGATTCCTATTGAAAATTCCTATTTTGATAAATAACATCCCATCGCTAGAGTAAAATTCATGATTCCTTCCTATCTTCCCAAAAAAAAAAAAAAAGTTATCTATCAGTTACACCCCAAGCAAAACCGACAAGCATAGTTTAACCTGAGCATTGGATACCACTAGACTTTTGTAATGAAGTCAAATATCTCCTCCACCTATTTTGCTTTTGTGATGTACATTAGATGATTTTCCTTTACCCATAATACAATGTTAGTTGACAGTAATCTCCTCTCCATGACTGATGTCCTCAGTGAACTGGGCTTTTGGCTCTAAATCAATGAACTGGTTGGACTTACTAGCTAGGTGGGAAATGCTAACCCTCCCTTCCCGCTTAATATAATCTGCAACAGCTTTCATCTCTTCTTCTGAGATGTAAATATATTTTCCTCTATCATCCATGACACCAGAAAGCCGCCCTGATGCATAAAATAAATCCATAATTAGGGATGGAGCAGTATGCAAGACAATAGAATCTCACAAAGCCGAAGAATCTAAATTTTGTAGAGGAGTAAATATGATACAAATTGATCATGGCAATCATTGTAACAGCATTAGTCTCTCTAACGCTGTGTTAGATGAAGCAATAAACATAAGTTGAAAGTAAACTCTAACAATTTTAACAAATTGATCATGGCTCATAGCTTGCCCCAAGTAGTCCAACTGACAAAAGACGACTTGAGAATTAGGCCCAAATGGCTAATCCAATGTGAGACTTGGGTCATCGCACTTCCCCTGGCTAAATTTGAAGCCCTAGCCAATAACTAGCCATCTAACATGGAGAATTGGCTACACGAGTCCAATGGGGATTGGATCTGGAGAAGACAATCCCAAAAGAAAGAGAAATTGAAAAGAGAAAAGACAAGTTCTCAGATTGATGAGGCTATACTTACCCATAGTTTCCAGGGAGGTAATGCGATTGATACATTCCTGCATCAGTTTAGGGTTGTATTAAAATATAAATTCCGTGGAAGAAAAAACAAAGTAGAATACTCATGCACTACATACTAGAACAGTTTATAATGGAGGTAAAACAAAGAATAAATAGGATATCGTATACTTAAAACAAAAAGAAAGGGGATCTCACCAGTTGGCCTAACAATTAAGACCCATAAACTAAAAATGAAAGTAAAATAAAGCTACTCTAACAAAGTCGAAATATGGGGGGAAGGAGGGGACATTTATGCAACTAAAATTCGCTCATAAAGGTGCACACCCACTGAATAAAAAGGATAAATATTATTATTATTATTTTTCCCTATTTGGCTACATCATCCGCAAAACGTATTGTAATATCTAATGCATGAGAAAGGGATAGAAAAGGAGGGAAGAGAAAGGCTCATTTATATAGGTTAAGAAGCAGAGGAAGAATACCTGGGTCCGTAATTTAAATTCTGCAGCAAGATCTTCTAAGGGAACACATTTGTGCTTCTGAATGATTACACAAGAACTAAATCTTATATGTTTGCACATTTACTGAGAAGAAAAATCAATGAAAGTAGGAATATCACTAGAAAACGACAAAAAAATACCTTTATATATTCTACAAAATTTGCTAGCAAATCTTGATCACCATCTTGCACTTCTTCAAGGGTACCTTCATCATCAACTGAAAATTCCCCCTTCCACTTCTCAAACTCTAATGCAGCTGCTTCCTCCTCCCTGGCCTTTTGAGCTTCGGCTTCCTCTTCCTATATGAACCATGGGCAAACATATGCCAGCAACAAATCATAAGAAAATAAATCCTAAAATCATATCAAGATCAAGATCATCAACTCACCAGCATACGCTCTTTAGCCTCACGCTCCTCATCCTTCCTCCTCCGCGTCTCTGCATAACGGTCTTGCTTTGTTTGTCTTGATTCTTGTGCAGCTTCTTCAGCCTTCCTCCAATAACATAGAACACATGCAATTATTACTTAAACTTCAATGGACAAAAAAACAGCCAAGGAAGAAATAAAACCTAAGCACAGAAAATCAGTGCCAGAAAATTAAGAAATACATGGACAACACAAGTAGGTTAACACTTTTAACAACCCCTCTCCCCCCAACCCCCGGTAATAAGATGCATGTCACACTTTTCAGATTACAGAACTGTCTAATGTTCTTCAAAGTCCATGGATCTGATATACAGAGTTTAAACATTTGATTTGAGAGGTAAGTAGACACGAAACATGTAAAAGTCTTATTAAATCTCAATTACACATCATTTTTCATCACCAAAAATCTCAAATATCAACTTTTATCCCTTTACCATAGAGTAGATGTTAAGAATCATCTTAGTATCTTCAACCCAAAGATATTCATGTTAAAAAAATAAAAGTTTCCTAGCATCCTATACAGAATGATACCTGTCGCCGCGCTTCCCTCTCTTCCCGTTTCTTTTCCTTCTTCTTTGATGCTTTAGCCTCGTAATACTGACCAGCAGCAGCTTCATCATCACTTTCATCAACAGATTCTGTTCACATGTATAGTTGATCACTTCACAAATGCAATTCACAGTTTCCATTGGTCATCTAGTATCTATATATATACGTTGAAATCTCAATCTCAAAGTCTAGAAGATAGAAGCTTTTGATGATTAAATCAAACAACATCGAGTAAAGTTGAAGGAGACCAACTTAGCATATTACCACAATAT
Organism: Senna siamea; assembly: GCA_031216115.1. Classification (NCBI taxonomy): domain Eukaryota; kingdom Viridiplantae; phylum Streptophyta; class Magnoliopsida; order Fabales; family Fabaceae; genus Senna; species Senna siamea. Next base: position 22,523,500 of record CM062356.1, read on the forward strand.
CATGTTGTCATAAACTTAAATCAAAGACTAGTTAGACATTATTACCGTGTTCCATAAAGCAAGGAAATGAGCCATAAAACACAGCTGAATAGCTAGCTCAATAAATATTGGATACTTAAAAATAGCACACACAATGAGTCTCCTAAGCTTTACCCACTTGGCAATATACAAGAAGGAGCAGTTTAAATTCCTCAAATCATATTTTATTCAAATGTTCCAAGGAGCAGTTTTCAACATAACTTAAGTGAATTAAAATTTCTAGTTCAAGAATTTATCAATGGTCAATTAATATATATATATATATGGGATTTTTTGTAAATAAGAACCCATTTGGGATGATATTTACCTATAAGGACCAATAGCCAGTATGTTATTCCCAACATCGATGAAAATGTCCCCCCCCCCCTCCCCCCCTAAAAAAAAAAAAAACCATCACCATTCCCCGAATTCATTCATCAAAACGCAGCCTGCCTTTATTGAAATCACTCCAGTTTCACTGTAGTCTACAATTCCACTTCTTAACAAATCCACCGGCTCAAAAAAAAAAAATCGAAAGATGAATTGAAGAATAAACGAAAAGAATTAATCATATGACAAACCTTCTACCGTTGCGGCCGGAGCTGATGAAGTGCTAGCCCCAGAAGCAGCTGCCCTCCGACGCATTCGACGAGTGCCAGTGGCTCGCACCACAGCGTCCCTCCGCGGTGCCTGACAATACACCATATTACTTAAATCTAAGAACTCTTGCAGATGTTTTAGCTTCAATTAAGGTTTTAGTCGCCAAAAATAAAGGAATTGAAAACTCATGGTGGTGGTAGCAAACCTGTTGAGGTTCATCCGGTTCCGGTAGTGATCGAGAATCCTGACGGCGTCTCCATAGATACAATGGAATCAGTGCAACTACCAGAAGCATGGAGAGTATAGCTACCAATAATTCCTCCATCTCTTCAAATCTCCAAAGCAAACCAAAAGAAAATCTGAAACTGATTTAACGCAACCTAATTAGGAACTTGATTTCTGGGAGGAAGCTGTTTGATAGAGAGGCGACGGAGAATTGAACCCAAAACGCTGTCGTAGTTTACCAACACTTCTTCGCCCAGCGATATTTTTTATTTTTTCTATTGGTATCGATTTACCCTTTTATTTCAATGCTAAAAAAAAATAAACAATTTTTTAATTGTAAAGAATCTAAAATTGTCAAGAACCCTGCGAAAGTATGGCCCTTCACATTTATGCTCAAGGGAATTGTCCCTGCTTTTTTGAGAAAATGAACTTTTAGGCATCTAAAAATGTGTTAATTATTTAATTCTTGAATTTTTATAATGTATAGTTATTAAATATTTTCAAATGTAAATTCGTCAATTTTTGAATCAATCATTTTGATGAAGTCTTAACATATTGTTTGACATGGTGCGTTATAATTCAGTTGTTATATTTTTTGGATAAACTTGGCTAATTAGGTATTTTATAAGCTTTGAAATGTATCTATTTTAAGGAATACCAATCAAATTAAAAAATTTTATAAAGTACTCAGTCAAGCAAATTTATCCAAAAAAACGTAAAGACATTCAATCAACAAATAATGTGGCAGGTAAGAAAACTTGTTAAAGCTCTGGAAGCTAATTGGCACAAGGTCAAGGACTAAAGTTGATATCTAAAAACATTCAGGAAATAAATTATATAGATTAAATTATTCACCAAATATCTTTTAGAGATTTAAAATTAGTTTTTCTCTACTTTTTTTTTTTAAAAATCTAGTGGATTAACAGTTATGTTGGGAGTGGCGACATGGATAGAGTAAGTAGATGATACACATTCATCTTATTAACAAGACTGTCTTTATAATCACATCACCATCACAACCACAAAAGCTTAATTCCTAACAACTAAACTAGTATTATTTCTGAAAGTGGGCACAGACACTATGAACAGGCCAATGCGTAATTCAACATATATATGTCCATTAAAGCATCTGCAAATTCAGCAGAATCAGCAGCTGCAAGGACAAGCTATGGGTACAGCATGTGGCTTCAGAGAGTGAAGGCGAACTGAAGTGAGGATTCCAAGAGAGAAGGCTTTGGAGTCATGGTGGAAGCCATGGCTGCCATAGAGAAGGCGAAGCTCAGAGTGTTAAGTGTCACTGGTTTGTGGATGAACGTGAATTAGTCAAATATATATCAGGGGGGAATAGGTGAATAGAAAATGTAATTAATTCCGTGTTTCTTATAAGAAAATAAATTAAATAACGCTAAAAAATTAATAAATATAATATGAGAAAAAACTTATTTTAATCTTTTAAAGATATGATAAATTTTAATTTAATTTTTTATAAATTATTTTTGTTAATTTAATTTTTTAAAAATAAAAATATTTTTTTATTTTTTTTATTTAAATTTTATCTAAATATTAATGTCTCACTTAACACAATGTTAACTAAAATTTTTTGTTAACATAAAAATTATAAATGGTAGATAATTTGTATCATATTAAAGAAGTTCATGTTAACTAAAATTTTTTAAATTAAAGAAGTCTATTAATTTTTTAAAAATAAAAATACTTTTAATGTTATCTTTTCATTTAAATTTTATCTAAATATTAATGTCTCACTTAACAAAATGTTAACTAAAATTTTTTGATTAACATAAAAATTATAAATAGTAGACAATTCGCATCATATTAAAAAAATTCATGTATGTAATTAATCAAAAATACTTCTAATATAAAAATTAACATTAATTCTCAAATTACCGTAATAGATATAATTAGTTAAAAAATTTATATATGTAATTAAATAATTTTAATTTATTTAAATTTTTATCTTATGTAAAGTAATGTGTAATATGTAAGACAACTATATCATTAACTAAATTATACTTTAATATTTTGTTAAGCAAAAAATTGTTGATGAAATTTAGATAAAATAATCATATTGAAAGTGTTAGAAAATATATGCTTATATTAATTCTATTATGCTTTAAACATTATAAATTAATAAGTGGTCTAATTAAAAATTATTGAGCCATAGCACACATTAAATTAAGTCTGATAAATAATTAGATATATGCCTTTTAATTTTATTTAAACCCGTAATAAGAGTGTTCTGTAAAATAATTCTATTTATACAAATTAAGTTTCTTCTTTAACTCTAAACTTAAGTGAATATCCCTATTGTAAACACTGCACCATCTAGGGAATAGAAAAAAAGACTTAGCTAATAGCAACTGCAAAACTCCAACATCATGAATATGTCACAAACAAGTACGTTATTCTTATCTAAATAAAACTTCATTCAATGTTTTATATTTTATATATATTTCAAGTTTGATTATTCAAAAATTAATAAAAGTACTTTCATCTTTAAAAATTTAAATTGATAAAAATAATTTATAAAATATTAAATTAAAAGTTATTATATCTATCCAGAATTAAAATAAAATTTTTTTCATTGATATTACATAAATATTGAAAATAAAGCCGTGGATGGGGATAGGCATGAAGGGTCTAGAATCACGGTGAATTATCTGTTATTCAACAACAAATTAATGAAATCATTATAGGTCTGCATCTTTGTCACCATATGTACCGTCCCGTGGACTTTGATACATTTTTTGTGATATTTTGGCATCAAAAGGTCTCATCTTAATTTTGGATCGCCTCCCGTGTTCTATCCGTGCTATCCAACGGATCATGGTCATCCGCGTAATCGAGCATCTCAAGTGAGGCTACGTTGACATTTTTTGTGATATTTTGGCATCGAAAGGTCTCATCTTTGTCACTATATTTTGACCAAAAACAACCTTCAGTCAACGTGGCCTCACCTGGGATGATCACACGAACGGCCATGATCCGTTGGACAACACGGACAACACATGGGAGGCGGCAGCTGATGATCCGCTCTGCATCTTTTGGCTTTTCAAAGCTAGATGGTATCAAATATTATGATTGCCGGAAATCTTTAAGGTGGACTCGACGAAAGGTCCTTCAATTTGTTTGCATGTAAAGATTCTGTGAGTTTCGGATGTCATCACTGACATTTATTTGGCAAATGATAGATTACACATCAAAATGTAGTGTTTGTCCATTGATTTCACTTAATATGCATGAGTGGTACTAGTAATCATATCTTGTTAATAATAATTTATCATATATGAACATTTTAAATGGCATAATATTTTATATCTTAATATCACACAACATTAGTAATTTGTTTGGAAGGTTTAAAAAGGACATCAAGTCATTAGTAACAATAATTTCTCGTTTCGTTATTTTTTAACATCCTTTATTATTGGAAAGTTATAATATCATTCAATGAGTTTTAGAGAAATTGGGAAGTAAATGTTTACTACTTGGTTAATAAAGAATGGAATTAAAAAGCATTTAAATAATGAAAAATAAGAAAGCTATTAAAATATCAAATTGATCTTTTGAAAAAAAGAAATTCATTTATTGACAAACATTTGCAAAACACTGCAGACTTTTGGAAGGGAAATGAGTCATCACCTCGCTTCCTAAAAGCGTATTCGAACGTTGGTATAACAAGCCTAGCACATGAAACAAGCTGGACCTATCTTTAACTGATATGTAAGTCAGATAATATAGGATTCTTAAACTGCTTTGGAACATGTTATTAAAGCAAACAGCACGACCGGTGTATTACATAATCCCACATCGTAGATGCCAGAAAATCAGAACACACTAAATTTACCAAATCACAAAAAACGCAAATCATAATATGCCCGACTCAAAGTGAGGCAGATAGGAGTTGACACTTGAGTTTCCAGAAGCTCAGAAACCATGAATCTTGATATGCTCCTTCTTCAAAATACCAGCCTGTTCACGTCCAGATGGCCACAAGTGAAAACAAACAACAAATGAGATAATTACTTTGGCCATAATAGAACGAATGAGATAATTATGTCAACCATCGAGTTAACCAATAATTTCATGTCAACTTCAATAGAGAATTCTAGATAAATATTAAACATACCATGGAATGCAGATAAAGAAAGTAACACTTGGAAGAATAAACAAAACAACAAGAATGATGCACTTTCTAATGTTACAGATACTATACTTTCAGATTACACAACAAAACTGCATAATCCTAAAGGTGATTGTTACCTGGACTAGGAAGGTAGACACATTCTTCCGCTGATCACCTTGAAGTTGAATAACCTACACAAAAAAATATGTCATTTGACAAAGGAACATTAGTGATAGATCATTGTCTAATGGGAACGATGTCAACACTGACCTGTCCTAGTTCTGGGTCCTGCACAACTGTACCATTGCAGCAGAACTCTTTCTTCAGGTCTTTAAGTATCTTGTTATAGCTGAATTCTTTCTTCAGTCCCTGGACGGTTGTCAGGCTTTTTCTACCATTTCGCTGCTGTATGCGAATATGCACATAGTCCTTTGTCCCAGCACCTGAGTCCTCAGCATTTGCCTCAGCAAACGGATCTACAAGTAGTTGGCACACATTTAATTCAGCATTCACATTATTAATTTTAGAAGCAATTGTTTTGTATCTTGCTCAACCATGGAATGCAGCATAATTGATATTATAAGAAATTTCCATCACTGAAAAGAAGTTAAAAGCAAAGTGCAGGGCCAAACTCCAATCCAGTGCAAATTGAAAACAAAACAAGATAAAAACCATTCATCTAAAGTGTAGAAGGTAATATAACCTAAATAGATAGACATATAAAGAGCATGAAAATCAACAAAAAGATTAGCCATATACTCTGAATTTTAAAAATGACCATCCCCAAATTACTTATTAATAAAAATTATTCTAAAAAGTAAGATATATATGTCATAAAAGAAGTTCAATAATAAGTACCCTAATCAGCAAACAACAAAACCACAGAAGAAATACAAATAAAAGATATGCAAGGAATGATACAAACTAGAGAGTCAAAGCTATGTCAAGCACTAAAATTCGAGTTTATATTTCCAACGTAAATAACCCAACCATACATATCCACAAGTTGTTTTTATCTAAGGTCACCACATACCAAAGGCAGTTGGAATCTGGGCGTCTAATTCAGACATGAAACTTAGCTCTCCAAGATAGAAGGTCGTACCAAACAGTGCTCAGACCTGAATCGGGAACAACGAATTAGCTTAGTTACTATGTCAACAAGCTTTACAATGATACAATTAGAAAAGCCAATTAACATAAAAATTTTGCTATTAATCCCGCCAGCCTAATAATCATCCACAAAGAGCAAAATATCAACACTGATAATCCGAAGAAAATAGTGATTACTAGCAAATAATTTGTATGGAAATCAATATCTATTTAGACCCATATTTTCCCCTTCCCCCCGCCCCTCAAAAAAAAAAAAAATCAATTTCAAAGATTCTTGACGTTAAACATACAAGAACTTACCAACACAAATTAACTTGCTACCCTAAGCCAACAAGATATCATCTTGATGATACGATATGCGTATAGAAAAAATAGCAACCAATAGACATTAGACAAGCTATAATAGCAACCAATAGACATTAGACAAGCTATAATAGCAACCAATAGACAAAATCGCTAACGGCAACATTAAGTTTAAATCCCCAAAAACTTACAGAGGCAAAATTGAGGAAGCGGTGACTTCGAAATTGAACAAGAGAAACTTGAATCCAAATTTAAAGACAATCTAAGAGATTACCGCTGAAAGACCCAAAACCCTAAAATTGACGGGAACAAGATTAGATCTTAAAATGAAAGAAAAGGTCGAGGAGCTACCTGATCCTAGATTTACCGCTTCCGATATGTGAGGAGAGGAAACGCTAAATTGGATGAGGCTGAATCCTCTCTCTATCGCTGCCCCAATCTGAGGTGCTTGTTCTATAACGTATGTCCGGGAGGAGAGAAAGAAGCGGAAGATATAGAATTGATTGGGGCAACTATATAAAAACTCGCCTATTTTTCGAAGGCAGAGCAGAGGGTAATTGTCACGTGGAAGAAACACGCGCTACCTCAAGTACAAAGTAGAAATACTTAGTTACGTTGGGGCCTATATGATTATGTTGAAATAGCCCAACCTATATGGGCTATCTTTTTAATGAAACAGCCCAGCCCGTTCGATTATTTTTTAAAGGTCAAATTATTTTTGTATTTCTTATAATTTTACTCAAATTGTAATTAAGTCCTATACTTTAATATATTTTTAAATTAATTTTTATTATCAAATTTTTGTTAAAATAATATTTAATTTTATTAATATTATCAACATATAATATCTTAACACTCTAAATATGTATAATTTATGTCAATCAAAGAGAAAAAAATAAATAAAAATATAAAAATAACTTACATATATAAAAGATAATATAATTCAATTAAATTAAATTAATTTATAATATTAAAATTATATATAATAAGTATATCATCAAAATTTAACAAAACTATGACAAAAATTTAACCTTAAAGACTAATTTAAAAAATTGTTAAATTATAAAAATTTAATTACAAGTTTTTAAACTACAAAAACTTAATTAAAATTTGAATGAAACTATAAAGACCGTATGAATAATTTAACCTTTTTAAAAAATAATTTAAATTTTTATAGATTTTTAAGGAATATTGAAAAGCAAAAGTCTTATTCAATAAAGATGATAAAATAATGATTAGATTGTTAGGGTTCCTATTAAATAAGAGTGACACAAAACGGTAGGCTTTTAAAATTTGTCTACCTTTTAATATTAGTAGGTTAAATACTTTTTAAAAAGAATTTTAATTGATGTAAATAATAAAATAGAAATTTTAAAAAAAATATTTAAACTAATTTACAAAAATGAAAGACCTAGGAGATTAAGGTAAGATCCTCAAGTCTGGGTACTCAGAGTAACTACATAGTACCTTCATTTATTCCCATTCTTGTAAACCCCAATGAGTCTGTCAATCCCATGCAGGACCATTTTTTCAAAAGACAAATCCCCCAAATAGGGGACTTTTGCCATCCCAGATATACCCTATATATGCCTTTGGCATTGGCATTGGCAGGCCCATCTTGCTTTGCTTCTTAAAATCAAACAAAAAACAGAATACTCGCGGCATTATCTGCATGTAACTAATACGTGGAAGCACACAAACGCAATCAAGTACACTAAATGAACCTATATTGTCAATCACATCTTGTTAAATATGTTCAAAAATTGTTACAATAATGAAAATTTAGTTCGAGACAAAAAAATTACAACTGGCAATGGCTTGCTAGTATCTGCATGCAAGTGGTATACGTGGAAGCAGAGACACAAACATGAAGGCAAACACAGACACCCCACCAAACCACCCTCCACGTACCTCACATGCAACACTCCAGAATTTGCTATAAAAGACCTGTCTTACTTCCCACTACACTCATCAGATAACAAATTACTTACAAAAAGCCCATCACTCTCACTATCAACAATGTCTAAGCTCGCGATTCTGGCAGCCCTTCTCTTCCTGGCCGCCACGGCGTCCGCCTACAAAACCACCATCACGACGGTGGAGGTGAACGGCAACAGCTGGGACTGGCCGAGGCCCTGGGGGAAGCGGTGCGCGCAGAAGCTGGAACAGGTGGACCTGAGTGAATGTGATAGCTACATAAGCGAGAAGGTGGGAGGGGAGGACGATGAAGACGTGTTGAGGATGCGTACCGCAGTTTCTCGGAAATGGAAGAGCGAGGACGACGATGTGGAGCAGTGCTGCGAGCAGTTGCGAGAGCTGAAGGAGCCGACGTGCCAGTGCATGGCCTTCCAGAAGATAATGCAGAGGCAGAGCCAGGAGCTGCAGGGAAGGGAGCAGAAGCAGCAGATGGTGCGAGAGCTCAAGAAGTTGCCTAGGAAGTGTGAGTTACCCAATGAAGAACAAATTAAGAAGTGTGTGCCTGGCATGGGCTTCTAATTTACTACTAAACACTATCAATGGTGTAGCTCACGCGATTACGTATCTACGTGCTGCAAAGTGAGCTACCTTCCTAGCTTTATGTATGTATGTATCTATGACTATGCTTTTGTAATAAATTGAGATCGTCCATCACTGATGATCTATGCGACAATGTATATTAGCACTTGGAATGTGCTAATATATATGGTTTTGCCTCCCTTCTGTTTGTAATGATGAGGATATAATCTTTGTTCCTTCGCTCGTTCCTGCACTTTTCTCATATAAGATCTTGATTAATTCTGCTAAAGCTGTCGAGCGATTTGCTAATTAATTTGTTTTTTACTTAGAGTAAGACATTAAACGAAGATAAGCATTTTTCAATACTGACTTAATTATATTCGTTTGGTTGTTGTTGAGCGACTTGCGTCTCGAACTCGAAATAATTAATGGAAAGGTGTTAAGTTCACATGGAGTGCTTCAACAGTGTTATTGTTTTAAATTATATCTAGAAATTTAAAATTACTAGTTAAAATTCAACTGGCGATGGCGACTAGTAATTAAATTATTTGTTTTTTTCAAAAAAAAATAATGGTGCATATTAATTAAAAAAATAATATTTATAATGGTACCGATGACTTCAGATCTGCTGATTAGCTACTCCGCTGCAGCAAAAAGTAATAATATTAACACCTGGTACGTCTGTCAAAGTATAATTTTATCTTATTCAATTATTTACAAAAATTGTTGAATGTTTTACTATTTTTTGATACAAAATATTTTAATATTTAAAAATTTAGTATTTATTAAATAAGATCGCAAAATCCCAAATGCGTGACAGTTTATGACTGACTTTGGGTTCGAATTTTTTATTATAATAATTCCCAAGTTGGTTTTGTAAAGCTTAAAATTCTGAAACGCGTGGGCTGAGATTTCCAAATTGCAGGCCATACAGCTGCTGTAAACCAATGTAAACCTATTGGACGATCAACGGGTGACAGCTTCCACGAGCTTTATTGGAACGGAAGATTGAAGAGAATTTCCATGAAATTCGTGTTCATGGTGTAGCCAGTTTTTTACTCACCGCAGATACTCAATAAAACTCCAATCTGTACTTAACTTTAAACTCCATACTAAAGCAAAAGGAAAATTCTTACTGGCAAACACTAACCCTTAATACAGAAACAGGTGAGTCCAAGTTAGTGACCAGGCAAATGGTATTAACAATTAACAGAAGCACAGATACTTTAGATGTGAAATTTCCTGGAGAGTACTCTTCAACTGCCATTCTTGCATTATATTTTATGTAGTTCTTCACAGCATTGCCCACATCACACTACATAGATTAAGGTGTATTAACTAGATCCATATAGCAGCATCGAATACCATGTTATCACATAGACTATCGTCATATGTCGGTATGGAAATCAACAATATTTAATATTACATTAATATGCTTAAATCGAAGGACTTTTGTTTTCATAGGAGCTATCAACACAAGTTCTATTAAAGTAAAACTAAAATTGCAGGCAGTTCATGACCGGATCACTTAAAAAGACATAGCCATAACAGTACAGTGATGATATTGAAAACAAGGCCCCCAACAAATATGATAGAAAGGTGCCACAGAGAAAAAAAAGAGAGCAAACATCAAATTCAGAAACTTAACAACTACTAACCAAGGGCTGCGACACAAAGAAACTTGACCGACTACAGAACCACAGAACGAAGACACAAGGCACAAGCTTAGAAGCCACCGCGAAGACGGAGGACAAGATGGAGGGTGGACTCCTTCTGAATATTATAGTCAGCTAAAGTTCTACCATCTTCCAATTGCTTCCCAGCAAAAATAAGCCTTTGCTGATCTGGAGGAATTCCCTCCTTGTCCTGGATCTTTGCCTTAACATTATCAATAGTATCAGAACTTTCAACCTCCAAGGTGATTGTCTTCCCGGTCAGAGTTTTCACAAAAATTTGCATACCACCTCGAAGTCGCAACACCAAATGAAGAGTGGATTCCTTTTGAATGTTGTAATCGGCGAGGGTACGTCCGTCTTCCAGCTGCTTCCCAGCAAAGATAAGCCTCTGCTGATCAGGAGGGATGCCCTCCTTGTCCTGTATCTTAGCCTTCACATTATCAATTGTATCAGAACTTTCAACTTCCAAAGTTATGGTCTTCCCAGTTAATGTCTTGACAAAAATTTGCATTCCACCTCTCAAACGAAGCACCAAATGAAGAGTGGACTCCTTCTGGATATTGTAATCAGCGAGGGTGCGGCCATCTTCAAGCTGCTTGCCAGCGAAAATTAGCCTCTGCTGATCTGGTGGGATTCCTTCTTTGTCTTGAATCTTTGCTTTAACATTGTCAATAGTATCCGAGGATTCCACCTCAAGGGTGATAGTTTTCCCAGTCAAGGTCTTCACGAAAATTTGCATGCCACCCCTCAAACGAAGTACAAGGTGGAGGGTCGATTCCTTTTGGATGTTATAGTCAGCAAGAGTGCGACCATCCTCGAGTTGTTTACCAGCGAAGATAAGCCTCTGTTGGTCTGGTGGAATCCCTTCCTTGTCCTGAATCTTAGCCTTGACATTATCAATTGTATCGGAGCTCTCGACCTCAAGGGTGATGGTCTTGCCAGTGAGAGTCTTCACAAAGATCTGCATCCCACCCCTTAGACGAAGCACAAGATGAAGGGTCGACTCCTTCTGGATATTGTAGTCCGCCAGGGTTCGTCCATCCTCCAGCTGCTTGCCGGCGAAGATAAGCCTTTGTTGATCAGGCGGGATTCCCTCCTTGTCTTGGATCTTGGCCTTGACATTATCTATGGTGTCAGAACTTTCCACCTCCAGGGTGATGGTCTTGCCGGTCAAGGTTTTAACAAAGATTTGCATCTGTTCGATTATATAACACAACCGGGATAAACGAAGATTAAAATACCAGAACAAAACCAATCTTCACAAAACAGATCAATCCGAATCCCTAAATTGATTTTGGGGTAAATTATACATATATATAACCAGAAGATCCAATAAATGAAACATAACGAAATCAAATCGAATCGAATCGAAATCTATAACTTCAAAGAAAAAAGATTGAAAGATAATCAAAAAATACCTTGCAAAGAAAAGACAGAAGCGCTTCGAAAAGAGACTGATATTACTTGGTAATCAAAACTACAGAAGTTTCTAGCTTAGGGCTGTATGAAGAAGGATGGCATGGATCGTATTTATAGCTAAACTTGGCTGACCTAATGACAAAAATATCAATGGAATTGGCGTACGAAATTAGGCCACGTCGAAATTAGCGTGAGATGCAAGCCAAGATTAGGATCAACCCTGGATTAGGTTTCTCTCATTTAGTATTAACCGTTTTATTCTCTTCTCTATCTTATTAATGGGTAGGTTCTTTCTTTTCTTGCAAGTTAGGTGGAAAGTTCATGAACGTACTTTCAACTGTTTTTTCAAAGAAGAATCGCTTATGAGAAATTATAGGTATTTCAAGTTATTTGCGCTAATATGATATGTTTCATATATAATATTATCAATACCTAATTTCAAAAATATTAAATTGGATTACCATTAGCTCAACAACTCAAATACCTTATTTTTTCTTTTTAATTAAATCCCGTGTTAGTTAGATGATTCTTTTTAAAATTTTGAGAACATTGGGCATGGAACAATGAAAATAAAATAAAATATGTAATTTTTTATATTTTTATATTCTTTAATTAAAATAAAATATGTATAAAAATTTTTAAAATAATTAATCATAAAAAATAAGTTTATAAATTATACATAATGTTAATTTTTATTAAAAAATTTAATATAAATATATAAAAATTGTATTTAAATTTTTTTTTCTTCACTTTTGTCATTTTTTTTTAAAAAAACTTTTGTTTTCAAATATAGGATAACAGGTTTAGGGTATAGGGTTGTATAAGGCCCAAAGACTACAGTGAAGTCAGCCTAAGACTGAAGCTCAAGCCCACAATCATAGTACACGGACCTGGATCCTAGAGTAGGGGCCTTTGATGCATTTTCACTCTTTCGCTTCGCTACGAAGTGACACTTTGTTCTTGCAAAAGCATATCGTAATTTCTTAACTGTCTGATACCTCTGCTCCAGCAACCTCGGTGAGTTCCGTCAATGGCACCTGTTGCTCCCCGATCTGGTGATGCCATCTTCGCTAGCGTCGAGCGCGTGGTAAGCAAAGAGTTTTATCCCCATTTCTTTATGATCTGTTTGGTCGCCGAGACAATCATGGAAAATAATACCAGTGTAACACAGTTTCCTGAATTTTGAATGGAGAATTGTTTAACCGAGCCAATCAGCTGCCAAATGATTTCCTCGTCTTTTAAATTCTAATTTCGTTTCATTAAATTAAGCTGATTTGAGGTTTGCGGATTCGTAATGTCTATTAAAATTGGTCTGGATTTTTTTTTCCCTGAATTCTAGCACTTATCTGTGTTTAGTCTTCTTACGCATTAGAAAATTTTGTAATTACGGTTACTGTTACTAAATAATCTGTTTGCTTTGACATACGAGGGATTATGCAGAACGCCGAGCTATTTACTTTGACTTATGGGGCTATTGTGCGTCAGTTGCTTACAGATCTGGAAGAGGTTGACGAGGTTAACAAACAGCTTGATCAAATGTACTACCGAGAATCTCTATTGGATTTCCATTTTAATTTACAATAATTCCTACTTACTCATTTTTTTCATTTCTCTCGCATGAAGTCGTAATGTGATTTTTATGTCTGATGGAGAGTTCTTTCTTGGGTCAATGCTATATGCTGTTTATCCACATTTACTATGTCCTTTTGATTTATATAATAGTTTCTGTTTTCCCGAGCGCAATATCATTATCCAAAATGTATATTATTTTTGTCATTGAATTCATTGGCTGCAAAATGCAGGGGTTATAATATCGGAATCCGATTGATAGATGAGTTTCTAGCTAAATCTAATGTCTCAAGATGCATCGACTTCAAAGAGACTGCTGAAGTAATAGCAAAGGTGTTGTGCTGTGTTTTTATTTAAGTAACATGCTAAATAAATAATTGAAAAACTTTCATTCACTTTCCTGAAATCCGTACAGAAGTTCTGCTTGTCATGTATGTCATTAATATTTATTATTGTCAATATAATTTGCTTGATTGCACTACTTTCATTTTTGCAATACATCCTTTCAAGACTTCAACTGCTTAATCTAGTAATGTGAGTGGTTATGTTAGCTTTCTTTGTCTTTGCTTGGTGGTTCCTATTGAAATTTGGAACATAACTTTGCTAGTTTGCATAGTGGGTGAATATTATTAATTTAACAAGTAACTTGGTTTAATGAGTTGGAAAACAAGTGGAACAGAAAAGGTGCTTTGAGTCTCAAACTCAATCCAAGATGAAGGTCCTGTTGTCTGAAAACACTTCAGAACCATTGCATCATATATTAAGCGAATATATGCAGAGAATGAGAGATCTGAATGTTTGGGGTTTTGTATGTAAGAAAATGCTTTTTGTAGCAAACACATGTTATGCTAGCTCCCATATTATGTGTGTATAACATGCATGCCTTACTTGTTAAGATTTAGAAATGTCAACATCTACTTAGGTACATTGTGGACAGTCCAGGATAAACACAATTTGAGGAAGGAAACCTCTTCGCAGATTGTTTAGCAAACCTGTCTCACTTTTTGTCTCCCAGGCTTCATGTCTTCCAACGTCCTCCCAATTGTCTTGTTGCAACTTTGTGAGAGGATGAAAGAGGAGTATGTTAATTTAGTATCAGTGTTGTGTAGTTTTAGGCTTCTGCTCCAATGTACACCAGCAGAAATAATGCTTATATGACTGTAAGATTTCACATAATTGCATCAACTTGTTTCAATTCTCTCTTGCTCATGGAACCTGATCAAATACTTTCGAAAAATGTGTTATACCATATTTAAGAATTTGAATCGCAAAATAGAGGTAAAACCACCACAATAGCAGTGATGCCTTTACACAGAAATAGGGATAAAATGCAGAAAAGATAAAACAGTTGCCTGGCTTTCAGGATGCTGGCCATAATTGTTTCCATACATCTCTGGCTGATGGCCAAAACCCTCCCCATCAAAGGATTAACATGTGTCCCCTGCCCAAATTTTCATAACTTCCCTCACCCTTCCTATCCTCTACCTTCCTTCTTGAACCTTCTAGAATAAGCCTTGAATATTGGGGTCCATCATTACCTAGCCTTTGAAGTTTCACCTTACCCTCAAGGTGAGAATTAGAAGTTTAGACCAGTGGCTTCTTTCTAATAGTGCTTAGTTCTTGCTTCCCTAAAGAGCCCAACCAAGCATCTCCCATGTCATGGGTCAGGTAATCCACATCCCTACCCTTTCCTCTTCTTTCATGCTGTCTTTGATGGATCCACTAAGATTATCATCTAAAATCTCCTCTATCACGTAGTTCTCGTTGACATTCAACAAATGTTGAACAACTATACTTTATGGTGCAATCCCCAATTTGAACTTCTCTTTTTCAAGATGGTAGCTATCTCCGAGAAAACCACATAATAATTATTCCCATGCCCCCTTATCCTTCCTTCACTCTTTTCTTCTTTTTTTGGTACTTCTTCTTCCATTTTGTCAAAATATTTAATTTCCAAATATTTGATTGGAAGCAGTTACGCTATAAATTGTTGATTTGCATTAACTTGATGTTACTTTGCTAAGGTAGATTGTCCTTGCATCTCTTATATTGCTTTATAGCCTTTGAGGCAATCTATGACATTGCTAGCATTAAACTCTACTTAGTTTCCATTTCCTGTTTACTTTTGATGCTGGTGTTTTGCTTCTCCAAAATATGTGCCACCGGTTGAACCAATGCATACTTGATGAGATTTTAGCTGCAAAGATCTAAGTATTAGCTGGAATTATTTCCTGGTTTGAGCCCAATATAATGCATAATTAACGTGAGATTCCATGATTCTACTATTAATAAGTATTATACCTTACAGTACTTGACGCAAAAATAATTCATTGTATATTCTATTTTCTAACACAAGAAACGTTAACTCATGGGAGAAAACAGCATTTTCTTTTATTTGCACGTCTTTCATTAATCTGAACTGTGATTGACAGTCTTTAAAAATTTAGTCACTTCCAAATGACGTTTATACCAACTATACATTTCATTTGTATCACTGGGCAATTGTCTTATGAGTCAGCCAGTCAGGCTTTTCTGCAATCCGTACGTCTCCTTGCATTCGTGGCATAAGAGTTGGTTTTCACTATTGGCGTTTGGTTTTAATATGATACAGTTGGTTGAGAGTTGACAGATTCTGATTTCTGACAGCATTAACTTTTTATGTGAACAGGCTATGCATTGCTTCTTGGTTTGAGGATTAATACGTATATATTTTTATTCATTAATTATAGTAATAAACATGCATATCTTGAAAGGTCAAGGTAAGTTTTTTTTTTTATTTCTATCAATCTTAAGAATGCTTTTTACAGGTTGGATTTAAAATGTTCCTTGGTGTTACTGCATCTGTGACTAATTGGGATGCTGATGGGACGTGTTGCTCTATTGTTTTAGAGGACAATCCCCTGGTAGACTTTGTTGAACTTCCTGATACATGTCAAGGACTATACTATTGCAACATCTTAAGTGGAGTTGTTAGAGGGGCCTTAGAGATGGTAAGCTTCCGTTCCCATCCGTTACCTCATCTTTGCATATCACTCATATTTTAGAGCTTTCATTTATTCTCACTTTCATTCTTGGTAAACTAGGAAAATATGGTAACTACTCTTGGATTGTTGCACCTTTCTAAGATGGGTATCTGAAGTATTTTAATAAAGATTAAAATGCACAGAACTTCCTTAAGGTTTGCACCTTTTGTAGAGAACTCCCTTGAAGTTTAGAACTTAACAAGTAACTCCCTTAGACTTTCAAAATCAAGAAAGTAACACCTTCCGTTAAATTTTTCATCCAAAACCTAACGGTCAAAGGTCACGTCAGATCTTGTTGACTTTATGTAGGCAAATATGCTAAGTTGTACTAGGGCATTTTGGTCTTTTCTCTTTTTACTCTCTTTCTTCCTCCTCCTCTCTTTCTCTCCTCTCATCTCTTCCATCATCGATGCCAAAAATCATGACAAATCTGACCGACAACACACCGGCTGCTGCTATAGTCACAACCGCATAGAAACTAGCACCAAAAATTGCGACAGATCCGACGGAAATCAATGAAGATCGTGATAGATTTCGCCTTCACCGCCTTTGGATTTCGCCTCCGGCCCCGCACAACTTGTCCTCAGTCTTGAACAACTTGTCCTCAAGCGACAATTCTCGCCAGATGAGTCGCCAATCGGCGGAGTGAGTGCGAGGCGCGAGGGTAACTAGTCTGTCCATCTTTGTTGTTTAGGCAACTCATCCTCAAAAAGCCAGAATCATCACGTGGCCGCTCTAAGGGAGGTGAAAGGTCAGAAATCGCAAACCCTCACGCCTCGCCCTCGCCAATCGAATTTGTCACAAACGCTTGCAAATCGTCCGCAGATCTGTCGCGAACACTTGCAGATCATCCTCGGATCTGTCACATTTTGTGGAGTTTGTTCATCTGTAGATCTGTCGGAAATTGTCCGTGGAGTTTTGCCGCCATCCATGAAGTCCAGAAATTTGAAAGAAAGAGGAAAAAATTGAGAAAAGATGAAATTGCCCTTTGTGCAAATCAGCAAAAAATTTGACATGGAGTCAACGAGATCCAACATGGTCTTTGACCGTTAGTTTTTATGAAAAATTTTAGAAAAAGTGTTACTTGCTTGATTTTGAAAGTCTATTTCTTGTTAAGTTTTAAATTTCAGGAGGTTCTTTGCAAAAAGTGCAAATCTCAGTAGATTTCTTTGCATTTTAGTCTTTAACAAATCACTCAAAGTTGAAATAACTTGTATTGTTTTTGGCATGATATATGGAAGGGCACTGAATTTATTTAAATAATTTAGACTTTATTAACAATTTAGACTCTTGAAAACTTTTTCTATCCGCTCTTTACTCTTTGAAAAATTAGCATTACACACTTTAGTCTTCATAAATTCTAAACTTTAGGCACATTAGTTCCTATAATTTAACATGGGTAGATGATTGAGAGACTAATATGTACAAGGTTTAGAATTCATAGAGACTAAATGATATAGTGCTAATTTTTCAAAGACCAAATTATTATTTATTAATGTAGTCAAATATTTATGAATCAGTCAGTAAAATCTGCAATTATTAGCTTACGGACCTTGTAGAGATTAGAGACACAGAAAGGACCTCAACATACGCCCAGAAAAGTTATCCACATTTTGGGCAAATTAACTGGAAAACAACTTTAAGATGGTTAAATTGTCCTGGCGGACAACGTGGCATGATATGCAATGTGCTGGTTTTGGTGATATCTTGGGTGATATAGCTTTAGATGGTAATTTTTTGAAAAAATAAATCATATACTGCATTCTCTTTCTTGTATTCACCTTTCCTATATTCAGGTGTCAATGAAGACTGAGGTCACATGGGTTCGCGATATGCTTCGAGGTGACGATGTGTTTGAGTTGCAGGTAAAACTTCTCAAACAAGTTCCAGAGGAGTATCCCTACAAGGATGATGAGTGACATTCTGTCTTCTACTTTGTATACTGATATTTTTGGTTAATTCTTCTCCCGAAAATAGAGTATCAGCTGTCTATCTAGTGCCGTGTATTTCATGAAACTTTATATACAATAGAAATTCTGTGGTCAAATCTTTATAATGCTGCATTATCAGGGGACTATGATCTATTTATCCTGATCCCTCGGAGCTTTTTACTTTTATGAGTAGCTCGGAAATTCTTTCCCCTTCTATGTTATTATGTTACGGTGAACACAAATGATCTGCATTTTAATTTTTTTACAGTAAAAAATAAAAAAATAAAAGACTTATTTTAAAAAAATTAATAATTAAATTTTTTTTATCTCTCTCCTTATAAAAAAATATAAATAATTTGCTTTCGACACAAACTTATTCGGTGGTGTGTCTGTCCTTGATTATTGGTGTGATGGTGTCTAACGTCTGGCACATCTGTAATGATAAGTTTTAAAATTGGGAAAACTAGTTTTAAATTTGAACTCTTCTAGCACATCACGAGTGAAAAAAAAAATTGAAAAACAAGTTTTTTTTTTTTTTTAACAAGTTTTAAATTTGAACTCTTCACCAAATATTTGATAAGACTTGATAAGTAACTGAGTCACCTATCAATTACAATCCTAACAAGAGAAGTTAAAAATGAGTGTAATATAGATCAAAATATTACCATTTAAATGTTATGCCAAAGCTATGACTTAAGTTTATTTATCCCCTTAAAATTAAAAATTAGTGAAATATTAAAACAAGTTAAATATTTGACTTCTAGTATTATGCAAACAACTATTTTTTTAATGAAGTACTTAAAATTCTGGTTCTGAAATCACGTTTAGTGATTTAACCAAACACGTATATGATCATAGAACTATCATCTTGAGTGTCTATCATTTTTGAGATATTTAAGTAAACAGTAGATCAAATAAAAAATAAGAGATATATAAACATGTTAAACATTTTTTTAATAAAAGTTATTTTATTATTTATATTTAATTATATATTTATTTAAAGTTAAACTATTTACTTTTTATAAATCAATCTAAAAAGATTTTGGCTGAGTTTTCTAACTCTTAAGAAGTCAAGATTTTAAAGGGTAATTTCACCCAAAACCATTTTAGAAAATGGTTTTTTGCAATAAAAAATTTTAAGAAAAATTATTTTTCTCCATGTCTCATTTTTATCTTTTTTTTGTGCTGTAAACAGATTATAATGATTAATGACATTTTTTTTTTCAAAATCTGGCCCTAATTTGTACTGTAAACATTTTTTTTTTCAGAATTTTTCTTCAAAATTTCATCATGAGGATTAATGAGCTCTGGCCTCGATGACACCAACTCAAGCAACCTATCTCACGTCCATAAATAAAACAATACCATACACTCTGATATGTCCCTAACGGCAGGGTTCGTCGCATTGCAAAGTTCTTTATACAAATGCTAAATGTCTTTCACGGTAGGATCCCTCCAAAAGTGAACAAATGTCTGGTCGTATTTTTAAACAATTTAAATAAAATTATGTCCTCACTTTTTTACATAATTTTTATTTATCAAATCAAAAAAGAGGTATATAATATCACAAACAATTATAACACACATATTAACATCACCAAAAATATAACACCAATTGATAAATTATATCACAACAAACACACGTATATAATTAAAAAAATTAAAAAAATAATACAAATGCCACATAATATTTACATTACCATATATTTAAACAAAATTTATTAAAATTTACAAAAAAAATTATATAGAATAAAAAAAATTTAAATAACCATAAGTGAACATATATTGAATTTTAACTTGTGAGAAATCGAATCAAAAGTAAAACTGGTACATAACAAAATTATGCCGTCAAATGAGGCCATAAAATGTTAAAAAAAAAAGCAAAATGATATCTTAAATTATTTTGAACATTAAAACAATACCTTTAAAATGTATATCACGATCTCGACCACAATCTTTATATGGACCAGCACTACATACAAATTTATTGAAGAAAACATTGAAAAATGAGGGAGAAAAAAAAAAGTGACTTCCTTCAGCAAAAAACAAAAGCTATGTGAGAAGAGGGATGCTTGCAAATTTTTGAAGTGAGGCAACGGTTTTCGAAGAAAATTTTTGTTGATAACGTAATTCGCTCTCACCAATAGAAAAATGACGTGCAAAGTCTCTTATGAAGTTACGGATAAAACAAAATTGTTTAAAAAATAATTAATATGTAATTAATATGTAGTTCAAATAAATTATATGTTATAATTTATATGTAATATAAATAAATTAATACAGATAAAGAAAAAAATGAGACATCTACAAAAATAATTTTTCTTAAAATAGTTTATTACAAAAAATAATTTTGTAAAATAATTTTGGATGAAATTGCCTTTTAAAGGATCTGTATTGGGTTCTTAGAAGTACAACTATAGTACTTTCTAAATCATCCTTTAATAGTATTTTAATTTTTTAATTTTTTATTCTCTTTTTATCAGTCCTTCGTTAATTAAAAAAAAATACAGATATACTCTGGAGATTAACAAATAGCACCCAAAAAAAAGCCTTTCGAAGATTTTTTCATATATGAAATAAAATTTAAATACGAAAAAGCATATATATATATTATATGTTTTTTTTTGCCATATACAATATATGTTATAAAAATTCCGAAACACATCTAATAACTAAAAAACAAAAAAGAAACCTTTAATGATAGAAATGTGTGATGTGATTTTTTATCACCGTCTCTTCGTAATATTATACTATTCTTTCGGAGAATTTTGATACGGAGAAATCAAAAATTTCAAAAAAAAAATTTTTAATTACCAGATGACTTTAAAACGTAATGAAATTAAGTGAATTAATAATTTGATTTTTAAAAATTTATTTTTTTAATTTAATCTTTAAAGAATACAATATCTCAATTTAATATTTAAAAAATTAAATTTCAATTAATTTAATTATTTATTTAATAAAATACATGAAAAAATAATTGGCACATTAAATAATATTAATAAACACTAATTTAAGATAAATTAAATCTTATTTAATACTAAAAAATGAAATAAAATACATTAAATTGAAAAATTATACTTACAAAAATGCAAACGGTGTAATTTAACTGTATAATTTATAAGTCAAATGTGTTTTACTTTTTATAATTTTAAATAAGATTAATTTATTATTTAATAACTAAATTAATATTTGTTGATATTACATGTGCAAGCTAGTTAACTTATCAATTTATTCATCAAATTAATTAAATAATTAAATGAAATATTGGAGATTAAATTTTTAAAGATAAAATTGAAACATTTTATTTTTTAGAAATTAAATTAAACTATATTTTTTTAAAATTAAATCATTAATTTAATATAAAAATACTTTACTCAAAATTTTTTAAAATACAAATGTAAAGTGTTTAACCTTAACAAATATTTTGATAAATGTACCATATCTCTCAAACAACTCAAATAAGCATCTAAGCGGAGACTCATCCCCTATTAATATTTGATCCATACATATATATATTTTCTAAAAATCAAACACATAACCAAATGTTTTAAGGATCCCAAGTTGTTTTTATTAGGTACCTCATGAGAAATTAGTTTTAATAATAAAAAGTTGCCGACATGAATAAATGAGGATATTAAGAATTTAAGATCGAAGGGAGGAGTCGTTGAATTTCATAAATGCAGTTCCAACAACTTCGTTGACTTACGTTGCTTCCAAATTTAGAGCTTTGAGAGAAAATTCTAGTACTATCAAAATTATTTTTAGACAAAATGTTAACTAATAACTATTAATATATATATATATATATATTAAACATTGGCAAATAATTAACAATAAATAAAAGGATAAGTATTGACGTATTACTTGACTTCTACTCATTTCTTTTGTGGACCAACCCAATCAAATTTAGGGAATGGAGATATATTTTTGGCAGTCTAATAATACTAAAAAAATTTAATATTATTCTCATTTCATATATTTTTACACATAATGTAATTTATTGTTAGTAAAATTTATATAATTTAAATTTAATTATGATTGAGTTCAATTTTAATTTTAGGTAAGAATAACTTATTCATCAAAATATGAATGACAGTAATATTAAATTTTCATGTATTACTACCATGCATATTTCTCTAAAAAATTTAGTATTACTACCATGCATATTTTAACACATAATATTTTTTTTTTGTCAAAGCCACATAATTTATTTTTAAATGATGATTGATAGTTAAATCTTAAATTGTAAGTGAAATTCATTTATTTGTCAAAATATGAATGATATGCGTATTATTGAATTTTTTAATAATAAAAGAGTTTGATCTTTTACATTCTAATAAAAAAATTATTTTTCACTAATTTGAAATAAAATCTAATAATGAAAGAGTTCAGTCTTTTTAAAATTTGAGTTCTAAAATGTGCAAAATAATAATAAATAAATAAATCTCAATGTGTTTGTTCCCATCATTCAATAACATATATATCTACAATTCATCTCATCAAACACATGTAGCTGTGAAAATGAATGCTGGTCACTGCATGCCGACACATATATATAGCTTGAAAATTTGTAAGGTATAGAATCTTAGATAGTTCCAGAAAAAGAAATTTTGAATAAAGTATATAAATAAATAAATATATATATATAGTTTGAACCTTTTGCAAATAATTTTTATATGGTTTAAAACTTAATAAGGAATTCCTAAACTTTTAAAATTAAACAGTTAATATTTTTTGTTAAATTTTTCATCCAAATTTTGATGGTCAATGATCACGTCAGCACTGTTAACTTTAAATCAGCAAAAATATTGACATGACACCAAGTTGTCAAACAATCACTAAAAAATTTTTAGGAGAATTTTTTGTTAAGTTTTAAACCACAGGAGGTTTATCTACAAAAATTCTAAATGACAAGGAGATTCTGTGCATTTTGACCAATAACTAATAAGTGAAAGGCTAAATTATAAAATCTTACAATTTATTTCTTTGATTTTGATAATTGATAAAAAAAATCTTTCAAATTTTAATTCTACAAATATATTTTTTTCAAATTTTTTTTTATTAAAAAGTATTGGCAAGATTATACAATTTATCTCAAATTTAAAAACTTGAAAAAAAAATATGTTAAAATTTTAATTTTTTTCAAAATATCTTTTGAAATTTTTAATGTTACATAAAATATTCATAAAATTTGCTAATTTGAATAAGTGTTTAAATAAAACTATTAATAAATGACATTTATGACAAATTAAAATTTTGAGTAAATCTTTAGAATTAAAATTTTAATTTATGTTATATATGGCATTTGTTGATAGTTTTATTTAAATACTTATTGTATAGACGCCATTTATTAATAATTTTGTATTATAGATGTTATTTTACATATTTTTTGTCAAGTTTTGAAATTTGAGATAAATTGTATAATTTTAGCAATACTTTTTAATAAAAAAATTTAAAAAAATATGTTCATAAAATTAAAATTTGAAATTTTTTTATCAATTATCACAAAATCAAAAAGATAAATTACAAGATTTTATAATTTAACTTTTCACTTATTAGTTATTAGCCAAAATACACAAAATTTTTCTGTGGTTTGGACTTTTTACAGATAACTCCCTATAGTTTAAAACTTGACAAGGAATCCCCCTGACAAATTTCAGCGACCGTTCGGCGATTTGGTGCCATGTTAGCATTTTTGCTGACTTGGAGTCAATGGTGCTGACATGACCTTTAACCGTCAAATTTTAGATAAAAAATTTAATGAAAAGTATTAATTGCTTGATTTTAAAAGTTCAAAAATTTTTTTGTCAAGTTTTAAATCACAGGAGGTTATCTACAAAAATTATAAACTATAGGAGAATTTTCTGCATTTCGGCATATATATATAGCATCCTTTCTTGTGCTATAGAAGTTTCATATATATAAAAGCATTCCATTATTAGTTGGTTAGTCCTTCGTCAAAAGCTAGAAATCAATCATTTGAAAGGCCCTTAATTTGACGGTATTTAACCTTTTAAATTTTCAAGTTTTTCACCATTTGATATTTTAAGATTTAAGTAAGTAATTATTTTAAATTTTTTTTATAAATATAATACACCATTGCTCAAATTAAATTAACTTCAACAAGGAGTGATGATGACTCGTGATATATGAAAGGATCTAGTCGAGATGAGAATTCTTATAAATAGTTAATCATATATACGATATCAAATTGATCGATCAATTTGGAATGAGCACAAATCGACTTGGTGGGCTGCCATTGAATTATAGCAATGTCAACTTTACACTTCAGCAACAAGTTGTTCGCTTGTAATCAGAGTTACAAACTACAAATGCAAGATTAGAATCAAAGTTATGCAATTCTAATAATATTCAAAACAAGATATGAGGTGCTTTAAGTTACATTTTTCAAAATCTTTTGGAAAATATACCATTTGCATTTGTACACTTCGTAAATCCTAAGGTAAATTATATATTCTCTTATACTTCAAAATTTCTCTTCAATTTTATTTAAATGTATATAAAATTTGTTAATTATATCAGGTACCAGATGCAAGCAATGGGCAGCCGTTAGAAGGACATCAATCTTCACCACGTCAAGATTGCAGTACATAGATGCGTCTGCGTATTTTGCATAACACTCGTACATATATAAGATTCAAATTTGCATAATACTTATTTAATTCTTATCCAAATATGCATGTTATTTCTTTAATTTATACACTCTTTGTTTTTTCAATATTACAGATACTCTGGCGTACTTTTTAGATGTTTTGGCAGAAACATTTTGTTATTTGTAATTAATTAATTTTTGGACAATATAATTATGTATCTAATAAAAGAGGATATTGTTGACAGAGAAATTTATGTAAGCTAACTTTTGTATATAGTTTTCAATTATCATTAACAATTATATATATAATTATATATGTATATTATAAATGTGCTATTTTTTTTTTAAAAATAAATTTTTACTTTTGCGACGGTTAACAAAGCGTCAGGAAATGCAAAAATTTTTTAATTTTATAATAGTTCAAAGCTATTGATATTTGTGGCTGTTATACATCGTCGCTAATGTTACACATTAATGGTGCATAGAAACCATCACTAATTCCATTCAAATTACCCAATATTAATGGCGGTTCATAACCATCACAATTGTCAGTATTAACGACAGTAGTAAGCACCAGTAATTTAATGACATTATTGACGCATACAAACTGTCGCAAAAGAGAGGAAATTTTAAATTTTGAAATAAATTAGCGGCAGCTTACAAGCGTCACTAATTTTATTTTAAAAGACATTAATGACGCTTATTAACCGCCGCAAAATAAAAAAAATTTTAAATTCTAAAATAAATTAACAATGTCTTACAAGCGTCACTAATATCTTTTTATGACAGTTATTCTAGAGGTGGTCTAAAACTGTCACTAAATGGCCTCCTAACATCTTCATTCCTGACGATTTATCAAGTATGGCTAAATGTCTTTTTAACCATCATAAAATGACAATTTTAAACACTACTAAATGACCTTTTTTTTGTAGTGATCAATGAAAAATCATTATATGTTATAAAAATGAAATAATTTGAATTGGATAGACAAAAACTTTAAACTGAGCAAGTATACTTAAATCTAAATAAATTTTACTAATAATATATTATTATTCACCTAAAGTAGTCCATATATTATGTGAAACAACTTCTTATGCAGATGATCTTGTTAAGTTGAGTATTTATAACTTTTTTAACCTCTGCCGTTAGACAAATCTTTGGCTTGATCTCTTTCTTCTTTTATAGTGGATATTTCTATTGTTTTCTTTCCCCGGCCTTAATGCCTTGTTGTTTGTTTGTACTTCTTGTTAATTTTTTTTGTTACAAAAAAAATCACTTACATTTTATTTGCTAAACTGTTAATAACTTCAACTTTAATCTTCTAATTAATCCATGATCTTTATGCTTCATATTTAATTTAATAACTATATGCTTAATTACTTTAACATACAACCCAATTAATTGACTTATTTTTACTGATTATAATATGTTTTTGTTGGACTAATTGCGTCAAACTTAATTAAATCACCGAGGTCACTATCAAATAATTAAGATTCAAAAAGATAATTTTAATTGAATTTAGGTTTTGTTTAGCAATTGCTTGGCCGACGGACCCTAATAATATTTAGGCTTTAATTTTTAGTTAGGGTTTCATTCACATTCAACAATTATATATATATATATAACTAGTTAGAGTAATCAATATTTAATTTTCTTTAAATAATATCTTAAATTTGAGTTTTATATATAAAAAAATTTTGTTATGAAAACTCTATTCTTATTATGAAACTTTAATTAATTTGAATTAGATTAATTAATTAGTTAATTAGAATATAGTAAATTTTTAGATATCACTAGTTTGGATCAAAATATATAACTAGCTAACTATCTACATGTTGATTCTATGGGCGCAGAAGCTACTAGCTAGGTAGTAGTCTGATGACGAAAAGTCTAAATAATCAGTGAGTGATTTTAGATCTTAACCCTTAAAAAAGAAAAATCTATATTAGCACAATGAAGCCTAAGTAGTGATCTCAGGTTTTATTTTAATTTATGTATATACATGAGTCCAATCTTCGATCTTGGAGGACACAAATATGCCCTTAATTATTCTCAAGTAAGTATTTTATTTTGGTTGTCCTCTCATTAATTATTAATCCTTACATTAATTTGATCTGTTCTTAGGAAGATCTATTAATTAAGAGACCAAGAGCAAATTACATTCTTTGATCTGTTACCTAAAATTTCTTATATATATATATATTTGCAGGTTTCACAGCTAGAGGGTTCTTGTGTTGATCCCTATTAATCTTCCAACTCAAGCACAGTTATATACAGTTTTGTCCTTTAATTATTATTATATATATATATATATCAAGTATATATGATGATCTGCCAATCTGGCTATATATATAGTGCTACAAATTGCATGGTATGATCCGAATTTCTTTCGTTTTTTTTTTTTTGGAAGTTTTATAAATATAGGTTGGATGGAGAGCCATAAAGATGTAGTTATATGTTTGCTGGAATATTGCCTTCTCAGTAGATCATAATTAATAGACAGACACACATGTAAACATGTGTGTGTAATATTTAGGCAACAGGTAATGTACACAAAAGAGTAGGGCAAAAGTGGAGACTCTGGGAATATTTTCTTAGGATTTGCTTCTCTGGAAAAGTACATTTACTTAATTGACTATACGATCGGTGGGAGAGATACTGATAAAGAAATGGAATTTGTTAAAAAATTTATATAATAGCTTAAACTTCAGGGAGATTGATCAATTATATACATACATACATATATATATATATATCATAATCTCTTTAATTGATAGTGATTTAAATTTGATCATTGTTGCTTTGATTTTTTATAATTATATTAATCTTTAACACAAAACTTTATTAATTGTCTTTCTTAATTTCAAGCTCTTCAATTTTCGGTTTCATCTGATCATAGAAAATATTAAAGATATTTAATAATTACTTTTCTATAATCTTCAACTAATAATATAAGCTTTTGAAAGAGTTAATAATCACTTACATATATGCGATGATTGAAAATATATAGGGTAAACTATTCACATTTTCTGTTTTTAAAGATGGTCAAATTACACAGTTTTTTTCATTTTATTTTAAATATAATCTTTTCTATGAAATCAAAAGACGACCTATATATGTTTAATTATCTTGCTATAACCAAAAAAAAAAAAACAATTGCACTTTCAATTAAATCACTCTTCTTAATTAGTGCTTCATAAATTAAAATATGATCTAATGAAAGATGAAATTCATTCGTTTTTTTACTTTTATTTAATCCATATATATGTTGGGAACTATTTGTGGTGATTGGAAAAGTAAGAGTTTTAACTTAGACAGATCTAAAATTTGCGCTTTATTCATACATTAGAAATTAGAGCATCTAGCAAACGAATAAGATTATCACTGGGATTCATTAGTATTTAGTATTATTAATTGTTATTTATATTACTATCACTATCAAATCATCTAATTTATTCTTTTAAGTAATGGTTGTGTAATTTAACTTTAATTATACATTAATTAGATCTTAAATTTTATGTGAACATTTTTTATTTATTAAAATATAAATAATAATAATATTATTCGTTTTAATATTACAAGAACATAGTAAATATCTCCTTAATTTATGTTAGAGCTTACTTTTGGTAATTCAAAAATTAGAATTTAATCCATGAAGAATTGAAATATGGTTAACTTTCAAAATGTCAAATACATAAGGATAAATAGCGAACTAATGGAGGAACTTTATTCCATTTAAAAATATTAAAGTGGTTCAATACGAAACCAGCTAGACATGTAAATGTGTCAGCAATAGTAAATGGTAATTACACACGGCAAGAATGCCAAAATGTAGGAAACTTACTCATCAGCATCAACCATATAATTTTTTTAATAATTATTTTTAAAAGCTAATTACATTTGAAGTATTATTAAGTACTAAATATTAATAATTTTTTTAATAAAAAGTCAAATCTTAATTTATCTAATTCTATAGATATGACAGAAATAAGAAAATTTATGCATTCCATAGTCTTTTATACTTGTTTCTTTTTTTGGTTCTACTTGTTAAGAGAGTTGATCAATTGGTTGTCATTAAATTGCTTCAAGATTTATATATATATAATTAATTAATTACTTTATAAAATATAAAACAATCAAATTTTTAGAACATTAGCCTTGATACTTTAAAATGGTAAACCAGCATATATATAATGAATTAACGCTGATATCTTTTACTAATTAGTTTTTAAAATTATATATTATAGTTATAAAATTAAAATTTTTCTAAGGAGAGTGAAAAGAAAGAGTGAAGAAAGTAGAGAGTGGATAATTAAATTATATGAGGACAGTGTTTTTCATTACTTTTTTTAATCATTTTAAAAAATATATGTTTTTAATTTTATATTTAAAAATTAAAAAATTAACTGTACATTAATAGATAGTGACTAGCTACATTATTGTTCATTACAACTAATATAGCAGCACCAATTATATATATATAAAACTCTAAAAACACGAAAACAAATGTGAGTGTGAAAGCCATCTGATATATATGGCATACCAATTTAAGGAACCAATGAAACTGCAGGTAGGTATATAGTGATCAAATTGAATTTGACTTTGTCTCCTTGTAATTCTATATATGCTTCTTAATTTCACCGTGTACGAAAATCTATCTTCTCACAACTGTAATCAATGAGTAACCAAGTTAAATTTGACTTTCTCTCTTTAGTTTCACCGTCTATGAAAATTAAATCTCTCCTATATCTTATTCTTTATATATAGATAGAGACGTACACACACTGCCTTCTCTAGAAACTGCATTCACTCACTGTGCGTGCTTGCTTCCATGAAAATCTTAGCTATCTGTTTCTTCTATATATTCACACACACACACACACATATAAGACTTTGATTATATTTCTTTTGAAGTATATACTTCAGATTATTACTCTTATAAATATTTTCAGAAGTGCAGAGTCACAAGTCACAGTAACATTCTGAAAATGTTGTGATTTATAAATTATAATGTGTTGCATGAAAAAGATGTTCCTTCTATGAGTTCTAATTTCTTCCCCAGTATATATGCTTAGCCAATTATTTGAATTTTGAAGGTTGAGAAGAGGGAAGACATATATATATATATATATATATATATGTAAACATATATATTCAAGCATTTGAAAGGACGTACTGTTCATCTTCCTAATGGATTATGAACCTCCATTCCTAGAAACCTACAAAAGCCTTCTTGAAGATCAGAGCCCTCTTCATGGAGACACAAGAAATGATGATCACGACAAGTTTTCAACGGTGGAGATGTGTGAGATACCTCTGATTGATGTTGGGCGTTTGAATGATAATGAATGCAAGATGCAAATCATAGAAGCTGCTAAAACATGGGGTTTCTTCCAGGTTGTGAATCATGGGATTCCACAACACCTTCTTCATAGCTTGATGTTTGAGCAAATGATCAAGTTGTTCCATCGCCCTTTTGCTGTAAAATCTCAAGAGAAGTTCGACAATTTTCTATCTGCTAGTGGGTATAAGTGGGGGAATCCATCTGCTACCACTCACAAGCAACTTTCATGGTCTGAATCTTTTCTTCTTTTTCTTTCTGATATAGACAAGGTACACCACAACTCCAATCTCAGGTGTGTGTATACTCTCTCTCTCTCTCTCTCTCTCTATATATATATATATATAGCTCTAAATCTCTTTTCTTTTGAGTTTCACGTTGTTATATATTGATCATCCATGATCAATTACCACAACTTGTGTGATTGTATTAAATTATAATTAAAATGAATGGATGGATCAGATCAAGCCTGGAGTCTTTTGCAAGAAGAGCAGCATGGTTGGGAGAAAGATTGAGTGAGATTCTGGGAGAAGAAGTGAGGATGAAATGCAGCTATTTCCGAGAGAACTGTTTGGCAAACACTGGAATGTTTAGATTGAATAGATATCCGCCATGCCCATTCTCTTCAAGCCTGTTTGGCATCGTCCCTCACACTGACTCCAGTTTCCTCACCTTTGTCTACCAATATCAAGTTGGGGGATTGCAGTTGCTTAAAGATGCTCACTGGCTTCCTGTCAAACCTAACCCTCAAGCTCTTCTTGTTAATGTTGGTGATTTCTTCCAGGTAATTAATTCATCTTCGTCAATCTTACCATAATATTCTACCACTCTTTAATTAATTATTAATTGAGATCATATATATGGCACAATTATAATTGATATCTTTAAAGTTTAATATAATATATAATAAAAAAATTAAGTGTAATAGAATATATTAATTTATTATAATATAATAAATTAAAATTCAAAATTTTCATTAAAAAAATATTTACATTTAATATCATACTTCAAGCATTAATATACTTGGTACCCATAGAGAATATTATTTTAATTTCAAATTAAATGATCACACTTTAGTTAAAATTTAAACTCTTTGGTCCTTTTCCCGTCAACTCTGTTGACATATGTTATCTCAAAGTCCAGCATTCATTGTCTTCTAACAAATGAAGTGTATTTCTTAACAAATGATAAATTAACGATTTTTATTATCTTTTTATTTTAAAAAATTACAATCTGTCAACTAATTTTTTTAATCAATAAAGATAACTTTTTGTATAAAAATTTTAATTTTCTATTTAATATAATAATAAATATGGTTAAATAATCTATATTATTTTAAAAAAATCAACAAAATGCTTGTAAAATATATTAATTTCATTAATAAAAAATAAATTAAAATATAAATTTGTGCTTAATTAATACTATATCAAATTTTAGGATACGAGTGTAATTTTTTAAACAAAAAAAATACTAAATATAATTTCAATAGATCTCTTTACTCTAAATTAATTTTATATGATATTTCTAGGGTCTAAATGTTGAAAAAAAACTGTTAAGGATTTTATGTTTTTTCTTTAAAAAATTCAAAACAAAGGTAGACATATTTTTATTTCTCTACTTATGAGTAATTTTGTTCAAGTACTATTAGACACTAAATGTATATACTAAAAAATATATTTAAATTCAGAAAATAAATTCATAATGAAATTAAGAAAGAAAAAAAAAGTCAAAGATGTCTAAACCCCTCAGCTTATTTATAAGAGCAATTCATTAAGGAAAAAAAATTACAATTTGATTTTATGACTACAATAATATAATAAATGGATATATCTTTTATCAGTTAATTATACCAAATGCTGTATGTGTAATTAATGGTTGGTTTTAGGTAGGTGATTAAGGTTAAACATGTAGTTAACTTTGTGATGCATGCATGCAGGCAGTGAGCAATGGAGTATACAAAAGCATAAAACACAGAGTGGTTTGTGCAGAGAAGGAAGAAAGGTATTCTGTGGCATATTTCTATAGCCCCTCACCTGATGCAGTGATAGAGAGCACTGCATCATCATCGTCATGGCCTTCACTGTACAGGAAGTTCACATTTAGAGAGTACAAAGAGCAGACCCACAAAGATGTTAATGAAACTGGTGATAAAGTGGGCCTCCCCAGGTTTCTTAACTCTAGAAACTTCCAACATTATCTCACCACAGATCAACAAATCATGTAACATATATATATATATATAATATTTATGAATTGACCATATAGCATGCCAAAACCCATCATATCCGACCAGTCTTATTTTGGATAACTCAAATGTCTTTTAGAAAAGAACCGTAGCCACTCTGAGATCAAAGAAAACTGAATTTATGAATTGAATGTGATTGTTAAAGAAAATATTATGATTAATAAATGACCACACTGTATCTAATTTTTCCGGACATTTGGTACCCACCACCGCCTATAATTTTAGGGTTTAGTTCGAAGTTTTGATGTAAAGTGAATAGGAATAGACTAAAACCATGTGACTTAATCAAATCAATCTAGAGTTTTAAAAACTTAAAAAAAAAAAAAGTAAATCAATGTTATTTTATTATTAATAAGGTGAAATGATTTGAATAATAAAAAATTCAATATTATATTTATAATGAAAGCTTCTTTGAAATTTTAATACAAATTATTTTAATCAAATAAATTTATTTTATATACCTTTTTAAATTTCATTTAATTTCTATACTTCAAATCTTATGTTTTATTATTGATTATTTATTTATTTATTTATTAATCTAACTGTTTAATATAAAAATACAAAAATAGTTATCTAAATAACAAAATGATTTATATAAAATAAGGGATAAAAAATGCACATAATAATGTCATACAAAAAACAAGTTTAGAGTTTAGAGTCAAAATACGGTCAAAAGCTACTTTCTTGTTAATTTATTGAATTATTCATACTTCCTATTTATATATGTTATTTTTCTATGAAGGTAATATATATATATATATATATATATATATATATATATATAAAAGAAGCTATGAAAAAACCTATAAT
Source organism: Senna siamea (assembly GCA_031216115.1). NCBI lineage: Eukaryota > Viridiplantae > Streptophyta > Magnoliopsida > Fabales > Fabaceae > Senna > Senna siamea. The sequence goes on from CM062356.1 coordinate 22,557,023, forward strand.
TTGCATAAGTTTAATAAGAGTTAAAATAAAAAATTGTTCTTTTAAAATGATTAAAGTAGGAAAATAGCTAAATTGAAAATAAGCAAAACAAAAGAATAAATAAAATTAGAAAAGTAAGATATGATTTAAAATAGAACTAAAAATTTTTAAAATTTAAAACCATCCCAAACCCTCCAATTTAGAAAGATTTGAAAATTGAAGGCGTTGGATGGTTTGAAATGATTTTTAAAACATCCTAAATCATTCCACCGCATTAGTTTTTCAAACGTCTAACTAAAAATTAAATTTATAAACTTAATTAAACCATCACCTCACCTCACACTGCTCTCAATCCATCATTCCAACCAAGTGACTAAACTTAAAATTAACCAGAAATTTGGAGACATGCAATTGCATGAACATCATTAATATTTACTCTAATTAAGCCTTTTGATTTGAATTCTCCTCCTCTGATTAATACTCTCACTATTTTCTCAAGGAGATATTTTGGTGTTTTCTCAAGAGGGACCAATGGTACTTGGAATGAATCCAATAAGTAATTAAGCCTGTGTCTGTTTCTTTAGATTAATCTTATTGGACAGACTATTTGCATTTTCACCAATAATTTTGGAGGAACTTATATCCTTACCATTTTTTATTAACAAAAAGGTAGCAATTTTTTTTTCTCTCATTTCACAAAACAAAACATAGATTAAAATACGTGTGATCATCAAAGGTCGATGCATAATTAATATATTTTTGTTCCGAATTGATAAATATTTTTTTTGAAAGAGTTATTGATATGTATCTCTCCCAATGGAATCTAGAGTCGTACCCAGGAAAAAAAAAAAGTGTGAACAAAATAAGTATGAGGCAATTGTCACTCAACAGTCACAGTCCAACACCCACAAGTGTACTCGCAATTAATTAAAGAGAGAGATGGATGAATCCAAAACCATTTGGTGTGAAAGGATTTATATAATCTAATCAAAGTCTCTGACACTGAAATTCAATTTGGAATGACAATTATTTTGGACTAGTGCTCGACCTCCCGCTTTCCTTTCTCTATCTATTTTTAAAATAAAACAAAATTTAAAAAAAAAAAAAACAATAGGTGAGAGAAAAAAAGAGAAGAAGTTGACCTCTCCTTGCATAACCCATTTGAAATTCCAACCATATATTCAGTTGTACTTATCTATCATTATCATTATCTCCTACATAAGTGGGATCTCAGATTTGACCAGTTTAGGTACTACTGTTTTCAACATTATTTCATTATGCATTTTTCATATTTTTTACTTTCTTTATACATTGTTGTCAAAAAGGAAAAAAAGAAAAAAATCTTTGTACATGCATGACTTGGGATGGGGATATGGTAAGTATGTAGAATACTCAATATAAAATCAGTAGTTCTCCTATCGTCAAACTAGTGTTAAATAATGGCTAACATATTTTTTAAGAATTGAACTCAGAAAAAGGAAGAATTTTTTATAGATCAAATTGTTATTATATATATTTTTTAATATATTGATGATCACAACAAATTGAATGTATTATCCTTAAATGATATATTTGTGAGTTATCAAAATTAACTAAAACATTAATATAATATTCTTTTTAACTATTTGAGAATTATATTATAAAGAATTCAGATTCTTTACATTTAAAAAATCATACATTTTTTTATATTTATAGAGAGATAAAAAAATATTTGATTTGTAATCTAATTTATTTAGAATAAATCTCTATTACTACAGATTTCTTATTTTTTTATCTCTCCTAATAAATAAATATATATACAATTTTTTCAATGTGGAGAATATAAAATCATTGTATTTCAGTCGTTTAGATTGTTCAATTAGGCTCTAGCCTTTTGAGGAACTTCTGTCTAAAGTGGATGGGAGACTCCGATGGAAGAATGGAGATATAATTCAATCTTGAAAACAAACAGCCCACAAGAAAAGTTCCATATGGGTAACCGTTAACTGGGTCAGAGCCCAATATATTGGGCCCTTTACAAGGACAATAAATATCAGGCTGACTCAACAATAGCTATCCTCATGACTACAAAACCCATAATTAATTAAGCCCCGAACCCTTCAACCATAGGTATTCCTATATGTAATAAAATGTTGAATGATTGTTGTCGTTTACTTTTTCTTTTTTTTTACCAAGTTTAGGATTGTCACACAAATATATCCCATTTGGCGTAGAATAAAAATAGTGAACAAAATTAAAAATCGAGGAAAAAGTAAACAAACTGTTAGCGCGTTGTCGTTCGAATGCGCCTCGTCACACCGCGTATTGACGACCTTAAAACGACATAGAAACTCAGGTTGACTTCACAGAGCTCAAGAAGCATTCCTGGAAATTTCCTTAACTTAATCTGGTTCTTAATTTATGTGATACAAAACGCAACCTATGACCAAAGAAATAAGAATAATGATATCTGAAAGGTGCTTAAAAATTAAAAAAACGTCGATAATTCAATTTTATACGAGTAATTTTTTATTTTGTTTAATGAAATTGAGGTAGGCATCAAAACATAGAAACTTCACATTTCACATGGAAGCTTCACGTTCCAAAACCAAAGAAAGAAAAAGAGAGCAGAATAAAGAAACTGTACGTAATTTACGAACCATTGTATAAACTATATAACATAACAAAGCTGACTAGAACAACTACTCTTTAAGTCTTAATAATTCTCTCTCTCTCTCTCTTCGCTCTTCAGACAATTATACTCCCAACTCCGCTTAGTGACACTCACTTAGCTGCTTGCTTGGAACTTCAAATCGGCGCCGGTCAGCAGAGATGACGATGGAATCAGGAGGGGGATGTTGCAAGTGTTGTTTCAGCTTCACAATCACTCTGGGTCTCACTGCCTTGTTCCTCTGGCTAAGCCTGCGAACAAACGAGCCCAAATGCTACATCGGGGCCTTCTACGTCCCTGCCCTCAACGGTTCCTTGAAATCCCCTTCCAACAAAACCATCGACTTCATGGTGGAGTTCGATAACGGAAACAAGGACAAGGGGATTCGCTACGACAACGTGAACCTCACCTTCGGGATTTTCCTGGATCGGAATAGGACGCGCGCGATTGGGAACGCCACCATTGATGGGTTCTATCAGGGGCACCAGAAGAAGGCGAAGAAGCCGGGGTCGATCCAAGCTCACGGCGGAGGACTTAATCAGACGGCGGTGGATGGGAAAGTGTATTTCCGGGTGGATTTCAAGACGGCGGTGAAGTACAAGATCTTGTTTTGGTTCACGAAACGGTCCAGTTTGTGGGGAGGGGCAAATGTGGAAATCGATAATAACGGCCAGAAAGTCCACCGGAAAGGTATCAGACTTGGGCACTATCCTCCACAGATCGTGTCCGGCGCACCCAAGCTCCACGGATGCTATTGTGCGCTTCTGCTTCTGGGGCTTTTCGTCAATTACTTACTGTTGGGTCCGCTTCTCTGTCACTAGTGTTCTTTTTTTTCTTTTTTTCTTTTTTTCCCTTAGCTGTTGGGGTGTTGTACTGTGATTTTTAATTTGTTTATTTCATTATGAATTTTTCGAATATGTAGCCAATCGGCTTCTAAGTTTAGCCCTTTAGACTTTAGAGTGGGAGATGTGTGCATAAAGTTGACTCGTATCTTTCAGGTGCAGCAGTGGCTTAAGTATTTCTTAGAGAGAAAATTAATTATTTAATTATGAAAATGTTACTTTTTTTTCTTTATTGTAGATATTTAAAAATAACTTTTTTTTAATTGAATCCCAACCACACTTCTTTATTTGATCTTTTCAACAGAGAAGATTCTTACTTAATTCAGTTTTTTGTAAAGAAAAACAGGATTTCATATAGACATTAACTAATGATCTGAATTTGTTTGACATCTTTATTCTCTGTAATATCGTTAGGGCATAAAAGAACTCAGATATTTCTCGAAAGAATTATTTTGATTGAAATAAAATGTTTAAATTACAAATTTCAAGGCACCTGTATATAATTTTCTCATGGGATTTTCGTCGAATAAAGTAGCTTTACTTATTTTGTTAAATTCAGATTAAATTATGTTTTAGATATTTATATCTAAAACTATACTACCAAAACGTGGGAAAATAAACACAAAATTAGAGTAGGTTTGATTGTAATTTTTAATAACTGCTTTTTGTTTTTAAAAATACAAAAAATAAAAAATCTCTTTGAACAATTGTTTTTAACAAAAAAATAAAAAATTAAAATATGTATTTTAAAAATAAAAAATACAGAATAATTAAAAAATATTCTTCTTTGTAATTTTTCAAAACAAAAAATAACTTTTTATTAATAGTATATGTATTTAAATACATTAATAATATTAATATAAATTTTTCATAAGCTCTACGTGAAAATCCTCGAAGAAAAAAACATTCTCAGTTTCTCGCCATAGAAAAGTTCAACCTCTAACTTCATATTCAAAATTACAGGCATGAAAGATTTACATTTTACACCTTAATCCAATGTATGGTAGCATCCGAAACTGTGAAATACGCTGTTATTCTTGATAACAATCCTGCCAAGAAATAAAGAACAGGAAAAAAAAAGTCTATCATATATTACAACTACATTGATTTACCTTCGAGGAGATCTGCCATTTTGAAGTTTAACAAGAGAAAAGTATGCTCCATCTCGTCCTAGGGAAATTAATTCATTGTGTGAACCTTGCTCCACAACTTTCCCATTCTTAATCACAGCAATGGAGTTCGATTTCTGTATGGTAGATAGCCTGTGAGCCACAATTATGCATGTTCTTCCAACCATCATCTTTTCAAGTGCTTCTTGCACTAAGTTCTCTGACATACTATCAAGTGCACTGGTAGCCTCGTCTAGGAGTAGAATTGCAGGATGCTTCAGTATAGCACGAGCTAAGGCTATTCTCTGTTTCTGACCTCCTGATAGCTGAACGCCTCTTTCTCCACAGTATGTGTCATACCCATCACTCATTCCACTGTCAATGACAAAAACACCAAATACACACAAATGTCAGGGCCAAGAGGAAGAAGAGCTAGCAAATTACAGAAGAAAGACAAAATCATTTTTCAATTATGGTTCTCATACCTTATAAATTCATGAGCATTAGCTAGAGTTGCAGCCTTTCTAATCTCACTTTCAGTTGCCTTATCTTTCCCATAGGCTATGTTTTCTCGAATGGTTCCACCAAAAAGGGTTGGCTCCTGGCTTACAAGGGCAATATTTGACCTTAGTACTCTCAAATTATAGGACTTGATATCCTGTTCATCTATGCATACTAATCCCTTTGCAGGTTCATAAAACCTCTCAATAAGACCAATAATAGTTGATTTACCACAACCACTTTGTCCCACTAGTGCTACTGTTCTCCCCGCCTCTACATTAAGACACAGACCCTTGAATATCATCTGCTCAGGTCTTGTTGGATATGCAAAGAAAACACCTTTAAGTTCTACTCGTCCCCTTAATTTCTTCTTTATGTCTACTCCCCATGTGCTCTCAGGATTAATCTCACTTTTCCTGTCCAAGATAGCAAAAACTGATCGAACTGCACTGCTTCCTTTAGATAAGTCAGAAGTCATGCTTCCAGCTTCTGCTATGATGTATGCAGTGAAAAGCAATATCAAAAATGCTTGAAAAAGATGCTTTGGTTCTATTAGCCCATCTATCAAGAGCCTCCCACCATACCAGTAAGCTAAGGCTGTCGATGCAGTGTTGAAAAACTGGGAGCTGAAAAGACCAAAGCCTGAAATCCATGACTGCCTAACACTCTCCTTTCTAGGACCTACCATTGTAGATTTGAAAAGGGCTAACATTCTTTTCTGAGAACTGAAGGCAGTTATGGTTCTGTGGTTTATTACAGCTTCACTTGCCAGTTGGCTTCCTTCCTTTTGTGCTTTTCGGGCTTTTTCTGCCATACTCTTCATCAAGACACTTCTTGAATAAAAGCTTCCAATGACTAATGGCTGCACTGCAATCATCACAAGGGATAGCCTCCATGTAAGCACCAGTCCAAGAGCATAAGCAAAGATAGACCCAAAAATTGCTTGGGCCAACAATGACATACGATCCCCAACAAGGGAGCGAACCATGTTAGCTTCAGAGGATAATCTAGCACAAATGGCTGCACTTGTGTTCTCTTCATTATCAAACCACCCTATCTCAAAAGTCATCAACTTTCCTAGTAGTTTTTCCCGTATTCTTTTGGTCAATCTTTCTCCCATAACTGCAAAATAATAGTGTTGAACAATACTTGTAAGGAAGTTAAAAACTCCAATTCCCAAGAAAACAAGGGCCAAGACTTTGGCTTTAGACTTGATCTCAGAGGTTTCAGTTTCGAAGTAAACTGATATAAGTGTTCCCACACAGTATGCATTTACTGGTTGTACTGCTCCTGAGCCTATGGCTCCCAAGCATCCAAGCACTGCGCTTCCCCACTCAGGTGCATTCATCTTCAGCAAACGCCATTGGGAAGGAGCTGGATAAGTTGATCTCTTGAAGTTATCTTCATAACTATCATCTTCAGGGTCATATTGGATTGAGTAGGAGTAGGGCGTGCCAATGGAAAATGCCTGGCTGAAGGGATATAACATGGGAGTGCCTTGCAAGCTTGATCTGAAACTTGCTGGGCTAGATGGAATGCCCATCCTGTGGTGGTGATTCCTTCCCTCTATTTGAGGATTGAAATTTCTGGAATCTTGATCCTGTGTTGTTACTTGCTGCAACTCTACCATCCTTGCATATTCCCCCCCTTGTCCATCGTTCATTTCCATGAGCTCCTTATAAGTACCTGATTCGATAACTCTCCCTGCTTGAAGAACTGCTATCATGTGGGCAGATTGTATTGTAGACAGACGATGAGCAATGATGATTGTAGTTCTTCCTTTTGAAGCTTGATCAATTGCTGCCTGCACTACTCTTTCAGATTGTGCATCCAATGCACTAGTAGCTTCATCAAGTAGCAGAACCTTTGGATCCCTAAGTAAAGCTCTCGCTATGGCAATTCGCTGCTTTTGCCCACCAGATAATTGAAATCCAAACTGCCCAACCTAACAAAATTATGTTGTTTCACAAATGAAAGATTGGGTCAGAGCATATAAGAATAGGATTTCTTCTTTGATAAAGAAAATGCTGAGAAGAGCGATATTTTAAGAAAAACAATTTTTCTTGTTTCTTTAATGCTATGTAGAAGACCAAATTGTTTTGATGAGAACAGGAGGAGGTATTATCCACAATAAAGTGTATTACAGAAAACTATAATGTCTTCTAAGAAGCATAGTCAGTTAATTGATACATGGATGATTAGTTTCATTTAGCGTTTCTTGACTGCAAATGAAAAGGCATTAGAAGCCTTTATATATGTTAAAAATGTTGAAAAGAAGGCTACTGGAAGCTAATTCAGAAATCAATTAAGGATAACCACTTAAAGAAGAGTTCAAGTTAGCTTACTTGAGTTTCATATCCGTCTGGTAACTTGACAATGAAATCATGTGCATTTGCTGCTTTACATGCAGTTATCACACTTTCCATTGAAGCCCCTTCTTTTCCAAACAGTACATTCTCCTTAATAGATGTGGCAAAAAGAACGGGCTCTTGATTTACTAGCCCAATTTGAGATCTCAACCATTTCAATTGCAGTCTACTGATCTTGTGGCCATCCAGCAGTATTTCTCCCTCAAAGGGATCATAAAATCTCTCGAGCAGTGCAATGATAGTTGACTTGCCTGAACCACTACCTCCCACAAGACCTACTCTCTTGCCTGCTGGAATTGTAAGATTGAGTCCTTGTAAGACTGGTGTATCTGGCCTAGATGGGTAGCAGAAGTAAACATCTTGAAATTCAATTTCTCCTCTCACATATGATAAAGCTTTTCCCTTTTTGTCTTCAGAATCTATAGTTGGCACCCTATCAATCATTTCAAAAAGACGAGTGACAGCAGCAGTTGCCTCTGTGATTGCAGTTAAATTTGGAAGAGCACTTAAAACACTCCTGAAATTCATTAGTTTGTAGAAGATTAAAAATGTGAATGATTTGGTATTTACTTAAAACTAGAACAGCATTAGTGAGAAACTAACTTACAGGCCTCCCATGAGGACATTGAAGCCAGCAACAAATACATGGCCACCCTGTTCTCCTTTTTCAGTGATCAAAAAGGTTCCAACCCAAGCCTGAAAACCCCAACTTATATATATAACTCCCAGACTTCCTAACATCAACCCCTTCGCAAAACCTTGCTTTATTCCCAATTCCATGACTTTCTCCAGTGCACTGCTAAATCTATTTAGTGTTTGATTCTCCCCTACATATGAATAAACAGTTCTTATTGAAGATATTGCCTGTTCTGCAATCCCACCAGCAACCCCATAGGATTCAATCATTTTCATTGCAAGATCCAACATGATCTTCCCGAACGCAAGTGCCGGAACGATGAACATGATTGAGAGTGGTATGGCTGCCAATGTAAGTCTCCATGATAGTACAAAAGCAAAGATGTGGCAGAACAAGAATGTTGACATGTAAGCCAGGCAGTTGGGTATCTACAAATGGAAAAAATATATAATTTGATAAAGCATAAGAATGAAGCATTTATCTTTTTCAGTTTTTGACTCTCATCTCTTAAAATGTTCTTAAATAAAAAAGCCTAAATCAGATTTTGATTCCAAATTCATGTGGTGTCAAAACCCTATACAGTCTATGTAAAGAAAAACCACCCAGTGAAGTCACCTTACCTCTATGATTTTTATTCTATAAAATCGTTTCTCTTTTGACAGACAGGCATAGTTGAAATCAAACCTTTTCAGACAAAGCATCTTGGATTGCATTGGCATCAGCAGTAATGAGTGAGACGACTTGGTAGGTTGTTGAAGAACCAGCAGCCTGGGTGTCAAAGAAACCAACTTCTTGTCGAAGGACTGATTTTAGGTATTCCATTCTCATTCTGGCAGTCTGTCTCTCAGCAGTTCTTGTCCAACATATTCCTTCTGCAACAACCAATATCAAATGGAACGAAGCAAGAAAAGTAGTTAGATTTATTTTTCTAACATAACATTAACCAAGCTTAAATATATCCAAGCTTATGTTTCAAGAGGAAATTAGCTTACCAACAAAAGCTGAAAGTCCAACTCCAATTGCAGCCAAAAAAAGCCTTAGTGCATACTGAAAAAACAAAAGTGAAATAGCAATCTCAAAATCTGCTTTGAGTAATCAGGTTCACAGGTACCAAAAATATTATGCATATATGACAATTTTGGGGCAACTGAATGTTGATACAGCCAAAGGAATGAGTTGACAGTTGGATCTGTTGTTAGCCTTAATATTTTTGTGCTTCTAAGTATATTCAAAGTGATAAATGGTAATGATATGGTTTCCATTTGTTCCCTTGGAAGATGACAAGAGGAACAAAATTTTCTTTTGTCCGAAGCATTTCTTCAAACATCAACCGTGCTTTTTCAAAAACTTAAGGTTAACGAATACAGAATCAGAGAGTTTAGATGCCTTTAGAACAAAAAAAGAAATAGTTAATTTAAATACTCATAGGTGAACAACACTTAGGATCTGATTATATAATCAGATAAGAGAAGAAGTTGATTTTATTTTAGTACAATATTAGGTAAATTAGACGGGTTAAACTATTAAACTGTGTATGGTAAATGAAATTTTAGTCATAGAAAATCAATATTTGGAATGTCCTGCTTGCTCTTAGTCATAGAAAATCATTGCGTACACAAATAAATCAATGGAATGCCTAAAAGAATTTATGACCTTTTTATTCAAAATTTTAATGTTTAATTTAAGAGTCTATTGAATTAAACGCTAATTCTGAGTGAGAATTAATAGCTCAAAATAAATAAATAACAAATAGGGTAGTAGATTGTTAAATTTTATACTAAATTCTTGGTCAATGACATAACAGAAGAATGAAATTGGATCATTTTATAAAATAGAAAAATAGCATTATCTATTTGGAGCTAAAAGAGACGAATTGAAGTTTTTATAAACCTAGAGACACCAAAATATATTTAAGCATTATTTATATTATATGATAAATTCAAATAGGAGTCTCAGAGAAAAGAATAAAAGAATACAGACAAAAACACATATCCATATATAAGATGGTGCTATAAATTAGAACCATATGAATTGTTTTTTCTCCCATGAAACCATGATTTTGATTTTAGACATGCCAGCATACATATATAGCCAGATCACAAAATTTAAGTAAAGTTATTTATGCCATTATGTGTTTATTATACAACTCTCTATTAAAAAAATAAAATGTAAAAGCCTTTTCTGAGAGATTTTGATGATGTAATACTAAATTGATAGCAAATGTTCAAGAATTGTATCTAAATAGTAAAAAAAAAATCCAGCAAATAATGCAAACCAAAATTGTCAAACTTTTTTCGGTTAATTTTGTAGAACCATCAAACAATTTTGATTTATCAATTATCATCTTTAAATGATCCGCACTTGGCATATTAACCTTAAGCATGCATACACAAGAATTTACATCTTGCTTTTGTATATATAGCAGTATATGTAGCAGAAAGAATTTGGATTCTCTTATATAATAAAAGACATGAAAATATCATTTGAAAAGAGATATACACAAAACTGAGTGGTGGTTTCATTTACATAATAGAAATTATTATAAGTGATATATTTTTATTTTATATTAATCTCTCTTTTCATATGACACTCTGATGTTATTCTCTGTTGAAGTATTAGCATTTTAGTTTGAAATTTAAATATTTTGTTAGTTAGCATTATTTACTTTATTTTAAATTTATTTAGTTTTTAAATTATTTTGAATAAATTGTATATGTCCACATTATGGACATAAAATAGGAAGAAAATTTTTAGTCTCTTTGTATAAATTATTAATTTAAGTTGAATAAAATATATAAACAATCTATTCTATTTTAATCTATTCTCAACTTTTTTTTACTCAGATTTTAAACCCTTTTGAAGCGAATAATAATATCAGAACCTCAATTTATCTTAGAGGATTTGTGAGAGAAAAAATTCAAAAATAAAGAAAAATCTTATACTTATTAATCCAAAATGTCAACCAACAAACATCTTTCTTTGTTAGCTCCACAAATTGTTACTGGTGAAAATTATCAAATTTGGTCAGTAAAAATGCAAAGTTACTTGGAAGCTCATGACCTTTGGGAAACCATTATTGATGATAGACCAAGACTTCTTATACTAGAAAATCTTACCTTGGCCCAAATCAAATTCCACAGAGAAGAAAAAAACAAAGAGATCCAAAGTCAAGTCACTTATTTAAAATTTAGTAGCAGATTGTGTGTCCTATGGGATTATGGCTTGTAGTACAATAAAGAAAGTTTGGGATAGATTGAAAGAAGAATATCAAGGTAGTGATAGAACACGTCAAACGCAAGTCTTAAATTTAAAAAGAAAATTTAAATCTTTCAATATGTAAGAGGATGAAATAATTAGTAAGTATACTGATCGAATATCTTTAATTGTTAATAATATTAAACTAATTGGTGAAGAATTTTTAGATAAAAGTATTGTAGAGAAAGTTCTTGTAACTCTCCTTAAGAGGTTTGAATCTAAAATTTACTCTCTTGAAGAGTTAAAGGACTTAAGCTAAATATCATTGAGTGAACTAATGAGTGTTCTTTAAGTACAAGAGTAAAGAAGGGCACGTTTAGGCAAGACAAAGTCACTAAAGGTATCCTTTATGCATGAAAATGTGACAAAGGCAAAAGGAATAAAGACAAAATTAAAGATAACAAAGGTAAAAAAAGATATTCACCTTGTTAGCATTGCAAAAAAATCACACATATAAAAAAATATTTTAGGTAAAGACCAAATGCCAATGTGAAAATTGCAAAATAATAGGCCATATTACAAAAGTATGCAAGTTTAAAAACCAAACTCAACAAGTACAAGTAGTTGAGTCTTAGATTCAAGAGGAATAACTTGTTGTTGCCTCATGTTCTCATAATATAAACACACACAAAAATTCACTTATTGATAGTGGATGCAAAAATCATGTCATATAATGCTACAATGTTTAAAGATCTTGATAGAAGTTTCAATTCTCAAGTGAAAATAAGGAATGAATACTTAGTGGATGTAAAAAACAAAAACACAATTGAAATAAAGACTTTGACAAGTATTATACTTATTATAAATGTTTTATATGTACCTGACTTGAGTTAAAATTTATTAAGTGTTGGTTAGATGTTGGAGAAGGGATATTATCTTGAGTTTAAAGCAACCTATTGTACTACCTTTGATGCATACTGAATTATTAAAAATAATAATAAAAAGTAAATATTTTTTGGTGGAATGGGATAAGGTTAAAATTTATGTAGATAGAGACTTAAAAAACTCAAATCTACAGCATAAAGATATTCAAACCAACATTAAAAGAAAAGTACTTGTTTAGAATGTCTCAAAATTTCACAATTTTTTTTAATGTAAAGGATATATCAGTTTAGAAAAAAAATAATGCAAGAGGAGATTGAGATTATCAATAAAAAAGAAATCCAATAAAGTCCTCTTAATTTATCATACATTAGAAGATCAACTTGTTGATTTACTCAAAAAGATATTAGCAAAGAAAATAGTTAAAGAATAGATCCATGTTTGTCACAAAAATGTTAAGGAGGAGTGTTGAAGTATTGACATTTTAGTTTGAAATTTAAATATTTTGCTAGTTAGCATTATTTACTATATTTTAAATTTATTTAATTCTTAAATTATTTTGAATAAATTATATCTGTCTAACATAAAATAAAATAAAAGTTGTTAACCTCTTTATATAAATTATTAATTTAAGTTGAATAATATATATAAATAATTTATTTTATTTTTATTTACTCTCAATCTTTTTTCTACTCAAATTTTAAACTCTTTTAAATCCAACGTTATCTCACATGAGAGAAAATCCTATCGGTAAAAGAGTACTTGTATTACTACATATACTACATAGAGATGTTAATTAATGAGGAAGCTGACCTTGTTTACATCTTGCTTTGTCAAAACAGTATTGGGGTCTCCATAGGCGTTGATGACATCGCTAAGAATGTACATCACAAGAGGTGTTTGAAGCCCATCTCCAACACTTCCCAACGTCCCAAACAGCATCAACAACTTGTCCACCCCATCTCCATAACCAAACATGCTCTTCTTTCCCATTCTTATTCTTATTATTTTCTCAACCTCTTCATTCAACCTTCGTCACAACCTCAGCTAACAACACCCTCACTATCAGATTCTCTCAGATATATATGATCATATCACCACAGTACAGTACGGGCACCACAAGGGTGTGAATTGGCCGGGTCTCTGTAGATTTAGCTGGTGTCTCTCTCTTGTATAAGTCTTTGGGGTTACTGTGGGGTTTGTCTTGTTGTAGTTTTTGATACATGCACAGAATTATTCCTACGGCAGTTATAATAATTACCAACTCAAATATGGCAAAGAATTTGACGATTTCAAAGCTTGTTGTATAGAGAGCCAGAGGGTATTTTGGGTCTCTATCACAGATTCATTGTGTTTGTCTGCACACATGGCATTCTAAAAGGTTGTGTGTTTATATAAAATTTGATGAAATTGAGAATATCAGTGTTTGTATGGGCAGCCACCTAGCTAAGTGTTTATTTAGCTTTGTTGCCGTTTGTTTATATACATGGGATCCAGTGTCTGTGTCTATGTAATGTAGTGCCATAGGATAATGCTGCCGGCTCTACTCAACATTCAACAAATTCTCCTGTCATCATTCTCTTGCCTCCAATTGAAATAGTCACCTGTTTTTTTCTTTTTTTAATTGAAATTTTCACTGTTTCTTTTAGGCTTTGCTTCTAACACAATTTTTTTAAATTGTCTTGGTTTTGGAAGAATAGAAAATTTTCTTTTAAAAAGATTTCCTTTTAACTTTTTTTGTTATTATGGCTAACTATTATTCTTAATTGTACTTTCACATTACTATTTTTGAGAGACGTGATAATTATACGTTTTTTCTTTTCATTTTAAAAATTATATTTTCTTTTTGGATAAGAAAAATTTATATTATTTAAATTCTAAAGTATAAATATAAATATAAATATATTTTAGTCCAAATGGTTGAAGTTGTATTTTTTTTAATTCTGAGAAAATGAGAGCATAATTTTTACATTTTTCAAAAAATATAATTTACTTTTATTTTATAGGTTTTAAGTTATAACTGACTCTTATTAACTTCAAGTGAATCTGAATTTAAGATTTTCCTAAAATTTAATATAATTATCTTTAAATTCCAATTTAATTTCAAGTGTCTTGTTTTGCTATTAACGGGGTTAAGTTTAACGAAAATAACTAATCTTTTGTAAAATGATGAAGCAAAAGCCTGAATCTTATTAAAATAGATAGTTACATTTAATATTTAATCATATTTTGAATAATATTATCTCTCATAGGTAATACCTGTGAAAAAGAATAAAAAAACAAAATTTCTACTTTGATAAAGAGAGTTGAGGTCCTTCGATCTTGTTTAGAAGGACTGGTGCTTTTTTTTCATGTGCCTTTTGCATTTATTCATGTTACATTAATGTTTTGGTGTTTATTAGTGAGTAATTACTTTATTAAAACATTAATCAGTAAACATTAATGCATATACTTAATAAAAATATTAGTTAATATATAAATTAAACAGTATAATATATACATTTAAAAAATTTTCGATAATACTTATTGTTATCTCTTTGTTGTCAACAGAGCTCTTCACCAAGTTAAATATATGTGATGATAGCTCAAGCTTTTGGATATATATATGTGATATATGTGATGACAGCTCAAGCTTTCATAACTTAGCAGTTTTAATTTCACAACACATATCTCTCATCAATAAGTGTCTATGTTAAGTTTATTTTTTAAATTACTTGCTGCCAGTTAGAGATTTGATGATTGCCTAGAATAGATGGTAACATAAATGTTTTTCTCTCTGTTGTCCCTTTCTGGGTCATTAGGATTCAACTACTCAAAAGAAGTATTCAATACTATCTCATGAATTTCCTACTATTTACCCTCAACAAAATTTAAACATTATAAATATTCTAAGGAACGGTGAAATCAAGTGTTCAATATGGAAAATAAAACAAAGGGTGAAAAATATGTTACATGTCTCGTATTGGATTTAAATATAGTGGAATAATGTTGTCGCACATCATAAAAAGATATGTTTATTGGAAGCATTTTTCCGCACTTGCATTTTATATATTTGAAGGGCGGCCATATATAGAGTATTTTGGTTCTACTTCAGCATGTATTTGGCTGTACATCTGGCATTCTAGCCAAAGCTACAAATGGATGATAATTGTTTTCCCACTACCTCCGATGAGATCCAGTTTGCAAGGTATAGAAGAAGGTCACAATTAATAAGAAGTTGTAATTGTCATTATCAACTTTGATGATTAAATTATAATTATTAAATTACGAGAGTTAAATTTAATAAAAAAAGATTAACTTTTTATAATATGATAAGTTAAAATTTAATATTTAATGAAAGAAGTGTTTATTTTTAATATTTGATAATGTTTTAAATATGATTATAGTAAAAATAATATTTATAAAAAAATCAAAAGAAGTTAAAAAAAATCTCTTAAAACAACGATGAAATTAAGTGTCACACTTCGTGCAGGCAGTTCCCAAAGTCCAAAGCTTTTTTGCCGTTTGTTTATGCAAGTTTTGTCCATGTAATTTAATGCCGGATGATATTATAGAGAAAATGAAGAATTTAATTTATTGAGAAGTTGAATTATTTATAACAAATATTTAATCTTATAATACTATAAAATGTTTAGTCAGTGAGTAAATTTTCCTTCGTTGAGACATTAATTCTGTTTGATTTATGAGCATCCTAAATCATTAAATATAGACATTAGAGCGATTTTAAATAGTAAAACTTATTTTAAAGACTCTCATGTTTTTCGTGGAGTTAACCATTGCGACGATAAAATAATTATACTGGACTCCCATGATTTGTTTCCCATTTTAATTTGGGAAAACCTCTTTGATATTACTACTTTTTAATTTGTTAATATTTTTTCTGTTGCCCTTTCTTAAGGTGTAATTTTTTTTGTTATAAAAAAATAGATGTTTCTTTTAATAAAAAATTAAATTTTAATTTATTACGTTAAAAGAATTAATTTTTTTGCAAGACTTAATTTTCATAAATAATATATATATATATATATATATAGAGAGAGAGAGAGAGAGAGAGAGAGTACTAAGCCGCGTGCCATCTCTACCATGAACAAGCGAAGCAAAACAGTACTGACTCTGATCAATCAAGTTCATTCCACTCAATTTTTTGTTATATATTGAGATGGATTATTTTTTGTTCATGTGTACTGTATTCTCTTATATATTACTCTTGATTTAATTACCATTTTTAAGTAGACAATTGAATGGAATGCTCAATACGTAATTGTTATGGGTTCTATCAATATATATATATATAATAATAATCACCTTGAAATCCTAAAATCGAGAAAAAAAATTATAAAACAAAAAAAAAAGGGCATATATACTGTTTCAGTTAAACTTGCTGATTAGTTGTTCAATTAGTTTTTTCAGAGTGATCAAACTAGCTAAGCAAGATACTTTTTTTTTTTTCAAACGAGTATAACAATAACTATGTAGGGTTAAGGATATGCCAACCGGTAGGATAGAATCGTAATTATATAAATTATAATCAGAATGCCCACTATTATAAAAGAGGGAGATTCTTGTGTTTTGGCTAATGATGCACGCTATATCTTTTTCGATGATTGCTATCTTCCTTTCAAAACATTGGTCTTTCTTTAGAGAATGATTAGGCATATGGATGCTCATGTCTCCTTGTATGTCTAAGGTGGTGCCTTCCAAGATGTGTTTTAGTCTTCTCAGAGCGCTATTAGTGATTGTCTCCTTTACTTCATTGATATAGTCTGTAATAATTTTCTTGCGGTTCTACTTTTCGACATAGTCTCCTTTAGGCTTTTGGGCTCCAGCTAAGTTTAAAAAAAAGCAAGAGTTTCACTCAAATTTAGTCAAGCATTTATTTTTAACTCATATTACATTTTTATCCAACTGATTCCATTAAGTTGGATGAACTTTTAAGTTCATGATTAAGTTTAATTACTAACATGTCTTCCTTCGCATCCATCTTCAATACACCCTAGTTCTTCTCAACATGATCCTTGTAATGGGAGACTCAAATAAGTAGTGACAAAGATCTAAGCACCATCTTCTCCTTCAATACTATGACCTTAAGCTTAATTGACACTATGATTTTCTCTTTTTACAGTTATTTAGATATTTATATTTAAAGTATATTAAATATAAATATTTTTTAATAAAAATTTAAATTTTAATTCATCACGATAATTTGTATTAACAATTTTTGGCTTCATTTATATCTTTTTACCTTTCAACCTATTATAATTTGAAACCTTCTTTTAGGAGGCATTTTTTCAAGTAATTAAAATTTCCTTTATTTTCAAACCATAAGTTGTAATAATTTTAAGGTCATTCATGCCTGTCACGGTCTCATCTTTTCTATAAACGTGTTCTAACATTAAAACTTAAGTTTAACAAATATGTGTTATTTTTACTTGTGATAGATTAGAAGAGGTAAAATGTTACCTTTTTAAATTTTAGAATCAAAGTTGTAACTAAATATAGTTCAAGGAATATGTAATTTTCCTTTAATAAAAAATGGAATCATAAAATTAATAAAATAAAAATATGAAAAAATATATATAAAATTGTGCTATATTTTTTTTACATAAAACAAAATTTAATTGAAATTAGGTAATTATTTAAACTTTTCAAAAGTATTAAAATAAATCCCATACAAGTTGTTGATTACAAATATTAAGGGAATTACAATGTTTGAATTGTTGAATTTTAAATTTTATAAAACTTAAAATGTAAGAAATTTAATTTTAAATTTTTTATTGTAACTAATAAATATATATATATATACAAGTGTATATAAACATATATGTAAACATGATAACATATAATATATCATGTTAGGGTGGTATGGTATAGTGTGATATTAGATACCAAGGTCTTACATACTATGATATCTTACAATATTATCTTAAATAACATAATATTCATGATACTTATATTTAATTGTCAATTGTCAATATTTTATATTACAGTAAGATGTAAATGTTTATTGTTTATACTAATTAATGTTATTTATTTTTGTAATTTTTAAATATACTCTTATAAATTTAAATAATTTACCTATCATATTTATACTATGATTATTAATTTTTTTAAAAATTCATAATTAATTTTAAATTAAAAAAATAAACTATCAATCTATTCTATTATAATAAAATTTTAATTAAATGTCACATTATCATCTAATTTATTGTAATTAAAATTACTTAACAAAATATTTTAGTTAACTTTGGAGAGTTAACTAAAAATCACACACTAGGGGTGTGCTTAGAAATGAAGAAAAAATAAGAAAGAAAAGATATGATATTATTAATTTATGTCATGAAAGAAATAAAATATAAGATGTGTAAAATTGATAAGTTAAAAAATATTTGTCACCTAAATGTGTAAAGTAAAATGACACAATATTTTTAATATTATGAGATAATAATTTTTTTAGTGTGATGTAATAACTAATAACATGACATCATCTTATATATTTCCTTCTTATCACATAAAATTAACAAATATTGTCATCCAAATATTATCCAAAATAATATGATATTTAAAATAACATAATTAAGATGACATTATATCAAACTCTATGCCTACATATATATTTATTTCTATATATGTATTAAAAATAATATAAATAACATATTTTTAAAGTAAGTAAGAAGAAAACTTTAAAATTTTACTTATAATTACGTGAAAATTTAAATTTTTTCAAAAAACTTGATTAAATTATCATGTAATTTTTAAATTTTATTCTCTTATAATCTAAACAAAAAATTTTATAACAAAATAATTAAAATATATTTAAATATTACTTTTCTCTTTTAAATTATCTTATCCAAATACAATTTTCAAGAAAAAAAAACAGTTTTTGGGTCAAGAATAAATATTCGAATCTTAGAGTTTCAGCCTGAGATGAGGGTTAAAAATTATGTTGTAGCAGGCCCAACGCCCACACTGATTTCTACGTAGTTGAAGGAATTTACATCTCACCAGCGCTTTTATCTTGAATCCTAGTACGAGTATCTCACTGATTTGGGACTTCCCAGTTCAGGGAAGAGAAATAGAAGAGGGAAGAAGACAAAGAAATCATTCAGCGAAGGGAACCAAATTTGTCTTCAACATACAGCACAAATGCGCGCCTCCAAGGCTAAAAGCCTTACCGCTCTCACCAACCCCCTACGATCATCCCTAAAAACTAGTATTTCTGAGTTCAAATATTCTCCTCCAACCGCATCCTTTTCGGAAGACTGTACTTCGAGGCTCGACAGTGAGTATACGCTCTCAAGCCTCAACCTTAAGCCATCCTCTGAGTCAGGTACATAAGCCACTCAGTATACGTGTGCTCAGGGTTTCTGAGTAAATATGAACTGGCCTGCATTATGGCATTATGTTATAGAGTACTCTTTCTGGAGCTCAATGAGCGAAATATGTATATACTAGTTTCATTTGTTTTCACGAGTACGGTATTTTTTTCTATGTACTTTTGCGCAATTTAGGTATAGAATTCTCATTTTCCTGAATATTTTTGTGCAGAGGATCTGCCTAATCTGCTATACAAGCGAATCCAATCAATATTGCACAGTAAGTGTTTGTTAAATTTAATAATAGGTTATTAGTTTTCTATTTTGTCTAGGATAACGGAAAAAAAATTAAGGAAGCTGGAAGCAGTAATTTCTGTATTTGGCACTTGGACTCATAATTTCCCCTTATGCTGGGGAGAAAAACTGAAAATTTTCTTCTAGTAAGTGTTGGGTGTTTCTATTAAGAATTCTGATTGTCATTTTGTCACAGCTGGGTATAATCAATTTAAGTTCAACTTTGCACTTTTCCAATAATAACTTTTTTCTATACAGTATTAGGATTTGTTTAGAAAGACGTCCAACTTTAGCAGTAAATCACTTGGAAGACTTTCAATTTCCTTCACAACATCATCTCCATGAGTAAAGTATTTATATAGCAATGCAACAATAATGTGCATAGGCTTATACATTTTTTCACATATTCCCACCTTTAATTTGTTAACTTATTTTGTCTTTCTCCAAGAGCTTAATTATATTGGTGTATAGTTTCATTTTGCAGCTGGTCAATTGGTCAAGCGACCTGATCCCCAGGATGCTGGCAATGCAAATGATTTGGAAAAACCAGATATCTCATGGTTGTCAAACGTGTCTCATAGTATTATATCTCTGCAACGGAAAGGGATATCTCGTGAAAGGAAACGGAATTGTATGTTTGAGTTCAGACAATTAAACCGTTTTGGCAAGTTAGTTAAATTATGTGCAGATAAACTGGGAACAAAGGCTACGGTCACCTTATTTGGTAAATTGGGACGACAACTAGGTGTGGAAGATTACAATGCACTCATAGGAGTATGCATAGATAAGGCTAGGGAAACTGAAGATGAAGAAGTTGCAATAGAAGAAATGGCCAAGGCATTTCACCTCTTTAAATTAATGAGGCAAAAAGGTTTTCAGCTTGAAGAGAAAACATATAGCCCTCTTCTTTTGCATATAATTGACAAGGGCATGGTAGATGAATTTGAATTTTTTATTGATGTTATTAAAGACAAGAATCCTCGTTCTATTTCAAGATTGGGTTACTATGAAATGATGCTCTGGTTAAGAGTTAATAATAAAGAAAAGATTCAAGATCTTTGTAACTATATTGCATACAATGATGGTGCAGACACTTCAGACTTACGAGGTAGGTGAATCTGTTTTCTCATGCATAATTTTATTTTAACTTGTTTTACAGAAGCTGGTTCAAATATATAGCTCAGGTTTTTGATTGTAAAAGTTGCAAATAAGTCACTAATGATTTGAATTATATATGTAAATAAACAAGGATGACATTTTCCATGGCTTTTTCTGGTTCTTGATGTGACATTGTTGTGCATGGAGTGGCAGTACCAATTAATGTGGCCTTTGTGGAGAACTGCATCAGCATAATTGTTTTATGCTATTGTGTTGCAATTAATAGATTTATCTTAATGATCTGAATTCTATCAGAAAAATTTTGAGAAAACAATTTTTTGATTAAGTTATATTCATGTTACATTGCTACCTTCTAGATGATTAATAGTTTGTGCTGGCTTGTGTGTTTCAAAATCGGTGAATCTGGCAGCATGACATAAATATTAATACAATGCTACCTTCTGTTCATCTTAACATCCACTTATAACAGAAACTTTGTTTCATGTACATACTGACCGGATTCAACTCACGTTGCAGAAAATTATTTATTGGCTCTTTGTGAAAGTGATCGGAAGAAGGAGATTTTGCAGGTGTTGGAAATTGTAGACATAAAAAAGCTTTCATCTACAGAATCTAAAGCAAAGATATTTCAATCATTAGGAAGGCTACTATTGGAATCTGTTGCAGAGAAGTTCCTTTTGGATTTCAAGACTCGTGGTATATTTATCTATCTACTAAACACCTAGGAAGATAGTGTTAGAGCCTAGAGGTGGCATATAGTTCTGTTCTGAAAAGAAGAAAAATATCTTGTATATGATTCTTTTGTATCTCTCAAATCTTGTTACTCTTGTGTTTTATTTGTATTCACTGACATTAATTAGGCCTTGAAGGCCTTATCAATTTCCATGCAAGAAATAACAAGTTGGCTTTGAATGTCAGATTTTGATTATATTCTAAAGTTTTGTTGTAGTTGAAAAGCATCGAATTATATTCTTCTAATGCTCTAACAATACTATTTAGAATACTGTTGGATGGTGTGTGATTCTACAAAAATCAAGTATTCTAATCCTCAATAAATTAGTAATTTGTATCTATTTTAGCTATATTTCCTTTCATATTGCAGATGAAGAAGCAGATAATATCACAAACTTCATTGCTATTTATGTTGTTAGCATACCAAATTTGATGGTGAGTCTCATTAAATTCTTCTGGTAAAGTCCTTAAGGCCAAAATACTATGAGGGACTTCTGCACTCCTCCAGTTTGCTTCTTTGTAGATTTTTTTTGGTTTTTCACTAAGTTACTTCAGTTGTTGGCAGAATGAATGTTGTATGAAATCTTTTATTAGCATATGCTTATGGGACAATTTCTTGATCCTGGAATTATTATGTAGGTTATCATCTATGGTGTACTTAGATGAATTATTATGTACAGTACGGATGGATGGTCTAGCTGTATCTAGACATAAAACGGTCAATATTCATACCCGGTTGTGGTTGAAAGCCATATTAAATTATAGTCCAATAAATCAGTATTATTAAACCCCTTTGATATGCTCGAACAAAGGATTCCTTGGTAATTGATGGAACTCAAGTGATTTGAGTAACCCTCCTTTAAAAACTAGCTATTGAGAGGAAAGAACCGAGCCACTTAAGTACCCTATCAAGCATCTCATTCTACTCGATGTGGGACTTGGGTAGTCCGTACTACCCTAGGGACATCCTATACTATCCCCATCTTAATCATAGCATCATGCTTGAAGAGCCAATGTGTTGACAGCTATACTATGTGACACTTCGCTTGGCGTTGTTTCACTCTACTGCAATTAACCCCTCCACAGGTAGCCCTTTCCATGTCATCGGCGAACCAAGCTTTGATAGCAAATGATGGAATCCAAGTGACTTGGGGAACTCTCCCTTAAAAGCTAGCTATTGAAGGGGAAGAACCAAGTCACTTAAGTATCTTGTCGAACATTTCATTATACTCGATGTGAGATTTTGGTAGCTCATACTATTCTAAAGGCATTTCGTACTATCCTCATCCCCATCAGTAATCTTCTTCCTTTTCATTGTGTGTGTATGTTACAAAATGTATAATTGCATGTGAAAGTTTAACAACAGTTAACTGATGCGGACAGCTGTTTTTGTTCATATATGTTATTTGGCATACAAGTTGCCTGTTGTATTTGTCTGTTATGAAGAAAAGGATTCTATTTTTGCGTAACCTTATGTTTATTGTTGGTATTGTGGAAGGTGGAGGATGTCATCGCAAAATTCAATGAATTGCATCATATACTAAAAGTTTTGCCCTCATCCTCATCATATGAGAAGCTCATTATCCACAGCTGTAACTCTCTCAAGGTACAATGTTCATTTTCATAGGTAGCGCGCAGCTGTAAGTTTCCATACGAAGAAAATAAAGTTGGAAAGAAAAGAAAGAATAAGAGAAGTACCCACCTAAGAACCGACACAAAGCACTGAATCATTTCTTTAGTGCTCCCGTCATGTTCTTACCATGCTCTGAAGAACAGACTTCAAACAAACAATATAAGTGATCTATTAATTATTTATCAGTGTAAAATTTTATTTTTTTTTGAAAGAAGAAATTTAATTGGAGTGAATGAGTAGAAAATACAATGAGAGAGATAAAAATATCATAACTCAAAAAAAACAAAACTGACCCTTTCTCTAAAACCTAGTTGAGGTTTCCAGTCTCTCTGAATATCAAATATGGATGTCCCCTTATAAAAACCAAGAGTAGAACACCAAAGAGGCCATAATGTAATTAACTAAGAATTCCTGCTTTTGGTTTTAAATTTACTGTACTACTCTTATACAAGGGGTCTGTCATCTCCACAGTAGGATATGAAAAGAGACGCAATTCATCTTCTCTCTTCGCACATTTTTTGTTGAGAGTTAATGATGGACTTCAATACAAAGTACTGTAATGTCATTTTTTGAAGTTCGGTTATTTTAGATAGCAATGTTTTTGTTTTGTTATGCTAATTACTTTGTGAAGTGTACATTTTTGTTTTGCATATATACCCATGATTAAGATTGCATGTGACATCAATTCTTTTATTTTTCTATTCAATGCAGGTGAACGTAGCTCTTGATATTGTTGATGAAATGTGTGAAGGAGGCTTTACCTTATCAACTGAGGTGTTACACTTCATATTACAAATTTGTCAGGAAACCTGTGAATATAATTTGGTATGACACGTCTTTCATATGGCAGTTTCCATGTTTCTTTGATATTTTATAACTGATGACTATACAGCAAGAACGACAATAAACAGTCTTTTCCTACTAGGTGGGGTTGACTACAGCAACAACAACAAACAAATGAACAAACACTATTTTATAATTCATGACTATGCCTATCTTAAAATCCTGCCCTTAACATGTTGAAGAAAATAGTGTTTCAAATGTGTCAAGTGATTGTCCTACCTTTAAGCTTAATATTTTAGGTGAAAATCCAATTCTTTTTTATTTCTTATATGTATACAATAAGAATGATTTTGGGTATGTTTGACAGTTGTTCTGTTCTTTTGTTCTTTAGAACTATTTTATAAAATTAGTTATGAGAATTCATACTAATATTGTTTTCATGTATTTATGTACATGCTATTAATAAAAAAACTTATTTTCTGTCTTTCCTTTGTTTTAAAAATCTAGAGTTCAAAAAATCTTTTAATTATTCTGTATTTTTTATTCCCAAAACACATATTCTATTTTTTTGTTTTCTGTCGAAAACAATTATTCAAACACGTTTTCTTATTTTTAAAAACCACAAACAGTTTTAAAAACTGCAAACAAACAGGCTCTTTATATCTTCCAAACTCCTCATATGAAAACCCTTTGGGCTTAAAGGGAAGACAAAGTACCATATTGAGGAATCATTTAACGTAAAAGCTGAAGGTTGTAGGTAAACAACCAAGAATGTTTCTATCCCAAACAAGCTGAAATCTTGTGCAGTTATGATGGAAAAGAAAATATGGTTCCTTCTATAATGATTTATTAGTAAATTTTTATAAAATTAACCTTTCTTGGCTGTAATCTATCTAACATGGTAGGGATCCTTCGAATTGACTAACTCAACCTTCTGAATACTTTTGTCTAAGACTCCCTGGTCCTTGCCACTTAAACACCCTCCTTTAACTGCCAGGGAAGAAGTTCATGAATTTTCTTTGGGCTAGAAAAGCCTTGTTCTTATCAAAATCTCAGTGAGAAGTACATATTGGGAGTCATTTTCCTTTCCCATGTATGTATTTTCATGGTATTGCAAATATAAACACAAGTAAGACATAATAATTTAATGAGTTTTATTATTTTATATTTAAATGAATTCTCCCTTTTTATATTTGAAGCCATCTCTATAAATTTGCATATTTTACTGTTCTGATATATGGTCTTTGATTTCTTTCTTGCTGTATTCTTAAATCAAGGTCCATCGGATCTACTCTACTATACGTCGCTACAGTTTGGAGTCAAATGACGAAACATTCCGGTATTTAATAGTCTTGTTTATAAAGATAAAAGATGTAAGTTGTACTAGTTCCTTCAAGTGCTTGCATGCATCAGTCTTCTATCATTTCTAACTGCATCTTGCTTAAGATCTATAATGCTTATACTTTGGTGAATTATTTGCTGTGATGGTCAACCCTGCAGCAAACTCATTTTTTATATGGTGTCATAATGCAGATTGAAAGTGCATATAAGATGCTTGACAATTTGGAGGAAATGAATTTGAAGCCTACAGCAGGCATGTACAATGCTATAATGGCAGAATATTTTCGAGAGGTACATTATGGTGACATTGGTGATAGTTGTGATTATTATAGTTAAATACCAGTCATGAACAAGATGATGTGACCTCTTAAGATGAATTTAAATCAAAATTGGCACCTGCTTGAGAGAACACATTCTTTTTTCTAACCTTTTGCTGATTTTTTTGGCAGAAAAATATTCATGATGGGCTGAGAGTTTTTGAGCGCATGAGATCTGCCAATGTGAAACCTGATTTACAGACTTTGAGCTATCTGATTAGCAATTCTGAAAATGAAGAGGAAATAGACAAGGTAAGTTAGCACTTAGAGTCTAATAATAGTTTCATATGTACTTCTATCTAGATTGAGAATAAACTCTTATCTTACATTTTATTATTTTATGAATTTTGAAAATTCATGTTATTTCCAAATGGCAGAAAGATAATTACAAGGTTTAAAGAATTTTAGCCCTCTTACTTTAGAGTTCTCTTCATCTTACTTTATTGCTATGTAGTTTTACACTTGCTGACCCAGTTAAGGCAACTATATCAATACGAATAATGTGTCAACTGCCACATGCTCTATAGTTTTATTTATTTGTATGTTTTGTTCAATAGCAGCTTGTTCATGTTTTCCTAGACAGTTTGACAGCTTAGAACAGGTTTCACTAACTTTCCCGCAATGACCCTGCTAAATTGCATGTGCATAGGCCAAGTTCATATGGATCTGAGTAATTATTTATTTTACAATTCCTCTGAGCAGTACTTTCTTGAATTTTGTTTTATTAAAAATGAACATGTCCTTGGATTTCCATTGGATTAGGGATTCAATTTGGCTTTCAATAGTCAATTATTGATCCTATACAAAAAAAATGAAATGATGTAATAAAGAACCATTTTGTTCATTATGTTATGTGAACAATTTAATTATGTTTTTTTGAATTCAAATTTAAATTTGATTTTGTTTAGGATTAAGATTAGTAAGATATTCTAGGATGGGATATAATCCCTTATTTTAGGAATCAGTTTTCTAGTAGGATAGGGATAGCTCTTTCTTTATGTGTATATATACCCATGTAAACTCAAAGGAAATACATATATGGAAATTCAAGTTTAACATGTTACATATATTCTGGTAGCTGCATATAGTCTTGATAAATTGAAGCATGTAGCTAAAATTATCTCTATGAAGAAGTGCTCAAAAATCAAGCTTTTTTTGTTTTAACATCTGTGAGATGCTAATGAGGTTATATGCTTATAGTATTTTGAAGAACTGAAGCGGTCTGGATTCCAAGCTACAAAGCAAATTGTCACGACTCTTATAAATGCATATGCAACAAAGGGACAGTTGGAGAAGGCAAAACAGGTATATCTGTAAGCAGTGAGTGCGGCTTCTGAAACTAGATTCTCTGGGTCGAGGGACAGCCATATAGATGCATTTTGCTAGCCCAATCTCTATCTTGTTGAACTTGTATGCTTATGAATAATTGCATATAGATCTGTTATGTTTAATTGTTTAGTCAGTCTTTTTAATCAAGGTTTAGATGTTTTTCTCTGTGACATTCTCTCCAAGATGACTGGTCATTTGATATGAGAGGATCACATCTAATTTTAACATATAAAATCTGTACTTTATGCCTTTGATTTTTAATGATGCTCTTCGTATGAATGTCAGATTGTCAGGAAAGCTGTTTTACGTGTTCTCTTGTCATATGTTTCTGAACTACACATAATTTGACCATGCCATTTAGTATTTGCTTAAATCACTAGCGGTGTTAATGGTGTTAGCGTTAATCCTTTGTGTCACAGGTAATCTCAGATCCACTCATACCAGTGAGAATCTTGAACGAAATCAAGAGTGTGCTTGTCCTAGCTCTTGCATCACATGGGCAATTGTCTGAGGCTCTTCTTATTTATGAGGAAATAAAGCAAGCTGGACAAAGTTTGGAGCCAAAAGCTCTTATGAGTCTGATTGTAAGGTTTTGGATGAATATGTTTTTTGTGTAAATTTTTACTTATAAGCATTTACCATCAACTCATTGGACATTCGTAGGAGCACATTCAATCTGATGGAGAGTTAGAAAGGTTGCTTCTGCTACTTGAGGAATTCCATGATCCAAACTACTGGATTGATGGTTGCTGCAGAATTATCTTGTATTGTGTTCGGAACAAGCATATAAGGTTTTGTTTTTTGTTCCCTTTGGCCTTGTTGATTAGAGTTTGTACTAAACATAATCTGCAATTTACTTATGTTCATTGTATCTTTCATCAGTTCTGCTGTTGACTTGTGTAAGCAACTCAAGGACAAGTTCCCAAATGATGAACGAGTTATGGAAGTTCTCTTTAAGAAGGTTGGTTCCGGCCTTCTCCCATTTAATTTGTATAAATTTACAGTCAATATAACAAGCACGGTTTATTAATTTAGTTTGTGTAAGTCTGAAAACCTGAGACTTCTGTTTCGTATGGATCATGAAATATTGTCAAATGGGTTTAGGCAAATTTATGGGCCTTTCCTCCTTCATTATGGGATTTGCTTTCACTGCCCATGTGACTTACTGGCATCGATTTTGTTTATATTTATAGGTATTTTCTCTAATTAAAGAATCAGAGTCAACACATCTGCGCACTGTCCTGGAGTTGCTGCGGGAATTAAAGGATAAGCTTGGCCTTCTGCCTTCAAGAAAAATGTCTTGATCACCTTCCAAGTGCTTATGCCAACGCGACAAATTTGCATAATGTAGAATGAGGCTGCTGGAATCCTTAAGAAAAGAGACAAGGGAAAAGCTCTTCACCAAGTTTGCTGATTGGATGACTGATGGAGTCCACTTGACCAATAAATGGCGACAATGCGGCATTCTTGAAAGAACCGAAGGCCTTTGTTTCTACAAATCTCTCTGCAACTATGTGAACACCAATACAACATGATTCTTATTTTGGGTACAAAGCTAAGAGATAGATATCCTTTAGCACAGATACACCTTAGCATAGTCAAATCCCATAATAAAATGCCAATTTGTCTTTGTCTTGATTTTGAAAATTAAACTGAACTCTCAGGATTCAGTAAGGCTACAACCTATGAACCTGAAAAAGATGCTATTTTCATACTACATGACACAAATCATTTATTTTTATTTTTTATTACATGAGAATTCATCAACATAAACGAAACAAAATTAATTTCTGTCTAATCTCATCATCCTATTACCAAAAATAAACTAAGATACTGCTGAAATTGGAGTACCAAATCCAATGCTCTATCATTGCTAGAGAAGGAAAATAAAGGCAGGAATTGGAGAATGCTTCATTTTCCTCCTGCTCATTTGAACAGTTAGTTCTCTTTTTTTTAAAAAAAAAAAAACTACTGTAATAGTTGCTTTTTAATTGATTAGGTCAATGTTCAACTGGAACATATATTAAAGCTATTTATCAGCTCAACCTGAAGATTTACTAAATAGTTAAGGAGCTGTAGGTAAGCTTATTTTAACTATTTAGGTTCAAACTTTGAACCCAGCATTAAAAAAAAAATTTCTCTAAATGAATAGATTTTGCTGAAAAGCAATTAGTCTTGTTTTATGAGCAAACTGATTCCAGGATACCTTTACCATAATTATTATTGGCAACAGGCATCACCAGAGAAAAAGAAAAAATGTAATATAGGGGCCACCCAAGCTTACATTGTTGAAAGATCTAGATTGGTTTTTCTAGGGTGATTTTAAACTGCCAAATTGTTTGAGAATTCCTTCCTTTAGATCTCAAGTTTCTTTCTCATTCCATGATACCTACAGGTACAAAATTTTCTGCTACACCCATAATTGACCTTAATTTCTGCCTATCCTAACTTGTACAAAACTTCACATGGATTTCTGATATAAACAAAAGAATTGTAACCTATGTAAATGGAATCCTTATAGTTCAATTATACAGCAAAATTGACACAGCTTCTATAGTTGATTACGTAATTGAGTCAATAAATCCTGCATTGTCTCAATCTTTTTACTGACTTGCTTGACGACAAGAAGGTGTTGAAAGGGAGTATCTGAAGTACCAATATCAGTGATCAAAGCATTAAGTTTGGCTTGTGAATCTAAAACTGCTTCTTCCAGCAAGGTTAATGTCGGTTCCATTAGTTTGCGTGGGCTTTCATGTATAAGGTTCTGTGATGGAGAAAGTCCTATACTACCAACGCTACCATCTTGGCTGAGCTTTTCAGAAGAGAAAATTTTGTCAATACCTTCACTTCCTGCAAGTCATCATACCATTATTAGGAAAGAGTCAATGTTTTTTTAAGCTTTTTTCCGAAAGAAAAAATATTAAAACAAAGCCACTGATCTCTACATAGTGCCTTATTTAAGGAAAATAGATTTGGGACAATACATTTTGGAAGCATATGATAGTATATGGTACACACATGTGCATGTTCATGTTAACCATTAGTAGCATACGATGCTGTTCTATCTAAAATTAAGTTAGTGTAAAATTTCAACATATTCACATATAAAAAATTTGTTCCAGTTGACATGATCATTATATCCATACACAACACTTTTAGTATTGCTCCATCAGCTCTCCTAAATTGTAACATATTCACATAACCACTAGCTGATGTATTTCATCAATTTACCAATCACTTGGATTTTAGACGCCTTGTTTCCATTATCAGTTTTCTTTCTTTTTTTTTTAATATATAAAAGGCAATACAATGCACGAGACTCCCACCAAGTAAGATCTAAAGAGAGTTAGATGTACGCAGCCTTACACCTAGAGACTATTTCCTCAATTTGAACCCTTGACCTCCAAGTCCAGTAATTTTATTGCTGCTCTAAGGCTCATCCTCACTTTTTTTTAATATATATTGCTAGTAAAATGCTCGTGAGTGCTATTCTAATGAAAATAATATTAGAACGGAAAAGAATAAGAGTTTATTTCTGATGATATAAATGATTGGATGCATAAAAAAACTTGACAGAATACCAAGGTTGCTTAGTTGATCAATCACAGACTGGCCAACAGAAGCTTCTAGCTTAAGCAGTCGTAGGACTCCAGCTGCTATCCGGCCCATTGAATCAATTTCAGATTTGCACAAAAGCGTGAGGTGCTGAAGCTCATCCTTGGTTACAACCGCCTCAATCTGCACAATAAAACCCACATTACAAAGAACCTTCCCTTACAGAGAGACACTGACCACATTTTTAAGTATGCAATTCTCAATACCGGTTGTTTAACAGAGAATTTTAGGTTTTCCACCACCCAGTTAGCCATTTCATCATCAACATCATTTTCACATAATACCATGCGAACTTCCAGACCAATTCCCCCAACTGTGTCAATAAATTCTTTAACCCCATTTGCAATTAATTCCATTGATGGATTGCCTTTTTGCATATGAGGCTTCAAGATCTGCAACCCTTCAACTCCAACCTGCAAGCTCAGTCTCAAACTCTCAATATATATGGGTATGACAGTATGTGTATATAATAACAGGCAAAACATATAAACAAGATAAAACCAGTCAATAGGCATCTCACAGTTTGAAGTCTTAACGTCCTTAAGCAAAAAGCTATTATTTGTTAATTCCAGGATAAGTATACACATACTGTGTTTAGTTCATCATGTGTAGAGTTCTATACATATTTATTATTTCACTTGCTTATTTGTTTATTTTGAAAAAAAGAAGGAATTATATTAAGAAAAAAATTATAAAAAGTAAGGAAGAGATTTAAATATACAGCCAACCACACATCAGTGACCAAATGTTATTGAAGGCTAAGCTACCAAATTCTCTATGTAGACCACATCATAATTTAAAATTGAAAAGGTGTTTAAGATGCATGAGAAATTATCGTGGTACTCTTCTGGACCCTTCCTTGAAGAACAAATTAAACATGATTTATTAACCAAGAGATGCAAATGAATTTTGAAACAACCTATTTCTCTAAACTAGAACGAAAATAGAATATATGATTGGTAATTAGTTCTTTCATGTGGGGCAATTTCTTGCAAAAAATAATTCAAGTAGATGTGGATACATTTCTTACAAAACATGATTTCAAATCATCATAGATTTCTTAATAAGAAAAAAGAATATTAAAAAAGAAGTGGAAAAAGTTAATCCAGAAGAAAATTGCCAAAAAATTCCAAAAATAAACAAGAGAATATGTTAAGAAATAGTGAGGTATGTTTCATCTAAAAAAACTACTGATCTGTTTTTATCTTATTTTATTTAAATGATCAAGTTCATAGGATGTCAATCAGTTGAGTATGTTTTCATATATACGCACAATGAATTATATCATTAATGACAGAATGGAGGCATTGGGTGTTATTTCATGTATTGTAATTCCTCCAGGATATAACAACACCTAACAGAAAGCCATGCTAGTTTGTTTTAATTAAATTTTAATATTCTTTCTCCTCATTTTTAGTGTTTAACCAAAATTATAGCCCCCCAAAGTTCTAACCTAATTTCATTTTTGAAAGCGGCAAGAAAAATCCTTTATTCTCCAGTAGTAAGGTGCAGGGGGAAAATTCCTGCATTAGATCTTGAAAAGTAGTAAGAACTAAGAAGCATCTTTTTACCGTAACCACTTCCACAGGATACTGTTGTATTCTACACAATTCTGCTTTGGCAGATGGAACATTCTTTGGGCTACTTTTTGCATTTACTCGTAGACCACAGAAAGTTGCATGCCAACACCTCTCTTCTCTGTCTACATCTTCATGGTTGGAGAAACACCACCTATCAGCCATGTCTTGAGCACCTTCAAGAGCAAATAACCAGTCTTTCAATTCTATAACTACATCCACATCATCTGGCTGCTTCAAGTGTGGAAAACCAGTTTCTTTCCATTCTCTCATGCCTTCATCTGGCAAAAAAAAGGGAGCAATGAAAACTATACTTAAAAGTAACAAATAAATATAACAAAATTCAACAGAGAAAATTTTTTAGTATGGACAAGACACAAAGAACAACAGAAAGCCAAATTATGCTGATTGTTACAAACCATCTTTAGAAGTATCAACAATGAGAGGTGTGGTCTTAAAAAGTTTTGACAGTGGTCCTGTCTGTAAGTTCTCTAGCCCTTTACAAAGTCCCTCCCCAGGACCACCATCAGGTCCAAGTATTCCAAATCGATGCAGGAGAGATTCAGTAAAGTTCATTCCTCCACCAAGACGAACGCCAGAAACAGAAGCTGAGACTTTCAAACTATGAGATTCCATGTCTTGTTCATATAATGGTATAACATGCACCATGCTTATGTCCAGAAAAGGAACTGAATGTGCGTTTCTATTTGATATATGGCTCTTTTTATTATGCACCCAGAAGACAGCTCTTAGTTGAAGGTTTCTATCATTATCCATTGAGGGAACATTTTCAGCAGACTGCCCTTCAGCATCCACACAATCTATCTCCACACTCTCCCAGTATAGAGTGGATGAAACAACAATAGCACCACCAAGGGTTCTATGAGTTGCACTTATGGACAGATCATCTCCAACAAATTGTACTAATGGCATTCCCTCAACATTCATTGAAGACGGCTCCAGAAATCGGAGTTGGAGGTCTTTCACTGCTAGGCTTACAGCAGTGTCGCTAGGAACCTTGTCTATCAGCTTTCCAGTGAAAGGTTTATCCTTAGCATTCTCCAACCTTTTACTTTTTCCAGCTATTGCTATTTTCTCACTAACACTCCCAAAATAAGCATAGAGATCCAGGACAAAAAATAATTGCTCAACAGAAGTGTGTGATATAAATTGATTACACGCAACTCCAATCCTGACAATACCCCCAGGAGGAGGAACTTTTAACAATGGGCTACCATCAGCAGTTGCCATAGCTACTTCGATGCATACATCTTTCAGATCTACACATCTCCACAATCCTGCAGTCCCTTCAAGAGAATTCTGATTACCCACTGTATCAGTACATGCTTCCAGAGACAAAGTAAGATGTGATGCTCTAGCAGTCCACTTTTTCTGGCTAGCGTCAATTGGTTGACCTTCCCAGAGACAAAAGCAAGCAGGATCCTTCTCCAGGTTTAGCATTCTTAGTTTCAAAGAGGGAGAAACTGAAAAAGAAAGACTTCCAATATGAAGCCTTGCTCCAGTGAAGGTGCTCTGTACTGTATTGTCCATGTTGCTTTTAAGAATATCAAATTTGGCCTTATCAAAAGGAACTGTAACATCCAGTGCTTTGAGAGAGAAAATGAAAGAATTTACTGAGAAATCTGGTAAAATGTCACCAGGATTGACAACAATACCATCAGCTAAGAAGGAAGATATCCTCAAGCAGGAATCTTCCTGCAGATGAATCTGAAAATTTTACAAAGATCATTAAATAGAAAATTGACAACAATATATTATTTTAAAGAGAGAGAGACACACTAGCAGTAGCAGGCGTATGGAAAAATAATGCACTTACCATAAGAGGCTGACAGTCAACAACTGTTTGAGATGCAAAGGAAGGTGGAAGTGGAGAAGGCTTGATCTGAAGGGAGTGGAGGGATATTAAAGGAGTTCCCTCAATCAATTGCCACTGCTGTTCCCCTAGAGGATATATTGGAGGGCAGAAGCTTCTAGCTGCCAAAAGAAAGGATTAGAAAAGCTTATTTTTACAAACACAAAAATAAAGGCTTTTCTAAACTGATATTTTCAAGAATATGCACTATATGCTAATAACTTAATACCAAATTCTGGCACGTGCAGACCATCTCTTTTGACAGTTTGCATTGATGGTTGCACCAAGGTACATGGAGGGCTTGAAAAGGGGTCCCTGCATTTGAAGAACCAGAAATTAGTAGTAAGTTCAATTATAGTAGGATAATTACTAAGCTCAGCACAGAAAAATGACTATATTGAGTCAAGCCATCAACTATTTAAGGGCTAGTGAGGTATATTGATACTACTAAAAAAATAGTTGAAGGCCTTATTGTTTTCCTTCTCCCCTTTTCAATAGCATTAAATACTAAGAAGTAAGAACTCGACCCAGGATCTCTAACCACATAAGATACTGTGGCTGTGTAGGCCATCACCCATTGCCAACATTTATATATATATATATATATATATATATATATAAAACATCACCAACATTTTCAAATTAGTTCATTCCCATTTTCCTTTTTACACAAGTCCTACAAGTCAGGTAGACATTGGCACAAACACCGAAACCCCCACAGCCCCTTTTAATAATTGCAATTTAGCTAAGAGCACAAAAACACCTACCTCAGAAATAGTCCACCAATTGTAATCCTGGTCAAGTTATTGTCATTATCTCCTTCAGAAACACTGGCCTGCAAGAATAGCCTATCAAACATTATATCTCTTCCAAAAATAAAAGCATGATAACATGGCACAGCAGAGGGACTACCAACATGGCAACATGACATTAAAGAAGAGATCACAATACATAACCTTTTTTTTTCAAAAAAAAGGGGCAAGACATCTATATTTGTCAATGACATCTGAAACTTCAAATTGGCAAATTCAAATATACACACACCCATAGCATGAGTCATCCCAAGGCAAGGGAGGAAGAAGGAATTTTCCATCTCATGGCTTTTTCTATTAAGACTTGATTCAGGAAACAAACTTACAATTTCAAATTTACTTAGATTAGACTGCAATAATGTATTATGACTACAATTTTTTATTTCTTTTTTAATTTCAAAATCATTCATATCAAGTTATAGCAACAAGTATTACATAAGCCCAAAGGTAGTAGAGAGTTTTATCACCCAAACACTATCTACAAGACATACTGAGTTCATATGTAATTGTCAATAGTTAGTTCCACCTAATAGATAAGACTTAGGTAGAGCCATCAAATGAAGTGCAGCATAGGCAAGTACCCAATAGAGGGAGAATAAATGATGTCAATGAAAAAGCATAGTATCATGGAAAATTACCCGATTAAAAAAGAGAGACTGCATTAAAAGCTCAAGCTGAAATTCTGCAAGTTCATACCACTAGTTAAATCATTTTGCTTGTTATAATCTAGGATATTCGATAATCATTAAAAGGCATTTAATCAATAATAAAATTATTCAGAGCTAAAGACAAACCAGTATCTTTAATGCAGAGAAATATATGGTCCACAACAATGGAAATAAGAGAACGCTCAGCTGCTTCTGTGGTTTGCTGTCATGATTCATTACAGACAGACTCAGAAAGCAAGTCAAAGCCAAAAGTTTTCTCCATAAAAACTACTAAGAAATTGTTTTCTGAAAAGAGAGGAATATTTAGGATATTTAGAACCTGCTGGGCATTAGAATCAACATCTCCCCTGTTTAGACAGACATATAATCCCGTCATAAAGCGGAGAAGAGCACGTAGTCCTGCACATTTATGTTTTTTCAACCACATGTCATGTCTATGCAATTTATACAATATAAAATACGGATATTAGAGATCTAACAGACGTGCTTTTAACTTACCAGGTTCACTTAATGCAGGGCAAACAGCTTCAGTAATGTGTAATTGAACCTCAAGCCCAAGTGGGCTGTTTAATTCAGTTCTCTGAATTGTGATCTGGTAAATATAAAATACAGAAATATCAGAAAATTCTATAATGAAACATATTTATAAAATCACTGAGGAATTATATTTATTTACATATGCTTCTCCCGATATTCCTTCTAGAAAGCGCTCTCCTCCAAAGAAAACTCGCTTTGCACCATCATCATCTCTCAGGTTTGCTCCCTCTAGAGAGCAGCCTAAAGTAGCATCCGTGAACATGTCAGGATGTGGCAATAGATCAATAGACAAAGATTCCCATTCAAGTTTCTGGAGATAAAAATGATAGAATTATTAGATCAAAATAGAAATTAAGAACAAAGCACCTACAACTACAAGAAGTATATAGCAGAACTATATTCTAATGAACGGATGCACGCTATTCTTATGAAAGCTTAGAAACATGAAGAAAGGAAAGATATAATAATACTGTAGTGTACACACACATAGATAAACTAGTGAAAGGTGGTATAGTACTTTGAACACGTATATATACTTGCTACTGGAGAATTCCCGTGCTTCCTTAAGATTTACAGCCTGATAAGGGAAAATAATTTGTTAAAACACCACACTAAAAAGAGTCAAGGAAAAAAAATATTAAGTAATGAGTCATGAAGTATAACTACCTGCCAGTTTTCGTTTGTGGTGTACAGCAAAAGGTTGCGTATGGTGATAGATGCCATAGGAGGTGCCCTACAAACAGAGACATAGAAGGAGCCAAATAAGAAGGGATTCATCAGGTTTATGCTTATAGCTATCCCAGAGAACCACCCCCTAAATTGATTTCACTACAAGATGTAGTTTAGATACTGCATCAAGTTCAGCAGAGAACAGTAGATCGATAGAATTCCAACTTATTGAGATCAACAACATTTACCAATGAAGACAAAGCATAAATAAATGAAGGATCTACCAAATATATATATTACTGGTATAAGAACATACCATGTTGCTCCCCCTTGGCGACGAGCACCACCTCGTGTTTCAAGTAACAGATTAACTGTATGAATCTGTATAGTCATTCCATCTGCAATCTGATGGCTGCCCACAGTCAGTAGGAATGAATAACGTTCAAATTAAATGTTAAGTTTGAGGACAAGTGATTGGAATTTACTAGGAACTATCAAACCTACAGAAATGATTGTGGCAGGCTGAAAGGCTTGCAGTGAACCTTTTTACTAAAATCCATTGCCTAAGAGATAATAATCTTTCCCTATAGTCAACAAATTATCTCCACCTACATCTTTATTTATGTAATAAAAATTCTCCCCACATCAGCTGGAAAGAACTGCAAAATGCAACGAAATGTAGACAAAGAGAATAAAAAAGACATGTCAATTTATGTGAATAGTTCAAATCAGCCAACTGTGTTACGAAGAAGAATTCTCTGCCTTTTTTTTTTTTCAAGTCCTTTTTCCATTTTCCAAATTCACTACAAGCAAGCCATGGTTTGTGTTACTTTATTACATACGTGAATACACCAATTTAGGCTTACAAAAGGTTGAGTCAAACCTTGTCAGCAAAACCATAACCGCTACCCTTTGTGACGGCAGTAGATTGTGCAGTACTGCATATAACGGTATCAAGAACAAGAAAGAACCCGTTAACTAACAGCAAAAGCATTGCTCTATTAATTTTTCTTTTTTTAATGGGTAATCATTGATTCATTGGCCAGAGACTAGTTTCCTTACCTCTTTGAACTTGCTGATGCACAAAAATCAGAATTCTCCTCAAGAACCAAATCAAGTCTATCAATTTGCACAATGATTGGCTCTATTTGTACATTGCTTACCGAAGGAAGCTAGAAAGTCATGCATATTGGACAGGTATCAGAAACAAGAAATTTCTCGGAGAGAACAGAAGGCCAGACAAAATAATATTAAGTAAAAAAGAAAAATAACTACATAAGACACCTCATGGAATATGGTAAAGACCCAGGTATTGTAATACAGTAATTAAAGGTCAGAATTAGAACATC
Source organism: Senna siamea (assembly GCA_031216115.1). Taxonomy (NCBI): domain Eukaryota; kingdom Viridiplantae; phylum Streptophyta; class Magnoliopsida; order Fabales; family Fabaceae; genus Senna; species Senna siamea. The sequence goes on from CM062356.1 coordinate 22,595,148, forward strand.
CGTTCAAGTCATTAAGCGCGAAAAGCCTATAATTTTCCACCCATAAATCACTTCTGATTCTTCCGAACAGACAGAAGATATCAGCAACCCACAAAAGAAAACATCAATATACCAAATCACTTACCATTATCTCCAATTTCCCGACTTTAGCTGTAGCTACATTCAATGCCGGTGGCAATCCAACACTTGAATGCAATGCATCCCCGTTTATATCTGACGAAATTCAAACATCACCAATATCAATTTAGCCCTATTCAAAACTAGCCATCAAAAGATAACAACCTCAAGCATGCCGATACGAAATTCACCTAAATTGGAAAGCTGCACTGTCCGACCCTGCAACTTGAACTGATCCCTGGAGAAGGATTTTAGCCAGTACTTGAGGGTGTACTCCAAAGCTCTTGCCAGTATTGACTCCATAGCTCTCCTTCCTTTGCTCTGCTGAATCTCGAAATTTTCTATCCCGATTCCTCCGAAAAGCTGTCCGATAACCGAAAACAATCACCAACAATAATAGCAGATAGTCGGTGCAAGCATTTGAGCTTCTACTCCGCAACTTCTCAAGGCTTTATGATCGAAAATTGCGGCTCTCCCACCGCTCAGAGCCTAAGAGGAAAATGCGATCTTGGAACAGTGGAGAGGAGGAGGCGGCTGTGCACTCGGCACGTGCCAGAAAAGACGTTTGGTTTTGTGTTTGAGGCCATACTTAATACTTTACAGTTTATAGCTTTGGATCTGGGCGCCTAAGCATGTGTCAGTCTGTCAGGAATCAGAATACGACAGGAAGGAACGGGTATGTCTTTGCACTACCGTCCTGTCCCGAAAAGGATTTCTCTCTGTATATAATCAATACACAATTGAACCCTATAAAAACGGCTAAAATCTATGTAATTTGTTGTAAAACAAAAATTTTTAAAATAAAACAGATATATAAAATTTTATTTTTCTTTTTATTTCTGTATAATAATCTATTATTTATAAGATTATTTTTTAAATATATTAATGTGTAAAAAAAATTATATTATACTATTAAGGATATTTTTATGATTAAAAATTATAACCATAAATTTAAAAATTAACGTAGATTTGGAGGTATTACAAAATGATATAACTCCAAATTTGACAATAAGTGTCCGCGTGAACAAATTTATTTATAATATATTTATTAAACTTTTAGTTTCTATATTTTAAAATTTTGTATAAATTGCAAATAAAAATAACAGTTTTAAAATTAACTTTTTTGAAAGGAAAAGAAAAAAAAAGAAGAAGAAGCACTTCATATGGGACTAGCGGTTAAAAACAATCTATTACAAATATTCAACCTTCTTTCACATTTTGCTTGTATCTGTGTATGGTGCTCAAGGTGAAAGTATCTTAATAGTCTGTTTGGGGTGCTTCTTTTTCAAAAAGGAAACATTTATCTTGAAAATTATAGGTTTTTGGCCAAGATTTTTAAAAAACAAAAAAATTAATTTTGAGTATAAATTAAAAATTGAAAATTTAAGTCTAATTTCACCTACCCTTCAATGCAACCATAAAATAAAAGAATTAATAGAAAGAGTTTGAATCTGTTTTGAAACTTATACATAATGAAATGTAAAAAAAATTTCCACTACTAAATTATTTCAAAATTTATATCCATAATAAAAAAATTATAACTTACATGAAATTTTTAAAAAAAAAAATTAATGACAAATAATTTAGTTTCTTGCATTATTATTATATTATTACATGAAAATCTTAAGATGCACCAATAAAAACATAATAAATTAACATTTGAGTTTTTATTAAAATATATATATTTAATGATTGATAGAACAATATTATTTTTAGTAAAGAACACTTGCATAAAACTGAAAAAAATATAAGATTCAATCAATTTACTTAGTGACTCCTCAAAAATATCTTCCTCATTATTTTGTTCATTGATTTGTCAATGATTTTGTTCATTGTGAGAGATGTACTGGAACTGGTTTGCTAGCAGTGTTTCTACTTTCTAGTCAGCTTCCATATGATTGGGTGTTAGATCTGGCAGCTATAACCTAACATTATTTGGAGGCTAAGGACAAACTGACATAATTTTCTTTTTTTTCTGTAGAAGATGCAAAATATTAAACCAGAAACGAGTTCAACAGTTGCAGGTACAGACCAGAAGCAACACTAAGGAAAGGAAACATACAACACAAAAGAAAAAACAGCGCAGAAGCATAAACCTACGGAAAAATGCATCACCCAACACCTGCTTTAAGCGGGAAAGAAATCCCAACAAGATCAAACCCAAAATAAACAGCCAAAAAGGACGGAACAGCATCAAAAACTACTAAATCAGATTTGTGTTGGATGCTGAATTTGGCCAGGCAATCTGCACTCATATGGCAGCTAGAACCTAACATTATTTGTCTTTCCACAAGAATTATTTGCTTTGAGAAAGAAAAATTCAGCCGCTTTGCTTTTGGCTTGTTTAAAAACATTAAGAGGATCAAAGGGAGTTTGGTCAAACACTTTTCTATTATTGGAGGTCCAAATAAACCAGAGGACGTATATGAATAGCGTACCGTGAGGAATCTTCAGAACTGACAGAATTTTCAAGCAATCATCATGGAACCTAAACACATAACATAGTAAATTATTATATGAGGCATATAAGGCTGTGCACCAAAATAATAAGTTTTGACAAGCCAATATCTAAGTTTCCAGAATTTGGTCTTTTTACAAAGTTAACAATGTCGTTGTCTCTTTCTTCATCATTCAACTTTTTCGTCCTTGATCTTAGTGGAAGTTGAATATGTTTTTTACTCTTGTTTTTATAGTTATGTTCTCTTTAAGGATTTTCTCTACTTTCTTCCCTCAAAGTAAAATCAACTATCTTTGACAAAAAAAAATCTTGAGTTTTAAGAAAATATTTTATGTATTTCAGTTTTAACATTTTTTTAAATTATTATTAAATAAATTAATAATACTCGAAAGCATTTAATGAATAAATTTAACTTTTGATGGACCCTTTGCTGCTCATTGGGCCATGTTAGAGTTCTTCTATTGAGAGAAACCAGCCTCAATTATTGTGGGCCTTGTGAGCCCATTGGTGAATAAAGTGGCTCCTATTGTTCATGATTTAATTATAGGTCAAACAAAATTTGACACTCATGTTAAAGAAGAAGGAATATAATTTCAACACCTCGAGAATATTTACATATGATTTGAATAGCTTCTTAGATAGCATATCACGTATATTGGTTGTAAATTCTTAGGTCTAATCTATTATTTTATTTCAATTACCTTTTACAATTGAAACAAAAAAAAATCTACACATAACTGTCAATTTTAATTGCATGTAAATTTTTTTTTTAATAAATTTATAATACATGACGAGTCTATATATGATTTATATGAATTCAACTCCATAAAAAATTATCACTTTTTCAAAATTAGCAATTATACAAACCTATATGCTTTGCTATTATAGGTGTATAATACAAATTATCCAGTTCAATTAAGAGTAGTGAGATTGCTTAAAACGTGCTGGATTATCATTTTTAGAGTTGCATTTATTTGCAAGCAAAGGTTAAATTTCCAAGAGGTGGAGCTTGATCACTTCATGATTAGCAATGATAGGAAGAAATGAAATTGGAAATAACAAAATAAAGGTAGCCTTTTTATAAGGAAATTTAATGAGTAAGAAAACTAAGTATAAATTTAATTTAATTATTTAAACACATTCAACTCAATTTAAATTTAAAAATTGAAATTAATTAATATAATCTAAGATAAATACATTTTCTTAACAAACAATTTGTTTTAAAAACTCTTTTTTTTTAAAAAAAAAAAAAGGGTGTAAAAAGAGGCATTCTCAAAATTATGAGATAGGATGTAAGAACTTTTATCTAATGAAAATTATTTAACTATTCTCTAAAAGTATTGGGAGAACTTTTTAGAAATTTAAAAATTAAACTAAAAAAATTTTATCTTTAAATAATTAAATTAAAAAAATATTTTAGAGAATAAATTAATTTACTCAATTATTTATTCCCTTTTTTGACTCACTACATCTTATTTGGGTGAGGAGAGGAAATTGAGTTGAAGAAAAATAGTGAGATAGACCTTTGAGGTTTCTTGTTTCTTTGGGTTGGCGTTAGCAGACTTGTGAAACAAACCATTCCATATGCTTGGCGTACAAGGCGTAGATACTCTTTTCGGTATTTGACCCTATAAAAAGTCATATTTCGCTTTACTTACTATTTCAATGTCCCTATTTTCTGTTGTATTACCTCAAGCTCACAACAAATTCAACGGTTCAACGTTTTTCCAAAATTAAAAAAAAATGCCAAAAGTTTTATAAATTTAATATATATATATATAGTAAATTATAATTTTTTTTTATTCGATAACTTAATACATTTTTGGATTATAGTGCTTTTTTATATGATATCCGAACTTTTTGACATTATGAGTCTCTATTTTGTTTACATTTTACGTCATTGATTTTTGTGTGAAAAAAGTAGTAAGTGGATATTGTGTTTTGAGAAAAATTATAATACTTTTGTGTAGATTTAAACTTATTTCTTGTGCACATGCACGTGCTCATGATCATGAAATTTGAAGCTGGCGTGAGAAAGAAATGAGCTAGAGAATATGGGTGGTTTTTGGTGTTAGTATCTCTATATTTGGCATGGATGAAAGTGAAGTCACATGATGCTAAGAAAACTGAAACCATGAGAAAGGAAAAGGGAATATTTTGTTTAGAGCATTTTGCATCATAAACACAATGCAGATCAAACTCTTTGATATTAATATCTAAGGATGACTTGTTAAATAATTTTTTAATTTTTTACAAATATTTTTTTATTCATTATATTGTGAGTGATTAATTTTTTTTACTAGACTAATTCTAATTGGTATGACTTATTAAATATTTAAAGATATGTATTCAAGTAATTAATTAAAAAAATAAGTATTCTATTATCTTAAATAAAATCTTGTATTTAAATTTTGTGTATGAAAACACTTTTATTAAAAAAAATTCTATCTGTTATATCAAATTTATTTAAAATTTTTTTTTTAAAAATACTTACTTAAAAATGATATATTTGATCAAATTTCTTCAATAAAATAAAATAAAATCATTTTTTAATAGTAGATGAAGCAATTGTTTCTTCTAGCAAAAAGAATTGAAATATTTCTTCGAAAGGAAAAGTAGAAGCAGAACAAAAGTTTGTTGCTTTGAAAAATAATCGTACACATACTCAAAAGATTAATTACTATAATTCCTTTTAATTTTTATCAATTAATCTCTTAACATTTTTTGAAGTTTTGAAAAATGTATTATTCTAATTATATATTAGATTATGTAAATCTCACTTGACCCCAAAAACAAAAAGACACTTATTGTATTATATGTCCAATCATTTTTTAAGGGTGATGGGGCATTTACCTAATCGGGTGACCTAAAGTTATTGGTCCCCCCACTTCCTTCTTTTTTCCCTTGGGGAGAGGATATGAACCTTTTAATGAGTAATCAGATATCAAAATTTGTTAAGAAATATTTTCTGATAATTAATTGGAAGCAAAACTATAATAAATGTGTTTTGTTGCCAATGCCATCTGCCCAACTATATCCTATCCTTGCTTAATTCTGGGAGCAAAACAAAAGGAGGATGTCAATTTATGTACAATTTTCTTGCTCATGACAATGATAATATTCCGTGATATGAGAAATAGATATACAATGAAAATATATAATTTATTTATAATTTTTATTATATAAATGAGATCAATTACTTAATTAATTTAAAATATTTATTTTTTTTTCTGTATTATATGATTATATTATTTTTTTACATGAGAAGATTTAAATTCATAAATATTTTTTCCTACTTCACTTCCACCTCATTTTCTTAATTAGTATTTAGTATATAGTCACTAATAAGCAATTACCAAAAATATTAACTATATTCTTGTAATTCTAAAAAAATTTGGTACTGTCTATTCACATTTTAATCAAATACGTGATTCTAATTTGAAATTTAGAATTTAATTATAATTTTAAATTATATGATATTAAATTTTGTTGAAAAGAATAAAATATTTATTTTTTAAAAAAGTATTTATTTTAAAATTTATGAGTGTTTGGTAGTAATATAAGCCTTTTTTTTTTCCAAACTAAATTATTTTAAAAAAATAATTACACTCTTGTTCAAAATTATTAATTACTATAATCACTTCTTACATTTTATATATTATTATGTGATAATAAAGTGATATTTGATATAATATCTTGTTATTACATCATAACAAAAATGATGTTATCTAATGATAACTAAAATAAATAATTTTATTTTAATTTATTAATTTTATCTATATTATTTTTTATTTCTTTCATACTATAAATTAATAATAACTTTTTTTTCACTAAAAAAGTATTTCACTAAAAAATTATTATATATACTGCAAAAAACTTTATAATTGACCAATTTCACAAAAGGATACATTGATAAGAAATACCGAATGTTGTAATAGAATACTCCTGATTTTTCACCCTATCCAATATTATAGGACCTACTTATAACAATCATAATATTATAGGAATTAAATATATTTTTTAACTTAAAGTTTATTATTGATTTTTTAAATAATCATAACATAAATATAATAAGTAATTTACTTAAATTAATAAAGGTAGACTTAAAAATTATAAAAATAAATAACATTAATTAATATAAACAATTAAATATTCATATTTTATAGTACTCTAATACAAAGTATACATACTAAACCTAAGTATAATAAATATTATAATATTTTATATTATAATATGTAAAATATTCTAATATCAGATATTACAGTATATCAAACGGTCCAAAATTAAGGGTGCTTCAATTTACATATTTTATATCTTTATGTTTTGTTATAAATATGATAAAATACTTTATTTGACTTGTTATGCTAGCTGATATAGATTTCGAATATATTTATTGCTTGGATGTATGTAGAAAAAAGCAAAAAGACATTAATATTTTAATTTAAGAAACAAAGATAATTCAAATATTATATGGTTCATAAAAAAATATGAATCTCGTCAAATTTGCCTACACATAAAATTAAAGTAAACGGAACAAGATTATTTTTAATAAAAAATATCATATATAATGAGAGCGTTCCAATCACTTAGTCAAATATTTCAATAGAATCGGTTAATTTCAAATTAAATTCTGTACAATACAAATTTATATTGCTTGTATTTGACTTAAATCTTTCTAATATATGTATATATTAAATCGATTATAGATGCTCCCATTCTTGATCTTCTCAAAGACGTCATTGAATATATATTTAAAATGATTATTAGCTACAATGGTAAATAAGGGAGGATTTTGAATCCTTTGAAAATATACTATACTTACGAAATTGCTTATTTTTTTATATTAATTTTTTAATTGAAATAAAGTATATAAAAATTATTTTTTTTAAAAATTAATTATAAAAGAGATTAATTTTATAAATTATATCCATATTTATCTCTGATTAAAAAATTTAATGATAAATATATAAAATTTATTAATTAAACTTTTTTTTTTTGAAAAATAGTATATTTTTTTGACATTTAAAAAGAATACATCTTCAATCAAGATGATCAAGTGAAAAAGAAAATGCCTATAGATATGTATATAAAATATAAACCACCGTTATAAACGGACAGCATCTTCAAACTTTAAAAGAATAGATGGTTTTTTTAGTTGTATATGGTTAGAATGTGATAGAATATTTATACCAAAAAAAAAATGTGATAGAATATTCTCCTAAAATATTTTTCAAATTCACTTTTAAGTCCAGATAAATAATTAATTTTTATTCACATTCAAACAATTGTATTTTATTATGAAAAATTTATTGAATTTATTGATATATTTAAATTTAAAATTTAAAATAAAATATTTTTAACATATATTATTATCTCATTATATGGATAATAAATTGATGACTTTTTAAATTCAAATAAAATAAAAAAATAATATGACCAAAATTTTTTTACAAGAAGCACTATTTTGATTTTTTTAATATTAAACTAATATATTTAGTGATGGATTTTGAACAGAATTAGTTAGGATATATAGAAAACTTATCTAAACAAATATTATAGTCATACATAAATTATTTGCCAATTAATTTCTATATAAATATAATTGTCATGCGCAGTTGACAAAAAATTTTAAGTTTAATAAAGGCCCAGTAAGAAAAATTGTAAAGTATTTCTTTCCCTTTTGTTTCCACTTGATAAACATCATTGTTTTTTTTTTTTGCGATTTTCTATCTTTTATTATTATAATGATGTTACATTTTTATTCCATTTATATATAATAATAATAAGAATCTCTTTGGATTTCATATTAAAGTGTTATGTGATTAAATGAATTGGATGATTTGCAAATCATATGATATGATAAAATATTAAAATGGTTTAAATTAATTTATAAATTAAAGCTGTGCATGAATTCTAAAGTGTAATGAAGATGAGGATGATGAGAGAGACAGAGTGTGGAGGAGAGAGAAGAGGGCAAAAAACAGTTTGACAGCGTCTGAGAAGGACAAAGACTTGTATTAGAAAGAGGTTAACGAGGTTGGTTTTAGATTTTAGTTGAACAACGCATTTCGAAGACCATGATCTAATTCCAATTTCTAACTCAAAAGGTTTAAGATTTTTCGGAGAGACGTGAACGAACAAGAGTCCTTTTAAGTTTTATCTTCCATTTTCTTTCTTTTTTATCTACTGTTTCTCTTCACTCTCCAGTTCTCTCTCTTCAGGTGCCTTGCGGTTCCAATGCCCTAAAAATCCATTGAATTTGATTTTTTAATCTTTTATATCAGTATATATTATATATGTATTTTTTCTGCAATCCAAATTAAAGGTTTCATTTTTTTAAAAAAAATTTGAATTATTTTATTTATAATTATCTGAAATATTATTGTTAAGATAACTGATTTTTCTGGAATTTGAATTCGTAGGTATCAAAGATAAGAGAAAAAAAAAATTAAACATTTTTTTCAATTTATTTGCACAAAGTTGTTTCGGTAGCTAAAGCCAAATTAAATTGGGAGGTGCAGCACGACGGAAATTGGAAGCGTTTTTCGTATTTTTGTGGTTTTGGGGTGTAATTGAACTTTGGTTGTTTTCGCCGGGTGAAGGAGACGGAGATACTTGTGACATGAGAGGCTGTTTCCTTCTCCGTGCAGGGTGAGGTGGTGGTTGAAGAAGAGAAACCACCTGGGCTTATGATTGTTTTCAGCAATCGATTATCTTTGTATTCAGAGTAGTTGCTATTCTTAAATCTATTTGGTTTTTGGGATGAGGAATGATGACCAGAAACCACAGCAAGGAGGTGGTGCTCGCACGGGTCGGACCAACGGATTCTTTCCCAGCTCACTCCGTGCTATCTCTAGCTACTGGAGAGTCGTTTCCTCCGGTGCTTCCAACGTTGCGCGGTCGGCAGCATCAGTTGCGTCGTCGATTGTGGATAGAGATGATGACGCCAGCTCTGATCAGGTATCGGTTGTGTGTTTGTTTTTCATTTTTCAGCTTGTTCTAAATCATACAGCACTTGAATATAATTTTGGAGTTTGGACAGTAACTTTTGGAACATAGATTCGTCATCCAAAAGTTGAAGATTTTAAGTGCTTTATATTTATAGGCTGTTAATTTTTGGTTTGTAACATTCTCTGTTTGCTTCTATGACTGATAAATCTTCATTGTGCATACCAAGTACCAACAAATAGTTTAGTTTCTCCAAAATTGAGAGAACCATTTATAGAAGTGAAATTCAGCTTATTAGCTTATATTTTCTTTTAATTTCCAAACCATATAAATAGTTTCAGTTGTTTTATCGTGAATTTCCATGCATGAAAGCCACGAATGGATTTTTAATGAAAATGGTTATATATTATGTGCAATTTCTTTTTTTTTTCTTTTTGGTTGGGTGGTGAGTGATAGAGTGTCATTTTAGAATGTTTTGAAAATGCTAATATTTAGATGCAGGTTGTATTTAAGATAGTGTAATGTACCTTACACATTTAATTACAACTTATGTATAGGACAATTTAGTGGTTGCTATACATTTTTGTTTTTAATTCATAATCTGCTAATCCCCTTGCCACGCTCATGGGAGGTTTCAGCTATCTGCATTATTGAATATTTCATTCAATCTTATTAGATATGAGCACAGTTTCGAGCACCCATGCATTAAGTAGTCAAGATTTTTGTTAGATATGAGCACAAGGGAATGTGGATTGTGGCGTGGTCTAATCTTCTGGATTTATTGGTCAAGAAGTTCGTTTACTCTATTTTCTTTTTGTTTTTGCTTTTTTTTTGGTTTGGTTTTGTTTGTTTTTATGGTTGGGTTGGACAACTAAACATATTGTTAGACTTTGGATGGACACTATAAAATAGGATTCCAAGAACTTTGAAATATCAAATACATCTATTTGTTGGTGATGGATATCCCTCTTAATTTTTTTTTCCTATTTTTAAACATAATTTGTCTGAAGTGAGCTTTATTATTTCCATGATTGATCTTGTCCTTTCTTTACAAGGCAAAGAAGAATAGGTGTCTGTTGTGTAAAGAGATATTTATCCAGGTTTTAGAAACAAATATCTTGTGTCGCAGGGTTGTTAGGGATTATATAACATGTATTATGGGGATAAAGAGATTTTCAGGTGTGATATTGAAGGATGTCTTTTGAATCATGGACATGTAGGCTACTTAGTTCTCAGTAGTTAGTGCCCTAGAGGTTTATTGCTAACACACTAGTAGAAAAAAAGGTGCTGTATAAAATAAATTATATTTTATATACTAATATCTAGAAAATATTTTTAGATTTACTTATTTATATATTTAAAATTGTATATATGGTTTGGTTTCGTTTGAACCCCCAAACCATTAACTAGACTTTACTTTTATCTTTTAAGAAAATTTGAACCAAACCAAATCATATGATTATAAAACTGAGTGCTGCTAATGACGTCACTTGTTCTAATTATTGTCACATTTCTTTTCTTATCTGTAATGGATGTCACTTAAGCAGCTATTGTTATTTATGAATTTCAGTCTGCCTTGTCATGCTTCCAGATATAGTTTCCTGTCTGGTTCCCAAATTTCTTGTTGGTTTCTTCTTAATTGATAATTGACAATAATTTTTTTTTTTCATTATCAAATGAGATGATTTATTTCAATCATTTCTTGAGGAGCTATTCTTATTTATGAATAAGATGGTTTATTTCAGTTACTTTAATTTGTAAAGGTTATCTGGTCTGGGTTTGACAAGTTAGAGGCTGAGGGAGATGTCATCCGTCAAGTTCTACTTCTAGGATTTCGGTTTGGCTTCCAGGTTTGGGATGTTGAAGATTTAAATAATGTACATGACATTGTTTCCAGACATGATGGTCCTGTTTCTTTTATGCAAATGCTACCAAATCCAGTTGCATCAAAGAGACCAGCAGATAAGTTTGCAGACAGCCGCCCTTTATTGGCTATCTGTGCTGATGGTTTCCTTGCTGGAAGAAGTAACATTCAGGATGGTTTGGCCACCCCTTGCAATGGGAGCATGTCAAACTACAATGAGCAATTTAATGGAAATTATCTGCCAACTACTGTTCAGTTTTATTCCTTGAGATCTCAATCATATGTTCACGTACTGAAGTTTAGGTCAGTTGTTTATTCTGTAAGGTGCAGTTCTCGAGTAGTTGTTGTTTCTCTATCAACTCAGGTATAGTTTCTAACATCTATCTCAAGCACCTCTGGAATCTGCTTTCTTGGAATTTTCATTGGAGCCTTTGTTTTGCAGATACACTGTTTTGATGCTGCAACATTAGAAAGGGAGTATACTCTACTTACCAATCCTATAGTTGTAAGTTGTCCTAGTTCTGGAGGCATAGGCTATGGACCACTTGCGGTGGGTCCAAGATGGGTGGCTTATAGTGGAAGCCCAGTTGCAACACCCAATTCTGGACATGTCAATCCGCAACATTTGGCACCTTCTGCAAGCTTTCCTGGTTTTTCTTCACATGGGAGCTTGGTTGCACACTATGCCAAAGAATCAAGCAAGCAACTCGCTTCTGGAATTGTGTCTCTTGGAGATATGGGGTATAAGAAACTTTCCAGATACTGCTCTGAGCTTCTGTATGATAGCAATAGTTCTTTGCGATCTGTAAATTGTAGTAGGAGGTGCAATGGAACCATTACTGGACATTCAGCAGATGCAGACAACATTGGAATGGTGAATACTGTTCTTACTTATTTTGATTTCCTTTGTAATTGGAATTGCATTTTTGTTCATGATTCTCTTTTGGGCTCAAATAGATAAGATAATGTCTTCCCTGTCTTATGTTTTACTTGGCTGGTTTAAGGTAATGCTTTATATTAAATTTTTACTCATCTGCTAGTCCTGTTCTTTGCTAAAATTTCATTTCAAATGTATAATAATGATGATAATGATGATGATGATAATAATAATAAGGCCTAGACTGATCTTTACCAATACCTATCTCTTTGGAGATAGGATTTTGTTGCATATTTGCAGCTGGTTTTGAGGATTACAAGTATTGCATCTCTTTGAAGAATTAGGGCATGAAGGAAAAGATAAAAATCTAGTTTGAAATGTAAAGACATAATTACACCAACCCATTAACTGGAGTCATTGTTTCACTTTCACTTAATTCTCTCAATTTAGGAATTGTAATATCTCTCCAAGCATTTGTTAGAGCTCGGAATCAGAATTATGGGAAATGTGATTGTTTCTTTTTTGTGCTAAGAATATGTTGTTGATTGTTAATGATGCCATTTTGCTTTATCTCGTTACAACAACAACAAACTATATCTTTTTTCCACTAAGTGAAGTCGGCTACATGAATCAAACAACGTTAATATGTTCTATCTTAGTTCATTTCTTTGGTAAGATTATTTATAGTTAAATCCATTCTAATAGTTTATTCTATTGTTTTCTTTGGTCATCTCTTACCTCTAGTTATTGGATTATCTTCTATTTGGTGAACCTTTCATAAACAAAATTCTAATGGCCTCTTATGTACATGATTAAACCACTTAAGGCATGTTTCTACCAATTTTTTGTGATAGATGCTACCCTAACTTTCTTTCTAATACAATCATTCCTAATCCTATCCTTTCTAGTGTTTCCAGTCATCTAACATAGTATTCTTATTTCTATCACGTTGAATGTTTGCCCATGTTGACTTTTTATCGCCCAATATTAAGTACCATACAACAATGCAAATCTTATAGTTGTGGGATAAAATTTTTCCTTAAGTTTGAGTAGTACTTTTCTATTGAAAATAAAACTTGAAACTGTCTTCCATTTTATCCACCCAACTTAAATCTTATGATTTACGTCCCTTTTTATTTCTCCATTATTTTGTATTATAGTCTCAAAATATTTAAAACTTGTGACTTCTTGTATGAAATGATTTTCAAGTTTCAAAGCTTGTCTCCGTCTCTATAATTTTTTGTTTACTTCTTCTTTGGAATATCCAACAAAGACTATATCATCTGCAAAAAATATGCACCTTGGTGCTGCCTCTTGGATATGTTCTGTGAATACATCCAATACCAAATTAAAAAGGTAAGGGCTCTATGGTTATAGAAAAATCTTTCATGGCTCCATCTTGTGTTCTCACACAAGTCATGACCTCATCATATATGTCTTTGATTGCTCGGATATAAGACACACGAATTCCTTTCTTTTTTAAAACCTTATACAATAGCTCTCAGTACTCTATCGTAGACCTTTTCTAAATCAATAAAAATTAAAGATAGATCTTTATGAGGTCTCTAATATCTCTCCAACAATCTTTTTGATAAGTATATCGCTTCTATGATTGACCTTCTTGACATGAAACCAAATTGATTTTCTACAATTCGCGTGTGCAGCCTTAATGTCTGCTCTCATGAGTTTGATTCCCCTATAATTTGTATAATTATGTATATCATCTTTATTCTTATACACTAGGATTAAAGTACTTTTCCTCCATTCATCCGTCATTTTTTTGGATCTCAATATCATATTTATCTGGCCCTACAGTTTTGTCATTATCCATTTTCTTCAATGCTTGCACTACTTCAAACTCTTAGATTAAGATCCTCCTATTTAGTACTTAACCTATTAGCATGACAAAGATACATACGTCGTTCATTAAAATGTTTGTGAAAATAATTCTTCCACCATTCTTAAATCTCTTGTTCCCTATCCAAGATATTACCTTCTTCATTCTTAATACATTTCACTTTATTTATGTCTTGTCTTTCTCTCTCTACACTTTGTAAGCCTGAATGTTCCTCCCTCCCTATCTTTGGTTCCCAAAGATTAATATAACCCTTCATAAGCTCTATATCTTTCCTTCGACACTGTCTTCTTGATGTCTTTCTTAGATACTTTATACTTCTTCCAATTTTCATTATCATTGCATGAGTGTCATACTTTATAGCATTCTCTTTTCACCTTAATCTTATCTTGTACGTTTGCATGCTACCACCAAGATTCTTTTCTTGGTGGTCCAAAACCTTTTGATATACCCAGCATTTTTGTTGCTTTATCTCATTCCTGGGGTATAAATTGTCAAGCTTGTATATTGCGATGTTGTTACCATAGTTCTGCAATAAGGCAATCACAATTATTGCATTTTAGATTTATAATAACTAGTTATTTTTATCTGTCAGGTTATAGTAAGAGATATTCTCAGTAAAAATGTTGTTACCCAATTCAGAGCCCACAAAAGTCCTATTTCAGCCTTACGCTTTGATCCCAGTGGCACCATTTTAGTGACTGCTTCAGTTCAGGGGCATAATATAAATGTTTATAAAATAATTAATCGACACATCGAGGCATCCAATGCTGGCCCTTCTAATGTCCATCTCTACAGGCTGCAACGTGGCCTTACTAATGCTGTGAGTGCCTCATCCTGTTCTCTTTCGCTTTGGGTTAATACATAATCTTTTTCTTTTTATTATGTCTCTACAAGCTACGGGCTTTTTTAATCTGTATTTTGTTATTCAGGTCATACAGGATATTAGTTTCAGTGATGACAGCAAT
Organism: Senna siamea; assembly: GCA_031216115.1. Taxonomy (NCBI): domain Eukaryota; kingdom Viridiplantae; phylum Streptophyta; class Magnoliopsida; order Fabales; family Fabaceae; genus Senna; species Senna siamea. The sequence continues at coordinate 22,610,235 of CM062356.1, forward strand.
TGGATTATGATTAGTTCCTCAAGGGGCACCGGCCATCTATTTGCTATTAATCCTCAGGGAGGACCTGTGAATATTCAGACCCATGATTCTAGTTTTCCTGCCCAAAAGAGTGCATTGGATGTTGTTACTAATCAAGCAATTCTCTATTCTCATAGTTCAACTTCACAAATGCATAAACCGCAGAGCCTGTGTGAAACTGGGCCGCCAATCACACTTACTGTTGTGAGCAGAATTAGGAATGGAACTAATGGCTGGAGAGGCACTGTAAGTGGTGCTGCTGCTGCTGCAACAGGTAGGATGAGTTCCCTTTCTGGGGCTATTGCTTCATCTTTCTGTTACTGCAAAGGCAGTACCATATATGTTGATGGGAAGTATTTCAAGACAAAGTATCACCTATTGGTTTTCTCATCCTCTGGTTCTATGATACAATATGCACTACGGATCTTAAATGGTCGAGATTCAGCTGTTGTTTCTGAATTAAACCCTGCTTATGAATTAGCTCCACAGGCTGATGCAAGATTAGCAGTGGAAGCTATTCAGAAATGGAATATATGTCAGAGACTTAGTCTGCGAGAGCAAGAAGATAACTCTGACATATATGGTGATAATGGACTTTTGGACGGCAATAAAATATATCCTGAAGAATTGAAAGAGGATAATATTACTAGCCCAAACTTCAAGAATGAAGTAGGGAAAGCAAATTCCTCTTCTGAGGAAGAGCATCATTTTTATATTTCCCAAGCTGAACTGCAGCCGTACCAAACTCCTCAGACTCCATGGTGGCTACAGCCTGAGGTATTTTAATTTAAAATTAGAAACTGTTTTTGTAATATTTGTCATGTATGCTCTTTTGTTGAACATTCAGTGGCATCTTTCTGTTGCGTACTAGATATGTTTTCATTCAATGGTGAAAGAAGCTACCATAATGGATGAAGAACCTGCTATAGGAGACGACATTGAGATTGAAAGGATTCCAACTCGCATGATTCAAGCTAGGTCAAAACACCTGGTTCCTGTTTCTGACTATCGTTGGACTCCAAAAGTCCAACAAACAAGGTTTGATGACAATTTTAATAATTATATAGGTTTAAAGATTTAGTTGTTTGGGTTTGTGCTTCATTTTGTCAATCTTAATGATGGTAGCTCAATTTTTGAAGGATTGAACAATAACAAAATTTATTATACTTCTCTACAGGACCTCTGCTTTGGATAGCAAGATAAATGAACATTTGTTGCATCAGGGTACTGGGATGTCTGAAAATGGCAGGATTCCAGCCAGGAGTATTTTGGGCGCTCCTGACTGTATGACAAATTCTGATGGTGGTCTTGGTGAATTTAACAATGGCATTCAAGGAGCTGAGTGGGATGGTCATTTGGTGCCAGCAAAAACAATAAGCTTTGTAAATAAAAATAACACCCCTAAGCCAAGTACTGGGCTTGAGATTGTAAATGATAGAAGAGGGCACTTAAGCATGGAGGGTCAACTCATGTTTGTAAATAGTGACAGGGAGGGCCTGCAAATGGAGAATCACATTGAAGACAATTGGTAAAAGTATTCAAATGTAAGTTTCTTAAGATAATTTAATTGTTATACTGAATCTAAGTATGTGGAACTGCCTCTGTGATAGGCACTGAACAATATTCTGGTTAGTTTGCTACACTTTTTTGCTTTGGGCTAAACTAAGGTTGTTTGCACCCGAGTTAATGTTGCCTTTGATTTTCTGTTTTTCCCATTCAGGTTTGGAGTTATTCTTTCATTTTGCACCAGAGGCTCAATTAACAGTGTTTAATATTAATGATCGGAGAGGTAGAGATGCTTGACAACACTGCAGAATTGTGGATACTATGTTGGATTTCTTATTTGGTTGATTTTGTAAATAAAAGATGTTTATATCAGTAATTAGTTACGTGTAAATAGTAGAATCACCTTGTAACTACTCTTTTTCTTTTTATTCTAATTAATTAAATTGATTTCCCTATCATCCTGGATTTTGCCTTGTGTATAGTGTTCATTTGAGTATGAATAACTGCAAATATATTTGGTAAGTATTTTCAACCAATTGGAATCCCGATGATCATTTTCTATATCTTGGTGTGAACTATTAATGATAATTTCTTTGTTGTCAGAAATTAGGAATTACACCTGAGAACACCTTTATCTTTAAGTACTAAGTGGGTAATGATAAGTCTAATGAGGAATCAGTGTCTGAAATCAAACCATCATTATAGCCTTTCTATATTAAGAAAGTAGAAATCTAAATCAGGTTAGGTCTTGTGGAAATGATGGCCCTCTTAAGGTGTTCAGAGAATAAAAAGTCTTCAGGCTCAGGACTTGTTATTTCCTCCAATGCAGGCAATTTTCTGGGGTGATCCTCAAAAAGTTGCTTCTTGTTCTTCAAGCGTTGCTTTCGTAATGGTCCATTAACAAAGCACCAAGCCTAATGTCCACATCGTTTACACTGGACAACTTGGACGTGATACCAACTAGAATGGTGTTGAAAGTAAGAGTACAATCCTAAGTAGAATAGAGTACATTTAAACATGTGCAATTTTTTTTTTTTCATTTTTCTCCTCTCCGAGATTTTTAGCATTAATTGGAGAAAATTCAATTTTAGTATTTTCTGTTTGTCGAAGGAAGATGGTGGTTGCCACCTTTTGCCTTTCTTGAACAAGTCCTCTCTTGCGCAGTCATTTACCTACTAAACTAGCGTCATAATAATATTTTGTGGTAATTTAAAGATATAACTGTACAACAAAACAAAGTGGTTGATAAAATTAACTAAATTTATCAAGAGATTTTTTAATTCTTTCTAAACTATTTTCAAGGATTCCATGATGTTACCTTTTTCTAAAAAAAAAACTAGGAACACTTAAGTATTTATTGTGTGTGTGTATTAGAAATTTTACTTCTTTCATGTTGCAACAGAGTTTTTTTTTTTTTTTTTTTTTAAAGAAAGGTACATTGATTACTCAGTGAGGTAGAAGAGTTGGTAAACTTGATAAGATAGATTTTCTTCTAACAAATGCAAATGAATAAAGACAAATAACATCATTGAATCTGGTCAAAGCATTTATTTTGCTAATTAATCCTTCAAGACCCCCCTTGTTGATGTCGAAAATTTTTTAAATGTATATTGATTAATAAAATTTAACTAAAAATTATTATTTTATATATCATATGACTTCTTTAGTTTAAAATAAAAAAATTAAGTAAATATTATTCACTAATACATATATAATATAATACAATATATTTACATAATAACCTCTCGTTAATGTTAGCCTTGTCCTTTGATTTTTTCTATTTCCATCAATGGGAAATAGAAGAAAGGTTTCCCGAAGATTTACTCCAACACCCACCCCCTAGAGAGAGAGTCATTTTCCATATAGAAGTCCCGTTCTATCACAGTTCCATGAAAACAAACTTCGTGTGGAGGCAAAGCCAAGAATACATACACCAAACAAAACAAACAACTTACGTATTTGTTTATTTTCTCAAACTTTCCCTCCTTCAAACCTAAGTCAATACCCAAAAAGCTTAAATCAAACTAAACTACAGCCTCCTTCTTATTAGTCTCATGTCTCTTTCCCCTTAACAACCAAAATGCTAAGCAAGTGTAGGTGAATGATAGTGACTACATTAAGCTCCATCAAAACCTCCCCTTTACACCATACCCTTACATGTCCTCTGTTTCCCACGAGGAGGAGGGACTTATTCTCAGAGTTATAGCTCTGATTGTGTTTGTTGGAAGGCCTGAGTGAGTTGTTTTAGGAGAAAATGCAGCTGCAAATATCACCAAGTTTGAGGCATGTCACTGTGCTTCCAGGCAAAGGGTTGAAGGAGTTTATCAAAGTGAATGTTGCATCAAGGCGAGTTTCTTATCGGATGCTCTTCTATTCACTCTTGTTTTTTACTTTTCTCGTTCGGTTTGCATTTGTGTTGACAGCAGTGGATGGCATTGATGGTGATAACAAGTGCTCTACCATAGGTACAACATTATTATTATTAACACTTTCTTTTCTGTCGGAGTCACAAACATAAACACATACACTCACAGATTCAAAAGGAGAAAAGAAACACAAAAGATGCATCACAAGAACGTGCAGGGTGGACAGGAATTCAATTTTCATTATATTATTAAGGCATATAATTATTCTGTGCTTTGAACTTGTGATGATTTGTAAAAAGCTTGTTATTTGTCTGGATTCCTCCTCGAACAAATCGTTACCGACCTTTGATTTAAAAATTCATAGTAATGGGATTAAATTAAATAAACAGCTAAATTTTTATGCTTTACACATTATATATATATATATATAGGAAATAGTTACCCCTTTGGTCAGTTATATTCCCATTTATGATTTATACGCCACTTCAGCCACTAGAGGTCCACGCGAGAACTGAGAACTATAGCAATATGGATATAGACAACAGACAAAAGTTCAAGTTTCTACTAAGATTCTTTTTTTTATCTTGCCCCTCTTGTCAGAAATCGACATTCTGTATCTTGTACCGTATGCAAGAAATATGACTGGTCAACAGTTGTTGCTAGAGTAATCTTGCCCTGAAGAGGTTGCCACCTTTTTCTTTTCTTTTCTTTTTTCTTTAAGTTAATTAACTATATTACTTTCCAAATTCATTTTACTCCGCATAGACTGTAAGTTCCTAGTATGGAATAGTAGAACAAATTAAAAAAAAAAGGGGGGGTGGGGGGTGAATAAACTCTTTAATTAACAAACTTGAATTTTTAGATTTGATTATGAAAAAATGACATTAGCCGATATCAAGAACCTGTATTTATATGACTAGTTCATCTACTCTGAATTATATTTGTAGGTTGCCTGGGGAAAAAACTAGGACCAAGGATTCTGGGAAGAAAGCTTGAATCAACTGTAATCTCCTAAACTTTTGTGACTTATTTTTCAGTAACTTGCAAAATACTTTGGAGTTGAAATTTTTACTAATGATTGAAATTGACACTGATTTCTAATAGGTCCCAGAGGTGATATACCAAGTATTAGATGAACCCATTGACAAAGATGAATTACAGGGAAGATCTGATATTCCACAGACCTTAGAAGAGTTCATGACTGAAGTGAAGGAAGGTGGATATGACGCCGAGACATTTGCTGTTAAACTTCGAGAAATGGTATACTTTCCTCCTCCATCCGTTTAACTAGAGAGACAACAAAAGAACAGTGCATAAGTTACAGTTTGTCATCCACTTACAATCTCCATTAAGAAATTGACAGATATGGCTTTAATACTTGTGGTTCCTTCGGTTTTGAGTTTGACTGAGTCAGTGTTACCTTCAATGTTTTAAAAAAATACAATTAAGTTCCTTCGCCATAATTTTAATTCTATGATAACCAAAAAAATGATGAAATTACATATATGGATGTGATTTGGGTAACATGGACTTGTTAGATGACATGTAATCAAGTGAGACCAAGGCAAGTTTTACTTGAATTTGGGGGAAAAATAGATTGAGAAAGGAAAATCACATGACTAAAGTGTGGTCTCACTTGATTATTTTGCAGTTAGTGAGTCCATGTCTACGTAAATGGATTAATTGAGACACTATCTTATCTTTTTTTGGTTATCATAGAAATAAAACTTAAATAAAATGACTTAATTGCATTATTTTAAAATATTAAAGGATAATATTGACTTAATCAAACTTAGAGAGACCAAATTAAAACTTTTACAATAATAGAGAGACGATAAGTGAATTTAAAATAATATGATAATAAAGTTATTTATAGCGTTCACTTAGCTGTTTAAACTTTTGAATTTAAATGATCTTTTACTTAGTATATGTATGAATATAATCATTAGAATCAAGTTTGAACACAAGATTTGATGGGCTTATGCTTTGTTTACGCTTTAAATCCAATGCACTTTCATATGACACGGTTTGTCAGAGATTATAAATTATAATAAAGCTATTTATGAATTTTCATTTAACTACTAAAACTTGAGTTGAATTAGTCATAGAAAGGATTAACTTTTCTCAGGTCACCCTCATGGAACAAAGGACCAGGACAGCCAAAATCCAAGAATACTTATATCGTCATATAGCATCAAGCAGCATACCAAAACAGCTTCACTGCCTTACCTTGAGGCTGGCCAACGAGCACACCAACAATGCAGAAGCTCGCCTTCAGCTCCCTTCCGCAGAGCTGGTCCCTGCCCTTGTTGACAACACCTACTTCCACTTTGTCCTTGCCTCGGACAATGTTCTGGCCGCCTCTGTGGTTGCAACATCCCTTGTTCGCAATTCCTTGCGGCCCCAGAGAATTGTTCTTCACATCATTACAGACAGAAAGACATATTATCCCATGCAGGCTTGGTTCTCATTGCACTCTTTATCACCTGCTATAATTGAGGTCAAGGCATTGCACCATTTTGACTGGTTTACAAAGGGAAAGGTGCCTGTTCTGGAAGCAATGGAGAAAGATCAAAAAGTAAGGTCACAGTTTAGAGGGGGATCATCAGCTATTGTTGCAAATGCTACAGAGAAGCCGTATGTTATTGCTTCAAAGCTGCAAGCTCTAAGTCCCAAGTATAATTCAGTGATGAACCACATTCGTATAAATCTCCCAGAGGTAAGTAATTTTATTGGGATTGTATGTAAATCCATTATTTAAAGCCTGCTTTTATTTTTCTTTTTGGGGGTGTCCTGATGCTTATTGCCATAATGCGTTATTCGATAACAGTTATTCCCAAGTCTAGATAAGGTGGTCTTCCTGGATGATGACATTGTGGTTCAAACTGATCTTTCACCTCTGTGGGACATTAATTTGAATGAAAAAGTCAACGGAGCAGTTGAAACATGTAGTGGAGAAGATAGTTTTGTAATGACAAAGAGGTGGAAAAGCTATTTGAACTTCTCCCACCCTCTAATATCCGAGAATTTCGATCCCAATGAATGTGCTTGGGCTTATGGAATGAATATTTTTGATCTTGAGGCTTGGAGGAAGACCAATATAAGCTTTACATACCATTATTGGGTTGAGCAGGTACATCAATTATATATCTTCCATCCTACCTTGATATACTATAAAGAAACAATTAACAAACAATTCTGATTTGTTGAAAGATAATATGACATACTAATATATCTGTTTCCCTTTATGCAGAATATCAAATCAGATCTGAGCTTGTGGCAGCTAGGTACATTACCTCCTGGGTTAATAGCATTCCATGGCCATGTCCACATCATTGATCCTTTCTGGCACATGCTGGGATTGGGATATCAGGAAAATACGAGTTTTACTGATGCTGAAAGTGCTGGGGTCATCCATTTTAATGGCAGGGCAAAACCTTGGCTAGAGATAGCTTTTCCACAATTAAGGCCATTGTGGACTAAGTATGTTGACTTTTCAGACAAGTTCATCAAGAGCTGTCACATTAGGGCATCATAGCTGGTTTTGAAAACATATGAACTTGTTTATGTGTGGAAGCAATGGTTTTTGTATAAAGAGAAAAAGAAAACGAGAGTAATTCCAAGCATTAGGCCTCAACGAAGAAGAGACAACAATGATTTAGCCTAATGTTTTTTCTGTCTTCCGTTTATATTCTCATTCTTTTTTTCATCCCCAATTTACTATTAGTATTTGTAGATTATATATGTACATTCTTACCAAGCATTTGATAATTAGGCAGTATCCTGCAACCATATGGTAACTTAAGTAAATGAAGTTCAACTTTGCCGTATGCATAACGCTTGTGAGATTAATTCAAATTGACAAGTCAATATCACATTATCAGTATTAATAAAATTTGCCTCAATGGTATTGGAATCGTCTGTAGCGCAAAATTCAAATTCAAAGCCTAGTAAGTAGTAGCTAGTAAGAGCCAAATTAACCCAAAAAAGTCACATGTTCAGTTTTTACAAAGATCATAATGTTGTACCCGCATTCATTCAGACGTTTTCAAAACATGTTTTAGCGCAGATTGTCCCAAAACCCAGTAACAACTAACCAAAACTGAAGCGAAGATAGCCAGACAAGCTTATTAACATTTACATACAAATACCAGCATTACTTCATAATAGTATCAGATGCCAGATACAATCAAACCCATCACCATGTCCACAGTTCTAACAGTTGATTGAAAACTAACAACCAAGAAGATGCTAAAGAAAAAAGAAAACGGAACAAAACAAAGAAAGAAAGAAAGAAGTTAAGGTGAGGGTGGATGAATACAGATATTGGGCCAAATGGAAGCCCGGATAATTGTACATTGTCAACTTAGGCAACTGGAGGACGGAGTACATGGTCCTGTGAAGTATCCACTGCAGCTGGTGGCATAAACTGCCACATGGCAACTCCTGGGTAACCAATAAAAGGCACTAGCTTGCTGCCAGGGGCTTGACCTTGTGCAGCAAATGCAGCAGGGATTGCAGGAGGAGGAGGCATGAAACCGGGTTGAGCATTGATAGCTTTCAGCTGCTGCTCCAACTTTTCTTTCTCTGCCTTGAGCCTCTGTTTCTCGTCACGAAGTTCATTCTTCTCAGCCTACACAATAGATAGGAACTTAATGCAGCTAGAATTCTATAGGCTTTAATAAATTCACTCATGCATATCTAGGGCAGGAAACATAAGGGAGAAAGATATCGAGCATACAGACCTCCCAACAAGTCATTTCATTCCATCATAAAAACTTTTTCATTGAATATAAAGCAACGCCTCACCTTTAACTCTTTAATCTTCTCTTGAAGACTTGTGTTTGAGTCTTTCAACTTCTGGGCTTCATCTCGTAACTGTGTCACCATTCGGGTAGCATCAACCAGAATAGCAGCTTTGTCTGTTTTGGGAGGCCTTCCAGACTCCAAAATGGAGCCTAATTCAAGAAACCTAACCATGTCAAGCATGATAGTTACATGCCCCAGAGACACATTACATACAAACTCAAGTAGAGCATACTGATAGATAGAGGGAATGTAGGGAGTAAAAGTTTACTTGTCATTCAGCCTATCCCTCCGCAACTTCTCCCGACATGCCTTTGAGCTAGAAGCAGGACATGAATCAGATCTACCCCTGCAGCAGGAAATGACAAGAGTGATGAGAAAACTTCCTCCAATGATAAGCTATAAGCCTTGTCATGGTAATCTTCATTAATGCCACTGACTTATCACCAATAAAATTTATTAGCCTCATGTTGGCACCATTAGAAAAAATTCCCATGTTAGATATCAGCACCTACCATGAGTTTTTCAAAACACCATTTGATTTGGTTTTATTAGTTGAGATCTGCCAATTTATTGATGACGACTTATGGCTAGCAAGTATATATAAATAATGCAAACAATAACAGCTGTTTCTTTATTTCAGCACTCAGTTATTATAAATGTATAAAAAAAAAAATAGAAAAAGGAAATAGACCAGAAAACATCTAAATATTGAACTAGCAGCAAAAACAAGCAAAACAAGAGAGATTAGGAAGTCAAGTGAAGAAAGGGACACAAAGGAACAAGTTATGAAACAAATTTTAGAAATGGCTACACATGTTGATTCTTTGTTTTGCTTCATTAATATAAAAATATTTTGTTCCAAGAAGAGGAAAACATAATAAAATTTTGTACCTCTTCTTTGAACCAGACTCTTTTACACCATCAGAATCCCCCAACGAGCCATCAATTTCAACACTAAAATCAGATTGTATCATCAGAGAAGAAAATCAAGTCAGCAAAAATTTGAGGTTTGAGAGAGGAAGGTGGTGATATTGAATTGATTCAACCATGTTTCTACATGTAAACCAAATTTTGGCACAGGAAATTACCACTACAAGTGAACAGCAAAAGCAGGGAAAATATAGAGATAAACAAGAACTATTAATACCATCATGCAGATTTGTGCCAACAATAAATTCTGACAAACATAAACCTTTTACAATATGTTGAAATCAAACTATCTTCAGGAATATTATCTAAAGGACGAATTCTACTCCAAGTATCCAAATACATAACTCAGACAGCAGTCTCTGTCACACTTCCCGAGCATCCTAATCCTGATTGAACCCTAAAATCTACAATTTACTGAACAAAAATAAAAAGAAAGGCTAGTAGTAAAGAAACCATGTGCAAATCTAATTATGCCAAAGTGATTAAACCAAGCACGGTCAGCAAAAGAGAAAATTCAAATAAAAGGATAAAACTTGGAAAAAATTATCACAAAAATGAGGTGTAAATAGCCCAAGTAGCACCTATAAAATGATTATAAGGACTCAAGTCATAAAATAATTTTATTCAGTTCGAAAAGGAAAAATTAATTGCATTCAAAGCTCAAGTTCTACAAGAATTTACAGACCTAAGGAACAAATTCTTCCATACTATTAAAATTGCAACTATTATTCACTATTGCAAACCAAAAAAAACTTAATAGCACATTTTTTCCATGAACAGAGAAAAATTTACAACCTGTACCACTTCTGAACTAAGAATCTAAAAGCCCTGAAATTTACGAAACAAAGCAATCTGGCACAGTTAAACGCCAAAATTTTCATAACCTAAGCGTAAGGATAAATACTATAGTCAAAACCCTAATTACCAATCATTGCTAAAGGACAAAATTAGAGAGCGTATCAACAAAAGAAAACACAATTGTGATTATTTTAGTACTTGACATTCGAAGAACCATTCAAGGCCTGCGCCGGCCAGCTGAACCCGGAAGCAGGGACAGGGAAGCTCTCATCTGGGACAGTTATATCGTCAATTAAGCTATAATCGAAAAGCCAATTGGTGTTTTCCGGGCCAACCATTCTGCAGTGGATGTTCCCGGAAAATTCAGAATTCCGGCGAGGCCTCTCTTGTACTGGGAAATCAGACAGAAAGTGCGGGTTTGCACGATTGAGGGGGCAGGAAAAAAGAGGAGTCTTTTCTGCGAAAAGCGAATCTGTGAGACTACGGGGGGATGAGGAAAATGGAAACTTGGTGGCAAGTTGTTGTGATGGCATTCGTCGTCATTGTTGAATGAGAAATCCGGATCCGGGCATGGGCTTTGAACGTGGAATTCGGGAAACTTCAACCCGGGCCCTAGCATCAGTCTCAAAAGTCTTTGGGTCTTCATTTTCATTTCTTCGAGAACTTAATGAAAAATCTTGACAAAAAGAAAAAGAACTTGATAAAAAAAATAATAAAAAGACAAAAATATTTTGTTGATGATGAATGCTAAGTCTCAGATTTTTTTCTTTTAATGTAGGAGGCATGGAATTCCGGCAAACGCTGCATTATAAAAGATATCACAAAGATTAAGGAGAAAAATATTTTTAATATTATATTAACATTATAGTACTTTTAGAAAGTTCAGTATTATTGTCATCAATATTTTTTTGTGAGAAGTTCGTTGTCTACGAGAATGTGTAGTCACTAAAACGTAGATTTTGGTAAAGTATTAAAATGAAAAGATAAAAAAATATATAAGTAAATTTTTAATTTATCTTTTTCTTATATTTTTTTAACACTTCATTACTTTATTAACATTTATATTTTAAAGAAATCAAGTAATTAATGAACTAGTTAGAAAAGGATAATAATCAAGTGAAATGGCACTCCTAAGTTATGTTTTAAATTTTATAGGTATGGATATTTAAATAAAATTTTAGAGTATGAGAAGTAAAGTATTGTTTTTTAAAAATATAAAAACGATAAACTAACAAACATAAAATAAAGTCAAGTGATATTCATAAAAAATGTTATCAATATTCTCATTGGACGAAATGTTGCCTATAATAAAATATAATTCTCTCGATGCATACAAGTACGTGCACATTATCTAACGTAGTAATATAAAAATTAATAGTTTGAAATTTTCATTAGTTTATTGGAGTGTGATTATAATTATTTAATATTTTAGTAAGATGTTTGGTGATTATTATTTTGCGATGAGTTGTTGTTGGGTATAAAAAAGACAAGCCATGGTTGGAATTGAAAATACTTACACAGTTATACTTCTTCCTCGTGTCATGTGTTGCACAGGAGACAGATAAAACAGGCTCTTCTATAATTCTTTTTGTTCTTCCTTTTTATTCATCACACATTTACACCACATGTGTTTCACCTTATCGTTCTACAATTGCTCTTTCATTTAAGAATAAAAAGCTCATATTTTCATTGGATAAAATAGTAATAAAAATACAAGATTTATAATTTATTTTTTTACTCACATCACGTCATGTCACCTTTTTAGTGTTTATGTTTTTTTCATATGATATAATAATATTATTTTTTCATATAGTAATTTATTAATTACATAGTCGCTCTCAACACACGTACCCACAAAAACACACACGAAATCGTAAAAATCTCAGTCTGCTTTACAAGTTTGACAAACAAAGTAAACTTATGATTCATGGAGAATAAATAGAGGTGGAGATGGATTTGTTGTGAGGTGAGTGAATAAAAGCATCCATCATTTTTCTAATCTCTTGAGGATTGGCACCCACAATCTTATCTATTGGAGCTCCTCCACTAACCAAAACCAATGTAGGCATCGCTTTGATTCCAAACTTGAAGGCCACTTCCTACGTGCACTCATCAAATATATATGTACATATTATTAATTAAAACAATAAAATTAGGTATGAAAATAATAAATTCAACCTAAAATCTTATATAAAAGATTTATGTTAATTTTAATCGTTAATTTGTAATCTAAAGATAGTTATCTTTTTTCCGTAGAGTATCTAAAATAAAAAAAATAAATAACGAAAGCAGAACCAAATATATTCGGCATGGACTTTTTCTTCCTTTTCAAACCACTCAAAAAAGATCATAAGGGACAATCTTTTAGAGGGCAAAAGAAAATGGAGATACAGAGAACCAGATACTGCAATTGAATTTGTTCATAATGCACTAAAATAACTAGTTATAGAATTAGAAGCCTATATCAACTATTTTATTGAAATAATAGAAGAGATAAGCTTTAGTTGTAAGTATGCTTGTTGATATAAACACAGCCCATGTGACCTCTAAGTGGGGTTTAGAATTCCAAAATTAAACAATTTGAAAAAGAGATACAAGCATAGAAAAAGTTGAATTAAAGAAAGTGCAGATATGCAGAATAGAGACTAAATATTTTAATATAAAATGTGAGTTTGAGTGGGAAAATTTACCTTAACCTCATCAACATCCACCGTCAGAAACAGAATATCTTGATAGGTGGTAGCCAATTCTTCAAAGAAAGGACTAATAGCTATTGAAGGCATGCACCAAAAGGCAGAGAAATGGACCATAATCTGAAATTTAATAAGCAAAGTAAGAGAGAGAGTGATAGAATCAGTAAAACAAGTTTTTTTTCTTTAATGATGATTTTTTGAATATGATTAATTCCATAACCAGCCAAAGTGGTAGATGTCACATTAAATTCCCAGAAGACAGAGAACACTCACAGGACAGCCATGGTTGGCAGCATGAGTGATGTAGTACTCCCATGATTCTCGTGAATTTATTTTTACAACCTTGGAGTTTTTTATCTGTTCTTGGCCCTCCATTCCCTTCTGCTTCTTCTTCTTCATCATCAGAACAGTGGTTTTTGCTTTGCCCAATGCCACGATCATGTTCAAGAGAATAAGAAATATATAATATATATCTTCATATATATACAAAATTTGCCGAATTATGGAATCCGTATTGCTTGTTGTCAGCTTTCACTTCTGAGTCGTGTTATGTTGATAAAGAAGAGAAAGATAAAATTAGCGTACCATTATTTTTCGAAGATGATGGACCACTAGTTTATGGTGAATACACATATTTGTCTGTTATTATTAATAATAATAAGACGAACATAAATTTACAGTTTGGGGAAAAAAATTTCTGATCAAGTATATGATTTCTTATGTCACTAAATTAAATTCCACTTATTGTGAGTGGATTTGTGTGTGTAGGCCATGGTTGTTTGCATTTGGGTCTACATAGCATAATTGCTGTGAACATTGAATGTGAATGGACGGACCTTATCCCTTCTTGTAACTTTTGCAAGGATTGGTAAGCCAATAACTGCTCTTGCATCTACTTCCTTTTCTTCCTTATTAAGCAGTTCTAATAACAAATTAAATAAGCAGAAAAAATGAAATACTTCATTGAAATTGATAATTAGTGAGAGTTATCAATTATATATCTAAATAATTATTGATAAATTCATTAACTTTTTACTTGTAAATTACTTTTAGAAGATTACTGTTGAAATATTTTACCACTGAAACCAAATATGGATGTATGTACACAATATTTTCTCCTAAGCAGTTTGTGATCTTCAAGAAAAGTGCTGCAATTTTAATACACAAATTTTGATGTTCACTCCGGATTCTAGGACTCAACAGCAGAATTACAATTCAAAATATAAGAATGGAAGATTCTTTAACTACAAGCATACTCAGTAACGTGTTCACTATACAATCTATATGCTGTTGTTAGAGGCAAACTCAAATTTCATTTTATTCTCGTTATCACACAGACATGGCACTTGTTTGCCACAAATAGGGTTAAAAAATATGTTCATCTATCTAGTCATCAGAAATAGCTCAGGCGTGAGTCTGTCAGGCGTCCATTGGTCTGTCGCCGAGGCGTCCCTATCTCGCAAGCATTTACTCTCGAAGCAAACCGGAGTGAGCATAGTGACTCTCCCACTGAAGATGGTTCAGGAGATATGTTGACAAACATTAGTGTCTTTGAGTCTCCACCAAGACAAGGCTGTGTTCAATCATCAAGAATACCAACAAGAGAGGAAACAATTTAATACTGCCTGCCTTATCAGCTTCGCTATTTAAGTAGTGAAACAATATGCTAATTGCCAATAGAAAAATCTCATCTTGAAAAGAATTATCTTTAGAAACAGAATTACCTGGAGTAGATAAGTAAGTTTTGAGTTCCTGAATGGTACATGGTCTTCCTTCTTTGCCAAGGCAAATATAACATCACTTAATGATGACAAACTTTTATTGATTGCCTGGTTGAGAACAGAAAGAAATTTAATTATTTCCAGCTAAATAAGCAGAAGCAATGAAGTAGAAAACATCTCATAGCTTTACGTACTTGAGTTTCTTTCAAACGGTCACCGGTTGATCCACTCTTCGAAAGACGCTCACTCCCAGCAAGATCAATAAGATTCAGAATACCTTGTACTTGTTGGTCAGTGCTCTAGCAGAAACAAGAAATAGGTTATAATATGATCTGCCTATGAAATATTGAAAACTAGGACACGAAACATGGTTATGTACCTCATTAACACCATATATTCGAAGAGTGAACACAAAATGACTTCTTGATGATTGTTCATTCATCTGGGTTTTTCCTACGGACCTAACAGGAAATAAACAGAAAAATCAGTCCATTCTCTACAAGACATAGCCTGTCAGAATGAAAGGTCAAAATGAACGTTCTGAACTAGTAACCTGCTATGTGCTGCTTGATTTAGAAGAAATGCAACCTCTTTAGCACTCTGAACATCCACTATTGTAAGATCAGAAACGTGTGTATTTCCATTGGCATCATGTTTTATTGCATATTGCTTTCCAGGAGTACCATTTTCTACGCGTGTTACATCTAAGGACAATCTGTTAGTAGATAACAGATCACGAATGGTTTCATTATATATTTCCAACATTGACACCTGCAAATTTTTATGAAGGGAGAAAGCTTGTCAACATCATATATAAATTTATGTACATTGCAATGATGGGAGAAAGAAATGAAGAGATTACTATATCACCTGCAATTCGTATTTCCAGCCTTGGGGTTCCAGAGACTGCCTTGTTTGAAATATCTGTTCTAATGAACGAGGTATCAACCCCTTTTCCCCTAGGTATCCAGGCGTCCCCATCATTGTATAGGTTTTCCCTGACCCTGTCTGACCATAGGCAAAGATACAAACCTGGAAAAGAAAACATAATCAAATGATGATGAATCTCCAAAGAAAAATATATAAATCCAAGAATTATAGAATTCTTTTTCTAAAGTTGACTAGAAAATTTGCTACTGTTTAGCTATGTATGCAATGCATTTAGAAATGATAATAGAAAAGTAAAACAAAAGAACTACAGAATTACCTTATAACCATCAAGAGCACTTTGTACAAGCTGTGAAATTTCTACAAAAACTTCTTCTTGTGATGCGTCTGGTGTGAAAACTTTATCAAATGTAAAAGAATGTTTTTGGCCTAAGAACAAAACAAGAGCAATATGAGTTGGTAACATAGTTAGATCAATTAGCTAAAACAATCAAACAGTAGTAAGTAAAAGAACAACTTTAGTGATAGCATCACAAGAGATATACCACTTTGGGTTAAATCTATGCCTCTTCCACAAGCTTCCATTGATGTGGGATAAGAGATAACCCTGCCTTCTGCATTACAACTTTCATCAGGCAACAAAGGCCGCACTCTACAGAATACACGGATGTTCCCTTTTAACTCCTGTTAACACGAAAATTGTTAAGGTGAGGATATTAAAATTATTATTGACAAAAATTTTAGCTCAGGGAATAATTACCAAAATGGTGTTATGTAATTTTTTCCGCAGCTTCTCTCCTTCTATAAGTTTATATTCTGCATCAGCCAGACGCCTTTGCAACTCATCTACAAGTTTCTGTTGACTTTCAAATTCTGTCCTTGTCTCAAATGCAGATATATCAGACACCTGATAAGGAACAGAATTTAACCTCAAGTACAAGATAGATCATAAACATTAAAGTATAGATTTTCTTTTCTTATACCTGTATTTTACTCTCCGCATTTGTTAGCTGCTCTTCCAATACCTTTATCTGGCTTTCTTGCAAAGAACATTTTACCTGTGCAGGAAGTTTGTCATTTCATACAAGCATATTAACGAGAGGACGCGATATTCATGAGAAAGAAACAGGTTCAAACCAACCTCCATTTCATTTGCTTTTATAGTCAAGTTGTTTAGTTCAGTGCAAGACTTTTCTGTGGATTCTTTAAATTTCACTAATTCAGAAGTTAAAGTTTGCACTTGAGATAATTGGTGGTCGCGATCATCTCTTGCTTGTTGCAACTCTCCTCTAAGAGATGAAAGTTCACTAGCCAGGGCTTCCTTCTGTTTCACAGCCTCTTCTTGGGAACACTATTGAGAGAACCAACAAAACAGTGTCAGATGCCACTAGTGAATATCAGGTCAAGTACCAGAAGAACAAGCAGAAAAGGAAACACAGTTCAAAAGAAATATTCATCTGAAATTTCATGAAGAAATGTAATAATAAATCAACAATTCACATTGATGTACACTTAAGATTTATACAAAAACCTTAAAAATAGCATATCCTATCCACTCTTAAAACTAAAAATTTTCAATAGATATACCAAATCTGTCATTATAAGCATTTTTATTTCTCCAGATCTTCTATGCAGTGATTATTGTGAGATCGTCACAAAACTCTATGACACTGGCTTTTTCAGGTATACCCGAAGGTGAATCACGTATTCAAATGGTTTGAATTTCCTCCATTGATTAACTTAAAATTGAAGAACACAGCATCAGGTGCTAATGGATCACTATAACTTTTTTAACCAAAAAAAAGACCATATTAAATATACTATAATATTATTGTCTTCATCTAAACATCCAGAGTAACCAAGATCTAGAATGAATAACATAACACGAGATTCTTCCTAACCATCTAACCTCAATAAAAAATCCTGCATTACATACCCTTCTGTGCTTAACAGAAGGTCTTACATATCTGCTAATATAATTTTTTTAGACAACTTAAATTACAAATTGAAACAGTCAGCACAGAAGAAAGCAAACTCACTATGGACAAGGTAAGTTGACCCCTTAACATGGTGAGGTTCTCCACTGCAGTAGCCTTCTCTTTCTCTACACGCTTAAGTTCATCTTCAACTGAAGAAAGCTCAGTATGAAGCTTTCCATTGTATTGTTGTAAGCTTGTTATGTAATCCTGTAACCGCTTATACATATCATTGAGTGATGATATCTGCAGAAATCCATAGATATAGAGTTACTATTACAATCCCTGTCATGATTAATATGAACAGATACAGAATTGGGACTGTATTTACTACTATTTCACCTTCTGATTTGCACTTTGTAGCTCTCTTTGAGCTCTACCAAGGTCATCTGACAGAGTGGCCTGTGACCTCTCAAAGTTAATCCTAGCCTCTCTCTCTTTCTCAAGAGATTCCACTGCCGCCTTGTGTTTACAAATCAAACAGAATTTTTATGATTTTCATTTCATTTGAACAAGAATTTATTAAGGCTTGAATCATTTTCAACTGACTCGAAAATCTCCCTTACCGACTTCTCTGCTTCTTCCTTGATCAATTTTTCTTGCATAGAAGTGCAATTCCTTCTCATTTCCGAGATAATTGAATTCAGTTCTTCTTCCTTGATTTTAAGCAGCAACTCTATAATTAAATAAACAAAACATATTATTATACAAACTTGAAGAATATATTTTACCAATTAAAAAATAATAATAATCGTTACCAATTTCTATGCATTTTTGCTGGGTCAATTCCAAGGAGTTCTTCAACCTTTCTTGCTCAAGTGAGTAGCTCAACTCAAGCTCTTGGAACCATCTGATGCAAACCTTAAGCCTTTTAATATATTCCACCATATTTTCACATCTTTCCTATAGAAAACAGAAATTACAGTCAGTGATTCATCAACCTTAAAAATATAAAGAAAACTTGATACTTCTCATGATCTCAAGCTTAACTAACCTTATAATTAAATCTGTCCTTCCTTTTGCCTTTCTCATTCAGTAATGCTTCCACATCCTCCCTTGTGAACTCTATAATCCCACAATCAGACCCGGCATTGCTTGGCGGGGCACTACTCGGGCCAAGATCGTGTCCGCCATTGACAACCGTAAAAGCTTGACGTGTTCTTCCATTGATCGGAGTTCCTACCATCTTTTCTGCTCCAACTTGTAGGTCTCCGTCTACGACCACCTCATCACCCACAAACCTCTGAAACCTCGACAAAAACAAAAAAATGACTGTAAGAAAAATATAAAGATCACATTTTTAAGCATACCAAAGAAGAAAAAAAGAAGGCACCTTTGAAGGGGTTGAAGGCGAGGATGTGAGTGATAATGGAGGACGGTTCTGGTTCTTGGAGACCATTTTTGAATCGCACGCACTGTTGCAGAGGCACAAGGGAGAAGAGAGAGAGAGTGACTGCGAGAGCGAGAGAGAGACTGTGTCTAGTGTGGGGTCATGGATTGTAGTGAAAGCCAACGAATGTATATCAAAGCCGTTGGTTGCTTTGGGGAGTAGGAAGTTGATTCATGATGAAGGAAGATCCACAAACACAAAGAAAGAAGAATGAGAGAGAAATGAATTCTTGAAAAAGAAAAGAGAAAAAAATAATATGAAAAGGTGAATATTTTTTTTCATCTCTCTCTCTCTCTCTCTTTCTATGTGGGTATGCGGACCTCAATAGATTATAGATTTTGTGTTTGGTACTGTTGGTCAGTTTAGACTTGGTTTAGATTTTACTGCCGTTGATTTTTGAACTTTTAAAATTAGGATCAGCAGTGGCAGTCACGTGTCCTCACATTTGGACTTCCTGTTATTTAGATTCGTTAAAATGTTGTTCTTCCCATATTGCCCTTCCCCGTTCTCCAGATAATTACATGCAATACGAAGGTAAGGTTGCTTAATAAGTGTCCGTTCACACAGTTCAGGGTGCGCATAACCAACCAACTACTTTTAACGTGGACACAATTTCAAAACCAAAAAAATTATTGAAGTTTGGGTAAGTCAAATTCTTTGAAAAACTTGAATTCATTTAGTTAATTGGATATAAAATTCTAAAGTGTAAATAATGTTAAATATACCAATTTAAATGTATTTTGTGATATAAATTGAAAGAAAAAAATAATTTTTATATAATTTATTTGTTCTATTGTTAATTTTTTAAAAAAATTTTACATATATCTTATTATGATTAAAAATTTAATAATAAAAACATAATAAATTATATACAAATTTAGTCCTTATTTCTAATTATAGCCAATGATGAGCTACGTTATTTTCACTCCAAAATGTTTTTGTGGAGTCACATTTGTAAAATTATGATTCTGATCCTTTACTTTTTAAAAATAATAAATTTTGTTATATTAAAAAAGAGATAAAAAAAATTATATTGACAGAGACTCTATTTAAATGAATTAAAGAATTTTTTTTCTTTATACAAAAAAAATATATTATTTCTTAAATACAAAGAATTTAAACACATAAAATTATACGAAAATGTTATATATAAATGAATTATTGCAAAAGAAATAAATAATTAATTTAATAATTTAATTTTTATCAAATAATGATTTTAGTTACACGCATATATTAATTTTTTTACTTAATTATTAATATGTCATGGGTTAATGATGAGTTTAATATCAAATTTAGTTAATGACAGTTTTAGTATAAACTATAAAGTTTTAATAAAAAAAAATACGTGAATAAAATTAATTAAATAATTAAATAAAGTTACACGTTATTAAAAAAAAATCAACTATTATATTTTTATTGAAATTTTGGTTTAAAAAACCTTAAATTTTACCTCAATTTTTTCGTAAATTAAATACAATCTCACCGTCTTTATTTGAGATGTATAATAAATTACAATCAATTATTGATGATTGAACCCGAAGACCATGACCAAGCAAAATATTGATTTTACTTTTGGTAATTAATGAAAACAAACAGAAACTGGATCTGGAAAGCATAATTTGTTTCATCATGCACCAATATAAATTAAAATGGTAAGTAAATAAACGGTTGATTGGACTAATGGGTAATTTTTTTTAAAATAAAGTTTTGAATTTGAATATGCTAAGAAAACTTTATTTTTATTATATAATTTTAATTAGTCCAAGTCAAATGAAATAAAATCTAAATTTTTTTTAAATATTAATAATTTCAAACATTACGTCACAAGAATCACAAATGATATTATGAATTATGATGCTCCCACGTTCAAACCAAAATTGAGAATATTCTGTACTAATGAAAATGCAATTGCAAAATTGTCACCAACAAATTATGAAAATGGAAATTGACGGAATGCTTACGAGATAACTTCAAAAATCATTCAACCCACCATTGACTCAAAAAAAAAAAAATGTAACTTGTAACGACCATAACTAACCTTTATTATTATTATTTTTTAATGAAACCTTTATTATTTCTTTTGTTTTATTATTTGTGGTTTACATGAGTAAGACTTCACGAAATTAAAATATAAACTGGAAAAAAATCTCAAGTATGAGATGGTTTGGTACATTGTTGGCTTGAAAGTTAACCAAAATATTTCAGAGTTTGAATTTTTATTTATTTATTGAAAATGATCGTTTTAAAATCGATGTGCTTCCTCAAATATTGAGCATCGACGTATAAAAATCTGATTATTAATTTAATTAAAAAAGATAGCAGTAACATATAATGAATAGTGCACTATAAATATTATTGGCGCCTAATAATTAAATATTTCTTCGTTTTTTTAAGATGGTAAACAAAACAAAGATTATATATGTTGATCAACAAGTTAATTTATTATCAACGAAAATTAAATTTAATAAAAAAATTAGTTTCTCATAATATAATTAATCAATATTTAAATTATTATTAAAAAAATATTTACAATTAACGTTGATAGCCTTTTGAATTAATTTTTTTTAATAAAAAAATAACTTTAATTTGTTGCTCGCGGTTTTGGTTTTAATCGAACACCATCCACATATTTAAGCTTAGAAATTTAGTTATCTAGGTACATGTCTCTGTTACTTATGATTTAGGGAGAAGAATCAATTTCTTTTGCTTAATTTTTTAAAAAGTGAAATAAGTAAGATCTCATAAATTAATTAATTAATGTCCAAATCCGCAAGAACAACCGAACAAGATATTGGTCACACTTTAATTCTTAAATGAAGTTCGTTACCAATAAAATAAGGATGAATTTATAAGCATTAAATACTGTTCCTTTTTGGTGAACCAGATCCAACAGAAATTCCTGCAATTCCAAACTTTTGCCATTCAGCTTGGGACTAAACAACTATAATCTGTTGCGTCAGATGCGAGTTTATTATTATAACTTCCCTTTGTTTAATTATTTCCATGAGAAAGACCTAATTTACCATACTTTCTGCTGCATGCCAACCAGTAGATATATAGGAAACAGTGAAATCACAGCCACATACCACCCCAAATGGTACAAGTAGTTGGTGTTTCCAATTCACTTCTTGGTGCTCACCTCCATTTCTTTTTTGCATCCTTTTCCTACTATACTTTTTCTTTAGAAAGAACTATTGAGACAACACTTTTGTCACTTGGTGAGATCATATTTGATGGGCACTGTTTTCAACTGTCGGATTTCATATCCTTTACTCCAATAGGGTCAAGACTATTGAGAGAGTTAAAAAATTTTATCGAGACTCGAAGTCAATTGATGTTGAGAAAAAATAATCGGAAGAACGATCATATTTAAAATATTCTTATAATTATACCTTATTAATATAAAGACAATGGATAAAAGTATTATAAATATTTTATAATTTTTGTTTGAAAAAATATCCAATAAATATAAGATATAGGAGAGATAGTAAAATATAATTAGGTGTTGAATAGATATAAATATTAATTTTTTGCCTTATATAAATGAGTAGATAGAATATTCGATATTTATATCTAAATAATATATATTATTAAATATAATTTGTATTATTAAATAAAATCTCATGCTTTTACTATCCATAATTATGCTAAATTTTTTTATTGTAAAATAATATTTAAAAATTTTTTATTTGATGAATATTAGATAAATTACTTAATTATAAAATATTTAATATCTATTATTATTTTTAAATATTTCAGATGTTTCAAGTATTTCGAGTATCAAATAATTTCAAATACGAATATTAAAAAATATTTTTTTTAGATTCACGTTAGAGTTTAGATACTAAATATTATGGATAGATAACAAAAATGAATAGATATCCATCCATTGTCATTCTTACTTATTGGGTCGGGTCAATATAATAATTCTGAACCAATTCACTTCAATAAAAGAGTTAAGGTATATCTTTGGCCAAAAATAAAGAAGAGTTCAGGTATATCTCTAAAACACAACTTCAACACTATCAAGTTGATAGATACATACATGCAGTTAATGTTTGGTCTGCCATAAATCCTACCCCCAAAAGAAAAACTTACAAGGATGAAATCTGTGAATTGAGTTTGATATTTATTATCACGGCTACTAAGTTAGATACTAATTGTTGGCCAATGTATAACTGTGTCACAATTCAAGTTATGGCTAACATGTAGCCTCTGATCTACATATCAACAAATTAAAGGGATAAGTAAAAATCAAAGTTAAACCGCTTTTGTTGACACAACTCAATCTTATTAATTGAATCAATACATGTTGGCCCTACGATACTTTGGTGATGCTTCTTCTTCAATGCTTATGGAATTGACTTCTCGTCCACTCTGCAAGTAGAGTTTTGTCTTCAGCTTGATGCATACTGATACACTAATGCATATCACTTTCCAAGTTAAGTAGAATAAAGACCACTATTCCTTTCTGTCACAATCTCATACTTGATGCTCGGATCTTGCTTGCTTTTTGCACCCTTTAACACACAGTAATTAAGTGTGTGTCGGCAAAAGTCTGAAGGGATCGATCAAATACTCTTTCTTCTTAATATGCTTTCCACTTTGTCTCGCTGGTGTGACATGCGAAATTGAGTAGGAAAAATTCGTTATTGACCTTCCAGTAATGTAATATATTATACTGGACAGTCATAGTATCATTAGGGGGATGTAGCTCAGATGGTAGAGCGCTCGCTTAGCATGCGAGAGGTACGGGGATCGATGCCCCGCATCTCCAGTTCAATCGAATTTTTAATTTCAATTCACTTATTGTTTCATTGACTAGGTTAAAGGAGAAGGCGAGAATTTTCTATCATCTAAATCACATCCTTTTACAGTGGTCAGAAACGAAAGTTTCTACTATTCATCATTTCATCTTGTACGAAAGTGTTATTTCTGGTCTCTGACTGACAATCTACAGTCACATCTCTGCAAGTTAAGTTTTGCACGAAACTTGGTCTTGATAGGTTTAAATTTGACGTCATTCATCAATTCGAGAAAATGCCTTCAAGAGTTTTCACTTGTACTCCGGCATTGCAAGATTGCATCTAAAACCATCTATCTGTTTGAGAAAATGCCTCTATGAATGTTTGTTTGTTTGTTTTTTTTCCTATAGGAGGTTGCACTTGATTGTTGAATTTTAGTGGCTTTGTGAGTCTATGCATGTAGTGACATTTTTACCAAGCAGTATTTCAAGCCATTTAGCGCCACCCCGATTTTCTTAAACACTTGATATTTAATTTTGATGAAATTTCTAGTTCATATACGCGTCATATAAGCATTTGAAATAGACATGGTTAATGCTCTTTGATCATTTAGCTGTTGACTTGTTTTGTTGGCTGTTGAGCAGGTTGTTCTTTTATGGTAAATTTTAAATTAATCATCCTCAAATTTGTCATTATCATATTTTTGACAGTTTGGTATATGTATGAGAGTTTACCATGTTTATGGTGCTTTTCTTGAGAGCATAGTTTGGTTTTCTGTTCATCCTTGGCATGAAGTTACAAACTTGTATTAAATTCTTCATTTGATCATTATCTCTAATCATTCACCCACGTTGAGTGAGATGTTGTTGACAAAATTGCATGACAGACTTCAACCTTTTTGCAATCTTTGTTGACAACTTACTATTCTTTATGGATTAATATCATTAAATATTATTGAAATAAAGTCAAAGAAGATGATGCTTTTGTTTGTTTGGTAAGACTCTCCCACTCGGAGACTATTGATAAGTGGAATCTAGTTGTCAAAACATGATTTTGCGAGTGCGAGTGTGCCCTTTCCTCCGAAGCTGAGAAGAGATTGGCAGAAGAAAATAGGTATGTTCTACGGTACTTAATCTTCTTTATTTTTAAAGAAATTTGAAAATTACAATACGTTCATTATCATAAGGCTCACCTCCAACAAACCATATATTTACAAATTACAACCAGATAAATAATTGGGAAATGTATACCAATTGAAATATCCACATTAGACCTTTTATGACCAGTATTTTGTTGACCTAGGAGTTAGGAATGAGATATACCCACTTTGTCTATTGCATTTTATCTTGAACATGAAACCTGAGTGTAAAATATGATTTCAGTTGCAAAATGTAATCTTTTCCACTGTTGGGCCTGTCTGAGCTTAGGTTGATATTATGTTTTCTCTCCGGATATTTTGCTTGTATGGCCTTAGGGTCTTTGTTGAATGAATGAAGAATTTCTTCTGTCCCAAAAAAAAATATTGGCCTTGAAATAGAATTTCGTTTTTCATCTAGTACACTGCTTTCTTTGTTGTTTTCCAAATAATTCATAATTCAAGAAAACAACGCTCATTTTACAACACTATTCTGCAGATCTGGCTCACGTACTAGTGAGGAAGCACTTCAATTTAATGTATTTTCTTTGAACTTTCAACTCTCAGTAAAAATTTGTGCTGTGGTGGAAGAGGGTGCAAATCATGATTGTCATTGAAAAAGATTGATGAACAGGTAATTTGGGCTGTTTCCGGGCTCTTGGAACAAACAATATTTCAGACATGAATTAACTACTGGCACTAGACACGTGTATGATGTATGAAGGGAACCTCCCAATTTCATTATTTTTAAGGAAATATTGTTTTAAGTCACTTAACTTTCACATTCTAAGAAATAGATCCTTGTGTCTATTTCACCCATAATGCCATTACTTCATTTGTCACCTCAAACTCTCCAGTGCTAGCATGTCCATCAAATTGAGCCATTATCTGATATGGTAAGTGAGGTAACAATATTGAAGATGAAATAGATAGAAGAGCCTATTTTCTAGAGCGTGAAAGTTGAGAAATCTAATTTCAGGTGTTGTAAGTTTAGAGAGACTACTAGCAAGTAACTCAAGGTTCTCTCTCTATCGCCCTGTTTTTTTTCTTTTCAATTTTCCCTACATTTAAATAGTCCTATGCCTTGTTCTCTGATTGATCACTGCTAATTAGTTTATCAGAAGCATTTATTAAACGGCTGTAATACTTTAAAAACTATAGCAAGGATTTTATACACCTTTCTTGTCTGTTTATTCTTTCTTTCTTTTTTTTCTTTTGAAATATATATTCTACATCTTCAGAACTCAGAAGGCCTAATTCTTCACACTAATGTTAGGTCGAGAGTTACAGTTTGCTAAATATCAAGTATCAAGTTGCATAGGAGTTGCCATTAGATTATGTAAGTAACAAGTCAAGTAGTCCTATCTGTTATTCTCTTAAATTTACACTGTTTCTGCATTTCTCAAGCTACATCCTTGGGGAGGATCACAGCCCTGTGGCCTCTTTGGTATTCGTATTTCTAAGAGTATGTCATTATATAAGTGCGCCTCTATATTTCTCCAATCTGCGTCCTCTGGCATCTCAAGCCTTCGTACATATCCATAATCCCACCAGTGGCCACACCTCCAGTCTTTTGCCTTGGGGTCTCTCTGCTTCCACTGTCCACTAATTTCCACAATCTTCCCATTATCAACATGGACTTGAATGTTATTTCTCCCAGTTCCTGTTTGGACAACAAATCACTGGTGTCACTTAACTTTGGACTAATTAAGCATGTTTCTTGGTAGAATTTTGTATTTTTGTTATTACAGTATCTTTGGGCTTTTACCCGGGTGTAAGTCCCCTCTTGGGGAGATCTTAGCTGGTACATTTAGTATTTTATTTCTAAAGTGTTCCTAGAGTTTAGGTTATCTAGTTGCTTGGTTGAGGTCTTGGATTCAAGATTTCTTACTTGAATCTAAGGAAACTTGTCCTCATCCACATCTCCTAGAGACTCTGTTTCACTTAATGGTTATTAGTTTGATGGCTTCACCCTTTACTTATTTTTAATATTTGACCAGAACCTTTTAAATAAAAGTTTGATGCAAGAGTGAAGGCAACTCTTGTTTTTTAAAGAGCTGCCTGCAAGTTAAGGACTAGGGTCTCCAGTTCTAAGATTCATTCTTTTCGAGTCTTGAAAAATGATGAGGCAGTCTCCTTGTTTCATAACTCGGTGTAGAAATAAGAACAGAAGCATGATTGTATATGAAACACAATTTGTCTTACCTGGTATTTCTGCCTTTAATATGTAACCTTGATCTGTCTGAGACCAATCCACAGTGCTTTGGCCAGAGCTCCTTAGATGAGATAACAAGATATCTGACTCAAACTCCCATAGAGGGAAGGCATCAGAAGGATCAAAGAATTTTCCGAACAACATTGGACTGAAAAGTGACCCATCACCAAAAACCTTGTGTACTGTTGGATTAACCTGGCTGAAGAACCTCTTGAATATCTCTTCTCCTAACGAAGTGCACCATTTATGTGGAGTTTGATCGTCTGTTTGAACCTCCAGCCTCTTAGAACTAGTCATTACTGCTAAGGAATTTATTAAAGAAAAAAAATTGGGAAACAATGTTGGGGAGAGTTTGGTGGTCTTTCTCTTCTTATAGTGGGAAAGAGAGGCCATCTGATAAAGCAGAGGACAAATTCCTTTGGCATATTTGGAGGGCTGTAAAGCTAAAGGGAATATTTTCTTTTCTAGACGTTGCTCATTAGTAAAGGAAAACCATGTCAGGTATATCAATTATGATTGGGTGCTTTGTGGTAGCCCATTGTAATTTAGTTGTCAAGCACCAGATGTGGCAAAAATGGGAAGGGGTACTAATGAAGCCAATGTCTACTTTTGGGAATGCTATGGCATAATAATGTGAATTATAATAAAGGGTGCTTCAGCACCCACAAAAGCTTCAGTTACTTGTATCTGCATGAAATTGTGAGCTTTCTTATTGAACTGTTTGTGATTTGCTAGGCTTGGAGAATGGATGCTTGGGCTGTTGTAGTTTGCTTGTTAGCGATTAATCAAGGTAAGGCACTTTCCATGGCTATATCTTTTAAGGAAGATTGTCAAGTTGCTCAAACATGATAAAGAATGGTAGTTTTTCTCTAGCAACAATGACTCAACAAGTGTCGATTTTCTTTTCCAAGGAGAATAATCTGTGGTCATTATAAATTTGCCTGCTGCCATAGATGTTGAACTTGGTGGATATTGGTCCCTCTCCCCAGTAAGTTGATAATTCACATAATATCGGTCTTAATTTTTAATATTTAGGTTAGATGAATTTGATACTTACCCCTTTCTGTTTTCCCAGTCATAGAACTATTGAAGATTGTTCTTTTTACAAGTTATTAAATATACTTATTTACTTTCCAATAATTTTACAGTTGGCTTTTCAGTAATGATGAAAGTCCATTAATTTACAGAATCTTCATGATGTGCCTCTCCACAAAGTAAAGGTGTATGAAAGGAATCTTAAAATGGAATAGCAGGGAATGGATGTGTCGTGATGCTGCACATTCTCAAGCTCTATAAAAGCATATTTCTGATATATCTTTTTGCCAACGGCATTGAACCTTTTGACGAGTGAGTACTGACGTCTGGCCATGAAGCTTTGAGGCACATTGTTTAATTAATCAGAATGGCATCTGAGAGGGTAGCCTTTTCGGAAAAGCAAGAAGGCTTATTATCTACATGATGCATGTTATAGAATTTTTAGCCCATGGAATTGTGAAGTCACTTTGGACGGTGGGGCCTTTATCCTCAGGGGTCACTCAAGGCGGTGCTGAAAATTGTTTGCCTTTAATCTTTTATCTTGTAGTAGGATAAGCCAATTGTTAGTAGGCGGTGATTTTATTGATATATGAAAATTTTATCCGAAAGTTTTGAGAGTTTGAATCCAAATTTTGGAGATGACATACCACCTGTTCTAAACCTCTAATGTATTTTTATTTATTTTATATTTATATATTAATTAATTTGATATGTTAAAAAAGAAAAAAATTTGTAGAAATTCTGTATGTTTTGAATTATATTAATGACAAGTTAAAATTTTTTAATTATAATTTTATATAAATAAATTTCATGTAAACACTTAAGTATTTGGTAAGAAAAGAGATGTGGTTGGAAATTATTACTCACTAAAACTAAGTTCTATGAACTTGTTTGACCAAGTTTTTTGGAAGAAAAATATTTACTTTTTAAAAATTATTTATTTTAAATAAAAATTAAAGTGTTTAGCTAAGTTTTCTAAAAAAAAGGTCAAAATATAACTTACCCTTCTAAACTTATATTTTTGTTTAACAAACTCTTAATATTAATTTTTTAAGTTAAAACTTTAACTTCTGTTATCTTAGTCCAAAAAAAAAATACAACCCAACAAAAAAAATAATATTAGTAAATGATTCATTATCTATCTTCCTCCTCTTTGGAAAGAAACGCACGCAAGCTTTGGACAGAGTTGGGGCGCACCATCAGAAACGAAGTGAAGGAGAAATCCGAGACTGCAAATATTACGTGCATACACAAAGGTTTCCTCATTCTGCAATGTTAAATAAATTCAAATATAAAGTTTGGCTCTTGTTGATCACAACTGTACAAACAAAAGATGTATGATTATTGTTAATTAAACTAGTATTGGACCATTACACAGAATAGAGATTAAACACGCTGATTGATACATCAATTGGATATTTATTCAAAACTAAGAATGAAAAGGATACTCACGCAAATATCATAAGTGAGCATCATTAAAGGCTTTTTTGTTCATCTATTCAGCAACCATTTGCAAAACATCCAAGCTGCAGCAACCACTGACGCAAGAGACAACATTGCTAGAGATCCAAAAATGTGAAACATCATTTCAAATGATAAGATAAATAATGAAAGAAAATATGGATAATACCCTTCTATTATCATTATTAATATTATTTGTTTTGTTGAGTTGACATTTTTTTATTGAGATAAAGGAAGTTAAGATTTAAATTTAAAAAGTTAATATTAGCGGTTTGTTAAATACAATGTAAGTTTAAAGGTTTTTTTATTACATTTTAAAATTGAATGAGGTAAAATGCACGGATTCCTAAATTCAAAAAGGTAAGTTAAATTTTGGCCTAAAAAAATAAATTGCTTTTGAGTAGTAATAAAATTAAGTTTTTAAATTTTATGTAATCATAAATATAGCCCCACAATTATGCTATATCATCATTTTGTTGATAATTATCTTTTCTAAAGTAAGAATATTAATCACGAGTCAACTAATATCAATTCATTAATTGATTGTGTTGAAAATTTGTTTTTATTGTTTTTATTTTGCTGATAGCCTTTATTCTTAAATCCAAAAAAATACAAGATAGACCAATAACCTATTTAGGGTTATTATACAAATCTAGTACAATGTGGATTTAAATTTTTTTTTTTTCAAATTTACTCATGATAAAAAATTTATTACATTTGAATTAATTTTATTTGAACTGACCAATGTTTTAAAATAGAAAAAAAATTTCAAACAAAAATATTTTCCTACGCCAAACTCAAACTTAAGTCTTATAATACGATAGAATTTTTTTTAACAAAAATAGTCTTTTTGAAGTGACTAAGTTGTTATTTATTATTATTATTATTTGGTTCACTGTTTCTGGTTTCGATTAGGTATTTGACGTGAGAAAATATACGGAGGAATATAATTTTATGGATAGAGAATTTTTTTGTTTTATGTTCTTAAAGAAGGGCCCTTAGGCCCAAAAAGAGAAACAACGCATAATAGGAACAAAGACCCAATATCTATCGCAACCACAGTTGTCAGATGAGCAAGCCTCCGCAGTCACTGTGCATCGATCGCCTTCTTGAAAAAGAAATTTGCTTCGCGAGGTGGTTCTCTGCATTTTGCCTAACGCTACCGTTTTGTAGCTTAATTAATTGAATGTGATGTTTGTTTATATGGTAAACGGTTTCTAAAATAAATTTATTTTAAAAATTAATGGCAGCTTTCAATTAAATGTAATATAAAATATGGATTTGAAATTTGTGTTAAATTTTCAAATACCAAAATATTTTAAGAAAGAATATATACATTATAAGATAAAATAAGATATTTTAATAATATATATATTTAAAATATTTTGGTATTTGAATTTTATTTAAGCTTTTAAATTAATAAATTTAAAATTCATTTAGATTTAAAATTTAGGTTAAATCATTCTTGTAATCATTATAATTTTACATAATTTTTAATTAAGTATTTATAATTTAAAAATTTGTAATTGAGTTTTTAGAATTTAATACATTTTTCCATTACTTCTTGTTGTTAAATTTTTGTTGAAATTATATTAAATTTTGTTAATGTTACTAATATATAATATCTTAATATTCTAAATATGTATTATTTATATCAACAAAAAATAATAATAATATAAAAATAACTTATATATATATAATGAAATATAAGTTATATTAAGTAATATGAATAAATTAACTTAAATTAAATAATTTTATAATATTAAGATAATATATAATCAACATATTATTTAAATTTTGACAAAAATTTTATTTATAGACCAATTTAAAAATTTATTAAATTATAAATTATTAAATTATAAAGATTTAATTAAAAATTAAATAAAATTATGAGGACCATATAAATAATTTAATTTATAATATATTACAATAACCTTTATATTTCATTTTGTCCTATAAAAGGTGTCTTATTTAATCCTTTTAAATTTATCAACTTAATCATTATTGAGATAACTCTGATCAAACGAAAATATGTTTAGAATGGCATGAAAATTTGACACAAATTTTAAGGACATATTTTATATTATATTTGATTGAAAGAATACACATTTCAATAATTTGGTGACTAAAATCTGCCATTAACTTTTGGAGTAAATTTATATTTGAAACTGTACCATGTGAACTCAAACTAATTGAAAGGTTACATTCTTTAAGTTGCAAAACGGTGGCGTTTGGCAAAATGCAGAGAACTGCATGGTGTTTGAAATGCAGAGGATCCCATCACATTTGCTTCGTGTTATTAAATCTTCTTTCTAAACGAATAAAAGTAGTAACACAATATCTTACGACGAGTAGACTATTACAATATATTTATTTCGTCAAAAATAAAAGAGGAAACTACTTTTTAAGTTTTGAAAAATTATAATATAATATTAGCTTTTAAATGTTAATTTTTTATATTTTAACAAATATTTGGTTGATGATAATAAAATTTTAAGCTGTGACTAAATTGATTTATTAGCGTGGACAAATACTTTTGTTTTAGATGATACATAAGTCACTTAATTAATTTTTGTTACAATAAAATACATCAATTTTTATTGTCAAGTGCCGCATCATATAATATAGGAGGGTAGTCTTTGTCCTTATAAACCAATCAGTCAATGAATAAATAGTAGTTAGTATTTAAATCTTATATTGTCAATTGATGTAACGGTTTTTTTAAAAAATTAATAATAAAATAAATAAATTATATAAATTATTAACACATCAATTTTTACTAAAAAATTTAATAACAAAATTATAAAAATAACACCTAAATTTTGTTGATCAAATTTCATACTGGAAAAATACGTTGCACATGGTTTAAATTAACATTGTATCGTACGGCGTTTCACCTGCGGTCATTTAGATTGAAAAAGTTATGATTTTTTGGGCCTTTGGGCCCTCTTTCTTATTTAATGATTGAAGAAAACTGCTTTTTTATTATTTTATGTATTGTTTTTGAAAAAATTAAAAAGTAAACTTGAGAGTCTGGCGTCTGGCGTCTGGCGTCTGGCGTCTGGCGATATGCAAATTTGCAATATAGAATGGGTTGCTAAGACTTTGGACGGTCCTTTGCGCGTATGAGAAATTTCTCATCGGCAGTCTTTCGCGAAGTTAAAAAGTACACACGAAGTTATTATCAAAATTCTCAACTCCTTCGCTCTCACACGGTTACTTCCTGGAGAAGAACATTTCATGTTTTGAACTGCCTTTTGTGGATCTGGTCAGAACCAACGTTTCATGTTTTAGTTTGCTTACCAGCAGCTTCCATTTCTATTTGCGTCAGCTGTAGCCTGTGTTGTAAGATTATTTCAGGGAAGTTTGTGATTCTGCTGCTT
Source organism: Senna siamea (assembly GCA_031216115.1). Taxonomy (NCBI): domain Eukaryota; kingdom Viridiplantae; phylum Streptophyta; class Magnoliopsida; order Fabales; family Fabaceae; genus Senna; species Senna siamea. Next base: position 22,643,304 of record CM062356.1, read on the forward strand.
GAGCTCCTATTGAGCTACTTTTTGTTGCTTTTTGGTGGGCTTTTGATTGAAAGCGTTCGGATTCGGTCAATTGGTGCGGTGTGGGGTTGCTTTTGTTAATCGTGCTTGATCTTAGGATTCTGATTTGTATCCGGAATCTTTGGTGATGGTGGTATTTTGCTGAAGAATAAAACTAGGTTGGGGGTGGATACTGAAGAACGAAATTTTTTTGCGGCGTTGTGGCTGATGAAGGTAGTGTAGAGTTCTGCTTGTTGGGGTGCAGACCTTGATGAAATGAGAAGCATATCAAGTGCTTGGAATGGCAAGTCAAAAATTTATGGGTCACAGGCTAGCTTTTGCGTTCTTTTGTTTCTTCTACTTGTACCAGCAGGTGGCTTTAAAGAAAGCGAGGAAACACAAAATGACTTCCCTGGCCAACTACTCGATCCGACATCTGGATTATTAGATGTCAACACGGTAAGACTTGATTCACTAGTGATATGAAATTTCAGTAGCTAGTGAGTATACATTTGTCCTTTTAACAAAAATGCTGAACACAAGATACAAACTTAAGAATTTTGAGGTTTTACTTTTGAGAGACCTCCCTATGAAAATAGTAGTTGCTAGGAATGGACATGACATGTTGCTTCTTTCTTCCCCAATGCTTCCTGAATATGTAGAGCACTGGCCCCTTCTTCTTTTTTCATGAGGAACATATTCACCTGTAACTCCTTTGTGCTTGTCTCTACTTGGAGAGGGGTTTTATGGGGGATTTACTAATCTTTAAAGGTTGCTATCAATTTTCTGTTTCTTATCCTGAATGTATGCCTGTCATAGCCTTCATCTGACAATATCAGTCTCTGAAGCCCAAAATCCGCCTTCATCCTCACTCAGTTAATGGCCAATGGTAATCTTTGGCTGATTTGACAGTCACCAAATGATGGTGGCCGTGGCAGCGACAAATGCTGCAATATCTGTTAACTTTTGCCCTGGGTTTTTCAGTTCAAAATTGTCAGTCAGTGGTTTTGAAGTAGTGGAAGTTAACTTATGGCTTTAAATTGCATCCTAGTGTTTCTGTTTCTGACTTTTTCTACCTATCAGCAGATTCTTATTAGTCGTCACTTTTATTAATATAAGTACTCGTATATCTTACGTCTATGTTTGAGTTCATTTAGAACTATGCTGCGCTATTCTAAATGAATGGAGTATATGGTCGATTTTATACATGCTATTAGACCATGTGAGGAGGTTCAAGGATAGAATGATAACATTATGTGGGCAACAGAGGCACTATATCTATACTTGCTCTGTATGAAATCATAAATTTAATAAAAGAAATCAGTATTATATTATATAAACAATGAATATGAGGGTATTATCTTGGAGGGTATTTTTGTCACATTTTAGCCTTGAGAGGTTATATGTATGTTTTCAAAATAGAGGGGCAATTTGTGTAATTGAAGATCTCTTAGGGGAGGAGGGAGTAATGTAACCTAATTAGTATGAATGTAATTGTTACAAACGGTTAGTTTATATTCTGTTTACCACTAATGAAGGAGGATTTTTAACCTCCACCTTTCTTTGAGGCAAGGAAATTAACACTGCTTCTTGTGGAGAAATAGATAAGAGAGAGAAGACTAGACTTGTTGTTTTCCCACTATTTCCCACTGTTTAGCATTCTTAGCCATGTATGTACTCTTAGCTACTAGTTGCAGAATCTAGTCTTCCAGTGTCTTAACTCTTAAGGAACACCAGAGGCCTTACAATTGCAAAGTTTTATTATGTGATATTTGATTGAATCTAGATATTAGTTTGGAAGATGTTTTCTGAGTAAGTACTTCTAGTGATTGGAAAAAATGATTTAATATAAAAAATTATGAAATATAAATGCATCTATTCTTCTAATCATCCAGAGGATTCTGCTCCAAGAGTCTACCTTTCACAGGATTTGCAAAATCTCACACTCTCATAATGATAGGTTTAATTTTCATGTAATTACTGCTAAGTTCGTGTACCACTACTTTTGTCCAATGAGAGGACACACATAGATGACATTATGTGCTCCATCATTGATGAGAATGGATGTATAGACTCTAAATCTGGTTATATTTCCTTGCCCGCAGGCAGAGCAATTATGGTCCATGTGCTGGATAGACTTGATTCACTTAAAGGAAGAGGTTGAAGATATTGACTTATTCTTCCCACAAGAACTATCCAGTAGCACTGATGAAAATTCTGAAATTCGATCTGTAGTGCTAGAAAACACCCAAAAATTGATTAATTCTTACCATCCTCAGTTAAAGCAAATTTTTTTTCACTGTTTGAGAAAGAATGATATTCCATTCCGTGTCTCCGGAGAAGAGGATGATTCTAAGATTTGGCATGCCTCATTTGTAAAAACGCTTTTTTCCAGATCTAGTGTTCCTAGAAGAAATTTGGGTCAAGAACTTCCCCTGCTCATATCAAATGCACCTAGTCCAGGTCCTGCTGTTGTATCGCCTACACCGAGTCTAGCACCATCTCCTGACCTGATCCCATCACCTGCTCCAGCACCTTCCATTCCTCAAGTCCCTGAATCTTTGCATCCTCCTTCACCGCCGAAAAAGCCATTCTTCCCAGTACTGCAGACTCCAGCTGCTGGGGATGCCTCTGGAAATCCACCTTCTGGTGCTGATATACAGGCAGACAAGAAAAGTAATCATGAAAGAACAGTTGTTCTTGCCGTTGTTATAACTGCTTTGGTGACATTTGTAGTTGCAGCACTGCTCTTTTTGTGCTGTAGTAGGTTTTGTAGGAATCGTCGAGTTAAACAGAATGATGAGAGGCCCCTTCTAAGCTTGAGCTTGAGCGACTACTCTGTTGGTATGTATCATATCACTATTCTCTCACACCTACTTCATTTAATGTACAAAATCTTGACAAAATTGATTTTGATCTTTCAGGTTCTTCCCATTATACTTTTGGAAATTCAGTGAAAGAGGAGAAACTTGGGTTTCAGTCATCTAGTAATAATGTGGACAACCAAAAAAAATCATCTCTGAATGCCAACTCTCATGTTGGAAGTGATATCTTCCATACCAGAGTGCAGGAAAGTCAATCAATAGGAGCTTTCAGTGTAGCTGCCACATCATCAATTGAACTGAAACCTCCTCCTGGGAGGGTAGGAACCACCACTTCTGGACTGCCTCCTTTAAAACCTCCTCCAGGCAGACTGAGCCCCCTTCCACCTGAACCACCTTCTTTTATACCTAATAAAGCTGCGGCTGCTCCTCCTCCTCCACCTCCTGCACCCTCACCACCTGGGAAACTTCATTCTGATGCTGGTGGGGCTCCACCTCCTGGACCTCCTCCACCTCCTGCACCACCACAACCTGTGAAACGTCATTCTGATGCTGGTGGAGCTTCACCTCCTGGACCTCCTCCTCCACCACCACCTCCTGGTGCCAAACCAGGTGGTCGTCCACCACCGCCTCCTCCTCCTAAGGGTGGTATAGGTCCTCCTCGACCTCCTCCACCTGTTGGTCCAAAGATGGTTCGACCTTTAGCTGATGGACCAAAAGCTTCACAGAATGTGGGAGCTAGTTCAGAAGTTGAAGCTGATGCTCCTAAAACCAAGTTAAAACCTTTTTTCTGGGATAAGGTTCAAGCCAACTCAGATCAATCAATGGTTTGGAATCAGATCAAATCGGGATCATTCCAGTAAGGAATAAATGTCAAACTTATATTGTTGCTAATAAATTAGAAATTATTATTAGATGCTAATTTTCATAAATGACAAATATTTGACAGGTTTAATGAAGAGATGATAGAAACGCTTTTTGGCTATAGTGCTGTGGATAAAAAGAAAGGGGAATTGAAGAAAGACTCATCCTCCCAAGACCCTTCAACTCAGTATATGCAGATAATTGACAGGAAGAAAGCACAAAATTTGTTAATTTTATTGCGAGCTCTAAACGTGACAACGGAAGAAATTTGTGATGCACTTCATGAGGGTGATTCTCTTTTAACTTATTCTTTTCCAAGTATTATTGATAATAGTAAGAATATAATAACATTAGGTTCTTCTGGGGAATCATACCTGAGCCAACTGTAGAATTTGTATTGAATTGGAGTATCGGAATTGAAAAAATTAAGTTTCATACTTTAATAGACATATTTATGCATCAATAGATACCTGAGATATTGTATTCCTGCAGTTCATTAAGTTGTACTGGTATACTTCTATCATCTGGATTCTTTAAAATTAGCATCATATTCTTTGCAGAAGAGGATAGGTTATGGTAGTATTGTTGCTAGGTTTCAAGTATTGCTAAATTATTTAATTCATGTTATCAATGATATTAAGAATTAAGAGCTTCTCAAAATAATTTAGGTTATGATAAAAGTGAATTAATTTGTGAATTTAGCCTAGAAGACCTTTTATCAAAGGAAAAAAATGAAAATAAGAGGACAGTCTTATTGGCATGAAACTAAGTGACGGAGAAGTTTAACAATTGAACTAGTATGTCATATGTAGAATCTGGTAGATCTATGTTTCAATACGTTACCAATATGAATTATGACTTCTATTTTGTTATTAGTGTGAAAATGCCATCAGCATCCATGAAATTGCATTTAAGGATGCCCCTGGTTGAATTAGCTGTGCCACTAGTTACGGATCCTCAGTACTACTTTATTGATCTGAAATGAAAAGTGAAATGCAGAACACATGATGATTATTGACCTTGAACTAAAAGATACCATTAGCTTTTGCAGTCATTTTGGAGTTTTACCATTTTAGTGTGTTGGTCTTGGATATGTTTTCCAGACCACCATTTTGGGACAGCTGCATTGTTTTCTTTAAAGCTTCTTTTAGTCTATCAGGAAAATAATGTATGGAAACGAAAATGATTAAAATGTCTAATTCTACTCGTGTGAAAGCTTTTTAATGTCTTTGGTTGATCAGGAAATGAACTTCCCTCAGAATTTCTTCAAACCTTGCTGAAGATGGCACCAACATCGGAGGAAGAACTTAAGCTTAGACTTTTCAGTGGTGAAATATCTCAACTTGGGCCTGCAGACCGGTTCTTAAAATCCCTGGTTGACATTCCATTTGCTTTTAAACGAATGGAAGCATTGCTTTTCATGGGTACTCTTCAAGAGGAGCTTACTGCCACTAAGGAGTCCTTTGCAATTTTAGAGGTAAAATATTTAAATTGTATTACTCGTACCTAATATGAGGCAGTGCTTATGCTCTTTATTTCACATGAGAACCATGACATCAAAGCTTTGTAGCGGAGCTAATGCCAGGTTCAATTTGATATGCCAGGTTGCATGTAAGGAGTTAAGAAACAGTCGGCTGTTCCTCAAGCTACTTGAAGCTGTTCTTAAAACTGGAAACCGTATGAATGATGGAACATTCCGTGGTGGTGCACAAGCATTCAAACTTGATACACTTCTGAAATTGTCTGATGTGAAAGGAACAGATGGCAAGACTACACTTTTACACTTTGTAGTCCAAGAGATAATCCGTTCTGAGGGAAAAAGGGCTGCCCGTTCGGCAAATGAAAACCTGAATTCCTCTAGTATTAAAACAGATGGCCTTAATGAGGATATCTCTGATGAAAGAGAAGAAGACTATCATGATCTTGGTCTTCAGGTGGTTTCACATTTGAGCAGTGAACTTGAGAATGTCAAGAAAGCAGCTTCAATAGATGCTGACAGCTTAACAGGAACGACTGCCAAACTTGGCCATGGTGTCCTGAAAACTAGAGATTTCGTGAACACTGACTTGAAAAGCATAGAGGAAGATAGAGGGTTTTATGAGACAATGAAGAGTTTTGTGCAGGATGCTGAGAGCGATGTCATGAGTCTGCTGGAAGAAGAGAAGAAAATCATGGCTCTGGTGAAGAGCACTGGTGATTATTTTCATGGGAAAGCTGGGAAAGATGAGGGATTGCGGTTGTTTGTAATAGTAAGGGACTTCTTAATAATGTTGGATAAGGTATGCAAAGAGGTAAGAGATGCACAGAAGAAGCCAACAAAAACTCAGAAATACGGGACTTCGAAAGCCCCATCTTCATCTGATGTTCGTTCACCACCTGATTTTCGTCAGTTGCTATTTCCAGCAATTTCAGACAGGAGGATAAAAGACTATAGTTCAGATGAAGAGAGTCCATAGATTTTAAGTTGGAAGTTGTACTACAAGGCTTCTTTTTTTCCATAATTTTTTCGTACATTCCCTTGTATAGCATCGTTAGACGTAATGATTCACTTTTTAAATTTTGAGGGGAAATATGTTATTATTCATTGATAGTTGAATGTAATGATTACATTTGTTTATTTTTATTAGTTCTATGCACATATTGTTACTTCTCCAACTAAAATGTAGAGACCACAGCAGCAGGCATCAAGCACTGTTATGCTTCGTTGTGATTAACAATGAATATGGTCTACAAGCAAAATGGGATCAGTAATTGGGTTTAGAAGCATATCAGATAAGTCGAAGTTGCTGTCGTTGGCTATGGAAGTTTATTTGTGATCTTCATTATCTCATTCTACTGAAGGGTCAGATTTTCATCATCTCCATTGAAGAACAAAGCCGGACGCTGGTATTTACATTGAATTTCATAAAAAACGTTTCAGGTTAACAGAATCTTCGTCTCCATCTTTTACTAAGTTTCCTTACAATTTTCTGGACCGGCCATGTGCTTGGGTAATCCAAAGGCTAGCCATAATTTTCGCTACTTGCATAAGTTATTTATTTATTTATTTCATGGAGTGAGACATGCTTGCATAATACATTTAACTATGAAGTTACACCTGTCAATAGTAAAGAATGTATAAACTTGAGATAATTATTAGATTTACTTTGTTTAAAAAATAAACAATCTTTGCATGTTAGAAGGGATCATCAACGTATGTTAAAAATTGTGCCTTGTCATTACTCTCTCGACACTCTGCCCTCCACCACAGCATTTTTTGGCACTGGTACGTCCTCCATTCTTGTGGGCTCATCTTCCTCAGCCAAGCTGTAGCATCTTATCTTCTTCGCATTCTTTTTAATGGATGAAAGTTTCTGCAACCTAAAGGTTTGCTTCTTTGATTAGTCAATGGTTTGGTGTGCTTTTGTGTCCATCTGTCATCTTCCTCGTCTCCAGTCGTTTCTCCTCAGCCTACTCTCAGTTTTCAACACTCTAATCCTAAAACTTGAAGCCATTTGGAAAGTTTCATTAGCACTGTAACAGCTAAATCCATCTAATTCCCTTTTGGTTTTGAATAAGATCCAAGAGGATGATAGTAATATCAAATCCCTGGCACTGCTAAATGTTGGGGAAGAGAATGAGATTGTAGCGTAAAAGGATCTTCAAGGAAAAATTAGAATTCCACCAAAACCATAAATTCCTAAAGATTTATCCATATTTTATATAATCTTCACCAAGGTACTGTTTGGCTAAACGTCCGAGAAAAAAAATAGAAATAAAATAAATAGAATCAATAATTTTTTAAAATAAAAAATTAAAATATAATTTTTATATTTTTATCATTAAGTTATTTAATACATATAAAATTTATAGAATTTATTTTTTTTATGATTAATTATTTTTTAAAAAAATTTATATATTTTATTTTAATTAAAAAACTTAATAATAATAATATAAGTAACTAGATATAAATATTATTCTTTTAAAAAATATTATATGATTTCTACTAATTTTGTTAGGATCCAGACTGGCTTCAAACTATGAACATTATCTTTATTTATTGTGTTTCATTATACGCTAACGGTGCAACAAAGAATAAAAATAGAATTATTATCTTTTGGCCAAAAAGCAAAAATATATTTACTTATTACCGTTATAGATTTCACTTATTAGGCTAACTGTAGGGAGACTTACGTATCTCAACTGGTCAGATGAAATCCCGTTGGACAATAATTCTCACGATCCAAGTATCCATGAAGTAAAATCCAGCCCCTTAGGAGCCATTAACTCATTGGACGAGCATCCAATTATTCAACTGACACCGTACACTCAATCCATCAATGTTCAAATGACAAAGACCTAGTTTGATACTCAAATTTAATGTTTTTTTAATTTAACTTTTAATATTTACATATTTTTAATTTAATTCTCATATTTAAAATTATTATTAATTTAATTTATTATAATTTTATAAATAAAATATTAATATATATTAAAAAATTTTAAATTTTAATCTAATATTTTTATTATTAAATTTTTTATTAAAAATTAATATATCTATAATTTATATCATATATCTCTTTTATAATTATTTTCTTTTTAAATTTCAAATGTATGTTTTGCTTCCAAGTGGCCAGAACAATTTGTTTTAATTAAAAAAAATTATTTTTTGATCCTTAAAAAATATTTTTTTAAGTTTTGATCTCTAAAAGATTATAATATATTTTTTAATTTTTAAAAAATTTAAATATCTAACTCATTAATTTCTTAAACGTAAATAATGACTCAACTAATGTAACATATTAAATACTGATTATATGTATTCAATTTTAAAAAAATTGACTTAAATTATATATTTTTGGGATTTTATTTTTTGAGTTTTGAAAATTATAAAATTTTGGTTCATTTCATTTAAATTTCAAATTTTAAATTGATTTAAACTTTTTGAGAGTAATTATATTAAAATTTTTATAAATCTAAAATTTATAAGTTTATTAAAGCTTTCAATAAATATAAAACAACTTAAAAAAACTTAAAATTTGAAATTTCAAAAGTTAGGACAAGTGAAAAAATACAAATTTAACTCCTTTTCGAATTTAACATGAAACATTTTTAACTCAATTAATTTATCTATTTATATTTAAATCATGTTTTAATCTATAAACAACAATCAATTATATTAAAAATGCCTCCAAATACAAGAAAATTCTCCTTTTTAAAATTTTTTAAGTTTGTATCTTTTGTTTAAATTAAGTAAATAAATATTTAAAATTGATAAGTAAATAATTTTTATATAAACTTATTAATTAAATATCTTATTATACAAATAAAATATCACATTAATATTTAACATAATATATTAATTAAACTATTATCTATTAACATCACAAAAATTAACAAATTAAACATATAAAACTTTTAAAAATTAAAAAATAAATTATAATTTTTTAAAAATCAAATGTAAAAAAACGTAATTATCAAAATGACCAAAAAATAAATTTCCTCTTTCAATTATTTCTCAAAGATTTCCCAACTGTGCTCTTTGAGAGTGGCGTCTCCCAAGCTCAGCGTTTTGATTACAACATGTTTTGGAGAACTAGACCGTGCAACGGAAGATCCAAATTATCTCTGCCCATAAGACTAAGAGAAATAAGGATTCAACTAACAATTAAACCCAGACCAGAAAACTACAAAATTTAAGTTAGCACTCCATTTCCCTTTATCCCTAACTACACACCTCGATGCAAACATACAATATTTCAAGACAAGTATATTAATGTAACCAAGGATTCCACTGCTAGGCGTAGCAAAACCACACGGTTCATCACCATAGTAATGGTTGTTTCTTAACAACCTTAGAACACTATCAATTCACTAAGATAATGTAATAAATTTGGGACAGGATACTCAGACATTTCAACGTATCATTACTAATTAAGTATTAAGGCTACATAGAGAAGGGAAAAGAATTCACTCATTCTCAGATTGAACAAGGGAAGAAGATTATATTCACATCACTAACTGAAATGCTAGCTGCAACTACAACTAATTCCACAAGAAGGATCAAATTATATTTGAAACTACGAGCAATCACAAGAGAATTGGAAAGTTCGCGTGAAAACAAAAGATAGCTTGTCTCTAGCTTCAATTTAAGAGTCGTCGTCGCCACCAGCACCCTTTGACGAGGTACCGGACTTCTTAGGGAGCAGTAGGTTGTGAATATTGGGCATAACACCACCATTTGCAATGGTTACATCTCCCAAAAGCTTGCTGAGTTCTTCATCGTTCCTAACTGCTAATTGGATGTGACGAGGCACAATACGAGTTTTCTTGTTGTCTCTAGCAGCATTTCCGGCCAATTCAAGAACCTGAAAAGACAGATTTTGTAGCATTAAGAGCACGACTCGATGAAATTAAGCGTCCAGAAAATAACAAAATTTTCGAATTCATCCACTACCAAAATGAGGAAATTCACAGAAAACTTGAATTTAATCATAAATTGGGAAACGGATTCCAATTTGACCAAATTTGGAAACCCTAGATACAATTGTGAACACATACACGAAGAGAAACAGGAATCAACCGTGCGCAATGTAATTTACCTCGGCGGCGAGATATTCAAGGACGGCGGCCAGGTAGACGGGGGCTCCGGCACCGACACGCTCGGCGTACTTTCCGGCCTTCAAAAACCGAGCAATACGACCAACCGGGAATTGCAGGCCTGCTTTACTACTACGTGACGTAGCCTTCTTGGAAGCGCCAGATCCTAAGGTTTTGCCTCGACCTGCCATTGATGAAGTATCACTGGATTGCTGGAACCGCAAGGTACAGAGAGGCCGAGAGTAGATAAATAGCGCGATGAAGAAGAAAGAGCTACCGAAATACGAAATGCAATTCTAAATGAAAAGCGGCTGCAGGATTTATATATATAGGTGTTTAATTTAGAATAGACCAATGAGAGTCGACTACGCGGATCGAGTGTACTAACTGTCGGATTAAAATGCATATGAACGGTGAAGATGGGCTCTAGGAATTCAAGTAGTTCGGCTAGCGTGACGAAAGGGTATTAAGGACTCTTGCTCAGAAACTGCTGAATTGACCAAAAAGCCACTAGCATTTTCTTTAACGACTGATTGTGGCCTTTTCAATTTTGTCTCTTTCTGATAATCATACTTTAGGTTAAAAGAAGAAATAAGAGGGAATTGTATACTAAAGATTTTAAAAATTTTATATTTAAATGGTTGAGAAAAATAGATATAAAAAAGTTAGATGAAGCTTATTAAAATGGATGGAACTATTATATGGCTCATGAATTTTATTATTCTGTAATTTTTTCCTATGAAATTCTTTAAAAACTTCAAAATTTTCAATTTGCAGAATAACTAATAAAGTCATGTCTTATTTATTGCACTATTCAATAATTTGTTTTCAGATTTTAAAGCCATATTACTTGCAGTGGTAACAATTTCATTCGTGTAAAAAAAAAAGTTTAATTTTTTTTTAAAAATATACTTATTAAAATTACTTTATTTTAACACTCGATAGAAATTAATTAAAACTTAATGTAATTTAAAAATATTCTGAATTTTCATTAAAAATATTGTAATTATTCTAAATTTGGGAACTCCTGCTCTCTTTTTACTTTGTTTTATTTTTTTCCCTAATTTTTAAAAGTCATTTGGACAATGGAAATAACAAACAATCACACACTTAGGCTTAATGAGTTTTGAAATTTTAAGTTAATTTAGTTACAGAATATGGATGAATATTGAATACAAAAGTTTTTTTTTTTTTAATAAAATTCACTGACGTGGTTTTTGTTGTTAACTGTTTAATCTTACTCGTTTTGTATAAATCAAAAGTTCCTTGGGCATATTTAGTGAATTAAGCCCATAACTATTCAGTCAAGCGAGGCCCGATAGTTTTTGGGCTCAACTATGTCTCACACCTCTGCACATTTTTATCTGTTAACCCAATCTATTTTATATAGGTGATGTTTAATTGTAACTTTTAAAAATAGAAAAATAAAAATATTTATTTGAATAGTTATTTTTTATAAAAAAATAAAAATGTGTGTTTTGAAACAAAACATACATAACAATTAAAAGTTTTTTTTTTATAATTTTAGTTTTTAAAAATAAAAGAAAAATAAAAAAATAAGAGTCTATTTGATTGTAATTTTTAAAAACATAAAAATGAAAAACCTATTTGATTAACTATTTTTAGATAAAAAACAAAAAAATAAAATTTTGTTTTGAAAATAGAAAACACACAACAATTAAAAGATGTTTTGAATGTTAATTTTTTAAAAACAAAGAAAACACAAAAAATAAATATTTTTATTAATAGTATGTATATAAATATGTAAAAATAATATTAGTATAAATTGTCAGAACTAATTTTATAAAATAGTTATAAAAAATAAAATAATAAAATAACATCCAAACAAACCTTAAGTTTTTTTATTAATAACGTTTATATAAATATATAAAAATAATACTAACATAAATTCTCAAAATTAATTCTATAAAATAATTTTAAAGAATAAAAAAATAAAATAACATATAAAAAGACTCTTTAAAGAGAGTGCAAATCAAAATTTAGGATAGAAAAAGAGAAAGAATTTTAAAAACCGGATTATTGAATATAAAAAATTGGACTAATCTAATAGAAAAACATAGACGAGACTGAAAATGATGCATAAAGATAATTCTCATCAAATTTACAATTTTTTAATGTTTTAATTTGATATTTTTGAATGTTCAAATTAAGAATGTAAAAAAAAAAAATCAAGTATTTGGACCTCTTAAGTTCTAGCGTTTGGTTTGAGAAAAATTGTATAAAGTAGTAAAGATAATTGAAAAAACTAAAATTTTATATAAAATTAAATTTAGGGGACTAAAAAGTTTATTTTAGCATTAAATTTATGACTTTTTTTGGCAAATACAACCATTTAGTGTCCAAGAACAAAGTGATAACAGATTTCTTTGTCAAGTTGACAAAACTTACTAAAGGAGAAATGACATTCACTCCCATTTTGTTTCCATCTTTGCCAAATGATTGAAACTTTGTAAACAACATCTCTTAGGGAGGTTTGCGAAGATGTGTTAATTCTTCTTTTGCCTAAATTAAGTGACTAAATATTGAAATATAGTTTAAGATTAGCTATTTTGTTAGAAATCCTTGTAACCTTTTTGTTTGGATTCCTTTAGGATCGATCTTAGCACCTTCAAATAATAATTGATTCATGTGATAATAAATATATCAGTATGTAATTATCATAACTTCCAATAGGTTATTTGTTGGAATTTAAGCATGACATAGACTTATAAATCATACATATATATATATATATGACAAATATTTACTTTTAATCCCTAATATTTCACTCAAATTTTGTATTAGTTTTAGAAGTTATTATTATAATTATTATTAAATATGGTACTCAAAGTTTCCAAAATAGTTTATTGTTGTCCCTTTTTCCAATGCTATTAATTTTTTTAAGAAAAACTTAAATATATTTTTTATATTTTTATCATCAGATTCTTTAATCAGAGGTTGGGATGTATATAATTTATATAACTCATCTCTTTCATGATTAATTATTTTAAAAAAAATTTTTTACATTTTTTTAATGAAGAACCTAATAACAAATATATAAACAACTGCATATAAGTCTAGTCTTAATTTTTTTATCTAAAAATATACTTTTAGTCTCTTAACTTTAACTTAGATTTCAGTTTTATCCTTTTAAATTTAATTAATTTTATTTTTGTTCTTTTCATTTTAAACAATTATTCAAAATTTTCTTAATTCCTAACATTGTTAATTTATTTAATTAAAAGTGTTGTGTTAGAATTAATCTTAATATCTATATACCATATTATTATTATTATTATTATTATTATTATTATTATCAATCTATTAATCTTAAATTTAAAGAAAAAAATCTCTAAATTAAATTTTAAAATTTAAATTAAGTATTCATTAAACATAAACTTAAATATAGCATTACTTTCAAATTTGATTTTGTTTTTACATTTAAGATCAATAAATAATAATACTGGTAATACTATGGCACAAAATATTAAAATTAGCTAAAACTTAGCATTTTTTGTTAAATAAATAAACAGTGTTAGGAATTAAAAAAATTTTGACTGATTTTTTAAAATTAAAAAATTAAAGTAAAATCAATTAAACTTAAAAAATAAAATTTAAATTTAAGTAAAAAATAAAGGTCTAAAAGTGCTCGTTTACCCTTTTTTTTTTCAATAGAAAAGTAAAATACTGACCTGAAAACTGCAATTTATATCGGACTTGTAATACACCATTTTATTTTTTCTAATAATTTTAACTTCTTTTTTTTAATCAATTTCGTTTGTTCCTTTCTATATAATAAAATGCGATTTATGTTTAACTTATTCTTAAACTTCTAAGTCAACATTTTATTTAGCTCATAATGTCATGTATGATGTTACATTATACATTTTTTTAGTAGAGTTAAAAATATTAGGGATCTGGATCTTATTATCTTGTATACATATGGTATTTTGGATAAAAGATTTAGATGATAATGTTTATTATAATTTTATGTGATAATAAAAGATATCTGACATAATATTATGTTATTACATTATATCAAAAAATGGATTATTTTACGAGACCAAAAATATTTTGTTATTTTATATCACATGGTTGGGTGAAATAATTTTTTATAACTGACTATTTTTTTTTACTATAAATTAATAATATTACCTCTTTTTCTTTCACCCTAAAAATTTTTGATGGCACAACTGTCTCTATAATTGTTTCTGGATAATGGTTGAGAAAACAATTGGCTGTTCAAATTCACAGTGCAAAAGAAACATTGGATATTGTAGTTTTTCATCTGCATTATTCAAATGGTCTATGCTATTGTATTTTTTAACTGGATTTAACAATTCATTTTTTCTACTCTATGATAAATTACTCTTAATTTAAATTTATAAAGGTAGATTTAGAAATTATAAAAATAATTAATATTAATTAATAATTAATATAAATAATTAAATATTTATATCTTATATTATTGAATATAAAATATGATTAATTGATATATCAAATGCAAATATCATAAATATTATAATATTTTATATTATAGTATATAAGATATTATGGTATCTGATATTACATTATACCAAATGCTCTTTAAAAAAATAACAACAATAAATATTTTTAAAATTTTTAAAATTATATTTAACCAAAATACATTTATGAGACTAAAACAAATACAAGTAAAATTTTATTGATTAAAATTATACTTTTACCTAAATCATAATAACACGTGAGCATTAATACACATCAACGTAACCCTGTCGCAAATTTTGGGTCCTAACCTTGGCTTATTGTGCTATAGGCCCAAACAGATTGCTCATCCAAATATTAAAAAATCTGATTTTTTAAAAAAACTAATTTTAGATTTTACCTTCAGTTTTTAGTTCAATACTTTTTTAGGTAAGGTTGGTCTTCGTGGAGGCTGTTTTCCTTGCCAAAAGATTTGCAGAAGCATTCCCTTCTCTATGTTTGAGCAAGAAGACAATTTTTTGGCAATAAGATTAGGACAGTCAAGACTTGCAATCATGCAAAAGATCAACTGCAATGTTAGAATCAGATTCAACAATAAGATTAGGACAGTCAAGACTTGCAATCATACAAAAACTAGTAAGGATGGTCCATATATAATTTAGTCAATAAGGGATTGCCATATCTCACAAACTTAGAGAAACCCCTCATCCAATTCTCATTAGAGTCCCTAAGGGTTCCTCCTATGGCTATACTGCCAAGACCTTGGGTTCCTAAGCACGCCTCGTCTATGTTATGCTTGTACCAATTTATGGGAGAGGGTTTCTAGCGGACATGAATAATATTTGTTGATGTCCCTTGTTGGAGAGCTTCACAATGAGTATTAAACTCAAGTGCTCTTGCCTTAGCTATTCTTAGGATTGAGTTTAGGTTGAAGGAAGTATTTTCTGATGTTGTGCATATTTTTACCAAACTAATGGACTCCAAATGTTTCGATTCCTATCAACAAATTTATATAAAAAGCCCAATACAAATTAAGTACATTTCAGAATGCTAAATTAAAAAGGAGGTTGAAATAAAAAAAAAATTAAACAAATATATTAGTATATGTCTGAAATATGAAAAAAAAGTAAAGTTGATATATTTGCACAACTGAAGTATAAATTCAAAACCATAGTGATTAACGAATCAATTACATTATTGACCAAAAAAAAAAGGAAGAAAGGTATGATTGATTGTGTAAAAAAATTAATTACAAAAAATCAAATGTACGAGTCAAAAAAAGAAACAAGGTTTCTGTCTTTAATTTTGCTACTCATTAATGCTTTGAAGAAAATGTGCTCTAATCATTGAAAGCGTGAGAATCAACTCATTAACTGATAGAGAATTCTAAAAAGACAGCATGAAGATTTGAAATATGAAGATTAATACGAAAAGTCAAACACAGGATCCCAAAATAGAAACACGCTCTTAATAGCTTGAGTCCTCCTTCTTCAGCTCTTGATCATGCAAATACTTCATGGAAAATGTGATTCAAATTGAAGGATAATAATTAGGATGAAATCAAAGGAAAAATCTAAGATTTGAGCAAGTTTCCAACAATCATCTCTAAACCTCATATATATGACTCTTTTATGCCAATGATACTGTAGAGAAGAGAAGAGAAGAGAAACTGAAAATAAATACTGAGAAAGTACTTGAAATTTATATTCATTTTCTGTGTGAGTTAATATTGAGTATTGCAAGTCTACGTAACTTAAAATTTTCTTTTATATTTTTTTTGTGTGTGTCTCTAAGTATTGATGTAAAGTAGTCTTAGGTAAAAACCAATAATGTTGATCCTTAGAAGAGTTAAGGTCATAAGGATGCTTTATAACAAACTTAAAGTGTATGTTGTGTTTGAGTGTTGGTGTAAAGTAGTTTTAGGTAAAAGTCTGTAAGATTAATCCTTAGAAGATCTAAGGTTAGAAGGATATTTTATACCAAGATTAGAGTTTGTGTAGTCTACTAGGTTCCTATACTATGAGTATAAAAGTGCTTGTGTTGATCCATTAGAGAAGATTGCTCGCTTGTGAGATTATTTTCTTAGTATTTATAAAACTATCTTAATATGTAACTTGAGGAGAGGATGTAGGGATCTAGGTTTCTAGATTCTAAATCTCTATACATTGTGATGCCTCCTTTTACTGTTTTCTCTTAAACTCATCTCTATTTAAAAAAAAATTTATTTTATAGGAACCTAAAAGATTTTTAAAATAAAAATTTGATAACTACCAAATTTAACTCTTTTTATTGGATAGATTTCGGCTAACATTTTCAAATACTCTCTTGTCTCTAGCTAACCATATGTGCCAAAGAAGGTAGGTGAAGAAAGTCCCTTGGAGATATTAAAGAGGGAATACATAGAACTTTTATGATTAGTTTGAACCTAATCATAGAAATTAAAAGAATCTATTAACTTCAAAAATTGTTTGGCTTCCTTCTTCTGAGGCATTGCAGTGGACAAAAAGGTGTTCTAGGTCCTACTCACCATTATTACAAATGGGGCAAGTTATATCAATACTCTCATCCCTCTTTTACAGAGGGAAGGGTTTTCTTGCATGGGAGGCTTTTGTGGAGGAGATTCCAAACAAGAAATTATATTAGGTAGAAGAAATTATAATATTTAATATTTTTGCATGAAGTAAAGTTTATTATGTAAAACCATAAGATTATAATTCTATAAAGCTTAGTAAAACTAAAGTTTTAGAAACGTGAAAATTTCATTATTCATGCGCATATTAATCTTTGGAAAAATCTTGAGTCAGGACTAAGGACTTATAAGCCAGAATGAATAATGTCACGTGACAGCACATCTGACCAAAAAGGCAAACACACAAATCACAATTCAAATTCTTGATTAACTTGAATTGCAGCAGAGCATGGATGTTACAACACAGTCTACATTCGGACAAGATTTTCAAATGTCATATGCTTATGCATGATTCTCTGAAACTGAAGAGCTGTACAACAAAATAATGGATTTTGCATGTATAACTTATAAATATATATTTCATTGAGATTTTTTTTCTAAAAGAAAATTTATTTAGTTTGTTTTGGAGAGAAAAGTGTGAAATTTTGAATTCAAATTAGAATGGATTGTATTATGGAGAGGTAGTTGACCTCTTATCTCTCTATTATTCTCCTTTTTTTTTTTTTAATTTAGAAAATAAAAAAATGGATGTCCTAAGAGCTCAACATCTCTCTAATTTTCCTTTATTATCATATGAAAATCTAGATGTTGTCACATGTGTCATTGTCCTCTCTAATCTTGGCAATTGGAATGAATGGGCTTGCATGTTTTGTCCAATTAATGCATTATATTTAAATTACAGCATGGCGACAAAGAAGCCCCACTTCTTCCCCAAAGCCAAAACTAGCTTGGTTAATTGTGATTTAGCGGTAGTTATTTTATTTTGAAATTTTTTTAAATATATATATTATATCATATTATTTATGTATTGAATAATAATATTTATTTAATTTTTTATTTTTTAAATTAAAAAATTTATATAATAAATAAAATAAAAATAAATAATTTAATTTTATTAATTCATGTATCTAAAATCTTTTGTAGAGACAGGTTTTGTTTCACAGTTTCACAGTTTTACTGCCTTTAATTCACAACCTTGTGGGTTTTCACAATCACATAAAATAAATGTAATGGTCAAAGCTAATAATGAGCTATCAGGTTATGTTTTATAATCGCCCACTTGAATAAATTTTGGAGTTCGGGTTCATTATCATTATTTATTCCCCAAATTAAGGGTAAGGGGTAGGCTAACTGGATGTCTCCAACAGACAAGAAAGAAAGAGGAAAAAGCACTAACATCCTAATCATAAATACTATGCTCGAACTCCCCACCTTCCATAAACTCAAGGTTTTTGAATCTTTTTATTTGTTTTTTTTTAAACACTAATTTTTAACTGCAGAGATTTTAGATCTGTAGCCAGGACTCAGTAGGCATAAACATTGACATATTCCTTGGATTTTTAAAATTATTTACAAGTTTATGTTATATTTTATTATAAAACGTCAAAATGTTAAAAAGTCCTTTAATTGAGAAATTCTGTATAAATAATTTTAATAATATCGACAAATGTTATGAGGGTTATGGATAAAAATGTTTAAAGATGAGATAAATTGTATAAAATTAAAATTTTTGTATTTTGGACTAAATAAACTAATAATACAAAAATTGTAACTTTCCTAATATTTGTAAAATAATAATTATTTTTAATTGTCATGAGATGGAAACCACCTTTTTGTTTCATGAAATGGCTGTGGACATGAAAGAGCAAAAGTAGAGAGATGTTGGCAATCATTTAGATAAGTGAACTGACACATTGTGATGGATCATAATCAGAGTGTCTGGTTGTCAGGCATTACAGTCCAAATATTGTTCCATTGCCAACTAATTAATGAGCACTAATCAGAAATATTTAGTTTAATAATTTTGTTTAAACTTAATATAATTATTTCAAATGTAAAGGTCGTGCTGTACGGGTTAAATGGCACACAGCCATGTTCGTATAAAATATAGGACAAAATTTAATTGAGGACAAAATTTATATTCTTGTGTCTGCTAATATATATTCCATAATATATTTATTTATTTATCTAAATTTGGACAATTCTGATTAGTTGCACAATGTAGAGATTGCTCCAAGTTGTCCAAAGTAAAATGTGCAAGCACTTACTGTTAGGACGAATCTAATATTAAGGGTTAGTTTTTTATAATATAATAAATTAAAATTAAAATTTTTATTAAAAAAATTATATTTAATACTAAATAATATCTTAATATAAATTATTTTTAATAAATGAATACTTGTTAAGAAAAATATACAGGCACTTGTGTGGTCCTGCTAAGTCTGAACTCAACCGCATGTGGCCCTAGTTTTAGAACCCTTGGCATCTCACTATGTCATATTCATATGCTAACAGCATAACAGTATTCTATACAGGAATTACTTAATTAAGTTGTGTATTAAAGATTTACTATTTGTGGCAATGTTCAAATCAATTTGTATATACTCTTAACTTTGAAATATTAACATAGTTAATTGAATGTGTAGCTTATTTTTCTTAATTTAACATTAAACCAACTCATTAGGGTTTTTGTATATATTAAAGATATTTTGTGTCATACATTTGGCCTACCAATACATTTGTCTTTGTAACGCATTTTTTCTTTACTTTAAAATTTCTAACTTCGATTAAACTAGTGGTTTAGTTCACATAGTTTTACTTATTTTTAATATAATTTTTATTGTTTAAAAATTTATAATGGAGTCCATATATTTATAATTTTTTTTACTTTTAGTACTTACCATCAAATTTCAATTAATATGCCATTAAATTTCTGGCACTATAATCAATAATATACCATCCTAAAATATTAATATGTTTAACTCAACTCAACAATCCCAAGTCACTTAATTTTAGAATTTTTGAAGGTAAGTTTACGTGGTCCTTAGAGTTCTAAGAAACAGCTGTGCAAACCACCATTGGACTCAAAATTATTTTTCAATACCTACGTCATAATTTTATAAAACCCTCAATCTAAAAAATTATTATCATCTCTTAAAAAGTATAATAAAAAAGAATTAAATAATCTCCTGTATTCAAGATCATGTGACTATCATGTGAAGAAAGATAAACTACTAGAATAAGACGAAACATAATTTTCTGGACTAAATATGTAACTGTTACAATTAGAACCATTGAACAAAATCTCGAGAGTTTTATAACAAATGGAAAAGAAAGGAATATGATTCTAGTAACTCCCTGCTCTTTTTTATATTATTTCAAAAAGATAATTTTATCATAATCCAAGCCCTTGTTCAGTTCCGAGTCTAAGCTCCCCCAGATTAAGATTTGAATCTTTTGAATCACATTCATTAATTAAAACTTTTATTTTTATTTTTAATTTTTGAGAGACCAAAATGGCCAGTGATTCCATAAGCTGTTAAGCAACTCTCATTTAATAGGCAAGAGCGCCACTGAACACGGTCTTGTCAAGGTTCGTTGTCATCTTCTGCAAGTCCAAGCCTCAAAGATTCTCCTCCATTTTTCCAAACACCGGATATTTCACAAATGGCCATCCATTTTCTGTGGATTTGAGCCCCTTTGTCTCCCTGCACATATGCTATCTGTGAAGAAGCAGGACTCTTCGTGCTGACATTTGTATCTCAAGGTGTTTGATTCATGCTTTTGATTTCTCTTTAGGTTCAACATAATTTGGGTTGCTTTCTCCTCTCTGCGCGAAGGAAATTTCCAGGAAAAGGAGGTGTTTTGTTTTGTCTAAAGTAGAAAGTGAAAAAAATTGCTGAGTAAATAGTACTAGTACTAGTGTTGTTGTTGATATATTTCATCTTTCTTTCTGCTTTCACTTGTGAAAAGAAAGGCCAAGATGTCAAAAGCAAATGACACACCTTTTGCGAATGAACAATGCAATAAGGTTTTGAGTCAAATTGAAGTGTGAGTAACTGCGAAAGAGGAAACGTTTAGGGATAATATGCCAACAGTTTGGTTCTCTCTCAAGAGGTCTCTACACTGCAAATCAGAGCCATCAGAAGTTCATGACCCAAAATCCAGAAAGCACTTGAGCACAATTTTGACAAAAAGAGCAGGAAGGTCTGGGTGTTCAAGGAGTATAGCAAATCTCAAAGATGTCATCCATGGCAGCAAGAGGCATCTGGAGAAGCCACCAAGTTGCAGCCCAAGATCTATAGGGAGCAGCGAGTTCCTCAACCCCATAACCCATGAAGTCATTCTGAGTAACTCAAGGTGTGAGCTCAAAATCACTGGCTTTGGAGGATTCCAAGATGGGGTTGGCAGCGGCGGCAGCGGAGGAGGTGCCAGTAATAATGGTGGCAGCGGCGGCGGCGGCGGTGGCTCTACTTTTGTGGGTACTTTAAGGCCTGGGACTCCGGGGCCTGGAGGGCACCCTACAATGCACTACTTTAACCCTTCTTTTAGGACATCATCCACTCCTCCAAGGAAATCTCCTAGTGCTTTCCTTTTATCAGAAAAAGAAGGGTCTGCTTTGCATGGTGGTACTGCTGGTGGGCTTCATTCTAGCAATAGGTTGTCTCTTGAGACAGATTTTAATGGATGTTCTACTGTGACTTGTCACAAATGTGGAGAGCAATTCAGCACATGGGATGCTGCTGAAACTCATCATCTTTCCAAGCATGCTGGTAATGAATTGTTTCTCAGATTTCTCTTTCAGTTTATGCTTATTATCTAATTTCTGGCCACAAATTTTCTGGCCACTTCTGTTATGTTATGGTGAGAAGTCTTTTAATGTAACACACTTTTTCAGCTTTGGGACAACGAAGCTGATTTTCCTTTTGCATTACTTTTTGATTCAGAACTACACTTTGGATTCTGCTTTTACTTTATCTTTCAATAGTCAAGGAAAAATAGCTTCTCTTCTCTCTTTCTCTCTCTCCCTCTTTCTCCAGAATCATTTCTTTTGATTTCTTCCCCCACAATGTGGTATAGTTTTCAGTTTTCACATTCTCATGTTTCTTTCATATATTTCATATTAAGTTACAAGTTTTTCATATGACAGTTACTGAACTTGTGGAAGGCGATTCTTCAAGAAAGATAGTGGAGATAATATGCAGGACGAGCTGGTTGAAGTCTGAGAACCATTGTGGGCGAATTGAGAGAGTTTTGAAAGTACACAACATGCAAAAGACACTGGCTCGATTTGAAGAGTACAGAGAAATGGTGAAAATCAAAGCCAGCAAGCTCCCAAAGAAGCATCCTCGGTGTCTTGCTGATGGGAATGAGCTTTTAAGGTTCTATGGCACCACAATGTCCTGCTCTCTTGGTCTCAATGGCTCTTCCAGCCTCTGCCTCTCAGAAAAATGCTGTGTTTGTCGAATCATCAGAAATGGGTTTTCTGCGAAGAAGGAGCTCAAAGGTGGAATAGGCGTTTTCACAACTTCCACAAGTGGTAGAGCCTTTGAATCTATTGAAATTCTTGAGGATGACCCTTCAATGAGAAAAGCACTTATTGTTTGCAGAGTAATAGCTGGTAGGGTTCATAGGCCTCTGGAGAACATTCAGGAAATGGCAGGACAAACTGGGTTTGATTCATTGGCTGGAAAAGTAGGTCTTTATTCAAATATAGAGGAGCTTTATTTGCTCAACCCTAAAGCTCTTCTTCCTTGTTTTGTGGTCATTTGCAAACCCTGAAGCATAAGTGAGAATAGGAGTCAGATCCTCTAAAGCTTGGAAAGAAGTTTACAGCTTAAAGTTGAAAAGAGATAAACATAAATAGAAAGAGGAGGGGAGATGCTAAGTGAATTCAATCTGAATTTTACCCTTCCCTTTCTCTCTGTCTCTCTCTAACTTTATTTTGTAAAACACTTTGGAGGATGCAAATTAGTGATAATGGGTTACATATTAATTGTTTAGTTACTATGAATCCCCCTGTTTTGGCCGTTCTTTGAAGGTTCTTTACCCTTCATCTTTTGAACATATTGGATTTTTCCTTCGCGTCTTGTCCTTTTCTTGGTTGTTGTATGAACGTCTTATTCATACCTTTGTATTATTTAATGGCACTGATTTTTTCCACCTACACAAGGCAGATGGTAAATTAAATATGTGCAATCGTATCAAGTTAACTTGAATTTCAGAGTTAATGGCCATTGAAGTTGCTTGCAGCTTATTAATCTGCGTCGGCCTTATATTAAATGAAGCTCTAGAATATTTAGTCATTGAAATGAGTAATCTACAAAGCTGATTGAATATCCTATATCAAATTGCAAGGTTGAATACTTGAATTGAGCTAGTTGTACGAGCATTTAATTTAGCGGGGCATCCTAGGACAAAGCAAGGAAACTTCTGGTTTAGTTTAATGCAATCGAAGATTAGATTCCATTTTGCTTGTTCATTGAAGGACTAAATAATAATGGTTAAGATAGTGAATTCACATACACTTAGACGTCAACTAAAATTTACTAGTGCGAAATCACGCACGTGGTTGACCTCATCTTTACATGTTTTGTACCATGCCTTAAACTATAAGAACAAAGAGCCTCTAACCCTACTACATAGTGCGAATGTGGCCAAATATCCCAATCTATTGGGCATGTGGTCCTCTTTGGATGATTTTGGTTCATGTTGAAAGAGAGGTTGTTACTCCCTGATTACAAACGATATGTTTACAGTCTAGACTGTATATACTTTGTCTCTTCCTCCCTCTCTGTGTAATATATATGCTTTATTATTACTCTTCAATGGTCCGCTTTCCCTCCATGAAGCTCATAGACCATCCTGATGTACTGGGGTACTTTCAAACAGAAAAATGACTAGGTCAATGCTATAATTACATTTTTTGTTTCAAAGATAATTTAGAGGGAGAGGGGTTCTTCATGTTGTGATGATAATTTTTCTCCATATTGTTATAATAATTTCAGTGACGTTTTAGGAGTCTTAACTCTGGAGGGCATGTCCCTAGCGTGAGTTGGTAATGTCAATTCAACTCTAACAACTGTACAGCTTTGAATGCCTCATGTAAATGGCACATGCACCTCATAAATGTGCACCTCCTAAATGTGTACTAACCCTCATAATACTCCTCTGCTTTGAGAATGGAGGACACTGATCAAACTGTTGATGATATTTCAAAATTTGAAGCCATCTTGGAAATTTGAACTTGAAAGGCTTGGTGGGTGGTTCTAATTAAGCTGCAACAACTACATAGCCGTGAGAAGCTTTACGTTAATCTTTTGAATTCTGACAGTTTATGAACCATTTAGGGGTTCTCTCATCAATGTCTGATGCAGACTTCGCCAGTTGCTGATAGCTATGCAATAAAGGAAATGGGAAAAATAGTGAGAGAAGGATTAAGACGTCACACGTAGCAGACAGTTAAAGCTACCTAAGAATGGTTTGCATCTGCTATAACAAGACTTGCCAGCTTTGCCTTTCCACCTTTAGCCTTTTGTTTGTCTTGCCAACTGCTACTCCTCAACGAATTTTCTTAGCTCTATCTATCGCATGGTGATGTTTGCAATAACTGAGGACTCCCCAGTTGGTCAAAAACTCAAAAGTGCACCTTCTAACCAGAATACTGAATATCCTTGAAGTTGCATACTCAAGATGAGTTAACAAACCAGAGTTTGGCTTTTCAAAGAAGCCAAATGAACGTTTGTAACCAAAATGAGGTCATGAATAACTAAGTCAGATAAATATGAATGACTGAAAAGATTCACAGGTACTTTATGGAAGTTAAGCAGGGAGTAAAATGATCAGTTATAATTCATATAAGATAGCTTTAATATATATATTTTTCAGTGATTTCTAAGTGGTCTATTGAAAGATTTCAGCAAATAATTATCTCTTGGTCGTGCATGACCTTGGTTTCCATTCAAGACTCGTAAATTTTACTTACAAAGGTATTGCTAAGCCATATGAACACCATTGAAGCTTGCTGGTTCAGATGAGACACTAATAAGTTGCCTGCGCTTTGAACTCATCAAAAGTTGAAAACCTTCTGCTTGTTGTACATCACGCTTGAAATTTCTGGGAACCAAGCATTCATTTCTCATGATGATTAATGATGGCCGGAATCCTTGCAACTAGGATGAGATGATATACCAAACATTCAATAAGGAATTTGGTGGTTTGATGGATGACCTTTTTTTGTGTGAAAAATTATACAAAAACTTAATTTATTAAAAACTATGATCGACATGATTATACCACCACCGCAATAATAGACTATGACCTATTGGATCAGCATGTAAATATCCTTATCCTAGACGTCACATAAATTGTCTGATGAATTATCTTCAAGGCCGTGAGCAAATCTTAGAAGGAATTTGCTATGGTCCTTTTGCAGAAATTTTGCACCTGTCCGTAAGAATAACATAAAGTAATGGATAAAGATTCCATATGGACATAAATCTGCTTTTAACATAAATTACCTATGGTTATTTGAGCAAGAATATCCTAATAGTCTGGATTCTAGAGAGACATTAATACCAGCAGCAGAAGTAATAATGATAACAAGATATTCTATAATTGAGCGTACTGCACATGAATAATGTCCATAGTAAACTTTCCAGAGATGATGGCATGAACAATTTCTCACAAGGAGAGTCAATTATAAAAAGTTAAACAACAGACGGATAATAAACAAATTTAATCAGTTAGGTTATTTGTATATGTGAAATGAACTGACAGACCAAAAATATACACTGAATAACAGAGAAAAAGAGGATATAAGTACACCTAGAGTTACATTACTGGTGAAGGCATGAACTCAACCCAAAAAATTACGAAGCAGCAGCTTCTTCAGTTTTCTTATTCTCTTCCTTTAGTTTCTTCCAATTCTCTGCATTATCAATTATCTCTCCAGTTTTTATTAGGTAACGGACGCTTTTACCATTTTCAAGAATCTTATGGCCCACACGACTTGCCACATTCTGTTCTTTGGAGTATAGCATCACATTTGAGCTGTGGATAGGAGCTTCAATCTGGAAAAATATACAATATTTGTCAAAATTAGCAAAATCACAGCTTATACACCAATGAAATGCATGAAGGAAACAAAAAGACTTCAAGTCCGTGAAAATTTTAGGTAAAGTAAATGACGTTTGTCCATGCAGTTACTCTATGCATGTACATGATGATCAATTCCTGAGATGTCATAAGTAAATTGCAGCATTTTCAAGCTTTCCAAATGAACCTTAAAGGTTATCTCATTTCATGAAGAACATAAGGTAAAAGAGAGAGGGAACACATTAATTTCATGATTTCATGCAAGGGAAGTGAAACCAACCTTAATGATTTGCCCTGGTTCACCCTCTTCTCTGCTCTTCATATGCTTTATCTTCAAGTTTATTTCTTTCACTACTACAGTGCTGTTATGCCTGAAGACCTTAGTAATCTCTCCAATTTTACCTTTTTCATGTCCAGATATTACTTTTACTGTATCTCCAACTTTAACATGCATTTTGTGCAAGACAGGAAGGCTGTTTGGCTTACATTCCTTTCGCTCCCATCGTTTAAGCTGCCAGAGGAGGAACATGAAATATTACACACACAAAAAATGATATTAACAGAAGATTCTAGATAATATTGGAATATTTTAAGTGCTTCCAACAAATAAAAAACAGCAAATGACTGCAGCAGTACATTCTCTGATCTCAACTCACTAATAATGTCTGTTCCACCTCACTATTACTTAATTTTTAATCCATTTTGTTTTTCAATTGAAGAGAATCTAACACTAACCCTCATTACAATAAGGCATGACTTCTCCGCCGACTTGCCCTGCACGTAAGAAAATAAAGTGATGTCATGTTAGTCTTCCAAACATGTAGGTGCTACAACTGAATGCAACTTTAGTTACAAGCTTGATGATACAGATTTTTTTTGTGCTAATTTTGAAGGCCACAATAAATTAGGAAGATACGGTAATCAATTATTTGTTTTCTTCTCAATAACAACTAACAAGTCCTTTCATTAGTCTGGCAATAAAATCCATCAAGTTCTTCTGTGTTACCCAACATTAAATAAGCAAGAATTATATGATAACAACATTCGTGCAACAAAATAATTAGAAATATTAAAATAATCTGAAAATTGCTGACTAATCAAACTGGTATTGGATGTTTTGCAGTGCTAATGTAACAACAAAATATAAAACTATTATAAGCTTTCACCTCGTAGGGACAATATATGAAACCGTTGAAAATGGAAGAAATAATGAAGTTGCAGCATGAAACCATAGTAATATTCCTTATTGAATAAATGCTAAGCAATTATTTCCTGCAAACCCAAAATTTATGGGAGCTACACAATGCATAGAACAAAGAAATTAAAATTTTAAACAAGCATTTCCTTACAATTGCGACATTTAAACTTTAAACTGCATTAATATCTGAAACCAACTAGGAAAAGTACTAGGAGCCTAAATTTATCCTGAAGAAATAAAAAAACCATTCTCAGTAATACCAATTAATCTGCTTTTCCATTAGAAAAGCGTTAATATGACAGGTTCTGTCAAACACTATAATTTACTTCTATTGAATAGTGATATTAACTAAAGCAAACTAACAATGCATTAAACATAAATAAAAATCGACACCTTAAATAAGAATTGTTTATTTAACAAGAATAGCTTCACCAATTTGCAGATAACCCAGTGTGAGAGCATTCAATCAATCTAATCATTGTATCCCGATGATTAAACAAGGAATCCCACGCTAGTCGCTACATTACAATTTGTGAAAGACACAGCTTAAAAGTATCACCAATTTTCCATATGGAAGTCCCGAGAGAAATTGGGGCAAACAGCCTACAAACAGATCTGTTCCATAATGTAAAAGCCTCATGAAGAGGTACCCAGTAAATAACCACCTCATTTAATGAAATTGAACTTTACATGAAATAACAGATTTTGTTCGACTCAGGGAACATAAAGGGATTTGGGAAATGGGTCGGAATACAATACCGGAACAGGGTAGAGAGTGATGGGCGAGAGGCGTTGCCCCAAGAAGGAGTTGGAGCAAAGGGAGAGAGAGGTCATGGAGCTCTGAAGAGCAGCCATAGCTGCCATTTTTCACTGCTTCTCCTGCTTCTGCTACCGTGGCTTGAAGCCGTTGATGATAATGGATAACACGCAGGGGAAAGCAGCGAGAAAATAATTTTCAACTGTGGAAGAACAAAAAACGACGACGTATTCTCTATAGCTTCTTCAGGATGTGGATTGCGGGTAGCAAGTGGCCTACTTGACTAGGCCCAAATTCTGATCCGTTTAGGAGCATCAGTATGGCCCAAATCTCTCCCTCTCTCTCTTCTATTCCTATAAATAATTTTTTAAACTCCTTTTTGGAATTGACAAAAAAAAAACTTTTTTTATTATTTTTGTAAAGAAAGAAAGGACTAAGATTACAATCTAATAAAAACAATTGAGGAACAATTTGCCAACAATAGTCTCAACATAATCTTTCTTGGAGGGTATTCCCAGGTAGTAAAAGGTATGTGTTAGACCATCAGCATATCGATTGATTACTTGATAATGTGTTTGATGGTGTAGCCTTTTTTACTGGTCATAAGTTTTTAGATATTACGGATAATAGCACCCCAAGGGTGTGTTAATGCTGCCATGCAAAAAGAGCCTCTAAAAAATCTCTTTCAAATTCCACTTTATCAATACTTATAGAAATATAGAATTAGATCAATACAAATTCAACCTAAAAAATGGGAGATTAAAAATCCAATGAATTTGTCGAGAAAAAAAAAACAATTCTCAACTTTTATCTTCGTAAATTATCTACCAGTTCAATTGAATTCATAACTATGACCAGTAAAACAAATTATATTGAAAACTTGAAATTGAAATAACACGTGTATGTCGTTATTGGAGCATATGCAGCTGTGGACAGGAAAGCTTGCTGTTTTTCTTTTTGTTTGGTTCTATTTCCTTCACTTTCATTCATGAAGCGATAATATACAAATGTTGCAGTCATTTCCGCAAAGCAGCAGAACGAGGTAAAAGAAAATGAAACAAAAAGAAGACAAATAACAAAAAATGTTACACAAAATTACAGAGAATGATGGCGAGCATCATTACATTAAGTAAGTCACTCGTGTGGAAATCAAAAAGAAAAACTCAGCTCAAAAGGGTAAACCTAAACCAACATATTCTACACTTCATATGTGTCAGCTGCACTATCTATAGAGTCCTCTCTCCTGTGTATCCTACTTTCTGGATTATCAACATCTATAGCAACTTGATCTGCTGTAGCAGACAATCCCTTCCCGTGACGACTCTTGCTGTGTCTTGATTTAAGGATCCGCGTCAGAACTTGCACTATGTCTCTCATGGAAGGCCGTTTTCTTGGGGCACGATTGATGCATTTGTGTGCAAGGGAAGCCACTTCATTCAGCTCTTGTACATCGAACTTCCCATCTAGCCCAGAATCCACTATCTCCTCCCATCCCACTTTTCCTTCTGTGTTCATTGCTGCCTATACATTCATCCATCATTCACACAATAATATCCATCCATCAGGCTTAACGATGAAGAGTGCATAACAAGAATTAGCAAATTATGGGAAAAAGGGGAGGGAGAGAGAGAGAGAGAGAGAGAGGGAGAGAGGGAGGGAGATCTTACAAGTTCAACATATTCCATAAGACCTTGTTGGGGATTTCTGCCAGCTATGAGTTCAAAAAGCAGGACTCCATAACTGTATACGTCGCTTTTCTTAGTGAATGTCCCTGAAGATATATACTCAGGGTCAAGATATCCAAAGGTACCCCTTATAGCTGCATGTTTGTCCACCATCTCTTCTCTTGAAAGTCCAAAATCAGCAACCTAGGGGGAAGAGGTTAGTCAGAAACATTACTTTTTTGAAACTAAAGAAAGAAAACAAGTGTTTTAAAAGCACATACTCTAGCTCTCATGGATTGATCCAGAAGAATATTGGAAGATTTGATATCTCGATGGATTACCGGAGGAACTGCCTGAAGTGACAAAGCATGAGATTATAAATATACAAACTCAGAGACATGGTTTGGTTTGCAGATCACTGGGAAACTTACCCCATCATGAAGATACTCCAACCCTCTTGCTACATCTAGAGCTATATTAACCCTCAAATCCCAGCTTATTCCTCCGTTCTCTTCACCTGAATATTAGTTTGCACCGTTAGGCCTGATATTTGTTAAGCAAAGAGCATGGTGGCGAACTTACTGTACAAGTGGGAAGCCAAGCTGCCTTTACTCATGTACACATATACAAGCATGTGCTGTCCCTTCTCTGCGCAATATCCTACCAAATTAACCAGGTTTCTATGGTGTAACCTTCCCAACAACATAACCTGAGAATAATGAAATTAAGATACAAAGGTCAAAACTGAATCCAGTTTTTTCTTATGTAGTCTAACTTTGAACATAAATTTCATTAAGTTACCTCTGTATGGAATTCTTTCTCCCCTTGCTTAGAATTACTTGCAAGAACTTTAACTGCAACAGTCTCACCAGTAGACATTTGAGCTTTATAAACAGGACCAAATGCGCCTTGTCCTATGAGTGTCGTGAAATCATAGGTTGCCTTCTGCAGATCCCTGAAGTGCAAATAAAACATTGAACAGAAAGACAATAAGAAGACAACCTTTCTTTTGTAGGAATACAAGGAACAAGGAGCAAGAAGCAAAACATACTTGTAAGAATACTCAGGTAATCCAGAAGCTGAAACCATGCTACTTTTCTTAAAGCCATCAAGCCAGAAGGACATGGCAGTGCGTCCTCCGGACTTGACAGGAGATTCAGGAGCTATGGTTGAGTCTGAGAGAATGGTGCAAGAATCAGCACCGTTTTCACGGATGGGTATGGTCGTTGCCCTCCTCGAACTGCTATTTCCAATCTGCGAGCGTTTCCTATGGTATCTGACACAAAATAGTGCAGAAATAGCCAAAACCACACCAACAACCACACCTATTGAAATCCCAATGATCAATCCTGTTGATTCCCCTTTCATCTCCTCTTTCGTGTTTTTCTTTGCTGATTCCTATTTTTTAACTATTCATCATCCATCTAATCCATTCACATACCTGCACGTCAAAAACATGAGCTTTGCGTGATATTTTTGGTTTATTTATTGAATTGAATACTAAGCGGTCAACTGTTGACTATTTCTTTGAAATTTATAGGCCATTCAAAATTGTAGCTAGGCATTACTTTGTTGAACAATGGAGAAATTTATGAGAAGAATTCAATCTAAGCAACCTTATCTATTCAAAAGTCAACACAAATATACAGAATAAGAAAGGATTTCTATGTGAATACGTAGAAATCAATAGGAATTATCTACCTAGTTGAAGTTAATAAATCTTGACGCTTGATCTGTTATTGTTCATCAAATATTTTCCAGGACAAGAAAACACTGTTTTAGAAATATCAGATTAATGAAAATTGGGTCAAACCATTAATAAATCCCAATGGAGAGCAAAACAGGCATTTGACCAAATGTAGCCAACTCTTTTTTCTCTCGTTTTCTTTCATACCTGATCCCACTCAGTATTTTTTTTCTCAGCAACCAAGCAGGGAAACACTAAAAGAGAACCCATCCAAGCAAGCACCCCCATACAAACACAAAAACAATACACAGTACACACCTTCCTGAAACAGAACAGACTTACAGATCGAAAAAAAAAATTAACAATAAAAAACGGTTGACCAGTAAGAAAACATGTTCAGAAAAAAAACAAACTTGAAACACAAATAACATACTTGGGACCAGACGTTACCAGTTCATTCGAGAAAAACAAAAAAAGTTCAAACAGCTAAAGCGTTCTGATCAGGGCTTAGCGGCAAAGACTTGAAACAGAAAAGTTTTGTATGAGATTCCAAGAACCAAACGGAGAGAAAAGAATCTGAAGGGAAAAAGGAAGGAAGGACAAAGGCATGAACTGCAGCATCAATTAACATGGACTGTAGTGCGAGAAAAATTTTTTAAAAAAGAAAACACACTGCTTATTCAGTTATACTCCACAATTGAATGCTAAAACGACAAGTCGCCGCTAAAAAAAAAAATTAAGAATTTGCATAATAAATCGCGCCTAAGGGAAGATTTTAGTATTCCCAAAGTGACCTTTCCCTTTTGTTACATCTGTCAATTATTCTCACCGAAATCTTTGGGGATTTCGGAATTCTGTCCTGGTTGGGATATTATGCGGACGGGCCCACACTAAGCTGGACACGTGGGTCCTCTAGTGGTCGTACATTCATTCAACTTGATGATTATTTTCATGGACCACTAGATCAGTTGATTGAATTTGCTTTATTTCTTCTCAAGGGCAATAAATTAATTGCTCCACCCCGTAACAAATGGTCCTATTTTGCTATGTAGATGGAAGATCCATCTATGTTTATATAATATATATCCATCTACAGTAGCAAACTTGTTTGGTTGCAATGGCAACATAATCTAAAGCTTTGATTTTGATTTTTCTCCCTCCTTATTTATTTACACATCAACTTCTTTCTTTGTCCCGTGTGACAATAACTCCTATTTTAAATTATTCTATGCTATCATTTTATAATTTTGAATAATTATCTATATAGTTTAATTAACTTGATTTATTTAACCATCAATTATTAACTCATATAATACTGAAACGAAAATGTGATCCTTCCCCATTTCTTTTTGCTTTTTTCGAATCATAGACTAGAAAAAAATGGTTAAACTAATTAGATATAATTAATCAACAAAATATATGTGTCATGGTGAATACAAGAATAGTATGAGTAACATTTTTAATTATATTATAAAAATATTAATTTCATATATTTCTTGAGTGAAAAGTGGAAATTACAAAAGAGTTTTTTTCTAAAAAAATGAGAAAATTATGATGTACTACAATTATATATAATTGCTTATATATCTTTTTTATTAAATTCTTTAATTAAAGTAAAATATATAAAATTATTTTTTTAAAATAATCAATCATAAAAGAGATGTATTGCATAAGTTATATATATCAGTCTCTAGTTAAAAAATTTAATGATAAATATATAAAAAATGTACATAATTGTTTTTTCAATTATGATATGAAGACATTAATTGTTAATTTTAAAGCAGTTAATGGGTATAAAAAAAAAAGAGAGAAGGGAAGTTATGAGGTGTCAACCTAACGCACCTAAATGACCTAAATGTGAAATAAAACAAAGGGAAGTGATGAAGCCAAGCAAGAATTGAATTTTGGGATGAAAACAAAGTGAAGCCCACAGCTGATCTTCATGACATTGACTTTGGTTTAATTAGTCTTAATCTGTGACTGTGATTAGTTAAGATTCAAGTCCATGACATAATGAAAAACAAATATAGGCTTATTGCAAAGTTAATTATGTTATCTGTACAAGTCTAATTGGCCTATATAATCATCTCCTTTATATCTTAATCTAACACTTTGACTTTGAACTTTTGTTTATTTAATTTCTCTGTCATTTTCTAACCAATAATAATGCATCTGTATGTGCCGTTCTAGCGAGGGTTGTTTTTGCACTGGATTTCTCATAGCAATTATAATATCTCTTGAATTTTGCAAGCATGTCACTATAATGGTTCCCTCCAACCCATTTTCTAGAATATTATGTTTTTGTTATTATTATCACTATTCCTTCCATAGCTAAAAGAACTTTGGATCCTCTGCCTTAAGTTTTTTGGAGTTACACTGCCATGCTTTTAAGCGGCGGCTTTTTTCGTCGCTAAAGTGCGTTTCAATATTCTTGCAACGGATACTACTGCAGCTATAACTTTTGTTTAAATAATTAATTTAATAAAAGTTATAGCCGCAAAAATATTTGTTGCAAGAAACTTTAGCAACGAAAAAAATCGCCGCTAAAAAGTATGACAGAGGTACTGCAGAAAACTTAAGGCAGAGGATCCGGACGCAGTTAAAAGTCGATTTTCTCGAGAAGGCAAATAGTCATTTGATTACAAAATCCAAACTTATAACTTTCTTTTATCCAAACCCTTGTCTCTCTCTTTCACTCTCTGTTTTAATTTTATTAATAGTGCCACAGTAATATTTTCATGTAAATAGAATATTCATAATGAATTAGTTTATCTGTTTACCTTTTATCTATAATAATTATATAATTTAAATAATATATTCTTGATAAATTATCTGTAAATACTTATTCTAGTGCCATATCTTGAGTTAAATTTTCGTTCATGAAAATAAATGATCATATGAGGACAAGTATATCAAAGTTTTCTTTGCAAAAAGAAAGTGTTGAATGATCACTTAAAAAATCATTTGGGAAGTTCGAAAATAGAAAAAGTAGAAAAAATCAGTTATTAGATTGAGGTGAGTGGAGTAAAAGAAGGGTTAATGCAATGTTTGGTGGTGATTAACTTCGAAATGAGAAACATTGGATCAACCAGACATACTTGCCTTTTCACTTTACCTAATCCCATAGAGATAAAGAAAACGAAGGATACAGATAATTATTGCTGAAACGGTCAAGTGAGTTGATGCAAATTAAGCTCAAAACAGCTTTCTTATAATTGTGGAAACGTTATTGTTTGTCCCCACTAATAACAGCTGCATAGCTCAATAAGCAAATTAGTTTGTAAGACTAATTTATTTTTATTTTTATGTATATCTTTAAGATAATTTTATTTAAAATATTATTAGATATTAAACATAAATATTTTTTTATTAAAAATTTAAATTTAAATTCATCACATAAATTAACTCATTCTATTAGATCTAATTTTTAATAATCTTTACAAAAATAATTTAATTGAGGCCGATTATGTAAAGGTCAGTGTTCTTAATTAGTTCATTAAAAGATTTAATTTGTTCAGCTTTTTTTTTTTTGGTAAATTCTCAAAGACAAGGAATTATAATTTACTAATATTATTAATCCCTGAAATGCTTCATCTCTAATTCAAGAACTGTTACGTAGGAGTCTAGCTTTTAGAGGAATTGCGGTGCGAGTCATGCAATTTTTTAACTAATAAAAAAAAAACATTGTAATTTTAGCTTATATTGATTTTACATATTAGTTCAATTGCTTTTGTATGGTTGTTTTTAATTTCTCTCTATAATAATAGTTAGACAGATTTTTTATTTCGATTTTTTCATTATTATACCCTTGAATTTTTTAAAAAGAACATATAGATTCATCAGAGTTAAATCTCTATTAACCTCTTTAATATAACATTAATATCTTATTCCATAATATTAAGAGTGTCTTTTCTTTATTATTAGTTTTTGTACAAAAAAATATATAAGAATTCTAAATTCTAACCCATTATTATTGCATCAGTTTGACCCAAATTTTAAGCCATTTTCGAGAGCAAGAAACGAAGCAAATGAATCACTAATTTTCACAGGCCTATAGCCCAAATACCTTGGTGGGCTTTTGCGTATTTAACTGCTGATGGTTCTATGTCGTGCGTTTCCTTTCGCTCACTACAGCTAGGCCCAATTAAATCTAGCTGTCCACCTTACCCTGTACCAAATAAAATTTATTTATGGAGTTTAAATATTAAAAAATAAGTCTAGATTTAGGTATAAAAATTTTATTTTATATTTCAGGGTTTGCGTTTAAGAAAATTGGTAGAGAGTTAAACTATGTGAAAAGAATAAAAATTAAAATAATTTTTATTATTTTAATTTTATATTTTAGGGTTTGCAATTGAGTTTTTTTAAGTCTCACCCTTAGTTTGAAGTAAATTATGGTTTGTTTTAAGCTTATATGGCATAGGGACTGATGAATTGGCGTAGCAGTGGCTTAATTAAACTGGTCAGCATCTCTGAATCATGGTGTGAATGATTTTTCAAAGGACCATATGAATTGCACGTGAGACATTTCCCGTCATTCATGTAAAGGCAATCCTTTTGATCCTTTCTAACATAATATGGAGTGTTCAAAATCGAACCAAATGAATTAAATCGACCTACATCAAACTAAATTGATAAAAATTGAAGAAAAAAAAGAGGACCAAATCAGTTTTCAAGAACGTAGAACTGAAATGGTTGGTTTGACTTTCACTTTCCAATATGCAGTGTAAGCAGCGTCTAGTAATTTTGCATTTGGCTTTGCAGCAAAGATGCAAATTATAGTAGGGATGCAGTCTTTAGTTACTCTCCACTGCCTACTAGGTTACACAACTCGCTGCTCAATACTCGAACACCAATCTCGAGCACATCGCAGCAAAGACACAATTGAGAACTAATTTGTTACATGTGATCGCAAATAGAAAATGAAAGGACTATCATAATAGCATAATACTTATAAAGTTGCGGCTTATTTAAAATTATGACATTGCTAGGTAGATGTATTTTATTTTACTTTTTAAATTGAGTTAAATTTTTAAAAAATAAGTTAATAATTTGATCTTTAAAATATATTATTCATTTTAATTTAATTTTTTTTAAAATATTTTTAATTAATTTAGTCTATCAAGTAATTACATAGTTAAAATTTAATAAAATTATTGACATGTTTCTGTTAACATTTAAAAAATATATTTTATGACATATTAGATTTCAATCAGCAAAAAAAAAAAAAAGTAATAAAAAATTAAAAAATATTGCAAAACGCATCATCTTCATCGTCTTGCCCTGTCTTCTCAGAAAACTCGAGTCTCTTCACCAGATTCAACAGTGGGCCCTTCAATTTCTTGGTGCTTAAACTCAAGATTTTGGCTCGGGTATGGGTTTGGGTTTTGGAGTTTCTCAAAATCTGAAAATGATTCTTCAGATGAGAAAAATCTGGGTTTTTCCAATGATGATACATAAGAGAAGGGGTTTTGGGATTCACATTAGAATTTGAGCAGAATCTCACAAACCCATGATCCAGATCATTGGGCTTTTGACGAGATAGTCTTCTGATTCTTCAAGTCAGGGTTCCTGCAAAAATTCATTAGCATTCGAGAGCTCAGAGCGCAATTTGAGACCAAAAAATTTCTGGTTTTTCCATCTGATAAACCATAGAAGTGATTAGCACTTGAACCTGAATCAAGATTGAAATTTGAAGATTCTCCACTTCTTGATGGCAAAGTGGAAGTGATCAAATTAGCACAAAAAGACAGAGAAGAAGAAAGAAGGTTTGAGCACATTGGGCTGGAAAGACGACGACACCGGATTGTTCCTCCATCGCAAAACTCAGGACTTCACGTACGGGATCAAGAAAGCAATATTTTGCAATGTTTTCTCTTTTTTTGTTTGACTAATTGGGATTTCATTTGTAATAAAAATTATTTTTAAATATTAATTATGATACATGTTAATATTTAGTAGAATTATTAAATTTATGTCAATAATTTCATTAAATTTTAATTATTTAACTAATTAATAAATTAAATTGATTAAAAATAAATATTTTAAAAATTAAATGTATTAATTTAATCTTTTTAAGTTAAATTAAAATAAATTATATTTTAGAGACTATATTATTAATATAGTATAACAAAACACTTGATTAGGGGAATTGGGACGCACATTCTTTTAAGTTCGGCTGGGCATAGAAGTTTGCTAAAATTCGCTCAATCTACACCGTCCATTGCATCAACGTCACACGTCATGCTAGAACGATTTCAGAAGAATCCAGGGCAAGTGGGCTAAATGAGCCGTAGGAATTTTATTTTTTTAAACTCTATAGTTATAAGAATTTTTTGACGAACTTATTTAACGTATGAATTAAATGATTAAATTCGTTTAATTTGACTCATTTATTTTATTATACATTTTTAATTTATAAAAAAGAGTTTATTTGTTGTAATTAAAAAAAAATTACAAATCAAATAATGAAAATGAGTTAATATATATTTACTTTAAAATTAAAAAAAAATTATATTTTTTAAAAATTATTTTATTTGATAATTTAATTTAATTTATATAATTTTATTGAATTTGAGACTCTATAATATATAATATTAATGTTATTATATTATATTATTTATATTTATCATAGTTTAATTTCTTCACTTTTTTATTATTTTTTAAAAAATAATTAATATGTTAAACTGATCAAATCATTTAATGAGTCAAATTAAAGTTTTAGTTAAAATAATTTCATCCGTTTAACTAACGAACCGTGCGTTTTGACGCCTATAGTTTCAGCCCCCAATCTCTTGTTCTTTCGCTATCGGCGTCACTCTCACCCTTTCTCTCAGCACCTATGGACTTTAATTTTCTCTTTTCTCTTTTGAAAAGAAAAAAAATGAAAAGCTCAAAGTGCTCGCATTTTCAGTGTTCTAGCGCAACGTGGCACGTTGATAGACATTGATGCAATGAAAATACAGATTAAGTGAAGTTCAACAAATTTTACACTCAACCAAACTTCAAAGGATACGCACTCAGAGAGTTGACAATTGGCGAAGGACGAATAAAAACACACAATTCATGCAAATGTAATAATATAACAATTTTGCATGAATAAAATAAATTTATTTATTTTATAAGTTTTATCGTTTAAATGGAACTGTTAATTAAGTAACCTGTAATCACTGTGTTCTAATTGTATGACTGTGTCAACATTATAATGCTTTTCTGGTGTTCGACTTCATTTAGTAAGTCGACAACCTTTTCTTATGGTGGGCCCTACTTGTTTATCTGGTCCAATCAGGACCGCATATCAAATCCATGTGGGTCCACTTTCAATACGTGGCATATATGGAGGTGCGATATGAATTATTCAACGTGTACGGATATAAATTGTAAAGGCGAGAAATGGGAACGCAACCTCCTCTCTCCCGCCGTTCCCACTGGCAATTCCCACGTGATAATTAATTTCGGATGTCGATCACGCTGCCTTACATTGCATATATTCAAAACAATTCAGACATATAATAATGACATCTATTTTTTTGAAAGATAAATATTTACACAACGTCAATTTACAATGGTATAAACTATATATAAATGAATTAAGTTGTACAAAAATACGTGAGCACGTTAATTTTTTTTTTTTTGGTCGGAGTTATTTCACATGTGATGTGCTTATATATGTATCGGATTTTGATACAAATTTGAGTTATTTACATTTAGTATAATATATATTGAAAATTTCTTAAACTCTTTTTCACTTATATACAATCTCATATTTTGAAGTTTATGAAACAAAGTTATGGATATAGATGTTTTGAAATTAAAAAAAAAATCAATTAATAAAAAATCACATCTCATTGCATTGATATTTTAACTAGATGCCTTTATTAATAATTAACAAATTATTAATTAAGGTGACAATTGTCTCGTTCAAAAAAAAATTAATTTTGGATATTAAAAAATAAGTTTATTAAAATTTTTTTATCATAGTATTCCTTTTAAAGATTAGTCAAATAGTCGAGTATAAAAAAAGTTGTCAATAAATTTTTATTTTATTTTTTACAAATATTTTTTAATAAAAATAATTTTATTTAAAGTATTATTAAACAATAAATATAAATTTTTTTATAGAGATTCCCTTGGTCAATAAAAATTTTACTATACAGTAAAATTCAAAGAGAACCTTACATGTAAGATATATGGTTTTTAAGAGACCCTAAATGCTGATATTTATTTTATATTAAATATATTAATTAAGTATCAAAATCATTTAGAAACGGTTGAGGTTTAAAATAATAATATGATTAATGTTTTGCTTCAAACCTAACACATCGCTAATAGTTGCAAAACAAAACAGAGACAAAAGAAAGCCGACTAAACAGTGAGATCATACCCAACAAAAAATCACGTGGAGGAATAAGTTGTTGATATAATCTGTGGCCAAAGTTCATTAACATGTATTTTTATCTGGAAAGCACGTGAATAGAATGACGTTATAATAATATAATATAGCCATGAGTCCCATAAAGAAAGGAGAAGAACAACAATGATAGTGAACTAAAAATTCAATTTTTTAAGGAATAAGCTTGGCGTAAACATAAAGAACGAGAAACAAAATTTGGGATTTTGTTTGACTGAATTTTTCAGGATAAGGATAGATTGCGA
Source organism: Senna siamea (assembly GCA_031216115.1). Classification (NCBI taxonomy): domain Eukaryota; kingdom Viridiplantae; phylum Streptophyta; class Magnoliopsida; order Fabales; family Fabaceae; genus Senna; species Senna siamea. The sequence continues at coordinate 22,683,557 of CM062356.1, forward strand.
CCACACTTGATGTTTGTTGACCATGGATCACAAATCGAATATTATTAATTAATTGTCTCTATCGCAAAAGATATATATATATATATATATATATATATATATATATATATAATCACTCAAATATAATGGAATTCATTCGTATACCCCGCCCTCTTCAATATTCCTATACAATTAAGATGGAGCATGAAATTAGAGATAAAAAGAAACACTAAGAAGAAGTGGATATATTATAAACACATGATTTATATATATAACTCACTATTCTATGATTAATTCATTTTAAAAACTCTTTTTAAAAATTTTATTCTGAAATATTCATGATTGAAGAAGGTAATTCATTTCTGATCCATTTTGTTTCCTTCTTTGTTAAGTAAAATATATACCAAAAAGATCATTATTCATCAGATAAGATTAAAAGGTGGTTAATCATAAAAGTGACATCCAGCAAGGGGATCGATGACAATTATATGTATGTGTATATAAATTAATATTGATTAATTTGTAGCTATTGTAAAAATAGATTGGATAACATTTATAGATTTGAGTTGTGTTAAGAAGATACTAATTTAAAGAGATATTTCACAATCTCTCAATAAATCAAGAAGTGGCAGTTTTTATAATAAAACAAATCATTCTTATGTTTTGAAAGAAAAAGAATAAAACAAACAGAAAAATAAAAATTATAAGAACTCAATAATTTTAGAACTAGTTTAAATGTAATTTTGGATGTTAAATTTTTGTGTGTAAATGGTTAAGACTTTCAAATGAGTTTATAACTTCTATTTTTGTTAAACATGTCCCTTTTACATTTGAAATTTAAAAATAATATAATTAAAAATAAATAAAATTAATAAAAGTATATTTTGTAAAAAAAAATTAACGTGAAGAAAAAAAAATCATCAGTTTTTAACTGTATTTCTTTTTTGATAGTCCGTTGTTAAGTATACGAGGTCTGTCTTTCTTTTGACTTATTTTTTTATTATTACATTCTATAGTATATATTTTTATATTTTTTTAAATAATATAAAACTTATTTAATACATGTTAGAATTTACAACAGCAACCTTATGTGAAATAGGAAAGGACAATGAAATTTCAGTATGATAAATAAACTATATACTTTAATTCTATCAAAACCAGCCAACTCAACAAATAATACACTACCCCACAAAATATTGGTGTGTACTGTTTGGGATTTAGTACTAGAAACCACACAGTGAAGCCACTGATTTGGCCATGTACGTTCATTTATTTTAAACCTCACCTTTCTAATCTTTGCTTTTTGCATGTGAACGTGAACATGTACAAATTACAAACTTCTTCGATCAGGCTCCATTTGAGTCTTTTAATTTGAAAAAATATATATATGATTTTCCTTCCCTGGATTTTTTTTATTGGTGGGGTTCATAGGATTGATGCTCTCAAAATCTTTGCTTTCTCCTCCTCGATTTGACATTGACTAACTCTTCTGTTGTTACAACTTACAAATCTCTGGCTAGAATGATTGGATAAGTTATATTGGGGATACTTTTTGTTTTTGTAATTCTTCTCTCATTAAAGAACTGTGTTAATAATTGAGAATATGTTGTGTATACGGTTATTTCTTTTAAGAGATACGAAATATGTCTCTCAAATTTTCATGATAATATTATTAAACTACTTATGCATTGTGTAATTTCCTTTTAGGTAATCAAACATAGTGAACGAAATAAGAAAATTTAAAAAATGTGATCATTATATATATATAAAAAGTGAACTAAGGATAATGTTTTCTAAAAGTTTTGGATAAAGTTGTGTTTACATCATATGAATGCAATTTTATTTTTAAAAAGACAATTTCAAGAGGAAACCCTTTTTGACCACGTACAATGGTTCCAATGTAATTCTTTAACTCTTTCTTCTAATATAAAGATTCTTGCTAGGAATATTACATTGGTGTGATCGGCTACTATATCTTGTTTTATTGATCGCAGTCGAACTCAGTTTAATTAATTATATTAAAAAGAAAGATGCCAGATGCTTTCCGTACGTCTACGTTTAAATGAGCAAATGATTAGTATTAACAATGAGAACTTAATCAAATGATCATATTAATTTTAAAATTTTAAAATTAAAATTTTTTAAAATAAGAGAAAGATAAAGTTATAAAGTAAAAAAATAAAAAATTTAAATCTTAAAGTAAAATTTTTATTTATTTATTTTATTTAAATAAAATTTTTTGAGGACTTTCTATTCTTCTCGAAATTATCGAAGTTTATACTAATATACTTCATTGCGAGCAGCCGCCATCTCTGATACAATTTCATCAAGAATGAAATGAAAATCAAATACAAAATAACGTAAATTTCTTTTTTTGGACAATTCTGGGCAAATAAAGTGAGATAAAGGTGCAGTTGTGGAGTAAAAAAAAGTTGACAGAACCCATAATTCTCAAACGAGTCGTCTCACATCGTGATCAAAGATTCCTCTCTAAAGATTTGTTCCACTCAAGTTAATAATACCAAGGAGGATGAATTTAGATTTTTTTTTCTATTAGAGAATATTAGAATAGTAACTTTTAATTTATTAAAAATTTCAAAATACGTCACATGTATTCAGCATTCACACACCTTTGAATTGCTCACTAAGATCTGTTAAATATTTTAGCATCAACTTGCGTTTTAAATGATTCTGACGTTATAAAATTGTCTATTAGTTAAATAAATTGAGGTGGGTGAAGTGAAAACAGTGGGCTAAAGAAGAGGGTACAGAGGTTGTTAAATAGGGGCGTTGTAGGCGATAAAGCCGTTGAAGGGAGCGTGTAAACTCTTGCCAGTTGCCACGTTACGTCAAAACCAGTCAAAGAAATGAACACGTGGCAATCAGTACGTTGGATTAGTGTCATGGCTATCGTGGAACTTACCACTTCCACTTGCTCACGCGCTTTCCACTTCAGCAGTCACCGGTCGTCTCATCGTATCTTCGCGTATGACTGACGTGACCATCATCCGTCAAAACACGCTTGCCCTGACATATCGCATTGTGAACACTCAATACTATCAGATCCTATCTGTCAACGAAAATATTTTTATGAATTTAAATTTGTCAAAATTTTTAAAAGTTTTTTATAGATTAATAATTAAATAAATATAATTAAAAATAATATAAGTTTAAAAAAATTGATCTAATTTAATCTTTTATAATTATTAATTTTAATTGTATATATATTTAATTTTTTCACTAAATTTAAAATTTATATATGATTTATATAAAAGATTAGATTTATATATATAATTTTTTATATATTTATTATCAAGTAATTAAAATACAATATATAATTTTTTTAAAAAATTAATGTTAGATTAATTTTTAATTAAAAATTTAATAATAAAAATATAAAAATTAAAATTAACTTTTTTAAAAAAAAACTCAAATTCATAAAATCAAAATTTCTCCCTAAATTGTTAATTTGTCATGTCACTTACACTACCAAGCGCGTGTGCACTCATTATTGGGCTATTAGCTGTCTCTTTTGAGCTGGGTTATTGTGCCACGTCAAGCCACTCGCTTATATTATACTAGTTTTCTAGGCAGTACCTCCACAGAAATTATTTCAGATTTAATAATATATATATATATAAATTATTCGTTATATTAAAAAACCTAGACGAAATATTTTTTTATTATTATATTTTATGTTTATTTTCATTTGCTCTTATTATTATAATATTAATATTTTCATTATTCAATTTGATTATATCAAAAGAAAAAATTGAGACAAAAAAACTTTCTGTAGTCTAAAAAAGAAAATAGGAAAAAATTTAATTAAAAATAATTAAACTAACATATTCCATAAAAATATAATAATTATTCCAGATTCGCTTCTACTAAATTTTATTTTCGAAATATTTATATGTTTTCCATAACTAACTTTTATTTACTTAACCAAGTTCGTTATCTCTATCATAATCGTATTATACTAGAGGTGGCATGCATAAATGTGCATTTTTTATTTTTAAAGTATAATATAAAATAATTATAATTATAATTTTAAAATAATAAATTAAATAATAAAAAATTATTTAATTTGCTCATATTTTATAATTTGTTATTATTTTTATTTGTACTCTTTTATATTTTCATATACATCATATATTTAATTTTATATTTATATTATAAAATATATTATTTTATAATATATTTTATAAAAAATTTAAAAATATTATAATATAAATGCATATTTAATTTTTTACAAAAAGTTAAAGCCAACTAATATAAAAAATCTCTAATTCTATAAATGTTTAACAAAATGTGGTCTGCGATGTCCACGCTCCATAAAATGCGTGAAAGTATTGCACTCATGAAGCGCCAGGTAGTAGGAAATGAGTGGAATGTTCTGACTCTACCAAAGCTCCAAATTCTAAACGTGTATCTCCGTGAAAAAACCCGCGCATCGCTTTAACGACGAACCTTCTGGCGCCGTTACCGTTATTGTTCATACCCATATTTCCGTCAAATTCATCCTATATATACCATTTCAATTCACCTTATGCTTACATTCAAAGTGATCTGCTGCTGCAAATCCTCGTGCTCCACAACGCTGTATAAATTTGGGCCGAGCTCAGCACACCAAAAAGTCCTACCCTATACCAAGTCCCAAGCTTTCTACTTTCTGAGCTTTGAATAAGAATCGTTTCGGAGGTAATTTCTTGTACTTTCTCACTGATTTTCTCCACTATTCCCCGTTTGCTTTCTGAAAGACCAATATCTAATTAATTTGAAGAAGAAATGAATACCCATAGTTAGACTTGAATAGCTATGCCTGCATCTTCCCTTTTCTGTTCATTCTCGATAGTGGAAACCCGTACAAGGTCGGTGTCGTTGTGGAATATGTCTGGTTATATGTTCTTTTCTTTTTATCAGTTTGTGTAAATTCAGTGTTTCATTTTTTGAATGTGGGGTACTTGTTGACGATGATTTAAGTCTTTTCTGTTGCAGTGTAAGCTATAATTGTTTGATTCAGTTACAGAAAAATTCGTTTACGCTTATCTTATTTACAAAAGCTGTTTGGGTCTAGCATGCTTTCCTCTTTTGGTGATTTGGTATGCATATAATTGATTAGCGGGCCTAGAATTAGGAGCAAGAGTTCTGGGTTGCGAGCGAATTTTCTGCTTGGATAGGAAGAAAGTAGTTTACATGCTCTTTCTACAAGAAACTTACTTTGGGGGTAAGGGTCAATTACAGAACAACAAGATTATATGATATATGAGTGGTTTATTTTGACATGACTTAGTCACAGGCACCGCCCTCCTATTTCCAACGGAAGATTTAGGGGTGCAAAGAGGATTATTACTTGCTTGCTTGGTGTTTTCTTTTCCCCAAAATCGCCTCGCGTTCTTCTTCCCACTTCAAATCTGTTATATGAGCTTTGCCTTGCCTGTGTTGTTGTCCTTTGTCCAAAATTGTAAACTAGTAAAGTAATAATTCAGGCCAAACAAAAAAAAAACTAGTAAAGTAATTGTTAAGCAAGAATACGAGAAGATTTTCTTTTTCTTTGTTTATCAGATATATGGTAGACAGGGTTGTTAAAATGTCTTCTTTGTGAATCAAATCCTCATATAATGCAATTTCCATCACAGCCTGTATTATTTTTTTTTTTTGAGAAATAATGTTTGTTAACAGCAGATGTAGACCTCCTTGTAAACACAACCTCACACAAAAGAAAAACTTGTTCGTGTCTTGAGATCTACCTGCGTTTGTGTACTCTTCCTTGTATACTTCTCCACTGACTGCATTGGATCAATGCTGTTTATGAATGGAATTATGAAGATATTTACAAATTGTTTCTCTGTTAATATTGCAGGTTCATCGGTAATTTTGTTCAAACGTTTTTTGGGTTCAACTCTAAAGCCGTTGTCTTTCTGATTTGCTTGTGGTTTGCCCTGTTAAGTCATCTTTTCCCATAGAGGCTGATGCCATATTCCTAGCATGGACTCACAGCAGCTGTTCAGTTTCAGTGTGACTGGTGCAGGGCTACCTTACACATCGTCTCATCCCACTATTCCATCCATACCTACCAGGCTGCTTGGATCATTGAAATTTGACATAGGAAACTCTCCTAATTCACCCTTTTCCTCTCATTTTGATTCTGATTCTCTTTCGACTTTGAGTGACGGACAGGATCAGCACAGTTCTGGGGAGATCCTCTCTGGTGCCAGCCCTTCTTATAACAACTCTTCAATGGAAACTAACTATTGCTTAAATAGATCAATCTCACCCATAGACCGTCTCCAAGACAGGCTGCATCTATATTCTGCTCGGAGCGCTCTCATACAGGATGCCAGTTCTAGCCAGGAAATCAGGCACGCTTTGCTGGAATTGGAGTCTGCTCTGATGGGCCCTGATGATGGTGATGAAGTTACCACATCAAATACTTGTTTGGGTGAGAACAGCAGGCCAACAACATCTGGCCAAGGATATAGGCCATGGAGCCATGAGCGCCAAGGGTCACAATATATTCAAAATCAGCCATCTTTTGTTACTAGAAATAGGCAGTCAAGCGAAGTGGCACACATAGAGAAACGTCACAAACCAATGGAGGAATCATGGCTACAACAAGACTTCGCACCTAGCAATTTAAAGCAATTGCTGATTGCTTGTGCCAAAGCCCTCTCTGAGAACAACTTGAAGGTTTTTGATCAGTTGATTGAAAAGGCTAGAAATGCTGTGTCTATCAGTGGGGAGCCAATCCAGCGGCTGGGCGCATATATGGTAGAAGGGCTTGTTGCAAGGAAAGAAGCATCAGGGAATAACATCTATCGTGCCCTTAGGTGCAGAGAGCCTGAAGGCAAAGACTTGCTATCTTATATGCACATGCTGTACGAGATCTGCCCCTATTTGAAATTTGGTTACATGGCTGCCAATGGAGCCATAGCTGAAGCTTGCAGAAATGAAGACCGTATTCACATCATAGACTTCCAGATTGCTCAGGGAACTCAATGGGTGACTCTCCTTCAAGCTCTGGCAGCAAGGCCTGGTGGGGCTCCCCATGTGCGAATCACAGGAATTGACGATCCTGTTTCGAAATATGCTCGTGGCGATGGACTGGATGTAGTTGGGAGGAGATTGGGCATAATTTCACAGAAATTTGGGATCCCAGTTGAGTTTCATGGAGTGCCTGTTTTTGCCCCAGAAGTAACAAGGGACATGCTTGATGTGAGACCAGGAGAGGCTTTGGCTGTGAACTTTCCCCTTCATCTGCATCACACGGCTGATGAGAGTGTGGATGTGAACAACCCAAGGGATGGACTTCTGAGAATGGTGAAGTCACTTTCTCCCAAAGTGACCACATTGGTGGAACAGGAATCCAACACCAACACAACCCCTTTCTTAAACAGGTTCTTAGAAACCATGGATTACTACTTGGCCATGTTCGAGTCAATTGATGTCACCCTGGCGAGAAATAACAAGGAGCGGATTAACGTGGAGCAACATTGTCTGGCCAGGGACATTGTGAACGTCATTGCCTGTGAAGGGAAGGAAAGGATAGAGAGACACGAGCTGTTTGGAAAGTGGAAGTCAAGGTTGACCATGGCTGGATTTCGACAATACCCACTGAGCTCTTACGTTAATTCTGTGATTAGGAGCCTCCTTAGGTGCTATTCAGAGCATTATACATTAGTGGAGAAGGATGGGGCTATGTTGTTGGGGTGGAAACACAGAAATTTGATATCAGCTTCGGCCTGGCATTGATAAAACTCAGACAGAAAATAAGGTTGAATATTGTATTTTGTATCTTTCATCACTTTTACTATAGGTTACTGTTCCTTAAATTTGTTCATAGAAAGTCTCGTATATGTACTTGTAACGTGGTATAGTAATTCTTTTATAATATGTTTAGCAATGTACACTATTTTGGTCTACAGATGCTGTAATGCTTGGCATCTGTATAAATCGTGTGAATTCACAAACTTATGAACTGACTGGGTTACTAGATTCTTACGGGTTACACTAATTTGCATCCTTGTTCTTTTGGTATGACTAAGATTACTTTCGAACAGGATTATGAGAAGAGATATTTCTCTTCACAAGAATCTTGATGTTGTTTAAATGTCAAATTTGTTACTCAAGTATTATAAACATTTTTCTTCTTTTTGGTCAGAAAGCATAAGACCGTTTGAGCTCCTTCTATGTGAAGCCCATCCCATTCCAAAGATCATACATCCCCTAGCAAACCTCAGTTTTGAGAAGGAATTGGGCCTCTTTGTAATCTCCTTTTTTTTCTTTCTTGGGCTTTTAGCCCATTGCCTTACCAAAAACATTTAATGACAAAGATACCATTAACTATAGAAAGAAAAAGAGAGATAATTTTGTTTGTTCGTACAAGAATTTTTTATTAGAGATAATTTTATATAAAATATTACTAAATATTTAATATAAAATTTTTTATAATAAAAATTTAAATTATAATTTATGACATATAAGAAATAATTATTTGTACTGAACCCAACTTTATTAATAAAAATATCGTCTATGAATACATTACACAGATCAATAATGAATCACCTATTTGTAATGAAGCGCTCTAAGTCATCCATTTCATGAACACCTTTTTGTTGGAAAAAATGAGAAACAAGGCTCAAAATTAATTTTATCGGTAATAATAAAATTTAAGTTAAATAATAAAGAATGAAAAATAATAAATAAAATATTTAATATGGTTTTACTTTTTTTTTGTTTTTATGCTTATAAATAAAGCCGATGAGAAAATTTTATTTAAAAAATTGATAAAGATCGATATAAATTTCACTGCACCTTAAATATACCAAACTATCTCTGATATTTTCACTAAAGTATATAGAATCTTCATACATAATGTACAAATGAAATTAAAACTTGAACACAAATGCTTCCACGTTGCTCCATGTCTCTTTCGAAATAGCTTGCACCTTTTACAATAAATGATGTGGTTAAAAAATCTTCCGTGGTGTCTGGTGAGATATTTCTTCCCATGCATTAATGTCTTTTTTTCTACACCAAACAAAATGCATCAATGACTTTCGGATCATGAAAATCCTGGCCTATATTTTAGACCATACCTTTTCTAAAGGCTATGCAAATAATACATGTAGAATTGCACATCTTATCATCTATACAATAAATACAAGAATACAAATGTATCAATTTTCTCCAAACAAATAAATGACCAATTTTTTAATTTGACCGCCATGCACGCCATTACGTATTACGTGAGAGGTCCTTGTTATGAATATCAAGTTGAGATACGTGACAATAAGTTTTACGACCAATCCAATCATGTTGAAACCTTTTCAGTGATCTCTCCATTATCCATTTGTGATTGATCAGCTGAGTATTAGAAATAGCAAAGCATACAAGGTTTTCAAATTAAGCTAAGCGATAACTATTTGCAGCTTTAATTTAGCCTCTAAGATAAAAATGTCTCCCACATATCACACTTCTCAAATTATGCGTCCTTCCGCAGATTTTAGTCCCATTATTTGGGGATATCATTTCCTCACAAATACTTCTCTCCCTTTCATGGTAACGTTTATCTTCTAATTTCTTCTCTCGTGTTTTTATAATTTCTTTATGTTTCTAATTAGCTCCCCTTGCTCAATATGTAAATGAGAAGGATATCAAATAGGGGTTTTAAATAATTTTACTTTGCCCTCAAAATAGTTAACAAATTTATTGTATTTATTTTGTCAGTTTTTTGGCCATAAAACCTCTTGTTAATTTGATGTTTCAATTCAGAATAGCTGTGAACTGGAAATCCAACAACGTTTACAATATCTGAAGGACAAAGTTCGAAGATTGCTACTGGCAAAAGTTGAGCATCCTTCAGAAAAATTGAAGTTGATCGACAACCTTCAACGTTTGGGCGTGTCTTATCACTTTGAAAGTGAGATTGAAGAGATATTAGAGGACATGCATAATAAGCACAAGAACCCTGCTCCTTTTGATGGAAAAATCTTCACACCATTTCCCTCTGGTTTCGTTTGCTTAGACAACAAGGTTACAGTGCATCAACAGGTATATAAGTTCATTGACTACAATTAATTAGCTTCATTCTTAACCAAGTTTTCAACCAAGTAATTAATTGGATATATTTATCTCTGTGCATGCATGTAGATATCTTTAACCAGTTCAGGGATGAAAATGGTGATTTTAAGATGTCACTGACTGAGGATGTGATGAGAATGCTATGCTTGTATGAGGCTGCACATTTTGGCACTCATGGAGAGGATGTTCTTGACCAAGCTATACATTTCATTGCCTATCACCTTGAGTCAAGGTTGAGTGGAATGAACCCCAACCCTAGGCAAAAGGTAGTGCATGCCCTAAACTACCCTACACGCAAAGGTCTACCAAGATTGTAGGCCAGATATTACATTCGCATGTACTCAGAAGAGACTTCCCCAAATGATCCATTACTAGAAATGGCCATCCTTGACTTCAATGTTTTACAGACGCTGCACAAGCAGGAGCTAAACCATGCCACAGCGTAAGCCCAACTTGTTGAATCATATCTCTAAAAAAAGACATCGTATTAAAAGAAAAGTTTCTTTCTAATAAACTAATAATGTCTTAATATTTGGGATCAAGATTTTTTTATGTGTAAAAATGACATAATAATATATCATATAAAGAGAGAAATAGACACATAGTAAAAATATATTATTCACATCATTTTATATAAAAAATAATATAATAATATCATGTGAAGAGAGATATAGATGCAATATTAATTAAGTAATGGACCTCATTCACATAATGAAGACAACGTGTGAATGATATATTCTTCCTCTATGTTTGATCCACCATTCACTCATGGTATTCATTATCTGAATAAGACCTACAACTTAATTAATTTTATATTTATTTCTCTCTTTATATGACATCATATATTATTTTTTTAAGGATCTTAATCCTAATATTTGCCTAACATGATGTTTATTCTAAGTTCACCTATTTCTTAACTTATTATTTTTTCAAAAGGAAAAATGAGATTTAATCATAAAATAAATCCTGCAACAAGTGAACTCAGTGTTTCATAACTTAAAACACTGTCATGTATTAAATATCATGAATATTTTGGTGATAAACAGGAATAATTATCAAACTGGGCTAAACCCACTAATTTGGCTCAATATTTAACTTGCTTGTATTAGGTGAGTTGAATTTTATTTTATTAGCTAGAATAACTTTGCAGTGAGACATAGCTTGGGCTAACCTTTTCTTTGCCCTTGAAAAATGGGCCACTTCATTTTGGCCCACTTTATAACCAATGCCCTGTGATATGTCAACTCATGTAGGTTAAATTGATCCATTTTTACAGTTATATATATAAACTACCAGAAAGAGAGCATGAATGATTGAATTCAACCATTGATAGAGCAAACAAGGAAGCATTGTTTGTTCTTGTTTCCAGGTGGTGGGAAAAGTTAAACTTTGTAACAAAGGTACCATACGCTAGAGCCAGGGTGGTTGAGGCCTACTTTTGGCCGTTGAGTGTATATTTTAAGCCCCAATATACCTCTGGCAGGATGATAATGGGGAAGTTAATAGCTGTTATCTCAGCCATTGATGATACTTATGATGCGTATGGTACACTTGAAGAACTTCAACTCTTCACAGAAGCAATCCAAAGGTTAAACAATTTCCAAAATGATATATATTGACTAACAATATTGTTCCATTCTTACAAAAATGTTTTCTTCAAATAATATATTATTTTAGTTATTTAACGTAGTTTATATTACTTCAATTTTATTCTCTGATGGGATGCTAGTCCTCTGGATCCTCTTCCAGAATGCATGAAAGTGGTATTTCAGGCACTTTTAGAATTGTTCAATGAAATGGAGTTGTTGACTGCAGGGGAAGGAAAATCGTGCTTTAATATGTTAAACAGAATGTACGCTGTTTACTTCTAACATTGTACATTATTCTAGAAATTATCCTTAAATTTCTTTACAAGTTTGACTTACTTTTTTTTGTTTTGTTGATGTTGTTCTACTTGCAGTTTGAAAAACTTACACAAGCCTATTTAGTGGAAGCCAAGTGGTGCAACGAAGACTACATGCCAACATAGGAAGAGTACATGGAAAATGGAATCATTACATCATGTTACCCTTTGCTTGAGACAGCTTCATTTCTTGGTCTGGGAAAATGTGCTACCAAAGATGTTTTTGATTGGATTTCCAATGATCCCAAAATTGTGAAAGCTTCTGCAATTATTGGTAGGGTGACAAATGACATGAGTTCTCATAAGGTACAATAATTTAAATTCTATATACGAAGACATTAATTATATCTGATTTAACTCTTATCATGTTCTTGTGGGTACTGAAATTAATTTTCCTAGTTTTGGTTTGGTAGTTTGAGATAAAAAGACTACATGTGGCCTCTGCAGTAGGATGTTTGATGAATCAACACAGGATTGCAGAAGAAGAGGCTTACAAACTTCTCCAGAAGGAGATAGAAAATGCGTGGAAGGATATAAATGAAGAATGTTTGAAGACACAAGTTGTTCAAAGGTGGTGCTTGAGTGTGTTGTGAATTTCTCGAGCGTGATAGAGCTTGTGTATGGAAACTTTGCAGATAGATACACAGACGCAGAATTGCTGAAAGATCATGTAGCAGCATTGGTTGTGGATCCCCTGCTTCCTTCTATGGGCAAAGAGTAATGAAGTCTATGTGTTGTATCATCAAGTGTGAACCAGAAGCTTGTTTTGGGTTGCTAGCGTTCTTTACCTTCTTGGTTTGTATAAGATTTAAGCTTCTATAGATCCTGTAAGCAGTATTGGAATAATCAACTATATAGTAACATATGTAATGTTATTCTGAATAATTGTTAATTATGAAGTTGATACTAACGGTGTTGAGATAATTACATTTATTGCTGACTCGGTGGGCTATCTCTAAATTTTCTATAAGTATTCTTTGAAGTTAGGGTTCTATTCTTGTCTTGAATTGAGTCATTTTCATCTAAATTTTCAGTTACAAAAAAGTAAATCTTACAAAATCTTGAAATAATGGGCTAATATTAGGTGTCGAAACTAACAAAATAAATAACCTACTCTAATAATTAAATTTATGTGTGTTGTGAGCAAAGTTCATCCCACAAGAACTAGTAACTCAATCTCTTTTTAAAGAACAATGACACTAGGCAAAGAACCAACAGGTAATGGCCAAAAAAAAGGAATTTTAAATTGACAAACTAGAATAAAAATAAAAGAAAATCAATTAATGCAATAAAAATTAAGTGTGGGCAAGCCTAAGAAAACAAGATGAAATAAACAAGTAAACTAAGAACCCAAGGAAACAAGATGAAATAAACAAGTAAACTAAGTGTGAGTATGCCTAAGGAAACATAAATAAAACAGAAAAGATGCACAGACAGTGAAAACTAAGCAAGGTACACCTAAAGACACAAAAATAAAACAGAAGAGAGTAAACTTATAACAAAACATTCTAGCCAGAGACTTCTATTTTCCAAGACCATTATCTAATTTGACTTAAATTACTATTCTTCCATAACACATCAGGCACAATAACTAATTTTAACTAATTATTGAGTTTCTTCTATAGTAATAAATTAAAAAATATTCTTTAACTTATTTTAATTGATTGGAAACTAAGAATATGTATCCTGATTTCTTCAATCAACAGCATTAAGATTTAGAAGAAATGTACTGATGTAACTTAGTAAAAGTGAAAGATTCAATTTAACTAAGCTCTTCTTTGTTAACTTGATACAAGAAAATTATAATGTATAACTTCCTTATATCATTTGCTACTAAAATAAAATTCCTAAACTACGAGTCTTAAGAATTTATAGCTAGAATCTATCAAAAACACAAATGATTGGCCATGTCATTTATACATTCAACAAACTCAAAAATAAAATTGAAAACATAGAATGTTAGGAACTAAAAAAACTACATCAATAAAATTTTGGATTTAGTGCACTTTCTCTCTCTAACTCAGTGAAGAAGATGAAATTCCAAATTCAAATGATGATTGATTATTGTAACTGTCCCCTATTTTTCCCTTTTAATTCCTTTTTTTTCCTTGATCCTTGTCATGTGTAGCTTCAAATCTGCTCAAAAAAATGAAACTGCATCCTGCGTGAGAGAGAAGGAAGAAGATTGCTGACGTAGACTTTTCACTTAAAATAGGATCAGATCTATATTATTAGACGTGTCCACGCTTAAGTTAGCTAATAAAAAAAATTTTATATAAATTCAACAAAAATCAAATGATTCACTTCACTCTTGCAATTAACTATTATGTAGACCAAAAACTCATACAACTAAAATAAAATTATTAATTATGGAACAAATTTAGTTAAAAATTTATCGATAAATTAAACTCAACAACCAAGAAGGCTATAGTCCTAAATTCGTAAGGGAAGGGTCAACTCACATGAGTTTAGCTTAGGTAAAAACAATTATTATATATATATATATATTATATCATAGTTAGTATCAAAAAATAATATTTAAATAATATAAATTTAAATATAATAGAAATAGAAATATTTAGTATGAATCTATTTCGTATCTAAATTTATATGCTTACCATGAATTTAGTCATTTTAGATTTGAATTTTTTTTCCTTGAGAAATTAAAGTACAATTTGGTTGTTGGGTTTTTTTTTTGGCCCAAAAGTAATAACATTGATAATAGTAATGGTGACAAAAACATTATAGTTGAAGTTTATTTGTGTGGGAAATTTTGACCAAAGTTGTACTATGGTAAAAAAAATTAAATTGATGTGCTTGTATTAGTTTAATATAATAGTGTATCTATTTATTTAAGTTTATAGTATTAAATTAGAATAAACTATATATGATTTTTTCAATTTAAAAATTTAAATTTATCAAGTAAAAAATGATTATTTTTATATATAATTATAAATTAATTTATAGCAAGAAAATGATAAGTATTCTATTCATCAAAAAACAAGATAAAATTATAATTACTCTCAGTTAATTTATAAACAAATAACAACATAGCAAGATAATAATAAAATTATACTTTTAAATTTATTTAAAAAATTATAAAATCAACTTAATTTTTTAAAGTGAATTTTTTTTAAAAAAATAAAACGTAAATATCAGCTTTGAATCTAATATCTGCAATGGTTAATAATTTATGAATATATGCCAGCCTCACCAGGCATTCAAATTTTACATGAAAATTTGTAAGCAAAATAAGATTGGAAATTTCATCTTGTATGAAAATATACACATAATTAAAAAGCGATGTATTTTCAAAAATAAAAATTAATTTTATTATTCACTAAGATTCAAGTTTATAAACGAAAAAAAGTATTTTTTTAAATCTAAAATAGAAAGTATAGTATTTTTAATAGAGTGTTGATTGTGAATTCTAATTTAAATTTGACGTACTGGAATCTGTAAAACCATTTTCCCATTTATATATACCCATATGCATTATCGTTGCTACGCCCACTACCATAAAAGGAAGATAAAGAAAGTATGCATAATGAATAAACTAGACGGACCAATAATAAATCAGTAATTTGATACATGCATAACATCTTCTAAATGAAGCAACCGCACGAAAGGACGATTTCATTCTTTTTCCCTTTTTTTTATTTGTTTAGTGCCAAAAAAATAGATTTTAAATCTTCTGCATGTATTTTTTATGATAGTTTTTTTTAGTAAGAAAAGAATTGAAATAATAATAATAATAATAATAATAATAATAATTTTATATTAATAGAAACTTATACTAATAGAGAGTTATTTTGAATAAATTAAGGATTAATTTTTTTAATCTTTTTTACTACAAAAAAATTTACTAATTTTTAAATTTACTAATTATTTTAAAAGAAATATGTATCGTATAAGATATTAATTTTATTGATAGAAAATAAATTATATATATATAATATTATATCAAACTTTAAAGTTATTGTATGTAAATTTTAAAATAAAAAGATACTAAATATAATTTTACCAAAAAAATTAAATCATCTTTACATAGATGAGAGGGTAATTGACTTGAACTATTTCTACAAGTTGTGCAAAAAGTTAATTTTAATGGATAAAAAAGAAATTATACTTGTTAGGGCTTGTTTGTAAAGAGCAATATTTAACCTTTTTAAGAGATTTTACCTTTGGATCGTTTTGACATTCCTATAAAATATTTTTATTATCATATACATTTTGTCAAATGTTTGAAGGGACTTTTATCACCATATATATACATGAATATTAAAATTAATCTAATGATACAAATTTTTCAATAAATCAAATTCTTGATATCAAAATCATAAATATTATACAAATATATAGGTATGAATTAAATATTATTAATCCATATAATTATCTACATATAATATAATAGAAATTACAGTTATCAACTTTAATTTGACCACATGCAAAGCATCAATCACATGTTACTTAAAGGTTCTAATTATTGTTGAAGTTTAAATAGGTTCGATTGAAGTTGGTATAGTGAAATGTCGGTTCATAATATTGTTGGTCTTGAATATGAACTTAAGTGTGTAGGATGTTTTATGATCAAAATGTTTAAAATAATTTAGTCTAGTAATTTAGAGATCATAGTTCTTTAATATTTATCAGTTCTTCTTCACTGAGAATCTTCTATCTTAGTAGATTTCAGATCTTAGGTTGCAAGTCTTCAACATCTTCCTAGTCTAGCTTGTATTGTTTAGCCCAATTTGCTAAGGTATAAATTTTCTATTAGCCTTCTTTTATTTTGGACCATATATGGATCTTTATGAGTCATAAGGCTATTGAACTTTGATACTATGTTAAAATTTAAATAAATCTTGTTACGTGGCAATATTGGTCCATAATATTGTTGGTCTTGAGTATGAGTTTAAGTGTGAATGATACTTATAATTAATATATAAAACAATTTGATCTGATATTTTCGTGCATTATATAGCCTTTAAACTTTTCTTATCCAATCTACGTAGGATTTCATATTTCTTCCTTTCCTCTACATTTCCAACAACAATGACTGATCAGGTGAGTATTGTAAATAGCAAGGCACACAAGGTTTTCAAATTAAGCTAAGCGATAACCATTTGCAGCTTTGATTTAGCCTCTAACACAAAAATCTCTTCCACATATCACACTTCTCAAATTATGCGTCCTACCGCAGATTTTAGTCCCAGTATTTGGGGATGTCCTATCCTCACTTGTACATCTCTTCCTCTCATGGTAACGTTTCTCTTCTAATTTCTTCCCTCTTGTGCTTTTATAATTTCCTTATGTTGCTAAGCTCTCCTTGATCAATATGTAAATGAGAAGGATATTAAATAGTTTGCCCTCCAAAATATTTAACAACTTTTTTGTATTTATTTTGTCAGTTTTTTGGCCATAAAATCTCTTGTTAATTTGATGTATACTTTGAAGGTTGATCATTATTCTTCAGAAAAATTGAAGTTGATCGACAACCTTCAACGTTTGGGCGTGTCCTATCACTTTGAAAGTGAGATTGAAGAGATATTAGAGGACATGCATAAAAGCGCACGAACCCCGCTCCTTTTGATGGCAAAGATCTTCACACCATTTCCCTCTGGTTTCGTTTGCTTAGACAACAAGGTTACAGTGCATCAACAGGTATATAAGTTCATTGACTACAATTAATTAGCTTCATTCTTAACCAAGTTTTCAACCAAGTAATTAATTGGATATATTTATCTCTGTGCATGCATGTAGATATCTTTAACAGTTCAGGGATGAAAACGACGATTTTAAGATGTCACTGATTGAGGATGTGGTGGGAATGCTAAGCTTGTATGAGGCTGCACATTTTGGCACTAATGGAGAGGATATTCTTGACCAAGCTATACACTTCACTGCCTATCATCTTGAGTCAAGGTTGAGTGGAATGGACCCAACCTTAGGCAAAAGGTAGATTGCAGGCCAGATATTACACTCCCACGTACGCAGAAGAGACTTCCCCAAATGATCCATTACTGTAGTTGGCCATCCATGACTTCAATGTTTTACAGACACTGCACAAGCAAGAACTAAACCATGCCACATCGTAAGCCTAACTTGTTGACTAACATCTATAAAAAAAATATATATATTCTATTAAACGAAAAGCTATTTCTATAAAAGGGTCTTACAATTTGACAAAAATGGACACTTATTCTAATATTAGATTAATCATAAGCATAAATCATGCAAGTGGACCATATAGTGTTTCATGATACACTACAAAGTATTAAATTAATATCATGAAAAAATTTAGGTGACAAACAGGAGAAAGAAGGCTTTATTCTGTATTCAATTATTGATAAAGCAAATAAGGAAGCACTGATTGTATTTGTATTCCAGGTGGTGGAAAAAGTTAAACTTTGTGACAAAGGTGCCATATGCAAGGGATAGAGTGGTTGAGGCTTACTTTTGGCCCATTGGTGTATATTTTAAGCCTCAATATACCATTGGAAGGATGATAGTGGGGAAGTTAATAGCTGTCACCTCAGCCGTTGATGACACCTATGACGCATATGGCACACTCGAAGAACTAGAACTCTTCACAGAGGCAATTCAGAGGTTAAACAATTTTGAAATGATATTGACTGATAATATTGTTTCATATTGTTACAAAAATGGTTTCTTCAAATAATATTTTTATTATTATTATTATTATATGTACACTATAATATACACAAAAATATTTCAACCAAGAGAGGATAATGTCATAGCAAAAACTTGCAAATGAAACACAAAAAAGGAAGAAGAGAAAATTAAAAGAAAACAAGAAGAAGAAAAATGTAGAGCGAAAAAAAATAGAAGATAAGGAATAGTTGTAGAGGGAAAATGAGAGAAATATTAAACAATAGTAAAAGTGACACATGAGATAAATGGGAGGAAAGAAGTTAAAGTACATTTGTAAAGAAATATGCTCAGAGCTGTATAATAATCATACTTTAAAAATATAGAAAAATATAATTAAAAATTTCTATGTGTTACTTAATTATAAAATATTATTTAATTAATTTCAAAATTTTATAATTATTAATATTTTTAGTATAATAAATTAATATATATATCCACTATTTTATTTTAATTAATTAATTTACTTATGTTTTAAATTTAATATCATTTATTTCCGTTTTTAATTGTTAGCTAACTTATTATAAGAAAAAGAAATCAGTAATTTTTAAATTATAATATATTTAGAATATTACTAAAAATCAAATTAATTAAAAATTTTAATTATATATATATATATAAGTATTTCACCTGTCATACCTCAATTGCTTATCACGTGTCACTTCACCTTCTCTGAATTCTGACCTTTCATCAGTTAATCATTGCTCTACGTTTTTTTAATTCTCATAATCGCAACGTCATATGCTCACCCTCTTGCTCTCCCTCTATTTTTATTAAGTTTTAATATTTTATCTTGATAATATATTAATATTTCATCTGCTTATATCCATTCTATCTCTTTCTTCTTCAATTCCCAATTGCCATTTATATCAAATCACAGAAGGAAAAAAAATTTCGCAGCCACTGGATTATCCTAACTCCAAATTCATAATTAATTAGGGATGATAATAATAAGATATGAATACGACAATATAATTTTTATATTTAGATCTAAATTCCAGTGATTATTTCTATTTTCAAATCGATAAATTTTTTTAATATTTAGATTCTTTTATTTGAAAAAGAAATTTAAAATAATTATTTTTAAAAATTATAATTTTTTACATATAAATTCAATAAAAAAGTTTATAAATTATATTATGTAAACTTTAAATATATAATTAATATAAAATTTTAACAATTTATCATTACAAAATTATTAAATATAACAATTTATAAATTTATATTAAATTTAAATTATTTTATTGATAAAATTAAAATAAATATCATAATTTATATATATATTTTTAATATAATAAATTAAATATATATTTATGATATAAAAATAATTTATATAAAATGATTCTGAATTTAAAAAAAAATCACTTTTAGTAGATTAATTTTATGAATATCTATTCAATATTAATATTTTAATCATCCTTGTAATTAATACAAAGCTTCAACAAATTTATATTACGTACAATGACATGAGACTCTGTTTGAACCAAAAAAATTGATGAATCGAATCGATAATCAATTATTTATACGATTTGATTTATTTATTTTTGTTTTGGGGATAACATTCATGTTACTATTGATGTACTGGGATAACATAATGGACTATGAAATGTGTTGTAGGGAAAAAATTAAAGAAAAAGAGAAGATGAAGAAAAGAGGAAAATGAAATTTAAATAATAGATTTTTTAAATATTTTAACATTTTTTAGTTTAAAGTAATTAAAATTAGTAAATAAAAAAAGTAAAAGAAAATTAACATAAATGATTAGACTTTAGTTTGTATATTTTTATTATTATATTTTTGAATTAAAATAAAATATGTAAAAAAATTTAAAAAAATTAATTATAAAAAATTAAATTTTAATTAAAAAATTTGATAATAAATATATAAAAATTATATTTTAATATTTTTTTAATATAAAAATTTTAATTATTTCTCTGAATTAAATTAAAAAATTATTATTTTTTTTTTTAAAAAAGAATCGTCCTAATGACATTGATAGATGGGAACAATTCCAAACTAGTGGTTGAAGTATGGTCCACATTTTGACACCAGTTGTGTGGCCTTCGCTTTGTCCTAAACTGTTACCAGCCCTTTCTTCGGATTAATAGAGTGGAGATTGATTCCACTCCTGCATATATAACTATCCAAATTCCATATATGGATTAGGAAGTACTTATGCATTATATTTTGCCACGTATCCAAGCTTTCTTTCATATGTTTTAGGAAGTACTTTTTTTTTTTGTTTCAAAAAATATCTTTCATAGTTGCTTGCGCTTCGGAGCAAATTTAGAAACTTGCAGCTTTGAAATTCTAAAATCTCTATACACTATCTGCAGTAATAATATATACATAATTAATATTCTAAGACACTAGTTAATTAACATGATTATATTTCTTTTGTTTTTAAATTGTTAATATTTTTAAATTTATCTTTATTTTTGATCTTTTTATTATTATTCCTACATTTCAGATATATTTTACTGTAATTTTGATGTTGAATAACTTTTTCAAAACATAAGAAAAATGTAATTAATTTCCTATACTTTTTTATTTTTTTTCTACAATCACAATTTTGGTTAATTGTAGCACAGTCTGCAAAAAGACAGTACTTTCCTTTTGTATTTGTTGTAATTATAATGATATCGCAACAAGAAAAAATAGATGTTAATATAAAGTATTAATAATCATATTTTATCATAAAAAATTAAACTTTAATATAAAATATCATTTAATTTAAAAATATTAATAATTTAAAAAACAAAAAGAATAATAATCATGTTAATTAACTAGTGTCTTAGAATGTTAATTAAAAATAAATAAATATTAGATGATAAAATATTTAGTAATTTTGAATTTGAAAAATGGTAATAAAAGTAATATTTTTTATTAATTAAAAGTTTTAGACAGTGTTTATAACCACAAAAAAAAACCCCTTAAATAAAAACACATGTATATATATTATTACTACAGATAGTGCATAGAAATTTTAGAATATTCAAATCTCCAAGTTTCTAAGTTTGCTCCGAATCACGTGCAACTATGACAATATTCTTTGAAACAAAACAAAAAAAAAAAAGCATTTCCTAAAACATATAAAAAAAAAGTTTTGGACACGTGGAAAGATATAATGCATAAGATCACATGGTCAACTCAGATGTAATGGACAGCACAGGGCAATAAAGGTTTTGACAGTAGGAGATCCATTTTCCATGCGGGCATCCACACAAAGGGCTTATATTAATTAAGCTTATTTAATACCATTCATTTGAACTAATTTTTTTAATTAAAAAAATTACTTATGAACAAATAAATTAATAAGATTGGTGTAAGAACAAATTTATATACATATGATGAAATGTTATAATATAACAGTTGAAATAGATTTAATAAAAATAAGTTTCGAATACGACCACCTAAAAGAAACTAAAAAATCGTGTCGGTAATATTAGTGGATCAAAGTCAGTCCCCAAAGTAGTTTAGTTAATTATTAGTACAATCATTGTTGTGGGTTCAGTGCCAGTTTTCCTGAGTTTAAAGGATCGAGAGGTGGAATTTTTTTTTTTCTGTTGCAAAATTTGGGCATAATAATTTATGTGTGATTGACAATTTAAAGTTTATTGATTAATATTAATTTTGTAATATGAGAGAATTATAGTGTTGTAGGTAATATTTCGATTTAATTATTTTGAATCTGTACGTATCAAATTCCTAAGCACCATTCACATCCTTTATCAAATGAGAAGCTATGAGAACCAAGCATTTTTCTTGGTCCCAAAAAAAAGCACGTACGTGAAAGTTGATACCATATTATATGGTTGAAATTCCTATAAATATGGACATAAACATTACTTATTTTTCCAACTCAACCTTAAGTTGAACTTTTGAGAGGCACTTAGCCAACTCAATATGCATACATATATTTGATTAATTGGTAACTTGTAAGGTGCTCTTTTCATTATCATCAGCAAGTATCATCAGAAATAATCATGTCTATGGCAGATACGTCGCTTGCTACTTCAACCCATATTTCCTCATCCGAGTTGCCTAGACGTACTGCAAATTTTCATCCCAGCATTTGGGGGGATCGTTTTATTCAATATGCTTCAGAAATATCTATGGTATTAATTATTACTTAATTCCAATTAATGCTTTTTTAAATTAATTATATATATGTGTTCACTTTTTCTCTGAAGTGCTCAATTAATCAGCAAAAGTCTCCAATTATTTTAGTAAGGCGATTGGTCTTATATTAATATATGGAAAATAACCATTAAGTGTTTTCACCTTAAATATTTTAAAGCTAATGGTAAAAAACGATAACAAAATTGTCGGATGCAGGAAGTGGATGACAAAATGGAGGAACAAATTAAAGTATTGAAAGAAGTGAGGAAGATGCTTATCACTCCAACTAAGCCTATGAAAAAAATTGAGTTGATCGATTTTATCCAACGTTTAGGTGTCAATTACCATTTTGAAAGCGAGATTAATGATGTGTTGCTACAGATTCACAATAATTACGTTGAGAATGGTATAATAAAGTTGAAATCAGAAGACCTTTGTTCTATTGCTCTTCTTTTTAGGTTACTAAGGCAACAAGGATATTACATTTCACCTGGTATGTCCTACCTTATCTCTCTACTAAGTATTTTTATTTGAACCTTTCACATAATAGATAATCATGCACTATAACAGACCAAAGAAAAAGGATAGAAAGGACACAACACACAATACAATATTAGACAATTTTGTTATTGGTTCTCCTGTAATGACATTGGCATTATGTATATCTAGCTAACTTGTGCTAATGGTGTACAAATTATCAGATGTATTCGAAAAGTTTAAGGATGAGAAAGGTAACATTAGTGAAACAGTTACAAAAGATGTTGAGGGAATGCTGAGTCTGTATGAAGCTGCACATCTCAGGGTTCATGGAGAGCACATATTGGATGAAGCACTTGAATTCACTTCTTCTCACCTTGAGTTGATGACCACTCGGCTGAGTCCATCTGTTGCAGCAAAAGTTAAGCATACCTTAAGACACCCACTGCGCAAAAGCATTCCAAGGCTAGAGGCATGGCATTATATTTCTACTTACCAACAAGACCCTTCCCATGACCAAACTTTGCTATCCTTGGCAAAACTGGATTTCAATATGCTTCAAAAATTACATCAGAAGGAAGTTACAAGTATTTCTAAGTAAGTTTTTAAAACTGATATAGCCTTAATGGGTCTATAATGATGAGGACTTTAATTACTCTATATATCTATAATCTCTATATGCAATTCACACAAGTGTTGATTACCAATTGAAATTGGTTTAATTTAATTAATTAGGTGGTGGAAAGACTTGGATTTCGCAACAAAGTTGCCATTTGCTCGCAATAGGATGGTAGAATGTTACTTTTCGATATTAGGAGTATATTTTGAACCCTGCTACTCTCTGGGTAGAAGGATAATGACAAAAGTCACATGTATCACATCAACCCTTGATGATATATATGATGTTTATGGTACCTTTGAAGAGCTGCAACTTTTGACCACAGCAATTGAGAGGTTGAAGCAAATTTCTTGATTCTTTTTGAGAATTAAATTCAATTAGAGAGAATTTTGTTAACCTTCAGATATTGAAGTTTTTAGAAATTAAATGGCATTTGATTAGGTGGGATATTAGCTGTATAGATTTTCTGCCAGAATACATGAGATATTGTTACCAAGCACTGTTGGATGTTTATGAAGAAATGGAGAAAGAGATGATAAAGGAAGGAAGAAAATTCTGTGTAAACTATGCCAAAGATGAAGTAAGAGACTCTTATTTTATACCTAACATAGCTCGCTTGTTTTTTGCAAATAGGACTATTTATGAATTGTGATGCGCATTTGGCTTATATGGGAGATGAAAAGACTGATCCGAGCCTACTTTGAAGAGGCCACTTGGCTTAATAGTAATTACACACCAACATTCGAGGAGTACATGGGTATTGCACTAATATCTTCTGGATACCGTATGCTGGCAGCCACCTCCTTCATTGGCGTGGGATGTATTGCTAATGAAGAAGCCTTCCAATGGTTTGCCAATGATCCCAAAATTATTAGAGCTTCAACAGTCATTGGCAGGCTCATGAATGATATTGTTTCCAACGAGGTACTTGAGAATAAAATTCTCAATATTTTCCCATTTTAATAATTAAAAGGATTTGATATTCCCTAATTAATTTCCATAATATATATTTAATTTGTTAGCTTGAGCAAAAGAGAGAGCATGTTGCTTCAGCTATAGAGTGCTACATGAAGGAACATGATGTGACGAAAGAAGAGGCCATTGATGAATTGAAAAGGGAAGTGGTAAGTGCATGGAAGAATATAAATGAGGAATGCCTTGGCCCTACGCAGGTGGCAAAACCTCTGTTGATCAGAGTTATGAATCTATCTCGTGTAATTGACGTGCTTTACACAGAGGCAGATGGCTATACAAATTCTCAAGGATCAACAAAGGATTATATTGCAGCTTTGCTTTTAAACCCTTTCCATCTTTGATTTTCATCAATTAATGTAATCAAATTGAAAACAACAACTTCCCATCGGAAGACCACTCAATTATAAATTGTTAAACACTTAAACCCCTCAGGTTGGGGTTCATCTAGGAAGGGTCGAATGAAGAAGGCATTGGATTAGCCTTTCTCATAGGAGTTAGTTTGCTAGTTGAACAATTAAGTGTGTGTTAGTTTGTTCTTTCTAATTAATGTCGGAGTTCTGTGAAACTGTTTGTGCTTGTGGGAGGTTGTTTTCTACTGGGTTTTGTATTTTTGAATGAAACAAATTTTTCAGGCCAAAAACAAAATGCTCGTCTTAGTTTGTTAGTGTTTCCAACCTTTTTTTAAAGTGTCAAGGAAACTATTCTCAAACAAAACGATTACTAACGTGAAAAGAAGATATTAACACTTCTTTTTTGTTTTTGGTAAACAAGGCAAGATAAGAAAACAAAAACAAAAAAAACTACACAACGACAAAAGCACACTCCCCTCGTATCCTCATTAAGAATCTCCCTCACACCCCTTAGAGGTTCTTCAAAAATTCGTAGTCCTATAGGACCCCCATGCCTATAGCCAGCCAAAAATTCATCTCCTCTGTTGGCCTCTCTCCATCCCAAAAGATTTCATTGCAACTCTGCTCTTAAAATCATTAACATGAGGGACTGAGGGACCCATATGCCATGTGCTTTATGTCCATGCTGATGTAGACAGGCTTGGACAAGGAGCAGCTCAAGTCAGATAAGGGACCACTTGAAAGCTTTTGAAATTACGCACGTTCGAAAGGAGCTCTTAAGAATGAAAGTAGGGTTAAAATAGTGTGATGCCATGGTAGGCAAATGTAAATGGTTTAAAGGTAATTTCTACGTATATCTGATATCTCTTTCACCACTCTATTCTCTAGATTTTTTTCTTTTGTTTCTCATATACATATGTGCGTTATTTATTAAAAATAATTCTATTTAACTATTACAACAAATTGTTTAAAGTATTTTTGAATTTTTTAAATTTTATATTAACTTTTAATTTTATCTTTATAATTTTTTTGTAGCTGTTAATTTTATTTTTAAAATTTTAAATTATAATTAATTTTATCTCAAGATTTAATATAATTTAAATTAATAATAAAAAATGATAAGTTATATCTGTCATATAATATTAAAATATTAAACAAAAATAAAATATTGACCCAGTATAATTCTAATAATATATTTAATTTTAAAATTAAACTTTAAAAATATATTTGATAATAAATTTTAAAAATATAAATAATATTTTAACATATTCAAATGCTAAATAAAAATATTTTTTTTTTATATTACATGTACAAAACAAAATTTTAACTGTTACAACATATTGTTAAAATATTTTTGAAATTTTATATTAATCTTTAATTTTATTTTTAATTTTTTTTTGTAGCGATTAATTTTATTTTTAAAATTTTAAATTATAATTAAGACCTAATATTATTTAAACAAAAAATGACAAACAAAATATGATAAATGGCATATGAAATATAATATTAAAATATTAGATAAAAATAAAATACTGATTCACAATAATTTTAGAGATATTTTAATATTATAATTAAATTTTAAAAATATATTTGATAATAAATTTTAAAAATATAAATAAAATTTTAACATATTCAAATATTAAATAAAAATATATATTTTTATATTATATTGACAAAATAAAATTTTTTAACGATGACTTTAATAAATATTTTATATACTCCTTGAATACCTCTTTCGTATTTTCTTACCAAAAGAAGCATCCTTTAGCATAGGAAATCTATGGTATGTATTATCTGTTAAGTAGTGGACCACATGTCATCCGCATGTGTCATGTGTCGCCTTGAATTCGACTTGAACACATACTACCGCATCATATTGATGTCTCATATATGTCACGTGACGTGAAATCTCCCAAAGCCAAGACGTGTAAGGGAGTCGAGTTAACTGTTGAGTCATATTGACAAATCACAAATATATGATATGGAATTATGGATTATATGAAGGAGCAATATCAATACGTTATATTGACAAATCACAAATATATATATATATCATCTAGCAGAGATGATTTTATTTAAACTATAATTATAACATATTAAATGTAAATATTTTGAGGGATAATAAATCTTAGCTAACCTTTTATTATTTTTACAAGTTTTTATTATTATGAGTAATTTTATTTGCGACACTAATACTAAATGTGGGCTTAAATATTCCATGGATAATAAATATTAATTACATTATATATATACTTTCTTTAGGATAGAAAATAGATAAACAAATGTTGCCAAAGTATATAATAAAGAAATAAGGTAAGAAAAAGTCATAAACTATAATCCCTGTAAAAAGTTCTATGTAGCCTTATTGGTCCAGAAGTCCAGTGTGACACGTGGCGGTATTTAGAAGTACCACATCATATTGATATCTCATATGTCATCCTCTAGATGGTCCACATTATCTGTCGACGTGACCAAACTCTGACTCCCAAGATGTGCAAGGGAGTTCTGTTGACTGTTGAGTCAAATTCACAAATCACTACCAAAAAATAATCATAAATCACATAAGGATATGGAAAATGGATCCTAGGTGTATTTTTTTGTAAAATATTGAAAGTGTATTATTTTTATATATTAATTTTTATACAATTTAATGTATAAAATAATTTTTTTGATTGAAATTATCAATATCTTAAAATTTATTAAATTTTAATTAATTTAATTTAAACTAACAAAAATTTTATTACGAGAGTAGAATTTTTTTTATAAGAATTTTTAATATAAAAGACTCAAATTTAAAAATTTTAATATTTTATATTATATATTAATTTACACACGGACTAATATGTAAAATTAACTTACTTTATTTTAGTACTTTAAAAAAAGTATTTTAAAAGATCTCTTTCCAAGAAAATGATATGGAGCAGCAACCAATATTGTTAGTAGACCATTCATTTTTTTACTTCACAGCACTGAGCTCTCTATTGTTGAAAATTAAACTTAATTTGGGCTCATAAATTAAAAGTTTTTTGATAAATTAAGGCCTATCATTTAGATAATTCTATAATAATCAAGTGGATCTAAATAATTTTATAAAAATATCTAGAAAAGTTTCTACAAAATTAAAAATTTAAGCAAGTTGTATAAAAATTTTGTATAAATATCTTAGATACTTGGTCAAAAGTTTTTAGGTAATAAATGATAGCCATTAGATCAAAAAGTATTGAAATAGGTGTCCAACTATAAATAGGGGTATTACCTCTTATTTTGTAATAAGTCAATAAATCAAAAGAAGTTTATAAGAAAAAATTATCTCATATCTTCCTTGTTTCTTTCTTTAGCTATCCTCCATTCAAAATATTTTCTTTTCTAAATATCAATTGTCTAAATAAACCCCTTTCGAATTAAATTAAAAACATCTCTCCTCCAACAAAGTGGTATCAGAGCCACACCATAAACATACATGACGGCTATGGGCATGACTTCATTTCAAGTTCCTATGCTCAATTAAAGGAACTATGATAATTGGAGTATCAAGATGAAGGCCTTCTTGAGTGTACATGATGCTTGGGATATTATAGGAAAAGGCTATGTCTAGCCGGCAGATAAAACTATTCTATCCTAAACTCAAATGAATGATTTAAGGTATGCAAGAAAGAGAGCCAAGATGGCTCTCTACCTCATTTATCAAGCTTTGGATGATGATGGCTTTGAGAAAATTTCAAGCGCCACATCTACTAAAGAAGCATGGGAGAAGCTTCAAACCTCATACAAAGGAGCCAAGCAAGTAAAGAAGGTACGTCTTCAAACTTTAAGGGGTGAGTTTGAATTCGTGAGTTTGAATCTTTCCATATGAAAGAATTCGAGTCTTTCTCCGATTATTTTTCTAGAGTGTGGGCGATTTTTAATCAAATGAAAAGAAATGGTGAAAATTTAGATGATGTAAGAATTATGGAAAAGATACTTCGTTTTTTAATTCCCAGATTTGAGCATATTATAGTAACAATTGAGGAAACAAAAAACTTAGAGGAGATGACTATTGATCAATTATTGGGGTTAGCACAAGCATATGAAGAAAAAATAATAATAAACAAGATATTGTAGAGCAACTTTTTAAAATGAAAATTAAGGAAAAAGAAGAGAGTATGACCAAAGACTGTGCTCAATATTGAAGAAGTTGTGGCCAAGGACATAGTCGAAGACGTGGACATGGATATGGACATGGATGTGGAGGCTTCAATAATGAAGATAAAAGAGATTTCTCAACAAATGGTCGTGGGAGAAGTAACCTGAGAGCAAGGTATGATAAATCACAAACTAAATGTTATAATTGTCATAAAGTCGAATATTATGCTTTCGAATGTAGAGCTTCTCCTAAAGTTAAAGAAGAAGTCAAGTTTGTTGAGAATAAGAGTCAAGAAGACGTCACACTATTACTAGCATACAAAGGCGACAATGGAAGGAAAGAAAACACTTGGTATCTCAACACAGGGACAAGCAATCCCATGTGTGAAAAAAGAGACATGTTCATGGAGCTTGATGAAACAATAAGTGGCAATGTTTCTTTTGGAGATGAGTCTAAAGTTCTAATAAAAGGAAGAGGTAAGATCTTGATTTGCCTAAAAAATAGAAGTCATCAATTTATTTCAAATCTTACTATGTGCCCATTATGAGGAATAATATATTAAGTTTGGGACAACTCTTAGAGAAGGGCTATGACATTCACATGAAAGATCATAATCTTTCATTAAGAGATAGTAAAAATAATTTGATAACTAAGGTGTCAATGTTAAAAAAATAAAATATTTTTGTTGAATATACAAAATGATGTAGCTAGGTGTCTCAAGTCTTGCTACAAAGATACATCTTGAGTTTGACATTTTTGATTTGGGCACCTAAATTTTGGAGGCTTGGAATTGTTCTCAAAGAAAGAGACGGTCAGATGACTGCCTTTAATCAATCACCCCGAACAACTATATGAAAGTTGTTTAATGGCAAAACAATTGTAAAATTTTTTTTGAAAGAGTCAAACTCAAGATCTCAAAAATCGTTGGAGTTTATACACATAGATGTTTGTGGATTGATCAAGCTAAGTTCTCTCGGTAAAGTAACTATTTCCTTCTCTTTATTAATGATTTTTTTAGAAAAATATGGATGTATTTTTTGAAGCAAAAGTTAAAATTTTTTGAGACATTCAAGAAGTTCAAATATATGGTAAAAAAGGGCAAAAAATTAACTTACTTTTTTAAAGTAAAATTTTTTTAAAAAAATAAAAGATAAATATCAGCTTTGAAAGACAACCTTCAGTGGCGACAATCTAATGTCGCAATTGAAGTTCTCAAGTGGCGATATTAAATTTGTCGCCATTGAAGATCTTGAATGGCGAAAAACCTGGCGCCATTAAATTTATCCAGTGGCAATAATTAAATTATCGTCATTGAAGAACTTCAGTGGTGACAATTTTTGTCGGCACGAAAAACTTTCGGTGGCAACTATTTTTGTTGTTACAGAAAACTTTTAGTGGCGACATTAGATTTGTCGCCACTAATACTCCAGTAAATGCGCAAAATGAAAGTGAAATTCCATCTGCTGGCTTGAGCATGGGGCACAGCAATATGATGCTAAGGAGCTAACCATTACACCACAAGAACCTTTAATGTGTATGTTGCAGCGTTTAGTATATATTACAATGGATTAAAACATCACCAACGTTCTTAAGCTTGGCGTCGTGCTCGAGGCACATTGGTTCCAAAATTTTGCAACTCATTAGCGCACGTTCTCTCTTTGACTAAGTCGTCACCATTCATTGGCCTCCGTGCTTCTGCAGCGTTCTTCACCGTCTTCCACGACTTTCACTGTCGTCCATCACAAGGTTTTGTCTTGGTGTGCTCTGTGGTCGTTCACCGTGCTCCTTCTTGTAAACCCTTCTTCACCACAAGCTTCATTGGTTGCTCCTCCGTGCTTTGTCGTCGGGCAACTTCTGCCATCATTGGTAAGTGATTTTCATCAACTAATTCAAGCTATAATGGTGATGATTGGTTTGATTTCCTTATATTTGCAATTTCTGTAGTTAACACAATGTGAAATGTTGAATCTCCAAATCTGTAAACTATCGTATTGATGTTGCTGGTTTTGTGATTTTTTGTTGCATCTGTTTCTTTATCTATTTAATTAGTTCTGTTTTTACTGGGTGGTTGCTGCGTGCTGGTGAAATAAAAAAACTCAAATTGATGTTAATAATCTTTTTAAGAATTAATATGAACTGTAACTTTCTTTTAAAAAAATTAACTAATATTCAATTTGGATTAGCTTATGTATATGTTCATTAGCCATATTTAATCAGTCCATATATACTCTCCTATGTGGTTTGCAGATTAAGCCACTGAAAGTGTTATGGGCTAAGCCACTAATAAGGGCAAACACTTGGTTAAGTTTTCTAAGATATTTATGTAACTAACTAATTATCACCTTTCGGCTCCATGGGCCATCTCTTTGCATCCTTAATATATATATGTGCTAGTCGTTTTCCAAGCGATCTCCTCCGGTTATAAGCTACCAGAATAATATGTAAAGTGGTGTCTATACTTACACGCACTCGAATGGATTCTCTCTTTTTTTAAAAAAAAAAAAAAATTTCTAGTCTCATCATTTTTTTCTTTCTTTTCCTTTCAATTCATCATGGAGAAATACCTGAAGTATTCATGGATGAATGAACAAAACATATTACTTTTTGACTTTTTATAATTTTTGGGGGAGCAAGATAAGGGAACCTTTTCCATCATACATATCACAATCTGTGTTATATATGTGAAATCAATCTCTTATTTTGGCAATCCACACACAAACACTTAACAAAAAGAACACGACTAATTAGGATAAAAAGAAACCCAAACCTTCATTACAAAATTTCTTTTAAACTGTATGTGTTCTCATATATCAAAGATTAATTAATTAACTTGTATAGAATATGGGTTTAAGATTAATAAAACTGAATCCTATTTCAATAGCAAAAACCTCATGTTGCCACTAAATTTAAGATTCTATGATGACTTTTAGCATGTAATTTTTATATTTTGTGATGATATTTTGTTTTTCTTTAGTGGTTGCTACCATATGTTTGTTCAATGATGATATTTTTTTTTGTCACCAAAAACTTTAAGCGACAGATTTTTCAATGATGATATGTGACAATTATTTTATCGCCGCTAAAGAATAAAGACGCTTCTACTCTATATATATGTTTTTCTTGTAGTCAAAAACCCGAATCGTTTCAATTTCTATATCATGGGATGAGTGTGAATTTGACACAGTAGTAGGAAATACATGTTTGTGTCACTTGTACCAAAATAGAAAACTTTAGTTTAAAATAGTAGTAAAATAAATAATATATTTACAAAATAGTATCTTTAAAAACGTTTCACCACTTAAAAGATTGATTATTTGATTTAAAAATATTATATTTATTTAATCAACGTAGAAAATAGATTATGTTTATATTTTAAACACAAAATAAATAACATAGACATAAAATTTTGTACAAATATTTTTTTAACAACTTATATTTTTAACATCTTAATATATTCTGATTTTAATAAATTTATTATTATTATAATTTTAGGTGTAAGTTATCTTTTAATTTTAGAATAAGATTACGTAATTTATTCTAATTTAGATGCCTAATTTTGAAGAGATTGGAACTAATTCAACTGGCTAGGCTAGTCATCTGCTTGTCTGACAAGCTCCTTTATTATTAGATCTAATTAATTAATGTTTACATTTACTGTATGTATTTTCATTTATGTTGGGAAAGTTTGGGTTTGGCCAAAAAATTGATTTAATTAAAAAGCCCAACAAGCCTGAGAAAGGTACGGACTCGGCCCAGTAACAAGAAGCTACCAAAAAGCACAAACACTATATTTATATCCACAAAGGGCCCCAAACAGATCTGTCAAGTTATAACTTCTCATAATGTTTCAAAAAATAACTGCTCAATGTAAGGTTATGATAGTTTGTGAAAATCTTAAATTTAATTATTCTCAAAAGAAATATAACATTTAAAAATTGAAGAGGGAAAAACATTGTGTGCTTTATACTTTTCAACCGTGCTCGCCCACGCCTTCCCTCAGTCCCTCTTAATTCTTAAAGGTTTTAAGAAAGTTTGGGTCTTTAGTTATTTGTTTTTAGATCACTTTACTTTTTGTCTTTTTCATATATTCCCTCGCCTTTCCAAACTTCTACAATGTCTATAATTTATATCATGTGCTTTGCTATTATAATGTTTATCCTTTTTTTTTTTTAACTAGTCTCTCAATTTTCATGAATCTTGAAATTTAAGTCTTTAATTAGGACGATGGAATTTATCCACATATGGCTTGAAAAAATTACAATAAAATTCTGGATTCAATACACTTCTTCTCTCTAACTCACCGAAGAAGATGAAGTTTTCAAGTTAGAGAGAAATTCCAAGTTCAAATGATGGTTGATTCCTATAATCGCTCCTCGTTTTTTTCTTTTACTTTCTCATTTTTTCTTGCTCCTTGTCATGTGTAGCTTCAGATCTACTTGAGAAAATGAAACTATATCGTGCGTGAGAGAAAAAGAAGAAATAATTACTGTAATCTATTTATTTAAGTTTATAGTATTAAATCAGATTAAACTATACATGAGTTGTTCAATTTAAACATTATATATAATTATAAATTAATTAATAGCAAGAAAATGATAAGTATTCTATTCATCAACAAACAAGATAAAATTATAATTACTCTCAGTTAATATATAAACAAATAACGACATAGCAAGATAATAATAAAATTATTCTTTTAAATTTATTTAAAAAATTATAAAATCAACTTAATTTTCTAAAGTGAATTTTTTTAAAAAAATAAATCATAACTATTTCTTTCTCTTTATTGATGATTTTTCTAAAAAAATATGAGTGTATTTTTTGAAGCAAAAGTAAAAAATCTTTGAAACATTGAAGAAGTTTAAATCTATGGTGAAAAAAGAACGTAGGCAAAAAATTAACTTAATTTTTTAAACTAAATTTTTTTTTTCAAAAAATAAAACATAAATATCAGCTTTGAATCTAATATCTGCAATGGTTAATAATTTATGAATATATGCCAGCCTCACCAGGCATTCAAATTTTACATGAAAATTTGTAAGCGAAATAAGATTGGAAATTTCATATTGTATGCAAATATACACATAATTAAAAGCGATGTATTTTCAAAAATAAAATTAATTTTATTATTCAGTAAGATTCAAGTTTATAAATGAAAAAAGCATTTTTTTAATCCAAAAATAGAAACTATAGTATTTTTAATAGTGTTGATTGTGAATTCTGTACTGGAGTCTGTAAAACCATTTTCCCTTTTATATATGCCCATATGCATTATCGTTGCTAGGCCCACTACGATTTTGCGTCCGGATTCCCTGCTGCGCGTGTTCCTGGGCGCTGACTGGGCGTTTTAGCAGCGATTTTTTCCGTTGCTAAGGTTTTTTGCAACAAATATTATTGTCACTATAACTTTTGTTAAATTAATTATTTAAACAAAAGTTATAGCAGCAATAATATTCGTTGCAATAATATTAAAACACACTTTAGCGACGAATAAAACCGCCGCTGAAAAGCCCAACAGGGAGCACCGCAAGAAGCGCTCAGCAGGGGATCCAAAAGCTACAATTTTGGATCCTCTGCCGTAGGTAGTTAGGACATCTGGAGTTTTTTAACGACAATTTTTTTTGTTATTAAAGTGTGTTTTAATATTATTACAATAAATATTATTATTATTATAATTTTTATTTAAATAATTATCTTACACTAACAATAATATTTGTTGCAAAAATTTTAATAACAGAAAAACCCATCTTAAAAATGCCAAACAGACATTCAGCAGACAACTTCAAGCAGACGCGTCCACTATCATAAAAGGAAGGATTTTGGATCTTTTGCTTGGCACTGGCTTTTTAGCGGCGATTTTATCCGTTGCTAAAGTGTGTTTAATATTATTGCAACGAATATTATTGCTGCTATAACTTTTGTTTAAATAATTAATTTAACAAAATTTATAGTGTCAATAATATTTGTTGCAAAAAAATTTAGCAACGAAAAAAACCACTGCTAAAATGCCCATCAGGAACCCAGCAGAAAATCCGGACGCGGAAGGAAGATAAAGAAAGTATGCATAACATCTTTTAAATGAAGCAACCGAAAGGACGATTTCATTCTTTTTCTTTTTTTCTTTTTATTTGTTCAGTGCCAAAAAAAAAAGAGATTTTAAATCTTCTGCATGTATTTTTTATGATAGTTCATAAGTAAGAAAAGAATAAAAATAATAAAAAATTTATATTAATAAAGATTTACACTAATAGAAACTTATTCAAAATAAATTAAGAACTAATTATTTTTTTCAATCTTTTTTATTACAAAAAAATTTATTAATTTTCAAATAAAAAAGATATGGATCTAAAAAATGACAATATATTCATTAAAGTGTAAATTTTGATGAATCAGTAAAATATAGACAAAAAAAAAAAGAAAAATTAAAAATTTATATAAATAAATTGTGACTCACTTTACACTAATAGAAACTTATTCAAAATAAATTAAGAACTAATTATTTTTTTCAATCTTTTTTATTACAAAAAAATTTATTAATTTTCAAATACAAAAGATATGGATCTAAAAAATGACAATATATTCATTAAAGTGTAAATTTTGATGAATCAGTAAAATATAGACAAAAAAAAAAGAAAAATTAAAAATTTATATAAATAAATTGTGACTCACTTATGTTTATATTTTTTTCTCCAAACTTCATTACTGAACTAAAATTTACACTTTCAAAATTTCATTCTCCAAATAAATAAATAGAGACTCCGCGATCACAAGTTGACAAGTATTAAAGACAAATCAGTGCATTTTTTGGGGTTAACAAACACAAATCAGTATCGCTCCTATCATTTTCATTAGATCACAAAATCTAGTTATTTATATTAAAGAGTGCATTATATCCATATCCTCTCAATGGCACTAAATATTTTTTATTTTAAAAAATGTTCACTCACATGTTTTAATTTATTTTTTGACAATAAAAATAATTTTTATACAAAATAAAACTATAATCTTATTGTTAATATAATGATAAATACAATTAAATTGGTATTAAACTTTAATACGTAGTTAATATAATAAAAAAATTATGTAACTTTGTTATTTTAAAAGAAATATGTCGTATAAGATATTAATTTTATTGATAAAAAATAAATTATATATATATAATATTATATCAAACTTTAAAGTTATTGTATGTAATTTTTAAAATAAAAGGATACTAAATATAATTTTACCAAAAAAATAAAACAATCTTTACATAGATGAGAGGATACTTGACTTGAACTATTTTTACAAGTTGTGCAAAAAGTTAATTTTAGTGGATAAAAAAGAAATTATACTTGTTATGGCTTGTTAGGGCTTGTTTGTAAAGAGCAATATTTAACCTTTTTAAGATATATATTTTTTACTATCAGATACATTCTGTCAAATGAGTGAAGAGACTTTTATCACTATATATATACGTGAATCTTAAAATAAATATATAGATATTATATATACATTAAAGGAATAAAGTTGGAATGGATACGATCCTCTCATGCTGACATCCAAACCCATGAAATTAATTATAGGCTTCTTATCCACATCTATTATGGTTTATCATTGGCCGATCTTTGCCTTGTCAAGATATTGTTGTTTATGACTCCAATCAAGTTCAATCAATGGTCTCTCCACTGTCTTCTCTTAATCCATTTGTGCCTTGTTAA
Organism: Senna siamea; assembly: GCA_031216115.1. Taxonomy (NCBI): domain Eukaryota; kingdom Viridiplantae; phylum Streptophyta; class Magnoliopsida; order Fabales; family Fabaceae; genus Senna; species Senna siamea. The sequence continues at coordinate 22,720,557 of CM062356.1, forward strand.
GTTTTCAAATTAAGTTAAACTAATGCCTTTTGAAGCTTTACACTCTGAAAATGTTATTACGTGCTTTAAGTCGTCAAATTTTATATAAATTTATTATATATAAATAGTTAAATGAATAAAATTAACAATAATATAGTTTAAAAAATAATATAATATAATATTTTATAATTATCAATTTTAATTACATGTATATTTTTTATATTAAACTTTTAATACGTGCTGACTTCATGTAAATGTCTTTCACGAAAACACACTTTTGAAATCACTACAAAATACGGATATTTAAGAGGCAGATTTCAATAGTATATACAATAATATACAAAATTTGATGTGACATTGTTTGACATCTAAAATTGTCTAGTATAATATAATTATGCATTTGGTATTCTTTTATATACATATATATATTATTGTATGTATGTGTGTCGTTATGTATATGTATATGCGTATAATACACACACATATATATTTTATATTATAAAATAATTATTTTGTGATATCACTTATCAAAAAGGCTTAGAACCATTGTTCTTAATCATTTTGGTCAGTAGAATCACAAAATGATTATGAAACAAATTTAATTAAAAATTCATAGATGAATTGAACTTAACAACCAAGAAGGTTATAGTCCTAAACTCGTAAGGGAAGGGTGAACTCAGGTGAGTTTAGCTTAGGTAAAAAATAATATTATATATATATATTATATTATAGTTAATTAGTATCAAAAAATAATATTTAAATAATATAAATTTAAATATAATAGAAATAGAAATATTTAATATGAATCTATTTCATATATAAATTTATATGCTCACCATGAATTTAGTCATTTTAATTTGAATTTTTTTCCTTGAGAAATTAAAGTACAATTTGGTTGTTGAATTAATTTTGTTGAGTTTTTTTTTTGGGTCCAAAAGTAATAACATTGATAATAGTAATGGTGACGAAAACAATTATTGTTGAAGTTTATTTGTGTGGGAAATTTTGACCAAAGTTGTACTATGGTATGTAGGGAGTTTGAGGGTTGGGTTTGAATAGTTTGAAAAACATTTTTAAATTGATGTGCTTGTATTAGTTTAATATAATAGTCTATCTATTTATTTAAATTTATAGTATTAAATCAGATTAAACTATAGATGAGTTAATTTAAACATTTAAATTTATCAAGTAAAAAATGATTATTTTTTTATATATAATTATAAATTAATTAATAGTAAGAAAATGATAAGTATTCTATTCATCAACAAACAAGATAAAATTGTAATTACTCTCAGTTAATATATAAACAAATAACGACATAGCAAGATAATAATAAAATTATTCTTTTAAATTTATTTAAAAAATTATAAAATCAACTTAATTTTCTAAAGTGAAATTTAAAAAAAAAATAAAACGTAAATATCAGCTTTGAATCTAATATCTGCAATGGTTAAAATTTATGAATATATGCCAGCCTCACCAGGCATTCAAATTTTAGATGAATGAAAATAAAAATTCTAATTTAAATAAAAATTAGAATCTGTAAAACCATTTTATTATTATTTTATTATTCACTAAGATTATTCACTAGGATTCAAGTTTAAAAATGAAAAAGTATTTTTTTAATCTAAAAATAGAAACTATAGTATTTTTAATAGAGTGTTGATTGTGAATTCTAATTTAAATTTGACGTACGTACTGGAATCTGTAAACCCATTTTACCTTTTATATATACCCAAATGCATTATCGTTGCCAGGCCCACCACCATAAAAGAAAGATAAAGAAAGTATGCACAATGAATAAACTAGACGGACCAATAATAAATCGGTGATTTGAAACATGCATAACATCTTTTAAATGAAGCAACCGAAAGGACGATTTCATTCTTTTTCCCTTTTTTTACTTGTTTAGTGCCAAAAAAATAGATTGTAAATCTTCTGCATGCATTTTTTATGATAGTTTTTTAGTAAGAAAAGAATAGAAATAATAATAATAATAATAAATTTATATTAATGAAAATTTACCCTAATAGAGACTTATTCAGAATAAATTAAAGATTAATTTTTTTAATCTTTTTTACTACAAAAATTTTTTAATTTTTAAATACAGAAGATATGAATATAAAAAAATGACTATATATTCTTAAAGTATAAATTTTGGTAAAGTGATAAAATTTTAAAAAATAAATTAAAAAATCACCATAAATAAATTATGAGCCATTTATATGTACATTTTTTTCTTTCATTTTATCACTAAACTAAAATTTACACTTTCAAAAATTCATTCTCCAGATAAATAAATAGAGATCTCTGCGATCACAAGTTCACAAGTATTAAAGACAAATTAGTGCATTTTTTGGGTTCAACAAACACAAATCAGTATCGCTACTATCATTTTCATTAGATCACAAAATCTAGTTATTTATATACAGTGCATTATATTCATATCCTCTAAATGGCACTAAATATTTTTTACTTTAAAAAATGTTCGCTCACATGTTTTAATTTTTTTTTTTGCCAATAAAAATAATTTTTAATACAAAATAAAACTATAATCTTATTTTTAATATAATGATAACTACAATTAAATTGATATTAAAATTTAATATGCAGTTAATATAATAAAAAAGTAGTTATGTAACTTTATTATTTTAAAAGAAATATGTATCTTATAAGATATTAATTTTATTGATAGAAAATAAATTATATATATAATATTATATCAAAATTTAAAGTTATTGTATGTAATTTTTAAAATAAAAAGATACTAAATATAATTTTACCAAAAAAAAATAAATCATCTTTACATAGATGAGAGGTTACTTGACTTGAACTATTTTTACAAGTTGTGCAAAAAGTTAATTTTAATCGATAAAAAAAAATTATACTTGTTAGGGCTTGTTTGTAAAGTGCACTATTTAACCTTTTTAGGAGATTTTACTTTTGGATCGTTGTGACATTTGTATAAAATATATATTTTTTATTATCATATACATTTTGTCGAATGTTTGAAGAGACTTTTATCACCATATATATACATGAATCTTAAAATTAATCTAATGATAAAAACTTTTCAATAAATCAAATTCTTGATATCAAAATCATAAATATTAAACAAATATATAGGTATGAATTAAATATTATTAATCTATATAATTATCTACATATAATATAATAGAAATTACAAAGTTATCAACTTTAATTTGATCGCATGCAAAGCATCAATCACATGTTGCTTAAAGTTTCTAAATATTGTTGAAGTTTAAATAGGTTTGGTAGAAGTTTGTATAGTGATATGTTGGTTCATAATATTGTTGGTCTTGAATATGAGCTTAAGTGTGTAAGATGTCTTATAATTAAAATATTTAAAGTAATTTAATCTAGTATTCTCATACTTTATATAACTTTTAAATTTGTCTTAAAGGAACTTTAACATTTTCTAAGTCTAACTTGTATTTTTTAGCCTAATTTGTCACGGTATAAATTTTTCATTAGACTTTTGTTATTTTTGATCATATATAAATCTTCACAAGTCACAGGCCATTGAACTTTAATACCATGTTAAAGTTTAAATAAGTCTAGTTACATGGTAGTTTTGGTCCATAATATTATTGGTCTTTGAGTATGAATTTAAGTGTAAATGATACCTCATGATCAATATATAAAATAATTTGATCTGACATTTTCGTTAATTTATATAACCTTTAAACTTTTCTTAAATAATCTACGTAGGATTTCATATTTCTTCCTTTCCTCTACATTTCCAACAATTATGACTGATCAGCTGAGTATTATAAATACCAAGGAACACAAGGTTTTCAAATTAAGCTAAGCGATAACCATTTGCAGCTTTGATTTAGCCTCTAAGACAAAAATCTCTTCCACATATCACAGTTCTCAAATTATGCGTCCTACCGCAGATTTTAGTCCCAGGATTTGGGGATATCCTATCCTCACTTGTACATCTCTTCCTCTCATGGTAACGTTTCGCTTCTAATTTCTTCCCTCTTGTGCTTTTATAATTTCCTTATGTTGCTAAGCTCTCCTTGATCAACGTGTAAATGAGAAGGATATTAAATACTTTGCCCTCCAAAATAGTTAACAACTTTATTGTATTTATTTTGTCAGTTTCTTGGCCATAAAATCTCTTGTTAATTTGATGTATACTTTCAATTCAGAATAACGGTGAACTGGAAATCCAACAACGTTCACAACATCTGAAGGACAAAGTTCGAAGATTGCTACCAGCAAAGGTTGATCATCCTTCAGAAAAATTGAAGTTGATCGACAACCTTCAACGTTTGGGCGTGTCTTATCACTTTGAAAGTGAGATTGAAGAGATGTTAGAGGACATGCATAATAAGCACAAAAACCCTGCTCCTTTTGATGGCAAAGATCTTCACACCATTTCCCTCTGGTTTCGTTTGCTTAGACAACAAGGTTACAGTGCATCAACAGGTATATAAGTTCATTGACTACAATTAATTAGCTTCATTCTTAACCAAGTTTTCAACCAAGTAATTAATTGGATATATTTATCTTTGTGCATGCATGTAGATATCTTTAACCAGTTCAGGGATGAAAATGGTGATTTTAAGATGTCACTGATTGAGGATGTGGGGGGAATGCTAAGCTTGTATGAGGCTGCACATTTTGGCACTCATGGAGAGGATATTCTTGACCAAGCTATACACTTCACTGCCTATCACCTTGAATCAAGGTTGAGTGGAATGAACCCCAACCTTAGGCAAAAGGTAGTCCATGCCCTAAACTACCCTATACGCAAAGGTATACCAAGATTGCAGGCCAGATATTACATTCCCATGTACTCAGAAGAGACTTCCCCAAATGATCCATTACTAGAGTTGGCCATCCATGACTTCAATGTTTTACAGACACTGCACAAGCAGGAACTAAACCATGCCACAGCGTAAGCCTAACTTGTTGAATAACATCTATAAAAAAAATTATTCTATTAAACGAAAAGCTATTTTCTATAAAAGGGTCTTAATATTTGACAAAAATGGACACTTTTTCTAATATTAGATTAATCATAAGCATAAATCATGCAAGTGGACCATATAGTGTTTCATGATACACTACAGAGTATTAAATTAATATCATGAAAATTTTAGGTGACAAACAGGAGAAAGAAGGCTTTATTCTGTATTCAATTATTGATAAAGTAAATAAGGAAGCATTGATTGTATTTGTATTCCAGGTGGTGGGAAAAGTTAAACTTTGTGACAAAGGTGCCATATGCAAGAGATAGAGTGGTTGAGGCTTACTTTTGGCCCATTGGTGTCTATTTTAAGCCTCAATATACCATTGGAAGGATGATAGTGGGGAAGTTAATAGCTGTCACCTCAGCCGTTGATGACACCTATGACGCATATGGCACACTTGAAGAACTGGAACTCTTCACAGAGGCAATTCAGAGGTTAAACAATTTTGAAATGATATTGACTGATAATATTGTTTCATATTGTTACAAAAATGGTTTCTTCAAATAATATTTTTATTATTTATTTAACAAAGTCAATATTACTTCAAATTTATTTTCAGATGGGATGCTAGTCCTTTGGGCCCTCTCCCAGAAAGTATGAAAGTGGTATTTCAGACACTTTTAGAACTGTTCAGAGAAATGGAGTTGTTGACTGCAGAGGAAGGAAAATCATGCTTTGTTCAATATGTTAAACAGGCTGTAGGCGGTTTACTTATAATAACATCATGCATTATTCTACAAATTATTCCTAAACTTTGTTTACAAGTTTGACTTAATGTTAGTGTTGTCGTTGTTCAACTTGCAGTTTGAAAAATTAGCACAGGCCTATTTGGTGGAAGCCAAGTGGTGCAATGAAGGCTACATACCAACATACGAAGAGTACATGGAAAATGGAATCATAACATCATGTTACCCTTTGCTTGAGACAGCTTCCTTTCTCGGCTTGGGAAATTGTGCAACCAAACAAGTGTTTGATTGGATTTCCAATGATCCCAAAATTGTGAGAGCTTCGGCAATTATATGTAGAGTGACAGACGACCTGAGTTCTCATAAGGTATAACGTAAATATTTCAAATTTTAGACAAAATAATTATATTATGATTTAAATCTGATCACATTCTTCTGGGTACTCAAATTTTCCTGGTTTTGGTTTGGTAGTTTGAGAGGAAGAGACTACATGTGGCTTCTGCAGTTGAATGTTTGATGAATCAACATGGGATTGCCGAAGAAGAGGCGTATAAACTTCTCCAGGAGGACTTAGAAAATGCGTGGAAGGATGTAAATGAAGAATGTTTGAAGACACAAGTTGTTCCAAAGGTGGTGCTTGAGTGTGTTGTGAATTTCTCGAGCGTGATAGAGCTTGTGTATGGAAACTTTGCAGATAGATACACAGACGCAGAATTGCTGAAAGATCATGTAGCAGCATTGGTTGTGGATCCCCTGCTTCCTTCTATGGTCAAAGAGTAGTAAATTCTGTGTGGTGGATCAACAAGCGTGAACCATAATGTCGTTCTGGGTTGTTAGCTTTCTTGGTTTAAATGTGTGATATATAAGCGTCTATATAGCTGTAAGCAGCACTGGAATAATCAGCTTTAAGAACATATGTGATGAGTTGCTTTGTGTTATTTATTTTTGTTTTGGGGATAACATTCATGTTACTATTGATTATGTGAATTTTTTTTTAAAAAAATTAATCATAAAAAAAATATTAGTGGCTGATTGAAAAATTTAATAATAAAAATATAAGAATTGGATTTAAATATTTTTTTAATGTAAAATCTTTTAATTATTTTTCTGAATCAAATTAAAAACAATTATTATTTTTTTTCCTCCATTCTTTCGTCATAATGACAGTGATAGATGGGGACAATTCCAAAATAGTGGTTGAAGTATGGTCCACATTTTGACACCAGTTGTGTGGCCTTCGCTTTGTCCTAAACTGTTACCAGCCCTTTCTACGGATTAGTAGAGTGGAGATTGATTCCACTCCTATATACATAACTATCCAAATTCATTATCATGAGCTTTGAATCTAATTAATATATATAATGGTCAATATTTTATGAACATAAATATATATATATATTTTTACATGCATAGTCTAATAGTACATTAAATCAATTGTAAATAAAGAGAAAGAAGAAGTTCACTTGAACGAGAAAGAAATGTTATGTGCCACTATATACTGTTTTTACTTTTTATGCCAATTTCAGTAATTTGCCATTTACTAAATATATCAAATTTACATCTTGCCCACAAAATGTCCCATAAAATTAATCAAATTTGACTTGCAACCTTCAAATATTTTATTTTGTAAAACAAAAATTCTTTTTTAATTTCTTATTTAAATTAAATTTTAATAGAATAATGACACATCAAATAATTTAAGTAATAAAATTTAAAGTAAAAAGCTCAAAGCTCAACTCTAGGCCTTATAGAAAATCTTTTTAATTATCATATTTGACATAAAAAAAGTTATATTCTAATGCGTTATAGTTAAAGAGGATAAATTTAGTTTTCCCAAACTGTAATTTTGATGAAATTAAAGAAAAAAAATTAAGAAATGGCATTTTTTTAATTGTGACAAACTTGGTGGATTTATTAATTAAATTTTCAATCAGCAGGTAGATTTATAAAATTCCTATATTAAATGGGTGGGTTATGACTCCATTTTTCACAATTAATTATTTCACTAATTAAGTAAGTGTGTTTCACACGTGGCATGCATGTACGGACCAGTGATTATATATTGTATTAGAGGATAAAATATAATCTTAGACTTTTAAAAGTGCGAGAAATAGGAATAATTGTGGATAGAATATGAAAATTATAATCTTTACTTTTATAACTGAAAAAATATATATTTCTCATTTTTGAATTTCCACTTCAGCAAATAATAAAAGCAATTTTTATTTTTTCTCCGTTAAATCTTATTTCTGCATTCTCAAACTTGGGTCTTTTTTTTAATCTTAACGTTACAGTTAAGTTTTAAATTTTGCAAAACGTGACAGGTGAAACGTTATTTTCTCTTCCTATGACATTTGTCACGAGTGTTATGAAATATATACATATATATATATATTTATAGGACGATCAAGAGAAACTTTTTTATTATACATTACAATGTATATACAATAAAAGTTGCAGATGAAATTTTTATAGTGAGTTCTATAGTAAAAATTTTATATTTTTATTATATGTACACTATAGATACACAAGCTAGAAATATTTCAACCAAGAGAGGATACTATGAAAAAATTACTCATAAATTATTTATAGCAAATAATTTAAATTTAAAAGTTAAATATAAATTATCTAATACTAAATATATAATAAAGAAAGATGTTATAATAATACTTTCATATTAATTAAAAATATAACAGAGGATATAATTTTAAGAATTTTTTTTAACTCAAATATATCTTTTTGAAATATCTAATATAGGAATAAAAAATAAATATAATATATTTGAATTTATTTTTCCTATAAAATTAAAACAAGTTCAAGATCTTCATGAAGCAAATGAAGAAGAATTTATACTAAAAATTAATTATAAAAAAGATCAAATAAGTCATTTAAAAAAAGAAAAAAGTACAACAGAGTAGAAGAACAATTAAAATAACCTGGTATAATTCAAAATTTTAAAAGGATGGAAGAATAATTTGTAATTCTCTAATTAAAAAATTAGGTATAAAATTAATTTTTCCTATTATAAATAACCTGGTATTTATCTCTGTGCATGCATGTAGATATCTTTAACCAGTTCAGGGATGAACATGGTGATTTTAAGATGTCACTGATTGAGGATGTGGGGGGAATGCTAAGCTTGTATGAGGCTGCACATTTTGGCACTCATGGAGAGGATATTCTTGACCAAGCTATACACTTCACTGCCTATCACCTTGAGTCAAGAAGAGTGCCTTTGAGAGTTGTAAAGATATAAAAAAATGAACAAATGGAGCATGAGAAAATTAAAAGAGAACAAGAAGAAGAAAAAATAAGGAGCGAAAATTATAGAAGATAAGGAATAGTTGTAGAGGGAAAATGAGAGAAAAATTAAACAATAGTAAAAGTGACGTATGAGATAAATGGGAGGAAAGAAGTTAAAGTGCATTTATAAAGAAGAGTGCCTTCGAGAGTTGTAAAGATATCAAAAATAATAATCATACTTTAAAAATATGGAAAAATGAGAGTAATAATATATTTTTATAAAAAAATATAATTAAAAATTTTCATGTTTTACTTAATTATAAATTATTATTTAATTAAATTCAAAATTTTATAATTATTAATATTTTTAGTATAATAATTAATTTATATATCTAATATTGTATTTTAATTAATTAATTTACTTATATTTTAAATTTATTATCATTTATTTCCGTTTTTAATTGTTAATTAACTTATTATAAGAAAAATAAATTAATAATTTTTAAATTATAATATATTTAGAATATTAATAAAAATAAAATTAATTAAAACTTTTAATATTATATATATATATATATATATATATAAGTATTTCACTTGTCATTCCTCAATTAATTATCACGTGTCACTTCATGTTCTTGCTACTTCATTTCTCCTTTCTTTTTTGTGGTCTGAATTCTGAAGGCATTCACTTCATTTGTACTTTCATTAGTTAATTATTACTTCACGTTTTCTCAATTTTCATAATCGCAACGTGATATTCTCACCCTCTTCCCTTCCATCTGGGATTTTTTTTTTTTAAGTTTTAAAATTTTATCTTGATAATATGTTAATATTTCATCTGCTTATATCCATTCTACCTCTTTCTTCTTCAATTCCCAATTGCCATTTATATCAAATCACAAAAGGAAAAAAAAATTTCGTAGCCAGTAGATTATCCTAACTCCAAGTTCATAATTAATTAGTGATGATAATAGTAAGATATGAATATGATATTATAGTTTTTATATTTAGATCTAAATTTGAGTGACTGTCTCTATTTTCAGATCAATAAAATTTTTTAATATTTAGACTCGTTTATTTTAAAAAAATTTAAATAATTATATTTAAAAAATTATAAATTTTTCTGTATAAATTTATTAAAAATATATAAAAATTATATTATGTAAATTTTAAATATGTAATTAATATAAAATTTAAATAAATTTATCATTACAAAATTATTAAATATAATAATTTATAGATTTATTTTAAATTTAAACTATTTTATTGACAAAGTTGAAGCAAATAACATAATTTATATATATACTTTCTTAATTTAAATAATATACATTGTGAATCTTAAAATTTAAAATTTATTTTGATTATAGAGTAAATAATATGATTTATAAATAATATAAATAATTTAATTATTATGATTTGAACTTATATTAAAATTTTTATACTTCTATAAATTATTTATTATATTAAAAAATTTTAATTAAAAAATAATTTTTTAACATAAGATATATGTATGTTTATTGATATTAAAAATATTTAATTATTATTATCTTTATATTTATGATATTAAGTTTGATCCTAATTAAATCGATGAGCTTGCTACTCAAAATTTTTTTTATTAATCTAAAACATTGATTACATATGTATTAAACATATGAATATAAATATTACAATTAAATAATTGTATATAAAAAATAAATATATGGATATTATATATACATTAAAGGAATAAAATTGGAATGGATACGATCCTCTCATGCTAACATCCAAACCCATGAAATTAATTATAGGCTTCTTATCCACATCTATTATGGTTTATCATTGGCCGATCTTTGCCTTCTTAAGATATTGTTGTTTATGACTCCAATCAAGTTCAATCAGTGGTCTCTCCACTGTCTTCTCTCAATCCATTTGTGCCTTGTTAAGTTTTCAAATTAAGTTAAACTAATACCTTTTGAAGCTTTACACTCTGAAAATGTTATTACGTGCTTTAAGTCGTCAAATTTTATATAAATTTATTATATATAAATAGTTAAATGAATAAAATTGACAATAATATAGTTTAAAAAATAAAATAAAATAATATAATATAATTTTTTATAATTATAAATTTTAATTACATGTATATTTTTTATATTAAACTTTTAATACGTGCTGACTTCATGTAAATGTCTTTCACGAAAACACACTTTTGAAATCACTACAAAATACGGATATTTAAGAGGCAGATTTCAATTGTATATACAATAATATACAAAATTTGATGTGACATTGTTTGACATCTAAAATTGTCTAGTATAATATAATTATGCATTTGGTATTCTTTTATATATATATATATATATATATATTCTTGTATGTATGTGTATCCTTATGTATATGTATATGCGTGTAACACACAAAAATATATATTTTATTTAATATTTAATATTATAAAATATATTATTTTTTTAAACCAATAACTATAGTATCTCAAAATTATTATAATATACTAGAGGTTTTACATGCATAAATATGTATATATATTTTATTTAATTTTTAAAACATAATATAAAATAATAATTATAATTTTAAAATAATAAATTAAATAATAAGACTATATTTAATTCACTTATCTCTTGTAATTTTTTATTATTTTTATTTTTTTTCTTGTGTCTTTACTTTTTTATATTTTATATTATAAAATAATTATTTTGTGATATCACTGATTAGAAAAGCCTAAAGCCATTGCTCTTAACCCTTTTGGTCGGTAAAATCACAAAATGATATATTTTATAAAATAAAATATAAAAAGTAAAGACACGAGAAAGAAAAAATAAAAATAATAAAAAATTATAAGAGATGAATAAATTAAATAATTTTTATTTTTTAATTTATTATTTTAAAAATATAATAATTATTAGTTTATATGATATTTTAAAAATTAAAAAAATATGTACATTTATGTATGAGAAACTTTTAATATGTATTATAACTTTTTTAAATTAATTATTTAAATAAAAGTTATAGTAGCAATAATATTCGTTGCAATAATATTAAAACACACTTTAACAACGAATAAAACCGCCACTAAAAAGCTAAGCAGAATATTTACTCCAAACAGAGGATCCAAAATCGTATATATGCATGCCGGCATATATGGTTACATATTTTTATTTATGTGTATGTTGCTTGAATACACATATAGATATGTGTGTGTGTATATGTGCATTGTGTGCATAAACAAGGCATATGCCTATATATAATCTTTATATACATACATGTACAAATGTATATATATATATATATATGTATGCATATTTGTTATACTTATAATTTGTATTTATTTCTTTATATGTATAAATTAAAAATAATAAAAAATTCTAAATTAGATAAAATTTTAAATTATTTGATTAAATTACTACAAATTTTAAAAATTTAATTTTCCTATTCTAAACAAAAGATTTTGTTAATATTTTAAAAATTAAATTAATCATTCACCCATAAACAAGTAATTCATAATTTATTAGTCCAATACTAATTGAATCATGGTAGAACGGTATATATACATACATACACATATATATATATATATGAAAGTATTAATTATTATCATAATTAAATTAATAAATTTTATAATAAAATAATTCAAATATGTTCCGATAATTTTTTTCTTCTTAAAATTAGCTTATGTAAACATATATATCATTAATTTTGTTATGTTGGATCAAAGTAAAGATGGACATTATAATTAATTTGATCATTCCAATCTAATTCAACTTTTTGAATGGTCTCCAATCTCTTTTGCCTTAATCCACATCCGCCCCAATGTAAATTTGACACTCAGCTGGGTATTGTAAATTACATAAATAGAGGCATGCATGCATCCACACAAAGTTCTTAGATTAATTAAGCTTAATTAACACCATCCATTTTCAACTTTATCCTCTCCTTCTACTCTTGAAGAACCTAATAATAAAAATACAAACCAGTGCATGTAAAATCTAGTAAAAAAATGTGTTGAATTTTACTGGATGCTTTTGGTGGTATTTATTAATATATGGATAGTATGCAACTAGTGATATATATATATATATATATATATATATATGGGACAATGGGATTAATGCGTTGGGTATTTGTTTTATTGTAAAGTTGATAAATACATGCGTGACACATATGTGAGGATTTTTAATTAATAGTGTAAACAGTAAAGAAACTTTATAATTTTCTGGGTTTACTTCTCTTTATTATTTTCTTTTGTACGTAGCTAAGTGGCTCACATACAATTATACTTTCAGGTGCAGAATGGACAACAACCAGAAATCCAACAACGTTTACAATCACAAAATTTGAAGGAAGAAATTCGAATATTGCTACTAGCCTGGGTTGAGGATCCTTCAGAACAATTGAACTTGATTGACAACATTCAACGTTTAGGTGTGTCTTATCACTTTGAAAGTGAGACTGAAGAGATCCTACAGGAGCTGCTTAAGAACCCTCCTCTTTTTGATGGCAAATATCACACCATTTCCTTCTGGTTTCGTTTGCTTAGACAACAAGGTTATAATGCATCATCTGGTATATATGTTCATTGGCTATATATATACAATTATTTAATCAGCTTCATTATTAACCAAGTTTTCAAATTTCAACCCAAGTAAGTAAATATTGGATATTAATATTAATCTAATTAAATGAAATATGCATACAGATATATTTAACCAATCTAGGGATGGAAATGATGATTTTAAGATGTCACAGATTGAGGATGTGTGGGAATGCTAAGCTTGTATGAGGCTGCACATTTTGGCACTCATGGAGAGGATATGTTCTTGACCAAGCTCTACACTTCACTACCTATCACCTTGAGTCAAGCACAAGATTGAGTACGTCGCATGAGCCTTAACCTTAAGGAAAAAGTACGTATTTCATGCCCTAAACTACCCTATACGCACAGGTATACCAAGATTAGAGGCCACATATTACGTACCTTGTTAGATTAATTAATTAATTATTATATTAATTTAATTAATATATGAATAATGTTAATTAAATATTAATATTATATTATTATTATTATTTCAAATTTAAAATAGAATATTCAAAAAATATTCTTACTGGAGATTACTAGTAATTAAGATTATCACATTTGAAATGTTAATCTAAAAATTGATCTACTGTAAGAAATTCTTTAGTTCTCTCTCTAGCTCTCCATTATTCTCTTTGAAGAATAGGGTAATTATGGTTGCAGATTCTACCTCTGGTTCAAGATTATTAATCTTATGGCTTCAACAGGTATGTACTACAATTTTATCTTGCACAATTAAATTTTGAATATAAATCTAAATTTATATCCCATTGAATTTAGATTAAGCCTTTAATTCTATAAATAGTATCAAAGCCTTGGTTAAAAAAGTTAGCCATTGAATGTAATTGATTTGCCCACATAATTAATGTAGGTTCGTATAGTTTGATTGACTAATCGAATGTCCCAATGAATATCAATTGAAATTTGAAAAAACATAAACTTGCTATATTTCGGCTTATTTCCTTTCTCAAGTCTCAACTTTTGTTAAAGGTATTTGGTTAATATTGTAGAGACATATATAAATATTGCTGTTGTTGAATTTGGGAAATTTATATGGTTGTAAGCCGTCTAATTTTCATTGAATTGTTTATGTTCCGTTTCCTTTATTTGTTTTCAAATTGTGCAAAATTTTGGGTAAATTTGGTTTAATTATTTTTTGAACCAATCTTGCAATTCTTAAATCATGGAAATGATTCCCGTCAAGAATACGACAGAATCGCCATTTAAATGGCAGCAAAAGATGCCAGAAACTGCCTGTAAATGGTAAGTTTCGTGCAATTTTTTAGGATTTGGGTCAAACCATTTCAAACCATTTTTTGCAATTCTAAAATCATGGGAAAGCCTCCCATCGAGAATGCAATAGAATTATCATTGAAACTGCGATGAAAGATGCCAAAAATCGTCGAGTTTCTCTTTGGGTCTAATATGGATCTGGGTCGAATTGCATGAACCAGTGAGAGGAGGAAGACAATTGTGACACACCATTTTGGCCTTTAAAACGGTGTCATTTCACCTAACTTTAACGATGATGTTTCACTGAAATGCATATATATTAAAATTGAAAGGTAAAACAACGTCATTTTTTCAGGCAAAAAATGGCGACGTTTCAATAAGACATGTATATTAAAGAACTTAAAGCAAAACGACATCCTTTTGAACGGGTAAAAATTGTGCAAAAGTGGGCATGCTAGGTCTCAAACGTGCACCCTTTGGTTTTGATACGTTGCCCGCGACTGCTCTGGCACGCTTGTTATAACAAAATTTACTTGTTTTAAAATTAATTTATAGTATTAAGTTTATTTATTTTCATTTGATTATTAATTCATTAAATCTAATTAATTAATAATTAAAATTAACTTTCTTTCGGGGAAAATATTGGTCTTTTTTCATAAATTTAATTTTAGGACCAAAATTAAATATTCTTTATCTAGTAATTGTGAGTTCACCTATCATGAACCCAATTACCACAATATTTTGTGGTTAAAATTTTATAGTAATTAATATAATTTTATTAATTGATTCTACTTGAATTAATTTGAATAAATAAAGTTTTATATTATATTAATAATGTATATACCCTATCGGTGTGACAAAATTAATGTAATTTTAAAAAATTAAGGCTTAAAATTTTGATTGGTTAGAAGCCTTGATACTTAGATAATACTGTGTATTTTATCAATGTAAATATTATCAAGAGCATTTGGTTGTTGTTTCCTATTAAGCTAAATTAATATGAGTTTTCTTGGTTTATTATAGTCTGGGACCTTTAGGCGAGATTATAATAAACAATCTTGATATTGACAGCTATATGAAGCTGAGTTTTGTGAGGAAAATCTTATTTTAATAATTATGTTGAATGGACATAATTAATGTTTCTTGATTTTGTTTTTCCTAAGTTTCTTCGATCTAGTAGCTGTCTTTAGTGAAAACTCTGAATGAGACTAACTATGATGATTGGAAAGAGTCCCTAAATTTGTACTTAATCATCACTAAAGAAGATTTAACTCTTAGGGACCAGAAGCTTGCTGATTTGACTAACAATTTTAAAGCTGTCGAAAAGGCCTATCATAAACAGTGGCATGATTCAAATAGGATCTGTTTGAATGTTATGAAGTATATTGTTGATAAGACCATTAGGCAGATGTCGGGTGTCGAAACCAACAAAAATAAAATTTCCTACTACTACTACGTGATTTGTGTGTAGTGTGAGTAGGGTCGATCCCATAGATACTGGAGATTTTAAAATTCTTTTAATTAACCAGAAATTCAGTGAAAAGTACTTGCAAAAATAAATAGGGGGTTTATAAAAAGGAATTAAACTCAAATTAAAATGCAAAATAAAACTGAAATAAACTAACGGGAATAAAATTGCAAGATTAAATATGACCACACAAAGAAAATAATTGTAAGGGAAATTTAAATCAATTAAGTAAACTCTAGCTAAGGAATATTCAATTTCATACTATCACTGACTGCTCATTGATTTGATATCATCTTGTATTTCATAATAAATTTGGCTTAACGATTAAACCTTGTTAATTGTTAAATCTCTTTCTAATTTAACAAATTAAGGAACGTCCATTAACTTGTACTAATTAATCAGATGATCCAAATAACGTACCTAAACTCACCTAATTAACTGCGTTAAAACCCAAAAGAGATATACCAAATGCAGAATATATTAAAACAGAACGTCCAATTTTAACATATACTGGTTTCTAGTTTCATTACCTAAAATAAGCATAACGTATGACTCATTCTACGTAATTTGTTACTCATATCAAATTCCCTAAACAATTACGGATTTAAGAAATTTAAATAACTAACAGAAACACCATATATAAATTGATGGCCAAACAATTCACATATTAATGTATCACTAATATATTCAATCAAAAACTAAAAACTAGAATGAAAACAAAATACAAATATTAAGAACAATTCTTAATCTCACAGTCTAGGCAATATGAAATTAAATTCCCTCAGTCAGATAAAATATTTAGTCACTCATGATTGTCAAAACAGAAACAAAACAAATTAACCAAAAGAAATTCATCAATAAAGTGGTTTAAATATCAAATAAAAACATATAAGGATGCAACATCTGACGGTGGACAGCGACAGCAGCGGCGATGCAGTGTCTCTCTCTGAACCTCTGTCTCCCTTTTTTTTTTCGTCCGTCCAATGTGCCTTAAAAAGAGAACTCCAAATTTCAATTCAAAACGCACGCCTCCTCTCCGTGTATTTCTCGCCACCTGAAAGGAAGGAATTCAAAAATTAAATTGGATGCTAATCTCTCCTCTGCGTTAGCGTGAAAACTCCCAGCGTGAAAGAAAGAAAATTCAAATCAATCTTTGAATTCAAATCAGAATTGAATTCAAAGTGACGCTGCTCCTCTTTTTGATTTTTTTATTATTTTTTTATATTTTTTATTATTTTATTGTTATTTTATTATTTCTATTATTATTTATATTTATATTTATATTTATATTTATATTTATATTTTTTTTTACTTTTGTTAATTTATTTTATGTATGCTTACTCTTTATTTAATTATTATTATTATTATTATTATTATTTTAATTAGTAAAAATTATGAAAATAATGGTAGAAAAATGTTAAACCACCAAAATTACTTCTAATTACAAAATTAATTTAAAAACTACTAATATTTAATTAAAAGCATCAAAATAAATAAGAAAAGAAAGCATAAAATCATGAAGTAATTGAACCTAACAAATTCCCCCACACTTAGCTCATGCTTGTCCTCAAGCATGTATCAAGCATAAAGCAATTTTTAAGCAAAATTCAAGCAGCTAATTTTCACAAAGCATACTTCCAAATCAGCAAATAGAACAAGGAACATTTAATTTTACTTTCCACTGTACAACAAGCCTTGAAACCGAACAAGCAATACTCAAGAGAGAAGAGAAAGTGCCTTACAAGCATATTAGCATGTCAAATAGTTAAGCCTGACACTCAAGATGTTTGCAAAGTTTACCAATATATCAACACAAAGCAAATTCTAAATAATCATAAGGTCCAAAAAGGATCTAGCAATTTCAAAGAAAACCTATTATTTCACATTTCCATTTAACTTTTCTTCTTTCTCTTTTCCACTGTTGACAAAGCCTTTTGACGCGAAAGAGTATACTTTTTTGGTACACAATCCCGGTTACTCAACTTAGCTACAGTATTTCTCATTTCAAAGAACTTTTAACTTTTACTTAGAGTGTCAAAAATCTTTTGACGCGAATGTAAATATTGGTGATACTCACACCAAGTTACTCAATAATTCACAACTCTAAGCGACTACTAGCACTGCTCATAATTCTTTTTGAACTAGAGGAGCAGGAAAATTATTATTATTATTTTTTCTTATTTGTTTTTTTTTTGTAAAATAAAAAAGGAAGGTGAAATAACAAGCTTTCTAATCAATTACAAGATCTTGAATCTATAAAAGTGATGTAATTCACTTTGTCTTTGATATCTTAATAAACTTAAACAAAATCCTAAAATGCCAGGCAATCCAATTAAGGTTAGCATGCAAAATTTTTTTCTTCTTAATTCTCAACTCAAACAAGTATACTTGGTAGAAACATGGTCTTGCTATAAAGAGGAAATAGAATTTAAATGTTCAAGTTCAATCTTGTAACTCAAAAGCATGAATTTTGCTTAAAAATTAAAAATTCAAGAATTGTGCTTCAACAGCCCAAACATGAGTAAATGGAGAAAAATTTGAACCTAAAATCAGAAACTAACTAAAGCAAAACAAATTCTACCAAAAATCAAAAAATTCAAAATGTTTTTTTTTATTTCCCAAAATTTATTCCATAATTGAAGCAAAAAAAATTAATTAAAATTATACTAAATTAAAGATATTATTAGCAATCAAAAAGAAAAAAAATTTAAAAATTTTCTCAATTTTCCAAGATTCAATATTCCTCCCCCACACCTAAACACAGCATTGTCCTCAATGCAAGCAGTCAATATAAGCAATAAGAATAAATAGATAAGAGCAATGAAAAGAAAGAACTTCCCTGAACTGGATGCACTAGGCAGAGGCTATGATGTGAAGTGGAATCTTGCCCAATGAATTCATAAAGCTAATAAAGCAAACTCAAGGAAGGAGATGAAGGTACCCTATTAAGGTGTGGGCACGCTTTATTTTTCTGAAAAATAAAAACAACAAAACAAATTAATTTTGAATGAAATAAAACTGAGAAAAATAGTAAAAATAATAAAAGAAAAAAGAAAAAAAAAATTAACTAGGTGCTACTAAAGGGTGTTGCTTAAGGCATGGGCACGCCTTAAGTAACAAATATAATGCATCCTCAATCTGGTGGCTTTAGGACCATCTTGTTTGTCAATTCTGACTTCTTCAACATCCTTGCACCAATTTTTTTGGGTGCCACTTGTACTTTACTTGTCCATTGGCTATCGAGTTTGGGTTTCAAAGCTTCTGGCCCATAAAACATTTCTTCTAGCTCTATGGCATTGTAAGAGTTTTCCTTAGGCTTTTTTAAACAGCATTGGCTTATGTTTTTACCCAACACAGTATCGAACTTGGCTTGCTGGTGTAATTCAAGTGTCTCTTGCACTATAGGATCAAAAATATCAACTTTATATATTGAGGAAACTTCACTTGGATACCTCTTAACATTGAATTTCACAATTTTCCCATCAAACTCCATGCTGAAAGTACCTTCATAAACATCTATTTTTGTCCTAGCAGTACTCAAAAATGGTCTTCTTAACAAGATATCTGACTGTTTTATGGATTTGTCATCCTCCATGTCCATCACATAGAAGTCAGCAGGAAAGATTAAGTTGTCAACTTGCACCAAAACATCTTCCAACACTCCTTTAGGATAAATCACAGACCCATCAGCTAATTGAATCACCACACCTGTCTCTTTGAGCTTCCCAGCATTAAGAGTGGAATAAATAGAGAATGGCATGACATTGATGGATGCCCCTAGGTCACACATAGCCTTTTGGATATTGACATTCCCAATTTGGCAAGGAATGGCGAACATGCCTTGATCTTTACATTTGGGAGGCAGCTTCTTTTGGATTACGGCTGAGATATTTTCTCCCATATTAATTCTTTCATTTCCAGTCAATTTCTTTTTATTAGTGCAAAGTTCTTTTAAAAGCCTGGCATACCTTGGTACTTGCTTAATCGCATCTAGAAGAGGAATATTAATCTCTACCTTTCTGAAAATCTCTAGTATCTCCTTTTCTTCATTTTCCTTCTTTGATTTGGCAAATCTTTGTGGAAATGGAGGTCTAATCACCATGCCATTGTGCAGAATTGTCTTCTCATCTTTATAAATATTCTCAGTCGACTTCTGCACAGCAACCTCAGCCTCTGGTCTAATCTCAGTATTTAAATCGTGCTCACCACTCACTTTCCTAGTTGGCTCTTCTAATTCCTTTCCACTCCTCAAAGTAATGGCACTAACATTTTGCCTCGAATTCACCTCGGGTTGAGAGGGAAGCTTACCTTGAGATTCCAGCCTGCTCACTGATATGGCTAATTGGCTCCTTTGGTTCTCTAAGTTCTGAATGCTTGAGCGAGTCTCATTCTGAAATTGTTGTGTGCTCAAGGCTAAGGATTTCACAATGTCTTCCAGAGATGAATTAGGTTTCGAGGAAGAAGGCTGCTGATAGGATGATGCTATAGCCGAAGGCCTAGGCTAATAGTTTTGGAAGTTTTGTGGCCTCATTCCATAGCTGAAATTGGGGTGATCCCTCCATCCTGGATTGTAAGTATTTGAGAATGGATCATACCTCCTCTGTGGCTGCAATTCACCAATGGCATTTACTTGGCCCCGTGTGTCTTCCTGGAGTGTGGGACACATATCAGTAGGGTGTCCTGCACTAGCACATACCCCACACACTCGAGCTGGTGGCATCTGATTCACAGCTAGGCGTTGTACCAAGTCAGTGAGTTGATTAAGTTTTGATTCAAGAGATGATGTATTCACCTCATTCACTCTCCTTGGATATTCTTGCCTACTTCTAAATTGCTGAGAGGTCACTGCCATGATAGAAATCAACTTCTTAGCTTCATTTGGAGTCTTATTCACTATTGACCCTCCACTAGCAGCATCAATCATGCTCCTTTCGGTAGGTAGCAAGCCTTCATAAAAATAATGAATCAGTGATTGATCTAAAATGTCATGCTGTGGACAGCTGGCACACAGTCTCTGAAATCTCTCCCAAAAGTCATAGAGAGTCTCGAAGTCTTTTTTCTTGATCCCACATATCTCCCTTCTAACATTTATAACCCGGGAAATGGGGAAGTACCTCTCCAGAAATAATTTCATCATATTTTCCCACGTGGTGATGGAGCCTGCTGGTAAATAATAGAGCCATTCCTTAGCTGCGTCATCCAGAGAAAATGGGAATGCTCTCAGTTTGATCTGTTCTTCTGTCACACCTTGAGGTTTCATACTTGAGCAGACCACATGAAACTCCTTCAAGTGTTTATAAGGATCTTCATTTGCAAGTCCCCTAAACTTAGGTAACAGATGAATCAGTCCAGATGTAAGCTCCAATGGTGCTTCTAAGGTTGGAGTGGCAATGCACAAAGGCGACTGATCTACCGGGGGAGCAGCAAGTTCTCTCAATGTCCTCTCTCTGGCCATATCTGGAATCACTAACTCGTCTTCAACGAATAACTCCGCAATCTTCTAGCTGTCTTTTCTATTTCTGGGTCAAAAAGTTTATCCTTTCCACATGCAGTCCTAGGCATAAAAGAAAAAAAAATCAGTTAAACCAATCCCCGGCAACGACGCCAAAATTTGTTGGGTGTCGAAACCAACAAAAATAAAATTTCCTACTGCTACTACGTGATTTGTGTGTAGTATGAGCAGGGTTGATCCCACAGAGACTGGAGATTTTAAAATTCTTTTAATTAACCAGAAATTCAGTGAAAAGTACTTGCAAAAATAAATAGGGGGTTTATAAAAAGGAATTAAACTCAAATTAAAATGCAAAATAAAACTGAATTAAACTAACGGGAATAAAATTGCAAGATTAAATATGACCACGCAAAGAAAATAATTGTAAGGAAAATTTAAATCAATTAAGTAAACTCTAGCTAAGGGATATTCAATTTCATACTATCACTGACTGCTCATTGATTTGATATCATCTTGTATTTCATAATAAATTTGGCTTAACGATTAAACCTTGTTAATTGTTAAATCTCTTTCTAATTTAACAAATTAAGGAATGTCCATTAACTTGTACTAATTAATCAGATGATCTAAATAACGTACCTGAACTCACCTAATTAACTGCGTTAAGACCCAAAAGAGATATACCAAATACAGAATATATTAAAACGGAACATCCAATTTTAACATATACTGGTTTCTAGTTTTATTACCTAAAATAAGCATAACGTA
Source organism: Senna siamea (assembly GCA_031216115.1). NCBI lineage: Eukaryota > Viridiplantae > Streptophyta > Magnoliopsida > Fabales > Fabaceae > Senna > Senna siamea. The sequence goes on from CM062356.1 coordinate 22,742,962, forward strand.
TGACTCATTCTACGTAATTTGTTACTCATATCAAATTCCCTAAACAATTACGGATTTAAGAAATTTACATAACTAACAGAAACATCATATATAAATTAATGGCCAAACAATTCACATATTAATGTATCACTAATATATTCAATCAAAAACTAAAAACTAGAATGAAAACAAAATACAAATATTAAGCACAATTCTTAATCTTACAGTCTAGGCAATATGAAATTAAATTCCCTTAGCCAGATAAAATATTTAGCCACTCATGATTGTCAAAACAGAAACAAAACAAATTAACCAAAAGAAATTCATCAATAAAGTGGTTTAAATATCAAATAAAAACATATAAGGATGCAACATTTGACGGTGGACAGCGGCAGCAGCGGTGATGCAGTGTCTCTCTCTGAACCTCTGTCTCCCTTTTTTTTTTCGTCCGTCCAATGTGCCTTAAAAAGAGAACTCCAAATTTCAATTCAAAACGCATGCCTCCTCTCCGTGTATCTCTCGCCACCTGAAAGGAAGGAATTCAAAAATTAAATTGGATGCTAATCTCTCCTCTGCGTTAGCGTGAAAACTCCCAGCGTGAAAGAAGGAAAATTCAAATCAATCTTTGAATTCAAATCAGAATTGAATTCAAAGTGACGCTGCTCCTCTTTTGGATTTTTTTATTATTATTTTATATTATTTATTATTTTATTGTTATTTATATTTATATTTATATTTTTTTTACTTTTGTTAATTTATTTTATGTATGCTTACTCTTTATTTAATTATTATTATTATTATTATTTTAATTAGTAAAAATTACGAAAATAATGGTATAAATATGTTAAACCACCAAAATTACTTCTAATTACAAAATTAATTTAAAAACTACTAATATTTAATTAAAAGCATCAAAATAAATAAGAAAAGAAAGCATAAAATCATGAAGTAATTGAACCTAACAGCAGAGTATCCCAGATAAAGAGTTGGCTTTAGAATATTTAAAAGCTATTGGAGAAAATTTTAAGAAGTTTGAAAAGAGTCAAAATTCCTACTATATTTCTCTCCTTGGCACTTGTCGGTATGCTGAAGTATCTAGAGTCAGGGAACCTATTATGAAGCTTATCAATTATTACAACAAGCTGAAATCTTATGGAGTGGATTTAGGTGAGAGTTACCTAGTTTATTGGGTTTAAAAGTCCCTTACTGTTGAGTATGGGATACTTCATACTACATACAACTCTCAAGACGCAGAATGGTCTATTGACTAGATGATATCTATTGTGACTCAAGAAGAAGAGTTAATTAAGAAGTTTGCTTCCCATCCGTAATCTATTAGTTTTGATATATTTAACCCTGTAACTCTAGTTTTTTTTGAATCTAATACTTTTGAAATATCATGTGATTCTTGGGCGTTTGACTCTGGAGCAACTATCATGTAAAAAAATCTTTATAGGGTCTTAAAAATAGGAGGAAACCAAGTGTGAGGGAGAAGACTATTATTAGAGTTGAAGGAAGCTCAACTGTAGTTGAAAGCATAGGGACTATCATTTTGAATTTACATTCTGGATATTGTTTAATGTTGAACAATGTTGCTTATATACCCTCGTCTAGGAGGAATTTAGTTTCAAGTTCTTTGTTAGACATGTATGGTTATTCCTTTTGGCAAAAAACTGAAAAAATTGATTTTTATTTCAATTCAATTGTTGTTGGGATTGCTTCCATGGTTAATATATTTTATTTATTGAAGATGAATGTTTATCTTGATATTCCTTCCTCTGCATCTGCTAATGTTGTTGTGGGACACAAAAATCCCAGAATTGATGAAAATTCATCCATGTTATGGAACCAACATTTAGGCCACATTTCCAAAGAAAGACTGGAAAGAATGGTCCAACAAAATGTGTTAGAAAACTTGGATTTGTCTAATTTTAAAGCCTATATTGATTGTATTAAGGAAAAACTTCCCACTAGAGCTAGGACAAAAGGGGCAAATATGTTTAGTAACATACTGGATTTGATTTACATGAATATTAGTGGACCCATTACTCTTGCAGATATAGGTGGATTCAGATATTTCATTACCTTCATTAATGACCACTCTAGATTTTGGTGGATAGATCTATTGCATGAGAAGTCTGAATCATTGAATGCTTTCAAAGTCTTCAAAGCAGCTGTTGAGTTGAAGACTGGCAAAGCTATTAAATTTGTGAGATCAGATAGAGGTGGTGAGTATTATGGCAGATATATTAAAACTGGTAGAAATCTTGGTCCTTTTTCTTTATTCTTACAGGAACATGGTATTGAAGCTCAATATACGATGCCAGACACTCCTCAGCAAAATGGAGTTGCTAAAAGGCAAAATTGCACATTAATGGATATGGTAAGGAGCATGATGAGTCATTCTTCTATGATGGAATTCTTATAGGGTGATTCCTTGAGAATAACTATATATATTTTAAATCAGGTCCCTAGTAAATCTGTGCCAAAGACTCTATATGAACTATTTACTAGTAAAAGGCCCAGCCTAAAACATCTTTGTGTATAAGGTTGTAAGGCAGAAGTGGGACCATATAATCTAGAACTTAAGAAATTGGATTCAAGAACTGTTAGTGGTTTTTGTATTGGGTACTGTGTTGGTTCTAGAGGTTACAAATTTTATTGTCCTTTTCACACTTCTAAAGTCATTGAATATGACGGAGCAATTTATTTTGAAGATGACTTGGATATTGGGAGAAATGTACTAAGAACCATTGACTTACGTGATGAATTTACTGATCTGCCCCTTCTGACCTTACCAACTCCATATACTAAAACTAACACTGAAAGGAATGATGATGTTGCTGAAAATTTAGACACTTTGCCTGTTATAGATTTTCAAGAACAGGATGTGTAGTTGAGACGATCTCAGAAAATTCACACACCTGCTATTCCAAATGATTTTGTGGTTTATCTACAAGAATGTGAATATAATGTTACTGATGGCACAGATCCCACTTCCCATAGTGAGGCAATCACAAGTTCTGATTCTTATGAATGGTTAAAAGCTATGAATGAAGAGATTGCCTCTATGTATCATACTTATGTCTGGAGACTTGCTGAATTACCAGAGGGACATAAGCCAGTTGGTTGTAAATAGGTCGTTAATACCAAGCGAAGAGCTGATGGTGAGATAGAAAGATATAAAGCCAGACTCGTAGCTAAAGGTTACAATTAGAAGGAAAGCATTAATTACATAGAGACTTTTTCTACAGTGTTTACGAAGGATGCCTTTAGAGTTTTCATGGCTCTTATTGCATAGCTTGACCTTAAACTTCACCAGATTGATGTCAAGACTACTTTCTTGAATGGGAACTTGTCTGAAAATGTATACATGACTCAACTAGATGGATTTATTGAGGCAGGGAAGGAAAATCTTGTGTGCAAGTTAAATCGATCTATCTATGGGCTGAAACAAGCTTCCAAACAGTGGTACTTGAAATTTCATGAGGTTATCATCTCACTTAGCTTTATTGAGAATGTTTCTGATTAGTGCATTTATCATAAATTCAATGAGAACAATTTTAAAATTTTGGTTCTTTATGTTGATGATATCATATTGGCCAGCAACTCGGTAAATTTCTTGAATGAGAATAGACACATGCTATCATGCCACTTTGAAATGAAAGATCTGGGTGAAGCTTCTTTTGTTTAGGGTATCTAGATCTATCGTGATAGATCTCATGGTATATTATATTTGTCTTAGGTGAGTTACATTGATAAAGTGTTGAAGAGATTTAACATATACTCTTGTACTACTTGTGCTACACTTGTCCAAAAAGGTGAGAAATTGTGTAAATCTTAGTGTCCTCAGAATGATGATGAGAAGACTGTATGCAATGGATAAAATTTCATATGCTTTTGTAGTCGGCAGCCTTATGTATGCTCAGGTATGTACACATCCGAACATTGATTTTGCGATTAGTGTGCTTGGCAGATACCTGAGTGCTCTTAGTCATGACCATTGGAAAGTCGCCAAGAAAGTTATGAGGTACCTTCAGGGTATGAAGCATCATATATTGACTTACAAAAATTTTGATCCTTTTAAGATAGTTAACTAATCGAATTTAGACTATGCATCTTGCATTGATGATCATAAGTTTACTTTTGGATACATCTTTATGATGTCTAGAGGAGTTGTTTCATGGAAAAGTGCTAAGAAATCTATTACAACTACCTTGATTATGGAAGCAAAATATGTTGTTTGTTATGAGGCCACCTGCCAGGCCATATGGTTGAGGAACCTAATATCTGACATGCATCTTGTTGATTATATATCACATCCTCTAACCATATATTATGATAGTTTATCTGCTGTGTCCTTTTCTCAAAATTATAAGAGCTCCAATCGTATTAAACATTTTGATGTTAAGTTCCTATTTGTTAAAGAAAATATTGTTGAATCTCAAACTCGTTTGGTTCACATTTTTTATAAACATGTGCTGACGAATCCGTTGACCAAAGGCTTGCCCATAAGAGTATTTAAAAATCATGTAACTCATATGGGTTTGATTAAATCTTTTGATGTGGCTTTGGTTTAATAAGAGTCTAAATTGATGAGTTTCAATGTATATATTACATATTCCATTCATTTAGATATTGAGACTTTTATATCACTAGTTTTTATATCAGATTCAGTGATCTTGTGTTGTTTCACTTTCTGAACTTTGTATTATGAATGGGTTTGTTCTATGTATATCATCTTAACTATACATTATGTCTTCCATTTGTTCAAGCGTGAAAACTTTATTTCATTCACTTGTTTCCTATCAAATTTAGTAATCTTGTGCAATTTATTCTCTAAACTTGGCTTGAGTTAATCATGAATGGGTTGATTCTATGTATTAATTGTAAGTTTTTAGTGATAGGTTTGACCACTTACTGGCCTATTTGGGTAAATGACCTAACTACAATCTAATGTTGGTCAGTAATTATCCTATCAGACTACTAACTGAGAATAAAAGAGAGATTATTTTTCTATGATTATATTAATATTTGATTAATATTATCCAAGTGAGAGATTGTTAGATTAATTAATTAATTTGTGGATAATGTTAATAAAATATTAATATTATATTATTATTTCAAATTTAAAATAAAATATTCAAAAAATATTTTTATTGGAGGTTACTAGTAATTAGGGTTATCACATGATCTAAAACCTTAATTTAAAAATTGATCTGCTGCAGAAATTCTTTGGTTCTCTATCTAGCTCTCCATCATTCTCTTTAAAGCATAGGATAATTATGGTTGCAGATTCTACCTCTGGTTTAGGATTATTAATCTTATGACTTCAACAGGTATGTACTACAATTTTATTTTAATTTGTGCAATTACATTCTAAATATAAATCTAAATTTATATCTCACTAAATTTAGATTAAGCCTCTAATTCTGCATACCCATGTGCTCAGAGACCTCCCAAAATGATCCATTACTGGAGTTGGTCATCCTTGACTTCAATGTTTGCACAAGCAGGAACTAAACCATGCCACAAAAAGCCAAGTCCAACTTATTCAATTATCACATTCACGTATATAAAATAGAATGTTCGGAGCTTCTCTTGAAGGAAAATGGAAGGCCTTGAATAGGGATTTATGGAAGTATTGATAGAGTAAACATGAAAGCTTTACTTGTATTTAAATTTAGGTGGTGGAAAAAAATTAGACGTTGTGACAAATTAATTTAATTTGGTCGTGGGGTGTATATTTTGAGCCTCAATATACGAATGGAAGGAAGATACTGTGCAAAATAATTGCTATCATTACAGCCGTTGATGATACCTATGATGCATACGACACAATTGATGAACTCGAACTAGATAAGTTCAAAAGCATATTGACTAACACTTGAATATATATATTTCTTCATTCAGTATACATGGCCTATTTGATTGAAGCCAAGAGGTGCAACCAAGGCTACATTCCAACATACATGACGAATACATGGAAAATGGAATGGCAACATCTGTTCACCCTTTGCTTCAGATAGCTTCCTTCATTGGTTGGAAAATAATGCAAAACTTCTGAAGGATCATATTGCAGCACTGCTTGTGAATCACATAGGCAATGAGCAAAACAAGTAATAACTTCAATCACAGACTAATTAAGTGTAATAAGATGCCACAGGTCTTGCATCATATTATCTCATGAGTCAAACTTTATTAAGTGTGATTGTGAACCATAGTGTTGTTTACTTGTTTTGGTTGCTGTTTTCTTTTACTTTCTTGGATTGCATGCTAAAACTGGATTTTAATTCTGGAATAACATATACATATACACAGAGAGGATGTCTGATTCAAGTAAAATTAGTTAAAAAATAAATTGGCCAAATTAATTATAAATAAACATGTAAACAAATTAATCATAATATTTTTGAATAAGATCACTAACATTAATATATTTATATATTAATTTTTTATAGTTATTAAGTTAATATGCTCAATTATTTTTTATCACAATATTGAGCACATTTTTAGAAAATCATCAATTGATATTCATCCTTCGTCGACCTTCTGTGCTCCGTCTTCTTTTCGATTTTGGATCCTTTGCTTGGTAGTTCTCTGCTAGGCACCTGCCTGGTACTTTCAGCGGTGGTTTTTTCCGCTGCTAAAATTGTTTTAATATTATTGCAACGAATATTACTGCTGCTATAAATTTTGTTTAAATAATTAGTTTTGAAAAAGTTATAGTAGCAATAATTTTTGTTGCAAGAAATTTTAGTAGCGGAAAAAACCGCCGCTAAGTGCCAAGCATGTGCCAAGCAGAGAATCCGGACGCCTTGTTTTCATGTTTTGCAATGTGTATATATATAGTCATAAAATGTTATATATTACAAATTTCAAAATGATTATCCAAACTTTGGGACTACAAATTCTCTAGAAGAGCCATTTGGGAACTTTTTTAAGGGGACCACATACCAAAATTAATTTAATTATTTTATAGATAAAAAGGTTATTAAATTAATTATTTTTTTATTGTATCAGCCATTTAAAATATTAACAAAAAGACATAATATGCACGAATGCACGGAATTGTTATATATTTATTTATATATAATTTTATTGTAAAAATTTTAGATTCACAATAGAAGTTTTTTTAATAAAAAAATTAATTAACTTAAAGCATAAAAAATTAATCAACATATAAACTAAATTTATGTTCATGTAAAATATGAAAAGAATATTTCATCATATATATCTAGCTATTGATAAAATATAATATAACTATAAAAAGTCAAGTTTGTGTGGAAATAAACTATTGGAATAAATACTAAAAAAGAAATTAACTTTTATATATCTTTTTATATATATTTTTAAAAAATATATTTTATACGATAAAACACAAATTAATTACATACTTGCCTCCCTTGACCTTTAGAGTGAGAATAAATAGTGCTCTGTAAACAAAACCATTCAAACTTGTAATCAATTTAGCCATTAATTTTGTTGTCAATTTTTTAATATAAAATAAATAAAATTTATTACATGTTTAAAATAATAAATAAATTAATGGCAAATTATGAAAATTTACATTTTTTCCACATGTTCTTAACCTCATTTTTGCATTTTGTATATATATAAACTCTTCACTATCTTCAGACTTTTGTTATAAATGTATATGTTATTTTATTGTATCTATTGCTTTTTTAATATATGATTATAGAGATGAATATCTAAGAAATTGAAAAGCCATATATAAACTATTAATTGGCCTTGGCATAAACTAAAATATATGCCAATGTTTTTTAGTATTATGTTTTAAAAATGGTAAAGATAAACATAAAAAATATTCAACTTTTTACTTTTAAATACTCAGTGAATGCCAATTTATTATTATTTTATTTTAAAAATAATAAAAATTTATTTCATTTTCTAATTAAAGCCTAAAATTATATAATGGGCTATAAATTATAAATTATGTTAGGAAATCTATTTTATTTACTTATTGATAAAAATATATATATATTTAATTTAAAATTATGAAGATTATAAATTTTGGATAAAAATGATCTAATTATTAAAATATAAGTAATAATATTTCTTTATAAAATGGTCTATTTATTAAAAATGATTTACTTATTGATAAAAATATATATATTTAAAATTTGAGATAAAAATGATCTAAAAAAAAATTAAAATCGATTAAGAGATGTTTTCGAAGTTAATAATTAATGGATAGAACCCAAGGTTTATAGCTATAAAATTTAATTTTAGCAACCGCTGCACCACCAACTCGCTGCTTCATAAGATTCTATTTCTATATATATTACAATATTCCAAAGCATCACTCTACGTTAGAAAAATAAAACGAGGTCGCCTCGTCTTTAAGAAAGCGAACTAATTCGTCTTAACTAAAAAAATTATTTATGAGCAAACAAATTAATAAAATTTGTGTCGGTAATATTAGTGGATCTAATTCAATCCCTGTAGTTTAGTTAAATTATTACTACAATTATAGTTGAGGGTCCAGTCCCACTTGTCCAGAGTTTAGAGGATCGAGAGGTGGAAAAAAAATTTTCTTTTGCAGAATTTGGGTTTAATAATTTATGTGTGATTGACAATTTAAAGTTTATTGATTATTAATTTTGTAATATGAGAGAATTATAGTGTTGTACGTAATATTTTTATTTGATTATTAAGGCAGAGGATCCAAAGTTTTTATCAAATGAGAAGCTATGAGAACCAAGCATTTTTCTTGGTCCCAAAAGAAGCACGTACGTGAAAGTTGATACCATATTATATGGTTGAAATTCCTATAAATATGGACATAAACATAACTTATTTTTCCAACTCAACCTTAAGTTGAACTTTTGAGAGGCACTTAGCCAACTCAATATGCATACATATATTTGATTAATTGGTAACTTGTAAGGTACTCTTTTCATTATCATCAGCAAGTATCATCAGAAATAATCATGTCTATGGCAGATACGTCGCTTGCTACTTCAACCCATATTTCCTCATCCCAGTTGCCTAGACGTACTGCAAATTTTCATCCCAGCATTTGGGGGGATCGTTTTATTCAATATGCTTCAGAAATATCTATGGTATTAATTATTAATTAATTCCAATTAATGCTTTTTTAAATTAATTATATATATGTGTTCACTTTTTCTCTGAAGTGCTCAATTAATCAGCAAAAGTCTCCAATTATTTTAGTAAGATGATTGGTCTTATATTAATATATGGAAAATAACCATTAAGTGTTCTCACCTTAATATTTTAAAGCTAATGGTAAAAAACGATAACAAAATTGTCGGATGCAGGAAATGGATGACAAAATGGAGGAACAGATTAAAGTATTGAAAGAAGAAGTGAGGAAGATGCTCATCACTCCAACTAAGCCTATGGAAAAAATTTATTTGATCGATTTAATCCAACGTTTAGGTGTGAACTACCATTTTGAACGTGAAATAAATAATTTGTTGCAACAGATTCACAATAGTTATGTTGAAAATGGTATAATAACTTTGGAAGAAGACCTCCATTCTCGTGCTCTTGTTTTTAGGTTATTGAGACAAGAAGGATATCCAATTTCACCTGGTAAGTTAAAAATTGCTTATTTTTGTTTTTCAGCTTTCAATTTTTGTTTCATTAACAATGGCTCATACTCCTGAGTTAAATATTGTAGATGTTTTTAACAAGTTCAAGGACATGGAAGGAAACTTTGACAAGAGACTTAGCAGTGATGTTAAAGGAATGTTAAGCTTGTATGAAGCAGCACACATGAGGGTTCATGGAGAGGAAATATTAGATGAAGCCATTGCTTTCACTTGGACTCAGCTCAAGATGATGATCACTCAATTAGCTGAGCCTTCTCTTGTAGCACAAGTTAATCATAGCTTAAGGCATCCTCTCCGTAAGTGCTTGCCAAGGCTTGAGGCACGACATTACATTTCAGTGTACCAGCAAGATCCTTCCCATAATCAAACTTTACTTATGTTAGCAAAGTTAGATTTCAATATGCTGCAAAAGCTCCATCAACATGAAATTGCCAATATGACCAAGTAACCTCTTTACCACATTCTCTTTCTTCAATAATGATAATAATTAAATTCACCAATCAATATTTCTGGGGCCCCAACGTAAAGTTGTAACCTTTGTAAATTTTGTTTGGATTTTTGTTGTATTTGCAGGTGGTGGATGGAGGATTTGGACGTCCCAAGAAAACTACCGTTTGCTAGAGATAGGATTGTGGAAGCGTGCTTTTGGATTTTGGGGGTGTATTTTGAGCCTCATTACGCTCTACCTAGAAAGATAATGATGAAAGTAATAGCTATATCATCCATCATTGACGATATATATGACGCATATGGAACCATTGAAGAACTAGAACTTTTCACTATTGCATTTGAAAGGTAAAGAGTTTAAATTAGACTAATCTCGTATTAATTAGTTATATGTTCCTTTTTTGTTATAATTAAGTGATCGATCCTATGTGCGTAAGTAATTAACTATTAATTTGTTATCAGGTGGGATATTTGTTGTTTGGATTTTCTTCCTGAATATATGAAAAAGTGTTACAAGGCAGTCTTGGATATTTATGAAGAAATAGAACAAGAGATGAAGAAGGAAGGAATGTCAGACAGCGTTGACTTTGCAAAAAACGAAGTAATATTGTTTCACTTCTACCTCCCTTTTATATTTCTTTTTTAAAAAGTTATTTATTCTAATTAATTATAATTTTTATTTTATATAAATTTATTTGATAGTTTCAAATGCTATTTTATAAAAAAAAAAAAAAAAGGGTTAGCTCAACCCAAACTTAAATTCTAATAAGGTCAAGTTGGGTTAAAAAATTCTGAACCATACTAAAAATAGGTTAGTGCAACCCAATCTGATCCACATAAAATAAAGTCAAATTAGGCTCGAGCTAAGTTGACATGTTTTAAAAAAATTTTACAAAAAAAATTGTTTAACTATAACAAAAAAATACAAAATAACTAAAGATATTCTGAATTATAATTTGTTTAAAACAAAAAAAATGCAAAAACCAAATATTTTAATTAATAACATGCATATAAATATATGAAAATAATATTAACACAAATTTTTAAAACTAATTTTAAAAAATAAAAAAACTACTTTCAAAAATTTGCTTAATTTATATCCAAAAAGCAGATGATAAAACTAGTCCAAGCGTACCTGACGGAAGCAAGATGGTACACTAGCAACCACATACCAACAAGTGAGGAGTACATGGCGATAGCAACAATGTCATGTGGCTACTCATTGCTCACCACAACATCTTTGATAGGCATGGGACACACAGCTACTGAGGATGTCTTCAAATGGGCAACGACACGCCCACAAATCATCCAAGCTTCCTCAGTTGTTTGTAGGCTCATGGACGACATTGTCTCCAATGAGGTATATATTTAAGGAAAGCATGCATAAACACAATTAATTAATTAATTAAGGACACACTCTAATTCTATCTTTGTATGTACCCTTGAATTTTGTGAATTAATTTCTTTGCACATGCAGTTCGAGCAGAAAAGAGGACACGTAGTGTCAATACTTGAATGCTACATGAAGCAGCATGGTGTGTCAAGAGACGAAGCAATTGATGAACTTCGAAAGGTGATAGAAAATGCTTGGAAGGATATAAATGAGGAATGTCTAAAGCCCACAAAAGTAGCAATGCCTTTTCTAATGAGAGTTGTTAACCTTGCTCGCTGTATGGATGTGCTTTATAAATATGAAAGTAGCTACACCCATTCAGGAGGCATTATGAAGAACTACATTGAAGCTCTGTTTGTGCATCCCATCCCAATTTAAGCAACAACTTACTTTGTTCTAGATTGTTAGCTTTCTTGGTTTAAATGTGTAATAAATATGCTTCTATATAGCTTTAAGCAGTACTGGAATAATCAGCTGCAATAACATATATGTGATGGGTTGCTTTGTTTAATAGTTATTTATTTTTGTTTTGGGGATAACATTCATGTTACTATTGATGCACTGGGATAACATAATGGACTATGAAAGGTGTTGTAGAAAAGAAATTAAAGAGAAAGGAAAGCGGATGGAGCGAGGAAAAGAAAAGTTAAATAATAATTTTTTTTATTTAGATATTTTAAAATTTTTTTATTTAAGATAATTAAAATTAATAAATAAAAAAAGTTAAGAAGGGTTAATATAAATGACTAGACTTTAGTTTTTTATATTTTTATTATTATGTTCTTTAATCAAAATAAAATATATAAAAAAAATTTTTAAAAAAGAATTAATTATAAAAAAATATTAATTTTTAATTGAATAACTTGATAATAAAAATTAAGGAACGCACATTATATAGATCTACTCTAAATAGATTAAGAATTAAATTCTTTTTATCTATCTAAATATAAAAAATTATATCATTTTTTATATTTAAAAGATACAAATCTATTCCTAAAGTATGGAAAGATATAAATTAAAAAATAATTTTTTAATTCATTTAAAGAAATCTATCGATCATCCAAATTAACGTATTGTTATTATCTGCTCCTTGGACCAGGATGGTCCTTATCACTTTTGATAGAAAAACAGAAGGGGAAAGAAAAAAACAAACGTTAAATTTAAAAAGATAACTTGGCCCAAAAGTGAATGGTCCCCACCTAAAAGGAAAATATTTAAATATATTGTTATGATTCTTTAATTAAAATAAATTATATAAATTTCTTTTTAAATATAATTAATTATAAGACAAATAAATTGAATAAACTAAACAAATGTTAATTTTTATTAAAAAATATGACAACAAAAATATAAAAATAACACTTAAATTTTTTATTTAAACATTATTTTTGTCCCAATTTATTTCTCTTTCTCTGTCACACATATAATCACAAGTATTATTTAATTTACTCTCATTTGGTCCATAAATAATTAAAACCTATGAACATTTATGCAGAGTCCTTCACATTGAAATCCCTATAATTTAAAATAATATATATGTAATAAATATTATTAATCAATACATAAATAACGTAATATATATAATTTATACACATAAAAACTTTTTATTTAATTAATCTAATCTTAATTAACATTACACTTATAGTATTTGAAATTGGACCAAACCAGTTAGTTAGACCAGTGAATTGATGAATTGAATCAATTGGTTCCACCAGTAAACCAGTAAATTAGATTGGACTGACTAATTTAACTAGTGAATCAAACTCTAATCCAATCTAGTTCAGGTAATTAGATCAAGTAAGAATTGATTTGGTTGCAACTTGATTCACCTAGCTAGATGACGTTTTTCTGTTTAATTTAAATGTGAATATAGTTGAGTGAAAATTCAAGGAGGGGACATGAGACTAGAGGCAGCAGAGTGCATCAGATCAATGATTCAATAACCTGATTGAGATTCAAAACTATGATGGAGACCCCACGAAAGCTTTCCAATTAAAGAGCCTCACGAGCCTTCGTCTATATAGCACATTCCAAAGAACCCTTCACGCTTTATCAACTTAGGAGTTACTACAACCAATCATTATTCGTGGTTGGAAAAATAAAACGTGTTAAGGTCATACTATATAGCACGCGCCAATATAAATAAAAGGAAAGAACAATATATTAATAATTCTGTCTATAAGTTCATAATTAAAAATATTAATTTTGGACAATTTAGTTTTTATAAATTTTAAATTATATACGTATATATTTATTCCTATAATTTAATATAATAGACGACAGAAGAATTATGTATATAAAATTTAAAATTGATAATGACTAATATACGTAGGGTTTAAAATTTACAAAAATTAAATTGCATGGTGTTAATTCTTTTGGCAATTATTGTATATACAATGTTATACTTGTTGGAAATAAAACTTGATTTGGACCCATTAATCAAAAGTTTTTACAAACTAAGCCTCATTATCTAAATAATTTTATAATAATTAAGTGGTTTTAAATAATTTCACAAAAATATTTAGAAAAGTTTCTACAAAATTTTTAAGAAAAATCTAAGCAAATTGTAAAAAACTCTTGTATAAAAATCTAAACCAATTGTAAAAAAAATCTTGTATTAATTATTTTGTCTATAAGTTCTTAATTAAAAATATTAATTCTTGACAATTTGGTTCTTATAAATTTTAAATTATATACCTATATATTTATTTCTATAATTTAATATAATAGACGATAGAAGAATTAATGTATATAAAATTTAAAATTCATAATTACTAATATACGTAGGGTTTTAAATTTACAAAAATTAAATTGTATGGTGTTATTTCGTTTAGCAATTATTGTATATACAATGTTATACTTCCAAAAATGGAATAAGAGATGGACAAATATTTCATCCAAATAATGTCTGCTTGAGTTTTTTATTGGGTTAGTCGCATTAATTAGTGTCAAGACATCTTAGTATGGTCTCACTTCATTATCACACGGGATTCGTACAGAAATAACATTTTTTTCATTATTTTTAAAAATATCATATTTTTATTTCAATTTACAAAAATATAGTGGAAACAATTCGTTAACACTAGTAAATTATGGTTGAAAATTACATAAATTTACTCTTAGTAAGAGTAAATTTATGATCAACTTTTTTTGCTAAATCTATTCATGACATTAGTGAATTTAACAAGAAAAATTTGTTATTACCATGAGCGAATTTGTCTCTTTCACTTATGAAAATTTATTTTAAATTTTCTCAACACTACAAGAAAAAAACATTTTTGTGGTGCTTAATTAGCGGCGCTTCACTAAAAGCGTCGCTAACGTGACAATATAGCGACGATTAAAGAGGCGTCAGAAAAGTTATTTATTTTTTAACGTCTGATGAACATATTGTAGTGCTTAAAGTGCCGTAAAAATTAAAGTGGAATAATTTCAATTTTTTTAATTTCGCGGCGCTTAATAAGTGCCACTAAAATTTTAAAATTTTATTTTAGTGGCTCCTTGAAAGCGACATTATCATTTTAAAATATTTTTGAATCTTAACGGCGCTTACAGACATAGCTAAAGTTTCAAAATTTTATTTCAGTGGCACCTTGAAAGCGTCGTATCATTTCAATTTATTTTTGAATTTTAGCGGCGCTTATAGGCGCCGCTAAAATTTCAAAATTATTTTTTAGTGGCACCTTGAAAGTGCTATATCATTTTAAATTATTTTTGAATTTTAGCGGCGCTTTTAGGCGCCACTAAAATTTTAAAATTTTATTTTTGAATTTTAGCGGCGCTTATAAGCGCCACTAATTTATTTTTGCAGCGCTTCACTAAAGGCGCCTTAAAATTTCTTCATTTTATGGCGCCTTTTCTACAATTGTGGCACCTGAAAGTGCCACTATACCCACAAAAATATTTCCCTTTGTCCTGGTGCGTTATTTTCCCTCATGAAGTCTATAAAAAGCACCTAGAAGCTTCATTTTCTCCCATTTCCCTCCCTTCGAAGCATTGGTGAGATCTGGTTCGAGTTGTAACCTTCGCAGTTGCTCGCTCTCCATTCTCGTTCAGCCTTCGCGTTGACTCGCCCAGCATCCTTGTTCAATAAGTTTTTGTTTCTCTATTTCTTCGTTTGAGTTATTGATTTGGTTGGGGTTTCGATTTGAAACTCGATTTGTTAGTGGGGTTCAGCCTGTGTGTGGATTCTGAGTTGATGGGAGGGTTTGCTTTTGGTTTTGGATTTCCATTTGTTTGAGGGTTTGTATTTTTCGATTCTCCATTTGGATTCTCTCTGTTCTGGTGGATTGCTCAGTTTTGCATCCATAGTATTTAATATGTTTAAGTAGATGGAATTGATTTTTTGTATTCTATTACTTTCAAAAATTTGATGATATCTTGTTAGTTTTCAAATATAAAATGCTAAGAATACTCAAATGGAAAATATGCTTTCAGTACTAAGAAATATGTTCAAGTATAATTAGCAACCTATATTAAATAGTTAAATGGAATATTTAATAATTAAATGGATACACAGCACAGTCCCACCACTTGGTCCACCTGAGTCGACACTTTGATTTTTATTATGTCAACCTACACTTTTTCTAATTCTAATTTTATGTATGATAAAATTAACACTTAAATCTAAAACTTTTATGAGGATGTCATGTCTTGAAAAAATATTACAAAGATATCATGGGTTAAAACAATATTATGACAAATAAATATAATATTTATTCATAAATTTTAATATGGAAGTAAATTTTATTATAATATTATAATATTATTTTTTTTATATAAAAAAAAATTAATCTCATTATAATGTGAGACCTCAACTTAATTCTAACGTTTTCTTTTTTATTTATTGAAAGAGTTAAGGTACATTTTAAAGCTAAAAGTAAATACCAATGATATACTTTGATGGTATACATTTTATTAAGAGAATATAATTGCAACGTTTAACGCATATTATCTTTTTTAATCAATATATTAAAAATTATTCTATATATTTTTTTAACCAATATCATTAGTGTTGCATAAACTTTTCAAATCGCTATAAAAAAGAATTCCATGTCATTATGTATACAATTCAATTGTTAGAATTATTAGTTTATGAAATTAAGGACTCTAAAGTTACATAAATATATCAATTCAAATATATATTGATTACCATCTCTTCTTTTCTAACTTCCTTGATTTTATAATATTTTATATTTGATCTCTTTAAAGTTTTGGCCAAAACATTATGATTATTGGTTATTTTAAGTCTCAGATTATTTTAATATTTATTTTTTTAGCTAAAAAATTTATTTTCTTTGTTTCATTTAAGTTATAAAAAATTTGTTAATCCTTTCAGGCATCTGATGCAAATAGTGGACAGCCTTCAGTCGAACCTCACTTGTTGGCAAGAGAAGATCCCACTTAGTAGATGGGGTATTACATATTTTGGTATTTAGTGTAATAATTAAATATATATTATAAAATTTTATGTATCAAAATTTGGCCTATGAAAATTTAAGGTACTGACTTGTTATTAATTATTTTGAATTATAATTAGAAATTGCATATATTACATTTATGTTATTTTGAACATGAGCATTTGATGCAATTAAGATACCATTTTGAATGTATCATATGTTGAGTTTATATTATTTGATGTTATTTAAATCATACTTGCATTTTGAAAGCTTAACGAACAATAATTTTAAAAATTTTACTTTAATTAGAGTTTAAAAAGTATTAGGAACAATCGAATACAAAAAAAAATTATATACATGCATGAAATAGCCTAAAATAATGGTGAAATAGAGTAGAAATATAAATTAAATTAATGGCACTTTTTAACCAAAATAGTGGTGCTTAAAAAGTGTTGGGCAATATTTAATTCTGCCAAAAAAATAGCGGCGCTTGGAAGGCGCCACTACTTTATAAAATTTAATTTTGCCAAAAAATAGCGACACTTCAAGGCGATACTATTATTAAATTAAAAAATATAACAACGCTTCAAAGGCGACGCTATTATTTCAAAAAAAATTTTACATGAAAAACATAGCCGCTAAATTCATAAAAAAATTCAACCTAATTAATCGCGGCGCTTGGGAAGCGCCGCGAAATGCATAAAAAAATCTCATTAAAAGCATCACAAAAATATTATGGCACTTGATAAGCGCCGCAATTTAAAATCTTAGTGCAAATTCCTGCGGCTGCACAGAAGCGCAGCTAAAGATTGTCTCGACACCCACAATAATGACGCTTGTGGAAGCGCCAAAAATATGTTTTAGCGGCGTTTTAAACGCCACCAATATGTTTTAGCAGCGCTTTAAGTACCACTAAATGATCACTTAAAGTGTCACTATTTTTTTTATTTTTTGTAGTGCAACAAGTTACGCTTTTTGAGATTGTGCAACATGTTGATATTATTAACATGTTGCGCTACTTAGAAAGCATAACATTTTGTGTAAAAATATTTAATTTTAATGTGCGTCGTTAAATACAAACGCAACACACAATGAAAAATATGACTTATATTTTATACAAACAAGTGACACAAGTTGGATAAATTAAAAATAAAAAACTTGCTTAAAGTTGATATTAACTTCCTCTATTTGATTTTAACATTATTTCTATATAAAAAATGGGTAAATATAAATAAAAGAGATATCACCAACGTTATAATTTTTTTTGCAAAATTAAAACAAATATCGTAAAAAAATTCAATCATATTTTATGAAATAAAATTTGATGTTAGGTAAATTTAATTTTTTTCTTACATCTAAGTGTATTTAAATAAAATTTGGTATTGGGTAAAAAAAAAAACAGCATTAGCTGATCTTAACTTTCTCAGTTTAGTTTTAACATTCTTTTCATATGAAAAATTTGTTAAATATAAATTAAAAATATCTTCAAAATTATCAAAAAAATTTATTTTCAAAATTAAAAAAATTATAAGTAATTAAATATATAAAAAATTTAAAATATATTTTATTAACTAAAAAAATAGTATAAACATTAAATAATTTACATTAACTGAAAAACAAATTATATTCTTCAAAAAAAATTGTATTGGTAAAAAAATATTGTAACAGATAAATATATATTTAACAAAAAAAATGCTATAGATAAATAAATATTTATCTAAATGTTTAATATTTTTTTGGATTTTTTATATAATTTTTTTGGTTAATAACTAAAATATATACACTTAGATGTAAAAAAGAAATTAAATTCACCTAACACCAAATTTTATTTAATAAAATATGATTGAATTTTTTTTATGCTTTAATTATTTATGATATTTGTTTTAATTTTACAAAAAAAATCATGTTGATGATATTTTTTATTTATATTTACCAATTTTTTTAATAAAGAAATAATGTTAATATTAAATAGAGGGAGTTAAGATCAACTTCTAGCAAATTTTCTTTAAAATTATCCAATTTGTGTTGTTTGCTTGTATAAAAATTATGTAATATTTCTCCATCGTATGTTGCATTTGTGTTTAGTAACACATTAAAATTAAATATTTTTACACAATTTGTTATGCTCTCCTAGGTAGAACAATGAGTTAAGAATATTAACGTGTTGTGTTATCACAAAAAGTATGAGATGTTTAAAATAATTTAAAATAAATTTTTAAAAGTGAAGGAAGCAAATTCATGTTGCCTTGCTAAATTCAATAATGTCATGAGCAAATTTGGCAAGAAAATTTTAACCTTAAAGTGAATTTGTGTATTTCTAACCACAATTCACTAATACCATTAACAAATTTGTGCTAGTACAGGAAAAATTGTATATTTTCATAGATTCATATAAAAATATAATATTTTTGAAAATTCTAAAAGAAATTAGATATTTCCATACAAATCTCAAATAAAAAGATATAACCAATATTATAATTTTTTTTTGCAAAATTAAAACAAATATCATAAATAATTAAAATATAAAAAAATTCAATAATATTTTATTAAATAAAATTTGGTGTTAGGTAAATTTATTTATTTTTTCTTACTTAGATACGCATTTTAGTTGTCAAAAAAAAATAATATAACAAATAATAAATAATAAAACATATTATAAAAATCTAAAATACGTTAAGATTATTTGTAATATAGTTTAAAATAAATATATCCAAAAAATAATTTATTTATTTTGTTGTTTTTTTTAAACCAATATGTTGATTTGTTCATTTTGTTGCTTTTTTTTTTGTTTTAGATCTATTAATTTTTTAATTAATATTTATTTATATATTTTATTTATTTATTTATTTGTTAAATATATATTTATCTGTTACAAAAAATTTTTTTACCAATGTATATTTTCAAAAATATACATTTGTTTTTTTGTTAATGTAAATTATTTAATGCTTATAATAGTTTTTTTAGTTAATATAATATAGTTGAAATTTTTTATATATTTAATTATTTATGATATTTGTTTAAATTTTAGAAATAAATTTTTTTTATAATGTTGATGAAATTTTTTAATTTATATTTATCAAATTTTTTATATAAAAAGAATTTTAAATTTAAATTGAAGAGGTTAAGATCAACTAAAATAGATTTTTTTTTAATTTATTCAATTTGTGTCAGTTAATGTTATACAACATGAGTTGTAATTATTCATCATGTGTCACTTTCTTAGTTAGTGACACATGTTAGAACTAAACTATTGCTATAAAACATGTTGCGCTCCCCACTTTGAACAATATGTTAGATGTAAGAAAAAAAAATTAAATTTACTTAACACCAAATTTTATTTAATGAAATATGATTGAATTTTTCAATGTTTAAATATTTATGTTATTTGTTTTAATTTTGTAAAAAAAATATAATGTTAATGATATATTTTTATTTATATTTACCAATTTTTTATATAAAAATAATGTTAAAATCAAATAGAGGAAGTTTAGATTAATTTTAGGCAGGTTTTTTTTATAAAAAATTATCTAACTTCTATCACTTTTAAAACAAAATGTTAAGAATATCAATGTGTTGCACTCTTTCAATAAGTGTAACAAGTTGAAAAAAACTTAAAATAAATTTTTATAAGTGAAGGAGGAAAATTCTGCTCATGGCAATAGTGGTTTTATCTTGTTAAATTCGCTAATGACATGAGCGAATTTAGCAAAGAAACATTGATCGTAAATTCACTCTTTGTTATAAAAAAAAAATTGTATATTTTTATAAATTTAAATAAAAATATATTATTTTTGAAAATAATGAAAAAAAGTAGGTAATTTCGTACAAATCCCATTATCACACATCCAAAAAAATCTTTATATTTTCAGATCTATATTGTCTATATGTACTTGTATTTTTAACATTTCTAATTAAAAAAATTTTCATAATCTTTGTAGGTATTCTAAATCAGTTGTACTATTTTAAGATTAATGAATCCACTTAAATATATATGGTAAGGCCTTTCCTAGGGATGGAGATATTAGAGACTGAGTTGTGAGAGCTTGCACCTACTTCGAAGGGGACAACTTGTCATCTCAAAATATGGGTCATGAAAAGATTCCTCTCAACTGGTCCTCTTCTGCTTATCCCAGCAACACCAGATGCTGTTCTAATTGTCATTCTCTTGATTCTGGGGACTCAATTCCCACGTCTGAATTTTATGCAAACTTGAGGTCCCAAATTCCACCTTAATCTCTGCCATTGTTCTACCACCTTTATGACCATTGGTTTCATCACCTGAAGATGACGTTATTAGAGGAAGAGTATATCTGAAAAATATTTATTTTTATATTTTTGTATGATAATTTTTTTGAATAAGATTGTCTTTAGTAATACAATATTTGTAACAGATGAAAAACAGAGAAAACTAAAAAGAAAAAGATTAAGGGACGCACATTAATATGAATCTACTCTAAATATATTATGAACTAAATTTTTTTTATCTCTTTAAATGTTTTTAAATTTAAAATATACAGACCAGTTGCTAAAATAGGAAAGATATAAGTTAAAAAAAAATTATTTCTTAACCCATTTAGAATAAGTCTCTATCAATGTTAAATATTTTTTTCTATCTCTTTTCTTTCAAGAATTTCACCTATCTTATCTACTTAAAGTTAGAAATTTTTTTTTAGAATATAATGTATGTACCACGTTTTTTCTACATTATTGAACAAAATTGAGTGATATTAGACATTATCCTTACTAAAAGCTGATGTAAATCCAAACTAAGATGTAAAAGTAAAATTCGATAGTTTCTTATGCCTTGAACTAAAATTTAAATTCAGTAGCTAGTTTCTTCAGATGTTATTGATATATGTTTGGCAATATTATATACACAATTTATACTCACAAGAGAAATTATAATAGTTGTAATAAATTTAACAAAAAAATGGAGCAAAACCACATAAACCACAAAAACAAAAGTAATTATGAAAAATCGTGCAAGTGAATATTAGAAATTTAGATTCTTTAAAGCAAAAAAAAGTTATAAAATAATAACTTAAAAAGGAAAAAAACAATAAACATTAATCCATGCATACAAAATAACTCATTAATTTATTTCTCTATCACTTTTTGTATTTTTCTTTCTCTTTCTCTGTCACACCTCACCATTTTTCCCACTCCCAATATTAGTGGCTTACAAGTTATCACAAATGAATGGAGCAGGAAAGTTATAGAGCGCTGCTGTAAGTTCCAAAAGGATGTTTTTTATCACATCAAAAGGTTTAAGATTAAAATTAAATTCAAATATAAAAAAATATGATAAGCTATTTGCTATAGAGGAAGAGTATATCTGAAAAATATATATTTTTATATTTTTGTATGATAATTTCTCAAATAAAATTATCAACATGACGTTATTTTGATGCTTATATATGCACCAAGTAATAGTGAATATTATATTATAATTTTTGGTTAATAATTTAAAAAATATTAGGTGATGGAATAAAATTAATTATAATTTAAAATTTTAAGAACAAAATTAATGTAAAAAATTTAAGAACAAAATTAAAAATCGATTATATATTTTATTTATTATTTAGATGGTCTAATTAAAAATAAAAATATATAATAAATTTTATTAGTTAATATAAAAATAATTATATATATAATTATACACAAAAAAGCTTTTCATTTAATTATTAATCTTACCCTAACATTGGAACCATATCATTTGAAATCAAACTAGGCCAGTTATATAATTTGATTAGTGAATTAATGAACCAAATTAATTAGTTCCACCAATGAATCGATAAATTAAACTAATTGGTTTGACCAATAAATTTAACTGAAATAAACCAACCATTTTGACTAGTGAATTGAACTCTCTTATTTGATCGAATTGCAATTAATTCAATTCAACCCGATTGACCAAACCAATATTTTTTTTCTAATTTAAAAGTTGAAAATAGTTGAGTGAGTAATATTCAAACAGGGGACATTATTGGAGAGCCACTAGGGTGCCATCGCTGAATTATGGCATGTTACTTACATGCTATGCATAAAATATTTATTATTTAATTGATAATAATTTATTATTTAATTCTAATTTATGCGTATTATTTATTATATCTAATAATTTGATAATAATCATATAATTTTTTTATTATTTAATTTTACCTAATTTAACTAATTATATATTATTATTTGAAATATAGTAATATATATTATTTAATTATTTTTTTTAAAATTACATAATTAAAAGTGGATCTATTTTTAATTAAAATTTTTGACATTTATAATTGTAGAAATTAATACTATAATTTTATTTTATAATTATGAAAAATGATATTATAATATAAAGCAACATAAACTATTTATTTCTTTACTTATTTATTATTTTTTATTTAATAGTATATAAAAATTTATTTATAAGAAAAATTTTATATTTATTTATTTTATTAATTTAATTGATCAATTTTTCAATAATCCAACCATGTGACCAATGACTTGTTGAGATTCAAAACTATGATTGAGACCTGAGAAAACATCCAAGGAATCTTTAGAACTTCGTTTATATATCACATGCATTCCCAAGCATCCTTCACCATTTATCAAATTAGGAGTTACTACAACCAATCATAATTCGTGGTTGGAAAGATAAAACACATGTGTGAAGGTCATACTATATAAAGAAAAATATTTTAACAATTTTGTCTATAAGTTCTTAATTAAAAATATGTAAAAGTATATTTTATATCTTTAAAATTTATATTAATTTTTAATTTCATCTTTAAAATTATTTTATGATTAATTTTTTTTATAAAATTTTAAATTACAATCAATTTCGCCCCACAACTTAACTAACTCTATCCAAACTATTAACAATAAATAGTAATGTAATATTTGATAATAAATATTAAGAATATGAACAAAATTTTAATAATATTCAAATATTAAACAATAATATATATTCTCAAATTATAATATTTTTACTCTCAATTAATTATTATGTGACATGAAGATTAAATTCTTTAATAGAGACTTTAATAATTATTTTGTATATAACTTGAATGTTTTTATTAGTGGTTTCACATTTTTTTCTAAATGCAGTATTATATCATAATTTTTTGCTAATAAGTTAAAAGATGTTGAGTGATGGGACAAAATTAATTGTAATTTAAAATTTTAAGGATAAAATTGACTATAAAAAAATTTAAGAATAAAATTAAAATTTAATGTAAATTTTTAAGTCATAAAGGTACTTTACCTTAAAATATTAATTCTGAACTATTTAGTTCTTACAAATTTTATATTATATATGAATATATTTATTCTTATAATTTAATATAATAGACGAAAGAAGAATTTATGTATATAAAATTTAAAATTGATAATGACTAATATACGTAGGGTTTTAAATTTAAAAAAATTAAATTGCATGGTGTTAATTCTTTTGGCAATTATTGTATACTTTCAAAAATCGAATAAGACGGCCAAATTTTTGCGGGGACCAAATTGTTAATTAAATATAAGTCACAAGTATTATTTAATTTACTCTCATTTCGTCCACAAATAATTAAAACCTATGAATATTTATGCAGAAGTCCTTCACATTGAAATTCCTATAAATATGGACACACAAACATAACTTATTTTCCCAACTCAATCTGAAGTTGAAGTTTTGAGAGGCATTTAGTGAACTCAGTATACATCTGATTAGTTGGTACGGTGTGCCTGTCCTTTAATTTCCATTATCATCGATCAGAAAAGATAATTAATCATGTCTATGGCAGCTACATCACTTGTTACTTCGATCAATATTTTCTCATCCGACTTGCCTCGTCGTTCTGCAAATTATCATCCCAGTATTTGGGGAGATCGTTTTATTCAATATGCTTCTGAATCTATGGTATTCATTCCCATTTAATGCTTTTTGATTTTTACACATGTATGCACATAATTTACATATGTATTTTGAAAGAAGTGACTATTAATTTATGTTAATTAAATGCATATTTAAAACCTGTTATATTGCATAAAATAATGGTTGCAAAGATATTAATTTAGTCAAATCATAATTTATTTTTAATTAGAAGAAATGTTGCTTTATGGCATCTTTTTTGCTTTAAAAACAAAAATGTAATTTTTTAAAATAAAGAGCAGAACAATGTTAATTTTTTATTTCTTAAAAAAAGATAATGTTTTATATATATATATTTTATGGGTAGAGAGAATGTTATTTAATTATCCTTTTCTTTTTCTAACGAGGGTTTATAGCACTTAAACCATCTCAGTGTTTATAAACTATTATTATCCAATGCAGGAAGTGGATGACAAGTTAACGGAGAAGATTGAAGTACTGAAAGAAGAAGTGAGGAAGACGCTCATTTCTGGAAATAAGAATCCTATCACAAAAATTGAGTTGATCGATTTAATCCAACGTTTAGGTGTCAATTACCATTTTGAAAGCGAGATTAATGATGTGTTGCTACAGATTCACAATAGTTACGTTGAGAATGGTATATTGAAGTTGGAATTAGAAGACCTCTGTTCTATTGCTCTTCTTTTTAGGTTACTAAGGCAACAAGGATATTACATTTCTCCTGGTATGTCCTACTTTATCTCTCTGATAAGTATTTTTATTTGAACCTTTCACATAATATATAATCATGCACTATAACAGACCAAAGAAAAAGGATAGAAAGGACACAACACACAATACAATATTAGACAATTTTGTTATTGGTTCTCCTGTAATGACATTGGCATTATGTATATCTAACTTGTGCTAATGGTGTACAAATTATCAGATGTATTCGAAAAGTTTAAGGATGAGAAAGGTAACATTAGTGAAACAGTTACAAAAGATGTTGAGGGAATGCTGAGTCTGTATGAAGCTGCACATCTCAGGGTTCACGGAGAGCACATATTGGATGAAGCACTTGAATTCACTTCTTCTCACCTTGAGTTGATGACCACTCAACTGAGTCCATCTCTTGCAGCAAAAGTTAAGCATACCTTAAGACACCCACTGCGCAAAAGCATCCCAAGGCTAAAGGCATGGCATTATATTTCTACTTACCAACAACACCCTTCCCATGACCAAACTTTGCTATCCTTGGCAAAACTGGATTTCAATATGCTTCAAAAATTACATCAGAAGGAAGTTGCAAGTATTTCTAAGTAAGTTTTTAAAACTGATATAGCCTTAATGGGTCTATAATGATGACGACCTTAATTACTCTATATATCTATAATCTATATATGCAATTCACACAAGTGTTGATTACCAATTGAATTTGGTTTAATTTAATTAATTAGGTGGTGGAAAGACTTGGATTTCGCAGCACAGTTGCCATTTGCTCGCAATAGGATGGTAGAATGTTACTTTTGGACATTGGGAGTATATTTTGAACCCTGCTACTCTCTGGGTAGAAGGATAATGACCAAAGTCATATGTATCACATCAATCCTTGACGATATATATGATGTTTATGGTTCCTTTGAAGAGCTGCAACTTTTGACCACGGCAATTGAAAGGTTTAAGCAAATTTCTTGATTCTTTTTGAGAATTAAATTCAATTAGAGAGAATTTTGTTAACCTTCAGATATTGAATTTTTTAGAAATTAAATGGCATTTGATTAGGTGGGATATTAGCTGTATAGATTTTCTTCCAGAATACATGAGATATTGTTACCAAGCACTGTTGGATGTTTATGAAGAAATGGAGAAGGAGATGATGAAGGAAGGAAGAACATTCTGTGTAAACTATGCCAAAGATGAAGTAAGGGACTCTTATTTTATCCTGACATAGCTCGCTTGTTTTGTGTAAATAGGACTGTTTATGACTTGTGATGCGCATTTGGTTTATATGGTAGATGAAAGGACTGATCCGAGCCTACTTCGAAGAGGCCAAATGGCTTAATAGTAATTACACACCAACATTCGAGGAGTACATGGGTATTGCACTAATATCTTCTGGATACCGTATGCTGGCAGCCACATCCTATATTGGCATGGGATGTATTGCTAATGAAGAAGCCTTCCAATGGTTAGCCAATGATCCCAAGATTATTAGAGCTTCATCGGCCATTAGCAGGCTCATGAATGATGTTGTTTCTAACGAGGTACTTGAGAATAAAATTCACAATATTTTCCCACTTTAATAATTAAAAGTATTTGATATTCCCTAATTAATTTCCATAATATATATTTAATTTGTCAGCTTGAGCGAAAGAGAGAGCATATAGCCTCAGCTATAGAGTGCTACATGAAGCAACATGGTGTGACGAGAGAAGAAGCCATTGATGATTTTAAGAAACAAATCATAAATGCGTGGAAGGATATAAATGAAGAATGCCTTAACCCAATGAAAGTGGGAAAGCCTCTGGTAATGAGAGTTGTGAATCTGACAAGGGTCATGGATGTGCTTTATGAAGATTCAGATGGATATACAAACTCCGAAGGAGCAACAAAAGATTACATTGCAGCACTGCTCATAAAACCATTAATATGAGGGAGTGAGGGACTCGTATGTAGACAGGCTTGGACAAGGTGCAGCTCAAGTCGGATGTGTGTCTTAAGAATGAAAGTAGAGTTAAAATAGTGTGATGCCGTGGTAGACAAAAGTAAATGGTTTAAAGGTAATTTCCACGTATATCTGATGTCTCTTTCACCACTCTATTTTCAAGATTTTTTTCTTTTGTTTCTCACATACATATGTGTGTAATTTATTCTATTTAACTATTACAACATATTGTTAAAATTATTTTTGATGTTTTTTAATTTTATAATAACTTTTAATTTTATCTTTAAATTTTTTTTTGTAAAGATTAATTTTATTTTTAAAATTTTAAATTATAATTAATTTCATCTTAATATTTAACGTCTTCTAAATTATTAACAAAAAATAATAAATATTATATGATATATAATATTAAAATATTAAATAAAAATAAAATATTGATTCACAGAAATTCTGATAATATATTTGATATTATAATTAAATTTTAAAGATATATTGAATATGTTATATAAATATTGTTCCGTTTCGTGTTACATCTACTTTTCGCCGTATGTTCCAAACAATTCTGATGAACAGAAAAAAGGAATCTTCTCTCTAATATATATATATATATATATATATATATATATATATATATATATATATATATCTGTGTGTGTGTCTTCGTCCATGGAAATATAATTTTGATCAAATTCGGTCCCAAAAGTAGTTTAGTTTTACTACAATTAAGTTGTGGGTCCAGTCCCACTTGTCCTGAGTTTAGAGGATCGAGGTGGAACTTTTATTCCTTTTGCAAAATTTGGGCATAATCATTTATTTGTGATTGACAATTAAAAGTTTATTGATTATTAATTTAGTCATATGATGGAATTATAGTCTTCACAAATGGATGGAGAAGAAAAGTTGTAATAAACCATATCATTTTTTACCACTCAGCACTGAGCTTCATCAACAATGTCTGTATCTTTTTTTTTTTTTTCGGAGTCAGACAATCTGAATCGCCTCCGGATTCTCTGCTTGGCACTCTTTGGTTGGAACCTGCTTGGCACTTTTAGCCGCGGTTTTTTCCGCTGCTAAAATTTATTGCAACAAAAGTATTGTTACTATTTAAACAAAAGTTATAACAGCAGTAATATTCGTTACAGTAATATTCGTTGCAGTAATATTAAAACATACTTTAGCAGCGGAAAAAACCGCTGCTGAAGGTGCCAAGCAAGTGCCAAGCAGATGATCCAAAATCATCTGAATCATGTAAAGCTAACAAGTACTCGTATCTATTTATTTATAAATATTAGTGGATCAAATTTAGTCACAAAAGTACAATAAATACACAAAAGACGCTCATTTCTGCAAATAAGAATCCTATCACAAAAATTGAGTTGATCGATTTAATCCAACGTTTAGGTGTCCATCACCATTTTGAAAGCGAGATTAATGATGTGTTGCTACAGATTCACAATAGTTACGTTGAGAATGGTATATTGAAGTTGGAATTAGAAGACCTTTGTTCTATCGCTCTTTTTAGGTTACTAAGGCAA
The DNA here is from genome assembly GCA_031216115.1 of Senna siamea. Taxonomy (NCBI): domain Eukaryota; kingdom Viridiplantae; phylum Streptophyta; class Magnoliopsida; order Fabales; family Fabaceae; genus Senna; species Senna siamea. Next base: position 22,771,831 of record CM062356.1, read on the forward strand.
CAAGGATATTACATTTCACCTGGTATGTCCTACTTTATCTCTCTACTAAGTATTTTTATTTGAACCATTCACATAATATATAATCATGCACTACAACAGACCAAAGAAAAAGGATAGAAAGGACACAACACACAATACAATATTAGACAATTTTATTATTGGTTCTCCTGTAATGACATTGGCATCATGTATATCTAACTTGTGCTAGTGGTGTACAAAATATCAGATGTATTCGAAAAGTTTAAGGATGAGAAAGGTAACATTCATTACAAAAAATAAGAAAAATAGTAACGCCTTAAGTAATCATTTAATAGCGCTTGAAGTGCCAATAATATAACTTCATACCGCTTGTACAAGCGCTACTATTTTTGATGTTGAGACCGCGTTTCTTGGCGCTTCAACACAGCTACTGGTGTATGCACCACGATTTTATCATTTGTAACATTTTTCCAAATTTTCCATTTTTCCATTTTGTTGGAACCTGCAAAGTGCCGTTATTATTTATGATGAATTTTTTATTTGAATTTCCTAAATTGTCATCATGGTACCTGTTAAGCGTCACTATGTTTTTAAGTTATTTTCATAATACTAGTGCCTTCCAAGCACGACGATATTTTTGTATGAATTTGTAAATTTTACTTACTGGTACCTTATAAGCGCCAGCATTTTGGTCGAAAAGGTGCCACTAATTTGGCCTAATCTCTGCCTTGCAACATCACAATTTTGGTCTAAGTTCATATATGACTTCTTTCTATTTGATTGTTCCTAACTCCTTTTAAGTGCCATTTGAAGTTAAATTTTTAAAATCATTGTTTCTGAAGCTTTCAAAGTGGCACAAGTATTTAGAAATCTTTTTTTCAAATGATCGATACCATATTTACAATTCCTAATTAACATCAAACAATATAAACCTAACATATTGTATATTCAAAATAGTATCCTAATTACATAAAATTCCTATATTAAGAACAACATGAACCCAACATATACAATTCGTAATTATAATTTAAAATAATTAATAACAAGTCAGTACCCTAAGTTTCCTTGCGCCAAATTTTTATACATATAAAATCCATATTACTCTAAATGTCAAAATATGTAATACCCCATCTACTAAGTGGAATCTTCCCCCGTCGATGAGTAAGACTCGACTGAAGGCTATCCACTATTTGCATCAAATGCCTGAAAGGATTAACAAGTTTTTTATAGCTTGAATCAGACAAAGGAAATAATTTTTTTAATAAAAAATAATTATTAAACCAACCTGAAGATTAAACAAGTGCACAAACTCAGGTGGAACATTTCCCAAAAAATTTTAGAAAATGTAACCTAAGGCATTTCTCATCTCTTGATTCGAAGATTGTAACCTTGAAACTTCTTGTTGAAGAGTAACGTTAGAAATATTAGCACCTGATTTATTGGCATCCTACCAAACCTAGTTGTATTCATGCCAAAAACTTAAGTTGGACTAGGGCCAAATCCTAATTCACGAACTCTTCCAGGACGTTCTTTTCCCAATACTTTCCTAAAAAATATTGCTCATAAATGGTCTCAGATGAAGTTCCTTGACTTTAAATTTCTAATATTTTTTCTTAAAATAACAAATTAACTTGTTAATTAAGAGGCAAAGACATAAAGTGCATTAATTGGTCCAAATCAGCATAAAATACATTCAAAAAGCCTAAGATTAAGCTAAGAGTTAAGTGTAACTATTTATTTCATACTTTCCCATCATGCCTAAAATACATTCAAAAAGCCAAGCAACAATATTTAAAATTGATATCTTTATACCACTCCCACCATATGAACCCAACACCTATATGATACACAGCCAGCAAAAAACCAAAGAACACATGACATTGGTAATGAGCAAAATGAATTCTCCACAGAGATAACCTCAAATGGCTAGGGTTTAAGCACCTTCTGTTAGTAAAAATTGATATTAAAAAATATTTCCAACTAAGTATTTATAATACTTACACTTACAAACCTAGCCTCATCATTAACATAAGATCCATCTGCCTTCTTGTGTGTTGCAACAAATATGGCTCCCCTGCTCACAAGCTTACCATTTTCCAATTCCTAACATATATTGATTGAAAAATATCATTATTGTGAAATAAGCAAGCATAACAAAAGTGTATTATTACCATTTCATTTTTTTTTCTAACGATGCTTTTAGACTTACAAGTATGTAGCATCTTCAACTTCTGTCGATTTAGTTGGTTATTATTGCTTATTTCCTGCAAAATTCAAGAAGACAATTAATTTATGTTGTTGTAAAACCCCTTCGATTTAAAAATCTAATTTGAACCTTACGTGGGTTTTTGGATCTAATCTATAATCAATAAAGGCTTCCCACATGTCTTGTGGTATGAAGTCAGGATGGCTTAAAATTTTTTGCTCCCTAGTGGCATCCCATTTGTAATACATGTGAAACAACTTAATCTGATAATTTCTCCACTTCTTTCCAATTTTTTTCAAGACAGTTTTTTACAACCTAATCATCTAAGCAAAACTTTGCCTTCAAATCACAATATCAAAGATTAGTTCATTTAAAGGATATGCCAATAGAAATGTAATTTTTTACTAAGTAAAAATTTTATATTACCTTTAAATTATCAAAACAAGCATCCTTATAGCTATCAGGAACTTTATCCCATGAATGATATCTTATAGGAAATGTATTCAAGTCAATCCCAATCACTCTGATAACTCCACCCAGAAGGCTAACTGCTTCCCTAATTGGTTGGCCTTATTCATTAAAGGGTACAACTATATGTTGCCCTGTAAGAGGTGTCAAAACGTCATGCAACCTTAAACTTCCTTCTCTAGTGTTTCCTTGCTCATCTGTAAAATGAAAAATACATCAAGATAATATCAATAATTTAAATAGTAAAATGAAAAAGTTTTAATTACTGATGATATTAACAGTCCAAAATGAACTTCTACTTCTTCCACTTGAGGACTGGGTTGAGGCAACTGTTGAAGCTAGTTCTGAGGTTTGGGCTGGGGTTAGCATTAATTCTAATGTATGGGTTGGGGGTAGAGATAGCCCTAGCACTGAAGGTTGAGGAGTGAGGGATAGAGATAGAGTGTGGGCAGCTGAGGACTCTCCACAGGGTCTACAAGCCTTTTGCTTTAATCTTCCCATGCTTACAACTTTCAATGCGTATTACAGAACAAAGTAAAGATAAAAATAAATGAACAGAGAATTATAAAAAGCATATACTTGAAAGACTCATATTGATAACCATAATGCTAGTCTTAAATAAATACCTTACAGGATTTTATATATTAGTTTAAACAAAGGAAAAATCAACCATTAACTACACAATCATTTGATCCTCATCATTGTTATTCACACTATCAACAACATCCATGACAGACAATTCTTCTTCAACTCCCCTTGCTAAAGGTATAGTCTCTGCATCATTAGAAAAAAATATTGCTAATTGTTGTTGTAGGTATAGTTCATTATCATGGACATTCCATTCATCTCTTATGTCTTACGAATCTCATGGCTTTAAGTGAATAAGAATACACGACTCTCTGTCAACTTGATCATCAACGTAATACACCATTTGAGCTTCAGAAGCTTGAATATAAGGCTTATCATCCCCATTTGTGCCAGTGTGAATCAATCATGAGAAATTTATCAGATCAAACCCAAAGGCATCCCTTTTCATTCTACGTGTTGTTGTTGCATTAGCCCATTTACACTTAAACAATGCAATCACAAACCAACAATGATAATTTAACTCAATTATGTTAACCAACTTTCCATAGTAAGGAACACCTCCAAAAATTGGTCGATTGTCACTACTAGTATAACTATTCGTACCAAATGAGCCAAATACTCTACTATTTTATGTTTTCAACCTTTGTTCTTAAGCTACTGTACGAAATTTAAAACCATTGATGTTAAATGCACTAAATTGTCTAGTGTGTGACAGTGGACCTACTAGTTGGGCCAGACCAAGACACCTCTAGTCAATAATGGGTTCTTTTGGTTCTTACAAGTCCACTTTTCTTGATGCTTTAGCAAGTAAGTAGATAAACTGTGTGATCATTTGAAGCCACTCTACTACTCTAGTAATGAAATTAGAAGCCCTCAGATTATAGTGCTAAAGCCTTGAAGCATACACGTTTGTTGAATATGTGTCTGTTAGCTTTCTTGCCTAGGGTGACCCTCAAAACCAAAAATTGATTTGTGTGCAGTGTCATTTGTCATTTTTATGGAAGCAAATTCCAATTATCATACTCATAAGTTTCATAATGCTTAGGGTGACCCTCAAAATAGATTTTTATTCTGTTTGTGAGAGAGAGATGCCCCTCAATGTCTCATGAGGGAGTTCAAATTCTATCATACTCATAAATTTCACTAATGATATCATAACAAGCAACTTTTATGCTTTGGTTGTAGGTCAAATTATCATTGATGTTTCCATTATAATCCATGTTTTCACTAGAATTGAAATAACATATTTGAATGTCAATATAAACCCAAATAATTCAAATAAAAAATGTGAAGAAACATTTTTTCAATTCAGCAAATGCAGCTCTCGACCAAAAAGATGAAGAAATAGCAACTAAACATTTATCAAGTTCTAAACGCAGCTCAAAAGGATGAAGAAACAACAACCAAAAAAGCTAAAAAAGAGTAAAGAATGGCTTATCTCTCAGCCAGCACAGGACCCTTCCCTCATCGGGATATCTCAGTGTATCATTCACACCCAAAACAAATTTCAATCAATGAGATAAAGCCAAAAGAGTGGGTTGAAATGCTTACCTCTCGGCAAAAGGGAATCTTGGAGATATATCGCAACATCCCTCAAATGGAGTTCAACAAATGAGAAATGAGAAGGGTTTCGCGCTCAAATACGAAGGTGGAATTGCCAAAATGCCAAAAGGGTTTCATGCTTCAAAGAGGGAAAATAAAAATAAGGATGCTTTTTGGGCGGGGGATTTTGGTCGCCTAATGAACACCGTTAACATTTTAAAAAAAAGTTAAAATAATAAGGGCACTTCCAAGGTGCTGTTAAAATGACAAATCTTTCTGATAAGTATTAGGGCGTAATTTTCTAGCACCTACTAAAATCCAGTAATTAAAAAAATTAAAACTATATTATTTTAAATGTAATAGCACTTTAAGCGCCAAAATTCATTCATGGGCGCTGCAATATAAAAAATTTTCCTGGCACCCCTTGAAACGCTACAGTAATATCAATATGCTGGTGCCTTTCATTAAGCACCGTAAACTCCCTCCTTTTTTGTAGTGATTAGTGAAATAGTTACAAAAGATGTTGAGGGAATGCTGAGTCTGTATGAAGCTGCACATCTCAGGGTTCATGGAGAGCACATATTGGATGAAGCACTTGAATTCACTTCTTCTCACCTTGAGTTGATGACCACTCAACTGAGTCCATCTCTTGTAGCAAAAGTTAAGCATACCTTAAGACATCCACTACACAAAAGCATTCCAAGGCTAGAGGCATGCCAATATATTTCTACTTACCAACACAAAACCTTTCCTATGACCAAACTTTGCTATCCTTGGCAAAACTGGATTTCAATATGCTTCAAAAATTACATCAGAAGGAAGTTGCAAGTATTTATAAATAAGTTTTTAAAGCTGATATAGCCTTAATGGGTTTATAATGATGAAGACCTTAATTACTCTATATATCTATAATCTATATATGCAATTCAAACAAGTTTTAATTACCAATTTTTTAGTTTAATTTAATTAATTAGGTGGTGGAAAGACTTGGATTTCGCAACAAAGTTACCATTTGCTCGCAATAGGATGGTAGAATGTTAATTTTGGACATTCGGAATATATTTTGAACCCTCTGCTACTCTCTGGGTAGAAGGATAATGACCAAAGTCATATGTATCGCATCAACCCTTGATGATATATATGATGTTTATGGTACCTTTGAAGAGCTGTAACTTTTGACCACAGCAATTGAGAGGTTTAATGTTAACACTTCAAAATGGTGTCAACATCTTCTAATACTCCCTCTTAGTACGTAGCCAAAAGAAGATATAGAATACAAAAAATAGAGCAATAACCAGAAATGAATTGACAAATGTAAACGTAACATAGAAAGATAAAGTCCTCCTATTCGAGTCAGAAGCCAACTCCACTGATTTACCTCACAATTCTCATACAGAGCCTCTCCTCTCCTTCTTTTATTTATTCTCACCCCGTCCGTAACTAACAAATCTTCTGGCAGCTGGCGTCTCGTCCTTTTTGTGCATGGTTAGTTATGTCTCATTCATTCCACGTGCTTCTATGGCTCTTCTAGCTCATTACCTCTTTCTGTTGGACTGGGCCTTTATGCATGGTATTCATATCTTGCTTCTTCGCCCCTACTATCTCTTTTACATCTACATAGCCTTCTTTCACTACGTTAGTTGCAACTCTAGCATCCACCCGTTCCTCCCTTCGTTCGTCCTTCACCCACGCTTATATCCTTGCTCGCACGTCACGACTTGTAACAAAATTCACACAAGCATCACGCTGGCCGTTTGGCCAACTCATCACCCGCGTCTTTCACACGAGCATCACGCTGGCAGCTCTTGTGCATGGCATCCCACATTATCCTTGACGTCCTGGTTTGTTTCAATCGTCTCAACCTGTTTGCATATACGTCTTTGGCCCATTCCCTCATTTGTAACATTTAAGCAAATTTCTTGATTTTTTTTCAGAATTAAATTCAATTAGAGAGAATTTTGTTAACCTTCAGATATTAAAGTTTTTAGAGATTATGTGGGATAGTAGCTGTATAGATTTTTTGCCAGAATACATGAGATATTGTTACCAAGCACTGTTGGATGTTTATGAAGAAATGGAGAAAGAGATGATGAAGGAAGGAAGAACATTCTGTGTAAACTATGCCAAAGATGAAGTAAGGGACTCTTATTTTATACCTGACATAACTCGCTTGTTTTGTGCAAATAGGACTATTTATGAATTGTGATGCGCATTTGGTTTATATGGGAGATGAAAAGACTGATCCGAGCCTACGTTGAAGAGGCCAAATGGCTTAATAGTAATTACTCACCAACATTCGAGGAGTACATGGGTATTGCACTAATATATTGTGCATACCGTATGCTGGCAGCCACATCCTTCATTGGCATGGGATGTATTGCTAATGAAGAAGCCTTCCAATGGTTGGCCAATGATCCCAAAATTAGTGGAGCTTCAACAGTCATTTGCAGGCTTATGGATGATGTTGTTTCTAACGAGGTACTTGAGAATAAAATTCTCAATATTTTCCCATTTTAATAATTAAAAGTAGTTCATATTCCCTAATTAATTTCCATAATATATATTAAATTTGTTAGCTTGAGCAAAAGAGAGAGCATATCGCCTCAGCTATAGTGCTACATGAAGCAACATGATGTGACGAGAGAAGAAGCCATTTATGAGTTTAAGAAACAAATAATAAATGCATGGAAGGCTATAAATGAAGAATGCCTTAACCCAATTAAAGTGGGAAAGCCTCTGCTAATGAGAGTTGTGAATCTGACAAGGGTAGTGGATGTGCTTTATAAAGATTCAGATGGATATACAAACTCTGAAGGAGCAACAAAAGATTTCATTGCGGCTCTGCTCTTAAAATCATTAATATGAGGGAGTGAGGGACCCATATGCCAATTTAAATTGTAATCAATTTGGCTTCGTCTTAAAGACTTAACGTGGTTTAAATTACTAATAAAAAATAATAAGTAATATTTAATATTTAATAAAAATAAAATACTAATTTACAATAATTCTAAAAACATATTTGATATTACAGTTAAATTTTAAAAATATTTAATAATAAATCTTAAAAATATAAATAAAATTTTAATATATTTAAATACTAAATAAAAATATATATTTTTATAATACATCGACTAAACAAAATTTTTTAATAATAACTTTAATAAATATTTTATATACAATTTGAATAAGGTATTTTCTTTCAAAAAAGAGTATCCTTTGAATAGAATGAACATAGGAAGTCTATGGTATGTATTATCTGTTATGTAGGTGGACCACATGACGTGAAATCTCCCAAGGCCAAGACGTGACTATTTGAGCTCCCTAGTCCCTATATATAAATATATATTGAATACGTATTGTTTCTTCTGTCATATAAATATTTACTAGAGGAAGTAAATTGAGTTTGATGATAATTTACTTCAATTTTATTATTAAAATAGTTTAAATTTAATATAAATTTATTAATTATTATATTTAATAATTTTATAAAGATAAATTAATTTATTAAAATTTTATATTAATTATATATTTAAAATTTATATAATATAATTTACGTAATTGGTATATTTTTTAAATCAATTTACATATAAATAAGTCATAATTTAAAAAAATTAATCATTTTACATTATTTTAGATAAATAAATTTAAGTATTCAAAAATTTTATGAATCCAAAAATTGATATATCCGCTCAAGTCACGGTCACAGGGATGATCATGCTTAGAAATAGTTAATTTACTGGAGGAAGTAAATTGAGTGAGATGATAATTTTCATTCCCTCACACAATCACACTAATTAATTGCTATATTCGATACAAGAGGCTTCACATTTCAGTCTTCACCGAAAATATATAAGAATAAAATCAGCATTATTAGTTGACATAATTTTAGAAATATACATGCAAGCAAAACTTATCAATAAGACATGACTCAATGACATATCAAATTAAAGCCTTAGAATAAGCTATCCATTTTCTATTTTTTTTTCCCAAACATTAACGCAACAGTGTGTTAAAAAATTGCAAGAAAATGTGACCACTTTGATATTTTCATTCCTTTCTCTTTTTTTTTTTTTAAACAAACAATCATATATAGATTTTCAGTTCAAGGTGTATCAGATATTGCAAATATAGGTAGCAAGCATATTTATATTATATTTGGCAAGTTCTGTCAATTAGATTATTGATTTATGATTGATCACATAACAGATTTTTCCTGCGTATATATATAATGAATTAATGATCATACATATGGTTGTGGCACGAATCCTATATATAGATATACATGCGAATTTATTGAAATTAAATACTTGCAACATTAAATTAAGCATTATCACCTATGAAGAAGTAATGATTGGTCTAATTTTTAAAATATTGATAAAAAAATATAATACTCAATATCTGATACTCAAAATTAAATATGATATATTTTATAACAAAATAAAAATGTATAATTTTAATTGATTTTTATTAGAGATTTTTAATTTTGTTGTTTTATTTGACTTATTTTTTTAATTTTAGTTTATAATAATTACATAAAAAAATTTTTAATTGTAAAATAATTTATTTAAAGTGATTTATATTATTCAAAAAAATTTTATTTGGTAAATACTAAATATTGCATATTGAAAAAATTATCCAATTACACATTATATTTTTTCTGGATGCTTTAAGTATTTTAAATATTTCAAATATGGTATTAAAAAAGTGTTTTTTTTAAATTTTTTAGGTATAAATATAAAATATTTCAGTCGTTGAATTCTATAAATAAGTAATTCATAATTTATTGGTTCAATCATAATTGAATGAAGAATAAGTATATATATTAATTATTAATATATATAAATAGTATTATCATAATTAAATAAAATATAATTAAAAATAATAAATATTAATTTATTTAAAATTTTTATATGAAAATATTATTATTACGTATGAATTATATTAAAAAAATTAAATATAATATTCATCTTACATAATTTTATAAAAAAAATTTAAAAAACATGTCACGTATCATTTTTTTCAATCAATTCTTCCTCTTAATTTCTCCGTCTCTTCTACTCTTTTCTTTCTATTTTCAAGTCAGGGTCAATCCGTCATTCCTTTACTTTTTCAATTTTTTCTTCAATCTTTTTCAAGTTCGTTCCTTCACTCTTTTTCATCTTCCCCTCACACTTTTTCATTTTTTTTTATGGCCAATTTTAATTTAAAAGTTATCTGGACCAATTTTAATTGAATTGACGTAATGTTGTTTGGTCATGTTGATTTTTGTTTTGGTTTTTTAACTTGAGAATTTATTTCATTAACATAGATATTAAATTAATTTTAAAATGTCCTTTAAAAAATGAAATTAAAAATTTTGATTTTATAAAAAATAAATTAAAATAAAATATATTTTTAAGGATTAAACTGATAACTTACTTTAAAATATATATATATATATATATATATATATATATATATATATATATATATATATATGACAATGAGGTTGGCTGCTTTTTGCTTGAGACATTGTTGATCTATCTGTTTGGAAATATATAGTTGTCATAAATTTAATAAAAAGAATCGAACAAGACCACATAAACTACAAAAAAACGAAAGCAATTATCAAAAATACTCGGAATATTAGCGGTTACAACTCACAAGCCATCACAAGTGAATGGAGCAGGAAAGATACAGAGCAGCAACGGATGTCTTTTATCACGTCAAGGGAAAAGCAATCTTCCCTCCATTTTGCTTCTTTTCTTGATTTATTCAGAAAAATAGTGGACTAAATTCCGTCCCAAAATTATGTGATTGATATATTTATTATTAAATAAAATTTGCAGTGAACGTGGATGAAGAATCTAATGATAATACTAATACTATACTAATTAATTAAACAAGTATGGGGTCATTAAAATTCAAAATAAAATTGCTTGCAGTCTTCTAAGTCAAGAAATTTGGAAAATCATATTTATATAATATATATATATTATATATATAGTAATAGGTGAGAACTATATATGATTAATTAATTAGTTTTACTGTTTAAAAAGTAATTTTATATACATAATTTTGTTCAAGGAACAGGGGTTTGAATTATGTTGTAGAGCAATTTGTAGAATCAATCATTGGAAAACTCTTAGTAGGAAAAAAGTGAAGCCTTAGAGACAAACTATAAGCAAGATAAGAGAACTTAAATTTAAGTAAATCTAATTCAATCATATTGAGCTCATGAATTCAGAAAAAGTTGGGCATCTCCAAGATTCTCCCAAAAGTTCTCTAGTGTCTTTCTACCTCCACCCTTTTCTCATTTGCTAAGGGTTTATTTATAGTGAGAGATAGGGGTGGCCAATTATTGACTTATAGGCCATGTCCTAAAAAGATAGGTTAACCACATGTACGTTCTATAATATGATAGTGAGGCTAAATAGTAGCCTGAAGTTAAGAGAAGTGAGAGATCATGGATGATTAAGGCATGAATAGAGGCAGAAAAATGGGAGATCGTGGGTGATGAAAGTCATAGAGATAAGCGAGTAACGTTGGTTGTTGAGGTCGCACCTCATAACAAGATATGGAGCAATTATTACTAGGCGATCAACTCTCCTAGGATGCTAGGGAGTGCTTCTCACAGTTGGCTTACTTGGAGAAAAGGGTTTGAACTCAATAGAACGACAATTAATTGATTAAATATTAAACTCTTACTTAATATATTTAGAGTGATCATGTCTAGGCACGAAGGACCTTCATTTTAATCCTACCAGGCTGGGACCATTTCTAAGGAAAGGAGGAGGAGGATTACTCCTTCATAGTGGTCCCAACTTTGTCTAAGTTTGGTGTTATGAGTGGTGATTGGCTTGTACCAAATATACTCTAAGAGCATTGCTTTAGTTCTCCTAAAGTTGACATTGCTCTTGCCTTGAGGAAAGAGGCAACCTCATCATACTCTCCATTGTCTCATATTTCTTAGGATAAAAAGAATAAAGTATTTTAGTTTACTATTCGAAAGATGGATTCACCAATCACCCTGAAGGGAAATGGATTCAATGAGGCGGGTTCATTAGGCGCCCTAGAGCACTTCACCCTAGAGTGAGGTATCTTATTGCTACAATTATAGTTGAGGGTCCAGTCCCACTTGTCCTGAGTTTAGAGGATCGAGAGGTGGAAATTTTTTTTTCTTTTCCAAAATTTGGGCATAATAATTTATGTGTGATTGACAATTTAAAGTTTATTGATTTTTTTTTTTAATATGAGAGAATTATAGTGTTTTACGTAATATTTCCATTTGATTATTTTGCTTCTGTAGTTATCAAATTCCTAAGCACATTCACATCCTTTATCAAATGAGAAGCTATTAGAACCAAGCATTTTTCGTGGCCGCAATGCACATGAAAGTTCACACCATATTATATAGTTGAAATTCCTATAAATATGGACATAAACATAACTTATTTTCCCAACTCAACCTTAAGTTAAACTTTTAAGGTGCTCTTTTTATTATCATCAGAAATAGTCATGTTGATGGCAGCGACGTCGCTTGTTACTTCAACCCATATTTCCTCATCCCAGTTGCCTAGACGTACTGCAAATTTTCATCCCAACATTTGGGGGGATCGTTTTATTCAATGTGCTTCAGAAATATCTATGGTATTAATTATTAATTCCAATTAATGCTTTTTTATATTAATTATATATATATGTTCACTTTTTTCTGAAGTGCTCAATTAATTAGCAAAAGTCTCCAATTATTTTAGTGAGGCAATTGGTCTCATATTAATATATGGAAAATAACTATTACGTGTTCTCACCTTAAATAGTTTAAAGCTAATGGTAAAAAACGATAACAAAATTGTCGGATGCAGGAAGTGGATTACAAAATGGAGGAACAGATTAAAGTATTGAAAGAAGAAGTGAGGAAGATGCTTATCACTCCAACTAAGCCTATGGAAAAAATTTATTTGATCGATTTAATCCAACGTTTAGGGGTGAACTACCATTTTGAATGTGAAATAGATAATTTGTTGCAACAGATTCACAATAGTTATGTTGAAAATGGTATAATAACTTTAAAAGAAGACCTCCATTCTCGTGCTCTTGTTTTTAGGTTATTGAGACAAGAAGGATATCCAATTTCACCTGATAAGTTAAAAATTGCTTATTTTTGTTTTTCAGCTTTCAATTTTTGTTTCATTAACAATGGCTCATACTCCTGAGTTAAATATTGTAGATGTTTTTAACAAGTTCAAGGACATGGAAGGAAACTTTGACAAGAGACTTAGCAGTGATGTTAAAGGAATGTTAAGCTTGTATGAAGCGGCACACATGAGGGTTCATGGAGAGGAAATATTAGATGAAGCCATTGCTTTCACTTGTACTCAGCTCAAGATGATGACCACTCAATTAGCCGAGCCTTCTCTTGTAGCACAAGTTAATCATAGCTTAAGGCATCCTCTCCGTAAGTGCTTGCCAAGGCTTGAGGCACGACATTACATTTCTGTGTACCAGCAAGATCCTTCCCATAATCAAACTTTACTTATGTTAGCAAAGTTAGATTTCAATATGCTGCAAAAGCTCCATCAACATGAAATTGCCAATATGACCAAGTAACCTCTTTACCACATTCTCTTTCTTCAATAATAATAATAATTAAATTCACCAATCAATATTTCTGGGTCCCCAACGTAAAGTTGTAACCTTTGTAAATTTTGTTTGGATTTTTGTTATATTTGTAGGTGGTGGATGGAGGATTTGGACGTCCCAAGAAAACTACCGTTTGCTAGAGATAGGATTGTGGAAGCGTGCTTTTGGATTTTGGGGGTGTATTTTGAGCCTCATTACGCTCTACCTAGAAAGATAATGATGAAAGTAATAGCTATATCATCCATCATTGACGATATATATGACGCATATGGAACCATTGAAGAACTAGAACTTTTCACTATTGCATTTGAAAGGTAAAGAGTTTAAATTAGATTAATCGCGTATTAATTAGTTACATGTTTCTTTTTTGTTATAATTAAGTGATCGATCCTATGTGCGTAAGTAATTAACTATTAATTTGTTATCAGGTGGGATATTTGTTGTTTGGATTTTCTTCCTGAATATATGAAAGTGTGTTACAAGGCAGTCTTGGATATTTATGAAGAAATAGAGCAAGAGATGAAGAAGGAAGGAATGTCAGACAGCGTTGACTTTGCAAAAAACGAAGTAATATTGTTTCACTTCTACCTCCCTTTTATATTTCTTTTTAAAAAATTTATTTATTCTAATTAATTATAATTTTTATTTTATATAAATTTATTTGATAGTTTCAATGCTATTTAAAAAAATAAAAAAGGTTAGCTCAACCCAAACATAACTTCTAATAAGGTCAAGTTGGGTTAAAAAATTCTGAACCATACTAAAAATAGGTTAGTGCAACCCAATCTGATCCACATAAAATAAAGTCAAATTAAGTTCGAGCTAAGTTGACATGTTTTAAAAAAATTTTACAAAAAAATTTGTTTAACTATAACCAAAAAAATAACTAAAAGATATTCTGAATTATAATTTGTTTAAAACAAAAAAAATGCAAAAACCAAATATTTTAATTAATAACATGTATATAAATACATGAAAATAATATTAACACAAATTTTAAAAACTAATTTTATAAAATAATTTTAAAAAATATAAAAAACTACTTTCAAACATTTGCTTAATTTATATCCAAAAAGCAGATGATAAAACTAGTCCAAGCGTACCTGACGGAAGCAAGATGGTTCAATAGCAACCACATACCAACAAGTGAGGATTACATGGCGATAGCAACAATGTCATGTGGCTACTCAATGCTCACCACAACATCTTTGATAGGCATGGGACACACAGCTACTGAGGATGTCTTCAAATGGGCAACGACACGCCCACAAATCATCCAAGCTTCCTCAGTTGTTTGTAGGCTCATGGACGACATTGTCTCCAATGAGGTATATATTTAAGGAAAGCATGCATAGACACAATTAATTAAGGACACACTCTAATTCTATCTTTGTATGTACCCTTGAATTTTGTGACTTAATTTCTTTGAACATGCAGTTCGAGCAGAAAAGAGGACACGTAGTGTCAATACTTGAATGCTACATGAAGCAGCATGGTGTGTCAAGAGACGAAGCAATTGATGAACTTCGAAAGGTGATAGAAAATGCTTGGAAGGATATAAATGAGGAATGTCTAAAGCCCACAAAAGTAGCAATGCCTTTTCTAATGAGAGTTGTTAACCTTGCTCGCTGTATGGATGTGCTTTATAAAGATGAAAGTAGCTACACCCATTCAGGAGGAATTATGAAGAACTACATTGAAGCTGTGTTTGTGCATCCCATCCCAATTTAAGCAACAACTTACTTTGTTCTAGGTTGCTAACTTTCTTGGTTTAAATGGGTAATAAATAAGCTCCCATATAGCTTTAAGCAGTACTGGAATAATCAGCTTCAATAACATATGTGATGAGTTGCCCTGTTTAATAGTTAATGATGAGTCTAATTAATTTTTAGGAAAGGTGTTAGACATCATAAGAAACTCATCCAAAAGCCGATTATTCTAAATTAAATTTGTAAAATAAAGTGACTTTATTTAAACTATCCTAATATATACATACATATATATATATATATGCTTTTTAGGTTATCATTCCTCATTTTGAGATTTTAGCATTTTGAAATTCTAGTTTAAGCACCAAGTATTAAAATTGTCCAAAATTAAATATCATTAAGTTATAGAGCATGTAAAAATAATGTGCTAATTATACTAATACTCATTTACTTTTATATTTATTTTTTTCCTTTTATTTATTATTATTATTTTTAGATCTTGAAAGATAAAGGCAAAGCGATATGATGTGAGATACAAAGTCATGTCATGATAAGGTTAATAAACTTGGTATTCCCATTATATATAAAATTTATTTTTATAAACAAAAGAAAGAAAAAATATTTAAAAATTTTTTTACCACATGATAAAAATCCGTGAGCTAAGATTCCACCAAATACCATGGTTCCAAACTACTCATTTGAGAAAAATTTCTTGTTGCAATCAGAACAAGGTGAAAGGTCAAATTGTCCATATTTTTATTCTTGTCTTTATATGGCAATGCTATATACCTACCTTTTCAACATAAACTTGTCGATGTTGTAACATAAACAAATACTAAAATGAGAGAAGCCAAAGGTGGGACCATCATATATATACACTGCCTCAGACATTTTAACATAATGAAATATATTATAAAATATGAATCACAAATAAGAAGTAGACATAGCTATACATACATAACTTCAGTCCATGACAAATTTGGACCCCAAATTCTAAACACTTTACATTCTCGGTCCAATATGAAAGAAAATCAACATTCCATTCTTCATTTTCCCCATGGCAGAAGTAGATGTTTTGATGTTACAGAGGTTTAAAAAAACTACCTTACTGGGTAGCAATGTGAATGTGATACGATTTTAGACCAACAAGCATGCAAAGCAAAAGAAGAAAGCCGAGGAGCGAATGTAGCTGAAGAGAGAATGCTGCTGAATGCCACTGAACAACTTACGGGCTGTGGCCGACAGGTCAGGAACAAACCAAGATGGACTAAAAAATATTATATGGGTAACATGCAAGACGTATGTAGGCCTAATATGGACGGGGAGAGTGGGAAGGAGCGCAGAAGCACCATGCACGTGGAGGAATGTGGGAAGCGCCATGCATGTGAAGATATTCTCTAGAAGGATATTGAGGTGTCTGCGAGTTAGTTACAGAAGGTTACAGATGGGAGAGAAGAGGAATGATATAGTAAGGAAGGAGGAGGAGAAGTTGCATATGAAGATTATGAGGTTTGGCTAAGGATTTCTCTTCCTAACTCGAATAGGAAGGCATTGGAGTTATTCTTCTGACTCGAATAGGAAGATGTTTATCATTTATGTGTTAAATTTTCATTTGTTGGAATTCTGTGATTCGTCTCTAGTTTATATGCTCACTTTCTATATTCTACACTTCTGTTTCTAGTTTAAGTGTTGTAAGTGTATATTAGAATCTCTTGACACTAGTTTAGAATATTAACATTCGGTGATTTCATTAAGAGGTTGCAATGGCAAAAAGGAACTCAAAAATTAAAGAATCAATGTAAGAGGTGAAAGAGTCATTAAAGATGGTGGAATTTATTATGGAACTTTATTTTCTAGAAGTGTATGGTCAACAATGGAATGAGGTTAAATCAATCCCTAATTCATAATTCGATTCTTCAAAAACGCAACACGAGATGCCAAGTGGAGTAGATATGGGGCCTTTTGTCACATCTTCATCACAAGGTATCTGCGGCAGTGACTCGGTGTGCGTAAGGAAAGAAATTCACAAGATTATGTCTCAAAAGACAGTAGTGGGAGTATAGATTCAGGATGTTGAAGAAACCACTGAGTTTGAAGACTTCCAATAGGATGCAAATAAGGTACTCAAATAAAAAAACTTCCTCTCTCTTCACTATCCTATTTTTTCTTCAATTTCTAAAGAGTTTAGCCAAGAAAGGATTCCATATTATTTAGTAGAATTGGGGTTTGATGTCTCCACCATTTTTTACCATAATACTATTTTTAAAATAGAGGCATATAAAGAAGTAAAAACCATTTCAGAATTAAAGGTAGCAAAAAAAAAGAGGCAAACAAACAACCTCTTACTATCCGATGGTTCTATCTCTTAAATATGTCAACTACTTCAGTACACATAGCTTTTGATCTACTGAACAATAATATAATTTGGTTAGTTTTTTGGGTGGAGGTAAAGATTTAGAGTAAAGATAGGTTGAGTTTTATTTTAATACATGATTCTGGCAATTTATGTAATGTTATATGTCTACCCATCCATTACAAGATTTATTTTGATAAACTGGAAAAGTGGAGGTGCTTGGAAATGGTTTCTACGTGTTTGATAAAGTGTTAAAGTTGGACATATAATTTAGAGATGGGAATTCTATGCTGGAATGCAAGTTTGACAATGAAGGATATTATTACTAAATTACAGCCAGAGAAATTGTGAGAAATGGTGGACCTATGTTTGCATGGGACCCTCTGATCTTCATCCTAATTGGCACCTTAGAATGCTAGGCACTTAAAACCGTGTGGTCATGTGGCGAGATTGGAAAATAACAGAGCTTGAAGCACTTAAAGTGATGGAGATACCACTACAGTTCTTTTATGGCACGTTTAACAACAAGGTCGCAATATTACAGGCCACCATATGATGCATTCTTTGGATTATGTCCATGAGCTTGATCATGGTAGCATTAGTAATTTTCAATTCACTAGAGAAGAAAAAGTTGAACAACAATGACATTTTGCTGAGCTACACCTTGTTGTATGTTGCATTCATCTTGGACACCTTGTCCTTATCAAATATATTTTTCTCTTAACAGATTGAAGCATGTAGATCTGATGATGAGGCTCAAGAAAAGACCTTCTCTTTCAAGGATCATTTTCTCAAACCTTACAAACATTATGTTATAGAAACTTTGTTTTCAATAAGTAAATAGAAATGGTTTAAACGCTCAATGGCGCCTTATCAAAAATTTGAGGAATTATCTGTATCATTATTGTTTAGCCAATGGCATGGAAAAAGTTCAAGCTTCAATCTGATAGAAAATTGGGTTGATCAGTCTTATTATTCTCATTCTTCTCATGAACAATGTTTTGATGTATAGCTTGGTTGTATAAGGTGGCTGAATTTTTAGGTTCATTATACCTAAAAGAAAATCCTTTTCTTAAGGTGTTGTGGTTGTTAGTCTTGAGAGAGATTAACCCTTAGAAACTATAGGGATCGATAATGTTTTTCAAACTGGATCACCATGGAGTAGATTTGAAGGAAAAAGATAGGCCATTTGAAGAAATGCTCATAGTATGGAACTTTGCTACTATTTTTGCTTTGCTGAAGATGATGATGATAAGCATGATGATAGTAATAGTAGTGTTAACAAAGGCAGTAAGCTCCTCTTAGATTACATGATGTACCTTTTAATCTTACAATGAAATACAACATTTGAAGCAAGAAGAAATGCAAAACCCTGGTTCCAATCCATCAATAAACAAGCCACCATATGGGAAGACTAGGAACTGCTAACTGAGGCTTATCTGAATCTCAACCTTAAGAACAAGGTTATTTTTTTATGGGGGAGGTATTGATACAATTATGGGCTAACAAGCATACAAAGCAACAGAAGAAGCAAGCCAATGGGCGAATGTAGCAGAAGAGAGAATGCTGCTAAATGACTCACGGGCCGTGGAAGAGGGGTCAGAAACAAAACAAGATGGACTAAAGAATATTATATGGGTAGCATGCAAGACGTATGTAGGCCTAATATGGATAAGGAGAGCAAGAAGGAGCGCGAAAGCACTATGTATGTAGAGGAATGTGGGAAGCGCCATGCATGCGAAGATATTCTTTAGAAGGATGCTAAGGTGTCTGTGAATTGATTACAGATGGGAGAGAGGAGGAACGATATAATAAGGAAGGAGGAGGAGAAGCTGCATATGAAGATTGTGAGGTTTGTCTAAGGCGTTCTCTTCCTGACTCGAATAGGAAGGCATTGGAGTATTATTATTTCAACTTGAATAGGAAGACATTTATCATTTATGTGTTACATTTTCATTTGTTGGAATTATGTGATTCCTTTCTGGTTTATATGCTCAATTTCTGTATTCTACACTTCCGTTTTTGGTTTAAGTGCTCTGAGTGTGCATTGGAATCTGTTGACACTAGCTTAGAGTGTTAATAGAATGGCACAAACGCGGACAGCAACAACAATGGTTGAAGCTACAATAGTGACGACCAATGATAGCAGTCTCTTCTCCTTTCCCTTCTTGGCTCTCTCTTCCCCTTGCTTGGTTCTCTCTCTTGATCTTTTTTGTGCATCTCTCTCCTTTGTTCTCTCTTTTTTTTTAATCCAGTGTCCTTTATTTTTTTCGTTTTCGTCCAAAGCTTCTTCTTCCTTTGCTAGTGCTGTGGGGTGCTCTTTATATAAGAGGAGATGGGTGGATTAAAATGGAACAATGAAGATTTAATTTATTAATTGATGTGGGTGTTTAATGGGATTGAAGGAGTGGGATTTTGGTGTTTAAAACTTTGATTGAAGATTTGAGATTTTATTGGAGAATTGAGGAATGGATTTTTCTGATTGAGATTTGATGGATAGAATTTGGTATTAAAACTTGATTTAATGGATTTTATTTTAGAGAAGAAAATGATGGTAAAGATGACGTGAATGTGTTTTGATTTTTCTGAATGTTTTTGGTTTTTTTTTTAATTTAATATTGAACACGGATAAAAATGAGCTTTTAATTTGGGCTTCATCAATTGATAATGTTTAAATTAAATTGGTTTGGGCCTTATCTTGATGATTGTATTTTGCTTGGCCCTTTATTTTTGCTTTGGATGTGAATGGACCCTTCTATTTTTCATAACTTGAGTCTTTTATTTTAATTTTCTTTTTCTTTTCATTTTAAACTAAATCCTTAAGAGTAATTTATTATTTTTGTTATTTTTGTTTTTATTATTATTTTTAATATTTTATTTTAAGTCCAGACAAGATATAATGTTCACACCCTATACTTTTAGAAAAAATGTTCTCACAAACTCAAATTCATCTATTCTTATATAAATTTACTATATATTAATTAAATGTGGATAAAATAAATAATGATATAACTTCAAAATAATGTAATATAATATAATATTTTTATAATTATCAATTTTAATTGATGCATATTTTTTTTCTATTTTTCTATTAGTGTGAGACTCATTTATCAAATTGATTACCAATAATACTGCACACAAATTAAACAAAGCTTAAACACAAGAAAATAACCAAATGCCTCCACCTTGCAGCAGAAACCATTTGAAAAAATGGAAGTTAGAGACGAGAATTATTTTCATCCAATTTGATAATTAAGTCTCACATGTAAAAATAAATAAATAAATGAAATAGTATTTAATTTAGAATTATTTTCATCCAAATAATGTCTTCATGAGTTTTTTATTGGGTTAGTCGCATTAATTAGTGCCAAGGCATCTTATTATGGTCTCACTCCATTATCACGCGGGATTCGTACAGAAATAAAAAAAATTCATTATTTTTAAAAATATCATATTTTTATTTCAATTTACCAAAATATACCACTTTTTCTAGTAGAAAGAATTCAATAATACTAATAATGAATTATTGTTAAAAATTATATAAATTTACTCTTAGTAAAAGCGAATTTATGATCATCTTTTTTTTTTGTTAAATTTGCTCATGACATTAGTGAATTTAACAAAGAAAATTTGCTATTTCCATGAGCAAATTTGTCTCTTTGACTTATAAAATTAATTTTTTTAATGTGTTATGCTTCTTGAAATTATCTAACATGTTGATATTTTTAACGTGTTGCACTACTTGAAAAGTATAACAACTTGTGTAAAAATATTTAATTTCAACGTGTGTCGTTAAATACAAACAAGATACACGATGACAAAATACGAGTTATGTTTTATACAAAGAAGCGACACAAGTTGGATAAATTAAAAAAAAAAAAAACTTGCTTGAAGTTGATATTTACTTCCTCTATTTAATTTTAATATTGTTTCTAGATAGAAATTGATAAATATAAATAAAAAGATATCATCAAAATTATAATTTTTTTAAAAAATTAAAACAAATATCATAAAAAAATTCAATCATATTTTATTAAATAAAATTTGATGTTAGATAAAAAAAAAATACCTGCATTAGCTGATCCTAACTTTCTCAATTTAGTTTTAACATTCTTTTCATATAAGAAATGTGGTAAATATAAATTAAAAAATATCATCAAAATGATCAAAAAAAATTATTTGCAAAATTAAAACAAATATTATAAGTATTTAAATATATAAAAAAATTTCAAATATATTTTATTTACTAAAAAAACTATTATAAACATTAAATTATTTACATTAACAAAACAAATGTATATTCTCCAAAAAATATATTGGTAAAAAAACATTGTAAACAGATAAATATATATTTAACAAATAAAATAAAATGCTATAGATAAATAAACATTTATCTAAATATTTAATATATATTTTTCTAGATTTTTTATATAATTTTTTTATTAATAACTAAAATACGTACACTTAGATGTAAAAAACAAACTCAATTCACCTAACACCAAATTTTATTTAAAAAAACACGATTGAATTTTTTTATGCTTTAATTATTTATAATATTTTTTTTAATTTTAGGAATAAATTTTTTGATTATGTTGATGATTTTTTTTAATTTATATTTATTAAATTTTTTATATGAAAAGACTGTTAAGTTCCAATTGAGGAAATTAAGATCAATTAAAATATTTTTTTTAATTTATTCAGCTTCTGTTGCTTAATGTTATGCAACATGAGTTATAATTATTAACCATGTGTCACTGAGACACACATTGAACTAAAATATTGCTATAAAACGTGTTGCTCTCCCTCAGTTTAAACAACATGTTAGATGTAAGAAAAAAAATAAATTTAGTCAACACCAAATTTTATTTAATGAAATATGATTGAAATTTTCAATGTTTTAATTATTTATGTTATTTGTTTTAATTTTGTAAAAAAAATTATAATGTTGACGATATATTTTTATTTATTTTTATTAATTTTTTATATAAAAATAATGTTAACATTAAATAGAGGAAGTGAAGATCGATTTCAAACATTTTTTTAAAAAATTTATCCAACTTCTATCAATTTTTTGTATACAACATATTTCATATTTATTCATCATATGATGCTCTTGTATTGAACGATACACGTTAAAATTAAATATTTTAACAAAAAACGTTAAGAATATTAATGTGTTACACTCTCTTAAAAAGTGTAACAAGTTGAAAAAATTTATAATAAATTTTTATAAGTGAAGGAAGAAAATTCACAAATGGCAACAGTAATTTTGTCTGACTAAATTCGCTAATGACATGAGCAAATTTAACAAAGAAACTGTTCTATAAAAAAAATGATATAGTTTTGTATATTTAAATAAAAATATATTATTTTTGAAAATAATGAAAAAAAAGTAGGTAATTTCGTACAAATCCCATTATCACACATCCAAAAAAAATCTTTAGATTTTCAGATCTATATTGTCTATATGTACTTGTATTTTTAACATTTCTAATTAAAAAAATTCGCTAATGACATGAGCAAATTTAACAAAGAAACTGTTCTATAAAAAAAAATGATATAGTTTTGTATATTTAAATAAAAATATATTATTTTTAAAAATAATAAAAAAATAAAGATAATTTCGTACAAAGCCCATTATCAAACACCAAAAACAAATCTTTAGATTTTCAGATCTATATTTACTTGTATTTTTAACATAAAAACTTATAATCTTTGTAGTTATTCTAAATCAATTGAACTATTTTAAGATTAATGAATCCACTTAAATATATATGGTAAGGCCTTTCCTAGGGATGGAGATATTAGAGACTGAGTTGTGAGAGCTTGCACCTACTTCGAAGGGGACAACTTGTCATCTCAAAATGTGGGTCATGAAAAGATACCTCTTAACTCGTCCTCTTCTGCTTTTCCCAGCAACACCAGAGGCTGTTCTAATTATCGTTCTCTTGATTCTGGGGACTCAATTCCCTCGCGTGAATTTTATGCACGCTTGTGGTCCCAAATTGGTTTCATCACCTGAAGATGACGTTATTTCGACGCTTATATATGCACCAAAATTCGTAGTTGGAAAAATAAAACGTGTGAAGGTCATACTATATAGCACGCGCCAATATAAAGAAAAATATCTTAATAATTTTGTTCATAATTTCTTCATTAAAAAAAAAAGAATAAAAGTATATTTTAAGTCTTTAAATTTTACATTATCCAAATTATTAACAAAAGTATGAATTAGATATTGAAAATATTTAAATATTAAATAATAACATATATTCTTAAATAATATTAAATTGTATAAAGAAATCAATTACAATTCAAAATTCTAGTAATAAAATTGACTATTAAAAAATTTAGGAATAAAATTTAAAATCAATATAAAATTTAGGGATATAAAAAGTATTTTTACCTTAAAATATTAATTCTAAATGATTTAAATTTAGTTCTTATAAATCTTAAATTATATATCTATATATTTATTCCTATAATTTAGGTAAAATAAAACGTGTGTGAAGGTCATACCATATAGCACGCGCCAACATAAAGAAAAATATATTAATAATTTTGTCTACAAGTTTTTAATTAAAAATAGGTAAAATATATTTTATGTCTTTAAATTTTTCATTAATTTTTATTTTTATTTTTAAAATTATTTTGTAGTTAATTTTATTTATAAAATTTTAAATTATAATTCATTTTATTCTATCATTTAACTCTATTTAAATTATTGACGATAAGTAATGATGTGATATTTAATGATAAATATTAAAAATATACACAAAATTTTAACAGCATTCAAATAGGTGAACAGATCGTCTGCTGTCACTCTAAGGTGTTGTCGCCTGCTGTCGGGTGTATCCTAGCCGACCACATCATCGAGCATCCCAGGTGAGGCCATGTGGATTGAAGCGCCTGCTATTTGGACTGAAACGGCCCGTGCGAGGCTGAGTGTTTAAAGTGCAAGCAACAGAAGAGAAAGATGAGGACTCTGGTGACGCCATTGACAAGCCATCCCTATTTTCTCCCTTAAATTCTCATCATGTCCTTCGCTTTTCTCTCACCTTAATCTCACGCCACTCTTCTTTGCCAAATTCATTGACCTTCTTCTCTCCGCCCATGTGTTCTCTTTCCATGGCCACTTCATCGCAATCAACATCTCCGTTAATTATTTCTTTTTCTGTTCAACAATGCTTAACTCACAAGCGGCAAACTCGACAATTTGAATTAAATTTTCTTGTTCGAATTTTGTTGCTGCAAATCTAATTGGTAATGTAGTTTCAAATGTTATGTCGGTTTCGATTGGTTTATCGTGATTCTGCATTGCTTAATAATTTATAGATTTGGCCTCCATGATTTTTACTGAGGGGTAGGGGTGATGTCTTCCATGGACCCAATGGCGTCAAATCCTTCATTTGCATATAGCTACTTGAGTGTTGTGCTGGAGGAGAGCCCGTCGATCACGCACCGTTTCAGTCCACATGATCTCACCTGGGACGTTCGATGATGCCGACGGCTAGGATATGCCTGACAGTAGGCGACAACACCTTGGAGCGATAGCAAACAATCCGCTCGTATTCAAATAGTAAACAATAATATATATTCTTAAATTATAATATTTTTACTCTCAATTAATTATTATCTAATATGAAGATTAAATTTTTTAATGAAAATTTCGATAGCTACTTTGTATATAACTTAAACGTTTTCATTATTAGTTTTATATTTTTTTCTAAACACAATATTATATCATAATTTTTTGTTAATAATTTAAAGTAGTAGGACGAAATCGATTATAATTTAAAATTTTAAGAATAAAATTGATTGCAAAAATATTTATGAACAAAATTAAAAATAATATAAAATCTAGAAACATAAAAGTACTTTTGCTTTAAAATATTAATTCTGAACAATTTAGTTCTTATAAATTTTAAATTATATACGTAAATATTTATTCTTATAATTTAATACAATAGACAATAGAAGAATTAATATATATAAAATTTAAAATTGATAATGACAAATATACATAGGGTTTAAAATTTTAAAAAATTAAATTGCCTGGTGTTAACTCTTTTGGCAATTATTGTATATACAATCTTATACTCGTTGGAAATTAAACTTGATTTGAATACATAAATCAAAAATTTTTACAAACTAAGGTCTATAATCTAGATAATTTTATAATAATAAGTGGATTTAAATAATTTCATAGAAATATTTAAAAAAGTTTTTACAAAATTCTTAAGAAAATCAAAGCATGTTGTAGAAAAATTTTATATTATGGAATTATCTAAGCAAGTTGTAAAAAAATCTTAAATACTTGGTTAGAAGTTTCTAGGTAGAAAAATCCAAGCAAGTTGTATTATGGAATTATGGAATTACATCTTGGGTAGTTGGTTAAAAGATTTTAGGTAGAAAAATCTAAGTAAATTGTAAAAAATCCTTATATTAATAATTTTGTCTATAAGTTCTTAATTAAAAATATTAATTCTGGACGACTTAGTTCTTATAAATTTTAAATTATATACATATATATATTTATTCCTATAATTTAATATAATAGACATAGAAGAATTAATGTATATAAAATTTAAAATCCATAATTAATCATATAATTTTTTATTATTTAATTGTACATAATTTAACTAATTATATATTATTATTTTGAAATATATTAATATATATTATTTAATTAATTTTTTAAAATTACATAATTGAAAATGGATATATTTTTTAATTAAAATTTTGGACATTTATAATTGTAGAAATTAATATTATAATTATGAAAAATGATATTATAATATAAAGCAACATAAATTATTTATTTTCTACTTATTTATTATTTTTATTTAATAGTACATAAAAATTTATAATAAAAATTTATAATTATTTATATTATTTATTTTATTAATTAATTTTTTAATAATCCAACCATGAGACCAATGACTTGTTGAGATTCAATACTATGATTGAGACCTGTGAAAATATCCACGGAATCTTCGTCTATATATCACATTCCCAAGCATCCTTCACCCTTTATCAAATTAGGAGTTACTACAACCAATCATAATTCGTGGTTGGAAAAATAAAACGTGTGAAGGTCATACTATATAGCACGCGCCAATATAAAGAAAAATATCTTAATAATTTTGTCCATAATTTCTTCATTAAAAAAAAGAATAAAAGTACATTTTATGTTTTTAAATTTTACATTATCCAAGTTATTAACAAGAGTATGAAATAGATATTAAAAATATTTAAATATTAAATAATAACATATATTCTCAAATTATAGTATTTTTATTCTCACTTAATCACTATCTAATATAAAGATTAAATTTTTTAATAAAAATTTTAATAGTTACTTTGTATATGACTTAAACATTTTTATTAATGATTTAACATTTTCTTCTAAACGTAATATTATATCATAATTTTTTGTTAATAATTTAGACAATATTAAGTTGTATAATGAAATCGATTACAATTTAAAATTCTATGAATAAAAGTAACTATAAAAAAATTTAGAAACAAAATTAAAAATCAATATAAAGTTTAAGAATATAAAAAGTACTTTTGCCTTAAAATATTAATTCTGAATGATTTATATTTAGTTCTTATAAATTTTAAATTATATATGTATATATTTATTCCTATAATTTAATATAATATAATTAATTTATATAAAATTAAAAATTGATAATGAATAATATAGTAGGGTTTTAAATTTACAAAAATTAAATTGCATGGTGTTAAGTCTTTTGGCAATTATTGTATATACAATGTTATACTTGTTGCAAATTAAATTTGATTTCCATCCATAAATCAAAAGTTTTTACAAACTAAGCCCATAATTCAGATAATTCCATAATAATCAAGTGGATCTAAATAATTTTATAGAAATATTTAAAAAAGTTTATACAAAATTTTTTAAAAAAAAAATTTAAACAAATTGTAGAAAAATCTTAGATACTTGGTTAAAAGTTTTTAGGTAAAAAACTCTAAACAAGTTGTAAAAAAACCTTGTATTAATAACTTTGTCTATAAGTTTTGAATTAAAAATATTAATTCTGGACGATTTAATTCTTATAAATTTTAAATTATATACATATATATTTATTCTTATAATTTAACATAATAGACGATAGAATAATTAATGTATATAAAATTTATAATTTATAATTACGAATGTACGTAGGGTTTTAAATTTACAAAATTAAATTGTATGGTGTTATTTCGTTTAGCAATTATTGCATATACAATGTTATACTTCCAAAAATCGAATAAGAGATAGACAAACTTTTGTGGGGACCAAATTGTAATTAATAAATTTAATATATAAGTCACAAGTGTTATTAAATTTACTCTCATTTCGTCCACAAATAATTAAAACCTATGAACATTTATGCAGAAGTCCTTCACATTGAAATTCCTATAAATATGGACACACAAACATAACTTATTTTCCCAACTCAACCTGAAGTTGAAGTTTTGAGAGGCATTTGGTGAACTCAATATACATCTGATTAGTTGGTACGGTGTGCCTGTTCTTTAATTTCCATGATCATCGATCAGAAAAGATATTTAATCATGTCTATGGCAGCTACATCACTTGTTACTTCGATCAATATTTCCTCATCCGACTTGCCTCGTCGTTCTGCAAATTATCATCCCAGTATTTGGGGAGATCGTTTTATTCAATATGCTTCTGAATCTATGGTAATCATTCCCATTTAATGCCTTTTGATTTTTACACATGTATGCACATAATTTACATATGTATTTTGAAAGAAGTGACTATTAATTTATGTTAATTAAATACATATTTAAAACCTGTTATATTACATAAAATAATGATTGCAAAGATATTAATTTAGTCAAATCATAATTTATTTTTAATTATAAGAAATGTTGCTTTATGGCATCTTTTTTGCTTTAAAAACAAAAATGTAATTTTTTAAAATAAAGAGCAGAACAATGTAAATTTTTTATTTCTTAAAAAAAGAGAATGTTATATATATATATATTATGGGTAGAGAGAATGTTATTTAATTATCCTTTTCTTTTTCTAACGAGGGTTTATAGCACTTAAACCATCTGAGTGTTTATAAATTATTATTATCCAATGCAGGAAGTGGATGACAAGTTAACGGAGGAGAAGATTGAAGTACTGAAAGAAGAAGTGAGGAAGACGCTCATTTCTGAAAATAAGAATCCTATCACAAAAATTGAGTTGATCGATTTAATCCAACGTTTAGGTGTCAATTACCATTTTGAAAGCGAGATTAATGATGTGTTGCTACAAATTCACAATAGTTACGTTGAGAATGGTATATTGAAGTTGGAATTAGAAGGCCTTCGTTCTATTGCTCTTCTTTTTAGGTTACTAAGGCAACAAGGATATTACATTTCACCTGGTATGTCCTACTTTATCTCTCTGCTAAGTATTTTTATTTGAACCTTTCACATAATATATAATCATGCACTATAACAGACCAAAGAAAAAGGATAGAAAGGACACAACACACTATACAATATTAGACAATTTTGTTATTGGTTCTCCTGTAATGACATTGGCATTATGTATATCTAACTTGTGCTAATGGTGTACAAATTATCAGATGTATTCGAAAAGTTTAAGGATGAGAAAGGTAACATTAGTGAAACAGTTACAAAAGATGTTGAGGGAATGCTGAGTCTGTATGAAGCTGCACATCTCAGGGTTCACGGAGAGCACATATTGGATGAAGCACTTGAATTCACTTCTTCTCACCTTGAGTTGATGACCACTCGGCTGAGTCCATCTCTTGCAGCAAAAGTTAAGCATACCTTAAGACACCCACTGCGCAAAAGCATTCCAAGGCTAAAGGCATGGCATTATATTTCTACTTACCAACAAGATCCTTCCCATGACCAAACTTTGCTATCCTTGGCAAAACTGGATTTCAATATGCTTCAAAAATTACATCAGAAGGAAGTTGCAAGTATTTCTAAGTAAGTTTTTAAAACTGATATAGCCTTAATGGGTCTATGATGATGACGACCTTCATTACTCTATATATCTATAATCTATATATGCAATTCACACAAGTGTTGATTACCAATTGAATTTGGTTTAATTTAATTAATTAGGTGGTGGAAAGACTTGGATTTCGCAGCAAAGTTGCCATTTGCTCGCAATAGGATGGTAGAATGTTACTTTTGGACATTGGGAGTATATTTTGAACCCTGCTACTCTCTGGGTAGAAGGATAATGACCAAAGTCATATGTATCACATCAATCCTTGACGATATATATGATGTTTATGGTTCCTTTGAAGAGCTGCAACTTTTGACCACGGCAATTGAAAGGTTTAAGCAAATTTCTTGATTCTTTTTGAGAATTAAATTCAATTAGAGAGAATTTTGTTAACCTTCAGATATTGAATTTTTTAGAAATTAAATGGCATTTGATTAGGTGGGATATTAGCTGTATAGATTTTCTTCCAGAATACATGAGATATTGTTACCAAGCACTGTTGGATGTTTATGAAGAAATGGAGAAGGAGATGATGAAGGAAGGAAGAACATTCTGTGTAAACTATGCCAAAGATGAAGTAAGGGACTCTCATTTTATCCTGACATAGCTCGCTTGTTTTGTGTAAATAGGACTGTTTATGAATTGTGATGCGCATTTGGTTTATATGGTAGATGAAAGGACTGATCCGAGCCTACTTCGAAGAGGCGACATGGCTTAATAGTAATTACACACCAACATTCGAGGAGTACATGGGTATTGCACTAATATCTTCTGGATACCGTATGCTGGCAGCCACATCCTTCATTGGCATGGGATGTATTGCTAATGAAGAAGCCTTCCAATGGTTAGCCAATGATCCCAAGATTATTAGAGCTTCATCGGCCATTAGCAGGCTCATGAATGATGTTGTTTCTAACGAGGTACTTGAGAATAAAATTCTCAATATTTTCCCACTTTAATAATTAAAAGTATTTGATATTCCCTAATTAATTTCCATAATATATATTTAATTTGTCAGCTTGAGCGAAAGAGAGAGCATATAGCCTCAGCTATAGAGTGCTACATGAAGCAACATGGTGTGACGAGAGAAGAAGCCATTGATGAGTTTAAGAAACAAATCATAAATGCATGGAAGGATATAAATGAAGAATGCCTTAACCCAATGAAAGTGGGAAAGCCTCTGCTAATGAGAGTTGTGAATCTGACAAGGGTCATGGATGTGCTTTATGAAGATTCAGATGGATATACAAACTCCGAAGGAGCAACAAAAGATTACATTGCAGCACTGCTCTTAAAACCATTAATATGAGGGAGTGAGGGACTCGTATGTAGACAGGCTTGGACAAGGTGCAGCTCAAGTGGGATAAGGGACCACTTGAAAGCTTTTGAAATTACGCACGTACAAAAGGAGCTCCTAAGAATGAAAGTAGAGCTAAGATAGTGTGATGCCATTGTAGACAAAAGTAAATGGTTTAAAGGTAATTTCTACGTATATCTGATATCTGTTTCAGTACTCTATTTTCAAGATTTTTTTTCTTTTGTTTCTCATATACATATGTGTGTGTCATTTATGAGAGATAATTCGATTTAACAAGTTACATATACTTTTCGCTGTAAGTTCCAAACAATTCTGATGAACAGCAAAAAGGAATCTTGTCTCTATTATATATATATATATATATATATATATATATATGTCTTCCTCCATGAAAATATAATTTTGATCAAATTCAGTCCCAAAAGTAGTTTAGTTTTACTACAATTGATGTTCTGGGTCCAGTCCCACTTGTCCTGAGTTTAGAGGATCGAGAGGTGGAAATTTGTTTTCTTTTTGCAAAATTTGGGCATAGTAATTTATGTGTGATTGACAATTTAAAGTTTATTGATTATTAATTTAGTAATATGATGGAATTAAAGTCTTCACAAATGGATGGAGCAGAAAAGTTGTAATAAACCATATCATTTTTGACCACTCCAAACTGAGCTTCATCAACAATGTCTGTGTCTTTATTTATTTATTTTGGTCAAACAATCTACATCATATAAAGTTAACAAGTACTCGTACCTATTTATTTATGAATATTAGTGGGTTAAATTTAGTCGCAAAAATACAATAAATACACGTGTATTTCTATATATATAGCTAACATAAATCAAAATCTAACATGAGTCAGAAAGGGAATTCAAATATAGTTAGAATAATTAAAACAGTCATATCTTGCATGTATTAATAAAATTTATTGGTCAAGTTTAGATTCAAGTATTAGAGAAATGAGTTTAAATATGACTATCTAAGAGGGGTGATATCTTATTCTGACTGGTCAAATTTTTTTTTATATAAATTATTTAAATATTATTTTTATATTATAAATATATATTTAATATATTCTATTAATATATAAATATATGTAAATAATGTTATTTAATTTAATTTTATCACTAAAATAATTTAAATTTAATATAAATTTATTAATTATTATATTTAATAATTTTGTAAAAAATAAATTAATTTTTTAAGATTTTATATTAATTATATATTTAAAGTTTATATAATACAATTAATTATTTAAAATTTTTTTAAATAATTAAATTCAAATATTTAAAAATTTTATGAGTCTAAAAATTGATATATCCGCTCGAGTCACCAGTGACCATTCTTAGAAATAGTTAATTTATTAGAGGAATTAAATTGAGTGAGATGATAATTTTCATTCCTTCACACAATCACACTAATTGATTGCCATATTAGATACAAGAGGCTTCACATTTCAGTCTTCACCCAAAATATATAAGAATAAAAATCTCAGCATTAGTTGACATAATTTTAGAAATATACACGTAAGCAAAACTTATCAATAAGCAATGACTCAATGACGTATGATCAAATTAAAGCCTTCGAATAAGCTATCCATTTTCTATTTCTTTTTTGTCCAAACATTAACGCAACAGTGTGTTAAAAAATTGCAAGAAAAGTGTGACCACTTTGATATTTTCATTCCTTTCTCTTTGTTGTTTTTAACAAACAATCATATATAGATTTTCAGTTCAAGCTGTATTAGGTATTGCATATATAGCTAGGTAGCAAGCATATTTATATCATATATGGCAAGTTTTGTCAATTAGATTATTGATTTATGATTGATCACATAACAGATTTTTCCTGCGTATATATATAATGAATTAATGATCATACATATGGTTGTGGCATGAATCCTATATATAGATATACATGCGAATTTATTGAAATTAAATACTTGCAACATTAAATTAAGCATTATCACCTATGAAGTAAAAATGCGTCTAATTTTTAAAATACTGATAAAAATATATATAATACTCAATATCTGATACCCAAATTTAAATATGATATATTTTATAACAAAATAAAAATGTATACTTTTAACTGATTTTTATTAGAGATTTTTAATTTTGTTGTTTTATTTGAATTATTTTTTTAATTTTAGTTTATAATAATTTCATAAAACTTTTTTAATTGTAAAATAATTTATTTATAGTGATTTATATTATTCAAAAAAAATTTATTTGGTGAATACTAAATATTGCGTATTGAATAAATTATCCAATTACACATTATCTATTACTTTATTTTTTCTGGATGCTTTAAGTATTTTAAATATTTCAAATATGGTATTAAAAAAGCGTTTTTTAAAAAAAATTTTAGGTACAAATATAAAATATTGCAGATGAATACATATAAAAATTATAAAAAATGAACCAACATCTATTTCTACCAAATCAAAAGATTTTATTAATTTTTTAAAAACCATATCAGTCATTGAATTCCGTAAACAAACAATTGGTTCAACATTAGTTGAATGAAGAATAAGTATATATATTAATTATTAATATATATATAAATATTATTATGATAATTAAATAAAATATAATTAAAAATAATAAATATTAATATATTTAAAAGGTTTATATAAAAATATTATTATTACGTATGAATTATATTAAAAAATTAAATATAATATTCATCTTACATAATTTTATAAAAAAAATTAAAAAAACTTGTCACTTATCATTTTTTTTCAATCAATTCTTTCTCTTTCTCCGTCTCTTCTACTCTTTCCCTTCTATTTTTAAGTCACGGTTAATCCGTCATTCCCTTACTTTTTCAATTTTTTATGGACCAATTTTAATTGGAGTGACGTAATGTTGTTTGGTCAGGTTGATTGTTGTTTTGGTTTTTTTACTTGAGAATTTATTTCATTAACATAGATATTAAATTAATTTTAAAATGTTCTTTAAAAATGAAATTAATAATTTTAATTTTATAAAAAGCTAAATTAAAATAAAATATATTTTTAAGGATTAAACTAATAATTTACTTTAAAAATATATATGACAATGAGGTTGGCTGCTTTTTGCTTGAGACGTTGTTAATCTATCTGTTTGGCAATATATAGTTGTCATAAATTTAATAAAAAGAATCGAACAAGACCACATAAACTACAAAAAAAACAAAAGCAATTATCAAAAATACTCGGAATATTAGCGGTTACAACTCACAAGCCATCACAAGTGAATAGAGCAGGAAAGATACAGAGCAGCAACGGATGTCTTTTATCACGTCAAGGGAAAAGCAATCTTCCCTCCATTTTGCTTCTTTTCTTGATTTATTCAGAAAAATAGTGGACTAAATTCCCTCCCAAAATTATGTGATTGACAATTTTATATATTTATTATTAAATAAAGTTCACAGTGAACATGGATGAAGAATCTAATGATAATACTAATAATATACTAATTAATTAAACAAGTATGGGGTCATTAAAATTCAAAATAAAATTGCTTGCAGTCTTCTAAGTCAAGAAATTTGGAAAATCATATTTATGATATATATATAGTAATAGATGAGAATTATATATGATACATACAGTACGGTTTAAAGTTTAAAGTATACATATTGCAATACTACAATCATTTATATATTGTTGAACAAAATTCAACAAATTTTCATATTTTATTTATTATGTTAATGCTCTAATTTAAAATAATATATATGTAATAAATATTATTAATCAATACATAAATAACATAATATATACAATTTATACACATAAAAAAATTTTATTTAATTAATCTCATCTTAATTAACATTACACTTGCGGTATTTGAAATTGGACCGATCCAGTTAGCTAGACTAGTAAATTGATGAATTGAACCTGTTGGTTCGATTAGTGAACCAGCAAACTAGATTGGACCGGATAATTTAGCCAGTGAATCAAACTCCATTCCAACCTAGTTGAGGTAATTAGATCAAGTAACAATTGATTTGGTTGCAACTTGATTGACCTAGATGAGGTTTTTCTGTTTAATTGAAATGTGAATACAGTTGAGTGAAAATTCAAAAACCTGGTTGAGATTCAAAACTATGATGGAGACCCCACAAAAGCTTTCCAGAGAGCCTCACGAGCCTTCGTCTATATAGCACATTCCAAAGAACCCTTCATGCTTTATCAAATTAGGAGTTACTTCAACCAATCATTATTCGTGGTTGGAAAAATAAAACGTGTGTGAAGGTCATACTATATAGCACGCGCCAATACAAATAAAAGGAAAGAACAATATATTAATAATTTTGTCTATAATTTCTTAATTAAAAATATTAATTCTAGACGATTTATTTCTTATAAATTTTAAATTATATATATATATATTCTTATAATTTAATATAATAGACGACAGAAGAATCAATGTATATAAAATTTGAAATTCATAATTACTAATATACGTAGGGTTTTAAATTTACAAAAATTAAATTGTATGGTGTTATTTCGTTTAGCAATTATTGTACATACAATGTTATACTTCAAAAATCGAATAAGAGATAGACAAGTTTTTGTGGGGACCAAATTGTTAATAAATTTAACATATAAGTCACAAGTGTTATTTAATTTATGCAGAAGTCCTTCACATTGAAATTCCTATAAATATGGACACACAAGCATAACTTATTTTCCCAACTCAACCTGAAGTTGAAGTTTTGAGAGGCATTTAGTGAACTCAATATAAATATGATTAGTTGGTACGTAAACATATAATTAATTAAGTTGTGCCTGTCCTTTAATTTCCATTATCATCGATCAGGAAGTATCAGAAAAGATAATTAATCATGTCTGTGGCAGCTACATCACTTGTTACTTCAATTAATATTTCCTCATCCGACTTGCCTCGTTCTGCAGATTATCATCACAGGATTTGGGGAGATCGTTTTATTCAATATGCTTCTGAACCTATGGTATATATTGATTCCAATTTAATGCTTTTTTATTTTTACCCAAGTACTTAATTTCACCTATGTATTTTGAAAGAAGTACCTATTAATTTATGTTAATTAAATACATATTTAAAACCTGTTAAATTACATAAAATATTATTACAAAGGTATTTTAGTCAAATCATAATTTATTTTTAATTATAAGAAATGTTACTTTATGGCATCTTTTTGCTTTAGAAGAAGAGAATGTAATTTTTTAAAATAAAAAGCAGAACAATGTTAATTTTTTTATTTCTTAAAAAATGAGAATGTTATATATATATAATTTTTTTATGGGTAGAAAGAATGTTATTTAATTACCCTTTTCTTTTTTTAACGAGGGTTTACAGCTGTCAAACCATCTGAGTGTTTATAAATTGAAGTACTGAAAGAAGTGAGGAAGACGCTCATTTCTGGAAATAAGAGTCCTATCACAAAAATTGAGTTGATCGATTTAATCGAACGTTTAGGTGTCAATTACCATTTTGAAAGCGAGAGTAATGATTTGTTGCTACAGATTCACGTTAGTCACGTTGAGAATGGTATATTGAAGTTGGAATTGGAAGACCTTCGTTCTATTTTTCTTCTTTTTAGGTTACTAAGGCAACAAGGATATTATATTTCACCTGGTATATGTCCTACTCTATCTCTCTACTCAGTATCTTTTATATGAACCATTCACATAATATCTAATCATGCACTAACAGACCAAAGAAAAAGGATAGAAAGGACACAATACACAATACAATAGACAATTTTATTATTTTTCCTCCTGTAATGACATTGGCATCATCATATATATCTAACTTGTGCTAATGGTGTACAAATTATCAGATGTATTCGAAAAGTTTAAGGATGAGAAAGGTAACATTAATGAAACAGTTACAAAAGATGTCGAGGGAATGCTGAGTCTGTAAGAAGCTGCACATTTCAGGGTGCATGGAGAGCACATGGTAGTTGAAATTTTTTATATATTTAATTATTTATGATATTTGTTTTAATTTTAGAAATAAATTTTTTTATATGTTGATGAAATTTTTTAATTTATATTTATCAACTTATTATATAAAAAGAAGTTTAAATTTAAATTGAAGAAGTTAACATCAACTAAAATAGATTTTTTTTCAATTTATTCAATTTGTGTCAGTTAATGTTATACAACATGAGTTGTAATTATTCATCATGTGTCACTTTCTTAGTTAGTGACACATGTTAGAACTAAACTATTGCTATAAAACATGTTGCGCTCCCCACTTTGAACAATATGTTAGATGTAAGAAAAAAAAAATTAAATTTACTTAACACCAAATTTTATTTAATGAAATATGATTGAATTTTTCAATGTTTTAAATATTTATGTTATTTGTTTTAATTTTGTAAAAAAAATATAATGTTAATGATATATTTTTATTTATATTTACCAATTTTTTATATAAAAATAATGTTAAAATCAAATAGAAGAAGTTTAGATCAATTTTAAGTAGGTTTTTTTTTATAAAAAATTATCCAGCTTCTATCACTTTTTTGTATAAAGATATATGTCATATTTTTTTATTGTGTGATACCCTTATATTTAACGATACATATTAAAATTAAATATTTTTAAATAAAATATTAAAAATATATATCAACATGTTGCATTCTGCTTTTCCCAGCAACACCAGAGGCTGTTCTAATTGTCGTTCTCTTGATTCTGGGGACTCAATTCCCTCGCGTGAATTTTATGCACGCTTGTGGTCCCAAATTCACCTTTTGATTCTGGGGACTCAATTCCCTCGCGTGAATTTTATGGACGCTTGTGGTCCCAAATTCACCTTCATGACCATTGGTTTAATCACCTGAAGATGACGTTATTTCGACGCTTATATATGCACCAAATAATAGTGAAGTGACCACATCCCTTAATAAATAGTGACCACATCCTCGAACGTCACCCTTGGATTATTGCTATGAAAGTTACGTACTTTTCGTTTTTATTTAGGCTTTAAAATATCACAATTTTTAATTTGAGACTAATGAAATTTGAGGAAGAGTATATCTCAAAAATCATATCCTTTTATATCCTTGTCTTATAATATTTTGAGTAAAATTATTTTTAATAACAAAATATGTAGCAGATCAAAAAAAGAGAAAGCTAAAAAAAAAATTAAGGAATACACATTAATATGGATTAACTCTAAATAAATTAAAAATTAAATTTTTTTTATTTTTTTAACTATAAAAAAATGTATTATTTTTTAAATTTAGAATATATAGACCCGTTCTTAAAGTAAAAAATATATAAGTTAAAGCAAATTGACTCTTAAGTTATTTAGAACGAGTCTGTATCAATGTTAAAGATTTTTTTTTATTTTTTTTTAAATTTCACATATCTTATCAACTTAAAGTCAGAAAAGAAATTCTTGAATACAATGTATGTACTATATTATCCCTACATTATTCAACAAAATTGAGTCATATTAGATATTATTCTTACTAAAAGCTAATGTAAATCCAAACTAATATTTTGAAAAAAATATGTGACTCCATTTTAGCGAACGGTACATACATTATTCCTAAGAATTTTTTCTTAAGAGGATTCATTCTGTAAATTCGATAGTTTCTTATATATGCATGCCTTGAACTAAAATTTAAATTCAGTAGCTAGTTTCTTCAGATGTTATTGATATATGTTTGGCAATATTATATACAAAATTTAGACTCAAAAGAGGAATTATAATAGTTGAAATAAATTTAACAACAAAATGGAGCAAAACCACATAAACCCCAAAAACAAAAGTAATTATGAAAAATCGTGCAAGTGAATATTAGAAATTTAGATTCTTTAAAGCAAAAAAAAAAAAAGTTAAAAAATAATAAATTAAAAAGGAAAAAAACAATAAACATTAATCCATACAAAATAACTTATTAATTTATTTCTCTATCTATTTTTTGATTTGTTTTCTTTCTCTTTCTCTGTCACACTTCACCATTTTTTCCACTCCCAATATTAGTGGCTTACAAGTTATCACAAATGAATGGAGCAGGAAAGTTATAGAGCGCTGCTGTAAGTTTCCAAAAGGATGTCTTTTATCACGTCAAAAGGTTTCAAATTAAAATTAAATTCAAATATAAAATAATATGATAAGCTATTTGTTATATTTTATAATTTAAAAAGATAATTGTAATTAAATTATATAAGGGAAGTATATATTTTTTACACTTATAATTTATAATTGAGTCATAATTAAATGTGATATTTATTATACTTGGATAGTTTAAAAAAATATTTTGCAACAAAATCATAATTGTAATAGAAGTATTTATCATATTTAATAATTTAAGAGTATTTTTAAGTAATTGATAATTCAAGGAAATATACACATTTTTTTTAAAGAACTACTTGAGTATTTTTTTAAAGAACTACTTGAGTATTGTAATATTTTATTTTTGACATCTCTTAGTCATGTACCCAAAAAAATCATTGAAATTTTAATTAATTTAGTTTTTTTTTAACTTTGATTGTTTAAAATGATATTAATAACTTGCCGTGAAATTGGAAAAAAATTTTAACTATACATGTCATGTACTAATTCATTTATATACTGACAAATAAAATTTAATAAATTTCATATTTTATTTATTATGTGGATGCTCTAATTTAAAATAAAAATATATAATAAAATTTATTAGTCAATATAAAAATAATTTGGTAAATATATATAAATATAATTATACCCAAAAAAGCTTTCATTTAATTATTAATCTTACCCTATATATCATTTGAAACCAAATTATTTAGTTCGACCAATAAATTTAACGGAACTAGACCAATCGTTACTGAATTGAACTTTGATCCCATTCAAATAATTGACCGAATTGCAATTAATTCAATTGCAACCCAATTGACCAAACCAATATATTTTTTTTCTAATTTAAAAGTTGAAAATAGTTGAGTGAGTAATATTCAAACAGGGGGCATCATTGGAGAGCCACTAGGGTGCCATCGGTGAATTATGGCATGTTACTTACATGCTATGCATATAATATTTATCATTTAATTGATAATAATTTGTTATTTAATTCTAATTTATGCATTTTATTTATTATATCTAATAATTTCATAATAATCATATAATTTTTTATTATTTAATTGTACATAATTTAACTAATTATATATATATTTTTTTTGAAATATAATAATATATATTATTTGGTTAATTTTTTAAAATTAGACAATTAAAAATGGATATATTTTTAAATTAAAATTTTGGACATTTATAATTGTACAAATTAATATTATAATTATGAAAAATGATATTATAATATAAAGCAACATAAAATATTTATTTTTTACTTATTTATTATTTATTATTTAATAATACATAAAAATTTATAATAAAAATTTTATATTTATTTATTTTATTAATGTAATTAATTAATTTTTTAATAATCCAACCATGAGACCCATGACTTGTTGAGATTCAAAACTATGATTGAGACCTGAGAAAATATCCACGGAATCGAAGAACCTTAGTCTACATATCACATTCCCAAGCATCTTTCACCCTTTATCAAATTAGGAGTTACTACAACCGATCATAATTCGTAGTTGGAAAAATTAAACGTGTGAAGGTCATACTATATAGCACGCGCCAATATAAAGAAAATATCTTAATAATTTTGTCTATAATTTCTTCACTAGAAAAAAGAATAAAAGTATATTTTATGTGTTTAAATTTTTCATCAATTTTTAATTTTATTTTTAAAATTATTTTGTGATCAATTTTATTTATAAAATTTTAAATTACAATCGATTTCGTCCCATCATCTAACTCTATTCAAATTATTAATAATAAATAGTGATGTGACATTTAATGATAAATACTAAGAGTATAAATAAGATTTTAACAGCATTCAAATAATAAATATTAACATATATTTTTAAATTATAGCATTTTTACTCTCAATCAATAACTATCTGACATGAAGATTAAATTTTTTAATAGAGATTTTGATAGCTACTTTGTATATAATTTCAACGTTTTTATTAGTAGTTTTATATTTTTTTTTTAAACACTATATTATATCACAATTTTTTGCTAATAATTTAAAGTAGTAGGACGAAATCAATTATAATTTAAAATTTTAAGGACAAAATTGATTAAAAAAATTTATGAACAAAATTAAAAATTAATATAAAGTCTAGAGGCATAAAAGTACTTTTGCCTTAAAATATTAATTCTCAACGATTTAGTTCTTATAAATTTTAAATTATATACATAAATATTTATTCTTATAATTTAATACAATAGACAATAGAAGAATTAATATATATATATATAATTTAAAATTGATAATGACTAATATACGTAGGGTTTAAAATTTTAAAAAAATTAAATTGCCTGGTGTTAATTCTTTTGGCAATTATTGTATATACAATCTTATACTTGTTGGAAATTAAACTTGATTTGAGTACATAAATCAAAATTTTTTACAAACTAAGGTCCATAATCTAGATAATTTCATAATAATCAAGTGAATTTAAATAATACCATAGAAATATTTAAAAAAATGTTTACAAAATTCTTAAGAAAAATTAAAGCATGTTGTAGAAAAATTTTATATTATGGAATTATCTAAGCAAGTTGTAGAAAAATCTTAAATATTTGGTTAGAAGTTTCTAGCTAAAAAAATCCAAGCAAGTTGTATTATGGAATTATGGAATTACATCTTGGAGAGCCACTAGATTGCCATCGCTGAATTATGGCATGTTACTCACATGCTATGCATAAAATATTTATTATTTAATTGATAATAATTTGTTATTTAATTATAATTTATGCATATTATTTATTATATCTAATAATTTCATAATAATCATATATTCTCAAATAACATAATATAAATATTTAAATTTTATATTATGGAATTATCTAAGCAAGTTGTAACAAAATCCTAAATACTTGGTTAGAAGTTTCTAGGTAGAAAATTCCAAGCAAGTTATATTATGGAATTATGGAATTACATCTTGGATAGTTGGTTAAAAGATTTTAGGTAGAAAAATCTACGTAAATGATAAAAAAATCCTTATATTAATAATTTTGTCTATAAGTTTTTAATTAAAAATATTAATGCTGGACGACTTAGTTCTTATAAATTTTAAATTATATACATATATATTTATTCCTATAATTTAACATAATAAACATAGAAGAATTAATTTATATAAAATTTAAAATTCATAATTAATCATATAATTTTTTATTATTTAATTATACGTAATTTAACTAATTATATATTATTATGTTGAAATATATTAATATATATATTATTTAATTAATATTTTAAAATTACATAATTGAAAATGGATATATTTTTGAATTAAAATTTTGGACATTTATAATTGTAGAAATTAATATTATAATTATGAAAAATGATATTATAATATAAAGCAACATAAACTATTTATTTTTTACTTATTTATTATTTTTATTTAATAGTACATAAAAATTTATAATAAATTTTATATTTATTTATTTTATTAATTAATTTTTTAATAATCCAACCATGAGACCAATGACTTGTTGAGATTCAAAACTATGATTGAGACCTGTGAAAATATCCACGGAATCTTCGTCTATATATCACATTCCCAAGCATCCTTCACCCTTTATCAAATTAGGAGTTACTAAAACCAATCATAATTCGTGGTTGGAAAAATAAAACGTATGAAGGTCATACTATGTAGCACGCGCCAATATAAAGAAAAATATCTTAATAATTTTGTCTATAAGTTTTTAATTAAAAATAGATAAAAGTATATTTTACATCTTTAAATTTTACATTAATTTTTAATTTCGTCTTTAAAATTATTTTGTGATCAATTCTATTTATTAAATTTTAAATTACAATCGATTTCATTCAACGATTTAACGCTATATAAATTATTAACGATAAAAAATGATGTGACATTTGACAATAAATTTTAAGAATATAAATAAAATTTTGATAATATTTAAATATTAAACAATAATATATATTTTTAAATTATAATATTTTTATTCTCAATCAATCACTATTTGACATAAAAATTAAATTATTTAACAGAGACTTCAATAATTATTTTTTATATGATTTAAAAGTTTTCATTAGTGATTTTATATTTTTTTTTAAATATAATATTATATTACAATTTTTTACTAATAATTTAAATAACGTTAAGTTGTGAGACGAAATCGATTGTAATTTAAAATTTTAAAGATAAAATTGACTGTAAAAAAAAATTTAAGAATGAAATTAAAAATTGATGTAAAATTTATAAACATAAATAATACTTTTGCCTTAAAATATTAATTCTGAATGATTTAGTTCTTATAAAGTTTAAATTATATATGTATATATTTATTTCTATAATTTAATATAATAGATGAAAGAAGAATTAATGTATATAAAATTTAAAATTGATAATGACTAATATAAGCAGGGTTTTAAATTTACAAAAATTAAATTGCATGGTGTTAATTCTTTTGGCAATAATTGTGTGTACAATGTTATACTTGTTGAAAATTAAACTTGATTTGGACTCATAAATCAAAAGTTTTTATAAACTAAGGCCCATAATTTAAATAATTTTATAATAATTAAGTGGATTTAAAAAATTTCATAGAAATATTTAAAAAATTTATACAAAATTCTTAAACAAAATTAAAGCAAGTTGAAAAAAAAATCTTGTATTATGAAATTATCTAAGCAAGTTGTAAAAAAATCTTGGATATTTGGTTAAGAGTTTGTAGGTAAAAAAATCCAAGCAAGTTGTAT
This sequence comes from Senna siamea, assembly GCA_031216115.1. Classification (NCBI taxonomy): domain Eukaryota; kingdom Viridiplantae; phylum Streptophyta; class Magnoliopsida; order Fabales; family Fabaceae; genus Senna; species Senna siamea. The sequence goes on from CM062356.1 coordinate 22,815,400, forward strand.
TATGGAATTATGGAATTACATCTTAGATACTTGGTTAAAAGTTTTTAGGTAAAACAATTTAAGTAAATTATAAAAAAATCTTGTATTAATAATTTTGTCTTATAAGTTCTTAATTAAAAATATTAATTCTGGACGACTTAGTTCTTATAAATTTTAAATTATATACATATATATTTATTCCTATAATTTAATAATAGAAGAATTAATATATATAAAATTTATAATTTATAATTACGAATATACGTAGGGTTTTAAATTTACAAAAATTAAATTGTATGGTGTTATTTCGTTTAGCAATTATTGCATATACAATGTTATACTTCCAAAAATCGAATAAGAGATAGACAAACTTTTGTGGGGACCAAATTGTAATTAATAAATTTAACATATAAGTCACAAGCGTTATTTAATTTACTCTCATTTCGTCCACAAATAATTAAAACCTATTAACATTTATGCAGAAGTCCTTCACATTGAAATTCCTATAAATATGGACACACAAACATAACTTATTTTCCCAACTCAACCTGAAGTTGAAGCTTTGAGAGGCATTTAGTGAACTCAATATACATCTTATTAGTTGGTACGGTGTGCCTGTCCTTAAATTTCCATTATCATCGATCAGAAAAGATAATTAATCATGTCTATGGCAGCGACATCACTTGTTACTTCCACCAATATTTCCTCATCCGACTTGCCTCGTCGTTCTGCAAATTATCATCCCAGTATTTGGGGGGATCGTTTTATTCAATATGCTTCTGAATCTATGGTAATCATTCCCATTTAATGCTTTTTGATTTTTACACATGTACTTAATTTTACTTATGTATTTTGAAAGAAGTAACTATTAATTTATGTTGATAAAATACATATTTAAAACCTGTTATATTACGTAAGATAATGATTACAAAGGTATTTTAGTCAAATCATAATTTATTTTTAATTATAAGAAATGTTACTTTATGGCATCTTTTTGCTTTAAAAAGAAAATTGTAAATTTTTAAAATAAAGAGCAGAATAATGTTAATTTTTTATTTCTTAAAAAATGAGAATGTTTTATATATTTTTTTATGGGTAGAAAGAATGTTATTTAGTTATCTTTTTCTGTTTTTAACGAGGGTTTAAAGCAATCAAACCATCTGAGTGTTTATAAACTATTATTATCCAATGCAGGAAGTGGATGACAAGTTAACGGAGAAGATTGAAGTACTGAAAGAAGAAGTGAGGAAGACGCTCATTTCTGGGAATAAGAATCCTATCACAAAAATTGAGTTGATCGATTTAATCCAACGTTTAGGTGTCAATTACCATTTTGAAAGCGAGATTAATGATGTGTTGTTACAGATTCACAATAGTTACGTTGAGAATGGTATAATAAAGTTAGAATCAGAAGACCTTTGTTCTATTGCTCTTCTTTTTAGGTTACTAAGGCAACAAAGATATTACATTTCACCTGATATGTCCTACTTTATCTCTCTACTAAGTATTTTTATTTGAACCATTCACATAATATATAATCATGCACTATAACAGGCCAAAGAAAAAGGATAGAAAGGACACAACACACAATACAATATTAGACAATTTTATTATTGGTTCTCCTGTAATGACATTGGCATCATGTATATCTAACTTGTGCTAATGGTGTACAAATTATCAGATGTATTCGAAAAGTTTAAGGATGAGAAAGGTAACATTAGTGAAACAGTTACAAAAGATGTTGAGGGAATGCTGAGTCTGTATGAAGCTGCACATCTCAGGGTTCATGGAGAGCACATATTGGATGAAGCACTTGAATTCACTTCTTCTCACCTTGCGTTGATGACCACTCAACTGAGTCCATCTCTTTTAGCAAAAGTTAAGCATACCTTAAGACACCCACTGCGCAAAAGCATTCCAAGGCTAGAGGCATGGCATTATATTTCTACTTATCAACAACACCCTTCCCATGACCAAACTTTGCTATCCTTGGCAAAACTGGATTTCAATATGCTTCAAAAATTACATCAGAAGGAAGTTGCAAGTATTTCTAAGTAAGTTTTTAAAACTGATATAGCCTTAATGGGTCTATAATGATGAGGACCTTAATTACTCTATATTTCTATAATCTATACATGCAATGCACACGAGTGTTGATTACCAATTGAATTTGGTTTAATTTAATTAATTAGGTGGTGGAAAGACTTGGATTTCGCAACAAAGTTGCCATTTGCTCGCAATAGGATGGTAGAATGTTACTTTTGGATATTGGGAGTATATTTTGAACCCTGCTACTCTCTGGGTAGAAGGATAATGACCAAAGTCATATGTATCACATCAACCCTTGATGATATATATGATGTTTATGGTACCTTTGAAGAGCTGCAACTTTTGACCACAGCAATTGAGAGGTTTAAGCAAATTTCTTGATTTTTTTTTAAGAATTAAATTCAATTAGAGAGAATTTTGTTAACCTTCAGATATTGAATTTTTTAGAAATTAAATGGCATTTGATTAGGTGGGATATTAGCTGTATAGATTTTTTGCCAGAATACATGAGATATTGTTACCAAGCACTGTTGGATGTTTATGAAGAAATGGAGAAAGAGATGATGAAGGAAGGAAGAACATTTTGTGTAAACTATGCCAAAGATGAAGTAAGGGACTCTTATTTTATACCTGACATAGCTCGCTTGTTTTTTGCAAATAGGACTGTTTATGAATTGTGATGCGCATTTGATTTATATGGCAGATGAAAAGACTGATCCGAGCCTACTTTGAAGAGGCCAAATGGCTTAGTAGTAATTACACACCAACATTCGAGGAGTACATGGGTATTGCACTAATATCTTGTGCATACCGTATGCTGGCAGCCACATCCTTCATTGGCATGGGATGTATTGCTAATGAAGAAGCCTTCCAATGGTTGGCCAATGATCCCAAAATTATTAGAGCTTCTACAGTCGTTTGCAGGCTCATGGATGATGTTGTTTCTAACGAGGTACTTGAGAATAAAATTGTCAATATTTTCCCATTTTAATAATTAAAAGTATTTGATATATTCCCTAATTAATTTCCATAATATATATTTAATTTGTTAGCTTGAGCAAAAGAGAGAGCATGTTGTTTCAGCTATAGAGTGCTACATGAAGCAACATGGTGTGACGAAAGAAGAGGCCATTGATGAGTTGAAAAGGGAAGTGATAAGTGCATGGAAGAATATAAATGAGGAATGCCTTGGCCCTACGCAGGTGGCAAAACCTCTGTTGATCAGAGTTATGAATCTATGTCGTGTAATTGATGTGCTTTACACAGAGGCAGATGGCTATACTAATTCTCAAGGATCAACAAAGGATTATATTGCAGCTTTACTTTTAAACCCCTTCCATCTTTGATTTTCATCAATTAATGTAATCAAATTGAAACGAACAACTTCCCATGAGAAGAGCACTCAATTATAAATTGTTAAATATGATCATCATTATTACTTGTTACTGTGTAAGACTAAAACATTAGTCTATGTTGGTAGGAATACAGTTTTGGTTAAATTGGGGACTTGCAATTTCTGACACCAAGTAGAGGGTTAACCTTTATGTTTCATCCAAATTAACGTATTCCTATTATCTGCTCCTTGGACCAAGATGGTCCTTCTTATTATTATTATTTGGTCTGAAAAAGGTCCTTCTTAATTTGTTTAGCGTGGTTGCAGTATGCTGCGTTTTAAGCGATCAGAACCACTGATATTTGTGTTCCTCAACAAATCCAAAAACGCTGTTGTGTTGTGTTTAAATCGATACTATTTACAGCAGCGTTTTAACCGAACATGGATTTTGGATATATAGCTGATGACTTGCAACGCACCAAAAATGCAACCACTTTCAAATTTTTTTTGTCCAAACATATATTTAATTTGATGTGGTATGTATTTTATTTTTTTAAGTAAAAATTTAAATTTAATTTTTATATATAAAAAAATTTTATTAAGAAAAATGTATTTTTATTGTGAAATATTTATTATGGTATTTTAAAATTTTATTTCATTTTTATCTAAACAAAACCTTTTATAATAAAATAATTAAATTTTCTTAAAATACTTTTTTCCTTAAATTACCTTTTTTAAAAATAAATGTTTAATCATATACATCGCAATCCTTAAAAGTGACGCCGGTTAGTGATGGATGGCCTAAATTAAATTGTCCGCGTCATGATTCCTCTAATCTTTGTCTACTGGTAGGTGAGACGATAGACTTGACCCGACCTCCTCTTTTTTCTTTTATCTTAAAGTGAAAATTTATTAAAAATATTTAAAAAATATATGGTGTTATTTTGTTTATATATTCATCAATAATATTACATTAATATTATAATTTAAGTAATATATTTACATAATATATAAATAAAAAGTTTAATTAAATAATATTATGTGATGATATTAGAGATATAAGAGATAATATTATATTATCATATCACACTTATATATATATTATGTATTAATTTAATTTATATTATATTATATTTATTTTTTTCTCATTCGATGCTTTAAAAAAGAAGTTTGTCTTGAAGCATTTGAGAGAGTAACATGCCAATATTTATAAAACTAGCTTTAATATTTTATTTCTTGACATTTAAATAATTATTTAAAATAATGTTTTATATTTTTAGTTACATTAAATTATTTAATTATATAAACTTTAATCAGTATTTTATTTTAACAGTATAAACTAATATTTATTTTTTTAATATAAAATTAATTATAAATTTTTTAAAATAATTATAATATAAATATAATAAAAAATTTATTTAAATTTATAAAAATAAATTTAAAAATTATAAAAATAAATCATATTAATTAATATAAATAATAAAATATTTTTATATTATGCATGTTAACTAAAATGTTATCAATTGATACATTAAATTTAAATATTATAATATATAAAATTACGGCTTGGCATCCACGTCATAGCTTCATTAGTACGGCATGGTAATAATTCAACCAAATGCTCCTCTCTTTTACCTTTGGTTAATAATTCTGCAAAAAAATAAATGAGTGAGATATATATACATCATGTATTTAATTTATAATCTTAAATATATAAATAAAATTGATGAATGACGTGACTTAACGAAGGTCCACATGAAAGAAAGATTAATCCAATTATTGTTTTAAAGTTCTGAATGCGCGCTGCTGTCTTTGTCGCATCAGATTCTGCAAGGATTCGGACTGTCAGGCACCTTTCTCGTGCTATTGTGACGAAAGAGACGAGTTTATCTTGTTAAACGTGTTTATCCAAAGTTTTTATTTTTTTTATTGTTGATCGTAAAAGTTAAATTTTACTTTTGGAAAAAATACTGTTCCAATGTGTTATTCTTCTTTTGGAATTGTATTTAATATATATATATATATATACATACACACATCAGCCGTTTTCCCTCCCGTTATTTAATTCTCTCTTTCTCATGTATATAAATCACTAGTGCCCACTCTCTTTATTATATTATTTGACTTTGGCTCAATCATTATTAGAATAAATTAATATAGTCTACAAAACTTTATTCCTCTTTCAATTAAATCAATTACAACTAAAAAAATCAATTCAATCTTTTATTTTTTTTATTCATTCAAAATATCATTTCTTTAAATAAATAGATTTTCCTCAATTAATAAATAAAAATCTGAATAACCATTAATTATCTAAATTTATTTAGATGATATTTTTTAAATAATATCAATAATTTTGATACAATCAAGTGATTCTTTAAATGACTTAAATTTAACTAAAATTGACTTAAATAACACTATTTTGAGTTAAAAAAAAAGTATCTAGACAAGTTTCATTCATGAGTTAAGGTAATATAAGTTTCTTTTTATTAATTGAAAAATATTTGTGTAACAGAAAAATCATTATATTACAATGAAAAGATTTATTAATTGAAAATTTTATTATTGTTAAAAAATTATATCTTTAATATTATTTAATTAATGAACGAGTTTCGATCACTCTATATATCATGTTATTTGCGCGTGTGGATCTGCTGCTGTCCGCTCCCGGTGCTGTCCGCTGCTGTCCACTAAATCCCAGACGTCCGCATCATCCCGGTACATATTATCTGTGAAGAAAACAACCAGTCGTGTGTGCAGAGTAGAATGGCCAACTCAGTTTGAGTTAGTGTTCAAAAATTTAACTTTCTATTTTACAACGTTTGATATGCATGCATTTAACCAGAGAAAGGATGTTTGTTTCACAGATTGAAACAAGATCTCGAGCATAGACTCCTACTTCATCTACCATTGGAGTTAAGACACGTTTGAAGGATGTTAGTAATGCTTTAACGACGTCAAAAGAGCTTCTTAAAATAATCAACCGCATATGGGGTCATGAAGATCGTCCTTCTTCGAGTATGTCCCTAATCTCAACTTTACATACTGAGCTGGAGAGGGCTCAGCTGTAGGTCAATCAGCTTATCCAAGAACAGCACTCAGATCATAATGGGTTTGTTCTAAGTTTATCCAAGAACAGCGCTGTAAGTCATGAAGATCGTCTTTTTTTTTTTTCTTCACAGATAAAACGCACCGTTTAATGAGTTATAAACCAAAAAAAAAACGTGGCTTGCTATGAATGGTTGGATGATGCGGACGTCTGGGATTTAGTGGACAGCACCGGGAGCGGACAGCAGCAGATCCGCACGCGTTATTTGCACATCTCACCCAATATATAATTCAATCCAAATCAAGTCATTCTTAATTACGAGGCGGGTCCTTCTCAGTTCTCGGCCTGGGTCGTATGAGATGGCCACTCCCTTCTCCTCAGATTCCGATGACTTACGGTCACCACTTGTGCCGTCACCGGAGAAGCTAGGCATCGACGACATGCTTCATAAATACTGTGGCGAGTTCGGTCGGTGGTAACTGAAGCACTTCATCCTGGTGAGCCTGGCCTGGACTCTCGTGGCTTTCCACACCATGGTCATGATCTTCGCTGACCGTGAACCCCAATGGAGATGCCTCCCCGGCCCAGCCGGCTCGGGCTGCGACGCCGCTGACACTAGTGTCTGCGGTTTCCGGCCGGGTTCTTGGGAGTGGGTTGGAGGGTTCGAAAGCTCAACCGTTGCGGAATGGGGTTTGGTTTGTGGAGATAAGTTTAGAGTTGGGTTGGTGCAGGCCTTTTTTCTTACCGGCTGTATGATCGGTAATTAATTAGTTACTTCATCCTCTTTCTCTGTCTTCAATTAGTCAGTTATTGAATTTCTATTACAAATCTTCTGCGTAATGCATTTAGTATTATGTTCTTAATTATGCGATCCATTGATCAAATTTAAGAAACCTATGTGGATGCTACTGGGTAGGGACTAGGGAGTAAGTGGTAAGAATCTTGATTACCAAAATAAAAATCAACCAATTAAATTGCATAAATGATCAAATAATAATTGCGCCAAAGTACAATATGCATGGTTAATGGAATGGGATCCTTCAAAATCTAAAGAATTTTATAGGATATGGATGAAGTTAGGGAGAGAAATATATATAAAAAAATTTAGACGAAATTTATTAAAATGAATTGATATATGGGTCTTACTCTTTATATTTATTTTTAAAAATTTTACTAGTTAAAATTCTTTAAAGGCTTAGAGATCCCAATCCTTATAATGATTAATAGTTTTTATGGTATGGAAAGTGAAAATGCATACTATAGCATATGATTTTGAGCCGTTTATATGAAAGAATATATAGATTTATTAGAGAAAAAATTATAAAAAAAGTACGAAATTATTTAACATTTCATTTATATTTCAAATTAATTTTAAAAAAATTAATATTCACTTTAGTACATATCAAACTCACCAGTATGAAGTGAATAAAATTGTATCTTTTTTTCTTTTTATTATTTCAAAGAAATGAAGTATAAATTTTACGTCTCACTCAATTATGTACACAGTATAACACTTGTAGTGGTCTGATCTTAACGTGAATGACATTGTGATTTCAGGCGGCGGAATATTCGGTCACCTCTCAGACTCGTTCCTAGGAAGGAAAAGCTCTCTCACAATGGTTTGCCTCCTAGTGGCCATATTGGGCATCCTCACTGCACTCTCCCCCAACTACAACACCTACGTCCTCCTCCGCCTCCTCACCGGCATCAGCACCGGCGGCAGCCTCAGCGGCTTTGTCCTGGCCACCGAGCCCGTGGGACCCACAAAGCGCGGCCCCGCCGCAATGTCCACCTTCTACTTCTTCTCCATCGGCATCGCACTTCTCTCCGGCATCGCCTACGTCTTCCGCACGTGGCGTGCGCTCTACGTGGCCTCCTCCATTCCCTCCTTACTCTTCCTCATCCTGGTCCTTCCTTTCATCTCGGAATCCCCGAGATGGTACCTGGTACGCGGCCGAATGAAGGAGGCAATGAACCTCATGTCCACCATTGCTGCCTCCAACGGCAAGCACCTCCCACCAGACGTCATGCTTGCTCTCGATGATGAAACAAGGAATAATGATGAGGTAATGACTGGGTCTCTAATTGACGCAATAACATCACCACTCACTCGCATGCATATATTCCTAGCCGTGGCTATCAATTTGTTGTGTGCTGTCGTTTACTACGGACTTAGCTTAAACGTGGTCAATTTGGGAACCAACCTCTTCGTGAATGTGGCACTAAACGCAGTGGCTGAAATGCCGGCGCTTACAATAACGACGTTTTTATTGGACAGGCTTGGAAGGAGGTGGTTGACATTAGGGACGCTATGGTTGGGTGGGTGGTTTTGCGTGGTGGGAAGTGTAGTAAGGAATGTTGGGGTGGGGAAAGTGGTGAGAATGGTGTGTGGTATAATGGGAATATTTGGGACGGCCGGGACATATAATTTGTTGTATATTTATACGGCGGAGCTGTTTCCGACGGTGGTTAGGAATGCCGCGCTTGGGTGTGCGACGCAGGCATCGCAAGTGGGGGCGATATTGGCGCCGTTTGTGGTGGTTATGGGTGGTGGGTTGCCGTTTGCGGTGTTCGCGATGTGTGGAATAGCTGGTGGGATATTTGCGTTCTACTTGCCGGAGACGCTAAACAGGCCCTTGTATGATACGTTTGCGGGGATGGCGAATGGGGAATATGGTTCCACATTAATCGTGTAAAGAATAAAGATGCTTCCATTCTATATATTTACAAAATAGAAAACTTTAGTTTAAAATAGTAATAAAATAAATAATATATTTACAAAATAGTATCTTTAAAAACGTTTCACCAGTTAAAAGATTGATTATTTGATTTTAAAATATTATATTTATTTAATCAACGTAGAAAATAGATTATGTTTATATTTTAAACACAAAATAAATAACATAGAAATAAAATTTTGTAGAAACATATTTTTAAAATCTTAATATATTATGATTTTAATAAATTTATTATTATAATAATTTTAGGTGTAAATTATCTTTTAATTTTCAAATAAGATTACATAATTTATTCTAATCTAAATGCCTCATTTATGTTGGGAAAGTTGTGGGATCGGATCTGCCTTCTGAATAAATGATGGATTACTCATTTATTAGGCTGCCTTACTCACAAGTCACAACGATTAATCATTCTTTAATTTGCCTGTCGTATGAAAAGATACCTTTTTTTTTTTGTTAAAGAAATAGTTTGGGTTTGGCCATAGAAAATTGATTTAATTAAAAAGCCCAACAAGTACGAGAAAGATACGGACTCGGCCCAGTAACATGAAGCTACCAAAAAGCACAAACATTATTTTATATCCCTTAGAGTTATAACTTTTTCTTTTTCTTCGCATTATACTCAAAGGCTTAGAGTTCTATTTCCACCTTTGGTGAGGAATAGGATAGTTGAATGCCTGTCGCTTCAAGTCTCTTGTGTGGATATAGTTAACAAGTACATTCACAAGTTTTATCTCTTCAACTGCCCACCTTATCTTTTTATATTTCCCTTTTGGTACGCTCTTCAATGGCCTTAACTACATATTTACATTCCGAGTCAAAGCTTCGTATGCTTACTAGAAGGACGACAACCTTGGCCGAAAGAGGTGCTAATTATTGGAAGGGATATAGATTTTCTTTTGAAAAATTATAGTAAAATTAATATTTTGTGTGTTGATTGTAATTCTTTTAGCCCAGGTAAGAATTTACCTGCATCCTTAAAACTGTTTTATTAAAAATAAAAAAAATGAAGATTTTAATCTGTTCTTTGTAATAGTTATACACATGTGTTTTGAATCACTTTTAAAAACACTGTTATGATTGTTTTTATATCTTAGTTATCAACATTTTTAATAAAAAATAACATGTATATAATTTAAGTAATTTATCACTTTTATAATTAATTCCTTTTCAAATTTTATTTTAAAAATTTTTATTTTTATTGAAAATTTTAATAACAAAAGTATAAAGAACAATAGATGGTGTCTAAATATAGCAGGGTTACCTTTCAGACAAGCAAAATCTCATAATGTATCAAAAAATAACTGCTCAATGTAAGGTTACATAGTTAGTGAAAATCTGGAACATCCTTATTTTAATTTAATTATTCTCAAAAGAAATATAACATTTAAAAATTGAGGAGGGCAAAACATTGTGTGCTTTATACTTTTCAATCGTGCTCGCCCATGCCTTCCCTCAGTCCCTCTTAATTCTTAAAGGTTTTAAAAAATTTTGGGTCTCTGATTATTTGTTTTTAGATCACTTTAATATTTTTCGTCTTTTTCATATATTTCCCTGCCCTTTCCAAACTTCTACAATGTCTATAATTTATATCATGTGCTTTGATATTATAATATTTATCCTTTTTCTAATTTAAGCACACAACTAGTCTCTCGATTCTCCTAGATCTTGAAATTTAAGTTTTCAATTGGGATAAGGGGATTTAGCTACATATGGCTTGAAAAAACTGTATCAATAAAATTTTGAATTTAATACACTTTCTCTCTCTAACTCACCAAAAAAGATGAAGTTCTCAAATCAGAGAGAAATTCCAAATTTAGATGATGATTGATTCTTATAACCATCCCCGTTTTTCTCTTGTACTTTCTCATTTTTCCTTGCTCCTCATCACATGTAGCTTTAGATCTGTCTAAAAAAATGAAATTACATCATGGATGAGAGAAAAGAAAAAAGTGATTGTTGTAATGGATTTCTCACTTACAATAAAGTTAGATCTTAGACGTCTCTACACTTAAATTAATTGATAAAAAAATTTTTGTATAAATTTAACTAAAATCAAGTGATTCTCTTCACTTTTATAATTAACTAGTACGTGAACCAAAAATTCATACAACTAAAATAAAATTATTGATTATGAAATAAATTTAATAAAAAATTTATAGATAAATTCAAGTCAACAACGAAGAAGGCTAGTACTAAATTCGAAAGGGAAGGGTGAACTCACGTGAGTTTAGCTTAGGTAAAAAATAATTATTTTATATATATATATTATCATCGTTCGTATCAAAAAATAATATTTAAATAATAGAAATTTAAATATAATATAAATATAAATATTTAATATGAATCTATTTCATATATAAATTTATATGCTTACCATGAATATAGTCATTTTAGATTTGAATTTTTTTCCTTGAGAAATTAAAGTACAAATTGGTTGTTGAAATAATTTTGTTGAGATTTTTTTTGGCCCAAAATTAATAACATTGATAATAGTAATGGTGACAAAAACAATTATAGTTGAAGTTTATTTGTGTGGGAAATTTTGACCAAAAGTTGTACTATGGTATGTAGGGAGTTTGAGGGTTTGGTTTGGGTAGTTTGAAAAAAAAATAAATTGATGTGCTTGTTTTAATTTAATATAATAGTGTATCTATTTATTTAAGTTAATAATATTAAATCAGATTAAACTATATGAGTTGTTCAATTCAAACATTTAAATTTATCAGTTAAAATATGATTATTTTATATATATATATATGTATAAATTAATTAATAGCAAGAAAATGATCAATATTCTATTCATCAACAAACAAGATAAAATTATAATTACTCAGTTAATTTATAAACAAAAAACGACATAACAAGATAATAATTAAATTATTCTTTTAAATTTATTTAAAAAATTATAAAATCAACTTAATTTTTTAAAGTGAAATTTTTTTAAAAAAAGTAAAATATAAATATCAGCTTTGAATCTAATATTTGCAGTAATTGATAATTTATGAATATATGCCAGCCTCACCAGGCATTCAAATTTTACATGAATGAAAATAAAAATTATAATTTAAATAAAAATTAGAATCTGTAAAACCATTTTATTATTCACTAAGATTATTCAGTAAGATTCAAGTTTATAAATGAAAAAGCATTTTTTAATCCAAAAATAGAAACCATTTTCCCTTTTATATAATACCCATATGCATTATCATTGCTAGGCCCACTACCATAAAAAGGAAGATAAAGAAAGTATGCATAATGAATAAACTATACGGACCAATAATAAATCAGTGATTTGAAACATGCATAACATCTTTTAAATGAAGCAACCGATAGGACGATTTCATTCTTTTTCTTTTTCTTTTATTTGTTTAGTGCCAAAAAAAGAGATTTTAAACCTTCTGCATGTATTATTTATGATAGTTCATTAGCAAGAAAAGAATAAAAAAAATTAATAACAATAATAAAAATTTTATATTAATAGAAATTTACACTAATAGAGACTTATTTAAAACAAATTAAGAATTAATTAATTTTTTTAATCTCTTTTACTACAAAAAAATTTACTAATTGTCAACTACAGAAGATATAGATCCAAAAAATTGAATATATATTTTTTAAAATATAAATTTTAGTGAAATATAGACAAAATAAATAAATTAAAAAGAAAAATAAATTAAAAATTCATAATAAATAAATTATGACCCACTTATATATATTATTTTTCTTTTATACTTTGTCGCTGAACCAAAATTTACTCTTTAAAAAATTTATTCTCCAAATAAATAAATAGAGACTCTGCGATCACAAGTTCACAAGTATTAAAGACAAATCAGTGTATTTTTTGGGGGTCAACAAACACAAATCATATCGCTCCTATCATTTTCATTAGATCACAAAATCAAGTTATTTATATTAAAAGAGTGTATTATATTCATATCCTCTCAATGGCACTAAATATTTTTTATTTTAAGAAATTTTCACTCACATTTTAAAATTATTTTTTGATAATAAAAATAATTTTTATACAAAATAAAACTATAATATTATTTTTAATATAATGATAAATACAATTAAATTGATAGTAAAGTTTAATATGTAGTTAATATAATAAAAAAATATTAATGTAACTTTATTATTTTAAAAGAAATATGTATCGTATAAGGTATTAATTTTATTGATAAAAAACAAATTATATATATATAATATTAAATCAAACTTTAAAGTTATTGTATGTAATTTTTAAAATAAAAAGATACTAAAATAATTTTACCAAAAAAAATTAAATCATCTTTACATAGATGAGAGGGTAATTGACTTGAACTATTTCTACAAGTTGTGCAAAAAGTTAATTTTAATGGATAAAAAAGAAATTATACTTGTTAGGGCTTGTTTGTAAAGAGTAATATTTAACCTTTTAAAGAGATTTTACCTTTGGTTCGCTGTGACACTTGTATAAAATATTTTTTATTATCATATACATTTTGTCAAATGTTTGAAGTGACTTTTGTCACCATATATATAAATGAATCTTAAAATTAATATATGATAAAAACTTTCAATTAATCAAAATTCTTGATGTCAAAATCATAAATATTAAACAAACATATAGGTATGAATTAAATATTATTAATCTATATAATTATCTACTTATAATATAATAGAAATTACAAAGTTATCAACTTTAATTTGACCACACATGCAAAGCATCAATCACATGTTACTTAAAAGGTTCTAATTATTGTTGAAGTTTAAATAGGTTCGGTCGAAGTTTGTATATTGAAATGTTTGTCCATAATATTATTGGTCTTAAATATAAGTTTAAATGTGTAGGATGTCTTATGATCAAAATATTTAAAGTAATTTAATCTAATATCCTTATACATTATATAACTTTTAAATTTGTCTTAAGGCACTTCATATTTCTTTTTTTTCATTATATTTTCAACACTCTCCCTCGAATCCAATTGGCATGGCCCAATTGTGACTTATCTTTTATTATCTTAAACTTGTATTTTTTTTTAATTTTACATGTCACAATTTTTTTTTTTCATTTTGCTTGACCTTGTACTCTTTCTTTTGTTTGGGTTTGTTCTCCTTTAAACTTTAGAGATCATAAGTCTTTAATATTTGTCGAGTTCTTTTTTGCTGACAATTTTTTATTTTTGTAAACTTCAGATCTTATGTTGCAAGTTTTCAACATCTTTTAAGTTTAGCTTGTATTTTTTAGCCCAATTTGCCACGGTATAAATTTTCCATTAAACTTCTTTTATTTTGGACCATATATGGATCTTCATGAATCATGAGACCATTGAGCTTTGATATCATGTTAAAGTTTCAATAAGTCCAGTTACATAATAGTGTTGGTCTTAAGTATGAGTTTAAGTCTAAATGATACCTTATGATCAATATATAAAACAATTTGATCTGACTTCTTTGTACATTATATAGCCTTTCAACTTTTCTTAACCAAATCTACGTAAGATTCCATATTTCTTCCTTTCCTCTACATTTCCAACAATTATGACTGATCAGCTGAGTATTATAAATAGCAAGGCACACAAGGTTTTCAAATTAAGCTAAGCGATAACCATTTGCAGCTTTGATTTAGCCTCTAACACAAAAATCTCTTCCACATATCACACTTCTCAAATTATGCGTCCTACCGCAGATTTTAGTCCCAGTATTTGGGGATGTCCTATCCTCACTTGTACATCTCTTCCTCTCATGGTAACGTTTCTCTTCTAATTTCTTCCCTCTTGTGCTTTTATAATTTCCTTCTGTTGCTAAGCTCTCCTTGATCAATGTGTAAATGAGAAGGATATTAAATACTTTGCCCTCCAAAATAGTTAACAACTTTATTGTATTTATTTTGTCAGTTTCTTGGCCATAAAATCTCTTGTTAATTTGATGTATACTTTCAATTCAGAATAACGGTGAACTGGAAATCCAACAACGTTCACAACATCTGAAGGACAAAGTTCGAAGATTGCTACTAGCAAAGGTTGATCATCCTTCAGAAAAATTGAAGTTGATCGACAACCTTCAACGTTTGGGCGTGTCTTATCACTTTGAAAGTGAGATTGAAGAGATATTAGAGGACATGCATAATAAGTGCAAGAACCCTGCTCCTTTTGATGGCAAAGATCTTCACACCATTTCCCTCTGGTTTCGTTTGCTTAGACAACAAGGTTACAGTGCATCAACAGGTATATAAGTTCATTGACTACAATTAATTAGCTTCATTCTTAACCAAGTTTTCAACCAAGTAATTAATTGGATATATCTATCTCTGTGCATGCATTTAGATATCTTTAACCAGTTCAGGGATGAACATGGTGATTTTAAGATGTCACTGATTGAGGATGTGGTCGGAATGCTAAGCTTGTATGAGGCTGCACATTTTGGCACTCAAGGAGAGGATATTCTTGACCAAGCTATACAATTCACTGCCTATCACCTTGAGTCAAGGTTGAGTGGAATGAACCCCAACCTTAGGCAAAAGGTAGTTCATGCCCTAAACTACCCCATACGCAAAGGTATACCAAGATTGCAGGCCAGATATTACATTCCCATGTACTCAGAAGAGACTTCCCCAAATGATCCATTACTAGAGTTGGCCATCCATGACTTCAATGTTTTACAGAGACTGCACAAGCAGGAACTAAACCATGCCACAGCGTAAGCCTAACTTGTTGAATAACATCTATAAAAGAAATATTCTATTAAACGAAAAGCTATTTTCTTTAAAAGGGTCTTAATATTTGACAAAAATGGACACTTATTCTAATATTAGATTAATCATAAGCATAAATCATGCAAGTGGACCATATAGTGTTTCATGATACACTACAAAGTATTATATTAATATCATGAAAAATTTAGGTGACAAACAGGAGAAAGAAGGCTTTATTCTGTATTCAATTATTGATAAAGCAAATAAGGAAGCACTGATTGTATTTGTATTCCAGGTGGTGGGAAAAGTTAAACTTTGTGACAAAGGTGCCATATGCAAGAGATAGAGTGGTTGAGGCTTACTTTTGGCCCATTGGTGTATATTTTAAGCCTCAATATACCATTGGAAGGATGCTAGTGGGGAAGTTAATAGCTGTCACCTCAGCCGTTGATGACACCTATGACGCATATGGCACACTTGAAGAACTGGAACTCTTCACAAAGGCAATTCAGAGGTTAAACAATTTTGAAATGATATTGACTGATAATATTGTTTCATATTGTTACAAAAATGGTTTCTTCAAATAATATTTTTATTATTTATTTAACGAAGTCAATATTACTTTAAATTTATTTTCAGATGGGATGCTAGTCCTTTGGATCCTCTCCCACAAAGCATGAAAGTGGTATTTCAGGCACTTTTAGAACTGTTCAGAGAAATGGAGTTGTTGACCGCAGAGGAAGGAAAATCATGCTTTGTTCAATATGTTAAACAGGCTGTAGGCGGTTTACTTATAATAACATCATGCATTATTCTACAAATTATCCCTAAACTTTGTTTACGAGTTTGACTTAATGTTATTGTTGTTGTTGTTCAACTTGCAGTTTGAAAAATTAGCACAGGCCTATTTGGTGGAAGCCAAGTGGTGCAATGAAGGCTACATACCAACATACGAAGAGTACATGGAAAATGGAATCATAACATCATGTTACCCTTTGCTTGAGACAGCTTCCTTTCTCGGCTTGGGAAATTGTGCAACCAAACAAGTGTTTGATTAGATTTCCAATGATCCCAAAATTGTGAGAGCTTCGGCAATTATATGTAGAGTGACAGATGACCTGAGTTCTCATAAGGTATAACGTAAATATTTCAAATTTTAGACAAAATAATTATATTATGATTTAAATCTGATCACATTCTTCTGGGTACTCGAATTTTCCTGGTTTTGGTTTGGTAGTTTGAGAGGAAGAGACTACATGTGGCTTCTGCAGTTGAATGTTTGATGAATCAACATGGGATTGCCGAAGAAGAGGCGTATAAACTTCTCCAGAAGGACTTAGAAAATGCGTGGAAGGATATAAATGAAGAATGTTTGAAGACACAAGTTGTTCCAAAGGTGGTGCTTGAGTGTGTTGTGAATTTCTCGAGCGTGATAGAGCTTGTGTATGGAAACTTTGCAGATAGATACACAGACGCAGAATTGCTGAAAGATCATGTAGCAGCATTGGTTGTGGATCCCCTGCTTCCTTCTATGGTCAAAGAGTGGTAAATTCTGTGTGGTGGGTCAACAAGCATGAACCATAATGTTGTTTTAGGTTGTTAGCTTTCTTGGTTTAAATGTGTAATAAATAAGCTTCCATATAGCTGTAAGCAGTACTGGAATAATCAGCTTTAAGAACATATGTGATGAGTTGCTTTGTCTAGTAGTTATTTATTTTTGTTTTGGCGATAACATTCATCTTGCTATTGATTATGTGAATTTTTTTTTTAAATATTAATTTTTAATTAAAAATCTGATAATAAGAATATAAAAATTACATTTAAATATTTTTTTAATATAAAATCTTTTAAGTATTTTTCTGAATCAAATTAAAAAAATTATCTTTTTCCTCCATTCTTTCGTCATAATGACGGTGATAGATAGGAACAATTCCAAAATAGTGGTTGAAGTATGGTCCACATTTTGACACCAGTTGTGTGGCCTTCACTTTGTCCTAAACTGTTACCAGCCCTTTCTTCGGATTAGTAGAGTGGAGATTGATTCCACTCCTGTATATGTAACTATCCAAATTCCATATATATATATATATATATATATATAGCTATCCAAATTCATTATCAGCTTTGAATCTAATTAATATATATAATGGTCAATATTTTATATGTATGTATATATGTGTATATATATATATATATTTACATGCATAGTCTAATAGTACATTAAATCAATTGTAAATAAAGAGAAAGAAAAGGTTCACTTGAAAGAGAAAGAAATGTTATGTGTCACTATATACTGTTTTTACTTTTGATGCCAATTTCAGTAATTTTCCATTTACTAAATTTACATCTTGCCCACAGAATGTCCCATAAAATTAATCAAATTTGACTTGCAACCTTCAAATATTTTATTTTTAAAAACAAAACTTCTTTCTTAATTTCTTATTTAAATTAAATTTTAATAGAACAATGACACATCAAATAATTCAAGTATTAAAATTTAAAGTCAAAAGCTCAAAGCTCAACTCTAGGCCTTATAGAAAATCTTTTTAATTATCAATTTGACATAAAAAAAATTTATATTCTAATGCGTTATTGTTAAAGAGGATAAATGTAGTTTGCCCAAATTGTAATTTTGATGAAAGTAAAGAAAAAAATTTAAGTAAGAAATGGCATATTTTTTAATTGTGACAAACTTGGTGGATTTATTAATTAAATTTTTAATCAGCAGGTAGATTTATAAAATTCCTAAATTAAATGGGTGGGTTATGACTCCATTTTTCACAATTAATTATTTCACTAATTAAGTAGGTGTATTTCACACGTGGCATGATGTACGCACCAATCATTATATATTGTATTACAGGATAAAATATAATCTTAGACTTTTAAAAGTGCGAGAAATAGGAATAATTGTGGATAGAATATGAATATTATAATCTTTACTTTTATATCTGAAAAAATATATATTTCTCATTTTTGAATTTCCAGTTCAGAAAATAATAAAAGCAATTTTTATTTTTTCTCCATTAAATCTTTATTTCTGCATTCTCAAACTTGTGTTTTTTTTTAATCTTAACATTACAGTTAAGTTTTAAATTTTGCAAAACGTGACAGGTGAAACGTTATTTTCTCTTCCTATGACATTTGTCACGAGTGTTATGAAATATATACATATATATATATATATATATATATAGGACGATCAAGAGAAACTTTTTTATTATACATTTCAATGTATATACAATAAAAGTTGCAGATAAAATTTTTATAGTGTGTTCTATAGTAAAAATTTTATATTTTTATTATATGTACACTATAATATACACAAGAAATATTTCAGCCAAGAGAGGATACTATGAAAAAGTTACTCATAAATTATTCATAGTAAATAATTTAGATTTAAAAATTAGATATAAATTATCTAATGTTAAAATACATAATAAAAAAAGATGTTATAATAATACTTTCATATTGAATAAAAATATAACAGAAGATATAATTTTAGAAATTCTTTCTCTAACTCAAATCTATCCTTTTGAAGTATCTAATATAGGAATAAAAATTAAAAATAATATATTTGAATTTATTTTTCCTATAAAATTAAAAAAGGGAAAGAACAATTAAAATAACCTAGTATAATTCAAAAATTTTAAAAGATAGAAGAACAATTTGTAATTATCTAGTTAAAAAATTAGGTATAAAATTATTTTTTTCTTTTATAAATTCTATTTCAAAATCAAAATAAGATAAAATACTCTATCATTTGGCAAAACTATTAAAAGTTAGATATAAATTATTTATTTTAATTTATTTCTGATTGTTCAAAGTTTGATTTTTCTATTATATATTTTCAACATTAGAAAACATTTTAATATTTTTTTCAGAGGGTATAGTGAGGCGTCATTCTGAGCGTTGGTCAATCAGTAAGGGAGGTCTCAGTAGTAAGTCCTGAGAGTTAAGACAGTGAATTCGTTAGTTATCCTGGTAATCCCAGTTTAGAGTCAAACTTATCTAGCCTTAATATCAAAAATAATAAAAAGGTTGTCTAATAAAAAAAATAAATTAGAAGAATTAGAAAAAGAACAAAAGAAAGTAAATAGAAACATAATTCATTATAAACTCAAAATACCTGAAATATAGGATTAACTAAATAAGTGAACTTTACCTAAGTTAGAAATATTCTCAATGTATAAAACTTTTATAAAAGACTTATTCTTAAGAGAATATATTATAAAAACGGTAGAAAAAGAAATAAATATTTCTAAAGTTCATGAAACTATTCCTTTAATTTCAAAATCATTAATAACATAATACATTAAAAAATATAAATATTGATATATAGGATATATTCAAATAACCATAAAAATTTTGTTTAGGCAAAGAATAGACTCTCCAATATTTGTTAGTTTAAGAGATAATAGGTCAGTTAGTCTTTAAAATCAAATATTAGTATTATTTGAAACTGATTTACATAATGGTCCAATTTATATTAATAATTACCCTAACTATTCAATAGTCTTATCTAGCTTTCACAATACTTCTTATAATATATTATTAGATGTAAAAATGATAGATGAGGAATAGAATCCTAATTTCACACCTATTATTATAATTTATAGAATATATTATAAAGCAATGAAAACTCAGTTAGCTCCCCGAGCTTTATTGATATCTTCTAAAAATAAAACTACCTTGTTATTAGTAAATCTTGAAAAGGTAAATGCTTCGATTCGCAAAATTTCAAAATAATGAAATAACTAGTGAGTTAAAATAGAGGTTAAAAGATTTATTAACCCCAGAGAAGCCACCACCAGCAGTATGAGATGTTATAATAGAATATAAACTAGGAGCAGCACAAGTAGCCTTCACTTTGCTTAGGAGATCTAACTCTTTAAGAATTCCAGAATCTAGGACATCCAGTATGCTTAGAAGATCTATAGATCATCCTAATTCTACAATTGCAAAAAGATTATACTTAAAGGGGATTATGACAGATTCTAAAATCCCAATTCCTGAAAATGAAACAGAAGCTTTAAATTCACCATCAATAAATTTATAATTAAAAAATTTTTAGTCAGGTCAGACTCATAATTCTCCAAAAAAATCTGACTCCTAACTAGTTAAATGTTATAAAAAATTTTAAAATAAATAAACAATTACTTAGAGAAGAATTCTTAAGAGAAGAAAATAAAGCTAAAAGAGAATGATTTTTCAAAACCTTCTCTCAAGAAGAATTAACATTATTAAGGGAAGAGTATTATCAAACCTTAGAATTATTTTAAGAAAATATTCCTTATTTTGAATGGTTTGAGCAAAATAAGTTAAAAAAATTAAGTCTAAATGTATTAAAATCTGCTAAAAAAATATGAAAAATAAAAATAGGAGAAACTATTAGTATAATTCCTCTTTTAGAAGAAATAAAATTTCGTAATAATCAAACTAAAGAAGTAATAGCATCATCCTTTAAAATGATAAATGATAATGGAAACATAAACGAATCTGCTAATGTGAAAAATGTTAGAAATATTCAACATCAATTAAATTATAAAAATCATTTACTTCATGAAGTTGCAATTGAAGTAATAAATCCTATAGAAAGAAATAAACCATATATAGCTTCTACTTCTAATTTAGAGAAACCCTTAACTAAACCTTTTAATTAAGTTTATAGAAACTGAATTAAAAAAATATAAAATTAGGAAAAGAAACTCACTTACCCCTAGAAGAAATAAATAGAAAATTAGTAAAGTAAATGCACTAACAAATGAAGAAATATCTGAAGATATAGAAGAAATAGAACGATAATTTAGAGAAGATATTTTTAAAATAAAGGGAAAAAGTAATAATATACTCACTACTTATAATAGATAGTTTTTTATTAGTAGAGATTATTACCCTTGACCTACTCTAGCTGATATCCAATTTAAAAAATGAGAATTGGATAATCTTGCCTCCTGTAATAGAGAAGGAATTTCAGAATAGAATATTGATGAAATGGTAGACTATCAAATTCTAAAAAAAACAAATAAAATGACTATGATAGTCTTTGTCTTTAGGACTAAACATTTTGAAGAATAAATTTTAAAACTAATTATTACAGGATTTAATGAACTTTAAAAGGTTTGGGATAATTATTTAACTCAATAACAAAAAATGTTTATTTTAAGTAACATCAAAATATAAGGAGTAAATCAAATACCAATAATGGTAGAAACCTTAATTTTAGTTATAATTCAAAATTTTATAGGTGATACTAAATTATTTGATGATAGAACTTTGGTTCTACTTCATAACTTGAAGTGTCTTATATTAGGAGAAGCTAGATGGTATGCTGATAATTTCATAACTATAGTATTAACTAGAAAAGATTGCAGAGAAAACTATTGAAAAAAAAAATTTATAGTAAGATTATCCTTAACTTTTGCTAATAAGGATAGAGAACATCTACAACTAGAATTTCCTAATTAATACCCCTATTAGAGACTTAACTTACAGAAGGATAATTGCTGTAGTAAAAAAATATGGGATTAGAATTATGCAATAATCAAAAACTAGAAAATAAGACAAAAAGAAATCAATTAAAGGAATAAAAGAATTAGAAAATTTTTGTATCCAATATGAGTATGATAGGCCTAAACTTTCTTCAGCCATAAAAAAAAAAAGCTATTAAAAAAATATAAAAATTACCCTGCTAGGCCTAAATAATCTCATAAGAAAAAACCATCTACCTAAATATAGCAGGTTTATGTTTATATTTTAAACACAAAATAAATAACATAGAAATAAAATTTTGTAGAAACATATATTTTTAACAAGTTATATTTTTAAAATATTAATATATTATGATTTTAATAAATTTATTATTATTATAATTTTAGGTGTAAATTATCTTTTATTTTCGAATAAGATTACATAATTTATTCTAATTTAAATGCCTCATTTTGAAGAGATTGGAACTAATTCAACTGGCTAGGCTAGTCATCTGCTTGTCTACAAGCTCCTTTATTATTAGATCTAATTAATTTATGTTTACATTTGCTGTATGTATTTTCATTTATGTTGGGAAAGTTGTGGGATTGGATCTGCCTCCTGAATAAATGATGGATTACTCATTTATTAGGCTGCCTCACTCACAAGTCACAACAATTAATCATTCTTTAATTTGCTTGTCGTCTGAAAAGATAACTTTTTTTTTGTTAAAGAAATAGTTTGGGTTTGGCCATAGAAAATTGATTTAATTAAAAAGCCCAAAAAGCATGAGAAAGGTACGGACTCGGCCCAGTAACAAGAAGCTACAAAAAGGCAGAAACATTATATATGTATCCACAAAGGGCCCCAAACAGATCTGTCAAGTTATAACTTCTCATAATGTTTCAAAAAATAACTGCTCAATGTAAGGTTATGACAGTTGTGAAAATCTTAAATTTAATTATTCTCAAAAGAAATATAACATTTAAAAATTGAAGAGGGAAAAACATTGTGTGCTTTATACTTTTCAACCGTGCTCGCCCACGCCTTCCCTCAGTCCCTCTTAATTCTTAAAGGTTTTAAGAAAGTTTGGGTCTTTAGTTATTTGTTTTTAGATCACTTTACTTTTTGTCTTTTTCATATATTTCCCTCGCCTTTCCAAACTTCTACAATGTCTATAATTTATATAATGTGCTTTGCTATTATAATGTTTATCCTTTTTCTAATTTAATTTTGATCCATCGAGGAAAAAAAGCATAATCCAATATTATGGGCATGCCAAAATTGTCACTCGAGGAAACTAAGAGCGTGTCAAAATTTAAATACAATTTTTATATATTTATTATTAAATTTTTTAATCAAAAACTAATATATGTATAATTTATAATTTATATAATTATTTATATAATTATTTTTTAATTTTTGTATGCTTTAATTTAATTAAAAAAATTAATAATAAATATACATAATTTAGTGGGTCTTTCAATTACTTCATTTACAAATTAAAGGGCAACAATAATTGGAATGACAAAAGCCCTCTATCATTCAAAATCACAACAGCTACTCTGACAACTATAAAAATATAAAATATTTTTATATACAAATTTGCTTTCATATACATATTATATATATATATATATATATATATTCAAATTTGATCATTGATCAGAACATAAATGGCGTCGGAGAAAATGGTGGTATAATTGTTGGAACCGCAGCTCGCCTGCAATTTGCATCAATTACAGTTTCACTGTTATTCATATGCCAAATTGGATCACATAAAATAATAAAACATACAAATTAAGTGACACTGCTTATAATTGGGATATAATATGTATATGAATGCACTATTCAGTCATGTTAATTGATAGAACTGAGATACATCTTTTGTGTGAAAAACTAACCTATCTTATCTATAATCCGAACCATCAAAAGGATATTGGTATGAATGAATTTCACAATACGAATCAAAATAAAAAGGATGCCTTACTTTTTTTACATGCACCTTTCATGATGCCCATTATTTTTTAGTGATCATCATAATCATTGAATTAATGATATTTCAAAAATATTATTTGGCTCTCAACATTATCTTTTTTTATTTTTTTATTAATGAAATTAACTTTTGGAATAACTAATTTTATACCTCAAGAAAAAAAAATGTGTAATTTACTTTTCTGAATTTCTTGGATAGAAGTCAACGTGAAATGTAGGCTACCTTCAAGCGAAAGCAAAATACACCTACTTCTGAAAATAACTACGTGCAAGCAGCCTCCACCCACAATTATTAATATTTTCGTAACATTAACTATTTTTGGTTTTTTTTTTCCTTCCGTTAATTAATGGAGATATTAAAGATCCTGCCATGTACCCTATCTTTCTATCTTTCTTTTTTTCTCTATAAAAATTGCAGAAGTAAAGTGGAACGCAATAAATGCAGACGACGTGGAATAATAATGAGTAGATAAGAGTATTACTTGTAATCGTCGCCGTAATTACGATGGTGAACCTTAGCAGCGGCGGCGCTCCTCCTCTTGACCTCCCTTTCCGGTCCCACCTTTCCGTTCCGGGCGTCGCCTCTCCGCGGCAAGATGTTGTCCTCCGAAATAGATCCCAGAGACGGCGTCCATTCCGGTGCGGCCGACGCGCCAAGCCTCCCACGTTTCTTACGGTGGCACGTGCGGGAATTCGAAGGAGGCACGAGCGAGCTCTCCTCCTCCTCCGCCAGTGGCTGCGCGGAGGATGTGGTCTGAGGCTTCGGCCGTTGAGTGGTGGGCCCACAACAAGAAACGAATTCTAATAAAAACCTCATATCAGCAAAATAAAGCAGCTAGGCTTTAATTTTGTGAGAGAAATAAAAGAGAACTGAATTCTTGAGTGAATAGGAATTTAGAGTGTCAGAGGGTGAGGCCATTGAAGAAGAGAAAGAAACTGAAAATGGGCTTCATTGTGGTTGTTGTGAGGTGGTGCTTCCTCTGTGCGTAACTGTGTGTGAGAATTCTGGATTCTCGACGCCGAAGGCAGTTATATAAGCGAGAAATGGAACGGAAAGCATGTAACTCCCAGAGACTTGTCTTTGTCCTTTCGACTGCAACCTTTTCCCCTCGGGATTTGGATTTATTACAGTCCTGCCATTGCCATTGCTTAAGTGAGCGGGTGGTCACTAGTGAATCGATCGAGTTGCGGGCCCAGTGGGCTTGCTTTGGCCCACACTCCACGTGCTAAGTGGTGTGGGTTTTGGCATCATCTCGACAAAAAAATTTTTCTCTCTTGGTTTTTAAAAATAAATACTTTTAGAAAATAAAACTCCTAATATTATATGCTGATTTTAAAAATATCTTTGACACATACGTTGGTTAGTTTAAACTAAATTTGTTTAAAAAGAGACGTTAATTATTTCTATTTGTACACTAATAAACTGTATATAATCTTTTTGCGAAGTTTCTGTTTCTGTTTTTATTCTTACTCTTCAGCCATATAATTCAAAGGAAAAAAACTTTAGAAATAAAAGGGTGGAAGTGCCAAGACTTTAATTTAAACGTCATATATATATATATATTTACAGCATAGTTTAGGATTATCTACTTATAATAATAAAATAAAAATCTGGGCTACATTAATTGCCACTAGTGACCACATATACTTAATGTGACAGAAGTAAAGTTAAAGTTGTGTGCTATCAACACTAAACTCAGCATTATCTACAACATTAATAAATTCCTGTGTTATATCTGGTCCCCATAGCTATATCATTCAAAATTCAAATTAATGGTCGCCATTAATTTCTTTGGCCATCATTTTTCAATATTAGAGTTTATTCGTGACGTTCGTAATTTCAAATTTCAAACTCTGTTTTTCTTTCATTTTGAAAGAATTTGATATAATGTTGTAATTTTATCTATGCTATTATATACTGTTGATTTATATACCCAACTATTTCATCCAATTTTAATATCTAAGACCTTGATAAGTGAAATAATAAAATCAAGGTCAATATATGTTTTTAAGTATAACCTTAATTTTTCACTATCTAATGTGGATTTAGAAATAGACAAGATTATTTTGCCGACTTTTGTATCATGTAAATCGTGCAATTTGAACATGAAAGAGCACTATTTTATTTATTTATTTATTTTAACGTATGTGACTTGAATTTCATTGGTCCTCTATTAGTCTATTCATTTCTATATATGATCTCCAATCTTTTGCAACTTGATGTACGAATACTAAACAAGGTTAATGAAATATTAATGAAAGTGCTCAACTAGTTCATTTTAATACTCTTTTTTAATTTATAGCACATGACTAATAACTACACGTCAATGCAAAATCCAAAATTAAAAGTTGAAAAAAGCATATGCAATCACTTTCCTATCATATATATTGACTCGAGTATTTTATGCTTTGTTTCTTTAGGTTTCATTTAAATATTGTTAATGGTGCGTTAAGTATAATTAGAAGTGGGTTTTGATTTGAAGTAGGTGCGTTATTAATTATTAGAGATAATGGACTGTCATTTGTGATGGCATCGGATTGATATATAGTGGAGTTTACAATACACATGATGAACCAATTGCTCATATTTTGTCTTCACAAAAGGTGCAATTATATCCTTAATTACCTCTATCTTCAGACATCAAAATGTTATTATATAATTTCATTATGCTGTACACATAGGAGAGAGAGTTTGCCATCTTTAATTCACTTTGATTATTTTGTCACTCTTTGGATCTTTAGTTATACTTTTTATATGTTGAAAAAAAAAAATTTTAGCTAGTTTTATATAGATATTTCAAAAATATATATATATAATGAGATATTATTGATAATCAATATGAAACTTAGTGATGATGCAGTCACTAGTTAGTTGGTTGAGACTTGGGTTCCATCCCATGAGCGGGAAGGTTAAAACCTGCAAAAAACGTGGTAAAGAATGGCCCCTATTTTCGATGACTAAGTAATAAAGAGAGCGTACAGGAAGGAAACAGAAAAAGATCTTCAGAAATATTTTAAAGGCTGTATTAATAATTTAATATTTAAAAAATATGTTGATTAAGACTATAATTTTTAAAATGTGTTAATTATATAAATTAATATCTAAAAATTTAAAACATTAGTTCTTTCGTTAGATATTATTAAAAATATTTGATAGATATACTGACATAAAATCTTAACTGTTTAAATAACATATTAATTGATTAATTAAAATGTTTAATGATTATATAAATTAATTTTTAAAAATTTGAAATACTATACATATTAGTTTCTTAACGTATATAATATTTTAAACTTTTAGATATTAATTTATATAATTAATATTTTTTAAAGATTAAAGTATTACTAAACATGTCTTTTAGGAATCAAATTGTTAGAATAATCTATTTTATAAAATAATATTTTTAAAGTATAAAAAAAATTAAAAAATTAAAAAAATAAATAAAAAATTTATCTTAAATTAAATATATTAGAGCTCAAATTTTTTTTTTATATATATTTTTCTTACTTCATAAACTTCACCTCTCTCTTTTATTATAAAAAAAGATTAAATTTATATATAATTATTTATATATTTATTATAAAATTTTTTTAATCAAAATAAAAAATATAAATTTTTTTAATAAAAACTCAATTATAAAATAAATAAATTTTATAAACCTTTCATATATTTTACTATTAATCTCTAATTAAAAAATTTAATAACAAAAATATAAATCCTACACCATGATTTTTTCATTAAAATCTAAATCCAAAGGAAACTTGAGAGTATGAAACATTGCGTACTTTCAATGACTAACGTGAAAGTTTTCTATGAAAAATTGCATATTTTAATATACTTACATGGCGAAGAGCATGAGGATTGTCAAACGATAACATGCTGATTGTCACAAGATTTAGTCGCTGAAGTGTAACTGTACAAGAGCTGAGCACATAAGGAATAAAGATTTATGATTTTAAATTTTACATTAAATTTTAATTTTGTTATAAATTTTTTTTACAATTAATTTTGTTCATAATATTTTAAATTATAATTAATTTTATTTTATAATTTAATATTATTTAAATTATTAACAAAAAATAGTGATATAACATTTAAAAATAAATCTTAAGAATATAAATGAAATTTTGATAATATTTAAATATTAAACAATAATATATATTTTTAAATTATAATATTTTTATTTTTACTTAATCATTATTTGACATGAAGATTAAATTTTTTAATAGAAATTTTAATAATTTTTTTAATAGAAACTTTAATAAATTTTTTTGTATATGATTTAAACAGTTTTATTGATAATTTTATATTTTTTTTAAATATAATATTATATCACTATTTTTTAATAATTTAAACGATATTAAGTTGTCGGACGAAATCGATTATAATTTAAAATATTAATAAAAAATTTAATTATAAAAAAATTTAATAATAAAATTAAAAATTAATGTAAATTTTAGAGATATAAAATATATATATTTTATATTAATTAAAGTTTTTTTATATATAATATTTTTGCCCAATAATGTCAAATGCTTTTAAAAATTTGAGATACCAATCACAACACCATATATTTTGAACATATATAATATTTTAACTGATTCTCACAAATTTGAGAACAACCAATCACATTATATAGCGACAAGCTACTTTCAATCAAGTTCAAAGCCAACAGGATATTTTTTGGGGGTTGGGGTGACAAAAAGGGGAAAAGCTACTCAATTTTGGACAACACAGCAAACAATAGTAAAATAAAAAATTTTAATAGGAGAATATTTCTGTAAATTTGATTATATACAAAAAAAGAAGAAGAAGAAATTGGTCGACAAATCCTTTTGCATTAATTGCCAATTATATTCATATGAATTATTTTGTACGGTCAATCAGGATGCCGGATACAACTTTCTCTATGTATACAACTTAGAAGGAAGAAATGTAAACTACATTAACTAAATTATTCTTTTAGTTAAATTATGCTTATATTTCCTGACATTGAGTATATATTATAGAAACTTTTTTACTATTTACTTTTTGTTAATAAAATTATTAATTATATTTATCGGAAGCACAAATTATACAAAAGAATATTAAATTCACTGATGGAAAGTAATTTAAAGAAATTATTTCTACCGTATATATCAAATATGAAGGAGATCAATAACTTATGAGTTTCTTGATGGATTGCAAATGACTTAGTTGAAAAATTTTGAAAGAATATAATGAGAGAGATTTGAAATTTGAGTTATTAAAAGATTTATAAATTATTTTAACTTACTCCATACTGTTAATTAAACATTCAACTAATAGTTTAGATTTCGATATCATCCCACTCTATCTCACATCACTCTAAAAGATTATCCTCAGCAAAGTCTTAAGTGACGGAGGGAGAGTCCCCAAAAGATTTTACCAGCTCTAAGATAGTATGTGATTTTTTTTAAAAGTTTATTTAGTATTTATAAAATTAAAAAAGTATGGCAATTAATGGTTAAAAGAGATGTTATTCGACATGCTTTATCAATTTGCATAATATCAAATGGTGGGTAGACATTAGACGGTGATAATAGAATAATTATAATTTTGACATGAAGTGACGAATGACAATCAGTTTAAAAATTATGTCCAATCGTTCACTAGTTAGGCCAATCATATTATTTATGTCAACGATCACATTTAAAATAAAAAGAATATCAAATAAAAAGAAGTAGCTGTGTACAATTTGTTATACTTAACCTAATTTGTTCTTTTCTTCAGATTACTTTAAATCGTTTGATTCCTTTTGCTGATTCACATGTGAACATAATTACAGGAGGACCCAGACATATACAGATGTAACAATATATAACTACTAACTGTTGCACATCCAAAATTCATTTTCCACCACAATCAATCTCTACTCTATACATATGCATGCCATGCATTTTTCTCTCCTTTTGTCATTTTCCATATTCCTTCTCGAAAGCTCGTTTCCTTCGTTCTGTATATGGCTCTAGAAGAAAAGACAAGTTCATACACCACTGTTGCAGCAGCTAGCATGGACTTAAACTTGTCTCACTATAAAATAAATTATAGTCTGAAGGCGCCGCTTGCTGAGAAACGAGAACGTAACGTACGCATGCATTTAAATTCCCATTGGTCGCAGAAAATAATTCCATTTCACAACAAGGTGATTAATTGTCTTGACGTGATGACAAAGCACTTGGAATTCAAAATATCCTTTGTTTGGTTACTTTCAGTGTCATAAATTTGTCCAAGTTGCTTTGAGGAGAGGGCATTGCTCTAACACCATTGGTCCATTTTGCCAGAGCTAGAGAATTGATTTCATGGGGCTTCGTTGAATTGGGGCCATGTGTGTAATACTAGTTGCAGCTGTCTGATTGTGAAAGTGCTTGAGGTCGCTTTACACTGTAATGAGCTTCATTTAGACGTTGTGACTTTACATCTGAAAGCAACAATCGAATTGAAATGTGTTTGAATGAATTCAATTAATACAACATTTGACGTGTCTGCAATTTTTCATTGGATTCTGCAGTATCTTATTAGCAGCCACTATGTGGATTATTGGCACTAGCTTATGCCTCTTCTCCTTTTCTTTTCCCATAAACAGCTAAACATACAGAGATTATGGAGTCAAGTGTTTGAACAAGCACCAGATTTAATTTCACACATAATTAGATTACTGTCTCAGCAAAATATGGCCTCATTCCCCAACTTCATTTAATTTTTAATTTAGTTCTTATTATTTAAAATTTGTTGTTGTGTCTTCTTTTACTTCTTATTATAAAACTTTTTGTTCGTATATCATTAAATTTTACTGACGCAATTAAGTATGTTATTTTGGTATTCTAAATAGTTAACATGCCTCGCATGCCAGAGAAATAATTATAACAATAACAATAACAATAATAATAAGACTATATACAGTTAAATAAAATTTTTTCACACATGACATATAATGAATTAAATTTTTGTTACAAGATATGTTTATATTTAAGTTCTCATAGTACCTCAAAAAATATTACCTACTTGCGAAAAACTAAGAAAAAATATTAAAGCAGTATATTGTTGGCACAAACAGGATAAGTTAATTGACGCACTAAAAGAAGTTTAATGATAAGACCAAATGGAAATTCTGTGGTTTGTTGCAATTTGATTATAATATTTTTTTTTTTAATGTCAATTTCGTTTTACATGTCTAAAAATATTTTGATATCTTTCTAATTGTTAAATTAGTAAAATTACCTATCAAATCTATAACTAATAAATCAACCAAAATTAAGTCTAACAAAAATAATTAATCTTTTAAGATATGGCAAATCAAAATTTAACTTTTTATTTGAAAATACTCATTTAATATCTAATAAAAAAATCCGGCACAAAATTTAAAACAACATTTATCCAATTAAAGATTACCAACGAGAAATTCATTGTCTTGTATATCATAAGGTTTTAGAATTACAACAGTCATACCCAAATTCTAATTTTTTAACCTTCTACAAGATGAATCCCTTTGGTCTGTGGAAGAAAAAGATAACAGGCATCATATCCAACCTTTTAGTCACCTTATACTGCTATTTGTTTAAATGTATTTAAATGAAAAAAAATTATATTAAATTAATCATAACAATTAATGTACAACTAAATAATTATGAAAAAACCCTAATGATGTCGAGATGGGGTTCCCCGTCTCCTTCTATCCTTCAATAATTTTTCATTTTTCTGTTTCGCATAACTATCCAACCTAGTGGAAAAAAGCTTAATTTTTTGTTGTTGTTTTGCATGCCTAAGCCCTTCTCACGTGTGGTGGTTTACAGGTGGTCGTCTCTGTTGTCTCTTTCTTGCATACTCTGCAAATATAATCCAACCATCCAGGAACTGTATAACGAGAAAAAAATAGAAAGAGTCAACTCTCTTGAGAGCAAAATGTAACAAAGAAAATGAACATCTGTTTTGGAAAGACGCCAGACACAATCCAAGAACTGCATGAATTGCGTAGGACAATCATGCAGACTAAGGTTTCTCAGACAGTCAAACATTAAAATGAAAAAGGCAATGGAAAAAACAATTCATTCACTCAACAAATAAGTGTCAATACCCTCACATATGGTTGCTGTGTCAAATTATACATATTTGTGTGCGTCTAGCAACATATATGCATAAAGTTTAGGGTAGCTAAGAAGCATATATTATCAGGAAATAATGTGGGGGTCAATGTTATATAGAATTCCCAGCGAAGATAAAGAAAAAGACAATCATGAGAAAATAAGTGTTGAAACAACAAAAATGGGACATGGTGCAAATTCCGGGAGACTGAGATAGCTGCACACATATCTGTGCATCAAGAACAGTTATTATTAACTTTTAAGGTGCTAGATCTATAACCTTACCTTTCAGTAAACTTTCAGTATACAACTATAAATTTATCCAAGGGTATTATATTACGGCTTTATTAAGTATAAAATTACACACTCAGAGACACCCATGATAACAAAATTATGAATCTCAGGTCTCGCCAAAAAGGTCCTAGCATAAGGTTTGATCCAGCTTACCTTTCCATCCATGCCTTCAAGGCCCTTTGCAGCCTCTTCTATAGTAGTATATTTCACATAACCAAATCCATTAGAGATACCTGATAGTCTATCAGTCATCACCCTAGCTGAAAACAGCAAACAGTGAACTAATTTGGTCTCTATGAAACAACTCCAGATGCTAAAACTATAATTACACTATAAAAAGTGAACGAGAAAATCTTCTTGAAGATGGAGAACAAACCGTGAACAACTTTACCAAACTGGGAAAATGCTTCCCGAAGCCTTTCTGTAGTGGTACGTTTGTTGAGCCCTGAAAGTGTGACATATTTAGAATAATAGAATGAACTAAATTATC
Source organism: Senna siamea (assembly GCA_031216115.1). NCBI lineage: Eukaryota > Viridiplantae > Streptophyta > Magnoliopsida > Fabales > Fabaceae > Senna > Senna siamea. The sequence continues at coordinate 22,848,571 of CM062356.1, forward strand.
CCAAGTGATAAAGGTATTCACTAAATCAATGGCATACTCTGTTAAAAGTACAAGTCTAGACCCTAGAATTGAAACAGGCAATTGTAACATCATTAACTTTTCTAGAGAACAAAAGAAATTGAACCTCAACTTTTCCTTAATCTACAATGAAAGAAGAAAAGAAATACAAAACAGATCAGGAAACAAAACTCAAAGCAAATGATAGAGTATGGAAAAATAATAGATAATGAGTATTCTCTGTTCCCACATAAATAAAATTTTTGCATCAAAACCCACCCAGTTCTGTAGAACCATGGGCGATATAGGCAGTATAAGATAATTATAAATGTAAAGATCACAAACCTACCACATTCATTGTTCTTTATTGGAATTTTGGGGGAATAAGGAAGTGCATGAAAAATCTCAAGGTAAAAAAATAACAACGTTGATATTCTAAATGTCACTGAAGAAGAGGAGATTTTGTCGCTGTTGATATTAGAAGCCTGAGGAAACAAGTACTATTTCCCTTCTTCAATTTAAACACCTGGCCCCACCATGACCCTTCCTCCAAATAACCACCTTCCAAGAAAGAGCAATTTTAGTTTCAGCACCCTCAACTCTGTACAGGAGCACATCATTTTGCTAAACAGGTGATTAGATTCAATAAAAGATCTGTGTCAGGTTTATCCCTCCAAATCCAGTGTGATCAACATTGGCTACATAAGAGTTAGAATCTACTCAAGTAAAAAACGTAAATTAACCTTAGAATCCAACAGATTTTCTAATTTCTCTTTCCTGGGATCTGATTAAAAGAACCAATGCATGGATTGGACATTCAATGGTATATTTTCTTTCTAAATTGGTCTCATTACCATGCAATGCCTAAATATATAACAATTAGGGGGATACGTGACTGCTACAAAGCATTAACATCTGATTCAAATTTACCTAAATTAAATGAATCATGTAGGACTCACTCAATTTTTTATTCACCAAGTTTAGGGTAAGAATTAAATTAATTTTGTATCCCCAGAGTTTAGGGTAAGAATTTAAACTTTTGTCTTTGAATTTTACCAGTAGATAGTACTAGGGAGAGAAGAATCCAGAAGGATCTACTAGTGCTACAAAACTGATTTGAGGAGGTTGTGACATGAGTTTCAGGGTGATAAGATTGAATTAAAAACTATTAATTAATACGAGCTACCACTGAAATCAAATTAGCAGAGAAGAGACACCTCCCAATGTTCTTTAACAATGCAAATTATAGTTCATACAACATAAGATAAGTTAATATTAAATACAGCATAATAGTTTCAGAATTTACAATAAGCATTCCAGTGTAACAACAAACTTAATACTGTCCACAATCCTCAATCATCTTAGTACCGAGATTCTTATTTCTCCTTTACAGGATGAAGATTCACAAAATTTGGAAGGAGTGATTGACTTAGCTATAGGATTTGCTTTGCTGGCAAATCCAGGATCCTATATCAAATGACAAGTGACAACATTTACTTCTAGGTTTCCAGCCTTCACACTCTTTGCTAAAATATGCACAACATGACCATGTCAACAATGTCATCTTCAATCTTACCATGTTTTATCTTAAAAGAATGATTATCGAAGCCCACAATTCCAGAATCTAATCTATATTTATTAATGTCGAAACCCACAACAGATCCAAACATAGGAGGCATATCAGATTCCTACCCCAAGCATCTTAGATACACGCACAAGCCTAGACTTTGACATTTCCAAGGATTTAACTTTCATAAATCGCAAATTGTGACCTTTCTCCGACAATGTTCAACCTCTATACGATATTCTCAGATACCCATGTATAACAAAATGCTTGGTCGCTTGGGAATTGAAAACATCATGTGTACCAAATCAAAATAGCAAAGAAGCAAAGTTTCAGATCGTTTTTTTTAATTGCTATTTGCTTAGGAAACACTGATATTAGATAATCTCACTCTCAAGGCTTTCTAAATAGTACACTTGAGAAATGATAAAAATTTCAAGTTGACTCCTGAAAATAAAATTCTTATTTTTATTTATGAATACTAATAACCTTCCACATCATCGATTTTATTGGAAGACAAGACTCCAGGAAATGTAAAAGGTTTTGAGGAATCATGAAGAAGGAAAAGGAAAACACACCAGCGACAAAGAGGCTTGTGCTGGGCTCTAAAGCCGGAGGAGGAATGAATGAGAAAGTTGAAGTTGAAGTTGCATCGGTGCAGAAAAGCCGTCTCAAACCACGATGAGTGGCCGCTGCTACCATCACCGCCATCACCACGGGTTTGAGCTCAACTTTGGAGCCTGGAGATGAAGATGAGGATTCACAGAGACTTGAGCAACAGGCAGAGGAACAAAGACAAGAACTAAAAGCCCGCTTTTGAAAACCTACGATCGGCCTGCCTTCGAAGCTTACCCAAATGTTTATAAAGCTTTCTGTTGGGCCTTTTTAGTTTAATATATTACAAATGTTTTGCTGAAAGCCTAAAAGCTCAAACCTTGTCTGTTGTGTCAAAATAATGACCCAACCTATTCTGAATTTTATTGCGTACAAATAAGAAAAAAAAGGTCTAATTTTTATATATATTTTTTATAAATTATTTTTTGATGATTGAATTATTTTAAAGATTTTTTACATGTTTTATATTAATTAAAAAATTTAATAACAATAATACCAGAAATTATACAAAACTATAATTGTCAACTTCCTATTTTATTAGGATTAAAAATAAAAGATAATAAAAATAAAATAAGACTAGTATATAAATAAATAAAAATAAAATAATTTAAAAATAGAAAAATGTCCATGATGAGAATCATTAAGGTAAAAGACAAAATAAAATTAAAATAACTTTAAATCCTAAGATAATATTTTTATTACGTAATCAAAATTAAAATTCAAAATTTAAAAAGAGGAACTGATAAGATTTGTGGGGAATGAAAATAAAGCAAACAAAAATAAAATAAGTAAATAATAATAAATTCAAAAAAAAAATAAAAAAATAAAAAATCCACATAAACTCATTCAAAATTCCCAAATTTTAATTGTAATCCTATTCAAATTAAAAAATCCTCATATCCTCTCCTCCTTCCTACTATATAAAACCGAGTAGGAGAAGCATTCAGGGAATCTGAACAGAGAGAGAGAGCAGAAGAAAATAAAAGAAGAAAAATTAGGAGCAAGAGAGAGTGACACATGGAGAAGGGCTATAGCTCAGCATTGTAGCGTCCACACCCATCACATTCATTGAAAGAGAGGTAAACGTATGTTTACCGTTGTCCATCGTGTGTGCGTGTGTGTGTATATATATATATATATATATATATATATATATATATGTTTCGAATTGTGCATCGTATTTTCGTGTGTAAGATTAGCACAGGTGTAATTGCATATTTTGATATATTCATTTATGATCTTTTAATTTATTTTTAAGAAAGAAGGAGTCTTTGCTCTTCTTACTGTATTTTATTTGTCTTACTCTTAGTTTGATTCTCTTATTGATCTCATTTTATCAATATAAAATATAGGATGAGCTCTGCCTTTAATTCTATTAGTTCTTTTATGTATTTTAGTTTTAATTTGATTTTATTTATTTTCACTTATTTTAATTTTACTTCATTACTACTTTTTTAATGATAAAGAGTAATTAAAATAATTGTAAAATTATCAAAATTTCGCATAACTAACTTACAATAACTATTTATTTAGACAGGTATTATGAGGTACCTAAAACTTTTCTCACTCATAAGCGAAGTAAATTTTCACCATTTTTAGTTCATAAATTAATTGTCTTAATAAAATTTTTTAAAGTTTTTAAATATTAAAATTTTAGTGACGGCTTTATTATAAATTTTTAAGTTTAAAATTAATTGTTATGAAAATTACCTAAATTATATTTGCTTTTAAACTCGTCATTTGCTTTGTATTTCCAGTGTAACAATAATTCTTTAAGAAGTATCAAATTTAAGATTCCAATAATTTGAAAAAGTTTCACAAGAAAACCATATTGGCACATAATTTTGAAGTGCAACAAAAGCTTAGCATTTCTTACGATGAGCAAAGTAAATTGTAATATGATGACATGTATTCATTATCTGTTATCTGTTTTATTCTGTTTTAGCAGTACTAGAAATCTTTTCTTTTTTCTTTTTTAATTGTGGTCTTTTGGTCGCCACTTGCAAAATGCAAAATGCGACAGACATGTAGAATTGGTATTTTGTAACGTCTCTCATAGAAGATGGTTACAATTTTATCCAAAAAAAGTATAGACAATGCACATATCAATCCGAAATGTTATCCAAATTCTGAACAATTCCCATGCTTTGGTTTAAACTTTGAACTTGAATTCTTCAGTGTTTAGACAAAGTTAGGTGGCTTGGTTCTATCTGATTGTTTGTTCCCATCCCAATACACATGGACAATTCTTGTTCTTATCTTTAAAATTTCTTTATTGTAAACAATATTTTCATATTTCTCAACTTCCTAATCATCACAACCATTTTAGGTACTTGAATTATTTATCTGTAATCTGCATGTATATATATATATAAATACAAATAATTCATTCATTGGTGCCCTTAACTCTATCTTATACAAATATTTTACTATTTAGTTGGTTTTAGTATCTATCTTTTCTTTTACTTTCCGTTAGGACAAAGTCACTGGCAAACCTTAATCCTATTTTTTTTGTCAATTAGATAAGAGAATCTCATTGAAAAGGGTATGTATGCTTATTAAATACTTTATCAATGATTATTCAATAATTCAATGCCCTGTTTGAGTGTCTTTTCCACCAAAGAAATTAGACACTCAAGAAAACACAGAAAACAGAGATGTATGAAATGGGAAGGTTCCACCTATATTTGTTATTGAGAAAAGCACACTTAGATGTCTCTTCTCCGCAACTGGAACCTACAAATTGACGTAGATAGCGGCATTTCCTGATGTTCAAGTTTCCTATATATCATTTTCATTTCCTTTCATACACGCACTCACTCTTAACATATTTTCTGTAACACGAAAGCACAGAACAAAAACAAAAAAAATCTTTTGCTTATCAAATGTGCCATCCTAATTCCTTCCTAATTCTCTGTTTCCCCTGCCTCCATGGGGGCTTCTCTGTTTCTGATGTGTGTGCAAATTCCCGCATGGAGCCTGCACAACATGAACAAAAATGGGATTAACTCATGTCAATTGTCAGCTTTTAAGAAAACTCATTCTTGCTTTTGTCTATTTCTTCTTCAGCCATAGTCTTAACCTTTACAACAAAGTTAACTAGCATTTTCGCTGTTTATAAATTCAAAGCTGTACAGCCTGGATCCACACAAACTCTTAAACCTCAACCACCATGAGGGTTAGTATTGCTTTGTTTCTCATAACCCAGCTATTTATAAGAACAGAATCAATTAGCAGAGGAGATTTTCCAGATGGGTTTATCTTTGGAACTGCTTCTTCAGCTTACCAGGTAAGAATCCCAGTTCTCCTTGTCATGTTCAATCCAAATAATGAAATAGCACCAAACAGAGCATATCTCAAGTCTCTTCTTCATATGGAATGCTTAAATACACAGTTTGAGGGAGCTGTTGATGAAGGAAATAAAGGAGATAGCATATGGGATACTTTCACCAGACTACCAGGTAGGTTCAAAGTTTAAAGGGCAAAACAAAATATGTGATCGAAGTTAATATTACAGAGAAGAATTATTGACTTTTGCAGAGACGTTTCTGATTCCCAGTTTTGCATTCTGATAGGGAGGATTTTAGACTTCAGTAATGCAGACATGGCTGTGGATCAATATCACAGATTTAAGGTGAACTGGGAAGATATATTTTCTGACTTCAACTTTGCATAAGTTTCATTACTTGCTCCACTTTTCTTTCGGTGTCTTGATTTTATTTCTTGTGTCCGAAATTCAAGGAGAGCATGCTTATATGGATTAGAATAGAAAGTATAAACAATTTAGGATGATATCATACACCACTATAAAATATGAGAAAATATTGAGATGATGACAAAATGGCATCACCGACTGAGTATTAAAAAATTTGAGTCCAAAAAGTTTTACAAAGATGTTTTTGTTCTCAATAAATAAAACGGTAATTTGTAATTGTCTTTAACATATATAACTCATTGTTTGTTAGTTAGTCATTCATATAGGTAAACTAGTGAATTAATATGAAATTTTTATAAACCTATATGCTGATGTGGCATTACTCAAGTGTTTCTAAACTTTTGGAATTAAAATATTTAACAGTCAACTGAAGCATTAATAATATTCCATTTCACACAGAATGATATAGAATTGATGAAAGATATGGGGATGGATTTTTACAGATTTTCCATATCATGGTCAAGAATTTTCCCAAGTAAGTTCCAAAAATTTTCAAAATTTCCTGTGCAATTTGATTCTTTTTAATGGCTAACTCTATTTGTAACAAATGTTTATGTTAACAGATGGAACTGGGGAACCCAATGCAGAAGGAATAAAGTATTATAACCGTCTGATAGATGCTTTACTGGAAAAAGGTTATTCTAAGGATTTTGGCATAGGAAGTTATTTTTACATACACCACAAAATAGCATTCAAATTTTAGCTCTTCTCTCCAATCAGGAATCCAGCCTTTCGTAACACTGTATCATTGGGATCTTCCACAGATGCTAGAAGATAAATATGAAGGATGGCTAAGTACAGAAACAATGTAAGTTAATAACATCAAATGGCTATTTTATTTTGTAATAAGATTTAAACATATATATATATATATATTAATTTTGCATTCACTTACAGAAAAGACTTCAAGCACTATGCTTATACCTGCTTCCAAGCTTTTGGGGATAGAGTAAAGTACTGGATTACTTTCAATGAGCCTCATAACTTCGCCCTCCATGGCTATGATTTAGGAATTCAAGCCCCTGGAAGATGTTCAATTCTGGGTCATTTATTATGTAAGAAGGGAAAATCATCCACTGAACCATACATTGTTGCTCACAACATTCTCTTATCTCATGCTGCGGCTTATCGCACTTATCAACAACATTTCAAGGTTCCAAGCCCAAACAAGTTATCTTTAATTCCTGAAAGATGCAAGATTCATGACTTAATTATTTAGAGCAAATGCTCATGCTCTAAGAACTAGTGTAAAATTAGGGACAAAAAAGTAGAATCATGAATTTTTCAGGGCCAAAAAGTACATTTTCTCAAAAATTCACTAAACGAAGTATGAATTCTGATATCTGATGTATAAATCCAGGAAAGACAAGGAGGTCAAATAGGGATAGCACTAGATGCCATATGGTATGAACCCATTACTGATCTTGATGAGGACAAAGATGCAGCAGCAAGAGCTATGGATTTTTCAGTTGGATGGTAATTTTGCTTGATAATTACGATAATATTACTTCATTTAACTTTATGACATTTTAAAAAGAAGAAAAGAATTCATATTTCATATCAGGTACCTTGACCCACTTTTCTTTGGGAAATATCCTCTTTCAATGGAACAACTTGTAGCTGAAAGATTACCAGAGATTTCAGAGGCAACCTCAAACATGCTGATGGGAACTTTGGACTTTGTGGGCATAAATCATTACACCTCAGTTTATACTCGAAATGACAGGACTCGGATTCGAAAACTCGTTTTTCAGGACGCTTTATCTGATGCTGCTGTCATCACTACTCGTAAGCCATCAGTGAATTAAAAATTGTGACATGTACAAGTTGGATTGTATGGAAGCCTTTGCTTACATTTTCACTCGTCCTACTTTGCAGCATACAGAAAAGGAGCTGCAATTGGAGAAAGGGTATGACCTTTAAAGGAATATTGAATTTTTTTTTTTAGATAAATTTTCAAGTACTTCAAAAATTAGGATAAGCAATCATTAATTCTTCTTTCTTCAGGCAGCTTCACGTTGGCTGCACATAGTGCCATGGGGAATTCGGAAGTTGATGAACTATGTGAAGAACAAGTACGGGAATCCCCCAGTGATTATAACAGAGAATGGTGAGGACTGAGGAATTTGTGATTATGAAACCTTATGTCAAGCATTCACATAAGTTTTGACATTGTTGAGATTTATTATGGCAGGAATGGATGACCCAAATGGACCTTTCACGACATTAGAGAAGACTTTGCAGGACGACAAGAGGATAAGGTTTCATAGGGACTATCTCTCAAACCTATCTGCTGCTGTAAGGTATAAAAATCCTAGTGCTTAGAAAGTTCTGCATATTAAATTACCGGGTTACTGAATTCTAATAGAACTAAAATGATGTTGATCCAAACAGGGAAGATGATTGCAATGTTCGAGGTTACTTTGTGTGGTCATTGCTTGACAACTGGGAGTGGAACATGGGCTATACTGTCCGGTTTGGACTGTACTATGTAGATTTTAAGAATAACCTTACAAGGATACCAAAATCTTCAGTACAATGGTTCAAAAGGATGCTGAGATTAAAAACAGATATGAGCAGTGACATTTGAATTGAGTAGATTTTTTTTTTTGTCGAGAATATAATGCACATATTGTAACTGTAAAGTGCTTCAAAAATTAACGAGAAGAAAGCAACAAAGAAGTGAAATATCCATGAAGATGTTAAAAATGGTGACAACTTGTCTGCTTCCCCTCTTGCTTAGTTCATACTCCATATAGCCAAATGAAAATATGATGAAGCAAAATGTGAGTGAGATCGATCCAAAAGGATTTCTTGGTCCATACTCCATATAGCTCAAAAAAGTGCGAATAAAAAGATTCGTTTGGAGGGTTTTGTTAGGTAAATCAAACTGAAGAGTTAAAAGTAGAATGTACACAACAAAAAGCAGATTGGTACATATTGATTATTGAAAGAGAATGGAGAGTCAAATACAACAATTTTCTTGTTCATTGACAATGCCAACCCAAATATTGCATACTTACATTGTGGCAATACGTAGGGAAGCAACAACATTGTTAAGATGGAAATGACCTAACCTATTAAACTGTCATTGTTATTTAAATTTTTTTGTCTAATTATTACGAAAGAGATATACTTTTTAGTCAGTACACATGTCAACTATCATTTATTGATTTTTTTTAATACAGATTCAATTCTGAAAGTTTTTTTAAATTTACTACATGTTTATTAACGAAACAGAAAAAACTCAATCTTTGAAGAGGTTAATTTCTCTGTAATATATATAATTTCGATATCAATAATAAGAAGGCCCAAAATAAAAATAATTTATAATTGTATATGTAATTTGAACATATATGATCAACAATTACATTTTCTCAATTAATATACAGACAAGTAGTCTTTTGCGGCTTGAGGCTTGTCATGCATACAAAGAAGTCAAAGAACTTGAAGAAAAAGCAGGGTGTTAAGTGTTGAGAACCACAAAGGCAGAATTATTAGTGCCGTTTTACCAAATCCAGAAACTATCTCTATCTGTCGTTTTAAGTATAATTCCTAAAGTAAAATCAGAGACAGCTGCTTCTGGTTCTAAGATTAGGGGTCGTTTGTCCGTTGAGCAACCAAAAGCTGATACTTGTACATCTACAAAAGCCGTCAACGAGAAGCATCTGATTCATCTGGAGAAAGATGCCTATTTCAGGTGTTACGCACACAAACATTCTTTCCTGGTCTCCACCAATCACAAGGTGCTAGGTCCCTACCGCCTCCAGCTCCATCGCAAGTATAAAGTTTTCATTTTCAAGACACAGTAATACATGGTACCTTCCGTACGTAGTTCAATTTGAGTTTTGATTATGTCCGCCTGATCGAACTCGACGATAAAATACCTAAACAAACGACTTGGGAAGACGTTCGATTGTTTTGACGAGACCTAAAACTAACGGTTCTTGAAGCATAGAGGTAGAGTCGTACTGTCATTCTAATCGTTCCCCATGAAACGAGGATACCAGGAATCTCCTTCAACCTCTTTCGGGCCGCCTCAATCCAAAGCCAGATATAACCCAGATGGTAACTTTGTGCTGCTGCGTCTCATTTGTTCCTTTTCTTCGATTTGGTTTGTCGTATTGTTATTCACAATTATGAACGGCAATTTGGTGTTTTATGGATCTGGGTTCCGTGGTTTAGAAGCATTAGGCTTGGTTTGGTTGCTGATAAACGAATGAAGAGCCGGAATTCTGGTGGTGAACCGGAAAAGAGGGGAAAATTTTAGCTTTTGTATTAAATGTTGTCTCTGAAATTCTGAAATGTCAATAAAAGTTCACCCTAACTTTGTAAATACAACGTTCCGCCGAGTAAAGGCTTTTATAAAGCAATTGTGGCAAGTAAACAAAAAGGAACAGGCATTCTACTGCCCCACTGTATAATGAAGAATACCCAGTTGCGAACTTGTGTCATTTACCATCCCTATTTCTTGCTTTTTTGGTAAAAAGCTCATGGGGTTGTGGTTATCGTGTTTATTTTCATTTGGTGAATGTGTTTAGGTGACTCACATTTTCTGGAGGATGAAAGCACAAAGATATTTGCCCGGAAAGTAGCTGAGCATTACAGTTCAAGAACCAACCAGACTCTGGAGGAACGAGAGGCTAGTCCCATTATTCATTTAAAGAAACTCAACAATTGGGTATGCATTATATTTTGTAATATATAATTTGTTATCCTCAAAAGTATTACCTCATGGTTGATTATTTGCTGTACGTATTCCTCTATTGACAGATTAAGAGTGTCTTAATTCAGCTTTATGCTCGTCGAGGAGATGCAGTCCTTGACCTCGCCTGTGGCAAGGTGTTAATGGCTTCTAATCCATGTTCAATATACTAAAAAAGCAACCCTTGTTCCTTAGCTAATCCTCGTTATATAATTCTGTTATGTTGATCAGGGTGGTGATCTTATTAAATGGGACAAGGCCAAAATTGGATATTATGTTGGTATTGATATTGCTGAAGGCTCGGTAAGCAATAAAATTTTCTGGAATTCTCTTCACTTGTGTGCTGTATCTGAAATTGCAGTAAATATACTCTAGGTGCGGTAGAATAATGTTTTGAACAAATATCATTTATGTTATCTCAAGACAACATTTATATTGTCTAACTGCTGACCTCATTTTCTACAGATTTCATTTACAAAGCCTTGCTTTTGGCTATCTTTCACAGTTAACTTCTTTTTCTAAACAAGTGGAATTACAGAGTTTTGTTTTTGCACTTCTGTGCTTATGGTATAAAAAACCTTGACAGCAAGTCTTCCCTAAGAATGAATTACTTGTTTATTCCTTGTACACTTAAAGCTATACTAGTTTCTATTTCAAATTATTTATAAACTTATACTTAGTGGGAGTAATTTTTTCACTGTAACTTTGCTTTTTCCCTCATTCTAGGTGATGCATTTCTATTTTGCTATAGGGTCAAGTCCTTGATATTACATGGTGAAAGATTGCATGCCTTATTATGTCAAACTATCTGCAATTTTCATGTGTTTGTAGTCCTCAGCATCAGCTCACTGATTTCAACAATCTATCCAGATCGAAGACTGCCGTACACGATACAATGGTGATGCTGATCATCATCAACGACGTAAAAAGTTCACATTTCCTGCTCGTCTCTTCTGTGGAGATTGTTATGAGGTGATTAGTACTGCACTTATTTAACTTCTGCAAATTCATTTTCTTGATGGTTGATGACTTTGCCAGATTCCAAAAATAAGAGTTTCACTTTCACCTTCAATGTTATGAAGTGAACAGACCCAGCGGGGATATCCTTGTTTAAGTAGAAAATTGAGAATACATATATTAAAGCAATTTACATGAAGGTACTTGAAAGAAGCGTGCAATGATGAATAATCTAAAGAATACATTAACAATCAAGATATAAGGATTTGGTTACAATTAGAGTGTAAAACTTTTTGTTTTGTTTTGTGCATAAGATAATCGAGAAAGAATATATGGAGCAGGAAATAAAAGTTGACCATGAAAGAATATGAGGATAGATACACTTGTAATCAGGAAGGACTGAGTCTTACTGTTTTAAACAATGGTAGTAGGTTAAGGCAGAAAAGTGAGAAAGGAAAGGCTGCCATGTGAAAGTGAGTGTGCAGCAGTAGCAGCTACTTTAGAAGTATTTTTACTTTTATAATTTGACCCTAAAATTCCTTGTGCCAATGAAATTATCTGCAAGTTTTAATCTGTAGTTGAATAGTTTGATAAAACATAGGTCTTGAATGTTGGTTTACCAACTTCATAACCTAAAATTTTATGCATTTACTTGCATGGAAACTTTTTTTTTTCTTCTTTTAATTTGTGTTATCTCATTTTTCTGATTCTAAAGTAGTGTTTTTTTAGAGTAGTGATCTAATCATCTTAATCAGGTAAATTAAAATTTTCAGAGCTGAATTTCATTAGAAGAAAGTGATGTTTTGATCTTCGGATTTAATAACAATTTTGAATTTTGTTTAGATTATGCAATTGAGTTTTATTATTATTAATAATAATTGATGATTTCAGGTTCGCTTGGATAAAGTTCTTGCAGATGATGCGCCCTTTGATATTTGCAGTTGCCAGGTGAACTATGCACTTTTAAGTTAATTATAAGTCATCTTTGAATTCAGAGAAGAATGTTTGTGTACTACTACAATGAAGTGTAATATCCATTATCTTTAGAAGCAACCTTGCAAGTGATCGGGTTGCTTTTGCATAAAATTTTTGTCCATATATTCTTGTTAAAACATGAAGCTTTTCTTTAAATATACTCTCACTCTTCTTTGTTTGCCTTAATAGAAAAGTAAACATTTAATATGTCATTACTTGCTATATTTGGTTTTCATTGATTTATAAAAGGTTTATGATAGAATAACGAGGGATGTATTGTGGAAGGCTTTGATAAAGAAAGAAGTTTGTGAGGCTTATATTTGAACAATCAAAGATATGTGTGATGGGACCACAACTTGTGTGGGAACACAAGGTGGAGCCACGAAACATTTCCTTATAACCAAAGAATTACACCAAGGTTTAGCTTTGAACCCTTACCTTTTTAACTTGGTATTGGATGTACTCACTAAACATTTAAGAGACAGCGCCATGGTGCATGCTTTTTGCTGATGATATACTCCTCATTAGAGATTTGAAAGAAGTGAACAAAAAAACTAGAGAAATGGCGACAAGCATTGGAAACATTTAGTTTTTGTATAAGTTGAGGTAAAAAGGAGTATATGGAATGAAAATTTAATGAAAGGTATACTAATTCTAGGGTGGAAGTGAAACTTAGAGATCATTCCATACAACAAGTCACAAGATTTAAGTATTTGGGGACTATCATACAAAATAATAGAAAAATAGAGAGACGTAAATCATAAGGTCTAAATTGGGTGGATGAAATAGAGAAAGACTTCAAGAGTCATTAGCAATAGAAAAGTACTATTCAAACTCAAAGAAAAATTGTATCACGTAGCTATAAAACCTACATTATTGTATAGTACCGAATATTGGGCAATAAAAAGGCACCATGTGGTAAAATTCAATGTTGTAGAAATGAAAATATTACATTGACTAAAAAAGATATAATTAGTAATGATTGCATTGGAGAGAAAGTTAGATTGCACCTATCATAGAAAAGTTGGTTGAAATGTGCCTTAGGTGATTTGTTTATAAACAAAAGAGGCCATTAGAAGCTACTGTATGAAGAATAGATCAAATGAAAGATAACCCAATAACTAGAGGTAAAAGGACGTCAAAGAAAACAATAGGACAAATTATTAAAGATGAATTTAACTATTAATAACTTAACTATAGAAATGAGTCAAGATAGATCAATGTCGCTTGATCCATGTGGTTGATTCCACCTAGTTGGAAAAAACTTTGTTTATTTGTTTTGTTGTATCTGCTATGTCTACCAAATATTCTGGATGACGTCCATTTTTCTCTGCCAACTGTTTAATTTCATATCTCATGACATGCAAATTACATTCATTGGCTATTTTCAATTTTGAAAATTTTGCTTGGTATTTGGTATCTAATCAGTTAAACCTTTTAAATTATGCAGTTTGCATTACATTACTCTTGGTCTACAGAGGCCCGTGCCCGGAGAGCCTTAGCTAATATTTCATCTTTACTTCGTCCTGGAGGCATTTTTATTGGAACTATGCCAGATGCTAATGTGCTTATCAAAAAGCTTAGAGAAGGTTTTTGTGCACCTGGAATTATTTCTATAATTGTCCTTAAAGAAATTTCATAAAAATTGATATCTTGTAATAAAGGAGAACAGTGTTGGTCATATTCTTTAGTAAGTTAAAACTTAGAACCAGATCATATGCAGGGATCTGGTCTCTGTTTAGTGTTTAAGTTATTAGAAGACTAATCTTGATAAGCCAATCCACATAAGCCCGAGAAGTCTGGTGGAACTATCCCATGCTAGTGCTATCTAAAAGAGAAGATATTTCACAAATAACTTTGTGCTGTCTGTTCATGATTTCTCATACTGAAGTGAATCCTTAAGTATTATGCATTAATTTGGGCTTCGCTAATCACTGTGGCTATGAAGGGCTGTATTGAGGTTACTTAAATTGTCATAAGCTGTTTCTGCTCTACAGAAATGACCACTCAATGTTCAGATTGAACTTAAAACAACATTTTGGTCCTTCTGGTATATAATAGCATAATGTGGTCAAGTCCCTAATTTTGTTCCCTTTTCCTGAAAAGAAAGGAAACACAGACTTCTGTTACATGTAAGTTTGAATTTTATTGGGCATGGCAGATTAATTTGTCATTCTTGAACTTGATTGGAGATACTATTTTCATTCTGTGAAATATGCAGCCGAAGGGTTGTCTTTTGGAAATAGTGTCTACTGGGTGCGCTTTGATGAAGAATTTTCCGATAAGGTGACCCTATTCTCCTCATTTTGCAACTTCATTGTTATGTTTCTGGGTGGAAATTGATTGTTTTTGTAAATGATTTCTGCGTAATTCAAGGAACAGTACTTCTAACCTGAAATGCTTTTGTGTGATTCAGAAATTTAAAGCTTCCAGCCCCTTTGGCATAAAGTACAAGTTCCGTCTAGAGGTATTATATCCATTTAATATCCTTCGAATACGCCAATAGCTGTTTTGAAGAAAAACCAAGGATAATTTGTAGTTTTTAGGTGTTCGTTTGATCATAGATGTACAGTCCTCTGTACCCAAGGGATACTATATATATTTTTGTTGTCATTTAATATGCAACTTGTTGCAGGATGCTGTTGATTGTCCTGAATGGATAGTCCCGTTCCACTTATTCAAGTCATTGGCTGAAGAGGTAAAACTACTTTCAAAATTGCTGAATTTCACTATTAATCGTCCACCTTCTCCATATTTTATTTCCTTTCCCAAATTTTAAACTGCAAATTTCTATTTATTTTCTGGTAAGCCAGTTAAATAAGTTTTTACTTTCTTGATAATTTACATCTTCATACCTTACAGTATGATTTTGAGCTTGTCTTTGCAAAGAACTCACATGAATTCGTCCATGAGTACATGAAAAAGCCAGAATTTGTGGAGCTCATGCGAAGACTTGGTGCCTTGGGCGATGGCAACCAGGATCAGAGTAAGCCTTCCTGCTAGTCCATCAAAATTTTTTTTTTTTAGAGTTCCATCACCCCTCACTCACTGAAGTTGAAAACCCCTTCTAGTCGTCTTCTTGCATTGCTTCTTTTGCCATATGCTGCTTCTAACACAATCTCGTATTTCCTCTTTTATTTTCAGCCACACTTTCGCCAGATGAATGGGAAGTAGCATATTTATACTTGGCGTTTGTGTTGAGAAAGGTGAGTAGCCTGTTTATATGAATAAATCCATCATCATCATCTTGTTGTAGAAATTCTAGTAAAACTTGGTTCAAATGAGCTTTTATTGTGTGATAATCCAGCGAGGCCAACCAGACCGATCACAAACAAGTGGAAGAGGAGACCGAGGTTTGATGCATATATCAAAGGAAGACATAATGTATATAAGCAGTGATTAACAAGAATGAAACAACCTATGACTGGATTTTGAAGAATGATAATGAAACAGGGCATGGTACGGCCTATTTTGCTACGAAAGTAGTTTGAACTCGACTTTGGGCTCTCGCTAATTTTTACGTTGCGTAATACACGATGAATTTTGTAGACCGGCAATAATTTGCTGAGAAATATTTTTTGCCTCAGAATTGTATTTTCTTCAGGATAACAAACTTATATAAACCGATTAACTGTATTTTTCACTTTCATTTTTGGGAACGATTAACAGTAATATCAGTGAATATTAAAAGAATTATGGAAATGGAGGTTTGGTCAATCCATTTTTGAGAAGGGGGAGCCTGAAGAACTCGAGCTTTTCAGTCTTGAGTGAAGAAGAGCCATCGATCACTCCACAGAACCACTCCTTTGAGAATATGAAAAAAATCATTTTTTTATTATTTTACTAAATTAGAACATCTTATTTTAAAATCTTATCGTAAAATTTATATTTTGTTACAGAATAATATCCATATTATTCTATCAAATTCCGTCAAATATTTAATAGCCTAAATGACAATTTAGAGTAGTTTTTATCAATTTTTCCTCAAGTTTAATCAAACTCAAACTCACTCCCCTAACATAAAGCATTTAATATAATGTTATGAAAAATTTTCTTCTAATTTTATTGTATTGAAAATGTGTTAATTTTCACACAACGCATATTTTTTAAAAATAATAAAATTATTTAACTATTTTTATTGTTATATTAAGCACAGAATTGGTCTGTATAAAAAGTTGTTTTAAAATTAAAAAAATATAAAACTATTTAATAAAAAATTAAAAGTATTATAGAGGAGAACCGAGTACGTACTATTTGTTAATAACTTAACAAGAGGCAAAACCCATAATTCAAGGTACAGTTTATAATTTCTCTTTTGCCAGTGTCAAAGCTCATATGACATAACTCCTCATATTTTATATCCAATTCATCGTTTGAAAAAGCACTTAGACGAGAGTCATAACAGAAAAACTATATCAGAGTTTATTAGAAATGCACAGTGAATTTGTGGTGGCGCCAAGAATTTAAGCTCGCTTCAGCAAAACCACCATAACCACCATCACTACCAACCCCATAAGAGTTCCTCCCACTGCAATAGGATCCATGAAGCTTCCTTTTGTGTTCCCAGAAGCATCAGACGAAGTTTTATCAGCTGCCGGGACCCCAAATATGTTGTTAAGGTAATTTGACACGTTGCTTACCATTTCAGTCACTGTAAACTTGATATTCTGCATTAGATCCTTGAAATCATCAAAAATATTTCCACTGTTAACAGTTTCGTCTGAACTGGGTAACTCTTCCACATTTTCAGTAGATTCCTCTGCTTCAAAACCTGCAGCTGCAGAACATTTTGAATTAACATAAAATCCATTTATTCATGCCTCAGAAAGTATTATAAGTCATAAAATAGAGGAGGCCTCTGGATATTGCTTGCCTTTTTGGTGTGATATGAAGAATTCTTTTAGCGTTTGATTTGCCATGACTGCATTCCATACGTTCGGATCAGAAGCAATGGAAGCTACAATAGTCTGGTTAAAGTCAAAGTCAATGGTATTCAAGTCAAAACCAGGATTTAAGCATAAACTTAATAATCTCTTTGAGACATGACACTGAAAGATCTCAATTGGATATGAAAAATCAAGAATTACCTGGGCCTCAGAACTTGTGCTCAGAAATTTAAAAGCCTGAAGGGCTTGATTCGGTACTGCAAGTGTTGAATTAGACTCAATGACACAAGATTTGGTCTCCGTCCCAGAAAGAAGAGGAGAATGAACAGAGACTTCACTTCCAGTAAGAGAACCCTCACGCTGGGACGAACTAGGAGATAAGTATATTCTGACAAAAGATAAAATATGGGCTTAGCATGGAGAAAAGTGCCCTCAGATAAAAGATACACATATGAACAAATGTTCATCACCAGAAATATGTCTATACAAGTAAGGTTCAGAATAAATTTCAGAGTCATAGCCAGCATTCCCCATGACTCTGGTAAGACATTGAAAGCACTGGTCTCTGCTGAAATAAATATTGTTGTTCAATCACAAATTTCATATTTGTGATAACATGTTTACTATAGGGCTTGAGTGCAAAACAAAAACAAATCTTGTGTAGATATAGGATACCATTTGGTTTGTGCAAAGTGCAAACAAATAAAAAAGATTAGTTAATTTGACATTCTTGGATTCGAGTCCCACCATTTAATAATTGTCAGACGTAACCAATAGTTTCTGTTAGTCCCCAGAAATACATCATGTGTACAGAATCTCTGAAAACGTTATCTATATAAGATTGATAATAATATAAATAAAAACATACTAATATTTTCATTAATTTTTACATCAAAAATTTTTGGATCAATATGAAGTATTGAGTTGTGATCTTTGATTATTTTTTTCCTCATCTTTCACATAAAGAAGAGTTAAAACTTGAAGAGATTTCTACAATCACCGGATTAGGCTTAATCATCAAGCAAAACATAATCTGAAATCGACCAATTAAGAATTTCCCATAGACTTTCAAATCAACAAATCTGTAAACCGAAAAAAGAAATCACAGAATCAAAAGATTCCTAGAGACAAGGGAGAAAATATACTCATCAATGGCGTCTTTCAATTCCGCGGTGGCTGCCTTGGCCTCATCAAAGCTTGGGACGCCGTCGAAAACCACCCTAGGCGTAGGCTCGCCAGCCTTCATAACCAATTCATCGTCCCAGGCGAGTTCCCAGTCGTCCAAGTCCCATGACGCCGCCGTGTGCAGCGGTGCAACTTCAGCGGCTTTCGCTCCCTGCGATGACGCCGACAGAACCGTCGACACAGGTCGCGACACCTGCCGGATCGAGTGTTCGGCCGGTGGCGCCCCGGGAAGACTCCTGAGCCCGGCGGAGGCGACGCCGATGCCGGCGGCCTTCGCGACTGTTCTCAGAGCTCCTCCGCCTCCCATGATCACAGAAATCTTAGCTAAATGGAGATGGAGACTGAAGAGGCATAGAGAATTAAGGGATTATATGTATAAATTCATATAGCTGTGGAGTCAGTGGATCCAAAAGTTTAATATGGATATGGATAAAAGGCCCAAAATTCGGAAATAGTTCGCGTCGTTCCGTACGTCACCTATAATGGAATTAAAGGCTGCCACGTGTTCTCATGTATGATGGGAAATAAGAAAAAAAAGAAATTAAAGCAGTGTGACGTGGCCCTCGACATCAGTATTATCGTGTATTTACATTTAATTTTGAAATTGAAAATTCGAGTAATCCGCAATTTCGAATGCATCTTTCCTTTTTGTCTAGCGTAATTTCGAAGGAATCCTTGGACAGAGATAAGGAACAAAAAAAATCTTTCAACCATAAGCATCACTCTTTTATAGCATTTTCTTATTTTTTAAATTTAGTATTAAATGAAATTACTTATATTTTGCAAGAAAAAAAAATTATTTAAGTACTTAACTGACTATATATTTTTTCAATTAGTTGTTTTTCTGGATAAGCCTTACGAATATTTCACCAGTAGTTAGATATCTTCATCTTTTCTGTTAGGAGACCGTTGGCATAAATATTTTTAGTGCTTGAAAATAAGACTTGAGATATATTGGGTAAATTATTTACTGACCGCTATTGATAAGTACAACAATTTTGTTTAAAACAATATGTTTAACTTTAGATATATAGAGATAGAGAGTTCAGGCCTCCATTGAAGTGAGCATATTTTGTATTATAACATGAAAAGTAATTTTTTTTAGATGTTATTTATTTAAGAGAAGTAACAAAAAGTACAATAAGTGTAACAAAAAGTACATAAGTATTTGT
This sequence comes from Senna siamea, assembly GCA_031216115.1. NCBI lineage: Eukaryota > Viridiplantae > Streptophyta > Magnoliopsida > Fabales > Fabaceae > Senna > Senna siamea. The sequence goes on from CM062356.1 coordinate 22,868,342, forward strand.
GGCCATCTCAATGTTTCAAGAAAGATCCACCATAAGACTTGTGTATTCGTTAGGAGAGACGATCCATTGGATTAATAACTCACCATGTCCGTGTTATGACTCATAATGGCCTACCTATATTTGCTATGCCCCCCATAAGGCCCTTACCCTCTTGTTGCCTCTTGCACTTTTGGAAGTGTCCGATTTTGGTAATTTCCTATTATTCATCTTACTTTCGGTGGGAAGCTGCACTGTTTTTGTTCCATAATTATGCCTTTATATTGCTCTCATTAATTATGAATTAACAACCCCAACAAAAATGGTATGTGACCTGTGAGAATTTTGAAATAGATATAGTAATTAAAATACTCAACTTTTAAGAGTTCCCTTGAGATAAGTATGGTTATTAATGTTATTAATGAATGTGATGACGAACAAAATTTGAATTGAAGATTCTTCATCCATCTCACGAACTTTTTGTTTGGAACTTGGGAAAGGAATCGTTTCACCAAAGAGAATGGGAAGTGAAAGAGAAGAGGAAAGGAGGCTACGTTGATGTTGTTAGCCTCAAGAATAAAAGAGAAAGCCAGGGTATAAAGACATAAAGTGATGAAGCCTATGGTAAAGTAAGCTTAGTTAAAACCGTGAACTCACCCGTGACCTGCTCTACATTCCTCGCGTGAACCCCAACACAAAAGCACTATACACCCAAAAACCTTATTCCTAATTCTTATTTCCAAGTTTCAACTATGTGATACTAGTTGTTCTGTAATATGACAAATTTAGGTCCGAATTACACTAAATCTGCGTCTAAATACTCGGTATGCCGAATACAATAGATTAGGTCTTGTATGCTTTTGAGAGGGAGGCGCTTTTGTTTTTCCCTTGTATGCATCACAAAGCTCAAGATTCTTTTTCCATTTATATGCAATTATGCAAACTAGAGCATTTAGACGACTTTTTGAGACTAGGTGAGGAAAGCATTCAAAAGGGATCTAATTCAGCTCATGGTATCTATTATTTCGCATAGCAAAAAGTAAGGAACAAAACATCTAGTTCTGATGGTGTCAATATATGATTATATTCTTCATAGGCAAAATGAAAGAGACAATGAGCATATTTTTTTTTCCCATCTTGTTAAGCAAGGCTTTAGTCATTGTTTGGGGAAAACATAATCTAGATTTGATCCTTTGCTTAGCCACTCATACCATATCTTTATCTTCAAACACATCAGAACAAGTGAAGAATGAGCACCAGTTTGAAGATCAGAACTTATAACTTGATTAGCACATTCAGATTCCGAGAGTTTTCTTTTTCCTCCCACTTTCTTTACAAGCTCTCACCAACCAACCTCCGCTATAACACCACCTACGCATATAAGACTGAAATTGAAAATTATATAAACATGGCAAAGAAAAAGACAATAACCGAAGCCTGAAAACAGGGTGGCATCTTTTCTATCTCAGAGCCTCGAATCCTTTCTCCTTCCTCACATGATTCCTCAACCCACCTGCACAACCACATAATCAGCCTTAAAAATCAATACAAAAAACAAAAAGAGTTGCTTTATCATTATTTCTTTTTCCTTTGGGGACTTGAAAAATGTATAGGAAGTCGAAAGTGGTGACAAAAAAACAATTAAGAAACAACAAGCAGAAAAACAATAATTAAAACAACCCCTGAAGCAGCTTGTGTGACCGGACAACACAGCGATGCTGCAGACACCTCTGCACAGCACTGACTTGATGGGAGAACAATTGTTTTTATCAGAGGAAAGTTCCTTTAAATTGTTTTTTCTATTGCTCATTTTGTTAAGATTTTTGGGTTCTCAAAATACAAACAATTGAGTAACAATGTCTGTCACTGTCGGTGTTTTGTTTTTTTGGGTAGTGTGGATACAAATACAGGGGAAATACATATTAAAAATCCAATAATAAGATATTGGGTATCTCATACAGTCAATGAGTCATGAATGCTCCTAGAATTATCAGACACCACAGCCATAAAGCACTGAAAAAGCCGTATCGTGAGTACAAAATAACAGAATCCATCATCAGTCAATACATTAAAAAAAAAAAAAAAAGAGAAACACAAAGACTAAGGCAAATAGTGGATCTAAAATTTTCAAAACGGAACAAATTGAAGTATATAAGAGGGAAATCTTGTGAAAAGCAAAAGGGATGGAATTAATTACCTTGGGGCTTGCAGTGAGGCGGATCTTCAAAGAGAGAAAGAGAGAGCTGTTTGTGAGCAACCCCAATGTCGAAAAGAATCAAACCGGATTTGGGATCATCCACTATGATATCTTTAACAGGTAGCCACAGAAATAGCTCTTCCTGAGAGAGACCCTCGACGCCGATAAGACTGCCATAAGAGAGATTAGCAGTTACAACGCTGTCAAAGAGGACTCTGTTCTCGAATTTTGTGAGGCAAGGACCGTGGAGAAAGACCTGCAATCGGCCGTCGTCGGATAGAGTGTAGGACTTGACCTCGTCTGGAAGTAGACCGGCCGGCAAGCCCTTTGAGCGGAGTAGATCGTGGATGGAGGAGGAGGAGGAGGAGGAGGAGAGAGAAAGAGGAAAGGAGAGAGAGAGGAGAGAAGTGCAGAGAAGAACTGTGAAGAGGAGGAAGAGGGTGTTAAAGAAGGCCATGGATGCCACAAAAAAATATTAGAGAAAGGGGAAATTAGGGGTTTAAGGGAAGTTTTTTTGGGAAGCTCCAGAGAGAGAGAGAGAGGGTGGAAATTGGAATCGGAGAAACAGTGTGAGCAAACAAGAAAAGGAGGATGGGAGTGTGGATTGACAAGACTACCCTTCGTTGGTTACTTTGATTGTGTTGTGGGGGCCAAAAGGGTAATTCACTGAGGTTTATTACTTTGTTTAATTGGTTTCCTATTGCGTACTGTACCCACCCCAAAAATGCCTCAATTAGATCTTACGTTGGTTTGTTTTTACGTTTATAACTGTAGTTGTTGGCTTTTTTTTATTTGGGTAATTGAGGAAATTCGTTATTTGCATCCAAACATAATTGATGGTACACAAATAATAACAGTGCTTGTTCTCGTCTCATAAGCCTTCCCTTTTCTCCAAAGTAAAAGCAAGATGCTTACATAAGATATTATCAAACGACTTAACAAGTGGTATGTGAAAACAATTTAGTTATGAAACGTTTATTATCAAGTGTAGTCAAAGTCACACAATTACAAAATAAAATATTTTAATGTATAAAGTGGCCCAATTAGCGGAACTAGACAACTACCACGCTTTTATTATTTTTATTTTTTTTAAAGCGAGGTTTGTAAGATAGGTATTTAAGTACATTAAAGGACATAATAATGAGTATGCGCATATAAAAAAGGGAAACATAATCATAAGGAAAATAAACCATGGTTAAGAATGAAGGATATTTTGGTCAATCCACTATCGGCTGGAAAGACTGAATTGAAGAGAGCAATCATATTATGGAGATAAAGATTTGTTGATTGAATGAGAGGGTGAAACGGTACTTTTGGAAGTTACTAACATTGTTTGTGTAAGATTCTGCGGGCGAAGCGTTCTTCACACCACATGCTAGTTTTGTTTAGCTAAAGCCCAAGGGGTGGCACAACTCCTACGCATAAGATGCGGAGGAAATTGAGTAGTTGATGTGGTTTTACGTAAATAGACACAAAAAGGTAGCTGTTTTACAGGTTTGCCACTGAGGAGTGAAGAGTGAATGAAAGTATGAAGCGACAATGATGAGGTTACCCAGAGTGGGACCAGAATAGCTGCCCCAAGTTGAATGATTTAAAACACGTGGATAAACAGTGATCAACACACACTGGGATTTGGTTTATTTACCAGCTGGTCCGTTATATTTTATGAAGTCCATGATAGACTCAGGAAGGTGCCGAGGACAGTGAGAAGAGGTTGCCGGTGAGCATTGGCCCACGTGCGAGTTGTGCAGGTCCTCATACATACTTAAAGCGTGACTACGGAATGGCGTATCATGCCTCTATGTTAACAATAAGTAATGATATTATTTAATAATCTTATTTAGAACATTTTGTATTTCAGGAAAATAATATTAAAAACAAAAAAAAAAGTAGGATAGAACCGCAATTAATGGGTCTGATTGGCCCTACAAATTGCTAAGTATTGACGTTGTGATGTTCAGGTGGGGCTTTGTGAGGTTAAGGATATCAATATAGACAAGAGATAAGAGTTAAGAGCGTTACGTATTCTTAGTATTTGCCGTCTATTTCTTGTCTCACTGATTGGATTAGATTTCTAAATTTATTACCAGATGGGGGACTATAAATATTATATATATTTCTGTTTTCTATTGACGTTGATTTCGTAAACTAAATATAATGTTAATCATAAGTAATAACAAACAAATTTAGTAACTGAATTTTCACTCAAATTTATCTGCGGCATGGTGAGAATCGGAAATGAAAACACTTGGTTTTCAAAGGTGGAACCTTTGAACTTAGTTTCTTCACTAGAGCAGTTTAAAACATACGTTATTGGAATTTGGTACAAAAACGTTGTTTGGGTTGCCAACAGCCTCACTCCAATCAACCATTCCTGTACAATCTTAACGTTAAACAGCACCGGTAATATTGTCCTGTCCTAGAACAATACTGTTGTTTGGTATACAATTTCTACCAGACAAGCACATAATCCAATGACAAAACTCTTGGAATCTGGAAATGTTGTGTTACAAGATAAGATAGAAGCAAAACTAGAAGAAGAATATTTGTGGCAAAGCTTTGACCATCGACCTAACACATTATTGGATGGGACCTAATTAATAGCTTAGAAGAGAATAGAGAAAAGTTACATAATAGGACCATGGAATGGCTTGCATTTTAGTGGCACCCTATAACTAAATGCTAACCCCAAAAGTTTAATCCAAATAGAAAATTATTGATAGAGATATTAAAGTAAGTAATGTTTTGCCTAATGAAAACTTGAATGGAAGTACAGTAATTAGTTAAGCCTTAGTGATAGTCTCGCTATTAAAATCTCACACAATTTTGAGAACTACAAATCCTTTCCACTACTACTTGTGGATTAGTATTATTACGCAACCTCTTTTTTTTTTTTTTCTTGTTTTTTCAGCAACAACATAACACTAGTAATGATCATAGATAAGATAGTGTAGTTATCCATAATCTCCAGACCTATTAAATCGTCGAATGCTTAAACCGGGACTTGAATTCAAAATTTTTTAAAATGATTAATTTTATTTAATAAAAGATTTAAATAAAATTACAAAATAAAATAAATAAATCACAGTCATAATATTCAAATTTTAAAACACAATCAAGTCTCACAAATATTTAATAAAATAAACTTCAAACATAAAACTAACATAAAAGTTTAACAAAGTTTATCCTCAAATACTTAAAAACTTATTTTCTTTATTTCCAAGTTTCAACTTCTACCCAATTCATATAGTACAGCAAACCTTTGTGGTTTTGAGAAAGATTGCTCTCCTGTGTCTTTTAAAGTATTTTTCATGAAATGAGTCTAGCACTATAGATTTATTAACTATATGGAACTGTCTTACTAAGAGCATAGACAAAATTTGTGTTAGTTTAAATAACTTTCATATAATATTATATATATAATAAATTAATATGTATATATATATATATATTAAATATAACTGTTATAGATACAAGATAAATAACTCATTCCTATCTCAAAAATATTAGACTCTACATAATATGTTTTACATAAGATAAAATTAAATATATAAGATGATATTTAAATTGTGAGATACTCTTACTTAACAAATTAATCTTTTGAAATAAATACTCATCATGACTTAAATCATATTTTTAAATAATCGTATGATAAAAGTGATGACGTTAGTATTAAAAATCTTTCAGGATAAATACTTCAACTCATCTTTTAAAATAAGTATTTTTTATTATTTAAATAATATCTTTTAGTAGTATTTGTCTCGGACTAGAAAATTAGCACAAACCAGGGGTCATATCACTAAATATACCTATAAAATATGGATAATTTAATCATCTCTGCATGACACTAGAACATGTTACTGATGGATTATGTTCAATAACGTTTGTCTTCAATTTTGGTATCTTATTGCTGGAGATTATATGTGGAAAGAGAAATTCAGGGTTTTATTTTGCAGACCGCACTCAAAAATTTATAGGTCATGTGTAAGCTTATTAGAATATATATTTTTTATAATAGAATATTTTTTCAAAGTATGACAAACCAAAATGCAACAATGTTCTTGTTTGTATGGTTCAGAATTCAGACATGGGCACTCTGGAAAGAAGGGAGGGCTTTAGTAGGGATAGACTCGAACATAAAGGATGAATTATGCATTGAATCAGGCGTGAGCACTACAAGTACCCAGACCCACAATGCCCTATGGGCTCCTAATGTTGAAAGGTTGGATGGAATTAGCTAATCCTAAAACGTTAGAACAAAATATAAAAAAGGAACAAAGGCTTTGATGCGTGAAAAGAACACTTTCTTTATAAAATATTACTTGGGTGGATTCGAGTCCTAGCAATCCTTTGCAATTGACGTCTCTTTGACCTCTAATATTAACATCTGTTCTTTCTTGTTTGGGGTGTTGATAATTGATATATGTGTATTGCGTGCGTGTAATACTTCAATTATTGTTCTCTCTCATTTTCCCCACTAATTCTTCTCAAAGATGGCTAAGTCTACAAAGCTGTCTCTTCCCACGACTTTGCTTCCCAAGAGCAGAAAATCCTGGCAACCCTATTATGTTTTTTTAATCCCTTTTACATTCATCCTTGACTTTGGTAATATTTGGGCGAAACGGAACACCTCACGGGAACTGCCAAGTTGCTAGATATTTGACTGACTATCGTTATCTTATCAGCTTGGTGGGTGTTGAAAATAACATGTATCTTCCACAACAACATATGTTTCTCAACTTACATGGAACAGCGACTGCTGCACTAGTCTTCTGGAATTTAGGAGGCATTAGCTTCATCCATATCTGTGTGTGCTGGAAAAATTTAGAATTCAATGGCCATTCTTTCTTTCCTGACTATTTTATCCTATGTATTTATCCCTTTTCTTCAAGCTTCCATGGCAGTTGATTCCATCCTTCAGTCCAATTCCTTAATGAGTGATGGCATGACATTAGTTTCCAAAGGTAGAAGCTTTGAACTTGGTTTCTTCACTCCTGGAAACTCCAAGAAACGCTATCTGGGCATTTGGTACGAGAACATCCCAATTCAGACAGTGGTTTGGGTGGCCAACAGAATCAACCCAATCAATATTGATTCCTCTGCCACCTTAACACTAAACACCACAGGCAATCTTGTCCTCACCCAAAATGACACTGTTGTTTGGTTCTCAACTTCTCAGAAACAAGTTCAGAATCCAGTGGCCGAGCTCTTAGATTCTGGGAATCTCGTGGTAAGAGATGAGAAAGAAGTAAACCCAGAAGGTTATTTGTGGCAAAGCTTCGATTACCCATCTGATACCGTGTTACCAGAGATGAAATTAGGATGTGACCTAAGAAGTGGTTTGAATAGACGTTTAACAGCTTGGAAGAGTCCAGAAGATCCATCTCCAGGAGACTTCTCTTTCACTGTAGCCCTTAACAACTACCCTGACTTTTACATGATGAAAGGAGATTCAAAGTTCTTCAGAACAGGACCATGGAATGGCATGGGATTCAGTGGCTCACCAGAACTAAAGCCAAATCCTCTTTTTAATTTCAAGTTCATCTCCAACAAAAATGAGGTCTACTATTCATACAGTCTCAAGAATGATTCTGTAATATCAAGGTTAGTGATGAACCAAACCACTCATGTTCGATATCGCTATGTGTGGACAGAGACTGATCAAACATGGAGGATTTACTCATCAATACCACAAGACTATTGTGACACTTATGGGCTTTGTGGGCCCTATGGGAACTGTATCCTTTCTGATTCACCAGTGTGTCAATGTTTACAAGGGTTCAAGCCTAAGTCACCACAGAAATGGAACTTAATGGACTGGTCAGAAGGATGTGTCCACAATACAGAATTGAAGTGTGAGGATAAAAGCAAGGTGGGGTTTGCAAAGTTGAGTGGGTTAAAAGTGCCTGATACTACCCATACTTGGCTGGATGAGACAATGGGTCTAGAGGAATGCAGAAAAAAGTGCTTGAACAATTGTTCTTGCATGGCCTATGCAAATTCAGATATAAGAGGACAAGGTAGTGGTTGTGCTATGTGGTTTGGGGATTTAGTTGACATGAGACAGTTTCCTGTTGGGGGACAGGATCTGTATATTCGAATGGATGCTTCAGAATTAGGTAGGGTCCATTTTCATTTTAGAAAACTCAAGTCAAATGTTTTACTTGTTGTTTTAACTGTTGCTTTTTTTTTTCTGTTTTATTAAATTCAAACATGAAGGGTCACAAAATGGGAGTAGGAAGAAGCTGACAGTAGTAGTTTCTACCACCGTTGCTGTAGTTTTGTTGATGCTTTTATTTGGGTGCTATTATCTCAAGAAAGTAGGAAGAAAAATGACTGGTAAGATCACTTGCTCATTTTTAAGGCTGCAACGTTTTATGTTTCTTAGAAGTCCGATGATTGTCAATGAAGTAACTTATAGGAAACTATTTGTAGAAGACATCCTACTCGATCAACTTAAAAGAAACTGTGTATTCATTGCCTAGGAGAACAAAATTTGCAGGAATGTTATGTAAGTATGACTTAATACTTGCTATACATATAAAAATGAAAGCGTATTTCTTTTGGCTTTTAAGAAAAACATGATGAATGTTAAGAGAGTTATGACAGTAACTACTATGTCTGGAGTTCTGTAACTTAGAAAATGAGAATATTCATATAGTGTTGTGCATCTTTTTCTTGTCAAACATGTATATTAATTGGTATTTATGCAATTCAGTTATCTTGTAATGCTTGCATGCTTTAGTAAAATTAAATAATTTTCCATTTTGCCAGAGAAATCCAAGAATATAGGAGATCAAAGTACTGAAGGACAAGAGGAAGACCTGGATCTCCCATTGCTTGAGATGTCAACGATAGCTATGGCCACTGATAACTTCTCAATGAAAAAGAAGATTGGAGAAGGTGGCTTTGGACCTGTTTACAGGGTAAGTTTTAGGATGAAAAATAGTAAACAAGTAATAAACAACATATAAAGACGATCTCTATCTCTACTTTATATATACTTAATAATTATGAATATGCAGGGGAGATTAGAAAGTGGTCAAAAAATTGCTGTGAAGAGGCTTTCAGTAAGTTCAGGGCAAGGAATAACTGAGTTCAAGAATGAAGTAAAACTGATTGCAAAACTTCAGCACCGAAATCTTGTAAAGCTTCTGGGATGTTGCATTGAGGGACAAGAGAAAATGCTAATATATGAATACATGCCTAATGGTAGCCTGGACTCCTTCATTTTTGGTATGAGTATGCAAGATAGCTCGTGTTAGGATTCTAATTTAACAGAATTGAAACTTTTGAAAATGAATAATTAGTTTGGATGCAACAGATAACCGCAGAGGTAGAGTGCTTGATTGGTCTGAACGCTTCAACATTATTTGTGGAATTTCCCGGGGCCTTCTTTATCTTCATCAAGATTCTAGATTGAGGATTATACATAGAGATCTTAAAGCAAGTAACATTTTACTAGATGATGAATTGAACCCAAAAATATCTGATTTTGGAATGGCTAGAACTTTTGGAGGAGACCAAATTGAAGGAAACACAAACAGAGTAGTAGGAACTTAGTGAGTGTCTTCTTACCTATCCAAATCTATTGTCTTAATTATATCTTTATTACTAATAGATTTCTTTTCATAAATGTGCCTTGCAGTGGCTACATGTCACCAGAATATGCTGCTGATGGGCTATTTTCAGTAAAATCTGACGTTTTCAGCTTTGGTGTTTTGTTACTTGAAACAATATCTGGCAAGAGAAACAGAGGATTTTATCATGCAGACATCACTCATAACCTTGTTGGTCATGTAAGTACAATAGAATAGATACATTTGTTTATTTTGTTCATCTTTGTCAAACTGTGTCAAGCAGCTTCTTTTTCTTTTTTGGTTTCAGGCGTGGATACAGTGGAAAGAAGGAAGGGTTCTAGAATTAATTGACAAAAACATAGAGAATTCATGCAATGAATCAGAAGTCCTACGTTGCATCCATATCGGTCTCTTGTGTGTTCAACATAATCCAGAGGATAGGCCTACTATATCATCAGTGGTTGTAATGTTGGGAAGCAAGATTGAATTGACAGAGCCTAAACAACCTGGTTTCTATGTGAAGAAGCTTTCATTAGAAGCAAATTCATCCTCAACTCAGATAGAATCTAGATCAACCAATGACATAACCATTTCTCAAATAGAAGCCCGATAATAATCAATCATTAATCAGAGTATGCTACAGATATTGCGTTTGGATTAGTTATTGGGAGTTTTCTAGTGACATCATTATGGATGTAGCTACTTACAAATGTTTTGTTTTTTCATCTGTTCTTGTTTTGTTACATGTAGTATTCTTCTTAGGATCAAAGCTTCCCCCCCCAAAAAAAAAGCCTAAAATGGACCCATCTAGGCAATATAAGGTAAGTACAACAAAATGTTTGTTTGTAATACGTAAATTATATCATAAGGTCTTTCTTTGGTGGTTTAATTCACTAGCTGTACTCTTTCTCTTTCTCAGAAAACCCCCCATCGATTATTTTGTTTCTTTTTGGCTTTATGGATAGATGAGATGACCAAGATCATAAAGATTTTAACTCCATATAAAGCTGAAGAAAATGTAAAATAACACATTGCTCTGCCTAAAGCAGTTCATATAAGACACAGGTTCAATTATAGCAGAGTCCGTTATTGATCCATTTTAACCATATTCTAAAATTATTGACCCATTGTACCCAAAAAAAAAAATTTATTGATTCATTTGTATCGGAACTAATTAGAAATTAATTAAAACTCAAGAGAAGCCAAGGGAATTCAATGAAGGGAGTTGTTGATAGTCAATCACACATAAATAATAAATGGCCACGTTTCTCTCATTTCTAGTCAACAACAAAGGTGAAGGGAGGGGGACCAAAAAAAAATTTTGTTCCTAATATTTACATATATACATATTTAAAATTTCATATTTGACCACCTTTCTCCTAAAAAATATAAAATTCCAATGGGATTTATTTAAACAGAAATTAAAATTTATATGTATAAAATATGATAGTATAATTAATAGTTGATCATGTATATACATTATGACCAATTATATATTAATTTAATATATGTCGTATCTTAAATTATAAAATATTATTTTTTTTACTTATTTTTTCATAAATAAGTTATTTTAACAATTCCATGTTTTTTAAGATGTAAGATATACTATATATTTATTTTATATGTAATGTAATTATAAAATATACTTATTTTATTTTAAATTATTTTACATAAGTATAATATAAACTTAATATATATATATACTAATACTAATTTAACCACATTAAAATTATTGAATGGAAAAACATTTATTTTGATTGATTAAATTACTAATACAATCAAGAGAAATGATAAGAGCTCGAGCTCCTCTATCTCCCTCTCTAAAAGACCTTTAACATATATAAGAGAAAAAAAAAAAAAAAAAAGGCAAAGTGTTAACCCATGGAACGTGGACCTTGTCATAGTCTTCCCCTACAATCAATAGCTGATAATGACTGAATCAATTTTCATTGATAACTTGAACAAGAAAAAAATGATAACACATGTACGTGACCATGTTTTTCCATTTCTAATCAACATCTTCGTAAAGGAAGGGGGGACCAATGGAACCCATGGATTATTTAAAAATAAAATAAAATTTATGTGTATGATATAACAATATAATTAATAGTTGATGAAATACATTGTAGCCAATTTCATTTGATTTAATATATGTCTAGCTTCGTTTACAAAATATTATTGGTTCTTACTTATTTTCATAAATAAATTATTTTAACAATTCAATGTCTTTAATTTTAAGAATAATAAAATTAAGAAAAAAAATTCATTTAAGTTTAAGAAATTCTATTTTAACATAAAAGACTTTTCTTTACACTTCTGTTAGACTAAAAGTATAAATGAGTTAGAATTATCATTTACTATAATATCTTTCTTCTTTATTTGGTTCATGTTATATTTTTATTTTTTTTTTCATTGTTCCATGTCATATTAGGACCACATTATAAAGCACATGTCTTTAATTCATGTAATAAATATGAGAAATTTTTAGGTGTATAAATTATATCACCTCCTCTATACATTGACGAATGAGGTTCCTTAAATCTTTTTCATTTTAAATTAGAGGGTTCACATAATATATAAAATAAAAAAATTTTGTTGAATTCTATTAGTCAACATACAAGTAAGATGATATACAATTAAAAATTTTTCTTTACTTGGAGGGTGAGTAAGTCTGAATTTACTTCGGAAGAGGATATATTTAATTAACACTAAGCTTTAAACCGTAGATTTCAATTCGCTTTTCATAATTCTCCATAATTCAATTAGTTAGCAGTCAACGTATATAGAAATTGGGTTTTAGATCCTCTACAGTAAGTTTTTCGGTTGGCCTCTGCTTGGTTTTTTTACGGTAATTTTATTTATTGTTAAAGTATATTTTAATATTATTATAATGAATATTATTATTACTATAATTTTTATTTAAATAATTAATTTAAAAAAATTATAGTAACAATAATATTTAATATAAAAAAATTTAATAGGGAAAAAAATGGTCACTCAAACGTCAAGCAGGGATCAAACTAAAAACTCCAAACAGAGAATCTAAACGCTAAAAATTGCTATTCTCAGCAAACCCCATAAATGCCAAAATGGACCAACCAAGGCTACTAGGCTACAGTGTAGTTGAATTATTCAACCTCTAGTGTTAATCTTTGATTTTAGTAATACACCTAATATTGGGCACTACTAACATTATATACTTGAGCTAAGCTCCATCAATATATATATATATATATATATATTCAGCTAGAGCTTTTGTATTATGGCTTGTAATTCGATGGGCATTCTTTCCATCATGAGCATCATTGCTTATATACAACTGTGTTTTCTGGGAGTCTCAATAGCCTCTGATTCCATTGCTCCGACCCAGTTCATCAGAGATGGCATGACCTTAGTTTCTCGAGGTGGAGACTTTGAACTTGGTTTCTTCAGTCCTGGAAAATCAAAGAAACGCTACCTAGGAATTTGGTACAAGAATATCCCAATTCAGACGGTCGTTTGGGTGGCAAACAGAGTCAACCCAATCAACGATTCCTCAGGCATTTTAACATTAAACACAACCACTTGCAACCTCATCCTCCGCCAAAACAACACTGTCGTTTGGTACACAAACTCTTCAGAGCATACACCACAGAATCCAGTGGCACAGCTCTTGGATTCTGGGAATCTTGTGGTGAGACAACAAAAAGATTCAAACCCAGAAAACTACCTTTGGCAGAGCTTTGATTTTCCATCAGATACCCTTTTACCAGGTATGAAATATGGATGGGACTTGAAGAAAAACAAGAACTGGACTCTTACAGCATGGAAGAGTCCAGATGATCCAGCCCCAGGAGACTTCTCTTGCGTTACAGATCGTCATAACTATCCAGACTCATCACTAATGAAGGGAAACAAAGTTTATAGCAGATTTGGACCATGGAATGGCCTCCACACAAGTGGTTCACCAGAAGTAAAACCCAACCCTTTATATTATTTCAAATTCGTCTACTCTTTTGACTCCATCTACTACACTTACTACCTCAGGAACAACTCAATATATTCCAGAATAGTAATGAACCAAACTGATTACGTTCGGTATCGTTATGTGTGGGTGGAAGCTGATAAAAATTGGATGGTTTATAAATCAAAGCCTGTGGACTATTGTGACCATTATGGTTTATGTGGGGCCAATGGGAATTGTATTATTACTGAATCACCAGTTTGCCAATGCTTCAAAGGGTTCAGTCCTAAGTCACCACAAGCGTGGAACTCTATGGACTGGTCTCAAGGGTGTGTCCGGAATAAACCTCTCAACTGTTCTGAAACACACAAGGATGGGTTTATCAAAATGGAGGGTCTGAAAGTGCCAGATACTACACATTCTTGGCTTAATGAGACAATGGGTTTAGAGGAATGCAGAGACAAGTGCTTGAAGAATTGTTCATGCATGGCCTTCACAAATTCAGATATTAGAGAACAAGGGAGTGGGTGTGCCATGTGGTTTGGTGATCTTGTTGATATTAGACAGTTTGCTTCTGGAGGGCAGTATTTATATGTTCGAATGGCTGCTTCTGAATTAGGTAAGGACTTAACTAACTTTGACGCGCATCTAGTGTGTTGTAGAGTTGAATTTAATTTTTATTATCCAAAATATGAATATTAATACTAGTTAATTTTTCACGTCTTGTTTACAAAATTCTAGTTCCCTCCTTTGATCTGTGAATTTGAACCCAGTTTTTTTGTTTGTTTTAACCTTGAAGAGCTGGGGTATGTGCATAGAAGGAAGCTCAGAATAATTGTTGGTACCACCATTACTGGGATTTTAGGGATGCTTCTAGTTGGATGCTATTGTACTATTTACTATGTCGGGAGAAGGATGACTGGTAAATTTATTATTTTTTTTTTTTTGCGACAAGTTTATATATTTTTATTAATTATCTTTGAGTTTATTTTCAAGTTTGTAAAAAATCTTAATACTTTTCTTCCGTTTTTGCAGTTAAATCAAAATTTAAAGAAGAAGAAGATGGACACAGTGAAGGATCAGAAAATGATCTAGACCTTACATTGCTTGACCTGCCAACAATAGCTAGTGCCACTGATAACTTCTCGCCAGAGAGCAAAATTGGACAAGGTGGATTTGGAACAGTATATAAGGTAATTCTATATCTGAGTAACAGGATTTGAATATATATATATATATATATATATTGATGTTCTAATTTTACAGTGTGTGTCAATATAGTTACGATGTAATTATGTAGGGAAAATTAGGGAATGGAAAAACAATTGCCGTGAAAAGGCTTTCTAGGAGTTCAGGACAAGGATTGACTGAGTTCAAGAACGAAGTAAAACTGATTGCAAAAGTTCAGCACCGAAATCTTGTGAAACTTCTTGGTTGTTGCATTCAAGGAGAAGAAAAGATATTGGTTTATGAATACATGCCAAATGGCAGCTTGGACTTCTTCATTTTTGGTGCGAGTTTAAGAAAAAAAATCTTACGATTTTTATTTTCAATGACAATAAATATCAATTTATGAAACCTGAACTTTAAATTGGGTAAGTGATTTATTTTTCATGGCATGTGGTGACAGATGAAAATCAAGGTAAATTGTTAGATTGGCCTAAACGCTTTCACATTATTTGTGGTATTGCTCGGGGCCTTATGTATCTCCATCAAGATTCTAGATTGAGAATTATTCATCGAGATCTCAAAGCAAGTAATATTTTACTGGATGACAAATTGAATCCAAAAATATCAGATTTTGGCATAGCTAAAACTTTTGGAGGAGAGCAAACAGAAGGCAATACAAACAGAGTAGTCGGTACATAGTAAGCCTCTTACTTACAAGCTACTGTGCTCTTTAATCTATTTGATAGTTCTATTAATTATTTTTGTACAAATGCTGTTTTTCAGTGGCTACATGGCACCAGAATATGCAGCAGATGGACTATTTTCGATAAAATCTGATGTTTTTAGTTTTGGTATTCTAGTGATAGAAATTATATATGGAAAGAGAAATAGAGGGTTTTATTATGCAGAGCAATCACACAATCTTATCAGCCATGTAAGTATATATATGAGATATATGTGTGTGTGTGTGAAGCAAAATTTGAAAAGCAACTCGATGTTTCAGGCATGGTTACTGTGGAAAGAAGGGAAGCCTTTAAAATTGATTGACAAAAACATAGAAGAGTCTCATGTTGTAGCAGAAGTAATGCGTTGCATCCACGTTAGTCTACTGTGTGTGCAACAACATCCAGAGGACAGACCCAACATGTCATCTGTTGTGCTGATGTTAGGAAGCGAGAACGAGTTGGGTGAGCCTAAACCACCTGGTTTCTTTCAAGGTAAGGCTTTATATGATGCAAATTCGTCCTCAACCCAGAAGCAATCTGACTCCACCAATGAAATAACCGTCACATTATTAGAAGCAAGATGATAATCTAGTGATACTGCTACACATCTTATCCTTGAAGTGTAAAATTGAAAAACCACTAATTAAGTCCCTCTTCCCATTGAATCATGAACATATTGGAACATTTTCTTGACTCTTAATTATTCAACTGTCATTTGTTTGTTTCACAACAATTTATTTCCTTCAAGTTATTATTATTATTTGGCATTTCATACCATATCACCCTTTTAGTATTTATTAATACCTCCTTTTCAGACACCAATAAAAGAAACCTCCCTTTCTCATCTCTTATAAACAATCCTTCAAATTTTACAACCGCCAAATAAATTTTGCCTCGCACAATTTGGGAGTGTGTTCCCAATAGGTATAATAACAATTAGAAAACTGCAAACCAACTCTATCTGCATAACTGCATAAACATCTTAATTCAAGAGTTGTTATAATTAGAATAATATTAAATAGACTCATTCCATAACAGATCCTAAATCCTATCAAAAGTTAGTACAACTATCAAAATTTTCTTTTCTACTGCACTACTATATTCCTATCCCATACTTTTACCGAAAAATTATTCAAAAGAAAGAAAATAAATTTACTGTTTGGTTTTGGGAGTAAGTGAGAACACATTAGCGTCGACCTCACTTAATAGAAAAAACACTTTGTTTGTTGTTTGGTATTGAGAGGTGAAATAAGTTGAACCCAAGCATATTCTTTTTTGTAGGCAGCACATGTATAAACAACAATTGTAGCCCAGTTCAGAGAGTCCAGTCATTGTCAACGTCGAAGTAATAAAGGAGCTGAGGCATGATCTGGAACAAACAACATTAACAAACCTGTAACTAAGGGAACATGCATGAACGAACGAACAAGTTATATACACTGAACTTTCACAAATAATTTTCATGAATACCTACCTGAAACTCACAACAAAGAGGACCACCACCGTAGCAGCATATGGGGATATCAGATTTTGATGGCCGTTGGCCAAATCGGTTTAGCGTTAGTACCTCTATAATACCTGTTGCCAAAATACGTAAGGTATTAAAATGCAATTAAAAAAATGGAATATAGCGTAAAGGGGAGGAGTAGCCCAATCACCATCAAACGTGTAAAAGACATGCAAGTTTAAATTGGGTAACCCAAATTCCAACAGCTTTAGTCACATCAAGCATACACAACAGTAATTGTCAGATCATGTAATATAACATGATTCTCCAATAGAATTTCAATTGGGTAAACATTAATCACCTCAATACTTGTTCAGGGGCCCTACTAATGCGATCCTGGAAGTAGGCCCAACTCTTTGTATCTTCATCACTCTGTTCACAGGCAATACAATTAGCAAATACTATAACTGCATAACAGCATAAGAACTAATAACATCAGTCATAAAAGAACTTGAGGTAATACCTGAAAATTCTCGAAGAGGGAATTCATTGTTTCATCACTTCCGTCCTCAGAGA
Organism: Senna siamea; assembly: GCA_031216115.1. Classification (NCBI taxonomy): domain Eukaryota; kingdom Viridiplantae; phylum Streptophyta; class Magnoliopsida; order Fabales; family Fabaceae; genus Senna; species Senna siamea. The sequence continues at coordinate 22,885,956 of CM062356.1, forward strand.
TCAAAGAATTATCCAAGGCATTACTCTTGGACTTTTTCTTGTTATATTTACTTTCGTTGTCACTAATGATTTCAAATTCAGGCCACATAGTGTTGCTTGCAGCTGCATCATAAAGAACAACTCTCTGAGCTGAACTCGCAGAAGTTTAATTATCGTAAAATGCCTTCAGACAATAGCCTGTACACCAATTTCTTAGATGTGCATCCAAGGCCTGAGATGCCACATCAACAGATCTCAATTCACATAATCTTGTCACGTTTCTCACATAATTTTTAAAAAATTAAGAATCAAGATTTCATGCCCCATAATCATCACTGTAATATTTAGTTCTACAAAGCATATATACCAAGTACTAGTCTACAAAGCTATAGATCAACAACTAGTCTACAAAGCTATAGATCAACAACCTTTATTAGACTCCAGTGAAGTGGTTCCATTATAGTTTGGTCTAGATATAACTGTTTTTGAAGAAACTTTCATCTGCTGGCAAGCAATTTTATGACCTGAGCGCCAATGCATGTCCTGTAAGTTGAATGAGAGAAGGGATTTTATACTGATCAAGTTTGTAAATAGGGAACTAAATAACATGTCTAAGCAACCCAGGTACCTGATGTTTCTTAGAGCAATAGCACACTTGTCTGCAACCAGTGCAAATTTTATCTCTTTTCCAAGTACCACACCAATCACAAAGAGCAGCTAAAAGTTCAAAGTAAGACATTCTATCAAGACACAAGAAAGACGTAAAACAGAAAGAAGCTGCTCAATGGAATGTGCATTTATATATAAATTACTTCTTGAGGAATTAGCAAGAGTCAGTCCAATTTTAGATACGGACGGAGCTAACTTGATGATCATTATAAAGTATTCTTTAAAGAAACTGGAAGAAGATAATGTGATGAAAAACAATAAATAGAGCAATTCATTTAGGTTAACATGATATCAATGACCATTTTCTTTTTCAGATAAAAACATGGTGCCACTGTTTAGCAGAAAGATAGATAGCACTCAGCAAGTGAATCATAAAGTCTTTCAAATTATAAAGGATTCTTTTCAATGCCTCACCTCAATCGTGGGCAATAAGGGATACAAAGGTTCGTAATTCAATAGAGCACAACCAAGAAGGCAAGCAAGTAGAGCCCAAAACAGCATTCAAGTAAAAAGGATTAAAGAAGGAAAAAAATAATAATAATGAAGCTGCGTAAACTGACCTCCACTGCCAGCAGGTTTGTCACTTCCATCGAATTTAGGGCAATCACTCAAGTAAAAAGTGAAGTCTAGTCAATACGGTAAAAAAGTTCATATATACATGTAAATTCTACTAAAGTATTAACAATGTTCAAAATTTAGCACCAATATTGTACGTAGATTATATTTATATATAGCAATGTGAAATTGAAAGCTTTATTAAATAATATTTTTAATACCGTTTCAAGGAAGGTAATTACAACTCCTCTTTACTCTTGCCCTTTCTATGCGAAAGCAAAACTTCAATTAAATAAATCACCTCTACGTGTAATAGCCACTTTCATTGTTTCGCTATTCTAAGTCAATGTGCCACAAAATTAAATAAATCACCATTCCAAATCAGTCAAACAAATGATATTATATTTATTATATAATATTAATCCACAAAAATAACTCAAATCTTATGTAAGTTTAAATCTTAATATAATGTGGAGACTTTCATAATATTACAATATTAAAAAATCATTTATATAAAAATCACTTAACACCGATTCAATCAAACTCGTTCTTATAATGACTAAATAACTTTTTATAAAATATTTTTTATTCAATTTAAAATTTTAAACATAAATATTCATATCAATCTATCCAAATATATTATTTTACATTAAATTGTATAAGTGTGCACTCATTTAAATATAATAAAAACTAATTTTTTTATTTTTCTTTCTCACTTGTTACAAAAAAAATGAATTAATTTTCAACAAGAAGATTTAGACCTTCAGCAAAAGCTGCTCATCAATGTCTTTCTGTCTCAATTTTCAATGGACGTTCTTCCTCTCCTCAATCTCTTTGCATGTTTCCTTCTTTTCATCCTCAAGCCTTCCACAGCAGCAAATTCTCTTCAATCCCTTCGTCAGTCCCAGTTCATCAGAGACGATGGCACCACCTTGGTTTCCAAAGCTGGAATCTTTGCCCTTGGTTTCTTCACTCCTGGCACGTCCAACAAACGCTATCTCGGCATTTGGTATAACAACATCCCCGACAAGACAGTCGTTTGGGTCGCCAATCGCCTCAACCCCATCAACGATTCCTCTGCAGCTGTCTTAACTATGAAGACCACCGGCAACCTCGTCCTCTCCCAAAACGACACTGTTCTTTGGTACACAAATGCCACCACACAACCTCAGAGTCCTATAGCCCAGCTCTTGGATTCTGGAAACCTTGTGTTGCTAGATGAGAATCAAGCGAACCCAGAAGCTTACTTATGGCAAAGCTTTGATTATCCCTCTGATAACTTATTGCCTGGTATGAAATTTGGATGGGACCTTAGAATTGGTCTCAATAGGCAATTAACGGCCTGGAAGAGCCCAGATGATCCATCTCCTGGAGATTTTACGTCCCTTATAGTGCTCCATAACTATCCTGATGCGTATTTAATGAAGGGTACAAAGAAATACTACCGATTTGGCCCATGGAATGGCTTGCAATCGAGTGGCTCTCCTGAAGTGAAGCCCAACCCTCTTTTTGATTACACCTTTGTAGCCAATAAGGATGAGTTCTACTACATGTTCAACCTCAAGAACAATTCTGTATTCACAAGATTGGTGATAAATCAAACTGATAGTGCTCGTTATCGTTATGTGTGGGTGGAAAATGATCAAGAATGGACGATTTATTCCAAAAAGCCTGTGGATTACTGCGACAACTATGGTCTGTGTGGACCAAATGGGAATTGTATAATTACTGACTCACCTGTGTGCCAGTGTTTAAGAGGGTTCACGCCTAAGTCACCTCAACGTTGGAATTCGATGGATTGGTCTGATGGGTGTGTTCGAAATAAGCCTCTGAACTGCTCTGAGAAACACGAGGATGGGTTTGTCAAATTCGAGGGGATGAAAGTGCCAGATACTACACATACTTGGGTTGATGTGAGTATGAATATAGAGCAGTGCAGAGACAAGTGTTTGAATAATTGTTCTTGCATGGCCTATACTAACTCAGATATCAGAGGAACAGGTAGTGGTTGTGTTTTGTGGTTTGGTGATCTGATTGATTCAAGACACTATGCATCTGGAGGGCAGGATCTATATATTCGGATTACTGCTTCAGAAATAGGTAGGGACTTATATAATTTTATCTTGGAATATTCAAGTTACCCTTTTGATTTGTGAATTATGATTCTAACCAGAGTTTCTTGTTTGAATCATTCAACCATGAAGATGCAGAATCAGGTAGTGGGAGTAAAAGAAGTTGATAGTGATTATTACCATCACCATTGCTGTGATATTGGGGATGCTTTTAGTTGGGTGCTACTGCATCTACAGAAATAAGAGTGGTAAAATTACTTACTTTCATTTAGTCCCAATGCTTTAGAAACTCATACGGCAAGATTAGCTACTAAAAAAACTGTCATCTGTCATTATGGTGCCTAGAATGTAAGCAAAGTTTAAATCGCAGGTTATAGAATTATGGGATTAAAATAGAATACCTTTTAGCAACTGAACAGGGGAATTCCTGCATAATCATCTGGTTCTGTTTTTGATCAAGTTGCCAAAGTCAGTAAATTATTCACATCACCATGTTTTTCTTTGACCAGTAAACACATATATTGATTGTTTTCCATTTTTGGCTGATGCTTGTAGAAAAGGTTAATGCTTTTACCAATTTTTTTCAGAGAAATCAGAAGATGTAAAAGTTCAAATTCGGAACAATGAAGGATTGAAGAATGATCTAGATCTCCCATTGTTTGATCTGCCAACCATAGCAAACGCCACTGATAATTGCTCGGAGAAGAATAAAATTGGACAAGGTGGATTTGGGCCTGTATACTGGGTAATTCAACATTTGTCTTATATTAATAATAATAAGAGAGCTATGTACAATATAAATAGTATCTCATTATACTCACAAATTTCAATATGCAGGGAAAATTATTAAATGGGCAAGAAATTGCTGTGAAGAGGCTTTCTAGAGGATCAGGACAAGGATTGATTGAGTTCAAGAATGAAGTAAAATTCATTGTTAAACTTCAGCATCGTAATCTCGTGAAACTTCTTGGCTGTTGCATTGAGGAGCAAGAAAATATGCTAGTATATGAATACATGCCTAACAGAAGTTTGGACTTCTTTATTTTTGGTATGTATTTAAGAAAGTTTTGTACTAGCATGGAATATATATTAGTGCCACTAAACAGCCTATGACACTTGAACTTTGAATTAATAATTCTAACAGATGATACCAAAGGGAAGCAGCTAGATTGGTTAACTCGCTTTCAAATTATACTTGGAATTGGACGAGGTCTTATGTATCTTCATCAAGATTCTAGATTAAGGATTATTCATAGAGATTTGAAAGCAAGTAACGTTTTACTTGACGACAAGTTGATTCCAAAAATATCAGATTTTGGGCTGGCTAAAACTTTTGGAGAAGAACAGACAGAAGGCAATACAAAAAGAGTAGTAGGGACTCAGTAAGTGTTTTCATCTTACTTTCAAACTAATAATCTCCAATAAACAGTTTTATATGTTGATTAATTACTTTGTTCTAATGGAATTTTTGCAGTGGATATATGGCACCAGAATATGCTGCTGATGGGTTATATTCTGTGAAATCTGATGTCTTCAGTTATGGTATATTAGTGCTGGAGATTATATGTGGGAAGAAAAATAGAGGGTTTTATTTTGAAGATTACAAGCATAACCTTATTGGTCATGTGAGCACTACTGTAGCTATAATTTTATGAACTTTTTGTTTGTGTGCGTGTGAAACTCAAGTGTGATATGTAAGTCATAAGAAACTCGTGTGTTTCAGGCATGGATTCTGTGGAATGAAGGAATGGCTTTAGAATTGGTTGACAAGAAGATACAAGACACATGGAATGTATCAGAAGTATTGAGGTGCATTCATGTGGGTCTTTTATGTGTGCAAGAAAATCAAGATGATAGGCCAAACATAGCATCTGCCGTTTTGATGATGGAAAGTGACATAATACTTGCTGAGCCTAAACAACCAGGTTTCTTTCGAGGGAAGGATTCAGTTCAACCATATTTTTCCAACATAAGTCAGAATCAATCAAGCTCCACCAATGAAATATCCACGACCTTAATAGAAGCTCGATGATATTGAATTTACAAGATGTAAGTAATTTGGTTGAGAAGAATGACATTGAAGAAGGAATGGATTTGGTTTTGGGCTCATAGGAAATTATGAATAGACAAATATAGGAGCCCAAGAAATAGATAAACCAAGCAGGTTTGCAGTTTGTGGTCTTAGGAAAAAAAAAAGAGTGCCAGAGTTACAACGTAAGTTAATTAGTCTTGTTGATTGTAGATATCTATAGATATTGTTTAATTACATTTTTTGGATTACTTCTAATTTTTCATCACAATTGTTTTGTTCTTCTTCGTATAAGTAGAGGATAGATAATGTGATTGCCTAAAGTTGTAGAACTTCATTTTTTCTGGAAGCATGAGATATGCATCCACAATTATTGGCGTCTTTTTCTTTATATATTCTGCATGGACTTAGGAAGGAGAGATTCTAGAAGTGTATCTAATAGTGCATCAAAATTATTATTAATAAAAAATAATTGTGTAAAATAAATAAAAAAAGATTACAACTACCGAATATATTAAAAATTATATTAAAAATTTTTTTAATACAAATAATAGTTTATGAAAGTATCTCCATGTCAAAATGAATTAGCAAGATCCACACTGATTGGTCCATTGCTTGCAAAAATAAAAATTATACAAATAATACAAAACAAAATCATAATTCAACCTATCCAATACAATCAACAATGCTATTTTTTATTATTGACCATACAAATTAAGTGAGATTAATATATTTTATGTTTATTTATTTTTATAATTAAATTATTAATAATTAAATTTATATTAATAATTTTTTATTATTTTTTTAATCTTTTATTATTTCGAGTTATTAAATTATTTTTTATTTGATCAACATTTTATACAAGTATTTCTATAATTTAATCTATCTAATAAATTTAAAAACTTAATAAAAATGAAAAATTTTATTAACTAAAAATATAAAAAAAAATTAATCAATATTTTATTGTTAAAATATGTAACCTAAAAGAAAATTGACTTTTGGATTAATACTAATCCAGTGGCGGTGGCGGTTTCAAGAAAACATTGTAGGGTACGACTAATAGTATAGATTTATGAGCATTGAGGAGGAAATGTCAAGCAAATAAATGCAAGAAAAAATATCATCAAATCAAGTGAGAATGATTGAAAATATTTAATGTCTATTGGTATTTTAGATAAAATTTTTAATAATTTCAGTAATCACAAATAATAATTAGTTATAGAAATTAAGTAAAAAATTATTTTTTAAAAATGTGATAAATTGAAGTTAAATATCTATTAAAAAAATAATAACATTTAACATGTGATAATATTTTAAATAAAAAATACGTACAAAATAAAAAAAAAACAATGACATGTAAAGTATGTCAAGGCAACGCAAGCCTAATGTCCTATAAATTAAGATAATATATATTTTTTGAAGATTAAAATAATAATAATTTAGTTTTAAATTTATAAGGTAAGTCTGTGGTGGCACGACAAATTGATGCATTACGTGAGAGACTTTTGAGTTTTGACATGTCACTGAAAACATCATTTCTTTGTATATGTGTACGTAAAAGAAGCATTGATATACCAACCTGTACAATCATATTTATGGCTTCGATCAATTAGTCACGAGTCCATCAATTCTAAATTTTAACCCACAACCATGGAAAATTTCATATATATGTATTTTGTTATTTTATTTATATATTAATAATAATATTTAAATAATTTTTTTATTTTTGTATAGTATGTCTATTTTCATATTAATAATATCTAATCAATTTTTTTATTTTTATATTATTAATTAAGGCATAAATAAAATAATACATTATACAGATAAAATAAATCATATTGCATTGTTAATGTTGAGAGAGAAAGAATAAAAAGCGAGAAAATAGACGAAAGCTGGTTCATCATTAGGCACTGATAGGCCATAAAAAGTGATTTTAAGTTTCCATTATCGATTGGAATGCACAACTATATATTTTCAAGATAAATTCTGTTCAAGTTTTGAGATTGAAACAACGTATATACAACAATAGAAGGTGAAACATGCATGCTCGAGAATAATATATTAAATATAAATAAGAAGAGACCAATATGAAAAGCTAGATATATCTTAAATTAGTTGTCAGTTTAATATTAATCTCGGAGATACCTCTAAAACATTAAAATCTTGTACAGTTTAAAATTATATATAGCTCGTTAAAAAAACAAAATAAAAATTTTATGAAAATTTGATTTCATTGACAAACAGGTGCATGCATGTAACCAATCCTAAATCAATCCTTTTCTTTGAAAAGTTTAGAATCCTAAATCCAAGTGTCAATCCCTAACAATATTAAGAAAAAAAAAATCTAAGATATACATATTTAATTACCTAATTTATATATTGGTCAATAAAATTTAATCATTTTTTATTTTATTTATAATGTAATTACGTTTTTTAGTTTGCAATAAGAAAATTTTAATTAATATCATTAATCAATGCAAAAATAACTCATGAGAAAGTGTTCGAAACTGGAAAAACTTGGAGCATAATTTGAATTTTAGTATTGAAGTGGACATCTGAGCCCCCCCATGTGGAAAGTGGCAATAAATCTCATTAACTACGTATGAACTATGGCAACTAAAATTCGTTCTAGATATTCCCCAAAAATATGAGAGAACAAAAGCACAGGAAGTATACATAATTCCATTTCCACATATAGTGCCTCACTTCATATTCTGCATTATTAGGAATTCCATGGGCTTTCTTTCTTTCATCACTGTCATTGCTTTAATGATCTCTTCTCTTACAGTTTCCATGGCTGTTCACACCATTCGTGGTTCCTACTCTATAACTGATGGTACGACACTAGTTTCCAAAGGTGGAAGCTTTGAACTCGGATTCTTCACTCCTAGAAACTCCAACAAACGCTATCTGGGAATTTGGTACAAGAACATCCCAATTCAGACAGTAGTTTGGGTAGCCAACAGAGTCAGCCCAATCAATGATTCCTCTGCAGCCACCTTGATACTAAACAGCACAGGCAGTCTTGTCCTTATCCAAAACGACAACGACATTCGGTATTCAACTTCTCAAAAACAAGTGCAGAATCCAGTGGCTGAGCTCTTGGATTCTGGGAATATTGTGATAAGAGATGAAGATGAAGCAAACCCAGAAGTGTATTTGTGGCAAAGCTTCGATTACCCATCAGACAGAGTGTTGCCAGGTATGAAATTGGGTTGGGACCTCAGAATTGGTCTCAATAGGCGTATAATAGCTTGGAAGAGTCCAGAAGATCCATCTCCAGGTGACTTCTCTTTTGCTTTAGAGCTCAATAACTACCCTGAATTTTACATGAAGAAAGGAGATTCAAAGTACTACGGAATTGGGCCATGGAATGGGCTGCATCCAAGTGGTGAACCAGAAATAAAGCCCAACCCACTTTTCTATTTCAACTTTGTGTCCAATAAGGATGAGGTCTACTACTCCTATAACGTCTGGAATCATTCTGTGATCACAGGAGTAGTGATGAACCAAACTGACTATTCTCGTTATCGCTATGTGTGGGTGGAAGCTGATGATAAGTGGAAGACTTATATATCAAAGCCAAGTGACTATTGTGATCACTATGGCCTGTGTGGACCCAATGGGAAATGTGTAATCACTGAATCACCAGTATGCCAGTGCTTAAAAGGGTTCAAGCCTAGGGCACCACAGAATTGGAACTCAGTGGACTGGTCTGATGGATGTGTCCGCAATAAGCCTCTGAACTGCTCTGAAAAACACGAGGATGGGTTTATCAAAGTGGAAGGATTGAAGGTGCCAGATACTACACACACTTGGCTTGATGTGACTATGAACTTAGAGAAGTGCAAAGAGAAGTGTTTAGATAATTGTTCTTGCATGGCATACAAAAATTCAGATATCAGAGGGACAGGAAGTGGTTGTGTCTTGTGGTTTGGTGATCTAGTTGATATTAGAAAGTTTTCAGTTGGTGGGCAGGATCTGTATATTCGATTGGTTGCTTCAGAATTAGGTAGGGTCTTAACTTTGCCAATTAATTATTTTCTTGATGAATTTGTTATTTGACCATTGCTTTTCTTGCTTGATCAAATTAAATATTGAAGGGTCACAATATGGCGGCAGCAAGAAGAAGAATAATCTGACAGTAATAGTTGCTACCATCGTTGCTGCTATTTCTGCGATACTTATAGTTGGATGCTGTTATTATATTCACAAAGTCCGTAAAAACAAGACTGGTAAAATCACTTGCTCTCGAGAATCAGATTTTATTTAACTACAGTAGATTCAATTGTTTATTAATTGAATATTTCACCTGCTCCAAAGTATTTGATTGTAAAAGAAGTTGAACAATTCTTTTCCATTTTGCTAGAGGAATCAAAAAATGTACTAGATGAAAACAGTGAAGGACAAGAAGAAAATCTGGATCTTCTATTGTTTGACATGTCAACAATAGCTATTGCCACTGATAACTTCTCGATGAACAACAAGGTCGGAGAAGGTGGTTTTGGACTTGTATACAAGGCAAATTTTAGAGCATTAGGATAAGCACAAATTAACAAGTACATAGTAGCAGTATGAAGAGCATTATAGTATATACTTATAATATAATGATATATGAATAAGCAGGGAATAATAAATGGGCAAGAAATTGCTGTGAAAAGGCTTTCTAGGAGTTCAGGACAAGGAATGAATGAGTTCAATAATGAAGTGAAACTGATTGCAAAGCTTCAACACCGAAATCTTGTAAAGCTTCTAGGTTGTTGCATCCATGGACAAGAGAAAATGCTGATTTATGAATACATGCCAAATGGCAGCTTGGACTCCTTCATTTTTGGTATGGATATTACAAGAAAAATTATTCTAGGATATGCTAATTTAATTATTTTGGTACGTACACTTGATAGCTATAATAACAGTAACTTGTGAAAACTGATTTATAAATTTGAATGGAACAGATAGTAACAAAAGCAAAGTGTTAGACTGGTCCAAACGGTTTCAAATTATGTGTGGAATTACTCGAGGCCTTTTATATCTTCATCAAGATTCCAGGTTGAGAATCATTCATAGAGATCTCAAAGCGAGTAACGTGTTGCTCGATGACAAGTTGAATCCAAAAATATCAAATTTTGGAATGGCTAAAACTTTTGGTGTAGACCAAACTGAAGGAAATACAACCAGAGTAGTAGGGACTTAGTGAGTGTCTTAATCTTTCTAGCTATCAAGCCCCATAGTATATAGAGCATCTTTGTTAACAATTTTTGTTCTAAATCTCTTTTAGTGGCTATATGGCTCCAGAATATGCTGCTGATGGACAATAGCCAGCAAAAGAAACAGATTTTATCATGCAAACCACACCCAAAACCTTATTGGTCAGGTGAGTACTTTTGATATGTTGCTTTTAGTATTTTAACATTGTCAAATTGACACATGACAATCAGCTTTTTTTCTGTGTATAAGGCATGGAGACAGTGGAAAGAAGGGAGAGATCTAGAATTGATAGACAAAAACATAGAGGATTCATGCATTGAATCAGAAGCATTGCGTTGCATTCATATTAGTCTCCTATGTGTGCAACAAAATCCAGAGGATAGGCCTACCATGTCATCAGTGGTTCTAATGTTGGGAAGTGAGATTGAATTGGCAGAGCCTAAAGAGCCTGGTTTCTATGTGGAAACGCTTTTAGTTGAAGCAAATTCCTCCTCAAGTCAGCTAGATTCTAAATCAACCAATGAAATTACCATTTCTTTGTTAGAAGCTCGATGATAATCATAAGGACTAGATTTATATGTAATTACTTATATCTTTGTTATTAAGTTCTCTAATTAAAATAAAATATATAAAAAATATTTTTTTTAAAAACCAATCATGAAAAGAGATGAGTTTTGTAAATCATACACGTCAGTTTCTAATTGAAAAAATTGATGGTAAAATTATAAAAACTAAACCTAAATTTTTGCCTAATCATAGTCAGAGTATGCAGAGTTATTGCATTTCTTTTAGGTAAATGCAGTGTATTATATATGTTTGTTTGATTCAAAAGACTATCATTTTAATCTCTATAAACTGATGGTAATATGGTAATATGTTGTTAAAAATGTTGATGTGGCATTTTCATGTCAATGTGGGGGGGATTAATATATTTACAGAGAATAAAATTAGAATGAACATTGTGTCTATTTTTACTCTTTTTATAATATCATTGTACAAATGAAAAAAAATCCATTCTTTTTCTTATCATTTATCCGTTTTATGGTTTTTTTTTTTCCTTTTCTTATTTAAATTTTGACTTCTTGATTTGAAGAAAATCAAGTTTCTATTTTCTAAATCCATCACCTCAGAGAATGGTAGTGGGCTTTTACTTTTGTTATTGAATGAATGTATGGACCAATGATAATGTACAAGCCCACAGAAGCATTCCTTATTCTAATATGTGGGCATTTGGCCCAATAATTTCAAGAAGCACCAGTCTGCCATGTTAATTTGTAGAAACAGAATTACGGATTGAAGGATTCAATGTCCATCTTTGGCCAATTTTTTTTTTTTTTAAAAATAATCATTTGGGGATATTAAAAAGAAAATTGTGATAATAAAGATTCATAATACCCTTCTTATTTTTTCATTATTTTTTTTTTCTTTCCACACTAAATGAAAGTTTTAAAGTATATACTGTTGATAACCTTATCTTGTGCATTACATAAAGTGAATTTCTGATTCATAACTCTATTAAATTACCTATTGAATGCCACCAAATAGGATTTTTTTTTCACATGGAAGAGTGGGTAGGAGAGAAAATAAGCCTTAAGAAAAAAAAAAAGATAATGTATTAAGTAATAATCAATCATGACTCCTTAACCCACAGTACAATTAATTAATGTCCTATTAGATTAACATTCAAATGTTATAGTTGGTACTGAGTTGAATAATACAAGGCATATCTCAAAGGTCATTCTGCTAATTGCCTAACCAAAATCTTCAATGTCTTATTTGAAAAAATTTTGTTATACAATTTAATTTATCATGCTTCATCCCAAGCAAGCATTAAAATATAATTATAACAATTAGATATTGATTTGTTTTGTTCTTTGGAAGACGCAACTGTTAGCGTGAACGATAGAAATTGATTTAATTGACATTTATTGCAGATTGCTAGAGGGCTTTGACAGAAACTTTCCTTTTGATTAACTGAGTATTGATATAAGCTTTTCATTTTCAACACCCAAAAACCCAACTGGATTATAAAAGATCCAATTTCAAATACATTTTCTGCATTAATCATCCATATGTATGACTCATTGAAAGCACCATAATCACTATAAAAAGGGCTTCAATTAACACGTGCCTACACTTGAAAGGCTCATAGATAAGATTAAAGACTTCCACTTGAAAGACTAGGCTTGTACAGTGTATTAAATTCCCTGTGTAACACAAAAAGTCAAGCTTCATTATGATGACATTATAAAGTAATTAACACTTCGACCACAAGCATAACATCTTGAAGGCTTTTGTATATTTTAAAAACCTTTTAATTGAATCTGCTGGTCCTAAAAGCCACTATTTCAGATGAAGCTACAGAGAAGTGACATTAGGCTTGTGTTTGGTGCCTTTAATTTGATTTATACCCTCTAATTTTTCTCTTAGGGTAGGTGGAAGCATGAAACTCAAAGATTATATATGCTTGTATCGCTTTCACCTATTATCTGTACTGACAGGAACATGAGCACTACAAGGGATCGATGCAAATATATATATATATATATATATATATATATATATATGCCAGTGTGTTTATATATACCAGTCTCTTCTTTTCATGTCGAATCATTATCATCAATTGGATGTGTGGGATTAATCAGAGAATTAATAGATATACTTAATTGTCAATGTTAATTAAATTAAGTAGCTAGTCTTCCTGTTTTATTATTTTAAAAGAAATTATTGGTTGTTAGTTGTGAGAAGTGAATAGTGACGAGAGCTCGAAGGAGCCAAGCTTTTAGAAAATGTTGGGTGTGTCTCAGTTGCCAAGTGGTCCTGAAACATTGGAGACAATGAGGAATAATATGAGGCTCATGAGTGGTGACCATTGGTGGTTATGGCTTATCCATGTTATTTTATTTTTTATATATATGCTTAAACTTTTGCTTATTGTATTATTATATTTATATGTGAGGTATGACCATCGATCAGTATGTTTTTGCTTGAGAAAAACAAGAATGGTTTATTTTATTTGAGGTTAGATTTCTGTAGCTATCATCGCGCACAAGGAAGCTGCATCGTCTTCTTGATATCTGCAACTTTAGCTGCATGTTAGGAAAACATTAGGCACTAACCCTTTCATTTCTTTATATATATGTCTTTAAACAGGATAATAAAAACTATTCCTACTTTTCATATTTTTAACACCAAGATCCAAGCAACTCCCTTAATTTAAGTGTAATGCAATTTACCTCCCTTAATCTTAAAAATTATTCCAAACAATTTTAAATGTTCAATTTTTTGTAAATATAGTTTAATTTATATAAATTTTAACATGAAAATTTTTTAATATAATAGTAAAGATAATTAAATAGTTTTATTATTTTAAAATGAACATATATTGCATAAAATATTAATTTTATTGATAAAAGAAATATTATATCAATATTAAAAAAGTACTTAAAATAATTTTTGAAAAAATAGTAAATTTAATTTCAGTGAATCTGAAGGAGGGTAGTGAAGAGGAGTTTAAGAAAAGAACAACCTATATCTTAAAGTCATTATGTGGAAGTGGTGCAATGGAATGAGGAAAAATGGCATAATGATAATATTATATAATATATATATATATGCACTTTGTTTGAAAGTGTTGATTAGTAGAAACAAAACTCAACTAGAATAAAATAAAAAATAATTAAAAACTTAGTTGGTCATACCCAATTGTGATTGGGTCAGACTAATCACAAAAAATAACACGAAATAAGTATGGTGTTTATATGATATGACCAATAATTAGTGTCAAGCATTTTATATGACCCAATTGTCTCATGTTTTCATGTGATGTGTCATCCGCTGCAATATTCTCTAACCTTTCAACTTTCAAATGCCCAATTCCACGCACCTACTACCCCGCGATTTTATTTTTTATTTTTTTAAAATGATATTACTAAAAAAAAAAAGCCAAATACAAAATATCAATATAATAAATTAAAAATATGAAAAAAAGAATTGAAAGAAAAAACAGCAACAATCACAAACAAAATGTCGAGGTTAGGTAGGATGTTGTCACCGTCCAACCATATTTCTTCTTTTGCGTATCCACTTCAAAAAGACAAAAGTATTGAATTTACTTAAATTGAAAACACAACCAAACACAATCTTCAGTATTTAGATGGACTAAGACATACAAATGAGAGAATTGGTAGTGGTTCATATTTAGTATCTAATATTTTTTTGAGTTAAATTATATTTAATAAAAAATACATGTGAATTCAAAAATTGTTGGTATAATATTGTAATTGTATGTGATGAATAAGTGCTGTGAATTTTGATGGTGGAAATTAAAATTAGAAAAAACAAGAAAGAGAATATTGGGCCCGAGAATGGATGAGGAAGAAGAGGGCCCGACAAGACAAAAGACGAGAAGGCAAAAATCCTCACGTGTGGGTGGGGTTGTATCTTTCCCTGAACCTCACACTTGTAGGTGTCGAGAGTCTTGTCCCATCATGGCTGGCCACGTGTGAGGTGACACCTGAAAATGTGCCTCCGCAACGACTCGACCACCTTATTTTTACATCACCACACTTAAATATATATTTTTTATATTTTTATTATTTTCTCAATATTTGCTTACTTAATTCTTGGTAATCAATTAACACATAATGACATCAACAGTGAGGTAATTTTTTTGAAAACTTTAAAAAATAATACTAATATTTAAAATAAATTATTATTTCAATACTTAAAAGATATAACTTATTTTAATTTTATTCTTGAATCATAAAAATACTTAATTTAATTTTTAAAAAATATATTATATCTTAATTTAGTTTTTAAAATTTTAAATTAAGACATAAAAAGATATATAATTTTTATACATAAAGACTAAATTGAGATATAATATAATTTTTAAAGATTAAATTAAATATTTTATAATTTATAAACTAAATTAAAATAAAATATATTTTTAGAAAATTAAAATAATAATTTACTCTAATATTTATTTTCTCCAACTTTATTAACTTCAATTATAAAAACATTGAACGTGTGCTTAATGAAAACACTAACATTAACATGGTGCAAATGTCTTAAAAGTAAAATATATCCCGAAATGAATTTGAATGAAACTTGAAAAGAAAGTTTTCCTTGAAAAACAAATTTTGCTAATTGATATATTTAAGACACTAGTTAAAAAAGTATCAAAGTTAGATAATATAAAAAATAATATAAATTAAATGACTTACATTAAATAAATTTTTTTTATTTTTTTTTTAAGAGAGAGATAACTTCATTTTTTTGGTTACTTCACTGTATAAAGCACTATTTTTTCTTATTATTTTTTATTAAACGAACATTTGTATTTTTTTTATTTCTTTTGGTTATATTTCTCTTTCTAATTGATTCTTTACTTTTTATAAAATTTTAAAAAATAAATTATTTAATTTTTTACAAGATAATAATTGCAAGTTTGGAAAAATACTCAAAATGTGGCGGCACAATATCCCCCAGAATTCAAAGTGCTTACAACTGCATGTAGATAGTTTATTATCCCAAAAAAACAATATGCTTTTTACTGAAATTATTATCTTGTAAAAAATTAAATATTTAATTTTTTATTTTTATAAAAAATAAAGAATCAATTAAAAAGAGAAATATAACTAAAACAAAAAAAAAATGACAAATGTTCATTTAATAAAAAATGATAATTATTCATTTAATAAGAAAAAATAGTACATTCCTATATTGAAGTAATACAAAAGATTTTTGATATTTTTTATACTATCTAAGCGTATTTAATGCTTTCTTAATTAAAAGCATAGGTTACCAAAATTCTAAAAAAGATAAGAAAATTATGGCGCCACCAGGCAGCTTCTTTCTCTCAGAGACACACATGCAGAAAGATATATAGCGAAGGGGTTGCTATCAAGTTTCAATTCTCATCAATCATGTTGTGGTTAATTATTGTTGCCACTTCCCACTCTCATGTGCTACAAGGCATTGTCTAGTTTACATCATCAAATATATATCGCATATATATAGTTTAAATCATCTGCGGATAATACTTGTTATAATTGCTGCCCATCTTTGTCATTGTTGGCTACATGGTCAGCACAGAAAAGTAAGCTTAACTGTTTATCAATATGAAGAAGCCCTTTTGCTTTTCTTACCCATTAATAATGCATGCACTTAAATTTCAGTATTAATATTTCAGTCCCTTTCTAATCCTTTCTTTCACTGCTTCTTTTTGCTTTCCTCACATACATATATACATGTAATTACGTAAATAGTTTACAACACTGCCTTCCCTACCTACAATAATAGTTCAATCTTACTCTGCAAAAAAGAAATTTCATGATATCCAATCCAACCTCTCATTTTACTATTTGCTTAATTATTTTTCAGATATATACTATTACTAGCTAACAATAGATAAGATTAAAGGAAAGGAGAGAGATATATAAATGCAATAATATCTACGTACATTTTCTCTTTTTATTTGTTTCTCTGCCTTTTAGAAATAAATTCCTCCTAAACTTAATTAATTATTCGTGTGGATATTGTCCTAGCTGTTCACTATAATGTATTTAATTGGCCAATCAAATAATTATATGCTAGATATTCATTCATTTCGTTCCTTTCTATCTCTTAAACTTTCTTCTGAATTTTCTCTCTTTTATATATGTTTTAACTTTTAATTAGTACAGAGGGCTAGCTATCAAAACTCCAAAAATAGGTTCCCAACTTCGTTAATCCTGCACCATTTCTTTGTCTGCTTTTTTTTATAACCTCAACTTTGAGCTGAAACTGATTAAAGAGGATAGTTCTTATCAATTGGAATCAAGTCATATAATTAGGAGCAAGAAGGGTGTCAATTTCTTCTTTAATATACATATTTTTTCCTTTTAATTAATGTGATGAGATATCCTCCTCCTCACACTTTACTATCCCTAATAGTGGGATTTGATTTCAAATTACTGTGCTTCTACAAGAGATTTGACATTTATTTTCACAAAAAAAAAAGGGGGCATCCTTCTGAATGAATAAGTTAAAGCATTATCTCCACATATATGAGTCATATATATAATATTAATTATCAATGCCAGCATTGAATTTGATGTTGATGCCTTTGGGACGGAAATTATATATCCAACTTCACAATATTTAATGTCTAGGCGTAATTATGAGTTACGTATAATTACTAAACTTTCAAAATCTATTTATATGTAAAGAGCAAAGTTAGTGGTATACTTGGTTGTAAACAACTTGGTCTAATTAATTAGGAGCACTAATTAATTATTCAAAAGCATCAGGCTATACTAATTAAGTGGTAAATAGATGTTGATTATTAACGACATGGGAAGGTTGGATGTTGAAGACCAAGAAGAAGGAGGATAATGTTACCAAGAGTTTTAACATTTTGGTTTCTTAAGATGCATGTGAATAAAGCTATGAAGCACAAATTTTAATGTTTGATATGGATATTTCAGGAGAAATATATATAGAACATGAACCAATATGATACCTTATTTAAATTACTTATATATAAAATAAAAAAATTAAGCAAAAATTTTAACTATCATATTAAAATGAATTCTTTGTGTGTATAAATCATTTTTAGCATATCTACTGGTTAAAAAATAAATATTATTAAATGTTTAGCATGTAAAAAGTTGCATGTTATTTTTTTATTTTTTAAAATATATTATATAACAATTATTATTAAATTTTAAAATAATAAATAATAAAAATTTATTTAATTATCTACTATTATATTTTAGTCTTTCATTATTTTTATTTTTTATTTTTTCTCTGAATTCAAATAACATATTTTATTTTATATTTTATAAAATAAATAATTAAAAAAGCTGAATAATGTGTGGTAATAGTGATGCGTTGATGCTTTATAAGTATAAAAATATTTATTAATAATATATATAAATTTGGATGCAATTAAAGACTAAAAATGAGAATCCCAGAAAAGAATGATGTGTG
Organism: Senna siamea; assembly: GCA_031216115.1. Taxonomy (NCBI): domain Eukaryota; kingdom Viridiplantae; phylum Streptophyta; class Magnoliopsida; order Fabales; family Fabaceae; genus Senna; species Senna siamea. The sequence goes on from CM062356.1 coordinate 22,904,445, forward strand.
TATGAAAATTGGGGAGAAGAAGAGATGGCGATTGAAAGAAAGAGAAAGGCAGAGGAAAGGAAAGTGATGAAAACGGAGTGACAGAGGCACGTGGGATGGTGTGGTGTGATTGGTGGAGGGAGAGGACCCCACATTCTGGTTCGACCTTTTTGTGAGTATTGTGTTTGGGTGATGGTGTGAGAGTGACTTAACATAAAATGGAGACCTTAATTATTGGGCACGTCCGCTGTGGTCAACGCTCCACCTTTGCCACGTGGCACTTCATCAATGCTTCATCCGCCAATCTCCTTTCTTTATGTCCGGATTCTACGATCCCTCCTGCGGTACCCTCCCTTCATGGGGGCAACTGGGTCCCACCCTCACCCCTACCCCCACATCCACACTTACTCTATTACTTTCATGTGCTAATACTTGCGTGCTTTTGTCCCCTTCACTTCTCTAATTATATCAAAATTTTAATAAAAAAATTCAATTTTTTTTCTCTTTATTTGGAACTAATCAAAGTGCATGCAACACCAAATGTTATGAGTATCAATAAATTACAATAGAGTCATGTTACCAGAATTGATATATTAAAATGAGGGTTTATATATATTATAATTTAATTTAGGGGAGAACAAAAATTAGTGTTATATATTAAAGTTAAATGATGAAAAAGTTCTTATCCAAAAAGGTTTTCTTTCCATTATATCTCATCCATCCAACACACTGTAAATTTGTGGTTTGGTTAGCTATATCTTCTTCTTCTTTTTTTTTTTTTTTTTTTTGTCAGAGCATATTGTTCTTTAGAATCACATCCCCATGTGTTTAATTCATTATAAATATTTTAGAAACATTTTATACATGGTTAAAAATCTTTGATAAATTTTCAGAAATAGTCCTATTGATTTTTTTTACATATTTATATTACATTGCAAGTTTAAAGTTTATTATTACCATATTTTTATTTATTTCATGTATTGGTTTACATTTTTTGTACACTTTTTTTATATATTAAATTATATACTCTACTGAAATATATTGTTTGTATATTTATATTTATTATTATTTTTTGAAGTATTATTATTTTTTAAGTATTTTAAGATAAAGTAGGGATAAAATAGTCTTTTAGCATATTTGAAACATTTCTTCTCAAAGGAATTAGGAATCCAATATGTTCCCACCTCCGAACGAAAATGAGAGATTTGGTAGGAATATTAAATTCCCGAAAATATAACATTTTAAAGAATTTTTGAAACATTGAGCCAATACCGGAGAATATATCATTTTCTTGATATTTAAAAATGATTTGTAAAACCAAAAGCCCCCCCTTAGGCCAAAAAAAAAATTTAGATATGATTTTTATATTTTTGTTATCAAAATTTTTGATCAAAGGCTAATATATATAATTTATCTCTTGTATAATTAATTTTCTTTTAAAAGAAATTTGTACAAATGTTCTCATGGTTGAGAGCACTCCACTTGAAAATACTCCAGTGCCTCTCCGTAGCATGCATTTTCCTATTACTTACCAGTAAATGTAAACCCCATTAAGTTTACAACACATAATTATTACGAAAAAGAAAAAAAAAATTGTTATAAAAAGTTTTAAAAAATACGTGTATTGACTGTAATAGAGATCTAAAAATTGAAAAAATAAAAGGAAAAGGGTGACATCTCAAAATGTGATCGAACTTGTCCGTATAAAGATTCTTACAAAAATATATTCGAAAACAATGAAACATAAAGTCCTGGAGGCTGAGCCTGTGATATTATTAGACGCACAGCTAATATATGTGCATGAACAAACATCAAATTGACTTGCAATGCACATACATAATATCATAGAAATGGAAAATAATAAATACGACAACCACATTACACACTATTTGTTTCTCACACCAAAACGGCAAACGCAAATCGAAAACCTATACGAACCTTATCTTGTTTTAGGCTTCAGATCAGGCTTTTCAAGCTGTATATATTATATATCAATATGATTGTGAGGAAAGGCAAGCACAATTTAATTGTCTCTCAAAATTGTTGTCTTTATCTCTTGCCTCAACCATTACAATTACGTAATTTTGTCTGACACGCCCTTCAAGAGTCCATCGCTCAATACGTGCTTATTTTCCCTTTGGAATTAATAAATTAAAACTGTTTTGTTTCTTATCTCTGATTCTCCCTTATCTCCTATTATCACATTACTATACACGACAAAAACTTCTTGTCATTGACTTGAGGTAGTCGTCTCTATTCTTTGACTGGTGCTGCAATTTGCGATTTGCCGGCGAGTTTTATGGCCGGAACAGTTCTCTCCCATGTTTATATTCATATGTATATATATGCTTATTGCTTATCTTACTATTTGGATTTTTTTTGTCACGGCAAATAGCATCTTAATATTTCGGCATCAGTTTTGATTTCCAACATAAGTTCTCTGTTCATTTGACACCCACATGATTGAATTTTAGTTCCTTCATTTAGTGACACAATCTGACACAACCACTATTTTCTAAAGTGACGCAGGCAGGGAAACAATCTCCTGGAATCACACAATTACCATCCATTGCCATGTTCAACCTATTTAGTTTCTTACAGTAAAATTGGAGTGCAAAACAGAGAAAGAAACAGTGTAAATAATACTTTTTTTAAAAGAATGTCCGTCCTCTTTCTTTTCTTTATTTTTAAAGTTTATTTCTTTTTCTAAAAATTTATTTGAGAGAAGTAAAGATTTTTCAACGTTTCTTATGGGAGTTTAATTTCTTTTTTCTCCCCGTGTTGACATACCGACAAAATCCTTTCAGACAAGTCTTAATCAAATTGCGAAAATTGTTCATAATAAAAATAGCCCTGTTCTGCATACAGATCTCTAGTGAAACAGGTTAGCTTTTTTTATTTTTAATAATTGAATTCCTTGTCATCGTTAGTTGAGTGAGTTTGAAAAAATGTTGGCGAGCCTTTTCCTGAAAACCACAGAGCAAGAAAAAGAGAGGAGTGATGTCTTCCTCGTTGCGGTCACAGGAAATAGTCCCATCAATTTCCAATTTCCAACCCGACTCCATGATTACTATTTCGAGATAATAAAACCTAAAATGCTAAAACACTGCAATAAAAATGAAAAACTGAAAGAGAACACAAATTGGTGACTGCTATTTAGAATGGCTGAGATTTGGAGTCTGGCAGTTAAACCAACAGTACATGAAACTTAAAAAAGTAATTCACTCTTAACAACAGGCATGAAAATCACCACCCACATACACACAGTGTTATTTGTACCACGACCAGTACCATCTTGACATTATTATTCTCAATTCTTAATTCTCACTTCTCTCGATTGACCCATTGCTTTTGTCCCGGAACCCATTTTGGACATTTAGGACTACAATAGGATGCCACTACCCTGGAATTCAACAGGTCCAAAAGAGGTCCAACCTTCACACACCTGGGTGCCTTGTACTGGTTTATGGATGCCCCTAATGAGTTAATCGCAAGGTCCATCAGCTTGTCGAACGTCCCCTGTTCCACAATCTTAATCTCAAGCGGTCCAATCGATTTGTCCGCCACACGCCCTTGACGGTACACACTGTTGAGCGATTCCTCAACGGTTAAGCAGCAATCCTCGTACACACAGGCAGGAATCGGAGTTGACCCGTTCAGATTCAGCTCCCAGTATAGCACATAGTGTCCTGGGATTGTTGATGTGTCTGCATAGCTTGTGTACTCCGCCACATTAGCGTCAAAAGAAGCCAAATTTGTCACCGCATTCGTAATTGCGTACTGAAGCTCAACCTCATCCGTTTTGTCTGCATCAATGCTCAGCACCACGTTTTTCCTGCATATGAATTTGAACTGGGGAGCCTTGTTCTTGAATCCCGCCACTTTCAGCACGTCTCCCACTCTGTACCTGTAAAGCCCTGAAATTTCCAAACAATACATGATTATGATGATGATATATATACAACTAAAGTTTCAAACTGTACTTAAATCCTAGATTCTTAATTACCGGCGTAAGTTGTGACGACGAGCTCATATTCTTGGCCGAGTTTGACATCCACAAGGTCCACTGTCTCTTGTTGTTGGGAATCGGTGACCCCATTGGTTCTGTTAACTGGAAGGAATTCGAAGTAGCACATGGTGGGGATGAGGGTGTAAGACACTTCGCTGGGTTTGCAAATAGGGTTGAGATTGATCCCGAAGTAGCATTCGCTGGACGCGTACATAGTGCAGACGAGAGGGAGGCCATCGCTGTAGTAATCCAGTGTGGGGATGTACTGTGACATCGTCCCCGTCACAATAACATCCACATACTTGGTTCTAGGCCACAACCTGGGGATGATCCCCTGCCAACAGTTCTTGCGACACTCGGATTCGATAAAATCCGCAAGTCCCGGGTCGGGTTTGAGGATCCTCATGACGGAATCACGCACGGAGGGGTCTGTGATTTCGGGGTTAAGTGTTCCAGTCCTGATGTCGTTGCAGAGAAGGCGCCAGTGATTCTCAAGGAAGCGAATGGTGCGAATGAAGCCAGAGGCGAAAACGGCACCGACCCGGAGGACGACATCGTTTTGGCAGAGACCACATAGCAATTGGGAGTACATGCTTTGGTGTGAATCGGAACAGAGGATAGTCTCAGTTGGGCTGGTGTAGTTGGCGTAGGGATCGTTGCGAGATATGTTTTGGAAATGGGAGCTTTTGTAATAGCTAGTGAGAACAGGACGAGCCAAGAGTCCTCCAGGAGTTTTGGCCTCAGATTTTACGAAATAAAAGTACATTCCCTTGCCGTTTTCTAGGCCAGTCACAGACTGGCTCATCACAGGCATCAATAAGCTGTAAACACCAGCCTTTCTCCCTCGCTCCTCTTCAGTTGTAGGCATCAGCTTTCTCTCCCCTCCAGATGTCCCAGAGCTGCAAATTTCAAAACCATATATATATATATATATATATATTCATTACTCAACTTATAAAAGGAAACCAAATATTAATCATATATAGTTATATGTACATATTGAAATGAATTAAAGTGAAAGAAAGGATAGGATTGAATTAGGACCTAGTCAGGAATTCAGAAATGGGGCTGGAGCACAGGATAGGGGAGATGTCGCCATTGGCGATGCGGGTGACATCAGGTTGGATATCCTCGTAGGTTACGAGGGGAATAAGTTTCTTGAAGGTTTGGCGGTCGGTGTGACCATTCAGGGCATGGCGCTGCAAGTACTCAACGTTGGCATTTTTGGACAGGATTTCGGCCAGAACATTGGGCTGGATTTCGCCGGCGTAGGTGGTGAAATACTCGACGTCGTCGAGAGCTTTCTTATTATAGTCTTCGAGGGTGTAGTGTATGAGAGCCTCAGGCATGGTGTTGGCGATGGTATGAAAGAGAGAGAAGAAGAAGATTGGCTGAGCAGGAGGAATGGGGTTGAGTTGGGTGAGGAGATGGGAAGGATCCTCACATATATATATATATAGAGGATGAAGCTGGGATAGGTTTCTTTGATATTTTCTGACAGAAATTAAAGTAAATGTAAATGTGATTTATCAATACAACTTGTAGGCACATTACAACTTGGTGGAAGCATACAACAAATAAACCTCCATGCATTTATTATGGTGATGTAAGGCAGTCTACAGTTTTTGACTAAAAAGAAAAAAAGAGAATCCACAGAGGAATTGTTATGGCATACATCCATTACAACCCTGACTTGATCACACCGCCTTAATTATTACGCACAGTTTTTATATACAACTTATTTTATAAGTCATTATTTCATTAATTGAACATATGTAAATGAGATGGAGTTGCTTAGGCAATGCATTAAGATGAAATGCAGGATATAGGCTACTAAGCATTTCAAACAAAGCGGTAGAAAAACATCCTAGCTGTGGTCAATATGGCTTTGTTTACATCCATTCTCTCGTATACTGCAATGCTTAGCTACTTTACCTTTCACCAAAACCCAACTCTCAAATAATCCAGATTCTTCTAGAAAAGATAAGAAAACATGATTTGGTGTTCACTTTTTACGATTGCATGAAGATAAACTCTAAAGCTAACCCAAATTACCACACATTTCGTCTCACATGGGAAACGAGACAATTAAATCCAAATCCAATTGAAAAAACATAGCTTCATTTGACCGACCCTTCATCATTAAGTGGTTAACTAATTAGATTTGCCAGTCACCATAGCGATAAAAATAAGAGTTTTATTCATCAATATCTTTAAAATATTAATTAAAATTTTATTTAATTCACTAATAAAATTTTTAAACATTAAAAATTTTTATTTTTATTAATTTCATATAAATTTTAAATTATTAAATATTTTATCACTCAGTAAAATAAAATTTTAAAAACTGATTAACAAAATCTTAAAAGTAGTGTGGGGGTTTTCTGGTCTACTTATCCAAACGGGATAGGCTACTAAGGCTAGCAATTTGTCAAACTTGTTAGGTTAACACGTCCTCAAATTAGAGATTAAGTATAATTCATCTTATCAAATACTCTTCAAACTAACTTTCATGTACTTTCAAAACCCACTTAAATTTTTAATCAATCAAAAATTAATCTTTTATGTAGTGGCGTGTAATTTTGTTTGACACGTGTATACACACGATGTGCACACCAGACAGATAAAAGACACAGATACGGACCAGTTATTAATTAGCTAATAGTATAAAAATAATTAGACGATGAGAACTATAAATTATATATCTTGACTAACTATACGGGGTTGAGAAAATTAAATACAACTTGAGCTTAAAGTAAAATTGCACCAATTATTGTATTTAAAAAAAAAGGTTATAATTTTGCAGTTGAATGAGGACAAAGTAATAAATTACAAGTGATGAAATGAAAAAGAATATAAAAAGTGAATGCAGAATCGGTAGACTTTTAATCAAACAGAATTGTTTTAATTAAAACAAGGCAATAAATAGGGACTTGATTGGCATCTTAAACTTAATTATGTATTGACTTAGTTCTGACTAATTTATCACCATGTGGTGCTCTTATGATCTTTAATATTTTTTTTAGTTTCTTTTAAGTTAATAAAATAAAGACATGTTTACGTAGAATAACATGGTTTACTAAGAAAATGCCGACAATTTATAGTTGAGCTTTCATTTTAAAGCCGTCTTTCTAAGACTAACTCTATTCGAACCAAGTCAAAAATATATTATTCATACGAAATGTCTTACAGTACTTGTAATTAATTACTTTGTAATTTTACTTAATAACCAACAATTACTGGGTAAGCCACTAACTGATGCTCATTTACATTTCTTACTAAAATTAGAGATTATCTGGAAAACTCAGAATGCTCTAATAACTAATTATTCCCTAGAATTATAGATTAGTTAACAAAAAAGAACTAGGATAATAATATGCATATCTTAATTATTTTCACAAGGTTAATTTCTTTTTCATAAAATTAATTAATTCAAAATATACTAAATTTTGATTAATTTATCTAAAATTAATTGAAATATTAGAATAAGACTTGAAGTTAATATCTTATTTAGAGTGAAAGAAGTATTAGTTACTTTAAATAACCAAGTATTGATTTTATTAATAATTCAGTAATTAAGTTCATACGAAAGATATTTCGTGTTTTATTGAATCTTGACCTTTATTTGGCCAACAGGAGAGGAGGGAAACAGCCGCATGTAATTATCCCCTCATTGACCTTCAAGCATCGTACATTGGCACACTAGATAAGCTCATAATTGAACAACATTTAATTAATGCGTGGATGAAATAACTTCCTCTTCTTATATTAATTTATACTTCAAAGGCTGTTTTTTATTCGATACTTACATATATAGCATTAAATATTCGATATTAGTATTTTATATTTTGTTACGAAATTTAATTTTTTTAATGAAATTTACTTAATTTTTTAAAATTATAATTAAGTCTAATTGTACTTTTATATAGGCCTGTTTGAAAACTATTTTTAAAATAAAAAATGTCTAAAATAGTTTTTTCAATTGAAAAACATATTTTAAAAAATATAAAATAATGTACAACATTTTTAAATTTTCGTTTTAAAAATAAAAATATAAAAAATAACTATTTTTATTAATAACATATATATAAATACATTAAAAATTAATTTCATAAAAAATTTAAAAAAATGAAAAAACAGAAACAAAAATGCACATGCATATGCATCCTCTGTAGAATTTTAGAGCTTTAGAAATGTGGGACTTCAATGAAAGAAATTTTATTACACAGAGGACAATTATAATTCTCCCTTCAACACTCTGTTTCTCTAGTCACCCCACACACACACACACACACACACATACAGGTAGATAAGTCGGTTAGGCCACGCATTATTTTACTATTTCTTGTATTTTTAGATTTTTCCAATTCTTTAACGTACGTCATAGAGGTTTCCATTATAATCTAGCATTTTCTAGAGAGATAAGTCGGTGATTCTTTACATCCTCAGCTATCTTTTGAATTCAAAACCTTCACCATTGTCATCCCAGCTAGTAAATGGCGAAAGAAGAAAAAACGCATATGAGGTGGTAACAAGAGACGAAGACAAAAAGACAAAAACAATAAATAAGATGCAAAAGAGAGGGAGAAAGTTTAAGTAGGAGTGGAATATGCGGATCAGTTCAGAATTAAAATGGTGAGAGAAATATTAAGAAAGATGAAGAAATTGACGGACAGAATGTGGGTTTTAAAATTTTTTGTAAAGATAAACTGTCATCTTTCGATTATTGTTTGTTTGATGCGTTCACCAATAATGCATGTGTTTCACACTTTAGGATAACAAAACAAAAATTTCCAAAAAATAAAAATAAAAGTTTTTGGTCTCAAGGATAAATGTACTTTGGTAAATAAAGTTAAAATAAATATAAATTTACAAACATTGTTTAAAGAAAATATACACGAAAGAGGGACATTAATTTTTTTTTATTTATTCAGGTGTGAATTTGAGAATGAAAAAATAAATTGTCCAAAAATCCAAAAATAGAGGCTAATATATATTATATTCATAAATTATCTTATATATAAGCAGTGAAGTTAAGTATAGTAAAATGAATTAACTTTTAAATTAATATTTAAATTTTATTAAAAAAATTTATATTTAATACTTCATAATATTTTAAATAAAATTATTTGTAATGTATTAAAAAATACTTGTAAATATATATATCATATAGATAAATAATTTAATCACAACATAGTCATCTAATTCATCCCTCCTTTAAATCCCATCTCTCATCTCCCTACGTGTCTCATATCCTTCGCCCCCACTTTTTCTTTTCTTACTCCCTTTTTATTTACTCTAAATTTTATATTATCAAATTTTCAACTGCTCATGCTTATTCACAAACAATTTAATTATTATGTGAATTAAATGAATGTTTCGTTAAGCATACTAATTATTATTTTAAGTTACTGTAATACTGTTTATATTTAATAAAGAGACTAAATTGTTTAAAAAATAATTTTTGAAGGATCAAAGTAAGAATTTTAATCTTTTATTTTTAAGAATTGAATTAAGACAATATATATCCTTTAGATCTAAAATAATAATTTAAAAAATATATATTTTTTATTGTTATATTTTTTTAAAAGAAATTTTAATTTTTTACCTAACTTTTTTTATTGTATGAACTCATTCACATAGAGTTAATTGTATTAACCTCAAAAGCATTCTTTTAATTTTAAAAAAATATACTCAATTTTGTCTCTAATTTATTTTTTTCAATAAAATTTTTTGTATAGATTCTAAGATTGTGATTTTATTTTTAATATAATAATAAAGACATATGTAATTTTATTATTTTAGAAGAAAGACAAATTGTGTAGAAAATTAATTTAATTTTTTGAAAAAAAACTTAAAATATTATATATAAAACATATTTACCTTAAAATAAGACAAGTATAATATAATTTCCTATTTATAAAAAATAATAAAATTTCTGTAGATAATCACATTGTTGTTGTAAAAAGTGTTGGGGAAAGTCACTCATTAGCAAGTTGCAGAATATGGGTGGTGGACAGCAACGCAAATCTTTGACCGTCGAATTATGAAGCTTTCGTAATGCCCTATATAACCTTAGTACCCCATGGATCTATCTTAGCCAGCTAATTAACCAGACTTAAACTGTTATATGGATCATAAAATCCAGTGTCAATGGAAAAATACAGTATATATATATATATATATATATATATTTTAATTTCAAATATTTGCCATCTTGAGAAGCTAGTAGCTACTAATTGTCTAGTGGTAAGTAGGCATATAATGTTTGGTTTAAGAAACGCTAGCTTTTGAAATTCAGGGTCTAGTGGATCAGTTTGTATCAATCTTCATTAACTCTAGGTTGAAAGCTTTTTGTCTTCATGCAAATTATAGAGTAATTGCATGAAAATTATATATTTATTACATGCACAATGCATGAAAAAATGTAAAGAAACTGTTTATAACTACACTTATTTCACAATAAAGATGTTAGCACTCTCGGAGTATATATATAATAGTAGTACTAGGTTACATATTTTAAGAATGTTAACTCATAATTCATAAAAAAGTTGTGGCTCGAGGAACTAAAAAGATGGGGATCAAATTTGATAATATAATTACGACTTGTAACAACCAAAATTCAGCAAATAGCACAATGGTTAATGATAATTAAAGAGTTAAACATCTTTTTAAGGAACACTTAAACTTTATGAACACTATTAGGTGGTCCCTAATATCATGTTTCCATCTGGGTGTAATCGGAAGGACACAATTGGTGGCGCAACACTAATTAACATGCATGAAGGGACATTTGAATGAATCAATAAACTAGGACTGTTGGTTAAAATGTGACATTTGGATAAAACGTAACATAATTAAGTAAAGTACATGTCTCTGATCGAATGCTAATTGGCCATTAGAGATCTAAATGAAAGTAAAAATGTAAAAAAGAAATGTTGATCACATGAGCATTACCTTTTTCCTTTGAATTGTACACCATGTTCGAGGTAAAAGATAGTGCTTTCCATTGACAAATCAAAAGGTCCTTGAATCTTGTAAATTTCGTTTCTTTATGAGACAGAAAAGTTGCATGGTTTTGAAACATATGGTTTATTTTGCATTAACATCTGCCCATAGGAAGGAAATAGGGTAACTCTGCTACAGTAACAATATTATTTCTGTGTAGCCCCCACCACAATGATGATAATGTCTGAGGGAAAAAAAAGTGACAGTTTTACATTTCATGTGGGCAACTTCAGGAGTACAATCCCTTGAATTATTGAAGTTATAAATTCTACCGCAATCAAAAGTGGTCCTTCTAGTACTGTTCTGTTGTTCACACATTATAATCAGTGATTATAAACAGTTCTTAACGTGGTGATTAAAGACTCTCAATGCATGAACTTATTGTTCAAAATAGTATAACAATAAATAGTGAAAATAATCCTTTTATATATATATACACTTTTCCCCTTCCTGTTTAAATAGTCAATTAATAAATAAATAATGAGTTATGAGTTGAGAGGTAGGACAAATGAGACACCACAATCTACAAGTGTAGATCAATCAAATATATTTGCACCAAATTTTTCTTTGATTTATGTTGGCACACAAGACAAGGTGGTGGGGTGAGTTAGAGGCAAAGAAGATGAAATAAGTTGAATTTGTGTTTAGTTTTGACTGCGCTTTTAGTTTTTGTTACTCTCCATTTTCATAGTGGAAGCCTTTTTCATCGACAAGAAGATCATCCTCATATGCTGCGATATGAAATCGATATGACTTTGAATTTCAGTACTTTGGTTGTACCACCATCCACGATCCATGATCCATCCATATAAGAAAGTTAAAAGTAAAAGCAGACAAAAGGCTGAGTTATACCCTCTGATGCACTATATGATTTCATAATTCAAGTATATATTATTATTCCTTGTCTACCACTTCCTGCAAAACAAACAGATAACACAGTAGGTCATTACTGAAACAGCAAATTTTGGTGTCAAATTCTTTCTCATTCCTATACAAAGAAAAAACTCTCAAAAACCCACTATCTGAAATAATTTGCAGAATCGGAAATCCTATTGCTCTTTGAATATTCTAGGCACTCTTTATCCCATTATAGTTGGATCAGACTTCATGCACTCCATTATTTGGAATTTGAAAAAACCTATGCCAATAATTTTGCATTTCAGAAAACGTTATTTTTCTCCCTGCTTTCAATTTTTGCTGTCTCATATTATGTTGCTCTTCATCCACTTTAATTTAGGAGCAACCCTGTCGGTGGAGTGCTGTTAAGTGTTATTTGGTATATATATGAAAATTTTAATTTAATATGTGAAGCTATTTTTAATAAGTATAGTGATCGATGAACATATATATTACTTAACAAAGTAAAGTTTTTTTTTTTTAATTTTAAAATGATTTAAATGACGACGTTACTCACTTTTTCACTTTCGTTTCTTCTTACTATTGTTGAGTGTTGCTAATAATCTGCACAAATCTTTTTGAGTGAACGTTATTGTATGACACTAAAATGATTGATATGACACTAATAAGATGCCATAAAAAGAATGAAGTTCAAACAAGAGAGTCCCTCCTATTAGACTATTATGCTTTTCCTTATTCTAACCATATATATAGACGCACAGCTTGACTGATATTTATGAGAAACCAAGTTGTAAGATGAGCTTCAACTTACGCATATAAGAGCAAGAAAAGTAAGAAAGAATGGAAGAAGACACAGAAAAATCTTATTAGTCTGTGAAGTCGGTTAAAGTGATGAGCTAGATGCTAAAGCCTAAAGCTGCATTGACAACACAGTACTATAGCTAGGATGCTATATCTTGCTCAAGACAAAAACAAAGGACAAAAACACAGGATGTTACATCCATCTCAATGTCTCTATACATTGCACTAGACCACAAGTTCATGAAATGATCATTGTCATATTAACTGGAATCTACTCACTATAAGTTGATTAGTGGCTGCTTGACGTGCAAGAAAATGCCTTCCCAATTAGGAAAATTGAGATTATGAAGTATTTAAGGGAATCGTGATTTGCGCTTATTTTCTCAAACTTGTTTAAATTCTTTGGGCCCTTCAGGTTCAGGGCAACAACGACCAAATAGAAATGCGTACATGCTTCTGTTAAGGCCTCAAATCATCACATGGCAGAACCAACAATATGGGTTTGTGACTTTAATTTGTGGGCTACTTTTCAGGGCCAGGATTGCTTGTCAAGTTGTAAAAAACTATGCAGCCGTCGGCCAAGAGTTCAAAGCTCTTCTTTTTTTTTTTTAAGAAAGTTTTTTCTCCCTCTTGTATAAAGAATTTTTTTAAAGATACTGATAACAAATTTTCAGAATTTTAATAATGAGAGCTTTCTAAAGGAAAGGAAACTATCAAAATTAAATCTTTAGAGATGTGTTACCTCTCGTGAAGACAATCAAACTTCCTTTATATTTTCTATTTGTTGTAATTTTAGTTAAATGTGCTAATTTGTACAATATCGTTAGACTTTGATGAGAAATATATTACCTCTTGTTCTAATGGTTCCTATGTTTTGTATTTACTCTTAGGAGTGCAACTTTCAGTATTTCTTTCTATGATGTATTTCTATTCTCTATTATTTTGTATATATGGCCTCACTGTCTTTTTTTCGTAAATGAAATTTGACTTTTTGACCCAAAGACAAAAAACTATGTAGCATGTTACATGAAGCTACATATGATGAACATTAATCCAAACTTTAAAATGGGATCAAGGATTCCCGTAATTTTCAATGTAAAGTTGTACAGAATTTTGTTTTGATGTATATCCAAAGTTGTAAGCAAATGCATCTTCAAGGAGAGAAGAGCATTCCCTGTCCTTCTAGAATTTTATGTTATTTCAACTTTATTCCTTGAGCCATTTTCTTTTCACCTATAGAACTTTCTGCAGTGATCTACAAATTAAAGCTGTACGTAGGAATAGCATAATAAATTGACCATTCTAAGGTTGAATACTTGAACACCACTACTGATGAGATGATTGATGAAATGAGAATGAAGAACTAAACTAAACCTCTATTTCTTTAATTAAAATTGACATGAATGATGAAAAAATATTTAATCTAGGAACACTAGTTTCTCATATTCTTGACCAGAGATCATTGATTCCCTCAGATTTCTTTATAGTCTGTCTCCCATGGATTTGCTGATGCTTGATCACTCTTCATCATCTGCTCCTCCTCTAGATTCCCATTCACAGCCACCTCCAATGTCTTATCAAATACCTTCCGGAAATATACAACTCATGAACCACAATGGTTATTGCACCAAAACTGCAGTAGTGGGTCGCCCAAGATATAAATTTCTATTCACCAACAAATATATACAAAGGAAATTAATAATTTGGTAAAAATTAATATATATTCTTTTAATTTAGTTATTGAAAAATGAAATATCTTAATTTAATTCCTAAAAAATTAATTCCTAATTAATTTGATCATTTAGGTAATTGAATAGATAAAAAGTTAACTTATAATAATATTAATTAATGAATATTAACTTAACTATTATATAATGAATTAGCTTCTATTTAATAATAAAAGAAACATATTAAATTGACAAATTACATATTGTCAAAATAAACTGATTATGTTTTTTTATGTGAAGTATATAAATTTGATGTGTTTTATTTTATAATTTACATATTTTCAAAATGTACCATATATATATTTGTTTAATAAAATCTAATTTATTATTAAATATTCAAGTTAATATTTATTAATGTTATTATTAATTAATTTTATATCTATTGCATTAATTAAAAGATTAAATTAATTGAGAATTGATGTTTCAAATATTAAATTCAGACATTTTATTTTTTAGAAAGTAAATTAAAAAAATACATAATTCAAATACTAAATTATTAAGTTATTATACACACGCACACACACACATTTGGGACAATCTAAAAGAAATAGATACATTTGTCTTCCAATGTTTCAATTGTTTAATATAAAATACGTCCGAAACCCAGGACTTGCCTGCTTTGAAACTCTGCTACAAAGAACATAAATCCAGAATCTTTTTTTTTTTAATTCATAGTCAATTATGGGCCTTTTATCTACCCATCATTCTCTAATGGGCTTGAAGCTCAATATTAAGCACTAAAATCCTCAGAGTGGCACCAGCCTATTAGAAACTATTGTTTTTGCTCTTTAATCCTTATGTGTCTCTGCTTTATCATGTCTTATTTGGCAAGTATGAAATCATGAAATATTATCACCAAAAAGAAAAGAAAGAGAAAAAAAAAAATGGAACCAAGTTGAAAAATAAACAATATAGAGGTTGAGTTTCAAAGACCATTTGGTTACCATATTAAATGAGAGGGAAAGAAAAAGAGGAATTTCATTTTGATTTCAATTGTCAAATGAAAATATGGTTGGAGAGCTTTCTTGGATTTAAATATGACACTTTTAATAATGACAGTAAGGAAAGGAATGGAAGGAGTAGGTCCATTGTATGTATGCCTTCTTCCTATTTCAATCATGACTTATATAACTCTAGGGTCCTACAGTCATTGCCTTTGCTTCTTAAATTTATAATATTCATGACTCATTATTTTTGTTATATAGTTTTTTGTTTTACAAAAGGCATGAAAGTTTAAATACAAAATCTCTAAATAAATCACACAAACTATGTGAATCATTATTGATCCGTTATTATTAAAAATAAATTAAGACATCACATAATTGATTATACAAATTTCTTAATTTAATTCTTTTTTACCATTTTTCTCACAAAGGAATACTAAAAATTAATACTATATATGTAATTAATATTGACCCAATTATATGAATTATTTTTTGAAAAATTATGCTTAGTAAAACAAACATAGATAGGTTAAGTCATTAATTTGCCTAAATTAATATTAAAGGACTTGTAGGTTTTCTAATGAAAATAAAGAATGTAAACTTTTTTTAAAAATATGAGAACTAATCATAAAAAAAATAAAATATATAAAATATATATATTATTTTTAATTAAAAATTTAATAATAAATATATAAAATTACACTTAAATTTTTTTTATTATTAAAACCAAAATATAAAGCACCAGAGCACGAATATCCTTTTATTTTTGTAATTCGTATTATTGATGTAAATGTGATGTCATGCTGTGCACTTGTTGGGCTGGAAACTGACCCACGCAGCTCAATTTGATTGGCTACATTTTCTGAATCAAAGTTCAGCTCATGTATATATAATTAATAAAATTAAAATTTTTTAAAATTTATAAAAATAAAATTGAAAATTAAGTAACTTTTCCTTTGTCCGTAACTTCCCTTCTCATAATTTTTTCATTATTTCACTTTTTTATTTTTTTATATTTATTATATATTATATAATTTAAAAATTAAAGAGACAAAAATTATATACTGAAAAATATCTGTGCAGATAATTAATCGTTGGGGTATGAATCCTCTCTAACTTATGCTTTCGTTTTCTGGCTAGCGATTTTAAATTGGCAAATGCTTAAACAATTATAGATCTTGTTGAAAGTTGGAGATGATGATAAGTGAATTGAATTTATTCATTTAATATTGGATCTACTTATATTAACCCAATGTTTTTTCTGGTACAGAAAACCCAAGGTTTAAAAATATGTGGAGCAAACAGGTAAACTGAAATTTTTAAAAAATAAAGTGTTTGGCCCAACTTTGATATATATATATATTATCGATAATATTTTTTCTAATGATTTGATAATAAGAAAATATTTGTTTAAAAAAAATACCAAATATAATATTTTTTTATAAAAATACATATAAAATAATGTTACTAATTTCAGAATGCTTTTTATCATAATGTTTCTCATTAAAAGAGTTACTTTAAAATAAACAAAACTTTGCAATAATCCCAAACGGGCCTTTAAATAATGAGAATTAATTAAAAACCATAAAGTCATATTTTGGTAATGACATCTCACTACTCCTTTAAAAAGCAAGGTTTCACTAATGAAACTAGTTGACACCCTTACGCATGTCAAATTGCTATTATCTAAAACATTCGTAAAGAAGCAGGAATGTGAGATAATGATGATAATACTTGTTTTAAGAAAATTGTCGTACTCTTACTCTATGTGCCTACTTTATCAGCTCTTCTTTAATTAATTAATTATCAAAAGTTATTTTTTTTAGAAGAGACAAATAAAAAAATGAAGAACTTTGATTATAAATAAATATTTTCTATAAATTAAATAAATTTATTTTTCACAAATATATTTTTTTAGAGTATGAAAGCGCTGCATCTCCTTTTTCATTTTTCCAACCATTGTTATTTTTATTTTTTTGTTTACTGTGTTTTTGTCTCTATGATATAGTGCTTTTATTTATTGCAAAATCTAAACAAAGAGGTGTCTGACTATGATGCTAAGCTTTAATAGGAAATTATGATTCTATATGAGTAAACATAGTTAAATAAGTTTACAAAAATGATCTTCATTCTAATATATATCAAGTGTTAAAGAAATTAGACATTCTTTTTCAAATATGACATATATTACATATATATAATGCAAGTCAAAATATGTAATTTAATTATGAAAAATATTTAGGGTCTAATTTTTAAATTTTTGCTATTATATTTTTTAATAAAAAATTGATACGTGTATATATGATTTATATAACTTAATCATCGATCTCTCTAATTATTATTTTTATTTTAATTAGAGAACTTGATAATAAATATATAAAAAATATATAAAAATTTAATCCTTTAATTATTGTTAATATTTTTTATAAAATTAATAAATTGACATAAAAAATAATTGAAAGAGAGATGAGATAGAGGGAGAAAAAGGTAAAGGGAATATTTAGGGCAGAAGAGGACAATAAAAGGAAGAGCATTCAAAGAAAGTCCTCAAATATTGAAGGATTTTTAATAAGAGTTTGTATTGAAGTGGGGGCCAAATAATGAGTGCGAGGAATGTTTCATCAAAGAGGGTCAAGATCCATGTCAACCCCACCTCCCCATTATCAATATTCAACACTCTTTCTTTATTCTTTTTTTTTTTTTTGTCCTCGTCGTCATCACCATCATAATCACCTTCATCATCCTTCTACCTTATAGCTACCTAGTTGTGCCCTCCTCCTTTCATTTTATGGTTGAATCAAATCTCTCACAAATTTTCAAATCACACAATTCTTTCAGCATAAGTCAATGAAAAGAGAGATGGTCACACTTACCACACTAGTCAAATCCAAATTCCCCCTCTTCTAATTTATAATTAATTAACTCATTAATTAGAGGGACAATTAATTAAGATATTATAACACCATAAAGTTGCATTTGTGGTTGATGGGGTGGTTGGTGAGGATCGTACTTCTTTCTTAGTGAAAAAAATATTAAAATAAAAATAATATAATTTTAAATTATTTTAACTTTAAAAGTAAAACTCATTTAATCTATATATTAATAAGAACAAATCAAATAATTTTGAGTGTTTTATATAATTGAATATTATTCATGATTATAACAGTGTGGCCATTCAAAGCCCCAAAAGCATATATTATAATTAATATGTATTGAATTTTGTAATAAATTATATGAAGCCACTAAGGCAATAAATTAGTTTGGGGGAACTTCAAGATACCGTGCTATATACCTGGCTATGTTCTTTAATTAAAACATTTAGATGAATTATTTTATTTTTGTTATTACATATTGTCTTTAAAAATTGTTATCGAGAGGCAGCCCTTAATTAATTTGTCTTTTTGGAAAGCTATCTTTTATGTAAATAATAGACAAAGAAACTTTAGGGTTTGAAAAAATGTGAACACGACATTTCACATGAATCAAGTGGAAATCTTAGTTGGTTTCGTCGGAAAGCTATGTGATTGGTGAGCAGAATTTTGGTTCTAAAAAATCATATTTTCTGGGTGGGTGGCTAAATATATTAATTAATTAATTACAAAGTAAGAACACAAGGGAATATGCGTAGCATTGCCACTAAATAACAGGATAAGCCAAATTTCAACAATAAATTATCATCACACTTATATGCATCCTTAGAAGCACCATTTCTAAATTTGTTAAGTTTACCTAATTGTCATACATTCATGTATTAGGATAAATGAACAAAGCTTCAGCTGAAACAAAGTATAATTATGAGTACATTTATATATATAGACAGGATTAACATCGATGCCAAGCTAAATAATTTTTATATCCAATACTTTTCTATCTTAATTTCATCCGTATATTATAAAATTTTCAAATAAATATAAAATAACTTTAAACTATATACATATATATAGAGTTATTGTTAGGAGTATTCATTGAGTTAAGTTAACCGTCAATCCATCAAAGTCAAACCAATCTGCACAATTAGATTAGGTTCATGGATTGGTTTGAGTTTATTTTCTTTCAACCAGCCATTAGTGATTCAGATTACGGGACTGAAAAAAATCAACTTAATCAAACCTAAAGACTTCATGATTTTTTAAAAAACATTTTTAAGCATTTATATAATACATTTTTAGTACTTTTTTTAATTTTTTTATTTACCACATAATCTCATTTAATCACATGTTTGTAAAATATAGAGAAATGATCAAATAAATTAAAAATATCATCATTCAAAGTAGTATATAAAAATTAAATATCATCATGACATATTTTTACATTAATTTATCTTATTACTTTGGATAAAAAATTGATATAAATTTAATATTAATTTATCTTAGTGTCTATAAATAAGAAATAATTATTTATTTCTTATTTTTATGATTTATAAATATTTTTTAAATTATCTTTAAAAAAATTAAATTTAAATATATATTTTTATTTTTAAAATAAACTCAATCCACTAACCTAATTCAAACTAACTTGTTCAAATACGGATTGAATTAGTTTAAATTTTATGATAAATTTCATAGAATCTAACCTGACTTTATTCGTCAGAAATTAATTGATTTAAGTTGAAAAAATCTCTCAACTCAAATTAATTTAACCCATGAACACCCTAGTTATTGTTCATCAATTTCTTTTTGAAAAAAATTGGGCTGTAATGTAAGATTAATATTGTAATCATTTCTAATCAAACAACTAGATCAATCAATGAAAATAATTTCTTATAATAAAAAACTAAAGTGGTGTAACGTTAAATTCTTACATTAGTATTGATTTCTCCTCCACCAGGCTTCTTATTCACAAATGTACATATCATTTTCTCTTTTAATTTTAGAAATATAATATAAAATAATATTTATTAAATTTTAAAATAAAAAATTAATTAATTAATTATTATTTTATTATTTTATTTATTTTTTATGTTAAATATTTTATTTTATATTTTATATTATATAATTTATAATTTATAAGATCGATAATCAGAATATTTTAAAACAGTTATTATTGTATCAATTTAAACCATTGATTTGTGTCAAAGGGTGATTATTTCCTCCTCTGATATCTCACTTGAGATCACTTTTTTCATGTGATAAACTCTCCCTATGTACGGTAATGTCAGAAGCAACTTTTTTACAACGATTAATTTTGTGATATATTAATAATGGGAGACATTGACATTAATTAATCTCTCCTATATGTATATATATTAAATTATGGGACAATATAATATAATGCAAAGAACGCTAACACTGATCTCTCCTGTCTTACTTATCTCAGTAAAAAGCAATCAATTTTTGCTCTTATTGACAGTTTGATGCCTTAAAAAGAAAATGCATTTTGACATAACCTACTTGTAAAGGTCTTTTTGTGTGTAATGAAAATAATCAAAATACAATAAATTATTGGAATAGCCAGCTTATGCATTAAACGGAACTGTACATATTCTTTCGTCAATTTAAGAGTATAAATTGTAATTAAGCACTGATTTCAAAATATGAATTATAGTAATTGTGATTGGGAAAACAATTTCCATACTAAGTTAGGCACTGTAGGGCCACTAAATCAATTTAATTAATTAATTTGTACTTAATTAGGAATAACAATGTGAATGTAATATGATGACGCTAGGAGTGCACGCACGCCCACACATGACACATACATAAAAGAAAGGTTAAATTGGCAAAATCGTTATTGGTTAGTTGAAGTCAAAGGCTTTCATTGTAAAATGTAAACCATTGAATATGCTCTTGAAGGTTCGTCCCTACTACAATAGTCAAGCTCTAAAATTATATCAGTTGACTTGTATTAATAAAAAGTTTTACATTAACATTGTTGACTTATGACTAATTAGCACTACCCAACATTGACATGTATGGCCCATCCATGAATATCACAGCCAAAATTCTATCACATCATTTATATACTTATTAATTACCACCACCTTTAATTTTTAAAAATATCTAACTCTCTTTCAATATATTGGGACACCATTTAGTCAATCTATATACTTGATAAAGATTAATTATATTATTTATATATGTTATATAAGCCCATCGAATTAGTCCATAATATATATTGTTGGTTGATTTAATTTGGTGGTCTCCTATAAATTACACAACGTAATTATATTAATCTGTTAATCTAGTTAAAAGAGAGAAAGTTTGGTGTTTAATTTGAGCTTTGAGAAGTGATTGTTAAGATTAATATTCAAGTACCAAAAGTTTAAATTATTTATTTCTTTATAATTTCTTGAAATTGCAGGCATTTGGCTTAATAGACATGTACACTATTACTCCAATAAAATCAACTATCTGGATCCTTAGTCTCATCTTAGGAATTTAATAAGCTTATATATGACCTAGCTAACATATATACTTGTACAGTTTGATTATTGGGCATTTATGATTAGATAATAGAATTAACAAATGAGAATTGTTAGGAAAGATATAAGTTTATTTTGGTTATAGTTTGTTAAAATTACATTTGGCATGAATTGAAGGGGTGTAATGATGATAGGTATTACAAGCAGCAATAATAAAGCCAAAATTCCAAGAGATATTTGACAGTGGGCAATAAAGAGGAGATTAAATTAATTAAAGGAAGGCATTATGAGTGTTTGGCGTGTAAGGCAATTAGGGCGTGTTCCAATATTTCACTACTACCTTTTCATGTTTGCGGCTGACTTCACAAAAACAAAGAGCTTAATTAATTAATTAATGCAGAACATAGTAACAGAAAGTCAAACACGTTAAGGAATAGGGAGATCGAGAACACATGGGCCTCAAATAGAATTAGAATTACAAGTAGGCTTGCTGGCTAGCAAGCTTAATGTTCTAATTCATTCATGCTCGCATGTGCTTTGATTTTATTTGTTCCCATTTAATGTCAATTTTGAATGTGACAGAGAGAGAGTAGCCAACATGGTTTCATCTTGTACTTCACATTTTTTGCATTTGTTGTTCCTCATTCTTCACTTGCTCGTGTGGCTTTGTCCCCTCCTCTTGCTCATGTGGGGGAGGTCACTACTCACTACTTTGTGTCTTCACATCTTTTACCCTTCCTTTCTATCACTTTGTCTCTTTGCACACCTCACGCTTACTCCAATATGACCTCATTTTCCTATTTCTCCAGCTACCACATCAAATAATAATAAGCATTAATAATTTTCATGTTAAGATTATCATATTCATCATATTTTGTTCAAAATGATTAGTGCAGGATTGATGACCAAGTTTCATTCCATATATGTTTTGTTTCAGATTTAGATTACTTGTTAATTAATGATTGCCAAAAACATATATATATAGCAAATATTAATGGGGTAGCATGCATGCAATAATATGGAATTTGTGGGTTAATCAGTAGAATTGTCCGAGATTGTTTTGTTGTCTACCATTGACATTAATTGTAAGCACTGATTAAAGTGAGCTTGCTAGCATTAACATATATATATATATATGTATCATTCTGTTAATCATGGAGAACCCCTGTTGATTAGCAGCTCCATCCATCGGTGACTTCCACGTACAGCATTCACAATTCACAATACACATATATGAGAGTTTACAATTAATTACATCACTGATTTAATTAATTGATGGTACAGAAATGAAATTAGTAGTAGCACTGTAGAGAGATTTAGGAAATAGTGGTTGCTTTTCTTGGATTGAAATGTGTCGTGGTGCTTGCTTGTTTGACCATTCCCTGCACTTGCCACTCATTGAAAAATGATGCAATTAATTAAGCAGTGGTGACTGACAGCTGAGTGAGAGTGATATAACCATAACGCATGCCCAATTTGTTCACTCTTTCTCATCTCCTAAACTTTTTCAACTTCCAATCCAACCTTTCTCATATCAGACTCATATATTTATATATAAGGATTTTTGGAATTTAATGTACACACACATTATTTCATATACATATATTAAAGAATGTGAAATAAATATGGAATATTAGGGGAAATGAAATGATTATGACGGCAGAAGAAAATTGAAGAAATGAAGACGGAGGAGAACAAGTCACTTTCAGGGCTCTGACTCTGAGAGAAGGGTTGAGGCCACAGAGGATTCCAAGTGGGACCCATGTGTCGCACGCGTGCATGCTGCGTGGATCCCACACGTTGACTCATGTTTCAAATTCCTCATTATTCTTTCATTTCATTTTTATAAATATTTATTAAATTATATATAATTAACAACTAGAGCCAGTGTACACTACACACCACTCAATTGATCCTCTGCCTCTTTCTATCTCCTTCGCTTACCAAACTCTTCATTTACCATCCCTTTAATTACTTACTTACTTTCTTATTTTTCCTCAAACTGATTCAATTGACAAAAATATATTTACAAAAAATATATATTCAAATATATGATTTTGATTAAGGAAAAAATAACAAAAAGCAAACTGTCACAGCATCTGGGGCATAAGAAATTGACTTTCCAATTCATTGCAAGAATAATAAATGGAAGAAGACGTGTGAGACTATTGCACCCACCTACGAGTACGACCTTATATTTTATTTACCTTAGTTACTGTTACGTACAGGATTTAGACGTTTACTTTTGGTTCAACAAGTTTGTCAAATACCTACATGCTTTTTCTTTCTTTCAAGACTCGTTAATGTCTTAACTAGCTAGGCTCGTGTTTTGGATTAATGAAGCAAAATGATCTTCTAGTTTTCATATTTTTAAAACATTTTTTAATTGAGGGAAATAAATGAAAGAAACAAATATTTACAAATATCTGAATAAAAAATCTAAATTAAAATTTTACCCTTTTCCCCCCTCAATATAAAAGTCTACTCAGCTAGTGTTTCTTGATCTTTAAATTCTTTCCATTATCTCTTGGTCAAATTTACTACGTACAAGTATAACAATCTACATTTTGACATTATATTAATTTATAATTATTAAATATATTTAATTATAAAATTAACCAAAATAAGCTATAAGTTAATTCATGGAAATTTAATTAATTGAAATGTCTCATATACTGTATAAAAAATTGTGGAGAAATTAAACATTTAGCTAGATAGGAGAGTTTTTTATGTTTAAAATATAAGTGAACTTACATTTTATCTCCCTGTGAATTATAATTTAATTATAATATTAGCATTTAAATTTTACAACATAATATTTTATCCCCATAAACTGTGTAAAGTGAAACAATTAACAATTAATCTAGCAACTTTAACATTTAATACCAACTGATAATTGAAGTCAACTTATGAACTCGGCTTCTATATATTTTACTAGAGGCTTCACATGTAAAAATGCATATGTCTTTTTTGTTTAATTTTTAAAATATAATATAAAATGATAATTATTATAATTTTGAAATAATAATTTAGATAATATATATGAAGTTATATCTTGTAACATTTCATTATTTTTAATTTTCTTTATTATTTTTTTACATCACATATTCAATTTTATATTTTATATTAAAAATATATTATTTTATGAGATTACTAACTAAAAAAGTTTAGAGTTATTATAATATAAATATTTTGATTTAAAATATATGTTAAATGTTAAATTTTGTTGCTTAGTTTTTTTTGGCTTAGGCCTCATTGTCTTATAAAAAAAATAATGTTAGATTTTGATAACGAGATTTAGTTTAATAAAATAACATAATTTTTTATAACGTAACAAATTAAAATTTAAATATTTTTTGTTAAAAAAGATATTCATATAATTTAGTGAAGAATTTAAATATTAATTAATATTGTCATTAAGTTATAAATTGAAGGACTGCCATAATGCAATTGTGACTAATATATATATATATATACATATATATATATATATAAAATATAAGGAATGATGGAAGAAAATTAGGCACATGACTTCCAACATTCCGTTTGACAAAAAGTGTATATTCAACTCGTTTTACACGCAACCATTCAACCTTTTGATAATTAAGAGACGACTTAGGAAGTGCGCCAAAATGTCTAAATATAATAAATCAACATTTACCAACAAACTTACTACACGCATGCTTCCAAATTAAACTCACTTTTCTCAACCAAGCGCTGCTGCTAGATACCATAAATTAAACACAATTTTTTTTTTTCTATCTTCAATTCATCTTTTCAATTATCAATTTTCTCAATCTATCCTTGAACTACAGAAATTATTAATTAATTGAACAATATATCTATTTTTATATATATTTTATAAATTTAAATTTTAACTTACTTCTATAATTAATTTTCGATAATATAATGCAGTCAGAATTATTTTGCAGGAGAAAACAAGATTATTCAACTTGCCTTTATGCTGAATGGCCATGAGGTGATGTTCATCTTTATTGGTCAATCTTTTTAATCCTCCGTAAGTATTAAGTCTGCTTGATCGTGCACGTCAAAAAAAAAATATGGACTAGTCGATGTTTGATTTATAATTAATTTTATTTACAACACTGTTATTAATTATATATTCAATTAATTTTGCTACCAATTAACTCGAATAATCTTTCAAATTTCTTTACTACGTCAAATTTTCTGTTAAAAAATGAGTCAAATTTGTATTATTTTTTATTGGATGGCCTCAAGGGACAAAGTTGTACTATAATTTTGCCTATGGCTAAAAAATATATTTTTAAAAATTCAAGTAAAATATACGCAAAAAGATACTTTCTAAAACAATGTATTTTCCATTTTAGAGTATTCTTTTTTCAATATGCAATAACCGTTTTGAAAATATTAGTTATCACTCATGCTCTTTTAAATGCTTTCCTATGATAGAAAAAAATAAATGCATCATCATTTTTTGAAGTAACTTGCACACATTTCAATTTGTACAAAAACTTTCAGAGAGTAATCATAATACGTTTTGTGGACTAAAATTTTCATACTTCATATTAAAAATACGAGGTATTATGTTACCAAAATGCGTAGCCAAGTCAAAAATATGAATTCCGATTCCTAAAATTAAATAAGAAAATTAAAAAGAAATAAATACTAAAATTAAAATTTATTCAGGAATCTCATATATTTTAAGGGGTCCATCTAATTTTTTTTTTAATTTTCTTATGTAAACTACTTTACAAAATCTAAACCCCAAAATTAATGTTACTGTGAACCAAATATTTAAAAGAAAAAAAAATCCATATTGTAATTAGGAAATAATGATTGACAAGAGCGTCTTTACCTTTTGTGTCTTTGTTTCCGTTACAACTTTCTGAGTTTTGCGGAAAACACACAGACCGTCTTCATATTGCTGTCCCAGAATTGTAATCCCAAGTTCCTAGTGTTTTATGGTTATGGTTATATTATTTAATAAATTATAGCAAATAATCAATAAAATAAAATATTATAAAAATAAAAGAAGAATCGGGAACGTGGCAAGTCCTGATTGGAGAAACCTGAGGAATAATTATCTTATTCTTTTAAAATCCAAGCCAAAACCAAAAAACACCCTTTGCATATAAAAAGGTAGACTACGATACTTGGGTCAGAATATAATTCAGCATTTCAACCAAATAAAGGAAATTCCAAAAAATAAAATAAAAAAAGACCCTTTTTATTTCCTGTGTCTAATCAATCACTCCCTGAATTGTCAAAGCGTTGTGAGTATTTCTCTCTCTCTCTGATTCAGTCTTTCCTCTCAAACAAAATTTCACTCAGTCTGGACTGGACCTCCCAACCCAATATAAATACTGCGAAGTTGCGAACCGTTTTCCATTCATTTTCATCAGAATCTGATGCACCCAAACCCGTAAGAGCTAGCCATGGCAGATGATCAATTTCAAGCCACTGGAAACTGGTGGGACTCAGCCCGCAACGCCAGGTTCGAAGCCGAGGCGTCACAGTCCTCCTCTTCTTCTCTCACCACCATCCCCAACTTCGCTTGGCAGCCTGCAGATATGGCTCAGGCTCATGACCTCAAGCCACGGTCTTCACCTTCTTCCACCGACCCCAACTTGCACATGATGGGCCTGGGCCTCTCCTCCCAGCCCATGGATTGGAATCAACCCTCCTTTCTGTAAGTAAAAATCTCATCTTTAGTTAATTCTTTTGTTGTTGAGGATGAAAAGATTGTAACTTTGTGGTTGTTTCAATTCATGGTGATTGTGATGAAGGAGTCGAGGAGATGACAAGGGTGGGGATAGCAGTCTGTTGAACCCGGGTGGCTCCACCACCAATTTTCAGCAAGAAGTTGAATGGAGGGAGAAGCTGTTTTCTGCAGAATCTTCTTCTTCCACCACAGAATTCAAACAAGTGAACAGGGGTTTCTCTTTGGATCAACACCAGTTTAGTCCTCAATACAGCTCAGGGGATAGCCATAGTCATAGCCATAGCCATAGCCATAGCCATAGTCATAGTCATAGCACTGTTACAACCCAAGCCACTAATTTTCAGATGGACTTGTATGGGAACTCCTCCATATTACAAGGCCTATTAGCTCCAGCTGATCATCATAGTAACAATCAACTCCAACACCAGACTTCGTTTGATCATCACAGTACCCATCATCGGCAAATGAATTTTGCATACCCATCAAGCTACGGATTGAGCTCCAGTGATCAGTTAATGCCTGCATGGTCCCCAAAAGTTCCTCAGTTTCTGAGAGCTTCGCCTCCAAAACAAGCACCACCACCACACAATCACTTGCATTTTGCAAACAACGCTCCCTTTTGGAACGCCACTTCTGAGCCTCCTATTAAAGATGTTAGATCTAGCTTCTTCCCCTCCTTGCAACCCCCATTCCCCACTCCAAATTTCGATGTGCAATCAAAGGTACGTGATTAATATTATTTATACTTTGATTTTTAAGTTTATTGCATAATGTTTCATATATATATCTACACTTATGGTTTTGCAGAATATATGTGAAGTTAGGGAGTCAGGTGGTGTGGTGAAAAAAAGTGGGAGTGAGGCTGCACCCAAAAGGCCTCGTAGCGAAACACCATCGCCTTTGCCAGCTTTTAAGGTACAACTATACTATTTATAAGTGCAACTGTAATCAAAGTTTTAATTGTTTTTTGTTTGAAATATGTATTTTTATGTTTAATAGTTTTTGAATCCACAAAAATGGATGTGAAGGTGTAGTTGTGGTGTTAATAGGTAAGAAAGGAGAAGATGGGGGACAGAATCACTGCACTCCAACAATTGGTTTCGCCTTTCGGAAAGGTGATCTACTGATCTCTCTTCTAGGAAATGATCGTTAATTAATTTTTCTTTGTAAATTTATGATAAAAGTAATAAAGATATATGTATATGATTCGTATATACTATATATATATGGATGGATGGCTTTTAAAATATTTTGTTTTATTATTGTCTCAGACCGATACAGCCTCAGTGCTCTCTGAAGCCATTGAATACATCAAATTCCTCCATGAACAAGTGACTGTAAGTCCCATTATCCATTAATTATTATATGTATTCTCCAATACTTAACCTTAAAATAATGATTAGCTTCAACTTTCATCATTATTAAATATTCATACATGCTTTTCCTTTTCTTTTGTAGGTCCTGAGCGCGCCGTATATGAAGAGTGGAGCTCAAATACAGCATCAACAGGTACTACTAGTATTTGTATTTTCCGTATCAACATATATATATGTATGATCCTTATATATATATATATATATATATGAAATAACTAAAAATTTTGTTCAAAGAGTTTTAATTAACTAACTAATTATAAGAATTATTTTTGCTTTTTAATAGAGTCCTGGAAAAGCTAAGGAAGGGGAGGGTACAAAACAAGATCTGAGAAGCAGAGGGCTGTGTTTAGTGCCAGTGTCGAGTACATTTCCAGTGACACATGAAACGACAGTTGATTTTTGGACACCAACATTCGGAGGAACTTTCAGATAATTAATGCCGGAAAATTGAGGCATGCCATGGCGATCGAGACTAAGAAAATTTTTAGGTATACTTATTGTACGACCAAATGATACAAGAAGTTAATGAAGATTCTTTAATCTATATATATATATATATATATATATATTATTAACACACGTACTTTGTTAAATTACTGTTGGCTTCTTGTAGTATTTGGTTGTTGTACAAAGAGTGTAGTTAAGAATTTGTGGAGACCGTACATGTCTTATCATAACCTGACCAAGTTGAGATATAAGATCATACAAGATCAAAGAAAAGAGAAACAGAAAAGAAAGAAAGAGAAGAAGACAAGGAAGCCCACATAAATATGTAAAGTTGTTAGCTCTACATTTCTGCTGTCTTGGGAAATATTTGAAAAAAAAAAGATTAAAATGTGGTGAAAGAGAAAGAAGGAAAGGGAAATGCCCTCCAAATTAAAGGCCAAGCCAGTGTTGGGGCCATCCAAATGCAGAATGAATGAATGAATGATGCAGTGAGTGTGGGTGTGGTGTGGCCAAAGATATTGGGACCATTGGAGCATATTAAGTTGTAATAATTGAAGAATTATATGCTCATGGGATGGGAAAGTGTGATTAGGAAGGACAAAGTTGATGAATGTAGGGAATGTTCTAGGACTAAACTAGAGGCAAATTTTTTGTTATTAATTAATTTCTTGTTTCTATATATTGTGAATAGAGCTGGCACTATCTTTAATTTAAGAGGGAAAAAAAACGAAAAGAGTAATTTGAAGGAATAATTGAGATATAGAATAGAGTGATAGGATATGTTATTTGATTGGAAATCTCACTTTGATTTATTTATGCCTCTGGAATATGTAAGTGGAAGTGGAAGTCAGAGGATGGCCCACACTCCTCATGCCTTATTTTATTTGAAATTAAATTTTATTTATCAAAAAAAATTGTTGAGAAACATAAAAAAATTTTGCAGATGCTTTTCGCACATGCTTTTGTGCTTTATATCGAATGGTCACATAAAGGGGCTTCTATTGGAAGTATATGTAGAACCATAAAATATTTTAAAATTTTGTTAACCAGTTCTTAAATTAAAATTTTATTTGATTAGTTGATATAATTTTTAAATATTAAAAGTTATTATTTTTGTAATTTTTTACATATTTTAAGATATTAAATATTTTTTCAACCAAGCAAAAAAAAATTTAACCAATGCTTTAACACACTGGTAAGCAAAACTCAATATTTTATCCTCTTTGGAATTCAGAAAAGGTCCTTCTTTCTTTTCAATATTATATGTAATATTCTGCAACAAGTTTAAAGTGACATACATAGGTTTGAACTTACGTTTAAGAACTTTATAAATTATAATGGTGTTTCCCTCCCCCCCTCCCTCTTTTCCTAGTATTAATTTCTGTTAGAGAAAAAAAAAAACTAATATACAACTCGTAAATTATAGGCTAATTGATATACTCACTTTAAAAAAATAGCACTTTACTTCTCTAACTACTACAAAAAATGAAAATTATTAAATATCAGTTAAAGCTACTGTTTAAAAGGAATACAATTATCACATAATATTACATTATATGTTTGTGCCAATAATTTTCTTAAAATTCTTCTTTCTTAAAGTATATATATGAGTACATGACAATCATGTAAATTTTAGAAGTTAATTAGTTTTAACCAATATGTAACACTTTTTACAATTCTTATAATAATCTAAGAGAAAAAAAATATTATATTTTAAAGCTTGCTTATTAAAATTGTACTTATACTATATGTAATTTAATTTTTTAAATCAGAAAAAATAACAACAAAACAAGCAAGGGAAGAGGATGATAGCTAGAAGAGAATAAGAAGCTCACACATTCTTGGAATATAAAACCTGCTAGATTGACATACGTACTCTTCAAATAAATTGATGGGTAAATTCAAGTTATCAAAGATAAATAAATTAATATATTTATAATCCATTTAGTATCTTCTATAAATTAAACCTGCTTAAAAAAATTTCTTTATATTTTCAAATTTGCAACTTTAGCTGTGTTGTGACTTTGCAGGTATTGGGGAGAGAGCCTGATTACTTATTTTGTTATGGGCCAGGGGATTGGCGCCTTCTGATTAAAAGTACTTTACCAAATCTCACTTTCTAACTTGTCTATGAAGATTACAACATAAATTAATGAAATGAAAGTGCATCTAAGCATCACTCATTATTATGTTAACAAAGCTAGCCTGTCATGGGGCTCCATATATATATATATATATATATATATTACAACCCCAGTATTACTTTCTGCAAATTTTGTCTTCACTAAGGAACTGTCAAATATGATTTAAATCATCTCCCTGCTGTCTGAACAAGCTGACTTCGTACTTTCATTTTTAAAATGAATTATATATAGTAGGAATGTGCTATATATGCTGGTAAACATTGTTTATTTAATTATGTGGAAAAGCCTTTGGCACAACGGTATAATTTGAAAGAGATTACAGATTAGTAAGAGACGTGGAACTGTTTTTCTCCATTGCCTTATTTATAGTACTCCTTCAATACAATAGCAGCAAAGTTGGGGTAACATATAGCCGTATAGGCACCTAATGAATAGTATATTAAGCATATGAATTTTGAAAATCACTGGTACCCAATTTTATTTTTGGGTACATTCATGTCTTTCTTTTTTTTTCATGCAAATTTTTATATCTTTTGGATGTAAGATTAGTTTCTTGGGAACTTGAACTCCTGACATTAGAGAAGCCCTTAACTGCTAAGCTTAATATCTTCCAAAGTGTTACTATTTGAACCATTTGTGAGTTTTTCACTGTTTGATTAGCATATTCAGCAGTTGAGTAATTGTTTCTAAGAAATACGAATATGCCACCTCCTTTCTAAGAACTAGAATTGTAATTATTTTATTTTACATTATTCTGACACCGTTTCCTTTTATAGCTGTTAATAAACCTGCTTTCATTGCTTTAAAAAGTGTGTCCGAATGAACATGATTGCTAATCAATGAATGTCATTGACACCAGAGTATATGGACCAGCAAGTGGAGGAATAGAATCTTCAGATTATTTTGGCTTATACAAAATGTCTTAAGTCCATAATTCCTATCTCTTTTCATCACTTTTTATGCCACCCAACACAAGTATGCATACAAAGTTTTTTTCTTTTTTTGGGCTTATCTTTCAGTTATTGCTGTTAATCATGTTAAAGCATTTATATCAGAAGAATTAAGAAGAGAGAAACATGAGCATTAAGCTTATCACTATGTTCTAGAATCGAGCAAGGACTAACGCTAACTTTTCTGCAGATTCCATTCCAAGTTTTCTCTGAAAGTGTCATGTGTATGTCAGATTCTCCTCTTCATCATGTTTGAAAAAGGACAATGTCATTGGAGACCAAAAAACCTGTTGCTAAAATTCATGGGGGCGTGACTAGCTAGTTGTGAAAAGATAATAGGGCAGGTACCTTTGTCAAGGAATTAGTGCTTTAAAGCCACAAATAGTAACATATCGATGCAAACCAATGATAGGAAGGTGAAATAAGGGACACAAATGGACAAGAAGGCGCAAGAGCTCTGTGAATCACATGACACTGCTTCTTTCACAACGAAGAGAAAGGAAAACCAGTGTGTATCAGAATATTTCTTTACCTTGTGACAGATACCTAATTATGTCCCTTGGAGGGACTTATCAGTACTGCTATAATACAAAATATTGAAGAAAAAGTTGATTGAAACGAAAGAGATGTTGAGAAATCATGGACAAACTTTTACCAGTATATGTGCTTGCTTATTGGAACTAGAATTCATGAAAGGGAATACAATATATGTAAACAGAAATTTTCTCAGCCTAAAACGAAAGGACGAGACATACTTTCATTAACAAATAAAAACAACCACTGCACTGTGAAACACACATACAAACATTTTTTTGTAAAAAAGAAAAAAAAAGTTAATACCTGCAAGCAAAGAAAAATAGAAACTTAAAGATTCTAGAGCTAAAAAAAATGGGTAACAATTTTAAAGCAATATTTTGGTATCCATTTTTCCATGATAAATAGTATGTCTAGGACTCTAGGTTGACCTAGCATTATTATGCAACTTGCTTGAGCTTCTTTGTGATGGTGGCAATGTACTTCCCCTGATGGAATGCTTGCTCCAACTCAAGCTCAGATGGCTGTCTCGAGCCATCACCAGCATAAGTTCCAGCACCATACGGACTTCCACCTTTCACTTTCTCCATCTCAAACATGCCAGCACCAAATGTATATCCAATTGGAACAAATATCATCCCGTGATGAACCAGCTGGGTAATAGCAGTTAGCCTGTCATAGAACCCACAATTTATTAACACTTGTGATTCATTTGGGGATTTGACTAGAAAAGTAAATGCTCAAGTAATGGCTCTTACGCTGTAGTCTCTTGTCCACCACCTTGAGATCCAGTGCTGTAGAAGATTCCAGCAGGCTTGCCTGCAAGTTGTTGTGTTCTCCATAATCCTCCAGTTGCATCTAAGAAAGCTTTGAACTGAGCAGCCATCATTCCAAATCTTGTTGGAAATCCAAAAATAAAACCATCAGCCTCCGCAAGTTCATTGGGTGTAATGATCGGTACATCACTCTTGGGTGGTGCACTCATCTTCCCAAGCACCTCTTCTGGCAGTGTCTCAGGTACCTGATCAGAGGCTCAATACAGTCAGAATAATAATTCCATCCTTTTCTCCTAAAGAATTTTTTCCCCTGGATCTCATAGTATAGGAAAAATAATTGCATACAAATACAATATTATTGGAAGGCATTAGGGCCCTACTGGGCAAAGCACCTATTATAGGCAGTGTTAGAAGAACACTGAGGCCCTAAAATTGGCAAGAAGTAATTAAATTGAGTCATTTTGAAGCTAATAAACCATGGAATATATGGCCACAAATGAAGTATCTTAGGTAACAGAAAGTTTGCTACCAATCTTGTCATAGTTAAAAACAAAGATATTGAGTTAAAATTTGTTATCTAGTGAAGGTATCAACCATAACCCTGATAGATAACAGTATAATCAGGGTTGTAAGAGCAGAATCTTTAATGCATTTATCTGCTTCCCAGAGTAATGAGCCTTAGCTCAGGAATTGATGTTGCGCTCACTCTTTGCTTTTTTATGCTGTGACAATTTGCAATGTATAGGAAAATAACTATATACATGCCTGCCATAGTAGGGCCTCAACACCTTCTACAGATGCAGCCCCTTTCTTTATTTCTTCTGCTAGTTTCTCCACATGCCCATACATGGAGTAGTATCTGTCAAAGTAATTTAGAATTTACATTATGTAAATAAAACTTATAGAAACATGCTCAATATAATGTAAATAATTTATATTATAAAAATTTTCACACGCCACATCAAATTGGTTCCACGAGAAAGCAAGGGGATCAAAAGGATTTGAGAAACAAGCTTTTGCCATTAAGCTTAAAACATCAAGAGATGAGTCATATTAGTAAAGAGCCTAATTATAGCAATAGGTCCGTTCTGAAGGAGAAATTATTTGAAATACCTGAAAGGCTCACAACTGATTTGGACTTGAGGAACTAGGAAGTAACTTTCTTATTAAAGTAATCCTAAGTAAAGTAAATAAGATGAGTGGTGGCTTTGCTACTTCAGTAATCCATAACAATAAATAAAGTTTTACATATTTGTGTCTATCTTTAATTCTATTCAAGCATGGATTCTGAACATCCAAACAGAGTTGATAATCTCAAACACTGATGACCATTATGAGTTTGCATTTATTTAGGAAAGTCATAACTCACAAGTATCCGCCTTCTCAAACTGTCACTAATTCATTTTTGAAAAGGTGTATGTATATATGTGTCTATACACCCTATTGATCCTTTCCTTTCATTTTACAACTATTACAGGACTATTACATATAACAGTAATTTACAAGAATTTTGAAGAAAATAATTTCCAAAGAAAATGTCACTTTGCTCACTGATTTTCTCTTCATTTTTTTTCTAATGTAATAACAGACAGATATGTAAAAAGAGACCCCCTTACGTGTGGAAAATTCCTTTCATGGAAACTAAACAGTTTAAGAATTGAATGATGATTAAAAAATTAGCATAACCTATTAGCCACTGTAATGATGACCATCAATATCTTAAATGTTCTTACTTTCATATTAACAGACATTAGTGAAAGAAGGAAACTTAGGCAACGTAAAGCTGTAGAAACTCCCACAAAGGTATTAGCGGGATGTCAAGAGAAATGCACCCCATAGATCTTGTTTTTGTAGATCTCGTTATTTATATATGCACTTGTTTCTTATAGTGTATAAATAATACCAAGGAAATTGAGCAATTATGCTTCAAACATTGAAAGCAAATGGCAAAGAACATTAGCTTACAATGACAGCAGATAACTATTGTTTTGGTATTAACACTTAAGAAGATTTGTATACCATTCTCATTTTGTTGAGTTTTCTTTGTTCTCTTAATGATAACTGTTGTTTCCAAATGAAAATGAACTCAGGCAAATAAGATTTTTACTTATATTACTACTGTGCATAAATAAATTCTACTGACTTTTGCATTCTTTGGTATGACAATTGAAATGATGAACCCTTCCATTAAATAAATCTTCTACTGGATATTTGCAAATCTAGAAAGAGAACAAATTTTCAACTCATTGCTATACTTGATCTTGGTGAAAAATGAAAATGGCAGTTTGAGCCATTCTGCGTGAGTTGGAAAATGTGCTCATGAACTTGAATGCAAATCATCAACGATCAATTCTTTAAGCATACACAAATAGACTTTATATAGAAGCCACTAAGATTGGAATAGTGGTAAGTTTGTTGGATAGTTTGGGCCATTCTAACATTTTAATATATATAGATATATATATATGTATGTATGTATAACTTCAAATATATTAATTTTGTCGTCTCTAGAAGAAATCCAATTCAAAGCAGTACAATGAAGCGAAGTAAAATAAAAAGTCAAACTGAAAAGTGTGCTTACGGATAATTCCGATGACTACGATAGGAAATGTCGAAAATTTATTAAAAAAAGGAAAAAGAAAAGACAAATGCATCCAAAGAACAAAACTAAAACAGGGATTCTGTGTCATCATTTTCACTCTTCTGAATTATTGCCTAACAACCGCAGTATGCAACTGGTATAGTAACTTCTGGCAACTAAGAAAGAAGAAAAGGGGTTTCGACACTCATGGCTCCTAAGCTGTACTAACCCCACATAGTAAGGAAAAAAAATTGACTTCCCTCCCCTCACTGATCAAACAAAGCAATATCTCAAATCAGAGCAGGAAGAAGAACAGAGTCACAAAATGCATCAGATCAAAGATCGCCAAAGAAGTTTCGAAGACATTAAATTTCAAAATCCATGGAGGAAGAAAAGGGAACCGAGCTTTTAAAATTTCAAATAGAGAAAAATGCACTAAGGACAAAGACAGTTTAAATCAGCGATTGACACTGAAAATAAACAAGTTTAGCAAGTTAAGAAAAGAAATTCTTGATAAACACAGAAGTGGCAATACATACACAATATAAACTTTGACAGCCATTGATGAAGTCCTTCGAGTTCTTTGTGGCGTCGGTGTGTGTGTCTCTCTCTCCGATTTTCCTTCTCAGCTAAACAAAACAAAAACGATTGTGAAATGGTGGGGATCGCAGGCCATATATATAGTTGCACATTGGATTAATTAAAGCAGCACGCTAATTAATTATTCGCCAATTTGTTTATTAACTTTTCTTTTAATTTTTGCATAAAACGGCACCGTAACTTTCACAAAAGGTGGCTATATGTTATGTCTACATTCATTGAGTAATAAATAATAATTTCATTTTTTGGAGTTAGAAATAATGATGATAGAGTGGTGTCACGCTGATCATCATCAAGCTCGTTTTGAACTAATTGAACACTCTAGAAGATGTCAATTTTGAAGTTTATTTAGTATTAATCAAAATTTATTCAGGATTCGAAAACACTATGTGAAAGGACTTCAGATATTTCATGGTCAATAATGGGTTTTGGATTGGCTGATTTTTTTTTTCAAAAAACAATTAAGGACAAAAAAAATTAAATTTTTAAGATGTTGAATTTTTTATAGCTTGAGAAAATATATGAGGAATGCGCGTCAAGGATAGGACTGGAAATATCTGACCCGTTTATTTTTCTTATATTAATTAATGTAAGGCTGCGATGAATTGTCTATCGTGATTTAATTTTGGGGCCCTATGACTTAGGATGAAAATCATAGGATCGTAATTGTCCAAAAAACAAAATAGATAGGATAGGATCATTTGAATATTATTTTTTATTTTTAAAATTATTTTAAATTTAATTTTTTTATATACTTATGTATGTACTATTAAACAAAAGGCTTATTTTTATATTTTTATTTTAAAAAACTAAAATTTAAAACATCTTTTAATTATTTTTATTTTTAAAACATAGGAATTTTTGTTAACATATTTTTTAATACAGATAAAATATATGAAAAAAAATTTGAAAATTTTAATCATGAAATACTTAGTACTAGTAGTAATTTAACCATTTGACTT
Organism: Senna siamea; assembly: GCA_031216115.1. NCBI lineage: Eukaryota > Viridiplantae > Streptophyta > Magnoliopsida > Fabales > Fabaceae > Senna > Senna siamea. Next base: position 22,942,206 of record CM062356.1, read on the forward strand.
TTGTAAAATATCAGTGTGGACAAAAAAGTAAGATGACGTATCACAAGCTGCAAGCTGACCAAAATTCGGAAAAATCGCGTGAAAGTACAAATAAGCCCTTTTGCAATTAATCGCATTGAAATTATAACTGAATGATGGAATTTTCATAATTAAATTATTCTAAAGATAAGAGTTAGTTAAGCAACGTATGTAGAATATTTGTTAAGATTTTTATATGAGTTTGGTCATGGTTAAAATTTCACTTAATTTGGTTGATGAAATATTTAATAATTTAAAATTTATATAAAGTTAACAAAAATAATTATTTTTAATATTTAAATTTTTTATTAATCAATCAGATAAATTTTTAATTAGTATTTTAAAAATATTAGTTAACAAAATTTTTATTAATTAATAAAATATTTAATTACTTAAAAATTATAATTTTTTAAATATTTAAAAATTTCATCACTTCATCAAATAAAATTTTGATTAATACCTTAAAAGTATTGCTCAGTAAAATCTTAAAGAAAATTAGTGACTTAGGATGTATAAAAATAGTTAATTAAATGAATAAATTAGAAAAAGAATTGTTATCATTAGTTTTGAAATAGTTCTACTATTAAACTCATTTTCAGGTAAATTATGTAAAAAAAAATCATATTGAAAAATGAGAAAAAAGTTTTAAAATTACGATTTACGAAACTGTGGAAGGAAATGAAAGTAAAAGGCGGTGGTATATATACCATACAATCAATCAAAATCAAAGAGCTCGTATATAAGCAGGCTAAATTAAATTGGTATTTTAACGACTTCCACGCGTTCTTGCACGACATTGACATACTGACGTATTTTGCTAAGGTTCTCCAAAACGGTGTTTTACGTCTTGAGATCAAAATATGATTTTGACTTTTGTAGCTCCAACTTTTATGATGGAATCAGCTGTATCCATCTCTTAATTTCTTTGCTAACTACTTTCTTCCGGGGCCTTCTTTCCTTTCACATCTCTCTTTCTTCACCTTCCTCTTTACCTAACCCTTTCCATCAATGGAGTATTATCTAGATTATCTTTCTATCTTTCTAATCTCTATTTAACATTTTTTTAAAATGAAAAGAATCCATAAGTTTTTTCATCACTTACCCTTTGAATTTAAAAACTTAGAGAATAGATTCTTTAACTTGTAATACCCTATAAAAATTACATATTCTCTCGTCTATTTTATTATGTAATATTTTTATTATATATATATATATATATATATGCAACTTAATTTTTTATTAAGTAATATGACAAGCCAGTTTTTGTCTTTAATCAACATATAGGACATTGTAAGGAAGTTTGAAGTGATATATAAACATCAAAGGTCTAAGGTACATCTTAGATGTCATCACCCTAAAATACTACAGAAGACATCTGTATTCATATGCTTAATCAAGCTGTAATCAATCAACTCAAGAAGGGCTGGGGGTTTGAGAGAAAGATAGCAACCATTGGTGAAGATATATATATATATATATATATATATATATATATATATAAAATATGCACAACACGAACCAAAACACAATAATTTCCTGTTTTTACCCTACAAGTTGGCATGTTCTTAACCCTATCTAAACACTTCATATTTATTAAAAAAACTTAATTTAGCTTTTTTAACCCCAACCTATGAAGTTGGTTCAGATAGACCCATAAGCTAATCTGACCCACCACCAGTCTAATTCCATTACTTTTTTTTCTCTTTTGGGTATAGAGTCTATAACTCCATTATTTTACCTATATTTTATCAATTGCTTACATGAAATCAATCCGATTCACGAGCTGCATTGCAATGACAAAGCAAAGTCCTTTTTTCCATGGTCAATAAAATGCAACTATACTTAGAATCTTTGATGGCAGAAGATTTCCGGAATTGATCTTAACGCCATCATATTGTTATCCAAATGCCAGCTAAAAGGTCTATATATCATGCACTTGGCCTCTTGTTTTATTTGTTTGACACTAACAAAGCTGAAAAATACACCTCAACACATTTTGCAATATATGTGATTATGAATAGTTGAATACATATGCTTTTGACATCACAGAGGCCCAAGTCACATTTTGTCGCAGGCAACTTTTGTCCTACAAGTAGAAAAGTAGCAAGCTTTGCTTCCCTTAGATTATCAGGAACCACCCATATCACCATCATTAATACTATTATTATCATTATCCTTCATCATTCCTAAAAGAGTAAATTCGCAAAAGTGTCCTGAGTCATGCACACGCAAAATTGAAATAAGCTTTTAGTTCACCAATTCAATCCCATTGTCTCCTTCAATTATGTTCTAAGTCATCTCATTACTTCTTCATCAAGCTTACAACTTCATCTTACCCTTAACCTTTTTGGTCGGTACAACCTAGCCACCTAGCATTGAGCCCATGGCCCTGTGTTGAAAATTAAAAGCTGACAAGTTGTCACCTTTGAATTGCTTTTCAATTTCGTTATAAGGGTTCATTCATAGTTTCCATAAGGTTTTGCTTACTGAGAGAGAAAATGTTAAGAGGTTCAAGACTATTCGTTCTTTAACAGGCATTAGGGCAGATAAGAGTATATGAAGATGTAGTAGATAGTCACAAACCCTTTTCATAAATTCTTGGACTAATGTATGAGCTGGAAACTTCTCTGTAAATATTGACACAAATGAAGCTATCATGGGAGTTTGACTCTCTATGGTGCAATCAACATCCGTATTATTGTTTTCTTTTTTTCCCTAAAAACTAAAAAAATCTCATCTGTTCTCGGGTGTTAAATAAGGGGAATTTCACTTGGTCGATGAGTGATGACATTGTTCCATCATAATTCTCATTTTCAAAGAATATACTTATTATTATACACAATTGGGCTTATAATTTCCTCCTTTACTGTTTTATGGATATGAAGTTAATGCAAGGGCCAAACTACAGTCAGCTCAAAAGTGGGTTTTGGCCTTTCACGTGAATCGAAATTAAATTATACATACTCACTGTGAGCAGAGAGCATTTCCTGAAGCAAAATTTCAATAATGATTTATGCAAGATAGCTTCATTTTAGAACATTAGAATATATAAATTTCTCCCATATGAGCAGTAAAACTTAATTCAGCGTTATTATCTTGCTTTATATTGAAAACTTAGTCAGTTGTGCAAGGTTACTGCTTGTATTTTGTCAGTCTAGCTAACTGCTTACATGTTCTTTATGAAGAATAATAAAGCAGGAACGAAGTATGAATGAGTGAATGACTAATGTATACTTACCTATTCACACAATAAAGTCTATCAGAATGAATTCATGGTGCTGAGATTGGCTTTCCTGGTTATTTTTGTGATCCATTTTGTTTTAGTGTAGAATCATGTTTGCAGCTTCGTGCTAATGAACGCTTCTCTGTTCTCTTTTGATTTGGTATGCAAACTCACTGATTTACACGCAGAAACTGGCGCCAAATTGAAGGGAGGGAAGCTGTGATGAAATATAGTCCATCACCATGATTAAAATTTCAAGTCCTAACATAACATTATACTGAAACTTTACAAAATAAGTATGCATAGTAAATAAATATCATCGGGGTTCTAATAGTGTAATGGTTATTTCATTTGTTGAGCTCAATTCCTGCTGACTTGTGGAGGAATCTGCTTCCATTGAAGCATTCCCAAAGTAACCTGGTTGTTTAGGTTCAGGCAATTCAATCTCACTTACCAACATTAGCAGAGCACATGACATTACTGGTCTATCCTCTGGATGCTGTTGAACACACAATAGACCAACATGAATGCAATGCAATATTTGTGATGGGAAGCACGAGTCTTGTAGGCTTGTATCAATCAGGTCTATTGTTCTCCCTTCTTTCCACAATTTCCATGCCTGAAAACACATTAAACTTTCTTGTCATTTGTCTGTTTGATACACATGAAAAAGAAAATTGTCTGTCATATTATTACTTACATGACCGATGAGGTTATGGCTGTGATTTGGATTGTAATATCCTCTACTTCTCTTTCCAGATATAATTTCTAGCAACAAAACACCAAAGCTGAAGACATCGGATTTCACTGAAAATAGCCCATCAGTAGCATATTCTGGTGCCATGTAACCACTGCAAAACCCAAGTTGGAATGAGACTCTGAATGAAGATAAAATATAGGTTTTGAATTCAAATTCATGGAAGACCACTTACTAAGTCCCAACTATTCTCTTAGTGTTTACTTCATTCTGATCTGCTCCGAAAATTCTAGCCATGCCAAAATCTGAAATTTTTGGATTCATCTCATTATCAAGTAAGACATTACTTGCTTTGAGATCTCTATGGATTATTCTTAGTCTAGAATCTTGATGAAGATAGATCAGCCCCCTAGCAATTCCTAAGATAATTTGGAAGCGCTTTGACCAATCTAGTAATTTACTTTTGTTTTGATCTGTCAAATTTCCATCATAAATAACACCATCAATTTGAATCTATAATTCAAAACTTAACTGTCAAGTGATAGTGAGATGATAAAATTAGACAGATAGTTCCTCTAACCCATACCAAAAATAAAGGAATTCAGGCTACTGTTAGGCATATATTCATAAACCAGCATTTTCTCCTCCCCTTGAAGGCAACAGCCAAGGAGCCTTACAAGATTTCGGTGTTGAAGTTTGGCAATCAGTTTTACTTCATTCTTGAACTCATTTAATCCTTGTCCTGAGCTTGTTGAAAGCCTCTTCACAGCAATTTCCGTCCCATCTTCTAGTTTTCCCTGGAAATATAAATCTGTAAATGGATTGAAGTGTTCATTTTATCATATTTTCTTCTAATTCTACTGTTGTCTTAATCTGTAAGCAGATTACCCTGTACACAGGTCCAAAACCACCTTCTCCAATTTTGTTTTTGATTGAAAATTTGCTGGTGGCAGCAGCAATTGATAACAGGTCAAAGAATGGTAGATCCAAATCATCCACTTGGTTCTCATTGTTCTGATCTCCTTTAATGCTGCAGTCTAATTTCTCTAACATAGTTAAAGGGGCTGATTTCAGTCTTTCAGATTTGTTATAAGCATGACAGGAAGTTGATATACAGCATATATAATTTACTACACAAACTGTCTTCAATCTTGAAAGGAGAAACTCGTTTAGCTTTTCTTACAATGAAATATAATCTTATTTCCTTTTCCTACTAATTAGCGTATAACAGAAAACGAAAAAGACATTTCCCACCAAGGATACAGTGTTCCTAGTTTTATCAAACAAAGGGTCTGTTCTCGTAAGGCATTGAAGTAAGGCCAGCTTCTCTGTATAACACTGTAACTAGAATTTAATATGCTTCACAGTTTTGATCAAGACAAGCACTTTCTTACATCTTATAAGTCAAAAAACGCTCTATGTTGTTCATTAACTGATGATTATATAAAACCTCCCTTGAGCAGTTCTATACGGAAGTTTCAATAATTACTTCTAGTTTAATCATCAGAGCACTAACATAGATACTGGATAGCTTGACTACAATGATAAATTTCTATTGGTTTCATCATTATGGAGCTTTCATTTAAAGAAGTTTAGCATTTGGGATTCAAAAGAAGTGTCACTTATGACTTCTCAAACCCCCTCGACTTCTCATGTAGCATGCTGTTACAGACCAAAAGAGGCAAATTAAACTGGCATGCATTGTTTTACTTCAATGATTTTTATTTGGTTAGATCAGTAATCAACATATTTCTGAAAAATATGATCTTCGAGCTTTAGTGAGCAATGTGACCATTTTTGAAGAAAAGTAAGTGAAATGTGGAACTTTACCTTTCATGTGCTTGTCTACTTTCCGCATATAACACCACCCAAGTGTGAGTGCAGCAGTAACTACAGCTACAGAAACAGTTACTACTGCTGCCACCAGGACCACCACCTTCTTGCGGTTACCATCAGCCTCTTCATAATGAAATTTTATCAGACAGAAAATCAAGGGTAGATCACAAAAAATTGAGGAAACTTAAATGCTCAAAAAAAGAAAATGTTGAAACAAAGTTCATAATCATACCTAATTCTGATGCAGCCATTCTAACATATAGATCCTGCCCACCTGCTACATACTGTCTAATATCAATTAGATCACCAAACCACAAGGCACAGCCACTCCCTTCTCCCCTTATATCTGAATTTGTATAGGCCATACAAGAACAATTACTCAAGCACTTCTCTCTGCATTGCTTTAGATTCATTGTCTGATCAAGCCAAGTATGTTCAGTATCTGGCACTTTCAAGCCACTCAACTTGACAAACCCATCCGAGTTTTTCTCCTCGCAGCTCAATGGCTTCTTCCTGACACATCCTTGAGACCAGTCCATTGAGTTCCATGCCTCTGGTGACTTAGGCCCGAACCCTTCCAAACATTGGCACACTGGTGATCCTGAGATTATGCAGCTTCCATAAGCTCCACAAAGCCCATAGTTGTCACAGTAGTCCATTGGCACTGAAGCATAAAGGCTCCAAACTTTCTCAGTTTCTAACCACACCAAGCGTTGGCGAGCATTAGTTGTTTGGTTCAACACTTGCCTTGAGATCACAGACTTGTTCTTGAGGTGGTACACGAAGTACACCTCATCATTGTTGTCCACGAATTTAAACTCAAAAAGGGGATTCGTCTGTAATTGTGGTGAACCACTAGGACGCACGCCATTCCATGGCCCACCTCTGTAAAACTTCTGGGTTCCCTTCATCATATAAGCATCCGGATAGTTGTTGAGTACCATTTCCCAGGATAGGTCTCCTGGAGATGGATCATCTAGACTCTTCCAAGCTGTTAAACGCCTATTCAGACCAGTTCTTAGGTCCCACCCAAACTTCATACCTGGTAAGAATGTGTCACATGGATAATCGAAGCTCTGCCACAAGTATGCTTCTGGGTCGTCGTCTTTCTTATCTCTTACCACTAAATTGCCAGAATCTAAGAGCAGAGCCTCGGGAGACTCTGGCTTTTTCACAGAGGTTGTACTAGACCAAACGACTGTGTCGTTTTGGCTGAGTACGAGGTTCCCAGTGCTGTTTAATGTGAGGATGCCGGAGGAATCGTTGATTGGATTGAGACGATTGGCAACCCAAACGACGGTTGGAATTGGGATGTTTTTGTACCAAATTCCAAGGTAGCGTTTCTTGGAAGTTCCAGGACTGAAGAAACCAAGCTCAAATGTTCCTCCTATGGAAACTAAGGTCATGCCATCAGTGAAGGACTGAGGCTGAGCAACAGAGACAGCTGCAAAGGAAAATGCTTGAAGAGAAAGAACAAGTATATAAGCAAAAATTTCCATGTAGGAAAGAATGGACAACAAAATGTAGATTTTTCTAGCACTCTATATAAACACCAGAGAGAAAAAAGTTATATTTTTTGTCTGTAATATTTGAAGATCTTGAAGGTGGCACAGGTGTTGTGGAAAAGCATATTAAACTTAAAAGAGTGGCTTGCTGGGAGTGGATGTGACGATATTCAAGTTAGAATCATGGATTTGAGCAAGATTGTTGCACTTTCGCTCAGGAACAACGTTGAAATTCATGGACATATTATTAGAGACAGGGAATCTGGAAGGATCAAAAACACTTTAGGATGGAGTGAGAATGAAGGGTAAGATGGCATTCAAATTATAGTATTTGCTTTCGTTGGCTTACAAGAATTGGCAACTCCAAACCTAATTTGAATAGTTGAATTTTCTATTTCCCATAACAGACCTCCGTTGCATATACTAGTCAATTTTTTAGTGGGATAGTTGTGTAATCCACTTTCAGAGACCTACAACTATAATTTCGAATAGATGAACTGGTCATTAAATAATTTGGTCTAATTTTTTTTAAAAGATAAATTTTGTAGTTTTGATAAATTATTATATTATTATTATATGATATTAAATTTATAATTTGTTTTTAATATATATTAAATTTAATTGTCTAATTTTTTTTAATGCTCATTGAATAATCTTAAAATTAATTTATTATTTGTAGTGTTTAATTTCTATTAGTTTTTATGATTTTATGATTTGTTATTTTTACACATAATAAATAATTAAATATTATAATTTGTAATAACTTCAACTCATGTTTAATACTTAATTACTTATTCAATGTTTAATTTTAAATAATAAGTAATAATAAATAAAGTTAAAATTAACTTTAAGTTTATTTTAAATTGAATCATTATAAATTGACTTGACTAAATTTATAATTTGATATTTTTATTTAATGGTACATGTAATTTTAAAATAATAAAAAATAATTTCATTATCTGAATTTTTTAATTAATTAATTTTATTGATTCAACTAATTTTTTTATTAACTTGACAGTTGGACCAGAATTTTAAATCTTTTGTATTTAAAAAATGATGTATTTTTATAAATTTAAAGAGAGATAAAAAAAATAAAGACTTATATTAATATAGAGTCATTTAAATATATTAAAAATTAAATTTTGTTATCTTTCTTAACGTAAAAAAATACACTATTTTTGAAATACATAGAATCTAGACCCGTTGAACGAATGACTTTGTGATTTTAACTCCTAGTCAATAATTAGTTCGGTCCAAAAATTATAATTGCATCCCTCTTTGCGCCTCCTTACTCCATATATATTAATTAATTAATTAATAAGAGTTTAACAAATTTTACTTTAACATAAAAGATTCATCTTTTTAAATATGGGGACTGATAAGATACATATAAAAAAAATTGATTTTTAGTGACGAAGTCACCACCAAGTTGAATGTCGCCACCGAGAGATCTATTCTTGAATCTCCCAAAATTGGAAAGGTGGTAGCTAAATCCTGAAAATTTCATTACTATTAGCAACTGAATTATTAAATCTAATTTAATATTTATTTAGAATAAATAAATACATGTCCAACTTCAATGCTCAAATAATACATGGGGATACTCTAGGATGCTGAATTTCCTGACCAAATTGTCTTTATTGGGTGTATCTAACATCCTGAAGATAAAACATTTAGTCTTATAATTTAGTTAAAATTTATTTTTAAAAAATATACTAATTTTAATGTATTGATTACCTGAAAATATTTGTTAACTTCGTTCTAATATTGTTGCCACAAAATGCGATATAGCCCATAATCATTTCTCCTAAAATGTACCAATGGACCATATATCTACCTCACTTCCATAACAAAAATTTCCCTCTGCCAAGAGTTCTAGAGCCACATAATTAATTTCCAGAAAAACCTTGACATATATATATATATATATAACTCTATGAAAACTAATTTTAAAAAATTAATGAATTTTTATACCATTGTCAATTTTGAAAATAATTTCTGTTTTGATTGTATGGTCATGTTCATGAGCTTGAATGAAAATTCATTCAATTTTTTTAAAAAATAATTATGTAAAAGATAAGTTATATAAATTATATTTTTTTAAAAAAAATTTGATGAAAAAAATAAACAAGTGTACTTAAATTTTCTTGCTTGTAAAAGTTGAGCCAGAAATAATGTTCTTGTATAAGCATCTAGAAGATCAATGGCAAGATGGCACGACCAAATAAAAGCAACTTTAGTTGAAAGGATTTTGATTTACATTTGAGTGAGAAGGGAAAAGGCGTAATTATCTGCAGCTTATTTGTCTGTGTTTATAGTTGATTTTGACAAAATAGAAATTGTAACTAATGAGAGAATAAAGAAAATTTAATGGAAGGAAGAAGTAAAAAGGTGGGGACGTTAAATTAAGAGTCAAGTTTGGTCAGTTTGATTGGAATTTGAAATTTCTCAACATTGTTTACTACCTTTTTCCTCCTCCAATGGCTTAGTGACATCCGGACAAGTGAGTTCTTAGACAAGTCTAAAGCAAAACGAAACTGATTCAAAATTCAAACACGTGAAACAGAATAGAATAGAGTCCAAGACTTTATACAAAATGCGAAATGAATAAAATAATGCGAGCATGACCTCATGCTTGTGTGTCTTTGCGTCGTCTGTTGTTTTCGCTTTATTTTCCTGGAAATTTTTTCTTTTATTTCTGACTTTTCTTGGGTGTCACTTTTGCTAGAGATAAAGATTTTGTTGAACAAATTTCTCAAAGATTTTTTTTTATAAAAAAGAAAACAATTTTATTTATACTCTAACATGGTTGGATCCAAAGTGATTTAGTTAAGATCCAATAAAAAAATTGCTTTATTTTTGAATTCATTAAGCCTTACCCAAAACTGCTTGGAAGCCTTTTAACACAAATCTCTTGCCCATCATTTAATGTACCCTGAACAGAAATAATAGAAACATAATAAAATTTCTTAAAAACTCTATTATTCTCTTCAGTCTTAAATTAAATTGGAATATTATAACTTTACATCCAATTAAGTTCAGCTTAGCAAGACAGTTTTGTTGAACACACAAATAGCCATTTTTGCCTCTAAAAAAGGGACCAATTTTCTCTCTTAAAATTAGGAAAATTTTCATTGAGTCTATGAGATTACGTAGTGGTCTATCTTTTCTTCAAACTTGAATTCCATTAGTGATGAATAAAGGAAATCATCATCCAAAAAGGTAAGTCTTCGCAAGTTTGAAGCATAAGCAATATTCCATTCAAATACATATTTCTCCAGTGCAATAGAAACCAAACACCACCAATAAATATATATTTGAACTAATTCTACTATTGAGCATGCGTTTGGTCCTAAACTCATTAGAATGATTTGATCTAATAAAAATATATATATAATGTAATTAATCCTGTACAAAAGCGTCACAGTCGAGGTCTAGGACTATATATATGCATAATTGATTAAGGCAGCATCTTACTTCAATATTACTGTTCCAAATTAAATCAAGTCTTTTAAATAATTGTCACCGACAAGGCAATATATTCAGTCACACAAGCATTCATCTTCATCTGGGAAAATACAAAGAATTATACACCAAAAACTATTAATCTCGAGTCGTAATCAAGTAATAAAGTAGTTGATATTTTCCATGCAGTATCTCTGTTCAAGCCAAAGGCTGAAATTGAAATTCACTTCAGAGGAAGACAGAATGTTGAATATTTCTCTAGTCGTATATAATGCCTTTTTGCTGTTGCAAATTATTTTCCTAATTTCTAATATCTTTACTTTTTAATAATTTGTAGATTCGTTCCTAATTACATTATAATTTGACTAATGAAACCTCTCTATTCACTATTTTTAAACTCCATATGCACTACTCTACGCATAAATAACTATTTATACATCATGCTAACACCATTTTCGATCTCGTTATGTATCACTCTATATAACTATTCATATATGCCATATCTTTCAATTCTTTGTCATTTATTAGTCTATAATTTATAAGTTTGCATTGTGTTTTAGACTGACCTTATTCTATTTCCATTGACAATTTGACAAAAATTAATTATGTTTTAAATTTTTAATTTCTTATAAAGTTCCTAATTTCCTTTGCAGTATATATATTGACCAAAGTTCTTTATAAACTAATCAAAATTCTTCTTGTAGATGTATAATATAATGGCTTTTGGAAATCGTTAAAGATAGATGTGTGTCCAATTGTAGATTTTAATTCATCAAACGAGGTATTAAAGGATCTTTACTACGTAATAAATTATAATAAATTAAGGGTTTTAATTAATTCATTAAACAGCCAGTGCTTTGGCCCTAGTCCCATCAGAAGCCGCCCATGGCACCCTATACGCCGTCGTTGCATGAACTTTTACACACCACTGCTCTGTCTCGTAGAATTCGCCAATGGTGCTAATTAATTTACGTACCACTTGCAGCAACCAATAAACCCACCAAAACTATATCTGGCCATTTTGTTCCTACAATTTTTAGATAAAAATTGAAGATATTTTTGTTTTTTTAATAAAAAAATTTAAGTGTAATTTTTAATTTTTTTATTAAGTTTTTTAATAAATTAATTCTTTTTTTAAAAAAATTTAAATATTTTATTTTAATTAAAAAATATGATAACAAATATATAACAAACAATATATTATTCTTTCTTAATATGCCGTCCATGTGATCATGTTCTTGTATTTTTTTCCTACACTAGACTGTCGGTCCATTTCTATAGTCAATTTTTAAAACATTGTGTACATTTCATGTCATTTTCTTTATGCTGGGCTTATTTCACAGATGACGAAATCCTAACCAGGTCATAAATTTATCCAGCCCCACATCATAATTAATGTTACTGATTTAATTAGATATGACTTAAATTTTATGTGTTAATGAAATGTACAAAATAAATATATATTTATGTATATTACATACACACACACATATATAGTTTTAAACTCATAGTAGTTACTGAAGAAAAAATAAAAATGGTTTCCTTAAATTTTAATGATTAGAAAATTTTTCTAAATATTTTATAAGAAAACAAACACAAAAGGAAATTATGTAAAAATAAAACTTTTCTTAAAAAAAATTCCTCCAAAATAAACGGAGCCTTAGGGGAAATCTGTACCTCCAAATTTGTTCCAATCACATTTCTACCCATGAATGTCATGAACAGTATACTACCTCTATACTATATACATACCTATTACTTGTATTTGATTCCAAGAGTAAATATCTAGTCCTGCATATGTTGTAAGGGTAATCAAACAATTTAAGTTGAGATTGAAGTCCCCCAATCCAAGGTAATTATTATGCGAAATTGATATATATAGACACACACACAAACACACAAGTAACCGTTTTCTATGTGAATGTAAGCTATTTTTCGTTAGAACTTCACTTTTTTTTGTTTTTCTTTGTTTCTTTCCTGCTAAGGAAGAGAGTTATTATTATATACGTATGATACAATGTTTGTTACTCATTGTAAATCCTAGTCTTATGTCGAAGGAAAACGAGAAGCTAGATAACATATTTATCATAATATTACATTACATCAAACAAGCAACATTTTGTACAGAGCATAGATAGCTTCATATCAAGCACATACAGACCACCGGGATTTCCATAGGTGGGGCAAAGGTAGAGAACTAGAGATACACATAGGAAGACATTTTAGCAAGCTAGAACAGACTTCAATACAGCAACATATATATAGGATGCTGCTTTATTCATAAGTCACAAGTCTTAACGCCCAGGACTGTAACTAGCGAGCTAGATGGCTTGGAAGGGCTTGTTATTGGGTACCCAAAGCAGAGCCTTAGTGCCAATGAAATGGCAAACAGGCACTGTTCCTGGCTTAACTTTGAGTTGATGGTATAATATATGCTCATTGATGCCTCTTGTGTCATGGTGGCATACAGCCAATGCCTTGGTTTCAGTCCCATCGGGTGCTGCCAATGGAACTGTGTAAGCAACCGTTGCATTCACTTGATGGCAATAGAACACAACGTTTGGAAAATTCAGTCTGTGACACATCACTCCATCCTCTGCAACTTTCTGCACTCCATCCAATATGTTGTATTGATTCTGGTGGGGGACGAAAGAGCTTGAGAGTGCTTGAACGTCTTTTCCCAGCTTTGAAATTACGAACTCCACTAATGATTCCAAGGATTTTGCACAGATCTTGTCTTCTCTCCCTCAGCCGGAGGCCTCTTCTCACAGATCTCCTCCAGAATGAACTTCTTTGTTTCAATTGAATTGGCATCTACATCTTTTGCCCACGAACCAACGCCCCATGGTTGAGCATGTGAGTGTTTGTTGAAGTGCAAGTTCATTTCTTTGCCAGCCTCAAGGTCTTGTTCGAAGAAGAAGGTGGATGGGTACTGGGTATCTTCAACAATTCCAGTGGATGCATCATTATCTTCATTTTTTCGCCATGCGAAAACACCCCAAGGTTGAGCATGGGAATGCTTGTTGAACTTTAGGTTCATTTGTTTGCCGGTGTGAACGTCATTTTCAAAGAAAAAAGTTGAAGGATATTGTGCGTCTTCCACTTGTGTTGAGGCATCAGAGGCACCATTGACTTTGTGTTTTAACCATGCAAAAACACCCCAAGGTTGAGCATTGAAGCGCTTGTTGAATTTCAAGTTCATTTGTTTACCTGGCTGAAGTTCATTTTCAAAGAAGAAGGTGGAAGGGTATTGTGTATCTTGGACTTCTCCAGCAACATTGATTTCACTAGATTCATCGGTATCATCAATATTGATATTATTTTTTTGCCATGCGAAAACACCATAAGGTTGAGCGTGGGAATGCTTGTTGAACTTTAACTTGATTTGTTTGCCTGGGTGAAGGTCATTTTCGAAGAGGAAAGTAGAGGGATACTGTGTGTCTTCCACTTGTGTTGGGGCATCAGAGGCACCATTGACTTCGCCTTTTAACCATGAAGAAACACCCCAAGGTTGAGCATTGGAGCGCTTGTTGAAGTGTATCTTCATTTTTCTACCTGCTTCAATCTCTTTTTCCAAGAAAAAAGTTGACGGGTATTGTGTATCTTCCACTTTTGTTGGAGCTATTGCATCTGCTGCACCGTTTATAGATATAAATTATTATATTACATACAAGTCAAATTTGCTAATGAAAGCTTCTTCATTAATATATAACATGGAATTTCAGAAAATTTTAATTAATTAAATAATTTTTTTAAACGAAATAAACACAAGATAAATTATTACATCGAAATAAAAGTCTTATAGTCACAGACACATTTTTTTTATAAGTTAGATTTCAATAAAAAAAAAATTTATCTTGAGTTTATTAATTTTGGTCAATATATAGCTTTATAATCATAGCATATATAACTTATTGGCTTCATGTATAAAATTTTTTAATTTTTCCTAATATAATTAAAAGATAAAAAATAATTAAAATATAAATGAAGAATTTCCAATTGTGACTTATGCATGTCATAATAAATTTATGCAAGTCGAATTCATTAATAAGTTTATTTTTTATTCTCTAATAATACTTAGATATTGTTAGTGACATTTATATATTTTTACGTAATTTAATTTTTTTTATTGGTCAAAGCAGTGTGATTAATATGATTTCAAATTATGATCAAGTTAGATCTTTAGTTTAGAAAAAATATATATTACTTACTATTATTATCAAAATATGAACACAATAAAATTCACTTTAAAAAACATCAACAAAAATTTCTCAATATTTAAGATAACTTCATGTTCCATAATAAAAGGCCCACTTAATAAATAAAAATGTAGATTTGTAAGCAAATATTTGCATACTTAATGATTGTAGAAAGAATTTCTATACTTAAATGTACATACTGTAGTAAGTATTTTTTTCTTTTTATTTTCATTTTGAGTAAATAAAATAGTAGTTAATTAGGGAAGGTAGACTCAAAATTATTATTGGTTAGACTCAAAATTCTTGGGTAGAGTGCTACATATTATCTTGAGAAACTAACATATACCTAATCCAAAAAACTATTACATATACTTAATCCACCAACAATTTAATTTACGTACTAATTGGCAAGTATATACAATTTAGCGTCTTTTTTTTCCTTTTTAAAGTTATTTGGGTAAATTTACTTTTTTTCTCCCTTACGTTTATGCTTAGAATTAATTCCATTTTACATATTTCGTGTTGTACGAATTTTTTTGACATATTTTAAAATATGATCGATTTTATCCTAATACTTAACATAATCAATATAATTAACAAAATAATCTAAGTCAACTAAAATACCTAAACATGTGAGAAATATTTTTTAAATGGACTTTTTTCTTAGCCTATTTAATATGAATATCATATTTACCTCAAATAAAACATTTGTCTTTTAACACTAAATGAAACCTTCAATATGTTGCCTTGCAAATTTCTCTGCCAGATCAATGTGGTACCACAACATTTCCTTTAGTTTTGAAAGACAATTTTTTTTAATTTAAGTTTTTTTTTTGTAATTTTATTTAAGATAAGTTTTATATCCAAGTAACTAGGTATTAAAAAAATCACCTAAATTATGTTTATCAGGTGTTTAGCTAACTCAAATTATTTTGTTAATTATTTTGATATTGTTAAGTTTTGAGATAAAATGACTAATTTAAAAACATATTGAAAAAAAGTGATACAAATGAAAAAGGTAAAACAAAATTGATTCCAAGTACAAACATAAGAAATTGTTTCAAAAATGAAGAGTTCGAACTTGGAGGTACAGAGTAATTAAAGGATTAGTCACTGAGAAGCTCTTAATAGAGCAGAAGTAAAGCATTCCAGGAGACTGTAGATAAAACAAGAGTATTTAAATCTTAGTAAATATAATATGTTATTACTGAGCTTAGGGGTTCAGAAGACAATTAGAGAATATTGTGCTTAGGTTTTATCTTTCGCTTCTGTGTGTTACACCTAAAAAGCCCTAGAGTCCAAAAGTCCTCTCAAATGTTTGATGGGGATCTATTTATAGTGGAGGGAAGAGTGCCAAGTTGCTGACTGATAAGCCACATCCTCAAAAAGCAAGTAACTGCATGCATGTTCTGTAGCATGATAGTGGGATTAAGTAGTGTTCTAAGGGGAGTAATGGATCATGGATTATGCGTGGAGGTAGGCGAACGATGCTAGTTATTGATGGCACACTTGGTGATAAGGTGTGAGGCAGTTAGTATACTAGAGGGCTGACTCTTCTAAGAGTTTAGGAAATAGTCAGTAGCGCTAACTTAACTAAAGGAAGGTGTTTAAGCTCAATAGAACAATAATTAATTTACTAAGTATTAAACCCTTACCTAGCTTGGAGCGATCATACCTAGGTACAAAGAACTTTTACTTTAATCCTACCAAGTCTAGGATTGTTTCTTGGGAAAGGAGAATGAAAATTACTCTTTTACGATGTCCCCAATATTGTCTAAATTGGGTGCCACGGGTAGCTCTCAACCTACACCAAACTTATTTTGAGACGGTTGCTTTCTCGCAAAGTTAGAGTAACTTTGACATGATTCTTCTCAAATCAACCCTGAGCTGAGTTTGAGGAAGGGGATGACCCTATCACACTCTTCACCATCTCATACTTCTTAAGAGAGCAAGAGTGTAGTATGTTAGTATTCTATTTAAAGGACAAAATTACTGGGCGCCCTAAAGCACTTTTCATAGTCTTAAGCTAAGCTATAGTACTACACAGTTAGGTATCTAGCATCTTATGTTTATTATCCAAAAGACAAATTATATGGAATAGGAGAGGTAGACATGCCTTTCCTTCTCATTTAGAGGGTGCCCTTATCCTTAAGTAGAGATACCTCTTTTACTTCGATAAAATGCTTCTTCTACTTATATGGAGGCAGTCTTTTTATTTAGGGAGAGGGGTCGCTTCCTCTCAAGAGAGAGGGATTGCCTTCTCTCAAGTAAAAGTGATCCCTCTCTTAAGGCAAGTTGGTCGCCTTTTTCTTCTTAAGGGAAAAGAGTCGCCTTTTTCATCTGAAGGGAGAAAGGTCACCTCCTCCTATAGAAGAAGGGTAATCTTTTCTCAAGTAAGAGGAATCACCTTCTAAGGCAAGTGGGTGATCCCTCTCTTAAGGCAAGTAAGTTGTCTTTTTTCTAAAAAGATGAACTATCTCTTTCTAACTATGAGGAATCACTTATTAGAAGTTATTATATTAAATTAAATAAATAAATAAACTAAAAATAAAATAAAAGTCATGTAGAAATAGAAACAAAAATGGTACTTTATCAATATCTTTATATAAAAGATCAAATCGTAATTGATAGAGACACACTCTAAATAAATTATAGACTAAATATTTTTTTTATTTATATCTAAATATGAAAATATATATCACTTATTAAATTTAAAAGATTTAGACCAATGTATAGGTCACGAAACATAAAAGGATTTGAAAACCTTAACTATAAGGGATTTGATAATTTTAAAATTACAGACCAGCTGGCTTAAGAAGACTTTGCAAATTCTTAGGCATGGGAGTGTTTGGCCAAATTGATCGCCAGTAATCTTCATCCGAAGGCGACGACGCATCGCTCCCCGTCAGAAAAACCTGCAAATATATCCAAACACTATAGTATGACTAAAAAAATCCTCATACTTAAGTTGTATAATTAAGATAATGGAAGCATATATAGTAATTAGCTAATTATAATGTTTTCTGACTCATTAGGGTGCCTTCAAAAGCATAGAAAAAGTTTAGACAAATTAAGTATTGAAAGACGGAGAACAAAATATATAGCTTACACAGAACAGAGCAAAAAGAACAAGACGAGGATACTCCATAATAGAGACTGTGAAGTAAACAAAGAGTAAGCAATGTACTCAGATGCTGAAGAACTTCATCAAGGCGCCTCATATATAGTGTGCGATCCTTCGACCAACAACTGTACACGAGAAAAGAGATTTAATTCATTGTGCCGCGTGGCATGATCTTTATCATTAACTTTTAAATTTGTTTAGGTGACAACAAATCAAAGGTGGAGCTGCTTCTCATCTTCATCATTCATTTTTAAATTTATAAAAAAATATTCATACTTTATAAATACTTATAAAATTTAGGGGAATGACATTAGAAAAAAGATCCATTAGCCGATCGTAAAGATCTCATGTATCTTTCATTCACACAAGACAAATTTTTTTAGAGGATATTAACCACTTTTTTGTTTCATCTTTTGATCATGTATTTTAGGGCAAGGTGATAATATATATAATATTTTAAAGGTTAAATTATTTTTATAATTCTTATAATTTTATTTAATTTTTAATTATATTCTTATAATTTAAAAATTTATAATTTAACAAATTTTTAAATGAGTTTCTATTGTCATATTTTTGTTAAAATTATATTAAAATTTATTAATATTACTAATTTATAATATTTTAGTGCTCTAAATATATATAATTTATGTTAATAAAAAAATAAAATAACTTAATATATAAAATGAAATAAAATTATGTTAAGTATATGAGTGGATTGACATGAATTAATTAAATAAATTTATAATGTTCAAATGATATATAATTAATATATTATTATAATTTTAAAAAAATTTAACAAATTTTTTTTTAAATTATAGATATTTAATTAAAAAATTTGAAATTATAAAAAGTTAAAGAAGTACTATATAAATAATTTAAAATTCTTAAAAGATTCAACAAATCTAGAGAGTATTATTTATACTTTGCTCTTCATTTATTGGAACAGTGAGGACTCAGTACAAATTAGAGACAAAAAAAGTGTCGGCCGGAAATGGTATGGATACGAAATGACAGTGACAATGACAAATTTTTATTTTTAAATTTATAAAAATAATTAAAATATTCAAATGATAAGAAGAGATGCCCCATAAATTTCAGGGACAAAATGCATAAAATTTTTTATAATTTAAACTTTTTATAAATAATTTTTTATTATGTAAAACTTGATAAAGAATCTTTTTATACTTTTAAAATCAAGTATCTAACATTCTGTTAAGTTTTTCATCCAAATTTTGACAATCAAAAATCATGCAAAATAGTTTAACTTTACGTAAACAAAAATGCTAGCATAGCATCAAGGACATTTGGGTCTTTTTCTTTTCTGTTTTTCTTCCTCCTCCTCTTTTTCTCCCTTTCCACTGGCCAATCACCCCATCCTCCACTGGTAGACAAATGAACGATCACGAATGAGTCACCTGAGGTCATTTTAGGACAACAAGGCTAGATGAGTTAGGTGGGCGGCCACGACTTGTCGCATGATTTTTGATGGACGAAAGGCACAAAAACAAGACCCCTCACTTGATTCATGACCCCTCATGTTGACGCCTCACGTAATTTACAACAAAGGTGAAAGGTCAACGACAAGGGTAAGACAAACGAAACATCTAACTTGTCACGCTAACACCTCACACAATTTGTGATGAAGGTGAAAGGTCACGCGTTCATCTCATCTTACCATCAAATCATCTGGCCATCACCGTCTGTGTGTCTACGTTCTTCTCGCTCTTGCCCTAAGTTTTTCAGTCTCGTTGTCTCTTGTCTGCAATCGCCTCACCTCGCTGTCTCGTCCGCACTATCCTCACCATCGTTTGTTTGTGCGTTGTCGAAAAATGGGAAGAAAGAAGGAATAGGAATGAAGAAAGAGAAAATAAGAGAAAAAAAATAAAAATATCCTTGTCTAATTCAATATTTTTGTTTACATGGAGTCAACAGATTTGATATGATGTTTGACCATTAGTTTGAATGAAAAATTTAACGAAAGTGTGATATTTACAAAATTTTGAAAATTCATAAAAATTTCTTATTAACTTTTAGAACTCAAAGATATTTACTACAAAAAGTCTAAAATTTAAGAAAATTTTACGTATTTTGGCCAAATCTCAATTGAGATCAACCTACTATTTTTCCCTTTCCATAAATATACTACTTTTTAAAGAAATAAAATAAAATAAAATAAAAGAGTGGAGAGGCAACAAGAATTCAATTTTAAAAAGCTCAAGCTTTCCTAAAACTTATTGGTTAAGTATTAAATTTATGTAAAAATTAATATAATATTGATTAATTTATCTTCATTTAGTATCTAAAGATTTTAGTTAGCAATTAGGAGATTATTGGTGGTAATAAGTATCTTCTAACTAATCCATTATTACTGAACTCAGCAAGAGAGGGGAAAAGGCGACGAAAAACGGATTTTTTAAAAAGATTAAAATACAATTCCTGAAAAATAAGACGATTATTCACCGAAAAAAAAAAGTAAAGAGTATTTTTTAAAAAAATATGTTTCAATTAAAATTTCATTTTTAAGGACAAAAATTAAACAGGACTATTCTTTAATTTTCTTTTGGGTTTAGGTGGTTAATTTTCTTCAAAACAACAATAATAAATAAAGAAACAAAAAAAATAACGTGAAATAAAAACTTAGGATGAACATGTTTATCAAGCTGAACTAGTGTCTCGTGCGTCACAAATAGGATATTGGATTGATTACATGAAAATTTAATTTAATTAGTTGGATTATTAATGAATAATTTTGAATATTATTTAAATTGAACTAATCAAATTGATTAAAAAAATTATTAAAATTATATATATTATATTAATTATAAATATTAAATATAAATTTTAATTTATCTTAAGTCAAACTTATTATAAAATTTTCTTCAACAAATTTTAACATTAATATTTTTTGTTGAATATTTATATAGATTAAAAATAGTAGATAATAAATTTTTATATTTTTTAGAAAAAAGGAATATCAGATACATTTTATATTGGTTCAATTGAAAAAATAAATAAAAAAATTAAAAAAATTAATCCTTTGATTAGATCACTTATTAAAAAAAGAATCAACAAAAGTACCGCAAATCGTGCAGAATCGTACGTGACAAAGACAATTGCATTGAAAATGGAATTTAAAACTTTCGTTACAAACAGACAATATATGAATTATTCGTTCACGCGGGCGTTGATTATTTATTATTGTCAAGATATTTAATGAAAAAAATACTGACTAAAATAATATTTTTTACATAATTATAAAAATAATTTTGCTAACCGACCCATTGATTAAAAAAATATTAAATACGTTAAATAATATTAAAAATAATATAAAGTAAATATATATATATATTTGTTTTGGGATAAAAATATCTACATGTAATTGTAAACATTTTGGTTTCTGGGAAATATTGTGACGCCATATTTTGAGTATTTTTTCTTTACTTGTAATTATTATTTTATAAAAAATTAAATAATTCCAACTCCACTCTACTCCCTCGCAATCTAAAGTGGCTTTGACAATTTTTTTTTAATTTCTTATTGTTAACTTGATTGATAATTTTGTACAATGATTTTCAATTTAAAAAGATTACAAATTTTGGTAATAACACAACTTTCTCACTTTTATGAAATAATAAGAAAATTTTAAATTCAAGAGTCCAGTCAACTGTTAGAATTTTAGAAATTGATTGTTATTAATCTATACTTGAAATATATATTTTTTAAATGTAGAATATGACAGTAAAATGTATTGTGAATGTACAAACGTCTCTTTTCCAAAAGATACACAAATTTATGATTCCAAATAACTATGCTTGAAAATATCACGAGAAACATGTGAATTATAATTTTTAATTATTCATTTGAGCTCTTGCTTTTTATATTGTAGCAGGTCGTCCATTTAAAACTTATAGTTTAGCGGAATATCTCAAGCTTCTGTTTGGAGATTTATGAAAACTTTGTTGGATAAGATAAGTTGAATTAAGATGAATTATTGTATTCCTTTTTTTTTTTCTGAATTTTATTTCAGTTAGCTCTTTAAGTTTCTTAAACTTTACATCTTGGCATTTTATATTGTACTACTTCTTTAGCTCTATTGTGGTCTATTTTATTGTTCGATCTGAATTTTCTTTCATTTTATACTATTTTCTTATTATTTTAATCTTTAATAACTTTATCTAAAAAGTTTTTAACAAACATTTACTGGTTTAAAGTTACTTAGCTTCCAACAAACTAAAATAAAATTTTAATCACCCAATTCGATCACTCTCTTTCTTGGGTGTTAACCGTTTTCAATATCTTATAGTTTAAAAATTTGAAATTGAATCTTTATAATGTAATAAATTTTTAAATTAGTTCCTAGTGTTAATTTTTTTTATTAAAATTATATTAATATTACTAATTAGATATATTATCTCTAAATATGTATAATTTATATTAAAACAAAGAAAAAAATAAATAATGATTTAAAAATAACTTAAATATATGAAATGTAATTTATAATAGTTAATGTGAATAAATTGATTTGAATTAATTAAGTAAATTATAATGTTAAAATTATCTTTAATTAACATTTCACCAAAATTTAACAAAATATTCTCAAAAAGTCAAGTTTATGGACCAAATTAAATTAAAACTTTATTAAACTATAGGTACAACAAGAATAATTTAACTTTAATAAAATATGCTTAAAATTTTTTATAAATTGTGATTATAGAATAGATATTAGTATAGTTGTTGGTTGTGTTGATAGCAATTTATCTTATAAAAAAAGACATTTAAATATTTAAAAACTTATTTATTATAGAAAAATTTTATTTTAATGTTTCTGATTTTATAAGAATTAGCTCCAAATTCAATATAATTTAAAAATATCTTAGATTTTTTTTAAAAAAAAAAGAATCGTTCAAGCATTATTAATGAGACTTTGTATTCCTTACTTTTAAGATCACACAAGTGTAACTGTGTTAGCCCTGTTATTATATCAGGATTGTCGCAACAGTGCAGTTAGCACATTCATAAATTATATTATTTTTATATTATAAATATATATTTAATTTATTCTATTAAAAAAATATATGCGTAAATCATATTATTAGTTTTAATTTTATCAATAAAATAATTTAAATTTAATATAAATCTATAAATTATTATATTTAATAATTTTATATGAATATATTTGTTAAGATTTTATATTGATTATATATTTAAAGTTTATATAATATATTAGATGTAATTTATATATATATTTTTAAATTTATATATAAATAAATCATAATTTTTAAAAAATAATTATTTTAAATTTTTTTTGAGTAAAAAATTTGAGTATTCGAAAATTTTTCGAGTCCAATGATGGAGATATCTACTCAAATCTTAATCTGAATGCAAAAATTATAATATCTTTTTAAAAGCCTTTATTTTAATAAAATAAAATATTTGGTCATTCTTTTGTAAAGAATTAAGCTACTTTTGATTGTTCCAAAAGCAATTTTTTTAAACGTGGGAAAGATCTATATTTTTAAAAAATTTTAATGGAACTTTTTTAAAATTAAAAAAATATGAAAACCATTTTTTGTTTTGGAAAATGTTGTTGTCAACTCAACTCTATTAAATTTTATGTAAATTTACCACATATCAACAATTGAATAGATAAAATTAAAAATAGAAAAAATTTATTTTAATATTTAAAAGAAATGATAACTTTCAATTTAATATTTTATAGATTATTTTCATTAATTTAATTTTTTAAAGATAAAAAAATACTTTCAATATGTTACCTATTTTTATCTAATTAAATTCTATTCAAATCTTAACATCTCATTAATAGAATTTTTCTTTTTGTCATAGAAGTTATAAGTGATAAATAATTTACACTATATTAAAAAAGTCTATGTGTGCAATTAGTCAAAAAATACTTTTAATATCTAAATCAACTTTAATTTTTAAATTATCATTAGATATGCTTTTAGTCAAAAAAATAATCTATACAATTAGAGAATTTTGATTTATCTGAATATTTTATCTTATATAGATTAATGAATGATATGTGAGTTAGCCATTTCATTAATTAAATTATAGTTAACAATAATTCATTAAGCAAGAAATTATATATGGATGAAATTTAGGTAGAAGGATAATATTAAAGATATTTTTATTTTTAAGGAATTAAATTGACAAAAATAATCTATAGAGAATCAAATTAAAAGTTTCTATATATGTAAAGGATGAAAATAGAGTTTTACCCAATTAAAAAATAATAAGACATAAGAAATAGTTTAATATAATCTAAATTTGTATAACAGTCAATTTTAATTGTACATATGTTTTTTTTTCTAATGTTTTTTACTAAATTCTGTTGTAAATTTTAATATATAATGTATCAAATAAAGTCCCACATTGCTTGGAAGAGAAGAGGGACAAGAGTATAAATAATAGAATGTGACAATAAAAAAATAAATGGGTAAAAGAGAATGTGGGTCTTGCACACACCTCCCATGTGCATGAAATAAACACGGTACTAAGTCTTTTTACAAAATATACTTAGTAATTTTATTTCTTTATTTTAAGTATATTATTTTTAAACAAAACTCTAAAGGGACCGGTCTAGCGAAAAATAGAACTTACAGACGCGTCTAATGGCCTTACCTGTTTATATACAGAAATACATTATCAGAAAAGTCATATTCCCTCTCTTCTTAAAAATTGAGTTCATCTACTTTCTATTTTTGTCTGTTTTGTTCCAACGCAAGAAAAATTCATTTTATCCTAAAGAGTACCGCTTCTTGATTAATCGAGAGGTTGTGAAATATTTCTTTAGGTCAATATTCTATTGACACGATTTGAACCTTTGACTATCTTTTTTCAACAAATTCTTAATACATGACAAGCTTAAATATAATTTACATCAACTCGAGTTCATAAAATTAATATTTTTTTATTTTTATTTCAACATACTCTTTGTTTTTTGTCAAAAGAAGGATTCATGTATAAAGCCATACAAAGAAGATTTAACAATGCATCAAATAAATAATATTAACATTGGCCTACACTCTTAAAAAAAATAAGAAGATATAGGAGAAATCTAACACGCACAAACGCACCTGAAACAAATAAATCCCAAATTACCTATATATACAAATTTATATAGAAATACAACATACTCTTTCTAACCTACAAAATTTACTTTACAGTCGTGTTATTATTAAAGGTTGACATGGTTGGGTCCAGAGTAAGTTAATCAAGATACAAACCTACACTTGAGTTCAAACCCAAGAAGTTTGAAAAAAAGAAAAATTGCTTCATCTTTGAATTCATTCAGGCCAGACCCAAAACTGCTTGAAAGCCTTTTAACAGCAATTTCTTGCCCATCATTTAATCAATGTATCCTAAATATAAATGATAGAAACATATACAGTAAAATTTCTTAAATACTCTATTATTATCTTCAGTCTTAAAATTAGAATATTAGAACTTTACATACAAAACTCAAATGAAGCGATGCCGTTAACTTAGTACTAATTAATTCTTGAGTGGAAACACTAGTATAGAATTCAGCTTTGCAAGACAGTTTGCATAAAATTTGCTTTGTTATTTGAACATACAAATTACTTTTTTTGACATCTAATAAAAAAGGGGACAGTCTTCTGAAGTCCGTAACATTATGCAGTAGTCTATCTTATCTTCTCTTCAAACTTGAATTCCATCAAATAAATTAGGTACGTGTCTTAGCTCCCTTAACCGTTACACGTGCAGCTGGCATGGTGCATGAGTTTTACATTCATTAAATTATGGGTTAGAAAGAGATTAATTTTTTATAATATAATAAATTTAAATTTAAATTTTTATTAAAAATATACATATGTTAAGTGTGAAAAATAAAATAAAAAAAGTTATGCAATAGTTTAACTTTAAACTGAAAAGTGAAAACCTAGTTGGATGAGATGTACACTAAAAAATAACAGGTGTCCTAAACTCCCTCAACCGTCACAGCAGGTGGCAAGCTGCATGAGTTCTTACAATGAATTATTCCAAGATCAGATATATCTATACAGCTGCCATGCTGCATGAGTTTCACGCATCTATTTGCATCGGAAAATAGCGAATTCTGTGAATCTTTCCCTCCGCTTCGTTGATCAAAGGGTTTTGCTAATAAGTGTTTTAAGGGTATTAATTAAGAAATATTAAATATTTTTAAAAATAATATTTTATCATATTATTTAATATATTTTAAGATTTTTTAATTACTAATAATAAATTCATGCATAATTTATTTTTAAAATAAGATAAATTTATCCTTTTAAATATAAATTAAAATTTATAAATCTTAAATTATAAAATCTTAAATCTTGTGAGGTATATTTTTTAGATGAATTTCGTAAAATTTTTTTGGCTAATTATAAATGGTAATTTATGTGCATGTAAAATTATAAAACAAACTCTATAAATTACTTTTTTTTGAAAAACTTTCGCATATATCTTTTTTACTAATTTTATATTATAAATTTTCTATATAAATATTTTTGAGTTTATGTTTTATAATTTAAAATTTAAAATTTTATATTTATGAAGATAAATCTGTCTTATTTTAAAAATAAATTATGTATTTATTATTATTTATTAAAAAAATTTTAGAATACATTAAATAACATGATAAAATACTACTTTTAAGAGCATTTAATAAGGTATTGGTCAGCAAAACCTTTAGTTAACTAACTAATTCATGCACCCTTAAAATCTTAGAAATTTAAGGGAAACTAATTTATTAATGTAGTCCATGTAATCTACAACATATATCTTGGGCAAGTAAGAGAAAGCCAAATGAATAATTTTTATCATATTATAATAGTAGTTTTTTTTTTCTAAAGATTCTTTCATAGCTAGCCTCCTTGTAAATTATTCAAATTATTTTTTCATAAATGAAGGTATAATGGATAAAAAACGAGATCATGTCATGTATGATGATATTTAATTAATTATTTGTATAACAATATCCATGTACACACTATATAATTGTTGCAGTCCTCACTTCAGTTCCTCACTTTGCTTCCATTTTCTACTTCACAGCCTAAATATGAAGTTTCCGCATCTTTCCGTTTTAGCACTGTTCTGTGTAAGAAATTACTTTTCTTTCGGTAACTATATATATATTTCCCACAATTTTGGTTGCATAACAAGGTAACTTTGTATTGCACCCTACAAGAAATGATATTGATAATGCTTCAATAAATTAACAGTCATACTGTTTGTCTAGTTTTGATTAGAAATGATCACAAATTAAACAATAATACCCCGTAATGTCTATAATGTGATTTTCTCATTGATTGTTTGGTTATTTTGGTAGGTTGCTCTCGTTGGGAGTAGCGATGCATCTTCGGCAGAAGATTATTGGCAATCGGTTTGGCCAAACACTCCCATTCCCAAGAATTTGTTGGATCTTCTAAAGCCTGGTTAATTAGACTTAATTAGTTGTACTTGTATCTATGGAAATAAAAATTTACTCAAGTTATTAATTACTTACAATTATATATTAATTAGGAATTAATCTTTTATTACTATCGTAGATCATTTTAACATTAAGTTTGAGTTGGACGTATATGATGTTTGCAGCAAGTGAAATGAGTCCCTCGTCTGAAGTGGAAGACACTGAATACCCGACTACTTTTTTCTTGGAGCATGACATTGAAGCAGGCAGAAAGATCAGGTTGCAGTTCAACAGGAATTCCTATGCTCAACCTTGGGGTGTTTACTCATGGCTAAAACACCAAGACAATAATGGTGAATCTACTCGAACCAATGTCCCTAAAGAGATGGAAGAAAGTGACACTGACACACAGTATCCTTCTACCTTCTTTTTTGAAAATGACCTTCATCCAGGTCACAAAATGAACATGCACTTCAACACCCACCCAAATGCTCAACCTTTTGGTGTTTGGGGATGGCTAAAAGATAAATATCATAATTCAGAATCAGTGAATGTTCAACTGCAAACAAAGAGGTTTACTGTTGAGGAGCTTTGCGAGAAGAAACCTCCAAGTGTGGGAGAAGAAGATAAGACGTGTGCAAAATCCTTGGAATCACTAGTGGATTTCGTCATTTCAAATCTGGGAAAGGATATTCAAGTGCTTTCAAGCTCCTTCGTCCCTCACGAGAAGGAATACAGAATAGAGGAGGGAGTGGAGAAAGTTGGAGAGAAGGGAGTGATGTGTCACAGACTAAATTTCCAGAATGTGGTGTTTTATTGCCATCAAGTGAATGCTACGAAAGCTTATACAGTTCCAATGGTGGCCACTCATGATGGAACGAGGACCAAAGCAGTGGCTGTATGCCATCATGATACAAGAGGTATCAATCACCATATTCTCTTTCAGACACTCAAAGTTAAGCCAGGGACTGTGCCTGCTTGTCATTTTCTTGGCTCTAAAGCTCTCCTTTGGGTACCCAAATATTATAATAACGCCGACCAAGCCATGTAAACTAAATATATATATGTATATCATATATCAAAGCACGTATGTACGTACGTACTCATCGTCCTAACTTTGTTCAAGTACTCTGCATGTACTTGATGAACCTGGCTAGTTAATGTCATGTAATAAACGTGCTGCGTCTGTGTTTCTTGTGGTGTAATGTAATATAAAGCTTGTTATTTTGTTCCCTATGCATGTGCAGTGTGGATATGTACTTCACTTCAACTTCAAACTCTATGGCATCCCAGAGCTCAGCTCTAAGTAACTTAAATTGCATATGATAAAATCAATTAATTATTCTATCAAATAATTTATTAGGGACTTCTCAGATCTGGAGCAGATATTTTAAGGACGAACAACAAAATTTATCAGAGCATATAAATATATTTAATAAGAATTAAGTTTAATATCTCTGCGATTAAATTCTTGAAATATATATATATATAAACTTTTAATAAGATGGTGCTAAATTGTAAAAATTATTTAATTATCATATTATTTTTTAAAAGAATGCTATATTGGAAAGGGCTTGGGCCTCCTTGGTCTCCTAAATATCTGTTTGCTTGTTTGATTTATGGGAGCACTGTGTATTTATGTTATTGAAAAACATAGTGTTGACATTTTTTTTTTAGTGTATGGTGGGCTTATAAGGCCCAAAATGAAAGCAAAACAAAAGAAAAACAAAACAGGATCTATTTGGATATGGGAGAAGGGATGAAGGAAGGGGAAAAAAATTTAATTACAAATTTTTCTCTTATTTAATTTTTAAAATTTAAAAAAATTTAAAAATTTTATGTTAATTCTCTTTAATATTTTTGATTTATTGATTTTAATTATTTTAAATTAAAAAATTTTAGAAGAATCTAACTAAAGAAAAAAGATATTATCACTTAATCTTTAATTTTTCCTCATTTTCTTATTTGATTTCTTTCTTTTTCTTTCTCTCTATCCTAAAGACACCCTAAATGAAACGGTTGGCTTCTCAGTGGATACGACGGATCTGCTCTTAGGTTCCTTGTCAGTACGCCAAAATGTTAGTCACTCACTGGTCAGGTGGAGATACTCACACCTCTTCAAAACTATATTATCTTTGTTAACTATATTAGTATGATTTAAATGCACCTTAAAACCTTTAATATATAACATATTGATATTGATGTACGCATACCTCATAATAAATCGATTCTCATGTAAGAATTTTATAGATGTACAAAATGAATTGATCTAAATATAACTAACAATTTGTAGGTTGAGATTATTATCAAATTACCATTGGTTATTAACAAGTTATAACTGTAAAATGGGTTTAATTTGGTTGGTTGACTGGTTTAATCAACTAAGATGGTGGATTAAATTTTTTTATCTTGGGCTCCTAATAAAAGCTTGAGGACAACACTTGCTTAAAATATTTGAATAAAAGTCTTTAAAAAATTAGCCCAAAATGATTTTAGTGTCAAAAATGTTTTCAATACTATCTGACATGATTTTACTATGTGATATGATTTAATTAATAAAATCAATCAAATAATTTGTATAAAAAAATTTAAGAATAATTTATAGTTACAAAATTTAGATTAAGTTTAAATTTATGTCATAGGTTGAATTTGA
Source organism: Senna siamea (assembly GCA_031216115.1). NCBI lineage: Eukaryota > Viridiplantae > Streptophyta > Magnoliopsida > Fabales > Fabaceae > Senna > Senna siamea. Next base: position 22,972,344 of record CM062356.1, read on the forward strand.
CCATTAATTAATGATTCATGAATTATATATTACTCATTTTAAAAAATAAGCAAGAATCATAATAGTTAATTGGGTCATTAATAATTCAACTATATTTGATTCAACTGAAATCCACCCAACTCACTCATTTTGCCACTCTTAATCTAAATGATACTTATCACATGTTTAGTTGACTCAGATTATTCCATTAACTATATTTAAGATGTTAAGTCTTGGAATAAAGTTGACTTATTTTAAAAAGATGTAGGACAAAGTTGGTACAAATGAAACATGTAGGGTGAAATTAATTATGAGCTCAAATCTAAGTAACAAAAAAAAAAAAAACTTTTGTCCAAAGATCTTTAAAGAAGAATGAAATCTCTGGATTGCATATATACTTGCAATTGAGTAAATTAAATTGTTGTGGTATAGGTCTGTAAAATATTCTTTTGGATTAAATCTCTACTAGTTTTTCATGCATGTATATTGTTGACGCTGTACCCAATATTTTTGAATCTACCTTCCCCTTCTACTATTTTATTTACTCGAAAAGAAAGAAGAATACTACAATATGTAAATTATATGCATACACACACACACACTCTTAATTATTTGCTTACAAATCTACATTATGATTTGTTAAGCGGACTTTTTTATTATGACATATGAAGTTATCTTAATTGATAAATGTTTGTTGATGTTTTCTAAAGTGAATTTTATTGCGTTCATTTGATAATAAATAAGTAATTTTTTTTTTCAAAATTAAAGATTTAACTTGGTCATGATTCGAAATCTTATTAATTACATGGCTTTGACCAATAAACAAATTAAATTACATAAAAACATATAAATGTCAATAACAGTATGATATCTAAGTATTATTAAAAAAAATTATATATTAACGCATTTGACTTGGACAATCTTATGTGATACAATTGGAAATATTTCATTGATATTTTAATTATTTTCCTTCTTTTCTATTATATGAAATATTACACAATTATTCACATGAAACCAAGGAGTTATGCTATAATTATATAACTATATTGACCAAAATAACCTCGATCAAGATAAAATTACCTTTTAGTGAAACATAAACTTACTAAAAAAATCTGCGTGACTATAAGACTTTTATATGTTGCTTAAAAACATATTTAATGCAAAGAGTGTTGTTAAAATTAAAAATTAAAAATTATTTAATTAATTAAAATTTTCTGAAATTCCACGTTATATATTAAGGAAGAAGCTTTTCATTAGCAAAATTGACTTGGACGTGATATAATAATTTGCATCTATAAACGGTGCTGCAGCAAATGCAATAACTCAACGAAAGAGATTGAAGCAGGTAGAAAAATGAAGATACACTTCAACAAGCGCTCCAATGCTCAACCTTGGGGTGTTTCTTCATGGTTAAAAGGCGAAGTCAATGGTGCCTCTGATGCCCCAACACAAGTGGAAGACACACAGTATCCCTCTACTTTCTTCTTCGAAAATGACCTTCACCCAGGCAAACAAATCAAGTTAAAGTTCAACAAGCATTCCCACGCTCAACCTTATGGTGTTTTATATATTGCACGAAAAAAAAATGAAGATAATGATGCATCCACGAAAAGTTGAAGATACCCAGTACCCATCCACCTTCTTCTTCGAACAAGACCTTGAGGCTGGTAAAGAAATATATGAACTTGCACTTCGACAAACACACATGCTCAACCATGGGGCGTTAGTATAGTTATTGGGCAAAAGATGTAGATGACAATTCAATTGAAACGAAGAAGTTTACTTTGGAGGAGCTCTGTGAGAAGAGGCCTCCAGCTGAGGGAGAAGACAAGATCTGTGCGAAATCCTTGGAATCATTAGTGGATTTCGTAATTTCGAAGCTGGGAAAAGACGTTCAAGCACTCTCAGGCTCCTTTGTTCCCCACCAGAATCAATACAACATATTGGATGGAGTGCACAAAGTTGCGGAGGATGGAGTGATGTGTCATAGACTAAATTTTCGAAACGTTGTGTTCTATTGCCATCAAGTGAACGCAACGATCGCTTACACAATTCCATTGGCAGCATCCGATGGGACTGAAAACCAAGGCATTGGCTGTATGCCACCATGACACAAGAGGCATCAATGAGCATATATATATATATATATATATATATATATATATTATACCATCAACTCAAAGTCAAGCCAGGAGTAGTGCCTGTTTGCCATTTCCTTGGCATTAAGGCTCTTCTTTGGGTACTCAATAATAAGACTTGTGCCTTATGAATAAAGCACCTAGCATCCTATATATATGTTCCTATATTGAAGTCTGTTCTAGCTTGCTAAAATGTCTTCCTATGTGTATCTCATATGGAAATCCCTGTGATCTGCGTTTGATCTGTGCTAGCTTGCATATTTGTGACACTAACACAAGTATCATGATTTTTTTTTTAATTTTGTGACATTTATCAATAATTACTGTAACATTCCAATCTTATAGTCTTTTTTTATAAAATAATTTCTTAAATAAAATAATTAGCTGTAAGATTGACATGTTATTCTCACATTCGTCCTTAATTTTTTTTTAACCCAAGTAAAATTTTTCTTATTCCGATATTACCCATCTATTAATTAAATTAGGTTTAGGATCAATTACTTGGTATTACATTCATACAATACGCAGCGACAAAACTAAATAAATAATCAGATTTAGTTATAACGTCTTAAATAAAACTTGTATATATTTACATCTATTATCATTTTTATACATTGTTACACATATATTTCAGGATATGTTTAGTGATTGCCATCTATTAAGGATAGGGAGGCAACAACCCTATCACTCAAACCCTCTTTTTGTCAAAATTCACACTTTCACCTATCCCGACATATATATATGCCCATTTTACTATATACATCCAAAAATTTTGTTTATCCTAATTCTATTTCCAAAATATAAAGAAATCAGGATAAAATAGGCTAATTCCTACATGTTAGCATTATATTCAAAAACATATCTATCTATCCATCCTACTAAGGGTGAACTACTACGATAGTCACCACATAAACTCCTTAGACAACGTTGATTATTCCCAAAAAGAGAATTTCCACCTACACTGTGTCCACTTTGATCCCCGCCAAATATTTAACTATCTGATACATGTCAGATATAATCATGAGAATATTATTTCAGTAGTTAAGTAATTTTCTTAATTTCATAAAACATCTAACATGTACCACCGTATTACTATGAAAAAATATTTCTTCTTTAAATTTATGCAATGTAAATATGAATGAATTATATGAACTTATATAGCATCCAGTCATTTCAGCAGTTAATCTATAATTTATAATTAAAAAAATAAATCAATAAAAATTAATTTATAACAAACCATTCACAAGGAATACATCTCAATCATTTCTTGACCTTTTGAAGCCATCACCTAATGCCTTTCACCTAAGGGATTCATTTAGTGCATTTATCCCTTAGGTGTTTCCTTTAGTGTCATTACCATAAGGGATATTTTAGTACCGTTTAATTCCTTAGGTATTCATTTAGTACCATTTGATACCACTTCACCATAAGGGGTATTTTCGTGCCATTCCTCCTTAGGTGTTCATTTAGTGCCATAATCCACATTATCACAATATAACATTACCACAATGTCATTTAGGACCATTAAACACACCACATAAATTTGGCATTTATATCCTCATGCCATTAGCATCAATCAATACATATATATTCATCAAACTTTAATGTCATAAATGGTGCCATTTATTTTAGCATCTACAAGCTATCTATTTAAATATCATATTTTTGTGGCAACACAAATTGCATCAAGTACACATTTCATTATTTTATCCTTTCTCTTTAAATTTTCTGTCAAAATTTATTAATCATAGCTTCTTTTTCATTAAATGATGAAACTTGAATTCTTCTTAAAAGAAGAGACAAATTCATTCTGCCTTAAGAAGGGAGAAAAGCAACTTAGGCATATTCATACAAAATATAACATTTATTTCACCCTTCTTAATTTTTTTCTTCAAATATTCTTTTCATACCAATTCAAGGAAATCATTGGGCTATCATGATTTTAATACTACCTATTTATTCAACACTCATTTCATCTCAACAAAACAAGGGAGTTTTTGGCTAAAACCACCAAGAAAAAAAGAATTGCCACTTTAAGTATTTTCCTACTTTTTAAAGATATCTATTATGATTTTCAACATTAAGGAATCATACCTATTATCTCACACTTCATTTTGCAGCATTTTACAGTAACTTACAGCAGAATTTTACAGTAATTTATAATTTTACAGCATTTCACAGCAACTTACAGCAGTATATTACAGCACATACAATTTTACAGCAACCTACAGCAACTTACACCAGTATTTTACAGCACATAACAGTTTTACAGCAACCTATAACAACTTACAGCAGTGATATCTTGGCCAAATTTCTAGCAAATAGGGGAAAATGCATTTTCAATTCCTTTCTTCTTCTTCAAGAGTTGTTTCATCATTTTTCTCACATCCAACATCACAATATCATACTATATTTAGAACACACCATTGAAAACTTAATCATCATTCATCATCAAGAAAGTATTAATGTCGGTGGATGCAACATAATTATAAATCCCATGAAACAAGCTCAATCATACCTTCCAACTAACACAAATTCACATATTCACTCATATAAATGCATTGCAACAAGGTTTCAAGCTTAAAATGGAGTGGAGAGAAAATTTATTACTGTTCATCATCTTGAAAATATTTGACAAACTCCAAGAAAATCACCATGAAACCAAGAATAAATGCTAAAAAGTTACTTAACTACCTTGCTTTTCCAATGCAAATGATGTTTTCTTCAAGTTTTATGAAATTTTTCTTTTTCCTCTTCCCTCCCCTGCGTCTTCTTTGTATGGCTGGGTTTCTCCTCTTGTGTGCTGCGTTCTGCTCAGAAAGAAGGAGGAAGAAGACTTTTAAACATAATTTTAAAATATCCAATGTGTCCTTTTTGTAAATTTACCTTTCTACCCTTCATTTTTCTTGTCTCTTCTTTCTTTTTTTAATTCTTTTTAGACATAGAAGTCTCCTAATTGGGTAAACAAAATTATAAAATATATGGAATAAAATGATCATCCTATTTGTGTAAAAAAAATGACAATTTTATCCTTTGGAGTAAAATTACCATTTTGTCATTTTTAGTTAAAATAACTGTTTTTCCTTTCTCTTGCTTCAAAATTTTGAGGGAAATTTCTTAAGAAAATTTTCTCCAATTTTCTTAAGTAAAATAGTAATCTTATTCCTTAGGTAAAATTACAATTTTACCCTTTAAAAAAATTACCATTTTGTCCTAGTTAAAATTTGACTGTTTTATCCCTTTTTTTCATTTTAAAATTTTCAAGGAGATTTTAGTCAAATCTTTAGTAAAAAATTACAAAATTTTAACATCTAAAACATCCTTGGAGATTTTAAAAAAAATATAAATATTATAATTACAAACACTTAAAAGCGTTTTTATATTTATAATTATATTATTAAAAAATTTTAACATAATTTATGAGTACTGATTGGTGCTACAAAATTTTTATATATTTATAATTATATTTTTAAAAATTTTAAAATAATTTAAAGATATTTAATAGGGATCACAAAAATTATTTTATATTTTTTAAATTTTAAAGTATTTTAAGGATAGACGCCACAAAATATATATTTAAATTACTCACTCAAACGTGACACCTCTCTTTTTTATTGATTTTGGATCCTTTGTTGTATGACTGTTTTAGCGGCGGTTTTATCCGTTGCTAAAGTTTGTTTTAATATTATTGCAACGAATATTATTGCTGCTAGAACTTTTGTTTAAATAATTAATTTAAAAAAGTTATAGTGACAATAATATTTGTTGCAAGAAACTTTAGCAACGAAAAAAATCGCCGCTAAAACGCCAGGCAGGCGCCAAACAAAAAACGCCAAGCAGAGAATCCGGACGAGTTTTTATTTTGCCCGCGCGCTACCATCACTTTTCCTTTCTTCTTCTTCTTCCCCATTTTTTTCTCCTCTAAATCTTAAATTCCCAATCTTCCCTCCATTCTCTCATATATAAGAGCTATGAACACAGAAAGAGTGGGGGGAGACTCAGTAGCTGTTCCCTTGCGCAAGAACCCGCAGAGCACACCTACAAATGCACCGAGAGAACACCCACATAACTAGAGATAGGGCGTGGAAGAGAAAGAGAGATTGCCGCCGCACCAATAGAGACAGAACACCCATGCATCTGCCGCAAACAACCAAAATGCACGCAATAGCAAGGCGGATCGGAAACTCACACGAATAGAAGAAACAGGCGCACTTCGCAGAGCTTTTCGGCAATGTTGCTCGCCACTATCGTCACCAATCCTACCGTCGTCTGTCAGGTTCAACTCCAAAGGTAAAATCAAAACTCCTAGGAGTTCTATGTTGTGTAGCTGATTCAAACACATCTTTGTTTTGGTTCGATTTGCTATGTTGATTGATTTATGGATATTTTAGATTTGAGTTGATTTATTAATGTGTTCATTGCTCGATGGACTAAATTTTCAGCATTCATTATAATTCTTGGTTCTGATCCTCTATGTGTTTACTGATTATGAAATTCTCTTATATTTTAATCCAATCAAAAGGACTCAACAAGTGAAATTTCATACTAGAGTGAACTGTGCATAGACAACTTGGTGGAAAATGCAGTTAATAGAATGCAAGCTTATTACACCGCCTTTGCTTTTGTTTTCACATTTTCCCTTTTGTTATGATAATCTTAATCTCCTGTCCATTTTCCTACCACCACTTAATATTTGTACTTAGTGTGCCTACCCTTCTGTCCATTTTATGCCTTTTTTCCCCTACTTCATATATTATTCTATGGACTTCAATATATATATATAAAGTTAATTATATGTTGTTAAATTGTGAAAATAGTTCACCTATTCTAATTTTATCTGAAAACCAAATAACAAACACTAATCAATTATATCTATTTTTTTTTTTCATAGTATTAATCTTCAATTCCCATCTAATTTTGGGTGCTCATACCCTTACTGGTAATTTTGGATGACTAGAACTGGTACAGCCAGATTCCATACTTAAGCATTCACAGAACAGGATGAACTAGTAGCATATGAAAAATAACAAATACCACCATCGTCCAAAATGTTTGGTTTAGTGCGATCAGATGTTGTCTGAAGGTCTCTTTTTTCTTTCAGATGTTGTCTTTTATGTTTTTCTTTTTTACTTGTTCCTGTAGGACAGTCATTGTTGTACTTTTTCCTTTCTCTTAATAGATTAATGTTCAATATTCTAAGGATGATATTCATGATAAGAACTTGTAAAAGTTCAGCCTCCAAACAGTGTTTGGTGCTTCATTTGTGACTTGCTTGTTCTTCCAGTTGCATTTACAAACATTTGTTGTATCTGCAATGTAGATTAGTATGTGTCTAAATCAAAAGTGAGAAAGTATTATTGCTCATTACTATTTTTGTATTATAAGCTTCTTTCAATTTACTATGTATTTTCTTGTTGCAGTTCCCTGACTGTTATACTTGAAGTCTGAATTCTAAGTAAATTGAATCATGAAAATGTGATCAAGTTGAAAGAAACTATATCATCAACAGGTACAATTTTTAAATATATATGCTTTGTCGTAAATGCCCTTTTTAATGAAAATGACTTATGCCTTAGGATGATTAAAATTTTCACTGCATTCCTAATATTTCTGGTTTAATTTTTTAGGGCCTGAGAGATATAGGCCAGGTAAGTTTTTCATTTTTTCAGGGCCTCAAATTAAGGTATATTACTATAAATTATAAATGTAACTCATATATTAGTACTATTTTTATTGTTATTATTATTTAATTCTCTAAGTAGCTTTTTCTTGTCCAAGTTTTATATGAACCAGCTTTTGATGGGGCTTCACTATTGTCATGTATATGAAATACTTCATCGTGATATTAAAGGTTTGTGTACAAACAAATTAAATATTTATGAGTCTTCTAGTTGCATCTATTTGCACAAATTTAATTTTTATGCATTTGGTTCTGCTGCTGCAGCCTCGAATCTTCTTATAAACAATGGAGGTATCCTAAAGCTTGCAAATTTTGAGCTGACGAAACCAATTACTAGTATCCGCAGCAGCGATGAAAAGCTTACAAATCAAGTTATTACATATGTATATTCTTGGGTTGGTGAAGTACAATAAAATGTACAAATACTTAGGATAATTTTTTTATTTATTTTAGGTTTATATATATATATATATATGATGTTATTGTTAATTATGATTTGTATTTAAGTACTATATAATTAATTATTTTTAAGAAACTTGTTTGCAAAATATTGTGGCAGTTTAAAAGCTTCACTAAATAATTAAATATGATAGTTTTCATATCACTTTATTGACTCAAAAAGTGACACAAAGATTGCATGTATTATTTAAAAAATGTATCTAAATAATAGTGGCATTTTAAAAGTGTTAAAAAATTGAAAAAAATATTCAAAAGCATTAGGGCGCTTAAAAAGCTCCCCAAACTTTAATCTGTGGTGCTTACAGTAGTTAGTCAAAAGTGTTACCAAATGATATCTCGAGACTTAATTTAGTGACATTTAGTTAGGCGTCATGAATTGATATTATTGGCGTTTGAAGTGTCAATAAATAAAAATTTAAAGCGTCACTAAATATTTAGATTTTTGTAGTCATACAAAATATTGCATATTGTTTGATGTAATGGAATATGATTGGTATGTTATCTTGCTTCTTGTTTTCCTTGGACATAAGACTAGGATTTACAATGAGTAACAAACATTGTACCATACATATATAATAAATTTCTTTCTTAGCAGGAAAGAAACAAAGAAAAACAAAAAAAAGTTCTAACGAAAACTAGGAATAGCTTACAGCCTCACTTTCACATCGAAAAGGAAGTGAGCCTTCAAAGTGACAAGGAATAATATTCATCAAATATTAGTTAACGTTATATATATAATTATAAAGTATGGATGTTGGTATCAATTAAAAAACATAAAATAATTTTAGACTTCTAAATAAATCATGACTATGTTATGGCTGCATGGTATTTGCACCACTCATCACCTAGAACCTCATTTAAAAGTGAGCAAGAGAGCTGTGGGGAGCATCTCAGCGACGTAGTCCAGATGTTATCGATAATGATGTGCACTAATCAACTATAGATATCCACCCAAGCCATGCATTTTGAACTTTGATAATTAGTTATGGGAGCAAGCATGATGATAGACACACTTCACCAAGTAAGGTGAGGACTATGTTCCTATTACCTTATTTGTGTTACCTAATTCAAACAAGTATATGTGCATGACTAAAAACAAACAACATATATTAGCTCGTACGTGAAGTTCCAAACATGAGTTAACTTAAGTCCATATATATATAATACAGTGCTATACGTATATATATAGGTAAAATCATTCTCTATCTGGCCTCTAACAATGAGATAGTTACTTCATTGGTTGAAGAAGATTCTTGCTTGCCAGAAGAAGATTGTTGTTTAATTACAGAAGCCTTTTCCATTAAAAAACCAGGCTCCTTAGGCTGAGGCATGTCACACTCGCTGCTCAGCATCACAACCACAGATGCCATGGTTGGCCTATCATCTGGAAGTTGTTGAACACACAAAAGACTAATGTGGATACAACGTAACACTTGGGATGCAACATATGACTCCCCGAAACAAGTATCTATCAGTTCCATTGGGATGCCCTCTTTCCACAACTTCCATGCCTACACCAACATTAATTATGATCATTTTTATTATCTTTTAAGTTAATTAAATTTATAGACAAAAATGAAATTAGGTTCTATTTCTTTTTGTCACTCACATATCCAATGAGATTTTGATTTGGATAAGAAAGTCCTCTGCTTTTTTTTCCACTTACTATCTCTAAAAGTAATATACCAAAGCTAAATACATCAGATTTGATGGAGAATAATCCATCAATAGCATATTCAGGTGCCATGTAACCACTGGAAGAAAAAGAAAACTTAAAGGAGTTAATATGATTACTAACAATATGTCAAAACTAACAACACTTTTTTTAAAAGATATACTTACTATGTACCCACAACTTTACTTGTATTTCCTTCAATTTGATTGGCTCCAAACATTCGAGCTAAGCCAAAATCTGAAATTTTGGAATTCAACTCATTGTCTAATAAGACATTACTTGCTTTGAGATCTCTATGTATAATCCTCAATCTAGAATCTTGATGTAGATAAAGAAGTCCTCGAGCAATCCCACATATGATGTGAAAGCGTTTAGACCAATCTAAAAGATTTCTTTTAGAAGAATCTGTCAAATTTGTTAAAATTTTTAATTTAATATGAACTTTAAGAAATAAATGAAATTCTTTTAATTTATACTATTTTGTACTACGAATATTTTGCACAGACAAACCAAAAAGAAAGGAATCTAGGCTTTTGTTGGGCATGTATTCATATATGAGCAATTTCTCCTCTCCTTGAATGCAACAACCAAGAACTTTAACAAGATTTCGGTGTTGAAGTTTGGCGCACAATATAACTTCATTCTTAAATTCGTTCAATCCTTGTCCAGATCTTTGTGAAAGCCTTTTTACTGCTATCTCTTGTCCATCTGGTAATGTACCCTTAAACATCACATTTTCAAAAAAAGGAAAAAGTAAATAAATAAAATGAAGCAAAGGAGTCAAGTTGTGTCCTCTATATATTAATTAACAGCCCTGTTGCATATATTTACCCTGTATACAGGCCCAAAACCACCTTCTCCGAGCTTGTTGTCATTGAGAAGTCACTGGTGGCGCCAGCTATGGTAGCAAGGTCATAAAAAGGCAGTTCCAAATCTAGCTGATCGCCTTCATTATTCTTCTCTTTTGTTAATACTTTCTCTGTTTTCCTCATAGATAATCAATTTAAATGAGTTAATTATCATACATATCAATTATATATATATAATAAGGGAGAGGGGCTAAGAAAAGAAAAGCTACCTCTTATCCTTCTCTTTTTCCTGTAAATGTAAGCGAAAGTTAAAAGCATCACAACAATGAATGGAACAATAGTTGCGAGCACCACGGCCACCACTTTCTTATTATCATCTTTTTCATCTTGATTTCCGAATTGCATGGCCGACAAACGAAACAATAGTCAACCACACAAAAAAGGAACAAATAAATAGAATAATAAATTAATTAATGCATGACATGCCTGTTTCTGACGTAGCCAATCTGATATATATGTCTTGCCCAGCTTCTGGAATCCGTCTCAGATCAATTAGATCATCGAACCAAATAGCACAGCCACTACCATATCTGATATCTGAGTTGGCATAAGCCGAGCAGTTACAATTTTCCAAGCATTTGATCCTGCATTGCTCAAGCGTCATGCTTCCATTAACCCAAGATCTTTTCGTATCTGGTGCTTTCAAGTTACTAAATTTCAAAAACCCATCTTGATCTTTCTCTCCGCAGCTCCAATTACCACTTCGAACACATCCTTGAGTCCAATCCATCGCAATCCAATTCTGTGGCGATTTGGGCTTGAATCCTCGCAAACACTGGCACACTGGTGACTGACCCATCGCACAATTCCCAAACGAACCACAAAGATTATAGGTGTCACAGTAATCTCTCGGAACAGACGAATACATCCTCCAAGCTTTCGCTTCTCCTATCCACGTGTATCTCTGACGCTCATAACTCGTTTGATTCATGACAAGCCTTGAGATTACTGATTTGTTGTTGAGACCGTAAGTGTAATACAACTCATCTTTATTGGTCACGAACTTAAAATTGAACACTGGGTCGTACTTCAAAGACGGTGCTGCACTGAATTGAATCCCATTCCAGGGGCCTCCTCTGTAGTACTCTGTAGAGCCGTTCCATAGGACCATTTCAGGGTTATTGCTAAGTATGAAACTCCACGTGAAGTCTCCTGATGAAGGGTCGTCCCAGTTCTTCCACGCAATTAGACGCCGATTAAGGCCTCTCTTTAGGTCCCATCCGAGTTTCATTCCGGGAAGCAATGTGTCTGAAGGATAGTCGAAGCTCTGCCACAAGTAGTTTTGAGGGTTATCGTTGTCTATAAGTACTAAGTTCCCAGAATCCAGGAGCTGCACAATGGGCCTTGAGGCTTTTGTTGTGGAGTTTGTGGACCAAAGAACGGTGTGGTTGCGGGTGAGAAGGACGAGGTTTCCTTGTGCATTTATGGTCAACATGCTGGAGTTTCCTCTGGCTGGGTTGTCGCGGTTGGCAACCCAAACGACAGTTCTGAGTGGAATGTTTTTGTACCAGATTCCAACGTAACGGTTTGGAGAATTGCCTGGACTGAAGAAACCCAATTCATAGCTTCCATTAGCGGAAACCAAGGTAGCACCATCAGGAAGTAGTTGAGACAGGGTAATGGTGTTGTTGGTTGCAGAGGAAAAGTGAGAAAAGAACAAAATAAGTTGGATGAAAGGCAGAATAGCCATTTTGCGATGATTGCTGAACTCAAGTTGAAGATATATACAAAAAGTTCTTCGATTTTATTATATAATTGAATATTATTAATTAAAATGTAAATAAATAACTTGATACGGTAAATATGTTGAAGTAGGAGTCATGCGAAGGCATTGACTCAAAAGAGGGAGTGCTCATGTGTCACTACTGGACTTAATTAGTTGGATGCTTATTCTGTCACACTCTTTGTTATATCAAAATCGTGGAATCCTGCTCTTCAATCAAGACAAAGTTGCTTCACTTGCGTCTTGGGACCGGAATTGACTATATAAGATTATCGCAAATGTTAGCAAATGAAAAATAGTTTTTAACGCAAAATCAGCTACAAATTTTGATTTTTCTTCTTTGCTGTTGTACGTAACGTCAAGAGTTGTTGTGGTTAATGTCAAGACTTATAATTAAGAGGCAATAACTGTTCTGAAGAAAAACAGCTGCCAATGCACTATTGATGGAGTTGATTTTCTGTAATTTTTCTTTGATAGTTGAATAAGACTAAATAAAGATTATACCCTTTTAGTTTGGCTCAAAATATATTTATTTTTATGTGATTTAATTTGTTATATTCAACACACTTGTATTTTGTTTAATTATCACTGAAAACTTGGAAGGAAAAGGCTCAGCACTGAAGGAAAGCCGCCAAGTTAGAGAAGGATTCGTTTATGGATTAGAGAAGTTGGTTAGGAAGTTGTTTTGCTTACTGATACGTATTGTTCTTTGTGTTAGTCCATTGAGTGAGGATAAATGTAATCAGAGAGGTTAGTGAAAGGTGAGAAAAATCATTGTAGCACTTTGGACTTGGAGTTAGCTTCACTCAACCCTCTGTACTTTCTCACTCGTTGGAAATTTGATGCAGATCATACTTTCAATCTCATTTTCTGATCTCCACCATTTTCTTCTTTTTCTGTTATTCATATCACGCTTTCAAAATAGTAAGGATAGTGAACAACCTGAACCAACATATAGATGCTAACGTGGAGTTTAAATTTCTTTGTACATATTCAACATGACTAAAATAGAAGGTTGAACTGTGCAGGATACAAGTTGAGAGTGAAAAAATGTGTCCACATTAGCAGTGCATAAAATAAACCTATCCAGCCTCTAAAATCGTCATAATTACTTCATTTGTTGAAGACGACAAGATCTCATTTCTATAAGGTTCTCCTTTTATTGAGAACATTTCTATGAGTAAACCAGGCTTCTTTGGTTGAGACATGGCATTTTCACTGCTTAACATAAGAGCGGATGCCATGTTTGGCCTATCATCAAGATGTTGTTGTACACACAGTAGACCAATTTGAATGCAGCGTAACACTTCTGATGTAATACATGACATCAACAAATTCCATAGGGCTGCCTTGCTCCCACAACTTCCATGCCTAAAATTAAAGTTTCAAATCTTATGATATGTAATAATTCACTTCAATAATTTGCGTTTAATGTAAAACTTTTAATGTCACTCACATATTCAATGAGATTACCTGCCTATTTTTCTTTCCGCTTATTATCTCCAATAGTAAAATGCCAAAGCTAAATACATTCGATTTGATAGAGACTAGTTTGTTAATGACATATTCAAGTGTCATGTATCCACTAAAAGAAGAGATAGATGAATAAATGTAATCAATAAAAAAAAATATAGTTATAGTTTAGCATTATACAACTTACAAAATTTCCTCTACTTTGCTTATATTTCCTTCTATTTGATTTCCTCCAAATATTCCTGTCATTTCAAAATTTAAAATTTTTTGATTTAATTCATTGTCTAATAGAATATTATTTGTTTTAAGATCTCTGTGAATAATGTTTAATCTAAAATCTTAAAAAGTTATCGAGTAACTACATATATGATATAGAATTATTTAGATCAATCTAAAAATTTATTTCGATCACAATCTGTTAAATTTATCAAATGTTAGCCATTTTTTTTCCCAAATGCACTTTAAGGAATCAATAGAAATGTTTTAAAGGGGCACAAACCAAAAAGAAAAGAACCTAGACTTTTGTTTGGCATGTATTTGTAGATAAACATTTTCTCCTCTCCTTGAATATGACAACCAAGAACCTTAACAAGATTACGATGCTGAAGTTTGGAACACAGTATAACTTCATTCTTAAATTCTTTCAATCCTTGGCCAGAACTCTTTGAAAGCTTCTTCACAGCAATCTCTTGTCCCTCTTCTAGTTTGCCTTAAAATATAATAATTGTTAGAAATTTAAGAAATAATCGCTATTGAATAATGAATCATGCGTCTTACTTTTGTTCTGGTAAGTGTTACGTTTTTACAAAGTATACAGGCCCAAAACCACCTTCCCCAAGCTTGTTGTCAATCGAGAAGGCATTGGTAACATTTAAAATTTTACCACGATCAAAGAAGGGAAGCTCCATATCTTCTTGCTCGCATTCATCTTTCTTTTCGGTAGACATGGTTTCCTCTGTTTTTTTTTTTTTTTCACAGATAAACTTCATAAGCTATATATCATGAATTAACTATATATCATGAATTAAAAATAAAACTTTCTTTTGAAGGCATAATTTTTTGTCAGCCAATTCAAAATTTATCCTTTCTGCTGTGCAAAACTTGCAGTGATGAGTTTGGAAGGTCTAGGACGAGCTACAAAGATTTTTGTAGTGACGAAAGATTATTACCTTTGCCAAAGTGAATTATACATATTTTAGTTTTAACAAACTTTGTCGAGACTTGAGCGTGTATTGCATAGTTTATAGAAGGTTTACCTCTTGACTTTCTTTTTCTCCAGTGGAAGAGAAAGTGAAAAGCATCATAAGAAGCAACGGACAGTAAACGAGATTACTAGGGCCATCTTTTTCTTGTTTCCAACATCTGCATCTCCTTGGACTAGATGACACAGAAATAGAGATAAACCAGCATTGAATGCACGGTTGAAGTTATAGAGCATCAGTATAAGTATAAAAGGTAAAAGAATAAGGTCATGCCTATGTCTGAAACAGCCATTCGAATATACAAATCTTGCCCCTGCAGCGGGAATCACTTTGATATCAATTAGATCACCAAACCAAATTGCACACCCACTACCCTCACCCCTGATGTCTATGTTTGCATAAGCCATGCAGGAACAGTTATTCAAGCATTTTGCCTTGCAATCCTCCTCTGTCATGCTTCGATTAACCCATGTTCTTGTCATATTTGGCAATTTCAACTCACTAAATCTTGTAAAGCCTTCTCTACCTTTGACCTTACATCTTCAGGATTCACTGCGCACACATCCTTGGGTCCAGTCCGATTCGTCCCAGTTTCGGCTTGATTTGGGCCTGAACCCATTTAAACAATGGCAGATTGGAAGCTCAGCCACCATACAACTTCCATATGGACCACACCGGGTATAAACATCACAGTCGTCTTTGGGTAAATATTAGTAAAGACTCCATGCTTGGTTTTCTGGATGCCAGATGAAGCGTTGATGTAAAAGAGTGGCTTGGTTCATGACGACTCCGGAAATTAAAGACTTATTTTTGAGGCTGAATGTGAAATATGCCTCATTTTGATTGTTGACAAATTGGCTTTCGAAAATTTGGTTCTGCTTCAATAAGGGTTAAGCGCTAAATCGAATGCCGTTCCAGGGCCCACTCCGGTGGTGCACTGAGGAGCCCTTCCACAAGAAAATTTCAGGAATATTCCAAAATGAAATGCCCCAAGTAAAGTCTCCTGGAGATGCGTCGTTCCAATTCTTCCAAGCAGTTAGGCGTCGGTTAATACCTTTCTTTAGGTCCCATTCCACCTTCATTCCTGCCAAGAGTGTATCAGAGGGATAGTCGAAGCTCTGCCACAGGAAACTTTCTGGATCACTCTGTTTCTCATATCTTAGCACTAAGTTCCCAGTATCTAGGAGCTGCACAATGGGATTGGGACTCGAGGCCTTGGTTCTTGTTGATGAGTTTGCGGACCAAAGAGCAGATTTATTGTGACCGACAAGTACGAGGTTTCCCTTTGTGTTTATGGTCGGCATACTTGAGTTGTCTATGATTGGGTTGTTACGGTTTGCAACCCAATCAACAGCTTTCTCTGGGATGTTCTTGTACCAGATTCCGACGTAGCGCTTTGTGGAACTCCCTGGATTGAAGAAACCCAAATCAAAGCTTCCAATTTTGGAAACCAAGGTGCTGCCATCAACAACAGGATGAGACTTTGTAATTATATCAGTTGCAGAAGAAAATTGATCGAAGACTGTAAGCTGTTTGATGATAATCAGGAGCAGAAAAGGAAGAATGGCCATCACTTAGCGTTTAATTACTTCATGTATTTAGCGCTGAGGGATATGAATTTAAACTATGTATATTAATTAGCGTAAAAAGAGGGGTGTAGGCGTAGCCTAGACCCAGTAGTTCGCAGGCTGATTTGACGACATTTTGGTCCTATCTACTGTAATAAAACTATAAAAGTGACGGAATGTTAATGCCGGCCCACACCTATTTTCTCATTGAAGCATCTTTGAATTAATTCAAAGTTGAAAACATCAAAATTCTGATTTTGGATCATCTGCTTGGCACTTTTCTGACATTTTTAATAACGATTTTTTTTGATATTAAAGTATATTTTAATATTATTACAATAAATATTATTATTATTATAATTTTTATTTAAATAATGATAAAATTTTTTATTGTAATAAATTTTAGTAACAAAAAAAATTGTTATTAAAAATATCAAACAGGTGCCAAGCAGAGAATCCGAACGCGCCTTAATCTTATAGCCATGCATTTCTGGCTTTTGTAGCTTATATCAAATCAAAATTTCAATTAATAAAAATAGAATGCATTTAAGTCGTTTGTGAAGGGAGGTTGTATTTTTATTAATTAAACTTTTGATTTGGCATCTCTCATTTAAAAATAGATATATATATATATATATATATATAGTGTGGTTTTTTTCTAAATTTTTGTGAGATGATCCAATTCTGTTCTCTCAATTATATTTTCATCCAAATTTTAATGTTTAATTTAACCATTGACTGAATTAGGTATTAAAGGAGAAAATTTTATTTTGATCATTAACATATTATGCATATTGTAATTTTTAATTTGATTCTCTTATATTATTTCTATCAACTTAATCTCTCAAAAATAAAAATATTGTTAATGTTGTCTTTCTATTTAAACTTCATCTATAATTTTTTACTTAACGGAATGTTAAAATATAACTTAGTTAATAACATAATTTTTTGATCATATATCACACATTAATTTACATAAGATAAAATGCATAAATAAATAAAAATTTCCTATTTAATTGTATACATAAACTTTTTGACTAAGTATATATCTTACAATAATTTGAGAATTAAGATTGATTTATATATTAAAAATATTTTTGACTAAGGACTAGATTTATATGCAATTGCTTATATATTTGTTATCCGGTTCTTTAATAAAAATTAAACATGTGAAAATTTTTTTTCAAAATAAACCAATCATGAGAAAGATGAATTGTATAAATTATATACATATTAATCTCTAATTGAAACACCTAATAGCAAATATATAAAAATTATACCTATATTTTTTTCTTTGATTAATTGCATAATGGACATTTTAATATGATGTGAATTTTTTACTACCTATAACTTCTATGCTAACAATAAAAATAAACCAATCATGAGAGAGATGAGTTGTATAAACTATACACATATTAATCTCTGATTGAAACACCTAATAACAAAGATATAAAAATTACACCTATATTTTTTCCTTTGACTAATTGCATAATGGACATTTTAATATGATGTGAATTTTTTACTACCTATAACTACTATGATAACAATAAAAATTTTAGTCAATATTTTATTAAATGAGTCATTAAAATATAAATAAAATTTAGATAAAAAATAACATTTAAAATATTTTTATCTTTAAAAAATAAAATTAACAAGAATAATCTATAAAAAATTAAATTAAAAATTATCATATCTTTCAAAAATAAAAATAAAATTTTACTCGTTAAATTTTGAATGAATTAATAATTCTTCATGAATAAGTAATAGTTTTGTCAACAAATAGTCAAATTTAGTACTAAATTTTAGATTAATTATATAATAAAAGGATAAAATTAAATAATTATTTTACAAAATAAGATTACTAAATTGTCTATTTCTAAACTAAAAAATATTAAATTAAAATGTTTACGAAACTATTGGAATCAAAAGTGTATTTAAGTTCATTATAAATGCATTATATATATAAGGTATTAAAACCATTAAGGTTTTGAGTATAGTCATCGAAACAAGCCAACATCGCTCATGCGAGTTAGCCAGTTTCAAAAATAATATATTCAACAAATATATTTTAAATTAGTTGTCAATTTAATATTAATCTTGGAAATATCTTTAAAACACTTTAGTCCTAAATCTTTTTTCTTTTTACACATAGCAAGCGAGATATTAAATTTAAAATCTCTTGCAAATTATTCAAACTCTTTATCTATCGTTACAAGGCACATGCCTTTGGCACTCCACCAAACAAACAAAGAAACACTTCTTAAAAAAATTGTATAATATAAAACTACAGCTCCTTAAAAAGACCAAAAACAAAATATGGCATATTTTAAGATCTCAGTTTAACCAAAGCTCATTGTAAATTCTCAGTTTAACAAACTATGGCATGTTTTCATGGATTGCATATCAAAGGAGGAAATAAATCTATGTAAAATAACAAAGAATTTAAAATACATTTTTTAACTTTTAAAATATAAATTCCTTTTTCTGCCGCACACACTTAAAATTTTCTCCTTCAATCCCATCTATTTTTTCCCACCAGTGCACCACTCTCAATCTTATTTTGCTCTAATTTTTCTTATTTTAAAAAATATTAAAAATTAAAATTATTTATTTATTTTATAAATATATGACATACTATACTCAAAACTTTTTACATCAAAATTATTTTCACTAAAGAAGAATAATATAATTATAACCTGAACTTTGTATTAAAAACAATTAAAACAATTAAAAAAAATTATATTTTTTATTATATATGATATGTTAAATTACACTATATATCTTTCTTTGTTATTTTGAAAAGTTATATTCACATTTCATAAAATATATATTTTAATAAATTATATTTTTAATAAAAATTATTTTTTTATATGGGTAAAATAGAGAGGCTGTGTATATTTTGAAAGGAAGAAGAAAATTTAATTTAATTTTTTTAGGATTAAACGCTTGCTGGGTATTTTAGTCAAGTTCAAAAAACTTAAGATATAATTAATTAAATTCCGCGATTGATATCACAAAGACGTGTGACGGAATTAGCATCCAACTAATTGAGTAAAGTCAGAAGTGGCATGCGCACGTTACCTTCCGAGTCAAATGCCTTCGCATGACTCCAACTTTGATGTTTAAACTATAAGAAAATGTTTTGATGAATTCATAATTTAAAAAATAATTTAATATAATTTAATTTTTTTATAACTTAACTGTATGTATATATAATTTATATAAATTTGAATATATAAAATAAATTTTAAATTTTAAATTTTATAGAGGCATTTATTATATGAATAAATTTTTTATTTGTAAGAATCATATTTTTTTAAGAATGTAATTTTAAAAAATTTATTTGACTTACTTAAAATATTCTTAAAAATATTTTATAATATTCTCAAAAATATTAAATTTATATACTTAGTTTAAATTTAACATTTTTTTCAAATATTTGACAATTTTTAAAATATATATATATTAAATTATAAAAAATTATTTTTTAAAGTTAATTATATTATATTACAAATAAAAATCACAACAATTTATTAATTGAATAACATACAGACATATATTATTAATTAATAATATTTAAATAATATATATACATACAGTAACATAAATATTTATTATAAAATTTTTTATTATTATTTAATACGTATATTATTATTATTATTATTATTATTAAGTTTTATGTATTTACAATTAAGTTTATTATTCATATATATATATTTATTACAAAGTTTATATTATATTATAAAAATATTTGTTTAAATTTGACAAAATTAATTTAGTAATTTTATTATTTTAAAAATATTCTTATGCCATAAAAATATAAAATTTTTATTTTTTAAAATATAAATAAAAATTAATAAAAATATAAAAATATTTTATTTTTAAAAATATCATAATTTTTAAATATTTTTTAATCTGTATACTAAACAAAAACTCGTAACGTTCAAGTTTCTTACTTCCAAATCTTTTTTTTAAATAGTGGAACGCCCATAATCTGTGGTGTATATATCTTCAACTTGAGCTCAGCAATCATCGAAAATCGCCATTCTTCCTTTCATCCAACTCATTTTCTTCTCTCTCAAGTAGAATTTTGATGCTTTCAACTTTGAATTAATTCAAAAACGCTTCAACGAGAAAATATGTGCAGGGCGACATTCCATTCCATTCCATCGTATATAATGTCAACATATACGTAGTTTAAATTCTTATCCCTGAGCAACAAGTGAAGTGATTACAGGCTAAGTAATGGCCATTCTTCCTTTTCTGCTCCTAATTATCGTCAAACAGCTTACAATCTTCTCCTATCAATTTTCTTCGGCAACTGATATAATTACAAAGTCTCAACCTCTTGCTGATGGCAGCACCTTGGTTTCCAAAGATGGAAGCTTTGAACTCGGTTTCTTCAATCCTGGGACTTCCACAAAGCGCTAAGTCGGAATCTGGTACAAGAACATCCCAGAGAAAACTGTTGTTTGGGTTGCAAACCGTAACAACCCAATCATAGACAACTCAAGTATGCTGACCATAAACACGCAGGGAAACCTCATACTTGTCAGTCACAATAACTCTGTTCTTTGGTCTGCAAATTCATCAACAACAAACAAGGCCTCGAGCCCCAATCCCGTTGTGCAGCTACTAGATTCTGGGAACTTAGTGCTAAGAGATGAGAAACTGAGTGATCCACAAAGCTTCCTGTGGCAGAGCTTCGACTATCCTTCTGATACACTCTTAGCAGGAATGAAGGTGGGATGGGACCTAAAGAAAGGTATTAATCGACGCTTAACTGCTTGGAAGAATTGGGACGACCCATCTACAGGAGATTTTACTTGGGGCATTTCATTTGGGAGTATTCCTGAATCGGTCATGTGGAAGGGCTCTTCAGTGTACTTCCGGAGTGGGCCTTGGAACGGCGTTGGATTTAGTGGTTTATTCGGACTGAAGCCAAACCAACCTTTCGTTTACAAATTTGTCAACAATCAAAATGAAGCGTACTATACATTCAGCACAAAAGTCAAGTCTATGATTGCAAGAGTCGTCATGAACCAAACCACTCTTGTACGTAAACGCTTCATCTGGCATCCAGAAAACCAAGCATGGAGTCTTTTCCAATCTGTACCCCAAGACGACTGTGATGTTTATAACCGGTGTGGTCCATATGGAAGTTGTATGGTGGGTGAGCTTCCAATCTGCCATTGTTTAAATGGGTTCAAGCCCAAATCACGCCAACACTGGGACGAATCGGACTGGACCCAAGGATGTGTGCGCTCTGAACCCTGGAGCTGCAAGGTCAAAGGCAGAGATGGTTTTACAAGATTTAGTGAGTTGAAATTGCCAAATATGACAAGAACATGGGTTAATCGAAACATGACACGGGAGGATTGCAAGGCAAAATGCTTGAATAACTGTTCCTGCACGGCTTATGCAAGCATAGACATCAGGGGTGAGGGTAGTGGGTGTGCAATTTGGTTTGGTGATCTAATTGATATCAGAGTGGTTCCCGCTGCAGGGCAAGATTTGTATATTCGAATGGCTGTTTCAGACACTGGTATGGCCATATTCTAGTACCTTCAATACTTATAATGATGCTCTATTACTTCATCTATCCATTCACTGCTGGTTTATCTCTGTTTTTGTGTCAACAAATCCAAGGAGATGCAGACGTAGTGTGGAATAAGAAAAAGATGGCCCTGCTAATCTCGTTTAGTGTCCTGTTGCTTTTTTTGATGCTCTTCACTTTCTCTTATTTTCACTGGAGAAAAAGAAAGTCGAGAGGTCAGCAATACACTCTCAAGTCTCGATAAGTTTGTTAAAACTAAAACATATATAACTCTCACTTTGGCAAATGTAATAATCTTTCATCACTACAAAAATCTTTGTAGGTCGTCCTAGACCTTTGAAACTCATGATCACCGCAAGTTTTGCAAAGTAGAAAGTATAAATTTTGAATTGGGTGACATAAAATTATGCCTTCAAAAGAAAGTTTTACTTTTTATTCATGATATATAGCTTACTTATTTTATCTGTGAAAAAAAGAACAGAGGAAACCATGTCTACCGAAAAGAAAGATGAATGCGAGCAAGAAGATATGGAGCTTCCTTTATTCGATCGTGGTAAAATTTTTAATGCTACCAATGCCTTTTCAACTGATAAAAAGCTTGGGGAAGGTGGTTTTGGGCCTGTATACAGGGTAAACACGTAACACTTATTAGAACAGAAGTAAGAAGCAAGATTCATATTCAATAGCGATTATGTCTTAAATTTCTAACCATTATTATATATTATAGGGAAAACTGGAAGATGGACAAGAAATTGCTGTCAAGAGGCTTTCTAAGAGTTCTGGCCAAGGATTGAAAGAATTTAAGAATGAAGTTATACTGTGTTCCAAACTTCAGCATCGTAATCTTGTTAAGGTTCTTGGTTGTTGTATTCAAGGAGAAGAGAAAATGCTTATATACGAATACATGCCAAACAAAAGTCTAGATTCTTTTCTTTTTGGTTTGTCCCCTTTAAAACACTTCCATTAATTCTTTAAAGTGCGTTTAGAAAAAAAAAAGTGGCTAACATTTGAGAAACTTGACAGATTGTGTTCGAAATAAACTTTTAAATTGGCCTAAGCGGTTCCATATCATAATCGGAGTTGCTCGAGGGCTTCTGTATCTACATCAAGATTCTAGATTAAGGATTATTCACAGAGATCTTAAAGCAGGTAATGTACTATTAGACAACGAATTGAATCCAAAAATTTCAGATTTTGGAATGGCGCGAATGTTTGGAGGAGATCAGATTGAAGGAAATACAAGCAAAGTAGTGGGTACTTTGTAAGTATCTTGTATAATGCTAAACTATAACTATATTTGTTTTAATGATTGTATTTATTCATCATCACTTTTTTCAGTGGATATATGGCACCTGAATATGTCATTAATGGATTATTCTCCATCAAATCAGATGTATTTAGCTTTGGCATATTATTGTTGGAGATAATAAGCGGAAAGAAAAATAGAGGGGTTCACTATCCAAATCAAAGTCATAATCTTATTGGATATGTGAGTGACATTAAAAATTTTACATTCAACACATATTATTGAAATGGATTATTACATGTCAAAAGATTTGAAATTTTAATTATAGGCATGGAAGTTGTGGGAGCAAGGCAGCCCTGTGGAATTGGTTGACTCTAGTTTGGGCAAGTCATGTATTACATCAGAAGTGTTACGCTGCATTCAAATTGGTTTACTATGTGTTCAACAACATCCTGATGATAGGCCTAACATGGCATCCGTGGTTCTTATGTTAAGCAGTGAGAATGTCTTGTCTCAACCAAAGAAGCCTGGTTTACTCATAGAAATGTCCTCAATGGAAGGAGAATCTTATGGTAATAAGATCTTGTTGTCTTCAACAAATGAAATAACTATGACAGTTTTAGAGGCTCGATAGGTTTATTTTATGCACCGCTAATGTTGAATATGTACAAAGAAATTCAAACTTCAAGTTAGTATCTATATATGTTGGTTCAGTTTGTTCACTATCCTGACTTTTTAAAATCCTTTTAGTGGATCATCATTCATCACAATCTTTTTCTTAATTCAAAAAATTGATGATTTGCTTGTGTTTTTTGTTTAATTCATGATACAACCAGTTATGGTCAATACTCAATTGTGATTTTCTAAGAACCCAATTAATTATTGTAATTACTTTTATAATAGTCACAATAATCTCAAGCTATGCATGATATCTTATCTATTATGATCAGTAGAGAAGAACAATACAAAATATTGGCAGCATGGCTAAGGCAAGTGAGAATTTGAGTGAGAGATTTCAACATACCCTTAGATTTAGTCAAGAAAATAAACTTTCCAAAACATAATATTATTCTTTCCAATAAGCATTTGGATAGTGTTGTTTGAATTTATTTCAGAATGCATATTGTGATTTATATTTGCTTCCATGTTTATAAACTTGATATGGATAATAATGATTAGTCAACCTATCGACCTTGATCTCACTGAGAACCTCTCCTTTGAGTAATGGATGACCGGATCCCCCACTGGGATCGATCGTCCATCCATCTCTTTCCTACTTTTTGGTGTTTGCTCTATTATCACCACTCCTACATATGCCCTTTATATAAATCTGAACAAACCATTAATGTCAAGCGAGATGTTGTCCCTTTTCACATTTATTAACCTCTTCCCTTGTGCTCTCTATAAATACCAAGACAGTTCCCATGAATGGTGTAAGGTATTAGTAGGTAAAAGCCTTGTATGGTTAATCTTTAAGAAATCTGAAGTTAAGGGGATGTTTTATATCAAACATAGAAAGTAAGTTTGTTTGTGGTATTTTTTTTCTTTGTGTTGGTGTAAGGTAGTCTTAAGTAAAAGTCTTGTAAAGTTAATCCTTAAAGGAATTAAGGTTAGCAGGATACTTTATATTAAACTTAGAAAGTATGAGTCATTAGGTTCCTATAAAGTTAATTGTAAAAGTGTGTATATTGATCTTTGTGAGAGGGTTACTCAATTGTAAAGTGATTATCCTAGTGTTAATAAAATTTTCTTATTGTGTGTTTAAAGAGAGGACATAGAAATCAAGACAATTGGATCTTGAACCTCTATAAAACATGGTGTCTCATTTACTGCTTCCTTTAAACTCATCCTTTTTGAAAAAAGAAATCTTTTTAATAGGAACCTTGAATATAAGGAACCAAAAGTTTTTTCAAATTTTTTTTTGTAATAACTACCCAATTTAACCCCCCCCCCTTCTTAGGTAGATTTATGGCTAACAAGTACCTACTCTTAACTACAAATAAACTTGAGTATAGAGTAAGTAAGGTCAAACCCACAAAGATTGGCTATTTCAAAAACTTCCAATGACCAAAACAACAATGAGGAGAAGCTAAAAACTAAAAAAATGAGGAGTTTTTGTTTATGTTAAGAAAATAAATTAAATGAAAATTAGGAAGAACGAAAATGACATAAAACTAGGAATATCAATTGCAAGTATATGAAAATAGAACTGAAATAATTAAACTGAGTTCTGATGAGGAGGAAACTTAGCCAAGGGATCTTAACTATAAATAAACTTGAGTATAGAGTGAGTAAGGTCGAATCCACAAAGATTGGTTATTTCAAAAACTTTTAATGACCAAAACAACAATGATGAGAAGCTAAAATCTAAAACACAGGGATTTTTGTTTATGTTAAGAACATAATTTAAATGAAAATTAGTGAGAACAAAAATGACATAACATTAGGAATATCAATTGCAAGCATATGAAAATAGAACCAAACTAAGTAAATTACGTTTTGATGAGAAAGAAACTTAGCCAAGGGGTCGTACTATCCAATGTTTTCTATAGTAGATCATCTATAAAAAATTTTACTCTAAATTACAACATATTAGTTGTGATAGATAACCTCGTGTCTACCTACAACAATTCTTCCTAATTTAGTAGATTAAGAGACACTCTTTAATCTACTATAATCGATTAATCCTGATGACACACCCAGAATGTAATTAATTAACAACATTTTGTTTTGAAGAATATAACCAATTCAGAGGTTTGAATCTTACAAGCATAGCTCAAATATTTTGAATTTGTTTCTTGACAAAAAAAAAATTCTCTCATAAATTTTTTATATCAATCACCGCTTAGATTGACCTACTCAAACAAGTACAGATTTGATAGAGTCGATTGGGAAAAAAATCATCAAAAGAAATAAATGACAAGAGAAAAAGAAGAAAATGGTGGTAAACAATGTTGAGAAATTTCAAATTGCAATAAAAATGACCAAACTAGTTGACTCTAATTTAACGTCCCCACCTTTTTACTTCTTCCTCTCCATTAAACTTTCTTTATTCTCTCGTTAGTTACAATTTCTATTTTGTCAAAATCAACTAGAAACACAGACAAATAAGCTGCAGCCGAAAATATAGAGGAAGAAAGTTAACAGAGTGAGGAATTAAAATAAATGTGAGAAGAGGAAAAACTTAAACGATTTTTAATTTTATTATGTTAAAATATAATCATTTTTCTCATTTTATATGAAAAAATAAAAGAAAAATTGGCTCCATCACAACCAACTAGTTTATATATAATTTACATAAATTTTGTTCTTTTGTAGTTTTAAGTATCCCATACAATTTCTCTTTAATTTATTTTCTTATTACTTAACAATTGTCATATTTTTTCATTTTAATTAATATTGAACCATGTTTTCATGGATATGCATATCAAAGGAGGAAATAAATCTAATTAAAATTAAAAAAATAAATTACATTTTTTACTTTTAAAATATACATTCCTTTTTCTACGGCACACACTTAAAACTCTCTCTCACTCTCTATATTAAAAATTAAAATTATATATTCATTTTATAAATACATAACATACAATACTCAAGATTGTTTACATCAAAATTATTTTAACTAGAGAAGAATAATATAATTATAACCTGAACTTTGTTTGTATTAAAAAAAATATAAAATCACTAAAATAAATTATACTGTTTATTATATATGATATGTTGAAATTACTTTGAAAAGTTATATTCATATTTCATAAAATATATTTTTAATAAAATATATTTTTAATAAAAATTATTTTTATGGGTAAAATAGAGAGGTTTTATGTATATTTTAAAAAGAAAAATAAAATTTAATTTAAACTCTTTTTCTTGGATAAAATACACAAAAAAACCCTTAAACATAAGGTTATATGCAACAAACCTCCTAAGCTATAAGCTTTAACCAATAACCCACAAACTTTTATTTCAGTGCAAAAAAATCTTTTCTCTTATAATTATCATTAAAAACAAGTTCTATTATCACGTCAAAGAAAAAACACATAAGTAAAGTTATTTTAGTCAATTATAAACATCATTGTTTAAAACATCAAATTGAACCAATCAATTTGATCTAAAAATTAATGAATTAATTATGACTCTGATTCAATTAATTTTTAAAATTGATCTTAAAAAAAATTGATCAACAATTAAAAAAATCGAATAAACAAGTTAAAATCAGCTGGTTTAATAGTTCAACTGATTTTAAAAAATAATTTTTGTCATATGTTTTCTAATTTTCTGTAACAAAAAAATAAATAAAAAACAAAGAGAAATAAAAAAATGAAGGAAAAACAAAAAAGATAATCAATAATTTTTATATAATGACATTTTTTTAATTTTTTAAAAAATTAGTAAATTTTTTTATTAATTTGTCTAAAAATTATGATATATTTTATATTTATTTTATTTTTAAGTAATAAAATTATATAAAATATTTATTATTATACTTAATTATAATTTAAAATTAATATATAATATTAATATTAATTTAATCACGATGAAATGATTGAACAATTGAAAAATAAATCATTATTTTGATCGGTTGAATTATCCTTCTATTTTTCAAACATTAAATATATACAGTGAATCGAATATTCCCTCTGTTCTATTCGTGCTGGGTATTTTAGTCAAGTGCAAAAAACTTAAGATATAATTAAGTAAATTCCGCGATTTTGATAAAACAGACGTGTGACGGAATTAGCATCCAACTAAATGAGAGAAGTGGTGACACATGAGCACGCCGCCTCCGGATCCTCTGCCTTAAGTTGCCTGCAGTTTCTCTGCAATACTTTTTAGCGGCGGTTTTTTTCGTTGCTAAATTTTCTTGCAACAAATATTTTTGCTATTATAACTTTTATTAAATTAATTATTTAAACAAAAGTATAGCAGCAGTAGTATCCGTTGCAATAATATTCAAACGCACTTTAGCAACGAAAAAAACCGCCACTAAAAAACATGACAGATTCAGAGAACTTAAGGTAGAGAATCCAAAGTTGAGCACGCCACATTGATAGTCAATGCCTTCGCATCACTCCTACTTTGATGTCTAAACTATAAGAAAATGCCTTCATGAACTCATAATTTAATTTAATTTTTCTTTTTTATAACTTACGTCTTTAACTTGAGCTCAGCAATCATCACAAGATGGCCATTCTTACTTTCATCCAACTCATTTTCTTCTCTCTCAAATAGGTGTCAAGCAGAGAAGTATTAAGTAGAAGATCCAAAATTGATTAGTGTTCGAATTTTCTGCTTGGCACTTGTTTAACATTTTTAGTGATATTTTTTTTCGTTGCTAAAATTTATTGCAACAAAAAGTATTGTTACTATTTAAACAAAAGTTATAGCAGCAGTAATATTAAAACACAGCCAAAAAAATCGCAGCTAAAAGTGTCAAGCAGGTGAATCCAAAATCGATTAAGGCATGGCCGTCACTGCCTCATGATGAACAAGTGGAAGCTCTCTCTCTCTCTATACATATATATATGTCTCTTCAAGGATTGAAAACTGAAAGCAAATAGATGCTGTGATCAAGTAAAATTTTCTTGTTGACCCAGCTTTCTTCTAATTAACTTCTGACTGCTTCTTCTTTCTCTCGCAACATTGACAATTCAACATCATTCTCATGGCTTAAATTTTAGAACTAACCTGCATGTCTAATTAATCTATACTTTAATGAGCCATAAATATTAGTGGATATTGGATTAGGTAGGTAAATCATCAATCGAGATGTCTTTAATGACATGCCAAAAGTCTCTCACCTATTGTCCTACAACTCAATAAACCTAACTTAAAAACCTTAAACAATATTACTTTATTATCCTTATAAAAATCTCATGTCTAATTTAGAAATATTGAAATTTTAAAAGGCTAGTTGCATTGTTATAACTTTTTTCTCCTTATTATACATTAGCATTTTATTAAATATTTTATATTACTTTTCATGTGCCTTTAAAAGTTATAACAATTTTTTTAAAATGTTTTAAAAACTTTTACTTTTAAAAGTGAATATATTTTAAAATACATTAAAATTATCTGTATTTTTCTTAAATTCCATATATATATATATATATATATTCTAAATCTAAACCTAACTCTACTATTAGTCTATAATATAATTATCTATGATTTATATACTAGATTATATATATGGCTTAATATATAAAAGGATTTTGCTGCATTGGTTAAACTTTTTTATTGGTTAATATAATATTTGATGATTTGAAATTTGTTAAAATTCAATAAAAATAATAATTTTTAATATAAAAAATTTTATTAATTAATTAAGTAAAACTTTAACTAATATCTAAAGATACTTACTAGTAAAACTGATACAAAAATATAAGGCATTGACTGATCAGAAGGTGGAGTGCTCATGTGTCATCACTTGACTTAATTAGTTGCATGCTTATTCCGCACGTCTTTGTTGTGTGTCAAAATCGCGGAATCCTGCTCTCCACGGCATAGGTGTTCGATCTCTTTAGCCATTTCCATAAAATAAAAAATTACGGAATTCATTTTAAAGTCAAACTTAGAAGAAAATGTCTAATGTAAAATTTATAATAGAGAGTTGTGAGGCACTCTTATTTAGTAATTTAGTTTTTTGCATAGATATTTTTTATAGTTTAAATTATATTTTTTAGTATTAGACATTTTTTATAATATTAATTGTAATCGTGTAATATAAATGGTGACGCTAGTATTACAATATTCAATCAAGATTAAAAAATTAACATAAAATTAATTTATATAACCGTCAAAATTATGTATTGTAATAAAATATTAATAAACAAAACTCGAGTTTATATCAATCACAACGACAGATGTGAACAATTTGCAAGACTATATACTAAAGATAACTAAGACAAATAAATTATATAAAATATTATTTGTTGGATTGCATAAAACAAGACATGATTTTTAGTGAGGTTCATACGATATTTAGTAGATTGCATAAAACAAGGCTATATATTTATTGGATTGCATAAAACAAGTATAGTCCATTCTTGTAAGAGAGCTTCATACGATACATAACACTCATGCTTCTTCTCTCTTTTTCTTATTTTAATAAAAAATGTTGGCACCTTTTGGGTATAAATACATGATTTGGGTTTTCTTTTAAAATGAAACCATATTCTCTAATTTCGAAGTCCGGACTTTTCAAATAAATGTTCATCACAATTGTCCAGAAGTTTCTCTCCTACCATGGAGAATATGGGATTTTTTGGATTTCCATCATATGTTTTATTTCTTTGTTTTTATCTCAGTTTTTTTATTTAGGAAATGAATAGGCAAATATTTTGATCCTTTGAATGTTACTTCATCATCTAGTATATATTATTTTTGTTAAATGAAATATATATATATGTAAGTATAAAATATAATGATAATAAAACAAATAAAAGAGAGAGGAGAAACAAGACATAAACCTCATACCTTTTCTGACAATAGTTTCATCCTTCAAGTCTGTAATTTCAATTCTCTTTAATTTCTTCTCTCTTATTTCTTCATCTTTTTCTTTTTCGGTTTCTTCAAGCCATCCTTCTCTTTCCTTTCGTTTTTTTTTTTGTTTTACTTTTGGTTCCCCTTCTCTTTGCTCTATTTTCCCTTTCTCACTCTCACCATCACTTTCTCTCTTTTCTCTCACATTTCTTTTCTATCTTTCATATTTCTCCCTCTTTCCTCGGTCACTTTCCTCTCTATTGTGTTTATGTGTGTTGTAGGTTGTATTCTCTTCTTGGTCCCTTCCTTCACCGTGAAGTACTCTTTTTTATAGGCAAACAAAATGGACAAGTGGAGCTTATCACCACTACTTACAACCAATAAAAGCATGCCACCTTTTTGCTTTTTTTTTTTTAACTTTTTTTTTTAAAAATATTTATTTCTGATTTTGAACATAAAAGATAAAAATTAAAGATTTAATTAAATATAAATGCATTTTTAACTTTTTTTTATAAATTTTGAAATGAATAAAAGGACTTTTAACAATTTATTTAAACGTGAAAAAAAAATTGTCTTAACGAGAGTAACTTATCATAACACAAAAAGTTCATTGGATTGAATTAAAAATAATATATAAAAAAGGAAAAAATTTTATTTATTTATTTAAGCCTTTATTTCTTTGTGAGATTGATATTTTAGTAATAAAAAAATATATGCGTAAGACTTGAGTCCCAAACAAAATGAGGAATGTCAACATGTGTACTTATCATAATAGATATCATGCATTCGCCTGAGATTGTTGTGATGAACTGATGATTATAAAAGTAAAGGAATTACACTAAGTAATCAGGTTCATAGGAAATCACGTATGAATTTATGATAATCGATCGCGGATAGTATGGGACTTTGCCAATGTTTTAGGTTTTGGGCATCCATTTCTAATGAATGCACCAAAAACAAAAAATGCCAAACATAAATTTTTTGAATTAAGAAAAAGATTGTGATGAATGATGATCCACTAAGTTTTTAAAGAAGGAAGGATAATGAACAACCTGAACCAACTTATAGATACTAGCAGGCTTAACTAACGTGGAGTTTTCATTTATTTGCAAATATTAAGCATGACTAAAATTAACCGTTGAAATGTGCAGGATTTAAGTTCTGAAGTGATTAAATATGTACACATTAATCGTGAATAAAATAACTTTATCGAGCCTCTAAAACCGTCATAGTTATTTTATTTGTTGAAGACGAAAAAATCTTATTGTCATAAGATTGTCCATCCATTGAGGACATTTTTATGAGTAAATCAGGTTCTTTTGGTTGAGATAAGGCATTCTCAGTGTTCAACATAAAAACCACAGATGCCATGTTAGGCCTATTATCAAGATGTTGTTGCATACCCAGAAGACCAATTTGGATGCAACGTAAGACTTCTGACGTATAGAAGAGTTGCCGATACTAACATCAATCAATTCCATTGGCCTACCCTGCTTCCACAACTTCCATGCCTACAATTAAATTTTCAAATCTTAGGAATTATGATATGTAATACTCCAAAATAATAAAATGTTGTTAAATGTAAAGTTCTTAATTTGTCACTCACATATCCAATAAAATTTTGACTCTGGTTTAGATAGTAAGCCCCTCTATTTTTCTTTCCCTTACTATCTTCAACAATAATATACTAAAGCTAAATACATTTGAGTTGACAGAGAAGTGGTAGATGAACAAATGTAATTAAAAATAACATATATAGCTATAGTTTAATATTATATAAGATACTTACAAAGTATTCGCTACTTTACTTACATTTTTTTTAATTTGATCTCCTTCAAACATTTGAGCCATCTTAAAATCTAAAATTTTTGGATTTAATTTTTTGTCTAATAAAATATTACTTGCTTTGATATTTCTGTGATCTCAGTGAATAATTGTCAATTTAAAATCTTGACGTAAATAAAAAAGTTTTCGAGCAATACCACATACGATATGTAATCGCTTAGACCAATTTAAAAGTTTACTTTGAACACAATCTCTCAAGTTTCTTAACTATGTTAGCCATCTTTTTTTTATCTAAACAACTTTAAGGAATCAATAAAAACGTTTTAAAGGGACACAAACCAAAAAGAAAAGAATCTAGACTTTTGATAGGCATGTGTTCATAGATAAGCATTTTCTCCTCTCCTTGAATACAACCAAGAACCTTAACAAGATTCCGGTGCTGAAGTTTGGAACACAATATAACTTCATTCTTAAATTCTCACACTCCTTGGACAGAACTCTTAGAAAGCCTTCAATCTCTTGTCCATCTCTTAGTTTTCCCTGAAATACAATAATGGTTAGAATTAGAAATTTAAGACATAATCGCTATTGAATAATGAGTCATGCTTCTTCTTTGGCTCTAATAAGTAAACGTTACGTTTTTACCCGGTATACAGGTCCAAAACCACCTTCCCCAAGCTTCTTGTCAGTTGAGAAGGCGTTGGTAGCATTAAATATTTTGCCAAGATCAAAGAAAGGAAGCTCCATATCTTCTTGCTCGCATTCATCTTTCATTTCGGTTGGCATAGTTTCCTCTGTTTTGTTTTCTCAGATGAACTTAATGAGATATATATCAAGAATAAGAAGTAAAACTTTCTTTTGAAGGTAGAATTTTATGTCACCCAATTCAAAACTTGTCCTTTCTACTATCCAAAACGTGGAAGCAGCTGTTTTTCGAAAAGTGTAACTAAATGGGCAGATTTGGTGTAAAAGGTTTACCTCTTGACTTTCTTTTTCTCCAACGAAAGTACTAAGAGAAAGTGAAAAGCATCACAAGAAGCAACTGGACAGTAAACGAGATTACTAGGGCCATCTTATTCTTTTTTCCAACATATGCATCTCCTTGGACTAGTTGACACAAAAATAGAGATAAACCGGCATTGAATGCTTGGTTGAAGTTATAGAGCATCAGTATAAATATAAAAGATACAACAACAAGGCCATACCTGTGTCTGAAACAACCATTCTAATATACAAATCTTGCCCTGCAGTGGGAACCACTCTGATATCAATTAGATCACCGAACCAAATTGCACACCCACTACCCTCTCCCCTGATGTCTATGTTTGCATAAGCCATGCAGGAACAGTTATTCAAGCATTTTGCCTTGCAATCCTCCAGTGTCATGCTTTGATTAGTCCATGTTCTTGTCATATCTGGCATTTCAACCGTCAAATCTAATAAAAACATCTCTGCCTTTGACCCTGCAGCTCCAGGGCTCATTGCGCACACATCCTTCGGTCCAGTTTGTTGCGTCCCAGTTCTTGGGTGATTTGGGCTTGAACCCATTTAAATATTGGCAGATTGGAAGCTCATCCAACACACAGTTTGCGTTTGGACCACACTGGTTATATACAACACAGCTGTCTCCGGGTACAGATAGGAAAAGACTCCATGCTTGGTTTTCTGGATGCCAGATGTAGTGTTGACGTATAAAAGTGGTTTGGTTCATGACGACTCTTGTGATCAAGGACTTATTTTTGAAGCTGAATGTGAAATACGCCTCATCTTGATTGTTGACAGATTGGATATTGAAAGGTTGGTTCGGCTTCAGGAAAGGTGAACCGCAAAATCGAACGCCGTTCCAGAGCCCACTCCTTTGGTACTTTGTGGAGCCCTTCCACGTGACCATTTCAGGAATACTCCCAAATGAAATGCCCCAAGTGAAGTCTCCTGTAGATGGGTCGTCCCAGTTCTTCCAAGCAGTTAGACGTCGGTTAATACCTTTCTTTAGGTCCCATCCCACCTTCATTCCTGCCAAGAGTGTATCAGAAGGTTTGTCGTAGCTCTGCCACAGGAAACTTTCTTGATCACTCTGTTTTTCATCTTTTAGCACTAAGTTCCCAGAATCTAGGAGCTGCACAATGGGATTGGGACTCGAGGCCATGGTTGTTGTTGTTGAGTTTGTGGACCAAAGAACAGAGTTATTGTGACTGCGAAATACGAGGTTTCCCTGTGTGTTTATGGTCAGCATACTTGAGTTATCGATGATCGTGTTGTCACGGTTTGCAACCCAAACAACAGTTTTATCTGGGATGTTCTTGTACCAGATTCCGACTTAGCGCTTTGTGGAAGTCCCAGGATTGAAGAAACCCAATTCAAAGCTTCCATCTTTGGAAATCAAGGTGCTGCCATCAACAAGGGGTTAGCTGAGACTTATATGAGTAACAGAAGAAAATTGATAGTAGAAAATTGTCTGCTGTTTGATGATAGTTATGAGCAGAAAAGGAAGAATGGCCATCACTTAGCCTTATATTACTTCATGTATTTGGTTCTGAGGGATAAGAATTGGAACCAACATATATTAAGCCATTAATTTGGCGTGGAAAGAGGGGCTTAAGCGTAGCCTAGACGTAGTACGCAGGTTGATTTGATGACTTTGTAGTAAAATAAGTCATGGAATGCATGCCATTCCCGGGTTCACTTTAATTTCTCATGGAAAGCAATTGACTCGTATTATGTTTTGATGGGTACGTAGGAGTTATGTGAACTTTTAAATGTTATATGCCAATGCAAATTGACACAAAATTAGAGGAGAGATGTGTATAATTTTGATATCTTTCAATAAATTAAATTAGGAATGCAATTTATTCTAATAATTTAAATAATTATTTATAACATATATATATATAATTAATCTGAATTTTAATAAACAAGTAACATTTTACTTTCTTAGACAAGCACGAAAAATATTATTATATATTAATAATATAATTGTTGTATGTCATTGAAAATATTTTTTTAATATTTCTTTTTACAACTAAAAATCGTTGAGATCATGTGAGTTTTAAATGTTTCAAGGCAATGCGGATTGACACAAATAACCAACAATTCAAAGGAAAAAGTTTATTCTTTGAAACGGATTTGAATTCATTGGTTGAAGAAGATTTTTCTTCAGTTACGACCGAGGCCTTTTCCATTAAAAAAACCAGTCTCCAAGAAAATAGTATGAAGCTATATGATATATATAATGTGAGAACTTTGTTCTTCAATTTCAACATCTAAACGAAATTGTCCAACTAGACAATATGGAAACCAAAAGATTAATTGGCTTCCAAAATAAGGCAATAATACAGAGAGCTCGACCTCCATTCAATTCTTTCTCTTTTTATTTTTTGATGAGTTTTATTTTTCTATACAGAAAGATCTCTGAGGAGGTTAACTCTCCGTAATTTTTCTTTAAAAAATATTGCATGTCATATTTTCCCACTGCTTTATAAATAAAAAAAGTAGTTTTTTATTGGGTCAATTTAGTTTAGTGTTGCACGCCATAAACAATTACATTCAAGTGGGTATAAATCACAAAATGCATTCCAAAATTAATATTGGTAACAATAATATTATGTGTTTAAGGCTTATTTTCTTGACCTAACCTAAATCTAAGGGTATGTTGAAATCTCTCGCTCACATTCTCACTTACATTAGCCATACGGTCAGTATTTTTTATCGTTCTTGTCTACTGATCATAATAGATACCATGCATTAGCCTGAGATTAATGTGATTATTATAAAATAAATTACGCTAATTAATAAACTATTGAAATGTACAGATTTTGAGTTGTGAAAGTGATGATCAAATGTATCCACACTATCAAGACATACATTAACGCTATCGAGCCTCTAGAAGTGTCACAGTTATTTCATTCGTTGAAGACGACATAATATCGTTGCCATAAGATTGTCCTTTCATTGAGAAATTTTCTACGAGAAAACCAGGCTCCTTCGGTTGAGATAAGGCATTTTCACTGTTCAACATAAGAACCACGGATGCCATGTTAGGCCTATCATCAGGATGTTGTTGCACACTCAGAAGACCAATTTGGATGCAGCGTATCACTTCTGATGTAATACAAGAGTCACCCAAACAAGCATCAATCAATTCCATTGGGTTGCCTTGTTTCCATAGCTTCCATGCCTAGAATTAAAATTTCAAACCTTATCACATGTGATAATCCACTTCAATAAAATGTGTGAAATGTAAGTACTTAATTTTCACTCACATATCCAACAAGATTTTGGCTCTGATTTGGATAGTAAACTCCTCTATTTTTCTTTCCGCTAATAATTTCCAAAAGTAATATGCCAAAACTAAATACATCTGATTTGATTGAGAATAGTCCGTGAATGGCATATTCAGGTGCCATGTATCCACTAAAAAAAAGTGGTAGATGAATATAAGTAATTAGTAGCAATATATAGAGTTATAATTTAGTATTATACAACATACTTACAAAGTACCAGCTACTTTATTTGTATTTCCTTCAATTTGATCTCCTCCAAATATTCGTGCTAATCCAAAATCTGAAATTTTTGGATTTAACTTATTGTCTAATAGAACATTACTTGCTTTAAGATCTCTATGAATTATCCTCAATCTAGAATCTTGATGTAAATAAAGAAGCCTTCGAGCAACTCCACATATGATATGAAACCGCATAGGCCAATCTAAAAGTTTGCTTCGATCACAATCTGTCAAGTTTCTCAATTATGTTAGTCATTTTTTTTCCTAAACATACTTTAAGGAATAAATGAAAACATTTTAAGGAGCACAAACCAAAAAGAAAAAAATCTAGGCTTTTGTTAGGCATGTATTCGTAGATAAGCATTTTCTCCTCTTCTTGAATGCAACACCCAAGAACCTTAACAAGATTACGGTGCTGAAGTTTGGAACACAATATAACTTCGTTCTTAAATTCTTTCAATCCTTGGCCAGAGCTCTTAGAAAGCCTCTTCACAGCAATCTCTTGTCCATCTTCTAGTTTTCCCTGAAATATAATAATGGTTAGAAATTTAAGATATAATCGATTATTGAATAATGAATCATACTTCTTCCTTTTGTTCTAATAAGTGAGAATTACGTCTTTACCCAGTATACAGGCCCAAAACCACCTTCCCCAAGCTTGTTGTCAGTTGAGAAGGCATTGGTAGCATTAACTATTTTACCAAGATCAAAGAATGGAAGCTCCATATCTTCTTGCTCGCATTCATCTTTCTTTTCTGCTGACATTGTTTCCTCTGTTATTTTTCTCAGATAAACTAAATGAGCTATATATCATGAATAAGAAGTAAAACTTGTTTTTTGAAGGCAGAATTTTATGTCACCCAATTCAAAACATGTCCTTTCTACTATTCAAAAAATGGGAGCAGCTTATCAGAATGATTTCTGTTGTAAATGAGACAAGTATCACTTAGATCCCCATCTTTACATTTACCAAACACAATAAAGTATGGCGCACTATTTTAAAATTAAATAAAACTTACAGTCGTGTTTAGTTTGTAGTTTGAACGAAGGTTGGAAATTTGATCTGCTTAATTAATGAAACAAGCTTTTGAATACTGTAACTAAATGGGTAAATTCGGTATAGAAGGCTTACCTCTTGACTTTCTTTTTATCCAATGAAAATAAGAGAAAGTGAAAAGCGTCACAAGAAGCAACAGGACAGTAAACGAGATCACTAGGGCCATCTTTTCCTTGTTTCCTACTGCATCTGCATGTCTTAGGATTAGTTGACACAGAAATAGAGATATAGCAGCATTGAATGCTTGGTTGAAGTTATAGAGCATCAGTATATAAATATAAATGGTACAACAATAAGGCCATACCTGTGTCTGAAACAGCCATTCTAATATACAAATCTTGCCCTGCAGTCGGAACCACTCTGATATCAATTAGATCATCGAACCAAATTGCACACCCACTACCATCTCCCCTGATATCTATGTTTGCATAAGCCATGCAGGAACAGTTATTCAAGCATTTTGCCTTGCAATCCTCCAGTGTCATGCTTCGATTAGTCCATGTTCTTGTTGTATCAGGTAATTTCAACCGACTAAATCTATTAAATCCATCTCTGCCTTTGACCCTGCAGCTCCAGGGTTCACTGCGCACACATCCTTCGGTCCAGTTCGTTGCGTCCCAGTTCTGGGGTGATTTGGGCTTGAACCCATTTAAACATTGGCAGATTGGAAGCTCATACAACACACAGTTTGCGTTTGGACCACACTGGTTATAAACAACACAACTGTCTCCGGGTACAGATAGGAAAAGACTCCATGCTTGGTTTTCTGGATGCCAGATGTAGTGTTGACGTATAAAAGTGGTTTGGTTCATGACGACTCTGGAGATCAAAGACTTATTTTTGTCGCTGAATGTGAAATACGCCTCATCTTGATTGTTAACAAATTGGATATTGAAAGGTTGGTTCGGCTTCAGGAAAGGTGAACCGCTAAATCGAACGCCGTTCCAGAGCCCACTCCTTTGGTACTTTGTGAAGCCCTTCCACATGATCATTTCAGGAATACTCTCAAACGAAGTGGCCCAAGTAAAGTCTCCTGTAGATGGGTCGTCCCAGTTCTTCCAAGCAGTTAGACGTCGGTTAATACCTTTCTTTAGGTCCCATCCCACCTTCATTCCTGCCAAGAGTGTATCAGAAGGATAGTCGTAGCTCTGCCACAGGAAACTTTCTTGATCACTCTGTTTCTCATCTCTTAGCACTAAGTTCCCAGAATCTAGAAGCTGCACAATGGGATTGGGACTCGAGGCCATGGTTGTTGTTGTTGAGTTTGTGGACCAAAGAACAGAGTTATTGTGACTGACAAGTTCGAGGTTTCCCTGTGTGTTTATGGTCAGCATACTTGAGTTGTCTATGATCGGGTTGTCACGGTTTGCAACCCAAACAACAGTTTTATCTGGGATGTTCTTGTACCAGATTCCGACGTAGCGCTTTGTGGAAGGCCCAGGATTGAAGAAACCCAGTTCAAAGCTTCCATCTTTGGAAACCAAGGTGCTGCCATCAACAAGGGGTTGCGACCGAGTAATTATATCAGTAGCAGAAGAAAATTGATAGGAGAAAATTGTAAGCTGTTTGATGATAGTTATGAGCAGAAAAGGAAGAATGGCCATCACTTAGCCTTATATTACTTCATGTATTTGGTACTGAGGGATAAGAATTGGAACCAACGTATATAAAGCCATTAATTTGGCGTGGAAAGAGGGGCTTAAGCGTAGCCTAGACGTAGTGCGCAAGTTGATTTGATGACTTTGTAGTAAAATAAGTCATGGAATGCATGCCATTCCCCGGTTCACTTTAATTTCTCATGGAAAGCAATTGGCTCGCATTATGTTTTGATGGGTACGTAGGAGTTATGTGAACTTTTAAATGTTATAAGTCAATGCAAATTGACACAAAATTAGAGGAGGGATGTGTATAATTCTGATATTTTTCAAGAAATGAGGGAATGAAATTTAGTCTAATAATTTAAATAATTATTTATAACATATATATATAATTAATCTGAATTTTAATAAACAAGTAACATTTTACTTTCTTAGACAAGCACAAAAAATATTATTATATGTTAATAATATAATTGTTGTATGACATTTAAAATATTTTTAAATTTTTCTTTTTACAACTAAAAATCGTTGAGATCATGTGAGTTTTAAATGTTTCAAGGCAACGCAGATTGACACAAATAACCAACAATTCAAAGGAAAAAGATTATTCATTGAAACGGATTTGAATTCGTTGGTTGAAGAAGATTTTTCTTCAATTACGTACGACCGATGCCTTTTCCATTAAAAAACCAGGCTCCATGAAAATAGTATGAAGCTATCCTTATATCATATAAGCGTAATATTAAAAGGCTAGTTGCACAATGGTAATGTTTTATGTTTATAAACTTTATATCAATTTTTAATTTTATCTATAAAATTTTTTTGTTATTAATTTTATTTTTAAAATTTTAAATTATAATTAATTTTATCTTACGATCAAACACAGTCTAAATGTCTAACGAAAATAATAAATGTGGCATTTGACATGTGTATTTTTACTGAATTAATACTCTACTTATATATTTATTATCAAATATCTCTTCAAAATTTATAAATATTATTAAATAAGTTCTCAATTCTTTCAAACAATTTATAATTTTTCAATAATTAATGTGACGTCTGACGTGTATATTTTTACTAACTACGTACATGCTAGAATTAATAAGACCACATTAAATTATGAAACGACGCTATATATTTAGACAAAATAACATTTCTATTTACACGTTATTGAAATGTAATGTACTGAATAGTCTCTAATATTGAAACAAGTTTATTGATTCCGTTAAAGTCAAATTACACTAAATTCATCAACGATGGAGGGCGTTATTGAAGTTTGCCATTAATGTGGTTAAATTTCATTCTTTCATTGAAACCGCAAGGCAAAAGTATGGAATATATGCAAAATATTAAGTTTTTTCTTCTATGAATCATGACATAACATTATTATTATATGACAATATTAATGAATTGTTCTATTCATCAATTATTTCATATATAATAGATTTTTTTATGTAAATATAAGGGTTTTATGATGAATTGATAATGGGTGAATTTTTTTGCTTATGTTGTAGTATTTTGTTAGTAGAATCATGAATGTATATATTGTTGTAAAATAATGACTTGTAATTTAAATTCATATATGTTGTAGATAATCTTATATGGACTTGTTTATTATTAAAGTTCACCATAAAAAAAATTTATTAGAGAATCAATTTTAATATATGTTAGTGATTGTACAAGTTGCTGAAAGAAGTGTGATGTTGATATACGGAGTTATTGAAAAATTGTAGATTGTTTGAAAGAGTTGGGGGCGTATTTGACAGTATTTATAAACTTTGAAGGCACATTTAATAATAAATATATAAGTAAAGTATTGAGTCAGCAAGAATATATATGTTAGACGGTATATTAACTATTTTCATTAGTAATTTAGACAACGTTAGGTCGTAGAATGAAATTAATTACAATTTAAAATATTATGAATAAAATTAAAATTAATTAAATTTTAAGGACAAAATTAAAAATTAATATAAAATTTGATGACATAAAAGATATTTTTATCTTTTTTTAGTAAAAGTTATACATTCCTATTTTTTTAATATAAAATTTTATATTATTTTTCATGTTATTTTAAAAGTTATAACAATTTTTTAAAAACTTTTAAAAGTGAATATATTTTAAAATCTATGAAAAGTATATATTTGCATGTGTAAACCTATGTAAATTTTTTTTATTAGGACTGTATTCATTCTAATTAAATTAGTTAAAATTGATATAAAAATAAAAAATTATATATAAAAGAAAATTTTATGTGTGAGTCTCACTTTTTATTTATTTATTATAGGAGTGAGGCATTGACTCAGAAGGAGGCGTGCTCATGTGTCGTCACGTCAGTTGACTTAATTAGTTGCATGCTTATTACGTCACACGTCTTTGTTGTACCAAAATCACGGAATCCTGCTCTTCAAGGCATCGTTTATTTATTTGGATAGGATGTACAATTAAAATTAATTATAATTTAAAATTTAAAAAATAAAATTAATAATAAATAAATTTTAAGAATAAAATTAAAAATTAATATAAAATTTAAAAATATAAAAAATATTTTTTTAATAAAAGTTATACGTTTCTATTTTTTAATATAAAATTTTATTTTATTTTTTATTTTATTTTAAAAGTTATAACAATTTTTTAAAAACTTTTAAAAGTGAAT
Source organism: Senna siamea (assembly GCA_031216115.1). Classification (NCBI taxonomy): domain Eukaryota; kingdom Viridiplantae; phylum Streptophyta; class Magnoliopsida; order Fabales; family Fabaceae; genus Senna; species Senna siamea. The sequence continues at coordinate 23,014,992 of CM062356.1, forward strand.
ATATTTTAAAATTTATGAAAAGCATATATTTGCATGTGTAATCCTATGAAATTTTTTTTATTAGAAATCAACTTTTGTTATGAAACATTTATGGATTCTAATTAAATTAGTTAAGATTAAATAAAATTTTAAATATTCATAATTTTAATAAAAATATAAAAAATGAAAAATTATATATAAAAGAAAAATTTATGTGTGAGTCTCACTTTTTTTATTTATTATAGGAGTGAGGCATTGATTCAGAAAGAAGCGTACTCATGTGTCATCAAATCAGTTCAGTTGACTTAATCAATTGCATTCTTATTACATCGCACGTCTTTGTTGTATCAAAATCACGGAATCCTGCTCTTCAAGGCATTGATTCACTTGCTCCTTGCTTTATATGAATTGACCAAACAAGTTTAATTAGCAAATGAAAATAGAAAAAAAAAATAGTTTTTAGAGCAAAATCAGAAACACACTCAAATTCAAACTACGAATTTTGATTTTTTTTTCCTCCTTCACAAGTTGTGCATAGTGACAAGACATAAAGTTAAGAGGCACCAACTGTTCCGAGGAAAAAGAGGTGCCTGCCAATGCACAATCAATAGATTATCCTTTTTGTTTGGCTTAAAAATATAGATTTTATTAACTGATATCTTAAACGTATTGGTTAAATTTTTTTTTCCTGATATAGTATTTAATTATTTAAATTTTATAAAAAAATAATACATTTTAATATTAAAAAATTTTATTAACTAATAAACAAAAATTTAATCAGTACTCTGAATATATTTATCTTTAATTATGTGATTCAATTTGTTCTATTCAACACTCTTGTTTTTTGTTTCATTATCATTTAACCATTATGTAGTATTTTATATTCAAATTTTAATGAAAATAAACATGTGAATGTTAAAATGATATTGTTAATTAAATGTGTATTTTACTTATATTTTGAACATTTTCAAAATATTTCCAAGTTATTATTGGTATTAGGTGAAAGATATAATTAAGTACACATACTTTCACCAACGAAATTAATTATTAATTATTTTTAATTACTGTTACATGATTATTTTATTTAAAGTTAAGGGAAAAAAACAACAATTGCTAAGTGGTTAAAAAATCAATTATGGAGAAATTGAATGGGATACTTAAAACTATACAAGAACAAAATTTATGTAAAGTATATATATACTAGTTGGTTGTCGAGCCATTTTTTTAAAAAAATTTCTCATGTAAAATAAGAAAAAAGAATTACGTTTGAAAATAATAAACTTAAGAAATAAAAAAGTTATTTAATTTTCTACTGCTTTTATTTTAAAGTCAAACTTGAAAGAAAATGTCCAAATGTGAAATTAATAGAATCGTTCAAGTGTAATGCATGGCTTCATTTTCAATATATATAGTCACACATTTTTTTAATAATAATAACATAATCTAAAAACTAATCAAATGCTATAAGATATATATAATGTGAGAACTTTGTTTCTCAAATTCAACATCTAAACGAAATTGTCCAACTAGGCAATATGGAAACCAAAAGATTAATTGGCTTCCAAAATAAGGCATTAATAATACAGAGAGCTCAACCTCCATTCAGTTCTTTCTCTTTTTATTTTTTGATGAGTTTTATTTCTCTATACAGAAAGATCTATGTGGAGATTAACTCTGTAATTTTTCCAATAATATTATGAAGTTTATTTTCTTGACTAAGGGTATGTTGAAATCTCTCGGTCAAATTCTCACTTACATTAGCCATACGGTCAGTATTTTTTATCGTTCTTGTCTACTGATCATAATAGATACCATGCATTAGCCTGAGATTAATGTGATTATTATAAAATAAATTACGCTAATTAATAAACTATTGAAATGTACAGATTTTGAGTTGTGAAAGTGATGATCAAATGTGTCCACACTATCAAGACATACATTAACGCTATCGAGCCTCTAAAAGTGTCACAGTTATTTCATTCGTTGAAGACGACAAGATATCGTTGCCATAAGATTGTCCTTTCATTGAGAAATTTTCTACGAGAAAACCAGGCTCCTTCGGTTGAGATAAGGCATTTTCACTGTTCAACATAAGAACCACGGATGCCATGTTAGGCCTATCATCAGGATGTTGTTGCACACTCAGAAGACCAATTTGGATGCAGCGTATCACTTCTGATGTAATACAAGAGTCACCCAAACAAGCATCAATCAATTCCATTGGGTTGCCTTGTTTCCATAGCTTCCAAGCCTAGAATTAAAATTTCAAACCTTATCACATGTGTTAATCCACTTCAATAAAATGTGTGAAATGTAAAGTACTTATTTTCACTCACATATCCAATAAGATTTTGGCTCTGATTTGGATAGTAAACTCCTCTATTTTTTTTTCCGCTAATTATCTCCAAAAGTAATATGCCAAAGCTAAATACATCCGATTTGATTGAAAATAGTCCGTCAATAGCATATTCAGGTGCCATGTATCCACTAAAAAAAGTTGTAGATGAATATAAGTAATTAATAATAATATGTAAAGTAATAACTTAGCATTATACAAGATACTTACAAAGTACCGGCTATTTTCTTTGTGTTTCCTTCAATTTGATCTCCTCCAAATATTCGCGCCATTCCAAAATCTGAAATTTTTGGGTTTAACTCGTTGTCTAATAGAACATTACTTGCTTTAAGATCTCTATGAATTATCCTTAATCTAGAATCTTGATGTAAATAGAGAAGTCCCCGAGCAACTCCACATATGATATGAAACCGCATAGGCCAATCTAAAAGTTTGCTTCGATCACAATCTGTCAAGTTTCTCAATTATGTTAACCATTTTTTTTCCTAAACATACTTTAAGGAATCAATGAAAACGTTTTGAAGGAGCACAAACCAAAAAGAAAAGAATCTAGGCTTTTGTTAGGCATGTATTCGTAGATAAGCATTTTCTCCTCTTCTTGAATACAACACCCAAGAACCTTAACAAGATTACGGTGCTGAAGTTTGGAACACAATATAACTTCGTTCTTAAATTCTTTCAATCCTTGGCCAGAGCTCTTAGAAAGCCTCTTCACAGCAATCTCTTGTCCATCTTCTAGTTTTCCCTGAAATATAATAATGGTTAGAAATTTAAGATATAATCGATTATTGAAGAATGAATCATACTTCTTCCTCTTGTTCTAATAAGTGACAATTACGTCTTTACCCAGTATACAGGCCCAAAACCACCTTCCCCAAGCTTGTTGTCATTTGAGAAGGCATTGGTAGCATTAACTATTTTACCAAGATCAAAGAATGGAAGCTCCATATCTTCTTGCTCGCATTCATCTTTCTTTTCTGTTGACATTGTTTCCTCTGTTATTTTTCTCAGATAAACTAAATGAGCTATATATATGAATAAGAAGTAAAACTTGTTTTTTGAAAGCAGAATTTTATGTCACCCAATTCAGAACGATTTTGGATCCTCTGTTTGGCGTTTTCTGTTGCCTGCTGGACTTTTTAGTGGCGGCTTTTTTCGTCGCTAAAGTGTGTTTTAATATTATTGCTGTTATAAATTTTGTTTAAATAATTAATTTAACAAAACTTATAGTGGCAATAAAAACCGTTGCAAAAACTTTAGCAACAAAAAAACCGTTACTAAAACGCCCAACATCCAGACGCATTCAGAACATGTCCTTTCTACTATTCAAAAAGTGGGAGCAGCTTATCCAAATGATTTCTGTTGTAAAGGAGACAAGTATCACTTAGATCCCCTTCTTCACATTTACCAAACACAATAAAGTACGCTCTGGATCCCCTGCTGGGCTTTTTAGCGGCGGTTTTATCCGTCGCTAAAGTGTGTTTTAATATTATTGCAACAAATATTATTGCTGCTATAACTTTTGTTTAAATAATTAATTTAACAAAAGTTATAGTGACAATAATATTTGTTGCAAAAAACTTTAGCAACGGAAAAAACCGCTGCTAAAACGCCCAGCAGGGACACGCCAAGCAGGGAATCCGGACGCAATAAAGTATGGCGCACTATTTTAAAATTAAATAAAACTGACAGTCATGCTTAGTTTGTAGTTTGAACGAAGGTTGGAAATTTGATCTGCCTAATTAATGAAACAAGCTTTTGAATACGGTAACTAAATGGGTAAATTCGGTATAGAAGGCTTACCTCTTGACTTTCTTTTTAGCCAATGAAAGTAAGAGAAAGTGAAAAGCGTGACCAGAAGCAACAGGACAGTAAACGAGATCACTAGGGCCATCTTTTCCTTGTTTCCTACTGCATCTGCATGTCCTAGGATTAGTTGACACAGAAATAGAGATATAGCAGCATTGAATGCTTGGTTGAAGTTATAGAGCATCAGTATATAAATATAAATGGTACAACAATAAGGCCATACCTGTGTCTGAAACAGCCATTCTAATATACAAATCTTGCCCTGCAGTGGGAACCACTCTGATATCAATTAGATCATCGAACCAAATTGCACACCCACTACCCTCTCCCCTGATGTCTATGTTTGCATAAGCCATGCAGGAACAGTTATTCAAGCATTTTGCCTTGCAATCCTCCAGTGTCATGCTTCGATTAGTCCATGTTCTTGTCGTATCTGGTAATTTCAACCCACTAAATCTAATAAAACCATCTCTGCCTTTGACCCCGCATCTCCAGGGTTCATTGCGCACACATCCTTCGGTCCAGTTCATTGCGTCCCAGTTCGGGGGTGATTTGGGCTTGAACCCATTTAAACATTGGCAAATTGGAAGCTCTCCCAATACACAGTTTCCATAGGGACCACACTGGTTATAAATATCACAGCTGTCTCCGGGTATAGATAGGTAAAGACTCCATGCTTTGTTTTCTGGATGCCAAAGAGTGGTTTGGTTCATGACAACTCTTGAAATCAAAGACTTGTTTGTGAGGCTGAATGAGTAGTACGCCTCATCTTGATTAATGTTGACAAATTGGTAATTGAATAGTTGGTTAGGCTGCAGTATGGGTGAACCGCTAAATCGAATGCCGTTCCAGGGTCCACTTCGGTGGTACACTGTGGAGCCCTTCCACATGACCAGTTCAGGAAAACTCCCAAATGAAATGCCCCAAGTAAAGTCTCCTGTAGATGGGTCGTCCCAATTCTTCCAAGCTGTTATGCGTCGGTTAATACCTTTCTTTAGGTCCCATCCCACCTTCATTCCTGCTATGAATGTATCGGACGGATAGTCGAAGCTCTGCCACAGGAAACTTTCTGGATCGCTCTGTTTCTCATCTCTTAGCACTAAATTCCCAGAATCTAAGAGCTGCACAATGGGATTGGAACTCGAGGCCTTGTTCGTTGTTGACGAGTTTATGGACCAGAGAACAGAGTTGTTATGACTGACAAGTACGAGGTTTCTCTTTGTGTTTATGGTCAGCATACTTGAGTTGTCTATAATTGGTTTGTCACGGTTCGCAACCCAAACAACAATTTTATCTGGGATGTTCTTGTACCAGATTCCGACGTAGCGCTTTGCGGAAGTCCCAGGATTGAAGAAACCCAGTTCAAAGCTTCCATCTTTGGAAACCAAGGTATTGCCATCGGCAAGAGGCTGAGACTTGGTAATTATATCAGTTGCAGAAGAGAAGTGATAAGAGAATACTGTAAGCTGTTTGATGATAATTAGGAGCAGAAAAGGAAGACTGGCCATTACTTTGCCTGTAATTACCTCACTTATTTGGTGCTGAGGGATAAGAATTTAAACTATGTGTATATATAGACATCAAATTCATTGACGTGAAAAAGCGTTCGCAGGTTGAGTTGATGACCTTATGGTCCGTATCTATTGTAATAAAAATGATTGGATGCCAATGCCGCCCTGCACTTAATTTTTCATGGAAAGGAGTTGACAGTCACGCTTCTAAGTCTTGTTGCGTAGGAGTAACGTGAAGTGTGATTGTGAAGGGCATAGAGTTGACTTGGTCTCAAGCATGTTCTGTCACTGCATAACAAGATAAGAACGTCATTTTTATGTATCAAAATTGCCGAAACTTACTCTTCAGTCTTCAGACTCCAAAACACAATCCCTGTTTTGTTGGTTAGAGAAACTGAAGATAGAAGTCCACAAGTTTCATTCTTAAAAAAATAAATTTATTATAAATTAAATCCTGCCAGTGAAATTGTAATTGAGAAGAGAAGGCTAAAATTGTAAATCAGAGTGATAGAAAATACACGGCAAGGATTTTAAAGCTTACCAGTGGCTTTTCTAATGGCTTGCATGTACTGAAAGTATTAGAGAGAGGGTATTGCATACCTAGAGAAAGAAGGAAACATAAAGACCTTTGAAGTATGAAAAATCTTTAGGCGAATCCAAAAGCCAAATTTGATGATTATGTTAATTTGTTATTGGAACTTGGAATTTTGATGCACTTAATTAAAGGAAGCAAAACAACCCACTTTAGCGGCAACATTTATGGTAAGACTAAGATTCACTAATTCTACCTTTCTATCAAGAATTTTTGGCTTCTGAAACACGATTCAACTCATGCATGCAAACATTCATCCTAGTTTTTAACCTTACGGTAGTTCTTAGACAAATATGCAAGCATGGGTATGATAGTTACTAGAGGGGCAGAGTGCAGTAGTGAGACAAGGTATGACTAAGAATTTTCAGTGAGCTTTGGTTTAGATGAGATCTTAAAATATGCCATATTATGATTTGAGTTTTTTAAAGGAGCTGTAATTTTATATTAATACAATTTTTTTTGAAGTGTTTCCTTTTTTGTGAGTATAGTGCCAAGGCACAGCCTTGTAAAGATGGATAAAGAGTTTGGATAGTTTGCAAGAGATTTTCAATTCAATTTCTTGTGTGTAGTATGGGAAAAAAATTATCAATGAAATTAGATTTAGTAAAGAGTTTAGTCTCTTAAAATATTGTAAATCAAAATTTAAATTTTGTTAAAAAAATATTTATATTTAGTATCTAATAATATCTAAAAAAATTAACTCAAAAAAAAATATATTTGTGAAAAAACAAAAAAAAAAGATTCACAACTAAAATGTTGTACAGATGTCTCCAAGATTAATATTAAATTGACAACTAATCTGAAATATATCCATTCAATTAATTACTTTTGAGCAAGCATGTTTCATTTTTGTTATTGTTATATTATATTATTAAAATTATAGTCATCAAAATGAGTCTAACTCACCAAGTTGATCTGTTTTCGAGCAAGCATGTTTCACATTTAATTTATTGTTATATTTTATATTTCTCTTTTTTAAAAAAAGAAAAACTAAATAGATTAACTTGTTTAACCTACGTAATGAGTTGAGTTGATATTTTTGACATATTCAAAAATAAGTTATAATAATTAGGCTCACCTAATTTGTAAACCATGAATAGCCAACGTATATGAGTCAAGTTAACCTTTGTAATAACTATACTCAACTTCAACCAAAATTACCTTCAATCTGAAAAGCATGCATTCCAATGGCTAATAGAAACTTATAATGTGTTTATAAATAATTTAAATGCAATTTTGGCTTCTCTAGTATCATAAAAATTTTAATTTACTTTTCTTAATTTAGAAATAGACAATTTAGTCTTTTTTATTTATAAAATAAAATAATTTTATATTTTTATCATATAATTAATCTAAAATTTAGTACTAAATTTGATAATTTATCGTATAAACTATATTATCTATTTTTAAATCTGAGAATACCAAATCAAAACTTTAATAAAACTAGAATGCATTTAAGCCGTTTGTGAAGGGAGGTGTTGGGTTGATTAGGTATGTTACAAAGCCAGAAATGCATGGTTAATAGATGCTTTGATCAAGTAAAATTCTCTGTTTGACCCAGCTTTCTTCTAAGTTCTCGTACTTTCTTCTTTCTCTCTCAACATTGACAATTCAACATAATATTTTAAAATTTAGACTGATTGATGAAGGGACGATTCACAGTTAATTGTTTGAACTAGCTTAAATTATTTATTTAATTTTATTTGTTATATAATATTAATATATATTACAAAATTAATTTTATATTTTAAATATAATTAAAAAATAATTTTAAATAAAAATATTATACATTAAATATATTTTTATATTTTATATATAAAATTAAAACATAAATGTAAAAAAAGTCCCTTTACATCTTGTTTAATTATACGACATTACTTATCTTGTATTAATATATTAATTTTTTAATCACTGTTTTTCTCTCTCTAATCTCTTCTTCTTCTTTTAATCCTGCAAGACTCAGTGCCGCTACTTTCTCCCTCCCTTTACTTCATTTTCAACTTTTCAGCACACCTCTCTCTCTTTCCCTTTCTTTTTTTTAAAGATTAGTTTGAACTGTCGATCGACCGATTTTTACGAATTTTGTTAATTTTTTATCAATTTTTTTAATCTTTGATTGATTTTTTATTCCGATTTTTTAAAAAAATTTCAAACTAGTACAATGGATGATTCACTGATTTTCTAATCCCACCAGTCGGTGTATGTGGATTAGATGTTTTGAATATCGATTCAACATCATTCATTCATTTTCATGGATTAAATTTTAGAATTGATTGCACGTGACTAATTAATGTATACTTTAATGAGCCATAAATATTAGTGGATATTAGATGGGTAGGTAAATCAGGATTTTGATCCTCCAAATTTAAAAAATATATAAATTTTAAAAAAAAATTATACTAATAAAATCTTAATTTTAAGAATCAAATATTTTTTATTTTAAAATAATATATTATTTTTTAAATTTAAAATATCTGATTCATTCTAATAACTTTTATCTATGTATGTCATTTTTATTTTTAATTTTTTTATATATAATAAGAAAAAATGTATTTTGTTTTAAAATAATAAAATTAACTTACAATAATTTATTTAACTTCATTTTTTACATTTCTTTTAATTCCTCATTTTCTTTATTTTCCTCACATGTATAAAAGTTCAATTTTATTTTACATGTATTAATATATTGACCAAATTGTCCCAAAATCATATCTAATAATACAAATATAAAAGAAATTTACATATCTTGATACATCTCTTCATGGCATAGGTGCTCGATCTCTATAGCCATGTTCCATAAAATATAAAAGACGGAATTAAAAGTCAACCTTTTAATTTGAAGTCAAACCTGGTAGAAAATGTCCAATGTGAAATTAATAGAGTTGTTGAAGTGTAATAGCTTCATTTGAAATATACATATTGTCACATAATTTTTATTTTGATAAAAAATTATTATAAATTATAACATAAGAATATATTAAACAAAGTCTTATATTGAAATTAAATAATATATAAGTTAAAATATAAATATAAAATATAAATATAAAAATAAATAAATGAGTAAAACAAAGTGAATATGGTAGACATAATAATAAATTATAAAAAAAAATACAGTTAAAAATTAATAATTTTTTTTATGCATGAAATAAATGCAATGATTAGTGTTTAAAGTTGAAAACGCTCTTCTCTTAATTTTGAGTCATAAAAAATGTGTTTTTATTTATTAATTATTATGTTTGTATAAATTAAATTTTTTTAAAAAAAATTTATAGCAACTAATCGATTTCTTAGACTTTCATTTCTTTTCTATAGTTCTATTCTCTTGTTTGAAACAAGAATAGTTCATTTAATTTTGAGAGTGTGGCTTCCTAATTTCAAAAGAATCATAAAATATTTTATAAAGACAATGTCCTTGTTACGCAACTCAATTCAATAAGTTAATAATTTCTTTTTACAACAATAACATAATCTAATTTTAAAGGAGGTGTATTTAATTATCTATTATATAATAGATTGAATCATATTTAATTTTTCCATTGGTTTATAAACGAATAAAAGAAAAATAAATTATCTGCATTCCAAAATAAATTCCGAGACACTGCCAAGTGTTTTGAACGTTTATTTTCTTGGTCTAAATCTAAGGGTATATGTTGAAATCTCTCAATATTCACTATCTCACTTACCTTAGTCAAGCTCCCGGTATTTTTTTAATCGTGCTCTGTGTACTGATCTTAACAAGCAGTTGCTTGAGATTGTTGTGCGAACTGATGATTAAAAAAGGGATTACTTAGAAGTTCATAGGGAGATTTTTGCATTTGCCAATGTCTTAGGTTTTGGGCATCAACTTCTGATGAATGCACCAAAACAAAAAAAGGCCAAAAAAGGATTGCGATGATCCACCACAAAGTTTGAAAAAAGTAAAGGATAATAAACAGCTTGAACCAATATATAGTTTGACCACAAAAACAAAAACAAAAAACCAACATATATAGAGCATAGAAGACGTAATTAATATGAAGTTACAGCTTTTTTGTATATATTGAGCATGACTAAAATAAAATGTCAAAATGTGCCGGATTTATGTTTTTTTTTTGAGTAATTAAATATTTGTGTCCATACTAGCAATGCATAAAATAGTCTTGGGAATTGAGAGTCATTTGGTAAAAGAAATGTCTCTAAAAATTGGTCCCGCAGTACGCGAGAGATTCGTCACTAGGCCTACAATGGTGAATAACTTGGTCTGAGACAAGAAAAAAAATAGTACCATCGAGCTTCTAAAAACGTTATAGTTATTTTATTTGTTGAAGATAACAACATCTCACTACCATAAGATTATCCTTCTATTGAGGACTTTTCTATAAGAAAATCAGGCTCCTGTGATTGAGGCGAGACATTATCACTGCTTAGCAAAACCAAGAATGTCATGTTAGGCTTATCATCAGGACGTTGTTGCACACACAGTGAACCAATTTGGATGCAGCGTAACACTTCTGACATAATGACGTAATACATGAGTCCTCCAAACAAGCATCAATCAATTCCATTTGGTTGCCTTGTTTCCACAGCTTCCATGCCTACAATTAAAATTTCAAATCTTATGACATGTGATAATCCACTTCAATAAAATTTGTGAAATGTAAAGTTCTTGATTTATCACTCACATATATAATAAGATTTTAGCTCTGGTTTGGACAATGAAATTCTTCTATTTTTTTTATTATTTCTAACAATAATATGTCAAAATTAAATGCAGTCGATTTAATTAAAAATAATTTTCTAATAATATATTCAAGTGTCATGTATTTATTAAAAGAAGTGATAGATGAATAAATGTAATAAGTAACAACATATAGAGTTATAATTTAACATTACTCAAGATACTTACATAATATCAATTATTTTATTTGTATTATCTTTAATTTAATCTCTTTCAAATATTTATAACATTCCAAAATTTAAAATTTTTTATTTAACTTATTATTTAATAAAATATTATTTATTTTAAGATTTCTATAAATGATTCTTAACCTGAAATTTTGATATAGACAAAGAAGTTCTTTATTACTCCACTTTTTCTTCCAAAACATACTTTAAGGAATCAATGAACAAGTTTTAAAGAGGGATAAACCGAAAAGAAAAGAATCTAGGTTTCGTTGGGAATGTATTCGTAAATAAGCATTTTCTCCTCTCCTTGAATACAACAACTAAGAACCTTAACAAGATTACGGTGCTGAAGTTTGGAATACAATATAACTTCATTCTTAAATTCTTTCAATCCTTGGCCAGAACTCTTGGAAAGCCTCTTCACAGCAATCTCTTGTCTATCTTCTAGTTTTCCCAGAAATATTATAGTAGTTCGAAAAATTGTTACATGAATAATGAATCATGCTCCTTCCTTTTGCTCTAATAAGTGAGAATTACGTTTTTACCCTGTATACTGGCCCAAAACCACCTTCCCCAAGCTTTTTGTCAGTTGAGAAGTCATTGGTAGCCTGAAGTATTTTACCAAGATCAAAGAATGGAAGCTCCATATCTTCTTGCTCGCATTCATCTTTCTTTTCTGTTGACATGGTTTCCCCTGTTTTTTTTTTCTTTTCTCAGATAAACTAAATGATCTATATATCATGAATAAGAAGTAAAACTTTCTTTTGAAAGGCAGAATTTATGTGACCCAATTTAAAACTTGTCCTTTGTACTATCCAAAACGTGGGAGGCAATTGCTGTTTTTTATGCTATTCTTAAACAATCAAATGGTATATTGAAGATCTGATAAAAAGGGAAATCATTGAGATTGAGAGGTCTTGAAATACCTATGAAAGAAAATATTTCTAAATGAATATAACATTTCCCTATGATTATATTTAACCCTTGATAATATCAGACGTAATAAAGTATGGCGCACTTGTTTAAAATTTAATTAAAACATGCAGTGATTTCTTCGAATGGTCTTGGACGACGAGCTCGAGTTAGAACCATCTTACAAACCAGTTTATTTCAGTGATGATTTATTACCTTTACCATCTTAAAATTTAATTAATTACTTTACTTATTTGGTTCTCAGGGATAAGAATTTAAACTACTTGTATATAGCCATTAAAATGGCCTGAAAAGAGTGGCGAGGCGTAGCCTAGACTCAGTAGCGTTGAATAGTTTGTAATATATATATATATATATATATACCCGACCTCGATTTTCTCGTGGATAGGAATTGACTGGCATCTATGTTTTGTTCGGTGGGATCAACGTGAACTGTGAAGGCCATAGAGTTGACCAGTTCTTACGCATGTTCTATATATCACTGCACAAGCACATGCAGCATGATAAAAATCCATGATTCCATGATTTAGAACTGAAATATGTTAAAGATCTGTCGAGATTAATATTAAACTCACAACTAATCTAACTTACATTCAACTTTTGACATTGGTTTCTTCTTATGTATATTTAATATATTATTCCCAGAGCATGCATGCTTCACTTTTTATTGTTGTATGTTGTTCCAATCTCAAAACTTATTTATCTTGAAACTGGAATTGTGCATTCCAATGGATAATACAAACTTGAAATGCATTTTGAAGGGAGGTCAGAAATGCATGGTTGATCGAAGATCACTAATGAGGAACCAGCTTTTTTCTAATTTCTCACTGTTTATTCTTTCTCTCTCATGAATATTTACAATTCAACCTGATTCTAGCATAAATTTTAGAATTGATGTGCATGTAGCTAATTAATCTATACTTTTCTTTTGGTGAATAATTAATGAGCCATAAATATGATTGGATAGGTATGTGGATGCTTCTTTTTTTAATTTCGTTTTTTTCTTTTGGTGAATAATTAATGACCCATAAATGTGATTGGATAGGTGGGTGGATGCTTCTATTTTTAATCTCGTTTTTTCTTTTGGTGAATAATTAATGAGCCATAAATATGATTTCCAACATCCACTGATTGAATGCTTCTTTCATGTACTTACAGTGGAGATGTCAAAAGTTTCTCACCCCTGCGTCAACTTGTCATGCCAGTCCACACGCCTAACTGAAAAACCTTAAAGAATATTTTATTACCTTTATACAAATCTCAATTCTAATTGGGTGAGACTACCCAAAAAAAAAAAAAAAGGACTATTTCTCTCAGTCTCTCCGTTTTTTTTTAATTTTTTTAAAATTTTTTATTAAAAAAATGAAAAAAGAGAGATGAGTGAAGAACTCACTCCATAGAAGAACCCTTTCTAATTTAAAAATATTAAAATTTTAATTAATTTTTTTAAATTTTATAATTTTATAAATAATTTATTTCTTGAATTTTAGAAAAAAAATGTTTTTCTTTATAATTGTTGATATATAGAAGTCTTTACAGATTCTTCATTTCCCATGAAAAACAAACACAGATTTTTTTTCGTTGTTAGGATTGGGGACCAACCAGGGGTTAGCATGAAGAGGTACTGCTTCATTATCATTATTCATTCCTAATTTCCCATTCATATTAGGTCTCTAATATATTGAGATAATTATTTATAATAAAATTATATATATAAGCCATCTAAATTATAGCTTAATTTTAATTTTTAATAAACAAGTTTTAAAATTTAACATTGTACTCTCCTAAACAATCACAAAAATTATTGTTATATATTAATTTGAAAAGGCATATACAAATAATATAATTGTCGCATGATAACCTAATTTTTTTAAAATTTTTGTATGTAATAATTGTTAACATCACACAAGTTGATGGTAAAAAAATCCTGAAAGAAATTTTGGTTTCACCCTTATTACAACTTGTATCACCAAAAAAAAAAAGTTTCAAATGATTTGTAATGATTTTAAAATGTTATACTTTAAAATTTGTATATAAAAATTATAATTAAACCATAATTAATTGGAATTGGAGATAATTTCTCCATACTTATAATTAATGTGACTTACATTAAGAATTTTTCATGTTTTGAAACTAACTTTATAAAATAATTTTTTTAAAAAAAAAAAACAATGTCCAAACAGGTCTAAGTCTCTACTTTTTCACTTGCTTGTGTCCACTATATTGTTGGTAAACTTCGTCTGGTTCATGAACGACGAAATAAAAGAAGGACCAACATTTCCATGGCATATGTATGTATTTTTAATGACAAAATCAGGGGCATTAAGTTTTTCATGACCTAGCAAGGGTTTTCTGGGGCTACGGGCCACTTGTACAACCTTAAAAAACTACTGACCAAATATATATAGATATTTCTGAAGGACTATATTCACTGCCAAAAATTCAGGAAGTGAAAGCTAAATGGGCTTACAAATTGAAGAATTAATCCATTAATTTAGTCAAAATAATAAAGGAAATTAGCAAAAAATCAGAAACTCGTACAAAGAAAGTGAAATTGAAACTATATAGATAAAAAAGATTTAGGTCGATTTTTTATTTTTTTATTTTCCTGAGATTTAGGTCCATTTTATTTTATTTTAAAAAAAAAGGCTAAAATAGAAAAAGTCTCCCTTAAATTACAAGGTTGGATCTTCAACTTAAAAAGTTAACAAAGACCTCTTCAAATTTTTAATTTCATGTAACATACCACATTTGTTAAATTTTTACCAAAGTATCTTTATAGTTATACAATTTACCCTTAATTATTTTAAAATTTTGACAAAAGTCCCTTTAAATTTTCAATTTTGTGCAAATACGCCTTAAACTTCATTGTTGTGCAATATATTCCATCCGTTTGGATAAAAATGTTAATGGAAAAAATATGTTACACAAAATTAAAAATTTAATGGACCTTTTGTCAACTTTTAAAATTAAAAAAAAAATTGTATAACCTCTTAAGTCGAGGGGCTTCTTTGTAATTTATCCTATAAAATTTCTTTCTGAAATATAAACATGAAGTCGACGTGACTAAAATAAAGTATTTAAATGTGCTGGATTTAAGTTGTGAAAGTGATTGCATGGGTCCACGCTAGCCGCGTGTAAAATAATGCTATTAACCCTCTAAGAGTGTCGGTTATTTCATCTGTTTGAAGACAAAAACATGTCATTATTAAAATATAAACACGTGGTACCACGAGGCACCTTATCCTTGTCATTTCTTTATCATTCCTTCTTTTTTTTTGTGTGTGTTGTACTAGTTGGATTAGCACAACATGTAGTGTATTTTTTAAATAAAAATTTGCGTATTGCACTAGTTCAAATAGCACGCTAGTATTGTCCTAGTCGAGCCAACGTGATACGTATTACAAATAAATGTGTCATGTTATTTTAGATAACGTGACACATCTATAATTTGTTTTGCTATCTCAAATAACGGTATAGAAATAATCTAAAAATTAAAAAAAAAAAGATTCTCATCACCAAGATAAATATAAATTCATAAATAAGGTTAAAATAAATACAATTTGACATTTATTATTTAAAAAAAGTATATGTTGGTACACAAGCCAAAATTTTTTACATATTTGAATTATTTAAGATGCTTAGATATCTGTTGGTTTATTTAAAGTCAATTGAGTCTACCTTAATTGACAACGCTGAAGATGCAGGAGAGGGTAGATGCAATATTGAAGATGGAGAGGCAAAGGCCAAAGGTAGTAGGATTTAGAAGAAACAGTTAAAATTACAAAATTGCTAGTAATGAAAACAATTTTCGAGCTTGTTCTCCGTATTTTTCTCCCAACCAATTAAAAAAAATTTAATCAAATTTATAATTACCGTGACGAATATTAAGCATCTTTCATGTTTTGAAACATCCAACAAGCATGCAGGCAGGTGCTGGCAAACGAAGTTATGGTTCGCACCCATTGGTACTTTTTAATTAAGATTTTTTAATTAATTAGTGTCCCTAAAATATTAGTTAATGTTTTTTTAATTAATTAAAATAATATTTAATGTCTAAAAATATCTAAAAAAAATTAATAAAATTAATAATTTTTAATATTTAAAAATTACTTCAGTTAATTAAAAAATTTTAATTAATACTTTAAGAACATTAGCTAATACAGTTCTATTAATTATTATGAAGCAGCGATCATTAGTGCTCCTATATGCTTTATCAATTTCAGATTCAGAGTAGCTGCAAGCTTCAGTGTCTTTTTTATTTTTTTGTTGGCCAGAAGAAGCTGGTCAGTGTCTAGTCTCAACCTTTTTGACTTGCTTGTCTGCCCACTAGACCACTATATAATTATATATTGGTAAACTTCATTTCCTTAGCATATAAATGTATTTTTAATGAAAAAATTCAGGGGCATTAAGTTTTTCATGAGCTTAAAGTCCAACAAGCATTCTCTTGCTCAAAATGGACAATATATATATATATATATATCAAACATAGGATCAATTACGGTAGTCTTTTTGTTTTTGGACTAAAACAAAGGAGAAAACAGACCAAATAAGGTTAGACCCAAGAGACAAGGTGGGATAAAGAGAAAACCTAAGGAAAGCACTTGCAGTCACTCAATAATGGCAAAGGGCTTGCCGTCGAGACCTAACAAGGATTGTTTTGGGCTTTGGGCCACTTGTACAACGTTACAAAATTACTGACCAAATTGAAGAATTAATCCTGTAATTTAGTTAAAATAATAAAAAGAAAGAAAAACACATATTTTATTACTTTAAATTTTATATTAATTTTTAATTTTATCTTTAATTTTTTTCTGTTAATTTAATTTTTAACTTTTAAATTCTGTCAATTTTATATCAAACCCCAATACTATTTATTATACTAATGAAATCTAAAAACATTACAATTAATTTAAAACTTTGCTGAGATAACAAATAGATTATATTAAAAATTGAGACGAAATTAATAGTGATTGTAAAGTTTATAAATAAAATTGACAATGATTTTAAATTTTGAAGATCAAAAAAGCACTTTTGTCCATTATTTATTTTGTTTTTCAGCTTAAATTTTCAACTTGGTTATCTTTATTATTTTTAAATCTTCTTTATCCCAAAAGATTTCTCCAAAATCTTCATTAAAATAGCGGGTAGAGAAATTAGCTTTTAGAGAGAAAAATTTTATTAAAATTTTTGTTTAAGATAAAGTTACTAGAGTTTAGACCTCTAAAATATTAAAAAAAGGAAGAGAGAGAGCCTTAAAATATAAATTCAATGAACCTTGTTTTAAGTTTAAGACTTTAGTTTTGGTAATTTTCTTGTATATATTTTGTAGGAGAAGTTTTTTTTTTTTTACATATATTCTAAGTTATTTTTTCCTCTTCTTATTTTTTTATTCTTTTATTTTTTGTAATGAATTTTTTTAATATGAACCGTTAGAAATTAAATTTAAAATAAGAGGTATGCTGCAAATATATTAATTTTAAAGTAAGAATAAGATAATTTGATCATTTAGAGTAGATAAAAAGTGAAGGCAAAATTAGAGATTAGAGTTTAGAATTTAGGAGCTAGAGATTCATACTTGAAAAATGAAATAAATAAAAATTAGTAAGAGCACCTTTTCCCCCCCAAAATTTGGCATCATTATCAATTTTGTTCTTAAAATTTATAATTATTATTAATTTCACACTAATTTCTAATATATTTCATTTTCATATCAGAAAATGTTTCAACTAGATTATTACGTATATAAATTTTATTAATATAATGGATGACGTTAAAACTTGAAATAAAATTGATAGAATTTGAATGTTTGGAGGAAAAATTGATAGCAAAAACTATTTATAGAAAAAATTAAAAATTAGTGCAAAATTTAGAGATAAAAGGTTCTTTTACCTAAAAAAAATTAACACAAAATTAGAAAATCATACAAAAAAATTGAAATTCAAACTATATAAATAAATAAATGGGTCAATTGTATTTTAAAAAAATAGGCTAAAATAGAAAAAAAAAAATCTCCATTAAATTACAAGGTTGGATCTTCAACTTGAAAAGTTAACAAAGAACTCTGAAAATTTTTAATTTCATATAATATATCACATTTGTTAACATTTTTACCAAGAGTATCTTTAGAGTTAAAAAATTTACCTTCAATTTTAAA
Organism: Senna siamea; assembly: GCA_031216115.1. Classification (NCBI taxonomy): domain Eukaryota; kingdom Viridiplantae; phylum Streptophyta; class Magnoliopsida; order Fabales; family Fabaceae; genus Senna; species Senna siamea. The sequence goes on from CM062356.1 coordinate 23,033,216, forward strand.
ACTTTGATAATTGTTTTTAATTTTTTAATTAGACTAGACTTATATGAAGTTTTTTTATATATTTATTATCAATTTCTCTAATTAAAATAAAACATGTAAAAAGTTTTATAAGGAAAAATAAATAATAAAAAAATGAGTAATATAAATCATACATATTAGTTTTAATTAAAGAACCGGATTGTGAAGAAAAAAGATTATACCTAAACTTTTTTCATTTTCAATTTTATGCATATAAACCTTAAACTTCATTGTTGTGCAATATATCCATCCCTTACGTGTTAATTTGGATAAAAATGTTATGTTACACAAAATAATAAAGTTAATGAACCTTTTGTCAATTTTAAAATTGAGAAAAGTAAATTGTATAACTTTAAGGGAGGTTCTTTGTGTTATATTCTATAAATCAAGTAATTATTAATAGAAAATAAAATTGTGGAATATGAGTTCATTAAAAGAATACACACACATATATTAATTTGTTAGTGGCTGGCTTGGCATTCACTAAAAAATTGTTTAACTTTAAACTCTTTTATATTTATTTTAAATTTTTATTGTCTTTATTTTCTTGACATACTCTTCTCAAATCACATTTTTTTTAAATTATTTTTTATTTTATATGAGATAACATAATTTTGGAGACTAATAATAAAAAGGATCCAAAAGCATATGTAATAGTATAGTTATTTAATTTGATTTATACATTTTTTAGATCTAATTTTTAATAGAATTTTTAGTAAAAATTTGAATTTTTCCTCTTTCACCTCATACTTGTCATGACTTGTCCTCCGTCCTCCAACCTTAAGTGGTTAATGAAAATCCTGTAAATGTAAATGAGGAACCATTGATACTAAGAAACAAGTTATGAACATTGTAGAAATATAGTAGTAAAGATCAACACCTTTTTTCCTTTTTAAGTAAAATTAGTCAAACCTTGTAGAAATGTCGTAAGTGAAATTCTTAAAATGGTTCAAATTCCTTTTTGTATAAAACTTGGTTTACTGATAGTCATGCAAATATCTCACTTTTGACATATACATATACTCTTCATTATTCAGTCTGCTAAAAATTCATCGCTACAGATATTGTTACCAATCCATTAATCGGCAAGCCATACTAGATGACTGTAAAAGCCATGCTCTTCAATAAAGGAACAGTGCCAGAAAATTTTAACACTTTCTGGGTCCTGCTGGTATTAGTTAGTTGAAGCTTATATTATAATTATACCCATCATATTGATCCAAACCATCAATTGATCAACCTTGCAGGGTCAATTCTCAGCTTTGAATTTCCCCAACCTTCTGGTCAAATTTATCAAATTCGCCTCTTAAAATGAAGAAATTCTCGGCAAGCCTGAAGTAGACTGATGATGATCGGTTTAGCAACAGAAAGTCCAGAATTTGACATCACTACCCATAAAACACGGCACTTCAGTGATTCCCACCTTAAAATAGCCATTCATTTTCTCCGACAAGATAAGATCATATCTATGAAGTCAACCTTTCCATGCATGAACTTTGACATTTTTGCTCAATTCGTGTCTATTAAAGCTATTTTCATGTGCCTCATTTTGTCCAGGTGTTAATCTCAAACTCGTTAGATACCATGGGGTTATTGTGGTTACTTGCTCTTTCAATAGGGTCTCTTTTTGTTTATTCACAGTTCACAGTTACTGTCTCTTTTCCGACTTTGGATCCTCTGCCTTAAGTTCTCTGGAGTTTCTCTGCCATACTTTTTAGCGGCGATTTTTGTCGTTGCTAAACTGTGTTTGAATATTATTGCAACGGATATTACTGATGCTATAACTTTTGTTTAAATCATTTATTTCAAAAAAGTTATAGCAACAATAATATCCGTTGCAAAAAACTTTAGCAACGAAAAAAACCGCCGCTAAAATGTATGGCAGAGAAACTCCAGAGAACTTAAGGCAGAGGATCCGGATGCCTCTTTTCCTTCTCTTCAGTCTCAACCTCCACGATGTCACGAAGATGAAAGTTTAGCGCTTTTGCAATTTAAGAAAAGCTTTGCCATCAATAACTCTGCTTCTCATAATCCTTTAAGTTATCCAAAGATGGCATCTTGGGTGGTAGACGAAGGTGGCTACTCAGATTGCTGCTCATGGGAAGGTGTGGAGTGTGATGAGCTCACAGGTAACGTGATTGGGCTTGATCTTACTAGTAGCCATGATACGTGTACAGAAGAAGAGACGGGGCCGGTGGATGAGAAGGAAACTGACGAGGTGACACCAGGAAGAGAAAAGAATAGTAGAGCATGTAAACCACCCAACTGGACGTCCGATTATGTGTTGGGATGAGGCACGTGAAGGACGTTAAAAAAGTACGAGAAGTTGTTAGCATGAGAGGTTATAACACGTGGGTTAGTTGTGAATCACGTGGGTTGGTTGTAACAGTGGGCATCGGGTAGTTACGTATGCATGTATAAATAAGCATGAGCGGCCGACGTCGAAGGAGAGTTTTTGCTTGTTTTGACGTAACGTTTGTAGGAGTTTCCCTTCACTCGAAGAAGGAATCATTGCGTATATTTTCCAGCCTTCCGGAATCTGATACGCGTTCTTCCATTCCATCTTTCTGTTCTTTTCATTTTTCTCGTTCATTCGTATCTGCTATCAAGCCAGCTCTACGGTTCCATCAACTCTAACAGCACTCTCTTTCACCTTGTTTGGCTTCAAAGGCTCAGTCTTGCAGATAATGACTTCAACTACTCTCAAATCCCATCCAGGTTAGGTGATCTTTCAAGACTTCAACATCTGAACCTTTCTCAATCCAAATTTTCTGGTGAAATCCCGGCAGAGATATCACAACTCTCCAAGTTGTTGTCTCTTGATCTTTGTTGCAACTATTTTGACTCATCTTCTGATGTTTCGCCTGTAAATTTGTTGCAACTCCAAAAGCCAAACCTGAGAAGCCTGATTCAAAATTTGACCAACCTTGAAATACTTTCTCTAAGTTATGTTAATGTTTCTTATCCAATACCCGAAATACTCAATAATCTGACTTCTTTGGCCGAGCTAAATCTAACCAACTGCCAATTGCAAGGTGAATTACCAATTGGAATATTCTATCTCTCAAACTTGAGGCAACTGGATGTGAGATCGAACCCAGATCTCAATGGTTATTTGCCTGAGTTTCACTCAACCAGTCCCCTTAAATTCTTAGGACTGGATAGCACAAATTTCGGTGGTTCACTGCCTGCTTCAATTGGAAACCTTAGCTCTCTGGAGGTTTTATCAATGAAGCAGTGCAACTTCACGGGGGCTATTCCTAGTTCACTTAGCAACCTCACTCACCTCACATATTTAGACCTTAATTAGCCGTAACACCTTCATTGGCAACCTTGATTCTTCCTTTTCAAACCTTACCAAATTGCGTACTTTTGCTGTTGGCCACAACAAAATCACCAGCAAGACAATAACGTGGGTTGGTGAGCTCACAAGACTGAATCAGTTGGATTTAAGCACAATAAACATAAGCAGTGAGATCCCATATTCTTTTGCAAATCTCACCCAACTCTCCTCTTTAGTATTAGATAGAAGTTCTCTACGTGGTCAAATTCCATCTTGGATAACGAATCTAACTAATTTGGTTGAGTTGAGGCTCATGAGCAATTATCTTCAGGGAGAAATCCCTAGCTCCATCTTTGCACTGCAGAATCTTGAGCAACTTTATTTGTCCAATAATAGCTTGACAGGGCAACTAGAGTTTGCCATGTTTTTGGAGCTCAAAAGGTTAAACACTCTAGCATTATCAAAGAACCAATTGTCATTGCTGACAGAAACTACTCCTTCGAATTTGACTATTCCCAAGTTCAAATTGCTAGAGTTTGCTTTCTGCAACTTGAAGAAGTTTCCAGATTTCCTACGAAACCAAGACCAGCTGGAAGTTCTTGAGATGTCATACAACAGCATACAAGGTTCAATACCCAGTTGGATCTGGAGCAACAAAAATCTTTGGGAGTTATGTGTTTCCAACAACTTGTTGACAGGACAAGTTTCGTCATTGGCCTGCAATCTGAAATCACTTGAGTTCCTTGACTTGTCCTTCAACAGTTTAAGTGGCACATTACCCTCATGTTTGGGAAGTTTTAGCTCTTCTCTGAAGATGCTAAATGTTCGAAGTAACAACTTCTTTGGCCTTATTCCTCAAACATTTATCGAAGGGAGTGCTCTACAAATGATTGATTTGAGCCAAAACAATCTTCAGGGTCAATTGCCCAGAGCATTAGCCAATTGCAAAATGCTAGAGTATCTCGATGTCAGCAATAATCAGATCAATGATTCTTTTCCTTTTTGGCTGGGAACTATTCCTGAATTGAAGGTTCTTGTTCTACGTTCTAATAAGTTTCATGGGGTTTTAAGGAGCACAAGAATATCCACTTTTTTTTCCAAGTTGCACATCATTGACCTTTCCCACAATGAGTTCAAAGGAAACTTGCCACCAGAAGTCATCCAGAATTGGAAATCCATGAAGGCTTCTAATACAGATCAACTACAGTATGAGAAATGGCATCACTACTTCAAGCCCGCAGGAATTTATCAAGATTTAAATTATCTATATTCTTTCACAATAATGAACAAAGGTAAGGTCATGGTTTATGAAAAGCTTCAACAAGTTTACAACCTCATCGCCATTGATCTGTCAAGCAACAAATTCGATGGAGAAATTCCTGGAGTCATTGGAGACTTAAACGGGCTTGTTTTGCTCAACTTGTCCAATAACAAGCTTACTGGTGGGATTCCATCTTCTCTGGGAAAGCTTTGGAATCTTGAAGCACTGGACCTGTCTAGCAATAGCCTGTCTGGGGAAATTCCTCAAACAATGGCAGAGCTCACTTTCCTTGAAATCTTCAATGTGTCCTACAACCGTCTTACAGGCCCAATTCCACAAACGGAACAATTCAGCACATTTCAGAGCAATTCATACAAGGGAAACCAAGGATTGTGTGGAAATCCGTTGGCGAAGATTTGTGGAGATCCTTTACCGACTCCATCTGCAACCTCTGGCAAAGACGAGGACACAGGGTCACTATTTGAATATGCGTGGGAAGTAATTTTGATCGGTTATGGAGGTGGACTTGTTGTGGGAGTGGCTATAGGAAGCACTTTGAATCCAAAGAAATATGAATGGCTTTCTAGAGCCATTAAGAAAATATGGAGGTAATTGGTATGGTAACCAAGAAAATAAACTTTGGTGGCGAACATGGCAAGAAGTCACAAATGAGTCAGTGTCTCATTCAAACTATTCAAGTGGATGCACTCGTCAAATGGTGGGTCTCTACCTATTCTAGCATATATGCATGTAAGCGTAATATCGGGTCGTGCTGCATTGATATTCATACTTTTTATTATTATTTTAAGTTTAATGTAATTTTAAATAATCAAATAATCTTAAAAATATTTAATCATTTAATAAAGTATTAATTTTTTAATAATTAAGTTAAAATATTTAAGGTAAAAAAATCTTTTAATTTTTTAATTTTGACTCAAATTTTAGTTTTACTCTTTAATTTTGATTTCATGTTAATTTTTTAACTTTAAAAAAAATAATTATTTTAAATTTTTAATACATATTAATTTATTTAACAAAAAAATACTGAATTGAAAAAATTTTAAAAATAGTAAAAAAATTTTAACATAGTATTTTATATTAAATAAATCAATGAATATTAAAAATTAAAAAAATTTTGATTAATGTTTTAAAATTAAAGAATTAAAATATAAAATATAAAATCAATCAAAATTAAGAAATTAAATTGAAATTTGAGTTGAAATTAAAAAAATACAAATTTTCTTTTGCATTGAGTATTTTAAGTTAATTATTAAGAGATTAATACTTTATTAAATAATTAAATATTTTAAAATAATATTTTTAATATTATATTATTATTTAAAATTACATTAAACTTAAAGTAATAATAAAAGTTTTAAATAAAGATTGCACATATCTCAATAAAAAAATATGTACAACCCACGCGCTGAAAACTCGACCGCTTGGCACACGGCTCTAATATATTATGATATCGTATTTTGGATTCTCGAGCCTTTCGCTTACTGTAATTTTCCTTTTTTTTATCTATGAAAGTTATAAATTATATTTTGTTATTTTTTGTGCATATTAAAAAGGATAATAAATTTTAAAAAGTATTACTATTTTTAAAACTTTTAGAGCTCCTGAACACTAAATTTAAACTTGACCACCCCGTTAACAATGTATAAAACACTGACACCAGCACAATGTAGATACTAATTAAGAATAGATAATATAGTATTTTAAATAATATAATTAAATGATACTATCTATTATAGTGTGATATAATAATATAGAGATATATGAGAAAATATTATGTTATCATATCACATCAAAAAATATATTATTTTATAACATTAAAAATATTTTATCATTTTACATAATATTGTTGGGTTAAATTTGTTTAATTATGTATAAACATAATAGATAAATTATTTAAATTTATATATAAGGATAGATTTAAAAAATACAAAAATAAATGATATTGATTAGTGTAATTATCCAAATATTTATATTTTTCCAATTACTTTCATTTAAAAAGTCACCAATTGACATATTAAATTAATATAAATATCTTAATATTATAGTATATAAGATGATATTATAAAATATCATGTCTAAAATAATATGATATTTGATATGATATTGTATCAAATGTTTTCTTAAATTTTATTTTAACGATGTGTAAAACATATACCCCATTAACAATGTATAAAAGATAAGACGACATGATATATATATATATATTAAATAATTTATGTTATTATTTTTAAATCAAATTTATTAAATATCATATAAAAAAAGTAATTATAAGAAAACTTTACTAATTTCATTAAAATAAGTTACTTTCTTTCACTTATTTTAAAATTTATCTATACTTAGTTCAAGTATAAATTATGTTTGATTTGTGTCTAAACTATATCTAGTGTGTATTTGAGTTAAAAAAAGTTCTTTTGATATGTTATTTATGCATATGTAATATGATGTGTTAAATACATGATAAGTTGTCCATGCTTTGTAGCTAAGAACAAATTGCCATAAACCCATGGAACACCTTCTCCAATGCCAAATGACTCCGATCGAGGATTCTCTGACCTCTCTGTCCAAAGCGACATGAAGCTCTTGCCCAATCAAGGCTATTCCTAATCTAGGTGACAAACCCATTATAATCATTCACTACAAATACGAAGAGAAGCAATTTCCCCGCATGAGATTTTTTGAATGGTTCTCACAACGACCACCACTAACAGACAAAGCTCTCCCACTTAGTGAGGTATATGTTAAGTTCAATTATTTCATAATTTTTATGCTTTCTTTTCTTATTTATTTTGATGCTTTTAATTAAATATTAGTAGTTTTTAAATTAATTTTGTAATTAGAAGTAATTTTAGTGGTTTAACATATTTCTACCATTATTTTTGTAATTTTTACTAATTAAATAATAATAATAATAATAATAATTAAATAAAGAGTGAGTATACATAAAATAAATAAATAAAAATTAAAAAATAAAATAATAAAAATAAAAATAAAATAATAAAATAATAAAATAGTAAAATAACAATAAAATAATAAATAATATAAAATAATAATAAAAATATTTGAAAAATTTGCGTAAAAGCGGAGTGAGGCTTATTCAATTTAATTTAAATTCCATTCTTTTCGGGCATGCGTTTTGGAATTCAATTTTAATTTGAATTCCTTTCACTGTGAACATTCTTTATGAGGTGGCGCACGTTTCGAATTGGCAATTTCGTTCATTCTTCCTGGGAGAGACTTCCTCTGAGATTGGAGGACCCATGACTACGGAGGGAGAGAGGCTAAATTATTTGCATTGAGCTATTGATGAATTGTTTTGGTTTAATTTATTTTGTTTATGTTTTAATAATTATGAGTAGCAAAATATTTCGTCTGAGTGAGGATGATTTTAATTTCATATTGTTTAAACTGTGAGATTAAGAATTGTGCTTGAAATTTATATTTTGTTTTCATTTTAGTTTCTAATTTCTGATTGAATATGTTAATGATACATTAATATATGAATTGTTTGGCCATCAATTTATACATGGTGTTTACATTAGTTATTTAAATTTCTTAAATCAGTAATTGTTTAGGAAATTTGATATGAGTAACAAATTACGTAGAATAGTCATACGCTATGCTTATTTTAGGTAATGAAACTAGAAACCGGTATATGTTAAAATTGGACGTTCGTTTTTAATATATTACGTATTTGGTATATCTCTTTTGGGTCTTAACTTGTGATTAATTAGGTGAGTTCAGCACGTTATTTGGATCATCGACTAATTAGTACAAGCAATGGGCGTTCCTTAATTTGTTATATTAGAAAGAGATTTAACTTGATTAGCAAGATTTAGTTGTTAAGCCAAATTTATTATGAAACACAAAATGATATCAAATCAATGACGATCAGTGATAATATGAAATTGAATATCCCTTAGCTAGAGTTTACTTAATTGATTTTAAATTTTCCCTACAATTATTTACATTCTGCGGTCATATTTAGTCTTGCAATTTTATTTTCATTAGTTTATTTTAGTTTTATTTTTGTATTTTAATTTGAATTAAATTTCTTTACAATCCCCATTTACTTTTATTATTACTTTCCACTAAATTTTGGTTAACTAAAGAATATTAAAATCTCTCAGTCTCTGTGGATGGAGCCACGCTCACACTACACACAAATCACGTAGTAGCAAGAGGGAAACTTTACTTTTGTCGGTTTCGATTTCGACAGAGCCAAGAAATTTTACTAGTTCGGATGATTTTTTCTTTTATGCCCAGGTGAGCGTGGAAAGGATAAAATTTTTGATCCCGAGAAATAGAAAAGGCAAATAGAAGATTGAGGAAAGCAAGAAAGTTAGAAAAACAATCTTCAAGGGCCTCTTCTTCTCTTGAGCAGCACAGAAGGATATATCTGCCAATATCTGAGCTATTCTTTGAGAACGAAACAATAATTCCAAATATGGCAAGAGAAAGGACATTGAGAGAACTTGCCGCTCCTCGTGGAATCGATCACCTTTGTGCATTGCCACTCCAACCTTAGAAACACCATTGGAGCTTAAATCTGGACTAATTCATCACATTTGCCCAAGTTTAGAGGACTTGTAAATGAAGATCCTTATAAACACTTGAAAGAGTTTCATGTGGTTTGCTCAAGTATGAAACCTCAAGGTGTGAAAGTGGAATTAAATCAAATTGAGAGCATTCCCATTTTCTCTGGATAGCCTTTGACTAAGGGAATGGCTCTATTATTTACCGCCAGCACTATCACCACGGGAAAATATGATGAAATTATTTGGAGAGGTACTTCCTGCTTCTCGGGTTATAAATGTTAGAAGGAGATATGTGGGATCAAGCGGAAAAGACTTTGAGACTTCTATGACTTTGGGAGAGATTCGAGACTATGTGCGGTGTCCTGACATGACATTTGAGCGTGCACGATTCATTATTTTTATGAAGGCTTGCTACCTAATGAAAGGAGCACGATTGACGCTGCTAGTGGAGGGTCAATAGTGAATAAGACTCCAAATGAAGCTAAGGAGTTGATTTCTATCATGGCAGCAACCTCTCAACAATTTGGCGGCAAAAAGAAATATCCAAGGAGGGTGAATGAGGTAAATGCATCATCTCTTGAATGAAACTTAATCAACTCACTGGACTTGGTTCAGCGTCTCAGGCCCGTGAATCGGTGTCACGGCACTCGGGTTTGTGGAGTTTGTGCGCAATGGGACACCCCTACCGATATGTGTCCCACACTCAGGAAAGACACACTGGGGCCTAGTGAATGCCATTGATGAATTGCAACCACAGAGGAGGTATGATCCATTCTCAAATACTTATAATCCGGGATGGAGGGATCACCCCAATTTCAACTATGGAACGAGGCCACAGAACTTCCAAAACTATCGCCTAGACCTTCGACTATAGCACCATCCTATCGGCGGCCTTCTTCCTCAAACCTAATTCATCTCTCGGGAAGACATTGTGAAATCCTAGCCTTGAGCACACAACAATTTCGAGAATGAGACTCGCTCGAAGCATTGAACTTGGAGAACCAAATGAGCCAATTAGCCACATCAAGAAGTAGGGGAATCTCAAGGTAAGCTTCCTCTCAACCCGAGGTGAATCAGAGGCAAAATGTTAGTGCCATTACTTTGAGGAGTGGAAAGGAATTAGAAGACTAACTAGGAAAGTGAGTGGTGAGCATGATTTGAATAATGAGATTAAACCAGAGGTTTGAGGTTACTTATGCAAAATTCAGCGAGAACATTTATAAAGATGAGAAGACAATCTTGCACAATGGCATGGTGATTAGACCTCCATTTCCACAAAGATTTGCCAAATCAAAGAAGGAAAGTGAAGAAAAAGAGATACTAGAGATTTTCAGAAAAGTAGAGATTAATATTCCTCTTAGATGCGATTAAGCAAGTACCAAGGTATGCCAGGCTTTTAAAAGAACTTTGCACTAATAAAAGAAATTAGTGGAAATGAAAGAATTAATATGGGAGAAAATATCTCGAATTTGTAATCCAAAAAGAAGCTGCCTCCCAAATGTAAAGATCAAGGCATGTTAAGCCATTCTTTGCCAAATTGGGAAATGACAATATGCAAAAGGCTATGTGTGACCTAGGGGCATCCATCAATGTCATGCCATTCTCTATTTATTCCACTCTTGTCTTTGGGAAGCTCAAAGAGGCAGTGTGGTGATTCAATTAGGTGATGGAGTGTGATTTATCCTAAAGAGTGTTGGAAGATGTTTTGGTGCAAGTTGATAACTTAATCTTTCTTTGACTTTTATGTGATAGACATGGAGGATGAAAAATCCATAAAACAACCAGATATCTTGTTAGGAAGACCATTTTTAGATCTTGCTAGGACAAAAATAGATGTTTATGAAGGTACTTTCGGCATGGAGTTTGATGGGAAAATTGTGAAATTCAATGCTAAGAGGTATCAGTGAAGTTTCCCAATATATAGAGTTGATATTTTTGATCCTATAGTGCAAGAGACACCTAAATTACACCAGAAGCCAAGTCGATCTTGTGTTGGTAAAAACATAAGCCAATCTTTGTTTAAAGAAGCCTAAGGAAAACTGTACAATGCCATAGAGCTAGAAGAAGTGTTTCATGGGCGAGGCTTTGAAACCCCAAACTCGATAGCCAATGGACAAGTAAGTACAAGTGGCACCCAAAAAAATTGGTGCAAGGATGTTGAAGAAGTCGAATTGAGCGAATAAGATGGTCCTAAAGCCACCCGGATTAAGGATGCACTATATTTGTTACTTAAGGCGTCATGCCTTAAGCAATATCCTTTAGTAGCACTTAGTTCTTTTTTTATTATTATTATTATTTATCATTTTTATTATTTTTACTATTTTCTCAGGTTTTATTTCATTCAAAATTTACTTGTTTTTGTGTTTTCATTTTGAGAAAAATAAAGCGTGCCCACACCTTAATAGGGTACCCACATCTCCTTCCTTGTGTTTGCTTTTTTAGCTTTATGAATTCATTGGGCAAGATTCCACTTCACATCATAGCCTCGCTAGTGCATCTAGTTCAGGGAAGTTTTCTCTTTCCATTGCTCTTATCTATTTATTCTTATTGCTTATATTAACTGCTTGCATTGAGGACAATGCTGTGTTTAGGTGTGGGGGAGGAATATCCTGAATCTTGAAAAATTGAGAAAATTTTTAAATTTTTTTTCTCTTTTTGATTGCTAATAATATCTTTAATTTAGTATAATTTTGATTTTTTTCTACTTCAATTATGGAATAAATTTTGGGAAATAAAAATCTTTGAATCTTTTTATTTTTGGTATAATATAGTTTTAGTTTAGTTTAGTTTCTGATTTTAGGTTCAATTTTCTTCACTTACTCATGTTTGGACTCTTTGAAAGCATAACTCTTTAATTTTTACTCATTTAAGAAAATTCATGCTTTCAAGTCATAAGATTGAACTTGAACATTTTGAATTATGTCTTCTCCTTCCCAGCATGACCATGTTTTACGCCAGAAGTATACTTGTTTGAGTTGAGAATTAAGAAGAAGAAAAATTTTGCATGCTAAACTTAATTGAACTGCTTGCTTGGCATTTTAGGATTTTGTTTAAGTTTATTAAAATGTCAAAGACAGAGAATTACATCGCTTTTATAGGTCAAGATCTTGTAATTAATTAAGAAAAGCTTGTTATTTCACCTTCCTTTCCCTTTTTACAAAAATAAATTAAAAATAAAAAGAATAATAATAATCTTCCTGTCCTCTAATTCAAAAAAGGATTATGAGTCTTTAATAGCCAGCTAGAGTTGTGAATTATTGAGTAACTTAGGGTGTAGGTATCACCAATATTTACATTCGCGTCAAAAGATTTTGACACTCTAAGTAAGAGTTAAAAGTGCTCTAAAAAAGGAAATCTTTGTAACAAAGTTGAGTACTTAGGGATTGTGTACCAAAAAGTATACTCTTTCGCGTCAAAAAGCTTTGCTACCAATTTTCTTTGATAAAGAAAAGAAAGAAAAAGTTAAAAGGAGTTGGAAATGTGGAATAATAAGTTTTCTTTGAAATTGCTAGATTCTTTTAAACCTTATGATTATCTGAAATTTACTTTGTGTTGATATCTTGGTAAACTTTGCAAACATCCTTAGTGCTAAGCTTAACTATTTGACATGCCAATATGCTTGTAAGACACTTTCTCTTCTCTCTCAAGTATTACTTGTTTGATTTCAAGGCTTGCTGTACTGTGAACAGTAAAATTAGATGTTCCTTGTTCTATTTCCTGATTTGGAAATATGCTTTGTAAAAAAAAATTAGCTGCTCGAATTTTTCTTGAAAAGTATATTATATATATCAATAATGGTTCTCACAACTACCACCACTAACAGACAAAGCTCTCCCACTTAGTGAGGTATATTATATATATCAATCAATCAAATGACGTTAACATATTTTGTCTTTTTAAAATGATTCTCACTAAGGAATGATAAAATAATAATTTAAAAAATCCTCTAGTAAAAACTGGATCTTTATATAACTTTCAACAAAATAATACAGGCACACATACTAGTCAGCAGTAACATTTTAACTAACTCGTTATGAGTTAACCAAAATTTTCTATAAGAAAAAAAGCTTTAGGGAACGCAATAAAAATGAGGAATTAATTTACTACATCAAACGTTAGAACTAATTTAGAACATTAAATACATCTAATAGATTAAAATACAAATTCTATTTTTATTTATCAGTACTTTTTTTTTCTTTGCATGAAAAGGAATGTTAATTTCTAGGCGCAGATTAATTAGCATATAGTACAGACGCATGGAGATAATAGGCAATACCAATTTCATAGGCAATAATAATAGGCTTGCCTCCTTCAAGACTTAACTGGGTATATACCAGAGAAGATCATCAAAGGAAAGGAAATGGCAAACAGGGACAGTTCCTGGCTTAACTTTGAGCACCTGAAAAGCCACGTTTTTGGGGTTCCATTTTGAAGTATCAGTGTGGCAAACAACTAGCCCCTTCGTTTTGGTCCCATTTGAGGTCACTAATGGAATTGTATAGGCCCTCGTAGCACGAACTTGATGGCAATGATACAAAGCATAGGGGTAACTGAGTTTATGACACACCACTGCTCTGTCTCCAACTTTCTTCACTCCTTGTCCAATCGTGTACCACTGATGCTTCTGGAATTCCTTTTCCAGCACTTCTGGAAGCACCCGAATGTTCTTTCCAAGCACTGAAATGGGGAAGTTGATTAAGGATTCAAAGGATGTAGCGCAGAATGTGTCTTCAACCTTGGAGCCAGAAGAATTCTGACACCATTGGAGTACATTTGTTGAGGTGTCCACTTCTGACAAGGATGTGTAAAAAAGCTTTTTAGCAACAACTGGGGTATAGGCAAGGAGTAAGTTCATTCTAGTGCCTTTTTGAAGGTCTTGTTCGAAGAAAAATGGAACTTGGAGTTCTCTGGGATCACTGCTTTCACTAACTGTACCATTTTTTACTAGAAATTCATGCTGCTCTCTCTTATTCTCACTGCTATTCCCTTCCATCCATGAACCTATTTACGATCATTTCAAATTAGACGCCGCTCTAGATCAAAGAAATAATCAAGTACATATATATAAATGATTGGGCTAATTATATTAACCAGGTTGTGCGAGATCTCGCAGAGTTTTGGGCATGGGAGTGTTTGGCCAAAGGGATCGCCAGTAGTCCTGTGCTGTTAGCAATGCATGGGCATGGCTTCCTATGAGAGCAAGCTATTACAATGATTCCAAAAGGCATTTTAGGACTTCGTAAGATCTGCAATGAAAACCCCAACGTCTAATAATAAAACAGTGAAATATAAAAGCTTACACAGAGCAGAGATAAAACTGCAAGGCTTGAAAACTCCATTGTGGGGAGGAGTATAAGAGCAAAGCGTGAGAGTTGAGACTAGGACTATACCGAGAGTGAACGAGGGTGACTTATTTATTTGGTGATTTTTAAGTTCCATTACTATTCTTGATAATTAAGTGTCAGCTCATTTTCTCTCCCACGGAAAACCACATGCAAGAATTGAAGGCCCATCAAATAAATATGCAGAAGATATGTACTCACTCCGATCATTCTTGTATAATTAATTGTTCAACTAATAATAACAAACGGTATCTAATTTTTGAGTAAATTAATATTCTAGTCTCTAATATTTAATTTATTTTAATTTAGTCATTGAATCATAAAAATATTTAATTTTATCTTTAAAAAATAAATTATATCTTAGTTTTGTTACTATATTAATTTTTGTCAAATACTCAACTTATCCCATAAAATTAATGTACTAAAATTTTGACACAATCTATCTTTTAAGAATTAAATTATGTATTATTTTAAAAAATAATTTTTTTAAATTTTTTTACATTTATTCTCTTATTAAAATAATTAATTTTATTTGAGATATTATCAATCATTAAAAATAAATCTCTTTCTTAAAACAAAATTTTAATTTTAATTTATTACCTTATATATAAAATTAATCTCTTTTACGTTGGTCAGTTATAAAATAATTATACTCATACAAACTACAATAATTGTGCGTGATGAATCATGGTCCATCATGATCAGTCATAGACAATCAGCTCCTTAATTTCAAAGTTCTAATTTCAATTAATATCTATCTCATCCATCGCACAATTTTGTTTCGCTCCAAAGAACTGATAAGCCACTAAATTCAACCCTGCATGGCAAATTGGCAATAGAGGACCCACTCACTTTTCCTATGTCTTTTTCCATTTATACGTCACCACTAATGTCACAAGACTTTCTTTTCCCTCAAAGTCAATAATTGAGAAAATTCCATTGAAAATGGATCCTAATTAAAATAAAAAATTTAGGGCCTGTTTAAGGTTTTTAAAAATTGAAAAATAAAATTTTTTGCTTAAATAAATATTTTTGACAAAAAAATAAAATATATATTTTAAAATAAAAAATAAAAAATAATTAAAATATATTCTGAACTATAATTTTTTAAATAAAAAAAAATATATTTTTATTTATAACATGTATATAAATATATAAAAATAATATTTATATAAATATTTATAATTAATTTTATAAAATAATTTTAAAAAATAAAATACGAATATATATCTCATTTGATAGCATAAAATAATTTTTTAAGATTTGTGAAGCTTAGCTTGTGAGTGACACATGTTGTATGAAAATTTGTGTGGCGCTCACTAGCTAAAGACCACACCTTTTTCTTTTTTGAAATTTTGTTGAATAAATTATATTTATTTCTCTTAAAGTTTAATTAAATTATATTTATTACTCTTTTAATTTTAAAAAATATACTTAATTTATTTTAATTTATTTTTTATCTATAAAGATAACTTTTTGTACCAAATAAAATTATAATATTATTTTTTAATATAAAAATAGATATAATTAAATTTATATTTATATTTAATATAACATTTTTAATATAATAATAAAAACAATTAAGTAACTTATTATTTTAAAATAAATATATATTATATAAAATATTAATTTCACAAAAATTTATCATTAAAATTAGGCAAATTTTTTCAACTTCAAAATATCAGCTACCAACCGATTATGAAATTATTTATGATATATAATTAGGTAAACATAATTTCACCATGAAATTAATTGTTAATTATTTTGAAGATTATTTTATTTAAAATGAAGAATAAAAACACAACAGTTGTAAAGTGTTCAACAAATAAATTACAAAGAAATTGAATGGGACACTTAAAACTACACAAACATATATATATATATATATAGTCACAATATCATAACATAATATACCATGATATTTATGATATTTATGTTTAATATGTTAATTAATAATATTTTATATTACAGTAATATAAGATATAAATATTTATTTATTTATACTAATCAATATTATTTGTTTTATAATTTTTAAATTATTTTTATAAATTTAAATAAATTATCTATTATTTTTATATTATGATTATTTTAAAAAATTTATAATTAAATTTAAATTACAAAAAAAATTAATCCCTATAATTGTATGATTCTTATAAGTTGGTCGTTTAATTTTTTGTAATTTGGTTTTTGGAAAGAAGATTCAAGCACTGGCTAGAGTGAAAAATCATGAGTATTCAATTATAACATATAGTATCTCTTGTCAATCTACCATTTCAGAACTGATTAGTTATGAAATTTTTAGTAATATAAATAGTATTTTTTGCGTTTTAACCCCAATTCATTGTTTTAATATATTTTGAAAGTGTGCACTATTGACCAAATTATTAGCTTAGGAAGAACCACCGATACCACATGGTATTGATGGTCTAATTTTTTTTTTTAAAATTTTAATAAGCTTGTTTGTTGATCGCAAAAATAATTTTTTAAAAAAATTTATCACTCTACAATAATGTCACTTTTCAGAATGGCTGATCATGCCTCGTAAATCAAAATTTTCAGGTTTGAACTTCAAATTTATAACTAATGCTATTATAATTTATAATAACAAAATTAAATTATTCAAATTTATATATATTATAATTCATAAATTTATAACTGTAATAAACAATTATAATTTTTTATGATCAATTAATTTATAAATACTATAAATGTACTTTAATATTTTTATTTATTTATTTTGTTTTTAAATTTATTAATAATGAAAATTTTATAATTGTTTTTAATAATTAACCTTTACTTTTTTTATTTATTATATTTATAAATTTTTAATTATAATAAATATTACATAATTGTTGTTATTAATGATTTTTTATATTTTATATATCTATTTAATTATTATATTTCTAAATTTCGTAATTATAATTTATATTTAGTAATTCTTATTAGTAATTAAATTTGTATTTATTTATTATATTTATAAATTTATTAATCATAATATATATTTAATAATTGTTATAAATAATTAAATTTTGATATTTTTATTTATGTATAAGTTTATTAATCGTAATATATTTAATAATTATTATTAATAATTAACTATTTATGTTTATCGTTTTTTATTTAATATATTTGTAAATTTATTAATTATAATATATGTTTAATAATTGTTTTACTCTCTCTCTCTTTTTCTTCTAATGATCACAATGAACGAAATGTACAAAATTTTCAGTATTGTGAAATTATGATAATTGCTCGCTGATTGTCGGGGACTTTGCCCCAAAGTTCTAGTTTCTGGGCATCCATTTATGATGAATGCATCATAAACAAAACAAGCCAAACATCATTTTTTTTTGAATTAAGGAAAAGATTGTGATGAATGATATTGATCCACCACCACAAGGTTTTAAAGAAGTAAGGATAGAGAAGAACCTGATCAACCAACAAATGGATAGGAGTAACTAAATTGATGTTTGAATTTCTTTGGGCATATTGAGCATGACTAAAACGAAGTGTCGAAATGTGCAGGATTTGAGTTCATGAGAGTGATTAAATGTTTACATTATGAATGCATAAAATAACTCTATCGAACCTCTAAAAGCGTCACAGTTATTTCATTGGTTGAAGACGACGAGATTTCATTGCCATAAGATTATCCTTCAATTGAAGATTTTTCTACGAGTAAACCAAGCTCTTTCGGTTGAGACAAAAGATTCTCAAAGCTAACACAACAACCACTTAGGGCATGTTGGGTGTATCATTAGGATGTTGTTGCACACACAAAAGACTAATTTGGATGCAGCGTATCACTTTTGATGTAATACAAGAGTCACCCAAACAAGCATCAATCAATTTCATTGGGTTGCCATGTAGAAACAGCTTCCATGCCTACAATTAAAATATCAAATCTTATGACATGTGATAATCCACTTCAATAAATTTAAATGTGATAAATGTAAAGTTCTTAATTTGTCACTTACATATCCAATAAGATTTTGGCTCTGGTTTGGATAATAAACCCCTCAAATTTTCTTTTTGCTAATTATCTCCAACTGTAATATGCCAAAATTAAATACATCCATTTTGATTGAGAGTCACCCATCAATGACATATTCAAAGTACTTACAAAGTACTATTTACTTTATTTGTATTTCCTTCAATGGAATATCTTTCAAATATTCATGTCATTCCAAAATTTAAAATTTAAAGTTTAACTCAATGTCTCATAAAACATTACTTACTTTTGCTTTAACATCTTTGTAAACAATTCTCAATCTAAAATTTTAATATAGATAAAAAAAATCCTCAAGGAATTCTACAAATGATATGGAACCGTGTAAACCAATCTAAAAATTTGCTTCAATCACAATATGTGAAGTTTCTCAATTACGTTAGTCACCTTTTTTTTTTTTCCTAAACATACTTTAAGAATCAATAACAACATTTTAAAGGGGACATACCAAAAAGAAAACAGTCTAGGCTTTTGTTAGGCATGTACTCGTAGATAAGCATTTTTTCCTCTTCTTGAATACAACCAAGAACCTTTGAAGTTTAGAACACAATATAACTTCATTTTTAAATTCTTTCGATCTTTGGCCAGAATTCTTAGAAAGCCTCTTCACAGCAATCACTTCTCCTTCTTCTAGTTTTCCATGAAATATAATAATGGCAAAAAATTTATTATATAATCATTATTGTGTAATGAATCATGCTTCTTCCATTTGTTCTAATAAGTAAGCATTACGTTTTTACCCAGTATACTGGTCCAAAACCTCCTTCCCCAAGCTTGTTGTCAGTTGAGAAGGCATTGGTGGCATGAACTATTTTACCATGATCAAAGAAAGGAAGTGCCATATCTTCCTGCTATCATTCTTCTTTCATTTCGGTTGACATGGTTTTCTGTTTTTTTTTTCGCTCAGATAAACTAAATGAGGTATATATGATTAATTAAGAAGTAAAACTTTCTTTTGAAGGCAGAATTTTATGTCACCCAATTCAGAACTTGTCCTTTTTACTATCCAAAACGTGGCAGCAGCTTTTTACGCTTGTCTTAAACAATCAAATGATGTATTGAAGGTCTGATTAAAAGGGAAATCATTGAGATTGAGAGGCCTTGAGATACCTATCAAAGAAAATATATCTAAATGCATATAATGATTCCTACAGTAATCCCGCACATTATATTTAACAAACACAATAAAGTATCGCACACAAGTTTAAGATTAAATAAAACTTGCAGTGATGGGTTTGAAAGGTCTTGGACGAGCTACAAACAATTTTTGACTTGTAGTGAAGAATGATGATTACCTTTGCCAAAGTGAGAGTTGTGTTTAAGTTTTAAAAAACTTGTCGATGCTTAGTTTGTAGTTTGTCCGACCGGTTGAAAAATTGAGCTGCTTAATTAATGAAACAAGTTTTGGAAAAGTGTAACTAAATGGGCAGTTTTGGTGTAAGGTTTACCTCTTGACTTTCTTTTTCTCCAGTGGAAGTAAGAGAAAGTGAAAAGCATCACAAGAAACAATAGGACGATAAACGAGATTAGCAGGACCATCTTTTTCTTTTTCCCTACTACATCTGCATCTCCTTGGACTAGTTGACACAGAAATAGAGATAAACCAGTAGTAAATGCATAGATGAAATCATAAAGCATCAGTATGAATATAAAAGGTACAAGAAGGAGGCCAGACCTGTGTCTGGAACAGCCATTCTTATATACAGATCTTGCCTGCAGTGGGACCACTCTGATGTCAATTAGATCACCAAACCAGATTGCACACCCATTACCCTTTCCCCAGAAATCTAAATTTGCGTAAGCCATGCAGGAACAATTATTCAAGCATTTTGCCTTACAATCCTCCAGTGTCATACTTCGATTAGCCCATGAGTTGTTGCATCTGGCAATTTCAACCCACTAAAACTATCTCTGCCTTTGACTCTGCAGCTCTAGGGTTCACTGTGCTCACATCCTTGGGTCCAGTCCGTTGCGTCCCAGTTCTGGGGTGATTTGGGCTTGAACCCATTCAAATAATGGCAGATTGGAGACTCACACCATACAGTTTCCATAAGGACGACATCGGTTATAAACATCACAGTCATCTCTCGGTATAGATTGGTAAAGACTCCAGGATTGAGTTTGTGGAAGCCAGGTGTAGCGTGGACGTAAAAGAGTGGCTTGGTTCATGACGACTCTTGAAATCACTGACTTATTTTTGAGGCTGAATGTGTAGTACGCCTCATTTTGATTGTTGACAAAGTTGTAATCGAAAATTTGGTTCGGCTTCAATGCGAATGAACCTCTAAATCGAACACCATTCCAAGGTCCACTCCGGTAGTACACTGAGGAGCCCGTCCACATGACCGATTCAGAATTACCCCCAAATGAAATGCCCCAAGTAAAGCCTCATGTAGATGGGTGGTCCCAATTCTTCCAAGCAGTTAAGCGTCAGTTGATACCTTTCTTTACGTCCCATCCCACCTTCATTCCTGCGCTAAGTTCACTTAGCGCTAAGTTCCCAGAATCTAGTAGCTGCGCAATGGGATTGGGACTAGAGGTCTTGGTTATTGTTGTTGAGTTTTCGGACCAAAGAACAGAGTAGTTGTGACTGACAAGTACGAGGTTTCCCTGTGTGCTTATGGTCAGCATACTTGAGTTGTCTATGATGGGGTTGTCACGGTTTGCAACCCAAACAACAGTTCTATCTGGGATGCTCTTGTACTAGATTCCGACGTAGCGCTTTGTGGAACTCCCTGGATTGAAGAAACCGAGTTCAAAGCTTCCATCTTTGGAAACCAAGGTGCTGCCATCAGCAAGAGGCTGAAACCGAGTAATTGTAACAGTAACATAAGAAAATTGTTAGGAGGAAATTGTAAGCTGTTTGATGATAGTTATGAGCAGAAAAGGAAGTATGGCCATCACTTAGCCATTAATTACTTCATGTATTTGGTGCTGAGGGATAAGAATTTAAACTAACGTATATAAAGCCATTAATTTTGGTCTGACGCGTGTTCTATCACTGCAACACATATAAGAATTATCATTTATGTATATATCAAAATAGCTGAACCTTGCCCTCTAGACTTTAAGGCACGACCCCTGTTTTATTGGTTAGAGAACTGATAAGCCACTGAGGGTCTAAGACCTACTCACTGTTCTTATGTCTTTGTCCGTTTATACATCACCACTAATGTCACAAAGAAAAAATGCGTCTAGATTCACAGCCATAATCCTCTTTGTCGTGCACCTGCATTTAAACAAAATGATGCCGTTTCATTTTGTGCATCTTTTTTTTTTTTCAATGACTCAAAATGACGCCCTTTCGTTTAGTGAAATGGCACTTTCTGGGTTGATAAAACACACCATTTTGGTACTAAACCAAAACGGTGCATTTTGCCTAGCAGAGGTGGACAAAGAAGGATAAAACAGTGCATTTTGGTTAAGGGACGAAACGGTGCATTTGGAAATGAAATTCCCGCACTAGTTGCTTCATCTTCATTAGCGTTTGGAATTGAGAATTCGCATTTAGTTCACTTGCTGACGTTGCGTTCTAAAGCTATGATTTGTGGCTTCTACACCGATTATCTGTGTTGTCGGTGTTGGTTCTTTGCATGGTCATTGTCTGTGCCACTATCGTCCATGCGAGTTGTTTCATCTTCATCAGCATCGATATTCGGTTCCCGTACTTGATGTTACGTTCTGAAGCTCCGGTTTGTGGCTCTTGCACTAGTTCTCTACGTCATCAGCATTGGTTCTCTGTGTCATTGTTGTTTGTGCCACTGTCATCCATGTGAGTTGCTTCATCTTCATCAGCATCCGCATTTGGTTCCTGTCGTTAACGTTGCATTTTGAAGCTCCGATTTGTGGCTCCTTCACTAGTTCTTTGTGTTGTCGGCATTGGTTCTCTGTGTTGTCATCGTCTGTGCTGTTGTCATAGTCTCTCGAAAGAAGCTCGAACATGTATGGGGACGTTTGTCACAAATTTTATTTATTTATTCTTTCCTTCCAAAATTAATTTTGAAAACATTTGACAAAATCATTTCTAAGAACATAAAAACTAAAGTAGAAATAAATAGGCTTTATCTTTTGGTTTAGAATTTAAAAATAATTATGTTACTGGGGATGTGCTTATCTTATATGCCCTTAATGTGAAAATTTATGTTTCTTCTAAGGAGTTCTTGTATACATACATGTTTTTCTTGTAGATCATAATTTTATGAGTTTTAAACTCACTAAGCTTTATGAATATTAGTTACAACTAACAATTGAATATCATAATTTCTTTTCATGTCTTGCAGGGAAAACACTAGCATGGAGCTTGATTAAAAGCCTAAAGTGGAGATGGTATTTAATAGCATGAAAAGTACTTAAAAATTTTGGTCGGATTATGGTGGTAAATTAGGTTTTGGGGTTAGAAAAGATTATGCAAACAAGAGTAAAAAAAATGGGTCAATAACGTCCTATCGATTTGTATATTGTAAAGAAGGGATAAAAGGAAAAGACAAGAGAGATAATTTAATAATTAATTCAAGACATGAAACAATAATCGATTGCAAAGCAAGAATTAGGCTTGATCGTTTAAATGAAAAGTTGATAGTATATGAATTTATAGAGGAGCACAATCATGTACTCATATACTCCATATTGTAGAAACTACACACATGCTGACATCTCAACAACACATGTTTGATGTCCAAGCACGTGAACTTGAGCTGGCTGATGACTATGGGATTTAACAAAGAACCAGTTTTGCATTGATGAGCAAGCATGTTAGGGGACGAGTTAATCTTGGCTATACATAGTTGGATTAAAAAAATTATTTGCGCACTCGACAATAAAAAAGTTTATAGTACGGGGAAGCTTGTTGTTACTGAGTTATTTCTAAGAGCAGTTCTCGATTAATCTGTCTTTTTTTCATGCATATCAGATAGATGCAGAGGAATAAATAACAAACATATTTTGGGTTGATACAAGGATGTTATTGGACTATGACTACTTTGGTGAGGTTGTCTCTCTGGATAGACGAGCGGTTATTTTTGGTGCAGAATTATTGTATGACGAGACAACAGCATCTTTCAAGTGGTTGTTTGAGACGTTCTTAGATGCACATAATCATAAAAAGCCTCAAATAATTTTCATAGACCAGGATTAAGCAATGGCAAAGGTCCTATAAAAGGTTCTGCCAGACACTTGCTATGGACTATGCATATGCCATTTGATACAAAACGGCATGTATGTATGAATATGAGGAAGAGACAGAGTTCGAAGAGGCTTGGAGTCAATTACTCTCTTGTTATAATGTCCGAGAAAATACATGGATAGGAATAGTTTATTCCTTGAAGGAGAAATGGGTAGCTTGTTATATGAGGAGAGTATTGACATTAGGCATACAGAGTATATAACTCAATGAAAGCTTGAATGCAAACATCAAAAGGTGTTTGAATTCAGACATCAATATTCTTCGATTTTTTAAACATTTTAAACGGGTAATGGAAGACAAGAGATATAATGAGCTAAAATGTAAATTTGAGGTAAGAGAAAGGTTGTCGAGATTACATAATCCAAACTCGCCCATGTTGAAGCAACTTGTAAAAGTCTACACGCTTATTGTCTTTGATATGTTTTAAATTTAATTTGACTTGAAGGATGCTTGTTGTGTAAAAGAAAGAAGGGAATGTGAGCCATTGATTGAGAGAGTGAAAAGTTTTGTTTCATCCTCAGGGAAGATCGATTTCTTGCACCTGTAGGCAGTTTGAGAGCATTGGAATATTGTGCTGCCATGCTATGAAAGTGTTTGATATCAATGATGTCAACAATGTCAAAAAACTTCTTGATATTTATATATTGAAGAGGTGGACAAAGGAGGCTAGAACTGCAAATATATATAATATCAAGGCGAAGGAAGTCGAAGAAGACCTAAAATTAGGTCGCATGCTTCAATATAGATCCTTTTGTCAAGATTTGGTCAAGCTAGTATCTGAAGTTACAGGTAACGACGAGGAAATCTCCCTAATTTGCCTGGCTATGAACAAAGTAACCAAGAAAGTAATGACACTTCGCCAAGGAAAAATACATGGAACAGACGAGCTTAAAGACAATCCTATTCCACATAATGCCATTGGGGGGTTGCAACCAACCGGCATCAAGAAGAGGTTCGGACCTAAAAGGAAGTGGCAAATGAAGAGCTGGGTGGAGGAGGAACGACTGAAGAAAAAGGTTTCAAAGTCCATGTCACAACCAACCATTGTAGTCTCTCAAAGTGACCAATCCACGGTGAGTGCATTAATTTGAGTTATATCAGAGTCATGGAATAATGTCCTTAATGTGTCTTTACTTTCCTTGCAGGATATTGGAATTTTAAGTCAAGTTCAACTGGAGAATCCATTTAGTTTACAAGATTATTAATGTTGATAATTTTAAAAGGTCCTGATTTTTTTTTATTGTATACTATTAAATATTTTGTAACTTATCATCTTTTTGTTTACATACAAAGGACCAAGGTGAAGGATCAATCTCTCACAAAGAATCGAACTTTGGCGGTGACAATCTATGAAGTGTTTGCATTTTATTATTTCACGATTGTTATTGAGCAATGATGCATTTGTATTCTTGTAAATGAGCAATGATGCATTTGGTTTGTCATTTTGTACAAAGGTTCTTGATACTTTTGTATGCTTGTAGATGATACATGATTCTTATATTATAAATTTGTTGTCAACAATTCAATGGAACAATTCTTCTGCTTGTAAGTTTGATTCATGATACTTCTGTGAACAATTCTTATATTGTAAAGAACACTACAACATATAGCAAAACAGCACAAAAATAGGCCAGAAAAAAGCACCAAAATAGCATATAACAGCAATCAAAACAACACTACAACAGATAGCAAAACAGCCAAAAAAATAGCACAATCCAGAAGCAAAAACAGCAGCAAAACAGACAGAAAAAACAGCACAGTACAACATCAAAACAGCACAATTCAGAAGCAAAATCAGCAGCCAAAGAGACAGAAAAAACAGCACAGTACAACACCAAAACAGCACAATTCAGAAGCAAAATCAGCAGCCAAAGAGACAGAAAAAACAGCACAGTTCAGCACCAAAGCAGCCAGCAAAAACAGCACAATTCAGAAGTAAAATCAGCAGCCAAACAGAGCAAAAATAGCACAGTACAGCACAAAAACAGCCAGTAATAAAACAGCACAATCCAGAAGCAAAATCAAATGCAAAAACAGCACAGTACAGAAGCAAAAACAGACAGAAAAACAGCACAATATATAGAAGCAAAAACAGGAACAAAACAGATTAGAGAAAACAGAAAAAAAGGGAACACACAGCAGCAAAACAGGAAAAAAAAACAGAACACATAGCACCAAAGAGATCAATATTGGTCAACAAATAGACAGCAAAAATAGAGGCAAAACAGCACCAAAAAGAGCAAAATCTGCCAACATACAAAAGGAAACAAATGAACGACTGCAAAATAAATATCTTGATAATTAAGCTCAAACCATCTTGTTACATTGATTGACATTGTCAATTACAGTTGATATTACAACTAAAATAAATAAAGGCTTCTCTCACTAATAGATCAAACTCCTATGACATAACATAAAAATACAATCAGAGTATAAATGAAAAATCATGTTTGTAGCTATCTGCTTCAGCTCCTCAAACTCCCGTTTCAGCTCTTGTGCTATCTCCTTGCTCATGGACTCCTCAATCTTTATTTGCCTATGCACCTTTTACCTTCAAAAAGTGAGTAAAAATGTAAAATCATTTTTGTAGCTAATCTATAAAATATCAGAAAGCATCAAAAGTAATTAGTGGGAGGAACTGACTTGGACTGTAAAACAATTTGCTATAGTTCACATTGGTTGTGTCACATTAAAAGTAATTAGTAGGAACAATTTGCTATAGTTCACATTAAAAATATCAAAAGATATTTTCTCCTTTGAAGTTATCTAATAATTAAACAGCTGCAAGTATTGGTTGTGTCATCAATGTTAAATTTACTTCACATCCTTTATAAAATTTGCCATAGTTCACTTGATGCGTACAAAATTTAAAATTTTTTGTCTCACTAATGTTTTATTTTCTCATAATCTCATGCAAGTTCAGTAAGGGTTGCAGTTGCACATATATGTGAATCTGTCACATAAGCTCAGTATCTTAGAGAATGCATAGTTCACAAACTGAACCAAATAATGTCACCAATTACTCACCATCGCATACCAATCCCCTTAAATTAGATTCATATTGTCAGCAATAACATGAGGCCTAAATTAGTTCAATATTCTGTTTATTTGCTCTTACAAAAACTAGGCTGCAACATGCATATATCCATTTGGTCACCCAGAAATAGACGGACGGCTAAGAGGACCATACTGACTTATGCGAAGCAAAGGAAGGCCGCAGTTAAGAGGACAACGCAACGGCTGAGACGGACGGCTAGGGTGAGACGGCGATGATGCAGAGAACCAATGTCGACGACGCAGAGAATCAGTGCAGGAGCCACAAATGGGAGCTTTAGAACGCAACGTCAACGAGGGAACTGAATGCGGACGCTGATGAAGATGAAGCAACTAGCGCGAGAATTTCATTTCCAAATGCACTATTTTATCCTTTTTTTTTTACACCTCCGCCAGGCAAAATGTGCCATTTTACTAAACAAAATAGTGTCGTTTTGAGTCGCTGAAAAGAACAAAAAAGACGCATGAGATGAAACGACGTCGCTTTGTTTAAAGGTAGGCGCACGGCAGAGGATTGCGTCAGAGGATCCTAACACACAAAAAATCTACCATTCGCTATAAAGATAAACACACGGACGCTTGTATTGTTTTCATATCACCAATTGTTATGGCGAACGTAAATTGATGGGTGATTTTTAACATTATATAATTTTTGAACTTCACAATATGTAATTAATATTACCAAAAGACGTAGATGTATACTTAATGAGTACATGTGAGAGAATAATTTGGTGATAACAAATATTGTTCTAAACCATAAGTTAACTTATCTACAGTCTACAATAGCATATTTTCAAATCATAAAAATAAGGAACATTTGATAGAAAAATGGGTCCTTACTCCCATTAATATTTGTCACATAATTTAGTTTGAATTAAATCCTAAATTTTAGATAAAGATTATTTATTTGTTAAAATATAAATGGTATTATTAATATTTAAACTTTTTAGTACTATAAGAATACATATAAAACATTTCTCCTCATTTGGCAAGCAAAGTCTTCTAGCACATTTACACATCTAATGTATGACTTGGGTATGAACACAGAAAAACTAGAGCTAGCCTTACGTTAGTATCGATAACTACATTTAGGTCCACAAGCACAAAGATATAACACAACTTGCACACATAATACCACTTAGAATATATATTGCTAGCTGAACCAAATTATCAAGAATGCATTAGTGACTAGCTCTAGTCTTCAGCCTAGCAGTCGTCTAATCCTTTTGCATTTGAAAGCAACCGCTCAACTACTAAACCATTTTTGGCACAAAAACGACTTTCCTTTGGACTATTGTCAAACAAATATAATCATTCCCTACCGGGGCTCTAACATGGTAATACTCATTTCATTAGTGTCAAACAAATATTATCAAGAATGTTTATTTAAAACATTTCAAACTTTAGAACTAATTTAAAACATTAAATACGTCTAATATATATATATTAAAATACAAATTCTATTTTTATTTATCAATACATGACTATGGCTTTATCAATCACATTAATTTTTAGGCGCAGATTAACTAGCATATAGTACAGACACAAGGAGATAATAGGCAATACCAATTTCATAGGCAATAATAATAGGCTTGCCTCCTTCAAGACTTAACTGGGTATATACCAGAGAAGATCATCAAAGGAAAGGAAATGACAAATAGGGACAGTTCCTGGCTTAACTTCGAGCACCTGAAAAGCCACGTCTTTGGGGTTCCATTTTGAAGTATCAGTGTGGCAAACAACTAGCCCCTTCGTTTTGGTCCCATTTGAGGTCACCAATGGAACTGAATAAGCCCTCGTAGCACGAACTTGATGGCAATAATACAAAGCATAGGGGTAACTGAGTTTATGACACACCACTGCTCTGTCTCCAACTTTCTTCACTCCTTGTCCAATCGTGTACCACTGATGCTTCTGGAATTCCTTTTCCAGCTCTTCTGGAAGCACCCGAATGTTCTTTCCAAGCACTGAAATGGGGAAGTTGATTAAGGATTCAAAGGATGTAGCGCAGAATGTGTCTTCAACCTTGGAGCCAGAAGAATTCTGACACCACTGGAGTACATTTGTTGAGGTGTCCACTTCTGACACGTATGTGTAAAAAAGCTTTTTAGCAACATCTGGAGTATAGGCAAGGAGCAAGTTCATTCTCGTGCCTTTTTGAAGGTCTTGTTCGAAGAAAAATCTAGTCAAGTTCTGCGGAACTTGGAGATCTCTGGGTTTACTGCTTTCACTAACTGTACCATTTTTTACTAGAAATTCATGCTGCTCTATCTTATTCTCACTGCTATTCCCTTCCATCCATGAACCTATTTACGATCATTTCAAATTAGACGCCGCTCTAGATCAAAGAAATAATCAAGTACATATATAAATGATTGGGCTAATTATACTAACCAGGTTGTGAGAGATCTCGCAAAGTTTTGGGCATGGGAGTGTTTGGCCAAAGGGATCGCCAGTAGTCCTGTGCTGTTAGCAATGCATGGGCATGGCTTCCTATGAGAGCAAGCTATTACAATGATTCCAAAAGGCATTTTAGGACTTTGTATGATCTGTAATGAAAACCCCAACGTCTAATAATAAAACAGGGAAATATAAAAGCTTACACAGAGAAGAGATAAAACTGCAAGGCGTGAAAGCTCCATTGAGGCGACGAGTAAGAGCAAAGAGTGAGACTATAATGAGTCTGAGAGTGAAGACTATTGGGTGGCTTATTTATGGTGATTTTAAGTTCCAACACTGTTCCTGATAATTAAGTGTCAGTTCATTTTCTCTTCAGGGGAAAAGGAAAACCACATGCATGAATTGAAGGGCCCATCAAATAAATATACAAAGACATATATATTCAGTACTCCAATCATACTTGTATAATTAGGTTAAATTATTTTTGTAATTTTTATATTTTTATTTAATTTTTATAATTTAAAAATTTTTATAAAAATTTATGTTAAATTTTTAAATAATGTTATCAACATATATAGCACTTTATATATATATAATTTATGTTAATAAGAAAAAAAATAATGTAAACATAATATATATATATATATATATAATAGAATATAATTTATATTAGGTAATATGAATATATTAATTTAAATTAAATAAATTCATAATGTTATAGTATATAATTATTATATCATCAAATTTTAATAAAAATTTGATAAAAATTTAAATTTAAAAACTAATTTTAAATTTTATTATATTATAAGAAGTCAGTTATAAATTTTTAAATTATAAAGATTTAATTAAAAATAAAATAAAATTATAAAGATAATATGAATAATTTACCTTTAATAATAATACTGCAAAAACGGTATTTAATTTTTTATTAGGTTTATAAACACTTATAAGATAATTATATAAACAGTAATAAAATAATTTTTTTTATTATTTATGCCATGGAATCTAATCTTTAATATGACAAAGAGTGATGTAGAAGTAATACCTAATTAATATGGCAGCTGGCTTTTTCAAGAGAGTGATCTTACTTGGATTCTCAAAGATCTCTCGCGACAATATTATTGAAGCATTTGGTTTGCAAAAATGTTTTTTAATTTCTGAAAATGTCAAAATTTAAAATGTTAGATTCTCATATTTAATAAAATATAATTTTAAAAATCTTGTCGTCACTAATTATTAAATTTCCATATTCACCTAGAAGGTAATAAATATATGAGAATATTTTTGCTCTAGTGAAGAGAAGTAAAGTACCTGCGCTTCCATTAATTTCAGAGTTCTAATTTCAATTAATATCTATCTCATCCATCGCCAACTTTTTGTTTTGTTTCTCTCCAAAGGAATGATAAGCCACTAAATTCAACCATGCATAGGAAAAAGAAGACCCACTCACTTTTTCTGTCTTTTTTTTTTTTTTTTTAAGAAAGGGAAAGAAAACACAACATAACTTTTCTATTTTTGTTCATTTATACACAACCACGTCACAAGAATTGATGTGATTTTAGGTTAAAAAGTGATTTTAGGTCAAAATGTACACAAACTTTGAATTTTAAAGTTTGTGTGCATAACTCTCTTAAATTTTTTAAATTAATATAAATTTTTTTTAAATTTATAAGTATTAAAATAGATCAATCTAACTCACGAGGATTAATTTATTATGAGTCACGGATTAAATAGGTCAAGTTATTTTAACTTATATTTTAACGAATTGATAAAACTTTAACTTAAATTATCAGATAGTTTAACCTATCAATTTTTTTTAAAAAAAGATAAATGTAAAAAAAATAGATTATAATAAATACAAATAATATAGTTAAAAATAATATTATATAATTAAAAGTCTCAAACTCAATAACATAATAACATTCAAATTAAATTATCAAATCAAATAATTTAAACAACTATAAAATAGAATTCTTAAAATTAAAATAAGTATAAGTTAATTCATTTTTATTGTTTAATTTATAATTTTTTTTTATTATGACCGATAGAATCTTTTCTCCTCATTAATTAAATAAAAAATAAAAAAATAAAAAAGCCAATCCACATATTAAATAACCTAACTCATTTAATTCGCAAGTTAAATGAGTCTGAACAAAAAATTTTTATGGTTATATGATATTTTTTTTCAACTGAAGTTTATTTCAAGAGGCCCAAAGGCCCAAATACAACAACAAGAAACACAGGAGAAAGATAAAGAAATAACAAAACAACAAAACTCAAAAGGTCCTACCTGTAAAAGAAGACAACAACAAGTAGGCAACCCACCTAGTTGAGAAAAAAAAATACAACGATGAGCTAAACCTCTAGCATCAGACGAAAGTAAAGACAAGATAGAAGGGGGTGGGGATGACGACTAGGAGGGGGGAAAGCTGAAATTGATATAGAGCTTGGCCGCTTTGTCAGCCATCTTGTTGCACGTGCGAGGAACCCAACTATACAACACCCTACTGAGACTGGAACTTCTCCAGAATGTCCTTCACTATCGAGCCAATCTCCCAAAAGGAAATCAACCCGTTACAACAATAAATAAGAACCTTACTGTCTGAATCGATGATGATATCAAAGATGCCAAAGTTAAGGGCAAGCTGATGAGCTTCCCTCAAAGCCATATCTTAGGCCACCGATGGCGAATGAGCAAGACTTCTAGAAGCAAAGCCAGTTAATAGAAAACCGCAATGATCTCTGAAAGTAGAGGCTGAAGAACACCTCTGAGAAGAAGTAGAAAAGCTAGCATTGACATTGCACTTGGTCCAATTGGGAGCAGGATGAGCCCATCGATTGCTAGAAAACGAAGGGCCCCAGGAAGATTATTTTACATGCTGCCAAGTCATACACCCTCTTAAGCACCCATATAAGATTGATTTGAGAGTTCTAAAACATGGCTTCATTCTTAGATTTCCAAATTAACCTACAAATAAGGCGAACAATAGCAAAATTATCCATGAAAGCTTCAAGAATAGAATAGAGGCAAGATAAGCTTTCTTAAATCCACAAAGAGAAGCACCAACTCCCAACTTACTGTGTATCCCATTAAAGATTGGAACTAAGGGCGGGCATTCATTCGGTTTGAATTGATTTTGGCTATTCAACCAAACGAACCAACTATATTGGAGGATTGAAAAAGTCATCCAATCAGTCCACTCTTTTTAGAGTCAACTGATTAAATTCAAATCAATTTTAATTAGTTTAGATCGAATCAGTTTAATTGGTTTTCTATAATTTTTTTATAAATTATGAAACAAATATAATTTTAATCTTTTTTTAATTTCAACTATGAAAATAAAATTTTCTAATAATAAATTTATATTAAAGTTAGTTTAAAATATTTTAATCATTTTTAATTTATTTTGTTTAATATCTTAATATATTTAAATTTTAATTAATATAAAAAAATATAAATAATAAATAATAAAAATATATATTAATTCAATTAGATGAGTTTGGTTCAATTTAGATGAAAATAAGAGCCATTCAGGAACCAAATTGAACCAATCAATTTTTAAAAAAATTCATTTAATCTATTCAATCAAGTAGTTAGTTTTGGTCCAATAGGTTTAGATCGGTTCGGTTGATTTCGTTTTGGTTTGAATTTGCTTACCCCTGATTGGATTTAAACCAAACCAACTTGGTCCAGCTACATATAAGGAGAAGATGTTTTATGGTCTCGGACTCTTCCAAGTAGATGGGGCAAAGGGGGCAAGGGGAGCATCTTCTTCTGAAAAGGTTACTCTTAGTGGGGAGGGCATCATTACAATCTGTCCACACAAACATTTTAACCTTAGGCGAGATAGAGAGGTTCCAAAGAAGCTTCTAGAGGCCCTGGTTACCTTGGGAAGAAGAAGAGGGTTTGCTAAAGTCTTCTTGGATAGATTTGCTTGCCAGAACTTGGTATCCTGTTTTAACAGAATACGAACCATTCTTGGAAAATAGCCAGGAAGGGATATCAAGACCTGAAGACCAGCTGACAGGGATAACAGGAATCTTTATGGCTATTTCTTTTAAGAAAGCTAGATGAGACTTTCTTAAAATCCCAGTTAAAAGTGTTTGGGTTAAGCAAATTAGAGATTGCTGCAATATTAGAGGGATTATCACAAGATAGCAGCACGCTTTTTTCAAACAGCCACCTATCTTTGAAAATACTCATGTTACACCCTGGACCAACATGCCAAAGGCACTGCTCTTTTAAGAACTCATTCCCATCAAACAAGTTATTGCAAATCCAAGAACCATTCCTGCCTTTTGAAGCTTCCAGGAGAGAAGAATTTAGAAAATAAATAACCTTTATAATTCTAGCTCAAAAATCTGAATTATTTGTGACGAGTCTCCAAGCTTGCTTCACAAAAAGTGCAAGATTCAACAGAGAGAAATCTTTGAAGCCAAGACCTCCACAAAAATTACTTCTAGACATAGCAAACCACCTTTTCCAATGAATACCGTTGTCTTTTCATGTTCTTGCCCACCAAAAGTTAGCCACTAATGAATTGATCTTCTTTTAGAAGCCTTTGGGGAACTTCACAATGGACATTATGTACAAGGGAATGGCTTGGATTACCGCTTTGATCAGAACCTTTCCAACCCTAGAGCTTGTGTGGAATCCGCTCTTTAATCCAATCCAAAGCATGAGTCTTAGACCTCCCCCACTCCGCAGGAATGCCAAGATATTTTCTCGAATGATCCCATTTAACTATATGTAAAATATCAATAATCTCCTTCCTTAAACCAATGGCACAAAACTTGCTAAATATGAGCCCAGACTTGGCAATGTTAACCTTCTGACCTAAGGCACCCATATATAGGTTCAGAAGGTTCACAATTTGGTAGGCTTCTTCTTTGGTGGCTTTGCTAAAAAAACAGGGTCATCTGAAAAAAATAGATGAGTGAAACCATGGGCATTGTGAGCAAGAGTGATACCTGTAAAAAATAGACAATAGCGCCTTAAAGACCAGGATGAAAATATACGGGGAGATCGAATCTCCTTAATGAAGCCCTTTGCTAGGGAAGAATTTTGACCCCAAATCTCGATTCAACTTCTATAGCTGCCGAAGAGATGCAAATCATGATAAGGTGCACCCAGTGAGGAAAGATACCAAGCTTTAGCAGAATATTCTCCACAAAGATCCACTCCACCCGGTCAGACGCTTTATTCATGTCTAGTTTAACAGCTATATAAGGTACATTCAACCGGGAAGCCTTTACCATAAAGTGAAAAGACTCTTACATAAGCATGATGTTATCCTGGATAAGTCTTCCTCCAACAAAGGCGTTCTGATTTGGTGAGATAACAGAGTTCAAGAAAACTTTAAGCCGAGAAGCCATAATCTTAGCAATAATATTGTAGAGGAAGTTACAACAACTAATAGGGCAAAAGTACCATATTCCTCAGGATTAGGGACCTTGGGAATCAGAGTAATGTGAGTTTCATTAGCTGGGGCAAGGAGGATACCATGGGAACGAAATCTTTCACTTCCAAGTAAAAATCAACCTTAATGATATCCTAAACCTTTTGATAGAAAAGACCATTGAGATAGTCTGAACCTGGGACTTCGAAGGGACCCAAATCGAACACAACTTCCTTGATTTCATCATCAGAAATTGCAAAAGAGAGGCTCCTATTCATGTCCTATGTGAAACGAGTGGGAATATTAGCCAAAACTTCTTCCACCTTAGAGTAAGAATTATATCTGTACAGGTCTTCAAAAAAGGCCTGAAAGGCTTCAGCTATATCAACCTTGCTCTCCAACCAATCTCCATTAAGGCTTTTAACTCTGATGATTCTATTCCTACTACAAAGGCTGACGATAGCAGCGTCGAAGAACTTTGTATTGTTGTCATCTTCTTAGCCATTTGAAACGAGCTCTAGCTTTCCAATATTTGGTTATATGGGTTGGAAAATAAAATTCTATCCCACTAATTTGGATTTTGGATCCTGTGCTTGGCACTTTTCTGCTTGCAGCTGGCACTTTTAGCGGCGGTTTTTTTCGATGCTAAAGTTGTTTTAATATTATTGCAACGAATATTACTGCTGCTATAAATTTTGTTTAAATAATTAATTTTAAAAAAGTTATAGTGACAATACTTTTTGTTGCAAGAAATTTTAGCAGCGGAAAAAACCGCCGCTAAGTGCCAAGCAGGCGCCAAACAAAAAAAGTTGCGAGCAGAGAATCCGGATACACTAATTTGATAGATTAAACAAGTGAACTTAGTAGGTTAAACTTGTCAACTCAATGAGTTATAACCTCTTTTAGCTATACCTAAATTTTTTATTTTGTGCAATTAACATCTATTAAATTTTTTTTCTAATTTTTAATTGAAAAATGTCACATCAATAATTACAAAGCCAGATAAGATTTTTATTTGAAGTGGATCTAGGAATATTTTTGTCATTTTCCAATTACACTCTCATCTCACCATTCCATATCTCTGACCCACTTCGCCTCTCACCTTTGTTCTTTGCATTTCTTTCTCAACGACCCACCTCCATTCAATAGAGTTGAAGCACTAACATCTGTACCAATTACAACATCACTTCCACTTCCACTTACTTTTTCCATTTCTCCCACCCTTTTATTTTTCTTTTTTGTTTTCACAGAAGCATCAGATAAAGAACATCATAATGTGGAATGAACCAAAGAGAAAGAAAAAGATAGGAAACTGAATCTACGTTTTGGAAGCAGTGATAAAAAACTAGGATGTTTTAGACGTTCGATGAGGAACAATAATTTCTAGGATTGAAACCAGAAACATCGGACCTTTCATCAATCAATTTTCGATGAACGCACAATCGAAAATTCCAATTAAAGCGAAACAAAAACATCGAAATTTAACATGGAACAAGTTCGAGGCCAAAATCTAGAAAAACTCACCAAATGAAGACAACCTAGATGGAAAATTGACAAAATCTAAGATCTGAGAGAAGGCATAATGAGCAGAAAGATAGAGAGACCCTCTTTTTTTTTTTCTTTCTTTTTTGGCTTACAATTACGGTTAATTCAAGCAAATATATATAATGAATTAAAGCTGTGTATCATAGAGCAAGAGAAATGTATATAAGAAAATGAATTTACATCTGATATATATATATATATATATATATATATATATATAATATTTGGAGAAAGAAAGAGAGAGGTTTGTTTTGTATCCTCTCTCGTGTAAGAGATATGCATTTTCGTCATTTCGAATTCCACCGCCGTTCACCGCCATTGCCCGTTGTTGCCCAACCACCACACACCGCCGTAGCAAGAGAAAGAGACGGATAGTGGCACTAGCAATGAACAGAGCACGCACGCCTCTCACTCTCGCTTCCCGTATGGCTGTGATGTTGCAGAAGACAGACGCCACCATTCCGGCTTTACACTGTTGTCTGCCACTGCGGAACACCGGGCAAGCTCAACTCAACAACCCCAAAAAGCGTTTTGTCGCAAGTAAATCCTCCCCTGCTCTGTTCTTGTGATATGGATGAAGGAAAGCGGTCTGATGGGTGTGGAGGTGGGTTTTCGGGTCGTGGGTGGGTGGGTTATTTTATTACGTAAAATGCCAAAATTATCGTCAGTTTATATTAGATAAAAATTCTAGTTGGCTTTATAATTGTTGACTGACATTTTACTGTTAAAAAATAGATGAAATAATTAATGAATGCTGTTAATTGCATAAAATCGAGTTTAAAAAAATTTTGTATCAACTTTTGAAGTTTAAAAAAGTTATAAGCACAGATTTTAGAGAAATTTTATATATTTTAACTTTAATTTTATCAAAAAAACTTAGAAGAAAACCTAATTTAGCAAAGAAAAGTCATTTAGCTCGTTTTCATGGCTTTGGTAATTTTATATCCTAAAATAAATAATTATTTTAATATTTATTTTTATTTTTAAATACAAATATATATCTGATTTAGCAACACAATATTTTTTTACAACACTTGTAAACCCCATAATTAAACACATACATGCATGCGGGTGTCAATCACAAATCCTTAGTGGACATTTGCAGCGAAAAATGAATATTTTGATTTAATATTGTTGTAAGAAAAAACCTCATTAGTAAGATAGCATGTTCAATTTATTTTTCATTTTTTATATGCATTCCAAAATAAATTTGGACAACGCTGTGTTCAACGGCTTATTGGTAAGAATAATATTATGGGTTTTGGAAAGTTTATTTTCTTGACCTAAATCTAAGGGTATATATGTTGAAATATCTCATTCACTTTCTCATTTACCTTGTGATGATTATAAACGGAATTACGCTAATTAATCAGGTTCTTACGAAATCACAATCGACCATAAACAAGAAAAAACAAATCCAAACATCAAGTTTCTTAAGAAAAAGATTGTGATGATCAACCACAAGGTTTGAAAAAAGTAAGAATATATAATATTTGGACATAATATTGAATTTCTTAGGACATAATTATGACTAAAAACTGTCAAAATGTCCGAGATTTAAGTTGTGAAAGTGATTAAATGTATTCACACTTGCAGTGCATAAAATAACCTTACCGAGCCTCCAAAAGCGTCATAGTTATTTCATTTGTTGAAGACGACAAGATCTCGTTGCCATAAGATTGTCCTCCAATTAAGGACTTTTCCACTAGGAAACCAGGCTCTTTTGGTTGAGACAAGGCATTCTCACCACTCAACATAACAACCACAGATGCCATGTTAGGTCTATCATCAGGACATTGTTGCACACACAGTAGACCAATTTGGATACAGCGTAACACTTCGGGCGTAATACATGAGTCCCCCAAACTATCATCAATCAATTCCACTGGGTTGCCCTGTTTCCACAACTTCCATGCCTACAATTAAAATTTCGAATCTTATAATGACATGTAAACATCCACTTTAATAAAATTTGTTCAATGTAAAGTTCTTAATTTTTCACTCACATGTCCAATAAGATTTTGACTCTGGTCTGGATAGTAGATTCCTCTATTTTTCTTTCCACTTATTATCTCTAACAGTAATATGCCGAAACTAAATACATCCGATTTGATAGAGAATAGTCCATCATTAGCATATTCTGGTGCCATGTATCCACTAAAAAAATGATAAATGAATAAATGTAATCAATAAAAACATATAAAAATTATACTTTAGCATTATACAAGATACTTACAAAGTACCCGCTATTTTATTTGTATTTCCTTCAATTTGATCTCCACCAAACATTCGTGCCATTCCAAAATCAGAAATTTTGGGATTTAATTTCTTGTCTAATAAAATATTACTTGCTTTAAGATCTCTATGAATAATTCTTAATCTAGAATCTTGATGAAGATAGAGAAGACCTCGAGCAACACCACATATGATATGAAACCGCTTAGGCCAATCTAAGAGTTTACTTCGAGCGCAATCTGTAATGTCAAAATTTTCAATTATGTTAGCCACTTTTTTTATCATCCAAACAACTTTAAGGAATCAATAAAAACGTTTTAAAGGGGCACAAACCAAAAAGAAAAGAATCTAGACTTTTGTTAGGCATGTATTCGTAGATAAGCATTTTCTCCTCCCCTTGAATACAACAACCAAGAACCTTAACAAGATTACGGTGCTGAAGTTTGGAACACAATATAACTTCATTCTTAAATTCTTTCAATCCTTGGCCAGAACTCTTAGAAAGCCTCTTGACAGCAATCTCTTGTCCATCTTCTAGTTTGCCCTAAAATAGAATAATGGCTAGAAATTTAAGACATCATCACTATTGAATAATAAATCATGCTTCTTTTGTTTTAAAGAGTAAGCGTTATGTTTTTACCCAGTATACAGGGCCAAAACCACCTTCCCCAAGCTTCTTGTCAGTTGAAAAGGCGCTGGTAGCATTCACTATTTTACCAAGATCAAAGAAAGGAAGCTCCATATCTTCTTGCTCACATTCATCTTTCATTTCGGTTGACATGGTTTCCTCTGTTTTTTTTTTCTCAGATAAAGTAAATAAGCTATATATCATGAATAAGAAGTAAAACTTTCTTTTGAAGGCAGAATTTTATGTCACCCAATTCAAAACTTATTGTTTCTACAATTTAAAATGTGGGAGCAACTTTTTATGCTATTCTTAAACAATCAAATATGGTGTATTGAAGGTCTGATAGAAAGGGAAATCATTGAGATTGAGAGGCTTGAGATACCTATCAGACAAAATATATCTAAATGCATATAGTGATTCCTATAGTAAATGAGACAAGTTTCACATGCTTCCCCCTCCTTATATTTACCAAACAAAAAATTTAGTATTGCACACTAGTTAATTTAAAATTAAATAAAACTTGCAGTGATTGGTTTGAAAGGTTTAGGACGAGCTACAAGCAGTTTTTTCTTTTGATGAATGATGATTACCTTTGCCAAAGTGAGAGTTATATTTCAGTTTTATCAAACTAGTCGATGCTTAGTTTGTAGTTTGTAGGATTGGTTGGAAATCTGAGCTGCTTCATTAACGAAACAAGTTTTGGAAAAGTGTAAATAAATGGGTAGATTAGGTGTAGAAAGTTTACCTCTTGACATTCTTTTTCTCCGATGAAAGTAAAAGAAAGTGAAAAGCATCACAAGAAGCGACAGGACAGTAAACGAGATTACCAGGGCCATCTTTTTCTTGTTTCCTACTACATCTGAATCTCCTAAGATAGTTGACATAGAAATGGAGATAAACCAGCGTTGAATGCATAGTTGAAGTTATAGAGCATAAGTATAAAAGGTACAAGAAGAAGGCCATACTTGTGTCTGAAACAGCCATTCGAATAAACAGATCTTGCCCAGCGGTTAGAACCGTTCTGATATCAATTAGATCACCAAACCAAATTGCACACCCACTACCCTCACCCCTGATGTCTATGTTTGCATAAGCCATACATGAACAGTTATTCAAGCATTTG
The DNA here is from genome assembly GCA_031216115.1 of Senna siamea. Taxonomy (NCBI): domain Eukaryota; kingdom Viridiplantae; phylum Streptophyta; class Magnoliopsida; order Fabales; family Fabaceae; genus Senna; species Senna siamea. The sequence continues at coordinate 23,073,251 of CM062356.1, forward strand.
GCCTTGCAATCCTCCAGTGCCATGTTTCGATTAGCCCATGAGTTTGACGCATCTGGCAATTTCAACCCACTAAATCTATGAAAGCCATCTCTGCCTTTGACCTTGCAGCTCCAGGGTTCATTGCCCACACATCCTTCGGTCCAGTTCGTTGCATCCCAGTTCTGGGGTGATTTGGGCTTGAACCCATTTAAACATTGGCAGATTGGAAGCTCACCCAACACACAGTTTCCTTTTGGACCACACCGGTTATAAAGATCACAGTCGTCGACGGGAACAGATAGGTAATGACTCCATGCTTGGTTTTCTGGAAACCAGTTAAAGCGTTGACGTGAATTAGTGGTTTGGTTCAAGACGACTCTGGAAATCAGAGACCTATTTTTTAGGCTGAATGTGAAATACGCCTCGTTTTGATTGCTGACAAATTGGATATCGAAAATTTGGTTGTCCTTCAGCAAGGGTGAACTGCTAAATCGAACGCCGTTCCAGGGTCCACTCCGGTGGTACATTGAAGAGCCCTTCCACATGAACATTTCAGGAATACTCCCAAATGAAACGCCCCAAGTAAAGTCTCCTGTAGATGGATCGTCCCAATTCTTCCAAGCAGTTATGCGTCGGTTAATACCTTTCTTTAGGTCCCATCCCAGCTTCATTCCTGCTATGAGTGTATCAGAAGGATAGTCGAAGCTCTGCCACAGGAAACTTTCTGGATCACTCTGTTTCTCATCTCTTAGCACTAAGTTCCCTGTATCTAGGAGCTGCACAATGGGATTGGGACTCGAGACCATGGTTGTTGTTGTTGAGTTTGCGAACCAAAGAACAGAGTTATTGTGACTGACAAGTACGAGGTTTCCCTGTGTGTTTATGGTCAACATACTCGAGTTGTCTATGATTGGGTTGTCACGGTTTGCAACCCAAACAACAGTTTTATGTGGGATGTTCTTGTACCAGATTCCGACGTAGCGCTTTGTGGAACTCCCTGGATTGAAGAAGCCCAGTTCAAAGCTTGCATCTTTGGAAACCAAGGTGCTGCCATCAGCAAGAGGCAGAGACCGAGTAATTATATCAGTTGCATATGAAAATTGATAGGAGAATATTGTGAAGTGTTTGATGATAATTAGGAGCAGAAAAGGAAGAATGTCCATCACTTGGACTTCAATTACTTCATCTATCTGGTGATCAAGGATCTAAAGCCATTAAATTGGCGTAGAAAGAAGGGCTTAGGGTTAGCCCAGACGGGGTAGTTTGCAGATTGATTTGATGACTTTATGTATTGTTGTAGAAGTCACAAGAGTTAAATTCCTCTCATGCATATTCTGTCACTGCATAACAAGATAAGAACGTCATAATTTATGCATCAAAATTGCTGAACCTTGCTCTTTAGTCTTCGGATTTCAAAGCACACCCCTGTTTTATTGGTTAAAGAAGTTGAATATAAACGTTCCTCAATTTAGTATTTTTTTAATTTAACTTTTTATATTATTCATTTATAATTTAATTTTGTATATTTAAATTTTTATTAATTTAATTTATTCATCTAGAAATTATTAAAATATTTAACAGAGATATTAATTTTATAAGTTAAATATGAAGTATACATATTAAATTACTTTGCTTTTAGGTGACCAAAAAAATTTTTTAAAAAATTATTTTTCAACATTGTTTGAGTGATTGAATTTTGGTGTTTTTATGACTGTTTTTTATTCTGAGTTTCATAGAAATTGGAATGCTTTTTCCTTTTATTTGACTATGAATAAGTTATTTAGTAAGGACAAGAAACATCACACAAACTGTCTTTTTTAAAGGTTATAAATTTATGGTTTTTAATCTTTTCACATGTTTTATTGATCTTTTATATTGAGGATTACTTTGACTAATGAAAGGCATAGAGTTGACTTGGTCTCACGCATGTTCTATCGCTGAACCGTGCTCTTCAGACTTTAAGGCACAACCCCTGTTTTATTGGTCAGAGAACTGATAAGCCACAAAATTCAACCATGCATAGGAAAAAAGACCCACTCACTTTTCTTATGTCTTTGTCCATTTATACATCACCACTGATGTCACAAAGATTTCTTTTGCCTCAGTCAAGAATTGAGAAAATTCAGTAGAAAATGTATCCTAATTTATCAAAGAAGAGTATACTTTTCCTGTAGTGTGTGATTTGGGTACGACCCCCGAGAAAAAAAAATATATAATTCGCTATAAACATAAACGCACGGACGCAAGTATTGTTTTCATACCACCAATTGTTATGGCGAACGTAAATTGATGGGTAATTTTAACATTATATAATTTTTGAAGTGCGCAACATGTAATTGATATTATAAAAAGACGTAGATGTATACTTAATTAGGACATGTGAGAGAATAATTTGGTGATAGCAACTTATGGGCAATATTGTTCAATTCATAGTTTAACTTATCTACAGTCTATACTAGCATATTTTCCAATCATAAAAATAAGGAACATGTGATAGAAAATGGGTCCTTCCTACTACCATTAATATTTGTCACATAATTGAGTTTGAATTAAATACTAAATTTTAAAAATAAATTATTTTCTTAAAAAAATATATAAATGATAGTAATACTTAAATTTTTTGTACTACAAGAATATATATAAAAAAAATATTCTCATTTGGCAAGCAAAGTCTTCTAGCACATTTACACATCTAATCTGTGATTTAGACTATTGTCTTTTCACCTGTATTTCCGGCATCATTGAAAGAACACTACAAGTGGACATAAAATTTCACACTGATGAAATTTTGCACCTACCTAATATTTGGAAGCTTTGAAATGAATCTTGTATTTCTGCAATTAATTGGCCACGACCTCTAATTGATTGGAAATCAGAAAGGCATTTTAAACAGAACATGTATTCAAAAATTCTTTGTTTCCCATGTCCATCTACTTTGAAGTAGCTATAATAAGTATGAGCCATAAATCAATAATTAATAGATGAAATCTTTAACACCAACTAATGGGTAACAGGTAAAAAATTTTTAAAGATTACATAACGTGTATTCAAAAATTTTCAGAATGAAATAGTTAATGCATATTGTAAGACCAAAAGCTAAATTTCCTCCTCCAATATCAAGAAGATAATCTGAAGTAGTTTCGTCCTTTCTGTTAAGAAAAGACTGAAACTGGAGAATGGCTTTATTTGCACAGAAAAATTGAAAGAGCTATTTGGTATGGTAATTGGTAACAACAAGCACTAAGGCAAGAACGGCCATTGCTTTTGTTTCTTCTCCCAATTGGAAGATATTCCGATTATGTTGGGGTAATAACTTCGGGCCAGCTTGGAGGCATTGAAACACTTCACCAGTGATTCACAAATTTCCTACTTACATGCATTACTTGCTTCAAAGTAAACTAAGAGGGTGTAAAATCACTAAATCAGCAAGCAATATACCAACATATACACATAGATTAGTTAAGAAGTGTAAGAGGTCCAAGTGTCAAGGAAATATAATCATTCCCTACCGGGGCTCTAACATGGTAAGACTTATTTCATTAGTCGAAGAAAGCAGATGCTTGGTAGAAGAATCTGCTTCAACAATTGTCTTCTCTATAATGTAAGCAGGTTCCTTAGGTTCAGGCAAGGCACTCTCACTGCTCAACATGACAGCCACAGTTGACATACTTGGTCTATCCTCTGGATGTTGTTGCACACATAGAAGACTTATATGGATGCAACGCATTGCTTCTGACAGAACAAATGTATCCTCCAAGCATGAATCAATCAACTCCAGAGGTCTTCCTTCTTTCCAAAATCTCCATGCCTAATACGTAGAAAGATCAGTCATACCTAAGATTTGTTAATTGTTAGTAACAAAGAATAGATCTTAGTCCTTTGTCACTCACATGTCCAATAAGGTTAAGACTCTGATTTGAATGGTAAAATCCTCTGTTCTTCTTTCCACTGACTATCTCCAGTAGTAGCACCCCAAAGCTGAACACATCTGATTTTACTGAGAACAGCCCATGAATGGCATATTCAGGTGCCATATAACCACTGAAAAAAATTATGAAGAAAATGATCAACTCATGTTTAGTTAGAGGTAAATGTTAATTATAAATAGTTTTGTAATGCTTACTATGTTCCAACCACCCTATTTGTATTTCCTTCTGTCTGATCTCCTCCAAAGGTTCTAGCCATGCCAAAATCTGATATTTTTGGATTTAACTCATTATCAAGTAAGATATTACTTGCTTTAAGATCTCTGTGAACGATCCTTAACCTAGAATCTTGATGAAGATACAGAAGTCCCCGGGCAATTCCACAAATAATGTTGAAGCGCCTAGACCAATCCAAAACTTTACCTTTTACATGATCTGGCAAGAATAAGAGGATGGTTAATTTATTTCCAGCATAAAAGTATACATAAAGGAGGGGGAAGACACTTTCCAAAGAAATTTTACTTAGTCTATATTGGAAGATACAAACCAAAGATAAAGAAGTTGAGGCTTTTGTTGGGCAGGTATTCATAGACAAGCATTTTCTCCTCTCCTTGAATGCAACAACCAAGAAGTTTAACAAGATTTCGATGCTGAAGCTTGGAAATCAATATTACTTCATTCTTAAATTCATTCATCCCCTGTCCAGAAGTCTGTGAAAGCCTCTTCACTGCAATTTCTTTTCCATCCACTAGTGTGCCCTAAACAACATTTACATACAAAAATAAATATAAATGACAAAAAATTGTACTTCTCCAGATTACTATGTTGCATAGTTACCCTGTATACAGCCCCAAATCCACCTTGTCCAAGCTTCTTGTTAATTGAGAAGTCATCAGTTGCTTTGACAATTGTGGCAAGGTCAAGTAAAGGAAGCTCTAAATTTTCTTGCTGACCTTCAACATTATTCTGTGCCATCAAGTTGTTCTTCGTTTCCTCTGAAGAATAAGAATATTAGTAAAATTGGAAGGTTGAGTCTTTAAGACATGATGTCATCTAACAGTGTCTAAAGTACATCTTATTCATTCTCTTATCCCAATGAAATCCCAATAATTTAGACGATAATAAGGCAGAAGAAACAGGAAGTTCCAATCATGTGGGTCAAAGTTATGTTTTTAAACACTTTTGAAAGAACGAAGGTTATATGCTTCACTCTCAGGATAGGGTTGGAAACAAACTTCATTATGGGACATGTTGATCAAATCAACAACTCAGCTAAGAATTTGCAAAATTGCAGACTTCAGTGAAAATCCTGGGATGGATGTTTAGAGTTTATACACTGGTAATGCTCTTTGAAAACACGACTCGTAAGACCTTAACTTAACGCATTGCATTGAGGTTAAATATAGCATGTAATAGGTTGAGCATCGGCTTCCCCCCCCCCCCCCCCCCAAAAGAAAAAAAGACCGAGTAAATTCACTGAACTGAGATAAATATTGTTCCGTAAGCAATTGACAATTCACTAAAACTTACAAGTCAGAGTAAGAAAAATACCTCTCAACTTTTTCATGCTCTTGCCAATGTAGGAGAAAATCAAAATTATCACAACTACTGAGACAACAATGATGATTATCGTTGCCACCTTCATCTTATGTTCATCTTTCACAGCTTCACGATTTGTCACAGAAAGGAATCAAAGCATGTAAGAAATTATGGAAAAAGCAGAGATAATAATCAATTAGCTTCCTTATATTCACTCAATGGTCAATACAATATCAAGGGCAAGAGAGAGGTCACGGACCGTACCTATATTAGAAGTTTTCATTCGTATATATAGATCCCGATTATCACCAGAAATCTGTCTGATATCCATGAGGTCACCAAACCACAACATACATCCGCTACCTCCTCCTCTGATATCTGAGTTTGCATAAGCTGTACAGGTACAATTTCCCAAGCACTTTTCCCTACATTCCTGTAGATTCATACTCTCATTAACCCAAGAATGCGTAGAAGCTGGATATTTCAAGCCACTAAACTTCACATATCCAACTTCATTCTTGTCATGGCAACTCAATTGTTGACTACGTACACATCCTTGTGTCCAATCCATCAAATCCCAGTGTTGTGGTGATTTTGGCTCAAAGCCACTCAAACACTGGCAGACCGGAGACTCACCCATGACACAATTTCCATGAGGGCCACAAAGATTATAGTTGTCGCAGTTGTCTCTAGGTACAGATGCATAGAGCCTCCAACTTTGAGCTTCTTCAATCCATACATATCGCTGCCGAGACAAAATGGTTTGGTTCATAAGTATTCTCGAAATCACTGACTTATTCGTAAGGTTGTATGTATAATACACCTGATCCTCAGTGGACACAAACGTGAACTCGAAGAGAGGATTGCTCTTTAATTCTGGGGCACCATCAAACTGAAGACCATTCCAGGGGCCACTTCTGTAGTACTCTGATGAGCCCTTCCACATCACAAGTTGAGGGTAACCTTTTATTACAAGACTCCAAGCGAAGTCTCCTGGAGAAGGGTCGTCCCAGTTCTTCCAAGAAGATAAACTCCAGTTCAGACCAGTCTTTCGATCCCATCCCAGTTTCATTCCAGGTAACAATGTGTCGCCAGGATAGTCAAAGCTCTGCCACAAGTAATTTTCTGGATTCTTGTCTTTCTCATCTCTTAGTACTACATTTCCAGAGCCTAAAAGCTGAACAATTGGGCTCAAAACCTTTCTTCTGGGGTTTGCTGACCAAACAACAGTCTCGTTCTGTATAAGAAGTACAAGGTTTCCCTCTCTGTCTATACTCAACATGCCAGATTTGTCTTTGATTGGGGTGACTCTATTGGCAACCCAGACAACAGTTCTAACTGGGATTTTCTTGTACCATATGCCCAAGTAACGGTCTGCAGAACTACCTGGACTGAAGAAACCCAATTCAAAACTTCCATCTTCAGAAACTAAGGTCTTACCATCAGGAATTGACTGAAATTGGTTTATGTGGTCAGCTGCACTTGAACTGTAAAAGAACAGAAATAAGAAGTTGGTAATGAGAAACACACAAGAGAGATTTGTCATAGCTTGCCAGTCTCGAAGCTCCATGCTTTCATTGAGCCATTTTGATTCTGCAAGTAAAACTAGGATTCCACTTTGAGCTGAACTGTCTCACATTTTTGTTTTACTGCACGTATGGTTTCCTCACAAGCGAACACAAGTAGATTTTTAGGCCAAAAACATCACGCAACCTCCACAAAATATGACCTGAAATTTCCACATTTTCTTGAGTAAAGTTTGTGCATGCTTAGATTATTGGTCCACATGTAGCACGAAAAGAAACCTTGTTAGGCTCAAACGGGTCTTGACTTCCAAAGAACATGATAAAGCATCTTTGTCTTTTTTTTATTTTCTAGCTGAAGTGGACTATTCAGACTGATATGACAACTATTTTAGAAAATAGAAAGAAGATGGCATTACAGTAATAAGTCACTGTGTTCACACTCATCCTGCATCTACATTTTAGGTGAAGTTAAGCATAGACACATATTGGGAATGCATAATTTCGGGTTATTACTGACTTAGATTGATGTTAGGAGCTACGGTTTTTGTCCACAATATGTTGGTAGTTTAATATCAATTTGCAACAAGCAGCTTACAAATTTCAACCAGGAGGCATCAAGTCAACAAAGGCACTGCGTTAAATTACAAAAGTCCACAATAAAGTTTCGCAGATCTCCTTTTTAAGATTCTAAATCCTATTGTGTTTTTTGTTTAACAGCAACAGGTTACCAAATGAACCGTCAAGGCGTCTAAAGACCCCATGAGGACTCACTTTTTCAATTAGTCCACTCTTGACCACCTAATTAGCTTCTCTCAGCCAATTGAGCCACGATTTTAATTTTGAAGTCACCCCTAGGTTTGACGGAATCATAACCAGTTCATACTTAAACGATGCGTAAGGTTACCCACTCATAAAAAAGAAATGGGATGAAGTACACTAGCAAAATTAGAATTTTGAAGTAAAATTTCATTCCTTTCCTTTGGACAAATTAACGAGAAAGATAAAAAAAAAAAAAAAAACAATCAGACATAATCTTTGAGTTCTTGTTGAAGGACCTCCTGTAACCACAATTTTGACCCTTCCATAAGTTCAGGGCTTAATCTGAACATCAAGACGCAGAACTCCAACTGATTCAGAGCCCCATCACCGTCGAAGTCACCTTCTCTCAACATAGAGCGAAGATCCTCATCAGCCAAACCCTGTAGCCCCAGCAAAGCGGAATTCCTCTTGAGGCTATCGAACGTGATGACCCCTTTATCAGAATCCATTAATAGATTAAACCCATTGCACAGTTCGTCAATTAAACCGTCTCCACCCAGCTTGCTGGCCATAACAGGCAAGTAATCTTGGAAATTGGTTTGTGGGTTTTGAGATGCCATAGCTGAAAAAACAGGAAGAGATTTTGCTCAGAGACAGAGAGATAGAGAGGAGTGAGAGATAGATGAGATAGGGTTAGGGGGGAAATATGTATATAAAGAGGAAAAGGAAGATGGATTGGGATTTCCAAGAAAGAGAGGCCATGGAAGACAACTAAGATACAGGACAGGATATAGGAAGAAGGACGGTGACTGGGTCTACTTTTGGAGTTTGGAATTTGCCCATGGCTTTCGCAGAAGGTCGTGAAGGGTAAAATGGTCCACGAGGTATTGTTCAAGTTGGACCATTGGAATCTGGAAGCCGAAGTTGAGAGAAACTTCTCTTTGGATTTTCATATTCTATTGTCGTTTGTATTAAAGTGGGCCTCGCTGGAAGGAGGGAATGGGCTTGTTATCACTTAATCGTCAACTTTAGAATTGGCGTAATGACTTAGTAATTGTGAGTGTGAGTGAACACCTGGAAGTGACTGGCACAAAGCTAAAGATCACAGGCAAGGAAAATGTAGCCTTGGAGCAGCTTTCAATGGTTGAGAGTTAAAACTTAGAAGGGATAAAAAACAATATGTAATAAAATAAATAAGAAAACATGTAAAAGATACGTCAAAGAGTTAAACCAACATTTTTACTTCTCATTGTAAAAAAGTTTTTTCTATTTTTTTTGCCAAAATTAATTTTTTAATTTTTAATTTTGTACGAGATTTTAATTTTATTCTTTATCTTAATCAATTTGTGCAATTTATTCCTTTCTTTAAATTTCTTCAATAATATGTAAAGCTGAAATGGAATTGTTGCAGTCAAAGTTTAATTAAAGATTAAGTGAGGTCAAAATGTTTAAAATCTTTTTGAAATTCTTTATTCAAATATTTAAAATCCAAAAATTAAAAACTTCAAAAAAAATTCAAAATTATATAAAGAGTAATTTAATAATTGTTTTAATCTTATATAAACCTTTTTGTTTGCTTAATTATATTCTTCGAAGAGTAATTTCATATTATCTTTATATATAACTCTTTGTTAATGATATGTATAAATAACATTTGGTTTTGTATAAATTAGTAAAGTTAATAGATAAAATTGACCAACAAAGAAAGTAGTTTCCCTTCATAAGAAAGATGACACAAGTTTAAATCTTAAAAATATCATCAATTTTTTCAAAAAAAAAAGGAAAAAAAATTAAAATCCTATATAATATTAAAAATAAAAAAATAAATTGCTTAGAAAAATCGATATTTTTTTATATCAAAATCCAAGTCTCTTAAAGGGATAAGTTTTTGTTTTTTGAAAAAAATAAACAAATTTTTCTTGATATCTTTTTCAGCCAAAACATATGTTGGAGGAACATCGTTAGGTTCTTTGTTGAGCAAGCAAATTTTGCTTCTTTTTTTTTTGGTTAAAATGTATAAAAAAATTTTGAATTTAAGATTGTTACACATAACTCCTTAAACTTTAAAATTTGATAAAGGACCTTCTCTAAACTTTTAAACTCTTGTACATAATAGTATTCATTAGTTTTTTCATCAAATTGTTAACTGTTAACCACTTCGTCATTAGAGTTGACTCCACCTAGAATAATTTGATGACAAGGACCAAGAGCATTGTGATCTTTTCATGTTTTTAAAAAACCCACTCAATCACCCAGTCCTGGACACAACTCGATACTCGATACACCTTGAGAATGCCCAAATAACATACCCATAGTGCCATAATAGGTCTTGGGTTCAGTCAAAAGGAGGGTGATTGGGTGGATTTTTTAAAAACATCAAAACATCACAATGCCCTTGGTCTATATCATCAAATTATCTTAAGTGGAATCAAATCTAATGACATGGCAATTGATTGTTAACAACTAAAAGGAAAAAACTAACGGACATGATTATGTGCAAGAGTTTGGAAGTTTAAGGAGTCTCTTGTAGAGTTTTAAAGTTTAAGAAAATTCTATGCAATAATCTTGAAATTCAAAAAAGTTACGTACATTTTATCCTTTTTTTTTTTTAAGTCTTTCTTCCAACAAGACTCTGATTAAAACCAAACTTGCTTTAACTCAGTCTACATGCACATTAATATAAATTAGTATCCATCAATTCATCAAGAGGCCATCTATAAATGTAGACTTGTCAAATATTTGTTTCTGTAAGCAAATTACAAGTAAGATTTCCTACATTCTTTTTAGGATATCCCAATGTCAATGAAAATCTGGGCAAATTTAAGTTTGATCTTGAAGCCATTTAAATTGGGCATTTGTATGGCCTAAAACGCAAAATTGGCATCAATAAGGATCCTACCTTATATTGATTTATTTAAAAGCTTGTTGGGCATCAATTTGTTGATCAACAATTTTTCATTTTGTGGAAAATGACAACCAAGAAGCTTTAAAGAGATTTTGGTGATGAAGTTCATAGGATTCCGTTCTTTTGATGGGGTTTTGTTCTTGTAATTCCATTTGAGACATTACAGCTCAAGCTGCATATGTACATATTCATCACACGCTTCACCCAGACTTACCAATAACATACAAAGAAATTAAAATGATATCTTTATCACATATCATTAGACCTAACTCTCAACCATCAGTTTAATGCATTTACTATACTCACTCAAACTATCATAAACTTACAAAGGCAAAATTCAGCTTTCGGCTTCCATAGAATTGAAACCACTAAACTAGCAACCTCCATATTTTAATTGGTTTATGGAACTTCCAATTTAAGTCATTGGAAGGCTACGTATCCTTCTCATCTTTAAGCCAATTTTGGCATTCTACCTTGCTTCTAATGAGATGGAAACTTCATTTAGTGAATACTCTTGGCAACTTTTTGTAGTAGAATCTACTTGAATTGGATTAATATCCCTTCCTGTATAGAACCCAGGTTGACTTGGTTCAGGCAATAACTTCTCACCAGTCAACATCAAAACCACAGTTGACATGTTAGGCCTATCCTCTGGTCTTTGTTGTACGCATAACAAACCCACTTGAATACATCTTAACACTTCAGATGCAGTGATTGGATTGTGTAGCAGTTCATCCATCAACTCTAATGGCCTTTCTTCAATCCATAGTCTCCATGCCTGAAATGTCAAGAAAGCATAAAATAAATGAATTTATGTACTCCCATCTTAATTGGCCGTCATTACCAAAAGTTGTTCTTAAAGCCTACATGTCCAAGAAGGTTTAGGTGATGATGTGGGTCAGAAAATCCCTTGTTCTTCCTTCCACTTATTATCTCCAGTATTATCACACCAAAGCTGAAAACATCAGATTTGATAGAGAAAGATCCATGCACGGCATATTCTGGGGACATGTATCCACTGAAAAGCAAACACAAGACACAAAAAAAATGTTTGAAGTTAAAAGAGGTTGAAAAAGAAAACAACCGAAACAAGTCAAACACATACTATGTTCCCATCACTCTATTTGTATTAGCCTCAACTTGATCTCCTCCAAAAGTTCTAGCCAAGCCAAAATCTGATATTTTTGGATTCATGTTATTGTCAAGCAAAATGTTGCTAGTTTTAAGATCTCTATGGATAATTCTCAATCTTGAGTCTTGATGAAGATAAAGAAGGCCTCGAGCAATTCCACTAATAATTTGGAATCTCTTCACCCAATCTAATTCCTTACTTCTTGTTGAATCTGACAAAGTTCACTTGCTAGTTAGCATGGAAACTACTAGTTGAAGTTATTAAGATTACTAAAATAGAGTCATAGGTTTAGAAAACTCAAACCAAAAATAAAGTAGTCCAAGCTCCTGTTGGGCATGAATTCGTAGATCAACAACTTCTCATTTTGATGAATAGAGCAACCAAGAAGCTTTACTAAATTTCTGTGCTGGAGCTTTGCAATCAACAACACTTCATTTTTAAACTCATCCGTTCCTTGTCCTGACGTTTTGGAAAGCCTCTTCACTGCAATCTCTTGTCCATCTGCCAATGTTCCCTGAACAGATTTAGGAAAAGTTAGAAGTTTGGTGCAGAAAATGAATACCTGCGTCCATACAAATTTACCACCTTGTATACTGGTCCAAAGCCACCTTGTCCTAATTTGTTACTCTCTGAAAATTGATTTGTGGCATTAGAGATGGTTGAAAATTGAAATATTGGTAAATCAATGTCTTCCTTTTCCCTCTTGTCCTTCCAGTAAGTTGTTTTTCCTGAAATAGATGGAGATGAGTTCTATATGAGGGATCATTACTAAACAGAAACTTTTTCTTTTCTAATCCTAGGGAAGAATCAGTACTGAATATTGTTATTATAAAGAATCCAATTCTATTCATGAGGAATTCACCTGGCTGTGTAACTTTGTTATTCTTCAACCATATGGTCAATCCAAGAACTAATATGCCCAAGATGAATACAGTACAGCCAACCACAATCCCTGCAAGCTTCTTCTTGTCCAAAGGGCGATTATTCACTGTAAGATCTGAGATGATATTAAGAAAATAATCCACACGCAAGCAAGTTCAAGAACTTAACTACTATGAACATTACGTACTTGCATATGCAGACAGTCGTATATAAAAATCTTGTCCACCCTGTGAGAGTTGTCTCAAGTCGACAATGTCATTAAACCAATGCAAGCAGCCGCTTCCTCCGTCACTGATATTCAAATTAGAATAAGCCATACAAGAGCAGTTTCTCAAACACAGTTTCTCGCAATCCCTTAGGCTGATGGTCTTGTCGTACCATGAAGAAGATGTGTCTGGCAATTTCATTCCATCGTACTTCTGGAAGGTATCTCCCTTGTTACATTCAAGTGGGGTTGTTCGAACACACGCAGATGACCCAACTAACTTACCTTTTGTGAATCCTGTCAAGCATTCACAATTTAACGAGAGATTCAAATTGCAGTTAGTATTTGCACCACACGTGGCATAACTTTCACACTGATCGTACTGGCTTGGGAAGAAAATATCCCATCTACTTTCCCGAGATAACCATGTTAAACGCAACGGATAGCCTTCTGGGGTGAGTCTGCTTCTCGTTAGAATTGAACTATTTAGGACTTCAAACTCATAGAAGACTCCATCTTCACTTAAATCAAAAAGAAATTTCACTGATTTCGAGGCTCTTAGTTCAGGGGTTCCTGTAAAACCAATCCCATTCCATGATCCTGCTCTGTATTTTATAGCACTTCCTTGTGTGATAACTAGCTGAGGAAGCCCATGAGTATCTATTTTCAAAGAGTAATCACCTGGGGTAGGATCTTGCAACGTTTTCCATGAAGTAAGAGCCATGTACTGACCTGTTCTTAGGTTGCTTCCAATTTTCATTCCTGGAAGAAAAGTGTCACCTGGATAATCGAAGCTTTGCCACAAAATCCTCTGCGAGTCATTCTCATCTCTCATGACAAGGTTTCCTGAATCCAATAGCTGCACAATGGGTTTCACTGCTTTTTTTGATGCATTTGAGGACCAGGTTTCGATCCCTTCGCTGTTGAGGATGCCGAGAATTCCTCTGTCACTGTCTATCTTTAAAACTCCTGAGGTATCAGTCAGTGGTTTTTCTCTGTTGGCCACCCATACTATTGTTCTCTCAGGAATGTTGTTGTACCAAATTCCCAGGTAACGACTCTTTGAATTTTCGGGGCTGAAGAATCCTGCCATGAAGATTTCACCTGCTGAGACCAGATTTTCTTTCTGTTCGTCACGCATGGGTTGGGTTGGAGTGATCATGTCCAGTGTGGAGGACGTGCTTGTGAAGCAGAATAACAGAACATACACAGCAAGGCTTTTAAGGCTTTCCATTGGCTTTTGGAGTGGCTTCGTGTACTGAAAGTGTCAGATATAAGGTACTGCAAGTGCAAACCTAGAGAGAGGAGAAAACATGAAGTTTGAAAAATCTTTAGGGGATCCAAAAGCCAGAATTTGATGAGTATGATAATTTGTTATTGGAACTTGGAATTTGAATGCACTTAAAGAGGAAGCAAAACAACCACTTTAGCGGCAACATTTATTGTAAGACTAAGATTCACTAATTCTACCTTTTGAAATTTTGGCTTCTGAAACATGATTAACCTCATGCATGCATGGGATTGGGTATAGTAGTTGCTAGTGGGGCAGAGTGTAGTAATGAGACTAGTATGACTAAGAATTTTCAATGAGCTTTGGTTAAACTGAGATCTTCAAATATGCTATATTTTGATTTTTTTTTTTGGTAATAAAGGAGGTGGTAACATATAGTACATAGATCTGTAACAGTACTTGTTTTCTCAAACAAAAATCTATAATAGTCACATTAACTTTAGACAGACAGCTAGAAATTCAGGAAAGCTCTTAAATGCTAAAATTATGGTATTGACTTTGATGTCACTAACCGTTGTGTGCAAATTAAGATAGATAAAGAGTTTGGATAATTTGCGAGAGATTTTAAATATAGCTTGTTTGATAGTAATTTTTAAAAATTGTTTTTTATTTTTAAAAGTAAAAAAAATAAAAAATTATATTTGAATAATTAAAAAATAAATAAATAATAAAATATGTGTTATGATAATAAAAACATAGAATAATTAAAAAATAGTCTAAACTCTAATTTTTTAAAACAATATCAATTAAAAAAATAAATATTTTTATTGATAGCATGTATATAAATATATAAAAAATTATTAACATAAATTTTTAGAACTAATTTTATAAAATTATTTTAAAAATAAAAAATAAAATAACATTCAAACTTGCTCTTAATATCTCATGTGCTCTTTGTAATAAAAATAAATGATTTAGGACTAAAATATTGTTCTAAAGATGTCTCCGAGATTAATATTAAACTCAACTAATTAATCAGAGATATAGTTAACTTTTCACATTGGTCTTGCCTTATTTATATTCAATATAATATTCTTGAGCATGCAAGCTTCACTTTTTACTGTTGTATTTTGTTCCAATCTCAAAAATTCAACAGAAATGATCTTGGAACTGGAAGAGTGCGTTCCAATGGGTAATAGAAACTTATAATGCGTCTGTGAAGGGAGGTGTTTGGTAGTTAGATTTCTTACAAAAGCCAGAAATGCATGGTTGATCTAAGATTAAGGCATGACCAATCAATGCCTAAAGATGAACAAGTATAAGCACTCCATATTTTTCTGAAAACTGAAAGCAAATAGATGTTGTTCTTTCTCTTTCAAACATTATATTTCAACCTTTTTTATATTTGAAAAATAATATATATTTTTAATTAAAAAAATAAAAAATTAATAATATGAGACTCACTTTAAATAAATTATGATCACATATTTTTTATATTTCTAAATATAAATAAATACATAATTTTTTAAATACAGAGGATGTGATCCCTAATTTAAAATGATTCTGTCTTAAATTTTAGGATTGATGTGCACATGACTAATAATTTAATGAGCCATAAATAAAATTCGATAGGTAGGTACATCAATGCCTTCTTTCATGTGCATACAAAGATAATGATGTCTTTTATGAGTTGTTAAACCAGCCTGTCAATTTGTCATGCCTTAAACAATATTTTATTATCTTTACAAAATTCTTATTCTTAATTTAGGAGTATTAAAATTTTAATTAAATTTTATTATACTTTTTAGATTTGCTTTTTTTATCAATAATTTATTTCTTAAATTTTATACAATTTATTTTTTATAATTGTTGATATATAAGTCTTTACATATTCTTGACTTCCCATGAAAAACAAAATTAGAGAAGATATTTTTCATTGTAGGAATTGAGGATGAGGGGTTGGCAAGGAGAGGTAATCCTCTCAATTTGACTTCAATTTCTCTCCTTAACATGTCATTAATTGGCTTCTTGATGATTGTTTTGAGGTCCTTCCTTTGCTACAAATTTTATAAGAAAAAATGTTTTAGTTGATTTGTAATAATTTTCTTATAATAACTTAATGAATAAAATGTTACATTTTATAATTTGTATATTAAATTTATAATCATTCATAATTAAGAATAATTGCAGGTAGGTTCTTATTTATAATTAATGTGAATTGTATTTAAGAATATTTGGTGTTTGGTATACAAGAAGCATTAATCAAACATAAAATAAGTTTTTAAATACATAAATTATATCCGTCATATACATTAACTAATAATATATATATAAATTTTTATTTTAAATTAAAAGATTCATATAATATATAAAATAAAAATTCTTTATTCAGATTTATTAATTAATATACAAATAAAATTAAGGAAATATACTGATTTTTTTTTTGTGACAAAAAAAAAGTGCACCAATTTCTTGCAAACATATGCCAGTAAATGCTGGGAAACGTAGTTACGACTTGCACTTGGCACCTATTGGCTTTTGGTATTTGGTACTCTGAAGCATCTATTATTGGTCGCTTTCCCATCTCCCATCGTACGCTTTATCAATGAAGGTTCAGACTAATACGTATATATTGGTAAACTTCTCTGGTTCATGAACAATGAAATAAATTAAAAGAGGATTTTTCTTGTGTGTAATACTGTACATGTAATAGAAGGTACTAAAGAATTAAGATCAAATTTTTATAATAAAATCTTTTGTAAGAATTTAATCTTAACCTTTCATTTTTTTATTATATGAACACTAAGTGTAGATTAAAATTACTATTTAAGTGCGTCAGATTTTTTAGTTGCGAAATTTTATATAAATATCTTTTTAAGACTTAACACTTTGTGAATAGGTGATATTCAAGCCTGTTTAAGCCCTTTAATACATAATTAGAGTCTTATTAACTACAGAGAGAGACCTGAGACGAATTGGGCTAGGGCCGATTCCATGAAAAGCTGGTAATGGGCCTATTTTAGACTACTAAGTTCAATTTAATATTTATCAAATTCCTTCTGAGTAACTTATCATTCTTGACGGTGATACGTAGCTTAATATTTGTTTACTTCAAAGAAAGCACAAGGCTTCGTACAGGGAACGTAATAGGGTTGTTAATTAAAAAAAAAAAAGGTAACTTACGTTAAGTTCTTATAAATTTAATTAAACTACATTTAATATTCATTTTATTTTAAAATTACACGCAAAATTTTCTAATAAATGAAATTTATAAAAAAAAAAAATGAGAGAAAGAAAGCATAAAGCGAGGAGAGTAGCTTTATGTTTCTTGCTGAGCAGGTAACTTTTTGCACTTAATAAATGTTTTCTCCTACGCAGTGCACATTAGAAGTTGACGTTTCATGTGACTCAGTCTCCAAGTTGACGAATTTAGTCCAATCGTTTCAAATGGAAGTGACTATTTACAAAGTAGGTTCCAATTTTCCAAAGTTTGGTATATTAAAATATAGAGTAGGTATGACATATTAGTCAATGTAAATATCACAAATTAGACTATGGGTCCCTTCGTTCTAAAGTGCAAGTTGCGTCCCACATTCCACCGCTGCATTGCACCAACTCTCAAAAATAAATGCCAAAAAAATATGCTTTATTTAAAGATAACAAAAATTTATTATAAAATATATTACTGTTGATGAATTTTGTTATAAATAATATTAGTAAAAAGTATAGCATCTCTTCAAGCCTGCCTGTCATTTTAGGACATTAGGCTTGCGTTGCCATGACATACTTTGCTTGTCATTGCTGAAATTACCAAGAAATTGATGAATTAATTAATTTGTTAACAGAGATGTTCATAAGAAAATTATGAGAAGATATTATAATTTTTTATTTTATTTCTAAAAAAATTCTATTTTTTACTTGAGTCGGTGGTTTGAAAAAAATTATATCTTAGATCTTCTAAATCTCGTAATTACAATGATGCGATCTCGAACCTTGACTTTTAATATTTCACTGTTTATATTGTGTGATACTATGATTATAATTGAAATTGTAGGAGGAATATTTCAAAGTAAAAAAATATGACTTAAATTATAATAAGTATTAACAGACTAATTTATTGAATGAGTATTTTACAGCAATTTGTAAAAATATAAAAAAAAAAACATATTGGCAGATCATCTCCCACGGTAATTACCGACATGTCTTTTCTGTCTTTGGACTAGTTACGGACATGTCACAATCTTTGTAAATGATCTCTAAAATAATTTTAAATTTTCTGCATTTAAAAAATATTTATTTATTTTTATTTAGAGAGAAATAATAATAAAAAATTTATATTAATAGATATATATTTTTAGTAAATTAAAAATTAAATTTTTTTCTCTCCAAAAACAAAATAATACATTATATTTTAAATGCAGATATGTTATACCTGTTACCAGCCACAGTCATATGCCATGACACCTACCACTACGGTGTTGAATTTAATACTGGTTACTCTTTTTATTTACCATTATTTTAAAAAAAAAGTTTTGGTGTTTCGCCTGCCAGTTTGAAAACGTAAGACCATTTTCTCCAGCCGTGTTCTCTCACTGTCTCTGTCGTAGGTTATGAATTTATGGATTATTTATGTTTTTCCAGCCAACTAAATTATTTAATAACATTGTCACTTTTTGTTACATAATTTATGTCCTACTATAATTAGTTAAAAGGATAAATGAAAAAGACAACAAATTAGACTAAAAAGGCGAGATTATAAAAATACTTGGTAGATTGTTAATGGAGAAATTAATGGTTTTAATTGTTACATATATATTACAAACAAGTGGAAACGTTAAAAGCATGTATACTATATATTTGGTTGCTTAATGATAGAAATACATCATTAATATTTGAAAAAATATGGTATAATTACTTAATTTTTGAATCTTCAAAATACAAGATTCAATTTCTTTAAGTTCTAAATTTACTACTCATTACTTCTTAAAGCATGTACTGATTGAAGGACCAAGTTGTAGATAAGTATGTATATATTATATATTTTTAATATTAAATAATTAGATAATTAAGATACATTTTCAAGGACAAAAAATAACGTTTTTAAACATCCTAATAGCGAAGAGAAAGATGTGTCGCATATGCAGCAGCGAAGGAATGGCCTTCTAGAAGCACAGAAAACAAATTGAGTATTCCAGATTTCCAGAACTGTTGCTAATGAGGTACTAAATCAAATTAAAATTCCTTTATAATAATGCGAGTAACAAGCAACAACATTGCAGATGTCATGGTAAGGATAAGACAAGAAAATCAACAGTTGAAAGCTGTCAGGAAACTAATGCACGCTTGTTGGAAAATTAATTTCCTTTTTCATTGAGACCCTTTTGTGTGTCCTGGACTTCATCGTTTCTCACAAGACTTCGCATCCAGACCAGAAGACACGCTGCTATGACTATCAACTACAGTAGTAATGGCTCCCACGGGTTCGTTATCTTACCTTGTCACTTACCAATGTCATGAATCTGTCCTACCTTATTCTTTTCAAGTTTCAGGCTCAAGATTGTAGAAGCCAAGGTTGTTTCCTTTCGAATATTGATTGATGGGGGAGTTTGTGATATCAATTTTTAGATCTTCAGGTTCAATTTGCTGATTTATCCATATGTTCATCTTATTGTGAAAGAATAAACGAATGAATGGAGGGCTTCATCCTACTGTTATTATGCTTCTCTTTGCTGCATCATTTGACATTTTCCGCTGTCAGAGACACTGTGACTATAGAGCTACCTCTCAGTGATGGTGAGACCTTAGTTTCATCAGGTGAAAGCTTTGCACTCGGATTTTTCAATCCAGACAATTCCAACAATCGCTATTTGGGAATTTGGTACAACAAAGGACCAGCAAACACAATAGTATGGGTTGCCAATAGAGACTACCCTCTCAAGGATTCATCAGGAGTTTTAAGAATCAATGAAACTGGAATTCTGGTCCTTCTCAACCATAACAATAGCACCATCTGGTCATCAAAGTCACAAAAATTGGCACAATATCCAATAGCAAAGCTCTTGGATTCAGGGAATTTCATTATAAAGGATGAGACCCAAAACGACACAAAAGATTTTTTGTGGCAGAGTTTTGATTATCCAGGTGACACACTCCTGCCAGGCATGAAACTAGGGAGAGATTTGATTTCAGGGATGAATCGGTATCTAACATCATGGGATACACCGAATGATCCTTCTGAAGGCAACTATACATATCAACTCGATATGAATGGCTATCCACAGTTCTTTATAAAGGAGGGTAAGATGAAAAAATTTCGTTTTGGGTCATGGAATGGTCGTCGATTTAGTGGAGCACCTCAGATGAAGCAAAATTCCCTATACACATTTGCTTTTGTTAGTAATGATGAAGAGATATACTATGAATTCGAGCTTGTCAATGCGTCAGTTCTTTCGCGGATGGTGCTAGCTTCAGATGGAAAACTACAACGTTTTAGTTGGAGTGGTCCTAAAACTGGTTGGACCATATTTGCCACCATACCAGGATCTGCTTGTGATAAATATGCACAATGTGGAGCTAATGCTAATTGCAACAGTAACAGCTTCCCATCTTGTAGTTGCTTGAAAGGATTTGTGCCTAAAAGCCCAAAAGAATGGAGTGAGGGGGATTGGTCTGGTGGGTGTGTTAGCAAAACCCCATTGAGTTGCCATGGAGATGGGTTTTTGAAGTTTTCTGGGTTGAAATTACCAGACACAGAGGGATCCTGGTTTAATTCAAGTACGAGCGTCAAGGATTGTGAGACTTTGTGCTTGAATAATTGCTCATGTTCAGCTTATGCAGGGCTGAATATTAGTGAAGGAACTAGTGGGTGTTTACTATGGTTTGGTGACCTCATTGATATCATTCAGTTACCTGAACCTGAGCAAGATATTTACATAAGGATGGCCCAATCAGAACTAGGTACCACTCTGAAAGTTCTTTCTTTTTTCCCTTTCTTTTACTGTTATCTAAATTCTCTGTTTTCTTTGTAGGAGCTATTGAAGGGAAGAAGAATCCAAAACATACAATCCGGAAGGAAGCGGCTTTAGTCATCAGCTCTGTGTTGTCTGTAGGAGTTATAATCTTATGCCTAGCTTGCATCCTTTATAGATGGAAGAAGCACCGGGAAGCCAGTAAGTCTTTCTCTTAGAGTTATGTGATCCTTCTAAAGGTTTTACTATGGCTGGTTGTTGAAAGAATAAACTACTTAAAAACTAACTTGTAAAATTTCTGGCAATTGTTATAGAGATAGATAATGTATGTGTTGCCAAACATGATCTCCGCATAGTAGTGGCAATTTTTGTTAAGAAGAGAATAAATATTTACAGCAAGAGTGAGTTAAGTCACAATTGCTGCGAACTGTTTATGGTATAAGAATGAGGTAGGGCAAAATATAATTTTTCTAGTTTTCTTTTATTCATCATCTTTTTCACTTTTGTGGGAAGGGATGGCTGATATTTTTCTGCTTTTTATTTTCTTCTTTCGTTCTTCTCTTGTCACATCATACACGTACTGCTTTGCAGGAAGGATGAAATGTTTTTCAAAAGGAGATCCAGATGCAATTGATGAGTACCAGAAGGAAGACCTAGAACTACCCCTCTTTGATGTGGCTACACTTACTTCTGCAACCAATAATTTTTCATCTAGTAACATATTGGGAGAAGGTGGTTTTGGATCTGTTTATAAGGTACTGATCTTCAAATGTCAGCACCTGAACCTATAATGAATATTCAATATTGTAACACAGCTACAGAATGATGAATATAAAAAATGTTAGTGATATGCAGTTTTCCAATGCTCAAATGTTTAATATTTTCAGGGCAGGCTAGAAGATGGAAGAGAAATAGCTGTTAAGAGGCTCTCAACGACTTCTAGGCAAGGAATCCAAGAGTTTAAAAATGAAGTTATCCATATTGCCAAAGTTCAGCACAGGAATTTAGTGAAGCTTTATGGATGCTGCATACATTCTGAGGAAAGAATGCTAGTCTATGAATTTATGCCTAACAAGAGTTTGGACTTCTTCATATTTGGTAAGTCTTTGCAATTTTCCTCTCATTTGTGTAATGATACCCTTTGAAGGATCTGAATTCAAATCTTACCTAAAGTCAACCAAAAAAACAAAAAAGCAACTCCAGTAGCATGTAACTTGATTTTCCTTTGTCCTAGAGAATTTCATAACTAGGTAACTTCTTGTTAAATTTTCTAAATCTGGCTAATAATAAATCATTATTAATTTCTCAAAATTGTGGCTAAGCACCTCATAAGAAAGTGTTTAACTCAACCCCATTTGAACAGATGATGAAAGGCGCAAACTACTAGACTGGTCAAAGCGCATTCGCATCATCAATGGGATTGCTCGGGGCCTTCTCTATCTTCATCAAGACTCTAGGCATAGAATAGTTCATAGAGATCTCAAGGCTGGAAATATTCTGTTAGATGCTGAACTCCATCCAAAAATTTCAGATTTTGGACTGGCTAGAAGCTTTGGAGGGGATGAAAATGAAAAAAACACAAAGCATGTGGTTGGAACATAGTGGGTGTCTTATGAATTATGACCTATACATAGTATGATTATGATATCTTTGCTTGTTCTGACTTTGTTTGATTTATGTTTTTTATGCAGTGGCTATCTGTCTCCAGAGTACGTAATAGATGGGCGATTCTCAACAAAATCTGATGTGTTTAGCTATGGCGTGTTGGTAATAGAGATAGTGAGTGGGAAAAGAAATAGAGGATTCTCTCATGAAGATCACCACTTTAATCTTCTGGGGCATGTAAGCATTGAGTTTAAACTTCTGTTCTTACTTGATATACATACATCTGGTGTCAATTAAATGGTTGAATATAAATACAGGCATGGAACCTATTCAAAGAAGGAAGATGCTTTGAAATGGTTGATGAAACGATGTTGGAAACATTCAATATGTCTGAAGTGCTAAGATCAATTCATGTGGGATTACTATGTGTGCAAAGAAGTCCAGAAGATAGACCAAGCATGTTGTCTGTAGTTATGATGCTGAGTGGTGAATCCTCGTTACCTCAACCTAAGATGCCTGGTTTTTTCACTGAAAGAGATATTGTTGGGGACAGTTCATCATCATGCGGCAATAAATCATGCTCAACAAATGATCTCACAATTAGCCAAGTCAATCCACGGTAGATGCCATTTCATATGGCTATTGTAAAGCATGTTTGTCAGTACTGGTGGACACTATGATGTTCATATTCTATACATACATTGTAATGGAAGAGTATGTATGCTTTTATCAATTGAGAGAGAAATATATCGTTCTTACATCTAATATTTTGACAAAAGAATTCACTTTGATCTGAATATTAATTTAACATTTTATAAAAAGATTTTATTTCAGTAATCAAGAGTATGATTTCCTTTCAAAAGTATTAAAAATTACATAAACAGTATATGAAGGTATGATGGAATTGTTGCAAAATTATAGCCTTATGTACTAAAATAAATAAATTAACAAGTCATTATTGCATCCATTAATGCATTAATAGGAAGATGCAGTGCAACCTATAAAATAATAAATGCAAAAGAGATATAATTGGATCAATGATAAAAAAAACAAATTTGACCATATATATGAAAAAAAACTTGAATATTCAAGCAATCAGTCAAATTTCTTGTATGGGAAACTCTAGGAGAAGAAAAGAAGAAAAAGAAACCTCCAAGAAAGTAGCGTACAAAACTTTAATACAGAAAACTCACTTTGGTTCTTGCCCTTCTCTTTAAAATGTAGATTTTCTATCTTGGCTGTAATAAGATGGAAATTTCATTTGATGAAGGTTCAAATTTTCCAGTTGAAGAAGCTACATTGTGTGGATGAAAGCTAGGCTGCCTTGCCTTAGGCAATAATCTCTCACAATTCAACATTAGAACTACAGTTAACATGTCTGGCCTATCCTCTGCTCTCTCTTGAACGCATAAGAGCCTTATCTAAATACATCTTATCACTTCTTCTTCAACAACTGAATCTCCTGGTGCTTCATTGATAGACCCCAAGCAATAAATATAGTGACTTACTATAGAAGAAAGAGATATAAGGAAAGGGGGGACCACCAGCCAATAAAGGAAGACCAAGTGGAGGGACAGAAGGGAAAATCCTAACTACCTAACTGCCTAGTAAAAAGGAGAAGGGGGGACCACCACTAAAGATTTAAGGAGGAAGAGAACGTATGAAAAAGGTAGGCATTATTCTAAAAAGGAATTGGGAGAGACTGGCCTCTTGAAAGCCAGAGCTATTTTACTATTTTCAGTCCCTTTGATTTCTATTTTACTTTCCTGTATTGACTGGGCAGCTTGTACTGCTGATTTTCCTTATTTCCATTAATCTCACAGCTCTATACCCCTTGAGGGAAGGGCTAGTATCTTTCCAGTACTGGTTCTCTAGTTGTTAGATTGTCAAAACAGTACAGGGTCCCAACATTTTGGTATCAGAGCACATGACGACAGGGCATGGTGAATACCAGAATGGAAGCAAGAATGGAGAGTGTAGAACGTGACATAACAGATATCAAAGCCTGGATGTTAGAAATGAGAGACATGATGGCTCGACTAGAGGAAAGGGGAGTAAGGTCTAGGAAAGAACCACAAGGAGAACCATCCGACTCAAACACAATAAGGAACCAAAGAGAAGAATCCGTGGAAGACCATAATAGGGACACCAGCAAATATAGAAAATTGGAACTACCACTCTTTGAAGGTGAAGACTGGATTGGGTGGCTTTTCAAAGTGGAGAGGTATTTTGAAATAAATGGGGTGGCCGAAGCAGAACGGATTGAGGCAGCAGCTGTATGTATGGAAGGGAAGGCCTTAAACTGGTACCAGTGGGCAAAAACCTAAAACCTAATACAAACCTGGCAAAAATTCAAGAAAGAAGTGGTGAGCAGGTTTCACCATTCACAACAAGTTGACCACTATGAACGGATGATGGCGCTATAGCATACACAAACAGTGGCAGAATATAAGGAGCAATTCGAAGCCCTGTTGGCTCCGTTGAGGGAGGCGTCCGATGAGTGCTTGATGGCGGCTTTTAGGAATGGACTTAAACCGAGCATCAGGGCAGAGTTAAGGATGATAAAGATTGCTACACTTAAAGAGCTGATAGATTTGGCCCATAGAGTGGAAGAAAGAAACAATATCATTGGCAAGGCCTAAGAAGATCTTATAGGCAAGCAGTTTAAGAATTGGACTTCTAATAAATGGGCTAGACCAAGGATGCAATGGAGCAGGACCTATAATACTCCAGAAGCAACTCGCACCCAAACTCTAGTGTTGAATCGCAACACAGAGCCAAAGAAAACGCTCTCCACAGCATCGACAATAGCGTCTAGTCACCCCTCGAGCTCACGCATTTCTGGTTATCGATGAATAACAGAGGCAGAGGCTACACAAAAAAGAGCACTTGGGTTATGCTTCAAGTGTGACGAAAAATATAGCCCGACCCATATGTGCAAAAATAAGTAATTGCACGTCGTGTTGTTGCAGCAAGTGAACAAGCAGGAAGATTCTGTGACAGGTGAGGAAGGATGTGAACTAGAGGAAAGATGTGAACTGGAGGAAGAATGCAGGGGAAAAGCAGAGGAGATAACCACTTTAGAATTGTCAATGAACTCTATGGCAGGACTGACATCCAATAATACCATGAAATTAATTGGGCAGATCCATGAGGAGGAAGTGTTGGTTTTAATTGACAGTGGGGCATCCCAAAATTTCATTACATCAGAAGTGGTGAACCGTTTAGGAATACAGGTGAAGGAGGTCAGAATGTATGAGGTCTCTTTGGCAAGTGAGAGGAAGCAAAAAATGTCCCACATTGGAGTTAGAATTGCAAGGGCTGCAGGTTCTCCAACCTTTTTATGTCTTTGACATGGGAGAAGCTTATGTGGTGCTGGGGATTGAATGGCTAAAGTCACTAGGGGAGGTAAAGGTGAATTGGAAGCAATTAACCATGAAAGTGAAGATTGGGAGAGGAGAGAGATGATTAAAAGGAGACCTGAGCTTAGTAAGAACATTGGTTTCTTTTAAGTCAATAATGAAAACGCTCAGGGGAGGAGGACAAGGGTGTTTGATAGAGTATGGAGGAATAACAATGCAACCAGCCAAGGAAGAAGCTGTTTCTGATAAAATTCAGCAGATTTTAGCAAAATTTCCAATAGTACAGGCTGATTCCTGGGGGTTACCACCTCACAGGAACCATGATCATGCTATCATATTAAAACCAGGTGCTCAACCTTCAAATATCATGCCATATAGGTATCCTCGCTATCAGAAGGCAGAAATTGAAAAGCTAGTGGGAGAAATGTTAGCAGCAAGGATAATTAGACCCAGTAGTGGACCATTTTCTAGTCTAGTACTGCTAGTTAAGAAGAAAGATAGGAGTTGGAGGTTCTGTGTAGATTATTGAGCATTAAACAAACTGACCATCCCTGACAAGTTTCCCATCCCAGCCATTGATGAGCTATTGGATGAATTAAGAGGTGCAAAAATATTTTCTAAGCTGGATTTGAAGTCCGGGTATCACCAAATCTGGATCCGACCAGGAGATGAGGAAAAGACAGCTTTTAGAACTCACCAAGGGCATTACGAGTTCATGGTAATGCCATTTGGACTCACCAACGCACCATCAATGTTCCAATCCTTGATGAATGATATATTCAGGATGCATTTGAGGAAGTTCATCCTAGTTTTCTTTGATGACATCCTAATATACAGCTTGGATGAAAAGACTCACTGGGGGCACCTTAGGGAAGCATTGAGCATCTTGAAAGAACACCATCTAAAAATTAATCTCAAGAAATGTGTTTTTGCTAGACTAAGGTTGGAGTACTTAGGTCATATTATATCTCCAGAAGGAGTTCATGCAGACCCAGAAAAGATAGCAGCCATGGTTAAGTGGCCAACACCTCAGAATTTGAAGGCTTTAAGGGGATTCTTAGGGTTGACAGGGTACTATAGGCGGTTTGTGAGGAATTATGGAACCTTGGTAGCACCTCTCACGGCTTTGCTAAAGAAAGATGCGTT
Organism: Senna siamea; assembly: GCA_031216115.1. Classification (NCBI taxonomy): domain Eukaryota; kingdom Viridiplantae; phylum Streptophyta; class Magnoliopsida; order Fabales; family Fabaceae; genus Senna; species Senna siamea. The sequence continues at coordinate 23,100,416 of CM062356.1, forward strand.
TCACTAGGGAAAGGAAGCCCAGCAAGCCTTCAAGACCCTCAAACAAGCTATGGTAACGGTTCCAGTATTAGTAATGCCTGATTTTTCAATCCCATTTGAATTGGAGACTGATGCCTCTGGATGGGGCATATGAGCAATACTATTGCAAAAAGGGCGACTGATTGCTTATTTCAGTCAAGAAATAGCCCCCAAGAAGAAATCTAGTTCGGTGTATGAAAAGGAACTCATGGCGATGGTTTTAGCTGTTAAGAAGTGGCATCATTATCTATTGGGACACCCTTTCATCATAAAAACTTATCAAAAAGCCTTGAAGTTCTTGCTTGAACAGCGTAATTTAGGGGAAGAGCAGCAACAATGGATGACAAAATTAATAGGGTACAAGTTTGAAATACAATATAAACCGGGCAAGGAAAATAGAGTGGCAGATGCTCTTTCAAGAAGGGCAAATCACTTAGAGTTAAAAGCAGTCACTGTGTGGCAATATGATGATCTAAATAGTTGGGAAGAAGAAATCAGAAAGGATGATAAGCTATATACCATTTGGCAACAAGTGGTGAAGGGCAAACCAACAACTAAGGAGTATACCATTAAAGGTGGGTGTTTATTATTCCAGGGCCGCATAATTCTTCCTAGAGGCTCCCCCCAAATTCCTAAGCTGATATTGGAATTCCACTGCACCCCAACGGGAGGCCACTCCGGGTACCTAAGAACTTACAAGAGACTAGCTACATTTGTCTATTGGGAAGGGATGAAGAGAGATATCCAGAAATATGTGTCAAATTGTGAAGTCTGCAAGCAGTGCAAATATGAGGCCCTTAGTCCTGCCGGGCTGTTACAACCCTTGCCTATTCCTAACAAGGTGTGGGAAGATATAAGTATGGATTTCGTAACTGGACTTCCAAAATCAAACCGGTTTGACACTATACTTGTGGTAGTTGATCATTTCACTAAATATGGGCACTTTATACCGGTCACTCATCCCTATACAGCAAAGGATATTGCTGCCTTGTTCATTAAGGAAGTAGTGAAGCTACATGGCTTCCCTAATTCTATTATTTCTGACTGGGATAGGCTGTTTATGAGTCTCTTCTGGCAGGAACTCTTCCGGTTGTCAGGCATTACTCTCAAATTTAGCTCATCATATCACCCCGAATCAGATGGCCAAGCAGAAGTTGTTAATAGAAGTCTAGAGACTTACCTGAGGTGTTTTGCAGGTAGTAAGCCTTCAGGATGGGCAGGTTGGTTATCATAGGCTGAATATTGGTTTAACACCAATTATAACCACTCAGTTGGTATGTCCCCTTTTAAGGCGTTATATGGCAGAGACCCACCAATCTGCTATGGATGATCTAAATGAACTAATGAAGGAAAGGAACGATATCATTGCTAAGTTAAGGGAGCACCTGGAGAGAGCACAACAGATCATGAAAAAAATAACAGATAAACATTACAGGGATGTGGAGTTTAACGTAGGAGAATATGTCTACATCAAGCTTAGACCTTATCGGATGCATTCCCTAGCTAAGTTTCGCAACAAGAAGTTAAGCCCCTAATTCTATGAGCCTTACAAGATCATACAGCTGGTGGGGAAGGTGGCCTATCAGCTGAAACTACCTACATATGCTAAAATCCACTCTGTTTTCCATGTATCCCAATTAAAAAAATCTATACAGCCTCTATTAGATCCACAACCCCTACCACCCTTCCTAACTAAGGAGAATGAATTACTATTCCAACCAGAGGCTGTCAAAGGCACTAGGAAACTAACAAATAGACAATTGGAAGTCTTAATCAAATGGCACAACATGGCTGACTCTGACAGCACTTGGGAACAGTATGATACGATTGCGAAACTTTTTCCCACCTTTCACCTTGAGGACAAGGTGAAACTAATGGGGGAAGGTGATGATAGACCCCAAGCAGTAAATACAGTGACTTACTATAGAAGAAAGAGATATAAGGAAAGAGGGGACCACCAGCCAATAAAGGAAGACCAAGTGAAGGGACGGAAGGGAAAATCCTAACTGCCTAACTGCCTAGTAAAAAGGAGAAGGGGGGACCACCACTAAAGATTTAAGGAGCAAGAGAACGTATGGAAAAGGCAGGCATTATTCTAAAAAGGAATTGGGAGAGACTGACCTCTCGAAAGCCATAGCTATTTTACTATTTTCAGTCCCTTTGATTTTTGTTTTACTTTCCTGTATTGACTTGGCAGCTTGTATTGCTGATTTCCTTTATTTCCATTAATCTCACAGCTCTATACCCCTTAAGGGAAGGGCTAGTATCTTTCCAGTACTGGTTCTCTAGTTGTTAGATTGTCAAAACAATACAGGGTCCCAACATTCATCTATCAGCTTCAATGGCCTCCCCTTACTCCACAATCTCCATGCCTGAAACACAAAATTATAAATTCTAGGTTTGAGACTTTGATTCCATTGTAATGATCAAATGAACTAACTTGTGGTTTAGATCAGATGAAGTAGGCTTTCAACTTAGATGATTAAGGGCCAATGCAGTTCAAATGATTAAGTCAAATGCTGTATTTCTTATCTGAGATGCAAACTAAGTTGTCATCACAATACCTGTTTAAATTATTTTTGTTACCAAACGAGTTTCAAACTATAAATCATTTATATATAATCTAGATATTTGGAAAGAATTTTAAGTAAAATAATACTTACACATAACATATCTAGATAGTTTCTTAAAGATAATGGCTTTGAATTATTTGTTTAATGCATTCTTGAACGCATGAGCAGTGAACAACAATGAAACTTTCATAAATAAACATAAATTAAGTATATATCAAAATGAATGTTAGTTTCCTTTCTCAAGCCAAGGAGAAAGAGTAAACATTCTTGTCCATTACAAAATTTATTTCAGAAAAATATTACTCTTTAAACTTACATATGACTTTGAATTGAGTACAAGTGGACCTAATTATTTATGGTATAATTTACATGGAACTATTATTATAGAAAATTGCACATACCCACTCTAAACTATGCATTCAATTGCAATATCCCTCCTAATATAAACAAATAGCAATTTAAAGGACACAATTTTCCTTATCATTATCAAGTTTTCAAATTTAAGATATCTCTTTTTCTTTTGTAAAATTATATAATTTTAAATCTAATTGAAATTGTGAATTCAAAATTACACTTCACAGAATTTTTGGTAAGAAAATTTTAAATTAATTAAAAAGAAAAATATTTAAAATCTTATTTATTTTAAAAAATAATTGATATGATGAAATACAGACATTTTCAAACTAATGAAATTTAATTAATTATTGTAACTTATTAAAAGTCATTGATTCATATTAATAAAGGTTTTATTTCTTGGCATCGCTTAATTTATATAACTAATCCTACTTAATGAAAAAAAAATTATTTGTTGTTGTACTAGAACTTACTAAACATTACCCAAATGATCAAATATCATAAGTTTTGATTAGGTTTAAAATTAAAATATCTGATTTCATAAAAAAAATTATTTAATAATCTCATTAAACATGTACAATTAATTAATTTAGAAGTTAAAAAATAACAGCAATTTTTAAGGTGTTAAAAAAAGTGAGGGTATTGCCAGGAAATTAGTATCTTACAAGATAAATTGCTATATTTGATCAGATAAATAAACTTTGCGATTCAATACAAGGTTTAAGCCGAAAGCATTAATGTATTTCTCTATTAATTATTTGATAAATAACTTTGATGTGTTGTTTGATAAGTCAACACGCTTAGCAGTGAGAAATTTTCTAAAGTAATTTTGAAGTTATCAAACCTCATTTGATTTGAAAGTGGCTGAACTGGCACAGAACTCTGGTAGGTGGAAATTTCCTTTTTCCTTCTCGCTTCTCACATATAACAAGAAGCACGTTACATTTCCTTTCTTGCATATTCAAGGGATATGCAGCCTGCAACAGTGCTCAACATTATTCTTTTGCATTTTGTACTCACCTCAGATTAGTATGAAGCATGGATGGTCACCTCTTTGTGTATTTATAGATATAAAATCTTAAGCATGAATGCAAACACCAATATGGGACACAACACTGACACAAATCCAGTAACACCACAAAATTTGACATCTGAAATATTTATATGCAATTCTAAGTATCACATCATGTCTAATACAAGTGCCTTGACATGTGTTGAACATGAATGAGGATATATTTTTGAAGCATCCGTGAGTATATGTGCATCAGTCATTTTTGTTCCATCAGGGGCTGCATCTACCAAGACAAAGGTCACCAAGTGGCTCCCCATGAGTTTAAACTTGCAACTAGAGGCAAAAAGCTATGTCAATTTCAGGATCTCATCCTCCAATTGGAGGAATTTTTGTTTACCGGGTTTTCTACTTTGCTTGACTGTGAATCTAAATTCAAAACCATTTCGAAAACCCTCCTAATCTATTTTCTCAGTAGATAATAGAACTGAATAGATTTGACAGAGAACAATATCAATAAACTGACCAGTCTTTGTCATTTCAATCAGCACAACTAGGAAATGCAGAAAAATTCTTCGGTACAATTTTTACACTCAAGATGGGTCCAAGAAGCCAATAAAATTGTAGCTGAAACTTGTGAACAAAAAAAAAAAATTAAAAATTCATGATGATTATAAAAGGAACAAAGTAAAAGTAGGGGCTTACAGCATGAAATATATTGTATGTTGGTAAGCAATAGATCAGTTCATTGACGTAATAGATAATACTATTTACCAATTTTGTATGTTGGAATAATCTATTTTATCACATACTGAGAAGTAAGCCATGTTCATTTGCTTAACGTCCTTATATACTATCTAGCCTCAAAAATTGTAAGCGAAATTTCGTTTGGAGACAACAGATTGCATTGTCCGGAAGAAGAATCTGCTTCAGGCATATCCCTTTCAATGTAGAATGCAGGAACCTTTGGGTTGGGCAATGATTTCCCACCATTTAGCATTAGAACCACAGATGACATGTCTGGCCTATCTACTGGTCTTTGCTGCACACATAACAAGCCCACCTGTATGCATTGAATGACTTCAGATGGATTGCATGTTTCTCCTAACGCTTGATCCATTAGTTCCAAAGCCATTCCTTCACTCCATAGGCCCCACGCCTGAAAGTGTGGGAATCATATTGATAATAAGTTACTTATAACCAATATTCTGCTCTAACTAATCAGTTAGGTAGTTAAATCATTATGCTTACATATCCAAGAAGATTAAGGAAGTATTTTGAGTCTGAAAATTCCCTATTCTTCTTCCCGCTTATTATCTCTAGAACTATTACACCGAAGCTAAAGACATCAGATTTCACTGAGAAATGCCCATGAACAGCATACTCAGGAGGCATGTAGCCACTGGAAGTAGCATGAATAAATTCAAATTAGTGTAAATAAAGTAACACTGAGTAATGAACCAAGAAGAAGAAAACTTACTATGTTCCAGCTACTCTGTTTGTTTTGGCCTCAATTTGATCTCCCCAAAATGATCGAGCCAAGCCAAAGTCTGATATTTTCGGATTCAAATCTTTATCTAGTAAAATATTGCTGGCTTTTAGATCTCTATGAATAATCCTTAGTCTAGAGTCTTGATGAAGATAAACAAGCCCACGAGCAATGCCGTTAATAATGTGAAAACGTTTAGTCCAATCCAACAATGTCCTTGTAGTTTCATCTGATCAATTACACAAACATGTTTAGTATATCTCTCAGAGTCTCAGAATTTTCAGACTAGAGATAAGAACCACAGATGTTTAACTGTGAACTGCGAAGGTTCATACCAAAAATAAAGTAGTCCAAGCTTTTGTTGGGCAAGTATTCATATATCAAAATTTTTTCTTCTTGTTCAATGCAGCAACCAATCAGCTTCACAAGATTACGATGTTGAAGTTTGGCTATCAACAAAACTTCATTTTTTAATTCCTCCAACCCCTGACCAGAATCTTTTGACAGCCTTTTCACAGCTAACTCTTCCCCATCTGTCAAAGTACCCTGCAAATCATTATCTATAGTAATTAGAAATTCATGAGAAAATTGAAATATACTAATCTAAAACTTCAAAGTTTTGTTACCTTGTATACTGATCCAAAGCCACCTTCTCCCAACTTGTTGGTGCTTGAAAAATTGTTAGTGGCTTTAGCTATGACTGACAAATCAAATGTTTGTAGATCCATGTCTTCCTTTCTTAATTTATTGTAGTAAGGACTCCTGTGATATATTTTTGTCATCCCTGAAATGGAGTAAAATGACAATTTCGAAATCCTAAGTACCATGACAAAATATATCCTCCCATTTTTTGTGCTTTATGGGTACCTATCTACTACATCATATCTTAGAAGATGTTGAAGTTCACCTGACTTTTTGAGTTTCCTTTTCCATACACATGTAATCAATCCATAAATTATAAGTATCACGCCCATGTTTAACATAACTGAACCAACTGCAATTCCTGCAAGCTCTCTCTTGTTGATGTTCCCACGGCCTTTATTCTCAAAAAGATCTGGCAAATTAAGAGTATCACTAGTCAACAATTTTACCCACAACATTTTGTTCGAAGCTACAGTTGAGAGCACAACATATAATTGAAATAAACTACAATTTTGACTAGATGCTTCAGAGTAAATTGGAAATGCGTGAAAATTTAACGACAAAGCAATTAACAGGATCCACATTTTGTACCTGGCAGTCATAAGCAAAACCTTTCAAATCTCATATCAGTGTTTCAATTATGGTTTTTTCTGCTTGTGGATGACAAATCAAACGGCAATCCTAAAAGTTTTCTCTACCATATTGGGAATAAATGCCTTATTAAATTATGATTAGACAAAAAGACATAAAGTTTAATAAGATGGAAAACACACACACACAAAAGAGACAAGAACGGAAGAAGAACAGTGCACCTAGCTCTGAAGCAGGGACTCGTATAAATATGTCTTGTCCACCTTGAGATACATCCTTCATGTCGATCAGATCATTAAACCAAAGTAAGCAGCCACTTCCTCCATCACGGATATCCAAATTTGCATATGCTGAACAAGAACAATTTCTCAGACACGATTGCTTACATTCATCAAGGCTCATGGTCTTATTAAACTGGGAAGAAGACGTGTCTGGCAATTTCATGCCTCTATACTTGCGGAATCTATCTGTATTATTACACGCCAATTTAGCTCTTCTAACACACCCATTAGACCAATATGATATATTCCACTCTTCTGCATTTTTAGGTACAAATCCTGTCAAGCATGCACAGACCCTGGAGCTAATAAAGTTGCAGATAGAGTATGAACCACACAAGGCATAATTATCACACTGGTCTGCCATGTTAGCTGAGATAATCTCCCATCTGCCTCTTTGATTAATCCATACCAAACGCTTCCCAATGCCAAATGGAGTCATTATAATTCTGGAGAAGATCGAACTATTCACGAGTTCATACTCATAATAGGCCTCTTTATCATTCATAACAAATTTAGCCTTGTACACTGGATTCAGCTTTTGAACTGGATATCCAGTAAGATAGAGGCCATTCCATGATCCTGCTCTGAATTGTGTAATATTTCCCCTCAGTTGAAATGATTGTGGATATCCTCGGCGATCGATTTTTAATACATGCTCCCCCACACCAGGATCATCTGGACTTCTCCAAGAAGATAGGAACCTGTTCAGTCCAGTGACTAGGTTCCATCCTAGCTTCATTCCTGGCAATAAGGTATCACAGGGATAATCAAAACTCTGCCATATTAAGTGGTCGTTAGTACTGTACTTTTCATCTTTAACTAGAAGATTTCCAGAGTCCAAGAGCCGCACAGTTGGCTTCTCTGCTGTAACAGAACTATTGGAAGACCAAATAGTTACATTTGTGCCATCCAGAAGAACAAGAACTCCTTGACCGTTCACTTCTAAAACTCCCCTGGTATCTCTGAGTGGTGTTTCTCTATTGGCCACCCATACCACTGTCAGGGGAGAAATATCCTTGTACCATATACCCAAGTATCGGTTTTTCGATTTCCCAGGGCTGAAAAACCCTAACTCAAATGCTCCTCCTCTTGAAACTAGAGAGTCACCATCTCTTATGGACTGGCCTGGAGCAATAGTGTCTAATGAAGTGGAGGTTCTTATGAAGAGTAAAATAATGCAAATAGACAGTGATCTATAACTCTTCATTATCTTTCAGTCGTTCAACCCTGAAATGGACAGAGGCAAGATACAACTTGGCTAAGCTCGTTGAAGGGGTAGAGGATTAAAGGGTATGGATCTCAGTGAAAAGTTTTTTCAATGGTGAAGAAGCGATAGAGAAAAACCATAATGGGAACAATAACTGCCATCCTCTGTTCTAAAACCCTGTCATCGCCCATCTAATGAACTTGTTAAACTTTAAAATACAGAAACATTTCTCGTATTAACACTAAGCAGAAATTTCATGCAGTTTCCAACCAAAAAAAGAAAAAGAACGATTCTTTCAATAAACAGAAATTTCGGAGCCAATCTAAGTTCGCATAGCAGCCACTGGGAAGAGCGACAAAAATTGGAGAGAAACAACCTGAGGAGATTCCAGCAATAAATAGACAATTATGAAGTTCATTTTGATAATGACACAGAGATGAGAGTGCCACTTCCCATTTAATTCATTAAGACAGATTTGGAGATCGTTGTAATTTTATCGTATTTGAGACTACGATAAGACCGCGCGAGTGGATTGGGTAGAAGACGCATGTCAATGTCAGGTGGGTGCCTGAGCGATCAGACACGGCAAAATAGTATCTTACTTACCACACCACGGAGGCTGCTGTCTGTCTTGGACCTTTTGCCTGCTGCCATCTTTTAACGAAAAAGTCAAATCTACTGTTTTTCATTTATTTTATTTTATTTCAAATAAATCGTTCTTTTTGTTTTAAGTTTTTAAAATATATATTATTTTATTTTATTTATCTATTAATTAAATATATTTAATTAACTTACTATAAATTTATTAATATAAAATAACAAATAATTAATTAAATATTATTAATTAATACGTAAATAAATAAAATATCTATAACCCAATAAAATAGTACAATGTGGTTGTAGACATTTTATTTCTTTCAATTTTGGTCCAACACGCGTCATGTGTGGTAGGTTGAAATTTGCACTCCCACTAAATTTTTGAACGAAATATTATTATGTTTACACACCTTTTTAATTCTTAAGCATTTTTTATTAAAAGTAATATTATTTAAAATATTATTGACGCTAAATATGAGCATCTTAAAAATTCGAAAGCATCAAAGTATTGCTACTAAACCATAACCACTTAATTTTTACACACTTTAAAAATATATATGTCCAACATAACATATGTAGCTATTTAGACACTTTAAAATTACAGTTTGGATTCCATTCTTTTTATTTTAATATTAAATCATTCATTTAATTTTTACAATTATACTCAATTTTAAATTTGATAATATAATTTTAAAATTTATAATTAAGTTCTTATAATTTTAAAATTGTTAATTTAGTTTTTACTATTAAATTTTTGTTAAATTTTGTTGAACATATATTATTTTAAGATTAGGAATATGCATGATTTAGTTCTTCCTGTAAAATATTCCTACTACTGATAATTGAGTAAAAGAAGACAAGATTTGGTGAGTGCTACTTTCTTCTATCTATTTAGGTGGCTACAATTATCATCATTTGTCCAAAAATATTTATTTACACGGATAACAAAATTTACATAGATTTTGAAGTTTTATTCCATACACGAGTAGTCAGTCCGAGAATTATCATCCCTATTATTACTATTGTGGAGCCAACTGAGATTCTTATAATTAGCTTCTTCTTCCTTATCTTTCCTTGGCTATTTATCTGCAATAGGATCAGATAGATAAGGAGTATGAATAATAACCGACATTGACCAAAAAAAATCTCAATTGAAGCTAACTAAAAGTTGAGATAAATGCTTTAGATTAAAGTCTAAAAATGTCCATTTGTCTTCTTTTTTAGACAAATTTGATAGAAAATTGTACCTAAAAGTTGTTCATGTAAAAAGGAAACAAAATAATTTGAGTAGCTAACTCTGAAACAGGGACTCGAATATAAAGATCTTGTCCATCTTGAGAGAATTGTCTCATGTCAATCAGATTATCAAACCATCATGTAAACAACCAGTTCCTCCATTACGAATATCCAAATTTGCATATGCTGTACAAGAACAGTTTTGCAGGCATGAGCTTTGACATTGCTCAAGGTTCATGGTCTTGCTAAACCAGGAAGAAGAGGTATCTGGTAATTTCATGTCCATGTATCTCCAAAAGCCACATTTGTCATTACAATTCGATGTGGTCTTTGTTACACAGCCACTCGACCAAAATGAAACATCCCATTCTTCTGGAACTTTTGGTACAAATCCTTTTAGGCATGCAAAAGTTGGGGTGGTACCATTCATACTGCAAATAGAATTTGCACCACAGAACTCATAGTCCTCACATTGATCTGCCTCACTAGATGCAATAACTTGCCAACTTCTTGTAATGCTTGACAAAAGAGAATGCTTCATGGTGCCCAAAGGGCTCATTCTAAATTTGGTGAAAGCCGATCTATCAATGAGTTGATAAAAAACACCTCCTTGTCATTAAACACAAACTTATATCTAAATATTTGTTGCAGTTGATGAACTGGATAACCTGTAAAGGCAATGCCATTCCACATGCCAACTCTAGACTTTACAACAGATCCCTTCAGATAAAATAGTTGTGGATATCCTTTTAGGTCAATTTTTGCTGTATATTCTCCTTGAGCAGGATTATCTTCACTTTTCCAAGATGATAGAGATCTTTCTGGACCCGTCATTAGATTCCATCCAAGCTTCATTCCTGGCAATAATGCATCACAGGGATAATCAAAACTCTGCCATAGTATGTTTTCCAAATTGCTATCTTTTCCATTTCTCACTGCAAGATTTCCCGAGTCCAAAAGCTGTGCAATTGGATTGTGTGCTTTGGTTGATACATTGGAAGACCATACAGTGGTGTTTGCAGCATTGAGAAGGAGAAGAACACTATTTTCACTGATCTGTAATACTCCTGAGATTTTGCTGTTAGGTGTTTCTGTATTGGCCACCCACACTACTGTTAGAGTAGATATGTTCTTTTAACATACACCCAAGTATCTGCTTCTTGAATTTCCAGGGCTGAAGAATCCCAGTTCAAATGCTCCATTGGCTGAGACTAAGGTCTCACCATCTCGGATGAATTGAGTTGGAGTTATACTGTCAAGTGAAGTGGAGATCTTCATGTAGCAAGTTAATAAAACCCAAATAAAGATCATTCTAAGATTCACCATTTTCCCCTGAGATATGATTGGTTTCAACCTGTCGAACAAACAAGTTTATGCTGAATCGTGTTAAGATGAATTTTGAAATGTGGTCCGTTATATGTTTTTTGCTGTCATTGAGTTTGATAGATTGACATGACTTGGGAGTGGTTCAGTATGGGTTTAGTAGTGTCAAGTAGCTTCCCGGAATAATAATACCGATTTTAAAAAATGAGTACAAAAATTATACACCGTACAAGTGGTCCTTTTCATAAGATAAGGCACATGCATAGTTGGGTGATTTCGGCGTATTCCATGTTGTAAAATGATAAATGTTTTGCTCTTGATCATATCAAAAAGGAAATTCATGGATAACTTTTATTATCCCCTTGATCTGAAATGTATTTCAATTAAACAAAAAGAGGCAATGAGGAATCAGACTTCACTCGATCCGGAGATTTATACTTTTGAGACGCAAGCACTTCAAAACTGTGAAACGTTTCTAGGAACATAGTACTAGCTCTACGATTCCTGAGATAACAGAATATATAATTATTACTCCATTCTTAGCGCATGTTTCTTATGCGTCAAGAGAGAACAGAGGATAAGCCAGACATGTCATCTTTAGCGCTAGATTCCATGATTTATCGGACTTTGTAACTTGCCAATTTCTTTCTCTTAACGCACATGCTGTTTATGTACACATAGAAAGTCAATTAACAGCAGCACCACCCATCTCATCGAGGATTCTAGCTTTAGGATTGGAAATTTACTTGATCTTATGCGCTGTGTTTTACCTTGACCCAACTTAGGTCAAATATGTAAGGCAAACACATGGGAAAATCAACTCGACTTTGATAATCAACAGAAATGCATTCGTTGAAACATAAACTCCCCAAGTCAAAGCGATTCTTTCAACATGGATAGAACTCGTGGATCTTTCACCACCACCCAATGTCTCGAGTATGTAAGAATTAGGGTTAAATAGAATAAACTAATTTTTTTTATCTTGATAAATGGCTTCATTTTGGCAACCAATTTCACTAAGTGAAAAAACACTTTAATTGTTAGTTGATAAATGGCCCCATTTTTAAAAAGACAAAAATTTATTTTATATTCTCAAACTTTATATTAGTTTTTAATTTTAATTTTTAATTTTTTTAATTAATTTTATTTTTGATTTTAAATTACAATCAAATTCATCTCATAATCAAATATCATTCAAATGATTAAAAAATAATAATAATATGACATCTAATAATATATTCTCAAAATTAGTATAAGACTGTGAGTCAATATTTTAATTTTTACTTAATATTTTAACGATATGTCAAAAGTCACAATTTTTTGTTAATAATTTAAATAATATAAATTATAAGATAAAATTAATTATAATTTAAAATTTAAAGATAAAATTAACTATAAAAAAATTTAAAAAATAAAATTAAAAATTAATATAAAATTTGAAGATATAAAAATTATTTTTACCTTTTAAAAATTATTTTTAAATTATCATGCAAGTTTATATCTAATTCAAGTTCAATTTAGTCAAGCCCAAATTAGTACTTAAAAACGTTCATATTATGCTTCATTGAGTTTCAAGACCAATTAATCTCCAAAAAAAAAAGGCTAAAAATATTCAATTATTGGATTAAAATACTATATTATTGCAATTAATTCATTCTATGTGAATTAAGACAAAATGTTGCTGGAAGTTTTTACATGTTTGGTCTTGCAAAATAGAGAGTAAATGACGGTTTAGCAGATTTGCCCGAAGTCTAAAACGGAAGTCTCACCATCTCAAACAAGTTAGCTTGGAGTTATACTGTCAAGTGAAGTGGAGATTCTCGCATAGGAAATTGATAAAACACAAATAGGTAACATTCTGAAATTCTCCATTTTCCCCACAGGAATGATTGTTTTCACCACAGACAAAAAAGAAGACTTAAACCAGTAACGAAATTTCAGCCAGGGTCTCCATCATTTAAAATTGTATTAAACTACCCAGTGATTCAATTAATTATATTCATTCCAACATCACATTAATTATAATGATCAAATTATGTCAATCATTATATTTTTCTTTATGTAGTAAATTAAGAAACATTCATTAATCTACTTTAATTAGCTTAGAACTTAAAAAATATTCTTAAAATTAATTCAACTAACATCATTAAAAATATAGAAAAAACACCAATGTAAAACAGTAAATTCAAAAAAGTCAAATTTACAAATACTAATATCTAATCTCTTATTACAAGAAACATATAACGTATAACTTTCTTGTATTAATTACTACATATATCAAATCATCCAAACAATTGCAGATTTAGAGAGTTTGATTAGTTAAGAATTGTCAAACATATGCATGAATGGCTAAGTGATTTATGTATCAAAAAAATTTCAAAATCCAAATATGACATTAGAAAATACTGTGAAGAAGAAAATAAAGAAATGCAAATCTGAAATCCCTAATCTCACAGCTCAATATTGGTTCTAAGAAAGGATTTCCTTAGCTAGAGAGAGTTTAGCTACTCGTATTCATGAAAAAACTCAAAGAAGTCTGAAGATAGATCTTCAAATTGAGCAAATATGGAGACCCAAGCTGAAACAGTCTCCTGTTCTCTAGTTCATCCTTTCTCTCTCTAAGGCATTGGAAAAGGTGTAGAAGAAGATGAAGAAAAAACAAGAAGGAAGAGATGAGAAAAATGCTGAAATGCTTTGGTGAAAATCCCAAGAATCGCATCCCTATTCCGTATAACTGCCTTGGGTCGACCTCCTAGTCAGGTGTTGTTCTGGAACTTTCTTCACCTTGCCTAAAACACATACAAAATGCTCTAGAAGCAAAAAGCACGTATGTTTAAAAATAAAAAGTTGAGTTATAAAATTTTTTACATCAAATCTGTAATTTAAGACGTGAACACGCTATATCTCAGATTCACTTAAAATCTAAACAAAAATATCCAAAATTGAGCTAGACTTGGAGAATCAAATTGGAACTAAAATATACAGTAAGAGCTACTCATTCTTAACAAAAATCAATGAGAGTGAATTGAAATGGAGAGGAAGAACTACAAAATATTAACTCTAAGAGTGTTCCAATTGATTAAGTTCCGTGCTCCAAAATTTTCCAAGATCAGCATCTCAATCTGAAGTTTCCTCTGGCTGAATTTGATAGATTGACTTGGATATGAGAGTGGTTCAAGACTTCAAATTAGTGTTAAAGTAGCTATCTGATATTATAGAAGAAATTTCAAAATTTGTGTACCAAACAAAATTATTCATCATACTATGTATTTATTGATTTTTTTTTGTTTGGAATAATTTTTAATGTAGTTATATTGATTTAAATATATCTTTTATTAATTTTGTATATTATAAATTACAAATATAATATATGATTAACTAAGTTTATTTAGAGTATAAATTTTTTTCTTATCTCTTTCTTACTCTACGAATTTCACTTATCTCTTAGTTTTGAGGATCAAAATCCATAAATAGGACCGAGGCAGACAATTATAGTGGCATCAATTATACTGGATCAGGTATCAACTAAATAATACATCAATGCATTAAAAAAAAAAAAATGCCATCACAAGTTCAGTAAGTTCAAATTATCTGCTCTTTTTTATAGACCATTTCCTTCTTCTCATTTGCATGAGTCTTTGGATTCTATCTTGCCTCCAAGATACTAAGAGATATCTCATTTCGGGAAAATTGATTGCAATTTCCAGATGATGAGCCTGCTTCAGGTAAATCCAATCCAGTGTAAAATCCAGGAGCCTTGGGTTTTGGCAATAATTTCTCACCATTCAGCATAAGAACCACAGATGACATGTCTGGCCTGTCTTCTAGTTTTTGTTGTACACATAACAGTCCCACATGTATGCATCGTATGATCTCAGAAGCAATGCATTTGTCACCTGAGAATTCGTCTATAAGTTCCAATGACCTGTCTTCATTCCAGAGTCTCCATGCCTGAAACCATAGGAATTTAAATAGTTACCAAGTTTCATTCAATTTTGTTTTGACTAATCAACTAGGTAATGGTTGCAATTACATGTCCAAGAAGATTAAGGTTTTTATCTGGGTCAGAAAATCCCCTGTTCTTCTTCTCACTGACTATCTCTAGTATAATTACACCAAAGCTGAAGACATCAGATTTGATTGAGAAATGTCCATGCACAGCATATTCTGGAGGCATGTAACCACTGAAAGTATCATTGGCCGAGGAACAAGTCAAAAAACAATTACATAGAAAACAACAGTTAGAGTCAAAAGATAACTTACTATGTTCCAACCACCTTGTTTGTGTTGGCTTCTACTTGATCTCCCACAAAAGCTCGAGCCAGACCAAAATCTGAAATTTTTGGATTCATATGGGCATCAAGTAAAATATTGCTAGTTTTGAGATCTCTATGAATAATTCTCAATCTAGAGTCTTGATGAAGATAAAGAAGACCTCGAGCAATGCCAATAATAATTTGAAAACGCTTATGCCAGTCCAAAAGCTTGCTTTGAGTTTCATCTGGTCAATGTCATTTACATGCTTAATATAATTAGTACACGACTTGCAGTCTCAACAAGCTTTGTTGATAAAATATTCATATAGATACTACAGTTGCTATTAGTGTAGAATTTTGAAGGCACAAACCAAAAATAAAGTAATCCAAGCTTTTGTTGGGCATGTACTCATAGATCAACATTTTTTCTCCCTCTTGAATGCAGCAACCAAGAAGTTTCACAAGATTACGATGTTGCAGTTTGGCAATTAACAAAACTTCATTTTTGAACTCCACCAATCCTTGACCCGAATTGCTGGAGAGCCTTTTTACAGCTATCACTTGCCCATCTATTAGTGTACCCTGAAAATGATCATATGAAATCCTTAAACTTTTGATAGAGAAAGTATAGATTTTTTTTTTTTTTTTTTTTTGGGTATAGCCATTTTACCTTGTACACTGGTCCAAATCCCCCTTCTCCTAGTTTATGGCTGCTTGAAAAATTATTAGTGGCTTCAGCTATGGTTGAGAAATCAAATGTTGGCAGATCCATGTCTTCCTTCCTTATTTCACTTAGGTGATGCTTCCAGTAAAATATTCTTGTCATCCCTGAAGTAGTGAAGGACTCATATTGAGAAATTATTTACTGTGACCGATAGTGTCTATTTATATTTTCCCTCTCTTTTTGGGGTGCCTACCAACGATCATATATTAAAATTTGCATAATGTGCAACAAGACAAAATTTACCTAGATTTCGAAGTTTCTTTTTCCATATATCTGTTGAAAATCCAAGAATTATCAGGCCCATGATTAATATGGAGGAGGCAACTCCTATTCCTATAAGTAACCTCTTCTTGATGATGTAACCACGTCCATGGTCTACATGTTCTGACAGATGAAGAATATGGCTAATCAGCGACTTGCATTTAAAAGGAATAACTTCTTTCATGTCAAGTAGATATAGAAAAAAAGAAAAGAAATGAAGCAAAACAAAAAACTGAGTACCTAATTCTGAAGCAGGGAGTCGAATATAAAGATCTTGCCCCCCTTGAGGAAGTTGCCTTATATCAAACACACCATCAAACCAAAGCAAGCAGCCACTTCCTCTGTTCCGGATATCCAAATTTGCATATGCTGCGCAAGAACAATTTTTCAGACAAGATTCCTGACATTCCTCAAGGTCCATGGTCTTACTATACCATGAAGAAGATGTGTCTGGCAACTTCATACCCATATACTTCTGGAAGCCATCACTGTTATCACATTTCGATGGAATGCTGCGAATACAGCCATTAGACCAATCTGACATGTTCCATTCTTCAGGATATTTGGGTACAAATCCTTCAAGGCATACACAGATTGGAATGTTACTAAGATTGCATATTGAATTTGTACCACATAAGGCATAATTTTCACATTGATCTGCAGGTGCAGTTGAAATAACCTCCCAACTCCTTGTTTGACTTTGCCAAACTAAGCGCTGCCCAACGCCAGAAGGAGATGTGATATATCTAGTAAAAACTGATCTATTTTGAAGTTCGTACTCATAATACACCTCTTTTTCATTGAACACAAATTCAAATTTATACACTGGATTTGGATTTTGAGCTGGGTACCCTGTAAAAGTAAGGCCATTCCATGAACCTGCTCTAGTATATATAACAGTTCCCTTCAACTGAACTGCCTGTGGATAGCCTCGAAGGTCTATGTTAACTGTATAATCTCCTTTACTAGGATCATCTGTGCTTTTCCAAGATGATAAAAATCTATCAAGACTTGTCTCTAGATTCCATCCAAGCTTCATTCCAGGCATTAATGTATCACCAGGGTAATCGAAACTCTGCCATAAAAAGTTGTCCAGATTGCTATCATTTCCATTTCTCACTACAAAATTCCCTGAGTCCAAGAGCTGTGCAATTGGATTGCTAGCTTTCCTTGATGTATTGGACGACCACACAGTGCTATTTGTGGCATTTACAAGCACAAGAACTCCTTGATCATTGACTTGTAAAACTCCAGAGGTTTCGTTGAGCTGTGTTTCTCGGTTGGCCACCCATATAACTGCTGAAGGAGACTCCTTGTACCATATTCCCACGTATCGACCTTTTGAAGACCCAGGACTGAAGAATCCCAGTTCAAAAGTTCCACCTGCTGAAACTAAAGTCTCACCATCTCGGATGGATTGACTCACAGAAATATTGTCCAGTGAAGTAGAGGTACTTATGAAGAAGAATAAAAAATAACAAATAAATAACATTCTAAACTAATCTCTTATTCTAATTTTCAAGAAGTTGGAGATAGGCAAGGTGATGACTTAGCTGGTCTCGATGACAACAGAATAACTATTATGAATGTGTTTTTGTGACAAGAAGTCCTTCCAATGAAGAAGGGGAAAAACGTTTATAACAGAATGGAAAGTGCAGCATAAAATTGGTATAGTGAAATTCTGTTTCAATAGAGGAGATAATGCCCATTTTTATCATATGGAAATGGTTTGCAAGTCAACTGCGTGAAATGACCGTATTTGTTGCACTTGAGAACGAGTGATTGGTTACCAATCAACTAATGACTCAAGCCACATCAATCTCACTTTCAAGTTAGATCCCCTCAAGTTATGTATTGTCAAATTAATTAAAATTGCAAGGTCCACAAATCAATTCAAATTCAAAGGGACACATATGAGAAGTATCATTTGTCAACGCTGCAGGGTCCACTCCACACCACACCAGGAAATGATTTCTGCCAGCTGGTGGTCATGCCATGTGTTAGCTAGCTGATAGCAGAATTCATAGCTTTCTGAGATTTCATAGCCGTTGTTCCTTGATTAGTTATTAGCTTAGATATGATTAGTGTTACGTATTAACACAATGCAATTGACACTGCATTGACTGGTTTAGTAGAATGAAAAATGAATAAGAAGCAAAATATTAAGCGATCAACCGTTGTAAACAAACAGCAAACCAGTTGGATATTAAACTTCATCAATACTAAATAATAATAGTACAGATGAATCCGAAAATATCAATTAGACTCCACAGCAGATACAAAACAACCTAAAATTCTTAAAAAGTTAAACTAGCGAATGTTACAAGTTTTGAGAAAAAAGAAAGAAAGAAAGTACACACACGCATACATTAAATTTATATTCCTGTCAGAAGTCTTTGTTTAAAATAAGCCAAATAGAATCTCAAATAACCTTATTCACCATGATCAGATATGTGGTAAAAGTTAAAATCCAAATACTGTTTGCTTAAAAGCCATCAAATGAAAATAGGATGCCATTTTATGAAGACCCAGGGCTGCATAATCCTAGTTCAGAAGTTCCTCCCGCTGAAACTAAGTAAAGCCCACCATCCTAGATGGGTTGACCTGGTGCAATAATGTCTAATGAAGAGGAGATTCTTATGAAGAAGAAGAACAAGAAAGAGAACATACATGACATTCTAAACTTATTTCTTCCAAGGACTGAATTGCTTGTCAGACCCTGAAGTTGAACGGACGGAGTCAAGTAAGTGACTTGGCTGGCCTCGTTGATGGTAATGGATTTTGGTGGTGGTGTAAGTGCTTTCAGTAAAGAAGAGGGAAAACAAGTTGATATATCAAATAATAATAGCATGAGAAGTTATGGTAGTGAGGGATGAAGCATAAAACTTGTGTCTTTTGACGATTCCTATATGAAAAATAGATAAGGTGGATTTTTACCATTGAAAGGGTTTTGCAAGTTAATAAGGTGATATGACCGTTAGATTTATTGAGTTTGTTTGAGAAAGAGACTTTGATTAAAAAATCCAATGGACTAGATTTAAGTCGGTGTATCTGCGATCTCAATTACTTTAACGGTGTTTTTCTTTCAATGTATTTTAAGTGACTTTACATAACGAATAACTAAAAGTGATATAGAATCAATGAACCTGCTTGACAAATGAAGATTGATCTAATGCTTTAGTAATAAAATATATAAATTTTATATATTTAAGAATTAAGAAAATTAATTTTTTTTTTAAAATTCAATGAAAGTATCTTGGAAGTTTAAGGTGAGGGTAAGTACAGGCCAGAAACAGAGGTATGCTGTGTCGGGTGTGTACCTCGGTCATTTATCAGAGCTTTCAGATTTAAACAATCAGTGAAGTAATGCAAACAGCAGAAAATGGTATCATGCTGACAAAAAGGACAGAGACGAGAGTAAGAGGCTCACGGCATTAATTACACTCAACCAGATTATGCTAATCACAAGTTCAATATGTTCAATGCAGGAGATAATGCTAATCACAAGTTCAATATGTTCAAATTATTCATTCTCGTTGGCCATATATGTTTTATCAGATATGGAACGCTAAATCATTTCCTTCCTGACGAAGCAAACTCTTTTCATTTCCCGAGTCTTCAGATTCTATCTTGCCTCTAACATACTAAGGGACATCTCAATTGGTGAAAACTTATTGTCATTACTGGAAGAAGAATATGCTTCTGGTAAATCTCTTCCGGTGTAAAATCCAGGAGCATTTTGCTCTGGTAATAATTTCTTACCGTGCAGCATAAGAACCACAGCTGACCTGTCATCTGGTTTTTGTTGTAGGCGTAACATTTCCACATGTATGCATCGTATAACTTCAGAAGCAATGCATCTGTCCCCTAAGAATTTATTTATTTAATTATTTATTTTTGACAAAATCAATCATAATCTCTAAAACAATGGCAAATTGAAAACCCCAGCAAAAGATAATAATTTAAACTAATATATATGACTTTAAAACTTTTTAATTATTGGTTTCCAAAGTCATGGATTAGCTTATAGATAAAATAGAATATAAATTGTAATATAAGGAAAAAAAATTATAATACACGCAAATACTCTTAAAAGTTAAAAGCATGAAAAACGTAACACAGAAAGGATAATAATTATTGATGTTATCTTTAATAAGAAGCAACAGAGCTCATCATATAATCATGCCTTAAATCAGTCAATCAAGAGCATACAGCCAACGAGTACTTGTGTAATTTTGTACAAATTTCATTTAAAAATCATCAACAATTACGGTTATTATTGCAGCCGTTTAACAATCACAATTGTTAGAAGCATTTCCATTTCGCACCAAAGAACAGTTCATAAAGAATTAAACAAACCTAACGGTATTCTCTGCAGAACCCTTTCTGTGTCCCTCAAAAATTAAACTACTTCCTAAATCCAAACTCCACAGTAGCCAACCAAATTAAAAATCGTAGTACGCTCCATTATATCAAAATCAGAATCCAAATGTAGGCTTACAGTATCAAGAGCAAGAAAGAGGTAGGACAAGGGAATGAAGATCTGCAACTGGAGCTCGTAAGTTGGGGCACCGACGGAGATCGACGATCAGATGATCGGAGCGGCGACGATAAGAGTCCACCGTCGTGGAGAAAAGAGTTAAGATTTAGAGCACGCGCGGCGCACGTGTACCACTTTGGGGTCCGTGTTTTCCATACTGGTGCAATTTGTGATAATGTTGAGAGTTGAATTTACATGGGAAAAGTTAAGCACAGTTCTTATCTTTGTGTTATATATTAATATGGATATAATTTATATAATTTATCTTTATGAGTAGTTAATTTATTTTTAAAAAAATTTTATATATTTTATTTTAATTAAAAAATTTAATAATAAAATGATAAGTAACTGAATATAAATTTAGTTTAATTTAAAATGCATAGCAACATAGCATATTCTTGATTAATCTGTATTTTCCTTTTGGTAATCCTTAATCAATCACATCATTAGTTTATTCATAATTTTCGAACAGGGTTACTGAGACATAACAAACAAAGAAGAAGAAATTCTTATGAAGTGAAATTGCCATCTAAGAAAATAAATATGAAACAAACAACTAAGGAAGTCTGAACTCTCATCTTGCTTCCATAACAGAAGCGGTCATTGCATTTGAAGAAACATTTTCTGCTGAGCTTGCATCAGATCTTGAATTCCTTATACCTCTCACATTTTGAAAAGCAATGGATTTAGGATAAGGCAAAACTGCATTGTCATTGCCTAGCAATGACACAACATCAGCCATGGTGGGTCTGTCTGCTGCACATTCTTGAACACAAAGTAATGCTATGTTCACGTACCTTAGCATCACCATTTTATTTGTCGATGCATCTTCTACCACTGAATCCATCAGTTCTATTCCTCTACCACTAGTCCATAGGTCCCATGCCTTCAATGTTACCAAAATTAAGAATCCAAAATTAATATACATGTCAATTTTCAAGTGAATTCATTTCCATTAACTTTTAGGGATGACAATCTTATACTACCAATTTTGAACAAACGTGAGTGGGAATGGGACTTAGATACTTACATATCCAAGAAGATTGAGGGAGTTTGTGTTATAGAAACCAGTATTTTTCTTGCCACTTATTATCTCCAAGAGAAGAACTCCAAAGCTAAACACATCAGATTTTATTGAAAAAAGTCCGTCTATAGCATATTCAGGAGACATATAACCACTGAAAATCATTAACATAAAATAATTATCAGTTTATGACGAAGAAGTCAAAATATTGACACAATTTTAGCTTACTTCACAATTTATATAGATCTAGTCTAAACCAACCAATCATAAATAAACATATAAACATGTCACATATATTTATCTAGCAAAATCAACTTCCAACATGTTTATATGTTCATTTATATTTACCTTGCTTGGTCTACTTATCTCTCTTCATACCATCAATAATATTTACTTACTAAGTGCCAACTATACGGTTTGTGTTTGCTTGTTGTTCATTGCTACCAAACATCCTTGCCATTCCAAAATCTGATATTTTTGGGTTCATGTTGATATCCAACAAGATGTTACTAGCTTTAAGGTCTCTATGAATGATTCGGAATCTAGAATACTGATGAAGATAAAGAAGACCTTGAGCAATACCATCAATTATTCGAACTCTAGTTCCCCAATCTAGAATCCTGCTTTTTGTTGCATCTGTTAGGCATCACTGTATATATTAGGCAACTTCTAAATGAAAGGGGAAAAGAAGGAAAATTGCACATTAAGATTTGAGTTTTGAGACCACAAACCAAACAGGAAAAAGTCCAAGCTTTTATTTGGCATAAACTCATAAATTAGCATCTTTTCATCTCTCTCAATGCAACAACCCAAAAGCCTCACAAGATTGTTGTGCTGGAGTTTGGCAATGAGCAATGCTTCATTTTTCAGCTCCTCCCATCCTTGACCAGATCTTGTGGATAGCCTTTTTACAGCAACCTCATCCCCATTCAACAGCTTACCCTACTCAATTATACCAAGTGTGAAAACTAATCTATCTATATATGTTCAGTTTAACTTAAGCAGCATTGATAAGGAATTAAGGACCCAAAATATTTGATCTTTGATCATACCTTATATACAGGTCCAAAGCCACCCTCACCAAGTTTATTTGCAGCTGAAAAATTATAAGTTGCTGCGGAAACACTTGCAAAACTGAACAAGGGCAATTTGACTTCCCTCTTGTTAACTTTTGCTGTCTTCTGTAAATCAGAGAGCTCCGAGCTGTTAAATTTCGTACTCACGCCTATATCAAACAGTAGAAGGTCCTCTCCTAGAAAGTGATATGAAAGTTAATTGATGTACTATTTTTTCAACTTCATATTATATTATGCTACATATTCACACTTCTTTCTTACCTTTTCCCTTTTGCTTTCTCTTCCTGTAGCAGTAAACAAATAGAGCTAGTGTAAGCAATGCTACCAATGAGATCACTATGATAATTATATATAATATCTTCCGACTATGATTAAACTTATCCAGTTTAGGACTTGGTTCATTCCTTGAATTGGACACTGCATAGCACATTAGTCAAATTGACGTCAGCATAATTATCACAAAAATAGAGAAGATTGAATATGTTCTACATGCAGCACTAATTAGAACTTGATGTATCTTAATTTCTCTTACTATCTATTTTCTCTGGAAACAAAGAGGAAAAGAAAGGAAGGAAAGGGTAGCAAGAAAACGATGGAGCAATTATGCCATGTACATGACAAGAGCTTCCTTTTTCATACCATTGCTAATCAGTTCAGAGGCAGCAAGTTTGAGAAAGACACTTGTTCTATTATTATCATCTCCAACATCAACTGTGGCATTTATAAGATTCAATAGTTGATCATGCCATAATAAACAAAGACGGGTAAAATTGTAAGCATAAGCGACGCAAGAGCAATTTGAAGAGCAAGCTTTTTGACAGGTCGAAGCATTATCAGCTTGGAAGACAAGTAAACTATCTGAAACCAAATGCACTTCACGCAAAGGAGAGGCAGGTGAACTATCTGAAACAAACTTCACTTTATCCAAAGGAAAGTATCCATCATCCAATCCATTATTGCTACTGTTGGTGCAGCGCAACTCTGTTTTTCTAACACATCCAGTGGATGCGTTACCCTGCTTCCAAGAATTTGAATCATAAGGCGTAAAACCTTTGAGACACTCACAAGGATCAGGAGCTTGTGGATTGCATATGCTAAAATTTCCACATGAGTCACTTTTGCTGCACGTGGATGACTCTAGGGAAATCCATTCTTTTTTATGCTCTGACCAGAACTGTTGCTTAAGCTCCCCAGATACTTCCAGTACCACTCGAGAAGAATATTCCCCTTTCCAAGTTAAATTGCCATTATAACTTTTAAACGTAATATAAGAATCTCCGTAATACCAGTATTCAGCATCGTTAGGTTCCGTCTTGATGTCTCTGTACCGAAAACCATTGTCATCTAAACTAATTTCGACGGAGAAAACTCCGGGGCTTGGGTCTTCTGCACTTGTCCACGATCTCAATAACAAATCTTTTGAATATGTTTCAGTTCCCATCGTCATTCCGGGCAAAAGCGTATCTGTAGGATCATCAAAACTTTGCCATAAAATGCTTAAATTGGAGTTCAGTAGCACGAGGTTACCTGAATCCAATAGCATAACATGGGTACTGTTGATATTTGAAAACTTGGTCACGTGATAATCCATTCTGTCATCCTTGACTACAAGATTTCCCTCTTCGTCAATAGTAAAAACAGCAGATGAATTATCTGATGCTGCAGCATTTCTATTTGCAACCCAAACAATGTTGTCTTCGGGAACTTTTTTATACCTAATGCCTACGTAGTACTTGCTCGAATTCTTTCTTTCAAAAAACCCCAATTCGAAGTTCCCATTGGCCGACACCAAAGTATCTGGGGTTTTGATTGATTGACCCATTCCCAGAGTTTCTGTATAGGTAACTGCGTTGGTGGAATGCAAGGTTAGGCACAACAGAATCAGCACTGAACTAAAAGCCGAATTTAGTTCCATGTTTGTGCGTTGTGTGAGACTGGTACGCAGATTTCATTCAGTACCTACGATGTCTAACTCTGTCTACAGGGAAGCTAACCAATGTGCAGATGTCCTGACAAAGATTGGTGCAAATAACGCTACAAACCTCTGCATTTGGTAAGACCCTCCTGAAGTTTTAAAGCTCAAATTGGTTGCTGATGCGGCAGCTATTGCCTTTGAAAGATTCTAGTTTCTGTTTGTCATCTTAGATTTCTTCTTTACTTGCCCAAAAAAAAAATGGTGTCAGACTAAGTCAACTATCAAGTCTCCTTGTCGAGGAAGACTTCGACATTTACCAACTTGTAAAAGTGAAAGGATCTTTTGTTTTCGCCACCTTCGTGTTGGATGTGTTGTCCCTCCAATTCATCACTTATTGAGTTTGGAGCCTACCAGCCTACCTAAATCGCAAATTTGAGTACTTAAATGTTATTATTATTAGTAATTAAATTTTAAGAACAAATTTACAATTTTAAAAGATTCAATTCTGAAAGCGAAGAACTTTTCATATAACCTTGAGTAATAATTGTTGGTGAAATCTAATTGATATGGGTGAAGAGTCAATAAATTTTTCATATAAAAATCAGGATTGAAAATTTTATTTTCATTGCAATCTAACAGGTGATTTGTTACTCTTCAAAATTTTAATTGAGGGACAGCACAAAGGTGACGACAGTAACATATCCTTTTTTCTTTATAAAACTAGTCAATGACCAAAAGTTTCCGCACAATAAATAAAGAACATGGGACCGCAAAATTGGAAGTATATATATTAGAAGTGGAATGGGTGCAAGTGCTCATTAGTGAATGAGCCACTATATATGACTAGTTTGCAAAACATCCATAATGCATATCTTCACAGACCAACCATGTTGGACCAATAGAAATTGGAGTATATAACCTTCGCAGAAATTACTAACGACATCAGATTTTCCAATTAAAGTCCTTTAGTTGGAAAGAAATATGGTATAATTGCACAAGCAAACTTGTGTGGTAGGATATTGTGATACAATATTAGAGAAAAAATATGTTCAGCATTCCTATTATTGCAATGCAACGTTTCCAAGAGGGTTAATATCAAATTAGACCATTTATGAAAGTCCAAAACTCGTGTCTTCATTCTTCATATTCACAAATGAAAGAGGCATCTATATTGGCTTGTGATTCCTCTTTTGCTTGACAGGAGTCTATAATATCCACACTGTCTAATTAATGCATGTTTTCAAGTAGCTTCTAAAAATTTGCAAATTATGCAACCAATTTCAATTGTAGGTTTAATAATGTCATAAAGGATATTTTAAAGAAAATAGATGAAATTATAAATATTTTTCCTTTTTTTTAAAAAAGTGTAAGTTTTAAAAATAGAAGAGAATATAATTTTAATATCTTTTAAAAAAACAGAGTACACTTTACACTTAAAAAACTTTTTTTTTTATTAATATAAAAATGTTGAATTCTTGACAGATGGACTCTCCTGCTTTCTATCTCTTGAGAGAAATTTCAAAACAATCACAAGAGTTATTTTCTTAAGGAAAAGAATCAATAAAAAATTACGTCTTAAAAGTTAGACCTCTCATTAACCTTTTTCTTTTTGCTTTATTATTATCAACCTAATCACCATTCAAAATCTTTTATTTTACGTGTTCCACGCACCAAAACATTTCAAGATCAGCATCTCAATCCCAAGGATTCTAGTGATCCTTTATATAGACTTTTGTGGATTTTTTTATTTATTTTAAAATTGTTTTTTAAATAAGTTTAACAGTTGTAAAAAAGAAATAGTTAGTGTTTATAAATATTATTTAATCAGTATTTTTTATTAAAAAAATTAAGTAAAATTTTTATATCTTTATTATTAACTTTTTTATGATATTTGTATATAATTTATATAACTCATTGTTAGGTTTAATTATTTTATAATTTTATGCTTTCTTATATTATTTATTTTAATGTTTTTAATTAAATATTAGTAATTTTTAAATAAATTTTATAATTAGATGCATTTTTGATAATTTAGCACAATTCTTCTGCATTTTTATAATTTCTATCAATGTAAAAAATTAGGGAGTGAGCATGCATAAAATGAATAAATAAATAAAGTAAAAAAATAAAAGTAAATAATAATAAAATAATAAATAATATAAAATTAATAAAAAAAATCAAAAAAAGGAGCAGGCGTCACTTTGAATTGATTTTGATTTGTATTCAATTTTGATTTGAATTTCCCTTCTTTCACGCACGCGTGTATCAGGCGAGGGGCTTGATTCAATTTAATTAAAAATCCCTTCCTTTCAGGCGTTTGGGGCGAGAGATGCACGGAGGGAGTGGCGTTTGAATTATATATTCATCCATGAACTATTTTCTTGGGGGGGTTTTTTTTTGTGCGCTGTCTATTGATGAATTTTTAAGTTTTATTTGCTTTGTTTCTATTTTGATAATTATGAGTGGCTAAATATTTTGTCTGGCTAAGTGATGAATTTAATTTCATATTATTCAAGCTGTGAGATTAAGGATTGTGCTTAATATTTTTTGTTTTTATTTTAGTTTTTAGTTTCTGATTGAATATGTTAATGATACATTAATATGTAAATTGTTTGGCCATCAATTTATATATATGGTATTTCTGTTTGTTATTTAAATTTCTTAAATCCGTAATTGTTTAAGAAATTTGATATGAGTAACAAATTACATAAAATAAGTCATACGTTATACTTATTTTAGGTAATGAAATTAGAAACCAGTATATGTTGAAATTAGACGTTCCGTTTTAATATATTCTGTATTTGGTATATCTCTCTTGAGTCTTAAGGCTGTTAATTAGATGAATTTAGGTACGTTATTTGAATCACCCGATTAATTAGTACAAGTTAATGGAAGTTCCTTAATTTGTTAAATTAGAAAGAGATTTAACAATTAACAATGTTTAATCGTTAAGCCAAATTTATTATGAAATACAAGATGATATCAAATGAATAAGCAGTCAGTGATAGTATGGAATTGAATATCCCTTAGCTAGAGTGTACTTAATTAATTTAAATTTTCCTTACAATTATTTTCTTTGCGTTGTCATATTTAATCTTGCAATTTTATTCTCGTTAGTTTATTTCAATTTTATTTTGCATTTTAATTTGAGTTTAATTTCTTTTTACAAACCCCTTATTTATTTTTGCAAGTACTTCTCACTGAATTTCTAATTAATTAAAAGAATTTTAAAATATCAAGTCTCTGTGGGATCTACCCTACTCACACTACACACAAATTACGTAGTAGCAGTAGGAAATTTTATTTTTGTCAGTTTCGACACCCGACACTCATTATTTTTATAATTAATTTTTTAACATATATTTTTTAAATAATTTATTTTTATCAAAAAAATTGACTTTAAAGATATAAGAAAATAATTTAAATAGATAAATAATTTTAGATATTTCTTATGATTAATTTTAATAAATTTTTGAAGTTTTTAATACCAATGGAGACAACAGGGGATCAGATTTATTCACTCGGCAAATAGATCTATACTTCCATGACACATAAAAACTGTGAAACATTTCCAAGGATCATAATTCTACAATTGAAAATTTTTATCAAAATGAAAAGTTGTGGTTATATATTATATCCGCCAAGATTTAACTATTAGCAAGCTTGAGTATGTTACTGGGTGTCTAAGTCCACCAAATTTATGCACAAAAGAAAATAGATACAAGTATATTTTATATCTTTGAACTTTATATTAATTTTTAATTTTATTCATAAAGTTTACTTGTTGTCAATTTTGTCTTTGAAATTTTAAATTATAATTAATTTTATCTTATTATCTAATATCGTCTAAATCACTAATAAAAATAATTAACGTGAGATGTGATATAATATTTTTACTGACTCAATATTCCATTTATTTATTTATTATCAAATATGTCTCTAAAATTTATGAATATTATCAAATATGTCTCCAGCTCCTTTAAATAATTCATAATTTTTTAATAAACTTCATCTATCAACATTATACTTCTCTTACCAACTTGTACAATTACCAATATATATTAAAGTTGATTTTCTAACGAATTTTTTTCTATAGTAAACTTCAACAGTAAACAAGTCCATATAAGATCACATATAATATATGAGTTTAAGTTATAAGCTATGATTTTAAAATAACATATAAATTTATGATTTCACTAACAAAAAACCAACTCATACAAAAAAAATTTACTCATTATCAATCTATCATAAAACTCTTACATTCACATAAAAAATTCATTACATATGAAACTATTGATGAATAAAATAACTCATTAATATTGTCATACAATAACAATGTTATGTCATGGTTTAAAGAGAAAAAAAATCTAATATTTTATATATCTTTCATATTTTTGTCTTACGACTTCAATGATAAGAAGAAATTTAATCACTTCAATAGGAGATTTCAAAACTGCAGACTTCAATGATAGCTTTCATTATCGACGGATTCAATGTAACGTGACTTTAACAAAATTAATTGACTTATTTTAATAGAGACTATTCAATAATGTGACAGTTTAATAATATGTAAATAAAGATGTTTTTTCTACTTATATGATGTTGTTTCATAGTTTGATGTGACTTTGTGAATTCTAATATATATGCAATCAACAAAATATATACATTAGACGTCACATCAACTATTAAGAAATTGTGAATTGTTTAAAAGAGTTGAAGACATATTTGACAATATTCATAAACTTTGAGGACACATTTGATAGTATTTATAAATTTTAGAGATACATTTGACAGTATTCATAAATTTTTGAGACATATTTGACAATAAATATATAAATAGATTATTGAGTCAATAAAAATATACACATCAGATGTCATGTCAATTATTTTTATTAGTAATTTATACTGCATTAAGTCGTGAGACAAAATTAATTATAATTTAAAACTTTAAAAATAAATTGACAATAAACAAATTTTAAGAACGAAATTAAAAATTGATATAAAGTTTAAAAACATAAAAGTCCTCTCGCCAAGAAAAATAAGTGACCATCCAACCCAAGTAGTAGAGCCCGAGAGGCATAGTTTGCAGTAAATTATAAGAGCATTCAGGTTCACCAAAGCCTAAGGCATTGCAAACAGCATCATTATTGGTTAACTAAACAGTAGAGCAGTGCATAGAAAAAAAGAAAGAAAGAAAATGCAAATCACAAGTTGAGTATGTGATCAAATGATCTCTTCAATCAAATATTTACTCTTGATTTGCTTGAGTCTTCAAATTCTATTCTTAGTCTAGAGTCTTGATGAAGATGGACAAGCTCGCGAGCAATGCCATCAATAATGTGGAAACGCTTGAGCCAATCCAAGAGCTTGCTTCTAGTGTCATCTGGTAAATATCACAAACATGTTTAGTAAATAGCACCAGCAGTCTCAAAACTTTATTGATAAATTAATCATATAAAGGTTTCTACTGGTGTTTTTAGTGTAAATTATAAAGAAACAAACCAAAAATAAAGTTATCCAACCTCTTGTTTGGCATGTATTCATAGATCAACATTTTTTCTCCTCCTTGGATGCAGCAACCAAGCAGCTTCACAAGATTACGATGCTGAAGTTTGGCAATCAACTCAGCCTCACTTGTGAACTCCATCAATCTTTGACCGGAACTCTTGGAGAGCCTCTTAACAGCTAACTCTTGCCCATCTTTCAGTGTACCCTGAAAATCATATGGAATTATCAAAATTTTGATAGAGAAAACAGAGTTCTTTCTTGGATATGGCTATTTTACCTTGTATACTGGTCCAAATCCACCTTCTCCCAGTTTGTTGCTTCTTGAAAAATTATTAGTGGCTTCAGCTATGATAGGTAGATCAAATGTTGGCAAATCAAAATCTACCTTCCTCGGTTTACTTTTGTTATGCTTCCAGTAAAATATTCTTGCCTTCCCTGAAATGGTTAAAGATGAAATGCCTGTTTATGCCTTCCTCCTTTTGGGTGCCAACCAACAATTATATCTTAAACTATGTTCAGAGGCTAACATTTCAAAATCTACCTGCCTTCTGAAGTTTCTTTTTCCATGTATCTGTTGAAAACCCAAGAGCTATCAAGCCCATGACTAATATTGAGGAAACAACTCCTAAGCCTATATATAACTTCTTGTGGAAGCTCCCCTGGCCATGGTCATGGTCTATAGTCAGATTTGACAGATAAAGAGCATGGCTAATCACCAACTTAGATTTAAAAGAACAATTTTTTTTTATCAAGCGAACATAGAAATGAAGAAAATATGAAGGAAAAAAAAATTGAGTAAGAAGTTCTGAAGCAGAGACTCGAATATAAAGGTCTTGTCCCCCTTGAAGGAGTTGCCTCATGTCAATGACACTATCAAACTAAAGTAAGCAGCCACTTCATCCATTTCGAATATCCAAATTTGCATATGCTGTACGAGAACAGTTGTTCAGTCAAGATTCTTCACATTCCTAAAGGTCCATGGTCTTACTATACCATGAAGAAGATGTGTCTGGCAACTTCATTCCCATGTACTTCTAGAAGCCGTCACTGTTATTACATTCCAATGGAATGCTCCTAATGCAGCCATTAGACCAATACGAGTTACTCCATTCTATTGGATTTTTCAGTACAAACCCTTAGAGGCATTCACAAACTGGTGCATTTCTGATATTGCAGATTGAATTTGCACCACACAAGCCATTATTTTCACACTGATCTGTAGGTTCAGACAATACAAACTGCTAGCTACCTGTTTGACCTGTCCAGACAAATTGCAGCCAAAGGCCAGAAGGGGAAATGATAAATCTTGAAAGAGCTGATTCATTCAGAAGTTCGTACTTAAAATATACCTCTTGTTCATTGAACATGAATTCATATTTGTATCTTGGTCTCAACTCTTGAGATTGACATGCTGTAAATGTAAGGTCATTACATGAACCTACTCTAGCTATTAAATTATTTCCCTTCAACTGAACTGCATGTGGATAGCCTCAATGGTCTAATTTATATATGCAATCTCCCTGACCAGGATCATCTGCACTTTTCCAAGATGATAAAAATTTCTCCACACCATTCTCCAGATTCCATCCCACCTTCATTCCTGGCAAAAATGTATCGCAAGGATAATCAAAACTCGGCCATAATAGGTTGTCCACGTTACTGTCATTTTCATTTCTCACTACTAGATTCCCCGTGTCCAAGAGCTGTGCAACTGGATTGCTAGCTTTTCTTGATACATTAGATGACCACACAATGCTATTTGTGCCACTTACAAGCATAAGAACTCCTTCATCATTGACTTGTAAAACTCCAGAGGTACTGTTGAGCTGTGTTTCGCGGTTGGCCACCTATACCGCTGTTGAAGGAGATTCCTTGTACCATATTCCCAAGTATCGACCTTCAGAACAGCCAGGACTAGAGAATCCTAGTTCATAGGTTCCACTTGCTGAAATTAAAGTCTCACCATCTTGGATGGATTGACTTGGAGAAATATTGTCTAATGAAGTGGAGGTTACTATGAAGAAGAACAAAAAATAGCATATATATAACATTCTAAATGATCTCTTTTCTAGTTCTTTCAAGAACTGAATTGTTGCTGAGATCCAGAACGTAACTGGTAATGAATGTGTTTTGGTGACAATAAGTGATTCCAGTAAAGAAGGGGAAGACATCTTGATATGATAGAATGGAAGATATAAAAGTTAGGGGTGAGGTATGTTGAGGAAACTGAATTGATATCAGTTAGAGATTCGAATCGTGTCAAGAGGACACTGATGTGAAGAGATATTCCGCAATCCCTCTGTTAATCAGAAAGCAACACGCCCACAGATAAAATGAACCCTTCTTGCGTTTTGCAAGGGAACAGAACAGACAAAAAGTAGAAGTCAGAAGAACCCAGTTATTTCAGGAACAGAGTGAATGTGACTTTTGACGTTGAATATTTGTATATAAATATGTAAGGTCTCCAGGCGTGTCTATAGCTTTTATTTTTCGCTAGGCGCGTCCCTTTAGAATTTTGTTTAAAAATAATATAATTAAAATAAATTAATAAAATTAATAAAAGTATATTTTGTAAAAGAGGCACAGTACCGCGTTTATTTCGTGCGCTGGAGGGGGGAATCGTCAATTTTTAACTGTGTTTCTCTTCCAGTGGTCCGTTGTTGTGTACGCGAGGCCCACCTTCCCCTTGACCCATTTACTTACCTATTGTCACATTCTATTATTTATACTCTTGTCTCTTTTCTTTCTTAAATAATATAAAACTTATTTGATACACTACATATTAAAATTCTCAATAAGGTATAAAACTGCCAGAGTAAATTTCTTTGTCAAACTTGGACAAAATGTCCATTTTTGTAATAGAAATGGTTTTGCAAGTCAATAGCGGGAAATGAACGTCTTTGAAGCTTGGCTCATGCCACATCAATCTCAATTTTAAGTTTGATGCTCTCAAGCAATGAATTTTTAAGTTTAAAAGAAGAAAAAAATAGGTTTATGTTTTCTAGCATAGACTAAATTAGCATCCAAAATTGAGTTCAAAGATCACTCCTAGTGTAGGCGCAATGTCAATTTCTTTGACAGATTGACTCAGACTTAGTTAATTCCACGGTTGACGAATTCGGGAAGGAGAACAAGAAAGCACAGTGCAAAAACTGAAACATCACATTACAATTAATGGTATTCTGTTTTAATGTCTTCTTGTTATTTCTGTGAACCAGTGATTATGCAATGTGTTGGGAAGCTGATAACACAATTCAGAGCTTTCTGATATTTATGTCCGTCTTCTAGAATTAGCCAACGGTATAGATTTGATTGTTCTGAACATGAAGGCTTCTGGTTGATGTTAAGTACTGATGACTTAGCTGCTTTTGTCTTGATATTTAATTTTGTCAAGCTTCATGTATTTTTGTTGAAAGTCTTCGAAGTCAGCAGATTAGGTGAAAGTAAATGGTGAAGCTTGATTTAAGCTTCCCTTTTGCAGACTAAACTTCCTTGATTTATGGGAAGTTAGTATTGACCAAGTCTATGAATTTGGATCTTCAAAGTAAAGAAAGCAGGAAAGTGCAAAAAAAAAAAGGGAAGAAAAAAATAACAGATATCTAAAGACCTCCACCAGTTTTTTTTTTCCCTCTCTCACTTTATACTTCACGGCTTCATCATTTTCTTCACTCTAAAATATCCAAATCCGTGTATGTTGTACTTGTACTTAAAAAGAAACCAAAAAGCTTAATGAAGGGGTAATTTGTTTTCACTCTTTTCTCTTCTTTCACGTCTGATCTAAATACTTTACTTTTCCCTTCAGAACTCTTACGAATTCACATTTCACATAATCCGATCAACTCTCAGCACGAAAAATGAATGAGAAGCAAAATATTATATGATGAAGCATAGTGAAGAAAAGGAAACCAGATGGATATTGAACTTCATCAATACTGAAACAAAAGTAAGCTGCTAGAAATACAAGAATTCACTTTGTAATTCCAGGCGTTTTCAATATGCCATCTCTCTCTCTCTCTCTCTCTCTTGGAGAGTTTGAGAAGAAGAATGGGTGAGCTACCTGCAGAATTTAACATGTTAATGATAATTGAACTTTTTTATTTTTTTTAAATTTAAATGAATCTTGTTTCATTTCACTCAGCAATTCTTCCAAATCCAAATAAGAAACACCATTGAGATTTGCTTAGTAATACGAATAGAGACGATAAGGGATCAGATTTGCTTACTCGGTCAAGAATTATAATTCTATGATTGGATATTCTTGTCAAAAAGAAATGTTTTTTTTTTGGGTAATTCTTAATTAATGAAATCATTAATTAATTCATAATTTTGGATCCAGGTTATTGAGACATAAATAACAAAAATAAGTAGAAACTCCTATAAAGTGAATTTTCCATGTTTGCTACGAAAATAAATACGAAACGTACAGTTAAGGAAGTCCGAATTCTCATCTTGCTTCCATAACAGAAGCGGTCATTGCATTTGAAGAAACATTTTCTGCTGAGCTTGCATCAGATCTTGAATTCCTTATACCTCTCACATTTTGGAAAGCAATGGATTTAGGATACGGCAAAACTGCATTGTCATTGCCTAGCAATGACACAACATCAGCCATGGTGGGTCTGTCTGCTGCACATTCTTGAACACAAAGTAATGCTATGTTCACGTACCTTAGCACTACCATTTTATTTGTCGTTGCATCTTCTGCCACTGAATCTATCAGTTCTATTCCTCTACCACTAGTCCATAGGTCCCATGCCTTCAATGTCACCAAAATTAAGAATCCAAAATTAATATATATGTGTCAATTTCAAGTGAATTCATTTCCCGTAATTTGAGGGATCACAATTAATATCAATTTTGAACAGAAATGAGTAGGAGTGGGACTTAGATACTTACATATCCAAGAAGATTCAAAGAGTTTGTGTTATAAAGACCGGTATTTTTCTTGCCACTAATTATCTCTAACAAAAGAACTCCAAAGCTAAATACATCAGATTTTATCGAAAAAAGTCCTTCTATAGCATATTCTGGAGACATATAACCGCTGAAAACCATCAAGATAAAATAATAATTAGTTTATAGCAAAGAAGTCCAAACATTGATCCAATTTATCATTCATAAATAAACATAAACAAATTGCATATATTTATTTGTTGAAATCTACCTCAACATGTTTATATACAACAAATAACAAACCAAATGTTTTCCCATTAAGTAGTATCTCAACATGTTTATATGTTCATTTATAATTAACTTTATCTATTTATCTCTCTTACTTCATAACTTAATAATATTAACTTACTAAGTGCCAACTATCCGGTTTGTGTTTGCTTGTAGTTCATTGCTACCAAACATTCTTGCCATTCCAAAATCTGATATTTTTGGGTTCATGTTGATATCCAACAAGATGTTACTAGCTTTAAGGTCTCTATGAATGATCCGAAATCTGGAATACTGATGAAGATAAAGAAGACCTTGAGCAATACCATCAATTATTCGAACTCTAGTTCCCCAATCTAGAATTCTGCTTTTTGTTGCATCTGTTAGGCATCACTGTATATATTAGGCAACTTCTAAATGAAAGGAGAAAAGAAGGAAAATTGCACATTAAGATTTGAGTTTTGAGACCACAAACCAAACAGGAAAAAGTCCAAGCTTTTATTTGGCATAAACTCATAAATCAGTATCTTTTCATCTCGCTCGATGCAACAACCCAAAAGCCTCAGAAGATTGTTGTGCTGGAGTTTTGCAATGAGCAATGCTTCATTTTTCAACTCCTCCCATCCTTGATCAGATCTTGTGGATAGCCTTTTTACAGCAACCTCATCCCCATTCAACAGTTTACCCTACAAAATTAAGGTGTGTATATATATATATATAATATTCACTTTAACTCAAGCAACATTTGCGAGAACCCAAAATAATGGGAACTTAGACCATACCTTGTAAACAGGTCCAAAACCACCCTCTCCAAGCTTATTTGCTATTGAGAAGTTATCTGTTGCTGCAGAAACACTTGCAAAACTGAAAAACGGCAATTTCACTTCCCTCTTGTTAACTTTTACAACCTTATTTACTTCACTGAACTCCGAGCTCTCAACTTTTATGCTCATGCCTACATCAAACATTAGCAGATCCACTCCTAGAAAAATGAGAGAAAAATTAATATATGCTTTATAATATTTATCATTTAATCTAAGAACTTCCTTCTTATCTTTTCCCCGTAGCTTTCTCCTCATGCAGTAGTAAGCAAATAGTGCTAGTGTAAGCAATGTTCCAAATAAGATCACTATGACAATTATTAGTAACATCTTCCATCTTTCATTAGAGTTGTGATCAGGATTATTCATTGTAGCGGACACTGCATTGCACAATATTCAAATCGCATTCAGCATAATCAACAAAAGAGGGAGTAAAGAGGAAGCAACTATGCTAAGTGACGGCAAGAGCTTCCTTCATCATACCATTGTTACGAAACTCCGAGCCAGCAAGTTTGAGAAAGAAACTTGGTCTGTAATTATCATCCCCAACATCAACCGAAATGTTTTTCAAATTCAACACTTGATCAAGCCACAATAAGCAATGACCGGAAAAATCATAAGCATAAGCCACGCAAGAACAATTGGTTAAACAAGCTTGTTGGCATGTTGGTGCGTCTATAGTTTTGAAGTCAAGCGTAACTTTTGAAGAAAAATCCACTCTAATGAAACGAAGAAAATGGTCATCCAAACCATTACTACTAGTCTTGCCGCAGAGCAACTCTGTTTTCCTCACGCAACCAGCGAATTTGTCTCCTTTATTCCAGGAATCTTCATCGTTAGGCTTAAAGCCTTGGAGACACTCACAAGGGTCGACGGCTTGTGGGTTACAAATGCCAAAATTTCCACATGTTGCATTTCTCCCGCACTTGGATGACTGTAGAGAAACCCACGTATTATTGTCCTCTGACCAGAACTGCTGATTAAGCTCTCCAGAAACTTCCAGAACCAATCGAGAGGTATATTCCCCTTGCCAAGTCAAATAGCCCTCATTCCATAGAGCAATTTCTCGGTTATCAGAACTCTGAAACGTAAAATTAGATAGCTCATCTCCTATCCAGTATACCTCAGACTCCTTCCTGATGATTAGATTCTGCACCAACATGTCAACTTGGGCTTCAAGCGAGAAAACTCCAGGACTCGGATCTTCTGAACTTTTCCACGATCTCAATGACCAATTCATTCTTGATTGTGGGTCAAATCCTATCTTCATTCCAGGCAGAAGTGTATCTGTGGGATAGTCGAAACTTTGCCATAAAATGTTCAAATTGGAGCCGTTGAGTAGCAGGAGATTACCTGAATCCAACAGCGTTACATGGGTACTGCTGATATTTGTGAAGTTGGTCACGAAGTATACCATTTCTTCATCCTTAACTACGAGATTTCCATCCTCGTATATAGTAAGAAAGGCGGAGGAGTCTGAGACCGCGTACTTTCTATTGGCAACCCAAACAATCTTGTCTTTAGGAACTTTCTTAAACCACATCCCCACATAGTATTTGGTCGAATTCTCTCGAGCGAAGAACCCCAGTTCGAAGTTCCCATTAGCCGACACCAAAGTATCCGAGGTTCTAATTGATTGCCCCATTCTTAAAGTTTCTGTTAAGGTAACTGCTTTTGTGGACTGCAAGAATAGGGACAACAAAATCAGCTGCAAGACGAGAGGAAAGTTTAGTCTCATGTTGATATGCGTGAGACAGATATGAAGTACTCAGAATGTCTGAAGCAAAGTGTTGGAGAGCAGTGCAGGACTACATCATATGGTGTAAGTCAACTATCAACAATGACAAGGTTTTGTTTATGCTTCTTGGACCATTTCACGCGAGAAGGGACTTTTCTATTGATACAGAAAAATTTACGTGAGTAAAGAATTCAATATAAATATACAATTAAGAATAGAGTGAAGCTGTACATTTATAGACTTGCTTGTGACAGACTGTTTGGAAGTATCTGAACTAAAGAGAGATGTAGTAGTTTCCTTTTTTCTTTTTCTTTTTCTTTCGGCCATTGAGAGATGTCGTAGTAATAGTAAGGAGAAGCTCCCTACTGTCAAAACTCAAAAGTAAAAACCGCCCTTCAAGGTTAGAAGCTCTCTTCTTGTTTGGTTGACTTCTTTATGTGGTTAAGGGAAAGCTGGATCAAGAACAAATTTTGATGAAAGACCTTGGCCGGCCGTATCAGTGAAAGAAATAGGAAAGGAGTTAACTTTGGAGTGGTCGAGTCTCTCCTCTCAGTCAAAAATTTAAAAAAAAAAACTGAAAAGTAAGGGATGTGGTTCAATAAGAGTAGACTTGTCCAATAAGAAATTGGAGAAGCACTTGACGTAAGTCAGTATATACTGACACTCCGATCATTATTGTCAGAATCAATTTGAACTTGTAAGTTAATTCGACTTATATAATTATTAGTGACCAATTATAATTTTTGTCTTGTTTAAATTTAAGTTCAAAAAAATAAAAGAATTAAAATAAATTAATATCAGACAAATGGTGATTCTTTTCATTTATTCTAAAAAGAAAAATAAGTTTGATTTTTGACGGGATTAAGTTCTTCTCTCTCATCTGAATATTTTTTTTAAGTTACAAAATTTTACCAAAAAAAATTTACATGAATGGCCAATGGGAGGTCACACCCAAAAATTCAACCTACTCGCGTCGCTCCCCAATCTAAATTGAATTCTTGATTTGGTGTTATTGGGAAAAAACATGAAATAAATTTAAAGGTAATTCGATCAATAATAATAAAATTTAAATGAAGTATAATGGATGAAGAATAATAAATAAAATATTTAACATAATTTAATTTTTTATGTCCACAGACAAAGGGTGAAGAATAAGTTTCATTAATAATATAAATAAAAATATAAAAATAATTTAATCAAACACTCAAAATTATATTCTAAATATACACAAATCCCTCACAATATTTTTCTCTCACAAAAAATATATAATTTCTTCACAAAATACACAAATGAAAACTCAAGCTTAAACACAAGTATAACACTCGAATCAGCAACTCCTTCTTGCTTCTTACCTTTTATTCACTTCCTTTGCCTTACCTAGTATGAAGCCTTTTCTCTCTCTCTCTCTCTCTCTCTCTCTCTCTATATATATATATAAAAGCCAATGTCTTGTGCATACAATAAATGAAGGAATCTTTTTTTGTTTTTTTGCTCAAGTCTTCATAGGTGGCTTGTCACTCATTAATGCATAAGTGTTTTCTCTCCCATGCATCTCAATCAAATGTAGCTAAAGTTTTCAATTGGATCTTTGTTGTCTAAATTTAATGTTGTCCCTAGTATCTTTTTTTTTTTTAAGAGTTTAAAAACATAATTTTGAAGTAAATGAAAAAGAAATACTAAAATCTAGCTTAATGCATAAAGTAATAAAAATAGTACCAAATTTAGAAAGCAAAAAATTCAATTTTCTAAAGTTTACACACATGACAAAAAATTCAAGTCACAATTTCAATATGTTTGAGTACGATGCCTTTTACCTAATGTAGAATCAAAGAAAGTTATAATTACTAGTGATAAAAAAAAAAGGTGTTTTGTCGCCGATAAAATAACACTGACAATTGATTGATAGTTTCATAGGACTAATGTTAAATTCAATTATTTCATAATTTTTATGTTTTTTTTTATTTATTTTAATGCTTTTAATTAAATATTAGTAGTTTTTAAATTAATTTTGTAATTAAAAGTAATTTTAGTGGTTTAACATATTTCTACCATTATTTTTGTAATTTTTACTAATTAAATAATAATAATAATAATTAAATAAAGAGTGAGTATACATAAAATAAATAAATAAAAAGTAAATAATAAAATAATAAAAATAAAAATAAAATAATAAAAATAAAAATAAAATAATAAAATAGTAAAATAACAATAAAATAATAAATAATATAAAATAATAAAAAAAATTTTGAAAAGCTGCAGCGTGCAAAACGGAGTGAGGCTTATTCAATTTAATTTAAATTCCATTCTTTCAGGCATGCGTTTTGGAATTCAATTTAATTTGAATTCCCTTTCACGTGGAGCATTGCGCTACAAAAGGGTGGCGTACGTTTCGAATTGGCATTCGTTCATTCTTCCTGGGAGAGACTTCCTCTGAGATTGGAGGGACGCAGCTACGGAGGGAGAGAGGCTGAATTATTTGCATTGAGCTATTGATGAATTGTTTTGGTTTAATTTATTTTGTTTATGTTTTAATAATTATGAGTAGCTAAATATTTTATCTGGCTGAGGGATGATTTTAATTTCATATTGTCTAGACTGTGAGATTAAGAATTGTGCTTGAAATTTGTATTTTGTTTTCATTTTAATTTCTAATTTCTGATTGAATATGTTAATGATACATTAATATATGAATTGTTTGGCCATCAATTTATACATGGTGTTTCTGTTAGTTATTTAAATTTCTTAAATCCGTAATTGTTTAAGAAATTTGATATGAGTAACAAATTACGTAGAATGAGTCATACGTTATGCTTATTTTAGGTAATGAAACTAGAAACCAGTATATGTTAAAATTGGACGTTCCATTTTAATATTTTTGTATTTGGTATATCTCTTTTGGGTCTTACCGTAGTTAATTAGGTGAGTTCAGGTACGTTATTTGGATCATCTGACTAATTAGTACAAGTTAATGGACGTTCCTTAATTTGTTATATTAGAAAGAGATTTAACAGTTAGCAAGATTTAGTTGGTAAGCCAAATTTATTATGAAACACAAAATGATATCAAATCAATGAGCAGTCAGTGATAATATGAAATTGAATATCCCTTAGCTAGAGTTTACTTAATTGATTTAAATTTTCCTTACAATTATTTTCTTTGCGTGGTCATATTTAATCTTGCAACTTTATTCCTATTAGTTTATTTCAATTTTATTTTGTATTTTAATTTGAATTAAATTTCTTTTTATAATCCCCCATTTACTTTTATTATTATTTTCCACTAAATTTTTGGTTAACTAAAAGAATATTAAAACCTCCAGTCTCTGTGGGATCGACCCTGCTCACACTACACACAAATTACGTAGTAACAGTAGGATACTTTATTTTTGTCGGTTTCGACACCCGACAACTAATCAAAGTCGATGGTTTAAAAGGGTTAATTGATGATTTGTGAAATAGTGAAGGTTTTCTTTCCACCATTCTTCTTTCTCAGAGCTAACGAGGATAATAGTTTAGTCCTTTATCCATAACGGGAGGAAGAGACTTCTCTTCATAGTCGACAACTAGAAAAGTCCAAGGAGAGGAATGGTAATGGGCAGGATAAGCAAGTACCTGTTTTACTTTTTTTATTATATATAATACTTAAAATTAGGTGTGTTCACTCTTTGGATTGGTTCAAATAGTTGAAGAATTTGTTTAACTCAACTCAATTAATTCTATAAAATTTATTATAAAATTCAAACTAACTCAATATGTACTTAGACAGGTTGATTTGAGTGAAATTGATGAATTAAATTTTTAAAATAAAAAAAAATATTTTTTATGTAATTTTTTAATAGAATAATTTAAAAATAATATATAAATTATAAATATAAGAAAATAATAATTATTTTTTATCTACAAGTAGTAAAATAAATTAATATCAAAATCATATTATTTTTCTTATCTACAAAAATTAAGATAAATTAATTTTAATGCCATGTCACAATATCTAATTTGCATATACTATTTTAAATTATGATTCTTTTAATTTTTTTATATTTTATCCACATGTAAAAAAATAATTGATTGGAGT
This sequence comes from Senna siamea, assembly GCA_031216115.1. Taxonomy (NCBI): domain Eukaryota; kingdom Viridiplantae; phylum Streptophyta; class Magnoliopsida; order Fabales; family Fabaceae; genus Senna; species Senna siamea. The sequence continues at coordinate 23,142,833 of CM062356.1, forward strand.
TAATTGATAAATAAAAAATACAAAAAACACTAAAAAATACAAATATAAAGACTTGTATTTTTAAAAGAAAAATTCAATGTTTTGAATTGGATGGATTGGTTCAAGTTAGAACAAGTTCATTTTATTTAACCTGTAATCCAAACCATTTATGACGAGTTGAAAAAAATGAACTCAAATCAATCGTTAACGTAACCCAAACCAACTCAATTATGCGGATCGTGTTAGATTTAGTGGGTTGACTCAATTCAATAAATACTTCTACTTAAAATATCTAAAACACCTAAAATAATTTAAATATTAAAAAAATTGATATGAAATTTTATTAAATTTAATAATTTATTTTATTTAAATATCCAATATCAAATATTTTATTTATTCATTTATATTGAAAAAATATAAAGTAACATAAAGTAATATTTATACTTATCTAATATTTAACTGATAATTATATTTTACCATCAATATTATATTCGATATGTGATATACATTAGGTATCGAATCTATGCTCATTTTTATCACCCTATTTTAAAATGTGTGAAAGTTTTTAAAATTATGTAAAGACTTTTTGAAGATCTTTCGTTCCAGATCTTGGATTATCTAGATGAGATTTTTGAGTTCTTATATATAGAAGGTGCCAAAAGCAAATTAGTTTGTTAGTCTAATTTTTCATGTGTCATGTTGATCTTTTTTGTTTTATTTTTTGAAGTAATGCACGGAATTATATTAATAACTCAAACAATGGATACATCAGAGAAAGTTAGGAAATCGGAGAACACATTTAAATTAGCATGGAGTGAAGAATATTGAAAGATAAATATATCAAAAAGAATATAAAAGAATAGAAATAACTTATATAATATAATACTAGAGATTTTGTGTGGATAAAAATGTATGTCAATTTAAAAAAAAATTAAAATATAATATAAAAAAATTATTATTATATTTTAAAATAATAAATTAAATAATGATCAATTATTTAATTTTTTATCCTTATGTTGTAACTTTTTATTGTCTTTATTTTTTTCACATTACATATTTTATTTTATATTTTATATTATATAATTTATAATTTTGAAAAGGATAATGGAGATGTTATCTTTATATAATAGAATTTCTCTAGCATTTTTTAATACTTCTAAGAATGTGTTAACTTGAGTTGACTTATCTTAGTAAAATTCTCCCTTCAGTCTTCCTTAATATTGAAAGCTAGGACTAGAAATTGTTGAATTCAAGTCCATCCCTTACTCTATGTGATGACTGTACACAATGTAATATTAGTTAGGCAGAGACAAGGTCTGAATTTGTTGGTAAGTTTCGTCTTTCAGCATCAAAACCAATGACCAAACTAGTATTGTACTCAATGCTTTAGAAGTAAATTGATCAGTTTGTAAATATTAAGCGGCAAAAGATATGGCCTGAATTTGTTGGTAAGTTTCGTCTTTTATAACTAATGGATGTAAATGAGTAGAATCAAACTCTCCAGTTAATCCCATGATTTTAGTACTGTGTTTTGCAACGTTTACTAAAAAGAAATAAATATCAAATATATAATTAGAGAAGTCCATACTCTCATCTTGCTTCGGCGACAGATGTCCCAGCATACATAGAAGCATTCTCTGTTGAGCTTCCATCTGATCTTGATGAATTCTTCGTAGCTCCCACATTTACGAAAGCAATAGGCTTTGGATGAGGTAGAAATGCATTATCATTGCCAAGCATTGACACAACATCAGACATGGTGGGTCTGTCTTCTGCGCTTTCTTGAACACAGAGCAATGCTACGTTCACGTATCTTCGCACTTCCATTTTGTTTATGGATGCGTCTTCTACCACTGAATGCATTAGTTCTATTCCTCTACCGCTTGTCCATAGGTCCCATGCCTTCAAAGCAATAGAGAAATTAAGAATCCAAAATTAGAATCTTAGTAACAAAATTGGGGACTCCTCATTTATTCTTCCACAAGAGTCACATAGTTATGTTGAACATTAGATATTATAAAGAAAAGATTGGAAGCTAGATACTTACATTTCCGAGGAGATGAAGAGAGTGTGTTATAACGACCAGTATTTTTTTGGTCACTTATTATCTCCAACAAAAGTATACCGAAACTAAATACATATGATTTTATTGAAAAAAAGCCTTCTAGAGCATATTCAGGAGATATGTAACCACTGAAAATCATTCAAAATAAAGTAATCACTAATTGATTTTACTTAATAGCATAATAGTTTTTTTTTTATTCTTACTAAGTTCTAATTATTTGATTTGTATTTGCTTGTAGTTCATTATTACCGAACATTCATGCCATTTTAAAATCTGATATTTTAGGATTCATGTTGATATCTAACAAGATATTGTTAGCTTTGAAATCTTTATGAATGATACGAAACTTGAAATATTGATGAAGATAAAGAAAGCCTTGAACAATGCCATCAATTATTTGAAAGTTGCATCTGTTTTGCACCACTATAAATTAGACCAATTTAAGATTTAAGGGAGAAATTCCCCGTTCAAGCATAATAAATAAAGGAAGTTAGAGACAACAAAGTAGAAACCAAAAAGGAGAAAGTCCAAGCTTTTATTCGGCATAAACTCATAAATTAGCATCTTTTCATCTCGTTCAATGCAGCAGCCCAAAAGCCTAACAAGATTGTTGTGTTGGAGTTTTGCAATGAGCAATGCTTCATTTTTTTACTATTGTCCCTCTTCTTTGTTGAACAATATAAAATTTATTTGATATACTATATATATTAAAATTCACAACAATTTACACACATGACAAAAAATTCAAGTCACAATTTCAATATGTTTGAGTGCGATGCCTTTTACCTAATGTAGAATCAAAGAAAGTTATAATTACTAATGATAAAAGAAAAAGGTGTTTTGTGGCCAATAAAATAACACTAACAATTAATTGATAATTTCAAAGGACTAATCAAATTCGACGGTTTAAAAGGGTTAATTGATGATTTGTGAAATAGTAAAAGTTTTCTTTCCACCATTCTTCTTTCTCAAAGCTAACGGGGATAATAGTTTAGCCTTTTATCCACAACGGGAGGAAGAGACTTCTCTTCATAGTTGACGACCAAAAAAGTCCAAGGGGAGAAATGATAATAGGAAGAATTTTTTTCATTCAACTCAATTAACATGTGGTAAGTTGAGTTGGATTAAGTTCTATAAAATTTATCATAGAATTCAAATCAATTCAATCAGTACTTGAACAGGTTAGTTTGGGTGAAATTGACGAATTAAATTTTTAAAAACAAAAAATATATATTTTTATGTAATTTCTTTTAATAAAATAATTTATAAATAATATATAAATTATAAATATAAAAAAATAATTATTATTTGCAACCCAAACAATGTTGTCTTTGGAAACTTTTTTATACCTAATGCCTACGTAGTACTTGCTCGAATTCTTTCTTTCAAAAAACCCCATTTCGGAGTTCCCATTGGCCGACACCAAAGTATCTGAGGTTTTGATTGATTGTACCATTCCCAAAGTTCTGTATAGGTACTGCGTTGGTGGAATGCAAGGTGAGGCACAACAGAATCAGCACTTAACTAAGAGCCGAATTTAGTTCCATGTTTGTGCGTTGTGTAAGACAGGTACGCAGATTTCATTCAGTACCTACGGTTTCATACTGGTGCAATTTGTGATAATGCTATGAGTTGAATTTAGAAGCAAAAAGTTTAGGTATAATTTGTATATTTTTATCATTAAATTTTATAATTAGATATTAATGTGTGTATGATTTATATAATTTATTTTTTTTATGATTAATTCTTTTTTTAAAAAAATTTATATATTTTATTTTAATTAAAATATCTGATAATAAAAATATAAATAATTACATATAAATCTAGTCTAATTTAAAATGTATAGCCACACAGCATATCGTTGATTAATCTGTATTTTCCTTTTGGTAATCCTTAATCAATCACATCATTAGTTTATTTATAATTTTCGAACAGAGTTACTGAGACATAACAAACAAAGAAGAAGAAATTCTTATGAAGTGAATTTGCCATCTAAGAAAATAAATATGAAACAAACAATTAAGGAAGTCCGAACTCTTATCTTGCTTCCATAACAGAAGCGGTCATTGTATTTGAAGAAACATTTTCTGCTGAGCTTGCATCAGATCTTGAATTCCTTGTACCTCTCACATTTTGGAAAGCAATGGATTTAGGATAAGGCAAAACTGCATTGTCATTGCCTAGCAATGACACAACATCAGCCATGGTGGGTCTGTCTGCTGCACATTCTTGAACACAAAGTAATGCTATGTTCACGTACCTTAGCACCACCATTTTATTTGTCGATGCATCTTCTACCACTGAATCCATCAGTTCTATTCCTCTACCACTAGTCCATAGGTCCCATGCCTTCAATGTTACCAAAATTAAGAATCCAAAATTAATATATATGTCAATTTCAAGTGAATTCATTTCCATTAACTTTTAGGGATGACAATCTTATACTACCAATTTTGAACAAACATGAGTGGGAATGGGACTTAGATACTTACATATCCAAGAAGATTGAGAGAGTTTGTGTTATAGAAACCAGTATTTTTCTTGCCACTTATTATCTCCAAGAGAAGAACTCCAAAGCTAAATACATCAGATTTTATTGAAAAAAGTCCTTCTATAGCATATTCAGGAGACATATAACCACTGAAAATTATTAACATAAAATAATTATCAGTTTAAGACAAAGAAGTCTAAATATCGACATAATTTTAGCTTACTTCACAATTTATTTAGATCTAGTCTAAACCAACCAATCATAAATAAACATATAAACATGTCACATATATTTATCTAGCAAAATCAACTTCCAACATGTTTATATGTTCATTTATATTTACCTTGCTTTGTCTACTTATCTCTCTTACTTGATACCATCAATAATATTTACTTACTAAGTGCCAACTATACGGTTTGTGTTTGCTTGTAGTTCATTGCTACCAAACATCCTTGCCATTCCAAAATCTGATATTTTTGGGTTCATGTTGATATCCAACAAAATGTTACTAGCTTTAAGGTCTCTATGAATGATACGAAATCTCGAATACTGATGAAGATAAAGAAGACCTTGAGCAATACCATCAATTATTCGAACTCTAGTTCCCCAATCTAGAATCTTGCTTTTTGTTGCATCTGTTAGGCATCACTGTATATATTAGGCAACTTCTAAATGAAAGGGGAAAAGAAGGAAAATTGCACATAAAGATTTGAGTTTTGAGACCACAAACCAAACAGGAAAAAGTCCAAGCTTTTATTTGGCATAAACTCATAAATTAGCATCTTTTCATCTCTCTCAATGCAACAACCTAAAAGCCTCACAAGATTGTTGTGCTGGAGTTTGGCAATGAGCAATGCTTCATTTTTCAGTTCCTCCCATCCTTGACCAGATCTTGTGGATAGCCTTTTTACAGCAACCTCATCCCCATTCAACAGCTTACCCTGCAAATTTTAATGTATATATACGTTCATTTCAACTTAAGCAGCAATTTTAAGTGTAACATCCGCTCCAATTATGATTAAAGAGATGTTTGATGATTGTTAATTTGATGTTTAATGCTTGTGTATGTTGCATTAGTGCATATAGTTGCATTAGCTTAGAGACTAAATTGAAAGGAAATACATGAAGGCTTAGTAAGAGGTAGTTAGGGACTCAATTGAAAAGGAAAAGATGACCAAGTGTAAAAGTGCAAAAGAGCTTAGGGACTAGATAGCAATTTCCAAAACCTCTCTTAAACCTTAGCTGAAGCCCTAAACCCTCCCATAATGCCCAAACTTTAAAAACTTAAAGAGAAAGAGAGATCAAGGGCGAGTAGAGAGAGAGAGAGAGAGCTAGGGCAAAAGGAAAAGGAAGAATTTCTAAAGGGAGAGGTGAATTTGAGGCTGGGAATTCGTCCTATAGCAAGGGGAGAGTTATCCTAGCACACCAAACACACACATTTGCAAGGAATCAAGGTAGCAATTCATCCTAAACCCCATTTCTAAAATATGTAGAACTTTTTCTGATAAAATGTGATTTGGAATGTTCTAAGTTGAGTTGGGGTTAAAACCTACATTCTGTATGTTTTTCTATTTCTATGGGGTGTTGTGTTGCTGAATGTATGCTCATATGTGTGCTATAATGGATTGGAAGGGCTGAGTTGTGTTCATCTAGATATATAGACTAGATTTCCTTGAATGTACCATGTTTAAGCTAATGAACAAGAAATACTTAATGAAAAGTAAAGTTTGTTGTATGAGAATTAAGCTTATATGTTTGGATTTGAAAATAGAATGCATGCTAGACTGGGTTTTTATCAAATTCATGTTTTCTGAATTGCAGCGGAGCATAGTAGCTGACTGCTAAGCAAGGGTAGCCGACTGCTGTGTTCCTGAAAAACCAAGAAGTGTAGACATAGGCTTAACAGCCGATGCCAGACACCTAACAGTTGACTGTCAGGCCCGGGTCTGCATTAAGCAATCGACTGGCCATCCTCGTAGTCGACTATTGTATTCTTGGAAACCCAGAAGTGCAGACAGAGGCTTAGCAACTGACTGCCAAGTTCTAGCAATCGACTGTCAGGCCTAGGTTTACACTGAGCAGTCGACTAGCAGTTATAACAGTCGACTATCGTGCTCATATTTTTACCCAGAACGCATTCTAGAAAGCCACCAGTTGGTTGCCAGCGTGCTAGCTTACTGATTGGCACAGAGGGTTACAGAGAGCCACCAACCGATTGATAGCCTACCAGCAGTCGACTAGCAACCCTCTAACTTGCGAAATGAGATTTTTAATGGTAATTGAGCTTAGTAATTCTTCATACTAACTTAAATGAGGGCTCACAACAGGGGTAAGCAAGGAATCTATGAGTTTTGGGTAATGTGCAAAGGATAGAGTTACTTTTCACTTGGATGAGAATAATCCTTGTGATAGTGATAAAAAGGGAAGCGGAGAGACATCAAAAAGGAAGAGTGAAGTATCCTAGGCATATACACTAGCGGTAGATAGGCTCATGAGTCAAGTGACTGATTGTCGGTATGAGACGGCCGTTGGCATTCCACGGTTGTACCATGTATTAAGATGGTTAAACATCCACTTGAACATAAATGACTTCGAAAACACTGTGATAGTTACAAACCTTAAGTTAGTGTGTCTTCCAAGGGCCATGAAGAAACACATACTTAAGGTTAAAGCATAACCATGGATATGAGCCGAATCACTCTAGTGTATATGTTAAAGAATAGCGTACCAGGAGCGTGATCCAATGAAAAAGGGGTGGTGATTCCATAGCCTTATAATCCGCGAAAGCGAAGAGGATAAGACCTGTACATAGGTTTTACAGCAATCCCATGAGTTATTGAGATTGTACGTTGGATCCAGTTGGGGGACGCCTCGGTAGTACTATGCAGTAGAGTTACCGTAGTGGCATAGTTAGTCACAAGGATAGCTCAACTACTTTAGTTGCGCAGTTAGTCACTAGGATAGCTCATTCATGTATGTAGTGGTACGAGGAGTTGTTGCTGGGTGACACTCTCGATAACTCGTATCTTATGATTGTTTCCTCTTGCTCAAAAGGCATGTTTATTACCCTATGAAAAAATTTTTATGATGAAAACGATGATGAATGCACTTCCCATGTTTTAAAGTTGATATGTTTTAAATGCACATGCATACAATTGAGTATATACCATGATTGAATGCTTCAGTCATTGCATCCCCATAGTATGTTATATGTTTTATGAAAGAATGTAGAGGTTTTCAGTACAAGCACGGTGGTACAGGTTAATGGAATTTATAACGGGTTGTATTGCTACTGAGATTCATTTCTCACAATAGTGTTAACATGTACCAGATGTGTAGGTTCGCTTGAGCTGGAGGAAGGTAAAGTAGAAAGCAGTATACATTCCGAGTATACCAACTATTTATTTTGGATAGTATAAGTACATGTTAGGATTAAGCTAGCCTTTATGATATTTTGAGAAAGGTTAGGGCAGGATTATTTTGTATAGCCTATTCTAATTTATCTTTATATGAATTAGGCTGGATTGATGATTAGACTATTTAATGGGGTTATGAGTGGCAGGATTGTTGCCTCCATACCCAATAGTTAATTGATTATATTTAATTAAGAATGCATGTCTATGTATAGTCAATTCAGGTGTATGCTATATGTGTTTATTCTACTGTGATATTGAGAGAACTCGAGAGTAGAGAACAACCCAAATGACAGTTAATTAATTCACTTGATAAAAGTTTTAATTGAACTCGGGTAGAGGTAATAGGAATACCAATACTCTGATAATTATTTTCATATTATATCTTTTTAAATACCTAAAAGGAACCATAGGCTAAAGCGGTATTACATTGAGAACCTAAATGATTAAAACATAGAATATTATACCTTGTAAACAGGTCCAAAGCCACCCTCACCAAGCTTATTCTCAGCTGAAAAGTTATGAGTTGCTGCAGAGACACTTGCAAAGCTGAACAATGGCAATTTGACTTCTCTTTTGTTCACTTCTGCAACTTCAGGCTCCGAGCTCTGAATTGTCATGCTCGTGCCCACATCAAATAATAACAGATCCTCCCCTAGAAATGTGAGAGGAAAATTATAAATGCGCTATCTTATTATTATTTAATTTGAGAACCTTTTTTACCTTTTGTCTTTAGCTTTCTCCTTCTATAGTAGTAAGCAAATAACACTACTGCAAGCAATGCTACGAATAAGATTACAATGAGAATTATTAGTATCTCCTTCCACTGTTCGTTAGAGTTATGATCAGGATTATTACTTGACACTGCATAGCAAAATAATCAAATTGGAGTCAGCAATGTATTATTATCCATAAAAGGAATAAAGAGGAAGCAACTATGCTAACTGACAAAAGATTCGTTCATCATAACCATACCATTGTTAATAAATTCAGAGCCAGCAAGTTTGAGAAAGAAACTTGGTCTTCTATCATTCCCAACATCAACCGAAACGTTTTTCAGATTCAACACTTGATCATGCCATAATAAGCATTCACCCGAAATATTATAAACATAAGCCACGCAAGAACAGTTGGTTGAACAGGCTTTTTCACATGTTGGCGCGTTCTCAGTTTTGAGGGAAAACGCAGTATCTAAAGGAAAATCCACTGATTCATTGAAACGATAAAACTTGTCGCTTAATTCATTGCTACTCGTGTTGCCGCAGAGCAACTCTGTTTTCCTCACACAACCTGCAGATGTGTCCCCTTTGTTCCATGAATCTTCATCGTTAGGCTTAAAACCATAGGAACACTCACAAGGATAAATGGATTGTGGGTTGCAAATACCAAAATTTCCACACCTAGCCTTTCTCCCGCACTTGGATGACTGTAGAGAAACCCACATATTATTGTCCTCTGACCAAGACAGCTGATTAAGCTCTCCAGAAACTTCCAGAACCAACCGAGAGGTATATTCCCCTTGCCAAGTCAAATAGCCCTCATTCCATAGAGTATTGTTTCGGTTACCATAACTTTGGAACGTAAAATTATATAGCTCATCACCCACCCAGTATACCTCAGACTCCTTCCTGATGATTAGCTTCTGGCTCCGCCTAAACATGTCATCTTCGACTTCAAACGAGAAAACTCCAGGACTCGGATCTTCTGCACTTTTCCACGACCTCAATGACCAATTCATTCCTGATTCTTGGTCAAACCCTATCTTCATTCCTGGCAGGAGTGTATCTGTGGGATAGTCGAAACTTTGCCATAAAATGTTCAAATTGGAGCTGTTGAGTAGCAGGAGATTACCTGAATCCAACAGCGTTACATGGGTACTGCTGATATTTGCGATGTCAGTCACGAAGTATACCATTGCTTCATCCTTAATTACGAGATTTCCATCCTCGTCTATAGTAAGAAAGGCGGAGGAGTCTGAGACCGCATACTTTCTATTGGCAACCCAAACAATCTTGTGACTAGTAACTTTCTTAAACCATATCCCCACATAGTACTTGGTCGAATTCTCTTTAGGGAAAAACCCCAATTCGAAGCTCCCATTAGCCGACACCAAAGTATCTAAGGTGCTGATTGATTTGCCCATTGCCAAAGTTCCTGTATAGGTAACTGCGTTGGTGGAATGCAAGTTTAGGCACAAGAGAAGCAGCACTGAACTAAGAGCCGAATTTAGTTCCATGTTTGTGTGTTATGTGAGACAGGTACGCAGATTTCATTCAGTATTATGATGTCCTAACTGATGACACCCCTATTAGAGATCAACGCTGATCACTAACTCAACTATCAAATGTCCTTGTCGAGGAAGACTTGGACAGTTACTAACGGTTCTCCTATAATATCAACCAACTTGTAAAACTAGTCAATGTCCAAAAGTTTCCACACAATAAACAAAGAACATGGGACCGCAAAATTGGAAGTATATATTGTATTAAAGTTCTGTGGAAGGGGTGCGAGTGCGACGTTAGTGAATGAGCCACTATATTTGACTAGTTTGCAAAACATCCATAATGCATATCTTCAACACAGACCAACAACCATGTTGGATCAATAGAAATTGGAGTATATAACCTTCGCAGAAATTACTAACGACATCAGATTTTCCAATTAAAGTCCTTTAGTTGGAAGGAAATATGGCATAATTGCACAAGCAAACTTGTATGGTAGGATATTGTGATATATTCATATTCCAAAACTCGCATCTTCATTCTTCATATTCACAAATGAAAGAGGCATCTATATTGGTTTGTGATTCCTCTTTTGCTTGAGAGAGTTTACAATATCACACCTCTCTAATTAATGCATGTTTTCAAGTAGCTTCTAAAAATTTGCAAATTATGCAACCATTTTCAAACTAGCATCAATTTAGAAAGAAAACAGAGAAAGAATTGTAAAAATACCAAAAACAACTTGAGCCAATCCCTTGGCGATGGAGGGAGGAGTCAGGATTTAGAATCCATGCTTTGAAAAGGATTTGTTTTATCTAAAATACGGAAAAGAGGTGAAGCTTTCAAAGTATAAAATAAAAAAAAAAAATCCTAAACCATTCAAGTTAAATGTATCTCTCTTCTTTGTCTTTTTCTTTTTCCTATCTCCCCCTTATTGTAAGAAATTTTTCTTGTAAAATACTCCAAAAGGAGGAATTCCACTCCACAAGAGAAGACGCATTAACAAGTTCTGCACAATCTGATTCAGCTTCTGTATCTTCCAAGCCCAACTTAAACGCCATTTGCAGTGTCTTTTGCCCAGCTGTTGAAGGCGAGATTCCAGTGCCCTAAATCCAATTTTCCTACCCAATAGTTTGACAATTAAGAGTTCTTAAAGGGCTTTGCAATGCGACGTTCCTCTCTGCCAGAAATCATGAATTCTGGTATGGATAAATTTCCTTTCACGTGCTCAATAATCTGGAAGTCTATGTTTTCTGGAAGCCAAAATTCCATTAATGAAGACACGTACAACATGTGGTTCTGTAAATTCAGGCCAATGATATGTTGCTATAAAACAAGTCCTGCATGCCATTTGATTCTTTTATTTTTTTGTTACCATGTCTTTACCAGTGGACAAACATGCGGATGTTTAAAACTTTAATATCCAAAATTAAAAAAAAAAACTCTCTTTTTTTAAAGAGTAAAGCTAGCAGATAGAACTAGATCAGTTGCCTTCAATTCAAGGGCGTAATCACATGACTACAGCTATTCGTACATAAATAAATAGAGAAAATAATTCACTATTATATTTTTCTCAAAAATTTTATGTGCATCCATGATATTGCTTCGATGACCACAAAATGGAGGAGGTTTCACTTTTTTGTGGGGTCGTAGAATAAACAATACAAACATTTAAAGACAAAGGACTATTTATATGTTTGCATGGAAGCGACACATGGAAGCACAGTACCAAAGGATTGATAAGGAATCTAGAAGGCAGGAAGTTTCAGTGAAGTTTCCCGTATATTTATATCTATGTATGATAATTTAGAACCAAGACTCACATGAACATTTATATGGTACTGAGATAAGTACGATCTAGGATTTATATTATATAAGATAATATATTGAATTAAGATCTTTTGAATCAAAAACAGATAAATACAAATAGGAATATATATATATATATATGCATATACATAAAAGTTTAAATTCTAATATATCTCTTTTCTGGTTAAGGGTACTGTACTGGTTAAGAGGAAATAAGAAAGATCATGGTTAGTACTCAATTCTCTTTTGCCTCAAAATCGTAAGAATAAATAACGAAATTCACTTTTGTAATATGAAATCGAATGTGTTGGTGATCATCAACACTATTTTTTTTTTCAATCAAAAGCATAATATTATACTATTTTTTTTTTTTTATCAATAAAGACAATTCAGCACTATCAACGAATCAATAATAATAAATGGGATAAATTATACTCACATTTTTTCAGAAAAGAGTCAGTTTCAAAAATTTTAAAATATTATAATGATTTTTAAATCAAAATAAATAATATTGACATAAAATTTTTTAAAATGTATTTTATAGTAAATTATATTTTAATAAAAAAATTATATTATCTTTAAAGGTATTTTAGCTAAAATTTGTGAAATATAACTTATCTTTATCTCTAAATGAAAGATATATAGTGAAATTTACCCTATTAAATAATATAAAATTTATGTATATATATAAAGAGACTATATATCTAAATCTATATTATATTATATGGTTTTAGACGGTTTCATTTCTTTGGTATTCCAAAATATATAATATAGAGATATGAGAGAATGAAGAGTTATGAGAGTGAAAATGTATTTACGTTCTTAATTTATTATATATATATATATATATTGGAACTTCAGTTTTAAAAAAAAAATGACATGTACTGCATGACAAATCTACTAATTACTCTATATGATTGTACGTTTTTTATTAGTCCATTTAATTAATTAATCTGCCAAAATTATAAACGTTTTAATGTATTAGAGTAAAATTTAAATGTATACGAGACACGATAAAGTGAAAAGTTACAAGTCAAGAAGGTTTATCATAGAGGAGAAGTCTCCTTTTCTTTCCTTTTTTTTAATTATAAAAAATTTTAAAAATTCAATTTAAAAATTTTGAGGACTTTTGAAGCCTATTGAATATTGGGGTTTAAATTTTTTTATATAAAAAAATAATATGACAGTATTATATAATGAGAGAGATAAATATAAAATTAATTAATATAAGTCTTACTTACATAATAAAAATTATAGATAAATAAAATATTTTTTACATATTTATCTTTTTTTTTCACATATATAACACTATTATATTATTCTTTTACGTGAAAATATTTTGATTTAAATAATGAGTATCATTTATTCTTTTATAGAATTATATGGATAAAATGATATTAATATATTTTTTATTTATTTATTTTAAAAATTAAATTATTTATAATTAAATTTATTATAATAATTTTTTTTGTAATTTTTTTTATTTTTAGTTATTAGATTATATTTTATTTAATCAATTCTTTGTACAAAATTTTTTAATGTTCTCTTCTATGCATTATCAAATAACTTAAGATATATTTTTATTAATTTTTTTATGATAGATACTAATTTAACTATCTCTTTAAAAAAAACTTATAATATAATTATTTTTTATCCTCACATAGTACTTGGTCGAATTCTCTCGAGCGAAGAACCCCAGTTCGAAGTTCCCATTAGCCGACACCAAAGTATCCGAGGTTCTAATTGATTGCCCCATTCTTAAAGTTTCTGTAAAGGCAACTGCTTTTGTGGACTGCAAGAATGGGGACAACAAAATCAGCTGCAAGACGAGAGGAAAGTTTAGTCTCATGTTGATATGCGTGAGACAGATATGAAGTACTCAGAATGTCTGAATGCAAAGTGTTAAGAGAGCAATGCAGGACTACATCATATGGTGTAAATCAACTATCAACAATGACAGGGTTTTGTTTATGCTTCTTGGACCATTTCAACGCGAGAAGGGACTTTTCTATTGATACAGAAAAATGGACGTGAGTAAAGAATTCAATATAAATAAAGTATAAGAAATGAGAAATAATAAATAAAATATTTAATGTGATTTGATTTTTTTATCTATGTCTACAGACAAGGGTGAGGGGTAAGTTTTACTAATAATATAAATAAAAATACAAAAGTAATTTAACCAAACATTTAAAATCACATTCTAATACACACAAATCACTCAATATTTTTTTGCACAAAAGGTGTATAATTTTCACACAAAATATACAAATCAAACTCAAGCTTGAACACAAGTATAGCACTCAAATTAGCAACTCCTTCTTACTTCTTACCTTTCATTCACTTCTCTTGTCTTAACTAGTTGAAGCCTTTCCTACATATTTATAAGCCAAAGTCTCATGCATACAATAAATAAAGAGTTTTTTTTTTTTTTTTTGGCTCAAGTCTTCCATAGGGTGGCTTGTCTCAAGACTCATTAATGCATAGGGTGATTTTTCTCCCATGCATCTCCATCCTAAAGTTTCAAATTGAATCTCTTGTTATTTAAATTTAGTGTTGTCTCTGCTATTAATTATGATTTTTTTAAGAGTTTAAAAGCACAATGTTGATGTAAATGAAAAGAAAAAATACTAAAACCTAACTTAATGCATAAGATAATAAAAACAGTATCAAATTTAAAAAGCAAAAAATTCAATTTACTAAAGTTTACACACATGACAAAAAATTCAAGTCACAATTCCAATATGTTTGAGTACGATGCAATAGGAAGAATTTTTTTCATTCAACTCAATTAACATGTGGTAAGTTGAGTTGGGCTAAATTCTATAAAATTTATCATAGAATTCAATCAGTACTTTCTATCTCTTGAGAGAAATTTCAAAACAATCACAAAAATTATTTTCTTAAGGAAAAGAATCAATAAAAAGTTACGTCTTAAAAGTTAGACCTGTCATTAATCTTTTTCTTTTTGCTTTATTATTATCAACCTAATCACCGTTCAAAATATTTTAATTTACATGTTACACGCACCAAAACTTTCCAAGATCAGCATCTCAATCCCAAGCATTCTAGTAATCCTTTATATAGACTTTTGTGGATTTTTTATTTATTTTAAAATTGTTTTTTAAATAAGTTTAACAGTTGTAAAAAAGAAATAGTTAGTGTTTACAAATATTATTTAATCAGTATTTTTTATTGAAAAAAATTAAGTAAAATTTTTATATCTTTATCATCAAATTTTTTATGATATGTGTATATGATTTATATAACTCGTCATCTTCATAATTAGTTTTTTTAAAAATGTTTTTTAAACATTTTATTTTTATTAAAAAATTTGACTGTAAAGATATAAGAAAATAATTTATATAGATAAATAATTTTAGATATTTCTTATGATTAATTTTAATCATTTTTTGAAGTTTTTAATACCAATGGAGACAACAGAGGATCAGATTTATTCACTCAGTGAAGAGATCTATACTTCCATGACACTGATAAAAACTGTGAAACATTTCCAAGGATCATAATTCTACAACTGAAATTTTTTATCAAAATGAAAACTTTTGGTTATATATTATATGCGTCAAGATTTAACTATAAGCAAGTTTGAATATGTTACTGGCTGTCTAGATCCACCAAATTTATGACACAAAGAAAATAGGTAAAAGTATATTTTATGTCTTTTAACTTTATATCAATTTTTAATTCGCTCATAAAGTTTGTTTATTTTTAATGTTGTTTCTAAAATTTTAAATTACTATCAATTTTATCCCACGATCTAATATCGTTTAAATCACTAACGAAAATAACTAACGTGGCATGTAACATATATATTTTTGCTGATTCAATATTCTACTTACATATTTATTATCAAATATATTTTCAAAATTTATGAATACTGTCAAATATATCTCTAACTCTTTTAAATAATTCATAATTTTTTAATAACTCTATTTATTAACATTACACTTCTTCCACTAACTTGTACAACTACCAACATATATTAAAATTGATTTTCTAATGAATTTCCTTCTATTGAGAACTTCAACAATAAACAATTCTATATAAAATCACTTACAATATATACGAGTTTATGTTATAAACTATTGTTTTAAAATAACATATATATCTATGATTCTATTATCAAGAGACCAACCCATATAAAAAAATTCACTCATTATCAATCTGTCATAAAACTCTTACATTCACATAAAAAATTCATTACATATGAAACTATTGATGAATAAAACAACTCATTAATATTGTCACATAATAGCAATGTTATGTCGTGGTTCAAAGAGAAAAAAATCCTAATATTTTACACATCTTTCATACTTTTGCCTTATAGCTTCAATGACAAAATGAAATTTAACGATTTAAATGGCAGACTTCAAAATGACAGACTTCAATGGCGGCTTTATTATTGATGGATTTAGTGCAACGTTGCTTCAATGAAATCAATAGATTTATTTTAATAGAGACTATTCAGTAACGTGACAGTTCAATAATATGTAAATAAAGATGCTTTTTCTACTTATATGATGTTATTTCATAGTTTGATGTGACTTTGTGAATTGTAGCATATATGTAATAAGTAAAAATATACACGTCAAATGCCACATCAATTATTGAGAAATTGTGAATTGTTTGAAAGAGTTTGAGATATATTTGATAGTATTCATAAACTTTGTGGATACATTTGACAAAATTCATAAACTTTAAGGACATATTTAATAATAAATATATAAGTAGATTATTAAGTCAACAAAAATATACATGTCAGATACCACATCAGTTATTTTCGTTAGTGATTTAAACTGCATTAGGTCATGAGACGAAATTTATTATAATTTAAAATTTTAGAGACAAAATTGAGAGCAAACTAATTTTACGAACGAAATTAAAAATTGATATAAAATTTAAAAACATAAAAAGTCATTTTGCCAAGAAAATATAATTAACCATCCAACCCAAGTAGTAGAGCCCAAAAGGCATAGTTTGCAATAAATTGTAAGAGTGTTCAGGTTCACCAAAGCTAATAAATTTTAAGGATATATTTGATAATAAATATATAAGTAGATTATTAAGTTAACAAAAATATATATGTCAGATATCATATCACTTATTTTCGTTAGTAATTTAGATTGCATTAGATCGTCAGACGAAATTGATTACAATTTAAAACTTTAAAAATAAAATTGACAACAAACTAATTTTAAGAACGAAATTAAAAATTAATTTAAATTTTAGAAATATAATAAGTCTTTTTGCCAAGAAAATATAATTAACATAAAGACCACAGATGACATATCTGGCCTATCTTCTGGTTTTTGTTGTACGCTCGATAGTCCCACCTGTGTGCATCGAATGACTCCAGCAGGAGTGCTTTTTTCCCTAATAATTCATCTATAAGTTCTAATGGCCTTTCTTCAGTCCAAAGTCTCCAGGCCTGAAACCATGTGAATTAAATTAGTTTACTAAGTTTTATCTATTCTGATTTAACTAATCAACTAGATTCTAAATTTGAGAATGGTTTGTTGCACTAACAAATAATTTGTGACATCTAACATTATATTCTAAAGTTAGTGTAACACTGCCAATCAACATTTTAATTTTTACTTAATATTTTAACGGTATGTCAAAAGTTACTAACAAAATGTTGTTAGAAGTTTTTACATGTTTGGTCTTGCAAAATAGAGATAATTTACGGTTTAACAGACTCGGCCGAAGTCTAAAACGGAAGTCTCACCATCTCAAACAAGTTGGCTTGCAGTTATACTGTCAAGTGAAGTGGAGATTCTCGCATAGGAATTTGATAAAACACAAATAGATAACATTCTGAAATTCCCATTTTCCCCACAGGAATTGATTGTTTTCACAATTGACAGAAAAGAAGACTTAAACCAGTAATGAAATTCTAGCCAGGGTCGCCATTATTTAGAATTGTATTAAGCTGCAGTGATTCAATTAATTATATTCATTCCAACAGCACATTGGTTATAATGATCAAACTATATCAATCATTATAATTCTTCCTTATGTAGTGGATTAAGAAACGTTTATTAATCTACTCTAATTAGCTTAAAATTTAGAAAACATTCCTAAAATTAATTCAACTAACATTATTAAGAATATAAAAAAAACACTAGTGTAAAATAATAAATCCAAGAAGCTCAAATTTACAAATACTAATATCTAATCCCTTAGTACAAAAAGCATATAATGTATATCTTCCTTGTATCAATTGCTACATATATCAAGTCATCCAAACAATTGCAGATTTAAAGAGTTTGATTAGCTAAGAATTGTCAAGCATATACATGAATGGCCAAGTTATCAATACATCAAGAAAATCTAAAAAATCCAAATATGAGATTAGAGAATATTGTGGAGAAGAAAATAAAGAAATGCAAATCTGAATTCCCTAATTTCACAACTCAATGTTGGTTCTAAAAATGGATTCCTTTAACTGAAGAGAGAGCTTAGCCACTCGTATTCATGAAAACTCAAAGAAGTCTCAAGATCAGTCTTCAAATCGAGGAAATATAGAGACCCAAGCTGAAACACTATATCTCTCTCCTCTGGTTCATCCTTTCTCTCTCTAAGGCGTTGGAAAAAGTGCAGATGATGAAGCAAAAACAAGAAGGAAGAGATGAGAAAAACGCTGAAATCCTTTGGTGAAAATTTCAAGAATCCCATCCCTCTTCCATATAACTTCCTTTGGTACACCTCCCAGCCATGTGTTACCCTGGAACTTTCTTCTCCTTGCTTAAAACGCACACAAAATGCTCTAGAAGAAAAAAGAACATATGTTTTAAAATAAAAAGCTGAGCTGTACAAAATTTTATATCAAATCTGTAATTTAAGGCGTGAACACGCTTTATCTCAACTTTACTTAAAATGTGGACAAAAAGATTTAAAATTGAGCCAGACTTCGAGAATTAAATTGGAACAAAAATATGCAGTAAGAGTTAATTATTCTTAACAAAAATCAATGAAAGTGAATAGAAATGGAGAGGAAGAACTGCAAAATATTAACTCTTAACAGTGTTCCAATTGATTTAAGTTCCGTGCTCCAAAATTTTCCAAGATCAGCATCTCAGTCTGAAGTTTCCTCTGGCTGAATTTGATAGATTGACTTGGACATGAGAGTGGTTCAAGACTACGGATTAGTGTTAAACTAGCTATCTGGTATTACAGAATAAATTTCAAAATATGTGTACAAAACAAAATTATTCATCATACAATGTATTTATTCTTTTTTTTTTTTTTTGGAATAATTTTTACTGTGGTTATATTGATTTAAATACATATTTTATTAATTTTGTATATTACAAATTACAAATATAATATATGATTAAATAAGTTTATTTAGAGTCTGAATTTTTTTCTTATCTCTTCAAGAACTTCACTTATCTCCCTTAGTTTTGAGGATCAAAATCCGTAAATAGGACGGTGGCTGACAATTATAGTGGCATCAATTATACTGGATCAGGTATCAACTAAATAATACATCAGTGCATTAAAAAAAATGCCATCACAAATTCAGTAAGTTCAAATTATCTGTTCTTTCTAATAGACCATTTCCTTCTTCTCATTTGCATGAGTCTTCGGATTCTATCTCGCCTCTAAAATACTAGGAGATATCTCATTGCGGGAAAATTGATTGCAATTTCCAGATGATGAGCCTGCTTGAGGTAAATCCAATCCAGTGTAAAATCCAGGAACCTTGGGCTTTGGCAATAATTTCTCACCATTCAGCATAAGAACCACAGATGACATGTCTGGCCTGTCTTCTAGTTTTTGTTGTACACATAACAGTCCCACATGTATGCATCGTATGATCTCAGAAGCAATGCATTTGTCACCTGAGAATTCGTCTATAAGTTCCAATGACCTGTCTTCATTCCAGAGTCTCCATGCCTAAACCATAGGAATTTAAATAGTTACCAAGTTTCATTCAATTTTGTTTTGACTAATCAACTAGGTAATGGTTGCAATTACATGTCCAAGAAGATTAAGGTTTTTATCTGGGTCAGAAAATCCCCTGTTCTTCTTCCCACTGACTATCTCTAGTATAATTACACCAAAGCTGAAGACATCAGATTTGATTGAGAAATGTCCATGCACAACATATTCTGGAGGCATGTAACCACTGGAAGTATCATTGGTCAAGGAATAAGTCAAAAAACAACTACATAGAAAACAAAAGTTAGAGTCAAAAGATAACTTACTATGTTCCAACCACCTTGTTTGTGTTGGCTTCTAATTGATCTCCCACAAAAGTTCGAGCCAAACCAAAATCCGAAATTTTTGGATTCATATGGACATCGAGTAAAATATTGCTAGTTTTGATATCTCTATGAATAATTCTTAATTTAGAGTCTTGATGAAGATAAAGAAGATCTCGAGCAATGCCAGTAATAATTTGAAAACGCTTATGCCAGTCCAAAAGCTTGCTTTGAGTTTCATCTGGTCAATGTCATTTACATGTTTAATATAATTAGTACACGATCTGCAGTCTCAACAAGCTATGTCAATAAAATATTCATATAGATACAACAGGTGCTATTAGTGTATAATTGTGAGGGCACAAACCAAAAATAAAGTAATTCAAGCTTTTGTTGGGCATGTACTCGTAGATCAGCATTTTTTCTCCCCCTTGAATGCAGCAACCAAGAAGTTTCACAAGATTACGATGTTGCAGTTTGGCAATTAACATAACTTCGTTTTTGAACTCCACCAATCCTTGAACTGAATTCCTGGAGAGCCTTTTTACAGCTATCACTTGCCCATCTATCAATGTACCCTGAAAATGATCATATGAAATCCTTAAACTTTTGATGGCGAAAGCATAGATTTTTTTTTTTTTGGGTATGGCTACTTTACCTTGTATACAGGTCCAAATCCCCCTTCTCCTAGTTTATGGCTGCTTGAAAAATTATTAGTGGCTTCAGCTATGATTGAGAAATCAAATGTTGGCAGATCCATGTCTTCCTTCCTCATTTTACTCAAGTGATGCTTCCAGTAAAATATTCTTGCCATCCCTGAAGTAGTGAAAGATGCATATTAAGAAATTATTTACTGTGACCGAAAGTGCTATTTATATTTTCCCTCTCTTTTTGGGTGCCTACCAACGATCATATATTAAAATTTGCATAATGCGTAACAAGACAAAATTTACCTAGGTTTCGAAGTTTCTTTTTCCATATATCTGTTGAAAATCCAAGAATTATCAAGCCCATGATTAATATGGAGGAGGCGACTCCTATTCCTATAAGTAACTTCTTCTTGATGATGTAACCACGTCCATGGTCTACAACATGTTCTGACAGATGAAGAATATGGCTAATCAGCAACTTGCATTTAAAAGGAATAATTTCTTTCATGTCAAGTAGATATAGAAAAGAAGAAAAGAAATAAAGCAAAACAAAAAACTGAGTACCTAATTCTGAAGCAGGGAGTCTAATATAAAGATCTTGTCCCCCTTGAGGAAGCTGCTTTATATCAAACACACCATCAAACCAAAGCAAGCAGCCACTTTCTCTGTTCCGGATATCCAAATTTACATATGCTGCGCAAGAACAATTTTTCAGACAAGATTCCTGACCTTCCTCAAGGTCCATGGTCTTACTATACCATGAAGAAGATGTGTCTGGCAACTTCATACCCATGTACTTCTGGAAGCCATCACTGTTATCACATTTCAATGGAATGCTGTGAATACAGCCATTAGACCAATCTGACATGTTCCATTCTTCAGGATATTTGGGTACAAATCCTATAAGGCATACACAGATTGGAATGTTACTAAGATTGCATATTGAATTTGTACCACATAAGGCATAATTTTCACATTGATCTGCGGGTGCGGTTGAAATAACCTCCCAACTCCTTGTTTGACTTTGCCAAACTAAGCCCTGCACAATGCCAGAAGGAGACGTGATATATCTAGTAAAAACTGATCTATTTCGAAGTTCGTACTCATAATACACCTCTTTTTCATTGAACACAAATTCTACTTTATACACTGGATTTCGCTTTTGAGCTGGGTACCCTGTAAAAGTAAGGCCATTCCATGAACCTGCTCTAGTAAATATAACAGTTCCCTTCAACTGAACTGCCTGTGGACAGCTCGAAGGTCTATTTTAACTGCATAATCTCCTTTACTAGGATCATCTGTGCTTTTCCAAGATGATAAAAATCTATCAAGACCTGTCTCTAGATTCCATCCAAACTTCATTCCAGGCATTAATGTATCGCCAGGGTAATCGAAACTCTGACAAAAAAAGTTGTCCAGATTGCTATCATTTCCATTTCTCACTACAAGATTCCCCGAGTCCAAGAGCTGTGCAATTGGATTGCTAGCTTTCCTTGATGTATTGGATGACCACACAGTGCCATTTGTGGCATTTACAAGCACAAGAACTCCTTGAACATTGACTTGTAAAACTCCAGAGGTTTCGTTGAGCTGTCTCCCGGTTGGCCACCCATATAACTACTGAAGGAGACTCCTTGTACCATATTCCCACGTATCGACCTTTTGAAGACCCAGGACTGAAGAATCCCAGTTCAAAAGTTCCACCTGCTGAAACTGAAGTCTCACCATCTCGGATGGATTGAATCAGAGAAATATTGTCCAGTGAAGTAGAGGTACTTATGAAGAAGAATAAAAATTAACAAATAAATAAAATTCTAAACTAATCTCTTTTCTAGTTCTTTCAAGAACTGAATTGTTGCTCAGATCCAGAAAGTAACTGGTAATGAATGTGTTTTGGTGACAATAAATGCTTCCAGTAAGAAGGGGAAGACATCTTGATATAATAGAATGGAAGAAATAAAAGTTAGCGGTGAGGTATAAAACTGCCAGAGTAAATTTCTTTGTCAAACCTGGATAAAATGTCCATTTTTGTAATAGACATTGTTTTGCAAGTCAATAGCGGGAAATGAACGTCTTTGAAGCATGACTCACGCCACATCAATCTCAATTTGAAGTTTGATGCTCTCAAGCGTTGGATTTTCAAGTTTAAAAAAAAAAAAAAGGTTTATGTTTTGTAACATAGACTAAATTAGCATCCAAAATTGAATTCAATGATCACTCCTAGTGTAGGCGCAATGTCAATTACTTTGACAGATTGACACAGACTTAGTTAATTCCACAGTTGACGAATTCGGGAAGGAGAACAAGAAAGCACAGTGCAAAAACTGAAACACCACATTACAATTAGTGGTATTCTGTTTTAATGTTTTCTTGCTATTTCTGTGAAGTGGTGATTATGCAATGTGTTAGCAAGCTGATAACACAATTCAGAGCTTTCTGATATTTTATGTCCGTCTTCTAGAATTAGCCAACGGTATAGACTTGATTGTTCTGAACATGAAGGCTTCTGGTTGATGCTAAGTACTGATGACTTAGCTGCTTTTGTCTTGATATTTAATTTTGTTAAGCTTCATGTATTTTTGTTAAAAGTCTCCGGAGTCAGCAGATTAGGTGAAAGCAAATGGCGAAGCTTGATTTAAGCTAAACTTATAGAGACTAAACTTCCTTGATTTATGGGAAGTTAGTATTGACCGAGTCTATGAATTTGGAGCTTTAAAGTAAGGAAAGCAGGAAAGTGAAAAAGAAAAAAAGAAAAAAAAAATAACAGATATATAAAGACCTCCACCTGTATTTTTTTTTTTTTTTCTTTTTCTCTTACTTTATCACTTCATTTTTTTCACTGAAAAATATCAAAATCCGTGTATGTTGTACTTGTACTTAAAAGAAACCAAAAAGCTTAATGAAGGGGTAATTTGTTTTAACTCCTTTCTCTTCTTTGACGTCTGATCTAAATACTTTTCTTTTCGCTTTCTTTTCCCTTCAGAACTCTTATGAACTCACATTTCACATAATCCGATCAACTCTCAGCACGAAAAATGAATGAGAGGCAAAATATTATATGATGAAGCATAGTGAAGAAAAGGAAACCAGATGGATATTGAACTTCATCAATACTGAAACAGAAGTAAGCTACTCGAAATCCAAGAATTCACTTTGCAAATCCAGGCGTTTTCAATATGCCATTTCTCTCTCTTTTGGAGAATTTGTGAGAAGAAGAATGGGTGAGCTACATGCAGAATTTAACATGTCAATGATAATTGAACTTTTTTATTTTCTTTTAAATTCAAATGAATCTTGTTTCATTTCACTCAGCAATTCTTCCAAATCCAAATAAGAAAGGCTATTGAGATTTGTTTAGTAATACGAATAGAGACGATAAGGGATCAGATTTGCTTACTCGGTCAAGAATCATAATTCTATGATTGGATATTCTTGTCAAAATGAAATTTTTTTTGGGGTAATTCTTAATTAATTCATTCATAATTTTGGATCCAGTTTATTGAGACAAAAATTTAAGTAGAAACTCCTATAAAGTGAATTTTCCATGTTTGCTACGAAAATAAATATGAAAACTACAGTTAAGGAAGTCCGAATTCTCATCTTGCTTCCACAACAGAAGCGGTCATTGCATTTGAAGAAACATTTTCTGCTGAGCTTGCATCAGATCTTGAATTCCTTATACCTCTCACATTTTGGAAAGCAATGGATTTAGGATAAGGCAAAACTGCATTGTCATTGCCTAGCAACGACACAACATCAGCCATGGTGGGTCTGTCTGCTGCACATTCTTGAACACAAAGTAATGCTATGTTCACGTACCTTAGCACTACCATTTTATTTGTCGATGCATCTTCTACCACTGAATCCATCAGTTCTATTCCTCTACCACTAGTCCATAGGTCCCATGCCTTCAATGTCACCAAAATTAAGAATCCAAAATCAATATATACGTCAATTTCAAGTGAATTCATTTCCAGTAATTTGAGGGATCACGATTAATATCAATTTTGACCAGAAATGAGTAGGAGTGGGACTTAGATACTTACATATCCAAGAAGATTCAATGAGTTTGTGTTATAAAGACCGGTATTTTTCTTGCCACTTATTATCTCTAACAAGAGAACTCCAAAGCTAAATACATCAGATTTTATTGAAAAAAGCCCCTCTATAGCATATTCGGGAGACATATAACCACTGAAAGCCATCAAGATAAAGTAATAATTAATTTATAGCAAAGAAGTTCAAACATTGACCCAATTTTAACTTATATAAATCTAGTCTAAACCTATTATTCATAAGTAAACAAAAAAAAATTTGCATATATTTATTTGTTGAAATCTACCTCAACATGTTTATATACAACAAATAACAAACAAAATGTTTTCCCATTAAGTAATGTCTCAACATGCTTATATGTTCATTTATAATTAACTTTATCTATTTATCTCTCTTCATAGCTCGGTAATATTAACTTACTAAGCGCCAACTATACGGTTTGTGTTTGCTTGTAGTTCATTGCTACCAAACATCCTAGCCATTCCAAAATCAGATATTTTTGGATTCATGTTGATATCCAACAAGATGTTACTAGCTTTAAGGTCTCTATGAATGATCCGAAATCTGGAATACTGATGAAGATAAAGAAGACCTTGAGTAATACCATCAATTATTCGAACTCTAGTTCCCCAATCTAGAATCCTGCTTTTTGTTGCATCTGTTAGGCATCACTGTATGTATTAGGCAAGTGCTAAATGAAAGGGGAAAATAAGGAAAATTGCACATTAAGATTTGAGTTGAGACCACAAACCAAACAGGAAAAAGTCCAAGCTTTTATTTGGCATAAACTCATAAATCAGTATCTTTTCATCTCGCTCAATGCAAGAACCCAAAAGCCTCACAAGATTGTTGTGCTGGAGTTTTGCAATGAGCAATGCTTCATTTTTCAACTCCTCCCATCCTTGACCAGATCTTATGGATAGCCTTTTTACAGCAACCTCATCCCCATTCAACAGTTTACCCTACAAAATTAAGGTGTGTGTGTGTGTGTGTGTGTGTGTGTATATATATATATAAAATATATTCACTTTAACTCAAACAACATTTGCAAGAACCCAAAATAATGGGAACTTAGACCTTACCTTGTAAACAGGTCCAAAACCACCCTCTCCAAGCTTATTTGCTATTGAGAAGTTATCTGTTGCTGCAGAAACACTTGCAAAACTGAAAAACGGCAATTTCACTTCCCTCTTGTTAACTTTTACAACCTTATTTACTTCACTGAACTCCGAGCTCTCAACTTTTATGCTCATGCCTACATCAAACATTAGCAGATCCTCTCCTAGAAAAATGAGAGAAAAATTAATATATGCTTTATAATATTTATCATTTAATCTAAGAACTTCCTTCTTACCTTTTCCCCGTAGCTTTCTCCTCATGCAGTAGTAAGCAAATAGTGCTAGTGTAAGCAATGTTCCAAATAAGATCACTATGACAATTATTAGTAACATCTTCCATCTTTCATTAGAGTTGTGATCAGGATTATTCATTGGATTGGACACTGCATTGCACAATAGTCAAATCGCTTTCAGAATAATCAACAAAAGAGGGAATAAAAAGGAAGCAACTATGCTAAGTGACGGCAAGAGCTTCCTTCGTCATACCATTGTTACGAAACTCCGAGCCAGCAAGTTTGAGAAAGAAACTTGGTCTGTAATTATCATCTCCAACATCAACCGAAATGTTTTTCAAATTCAACACTTGATCAGTCCACAATAGGCAAAGACCGGAAAAATCATAAGCATAAGCCACGCAAGAACAATTTGTTCAACAAGCTTGTTGGCATGTTGGTGCGTCTGTAGTTTTGAAGTCAAGCGTAGCATTTGAAGAAAATTCCACTCTAATGAAACGAAGAAAATGGTTATCCAAACCATTACTACTCGTGTTGCCGCAGAGCAACTCTGTTTTCCTCACCCAACCTGCGGCTTTGTCCCCTTTATTCCAGGAATCTTCATCGTACGGCTTAAAGCCTTTGAGACACTCACAAGGGTCGACGGCTTGTGGGTTACAAATGCCAAAATTTCCACATGTTGCATTTCTCCCGCACTTGGATGACTGTAGAGAAACCCACGTTTTATTGTCCTCTGACCAGAACTGCTGATTAAGCTCTCCAGAAACTTCCAGAACCAATCGAGAGGTATATTCCCCTCGCCAAGTCAAATAGCCCTCACTCCATAGAGTATTTTCTCGGTTATCAGAACTTTGAAACGTAAAATTAGATAGCTCATCTCCTATCCAGTATACCTCAGACTCCTTCCTGATGATTAGATTCTGCATCAACATGTCACCTTGGACTTCAAGCGAGAAAACTCCAGGACTCGGATCTTCTGAACTTCTCCACGACCTCAATGACCAATTCATTCCTGATTCTTCGTCAAACCCTATCTTCATTCCAGGCAGAAGTGTATTTGTGGGATAATCGAAACTTTGCCATAAAATGTTCAAATTGGAGTTGTTGACTAGAAGGAGGTTACCTGAATCCAATAGCATAACATGGGTACTGCTGATATTTGTGAAGTGGGTCACGAAGTATACCATTTCTTCATCCTTAACTACGAGATTTCCATCCTCGTATATAGTAAGAAAGGCGGAGGAGTCTGAGACCGCGTACTTTCTATTGGCAACCCAAACAATTTTGTCTTCAGGAACTTTCTTAAACCACATCCCCACATAGTATTTGGTCGAATTCTCTCGAGCGAAGGACCCCAGTTCGAAGTTCCCATTAGCCGACACCAAAGTATCCGAGGTTCTAATTGATTGCCCCATTCTTAGAGTTTCTGTAAAGGTAACTGCTTTTGTGGACTGCAAGAATAGGGACGACAAAATCAGCTGCAAGACGAGAGGAAAGTTTACTCTCATGTTGATATGCGTGAGACAGATATGCAGTACTCAGAATGTCTGAATGCAAAGTGTTAAGAGAGCAATGCAGGACTACATCATACAGTGAAAGTCAACTATCAACAATGACAAGGTTTTGTTTATGCTTCTTGGACCATTTCAACGCGAGAGGGACTTTTCAATTGATACAGAAAAATGGACGTGAGTAAAGAATTCAATATAAATATATAATTAAGAATAGAATGTTGCTGTACATTTATAGACTTGATTGTGATAGACTGTTTGGAAGTATCTGAACTAAGGAGAGATGTAGTAGTTTCCTTTTTTCTTTTTTTTTCTGCCATTGAGAGATGTCGTAGTAATAGTTTGGAGAAGCTCCCTACTGTCAAAACTCAAAAAAGTAAAAACTGCCCTTCAAGGTTAGAAACTCTCTTCTTGTTTGGTTGGCTTCTTTAAGAGTAGACTTTGGAGAGGTCAAGTCTCTCCTCTCAATCAAAAAATTGAAAAGTAAGGGATGTGGTTCAATAAGAGTAGACTTGTCCAATAAGAAATTGGAGAAGCATTCGACGTAAGTCAGATCCTCTGCCTTTAAGTCTTCAGGAGATTCTTTGTCATATTTTTTAGTGGTGATTTTTTTTGTTGTTAATTTTTTGCAACAAATATTTTCGCAGCTGGAATTTTTATTAAATTAATTATTTAAACAAAAGTTATAGCAGCAGTAGTATCCGTTGCAATAATATTGAAATGAACTTTAACGACGAAAAAAACCGCCGCTAAAAAAACATAACAGATCATTAAAACAAAAAATCCAGAATTGTCAGTATATACTGACACTCCGATAATTATTGTCAGAACCAGTTTTAACTTGTAAGTTAATTCGACTAATATAATAATTATTGACAATTATAATTTTTGTCTTGTTTAAATTTAAGTTCAAAAAAATAAAAAAATTAAAATAAATTAATATCAGACAAATCGTGATTCTTTTCAATATTTCTAAGAAGAAAAATAAATTTGACGAGATTAAGTCTTCTCTCTCTTCTAAATTTTTTTTTTTAAGTTACGAAATTTTACAAAAAAAAATTTACATGAATGACCAATGGGAGGTCACACCCAAATATTTCAACCTCCCCGCGTCACTTCCCATTCTAAATTGAATTCTTGAGTTGGTGTTGTTGGGAAAAACGTAGAATAAATTTAAAGGTGATTTGATTGATAATAATAAATTTTAAATAAAATATAAAAGATGAAAAATAATAAATAAAATATTTAATGTGATTTTACTTTTTATGTCCACGGACAAAGGTGAAGGATAAGTTTTACTAATAATATAAATGAAAACACAAAAATAATTTAATTAAACATTCAAAATTATATTCTAAATATACACAAATCACTCATAATATTTTTCTCTGATAAAAAGTGTATAATTTTCACACAATACACACAAATAAAACTCAAGCTTGAACACAAGTATATACCACTCAAATTAGTAACTCCTTCTTGCTTCTTACCTTTTATTCACTTCCCTTGCCTTACCTGGTATGAAGCCTTTCCTACATATATATATATATATATATATATAATGTCTCATGCATACAATAAATGGAGGAACTTTTTTTTTTTTTTGGCTCAAGTCTTCCATAGGGTGGCTTGTTTCAAGGCTCATTAATGCATAGGATAGTTTATCTTCCATGCATCTCCATCAAATGTAGCTAAAGTTTTAAATTAAATTCTTTGTTGTCTAAATTTAATATTGTTCTTACTGTTAATTATTATTTTTTTTAAGAGTTTAAAAGCATAATTTTAATGTAAATGAAGAAAAAAAATATTGAAATCTAACTTCATGCATAAAGTAATAAAAACAGTACCAAATTTAGAAAGCAAAAAAATCAATTTGCTAATGTTTACATACATGACAATAAATTAAGTCACAATTTCAATATGTTTGAGTACGATGCCTTTTACCTAATGTAGAATCAAAGAAAGTTATAATTACTAGTGATAAAAGAAAAATGTGTTTTGTCGCCAATAAAATAACACTGACAATTGTTTGATAGTTTCAAAAGACTAATCAAAGTCCAAGCTTTTATTCGGCATAAACTCATAAATTAGCATCTTTTCATCTCGTTCAATGCAGCAGCCCAAAAGCCTAACAAGATTGTTGTGTTGGAGTTTTGCAATGAGCAATGCTTCATTTTTTAACTCCTCCCATCCTTGACTAGATCTTGTGGATAACCGTTTTACTGCAACCTCATCCCCATTCAACAGCTTACCCTGCAAATTTTATTGTATATATACGTTCATTTCAACTGAAGCAGCAATTTTGAGAACCTAAATGATTAAAACATAGAATATTATACCTTGTAAACAGGTCCAAAGCCACCCTCTCCAAGCTTATTCTCAGCTGAAAAGTTATGAGTTGCTGCAGAGACACTTGCAAAGCTGAACAATGGCAATTTGACTTCTCTTTTGTTCACTTCTGCAACTTTAGGCTCCGAGCTCTGAATTTTCATGTTCATGCCCACATCAAATAATACCAGATCCTCCCCTGGAAAAGTGAGAGGAAAATTATAAATGCGCTATCTTATTATTATTTAATTTGAGAACCTTTTTTACCTTTTGTCTTTAGCTTTCTCCTTCTATAGTAGTAAGCAAATAACACTACTGCAAGCAATGCTACGAATAAGATTACAATGAGAATTATTAGTATCTCCTTCCGTTGTTCGTTAGAGTTATGATCAGGATTATTACTTGTATACGACACTGCATAGCACAATAATCAAATTGGAGTCAGCAATGTATTATTATCCATAAAAGGAATAAAGAGGAAGCAACTATGCTAACTGACAAAAGATCCGTTCATCATAACCATACCATTGTTAATAAATTCAGAGCCAGCAAGTTTGAGAAAGAAACTTGATCTTCTATCATTCCCAACATCAACCGAAATGTTTTTCAGATTCAACACTTGATCATGCCATAATAAGCATTCACCCAAAATATTATAAGCACAAGCCACGCAAGAACAGTTGGTTGAACAGGCTTTTTCACATGTTGGCGCTTTCTCAGTTTTGAGGGAAACGCAGTATCTAAAGGAAAATCCACTGATTCATTGAAACGATAAAACTTGTCGCTTAATCCATTGCTACTCATGTTGCCGCAGAGCAACTCTGTTATCCCCACATAGTACTTGGTCGAATTCTCTTTAGGGAAAAACCCCAATTCGAATCTCCCATTAGCCGACACCAAAATATCTAAGGTGCTGATTGATTTGCCCATTGCCAAAGTTCCTGTATAGGTAACTGCGTTGGTGGAATGCAAGGTTAGGCGCAAGAGAAGCAGCACTGAACTAAGAGCCGAATTTAGTTCCATGTTTGTGTGTTATGTGAGACAGGTACGCAGATTTCATTCAGTATTACGATGTCCTAACTGATGACACACCTATTAGAGATCAACGCTGATCACTAACTCGACTATCAAATGTCCTTGTCGAGCAAGACTTGGACCGTTACTAACGATTCTCCTATAATATCAACCAACTTGTAAAACTAGTCAATGACCAAAAGTTTCCACACAATAAACAAAGAACATGGACCGCAAAACTGGAAGCATATATTATATTAAAGTTCTGTGGAATGGGTGCGAGTGAGAAATTAGTGACTGAGCCACTATATTTGACTAGTTTGCAAAACATCCATAATGCATATCTTCAACACAGACCAACCATGTTGGATCAACAGAAATTGGAGTATATAACCTTCGCTGAAATTACTAACGACATCAGATTTTCCAATTAAAGTCCTTTAGTTGGAAAGAAATATGGCATAATTGCACAAGCAAACTTGTATGGTAGGATATTGTGATATATTCATATTCCAAAACTCGCATCTTCATTCTTCATATTAGACCATTTATGAAATTCCTAAACTCGCATCTTCATTCTTCATATTCACAAATGAAAGAGGCATCTATATTGGTTTGTGATTCCTCTTTTGCTTGAGAGAGTTTACAATATCACACCTCTCTAATTAATGCATGTTTTCAAGTAGCTTCTGAAAATTTACAAATTATGCAACCATTTTCAAACGAGCAACAATTTAGAACGAAAACACAGAAAGAATTGTAAAAATACCAAAAACAACTTGAGCCAATCCCTTGGCGATGGAGGGAGGAGTCAGGATTTAGAATCCATGCTTTGAGAAGGATTTGTATTATCTAAAATACGGAAAAGAGGTGAAGTTTTTAAAGTACAAAATTAAAAAAAAATAAAATCCTAAACCATTCAAGTTAAATGTATCTCTCTTCTTTTTCTTTTTCTTTTTCCTATCTCTCCCTTATTGCAAGAAATTTTTCTTCTAAAATACTTCAAAAGGAGGAATTCCACTCAAGAGAAGACGCATTAACAAGTTCTGCACAATCTGATTCAGCTTCTGTATCTTCCAAGCCCAACTTAAACGCAATTTGCAGTGTCTTTGCCCAGCTGTTGAAGGCGAGATTCCAGTGCCCAGAATCCAATTTTCCTACCCAATAGTTTGACAATTGAAGAGTTTTTAAAGGGCTTTGCAATGCGACGTTCCTCTCTGCCAGAAATGATGAATTCTGATATGGATAAATGTCCTTTCACGTGCTCAATAATCTGGAAGTCTATGTTTTTCTTGTCTTCTTCATTTTTTTGAGGTGTTTTCATTGTCAGAACTTTCATCAGACGAGTCAAGATCCTTGTTCGTGTCATCATCCTCCATTTCCAAATGGAGTTTAACGTATCACCCGGAAGGCATTGTTTTCAAAGGTTCTTAACCATTCCTCATTGTAATAATTCCATTTTGCAAATTCATCCTGAAGTCTTGATTATTTCTCTTTATTTTCTTCTTACTACGTTGCAAAAGATCAGCTTCGTCTGCGGTTTTTTTATTATCTTGAGCGACCATTGCCATTTTTAGAGGGAGCATTCTGGAAACTACAAAAGCGGAAGAAATTTTAAATTTTTTTAATTTAATTTACAAAAATTTATCTTAATTTCGTTTTTTAATTTTAAGATAAAGTTTTATTAATTTTAAATTTTAAAAAATTAATTTTACTAATTAAGTTAATAAATATGTAAAAATTGAAATAAGAATTTAATTTCAAATTTTCAATTCAATTAATAAAAATTAATCATCAAGTTGACGTTAACTTTTCTTTTCTAATTTGAAGATCATTTTTTATTAATCAAATTTAAAAATTAAAATTAATTTTATTAAATTAAATTAAAAATTGAAAAATTGAAAAATTGAAATAAATTTTTAAATTTAAATTTTTTAATTTAATTATTAAAAATCAATCTTAACTTCTTTTTTCTAATCAACTTTTTATGAATTAATTTAAAATACGAAATGTCATCAATGAAATTAATAAAATTAAAATTAATTGAAATAAATATTAAAATTTAAGTTTTTGAATATAATTAAAAAAATTAACCTTAACTTTTTCTTTTAATTTTAGATCAATTTTTACTAATTAGATTTGAAAATCAAAATTTTTTAATTAAATTGATAAAATAAAAAAAATAAAAACAAAATAAAATTTCTATTTAAAAATTTAATTAATAATAATTGATCTTAACTTTTTTAATTTTGATATTAAATTAATAAAATTTTAAAAATCGAAATAGAAAATATAAATTTATGCATTTTTTCATTTTAAAAATTTATTAATATAATTGTTAAAATTTCAATTTTCTAAATTTTAGTTTTTAAATATAATTAATAAAATTTGTAAGATTAAGAAAAGAAGTTAAGATTAATTTTTATTAATTAAATTAAAATGTTACATTTAAATATCTATTTCAATTTTTTTTAATTTTATTCATTTAATTAATGAAATTTCAATAATCATAAAAGCTAATCAGAAAAAAAGGTTAAGATTAATTTTTATTAATTAAATTGAAATTGTAAATTTGAACTTTTATTTTGATTTTTTTATTTTTATTAATTTAATTAATAAAATTTCATTTTTGAATGTTAATTTTTAAGTTTGATTAATGAAAAATGATCTTAAGATTAGGAAAAACTTAAAATCAAATTTTATGTTTAAAATTTATTTATTATATTAAAAAATTTTAAAATAACTTTTTATTTCAATTTTTAGAAGTTCATCAATAGAATTAATAAAATAATTTTTTTAAAATTTAAAAAATGTTAAAATCAACTTTTATTAATTAAATTAAAATTTTAAATTTTAAATTTTTATTTCTATTTTTTATGTTTTAATAATTTAACTAATAAAATTTTAATTTTTTTAATTTGGTTAATAAAAATTAATCGTGATATTAATAAAAAAAAGTTAAGATCAACTTTTAAAAGTAACGTACTCCTTTTGTCTGCCTACTTTTTAGTGGCGATTTTTTTCGTTGCTAAAGTTTATTGCAACAAATATTATTGCTGCTATAACTTTTTCTAAATTAATTCTGCCAACAAAAGTTATAGCGGCAATGATATTGGTTGCAATAATATTGAAACGCACTTTAGCAACTAAAAAAACCGCCGCTAAAAGTACAGCCGGCAGAGCACCCAAATTCTTCTGTCACTCTCACTTTCTCTTCGTCGTTTTTGGTATTTTCGTTTTCTTTCTTCAATTTCTTTTCTTTTTTTTTTTTCATTTCTCTCTTCAACTTTTTCAGCATTTTTACTCAAATAATATTTTTAAATAATTATTTTTTAATATATAATATACATAAAACTATTTCCCACAATACAATACATTAAGTTTTTAAATATTTTTTAAAAATTCGTACGTTACTATGATAGCACCTTCGCCATCTGACTTTTTTTAGCATCGGATAATTTCGTTGCTGAAAAAATATTTTATATTTCGCGACAGATATTCTTGTTGCAGTAACGTTTGTTTAAACTAATTCTAAAATAATTTTCAAATTTAAAATTTTATTTTTGACTAAAATTTAAGAAATTTATATTTCATATCTTGCTAAATTTTAAATTATTTATTTTTATAAGCCTTTAAAAATTAAGACAAAAAATATCAAAATTCTTTAACAAATTTATATATTTTGAAAATTATTAAATATATAATTATATATTATAAAATACTGATTTTTACGAAATTTTTTTATGAGGCTAAATGTTAATACCATATAAATATATCTTTGTAAAAATATGTCTTTTATAAAAAAAACATTTTTTAATAGAAAATCAATATTTTTGTACTTTGAAAGACAATTTTTATATAATAGTAAATTGCTCTCTTTTTTTTATTTTTTTTCTAGAGATGTTCAAATTATATGGTGCATATTTTAAATATTTTTAAAAATATTTTTTAAAATAATAT
This sequence comes from Senna siamea, assembly GCA_031216115.1. NCBI lineage: Eukaryota > Viridiplantae > Streptophyta > Magnoliopsida > Fabales > Fabaceae > Senna > Senna siamea. The sequence continues at coordinate 23,177,913 of CM062356.1, forward strand.
GTATAATTACTCAAAAAGAAGAAAAAGAAGTATTGTTCATACATAATTAGTTAGTGCTTGTGAAGGACTATACGAAGAGAAAAAAGAAATTAAAGTTATTATAATAAATAAGAAATTTTAGGACAAAAATATATACCACTGAAAAAGTTTATTATTTACCATAATAAAATTAAATTTGCTTTTATTTTTCTATAAGTTTTTAAAAACAAAAAGTACTTATATAAGAATTATATATCTTATATTTTTTACAAGTAATTATATATATTATTTTAAAATATATAAACTTGATTGAAGCATGAGCTTTAAAATCTTGAAATATGTAAAAGAAATTAAGATAAATATATTTAGATAGTATTTACATTTAGTCTCATAAAACAATTTCTTAAAATGTCACTATTTCATAAACAGTGAATTACATATTTAAAAATTTTAATTCTATAAAAAATCAATTCTAAACAAAATATGTTATTTCATAATTTCACTATACGATTTTATAAAACAAAAAATTGAATATTTTTTATAGGATTGATTTTTTTAACTATTTATGAAGTAGTGACATTTACCTTAATTTTTTATATATAACTCAAGATTCTAAAGATTATGTGTAACACCCTAACCTTATATCCTTTATTGAAAATATTTCTTTAAAGATCTTTCTTTTGTGATAAGGCTAGTGTGTTACTCTTTTTTAGTCCTTAATAATTTTTTGAGTAAATTTTTTTTTAATTTTTATCCATTATTCGAAATAGGTCTGAGATTATTTACTCGGTATTATATTTATACATTACATAGCGAAAAACTAAATAAATTAAAATAATAACACAATGGTATCTACAACATCATTCACATGATTTCTATTTCATTTTATATTTAGATCAATATACAATGTTATGTAATACATATATTTCAAGATATGTAAAGTACTTATTAGTTTCTAAGGGTAAGAAAGCAACAATCTTATTACTCATATCCTTTTACAAAATTTTTACTAGTGGATATCTTTTACATATCTTGATGTATATGCTCATTTCTTATATACATCCAAAATGGTTTATCCTAATCTCATTTCCCAAAATATAAGAAATTTAGGGTAAGTGGGCTATTTCTACATATAACGTCTCAACTTCGAGTCACACCAAGAATCTTGGCATCTGATACATGCCAGATACAATTGTGAGAATTAATTTATCAATAGCTTTAAAACCTTATCTTTTAAATTAATCTGACATGTACCACCGTAATAATACGAAAAATAAATCTACATTCTTTATAAAAAGTTCATTTTTCATTCTATAGGATTAAATAAATAATTCTCTTTAATGTGTATGGTATACATATATGAATATATTCTATAATAGTATATTATGAAAATTCACCTTATACATTCTTCAGTATCATGATCATATAAAAATATCACCAAACATCACTACATATAGGGAAACCATTCATCATTCATAGAAAAACAACTATTATTCATAAGGAAAACAACATTCAATTTTTGGCTAAAAGTCATCTCGGTGAAAGAAAATTTAAAAGTATTGAGAGATTCAACCAATGATCCACACCGCTTACCCTTACTTACATGAATGAGATAGTCTCATTTTCTATGTGACAATGCTGTAACTGGTACTATCTAAGGCATCCCTTAGTAGATCTGAGTATCGTGTGGTCACTGCCCTTACCACAGATCATCCCATATGCAGCGGGAGTTTCTTCCCTTTCCACCCCATAGGGGACTGCTTTAACCTTCAAAATTTAACTCACGAGATCACTGCTAACTGCACAAATCATTTCCTCTCTGATTTTTAGGCAGATTATGATGCTATGAAATCACTACCCTTTACCAATGGATCATTTTTCTAGTACGCTACTTTCTATATATATTCTAGCATGACATGGCTTGTATCCATGATTATGCAAAATTCTAAATAAATGTCTCCATTTAATTGGCCATTTAAGCTACACTAACTTTGAATTTGCAACCATCACGATGTTTTCTGAAAATATTTATTTTGAGTATATGTTTAACCATCCAACCGTGGTATGCCTAACGGTCGTCCCATACCAACCATTGGTCACTCGGTTACAAGCTAGTCTATTCTAGAACATATATTAAAAATACTTCCTCTAAGTTTCTTTCTTGCATCTCTATGTTTTTCTTTCTTGTTATGTTTTCCTTTCTTTATCTATGTTTCCCTCTTTCTTTCTTTAACTTGTCATGATACTATACTTTCATAAACTATGACCCTCATAACAATCTCAGGGCCAAATTGCATAGAAATAAGGGTGTTATCTCAGCCAAGAGGAGAAAATAAGAGAAAATTAATAATTTCTCAATTCAATTTTTCAATTTCTACTCTAGCCCTTTTTATAAACATAATTCTATAATTTCCTTTATATTTCTATACAACTTTTCATACCATATTTTTCCATTTCCCATTTATGGTCCTAAGGTGAACATTTGCACTTTTTCTTTGCCATCTATTTTCATTTCATTTTTTATCTATCTATACATACCTAAAAGTATTTCTATTTTCATAACATACTTATAGGTATGTATACACACAATTTTCTCCATTTTCAATATACATTAAAATTTCTAGGATAACATGATTTTGAAGCTTTTCATTTTAAGAAACCCATTAACACCAAGATTTCCATTCTTTCCCTATCTTGACCAAAAGCCATGAAATATTTTTGTAAACTATTTCTCATAAAATCCATCATGCTTTCGGTCAAGGATGTCAATTTAGAGGAAATGGAATAATCTAATCAATCATCAATTTCCCTTTTTCTCTTGCTATTAGCCAAAATGCCATGAAAATCCTAGGCAAAGTTTCACAATATTCTTTTTGCCAAACAACATGATGTCTCAGCCAAGGAATGAGAATTGAAGGAAATATGCCATTTCGTCAAGCTACAAAATTTTCTTTCTCCTTTCTTCCATAACCAAGACAATATCATGTGGAATGGATAATATTCAAACAAAAATCCTTTGCTTTACACTTAATTAATTTCCACCAAGTGAAGGAAAATGAAATTTAATATTTAAATATCAAATGGAAACTCTATTTCTCTCTTTTAGCCATGATTAACTATGATACATTTTTCGTGCAAATTTAATTACATCCTTCTCTTGCCTATCAACATACCATTTAGGCCAAGGAAAGAAGTTTAAGGGAAATACATTATTTTATCAAAATATAAATTTTTCTTTCCCCATGGCCAAGATACTAACATATTAAATGGCAAGATTTAGCAAATTTAACAAAATTTCTTTCCCAAGTGTTTCAATGCTCTCGATCAAGGGTGAAAGGAGAAGAAAACCATTTTATTTCATTACAAACTTATTCTTTCTTTCCCCTTTCATCTTTGGCCAAAATAACACTAGGAAAAATAGGCAAATTTCAACACAAATTTTCCTTCCACAAGAGAGTATAGTCACGGCCAACAAGAGAGAATTTAAGAGTTAACATGGTTTCCATCTAATTTCTTCATTTATCTCATTCTCATCACAATAAGTCATGAAACATCATTTACCCAACAAAATCATGGTCATCCAGGCACCATATCATCATCATTCAACCATAGGGGATTTTCATGGAAATGAAATTAAAATTGCAAAATTTTCACAGACACTTCAAAGTTTTAAATCAACACTCAAATATGCAATTATACATCATTTTAAACAAATTCCAATAGAACTTTTTGGCATTTTAAGCATGTAGAAAGGAAATTAGTACTGTTCATGACAGCCATGGAAGACCTCAAAGAACTTGAAAACAACCATGAAATATGAAATAGCTAGTGGGAGGATGTAGAGCTACCTTAACTTAGCATTAAAAGTGGATTTATCTTGGAATTTTCTCCTTTCTTTCACTTCCTTCTTCTCCCTTCTTCTTCCTTGGTTTCACGCTGCTCCCTTCTCTATTTTTCACATATGACTTTTGGCTGGAAGGCGGAAGAAAATCGTGACTTTAAAATGAAGGGCAAAAAGACTATTTTGACCTTACTTAAAATTTTCATTTTATTATTCACTTTTTCCACCTTTTCTCATTATTTTTGCTTCACAATTTTGACAAATGATACAATATAAATTCCATAAATATTTGTATGATAAAATGGTAATTTTATCCCCAATGTGTAAAATTACAAATTTGCCCTTAGTATAAAATTACCATTTTGTCCTTTTTGCAAAAATAGCTATTTCACTTGTTTATTGGCTTCCAAAAATTTCAAAAATTTGAGAAAATATTCTTAAGGGAATTTATCATCATTTCCTAAGTAAAATGAAAAATTTTACCCTTTTGGTAAAATTACTATTTTATCCTTGGGTGAAATTGCCGGTTTACTCTCGGGTAAAAATTGTTTATTTTGTCCCCGGATATTGTTCTATAGTTATGATGACTTCCAGATATTTTATCGGTATAATCATTATGCTTTTAGATATTTTCTTAGCATCATGATGACGTATCATAAATATGCAAGATATTTCGGAGGCGTAATAAATATATTTCGTCCTTTTATGAAACCTTTATTTTCTTTACTTTAGTCATTAACTTTTTCTTTCAATTTAGTACTTCTCTCATTTTGGAAATTCTTAAGGCAATGTCACTCAAATCTTTAGTCAGAGAATTGCTAAATTCATAAATTTAAAATATACCTAAACTCAAGAAAATATAGTTATTACATTATACTTGACTCAAATTTATATATTCAAAATAATATATATAATTAATCATAAAAAGCATAAGGATAATTCATATACAAGTAGTAAATGTTTGTGAAAAATTATAGAAAAGGAAATGTAAATTTAAGTTTATTATGGTAAATAAGAAAATTTTGCAATGATATTTTTGTTCTAAAATTTCTTATTTATTATAATAACCTTAATATCTTTTTTTCCTATAATTATTTACAAGCACAAACTACTTATGTATGAACAATACTTCTCATTCTTTTTGATAAATATATTTTTTAAAATGTTTATAATATTCACCATAAAATTTGAACATCTCTCTAGAATAAAAAAGAGAGCTATTTACTATTAAATAGAAATTTTCTTTCAATTTACAAAAATATCAATTTTCTATTAAAAAAAAGTGTTTTAGTTTTATAAAATAAATATTTTTAAAAAAATATATTTGATAGTATTTAAATTTTTTCACATAAAAAAATTTCCTAAAAAATCAGTATTTTATCAGAGTCAATTATATATTTGATAATTTTAAAAATATATAAAGTTGGTAAATAATTTTGATATTTTTGTATTAATTTTTAAAGGCTTATAAAAATAAATAATTTAAAATTTAGCAAGATATGAAATATAAATTTGTTAAATTTTATTCAAAAATAAATTAAATTTGAAAATGATTTCTAACAACGAAATTATTCGACGCTATAAAGGTATTTTGAAAATTTGAAAAATAACCTTTGCCATGTCCTAGGGCGAAGGTGCTGTCAAGTAAAAAATTAAAATTGGGTTAACTGTTTTGAAATTGAACCTTTTTGCTCAACTGATAATATTAAATTATATCGATTTTGATTAAATTAGTTGATTTATAATTTTAATTTTCTAAAATAATAAATTAAATATAAATAATTATAATAGATATGTAAATCAATCAAATTATATTTAAAATTAAATTTATTCTAAATAAAAAAGTTAAAAGTTAAAATGTAAGATTTGAAATTTAGAAAAAAAAGTAATATCAATTTTTTATTTATAATAATTCATCTTGAACATCAAACTAAATAATAATAATAATTTCTTTTAGTATTTTTATTAAAATTTGAAAAAAAAAAGGCGGAAAAAGATGGTTTGGTTCAAAAAAATATAAAGAAAAAGTAAGTATTATATAAAAAATGCATAAAATAGTAATATTTTTTTAATTTAAAAAATATTTTAAAATTAACAATTTGTTGAATAGGTTGGATCAATTCAACTAAAATTAAACTCCTTCAAATTCCATCCAAACTTGATTTTATATATATATAGAGAGAGAGAGAGTTTAAAAAGCATACCATATCCAAATAGCATTTAACTACAGTAAAGTTGAACTATGTGCAGTATTATTAGTTAAGGCATTTTATTTTTTGTTATGAATTTATACAAAAAATTTTATATAAATGAGTCTCAATTTAATTAAGAAAAAAATATTTATTTTAAATTTTTTTAAAGAAATAAATTTAGGTTTAAAGATTCTCTAATACTCAAATGTTAGATAATAATTATAATTAAATAAAATTATTTATTATTTAAATTTATGTAATAATTTTTTAAGTTTATTAATGCCATTTAAATTATAGTCAATAATTTTAAAAATATCTTTTTTTAGTTACAATTTTAGGAATTAAAAAAAGAAAAGAAATTATTGATCAGTAAATGGATAAATTATATACATAACTCCAAAAGCAGGGAGTGGCTTAAAACTTATCGTACAATGATGGGTACTTTTGGACAAGAATTCATAATGATCACCGCATGGCTTCCACATATAATCTTAACGCATGGGGACCACTGTCTACAACGCCAAAATTCCATTGATGAAAAAGACACGTACAACACGTGGTTTTGTAAATTCAGGCCAATGATTTGTTGCTATTGCATGCGGATGTTTAAAACTCTAATATACAAAATTACAAAAAAAAAAAAACTCTTTTTTTAAAAGAGTAAAGCTAGCAGATAGAACTAGATCAGTTGGTTTCAATTCAAGGGCGTAATCACATGTCTACAGCTATTCGTACATAAATAAATAGAGAAAATAATTCACTATTATACTGTACTCAAAAATTTTATGTGCATCCATGATATTGCTTGGATGACTACAAAATGGACGTTTCAATTTTTTGTGGGGTCGTGGAATAAACAGTACAAACATTTGAAGACAAGGGACCATTCATATATTTGAATGGAAGTGACACGTGGAGGCACAATACGAAATGATTGATAAGGAATCTAAAAGGCAGGAAGTTTCAGTGAAGTTTCGAGTTTTATATATAAAATATTTAGGACCAAGGCACACATGAACATTTATATGGTACTGAGATAAGTACGATCTGGGATTTATATTATATAATAATATATTGAATTAGGATCTTTTGAATCAAAAACATATAAATACAAAATAGGAATATATCTGCATATACATAAAAGTTTAAATTCTAATATATCTCGTCTGGTTAGGGGTACTGTACAGATGAAGAGGAAATAAGAAAGATCATGGATAGTACTCAATTCTCTTTTGCCTCAAAATCGTAAGAATAAATAACGAAATTCTCTTTTGTGATATGAAATCGAATGTGTTGGTGATCAATACTATTTTTTTTTCAATCAAAAGCATAATATTATACTATCTTTTATTTTTTCAATAAAGACACATCAATACTATCAACGAATCAATAATAATAAATAAAATAAATTATACTCTCATCTTTTTAGAAAAGAGTCAGTTTCAAAAATTTTAAAATATTATAATAATTTTTAAATCAAAATAAATAATATTGACATAAAATTTTTTAAAATGTATTTTATAATAAATTATATTTTAATAAAAAATTATATTATCTTTAAAGGTATTTTAGCTAAAATTTGTGAATTATAACTTATATTTATCTCTAAATAAAAGATATATAGTGAAATATACCCTATTAAATAATACAAAATTTATGTATATATATAAAGAGACTATATATCTAAATCTATATTATATTATATGGCTTTAGACGGTTTCATTTCTTTGGTATTCCAAAATATATAATATAGAGATATGAGAGAATGAAGAGATATGAGAGTGAAAATGTATTTGGTTCTTAATTTATATATATATATATATATATATTGAAACTTCAGTTTTTTTAAAAAAAAATTACATGTACTGCATGACAAATCTACTAATTACTCTTTATGATTTTACATTCTTTATTAGTGTATTTAATTAATTAATCTTCCAAAATTATAAATGTTTTAATGTATTAGAGTAAAATTTAAATGTATACGAGACATGATAAAGTGACCAAACAGTGACCAAACAATTTTTAATGGTGGATTCATTGTACAAGAATTTTTAATAATTTTTTTGTACATGATCAAATAATTTAAGATGTATTTTTTATTAATTTTTTATGATAGATGCTAATTTAATTTTTTCCTTAATTACCAAGTGATAGCAATATATAATTATATAAAAATTCTGTTACCATTAATGTGAACTTGATATGAGAGAAGTAACTTATTTCATTGATATTAAACAGGTGTATAATTCAACAAAAAAAAAAAACACAGGTGAATGTTGGGACAAACGTATGGGTCAATCCTTTGTAAATGAATATTCATTGAATTAAGTAATAGATTAAACTTAGATATAATTTTTTATATTTTTGTTACTAATTTTTTTAATTAAAATAAAATATATAAAAAATCAATAATTATATATATGTTAATTTTTAATTAAGAAATTTGATGTAAAACTATAAAAATTATACTTGAAATTTTTTTCCAATAATACTCAAATGAAATTGAGTTTAGTACGGGATAAAAAAAATGATTGGTGTATAGCAATATACAAAATCAATAACATGGTGGATTTCTGCGATTATAGCCATGTATTATTTAAAGCTAATTAGTAAGTAGTGTATCAAGCTCTTTGAATTAGACATCATTAAATATCTCATTTTTCAGATCAAGCCTAGATTATTACACACCTAATTAATATCCCTTTGCTCGTATCATAATATATATATTATCTATATAAAATTGTATGAGTAAAGTAATGATTTAATTAGGTTTGAAATATTATATATATATTTTTTAATTTAGTCTTTTAAAAATAAGTATTTTTAGTTTAATCTTTTAAATATTTTTTTAATCAAAATAATGATCCCTCCTTTAAGTATGTAAATTTTTTTAATTAATAAATAGATTAAAATTATTCAATGTTATTGTTTCTCCAAAATATATAACTATCAAATTTAAATAAAAATTCACTTAAATAAGTATTGATTAATATAGGTTCTCATTATTATTTATTTTTTAAAAAAATTGTCTGACATAAAGTCATTTTGATAAAAAAAATTATCTTTAAAAAATTAATTAGGCAAAAATACTTTTTATGTTTTTAAACTTTACATCAATTTTAATTTTGTTCCTCAATTTTTTTCAGTTAATTTTATTCTTAAAATTTTGAATTACAATTAATTTTGTCCCACAATTTAATACCTTATAAATTATTATTAAAAAAATAGCAATATATATTGAGTTTGAAAAAAATGAGAAATTACTAATAAAATTATTTAAGTTATATACAAAATATCTATTAAAGTTTTTATTAAAGAACTTAATCTTTAAGTCAGAGAATAAATGAGTCAAAATAAATACAATATAATTTGAGAATATATTTTATTTTTTAATGTTTGAATATTGTGAAAATTTTATTTGTACTTTTAAAATTTATTATTAAATATCATATCACTATTTTTCGTTAATAATTTTCATGATGTTAGGTCATCAAACTAAATTAATAGTAATTTAAAATTTTAAAGGTAAAATTAAACATAAAAAAATTTTAAGAATAAAATTATAAATTGATGTAAAATTTAAATATACAAAAGATGATTTTACCAATTAATTAAAAAGTAATCTTTATCACTAACGTATGTTCTTGGAAATACAAGCAAAAGACTAAAACTATACTCTCTAACAAAAAATAACAGGAGAATAATCCGTCAACAAATTAACTCACAAAATCTAAATTTTTAGACAAGAGCATTACTTGTTTTATGATTTCTCCTGTTCAACATGCATGAGTGTGGTATATACAACCAATGAACCAGAGAAGGCAACTTTCCATCACAGTGTATAATGATTCATCAATCCAAAGACTAATTAGTGTCACCATGTTTTCCAAAGTTCAAACATTCACTTAATTAATGTTTGTACTTACGAAGGCATGGAGACAATAATTAGCAAAATATGATGTTTATACGCAACATCCATCTGAATTCACTAAATTAAATTAGATTAAACTAAATCAAATCACACCAATTAAAAATTGAATAAAATAAAAAAAAGTTAGTTTTATTTGATTTTTAAAATAATAAAATCAAATGGTTTAATTTCATTATTAATTTATAATTTTTTTCAATTTTAATCAAATTAAACTGAACCATTTGTTTGTTTATATATATGTATATATATTTTTAAATAGTAAAAATTAAAGTATTTTTTATAATTATATTGTGTAATTAATATTTTTTATTTATTATTTTTAAGTAATTATGAATATATTGATACTTTGAGAAATAAGAATAGTTAATATAATTTTATTATTTGTCAAAAAATATATAATTTTATTAGATAATATAATTAATTAGTTGTAATTCTTTTATTACTTTTTAATATTGTTATAAAATTTTGATTAAAAATTTAGAATTGAATATTTAATATAATATTATAGTTTTAAACCTTTAAAAACTATTTTTTAAAATTATTTTAGACTTTATAAATATATAAAATATATAAAAAGTTAAAATTTTGTTTAATATATTATAAAAGAAAATTATTAAGTTAGCATAAATCAAACTAATTTTAAAATCAAGCTAAATTGACCTTAAAATTAAACAAAATTAACTAAAATAAAATCAACAGAGTTTATACATTTTGAAAATCGATTCTATTAATTAGGTTCAATCTTAAAACAAAACTGAATCAAACAAAATATTTAAATACCCCTAAATTACACCTTATTCATAACACTAACACGAGGTTACTTCTTCTGGGTTTAATTATTGAAGACATTAATTAGAACAAGTCGAGAAACTAATCATAGTGCAGATATAGTGGCCAATTTTTTCCAAATTTCTATTTGCAGAGCCTCCTCATGATGTTAAGCTTGCTGTCCTTGCAGATGCAGCATCTGTGTTCTGTAATCTTCTTTAAGTTATAGTTTTGTGTTTTTTCTTCTAGTTAAAAAAAAAAAAAACAAAGGATATTTATACATATTTCTTGCTACGACAAATTTAGATGAGTTTCAATTTTTTTTTCCTATTCAATTTTCGTCAAAATTAATTAACCTTGCTTTTTCATATGCTAGAATAAGAAGCACGTTATTTCGAAGCAAAGAGAATAATGAAAAAACACAAGATATAAATGAATTTCCCTCCGACGATAATAAAATTAATATATTATATTATATTATATTAAAACAGTATTTATAAATAAAATTAATATATATTAATATGAGAGATATATTAATATACTAAATACATAGTATACACAAAATTACATGTCATTTTTAAAATTTTTAAAATAAGATTTTAAAATAATAAATTAAGTAATGAAAATTTATCTACTACTATCTTTAAAATAATAAAAAGCAGAAAGAATGTAAAGATGATAGAAATTTAAGATAGAATAATAGAGAGTTAACTAATTTTTTATTATTTTAAAATTTAATAAATATTATTTTATATTATATTCTAAAAAATATTTATATGCACATTAATATATGACACGAGAATATAGAAGTGAGAAAATAAAAATGATAAAAGCTTATAAGAGAATAATAAAAATTATTATTTAATTTATTAGTTTAAAATCAAATAATTATTATTTTATATTATATTGTATATAAATATACTAAAAATTTTACATGCACAAAAATATATTTATTAATTTTTTTTAATTTTTAAAAAATAATATAAAAAACAAATCAAATTATGTGCTTGTTTGAATGTTATTTTGTTCTTTAGAACTATTTTATAAAATTAATTCTAAAAATTTATATTAATATTATTTATATATATACATGTTATTAATAAAAATATTTATTTTATATTTTTTATATTAAAAAATTAAAATTTATAACATTTTTGAAATTTTTTATTTTCAAAACACATTCTATTTTTTTAATTTTTTATCTAAAAATTTCAGAGAAACTAATTTTAATTCCCTTAACATCGTAAAGCAATTAATGACAATTGAGGAAAGTTGGGAGGATCCAATAATATTTCATAATTACTCTAATTTCATTGATCAAGCAAAGAATAGAGAAATACTAACGTCATCAAATCGGAAGCCTACAATTAATGTTTGTACATTCAAAAACATGCAGATACTTTGGCAAAAGAGATGTTTATCCGTATTTCCCGCTAAGATGAAACTCAGTGAATTAATTAATTTTTCACTAAATCTTCTTACTAATTTAGTCATTAAAAACACAATCAAAGAGCTAACCTCTCATTTGTGTTTCTCTATTTTGGTTGTAGTGATCAATGAGTTATTATAAATTTTATTTTTAAAAATTTTTTTTATCAGATCTCGTCTCGTTTTTAAAATATTATTTGACACTGTGAGCGATGTCTTTTAGTTTATATATTATTTTTAAAAATTTTGGCACTGTTGTTAGAAAAAAAAACACACACACACAATATTGATGAACCAAGACAAATCCAACTACCAATTACGGCATAGTGAACAATAATATGTGAATGCTTACAAAATAAACATAAGCAACTTCCACGAAGGAGAAGCCTCCACGATCACTCAAGTGAGAAGAAAGAGAGAGATAATTAGCAGTTACAATATGAAAGCCGTAAGAAGGTCCGGAACAGTTGAAATTGTAAGCTGTAACACCTACATTTATGATTTACCCATAGATGTTAGTACCTACATTATTCTTTTTCTTGGCTGTTTATGTCCTTTCCCCTTATAAAACACCCTCTCTATTTCACGCCCACTCCAACCACTCCTGTTCACTCCCTTCCTACACAAGCCACCATTAATCAATTCAACTTTCATATTTCACAGTATTATTCAAATTCAAGTATTCGACCATAACGACATGGATTTGGATTTCGGGTTCGAGTTCGAGTTCGAGTTTGAGGACCACTTCCCCTCCATGATGGCTCGCTTGGGTGCAGATGGGTTCATAGGCGAGCTCCACAATGGGTTTCGTTTGTTAATGGACGTGAACAAGGGCTTGATCACGTTCGAGAGCTTGAAGATGAACAGTTTGCTGTTGGGGTTGGAGGTTAGGGACGAAGAGCTTGTGTGCATGCTAATGGAAGGTGATTTGGATGGAGATGGTGCTCTCAGCCAGATGGAGTTTTGCATTCTCATGTTCAGGTTGAGCCCAGCTTTGATGAATGCAGGATATGTATGTTAATTTATTAGTTAAAGTCATGTTAATTTTATTAACTTTAATGTTATGTAATTTAGATCTTCTGTTTCTCTCCTGTTAATTAGTTCCCTAACGTTTTGATCCCATCTAAGAGAAACATTGAGAGATGAGAGACATTTGAAAGAAGAATGTGAATGTAATGTAATTTATCTCTCAATATAATGAACTGTGCTTTACTTTAGAAAGGAAAGTGAATCTTTTTTTTTTTTAATTAAATTTTACATTTTTTTTATGATATGTTTAGATTGAAAAGATGGACGAGAAAATAAGAGAAAGAATTCAAATAAAAATGTGTAGTTACCTTTCCTTCTTCTTCATACTTTCTTTCCCAAACATGAATCTGGAAGAGTACTGGTCTGACCGGGAAAGGAAAAGTAGAAAATGAAGAAAAAAAGAATTTAAGTTTTTATTTTAATTTTAGTTTAATAATTTTTATCTATTTCTAAACTTTAAAAATATTATTAAAAATTATTAAATTTTATCTTAAATTAAAAAACTAAAATTAAAATCTCATTTCTTTTTCTTCTTCTTATTGCTTTGTTCTAAACAAATATTTAATATTTATTGAATATTTAGATTGAAAGTAATGGAAAAAATGAAATAACCTAATATTGGAATTCTGGTTTATTTTTCATTTATATTTATATTTAATTTTATATCTTTTTTTTTCAGTCTAAACATTTTTTAAAAAATTTAAATTGAAGAAAATATTAAAATTGATTTTTTTTTTCTTTACTTCTTTATCAACAATCCAAGCGCAACATATGCATTGCGTGTGGACGATGTTATTAATTATTAGGTGAGATGATAAAGCTATATAAATATATATAGGAGAGACGTCATTTCATGTTTCCTTTAACGTTTTTGACCTTTATCCTAAATTCCAAAGGAAGTGGAAAATGACTGTTCAAAGAAAATTAAATAATGTTATTTAAAATATTGTGAAACGTTAAGCCTTCCACGTGCATGTTTAATTAGTTGAATAGAACAAACATTATAGGCTTAAATATTGAAAACAGGAATATCGACGTGGCTTTGATGCGCCTGCCAATTTTGATCTTTAACGCCTTCTCTGTTATGGCAATGGTTTTTGTGCTCGTCTCTGTCATTGAAAAAGAAAGGGGTATGATATTGACCATTTACATTATGGCTTGGATATATTTCTATCAAATCCAAACACTGTCTAGCTTTTTATAGATATATAATTGTGGAGTTTTGTCTAGCTTTTCATATATATAATTGTGGAGTTCATTATTTCTTATTTGTTGAATAATTAAATCATACATTTAAAATGAAATATTGAACTGCATTTTCATTAATTAATGAATCTAAAAAAAGAATGTGTGTGTATATATATATATATATATGTTGCATTTTATATACACACACACATACACCACATAAGGAGGATTTTGGAGGATAATTTGATCGATAATATGTTTTACTCTTTTCTATAAATCTCTAAAACAGGGAGAATATCTTAATTATAAAGAAAATATTTTCTCTAGTCCTCTTCAATCGTACGTAGACGTCCAAATACTAAGGAAATAATAATGAAATCCACAGTATATATATGAACAAAGAGCAACAATCTTTTTAGGTAACAAAGGTTGAGTTATAGTGGAAGTATGATATTTATGTTAGATATAATTAAATTTTTATCCTAATAGAAAGTGTTTGACGCCACAGTCTACTACGCGAACATTATATAAGCACTCAGCGACTCAAAATAGAAAAATTTTACCAATGAGTTATCAAACGAAACTCTAAATCCAAAGGTTTTATATACAATATTTTCATTGGTTCCAGAAAATAATTTTCCATATAATCATATTTATTAATTACATTTGCTCACTGAACAAGCATGGCAGCAACAGTTATCTACGTACATCTGGCAGATGGCGTTTTTTGATAGGGTTGGACGGATGGTAATATAAGTATACAAGCATGCGGACAAAATCAGCTCAATTAATCATCCCTTCATTGAGACTTTCTCTTTTTAATTATAAAGCTGTGCATAAGAGATAAAATAAATGACGGTTTAGACTAGAATTACATCTGCTTGTTGACGAATGTGAACAGAAACATCTTTTTCTTCCTCCTATTCTTTTTGTTTTGACTAAATTATACCTTTTTCTAGATGTTAAAATTATTTTTTATTTTAAAAATGTATACCTTTTTTCTTAATATTAACAAACTTATAATTTTTCTATTTTAATTCAAATATCTTTAATATTATATATTTTGAATTATAATTTATTAATAATTAATAAATATTTTAAAAATTATTATTTATTGGAGTTCAAAATAATAAAGTTATTTTATTATGAATTTAAATAAATATTTTTTATATTAATCAAATATATATTTTTAATTATATAAATAATAAATATAAAAATATTTTGATCACAATAGGTGGTATTTTAAGTTTTTTTATGTCTCGTATTTAGAATCAGATTGAATCAATAAATCAAATTTCAGTTTGGTCTGATTCAAATAATCAGACGATGCAACGAAAATAAATTTTTCTTATAAGAGAAGATACAAATAAGAGGAAATGAAATAAGAGAAAAAATAGAAAAGAGAAAAAGAGAGATAGAGTAGAGATAGGAAAGAAAAAAATGTTAGAAGAGGAGAAAATAATTTTGGAAATGAGAGAAAGGAAAAATAAAAATAATTTTATCATGTTTTAGAAGTTAAAAAAAGAATCAAATAATAAAAAAAGGAAAAAACAGAGAATTAATGTAAATAAATAGATAATATTTTTAAGATATATATTGTGAAAAGCTGAAAATAGATACGAAGATTAATAATATAGAAGATGTTGTGATTATATGATAAGATATTATTTATTTGTTGTAACATGAAGCAACTTAAATGATTTATTAATTTTGATTTGATTTTTTTATTTAATAAGACATCCAACAGTTGGACCAATTTCGAATTTCCTGTTTTGTTGTCTCTTAACTCGTCAAAGAGTCATGTACAATTTCGTATTTCCCAAACTATTTGATATGACGCCCACGCGTGCTATATTACACCTTCCCATGTGCACCTGTCTGTGTGATCTCATATTCCTAATTTATTTCAATTTTTTCAAAAATAATTATGATTAAATAATGTTTTAAAAAACAGAAATTAACGAAAATCTTATACCTTAAATTAAAGTCGTAAAAAATACTCAAAAGGAAGCAGAATATAATGTTATGTTTGTCCCTCTCATTTGCTTTTATTATAAAAGAGGTCATAATTAAGATTAAAGACTGACCTCTATATACCCCAGCAGCATAGTGAAATCTTAAGTGTGAAGCTAAGAAATTAAGAACCATATCGCAAAAGGTTGTTATTCCCTTTTAAAGCAAACATGAATAATTGCTAGTGTGGGACATACTCATGGAATTGATATATGAATATTTTGTATACATTTTGAATATTAACATACCATGTCAATTATTTCAACGGATAGATGGAAAAAAATTCTAGCAACACTGTAGTATGATTGAACCTTCACTATTATTTTCATTTATTTACAACTATTTATTCATTTAAGTTTAAATTATTTTACTAGGATGTCTATACTAATGATAATAAAATGATGCACATGGAGTAAGCATTTTTCCAAGCCCACTCGGCAGCCGAGTAAGCATTTTTAGCCATGACAATCACCTTAACCCTCAATTCAGTGATACCCACCCCTTGTGCAGTCACTTTAGCAAGGTCCTCCTTTAGTAGCACCACTTGTTCGAACAAGTTGGCTGACGAAGACCTTAGATAGCGTTAGCGGTCTTTATCCCGTTTCACTCGGTAGCAATCTGTATCTGCATGCAATGTCTTTATTTCCCTATCTTTTTTGACAGCCTCCTTACCCAACCTCTTGAAGACCTCTTTGACCTTCATAATCTCATATATTTGGCAGGAGTGGCGAGCAATCACTTGATCCTATGCCTTGGCAAAAGCAGCATAAATGGAACAAACTTTGAGCAGCTCTCATCCCATCACATCACGAAGCCCTCAAGGGGTATAAGTGTGCATAGAAGCCTCCATGGCTGAATGATTTGGAACACAAGACAACTTGTTTTGAATAGCAGAGGCGACATAGTACCGACTATCGAACAAAGAATCCCACGAAGATGTTTTAAGAACACCAACAAATTCAGGCCAAGCAAGGACAACCTCCCTCCCTTGTGACTCCTTCAAAACATGTTCAAACTTATATTAGATTAGAGGCATTGAGCACCTTACTTCATAAAGTAGAACCTCCAAAGGAGCCTCGATAAGAAGAGATGGGAATGACACACCTTGATTCGAAAGGCGATCACTCGTATCATCACAAAAACACTTCGAAAAGCGAGTCTCACCTTTCAGAGACCTATCCCTTCATCGCCTGTTACCACTATCCGAGTTCCTGAGCGCTCCCCCAGTACTAATAGAAGGCCTTTCATTGGCCTCTCAATCGAGGAGGATAGGTATGAGTAGGGGCGGGCGAATAAGAACCCTTCGTACAATTAAACCTGTGGTCTAATGGGCTTGATTCCCCTCGAGCACGATGAATTATAGCAATAATGCGCCAAGCATTGAACTTCTCATTTCTTGCACACAAAAAATCCATCATCAGGAAAAAAAGGGTGGCAAGGTTAACAAATAATCAAAGAAGAAAGGAAAGAGAGAATACACTTCTCCCCTATTAATGAGAGAAACTCTTAAGGAGGAGCAACCTCCCTTAAAGCACTTGAAGTCACCAGAGTGTTTGGGGACTTCCCTTCCAAGAAAGGATGACTATTATGGGATGTGGGAAAACCCATTTGTAGTGAAACACAAGGTTCCTCATCCTTGTTAAACTACCAATTTGGCCTGCCCCCCAAAAGAAATCCCCCTTCCAACTCTTTACTAGCTCAAGCAACCCAACAATCATCTTTAAGTCAAGCCCTTGAAACCGTGATTGAAGATAAAACCACGCCTGATTATATGGCTTTTAGGCATGGTAAAAATAAAAGAACGACTCCACTATGCGCTCAATCTTCAATTTATGGCACAAAGCCTGAAAATCCCCAAGCAACAACTAGCTATTTGGAGTTAACGTAGAGAGTACACAACAAAAATAATTCAACACGTCCACCTCAAACTTGGTAAAGGGAGTAAAAGCAAACCTATCTGCCACATGATAAAGGTAAAAATTAAAAGAATCCATAGGACCATCTATCACTGTCTCACCCCGAGCGCATGAAAGCCAAAGCATAGTCCAAAACAAGGTTACATGTGTTGCCCTAAAATTCTTTCCTAAAATGGCTTTGAAAAACCTCCTCATACCGAGCAAAATAAGCCTCCCACAACTCATGCAGATAGGCCAAGGAAGTAAACTCACTAAACTAATCATTCACCACATATTTTATCTAAGAATGGTCAAACGAACAATGAGAGCCACTAGAAAGACGATCCACTAACCATGGCTCAACTGCCTAAGTTGCCTCCCCTGAAGGAACCACAACTTGAGCCCTCTCTGCTACAAGAGGAGAACTCCCTGCCTCAGGAAAACTCTTGTCATCAGAAACTGAAATCACCTGACTGTCACTCAACATTAAGCCCAAAGAAGCACTTCCACCTACGGGTTTGAAATATAACCCTAGGGTTCAATAAGGAAACTGAAAATAGTCAGAGATTGTCCCAAATTAAGAAAAGGAAGAGGACGGGGACTCTACTAGTTTCTCAAGATAAAAATTGACAAGCATTAATGGAAACAACAAGAAAGGAAGCAAATTATACCTAACATGACAACATAATAAGGCACTAATGAGCAAAAAGACTAAGAGAGCACTTACCAAAGAAAATGCAAGTGAGGAAGAAAGTAAGAAACATCCTTTAAAAATAGCTCAAACCAAAATGAGCAAAAAAACTTACCCAAAGTCCAAAAAGATCCTCAATGAAACACAACCAAATCAGAGCAAACCAACAAGACAAAGCTTCCCTGAATAAAAATAAGTCAAAGAGGTGGTTAAACTAATGTGAGGAGAAAAATAAAATAGAATACATAAAATCAAATTAGGCCCGCCCTCCAAAAATAATTGACACCATGCCAAAAAAGACAACGTACCTTAGCCTTAGCTGATATAAGCAAAGAAAAACTATATGCCTTTAAAAATATTCAAAACCATAGAGCTTTAGGGATTACTATTGCAAATATTTATAATACCGATCAATCTGTCAGCCAAACGACCCTCAGCAATTGTTGACCTCTGGATGACCGCCCACTTGGAAGGGTCAATCATCCTTACTTGTCACTATCTTGAGCATTGACTTTACGCCACACTCATTGTCTCGCCAAAGAAACTACTCCCCATGCAAGCAATGTTTCCACCTTCTCTTCTTATAAATACCCCCTATGATCAATCTTTTGGGGCAATCACATCCACAACTATCAAGCAGATACTCTGAAGATACACCTTGGGGACTCCTTTATTCATCTCCAATTATCTGTGGCCTGAGAAGAACTTATCACATGTGTCTCAAGACTCTAATGAGTTGCTCACTCTATTGCTAAGTCATGTCTGGCCTCCTTTATTTGGTTTAATTCATTTCCTTTCTCAATTATCAAACTTGCTCATGATGATGTATTACAATTTTATTGTATTAGTCATCACTTATGTGCTTTCTTAATTTCTTGAACTTCAATAATATATACTATATGAAAAAATAATTATTATATTTAAAATAATAATAAAATAATAAGAAGTTATTTAACTTTATAATATTTTCTTTTAACTTTTCACTCTCTATATTTTATAATATATAATTTTTTAGACCAATGATCAAAAGACTTCAAAACCTATTATACATTAAAGGAGTCGCATACACAAATATAGACATTTTTACTTAAATATAATTAATTAATTAATTAATTTCTACTATAAAATAAACAAAATGTTATGTCCCTACATACAATAAGTTGTACTTAATATTATATTGAAAAGGTTGCGATGGCAAAGGTCCATTTTTTATTTTGTGGATCATATTTTTAGTTGTGGTTTTATGCGTTGTTAAATTTTGTTTCAAGATTTTAACAACAAATATTATTGTTGCTATAACTTTTATTTAAACTATAAATTAAAAAAATAAAAAGTTTAAAATTTTGTTTTTCACAAATTAAGTAAAAAATTTTATAATTAAAAAAATATTAAAAGCAATAACTTAAAAAATTTAATGAAATATTAATTATATAGTTATAAATTTAAAAATTATTTAAATAAATATTACATTAAGTTTGAAATAAATAATAGTTTGAAGTTATTTTTTAATATTTCTAAATATAAATTTTATTTAAATAATTAATTTCAAGATTTTAAATTAATTATACTTCACTTGACCAACTACAACTCAAACTATGTATTATTTTATAAGATTGATTTCTTTTATTTTATGATTTTTTAAAAATAATAAAGATGTAATTTACTATTATAAAAATACTAAACTAGTAAATTTATTTATTCAACTAATTTTTTGAGTAAATTAAATAATTCACTAACTCTTGAAGAAACAAATTGTACCCAACACGCACATGATAACAAAAAATATATTTAATTAGTTTAGAGTCTTAAATTGATAAAACAAATAAATTAAAAAAATTAATTATAAATATACATATCCCATTAAATAAAAAATAGTTAACTAACATAGTTTTATTCTCATAAATAATGTATTTTTAAAAAGGTATATTTAGATAGTATTTTAAGTCTCATTAAAAACACTTTTAAAAATTCAGTATTTTATAATAGTAAATTACATATTTAATGCTTTAAAAAATATCATAAAACAAAAGAAGTCAATCTTCTAAAATAATACATAATTTAAATTTCACTTCATCAATGAAGTATAATTAATTTAAGATCTTAAAATTATTATTTAAATAAAATTTATATTTAAAAATATTAAAAATAACTTCAACCTATTAGTTGTTTTCAAACTTAATGTAATATTTATTTAAATAAAATTTAAATTTATAACTACATAATTAATATTATATTAAAATTTTAAGTTATTAGTTTTAATATTCTTTGAATTATAAATTTTTTAAATTAATTTGTAAAAAACAAAATTTTAATCTTGTTATTTTTTAATAAATTGTTTGAATAAAAGTTATAGCAGCAATAATATTTGTTGCTAAAATCTTGAAAAGTAATTTAGCATCGGATAAAACCGCCGCTATAAAGTTGATATGAGAAATTAAAAAAAGAGAGCTTCGCCATTGCAGCTTTTGCAATATAATATTAAAAAAGTACAATTTATTGCATTTAAGGAAATAATATTTTGTTTATTTATAGTAAAAATTAATTAATTAATTAATTATATTTAAGTGAAAATGCCTGCTGTACATGTTATTCTTTTTATTTTTAAAATGTAATATAAATATTAATTATTGAAATTTAAAATAATAAATTAAACAAAGAAAAACTAATTAACTCTCATATATTCTGTTATAATTTACTATTTTTATTTTTTCTCTTTTTTCTCTTTATAATATATATTATATCATATTATATATAATTTTTACAAGCAATGATCAATAGACTCAAAACTCTATATATATATATATATATATTGCAACAAATTAAAAATTGAAATTAGCATATTATATTATAGCAGAAAAACCTTTGAATATATTCATGAACCAAAACAATAGAATCTTTAAATAGTAGCTATGCTTATTTAAATGTAGATTGTTGGTACATTTTTATAACCAAATATGACAGTAGTTGTAGGGCTGTTAATAAAAAAGTTTGGCCCAAGAAGTCAACCCTAACTCGGGATATAAGATAAACTGGGCTGAGACTTTAAAAGTCTTTTTGGCACGTTAGCTTTTCTGCCCAACTCATATTGACTTATGGATCCATATTTTTTATCGAAATTTGGAAACCAATGAAATGTATCAGAAGACAATTTTTATTTGAAGTTACGTAGTCAAGAATTTGACATTTTTTATAATATAATATAGTATAGAGAGTATAGATATATACAATTAGTATAAATTCATAATATCAACTACACTCGCAATTGCTATGATGGTGAATGCAAGGCATAAAGGATTATATGAAAGTGTGGAGAAGCATCCTCAATCCTTAATATAGCCTATATAACATATGACAGCCGTCAAAGCACTGGTCAGGTTCTATTCTATGGCCCTAAACAATAATAGGATGGTTTTTTGGTTCAGCTCCAGTATATATATAAAATAATAATTATTTAATTTTAAAATAATAAATTAAATAATATAAAATTATTTAATTATTTATTATTTTATTTTAATTTATTTTACTTTTTTTTCTTTTTCACGTCACATTTTTTATTTTTTTGTTTTATATTGTATATATCTTTAGACTAATGGTAAAAGATCTCTGTCTGTGTATACTTTAATGTATATAAAGTAACAAGTAATACAAGGTTGAGATAAAATTTTATAAGCCTATTTATCGTAAGAATACAATCTCTTGAATATAGATTTCTCGAAGATACGCACTTCGTAGGCATTTCGACTTATGAGGCTTAATCTTGTTCCCGTATTTAGTCCAAAGAACTATCCTTAAAAGGCTTTTCTCTTCTTTATATATTCTTTAAAATTATTTGGCTACGATGTCTTGTTAAAATATTAATCCCTTTTCAATAATAAAAATGATAACAAAAACTAATCCCTTTCTTAACGTCTGAAACATTCTGATATGTCCTTGTGAGATGCAAAAATACACTCACGAATGAAGTCAAGAAAGATAAATTTTATAATTTATCAAATTCTTTAGAACTGCACTTATATTTATTATCAAATTCTTTAATATATACAAGGCATATGAATTTTTTTTTTTTTTAAAGGATCAGTCAAGAAAGATAAATTATATAATTTATTCACGTATTATTTTATAATTAAAAAACTTGATAAAAAGATATAAAAGTAGACCAAAACTTTTCCCTTACTCAAATTTTAGCAACTTCCAATTACAAGTAGAAACAAATATTAACCATGAAAGTTATTCAGACAACTATTATTTTCTTCTTGGGAACAAATTAAAAACTCTTCCCTTCGTTCTTCTCTATACGTCAAAGATTGCTTAACGTAAGATACTATATATATATATATACTATTTCATGTGACTATCAACAACGGATAGATTGCCTGACTTCCGTCAACATGGTTCTATCAGCTTATCATAATTAGGATGCTCATCGTCATAATCTGATCTCCGAAATACACATAGGCAATATAGCGTC
Organism: Senna siamea; assembly: GCA_031216115.1. Lineage (NCBI taxonomy): Eukaryota > Viridiplantae > Streptophyta > Magnoliopsida > Fabales > Fabaceae > Senna > Senna siamea. Next base: position 23,201,339 of record CM062356.1, read on the forward strand.
GGAAACAGTCACAGGCAAATTTGTACATCTAGATCAAAGAGTATATACCACTTCAGAAGCTAAAACAATCTCCCAACAGCTTAAAAGAACCGAGATCACATCAAGCCATACAAAACCATTTGTAATCTTTCCAGTGTTCATATGCAAGGAATGCTCTTAAGTACAACATAACAGGGACACAAATAGAGAGCACTCTCCATACGAGAAAATCTAACCCCATACCATTTCGGCCAATCCCTTTTTGATCACATAAATTCTGCAGACCAGAAAACACCGAAAAGAAAATATAGCACCACGTCAGACCTGCAGAGCAATTTGAATGAGGGGTTGAAACATCTAAAAGAATCAATAAGTGTTACATCTGCTACGTCTAGAATATATAAATAAATACATCAACCAGGAGGAAAACAATTTTCAAACCAACAAGCTTTACTAGCCGAAACCAAAGGGCAAAGGGATGTAGATGCGGGAAGGTTGCATCAGAAGGTAAGAAAGAAATTTTAAACATTTAAATGCAAGGCGCACCTGCAGAAACAGGATCAAGACATGACTTGGCTCCAGCTAATCCTCTGCCACAGGCCAAGCAACAATTAGAAAGTCACTTTTCATGACCAGCATAAATGTATAAACAAAGTATAAAAGAAGGTTGAACACTGCAAGAGTTTTGAACATCAGGTGCAGCACTGAAATATATTCTTATGTCATGAAAATGACATTGATGTGAGATAATAAATCCATAAATAGTAAAATGAAATTAAACCAACGCATATTATAGATAAAAGATGTTTTAGATGCAAGACAAACTAAAGAAAGTATGCAACTAAAACCATCAGATGATAGCATGTTGAACTAGTATATTCAAGAATTTTTGGGGTACAGCCGCACAGCTCAACATAGCATAAGAAAGTCACATAGAGCTCATCTCGGTAGTAATGCTGACATAATTGTCGGAGCTAGTAGAAACATCATAAGCTTTACCAATCATGTGCCGAAGCCAAAAAAGAAAGGGAGCCCAGATTTCAACTAATGGTAATTGCCATGTTTGTCCAGGACTCTCAGCTGAATTTGGGAAAATCCTAATTTGTTACGATCTCAATTCTTGCATGCTTTAAAAGCCTACTCTAAGTAACATTTTTTTTTCAAATTTTCTAACAGGAAAGCTAAGCATTGCATTTGCCTCACAATTTCTAAAACCTCAAACCATCATAATACCAAACTAAGCTTAAGGTTAGCTGCAACCCTAGTTGGACAAGCAAGTATCTATATATGACACCTAATAAGCTCAGTGGTTTCAACCACGGCCAACCAGAATAAACAGATCTAATTGCTTAAAAACTAAGCTAACTTTTTAGTATTTACTATCTACAATCCATTAAAGACCAAGGTTCATCCGTAATCATCACAGGTGGAGGCTCCATTTATGAACATGACTCGTTGTGCTCACAAAAGTTGGACAACAGGTTCACCCATACCATGAACCATGGGGGGCCAAAGTGTGCTTATAAGGAACCACCATAACCTAATCAGTAGGTCAGGGAAAACCCCAAACTCTAAACCAATTTAAGAATAGTTTGAACACATTTGCAATCCCCTATGATCAATCAAGTGATAAACCTTGCCATATGCTTTAGAAATTAAAGACAAACATACAATCAAATTCAGAGTGCATCATTCATGATCCCATGGACAATGGCAAGAGCTATATCCCGTTCAACATAGCATCCCGGTTTATTCACAATGCATGATTCATACTTGACAGAGATTAGCCACTGCTAATATGGATTTAGAACAACGCACTCAAAAAGACTGAAGATTTCCTTACATTGATCTCTGAATTCTAATAAGATGACCATCAGCTATCGGAAAGTCCACTCAAAGCAAAAGACCCCAGAGTCTCAGATTGATTACATATCTTCATAACGTAAAAATATGAGTACTTGATTTATGAAAAAATTGTAGCCCAATCTAGGTCCTATCATCCGCCAAATTACTAAGTCTAGAAATCAAAACCGGGACCTACATCTAAGTGTGAGGCATTCATCATTCTATTAACAGAATAAGCAAAACCCTTGCCAAGTTTTAATGTTTTCAACAGCATGGCAAGTTTTCTGTTCTTATTAAAAGGTCAATGTAGCTATCTATCCACGTCTAACATTAACATACAAAACATTGCCTCAAGTACACTCACTCAGGATAAAATTATATTCAATCCTAATCCTATTAACAAATTCAGGAATACCCCTCCTCCATAAAGCACGGTGATTGTCCCCCTCAGGTATAGAGCTTAACTTTTGAATATCATATCCTCAGCTACTAAAAACTTTTTAAGTATTTGCATTCACCCAGGAACTCTGATCAGTGAACACATATGCAAATAAAATGAAATTAACTTAAACCAAAGCTTGTATATTTTTTAAGATAAAATCACTAACCTTTTTTATGTTCATGTTGCTCTGGCACCGGTTTGATTACCGCCTCGCCCTCTTCTTCCTCCTTCACGGCCACTACAGCATTACCACTATTACCGCCACCAATTCCATCATCCTTATCATCCGGATACCGAACCACGACCACCGGACAAACACAGTGATGCACGCAATAATCGCTGACGCTCCCGAGCCTCCCATCGCTGCCTCGACGCACAGCACCGAATCCTCGACTACCCATGATCACCGCACTCAGCCCCAGCCTCTCCACCTCCAAGCACAACCGCTCCTTCATGTCGTGGTCTTTCACAATATGGATCTTAAAAGGAATCTGAGCATCCCGGAGGGGCTTAGCGAGATCGGCTGCCTTGGACGCCGTGAAAGCATCAAAATCATTTTCGAGTTTCCTCTTCGACGGCTCGTTGTTATTGACGTTGTTTACAGCGTCCTCCTCGGAGTTGGGATCCGTATTGATGGAAAGATCGATGGAGCCCCAATCGGCACCGAAGAGGACAGAAGTGGGGCTGACGTGGAGCAGGATCACCGCATCACCAGGGCGGATGTAGTGCTGAACGGCCCAGCGGACGGCGTAGGCACTCTCGTCCGAGAGGTCAACAGCAACACCAATTTTGCGGCGGGCGCCGGCGGTGGGTGTAGGCGTGGCGGCGGAGTGGTGGCGAGGCGATGAAGGATGATGGATTTTGATTTGTGGGAGCTGAGGATCAGAATCCAGTGAGGTTGGATGTTGCTGCATTTTGGGTGTTCGGATTCCGAAAGTGCGATAGAGAAAAGAGTTTTCTAGAGAGGTTCTTCACTTCACTTCTTACTACCAAGGACTCCCTGCGTGAACCAAGGAGCAATTTTGTGCGTTAATGTAGGAACGTTATTGGATTTGGATATATAAACGGTGCTGACATTAATAATATATAGAACTCGATTTGGGCTGTTAGGTGGATTGGACTTGGACCTACCCTATGGCCCACTTATGAATAGATAAGCTTTAAAATTTAGCTATTAGGTGGCCCAAATTCATGTATCATACTATCATGATGTCGTGGCTGTCGCTTTCCATCTGTCGGTTTGAGCCACTTAGGACGGATGTTAAATAAACATGTTTCCGAAGAGTTAAAGTAACACTTTCTTCAAATGTATAAATATAACTCCTTAAGTCACACGTTACGATTTCTTTTCTAGTTTATATATTCGCATATAATGTAACTGATTAATATATAATTTGTTTAAAGTGGTGGGGAAGATTTTCTTTTTCTTTTTTTTTTAAAAAAATTTATATTGGCTACGCTGGTTAGATAATAAGAAGGGATACGCAGAGGGAATGGAAGAGAGTAGAATATGTCCAAACCCACTATCAGTTTTGGATATTCTGTTGGAAGAGATTGGGTAAATTGTGGTGCAGACAAATTAGAAAATCACGAAATTATTCAGCAAGATAAAAAGAAGACCGAAGTTTCTAGTCTAAATTGCCCAGAGAGAGAGAGAGAGAGTGCCAAATTTTGGAACAAGAATGGTTATCATTGTGAATTTGAATTAAAAAATAATATGAAAATTAGAAAGATAAACATAAAATTAAATAATAGTTATCACTTGTATAATGAAAACTAAGTAAATAATGCATATATTTTTTATTTTTATTTCTCTTGCCGTTATGACTTATGTGTTATTTTTTTACTAATATCTTCTTGCCAATTCTTCGGGCTATTTGACACGCTTCATGGTTTACAATTAAGTTGAATAATGAATATAAAAATTTGAGAAAACACTAGCATCTCGTGGACGTGCCGGAGTGGTTATCGGGCATGACTAGAAATCATGTGGGCTCTGCCCGCGCAGGTTCGAATCCTGCCGTTCACGTATGTTCATTTGCCGCTATTTTCCTAAAAAACGACGCCGTTGTTTCTAGTATCTCAGACTTGGTATCCAACAGTGACAGTGATACATAAGCAAGGAAATGAATCAAATGGTGTTCATGGTTTGCTTCTGCATCGTATATATCGAAGAGAGGAACACCAACAAAAGGATCAGTGAACGTGAAGGGCAATAGTGAAGAAGCTTCCATTCATTTGTTCCTGCTTTCTTGAAACCATCCTGTGGCCATGAGGAGAAGAATTACGAAGTAGCCAGTGAGGATTTTTTTTCCCCCCCTTCTAGAGAGGAAATGGAAAAGTGTCGAGGCAAAAATTTCTGAATTCGTATGTTTGAAGGTTGGAGAAAGTGTGATAGCACAAAAATACTTATACAAAGACAAGCTTTAATGAAAAAGTATAGCTGCTGACTACTGGTTCAAAGAAGGTTCATGTAGAAAAACAACGATTATTAGACAAAATAAGGAGTACAAAACGAGCCAAAAAAAAAGGGAATACAAAGAGACAAAATTTGAGCTACTAAGCTGTCAAAATGAACTTGGGTTCTCAAGATTAAACCTTTACAGTTCCAATTTTTTAGAGCTTTTATTGTTTTAATCTAAAATTTATTGTTAATTTTTAATAACATCTTAAACAATTAAAAAAAAATTTCTATTATAGAAGAAAAACTTTTCTAAAAGAATGAGACTTTCATTATAAGATGAGTGAGTCATCTTGCCCACATACATTAAAAAACTCATGTGAGCCAGTGTTTTGTCTCTTATAAATGCCATCGAGTTTTCTTCGTATTTTATATTGTTATAATTTTAGTTGAATGCATTGTTATTAATCTTTGCATTGTTTAGATTTACCTCTTGTAATAACAGTTTGTATTTTTTGTATTTTCTTTCAAGAGTTTAGGCCTCTGTATATTTTATATGATGTGAGTCTTGCATATATTTGATAGGCTACAAGCTGAAATGGATTAGCTCCTTGAATTATTTTTAAAAAAATACTATATAAAGCAATTTTATATAAACTACAAATTATGCGAATTGATTCTATCTTCCAAGGAAATGATGCTTTGAGAAGACATTATCAATAAGTAACCAAATAAGGAAATTGTCATAAATCAAGTAGAACAGCGTAACAATCTTATGGTTATGGATGAAAAGAACCAAAATGCCACAAAGTAGAGCACAAGAGGTATTGACGGAAGGAAAAAAAAAAAAGAAACTCTTGTGCTTTTTCTTTTTTTTGGTCAATACCTCGTGTGGGTTATGGTTTTGGACGTAGAGAACCAAACAGGAAATAGGCTTCAGTGGTATTAGCATTTTTGTTAAGCAAGTTCAATGATTTTCTTAACCCTCTTTAAGTGTGTGCATTTTTCAAAAACGGGAAATAGATTTGTTATAATATATTAATAAATCATGCAGATATATTGTAAGTTTCTTTAAAACCAATATTGGAAGATTTTACGTTCAAAAGAACAAATTAAATTGCATAGGCAAATCTAAACTTGCAACAAGCCCTTTGGCGGCACTTGCAATTTAAAATAGCTCGCTTATAAGAAATTTGTTTTAATCTAAAATAAGAACTTGAAGAATAAATCAGGTTATATATAGTTATATACACAACATCACATTGGACAACTAACTTAATGGTACAAAACTTACGGGTGCTATATGCTTAAATTATGAAATATAAATACAGAATGGCTAGGAATCTACTGCAGTATCTGCAAATGCTACACTCTTGGGGAGGATAAATGATGCGCACAACATCCATTTTCCAGGTGCTACAAGTCGTACCCGTCGCATGTTGACATTGACTGCCACCTCCGACAGTGCAATTCTTATTCTCTGCATCACAAGGTTTTATCAAAATGTTTATCTTTGCCAAGGTTTATGTATCATTCTGGCCTGGGGCTACAGCAATATAACAGTCTCAACCTACCTCGTGAAACTCAAATTCTGGATCTTGAGCTTTGGAGAATCCATAAACATGGATTGTTGGGAAAGTGAATTCTCCATCCTTGGGTCTATCTTCGTATATTCCCCGGAATGCATCTGCAACATATGCAAATCACCCAGCAGACAAATCAAAGAATGAAAATGTCTAAGGAAAATTAAGGACAAATAAAATATTTCAGAAAAGCAGCCATTATATGACCATAGCAACCAAACTACATCCTTGCAAGATAGAATTCACATTATAACCATCCATAGTACCCACTTATCTTACTTTCCACTTTCCAGGATTAGTCTCCATATCTAGAGCAAATATAAAGTAAAGGAAGACAGTCAGCCAATGTAGTCCCAAATATTCCATGATTTTACTCTCCCCTGCACTAGGTAGATCTTGAACCCCTGATCTGAATAGTTCTACAGGTCATTTATATTGAAAATATTGAATACTGCCTCAAATTTTTCTAAACCAGGTCTTCAACATATGGAGACCTACAGTGGTTGCTTATCTACGGCCATTCCATTTAGAATATGCAGGTATGTTCGATGCCATAGAACCTACCGAATCCCAACTTTACATAATGACAATTTATTATTTGTATTAAAGGATGGATTGCACAAGTTCATCAAAATTAGTTATATCAGGTAGAAAAGATGAGGGTGTTAGACAAAAACAGACAATTGACATAGAACAAAAAAGAAATGTACAGATAAATAAAGGATGATCTCCTTAGGAAAGGCAACCTAGATAATCAGCAGCATCATTCGGCAAATTCATAACCACTTGTGTTATGGACCGAGCTTTTTCACTGCTATACATAGCTTTAATGAACCTTCTTCCGTCCATATTAAAGACCTAGAAGAACAAACCATAATCTTAGTCAGGAGAAATTTCCATCAGAAGAAAATTAGTGCTGCAACATACTTCCTCAATTACAACTTCTCTTGGTTCCCCATCAGCACATAACAAACATTAACAGGTATACTGCATCCTTTTAAGTTTTAACCTTTACTAATTCAAAACAATTTAGAGAGTTCAACAAATATAGAACATCCAAATGCAAAACGATGAATTAATTTGAGATGCGTCTAAAATTAAGCAATAGAAAATGCCTAAAGATCCAAAATTTTGGCCCAAGTCATATTGGTCATCTAGGTACTGATATAATGCTTTACAAAATACTCAATAAGAGGGGGAATGGATGATACCCAGGCAACATATTCTGTGTCTCTGTCAGTAACCTCTCATGTAACAGACAACAAAACTCCTTTGAAAGGAGACAATGAGCCAATAAGTTGTGCAAGGCCATAGACTTGAAGACTAAGGTGAATTGGATGTCCATAGGTTAGATCAACACCCCTCTACCTTTGCTTTCTTGTCAATTCCCAGGTCTAATGACCTCCATTTAGAAAAGAAAAAAAAAAAAAAACCAAAATCCTTAAAATAATGCTCAGTTAACAAGCAACCATACCTCAATTTTCCTCTCAAGTTTGTTAAGCACACAATTTCTTTCCAGATATTCAACTGCATATGGATTCAAGTCATTAGCGAAAACACGCTTTACTGTCTTTGCTGCAGATATAGCTATGGGACCAACTCCAGAGAAAACATCACCTGTCAGTAGATATATGGTGTGACACAAGTGTGTAAGTAAACCATATTTTTTTTCATAAGATATAAAATAAAGAGCATGCTTTACTAATTCAGAAACTAAAAATTAGAGACAAATGTAGTCAACGCATGCCAAAGAAAAATCTTTGAAGGAACTACTTAGGACACTTTTGCACTGTCCATTATATAGGATTTTCTCAACATTTTTTCCTCTTCATCCTTATATCCAATGACAGAAGATGTTCCAACTCCAAGTCATTTCTGTAGAATAACATTGAAAATCTTGATGTTCCTCCTAAATAGACGAAACTTGATCAAAACTAGTAAACAGCATAAGCACCAATTTGTGCTACAAAGAATAATTGTTGGAGCACTTTTATCAATTTTTGTAATTTCACATGCACACAGCCTTAGTAATATATATGCATTCTCCTCTCCATTAAAGTGGAAGATATCAACAAAATCCCACTAGGATTAAGTATCAGAAAAATGCTTCAGACTGATCTAATTCAAAACCCCGTGTTGATGCATAATGTACTGGTGATACATACAAACAACATCATAGCGTGTAAAACCACTGAGAAGTCTTTGTCTTTCAGTTGCAAGCCTTGAATTCCAATATCTGCATAGATGGAAAAGAAACATAAAATAGAATTAATTTCTGAAAATGAAGATCCAGTTCATTGACAATCCACAGACTAATCTAAGGTAACATCAAGAAGGTATAATAATATATGCTGGGAAGGTTCAACCAATAAATGATTCATATGCAACAGAATAGGATCCAATGGGCCAGAGACAGCCCATCCAACTTCAAGATAATGTACCTAAAGAAAACAATAATTTCTATAAGGTACAATAGGAAATTACAAAACTGATGAAATTGCACCACTAATGGTTCATGTTATTATCCCCAACTTCATGAGGTAAAAGACATGTCCTTCTGAATTTTCTTATAAAAAAATGTTGTACCATTTTCTAGATGATTTTTTCACAAAAAGAAACATAATTCAGAAGATATAATACACAACGAATTGAACAATTTAAAACAAAAGCATTCCAACCAATTGATTTCTGCATTGACTTCTGACAGAAATAGAGCATACACTGTTGCTAAGTCAACCTGAAAGCGAATCCCGTTCTCAACTACTGTGGTCACAAGAGAGTGGTTTCCAGCTAAAACCTCGAGCTGCATGGTCCTGTACTCATTATGAATGGAATCAATCTTGTTCACAACTGTTTGTATCTTTGGCTTGTTTTTATCCAGCACTACCTGAATATGAAAGTAGCCTTTCATTTAAGACAGACTGAAAGTTTTCAAAGCAATTTTACAATAACGATCTTAAAAAGGTAATAAATGATATATTTTATTAAAGAAACAACAACAAAAACAAACAAGCACACACACCTACCTTTGCTATAAGCTTCTTATATGGTAAATGTTCATCTCTCAGATTCAGGTGTGCGATATGACCAACAGTCTCAAAAGCTGAGGGAACAATCATACCCTCGGGAAGCAAGGCCTCCAAAATCTGCGACAATAAAATAGAACTCAAATTTTTCTACATTACTCTTAATCCAAGATCAAATGAAGAACACTAAGCAATGTCAGCATGGGCTTATATAGAATATATACTAATATGGGACTAAAAAACAAAGTTCATAACAAGCTTCTAATTACTAGGGAGAAAATGAGACATTAGTAGGATGATAGTTAGCAGAATTTATGTTGTTTGCTTATGGAATTTTGATTCTTCTCTTTATTTATGTTTCTCTTGTTTCAAAAGTTTGTATGATGACAACATATTTGAATTTGAACACAGTTGTCAAATTTCCATATGAATTAGCAGTAGCAACTCAACTATTTGATTTTCACATGAAACAAAACTTGAATGACAACAAATATAGACATAATCAATTAAAAGAATGCATGATATTTTTTATTTGAAGTACAAGTACCAATCAATAAAACTATGAGAATGAAAAGTGCATTTCATAGGCATAAAGTAACAGACAGAGGATAATATTTCTTGATGAAAATCTTATATACACACACAGACACATAATGAGTATAATAGTCTATACTTGGTTTAATATACCTCATTCATCTGCCAGTAATCATAGGACAGAGTCAAGTTGCATCTAACAAGCTCAATGGTCAAAGTTGCACTTTTTTTTGCATATTCTGTGAAGACAGCCTGAAGACAAGAAGAGAAAATGAGCTATGTCACAAGTGAAGATATGCAATATTATATGCCACAACAACAGACAAAGCTAAATGTCAATGAATAAGAAATACATAAATGTGAATACAAAACAACAACAGACAAAACCGTTTCCCACTAGGTGGGGTTGGCTAAATATGTAAATGTAAATATAGACCCAAATTTAAACTAAGCAATGGAAAATCAAATAATAAGAATGCCAATGGCTTTATGTCCTATGACAGATAAAAATTTTCTAGTGGATTTTTCTTGTTAAAACATCTGCTTGGTCTTCCAAAATTACCTATATTATAATGGATTTCAGTTTATCTTAAGCTAGAGAAATAAAAATGATGGGGATCGGGATAGTATGGGATGTCCCTAGGTAGTATGGGCTACCTAAGTCTCAAATCGAGTAGAATAGGATACTCGATAGAATACTTAAGTGACTTAGTTCTTCCCCCTTCAATAGTTAGCTTTTGAGGAAGGGTTCCCCAAATCACTTGAGTTTCATCATTTTGTATCAGAGCCTGGTTTGTCATCAGTACATAGAGGGCTACTTGCAAAGGGTTCTGACCGACAGAGGACAGACCGCAATAGAGTGAAGCAATGCCAAGTGAAGTGTTGCAGAGTGCAACCGCCAAGACAGTGGCTCTTCAGGGCAGTGCTATGATAGGGATGGAGATAGTATAGGATGTCTCTAGAATAGTATATGCTATTCAAGTCCCACATCAAGTAGAATGAGATGCTGTATGGGATACTTAAGTGAATCGGTTCTTCCCTTTTAATAGCTAACTTTTGAGGGAGGGTTTGCAAGTCATTTGAGTTCCATCAAAAAATAATATGACTAACCATTTTTTTTTTTTGTTTGACAAGTAAAGAGTACAATATATACTAAGGAATTGTCTATTCCCTCACAAAGTCAGAATCAGCATGTTAAAGAGAAATGCAGTATGGTAATGGCACATAGCTCATTTTTCACAATTATTTCATAAATTGCCTACGTCACTTGAATCACACCAAAATGCCTGCCCCTTTTTAGCTCAATGCTGGAGCATGATCAAAAGACATGGCTCAAAACTAACACTACGATGGAGCACGAGAGAGATATAAACACTGAGGGAAAAAAGTCTTGTAGCATGTTTAATCCTTTGTTTTTCTCTTTTTCCCTTTTAAAACTATAATAAAGAGCTTTAACAATGAAGATGAGATGTCAAACATTAAGAGAAAAGGGAGACGTAGAAAATTGTAGACAAAATATTCAGAATGCATCATATTATTAATGACATGCATTACAAAGCACCAACTAAAATTCTAATTAACTCACAGAAGATCAGAGTGTTGGAATGGAACAGCCACCTTTATTGCCTCAGGCAACTCCTCCACGCCTTTACCCGCGTAGCACTCATCCAAAAGCAACAATCTCGTCGACCCTCTCCATTTATTACTTCTAAACTCTTCACCCAGCAAATTCTTCAACCCCACATTTTCTCCATCTTGGTCCTCAAGAACCTCCACTACAACAAAACAATTCTTCTGAATGCGCTTATTACCTTCAAAATTCTCTTCCACTTTCTTTTTCTTCTTCTTTGGCCTGGAGATCTTTGCAAGATTCCGAAATTTTACGAACCCGCGAGAATTAAAGGTCTTCGCCAGCTTATCCCTGTACAGCACCGGGCTCAAAACGTCGCCGTCGCCCTCTGCTTTCCCGTATATTCGACGATGCAACGAAACAAGACTTCCCTCTTCGCCATAACCATCGCCATTATCTTGACGATCCAATAGCTCCACAACCTCGGGATCGACATCGTCACCGGGAACACGAGCAATGTTGCGAATACGGGGCCAATTCAAAAGATGGCCTCGGAGTCTGCTTTCGAGGGAGAAACAGTCTTTAGAAGGGACACGAAGCGCAGCGATATCAAAGACCCTGGTGAAGCTTTCTTCATCTAGTAAGCCATCGTCATCATCATGTTCTGGGTTTTTTATTACGGGAAACTGTGATGGCTTTGTTCCTTTGTGAAGTGAAGGCCCATAGGAGAGTAAAGAAGGGTCTGGGAATTCGGACTGGTAGGTGCAGCTAAAGCTGGTAGTGGCTATGGTGGACAAAGGAAAAATAGAGAACGTGGAGAGAAAAGGCTTCTCAAGGAAGAGGAATTTTGGATCGATAGATGATAGAGGAAGATGATGAGGTTTAAGAAATAGCTTGGTCATCATGCGTTGAGGAGGTTGAAGGTGAGGGAGAGAACTTGGAGTGAAGATAATGGAAATTGGGATAAACCCTTTTTTTTAGACCGGGAGACGGAGCTTAAGTTGCAGCCATAGTAAGTGGTTTAAGGAGGGTTTTTCATTTCATTTTTATCCATATAATTTTAAAATAAAAAAAATCAAATATAATTTTACCAAACTAATTCTCTTCTTTTAAAAATTAAAATTAATTTTTCTAACATTTCAAATATTTTTTTCTGTAAAAAAAATTAAATTAAGGCTCACCTTCTTATAACTCAATTTTTTTGCTAAAGTGAGAATTTCCACAGCTTCCAAAGTTATGATTTTAAAAATTTGTATCCAGTTTCTATCATGTTTTTTTAATTTATAGGATGAACTTTTAATTTAATTTTCTTTTTTATCTATATTTTACTATTTTATTAAAATTTATATTTTAGAAGATACATAGTACTTCTTTTAGAAGCGCAATCATAATTGACTTTAATCTAGTAAATTTTTGGTTTATCCCGTTCGATGAGCGTTTCGGTCCCCTTGGCAGCTTTGAGACCAAGTTATTCCTCAATGTATTTGGGAGTGTGCACACTGATGAATGATGCCTAGTAAAGTTCTCTGTCTTAACATACTTTCTGGTGATAGAGATAAGCAAGCATATGTTCACGGCTCTTGTATAGAGGGCACTCAAGTTAGCAGACCAGTTATCCTACCAGAAGTCAACTTCACGACTATTCCCAATCCACTTTGAGTCCTGAGAGACTGCCACAGCCTGCAAACTTTTTTTTTTCCATATAGTGGGATCCAGTTGTTTGATAGTGCAACTCCTCATCCAAACACAATTCCATACTTATCTTCAAGAACTTTAACACAAGATTTTCCTTTTTTTAAAAAAAAAAATTAACGTTGGCCAGTTGAGGCCGTAACAGATTACGGGTTAAGAGGGTCTAGCTGGATTACCAACGAAAAAATGCTCAACGTAAAAAAAAAAGTTTGTTTATGGCCTATATAATCTGTGTGTTGATAATTTAGTACTAAGGATTGGACAAACTTAAATGCAAAAGCCAATCTAATGGGTTCAATCTATTTTAATGGCTCCTTTCTCTCTCTTTTTTCTAATCAAATCTTTCACCAAAATTTTATTAAAATGCAACATGATAAAAGACTGAGATTTCAAACAAGACCTTCAAGAAAATTTTTTGGATAAAATATATGTATTATTTCATTCATACAATATCTAGTAGCATTGAGTCATATGATATATTAAGTGAGCCTACAACAGTAAAATATATGAAAAAGTAAAAAAGTTAAACACAATATTATTAGGTATTGTATAAATGACGTCATATATATAATACTTAAAAATTTTTTAACTTTCAAAGTTCAAAGTCTTTGGATTAGATAAAGTTTTTTAATTGATTAATAATAGATAAAAGTATATTTTATATTCTCAAATTTTATATTAATTTTTAATTTCCTCATTAAAGTTTATTTATTGTTAATTTTATTTTTAAAATTTTAAATTATAATCAATTTTGTTTCATGATCTAATATCGTTTAAATTACTAATAAAAATAATTGATATAATATTTGGTATATATATTTTTGCTAACTTAATATTTACTATTTATATATTTATTGTCAAATATGTCTCTAAAATTTATAAACACTGTCAAATATGTACTTAACTCCTTCATAAAGCTACATTAGATTACAAAACAAGACTGTATAAATAAATAAAGTAATATCTCTATTAACACGTTATTAAAATATAACATTATTAAACAGCCTCTATTGAAATAATTTTATTGATACCGTTAAATTTATATTGTATTTAATTTGTGTACAATGAAACACATCGTTGAGTCCATCATTGAAACTGCAAGGCACAAATATAAAAGATATGTAAAATATTATTTTTTTTTTCTTTGAACCATGACTTAACATTGTTATTATATGGAATATTAACAAGTTGTATCTATTCATCAATGATTTCATATCTAATAGGTATTTTTTTTATGTGAATGTAAGGATTTTATGATGATTTGATAATGAGTAATTTTTTTTGTTTGACTTAGTGGTGTTTTGTATGTAAAATCATAGATGTATATGTTATTATAAAATAATGGCTTATAACTTGAAGTTATATATGTTGTAAGTGGTCTTATATAGACTTGTTTACTGTTAAAGTCTACCATAGACAAAAATTGGTTAGAAAACTAACTTTGACATATGTTAGTGGCTGTACAAAGTGATGACACAAATGTGATATTAATAGATAAAGTTTTTTAAAAAATTGTATATTATTTGAAGAAATTGGAGACACATTTGATAGTATTTATAAATTTTAAAATTATATTTGATAATAAATATATAAGTAATGAGTATTAAATTAATAAAAATATATACGTAAAATATCATTTCAGACTATTTTTGTTAATGATTTAGATGATATTACTCTATAAAATAAAATTGATTATAATTTAAAACTTTAAAAGTAGAATTGATAGTAAATAAAATTTAAAGTCAAAATTAAAAATTGATACGAAGTTTTAAAAAATAAAATATTAATAGACTAGATTACTTATTCTTATAATGATAATGATTTAATCTCAAACCTTCAATTTTATTTATTGTATGTATATATAATGTAAGATAGAAATTTTCAGATTGCATTGCATATAAGTAGTGTTTGGATTCTTTGTATATATTCAAACTGAGATATAAATATATTGTTTTCAAGAAAGGGAAGAGGAATTTACCCAGATAATAATATTGTTAATACCATTCAATTTAATGTCCTCAAGTTTTATACAACACTTACTTTTAGAAAGAAAAAAGTTAATTTGTATTGATTTGTTTATACTTTAATTTAAGTTATTAAAATTACAAATACATATATGAATTGCTTAATCATTTTAGTGATTGGAGAAACAAAGGTAAATTTTTCTTTTTTTATGCCTCAAATGTTTTGAAAATGAAGAGAAGAAAATTAAAATATTCTTTCTTTATATATAAAAAAAAAAAATTAGGACACTGATATGCCGGTGTAAGTGATGTTCATGAAGAAGTGTATAAAAGATATTTATATATATATATATATATATTTATATATATATACTGGCCTCCACCCTGCATGCTCAATTCCATCTATGGAAGTTACATTCGACACTTGAGACGGAGAAGACTTGCTTCTTTCTCACACACACCTAAATCGTGCCTTACAGAAACAGCTCTCTTTCTTTTTCTCCCTTTTATTGCAGTTGTTTCTGGGTGCTAAGATACTTGGCTTTGGCTTAGGGCAAGACTTGCTCGTTCTATAACCCTTCTTGCTGACGAGAGACGATGATAGAGCACATGGACTTACTTCGATCGAATCTATCCCGGGTTCGGATTCCTGAGCCTACCAATCGCATTTACAAGCAAGAATGCTGCATTTCCTTCGACACTCCGGTAATGTGTTTGCCCCATTTCTAGTTTCTGAACTGTTTGTTCCCCAGGATGTGCATAAAATGATGAATTCTACTTTAAACCAACTGCTGTCTATTTATACCTTGTTCTTTTAAACTCTTAAACGCTTTGAATTGTTCTTCGGTTCTTGAGGCTTTAGACATAAAATTCTTCTGGTGTAAAAAATGTAGGTAGTCGTTCCTGATAATCATGCTGGTTTGCTTGTTTGAAAATTTTCTTCTTAACTATTTTCTTGATGATTGCGGCTTAGTTGCCGAGAGAGCGTGAGAAGCTTTTAGTATATCGAACTATTATTTCTTCTGTGAATAACGTTCCAAGATGAGTCTTAATTACTTGTTTTTAATAAATAGTATCAAATTATTAATTCCTTTTTTACTTCACGAATTTTCCCATTGTGGGTGTGATCCCATACTGAAGTCTGTGTAGTTGTGCATAGGAACCTTTTTTATGCAATTTGTTTTTTTATACATTATCTATCTTTTCAGACAGTTTGATGATTTTTGTCAATTCTATTTTAATTTTAATCCATCAAGGTTATCTATTATGATTTTTCTATTGTTATCAGCTTTAAATTAGCATGCAGGAACTTTTGATTTCATATTATTTTCCTCTATTCTAATTAAAAACTTATCTTATTGTTGAGTTACATGTTGCTCATAGCACATTTAATTGTTGCATACTGATGGTGGTTCTCTATTGATTTCAGAGGTCAGAAGGTGGACTATTCATCGACATGTACACTTTTCTTGCTTTTGGGAAGGATTATGTGGGTTGGAATTATGAGAAGACTGGAAATCCTGTTTATATGCATATAAAGCAGATAAAGAAACTAGTTCCTGAAGACAGGCCTTCAAAGAAACCAACTCGCTTGGCTATAGGTAAGCATATGGACTCATGTTTGGCCATGTTATGATTTTGCATCTCGGATCCTGTTTATTTTAAGTTTCATTTCTTTTTGTTTTGGTTTTTGATAAATCTATTGCATCTGTTGAATTGTTTGTATGATATCTTACTTGATGGGATGATTGAATATATTGTCGAAGTGACGAAGTTTCATTTTGGATTTCCAAAAATCGTCTGAAATTATTCACCAAGTATGTGAATATGTGGGCTTAAGCCATTATTACCTGTTCAGAATTCTTTCATATTGAGCCCCCGATATGCCTAGAGTGCTTATGTAGAATGTTTTTGATAAACATTTTTAGGCTCATCAGCGAGTTAGTCATAGAAGAAATTGCATTCTTCAAGTCAAACTGTTATACTAAACCTTTCTTTTCATAGATGATGCACTCTGTAAATATCCTGGTCGCTGGTTCTTTCTACCTCCAGCTGTTGCATAACTCGTGTGTGCTTATTACTTCTATTTCTTTTTCTGTCAAATTGAGATATAGCTATCTTTCTAGGTACTATGTTATGGAGCCACTAGTTTGTCTGTTTTCTGAACTCTGATGACTGAATCTTTGTTCTTTCCTATGATTTTAACAACTAACTATCGTATGCATAGACTATATTTTATCCATCTTTTTACTTTGTAGGTGTTGATGGAGGATTTGATGACAACGAACCTGAATATGAAGAAACTCGCAGTATAGTTATATTACCCAAATTTGTATCTCTACCATTCCCTTCAGTGGAATTGCCAGAAAAGGTACTAGTTATCCTCCTTTTATGGTTCATTGTTTCTTTTTCTAGCCCCTTTTTATTATTCAAAGAGAACCTGTATGCTGAAGAGGAATTTATTATAATTTATCTCATTTGCTAAAAATACTGCAGGTAAGGTTGGCTGCTGATGCTATCTTACTGGCTGAAGGTGCTGAACGGAAAGAACTGATTACAGCTTGGACTGCTGATAAGAAAGAAGTTAGTACCTATGCAATGAATTTACAGCAGATTGACAATGGTGTTGTTATTCCTCCATCTGGGTGGAAATGTGCTAAGTGTGACAAGACAGACAATCTTTGGCTTAATCTTACTGATGGAATGATCCTTTGTGGGAGGAGGACCTGGGATGGAAGTGGTGGCAACAACCACGCCATTGAGCACTACAAGGAGACAGGCTATCCTCTTGCTGTTAAGCTGGGGACCATCACTGCTGATCTGGAAGCAGCAGGTAATACCCCCTTGCTGGATAATGTGTTTTAACATTCTTTTCTTCCTATCAACATCAACAATTTGCTTATGTAGCTTGATTCATTTTGTGATCATTAAGAGTTATTTTTATGCCCACATATATTTTTTTTTAAGTGACAAGTGTTTAATATGATTTGGCCAATTGATTGTGCAGTTTATACTATACTAGTTTTTTCTAATTTTGGTGACAAGCTTCAAATACTAATAAAAGAAGAACTTTAAATTTCAATTTGAATGTCTTATACTAATAGAAGAGTACTTCCTATTGAAATAAAAGAACAAACTCAAAATATTAAACGGAACCATTTTGAAGTAGTTATAGGCTTGGAAAACACTACATTTTGTATGACATTGTTAAGCACTCTAATAAGTAATAAATAATATGTTTACTTCTGCTTGTTCGTCCCTGACTTGATATTGTTGCAATTTTTTAAAGATGTGTTCTCTTTGAATGGTAGGAGTCCACTTGTTAGTTTTGCTTGATATCTTTGTGAACAATTAAAACTATACAAGCAATATGATTAGTTTATTTGTGCTTTAAACATTATTACCTAGATCCATTTGTGATACTGGGATGTCCTGTTAGTTTGTTACACTAAATAGAAAATTGTTATCCTGAATAAATTAGTTCACATTTTTTTTTAAAAAATGTACTCTGAAATAAGTAGCTTAAATTCTTTCTTTCTTTCTTTCTTTTTTTAATCAATGAAGAATTATTCTTTTCTGCTAACTATGGTTAATGTATCGTGGCAGCTCAGATGTTTTCTCGTATCCAGAGGATTACAGTGTCATCGACCCACTTTTAGCACAGCATCTAGCATTTTTTGGGATTGACTTTTCTTCCCTTCAAAAGGTTAGTTCCTTATCTTTGAAATGGTACTTGTTTAAGGATAATGTTTGGCTTGTTACTCTGTAATAAACATGATGTAAGATTATGTTTACCATACATTAGATTTCACATGGTGATATTATCTTGAAAAACACCCATTTTGTCATATATAGACTGAAATGACAACTGCTGAAAGAGAATTGGACCAAAATACCAATTTTGATTGGAATCGAATCCAAGAAAGTGGACAGGAAGTGGAACCAATTTTTGGACCTGGATATACAGGATTGGTCAATCTTGGAAATAGGTAGAGTTGGTCCTTTATAATTGCTGCTCGTCATAATGTACTTATTTGATGTTTGCCAAATCTTTTTGTATCCTTATTTTTCTTTCTTTCAGCTGTTACTTGGCAGCAACAATGCAAGTTGTGTTTTCAACACAATCCTTCTCTTCACGGTCAGTTGATGTCTTGTATTTTCTTTTGAACTGTTTAAACCAAGTTTCCAGTTATTTCAATTTATACTATGTTTGCATTCTCAGGTATTATATGAATCAAAGCCTAAAGAGGGCATTTGAGGTGGCTCCTGCTGATCCAACTGTTGACCTGAATATGCAATTGTAAGTAACTGGCTTGATTAAGTTATTAGACTCCTATTGCTATCTCTGATCTGACAATTATATTTTGTTTTGTATTTTCAGTTCCAAAGAGAACTTTTCTCTCTCTTTTTTTTTTTTTTTTAAGTTCTACTATAAACTATTTTGGCATGGCAAACATGGCAATAGTAATTTTTTTTAGTTTAAAATCCATATCTAAAACAATATGTGTATATTCTGGTAGAATTTTATCTTCCCTCTATAAAGAAAATGGTTATAAATATAGAGGAGGTACTACAAGAAAAAAAAATGCATATATATATATATTATAATGGTTTCCCACTTGATGTCAGGACAAAACTGGCTCATGGTTTACTGTCTGGTAGATATTCTGTTCCGGCATCTGAGGTATATCGCTATAGTTGAGCGCATTTCTTTTGAAAATTTGTTTGGAGTTTTTGTTGGTTTTTATGTTATCTTCTGTCATCCAGACTGATAAAAATGCAAATGCTGCTACTGCAACTACAACTGTTGTAAGCTTTCTGGTCTTTTTGCAATTAAAACTTTTACTGAACTTATATGATCCTGAATATTCAAGTTTTGAAGTCAGAAAAGTTCTTGTGCAAGCAACATGTTAGTTTTATTATTATTATATACAGTACTAGTTTCAGGAATGAAGTTTTTTTTTTTTTAATTAATTTTCATTTTTCTAGTTAGTGGGAAAAGACTTGGTTTGTTGTTGTTGTTTGTTTTCATTTTTCTAGTTATAAGACAATTTTAGCTGTAAGAAGAGTGTCATTAAATGTGTTGCTACGGTTCTTGATTAAAGTCTCAACTTAAACTGGAAAATTTTCCTGTTTTTAAGTATTCCTATATATGCTCTTTTTCATTTTATTATTTCTTATCTTGATGGGTTTTTTCTTGCCCAATTTCTCTCTTTGCTTGCACCCCACTTTCTTCAACCATTAGAAACAGGAAGGGATACCCCCACGTATGTTCAAATCTGTAATTGCTGCCAGCCATCCTGAGTTTTCATCTGTACGACAACAGGTATGTTTAGCAACTTTTTTCTGAAACAGAATTAATAGCAAAAGAAGCATGTGATATGATTGCATTTGTATGTCAAATGTCAATGTTTATAAATTCAATTTGAAAGGTAACTTTTAGTTCAAGTGTATATGAAAATCTATCTATTTTTATTTGAGTATTTAGACACCACACAAGGCAGTAGAAGATATGTAAAAAAAAAAAAAAATCAGTGAATCTTGGAATCACTTCAACTGTTGTCTTCTGTTTGTTAATAATTGCAAAATAAATCAAAATGAGCCATTATAGTGAATATATATGTTGAAGGTAGAGGGCACCACCAACTTTTAGTTGCTGGAAAGAGTCTGACTGGGATCATATGTTAAAATAGTTGATAAAGCTTTACTGGAAAGTTGAAAACAAAAGGAACGTGCAACAAGGTGCTCTGTTCTCGATGCAAATAAATTAGAATACATAATTTGTTGGGTAAGATAGATAAGTCATAAGTGTAAGATTTGCTATAGCAGCCAATACAGTGTCTGGATTCCTTCACCTCTTCAAGAATATAATGTAACTCAGGTTTTTTTACTTCTCTCTCATTCATGGTGAAATGCATTGGTAACCTTGGCTCATTATTACTATAAGGCTGTTTCTCAGTCACATATGCAAAGGGATTGGGCAGCTTTGTAACATGCTTAAGACTCTGCTTCCATGCTTTATATTTACTTCTTTGGTTTTATTAAAAAAAGTATATCTTATCCCCCTCCCTTGTATCTCTTTACTCTTATTGTTCCTATCCAAATATTTTTGAAAAAACCTGGTAACCAGTAATTCAAATTTTATTATCATTTCTACATCACCAGTCAATGAATTCGGCTACTGACTTACTCTTGTTACTTCTTTGGGCTTTTTCTGCATCTTCCTTGTGCTGGCAATTGGTGCTTTATATTATAATTCTTGTATTAAAAAGAAAAAACTGATAGTTGTTTCCAACTTTCCATTGTTTACAAAGTGGACTGGTAATCTAGCAAGAAAGATGAGAGTTCTTGAATAATATTATTATTACCTAGTAACATAGCTTTGTTGGTTTTATGAATGATTGCTTGAATAAATTTAGGCCCTCTTTTATTTATTTGTGGTTTTAATATAAGCTTAAAGTAGAGGAGATCATATTTTATCCAAACAAAATCTCTACCATAAATACTTTAGTATATAGTATATTGTTCTATTTATAGTTGTGTTTCTTTACTATCTTTTGACTGCTTGATTCCAACATAATTTAGGATGCTTTGGAATTTTTCCTACATTTTCTTGACCAAGTTGAACGAGCTAATGCTGGGAAAACTGAACTGGATCCTGCAAGGAGTTTCAAGTTTGGTATTGAAGACCGAATCTTGTGTTCATCTGGAAAGGTTGCATATAATAGAAGGCATGACTATATTCTTTCTCTTAATATCCCTTTGCATGAAGCAACTAATAAAGGTGGGTTTTTTAGTCATGAGTCCCTGCCTTGTCTGAGAAGTCTTATGGATTTTGTATCTAATATTTATGTTATTTTGAGAAACTTTCAGAAGAATTAGAATCCTTCCAGAAACTGAAGACAGAGAAACTTGCTGAAGGAAAGAACATGTAAGTTCAGATGTTTAGGAAACTTATTATTTCCGTCATTTGCTTTTCTAGACACATGCTCAGCATATTTGTCCTATAGGTCTGGCGATGAGATTGTGCGTCCAAGGGTTCCTTTAGAAGCTTGCCTTGCAAACTTCTCAGCGCCTGAGGAGATACACGATTTTTATAGTACTGCCTTGAAAGGAAAGACAACAGCAGTGAAGTAAGCATTCTGACTTTGCAAAGTTTTGTTTAGTTGCAATACCACACTTGGTTCAAATTTGATTCATGTTGCTTGGACTATTTCACAAATCTTTGCTTTGGTTTCTTAGAAATTCAGGCTGATAATGTTATCTTTGGTGAGTAGATGATGAGCACATGATTAGAAATTTTTATTTTGCCATAATGCTTGTTAACTCACAAGTTGACTCAAACTTTGACAAGCTTGGTTTTTGAGTAATGTCAATGTTCTTATAATTTAAACATTGAAACGTGTCAACTCACTAGTTCATTCATTAAATTTACTAGTTTTTGTTACACTTGCATTTGGGCCTCATTCTTTTTAAACCTTTGCATCTTGTGTATGTTGATATTCTTATCATTTGAACATTGAAAGTCATCTTGGTGCTCAAATTATATACATTCTGTAGGATGGCAGGTCTGACATCATTCCCTGACTACCTAGTGTTACACATGAGGAAATTCATTATGGAGGCGGGCTGGGTTCCCAAAAAGCTTGGTACATTTTGTGTTAACATGTCTATTTACTTTACCTAGTATTATCTCAATTTTTCCAATCTATATATATTGATATATGCATTTTCTTCTCAGATGTGTATATAGATGTTCCTGATATCATAGATATTAGTCATATGCGCAGCAAAGGTCATCAGGCTGGGGAAGAGCTGTTACCAGAAGAGGGTATGTGAGAAGTTTTTTCATTCAGCAGATGCCTCGTGGAGATTCAAAAAGAGGAAAAGAGATTATTTGTTTCAATAAATGAAGAGGAGAATTGAATCAAAACTAGCTTCTTTGATATACGTTGATATATATATTTTATATAAATCTTATATGGTCCCAATGCTTTACTGCATCAAAATAAGGTTATTTGTACCCTTTATTTCTTTAATTTGTATATGCAAATGAACTCATCTGATTCTTATATTAATGAACAAATGGTATACAATAAAGAAAACTGCTGGGTTGTCGCTTCATCTCTCAAGAAGCTATCTTTATCTAAATAAATACATGTGATAAATTATGCTTATGAAGTTTGCATCTTATAATAACTGTGAATGACCTATAACATATCTTTAGTTATTTGCACTCTGCGCACCCAAGTGGGGGATGACAACCCCACTTGTTTGATTTTAGTTGGCTAGCTGCTTTTTCTTCTCATTGGCTTTGTAACTCTTGTAGTCATGTGGGATTTTGCTTCTTCCAGCTACACAACTCTATTATTTCTTTTGCTGTTGTAAAACTGAAATTATGCAAATTGCTTGGCATTTGTTATCTGTTTTGTGCAGTACCTGGTGAGGATGACTCAAATAAACTTTCTGCCAATGAAGAAATTGTTTCACAGCTGGTGTCCATGGGTTTTAACCATCTTCACTGTCAGAAAGCTGCTATAAATACCTCAAATGTTGGAGTAGAAGAGGCAATGAATTGGTTACTATCTCACATGGATGACCCGGGTATCTGAGATTGGTTTTCTTCATTATGTGATACAAATCTTTGAAGAAATGTACCTTTTCACGCAGGAAATGACACTGGCTATCTTGTTTTTTCTTAGATATTGACATTCCTATTTCCAAAGAAGGGCATGTCTCTGAAAATATGTCAAGCGTTGACCAAACAAAAGTTGATACTTTAATTTCATTTGGATTTCAAGAAGAAATAGCTCGCAAGGCGCTAAAAGCTTCAGTAAGTTTTTCTCTTATATTTTCCCCTCCTCTCCTTATGATGACTTTTGGATCAGGTTGAGTAATTGAGCAGGAGTTCTCGTCCCTGTCTAAATGGAAATAATTGCTCTGTAGGGTGGTGACATTGAGAAAGCAACGGATTGGATATTTAGCAATCCTGATGCATCTGTTACCAGTATGGATGCTACATCATCAAACATCACATCCACTCCTAATGATGCCAGTCTTCCTGATGGAGGAGGAAGTAAGTTTCTTTGACTTAAGTACTTTGGCGTTGTTCATTATTACTGAGTGTAAAACAAATAAAGGTTACTGATACTTTTTATGCTTAATGCCATGGTTTACATTTTATGCTTTACTTTTTCTATAATCTGTACTGTAGGTTTATGTTCTCTTAATACTATAATTTATCGTATGGTTGGGAAATAAATTCTTTTCTGACTTTTTGCAAGGAGTGGGGAAAGGGGGAGAGAGGAATCTTGTTAGCATCTTGCTTGCAATCCAGTTAAACTTTGGGCTTCTTTAATTAATTTTACAGCTTGAATTCAATGGTATTTCTCTTGCAGGATATCGACTTATTGGAATTGTTAGCCACATTGGAACCTCTACCCAGTGTGGTCACTATGTTGCTCACATTTTTAAAGATGGTAGATGGGTTATTTTCAACGACAGCAAGGTTGGTGCTTCCATTAATCCTCCCAAGGACATGGGCTATCTATATTTCTTCGAGAGGCTTACTGGTTAAACAAAATTCTGTGTTAGACTGTAGTGTTGAACAAGGTAGAGTATTGCACCGAGTTCTTGGATTTGCAGAACAAAGCTCTACCTACTTGTGCTGAGGATCGATGCCCACCACCCTTGTCTGGTGGCAATGATATACAGTCTTCTGTTTGGCTGCATCATTTTTTTTTTTTCTGGATTCGCCAGTTGTGCAGCATTCTGGAACATACAGAACATTATTTCTTTTTCTAGAAATAGCAGGCCCATTGTTGCTTTTATTCCCAATGGTTAGGAATTCAAATAACAATTTAAAGAATTCGAGGAGGAGTTTCGGTGATATTGTGTACTTAAGTCTCTTATCTGGCAATCTCTGTTATCAATAACTTTTTTTTACTGGAGCATGCTTGTTTCTTATTATATGGCAGCTGATAACGAAAATGTATGTACCACTATAATTAAATATTATACGATTATATATAATTTTAAAATTTTTAGTCATTAATTAGTTCCAAAATCATATATTTCAATCCAAAATGTAATTTATCTTTGAACTTTGGGTTGTGCAATTTATGCCTCGAGGACAATCAAACAATTACAAAACTCCTATCTTCTTGCCCTTTTGTTAAATATTATATTTGTTCCCGCTAATAACACCACCATTATTGACCAATTCTATTGTTCTAATAGGGTAGTCTGCCAAAGAAATGTGGCATGGCATGGAGACTAACGATTCGGAAGGCATGGGTAGTAGTCCGCGCCATCCAGGCCTTTCTCGTCTAGGTTAACGTGAAAGCTAACCTGAATGAGATAGGGATAGGAGCGTTAGATGCATTGTGAGAGAAGAAAAAGGAAGTTGCATAGCCGTCATCGTAAAGAGCATCCGATATATTGATAATATTGATTATCTTGAAGCAATAGTTATTATCACGGATCTTATGATTTCAGTTATCTGGATGTTATTATAGAGGGTGATTTGAAGAGAATTATGAATTTGATACTAGGATTTTACTATATCTTATTAACTCTAGGTATACTTGTTGAAAATATTTAGAGATGACAATGAATGAGTATCTTGTTATTTTTTTATTATCTACATCTATATTCATATAAAATATTCGATAGTCGAACTCTAACTATATAAAAAAAATCATTCTTAATATCTGTATCTCAAATTATCTGATATTTGAAATACTTAAAACACTTAAATGTTTGAAATATTTAAAAAAATTAATGGATATTAGATACCCTATAATTAAATAATTTATCTAATATTTAATACTCGATGTCTACTCAATAAAAAATTTTAAATATTAGAAACGACTATAAAAAATTATTTTACAATAAAAAATTTACATTATTATTATAAACTAAAATTAAAAACAATAATTCTAATATTAATAAAAATATGAAATTTTATTTAGTAATATATGTTATTTGGATATTGGATATTAAGTACCTTATTTACTCATTTATATTGAACAAATATAAGGTATTTGAAGTTAATATCTGTACTCACTTAATACTTGATGAATAGTTATATTTCACTATCCATACTCTATCCTATATCAAACATTCATTGGATATCGAATATTATTTTTGGACGAATATCATTGAATATTCATAATACCTATATCTATTGTCATTCCTAAAGATATTAGACTTGTCCAGGAGGGATTCAGAAACGTGTCTTTTTAATAGATACTTAGGACAACAAATAAAGTAATAGATACTTTAACTCATTATATCATCACAATAGATGACACTTATGTTTAGTTAGATAATAACCCATCTATTTTGTTCTCTTTACTTTGTTGTAAACATATTCCTTAATTAATAGTATTTCATCTTTTCTTAAGAAAAAAGAAAAAAAGGGCAGTTTGCCAAAATAAGGTAAGTAGAAAAAAAGAATAATATTAATTTTTCAAATTTTGGGAGCAACATTAATTTGAGTGTGTCTCGTTATTTGTCTATTTATTGTGCGTGATTAAAATGAAAAATGTGAACAGAATGAAACAATTAGGGTGAGCGACGTGAGGTACAAAGGAATACAGAAACAGCCATCAACCTCATTAGTAAATTTAAGTTTAATTGTTGGACAAAGAAAACAGATTGGGATGAGGTTCAATTCATTGATATCTTCGGTACCAAATTTTCATACATACCACTTCCATACGACTTCATCGTCATAACATAATCATCATTCATCACAACCAAATCCAATACTACTTGCAAAATCAACCAGAGAATTTACCCTCAAAGCCGAAGCAGAACACCGTGAAACCAAATTTATATAGTGCGAAATCAAAACCAATTACAATCAACAATATAATATCAGAATGAGCGTAATGATCTTCCTTCTGTTGTATGTGAAAGTTGCTGTAGCCCTACACGATGTTGCCATGCATGGTTGTAATGCATATTAGGTATGACTACATCCTAGCTCTAATCCTCATAGGTATGACTGCATCCAAGTCTTCTGTTAACCACTGTGGATCAAAATTCCATTCCCTCTGTGTCCCCTCTTCTGCAGAATCAATATTCAGAACGGTATTCATAGCTCCCTTTGTCCACGGGAATAACACAGATGGTGCACCTTTATCTTTCTCTACACATTCAGGTTCGATCTCAATATTCTTCCTAATGCACAGGTGAATCATCTCGGGAAAGCAGGGGGTCACTTCATTCTGTGTTATTCATAAATCAACTCATCAGTCATGAATGAATATCAATTCTCTGCATCTGTTGGAGTTTTTCATTTCTTACCTCTGTGACATGTAGACGTTCTGACCCATACAAAATGCGAGCAGCTGCAAGAAAACTGGACAGTGCGATGAGAGAAGGCCTATATTTAGTAAAAGATTCTTCTGAAAAAAGTGGAAAAATAAAATTGATTAGCAGAATCTTGAACAGAACAAATACATCTTGTAGTATTTTGAATTAACCTCCTAGAGATTCGACGATAATCTGATGAATACAGCGTCGTGAGAAACCTCCAAGAATTTTGAATCTGGGGTAAAAAGTGTTGAGAAAGCAAAATGGGGTTATAGGACGCGATCGCCACCCAATTCCATCGAGAATTATAAGCTCCAATGCTTGTAACTTCTCTTGGGAGATGTCTATATTGTTACATCTCTGTGTTAACAGATCAGCGAATTGAAGTTAAGACTCTTGCACACGTTCTTTACTTTGATTATATGAATGGGAAAATGTGACGCAGAATTACCAGAAACGATTCGAGACAAAAGGACTTCATGCAGAGCTTCAAAGTCATCATGAGGCAACAGACAGCTAGCAAACGGGCGTTTTCGTTATCACTTTCTTGAGCATACTAAAGTATAATTAAGGGGAATCGAAATAGATGAAAAACAGATGTAAGACAAAGAATCAAGAAAGAAGATCATAATTTCAAATTTTCAATTATCTATATATATACGAAGAAAGATATACCGGCAGTGAATTCCTTGAAACGAAGCGGTCAAAGTAATTCAATGCAATATAGGGAATAAATGCCTTGTATCCTTCGCGCAGAGTATACTGCAGCACATATCGATGTTCTTATGTGAATATTCTCGGAAAACATAGAGATGTATGGATTGAGTTTTTGATCATATACCTTGGCGATTGTATGAATGGCACGCTTTCGGAGTTGCATCTTGCTGTCGCTTTGTAAGTAGTCTTCACTGGGCATAAAATATTGTTCATTAGCGTAGAACTGGTTAACAGCTTGCGTTAATCTGGGAGCAAGAAGTGGAAATTCCAGATGGTAATCCATCCCCAGAAGCCTCTTGGTGAAGTGAATGAGAGAAAAAAATAATGAAAAAGTAGTTTATTCGCAAGAAAGTGAGGAGAAAACGAGGGAAAATAGAAGAAAATGGAGAGAGAAGAGGTAGTTTATCCTCTCTCTCTATATAGAACGCAACTCACGAATGGTAGGAAGTGACGGAAGGTGAAGCCCGCCAATTTACGAAGGTTTTATCCTGTTAGTTTTTTACGATTTTGGATCCTCTGCTTGGCACCTGCTTGGCACCTTTAGCGGCGGTTTTTTCCGATGCTAAATATTGTTTTAATATTTTTGCAACGAATATTACTGCTGCTATAAATTTTGTTTAAATAATTAATTTAAAAAAATTTATAGTAGCAATACTTTTTGTTGCAAGAAATTTTAGCAGCGGAAAAAAACGCCGCTAAAAGTGCCAAGCAGGTGCGTGCCAAGGAGAGAATCCGGACGCGCTTTTTACGGTACTTGTCACTTTGCCTCCTGTTAAAATTTTACTTCCTTAATTATCTTTTTTCCAGATAATAAATATCTTTTATCTGCTTCGGCCAAGACTCAAGATAATAACCCTTTAAAATGTTCAACATATACCAATGTATCATGGAAAATATTATTTCCATGTTATAGATATAATATGTAGATTATTCCAAATGGGTTATTAATGTAAATTGGATATATAAACTCAGAAGAATTTTTGATTTCTTAAAACAATAAATAAATAAACACATTAAAAGTAATGTTTTCAACTAGAAACAAAAAATTAAAATGTGTATTTGAAAATAAAAAATACAAAGCAATTCCTAAACAAATGTGCGATATATTGTTATTAATATGTAACCAATTTTACAAACTATTTTAAATAATGAAAATACAAGTAAAGAATAAAAAAGACCTATATATTTTAATTTTCATATTAAAAAGAATATATAAAAATTGTTTAATTTTTTTTATAAAATTTTTTATGATTTATCAAACTAATGCTTAAGATCAACCATATATGAATACTGTATATTTACTATTTTTAAATTTTCATTAAAACAAAGTCAGGATTATTAATGACTATAAGTTATCATTCTTAATTGATGAAAAAAGATAAAGTGACGTGATCTGTAATATCCTCAATTCTATGATATCAGGTATGTCTTAAAATCCTAGACTAAATATTTTTATGCATTAAAAATAGTCCAAAAATTATTTTGTATTACCTTAAACAAAGTAAGGACTAAACTGAAAGGAAATGATTAGGGACTAAAATGAAAGGAAATTTGTTTCACAAAATATCCTGATAGTAAGCACGCAAATTGAGGTACATTTATGGCACACAGTTATGAGGTTTGAAAATGGTGCCAATGTCATGAATGCTACCAGAAAAATATTTAGGGGCAAAACGGTCAAAATTTTATCTGAAAATAAGAATAAAATATTTATTTATCAGATAAAATGGCTAATTTTTATTTGGAAAATTATGATTTTGCCTCTAGAATATTTTCCAAAATTTTTCAAAAAAAAAAAAAAAATTGGCCCGGCACTTAAGAGGGGTAAAATGGTCATTTTACCATGAAGGGTAAAATGGTAATTTTGACACCAAGGGTAAAAAGGTAATTTCATCACAAGGACATAAGGAAAATTTTACCTAAAGAAACACTTTAAAATTTCTAAAATACCCTTACATGTCAAGGTTTTAAGAAGGAAAAAGTGAAGGGTATTTTGGTCATTTTGCCACCAAGGGTAAAATGGTCATATTAGCCAATTTAAATAAGTTACACTACTTCTTCTTCTCCTCCTTAGCAAAGACGACGTGAAGGTTTTTGGAAGGGAGAAATAACATAGGCTTCATAAGGGAGAAAAGGGAGAAAAAGCAAGGAAACTTCAAGGTTTATCCACCTAAAATTGCAAATCAAGGTAGCTTAGCATTCTTTCATCACTTATTTCATGTTTTAATGGATTTTTCCAAGCTTTTGAGATTTTCATGACTGAATGAACAGTACATGAATAGTGATGTTTTTAAGTTTACATTCTTAAATTCTCAAAATTTCTATGGATTAATGCTTAAAAAGTAGTATGGAGTTGTTTGTGATGGTTAATTTCAATTATGAAAGTGTTTATGTTCATTTCCCAATTTTGTTTCATTTGCCCTAAAACCCCAAATTCATGAATGTCATGCCAAATTGTTTGTTTTGCCTTGATTGTTATGGATAGATGGTGATTGATGGTTTATAGATGATGAAAATGGGATTAAAGAAATGATTATATGAAAAATGATGATTTTTGCACAAAATGCCTCTTTAGGCCATGGCTAGCAAAATGATATTTTGAAAATTGTTTGAAAAATTTTAAATTAGCTTATTGGTAATTCAAGTTATGGCCAATGGAAGGTAGAATAATTGTCAATTGGTTGAAATGCCCAATTTTGCCTAAAAATCCCACCTTGACCAAGAGTATACATGTTTTTGGTGAAGAAAGTGTGCTAAAATTTCTATGTGTGTGTCTTGGTTGAAACAAGATTAATTGGCAATTATTTTTATGCAAAATGATCCCATTAAATTTCATGTAGCCTACTTGACCAATTTTAGGACATAGAAATATTTATGGAAAATCTTATACAAAAATGTAATGAAATTGGTCAAAGTATACAAAGGAAATAATATGACGTTGCAATTAAATTTTAATGAATATTTTGTGCAATCTTGGCAATTCTAGCAATTTGTGTGCATGTTTAAGTGTGGGGAGACAATGATTATACACACCTTGGGTATGTATAATTAGGTGAGAAAGGGGGAAAATGGAATAATAAGTAGGAAATGGAAAAGGTTCAACTTTGAAACCCTTTAAATGCAATAAAATGTGAAAAAGGGAATTTAGTGTAAATGGGAAGAAAAAGTAAATTTATTTTGCTTATTATATGGCAAGAGTGACAAATAGAAATTGTTAAGTATGAAAATCTTAAATTTCTTAAGGATTTCTCTTGACCAAGAATGAACCTTCCTTTTTATACAAATTCAAGAATGGAATTGTTATTGAGATTTAAAGGTTTTCTTTTTAGAAAGTGAGAATGATAGTATCATCATGAATGAGGAAAGAAAAGGATTGATTTATGACATAGATAAGGAAAAACATAGCATGGTATTGGAAAACATTGAATGGAAGGAAAATATTTGAATGTTCAATAAAGAGAAACATAGAGGAAGTAATTCCAATATATGTTCTAGGATAGATAGGCTTATAACCGAGTGACCAATTGTCGGTATGGGACAGCCGTTGGACATTCCACGGTTGTATCATAAATTTGGATGGTGAAACATCCGCTCGGAATGAAAGAATTTCGAAAACGCTGTGATGATTGTGAATTCTAAGTTAGTGTAACCTAGATGGCCAATTGAACAGGGGACATTTACTTAGAATTTGGCAAAATTATGGGATTAAGCCTAATCATCCTAGTTGACATATATAGGAAATAGCATACTGGGAAATGATCCATAATGTAGGTTGTGGTGATCTATGGCATCATGAACCGCCCATAAAGCGGGGAGAAGATGATGCGTGTGAATAACGGTGATTCCATGAGCTTAGTTTGGTGAACCTTGGGAGAAATTCCCACTTAGATCTGTCTTTATGACATGATCACTGAATGTGAATGGGTACTCGGATCCACTGAGGGACGCCTCAGATGTACCAATGGCAGAATTGTCACACACTTGATAGAGCGGCTATCTCATTCATGCACGCTGTAGTATGTGGAGTAATTTATACTTCCAATACTCTTGTGTCTCTCTGAATTGAAAATATGGCTTTTAGCCAAATGTGAATGTTTATTTTCCTTATAAATAATGCAGTTTTCCATGAATGGTAAATGTTGTTTCTCCTAAATTATCTATGGCTGAATGGAAATTTAATGAATGTACTTTCCTGATTATGGTACTAAACGGTATATGGTGAACTATGATTGTGACTGAAATTGATACTTTGTTTTATTTTATAAGCGATATATTATTGATATACCTCATAAACTTCATCCTATACAGCTGACTGGTTTATTTATAGCATTTCCTAGAAATGATGGAATTTAAGAATAAGGAATGTAAATTGTTTTCCGTACCCATACGGTGGTACATACCATAGTTCAGAAATGAAATGTGGAATGCGTAGCTACTGAGAAATTATTTTCTCATTATTTTCTGGTATGTATCAGATGACTAGGACCATTATGGTACTACAAGACAGAAGGGATTAGCTACCCATCCCAAGAAATGGAATGATATATATTATGCTAGAAATACATATAAGTATATAGATATGTAAGGCATACATATTAGGTTTATGAAAAATAGTTAAAAAGGGTATGAGTGGCAGGTTTGTTGCCTCCTTACCATATGAAAGCAAGAAAACTACATATATCCTGCAGTATATGTAACAACGTTGTCACGTTGAACTGGATGTAAATGTATGTAAAGGAAAAAGTTTAAATTTATCCTGAATTTTTATGGATTATGGTGTATGATTATTAGACTTCCGCTGTATTGATAATTGATATGATACCTGAGTAAGGATCCGAACCTAATGAAATGTATACTATAAATGGATATTTAAAGAACTCAGGTAAGAAATAAAGGATAAAAGTGTATATAACACGCCAGTTTCTTAAGTGAAGGATTTTTCAATAAATAATATTTTAAATATGACTTTGAAATTGAGGGTGTTATATGATCAGCTAATAGCTATCAATATTTTCAATATGGGTTGTATAAAGTAAGAAAGAAAACTAAAGTTTTTGAATAAGAGAAATTGAAAAAAAATCTTCCTTTCAGAGTGAATATTTTATTTATCTCTCCTTTTTTTTTTTTCGATCATTCTCTTATTTTACTGTGTAAATTATTTCAATCAAAGAATTCTTTTCCCACTATGTCCAATAGCTGTCAGTGCAAGCCATTCTAGCAAATTTTCCTTTTTTCTTGCATACCACTCCCTTAATTCACAGCTCAGTCATGGAATATGGCAGTCACTCCTAGTTTGGATTTTGGAACGTTCAAACTAAAAAGATAAAACAAAGGATCTTGGCCAGAATAATTGCCAAGACGAAATCATTATCACAAGCAAATCCAATATATCACTCACAAAATCTACACATTTTACAGTCAACGCTGGGACAAAACACCTTGGAACCGTTATAAAATCCCACGGCCAACTTCATTCATCAACATTTGCAACTTGGAAAATTTTTTAACAGCATGCATATTGTCTATTGTAATTCGCGAAACACAAAAAAAAAAGAAAAAAATAAAATGTATATAATACTTCGCTATTAAATTTCTTGTTAATCCTATTTCAACTAAGTGTGACGATCTCCCGTCTGTTGTATGTGAAAAGTAGTTTCAGTCCTACATGATGTTGCAGTTGGAGCATCCTGTTCTGTTGAGAATATTAGCTCGAAAACGGGACCTGATGATCGAATGATTAGTTCTAGTTCCCGGAATTTCTAGTTCTACTTCCAGAGTTTCTATATCTGTAGGAGGTATGCTCTTCACCAGCTCCTCCTCGGTCTCGGCGTTGGGTTTTATCCACTGCAGATCAAAGTTCCATAGAGTCTTGGGGCTATCAGCTTCATCAGGGATAACCTCCGACCGTCTTTCTGTTTCAGGAACATATCTCGAAGCAGGTTCAATCTGTATCTTCTTACGTCCGCATGTTCGAATCATTTGGCCATAGCAGAACTCCAATTGAGCCTGGAACCACCATCATATATGATTTTGTCATTTATAAAGCAAATCAATAATCGTGAATGTTAATCTTATATTAGTTCGTCTTTCTGATTAGTTACATTTTGGGGGCATGGTCTTCGGCCATACAAAACGTTGGCAGCTGCCAGAAAGCTTGACTTTGCGATGGTGGAAGGCTTATAATTTGTCATAGACATCTCTGAAGAAAGGAAGAAAGGAAAAAAGAAATACTCACCAGTAGCATATATATAGAACCATACTAAAAAACAGATTACTTATTGTGAGAGTAACCTTCTAGAGACTGAACAATGATCTCATGGATACCGCGACGCTTGAAACCTCCTGGTACTTCATTTCTTGGGTAATAGTAGTTCAGAAAGGTAAAGGCCGTCACTGGACGCATTTGCCAGTCAAGTCCATTGAGAATAGCAAACTCCATCTCTAGTACCCTCCCCGGAGAGAATTCCAGAGATTTATCAATCTGTTTAACCAATCAGTGTATTAATCATACGTCACAGACTCTTGCAATTGTTTTTTAAATCTTCCGCAATAAATTTGACTAAAGGGAAGAGAAAATGTTGAGCAGAATTACCAGAAACTCCGAGACTGAAAAGAACCTATTCCTCATCTTCCAAGCAATTGTGAGGCAACAGATAGCAAACAAACGGATATTTTCTTCATCACTTGCTAATACTTTCTGGGTAAGGGAAATTCAAATAGATGAAGAATATAGATTTAAAACAAAGAAAGAAAAAGAGATAAAATCATTTCTATTTCTAGTTTAGAAGCGAAAGATCATACCGGCAGTGGATTCCTTGAAATAAAGCGGTCAAAGTAATTCATGGCAAGATAGGGAATAAATGCATTCAAATTTTCACCCTGAGAATACTGCGGCACAAAATGCAGGCGAAATTAACATATCGTTCGATAAATAAAATCGATAGAATTCTCTGGTAGAAACAATAGCATTCGTCAAGAATTAAGAAATACGATACACAAATTAAAATCATAAACAACCACTTCGTTTTTTTGTGAAGAAAGGATCGAGAAGATTAGCAGGAACTTGAATTCTGGAGTTCATTTCAGTTACAACGAGCAACAAGAAAGAACGATTCATGCAGCGGAAACACAGGACACAAGATGGTGGAATAAAATATTTCTTGGAAAAATGCGTGAATAATTGAGTTTCCAATCTTGAAATAAATTAACAAAAGCCATATATATATATATATAGAAAATTGTCCGTGTTTTGACTTACCTTGACGATCATACGAATGCCATACTCTCGGATTTGTATTCTGCGGCAGCTTCTAAAGTAGTTCTCGTTGGCCATGAATTCTTTTTCTACACTCAAGTATTCTCTAATAGCTCTTTCTTCACTGGGAGTAGGAATTGGAAATTCAGGATCGGAATCCATCCTCAGAAGCCTCTTGGTGAAGCAAATGAAAATGTAAAAGTTGTTTGTTTGCCAAGAAAGTGAGAAGAGAACAAGAACGAAGAAAAAATTGAAGAAAATTCAGAGAAAAAAGGTATTAGCTTCTCTTTTCAGAACTCACAAGCTGAGTATGACCAGTTTCATTCTCTCTCTAGGCGGTTAGAGGGATAAAGGCAGTTTTTCCTGTTAATTCTCTACGGTAGTACATTGTGCGGTTAGCAAGGAATGCAACGACGTCACTTTGCTTGTTTCATTTCAAGATTTTCCTCTGTTTAATTCTCTTTTCCCAGGATAATATCTTCTAGCCAAGAGCTGTGAGGTACTTTCTGGAATAAAGTGCAGTAAACTTAAACTCCGGGGAATTTTCACGGTTTATTCTTTTGTTACTGGAAATATATGGACTATATTTTGTACGAATTTATCTTATTAAATTTGTTTAAAATTGTTGGACAGAAAGCAGATAATGAATATAATTTCTAGATGATTCCAAATCTGTAAAATTAAATCAGATACAAAAATTCAGGAAAATAAATTTTTAATTTTTTAATATATAAAAAATTCGTTTATTTGAATTAAAATAAAAATTCACTTCAAAAAATTATTTATTAGCGAGTCATAATCAATAAAAAGTTATTACATCTTTTACCTCATAAATAGACTTCAACAAAAAAAAAAAAAATGGAAGAACAAAAATGATACTACGTACAACAACGCTCTACGCACAAACATATTGCCACGTAGCGACTACAATGCGCATTTGTTAGGATATGATTCATAACAATTTATACAAGGAAAGAAACACAATTATATTGAAATGTGAAACATGAGTTAAGAAAAAAAAGTATTTTCTCCTGCCTTAAATTTTTTTATTTATTTTCATTTTTATCCTAAAAATTAATTTTTATCCTAAAAATTAATTTTTATTTTAATTTGGTTTTAAATATTTACAAAACTTCTAAGACCATTCTAATTATTAATAAAATATATATTAATAATAAAATCAGCTGAACTTTATATTTGTTATATCGATAAATAATCACTAAAGATGCATACATGATACTGAATTCTATCGAATAAATACCTATTTTAATTTGGAAATAATGATATATATATATAGTTTTATAAGTAATTTTAGAAAAAAAAAAGTGTGATAAAAATACATTAATTTTTATACTTAGATCTGTGATAAAAATACATTAATTTTTATACTTAGATCATGAAATTAAGTTAAATATTAAAATAATTTAACCACATGATTATCAAATTTTATAATTAGAATAGCATTTAATTTTTTAAAAAATAAATAAAAATTTTTAGATTCTTTTACTTTTTTTAAAATCAATAAGATAAAGATTGAAAAAGATAAATAGATCTTAATTCATGCAAAATCAAATCTGACAAGTTTGTCAATGAAATTGTTGAAATAGCTGAAGCAAGTCAAAGTTTTGACCAACACAAGACAAACATACAAGTAGAGACGTAGACGGAACCTCCATGCATGCATGTCCTCATAACTTTCGTTGTCAGTATCACTGTTCCCTTCTCTTCAATTTTCTCACTTTTCGCTTTTTTAATTTCCTTCTCCATTAAGTGTTCCCTTCCAAATTTGGAAGTAGAATTTAAAAACAAAAGGGATTTTAATTAAAATTACAAAAGAAAAATTAACAAATCCAACTGGGAACGGCTCTGAAATGTCAAAATTAACAATTCCACGAAGCGAAACTGTTGGAAGCAAAATCAGTTGTTGCTTTCATGTGCTTCAGCTACATGGATGAACTTGTAGGTATAATTTGTACAATTTGGAAATCCTAGATATGCTTTTTTTTTCCTTTTTTGGTAGAAGAAATTTTTTAAGCAAAAACCATGCTTCCATGAATAAATAATAAGAATCAACAGCAAAATATACATTTTAAACTTCAGAATTCAGATCACGTTTAGTGACTTGACAATTAAAATTCTGTATGTGTTCGCTATATATATGTTCTTCTTCTTCTATGCATGAAAAGTACTCATTAATTATTTGAAGAGATCAGGATTAAAGGAATAGTGATCTATAGATAGATGTTGAAAAATAAAATAGTTACAATATATAATAAATGGATAAATAAACAACAATCTAGCATTAATGCCGAGCTAGTAATTACTAATTAAGTAGTAAATTGACGTCAAAACAGAGTCTGAACCAGTTTGGACTTTGGACTGAAATAACAAATCAATCTTGAGAGTTATTGACAAATCTGCATGCATATACTTGTAGCAAAATTTGCACTCCACCATTTCATCACTCTCACAGAGTTCACAAAAGTCCAGAGTTAACATTAATATTCAAGCCATTGGAGATGTTATACATCAACATCTTGCTGCAGTACGTGTCCCTTTCATCTTCGGTGGTACCGTTGATAAACGTAGTGGAAGATGCAGATGAATTCAAAGTGCTCGGGCTTGCAGAAGACGAAGGTGTGGAGTACGATGAAAACAATGACCTTAGACCGAAATTCATTATTGATCCCTCCTTATTAATGTTGTTCTGTACAATCTGATTTTCCAAGAGATTCATAGACTGATCTCCAATATTATTATTATTACACTGTCCCAAATTTGGTAGGGAGTTTTGGTAGCTAAAGTGAGTGGTTTGAATTTGGTTTTCCTGAACAGGGAGTACTTGTGGTAATTGGAAGGCTTGGATAGAGTAATTATTATTATTATTGTTAGTATTATTATTATCAAGCTGGTTCTGCTGGAAATTTTGATTTTGAAAATCTGGGTTTTGTGATTGTGATGATAAGAGAGCTGTGAGCAAACTTAGGAGGCTTGGATTTAATATATTACTATTTCCCATTCCAATGGGAGGAGGATAGTTAAATTGAGGTGAATTGTAGACAGGAGAATTGAGAATAATGGAGGAGAGTTGTTGAATATCCAAACATGGTGTGTGAGTCACTGGATCAATCCCCATCTTCAACAGCCTCTTCTTGATGTGGGTATTCCAATAGTTCTTGATCTCATTGTCTGTTCTTCCCGGCAAGCTAGCAGCAATTGTAGACCACCTAACCAATTATATACGTATGTACATACATATTCCACTTAGACCGTATAGCATTGATTTTATATGATATTTTAATTAAATCATTGACTTGCAAATTCAGAAAAGAATAAATTAATAAAGAGAACTCACTTGTTCCCCAAAATACTGTGTAACTGGATGATGGTTTCTTCTTCTTCGAATGAGAATTTGCCTCTCTTTATATCAGG
Source organism: Senna siamea (assembly GCA_031216115.1). Taxonomy (NCBI): domain Eukaryota; kingdom Viridiplantae; phylum Streptophyta; class Magnoliopsida; order Fabales; family Fabaceae; genus Senna; species Senna siamea. The sequence goes on from CM062356.1 coordinate 23,240,103, forward strand.
CCTCAGGTAGTTTGTCCAGCGAAGTCGGCAACTTTTTCCGCATCTTTTGAGTCCTACCATTTCAATTTTCAAACAAGAAAATAAAAGAGTTAAGGATCTAATACATATAAATAAAAAAAAAAATTAAGAGGATATAGATTACATTGATTATTGAAGAGGCTTTATATAATTTGAGTGAATACCTGCATTCTTAGGAAGGGTTCGCCATTTGCCGTATCCATGTTTCTGAATATAGTCGATGAGCTTCTGATCTTCTTCTGGAGTCCATGGACCTTTCTTCAATCCATTCTTTTGATCATTAGAAGGAGACTTGGCCATGATGAATATGAATAATTCAACAAATTTTCTCTGCAGAGAGAAGAAAGAAAGAGAAGAGAGAAAGAGTTGCTAGCTGAAGGGACGTGTGAGAAAGTGAGGAAGCGCATATAAATAGTGATGAGAATGACAATCTAAGAAACTCGATTCAAGTCCATGGGATTCGGTACCGCCCTTTAATTTGTTCGTTACGTAGTGGACGTGTCTTCCTACGAAGAAACCTTTCAAATTAAGCTCTTACACACTCTCACTTTCTTATCTCTTTAATCACTTTTCTAGCTATCTCATCAATCACACACTTCGTAGACTATGACTATAGATGTAAGAGATTATATATATTGAACAGCTGGCTGATCTCCATAGTTAATCTGTCCGTTAGTTAGCAATTTTGTTAGCTTTAAAATAATTAAAATTTATTCAAATCACCACTAAACTTGCCAATATTAAGTAACATAATTTATCTCAACAATGTTAATTAATATATATTACTTAGTTTTGTAATTGAAACTATTAATTAATATATAATGTACATTAACTTCTAATAATGTGACTCTATTTGAATAATTTTATATATAAATTAAGTTCTAACTCATGCTGCTGCGTGGAAAAGAAATTGAGTTCTATATCAGTTGCAATAGTGTGATTAAGATATTTAATTTTGGGGGAGTTTTGGTTTAATCATTCGGCAAAAAAAATAAAAATTCAGGTGAACATATTGCTCATGCAAAGACGGTTGGCGAGAAAAACTTTAGTGCATGTAAAGACTTCCATCTAAAATGGAGTTCATACATCTTAATTAATGGAAAAACTACATATAATTCTTGCATTTCCACTTTTAGAATCTAATTTTTAAAACGTAGCATTTTATTCTTTTAAACTATTTAAAAATACTGAAAATCTTGAAAATTAACTGAAGTCTATATTATAAATTAAGAATTTAGAGAAAATGAAGATAAAAATCATGTGCGAAAAAGTACGAAAAATTGTGGAAATAAAAACACATGGTGTGACTTTTGTAAGAATTTAAATCTTCTTGAAAAATAATATAACACTGCAAATTTTATATGTTAGTCAAGGTCTAACAATAATTGTCATGAAAGACTTAGTGGGGCCGAATTATAATCAGATTTTGTGGTGTTTGGCTAATTAAATATAATTAAGGAGAAAGAATTACCCTTAATTAATTACCCTTATAATGTTTAACTTAGTAAAAAATACTTGATTCAACAGTATATATTATTTTTTAAACTTTTGATTATAAAATTATAATTGAACAACAATTTACAGAGCTTATATGAAATTTCTCTTAATTAACCCAAAAAGTGTGAATTGAAGGTGCGTAAGTGACAGCGGATTAAATGGGAAGTGTAGGGTAAATTAGTATTTTCCACGACTTCTCTGCGACTCTACCTAACAAAATGACTTTGTAATATAGACCACTCGAATTTTATGTATGGGCTGCATATTGTCTGTGTCTAAATGCATCGCACACTTATCCACATCACCATGTTATATTCTGATATGCATACAAAACCAAATACAATAAATCATATCCTCAATTTCCCGCCGATTACCTATGACCAACAGAATATCGCCACGTAATTTCTCCACTGACGCTACCGTAGACCACGCTACAGTGAACACCACTCGCCATCCGTACTACGTGGGCTGTGGATCGGAGCCGCCAGGTGGACTCAAATAAATGGCCCTTCACCTCCAGCTGGTATATATAGAAATTTTTACTGTTTATACACCTTAGACTTCAAAATGCCACAGTACAAAACATGTCTTAAACAAGTAACATAGATATCACTGTAAATTGGCATATAGCATTTTATACACGTTTGACTTCAAACTATTTGTTTTTGCACGTGACTTTAAATTAAATTTACGTTCCAAAGTCTAAGTGATTGATTAATTAGTGCCAGCATGTATAAGAGAGACAAAATTTGCCTTCGGTGGTTTTTGACCGTTTTAGAGATTAATCGTTTTCCGCTTGATGGATGACAGTAAATGACGAAAGTTACATGTGAATTTGATAAGAGAAAATTTGCACTACCCTTTGAATTTGATAAGGGAAAGGGGAAAATAAATCTAATAATGTGAAAAGAAGTGAAGAAGTATATATTTTATTGGGCAGCATTAATTAATGTCAGTACAGGCTCTTCGGTTTTGACTAGATGAGAAATAGGCATGTGATGGTTTGGAAAGCCATTAAATTATTGAAGTCCATTTCGTTGAATTAATGGCTCACCGTCGCTAACCCCTATGTCCCCGTCTGCTATCCTATGCTTCAAGCTTGAAAAAGAGCCCTTCACTATTGGGTGATCCCTCCCTCGGTATGATGTTATAGGTATATTGTTAATCAATGATTTAGAAAATATATATTACTCTTTATTTTTAAATTTAATTGTTTAAAAATAAAGTCTCTACATTTATAGTTATTAAAAAAATTAATTAAAATAATTTTTCTCTAATTACACAAATTTCTTAATTTATAAAAACTCTATAAAAAGAGTTGATTAAGTAAAATATAGTCAATAATTAAAAATAAAAAAATTATAATAATAAATTATTATGATAAATTTAAATATTAATAATTTAACTATAAAAATAAAAAAAATATAGATCATACTTAATAAAAAAATATTTTGTTCGTTGATCTACACAAATTTTTAATTAATATAATTAGTCCACTATATTAAACTTATATTTATTCAAATGGCTATATTTTTCATAAAAATAGCTTCAATTAAAAAAAATTTATAAAGTGGAAGTAATTGTTAAAAATTCCTTTTTTAAATTTAAACTTATTTAAACATTTTCATTATAAATAATTTTAAATCATAAATCAATGGACGCGAACTATTCTTTACAAATTGGATGACATTTTTTTTTTGACAAATGAATCATTTTGATTAAATTTTTTTTAAAAGATTAAATTAAAAAAATTTATCTACACAAAATTAGATTAAAATAAAATTGATTTTTAAAGACTTAATAATTAATTTATTTGTAATATTATAAAATGTTTCAAGTTTACTGTAGATAAATATTTTAAAATTCATATAAAACAATTTTTTAAGTATAATATAGTGTTCACATCCTCCAATTAATAAGCATAAAGTTGGAAAAGCCCCAACTCTCCGCGTCATGGCTTTAAGTTGTGTGGGAGACTTTCACTGTGTAAGGAGCCACTTGTCAACCAAAGTTTGGGGGAAAGTTGGAAACATAGGAAATGCATTAAATTTCACAACTTGGAATACTTCAATTCAAATGATTTATTTGCTTTCCATTTTGCAAAGTTAGAGCCCACCAGTTACTCCATTCAATCATCACTCATCACCTTATTATAATTATCTGCAATCGTTGAAAACTAGACACGCCAGACTGCGACACAATAGTATTATCTTTCATTGTTGTCACCAAAATAATAGAGCAAATTACACCTTTTTCTCTAAAATGTACAAAATTCAAAAAAGTTATATATGTGTTTAATAAAAGAAGTGTTATATTGAATGAACTAGCTTATTCTTCAATTATGTATATGCACGTTATGTCGGATATAATTATTAAAAGAATATGAGTTTACATTTTACTAGATTTATTTGCCTAAATAGTGGCATTGATCAAATCATTGTCTAGCTTAATGATTAGGGTTTCTAATTAAGGTGTTATTATGTGTTTAAACCATATAACCGTACACATTTTATAACTAATTATTTTCCTATTATCTATATATAGTAATTTATGGAAGCACATGTATAGGAGTGAAGATTCATTTTGGTACTTATATATGTATTGCTAAGCAATTAATATTATATTTATTAATTAATGGAGATTAGATCTAGCAAAAATGACTAATTCTTTTACAAGTAGTGAATCATAGTTCAAATTTTACTAAGTATCCCTTTTAATATTTGATAATATTTTATATAAAATTATTTCTTATAAAAACAAAAAAAATATCTATTAATATTTTAACATGTAATTTAATTTAATTTTTTATTAAAATACATATAATTTAATTTTAAATTACAATCAAGTTGAATCCTATTTTTTTTAGAAAAAAATCGCTTATTTGTAATGACAATGGCAGTAAAGATTTCGGTAATATGAGAATATATTGTAAATGTATTAGAGAGTAATTGCTTAACGGTTGATGTTGATTTATATATTACTTTCAAATAAAAGTTAAATTATAGTCATATTTGTAATATAATATTGAATAACTTTCACCAAATACTATTTAATAATTCCGAAGTAAAGATATCGATCAAAACCATAGTCCATATATATTTGTATAAATCTATTTTTCCGTATGTATATACTCCAACTATATTAAATTTACATAAAAAAGAAATATATTCAATTTGGTTGTTAATTAGCTACCTGGCTATTATATTATAAAATATTTTCGTATATTAAAATATAACACGTACGATTCATAGAGCTTACGGGGAATATATATGCATGAGATATGATGACTATACACAATTAATTATTATATTACTTTGCACGATGTTCTAATTAATTTGACGAAGCAAGGACAGCTGGTGATTATGCTATATTAAGAAACGACTAGTTTTCCAGAACTTTCAGGAGCTACCTAACTGCCTACTCTCTTCTCTGTCTCTAATAAGCAAGCTTATGCTTCAATCACGAAACATGACCTGATGAACAATGTTTTAACACGCTAGCTAGCTGATTAATAAGCTACGTCTCCTTTTCTCATGTCATATTAAAACTTAAACTACGACGTTTAGTTAACCGAAAAAAGAATTCTCATAAGCAATGTTTTGTCGTATACTGAAAAGGAAACGAAAGTTAATTTCTGATGATGCAGGTGGCTCGAGTTTGGAGCAGGTCCAAAGAATTGCAGTTACAAAAAAGTTGCAGAGAGAGCAGGAACCCAAAAACATAAAATGATAGGTGGCTCTTCCGCTGTGTCCTTGATGGTCAAGTTAGTGAGAAGAGTTAGAGAATGTGAAAATTTAAAATTGTACAGAGTGATTACCTAGATAAGTAAAAGTCTTGAATATATAGAATTATCAAACAATCATAGGTAAAAATAAGTTTAAGTCCTTGATAAAATGATCATCATCTCATCAGTAAACAAATAAGGCGCACTGAGAGTGACTGTTAGTTCAAAGTCAATTAGACTTAAATATCAATTTCTTTTAAAATAACAAGTCAAAGTGAATATATATCTAAGTATTAAGAGAGACTGAGTATTATTTTTAAAATAAAATAAATTTTAAATGTAATTTAGACAAACTTTAAAAACTATTCCGCTATATATATATTATTAGTAAATTATGATCGCTTTGATGATGCACGATACTATAAAATTTGTTAATGCTATGTGTGGTGCAGAAACAAACAGCAAAACGTTTACTTGTGAAATATTTGTAGCCATTGACGTTTCAACAGAAACAAAATGGAAATTCTTCTTGTGTATGAGCGATCACTATATTTTTTAGAATGCATAATTTGAAGTAAAAGAAAGATGTGAAGTTCTTAAAGTAAAAAAAAAAAAAAAAAGATAAGACGAAAAAAAAACCTATCCTAAGAGATTAGAAGTCAAATTATTTTTTTTTTATTGTCCTCAAACTTCACATAACTCTCTTATTTTAAAGAAATTTCTTTTATTTGATTTTCTTTTTTTTTTTTGTGTGATCATATTTAATATATAACAGAGATCTTCACTTCTCTGAATCTTTTTATTTTTGGTGTTGAATTATATAATCATGAACACCAATCAACATCAGATTTTGCTGTCCTCTATCAAGTTATTCGATAATCTTTTCGTATTATTATAACAGCAATGTATAAAATGATCACTAATTTTTTCCAATAATGTTCATTTTTAATTTGGAGTCAACATCATAACGCCATACACCTTTGTCATTTTTCACCTACATTATCATCAGTAGATAAGGACAAGTTTTGTTGCTCCACGATCGATGGATCTAGTGCCACAACATTGTGTCTCATATATCTTTCCCCAGATACATTCATGTTTGAGTTTTCTAAATTTGTTTAAATATAAGAAAATATATCATTTTTAAAATGTAAAAAATTCAAAATCAACAAATAAGTTCCCTTATTTTAGACTAAAATTATACTAGCCACTCATTTTGCCAACGTAAGAAGCTTTTTTTTTTTCTAACATACTAATAGGAGTTTACAAAGTGGGCCAAGAGTAAATTGAATAGGCCTATAACAACAAACCTATGCGGCCCAAAATGAGCATGTCATAATGGGCTAGAAAATTACATCTCTTTTCTACAGAATGCATCTAATGAAGAGATTATTCGAGAGAGTCGTCATCTTAGACCAAAAAGAAAAACACTAGAGCCGTCATTCGGGACCAGGTCCAGGAGCCATATTTGTAATTTTTGAAGGGTCCAAACCAGTTTGCCAAGGTCCAAATCTATCTACCCTTAAGCAGGTCCAAGTCCAACAATTAATATGGTAGATCATAAACAAGCCCTAATTCATGCTCGCTTTTAATTTTTCCCAGCTTGCACAAAATTATTAAAAAGAAAATCCTATACTTCAAAGATGAGTGATTTGATAATTGAGGATAATTTAATAGTATTTTTTTTTGTTGAAACCACTTAATTTTGAGGATACTTCAGAAGTTCACTTAATTTTAATTAATTTAATTTAAGTTAGCTAAAATTTCATAGTCATCAACTGGAGAAGATAGAGTATTTAATTAATTTGGTAGATTATTTATGGAGATGCAAATACTATCGTTTAAGGAAGCGCCACCTACAGAAGACTCAGTACACAAAATTAATAGCCTCCATCCATAGCAGCCAATCTTGATGAGGTAAGCATCACCAAACCAAGTCTAACCGAATGCACTATCACCAAACCAAACCTAACCGAATGCACTAATTCATGCGGTATTACTATTTACTTTATTTCAATTCTTATTTAATTATTTTTAATTACACTGACTATTGAGCCCATTATTTATATTTCTTCCTCGACTTGTAAGTAGTAAAAAGAATATTTAAAAAAAATGCAGAAAAGGATCTAATTACGGCGCATACTTGTTAGAAGTACCTCGTTGGTAGGAAAATAACACATTGAGGAAGGCTAGTGCATATATAACGAGTTAACATCCCATTCACTCCTTCGAACTTTCCGACGTGAAGGACCCAATTTTGTTATCTTAGTGTATAAGCAACCAAAAAAAAAAAAGTCTTAATTTCCTGTATTTATTTTGACAAATAATAATTCATAAAAAATACTACGAAAACCACGTTCCTGAACTTCCGTCCATTACCTGATGCCTCTGGGACTGAAGTTCCTCGTGAAAACTGAAAAAGACACGGAAAAGAAAAAGAAGAAAATCAAATCAACATCTTTCTAGGAAATTTCCACGTCATGACAGACCGTTGGATTGTGGAGCCCACAACGCTCCACGCGTTGTAGATATCTGACGTGGCAGAGCCTGGAGATTTTTTTAACTATATCTACTGAGATGGTGGGGCCCATTCTCACCACTATAACCCGTCCCTAGACCCTACCTGCAACTTTGTAGAATGTATAGCTATATATTCCTTTCGCGAAGGTTAGTACACAAATTCAAATCCATCATAGTGTCAAAAACCGAAACTTTTCAGAATTTTGTTTTCCATTATCTTCTACCGTTTCCAACTCTGAAGACAGTCCATTTGTAAATTTCTTGGCAACTTTCACTTTTGTGCTACCTTTTTGTATCTCTCTGCTTTTGTGGTGAAATCTCTCTCCGGGAAACCTGAGATTGCTTCAGAGCGACCACTGTTTCTTTGCAGCTTTGAATTATTCATTGAACATTTCTGGAGAAAATCCTATTTAGGTAAAGTATCTCCTTTTCTGATTCTTCCCAATGGTTTTGCGATACCTGCCCCAACTCTGCCAGCGAAACCCTGTTTGGTTGATATGAAAAAGCGTCTTTAGTAAATTCAAGGAACTTCTTAGGAATCGTGTTCTCGGAATGAATTTAATGCCTTGCCCAATCACCACAACTAATTGTGTTTGATGATTTTATCAGTCAAAGAGACCAGGACTAGGGAATCATGACCTTGCTTAGCCTCCTTGTCGTCCAAACTCACTGCAAACCCCGAGAATGGACCTACTGAACAAATTTTCTTTTCGCTCTAGGAAAATGGTGACCGGGTATATCAGGTTTTTAATTTATAGTTTCCTTCTTAGATATGTGGGGGATGGATCCTTGCATGCATATTATTTGTAAATCTGTGCGTGTTCTTCATACTGATACGAATAATGACAATTCTTTTGTTGGACATTGAAAACGCGTAGGTTTTCCTAAGGCTAATGATGCTAGTGCAGCTTGTGTTTTTTGTTTGATAATACTGGGCTATTTTCTGATAGAAATTATATTACCTATGAAAACATGCGGGCCCCAGAAACCCTTTTTTTTTTTTTTTTTAAGTCTATCCTTGCCTTGCTTGATACAAGAATAAAAATAACTTAGTTACAACATGTCTCTTTAAATGTCTACTTCTCCTAACTTAACCTTCTTAACTGATTATATGATATTTGACATCTTTAATTAATCTTTTGACTTCTATACTTATTTTGCTTTCATGTGCTATGGAAAAGACTATCCGCTTTATTTGATTAGAAACTTTTTCTCAGGCAATTAATTTCATATTTGATGGTTTTCTTGTAATAAAACTCTGCAGTGGGGAAGTAGCAATGGCTGATGTTAATTCCAATAAAACTCTAAAGGATTTCTGCATTCCAGATTACATACTAGTATCAGGATCTGAGGTCAGAAGTGGTTCCCATGTACCTGCATGTCCTGTAATAGTCTTCATTAATTCCAAAAGTGGTGGTCAGCTCGGAGGGGAACTCCTTGTCACCTACCGTTCACTTCTTAATAAAAACCAGGTACATTGTCACATGTAATGGAATCTCGTGATTTTTTTTTTTAATTTTATATGGTGGGAAATGCTTTTAGGACTATGTAAACATATTTTTCCGAATTAGATTGGTAGTAAGGTAATCAGTTTAGTTTCCAGGTTATTGATTTGGGAGATAAGGCTCCTGATAAGGTGCTGCATCAGCTTTATGTTACTTTACAATCACTCAAGTCCAGAGGAGATAACTTGGCTGCTGAAATTGAAAAGAGACTGAGAATAATTGTAAGCTTTTCTGAATAACTTACAAAAACTGATATTTCTTTCAAATACACATTTGAAAGTGCAAATCAAGATTTTGATTGTCTACAATGATTTGCAGTCATTTGTCATCTCTAATATATTTTTACAAATGTAGGTTGCAGGTGGAGATGGTACTGCCGGCTGGCTTCTTGGAGTGGTCTCAGATCTTAAACTACCTAAACCACCACCAATTGCTACAGTGCCATTAGGAACTGGAAATAATCTGCCCTTTTCATTTGGCTGGGTAATTTACATAGCTACCTACTTAATCAGATGAACTCATAGCATAAAAAAGCATAATGATCGCTAGGACCATTTTTCATTTTAGCAGTGAGCATTTGGAGATGAACTTAACTCGTAAATAGTTCTTTACCTTATCATTAGTATCCTGCTCCTTTGGACTGTCACACATCCATATTTATGGTCATTGCTTGGTATAAACTATGTCTGATCATTACCTTTTTCTTTTCAACAATTTATTCCATGCACAACTTTTCTGTTTTTTGTATGTGTATGTATTATCTAAAAGTTGCATGACTTAGAAATTTATATGAATTTAACAAATGCGCATTTGTTATCTGCCTAATTAGTCAAGGCTGATTATATTTGTGCAAAGATTTGCTCAGTATTGGAAGCAGCATAAATTTCGGCATGTGCACAGTATAAACTTTTTTCATTTACAGGGAAAGAAAAATCCTGGCACAGACCGACAGTCAGTGTTATTGTTCCTGAATCAAGTACGAGCTGCAAAGGAAATGAAAATTGACAGGTATTGCCTCCATCTTATCTGAACTTCTGAATTCATATGGATTCGTAAATGTAAAGAATTCATATATCATTGTGATAAAAAACCATCGGTGGCACTTCACATCAAGAGTCCAGAGATGAGACAACTGTGTAAATTGTGTCAATTTGTAAGAATTATGTCTGAGACATATGAGAGACCATATATGCTCAATCTCAATAATCAGAAACTCAAATGATCTATAAGAACAATCTCTGTTTGATGTAGGCTTCAATTATTTTAAATGTTTTTGCTTGTGCTGTTGTTGCAACTTGCATCCGTGTAGGGTCTTTTTGCTTCTATTGATTAAGATCTTTTCCTTCCTAGGTTCCCTTCTTTCCATTCTTTCTTGTAGTCATTGAGATACACATTTGAATAAACTAAAGCTGATGTAGGACTTCACTCTTGTTTAGCACTCTAGATTGATTTCAAGCCAACAAACTGATTAAGTAGAAATTTTGATCATGTAGTTCAGAGTTTATCAATCATATATTTAGTTTGTTGCATAATTGGTTTAGTTTTTTTTTTTTCGATTTAATCTTTTATTGGGATTATTTTATTGACAACAACAACAAAGCCTTTTCCCACTAGGTGGGGTCGGCTAAATGAATCAAGCGATGTCAATGTGTTCTATCTGGTGGGATTATTTTACTGAATAGAAAAGAAATTAGAGGCATTTTAAAAATTGCTAATCATGAAATAGGATAACAGTTACTCTATTTTTATTTGTTTATATTATATCCAGCATTTCCAAAAGGGTTCATCACCTGAATATGAAGAGGGAGAGCAGAAAAAATTATGTATGGGACAGAAGTCAGAACAGAAAGTTATTTCAATCAATAAAGATAGTTTTGAAATGAGTCAAAATGTAGATAAAGCATTGAGTAAGATGTAACCTATAAGATTACTAAAATATTGCATGTAAGAATAACGTTGTTTTTGTTAGTTATAATTCAATTAATAAACCTCAAGTATTTGCTGGAATTTTGATTTTTATTTCTAAACAATTTTTTTCTTTTCAGCTGGCATATTATAATGAGAATGAAGGCTCCAGAAAAAGGTTCTTGTGACCCTATTGCCCCTCTTGAGCTGCCTCATTCTTTGCATGCATTCCATCGTGTCTCTTCGACAGATAAGCTAAATATGGTGGGTTTTTTTTAATATATATATATATATATGTTAATTTCCTTGAATAAATATCGTTGTGGCATAAATGATGCTTGTGGAGATGTCTGAAATACTGGAGCTTACAGAAAATTAGGCCATCTTTTCTAGTCTTAATTCGAAATATCTTCTTTGTTATGTTTTGAAAAATGAGAGTTGAAATTTCCGGTTTCAATCAGGAACTCTGGTTTTCTTCTGATTCCTTTTGAAGACTTGCTGTCTTTGATGTGGATTTATACACTATTTTTTATGGCTGGTGCTTTTTTCCTTTTACTAATCTGTGTACAAAACATTCTTAGGAATCTTATTGAAAGCTTAAAATAAAAATAAGAAGAGTTTATTACGATAGATATAAGATTTAAATGATTCTCTTGCAATTTATTGAATTTTAAAGAAGTAACTAGAAGTTTGGGGATTTATATGATTTTCTGACTGTTAGAAAAGCAGGAATGAACCCTCGTGCATTCATTTGGGCAACTCTCTTTTTCTTTTTCCTTTTTTCCCTCTTTGAACTGTCCATTTTACATTATCCTTAAATGCTAGATATCTCTAATGAAACAATATGTCGATTTCTCTAATCACACTGATCTTTTGGTCTTGGGGAATCTGCTCTGATTTTAATTCTAAAGGCAATGGGCCAATGGCTTATTTTTTAGCACATAGTGTAGGACAAGGGGGAAAAGATTAAGAAAAGAGAATTGAAGGTTTATATGGCAGTGCTTAATTTCTGATTTCTTTTATATTTATTGCCTACAAGTCCTTGATATTTATTTACTTTATATGAGTGTGCCATTGCACACATGCTTATTGGTGAATTGAATTATTCTGTTCTCAGGAGGGCTACCACACTTATCGAGGTGGATTTTGGAACTATTTTAGCATGGGTAAGAAATTCAAGTAAATTTTAAAAGTTCAAATTATTTTTGGGCAAGTGGAAAATGCAAATTATAAAATTTCAAGATTGGGCACATTGGAAACTAATTGTGAGTCACAGAAGTTTGATAACCATTTCCTTTCCTCATGGCAATATATGAGGTCTATGAAACAGCTAAGTAGAAATTTGAAACAATTATATTAGTGAAATCAAAAAGTTCATTTAAATGTATGTCTTATGCAGGAATGGATGCTCAAGTATCATATGCATTCCACTCTGAGAGAAAGTTGCATCCGGAAAGATTTAGAAACCAGTTATATAATCAGGTACCAAATTCTACAAATTCTACGGATGAGTTGTACTATAAAGTAGTATTTCTTGTCTTCCTTACTTCTAGCTCTTTACAGCTGTAGCTTGTATAAGATATTTGAAAGTTATAACAAAAGCAAGGACAACATATGTTTCTGATAGTACAAAGTGGCCGTAATTGATGATACCTGCTTTTTAATCCATGCATATTTTAAGTGTATCTTTACTCATCAAGTTGATGAATATCACTTGATCACTTATAACAGTAAAAAAAAGTTGTGTCTGAAGTACTTTGAATGATTAGTTGTTATCATTTACTGCAGACTACTTCTGCTATTAAATTTCCTGGAATTTATTCATGCAAAATAACAATTATCAAGAGTCTGAATAGTTGATTCAGTTCTCACAGTAGTTTATTAGGTGGCTACTTTCATTCGATAAATACTTTATATCATTAGAATTTGGTATAAGTTAGGTTGATTACTTATCCTTTTCTGTCACAGTACTTGCTAATCATTATCCCTTCTTATCATGCATTTATTTTGCTAAACAGAGTGCGTATCTGAAGCTTGGATGTAAACAAGGATGGTTCTGTGCTTCTTTATGTCATCCTTCATCACGGTTAGTCACCAAAGAGGCACTGCTTTACATTATTTGTGGGTTGATTTTGGTAGAAGATGAAGATAAGTACAATATATTTTTATAAATAACATGTAATGGTATTTTACCAAGTGGGAGTTTTATAACTAATGTTTCCATGTTGTGTACTTATGGCTATTGGCGTGATCACTTGCCTTTGTACCTTGGAACTTATTTGTTTAAAAAATGGTAGAGTTGATCTAGCAAAAAGTTTTCTTTGTGTTTTCTTTTAATTTGGGTGAAATTTTACTACTTAAAAGCGAAAATTTGTCAGTTAAATGTTGAGCTTAATCTGAATTTTAAAAATGTCATATTGGATCCAGTTTGACACTGAGTTAGTTATGTACAGAATATTATGAAATGAGAATGGTGCTGGTTAAAGCATTGTCACACACATTTATTCAGTGGATCTGGTTCGTTGATATTAAACATAGATAGAAATAACTGTCAGGGATGGTTTGGTTTATAGTTGATGCTGCACTAAAATACCTCAGTAGTCAGTACAAAGTTGTAAACAAAAGATGTTAGTTTTTGTTAGGTTCATCCTGGCTATTTGCATGATTTTTCTCAAACACATGGTTATAAGTTTACAATCACCTTCTATTAGGGTAATCTAAGTTGAAATTGTATGATTTTGACACAGGAACATTGCTCAGCTAACAAAGGTTAAAATAATGAAAAGGCAAGGTCAGTGGGAAGAACTCCAAATACATCCCAGGTGACAGTTTTACACATGATTTATTTTAACATATATATATATATATATATATATATATATATATATTTGAAATGCCCTGCACTTTAACAGTTTCTTCAGTAGATCCGCTATAATCTAGAAGCAACAATGGAACTTAGTGATACTTCAAAGGACCTTTGAATCTTGACTTCACATATTTTGTGTATGCTCAATTTTGAATCTATTTATTTTCATTGTGTAACAAGGCTTCAGTTGCCTTAGATGTGGATATTCTAGCATTGAGGAATAATTAGCCACAAATCTGTTAAATTGTAATGAAGTTTGATGGGAATATTTTTGTTGGTTTATTGAGATATGAATTTTGAATGGAAAGAAATAAAACAAGAACAGAGGGAGAAAGAAGATGTAAACGTAGAAAGAAAATAGGACTTGTGAATGTGACCCTGTTTAAGTTTATTACATCAGATTACATCTGTAGATGTATTGCTAGTGATGATTTCTTATCATGATTTTACAAATCAAAATGTTTTTTTTTTTTTTGTATAACAAGAACTTTTTTGACTTTCATATACAGCATACGATCTATAGTTTGCCTCAATTTGCCCAGTTTTTCTGGTGGACTCAATCCTTGGGGAAAACCAAATAGAAGTAAATCAGTTTATGTAAGTGCTCCATTTTCTCTCATCAACATTCCTGATGTTGCACTTATATAAATTGTTGGAAAATTTGCAGCATAAATGTGTGTGCACGTTTTATTATGCAGATTTATGCAAGTAGATTTGAAACGTTTCTATTTAATTATGCTTTACAGAGGGACCTGACTCCTCCCTATGTGGATGATGGCCTATTTGAGGTTGTCGGATTTAGAGATGCCTGGCATGGTCTTGTTTTGCTTGCTCCAAATGGGCATGGGACTCGTTTGGCACAGGTAGGACTCATTGTGTCTATGATTTTTCAAAAATTCGTGCTTTCATCATTTTAAAACAAACTAAGATTAAATATAGAATCGGGTGATGACTCTCTCTACTATTATCAGGAGATATAGAATCAAATGATTGTTCTCCAAAATGTTCTGGGTCTCCTGTAACTTTTAGAACCCATCTTTTATTGGCTTCTTTTTATCTGAAACTTCTGTTTGCTGTGCTGCTATCTTTATGCAGACCAGTGGAATCCGTTTTGAGTTTCATAAGGGTGCAGCTGACAGTACATTCATGAGGATTGATGGAGAGCCATGGAAGCAACCACTCCCAAAGGATGATGACACAGTTGTTATAGAGATAACTCACCATGGTCAAGTGAGCATGCTTGCCACCCCAGTCTGCCGTTCAAGAAGTATACATGACCCCACCTCACCCATTAGTAACCAGGAAGAAGAAGATAGTGGTGATGAAGAATCATCAGAAGAGCGTCGCAAGTTTGGTGCAGCTGATACATTCAAATATCCTGATGGAATTGATATTGCTCATCTTAGTTAGTCTACAGAGAAAGTGTTACAAAGTAATGAGTGAGTGGTGCTGTAAAAGGCAAAAATGGTGAAAATGTAAAGGCTAGGCATGGTAGTTTTGTTTTGTGTATAGTTTTCATTTTTTTTGGTCAAACGTATAGTTTTCTTATGCTCGTAGTCCGCACTTCACAGGCCTTTCTATTTAATTGCATTTTTATTGGATTGATTTGCCTTCATGATTTTAATTGCCATAGCCCACAGCAAATGGTGCATTTTCAACACTTGACTATACATAATAGCCTTCAACATTTTTTATTGGAGCCTTGTATGGGGATTTCCTTTTCATGACAAGATGTTAAATGGAGCAAGGGTAGACACAAGTCACACAAGATAGTTGAATTCTAATTGAATAGACTAGTCTCAAATCAAGATTTGAATTTCTGTTAAGAGAACCGGTTACATTTAGTCTTCGATCTACTTGATCATCTTTTTAATATAAAATTAGAGCCATCTCATGTATATTTTGCTAGAATAATACAAAATTGCCCTCTTCACAAAAGGAAAAGACTATACGGAATAACAAGCTCTATCTAATCATGATTTGAATATCATCAAGTTTCATCCTGATGGCATCACATGCACATCCAACCAGCTTATTATCAATAGATTAATCTTCAACTTCTAATATGCAGCAATACAGAATAAATTCAGATAGAAGATACATACGTTGAAAGTATTGTCACCCAAATAATTAGAATCACATAGGCCGCTGAAGTCAAGTGTCTTATTTTATAATGTGTATAATCCTCCATTTACTCAATCATCGCCAGAACATAGTGAACAGAGAAGTTAATTAGCATCAAATTATGGCCTTAACAGCTAGCGAAGGAAATAAAGAAGGAATAGCAAAAGCAAGAAGGTTCTTGCAGTCAACATGGGAATAAATGTTGCCTTCCATTCATTAAAAATGTTGATTGGAGCAGAAATCCCACAACCGTATAATAAATGCTGTTCCAAACTGCTGACCACGCGGTTTGATCAAAGACAACTTTGGCAGGAACTACCCAACATTCTTGAAAAGGAAAATAGCTCATGGTCAAATGAGAAAGCCACTTGGCATATCACCATACATTATCAATTTCGAGAAACAAGCATAACAAGGAAAAATCAAATATGGATTACCTCGCACAACTGATAATAGTAATGAGAAAGAGACCCATGTAACATAAAACCAACATGACCTGATCTGAACATTCGCGCAGTCAAATTCAAAAAGAAAAGAGGTTTTCCTTCAAAGCACTGCAATAATAAGGGTAGGCCATAGTGGATTATCATTTAAAAGATTGGCATTGGACTAAACTGAGATTCAGTTATACTTGTACATCAATTATACAAATTCACTCTTGCAATCCAGTCCCCTACAGGGTACACCAACCCACTGATCACCATTTTGGCAGAAGTTGGATTAGTCTTTAAAGCTTCCTCATAAGCAGACCAGCTGTGCTGTACGCGTATGGATTCTCGGCAGTTCAAAAGGGAGATGTCTTCGACAGTCCTATACATTAAGCCTCTTTCATTTTATTTTTTTTGAATTTCAGGATGCAAAACGGTGCGTTTTAAGAAATTTTTTTTTTCTAAACATAAGACTGCCAAGAACAGCTCCCTTTTGAACTGCCGAGGATCTATTGTGGTGCTGTACGTTGAATAGTTTGTAATATATAAATGTGAAAAAGTCTAATATCAAATAAAAGAGAAAAATCTATTTAGTATATTAATAAGCAGACCAGTTGTGCTACGCGTTGAATAGTTTGTAAAATACAGATGTAAAAAAGTCTAATATTAAATAAAAGAGAAAAATCTATCTAATATATTAATGGAGTTTGAACAATATAATTAAATAAAATAAATATATATTAATGAGAGATAATATTTAATATCCAAAACAAATGTTTCACAATTGTATAATGTTTCCATGTTGAGAAACATATTAATATATAATAAATGATGTTCCAAATTAAAAAAATATGAGTATTAGAAGTGTCTATTCAAATAGAATATGTAATTAACTCTTTTATTCAGAAACAAATGTCTTTAAAAAAGTTTTAGAAATATTTTATTGTATCTTGAAGAAAATTGTTTGTTAATTTTTCTATAGTGCAGATAAAATCTCTTTTAAGTTATTTATCATACCTTAAAACTCTCAACCTTCTTCCATCTTAATTAATTTTGTAAGATTGTGGTGCATATCTTAGTATCTCGTATAGTGCCCATTCCTAAATGGTATCCAAAACAAAAGTCCTAGCAGATAATGAAAAACTCAAATCACTCCAAATAGCTGGAGCTAAAATGAGTACAAAAGAATTGAAGGAAGAAAACAAAACTCGTTTAGAATTGGCTTTATTTTTGTCAATATTTTACTTCAAACTTTTTGAATTTACAAAGGGAATGGAGGCGCCGTGTGACTCAAATTTGCATGTGTAAATAACAATAATGACGCTTATTAGTAAAATTCATGTAGAGAATGCTTTTCCAAATTTCATTAATCGAAGGAGTGAATTCAAACATGTTGAGCGTGGCTACAAATTTTGGCCAAAATTACTGACTTTACTTCACCACAATTTAATGATTGAAGACAAACATTTATGGAGGTGAAATATTGTTATACCTTAGATTTGCTGCATGCAAAATGAACATTGTGGTAACCTTTTGTAGCCATCATCTTTTCACTTTTGTTGCCTATATTAAATGCTTCTTATCCTATGTAAACGCTTATATAAAGGACATCTTCTATGAGCATTCAGTGAAGAGAGATTATTGCATATTGTGTTGTGTGAAAACGGAAGCAGTTACTCTAATTGTGAGTGATACACCTCTACAAAATAAAAAATAAAAAAATAGTGAGATATTTTTTAGTGTATTTGAAATATGGGTTTAGGATTTTTGTAATTTTTATGTAATCTTATTACTAAGGTTTATTTATCGTCTTTTTCTATAGACATAGTCTAAAGTCTGAACTATATTAATCTTATGTTTATAATTTTTATTACCATTAGTATTTTTGCCTATTTATCTTTGTTATTAGATCTACTATTTACAACAACACATGTTTATTTGAATACAAATATTTCATTCTAATCAAGTCATAAGGCCCATAACTTAAAATGATTGCATGCAATAAGCAAGTCGAGTTTGAGGTTGAAAAGAAAAAGCAAGATAATGCTTTTGATCGATCTATTGAATATGACAGACATAGACATAAGAATCTAGATGAACTAGAAGCTTCTCAAGAGTAACAAAAATACACGATTGCAAGGGATAGATTGAGAAGGTAGATTCAACAACCTCATGTATATGCTTATGTAGATTTAGACTCATGCACTATCTGTGACAAACACTTTTCAATCAGATGATCCTGTTAGGTATCATGAGACTGTCACAAGTAGTAATTCTACATAATGAACTGTTATGGGCGAAGAGATTGAGTCTCTTCAGAAGATCGTGCAACAATTAGAGGAATTTGTAGTTCACCGAATTTTTGGGGCCTAAATTTAGTATGTATTGACATCTCGGCATTAGACCTTCAACTCGTATGAGGGATTTTTTCACGAAGTTTAAAACAATAAAATCAAGTGCTTTTTATTAATTTTGAAGAATGCCTGAAGGTACAAGTTAACAATACCAATTCCCTAATTACAACTCAAACAATGAACCCCATCAGAATCCCTAAATCAAGTGTTAACAAAGACAACCAACCAATCTAAGTCAATCCTAGATTGTCGTCGTCACTATCAAAAACGATCATATAGCGTCTGAACTGGGGGTACAGTTTCAGGAAGCCTCTTAAGCTTTGGACATTTAAAGATTCTGAAGTTTTGTAGAGACTCGCATATCATTGGTGCTCTACATATACTCCTTAGTTCTGGAAGGTATTTTAACGACAATGATACTAACTTCGAGTGAGTGAATGTGATAGCATCTCTATCCATAGCAGACTGGTTGACGCCAAGACTTTCGTCATCTCTTCCGTCTACATCTTCTGAGGTTCCTATAGAAAATATTTCCTTCATGGACTCACAATGATGAACAGTAATCTCCTCTAAGTTCTGGAGATAGGCAAGCAATGCTGGTGTCAGCAATTTCTTGATATTGGGGCAATGGTAGATGCAGAAATACTTGAGACAAGCAAAAGCTCCTCCTCTTGAAGGCAAGGTTTGAGCCACAGTTTCATCTTCCTTGCACAAACTCCGTAAGGCTTTGAGGTTACAGAGTTCCAATGATTCTAAATTTTGATAGGAGGTGCAGCAGCAGGAAGAGCAAGACAAGGAAAGTAAGTACTCTGGTTTGTCACAGTCAGCAATTTCACAGCGCCTTAAGGAGGTGGCATTCTTCAGTGACAGAACATCACATAAGCTTCTCATGTCGTGACATCTTTCAATTTTCAAGCGCAGAATGTCTCTGGGGAGTACAAGAGAAATTTCTCCTGTTTTGAGACCACAGTTTGTAATTATGACATCCTTACTAAAACAAGCTTCAGTAAAATAGAATTGTGGAGCCTGAGCAAGAGATTCTCCAGTGTCCAACTGAAGAAGGTAGCTTTTGAGTCCAAAATTATGCATAACTTTTACGTAGGCGTTGAAATGTTGCATATCGTATAAGTTACCTGCAAAAGCTTCCAACTTCCTCAAGCCTGATACATCCTCTACCTTCACTTTCATTTTTCTGGACCACCAGTGAAGAATTAGGAACTGGAGGCGAGTCAATTTGGCTATTTCTTTCCCCGTTGACATCTCCAAATTTTTTGCATAGAGGTTAAGCCATCTAAGATTGACCAACATTTCCAGACCTTGAGGTATTTCTGTGATTGCAGTATAGGATAGGTCCAACCTTATTAGTGCGTGCAGCTTTGCTAGTGATGGCATTCGTCTCAACCGGTTACAAGATGCTAACAATAACACAGTGAGAGTCTTCAAGTCAGAGACAGAATTGGGCAAAACTTCAATATCTGTGGAAGACAAATCAAGAACTTGAAGAGCAGGCATGTGAATGAAAAAGGAATCTGAGATCCGTGTCAGAGATTCATTATGCTTCAAAATTAAAGTTTTGAGTTTGGGACACCTAGGTGATATGCCAACTGGAATTTCATGTATCCAGTTCCTCATTAAGGAAACCTTCTCCAGGTCCTCCGTCCATTCTTGTTCATCTGGAATCTCAGTTAACTGCAAACCAGCTTTCACCATTAAATGACGATTTGCCTTCATGATCTTAATTGCCATAGCCCACAGCAAATCGTGCATTTTCACCACTTGACTCTCTCCATAATAGCCTTCAACATTTTTTATTGGAGCGATATATCGAGATCCCCTTTTCATCATGCTAACTGCTATGTGGCTGCTGGAATCCCGCAATCTCATGCATTTATTTCCACCAACATAGTTTTCTACTTTTCCCAGCAGACAACTGTTCTCGAGTTTATTTAGTATGGTGTGTCCTTCATCAAAAATTTTCTCCAAACTTCTCGTTCCATGGATCAGTCCCTCGTCAACAAAATTTTCTATCAACACTTCCCTGTCTATTTCAGAATCTTCAGGGTATAATGCACAGTATAAGAAACACTCTTGTAGCTTTTTATCATTTAAGCGCGCATAGCTAAATCTCAGCACACGGAATACTTCCATCTCCATTTCCTCCAGCATTTCTGAGTTTCTTAGTTCTTCCAGTGCATGCCTCCACTCACAAATGTCTTCCACTCCCCTCATGTTCCTAGCCATAGTAATAATGGCAAGGGGTAACCCACCACATTCTTTTGCAACAGACCTAGCAACCTTTCTTACTTCTGAAGAAAGTCTAGTTAGTTGGCCCAGGTTGTCTAAAAACAAACTCCAACCTTCTTCCTCAGAAAGAGGCTCCACTTTGATCATTTTTTGACAGCCCATCCTCCTACACACATCTAATGAACGACTTGTCAGAATTAATTTCAGTCCATGCACTCTGACAGGAACTCCTACCTTCTCTAGAGGAAAATGATTCCACAAATCATCTAATATAACTACAGATCTCTTCCTTCTCATTAATGCCCATGATAATTTTGCTGCTCTTTTCTTTTCATCACTTTCTGTGGAAATGTTCAGTCCAACTACTTCAGCAACATCGCTCTGCAGTTTGTGAATGCTAGATGATTGTGAGACTGTGACCCAAAATACATAGTCAAAGTTGGTGGTTCTAGTCAAAAGCAGGTTGTAGATGTGCATTAATAAACTTGTTTTCCCAACTCCTCCCATTCCATATACACCAATTGTTAATATACCATTATTCATTAACCTGTCCCATATCTTACTGACATTTTTCTGAAACATTTCACCCACTAATTTTGTTGTCAAAAATGCATATCCTCTCGTCTCCAGTACACAAATCACGAGCCCTTCAGGAAACTTGCCCTGATCCACAAGTTCTGCTATTTGTCTTGTTAATTTCTTCACTTTCCCAGTTAACTTCATCTGTGTCAGCAGCCCACCATCCCTCAATTCTTGTTCTATGTCATATACTTCATTCTTCTTCCTTTGCACATTTCTCAGCCAATTTTTAACTTCCCTCTTGCGTTTTTGGCCCTGCTGCAGCCATGCATGTTGTAGCTCATTCTTTATGTCACATTCTTGGCTGCATAACTCTTCTAGTTTCTCTTTGAGCGTTTGCACGTTGTCATCAAGGCTGTTATATGTGCTTAGCAGATCCCATATCATAGAACATGTTTCATTGATATTTAGCAAGCAGTCTATTATTGTATAAGCCATATATCATTCTCCTGCAACAAATGGACACCTTTAAAACTAAAAAACCCAAGCAGATCTTGCATGGTGTGGACAACATAATAAAATATTGAGTAAAAAATGAAATGAAATGTTCCGAGCTGTTATAATAAACTATAAATAATTTTTAATGGTTCAATTGCAACATACTGACTAAAAATGTCAACCAACAATGATTTTAGACCATCAGACAAAGGAAAACATTAAGACAGGGAGGAAAAAAGAATGAAAAGAATGATACAGTCTTCCCTTGAATAATACCATTCTATTCAAAGTGAAAATTCTTAAACTTCTGAATATGAATGTTCCCTGATTCTGTTAATTTGTTCTTACTAAGTAGACTGGGTGATTGCCATTAACTTATATCGCCTTGTTTAATAATATCTAACCTACCATCAAAGATAACCTTTATACTAAAACAGTATAAGTTCTATTATGTAGACATCATCTAGCCTGTATCCATTAGAAGCAAAATATCAACAACTTTTGAGATTTGGAGCATCGATCAATTTTTTGTTTTTCTAAGTACAAACAAGTTGCAACGTCTAGTAATATAACTTTATGGCACTTTGTGAACATGATAGTATCACAACAAGGAAGTAAATAGTATCACAATAATGAACTGCGCAGTAGGTCAGTAATCAAGACAATCTTAACAAAATGAAAAGGATATAGAGAAGCACGCAAGCAGGATATCATCTCCCCCTTCCCTTTTCCCCAGAAGTAATCCTTAATCGTTTCTAGAAACAAACGAGAAAACCAACTGACCCATTTGAGTAGGACATTATAGCTTACCTGAATATATTAGCTAAAATCCTATTCTTTCTCGTTTCCGGAGATTGATGATGATTCACAAAAAACCCATTGACCAAAGAAGCACTGTAGTAAGATGAAGGCAAGTTGTAAACCCGCGAAATCTGATAGATTTCAGTTTTTCTCGTGTTTCAGAGGCCAATGGAAGACAAGGAAGTTATCAAGGAAGCCCGCAAAAGAGATTCCAGTCAACTAGTCAACAATAATAGCCGACTGTCAGTCACGATGAATGATTTATTTTTAAGAATTTAGAATAAATTAAGACTTAATCATGAAAGATAAATAATCTCCCTAATTTGATTTTTTAAATGGAACTTTTAATTTAATATTTATAAATTACTCTTCTCTTAATTTAATCATTTAACAATGAACTTTCTTAATTTCAGGTTCCTCAAAGTTTTGTTTTTGTGGCTCTTTAATACAATGAAATCCGTCCTTATTGTGTAAAAACATTATTTTGAAGGTTGAAGACACCTAATTAAACCCATATCAATATCATCTGCTTCTAGTGGAATCCTACTTTTACTTGGCAAAAAATGTATTGCAACTAGGAGAAAATATTTGAAAGATTGAATTAAAAGATTTTTCATTTAAAAGGCTAAATTAAATTGAAAGGCTTTTAACCAAAATTAAAAGAAGAATTTTTTTTAGAAGACTAAATCAGTCATTTTCTCGAAATTTATACTTGTTAATCTGGTCAAATTGTTTTCATATTTAGTGGTCTTATAAAATATTCAACGCTAAAAAGTTTTGTTATACTCTTATTTAATAATAAATTGACACTGCAGTTCCGTGCCTTTTCCTCATTCTTTCGCATCGGGAGGAGTATTTTCATGAAAATGAAAATTTATTTGTGGTTGAAGATTCATTCCAATTCAATCTCAATATTTTATTCCGTTCAATGAAGTAGATGAAAATTAAGATTCATTCCAATTTCAATCTCTATTTTATTTGTGGTTTGAATCAACGAATTAAGCGATGAAACTATGAGAAAACATCTAGATTCTAGATATTGAAAGATGACAAAAACGCTGGAATTATAATTTTTGTCAACGTTGAAGAGGAAATGGATTAAAAAAAGACTATAAATAAATAGAATTCTAATTTCCTTTGAAAAGGGATTGGACATGTTACTAACTTATAAAATTAGAGGAATCTATCATTACTATGACTATCAAATTTCATATTACATAACAAAAAGTTCAATTATTTTTATTTTAATTTCTTAGAAGACATTATTCTCCTCAAATTGCATTCATAACGTTCAATAGGAGAAAACTATCCTTCCTAGTTTGATTTTCATATGCACGAATGCGATATTTTAAACCATTTCATAATTGAATTCTTCCTATTCTATTCCCTCTTCCACGTAAACTAAGAATCAAAACTAGTATTTAATGTGCCTACCTTTGACTATGAACAAATAACGAACAAACAAAGTCTAAGTTGTGTAGATCGGTCTTAAGATTTTCTTCTACTATACAAACTCAAACTTGCATAATACAATTACAAACCTAGCAAATTGGGTGGGTCTAGGTCATACTTTTGAGAAACTTGATGGGATAAGAGTACAAGACAAGAGCCACAAGACAAACTAAGAGTCTAAGACCAATCGGGTCCCCAGCAAATCAAATGAATCAAATTCTGAGCCTTCTCCATCTGCCTCTTGCTCTTCTCGTCATCAATATTATTACTGCACTTCCTTGATCTTTTGGATAACCCAGAAATTTTCCTCAAGCTGTTAGTAGCCTTACTATTATTGCCACCACATTCCGCAGCTGAAGCATTATTCTGCTTCTCCACCATCGAATTGAATGCTGTCTCGAACTTGCATGTCCTCCTCCTATTACCATTCATCTTCCTCTCTCTCTCTCTCTCTCTCTCTATGATGATGATACAAGGCAGTTACACAACACAGTGAGTGAAGAAAGAAGAGAAAGTAAATTGAATAATTTGGAAGTAAATGGGTGTTGTTGATTGCTAAATTAATGGTGTGGGAAAGTTTATAAATAGGTAGGAATGAAGAAAAAGTTTCTGGAAAGGGTGAAACTGGGGGTTGAGCTCCCAGATTTTGTGAAAGTGGTTTTGTAATTCCAGTGGTGAAGAGGTGACTTGTCTCTGTTTTGTGTTTTCTACTTTTTCTCATTCGTAGGTAGCACGTGGTTACAAGCGCTTTGGTTTTTTGAATGCGCGGCTGGTTAAACGCGTCGTTTTCCTCTTAACCTTTACTTGTATTTTGTTGTTTAATAATTATTGAAGGTAAATTCTTACTTTAAAAAATATAAATTTCAGTCTTACTTGTATCCCGTTTTATCCCCAAATCATGCTCCTAAATCAATATCATAACTGAGGAAGTCTTTAATAAAGTCATTTTACAGTGAAATGTTGCTTTCAGATGATCATTTAAAATTTAAATTTTCACATACAAAAACCATTAATGCAAAATCAAAACCATTTCTCGAATCGCTTCAGTTATGTACGGTAAATCTTTGCTCTTGCTTGAAAGTTCGCATCTAAACCATCCCATGTTTTCTGAGAGGGCTTTTATGTCTGTTAGATATAATTCAGATGGTTGTGCTGAGCCGTCGAGTTTTCAGCCGTTGGATTGCACATATCTCTTCTTCGGATATGTGCAATCTTTATTTATAATTTTTTTATCATTTTAAGTTTAATGTAAATTTGAATAATAAAATATTATTAAAAATATTATTTTAAAATATTTAATCATTTAATATAGTATTTATCTTTTAATAATTACGTTAAAATACTTAATATATATATTATTTGATTCATGAAATTAAATTTCTTAATATTTTAACTTTTAAATTTTGTTTCTTTCAAAAAAATGAATTACAATATTACTATTTGTCATATATAATTTTTATTTTTCTTTATGTAAGAAACTCTTGAATGCTTTCTCTATGTATGAATCAGGTTTTTAAATTAAAGTAATTTGTTATATATATTTTATAAAACATGATCTTTAATTTTTTTGAAAGAAAAAAAATTTAAAAGCTAAAATATTAAGAAATTTAATTTTATGAATCAAATAATATATTTTTAAGTATTTTAACTTAATTATTAAAAGACAAATACTATATTAAATGATTAAATATTTTAAAAATAATAATTTTAATATTATTTTATTATTTAAAATTACATTAAACTTAAAATAATTATAAATAATTATAAATAATGATTGTCAAAAAGAAATATGTGCAATCCAATGGCAGAAAGTTCAACCGCTCAAGTAGTCAAGCTTTTAGCAGCACGACCCTAATTCAAAGGCTATGCCACGAAATTGAAATTCTAAACACAAAGCTAAAGAAGAGAACAAATAAGAAGACTTTTTGAGAGTAGAATTTTTAATACATCATTAAACATCAGCTCATAAAAATTAAGAGAGGGCTGATTTATATAATAAAAGCATCTAGAACAGATGAAATTTTGTTGAAAAGCCAATCAATGCATTGATTAGTTTCACAAAAATAATACTAAAAAAATAACATTTTAATTTTTATTAAATCAATGAATAATTCTTCTAATAAAAGAGTTGTGATGATTGTCATTATACCTCTTGAATTTCATAGAGATGAAATCACTTCTGAAGCATATAGTTATTCTAATTTTAACATTTTGATGTACATCGGTATCCAAAACATTTATTTCAGATTATATTTTAGTATATTATATTATAAAAAAAAATGGAATTTCATATTTTTTTCTTTCAAAATTGTTAAATTTTCTAAAATATCTTTTCCTTGAAAATTACGGATTTTTAATTAAAAAAGACAATCATCAATTGTCTCTTCTTTTGTTTGAAATTATCTTATCAAAATAACGTTTTTTTATATAAATGACATGAATTTATTATTTATTATCTTTAAAATAAAATGCTCAGATATAATATAGAAGTAACTTATCTATAATTTTCTTGTTCAATTAGGGTAAATAAAATTTTTATTAACCATGAT
The DNA here is from genome assembly GCA_031216115.1 of Senna siamea. Lineage (NCBI taxonomy): Eukaryota > Viridiplantae > Streptophyta > Magnoliopsida > Fabales > Fabaceae > Senna > Senna siamea. The sequence goes on from CM062356.1 coordinate 23,267,107, forward strand.
TTGAGATTAAAATTCAAGACCATAAATTTATTATAAATGGTAAATTAAAATATTAGATAAAACAAATAAACACATGAATATATTGATATTAATTAGTTAAACCTATCATAAAAAAGACGGATATAAAAATATTTGTTCATAAAATACTAAAAAAATAAATAAAAGAAGGATTACTTCAAAAGTAATAGAAGTAACAAAATTTAACCACACCCACCCAACTCTTGTACAGGTTTATGGACTACGAGCAGATTGATTGACCAACAAAATTTAACCACAGCTTGGGAGACATAGCCACAGAATAATATAATTTCTTTTCTTATCTGAACATTATCTATATATATGTCACTCTTAGCATAGTCATATTTAAGCTATACATATATTATTAATCACATTTGAGAAGGGAAAATTTAATTTTATTAGTGAAAGAAAATTAACGCATTAATCTACCTCTTATCATCTAGATCCGGTTTAATTATTATTTGTTTAAAAGCTCATCTTTGACATATGGTATGAAATGCATTCCGTTTTGTCATTTTCCAACTTTATCAAAACAGCTCATGGAAAATAGTCAAAAATTTTTCCCAAATTTTTTGAGAAGATAAAATGGTGTTCTAGTATATGGGAGCAAAGGACAGTCATTATTCCAATAATCAATTCAGAACTTCCAACTAACCACACCAACAAGCCTGGCCAACCCTTTAATGCACACCCAATTTGCTTTATGGTAATTAATGCCTTACCCTCCAACCCAACACACATTAACTACCATTACTCTATCTGCTTATCATCTTAATCACAAACTTACTCACAAAACACAATTAATGCAAGTACTCTACATGACTCTGTTTATTAACTTAATCTATTTATTATATAAATATTTGATATATTAAATGAATCTTTAGTTAAATGATAGAATTGATAAGTTAAATAATTATAATGATAGTCAAATAGTGGTGAGCATTTAGAACAAAAGCAAACCTTCTCATATTTGCCAAGGCAAAATTGGTCTCCTAGAAAATATATAAGTGGAAATAAATTTTTGAGTACTCTAGTTCCTACATAAATAGTAAAGAGTTCAAGGATGCTCATTTAATTCTGTTTTATTAAATAATAGAATTTGTCAATATATTTATAGGAATTTTAAAGTAGGGAAAAGAGGTAAATTTTTTAAAATGAGAGAGATAAAAAAATATTAATCTATTATGAATAGGTTATTTATTTATTTATTTATTTTTAATCTCTCTTCTACTTCAAAATTTTTATCTTGTAAAATAATTCAGAGTATTTTTTTTAAAAAAAACTTATCAAATAAAAAATTAATTAATGACCTAAGAATGATTTTGATCAATACTAATGTTAATTGATTGATTCTATTTTAATAAGGAGAAGTTGACTTTTATGAGAAGTCAAATTTATTTATCGTTAAATCATTTTGAAATTTATGTATACAATAACAGAAAAAATATTTACACAAATGTTAAAAAGATTTACAGGTTAATGATTATTTTAGTTCTTACAATTTTATTCAAATTTTAACTTAGTTTTTATATTTTAAAAAAATTTGTAATTAAAATTTAAAATTATAAAATTTCTACCATTCAATGAAAGGTAATATTATGTCAAGTTTTTTTAAATGTGATTAATTATATAATCATCTTAATACTCTAAATATACAAACTAATTTACATAAATCACTTAATATAAATTTCATTTTATATCGTAACATGTCGTTGCATAACGTTTCTACAAGACAGTGAAACCTATTTTTTATTAATTTTATAAATTACATTAAGTACTTAATTTATTTTAAAACCTAAGTTTGAATCCTCTTCAATTTTTCTTTGCTGATATAAAAAATAATTTTTTATAAAGTATAATATAATATTTTTTTAATATAACAGTAAAAATAATTAAATTAGTATTAAAAGTTCAGATGAACTTTTTGACATGATAAAATATAATTAACTAATTTTATTATTTACAAATATAATTTAAGTAAACGTTAAAAATAATTAGGTTAGTTTAGTAAAAAAATTTCGTTGGGTAAGTTATAAGATTTTAAACAAGTGTACTTATGGGATTTAATTATCCTCGGTGGAAATTAAATGACTGATAGGTCCCAAGGTTTAAATGCCATTGCTTTCATAAAATGCTGGAAAGCACGCGTATTAAATGTTACCTGAACGACACGTTGCGAGTGCACCAATCTCTGCATAAATTCAGTCACAGTCGAACATCGCTCTCGCCCACTACACTACACATGACAACCAACTTCTGCTCTATCGTCCGTGCGTGCCCTTCCTTCTCCAGATTCGAACACTACTCCTTCCAGAAAAAAAATTTCAGTAACAAATTCAGTTTCTTCGGAGATAGAAGGATCTCGAAAGAGATTAAAGTGGTTGATATTTCCGAGGAAATAGCTCACCGGAGCTCTATTTGGGTGACTTGAAAGCAAAGCAACTACTTGGAGGAGTTTTGTAAGCTCCGGCGCAGCTATGGCCATCTCCGGCCGCCACAAATCGCACTCCGATGCCAAGGTTTTCAGACTTTGTCCTTTCTGGCAATCGAGGAATGTGTCGTCTTCGTCAAATAATATTCATCTTAGTAATCATGGGAGCCAGAGCAGCCGACACTCGGAAGGCTACACGGAGAAGTTTTCGACTATCAGAACGGTGTCGTCTGCTGCGAGGTCTTTGCTCCCCCCTCGGCGTAGGCTTAGTCTTGATCCTGCTAATTACCTCTACTTCCCTTGTAAGTTCTGATGTTTGCTGCATTTCTCTGTTTTTCTTTGTTCATAATGACTTCTGTTTCTTCAATTTAAGATTTCTTTCGAGAATGAAAGATTTGTTGTTGACCTTTGAGTGAATAGGAGGATTCAAAATTCAAATTCAAGTTACGTATTTTACTTATCCTCTTAGCCAAATGGCATTTGTTTGCAAGAACTTTGGAGACACTATTAGTTTTAACTTTTAACTGCAACGTCGACTTGTTATATTACTTACTCGTGTTAAAACCACGCACAGTCACGCGCACATGGTCACATTAACGTCTATCTTCAAAACTCTAAATTTCATTCTGTTTGTACCATCACATATTTTGATATTCCGAACTTATTTTATTTTTCTGCCTTCTTTACTTATACTGACTTAGGTTTTGTTTATTTAAAGATTCACCTGGTAAACAGGTGAGATCTGCTGTTCAGTTAAAAAACACTACCAAGACTCGTGTAGCTTTCAAGGTATCAGTTTTTCACTTTTTTGTACTATCATGTTTCTTTTGATGCTCAGTATATAAATTTTTCTACTTCGATTGTCAGCCCCTAAGGACAAAATTGGGCAGACACAACACCAGATATCAAAATCTAGAAAAGAAAAAAGGACACATGTGTCAAGTATATGAAAATAAACCTACAGCATGCTTAATATTTGGTAAAACGTATTTAAGAGAAGTGTCAAATGTTAAAGCTTTATATATTTTACTCCTGAGAGCCGTATGCCTAAACTTTGAAGTATTCATGCTTCATAGACTCACGGCTTTATACTATGGCATATGCCAACACATTCATTACTGTTCTTAGTGTTTGTCTTTTGTTCCCAATGTAGAACCCTTATTAGGTGGTATAGTCCTAATAACGAAACTCGTGGTTAATGCACTTGTGTTTGCTTTCTTGCGTATGCTTGCTATAGATATGTAACTGGTTTTCTATCGCTTGGTATTGTTTCAGTTTCAAACTACAGCGCCAAAGAGTTGTTATATGCGGCCTCCTGGCGGTATTCTTGCACCTGGAGAAAGCCTGATTGCAATTGGTAATTTATTGCTTTCAATAAAAACATCTCTTATTAAACATGATCTTCTTAGCATTTACATTATCAATTTTCCTTTCCCAATTTGGTGGTCAGTGTTTAAGTTTGTGGAGCACCCTGAAAATAACGAAAAGTTATCGGACCTGAAGAACAAGGTCAAGTTCAAAATTATAAGTCTCAAAGTGAAAGATGGAGTGGACTATGTACCTGAGCTGGTAAGTTCTGATGACATATTGAACCTGCTTGGACCAGAAGAAAAAGGTCAAGGTCAAGTTCAAAATCATGTTGCTAGAATTAATTATTCCTCCTCCTTCTTCTTTTTAATTTCTTTTATTTTCTTCAAGTAGTGTAATTATGATGTCTATATCTCAAGAAACATTAAGTAATTGGTAATCGTCAACTCCTGGTTTTGTAATTGACACATATACTTCTTCAAAAATGGTTATCTAGTGTTTTATAGATTTATTTCTTATGTTGGGCAATGTTTGGATGGGTTTAATTTGACTCCTACAACATTAAAGTAAACCAAGCAAACAAATTCAAATTATTTATAGGATATTTTCCTCGTATGATATATAACTGAATAAAATTTTGTCATGGTAGTGTCAATTTTTTGCTGTATTATTTATTTAATTGTAGCTTGTTTTTATTTATTTGTCCTTTTGGCTGTATCATATTGTTTTGTTGTTTAATGATTCTAGCTGGTGGTGAAAAACATTTGATCTGGTTCTTTTGTCATGCAGTTTGATGAACAGAAGGATCAAGTGACAGTTGAGCGAATATTGCGGGCTGTATTTATAGATCCAGAACGGCCAAATCCTGTAAGTTAAAATTTTTCTAAACTTGCGACTCAGTACAGGATTGATGTCCAAATGCAATAATGTCATTCCGTATCCTGTAGGCTCTGGAAAAAATGAGAAGACAGTTAGCTGAAGCTGATGCTGCACTTGAAGCTCGTGAATCTCGCAAGAAGCCTCAGGCAGATACAGGTCCTCGAGTTGCAGGACTTGTAATTGATGAATGGGTATGAAAATTTTAATACTCTAGATTTGTTCGATTCAATGTTTTCATTGCTTACAATGTACTTTTGTGTCCTATTGTTTTTAGAAAGAAAGAAGGGAGAGATATCTGGCTCGGCAACAAGTTGAAACAGCAGTAGAATCAACGTAAAATGAAATTTTCTCTTCCTGCTAGTGCTTTTTCTCCTGGGAAGACGTTACTGTTATGATACTACTTTAACCTTGGACATGCTCCTCGTCAACTGCTGGGAGAATTAAAGCTGGCTGCCTATTGGGAATTTGACATGACGCATTCTTCTTTTATGCAAAGATTTGTCTAATGATTGGTATGTTGTCTCAACCCATGTCCTTTGGAGGAGCTGCCCGACGTGTACATAATAAATTTTGCCTGTTTTGAAAAATAAATGCAAGTGCTTGCTAGTTTTCGCCTGGGAAATAGCCATGTCTACACATTGATAGAATGGTACTGAAAGACAAAATGTTCAACTAAATAAATGGCAAACCTTTTCTCCCACAGGATGAAACGAATTCAATAGAGGGCCAAGAATTTGAAATTCCTCTCCACCTCCTAATTATAAAATCATTGCAAGAAAGGGCAAAGTAAGAAGGAAAAATAAAAGAAATGAAACTAGCATCCGAAGACAGTACACATCCTGTACATTAGTCCAAAAATGGAGCCTGAATATCATGTATTAACTGGAAGAATTAAACTTATTGATCAATATTCAATATCTTATATAAAAAATTTGATGAGAGCTGCTCTGAATAAAGACTGCTACGCCACATTTGATGCCCCTGAATCTTTGCCCCAAGGTGCTACAATGAAATTTGCTGTTGCATTGACAAGAAAATTTAGCTGATTGGAAGTGAGAAGAGAATGCTTTTGTTTCATTGTAACTTAATTTAATAATGGAAAAACTAAAAATTCAGAAAAGATTTCCTCACAAAGTTATGTTCACACGTATTATTTAGTACGTAGACTATCACTGGCCATGAGTTATTTTGTGGCGGTTGAATGTTATAGGACCAATTAAGAATATGAACAAAACTTGTGCCAAAATACAATAGTAACAAGTATTTCAAACATAAATTCAGCAAACAATCTTTTGTGGTCCTATTCATTACTTAGTTTGTCTTCACAACACACAGAAAACAAGTATATGCAAAAGAGGGATTCAAGGCCTAAGAATTCTCTAGAGTCTCTGCATCGAGATGGATTCTCTGCCACACAACCTGGCCAAAATGTGACAAATCCAACCAGATAAGCCACCAAATAGATACTAAACACGTGTCAAACGTAATCTAGGTTCAACAAATGTTTATAACTTATTCCTAAGTTACATTTATAGCTCACATAATACTTGCTTCAGTCTTTAAGATTAAGGTAAATTTAATGTAGAGCTCAATTTTTACCACTGGAAAAGAAGGAAAAAGATATGCACTTCATTATTTTAGTCATGTTCCACCACCGCCAAGTACAGTAGAACTTCACAAGGTTCATGAATATTGGATAGTAATATGGGTAAGCATCTTTTGGTGGCCACAAAGAAATGAATCCTTAAGTGGCTGACCCACCAGTATTTACCCCTTCATTCTGACTCTATAAAATCTCCACCACCACCATATCTTTAAATTTAATCTACAACCTCTGAGAAGCACCTCACGTTGCTCTTCTTTCTGTTCTCACTTTCCTTTCAGCTCCTTTATCCTCAATATCCACTTTTCAATTAAGTTGTCGATAAATCTTCAGTTCAGCATGCTGGAAGGAAAAGCAATCATTGGTGAAGCTGACATGCTTCAAACTATGCAGCAGGATGCCCTGGATTTAGCATCAAAAGCACTTGATTTCTTTGATGTCACTGAGGCCACTGAGATAGCCCGATTCATAAAGAAGGTACAAAACTGATTCACTGTTGTTCCGAGACCCACTTGGTTATAAGATTTATTAAACCTAAGAAGCATATATATCTAAATAATGTGCTGTGTCTAATACAAGTGTCAAACACATATTTATCTTTACTGTGTTGTTATTGCAGGAATTTGATAGGAATCATGGATCTGGGTGGCAATGCATTGTAGGGACTGATTTTGGTTCTTTTGTGACTCATTGTAGTGGCTGCTTTATCTATTTCTGCCTAGGCAGCCTGGCAATCTTGCTATTCAGAGGCTCTGCTACTCCAAAGGCAGAGGAAAACCAGTTCTTAGCACCAGAGGCAGCTAAAGCATAACTTTTTCCCCTCCCAGATGCTGCTCTTTTCTGTCTTGCTTATTATGTAAAATTATTTAAGTTCATACAAGAAGATGAGGAAAAAAACAAAAGGCCAGAGGTTTAGTATTGTCTTTGCATCTATGTATTAAGTAGCTTGCTTTGGGATGTATTTTTTTAGCCCAATTCAGGATTAAAGCCTCCAAAGTTACCATTAAGTCGTGTTCTGAGTAGGACTTTGGAGTTAACGATTAAATTTCTTTTGAAATTCACAAAAGCAAATACATGATTTAATGTGAAAAAAAAAAAGCCATATAATGGAATGAGAAGAGTGTAGGGCCTTTTTCTGAATACGCCAGCTTTTAAATGCATGGACACGCCATGTAGATAAACCAACATGATCATAAACAAATATTGGGTGTGATCTAATGATCAAAGATTGAATGTTTGCAAGAGATTGCTCTCCATATTGTCATTATATATAAAGCAGAAATATGTTCAGACACTAAGAATTTGTGCGATGCATCTTGTATAAGCTAGAAAAGCTTGGTTCACTCTATCTCGAACACTCTTCAATTTTTTTCTTTTACCTCTTTCATTATTTCTGTTGTGGAGATAAACAAAAACTGAGAATAATAAAACTTTGGTAATTATGACAATTCTTTTATAGGTAGATGATTTTTAAAAGAAAAATGTTCTTATTAACTCAATTTTGTTAAATTTTATATGAACTTGTTACATATTAATAGTTAAGTAGATAAAATTGAAAATAATATGATTTAAAATATAATTTAATTTTTTTTATAATTTTTAATTTTAACAACATGCATTTTTTTATTTTATTTACTAAATTTTTAACATGTGACAGATCCTTGTATAATTTATAGGAACTCGAATTTATAAAATTAGTATTTTTTTTAAAAAGGGCTACAGTATTTGCCAAAATTAACGAACACAAGATTTTAGTTAAGAAGCTATTGTTAATTAACCAAGGGGAAAATGTATAAGTAATTGGAATTGGTGCGAAATTAGAATGCGTATTTTGACAAGAGAAGATCAATTATTATTATTATTATTATTATTATCATTATTATCAATTCTTAATTAATTTGATATTTTTGTTATGAAATAAATAAAAAATTAATTAATAGTGACATTAAAAAATACTAACTTAACTGTTAAATGATAAATAATAATAAAAAAAATAAAATACATCATATTTATAAATTAAAAATTTTCAAAACATACAATTTATATTTTTTATATAAAATTTATAAATTTGATATGTTTTATTTTATAAATTACATATTGTCAAAACACATTGTTTGTCTTTTTTATTGAATAAGATTCAATTCATTATTCAATAGTCAGTTAGCATCTATTAATATTATTATCAATTAATTTTTTATCAATTTTATTAATCAAATAACTAAATTGATTGAGAATTAATTTTTTAAAGTCTAAATTAAAAAATTTTATCTTTAAAGAACTAAATTAAAAAATACATATATTTTAAAAATTAAATCATTAATTTAATCTTAGTAATATGTTTATATCTTTTATTTCTTGAGATTTTTTTCTCATTATATTGTAGTTGATAGTGGTAGACCATGAAAAAATTAAAAAGAAAAAAATGCATATATCCTCCTCCAAATATCACTCAATTGTAAATATCTTTCAGAATTATTATTTGTGGCATATATTCCCTTTAAACTATCACTCAATTACAAAATACTCTCATAAACTATTACTTGTGGCAAATATCTTTATTCAACTACTATTCAGTTACAAATACTCTTTTTTAACTATCACTTAATTGTAAATACTCTCCTAAACTATCTCTTATAACAAATACTTTATTTATACTTTTATATGTTTAAAATTAATATCATTAAATAGTTTTTTTTTTAGGAAAATGCATATACTTCACTTCATCTATAAATTAGTTGCAAGTACTCCTTAAACTATAAAATGTTATCAATGTCATTTAATTATGAATTTTACTTAGATTTATTAATTTAGAAAAAATTATTTTTTCCTAAACTATTTTAATTTCTAAAAATATCTAAATAAACTTTAAATTTTTGTAATATAAAAAATAATTATTACGTCCAAAATTAATAATGTCATTTTTTTAATTAATGATACTTCATGTTTTTTCAATTTTAGTATTCTTTTTATGAGATTGAATGTTAGAAGGAAATTAGTGATTATAAAAATTATAGTTTATTTGGATTTTTTAAAAATAAAAATAATTTAGGAAAAAATGGTTTTTATTTTTAAATTAGCAAGTATAAGTAAAATTTATAATTGAAGGATATTTATCATATTTTATAATTTAAGAAGATATTTGTAATTAACTCTTTGTTAAAAAGGTTGTATATCTATTTTAAAAAAAAAATTTAACGATATTAATAAAAACATGTTCATTAAAATTAAATTTAAACATGTAAAAATATAAAAGAAGTATTTATCATAAATAATAGTTTATAAAATATTTATAATTTAGTGATAATTAAAAATAAATATTTGTTACAAGTAATAACTTAAAAGATATTTATAATTAAACGATAATTAAAAAAAGTATATATGTTTTTTTCGATTTAAAAACTCAAAGAGAGTGACAACTCATAAACTCACATTTATATATCATGAATATTTTTGGAGTACATTGAGCTGATTTAAAATTCAAATTAATCATATAAACATAATAATAAAATATTATTTTATATTTAATGATTTATTTTATTATAATTAAAAATTTATAAGATTATCAATATGAAAATGTTAAGGATACATTTATCTTAACAGACAAGTTACTTTAGCACTTAGCAGGTATAAAGGGGGACAATAATACACACTTTAACTAATGACGACGCCGTTTGCACGTTTTAATACGTGATACGTCCTGTATGAAAACCCAACAAAAACAAAAAGCCTTGCAGAAAGGAGAAAAAAATGGATAGCCATTAGCCAATTTTTTAAAATTAAAATCAAACACACCCTATTTTACTTTTGTGGCTAACACTATTATACGTTTAATACGTATTAAATTTAAACGTATTAACCCAACTTCAGAGCTTCACCCACACAAATTTCAAATTCCTCAAGTCTTTTCATTTTTGACTATGCATGCTTTTACATCATCCTTCCTTCAAGCTAAATCTACATATTCTATTCCATACAAACGCACAACAAATACCCTTCACTCTTCACTGCAACTTTTGCTTCCATGGATTCCACTTCCACAAATTCAACCTCTACCAGGTAAGTCATTTTTCATCTACCACTTCTTACGTTGTCTCTTGTCTTTTCCATGATCTTGCTCTTTCATTCAATTCAAACATCCTCCTCTGTTTTTCTTGATCAGGGAGAATCAGGCGAATCTGTTCAGGGAAGTTCAAGGAATTTTTGACAAGTTCTTCAAGTGCTTGTTTAGCATCATTGGCTTCAAGATTACAGATACAGGAGAGGCTTTTTTCAACACACATTCCAGTGTAATGACGTCTTTTGTTCTGGCTGTTGTGGTTTACTTCTTGGCATGGCTTCTTGCTACAATACTTCAGCCCCACGTCAAAAGCTCCCTTCCCATCATAACCTTCATCATTCTTACCATTGCAGCCATTGTTTCTCTTTTATCTTTCACCATTCTCTCATAAATGATTGTTTCTGCACTTTCAGAAACAACCAAGAAATTGATTCAGTCTCTAGGAACAGAGTATATTATAACTGCCAGTTCCTACCATATATATAGATGTATCAACTCTACTGGGGTTCTTTTTTTCAATATCATTGTTTGTGTCATTTTTTTCTCTGTATTTTGGCAAAGTACCATATACGTATTAATGATCTCTTTGTGGTTTGTACCAATTCCATAACCTCAAGAAAATAGGCCTACAAAATGGAGAAGGGCAAATAGTTCTACTAAGTTCTTGGGCAAAAACACAATTTTGGTCCCTGAAATTTGCTTCAGATTTTAACTTGGTTCATTAGTTTTTACTTTTTAGGGATCGGAAGTTTGTAAATTAGTAATATACAAATAACTGTACTAAAAATTTTATATACGTCAACAAAGTAAAAATGTAAAAGGGCTGCTTTGAATTTTGATCTTAATTATATGATAACAACAGCTCATAATTAAACCGCTTTTGCTTCCACAGAAAGCCAGATTTGTTCTCTTTAATTCACTAGACACTAGTAAATTCCTGACAATTGCTAGTTAATTAGTTTGCGGATGGAGCAGTATTAACGTTGTCCAGAATGTTGACGTCTTCATCATTCATTGAAGTAATCACAGGCTCAAGCTTATTGCTATCTGCAGGTTCAATATTACTCTTGTAATCCAAGTTCTGGTCTTCATAGATATCCCGCCATTTCTTCACCAGCAACTTTATGTCCTCCCTATCCATATTTTCCTCCTTCCCAGTGTACCCCCAAGGCTTTGAACCCTACATATATATGTGTGTGTGTGTGTGTCAAAATTTCATCACAAATGTTAGAAGCCAATTTATAGGTGGCCTCAGAATGTTGATTTCTAATCAAGTGTCACATACGTACCGCAGCACAATAACGAACCACTTTCACTTGGTCAAGGGCTACATTTTCTGGGTGGCGCCACAACATAGCCAAACGAGATTGCATGCATTAGGGATTGGCTTGCAGATATCCTTGAAGTTCATGTTCAAAAAGTCCTGCCCTCATAAACCCACATGCCAAAAATGTACAATTTATTAGGCCAAACAAGAAATTCTTTCTCTAAATTTTTAATTAGTTGATGAAAATGAAAAACCAAACTAGTCTTTTTGTCAAGTCATTCAAGAATGTTAAATGGACAAGTTTGTGGCTTTTTAAGACTATTTTGTGTATGACTAATTTACGGTACGACTAAAATTGAAGAAACCTAATACTTCAAAGACTAAATTACTAGTTTTCAGTGGATTTTGGGATATATATATATATATATATATTAAGTATACCTGCTCAGCAAAAGAAGTAGGAGTAGTGAGTGACTTTGAGTGTGTCCAAGAGATGCTGGTATGTGTGAAGGGTAGGTTCAAACACAAACATGCCAGCATTGAGTAGAGAGCAGGGGGAGAGCCAAACTGGGTGGGCCATTGTACCCTTTGAGGATGTTGTTGACAATATCCAATCTTGCACTGAAGAGAGTCCTTCCATGATTTCTCACAGAAGCAATCCATCACAGCATAGAAGTTCCCATCAGGGAGATCAAAGAGATCATCAATATTGTCAAAAACTTGAATGTCTCCATCCAAATATATCATCTTCTCTCATACTCCACAAACTTATGCCCCATAAAGAAAGACACACAAATCATTAATTAACCCATTCTTAACATCAAAACAATTGATGTTTACCATAGAAAACTAATTAAAAAGCATGCACAAGACATATATAACAAAATATGTTGGGTGCAGTTTATTTTGAACACCAAAAAATATGGAGAGACTATGATAACCAAGATGCCTGTTATTAAAAATTGGCACAGAAAATATATAAGTGGTTTTTTATAGAAGTTTAATGATCAGTTTAAAGGGCACCTGATGTAAGATTCCCATATATTAATTTACGTAATATGAAATATAACATCCAAAATAATATATATCATTCTATGATACCCTAATAACTTAGATCAATGACATATATCATCTTAACCCAATACAAATATCTTAGATGTAAATATAGTAATACTTCTGTCATATTTTAAGTACAATTGTTTCTAAAACAAAAAATCATCATCTATATATCTCAGGAGATTTTCAAATTACATATTAATTAAACTTGAGACTATAATCTCGTATAGATCGAGAGTATTAAGATAAGAATCTCTTTAACTTATAAGTATACTTCCCAATTTTCAAATTTATATCACTCTCCTTTGTGTGATTAGGATGAAATTGGCACCACTTCAATCAACAAACTATATATTAGCTAAAATGACTCTATTTTATAAACTTGTTTAACATATAAACAAAAACACAAATTCAGGAAGCTAGTGAATAGTTTGTGTCTAATATTTTCGGAATATAAACACCTCCCAAATACGAAGCTTGGAGTAGTTGATGACATAATAAGCCGTGGCAAATTTAGTGTGGTTTTGTGGAGGGTGAAGAGGTTCAATCTCACGAACAACACAACCTTGAGACACATCAGGAAGAATAGCTACAAGCGGAGGGTATGCAGATTTAATCTTTCTGAGACCTTTGACTAGGCCTACCACACCTTTCACATAGTCACCATTTCCGGCCAAAAAGGTCACGAACGCCCTCTTTCCCTCCTTATTCATCACCTTCTCAACAAGAAGAAGAAAAGTTGAGTTATGAGTATGGGTTGTGGTTTTGGAGGAGAGAATTATGGACCTCTTCATAAAGTGGACACAATTGGCTCATCTTCAATTTACAAAAGATTCTGCTTGCTTCAACTTTCCTTTTCGTTGCAATCAATAAAAAATTCTTGAGTATGGTATCACCTCCCTATTTACCTTGTTAGAATTTCTTTTTGGCCAGAGTCTATGTGGGATGATTGATGGTTTCCATTTTAAGCTTTCTTGTTTTCCGAAGTAGTTAACGATTATAGCCAAATTATGCGAGCTCGTGTTGTCCTTGAGATACATATGTTGATCTTTTCGGTAACAAAAACTAGCTAAGTACTTGCTATATTTCTGTTATAACAAATTGCAATATACATTTATTTATTTTTCTTTGCAGATAGCATCTATTAAAAGAGTAAAACGGTAATAATTAAGACAGATAAAATACATGTCACTTCTTTCTCTAATGAATAATGATGTGTCCTCTCCTCCGAAATAGAAATCTACGGCGATTTCGGATATTATTGAAGGTTAAACCTAATAAATGGAACCATATATATATATTCCTAGATTTAACAACAGTTAAAAAAAAATACTGCATTGACTTGAATTGATTATACGTTGATCACGAATTTGATTGTTTTTTTTTTTTTTGTCAACTAATCTGTGATAGAACATGCTTCAACTCCTATATATATATATGAAACTACGCATATCAGAAATATCCTCTTGGAATTTATCAATTATTTCTGATGTGTGGATGCAAGGAACATGATTTAATTAAATGAAACATGACGGACATTCCGTTTAGGAATTTATATATATACAGCTTCTGTCCAAGAACGCTTTTAAATGTCATAGAAGGAGACGTGCATTTTCTGGACTTAAATTATGAACTTCACGCTTGATAAAGAAGGTTATTGCGTGTCCTAAATCTTCCATCCTACAAGTCATTCTTTCATTTTTCTTTTATATCTAAGTTGCTGAATTTAAATTTATGTAATAAATAAAATTTATTTTCTATTATTAAAAGAAAGAGGACAAGTAGTTGTAGGTTCTTAAATGTCAATATACCAACAGACTTTATGAACTTTTAAGGTATATTTCTTTTTTCTTATAAAACACCAATATTGCTAGAAATTTAGATACATTGATACAATACTAACTAAAATTTAAAACAAATATAATACATCACTTTTAAAAGCTTATTTAGTTTTTAAATATATTTTTACATATTTAAAAACTTAAGTTTTCATACCTTAAAAAACGCCTCGATAGAATAATATATGTGGAAACTTGAGAGCCACTGAAAGGATATGGCATCACAGTTCACGGGATCATCCAAGTTGACCATATATTTGCTGTTGTTTTCACAATTTGAGAACCGAAGATGCTAAAATAGAAAAAAATAAAATATTTAATACAGTTTTTTAAAATAAAACATTTAAAAAGGTCAATCATAAAGACCATAAATTATATAAATGAGACATGTATTATTTTTTTATTAAGAAAATTTGATGATGAAAGTATTATAAAAACTCTTTAATTAAGGTGTGTTTTGCACAGAAGAATATATACGTGATGGAATATTATATATATAAGAGAAAGAATTTATGAATGAGAACGCAGAATGATATATGGCGCAAGTTTGAAGCACTGGAAATTAGAAGATGGTAATTGAAGGCTAAGAGGTAGCATGTGAATGAGTATTGAGAGTTTTGTGAATGTTGTGTGGGATGCCGATGAAGTCATTTTCATTTTTATATATATTCTTCATTCTTTTGGTTCCTCAATTGCTTTAAGTCTCCAGCGTACGTTGAGGTAGCAAATGCATGTGTCAGCACAGCGCTACTACATCACAATATAGAAGAAGGGAAGGGAATGCATCAGCATCAAGATCCTCTCCCGCTACCTCAACATTAATTTCATATTCAAGCTCACTTTCATGCTTCTTCACTTTTTATTCTTCTACCGTTCAAATCATGCCAGCTCAATATTTATTCGAATTCTAAATATCCCTTCTTTTTCAAAGCAATCAAATGTGATTCAGAACAATTCTCGACTTTACTTTTGGTAGCTAAAGATTCACAAATAAGTGTGTGAGAAATTATTTCATTATGTTATTTGTAAATATAAAAAGATATTATAAAATTTAATTCTAATTTAAAAATTCATTAAGAAAATAAAGACGCTGCTTTTATTATATCTAATAAAGTATTACAATGAAAAAAAATTACATACAATTTTAGTGCATGTCAAGATCCCATGCATTAATATGTAAAAAATCTAAAATAGTGTCTTCAATTCTCCAATGTAGAACGTGGTTACAACTTACAACTCTAGTTTTAGATTATATATTCTAATTTTAAAATTTTAAATTATATTTTGATATTTTATTTTATAAAAAATCACCATAAAAATTTAATAGAATTTTAATTATTGAATTATTAGGTTATTTATTATTATAATTTCTTATCTAACTTTCTTGTTATTTACAATCAATACTAGAATTTGTCCTTATTAAACGACACACTTCTCCTTTTCATTTAAGTAGAGCAAAATCCCACATCCATACTGATTACTGAACATTAATCAGAAGTCAAAATCATCCTGATTAGGCTTTGGTGAAGTTAACAACGCTGTGTAGAGGCGCAGCCTGTCCTCCCCAAGTGAAGAGCATCGAGACACAGGCCTTCGAGGTCTTATAAACGACAACGATGTCAATGTCAAACGGTGCTTATACCTCCTCCACGCAAGCTGAATGGCAACGGCAGCCCAGGTTCTCCAACCAGGTGAGTAATACCTAGCGCTTCTCTTCACCTTGTCGTTCATGAATGTGTATCTGAAGTGCTGCGTCACGTACTTGACGTCCTCTGCTTCCAGCCCAAACGCCTCTGTCGTTTCCAGGGTGATGAGGGTGGACGACGATGGCGGAAGGCGTTCTATGAAAGGTCGTCTCAGACACCACGACAGTAGCTCGTCGCCACTGAAGTTTCCGGGACCTAACATGCAGCAACTTTTGACGCCGTCTCGAAGCACTTGGCTACTCTGAAGGTGGCCCCTCACCACGAATAGCATTCTTTGAACTGGATCTCCCTCTCTGGTTATCTGCGTCACAATTAACCATTTTTTCAATTATTTGGTTTATTTAATTCAATTTTTCATGGCCTTTGTGTATACTAATACTACGGAGCTTACTGTTTCTCCCTTTGTGAATATGAGAGACTTCACGCGGTCGCAGATGTTCTCTAACACCAATTCATCCATGTGTTGAAACAGTGGCACCTGATGAAAATATGAAGTGAATGTTTTCGGCCTCGACTCTCTTGCTTATTGGGCTCATTCTAATGTAAATGGGCCAGTAAATGTTAGCGGGTGTGTTACCTGTCGAACCAAATCCAAACAAAGATGGTACTTGATGTCTCTTCTAAGGCCCTCAGGAAGGTTCCTGATCATCTCGAATTCGTCGACTCCACGCGTAGCAGCCCATCGCTGCCGTTCGTAGTTTCGCACGCGCTGCCGAAACCCCGCAGGTAAGTGCCTTTTCCTCATCCACCATTCTATATTCCTCATCTTCAATTGCATGGCTTGCTTTTTTGATGTTGTTGCATGCAGAAACACCTGCCCCCATTTTTCATTAATTTGCAAATCAACCCCAGAAAAAAAGTTGAAACTAAAAAGTTGGACGCTTGGACTGTTCTGTATATCAGTATATCAGTATATCTATAATATTCTGTGGACGATGATGACGATGTGGTGTTTCATTTTCGTACCTTGATGTTTCCAATTAACATAGTGACAAGCAGAAGGCCACTGGTCAAAACAATGATGTTGAAAACAACTTCTAGCCATTCTGTTGTGCTCTCCAGGTTCCCAAAAGTGCTGGTCACGTCAAAAAAAAAAAAAAAAGGATTGAGTAACGGTGAAGCAAATATAACATCAAGGTTAAATGAATAATTTTAACCATACATGATGCTTACACTGTTACACCAATATATGCATGCCCCATGCACACACACAACGCCTTTATTGAGAGATTGATTCATTAAAATATATACTCATGAAAATTATTCTGGGATCAAATGTCAGCCTATTGAAATTATTCTGTTTTGACGTTACGTGTGATTATATTTAAAGTTACATAGGACTGATGAGTGACGACCACAATAATTATGGGAAGCAAAATCATTTTACACTATAAAGAAGGAAGAATGTGCTTATATATATATAAAGATAAAAAGTGGTGTCTAATCAAGTTTTATGAAAAAATAAGTTGGTTCTAGATAATAACAAAAGTAAACAAATATATATTTAAGATAAAAATATTATCACTCAAATTATTAATAACCTATAACTTTTACCTTTCATCTTAAATATATTTCATTTTTAACAATTAAACATAATAATATTAATAAAAACTTATAACATAATTTTACTAAACTTCATTTTTTTTCCAAGCTTCTAATGAAACTAACTCCATATAAAATAAAATAAAATCTTAAAATAAGCAAAAAATTACAATTATAAACCAGCACTAAACCACATGCGATAAGGTAAAGTTTACTCTTATAATAAGCATATCACACAGGAATGAAAAGAGCAGATAAATGGATAATGAGCCATATAATTTTGTAATCACTATCTTATAAAGATTTCTCAGAGCTGTCACGTACTATGCATTAAGATGACCCAAGAAACAGTGACGGTGAAGGCTCATATAATATACATGGCCACACACATGCATGCAATATGCAAATGCAAAATATCATGCAAGAGTGGGACCTGTAGGAAAAAGGAGAAAAAGAAGGCATGCATATTCATATATATATATACCTGAGAGTCATTAGGCCCCAGAAAATAGGGAACAATATCTTTTCCAAACGGCTATCGTTAGTGACGAGCTGGACAGTCCATTTGTAAGCTCCATAGTTGAAATTGTCAGGACCATCTAAGCAAGTGGATCTGGCTTGCCTGTTCTCTGCCCAAACCAGTCTTGCACTTTCCCTCACCATTCCATTGGTTCCATAATAAATAGGCTCTTTGCAACTCAGTAGTCTTACCCCACACCCATTTGCTTTCCCACACTCTTCTTTTAGGCACTTGGCTGCCCTCTGTATCCCCAGCAAGTACCAGCATGCTCCTGCTGCCTATTTTTATTCATCATTAATCTCATCAATTTCATATCACATGTATAAATTTCACCTTCATTTTTCCTCGATTTCCATAACCTACCTACCACTTCTTTTTTTCTGTAAACATATCAATAAATTAAAACCTGCTGACCCAAGAATAGTTGAGTTACACGTATACAAACTTTTTTTAATGGATATAATAGTCTCAATGATTGCTTTGCCTCTTGTCATTTATGTAGATTTTCTAGACTCCATTAATTATATGTGGTTTCTACCAAATTTTCCTTATATATAACACGACAAGATTATTAATTAGTACAATCTATGCGTGTTAATCCCGTGGGATCTAGAAATTAATTGCCCCACTTATAATCTGGAAGTTTGTCAAGCAAAGAATCAGAGATATCTTTAAATAATAAAATACTCTAATAGCTTACCCTACGCTTTGTCATCACTTCCTTGTAATTTTGTTATGTAGGTGCCATAGATAATGACACATTCCTGCTTTTTTGTTCTTAGTTAAGAAACCTTATTATATCAAATGGTTTCTACTTTCTACGTACGTAAAAAAGGAAAAAAAAAGGTGATGACATTATTGTTCAGGTAAATTTTAACATATCACTCCAAAACTACAGATCTTGCTTCTACCTTTTTGACGATCTCATCACCATCATTGGAAAATTATGGGGAAAAATAAAATAAATTAATAAATACTTTTTCAACCCAATATACTGTAGGGAAGTTTCTCCCTTTTTCTTCTTGGAATCTTATGACTGAAAAGGCTTATGATACAAGACGTTAACTTCATTTCTAAGGCATAATTAATGAACGTAAAGCAAATTATAGAGAGGGTGTGTGAAAAGAAATGTGTACGCGTATGTATGTATACTTACATGGGAGGCTACGAAATAGGCGATCATGTTAAGGGCAATACCCCACCAAACAGTCCCAAAAATGTAGCCAGAGAGGTTTTGCATGCGACGCAAGAGACAAACTGAGTGATATATCTTTGGAAGATATTGGAATAGGAATATTATTAACAGCACTGTCATCACCAATGTCACCGAACCTTTCTCCAATAGTGAAGGGATTGCAACCCATAGTATAACCTGCACCCAAAAAGAATAATTTTTTTTCAATCGAAATTACCATAAATTATAGATATTTCGAATGCTAATTTGACTCCTTTCTGTAAAGTTACCTCCTTTTTCGTTTTTACTCTAACAAAAAGTTCTTTCATTAATCTCTTTTGAACACACTATAGAAAAACAAAAGTTACTCGTTTGAAATCAAAGATATATTAATTTTTTTAATTAAAAAAAAAGCTATTCGATTTCTAATTAAAATAACTTGTATATTTATTATTTGATCTTTTGGACCAGCTCATTAATGTTTTCCTTATTCAAGTCTGTATCATCCTTGGTGTTTTTTTTTTAAAAAAAAACTTCTTTGAAAGAAAAAAATTCAAAAACTTGAACATGTAGATGACACAGGAATCAGGGAAACATGCCACGTCAGTATCGACTCGGTGTAATTTTCATGACCACAAATTAATTGTACTAGATAAAATAATAATAATAATAAATACTGTATATTCGGGGGACCACTTTGTACGTATTAGGAATCGGACAAATAACCGAATTGGTTGTACATGAAACTGTGGGACCTACCCTGACTCGACGCAAGTTACTGTACAATGTTTGTTGTCATTTTAAACGGAAGATCACATATTCAGATGCATGCTAATGCAGTTTAGTTCCATCACACAAGAAAAACATGAATATGAATCTCTCTTCCAATTTTGTCCCTCAATACAATGCAAACAAGAACCAATAACTGAAACAACTAGTTCGGTACGTCTTACTAATATTGTGAAAAGGATTCGTGCCTTGTTAATTATAGTTGCTCTTTAATCTCAATAGTAATTCCTGAAGATCGCTTGATTATAGGGACTTTAATTATATATGCATAAAATTTAAATAAAGTCTTTATATTTTTTAATCAATTATTTTAGCAAAAACTTGATAAGTAAATTTTTTATTATTATTTTTACAAATTATTTCTTCATATATTATATTTTTTTAATTTGAGAAATTTACCTTATTAGTAATTAATTACTAAATGATCCTGACAAAATAATGAACATATAAAGACATGGGAAACATCACATGCTTGCATTACCATTGCAGGTAAGCATCATTCTCTCTGCATGCATAAAACAAGCAATGTCAGTTCTCCGTTTCATCACTAGCTAGCTAGTGATCCAAATACCAACTGTATATACCAAACCTTTTCTCAAACAAAGAATTTTTCTTGTGTATACATAGAATAGAAGTTAATAAGGGGTTGAGATCCGAATTTCATAATTAATGAGAATACTATGTATATAGGTAGCCAGACACACTAATTCAAAATAATAAAATTAATAATAATCAGCAGTTTAGCACAATCAGTAAGCAAAAATAGCATTTTATTTTTAATTTAAAAATCTGAAATGAATGAATAGAGAAAAAGGGGCCGAGAGAAAGAAAGAATTTTGACCTGGGGTAGAGGAAGAATGACAAAAACGTCGAAGAAGAAGCCTGTCTTGGCCTTGAGATAGCGAAGAGCCGTGGAGCGAGGAGTGGTGTGAGTTATGGCAGAGCCAGGAGGCAAGCCAAAGGGTCGTTTAGCCATCTTGAGCTGCAGCCACATGTTCCAGAGGTGCAAGGCGTCGGTCATGCACCGGAGCACCGTGACGGTGACGGCGAACCACCCGTCCACGAACAGGCACATACACGTGTCACTTATGGAGAGCGCGTAGAAGAAGAGTGGGTCCACGAACAAACCCGTCGCGCACACCAGTAGGAACACTCTGTTCCATTCTTGAATCCATTTGGCCCTCGGGTCCAGCACCTTCCCACCATAACCGCACCCTCCTCCCCTCCTCCACCACCCAACCGCCTTGTCGTTTTCTTTTTCTTCTTCCTCTTCTTCTTCTCCGTTCTCCACTTCTTCTTCGTCGTCGTCGTCGTCGTTCACGCTGTACATGTCTGGAACGACGTTGTGGTCTTCGTCGTCGACATCTGGGGTGTGGTTATGGTGCGTGCGTGAAGCACGTGAGTTGTATGGCTGTGCGGTGGCCATGGAGGTAGGAAGAGGAACTGAAATTGAAATTGAAATTGAAATAGGAGAAGTGACTCAAATAATTGAAGAGTTAGGAAGGAGCGAAGGACTAGCTGGGTAGGATTAGGATTAGGAAGGAACGTGTCTGTTTGGAAGAGAGAGAGAGAGGGACGGAACGTGATGTGAATGAAGATTGAAGATGGAAATTCGGACGAAGTTTCATGAATGTACAAGATTGCCCTCTAGTTATTATTATTATGCCACTTTTTGGTCTTATTATATTGTCTCAAGTTCTTTGTGGTTGTATTAATTATTACTATGTAATAACCTTAATCAATCTGCAGCGATTGTTGGAATAATTAACACAAAATATTACCTATTTCGTAATGGCAATTGAAAGTTGTACTTTACACTACATACTGATTATTATAAAAGTTTATTGCATAATTAAGTCATCTCATACAACCTAATGAAATGGTTCAATTTGTTGTTAAAAAGTGTTTATATCTCATGTCTAATAGTCTTAATTAAAAGTATTTTTAATTCAAAATACATAACAAAAAAATTGAATGCATTATTACAATGTAATTAGCCATGTGCATATATATTTTAAATATTTTTTGTTGCATATAGAATGGTTATATTATAAGTTATTCGCGTGGTATTCCTAAATTGGTAATTAATCCAAAATTGTAAAATATAGAAATTAAGTAACAATTTAAACATTTGTGAAATATAAAAGATCAGTGAACAATTATCAGAGAATTTAAAGTTAAATAACCTTCATTCAGAAGTAATAATAAGTTTTTTGTTGAGATAATACCAACTTTAATTTATCACCACAAAAAGAAAGATATAAATTTAAATTTTAAATAAAGGACTTTTGTTAAGAGGTTCACTTTTAATCCTTCTGACCCTACTAATATTAATTAGTTCCAAATTTAATATGGTTTGAACATACATACCTTAAATTTAAAAAAGAAAAAAGAAAAAAGAAAGAAATCCCTCGGTATCCTCTTAATTCTTCTTTTTATTATATTTGAAACACAAAAAGTTATTAATTTAAATATTAAAAAATGAATATACATTTTAATATATGTCAAACTCACTGGTATAACTTATTCATTCAAGTAAATTATACTTCTTTCTTTAAAAGATCATGAAATTATACTCTCCTTCTTTTAATTTTAAAAAATTACACTCTCTTTCTTTAAGATATAAGAAAATTTACATTTTCACTTATTTTGACCAAATTATCTTTATGTTTATATTTATATAATTAAATATATATTTGATTAATATAAAATAATATTTTTTAACTTAAAATAAAATAAAATAATTATTTTTAACTCAAAATAAATAATAATAAAATATTATAATTTTTAAATTATATTTTTATTATAAATTATAATATTTTTAAAAAATTAATAATGGTATTAATGATATTTTAGTCCAAATGAGTGAAATCATAAGTTTTTTAATCTTTCAAAAGAATAAAGTATAGGTTTTCAAAATAGAAAAAAGTTGTGTAATTTTGACATCTCTCAAGAAAGATAATGTAATTTAATCTTTTAATTAACATAAAAACACATGCAACTATTAACACATATTTAAGTAAATTATTCTTAGGTAAAAGATTATTTTTAGTCCCATAACTTTTACTCATGTTTTATTTTTGTCCTTAATTTTAATTAGCTTTAATTACTTTAGTCCTTTAACTTTGAAACATCATTCAAAATATTTTTAATTCTTAATATCATTAATTTATCTAACGAAAAATATTGAGTTTGAGTCAATTGTAATATTTCTATCTTATATTATTATCAAAATTATCATTCTATTAATATAATATGTACAAATAAATAAATTTATAGGTAGAATCATATTTATATTTATGTTTAATAAATACATAATTAAAAATTTATAATTCAAACTTGAGAATTTTTTTTATATGTAAGGTTAATAAACTAATAATATTAACGATAATATTGTATAAAAATATTAAAAGTAATTTTAACTCAACATTTTTTTGTTAAATAAATTAACGAAACTAAAAATTAAAAAAAAATTTGATTGATTTTCTAAAATTAAAAGACTAAATTCAAACTAATAAAATTTAAAGGATAAAAAATAAAACTTAATCAAAATTAAATGACTAAAAATATTCTTTTACCTTATTCTTATTTAACTTTTGTTACTTGTTCTTTATCGAATAACTTTTGTTATTAAATTCAAATAAAAAACATATTAATTACTGATTTAGCTTTGACCAATATAAGAATTTTATTATAAATTTATTCTTTAAAATATATATTTTTTAGAATAACGGGACTAAGTCTAAAGAAAAGATAGGAAAAATTAGTTAACCACAAAATGAGGTACAGAGAAAAGCACATAATTGAGTTTTGTGAAAGGAAGATAATTGGTAAAGACATCTCCTGTAACGGTTTTAAGTGTCTGAGCAAATGCAAGCGTAATGGTTGTTAGTACCCCACTATGAATAATTTTGGTTCCCAAATACTTGTCCATATCATTAGTTTTGGTAAAACCAAGTCTGTTGACGATCGATGTCCTTTATGGTAGAAATAGGAGTGGTTTTAGAGAGAACAAAAAATTGGTTTTACCAAAATTAACATCTCTCCAAACATTTGAGACAATTTAGCATGCAATCAATTTGGGCTGTGCTAGCTTCTCCAGAAAGCAAAAGGTCATCAACAAACATGAGAGATGAGAGATTTTAGGTCCCTTCTTGCTTGCCTCTAAAGGTTTCAACCTATTTCCTGCAACTCCATCTAAAATAAGGTGAAAAAGAATATCCATACAAATTACAAAAATATAAGGGGCCGGAAATAAAATTTCAAAATCCATAATTTTTTCTCCATTCCAAAGTACATTCATTGGATGTTTTAATACATTCCATCGCAACTTTTACAAATTGGTTGGGGCATCCAATATCAATCTTTAAAATGTTTCATTACCATTCATTTAGTCCTAGTTAAGATGAAGTTATGACGGCTAAAATGATGTTCTTATTAAAACATTAAAACTAAATTTTTTTAAATAAACTTTCAAAATACTAAATTGATGGGGATAACATTTTTCTAAAAGCTAATGTCGTAGTTTATTTAAATAGAATTATAATTATAAATTGTGAAGTTTAATTCAATCTACATTTTTATTTGAACATATACATTCATTCTTTTATATAAAATAAGAAAAAAAATGCTCTCTTCTCTTAATCTAATTTCTCGAAATTCCTTTGATTATTATATACTAGCCAGGGACGTATGATCACTTTTCCAAGTGATTATTATAACAAGTCATAGCATAAATACAATTAATTAACGAGGCATTAATTTACACTCCATTCTCCTTTCTTACGTCCAGATAACATGATTTCTTTTTTTTTTTTTAATTTAAGAAATGATACTCTTGACTTTTTTTATCTCATAAATTTTCTTATTTAAGATCAAGGAAAAATAGATTATATTAGTAAATTAAACATAATCATATATATATATATATTACAGATTATTGTGTGTTGATATATATTTTATAAAGTTAGAATGTACATAATTTTTTTAAATTATAAATTATGTACAAATAACTTCTTCAACTATATAAAAATTGACTTAAAATTTTTTAAATTTTACAATTTATAAAAAAAATTATTTGTTAATTTTTTTCACTCAAAACACTAATAAAATATAGAAGTTTAAATTTTTAAATATATACTTATAGAAAAGATTATCATATATTAGTTACCACATATAAAATTAGAAATTCTATATATATATATATATATTTATTTATTTATTTATATGTATGTTTTGTTGTGTGCGTCAAAAATTGGTTTAATTGATAAGGCATAATATAATTTTAGATTAATGTCATTATTTATAAAGATATTTATCATTGTGATGAGAATTATTAATCTAATAATAAAAAAATTTTTAAGAGAATTAATCTGATACAAAATTATATTTAATAAGAATTTATCCATACATATATTTTACTTTCGTCATACTTTTTTGGATATTTCCATAATTCCATAACTCCACCCAAATAAAAGCACTTCTCTCAATCAGTTTGTTGGCAATTTGCGAAAAAGCGCACTACAAAATATCGTCGATTCCCAGAAATATTCACAATAAATTTTTTTTTTCCATAAAGTAGGAATCGATTGAAAAGAGAGAGTACGTAGGACAGAGTTTAAGAGAAATTACAAAATTAAAAGTACTTCATGTGATGCTATGACCCAAATTTTTTTTAAAAAAAGGCACTTTCATGATGCAGTGATATGATCGTTGTTCAATTTGAGGTTTCATATTGATTTTTGTAACAGTGATGAGACAAAAAATTCAAAATATACTTACACTTTGAAAAAGATATTACGTGACAAAGTAAACAGAATCTAAGGCTTTTCTAAGTGCATAATTATTGTACTACAGGAGGGGGAATATGTGACTCGTTTTCTTTTAAGTATTTATTATAAGAGATAATTTTAAGGAATGGTGAAGTATTAAATATGAGTATTTTTTAATAAAATTTTAAATTTTAATTTATTATATTATAAAAGGTTAATTTATTCTACTAAACTAAATTTATTTTAATTTCAATATGTGAATTTCATTTTTTTTATAAGTAATCTTTGTAAGTAAAAATTTTATTCGAAGTATGGTTGAAGATTAAATCTAATTATTTTTTTAATAGATATTTAAATTTTAATTTTATTTTATAAAAAATTAGTGCTTTATGCTAGACATATCTCTATTTTAATTTCAACATGTTTTGTGTTCTTAAAAATAAATATTCATTATTACGAATAAAAATATGTATTCATTGACATTTATAAATATATATATATATATCTTATTAAAACGAATTTCATGTAACTAATCAATGCAATAAACAAAGAAATCAGTTATGTTTCTCTTCAAATATTCCAAAAATATGTATAATTAGGAGGGAATATATATAGCCATATCACCTTTTTTTTTTTTGTTTCTTTGAGTGATGAAGAGATCAAAGCAATGGCAACCTATCGCTTGATGAGAAGTAAAGAATATATAGACTTTATTCTTTATTTTATTTATTATATAAATTTTTTCATTTAAAAAATGAAAAAATAAAAAAATAATATTGATGAATATATAAATAACATAAAACAATGCATACATCTAAAAACTTGTTCCTTAATTAATCAGTGTTTGTTCTGCTCCATATATTGTCATTGGGCAACGGCAACCTACTGCTTGAAGCGACGATGATAACTCCGTCTCTACTCTCATGCGAAAGGGCAACATAATGGGCGGATGTTCCCATGGAATGTACGGAATAATACAAGCACATACGTCCTCCATTTAAATACATATTTATGATAGAAGTGGACAGAAAATGATATGATAATGATAGAGTACGTATCTTAACTAGATTTTTCTTTTTAAAAGACAAAAAAATTCAAGCCAGCGAACGTGATCCTCATGATGTGGTAGTAAAATAGTAAAAAAGGGCATACTTGGAAAACAAAAGATAGGCAGAAGTGAAAACTGAAAAGAGAGAGTAAACTGATTGCGAATCAGCAATTCACGTTGAAAAGGACAGGGGATAGGGAAAGTGTCTCCTTCACGGGTAAGTTTGAAAAACTGAGGTTCGGAGCAGCTTCATATCCTTGTTTGTTACTTCATAAACATCACAGTTTTAGCTGTGTAATTGCATTCTCTTGAACTGTAGGCCTTAATTACATTTTGATCGTACGTACTATAAACTCATCATTGCTGTTGTCGTTGAACTTATCATAAGACACTTGTCCAAGCATTTTCCACCTCCTATCTTACAATATTAATTACACCATGATTTTGGGATCAAAGGATTTCATATTTAGCTTCCCGTCATGATTTAATTAAACGATCGCTTGTATTATGATTATATAGTAAGCTACACTTGTGTGTGTGTGTGTGTGTGTGTTTGTATGGCGATGATAGTACCAGATGAGTTGGCGTATGAGAATTTAGAGCAAAAGAAGTTTTCTAGTGAGAATAATTTAATTTGCAAAATTTTGATAAAAGTTTGTAATTAAATATTTGAAGTAATAATTTTTCTTTTTGGTCAAGAAAATGATAATAAAAAAAAATGTCCTTAAGACTATCAGATAAAATATTAATGACATAGAGAAGAACAAAGATCTAATCTAAAAAATTATTACACAAGTTTAAATTACAAATAATTTTATTTAATTATAATTATTTAATTAATTTTTAAATGTCACGAGATCTTTTTAAAGAGAGATACTCACTAAATAAAATTTTAAATAATTTTAAGAGAATTCAAAATCTCACTCATATTTAGTTTTAGGTTGAGTTGCTGTTTAATTTTAAAAAACTTGAATTTTTTAAATATTTATAAAAATGTTTATCAAAAAATTATGTCTAACATAAATTACTTCTTAAAGCCACTTTTAAAAACTTTATTTTAAAAGAAATAAAAATTCATAATTTGACCAAACATACTTACAAAAAATTGGAAGATAAATTTATTTTAATTGGTATGAAAACACGTAGTAAACATCTCATGCATCTAAGCAGAACATCCCGAGATTTATACTTGATGATCACTTAGTAGGATGTTGTGGCAAGCTACGTGAAATAATTGAAGTTTGAAGGTATTAGTTTTTCTTTAGGCCAAAAAAAAGTGTTGTTTTTTAAGAGCAATAATTAAAGGTGCAATAATTAAAGGTTCTGATCTAATATAAACAGGAGTACATTAGGTAAATGAAGAACTCATTAGAAATGTGGGCCAGTCCATGAGGTTGGTCGGCCCAAATAAGAGATTTAATCTGATTTAATGTTAATTGTGTCCTGCAATATCTTTTATTTTATTGTATGCTCTTAATGCCCTTCATTTTATGGAATATTGTTCTGTAAAAAGAAAATCATTGTACTTTTGTTATCCTTCAAAGTTCAAACTGTGTACCATACATTCATAACACTAATTACATGGTCTATGTAATTCAAATTAAGCTCGCCTGTTTAAGCGTATGGCATTTTTTGGTGTACGAGTCAATAAAATACATAATAGCTATCTCATGATCAATGTCTCAGAGAGGCCATGCTTATCTGAATGGGGTCATGTGCGTGCGACAATTAGCACGGTACATTTTGGTTCCATAAGTAATACATTGATTTTATTCTTCAATTATTCAAATACCCTTTTGATTGATAATCATATCATTTCAGAATATTATTATTTCTACTGCCTACTTCAATTTTGGTCACTTTTGTCCGCTTCTTATTAAATATTTGGGACCATTTTCCCGCATCAGGAAAATTAATTTTTTTAAGAAGTACAACTGATAATTTAATAAAATCCTTATAATAATACTGGTTTAATTTTTTTATAATATTCTTATATTATTAAAATGTCATATCACACACAAGCTAATAATTTATGACCAATTATTTGCTTGAAAGGCCTAGATCGATTTATTTTATATGCGGACGAGAGAGAGAGAGAGAGAGAAGATTATATTTATTTTCGTGAATTTAGATAAATTATGATGTATTGATAGTGTTATCCTTCCGCCGAAATAATAGGTTAGAAGAATATTATATACATAAAACGTTACGCAACACTACACACAAAGCCCCACAAAACTCAACAGTAAAAATCACTCATTATATACAGTAAATTACATGAGTTTCTTAAGGTTATATCTAATATTTTTATAGTTTAAAAAATTTACATTGATTGTTTTAATTTATTTTGTAACGAAAATAATTTTGTTTCACTACATAAATATTTGATTTCATTTTTAAAATAATAGCAGTAATTAATATTGATGTGAAGCCCCGATATAAAATAAAGATAATTAAATAATTATATTACTCTAACTAGAATATAAATTGTGTAAAAATTCAATTTTATTGTCAAAAAATAAATTAAGAGAGACATTTCTATAATATAGCTTAGTTAGTGTCTTTTAGGATATTAGTTAAAAAAAATTTTATTAGTTGATAGATCATTTAATAACTTAAAATTTATAAAAATAATAATTTTTAATATTTAAAAACTTTATCAATCAATAAAAAAATTTAATTAAACTGTTGTTCTTTATAGCGCTTATCAAAAAAATTAAAATGCTTATTTATGACTTGACTACACCTGGTCTGTTCTGTACAATAATGGAGGCTTCATTATTTAATTTGATACACTTAATCTGAATTACAATTAACATAGTGAGGGGCATGCAGATGAAATGTTCTTGTTTTGATAGGGGTATTATGTATATATATAAAGTGGGTCATTGAATGGTTATTATTTTACATTGGTTTACTAAAATATAAGGACGCCGTTGGTCAACAAGCGGGGATAGCTCAGTTGGGAGAGCGTCAGACTGAAGATCTGAAGGTCGCGTGTTCGATCCACGCTCACCGCATAATGTAATGTCACTACCTTTTCACTTTTGCCAACTCTTATGAACCATCAATGACAACGTAGACTCACTGTTATATATTCCTTTTCTAGTTATTTCAAATACCAAACTGAGCTATCTTATTTTTTTCGTTTCATATAGAATACTAAGTGTTTCAAAAATTGGATTTACCCGATTCTCTCCCATTCTCATACAATTTAATTGAAATGGGATGCTGTGTGTACTGTTTGCCAGAGTTACTTGCATTTTGATCGCCCTTGTATATACTGTATGGATGATGAAAGTTTACGACAAGCCAGAGTGTTGGGTTCCTTTTCTACACATCGACTTGATAAGTTTTGAATTTTTTCAAGACAAGTCCAGATTTGGATCGCTGTATATGGTGGGCTTAAAAAATAATGGTGAGGAAATTTGGGTTCAAAAGTACTACAATTCACGACCAAGTGTTCTTACCTTAGAATTGGAATTGAGGGATATGGAAATAAATTTTCAGAGTAATTATTCGATTAGTGGAACTTACAGGGAAAGCCTTGCTCTGATGGATGTGGAAGATTAGGATTTAAGCCCTTGCTGCTAAGAGAACTAGCTAGCGTAATATGAATTTTCTTTTCTTTGTATTTTTTAGTTAAGTGAGTTTGAAGAGTCGTTCACTTATTGGTATACTATGTTTTTCTTTTTTTACTCGTAATTTTTGTTTTGGCAAAAGTTTTCCTTCAATTTTCAAGCACTAATTCAACATTTCCTCTTGCAGGTAAAAGAGTAAGGAGAAAAAAAAAATAGATTATGAGGAATTTAAATTATTGTGAATTGGGTAGTCAAACCCAGAAACATCACGCCCATTCAAAAGAGGTGCCACTTGATCGAGTCAAGACTTTTGGGCAAATGACATATTCAATAATTTATATTATATTAAATATACAATAAGTAGTAATTATATACACTTGTTGGCGTAATTGCTTTTTTGCACTTTTATTTTAGGTTATTATCAAAATGCTCTTCTTCTTGACATCCTGCCATGTTTTTCTAGGTAGCAAAATCTTTCTTTTTATAATAATATAGTTGTTTATTAATTAACATTATTACTTTACTAGGTTGTTTTATCAATAAATAAGAATAAAAAACAATTTTTATTGGTATTAATTATCTTTAGTCCCAAAATGTGAATTCTCGTTCCTCATGAATTCACATTACATTATCGGCAATAGCATATACATGAGCCCACTAGACTATTAAGCATTCACTAAGCAATCCTACGTACAACCCTAAAACTATGCAAAACCTATAGTACTTCCACCATGTGAAAAAAAACTGGCAGATCTACACTTTGTTTTCCTTCATCAATTTGTGCTATGGAAACTCTAAACAAGTGTTCATCCCATAATATATGGCAAAAAAGGCTCCTCAAAAGGAAGAAGACAGTCTATGAAACCATTGGTATTGCCTTTTCATTTTTCTTTTCTTACAATTTTTGTTCTGCCATTTTTCTAACACTCAAGAGAAGAGAATGTACCCAAACTCAATGCTATAGACCTCTTGAGGTTATCTTCCCCCACCATTTTCGACAACTAATTTCGGGTTCTGGACTCCCTGATTTTTGAAGTCTAGCTTTTGCGTCCCGCAATCTACCCTTGTATTCTTTTTTCCATCCCTCAAACTTATGCCTCAGTTTCCGAAGTTCTACATTGGGATTCATGTTAGCAGAGTGTCCTGATGATCTAACTTCAAGCAGTGCTTTGGCATCATCATCAAAGTTCTGTTTCCGCTGCTCAAATTCCTTCATCAGATTGCTCACTGCATTCAAAGTACCAATAGCTTCTCTCCCTGCTCCCACTTCAGGATTAGTAGGAATCTTCATAGGTGTGCCGCCACTGGGTGTTCGAGATTCCACGGAAGTAGCATCTTCAGAATCATAGTTTCGAGGAGACATAACATCATATCTTCCAGGTTGGCCACTAGAATTCTCAGCAACAAGACTCCTTCTAGCAGCAGAAAGACTCATCTGCATTGAAATTGCATTAAAATATGTATCATTTAATTTAGATCCAAAACACTTTTAACTTATAAGGTAAAACCATCCCAATATCAAACCAGTTCCATTGTAACAGTTCCAGTGCCGAGTCTTCCTAAAGAAGACAGTGACAAAAATGCAGTTATATGGTTATGAAGGGGACAGGAACGGGGAAAGGGAATTTCAATCATTCATAAAGGTTTTACATCAATATCATCTGGTTAAAAGCTTGGTTTGATCAAGTGCGTCCATTTAGACCACAGTAACATATGCGAGTGTCTCAAAAGTTGAAGACTTTTATAAACTGTAAACTTACCTGCAAAGATGCCATCTGTTTTTGCCACATCTGTTCCATTGCTTTCATCTTCATCTCATACTCAATCCACCTTGTCTCAAATTGTTTTAGTTGTTCCCTCAGTGCAGTATTTTCCACTTCCTTTTGCTCCAGAGTTGCTTCAGCTTTGAGAACCCGGCTTTCGAGCTCTGCTAAAGCTAAAGGCAAATTCTGAATCTCCTCATTGGACACATGCTGCAAAACCAAGAAGAGCTTTTATCATCGTGAATTATGGGAGCTATATACAAACCATGAAACAACATATACTCTAACCATAAACAATATCCTATTAAACGGCCAATGAGTAAGACATGAATTCATTGATTCTGTCTAAGAAAATGCAGTAGCCTAAAGGAGGAGATATATAAAATTTGGGCCACCCCTTCATTCAAAAAGTTTAGTGGAGAAAATGAAGTTACATTGAGAAAATGAACTAGAGTTTAAATTTAGATTTCACTTTTCAGCATACCAAACTCCTGTAAGATGAAGTTACATTGAGAAAATGAACTGGAGTTTAGTGCACTTTTGTACGATGTATGCGTGCAGAGTTTAAGTACCTTTACTTCTGACATCTTACAGCGTGACTTTCTCCTATATTTAGCACTTTTAGAATCTTTCTTGAACTTATGCATGCCACTAGAACGCTTCCGAACCAGCCACCCACGAATCACTGCGTGAAAAACAATATGAATAATCAGAAAATCATATGCATGAAGGGAAGACTCGAATAAACAGAACCACACTTACCAGATTGTAATTGTGTGATTGCCTGGGTCTGCTTAAGCTTTTCAGAAGCAATACGTACAGAAGATTTTATCATAGCACTATATTTCTTTCTCACAATCTCTCCGCGAACAACTGCAATGTAACCAAATTAGGATTTAGGAATTATAATACAAGGAATAATCAAAATGATGGAAAATACAGAAAGGAAAATGAAGCAATGACTATTATAAGGATTTGAACCAATGATTGAGGCATAGAAAGTTCTTTACTGAATAAATATAGAAAAGGTCTGTTGATAAAAATGAAGTAAATGATGCATCATGCGTAGAATCAACATAGTACTTTCGATAAAAAAGAAACTGATATTGTAAGATAGACTTTTATTACATGACTGTATTGTTATTGCTCCATTCTTAAGTTCACCAAAAATTCGGCGAGCTTGATAAGCACGGAAGCATTTTTGAATCCCTACTATACCCCGCATAACGAGTTTTCTTCTATCTTCCAGTGCACCAATCTACAAAACCATCAAGCACACAAGAATAATTAAGTCAGAGATACCACTACATGAATGTATTGAAGATCAAGCTGAAACTATTCATTTAAGCCACTGCTTTTAATTTCTGCAAAATTTAACATTCTCACCAGCAAACAAATTCATAATTCACAAAAAATACTTCAATAGTGAAACAAATAGTTGATAACTTTTCAAAGCATGTCAACTATAACGTTAAATCAACCATGATGACCAGCTCCCGGTGATATGCTCCTGGAAAAGAGACTACATCTCCAACACTGGCCTCTTTGCCTTTCAAGTGAAATTTACATGTCATCTATTGAATTCAAGTGAAATTTTGAGAAGGGAAAGCAAGCAAGAAGTCTTTATTTAATACTGAAGTAGGAAAAGGCTATATCAAATCTACGTGATTCAGGGAAAAAAATAATAAGGAAGGAAGAAGAAAGTCGGTCTTCCAACCCCACACACACAGTATACTTGGACGTACCTGTCCTGTTCGAAGATACAGTTTAGTGTAGCCAACTTGATACATTTCAGGAGGGACATTAAATTGTTGCAAAACAGAAACTGAGATGCTTAATGGATCTTGAGTTACATTGGCCTCAGAAAGCAGAAACCCATACCTAAATACATTCAGGAACATAAATCAACCGATCATTAGAGATAAATTAAAAACTAAAGGAGGTTTATCTACTACCTTCTGGAAAATTCTTGATGCGTCATTCGAGTAGGATATCCAGCTCTTGAAATTCTAACAACCTCCAAAACTCCACAACACCTAAGCTGTTGTAAGACTAAGGCCTCATCATATATGCCTGCAAGGTGCTTAGTATTTGGTTTTATGCAGCGAACAAAGTGAGGCGTGGTCCTCTCCAACTGATGCATTAAATTGAATAATTGACCCTAGAGAGAGAAAGAGAGATCAAGTTATTTTATTTCCCAAAAGCTATCATGTTTTATTTATTCATCAATCCTCAGTACTACTGAAATCCCCACACCAACTGTTTTTAAATGATGTAAAAATTCATAACATGAAAATATATTTTCAAAAATCTTAATAAATAGAACCAGCTTAAGGAATGCTGCAATAATACCTTGAATTTTGTGCTAACACTCTGCTTTTGTGAACCTAGTGCACCTGTGTAGGAGGAATTTGATTGCTTCTGAGACTGATCAAGCATTTTGGAGAACAATTGCAGCAGTTGACAACTACATGATGACAGGAGTTGAATGGAATCAGAAGGCAGTGGATCTCTGTTCTTTTCTAGAAACCCATTTGTATCATACAAAACCTAATATAGGTCCAGATGTCAGTAAAATCAAAAAAATAAATATAACATTGAAAAACATGTTCTATAAATGATTAGATTCCAGATCATATAACACAAACACAATATCCACATGTAATGCATGGCTATGACTAGTGAGCTTTTACTGTAACATAGATGACAGTTTTGTTGCTTCTACTGTTTTCGTAATGTTAATATAAAGCATGTTTACTCAAATGCATGATATTCTAGTCCTCCATATGCAATATTCTAATTTATTTGAAAAGGAAAACATAGCCAAAAATGTTAAATTGAATATCTACAAATTCAAGAATTAAGATTTAAGTACATTTTGCAGCAAGTAACCTCCAAAGATGCTATTAAACTGAGCAGCAACTAACCTCTCCTGCATAGTGACAAACACGGAAAGCTCTCCCTCTTTCCCCTTTAAAACAAGGATTAGCATTCAAGTGCTGTCTAAGTTTGTTGGCAAATGTTAGATCAGTGGCCCTGGGGAAATTTGATTCCTCATCCAACAGAGAGATTAGCCCCAGAGGTTTCTGCATAATTCACAACAGATTACATAATAACTACTCTAATCACAGAGAAAATACTGTAAACTACAGCCATCATTGGGACCTGAACACAACTGATGGATAATGCATGAAATTCAATGTGCTCAAAATCATAACTGATTTTTCTGTGAAAGTGGAGTAATGAACATTTTAGAAAGATTGAAATATAGCAGTACCTTTTCAAAAAGATCCAAGCACACTTGATTGTCCTCAAAATCTACTCTAGTCCAATCAATACCATCCAATTCATAGTCCTGAAACAAAAACGTATGTTGCAGTGTTGCTGTTATGAATACCAATACTATTCAAGATTCAAGAACACACCAAACCACATGTCTAGCATTTAATATTAACCCTGTTTCTCAAACTACTACTTCATATAAGATTATAAAAAAAATTAAAGGTAAACTATACAGGTGATATGATTTTGATTATCACGACTCAGTATCCAAAAAACTTTAGAGCAAATATAGAAATTGGAAAGAGTAGATAGAAGGTCATAAAGTAGGTTAATTTCAATGCATTACTATAGCATAAAATGATGCAGAACTAATCTAGACACTAGCTCTTAAGATTCAAGAAGCTCCTAAGTCAAAGGCTCAAAGCCTAACCAGTCACAACATACCAAAGAAGAATTAATTAATTATGAAGAATGGGCACGGAGCAGATCAAAGTCCTAATCTCTTGGTTGTGAAAACTCTGATACCATGACAAAGATCACCCCATCCTAAGAGTTTAAGGGATTGATTGGGAGTTTTGAAGAAAGTAGGGTGGGGTGGTAGAGACAAGCCACTTTACTGCTTGGAAGTTTAATGAAAAAATAGGTGGTAATCTTCTCCCTGACGTTTGGAATCAAGATGGGACTGAAGAGTAAATTTCCAATTACCCTTATGTAAATAGCTAAAGCTTTTGGTTGAAGTGGCCTTGACAGTAATAATTCATAGAAGCCTTAACCAAATATGATCTTTAGTATTAAAATTTTTAAAATGCACACAGTGAAGCAATGTTGCATTCAAAATAAAAGTACTCAGCATCAAAATACCCAGAAAGCTTGAATATTAACATAATTACTTACCTCCTGCTCAAGTTTAAACAGATGCCGATTGAAATGTTGCTGAAGCCTCTCATTGGCGTAATTTATACAAAACTGTTCATAGCTGTTTTTCTGAAAAGTGGAACCATTAGAATTTCGAATATAATACTCTTTGATCCACCAGAAAACAGTAACATATTAATACCAATTGGATACCTGGAATGACTCAAATCCATAGATATCTAGGATACTTATGGATCTACCGGTACATCGTTTACCTACTCCAAGTGACTTATTAACTTGTTCTACAAGCCAGTCAAACAAGCTTGAATATATGAATTTTGCCAATCCATCTCTTGTGTCAGTAGCCTGTAGCATAAAAGAAAACTCGTTAAATTTAGTGCATTTAGAAGCTGCAGAAACCAAATTTATTAAACTGCATAGGTAATAAACAGACCTGCCACAATGTCAATCTTTTGGCAATAGTATCTTTGCCAGCTTGGATTTTCCGAGTAGATAAAGTTACCATTAACTCTTGGGAACTGCAACCCATCAGCCGGGAAGCACTGGTTACAGCTGTGAAAACATATATAAACTCAAGTCATTTTTAAGTTGTAACTGAGAATCCATATATATCCTCATATATTATTATGTTGATCAATATCATAGTCAATAAGAACCAATCCAAAAGTTCTCTCCTACTCAATACAGAATTAAATGTGATTGATTCCATAACGGTATCTACAATGCAAATGATCCAAGAGTGTACCAGCTAGATTTAACCATTCAATACCACTGATATAGCAATTTTGAAAGAGCACAAGATTTAAGAAGCCCATCAGTAGAAGGTTATGAATCTTACCTTCATCGTCTACAACCTCAATGTGATTTTCATTGTCAGTTACTTGGAATGATATATTTCCCAGCCATAAGACAGCTGCAACCATCTTAAAGACTAGCTCTTGATCCTCTTTGCAAATTCGAACAACGTCCAGTGCTTTCTGGGGAAAAATTATTTGCCAAAGGGGATGACATGAGGAGATCTTAGATTCATAGGAGGCCATAAACAAACTTAAAGAGGGTATTGTTCACCAAATGAACTGTCAAGCACTATAGTTTATACCATCAGCTTATGAAATCTTTTAGTATCATCAACACCATCAATTGTCATGCAGTTACTCTGATTGAGATATTTATATTCATTGGCTGCTTTAAGATTCAGTCTCTCTGCAAAGAAAAAAGATAATTCTGAGTATAAGTGAAAAATTTTACAACTTTGTTTAAATTGATAAAAAAATCATACTGCAAAGGTTATATCTAACTACACGTGCAAAAATTATTGTTGAAGAATTTCAATAAAAGAATAATTGTCCCTTTAAAATTTATTTAGATAATGAATGATGCAGAGGTCTTTACTGATGATACTAGACGAACCATACTTATAAGTCAAAAGTTCTATTACTAATTTTTGGCAATTCTTTTTATAGCAAAAACCTGGCACATCTGAACGGAACATATCAAGTAGTAGGTCACAATTATATCTGTTAACATAGGGTAAGTAGGACAGTATAATAATATGCTACAAGCTGAGAACTTGTTGAAGTTCAATACACTGAAGTTCTCTCAGAAAAAAAAGAAAGACAGAAAGAAAGAAAAGAATGTAGGACATTGTTTCGCTTGGACCACTTGGTTCTCAAAATTAACATGATGATTGTTTACTTTTCAATGCACTCAACATAAACCGTATGATGTGAAACAGAAAACAAATAATTCAGCTGAGTAATGATTATAAAATATTTACACAAGTTAATAGATTGCTTTCTGAAAAAATAAACTATTACCTTTAAGATCAGGTGAAGAACCAACACAAAGTTGATAAAAGATGTGATACGACCTCTCACCACTGGCTAGTTGCACAACTCTTGACTGTTCACAAGCATGATTATTTTAGAACTTAGAAGTGACAAAGGGCGAATATTCCAGTTCAACATTCAAACTCAAATGGGGCATTACAATTTACCTTTTCTAATAGAACTATTAAAGCGTATTGGAATTGGCAGATGACAAACAAAAAGCCATAAGAGTAAGTCAAGTCAGAAATCACAATGGAAATAGATACAGTAAAATACAACAGTTGCAGCGAAATGTTTAACTTAAGAAGGCTTACAGGTTTGAATTTTAGCCCCACATATCTTCCCCAACATACTGAAATGAATTTCAATTAATTTTCCCTGCATCAAAGACAAATAAAAACTTTAAACCTCATTTTCAAAGTGCTGCATAGCCTTTAGAAAATTAAAAAGTGCAGAAGTTTATGGACATAGTTGATAGAAAAGCTTACAAACTACAGAAAACTTATGGAACAAAAGCACCAAAAAGTTTCATTACAAAGGAAACAATCAAACTCACAAATCTGCTAGAGTTGTCGTTCCTAGAAGTTTTTGCATTCCCAAAAGCTTCTAGTATACTATTTGTCTGAAGGACTTCATTTTCTATCCCGCAACTGCCGCCACCTAGAGCAGCTAAGTATTGCATAGCAAATTTTGCTGTCTCTGTCTTCCCAGATCCACTCTCGCCACTATAAACAAAAGTCTAACGTTAAATATTTGCATTTACACTTGCCAACAATCTTATCCCTACTATGACAGTTAAATGCTACTGAGTTCAGGAAAATATCTTTAGCGTCATGAACAAAACAGAGCTCCTAATGTCCAGGAACCGAGACAATGCTGACCTTATAATAATGGACTGGTTTACTTCATCTGCAAAATACAAAATGTAAATAGAAAACCTTTAAAAACATAGCGTACAGGTACAGCATGCAGATCTGGAAGGATCGGGAACGAAGGGAAGAGGAAAAGATAATTTTAATCACCTCTCATCATCTCGTTAAAAGCCACATCTGCCATAGCAAAAACATGAGGGCTATCCATAAGTTTCTGCCTATAAGCTGAGACATAATCATTTCTATATATCTGGACATCTTTGAAGGGGTTGAGTGCAATTAATATGGGTCCTGCTTTACTCTACGTACAGAAAGCGCAAGTGGCATATGAGAGCAGATAGATAATAAAACAAGTAGAAGAGCATGCCAGAGCAGCACACATACATAAATCATCTCCTGAGAATATCTAAACTGAAGATTGTGAAGAACTGAGGGCTCATTCAAATAACTAAGCTGTATAAGATCATCCACACCATCCAGGATATCTGGATTAGCTGGTAAAATCTCTGACCTCGCCACTTTCATAACCTACAGTGACAACCAAATGGCACAAACTATCCATTACCTTGCGGATTCAATATTGTATTAATATTATCTTTCAAAGACAAAGCTTACTAACTTACATCTCCATTTGAGAGTGAAACAAAAGCTTCCTCTTCCGAAGTTGACTGGATCTGTCCTAGTCCCCACTGTCCTCCTGGTTGCCTACACCAAACACGAAGTTTCTGGGAAACAACCGAAAACAGAAAGGAAACTTAGAAAAGCACATGCCACTAACAATGTTATCTATCCACACTAAAATTAAACATATATAATAACTTCAAATACTACAGAAAAGCTGGAAATATGCATCATATGCTATAAGCTTCCTAGCTAACATTTTTAAAGGAAACATTTTTTTTAAACCAAAACCACTGCTGTCAGCACTTCCTGCTTGGTTACCTACACCAAACGGAGATGCTCTAAGGAAACAACAAAAGCAGAAAGGAAGTATTAAAGCAAGTATACAAGAGAACCAGTGAGTAACAGTTACTGTTAAATCTTCATACATAAAAATTAGAACGAGAAGCTAGTAATTATTACAACATATTTTCTGTCCCCAGTTACCTTTCTGATGTAATAAGCAATGTTGTCATCGCAATCCAATTCCCGAAGCTTTCCTGATGATACGGAAGCCGTAGATGCTGAAACAGGGTTTTCTGATAATGTTTCCCGCACATTCACTTTCGATGTAACGATATAAGGCGATTCCATGTCCTGCTTCATCTTCTTGATACCAAAATTTCCTTTTCTCTTATGTCCCATATCCCCATCTTTCTTCTTGCTCTCTTCCATTGCATTGAAATTATTCGAAGAGCATTCTGTTACAACATGATCACCTGCAATCCTATAATGATTGGGCAACGATCGTCTTGCTGAGGGAAGCCGAGCTCTTGAGGTTGGACGAGCTGGCAATGCCGGCGGCAATTCCTTCGGCTTCTCTTCTTCTCCCCTGCAACGGAGTGATTCTAGCATTTGTTCTAGTGAGCTCCTCGCTATCGCCGAAGGAGTAGATGACAACATAATTTTGGTTCCCAAAACCCCAAAAATTCAAAGAGAAAAGACTTTCAAATTTCTCTCTCAAATTCTCACACCAAATTCAATATTCACCTCTCTTTCTTCGAATTCCATAAGCACATTGACGAGAACAACAAAGTTGAAGAATTCTGAGATTTAGAGTCGAAATGCTAGTCCCCTTGGCTAACTTGGAATTCGAGACCCATCAAACAGATTGATGAAAAGGTATAAAGCAATAAGCTTGAAGGGTAAGAAGGAATAGTATGAATTCTCCTCGAATCAAAACAATCTGCAAAAGCGCATTAGCCAAATCGAGGAGGTGCAAGGGGTTTAGAGAAGTGGAAAGAGTCAGGGAGATGGAGGTTGTTGTGAAAAACAAACCTCCTCTCAGACTCAGAGAAAAAGGAGGGAGAAGAAGATGAAAAACAGGAATAAATTAGGAAAATTGCTGCTGTAGTATTGTTTTTCTTTTCTGTTAGACACCAAAATAAACGATTCTCGTTTTTTTCCGTTCCTCAAAACGCAAAACTTTGACGGAAAATTTTTTGTCGTCGTAGCTGAGTTGTTCTGCCTTTCTCCATTTTCGCCCATAAGTTCAAATATTTCAGGAGAGGTGGCAAATCGCAATAGCCTTCCACGTTCGATGTTTCAGAAAACCGTTAGGACTTAGGATCCAAATATCCAATATAATATTTTATGCAAAAACTCACAATTTTATATTATTGTATTATACAATATTTAAAGTTTTTAAACTATTATTTTAAAGACTAAATTATGCATTTATTAAATTAAAGAACTAAATAATTAAAACAAAACTTTATATTATAGTGTGGCACTATTTTAAACTCCCTAAATATATTTAAAAAATATACATTAAATATGTTTTCTGGATCAAAATATACAAGTATATAATTATTATAGTAATCCAATCTGGGACTAAACCCTTAAAATACCAGTAAAAATCTTTTGACCCCTTGCTCCGTGCTCACACATAACATAGAAGGAAGGCATAACAGGTTTGTTGGAGTTTAATTCTTTTTCTTTGTAAATTATAACTGGGAAAAATTTTTATCAACTCAGAATTTTCAAATCTAGTACAAAATTATTACTATTTACAGAATAAATAGGAAGAAGTAAGTCTTATCCTATCACTTGAGATTTATAATTTGGAATACATAGTTTTTTTTCTAACATATATTATATACTAAAATTAATTTTATTTTGAGATGTCATAATCAATCAAACGCACATAATTAACTTTTTCATTAAATTCAGTTCCTTTATATTTAGAATTTAGTTTAATTGATAATTCATAGATAGCTTGAGTCTAAGACTAAATATATGTTAATTTATTTTGATGTTTTAATAGAAAAAATATATTTTATCTCTTTTAATTATGTTTATATAAAATATTATATATAAAAATTTTAATTTATAACAAATTATCCTTTTAAATTATTTAAAATATGCAAAATTATTATTTTTAAAATTGAATTTAAAAAATGTGTATTTATCATAAATTTATTGTTCTTCTATTCTCTAATTTGATTTTATATTATGTGTGAAAGAAGATTAGAAAAAAAATAAAATAAAACTAATAAATTTTTTAAATACAATTTTAATATTTTGAATAATTTTAAAAAATAATTTGTTATAAATTAAAATTTAAATAAATAATATATTATATAAAGATAATTAAAGAGAGTAAAATATAAATTTTCCTATTTTAATGGTTGATAATATTTTTAAAAACTCATATAAATTATTTTAATTAAGAGCTAGTGTTTTGTTGGTGTTCAATTCCTTCTTTACAGAAAAAAAAAGAGCGGCCAAAGTGAAACACACCGTTTGGCATGGGGCATTGTGACCCCACTCTATAATAATTGCAATAATATTATAGTAACGCTTCAAGGGTGAATTCGTTATGAAACTTATATATCGAGACATATGCATGATTTAATTAATTGAAACATGAAGAGTGATGAAAATGCCCCCGGACTACAAGATTAGGACATTCCGATTTAGGAATATATATATATATATATATATATATATATATATATATATATATATATGCTTATATGTTTTATTTTTAAAATAATAAATTAAATAATAAAACATAAAAATAAATGTTATTTAATTTATGAATCTTTTATAATTTTTTATTATTTTATTTTTTTTTATATTCTCATATCACATATTTTATTTTTATATTTTATATTATAAAATATATTATTTTGTCAGACTATTAATTATAAAAATTTAGAGTCATTATAATATATTACAAATTTTATATATAAAAATGTGCATATTTTATTTTTATTTAATTTTTAAAATATAAGATAAAATTATTATTATTATAATTTTAAAATAAAAAATTAAATAATAACTCATTTTTTGTAACTTTTTATTTTTTATTTTTTTATATTTTATATTATAAATCATTATAATATATATATTTATATTTATATATTTATATTGAGAGCTTCTGTCCATGAATGCTTTCAAATGTCACAGAAGGACACGCGCATTTTCTAAGTTAAATTATGAACTTCAATTGATAAAGAAGGTTATTGCGTGTCCTAAATCTTCCACTATACAAGTCATTCTTTCATTTTTCTTCTATATCTAAGATGCTGAATTTAAATTTATGTAATAAATAAAATTTATTTTCTGTTATTAAAAGAGAGAGGACAAGTAGTTTTAGGTTCGTAAATGTCAATATACCCAACAGACTTTATGAACTTTTAAGGGATGTTCCTTTTTATTTTTTTGGTTAAAACAAGAAATACAAAAAAAAAAAAAAAAAGAAACTAAGGTGTAGGGAAATGAATAAATGCAACATTCGCTGAGAGAAGAAGAAAAAGATCATGAAGGGATTCTTTTCATGAACACAAACAAAAGAGTTATGAATATTTAACTTGACAAAAATATTAATACAGAAGTTAAATTCACTTAATATATGGACTGTTGTATAAATAGGCTGACTCTAATGTCCTCAACTAGAATATCAAATTTAATTATGAGTATAAATATAAGATGTTAAATATTTATTGAATGCTAAGTCGTGTGTTTTTTGGAGCAAAATTAGTTGACTTAGTGCTTCATAAGCTCTGAAACACAAAAATAACTAGTACATAAACTAGCAAATTTATATTTAAGAATATTTACTCTACATATATTAGATGTAGGAGTCAATAGTTAATTCATGAAATTTTAAACTTAGAAATACTTTTCCTCTAAAAAGAATTGCATTCAATTAAATTTATTATTGCAATCATATTTATTAATATATAATTGACAAGAAGATTATTTTCACTGTTTTTTATGAGTGCATATCATGTTGATGTGGGTCTGAACCAACAACCAAGCCTAATCTGGTCTAAAGATTCATGGATTTAATGCTTGTTCTTTCCCGTTAACGTTGCCTTGATTTTGTGCTTTTGTTGCCAACGCCATTTGTGATTGTCAATTTGTGATGGGTTGAGTCTGTCTGTCTGTGACCCCATTTCTCTGTTTGGTTGCATAACAAGTGTCTTCTAATTGTTGCATAGTTGAGGAGAATATTCTAAGGCACTGCTTGATTGATTGTTTAGTCAAACATAATTTAATCATTTTATCTAATCAATTTGGCTATCCTTTTTCTCATTCATTCTTCCCACTTGCCCCCTTGGGTGAATTGATGTCTTTTAATTAG
Organism: Senna siamea; assembly: GCA_031216115.1. Lineage (NCBI taxonomy): Eukaryota > Viridiplantae > Streptophyta > Magnoliopsida > Fabales > Fabaceae > Senna > Senna siamea. Next base: position 23,311,571 of record CM062356.1, read on the forward strand.
TTAATTTAAACAAATTTAACTCGAGTTAATTGAGATTTAATTTTTTAAACAAAAATGTTTATATATAAAAACTTTAAATTCAAAATTTTGTTTAAAAATAATAAAATATCTATTTCTCTAATTAATTAGTTATTAGTAATCATAATTTAGATTTAAGACTTGTTTAGGTAGCATTTAAAAATGATTATTTTGATTTTAAAATAATCTTTAGTAATTAAGTTAAGAGGTTTTATCGACTAAATTAAAATAATAATGATATTTTAAAATTTAAACTATTAATTAAGTCTAAAATCTAACTACTATTTTAATTAGTCTTAATCTCTTCCAAAGTCATTATTTGCTATTCTCTTTTCAGGTTATTCATTTTGTTTGAAATTTTAATAAAACCACTAATTATTATAATTTTGAGTAAAATAAATCTAAAAAAGATTGTTAAAAAAGTTTAGAACTTAATATTATCTTGATTGCTAAACCTGTAATTAAAACTATATTCTTTTTTTTAATAATGAGAGTTAAGTTTAGTAAAAAATTAATTTTTTATAATATAATAAATTTAAATTTAAATTTTTATTAAATATATATATAATACTTAATAATATTGTAAATATAATTATTTTTATTAAAACGATGATATATATATAAAAAACACTATACTTTTTTTTCTTCTAAAATTATAGCGTAAGTACATGATTGTGATGTGCTGAATTGCCTTTCAATTATTCAACATCATTTCGACATAAATGGATTTTCTGACTTCTTACTGTATTAAGTCCTATTTAGAATTACTCTCTTCCTCTTCCTTCTATTCTTTTAGCTAGTTTTTATTTTCTCTCTATTTGCTTTTACAAAATTAGAGAATGGAAACGATTCTTTATTTTGGGTCCAAATACGATTAGTTCAGCTGGATATAAAAACAGTCGCTATTGGGTATCCGTTGCCTATTTGGGCTAAAATGAAAAAAACAAAAAATCAAATCTTGATTTGCTTTACAAAGTTTGTGGCCCATGTATATACGGTCGATGAGTAATTGGGATCCAGACACGACAGTGCAGTAGTTTTATAAATAGGCATTGTGTTCTTGATAAAATTTCGATAAACACTTTTTTATTAATATTATTAAATTTAGTAAATCTTTCAAAAACACTTTTTTTATGATTAAATGGCATCTGTATTTGAGAGAGTATTAAAAATATTAAAGATAATTATGATAATTAATAATTTTAAATGGACTTCCTTTTTTTTTACAACATTTTTTTTCTGTCTTCTTCTCATGGTAAGAAAAATAAACACTTTGTTTGATCAAAATAAATAATTTATTTTAAAAGAAATTTTTTTATAGAAAACTCAATTTCATAAGATATTTGTATAAAATATTTTTTTTAATGATATAAGTGAAGAGATTTGATCTCTTAAGAAATTGAATTTTTCATAATGTTCATCTTAAAAAAATAAAACGTGGTTTTGACTTGAAGACCAAAAAACTGTTAAAGAGTTAATATCAAATTAAATAGTTACTAATCATAGTACACCTATCATTTTGTATAAATTCTTCATAATGTTGAGTCTTCACTTCAAGCATACCGAAGCAGCATGAAATTAAGCTTCATAGAATCTCCATGCTTCTTCCTGCAACATAATTTTTTTTTTTTTATATTTTTTTTGGTGACAAATAGAAGAAACTCAATCTAAGACACTTGTAAAATACTAGAGGAAGATAGACTACAAAGTCTTCAGCAAAAGCGTGTCTGCAATCATAGATGTGAAGCCCATATGTCAGGGTGTGACCAAGCTTAGCAAGTCTATCAACAACGCGATTCCCATTGCTAGGAACATAACATATGAGCCAATTATTTTTTTCTGGAAGTGATCTCTTTAATTCTCCTCGCGGTATGGGAATAGGGGTGGTGGATAGGATATTCCTATGAAATAAGTTCCACTACGGTAATGGAGTCTGATTCAGGGACTGTATTAGACCATTCGTTATCTTCAAATAGATGAACAATATATTTTCATTTTATGTCTTTTTTTTTTTTTCACATGACATTGTTGAAATAATATTCAACCCTCCATTTTTCAATTAAAGAAAAACATGACATTCATATTATGAGACCGACCTTAATTTGCAAAAAGACTTTTATTTCTGTTAATAAGTACTGGAGTTTAAATATAAAAGATTTGACTTGAGAGGGAGTATTGAATTTCTTTCAAAATCTTTGCACTGAAGTTGACAAATAAATTATTTAATTTACCCATGTTCATAAGCAAAGTACAGCTAGCAGATTATCGGCTGGTGTAGTAAATAAGAAGCAAAAATAAAGCATACGCAAACAATACTAGTAGGGTTACAAGTTACAACTTGAGCCAAGAGAAGCTCATTTCAAAACAATTTGAGAGTCTCCAAGTTTAAATATTACCGCTTACCGCAGACCTTAATGGTTGTTGATAATAATGTAGATAATTAATTGACGATTGTATCCAATTCATGTTTTATATATAATATATATAGAAAGTAGGACCACATATAATATGCAGAATATGGAGAGTGTTTTGCTGGATATTTTTTTTTTAATCTTAGGTAGAGTATTCATAAGTATAGCAGTATAGAATAAATATAATGACAAAAGGAGAGAAAGGAAGGGGGATCTTTTTGAAATTAGAATAATGTGGAATCTCCTCCCACAAAGCTAGCAAAAAAATCTGGTTGCTTATGCTTCTGTGTAACCCGCCTTATCATTTCGCTAACTCTATGGGGGCAAACAGTGTAGTTTTCTGATTCAATAAGCAGAAAGATGTGTGTGGCATTGAAGAAGCTAAATCCAAGAACATCAGAAGAGAAAGAGAGAAAAAAGCTAAGGGGGCGGTTTTCAAGTTGATCCATAAAAATATTCTAATTCCAATGTCGTGCATAATTGCATAGTCATCATTAGATTCTCACACCTTCCGTATTTGTATAAATTACCCCACCATGTATTATTTATACTCACATTCAGAAATAAATTTCAAATTGACTCACCGTAAGATACAGAAGAACACTAATATGCTGATAAATTCAAAACTAACGTGTGTGGACACACCCATCACTATTTCTCATTTCCACTCCATTCCCTGCATTATAAGCTCCTGTTTTGTTACAAAAGAAATCTTGATCCTTCACTTTCATTGCTTCAAAAAACTTGTAATTACCCAAACCCTAGTTGTTAAACTTGGATATTTAATTTCTCGCATCAAAAAGCAATTAAACTTGAATCCACCGATAATTGATTATCTACCAGTAGTAGCACCAATCAATCTGGTAGCATTTTCAGTGAGCCCCACGAGTAATCATCTCCTGGTATTGTCTCAACGATTCCTGCCTCTGCAACCTCATTTCCTCGTTGAACTTGTTAATGAACGCTTCCACTCGCCGGTTCAACTCGTCCTGACTCAGCGATGGCTCTTTCCTCAGCCTAACTGAACCTGAACCCGCAGGAGAGTTCTCCCCGCCGGTTTTGCTCCGGTCGCTGAACGTCTCCGATTTCTTCATCGGAGGCGTGCCGTTCTGGTCCGTTAACGGCGCGTTACGGCGCAGCTGCGAGTCCCACGTGTCGGACTTCTTCAGGTGTCTGGTTAACGGCATCGCACGCCCCTCCGTTATCGTCCTCCACGTGCTGTCCAGCGTGTCCTGCCGCTTCGCCTTCGTCACTCCCAACGCCGCCTTCACCCCTGGGACCACAAATCAACTTACCGTTCCATTTCACATCTTTTTTTTTTTTTTTTCAAATTTCAAAAAAGAAATTCAAAAATCGAATTCAGAGAGAGAGAGAGAAAGAGCCAAAGCGGTACCTTCGGGACTGGCTTTCACGGCTTTTCGGTGGCTAAATCTGGAAGAAACAGGCGGTTTCTCATTCTCATTCTGAAACGAAAACGACAAATCCAACGAATCCTTCCTATCCACGCTAGTCCGTACAGAGTTCCTTGCCTCATCGGAGCTGTTCACGATTTCCTTATCGTTCAGCTTCGAAATCTTTGCTTCCCGTACATTCGCCTCGTTAACGTTTCCGTTCGAAACGACGCCGTCGTAGACAGTGTACTCCGTCCGTACATCACCGGAAATCATGATTGACTCCTGCGCGAGACTCTGTACCGGTGGAAGGACCACTGTGTTGTACTCAGTCGGCAGGTCGCCCGGGATCTTCACCGTTTCCGTCGCGAGACTCTGGACCGACGAAAGGACTACGTCGTCTGTTGAGAGATTTTGGTCGAGTTTGTGGTGTTGAAGCTTAGAAGAGGCGACGATGCTGATGATGATGCCGTTCACGAGTATGTAGAGGTAAGGAGGTCTTAGGCATGTGAGGATTAAGGTCCACATAGAGGGACCTTCGTTCACGATGAAATCTGAGACAACTGGAACAGTGAGCTTCAGAACGAGTGCCATAGATAAAACCCCAGTGGAGACTAGTACCACCTTGAGAGAGAGGACCCAGTTGAAAGTTGAGTTAGTTGAGAAGGAAGCCATTGGCAATATCTTCTTTTGGGGTACGTTCACCTCTTAATATATATATATCTGAATATCGCCGGAACTTACCTTCTCCGGAACTGCAGAGGATCCAAAATCGGTTTTATGAGCTTTTCGGAGAGGCTTGTGACATGAAGAAGAGAAGTATTTATCGAGTGGGCTGCAGAAGAGCGGGCATTTGTTATGAAATGTGGACCCTTCGATGAAGGATAGGACTACAGTGATGTTAGTTTCGATAAATGATGTTGATGTTCATAGCCGCTTGCCCTTATTCCATATTTATGGCAACACGATCTAATTATTATGACAATTTAAAAAATAATCAAATATTTTTAAAAATAATATTAATTTTGTTATTCAGAATATAATTTATAGCTCACCTTTTATTTAAGTTCAATAAATAGTTTTTGTTGGTGATATTATCAAATCAATCCATGATATTGCGAATTTAAATCGTAAGAGAGGAAGATAGCATCAATAAATTTTTTTTTCTATTATTCTCCTAATTTAAAATTTTTACCGTGTAAAATACTTTAAAAATTTTTTTTCTATGGCATTGCATTGGATCTCCTACTAAAGTTTTTTATATAATAAAATTAGAGAGATAGTCAAAATATATTTATATTTGTATGATAAAATAAATTGAGATAACATAAGTTAAAAAGAGAAGAAAAAGAATAATGAACTAAGAGTAGCTAGAAAAATAGAGTTATGTGGACCTATGAGATGTTACAAACATGGGTTGTGATGTATCAAATGAAAAGATGAACATGGGTGGAAGCTTGAGATATCATGTTGAAGGTTGAAGTGGGAAAGTGTGGGAGATTAACTATAATCCAAGTTAACCATAATTAAAGCTATGATTCTTAGGATTACAATATTAATTAGTGTTTGTTTTAAAAATTGTTTGAGTAAGTGATTATTGTTGTTTAATGCTTTAATGCTTTTGTTTTGGTAGTACTATCAAAATGATTCCACTGTCTGGAATATCAAAACTCATTCCAGTATGTGTGATGTCTGTCAGTGAGAAGAAAGCATTTTGATGGTTGGTGACATATTTAAATAGCATGAGTGTACCATTCCTCAACGGCTAAATAAATTATTTTGACCGTTAAAGTCGGAGCTTTTTATTCATTGTGTGTTGTGGGTCCTGGATTCCCGGCCCGTTTGCCTCTTCCGGGCCTTATTTTCACATGCTCAAATCAACTCTCGGATCTGACCGACCATAAATCAGTGAGGAATATTTTTTTAAAAATTATTTAAATTTCTTATTGTTAGTCTAATTATAATTGCTGAATGTACATCATTTTTTTACCAAAATTATCGTCCAACCTGGCTTGAAAAGTTGGAATGCACTGAAATATACAAATTTTTTATCCTCCATTATTGTCTAAAATCCCTCACGGTATTGTATAATTATAATTCTTTTAATTTGAGAGTTTGGAAAATAAACCAATCATTATGTTATTTTATAAATATATTATTATCGTAATTAATTATCTTTAATGGAAGATAAAGACATAAAAATATATTACAATTCCATAAAAAATATGCATCCTCATTAAACATTTTCATCCTTTGAGTTATTTATTTTTTTAATTTTAAATAAAAGTATCCATTAATCATATTTAATTACTTATTCTTCTTTCTTTTCATTTTTTTCAATCCTTCTTATTATTATAATATGTGGATAAGTGTATTAATATTGTAGGTTTGAATTTCTGGTCTTCAACCAAATCTAAACACTATCAATATGAAACATTTTTTATAAAAGAAGATTAACTCAAAGCTTATGTGTACATTAGATCAAATCTTATCATATGAAAAAGTAACATAAAAATATCATGTGATGAGAAAAGTAAATACAAAATAAAAATAAATATATTATTCACTTATAATTTTTGTTATATAAATAAGATTTATTACTCATTTAATTTTATGTTAATTTATTTTTTTACATGACATGGACCACGTACATTTATTATTAACCCCAAGTATTAATTTAAAAAGAGCAAGTTCTTGAACACGCAAGGAGCATAATGAATGGCCAACATTTAACACCTCAATCCCTACCATTGAAAAAAAGCACTTCGTACATTGTTCAATATGAGTGACATGAAGAATATAATTGCCAATTCAAAACGATAGATACGAAATGTGTTTGATGAATGGCCTATGAGAATCCTCTCTAATCTCTACCATGGAAAATTAATGCTATGGCCACTGACTTGATGCTTCGTCCTTACTCAAGACACGAAAATGATCATGAACTTGCTCCAGTAAACAGGCAAAATAGTTTTAACATATGTGGCTGTAGTCGATTTGAGTCTTATGATGTCATGTAAGCACCTACCGCAGCCAAATAGTTTGAAATTTTTTGGTTTTGCATTTTATGAAGTCAAGGTGATAAGCAGAACTCTCTATAATTTGATTTCCTGAAGCGAAAAAGTTATAATTAATATAAGCCATTGACAAATTGGAAATGTGAATGAAGAAGACATTGACAAATGCAAAACGGAATAGAGCTTTAATTTGTTTTCTCTTAAAATTATTTTATCTTGCAAGAGGAGCACTTGAAGATGATTGTGGGTTGGATGGCACCGTCAACTTGTGCGATACGTGACACGTGTCAATCATGTAAAATCACGTCTCCCTCAATCCTGCTGCATCATCTTCTTACACCTACCGTCTTCTCTGCGTTTTGGTCTTTTACTTCTGGCTTCATTTTTCTTCTGCTGAAATCCGTGACCAAGTTTGGCGTGGAAATTCTAGCAAGCCTACAAATATTTAAGGTCATTTTTAACCTAACGAACCAAAGATTCTATAATGAAAACAAACGAGACTACCCACAGGCGATGTCCCTATGGGTAATTTAAAGGTTGGAGTCCGCTAAAAAAACACTTATAAAGAGCCCAAACGAAATCAAGCCAAGGGGTTTAGTCATATATAATTAAAGAAAGAAAAAACAGTTTTAGCTGTAGATGAATATATATCTTACTTACCTGAGCATTACATGAAATGAAATATATCAAGAAGAAAATATAATAATTGGCGTTTGATATTATTATAACTAATAGTAGCGGACTTAATATCATTAAATCAAATATTTGCATTTTGCTAGTAATCTCTTGTTGTTAGGCGGACCGAATTGGCACAAAATAATCTTATCATTGCACGTAAACACGCACTCTCACCCATAAACAACCAAACTATTCCCACATTAAATATAAAAGGATTAAGCATAAGTCACAAAACTCGGTCTTCAATAGTTCCATATGATCATTGTTCATCACCTCCAACAGGTCATGCCAGAAAGGGCATTAGCATTAACCATGAGCAAGTCTACTGTTAGTATTTCCTTTGAAGTATTAGTGTGTTGCCTTGGTAGCACTTCGTTCATCCAAAATGGATTTTCCTTTCTTGTCATTTATACAACTCAATGTTAGTGCAATATATTTCATCATTCATGTCAATAAACTGAAATCGTTTAACTAGAAGAGGTCAGTGTTTCATCTTTTTGCTTGTATAACCATGAAAAGAAAAATTCAGGGAAAACTTGAGTTATATATAATCATAGAAGTTGAATCAAGAAAAAATAAAATTAATATCACTAAATTTATTGTTGCGAATAGACCTACACATACAAATGAAGCAATCAACCAAAACAAGAAGGCGAAAACTGAACTGGCTCTACAAATGGTTTACAACCCTAGGACAGCTCAGGTGAAATGACAAAAATGAAAGTGCGTATCCTGTAACTTTAACTAATCTTCTATGTGGTGTATGACATTTCTAGCATTGTCATATGAAAGGCCAATCAATGTTTCGCAAACATCCCTTGTGTTAAAGAGGAAAAATCATAGTCCTTCCCTGACGACTGTGAAGAGGTTGATGATACTGGAGATGCTGACTGAGGTTTACTCACTCCAGTTGTTGCCGTACCATTAACTGGAGGAACTTGTCCCATCATATAGAAACTGCAACATATGGCAACTTAATTAACATGAAGATCTGAAAAATATATATATATAGCATGATTGATGTTTGTCTTGATGAACTAGGCTTTTGTAAATTAGATAGAAACAAAATGGAATGTGGATGCCTTAAATTAATGAGATCTCATTAAAATATATTTGTTGTACGGTTTGCAGAGACATGCACTATCTATATCATGATTTGCAGCCAACCATGCCATATCTTCCCTAACCTAATAGCAGTGAATCCAAGAGAAATTTTGCAACAAAAGAATGTCCAATTGGCTTGACTTCATCGGATAGAAGAATTTCACATTTACAATCAAATTCAGAGTAGCAAATGGGGCAGTAAGAATAGCAGCTAATTTTAGTGAATTTTTCTTCAATGCTAATGCACCTGCCTTGACTACAAGATGAAAATACTTGATGATGGAAGGCCCTTTGGTTGGAAATAGAGCCTCTAAATAGCCTTTTTGGTACACCATTTTACAAGCAATTTTCAATTATTTAGGTTTACGGAATCATAGCTCCTTCTGATTGGCATCAACATGAACAAGAGATTATTCCAAATTCTTTTTGAACATCATCAGGTGATGTTTAAGTAAAACCCTTATGTCAAGGAAAATGAACACAATTAACTAGATGTATATTAACTAGTGACTTACCCAGCTGATGGATACTGAACAGAACTCCCAGCTGGTTGTGCTGCAGCAGTCATGTTACCAGTCTAAACCAGAAGGAAGAAGGAAAATGAATAAGTGGTGGACTGACAAGAACAAAACAATAACCAATCACGTCAGAGTGGAATCAGAACCTGCATGAGTTTCAAAAGCTCCCCCTGACTGGTCACCGGCGCAGCTCCAGGAGTTGGGTAGCCAACAGCTGGCCAACTTTGGACAGGAATATTGGACCCATTAAGTCCAGGTTGTTGTAGACTACCAGGATTCTTGGGATCCCCACCAGCAGATTTAGCTGCTGCTGCAGCCATTAGAAGGGACTGTTGTTGTGCCAGCATAGCAAGCTGCTGTTGATGCAATGAAAACGGAGACACCATACTGGACTGAAAACATACAACTCAATGTTTCAGGTAAACCATATTCACACACCAAAAAACAAGAGCATGTCTAATAATGGAGGACAAAAATCAAATCCAATTGATGTAATATTGTCTGAAAATGAGATCCTAAATTCATAAATAGAAAACAAAAAAGGTGGCAACTTCTCCAATAAGAACACATTATATTTCTATAAATATGAAGTCAATAAAGTAACTCCTCCACAAGCAATATATAACAAACTTGTAGAAATACAAACCTTCTCAAAGAGGCTCATGATATCATTCTTTACATCTTTTTGTGGTTTTTCTGGAACTAAGCTTGGTGTCACTGGAGATGAATCTTTAAATAGATCCTCAATTCCAGATGAAGAATGAGGAGTACTTTCAACTGCTTTTGTGGGAACATTCTTCTCAGCTGTTGATGCCTCGGCAGCAGCTGAAACAATTATAGCAGCAAGTTTACAACCTAAGTCTAACACAAGAAAATCACCAGAAATATCTTCCAAAATAAGATGTCCAGAATCACTTCATGGTAAGAGTTACAAAAGGTCACATACACTGAAAACCTGCCCAGTTATTATCATCAGCAGTAGCACCAGCAGCCTCTGAGCCATTTTCACTAGGGCCATCCATAGACAGCATGTCAAAAAGATCAGTAGCAAAGTCAACTTTTACAGGAGCATTCTGAGCCGTCTCTGTCGCCTGCTTTGTTGTCTCAGCTTGAGGTTGAGATACGACTGCTTGCATTTTCTCAACAGGTTGAGGTTTTGTAACCGGTATCACCTATTTAGAAGTTGATAATTATTTTCATGCAACTATAGATCATAATGGTTTTCAAGTAGAGAGGAGAACAAGGAAATTAACAATAAGTGTGATAAAAACTGAAATCATCTATGCTAGCTGCTTATAATATACAAATAACTAGTGCAATCATATAATTAACTAAGTTATGTCACAAAATTGATGCTAAAATTAATGTTTCTCTGACCGACAAAGTGATAATATCTCAATAGTTCCATCACTATCATAATGAGCCTCAGACAAAATAGTCCTCAAAGGGACATGCAAATTAATTTTACTACAATATACTTTCAACTTTGAGGATCATAAAAGATGGACTTTTCATTTCAGAACAACAAATGATGCACTAGAGGAAAAACTTACAGTCAGCAGTATAAGATAAATTACTTTACCTACGTTTTAAAAAAGAGAACTCTAGTATATTGACATAAAAGCATTAAACATATGCTCCAACAATTTCTCAAAGTTACTTATGTCACACGCCTTTTTTTGTTCCTTGTTTCTCTTCGCAATTATTACCTTGGAGACACCTCCCAAATCCCACGGTCCCACACCTAAAAAAAAATCTCATTTTATACTTAGAAATATGAACAGAGCCCACTTCAATTTTGAGGCTTTGGTAAATAGACACCTTCAGTCTTGCCCATTAACCCCTTTCAGCTTTGTATAACATCTCAGTAGCCAACTCTATCCATTTTGTCAGAATTGATCTTCATAATGAATTCTCGCTTAGAAACTATAAATCTCCAAAATTGGCCATTTCACATAAATAAAATGTACCCATTGCGGTGCTTCTTAGAATAAAGAGCATTGATTGGCGAAATTAAGAGATGAGTTTATTTTCTAAAGCTCCAAAGATGATGGAGGTTCTAGGCATTTTTCCCTTCTACATCATTTTGATTTCTACTAAAATAATTTCGTACTAACCCATGGCATGAGAGAAAGATGGATTAACATAAACAACAATGATGATATAAAGAATAATAAAATATACCGGATCAGATCCTTTTGGGGGAGCAGGAACACTAAATCTTGTGGAAGGAATTGTATTGGATGGTTGAATTCTCTTACTTTCCTCAAAAGCATTCTCAGAAGCAGATGCATAGGAACCATGCCCACTTCTTTCCACAGGCCTCTGCCAATGTGAAGAAGCCTTGCCCTCCTGCAATCTAGAAGGTGATTTTGGTTTTCCATCCCTTGCAATCCATCTCTTCTCTTCATACCTTTAATCATATTTAATGATCAAAGCCAAAGAAATGTAATCTTCACCAGATACTCAAAACGATAAACATATAATTCAAACTGTATAGAGAAAAATATAACCCAGATTCAAGGAGTTTATTTTCAGACATACTTTGCTCGAATGAAATTCTCGATTCCAACTCTATCATAATTTGGGGGTAACTCTGCTTCCCAATAACTATTTGCTTTCTCATTTCCCATTGCTATGTAGGACCATAGAAATAAATCCAAATATAATGAGCATAATATATAACAACGCAAATAAAAAAAAGTTTATTTTGACCACTCATGACCAATCGAATTCCCTTACATTGAATGAATGCAACCTGCTCTGGGAGCCAGGTGTCGAGAGTCGCAGACCGCACCTATGTAAAGCCATTAAGCAAGTAAATAATAAAAAAAAATGTTACTAGTGAGTTGATAAGAACTTGTCATTAGGCTGGAATAAATTTCTCATGATTTGAGATTGTGTAGAGAAAAAAAGTCAAGAGTTGGGAAATGCATTTCAGTGATTTGCACATTAATTAAATCAATTTTAGCATCTGATTTCATACATAAAATAATAAAAGGAAATTAAAACACATAGTGGGCCAAAAAGGTAATAAGGTCACAGCTTTTAAGAGGAAAAGAATCAAACATCGTAACATTGTCAAAGCTACAGTCAGAAGGGATGAGTGCCCATTTTCACCAAAAATTTGACAATAAATCGATAAATAATTGCCCACAAAGTGGTCTTTGAAGGATGAACTACATTCAAATATACAAATTCAAAAGCAAATGGGAAAATTTAACTTAAACAAGGGATTTATTCAAACAGCTCTGTTTGTTATTAGCTAGCAGGAGTGGTTAGGTCTAGATTATTGAAAATTGCAACTGCAGCTTTAGTCACCATAACACCCAATTTAATTTGTTTCCTGCTAGATATAACTTAAACTTAATTAGCATAAAGCTTACTAAGAGAAACAAATATATAGACCCAAGCCATTTCTACTTCTGAGAAGTTATTGTTAAACCGAATTACTAAACAAGGAACATAGCATCACCTTTGATATATGCACCCCAAGACTCCGATGTATTCCTGAACACTGCATGCATATAAAGATTCCTAGGTTCACACTAGCCCATCTTGGACCTCTGCAAATTATGTTTGCATAGAAACTTGAGTCAAATTGTTGAAACAATACAGAATATCCAAACAGTGCATAAAAAAAGACATTGCACTTTCATGGCTAATAAGTATTTCTTTACTTGGTTTCCTATTATCAATGAGATCCAGATCAGATCATTTAGACGTAGCCAGATACATACTTAGCTTTGCAGTCGGCACACTCCCTGTTTTCTGGTAATTTAAGAAGTCCTTCCAATATCTGCATTTCGGGTAAGTAAAAAATGTTATCAAATAAGGTAAGGAAAGCAGAATATGAAAAATTTTAAATTCAATCACTTAATCTAAATAGAATTTCACACACACAGAAATAAAGAATAGTGAATATAAATTACACAACATAAATAAAGCTTTAGATGCTCCAGACTGAAACTCTATTTCACTCAGTGCCCGTAAAAACAGATCCAGATTTACATAAGAAAAAACCAACCATTCAAAACTGAAACATTTGAGATATGAATTACTGTGGTCCTCAACACAAATGAAACATAATGTCAAAGATAACAGCCAAATTGTCTTTACAATTCTTAATTTTTCATAACCCATCTATATGACTGCATTATGGATGAAACACAAAAACTAAAATTACAAACAACTATAAATCAATTTGAGGCAAGGAAATTTTCTTGCGATGAAGACGGCTATTTTGAGGATAGATAACACAAATACGATGGAATTAACAATACTTCCAATAGATCCATAATCGACCGTTGAGCAGGTAAATAGACTCAACGGAACTCCAAAAAGATATTAGAAAGTTAAATGAACTAGAAAAAGGATCCAGACTACCAAATAGCATATCCTTAATCCGCCAAAAATTTGAAGGATAAAAGATCTACCGAGCAGCCAAGACAGTCCACAGCAATCAAGTAAATGAATCGAATCAAATACCCAACAGATCAAGCTCTCATAAAACAAATATCTGCAATGATCCATTTACTTCCAGCGAAAAATAAAACCAACACATTTGAGAGCAAATTTTTCCATGAACTTAAACACACATAAATAATACAAATTTACCTTCGATTTCTTCCTATATATATTATACTATGATTAATTTCACATCTAACAATACACAACTATTGATCCCAAGTAATTTCTAAATACGGATTCGACAAAATTAAGATTTCAGCAGAGAATTGAAAAAAGAAATTAAGAAGAACCTTTTTGTGCTTGGCGTTGAGCTCCTTGGAAACGTTAGCCTTCTCGTTCATGGCGGACCGCACAAACAACAAAGAACAAGAACAAAGCACAGATGGCAAAGAAAAAGTTAACAGAAGCGAGAGAGAGGAAGATGAAGACCGAAGCCCAGATTAGTATTTTTTTTCACGCTCTTTCTAATTCCTCTCCCTCTCACTCCTCCTCGTCTTTTGTTATGCGACCGAAAACAGGAGAATAGAGCGAGAATGAGAGATCACAATGGAGACACCATCCTTGACTTTTATTATCTGCGTTTTCCTATATTTTCTAGCGTTTTGTTTTTTTGGCACGCGCTTCTTCTATTTCTGTTTTTGGGACATATTCTTTAATTAAAAAATTAAAAACAATTTTTGCTGAGAGTCATGAGCTGTGATAAAGATAGTTCTTCTCTCTTTTTTTTTTATTTGTTATATAAAATAAGTGAAAGAGAAGGAAGAAATGGTGGTTGAGTGACTGAGTGGAGTACCAAATTCTGTACTGATGTGAATTGTGGAGCCTGGATCATGAATCAATTTGTGGTGGCACATGGATTTTGAACATTATTGGCATTGCAAATCTTGTCAAGATTTTTTTCTGCCAATGGTCAGTAATAATGTAAAAACAAATAAATTCTTCTCTTTTCCTTCTATTTATGGGTTAGAATAATTTGAGTTAAAATGTTACTTTATTAATAATTTCCAGTTTTAGTCATGTGTTTTTTATTACATTTGTTCTCCTAATATATTTTTTAGTGAGAATTAATAATTAGCTAAATTCGTCCCTTAAAATTGCATGTGCATAGCCTCTTTAAGATCATTCATTTAATTGAACCTTCTAAAAAAATATTTTTTAATTTGTAGTTGAAGTCCAATTTAATTTTTAAAATCTTGATTTTTAATTACGAGGCAAAATATATCGTTTATCATCAAAGCTCATAATAAGATGAACTTTTATTGTTACGTAAATTGTATATAAATTTAATTTTTTTTATTAATGAGATTAGATTTAATAAAAATAAATAAATTTTTAATAATTTAATAAACCAAAGTTTATACTTATATTTAATAATATTTTAAATAAAATTATTTTTAATAAAAAAATAAAAAAAATCTAATCTTTTTTCTATAGAAATAATTTCTTGAAGGAGTCTTACGTCTCCTTCTCCTGATATCATTTCATCATTAGTGGTTCTGATAAAGGGGAAAGAGTTGTTTACCAGGATATTAAATAATAATAATAGTTTACAACATTAAAATAAATGAAAACCCACCAATTAAACTCCCAATATCGTGGTCTTTCGCTAATCAAGTAAGTGGATGTGGTTCAGTGGTTCCACGTCTCACTTGAAGGAGCCTACGTGGCAAGTGGCACTGATACCCCAGCATAAATTCCCCTTCTTCAAATTCACGGTGACCAGTAGTAACATTTAGAATTTCTCGATTTCCTGGTTCCTATCTTTACCATGAGCGTGCTCTTGCAACCCTCCGTCAATTTCCCAACCTTCAAGTCCTTCTTCATCCATGACGAATTATGCAGGAAGCAAACTCTCTCTTTCTCTCCATTACAAACAAAGCCCCCTTCTTTTCACCTGAGAGGTTTTAAGTTGAGAGCATACGGGGAGCGATGGTGTTTCTTGGGTGAAGATAGAAGATTTAAAAATGGGGTTTTTCTGGAAGAGAGGAGATTTAGGAGGAAGAAAAAGAGGATGGTTTTGGTGAAGAATAATCAGGGGTTTGGTTTCAACGGTGGTGGAAGAGATAACGGTTCCACTGCTAGGCTTTTGGCCAATCTTGCTTTAGCTATTGGCTTAACATATCTTTCAATGACCGGACAGCTTGGCTGGATATTGGATGCCATTGTCTCCATTTGGGTATTGCTCTCTCTCTTTAATTAGGGTCTGTTGGACATTGAGAAAGTGGGTCATAGTGATCTAATATTCAATTGAAATAGTATTATCATCCTATGTTGCCAATGCACACGAATGAGTCTGTATTTATTCAATCCTTCGACTCCTAGTTCTTGCTTCAAGATTGTGGCATTCTTTCAATCCTCTAATTGAAAATTGTTATAAATTCAGGTTAATTTGAAAATTTCCATAAAAGCATGATAAAGATAAGCATTAGTATAGTTGTTGAATTAAGCAATAGGTGATTGATATTTTCCCCATTCCCTTTTAAACACTCAGCATCTGCTTAGTAAATTAAAGATCCATGCTGTTAGGTAGTATGTCTCTCTGTAGTCAGTATACACAGTCATCAAAGAAAAATTGGCATGAGTAGATCAAACAAGATGCAAACTACTTACCCTGAAAAATGATAGAATTCTGATTCTGTAAAGAAAAGTTCTTGAGGTAATTCTAGACTGTAGTAATTATTATTCTAGATTTCTCTATGATTTGACCCTTCAAAGAAGACCAAAGAATGGCCTAATAAGTTTTCCACCTAAGTCTAGGTTGCTAACAAGTCCATGCAGTCTTCCTTAGGAGACAGCGGTCAACTCTTATTTCCTGCTCTCACATCATTTTCCTTTTTCATCTGTGAAACTGAAAACACTAAAGATACCTCTTTGGTCTAAGTTCTTCCTGGCTGATGTTATATGTAAACTTTTTACTCCAAAATCTGTATATGTAAATATGTAGTTGCATATGGGAGGTTTCATTTTTCTTCTCTTCTTTTTCTATGCAGATCTTTGCAGTGCTAATACCAATAGTAGGTCTTGGTGCTTTCCTCTGGTGGGCAGGACGA
This sequence comes from Senna siamea, assembly GCA_031216115.1. Lineage (NCBI taxonomy): Eukaryota > Viridiplantae > Streptophyta > Magnoliopsida > Fabales > Fabaceae > Senna > Senna siamea. Next base: position 23,328,228 of record CM062356.1, read on the forward strand.
GATATAATGCAAGGCACTGTGAGCCATCTTCAAATTTCACTCTGAAACTCCCTGCTTCTTTAACTCACTATTTATGGGATATATTGCAGATTTAGTTTTGCTTTCTTTCATTGGTTTTACTTGCCCTCGAACAGTTACCATGTCATATGTGATTTTTAAATAATTAACCACATATATAGGTCAGCTATTGATTATATGATTAAATATTAATGAAAAGGGGAGCTTTTTCATTGCTTTGAGGAGAAATTACTTACGATCATTGTTTTGTGGAATGTCTTCACTCTTCACAGCCTCTCTTCTCTGCCTAGTGTCACATATATAAGATGTCATGGTTTTCAGATTACAACATTTTGTTTCTGGAGTTTCTGTCTCAGCCTTTAGGTGGTGTCTTTTCTTTTGTGATTTTGTACAGAACCTACATTTCTTTTGACATCACCTGATCTGTTGAGCTGTTATTAGTTGTCACAAAATTAGTTTGTCTAACACACTTGGGTAAAAGGAAAATACATCATCTCAAAGGGACTGTCCTGTCTCCCTATGTACAAAATAAAGATTGGGGAAGAAATTTGTATAGGGAGTTATTGAATCCTATAATTAATCAGCATATATTCAGTCAAGTTGATGATCCACAAAAGATAAAAAAAATTTTGCTATGTTTGAGTCACATATTTCATGATCAAAGGAGGAATTAGAAAAAAACTCTGGATCCAATCCCTCCTGTACATTTCCTGTCCCTTTCAAGCATTGAACAGTGCATGTATTTGAATTCTGGTTATTAATGTCATTCTCTCCCAACTGAATTTTTTTAAGGAAATTGATTTCCAAGCAAAATCAAGGAAAAAGGCAAACTTTTATAGTGGTTTTATTATCAAACTAACTTTTCATTAATATGGAATTGTAAGGCTCTGGGGATTGCCCTGAGAATATGAGTCTATTAATATGTACACTGACCTTGTTAGACAGGGATTTGATTGCTTTCCTTTATTGTTTTGTTTTTCTGCATTTTATGATAGGTATAGTGTAAGTTGTGTTCGCTGATGTATTGTATTTCCATGTTTTTTTTTTCTTGTATTGGTGTTTGTACTTGTTTGTTATTTTAAGATAATACTATTTTTTGACGAAAAAAGAAAAATTACCTTTATTGATTGGTGCTCTCATTTTGTAATGCAGTGCCCTAATTGTGGAAATGAATTTCAGGTCTTCAAGTAAGATTTGTTCAAAATATGCTACTAAGCAAGTTTATAGATGTTTTGTTTTGGACTAGTTTCCATCGGTCACCAATGCATTATTGTGTCTTTTTATCTGTTGCAGATCCTCTCTAAACGATGATTTGCAGCTGTGTCCCTTTTGTGGTCAACCTTTTTCTGGTAAGAGCCTTATCTGAATCTTTTTGCCCGTCAGTCCTCAAGTTCTTTTTGCAACTTTCTTCCAGTGCTGTACTGTGAGCATCTGTTGATGGTGACTCTTACAAATACTTTGGTTTTCTATGCTTTTATATAATCACTAAGCTCTTTCTGGGTATGGTTTTGAAATTAACTGGCTTGATATTTATCAGAAGGAGGCATTTGATTGGTGGACATTTTAATTTACCACGTGTTTTGGACACTTTTTGATAAGATTTTTGGGTACGAGATATTTGAAAATTGTAAGATCATCACATTGATTATGATATACCAAACAAGGAATCTCGAATTTTCATGCATGACAGGTGGCATATGAATGTGCTTAAATGATATTATTTGCTGTATTTATTGCGTAGACTGAACCATTCTTGCAAGCATCTAGTCATATACTTATTTTTTTTTTCCATATATTCATGATGTCTCCTTTGGGTGATCTTTTTTGCTAAGCTTTGAACTTACTCATGCATAGGTGCTCCAATTTTCTGTATACTTCCCAGGCATTCAAGCGAGTTTTATGTCCTCTAGTCCCAGTCAATCATCCTGTATCTAATATCTTATTGATTAACGAAGTATTGGCTATGATAATTTTCACCTTACTATGGTTCTGAAGAGCAATTCTGCTGCTTAACACTGAAAACTGTGGATTTCTTCCTAAAAATTTTCATTTGGTCTTAAAGATGTCAAAGTCAGTATTGTTTTGGTTTTTTCTAGAGTGAAATTTCAATATAGCCCTGTAATTTTGGTGAAAGGACATGAAAGTTCTAAATTTGTGCAGAAATGCAATCCAACACTGAAATGAGATGATAGGTTAGCCCAAAGATTTTTTCTAATTGTAGAAAGATTCTTCCTGATTTCCTTAATTCCTTCAATGGTGATGATTGCCTTTTCTTTACCATAAGATAACGCTTCCTCCTATTGACCAGATGCCTTACCTCATGTTTGTGATATTTTAATGCCACTACCATGTGATGGTTTTGAAAGCAGCAAAAATACTGTCATACAAATGTAGTATTATTCACTTCAAAAATTATAGTGTGCATGTTTCACTATTGAAGAAATTTACTTTTGATATCAGTTGTTGGCAATGAGTTTGTAAAGGACTCAGTGAAGTTCTCAAATCAATCTACAACATTTGGTCAGGCATTCAATGACTTCACTCGTTCTAGAAATGGTAATCCTCACAAGGCTTGTTTCCTTAATCCCTTGAACTACATTTTGTTTAAATATTACTCTCCCTTGTCCCCCTTCTGTGGGGGGATTTTACACAATATTGATAATTCTGCTATTGTATCTGCATTGACAGGAAAAGATTCCAGTAGAGCTATTGATGTTGAAGCAGAAGTAAAAGATGTTGAGTGACATAAATTAAGAAAGGTAAATTTGTTGTCCAGTAAGATTTGTAAGGTTGTTTATTGAAGAATATGATCAATGGAAAATTTTCCCATCTGCATGGTTAAACTAATACTCATAATAAAACCTGTTGCTGAAATGCAATTTGCCAAGCAATGCTTAGTACTCACTAAAGAAAGCAACACTTAAATGTTTTGACTGCAGGAATCTAGTAGCAAAAACACTATGCATTTTGGAAGTCAGGACTTAAAAATGTGAGACTCTAGCTATTTGCTTATTTGAGTACTTGATCCTAGTCATATATAAGCTTGACTTTAACATTCCGCGATGGATCTACTATGGTTCTGTTTTGTCATGTTTCTTCCTTCGGCCGCTAATACCTTCCTGAAATTTGAATAGAATCATCAGGATGTAAGTATTGGAGATTTCTGAAATTCAAATATCTCAAAGACACGTCATATTCAATGGAAAGCAGAGGAACGATGCAATTGTGACAAGGGTTTTTGGCAATGATGGTTCTCATGTCACACATCTGTATATTATTTTGGTGTGTGATTCTTTACTATCTCAAACACTTTTATTATTAGTTTCAATTAGGAACTTGGACTGAGATTGGATTTTTTCTATTCAAACAATCTTGTCTGTTCACTGTCGTGTTGTATATAGATTTCCTCCAATGTATTGACCATAGAACTATGTTCTGGTCCTCACTATTTTAGCATGCATACAAGGCTTGGCGTCTCACCGATGTTTTTCTATCAAAATTATTACTACTTTTGGATCATTCTCTTGCCCTTTCTGCTTTATCACCCTACCCCATTAAGAAAAAAATTGGGAAATGGGAAATGTCAATGGGTTTTTTTTTTTCAAATATTATACGACTTCTACATTTGACAGATGATGATATCATTTATGCTACATGACAGTGAAATGTTCACGCAACAATTATAAATTTTTTATAAAGTATAAATTTTGATAAAGTGATAAAATTCAAAGAAATAAAAAATTAAAGACTTAACATAAATTATAATCTATCTATTTTTTCTTCTTACACATTACTGCTTTACTAAAATTTACAATCTAGAGGATTGATATTCTCACGAACCCCACCTCAACTGACAAAGCAGAGGAGAATTTATTCTAACGAAATGATAAACTATAATATACATTTTTTTTTCGTTTATTAAATTTAGTTATTTCGCTCTCTCACAGGCATCTTAACACATTGATTATGCTACCCAACTAGAAATCTACTCCCAGAGAAGAGATATTCGACTATAACCTTGCCTTCTTCCAGTTTCTCCTATCTCTCCATCGAAACAAACTATCATTAAAATTCCAAATTTTGAGGGATGAAGAAATACGGTTGAAATTAGTCAGACCATGAAGAAATGGAAAAGCCACAATAGAATTCTAAAAGGTGTAATTATTCCTGACTCATTGATTTAGCGTCACGTACAGTAGGAACTGCCAAAAACTGGCGCGTATCATTACAAAGAGAAATATAACAAATCACAATCCAGAGACTGAAAACTATATAAATTAACAGATTAGCAACTGCTTCAAGCCTTTTGTGATGGTTCTCCGACTTTCTGCAATGAAACATGGGAAACTAAAACTGATAAGATAATTCGAAGCCAAACTTTTCGAGGAAAAAGGAATCATCCTACAAAATTAACAGCCATCAAAGCAAGTACTACTGATGCATAATACCGTGTCAGTTACAATTCGTACATTTGAGTATATCATATATCAGGGAGTCATTACATAACTTGAACCCAGGACCACTACCCAAACTGCCACCCATGTGATTGTGAAGTAAGATACTTGATAAACTTAATTAAAAAGAGGAATCAAGATTTTGGAATATTAAAACCAGTTAAAACTTTATAGACATTTCAAAGCACTGAAAAAAAAAGGTTTAAGCAAATATGAGTTGCCTACTTAAAGGTTGTATAAATTTTAGGCGTATCATCTTGGTTGCTTCCCTTAGGACACAAAAATATAGAATAACACAAGCATGAGCTTTATAAAATTGAACAATGAGAAGAAAGCATTATATGCTCCTGCCAATTCAAATGGTGTAAGAAGCAAAGACAACAATTTGATTTCCTTTTACGGTATAGTTAGGCACCTCTTCCTTCTTGCCCTTGCCTCTTGTTAAAAACTTGTATCCTCCATAGAAGAGTACACCCCATCCGGTTAAGGAAACAATGACAAACTGCAACAGCAGAGGACTTGGTGAACATTTTAAGGTTTTAGCATGAATAAAATCTCAGTAAATTTCGTTTATGAAGTCATGAGGTGACCAAAAGGAGCATGAGTATCATAACTCAATCATCTTCCTTGCTAACATAGAAGAGAACTTTGAAAAATCAGTACTCACATGTTCTTCTTTCCACTTGGACGGACTCATTGGGTCCTCCCAAAAGTTCACCTTTGGAGGTCCATGATGATCTGCAAGATGTTAAAATGATGCTCCAGTAAAGTAAAAATCATTCCACTTCATTAGTCAAATCACTTGCAGCAATAATGTATTCAGTTTTAACCCTTATCAGCACATTAAGTTCTATAGAATTAGAAAATATTGATTTCTTGTTTCTCTATCATAACTTCATAAGGCCGCCTCTCTTCCATCATATTATACCCGGGTAGTTGATTTTCCTTATTTTTTTAAGGATTTTTAAAACCTATTTAAAAAGCATTTGAGCTTATTTTATATATATATATATGTATATATATATATAGTAATTTTTCATATTTGTTATATTCAAATATCTTATAAAGAATTTTTTTCGAAGCAGCTACTACCAAGTTATTTCAAACAGCAGCTTTAAAAAAATTATCACACTTCCTTCCTTCCTTCTTAAAATAGCATTCGCGTGATTCATCTTCCTCTTTTCAACATTCCACAATGATGGTTTTAAAATTTCGCAGGAGCTTAAATTGATCGGTAATATCGTAGGCAATTCATATTAAATTGTGAAATATTTATATACTGTGATATTAGGGAAAATGTTAAAAAATTCTAATCATTCCAGAAAGTATACAAGCAAACCATTCAATTCTATCATCCACCAATACCACATGTGAAAAATGAGAAAAATCATCTCGGGATATATACATCACAAGATTGTCAACTATCCTTTTTTATTTCGAAACCACCTTGAGCTGAACTTTCGTATCTTCTTCAACAACTAACAATTAATACTTAATAGGCAACCAAAGCGCGCAACAAAAAATAGAAGATTGCAAAGAAAAAGTCATAATGACAAACGGAGGGAAAATGTGAAAAGAAAATACCGCCGCCGCTGGCCAAACCGCGCCGGTGAACGAGGGAAGTTGACTTAGCTGAGGGAAGGCGAGCGAGATTCGAGGTTTGGCGGGCCACAGCTGTCCACGCCGCCATGCTTCTGAGTGCTGTTTCGGGGGTATGGGAAACTGAGAGAAGAGTGAAGAAGGTGAACGAAGATGCGAATACGCGAGGGTCTGTCCGTCTCTCTCTCTCTTCTACGATCTACACTCCGTGGCCAGGTGTTTAGTAGACGAAACGACGGCGTTAAGATAGTGAATTAACCTCTTGAGCCGTTGACACGTGACATATCCTATAGACTTTTCTGATGTCATTACACACGTGGCATTTTATTTGTATTTTATTTGATAAAAGAATTTCATGCTCGTAGGACCGACAAAAAATTTTAAATACAATATAAGTATTATATTATTTAATAATATTGTATCATATTTTTTATTTTTATATATTTTTTATTATTATAAACCTACTTAATATGTAAAAATAAAATATATAACACAATATTATTAAATAATATATAAATAAATGGTACATATATTGTACTTAGAAGTTTTTTTTCATAACATTATAATCTTTTTTATTCAAATTTAGATAAAATTATTTGATACCATGACTACAAATTTAAACGTGATTTTATAGTTAAACTTGTATTTTTTTATTCTTTAATTTTACTCATTTTTTAGTTAAATTTTAAAAAATAGAAACTTATATTAAATATTTCATAATCTAATTTATATGCCTCAAAATAATATATAATTATTCAGTTAATTTTATAGGGGTATTTTATTTTAAAAATTTTAATTGTTAATTTTTATTTTTTGTCTATAAACAAAAACTTTAATTTTAGTTTATTATCTTTAAGTGTAAATTAGAGAGTGTATAAATTTTCACCGATAAATCTAAGTAGAAATATATATATATATATATATATATATATATATATATATATATATATATAAAAGACATATTTCACTTAATTTTCTCCTGTTCTCTCATTTAATAAAACGCCATTAGTCCCATGGCAGAGAAAGCACTACATACAAGCAGAAAAGTGCTACAGCATGCTTTCTATGATACTAAGCAACTTAGCATTCACGAAGAGGAAAATGAAAATTGCATTTCAAGTTGTGACAAAATCAAGCACTGGTCTCTAGTACATGTAATTATATTCCTGATCCTTCACTAAGCTATACAAGGTGCAAATCTGGGTAGCATCAATTTTGCTCCATAAAAGCCTCATCCCTCTAGTATTATATTTGGATCTTATTCAGTAAACTTGGCATATATATGTTCTCAATTACCTACCAATAATCCCATGGAGAAGAAACAGGAAGCAGTAATATATGATAGATAGTTATACCAAGTACATTTGAGGATAACACCAACAATCGTCTAAGTACTAGTATCACTTTTCCTTTTTATCTGAAGCTACAGTGCTTTGGTTACCATCTTTATTTTTGTAAGGTGCAGCATCGTATGCATATTGCTGATAAAAGGAGAAGAAAACCATTTCAATACAGACCAATATGTTTTGGTAGCCTTCCTCAATACGCTCCACATCTAGCCAGGACTGACGAGATCGGATTATTCCCAATGCTGCCAAGATTTGAAGAGCAATGCCCTGTATAATTAATTGAACAACATTAATCGTCAAATAAAATACAAGAAGCTGTTTTGGCAGTCTCACGCGTCCATGGCCTGAGAAGGGCAGTGCCATTTTTATTAGGTTAATGCATGCTATCAGTAAAAATACCAACGATGACGAGTAAACTAACATTGGAATTCTTGAAAGATGCTTGTTCCCTGATTTATTCTTAGAAGATAATTACCATCATTTGACTCCAAACAATTTTTAAAACCCATCAAAGTGATCCTGTCATGGACTAGATGGTTAACGGAGCTCACTGCAGGATCGTACTGATGATTTCTTTAAAATTTGTTGGCGTCAAGAGAAATGATGGCGATTATCTTTTAGGGACTAAATTGATTGAACATGTATTTTTTAAAGACCAAAATAATACTTTACTCTATAATTAATCATGGTTCAATGATTCAATGAAGAGGATAGAAAAGTACCTGCCAAAAACAGAAAAAGACAATTCCTTTTATGCATAAAAACTTGGCAAGAGGGTTATGGGGTTCCAACTCTTTTGCAAACACGTGGTAGAAAACAACAAGAGAATACAGTGCCAGTGTCACTGAAACATTTAGAATGATTGTGAATGTCCAGCTGACCCAACTGGGATATACTTCAAAATACTGCAGAGCTATCATCAAGATGGAGCATACTGGGCGTAGTGCAACAAATTGCCAAGTCCAATATTTGAGAAGCTTCAGTGTATGATGGTTCAGGTAAGCAGTGTGAGGCTGTATATGATTGTCATGATGAGTTAAACTTCACATTTATATGTGGACATATTCATGAAAGTAAAAAGAAGGAATTAATTAGTTCAATTAGCTTAATTGATTATCATGGTATATTATACAACAGCACGCAACTGAATTGTCAATGGATGTTCTACACATCTTTATAGAGAACTTCTAACTGTGACTAATCTTTTGAAGCTGACTTTGTTCTTACTTGGTTCATGATCCGAATCTCCAACTATGGGTGCGGATCAATACTGACTCATTATTAGTCGCGGGAAAAACAAAAACCATCAATGAGTGTTATACCAAAGTGTAGAGCACCTTTTCCCATGAAAAATGGTCTAGAAGAATACAACTCCAAAATTAGTTTTTGGTTCGTGTAACACGTTAATTGAGCAAACATGGTCATGACAAAAGACGTGATAGAACACATTTCCAATCAGAATATTAGCAAATTTTGAGGAGTATCATTCACCAGAAAAAGAGTCATTGGAAATGAATGATGAATCTCTCGTCCTTTGATCTCATCTGGCACAATGTTCTTACTCATGGAAATGTTCAAGTAACTGTACAATAAAGCCAAGAACTTAGCTATCACCTGTAGGAAACAAAACAAACTGTGTAAGTTGTACCAATAAAACTTTGTATATATTTAACATGAAATTACAAGCTTGGTTTCCCACTGTAAACATTCCAGGTAACAAAATCTTACCAAAGCCTCATAACACTCTTTAATCGAGTCCAAGAATGTAAAGAATGCTTCACTTCCAAAAAAGTTTATCAAACCAAGATAAGAGTCTACAGCATAAATCGGGGCCATAAGAATAATTATTACTATGGCTTTTTGCTCCTTTGACTTCTTCCAGTTCAGAACATGTTCAGCCAGTAGCTTCATAGAGAAGTTCACCGTTAGCATGACACAGACAGTTGATCCCAGCAAAACCATCTGTGCAAAATCCATTTTCATTGTCTCTGCTGTTAAACTTGGAGAATTTCCAGATTTTGGACCTGCAGAAGGATGATCAGGGTTGTTAATTTAGGGGAACAGAATGCAAGACAACAAATCCTAAAGGATTTTACAAAAAATATCCTTACTTCTATAGGCATTCATTAATCATCAACCTATTATCTAAAAAATAGAAAAGGAAAAGTGAAAAGTAGTTATTCTGACCTAACATTTCCACAACCAGATTCTAAATTTAACTTATCTACTTTATACCATTTTAAAATGGCTCCTAGCATGCACAAGGGTATTTAAAATAAGACTACATGCCAATGGCACAGAAAATAAAAGCACTTTATCCCACTTTGAGAACAAGGCTGGAGGTAAAGCAGTTGGTTTGATTAGTACATATGACTTAACCATGAGAAAGGAAACATTAATAAGGATAAAAGGAAAGACTGTATCTCCAATAGCAGAAGTTTTATAGTTCAATATACGAAGGTTCCTTCTGGCCTTGATGGTACCATGGTTCTCATAACTAGAATGCTTACCTAATCACATGAAAATAGGCATTTGTGTATACCTGATATTCTCGTGGGCGTCAACTATAAAGTCACCTGATTCTTTCTGATGCCTTCACAGCATCATGTAAGAAAACTTCCTTACTTGTAGAAACTGTAAGGGTTAACAAAATTGTAGCTACATCTGCGATATCTAATTGTATCATGTCAATTTCTTGGATATTTGAACATCAATTTTCATAAGTCCCTACATTGCATCAGAATTTTTTTAGTACTCTTGTAATCCTCCCCTCTCTCCCAACATTCCTAGACCCAGCACATGGTCTTCTGTACCATCAAGGTTTTTTCTGTGATCAAGTCTACCTTCCTCTTATATCAGTTTAGACACATGACAACAGCAGATGAATTCAGCAACCAGATTGAAACAAAAATGTGCAATTGTACAACAAATCCAAGTAGAGATCCAAAAATTTAGCATTAATATTTAAAATGCATGGCAAAGACATGACTATAATATCAAATATCATAAATACTAAACATCTTAATTTTTGTTTTGCTCTGCATTTTGAGCTACCACATAGAGCATAACCTAGAAGATCCCAGATGTTCTCAGAGTGTATATTTTATTATTATATGAAAAAAAACAGAAGAGGATAGCAATATAGAAATCACATCCGTCAATACAAATAACTAATCAAGCTTCAACTTTAACAGCTAAATATGGATATATAGAGATTATGATTTATGTATCAACTGAGCGATAAATCAGTAAAGACTAAATAATATAAATGTTTATTTGCCATAGAAGTCATCGTCAACATTTCATGGAGCTGACAACATGGGTCACAGAGAAATCAGGAACAAGACAACAGGAAGAAACTCGAAGCAGATTGGAGTTAGAATTGCGGGTTCAGTGACGCTCAAGAATTTACCTTTCCTGTGTTTTCTGAAAAACTAAACAAAAGGAAAAGATCAGATTGCAAAAATGATTGTTGGAGGCGAATGCGTTAAATGCTCATTGATTCGTTGCTTGTGTGAAGTTATGGACAATGGACAATAGAAGTAAAGGATGCTCCGATGGGCACAAGGATTTGGATCCCACAAAATGCAGTCAGAGAGAAAAAGACAATCTCGCGGGGATCAAATTTTAAATATATATATTAATAATTTAATATATATTGAAGTTTACGAGTTCAATAATAAAATAATATTTTATAACAGTGAGTATAGTATATATTATTTTTTTGGCAAAAAAAACGCTAATTATTTTTTGCATTCTAAATAAAATAAAAAGAAGTTGAAGTTATAGAGAAAAAGTTACATAATTTTCATCACTCTCATATATTAGGCTTGGCAATGTAGAAATGCTTATGTCTTTTTTGCATTTTTAAAATATAATATAAAATAATTATTATTATATTTTTAAAATAATAAATTAAATAATATTAAGTTATTTAATCAATTAATTTCTTATAACCTTTTATTATATTTATTTTCTATTGGCCTCATTTTAAATATTTTATTTTATATTTATATTATTAAATATATTATTTTTTCTAAAATTATTGTAATATAAATATATTTAATTTTTACTTTTTATGTTATATAGTCTTAGTACTAATGAAAATAACATATCAAAATTATTATAATAATTAATGACTTAACCTGAATGAAAGTACATGTGCAATTTTTAAATATAAAAATAAAAAATAATTTTTATAATTTAAAATAATAAAAAGACAAAAAAAGAAAATTAGTTAACTTTTTGTCCATATAAACATATTTTAACTCTTCATATATTTTTTTAATTTATATTTTATTTTATAAATATATAATTTTGAATCTTTATAAATAAAAGACTTTAAATTTATTATAATATATAAAAATATAAATGAATGTCCAAAAGATTTAAAGTAAGAAAATTTAATCTATGTTAATTATTTATAATTGAATTTTTTAAAAAAATAGTATACTATTGATGCATAGATATTTTACAATAAAATAATATTATGCATATAATAATATAATTATAATTAAATAAAAATATTTGTCAAAAATAAATTAACGAAGATAATTACTTTTCATCTCAAACGTCAACCATTTAGATGCTTCATAATTCAGTGCTAATTTTAAAGTTACATCAATATTATTTACATAATATTGTATATAATTAGCTCATATCAAGTCGTATTTTTAAGTTTTTTTATGATTTTTTTCTTCAATTATATATCAAGATATTAATTTAACTAATCTTTAGATGAATTATTCATAATTCATGGATTAATGCAAGTACAATTTTTTATTTAAATAATATATTCTTTATGTTGATCTTAACTTATTTTTTAATCTAATAGATAGTCATTTTAACAGAACGTCAATCATCAACGTTTATCGGATGTCCCTTTTTAGACAATCTTGGTCGTTTAGATATCTTCCAGTTTGATATAAATTAATTTGATTTTGGATTTTATTTTTAAGCTTGATTTACTATTATTTCTTTACATAATTGATAAATTTTTTAAGAGAAAAAATTATTTTAAAAACCTAAAAATGATATTTTTTTTTTAACAATTTAATCTTTAAAAATTCATATACATTATTTGATCATTAAAATATTACATTCTCAATGCATTGATGTTTGTCAAAGATGCTGATACAACGTGTTAATCATTAATGTCAATTATTTGTATTTTACTTGTATTTTTAATAAAAATAATTTTATTTAAAATATTATTAAGTATTAAATATAAATATTTTTTAAATAAAAATTCAAATTATGAGTCTTTAATGATTATGGTTTATAAAAGAATAAATATTTTCTTATATAAATAATGTAAAAGTCTCGCAAATGATATATAAGTATTTATAGTATGTTACTTTTTAAGTATAAATTTAATAATTTATAATAAATATTTTAATTTAAAAAATCTAAAAGTAAAACATTATTTTTAATCTTTTAATTTTGATTCAAATTTTATTTTAATTTCTTAAATTTGATTAATTTTAACTTAATAAAATAATTTATTTTTTTAATTTTTAATATCGTTAATTTATTTAATAAAAAATATTAAATTTGAGTTAATTTTAATATTTTTCTCTTATATTATTATTAAAATTATCATTTTATTAATTTAATATATAAAAATAAATAAATTTACAGTTAAATCACATTTAAATTTATATTTCATGAGTACAAAATTTGTAATTTATAATTTAAATTTAAAAATTGTTTATATATAAAATTAATAAATTGATAATATTAATAATAATTTTTTATAAAAATATTAAAATTAAATTTTAACTTAATTTTTTTTGTTAATTAAATTAAATAAATTAAAGATTAAAAAATTTATTAATTTTTACAAATAAAAAATTAATTAAAATAAAAAAATAAAAATTAACTCAAAATTAAAAAAATAAAAGTACTCTTTTATCATATCTAAATCGAAATCTTTTCGTTGATATTAATTGGTGGTGGGTGTGATGCAAAAACCACGTGATAGGGAGTCGAAACGCGAGCACCTCTGGCAGTGATCCAAAAAATAATATCTTAAAGCATTCACTCTATACATGGCACTTAATACACCTTGGAGAATTCAAAGATTCTATGAAAGTAATTATGGAGGATGAAGTTGCATCAACTTGGAAACTTGTACAAAATATATTTTTATTTCCATAATATAAATTTTAAGATTATTTAATGAGAGAAATATTTGACTTTTAGAATGTTTTATAATTTAACTAGTTTATAATTTTTTTATTTGAGTTTAAAAAAAATTTATGTACGTTAAAAGAAGGAATGGAAATCTATTTTAATACTTCTATTATATGATATATTAATTAATTTTTCTTTATTTTATTTTTTAAAAGAGGTATAAGTAAAGTAACAAAGAAATTAATTTTTTTACGGATATATCTTTTTTTTGGTAGGAATTTTTTTATAATTTTATCCAAATTTTGCTAATAAAAAAACTTGATCAATAATTCATTATTATCGTTAACGAATTTGACGTGCTAGGTGAAAAAGAATTAGAGCCCAATAAAATTCACTATCAATAAAAATAAATTAGGTAAAAAATAATTAAATTCATTAATTCTATTGACGAATTGTTTGAACCAAAAAAATTGACTGTATTCAAATACGCTTATTTTATAAGTGAATTTGTTACAAATTCAATGAGTTCCACAATTAATATGCTGCGTTGCCATTGAATTGTAATTTGGTCGTGGGTCTTACATCTATTATATGTTTTAAGCTTATAATATACTATTTTACTTCCTTTAATAATTTTAACTACAAAAAAAATACGTTGAATTGTGATATGAAGTCATACATTTTTACTTATAAAATTAAAAAATTAAGAAAATAATGATATTTAATTGTCAAAAATTATATTATATTAAAATAAATTTTTAAAATTAAATCAAAACTTAAGAGAATATTTAAATACTAAAAATAAATTGTTACCTATAATATAAGAAATGTTAATTATATAAAAAAATTTATATTCAACGGTAATTATTATAATTATTATAATAAATAATTCAAGTTACAGTTGAATATAAAATATAGTTTTCATACAAAAGTACAAAAAAATTTGATAAAAAAAATATATTTTATATAGCTAAAATTATCAAAAGAAAGAAAATAATATATTATAAGTTTAAGATATAGAGAATATTAATTTAAAAGTTTATAATTAATTTAAATTAAAATATATTTTTTAATTTAAATTATTGAAAAAGTAAAATAGTATATTATAATTTTAAAACATATAATAAATGTGAGACTTACAACTCAATCATAATTGAGTGGCAATGGAGCATATCAATTGTGAGATCCATTGAATTTGTAACAAATTCTCATAATATAAGCGAATTTCAACGTTTTGGTTCAAACAAATCGTCAGTAGGGTTAGCGAATTCAATTAACATTTTATTAAATTTATTTTTACTAATAGTGAATTTCATTGGATATCATGTTTTCTTCTTATCATACCGATTTCGTTAATGATAATAGTGAATTGTTGATCAATTTTGTTTGATCATAAATTTGTTATTACCATTAGCAAATTTGGACAAAGTTACAAAATAAGCTATTAACAAATTGTCGTTATTATAACAAAAATGATATATTTTTGTATATTCAAATAAAAATATTATGTTTTTTAAAATAACAAAAAAAGAATATATCTATACCAAAACCCAAAGAAGTGAGCTTCAAAAGCTACCTTATTAATATAAACAAGAGGAAAATTATATTTTAATTATTAAGAGATATGATGACTTTTAATTTAATCTTTTATAAATTATTCTTGTTAATTTAATTTTTTAAAAATAAAAATATTTTTAATGTTATCATTTTACCTAAACTTTATCTATAATTTCTTATTTAAAGAAATATTAAAAATATAATTTAATTAATGATACAGTTTATAAAATGTCCAAATAAATCAAAATTTATTAATTATATACATAAATTTTTAACTAATTATGTATTTGATAGTAATTTAAAAATTAGGATTGATTTGATTATTAAAAATATTTTTAACTAATTTCATATATATAATTTTTTAATATGATATAAATTATCTACCACCTAAGACTTCTACATTAGTAAAAAAATTTAGTCAACATTTTGTTAAGTAAAATATTAAGATATAGATAAAATTTAAATAAAAAAATAACATTAAAAATATTTTTATTTTTGAAAGATTAAATTGATAAAAATAATATATAAAAAATTAAATTAAAAATTATTATTTTTTAAAAAATTAATTTTAATTTTGTCAAAAATATTTATTGTAGTCACCAGGCACTATTTTTTAAGCAAAAACCTTTTTTTGATTATTAAAAGATTAGTAAAACAATCATTTAGTTATTAAAAATATATAATATATTTTTTAGTCTTTAAAATATCACAAAAGTCAATTACGGGCAATTTTGTCGGGACCGTTTGACAACGAAACCAAATCTAAAACTTCCATTTTTATTTAGCAAGAGAAGGGGACCAAGGCCCCTACGTAGTGCGGTTTCTTATTCTCAAAGTTCATATCAATATCAGCCTACCATTATACATCCAGGCCCATTTTTGCTTCACTTTCACGTCAGTTTGGCCCACTAACACGGTATAGTAGTTAAATTTGGTCAAGTACATAACTATATTATTGACTAAAAAAATATTAAAATTTTTCAAATTAAATAGATCGAATTAAAAATAAATATATCAACATTCTGTTCTATTACACATATATCTCTTTCTTTCATTTTCACATATTCTCCAAGTATTTCTTCCTTAATCTATTTCTTTAATTGATATAGAATTTAAATTGAATATTCATATAATTTATATCATAGACCCTAAATTATCATCAAACAAAAAAAAAATTATATAAAACTTTTTATATATTCTCTATAAAAATTTTTAACATAGAAAATCAGTTCTTTTATAACTAAAAACTATGTGATTAAATTTTTCAAAAAAATTTCTCCACTTATTATATCCTATTGGAGAGTTGTGTAATTATCACATCTCTAAAATAAAGAAAACTTAGATATAACTTTAATACATTGAAAGGAAGAAAAGACCTAATTTAAAAGTAAGTCAGCATACCCTAATCACAACTCAGATACATTACACAAAAAACACTCATTCATGCGATTGTTGTTTTCATTACAAGGTATCTACTTTAGCTGCTTACCATCCCAATAAGCATGCTTTATATATCAAATTGATAACTGATCTGGTAATCCCAGAAACTTTTACACTTGAAGGAATTGAAGGCATCAGAAAGCAACTTCTTGACCCTTTTATAACAAGAAACTGAGTGAGTCCTTTTAATTTCTTCATATTCAATAATCAGGGAAACTGGGAAACCCATGTTCATGCTTGTATAATGAGCTAACACTAGATTACATTACAAGTTTGCAAAATCAACTTGCATGATTCATCTATAAAATGCAGGGGAAGCTTGAGTTTTTGCATCAATCTCTGTTTGTCTCTTCATACTGTGTTTATAAGATAATAGAATATGGAGATCACTAAAAGCAGTTCCATCCTCATTATCCTTCTGGTGTTTGTGTCAGGTTTGATCCAAGCCAAGGCGTATTATTCATACTACTGTGCCAAAGGAACTCGATGCAGTGGAAAGTACATCGCATGCCCATATGAATGCCCAAGCAGTGAATCTTCAGATCCTAAATCTAAGGTTTGCCATATTGACTGCGACAAACCCGTTTGCAAGGCTGTCTGCCGAAGTAAGATCAACCTCCTTCGTTCTTCGTTCTTCATGATTGTTCATTTTTTGTTTGTTTGGATTAAGGAATTAGCAAATCAATAATTTAATTCTTGATTTCTAGGACGAAAACCAAACTGCAACGCTCCTGGATCAGGATGCTACGACCCTCGCTTCATCGGCGGAGACGGCAGAGTCTTCTACTTCCACGGCAAGAGCAACGAACACTTCGCCTTAGTCTCCGACTCCGACCTTCAAATCAACGCTCGTTTCATCGGACACAGACCCGCCGGACGAAGCCGTGATTACACTTGGATCCAAGCCCTCGGCATTCTCTTCCACTCTCAATCCTTCTCTCTGGAAGCCACCAGAGCAGCCCAATGGAACGACGACGTTGACCTTCTAAAGTTCACGCACAACGGGAAGGAGGTAGTCCTACCCGAGGGTTCACTCTCGTCATGGAACTCTCCAGAAGAAGACATCAGAGTGGAGAGAGTGGCACACAAGAACAGCGTGATGGTGACAGTCAAGGATGTTGCGGAAATTCTGGTGAACGTGGTGCCGGTGACGAGAGAGGATGATAGGATCCATAACTACCAATTGCCTAATGATGATTGCTTTGCACACATGGAGGTTCAGTTTAGGTTCGTGAAACTGTCAGGTGAAGTGGATGGTGTGCTTGGGAGGACGTACAGGCCAGATTTTGAGAACCCAGCGAAGCCTGGAGTGGCTATGCCTGTGGTTGGAGGTGAAGACAAGTATAAGACTAGTTCCTTGCTTTCTCCAGACTGTGCCTCATGTGGGTTCCCACAGGGAAGAGATTCGTTTAAGAAAGAGAGCAGTACAGTGGTTGATTATGGTACTCTTGATTGCACCAAGTTCTCCTTTGGCCTTGGAATCGTTTGCAAGAAGTGAATGCTCCTGCTAAATTGATTGGATTGGCTGCTACTGTCAAAAATCGCAGTCCTTACTTCTACAATAATAAACAGTTGCTTTGGTTGTTGTTAATGTTATGTAAACTCTTGTGCTTAATGTTTTAAAGTCAAAGTAATAAATTTGTTAATTTGGTTTATATCTAAAATATTTTTTTATTGACAATAAATAATAAGATTGATTGGTTAAATTCAACAATTTTACTTAAGAGATATACAAATTTTATATTTAAATTGCTCATCTATTATCGTCGCTTAATGTTTGCTTATCATTTGACATTACACGGTTTACTAATTGTTTTATTTTTTACCACGTACCTAAAACAGTAGTTACATTGTTATATTCACTTAAAAACTCTTCTCTCTCTCTTCTAATAGTTGCGGCCCATTAAAACATATTTGAGTCAAATCACATGAATAATCAGAGAAAGCCTAATTCAGCCATGGCATTGGACAAATTTCATTGGGAGATGACCAAAACTTAATTTTATTTGACATATGGCGATTATGCTAAAGGAGATTCAGAAAACAAGGGGCAGGGGGCCAAAGACACACATGAAATGACTAAACAAACAAAGTTCCTAAGTTCACGCATCATTATTCAGCAGATATTTTTCTAGGCTCCTAATGAACAACAAAGTAGACTCTGCTGTCTTCATCGGCTTGTTAGTTTCCTCTATTTCAGATTCATAAGAAATCTTAACATAGACCACAGTCTTAGCCTCTCCTATTGCTGATAGTTGAAAACTTGTCTTGTAGTACGAAAAGCCTTGGTTCAGATACCCACCTTCAATCACCTGCAACCCAATTTCATGTGAAGTGGAATCAAGTTCTGAAATTCTCTCCTTCTGGCAGCTTCCTGTGGATACACCTGAATCTGAACCCGAATCAGAATGAAGTCATTAATCAGATTTGAAGTTTGCAAGAGAATATTAATCAATGAAGTTGATGAGTAACTAGTACCAGAGAGAAAAGTGAAAAGCAGGATTGTGCCTAAGCCTCCATCTCCTTCAATCACTTCCACATCCTTTACAATATGTGGGAGAACCATTGGCACTATGGCCTTCAAATCCGTGGCCAAAGCTTGCCATAGGATTTCCAACCCAACACTTACTTCTGTTTGGGTGTTGACTTCTTTCATCATCGTCTTCCTCTTCTTCATAGGAGTTACGGAGATTTGCATAATATTTATAGGAAATTATAGTCCCTATGCGACGTATGATGTAAGCGTTCATAGATTGATTCCCTTTTGTCCCTTTCCCAAGGTCTTCATCGTAGAATATATGTACAGTATTGATGCGATGCGATGCGATGAATTAGATATGGAAAAAAGAAGGGATTGGTCCATTCAATGATATATCACATCAATCATATATCATTTAATAATATTAAATTATATTTTTATTTTTATATATTAATTTAAATTTACATTAATTTTAATATAAAAAAGAGATATAATTTAATATTATTAAATAATATATAAAATGATCTAACACATCTATGTAAAAAAAATTTTGCAAAAAAGGTGTACTGTGAAATTAATTTTGTGAAAAAGCTCAAGTTTCATTCTTTCCTTGCATAGTGACGTATTTTGTTATTGGCATAACATATATACTCTTCGTTTTCATTACCTTTCTTGTTAGGCGCAATCTATATTCTTGTTTCCTTTTCTTTAATATTATGAGTTTTGTTTACTTCTTTATTTACGTTAATTTCAAAAGATTAGTGTCAAACTGAAATATGCGGTGACCTATTTTTCTGTTGCGATGCTTCTATTATTTTTTTAACAAGAGGACAAAGCTAATTTAATTTCATGAGAAAATATCTTGTGAGTAATTAATAGAGCGTTTTAGACATGAATACAACTTTTACTATGAATTAAAACTTACTCAAAGGTATTAGTCATTTCCAATATTAATTCGAATTCAATGAGAACCTGTTCAAATTGGGAAAAAGACAAATGCCTCAGTTCTTAACTTTATTAGCCTCTTTGACTTAATGGAGATGAGATATAATGACATTAAATGAAAGGCACATGAAAAGTAAGAAGAATTTTTTAAAAATTATTTTATGCATTTGTGAGTGATTTAGTAAAAAAATAAAGAGAACTAGAAAGATATAATCCGACACTGAAATACATCTCATCTTATAAATGGATGACAAACTGAGGAACACTGTTGTAATTTACATGTCATTTAATTCACAATGACTATTAGCACCTAGAACAATGGAATTATTCAGTTGTAGTTGTAGAGCATGTTCTAGACTACACATCACATACCCCATAGTTGGCCTATTCATCCTATTCTCTTCCAGGCACTTCTTAGCCACCTCCCACACCTTGTTGAAAGAAGCAACTTTAACTTTCCCAATCAGATTTGGATCTATTATCTGATGCAACTCACCATTTTCTTCACAGCTCAAAGCCCACCTTGCTAAGTTAATCTGATTTGTTTCAAGAGTGTGATCTAAAGCAGGCCTTCCAGACACAACTTCCACTAGAACTACCCCAAATGAAAACACATCAGATTTCTCTGTTAAATGGCGTGTTCTGAAGTATTCAGGATCGAAGTAGCCAAAGCTTCCCTTCACTGCGGTACTCACATAACTCTTGTCAACAAAAGGACCTTTCCTTGAGATGCCAAAGTCAGAAACTTTAGCTACGAAGTTTTCACCCAATAGAATATTCGCTGTCTTCACGTCTCTATGGATTATTTTGCCATGACAAGTACCAGTGTGAAGATAATGAAGCCCTCTAGCTGCCCCAATGCAAATTTCTATTCTCTGCGTCCATGAAAGTGGCATCATGTTTGGTCCATAAAGATGATTACTCAAAGAACCTTTTTCCATATACTCATAAGCAAGAATCATTTCGGCTCCTTCGTTGGTATAGCCTATAAGAGAGACAAGATGGCGGTGGTGGAGTTTGGATAGTAATACAATCTCGTTCTGGAATTCTGTAACACCTTGTTTGGATTCAGGGTTTGCTCTTTTATATGCTACTTTTGTCCCATCTTCGAGTTTTCCTATGTAGACCTTCCCAAAACCACCTACTCCAATTATCGATTCCTCTCCGAAGTTGTTGGTTGCATCTTTGATCTCTTGTAGTGTGAAGATTCTGCAATCTCCAGAACTAGTTAGTGATAATTCACCAGAAGAGCCTTTGTTTTTAGAATAGTAAAAACAAACTAGAGCCAACAAAACAGATGCACCAAGAACAGAGCATAAAGCAATTACTATATTTCGAATTTTGTAATGTGAATTTGGAAGGATAGTTTCAGCTGAAGAAAACCCATCCAAGCTTCTTGCCTCGTTGCTCATCTTCATAATCTCCAACCCATTCATAATAGCATTCTGGCTTTGCTCAACCTTGCTTCTTCCGATTCTTACAGTCAAGATATCTGAATTCTTTGAAGGGTTTGACACAAAGTCAATGAAATATGGAACACCCACATCATAAGTCAAGGCTGAAAGGTCCAGATCCTTCACAGCAACTTCAGAATTCACGTACACATCGAAATATAACTGGTGTTTGAACTTGCTAATGATGTCACATAAATGCATTCGTAGAATGTACTTGAAGTTCGGATTGATCGAGAATACCCAAGTTAAATTAGACACACTTGCATTCTTCAAGGCTTTTGCTGTGGCATAAACCTGCTTAGGTGCTATTTCAGAAGTGACGTCAAATGAAGATTTTACAGAATTGGGGTCGACTGAAACATTCACAGCAGCAAGCATGTCTTGGACATAATCATCATCTTTTTCCCAGAATCTATGAAGGGTGTCGTTTTGAGCAGTGATAGAGAAGCCTCCCATGTTTAAACGGTACATAGTTTCAATAGCAGCTTGTTGGAATGAGAAAACCTCGTTTGGGATGGAAACTACTTTGATGGCATTGACAAACACAGATGAATCCTTGGAAGGAACAAAGGTGAGGGTCAATGTCTTTGCTTTCAGATTTATAGCATATTCCTTGAACATAAACGAAGTGCTATAGCTTTTAAAGCTGAAGTTGTTCAAGAGAACAAAGGTGTTTTCAGCGACCACAGTGATTGAGACAGAGGCCAAGCTTGATCCAAAAGGATGAAAATAGAGTCGAATCCAATGCCAACCCTTTTGATTAATATCAAATTTATAAGAAGCTAAACCTGTGAAGATTCGAGTGGCTTGATAGATTGCAGATATGTCTGTGGAATTTGTGCTTGCAACCACAGAACCTCCAGTTTCTAATCGTACCGAGGAATGTTGTGAATCAGAAACAAAAGTGCGACCTGAAAAAGTGATGTTTTGGGAAGAACCACAAGCAATCAAGTAGCTATCAATTGGTGTAAAG
This sequence comes from Senna siamea, assembly GCA_031216115.1. Classification (NCBI taxonomy): domain Eukaryota; kingdom Viridiplantae; phylum Streptophyta; class Magnoliopsida; order Fabales; family Fabaceae; genus Senna; species Senna siamea. Next base: position 23,350,631 of record CM062356.1, read on the forward strand.
GTAGCACATGAATAATTCACAGACAGAATAATAGCCAGAAACAGAGGGAAACACTTGTCTGAATTCATTTTCTAAATCTTAACAGTCGCAAGAAGTTTTCCAAAGCAGTAGTTTCTTCAACATTTCCCAGTAGTTTCACCAATAATGATTTTGCGAAGACAATGACCATAGAATGAGAGAGAAAAGGAATTTCATAGGAGTCACCCATCTAACTAGATTTTGGATGAAACAGACTGATTAACTGAACCTAGTCTAGTCTATGCAAGTGGTCCAGTACTGTTCCAATGGAATACAAGATGAGATGGAGGTTCGGTGATGAAGAATGTGAACAATATTTTAGTGGTAAAATCTTAATGGGCAAGGAACAAACAATATTGGAGGAAAAGATCCATGGTTGGTTGGTGGCAAAGATGGGATTCATTTTGGTGAGGCTAAGTCAGAATTGCCACGTTGGGGTCAGTGTCGGCACTAATTATTGTGTAGGGGGCAAGGTGAGCAATTTGTGAGTGAGAATGAGCATAGGAAAGTGAAGGTATTCAAATTTCAATGTACTGAAAATAACTTGACGATGATAAAGTCTAATGTGAGACAGTGATGTGCCATTTTCATTAACCAATTTAATAAAATAACGAATAAGAAGGTTTAATTTTGAAGAATGATGCATGAGAGGGGGATTATTTTTTTATTTTCAAAATTGATTAGAATGTTATTTTTTGTTTTACAGATTTTTTTTTTTGTTGACACTAAATATGTGAGTATTTTTTTTTTTAATTTTAGTTCGTCATTTTATAAAAGTTAGTCAAATTTTTTTTTATTAAACTTAACTTCTTTTAGTATTTGATTATAATATTTGTACACAATGAAGAGTATAATAAAAAAAATTTTTTAGAAGATTATCCACTTGCACAAATTAATTAGCTAACTCTAGATGATAAATTCTTAATCCAATTGATGATTTGATTCTTCTAAAAAAGCAAACGGAAAGGCTTTCTCCTTCTTCTTTTTTTGGCCTTGTATAAACCAATAAAGTTTTATGACATAGTGGAAACTGGATCTTGTATGTTAGTCCTTTGGAATAGGAAAAAAATAAACTCTAATTTATATTGGTTGGTCTCTATTTTTTTTTTTTTTATCTTTTTCTTACTCAATTTCAAAACATCTAAAGGCCAAAGTTTAGAGGTAAAATGTGTAAAGCAGAAAAAAGAATCAGGAAATTGTGAAAAGAAGAAAAATTCATACATTCCAAGTTTGCCGATTAGCACTACCTTTTTTCCAAGATCATATGTAGTGTGTTGTGGAAGAAACTTTCCTACATTCAATATATGCTAGCGCAACCAAAAAATTGTAACTTAGCAACCTTTTTTTCTTTTTTGCTTTAGCGGAGGTTTAATAAACAATAACTAAAGTGATCATGGCAAAATATTTAATGATAGTTTTGACCAATTGCTAAAATAACTGTCACAATTTTCTTTTTAATTTGTAGCCACAGTTTTTAAGTGTTATAAACTTGAAAATATATTAGTGACAGTTGATAAAAATTGTGACAAAAATAATAATATTTAGCGACGGTTAAATTTGTGGCCCATTTTACTTCCTATTTTAGTGACGGTTTGCATTACCGCCGCTAAATTTGAAATTTGGTCAGATTTTTTTATTTTTTATTTTTTAAAATATTTTTAAATTAACCTTAATAATATTTTATATCATAAATTATCTAAAATAAACAAATTAATAATATAATTAACTATTAAAAAGTATCATAAATAGTAACATTTAAAATATATATATCTATCTTCTAATACCTTAAAACTTAAATAGTAACATTTGCAACTTAGCCTTTAATTATTTTTAATTATATTTTATTATCTAAAACTCTTATGTTATTGTCGAGTCCTCTTATCACTAAATGCTAGAGAGTCTTGATCAATTTCAATTGATCTGTATCTACTTCATTGATCTAGTGCTTGAAATATAATTTCAAATATTGTTCTTAATACATAAAATATTTTAATTGAAAAATAAACTTAAATTTACCTATTGAATATTGATGCAATCTTTTAAAAATAAAATACAAAATATATAATTAGGTATACAGATTAATAGACTTTTACCTTAATATCAGCACCACCAATAAGATTTTGAAGTTCCCCAAGAGATGATGCAGATGCATCATTGACTTGGTTGAGAGCATCATCACCTGAGGTAATTTCTTTCTCATCTAAATTCTCCATGGAAGCTCCTTTATATTTTGTGTTTCTACCAAAACGAGATGAAGTTTCAACATAGATATTTTGATGAAAATTACTAATGGATATACAATAGCAGCAATAAGCCAAATGAACTTTAAATATTATGAGGTATAAATTTGAAACCAGATCAGCTTCCACTCTCCTAAAAATAATGTTGATCATCTGTGTCAGCATTGCCTTTGATGTTGGCTGGTTTAAAGGACTCTTGCTACAAATCTAAACAAGAAACCTGAGTTCTATATAGCCCAATGACTATAAACCTCGAAGGCAAATTAAGAGTTACAATTACATTTTAAGAGCAATATTGTAGCATACTCTGATAACTCCCAGCCAAGGTTCGTCATGCACTAAATTAAGCACAGGCATTATAACATAAACATGGGTTCAAAAACCATAGAAAAAAAAAAAGAAGATAATATATACACGTGCACACAATAAGAGAGATAGAAAGCAATGGCACTACAATATATTATATACATATTCAGGTAGCAAACTAAGTGAACAACCATTTCATTTGACCGTAAAAGCTTATAAACATTTTCATTATAGTTTCTATCACGCCCTTTTCAGATTTGAAGTGTAAATAACTAACCAAACAACCACAGTTTATATTGGAAAATATTTGTTATATTCTCTTAATATTAAAAGGTTGAGTATTATTCCTATTTATATTTTGATAGATAAGGGTGACCTCTGCTTAAAATTTAAGATTTAAGTCAATTTATATAATATTATATTAAATAATATAATTTTTATTAAAAAAGTAAATTAAGTTACATGTCAAAATATTAATGGATATAATATTTACTATATGAGTGCCAATAAATGACTCTTGAAAGAAACTTTAATTAAATGAGGGGTGAGAAGGAAGTTATTTAGACTAACAAAAAGGCTTTTAATATCACATCAAACCATTAAGTTACCATGTGAAGACTCGTAAATAGATTTACTATAATCTCTAACAATCTATTACTACAATATTGATAATAAATGGTTAGTCTGATATTCTAAAACCAAAGGATTATTTGTGGAAAAAAAATTGTATATTTTTCTGCCTCATAATCTGTTTGGATCTACAACATATAAGTTGAGCATTTTCTTCTTTATGTCTCTTGAGCTTCTTAAATGCCAATTGGTTTGGACTCGAATGAATTCAGCTTGATTTCATCTCTTTATGTCATCAATTTTACTTTATTCTCTGGATTGTTGACATATGGACATAAGATGAGACTACTCTTTTATAGATATCATTTTTCGATCAATTGTGCTACGACCTACGGGCTATGGTTACTAAAATTAATGCAAATCTTCATAATAAAATAGTAATAAAAAATATTTAAACATGTAACTTAAGCTATTTCTAATCAAACTTCTTTGGAGGGAAATGATGTCATTTACTGCAACTATAGCAAACACAAGACAAGACATCTTGTACGAAAATTTAGCGTTCGGATTTGTTGTTATTACTCTGTCATTACTTTTAGCGTCGATTTTTTGCGTTGCTAAATATTATTGCAACGAAAATTATTGCTACTATAACTAATTATTTAAACAAAAATTATATCAATAATACTTTTCGTTGCAATAATATTTAAAAACTATAGCAACGCAAAAACCGCTGCTAAAAATAATTACAGGAGAATGTCAGCAAAGATAATGGCAGCGGATCTAAAGGCGAAAATTTATACACTAGAAGGCCACAGATTCCATTTTCCTTGGATTTTTTTTATTATCAGCGCACATACTCAACAATAGACTCACTTCTATCACAATAAGTATACCTCTGAACTTTGTGGAAGTCACAGCGGTAAGAAGAACCTTCAACACTTGACAATAGTACTGCATGTTGATTCTTAAAATGAATAAGTGTAATTTGAACAAACATATATTTGGTCAGTATTGCCAATGTAGTGACGCAAACTTGTCAAAAGATGAATTGTTATTTTTCATAAACTTAACAACTCTATGAAAATTAATGTAAATCATACATTTAAAGCAAAACTTCACAAAAATTATACATTTGAAACATAATCCAACAACAGAATGGTAAAAATCAAATCAAAATTCACTCAAAACACTAACATCTCCCTCTTTGAAAAAAATAAATCAACACAAATCATACAAATAAAGCAAAACACAATAAAAATTACATATTTAAGCAAAATCCAACACAATAATGGAAAAATCAAACCAAATCCACGACTTTAAAGCTTAAAATCCAAAATACCGACTTGAAAGAAGACTCAAGCTCAAATCACTACAGACGACAGTTCTTGACAACGACGAATGAAGGTCGTGTTCCGGCGACGTGCGCCGACCTCTCCAACGGCGGCGTTCTCCAGTGACTTGCACAACCCAAGCAACTCTCGCAACCCAGAAGTTCTTCTCGCGACCTCCAAGTTTTCACGCAAATCTAAACTGTTCTAAAAATATTTTAGTAATTTAGCGACGGTTTTAAATTCGTTGCTAAATAATTGTTGCAATATTATAAAATAATGACAATTCATTATGAACCATTGTTATGTTTAAAAAAATAACGACAGTCACATGAAAGTTGCATTTTCATCGCTATTTCTCAGTTTAGTGATGATTTTTCTAAACGTAATTTTTTTGTAGTCTAAGATTCATACTATATCAAATACGATAACGTTATGAAAAGTGAGTTTTATAAGATATGACCCTTTTATTACATCAAATTAATAGTATTTTATTGAAGGGTTAAATTCTTTACTATTTTCAGACACCAAAAGAAAACCCAATAGTTAAAAAAGTTAAACTCATAAACTCAACCATTTCATGAAATTATGTTTGGAAAGTATTGGATTTCCGAATTTTAAATTATGGTTTTAGTCAATAATTGGAATTTGGAATGATGAACGCAAGAGGGTATTCAGATGTGCATGGTAATAGTACTGCTTTAGTTCCATAACTTCACTGTAGGGAAGGCCTGGCCAGAAGAGCTTTTGCTGCAAGCTTTTTGGAAGAAAATTTTACATCAATGAAGTGGGGTTAGCCCAAAAGAAAAAGGACTAATAATTGAACCACAAAAATGGAAACGGCCTTTCTTGACTCGACGAGCATGTGCACTTTTGGGTTACTTTTGGAATTTGGCATCTTATATGCCATATATCCAGAAAGCATCCCATCCAAAGAATATAAAGGTAGCAGGTGCAGTAAGAATAGTAACAAAACCAAGAATAATAGATCCCAAAACCTGGTGTAATGGGAATAATAGACTTTACTATCTTTATTTTATAATTTAAGAACAATGACATTTCACCATGTTTGATATCCTTTTTTCATAGAAAAACATGTTTACTGGTTTTCAATTCTAGTTTGGGATATGATATTCTAATTTTTTTTTTTTTCTGCAGCTTATATATGCAGAGTAGAACAGCTTCTTAGAATTAAGCCAAAAAGTGAAATGATTTAACTTCGATGACAAATATCAGAAGCAGTCTCTTACTTTCTGTATTCATTTTAGGAATAGAAACTTATAAGGTGTAGGAGCAACAAGGGAAGCTGAATTTCTAGTTTGACTTATATAGTGAACAACAGAAGCTAAGCAATACCTGACACTTAATTTCTAACGGGCTAATTAGCACCCATCACTCAACTATATTAACAGAGTAAATTGCCTATAGGAAAAATAAAAAAGGATCACAATAACAAATTACTGATGGCCTCAACAGCCATTCTGCTTGACAAACTGCAGCAGAAATCCTGGATGAGGAAAACTTCTAAGATAGACCAGTGTAATGACGCTGAGCCAATGATAAATGAACGCGACAATATGCTATAAGTCTCGAGAATGTATATTTCCCATTGAATTGGTGTATATACACCAAACTACCCAGAAATCTCTCATGCACAGGAAGAAATCACCTTCCTCTAGGATTTACTATTTGTGAGAACACTGCACTTGTGGCAACATCTTCTGCATCATCATCAGTGCCAGAGATGCCCCCATCAATCATACTCACACTATTATCAAAAGGTTCTAGTGGAGTCAGCTGAATTCCAGTTATGTGATTTGTGCTGTTATCTTCAGGTTCCATAAGTGCTGATGAGGTCTCTTGAAGCTGCAGAGCATATTCAAGATTCCACAACACATCTCCCATGGATGGCCTATCCACACCATGCTCAGCTAAGCACTTCTCAGCCGTCTCCCCAAACTTCTTCAGAGAAGCAGGATTCACATTCCCCACCAGATTTTGATCCATGATTTGATCAAGCATTCCCTTTTTCTGCCATGTCATTGCCCATTCAGCTATATTAACCTGCTCCCTTGGAAGCACAGGGTTCAGAGCCGGTCTTGTGCATAACACCTCCATTAGAACAACCCCAAATGAATACACATCTGATTTCTCTGTGAGTTGTTGCCTCCTGAAGTATTCAGGATCAAGATAGCCAAAACTTCCTTTAACTGCAGTGCTCACATGGGTTTGATCAAGAGAAGGACCAGTTTTTGAGAGGCCAAAGTCAGCAACTTTAGCAACAAAGTTCTCATCCAAAAGGATGTTTGTGGTCTTCACATCTCGGTGAATTATGCTTTGAGCTGCACCAGTGTGAAGATAATGGAGGCCTCTTGCTGCTCCAATGCAAATTTCAAGCCTCTGCTTCCATGATAGAGGTGGCAGGTCTGTTCCATACAAATGGCTCCTCAATGGTCCATTAGCCATGTATTCATAGACAAGGATCATTTCAGACCTCTCGTCACAATAACCAATGAGGGACACAAGATGGCGATGGCGAAGCTTGGATAACATTTCAATTTCAGTTCTGAATTCAGCAAGACCTTGTTCAGATCTGGGGTTGCCCCTTTTAACAGCTACATTTGTCCCATCTTCAAGTGTTCCCTTGTAAACCCTGCCAAAACCACCAACACCAAGAAGCAGCTTCTCATCAAATTTGTTGGTTGCATCTAAAATTTCTTGGAAGTTGAAGAACCGTCCTAGATTCGATGAAGCTAAAGAAATGCAGCTTGCGGTTCCACTCTTCTGGGAAGTTGTCGACATTTTTGTCATGGTCTGTGAGTTTCCATACAAGGGTAAAGGCAGCCATGAATGCCCTTGTTGAGTAGACTTTGACTTGCGTCCCATCAAGCAGAAACAACACAGTCCAACCAATGCTAGTACTGCCACAGCCCCAACAACAGAACCAACTATTATTCCTATCTTGTTCGTCTTTGAAGCTGAACTGGGAAGCAGACTCTCAACGGAAGCAAGCCCATCGAGGCTCTTTAACTCATTGCTGATTTTCATTATCTCCAAGCCATTCATAGTGGCATTCCTGATGTCAGCCATATTATCTGGACCAACACTTACAGTCAAAGTGCTTGAATCTGCTGAGGCTTTGGAAACAAAGTCCCTATAGTAAGGCACAGCCAAGTCACCGTTTAAGGATGAGAGGTCAAAACTTCCAAGTGCTAAGTCCGAATTTATGTACAGATTGAACACTAAACTGTTGAGTGATTTGCTCATGATATCACAGAAATGCACCCGAAGAAAATAGGAAAAACTTGGATCCACAGGGAAAACCCAGGTAATGTTGAAATTAGTGTTTGCAACATTTACATCTCCCATCACATCAGCTGTGGCATAAACCCAATTTGGTGCTGTGTCAGGAGTAAGAGTTGTTGGATACTTGATGCTTGCCGGGTTGACCGAAACATTAAGGACAGAGCTATTCACATGGAGGTATTTCAGATCATTCACCCAAGTCCTTCCAAGTGTGTCATTTTGAGCAGTGAGCAAAGGACCCCCCATGTTTAACCGATAAACAGTTTCAAAAGCAAGTTCAGAAAGGCCATTGAATGGGGATGGCGGGTTTAGACCAAATGCCTGATCAACAAACAAATCACTCGGCATTGACACAACTTCAATTGCATTGACAAAGACCACTGAACCATTTGAAGGGATGAAAGTAAGAATCAATGTATCAGATGTAACATTGATTGCATACTCCTTGAACATATAAGAACCATTATAGTTCCTAAAAGTGACGTTACTCAAGAGAACAAAATCATCTGTTAACACTGTTAAAGAAGCAGAACTCAAATTATGGCTAGAATTGGGAAAAGGGAAGAAATAGAGCCTGACCCAATGCCGACCTTCTTGCTCAATTTTGAATTTGTAAGAACCTTTAGAGGTAAAAATCCGAGCTGATTGGTATATTGGAAATGGTACACTAGAATTTGAACTAGCAACTACAGAATTCCCAGATTTCAGAACTAACAAAGAATGCTGTGAATCAGGAACAAAAGAGCGACTTTGGAATGTGATGTTTCGGGGAGAACCACAGACAATCAAATAATTATCAGGAGGGATAAATGAGGAAGAAAACCCAATCAAAAACAAAAATCCAACTAAAACAAACGGTACCCACTTCAAAATTTTCATCTTCACCAGCCCGTCAAACGGGTCACTGAATAGCCGACACAAAGAAACTGATTCGCACAGAAAAGCCCCCAATAAGCTTAGCTTGACTTCCACTCCACAACAATCTGAAAATCGCGATCCCAAGAGACCTCAAAATCACATAGAATGAGCAAAATGCTGCAAAACCAGAAACAACCCCGGATCTATTACAATCAATGCCCAAAACCAGACATTTCCGATACAAGAAACACAACCTTATGCTGAGCTGTGGTATGATAAATCAAATCTGCTAGAGTTTTGGGACGTAATCCAGAGTGAAAATATGAGTTGTGTGGGTGAGCTTACCTTAGGGAAGGAGCAAAATGTGTGTAATCTGGTGGGAAGTAAATATGTGTGAAAGAGCGAAGGAGGGAGTTGAGATTAATACGAATCCCATTACTGGAAACCCATCAAGTTGAGCCTTTTAGCGGAGCTGAGCTGCAGTTGCAAACAACCTTTTCCAGGCTGTTAATTAGGCTGTAATTTACAGAGCACAAAAAAGAGTAAGAGGACCCCACACAAGAAGATATGGAAAACGGTACGAGACCTCCATTTCCAACTCTTACTGCCACTCTATTATACTAGAACTAGCGAGTCAGCTAGTTCCTTGAGATATTGTAATTGTATGGTGTTCACTGTTCATGATGTTTAATGTCTCTCAATTTCAATGAAATTTAAAAGATTTAATTTTGTAATACTGAATTTGCATGTTTTTTTTTGAAGAATTTAGAATTCAAAATTGCATTTAACCTTCACAAATCACGGTGGAATTGAAGTTTTAGCTCTGCAACTGAGATTTATAATTTTATTATTGACGGGTCATTCATTTCAAGTAAAAAAGAATTAAAAAAGAATTAGTTGATCTTTGAAAAAGATTGATGCTGATTTTTAATAATTAGTACTTCAAATAATCTTAATCAACTATACTTTTAGTATAAAGACATCTGGCAATTTCTAAAATTATACAACTTCTAATTTTATACACTTTTTTCAAACTCTTATATCATATTTTGTTTTCCAACTCAATATACAGCACTTCCACCATTATCTATTTTTTATTATATTAATTGACTCAGAGATTTTGACTAAAAAACGAGACTTAGAGATAGATTGCTAATTATTATATTGTATATCAGTTTTTTTCTGTTACAATATTTCATTTTAATTTTAGTTGTATTTTAGATGCAAAATATTGATTTCCATTTCAATTTCATACAACCAAGAAAATAGTCTATTATTTAATTTTTTTAGATTAATTTATCTATATTTATATATATTAATTTATTATTTAACTTTTTACTACAACAGTGTGTGTATATATATATATATATATGTTCTTGAAAGATCCACTCACCAAATCATTACTCTGCTTATAAATATCCCAAAATGTTCTGATTCTCAACGTGTGACTTAAGTGTCGAAATTAATTTGTGGCCACCAATATTTCAAGGTTTACATTTTTTTAATTATAAAAATTGTGGTGGAGATGGGATGAAGAAGCAACCAAAGCTGACTGAAATAAAAAATAAAATAAATTTTTTATTTTTTATTTAAATTTAAATTTTAAATTTTAAATTTTTTTCACATTTCAATTTTTTATTAATCTAAACATATTTTAAAAATAAAAAATTTTAATTTAAAAAATATTGAATTTAAAATTTTGCCTTTTTTTTTTTGGCGTTCTCCCCAATTTAAACAAGGCATAAAATTATTCGTGATCTACTATAATAAATAACTGAATGCAATAAATAACAAGTTCCAGAGTCTACGTAAAGCAGCGCATAGGAGTAGTACAGGATGACGTATAGAAGCACACGGCCTCTCATATCAATGTCTCTATCAGCTTGAGTTCGTTGTCACGTTTCCATTTATTCTGTATCTAAAAATTGTGACATTTTAAGATGTTCAATTTCATTCTTATTAATTTTTTTAATATTTAATTAAAGGTGCGTTCGCTCGCGTGATCAGCCCTTAAAGATAAAGTGAACTCTAATATCTTCCCTTTTTTTTAATTACAAATTCTTCTAAATACTTATCTGAAAATGAAAATAATACTAATTGCTAAATATAAATATATTAAATAATAATAATAAATAAATATTAAAAAAATCACATTGATGGATCCTGGAAGGATTATAAACTTTCTCTTATCCTTTTCTGTCTCACATGGAGATGGAATGCGACACAACTTTCACTAACAAAACTTGACAGCTAAAAGCAGTGAGGGTTTAACCCCGACATGATGTGCTTGCATTATATTGACGTTTCAATCGGAAGCAAAAGCAATGATCATTTCCTCATCGATTTCTATTGTCACTTTTCATGTATAAATTAATGACTCTTTATAATGATTTCAGAGATTTAATTTAAATTACTATAATTTTAAACTTTCAACTTTTTTCAGTGTGGTTTTACAAAATATTTGAGTCTTTCATCATTTGTCAAAAGAAACATTGATATAAGATAAGAGTTCTAATTCCCAGTTGTTGATTCATGATTATGGATCCCATCGAAATCCAAGGATTAGCGTTTTTTTTTTTCAAGTATATAATAACAATGATTACTACATTTTAAATAATAAATTTAAATTAAAAATTTTTTAATTTTTTAATAAAAAAATTGATAATAAAAAAAATATTCTCAATACTACCAAACAGGACACTAATAATATATTAAAGATATTAACATAAGCTTAACTCAGAAATTATTGTATAAGCTTAAATTATAAATAATTTTATATAATCATAACTACTCAACTAATCTTTTAGTATCAAAAATTTTTTTTGATAGAAATGTCTACTAAGCAAGATTTTTTATTGTTTCATAAGGATTCAAACCTTCACCTATAGGTAGAAGTGTTCAAAATCAATGTCTTGTAACAAAACCAAATCGAATTGAGCAAAAATCAAATAAAATTGATCAAAATTTAATTTGGAGTGGTTTGATTTAAACATTGTTTTGTTGCAATTTGATTTGGTTTCCAATTTAGTATGCTAAAAAATAAAACAAAACTACTTATATATAATTATAATATATATTATTTATATTAAAAAAATATTTTTCATATGAAATATATTATCTTTAAAGTATCTACTTCAACTTGTGATTATTTAATTTTCTTAAAGTAATACATATTTATGTTTAATGTTTATAATTTCAAAATAAATTGTAAGGAGTAATGTTAAAAAGTCACATTTAAAAATTTAAATTAATTACTCTATATTATATTTTTCTTAAAAATTTAACTTTAAAACTAGTTTGACTTTATAACTATTTGAATTAAATTTAAAATAATAATATAATTTTTATTTACTTATTTTTTGATATTTTTTAAATATATATTAACTAAAAATATATATGATTTTATCTTCTTAATAAATGGAACGTTCCTATATTTTAGTGAATTATTTTGTTTTCTATAATTGATAAACTTAAATGTATATTGATAAATTAAAAAAGTTTAAATTGTTTAAATTAAAGTATTCAAAATTAATTATTTATGGTTTAATTTAGTTTAACACTATAAGCTCAAATTAATAAATGTATTATTATATCAAATAGGTATGAATAATTTAATTTAAAAATCTCTTTAAACTATCAAAATCAAACCAACAACACTCTTATTTATGAGTAAAATAATAATTTTTCTTCAAATTATCAACCATTTGTACCAATCTACTTTAATAAATTATTTAATTTTTTACTCTTTTTTATTACAAATATTTTATTATTACAAATAATCATATTCAAAATTCTCTTTTAACACTAAATATGAGTATTTCTATCTTCTTCTAAGAATAATCTCAAATATTAATTCATTAAATTGTAATACATTAACCCATTTATTATATTCAAAACCTGCTTACTTGCTTGTCTCACTTATTTCAACCCTTAATGATTCTCCCTGTATATCTTCATATATATTTTTTATTATATTTTAAATGCATTAAAATATAATCCTAAAAGTTAATAACTAAAAAATTTTAAAATTAAATATAATGGTATAGATAAAAATATTTTTTATGTATAGATCAAAGTCATATAATCTATTTTAAATTTTAAGTAAAAATTACATATTTATCAAAATATAAATAATACTAAATTTTTTGACATTATTTATAGTACGCTATTAATTTTTATTTTCAATAAAATATACATAATAGATTTTCAAAATCAATAATATTAAATTTCTAGAACTTTTATTTATTTATTTTTATTTTTATTATTATTATTATTATTATTATTATGAAATTTTTAATTTTTAACCAAAATATCGTATTGAAAATTTTAAATTAATCTTTTGTTCAGACTCCCGATTACTATTATTAATTAAAAGATTTTCTCAAAAATTAATTTCTTCAAGAATTAAAGAAGCAGTTTTTGATGAATTTAAATTGTTTTATAAATATTATCTAATAAATACAATAATATTAAAATATTATTAAACATTAAATATGTATATATTTTTTTCAATAAATATTTAAATCATAATTTACCAAATTATATGAAAGTAGTACCTGATTAGTTCATATTTGGATTTGGTTTTGAATCGTTGAGGTTGTTAATGCATATACGCTGATGCCGCCAATAATGCCGTTGATTGATTTCTTTATATATAAATAAATATATATATATATTAAACCTACATGATTACTTATAATTTTATTATTAAATTTTTTAATTAAAATTAAATATATAATTTTTTTGTAAACAAAATAATAAAAAAATTATATAAATCATATATATTAATTTTTAATTAAAAATTTTAATAATAAAAATATACAATTTACACTTAAACTTTTTTCCTAAACATAAAGGCCACCCAACCACTCCTCTCTCTTATCTCTAGTCTCCCTACTAAACTCAACCACACGCAACTACCATTCTCATCAACATCATTTACTCTCTTCAATTTTTTTATTTTTTTATTAAATAATGACACATTTAAGTTTTAAATTATCATTCAATTCAATTAAAAAATTTATATTCTTGACATTTATTATCTTAGTACATTAACTGCAAAAAATAAATTTTAAATATCTGGTATTTAATTATTTTTTATAATTTCTCACTTTGTATAATTTCTTCATAATTTTTTATTTTTATATAAATCTAAAAGTTATATGATAGTATAAATTATAGAAGTCTTATAATGTTGGGTTATTAAAATAATTTAATTTTATATTTTATTCCAAAATTGATTGATGTGTGTGTGAGGGGAAAACCAAAAACGGATCCAATGCAAAGATCGTGTTGTCCCACCTGGCCTCCATGTCCACGCCAGCACTACACTTCATTTTGTTTTATTCGGTCTTTGAGCCCATAGCCCATTCTCTTAACTCAATATGGGCCCAAAACATAAGTCCAGAATTTACAAAGCCCAAAACTCAAGATGGGCCCAATATATATATGTTGGACTCTATGTATACACAAATGTTTGGTTCGATCGCTGTATGAGGATTTCATGCTCAATGACAAATTTATTGATACCCCGGATTAATACTTTTTACATTGATCTTCAAGAAATCATACAAGTGAAAACAAGATGCTTCGAGAATAAATTCAGATCAAGTTTTAAATTTTCCCCACATATATTTATTTAAGAGGCGTTTAATATCCCGTTTAAAAAAAAATTTTGAGAACAAGGAATTTGAAATGTTACATTTTTGTATATAATATATGAATTAAAAATTTTTTGAGAATATTACATTATCAAAAATAGAGTATTTTCATATTTTTATAAATTTTTATTTTTATTTAAAAGAATGAGAATTATGTATTCTCATATCATGAGATTATTTTGATATTAATAAAATTATTAAATTATCTTTTTTAAACTTAACTATACATTATTATGATTTATTTATAATATGATTTATTTTAAAGTTATATTTAATTAATTTTTAATATTAATTTTATTGTTAAAAATTTATATCTATCATGGTTTAAATTAAAAAAGATAAGTACTATTAAATTTAAAATTACAAGATTCTTTTTCAAAAGTTAACAATTTAATTTAATTTAAATTTACCAAAGTTAATTTAGATTAGTTTAATTGAGACAACAAAATATTTGATGAATTAGATAAGTTTGATTATATAAATAAACATGAATCAAATCAAATATCAAGAAAAATATATAAATACAAATTCTAAATATTAAAATTCCTTTATCTTATTATCTAACTACATATTAAAAAAATTAATTCTCCCTCTTATATAATTTTGAAATACTTTAATTCTAAAACAAAAAATTATAGAAAATTAAAAATTTAAGCTTATCAGAGTCATAGTTATTAATATAAGATTTTTATAAACTAATTTTATTAATATTAATTACATAACATTAAAATGATCCAAAAATGAAGAATTTGACTACAAAAATAGTGAATAGCAATCAGCGTGATAGATTTTATATTTTCATAACATGAGATATTGTAGAATATTCCCATTAATGTTTTAAGTAAAGCAAACTTGTTTTTTAAATTTCTTGGGAATCATATTCCTAGGAAAAAAAATTCCAAGAATATGATTCCTAAGAGTAAAAAATATATTTGTATATCAAACGTCCCTTAATACCAATAGATGTTTAGTCTATAGGAGCAGGGGCCAATATTTTTTTATAACGTAACAAATTAATGTTTGAATTTTTTACTATTAAAGGTGTTCATATTTAATGTTTAATAGCACCTTAAATAATTAAGATTGTTTCTAAAAAAACATATGTATAAAACTGTATCGAGAACAAATGGTATGAACTTTAAAGGTACAAAACAATTAAGGAATTAGTCACTTAAAAGTTTTTAGTATGAGAAAAGTGAATAACTCTAGACAAACTGTAAGTAAAAGAAAAGAATTTAAATTTTAATAAATAAAATATGTCCTTATTGAGCCTTGACTTTCAAGAATTCTTAAAATATAGTGGGAAATCTTATATATATATATATATATATATATATATATATATATATGAACAAAGTCTTTGCCTTTAGTCTATCTACTTTTGCATGTTTTTGTTCCTCAAATTTCTAATAAAGGATCTATTTATAATGAATGATAGAAATGGTGAATTACTTATTGATGGGTCATATTTAAAAAATGTGGGTAATTGATGCATGTTTTGTAGCGAGATTAAGTAATAGATTAAAGTTAATAGAATGTAAGATTGCGAGGGATTATATACATGTGAAATTTATACAACCAAATATTAGTTATAAATGACGTATGTCTAGTGGTAGATATGAAACAGTCAGAACTAGGAGGCTAACACCTGTAGAATGTTAAAGAGTAGTTAGTGGTGCTAACTCAACTAAGAGAAAAGGATTTGAATTTAATAAACGATAATTTATTTACTAAGCATTAAATATTTACCTATTTTAAATAGAGTGATCATGTCTGTGCACAAAAGATATTCACTTTAGTTTTATCAAGCCACTCCTTATAATTGTTAGAAAAAAAATCATTCATTCACAATATTTTTAATATTATTTGCACTAAACATAGTTGCCTTTAAGGAAAAAGTAACCCTATCACACCTTCCTATACTTTATATTTCTGATACAAATAATGTAACATCTCAATCTTCTAGTCTTTCTTTATAAAATAATTTCTTAAATAAAATAATTAGCTGTAAGATTGACATATTATCCTCACCTTTGTCTTTAATTTTTAACTCGAGTAAAATTTTTTTTCTTTTTCCAATATTATTCATTTGTTAATTAAATTAGGTATGGGATCATTTACTCAATATTACATTCATACAATACATAGCAACAAAACTAAATAAATAATCAGATTTAGTTACAACGTCCTAAACAAAACTTGCATATATTTGCATATATTATCATTTTTATAAATTTTTACACATATATTTTAGGATATGTGTAGTGATTGCCGTCTATTAAGAGTAAGGAGGCAACTACTCTATCACTTGAATCCCTTTTTGTCAAAATTCACACTTTCACACGTCCCAACATATATATATGCCCATTTTACTATAGACATTCAAAAAATTTGTTTATCCTGATTCTATTTCCAAAATATAAAGAAATCAGAATAAAATGGGCTAATTCTTACATGTTAGCATTATATTCAAAAATATATATATCTATCCATCCTACTATTGGTGGACTTCTACTATAATCACTACATAAACTCTTTGGACAATGTTGATTATTCCCAAGAAGGAAATCTCTACCTACATTGCGTCCACTTCGATCCCCGCCTAATATTTAGGCATCTGATACATGTCAGATATAATTATGAGAATATTATCTCAGTAGTTAAGTAATTTCCTTAATTTCATAAAACATCTAACATGTACCACCGTATTACTACGAAAAAAAATTTATTCTTTCAAATTTATTCAATGCAAATATGAAGGAATTATATGAACGTATGTAGCATACAACCATTTCAACAGTTAAACTATAAATTATAATTTAAAAAATAAATCAATAAAAATCAATTTATAGCAAACCATTCACAAGGAATACATCTCAATCATTTCTTGACCTTTTGAAGCCATCACCTAATGCCTTTCACCTTAGAGATTTATTTAGTGCTATTTATCCCTTAGGTGTTTCCTTTAGTGCCATTACCATAAGGGATATTTTAATACCGTTTCATCCCTTAGGTATTCATTTAGTGTCATTTGGTACCATATCACCATAAGGGGTATTTCAGTGTCATTCCTCCCTTAGGTGTTTATTTAGTGCCATTTGATACCACTTCACCATAAGGGGTATTTTAATGGCATTCCTTCCTTAAGTGTTCATTTAGTGCCATTATCCACATTATCAAAATATAACATTACCATAACATCATTTAGGACCATTAAACACACCACTTAAATTTGGCATTTACAACCTCATGCCATTAGCATCAATCCATAAATATATATTCATCAAACTTTAATGCCATAAATGGTGCCATTTATTTTAACATCTACAAGTTATCTATTTAAATATCATATTTTTGTGCCAACATAAATTGCATCAAGTACACATTTCATTATTCTATCCTTTCTCTCAAAATTTTTTATCAAAATTTATTAATCATAGCTTCTTTTCCATTAAATGATGGAACTTGAATTCTTCTTAAGAGAAGAGACAACATTCATTCAGCCTTAGGAAGGGAGAAAAGCAACCCAAGCATATTCATACAAAATATAGCATTTATTTTACTCTTTTTAATTTTTTTTTTCAAACATTCTTTTCATACCAATTCAAGGAAATCATTGGGCCATCATGATTTTAATACTACTCATTTATTCAACAATCATTTCATCTTAACAAAACAGGGGAGTTTTCGGCCAAAATCACCAAGGAAAAAGGAATTGTCACTTTAAGTATTTTCTTACCTTTTTAAGATATCTATTATGATTTTTAACATTAAGGAATCATACCTATTATCTCACACTTCATTTTGCATCATCTCGCAACATTCTACAATAACTTACAGCAAAATTTTACAGCAATTTATAGTTTTACAGCATTTCAAAGCAACTTATACCAATATTTTACAACACATAACAGTTTTACAGCATTTTACAGCAACTTACAATAGTATTTGACAGCACATAACAGTTTTACAGCATGAAAGAAATTTTATAGCAATTTCATGCAACAGTGATATCTCAGCCAAATTTCCAACAAATAGGGGAAAATGTATTTTCAATTATTTTCTTCCTCTTCAAGAGTTGTTTCATCATTTTTCTCACATCCAACATCACAATATATTTAAAGCATACCATAGACATACTTGACCATCATTTTTCCATGAAAGAATGCATTAAGGGAGGTGGTGGAAGTGTAAATGCCAATCTCATAAAACAAAATCAATCACACCTTTCAACTAACACAAATTCATATATTTACTAACATAAATACATTGCAACAAGATTTCAAGTTTAAAATTGAATAGACAGAAAATTTGCTAATGTTCATCATCTTGAAAATAATTGACAAACTCCATGAAAATCACCATGAAACTAAGAATAAATGTTAGAAAGTTGTTTAACTATCTTGCTTTTCTAATACAAATGATGCTTTCTTTAAGTTTTATGAAAATTTTCTTCTTCCTCCTCCCTCCCCTGCGTCTTCTTCGTGTGGCTGGGTTTTTCCTCTTATGTGCTGCGTTCTGCTGAGAAAGAAAGAGGAAGAAGACTTTTAAACACAATTTTAAAATACCCAATATGTCCCTTTTGCAAATTTACTTCTCTACCCTTTATTTTTTTTTGTCTTTTCTTTCTTTTTTTTTCATTCTTTTTGGACATAAGGTCTCCTATTTGGATAAAAAAAAATTATAAAATATATGGAATAAAATGGTCATCCTATTTGTATAAAACAATAACAATTTTACCCTTTGAGATAAAATTATTATTTTATCCTTTTTAGTTAAAATGACCATTTTACCCTCTTTTGTTTCAGAATTTTAAAGAAAATTTCTTAAAAAAATTTTCTCCAATTTTCTTAAGTAAAATGACAATTTTATTCCTTAGATAAAATTATAATTTTACCTTTTGAAAAAAATTATTATTTTACCCTTAGTTAAAATTTGATAGTTTTATCTTCTTCTTTTTATTTTAAAATTTTCAGGATAATTTTAGTTAAATCTTTAATAAAAAATCACAAAAGTGTAACATTAAAGTGAAAGAATAAAATATCTTAATTTATTATTAAAAGAATAAATTTACTAAGCACCTAGGGTTGAAGTGCATTTTGCTTAACTAGGAGATTTTATAACATTAAAATGAACTATGACTAAATGTCAAGACTATGGCTAAAACAAGGCACTTTAGAGTCATAAGTCTAATCACGGCACTCCTTGTGCCTAACTATACATCCAATGTCTTGCTTGTATTTACTTTTCAGAAGACGAGTTGTTTGAAAAAAGGTGAAAGTACCTTATTTTCTTAAACGAAGACACATTTTTTACTTACATAAAAGTATATTTTTTATTTAAGTAAGTGATAAAAAAAATTAATTTTTTTATGAAGGAAAATCACTTTTGTTTTAATTAAATATTATAATTATAAAGATAGTAAATTTAATTAAATAAAATTAATAAAATAAAGTTCATGTAAGGACAAAAACTAATATATATATATATATATATATATATATATATATATTCATTTAAGAGTTGTACCCCCATCGTCATCTCTTTCCGTTTTTGCCCGGCACAAATGGCGCGTACGCCTTTAGCATGTCTGGTAGAACATAGAAAAGTGGCAGTTTTCATTAACATTTAACAATGAAGTACACTGTTCCTGCTTGGCAGTGCTCCATTGGTATCATCATTTTATTTTCTAGACTGCCATCTATTAATATTGGTTGGTACCATACATTAATTCTTAAAACAAACCCACCTAGTACACATACATTATATTTAAATTATACGTTTATGATAATAAAAATAAATCAATTTTACAAATCTCCAAAGTTTAAAAAACTACATGTGAGAGACACATGTCTTGTCTTAAAAAATAATAATAAACTATATTTCAGAATTATGAAAATATGGATATTTTGTGGATGGATAGGTAACAATTTGTAACGTAGCCATTATAAATTTATATCAAGCACGAAATTGATTCGCAACTAATAAATTAAATATATAATGGGACCATATAGAATACTTAAGGACCCTAATTATACATCTCGTTGGCATGTCAAAATTGTTGTACATGTACCTATCCTCCTATGATGTTGAAGAATTTAATGCTATATATTTTCATTCATATTTTAATAAATATATAACTTTTAAATTTAATATTAAATTCAACTTTAATTTAAAGTTGTATTATATCATTTTCACCAACAAAATTAATTACATTAAAAAATATATAAATTTGAGTAACCCTGATTCTCGTGAATACTCTCTTATACATGAATACCAAAAATGAATAACCGTGAAGCGGATATATAAGATGAGTGCATTTCTTCTTCTTTTTTGTAATTTTTAAATATAAAATAATTTTTTTATTTTTGATTTCTTGTCATTTAGATAATGGTTATTTAAAATATTTTGTTAGGTATTTTTATTTAAATTAAACTATTTCAATATGTGATATTTAATTAATATTTTATTCTAATAATATGAATTAACAATTATTATTTTTAATTTAAATTTAATTATAATTTCTTTAAAATAATAATATATAGTATAAATATAATAGATAATTTTTAAAATTTATAAGGATAGATTTAGAAATTACAAAAATAAATGACATGAATTAATATAAATAATCAAATATTTATATATTATATTATTATCATATAAAATTATACCAATTGACATATCAAACATAAATATTATTAATATTATGATATGTAATATCATACTATAAGATAACATGATATCTTATATGACATTGTACCAAACATTCTCTTAATATAAAATATACTTAAGAGTCTCTCATACCCAAAAGAAAAATATTTGAGTAAATTACACTAACCATTTTAATTAAGTTTGACTTACACTCGCCAATTTCTGAAAACTTACACTTATCTTGGTGAATTTATATTTTGTTAATAAAGATAATTTTTATATAGAATAAAATTGTGATTTATTTTTAATATGATAATAAATACTAATTAAAGTTTTAATATAACAATATAAAAGGTTATTTAATTTTATTTTTTTGGAATATATATCCAGGGTAAACTATTATTTTTATTGACTAAAAATAAATTCAAAAAAAGTTTATCCTAAGAATACTAAATATAATTTGTGAAACTAAAGATGAAAGAAGAGATAAATGTAGGAGAAAATTATTTTTTTAGTCCTTGAAACATATAATCTGTCTCAATTTTATTTTTAAATTATAAAAATATTTAATTTAATTATTAAAAAATATATTATATCTCAATTTAATTTTTATGTATAAAATTTTTATCTTTTTTATGTCTCAATTTAAGATGATCAATGATTAAATTAAAACATAATGTATATTTTAAAAATTAAATTAAATATCTTTATAACTTAAAGACTAAATTAAAATAAATTACAACTAAAATAAAAATTTACTCTAAATGTAATTTTATTAAACCTGAAGGGAAAACACAGTGTAATCTTCCGAAGAAACTTAGAAGACGGAAAAATTAATGGATTACAAATGTTTGCATGCAGCATGCTAGTTATATATAGCTAGCTCGCTCCTCATCTGTAAGACTTGAGCATAGCTCCACAGAAAGTGCATACTATAGCCTTCCAAGATTTCCAGTAGAAAGGAACATGACAGAATCTGGTTCGTGTCATCATCTCAGCCACGCTGGCACCGCCGCCGCACCGGGAGCACGTGCCGGCCACCGGCTTGCACCGCTCCACCTTCCTGGTCTGATCCACCAGGAAGCAGAAGCAAACCATATCCAAAGACTACGTTGAAGCTCAAAGAGATTTTTGAACTTTTTGAAGAGCAATAGTTACCTATAGCTTTCAGCTAATATTTATAATCAACTTTAAATTTATTATGCGTAGCTACCTTTACTAATTATATATCAATAATAACGCAATATACGTGACTTTATATATATAAACACGAGGGAATAGGATAGAGCTAGCTTTCACCGTTGGATGGGTGACACGTGTTGATGGAAGGCATGATCATTGATCTCTTCTCGCTATCTGGATGGAAACATCGTCGTCGTGGAATGCATGATTGTCATTTGCCACGTCACGTGGTGGTCACGGTTGAGACTCGAGAGTGTATAAATGAAAACATATGAATAGTTAATTTAGGTGATTAGGTTCCCTTAATTATACTCTGATTCTGATATATCAAAATTAATTTAATTATCAGTAATATTTCTAATAAAATAAAAAGTCGAAAGAGATGGATGTTTCACCGAAAAGGAAGCAGAAGACGAAGGATTGATAAAAGTACGACGTCGTTATGAATTGCTGATATTTTAGTCAAAGACATTAATTATTGTACGAGTACTCATTCTTTTAGTTATTGATTTATTAGATTATATATTATATAACATAAAATATATAATATAAAGATATAAAAAATAAAAATAATTATTGAGAAATTACAATATAATAATGAGATAATTTTTTATTATTTAATTTATTATTTTAAAATATAATAATAATTTTTTATATTATATTTTAAAAATAAAAAAAATTTTGACGAAACTACTGGTATAGTATATGGGAATGGAAACTCCAACTCACCCCTTCAAGTCTCTGCAACATAGTTAGATGAGTTAGGGATGTGAGAAAAAGAGTTTTTTTGTTGATCTTTTCTTGATTGATCTGTTACACTTGGCGAGAAAGAGTTTTGATAAACAAGCAAGAGGGATAAATGGGGAAAAGAAAAAAGGAAGCAAAAGGGATCTAAAATCTTACTATGTTTGGTATGGCTTTTTATTTCTTGTTTTTCAAAATAAAGTTTTGAAATAATTTAAAAAAAATTGGTCAAAATGCATCTGATCATTAATATTAAATACTATTCTATCAACATAAAAATTAGTCCAATTGAAAAAAAAATTAACTTTTAAAGTTACTTAATTAGCACCAAATATTTAATTAAAATCATTCTTTATTATTTATAAAAAACCCTTTCATTATTTAACAACATTCAAACAGAGGAACCGAGGGACTTAAAAAAAATTAAATTAAAAAATATCGTTATTTATAAGAGTTCAAAATATTATTTTAGCCTTCAATCATATATTCAACAAGAACGTCCCGATAATATTAGATTGGGCTGCGTGGAAAATTACTGAGAAGTTGAAGCCCAAATGTTCATATTAAATAAGGCTTTCAGGCCTATTCCTTAAGAGAGCAGTCAAGTCCACATACCAAATGGGATTAAGAAATAATAATAAATGATCATTTAAAATTTGAAAGATTTGAGATAAAATGAGAATCATTACTTACACCAGAATTAATTTGTATAATGAATTAGTTAATATTAAAAATCATAACTAGTTAAAGACGAATGGAAATAAAAAGTGTTTTGTGAAAATATTTTATTTTATTTCATTTCATTTTAATGTAATTAATTATTTATTTTAATATTTTGTGATCTCATATAATTTTATTTAAATTTGTGCGGTCTTTGTGGCTTTGCCCCAAATATTAGGCCGAAAAAGTATATTAAGTGATTATGCCACCATAACCCACTATAATGCACAAGAGATTTTTTTTTTGTTGACTAAGTAGAAATTTCGTGTTTTGTATATTAATTATATTGAAAGTCTTGATTTTTATAATTCGATTCAGCTTATTTATAAATGACAAAGTCTTTGTTTTGAGTAGGCACATGCTTTAAAATAATAGATTCTCAACACAAGTCAAAGTTAATTAGGTCTTGTTCTCTTTTTGTAATGTCTTTTTGAATTTTTTATATATTGTTCCTTTCATAGAACCATTCTATACAAGTACGTTCTTCCCTCTTCCCTCTAATCTTTTGACTATTATTTTTCTTTATATTTTCTTTCACTATGATATAATAATACATACTTGGATCCCCGTCGTCATCTCATGGAGTTTAAATTAATGTTTATTTGTTTATCTTTTTTTTTTCATTTTCGTAGTTTAAAAAAAAAAAAAAGAAAGAAAAAACAGTTTACCAAATTTTTTAAAAAAATTAAATTAACTATAAATATTTGCCAGCATGCAGGCTTTGATAAATCCGCAGCATTAATTGAATGGCCAGCCAAGACAACCTTAAATAAACTTAAATTATCATTAATTAAGGTTTATTTCCCAAGGACGGCCAAGATAAGAAGAGGTAGAAAAAGAGATTTGACGTGTTCATTCGTAATTTTGGAGTCCGTACAAAAGTACTGACATCGTCTCATACGTGGTAATTGCTTTCTACACCCACAAAATTGTTTGAATATATATTGAATATCTTAGTCAAATACTTTATTTTCTGCAGTTTATTTTTGTTTAATATTTGGGATGATATATAATATACTTTTTATGTTTTGACATAAATTCATTTTGTTTTAAGTGTGTTATTATTCAGTCATAAAAAAATTGTCTTTAACGAAGATGGAAAATAAAGCTGTTGAAAGTATTTACTTCAATATAAAAAATTAATTAAATTATTGGGGATAAAATTAATTATAAATAGTAGCAAATAATAAATGGTCACAAAAAAATTCAAATCAAATAATAAGAGAAATATTAGAAGAAATATGAATTTTTTAAATAACTCTTATTTCAAAGAAAAAAAAATTCCAAAGATCAATTGCCAACAGAACTATGTAGTACCTAGTTTTCACACTTGCAACTATATATACTATAAAACATTACAAACTCTTTATCAAAAAAATAAAAAATATATTACAAACTCCAATGCGGAATTTATTTCAGCGCTGGTCCACATTTATTATGACATTTTCTTTTGTTCAACAAAGCAAGATTTCAACTTTTTTTTTTTTTCCAAAAAAGAAGAGAGGCATTAGTAATTATGATCATATATTACATATTTGCGCCACGTTTCATTGGGCAGTCATGTGAAGCCATATATATTTACATATTCGAGTTCCGACAAAGGCTTTAATAAATGAGTAGGGTTTGAAGATTGCATTGATGAATTAATAGTAATTATGTTATGTGAAATAGATGGAAGATGTGAATCATGTGAAGGACACGAAGCTTTGTCTATGGCGGAATAGATGCTGCTTCATTAGATTAGATTGATTGAATTTAAAGAATAATTCTTAAAGTAATATTGTAATAATGAACGCATACAGCCTTCATCATCAATATTCATCCTAGCTTGCTTCTTCACTTGATTAAACACACCAACACTTCGTTTCACCTGCTTGGCCACTTGATTGAAGACATTAGAAATATCTTGATGGCAATGAAAATTTTAAGATCCCTCACATCTTTTGAAAAATTAATTAATGTGTCGATAAGGTTACAAAAATCGGCTCTCACACATTTGGAAAGATGGCAATCTTTTCACTTAATATTATATTAGAGGCTTGACATGTATAAATATGTATTTTTTTAACTTTTAAAATATTATATAAAATAATAATTATTATTATAATCTTAAAATAATAAATTAACTCATAAAAAAATATTTAATTTATTTTTTTTATAAATTTATATTATCTTTGTTTTTATCTCTCGTATATTCACATCATATATTTTATTTTATATTATTTATATTATAATAACTCTTGACTTTCTTAATTAGTAGTATTTATAATATAAAATATAAAATAAAATATAAAATATGAATATGTAAAAAAAAATAATTAAAAATTACAAGAGATGATTAAATTAAATAATTTTTATTATTTTTTAATTATAATAATTATTATTATTTTATATATTTTTTAATTTTTTAAAAATAATATACACATATAAAACTTTTAACATAATATATTTATTTTATGAGAATACTGTATAAAAAAAATTAAAGTCATATAGATAGATATACGGGCACACAGTTTTGTAGAAGAAAAGACATAGACATTAACGATAAAGAGAATATAGTTTTTGAAAAATGAAAGCCTGCTTTAGAATAAGCTATCTTGATCATATCATCTCATATGGAATTGGTCAGTATTGGAGTTTGCAATTGAGTGCAGCCACAAGTATTACTTTCTCCGCCTCTAGTTACCATCACTATTTTTTTGTTCAACATCATTTCAATCAATTCACGCAACTTGCTTCTTACTTAATTTTGTTTGATTTGTTCAATTTAAAGTAATATTTATAAATATTATTTTTTTGATGAAGAATATTTAATTTCTCATAGTCAACATCCAACATTATCTGTTAATTGTTTCCTCAAAAGTTATATTATATTAATTAGTTTCATCGCATCCGTATACCATACCACGTCGATCTGCAAAAGGATATTTTATAATTGCCAACTTGAAATTGAGAACTAATTTTCTATATACAACATGTTTTCGGTTAATCACTGTCAGCTTCATCATATCATCCTGTTTAATGGCCTGCTTATGTCTATTCACACCCTTCATTGCTTCAAATAATCACTCGTAAGAAATTAAATTAGACATGTTCATTACATTTACAGGAGAAAACACATATAAATAGAGTAACGTTTGAATCCCAATATTTCATAATTTAATTATTTAGTTTAACCCAACAAAACAAGTGCAGTTATTGCAGAGAATCTTAACTCTATGACGTCTACCTATAAATTAGGTCGTTCTTAATCTTTACTGGACGTCTTCAAAAAAAAAAACAAACAAACAAAAATGAAATAGTTGAAATTTTCTGTCTGTAAACGACTGGTAATGTTTTTATTTGACCATAACCAAAAAATATACGTCTGATAGAGTTGGTCATATTCATGATCAATTATTAATTTTGTTTTTTGTTTTTGTGGCCAAAAATAATAGATCAATTGTTAATTAAACCCACTACCTTCAACACAAATGCCTTGAATAGTAGTTAAGTTTGAAGCAAAGATAGCTAGCTAAATTCTTTTATTTTGACGAAAAATTCTTCAAAATTTGTTTTCAATCCAATGAATTATTCTTTAAATGAGCAAATAATTATTATAACCCATTTCATTTCTTCTCAGTTTTCGCGGTTCCAATAATTGTTTATATATGCTTTAAAATCTTCAGCAATCTGCTCCACAATAAATAAATAATTAAAAAAGGTGTGGCTAATATATTGTCATATATCTTCATGATTTTGGTCATCCACTTGAAGGATGGATAGCGTCAGATTTAGATAGGCCGTGCGTATCTATTAATTAGAGAAAATTAATTACATCAATATTTTCCTGACATCTTTTAAGTTAAGACTTATTATATGTGCAATTAAAGTACAACATATATAGCCAATTTAATGAAGCCAAAGGCTAAGAATTAAGAAAATATCTAGATACTCTGGTTATATAGCAAGACACTTGTAATACAGTTTAAAATATATCTCAGCACATATCCTAATTATCAAATAATGGACTATATATAATTAAATACGACCCAACTATAAAACTAAGGCAACCTATTATATATTTTGTAAATACTCTTATAGTTTAGGATAATAATATTCTTATTCTCTTACTTTTATTCTTCTGAGGCTTCTAATTCTCTCTATCATTATTTCAAAACCTCAACAAAGACCAGTATAATAGTTTGTTCTATAAAGTAATAAATTGTGAGGACTCCCATCTTTCAATAGTTGAAGTCCTCATATATATTCTTGTAAGTAGGACATTATTCAAAATTTTTATTCTCAACCACCAGAACTATATGTAATTAATCATCTAAAATTAATAAATATAAGGGGGTGTTTGATACACCATTTTTTTTAATTTATGTTTGGTACATAAAAAAACAAATTTGAAAATGTAATATTATATTCTCACCAAACAGTTTGCTGACACCACCTTCACCACCTCTACTTCACTATATATATATTGCACTCTTTTATATATGCTGTATAGCTGAATTCTAAACTTTGCTTGGAAATACCAACACTTACAACATTTGTTCAGTTAGTAATGTCGTTGATTAATTAATATTTAATTGATCAATTAATTTTTAATATTTTAATTTAAAGGTTGAAATAATTTTTTATTAAATTAGTTGAATAATAAACACCAAATTTAAAGCATTTCAATCTTCAATAAAAAAATAATTCCTTATTATTTTGGACAAATTACATTAATTTATTTTGAGGTATAAATAAATTATATGTGATTCTCTTTTATTTTAAAAAAATTACATTTGAAACTTTTTTAGTTCATTAATTTATGTCACTAAAATTATTTACTATAAAGCATGCGCTCCACTCAAAAAGTAAAATAATTCAACTATCTATATTATAATATTGACAAATGAAAAAAATTAATTTCTTTAGCATAAATTTAACAAATTATTCAATACATAATTGAATATTAAAAAAATTAAAATAATTTAGTTATACTTTAAAATAATATTATTGTAATTTACTAGGTACACTTTTTGTTTGAGCTATTTTGGGTTTTGTCTGCCTTTAATTGAAAACATAAAAGCGTCGGTGTGGCTTTGTGCCAATCGTCAACAGAAGGAGCGCGAAGTCGCTTTCGATTCTCGCGTTCTTCTCGTTGTGGGACCCACTTCCCACGTATGATAATGCTACGCACTATGCATTGTTGCCCAAGATGTGAGACCCAACTTTTATCCTTAATAATTCTTAGATACACATAATATTAGTGTTACCTAGTTATTTACCTCGTTATTATTCTCTTTTAATTTTCTATTATTTTTATCCTATTTTCATAATCTCGTTTGTCTTATAAATTTTTGCATATAGAAATATTCCATGTTTAATTTTTACAATTTTAGAGGATTTTTTATCTAACCGAGCTAACTCCTCTGCTCCTCTCATTCTGTTTTTCCTATGATAACCCTAAAATTGTAGAACTAACTTAAATGTTATAATCTATAACAAAACTACCAAATCCTCCATCAATGTTGATGGTACCTTATAAAACAATTATTTCAAAATCCGGCTTTGACTGCAATCTGGCAATAAAGAACGCTAAATATAAAATCTAGGGCATAGAAAACTAAATTGTAGGTGAGATAACACTACAGATAATGATATAAATAATATAACCACAAATATCAATGGAGCTTTGATGCAATCCCAATATTAAAAAAAAAAAACGTTTAGATAAGACAAATTATTAATATTCTTCATCCAGATAATTGTAGTAACAAATTCCAATTTTTTTTGTGCCACAAAAATGATGATTAATTGATGAAATATTGTAAAAAAGAATAATAAAATAAAGATTATGCCCTTGTCGTAAGAGAGATTTTTGAATACATATATTATTTTATTTTATTTATATATTAATTGATAATATTTAATTATTTTTTTTTATTTTATATTAATAAAATTACATATTATACAAAAAATAAAAAATTAGTTAAATATAATTGACTAATATATAAATAAAATAATATAATATATGTACTTAAATTTTTTTTTAAAATATATATAAAAATAAAAACAAATTATTAATAAGTGATTAATTGAAATGGTAAGTATTTTATTTTTGTAAGAGAACTCTATTTTTTAAATTAGATTAATTAAAGTTTAAAATTTTTTTAAATATTTATAATTTAAAAAAAAAAGAATAAAAGGATAATATAGTCATTAGAGCGTTGACATGTAAAACAAAAGAGGTCCAGAGAACATAGGAATAGAAGGGTCAATATTTTAAAAAGTCAAGCTGACCAAGGCAGGCATTGTCATTTGCATTTGCATGCCAGCAGTGGTAGTTTTGGAATTACAAGTCGAAAGGGGGGTTTTATTAATATTATGAAAGCATTTGTTTTTGTAGGCTCAGAGTCACATGAATGGGGCAAAACCGGGAGAGGTTGTTACTGGTCAAGTATGGAAGTGGGGTGTGATGTGAGTGTAGAATATTACTAATGGAGTCGAAGTATCCAATAAAATTCTCTCAAAGTTAATAATAACCAAGTGCCACGCCTAACGCCTTTCGTTTTTCTGAACCCATAATTTGAGGAGGCTAATCATCGTCAAATTTTAAAATTAAAATATTTTATTAAATTTTTAGCTTTCTACAGTATAACAACTTACAAATAAATGTTTATTAGAGTTGTAAAATTTATCTTTTTTAAACTTACAAATTTGACAAAAAGAGCCTTTGTACTTTTTTCTAGTATATTCCTTCAAAATCTTAATTTTATGTATATATTTCTTTAATTTAATTTGTTGGCATGGATAAAAATTTTAATAAAGGAACATGTTGCACAAAATTAAACATTTGTATGTAATCTCTTATCAAGTTTTAAAGTTAAATGAGGTAAACTAGACCACCTTTTAAGTTGATTGAGTTCTTTATATTTTTTTTAATTATATAATACAATTATCTTTTTTTTTTTTGTGTTTGTAATTTTTTACCTATAGTTTAGTTTTATAATTTTTAGTAATATTTCTGGTCTATTTTACTCATGATCATATTTCAATTCATTTAACTTTTTAGTTATTAAAATTAAAAAAATAAAATATATAATATGGTGATCAATAATGACGAATTAAGTTAAACTAGCTGTGTTGTTACCATTTTAAAAATAAATGAATGGATCGAATTACTTATTACAAGGACGCGGATTGTTGAAATTAAAATAAAAAAGAGCCACAAATATAGTTAAAAAATTTAATATTCCACAAATTAAATATTTTTATTAAGGCTATGGCGTGAAGAAGACGATCCCGTATGATTAATGCTGTAAATGAAGAACCAGTCTTGTGTAAATATCTCCAACTTTTCTCTCCCTCACATCGCAGTACTGAACTCAGTTTGACAATGACAGAGAACTTTCAGCCACGGAAGCCACCTATATTATATTATATATTGTCTTTGCTTTTAAGGATTCTTGTTATATAAAAACGTATTTTAATTTTAAAACGGTAATTATTGGATGTCTATATATTAATGAAATTAATTACCGAAAAGTGAAACTCAAAACCTTCCATTGATCTGTCGTTAAAATTTTGAATAATTTTTGCCATTAATTATATTCAATTATTCAAATTTGTCTCATCAATTAGCATATGTATTACATAAAGAAAAATGGCGTGTGAGTAGTTTTGTAGTATTTTCTTACCAACTTTTAATTAATTAAAGACTTATAGGGATATCAATTTCTATCCAGCTAATTAATGAATAGAATAAAAGAAGGGAAAAAGGATGAAAAGAAATAAAGAAAAGAGCGTGATCTGGATTCAACAAAAGGACACGTATGAGGCATATTTGTCTCTCATTTGTCATTTCGGGTGGTAATGCAAAATTAACTCAGTAAAGTGTGGGCTATTTGTTGATGATCACTTTGTATGAATAACAAGACTAGACGATACACCTTTTCTCTTTATTATTTTCCTCATCAAAATTGGCAAGCTTTAATTTCCATTGTAAATATAATAGATATTATGATTCTTGCTTAAAATTACAAGAATGTTAATTGTTTCTTCTTTCTGAAGATAAGTACTTATCATATCATCCAATATTGTTTTTATTAAAAAATTTGTAATTTGTCAAGCTCTTTTTTTTTTTATCATTTTGAAAATAAATCATCAGAGTCGTAAATGGAAAATTTTACTTTTTAACAAGTGTCTTGCGAAATTCATTGTGCATATTATTCATATAGATAAAAAAGTACCTTTATATATATATATGTTTTATTTATATAATTACATATGACAATTTAGTTTAATTATGTTAGATGATTTGGCGATGAGGTCGGCCAACTCCTAATTTATCACGTACAAAATACTAAAAATCTTCCCATATCATCTACAATAATTAAGTTTCCTATATTCCCAAATTATACTATTTATGAACATTTTATGCATATACATTCAAGGATATATACACAGAAATAGACAGCATATTCAATATGCATACCAAACACAAGAAAAAAATATTAATATTATTTTACATGTTTTATCCTCATTTTTCGATTAATAAGAGCTAAATCCAAAAATAGTATGCAATTTAATATAATTATTTTTTCTTAAAATTTGAAGTTCAAATCCATTTAGAAGTAAACAAAATTCAAGCCTATTGGACTAGTTACCACTGAATCATCTTAACTAAAATGTAACAGGATTACAAATAATATCTAAAAAAACACATACATTTCTATATCTTTATTATCTTTCCTAATTTCTCACCTACATATTTTTTGATAAACATTTTTTCTAAATTTAAGTAATTTTTAATGGTTATTGTATAGGGAACAAGGATTTGAATCTTAGAGGTGCAAAGCAGTTTATAGGATCAATTATTAGACAACTCTTAGTATGGGAGAAGTGAAGCACTCCAAGAATGAGAAAGATTAGATAGATAACCTCGCTTAAGCTTGATGAGATTATTGAAAATAGAATGTTTCGACTGGGTTGGTAGCGACCAGGGACCTTATTTCAAAATAGATCTCTATGGCTGCTGGATTCTCTTAGTCATAGTCAATGGATGCATGGGAAAAAGTTAGGTATATTGGCTTAAAATCTATATCAATGCGGGGAGATACCGAAAAGGTAAACCCCGATTGCAGCCTCTAGAGAGGCTGTTCAGCAAGTTCCTATTATATTCTGGCTATATATCTGGTCTAGCTTGATTTCCTTCGCTGACCATACAAAGCAAGCATCCAGTCTATACTGGCATGGACGAAATCACCTTTTTCTCCAACATGGACCAAGATATCCACCTCGTATTTTTCGATCAAGACAAAAAGCCCTTAACAAGGAAAAGGCAAAGTGTCTCAAAAGCTATCTCTTAAAAGTCTCTTGAAAAGTCTGTTGACCAGTCTCTTCTCTCTCTCTACCTTTTTTTTCATTTGCTAGGGGTTAATTTATAGTGAGGGATAAGAGTGATCGGTTACTAATTGATATGCCAAGTCCTAAAATTGCAAGTAACTGTGTGCACGTTCTATAATATGGTAGTGAGGTTAAATAGTGGCCTAAAGTTAAAAGAAGTGGGAGATCATGGATGATTAAGGTGTGAAAATAGGCGAATGAATGAGAGATCATGGGTGATGAAGGTTGTAAAGATGGGTCGGCGACTTCGATTTTTGAGGGCGCAAGATGTGGGGCGATTAATACTAGACAGTTGATTCTCCTAAGATGTTAGGGAGCTCTCCGCAATGTTGGCTTAGTTGGGGAAAGGGGTGTAAGCTCAATATAATGACAATTACTTTCATACGCATTAAACTCTTACCTAACTTACCTAGAGTGATTGTGTCTAGGCACAAAAGACCTTTACTTTAATCATACAAAGCCACTTCCTAAGACTGTTTTTGAAGAAAGGAGGATGAAGATCATTCCTTCATGGCGACCCAAACCTTGTCTAAGTTGGGCGTCATGGGTAGCACTTAGTCTACACCAAATATATTTTGAAAACGTTGTTTTCTCACGAAATCAAAGTACCCTTGGCATAGTTATTTTTCATTTGGCACTGTGTTAGCCTTAAGGGAGGAGGTGACCCATCACACTCTCTGTTATCTCATACTTCTTATGGGGGAGAGTGAGATATCTTATTTTATTGTTCGGACGATAGATTCATTGAACACCCTAAAGTTCTTAGCTCAGTAAGGAATGGATTTACTAGGGCACCTTGGAGTACTTCGCTCAGCAGGGGGCAAATTCATTGGGGGCCTTGTAACACTTTGCTTAACAGAGGGTAGATTCACTAGGTATCCTGTAGCACTTTGCTTAATAGGGGGCGGATTTACTGAGTGCTTTAAAGCATTTCACCCAACAAAAGGTGAATTCAATGGGTGCCTTTGAGCACTTCGCTTAGAAGAGGATGGATTCAATAGAGCGCTGTGAAACACTTCACTCAATAGGGTGTAGATTCTTCTTAAGGATTTGCCTCCTCTTAAGGGATAGAGGTCACCTTATCTCGATAAAAAATGGTTGCCTTCTCCTTAGGATGAAGGTTTGCTTCTTCTTAAAAGAGAGAGGTTATTTTGTCTTGAGGGAGAAGGGCCACCTTCTCTTTAAGACGAGGGTTTGCCTTCTATTAAATGAGAGAAGTCGCATCCTCTAAAGATAGAGGTTGCCTTCTTTTAAGGCCAATATCGCCTTCTCTTAGGATAGAGATTGTCTCATCTTAAAATTACAGTCATTTTTTTTAAAGTAGATGTTATCTTTTTTTAAAATAGAGATCGTCTTTTTTTTTTAATATTATAAAAAAAATTGTTCTCTTTTAAAAAGAGAGAGTCGTCTTTCTTTTAAGAAAATAAATTTATTTATTTTAATTAAAAAAAGTTACTTATGAATAAATAAATTAAAAATTTACGTGAGAACAATTATTATTGTTTTATAATAATTTAAAAAAGATAAAATAATTATTTTAAAGTACAGATATGTAGTTTAAATTGCTAGAATGTTGCGTGATTGTACCGGTGGGTGACGATGAAGATAACATTGAATTGGCGAAAATATTCAATGTGATATTTCCAAAGAAGGAGCTAATTTCCCTGCTTGTTTTCCCACACACCAAAGAAAAAGTCCACACAAATGAGCATGATAGTTATAAGCAAGTAATTACAAGTACCAATATCGGAAGATGATGTTTACAAACACAAAATCCCTTGCTTTTGACACTTGATTTTAAAATAGAAAATAGCCACCAACCCAAACCCTCAAATCAAAATTCTGACCAAATTAACATTAAATGACCTTCAATGCCGGTCAATCGGTTTTGCCTACACATAACAATAACATAAACACACCCACACACGCTGAGACCATCATTATTCATGGTCCCATCTCATAATCCATTCGCTTTCTTCTTCCTCTCTTGAACATCGTGCCCATTACTGTGTGAGCTATTGCAGAATAAGCTTGGCATTTTGCTCTTTCATCTCACCCACTCCCTTCAACTTCTGAAAAATTTCTTTTTTAATCTTTTTCCCTTTTCCTTTCTTATCTGACATTACAAGTTGCACGGCCACGAATGAAAACGCGTTGAAAGTTACTCTTATGATATCACCTTCTTCATGGGTTCCAGGCTTCACCTGACACTTGCAGTATAATCCTATCCTCGTCACCACGATGCTTTTATCACACTGCTTGTTTATGTGGGTTACCTCCACTATGCACTTTCTTTTACTCTCTGCCAATTAAAGCCCGGAATCTGTCCTTTCTGCTCTGTTTCTCTGATTTTTGTCGTGCTGGGATTGCCACAAAATTCTGTGCTTGCAGCTTCTGGATCTGATTCATTTCATTTTTTTGGGCACATTCCGAAGCATCCTACCAGTAAGTGAGACAGTCCCAGAACTTTTTCTTGATCTGCTAAATTGCTAATGGTCTGTTTTGTTTATGCTCTTCCAGATTTACTCTGTTTGATACGGCTATTAGTTCCTCATATAAACTACATTGAAGTATTGAACTGTTGATTTTACATCCACTTTCTCGGGAACCAAACAGATAATTCCTGTTGGTTTATTACTTGTTCGACATGTGTCAAAGAAATTTTTGGCTCATTTGTAGAAAACTTTCTATTAACGATGGTGACCTATATTCTGTAAATTGCTGAGTTTTTATTGCGCTGATTAATCACTCCAGGATAACAGTAATCAAGAGTTGAAGCTTGAATGGTCAAAGAAAATCAAACAATGGGTAAATCGACAAGCAGAGACTGGACGCAGATCTACGCGATCTATGGAATGGACCAATGGCAGACGCTAATCTTCCTCTTGTGTCAAGCTATCCTCTTCACCGTCTTGTCCATTCTCTATCTCCTCTACTTCGACCCCGTTTGCATGTTCTTCGAGCGATTGCTCTCAATCGCCGCCGTTCCCAACGTCTCCGCCAGATTCGCGGCCGGATTCACCGGCTCCGTCACCGCGCTCTCCGCCTTCTGCCTCTTCTTCGCCGCCGCCAACTTCTTCTACTCATCCGTCCCTCTCCACTACGACATGGCCCAGCGCATCGTCTCCGCCGTCACCGACTGGTCGTCAGTGAAGCTTGCCCTCGACCTCGGGTGCTGCGGTCGCGGCATCCTCCTGAACACCGTAGCCAAGCAGCTGAAGAAGGAGGGGAGTTCGGGCCGGGTCGTCGGGTTGGACGGGTCGAAGCGGGCTACACTCTCCACGTTGCGCAGCGCGAAGATGGAGGGAGTGGGAGAGTACGTCACGTGCAAGGAGGGCGACGCGAGGCGGCTGCCGTTCCCGGACGATTACTTTGACGTGGTGGTGTCCGGCATGTTCGTGCACACGGTGGGGAGGGAGTACGGGCTGCGGACCGCAGAGGCGGCGGCGGAAAGGATGAGAGCGGTGGGGGAGGTGGTGAGGGTCATTAAGCCCGGTGGCGTCGGCGTCGTGTGGGATCTAGTGCATGTGCCGGAGTACGTGCGGCGGTTGCAGGAGCTGAAGATGGAGGACATCAGAGTGTCGGAGCGCGTCACCGCCTTCATGGTCAGCAGCCACATCGTGTCCTTCCGCAAGCCCTGTCAACACGTCGGTGGGCCCCCAGAAGTCCGCCTTGACTGGAGATTATGCTGATGTGGCTGCCACGTCGTATCTTCTGGACACCTAGTCAGAATGTGAAAAGGCCCGCCAGATCCACAGGACCGAAGATTATGCTGACGTGTCAGGATTATATATATATTTATAAAATTAGGGAGAAAATATATATATATATATATATCAAAATTAAAAATATATGGAGATGACTGGGGAGGCGAAGCCGAACCAGATGGTTTATGGGCAATAGTATAATAGTGATAGTAACAGAGACTGCAGTTACAGTAGTAATTTTGATTTGTAAAAAGGAAAATTTTCCTGTAATATTATGATGATCAACATGAGTATGGAAGATGCATAATTTTTGTACAAAGAATTGCAATATGTACATGGATGGCAGATTAATTTGTAAGACTGTGGTTGGTGTATGAATTGTGAGTTTATTGACTATGATAGTCGTCTGTTGTACTTTCAATTTTCATGCAAATGAATTTCGTGTTGAAATTGTAAGCATGATGATGTTAGTATGTTACTGTCACTGTTTGATGATTTTCGTGCTTCCAGTTTCTTCTCCATGTGAGGATGGACTTTAATAAACTAAAAGCTAACCGAGAATAAAATGCAAATTTGAGGAGTCTCAATATCTCAATCATAGATTTTTGAAAGTGAAAGTTGAGTGAGTTTGGTGCAAGTTTACATCCGATGATTGTGTTAGCTAGTGGTAGAGACATATATTTCTGGTAATGTGAAAATTAAATTCACTAAATTAGTAAGGTTTTGCTAAAATTAGTTAAGGTTTGAATTGATTTGATATGGTTGTTTTGTTGTTGTACCAGATTTGATGTGGTAGCTACTAGCTAGCGTCATTCTTCTAAGAACAATCCAAAATGGATTTAATTTTACAGCAGCTATTACAATTAGCTTCTCGTGGTTGTCTCCCTTTTCTTCATTGGCATTATAACAACGTAGGATGCGGAGAAAGGAATGGTAGGCTTTCCAAGAAGCACGTGCACCATTTGAGTTCTTTGCCCCTATAAGATGTGAACTCTTCTGACATCAAAGGTTTATCTGACGAAGATAATTGTAATATACTCAAACAAAAACGAGGCTTGGGGTATTATAAATTATCTTCTCTGTCTGAATGATTTGCTGTACACACGAGACATTAGACATGTTCATTGTCTATGAAAAATGAGAATAAAAATGCATACACTTTCAATAAAAAAGGTCTAAGGAGACAGAACACTGCGCAGTGTCATAGCCTTTTCAATTTCATTAATCTGAAAAATATATAGCAACTAAATATTATTTCCAGGTTTTCTTTTTTGAAGAAATATTCTAATTCTAGAAAATTTATTACTCAACTCAACGTATACAAACAGTTGACAAGCAAAATACGTAGAGTCAGAGGTAATACATTTTAACTCTTCGGAATAATTAAGCCTTTTTTCTAATATATATATATATATATTTAAGATTTAACACTCATTATTATTATCATATTAACAAAATTACAAATCGACAAAAACTTTACCTACTGTTACTATTTGGGCTTTACAAATAATTGGATGCTTCCATGATGGGCCTCAGCCCATAAAAGGATCCATATATAATAAGTCCAACATGAGAAAGGTCCATTTCCAATGAATAACGTAGACACGGAGTAATTGGGTTATCGGAGGTGAGCTTGGACACGTAAATGTTTCTAATTCTAATTATGACCTATACATAAATCCCACTTGGCCCAAAAAGAAAAAGACTTATACAGAAATCCCGTCAATAATAAAAATATTATTCATTTACTATAACGTATTTTTAAATTTCCTTTCTCTAAATATGTGTTAAAAAGACCACTTCAACTATTGAAGATCGATAAATAGTTTTAAGACAAAATTTAATAGGTACCTGTTATCAAAATTTGAAATTATGACAAGTAAAAAAATACCTTATTAAAAAATAATATTATAATGTCAACTTTCATATGATATAGATATAGACAGTTATTTGTCGTCTTTCTTTCTTTCTTTTTTTGGATACACATAAATCATTCTTAGTTGGAATTTAAAAGAAGTTTGAATAATTTGAAGGAGGTCTCAATTTAAAATAATAAATTAAGAAATTAATTCAACAAACTCTTTTTTGCATGTCATATTTTTACATAGAAACATTAGAAATAAAAAAGAAAAAAAAAACTTGCCCCTTGGTGTGGACTTAGTCTGGTGAGTTTCTTACTGTCTTCAAATACTAAGCAAAATATCTCTTCAAAATTGGTGCTTAACCTTAAAATTTTGAATGGATAGTGTAAATCTATGAATAAAAATATAAGATAATCAGAAAGCTATGAGTCTTTTTCTTTGGTCGTATATTTCATAGAACAAGTGGTGTTCTGCTTCTTTTGGGGCACGAAGACTCACAACGTGTGGTCTATGTTCACCCCTCGGGCCCACAACGTTGAATCTTCGCTAGACTTGCTTAAACACAAAAACACAATGTTAATGATTGCCAAAAACGAATTTTAGTTATAAAATTTTGTTAAAGTTAACTATAATAATTTTTATAGGAGAAATAAGAATCTTTTAAACAACAAATTATTAATATAATCAAGTTTTAAGATATGGGTTGATTAGAATGAAATATTTAAATTCACGTGAGGATAGAAAAAAGAAAACATTTTATTATTTTAATTAAACAATGAGAACGAAAACGTGTCAACTATGGTTATCTAATTTTTATGATACAAGTACATCACTGTCAGAATCAGATCCACCCCTTTCATGTGGACGCCATTTAACGCTTACATTCTTCTCAATCATCCGACGCCACACTACTCTGTTGCCTACCGCACTGTATTAAGTTATATCCTCCTCTCTACACCAATTATGTTAAAAATTTAAGAATCACGAAAAGTCCA
The DNA here is from genome assembly GCA_031216115.1 of Senna siamea. Lineage (NCBI taxonomy): Eukaryota > Viridiplantae > Streptophyta > Magnoliopsida > Fabales > Fabaceae > Senna > Senna siamea. The sequence goes on from CM062356.1 coordinate 23,390,165, forward strand.
AAGCGCATGTTTGTCCACGCCAGACTAACTGGATACGCACATGATACACTGGATCACGAAGTGAAATCTCCGTTGAGCAACCGTTAATATAAACGAGGTGTTTCAGGAAGCGCCAACTCGGAGAAACGCATTGATCAGACTCAGTTTCCTCCCAACTCAGTCAGCCACATTCGGCTATGGCGTCTGTCCACAGCCCTATCGCTCCACAGAGCTTCTTGCACCTTTCCAAAGCAAAATCCAAATCCAAACCTCACGCGAAATCGATGGCCACGCCGAATTTTGTGGGCTCGAGGATTTCCCAGAATTCAGTTTTCTCGAGAAACAGACGGAAAGGGAAGTGGGTTGTGTCCGTGGTGGAGGATTTGGACGTGATTCCGGTGCACAGTGATGATAGTACGGACCAGCAAGAAGGCATGGCGGTGGTGAGCCGGGTTGAGATGGAAGTTGGAGAGGGGGACTTAGCGACTCAGGTGAGTGGGTTTGGGGCTAATGAGGGGGTTTTGTCCTTCGAAGGAGCGGGTGAGTTTCAGGGGTTTTCTTCGGCTTCAGCTTCGATTGGGGATGAAGGCAGGAGGCAGAGTGAGGAGGAGAAGATAGAGAGGCTAATAGATAGGACTATCAATGCCGCTATTGTGCTTGCTGCGGGTACTTTTGCTATCACTAAGCTTCTTACCATCGATAGAGATTACTGGCAAGTAAGTCATCAACGCTATCTGCGGTTGAGTCTGCAGTTGAGTTTGTGTATTTTGTTGTTGTTATTATTATTATTATTGTTATTATTATTATTATTATTATTATTATTATTATTATTATCTTGCTTTGGCAATGTGCTTGAGATTTCTAGACAACCCATTTTGGTGTTCTCTGGTGAATTATTGGCCTTTGTCGTGTTAGAATTACTAATTGACCCTTCAATGCTTTTGTACTCATTTTAGTTCCAGATATTTGAAATGATTTTTGAGATTTTCATTATCTGCTAGGACTTATGTTTTGGATACCATTTAGGGATGGACATTATATGAGATACTAAGATATGCACCACAGCACAACTGGTCTGCTTATGAGGAAGCTCTAAAGACAAATCCGGTTTTTGCCAAAATGGTGATCAGTGGGGTGGTATACTCTGTAGGGGACTGGATTGCACAGGTGAGCTTGTGTAATCAATGTACAATAACTGAATCTCAATTTAGTCCAATGCCAATCTTTTAAATGATAATCCATTATGGCCTACCCTTATTATTGCAGTGCTTTGAAGGAAAACCTCTTTTTGAATTTGACCGTGCACGAATGTTCAGATCAGGTCTTGTTGGTTTTACGCTACATGGGTCTCTTTCTCATTACTATTATCAGTTCTGCGAGGTAATCCATAGTTTCTTTTTCTTTGTTCTGCTTGTTTCTCGAAATTGCTAATGTATGGTGATATGCTAAGTGGCCTTCTCATTTAATCAGGAGCTATTTCCTTTCCAAGAATGGTGGGTTGTTCCTGCCAAAGTTGTCTTTGATCAAACCGCATGGTCAGCAGTTTGGAACAGCATTTATTATACGGTTGTGGGATTTTTGCGCCTTGATTCTCCAATCAACATTTTTAATGAATTGAAGGCAACATTTATTCCCATGTTGACTGTAAGAACCTTCTTGCTTTTGCTATTCCTTCTTTATTTTTCCCTGGCTGTTAAGGCCATAATTTGAAGCTAATTAGCTTCTTTGTTGACTATGTTTTTTGCTGATGAATGAGTAAATGGAGGACCATACATATTTTATGATAGGACATTTAACTTAAGCCATTGTGGTTCTAATTGTCTTAGTTTATAGTGCTCACTGCTCAGGTTTCATTATGTATACTCAGTAATGACATATCTTGTAGGTTTCTTGCAGCTAATGCTTTCTTGGATTCATTTTCTTACACAGGCAGGGTGGAAGCTATGGCCATTTGCTCATCTTATTACTTACGGTGTGATCCCTGTGGAACAAAGACTTCTTTGGGTGGATTGTGTGGAGCTTATTTGGGTGACAATACTTTCAACGTATGTATCTTCTATCTAGATTTATTCTGTATTGCTGCATATTAGAATTTGAACACTAATCTATTGATAATAAGCTTGTTGGATGTGCATATGAAGCTATCAGGATGAAACTTGATGATATTCGAATCATGACTAGATGGATCTTGTTATTCCGTATAGCCTTTTCCTTTTTTGTAGTATTTATAGAATGAAAGGTTGAATTGGTAGAAGTGGAGCTCACATGAAAAATCTGTACTAGTTGGTAACTTCACGTTATTCTAGCAGAATATAAGAGATGAGATGGCTCTAATCTTGTATTGAAAAAAATTGCTTGACAGATCTGATCAAGTATGTCATTTGGTTTAATTCGTGTTTTCTCCCTCCTTTATGATTCTGTGAGGTGGGGGGATGGTTTAACTGTTTTATTATCAATTAGGATTCAGCTGTGTTGTGTGACTTGTGTCTAACCTTGGCTCCATATGAACATCCTTTCATGTAGTTTCTCCGAAGCTGACTAATTTTTGCAGTCTAAACTGAAATAATAAATTATTTCTAGCTTTTCCCACATTGTTTACAACACAATAGTTGGCCATGTTTTTGACGTTATTGACCTTTGTTTTCAATAGTTATTCAAATGAAAAATCAGAAGCAAGAAACTCTGAGGCAGCTGCAGAAGTGAAAACCACTGCTCCATCAGTAAATCCTCCCAAGGTACAAAATAACTGCTGAATCTGCTGATTTGAATGTTTGTGCAGAAAAGTTTTTATAGTTACTTTTGGATTGCTTAGTATACTCTCTGCCTATGTTTATCAGGAGTGACCAAGGAGATACGAATAGAAGCAGGAATGGGGGAAGATTGGTTCAACTCAATGAGATTGTCAAAATAGAGCATCCTGCAAGATGCTTGATCTTGGACACATGCGTAATGCTGAATGTGGGAAAAGCTGTTAATGTATGTATATATATTGCATATCTTGGAAATTCATATGTTCTGTAACATCAACTTCCCTGGAAGCGTTACGAAGTGTGATTCTTCACTATATTTATAATTATATTAATTACTATGGGAATTACACTTTGCCCCATTATTTTTGTGCTTAATTGCAAGGTCTTTAATCTATAAAAATGGTCAATTTATCCTTGATCTATTAATTTTACTGCAATAACTTTTCTTCAGTTTATTTAAGTGTAATTTTATATAAAATTTTTTAGGTAAATGTGGTATTATACAGAGACATTTGACAGACACTCTTGGGGTAGATTTATGTGTAACATATTTATATTTTTATTTATTATATGATTTATATTTGTTTTTATACAATGGTCCACCTATCTCTTTTTTATATTTGTTCCACTGGACATTCTCGTTCCGCTGTTTAATACGAGGTTCGAGTGACTTGATATGAATCTGATATGGCAAAGAAATAGGTGAATTCTAATTTCGCATGAGGAAGCCTCGCAAGAAATTACGACGGAACCCTGTCATCTGATTAGTGGGCTGCTTCATACACAAATATCTTGTATAAAATTTACTGACGTGAAACGTGATGCATATATGACAGTTCTCGTTCCAATCCAATGATTTAATATTATATTAGGTAATTTTAAAAGAAATAAATAAAATTATGTGACAAAATATAAAAGTATTAATTGTGAGTATTTAGTAGTAAATAAATTTAAAGAATGTGAGGGCGAGAGAATGCATTTAATTGAATGCCTGGAAGATTTCAGATTAATGATAGGATTTGTCCAATGCCGGCTCTTGAGTTTTAGCTTAAAATACTAACACAAGAAAGAACAAGTAGAAACACAAGCGATTAAGGTAAGCCGGCACCTTGAAAATTGAAATAAAGAAAGACCATTTTCTAGCTTTATTTGCTTCTCTTCTCTTGTGCTATAACGCTCTATATACAACTAACTAATTGCCTCTCCTCTCCTCAACATGTTCTAAAAATGGCTACTTCTTCTATCTCCAAAATTTCCTTCTTCTCTGCCTTGCCCTTGTCTTCTTCGTACCTACGGTTAGCTAGCTCCATTCCTATCACATCATTCTTATCTTAAATTTTACTCACAAACAATTAATTGAATTTGAATTTGAATTTGATGCAGAGGTTGAAAGAATGGAAGCAGTATGTTCAACGCCAAGTGGAACGTGGTCAGGTCTGTGTTTCATAAGCAGTCACTGCGCTCAACAATGCATAGACAGAGAGAATGCAATTGGGGGATCTTGTTATGGCTTAACGTGTATGTGCTACGGCAATTGTTGATCTCTCATGCTGCTTCTAATACGTCATTACTCATCAATTCCAAATCTATTTCTCTTCCTAATCTAATGGCCATGTAAACTCTGTTGTTTATCATGGCCATCTTTTCATGTTTCTTTCTTTTCAAAAATAAAAAATGGTTTCTATCACTACGAATATCACTTCCCTTTTGGGTGTAATTTCCTTTTTATAACTCAATTGTTATTATTTAAGTCCAAAATTTTTTAACAATTCATCAATATTATCCTATCATACACTGAACTCATAATTATACAAAAATCATTCCCCACTTTGACAATTCATCAATATATGGTACCTCCAAAAAAATTGTTTCTTGTAGAGATTACTTGTGAAAAAAAATATTATATATCCTAAATTTTATTTTTAATTGTAATATTTTCTCTAATCTAAAATGAAATAACAGTATATCTTATAATCTGTTAGCTTTTTGTTTATTGCATTAAAAATGATCGTTATCTTTATTTTTTAAGTCATCATGTAAATTGTACATAATTCTTAAATAATTTAAAACAATACACTTACTGTTATTATTTAATTATTTGATTTAAAATATTCCATATATCTTATTTTAACGGATATAATTCTAAATTTTAAAACTAAATTATTTATTAATTACTCCTCTTTTAACTTATATGATTATCACAACCTATTCAATTAAGAAAATGGATAATGATAAAGACAATTGTATTGTTTAAAATTATCTGAAAAAATATAACTCATAAAAATTTGGAGGTAAAAATTAATGATAATGTCAACGAAAAGGAGAATACTATTAAGAGATTAATAGATTAGGAAGTAAATTATTGTTATTATTGGAGGAAGGAAGTATATATTATAATTAAATGCCACGTTTAGATGAATACAACTTGCCTTTATCCTTATTATTTATTAATTATTATCCTCCATTGGCTTTTTTTTTAAGACGAAAATTAGATTCGAGAAATATGGGGTAACCCCGTTAGTCAATTAGAGGAAGATGCAAAACTTGAAATAATAAACGGATCAAAATTTATTCATTTGAAAAAATAATAAGATAGTGTTACGTGAAAAGAGATATAAATAAAAAGAAATAATATATTATTCATTCATACTTTTTATTATATGAATAAAGTTAATTATTTAATTAATTTTATATCTCTTTTCATATGATATGTCATATTATTTTTTTACATGAAAGTATCTATATAATAATAAAAAAACTTGGTATCTAAAAAAAGCGAACCAGAGAAGCAGACCATAATCGAAACAAAAGTATAGTGTACATGAATCAGCTGCATAGTACCTTGCTAACCAAGAATGGGTTCCACCAGTGAAACATCCAACTTTTCACTCCAGAACAGCAACCTCTTGGTCAACCCTCCAGTAATTTGCATCATTGAATTCTTTCATACCACCATTGATGGAATCTATACCAGATAACCCACCAAAGAAATTTGTGCTCGAGTTAGACATGCCATTAATACCACTTTTGCTTTCAGTCAATCCTTCATCCTCTCCAATCACTACTGCTGTTACTACCATTTACAGCTCCATTCAGGTTAATCTCATCCAACATCTCACAGGAAGATGTACCCCCATCTGCATCGATTCTGTCATCTTGGAGTTTGTAAACAAACTACTCCCTAGCTATCATGTTTAATTTACAAACTGAGGCTTTACCCTTAATACAGCCAAAGTTTATTTTAACACTCAAAACTCAGGAATCATGCAATTTGTATGTAACAATATTATTCCCAACAGAATTAAAAGTAAAATACAACTTATATTTATCTAAATGAGCAAATATTTTATAGTTTCACAATTTTATTAGTAATATATTTAAACTTTTTTCAACGTTAGTTATCTATAAATTCGAAGAATATTAAAATAATAGCAGAGATGAAATAAAATAACTGAATAAAGAGTTGAAGAGTATCACAAACTGAAAGTTCCGGTAAACAAGGTAGTAAACTGTAAAACATAAAAAGGATAATAAAAAATATTAATTAATTAAAAAATTTTTGAGGAAGCATAGAGAAAGAGGAATTTGAGTAGGTATCGAAAACTAGAACATGACAACTATATAAAGCAAGCAGTGGTAGTGTCATGGGTACCTGAAGAGCGTGATAGATATTTGAAGTATCGTAGCGTAGCGACGAAGATGTTGAGTGTAAAGGATTTTGCAGCCATAGTTGTGGCATTGAGTTTTCTTGTGGTGTGCAATGGAGGAAAGACCAGTAGTTTCGTAAGAAAAACTGAGGCTTCTATGGATATGCCCTATCATAGCGATGTCTTCGAAGTCCCTTCTGGTTTTAACGCTCCTCAACAAGTAGGATTCTCTGAAATTTTCACTTAATGTAGTTTAACTTGTTTCTTCGATTTTAATTGTAAGGAATATTAATGGTGTCGTTCTGAGTGTGATTAGGTTCATATAACACAAGGCGACCAAGTGGGAAAGGCAGTGATAGTGTCATGGATAACAATGGACGAACCAGGGAGGAGCGTGGTGCGTTACTGGAGTGATGACTTCTCTCACAGGGCATTGGCTAAGGGAAGAGTTAAAACCTATAGATATTACAATTACAGTTCTGGTTTTATTCATCACTGCACTCTCAGAAATTTGGAGGTAACACTATATTCTATATATACATATCTGCGTGTGTGTGTGTAAAACACTCCATTAATGCTTCCAAGTTATGATTTTTAAGGAGAATGAGAATTTTGATTGATGTAATTTCTTTTTGTGCAGTTCAACACCAAATATCACTATCAGATTGGACTAGGCCACACTATTCGTCAATTTTGGTTTATCACTCCTCCTGCACCTGGTCCTGATGTGCCTTACACTTTTGGTCTTATCGGTAAGTGGAATATTAATCTCTGGTTAATTAATTTATACTTTGTAGATAACCCGAGTTTTTATAATATCTCTTCGTTTTCTTTTGGCAGGGGATTTGGGTCAGACTTATGATTCAAACAAGACTCTTGCTCACTACGAGAAGAACCCAAAAACAGGAGAAACAGTGCTTTTTGTGGGAGACTTGAGTTATGCAGATGACTTCCCAAATCATGATAACAACAAGTGGGATTCATGGGGGAGGTTCGTAGAAAGAAGTACTGCTTATCAACCTTGGATTTGGACTGCAGGCAACCATGAACTTGACTTTGCCCCTGAAATCGTGAGCTTCTCATTTACATTTTTGATATGTTTGGCCATTCATTTAAATTTTTCAAGAAAAGTTGTATACAATTAGAAATTGTGAAAATATGTTTCAGGGGGAAAACACACCTTTCAAGCCTTTTCTCCACCGTTATCATGTCCCTTATAAAGCAGCACAGAGTACTTCACCTTTGTGGTATTCCATCAAGAGAGCTTCTGCACATATCATAGTGTTGTCTTCATATTCAGCTTACGGTAATTGTTTAGTTTTCCATATAAAAGTCCTCAAATTTATAGTTTATGTCCTTATACTTTTCCTACTTAATAATCTTTTTGAGTTTTCAGGAATGTATACCCCTCAATACCAATGGCTTGAGGCGGAGCTGCCAAAGGTTAATAGGACTCAGACACCTTGGTTGATCGTTCTCGTACATTCTCCTTGGTATAACAGCTACAATTATCATTACATGGAAGGTGAAACCATGAGAGTCATGTTTGAGCCCTGGTTTGTTCAGTACAAGGTTGATGTTGTCTTTGCTGGTCATGTCCATGCCTATGAACGATCTGTAAGTCTTAATACTCTCATGTTTTACAGACATCTTCTCTGATATGTTGATATTTACTGAGGTTGCTAATAAGAGAAACTATATTTGTGAGATATGAATGATGTTGAATTTGGTGACATTATGTTTCAGGAACGAGTGTCCAACGTAGCATACAACATAGTGAATGGACTTTGTGGGCCAGTGAAGGATCTGTCAGCTCCTGTGTACATAACCATTGGAGATGGTGGCAATATTGAAGGGATAGCTAACAAGTAAGCTTTATGTAACATAATGAATCATGCTTGTTTAACTGTTGCATTAGTATGAAGGTGAAGTTATTTAGTTTGAAATTTGAAGAATTGTGGGGTAACTTGGGTATTTTTGGTGCAGCATGACAGAGCCACAGCCAGCATATTCAGCATACAGGGAGGCTAGTTTTGGGCATGCCACATTTGCGATAAAGAACAGGACACATGCTTACTATAGCTGGCACAGAAATGAAGATCAGTATTCTGTGGAGGCTGATTCCATGTGGTTTTCCAACAGATATTGGCATCCCATTGATGATTCCACTACCACTCCTTCCCATTAGTTGTTGTTTTCTTTGATTACTCTTGTTTGAGTCTTGTCTTTTGCTTATGTTCTCAAATTGTTAAATGAGTTTTATTTCTTTTTGGTTTTAATCTTAGTCTGGAACAGTGTATGCTTTGTCCCATGTTGAATAACATCCATGGATATATAAGTGATGATAACTCGAATATCTGTAAATAATCTTATGGCCGGGAGTTACAGTGAGTGAAGGGATTTTTTGATGTAACTTTTGATGATCAAGTTAGTCTCTAAAATCACAATATGATATAATGTATAATTAAATAATCAGTAGTTCAAACCTAAAAATCATTGGTGGTATTTATAGGAGTGATGGAGAGAGACCATCCTAAGTGACATAGCAGCAATCATTAGAGGCGAGGTAAGTATATAACAATTTGTACGGAGTCGATTAATAGTGGCTATAACGCAATGTATGACGTGATGGTGATATTTGGATAGATTGACCAACTGAAGTACAATGTCGATAGATTGACATACTATGTAGTATCAATAAGATTACCATTTTGATAACAAATTGTGTAAAGGTATGGATAAAATTTTAGATAAACTAAATGGTGTATTTGGTGAATTAAAATATCATTAATATAAAATATTCTTAATAGATTCAGTTCTAAGTTCATGCCTAATAAAAAAAAATAACAATATTTCAATTTTTATTCAAAAAAGTTCTAAAAAAAGTGGTTGAACTACAAAATTTTAAAAAACTTTGAGTATAATATTTTATGATTCTATTTTTTAAAATCAAACAATCAAATTGACTTAAGTCAAACTAACTTTAAAGAAACAAAAACAGAAATCTTTATTTTATTGAAAAAACTCCTAACTAAAATAATTTTCATAATTTAGAAGTGTTGTAATGTGAAATTTTCACCACGACGACGAAGATTACAAGATTGCAGCCTGTAATATATCGATCCACACGTTGCTCCCATAACATAAATCCTTCATCTTTGCTCTTGCAATGTACTTGCCATACAATCCTAAATTATTGCTTTAATGGTAAACAATCCTAAATTTTGACCTCCAAAACTTGAAAACAAAATTAAATGAAGCAAGAATATTAGTCACGGCTGCTTCTCTTGTAAAAAGTCTCCTTCCGGTTAAATTTAAAGTATAATTTTTATATTTTTGTCATCAAATTTTTTAATAAAAATTTATATGTGTATGATTTATATAACTCATATATTTTATGATTGATTTTTTTAAAAAATTATATATTTTTTATTTTAATTAAAGAAGTTGATAACAAAGATATAAATATTATATATAAGTCTAGTCTTTTTTTTTAATATTATCATTTTGAAGTTCCCTCCTTGCCATACACACAGGAATTTGCTACGTACGTACAATTTCTGGAGGAGCTTAATCTGTATGGTCCATCTTCTTCTGTTTTTTATGCAGAGTTGATAACTGTGGAAGCTGCACTTTGTAAATAATTTCCTATAGGTGCTTGCATCAATGACACTTCTTGTAATGAAAGGTGCAAAGCGAATAAGGCTGTATAGGGGGTTCTGGTTTATTTGGTCAAACTGAAAGATATATTGCTATCTCACATTTCCTCATATGAGATACCAATTTGTCACACTCACAAACACAGTATCATAAAATTTCTGTAAGGAAGACTAATAGGCTTGTTCTGTAACTTCTTCAACCGCTAAAATCACAAGTTGAAAGCAGCACAATTTGATCACCTTCCATTACCAATGATAAAACCTTTGACAAACTGAAAAACTAAACAACATAAGCTGTATGCATTCTTTTTTACTGCTTAATTGCTAATCCTAAATTGTTTATAAGTTGTGAAACAAATCCAAATCCAAATCCAAATGAATACATTTAAAAGTACAGACTTGTATTATATAACATCTATCTACAGTATCACAGCAAATTGTGTCACAGTAAAAAGAAAGCTAAAACGACACCCCAGTTTGTGGTTTCAAAAAATGGGTTTTCTGCCAATTTCAACGAACACAGTTGAAGCCACTACCATCAGAATTCAGATGACGGGATCATTGATTTAATTATATATGATACAGAAACACTAATTGGATCAACCATATGAGTAGTAAGGTATGAGAGTTAGAGTTAGGAGCTAGAAATGCATATGAAGCGTAAGCTTTGTACAGCTAAAACACTAGTAAGAAAAAAAAAACACTGTTCAATTATGGATCTGTGCCTTTGGCAACTAGAATTTATAAAGAATAGACTGTCAGTCATCTGATTTCAGTGAAAGCTCAAACTCAAATTGTACAATAACCCAACATTAATTTCACTGAATTCATAGAAATAATAATAATAAAAAAGAAAAAGAAAAAAAGAGGGTTAAGACTTAAGCCAAGGACATCTGAGAGAGCCTGCTCGGAGTCGGCCGGAAATTCAACCACCTGAGGCCTAACCTCCGCGGCGGCGGCGTGAGTGCCCTCCTCAAGATCTCTTTGCTCGCCGGACGCTTCTTCAACCTTTCCCCCGGCGGCACCAAATACCCATGACGCGCACACCGGACCGAACCGGGCCGGTTGGAGCACGTGCAGGCCGGTCTGGTCCTCGGAGACATGGCCAAGTACCCATTTTTATGGCCAAAGCTAAGTTCTTTCTCTATCTTGTCTACGCCGATGAACAACTTTGGTGGAATCTGCGGGGTTTCTTGGCTGTGTTTCTCAACAGTACTCTGCATCTCTCTCTGAAGTTGTAATCCCAAAATGAAAAGGCTCTGATTTTGTAGTGAGACAATGATTGTAGGCTTATAAGCGAGGAAGGGCGAAGGAAGAGTAGAAGAAGGGGCTTAGGAAATTGTGGATTGATCCAATAGAATAGAAGACTTGGTAAACGGAAATGGAAGTGAAGGAAGCTGGAAATGTTTGACCAGTATTTATTAGTACTTAATTTACAGCAAAGTTTGAAATTGGAACGTTGATGATGAGGATGACTGGATTGGAATATTCTGATGCTTTCTTCCTCTCTTCTTTGTCACGTTTAGGAGCTGGAATGAGGGAAGGAAACGTTGAGAAAAGGGTTTGATAACTGGCAATGGGCCAATTAGCCCACTTGGTATTGATGAAGGCCACATGGTAAGAGAGAGAGAATATTGTAATTTGCAATGGAGAGGAAGAGAATGAGTAATGAGAGTCCACGTATCACACTATGTGGTGTAGAAACATGAATTTGAGGTCACACAATGTGCATTACAGCAAAATCCCATTTTGAAAAGCTTAATTGGCTGCCTGCCTCCCTCACTTTCTGGGTCATATCATATGCTTGGACCTCATCTCTAGAACCAACCCTTTCACAACTACGTACTCTCTTATTAATTAATTCCCTTTCTTTTGGGGACAACCACATCCTGCCTCCTGCCTGCACCTTCTATATATTATTTCCTCTCTATATATTATATCACGGAAATTGTGCAAATAATTGGAAGGCATGCTGCAAACTTTATGATTGAGATTTCAGATTGTCACGCTTTATTATTATGTGTGCTTTGATTACTCTTGCTTTCCTTTTTTTTGTTTTTTGGGAAAAGGTTTAAAATATAGTTTAAATATTTATTATTAATCTTTTAATAAAAAATATAATAAGTAAATATTATTCTTAGTACTATATATATATGATATTGGATCATGATCTTTCATGCAAGAAAATAATAAGATACTATCATGTATAATTAAAAAAAATAAATATAAAAAATATATCACTCACTCATAATTTTTATTATGTAAATAAATTTTATTATTTAATTAATTTTATATTTATTTTTTTTATGATACACTGTCATGGTTTTTTTTTTACAAATATCGGAATTGGCAGCATGCAATTGCAAATAGTAATTGGTAAGTGGCATAGCTATATATCAAGAATAATAATTAATTAGGGCCTCCCTGTCTTTTTGCATGGAACTGTTAAGTTGGCTGGATGCAAGCTCATCATCTATTAAGACCTAGCTATATTTTCTTTGCTGTAACACCCATCAATGAAAATTGAAAAGAAGTATAGACAATGTTATATATTTGAATCGTCTTCTTAATTAATGCTACAAGTCAACAACCAAATCTATCTATTCTTCTCACCATCAAAACTACTCCACCTCTACAAATTAAATTTCTGGATTTCCTTTTGGTTTTTGGACCACCATGTATTTATGTGTGCGGATCGCGTAGAATATATATTGATTTAAATCTCAAGGGTTAGTTTTAGCTAGTGGTGGAGGTGAGAATACATGTATATGATGTGTACGTGGGTCAATATATATAGATACAGATTTATATATGTTAGTGAGGCTAATTTATTAACATCTGCCTACAAGAAAATTTCTCATGAATTCTATAATTAATTTGGAAGTGAATTGGCTACCTTTATAATTAATTATATTGGATATGAAGAAAATGAATCAGTTTAGGTAAGAATAAATTGATCATCTAACTATACAATATCACCGCAGAAAAAAATGATTTAGATTATAGAGACATTAATTAATAATATCTGATTTTATATATAAAATTTATGGTGAGACCATCATGTATAACTTTCAGTTATACTCATCTGATCAACTTTTTATTGTCATATTCGTTCTAAAGAATTTTTTTTTTTTTTTTTTACTTTTTTGAATTCCCCAATAACATTGATGACATGTGTTTGGTCACATGAGAAAGTAAATTAGTTGAATGTAAACAAATTTATCAAAAACCTTCTAACCAGAATATATATAGTAATAAAAAAAAAGAGGATAAAATACAATTTGGTATTAATTATATGGTTTGCCCTGCTTACACCTTGTAGTTTTAAAGTTAATATTTGAGTGGTCTAATATTCAAAAACCTAATTCCCAATTTCTTGAAAGGAAATTAGAGATTTCGTAGGGAAATTGGACATTTGCACAGAAAAAAGGGGGAAAATTAGAAATTCTGTATAGAAGCAAAATATGGAGAAGAAATTTTATTGTTTGTTTGTTTTGAATTTAGGATTTTGATTAGTGAAAGAATTTCGGTTTTTATTGTTTATGAAATCAGAGATTTCATTAGAAAATTAGAAATTGATATCAAAATTGAGGATAAAATAAGAGATTTTATTTCGGGCGAAATTGTGGAGAAAATATTAAATAAAGTCTCAGCCATCATGTATAAGAAATTAGGATTTCATAAGAAAATTATGAAAATTTATATAAAAATTAGGGATTCCATTTGAAGACAAAATTTAAGGGATATTATATTGTGTGTGAAATTTGGAATTCCAATTAATCAATGGAAGAATTTCAGTCTTTAATTAATGCATAAAAATTTTAAAATTTCGTAAGGAAGTTAGAAATTTAAAACAATATTTAAGCCATCCTATAAAAAATTTAAATAGAAATAATATCAATAGCATATCATCAATGTGCTAACAGTTTAAATCTACCCACTTAATTATTAACTTTTAAATCACAAAATGGAAATAGACAAACCATAAAGTGCCAAAATACATTTTATCCAAAAAGGAAAAAAGACTTGATCCATGACAGGGATAGTACAATATAAATATATAGGGAATCCTTGAAAATTTTCAACACCATATAAAATAATTAACTGTAACGAACACTTAATTTAATTGGGCAGGAAAAGAAGTAGGTTATGTGGTTAATTTCATTAATTAATAAAACTTTTTTTTATTTACAGATGAGGTTTGATAGACTTTTTGGCGATGAAAGCATCGGCCACAACTCAAGGGATATGAATGGCAAGAATAGTGCAATTCATGGTTATGATATGTATTCCAAAATAAGCACAAAATGATGCTAAATTTTTTAAAGTTGATTTGTATTGTTTCCGAGAAAGGAGTGCAATTAAAGGGCATTTAATTTTTGTGGTTTTCAGGATGATGATTCCTTTAGATGACAGCGAGAAAAAATGGTCCCTTAAGAGTCAGCCAGAAAGAAAAAACTAGCTGCTACTGAGGTAGACTTTGTTGTCTATTTCTGTGACCTTAGGGCTCATGGAATATACTCAAACTATGTCTTATCACTCCCACGAATAAGAAAATGACACCCATATCCTCAAATATCTTCAATACCCTTTTCAGATTTAATCCTAGCTACTTGGTAATGGTATTACATATATATATTGGTGTTTTCTTCTGTGTGGATGAGAAGGTAAAGAACAATGAACTTTCTAATCCCACACCCTCCCTTCGTCATAAGTATAGTTTTTCTACGTTAATCCTCTCGTCACTATATATATATTTCTTGTCCGCCTTACAACTTCGCATTGAACATCAGATTTGAAAATATTATAATTAATACTATAGCTATCTGTCACGAAAGAGATGTATCCAGATTGATCTCTCTCTCATTGGCTAGCTCTTCCATCATTTCAACATCTTTAATTTTATCCTTAGAGCTTAAGTGATCATTCCCTGTGTACCTGATGTTCTCCTCTTTGATCTCAATGTCACTTTTAAGATTTGAAGATAATAATATACTAATAAAGTTAATATAGGTCGGACGTAAAACAATAATTATATACAAGGATTTGAACCCTTTTAATGTTAAGACAAGTTCGTCTTGGTGGTCAATTTAATTTTAAAATCTATATATACTTATATCAAAATGTTAGAAATATATAAAGTTGATATATTCTATTTGATGCTGTTACTAACAAAGTGATATTTTGTAATTGTGTCATCTGTAGTTTGCTGGGTGCATGCATTTAAAATCTATTAGATTAGGAGGAAGTGTCAAACTTTTTGGATGATTATGAGTTTACTATAGTTTGCTTTATTAATTGGAATTAATGGTAATAACGAAAAACCAATGGGCAAGTGATAATTTATATATATATATATATATATGTCACTGGGACAAGGGACTGTACGAGGCAAAGTCATTTTTAGAACGGAAGAAATAAGGAAACGAAAATAGACAATAGACAGCATAAGAACTAGTTCCTCGTAATCATGTTAGAATCATAACATGACAAGAAGCCAGAAATATTTAACATTAAGAGTTGAAATTAAAGATATGGCAAGGCTTAATTAAATAATGTATAGGCAGTGCATCAACATCGATCCACTTAAGCAATAGCTCCCAAGGCATGGATGACATTTATTCCAATAATAATACTATAATCAGAATATCGTCTATGGGCATAGAAAAGAGAATATTGTCGTTAAATATCAAAATTAAACAATGAATTATACTCAAAAACTCGCCAATTAATTTATATATGTGAAATACGTACGTACGCTTCATTAACCATTATAAAAAGAAGTTTATATTTGTGTATCGAAATCAGAGTTCCTTACAGAAGGATATAAATATTGTGAATAAAGTTGCACGTACGATAGAGTCTAGTATATCGCATAGGAAGTGGTGAAAATTATTTGATGACAAACATATTTATGTATAAGTTTGTAACTTGTTATGACCATGTACAGGCATGTTATAGGATTGTATCTGACTTAATATCCCTGAGGAATGAGTCAGCGTAGAAGGATAAAGATATGAATAAGACTAATAACCTTCTGGGTAGCTTACATGCAGTGACGCATGGACTGAAAAATTAGTGATGTTTTTAATTAAATCCTTTTAAACTGTAGTTCATGATTTCTTAACCTTGAAGATGAGAGAGCTAGCTTAATTAGTTTTCAAATGAAATTCAATGTGTGAGCTATGGGTAAACAAGATATATATACAGACACAAACCATATATATAAATATTTATATTATACAACATTAATCTACAGCGTGTATATATATATATATATACATATATATATATATACACATATATATATATATAGATTACTGCAGCAACTCAATTTGTTTTTCAAATTTTTTGTTTTTTGTTTTTTTTTGGGATGTATTGCAAGTAGAAACCCTCATTTGCTTTACATAACAATAAAACAAGCAAATATCCAAATATATGTATAAAGCTATATATAAGTTTGCCTAAAAATATCCATGGCCTCACCTTTTGTGTGAGTTGGTCCTTCATCCGCTAGCTAGCTAAGCTACCCCTTCCAGTGGTTGAAAGAGTAATACTTCACTTGGAGACCATGACCATATATATATATATTTATAGATGTAATTGATTAGTCTTCTCTGTAATCGACAATTTATATATATATATAAGAATCAAATCAAACCCTTCTTTGTGGACTCTCTCCTTCATAGGCTGCATCGATGATTCAATCAAGTATTATTAATTAAGCAAGTGAATAGGAATGGATAATTAAGCATACCAATTGATGCCAGGTATTGGGTAGGGGTATGAGGTAAGCATTGTGTGGTGGTGCAATGAAGGAGCGTTTGGGATGTGGTTAAGCAGGGTAGCTATGGAATTACTGTTATTACTATTCTCATCCAAACTACCCAATGATCTTTTGTTGCTCGACCCTCCACTTCCACCCACATGATCCTCTTCCTCCTCCTCCTCCTCTTGTTGATGAATACTGAGATTACTGTTATTCCAATATAGTGATGACAGTGCTCGTTTGGCGTTTGAATTAAAAGGTAGCTCAAGCTCAACATCGTGATGATCTGCCTCTGCACCCAACTGCTGCTTCTGAACATTGTTGCTGGCTATAACCCCTTCCAGTAAGCTCACGTGCTGATCTGGATTGTTGTCCACCATTAATGCGCTTCCAGTACCGTAGGCTGCCACTGTGGACGACGAAGACATCTTGGAGAGGTGGTGATGATGGAATCTGGCGTTGATAGAATTGGAACCCCCTACTCCTCCAAATCCAATCACATCTTCCATACACTCATCCCTCATCATCTCATGCTCCATCCCGGATCTCTGCAACGTATTGTTGTTGCTCTTCTTGTAGATTCGGCATAACACCCAATCGTCCAGCTACAGTTACGTTACGTTGTCCCCATTAATTAATCAAGTTGGAAGAGATTATATATATATATGAATTTGATAATTAGTTAATAAAAAGAGAGATTTAATTTGTACCCGAAGAGAGTTTTTCTTGTTCCCCAAGTCACATCCAGGAGGCTTATTGTTTGGCTTGTTATCGGCGAGGCGGTACTCGTGCATGATCCAGTTGGTTTTGATTCCTCTAGGTGGCTTTCCTCCATAGAACACCAACGCTTTCTTCACTCCTACCTTGTCATTTCCCTTGGACGTTAACACCGGCTTGTCCGTCCCCGTCGCCTTCCAATACCCCGATGTCGCCGCCCTGTTTGGCCTCGCTCCGTTCGGGTACTTCCTGTCCCGAGGGCTGAAGAAGTACCACTCCTGCTCCCCAAACGCTGCCTTAGCTGCACAAACCATTCAAATTCATCAACACTCCAAACAACTACATCCATCCGCATCCTGTAATTATCTGTGCAAGTAATCAAACAAACAAACGTCCGTACCTGGAAGTTCCCATGGATCGAACTTGTAGAGGTCGACTTCAGCGATGATGGCGACAGGGAGAGGAGCAGAGGAGATCTTCTTCTTGAGGTAGTGAACCAGGAGCTCCTCGTCGGTCGGGTGGAACCGGAAGCCGGGTGGGAGATTCGGTTGGTGCGAAGCGGTGGATGAGTCGGCGCTTTCCATATGTATGTACTTATGAATGATGGTTATGGGTTGCAGAGAAAAAGAAGGAAGAGGGGATGTTTTTGGTGCTTTAGTTTTGGTTTTACTCTCGTCACATGTATTTACCCTGCACTGAACACAAGGGATACGGGATGGGCGTGTTATATATGGGCATGGAAGAAGACGGGTGCGTCGCACGTGGTGTGGGAAGGGTATGATCCGGTGTGAAGACGTACAGCGTAAGCATAGTGAGATGGTGAGGTGTGAGAGGATGAGGGGGTTATTGGTCATTTGCTAAGCAGAGTTGAGAGGGGCGCAGGAGGGAGGATGAGGAGAGAGAGTGAAAAAGGAGGCGTTGGGAAGGTGACACGTGAAAATGGAAAGCGTGGAGAGGGCGACACGTGTGTGGGGTCGAGAGGGTTTTTGGTTTTTGAGAAACGAAAAAATGATTTGGGTTTGAATTATGGTGAGGCGAAAGTGAAATAAAAAGGGGAGGAGGGAAGAGGAAGGGAGGGGATAACAAGTAGTGGGGACATCTCATCTCATGCTTTTAGCTTGCTCAGCATATGCCACCACTCACTCACACTCTCACTCTCACTCTCACCTAAGCTAACAATATTCATTTTACCACAGTTCCAATTCTCATCACCCATGCCATACCATATTTTATATTATTCTTATTATATAAGGGGTGCCTTAATTATATTACTATATTTGGCATAAAAAATTCAAGTCCACTTTTATGTATTAAAGGGCTTGGACTACCAATGTAACCACTTATATATAATTTGCTATTATTAATGAATTGATTAAGACATACTAGGTATTCATATATGTGTTACTTCTGATATATTATATGATCATAACTCAGCATATTGTAAGAAACAATCAAATGGAAAGGAATTTATTTCCGTGCATGCGAACAAAAAGGTAATGTCAACTAGCTAGATGGTCATTAATTTCAATAACATTGAGACTAAGCGTTCTTATAAATTTAATATATAGCATATTGAATGTGCTAGCTAGAGATAGGGATTAGGTTAAGAATCAAAACACAATAAATCGTACTTCTAAAATTTTAGTGCGATGGAATCAAATTTGTCAAAGATTATATTGTGTAATAATAGACCGAATGTGTGTATATATTAGGAGATGACTATATACACACACTTCTTGACATGCATTAATTGGGATGTATACTAACAATTGTCAATGATTTTCAGTAAAAAAATATTTATAAAAAAAGTAACATTTGTTATTAAATATGTATATATATATATTAAATATCAAGATGTATAAATAAATGAAATTAATAGCACGGCTGTGAGGAAAAAAGAAAATAATAATATGAGGACGTACACATGAAGATGAGAATTTGGAATTGGAAGAGGCAAACGAAAATTAAAGAGGTAAACTATGATGGGTGGGGTCGAAATGTTGGTTCCATTAAAGACAAAAAAATGTGAGATGGTTGTATGTAGTCCATGACTTGACTGATGGTGCTATCGCAATATGCAAATCCCTACACATTTGACATTACGCCCAAACCACGTATCGCTTCATCATTCACTTGTGAACAACGCCAAATACATTTACTTTGATTTAACCCTAACATCACGCCCGTACCATTCTAATGCATTATTATTATACATCTTTCACATACATACATATACATATATTAAAAATTTATCATTATTATTTAAAATTTAGTCACTCTGTCTCACAATATTTGACTTTGTCATCATTGTTGAATCAAATATAACTCAAATAAAAATGGCCAAATTTTTTGTAAAAAAACTAAAAAGTAAGTAGAATAAGAATTTTAAAACCCGTGTTTTGATGAGATAATTAATTTTTTTTGCAAATGAGTAATTTAAATAATACGAAGCAATAGTTTTAAATGTAGCATATTTATTTGTTTAAAAACAATTTCATAAGATTTTTAGAATATATAATAGTATCAATTTTTTTTTTACTAGATGTACGTACGTATTATTAATAGACAGTTTTATAAATATATATATATATATATGTCGCATTAAGTCATAATCTATATTATTTAACGTTTAATGTGTCACCAGACAATTTAAAGCATGCATATTGAGATCCTTTCAAAAGCTGTACATGGAGATGGTTTATGGCATGTATTTGCACAGCTCAAGAAGATATACAGCAATTTACTCTCATGTACTTTAGCCTAAAATCAATTTAGTCTTCTGTATTTTGGCCTAAAGTTAAGTTACTCTCTTGTACATTGCAAGATATTAATTGATAAATTACATCAGAGGTTTTTTTTTTTTGGCTAAATAAAAATATCAACAAAGCATAATGACCATTCACACATAGATAACCACATTTGTTACATAGACCAGAATTTAGCGACATGTAATCTAATACCTGACTGACTTAAATCCAAACATAATACACAAAAGATTCTAACGTATAAAGCAATATTCTTGAACTTGAGTACTGCAAATGAAAAATAGACAATTAACAATTATATCTGCCAATACTAGTATCGGTAGTATTTTGATGGAAAATGGATGCTATCAAAGATTGGGATAGAAAAACTCAACCAGTACATCTTTTTGACAATATGAAACACACTGGAAAGAGAGGTTCTTAATGTCAGTCATAATTATAAGACAAAGCTACATCTCGATGTTTCACTAATGTGCTTTTGAAAACTCATTGCAATGTTTTCTTTCTCTACAATTGGGCACCAATAATTTGGTGATGGGACTCCATAATATCTATTTGCATACTAGAAAAGAAAAATAAAAATAAGAGTAAGAGGAGAAACATTTATTCCATAGAAGAGAGAAGAAAAAACTTCATTCTCAATTCATAAAAATAAAGAAATTAAATTTCTCCCTACCTAGAGAGGAGAAACTGTTTCAAAAGAAAAAACCTTTCAAATATCTTCTGCCTCGAGGAAATTGCGCCAAGAAGGTTTGGTTTTCATTTATAATTACATGAGAGTTTGAAAAATAATTTTTAAGTTATAAGAGTACAAATTAATTTTATCAGATCCTTACATAACTAATTTATTTATATTATAAATAAAAAATACCGCAAAATAATTAAATAATAATAGAAAAAATTATTTTTAACTTTTTGAAGTAGCATTAAATATAAACAAACCATATCTAAGTGACACTTTTATATCTATAGGAAACAAACTAATTTTAATACAAATCGTATAAACAATAATTCATCCATATATATAAATACACTCTGATTAGACATTTAGGTGGAACACTAGACGCATGCTACATTAATGTTCTTTTCTACTGTCTATTTAGTGATTTTAT
The DNA here is from genome assembly GCA_031216115.1 of Senna siamea. Lineage (NCBI taxonomy): Eukaryota > Viridiplantae > Streptophyta > Magnoliopsida > Fabales > Fabaceae > Senna > Senna siamea. The sequence continues at coordinate 23,411,563 of CM062356.1, forward strand.
TTCTTACGATATACTCGTGAAGAATAGAGCATTACTGCTTTCTTGGGCATAAGTTAGGGCACTGCTTTATTTAGCATTTTATTTGTTAACATTGATTTTTTGTTTGAAACAAAAAGGCCATGAAAGAAAATGAGAATCAATTGAATTTAATTAAATTTTAAAGTTTGGTGTTTTGGTTGAAAGCTGGAAAATGTGTACTTTCATCTCAAGATTCTCCAAAATGTGCTAGACAGATTTCGTTGTCTCTTAATTTGTTTTTACCTATATGAATGATTTTTCAACCACACAAGTTAATTTTAAGTTCTTCAGTACTCATACAAAACGTTACTCTCCTCGTGGAAAAGATGTTTACTTTATCATCTTGTCTACTGGATAAGACACTGATTAGATTCACAACCAACATGTAGAAAAGCATAATCTCGCATAAAAGATCTAAATGATGCTGCTTTAATTTTACAAAATTTTAAAATACATAATTAAATGATATATATATAATTTTAAACCATGTGAGGTGCAGGAATCACGTGTGTAATTATTTGAATGTAGAATTTATGTAGGCAGTATGAATTTTTGTTAAGAATAAATGATCACTTATTTATTAGGATTTAATTAATTTTATAATTAGTCCCACATATTTATGCTGAACACAAGTGCAAAACTTGGCCGACTAGACCTCCAATTTTCCAACAGACAGAACATGTAAAGGTTGGTGAAAGTGGAAGCATAATTATAGTTTTAATGTTGATTACATGTCCACTTTTCTCTGATTTTCAATTATTTTCACTGTTCATACTTTGCTGACGCGTTAGAGTCTTAGAGAGCCACTTGTTAATTACATTACCTACCTTGCTAAAAGCCAAATTTATCTCCACTTTTTAATTATTATTATTAAAAAATTCAGACACTAAATTATATATTAAAAAATTTTAAAAATCAAATAATTAATTTATGTATTTTTCAAAACCAAAAGTACCGTCCCTCTTAAATGATAATGGAAGGAATGAATGAGGGCCAATGGTACGGAGGTTCTACCTCTATACTTTTGAGTTTTAACCTCTATTAATATCCATAGTAGTGATCCTTAACTATAAAAATTTCTTGTTTAGATATATATGCATAGGACCACACATTTGTACGAGTATCCATATATAATCCTAAAATTGCAACTCAAGCAGAAAGAAACCTTGACAGTACCCAAAACATAGTGATAATCCAATTTCCCTACCCTACAAAAGCCCCATATATATGGGACACCTATATGTCCACCGTAACTCAAATCATCGTCCCTATGAATTATCTCATTAATACGGCCATAGTGTAAATGGAATAACTTGGAGGGGCAATTATAGTTCCATAGGACATAAAAATGGACTTTAATACTGTTTCAAAGGTGCACAAGATACAAAAATGGGAAGGAAAAAGTACATGGAATTCACCATCAAAGAAGCAACAGAAGTTATAACAGATTAAGGTTTCAGTCAGTTTCCAATTCTTGTGGAAAACCTAACTCATCCTTTATTTTTACATTATGAAATAATAGAATGGAAATATTAATATGCATGTGGCATGTAGCATGTAGAGGACTATACATATATATATTGTTTGTTTTCTATTTTTACATTAGCATTGATATGGGTAAACTAAACCCTTTAGCTAAATGGAGTTATAGAAGTTCAAACATGAAAGAGGGAAATGATGAATAAAATGTGGGGCTTATGAAGCAACATGAATTACATAAGGAGGAATTAATGGGAGTTTCAAGCTTGTTATATATGTGTGTGTGTGTGTGTGTGTGCCTTTTCATGACCTTTCCCTCTCTTGGCACCAAAAATCTTTAGATGGTCCTTTAGAATGGCTATGTACTTCATGTCTTTATTTAACACATTAACTTTCTATTTTGACTATTATGTTTAGTGACTTTTTTTCTGCAAAGTTTTGTTTTTTTATGCCAATCAAAACTTTATAAGACAAACCCCAAAAAATGGCTTATTCTCTTCTAACAGATTTCAACAAAGCCTCAATTGCATGACCCTTTCACATGTGATTGAGACCTTCCCATTCGCTTGCCTTGCGGCGTTATCTATCCTTCTCAGGTAACCATAAGTTTGGTATCTTTATCTTACCCCAAACTCTCACCTACCCAAACTTCTTTCTTGTTACTCCAAATTAAATTTAATTAATTAACACGACACTTAGATACATTTGTATATATCTTTATCATCAAATTTTTTAATAAAAATAAAACATAATAGAAGTTCAATTTTTTTTTTCTTAAATTAATCACGCTATGAACCCACAAAGAAAAAAAAAGGTCAAAGCCGTATTGGGTTTAAAATTGGGAATATACCTATATACATGGATACTTAATTTCTTGTCCACCAAGGTTCCTTTCCTCTGCATTGTGATGACATCCCAAAGGCCTAAAAATGAAACTTGATGTGAGATGATCACCCTATTGTTTCAGCTCACTGAATTATATGTATGGAGTCATTTGCATTAAACCATGTGAGTGTTAGTTAGAGGATGATTGGTGATGTGAACTTTGTGTTTCTTATTTGATTAATTGTGAGATGCAAGTTGAAACTAAGCATTGAAAGCATATCAAATGGTCAAAAGAGCATGTGGAGGATGAGAGCATAATACAACAAAGCAAAATAGGTATATGTGAGAGCTCTTTCTTTATGATTTTGCTGTATTTGAAAAGTGAAAACAGAGAAGATGGTTTCTTAGCACGTTGATCTTAAGATATAAGCCGCAAAATGATACTTGCACGCATAAATTAAGGAGATGGCATAAAGGACATGTATATATAATTAATATATCAAGCATGTTATGTATTCCAAATTATACTTTCAAACAAAAAGGCAAGCTTATCTTCGGTTATATTTCTATATTTTGCAGTCATCTTTGTCAAATTTATTATCCCTACTAATTCAATTCACATGTGTTGCTTGTCAGAATAAATGCATCTAGAAGTTATTCTGCATCAGCCTCTGTACATCATCTTTATCTGCTACAACATATATTATACAGTTTGAGAAATTTTGAGATGAGAAATACATACATACATACATGAATGCATACATACATATATACATGTACTAGATGGAATTGAAGTTGCAGTGTAGGTACGTAGTACATAGAATGTTAAAATTGTATTTCACTATCATAGGCGAAAGATACGGTTGAACAGAATAAAAAAGAGTGATTGATGAAATGCGAAGTAAGAGCTTAAGAAAGGCAATCAGGGTGGAGTGAGTGAGAGGGTTATGCTTAGCCCTATTCAGAATATGAGAGAAAATGCGAGTTAAGGGTTGCTTTCAGATTTAGCTGTTTTTGAGGTCAAGTGTTGATAGACATTATGTGCAAAATGTAAAATCACTTTGCCTCTTTTTGAAAGAGGACAATTCAGAAATAGGCCACAAAAGCAAGCTCAACCACAAAAGAGGCCACTATGTCTCACTCAGGACCATTTCTCATCTTTTTCTGCATAAATATCTGCTTCCACATACACTTTCTTTTCTTTTTCTCTCTCTTTAATTTCTCAATGCCATGGCTTATTGCTTTTCAATTTATTAATGCGTCATTCATCGCTGCTTGTGCTTTTAATCACATCTATGTAGCTACCTAGCTAATTCATATATATACTAACTAGATATATACTATAGCTACTCACATAAGCATCTACTTATTATTGCCTTCATTCATTTCTTTAAACACTAGCATTATTATACATATATTATGATATATTTGATATTTAATTAGATATACAAAAAATATGTGACAATTGCATGTATATATGCATAAATATATATACAATTTTTTCCCTTGGTCATGCATTTTAAATAGATATCAATTACCTAGTTTCAAATGCTAATTTTATAAATCTTTGAAGTTCAGTCACAAACAGTGTTTTTTTAATAATTTTTTGATCACGATGTGGATAATTAGTTCATTATATATAGAAAGGAATGAAAGGAAGAAAAAAGCATGCAAGTATGACTTTGAACAAAAAGGGGTATGGATATGCATATATATGTCATGTGCTCGTTGATGTATCATAAATACATATTTTAAATTGCGATATTTTTTTGTGCATTTAATTGAAAGCAAAATAAAGTGTTCAGTGAATTCTTCAAGAATAGTTGCTTTTCTGGAGTTGGTGGTAACTTTGGGAAAAGTACGTACTTTTGGAATAAGAATATTAGGATTTAGGAAGAGCCTAGAAAATTATTTACCCTTTTTTTAAGCTCTCAAAGTTTTATTTTGCAAGATTAAAATATATTCCTTTAAAATATTTTTAGTTAATTAAAGAAATGGATAATACAAGTTATTGCAAGGAGTGCCGTTTGTCTTGAAATCTTATAAAATTCCGAAATAAATTAGTCTGCCAACTTATGAAATCTTTTAGTATTTGCCTCTCTCAATTAGTCAACTCAACATGAAATATATTGTGAGCTAAATGTCAATGAGAGAGAGATTTTTCTTTAATTATTAGGTAAGTTATTTAAAATAATAATTCATTATTAATTATAGGCATATTTTGAACAATCTAATGGTAAAAAATTTTAACCTTCCAAAAGGTTGAATCACCATAATAAAATTTATATATGTTCTTCATTTAATGAGCTGACCTTTTTTTTTTTTAACTATGAAATTAATTAGGCAACAACTAATTAATGTTACAAAGAATATCTCATAATAAAAAAAAAGCCCGTTAAAATAAATAAATTAAAACAATAATCTAATATTGTTCTTGAAAAGTACCATCACAGAAAATTTATTTTTAATTTATTTCTTCAAAAAAATAATAATCTCTTAATTACCAAACACAAGAAAATAAAAGGTGGTTTCAATATTTTTCTTTTTGTTTTAGCTGCTTTCAAACACTTATCTTTACCTTCGTTTTATGCTCATCTTTTTAGTGTCTGTAGCATCAATTCCTACAACATACAACCAAAGAAAGAGAGTGGATTTATTTTGAAAAAGAGAAGTTGATTGATTTTTTATAATTACGAATACGAAGCCTTATTACTGGGGGATATGATACGGGTTATAGATGAATTTAATTTCATGGTTCAATAGGGCGTAAGTAGTTGGGCCCATCAGGCCCCACAAGTAAACTAATAACGCAGGATCAACTGGGCTTTAAGCTGTAGGTTTAATGATTTAATCCGTCAGAATTCGAAGTGTGGGTCTGAGTTAAAGCCCAATTAGAAGACTTGGCCCACCTAGATCCCATCCGTTAAGGCCCAAGACTCAAAAGAACTTGCTGGGGAAGGAAAGCCCATGGCAGTAAAAGCCCAATAGCCCATGTCTTCTCTTCTTTCATTCTTGAATGCCACTTAGGTAGACCAGCCCCATCACATTCAAATTATTTTATTACCGCAGTAAGATGAAATGAATTTAAAATAAATATTTGAGACAAAATTGAGGGTAAAAATTCAGAAATGGTAAATGCATATATAGTAATAAACTAATAATGGTTGAAGTTATTAAATATGAAAAACAATATAAATATGAATTGTGTGGCAGTTAATTGGAGTGAGAATGACATGACAATCTAAGAGGACCACAGTCCAAGGAGATGAACCTGTCTGTATCTCACAATCTTTGACAAAGTCCAAGTTTTATATTCACAAGTTTTTCATATTTTTCATTACATGCAGCTTTACAAAAATCCACCAAAATTCTCAATTAAATGTGATGGAGATGACTGAAAATGTAACTTGTGAAATATATATATAAGAATAATAAAGCATCTTTTGTTCGACAATGTAAAAGTCTCACCAAACACCACTAATGGTATACAGTTGTGGAACTAAATAAAAAGAGAACACTGCCTTTTCATTTTAAAGGATGGGATTGGTACACTGCACCAAAATATTTGACATCAAATTGAATGACCCTTGAGCACTCATCACAACATTGAAACAAAAATTCATGAGAATGAGCTTTTTATATATTATATATCTTTAAAAATCAATCACATTCCTTTTCTTTCTATCTGTTTATATATGTGTGTGTGTGTGTGTGACTCCAATTTCATGAACAAATTAAATTAAAACATATATATATTTATTGATAATAATCTTGAGAAAATGGTTAAGAAATATTAAAATTATGACTCAAATTAGAAAAGAACAATCAAAAGTAAGAGTTTAATTTAAAAGTGTACTATACCTTGTAAGAGTTTTCATAACAGAAACATTTTCAAATTGTACATAAATAATTAATTAGATAACATTTGCTTATGTGATTGGTATACTAATAATGTTTTGAATTATGAAAATATTAAATTTCATGCACCCAAATAATAATGTACGTAAAAAGGCAATGCTATATATTAAGAGTTGGAATTCTAAATCCACAAAATCTATATAATTTTTTTAATTATTATATAAACTCAATTTAAAATATAATTTCATGTGATAGAGTTTTCTCAAGCAAAAAGAAAAAAACCTACATACAACTATTATACAGCTATATATATATATATATTCAGTGTATGGAATTAATGGTTTAAAAGCTGAAAAGGATGTATGGGAATGAGCATGTTTGCAGTTGCAGGGATTCCATAGGGCGATAATGCTAATTACAACTTGCACGTTTCAAACTTGTTTTGTACCAAATTAAATATGAAAATGGAAAGGGAATTTACTTGGTCAAAAGAAATTAACAAGACGACAAATTAAAGGAAGGCACAAGCAATCACGCACGCTAACAACTGATGGATGCAATGGAGCATGAGGATGATATTAATTAGGGTATTAATTAATTTTGTACCATTTTCAGAGCTCTATCTATAAAATTAAATGTTATTTATACAATTTTCTTTTAAAAACTTACTTAAATTATTTGCAATACTATTACTACATGCCATGTCTTGTCATGCTCATGCATTGCGTTATAAGAAAGATATATAGAGTCTGTACTTTGGAATTGTTTGTGGATTTTTATTTATATTTGGAAGTATTTCTAAAATTAAAATTTTTTACAAGTATTAATTGTGTTCAAGGGAAGTAATTTGTATTGGACAAAATATTTTATACATATTTTTATCGATAATTGTTGCTACTAATTAACTACACAATTTTTCTAAAGAGTACAAGTTTAGTGAAGATGATTAAAAAACTTGATATCTTAAACATTATATCAGGAAAGGGAAAATAAAAAATCTGTTAAGCAATAAGATTTGCTTGCTTTGAATATGTGGCTTTTGTGTACTCACCAATACTTTTAGATGCTGTTTAATTAATGAAATTTAAGAGACTTGAAAATTTTTAAACTTCTAAGATATCAATCCGTAAAATTATTATTCTGTTTGAAAATTGTTTTTCATAAAAAATATCTTGTAATGTTTTCAAAGAGATAGGTAAAAACTAAAAAACTAAAAGTAATCATATATATAAATTAACAATTTTAAATAAGAACACAGTTGTTTTTTTTCTTTTTAGAGATTACTTTTGTTTTATTCTCACAATAATTAAATAATTAATTTTTTAGAAAAAATATACATAATTATTTATCTTTTAAAATAAATGAATTTTTATTAAAAAATATTTATATATATTTAATATTCGTTACCTTGAATGCATTTGAGGATAAGGTGAGAGATGCGTTTGAGTTCAAAGTTTGAATTTAGGTGAAAATGTTCAAACTTGAAAGTTAAAAAAGTTTAGGATATTGAATGAAAGGTAGTGCACGTACACTGCATTGATGCTTATCCTCTCACTTGCATGTAATAAGTAATAAACCACAATTCTACTTGTACGTACATAACAAGGATAAGGTGCTTCTTCGGCCTCCCCTGCCACGTCCTTGCTTTATCTCTTTCACATATACACTGCTTTTCTTGCCTCAACATTTTTAAAATAAATTAAATAAAAAGATGATTAATTGAATTGACAATTTAGCAACTCCTATACACGTGGGAGTTCGTTTCATATTTTGATTAATATTATAACGTTGAGTGACATTTTGATGAATTTTCAACTTAGTTAAATGTGAATTAATTAAATTGCGTCATTATTTAATACTAGCTAGAGGTTTGAATTCTAAATTTCTTAGGTGGAATTCTACTACTCAACCGTTCAATTAACTTGTTAACAGCATGAGTTTATTTACTAGATTTGGCATTTATTAGGGCATGTTTTAATTTGCTTTATGAATTTATTGTTTTTTTAATCCAACACGTTTAATTTAGCAACTAAACGTACGTACACCATTTTCATGCGTCTAATAATTAATCCCCTATGTGCATTATCGTTACTGTTTTATTTCTAAGTAATTAATCCCCTATGTGCATTATCGTTACTGTTTTATTTCTAAGTATCACTTGCACTATTCATTATTTTTAATTCAATTATGTCAATAATTAATAAATGCCAATATTTAAAAAAATGGTTAACACTTAACACTCTTTCTGGAAACCAAACTCCATACACCTGCCATGAAATTTATTGATACACCTAGCGAACTTTCCTCTCCTTTTTTTCTAATGTACATCCTTCTTGGACCATCCTGATAAAAAAATTAGACATAAAAAGAAATTAAAAAAAGACACCTTTGTCTTTGTTTTTATTTTTTTAAATATAAAAAAACGACGCAAAGTGCTTCCAGTCGTGAAAGCAACATTGATTTCTTAAAGAACTCTATCCACATGTCCATTTGCAATAATGCTGCTGGCGAGATATTTAACTTACTGTTAAGAGTACATATATCTAAATCATCCTCTCATATTCAAACAACTTTTCTATTTGGAGGTCAAATTTGTCGTCTTCTCAAATTTCTTTAATACAAGTTTCTTTTTTGTGTTCCTCTAATAGAAGTTGTAAATGTACAAAAGAAAAAAGGCTTAAACTTAATCCATTGTGACCACGCCACTTAATCTCAACTTTCTATTTTACTTTTAACATCAATTCACAGAAATTTGTAGTTTCATTTTGATTTAATGCATATATAGTTAATTAAGTTTTAATTCATGATTGAGTCTTACTGAAATTTTGTGGATGAGGTTGTGTCCAAAAATAATTATGGTTGGCAAACAAAAAAACGTAACGTAAAGATTGAAAGCTAACATTGAAAACAATGGGTACTACAATAATGTAGCTTTTAAGATCCGCCTGATTCATGTGGCTTGTTGCATCTGCGACAGCCAAGAATTTACATCCTAATTCCTAACTACAATGATTAATGAATTTTTTGGGGCTCAATTTTCAATTTCAACCACTGAATATCTCAGCCGAAGTAGAGGACCAAAATTTGCACTTCCCCCCTCTCTACTTTTGGAAATCTCAAGGCCAAACCATACTATTAGCCCAAAGCATCCCCAAGTATTTACAAATTTCCCTCCTACTTGTGCAATTTCCCCCTCATTTCTCAATAGTTAGCTTACTGCCGGAACCCGTACCCGATAGTCTGACTCGGGTATTTGAACCCATACGGGTCATTACCGAATCCCTGCGCGAAGGCATTCGGATTCTGCTGATAGAACCCGGAATTGCTATTGCTCACTTCACTCTGAACCTCCTCCTCCGGCACCGGCGGGATGGAGGGGACATGGATGTCATTCACAATGGCATTACTGTAATTCACCATCCCTTGAGATTGGTTTTGTGTTTGAGTCCCTGAGACGAACTCAGCCACGGAGTTCAGAACCGCGGGGTTACCCCAGTCCGCGAAATTACTCTGAAAGTTGAGCTTCTCGTCCTCCTGCTGCTGCCACGTCTTCAGCGAGCCCACACGTGGCAGAGCGAAGCAAGTGTCGTCGATTTCCGGAAAGGACTCGAGCATGACGTCGTCAAGGTGGGACGACGACGAAGACGACGAGCCGTTGCTGTATTCTTTGCTGGGAACCATGGGGATATTCTTCTGTGAGCTTGAGTTCTTCTTATATATCCGACACAGAACCCAGTCATCGAGCTGCAGAAGGAGAAATCAGAAACATAAGTAATTAAAGCTTGATGAAAACAGAGCAAAGGCAGAGGATGTGATTTCTGATTACTGATTACAAACCTTGGTGCCTCCGTTCTTTCGGGATGAATCGAGGAGGCGATACTCGTGCATGATCCAATTGGTTTTGGTGCCTTTGGGTGCTTTTCCAACGTAGAAAACCAGAGCTTTCTTTATGCCAACCTTTCGACCTTCGGTGCTTATGATTTTGTCGGTTCCCGTGGCTTTCCAGTACCCCGACCCAGCCACCCGGTTCGGTCGTGAACCGTTCGGGTACTTCCTGTCTCTTGGGCTGAAAAAGTACCATTCTTTCTCACCGAAAATTGCTTTGCCTGTACATTAATTAATTCACGAAAAAGAAATTAGTTAATGGTTTGTTTCTTTCATTCATGCATTCAAATTCAAAGTTTAAGAAAGAGAGTAATTACTTGGTAGAACCCATGGGTCGAATTTGTACAAGTCGATTTCACCAATGATTTGGAGAGAGAAATGGTGGCCGGCGACTTTCCGGCATAAGTACTGAACGAGAAGCTCCTCGTCCGTCGGGTAAAACCGAAAACCCGGAGGCAAACTCAATTGGGAAAGCGGGTCTCTCTCGGGGACTCCCATTCTGGCTTATGATTCTGCGGAAAAAGGAAGAACTGTGGTAATTACTAAGTGCCAATACCTACGACGAAGAAGAAGAAATTTGCGAAATGAAATTTCTTTCTTTCGTTGGGGGATATAGGGGTGATTATTTATACAGGGAACACACAGACCAAGGGAAGTACGGTAATCTTGTCTTACTGTTAGCATGTGGGCCCACCTGAGTTAACATCCTCTCATAATATGCCACGTACCCCTATACTAAAGTTCGACATTATCATGCGGCCGACCTTATCTAAATCCGGTACGGCCCTCGGGCTTGGCTGATGCAATGTATTCCACAGTCACAAGCTAAATTCATATTTCCTCCCATAATTTTATTTCACTTTTTATATTTCTAACAAATATATATAAAATGAAAAGATGCTTTATAACTGGGACACGTGTTAACATCTCGGAAGCCTTCTAAAAGCTTTGCGCTTTGGAAGCGCGTTTTTAAAATTCACGAGTATTGAATCTTGACAACGTCATTTTTCACGCGAGGGTATTAATATTATATTATTATGGATGATTGAAGGGTGGTCACGTGCCGGCACGTGTCCTTCGATGTGGGAGAAAGCGAGAGTTAGGCCTGGAATTTTGTTATTAGATGGGAGATTAAAATAGAGAGGAGTATAAAGGTAGTGCGCTGGAGCCTCCATTTGGCGACACGTGATATTTCGGTTTGTCGTTTTCCTTGTTAAGCTGATAGAGTAGTATTTATTTCTTTCACTCATGAACCTCCACGCCAGTGGTTACAAATTGTATGAAGAATCATTGGTGAGATTGGGTTTTGGGTAGCTTTCAGAAAAAAGATAGGTGGGGTGACGAGGCAGGTCAAGGTCAGCATTATACAGTGGTCATATGCACTGGATCCTTCTCCACTGATAGATGACGTTTTAATGTGTAGTGAAGGTGGAGAAGTAATAGCTTCCACGCTCCGCACACAAAATAAAATGCAACAATATTATTATTATATATAAGGACATTGCCTTGGGTTTCCCTTTTGTTTAGTCAAAATCTAAAAGTTAAAACAAGAAAACGCATCTAAGAGGTGGACGTGGAGGGATGTGAGATTGCGTAAGACTAAAAGCTTGTGAATCGCGAATTGTGATATATAGTAATATTTTGACAATTGTATATACATATATAGTAATGAAGAAAAGCTATGTAGGTCTTGGTTGTTTTTGTATATGGTTGAAAATAATGTGAAAATATTGAATATTGTGTATATAATATATACTACAGGTATTCAATATTAGGGTGTTGTTACATTAGGTTTTGATTTTGAAGATAAGATATGAAGTGAGTTTATTGAGACACGTGCAAATTGTGGAAGATGGGTCGTGTGTGTACTCAATGGTGAGGCGGAACATCGGACTTTGAAAGTATATGCAACACACAAATTCGGGTCACCTACTTTTAATCGATTTCCTCACACCAGGTCACACCCATTGACGTTTCAATATTATATATATATATATATATATATATATTATATTTAATCCTTTTGATAAATAATCTTACAAAATATATATTATATAATATAAAATTTAAAATAAAACGTGTTATGTGAAAAGAAAAGAAAAATTAAAGATAAGGAGCTGTTAAAAGAAAATTGTGATGAATTAAATATTTTTTTGTTGAATTGATTATTTTAAAATATAATAATTATTTCAAAAATAAAAAAATAGCATGTATTTTTGTACATATGCTAAGCATCTTATACATATATAAATACATATATATATGCATACATACATACATATATATATATAAGTTTTTGGTTGAGTAAAATAATAATTAAATTAAATTAAAGTTTTTTTTCTTCAATAAGTGAGATTTTGTGGGATTGTTAACTCATAATTTAAATTTATTAAGTGACATTTTTTTAAATAACATCATTAAAAATTTTTTTAAAAAATTAAATAATTTTAGTTTTACTCAAAAGGTCACTCAGAGAAACATTATTTTAGAAGAAAATGTGAGGTAGAAAAATTCAAATCACAAGTTAATAATACGAAAGCTCTTAGAAATTTCAACCAAAGGGATCATTTCATTTGGGCTAAAATCTTTAATTGGCAAACTTTTCAAAGTTTTAGGTTTAAAAGATGTGGTTTTGATATTAATTTTTCTTTGATAAAAGATCACTTTTCTTCTTTAATTTTGACTCAAGTTTTATTTTAGTTCTTTAAGTTTTATTAGTTTTACTTTAGTCTTTTAATTTTAAAAAAAAATTAATTTTTTTAATTCTTAACATCATTAATTTATTTAACTGAAAATATGAGTTTGAGTCTATTTTAATATTTTTATTTTATATTATTACCAAATTTATCATTCTATTAATCTAACATGTAAAAATAAATAAATTTATTTAATTCATGTTTGGTAAGTATATAATTTAAAATTTAAAATTTAAATTAAACATTTTTTTTACAGATAAGGTTAATAAACTGGTAATATTTACAACATAGAAATATTAAAGTTGACTCTAATTTAATATTTTTCTTTAACTAAATTAATGAAGTCAAGGATTAAAAAAAATTGATTGATTTTTTAAAATTAAATGATTAAAGTAAAAATAGTCAAACCTGAAAGATAAAAAACTTGAATAAAAATTAATGAATTAAAAGTACTCTTTTATCTTTTTATTTTTCCTACGTTGGGAAAATTAACAAATAGAACTAGCTACGATTAATTTTTATAAGAGTTAAAAATCGATTTTTCTTTTTCTTTCCATATTTGGCTTGAATGATCTTCAATACTTCAACAAAGAAAAAAAAACTGATTGAAATATATATTTTCGGCGTTCTTTCATTAAAGTGGGTGACTATTGACTAGTTTATTCAATTTCTACGGATTCCAAATATGAAACTTCGCCAAATACTCAACATCAATTTCCTGATGCGAAAAAAATTGATTATATATATGATTTAATTTATACCATGTGTGTATGTTTCTTTTCAATGTCCATGTTTTCTTCTAAACTTCAATGAGATTAATGATGTTTTCCTATTTCCTTTTGTTAAAGTTCAAAGGGTCATAATTGGTTCATTTTTATTATTTGGCTTTACGATATTCTCTCGAAAAGACAAATATGTGTAATTAATTTTTTGTGATAAAACCTTGTTATTTTTTTCCTCTTTCCCATGACAATGAATAGATAATTTGAAATTCAACGATGGACGAGATGTTTCGTTCATGTCAAAAGTTTGATATTCTTAATCTTAGCGCTTTTCACATCATCGCATGTGAAATGAAGGTGGTAGCCAAAAGCTGAGAAACAAAACACGTGCGATAATTAAGTGTCAAAAGGAGACTTTGATGCATGACATAGAGTGCTTATATTCACAATAAATAGTGAGTATTAACGTTTATTCAAAATATATTTTATATGAACAAATTGGAAGTTGTCTCGTTGTAATGATGGGCATATTTTATTTTGTATTTTATAAAATTAATTAATTATTAAAATATATTTTAATGTGATGCATATATATATATATATATATATGCACGTGGCTTGTATATAATATAATAAGAAAAAGATGGTTTTGGAAAACGTATTATCATATGGTGGGAGCTTACAAAATGGCTCTGGCATGCTTGGATTAAGGAAATCTCTCCCTAAAGGTTGGAGAAACATGCAAAGCTACCTAGTACATTTATCCATAAAACAAAACAAAAGACAGGTTTAAAAACAAATATAAAAAGAGAAAGTCAAACTAGTACAACTTCTCAATTTGTATGATTATTTTGTTATTTTTTCTTTTTTATATTTTGTTATTAATTAGTTCCAATTTTTGTAGGAGGAGCTTGCATCTTTCTTTTTTATACTGATTTTTTCCTTCAAACAAAAAGGCTAACTAGGTCGCTTTTTTTTTTTTCTTGTTATTGCATTAATTAAGATATCTTTAAATTATGTTTGAATATTGGAATAATATACTCTTTACCTGTACTTAATTAAGTTGGTGCAAATCCAGTATTCAAAATTTTCAATCTCCTACTTATCTATTACCAACTTAACTATCCAGTTTATTTGTGTAAACGCGATCTAAAAGTGGTTAGCTCCAACAATTTAGCACAATCATTGACTTTGAGATTGAAAATTAATGTGTGCACGAGCGTTTGACGGACACAGCCACATGATGTTCAAGTCAACTATGTGATTATAGTTTAAAACATACATGGTTGTTGGCCGAAGAAAGAGAAGGAGAGGGGAAAATTAAAAATACTACTTGATATAGGAAGTGAACGACCCTAAATTTTCACCTAGGACGACTTTGTAGACTAATTATAAATATGTTTTATTTAAAAGTTTATTAAATTTTGATTAATCTGAAGCTTAAGCTGGTTCAAGTTCTATAATAGACTATGATCTCTTAACATAAATATTTTCATACATTTAATACTTTACTTAAAGAAGAATAAAGTATCAAGTATTAACTACTCCAATCAATTCGTTTTGACTATTAAATTATATTTATTATTCTTTTTATCTCAAACACTACACATTTGATATATGCACTCCCCTCCAATTTATTTTTATAAATAGATGTATTTTGAACCAAAAAAATAAAGATATATACTGAAATGAAATTAATTTGACATGTAATGAAATGTAAGTTTGAGTGAATTTGCTTGAGTCGTACATATATATCTAGTATCTTAAGAATTAAGATAGCACATGTTTATTATGTCAGCATAATTTAGTAGCATACTAACAAAGTTTTAACCCTATAGGAATTATGTCAACATTTTTTATAACTATATATAGAGATTTAATTAGAAAAATTTAAACTATAAAAAAATTAAAATAATAATTTAACCAATTTAACCTTTGGCCGTTACGTAAGTATCCTTAGACATTAATGTTGGCATCAAGTGTGTATAAGCATGATTTGAACTGTGTTATTCAGGTTTGTTTTCAAAGGGAAGGGCACTCAACGCATGATTTCGTAAATTCCTATTACTAATTATAATAACTTCTTAATTTCCATTCTTTTCGACTCATCCCAAATCTTAGTGCTTCAGAAAATTTGGCTCATAATTAGCTTTACTTTCCACTTTTCAAATGGTCATAATTTCCCATGGGTGCCACATTACAATGAAATTGCTCTCTCTCTCTCTCTCTTTTGATTGATGGTTATTGTCTGTCACCTCTAATTATTACATATTTTGAAACAATTTCTAGGTTAGAAAGTGCTATGAAATTAGTGACTTTTGCTTTCTTATGCCCTTTTTATAAGCCTAAAGATTGCGACTGTACAACAATTATTTCACTTTTTCTTTACCATAATTGGGCTCAATAACAAATAGTTGCAAGCCTATCAAAGAACAAATTCCATATTGCGACTGTACTCACTTTACCTATATTGTGGACTAGGCCCATTTATTTGGGCCTCCAGCCTATAGTTACTCTCAATTATGGACCCTAAACCTCAATAGGTAACAAGCTCATCATAGAACAAATTCCAGTCGCAAGAAAAGTTGTATTTGAACCCCCAAAAACAAGAGACAATATATATAGAACTACAGAAAATGACTCTGAATAGCAGAAAAACACATCAGAAAAGAGAAGAGTCTGTATAAGCTACACCTTTTTCTTAGTCACCCCAATTCTCATCAGAGCAAAATAAGCTACAAGTCTATAACCTATGAGCATTATCCCTAGAGCCAAAGCAGCCACCACTTGCCCCTTCAAATGCAGCCCCATTTGCTTTATAGCTGGAAACTCTGCAACTGAACACTGCCCTTCAGAACAATGGTATGTGTCCCCAGCCTCATACTGAGACGCCACAAACAGCTTGAACGAGTAGTAGATTATGGATAAGTACTTGATCCAAGCTATAAAATTAGGCACATTTTGGACATAGTACCCTGCAACTAGAAGGAAACTTAGCATAACCACAGAGCCTAGTGTGTTTGCAGATTGTGGATCCATGACCATAGCACCTAGGGCAAGGCCTAGGCCTTGACAGACTAGGACATTGAGCAAGAGGGTAAAGAGTGTGTATAAGAAGTTTAGGGCATTGGATTTGAGGCCTGCCATAAAGTAGGTTATGAAGAGGAAAATGGTGGGAAGGACTAGTTCCATGGGAAGATCAGCTACAATCTTTGAGAAGAAGTAGGAGGAGAGCCTGTACATTCTACATGATCTTTCTTTCTCAAGCATCATCCTCTCTTGAGGGAAGGTGAAGATGGCCTGGTGAAGTGGGAAAAAACTCCAAAAGCCAATTATGAAGAATATAAGCCCAATCTGCATGTCAAACAACAACTTGAAGCTTGTGTCTTACATAATGGAGAAAGATTAAGAATTTAAAACCACTTGCAAAATGGCTTGAAACTAAAAAAATTCTAACCTGATCTTGCAAGTGCAAAATGTCAGACTTATACCAGAATAGTCCTGAAAGAATAGCCACTAGAAGAATCTGAGCAATGTTGAGGGCGGAGAATGACGCATATTTTCTCTCCTTCACTCCTCTCTTGAGCAACACACTGAATTGCTCAAACCAACTAGTGGGCCATCTTTCAATGTCTCTGTCTTGAAATGTACTTTCACTTTTAGCACAGTGACTCATCTCCTGAACCATTTCCTTCACTTGTGCTTCAAGGTTGTGCTTATATGCTGAAATCAGTTTCTGCTTGAGCGAGGCATGATCTTCATAAGATTCACCAGTGTAGATACCTGCAATAATTTGCACCATTTTTGCAAAGTTAGAAAATGTTCCTCGTCCTCCAAGTTGAAGTATATATATATATATATAGAAACAAAAGAAACATGAAACGTACCGTTTGCAAGATCCAAAAGGAAATCCGAAGGGTTGATACTCAAAGCAGGGACATACCCTATAGTGGAGAAATAACGTATAGCATCACACCCGTTCCCAAAGAACAAAGGGCTGCCTTCACACAGCAACAAAACCTTAGAAAACGTATTGTACATGGTGGTAGAAGGCTGGTGTATGGTCATAACCACAGTGGTCCTCCCCACAGTAGCCAGGTCCCACAAAGTGGACACAATCCTCTGAGCCGTGGTGGAGTCGAGCCCCGAGGTGGGTTCGTCCACAAACAACAAGCTTGGGTTGACCACCATCTCTTCCCCAATACTAACCCTCTTCCTCTCTCCACCTGATATACTTGCTATCACGCTATCCTTACACTTGGATAAGCCAAGCTGGGATATCACCGCCTTGGCTTGCGCCACTTTCTGCTGTTTGGAAAGGCTGTTTGGTAAACGGAGTAGAGCTGTGAACACGAGAGTGTCGGTGACAGTTAGGTGAGGGTAGAGAACGTCATCTTGAGTGACGAATCCCGTTTTTGTGTTGATTGCATTTGCGTTACCCAAGGGTTCGTTGTTATATGTTATTGTTCCTTGCAGGAGTTGGTGATTATTGTTATACCGTAGCCTGCCTCCTAACGCAGTGAGGAGTGTCGTTTTGCCGCTTCCGGAGGGACCTAACATTGCTAGGATTTCGCCTCCTTCTGCTATTCCTGATACTTGCTTTAGGATTACTTTCTCTTCTGCTTTCGTCTTCTTCGATAATAGTTTACCTTTCTGGGTCTTTATTTTGTAGACGACGTCGTTAAACTGTATATATGTACGGTAATTTGTTAATTGTTGACATTTTTCAATTCACCAATAAGGGATTGTATAATGTAATTCAACTTTACACAATGAAGAAAAGAGGGAAAACTTATATTATGATGCTTAAAAAAATCATGATTTTGGTTTATTTCCCCAGAACAAAGGAAGAAAAAACAATATATAAAGCTTTCGAAAAATGAGAAATTGAATTATATAATCACAAATTATGAGAAATTAACGGAACTAAAAACCTTATTAGATATCGTTGATCACCAATACCTTAAGAGTAACAGGAACATGGTTGCTCTTGTGGAAGATGTCAAGAGGTTTGAAGGTATTTTGAGACTCTAAGTCTGGCATCTCCTGCTCCATCTTAATTTAAAATTTTGATTCCTGCTTCCAATTCAACACTTAAATAATCTTCCATGTTTCTTGAGATAAGCCCTTCAATTAATGCTTTGTCTCTTAGATTTAAGAAAGAAATGGCGAAAATGGTATTGAGGATCAAACACTAGCTGATCTCACTGTCTTCATGTTTATAGTGATTGCCATCACTACAAATGCTTCCAATTACTCTATTTCTTGATATATAGCGTAAATGGATGGAGTTGTGCGTAAATGTATAAGATACTAATATTATTACATGAGTGTGTGTTAGAATGTTGTTCTATTTATGTGCATAAATGAAAATTAGTGTTGAGTTCATATTGCTTTTTCATCCTTGCCAATTATTAATTCTCTTCTTGCCATTCACTTAATTTGATGACTTCATTAATTACTAGTTTTAAGACATATATATGCTTTTGTGTTCATTGTTCCATTCACTTTCATCATTAATTAATGTTAGTAATTTCTGTATTTAAAAACTCAGGAATATTAGTTTTTATATGCATGGGTATAAGATTGTCAAATAATATTAAATTTTAGGATAAATTACTTTCTCCTCTTATGAGAAATGCTTAATTATAAGATTCTTTCCTTTGTTCTGAAATATGCACACAAACTTCTAGTGATGTTAAGATTAAAGGTGATCAAAACATCTTCCAAAAATTTTGATTTTTTTATTAAAATATTATTTTAGAAAATTTATTTCTAAAATTTGTTTCAATTTTATATATATTGGTCAAAATTAGATAATTAATACTTGTTACATCATATAAGTAATAAATATAAAGACATTTTGGTAGAAATAGGTGGAATTATAATTTATATTTTGTTACAAGAAAAGTCAGAGTGAAGGATTTTTTTTTTAATCTCAGAAAAAGGGGAATGTGATTTTCCAAATTATAAAGATTTGGGTTTAAGTATATCTAGACTAATTTACCTAAGTTTTATGGCTTTACAAATAATAAGACAAATTTCATTATTTCGTGTGTCTATAAATTGATGATGAGTTTGTATATTTGAATATATCTAGCTACTTGCTTTATAAATTTATAGTTTTTTTTTTTTTGGGTTAAGAGAGGCGCTTGTTTTAGATATTATATATAAGCAAAATTAATAGCCCGAAAAATCTTTAACACATTGATTAAATTTAATTTATATATTCTCAGATTTCTCTGTTTATTACCTATGGTTCTTGCAGGAAGGAAGAGTAGACGTACATGCCTTGATCGTGTACTCACCTGAATAATGAAATATATAATGCTTGGTACGTTTTAGCAATATTCCTTTAAGAACCAAGCTATTGAAGGATATATTAGACCATGGGTAATGGCTAATCTAATGTGACCTCATTTAATTTAATTTCCATTTAATTTTAGTTTTATAGTCTTTATTTTATAATTTTGGTTTCTCATAATAGAACAATTTTGTTTAAAACAATGTTAAATATCTTTCAACCAAATTTTAAATATTGATTCATCACGTTATGAGAAATTAGTCTCTTATGTTATATTTAATTCTTGTTAATCTTTAATTATTTTAGAGTGAATTACTATTTTAATTCTTAGAAGATGTAATTTATCTCAATTTAATCTTTAAATTATAAAATACTTAATTTAGTCGTTGAAATATACATTATATCTTAATTTCTTCTATACATATAAAATTTTTATGTCTTTTATATCTTAATTTAAGATTTTAAGAGTTAAATTGAAATATAATATATTTTTTAATTATTATATTAAGTATTTTTATGATTCAAAGATTGAATTAAGTCGCATATTTTAAGAACTAAAATAATAATTTAATCATTATTTTATAATTAAGCTTGGTTAATATAGCAAAGCATAATTACTTATTGAAGGATCAATAAGGCTGTTTCCTATCTATCTCCAACAAAAAAGGGCATAATATTAAATGTGTTGATGGTTAAGTTGTTTAAAAGTGAGCTTAGACTAATATAAGTTGAACACTTCAACAGACCCATAATTGTCTGCTTAAGCAATTTGGTCATGTAGTCCCATTTACTTCATCTGTTACTTTCAATGTTTAGTATATATTCCATAAATAATATATCAAGCCAGTTTTATTAAGTGAGTGTATTGTCATCCTTTTTGTTTTATTTGTTATTTTGGCGTACCAAAGATAAATTACCACTTAGCTAGCTATAAGGAAACAAATTATTTTTATTATATGCTTTAATGAATGAATTTATAGAGATCTATCTCTCAAATATTTCAATTTTCTTATCACGAGATATATAGTTAGATTCCTATCGAATGCAATCTATAAGAATTTATTATGATGTTAAAATATTGTACTGTACTCAGAAAATAAATTAGGAGAAAGTTTTTGTAAATATCATGTCAAATATTAAGGAAATTAAGTATAATTTTTAAAATAAGAGGGATATCAAAATCAAACCGCAATATTTAAGTTCATTATATCTTGGGTAATTTATTTATTAATTTTACAAATATAATTTATTTAAGGTTAAAATTCAAAGAAACCTCTCTATAATTCAAGAGGTTGTACAATTTACTTAATTCCTTGCATTTTTTATTTTGTGTAACATATTCCATTTTGTATGTCTAATTAAAAACCCTAATGGCACTTTGTCCACATTAATAAAACAGAGGAATATATTACACGAATTAAGTTAACGAGTAATATTTTTTTTAATTTTTTTGGTCTAAATAGTAAAAAAATCTTAACTTAGGAGAATATTTACCCCTTCAACTTGAAGTTGACAAAACACCTTATCCCTTTTCTTAACTTTTGTTGTGATAAAGTGTTATTAAAGTTATACGGTTTACTTTCTTATCAACTTTAAAATTTTGATTAAAAAAATCCCACTAAGTTTTAATTTTGTACAAAATACTTTTCTAAATTTTCAATTTTCTGAAAAATATTTCTTTCAAATTTGTTGATGTAGAATAATGTTTTGATAAAAATATTAATATAGTAGGATATATTGCACAAATTAAAAATTTTAAAAAGATTATTTCATTAATTTTTAAAGTTAAAAAATAATTTGTACAACTTTAATGATACCGACATGGAAAAGTACCATAAAATTCGAAGCTAAATGTTTTGTCTAAATCTGACGGTTAAATAGTACAAACTTATATATCACACGCGCCCACACACACTTAAAGGAGAATGTAATCGACCAATCGCAGCCTGAGGATTGATTGGTGTTAAATTATTAATATGGTTGAACCCCATGGTCCCTCGAACACTTTTTCGTTACTGAATTCATGCAAAAGACGTCCAATAGTCAACATTTGGCCCAATAATAATAAATGCACACTTACATTTGCACCGTATAATTTCTTTCTTTTATCCTATTAAATATAAATATTTTTTTAATAAAAATTTAAATTCATAACACAAGAAACTAACTCTTCCCACAATATAATTTTCGATTTTGTACTAGCTTATACTTTTTTTTAAAAATTATTTATTTATTTATATTTATTTTAATTTTATTCACATAATTATATTTATTTTAATCTTATTCACATAATTATATTTATTTTGACCGCACAAACTTTTTTAAATTTTTGTATCAACAGTATTACGCTGACCCGTTAAAAGTGTCACTTTTTTTTTTTAATATATTGTGCTATTTAAAATAGCCCAACGTACTAAAGTATTTAATTTATTTTGTTACCAAGGCTAGCACAACGCATTTAGTTATAATATTTAAAATTCAATATTGCTTAAAAATAAAGTAACATAAGGTTATATGCTTCTCACTTAGAGTAAAAGTGACGCATGTTTGATAAATTTGAAAAAAAAATGTCATAGTTTATCTTAACTTTATTTTTTTATTATATATTTTTTTTAATCTTCACTTCATTTATTTAATTTTAACATATTAAAAAAATATGAAAATAAGATAAGATCAATTTAGTTATAATATTTGATTTTAACATTCTTTTTTCTATACAAAAATTAATAAATATAAATAAAATAAATATCATCAACATTATAAAAAAAATTATTTATAAAATTAAAAAATATATCATAAATCATTAAAAAATATAAAAAATTTGAATCATATTTTATTAACTAAAAAAATATCATAAATATCAAATAATTTACATTAGCAAAAAAATAAATGTATATTATTCAAAAAAATAAATTGACAAAGAAAAGTATTGTAAGGGGTAAATATATATTTAACAAAAAATAAATAAAAGACAATAGAAAAATAAATATATATTTAAAATATTAACAGATACCAAACAAAAAAAGCAACAAAATAAACAAATTAACATATTTGTTTAAAAAATAAAGAAAAATTTTCGGATATGTATTTTTTTACACAATATTGCAACTATCTTAACTTATTTTCAGATTCTTTAATATTTTTCAAATTACTTTTTGTTAATAACACAAAATTTAATATTTTTATTATATATTTTATATAATATTATAACTAAGTTGATCTTATATTATTTTTAAATTTTTTTAATATATTAAAATTAAATATATGAAGTAAAGATTAAAAAAAATAAAAAAAATCAGTTAAGATCAACTATGATATATTTTTTTAATATCTAACTGTGACACATAAAGTTTCTGAACTGTCTTGCTTTCATTTTCAGTGGTACAAGTTAAATTTTAAATATTATGACTAAAGGTGTTACTATAAACCTGATAATAGAATAAGTAAACTACTTTACTGTATTGCGTTTCTTAGGCCAAAGCAATACAATTAATAAAAAAAGTTAAGATTAAAATAAATATAAATTAATAAATAATTTTTTTGAAAAAAATATATGTTAGAGCCTTATATTTTGCACACTTAAACTGTTGTACATTTTCGTCTCTCAAATATGATTAGGTGGCCCCACGCTTTGACATTTCACCTGCCACATAACTGGCGGTTTCGCACCAACTACGTATCACATCACCTCCACCTGCACATATTTTTAATCCTTCACACAAAGACAAAAATTGATATAATACTAAATGTTTAACATTATATTATTAATATTTTAATATGTAATTTAATTTATTTTTAATAAAATTTAATTTTAAATTATAATTGAGTAATTATATTTTAAATTTAAAATAAAATATTTATTCTATTAAAAATATGAATAACAATATTTTGTTTCTTTTTCCTATATCTTCCTATCTGTAGTTCGGAATTAGGATTTGATTCTTGCTTCTTCTCTCCGTCCTTTTATATTGTTTTTTTACTTATTGGCCGACAGGCGACAGGCGATGTCGAATCGAAGCTAATATGATTGCAAAACAACAAAAGCTTCCGACCCCTTCCATTATTACCTTTAATTTTTACTGTTTTAATTTTTAAAAAATATAATTTATCTTAATTTAATTTTTAAATTATATATTAAATTAATTTTTTATAAATATATTATACCTTAATTTGATTTTTATATTTAAAAATTATATATTTTTATATTTTAATTTAAAATTTAAAAAATTAAATTAAGATATAATATATTTTTTAAAAATTAAATTAAAAATTTTTATAACTTAGAGATTAAATTAAAATAATAACATCTTTTAAAAATTAAAATAATAATTTACTTATTTTTATATTTTTTGTTTTTTTTTTGTGATCCAAAATCCTTGCACCATTCATCCAATCATCAATCTTATAACCTTAAGTGGAATAAGAGATTTAAAATATTATATTTTTATTTTAAATTAAAAAATATTTTTATAAATATTATATTTTTAAAAATAAAATATTTATATATTTTTATAAATTTTATTTTTATGACATAAAAATATTTTTTAATAATAAATTTACTAAATTACTCTTCTAAAACTTAATTCTACTTTATCTTTTAAATTCTTTTCCTTTCTTTACATTATATTTTTTTTCACAATATTTTTAAAAATATTACATCTTCCCTCTCTCTCTCTTAGAACTCCATATTAAATTACTTTAAAAATAAAATTATAAATAATTTAAAAGTATACCCAAATTTTTTTCTTTAACATATCAAAAAGGTTTGAATCATTAACACTACTTGTATCCTTACTCTTACTACCAGTGTTAATCTCACATGTTCATACTCAAGTTCATTTGGAATTAAAAAATAATTAAAATATTTGAGATATTATCAAATTGTTATTATTTAATTACAAATATATTTTAAAAATTTTATTTAAATATTATTTATTTTGTGTTAAAAATTAAAATTTTAATTTATTCTATATTTTAAAAGAGTAATTATTTTGTATTGATTAAATATATATTTAATACGTTATATTATATATATATAAATAATAAATATAATAAAATTTTTATTAAAATAAGTTTTTATTATTTTTTAATATAATATAAGTAATTTAAAAAAATAGTTAGTTATAATTTTTTAAAAAATATATTTTAAAAAACTTTCAAGGATATATTTAGATAATTGTTAAATATTCTTAAGAATATTGAAATTGAACTAAATGTAAGAATTTAATATTTTTAAAAATATTATAAAATATTCTTAAAAATATTTTAAGTACATTAAAATAATTTTAAAATTTTTAAAAATTACATTTTTAAAAATCATATCAAACACCTCCTTAAATGAATGTCTTACATAAAAATATAAGTGTAGAGATTTATACACAAATAGTTTTTGGAAAAAAATAACAAATGAGCTTTTCTTCTAATATATACAATCATCACATAATTTATTGAGCCTGAAAAAAATCGATACAAATATAAATATTGATTTTCAGGCGTACTAATTACTAAACTTGTTAATTGGAAATTATTGGGTAATTTTACTCGTGAAGTGTCAAATTGATAAAAAAAAATGACACAAAATATATAATATTTTTTTAATTTATATCAAAAGAGAATTTATAAGATTTGAATTAAATTATTCAATTATCGACTAATTGCTACCAAATGTTTAATAAAAACTTAGCAAATGAACAGTCTTACCTAATATTGTTTCAAAAAATAATTTTTTTTAACGTATTATAATTTTTAAAAAAATTAATATTAGAAGTAAGATCACTATATCGTGAATATATAAATTATATAAAATAATTTATCAAAAATATATAATAATATCTTCTGTAATATTTATAGTCATGCGTTAACAAATTATAATCCGATGCTGGTTCTCATGAAAATCAATTCAAAAAAAATTTCGAGTTTATATAATGTGTCATTTTATTAATACATTATAAAATTTAATAATTTATTTTTATTTTATTTGTCATTAAATTTTCCTTTCCTCATGACTTGACGCAGCAACGTACGTGTCCATTTACTTCAACGTTCATCTAAATTAGAGAGAGAAAAAGAAGTAAATTATACTAACTTTTTCTAGAATTTGATTAAATTACACTTATCTCCTTTAATTTAAGCTTACATTTGTATTTGTTGTTTTGAAACGTAACTAGATGAAAATGGTAGGAAGGAAGCTCGGCCTCGTCATCACTCTGCTCTGCTCTCTTCATTTTGTAGTTCAAAGTTGCAATGAAGTTGAAGATAATATCAGCAGCTCTCACTTCCCACAAGGCTTCCTCTTTGGAACAAGCACTTCTTCTTACCAGGTTCACCATTTCATCGCTTTCTTTACTCTTTCTCTGTCCTTTGTTTTTTTCTTAATTGCTTAAATTCATTTTTACCAATTCTTCTTTTTTTTCCAATAAAACGAAATTATGTATATATAAAGATTGAAGGAGCATATCTTGAAGATGGGAAGGGATTAAACAACTGGGATGTTTTTACTCACATACCAGGTAAATCGGTTGGTCTTCATTTGCAGTCATCTTCTCTGTTTAATTTCCCCTGTAAAGGTTTGGTGTGTATTCAAACGCAAGCCCAGAATTATGATGATGAACATATGTAAAATAACCACTGTCCCATGCGAAAAATCCTCAGGAAAGGTCATCAATAATGAGAATGGGGACTCAGCAGACGATCATTATCACCGATATTTGGTAATAATCTGGTATTAATTTCACACTGTAACTTAGTTTAATCTTGAAGCAAATTCTCTAATTTGTATTCTTCACTCTTTGAAATATCTTCTTGACAGGAAGACATTAAGTTGATGTCTTCTCTTGGGGTAAATGCCTATCGATTGTCTATTTCATGGGCAAGGATTCTTCCACGTAAGTATTTCACTATGACAAAACTAGAGCTTCTGTTAACTTGTCCTCCTAATCATCTGTTTAATTTCATCATTATGAGCTGCGACAGGAGGAATCTATGGTGAAATCAATCCAAATGGGATCATTTTCTACAACAAGATTATAGACAACCTGCTGCTTAGAGGTACAGTTACAGTTTCCATTTGGTTCTTGCCTATGAAGAACACCAGAAACACTTCATATTTTTCAGAAAGTTGATGCGATTTGCATGGTTATATTTATTCACTTGGTATATCATTATCTTAGATGTCTCTAATTCTGGACATAGTTTGCGTGATCCAGGGATAGAGCCATTTGTGACACTACACCATCATGACTGGCCACAAGAACTGGAAGAAAGATATGGCGGTTGGCTCAGTCCCCTAATACGGTATAATCTACGTTATAGAATACTAGTCTTGACATGCACTTTTTTTGTTAACTTTTTAAATATATAAGGAGAAAATTATTATTATATTTTATGTGTTAATATAGAGCTTTGGAATCCAATGATTGGAGGACATTTAAGTTATAAATAATATTATATAACTATACAAGCTAACAAGGAACCTGAGAAATTTAATAACTGTATACTTCATTCTGTGCAGGAGAGACTTTGTTCACTTTGCTAATATATGTTTCCAGAGCTTTGGGGATAGGGTTAAGTACTGGATCACCATCAACGAACCAAACACGTATGCTGAAATGGGCTATGTCAGAGGAACATATCCGCCTGGTCATTGTTCCCCACCCTTTGGAAATTGTTCTGTTGGTAATTCTGATGTTGAGTCTCTCCTTGCTATGCACAACATGATACTCTCACATGCCATGGCTGTTGACTTATACCGCAAGCACTTTCAGGTAACATAAAACGGGCCTCAATTGAAGCCTTTATTTGTCACTTTTCCTGGGAGAAGGATGGAAAGGGCAAGGTGGACGTTTAATTGGTAAAATTGGTGCTAATTCAGGAAAAGCAAGGTGGATATATTGGAATTATTGTTTATACTTATATGTATGAACCTCTCAGCGATGAAGAATGCCATAGACGAGCTGCAAATAGAGCCTTCGATTTTTTCACTGGCTGGTAAGTTGTTTAGAAGTATTAAATCTTTTTTAAGTAAATTAATAATTTGGTTTTTGGATTGTCAGTTCTATTGGAATTCAATACTAAAAAATTAGCGATTGCGTGAATTAGTATCTTGGAAACAACAAATTCATTCACTGATCCTTCTGACATCCTTGGGCATTTGGAGAAAAAACTAACATGAAACAAATTGGTTATTTCAGGGATTAATTCATACACTCACTAATTTTTGGGGCTATAACTAAATGCGCCTAATAATAAAAGGATGATATGGTTAGTTTTAGTCAAATCTTTTTCTTAGCTGTTGGTCCTCATGTAGTAGTAACTGTTTTATTGTCGAGACATAGATATGAGGTCAAATCATAGTTAAACTGCATGACTTTTTGATTAAGTACAATTAAGTAAAAATTGTTACACTCTAATTAATACTTATAATTTTTGACTTAGTGATAAGTATTTGATTTACATAGTCAAATCATGGTGTGTAACATATCGAACAACTATAACCTTTGTATATTAT
Organism: Senna siamea; assembly: GCA_031216115.1. NCBI lineage: Eukaryota > Viridiplantae > Streptophyta > Magnoliopsida > Fabales > Fabaceae > Senna > Senna siamea. Next base: position 23,439,856 of record CM062356.1, read on the forward strand.
TGATAAATGCTCGTTTCAACATTTGTCAAGCATTTAGTTAGTCTTTGTTAGAGAAAAAAATTGAGAGTTTTGCTCAAGATTATCGTTATCCACTTCATATTATCTTCTCTTTTGTTTTTGTTTTATTTCATGGTATTTTGGGAGCAAGCAGGGTGCTAGATCCCTTAGTTTTTGGTGACTACCCTACTGAGATGCGCAATATTCTTGGAAACCAATTGCCATGGTTCTCTCCTAAAGAAAAGCGTCTCATAAAAGGAAGCCTTGATTTCATTGGCATGAATCACTATTCAACTCTTTATGTCAAAGACTGCCATTTTGTTGCTTGTTCCCCTGAAGATGACCATCCAATAAGAGGCTTCCTGGAAACAACAGGAATGAGAGATGACATTCCAATTGGTGATATGGTATATAGGCAGTTTCTGCAATGCTATCTTTTCTCAGGTGTTTGATAAAAGGTTTAAATGGGAATAAACATAATATATTTGTTTGAAACAGACAGGAATGCCAACGTTCTTCGTGGTTCCAGAGGGCATGGAGAAGATTGTAGACTACATAAACACAAAATACCACAATATGCCCTTGTTCATTACTGAAAATGGTGAAAGAACCTGCATGAAGTTATCCTCTTTCATCAGTTAAAAAGAACTGATACTATAGAAGTTTCATTTATGTTGTATACATTTTCAAATTTCATGGTGTATTAAGAAAATATTTGTCTACACAAAACATGTTTCAGGATATTCTTCACCAGCCAAACAGAATGAAACAATGGCTGATTTACTACAAGATTTCAACAGAGTGAAGTATCACAAAACCTATCTTGCAGCTTTGCTAAGAGCCATTAAGTAAGTTACGAGGACTATATATGAGTACATACATATATATTTACATGTCTACTCATGATTAACTTGATCTACTTTTTTTTTCAAAGAATAAAGTCTAGTTAAGAGTTTCTCTTTGTCTTGGGAATCATTTTGCTAAGTAGGATTATTTTTATGGACAGGAAAGGTGCTGATGTAAGAGGATATTTCACATGGTCATTGATAGACAACTTTGAATGGATATATGGCTATGGCACACGATTTGGGCTGTACTATGTTGAACGACAGACGCTTAAGCGAATTCCCAAACTCTCTGCTAAATGGTTTTCTAGTTTTCTCAATTCCACAATGAAAGCATACTTCAGCAAGCAAAACCTTTGGAACAAAGATTTCAGGATTACTGGTTTTGAATCTCGTTGAATAAGCAGAAATTGTTGTTAATACTGTTTCCACATAAACTCTTAAAATAGTTTGTAATATCTATATTATAATAATTTTAGGTTTTTTTTAGTAGTAGTATATATTTTATAAGAAAAAATTTACTTTTTGATTTTTGAAATATACATCATATTAGCATTTAGTTTCTAAAAGATCATTATATATTTTTTTATTTTTAAAATATTAAGACGTCTAATTCATTAGTCTTTAGTATGTTAACAATTAATAATGTGACATATTATTTATACTATAAGATGTCCATTCAACTTGTCTATGTGTCAATAATGCTCACAATAACTACTTAAGCAATTTAAACAAAAAGCACAAATTAAAAAAAATCCAAAAAAGAGAATTAGAAACCATTCATGCAGCAAACCTCCAAAGTCGTCGTCTTATTCTTTTCTTAGCTAGGCTTTGCAAAACCAAAAACTTTCATCTTCTTCCTACATCTCAACCAAGTATTATGAATAAGTACACCGATTTGCACTAATGTCATCTTTATCAAAATAAATACATTGATTCGCACTAATATCAATGATTTTATGCCAATTGTAGCTCATCTTCCTTGCAAAACACATGCCTATGTAACTATAGAAGAATGTTAGTGTTGACAACAAGAATTGAAATAAATTATGGACGTCAATTCTTAAAATACCTTTTATACAAAGTATGTACTTAATTATTTTTTAAGATTTTTATTTATACTTATTTTATATTATAACTCTTCATATTATGACAATAATATTATTTGAGATAAGTTGCTTCCTTTCTTCCTTATCCTCAATATTTGCAGTGGTGTCTGGAGAGAATTTCTTTTTAATATTGCAAAACATTGCCTTTTATTTATATCTTAAAATAACTTTTCAAAACAAAATTCTCTTTTTCTCACCCTCTCATTCTTAAGCATATTAGGAGGCCACCAGCCACAAACACTACAAATCACAACAAGGTTTTGGCCTTCTCTGTACTCCTTCCACAAAATTTATACTTTCTTCTTTTGAAGAATTGAAAAAAGCTTACAATTTAATTTATTTTAATTAAAATTCTCTTATATTTAATATTTGTATGATTAAATATAGATTTGATCAATATAAAAAATTATTTTTAAAATTTAAAATAAATTAACTTAATCAATTTTAACTCAAAATAAATAAATTTTAAAATATGTTTTTAATAAATTATAATTTTTAAGAATTTAATATTATCATTAAGAATATTTTGATTAAAATAAATAAAATTATAAACTTTTTATCTCTGAAAAATAAAATTTAAGTTTTAAAAACAAAATAAAGCTAATTGTAATTTTGATATATTAAAAAAAGAGAGTAATTTATTATATATTATATTTAAAACAATCATACAATTAGTCTATGTAATCTTTTTTTATAAATTTTACTAATTAACGTGTTTAAGATACTAATTAAATTTTTTTCATTTATTGATAAGATTTTTCGACATTAAAATTACTAATTTTTTTAATTTTTACAAATTTTAAATTATTTTTGATTAATAGATTAAAAAAACTAACAATTTTTTTTGTAACTACCTAATATATTTTGGAGACCTTTATGGTTTGTCAGTTATAGGTGTACGTCAATTATAGACCGTACAAATATCGGTGATTGGCTAACAAATTAGTGTGACATCACATCACATCACCTCAAAGTTAAGATAGCTCCAACTCTTTGGATTCCTGTTGCCATTCACTGCCCTTTTATACTTTTTTTCTATTTTTTTTATTTGGATAAAGGTTTTCTAATTTTTTTTCCTAATAATACTGAAATTAATACTGCAAGCAAAATTCAAATAAGAATGTGAAGCCTTCAAATCTGTAGGCTTACCAAGTTATCCATAGGTATTGATAAGGCTTATATGTAATTTTATCCATTTACTTTTAAGAGTCTTGATTTAATTTTTCTAGTTTAAAAATAAGTCATTTTTTTATTTTATAAAATAATTTAATTTAGCTTTTTATTGTGTCATTCATTTAAAAATTCATACTAAATTTAACAATTATTATATATTTTTATATAATTTTTAACTTGCATTTATATTTAATATTTAATTAATCAATTATTATATTTAACATAAAATTGTATATAAAAATATTATAAAGAAGAAGATAAATTTAAATTATTTCATAAAATAGATAAGTAAAATTATTTATTTTTCAATTATAAAAATTAAATTTAGACTATATATTAAGCCATCTTATAAATATAGTTCGAACTTGATTCTTAGAAAATTACATACGCTGGGACTATTAAGTCCAAAATTCATCACTTTTTTTCTTTTTCATAACCCATCTTATAAATATGGTTGAGACATCTCAAAGTACACTGTGATATGCTAGTTAGTTTGTTTAAATCATGAGTTTTAAAATTAAATCACATCAGACAGTAACTGAAAAGTTGATGAATTGATTCTTTAATTAGTCTAGAAAAAATTGAAAAATAAAACTTGTTTAATGTCCTTCCTACTTTTATGAAAGGGACACTCCTCTACGTAAAAGGATAAGTTTTGAGAAACATAAGCCTTAGAAAGAGTTTAAGAGAAAGTCTGAAGAAGAGTTATCATTGTAAACTTCTTTCTTTCAAGCTTTCATAATAAAAGTTTTATTAATCTCTTTGCATAACATTTTTAATCTTCTTGCATAGCATTTTCTCTTCTCTTCCCTTTTCACCAATTGTGTAGCGGATTATCGCCTTTTAGGCATTCTTTTAATTTTATGCATTTCTTTTCTCCCTTAGCTAGTCTTGTGTAAATTATTACTGTTCTGACTTTCTAATTTAATTTTTGCATACTTAATTCTTATCTTTCTTATATCTTAATTATATTTGAAATAATTTTTTTTTGAACTCCATTCACTAATATTTCGATTGCGTACCTGCTTGACGTAGTAGGTAAATTAGCTTAGGCAAAGTAGATGATGTATCTACATTCTATACATTCCTACTTCCCCTTCTAACTCTAATATCAAGACAGGAAGCGAGAGCTCTGGGAAAGGGGGAGAAGATCCAAGAGAAGCGGGAATGCAGTTGGATTGCTAGTGAATGGAGTTGAAATTACTAATGAATGCTCAAATAGTGATGAAATTAATACAGGTACATGATATCAACCTATTGACTTTATCATTATTCACATAACTTTGAGGTTAACTTTATAACTATATCTTAGATTTTATTCTATTCTATAATATAAAATATATATTATTATACTTATTTTAATATAAAATAAATATATAATATTAATATTAGTTAAATCATAATTTAATTATTATTAAATTATTAAATCACAACTTAATACTTTAATTAGTTTAATGATTAATTTAATTTTTAAAATATTAATTTAACTTATTAAATAAATGATTTTGAAGAAGAAAAAATTAGAACAGGTTAGGGGTGGGCCCTCGGATTATCTTGCCAAAAATAAAAAATATTTTAAATAATTTTAAATAATATTATAAATTCTAAACTTAAAATAATTTTATACGTTATGTTATTATATTATTCTTATAATATAAATAAAAAATTTAATATAAAATTAATTTAATTAAAAGATAATACTAATTTTTAAAATAATATATTAATTTAGAAATATTATTTTTATTTTAATAAATTTAATTAGTTTTTATTTATTAAATAAATAAATAAATAATATTATTTTTATTTATATTAAAAATAATTTTAAAATATTAAAAATAAAAAGCCCGTAAACTAGTTTATTTAAACCGTAAATAAAAATAAATGAATTTAAACTTTAACAGACTGAGCTGGTCCTAATCTATTTAATGGTCGACCTGATAGGTCCATGTAGGTTGAGTTGATCTGGTCGTTTAACGTACTATATAATCTTCGTCATTTATTCGCTTTTGGATCCCTTGCAAGGCGTTCTCTGCTGGGCTTTTTAGCGGCAGTTTTATCCGTCGTTAAAGTACGTTTTAATATTATTTTCTGCTATAACTTTGTTTAAATAATTAATTTAATAAAAGTTATAGGGATAATAATATTTGTTACAAAAAATTTTAGCAACGAAAAAAATCGCTGCTAAAACGCCCAGCAGAGAATCCGGACACCATTTATTCGCGTCCGGATCCTCTGCCTTAAGTTTTCTGTGGTTCCTCTGCCATACTTTTTAGCGGCGGTTTTTTTCGTTGCTAAATTTTTTTGCAACGGATATTATTGTTGCTATAACTTTTTTGAAATAAATGATTTAAACAAAAGTTATAGCAGCAGTAATATCCGTTTCAATAATATTCAAACACACTTTAGCAACGAAAAAAACCACCGCTAAAAAGCGTGACAGAGATACTACAGAGAAGTTAATGCAGAGGATCCAAAGTCCATTTATTCTGCTTCTTAACCTTTTGGTTTTTATCGTCGTAGTCATTACAAAAGACAAGTAAATGTTGAATCAAAGCAAAATATTGTTGCCACGTATAACAACACGCGAAAGAGTGCCAGAGAAATAATAATAAATGGCTTGAAACTTGACAGAGAAAGGAGTGGGTTTGGGGGCCATAGATGGTGCTGGCAATGACAAATGAAAATGATGGGTCTGTGGATATATTTTTGTATTGTAGGGCCAATCATATTTAATTATTAGATACTATAAATAATTTAGTAGTAACTAAGATTTTAAAAATTAGATTAGTTAAAATATTAATTTATAATTTATCAATTTAATTACAATTAAATTAATAATAATTAAATATATATTTTAATTTTATATATTATAATACATTTTTAATTTTTAATATAATATAATAAATAATACTATAAATATTATATAAATTTATTATATAATATAATGTAATAAATAATATTAATTATTAGTTTTAAATATTAATATTTAATTATATTTATATAACATATTATTCACTCAAATTTTAATTTATAATAAATTATTTTATTAAATTATTTAAAAATTTAAAAATTATTATTTTTAGAATTAAATTTAACGATTATATATTTATTATATATATATTTTTTAATTTAATTTCATATTATATTTGAAAGAAAATTGAAGAAATAAATAAAATTTGTAAGTTTTTTAAGTATAATTTTAATATTTTAAATAATTTAATGAAATAATTTATTATAAATTAAAATTTAAGTGAATGATATATAATATAAATATAATTAAGAGGTGTAAATTATATTTTTTAAAAAAAATATTAAAAAATAATGAAGTGATTAAACCAGTTAAATTATTGATTATTGATTAATTTTTTAATTCTTTAATTTAATAATTTTTTAGACTAATCAACGAATTAATTAATTTATTTTTTAGTCATATTAATTAATTTAATCTACTTTTTTAAATTATGCTAGGACCTCAAGCTCTAAGACTCGAATTCTTGTTAATATAGTTTTTAAAAAATATTATATTTTAATTCTTTTCTTTTCTCTCTAAAGAGATATAGAGTGAACTCGATTTTCCGTATCAAATTCTTTTATTTAGATAAATCTAATAGAAATAGGACAAGTGAAAGTGATAGTACACTACATTAGTTTTGACACGTGATGTGTTACGTATTTTTTTAAAAAAATTGTCTATATTATAAAAAAATATAAAAAAACTCTTTAGAATAGAATAAAATTTAAAAATTTTATCCAAATCTAATTTAATTCTAGTATATACATTAAAATATATTTAAGTATAAAAAAGTTTTAGGATAAATTACGTCTTTCTCTTATAAAATATAAGAAAAATTATAAATTTATTTATTTTAACCAAAATATTATTAAAACTAAAATAAATTAAACTAAGCAAAAATAAATAATACTGAAATAAAAATTTTAAAAATATATTTTATAATAAAATATAATTGAAATAAAAATTAATGTTATACCACATGTATTTTGATCAAGTAGATGAAATAGTAATTTTTTTATCAATTTAGGAGAAAAGAATAATTTACCCAAAAAATTTTAATCAATTTTCATGAATGTTGATTATAATCAAATTTTCTGTCCATCAAATATAGTATATTTTGCAATGCAATATTTTAATTTCAAAAATTATATGAACTCGTTAGATGTTTCTTCAGCTTCTTACACATTTGTATTTGCAGAAAGTAAGAAGATGAAAATGGTAGGAAGGAAGCTCTGCCTCGTCATCTCTCTGCTCTGCTCTCTTCATTTTGTAGTTCAAAGTTGCAATGAAGTTGAAGATAATATCAGCAGCTCTCACTTCCCACAAGGCTTCCTCTTTGGAACAAGCACTTCTTCTTATCAGGTCCCACCATTTCTTCGCATTCCTCTTGAAATCTTTCTTTCTCCCCTTTCAACTCTTTCTCTGTCATATGTTTTTTCTTACTTAAATTCATTTATTTTACTATCACCAATTCTTATTTTTTCCAAAAAAAAAAACAATATTGTGTATAAAGATTGAGGGAGCATATCTTGAAGATGGGAAGGGATTAAACAACTGGGATGTTTTTACTCACATGCCAGGTAAATCAGTTGGTCTTCATTTGCAGTCATCTTGTTTGTTTAATTTTCTCTGTAAAGGTTTGGTGTGTATTCAAATGCAAGCATAGAATTATGATGATGAACATAAATAAAATAAACACTGTCCCATGTCAAAAATCCTCAGGAAAGATCTTCAATGATGAGAATGGGGACACAGCGGACGATCATTATCACCAATATTTGGTAATAATCTGGTATTTATTTCACATTGTAACTCAGTTTACTCTTGGAGAAGACAATTCTCTAATTTGTATTCTTCACTCTTTGAAATGTTCTTCTTGACAGGAAGACCTTAAGTTGATGTCTTCTCTTGGGGTAAATGCCTATCGATTTTCGATTTCGTGGGCAAGGATTCTTCCAAGTAAGCATTTCACTATTACCAAACTAGAGCTTCTGTTAACTTGTCCTCCTAATCATCTGTTTAATTTCATCATTATGAGCTGCTACAGGAGGAATCTATGGTGAAATTAATCCAAATGGGATCATTTTCTACAACAAAATTATAGACAACCTGCTGCTTAGAGGTACAGTTACAGTTTCCATTTGGTTCTTGCCTATGAAGAACACCAGAAACACTTCATATTTTTCAGGAAGTTGATGCGATTTGCATGATTATATTTATTCACTTGGTATATCATTATCATAGATGTCTCTAATTCTGGGCATAGTGTGCATGATCCAGGGATAGAGCCATTTGTGACACTACACCATCACGACTGGCCACAAGAACTCGAAGAAAGATATGGCGGCTGGCTCAGCCCCCTAATACAGTATAATCTAAATCCTCTAATTTAGCCATAAGCCATAGCACTTTTTTTAATATAAAAAAGAAGATAATTATTACTTTTAAAATAATAAAATTAAGTAATAGAAAATTAGTTCACTCTTGATCTTCCAGACATCTATTTTAACTCGCTGATCTCTCTTAGCTCTTCTCATATGTTTTTCAAATTTATATTTTATTTTATAAGTCTTAGTAATGGTTTTGGAGAGCAATGACTAGAAAGAGCTAAAGCCATATATTTTTTTGGTAGATTGATAGATTTTTTTGGTAGAAAAGTCATATATAATATTATAGATAAATGTGGAAGAATTTTGCATTTTGTTACTTCTAAGATTGTCATTTGGAATGAAGATATTCTATGCTTCTAGTGATCTAAAAGTGTAAGCTAACAAGGAAACCGTGAGAAATTTAATAACTGTATACTTCATTTTGTGTAGGAGAGATTTTGTTCACTTTGCCAACATCTGTTTCCACAACTTTGGGGATAGGGTGAAGTACTGGATCACCATTAATGAACCAAACTTGTTTGCTGAAATGGCCTATGTCAGAGGAACATATCCACCTGGTCATTGTTCCCCACCCTTTGGAAACTGTTCTGCTGGTAATTCTGATATTGAGCCTCTCCTTGCCATGCACAACATGATACTCTCACATGCCATGGCTGTTGACTTATACCGCAAGAACTTTCAGGTAACATAAAATGGCCATTGATTGAAGGCTTTATTTGTCTCTTTTTCTAGGGAGATGGATGGAAAGGGCAAAATGAGAATTAAATTGGTAAAATTGGTGTTAATTCAGGCAAAGCAAGGTGGAAATATTGGGATTGTTTTGAGTACTGCTATGTTTGAACCTCTCAATGATGAAGAATGGGATAGACAAGCTGCAAATAGAGCCTTTGCTTTTAACATTGGCTGGTAAGTTGTTTAGAAGTATTAAATTCATTTAAGTAAATCAATAATTTAGTTTCTGGATTTTTAGTTCTATTTAACTTTAAATGAATTAGTATCTCAAAAACAAAAACTCACTGGTCTTTCTGGTATACTTTGCCATTGGTCTAAAAAACTGACATGCAACAATTGGTTATTTTCTTGGACTAATTCATGCACTCACTAATATTGGGTCTATAGCTAAATACGCCTAATCAACAATAAAAGGATGATATTGTTAGTTTAGTAAAATCTTTTTCTTTGTTGTTGACCATATTGTAATAGTAATTGTCTCGTAGCGGAGGCTAGATGTGGGGCTAAATCAAAATTGAACCATGATGTTTAGTCTATATACAGTAGAACAAGTTGCACTATAATTAACTTAAAAGTTATATAATCTTTTGTTTAGTGGTAAGTGCTTGATTTAATTGTTGGTTGATTCCTAATAGAGCAATTGTTGAAAGAGAGATTGTTGGCCAAAACGTGATAACAATTGTTTTCATGATAGATGCTTAGGTGTAAAGCTAAGTCGATCTTAGTCAAATTGTGATGCTTGATTGATTACAATTAAATAAAAAGAGTTGTGCCATAACTAATAACAATAACTTTTGGATTAGTGATAAATGTTTGATCCAACAATAATTAAGAATTGAAATAGTCCTTGTTAGATAAAACAAAATTGAGAGTTTTGTTCAATATGATCATTATCCACTTCATATTATCTTTTCTCATTTGCTTTTGTTTTATTTAATGTTATTTTGGGAGCAAGCAGGACGTTAGATCCCTTAGTTTTTGGTGAGTACCCTACTGAGGTGCGCAATATTCTTGGAAACCAATTGCCATTGTTCTCTTATAAAGAAAAGAGTCTCATAAAAGGGAGCCTTGACTTCATTGGCATGAATCACTATACAACTCTTTTTGTCAAAGACTGCATATTCTCTGCTTGTTCCCCTGGAGGAGACCATCCAATAAGAGGCTTCCTGGAAACAACAGGAATGAGAGATGACATTCCAATTGGTAATCTGGTATATATGCAGTTCTACGATGCTATTTCTAATCTTCATGTTATATTAGTTTCTCAAGCATTTGATAAAAGGTTTAGATGGGATTAAACACAATATTTGTTTGAAACAGACAGGAATGCCAGCGTTCTTCGTGGTTCCAAAGGGCATGGAGAAGATTGTAGACTACATAAACACAAAATACCACAATATACCCTTGTTCATTACTGAAAATGGTTAATAAACCTGCATGAAGTTCTCTTATTTTCATCGGTTAAAATTGATACTAAAGAAGTTTCATTTATGTTATATACATTTTCAAACTTCATGTTGTGTACTAAGAAAACATCTGTCTACACAAAACATGTTTCAGGATATTCTTCACCAGCCAAACAGAATGAAACGATGCTTGATTTACTACAAGATTTCAGTAGAGTGGATTTTCACAAAGCCTATCTTGCTGCTTTGCTAAGGGCCATTAAGTAAGTTATGTTAAGTAGGTTCCACTAAAGTATGTGTGGGACATTTTAACATGTTTACTCATGATTAATTTCATCTATTAATTTTTTTTATAAACAGAGTCTACTTAAAAATTTCTCTTTATTTTATGAATCACTTTGCTAAGTAGGATTATTCTTATGAGCAGAAAAGGTGCTGATGTAAGAGGATATTTCATATGGTCATTGATGGACAACTTTGAATGGATATATGGCTATGACACAAGATTTGGGCTGTACTATATCGGACGACAGACGCTTGAGCGAATTCCGAAGCTCTCTGCTAAATGGTTTTCTAGTTTCCTCAATTCTACTAGTCCCACAAACAAACAAGATTTCAGCATGCAAAACCTTGGAAACAAAGAATTGAGGAATGCTGATTTTGAATCTTATTGAACTGGCAAAATTTGTTGTTAATACTGTTTCGTCAGAAGCAATGTAGCAAACAAAGCTTCTGATAAAGTATTAGCCAGTATCAAAATGTGAGACCATTTTTAAGGCATGAAACTAAATAAATGTCAGTGTATGAATTCAATCCTGCAAATGTTTCTTGTCTTCAAACGTTTAGTTATTGTCAACGTGGAAGCTATTCTGCCACACAAATTTCTGAGATTGATGAAAAGACAATGAAGGAGTCTCACTCACAAGTCATGAAGATTGGTAGTTGAGTTATGAATGAAAACATAAGATCTTAAATTTCCTTTTTTGTTTTTTGTTTTAAAAAAAGTATGCTTTTCTGTTACTATGCCAAGACAGAGAGGGAAAGAGTGAGAGAGACAGATCATAATGATAAACAACACAAAAAATACATGTTGGGCAGAGGCCGAAACTTGATAGAGAAAGAGAGAGAAAGAAAAAAACTTGTTGGCAATGATGGGTTTGTGGTGGGAAGCTTTTGTGAGGTCCTAGATGTTGAGATATATGGAGCAGAGATGCACAAATGACAAAACAGATAATAAATGTTGAAAATATAATTAAAAATAAATACTTCTTATATTCCTAACTAAAAAAATTCAAATTCAAATTGTATGTGCCATCAATTTATCAATTTTGTCATTTAATCCAATTCTTTAAGATATCAACTCAAAAAAGAAAAAGAAAAAAATATAATTAATTTTAATAAAAAATATAATCTAATTTTATATATACATATTTAAACAAATTATTATACTAATATAATATTATTGTGCATTCCACAGAGATAATAATATATATATATATATATATATATATATTAAAATTTACAAATCAATGATTCAAATTAATTGATTCAATAGTTCATCATAAATAAGCAATAATGTCTTCCTTAATTTTCACGTTAATAATTAATAATATTTGTAATATAAAGATAATTATTTCTTCGTCTTATCTCTTATTTATAATCACTCAGTCCTCTTTCCATTGTTGCCTCTCTTTTAAATGGATATTTAAGGAAAATATCCTTAACGAGATTATAAAATGTTTTAAAAAATTATAATTTATTAAAAAATATATTCTAAAAATATATTATTTTATTATTATTTATTTTTTAGTAAAAAATAATAAAATTAATTTATTTTAAATTAAAAAACATATATTTTCTTATATTAGTTAAATATATATATATAATTATATAAAACCATTTCAATTCATCCTTGTTAGATGTTATTTCAAGTTCTAATTCTTCATTTTTTTCCCGTTTTGGGAAAACTTTGAGGATGATAAGTCAAAATTTTGTGAAGTCCAAGATGAAAGCTATAAAGACCAAATAAAAAATTTAAATAAAATATAGAGAGCAAATGTATATTTTTTCCCGAGTTTTATTACAAAGTAAAGTATGCTGTATGCAACCAATGCTTCAAAGAGTACGCAAATTGAATTAATGCAAGGAAAGTTCATGATTACCAGACCTTATTGATACACACAACAGGGAAGTCTTTGTGCCTTTTGTTATGTGCAAATTCAGTAAGTCCATTGTTTCTAATTTAAAAAAACCGCATTACTTATAATTTTAGATAGAACTTTTTTTTTGGGTTTATTTGATAAATTATAAATAAAAAAATTATTAACGTTTTCTGTCATAGTTAAAATTTATTTAGGCTGCAGGTCAATATGGATTAACATATACTTCAATATAATCAACCATGTATTAAATGAATGGACCTAATTATCATTGACCTGTCACTAAATAGATCAAGTCCATCCATTTAACTATCTTCATGTATGAACCTCTTACATATGAAGAATGTGATAGTGAACCTGTGGTTAGTCATTTGACTGAAGTATCTATGAAGCATAGACACTCACACATACAAATGACAAGATTTGAGTCGTCCATGTACAATTTAAAGTTTCACAAAGCTTATGTTGCAGCTCTGCTCAAAGCCACAAGGTGAGTGATCAGTAATAGAAATTTTGACTCAGTTTCTTTAATAATGTTAATGTTTTGTGTGTTTTTTTATGCACCGCCGGTAATAAGGATTATTGCTGATATGAGCAGGAAAGTTGCAGATGTGAGAGGACATTTCATACAGTCATTGATGATAAGTTTGAATTCATGGGCAGAGGCTATATATGGCAATGTGAGAGGATATTTCTGCTCAAGGATTGACAAGTTTCTTTCTTAATTGTTGATAGGAGCAGGGAAAATTGACAAGAGGAAGTACAGAAAGTGAAGGGGAATGAGAGGGTTTGATCTTTAGTTTGTCAGAGAGTGGTTGAAAATTTCAAATGTGGAAGGAATGAACAAGGAGAAATTGAGTTTGAACTCTTGGTTTTGACAAGTACAAAATGCAAAAAACAAAAATTTTTAAAAATAATTATATAAATTAAATGACATTAATATATTTTATTTTTATAATTAAATTATTAATAATTATTTATTTTATAAATTTTTATCTTCTTTAACTTTTAGTTATTAAATTATTTTTAATTTGATAAATTCTTTGTATAAGTATACAAAATTCTTTATAAGACCAAAACATTTAGAGGGTGTTTGATATATGGATTAAAATTTTTTTTGATAATATTATATTCTCAAGAACAGATTATTCTTATACTTTTGTATACTTTTATTCTCGTTTAAAAAATAAGAATCTTGTATTCTTATGATATAAAAATATTTTTAGAATAAAAAAATTATTAAATTATCTTTGTAAAAATTGAACAAATATTTTTATAATATAATATAAATTTAATTTATATATATATGTAGACAATTAACTTAATTTATATTAATAATAAACACATTTAATTTTAATAATAATAAACTTTATAATAAATGTTTGTGTTACATTTGTATATTAAACGTATATAATAATACATTTTTATGATATTTTATTTTAATTTATATGTTTTAAAATAACTTATATACAAATTTATATAAATTATTTGTATATTAATATATTTACACACAAATTAATATGTGCTACCCAACACATTTGTATTAAAAATTTAATTTTTTAAACTATAAAATATTGTATAATACCACAAATTATTATTTTAATTTCTATTTTTAAATTAATTATGTAAAAAAATTATTATTCAAGCATTATTAATTAGTAGTATATGTTTGTATGTTATTCAATTAATAAGTTGTTATAATTTTTGTTTTTAATATAATATAAGTAGTTTTTTAAAAAATATTTGGTTATAATTTAAAATATATATATATAATTGTCAATGAAATATTTAAAAAATTGTTAAATACTTTTAAAATTATTGAATTTCAACCAAGTGTAAGAATTTAATATTATTGAAAATATTTTTAAGAATATTTTAAGTAAATTAAACAAATTTTTTTAAAATTCTTAAGAATCATATTCTTCAAAATCACATTTTTAAAAGTATAATTTCTAAAAATAAAAAGTCTATCCACGTGGCAAATTTCCCCTAAAATTACATTGGTTTTGGAAAGTAAACACATAAATTATGTTGAATTAAGAGAGTAGGGAATGGAAGATAGAGATTGATGACAGAGACGAGGGCCAAGGAAATTAAGACTCAACATGCATGGTAATGGTATTGGTTGGCCACAACCACCATATCTCGTAATGGAATTCAAAGCAGAGTAGTCCAAACTCCAAATCCCAAGTCATACCTCATTCTTGTCCTTCAAACTCTACGCTTTTTCTTTTTCTAATCATTTTAATAAACCAACAAAATTCATAACCAGGTCAATTTTTAAGTTTGTTCTTTTTTTCAAATGAATTCAGTAGTTACGAAAAACAAAATTGAACCGAAGAAGCCTAATGGTATATATGCGAAGGTTCGAATTACAAGTGATTATCATTTCAATGTTTTATATTTAGCACTTTGGACACTGTAGTAGAATTAACGTTTGAAAGAACAAGAAAATAATAATATTAAACTTTAAGGTCTAAATGATTTTAATTTAATAATGTTTAAGATCATTTATTTCAAAACTCAAACTTCCCTTAAAATCTTGTCATCAAAGTAAAGCACAATTCTGTTATCGTAGTTCGTGCTTTTCATGCTATCTAGTTCCGAGACTTTACTTCATAGATTGACAATTTCAAGTATTATTGTAGCATGTGAACAGATTAATCACTTCTAAAGTATTAACCTTCTCACACGAAGAATGTTAGTTTGTTGGGACGACTGGGTATCGCAGAAATGGAAAATTAATCATATGCATAGCGATATGAAATTCGCAAATTGAAACTACTTTGTGTAAGAGCCTAAGCTCAATTGACACTTTTTTTTTCTGTAAAAAAAAAAATATTTGATATACTTTTCGATTTCTACCTTGTTTCTTTTCCTCTATAAACATTAAGGCATTTATTTTTGGGTACATAGACTTATTGTTTTTTTCTTTTTTTCTTTTTCTTGAAAAAATTGTAAAGAGTAAAATTTTAATAATATAATTGTTTTAATTTTTACTATAATATAATCAACAATCTTTCAATTATGTTAACAACGTGAAATTCATATAATCAATCTTATTTAATAATAAAAAAAATTTGTACACAAAAAATATTATTATTTTTTAAAAATAATTGACTTATAAGACCATCCATTTAGATTTTAAGCCAATATAAACAGACTAGAACATCACAATTCAAGACCATTTAAATGGGTTAGCCAATGCCCAACGCCTTGACCCGTATATGGAGTGTCCATTAGTATATGCTACCAGCTAGCCTGTCTCAATTTGACATTTTTAGAAAATATAAAGATAAATTTATATTTTTTAAAAGTATTTATTATTGAAATAATTAATATTTAAAAGTCTACTAAAATATTTTATAACCATTATAGAATTCTCTTTATACATAAGATTTAAATATAAACTTTTATTTAAAAAAAAATAGAGTACTTACTATTATAAACAACTACTTATTACTTCTTTAAAATATATTATATGGTAAAATTGAAACAACATAAGTATTTTATTAATAATTCATTATTAAATTAAAATTTATAATTATTAGTTATATCATAATTTTGTTTAAAAGAAATAGTGTTTATCACTATAAACAACCATTGGTTAATTAGTTTTTTAATATATATATATTATAAAATTGAAAAGAAATGAGCATTTTATTAAGCATTCAGCAATGCCACAATTTTATTTCTTTTAACTCACTCTAGAGCAACTGTAATGTATATTCCTTCCCAGAGTTTTCTGAACTAAGATAATTTTTAATTAAAATATAATATATACTTGAATATCTGTTTTCCAATTTAATTTATTGACTCGTTCCCATATCATGATTTAATTAAAAGATAATAACATTAACTAACAGACATCTAGAAGAATTACGCGTCCAAATCTTGATGGGACTTGAGGTTGGTTTTCCTTGTTGTATTACAAGTCAATCGTATTGGAAATTGTTAGTTGTTTGTTCTCTTGATGGGACTGTTTTATAGTGTTATATATGTTATGACCACTTTGAACTTTTCTATACTCTTTAGTAGATACAAGCTTTTAGTTTTATATAAGGTCTTTTTTAGTTATTAGTTTTTAAAATAAAAAATAAAATTTATAATGTGAGGAGAGAATAACAAAATAAAAATTATAAAAAATAATTAATTTTTTATTATTTTAAAATATAATAATTATTTTTTATATTATATTTTAAAAATAAAAAAATTGACATTTACTTTTTTATATGCCAAGTTCTGGTATATATATGGAATTTGAGCTGGACTAACGTTTAAATTTAATAATTGAGTTTAAATCCCTTCAAGGTTTATAATTAATTAATTATCACTAATAATTAATTAATATATATCATTGCATGCATGTGATATGATGATATTGTACCAAGGAGATATTCAAATATATATAAATAAAGATATATATATATAATAATGTCATATTTTTTTAAAAAATTAATCATATATTTAATTTTTAGAAATAATTAAATAATATTTTAAAATTATAATAAATTTCTAAGATTAGATGTTGACCCATGTTGATGATGAATATTCATCTAGAAATTATTTTATTTTTAAATCTAAAATGACTTTTTTAAAAGTTATTTAATTTAAATCATCAAAATAAATTTTGTTTTAACATATAGAAAAATATATGTAATTTGGTATTTCAATATCTATTCAATAACTCAAACACCTACTCGGACATAATTTATTAATTGCCAATGATAGTTTTGCCTATCTCTATATA
Source organism: Senna siamea (assembly GCA_031216115.1). NCBI lineage: Eukaryota > Viridiplantae > Streptophyta > Magnoliopsida > Fabales > Fabaceae > Senna > Senna siamea. Next base: position 23,457,430 of record CM062356.1, read on the forward strand.
CTCCTCTTCACTATTTGATTTCGAATATCAATAAAATTCCAATTCACAGGCATTCAATTATAAGATCTCTCCCTATTATTAAATACTTTTTCCCCCTCTGCCTACGAGTACTTGGTGCTTATTTTAAGAAGCTAGTTTGCAGTGAAGAACCTTGCTCATGAACATTGAAATTAATTTAATTTAAAACTGACTTTCTTCATATTAAAAAATAATAATAACAATACAGGGAAAGCAAATTATGAGGGACCACGAGACAGTCATTTTATTTACATTGAACAGTGTATTGCAGTAACTCGTACAATTTATTTTGTACAGCGTACAAAGAATACGAAATAAGCTAAATATTACATTGCATGCATACATCTTTTATTTTTGCTTAGAAGCTATAACAAATTTACGCAATGAATTATTATTAGATTTTTTTACCATTTAATTAAGTAATGAAGAAACAATGATAATTAGCATGCAGCATGATATATAGTTAGTGTAGTTTTCTGTTCAGCAATGTTCCCTTAATCAAAGAGCAATAGGAAAGTTTTGATGCTCCATCATCTGCTCTTCATTCTCAAGCTCTATCATGCTGCTCATGATGATATCAGAAGCATTATTCACAATATCTGACAGATTTCTGCATATTTTCAATCAAAGGAAAATGCTTGTTAGTTAGAATTAAAATTAATTAAGAAACTATTTTCATATGCGTTGTAAGTTAATTAATTACCCTATATATATGACTTAAAAGCCCATGTTATAACCTTGCAAATATCTTTAAATTAACTAGAGTTGAAATAAAAAATTTAAACCAAATAGATTGTTAAAGGTGATTTATTCTTCACTACGTTTTTCAATTAGTAGTATTGACTTTTTAATTAGCGTGCAAACTAGTAATTAAGTAGTAACATATTTTTAAAATATTAGTAACGCTTAATAATTCTCTAATTATCAGCATTGATCTTTGGAAAATACCTATAAACATTTCAAAACACTATCAGTACTTTAAAAATATATTATCAACAAACTAAAAATTTAAATATATAAAATTCATCTAAAAGATCAAAATGTTAGTTTTTTCCATAAATATATGGGCAATTAAGTAAATTAAATACCCTTTAGAAGAGTCGAACGTGAGCCCCACGGTGTACTTGGCCTCCTCAAGAGCCCACCTGAACCGCCGGAGCTCGTCGCCGGAGAGTTTTCCATTGTCGACGACGCAGAGCTGAGACGGCTTGACGTCGCAGAAGATAGGGATAACCTTCTTGCGACACTCCATGAGAAGGGCTAACTCATGGAGACAAAACTTAGACTCACAGTAGCGAGGGGAGAAGACAGCCACTCCAACCTTACACTCCAAAATGGCAGCATTAATTTTATCGAACAGCTTGTCTCCTGGCTTCATCGTCTTGTTGTCCAAGAAGGGGTTGAAGCCAAACCTGGTGAGGTGGTCGTAAAGCAGAGTGGACACTGTTTTCTTGGTGTCCCCGCTTCTGTGATTCAGGAACACGTCACATGGCTTCATCACTCGCTTCGCCATCTTTGTTATTGCCAAGCAACGATTCATGCTTCTTTTCTTTAATTTCTTCACAAAGTAAGAGAAATATATATATATATATATATATATATATATATAGGCACAGACAAGACAGGCTTTTGTGTTTGTTTTTTGGTTTGAAGATCTTAATAAGGTTTTGTGCGCGAGTTATTATTATGTGTGTGAGAGAGAGAGAGAGAGAGAGAGAGTTGTATTTTAAAATGGGCTTGTAGGTAGATGTTGGTTTCTTATATAGAGGATGTGGTCAGTGGTGTGGTTTAATTTGATATTTAATTTGTTTCTTTCCTCTTTATTTCTGTACTTCGTGTTGGTTGGTCATTTTTAAAGTTTTCTTTTGGTGCGTTATTCAAGGGTTCTACTTAATGGTTTGATTTTGAAAGCCAGAAAAGAGAATGCAGAAAGAAAAATATTGAAAATCAAAGACGGATGTTATGCAGTTCTGATAGTAAATTTAGTAAATATTTTTAATATAATAATAAATACAGTTAAATTTATATTAAATAATGAATTAGGAAAAAATTTGTGTAAGATCCTATCAAATCTCAATGATATATTATAATGCCAAACATCTAATTTAACTTATTATTTTAAAATTTAATAATTAATATGTTATAATATATTTTAAAGATTAAAAAATGACATGTACTTTTGTATATAATAAGTATTTAGAATATATATATATATATATCAATTATTTGTTAGATGAGATAGTAGCGACTTTATTTTTTTAAAAAAGAGTATACATATTTGAATTTTGATAAGTGCACTTATTAAAAAGACTTTACTTTAACATTTTTAACTTAATAAATATTAGTTTTAAGTATAATATGACTTAAAAATACTTTAAATTTTTTACCAAAAAAGAAACTTCAAAGGTATACTCACTCTAATTTTTGAAACAAGAGAGACATTAAGAATAATTTTATATCAAACATCAAGGTTAGTATAATTTATTCTATTAAACTATATTGAATTTCATAAAGTTTGGTCAAATTATACTTGTCTTTCTCATTTTAAAATACTTAATTCCTCTCTAATTTATTTTCTATTAATAAAAATAACTCTCTACACAATATGAAACTGTTTTTATTTTAATACAATAGAAAAATATTAAAAGGAATATAAATATTTAAAAAATTTAATTTTATTGGAAAAAAATTAGATTAAAATGATAGCTTTTTACAAATCATATTTCAAATGTTAAGGGAATTGAATGTAATTTTTAAAACAAAAGCATATAAGTATAATTTAACTTAACTTTAAGGAGCCTTATGTAATTTACACAAATTAATTATAACATATAAATGTGGAAAAACCATACAGTATTTGACTCCCTCTAACCTCTAGGCTATATAGTGGTAAAGGAAAAATGAACAAGAGTACCCTTCAAAGACGTTGGTCTCTATGTCTTTTAATGTGAATATGATCCACATGCATTATATGGAGTTCCTTTTGAACGACAAAAAGAATTACTCATTACTCACTTTTCCATATTATGTGTTGAATCGTTAAAAGAAATTAATTTATATTATCAGAAAATTAGGCATGTTACTACAGTACCATGTCCTCTTACTTTCTGCACAAGTTCAAAGTAATTTCCAGAGATCATTATTAAATAATTAAAGCCCATTAAAAAGTATATAAAAAAGTCTCTGTCATTACATGCGTATTGATTAACTTGATTTAATTTGTTATTAGATTGGGTGTTTTTGAAAAGTTTTTCTTTGTTAATTTCCTTTTTTGTCTGTACGTATAAAGAAATATTCATACTTCATATTGCTTTGGGGGTTTGAACATTTTTTCCTTTCATATACGTACCAACAAAAATGAAAGAAATTCTTGAATTAGTCAACCATATATCGATGTCAATGGCTCTGTTAATGTAGTTTTCAAACAAAGCCAACCTCCAGAATGGTTTTGACTGTTTGAATACATAATTTCTACTCACGACTCAAAAAGTTTCCTCTGCACAAGGTTGGTCCAATTCTATATTTGAATAAATTGACACAACGGAATTAATAAATTTACTTGATAATAAAATAATATCTCTTTTTATATTTATTTAAGTTTAACTCTTTTTAAGAGCACTTTAAGAAAAAATTTTATATGTGTTAAGCTGATATGGGAGGAAAGATTCTTAATATTGTTTAAAAAATAATCCCCTCACCATAGTATCAAATAAGTAAACAAAGTTGAAGAATATGAACATTCAGATTATTTTTTTCTTTCACTAGCTTGATTTGTAATTTCATCAGGCAAGCAGTACGCAACTGCACAGAAAAGTATATAAATCATCTACAATTGTCAATGTAGGATCTTTTACTCGATGCTATGATTCTTTAGAAAAACTTAAACTTAAGTAGGCGGATGATATTTTTATTAGTAATTAACTACTAGGTTCTTTCAATCTAATAAATAATTAAAGACTAGGCGTACATCATGTGAAACTCATAGTACATTATTAGCTTCTTGCCTATGGTTAATGTGTCACCCTCACATCTCCCTAGTCAATTTCTAAGTACATGAAGCTTTACTTCAGGACATTTCATTAGCTTAAAGAAATATGTGCAAACCTGAATTTAGGTTGCAAATCAATATATAACCTTATTTTATCTGTTTAATCTTGAATTAATGGATTTCTTGTATTTTGGGCTCCTACCAATAAATTTCAACAAAACAGAGCTTTTGGCTGTTCAAGGGTCTCTGATCTTCGCAATTTTTTTTCTTTTTTCTGAATAAATTGTTGGCCAAGTGGGAAAGTAGCTGAGAAAAGGAAAAAGTTGTTTCATGAATATCGATTAACATATAAAAATTTAATTAAGATTGTTATTAACTTACATTTCTTCTTGAAACATTATTTACATTTTGAAATTCTAGTTAAGTTGAAAATTACACAAAAAGGTAATATTAGCAAGAGCCTCCTCTTCTGTTACATAAAATTAAGTGTTGTTTTAGTCATGTTAAGATTACGTGTAATTTCAAATAATAATAAAAAAAAGGGAGTCCTATAATTTCAAGAATCCTAATGGAAAGTATCTGCAACTTAATCATTTTAAATATATGAAAGTAACTGCAATAACATGCACCCATGACACAGTAGTAAGAGTGAACTTCACTATCAAGTAGTCAGAACTATAATATTAATAGCAGCATTAGCGTATAGCAGTGCAATTTGCACATTGCAGTAATAAAGAGCTAGCAAAGATCTTGAAGAATCCCAAGTAAATGCCTTATATTACTATAAACTTCTTCATAAACAAGAAGCTTTGCCTTCCACCATTATTTCTAATATATATGCAAAAATCAGAATTGATTTGACTTTTGCAGGATATATAATGGTCACAATTTTCCTAGTTATATCTAACTTTAAGCAGAACTAACCAATAAAAGCGAGACATATTATTACACAAACATGCAAGAATATACCCTGAAAGCAATCGAGTTTAATCTGTTTCTCAAAAGATTGCAATCTCCACGCCTACGACAATGCTTCATGATGATGGAAACATGTCAGAAATATAATGACAATTAAAAAAAACATAATTTGGTTTTCTCAGAATTCAATGCCAGCCCTATGCCACAGTAGACCATAGACTAGTCGTTTAGTTGCAAGGTCGCAATTGTGCTTAAAGGTGAATAACTAATTCACATTTTTTGAAGTGATCTTTCTGACTGATCATTTGTTCTGGGAAAAACTCAAGCCTTTGGGATTAATCACGTCCACTTGAAGCTGTAAGATGCCACCATCGTCCTCCTCAGTCCAGTTAATGGAATCCTTCTGCAGCTGCTTAATAATCTGTGCCATAAAATACCATTCCTTTATATTAATGATTCTTAGTCAACATTTTAAGTTTCTGAGCCAAGTTAATATGGTTTCAGAACGTCTCAAGCTCAGAGTGGGATAAGAAAGTATGAAAATAATGACAATGTAAATAATTCATTCTGCTGTAAGATAAATAAATTGTTAAATTTAGCAACTTGGATTTGATTTTTCTGATGACTACTCTAAAGAAAAAGTTCAAAATGCATCAAATTGATATAGGCCAGACTGTATCTTTGAGATCACCTGCGGATAAAATTTGACCTAAAAAAAGTTTGAAAATATCTCTAACTGATAGAAATAAATAAATAAATAAAAATTACATGTCTTACCAGTCTTTTCCGAGTCCCCTTGGGATCCTCATCTCTAGTTCCAACCTTGACTCGAAGGTACTTGATTACTGAAAGTGCAAGAATAAAAATTCATGTGCATTAGTAGATAAGAGACTTAGATGATAAGAAATGTAGGCACGAAAATAACTAGGACGGAAATAGTTGGGTACATGGAATGCCAGAAAGAGATGTTAAATGTAGCCTGAGAAGACGAAGGGCACTTCTTGGGTCATGTTCACGCAGGTCAAGAGGCATGGCATCTACTCTGCAACCAAGTTCAGGCAATAATTTTCAATTTTCATTGAGACGAAGCATATCAAAGGGCTTAAGGGAGGAAAAACTAAAACCACATTCTAGTTTTTCTACTAACTTGGTTTCAAGGAGCTTCTGAGCAGATTTTTCATTTGCTTCTTGGGCCATTCTGTCAAAGAAATGTCCCTGTATGTAGGAAAATTATAAACAAAATAAATGAGTTACTATTAACTAAAGTGCATCAACACTTGACCTATATCTCTTGGGAGCTAAATAATATCGTCCTTCATTGACATAAGAAACCAACTTGCCTTCAGTTAGCCATGATAAAAAAAACCAACAAACTAACTACTTGAGGAAAAAGAAAAGGACCAAAATTTTGCTACTAAGGACCAATACCATTGACAATCCCAAAAAAGGAAAAGATTGTTTAATTCAAACATGGTTAATTACCAACTAAGTAAATATTACATTAAAGCAAAGCAAATCACACAACTCATGTTACCTCTTCTAGGAGTTTGTCTGCCCGTGCATAATCACCCTTAACAAATGCTTCAATGGCCTACAATGCAGCCGGGATTATTAGTACTTATCAATGATATTCTGTGATTGAAATATATCTGTAAACCCATATTTACATGACTAAAATAGGAGCCTAGAAGACTAGGTCACAGCAATACACAGGCAGAAAATTGCAAAGAAGGTTATGATTACGAAATTCACTCCCAAACCCATGCAACAGTTAAATTATTGATCCTTGTTCATGAGTGCCCTTTATCTACATAACAAACTTTTTAGCACGCTGTCCCAAAAAAGCCGAGGAAATAAAAAAGGATGACATCTTACAGCCCTGTAGTACTCTTTCATGGTACTCCAATGTTCCCTCACTGCTTGACGTAGGACATCATAGCTATTCTCATCTTTAACATCATCACGCTCTACATTCAAAATAATGTGCCAAATAGGATAAATAAAAAAAGAAGTTTAATACATTTAAACAATGTTCAGAGAGTACACAGTCAAATGAAAAATTAAAATGTGCTCCATAAAAAAGCAATGAAGACATAGTGTCACTTTAGGCTTTAGGGAGACAAGTTTGATGAAATTGATGGTTTAATCTATCATATCAATAACTAGAGAAAAATGATTAAAATTCTTAAATTTAATTTGTTTTCAACACAAAGAAAAAGAGAGACAAAGATAAAAAAATTTCATAACACTATTATTGTTACTATTTGAAAATTTTGTTTGTCACATTAGACTACGATAATGAAGAAGTTTTTCCAAAGGCATTTCCTAGTCTTAGAAAAGCAAGTTTTCCTCACAAGTAATCTTTGGAATAATTACTCTCAGCTTTTGTTAAAGCATATATCCAAAGCATACCTTCCTTAATAACTCGCGGTTCTACAGTAGCAGTCTGTCGATCTGTCATGGTATCTTCTGGTGGTTCTACAACAGGTTTTCTATATGGTGTTGCTCTCACTGGACGCACTCGTTTTGGTGTTTTTTCAGATCTCTCTGGAAAACTGAATAATGCTGTCAAAACTTCTTTCTGGAGATCAACTCTGTCTTCGTCCCTCTTAGGTGAATCAGTTGAATTGCATGCTATAGTTCCAGCTTCCTTGCTGCACAAACCATCCAGGAAGTAATGTGTTTGAAAGGGATTATAGAATAAAGAAGCTACATAAGATAATGTATAAGGTAACACAAATGGCAATAATGCACCTGGAAGCAGAGTCTACATCTGGATACTGGTCTCTTAACTGTCACAAGAAAAGGACTTGTGAAAAGAAAACTACAGAAGCAACTAAAGTAGATGTACAATATAAAAGTATGTTAACAATAACATGCTAACTGAATAATGAAACAGCCTAATTATTTTTTATTTGTAATGATAAGATTATTCAATGTTAAGCAGATCATTGATTCCTAATTGTCAAACATCTATCAGTACTTCTCTATAATCACACTAGATAACAAATAATAAATAATTTGTTGACACCAGTATCAAAATATTTAGACAAAGTAACAAGCAGGATTATATAACTACATAAATGCACCTCTATTAACCCATTAAGTACATATATCGTTGCACTAAAAAAAAATCAACTAGTTTTTGAAACAACTGCAAGAACAGCTATTATCAAAATTAAATAATGCAAACTATACAATAATCAAGTGCCTTTGCGAACTAATTTGAACATATATTTATTTAGAAACTTACATTTTCCTCAGCCAGATCACAAAAATTTTCGCATTTCTCCAAAGTTGAAGCTGACATGTCAAGTAGCTTCTCCATTGTCTGCATAATGACTCAAAATCAATTATAGTACATGAAAGAATATGCATTTCATACCAGTAGATTTAGGTAATGACTGTGCAAGAGCTTGTTACAAAAAAAAAAGAAATTATGCAAATACTCATAGATAATTATACATCTGATGATCACCAAATGATAGAAAATAAATGACAATCATGTGCAATATCTCTCCATATTTTCACTTTTACAAGAGCATATTCTGACAACTATATCACAGTCTGCTAATTATTAGCCCGGGACTGGCTCAATCAAGCTCCAACTTGATCACTCACTCATTGCAGTGTCTATCAACCTTGCATTGCTCTGAGCATTAGCACTTTCTTTATTTACACCAGTCAACCCCAAAATCATACATACCATAGACATACATTACAACTCATTCAGTCCAGAAATCATTTTCTGCATCATATTATCAATGTAACACAACAGTTAACTGATTTATAGGAGATATCACAGTATATTCTTACCTTCAAGAGATGAACAAACAAAAACCTAAAACCATCCTGTAGTATACGTTTATGTCAGTTATTTGGTCACAACCAGTACAAACAATGCTAAATATTTGCTTCGACCAGTTTTTTTAGGGACAAATGCGTTCCATTAAAGATAATTATGGTTTACTGACAGAATATGTGGCAGATATTACTATGTCCATGACCATTATTATGAGCTTGGTACTAATTATACGTAAAGCCCAAAATTAGTAACACTAAGATTTCAGAAGAGGGGAAACATAAACGTAAATGTAATTGTACCTGTTGCACATCATAACCACAGAGGCCTGCAAATTCAATAAATCACATTATTAATCACATTGTCCAACAGAAAATATCAACTTAACGTATCAATATGTCAAAAAAAAAATGAAAAATTTACCCTTGAATGTTCATAAATAACAATAAATCCATCACTATAATGTACAAAAGGACACAAGACCCTGAAACTCTAGTTTGAGCTAGCCTACAACTAACATCTGGCTGTAATGTCCAAAGAGTAAGGCATTAATAGTATTGGCATAAAAGTCTTAAAAGCCCCCAAAAAAAAAAAAGTTTCACGCCTTTCACCTTCTGACCCCTTTTCAATATTGGTCTGATAGAAAACAAGATTCAACTCATGGAAGAGGTGCAAAAAAGTTACCAAGAACTTCGCGTATCTTAGTCTTGTCAAGTTGAAAGCCATTTCCAAGCATCTTAAAAAGGAAGTTGACAACATCATCGCTAATGGTGCCCTTTGCCACTTTGTCACTTAGTGAAGGTTTTTCACACCATATCTCAGGTGCCGGTAACTTATTTGCATCTAACTTTAAAGGTTTGTTTACTTCAGGATATTGTTTTGTCAATGTCTTGGGCTGTATATAATCTCTTCCAACAATGCCAGAAACAGTACCCAGTGATGCAGATCGAACCTTTGATTTCCCTGCTCTAGATTCTCTTTGTTCAATAAAACACTTTGGAGATTTATTAGCAGATGAAAAATCAGCAGGTTCTGCACTTGTGCCTGGTATAGATGATTGGTTTAATGGCTTACCTGCTCCCTTTAGCTTATCATTAGATGAAGAACTAGCACGGTCTACCACAGTTACATGAGATGCACAAAGAATTTCAGCAGTCAGATTCACATTGCGCCTTGCCTGACAATAAGCAGATGCTATGTCCTCCAAAGAAAAGGCAGAAGCAAACATTTCAAGCAACACCTTTAAGTCGCTTTCTCGAATGTCAGAATTTGCTTGCATCTTTATATATTCTTCTCAACACAAGAGAAAGTGAAAAAGAAAACTGATGTTAGAAGCATAGTTAACGATGTTTGATCATCTACTAATTTAAAAGTCCAGCCCAAATGATTGATTACTGTATTATAAATGCAATATATATAAGAAACTTTTGCAATAAAATGTGATTGGAGTTTAGTAGCAGCTTTCTATGAAAGACAGATATTCATCATTAATTGATATACATTTAATATGAATGCCGCTGATTCATTCTATCTCTGCATTGAAGGATCAAAGAGAAAAGAAAATAAAAGGTTACACTTGAATCTTCTTTCATGTGTTTCTTACTCAAGCCTATTCTCCAAGTAACCCATAAAAAAACGAAAATGGTTTTGAAAGTAACCAAAGCAAATAGCTGAGACAATGCCAGTCATGAACATTCTTCTAACACTAAAAAATTTGAGGACCATATGAATAAATTAACCAAAGATGGCTAAGAAGTCTCACCGGAAAAAAAAGATGGCTAAGAAGAAATCATGCAAGTCAACGGGTAAGACCTATGCATCAAAGTTCAAAGTCCAAACCTTTCTTACTTCACTTTTCCTCTGCTTTCTCATCAACCAAACAAACGACTCTCCAACTAGGAGAAAACAAAAATACCTCAGCAACTAATAAATAACTGAGCAGAAAAAGCTCAAAAGCAGAGTATTTCAATAGCGTCAAACTTGTACTTTACAAATAACATTTTCCTCAACTCTTCCTCCATTTCGTGCCAACCAACCATACAGCACAGTAATGCATTCAACAACCTCATGGTAGATGTTGAAGAGTGAAGACAACGACGACCGAAGAAAATAGCAAAGATTGTGAAGAGAATGGATGATTGTTAGGATTCTTACTCGACCTCGTTGGCTCAATGAGAAATAAGTGTCACAACCTCTGCTGAGTGATGGTTCCGGTGGAAGAAATGAATCCACAAAACCTGAAAAACACAAAGTGAATTTCGGAATTTTTTTTTTTTCCGTTTTCTTTTTCGCCATGAGAGTAGACATCAACGACCACTCAATTATCATCAACATTATTATTATTATTCCAATGAAGAAATGCAAATTTATTTGAGATACAAATTCAGCAGCATAGTCGTTCTGGGGTTCGCCATTGCCTACTGACACCTTCACTCTCAGTCTCTCACGCAGGACACGCTCATTTTGATCATGGACTCGCCATTTTTTTTTCCCTAAAAACAAAGTTAAAATGACAACCTTAAAACGACTTGGAAAAGGCACACTTAAATGAGAAATTTTTGGATATAATATAAATATCATATCATTTTTATATTATTCAATAAAATTGAATCACGTTATGGTTCATACATTGTACCAAAATATTTTTTCACTCCAAAAAAATATTTTAGTAATTAATATAATTTTTTAATAGGGTAGGACACTATATGGTTCAATAATTTGATTAATTGAGAGAGATCATATCTAACATTTAGATTTTGCCTCAACTTAAGTCAAGGAGAACCAGTTAGTTCTACATACTAGTGGTATTTCGCTTCACTCTTACCTTGTTGAGAGTTATTAGGATGATGATTTTACCTAAACAATACATGAAAGAAGAAAACTTCACAAGAAGCTTAAATAGATGACTGCTTTGGAACTTTCATAAAACAATATAACTAGTTTCTAAATTATCAAGATAAATAGAGTATTACTTTTTTCAAGAATGCTTGTGGCTTGGGAGCTTGGATTTTCAATCTTGAGGTATGTTTTTTTTTTTTTTGGCCAAAGAGTTTAGGAAGGTATGCTAACACATGGAGTTTAGGAAGAAAGATGAGTGAACATGAAACAATGAAGACATTTGAGAGAGAACTAAAATGCAATATTCCCTACCTTAAAGACAATTTCAAATAATATTTCAGTTATTTTTAATTATGTTACACGTGTAAACAATATATTTATATATTCAAAACTAACGTTTTATACTTGTAAAGCATGCATAATCATTAAAATTTGAAATTGTAAGTTTAATTATAACTTTAATCATGTTCAGAGATTTACGATAATTGAGTTTTTAAGTTAAATTCACTTCTTATATGTTATTTTTATTATTCTCTACTATCACTATCATTGGAATCACTACCACCACCACCATTATAGTTATTATTGCCGTAATTGTATCTTTCATTGTTATCATTGTTGTTGTTACAGATGTGCAATTTGTGTACCTTTTAAAAAAAAAAGGTTAATTGTTTTCTTTTCACTAATCACTATATTTTGCTTTGCTCTTACCTTGTTGAGAGTTATTAGGAATATAGGATGATGATTTTCCCTTACAAATATATTAATGCATAAAAGTTACAAAAATATGAAACCTAAGCAATAAGTGAAAGAAGAAAACATGACAAGAAGATTACATAGATGATAGCTTTGGAATTTTCATATATCAATATAACTAGTCTCTAACTTATCAAGACAAAGAGAGGATTACCTTTTTCAAAAGTGCTTGTGGCCGGAAAGTTTGGATTTTAAATCTTGAGGCATGCTAACACAAGGAGTTTATGAAGAAAGATCAGAGAAAATGAAATACGATAGTGAATACATTTGAGAGAACTAAAATGTACTACCTTAATGACAATTTGGAAAGTGAAATTCAAAATATATATTGAACTTTAATTATATATTATATTGGATTGTTTTAATAATATATATTTTTTCTTTTTTTATTTATCCGTTACTTTTAATTATTGTCATATGTGTAAACAATGTATCCTTATATGGGAAACATGAATATTGAACTTACATGAATTGAATTGGTAACATGAATATTGAAATTTTAAATAATTACTTTAATTGTAGCTGTAAGTAGAGCTCAAAAATTCACCAGAATTGAATTGGTAAGTTAAACTGACAAGAAACATTTACTATTTGTTTCTTTCGTCCTATTACCACCACCACATCAATCCACTATTGCATCTCTCATCGTCACCATTGTTGCCGTTACAACTACCACCACTACTACCATCGCACCACCTTCGCCTTCACCCCCGATGCACCACCATCTTGTCCGCCACCACATCCCTACCACTGGTATTAGTAAATTTTTGAGATACAAATTGAGCAGCATAGTTGCTCTTTGAGACTTGCCACGCTCATTTTGATCATGGATGTGCAATTTTTCTTTGTCAAAAAAGAAGGTTAAGGATGTTTACCCAGACAAACTGATTTTTTATTCTAGTATTTAAATTTTGCCTCATTTTTATACCACTCTTGTTGCCAACATCAAAACAATGCTTTACTTCACTCTTACCTTGTTAAGAGTTATTAGGACGGTGATTTTCCATTACTTTTATATTACTGCGTAAAAGTTTGAAACCTAAGCAATACATGAAAGAAGAAAACATCAAAAGAAGATTGAATAGATGATAGCTCTGCATCAATATAACTAGTCTCTAACTTACCAAGATAAATAAAGGAGTACCTTTTTCAAGAATGCTTGTGGCCGGAGAGCTTGGATTTTAAATCTTGGGACTTGCTAACACGAAGAGTTTAGGAAGAAAGATAAGAGAAAGTGAAACACAAGAGTTTGAGAGAACTAAAATGCAATACCTTAAATGACAATTTGGAAAGTGAAATCCTAATTATATATTGAAATTTTATTATATACTATATTTCCTCTCTTATTTATCAAGAAACTAACTTTTAACACTTGTAATACATGCATGACCATTAAAATTGTAAAAGATTACGTTAAATTATAACATTAGAAATTCACAAGAATTGAACTGTAGGCCAAGTAGTTTTTAAATACTTACGTTTAATTATAACTGTAAACAGAATTTAGAGATTCACGAGAATTGAAGTCTAAGTTCAGTTATAATTTACAAGAAACATGTATTATTTTTTTCTTTCAACCCGATACTACCGCGACAACCACCTGCTGTTGTTGACACCGCTGCATCCTCTACTATCACCATTGTTGCCACTACAATTACTACCACTACCGCCATCACACCCACGACACTGAACTTTTCAACACTTGGAAAGTAGAATAAATATTTTCTGAGTGTTTATAAGTAGGCCATGAGAGTTTTCTGGGTTTGTGCAATTGGAAGTGCTATCAGTAAGCATTCCTGATCTTCTAATACATTCTTTTTTTTTTTCTTAGATCTTGTTGGCTAACTAACACATTCTTCTTTCCTCAGATCTACAAAAGCCCTCTATCAATGTTACAATTTAACTAGTTTCCTTTTCTTCATTGACATCATTTTCTTTCATACTTTTTTCTCTTCTGGTTGGCATAGAAGAGGATCTTGGGATTGTTTCTGCAATAAAGTTGAACCTTATAGCTGAAGACACTGAAGCAGAGGGGCGAAGAAGCGGTGTAGCAGCCCTACTTGAAGTTTCATTTGCAATGGGTGAAGGGGAAGATCCAACAGTTGTTACTGGTTGTAATTCCACTTCAGTGCCCGTGGCAAGGTCAGTGGCGGTTTCAGGGACATCAATTAGTTGATCGTCTTCCTCGATAGACAACACTGTGCTTGCATCGGTATGTATGGTGGAATCATCGGTGAACATACCATGTCTTCTCTTTCTCCTAGCTGCCTTCCCCCATCCATGAATTGTCTCTCTTATTCTCTGAGGAATTAGTGCAGCCTTATAGTTTGTCCCCATCTGAATTATGCAAATAGGAAAGCTGTTACTAAGCCTTTCTCAGTAATCCCATACTACTAGTTATGTCTAGGGAAAATATTCTTGATCACTCTCACAAGGGGAAAAGTAATAATTCTCATAAAAGTAATCATTTTGTTTCACAACTGTTAAAGATTATATTTAAAATAAATCAATTCATGATCTTCATTCTTCACTTAAAAGCTTAAATTTCCAGTTGAAATGATCTTCAACATCATATCAGAGCTTTTATAACTAACTAGTCTAGAATTCAATCCTTGTTGTCCCTATCTTCGTAGTCAAATATAATTTAGTACAAGTAGATCTGTACTCTTTTTACACTTCAAATTCATACCGATAAGGCTTTTTGTGTGTTAATGATTATAGTAAGAATGATTAATAGACTTTCAATTAAAAAGCTTTTGAGTTCAAATGATTTTTGACAACAACCTAACTCATCTTATAAAACATTTTCTATCATTTTCATATGATATTACCTGAGTAACAAGTGCGTAAAGGGGCAAGGTGCTGTAGCTGCAGAGAAACTGTCCGGCAAACCTATGAAGTTAAATACAACAAAAGAAAAAGAGGCATGTAATTGATTTAATATCCTCTATAGTTAATGCTTATTACTGTCATGACAAATTAAATTTCTACATACCCCAATATTAGTCTTAAATACACAAGAAGATGTTTCCTAATAAAGCAGGAGTTGTACCCAAATTGCCACTGCAGTCAAAAAAGGCATTTCAGCCAAATGCAGGGAGAGAACAGGACAAATGTATATCTCTCTTGTTTCACTGTATTCTATTTCTTGTGGTCCATTATCTTGTTCCATTGAGTGTTTTATCATTTTCTAAGTTATACATTAAAAAAATTTAAAGTAGGAGCAAAAAGAAGTTACATAATTTGACTATGGACTTACTGATATTCCTTATCAGAAACAAATATTTGTATCTTACGACTTAAATCCCCTCAAATAGTTTCTTGATTCAAGATTCAGCTAAATGTATTATCCTTTCTAATTCTACATCTTAAAATGGATAAAGAAGTACTACCCAGAACCAAAAGAATGAAGCCAATTCAAATGCATTCTGCAAAGAAGAAAACCAAGAAGGCATGTATCAGAGATTGACAAAAGAATAACAACATACTTTAGTACGAAAATAATTGCAAAAGATGTAGATGAACTATTGCAGACCTGGAAGAGAACAAAATGAATCAAGGACAGCAAAAGTTCAGGCTTATTAAACCAGAAAAGCTCATCACGAGGCCTCAACTTTGCTCCAGCTACGAGACCAGTGATTCCCAAGTTCTCCAATGCCAAGGTTGCAATGACATGCTGTAGCTTTGTTCCCACCAGCAGAACCAGCTGTGCATGAACTCAAACACGTAATAGAATCAACATAACAGAACCAGCAAGAAATTCATGTACACACTATTTAAGACATGGTAAGGTTCTAGATGTTCCTCTACTGTAGTTATCCAAACTATAGTACATACATGTATGTTATATAAGCAAACTTCTATCCTCTCATGCATATTTTCTAGTTTCTATCACTGCCTTAAGAGTCAAGTCATCAGGCAAATGTGATGACATGAGTCGCATAACAGAATGGGAAGGATGATGAAATGGACACTTATTAGTGACGAAAAGAAAGGGGGAAATCACAAAGGTAACTTACAGCAATAGGAATGATAGCTATCCAGAAATAGAGATTAGACCCTGTATTAGACCAGAAAACACTAACTGTAAGGATTATGCGAAATTAGGTATAATCTGAAGAACAAAGAAAGTAAAGTGGTAGCTTAGACCTTAAGAAAGACTCATCAAGAGGGACATTTTTCCCCCTTTACTACAGGGAGAAGGACAATACCTTTAATGTTGAATAGCATGAAAGCAACAACAAATCCCCAGAGTGGACCACTGCAAGAGTTTTTGCATACAGAGAAGTTAAACATTAACTTCTATACAAGAATCAAAATGTAAGAAAAGCATTAGTGTCTAGAGAATTAAAGATACATTCTTTCCTCCATATAATGATTTCTAGCTATAACTTTTGATTAGAAAAGAGAAACCACTTCTTAAATCACAGAATCAACAATTCTATGTATTCAACAATGTGTAAGATACACTGTTCACTCTAGAAATTAAGACTATGCACAATACACAGAATTGCAAAGGAGATTCTATTATGCTGGAGGAACGAACAGAAATCAATTGCCAAAAATACTGGTCATGAAGCTCCAATCATAACAACTTCTGAATCTCAGATATTGCTAACCTCACACCAACTATTTTTTGGAATTCCTCTTCCATAGATCGAATCATGTAGCTGTGAAAATCATATTTGAATGTAAGGTTGTGATTCTGCCATGATTAAGGGAAACAGACTTAGTAAACATTCACAAAGTGGTTCACAGTTCACACTAAGAAGAAATCTAATATACAGTTTACATGATTGATTTGATTGTTACAAAAAAAAACAATTTCACCAAAGTAGAAACTTAAAATCAGAAAGAAGGGAGCCAAACAAAAAATATATATAAAACAAATTCAACAAATTCATGAACATCCCCTTTGTAAAATAGCACTTTTTATTGTCCCATTAGAACTTAGAATATGGGGAAATATTAACTTCAACATTTTTTTTCATATTTCTTGAAAAAGATAGATGCCTGTAGGTCCTATTTAGCTTATGTATCTATAATATAGTAAGACAAGTGTTTACATAAAAATTAGGAGTATACTTTTGAAAAAAAAAAAAAAAGGCACAAAGATTCACTAAAATACACACTAGATAAGACCAAAAACAGTAAGCTTTTGATCTAAAACCACTAGATAGTCACCATGATGAAGCCTTTGCGGAGAGTAAGATAGTCAGCACGAACCACCGAATGCCCGAATTGTCGGAAAAAACATGTCTGCAATTTGATTAAACTTCAAATTAGATAGATTTACAAATTACAATGACTAAATGTTCAAACTTGAACCTACATTTGTTACCTTTTTGAAAATATAAGCATGTTGAGACAGAACTAGTAATAAGGAATGATATGCAGAATCAAAATAGAGTATAAGGTTACAAAAAAGATTCTTGCAAAGAGAGTTCGGTAGACAGTGGATACCACCCAAATGAGAAAACTGTTTCTGGCCAATGGATTTGATGTATGAACTTTGACAAAGGTTGACTGCCTTTGCATTGTCAACTCTCTTGTGATTTCTGTTGCAACACAAGAAAAGGTAAATTCACTCTAGGAAATGGTTTCAATGTAAATCACCTGCTTATGCATTTGGATCTACCATAACACAATAAACCATTCATCCTTGGCAGGTTTTTTTTCAGATGTACAAACTACTTAGGACTAACTGAACTTCAGCAGATATTAAGCCTCTTTTTCAACCCCAAAAAAATGGGAAGACATGAACTAGAAACAGAGAAAGCAGGACAGAGGCTCAAAAAAGAACCAAGGAACCAATCTTAAGTTCAAGAATTTTTCTTTTTTTAATATTGTAAATCTGCACTCCTACATGAAAAAATCTGAAAAAAATCCCAGCTGTTGTGGAAGCTTAATATTGGTTTATCAATTTAGAATACTTCATTAAGAGAGAGAAGAGAAGTACAAAGGAGGCATGATTATATAGTTGATAAATATTATTGCTAAACAGAAGTACTAAAGTAAGTCAGAAGAGAGAAAGACAGAGAACTAAACAACAAGGAATATTGGGTTTACCACTTAAGGCATCACGCCGATCCACATGAGCCACATCCTCCCAAACTCTCCAACTGTGAATCTGCTTTAAATCATTATACTGTTATTAACTTACTATGCCAAACAGAGATCCAAAATAATAACAACTTGATGTCATACTTCTCTATTTGAGCTTTTATCACCATTACATACAAATAAGAAATTTCTATATGCATTTGCTTATTATCCCTAGGTTTCTGCTTAATTCCATGTAAATTAGAACTTAATATCAAATTGAACAGCACATTAGACATTCATTGCCACCAATAGTCCACTGTAACATATCAGATAGCATCAAGAGATGATGCGGAAAAGACAATGCAAAATTTTAACAGACGTTTCTTTTTCTTTTTTAAAAGAAATGAGTTAGAGAAAAAACTACTTTTCAGATATAAAACAGGTATTCTAGGTTCTATTGTATCTCAAGTGAGTGGATATGTTTGATTGAAACTTGGTGTTTTCAGTCAGCCTTCTATTTGACACAAATTATGAAGCATAAAAGACTGCATGATATGGTGTTAGCATGCAGGAAATGCATCTTTATTTTCTAAATTAAAAACTAAAGTTTCCAGCCCGGACATCATTGAGAGAGCCAGGACAGAGGGAAGCCACAGTTCAGACAAGACTTCCTCATGGTTGAGTAATAAATAATTCCCAATAGAAAATAATTTCTGTTGTACAACATAGGTAGGTCAAGCAAGAATAACATAGGACTTCAACAAGATGCAATCATGGAAATGAATCTGGTTTCCTTCTCATAATATTGATGAGTAATAGATAATTTGATGTAACTATGTTGATGTTCATATAATCTCAATTGTTAGCGAAAGCACTTTGAACCATTGATGATTTCTTTTTATATAACAACTATGTGCCAATTTCCTTATATTTCTGCATGTTTCATAGGTACAATCTCCACTGTATACCTGGGAAAATTATATTTTCTTTATAAACCTTTCTAATGCATAACCTTTTTCTATATATATTTTTCTACATTTGGCTATCAGTTTAACCGTGGTCTGTGATGATGCTTCATAACGCATGCATGATTGGCTCTCTTTATTTGGTCAAGTATCAAATGGTAGTTTGACTGTTATTCCTCAAAGGGAAGAGTTTCAATCAGTTCCATAACAATGGCGGAGCACTCTTTCAATAACCTTGTGCACGTTAACAAAAGTTCATCAGTTAAAAAAGCATGATCAAAAGAATTGAACATAGCCAATGCACTTTAAGTTAGCATACATTCTCGTCTTCAGTGTTCCTTTGTGGCAACAACTTGTTCAATATGAACAATGTGGTTCCTTTCACTCTCTTCAACTTAATATCATCCACTGTTAGCGAAAAGTAGTTAATGAAAAGTTTGCCAAGGTCTATTTATAAGATGAAAAATGCATATGGTAGTTATTTCCAAACATCAAAAAGAAAATCAAATAACCACATTTAGAATGACTCAAAACTACAGTCTACATCATTGTCACATATTGTTCAAGCTTAAAAGAGAAAAAGAATATTTGACATTGCAAACCAGAGCACATTGAAACAGAAGATTAATATTTACCCCATCTTTAACAATAATGATAAATGTGAAGCAATTAGGTTTCATCAACCTACAAGTAACAATTTCTCACCTTTACAATTGCCAACAACATTGTTAGGCAACTGTAAGATACATGTGTCACCGCCATCACAAAAATGAATCGGTGCAACTGTTCTAGACCTTCATATGAAACAAATGGTTCATAACCCTGTGCAATATAAATTTCAAATTGCTGTACATTAATCCAGAGCAGTAAAAGCTGACAAAAGTGAAACTCAAAACATTTTTAAGGTATAATATTCATGCCTCTTTGCAGGAGTTCCTATTAATGCCATTCAACATCCTCCTAAGCAAGTGTGGGTAAGTAGAAGCCATCAATAATTTACGTTCTTGGGATCCATTATTTTCCAGTTCTTCATCAATCTCAGATCTAGTGCATGGAGCAAAAGCACTATTGTAGAACTTTGATGGAATGCATATATTGGCTATTATGCTTGAGGTAGCTGTTAATAGGAGCGATATAAATCCAAGCAGCATCAACTCTAAAGATAGAATTACAAAAAATGTACATAGAATTAGCACAGTGTAGAAAAGCCAAGAGTCAATAACAGGTTAAAAAATCTTGTTTATAGTCGAAAGGTTTGCCAGTAGAACTTAAAGCACAGTACCTTCTTTCATCTTCTCCAAAGCTGCAAGCAAGGGTTTTCTATTAGATTTCCTCAGCCACTGCAACCAAAGAAAATTATAACCACACAAAATTGGTGCTTAGCATATGGTTAGACAGCATAAATTTGCTTTTGCACCTATATAAGATTGTTCTACTGGAAAATGAATCATCTGGGAATTTATATTCTTCCAAGGTCAACTGCTCATGCATTGGGAAGCTATTTTCCCTTCCAAAATGTTTTCAAAGGAGCAACTATCTTTGTACTTTGAATTCATTCTACCCAAAGCTCCATCCTCATTTTCTATTTGGGATGATAACCATAAAGAATGATTAAGTAACTATAACTGAATGGTAAATACCTACAGTTCCTTTAGGCAATTTATCCAGCTAATAATATCTGCAGTTTTGCTTTGCCTTTCAAGCAACTCCAACTCACAGGAATTCTTGAACCAAATGATTACAAATGTTGAATACCTTTGAACAGATTGTAAAATGAAATAGCTACATAATGATTATTTCATTCATTTATTATCATTTTTTTTATTTTCTTAACAGTAGACATGGACAATGCAAAAGAAGATGTCGTTATTAAGCCTCAAAATCATACTAAAGGTTCATAAGTACTCAATGAAAGGAATTAAGAGGATGCATGTTGTAAAGACTTGACAGCATGCTCTCTGCTTAAAAGAAAGTATTTCAGACAAAACCTGCAACTCAATTGTGTAATGCAAATATAACAACACCTACTTATTCTTTTGCATGCACGTGTGAGGTATGGATATGATATTTTAGGACTTGATAATATCCTAGCAAATGAGGAACGTCAACATATGACAATGTAGGTGGAGATGGAATATTTCAGGAAACTTAACCATGACTAAGTTTTCCATACAGACATTATGCATATGCTAAGCCTTCCATTCATCATATGACTGAAAAAGTAAGCAACAGCAAGCACCAAACTAACAAATCACAACTGCGGAAAACTGGAAAGCATTTGTAGAATTTAATCAATAAATCAAAAACTTTACAAAGCATTAGTTTGTTTAAACTTTAATCAAATAAGGGAATCCTCCTCTTAGTTGTAGTGTAAACACATCAAAACTCAATAAAGATTATAGCAATACTTACATTGCTTAAACGGTGAATGGAGCGCTCCACAAGCAAAGAAACAGCAACAAAGATCATCAACACAGTAGCAACAGACCATGTTGGGGTCAAAGCCAATGACCTTGTTTCTTCTTTTTCTGCCATTTTGAGCTATCCTAGTCACGGACCAAACCTTGAATATGACTATGCCTTTATAGGTTTCATTGAAGATGAATGTTCAAAAAGTTAAAGATACAGAACTCATATTACAGTACATCATTAACCTTTAAAATTCTATGAATAGAAATCTTGATGGCTGTGTCTTTAAGCCACAAATATTGGCCATGAGTAGTCTAACTTCCTAATCTACATACTTGGACACAATAACAAAGTGATGAGCAAGGGATAGTGTCCAAAATCAAGCTTCAAGTATTTCCAGTATCTTCAGTTTTTCACCAATTGCCCTCTCCAATATTACTTCCCAAAACGAACCTGGTATTTTTTTTTTCACTGCATACTGAATCTTCGACAGGAGAATATACCAAGAAAGACTATCCAGCAAGAAAAAGGAAATTGCTTTACACGCTCTTCTATCTTCTCTTTTTGCCCTTGTAGACTCTGAGTGAAGCTCTCAGGCCAAACCCAGATACAAGTTCAGCTCACATGTCTGAAATAAGCTCATCTCGGATCTCCTCCATAAAAAAGGCGACCAGATTCATGCATTCTCAAATCCGACTCCAAAGGTCTCACCTTTTTCCATATCCCACACAGTAATACCTACCCATCACTTCAAACACTATCAGCAATCCCAATCTACGAAACTCAGTGAGAGAGTCCAAGTTATTGTTTTGCAAGTAAACCCAGAAGAGGCAAGATCTCTGTGTCACACAGCTTCACTTATAAATCCCAGACTTTACCACATAAGCTGCAAGGGGCAAAACGCGTCATTTCCAGCTGCATTTTTCAACATATTGTCTTCCTCCTTCTCTTTCTTTGTTTCTTGGGCCAGAGATGCGTGCCAACTCGCAGATTTCTAGCAATCTAGCCTTCTAGAGCAATATATATAATTATATAAAAGATCGAAAAACAAAATCGAATCTTCATGCAGCTAACACGTGTTTCTCTATTATTTTTCCCACTTGCATTGTCCACAAAGTTATGGACTGTATTGGACTATGATGTACTGCTACGAAGATGGGACGAAAGATCCTTAATTTCAACCAAATTTTGTTTTATCTGTATTTGCTAGATTAACTAACTTTACAGTTGGTTATTGATGTTGACCCACTGATGTATGTACCAGTTCTTTTGGAGGTTCAGGTTGGTCCTATTGTAACTTAAATAATATTTGATCTATCTTTTATTTCGTGAATTATTGAATTGTACTCCACTTTTCTTAAATTTATTGTTAGGTAATAAAAGTAATTTTTTTGAATTTTATTTTTAATATAAAAATAAATGCTTAAATTAATAGTAAACTCTAACATAAAATTTTTAATATAATAATAATAATAATAATAATAAAGACAATTAAATTATTTAATTATTTAGAATAAAGATATTTTGTGTAGAAAGAATATAAATTAAAAAATAGATTTTGGTAACATCATAACAAATGTTGAGAAAACAAGAGTAACTTTTAAAATAAGATGTTAAATATAAAAAAAAATTAATGAAATTCTTTTCACAAAATATTTTGTTTCTTTATCATATTCAATTACATTCAAAGAATTAAACTTACTAACCAATAAGTTGTTAGTTAAGCAAAAATAGTCTCATCTCTCATAAAAATGATAACACAAATTTAAATTTTAAGAAATATACTTATTAAAATGACTCACCTTAAGATTCTTTATTTTTTTTAGTTTAATCTCAAGTCTAATATAATTTTAAAATATTTTAAATTTTTTTGAAAAAATTTAACTTAACAAAAAATAATTATACGACTTCGATACGTGTTGGTCCTTGTTAAAGATCAAGAGATAATCCAAATATTGAAATTCACCAAATGAAAATTGTCTTCATAAGCTCATTAAAAAAAAGATTGTTAAGTATTAACATAGCAACATTCTTAATCAGTATTAGAGTCAGAAAAATGCAAGTAAAAAAATACGAAGAAAATAAGTTCTGTGCAACTTTGAACCCAACAGTGAAACCGAAAGCTGATAAGGACCCAACTATGCAATCCATATCCCCAAAACTTTCTATTTCAAAGTTCAAACCTATGACCGAATGCCGACACGGTAAACACTTTTCTTTTTCTTTCATTTTGGTGCTATTTGTCATAGACTTTCATAGAGATGACATCACTAAAACATTTTATGTAAAAAAGTAATATAACAATTTCATATAATTATATAAGAAGAGAAATAAATATAAAAATAATTAAAATTACTTAAGTGGTAAATCGCATTTAAATAATAAATTTACACAATATATAATTTTATAACAATCTCTTCTTCTTTTTTTGAAACATTATATTGGCATCTTATCTGTTTCGTACGAGTGAATTCATGTCCTTAGCTCACCTGTTTGCAATAGAAAAGTCGACGCATTCCAAAATTGTGAAAATAATGATAAAGACAGAGAGAAAAAATATATAAAAAAGAGATAAATTAAAGTTGTATTTTTTTTTTAACATCTCTTTTCACTTTTGATAATCCAAATCCAAAGATTTCACACACAAAATTCTTTTTTTTTATTTTTACGAATGTGTGTTGAGCATGAAAAGAAGTTAGGGGTGATTAAACTATGTCCATGGCGGGAGAAAAAAGTGGGAAGTTTCAGTACTGTATAATTTAGAACTAGTTGACAAGATTCAATTAAGGCAGCATTTGAGGAACAAGCACAGGCTTCTTAGGTATAAGTACTCAAGTAGTCACCTTCAAATGTGGTTGTTTAATTGACGAAATTCAATTATTAAAGCGGCATTTGATTTGAGGAACAATTACATGTTTCTTGTTAGTTAACGTATACTTTGATTTATTTACCCTGTTTTCATAATTTTAGTGATGTTACTGATATAATCTGTGGTCATGGCCAGGCTGTTTCAATTTCACCTTCTCTTTTCCCTTTTTCTGAGATCCTCTGCAACATGATTTCTCAGAGATTGAGCCTTTCATCAAAATGTCATATAAATCCTCTTCCAATGTGTCCATTTCATGCTGCCATTTAATAATCATACAAGTAGTTAATGTGTTAAATGGATGATTTAAGTAATAAATAAAGAAGAAATGTTAATATTTCTTTAATTGAAATTGAAGCAAAATGAATAGTTTAAAAGATTTTTTAAAAAAAATTAATGATTTGTGAACATAATATCAATATGATCGTTACCGGACGTGAAGCACAAGGACCATAACTTATGGATGGAATTTTGCATCAGTCCGGCTACGGGACTGATTTCGACCACTACGACGAACACGAGATACAAACTGCTGCGTTGGGTACAGCTTTTAATATGCAGGGACGCAAATTATTTAGGGGCAAAGACATAACACAAAATTTTCTGGGTCAAGGTTCTATGGTATGACAGAGAGCCGTAGCTCACGCCTCATGGTGTGTACCCCACTCCTTTTGCTGCTTCAATCACACTGATATGGATGGGTAGAGGTTGCTAGAGATTTTGGGCCCAGGGGACTTGCTGATGCCTAGTTTTCCTAATCTTCTAGCGAATGACTATCTTTATATTAGGAGGGAAAAATTCAACTTTTTAATAAGCTCCACAAAAAGTGGGCTTTTGTGGATTTTACTTTCGGGGTTAACAGCACAAGCTGGTTCTCTAATATAAATTTAAATTGCATACAAATTGATAAATTAATCATCCAAACTAAAAAACCCCTTACATGGATGTAACTCACTAGCTCTAATTACTAGGAATGGTATAGCAGAAATTACATATATAGTTTCCAAAACAGCTATTGTTAATCTCCATTAAATACGGTAAATCCTCGACTTAGTATGCGTCCAGAGCTCAGGTGATGATCCTACTTTGTTGATATACTCTCAAGTCTTAATATCATGTGCATGAAGCTTCATTTATAAGACCAAAACGGAGCTGGCGCCTTAGAATACCAATTGTGAAAGTGACGTATTTGAAATGCGTATTCATAAAGAAGATGCACCCTCAGTTTAATTGCCTTGGACTGTGAAGAGTGTTCTCTCTCAACTTTGAATAAATGAATCAAAATTTTATGACTCGGAAGGTGGAACCTGCTCATCAGAATTTATGCTCCCAGCGGAGAGAACTTGCTCAGACGGAACCTGTGGCTGGATCTTGCTCAGACGTGTCATCATCTGTATCATCCTCAGTACTCAGAAGTTCGTCTGCAGTCTCTCCCTTCAACTCCGTCTCACTAAATAAATCTCTCTGAACAGGTACACTTCTTTGCTGCTGGGATGAAAGAACATTTGCTATAGCTTGAATAGCCGCAGATGCCTGATTGCTGTCAACAGCAGCATCAACATCAACACCATTAACATTGGGTTCCTCCTCAGATGACTCATTCTTCCATGGAGGGGGAACAAAAAAGGGAATTCTACCCCTCTGCCAATCATGAAGTACCATCTTAGCTGCAGTCATCAGGTCAGGCTCACCACCCTGAAAACAGCCATAATCACAGGTCACAATATGTCTGTCTCCCAGAGGAAAGCTTCAAGAGAAACACATTGCAGGTAAACCAAAGGGGAGGAGGGAGAGGAGAGTTATTGGAACTCAAATGCACCTCTCTCCTAAAAGTCACCTCTAAAGCAAGGAGAGGATATAGAGATGACGTAGATATTGCTATGGTTCACAGTAAGACGTTAAGACATTCATCCCATTTAAGAGAGAATTTCTATACAAAAAAGCACGCTTCTCTATTACTCCAAATCCAGGAAAGTTCAACACAACCTGTATCTTCTATAATTTATAATACACTAATATTGCTGATTATCAGCCTCAATAACAATGGCGAGTTAAAAAAATTCCAGGTATTTGACTACAATTGGTTGTTTAAATATATGAATCTTATTCTATTTTGCAAAAGTACCTTCAAGAGTTTTCCAGTCGCTTTGCAAAGCTTAATTAGGAAGTCATTTTCATCATCCCTGAAAACAAAAATAGGTTATGGTTATTAGTTAATCAAATGGTTTTAGAACAACACAATGCTATTCTCAATCAACTAAAGCCATAAACTGATTGACAGCCTGGGTTGTTCTCAACAATAAAAACGTACATAAGAGGAATGCCCTTTACTATATCCACACCATCACTGTCTAGTCGTTTATAATAAGGACAATAGATGCCCAGAAACCAAAACGAGGACTAAAAATACAAAGGATCATACCACTCTTTTATCTTATACGCTCTTTCCAAATGCTCCTTCTTGACACGTTTCAAAACTTCACCTATATGTTCTGCAGCATCATGCAAGTTTGTCACACGTACCTGGATATAAAATCTCAGAATGTTTAGCCTGAATGTAATAATGTATCTGCCAACAGATAAGCATAACAACCTGCCACATGACCTTTTGTATAGAAAAAGAATAAACAAACCATTGAGCAAGTTAAACAAGCAGATATTTAAAAATTGCATTGAAGACAACCTCTTTCCTCTCAGTTTCTTACTCCATTCAATGCAAAGTTGAAAAGACAGGTTGCATAATCCTGGGCGTCATCAATCAGGATAATATACCAGCACCAATTACCAGAGGCTAGCATTTTGCTATATTCACATTAATAATTGATGATCTCCTTTCTAACAAACTTAACATAAAGGGGAAGCAATATTCTTCAGTTACTTATACCATTCACACGTCTGCCTAGGCAAAATAACATAATGCCGAGATGCAATGCACCACATATTCAGTTTCACAATGACCGATAATAGCATTTTTGAATCTTGAATCAGGTAATGAAGTCATGACTTAGCCCTCCTAAATTGCTATACTAAACAAAAAAAGATGAGACTAGGCAACTAGGCCCAAACCCAGAGGCAAGAGAAGGCAAAGTAAACAAGAGGTCACCAAAGGAAAACAATATTAATTATTATTCAAGAAATAGTTTGAACAAACTATTCCTCATTAATTAGCATGATAACTCAAGTACAGAAAACAGAAGGAATAAAGAACATACCACACCCTTCAGCACAATATCTGTTTCAGAGTCATTGTTGTGGTAAACTACACCAGGGCAGTCAATCAAAAAGATCCTCTTTGTCAGAGTAATATACTGCCAGACTTTCGTTTCCCCTGGAATTGGAGCAACCTTGCAGACCTTTAACACAAATAGTGGACATATAAGTCAATTAACATAATAGTAAAGAAGAAATAGTAACAGTATAGCACAAGCAAAAACATCAGAAAACAGAAATAAAGGAGAAAGATGTATTACATTCTTTGTACGTAACGTGTTGATTACTGAAGACTTCCCAACATTTGGATATCCAATGAATCCCACTGATATTGCTTGCTTGTCACTTTTCAATCGGGCAAATTGTCTCAAAACTGACAGTAGTGAACCCTAAGCAGAGAGGAAAGAGAGACTTGTTAACACACAATGCCCTAATATCATTCACCAATATGATCTCTATTTGCTTGAACAAAATTATATGGAAAACAAAAAAACGCAGTCCCTCAATTGAAACTTTTTGAATCAATGAAACTAAAGAATAGTAAAATACCATGATCTACTGTAGAGCATAAAATGATATTACAATGTTAAACATCATCTTATCTTCTCACTGTGTGGTTAGAGGGGGAGAAAAAGAACAAGGTCATTACTGAAGGAGATTGGCTGCATAATACACTATATCAGTCAAAATAAACATGTGAAAAAAAAAAGATAATTTTATTTTCCAACGTAACCAATTAAAGCAAACAGCTTCTAAATCAAAGGGTTTACATAAATAAACCAACTATAAACTTTCATGCCTTATGCTGTTACATCTCCAACAGTACAACCCCAGCTAACTTTAGCTTCTTTTTTAATAAATTAAGATATGTGAAACACCAAATTGGAAGATGAATTAACACAAACCAAATAAAATAAAAAACAAAAAAACAAAAAGTATATTAAAGATACCTTTCCAAAGGACTTGTTGATACTTGCATGGAAAGCTAGAGTAGGATATTCTTTCGACAAAACTCTAAGCCAGCCTTTTGTTGCCCAAGCTGGAACTAGGTCACACTAAAAAATATAAGGATTTGATTTTTTTTAGAAAGGCAATAGTGAAACATAGCAACATTACAACACATAACAAGCGCACAAAGATTCCACAATGGGATGCACCTAACCTTGTTTAGCAAAAGAACCATGTGTTTGTGCTTGCAATTTTCCTTCAAATGCTTCTCTAAATGGTGACATCTTGTGCCTTGCGGGTCCCTTGCATCTAGAACCTGCATCAGGATACACAACATATTCAATGAGAGAAGATAATACAGGAGAGCAAAAGGGACTCTGGAAGTCAAAATAGTTGTGACCTTATCAAGAATCTTTCCAGCATTAACAACCATAAAGGCATAAAAGCAATAATAATCTCTCAAAAACAGAACAATTATTAATCATGTAAGGTCCCAACCATTCATTTGATGTTTTTCTAATATTACAACGACAAGCTTTTTCATTTGCAAACAAGATGTTCACATTGACAGAGCAGGCTGAGTTTCTAGAACTTGCAATGTGCTTACATAGAGCAGATTTGCAGCAGAAACACCCAATATCAAGCTCCATTTTTTATACCGCATACAGAATTATACAAGCTAAATCAGCAGAAATAAGACATATATTGTGAAAATCCCCAAAAAGAAAATCCAAGCTAAGAAAGAGATGCTACCTGGACGACAACATCAGAAGAATCTATGACTTTGTAGAGCTCACCCCATATACGTTTACTTTGACCTTTTTCAAACATTGTATGCCGCACTAAATCCCTATATTCTCCTTCATCTTTACCTTCTGCAGATACACTTGCACCATACTTCTGTTCAAAAGCCTCTGCAGAGTAAAAACAGTAAGATATAGGGTTCAGTACAGTATTGTTTATTTATTCATTTGAGGAAATGATCAATTACATAATCCACGCATTACCACAAAAAAAAAAAGCACTATTCTTAAAATAGAGTCAACTGTATAAATAAAGTAAAATAATTCAATCAAACTGTTAAATATTTAATAGAAAGTAAACAAAGAAATTTTTATTTACCCTGAGAACCATCAGCTTTCTTAACTAAGGACTCATAATCTGCTGCCAAGATAATTGGGCGCTTCCTTTTTGTCTTAGGTCCAAAAGCATCCGCAAAAGGCTCTCTATCAAGAAGATGAACTCTTGCTTGCTATATTCAAAAGCCAGAAGTAAGCAAAAAAACAAATAGAACTTCTGTAAAAAACCAAGTTTTCTGCCAAAATTAAGCCACTTTCTGGATAATAAGACTTGAAATTGTCACTAAATCTTTTGTTAAATAACTTCAATATATTGTTAGTACTCCTTTTATACATAATATTCTTTCAGATGGACAAATTAAGCTCTGATACTTTGAGGAAAATACTTTAAAATGTCACCTTTTAATTAGACGTACCATATAGTTTAAAGATTAACGTTGTTTGTTAATATATATATATATATATATATATATAGTAAAAAAGAAATCAAAATTTAAAAGTACATCATTCACCATACAAGCTAGAGCAATTAAAAAATATTTCAATACAAATTATATAACCATCCAAGCAGCAAGTACTGCAATCAACTTGAAAAACATGTCCTTTATATAATGACAGATACTACAGCCAGACATCATAGCTATCTCTAGTTAATTAAAAATGTAAAATAGGAATACCAATAAGATATGTAACAGATAACAGCGTGCTAATAATCTTTTCATTGTCAGAAGGGGTAAAAAGAACTAAAGAGACTTCACAAACCTTTTGGTGATCATTCAGGAGAGACAAAGGGAGATTCTTCCCTTTCAATATGACATTGTAATTACTTGACATGCGGTTTTGGAGCTCTTCCCGGAAAAATTCAAGCTCCTTTTGATTTACAACCCGAGTGTTTCCTATAAATTAAGCCAAAAAATTTTATCAATATAAAATTATAGGTTAATCAATCTTCCCATACAGGGATCAAGCATAAACTTAACAGTAATTTTGTAAAATAGAACTGACCAAACCATCGGCGGTCGGGTTGAATTCGCGTATTTGGCAAGTCCTTGGACTGAAATTCATTCTTCAAAATCTTCCCTTTACGATCCCGCAAGGGTCTGGTGTTATACATATTAAGTCGCCGCACAGTAGCCGCGCTACGGGAGTTTTTCGAGCTCTTGTCATTGCTCCTATTCGCATCAAGCGAGTGCTTTGGCTTTCCGGACACGTTCACCTTCTTCTCCTTCTTCTTCGTCATCTTCGCTGACCACACACCAAAATCAGAACTGAAAGTATCAGAATGTAGATAGAATGTGGTAAACAAGGGTTTACAGAGTTGGAGAAGGCCGGTGAGGCGACGTTGAAGCAAACTGTAAAAGCAGTGCCGCCAATAGCACTCAAGGATGGCGCAGGGCTTTAGGGTTCAGGAATATGGATATATTTTTTTAATTTTATGTATTTTCTTAAAGCGGTTCAATACCATCTGTTTTGTTTTTGGTCAAACAAATGGCCCATGATGATTGGAAATGGATTTTAAAACATATAGAGTCGTCTTCATTTGGGCTGACATCAAATTAGCCCAGCCCATAGCATTCAGCTTAAATTTTTGAAGACATTAAGTGCTACATTTTTTAAAAAAAAATATATTTTTTAATCTTTGAAAGATACGCAATATTAACATTTAGCTTTTGAAATATTATAATATATATTTTAGTCTTTGAAAAATTATAATATATAACTCGTTAGTCCTTAAGACGTTAGTAGTTAACGACTTAGTTAATTTGTCACGTTAAATAATAATGTAACAAGTTATTTATATAATAAGATACCTAGTCAGTATGCCTAAGTGTCAAAAATATCTATTCATCAATAGATTTTTGACACCTAGACATGCTGGTTAACAAAGATTTTCTTGTGCATTACTAGTTTACAATCTGATACTTAAATAATGACATTACAAGTTATTTGCATAATTAAAATTTTCTTATGCATTGTGGTTTACAATTTGATAGAGTGAATCATTTCCTTACATAAAGATGTTTTTAACCAAAATGCATAATCAAACGACTAGAGACATTGTTCTGGCATTTGCACACATTCAAAGAAGGGCATTCAAGTTTACATTTCATTGCTCGTAGAAATTTACCCATAGATGCTTAACACAAAACCTATAGTTCACATTTGGCATTATCTCATGCAATGCTAGAATCAACCCCTGAATAAAAAAAGAGATGATTATGATTTATGAGTTACTGTTATCCCATATTAGTCATATTAAAAAGTCTCCGAATGAGTTAAAAGTAAGACTTAATGTTAAACTAGTAATGCACCAAAAGTTTTCTCATATTAGTCATACTAAAATGGTTCCAAGATGCACCAAAATACACTAAACTATAATCCAAATGCACTAAACCATAACCAAACAGCACCATAACAGTAACCAAAATGCAAGTAACCAATTTGCACCAAAACAAAACCAAAATGCATCAAACCATAACCAAATTGTACCAAACCAACAACCAAAATGCACTAAAACAAATCTAAGATGCACCAAACCAAAACAAAGTCAAATTGTAAACCAGTTAGCACCAAAATAGATTTCATATTAGTTATACTAAAAAGTCCTCAAATAATTATTAAGTCATACTTAATGATTCTTAAAAATTTTAAAAAGTATACTTTAAAGTGCAGAACTGTACCAAATCAAAACTAAAATGCCCATTGCACCAAATCACCAAATTGTAAACCGTAATGCATTAGATTGTAAACTAGTAATACCCCACATTGTAAACCACTAATGCACCAAATTATAAACTAGTAATGCACTAAACCAATAACTAAAATGTACAAAGACATATCCAAATAGTACCATAACAGTAAACAAAATGCAATGACCCAATTTACACTAAACCAGAATTAAAATGCATTAAACTATAACCAAAATGCACCAACACATATCCAAATTATATTCATTTTGTAGTAGTTTAACTTTCAAGGATTTTTTTTTTTTATTTTAACATTTTCATCTTGCAGCAGTTTAATTTCGAGCCGCCTCCATACTTAATAAAGAGTAAATTATATTCATTTCCCAACAATTATGAGCGGCCATTATTTTTTTGGAAATTTTTTTATATAATAAACCAAAAAAATATTGAAAAACATTGTGATGGTGCATGCAGTAGTTCATACAAAACTCAAAATCAATTCTTTTGAGAAACTAAGATGCAAATATAGAAAAACATGGCAATATTAATAATTTAATACGTACGCCACTTCATTGATGGAGCTGATACCCAGCATGCATTGATCACTTATAAACAACTCTTTAATTTTCTTTGCATCTAACATGAGAATCAAACCTAAAGCAAGGTGTTTTAGGTGCAAGTGACAATTAAAAAACTCACAATTAGCTTTAACATCAATATTGAATGTATAGACTGGAACACTTAACTTTTATGACAAAAACACGTGGTAAGAAAATGGAGCTAAGAAGCAAATGTCTTACATTCAAAGAAGTAAACAGGAATCAATGAAGCGGTGAGAGTGTTTTTATTTTTTAGTCAAAATAAGTGCACATAATTATCAAATTCGTTGAGAGTTTTAAAGAGAGTAATGAAGCTGTGAAGAGTGAGATGGAGTAAAGTAAAATATGTTAAAGAAATTACTTCATTGATTAAAAAAAAAAAATGAAGAGGATAAATCACTCTTTACTATTTAGATGTTATTATATTATTAATAAGATAGAATAATTTAAACGGTAAAAATTTTAATATTATCTTTATAATAAGAGCACCTTTAAAATTTAATTTAAGTTCTTTCAATTGACCAAGTTTATTTTATATTTTCTTTATTTTTTTTCAATTTTTTTATTTTATATTATATATTTTATTATTGATTTATTTTCAAACCCTCTCTAATAACAATAGGTAAATGACAACTAAACTACTAGTAAAAATCTTAGAGTGTTGATTGCATGCGTAGTACCGTTAATGTTATCTCAATCGTGTTACCATCAACTTCATAATATAGTATTATTTTTCAAACTAACACATTCAATTCATATGCTATTTTGTTTTTTAATTTTTGAAATATAATATAAAAATATTTATTATATTTTAAAGTAATAAATTAAATAATAGATAATTATCTAATTTTTTATTTTTTGTTATGTTTTTTTATTATATTCTTATATTTCATATTTTATATTATAAAATACATCATTTTGTGAAATTACTTATAAGAAGGGTAAAAAGTTATTATAATATATATATATATATATATATTATAGAAGCATATTATTCCAAAACTACTTATAGCTACGCCGAAGCTTAATTCGTTATATGAGGTTATAAACCTAGGAAGTTAAACAACAGGCCAGCAAGAAAATATTATGGTTCCAGAAAATCCAGTTTTAGCATACAATCCAAGAAAGTAAAAGAAAGCAGCAACCAAAACAAGTAAACAAACCCAATGGTTCACAGTCACACTTAAGGATCGACCAGATAATATGATGCAAGATCGAAGACGCTTTTTTTAACACAACCTGTGATTGAAGTTATTACTGGTTTTGCTCATTGCCCATGGGATCCACAAGCAATGCTGCAATATGATCCTTCAGCAGCTTTGCATCTGTTTACATGTCTGCAGAGTTATAGACAACCTCTATTATACTCCAAAAATTCACAATACACTCAAGCACAGCCTTTGGAAGACCATCTAGCTTCAAGCATTCTTCATTTATATCCTTCCATGCATTTTCTACATCTTTTTTCATACGTTTATATTCCTCTGCTTCTGATATCCCATGTTGATTCATCAAACATTGTACTGCAGAGGCGAAATGTACTCTTTTCCGTTCAAACTACGACATCAAAAATCAGTGGAACATCATGAGTTAAATCATGATTTTATTCTAGAATTTGAATTATTTATGTTTCATATATTTATATATATATATATATACCTTATGGGAGGTCATATCATTTCCTAGTCTGGCAATAATTGCTGAGGCTTTCACAATTTTGGGATCATTGGAAACCCAATCAAACACATCTTTGGTGGCGAAATTTCCAAAGCAAGGAAGGAAGCTGGCTGAAGCAAAGGGTAAACAGATGATACTATTCCATTTTCCATGTATTCTTCATACGTTGGAATGTAGCCTTGGTTGCACCACTAGGCTTCAATCAAATAGGCTTGTACTAATCTCTGAAACTGCAACTATATTATAGCAACGACAATAATAAGTCAACCTTGAAAACCAACATTATGGATAACTTGTAGAATGTAATGTTTGAAATTAGAAGCCTACAGCTCGTTTAACCTCAGAGTGAAACAATGTACCTATATATATATATATATATATTCAAGTGTTAATCAATATGCTTTTGAACTTAGTTAACCTCTGGAATGCCTCTGCGAAGAGTTGGAGTTCATCAATTGTGCCATAGGCATCATAAGCATCATCAACGGCTGAAACAATAGCAATTAATTTGGAGACTAACTTCCTTCCAACAGTATATTGAGATTCAAAATACACACTCAACACCAAAAAGTAAGCCTCAACCATTCTATGTCTACCATATGGCACTTTTGTCACAAAGTCTAATTTTTTCCACCACCTGCAAGTAAAGCTTTCATGTTTACTCTTCCATGAATCCTTATTAAAGACCTTTCATTTTACTCTGCTTTTTATATGTGATTGAACAAGTTGGAGTTGGACTTACTCTATGACATGGTTTAGCTCCTGCTTGTGCAGTGCCTGTACAACATTGAAATCAAGGATGGCCAACTCTAGTAATTGATCATTTGGAGAAGCCTCTGCTGAGTACATGGGAATGTAATATGTGGCCTCTAATCTTGACATACCTTTGCGTATAGGGTAGTTGAGGGCATGAACTACTTTTTGCCTAAGGTTAGGGCTCATTCCGCTCAACCTTGACTCAAGGTGATAGGCAGTGAAGTGTATAGCTTGGTCAAGAACATCTTCTTCATGGGTGCCAAGATGTGCAGCCTCATACGAGCTTAGCATTCCCACCACATCCTCTATCCATGTCATTTTAAAATCACCATTTTCATCTCTGAACTGGTTAAATATATCTGCATGCATATTGCATAGATTGTTATATCCAATTGTTTAGTTGGTTGACATTAATATATGAAAACTTGATTACAAATGAAGCTGATTAATTGTAGCCAATGAACATACCAGATGATGCACAAAAACCTTGTTGTCTAAGCAAACGAAACCAGAGGGAAATGGTGTGAATATCTTTGCCATCAAAAGGAGGAGGGTTCTTATGCATGTCCTGTAATATCTTATCAATCTCACTTTCAAAGTGATAAGACACACCTAAACGTTGAATTTTGTCGATCAAGTTCAACATTTTTGAAGGATCCTCAACCTGGGCCAGTAGCAATCTTCCAACTTGGTCCTTCAGATGTTGCAAACGTTGTTGGATTTCCAGTTCTCCATTATTCTGAACCATCAAAATGAATAAGAGGGTTTTATGGCTAAAAGAAAAATAACGGAGGATATAGAAGATATGTAGAAGACATTTTTGTCTTTGAGAGCAGCAAATGGTTATTAATGGCTAGGTTAATTTGAAAGCCTTGTATGCTTTGCTATTTATAATACTCAGCTCATCACTCACAAACGGATTAAGGCAAGAGATATGCAGTGCATGGCTATCAAATTAAAGTTGGCGCCCATAAAGTTTCATGATCTCAAGGCATTAATGCATTGGAACTCGGAAGAAAAAACTCTCCACTTGGAAATTTTTCTAACTCCACACTAAATTCTAAAATTGATACATTTTTCTAAATATGAAGAGAAATAAAAAAATATTTATTTCTTAATTTATGATGAGTCCCTATTAATGTAAGTTTTTTTTATCTCTCTTTAGAAGTAAAAAAATATATTATTTGTCAAATATCAAAGATTTAAAATCTATTATTTCATGTAGAGGGTGCATCAACACTTACTTAAGGAACAAGTTGCAGCAATGTTTAGGGTTTGGAGATCTCAAGGATCAACAATATTCAATACATGACATAAATTGATTGAATTTTATCGATGAATATATAAATAAAGTAGTGTGTACCTAAAAATTTTTTAACATCTAGAATTCTGTTTGTATAACTATATGAGAATTATATACATCTTCGTGAAAAACTTATTATTAGATATTTAATATTTTTAATTGCAAGTAATTTTAAAAGACAATTACTACATCCAGCATTGTCCTATTAGAAATTAAACTTGAGAAAAAATTTTGGAAGAAAAGAAGAATGGGGATAGAATTTTTTTAAAAACAATTTTAGAGATAAAGACAGAGATCATGTTTCCCACTTTGTAGGGTCTAGTCCTTGAAGATTTATACGATGTTTTTCAAATTTATATATACATATGTTAATTTAAATTTTTTTTATAATTGTTTTCTTCAATAAAATTATTTCTAATAAAAATATTCATAAGAAAAAAATTGTTTTAACATATAATTTTAAAAATTCAAAACTATTTTCAAATCCTTACAAAACATTCTAAATGTTATGAATAAAAATTATATGCTCTTGAAATTAAAGTGAGTCTAAAATCAAATTAATCATAATAATTATTTAGATTATTTATTATCATTAAAATTAAGATAACACTCCAATAAAGATAAGAATAGATGGACGTAATTCCATAGATGCTGTGCAATTGTATTATTTTTTATTTTAGGTTAAGATTTAGAGCACACAATTAATTATTATTTTAAGATGATGATAGTGCAATTTTTTGTTAAAAAAAGTGATGCTTCAATGAGATTCCATATTGTAAATTAAAAAAAAAAAATATTTTAAAATACTAAAAATCTAATCTGGCATATATCTATATCAATCCATCTAAATTTATAGAATCAAACATATGTTTGAGCTGAGTTCATATTTACCAAAAAGAAAAAAGGAAAATTTGCAGAGTCAAATTTCTGAAGTTATATATGGACTTGAAATTTTGAATTTTGATGCGACCCAAAATTTGTAGTGATAGTTCGGTGATAAATTACCGCAAGGCACAAGCATTTGGTATTGATTAACTACCAACTGCAAATCATCATCTCCACCTAACTGCATCATCTTTCTTCCATCCCATCGATCGAACTCGGGATCTGGATAAGTTCACTGCCTCACACGTCCCAGAGAACCTTCCATGGATCGGCTGCTAAAAGCTGCACGAGCATCTGGTTCCCTTAACCTCTCTAATCGCTCGCTCAGGCAAGTCCTCATTTCGGGATTTTCCTCTTTTGTTGATTTCTCGTACTAGTAGCACTGTTCCACAATGTAATTTGGCAAGCTCCCACTTTTACGTTCGTATTCATAACTTCAAAATGTTGGGCAAAATCATGTTTTCCCTTGTTGAACAATTATTTTATTTTTATATATTAAGCTATGTTGGAATTTGAATATACCCTTTTGATCATTTGCGCATTGCTTTGTTTCGAATCTCAGGGAACTTCCCAATGAGGTGTACTGGAATCTGGAGGGACTTGGTGAGGATGATAAGTGGTGGGAGGTAATGTAATTCGTTCATTTTTGTATACCTTTAGTTGCTGAACTTAAACCTTAGCTTCTCTGCTATACTTAGAGAGATAAATGCTACATGGCACTTTGACATCTGAATGAAGTGGCCTGATATTTTACAGCATGTTTACAGGCTGTGGAGCTCCAAAAGCTCATTTTGGCTCATAATGATATTGAATCACTGAAGGAAGATATTAGAAACTTACCGTTACTGACAGTGTTGAATGTTAGCCACAACAGACTTTCTGAGCTTCCATCTGCAATAGGAGAGTGAGTTTTCAGAACTTATCCTCCTGTTGTCGTTGTTATCTCTTGTTTTTTTTTTTTTTTAAATAATTTTTATCTATCCATTATGCTGAACATGTTAACTGTCTGAAAATAGACACATAAACAAGATAAATGCATGCAGTATTCCAATAATCTGAAACTCATGGAGGATTTCCATAATTTTTTCTAATTGACAGGCTACCTCAGCTAAAGTTGTTAGATGTGTCATTCAATATGATACATAAAATACCAGATGAAATTGGATCGGCAGCATCACTTGTTAAGTATGTTGTTCTTTCTTCCTACTCTTTTTCAGCATGTTTGTTTTCCTTAAAAATAATTACGGTAATATCCTTTTCATCCCATCTCTATCTGTACATATGTTTTCGCTAATTACTTAGATTTGCATGATTATTATAGGTTTGATTTCTCAAACAATCAACTCAAGGAGCTTCCAGGCTCACTTGGCCAATGTTTGGAATTGTCAGAATTGAAGGTAATACTTATCTTGTGAAAAGGTTGAGTGCGTATGGTTGGCATATGATTCATTTTTTATCCAATGATGGTTACGTCAAGTGATTTTTGTTTGTTCAAGCTTGGAATAGTATCTGATTTATTCTTCTGATTGGATATGGTTACGTCAAGCGATTTTTGTCGTGGGAGTTTATGGGCCTGTTTAAACATTGTGTTGTTTTTTTATTATTTGAAACTGTTTTATAAAATTAGTTTTGAGAATTCATGCTAGTATAGTTTTCATGTATTTATAGCTATACTATTAATAAAAAGGCTTATTTTTTGCATTTTCCTTGTTTTAAAAAACTGGAGTTCAGAACATCTTTTAATTCTTTTGTGTTTTCTGTTCTCAAAACACATTCTATTTTTTTGTTTTCTGTCAAAAACAGTTATTCAAACATTTTTTTTTTGTTTTTCTGTTTTGAAAAACCAAAAACAGTTTTTAAAAACTGCAATCAAATTTAGTGCTTATATCAATGACAATTAGTACTTGTTAACTGCTGTGCTAGTAATCAATACCTCGTGCTTTGGGGTGCATGCTCCTCAAGTTTCCTGCAATTCAAAGATTAGAGAATGATAAGGTGTTTGTGTTGCATGCTCCTCAAGTTTCCATTCGAATAACAACAGTTGTGTAGTAAAAATAATTGACTAAATTACTTTTCTTGTGTCAAAAGGATCTGTTTAATTGGACAATATCCTCCACTGATTCTTTGACTATGTTCATGGTCACCATAAGTTTATATTTTATGGTTCTTACTAATCAATGCTCTTTGGGCATTGGTTAAGAAAACATCTAATTGGTTGATAAAATATTTAGTTGATAAAAGTTGTCATTTTTATTTATTTTTTTCAAACCCAAAACTATCAAATTCTCTATCAACCAATTAGATGTTTTCTTAACCAATGCCCTAAGAGCATTGATTAGCAAAAACCATATTTTATATCACAATGCTAAAACCCTAATGGCAAATAGATGTGGGAAATTTTAAGCAAATGGCATCTGTATTTCACCTTTTTATTATATACATTGATCTACTTGCTTAAGGTTGCTCACATAGATAAATCAATTGGTGAATGATGGAATTACTTTTAATGGGTGACCATGGGATTTTACCTGTAGAATTCATCAGCCTTTGTAACTGAGCTTAAACCTCTCATAAAAGTTTGCTATTTGCTCATTTGCATACATGTGTTCCTGTATGTGTATGCTTGTAATACTTTCTCTTTGATGAAATGGGGCTCATGATGCCTTTATTCCAGGGATCGAACAACCTCATTGCCAGCTTGCCAGATGATTTAGCACATTGTTCGAAATTGACAAAGCTAGACATCGAGGTATTACCAAAATTTGGTATACTAATTGATGGCCAACTTCTTTTCTAGGGAGGTTGAAGGTTGTTATTTTAGTAATTGGTGTTTTGATTATATTTTCTTTTCTGTCTTTTCCAGGGAAACAAGCTAACAGTGATACCAGAAAATCTCATTTCATCATGGGCCATGCTTACCGAATTGAATGCATGTAAGAGTCTTTTTTTGCCATCTAATTACCTACATAATATTTTAAAAAAAACAAATCACAATCCTAATCGTAAATCCTTTGTTTGGTACAATTTGTTCATTTATTATCATTGTTGCAGCAAAAAACTTGCTGACTGGCATTCCCGTCAGTATTGGAGGCCTTTCTCGTCTAATTCGTCTTGACCTCTGTCAGAACAGTGAGTTGTTAAACAAGAGTTCAACAATGTTTTTGGTTTTCTTATCTCAGTATTTGGATGTATGTGTCTGTGCAGGAATCTCATCAATCCCATCATCAATCATGGGTTGTCAATCACTTGCAGAGTTTTATTTGGGGTGATTTTCTAATCTATGCTGATGCTAATCTTCATATTCTAAAAAAAGATAACATATAAAGTGTTTAATTTTCCTTTACTTGAAGCTTTTGCACTTCTGATGCATATCAAACTATTTTACCCAAATTTAGGAATAACAACCTTTCTACGGTACCAGTGGAGATAGGGATCCTCTCACATCTAAGGACTTTAGATCTTCACTCTAACCAGGTAGCTAGAACTGATATTTATTTATTATAATTTTTTCTATGTCAGAGATTGGACTGCTTTGCTGCATATTTTTAAAGTCCTTTTGGTTTATTGTCTTTTTTTTTTTTTCAAGTTTCCATTTGGAAGATGTCTTATTCTCCAATTTTTTAACTTTGGCCTTAATAAAAATTTCTTCTATATTAAAAAAAAAAAAGTTTACATGTTGGGCAACTACAATACCAAAATAAATGAAGAAATTCACTATTTTTTCAAAAAATTTAGGCTAATGACAGTTTATTTTGATAATACATATATATAGAGACATCAATATACAACCTTGCCATTAGATGGGCCCCATTAGAAGGTCTCACAGGCATTCACAATTTGTTCCAAAAACTTAGGGTTATAACAGTTAATTTTAACAATATATATAGACAACAATGTACAATCTTGCCATTGGATGGGTCTTGCGCATTTGCGTTTTTGTGTTACTTCATATCAACTCTTTGGTTTAATTTGTTAGTGTAACAAATTAAACTGTATATCAAAGATAAATATTATTAGTGTATAGAAGTGTTAACAAAAAAGGAGCAACTATTCTAGGTCATTGACCCAGATATCTATGAATATGATTTGAATTCAGATAACAATATTCTAATTGTATAGAATGGTGGTCTTCCATATTTTATGTGTACAAATGCTGGCGTTGAATGTGATTAATTCAAACTATTTATAGGTCATTGTCCTTGTTCAGTTCTTACAGCTTTGTACCTGGCACTTACCAACAGTATATTTAGATATATATACCAGATTTAACCAATGGATTGCACCAAGATGCATTTTCCTGTGTAGAGAGAACTCAGTCAAATTCTTGAAGAATATGCTGCTCATACTAATGTTTGACATATATTAATTATCATTAGTTGGCCTATAAGCAATAGTGCTAGTACTATTTAGTTTGGTTGTCATCACCATTGTTTATTTTTGTATGCTTTGCTCCCCTTCTTCTTAATACTAGGTTATTAATTTGATTTCTTATTTATGTCATTGAATTGCAGTTGAAGGAGTATCCAGTAGAGGCATGCAAATTGGTTCTTTTAGTTTTAGATCTTTCAAATAATTCATTGAGTGGGTTACCCCCTGAATTGGGTAAGGTCACCAAATTTTATTACCATTATGAGTCTAGCCTGCTATGCTTAAGTGCAAAAATGTTCTACATAACTTAAAAGTACAGTAAATATGAGTTTCTTAAGAAAATCTAACAAAATGAGTTTTTTTCTTCTGCCTACCATATTAGGCTAGGTCTCTCTTTTTTTTCTTTTTTCTTTTTTTCTGATTCCAGTTACATAAAGAAAATGTAACGAATAAGATGATGACCATAGGCAGCTGATAAGTGACAAGAATCATTAAGGCATTCCTAATGTTTCCTCTGATAAAAGAGTTTTCAGTTCTCAATGAACAGCAATTTTGGATTTTGTCTCTTGGCATGAATTATTCGTCAGAATTGAAACAATCCTCTTCACTCACATTGTTGAATCTCCTCTGAAGAAACCTTTTGCATTGCAGAAATCAGATTTCAACCAAGCTAGAGAAATTTGTAACCTGCAATTTGAAGAAAGTTGCTCACTCTGCATCCTCGCCAATAATGTGGCCTCTTCCTAGGCTTTAATGTTTATATCTCTCCAGCAATTTCCTCTAGTCAATGGAAACAAATGCTTGAATAATGTTATTTAGTCAATGGTCCACAGGAAATCTTATCATCAATACTGAATAATGTTATTTATGTGTTGAAGCACTTATACCTTAACATAATATATAAAGAAATAAATATCTATATATTTTAACTTTTCTTGGGGAAAAACTTAATATATGAACTTGTTTAGGCAAGATGACTACCTTGAGGAAACTTCTGCTTACTGGCAATCCTTTGCGGACTCTTCGAAGGTACACAGCTTAGTTAGGATCTTTCTGCTGTCAATATTTGTACTTACTAGTGTTTTTCACCAACTAATGCCTTTTCTCCCCAGCTCATTAGTCTCTGGACCTACCTCAGCACTATTGAAATTTCTTCGAAGTAGACTCTCTGAAGGTGAAGGCAAATGCACACAACTTATGGTTTAACTTGTGTCTTACTCTTGAGATAATTTTGTAAACTTTTTCTGCAGATTCTGAATCAACAGTCACAATAAAAGAGGATGTAATTGCGAAGGCTTCTAGATTGTCTATCACTTCAAAGGTTTTGCTTTTTGTTTTAATATAAAAAAGATATTATTCCATAATCTGCCTTCTAAACTGTTTAACGTGTAACCAGCCCTATATGCATGAGCTGCTTCAGAAGCTAATTACTTGTGTGTATCCACACATTCAGTCTGGAAAATCCATTGCTGATGTATACCTTTGCATGCATGCATGCATGCATGCATACATACATACATACATACATACATACATACATACATACATACATAAGAGGAATATGTTTTGATTGGTGGCAATTTGGAATCTTTCTGGGATGTTAAGCACTAATTATATTAAATACCTGTATAATATGGCTTAATCATGTTAAACTGATTGCATAGGAAATATGGAAATGAGTTTCTGATAGAAGGCCCACTAAGCCTTTGCTGACCTATCCTAGAAGAAGCCCAAATTCCATGTTTCCTTCAGTTTCAGCATTATTTCCTAATTCTCAGCATGCATATTGGAGGGATAGCACTATAAATATCCCTAGGAACCATTTTAGAATCATCTGTTATCTTATCATCAATTTGTATTCGGGCTAGATCCTACCTAAGAACTATTTTATTGGAGAAATTAGTTGTGTTCAGATTCTGCACTCTCTTTTTCCAATATCTCTGTTTTTATTATATTTTCTCTTGGCTGCCCTATCAATTTCTTTATGGTATTCTGATAGGGATGAGGGTAGTATGGGATACCCAAGTCTCATATCGAGTAGAATGGGATGCTCGATGGGGTATTTAAGTGGCTTGGTTCTTCCCCTTCAATAGCTAGCTTTTGAGGGAGGGTTCCCCAAGCCACTTGGATCCTATCATATTCTCATGGTCCCAGTTGCCTAATTACATAATAGATGCAAGAGGAGAACAAGCGAACTCATCTACCTTTGTTATGGATGATTGATTTTAGATTGAGTTGTAAACCACTTATCTGTTTGAGCGTAAACAAAGGAAGATATCTCATATACTCAATAAAATAAGATAATGTGTAGAGAGATCTCGGCTTTGGTTGGTATCCTTTATCTTTGGCTCAAGAT
Source organism: Senna siamea (assembly GCA_031216115.1). Taxonomy (NCBI): domain Eukaryota; kingdom Viridiplantae; phylum Streptophyta; class Magnoliopsida; order Fabales; family Fabaceae; genus Senna; species Senna siamea. Next base: position 23,501,903 of record CM062356.1, read on the forward strand.
TATAATGTCCAAGATAGAGGGAGAAACAAGAGGAATTAAGTGTTACAAAACCCTAAATTCTTGCCTTGCCTCTTTTATTAATCACAGCAGACTGTTCAGTTTTAATCAAGCCTATAATTAATATCCTCATTAATAGCAATTTATTTTATAAATGATATTCAGGAACTTTCTTTGGAAGGGCTGGGGTTGACTGCTGTTCCGTCAGAAGTATGGGAATCAGGGGAGGTAGTAAAAGTTGATCTTTCAAGAAATTCCATTGAGGAGTTGCCCCTTGAGCTTTCTTCTTGTGTTTCCCTCCAGGTAAAGTTTTATTATTTGGTTGTCCTTTCTAAATTGGTTTGACACTTTGAGAAAGAAAATTCCCTTAAGATTCTATTGGAATTTGGAAATATAAATACTGCGTACAGCAGTAAGGTTAGGACAAGCTAAGTGCTTGTAAAATCAAAAGATCCTGTAGATTGTTTTCAAAATAGTTGTCAGCAGTTAAAACAATATGTGTGTTATTTTTTATTTTCTGAAATTCATTAGTGACTACTTCCCCCCATGATCAATAATGTAGGTCTGTGAAGCTTAAGAAATTCTTTAGATTTGCTATACAACCATAACTAGTTGCTTGATTTCTTATTAGACATCATAGTAATCGGTTTTCCATAACTCATATTTTAACAACCTAAACTGCATGAGTTTGGCTATGTGGATTCTTGTGAACTGATGAGATTTTTGGCAATCATTATCCAGTTTTTGTCTCTTATATGTCATTGTCTTCTATAATCTCTTTTGCTTACACTTTGTTTTTGTTGCCAATTTTTGTTCTGACTTTGATATTTTGCAACAATAATGATTGAGATGAGCCTAAATTTCCTCTAATTATGTTGATGGGAAAGGTGTTTACTTCATGAACTTCTTGTTATAAAGTTAAATAGTTCCTGTATAGAAAAAGCCTTTTCTATAATTATTTAATAAATATTCATGTTCAGAGCAATTTCATATTTTGTTGATGATCATTTGTTCCCAATATTTACTTATAAATAATTTTTTGATTGATTGAGGCTGGGGTAAGGTAGTCAGATAAACTGGTCATCAAATGACCTGATAGTGATGCAGATCTAGAAGCTGTTATTCTAATTCATCTCTGTATTTGCACCTTTCAGGCAATAATTTTATCTAGGAATAAAATTAAAGACTGGCCAGGTTCAATTCTTAAATCACTTTCAAATCTTTCTTGTTTGAAGCTGGACAGCAATCCCGTGAGACAGGTAATGATCTGGTAGCAATTCCCTATTCTTGCGAAAATGAATGTATATTCTTTAATTTAATGCCATGGTTGTGCGGTAAAACTTTGTGAGCTTAAGTTTTTAATTTAATGCCATGGAGGTGCCGTGGTTGTTACATAAATCTGAGTTCTTTTTTGCTAATCTCTGAGTAATCCTGAATATTTGTGCTGAAGAAGAGGAGTAATATAATTTTTGTGTCTCCATATGCTGGTTCTCTGATTTAGATTCCAATCAGAAGTTTGATATTACTAACCTTATCTATTTCTTGAATAATAGATTCCTTCAGATGGTTTTGAAGCTGTGCCTATGCTTCAGATTCTTGATCTAAGTGGTAATGCTGCTTCGCTACTGGATGGTCCTTCGTTTTCTAGTATGCCACATCTACAAGAGCTTTACCTGAGGTTGTTCAGTTTAAACTATGGCATGTGTGAGAAGATACAGTCACACACACAAAGAAAGATTTGTTTCTCATGCTCCTTTGTCTTCTTGGTTGCTTGTGTTTAACTTTCACATCACAACATAACAGGAGAATGCAGCTCAGTGAAGTCCCATCAGATTTATTGAGGCTGCTTCAACTACGAATCCTTGACTTGAGTCAAAATTCCCTTCAGTCAATCCCAGTGGTAACATACTATGTCTCCTTTGTAGGAAGCAGATTATAGTTGTACATATGCCACTGGCTGATTCTGATCCTTTTAGTATTTTCCTGGGCTTCATTTTGTCAGTGGGTCTTAGTTAGAGTCCTTGGTTGAATCATGACTTAAGTGGTTTGGTCATGCACAGAGGACACCATTATGGACTCCGTACGAAGAAACTATTAGGATGGATTTAACTATTAACAATTTAACCATAGAAATGAGCCAAGATAGAATATATTGGCATCGCTTGATTCATGTAGTCAACCCACTTATGAGAAAAGGCTTTGTTTGTTGTTGTCCAAGTTAGAGTCCACCAATTTGTATGTATTTTGTATTTTGATTCAGACATTATTGAAGTTTATAAAATTTTTCTTCGCTTTATTGGTTTGAAAGAAACTTGAAGTTAGAGTGAAGAGTCCACTAACTTTTATTTTTCACCTTTATTAATAGATTGGCCTTTGGTTTCTCCATGTCAAAATGTTCATCTGTATCGTAGTATTGGATATTGACAATGTGGTTGTAGATATGTATGCTCATAAATCAAACTTCTGTCTATAATATGTCAATGATCAAGGATAATTGTCATCTTTAGTTATCAATACCTTCCCTTGTCTTTCTCAAATTTGTGAGTAGTTTGTGGGGGGTTGATAGGTATTACCACAAGGCCATCCGTCTCGAAGAAGAAAAAAGAAAAAAGAAAAAATTGGCCAATTAATTTGGGGCATTGTCATGGCCATGTCAGGAATCACACACTACGTGTGCAATTGTCCTCCTAGGGTTAAGTTTTAGAAATGCACATGCATACTAAACAAACCTTATCTGCCTTTTAAATGATAAAGTCTGCTACATTTTGGCTGTTAATATTTTTTATTACCTATATATTTGCTTCCAGGGGTTCAAAAATCTCACTTCTCTCATGGAGCTTGACCTATCTAATAATAACATCTCAGCCCTTCCCCCTTCGCTGGTAAGAAACAAACACTTACCCTTCGCTGGGGGTTCATTTTCTTGATAATGTTTTCAGTTCTTTCTGGTTTTAACAAGCGACCATCAGCATTATGATTTGTGATCATAATGTTTCATAGAAACCTTGAGAATAGTTGCTGCTTTACCTGTGTTTTGGAATATAACAGCATTTGCAAACAAGATAATAATAGATACTTTTTTAAATGTGTTTTCTATGCCTTTTCTATTTGCCCCCTTGTTTTACAAATTTTGAATTGATTTCCAATTATTTCCTCATCTTGGTCATCTGCATTTGCTTAGCTCATTCGTTATTTGCCAGACTTGACCAATTGCATTATTCTAATAAATTGATTTGATTAGGGTTTGCTCGAACCAAGCCTTCAGGCATTGAGACTTGACGGGAATCCACTCAGAAGGTAAGACACAACCCTAGCTGCCCCTCTTCCAAAAATCAAAAACCTTCTTAACAATCACATACAAAAGAAAGATAGAGTTAACGAGCAATAACAGTTTGACCATTTTATTTAGCCTGAAAATTGATTGTCTCTTCTTAAAGAATAAGATTCAGATGAAGGAAATAAATAATTAATGGTTGGATATTGTTAAAAAACAGTAGAGAGAAGAAGATGGGAAGAGAGAATGATACGGAAAGCATAGCATTGCATATTAGATGAACAGCACGGTCTTTAAGATAGGCATCCAGAGGAGTGTAAGTTTTTTGACAGAATGGTAAACAGTATTATGGAATTCTTAGAATCCTAACTAACTAATTCTCTAACACTCCCTCACAAACTCAGGGAGTTTGACTCCTCTACTATGAATTTGTGTCTGAGCAGATCAAACTGAGAATTTGAGATTGGTCTGGTTAGAACATCAGCTATCTGGTCTGTGGAGGGAATATGACTTGGATAGTATCTCCTTCTTTATGAACTCTCTTGCAAAAGAGAGGTCTATTTCAATGTGCTTTGTCCTTTGGGTCCAGAAAGGATTAGCAGACACAGCTGAGTCTAGATACCAACTTGGATCATGAAGTGTGTCATGTGTTGCCATCACAGCCATCACAGCCGTGACATGTCCTTGAGGTCTGAAATTAGGCTGAAAACTCTGCTTCTGAAACCGAGTTTGTGAGATCTGATATGAGTGATTGTACCTATGGTAGCAGTACTTGGCAAGGATGTCCTGGTTTGCCACATATTTGACAATTTACCGTGGGTCTATTTCCAGTGTTATGTCTGCCACCTCTACTTTTCATCTTTCCACCACAGGAGTCTCTGAATTCACTTCCAGGATTGATTCCTTTGTAATTTCCGTGGTTTGGAAATGTGTTCTGGTTACTCGAAAAACCAGATTTTCTACTTTTACCATCTCCAGAATTGTATTGTGTGAGAGCTACATTTGCCAAAACTGATTCAACTACTGACTTATTATGCTTCTCAATTCTGCTCTCCTGAGCTAACAACAGGAATTCTATTTCACTTACTAAGGATCATTTCTCAAAAAAACTGAAGTGATGAATGAGTCATATTCTTGAGGTAAACCCCCAAAAATTGCCTCAATGTGATCATTTTCTGAAACAGGACAGCCAGCTAAAATTAGAGAATCAACCGCAGCATTTATTTTGAGTAGATATTCATTGATGGAAGGAGATTCTTTCTTGGTGTTTCTGAGCTAAGCCTTGAATTATTTGGTCTTAACTTGTGTTTGTGATGCAAAGAATAATTTTACCTTGTCCCAAACGGCCAAACCTGTTGAGAACTCACATCCAACAACTCTGGTAAGCATTCTCTCTGACATGGATGAAAGCAGCCATGAAAGCAAGAATTGATCTTGTTGGCCCCACTTAAGATACTCAGTGCTCACTTTTCCAGAATCTTTATCCTCTTGTGACCCAAATTTCAGAGGAACTCCATCAACTCCAGCGGTGAATCTCTTAAGTCTATGACCTTTAATCGCAGTCAGGACTTGTTGCTGCCATAGCAAGAAAGTCCTGTAATATGGCTTGACTAAAATACTGTGAGAAGATTATGGGAAGAAAGAATCATAGAAAAATGCTGTGTAATGCATCGCTTATTAGATGAACAGAACAGCCTTTATATAAGAGTGTGAATTGGTTCAACAGAATGATAAACAGTATAACATAATCCTTATTAACTAACTTATTCTCTAACAGTTATCATACCCTTTTCTGCTATACTAATTATATTTTGTTTAAATTTCAGCATTCGGAGGACTATCTTGGATAAAGGAACTAAAGCTGTTCTGAAATATTTGAAGGACAAATTGCCAGAGCAATAAATTTTCTTTCTTTACCATTCTACAATTATTCAAGTGCGCTTTTGATTATATGGGTATGTTTGTTTCATAAACCAATTTTCGCTCTTAAGAGGTTGAACATTTGAACACAATTTGTTGTACTATTATAAATCCATTTCTGAGTGCCATGGCTTCATTGTATTTTTTTTCCCCCCGGTAGAATTAAGGCTTGTAATCGTATTATGTGAGTATATTATTTTGGTTACCACCTCAATTTTCACTGTACACTAGCTTTGCAAAGAATAACAAGGCCCGCTTAATGAATAGTTCTAATGTGGTAAGATTTCTTTATTTATTGTTTTCATCAAATTTAGGTGAAAAAATTACACTCTACTCCAAGGTCAATACAGGCCTTGGGCTCAAAGGAACTTATATAGAATTTACAATAATTTATCAATAAGGGATTAGTTAGGTTTGAATTAAATCATGTATTGTCATAAACAAAAAATAATTAAATAAGTCAATTTTTATGCTTAAAATTTTAAATTATTCAAAAAATTGGGTAACATAAAAAAAAATAAATATGGTCTAAAAAAATTAAGTAAAATTTACTAGAAATAGATATATAAGAGTTAATCAAGATTGATCAATTTGTTATCCTGAGATACTTGTCAATACATCAAACCTTATAGTTCAGGAAATTGATTTGAATAAAATCTGAGTCTTAAAATATTCCTCATTGCAATAACAAAAAGGTCTTTCTCGAAAATTTCCTCCAAAGTCGTATTATTTTATGCATATTAACCATTAAGATCATTTTAGGGTAAATAAATGACTTGATAATTAAAGGATTTTTTTTGTTTTCAACGTGAACTTTGAAAAATAAAAAAATTTTATTTAGTCTTCCCAAATTTTTTTCTAACTAAAATTATGCTTATTTTTTAGTAAATTAGAGTTGACATACAAATTATTTCGCAACTTAAATTTGTTTAAGGGATATTTCTTTAAAACAATATTTTTTTTGGGTCAATAAAACAATATTTTTTAAGGGAAAAGGTCTCGTAATAAAGAGAAAGAAATCATTTCAGATCTTCTACATTTCTTTTCAATAATTTTTTTATCTTTATTCTATTATAAAAAATACATTAATTTTTAATTAGAAAATATTCAGACCAGAAATAAGAGGAGAGATTAAGGTGGTTTTACCTCAAATTTATATTTCTTTCTCTCTCCTATTGGATTTTTTCCACCAAAAAATTTTAATTCCATTTAACTATATTTTCACTTAAAATTGGATTGTTTTAACAACTACTTTACTTTAGAAAAAAATTAATAAATAATATTATTTTGAGATAAAATGCCATTTAGACAAATGAAAGACAAATAAGCTTTTTAGAGCTGAACTATTTTGATTGAATTTTTTAAAAAAGTACTAAATTAAGATGTTTGTTAAAAAAAAATAAATTGAAAAATAATTATTTTTAAAATCTAAAATTCTTAATTTAATTTTATATAAGAAGTCCTAAATTGTAATTTTGCTGTCGGATGTATGATGATTGTAGTGTGACGAAGGTAATGCTAACGCGGGGCTGTGGCAGATGACCACGTTTCAACAAGCTCGACGACAAAAACAGACAACAAAAGAGGAGCACTGCCACAAGCAGCACGCCAAAGTCAGTGCTTTTGGAGGTTTCCAGAAACCGTGAAATTCCACGCTCTGAGATTCCTTCGTTCCTCTGTTCTTATGATCTGGAGAGAGAGAGATTCATACGAGTCTTTTTTAGAGAGGCAAGAAAAGGGAGCATGACAGCCAGCAAATCTCATAAAGAGAGTTCGCAAAACCCTAGCTTTTTGTGCTTTCCTTGTGGAAATTGAACACCCACCCACCTGACCAATCACAATCTCGATTCGTCTTTAACTTATTCGATTCCACGTTTGTATATTGCCGTGAACAATTATTTACCTGCTTTTGACCTTAATCTGTTCGGCTTTTTGGCAAAAAGGAGCTAAAGATCGGCAGCGAAAAGCTAGTTACTTCACTTTTCCTTTGGTGAGGCCTCACTGCTAGTTAATTTCCTTTTCGTTTAGCCACTTGATTGGTTTCAACCTACATTCTCTTTCAGAAATGCACTGAACCCCTGTTACATTTTCACCATGAGATCAGTGTTCTATTCAATCTAGTTTGTAGCTCTCATTCTTGGCTTGAAAATTTCTCTGTTTGATAAGGATCTTGTAAATCTGCAGGTATCCGAATTCTCCTTCTTCGATTTTACGGTAATCGTGGGGGTTAGTTCGCTTGTGATGTTTTATTTCCAATCACTTTTTCAATCACCCGCTAATTATCCATCTAGAGCTCCTTTCTCTTACTCTATTTCCCATATTTTCCTTCCCTCTGATGTGTTCTTCATATGTTGCTTCAATTGCCTGAGATTTCGTCTCAAAATTTGATACTCTGCTCCAGAGGGTTGTTTCTGGTTGCTATTATCTTTGCAAAATATACCTGGCAAGATATACATCTCGAGATTATTTGAATCGCACTTGATTTTCTTTGGTGGGATTAAAGAGCGACTGTTAAGGATGGGAGATCGTTGGAGGCCCGTTTCCATCGAGGAATTGCCATCGCATTTGATTTTAGAAATTTTAAGCTGTGGCAGGCTCAGTGCAGCTGATCTTGTTTGTTTAGAGTTGACATCAAAAACTTTTGGTGGGAGTCATGGTTTGTACTACCCTTTCAAGTTTCGATCATTGGTGGACTTTGCAGCATTTCAGCTTTGTACCTACCATCTAATCTATTCAAAGATGGGATTGAATTCTCAAAGGGAGATATATGATCGATGTGGCGGAAATTGGAAGCGGGTTTTGCGGTTCTTGCAATCTGTAGAACAATCCTCTGAGATGGTCGAGACATCATCAGGCAATGTACTATTCTGTTATTCAAACGAATTGCTTTTGTTTGCATTTTGAAATGTGTGGAACAAGGATAAAGCACACTTGGACAGTAATTTCTTTTTTAATGAAAAACTAGATTAATTTTTTAAAGCCTTTTATTTTCCTACTTGAATTAAGAATTGCCATTTTCCATTTTGTTACTATTTGAAATAAGTCTTTGAATGGTGGGATATTAGCTCTTTGCTTTAAACCTCATGTAGTTTCAATTGCATGATCAAGTACCAACTCTCTCTCTCTCCCCCTCTCTCTGTGTTTGTGAGAGAGATACTATTGCGTTTGTAATATAAATTAATTAGGAAAAGAAAGGAAATGAAGCTGGAGTTCTAAATGTTACCAAGATCACACTTTATATTCTTAAATCATTGGTAAACATAGTATGTAATTCTTTTATTTTTTTTTCTTCTGAAAAGAAAATCATAATAATTCAGCTTGAATTTCTTGTAGTCTTCTTACTGTTATTTTTAGAGCAAGTTTTTCTGTATATAATTAAATTCTGAAAGAAAAATTATTGGCAGATGCAAATCACAACTGGAAAATATCACACCTTTTTGATCAGCAACTCCTCCGTCTACTCTTGTGGTTCTGGTTTGTGTGGTGTACTTGGTCATGGACCTGAAACAACACAATGTGTAGCATTTACCCAAATTGATTTCCCACCTTTGGCACGTGTTGTTCATGTGTCAGCCTCCTATAATCATGCAGCTTTTGTCATGCAATCTGGAGAGGTTCGTTGCTTTTGATATTTTATTAATCATTCATTTTTGAAGGGTACATTTGGATTGAGGAGAATGGAGAGGAGGTGACATTTTGTTGTTGACATTTTCTTTGACTTATAGCCAGTATAGCTAAGCTTCTTTAGAAGAAGGATGTGAAAATTAAAATTTCACTTTCCTTCCATTCTCATCCATTCTTCTTGACCCAAATATACTGAAAATGATGTTAGAAGTTGAAATAAGACTTAAGAGCTTCTGCATGCTCCATACTGATAAGCTCATATTTACTATTGTTGTAAGTGATTGGCACTGACCATGATGGTTCAAAATATGAAATGATTAGTACCAATTTTCATCATAAACATGAGATGAGAAGTTAACTTTGACTGATGCAGGTATTCACATGTGGAGATAATTCATCATCTTGCTGTGGGCATAGAGATACAAGCCGACCTGTTTTTAGGCCACGACTTGTTGAAGCCTTGAATGGGCTTCACTGCAAGCAGGTAGCACATATCATCATTATCATAATATTTTAAATGATAATTGTTGACTATGTTGAAAATTGTTTGTTGGTAGTGTACTACTGTATATATATTAAATTGTTAATGCTAAGCTTTTGATTGGATAATATCTTTCCTTGTCTTATATTTACAATGAAGCTGTTGAATCTTCTGGGCTGACTAATCTACCTTCTCTACTGAATGATTTCCTCATCCCAAAGCTCACTTTGATTTTAATAACTACAATCTCTTCTGCATTGCAATTCTTATCTTTTCTTTTTTCAATTTTTAATCTAATCAACTTCATGTTTGGTTATCAAGTCTTTGCATAAAGTGTGAAGTAAGATGAATGCCAATTGCAAATATGCATGAGATGTTCTACCCTTTTGGCTTGATAACTTACATTTTATAGCTAAACATTTGCCTTTTTTATTATACGAAGACTTTGGTTAAAGTTACTTCTTTTTTATTTCTAATAATACTAAACTAGTGTTACTTGTCTCAGATTGCAGCAGGGCTTAACTTTACAGTTTTTCTCACAAGACAAGGTCGTGTTTATACATGCGGTACCAATGCACATGGTCAACTTGGTCATGGTGATACTCAGGATAGACCGACTCCCAAAATTGTGGAAGTGCTTGATGGTGTTGGCTCTGTTATTCAGATTGCTACTGGACCAAGCTATGTCTTAGCTGTCATGGAAAATGGAGAAGTATACTCCTTTGGATCAGGTGCTAATTTGTGCCTTGGCCATGGTGAGCAACATGATGAATTTCAGCCACGTGCTATACAGACATTTAGAAGGAAAGGTATTCACGTGGTCCGTGTTTCTGCTGGTGATGAGCATGCTGTTGCGCTCGATTCAAATGGATTTGTGAGTTTCCTTAGACTAGATAAATCTTTCTTTTTCACTGTAATTCTGGGATTTTTGGTTACTAAGGTGCTTCTAAGATTCGCTCTTAAGTTTCTATTATCAATTGGTCCAGATATATACCTGGGGCAAGGGCTATTGTGGTGCTTTAGGTCATGGAGACGAGATTGATAAGACAACTCCAGAGATCTTGACTACTCTCAAGAGTCACTTGGCTGTTCAGGTATGTCCATACATTTTTTTCAATCTCTCAAGATTAATGGGGTTTCACTTAACCATTCAAACTTTTGAGCTGAATTAGTACTTACATGGTCAGTTCGACCGTTGCTGCTTTCATCACAAGATATAGTCACTAACTTGAGTTTTGTCCACATTTAAGCTTAAAGGGTTTTCATGTGAGGGACGTCTTAGTTATTACAATAATATTATTTATATTATTTATGGATTTAATGTCATGAAATTTTATATTTTCCACTGTTTATTCCTATCCAGCCATAATCAAGTGATTGTTTTTTCTTAAAGGTCTGTGCAAGAAAGAGGAAAACCTTCGTTCTTGTGGACTCTGGTACAGTGTATGGATTTGGGTCGATGGGATTTGGTAGCCTTGGATTTCTAGACAGAAGGATATCAGATAAAGTACTGAGGCCTCGAGTCTTAGATACCTTAAGAGCTCACCATGTTTCTCAGATTAGCACTGGGCTGTACCATACTGTTGTAATCACTAAAAGAGGACAGATCTTTGGATTTGGAGACAATGAAAGAGCACAACTTGGGCATGATTCATTAAGGGGTTGTCTTGAGCCAACTGAAATTTTCGTTAAAGATGAAGGTGATGATGAATTGATTATGTAATTCCCATTTTATAGAGCAATTATCACTCCAAAAGCAGCCACCTCTTTTATAGAGGCTAGTTTGAGGTGATATAGGTAACCTGATTTGTGTTGTGTATTGTGATTAACGCTATTCCAATTTACTCTTCTATATTGTATTGTAGTTAAAAACAAAAATTTACACGTCAAATTGTTATTGTCATTGTTAAGACAAATGTTTTAAATATTCAAAATTTCATGTAATTTAAATATTCAAAGAAAAAGTGGTAGATGTAAGAATTGTGTTATACTGATATTGAGTTTTTCATATACTTTGACAGGGTGTCTGCTGTGCTCTTTTGCTTAGAATAAACACTCACCGTTAATCACAATAAAAAAGGGGTTGAGAATAATAAAAATGTTATAAATTTATAATAAATGTTTTCATTGATTTTTGCGTTAATTTCAGTTGTTGATTTAGAATTTAAGAATATTTTTTTTCTTTCGCTTGGTACGAATTCTTTCACTGAAATCACGTTAGAAAAGATAAAGTACACTTAAAAATATTAAAATTTAATTCCAACAATTATTGTGCAAAATTTAAAAACATACGTAGCAAATATATATATACACACACACACACATAGCTCCTTTTATTTTTTTAATTTACAGTTCATAGAATTTACATCTAATTCACGAAATAAAAAATCTACACCTCACAGACAAACAAGAAGTCTCAAAATTTTCACTTATAATAAGAAAATTTTATAATGCTTTAAACTTCTTGAGATTGTCAAGGAATTTGGGGCGAAGATGTAACATTTTGCTTTTAATAGAAATTATAATTTCCTTTACAACTAACCGAATAATGATAAAAAAAATTAGAATACGTAAATTTGTATTTTATACTAAGTTTATATTTTTACTTCTGCCGTGAGTAACACTATTCTAATCAAATCAAATCTATTTCTTAAAAAAAAAAAGTGATTTTCAAAGAAAATGGGATTTTTTTTGTCTTCACAGTATTTTGGAATATTTTCATTTCCAAACACCGTCATCTTCGACACTCTTCACAGTTTACAGTGTTCAGTGCCTTGGCTCGCGAGAGATACCATCAAAGTCTCGTTTCATTTCTCAGCTGCAATCCACGGCCACGCCACATAACGATTAATCCACTTGCGGCAGCGCCATGGCCGACCGTTTCTTTCCTAACGAAATGCTACACTTCGTTGCAGAGACAACTGTTGAGGAAACTGCCTCTCAAGGAACAAAAGACTCGCTCGCCAGCCTCCTCTCTCTTCCTTACCCAGCCTTCTCTGCAAAACTCCAAAAAGCAGCCTTGGATTTGAAAGAATCGGTATTCGAAATCCAGCCTTTTACTTTTCATAGAATATGATTTTTTTCCCCTTTTTTTTCGTTATTAGGCCATCTCCAGGTGTGTCTGTTTTACAATTTTTGTTTCTTCCGGGTCTATGGGTCTATAGTCTTCGTGTTATTACTTATTAGGCTCAAGTTAGTGACTTTTGCGTTCGAGTAATTGCGGGTTAATGGTGACTGGGAATTCAGAATTCTGAATTCTGAGAAATTCCCTTAAAGTTGTAGTGCTTTGTCTTGTTCAGGTGGTGAAGGAGACATGGGGGTCCAGTGGGAAACGTGTGAAGGATTATACTTTGTACACGGGGACACTTGGGACAGCGTACCTGGTATTTAAAGCTTACCAGGTTACGAAGAATAAGAATGATCTTAACTTATGCTTACAGATGATTAAGGCTTGTGATTCTGCTTCAATAGATTCTAGGTACTCTCTCTCTCACTCTCACTCTGTGTCTTATATGGCGTCTGGCTCAGGGGCATACATACATGAAGATCTTGTTTATGCGTTAGAACTTAGAAGTAATATTTTGGAAAGGTAATCTGTGTGGATGACCTGTTGGTCCTAATGCTGCTGAGATGAGTGTCTTAACTTTTAAAGTAGTATCTGGAAAAAGCTTAATGGTTGCAGTTTTAGTCCAGTGTTGGACATAAGTTGTTTTTGGTTTAATTTGCTAATTATGAGTGCAGCCGAAGCACATTCATATGTGGGCGTCCTGGGGTTTGTGCTATTGGTGCTGTCATAGCTAAGCACGCTGGTGATGAAAGACTACTTAACTACTACTTGGGACAATTCAAAGAGGTATTTTTTGGTTTTTTTTTTAATCTGACCCTTGTGATATTTCTAATTTGTACATGATATACTGTTGTTGAACTGCTTTTAAATATTTTTTTCCCCTTGACCACAGATCAGACTACCTCGTGATTTGCCCTATGAGCTGTTGTATGGAAGAGCAGGCTATTTATGGGCTTGTTCATTCTTAAACAAGCATATTAGCAAAGACACAATATCTACTACCCGCATGGTAAGGCAATGCTACATAAAGTTGTTCCTCAGGAATTTATTTTGGCAGGGTCATGTCTACTTGTTAAAATGGGTTTATCTTTTGTAGAGATCAGTTGTGGATGAAGTTATTTCAGCTGGTAGACAATTGGCCCACAAGGGAAGATGTCCTTTGATGTATGAATGGCATGGGAAGAAATACTGGGGCGCTGCCCATGGCCTAGCTGGACTAATGAATGTTTTAATGGACATGGAACTAAAGCCAGATGAGGTAGAAGATGTCAAGGGTACACTACGTTACATGATTAAAAATCGTTTCCCTAGTGGAAATTATCGCTCAAGTGAAGGAAACGAATCTGATCGTCTTGTGCATTGGTGTCATGGTGCTCCTGGAATCACTCTTACACTTGTAAAGGCAGCTGAGGTAATCCTGTCCACAGTTAACAAGTTCAATACAAACTATAAGCAAAAATCTGCAAAAGAAGTAAAGAACTGATACTTGTGTGAGTCTGATTGCCAAGGATTTAGTACTTATTATTCGATTGCAATCCTTAATAACTAACTAGTAACAAGTGCGTATGGTTCCATATGTTCCAAGCAAAGATTTCTGTGGCATTTTGGTTTCATTTTTTATGCAACTTTTCTTCTATTCGTATAAGAAATTTTACGGATCAATTCTTCAACCTTTTTGTCAAAAGTCCAACTTCTCAAGGTGGTATGACGAAGTTCTTTATGATAATCATCAGGTTTTTGGGGACAAGGAATTTCTGCAAGCTGCAGCAGATGCAGGTGAAGTAGTATGGAGCAGGGGTCTGCTTAAGCGAGTTGGAATCTGCCATGGCATCAGTGGGAACTCCTATGTCTTTCTTTCTCTGTACCGGTTAACTGGGAACCCCGAGTACTTGTACAGGGCTAAAGCATTTACTTGCTTTCTACTTGATAGGGCGCAAAAATTGATCTTGGAAGGAAAGATGCATGGAGGAGATCGGCCATATTCATTGTTCGAAGGTCTTGGAGGAATGGCTTATATCTTTCTGGACATGATTGATCCTAAAGTGGCCAAATTCCCAGGCTATGAAATTTGAGTTTCTTGATGCATGTATATATTACATATCCAAAACAAAAGACAAAATAAAACATCTTCAGGGTTGATGAAGATATGTTTGACCAACTTTGTAAATATGACAAATAATTTTAACTTTGAAGTGCGAAATTCTGAGATATGGAGTTAACTGACGTACTTCTGAAGTTCATTCAGTCCTTGGTGCTCTTCACACGTGTTTGTTTTACATTTTGTCATCAGAACATTGAAGTTACTTATGGCTCAGAAATCAAGACGACTGTTCACCTTACTGCTATTTGAAAGGAATCAGCTCAAAGCCGCCTTTCTCTCTCTTCAAAGGTAAAGTGAATGACTATTGGACTGGAATAGGAAACCCTTGTGTTCTGTTAGCCAGAAAATACCCATTTTAAAATTCATTTGTTTTGTAAATTTTTTTGGTTCTTTTTAAAATCACTTAGATTCTTAAACATATATGAGGTTTCCTATACAAATATGAGCTTCTTGTAACTCAAAAACTTTTTAAAGTTCTAAAAAGACATATTTCAACAAATATATGAATAGAAAGAGAAAAAATTAAACAGAAATTTATAAAGGATCAAATTCAAGGAACATGAATTTTATGTTCTCTTTTAAGTGCACAGCAAGTAAGAGAGTTTCATTTAAAAAGGTATTCACATTACAAGATGGGAACCAACAACTTGGATTAGCACACGTTTTTATAACCAACAATCACTGAATTTTTTACACACAGGAACCCATCCAAGTCACAACTTAGAAAGATTTTTGTCTTCACAACCTTAGCATCTAAGAATCTGTCCCCTTTGCTTTTACAACTTTGAGTAGAACCTAAGATCACACAAATTCTTAGTTCACACTCAAAGAAGAAATAAATGAAGAAAGAACACTCTTATATGCTCTTATACACTTTGACTTATAAAAGAAGAATTAATCACGTTAAAGCTCACTAAAATGCTTGGGAGAAATTAAAGAAAATACTCAACCCGAGTTTTTGCTCATTCTCTCAGAAACTTTCAAATGTGTGCCACGTAGCAATAAATATGGAGAGGAATTAGCTATTCTTGTACTCTTTTTTGAAATGCCTTCAACTTTAAACTTGCATTTAATGTGATTTGGCTTTAGATGCTCCAACGTAATGCAAAATTCCATTCTTTGATGAACTTGAAGGCTTTGGGTAGAGAAAGAGGGAGATATAGATACGATGAGGAAAGCACATTCTCTTTTGAGAAGAAGAGAAAAATAAAATTTATTTATAGGCACTTTCTTCATTAAAAGTAGGTCTGCTTAGGAATGTCTAATCTCTTTCGTTATTCTATAGCATAGCATAGAGTTCTACTTTTTTTAAACCTTTTTAAATAATGAAAAAACCTTTCTTTCAATCTGTTTGTCTCTTATTTAAGAGAAAGATAAAATTTTGAAAACATAATAAAATTTATTTTTTTAATAAAATCAATCAGTAAGACATTGAACCTAAAAAACTTGACCTTTTTGAAGTACTGTCCTTCAAACAATTGCTTTTACTACACTTAATAAATGCAATGTATTCTCTTTCCCTTTTGGTTAACGTGAAAGGCAAAAAAGGAGAAAAATTGCTCATTTGTGTTAGATGGTTAAAAACATAATCATCGTTTGTATTTCAAATTCTCTCATTGTCTTCTTTTTCATTTTCTTTTTATTTTTTAAAATGGGTTTATTGGTTATTATAAAATAAGTTGGGTCAAGTGGACTTTTCGTAGATTTTCACATAAAACCATATCAAAAGTTAATTTTCAAATACAAAACATTTTAAGTCTATTTGGTGGGTTTTTGTTAGCCTAATCTCAACTCAAGTAAAATATTTACAAACCCAGTTTTATATCCTAGTTTCTTGAAACAAGCATTTTGTTGATTAAATTTTTAACTCCAAATGATAAAATAGAAATGATTGACATTTTCAAAATCTTCTTTACCAAAATATCTAATAAAGCCTTGGAAAATATAATAATCACTTTTATTTCAACATGTTTTTTTTTTATCCGTTTCTTTTTGGTATTTATGGAAAGATCAAACCAATGGATTCATTGTAGTGACATTCGAATGAAGTTTACAATAGAAGGCCATAGGGAAAAGATTACTTCAGTCCCATAATAGATAGGAATTCCGTTTCCTGGGCCTGCGAAGTTACTCAATTGAACATCCAATTGAGATCGGTCTTGCTGTATTAACCCATTTGATTTGGCGTTCGCATAAACAACTACTTATAGTTGTTGTCACTAGAAGTTGTAGGAAATCTATATGCACTTTGCCAAATAAAGGAATGTTTATTAACAATCTTGATTCACAAAAGCCATTGACTTCTACAACAGGCAAAAGAGTTCCTAGCTAGCACAACAGATTCTACCGCACTTTGTTAGAACAGGTTCTTCACTCTTCTGGAACTTCATTTTTCTCTTTGGCAAAAGGTTTGAACTAATGGACATTGGAGGGTCCCACTTAGGCCAAACCAACAAGTTTCTCACTGATCTCCCACACCTTTCGAGCCTTCTCAGCGTCACTAGCCTCTTGTGACAACTGATTTTCAAATGAAGCAGAGTCCTTGTTCCAGCTCCAGTAAACACCAGATTTTGTCAGGCTTGGATCACTCACAACCTGAATTAAAATCAAACCATTCATCCATGAGAAACAAAGAAACTTGTTGAATAAATTCAACATAGAACCCCAAGTCTCGTTGCTATTATTACCTGAGCAAGTCTCTTTCCTGCTTCATCTTCTGAGACAAAGCCTTTGGTTATGTACTTTTGGAATGGAGGGAACAAAAGTCTGAACAGGGGAATGTGCTCTCTAAACAAGCCGGTTGTGGCGATGCAGCCCGGGTAAAGGGAAGCAAATGTGACCCCAGTTTCCTCATGGTATCTTCTGTGGAACTCTTGCATGGTGAGCATATTGCAGACTTTGCTGTCCTTGTACGCCTTGGCTCCATCAAAGTCTCCACCATCTATCATGGCTGAACTGTTTAACCCATTTAATCCTCCTGCAAGTCCCCTCATGTCACCAAGGTTCGCCTTAGGTGGCACATTTCCAGCCAATGTATTTGTGTTTCCTGTTAAATTTTCACAATCAGAACCAAAATAATGAGTACAATAAAAGGATTCAGATAATGCACTATAAATATTTCAATAGATTAGACCTGTGATTGAGCCAACAATGATCAACCGCTTTGATGGATAATCAGATTTGTTCAAGTCCTCGAGCATTAAGCGTGAAAGGAGAAAATGCCCCAGGTGGTTTGTCCCAACACTGAGCTCAAATCCTTCAGCAGTGAATGTAGGTTCCTTAGCAGTTGGCAAGTAAACTGCAGCATTGCAGACCAGAACATCAAGTGGCCTGCCTGATCGCCTGAAGTTATCTACAAATTGACGGACACTGTCAAGAGAGGCAAGGTCTAAATGCATGATGGTGTAGTTCTCCTTAGCAATGCCAGCTGATTTCGCAGCTCTTTCGGCTTTGAGGAAGTCCCTGCATGCCATAATCACATGCCATTTTCCTGTCTCAGCCAAGGCCTTAGCAGTGGCCAGACCCAATCCAGAGGAGGCCCCAGTGATCACAACACTTCCCTTCCTCAGAGTTTTCTTGCCCTCCGGAGCAGCCCGGTTAACTGCTGGAGTTGTAGTAGCCACTGTCTGGGCCCTCACAGCACCAACTTGTTGCTGGAATTCCCTCACATATAGCAATTAGGTTAGAAATTTGTCCAAATAACAGGAAATTTCACAATACTTTGTCCCAAACCCAACAAAATCATAGGGAATTGCTCATTAGGCATTACATTATCCCAGATTGGGATCCTTTAAAGTTCTAGAGAAGTTTACACTGTGAAGTCACATTTGGGACCCGTATTCAAGAAATAAGTGGATCCATAAATTATCTAGTGAGCCCTACATATCGTGTCTTTCTCTCTTCAAAATCTCTCTAGAATTTCAAAGGATACCATCCCTTAATTACAGTTTACTGCTTTGGCTAATAGTGTTCCAATAGAAACCTCAGAAACATGCAGGGCTTCAAAAGATAAAAATAAAATTCACCTCCGAAATAAATGCAAGTCATATTACATGCAGAATTGAACTAATAACTGGAAATTATATCCTCTGAAAATGAGTATAAACAATTAATGGGAAGATTATGTTGCAGTTACCTTACACCTCAATGCTGAGGAGCTGAAGTCAGCTCTGAGATTATCTGACAATGAAAGCCCAAATAGGGTCGAGTCCTTGAGAGAAACCCCAGATTTTCCCTGCAAACACAAAACCCATTTCTCAAAGTTTCAATTACAAAAACCTTTTGAAAAGTATACACAAGGAAGACAAGATTCCAAGTGGGAATTGAAGCAAAACCTCTTTAGGAATGGAAAAAGAAGCGGGAACCAAGGAAGCAGAAGCCTGTAGAGCCATTGCAGATGGAACTGTAAATTTGACGAAATGGGTTTTACAATTGTTCTACCGAACAATCTAATATAGTTATGTAACCTGAAAATGAGCTTTTATATAGTGAAGTCTTTCCTTTGGATATGAGAGGATAAGATAATTAGCAGCATGTGCACCTGCTACATCAATCCTAATGAACCAATGAGGATTCGAGTTTTGGATTTCGTCAGATATTTTTTGTGACTATATATTTATTCGACATAGGAAGGAAGGGTTATTTTGGTCCATTAATTCATTGTGTTGTGCCACTCCCAGAAGTTATGGGCTGGAAATATCGGTACAGAAAAAGAACAGGGAGTGGAGCTACATTTCGAATTGAGTGTACGGACAAATTTGGTTCGGGCGGCGTTAAGAACTAAGAACATGCTGGAAGGTTTATTATTATTTTAATATTTAAAAGATATAATTTTTTTAATTTAATCTTAAAATAATAAAAATATTTAATTTAATACTCAAAAGATACATTATGTATAATTTAATCTTTAAAACTCTAAATTGAGATATAAAAATATATATAATATTTGTATATATTAATTAAATTAAACTATAATGTATTTTTTATAAATTAAATTAAATATTTTTATAATTCAATAATTAAATTGAAATACATTAAATCTTTCAAGAACTAGAATAATAATTTACTCTAAATTTTAAAACACAAAATAAAAAAATTAATTATAATTGATTTTTAGGATTAAAGAAAAATATTTTGAAACTAAAAATAAAGTTTAATAAATAAATTAGTTCCTTAAAACGTGATGAACTAAAGTTTAAATTTTTGTTAAGAGATGTTCATATTTAATGTTTGATAATATTTTAAGTAATATTATCTCTAATATAAAGATACTTATAAAAATAATAATTATTATCTTTTGAAAGTCCAACATTATCTTTAAAAAAGTGTTTTATTAAGTTTTAAAATTTATGTACCAAGATAATGAGGCTTTAATTTAAAGAATAAAATATAATTCCTTTTTTTTTTTGTGGGAGGTCATTGTAATGATTATTTAACCTTAAAACACCATTTCTAATATCTTGAGAATTATGTGCATATGTTGTAAAATTATTTACTTTAGATAGATCACAGGTGTTATGTGGCACCCATTGCCCATATTTTATAAATTTTTTGTTACAACTTCTCACATTTTTCTTATTCTTCCAACTTTAAAACTTCTTCTCTCATTCTTTCTTCCAACATCCAACTTCACTTTCCTTCTAACTTCTTTTTATTTTCTTTTTAAAATATTTTTGTTCTTAATTTTTTTGTTCATTTTCAATATGGCAAGATTTTGTTTTTTTATTGTATCAAAATGACAATATCTACAATAGACCTAATGGTGTGACATTTGAGACTAACAAAACAAAAAGATTTATAATGAGTGAAGGTACGCCTCTGATGGAATTAAAGGAAGTTGTTAAGGACAAATTAAAGTTGAGTGAAAATGAAGAAATAAGTAATATTATCTATAGAATGCTACTAACAATGAACTAATGATGTCGTTTGAAAAGTTTTATGTAAAAGATGATTCGTGTGTTGAGATGATGTTTGAATGTCACCAAAATTTTTTTTTATAATTGAACATGATATAATTATCTATTTAGATAGTCACAAATTATGTAAACTTAAACATTGGAGCAGACCTACAAGTAGTCAGTGTAAAGGCATGCACCCAACAAATGTAAAACTTTTTCTCATTTTTGCCAGATTTAAATGCAGATACTCAATCTATTGTCACACCTATGAATATCACAGATCCCATACTATTAATTGGTTGATTGAACTCTTCATAGGGGCATATTCCATGCGCTAAACCCAACTATCAATCGGGTTCATCATCATGAGATGATTCTTGTAGTGTTGACCTAAAGTACGTGTTATCTGACATGTCTAATAAAAGCAATGAGTCAAACTTTAACACCACTTTATCTGAATCTTCAAATGATAATGAATATGAAGATTGAGAAGATGACAATAAAATATAACTTTAATTAGTATTAGTTAGTTATGTTTATAAAAAATTATAAATTATAAATTATCTATGTTAACTAAAAATTATAGATAATTATAATTTAGTTAATTTTATTTAATTATCTATTTTTAGATAATTACATTTTTATTTACTTAATTTTGATATGTTACATTACTTTCATTCATTACTTAATTATAATTATTTTACTTATTTAATATAATAAAAATTATTTTTAATTAAATTTATATATTTTATATATTAAAATAATATTATTAATGTTAAATGATTAATTAAATTTATCTAATTAAATAAGTTATAATTTTAATATTAATTAATAATATTATTATTTGATATTATCTATTAAATAATATATAATTTCATTATATTATATTAATTATTATTAAAATATCCTAACCCCTGCGAAAGCTGGCCCCTGAATGAAAATTCAAATAAGTGCCAGTATGTGAGCAGCAAGTCTGTAATATTATATATATATATATATATATATATATATATATATAAACGATCAACAGGTGTCACATGACACCCGTAATTTATCCAAGACAAATATTTTTGTAGCACATCATTCTTAAAATATTGAGAATAGTATTTTAGGATAAAAAAGCCTCGTTATAACTACTTGCTAAAAATTTGGCTGACCTTATCCCTGCATAGTATATATGCAAGCTGCTGTGGTGATGAAGGGCCTTAACCCAGTTAGTTCAATGGGCTTTAGAAAGATAGGCTTGTATTAACCCAGATTTGGAGCGAATATTCTCAATTCTCAACATGACTTCCTGAATTTTGATATACTTAGAATTCTTATATTTGGAATAATTGGTAATTATAACTGTAAGACAGACTCTGTGGATCCAACATCTTCAGAGTTTTTAGGCTTACCACTAAATTCAAATTGTTGACGAGTTTAATTGTCGTCCTAAGATAGAGTGGACCACATCATGTAGCATTGTCTCACAGTGCCTTGCGAGAATAGATTCTACGATATTTTCGTTGAGATTTATTCCCGACCACAAAAAAAAAAAAAAAAGTTAGTTAAAATTTTGAAATGTTTTAGAAAATTATACATATTTCTTGTATCTTTTACAAAGCTTTCAATATCTAAAAATGCCTGGATCATGCTAATATTTGCCAGCCGTGATGTCACGTTGAAATAGATTCATTTAGACAAGAAATTGAATTCCATAACAAGACACAAAGTGAATATGAAAGAATCTTCACCTGTTGTAATTCAATAAACTTTTTCCTTTCTCGTTACTCTACATTTCCCGATTACGTAAATTCATCGGATTCTAAATTCCTGATGCACTTTTTTTTCTTTTCTTTTGTTATCTTTTTTTTTTTTTTTGTCATTTTTTTCCCTCAATGCCTGATCGGATTGCAACCAACTCCTCATCCGACAAGCACAAGAACAAAGAAAGAAGTGGTGGAACTCACCCGCTAAATATTACAAATCTTCCCCCCAAATCTCTGTACAATTTTCCTGAGCTGATATCACAAACTCATCCTCATTATAGTCACCTCCTACATCCGCACTGGCAATCCAAAATTCTGGAAAGCTCGAATTTCGCCTCTAAGGCCTGCAGTTACAATCACCAGACCCCAGGCTGACATGTTTTGACCTACCCCATTAGTGATATCCACACTGACTCGAGGGCTACGTTTCCTTGCAGCAAGAACAAGCTTTTCCTCTGGCCAGGTTGCAGAAATTCGATCAAAAAAATAACTGTTTGTAGCACTGGTTATGGTTCCATGAACAGGACCACTGTTGCACCTTGATGCAGATTGTGAATCCTCAGTACCAAAAAATTCATCTACCGGAGTTGGAGGATGATTAGCAGATAAGACCTCATCTAGGTTATTATCAACCCCAGTTTGTTCTCCAGAAAGTGTGTCAGGCATTTCCCATGCAACACCCATACCAGGCCAAGGAATCGCCACTGACACATCTCTACAGTGAAAATGCTCATATGACTGCGTGACAGAAACGCTTTTGCTTCTATTGGGCCTGCAATCAGCTTCATTGTTCCATATATACACATGGGAATCCTCACTTGCTGATACAATATATTTTCCATTTGCTGTGAGGGAGGCTAAAATTTGGCTATTTGTGTTACGAAACCCTGTACAAAACTTACATCAGTTGAAAATGGAACCTAAATGGAAATAAGTAAAAATAAGTAATCCAAAAAACACATGCTGTCATTCCAGCAAAGACGCAAATCTATCAAGGCAACAAAGTTTCATTCATCAGTTTAGCTATAGTACGTCTGCCTCCTCGCTTATTCCCAGAAAGAGACATGTCCTCCACCAAACTATAAAGATAATTTCTATTCCAACCACACAGTAAGGTAGTAGAACCAAAGTCAAGTAAAAGAATTTCATTTCTCGTCACTTTTTTCTTCAATGATTTGATAGCAAGTTGTCTTTAACTCAGCAAGATTAATAATGAATGTTGTGTGATCTCCTCAGATGTTTCAGAGAACTTCTCACCTCAAAAATGCTTTTATCCTTGGACACAGCAAAATTTCTTATACCCTATACCAACATTGTCTACATACCGTTATCAGATTTTATCCAACTAAAGAAGTAAGTTTCACTCAGAAGAATGATTTAACAAAACTATGAAAGTAAAGTGGTCATCATAGTTCATACCAGTAGAAACATGACATGTTCAATTATAAGTGCCATATTTTAACTATTTATGTAAATCTAAAGTAAGGTGGAAAAGTCACAAGAGCAGGAACGTAGTAAAATACTCTGGACTCCATCAAGAGAGACATAATTAAATTATTTAAGATTATAATGATTCCCTATAACAAGCTCAAACACCCCCCCCCCTGCCAAAACAAAAGAAAAAAAAAGAACAAAACTGCAATGTAGTTTTGGTTTGACCATAGAGTAAACCAGAACATTTCTTGCAGATGAAAGCAGTTTGAACATATGTTTTATTCGCTTGTCACGTTATTTTTATTCAAAAACCTGTCTTCTTAAGTTATAGGACTTAGTTACCTTTGAATTTATGAACCAGATCAACACCATCAACCACCCGAATTCGCGAATCAGCAGATGTGATGAGTAATTCTGATGAACTTCCTGGAGCAAACTGTTAAAAAACCAAGTTAGAAATAAGAAAAACATAAGCATTGTTACTACTTAACACAAATACATTGATTGCGGACTCTCCTTTTATTCTTCTGTTTTCCTTTAAATTTTTTTGGACAGGACACCAAAAAAGGAACAAAACCTATAACAGCTGTTTAGCCATTAAATTACCTGGAAGCCAGTAATTTTCTTGAGATGTGACTTCTTTTTCTTGCTCTGCAGATTGATCTGACTTTTCTGTTGCAATTTATTTTCTGAATGAAATATAAATATATGATAATCAGTGGCCCTACAACCAACAAAAGGCAGCATAGATGGATATACACAGTTAAAAGAAAGCCCACTGGCTGTACCAGATGTATTGTATAAATGGCAGCTACCCTTGTATGAACCAACCAGCGCACTCTGCAGAAAACTAGCAAGTCTTATTGAGTGAAAAAAAAAACTTTTCATCAACCTTTTTATATGATGCATATTAACCTTAGACCAACCTGACCATCAGGTGTGTAGCAAGCAGCAGTCACCATCTCGTGCAAATCAGTCCAATCAACAACTTGACGATCAGGAATGCTCCATATGCGAACCTTAGAATCCAAAGATCCGCTAATGAAGTATCTATCATCAACAGGATTAAACTGGATGCAAGTTACTGTATCCAGACAAAAAACAGATTGTAGCAAAAGTTATCATTAGCACAGAACAAAATAGGGGAGAACAGATTTTAAAAAAATGACCAACTTTTTTACAAAGCAGCAATATTGAAATCATTGTGCCATAATGAGGTTACCCACAGTGTACCTATAGCAGTGGCATATTTGACAGCTACTCAGAATAAAGGAAAGCAGAGGTGACTGTTGAGAGCATTTTAACGTGTAATAATTGCAGGTACTCACCATAGTCACTGTGCGAAAAAATTTTCAGACAAGACTTGGTAGACAAATGCCACAGCCGCACCGTTTTGTCCATTGAAGATGAGAGCAAATGCTGAGCAAAAGGCAAAAAAATATTACCAGGATGATCTTAAAACATGTGCACGTATTTCTAACAGATGCTGCACTGCTTAATGACAAACATTTGGATTTTAGGGGTAATTGAACAGCCACTACTCCAGAGTCTATAAATAACTGGGCAAATCTCATTTCAAGCTTTTCAATGGGAACTTCTGACTTCTATAGTGCATAATATCTATCTCATCACAGTTTTATTATTAGACTGAAAGAAACGCATACCAGTTCCCCTAGAAATAAGGAGGGATGTAACTGTAAGGTGTTGAACGTGTCAAAATTGTTCAAAGTCTGCACAAGATAAGACTACTCTTACATGAAGACATGTAATTACACTTCAAACCAGATCCTAGGTCCTAGACACTGGGAATTCCACAGATATATTTATCCCCCTTTCAAATGAAAATTTTTAAGTTGAGAATCAAATCATCTCTCACAATTTTATACATTATGAATAGAAAATAGACAGTAAACAATGTTACAACCACGTGTTTTGGTATGCCCTCCACTCCACGAAGATAACAAATCTTAGAAAGTAATGACAATTTAACCTAGAATTAAGCTTTTAACAAGATCAATCCCGCCATAGCATCACCAATTCCAACACCATCAAGACATCAACCAACTGATCTTTAAACACGCACTGTAAGTTACGAACAGAAGCATCCTAGACTGGAACACTTTTTTGTCTTTTTGACAACAAAATTCAGTTCCATTTTTATTATAGCCAATATCAATTTGTTCACTAGGGTAGTTGCTTACGAGCTAATAATATCCGTTTAGTATTTCACTATCACAATTAAATAATATAACGTACAAAGCCATCTTATGCCATGCTGTTAAATAAAATATGCTGCCTGTCAAACTTGTTCATCATTATAAGTCTTTTCTACAAGTTACAAAACTCTTAAGGAAAATAAATTTTCATACTGCTATAAAAGGGAATGTCAACATGACGTCAATTTGTGAGGGAAAACAGGTAAAAAAAAAATTGATACAGAAATCTTCTCACTGAGATATATTGTTTTATTGTTCATACAATTCATATATCAATACAAGGGCTACAATAAAAAGACTCCAGAACTATAATTACTAAAACAACTAAACAAGCACTGCTACATTGTGTACAAATGGCATCCATGACATCTTCAAATTTAGCAGTAGCAGCATAGACTAAAAGGCAGTATAGACAGAAACAAACTCAAACCCTTATCTAAAGTAAATTTTATGCATTTATTTCAGTAATAACATGGAGAATGCAACTAAAAGTTGAACATACCAGATAGTCATAACAAGTAGATAGTATTATTCTAATGTAACTTAAAATCCATATTCTGTCACTCGCTGCTTAGTCATCCACATAACTCTCCTATTCCAAGCAATAATAAATTTATAATTATAATAAATTCCGAATCTCTGTGGTATAGATAGAACAGTGGAAATTTCACTCAAATTACTTGTTGTAAGTGAGTCTATCAGATAAACCTATCATAACAGAATAATTTTCTTTTTTAAGAAAAAACAATTACATATGAATGTTTATTTATGTGCATATACAAGATCTGATCAACTAATTCCTTATAAGACTGAACAACTTTGAATATATTCAGACATTTAACACAATGGTAGAATTTTGCACCTATCATAGCAGCTAACCTGAGATTTGGACCAAGATAGGTCAAGCACATCATCAAGATGGCCTTGGAATGAGCAAATAGGCTTTTCAGTTAGTGCAAACATAGTCTCTGGCACCACTAACTGATCCAAGCTCAATGATTTTCTGCTTATGGAGGACCTCCCCATTCTCTTCTTCTCTGCTTGGCTGTCCTTAAGAGGGGATAACAAAGTTGGTTCCGGGGACCCATTCATAATAAAGAGCATATTCATATTCCTATAGTTTTGTTTCTCCGTTAGCAGCTCCACCTTCCTCTCTGACTCCACAACTTGCCAAACATGAATTACACAATCCTCACCTGCACTAGCAAGATATTTCCCATCCAAACTAAACTTAATGCTCCAAATAGATCCATTATGAGCCTGTATCTCCTGGCTCTTATAGAGTGCTGTAAGCTCTTTACATGACTTCCCATACTGCCTAACCCGTACTCTTTCAGGCCAATGTGCACTAGCATCCTGGCTATCATCAGTGGCAGAGCTTGACCTCCGCCCACCCTTATCTGATGAGATGTCCCTTTCATCACTACTCCGTCTCTCCTTATAACCGGTCATGGTGCTTGCAACACTCTTTATACTCTTAAGCCAACTCCCTTTCTTCTTCACCTTGGAATCACCTCCACTATCCTTATTTGCATTTGCATTTGAATTTGAATCTACATTATTCTTATTACCCTCCTCACCATTTTGGCGTCGCATCAATTCTTGAACAATTGGTGAGTGTCCAACTGTCATCTCAAACTCCTCCATAGTCAACTGCCTGCCAGTTCCCACTTCCTTTAATTTGTTCCACATCCCATCTTCCCTAACCTCCTTGACTACAAACTCTTTCCCATTATCGAGATCTCTTATAATGCACACTTGTTCATTGGCCCTGTCAACCCCATTACAGTCCACACCCTCCTCCACCCTTCCACCACCAGCATCCTCCAAAACTGGCTCCACCGAGTTCGAGGGGCCACCTCGGGTTTCATCCGCCCTTCTACAAATTTTCCCCGAAGGCGGCTTATTGGGGAAAGCGGCACTAGCAACCGGAGGTCCATTGCCATTACCGCATCTTGAATTATCAACTTGATTACGGCTATTTACAAATAAGCCGGTCTCCGGTGAGACCGAATGAATAGAAAGAATTGAGGAACAAAAAGAAGTAGAAGACGACTTATTACAACGATCATGAGCCTGACAACACACTGGCATGTCAATGCGATCCGCGCCGCCGTCTGATTTGGTACGTGATACGCCGGCGGTGCAACCAGAAGTCTCACCCTGTTGTTGGCGACTCAAGTGATCAGATGACACCGGTCGACCAATCTCTCCACTGCCCACTTGTCTAAGATCAACAGCAGAATCTGGCTTTCCCCGGGACAACAATGGGTCGCCGGCAAGACCCATCTCGCGAAGGAGACGTATCCGGCGTTCAGAAACCGAGGAAGGTTCGGAGATCCATACGTCGTACTTGCACATGGCCGCCGAGAATTTGGGTACTGGGAAGGGTTGGTCCGAACCATAATTGGGAGAGTTGGAATTGGAGTCGTTGTTGCAGTCGTCGTCGTCGGAGTTGGAAGTAGAGCAGGAGCACGAGGACGAAACCAAGCGGTCGTTGGACTCGTAGAAGCACACTTCTTCGTCTTCTTCGTCCCCGGCTTTGCTCATGGTTTATTGGGCATTCCCATTTCAATGAAAATGCCCAGAAATCAACCGAGTCAAAATGAGTCTCTCCTCTATGACACCACTTCTAGGAAACTATGGTATTGAAGTTTGATCTGAATACAGAGAGAAAGTTAATGGAATATCGAGGGGATCAGACAAGGAAAGGGTATGAATCTACTAGGCGGGGTTTTGGCTTAGAACTCAGATCCAATGAGAGAGTGAGAGATGAGGAATTGATTGGAACGAAGCCCTATGCCGGGTTGTGTTGGGGAATTGGGGTTTGATAAATATTGTTGTTTGTGAGTTGAGACATGAGAGAGACAGAGAGAAAGAGAGAGAGAATGGGAAGGAGGTCTTCTCTTCTTTCCAAATTCCAATAGAAAATGTCTGAGAAACTGGAAACGAAATTTCTTCTGGGATTTTCAGATGAAGATCAAAAATCAAATAAAGAAGTACAAATGCTGATTTGTCTGATAGTTTTTCACTAAAAATCCATCATAATTCATATTTGTTGTTATTTACTTTTTAAATTGATTGCAATTTTGTAATAACTCTCAGACAAATTTGTAACTCTTTAGCTGTTTTTCATCTCTACAAAAGAATAAATTGTTAGTGCTGATAGTAACTTGCCTCTATGATTATTCCAACCAAGGCAGGATTTAGGGTTTACATACAAGTTTTAGATATTCATTATTAAATTTAAGACAATAAATTTATTTATTAGTAAATTCAATAATAAATTTACAGAAATCTTTATTTAAATATCTTTTTCCTTCCAACAGTCCCTCTTGTGAAACTCCTCAACTTAACCATCTCTTTTGCCCAATTAGTGTTTTATTTTATTATTTTTTTTTTTTTAAAGAACGTGTATCCATGTATTTATATATATTAAGTTGGAATTGACAATGCTGTAGATCATCAACCAACAATAGTTTTGAAGCTTAGAATTTGTCCCTCTCTGCTTTATTTAGAGAGGCATTATTATTTTGTCTTGGATCGATTATAACTCTTGATTTTGCTATCTTTTGGCAATTCAATGCTATTAGCAAACAAATCCATATAAGATCATGATTTTGGGACACTAAATAACACTAATTGGGGAGACAAAATTAAAAAGCAAATAAGTGTCATCATGCAAGAAATTAACCATGTAAATTTGAGAGCTAAAGTTATGTAGTCTCACCTAAATCATGGATTTCCTAACATAACTTTATATAACTCTATGCCTACATATAGGTATATAGCAAATCATGTTCCTAATATATTATGCATAACATGATTTTACAATTCAAATTTTATTGTATCATGATCTCTATACTTGTTTATAACATTAATATTACCATCTTAACATATATTATATATACTGCTCACTAGTATATTATTAGTTATTAAATATAGTTAGTATACATTTATAACCATGCAAATCACAATAAGATTCAGCAAGATATGATCTGTAATCCAAATTAAATTCTCGTAGAAACAAAATCCATATCAGTTAAAAGGGTATGTTGAATAAGTCTCAAAATAAAAGTTGATTATACATTAGTTTTTTTAATTGAATATAATCTATAATTACTAGTATTTTATTTGTTACATGATGACATAAAATTATATTCAAAATTATTTATAAAATGTTTGAATTATCCATCACTATATCACATATAATAAATTATGGGTGTAGAATTTAATTGTCCCCACTTTGTTCCTGAAAATGAATAGAATGATTAATCTCATAAACATGGCATGCATGTTTGTGATAACAAATTCAAAGTCTAACTCTTGTACTATATTGTCATCATAAGTAAACCTTTCATACAGATCATTTTAAAATGGAGAAATATCATGATCAATCAAAGTTTAATAAGTAGTGAAAAATTATTGAAAATTATAATAACATCATTTATAGACTTATATTTAGTAATTTAAGTTTATTATTTGTTAAAATAATCATTTAATTAATATATTAGCTAGAACTTTTCTAATGAAATGATTAAGAGTTTAATCCTTATCGCTTCTTATTTCTCTCAACTAATTAAAATCAAACTATTTATTAAATTTTAACATAAGATATTAATAAATTCATATTCACACATGTAGAAATATCTTTGTACATAGTTAACATATATATTCTCATCTTTTCCCTTCTTTTTCTTTGCTTCCTCATGCTTCAATACTTTTCTTTTCTTGTGCATCTATTAATCTTCTATTCTTTCCTCCGGAAAAGCTTTTTCATGGTAAGTGATGACTAGGTAGAAAGGAAAAAGAAAGGCATAGAATATTATCATTAATTATCTTAAGAGTGGCATTCCTTAACATATGCACTGATTGACTCATCTTGTAGGTTTTGGTTAAACTAAACCTTTCATTGCTCACACGCCACCATCTATTTGTATGTTTATTTCCATCATTTTACTATCATATTTTCCTCTCTCTGTTCTTTTAACTTCTATTTTTATTTTGGTAAGGACTAAGTGCGTCAACTAATAATATATATATATATATATATAATTACAGTGTAAATTTACTTTCTTTTTTGTTACGTAAGATGTAGTTATATTGTGATTGGTATTGACCAAAACGGAATGAGTCAATTGGGCACATAAATTCACATCTTTCTCTTTCAACTTAGAAGAATTTTTTTTTTGGCTCAAAATAATTGCTATTCAAACTCTAATTAATTTGACTGAGATTTTATAATTATAAAAGTAAAGTTCTCCTCGGAATGATGTTTGGAGTCAAGCCAAAATTTTACTTAAGAGTGTGTTTAGAAATGATAAGAGAAAGGGAAGTGAAAAAATTAAAAGAAAAGGGAATGAGAGAAAAAAAATATTAAGTAATGATTTTTTTATTTTAATTCTCTAAAAATTAATTTAGAATAATTAAAATTAATAAAAAAAATATTAATATAAAATCTTTTAATTTTTTTTAATTATTTAAAAATTTAAACAAGAGAAAGATTTTAAAATTCTCTTTTCAACTCCCCT
This sequence comes from Senna siamea, assembly GCA_031216115.1. NCBI lineage: Eukaryota > Viridiplantae > Streptophyta > Magnoliopsida > Fabales > Fabaceae > Senna > Senna siamea. The sequence goes on from CM062356.1 coordinate 23,533,196, forward strand.
ACATGATATCCTCAATCCAAACACACTCTAAGGGAAATAGAATACATATTTGTCCAGCCAAACATATAAGAGTTTTAAATAACTATAGTTGATATGACTGGATCTAACCTGACCCGACGATTGCCTGTCCAAACCCACAATAAATGTTTCTTCTAGTTGACACAAATGGCAATTAACCATAACATGGCCACCGACATAGTCTAAATAATGCGACACTACCTCTATAATAGCCATATAAGCAAAGCCATGACTCTTCCAAGTATGCAATCTAGTACTTTGTTAACGTGCACTTTCACTCTCTCTTGTTCCTCATCACTAACTCGATCGTGAGAAGTACATTTGAGGTTTAGGTATAAATCATGAGAAGTACATTTGAGGTTTAGGTGTAAATCATGTATAGTTCAAGACTTCAAGTGTCATAATGATAACAATGAAGTTAGGTTTAGTCAAATTGACTAGTCTCCTATGACATGGAAAGCCTGACAGATTAAACATACATGTGTGTGTATGTGTGTGTGTATATATATTATGTCTAACTAATAAAATTAAGCAGAACAAACAAACAGAGGTATGGGGGCATGTATAAATGACATACCTAAGGTTGACAATGCCATTGAGATGAACACAAAACCAAGGAAGAGTTTACAACTCGTAAGTGTCCAAGATAGATCAAAACGAGAGATAGAGAGAGTGTGTGCAAGCAAAAAACAGCAGGAGAACCTCAAGTATGTTGTGATATGTACGTATGTGCGTGTGTGTGTATATAACAACAAAAATATTTGTAAGTGATGTCATCAAAATCAATAATACACATTAAGAAAAAATTAAAATGGAATCATAACTGACATCAATTATATTGTTTAGCAGTGATCCAAAATAAAAGATTATAATAATTTTTCACTTGGATAATATAATGTTAAACAATCATTATTTTTGAATATATATATATATATATATATACTCTTTTACTCTCAATCAATAATTTGATAGGATAATTATTAATTTATATTAGATTGTAGGTTGGGTTCTCTCTTTAAAAGATTTGCAAATAATCAAATTTATCACTAATTACAGTCAATTCATAGAATTAATCCATTTATGATCAACTCAAGTAAAACTAAAGAATGAAATAACACAATATTATTGAATTCGTTAGAGAATACTAGTGATATAATAAAGTTTCAATACCTAAACAAATGGAATACATATTGCATAATTAAGATGATAATAAAATATATCAAAATTCATAAAGAATTAATCCATACTCATATTAGATCAAAAGATTATATCAAAAGATTCTATCAAACTTATAGAGTTACATGACTTTTAAATTCTCTTACAAATAGACCTTTAGTTAATAGATCTGTTAGAATATGTTTACTAAAAATATAAACCAAACAAATATTTGATTCATAAATCTTTTCTCTAACAACAAAAACTTAACATCAAAGTGTTTAGTGCAATTGGAGTATGATTTTGAAAAAAGTACACGGTTGATGAACTATCACAGTATATGATTAAAAGACGTGATATAAAATCAATAAAATGTATGTCATATATCAAATTCATTAAACATACAATTTGGCGTGTAGTCTTATAATAAGCAAAATATTATACTTTCATAATTAAGGTAATTGTAATAGATTACTTGACACTTTAGCCTTAAGCTTATATTGGAAGACCCTATTTTTTTTTTTTTTTTTAAGTTTCACAAAGTCTCATGGGGACTTTTTGACCAGGAGAACTCGAGCTTGAGCTCTTGATAGTCACTTTCTAAAAATAATTACATTTTTTTCCAAGAGAAAAGAATAAGTAAAGGCTAAGGTTAGGTTAGGGTGGGAAACAACTCGTTAAGCAAATCGAATCCCCTGTTGTCCCTATGGCGTGCTATCTCCTGCTATCGGATTGATCTCAGCCATCTGCATGATCCTACATCTTATGCTGTGCCACTTTTCCATTTTTTTTCCTTTTTTATCAAAACTAAAATGCACTATTTTGTTGTTGTGATGTATTTTCTTCTCTGCTTCCTCTCTTCCAGTGCCCTGCATTTTGGTGTTGTGATTATTGAACGTACATTTTTAGTGAGACCATGAGCAGACATAACTTCATTAAGCTTGTGCATTAGCATTTCTTCTTCCACCTACAAAAACAACTCTGATATAGGTAATTCTAGTTTATGAAAATGATTCTATGTGCTGTGATATGTTTTCTTCTTTGCTTCCTTTCTTCTCGCCCTCAACACAACAATGAAATAGTGCAGGAAGCAGAGAAAAAAGCATCACAGCACCAAAACGGTGCGTTTTGGTCTGATATAAAAGAAAGAAAAAAAATAGAAACATGGAACAACATAGGATGCAGGATTATGCAAGATCAATCCGACAACACGAGACAACACGCCACAGAGACAGCAGGAGATCCAATTTGCTAGTTAAGTACTCGTATGAAATTCAGCACCAATTTTTACGTGCTGAACAAGGAATTCACATCCGAAAGTCACAATTAAATTTTGACGTAGAATTTATGTGGCCTCGTATATACATGTAGTAGAATCCTAACTTTTATATGCATAAATTATATAGTGCAGAGGTCAATATTTTGCATTACTAGTGCGCCTCGTGCTTTCTGGGACCATCTTATTTATGCCTCCCATCTTAATCATATTATTGCGAATTTGTCAGACAAGTATGTAACTGTAATATATAGCTTGGTGGGTGGGTTTGTGGTCCAAATCTCACACAGCATAAACGCCCAAGATGATCATCTTCTCTTTCACATTGCATTCTCTCACCTCTTTCCTTAGTTTCTAGGGAATTATTTAGATGCTTGCTTAGGGAATCCTAAATTTATAGGTATCCTACATTGTTGGGACTCTTGACACCAAATTAATATGTATGTAACATCTTATTCAAAACGTTCAAGTTTGAACCGCAATGATGGCTGGCTCATCGCTTGATTGAAAGAAAAAGACTAAAATGCAAATAAATTTAGGAATTGAGTAAATTATTTTTTTAATTTTAAAATTTAACAAAAAACCCTATAAACTTTTAGTTTTAAATAACATATTCTCTATGGTAACAAAATTGAAGAAGTAAATTGCATAAAATTAAATGTTTGAGGATCTTTTGTCATCTTTTTAAAATTGAAGAGTAAATTACACAATGTACAAATAAAAAATTACATTAATTTATAAAATAAAATTTGCGTATTTTTTTAATATTTATTGATATTATTATTAATTAATTTTTTATTTATCTCATTAATTAATTGAGAGAACATACAAATAAAAATTAAATCATTTTAAAGAGTGAGTTGTATGAACTTTTTGCACCATATAACATGCATTTTTTATGTCAAATGAAAAGAACTATTTCTAAAATTATAGCCCGCAGTCTAATGAGTAGGCTGTACACTAAAGTTTTCAACTTGCATTTAAAGGTAAATAAGTCAAACATAGACACACCTCCCAATTTCTTTTTTATTACTTTACTTACTCATTAACCATTAACTTTCAATCACGTGCTGGATGCCAGTCATACTGATATAAGACTAAGACCATAAGCAGTTTACTAAAATCCAATTAATTATGGCCAATATTTTATCATTTAAAATACATCAATTTCATATTTAGTTGTTCTTATTTTCATTAATCATTATAATTTTATTAAAAAAATTATGTAGCCAAAGGATAGTATCAATATAGTTGACTAATGTGAAAAACATAACATTTGTGTGCTAATTTCATATATTTTATTTTAATTAAAAAATTTAATAAGAAATATAAATAATTATGCATAAATTTGGTAATATAATAATATGTAATGGGAAAAGTCATATCATTTTTGTATGTTACATGGGAGAAAGAAGAAATTAATCTCACAAAAAATATTATATTCTGTGTATATAGTATACACCTTGATGGGTGAGCCCTATATCCAAAACATAGGTTATCTAAATGTTTGTCTATCCTTTTAATCAATTAATATATCTAAACATAGGCATATTGTCCAGCTAAAAACGATTTTGACCTGTTTTGAAAAAATGGCATTACAGCTCATTGTCACTGTTGAAATATGTGCCCTATCATCTTTCTTTTTTAAGCTCAAGAGGAATTAAGAAGCGAACAAAGAAAGAAAGAATTATGGATGCCGGTGGCATTGAAGCTATTTTTGTGGTTTTATTTTTTAAAAAAATTATAAATTTGAAAACATTTAATAATCACAAATTCCCACTCTTAATTGCAAAATGATGTAGACTAAAACTCTTATTTTTATCCTTACATATGCGACTTTTATTATCTTCATCTCTTATAGATTTTTATTTTTAATTTAATTTTTTATATATTAAATTGTTATTAATTCATTAATTCATAATAGAACACTATTAAAAATTTACTTAAAATTCATTTTAGTTTCTCAAGAATTATTTTTTTAAAATTTGATTCCTAACTAAATTTTTATTCTTAATTTAATTCTTAACATATTAAATTATTATCAATCTAGTCCATTCATTTTCATCATCAAAATTATTAGCAAAATTGGTGACATAGCCATTACAATTATGGAGTGTAATGTAGTGATATAGAAGATTACATTTCAGTATTTTGGCAGCTTAAGACTTGCTGCGAAATGATTTTAGGAGATGGAAATTATGAAGATAATAGAATAAAACTCTATGACCAAAATTCTTAATAATAATTGATTGCATTTATCAATTTTTACAATAGTAACTTATTCCACGGTAGCACCAAATTTTATTACGTTATCTTTATTTATGTTTCCTAAAATTGTTACACAATGAGTGTTAAATTGTATTTATCAATTTCATTAATAATTTAAATAGTTGAGAATAAAGAAATTAAATTAATAAGTAAGAAATTGAATTAAAAAACTTTGATCTAGAGAGACCAAAATAAAATTTTAGTGAAATCATGTATGTAATGAAGAGTTTGGTGAAGCACATGGCACAGGTTGCAGAACAGATGAATTAGCAAGAGGGTAGGTTATGTTTAGATGTGTGAATTTAGAAAAATTGGACAAGTTTGAAGTAGTTCGTAGGTGCCAATGTAGATAGCCTGATAGAGGATAAAATAATAATTGCTCTGCACATATGTAGTTGGCTAATTATGCAATGCTATTTAATATTTTTATATAACACAAATCGCAAGCTGCACTGTGTTACTGTTAGGTCTGCTTTTATTGAGGACTCAGGAGACTGGAGAAATTTTTTAAAAATAGTTAATTATATAATGTGTTGAAATTGTACAAAATTTTAAAAATATTTTTTAAAAAATTTAATTATTAATTTATTAAATATTTAAAAGGCTATTTTTTTCTCCACATTTTTTTGGTAATGCTTTTGTTATTACGGTCCACAGGCTGAGCCAGTGAGCCGTGAGAATCTGAGATACTGAGACAAAGACGTTAAGCTATGGGAAACGTGGATGGAATAATTGATGAACGGTGTCAAATTAGATTACAAAAGTTGAAACTTAAAACATACCACATTCTGTATATAAAGTTGAGCTACACAAAAGGGTTTGCTAATTTTCATTTTTCAGTGAGAAAACTTATATGTTAATGTGTCAGCCAAAAGTAATATTCACGTCAGGTAAAAAGAGTGATATTTTATGAAAAATAAAATATTATATTGTTTGATGCCCTTCCAAATTTTACTCATTAACATTTTATTATTATAAAGAGTTTTGGTGGTGATATTCTAAGTTGGTTAGTTTTATGTTAATTTTTTAACATTAAGCAAATATTACAATATTGATGACATTATTTATGTCATTAAATTATAAGTAAGATTGTATAAAAATATCTTTGATGTCAAAAATATAACTTAATTTATAAAGAGTATCTATCTTAAAATGTTAATTTAAAATAAATAAATATTTTATAATTTAAATATCATATTATATTTACAATTTCCTTCAATGTGATTACTATAGATCACATAGTTGATAGAGATAATTTTTATTTATTAATTTTACTCATATTATTATATCATAGTCAAAATGTATTTTATCATAACTAATTTTAATGATTTTTATATGGTAAAGTTATATTTTCCGTCTCTATTTTTGTTCCTAAATTTTGCAGTCATCTTCAATTTTATTCTTAATATATATATATATATATATTTGTGAATTTCATATTTAAAATTTGTTTCTTGTCTTAATTTTATTCTAAATTTTAACGTGATCCAAATTAGTACTAGAAAATAAAATTTGTCAAATATGTAGTTAAATAATCATTAGAAGATGGAAGCATAAAGATGAAATTAGATAAATAGATACTTATTTTTGTGACAATAACTACCAATATGAAAGAAGAAAAAGCAATCTTTAGCTTATAAAGCTTTACTACCAAAATGAAATAATTGGTGACATAAACGGAAACCAGACCACCACATATAAGTCTGTTTAAACTAATGTGTAAAGCTTATAAATAATTGCAATCTCCAATAATAATCAAGAATATTACTATTTTTCAAAAGCAAATTCACTACTACCGAATGTGGATATATGTATTACAATATTACAGCCTAAGAGCACCAACCGAAATAAATTCTACTTATAATTTAATATTTTCTTGATTACCTTATCGAGATGATATTGCTATATATTAAAAATACTAGTTTTAAGTAATTACATAATAATATTCTAATTTTTATGGCAACCTACTGGCCAGCTTGGATTCCTAGAAAACTTTAAAAGAACGAAGGGTACGGGGAAGGAAACCTTCAGCCAAAAATATATATATAAATATATATATATATAATTATTCTTCAATAATTATTTTTAATGGATTAATAACTCATTATAAATATATATTATATTTTGATTAATTTTTGTATTAATAAAATTTGTATAAATTTAGATTATTGATTTGTAAATTAAAGATGATTATTTAATTTCTTTTTCCTACCCTTATTAAAGACATTTTTTACTTAAAATTTTTAATTTAAAAAATGCATTCTTATTTATTGATTCTCTGGTAATATAATTTAAATCTCATATGATTATTACATATAAAGTTTAAAATAATATTTTAATCTTAATTATTAGATTTAATCTAAAAAATAAAAAAAATAATTTTCTGTTCTTATTAAAATATAGTGCTGTTAGTAGAGTGATCTCACTGTCATCTCTAATCCTCTATGAGTGTTAGATTAGTGATTTCTTAATTAGTGATATGTGCACTATCTAAAGGCTGCCCAAATTATCACCCTGTAATAATGCTTTTTCTTTTGGTTGTTGTTTAAGATACAGAATTAAGCTTTAATTAGCTGAAGATCCATCCAACCCACAAATTAACAAATGTATAGTAATACATACACATGCACCACATGTCTTGATTCCCATCAACCTATTTGATTTTATGAAAAGGAACATATTTTAAAGTAAGCTCTAACACTGTATAATTGGCATGAGCATGAGTATCATTCAGATTATAATGTGCAAAATATTACTGTTAATTCAGCAAGTTGCCAGTAATTTGGTACTAATAATTAGTAATTCCATGTGTCTCAATATTAATGGGTTGCTTCTAGGAAGCTCCACATTACCACATATAACCTGCACATCTAATCATTTGATTCGTGGCACTATTTTAATTGCTATGTCTATACTCTTAATGATTCTTTAGTCACTCTATTATTAGTGATTTTTTTAATTTTTTAAAATTTTACTCAAAATATTATTATATATTAAATATAAATTTTTTTTAATAAAAATTTAAATATTAATTCATCGTATTATAAAAAATTAATTTTTTATATTAAATTCAACTCTCGTAAATTAGTCATTAGTAAGTGATTGACATTGCATCCTTAATCCCATCACAAAATTTAGTTCACCATTTCATGCATGTATGCGTAAGAGTAATGCTTAATATATATAGTCATAAATGCTTCCATAGTAAGTTTTTCAATTGAATATTAAAAAAAGTTTTTGAATTGAATATTAAAGAGTTTTGATAAATTTGAACAAGAGAAGTTAATATAGGAACATGTGAGTGCATGCTCACCCGTGCACAGGCACACTGTATTGCAAGAATATTTGCCAAATTGCAAGAAGTCCTATAATCAAAATAATATATTATATATAATGAACTAAAAATATAGCATTGCACAAGAATATTGAACTTAGTCTTGATAGATTATACATATTTATTGATTATATATAACTATTTCTATGGATTAAATGCTTTCATTACAGCCCAAGAGGTGTTCAAATTAAGAAGGAAGAAGGAGATCTAACTGGAAGATATATACCAAATATATTTGCAAATTAACGTGTGGAAATGAAGGAAGCAGAGCAGAGGACATGTGTGGCAGCTATTACCAAGATATTAAAGTGAAGAGGACAACCTTTCATTTTTCAAGCCTTAATTCATCAAAGCATGCATGTGCACTGTACCATCTCTCTCCATTCAATTTATAAGAGTAGAAACAGAAAGACATAAATATTAATTTAGATGTTGGCCTCTTCTCAATATTAATTAGGAGAAGAATCACCCAATTATCATTGTTCTTTATCAGTCATGTTAATGGTGGTATTAATTAAAACAATGGCTTAATAAACTTAATGGGTACCTGAAAAATTAATGGTATGATTAATTACATAGAGTAGGATGTAGGAATTTAGCTGGCAGGATCCAAGTATTAGGTCTGTCAATCTGTCTTGGATTTTTTTTAGGCATGAATAATTCTTTAAAGATGTACAGATTAAAAAAAAAGAAAGAGGGGATAGAATGTACAAAAGAATGCATATAATGAGCAAGTAAATATGGTTTCTTAGATAATACACACACAATGAGGCAATGAAGTTGTAATATGTTCCAACAAGCTTCAGATGAACAGATTGTTATATACTCACAGAATTTTCTTGAAAAATCTATATTTTTTTAAAAAATCAACAACCAAAATTCATGAATTTTCCACCCCAAAAGTTTATTGCCTCATTGGACAATATCATATTGAAGTGTAAGCTCGTCTTTTATGGAATGAATAAGATGAGCTTACACTTTAATATGATATTGTCCAATGAGGCAATGAACTTTTGGGATGAAAAAATTCATGAATTTTGACTGTTGATGATTTTTTTTTTTTTAAAAAATTGAAATACACAGGACTTTTGCGAAAAAAAAATATTTCTTGATTTGCCACTCAGGATTAAAGCTACTACTACTAGCCTTTTATATTGGCAAAACTACCTTCTTTTTTCCTGTTAGAAGTTTTGGGTCATTCTAAATTTGATTTTTCATTCAGTTTCTATCATGTATTATGTGAAAAAAAAAAAATAGTTATAAAATGAGTGAAATCTGCTAAGTCTCAAAAATTCTCTATTAATTCGAGTAATATGTTACCTTTGGATAAATCGAGAAAGTAAGACGCTTGCGATTGAAAATACTTTTGATTTCCATTTTGCATATTCATCTTATTAGTCAGTGCATAATTGTACACACCAATTATCTCATTAACTAGGTGCATAATTGCATATCTATTATTTAAGTAGCACTCTGGAGGAATGATAGTCTTCCAACATCCTAAACCAAAGCGTTAAAACTCAATAAAGCGAACAAATCTAATTCTTATATATTCAAGTGTTTTGAAGTGCACATTCTGTACTATATACTGCGGATTCATTTACAGGCACAAGTAGCACTCTGGAGGAATGCAAATTCAGAATACATTATCAGAGACATTAGTATTACAGCAGCACAAATACAAAATGAACACGTGCAGCCACAGAAAAGACAGTGTGGTTCTTGATAATTTCATCTTGACACCTTATATAACTTCGGGGATTCCATAGCTACTGTTTATAATACCTCCAGGAACAGAAAAGTAAGGTAGCTTCAGCATCTTTTGTGGATAATTATGGTTAAGGAAAAGTTATCTCCAATATTCTATGTGTTTGCTACCAGATTCTTCATTCAAAATAAGACATGTAGATTTTTTTTTTTTCCTTTTTTGCAACAACCAATCAAGGGGTGGACCTAAGGTTTAAAAAGCATCCTAATGTGTACCTGATAGCAAATATTTCTAGCAAAGCACCTAAAAGTTTTGTTCTTGTTCCAACTTTCAAGGCACAAATGCATAGAAATCCTCCGGTTGCAATTACTGGACTGATTCTTCTATCAAGTGAAGATGCTGCTATATAATTATGCAGTGAATGGAAGAAACAGTTCTCTTACTAATAGGTATATGACACGGAAGGAGAATATTTATACTGTAAGAGGTACAAAGGCTCCCAAAAACCCAGAAAAAAGATACAACTATTAAAGTGAATCCTAAAATACAAGGGTTATCTACTATCTAGTACACTAGCTAAACTACATAGGATCCACATGACTTCTGAAATGGAATAGGCAAATATGCTGCAGACTCTAGAAACTATAATCAAGATATTCATATCTATTACAGTGTGGTGATTGTAGCAATAATAAGCTTACTTGTAGGTACCCATACCCACACCGGTCTCTCGGCCACCATATGGTTGGAAGCTTTCCTTGGCCCTTGAGTAGTTGATATAGAAGAACTCAGACACTATGCCGGTGAAGAAAATGAAAGCAGCGCCTGCAGCAAAAACTCCCTTCCGAAGTGTCTGGCAAGAAGGAGCTTTGTCACCAAGGTAAGACCTGTACTTAGTGTGATAGGCATTTCTGACTGACCCTGCCAACAAGCATACCTCGGCTATAAGGAAGAACACCCTGAAAAAGAATTGTAAACAAGAACAATCAGTTCAATACAACAAAAGGTAGCAGTAAATACATAGCTCCTACAAAAATGTCTGAATCTTCTAGATCAAATTTAAAATTGGGACTTGAGATAAGTATGAAGTATCCCTATTTTAGTCAAGAATGATCATATACCAGCAGATTAAGAAAAGGACAATTGCACAGGCCCTTGAACCACCGGGGCTCAGAGGCTTTCCGCAACAGAAGCAACGGCTTGCCACCATTATGAGGATCTGACTAACCAAGAGGAACAGAAATGCACCAGCACCAAAGCCGGTTGATATATCCGAATCATAAATGCAGTAAGTATAATCGGACTCTCTGTCATGACCAAGCTTGGCCTGTCAACAAACACATAAAAAAGGTCTTTATGCTAAAAGGGACCCTAGAAAGTCAAAATCGACTGCACCCCAAAACATATTGTACAAATTTATTTGTTCGACGGGAATAATTAAGTCACCATCTAGGAAGCACAGATACAAGATACAATACGGGTAATATACAATACAGAGACGGGGTTACAGCAATTATTTTAAAAAAATGAAGATACGATCATTCTTGGTTACATTAATGAATTATATAAAAAATATATTTTTTAAATATAAAATACCAATACATTGCAATTGACAATGTAATATCAAAGTTGAAAAACAAAGAAAATGCAGAATTGCAGAAGCCAGAAACAGAGGAGAAGCTGAAATGCTGTTGCAGAGGAAAAACAGATGTGCCCATTTGCAGAGAAGGTGATCCAGGTTGAAACTGAAAGAAAAAGAGAGGAAAGAAAAAAGAAAGAAAACTGGACACGCCTAGAGTACATATCCAAGGTGTATCAGTGTGACAGTGTCGGATCCGACACCAATACGGAAGGTTTTGCATGTACCAATTAGAGAAACCAACAATCCTTGTTTGGTATATACCAAAAAAGGAAAAAAGAAAATCTTTGCTAGATCATAGGGTTATATCAACCATATACCAGAAAAGGAAAAAAAGAAAAAAAAGAAAATCCTCGCTAGAAGATAGGGTTACATCAACCTGTAATGAAGAAACTTTGACAATGACGTGTTATCTAAAACTGATTCCAGTAATATTAGATCAGGTCATAATTGAGCAAAGTTACTTTGCAAGGACATATTGGAACATCATTTGAACTGTGAAGCAAACAGATTGGCATGTATTCCACAGCCTGGTAAAATTTCATTGAGAAAATGTGAAATAAACTATTTCCAGAAATTTGATAGTCTCATCATCAAGAGTTTAAGCTACATATAAGCATACGTATGTAAGTCCAACACAGAGAGAGAGAGAGAGAGAGAGTAGAAGAATGATCTGACGTTTTACATCACAAGAGCATTTCTTCTAGGGTACGAGCGGGATAATTATATACATGATCAGATCTAGAGGTATCAAATCAAAATAAAGGAAAAGAGAAGGTTCGGGATTTGGTTTCCATAATTTTCCGTCCACATATTTTCAGGAATTAAGCAAGACCAATCCATGACCTCTCCGAACAGTGATTCTATAAATTTCCCCAAACCCAAAAATAAAAACACCATTGAAAACATACCCAGATTCTTATTTCGAACGAAGATTTATAGCAAGATAAGAAACAAATCAGTTAGCGAGAAAAAAGGAAGAAAGCTGTGAGATTGGAATATGAATACTCACAGTGCTTCTTCTCTGCTCAGCTGCTACAGCAAGTCCAAAAGCGATTAAGTCAAAGAGGAAAATTGTGATGATCAACAGCTTGGAAGCCATGGATGTGAATGCAGACTCAGAAACTACCACAGATCTGACTCTCTTCCTCACTCTTCTAGTATACTACAAATACGCGCTGCCTCGTCACAGTATAAAACCAGCTTCAGTCGCTGATGGTGCAAGCTGAGGAAGAAGTAAATAATAAATAAATTAGATAAAACATAAAATATTCTAAAATTAGGTAAATTACAAAAGGAAAAAAGACGTATATGTATCCACGTACGTTGAACATACTAAGGAAGTCAAATCTAAGACGTAAAGTTAAGTTGTCTAATAACTTACTTAATCATTGTCGAAACAAAATAAAATTATTTTTAATTGGCTTTTACAAAATAACAATTAATATCAAAAGAATAATTAGAATTTGAGTAAAACTCAAATACCGGTCAGAGTTCTTTGAGGTTGAGACAAATTAAAGTTAATTTTGAATTGACTTGTTTGATGACTCTTTAATATATTGATTCTTCGCAGTTTGGAAGATAGATCCTATCGTTCGGGACTTCGAACACCTGTTTCTCAATGTGCTGAATTCTAACTCTAACAGAAGCTAATGAGGTGGCGGATTGCGTTGTACAGGTAAGTTTCAAGTGTCAAATTTATTTTATACTGATGGACTATATATTATCAAAATATAAAAAAATTAATTAATTAATTTATAAATAAAATGACATAATATATATATATATTTAAATTTTTCCCACCGAGGGTGTGTTATCCCTTAGCTTTAGAATGAAGCTACAAGCTTTGCCTCTTTCCATTCATTTGGATCGGGCTTGCTTTGTTTTGTGTTGGTAGCCCTTTTGTTGTTGCCTGGTTTTCTCTGGCTTTGTCCAGTCTTTGCTTGTTTTTCAGGAAAAAAAAAAAAGATGCTTTTTTGAAGAGGCAATGATGATTGGCGGATTGTTGAAAGCCACAAGTCCTAACTGATAATTTGAGCAGAGAACTCAGAATTCCATTCCCTTGAAGCCTATTTTAAGCCATAAAGTGATCTTCTCAACATGCAAACTCGGTTAGATGTTGCTTTTGTGTAGCCTTTTGGTGGGATTAATTAGACTTCTTCCTGCAAATAGCCATGCAAGAAAACATTATTTATATTTAGTTGATGAATGCACCAATTTTTAATATTCCAAAGTGATTAAAACACCCTTACAATTATCAATTTAGTTTTTTTTTAGTAAAAAAAAATTTTCATTCGCAAAGAAAGGCTCAAAGCTATACAAATGAGGTATAACAAGACCGAAATATAACAATACTAATACAACCAAGCCCTTTTTAAAAAAAATACATAGGAGAAAATAACTAGTTTTATACAACACACTTAAGAAAATTAAGATTCAAATCTCTTACATAAATTCAAATGACATACAATATTTCCTTCAAATTTACAATATTTCCTACAAATAATGAAAAAACTTAAAGATATAAAAGAAGCTGCAACACACTCATTTTCCCTCTCTAAGGGATTAATCCTCATAGTACTTTTTTTTTCAATAGAGTTCATAGATGTAGATCTTAAATATTATTATCTTCAAAATATCTATATAAGAAGAAACTCTCAGAAAGGAAAGTAGAAAAAATTCCCATTAAAAGAGAGAGAGAAAACCTTCTATAATGAAAGGAAAAAACTTCCTTAATGAGAAGAGAACATTTTCTAATAGAAGGAGAAAACCTCCACGGAAAGAAGAAAAAAAAAACTAACACATAAAATAAGATAGAAATAGGAAAGGAGAGTTGTTGCTACTATTGCAGATAGCCCAAAGAAAAAAGCAAATGTGATAAACCCTAGTAGAGCATTTTCTATTTGGGAAAGTTTTTTCATGAAGATATTTTAAAGATAAACAACAGTTCAAATTTACGTCAATGAACTCAACATTGAAGAAAAGAAACTATTGAAAGGATTTTTTTCTCAGAGAGGGAAAATAAATGTTTTGCCTCTTGATTTATATCTTTAAGTTATTTTTGTTATTTGTAGAAAAAAATTGCAAGTTTAAAGAAAATGTTATATGTCATTAGACTTTATGTAAGAGATTATGATCTTAATTTCTTTTCTTAGATGTTTGCTGCCTAAGACTCTAGTTTATTTTATTCTATTATATCTCCAAGATTGCAGGCTTGTTTATTTTTTGTATGATGTATGAGCCTTGCTAAAATTTATGTATTTGAATGGCCTTAGTGTCTTCTCATCATGAATGAAGTTTGATTTTTTGACCAAAAAAAAAAAAAAAAGAAAAACTGTTAAAGTAGTCTATCCCAGCCACTTAATTGTATCCTTTGCAAACCAACGTTGCTTTGTATTGTATCTCTCTATTGTACCATCTGCAGACTGCATTAAACTTTATTTTATAGACCCACTTTGAGCCTCTAGCTTTCTCACCAGTAGGGGGAGTTGTTAATTCTCATGTGTCATTGGCTTCTAAAGTCGTAAGTTTTTTGGTTCATTGCTTCAATCCACCGTTTAGCCATTTTCGTTCACACCTTATTTTATATAGAAATTTAAATATTAAAGAAGGTACCTTTAAATTCTGTATCACTCAAAATTTGTTAAACCCAACAATGATTCTCTCTCCTCAATGCACTGCCAGTATAGTACCTTGCATCTTTTGAATTATTACTCATGAACTCTTTCCTGTTGGCGGCATATTTGAGGAAATGTTGCTAAGAATACCTTCATTTACTACCAGAGATCCTCCTCTAAGTATAGTTAATATCATTTTCAGATATAAATATAATCATGTTTGGAAAATAAATTTTGAATTTCACCTAAATCAGTTGAATGCATGCCAAATCCACCCCATCTCTCTCCTTTAACTCGGGCCGAGTCCTGAGAAAAAAAAACTTCGGCTGAGGAAGAGTTAGACCAAAGAGTATATACGTTCCGCTGAATTAGGAAAAAAAATCAAGTTTTATCGATTTTTGTTATCAAATTTAAGTTTTTATTAAAAATATATGTAAATATTTTTTTTTAACAATTCCATAGTGTAATATTGAATTATAGAAAACATTTATATATTATAATATTGAAAAGTATGATAACAAATACTCAAAATGCATTTATATATTTGCAATCACCGGGAAAAAAAAATCAGTATTGGTAAGAGCAAGAATGTGAAGAGCAATGAGTAATTTTACTTTTCATAGCAAGGTCCTAGCTTGGAAAATACAGTTTGGAGGCGTCAGTTTACTCAAACTTGCACCCCAATGTGAAGAGCAAGAATCTTAGAAGTGGTTTGTTATAGGGATAATTTTTTTAAAAAAAAATTATATTCTTGTGATTCACAAAAATATAATTCTCAATAATTTTAAAAAATTTATTTAGTTTATTTAAAATATATATATGAAAATATTATATTTTTATATTTAGTTCAGTTTTAATATTTTTAAGAATATTTAATACTTTTTTAAATATGTCCTGACAATTTTTTAAATATATACTTTTTTAAAATTATAATCAACTATTTTTTTTAAAATTACTTATATTACATTAATTTTATATAAGTAATTATTTTTTAAACCCATTTTTTATTGTTAGATTATTTTAATTTTATGTAATTAATATTTATAAAATTATTTTATGAAAATGTTATATTAATAGCTATAATTTTGAAAGGTTTAAGTTTTTAATTAAAATATCTTAAAATTATATCAAATAAAAAATTAATTTTTTATACGTAATTAAATAATAAAATAATTTTTTTAATATTTAAAATTTATATTTATATCTTTTTTCTGTAATTTAATTTAATTCACATTTATTTATTTATTTAAACTTATTTAATTTATCAAACATTTTTTGTTTCAATCAAATTAATTTAAATTAAATTAAATTTTTAATTTTTGAAAAATTGTTTTTCTAAATTTCAATCATGATAAATATAAATTTTGACAATAAAATTAACATTAAAATTAATTAAATATAACTTTAAAATAAATCATAATAAAATTAAATTAAATTTTAAAAAAATATTTTAATAATTAATTGATTTAAAAAAATTTTCAAATCATGAGAATATAAAATTATCATTTCTTTAAGTAAAAAAAAAAATTTCGAAAACATAAAAATACTCTTTTTATAATAATTTTTTAATTTATGTATCATACACAGAAATATAATATTTCAAACCTTTTATTTTCAAAACTCTTTTTAAATAGTATATCAAACGCTTGAAATAAAATTGAAACGAACAGAGTTTTTTATTCACAGGCAAGCTCAGGGGATTACTTTACATAAAATTTTGGAGGGCTTCAGTCTGGATAGAAATCTATCAAACTGATACCCACGGCTTAACCCATGATAAAATGTCACTACATGCGAAATTATAACTCATTTGTTGGCACAAATACAACACATCCTCTAGGGATGCAATTCCCAAAGCCGAATGATCCATAAAAGGCATAAATTGGAAATTCTCATGATATTCATATGACCGTGACCGTATCACCAAATTCTTTCTTTGATTGCAAGTAAATCCAAATACTATTACAGGGCGGCATCAGGGTCCAATCTTCTCTGGATAGCAGCAGCGGCCTACAGCAAATAAAGTGCAGCTAAATAAGTAGGGAGCCTAAGAAAGATTGATGAATACGCTTCAAATAGAGTTTAGTTTGTAATCCCCACCTCAAAATTTCCAAGCTTGTACTGATAAGCCATCTCCTCCCTGAGCTGAGCTTGCTCTTTCATAGCCTGCGCCTGTAATTGAGGGGGCACAGCGATGTTTAACAAAAGGACATAGCCGTTGATCAACCAAATGACTAGACAAACAGTTAGAAATCACCATAAACACAATCTATTAAAAGCATACCATTCCACTCTGCATGGAGCGCTTCAAAGCTAGTACTTGTTCTTCCTTATGCTTTTCACGTGCTTGCTGTAATTCTTGCCTGCAAGTATAATGAAATTGATTATTAAAAACCAAGAATGGACCAGGCAAAGAAATTTGGGTCAACAGAGACAATGCTTGGTATGTACCAAAGGAAACTATTTTACTAGGAAGGGGTACATTTAGACTAAGTTTAGAGCTAAAGTTTTAGAGGACACATTCTGACACTAGCTGCTGTAAAAGGACAACTCATGCCTTCCTTTTCTATCGTCAGTTAATTTACAATTCACATACACACAGGTGCCCAAGGTCACACCACCGTCAGGCCCTTATCCATAAAAAAGAAAAAAGATTGTTGCTTTCAGACAGAAGAATTCTGAGAGGAAAAAAGAAAGAGAAAAAGGATATAACATATCTCAAACCATAATGACCAAACATTCATGTTCCATTCTGCAATGCCCAGTCTATGAATGCAATAAATTAATCTGTAATTCTTCTACAACAAGTAATTCCAATACTGAAAGCAGTCTACGACAAATCTTAGTTGCTGACACTTTCATCCAAGCAGCAGAATCACCAGTGTAGTTCAGATGCAAACATTAGAAGCACATGATTCATAATGAAAGATTCCTTATATAATTTTTTCGAAGGGTAAAACTTCATCTGGTTAAACTATATTTACCTAGATTCAAATAAAGAAATTAAAATTTTAAAAAGAAAACAGAAAGGACGGGAAAAAAAAAATAACCACACTAAAAATCCCAAGGTGGTCATAGCAATCCTAATATAGAATAGATTGACAAATTGTCACACACACCAAGCACACCAACCCATCCTTGGTATATCTCATTATAAACTGTTGTGATGAAAGCTTCAAGCCATTTAATATATGGTAGATTTCAGCAAATGAAAAGAGAGAGAGAGAGTAAAAAAGCTAGAGTTACCGGAAATGTTATGCATAAAAACTGAAACAAGAGTGGGCAACACTGATTTTTTCAGCAGACAGATCAAACCAACAATAGATGTAACTTTGAAAAAAAAAAAAAAATGGTCCAACAGAATCAATTTAAATTAAAATTAGCAAAAAAAGAACATGCAGGAACATACCTTCGCTGCTCTTCATCATTAAAAATGGTACGTTCTGTTGCCATGACCTTCTTAAAACCCCTTTTCATCTCTTTTTCCATTTGACGCCTGTGGTAAGCATCAAGGTTGTAGTACCTGCCACACAGAAATTTTAGCATCTTTCAACCCTAAAAATTCCACAAATTAGATTCTTATTCATTGAAATCTTAAATCCATCTTTGCACAGTACTTTTACATTGAGGAATATAAAAAATAATAAATCAGAGGATCAAAAGTATTCACAAGATTCAAATTATAGGTGAATGGCCATAGCTTATTTTTAATCTACAAAAGGGTGCACAAAATTATGTAAAATCAAATTTGAATAAGCTGAACTGAAGGTGCAGAAACATACTTTTTGGAGGGGAAGGTAGCTGTGTTGTGGTCCTCCATGAACCTGCATATCAGAAATTAGAGACAAGACAACAAACAATCAAATCATCATGTATTATTTAAAAGTAAGAATAAACATGTGTATAATGAGTGAGTCAATACACGAATTAAAGCAATAGTGAGAGAAAAGAAAGTAAGCATCTTGAAGTTCATTTTCATAACAGTTTATAGCTTACACATAACAGACAGTAAGTTTATGCACTCACTCTTTAAACATCTGCTTTTCCTCCCAATTAGAGAGACTCTCCAGATTAACCTGTTTGAAACACCCCAGCAATTACAAAATAGTGAGATATTCCAAAAGAACGTTATGTAAATGTAAATTACGAAATAGGTGAAGGAAAAAAGACAAGATGCAAAAGAAAGAAATCGTCCAGAAACCATGAAAGAAGTGTAATCTAATTACAACATCCACACCATCATGGAAATAAGAACAATATTTCATGTGAAGAATATGGAAAAGCTTTCATCTAATATTTTTAAAAAGTCAGAAACTTTATTTTCTGACAGAATGGACATAGGGCCACAAACTAAAAAAGGTAAAGAGAAACCATCTTATTTATTAGTGGATTGCATCGAGTAGAAAAGAAGACCAGAATAAACACCTGCTTCACTTCAGCCAACCATGCAGTGAACTCTGGTCGTTTGTTCCTGTAAAATTCAGAAAATAATCAGAGACAGGAAGAAGAGGGTCTTAATTCACAAGAAATAACAATTAAATTAGCTTGTTCTTAAACTCTGACTCAACTAGAAAACTTGTTTAATAATTCAATTTGAAAGTTTGAACTTTGTCAACTCAAAAGATCTTGTGATATGCACTGGTAACTGATGCCATGAAATGAGTTTAGACCAATCAAAGCTTCCGCAAGCAAATTAAAAATGGGACCTTACACTCCAGCCAACAATTCAACAATCTACAGATTAAGACTTCAGTTATTTTAGCAATAGGCTATTCTTTCCTATTTATATAAGCTTGTAAAGCATCCATTAAGGAACAAAGATGAACCCATCAAAGAAAGAGAAAAATGATATGTTTCAACCCTTTCTACAATAAACCCAGTTGTGAAAAATCCTTTGTTTTCTCCCTAATCAAAGTCCTTGGTCAAATAAATAGAAAGAAGCGGCCACCTTTCTTCTGCCAACTCCTATCTTCATCTCTAAGGTTCCAGAAGTTGTGGCTACTAGCATTTGGCATCATCGAACAAAATCCAAAAATTAGACCAGAAATCACAATCAGGAGAGTAGACAACCTGCCGTCTATACCTCCTCTGCAATAATAATGGCACAACTATAGTCACTACCGAGTATTAGTATTACTCTATTTTTTAAGCATATTGACAACTTTCTCCCCATGTATCGCATATGATGGAAAGAGAACCTTTTTTTTAGGGTAGGCTTGAACTTTTTAGGAGTTATTTTTCCATTCTATTCCAACCATCTACTTCTTGTAAAGCAGAAGAGAACAATTCTAAAACAGAAGAATCCTCTTATACTGAAGATCCTAACTAAAGCAATTTTACTGCTAGTCAGTGCTTAACTCACATAATCAGGCCGAAAAATAAAGTACTTAACTAACATATATTTAAATTTCATTACTCATCAAATTATTATCTCTAAATCATTCTGATAAAATCTATTACTCTTCTCTAATTTTATGTGGTCTATGACAAAATGGAAAAAATTCAAATTGACCATTTGGAAATTTTTATGCTTAAATTTATTAAATTTCAATGAAATTTTACAAACATTCTTCATCATATTTACAGATAATTCAAATGTAAAAGCAAAGCAATATATCACTGACCAACTACTTCTAAACTTTATTCTCGATCACATCCTTAAAACAATCAAGCAGGCTCCCTGACTACACACAACCTCACATACGACTCAGAAGATATATCCATAACTTTCTTTAAAAAATAAGCAAAATTTTCACCAGAGATTTTATAACAAAGAAAAAAGAAAACATTAATCACTTACCACATATCAGTTTCTCTGATAATACCATACTTTCCCCATAAGTTCGTAACTGCTCCCTTCTTCCCTCTCTCTTTCTTTTCCTTCTTCTTCTTCTTCCTCTTCTCTTTCTTCCTTTTCTCCTCTTTCTCCTTCCTCCTCTTCCTCTCCTTCTCTTTCCTTCTTCTTCTCCTCTCCCTCTCTTCCTCCTTCTCTTTCCTCTTCCTTTCCTTCCTCTTCCTCCTCTTCCTCCCTTCCTCACTCTCAGACTCCCCAGAACCTAAGCTTTCCGACTCGGAATCTGAATACTCCGAATCAGAACGGGAATATTCAGACTCATCATCCTCAGAACTCGAACTGGAATCGGAGTCTTCATCACTACTGTAATGCCTCCGTGATTTTCTCTTTCTACTATCGCTCTTCCTGTGTCTTCTCTCATGGTCTCCCTCCGAACCAGAACTTTCTCGCCTTTTCCTTCTCGAATTATTACTGTTCTTTCTCTCATATTCTGAGTCTATATCCGAATTTCCTGGCTCTTTCCTAGAATTTCTCTTCATCGGAACCTCGTCTTTATCTTTCTCTGAAGACATTTTCTTTAGGTTCCAGGCTTCAGGTTCTGCAGTGAGTCAAGTGACAGAACGGGTTGAGTCGATAACTCAGTAGAAAATGGTAGATACAGATCAAGGACAGAGGAGGAGCTATTTAGAGTGTCTGTTAGATGGACTTGGGTTCAAAGCCCAAAAGTCGCAATTGGAATTTCCAACCAAAAAAGAATTCGATCCAAAATAAATAAATTAGGTGGTGCAATTTTAGAAACTTTTATTGTTGATTGGGCAGTATATAAAAATATTTATTGTTGTCGAAAAATTGCATAGGACGTAGCTAAAAATTTTAACTGAAGTTTTTTTTTTTCTCCCGATTAGCCTGATTTACTCATTTTCAAATTAGGTACAAAGAACATTTTATGAATTAAATATTTACATTAATTTTTAATTTTATTTTAAAAAATTTTTACAGTTAATTTTATATCAAAAGTTTTAAATTTCATTTGATTTCGTTTAACAAATTAATATCATTTAAATTATTAATAAAAAATAATAATATAATATTTAATAATAAGTTTAAAAAGTATGAACAAAATTTTAATAACATTTAAATATTAAATAATATATATTTTTAAATTATAACGTTTTCATCATAAAGATTAAATTTTTTAATAAATATTTAAATAAATATTTTATATATGGTTTAAATAATTTAAATGATAATTTTTTATTTTTTTTAAACTTAATATTATATTATTATTTTTTATTAATAATTTAAATTACATTAAGTTATAAGATAAAATTAATTATAAAAAAATTTTAATAATAAATTTATAAATCGATATAAAACTTAAATACATAAATGTTGTTTTTTTACCTATGTATAATGTATCCCTTATTAGATATAGCATTTTATTAGTTCTTATGGTCAATCCATGATGAATAGATAAGTTGCAAAAGTTAAAAGATCTGAAGTAAGCACCTAATTTTCCCACGGTAAAGTACCTCTATTTGATTGATTTTTGACTCGAAAATAGGGGTTCGGTGATGAAATTACACCAAGAATTTTATCAGCAACAAGTAATAGAATTTATTAAAGGATCAAACGTAGATATAGTTACTGTTGCCTTTTAAAGGGAAAAACAAAACCCTCACATCCACGTATCATAATTTGATTAAAGTATCTGACTAGAAATATCTTGCAACCTGTCCTCAATTTGTCCATTATAAAATTTTATGCTTACATAGAATGAAGCCTTGTGCTTCAGAACTCCGATTATCTTCATTAAATAAGTGGACAAGAAATGGTCGTGCTTGTTCAATAGATGTCAACATTGACCATACCATCTCAATAATTTACTGTACTGGACTCTGAAATGGTGATATGATAGGATGATGGGGGAAGAATAAGATTAAAAAATGAATGTTATTGCTCTTTTGAGCTAAGGATGTTCTTTACTTCTTCATCGAGCACTATATCATCAGCTATCATACTCTCTAAAATCCCATCTACTTCCTTCCCACATCTAACATACACCTTGATCAAGGAAAGATACATGTCCCTGTTCATGGAAGTCACAGTTTTTAATGAATTTACAAACTCTTCCACTTCATCCCTATTTTTATTATCAGTGATCCAGCTCAATATGCTGGAAATGATGCCTTGTTTTGGCCTCCAACCTTCATTCTGAGCTCTTGCAGCCACAGCTTCCTTCATGCACTGGAAGGCCTTCTCCATCTCCTGCTTGGCCACATATCCAGATGCTATAATAGCCCAACTATTCGGAGTTGGGGTCTTCCCTTTATCAACCATACTTCGAAGCAATGTTTCAGCCTTTTCAATCATTCCCTTCTGAGAATACCCAATGAAGAGGATGTTTGGCACTCTGAAATCATAATAGTTACCTGATGACTCCCACTCCTCAATTAATCTTTCAGTTTCCTCAAGATCCCCTAGCTTCTGAAGAGAACCCAGCATGGTTATGTAATCCCTGTTAATTTGCTTCTTACACTTGTCTTTTTGAAGTTTCCAGAGTCTCATCACTGCTTTTTTGTTCCCAAGACTTGCATAGTGTGAAATCAAATGATTGTAGGCAAGTGCATCGTAGCCTGCCTTATCCTCACAATTCTTCAAGTAAATCAGAGCTTTCTCCTTCTCACCTGCTTTTATGTAGAAGTTGGCCACCATAGCATATGTTTTCCAGTCTTTGTAAATGTAGCTTTGCCTTTCCATTTCTTCCAATAACTTCTCCACGTTCACAAGGTCAGATCTGGTACCGTAAGAGCTTAGGCAAATCCTGTAGCTAAAATTGTCAGGGAACACACCATCCTCTTTCATTTGTGCAAAAACATCAGGGACTTTCTCATGTTCATTTGTGTGCATATAGAGGCACATTATATTATTGTAGTTCAGAGCAGAAGCATAACCCAACTCTTTCATCTTATGCATGAGGGAGAGTGATTTATCAAGTAAGCCTTCCCTGACATAACACCTTAAAAGAGCGCCATAATGCTTCTCAGTTTTGTCTTTGTCACTCAGATCTTGAAAGTAACTCTCTGCAGAATTCAGGCCTCGTATTCTACCAATAAGATCTAGTTGCACAGCTTGGTCACCTGGAGAAAATGGGCATAGACCCTTGCTCCTCATCCACTCAGAAACCTAGGACACCAATGCCTCAGCAGTCAGCCATAGGATCAAGTAAACATAAAACCATGTAATCAATATTGAAGATACCTCAGAAATGACTAAATAACTAGGAACAAGTGGAATATTTAGAAGCAATATGTAAGTTCAATTTCCTTTTCCTTTAGCAGTCATTGCTTGGTCTTGTTATTATACCTTCTATTAGTTTTATTTTAATTTAGTGTGGCAAAGAAGCACTCTAAAATTTAACCATCAAGCAATTCATTTTTACTTCAATTTCATGCGTAGCAATCATATTACCAATAATTCCTAATTAACTGTGGATGAAAATCTGCAATATAAAGATAAAAGAAAACCCATGCTTATCAAGTTTAACAGTCATCTAGTGAGTGAATACTGTATACTGCTATTTCAATCCCTATCTCTGGATTTTCACAATAATTGAAATGCCAACCAATTGCTATAGGGCAAAACCAAGCCTCTTTATGATTTTGTTACAACTGATTCACGAGTTATTGAAATAAATTTTAACAAAGAATCGATTTAGCCATTTGAGATACCACAAGAAAGCATAGAGTAAAACATAATTCAAAATATACCTCAGAAAACATAAAATAGTCTGGTTAATATGGCCTCACACAATTCACTTGTCTGGCTTAAGGGTGAGTTGGCAGTTGGACGAGTGAAAATGAAAAGGTTAAAGACAGAGGAGCAAAAATTGACAGTAAGTAGATAATTCTTATATTCTTCCTTTTTCAAGTCCCTATTTTCACTCCTACCGAGAACACAACAGTGATCATCACTTCCTCAAACTTCAAACTAACATTAAAGACTAATTTCACTGTTATTTACTTGTTTTGACTTGCCATCTCAATACTTAATTTACATATTTATGGACGCTCTCAGATCAGAACAAAGTAACTCTACTTATCCAAATATATTTTTTCCAAACATTTTCCTCATAAATTACGTAACATAGACAGACTTTAGCTTGAAATGAGATCAAATAAGCTAATGGTCTGACCTATTTAGACTGCTCAACCAACATCGAAACATTATATTACAACAAAACATTGTACTTAATTTAAAACAAAGTAATGCTGAGAAACGCTGACCTCGAGTGCTTGGTTGTAGCGGAAGCGGCTACGGAGGCTTTTGACAATGCTCCGGAGCTCGTCGGCGTCGACAGCGTTACCTTCTTGGACCCACCGATCAAGAACAGGGAGTAAACTGATGGAAGGGTTCCCGAGAGGAATGATTCTGGAGGCGAGGTTTCTTCTGTAAGAGGCATGCTTAGCAGAGCAGAATGATCTTGAAAGTAACAACTGCGTTGTCAAGCTCACAAATCTTTTCATGTTTGCAAAGAAGCTTCTTGATGTCATCCCAGCCCGCAGTCAATGTGTGCGACGAGCGTTAGGGCTACGTCTCTGCCGTGACTAACACAGACGAATGCATGTTGGGTCTGTCGGAGGGTTTAAAATTAATTTAATATGATATAGTTTTTTTATAATTACAATATATATTTGTTTACATTAAATTTTTAACACATATGATAAATTTATATAAATTCAATTCAAAATTAGCAATATTTTTAAACTTCTTCTAATTTCTCATAACTAACACCTCGTTGTTGGGTACTAGATTCACAAATTGGGCTTTCTTTATTTTTTTATAATTACAATATATATTTGTTTACATTAAATTTTTAACACATATGATAAATTTATATAAATTCAATTCAAAATTAGCAATATTTTTAAAATTCTTCTAATTTCTCATAACCAAACACCTCGTTGTTGAGTACTAGATTCACAAATTGGGCTTTTTTTTGGGTTAAATTAATAGAAAAGGAGCAAGTTGAAAATCTATCACAGTCTTCTATAAATGACTTTTAAATTAATAAAATTTTTAAAATTTTCTAGACTCTTATCATCTGGTCATCCATAAAATTTCTATAAAATTAATATTTTAAAAATTAAATGAATCATTAAATTGATAAAAAAAATTAATTTATGTTTTAATGATATAAATGTAATTAAATTATGATTGAATCAGTATTAATATATATTAATTTTATATTATAAATATAATTAAATAATAATTTAAAATAAACATATTATATATTAAATTCATATTATTATATTATATATAAAATTATTTAAATCATATATAACTCTACATTATTACTTATCTTATATTTATATGTTAATTATTTTTTTAACCACTCATTTTTTTAATATTTTAATAATGTGTATGTTTATATGTATATATATATATATTTAATACTTTAATATTTTTTAATTTTTTAATTTTTATCTCTTTATGATCTTATTTAGAGCTGTTAAAATAGATTAGGCCATATAAGTCGACTCATATAATATGATAAAATAATTAAGATTAAGCTAGCAATTTTTGGCCATATAAAAATGGGTCAGTCCGATCCAGTCCTTAAAAAAAAGAGGATTAACCCTGGTTAGTGTTGAGTGGGGCTAATTTGATTTTTTAAAATTTTATTTTAAATATTTATATAGTAAATTGGTTGCATAACTTTAACATTATTTCAAATAAATTTTTTTATTAAGTAACTTAAAATATAAATAATTTAAATTATAAAAATTTAAAATTTTCAATCCAAATATAATTTAATTATATTTTTTTATTTGTAGTAAAAACTTTAGTTATAATTTTTATTATAATAAATTATTATTTTGTTTTATAAATATTATTTAAAAATTAAAAATATTATTTTAAAAAATTAATTAATTAATTAATTAAGATTAATCTAACCTCACCTTAAACTTTAATAAAATTAAATTGAGCTGAAGAAATATTGGTTGATATTTAAAACGGTCAAATCACCCTGAGAGTAAAAAGATAAGGTCAAATTGCACTCAGAGGGAACCATTTGACATCTCCTATTCCATTATCTATGCACAACTCTATGCAATGCAGCATGTCTCTGTACAACGCTGCACACCTTTGGGCTTCTGCAACAACCCTCTTTTTCTTTTTCTTCTGCTTCTTCTCTCCTTTCCTATTTTTATTTCCTACACCCTCTTTCTTTCTTTCTTTTTTCCCTTCCTTTACTTTCCTTTTTCTTCTTCTTCTTCTTCTCACTGCACGCCTCTTTTCCTCCCTCCTCCTCTTCTTCTTCTCATTCTCAACCGCACGCCTCTGTCTCTCCCTTTTCTTTTTTTATTTATTTTCTTCGAAACAGTGTAACCATCAATCGACCGGTTTTATCAATTTTAAAAATGTTCTGGACTGGCCGATTTAAGTTTTAATACAGAGGTGAAAAAAGAGTTACTAATTTTGCGTTCCATGTCAAGCAAGAAGGATACATAGTAAGAATTTCCAGTCATGGATCCTATTTCAACACAAATAAATATTGTAAACGAAGACTTGGCATTAATTTCTCTGATTGTATCATTTTCTGTTTTCCTTTACAATCAAATACCCAAGAATTAACCATATTAAATTCATCAATATATATATTTATATATATACTCCCAAATTTTAGAGCATAAACACACAATTACACTTGATTTTGGAAATATAATATATATGTAGAGACTCGAGAGAGAGAGGCAGGAGATCATATCGATATATATAATCTGTCTTATTGACTCATTGAATCATTGAACTATATCATGTCCTATATATATATATATATATATCCAGCTAGCTATTAAAAAGTTGGATGGTTTTGGACATGCAGGTAGGCATTGTTTAAACTTTAAAGGAACTGATTGGAGGATGAAAATGTCTGTCCGAACCTCCAAGAGGAAGGAACCACATTGAGAAACAGCATAGTGTTGGCATCAGCCAAAGTGAGCTTGAATGAGAGGTTTTGGTTTCGAAGGTCCATACTACTCTGCCAGTTGGCACCCCAATTCCTATGCATAGCCCACCATTGTCCGCTTCTCGAACCCCTTATCCACACACTCTTCACATCCCCACTCCCTCCAACGTTCGAGATCATCACCATGTTGAAATTCGATTGTCCTCTCAACGTGAACCTCACACCCCCTCTTCTCTTGCATCCCACCCTGCATACGTATTCACCCATGTCACCAATTTATAGATATGGTAGATACTAACTACTACCTATACATGCATAACCTCATTTTCATAAAAATCAAAGAAAATATTTTATTTTTCATAAGTAAAATCTCAACTTCAAATTTTGTGTATGAAAACGTAAAAAAATTTACTCTCATTATAGATTTTAACTGATTCAAATTAAATTAATAAAAATTTAATAAAGTTTTGAATGCTAGTTATTTTGACTAAAAAACATTTACCTCCACGTGTCGCACACGTGATAAAAAAATATAGAATATCCACACTTTTATGACTATCAACAATTAGGTACCTTCTATAGAGGACAGGGACGATGCCTTCGTTGCCTTGTCGTGCAATGCGAAAGAAAGAAGGCATGGACATGTCGAAGTGGTGGTGAGGGGGGTCGCACCACCCTCCGTGGTTGTTGGGAGGGCAAAAGTTGGTGGCGGTGACAGTGACGGTGCGGCGGCGGAGGCACCATTTAGGGTCGAGCCGGTAGTCGCACATTACTTGGTAGCAAGCACCACAAGCCTCGCCACCTCTGAACAGCATCGTGCTCACCGCCGCTGTGTTCACTCCAAACCCAGCATGAAACGTATTATCATAACCACATGCTCCTCCTGCATCGCATATATATGTATATTTTATAATCAAACCAATTAATTAGTTACTTACTTTACAATTGGCCCTTTTTAAATTGCAAAAGAATTTTAAACAACTGTATGTTAATTTTGTACAAAGTCCGATGTGTGGCACATATCATCATAATATTAAAAGAAAAAGATACTTTAGAGTGAATTGATTTATGAAAA
Organism: Senna siamea; assembly: GCA_031216115.1. Lineage (NCBI taxonomy): Eukaryota > Viridiplantae > Streptophyta > Magnoliopsida > Fabales > Fabaceae > Senna > Senna siamea. Next base: position 23,562,053 of record CM062356.1, read on the forward strand.
ATAAGTAGACAAATAAATCTAATGATATAAAATTTTCAATCCGTTGAAAAATAGATATTCAATTTATTTACATATGTACCTATTTCTATTCATATATTAACTTAGTAAAATTTTTAATGTATATACAATATATATTTATGTTGTTGATTTATATTTATAAAGATTCAATAAAATTTTATATTAATTATCGAATATATGTTCATAAAATATAAATAAAAAAATTTATATGTAATTTTTATATATTTATTATTAAATTTTTTAATAAAAAATTAACATATATATATTATATAATTCATCACTTTTGTGATTGAATCTTTTTAAAATAATTTTTACATATTTTATTTTAATAAAAAAATTTAATAAAAAATATATAAACAACATTACATATAAGTTTATTCTTGTATAAAACTTACCCAATGTGGTGGGATCTTGATTGGCCCCATAGAAGGTTGCATGAGCATTAAGCCAAGCGTAGGCTTGGACGTGGATTGGAACTGCACTGAGAATAAGGAAAAGAAAGGAAAGAAAACGAGAAGGAATGAGCAAAGGCCCCATTTTCTCAGTAAACAAACAGAACTTTTGCCTTTGTGTATGTTTTAGTATTGGGAAACAAGGTAAGTAAGTAAGGGTACATATAATCCTAGAAGAAAGTGCCTAGTTTTATAGGACGAGTACGCGGTTGTCGGTGATTATAATAAACATGGATCTATGAAATTTCTGTATTCATTGATAGGAATTTTGATTTTACAAAACGCGTTATCTTTACAAGTTGTGTCAAGTACGGAGGCCATGTACGGTTGGACGTTGGAATATTGAGACAGGATGATAATCAAGCACATGTTATGGCCTGCATGTGCTAACTTCGTCACTCTTGTTATAGTCTATCTGTTCTGCGAAGAAAATGCCCATCTTTTCACATTTGCGCCATTTGAAAAAAGAAAATTAGTTTACAATTTGAGGGAAGATTGAATTTCAAGATATGTAGTGGATAATTTAAAATATTATATTTGAATATGTTTCCAAGAAGAACGAAAATTGTTAGCATAGTTTAAGGTAATTTAAGCCAGCAAATTAAAACAACTTTTAATTACTAATTTAAGAATTTGCTTTTGTATATGACAACAAAGATGATCGGATTCACAGAAATTTAATATATGTAATGACTTATTTATTGGCCAAAGTTTGAGCGCTTTGTTAGTTATTTTAAATAGAAAGTTATAATTTTTGGTTTAATATCATTAATGATTAAGAAATTTGATTGTAGAAGAATCAACATTTTTTTAACTTAATATAATATAATTGCTATAATTGCATGAATTCTGACAAGTCGATCCTGTTGAAATCCCCAAAAAAATTATTAGGTACCTTGCTTAATGGGAATGCTTATTGTTGGCATATATCTCAAGAATCAATAACAAAATGAACGAAAATGATTAATGTCAAAGAAATCTTATATTACCAATCTCTTTGGTTTATAGTTTTGAATTTCCATATGTTTCTATTTGAGCCATAGTGAAACAAGAAAAAAATACGTAGAGGATATAATGGGTTAATTAATGATGTGATTAATAACTTCCTATGTTGTATAATTAGTGAAATTAATGAGAAAATTGTTTAAATTTTTTGTCTTTTACCTCAAATGGTAAGTTTTTATTCCTTCCTCAAATTATAACTATTATTTAACCTTAATTCTTTTAGTCCGACATGAATTAATTTTAAATGTAATGTGATTTAAGCATACCCTCAATTTTAATTAAAAAAAATGTTTAATATATACCCCCATTAAATCCATTTCTTGTAATAGTGACATTTACCAAAAAAAAAAAAAACCCAAGTCTTATGTGTTGGAAGAGTTTTATCTTCGTGATGGCACTTCCACTAATTTAAACTAGATAGTCACAATTTAGTGGGCTTCTTACACTTGGTCTCAACAAAAAAAAAAAACAAACAAACAAATACTAATCTTCTTTAACTTTGTTTTCACATTAATTTTGCGGTACTCTCAATTTCTCAATGACAAGGGATGCGTGTTTATAATTAATTAATGAAAAGAAACTGATTATAAATTTATAAATTTGTCAGTTCTTTTTTCATTGATCGTCATAACTCCTTGAATTTATGACCAGAAAATGCAAGCATTCATCAATTGCCACAAAATACTTAATGTTGCATATAACGTTCTCTAGTACTAGACAGTTAAGCCCATTCTTAAACTTTCAGTCAAACGTTAACAGAAGCACTATGAATGTGATAATAGTGATACTATATAAACCAACTCTAAGTGAACAACATTATCATCATCAAAACAAGTAAAAATATCGGCTTTCTTTGATTTCCTCATATCCCATATGGCAAAGTTTACCAATTATCCTATTTTGGTGACCATCTTTCTGGCTATTACAATTGCTGCAGTTTCATCCATTAACGATGAATCTCTAGATCAATGTGCGAGGCATGTGGGGTCATACTGTGAGAAATAAGTATATGACAAATTGTTCAATGACAAGCCTCTTTCCCTTGATTGCTGCTATAAGCTAGTTCAAATGGGTCATTCTTGTGACACAAACATGGTGAAGCATTTTCTTCAGACCAAGCCAGAGCTTAAAGGGCAAAATTGGACTCAAGTTTTGGCCAAGAGTGACAAGATCTTTTACAAGTGTGATCAAGTCACTAAACCTGCAGAGCCACAGCTTCTGGGTATGTGCAGAGAGAAGATAGGATCTCATTGTGAGAATTAGGTTTCTGAGAAACTAGTTGATCAGAACAACAACACTATTATCATCACCAAGCGTTGCTGTGAGAAGCTTGTGGGAATAGGGAAATATTGCAGTGATAATATAGTGAAGGATTTGCTTCGAACTAGTTATGAGATTAGGAATGTTAATGCAACTGAAGTTCTGAAGAGGAGTAAGGAGATATATTCTAATTGTCAAAATGGTTCAGCAAACTTGCAACCATGAGATTGATTAGATTAGATGTAACTGTGGTAGAATAAAAAGAAATGAAGCTTTTGAGGCTAGCTCACGTGGTTAGGTGAATGAGAGTTTAGATAGAGTCCCAAGTTTGATTCTCTTCTTGTATTAAAGATATAAGATATGAAATGAAGGACCCACCAAAGTGCAATTTTTTGACATTTTTATCTGTTGTTTTCTTTTTGTTAGAATAGTTTAACTCTCGCAATTTCTCACATGAAAAAAGAGATAAATATATAGACTAGCCCATTTTTATGTCCCTCTTCGTTTTCACATTGGGGAAGATAAGTTCTGCAAATATATACACACACACACACACACACATATATCAAATCTTTGCTATTTTCTTCTATCTCTTCTCTATACTTCCTTATAATTATGAAATACTTCTTGTCTTTAATTCCATCTGAGGTTGTAAGAGTGACCTTCCATGGGCAAAATTATCGTTCACCAGAAACTTTCAGTTCCTATGAGAAGGTATGCAGTAAGCACCCATAACTTTTTCTACTTAAAAGGTGTACTGCTTAATTAGTTAATAGTAAAACAAGAGCAACAAGAAGTAATGGACGAGAGTGAATGGGATAGATATGATGTTTTTTTTTTCATCTCGTACGATTAAAAAAACACCTTGGTTGTAGAAGAGCGAGTTGAATTATAATGGTCATATGGACACCATTTACTAAACTTGGTGAAGAAGAATGGTGGAGACTACCTATTTTAGGTTACAACTTACTCTAATTAATATATATATAAAACTAAGAATCTCTAACAATCCTTTGATGCTGTTAGTCTCAACAATCCATTTTATTATATCCACAAGACTACTATTCCTTCAGTTCATATGTATATGCCCACAAATTCACTTCCATAATCAATCATAACAATCTTAAATAAAAAGTAAAAATGTCGAATAGATTTAAAACATGTACTATAATTTACTGGCAACTTGATAGATTGGTAATTATCTTATTAAAAAAACATCCGATAACTATACAGGAGCACAAGTGAGTATTTCAGAAAGCCAATTATGGAAACTTGAGACCTAGGGCTTTGGATGAGAAGCTAATGAAAAATAGCTTTACTTCCGGGAGACCTTCTTTATTTTCACCATCTCACAAGAATTTTTCTATGCTTGTAGTCAATGTTGATTTGGGCACAGCACCAATAACTGTATCTTTCTTCTCACCATTCTTGAAGATCATCACAGTTGGTATACTACGAATCCCATACCGAGTAGCAATTGAGGGGCTCTCATCAGTATCAAGTTTGTAACATTTAAGCTTCCCAGCATATTGCTTTGCCAGCTCATCAATTATAGGGAGGATCATACGGCATGGTCCACACCATGGGGCCCAAAATTCAACCAAAACAGGAGATTTAGATTCAATAACAAGGGACTGCCAATCTGCATCAGTAATAGGAGCCACTGCCATGTCCCAAAAAAACAAAATATTTCACTTTAATTAGATTTCTCTAAAACAAGAAAAAAAAGGGTTTGCAAATAAAAAGAAAGATAATTAAGATTTAGGATCTACATGCATCCCTATATTTTAGCAATGAAAATGCTAACTAAATGGAAAGTACTGAGTAGTATAATGACAAAATTAAAAAACAATAGTCAATAGAAGCTCTGCATAATTTGCTCAAAAAAACTAGTAGTCCATTTGATGTACAACAGCAATAAATAACTCCTAATCAGCTAAAGCTAAGCAGCTTGAATTCTAGACACAAGTGAAGACATTTACACATAGATGATACTTAATTAGAATATCACCCTGTGAAGATGGAAACTTTCGGTGATGGATGTCAGGAGACAATTTGTTGAAATTCAACTTGCTGTTCTTTTCCAGAGAACAATGAAATACATCCTTGTTGTGGCGTTTAGTTAAAAGGAAAAAGGGCACGTGGTTAGGTGTCAAGTTTACATAACTAACTATGTATGCATTCCATTTTCTTTTTCGTCCTTGCTCAGCACCAACACCTTAACCTTACACTTAATTTTAATAATCTAAAACCCCTGAAGAACTAATATTCATCAATGAACCTAATCCATCTATCCCGTTCCTTTCAAGTATTACCAAAAAGGGGAAGAACTCAGCAACCGAGAATAGTAAGTCCACTGTTGACTTTTAAGGCAGTAAACGTCCCTGGTTAAACCATAACAGTTTTGAAGAGAGACGGATTGCATTAAGGCTTATATAAAAAATCTCACTTAGACGTACGATATAAAAACAACTATATCTTTTACATTGTAATAACAGGTTAGTTGAGGAACAAAAAAGTTGCCAAACCTAAATAAGGGCATTACTCACTGTTTTGGCGTACACATGTTATCATTTAGCCTATAGATACAAATGGTTAATTGCCACATAAAAAGTCTTGCAAGTGAAAACTCTTAACCACACAGCAGAAAACATCAAATTATACAAAATTCTTCCAACAGTGTTATCTGTCGACTAGCCTCTCAACAAAATTGAAATTTTATTAAAGAAATACACCAAAAGGAAAGATTACGCACACAAGGATTTTGTTCGTACTAGGAGCCAAAGATTCCCAAAAAAAAAAAATAGTAAAGGTAAAGGTAAAAGAGAAATCTATTTAGAGAAACAATCACAGCACTAGAACAAACTGTCACATAGAAGCAGGAACTCACCCACATCAAGTCGGCATGGAAAGAAACCTATTAAATAAATTTCTTTCACCTTATTCGTCTGAATATTTAAACAATCAGTGTCACTCTACTTTCAATCAACTTGGCCACTCCTCTAAATCAATTTCTAGGATCGCTAAAACTCTAAACTACTACTTCCAGAGACGCAAGAAATCTCACCAATCGAACCCAATATAATACAGAAAACGTTACTTAGTACTCGCATTGGAAATTTCCCGGCCGTATCAGGTTGTCAAGTATGTATGAAGTTTCAGTCCTTCAACATAAGGCCACATAGAAGTAACAAACGAAAAAAAAATCAACTCCCAAAAAAATACTAACTTTTTTCCCCTATCCATTTCAGTATTTAACCAACCAGACAACGATTCTTACCATCAACAGCTGTATCTTGAGCTTCGCACACAACACGTCCACTGCGACGAATGATTTTGGAGCTGGAACTGGAGGAGCCAGCAAAATGAGTGGTGGCGATGGGTCTGATCTTGAGGCCCGTGTAGTGAGGCAACCTAGCGTAGGTCCTACGGCCAGAGGGGGAAGAAATAGAAGAAGCTGAGATGGGAGAGAAAGCAACGGAAGGGAGAGAAGAAGAGCGAGACACGCCGATGGATTCAATTAGGGTAGCCATTGAAGCAGAGAATTGGAGCTCCAGCGAAAGTGGAGATCTGGAAGTGGGAAGTGGAAGTGCGATGGAGAGAGAGAAAGAGAGAGAGAATTTTGTTGGGTATTGGGATATTGTTGAGTGTGTGGACAAGGATAAACAAGGATGGATGCGGTGGGGACTGGGATAGTTGGAGACTTTGAGTGGAGTCTGATTAGGTGGTCCAGTAGGATGGAGCCACGTCACAATAATGATAATAATGAATATGATTTTTTAAAAAAAATCATTTAAGCTTAATAAATGTAAACTCTCAGTTGATTGCTTCAGCTGGAAGTGGTGTAGGGAATCTTAGTTTAACTTATATAATTAACTTATCAAATTTTTTAATTAAAATAAAATATATAAATTTATTTTAAAAAAATTAATCGTGAGAGTAATAAATTATATTTAATTTTTAATTAAAAATTTTAATAATAAAAATATAAAAATTATATTTAAATTTTTTTAAATTTTATATTAATATTTTTAATTAAATTCTTTAATTAAAATAAAATATATATAAAAAAATTTAAAAAAATAATTATGAGTAAAATAAGCTAAAAAACCATACACATTTTGCAACAGAATGAATCAAGCAGCTTATATTGGGCTATCGGCGATGATCGTTGTCTTGCTTATTTTTTAGTAGAATTAAAAGTCAATAATAAAATGGAGAATCCTAAGCCCACATTAATTCGGTAGTGATTAACAAATGGATCAAAAAGCTTTTACTTGTTCACTAAATACCCCTACATTTCTTTACAAGAAAATGACTTTAACTAGCTTTGTATTTATTCAGTCTTGGTAGAAAAGTGTGCATTAACAAATGGATCAGAAGTGGTTACATAAAAACACTCTCACATGGGAAATAAGAAACCAAGTCCTACTGGGGATGTTAAGTATGCCTTATATATCATAACACTTGGTACTATATTGAAACCAGCATGCAGAAGAACTAAAAAAGGGGAAAAAAACCAAAAGAACTGCAGCTCTTGGCGATTCTTTGCAGAAGACTTCACTGCTGTAAGTGAGACTTCAAGATAAGTTTCTCTCACGCATAAGAGATTCTATCTTTCCAACATCTTCTGGAGTGTCAACACCATGGGCCTCGTGGTCCACTTTTATTACCTACAACAACAGATCATGAAAATTAAGACATGCATATGCTACATGGTAGTATGTAGAATATGTGATATAATATGACTGATTATCTCCAACAAATGCTTACAATCTAAGATTCCCAGCTAAGAAAATCAGCTCTAGGCTATGGATCTGATATAAAAGGAAAAAGGTAATAATAGGTTTTTCATAGATGTCAATCTGAATTCTAGAAGAGAATTTTATAAATAGTTTATTCCCTATATAAGCATTTCCCAAGGTCCAATTAACATAGATTTGTATCAAGACTTTTGATACCTTCATCTTATAGCCATTCTCGAGGACTTTAAGTTGCTCCAGATCCTCCTCAAGTTGCAATGGAGTAGGCTTAAGATCTGGATATGTTTTTAGAAACTCTGCATCATAGCTCTGGAAAATGTGTAGACAGACAATTATTAACTCATGATGAAGAAAATGATGGTAACAAAAAAATATACTAGTGAAAATCAATGTTATCAAGGCCAATTAATTTTAGAGAAAGTTTCTCTTTGATACCTGAATTCCTAGGTGAAGCAGATAAGGAAACTGTGGATTGACCTTCCCTGACCTGCGGCATGTATATAGACATTTATCCAGCTTTAGTCGGTGTTAAAAATGTATTTATTACTTTATTAAAAAAAATGTATTTATTACAGTAAATTTTTACAATGTTACAGGTGAGATATTTTATGAATGAAGAAACAATTGAAACTGAAATACAAAGCTGTTTATTTACACTTACTTGTTGAATGGAATCATTCCTCGTGAAAAATAGATGGCATAACCATGATTATCTACCACACATTTCACTCGATTTGGATCATATGCATCTTCAGGTTTCAAAGATGTGACTGCAGTGCTAAACACTGCATCTGGAGCTGCCTGCAAGGCACATAATAAATTTCAATATGACCACAAGTACAATAAATACAATAATGACATATGTAATTATATTTCCTTTTGTTCATAGGTTTATCATATTTCAATGCAAAGAGATATACCTACCACTATAGTAGGAGAAATACAAATACTGATTAGCAACAAAGGCAGACAGATATTAATTCTGTGATTATAATGTATTTCTCCTGTTTTAAAAAGTTGGAGTAAAACATCTCACCTGTAAAGCTTTGACAATACCATCTATTATTTCTGGTTCAATAAGAGGCTCATCACCTTGAATGTTGACGACAACATCATATTTCTTCTCAAGCTTTTGAAGGGCTTCATTGCAGCGTTCAGTACCTATTAAGAAAAACAAAGAATATGAAGGACAGCCCCAAAAAGATCATGGCTTAAAATGCCAAAGCAAAGTAAGCAAACAATTTGTATACCATTGCGGCAAGATTCTGATGTCATTATAACATCAGCTCCAAATTGTCGACAGCAGTCAGCAATCTTTTCATCATCAGTTGCCACAACTAGAACCAGAAAAAATTACCAATCAGACATTAAGGAAAGCAAGCAAAACACGTGCATGTGTTTGCATGTAAGCATCTACCAATTCATAGTTTTATTTATCTTGTTCTCAAATTTAATATCAGATGATATGCATACTAAGTTAATTAAAACCTGTCCTCCAATTCTAAGCTTGTTCAATTATTCATTTGCCAAAACTGTCAGAAAGGTAAGCAACACAAAGCTGTTTGATCTTTATATGCATGAACAAGTGGGGAAACAATGACAGCTGAAACAAAAATGGAAATCGTCTACTCATCTAGCTCCAGGATGTGTGTAGGCATATTTTGTGTCTCTGTTCAATTCCCCTTAGGCAAAACACATATTGGATATACAAATGAGAATAGAATTTAGAGTTTGCTGCCAATGTTAACTTAAAAAAAATGCCACATTTCTTTATTAGGTTTTCTGTGGCCAAGTGGTACTAATATTTCATGGATCAAGTAGATAGACCTATTGACATGCATAGTTTTATCTACAGGTTTGTATTTATTAGTTCAATTTCAGGGAATAATCTAAGCATTATTATACAGTAAAAACATGTCAAATTGCAACTGATAAAGTAGATAGACCTACCAACATGATCCAAAGTAGAAGCCATTTTTGCCCTTTCCCACGTTCTCTGTAAAATTAAGCCAAAATAGATCAGTTGCATCACACTTTGACTGCCTGAGGCCGCAGACTAAAAGAAAAAAATGCTGAAAATTGTAAAGGTAATAAAAGGTGCTGAAATTAATAGAGGCAATGAATTTAATATGTATAAAAAAGCAAATTGGCTGGTTCGTAGAAAAATATTTAAGTGCAGGAAGTGCAATAGTTGAAACTCGAGACATGTAACGAAGTACTTAATATTTTCAGTATAACTCAATGAGGCTCAGCATACTATGAAAGAAACATGGTTATGTGGATCAAATACTTGTTTCCATCAGTTGCCAGAGAAAAGTGTTGTCATATATGATGGAGTTCATTCAAAAGAAATACAACTGGCAAGTAGGCCAAATGAATCTAACAATCTACTTCGATTGTTTCTTTTCAAAATTCAGGTCACCCAAAATGGACTTTGGCAATAATAATGGTCCTTATGAATTTAGTGCAATTTGAGCACCATTATGCATAAGTTCCCTTTTTCACTTCTCCAAGCATGCGATTTTTCACAATATAATTTCAACCAGTCTTTTCTATTGAAAAAAATAATAATGAACCATATTATATTATCTTCTAGTTTTCCTAAATACAATTTATCAACCCGATTGCTTCCTCATGGTTATACTGTGAACTATCTAAACAAATTAGCTGAAATATAACTAAAACAGAGGGGTGCATGTTTTTTAGAAGGATAGAACAAAGAAAAATTGCTTTTTTGTTTAAGTAATGTTCACCTCAATTAACTTGCAAAAGCCGTCATCAAGTACCTTGCATTTCGTTTGAAGATCAAAACTTGTTTGCATCAAAGTCTAGGTAAAGTATTATGATTTATTTGGCATATATGATCTTTTAAATCTGATCAAAATATTGTCAATTATTATCTCTTATCCCTTTATCCTTCTCTTAGCGTCTGATATGAATGCGGATTAATTGAAGATAGTGCATAAGACCTCACCAATTAACTGAAAGAACTCAAATAAAATCTGTCACAGAACTGGAAGGAATAAAATAAACCAAAAGGCTGAGAAATTGAAACCGCATAAACTTAACAGAACAAACAGAAACATAACTCAAAAGAAAAAAAAAAAAAATCTGCATTCTAGATAGATGAGGAAGTAAGGTAAGTAATGCAGCACCTGGATCATGGGTTTCCCAAGGATGTGAACAAGAGGTTTGCCCTGAAACCGTGAGGAAGCGAACCGGGCGGGTATGATACCGACGACCCGACTCCGGAATTTCCTGAATCGATTGAAGTAAGCACGAGCACCAATAGCTGCTGCAAATGCAACTCCAGCCAAAATGCCAGGCACGATCCATGCCTTAGCGTTGTTGGAAGACTCAGACGAAGAAGAAGAGGATGAGGATGAAGAAGGTGACGAATTAATTGCCATGGGCCCTTTATTTGATTGATGAATGATAAATGATGAATGAGGGATGATAATTCTACTTCCTCGGGGGGTAGCAATTTATTAAAAAATATTATTTTTTTCTTACAAGATCTGCTCGGGCATAAAATAATACCCTTCATGAACAGTTCCTTTTTAAAAATATGTGTAATTTTCAGAAATTCCTCTATATTATTATTATTATTATTATTTTGGGGTACAATCCATCTGTATGGTTTATTGCTCTATAAACAAAATGAACTTTGTATCAACTAAGTTTAACATGTTAAATTGATTTATCTCCTCAAAAAAGCGTAAGTGTACTGTAGTACTATTTTGTGTATAAATTTAGATTAAATCTTGTCTTAAACGATTTTTAAGGTACACCTTATATTAATCTAATATACTTAAAAACAATTATAATACCTTCTTAGTATTGTTCTAAAATTTTAATTAGAATGACAGACTTGACAGAAATTTGGACAAGCAGACTCGAATCCGCGGCGAAAAAGAATAGGTACTGCCTTTAATTCCTCAATTCACCGTATATCTGATAGAAGAACATTTTTGGAGAAGAAACTAAGGTTAGATGGGGGCTTTTGAATCCTGTTAAGACAACAGAGTAGGTAAAATTGAGGATAGCGGAATATATCAATCACGTGGTTGGATTTAACGGACGTAAAGCTTGAGGGCACACTCCAGCTGTAAAATAAATAATACATACAATGAGACAAAACAGCTAGCTCATCAACAATAATTGACATAAAACTATTCTAACAAAATATAAATGCTCATGTCCATAAATATTCTAAATGGACAATATAATCACAATTCACAAGATATTACTCCCATTCATCATCTATATCCTTTCCTCTCTTCTCAATTGTTTCCAAAAATGAATAGTTCTCTAAATGATTGGACCTTTGACAACTATAACAACATTGCATAAAGAACTATAACTAAAATCAAGGGATGAGGTCGCCTCTTTAGATCCCTTAGGCAAAACATAAATTTCACATCCTGCACTCAATTCCAAATGCACATTAGCCCCTACAAGTGTCTCGCTCCTGCTCTTCTAATACACTGATGACAGAACATATTAGAATCTCTATGCCGCATTTTGTCAGTAAATAACCTCAAACGCCTACCGGTCAAAAATTCAAAATGACCAAACGTTTCACTGTGATTTTCTCCTATTTTTCTTTTTTATACCGTTCTCCTTACCAGAGACATTCTCTTCATTCCTCGCCATTCCCAAATCCCCATTTTCCTTTAGCTTCTTTCTGGGATTTTCCCTAAATGGAGATCTTCTCTTCTTTCTTGAAGTGCTTTCATCCCCAACAACATCTATTCCCCGTGGTAGAGGTTCTTCTTCATCATCGAACCGCCAGTTGCATAACATATCCTGATCTCCATTCTGTTCTTGGAATGGCTCGCCTGCTCCAGGAAGCAAGCTTTTGAAAGTTACCTCCCCATTTGACCCCCCTTTACGCTCCAGTAAGACAGGATCTGGCCTAATTATAGTTCCAAGAATACTTCTGTTGGGGCCTAAGCTGAGGATTATCTTGGTATTTGTCAATGTAGTGAAAGCCATAGCAAAGGCTGACCTAATCTGCAATAGAAATAAATTTCAGCCGCAGGCATACCAGAGATTCAGCAAATTAATCAATAAACCACATGACATTGCTCCCATGAAAAGGGAAGGGAGCAAGACAAGGGAAAAAAGATACTTGCAACTATTCAACCCAATAGGAAAAAGAAAACATTTAACTGTGCAAATTCAAATTTGATGCAATCCCATGCCAGCCATTCTTAAATGGCATTTAAATTTGTCATAAGTATAGCAGATCATGGTTTTGGGCCCTTCATCTCTTTGGTCTCCCAAACAATATATTGTAACTAGAGTAAATCTATAAAAGAGTGGGAAGTTATGGGAGATAAAGTTAGGGGAAGTGGAAAGTTACTTACCTTCTTACTTATATTTAAAATTAAATTTGAAAAAAATTAGCTAATAGTAATTAGCAAATATGCTTCTTTAGATAATGTGGAACGAGTTGTTCGTGAACAGTTAGGAGTGTAAATGAAACGAGCTATATTTGTAGATAGTTCAAGTTCAGCTCGTATAAAAATTCGTTTGGATTCCGTTCATTTATTAAATGAACGAGCTTGAACATACAATTAAAGCCGTTTAATTAAACAAGCAAAGCTTGAAAATTTGATGTTTAAATCATTTAGTTCATGAACAACTTGTTTAAGAATAAAATAATATAAAAATATATATTTTTATATATTATATGTATAATAAATATTTAAATGATATTTTTTCTATATATATAAAATAAACACCCCTTCTATGTATATTTGTTTTTGAATTTGTTATATTTGTTATGTTTTTTTATGAAAGTATTTTGTTAGTAAAATGTTTGAAAGGATAATTCATAGATTAGTGTAATATATAAAATAATTTGTACATAATCAATTTGCATTTAATTAAATGCTCTTCTATGATCAATTTTTAGATGTTAAATTTTAGAATCATATATTTGTGGTTTATAATCTTTTTTTAATTAATTATAATTTATTATACTTATTTAACTCACTTTTGTATAATTTTACGAGATTTATGAGTTGAACCCAAACTACTATTTAATAAAACAAGCCAAGCTTGATCTAAATTTTAAGCTCGTTTTATTTATTAAATGAGTCGAGCCAGAGCCCACTAAAGCTCGGGCCAGCTCGACCCATTTACACCCTTACCTACAAACTTTAGGCTAATTGGAAATGGTGGTAAAAGAAAAATGGAGCAAAAATGGGGTCTTATGCAAAGATTATAAATTTTCCTTTCACTAACTTGCAAATTTTAGACATGAGACTCACCAGAATAAAATCCCCATGACACCAACGTTCATGGCTTTCAAATTCCATGAAGTTTGCCATAGTTTCCGGGAATCCCGTAACAAAATATACTTAGAAAGGGAAAGAAAATCATAGGCAAGGGTAGAGAAACAGGAAACTCAATTCCATCCTGGGATTTAAAACACTTGTAACTGGGTAAGACAGAAAAACCCTGTTGCATAGGTTTTTCCACTTTAAGCATTAGGAAATTTTCTTGACATAGCATCATACACATCATGTACCAAGAAATGGAAAAAATGAACAAACCTGGAAATAATTAAAAGAGTTCTTTCCAATGTCGTTCTCTGGTGCCTAATTCAGCCAGAAGTGCAGCTTTAGTCAATCAACGACATCAATAATTATAAACAGTTCTTAGACTGGTTCAAATAGTGTTTTAAATTTATGACTGAAAAGAAAAACAAAAGCAAATCTGCAATGAATACCTGGGGATCCTCAATCGCTATAAGATGTGGCCGTCCTTTGTTTAAAAACCTAAGAGAAGACAAAGGAAAAAATTAATTATCTTTATAAAATCCATTATAAAGCATAGTTAGATATAACTAATCTCTTCTTTGAAAATATAATTATCTCTATAGTCCTATTCTTTACCCTTTCTTACTCTTCAAGAAAAAGGTTCCTGTCCCACTGCAAGACACACCAACATCTGCAGTGTTCAATTTGCGTCCATAGAAATCAAAAAATTGCACCTAATTCTCCACCAAAAAAAACTCAACATCAAGCTCACATTCAAATTAGAATTATGATCCATGTTCTTTTTTAAATATTGGCAAAAATAATAATAATAATAATAATAATAGTGTGCTAAAATTTAGAACAATCCCCAGGGCCCCTCCCTGCCAAGAATCAAATAAACCATAACTCTGTTAAGAAAATACACACCAAAAGAACTCCCAAGTTGTGTTCAGCAGAAGCTTGGCTCTCACGGAGATTCTGTAGCATATAATATCATAGACATTAGAGCAGGATAGGCCATTGGGAAAAGAAGTGTCATAAGCTAAATAGAAAAATGCATTATTACAGTAAAACGATTATTCATGAATTAGTTATGTTGGTCCAGAGGTGGATCATACATTTAATGAGGAAGCTCCATGGTGAACACCAATAAGCAAATTAGACCCAAGAGAACATTAAAAGCAAATTTTAGAATCAATTACCCGTAGCATTGCCATAAGCATGGTAAGGAGAGCATAAGAACCAATCCCACCAGAATATACCTGCATATTTCAAAAGAATCTTCAACTAGGTAAGAATGGAAAACAGATCATAAGAAAACTTTAAAAATAATATATATAAGAACACACACCTCGTTTAGTTCTCTTTGTTGCAAAAAGACCTTCAAAATCAAACACAATGGCCGTAGTTGTGGCCATTTAGTCACAGCTTCCTACAAGGTCAACCATAAATCAACATGAACAAGAATCTAAAATATGTTCAATCCAACATGGAATAATCAGCCTTCTCGCTGATACATCTAACACTATCATGTAAGCCTTCTACATTTGGGTAACTCAATTTTTTTAAAAAAAAAAAATGCTTCTTAAGACCAAGTGGGGGGACATAGTAAAACAAACCTGAATATAATCAGCCGCTTTGGGTCCATTATCCACATCAAAACTGAAACATAGCATAAAGAACTAATAAGATAAAATCAAATTTTGATTACAGAAGTTTTGGATTTTGATTGCTATTCTGTGCACAACATTGACCAAGATGACAACCCAAAATGAAGAAATATAATGCACCAACCATGCATCTATAAATAATATAACAAACAAAGCATCTAAATTGAGAATAATATGGTCATGAATTGTCACACTAATTATAGTAAGTAGTGAGATGAGATTACATAGTATGGTAAGATAATATATGCCATAGCCAATAGGTATCTTAGCAATGAATTGTTGAAGTTAATGATGGTTGGGGGGGGAACTAGGGACCCTTCATGGAAAAGCAAACAAGGCAAAGTGAATTCCGATTTTTGATATATAACTATTATGTCACTGCAACTTTAGATGGAGCATGTGTATCATGTATGGCACACAAATTTTTCCCGTGCCCCAATGTGCAAGTGTTAGAAACAATACTATCTACTTAAGTATTGTTTGTATTAGAATTTCCTTATTCAAAAATACGGACAAAAGTCATTTCAATTAAATAAAGATAGCTAGGCTATAACTTGCAAGCTAGACAACTCATCTAATATCAGATATATGAAAGTAACCAGTGAATTACATGCAAAATAAGAACATCTTCACTATTATTAATTAGATTATATGAACATTCCATCAACAAGACAAAAGAAAAGATATAATGATAAGTCAAATGCAGCAAATTTTACAAATCAAAACTAGTGTAGATAGCTAAACCTTATATCAAATGAAACACCACTTCTCTTTTCGACAAATTTAATAATTGGCACACGAGCCTTTCCAATGACCTGTGCAAAATTAGCAAAACAATATTAGATAATTCCAACAGTATTGATTATCTTTTCTCAACCATGAAAATACTATTAATTAAGTGAGCAAAGAGGGACAGACAATGATATTTTTTGCCATGCTCCTTTGTGATAATGCCCGAGAAAGTGCATTTAACCCAAGCTGTGGATTTGGTAAACCAGCCTTCAGAATCACAACCTACAGTCACAGGATTTGATGGAGGATTAAAGTAAGAAATTTGACTACTAAATATCAACTCCAAATATGTACTAGTTATAAAGTTTACTACCAGAGGAGCAAAAAAACTTACATCTATATCACTAGTTGGAAGATATAGTCCAGTCCTGAAAGACCCAAAGACTTCAACCTAACAGTAAAAATCACACCTAGCTTTCTTTATCTTAATATTCCACAAGAATAATTAAAATACATGTGCTAATGAAATCACTGTACAGCAAGAGGGCAAAAGATAACAATACCTGGCAGCGAGGCCATATATGCTTTATAACCTCAAAGACAGATTCTATTGCCATGTCACGTGCAGCTTTTTCTTCTGGAGTAGGTGACAAAAATTCACAAAAATCTACTATCTCTGTATACCAGACATTACCAGACGCATTACAAAAGCATCTATGTAATAAAATGTCATTACATTTTACACTGAATGATTCCTGCTCAACATTCCATGCCATATCAAATTATTAGACATCTATGACCTAACAGAGGATTTAAAGGAGCTAAAGACAACTCACATTTAAAAGGCTTAATATTGTTGTCAGAGATTCAGAAATGTACCTTTTCAGCTAAGTACAGAATTAACAGAATAATAAATGCCAAAACTTTCATACATTTTGAGTCTAACAATGCAAGATTCCAACATCCCCTAAATATTTAGTCAAAAGTTTTCAATCATCAGTTTTCCCTCTGAAATTTGGTAAGAGTAAATTCTTCAAATTTTACCAGAAGCTCAGAAAGCAACTTTCAGCATCAAAAATCACTTTATAAACTTATAAAATCTGTAGCAAATCAGAACTTGGTATATTTAAAAGCCTCAAACATCTGGGTAGGTAGAGTAACAGGAGTCTAGAGAAAGTGATAAAATGTTACCAGTCACCTAGTCTAGAAAGCAAAGGGAAATTAAAAAAAGGATGAATAATAGAATAATACTAAACTGTAGTTCAACCAGAATCAACATCTCGAAGAAAATCAGAAGTTAATTGAGCAAGTCCTTGCAGTATTTCTAAGTAGAGTCTTGCCAATTGCAAAACTTTTTTCTCACAAACCTCACAATTGAAATATAATTGCATCTGAGTCTGAATCTGAATTCAAGTGCCCTCGCCCAAAAAAGGTCTAAGTGAGGCCAGGTTAGTTTGTGGCATTAAAGCATATAGTTGTTTTTCTTATAAGTGTTGAGATAATAATAGTTAATTTCAAATTTTTAAGTTCAAGAATTACAAGTTTGTAGGCACATTTACAATTTATTTAATATGTATTAAAGTGAAACTTTTTCTCTTGAAAAAATACTACCTGATACATATTGTGAAGAATTTAGAAGTAGCCATGCTTCATAGGTTTAGATACAGCCTCCTGAAATATTTTTTAGGATTGTGAAATTTCTTTGGTTATGCAAATAATAATTTTCAAATTGCACATATGCTTCTAACGTAACATCATGATAAAATTTTAGAGGCGTGTTAGTAATTAAAATTCTCTTTTTATATGTGCAGGTACAGTATAGAGAGAGAAAGTGGGTGGCAGGGAGTCTTCCTAAATAAGAATTCCCCTAAATGAGAATAAAAATACTTTTTAGCTATCCATTATGATTCCCTTCACCTTATCTCCCCCCTCATTTTCTTCCCAAAATAAAAAGGCTTCGATATATATTAGATTTGTGTTGTAACGGAACTACTGAACCTTACAACAAATCACAATGTGAAAGGCAACAGTCAAAAGATAAGATTATGATGAGATTTCCAAACAAAAAGCAATTGCTTTACAGCATGAATTGCTTCTTCCCTTACTGAGTAACAAACGCAAACAATGTTAAAACCAGTCAGTTCAGTACCTTTATGCAGCTGAAGCATGGGACTCCTGAATTTGCAGTTTCCACGAAACCAACCGCTCTCAAGCTTTGGCTCAGACACAAGAGCCGGCGTCTTTGGCTCAGTGGCTGCAATAGGTTCAGGCAATCCTTCAGAGACGGAACCTCTCTCAGTAGCATCATCAATGCCAACATCGAGAGAGAAGAAATCGGGAGCAGCGGTATCCGGCGAAGCACATTGGAGGGTCGATAGAGAAATTTCGTTCCGGAAAACTGTATAGGGCTCGAGGTCATCTGAAACTGGCGACTGATTAGCGGTTGATAGATAAAGGGGACTCAGGGTTTCGTAAACGATGGTTTTGGGGTTGTCCAAATTCTCATCCTCCATTGGAAAGCAGAATCAGGAACTTGAGCAGTGAAGGAAGGCCGTGAAATTTAGGGTTTAAGAGAATGTTCTCGCTTCTTTCTCTGAATCGTTTAGCCGCCAAGAAAATCCAGTTTAGGTCTTGGAATTTCAAGGATACAACTTCTACCATGACTCCTAAAGTTACAGTTATGTGAGGAGTTAGGATGTTTAGTTAGGTGCTCTTTTTCTTTTCTTTTATTTTTCTCTTTTTTAAAAAAAAAATCTGTCAAATAAATTAATTTATTGTATATTAAAATTCGTTAAATTTAAAAATTAATTTTTTATTAAAAAATATTTTATTCCCTTTATTGCCTATTTCATCCCAATTTAAATAAATTGTAATAATCAACAATTTGGTGAGGCAATAGAAGTCTCATCTACCAACCCAAGTTTACATTTTGGAGAACAAACTTATTAACGATACTTTACTTTAATACTTTTGATTTATTAAAAATTAATCTTAAATTTAATATAACTTATAAATATTTTTAATTCTCAATAAAAATAATACTTTATAATTAACAATTTTGATTCAAATAACATCTTTTTAAAATAGAATGTATAAAAATTTTGATGCATTTGATTTTACTCTCTTTATTTTCATTTTCTAGCTTCTTCAATCTTGTAAAAAAATAACCAAACGGAGTACTCTTTTGATAAGTGATTTAGGTAGAATTACAATTACCCTCTCTCATTATATGAAGTAGGGTTTCAATTTTAGCAATGGTAATCTATATTTATATTATATTATATTACTTTAATTTTTTTGTTTTTTTATAATCATGCATACTTATATTAAGAAATTTGAAATTTTTTTTGAAGCGATATGAAAAGTAATTTAATAATTTTTTTAGTTTCATTTAAATTCTTCTACTAATTAATTACACTTCAAAAAAACTACAAAGATAATTTTACGTAAATTTTACATATGATGTACCAATGACATTTGATCAAGAAAAAAATTATATTAATTAACAAAGATGATTGACAAAATTAAAAAAAAAAAAAGATAAGAAGCAAGATTGAAACTTCATATAAAATAAAAAGATAAAATGTTAGCTTTAACTTTTTTTTTCCATCATGCACATCCCTACTTCTCATATATATATATATATATATGAGGAAAATAAATGTTAAAACTAACATTTTATCTTTTTATCTTATACGAAGTTTTAATTTTGCCTCTTCTTTTTTTTATTTTGTCAATCATCTTTTTTAATTAATATAATTTTTTTCCTGATCAAATGTCATGCGTACACCGTATATAAACTTATGTAAAATTATCCTTGCAATTTTGCTAAAGTGTAATTAATTAGTAGAAGAATTTAAATGAAACTAAAATGACTATTAAATTAATTTTCACATTGCTTCAAAAAACTTTTCAAAGTTCTTTACTTTTGGGTTTAAAATCGAAGTATTTTAATTTTATCTAAGTTTCAATTATATTTTAATTAAAATAATTTTACTTGAATGTTAAATATGATTGATAACATTTAAAAAAATAAATTAAACCAATTAATAAAGATAAGAGATAACATTAAAATAAAAAATAGTTAAAATTGAAATTTCGTATAAATTAAAACAAAAAAAAGTCAAAATTAAAATTTTGTATAAAGTTAATAGACATAGAGTTAATTTTAGTTAAGAAAAAAATTATAAAAGAATAAAAATTATTTAATTATCTAATTTTATTATATTTAAAATTAAATTTCCAAAAAATTAATATATGCTTTAATGTATGTGCACTAAAGTTAATTTATTGAATTTCAATTGTTATATATATATATATATATATTAACAAGATAAAAAATTAGATATTATGTAATGAAGAAAGGGAGACTAAGGTGCAAGCAGTAATATATATATATATATATATATATATATATTTTAATATCAGACAAGCAGTAATCAAATAGACAAATATACAAAAATAAGAAACATAAAAAGTTGTCTTCAGCAACAACTCATATCATTTTAGGTTTGGGCATTTTGGGGCAATCAAATAAAAAGTTCCCTTAGTGTGGATCTTTTGAAAGTTAATTCTAATATTTGTTTTAAGAAAAAATGGATCTTCTATGTCATTCGAACATAGTAAAATATTTAATAATTTTATTGTGAAACTGAAAAAACATAGTTAAAATCTAAGACATATGTTTGTCGTATAATTTAATTATTTCTTTTTCGGATTTAGATTTGGAGAGTTGAGGATCCAAAAATCCCTATGGAACTTTGACATAATTAAAAAGAAATAAAAATAAAAAGTAAGCTCCAAGAGGACCCTTTTCGAAATCCTGTATAACGTGTGAAGGAAGCAGTCTGAAGATTGCAGAGTGAGGTCTGAAGGCAGTTTATTGGTTCTTCTGAGAGTCAAGACAGTAGGTTGCAGAGTGAGGTCCGAATATCAGAACCTATGACGAGTCGCCGGAGTTGTGTCCGGCCATCGCTTTCTCCGGCTAATGCTGAACCCAACCACTTTTTCAAGTTCATACTTCCCGAACCCATTCATGGCGAAAAAATGGTACGACCCATTTCCTAAACTCTTGACTTTCTGTTTGTTTACTGAGAAAATGCAGAAAAATGCACCATTTTCTGGTTGGTTTCTGTTCCACAGCCTTCAATCAATACTGCTGCATGCCACTGCTTTATGCATTTTACTTGGGTCTCCTAAAAGCCCACATTTCTAATGTTATAGGCTTCTGTCATTCTGCTAAAGAGACTTACGGGGGTTCGAACTATTAGCGGTCCGATGCTTTTGATAATTACAACTTTATGGACGTCTTATTGTTAGTGCTCTCTTTTAGCATAAAAAACAGATTATCTTTTTCTTTTATTGGTTAAAGCTGTTTGATGTAACTTACATTTGTGTTTAAAGTTTAATGGACATCTCTCAAGCATGCATAGTTTGCAGAAAAGGAAAACTCTAACTAACATAGAAGCATTTCATTTTATTACCGTTAAGCAGATTGCATAGTTTTTAGGCAGTTTCTTGAGAAGGTATGCCACTGGCTATTAATGGTGATTTTTAGTACTTTTTTATGGAAAAATTGGAAATCTTGAGATCAGTTTGTTTCCAAAAAGCAGAGTTTCTTTGAGCCATGTTATGCCTTAGAAGAGAAAGGAAGGGGAATCTAGTTAGAGGAGGATAAGAAAGACAGAGCCTTGGAGTTTCTTTTCTGTTTTGTGATATGTGGATAATGTGTTTGAAGAAATTCTTACATACATATAATCTATTTTCTAGCTGTGCAAGGAGTTAATGAAAACTTATTAAAATGACTGTTTCAGATAATAGCGTCCATTGACACAGCTATATTGATGAGCTTCTATTGGCTCTTTGCATCTATTTTCTTGTGTGTCTAAACGATGAGATGCTACAAGTGTGGAATGAACTACAAGAAGTGTGAATTGGGATGGTGACATAGGTTGTGTAGAGGAGGGACGAGTATGCAAAATATCCTTTGTTGTAGTACTCTATGAAAAGATGTGGGTACAATACCATCCAAACTTAGACTATAAAAATAGTAGCCGCATGTTACCACAATAGGTATCTCACTCTTTAATAACTTAAGCTGGGTTCACCAAACCATCACGCTCAGCACACTTTTGGAAAAAAATTCAAACATAATTAATGTTATGTGTATGATATAAAGACATTTAAAAACTAGTAAGATGACCTCAGCTAGTTCAAGTTATATTAGATAGCTGAGTGTGCTTCTAGATAGGGTAGTTTTGACCCCAAAAAAAAAGTAAGATACATCTTTAATACTTAGCATAGCATCCAGACAAAGTTATGTTCTTTGATATACCTATGTTTGGATAACTTGCACTTACTCTCTAACCAAGAGAGAAAAAATTAAAAATTATTGTAGAATCCTTACAGATCTTACTAATTAGAGGAATGACCCTACAGAGAATTCCAACGGAGTTTATAAGAAGATTTGGCACTGACCTGTCAAGTGAGGCAACAATTACAGTTCCAGACAATCTTGTTTGGAAAATGGGATTGAAGAAATTCGGAGAGGAGGTTTGGTTTTGCAACGGTTGGCGAGAATTTGTAGAATACTACTCTATTAGTTATGGCTTCTTTTTAGTGTTCAAATATGATGGCAATTCAAACTTCTGTGTGGTTATATTTGATATGAGTGCTGCTGAGATTTCCTATCCATGCAAGAATGAGAGTAACAATGAGGAACCTAACTTTGAGAAGCAGCACTCAGAAACAGAATGTTCTTGGAAAAGATGCAGGCTTGATCACCCTGGATATGACACGAGGAGTAAAAGGCATAAGCTGGAAAATCATGAAGAAATAATCGATGTAGAAGATGTGAATGCACTGAATCATGGCAATTCAGGAAAGAATGTAAGTAATAATCCTCATGAGCGTCCAAGAAAACAGGGGAAAGATAGATCTAGGCAAGTCTGTTCTTCCAAAATGGAAAATACGTTGAGAAAAAAGCAAAGGGCCATCAAAGCTGCCGAAAAGTTCAAGCCGACAAATCCTTCTTTCACTGCAGTAGTAAGGAAATCTAATTTGATTCATCATTATATGGTGAGGAATTTTCATAACCAGTGATCTTTGAATGTGTGTATCTTTCTCCCATTCTTTTATTCATTGCTCACTCACCCCTCTCTTCCTCTTGTGCAGCATGTGCCGACTTCATTTGCTTTAACATATCTAAGGAAACTTGATTGTATGAAGCTCCAGGATTCTAACGGACAACAGTGGGTGGTTCCTTGTCATAGACATGGTAGCTCAGTGCGAATGATTAAGGGTTGGACTGGTCTTGCAAGGGCCAACAATTTGAGGGAAGGAGATGTGTGTGTGTTTGAGCTTATCAAGAGGAAGAACGTTGTACTAAAAGTTACCATATTTTCTTGGGCTTGAATTTGGCAACTTACAAAGCATTGAAACATGCAGGCAGACACTTGTGCAGGTTCTTATGTTGCTGACTCTTTTGTACTGATTTTGTTGACACATTTCTTCATCTTTTTCATTAACTTGTTTTTGTAAGCTTGTGTAAACTCAGGAATCGAACATTTTGTATGCATGATGCATATATCATGTTTATATATGGAACTTGAAATTTGTATATAAATCTTGTTCTGAAAATTACTTGCACGGAGATTTATTTTGCTAGTTCAGTCAAAGAAAAGGGTCTTTGATCTAAAGGTTCCGTAATTGACGTCAACCCAACTTCAGAGATATATCAAGTTATCAGCAACAACAATCATACTGCACTATTTCATAATTTCATCTCTACACTATTCAAATTCAAAACATGAAAAGGGCGTGCACAAGTCTTATTTTTATAATTAAAAAAGTTATTTTTAAAATTTGGATCTTAAATCACAAAGTAATAAATTTATCGTTATTCTAAAATTTATTATCTATTCAAAACATGGTTACAAAAAAATAAAAAATACCATTCAAAACTTTCATAAAATTTTACAATAATTTCTTCATAACCTGCATTGACATATTTTACAAGATTAAAAGAATAATGTTATTGAGAATTTGACTTTTTATTTTTGCATTTTTAATTTATATAGAATACTTTATTATTATATATAATTCTTGAAATAATTTAGCAGTAAAAACTAAAAACATTTAAGCTCTCAGAAGTCAAATTTTTTAATCCATTAAAATCCCGTTCTAAATCAATGCACCAAGTAATTAAGGCATACACGTTTCAAGCAACCAAAAAGAAATAGAATTCCTCATGAATGACTTTACACTGCACCTGTTTGTGTGATTCCAAATGAGGTCCAAGTCGAGGAGTCGCCGGAGAAGCTGTGTCCGGCCATCGGTTTCTCCGGCTAATGCTGAACCCAACCACTTTTTGAAGATCATACTTCCCGAAGCTATTCACGGCGAAAAAATGGTACCACTATTTCTCGTAAAGTCTACATTTTCTGTTTGGTTACTGAGAAAATGCAGAAAAGTGCACCTGTCTGGCTGGTTTCGGTCTTCCAGCCTTCAATGCTGCTGCATGCAAACTGTTTTACGAATTCTGCTTAACCTATATATACATACGCTAAGTGAGATGAGAAAAAAATCCCGATAGCAAGGTTCTTAAATAACAATAGGAAAAAAAAAAAGGGACATTCTAGAGAGTGTTCGAGCTCAGCTCTCAATATTTATGTTTAAATATTATTTCAGAGATGATTCAACAGCTGGGAGGCTCGAGCTGTGATCTCCCAAAAAAATTTGGCTGTTAGTGTATGATTTAGGAAATGGTGTCATAGTGGGAATAGCGAACAGAATAGGCGCTCAGGAGACTGCTTTTTTCTTGTAAAATTTGCGTGATTCTTGCAAATAATTTGTTTAGACTTGTAAATGAAGGATGTCACTGGCCTTGGTATTTTTAGTACTTGAAGGACTAATTAAGCTGGAAACATTGAGATATATGAGAGATAAATTGCAACTTTATGGACATCTCTATAGTAAGTGCTCGGTATTAGCATCTAAAATAAGTTATCTCTTGATGGTTAAAGCTGTGTGATATAACTTTCATTTGTTTTTGAAGACTAATGGCAATCTCTGAAGCATGTCTGTACTTCTTTACTTTTGTCTTATATTGAAACAAAGAAGAAAATTCTAACTAACAATTGATAGAACCATTTTATTTTATTAGCCTTATGATTACATAGCTTGCAGGCTAGCTTCTTGACAAAGAAAGGTTATGTGGCTGGCTGTTAATGGTGTTTTTTAGTACTTTGTAAATAACTAGAAATCTTGAGATGAGTTTGTTTCTGAAAAGCTCAGGTTCTGAGTCAAGTTGTCCCTTAGGAGAGACAGGAGCCAGGAGGGTAGATTTAATGGGAGGAGGTGGATTTATTTATGATTAATGGAGGTTCTTTCTATGCCATGTTGTGCCTTGAGAAAGGATGGGATATCTGAGATAGAGAGAGAAGCTCAAAGCTTCTATGGAGCAATATAAAGATAATGTGTTAGGAGAAATTTTTTACACACACATAACTATTAATAGGGAAAAACCAAAGAAAATAATAGAGGAAACTATTAAGACAGATTTAACTATTAATAATTTAACTATAGAAATGAGTAAAGGCAGAATATGTTGGCTTCGTTTAATCCATATAGCCAATCTCACTTAGTGGGAAAAGGCTTTGTTTGTTGTTGTTGTATACAATATACTAGTTGATTGACCAATGAGTCAATGAAAACTTATCAAAGTGGGGGTTTCAAGTGGTGAGATCCATTGGCATTGACACATCTAATTTTGTGAGCTTGTGTTAGATGTATAATTTCTTGTGTGTATGAGGGATAGGAGATGTGAGTGAGAGAGAGAGTGTGTGTGTGTATGGCACCTTGAGCCTTGCATGGAGAGTGACTTGCTAGAGATAGTGTGACATAGAGTTGATTGTATGGGGTCTAATCACTAGTGACATGGGTTATGTGGAGGAGAGACCTATGCACAGAATGAGAAATTCTTATGAGCCATATAGTGTACAGTTGATTGGTGCATGGAATCAATAGAAATTCATCAAAGCGAGTGTGTCTTTAAACCTCACTATCTAAAACATACACCTTGGTGAGTTTTATTAATTCATTGTACATGTATGGTACATTATACATCTATAAGAATTTATCTTGCAAAGTAGCCTTTCAGGTATCTCAAAAGCATGCCTTTCCTTCCTTTGACTTCATCTCATAATTGAAAATATTACCTCAGAGAATTCCAAAGGAATTTATAAGAAGATTCGGGAATGATCTATTCAATGAGGTAACGATTACTGTTCCAGACGGTCTTGTTTGGAAAATGGGATTAGAGAAATCTGCTAATGAGGTCTGGATTTGCAACCCTTGGCAAGAATTTATAAAATACTACTCTAGTAGTTCTGGCTCCTTCTTGATGTTCAAATATGTGGGGAATTCAAATTTCTGTGTGGTTATATTTGATATGAGTGCTGCTGAGATCTACTACCCATGCAAGAACCAGAGTAGCAATGAGGAACTTAATGTTGATCACTGTGGCTATGACACAAGGAACAAAAGGTCTGAGCTGGAAAATCAAGAAGAAATAATCTATGTAGATTATGCCAATGCACTGAATCATGGAAAATCAGGGAAGAATGTAAGTTGTAATCCTCATGAGCATTCAAGAAAACATGGGAAAGACAGATCTAGGCGAGCCTATACTTCCTCTATGGCGAATATTTTGAGAAAAAAGCAATTTGCTATCGAAGCTGCTCAAAAGTTTAAGCCAACAAATCCTTATTTCATTGCAATAGTAAGGCCATCTAATGTGACTCGTTATATGGTGAGGAATTTACATAAGCTGTGAATGTGATTCTTTTCTGCTTTGTTCATTGCTCACTCACTCACCCCTGTCTTGTGCAGAAAGTGCCTGCTTCATTTGCTAGAACATATATGAGTACACCTTGTTATGTGAAGCTCCAGGAGTCTAATGGACAACAATGGGTGGTTAACTGTCGTTATCAAGGTCGCTCAATCATGCGAATGGGGAAGGGTTGGATCAATTTCGCAAGGGCCAACAATCTGAGAGAAGGAGATGTGTGTGTATTTGAGCTTATCAAGAGGAAGAACATTGTATTAAAAGTCACCATATTTTCCTGCACTTAAACTTGACATGCAGAAACCTGTGCAGTTCTTATTTTGCAAGTCTCGTACTGATTTTGTTGACGTGCTGTCTTCATCTTTTGTGTTAACCTGTTGTGTAAGCTTGTGTAAATCCAAGAATTGGACATTTATGTGTTTCTTGGAGAGTGAACTGTGTATCTGTCATGTTTATATATGTAAGTGGTCTGAAACAGCTTGAGTAGGCCATGAACTGTGTTTCCACAGCATCTTTAATTTGAATATCTATATCTGTTCCTGGAGCTCATAGTTTGAGACTTTGACCATTTGGCTACTTGCTAATCATGTCTATGGAAGATTATTTAATGCATTGTTTAGTACATAATAATAATAATAATAATAATAATAATAATAGTAGTAATAATATACATTATACAATAACTAAATATATATTTTTATAAAAAAATCATTATTATCTTGAAAGATAGTTTAATTATTTTAAGTTTTAATGGCATTTATAGTTTTTCAAAATGTAACAAAATTATACCATTTTAATATCTTTTAAGGAGATTATAAGTAATTTCCTGCAAAAAAAAAATAAAATTTAAATTCTATATTAATTAATTTGTGATTTAATTATATATATCATATAATTTTATATTTTATGCAATAATAAAAAAATATAATTAAATCATATCCTATCCAATGTTATATTATATAATATTATCCAACCTTATCAATACACTAAACAAGGCGTAATAGTAGGATAATTCTTCTAATGTTTGGTATTAAAAGCCCAAAGTGGAACAAAAGTGACGAGATGTGTGGTAAATGAGAGATATCACCGATCTAAGTGGATTTTTTCTTCCCCTTTAGTAGGAAGTTGGACTTTTGAGTTGGACCTGAGATTTTTTTTATTATTATTATTTTATAAATATATTGATCAGACTTTTATTTCAATATCATATATTTTATTATAAATTTTATTGTATATAGGTTCTCAAGTACATCTTCTAACGTAGCCTCACCAGGTGTTTGACAATGTTTTACCAGATGTGTCACCCTGTGATGGTTTAATTGTGATTTATCCTTCCTGTGTTTTGTTTCAACATTTTGTTGTCCCTCTATTTTTGTTTGATTAGTTACGTAGAGTTAGTTAAAAATAAATAAATAACAGGATAATATAAATCATAAATGTGCCTATTATTAGTAAATTCAAAGCCTATGCCTGTTAATAACACCTTTTCCACAACTATACTTCTACCTTCCATTAAAAACCCACAAAATTAATTCCTCATTCACACTCAGATACAATATTCACAAACAAACTTACAAGTATGGGTGATGAGATTCATGATTCTCTTCCTATCAAAAGAGACGACTTAGGGAATAATAATCTGATTCAAACTTATCAATACACAATCACATTCGACATTCCAACCTCCATCATCATCGGCTTCTCTCTCACACTCTTCTTCTGCATCCTCTACCACATTCTCTACAGCTTCTTCTACTGGCTCGTCGGTACGAGGATTTATTACTATCAGCGTGACGTCGAAGAAGGGATGACAACCTTAACCACTGCCACTATTACTCCATCTGCTTCTTCTTCTTCTTTTTCGTCTAATTACAGTGACGATCCTTCACATGTGGCGATATTTCAGGCGCTGGTTCACAGCAACCTGCAGGCGTGGATCATGGCGGGGGCATTAATGGGGGAATCCCACAACAACGTTGTAGACGACAACAGAGGAGAAAGGCTTAGGGATTCGAAGAAGCTTCCTCCTCTGGTGATGTATGGGACTCAGCAAAATCGTCATGAGGATTGTGCGATTTGCTTGGAGGAATTTAAGGTTGGAGAGTTGTGTCAGGTTTTTCCTGTGTGCAATCATGTTTTTCATTCCGATTGCATAGATTGCTGGTTGGTCAGCAAGCTCACGTGCCCAACATGTCGGTGTTACATAACGGATTAACGGTAGGGAGTCTTAATTATAATTAATTGTTTGATTAATTAATTAATTCGTTCTTGTTCGCGTACGATTATGAATGCAGGAAGCAGAATCTTGAGCTGATATATATGTGGGTGGCCAAGGGAAGCTACACTGCAATATATACCGTAAGAGCTTATTTGTTACACTAAAGTTGATTTGACACACAGAAAAGAAAAAGTTGTAAATTTATGAGGTCGGGGCCAAGTGTACATGATGTGTTTGCAACTTATTTTAATTTGATTGCCTCAATTTGTTTATAAAAGGTTGATCCAATTTCTATAAGATCTGAGTGATGTTCAAATTCAGAATGCAGAAATTGATGAAAGCAGTATCACTCAAATGAAGCATCTTCTAATTCCACTGGGCATGATTTGAATGGACTTGCATCACAACCAAAGGAAAATACATTAATTCACTCACTTCGGTTTATTGCTCCGAAAATGAATTTTCATATCTAGTGGAATAAATTTCTTCCAAGAGACATACATTCATTTTGATAATATTTCGTCAGTTTAAAATAGAGGATAAATTAAAATCATTGGGACTACTTTGGATAATAGAGGATTATAATTTTTTTGTTAAAAAATAATATAATAGTATTATATAAATAGAGAGAAAGATATAAAGTAAAAATATATAATTTATTTATATTTTTTATGATATAAATAAGAAAAAAAATTTATTTTGGTCATTAAAAAATATAATAATTTTATATTTAATTATTCATAAATTATTTTTGTCAATTTAATCTCTCAAAGATAAAAATATTTTTAATGTTATTATTTTATTTAAATTATATTTATATTTTAATATCTTACTTAACAAAATATTGATTAAAATTTTTTTTGTTAATTTAAAAGTTATAAGTGATAGATAATTTATATTATATTAAAAAAATTTATGCATGTAATTATTTAAATTAACTATAATTTTTAAATTTTTGTCACATGTCCAATTAGTAAAAAAATTCATATATATATATATTTATATATATATGTAATTGGAGAATTTTAATTTATATTTCAATATTTTATTTTATGTAAATCAACGTGTAACATTTAACATGTGAGACATTTAATTTTTTAACTAATTTATACTTTAATATTAAATAAAAAATTATGAATGAAGTTTAAGACAAAAAATAATATTAAAAATATTTTTATTTTTAAAAAATTAAATTAATAGAAATGATCAGTAAATAATTAAATTAAAAATTATTATATCTATTAAAAATTAAAATAAAATTTTTTTATAAATAAAATTTATCATTTAATTAATTTTATATTTATTTATTTTTACGTAATACTATCGTATTAAATTTTTTCAAAGCTATTCGCAATCTAACGTTGGTATAATAATAATAAAAAAAATAAAGAGCCATTGCAAAAAGTTCAAAAGTGAGTTGCAATAGCAACTAGCACAAAATAAAAAGTGTCACCCAAACTTATTTTTATTTAGTAGCAACAAAAGTTACGATTCAAATTTTCTTTTCATTTGAAAAACTTTTTAATTAATTTTTTTATGATTACATATATTGTTCAAGAAATTATTAAAATAGTAATATAATTAAAAAATTAAATTCAACAAGACAAATTGTTTCCTCAAACAACTTAAACAAATAATAATTATAATGTAACCAAATTACAAATCCAAACACAATATAAAATACATTAAACTTGTTAATATTTTCCAACACCTTGCTTTCGCATGCGTGCATTGTAGCAGGAAATTAAAAGGGTAGGAGCAATCAACTAATTATTATACATTATTCCTATATTTCCCCACTCAATATAAGATTGCCACAACGAAAATATAATTTTCAAATATTTCCATTGAATGTCTAACTTTCAGTGATGGCATACTATTTAAATTCCTATATTTCTCAATATTTTGATCGTTAAAAACATTTTTCTCAAATTATTTCTCACTCACCATATACTTATTTTTTAAACTCCATTGGAAAAAAAGGTTGTTTCAAAATAAATAAATTTTGACAACTTGAACTCCTAAAATTATACTTTCCCCAACCATTTTCTTTTGGGTTTGAACTCGTAACATTATAAAAATAGTTGAACTCAGACTTACTTACCATTTAATTTAAATAATTTTTCAAAATTTATGTATTATATTTTACATTATTCTAGAATGTCATTCATTTTTACATTCCATCTTGCTATTTTAAGTACATCAAATTCTGGTATCCAAGATGTCATAATATCTAAAATGACAAGATGAACATCAAAGTTTACCAATCACCTCTTAAATACACCTAATAATTTCTTATTTATTAATCAATTCCTTTTTCCTTATTAGTACATGGGTATAAATACAGCTCTTTAATTTATAAATTAATTCCTAATAACTTCTTACGTTTGGATTCTCAATCAATGTGAAAAGAATCCCAAGTCAACCAGGATTAATTTCATACCCAGATTCATTCCTCATTATCCTCATGTCCACCTCGGAAACGTGGATTCTCTGTATTCTTGTCTCATTTAGTAACTGAACCTCTCCATTTCATCCTCTATACACTACTATTCTTCATACGTTTCTGCCATTAAAGCCATTACAAAAGTTTACATCTTCACAGACTTGAACTCCCAGTTCAATTCCCATGAACCACAACAGCGTAAACGACAATGGACTCCGCAGGAGAATCGAAGAACCGCCACCTCCTTTCCCTCCGAGGCTGCCTTGCATTGTCGCCATCGGAATCGTGTCGTTGATCTTTATGGGTGCAATTCTGACTCTGTTCACCGTCGTCGGCGTGTTCATATTCGCCGGCTGTCTCTGCTGTTTCGGCTCCGACACCCTCGCCGGAGACGAATTCGAGATCGACGATTTCGATGTTGAAATCGGAGACGGAAGTGGCCAGAATCAGAATCAGAATCAGAACCCACTAGATGATCAACGGGTGGTGGAAATTCTGGAAGGGTTTTTCAGAGTCGTAAAGGGAAGAGGAAGAAAACAGAGGAAGAAGAATGAATCGAAGAAAGTGGTGGGTTCCATTGAATGTTTCGGAAGCGAAGGAATAACAGAGTTGGGTTATAGTGAGTGTTCAATTTGCTTAGAGGAATTCCAGGAAGGTGAAAAATGTCTGGTTTTTCCAGTTTGCAGCCATGTTTTCCATTGCAAGTGTATTGTCCGTTGGGTGGAGAAGAAGCTGACGTGTCCGGTTTGTCGATACTGCGTCGTATCGAAGACGAACAGAGTCAGAGGAACCAGAAGCACGTCGACGTTGGCGGATTTAGGTCAATGAAAATGTTAGTGTGTATTTAATTTGAGTAGGGATGTTTCTCATTTTCGGAGAAATCGAGGATTTTAGAAGTTGCAGAGATGAATTAAACTGTAGTGTTTTGAACTAAAATACAAAACTAGGCTAGGGAGCTAAAAGGTTTATCGAATTATTTGACATAAAACGCAAGAGGAACGAACAATAAGAAATAATCTGAATTCAGGGGAATGGGATTTTGTTTTTTCACAGATATTTTCGAGAACGCAGATTTTGTCTTATTATACATAAAAGATTACAAGTTACAACAATGGCATTTCCAAAAAAAAAAAAGTGCAGAACTTGCTTCGTATGAGTCTAGGAGGGTTTTAGGAATGAGAATTGAGAAGGAATACCACGGAAGGTATTCAATTCAAGGTCAATATTGTCGTATGTATTTACTATTTAAGTATTTATGACTTAGGCCACTGGTTGTAAACGATCATCAAAATATTTATAATTAGTGCTCATACAATTTATTTGTCAAATTTAGACTTCGAAATGAGCCTGATGTTATTTTGAAAGATTTTATAAGTTTAAATCTTAAAAGTAGTGGTACTTAATTGGAATTTTTACATAAATTATTTAAATATTATTTTTATATTATAAATAATATATTTAATTATATTATTTTTAAAAAAATTTTAATAATATGTTTTAAATTTAATATTAATTATAAATTATTATATAAAAAAATTTGTAAGTATAAATTTGTTAAAATTTTATATTAATTTTATATTTTAATTTTACATAATATAATTAATAAAATTTAAGTTAAATTTTTATAAATTTTTATGTAGATGAATTATACTTTAAAAAAATATTATCATTTTAAATTTTGTTAAATAAATGAATTTAAATTTTAAAATTTTAAAAATAAGAATTGATTTCGTTACTCATTTTAGTCAAATTTAAATACAAAAATTTTTTTTTTGTTCAAAAATAAAATTTATAGTATTCTATTCAAATTATTCATTACTCCTAAACGTTGTTTTTTTTAATAATGAAAGTTAGTTCTTTTAACTTTATTTAAAATTTTAAATTCATTAAACTATATATTTTCTTGCAACTGTATTTTTTTTATGTTTAAAAATTTTTTTAGGGAAAAATTAAACCTACACATCTAATTAATTACTTTGAATTGCTAATAAGGCATGCAAGGTTGTAAACAAAACGATAAAAGAAAAAAAAAGTAGCAAATACTAAAATGTCAGACAAAAATTTGCAATTTGACACGAGAAGTATTAAGTGCAATATGATCAAATCTTTGATGATGCAAGTATAATTTATTTTTTTAGTGAACCTCATTGTGAATTTGAGAGAGAGAGAAAAAAAAAATTTTGTCGTATGATTTCTTTTTGGTTGTGTAAACATTTTTTAAAACTAAATTCATTCTAAATTAATAAACTAAATATTTCTTTAAATATCTAAGCTTATTAATGTATTATTACTAACCAATTTTTTCTACTAAAAGATAGATATATTCATCCCTTCAAAAAAGAAAAGGAAGGAAACTTCTAATAAAAAATAAGTAGACTAAAACAACCAAGGTACCTGAATGAAGCCAAAACTATATTGTTATTTTCTTCCAATCGGCAACAAGGGATATTTTGTTTTTGGTGAGCTTGTTCAAGTTGGCTCTTATTTAGATTGAGGAGAATAGAGAAAATGTGAAAAAAAAGAAGTGAAAGTTTAAACTTAAAATTTTCTTTTAAGTTAAATTCAAATTTAACATTTTTAAGTCTTAAAATGTATTTAGATTAGTAAGAATAAATGAAAAGAAAAGAAAAAATATATATATATTTAGTGCAAATAAAAGAGTGTCAAAATAAAAAATTTTATTTTTCTTTTCTTCCCTTGTCCTCTATCCAAATACAACTTTAAGGAAATTCTTCTTTCTTTCCAAGCAAATAAAAACAAAATGTAAGATAACATTCATCTTTTGGAACTCAATCTTAGGATAACAATGAATACAAGTATTATAATTACTCAGTGATACTAAAAAAAATCTAATATTCGTATGATAATAAAATATAGGCCAAAAAAAGTTTTAGTCCCTTAATTTTGATTTAAATTTTATTTTTGTCACTTAAATTTAATTAGTTTTATTTTAGTCTTTTAACTCTAAAAAAATAATCAAATTTTTTTAATCTTTAACTTCGTTAATTTACTTAACAAAAAAATTGAGTTAGAGTTAATTTTAATATCTCTACTCAATATTATTAATTTATTAACCTTACATGTAAAAAAATTATCATATTTAAACTATAAGTTTTAAATTATGTACTCATCAAACATAAATTTAAGTATGATTTTACTTATAAGTTTATTTATTTTTACATGTTAGATTAATGGAATGATAATTTTAATAATAATAGAAGATAGAAATATTAATATTGGTTCAAACTTAATATTTTTCGTTAGATAAATTAATGATGATAGGAATTAGAAAAATTTTGAATAATTTTTTAAAATAAAAAAACTAAAAGTGAAACTAATCAAATTTAAATGACAAAAATAAAATGAGTCGAGATTAAAGAATTAAAAGTAATTTTTTATATAAAATATAACTATTGATTAGATATAGATAAACCTAAATCACATCATTTAGTCTCTTAACACAGCTTCTACATATAAATATAAATAAATATATATATATATATATATATATTCATGACATGTACTACGATGGTTCTATGTATGTATAGGTGGTACTCAGAATGTGGACTGCAAGGGTTTGGACTAAGTAGAGAAGAGCTTCTTTTGGCTTATTTTGTGGCAACAGCTACCATATTTGAGCCTGAGAGATCTCCAGAACGATTTGCATGGGTCAAAACTTGTAGCCTAGTTAAGGCTTTTACATGCAAATATCGTCACCAAGAAAAAATGAAAGCCCTTGTTCATGAATTCAATAACAAAAACGAGCAAGGAGGGGTTTTTGGGGACTTTATTTCAAACTCTCTTGCATTTCTCCCAAGTGCCTGTTTTGATATTCTTTATGATACAGTCTTTTACAAGTTACACAACTATATATTCATTTTCTTGCATTAATTTATCGCAAAAATTTTCAATCCTCAGTACCAGAGACACCTCCAACTCACTAATGAACTCTGCCATCAATTAAGTTCTCTCCAAAAGAACAAGGTAATTTTGTGCAATAGTAGACAAGTAGAATCTTATTTGGCCTTAATGGCAGCAAACATGTCACAAAAACTCTCTATCAGTAGTACTAGTCCAGGGTTTCAAATTTATTTATACACACAACATTGCCATCACAAAACATCATATATAGCTAACATATATGACTTAAATTTTAGATGTCTCTGCTGCTGCTACTGCTTCTTCTTCTTCTTCTTCTTCTTCTTCTTCTTCTTCCTTTGCTTTTGCCTCTACTTCTGCTTCACTCACCACAGGAACCTTTTTATATACCACTGAGTTTGAACCTCGAAATCTGCTTGGAAGAATACAAGAACCACCAAAACGTTGCTGTAAGTAGATAATGGCAGAAAATAAGAGACCTCCCAGAGGAATGACTATGTCCCAACCAGTGGAGTAAAGATCTGCACTTGGATCAGCATACAAGTATGATCCAGAATATTGCCTAACATAACTTGAGGTCCTGTAAAGATCATAAGCATGTGGTACTAGCCTCACAAAACTAGTTCCAAAGTAAAATGGAAAAGAAAGAGCATTCTCTCTCATATTTGAGAACAAGTTCATCATGATTTGAGGGAAGAGAAAGCCATCCAACACCAAACCACCATAAGATTTCAGAACCTCCCAAGATGAAGCATGCTGGTAACTTGAAGACATTGAGAGCCGAGGTTCATTATTAACCTTATTCCACTTCACCATCATTACAACTAGGAATCCAACTGCATATAAGGGTAAAGTCACAAACACAGATTCCTTCTCAGAAACCCAAAGGCTTTTCTGGGTTCCATTAGTGCTCTTTCTCGCTGACCAAGTAAGCTGAAGGAGACGAAAGTGTAGCAAGAAAGCTACCATGTTCAGTAGCCTGACAGTTATTTCATTAGATTCAAGCCATGCAGCATCTGAAAGAACAAAGCTTTTGGTGTTGTGATTTTTGGTGAAAAGAGCTTCAAAGTTTAGAACAAGAGGTATCATGTGGTTCAAAGTGAGAATTGAAAGCATGATGAGAGAGATAAAGGGAAGCACTTTAGGATTCTTCTTCACATGGTAGAGTTGGAACCCCACAAAAACACATGCCAGAGTGGTAGAAATTAGAACCATAATGATCTCCATATCCTTTCTCTGAATTGTTTTTTTTGCTGATTCCTTGGTATATGCAGCAGAAATTAGGTCTAAACGATTGAAGTAAAGAGGATCTGATTTCTCACGTCTGCTCTCAACACTTCCCTCAATGTAGCCAAAACGGCTTTTATGTAATGGTGGAAACTGAAACTTCACATGAATCTCACAATCTACAGAATGAGCCATTGGAATTCCATTGTTTGATGAGGGAAGATTTCTGCAGCCTACCATACACAAAATTCCTGTTTCCGCATCATAAACTCCTTCTGCAGATATCTTCACTGCCTCATTGGACATATTGAACAGGGACTTGCTGTCATGTAAGGTTGAAGAGAGAAGCAGCGAGATGCTGATCTTGTAGCTCATGTTAAACAAGTCATTACTGCTAAGTTTCTCAGCAGGAGCCGCAATGGAGGAGCTTGGGCTAGGAGCACCAGAAACTGTAGAAAATCTCATGTAATAGAATAAATCACCAACAAATAAAGGAGCAGAATAACCCCAAGCTACTTTTCTATAGGTATCTCTAACCGACATATCAAATCTCATGTCATGGGAATATGGATTTGGATACCTTTGTCCCTTGTTCATTATAGTCTTCTGTCTTGGGCACAAGTTTTTTACTCCATCTAGCTGGGTATACTTGTACTTTAAGCTTGGAACTCCCACCTCCTGATTATCTTCATCTCTAAAAGTGATCCCTTTGAAGTAACCAGAATCGTTAAGAGTTTTATTGCTCCAAATTTGCCCCACAATGGTGCTGGTGTCCTTGATTGACCAAATAGAGGGGAATCTTAATCTTAATCTTACTGAGCAATCACCCACATGAGCACCAGCAAAGGATGAAGATGCCAAGCCTAAGAAATGGCAAGCAACTACACTCAAACGATTCTTATTTTCATCCCACCACCCTTCCCCTATTAATATCATTCTGGGATTGAAAGCCTGGTTATTTAAATCTTCATAACTATGATTATCAAACTTTATCAAAACCCTCAACTGGTTCTTCAAAGTAAAAGTACAGTCAATCACGTTCAAAGAGATAAAACGTGGCAAATACCCAGAGATCCCACTAAAAGGAGTACAATTCCGTGGAGAATTGCAGTCACTGGAGTACTCCAAACGTAGTTTTCTAGAAAAACTAAATGAGCAGAAACTGAACATTTTTTTTGATAAGCCCTTATCAGCATCATCATCACTCCCAACAGGAGAAAACTCATTTCTAGCTTCTTTAGAATCCAAGGTAAACTCGTAGTTCAATCGTGGAAGCATTAACACAGAAAAAGGTTTGAAATAACTGTCTTCATTCTCAGAGCTCAAGCTCTCCAAGCTTCCACTAACCACAGTACTGATATTACTTGAATTAAAGACATTGTTGAGGTTAAAAACAGCATCTAGATTAAGAGTATTACCTTCTTTGGAATAAATCATGCCTGAACCAACCATACAGAGCTTCCCTGTGGATTCAGACCAGAAGCCATCAAGATTTATTCTCACAAATGGCCTACCATAACTACGGTGAGGCCTATAATACGATGAGACACCAAAGGTACTGTTTCCCACATAGTAATAGGGACTGTTGCTTCTGATTGATATGAATCCTGCCACTTTGAACAAGCCAGCAACATCAGTTTGTCTTATGTATGTAGTTCGGAACAAAAAAGAGTTTTGCTGCCAATAAGGATCAACACCAAGAATCCTGTCATCACTAGTGAAGTAAGCTCTCTGTAGCCGACCAAGGGGGAAAACCTTGTATGCGAAGGCACGAGGATTTGACTCGGGGACTATAGAAGCACAGTGGTCTTTGTATGAGATTTGAGAAGCAGAGGAATAGAGGGTGTTGAAGGAGAAAACGCAAGTGAGAAGAAGAAAGAAGGGCATGGAGAGAAAGGGATGAACCATGGCCATGATCAGAAACAAAGACAAGAAGGAGAAGAAAAAGAAAGGAGACTTGAGAATTCAGAGATTGATATGCTTTAGTTCACTTATCACTTTGTTTTGTAGCAATGATTTTTTCTTCGATTTTGAGGGAAACTTCATTGACATTTTCTTCGGTCGTCCTCTTTGTAATTGGTGTACGTTGACAATTATATTATTTAAGAACGTATGAACCATGAATACGCTTATCTTTAGAAACATGTCATGTGTCCATCACATCTACAGCATATTAGATCAGCTTTGAGTTTTTTTATTTCAGCGATTTAGATTTTTTAGTTTGTTAATTTTATAGATTTAGATTTATCAAATTTTTTTAATATATAAATATAAATAAATAATAACAAAATGTTATTGCATTTTGTTCATTAATAACATTACATTTTGTTCATTAATAACAAAATGCAATAACATTTTGTTCATTAATAAAATAAAATTATAGATATTATTAGTCAATTCATGTTCGGAAAACATTACAAAATAAGTAAATAATAATTACAATATTTTTTTAAAATTTAGTTCAAATAATTGTAAAATAAATAAGTTTTAAAGTTAATGAAAAAAATAATATAGACTAATTAATTTAATTTTTTAAATATAAATTTTTAACATTATTCATTGGAAAAAAGAAAATTAGAATATTAAAGTAAAATAATTTAATAAAATTTATTTTGAAATTATAAATATTAAATATACATATGTATCAATTTAAAAAAATTAAACAATCATAGGTTAAAGTAGAGATTTTAAAAATAATATATTTAATATAAAGAGAAATTTTTAATATAAATAATATACATACTATAATTATATATATAAGCAATTTTGTTCAACTTTTTAGTACACCAAATTACAAACCAAACCAAAATATCAAAAATATATTTAAACCAAACTAATTCAAATCAAATTTGATCAATTTTATTCAATTTTTACTCTATTCAATTTAGTTTAGTTACAAAACATCAGTTTTGAACACCCTTAAACACATTAAGTATGTCAAAATAAAATGGTTTATTTTTTTAGTTTGAAGATATAGCAAATGCAACTTAAACACAATCTAACATGACTTGTAATTAATGAATAAAAGTTTAGAGAATCATTTTTATGAAATTATTAAAGTTTATATTAATTACTTTTGTAGTATATAATATTTAATAAATTTAATTTAAAAAATAATAACTTGAGTTATTTAAAATATAAAATAAAATAATATCAATTAATTTTATTTTTTTATAAATATATCATTAAAAAAACTAAATATGTATGTTATTTCATGTTATATTTTAACTTTTTTAAAATTTGACGTGTTGCATGTTGGTATTAGCGTCTGTGCGTATAAAATATTATTTCTTTCCATTGTTGAGTATAATTTACCAGGAAATTTTCGCCGGCTGAATTACTATTTTTTGCGCAACGACAAGATCGTCGCTGTAGGATGGCCCAAGACAAAGTCGTTGTTTTTTTTTTAAATTGAGAAATCAGAGTTACGGTAAAAGCAAGGAAGAATCCTCCATTGTGAAATAGTCAAAGTCATTGGTCTCTGAGAATTTTGGCCATGCTTATTGGAAGAGCTCATGCTGTGATGAGAAGTGTGAAATTTAATGACAAAGGCAGGCAGTTTTTTTTTTTTAGATAAATAAACGAAATTTAGAATTTATTGGACCTCTTGAAAGGGAAAAATCAAATCCTGCACAAATAAAAATTTACTCAATCTTTCAGATGATGTAAAAGTTGGGGTTGTTATTATATTATTAAGGGTTTGGATCTTTTAATTTTTCTTTAAAATTGATGGTGTTAGTTTTAGATACAAGTAAATTTAAAATGTGTAAAATCAACACAGATTATAAAATTTATTGAATGAGATCCATTATTCAAATAAGATTTATATATATTTTTAATGACACGAAATTAAAAGTATCCATTTTCATATATTTTATATACTTTAAGATTTTGAGATATATCATATAATCCAGAAATTTACATGAACCACCCATAGTATGATCAGCACTTGGATCAGCATACGAGTATGATCCATCATAATGCTTTACAGAATTAGAAGTACTGTTACTTTTGTATAGATCATAAGCATATGGTAGCAATCTCAAACAACTAGTTCCAAAGTAAAATGGAAAAGAAAGAGCATTCTCTCTCATTAGAAAACATGTTCATTATGGTTTGAGGCAAGAGAAAGCCATTTAATACCAAACCTCTGTAAGATTTCAGAACCTCCCAAGATGAAGGTTGCCAGTACCCTAAAGATATTAGGATCCCAAGTCCATTCATCTTTTTCCACTTCACCATCATTGTAACTAGGAACCCAACTACATATAAGGGTGAACGTCCTTCTCAGTAATCTAAAGGCCTTTTTGGGTACCATAAGTACTCTTTCTTGCTAAGCAAGTAAGGTGAAGGAGAAGAAACTGCTGCAAGAAAGCTGCCAAGGAAGTTAGCCTAAGAGTTGGCTCAATACATTCAAGCCATGTAACATCTGAATTGGGCTTTATTATGAAAAGAGCTTCAAAGTTTAGAATAATAAGCATCATTTGGTTCAAAGTGAGAATAGATAGCATGATGAGTGAGATAAAAGGAAGCACTTTAGGATTCCTTTTCAAAAGGTGGAGTTGGAACCCCCTAAAAACACAGGCTAGAGTGGTAGATACCCTAACCATAATGATCTCCATATTCTTTCTCTGAACAGTTTCTTCTGATTCTTCCTTGTAAAATACAAAAGAAATTAGGTTCAAACTCTTGAAGTAAAGAGGATCTAATTTCTTGCGTGTGCTTTCTATAGTTCCCACAATGTAGCTTTTATGGCTTCTAGGTAATTTTGGGAACTAAAAATTCACCAAAATCTCACAATCTAAAGAATGAGCCATTAGAATCCCATTATTTGATGAGAGAAGATTTCTACAGCCAACCATACACAAACTTGCTGTTCCTGCATCATAAACTCCTTCTGCAGAAATCCCTACTGCCTCATAAGACATAGAATATGGAATTGTTGTCCCTTAAGGTTGTATCACGTGAAAAGATGATCTTGTAGCCAATGTTAAACAAGCCACTCTAGTTGCATATCTTTGTAAGTTCAACTATGAGGGAACATGGGCTAAAAGCAGGAGAAATTGTGTAATCCAAGTTAGAGTTGATCACCAACAAAAAAAGGAGCTGAATTACCCTAACCTACAAATCCACCATTGGAATCTCTAACTGACATATCAATATTCATAATGCGAGTTAGATACTTTTCTCCCTTGTTTACACTCATCTTTCTTGGACACAAGTTATTGACTCTGTCTAACTAGGTATACTCATTTTAAGCCTTGAACTCCTACCTTTTGATCATCTTCTTTTCTAAAAGTGATCTCTTTGAAGTAATCAGATTCTGTCACAGTTTTGTTGCTCCAAATTTTCCCCACTATAGCTAGTGTCTTTGATTAACCTAACTATGGATAATGTGAATCTTAATCTTATTGAGCAATCACCCCGATGAACACTAGCAAGGGATGAAGATTCCAAACCCAGGAAATGGCAAGCAACTACACATAAATGATTCTTATTTTCATCCCACCACCCTTCCCCTACTAACATTGTTTTGTGATTGAAACCTTTGTTTATAAAATTTTCATAACTATGATTATCAAATTTTATCAAAAACCTCAAATGGTGCTTCTTAGTAAGAGTGCATTCAATCACATTCAAATACATAAAAGGCAAAAAATACCCAAAAATTCCACTAAAAGGAGTACCGTTTTGCAGAGAGTTGTAATCACTAAAGTACTCCAAGTGCAATTTTGTTATTGCCCCCAAAACATCAAATGAGCATAAATTGAATTTTTTTTTTTAATAAACCCTTCTCCTCATCATCATTCCCAGTAGGAACGTACTTGTCTCTAACTTCCTTAGAATCCAAGGTATTCTCATAGTTTAATTGTGGAAGCATTAACACCAAAAAGGGTTCAAAATAACTCTTTGTTCTTAGGGCTCAAACTCTCCAAGCTTCCACTAACTAGGGTACTAATATTACTTGAATTCAAGACATTTTTACGCTTAACAATAGCATCTAGTTGAAGTGTTTTACCTCCTTTGGAATAAACCATTCCTGACCCAATTATACAGAACTTCCTTGTGGATTCAGACCAGAACCCATTAAGCCATATGGAAACATCAAGTGACAACCTATTAAATGATTGGTCACCATAGTTTAAGTTTCTATAACTATAGCTTCTGATTAATATGAATCCTTCAACTTTGAACAAGCCCACAACATCAATTGCTCTCAATGGCCTAGTTTCAAAGAGAAATGGGTTTTGTTGCCAAGAAGGATTAACACCAAGAATCCTATCACCTATGGTGTAATAAGCTGGCTGTCATCGACCAAGAGGGAAAATCTCGAGCATGTGTTTTTGGGGATTTTAGTCAGGGACTATAGAAGCACAATGATCTTTGTAAGAGATTTGTGAAGCAAAGGAATAGAGGGTGTTGAAGGAGAAGAAGCAAGTGAGAAGAAAGAAGAACATGGAGAGAAGGAAAGGAAACAAGGCCATGATCAGAAACAAAGACAACAAGAAGAAGAAAGGAAAATTGAGAATTCAGAGATCCATAAAGCACTCGCTATGATGCCAACCAATGAAATGGTTTGTCTCAATTTTTTACATTTTAAACCAAACCTCCTTATTAGTCCATTAATTACTCTAGTTAAAGATTCTTCCTTTTATTTTGAGAGAAATTTCTTG
The DNA here is from genome assembly GCA_031216115.1 of Senna siamea. Classification (NCBI taxonomy): domain Eukaryota; kingdom Viridiplantae; phylum Streptophyta; class Magnoliopsida; order Fabales; family Fabaceae; genus Senna; species Senna siamea. Next base: position 23,605,515 of record CM062356.1, read on the forward strand.
GACATTCTCTTTGGACTTACTCAAGGTTGCTATTGTATTCACTTCAGAAATCAAAATTTTGCTTTAAAACATAAGATATTATTTAAGATTCTAATGTGGGGTATAATTATGTAAACATTTAATAAAGGTTTGTATAGTTTGACTTACAGTTCCTAAGAATATGATGTACAACTGCAAGGTGGCCAATGACAAAGTTATCTTTAATTTAGGAATTTAGAAATCAGAGTTTGAGTCAACGCCAAAGAAGTAGCTTGGAGTCAATGCCACGAACCAATAAATAGTTTCTAGACCAAGTGACAATGTTCAAGCAAATAAGACTTGTTTTCTTAAAATTTCTTCATGGGGTAATGGTAACAGTCATAGTTGAACGATCTTCTGCAACTATCAAATTATGTGCAAACATTGTTCAAGCATGAAATAGAAGAAAATATAGTCCATAACTAGAGTTAAAATATTTGATATAAATAGCAAAAAGAAGGTGTGAAACTCAAAGTTGGGTTTTATAAAGAAAGTGTTAAGTAGCAGTCTCAAAGTATGTGAGAAAGATAATTGCTTTAATTGTTAATTGGAACGTTGTTATTATTTAATTATTAATTTGAGACCTTGAGATATATCTCCTTTTGTGTATTACTGTGGTATTCCGTTCAAAGCTGTCATTCAATTTTATTCAAACCATCTCTTCTTACCCACTGAACTATAACTCATTTGAATACATCATTACCTTATGTCTTACTAGAATTTCTCCATAGTAGTTGAATTGAACTATTTTTTGAACTCAGTTATATTAGATATGTTCAATTTGCCTATAGTCTGTAGATGAGTCAAATATCAATTTGAATTACTATACTGTTCCACAAGAACTCACTGAAAACTGTGTTTGGGTCTAGTGATTCTAAATTTTGAATAAAAAAAAATATTAAACCAAATAATTTGAGTTGGTATTTATCTATCTTAAATGGTATGGAGATTTTCAACAAGTTCCTCATTGGATAAATTATGACATCTAGTGATTTTGTTTGGATGAAATAACATAGTATCATCTATTACAATATGTGTAAATGGAGAAATTTCATAACTGAACTTTGTGAAAATATCTAAAAATGTGCATGAAGCATCCACAGTGAAGACATAGTTAATCTTTAAGGCCTCAATGAATTAGCCATAAGATCAATACTTCAGGGTTTCAAATTTTTTTATTTTATTATTTAGACAATATTGGCATTACGCAACTTCATTGCTAAAATATATTATTTAAATTATGGGAATCTCTTCTACTTCGTCTTCTCTTTCTGCCTCTTCTTTAGTCAGCATAGTTTCTTTTGTTAATATCTTGTAAGATGTAGCAGAAGTTAGGTATAAACTCTTGAAGTAAAGAGGATCTGATTTCTTGCATGTGCTTTCAATACATCTCTCAATACGCCTTTCATGGCTTGCATCTAATTCTGGGAACTAAAACTTGAGCAGAATCTCACAATCCACAAAATGAGCTATTAGAATTCCATTATTTGATGAGGGAAGATTTCTGCAGCCAACCATACACAAACATCTTGTTCCTGCACCATAAACTCCTTCTGCAGAAATCTTCACTGCCTCGTAAGATATATTGAGCAAGGGATTGCTGACCCTTAAGGTTGAATTAGGTGATATGCTGATCTTGTAGCTAATATTAAATAAGTCACTATTGTTAAATATCCCTTCATATTCAACTATGAGGGAGCTTGAGCTAGAAGAAGGAGAAATTGTATATTCCAAGTTATAAAGCTTATCACCAACAAATAATGGAGCTAAATTACTCCAACCTACTAATCTCCCATTGAAATCTTTAATTGACATATCGCTATTCATATTATCAGTTGGATACTTTTTTCCCATGTTTATAGTCTTTTGTCTTGGACACAAGTTATTGACTCTGTCTAACTTGGTATACTCATATTTTAAGCCTTGAACTCCCACGTTTTGATCATCTTCTTTTCTAAAATTGATATCTTTGAAGTAACTAGATTCTGTCACAGTTTTTTTTACTCTAAATTTGCCCCACAATGATGCTGGTATCTTTGATTGACCTAACTATGGGGAATGTGAATCTTAATCTTATTGAGCAATCACCCACATGAACACTAGCAAGGGATGAAGATTATAAACCCAAGAAATGGCAAGCAACTACGCACAAATGATTCTTCTTTTCATTCTACCACCCTTCCCCTACTAACATTGTTCTGGGATTGATAGCTAGGTTTATAGAATTTCTATATCTATGATTATTAAACTTTATCAAAACCCTCAAATGGCGTTTCTTAGTAGGAGTGCATTCAAAAACATTCAAATACATAAAAGGTGGAAAATACCCAGAAATCCCACTAAAAGGAGTACAATTTTGCAAAAAGTGGCAATCGCTAGAGTACTCTAAGTGAAATTTTGTTATTCCTCCTTAAACATCAAATGAGCATAAAATGAAATTTTTTTTTGATAAACCCTTCTCTTCATCATCATTCTCAGTAGGAACGAACTTGTCTTTAGCTTCTTTAGAATCCAAGGTATACTTGTAGTTTAATTGTGGAAGCATTAACACAGAAAAAGGTTTGAAATAACTCTCTTCATTCTCAGAGCTCAAGCTCTCCAAGCTTCCACTAACCATAGTATTGATATTACTTGAATTAAAGACATTGTTGACGTTAAAAATAACGTTTAGATTAAGAGTATTACCTCATTTGGAAGAAACCATGCATGATCCAACCATACTGAGCTTTCCTGTGGATTCAGACCAAAACCCATGAATCCTTATAGCAACATTAATTAACAGCCTATTAAATGACTGGCCATCATAGTTTAAGTTTCCGTCATTATAATAAGGATTGGTGCTTCTGATTGATATGAATCCTTCAACTTTGAACAAGCTAGAAACATCAGTTGCTCTTAAGGGCCTAGTTTCGAAGAGAAAGGGGTTTTGTTGCCATGAACGTTTAATACCAAGAATTCTATCACCTCCGATGTAATAAGCTGCCTGTGATTGACCAAGAGGGAACATCTTAGGTATGTATTTGTGGGGATTTGACGCAAGGACTACAGAAGCACAATGGTCTTTTTAAGAGATTTGTGAAGCAAAGGAATAGAGGGTGTTGAAAGAGAAGAAGCAAGTGAGAAGAAGAAAGAAGAGCATGGAGAGAAGAAAAGGAAACATGGCCATGATAAAAAACAAAGACAAAAAGAAGAAGAAAGGAAACTTTAGAATTCAGAGATCCTTATGCTTCTCTCTGCAATGCCAAATAACAAAGTAGTTTGTCTCAAGAAGCACCAGACTTTAGTAGCTTTTTTTTTTTCAATTTTAAATTAATCATCATTTTTGTTAGTTCAAAAATTTCTTCAGTTTTGTAGTAAAGATTCTTCCTTTTATTTTAAGGGTGACTTTGTGAACATTCCCTTCATCTTCCTCCGTGCTATTGGTGTATTCTAACTCTGACAATCATATCATAAGTAACCATTTGGTAAACGCATTTTATATTTTTCTTTAAAACATAAGATATTGTTTAACATTTCACTGAGCATAAGTTAAAAATTTGTTTTTAGTTAGTAAAGTGTTGAACCAATAAAAATTATTTCTTTCGTTGACTTTTCTAAATTTAAAATTTTTAAATATTTTGTTAACCAATTAAAAATAAAACTCATATAATACTACCAAGAGAGAGAATAATATAGTTTGTAGTTTGTACTAACATGTCCTAAGAATATAACGGATCACTGTATGAGTGGCCCATGACAAAGTCGTTGTACATAAGGAATTTAGAAATCAGAGTTTGAGTCAACTTAGAAAAACCAGCATCGAGTCAACGCCTACGAACCAATCCCTAGTCAACGCCCCACGTTCAATTGTTAGTTGAATGATTAAATTTTAACAAAATTATTAACGTGTACTTAATCGTTCTGTTAAGTGCTAATATATATTTCAATAATAATTTAAAAATGATTTTCTTGTGATATATCAAATTTTAATCTGTAAAAAAGATAAAAAAAAACATATGCAAGCCAATTATCCATGGCTCAAGGCTTCATTAAGATAAACAGAGACTTGTATATATATAAATATATTTTTTATTGGAATCTGACATATTACAAAAAATTATTTTTAAATGTCGATATGACAACACTTAACGAAACTCTTAAGTGCACATTAACAATTTGATTAAATTTTAACCATCTAAATAATTGAGGGTCTAAATGAATTAAAAATATATTTTTTAAAAATTAAATTTGTCAATTTTATCTTTTAAAAATTAAATTGAGATGACCAACATTTTTTTAAGAGTCAAATATACTTGAAATTATTTTCTTGTGTACGAATTCTTAAATTTTTTTGTCATTTTCTAACAAAAATCACTAATGTTAACATTTGGCATAACAACGTCAAACTCATGGTGCATTGGCTAAAAATTGCTTATATGTTTTATGTTAGATCTAATGTGGACTCAAATAAGGCAAAAGAACTAATACTTGAAATCATTAATCACTATTATATATATTTATTTTTATTAAATTTTGTTATATATTTATCATGTATAGCCATAGCCCATAGGCCTCCTACATTCAGTTTGTTTACAATTTTGTGGCATATGAGACAAACACAACATATAAGCCATAATTATATGATCAAGGATCCATAGTACTTCCATCCTGACAAGTATTGAATGATCTTCTGCAACTACTTGCAACATCCAAAATTACGTACAGGTATTGTTCAAGCATGAAGCAAATATAATCCAAAATTAGAGATATAGCAGAAATCTGGTTGTATTGGATGGGATATAGAGACTATCAGTTTGAATTACAAAAGATAGAAAAACTATGCCTCTTTTAATTAAATGGAGAAATTGTTGCAAAACTACATAACACAGAAAATAATTTCAATAGAAAATTTGACCACTACTCTAAAAGGAGTTTCTAGAGACTGATGACATGGCTCTAAAGGCAACAAACATTTCATTACATAAACACTTACCAAATAATCCAGAAATTTACATGCATCACCTATAGTAGAACTTTAAGGCTTCATTGAATCACCTGTATGAGTAGTACTTCAGGGCTTCAAATTTATTAACACAGACAACATTGGAATATACTCAATTTCATAGCTAAATTGCATGATTTAAATTTTGGGTGTCCCTTCTTATTCCTATGTTTTTCCTCCTTCTACTTCAATCACAAGCGTTTTTTCATATACCTCAAACTCTTTAAATCTGCAAGGAAGAATACAAGAGCCACCAAAACGTTACTGCAAGTAGATAATGGTAGCAAATAAGAGACTTCCCAAAGGAATGGCTATGTCCCAAGTAGTAGAGTAATAACCTGCAGTTGGATCAGCATACAAGTATGATCCATCATATTGCTTTATAAAATTACAAGCTCTGTAAAGATTATAAGCATGTGGTAGCAATCTCAAACAACTAGTTCCAAAGTAAAATGGAAAAGAAAGAACATTCTCTCTCGTATTAGAGAACATGTTCATGATGATTTGAGGTTAGAGAAAGCCATCCAATATGAAACCTCCACAAGATATTAGAACCTACAAAGATGAAGTTTGCTGGTAGCCTGAAGACATTGGGACCACATGTCCATTCATCTTCTTCCACTTCATCATTAATGCAGCTAGGAACCCAACTGAATATAAAGGTGAAGTCACATACACAGCCTTCTTTTGAGCAACCCAAAGGCTTTTTTGGGTTCCATTAGTACTCTTTATTGCTGACCAAGTAAGCTGAAGGAGACGAAACTATTGCAAGAAATCTACCATGTTGATTAACCTAAAAGTTACCTCAATATTAGACTTAAGGTATGCAGCATTTGAAAGAACAACCTCTGTATTGTTGGGTTTTTTTGTGAGAAGAGATTCAAAGTTGAGAACAAGAGGCATCATGTGGTTCAAAGTGAGAATGAATAACACGATAAGTGAGATGAAGGAAAGCATTTTGGGATTCCTCTTCACATAGTGGAGTTGGAAGCCCCAAAAAACACAAGCTAGAGTGGTAGATGTCAGAACTATAATGATATCCATGTCCTTTCTCCAGTTAATTCGTTCTGCTTCTAGCTGATAAAATGCACCAGAAGTTAGGTATAAACGCTCAAAGTAAAGAGGATCTAATTTGTTACATTTGCTTTCTATGCTTCCCTTAATGTCACTTTCACAGTTATGTAATGGTGGGAACCAAAACTTCACCAAAATCTCACAATCCAAAATAAGCCATTGGGATCCCATTATTTAATGAGAGAAGATTTCTGCAGCCTACCATACACAAACTTCCTGTTCCTGCATCATAAACTCCTTCTGAAGAAATCTTCACTTCCTCATAGGCCATTTTGAACAAGGAATTGTTATCACGTAAGGTTAAATGATTATTCAATGAGAAACGCATCATGTAGCTAATGTTAAACACATCACTATTGTTAAATTTCTATGCATGAACACCTATAGAGGAGCTTAGCCTTGAAAAAGCCAAGTCATAGAACTCACCACCAACAGTTAAAAGAGCTAAACCACCTCAAGCTACCATTTCATAGGAATCATCCATTGACACATCAAATTGCATGTTATTGGAATATGGAGTTGGATACATTCTCTCCTTGTTCTTCATGTTCTTCTGTCCTTGACATAAGTTTTTTATTCTGTCTAGTTGGGTATACTCATACTTTATCCCATGAACTCCCAATTCCCTATCATTTTCTTTTCTAAAAGTGATCCCTTTGAAGTAACAGGATCTTTCACAGATTAGTTGCTCTAAATTTTCCCCCTAATGGTGCTAATGTCTTTGATTGACCAATTAGAGGGGAACAGTAAACTTAATCTCACTGAACAATCACCCACATGAACACTAGCCAATGATGAAGATGCCAAGCCTAGGAAATGATAAGCAACTAAAAATACCAAGGTATTTTTGGGATTGAAAGCCATATGTTTAGAAAATCTCTCATAATTAAAATTATCAAACATGATAAGAACCCTCAATTGGTGCTTCTTAGTTAGAGCACATTCCATCTCATTCAAAGACATAAAAGGTGGCAAATACCCAGAAATATCACTAAAAGGAGTACACTTGTTTGGAGAAGTGCATTCACTAGAGTACTCCAAACGAAGTTTTCCAGTTGACCTTGCACCGCCAAAAGAGCAGAAACTGAACAAAGTTTCTGATATACTCTTATCAACATCATCACTCCTTACATGATAAAACTCATTTCTAGCTTTTCCAGAGTCCAAGGAATACTAGTAGTTCAATCCTGGAAGCATTAACACAGAAAAGGGCTCAAAGTAACCCTCTTCATTCTCAGATCTCAAGCTTTCTAGGCTTCCACTAACCAGACTACTGATAGTACTTGAATTGAAGACATTATTAAGCTTAAAAACAACATCTAGTTGAAGAGATTTACCTCCTTTTGAATGAACCCCGCCTGACCCAACCATACAAAGCTTCCCTGTGGATTCAGACCAAAACCCATTAAGCCTTATGACAACATCAACTGATGGCCTATTAAATGATTGTCCACCACCATTGTTTAAGTTTCCATCATTGTCATAAGGAATGGTGCTTCTGATTGATACGTATCCTTCAACTTTAAACAAGTCAGCAAAATCAGTTGCTCTTAAGGACCTAGTTCCGAAGATAAATGGTTCTTGTTGCCAAGAAGGATTAAGACCAAGAAGTCTCTCACCTCTAGTTTAATAACCTACCTTTGATCTACTAAGTGGGAAAAACTTGGGCAAGGGAGTTGATTCGGGGGCTATAGAAACACAATGGTCTTTGTAAGATATTTGTGAAGTAGAGGAATATAAGGTATTGAAGGAGAAGAAGCAAGTAAGAAGAAAAAAGAACATGGAGAGATGAAAAAGAAACATGGCCATGATCAGAAACAAAGACAAAAACAAGAATGAAAACTTGCGAATTCAGAGATCTATATACTTCTCTCCACAATGCCAAATAACAAAGTGGTTTGTCTCAAGAAGCACCAGACTTTAATAGCTTCATTTTTTTCAATTTTAAATAAAGCCTCTTTATTTTTTAATTCACTAATCACCCAAGTTAAAGATTCTTCCTTTTATTTTGAGGGGAACTTGTTGAACAGTCTCTATAGTCTTCCTCCTTGCTGTTCATGGATTTTAAATTTTTCTTTAAAACAAAAGTTTTTGTTTAAGATTCAAATGTAGGTTATAATTAATATGAAGGAGAAAGAGAAAACGATTCCTAAGAAAATGACAGATCACTACAAGGTTTGAGTCAACGCCAAAAAACAAGTATGGAGTCAACGCCCATGAACCAATCACCAGTCTCTACACAATAACACATGATTAATTCTTGAAAAAAAATTTAAGTGTATTTATTATATTTTTATTATTAAATTCTTCGATCATAAACTTACATATATATATATATATACTCATCTTTTTCATAATTTATTTATTTTTAAAAAATATTTTTATATATTTTATTTTAATTGAAGAATTTAATAGTAAAGATATAAAAAATTACATATAAATTTAACTCTTAATTCTTTATTTTGACCAACGATAAAAGTTAGATTTAATAAAAAAATTTGAAAAAATTTAAAAAAATCACTCTGATTTTATTATTAAAAGAGATAGCATGTAAGTTATCATCTATAATTTAACATTTAAGTAATGTTCAATTTTCATTCACTTCATTCTATAGACAATGTTGATTACATAAATACCTGTAAAGATTGATCAGCTAAAAGATCTCATAAATACCTGTCATTTTTTTTTTTTGGGTGATACTAGACCGTCTGGACATGGGTGACGTCTCTTCAGCTTTTGGACATTTCCGATATCCGAAGATATTGGGCCTGGACTTTGTTTTATGACTCTCATCATACTTTTTGTTTCAAACTCATAAAATATAATTATATAAAGTATATTAAAAGTGTGGGAAAGTTGTAATAATTATTTCTTTTTACTATTTTAAATAATAAAAAATTAAATTACTGTTTTTATATATTTATAATAAATTTTTTTAATAAAAATTAATATTTATATAATTTATATAATTTTTTTATGATTAATTCTTTTTAAATTTTATTTTACATTTTTTATTTTAATTAAAAAAAATGAAAAACTAAATGCAGTCTAGTCCTTTTAAAGTTTTAAAAATATAACAAAAATAATTTTTTACTAACTATTTTTCTATTCCTATAATTTATTTTATATTTAAAAAAATAAAAAATAAAAAAATTGATATATATTTTAATGCATGCTCATTCCATCGCCACTAGACACGTACCCTTTGTATTGACCAAAAAGAAAAAGACAAACCCTTGGAGGAGAATATTGAAAGTAAAAGATGACAACGAAACTTCCAGAGATACGCCTTATGCGCAACAAAAGATAAATAAAAACTACGAATAAGTTCATAAATAATGAAGGAATATTAGTTAATAAATAATCAAAGAATATTAGTTTAAATTATTTTTTCACAATCGCTTTCAATATAATTAGTAAATAAAAAGCATTAAAAAAGTTTGTCAAGATAAAACAAAATTGATGTAAAAAAATTAGTGGAATATAAGAAGTGGGAATATTTATACGTGCTCGTGTCTCCAAAGAAAAGAAATGAAGTGGACATGAGAGGATGAGGAGAGAAGCGAAGGCTCCATCAATTAGGTTCCTTCAGGATAAAAATATGAAAAAGGTGGCTTCCTCTTGCTCACGTGAGGTCCACACTCCACACTCCAAAAAAGCATCTTGCTCTTCCTTCCTCTATAAATACAGGATCATAGTTCACAGCTTGTGAACATAGCAGCTTAATACAAAGCTTTGATTAAAAGTCACAGCTTCCATATACCTTCATTTCTTGTGCTCTTCCTTTTTCATAATATCAACATGTCAGACTGCGGAAACTGCAGCTGTGCTGACAAGAGTCAGTGTGTGTAAGTTCATTATCTCTCGTCTTTCTTGCTTGCTTGTATAACAAACCATTGCAATATTTCCGTAAGTAGATGTGAATATGATGCATTGTTTATATTTGTCTTCATGTCAATATTCATCTTCTTATATTGCATTATTTTATCCTCACATGCTGCCATTTGTGGTATGTTATCAGGAAGAAGGGAAACAGCTATGGTATGGACATCGTAGAGACTGAAAGGAGGTAACCATTTTTTGTCCATTTTTATTAGATTTGATGCTTTAAAGTCACAAAACCAGCATCTTGTACAAAAACCATATTATGACCTAAGTTTTTTTTTTTAATGTTTTTTGCAGCTATGTGGAGACTGTTGTGATGAATGTTGCAGGTGCTGAGAATGACGGGAAGTGCAAGTGTGGTGCGAGCTGCACTTGTGTGAACTGTACCTGTGGCCATTAAAGAACACACACATGGTGGCACTACAAATCTCATAATAAATATAATATTACTGAATAAGTGTGGGGTGTTAAGAGTGTCTCCTGTCTGTACAACTGAGAGGCACCGTGAATCATGTTTGTGGTTCCGCTATAATTATGTAATGGCCATGTCTATGGCATTATGTAGTCAAGACTCTTAAAAGACTGAAATTAGTATTACCCTTGTGCTGCCATTTTCTACTCAATCCTCTTGTTTATTATTATGCTCGTCAACTGACGCCAGCACAAGTGCAGAACCATAGAAGCCTTCTTAGCAACACAGTTTGGCTATTCGTTTTCATTTGGTAATAAGAAATTTGGTAAAGACAAGTATATTTACAATTGAAAAATAACAGGTATCAACAATTTCAAAATTGTATCATGTGTCAGGAAAGAATGCAATTTACAATTTAAAAAGAAACAAAAAAGTAACAGAGGAAAAAGAAGAATAAAATACTAAAATTAGTGGTCGATTATATAATAACAATTCCTACTTTACGATGACGCCTTGAACCTGATTTCCTATCTCCTCTTGTGCGCTTAGGATTCTTCTTCATCTGAGACTTGGTAATATGGGGTGGTACAGGTGGACGGCGAGGAGGTGGACGGCGAAGAGGAGCTACCGGGGGAGGCATGTGCTCCAGTATATCTCTATGGTATGTCTGCAATTAGTTATCACAAATCAACGTTGACCAAAGATGGTTAATTTCAGAATTGAAGACAAACAGAGATTCTAAGAAATTTAATGATGTTTATCACAACCAAAAATAACAATAATACTAATAAATGTAGAGAGAACTTTCAAACTGTAAATTTAACTCATCAAGCCAGCAAGTGAGTGGGAAAATGATTCGGTTTAGTTCACTCAATGTTAAGATATCTAAATCTAAGTGACAAAGCTCCTTTGAAAGGTGCAGTGAGTGTGACCTTTATTCTTTTTATTATATAGTATTCCTCACTTGGATGCCAAAATATTAAGGGAAGAATATTATCTTAGGCGGTTTCAAATCTGACATGCATAATTAATAAAACATAATCAACAGCTTGTTAGATAACCAGTTGATGGAAACCCACTAAGTAACAAAGATGTGGTGCTCTAAACCCAATTACAGAATACTGTAAAGAAAATTGGTTATATTACTGGTAGAAAAGTCATTTGGGAAGCAAGTCTTGGCTTCAAAGGATCTGATAGCTTTTCTAATCACAAATCATGTCAGCATGTAAATTACTAACCTGTATCACAAAGTTACGCCTTTCACAATCCATAAACATATTAATGCTCCAATCAACTTTTGCCATTATTTTGTCTCTTACTGTAGAAAAGCTTAACTGATCCCTCGAAGTAAATCGATCAACTTCATTGAACCATAGGCAGGTAAACAAATTTGTAATTGGAATATGTTCTCTTATGATCACGCAACCTTCAGGAACATCTGCAGATAGTCATCCATTAATAGCACTTCAAATTTTAAATGAAGAAAACAAATATATGCAAGCACCAGCATACATCTCCATATATCATCCATTTTACACATGCAAACATGTATGTTTAAATCTTGCACCTACCACTACTAATAGGAAGCTTAGCCTTTGAATAATGAGTTAAACCGTCGTGATTTTGATAAAATTGAATTTGGTGATCTATGGAGGCATTTTCATATTTCCCAGCAGCTTTGTTAGCCTCAGCCTCAACAAAGACATCAAAGCGTCTATAGTGTCTTGAAATTGCAAAAGTAGCATTTGATCGCCACAAGAACCTGAATAAAATAAAAAGCAGTGAAACTGAAGATATTATAGATACACAATCCTCTTCATACATTACCAAATCAATGATGAACTTCTGCACAGATAGAGCAAGGATTTACAACTTCCTGTTTCTATCATAACTTCACAACCTCCTAGATTTGAAACTAAGCCACAAGCAGACTCAGATGTTTTGATAAAAATTATAAGTACAACTTAAGGATCAAATTCAATCTTAAGAGAGTGCTTCGATAGAAATAAAAATTATAGTAATGGAAAAGCCAGCTTTGTAGGATGCTGAATATGGAGCAACATGGATGAGACTGTTATCATCTTTGTCCATAGTTCACATATCTTTTATATCCAAAAAGAAGTTCAAAATGTGTTAAATTGTGACTGAGCTTATTAAAAAGTATTATATTATTTGACCCAAATAAAACCATGTAGGCAGCCAGATGATATATCTAGAAGGCTTGTTAGTAGACATGGTTTGGACGCTCTCATTTTTCTATATATTCTAAGGAGAATGAGCAAGTCACTTTCAAATTCAAATTGTAGGAAGTTTTCGTATGTTTACTTTAAAGCACTAACAAAAACAATCTAATGCCTTTTTTTCTTCACATTTTTCGCTCACATTCCATTCCCCTTACTGATCAGTCTATCACTATCCAGCCTATCCTGAATCTGGAATAAATTTGAAGATAGCAAAAGTCAAAACCGTTCTTGATTGTCAATTCCAGGTGACAATACCGAAAAGCTAGCCCCACTCTATGGACTAAAGCATGAAAAGCTAAAGCGAGAAAGAATATATATATATATATATTATACACGGAGAGATAAAACAAATACCGCTCTAGAATTTGATATGGGTCCACAACAAGCTGGAGTTTCCCATCAATCCATATTGAATATCTGACATTGGGGAAAATCCTGTGCAAAAGAAGTTTTGGAACCTGCAATAGTTACATGCAAAGCCAGGTCAACATATATAAATATATTAATGCTTATCAAAATTCTTCATTTTGATGATAAAATCCCTTCTAGTTCCTTGCAGACAACAGCAGAAATTTATATTTTATGCAGAAGCTACAACCACATAGTAACACCATAAAACATCATCAAACAGGACAACATATACAATGTTGAATACAAATTACATTGAATCTTATATTCATTAAGGTTGCATTCAAGTGACTCCATAACTTTAAAGTCAGACAACAGATTTGATAAGAGAAAATCATATTGAAATTCTAGCAAATGAAGAAAATTGTTTTCATGAACCGTGGGTCAAAAGATTTCATAGCAATCATAAGAATAAAAAAGCATGCAATTAACCTTTCCATTACGTCGTCCATCAGCATAAGGAACATTGTGGATGACAATGATCCTCCACAACCCAACCCTCTTGTTGCTACCCAAAATACTGGCATTCTTCATATACGTTTCTGTTTCTTCATCAATAAACATAAAGAAAGGAATATTTTTCTTTGATTCTTTACTGATATTCTTTGGCTGCTGTATAACATCATAATTTCCTGCCAAAGGTGAAAATATGAGAAACAGCAAACAACACAATAAAGAGTACATATAGAATACATCAGTCATACCAAATATGGCAGATGCAACAATGATGTCATGGTACTGATCTAACTTCAGTATATCTGCCTCATCAATATCAAATCCAGTCTGTCGACCAGGTCTGCTTCCTTTGACAAATCTGATAAAAGTATGTACCAACCAGGGAAATGTAAGAAAAGGGGAAAAGAAGTAGCACTTAGTAGGGAAAAATAAGTATTTGCTGAACACAACTGTGGGCAATGAAAATTTGTAGAACTCTTTCAGAAACTTCACAATGTACCAACGATAATATCATTTAGATAATAAATAATAAAATTGAACTAACCCACAATGCACCATCATGGTCTCTTTAATGTCAAAAGAAGCATTCCTATCTTTCAGAGAAGGGTATCCACCAAAATCAGAGCCACTGTGAGGTTCAATTTTAATTGGATTTTCATCTTGTACATATGTCAAATTGCGAAGCACAGGTGATTCTGATGGGGATCTTGGCATACTAGCTATCGCTTGCTCTGCTGGAACATAACACACAGGACATGCTGAAATAAAAGTGAGCAGAACCTGATCAATATAACTCAATAATGATTTGCACTACTTATGCAATTGTTGATATATTGATATCACAGTGCAAAGCCCAATATAGATATTATATTTTAACTTACGGCGTGGTCCAGGTCGTCTCTTGTCAGCCGGTGGTGGAGGAGGAAACGCAAAATGGTCACATTGATGTCCCCATGAAGGAAAATGTCCTTCTCTGCCTGAAAACTGAGAAGAAGATGGAGGAGGAGGAAGCCTTGCTGCAGTTTTACGTCTACTGGTAGAGGAACTTCCACTAGAATAACTACTACCCTGTGGCTTTTCTTCTACTCCAAGAGGATTTATAATGCCGTAACTAGAAAAGGCATAAGATTGTGAATCTTGAATTTCTCTAATGATGTCTGCACCTAGTTCATCATAATACCAAAAGCACACCATAATACACACAGATATAAGCTGCATATAATCCAAGCGTTATAAGTCACAGGGGGAGTCTAAAATCAAAACACAACATATTCAAGTATGCCTTAATTGATATAGCTTCGATTTTACAAGAAATGGTTGAACAGAGAGAATAAATTTATAATGGTCTCCAATAAAAGGAAAGACTGAGACTGTCTACAATAGAAAGAAAAAGAGTGTATTGTGGTCCTTAAATTATTAGACTCATTTAAACTTAGTCCCCAAAAACTAGTGAGTGCCCAAATTTCCGAATTAGTCCTTGAAAACAACAGATTCATTGCACATTAGTCCTTTTATCAAGTGATTATTAATGCCAAAAACACTAATTTGTATTAAATTTGTTATTTTCAAAGACTAATGTCAGGAATGAAAGCTAATTAGGCCTAACAATTCATTGACCAACTTATCAGTTTACTCCTGGAAATTTTATCCCAATAAAAACAATTTTATGAAAGTTCATCACTCACACTATTCCCATTCAAAGTTAAGGATAACAAAATTCAAGGAAAAGGAAGAGGGCAGAATACTAACCTTTGTCAACTGTAAGGGAACCAAATATGAAAACAAAAAGAGCCAGGGCAACCATAAGTAGCACTGCCACCTTCCGTCGACCAAGAAGTCGGCATATATAAAGACAAAGTCTTTCTTTCTCTCTGGAACTATAAAGAAGCGTCTTTGAAGGTCTGCGCACAAGTATAGGACCTATAGGTCCTGTACGAATATGTGAAGTGACCCCATTCTGCAGCTGTTGCAGAAGTTCATTGCTCCCTGTCCGTAGACCCAATGACACTCCAGTCATTGTACCTTCAAACCATTAAGTTTAACTTTCATTTCCCTTGGGAACGAAAAATCTCAGACTCCAAAACAATAATCCAAATCTAAATCCAGAATTTGATAACCCAACATGGGAAAAACCCACCAACCTAAATCACACCCCACCACATGATTAGTTTCAGTAGTTGCATTCGAAAGCAAACAATAGTTTGTATGAATTGTGAAGTTCAAGGGTGCGTCAAAACTCAGAACACCACCTTGATCGCCAATGCATCCGAAAGAAATGGCCACCAAACATCAGGTGGGGGCAGTTGCTCCCACTGAGATTTTCGGACAAACGAAATCCGGGCTCGGCAACCTCGATGACCTCGCTGTCCTATTTCAGTTTCAAATCGGAGATTTTCTGTAAACTGAAATTCGGGACAATCAGATTGAGGCTGACCGTAAATGGAGGGAAGAGACAAGAAGCCACCTCTCTCTTTTTTATTTTGTTTTTGACTGAATTAGACAAGAAGCCACATTCTCTATTACTATGATGGGCCTTGGCCCAAATTAACTTGGCCCAAAAACTCCAAGATGTTAGATATCAAACAAAAATGATTCTATTTAAGCTAAAAAAATACACTTATTGAAGTCTATATCATTAATTAATAGTTTAGTTATTAACTTGCGCTGACAAAATGATAAGTAAATTACCAAACAATATGAAAAATAGTCAAAGGTTATTTTTTTGTTTTTGGATTAAAATTAATATTAAAAAATTAAATTTAAATAGTTAGAAGTTATGATAAAATAAATAAATAAATAATCACAGCATCTTAATGAGCATCACAAAACGAATATCACACAGAAACCTTTTATGTAGAATACATCAAAACAGATTGATTTATGTGCACCTCCATCAATTCATACTTTTGAATAAAATCACTAAGTGTCATTTAGTGGTAAAAAGCATGATTATAAGACTTATATTTTTCGTCTTAAAAGGAAGAAAAACGTTGAACTTATTGGGTCACCGTTTGTACTTATTAATCTTTATCACTAAGTAAAACTTTTAAATGTACTAAACTAATGATGATGATTGATGAATGCAAATTGTGTATGTGCATACATTTAATTAGGTGATAAAAGTCATTATAACTTTGCTTCATGACCCAAAAAGATAACTTTATCCCACCTCAACAGAAAGTCTTTGGAGGGTGGGAAATCATTTGGGAATGACCACAAAGAAAAAAAGGCTCAAGCCTTTTTCTCTGAAATTTGAGCTGTGGAAGTGAAACTACCACTTTTTAGCTTTAGTGGGAAATCATATCCTCAGTTGAAAACATGGTTACCCACTCCATTATAGGTGACAATCTATCTTCCTCAACTACTATAAATTAATATCAGATTTATATATAATTATTTATATTTTTATTATTAAATTTTTTAACTAAAATAAAGTATATAAATTTTTTTAAAAAATATGCTATTTAAATTATAAACATACCAATCTTTAATTAAAAAATTTAATAATAAAAATATAAAAATTATACTTAAATATTTTTTTTATAAATAACATGCTTTCCCATAAATTTCCAATTCTCTTCATTTTCCTTACATGTATTTTTAAATTCTTATTTTATATTTGTTACTTAAGTATTTGAAGACTAAGTGATAAACAAAAACGTTAAGGTAGTAGTAGTTAGACAAGGATGTCCCATTGCCGCCATTGGTGTGACTGTTGTATTTGACTGTTAGTACATAGTCATCACTAAAACAAAGTTGAGTAACTAATGTACAAACTCAAAGGCTGATGATTGTGAAATGTTTAACCAACGTTCGAGCATTTGGAGATGCAAATGCGCATAAATCAGCAGAGGTGGCCCTCACCAAGAGCCACGGCCAAATAGCCTCAAAACAGGGTCATCAATTTGTTTGTTTTCTTGTCTCATTGACCCGAGACATTGCATGACTCATTATTTATATAAAAACTGTTCATTATTAAATAAACATGGCCACCCTTCGTTGTGGCCTTGTGGGTGGGTCATGGGCGGCACACTACACTCTCAAGTCACGGTATCAGATGAGCATCCTAAATTTAAAAGAAAAAGATAAATACAAAGTAAAAATATAAATATGATTACTTTTTGACTTCTGTTGTAGATATCGAATTTGGATTTTAGAAGTAAGAAACGACATAGACATAATATTAGTTATTAACTATTATTTAAGTAAGATTTATTGTTCAAGTAATCTTATATTTATCTTTTTTATTGTATAATACTGTCAATGTCTCCCATGGCTCTTGATTATTTTTAGGTTTTATTAAAGTATAATTAAAATGAGCAAAAAAGTCTTTGATTTTGAATTACTTGTAATTATTTATTTAATTTTTAAAATTAAAAATTAGATGTCTCAATTGGAAGGCTTTAAGACATTTTGTTTTTGTTTTTGTTTTTACCATTCATATTATTAGACGTTGAAATTAGGGAGAAATAGTTTTACTACAATTATAAAGACATTTGAGGGCCATCTTTTTTTTAGTTTTGACAATTGATAAGATTATTTACCAGTGTCACAAAATTCAAGTAAAAGTTTATGAATTTTTCCTTAGTTAAAACTAAAAAAAAAGATTTGTTTGTTATATTTTTAAAATATCATAAAAATTTAAATATTTATATTTGATAAATTAATTTTCAATATGATGAATGCAACGGAAATCATAAAACCACACATTTTGAGCAATATATAAATAACTCATAAAAATAATCAAGTTAATTATCATTAATTTTTAATAAAATATTACTTAAAAACTTTTTCTTCTTATAAAATATAAAGTAATAATATAATAAATATATTTCTAAAATACTAAATATAATAATATAGCAATAACAAAATTGAACAATTTGTAAAAACTGTTACATATGACTACTGCTGTTATAAATTATAAACACATCAAAGAAAAAGATAAATCCTTTAGTTTGATTAATATAATTATTTAACCCCATTTGGTTTCTTCCCATTATTTCGAATTTTTTGGGTAAAATATTTAGAATCTGTTTTGTCTAGTCACTTTTTTCTTTATTCAGATTCTCAGTCTAGTCACTGAGATATTCCGACACACAAGAGATTTACTTTTAATCAAATTTGCGAGGATTCTTCTATACCCGAGAGCATTGGTACATTGTCCAATCAAATAGACTATGAATTACAGTTTTGTTTTTCAATCACGTTAATGCTATAAGTGAACACAGAACTAATTTCCCTAAATTAATCTGAGTTTTCTTTAATTTTTTATTAAAAATTATTTAATTAATAAATTAAAATATATATTTTTTAGTATGAAATATTTTTAACTAAAAAGAGGCTTTTTATTTCAAACCATAAAGTAATTTAAAAAAAATTATGATTTGAGAATGAAGGAGCTAATCTACACCGCAAGATTAAAGATTAATGGACGGATAGTAATATGGTGACATAATATTTTAACATGTGAGTGAATGCAGGGAAGTCTCTCACCGAACCCTGTATGTCATGAAGCAGTGGAAAAGCTAGTGACTTTGAATGGGGTAGACGACACTAACTTTCTGTAAGCTACGTTAAAAAATTCTGTCCTAAGTGGACGCTCCTCGCAAGCAAATTACACCACGCGCTGCTTATTATAGGTGATGTTAAAAAATAATAGGCTTCTTATAAAATAAAAAATAATAGGCTAAAATTAATATTTTATTTTTTAATTTTATATAAAATTTTAATATTTATTACTTGATATAATTTTTTTTCAAATATTCTCAATTATGTATAAAATTTAGATGAAATTATTTTATTGAAAAATAATTAATTTAAATAAGATACAAATGTTTTAAAATTTTTTGTTTGATATTTAAAATTCAAAAATTAAAAATTGTAAAAAATTTTGTAGCTATATAAAGACTAACATAATAATTATTTTATTTTTATTAAAATTTTGTTGTTAATTCAATTATATTTGTAAAGTAATTTTATATAAATTTTGAGTGATATATATAAATATTATTTAGTTTTAAAAAAATTGTACCAATTAAGAAATGTAATAAAGACAATTAAAATTGTATAAAAAATTAAAAGATAAAAAATTAATTTTAACTAAAATAATAATATCTAAATTTCTCCGTTTTCAAGCTTCCCTTTTTTGGCGCGTGGGGTGTATGTTCAGAATAAGAATGTTTTCATGCAATGGGTTTCAGTTTCACAGCATTTCTCTCTCTTCACTGAAAGCTACAGTGCAGTGCAGCAGACACTCCCTCCTCACAAAATAATAAATATGCGCCGCGACAAATTTTTTTTTTTTCCAACTTTCTTTAATTTTATTTATATATATAAATATACACATGATTTATTTACATATGCCAGTTCCTTTTCTTCATTTTTCAATACTCTTTCCAGACCCTTTGCCCTAGATCCATGGCTTCTTTGTGAGTCAATTCCTTGTTTCAATGTTACCATTATTTGCTCTCTTTATTTGGGTGCCTGAAACAGCAGCAAGAGTTCTATAGACAAGGTACCACGCCTTGGAATTTCACTGTCAGAAGGATGTGAGGATATGGCTATTGATAATTAGACCCTTTTCGCTGTAAAATTTGCCAAATCTGATGCTGCTGGGTTAGAAATTAGTGGGTTTTCATTGGGAAAAATATTCTACTTTCAAAGAACTGTCATTTTCAAGCTTAAAGTGGGCTGAGTAAAGATTTTCGAAGTTTCTGGGGTTTGATTTATTGTATTCGATGGTTTTGCTGTTAGTTAGGTTGTAAACTTCTTAGAGTTTTCATGGGTGCATTATATGATTTATTTGATGATACCACATTTATCTTTCTTTTTGTATGACATCTGCTAAGGGTTTTGGCTGAGTTGGTGGTTATGGCCACTGAAGAAGAGGATTCTAGGAGAAAAATAGTGGAAATGCAATTGAAGGGGTGAACATATATAGAGATTAGAAGCTGGTTCTGTGGGAGAGGGTTGATGTGCATAATGGGTTGTGTCTGTTGCAAGCCCTCTGCCATTGACGATAGTAATGAGAGCCCAAGGGAGCGAGTATCCAGCAAGGTTTCATTGGAATCACGTGTATCCAGGGCTACTTCATCAAGGAGGGAGGAAGCATATAGAGTGAAGGATAGATATGATAGTAATGATGGGAGAACTGCCGTAATTGACAAGCAAGTTAATGGTTTGGTTCAATTGCAAGGTGTTAATTTTGAAAGAAAGAGGGAGAAAATGGAACACATTGTTGCTCAACATCCGGGAATTGGTAGTGTTCCGAAAGCCATGGAAGGGGAGCAGGTTGCAGCTGGTTGGCCCCCATGGCTGGCAGCAGTGGCTGGAGAGGCTATTAAGGGATGGTTGCCACGCCGTGCAGATTCTTTTGAAAAGCTGGATAAAGTATGTTTCTTGAATTGGCTGCGTAAATTACGTTTTTTGATTATGCTTTTGTAGATATTCTAATTACCCTTTGTTTGCCTTTTGTTTATAGCGATTGTCACACTTGGAATATTAATTTAGATGTAAATTTTCAAATTGATTTTCTGTGCCATGAAAAATGATTTTTTTAAAAAAAAATTTACGTGTTTCTGTTTTGTTGGTTTTGTGGTTTTCCTACCTTTCCTTCTTTCTTTACATTTATTTATCTACATATGGAAAATCTACTCTCTGTCAATGATGGCAATGTAGAAAATCAGAAGCCAGCTTCCCGTTACCTCCTTTGGTTGTCAGCACTCAGCATAAAAAATGCCATGATGGTGGCCTGGGCTCTCTAACATGATGTTGTCTCTTCCTTCAAATATTAGACCTTAATTGCATATCTCCATGCACAACATATACAAATTATGAGTCTTGTAACTATTCAACTGCCGGTAATAATTATTGGTACAGAAACTATCTAGAGGATTTTAGAACTGTTCTGATTTGTTAGTTTTCATTTTTGAAGTGATATTTGCTTGATTTTTATTACCTCACCATATAACTTTCTGCATTCCATTCCTGAACGTTAGTAATGATCAAATGTGATATGCTCATGATGTTATTGTCCTTCGTTAACTACTGCCCCATGTTATTTAATGTTACTGCTAAGATCTAGCTACTCTAAATTTGAATCCACTCTTCAACTTGTCTCTTATTGCATTTCACATATATTCTTGATGCGTCGGTCTGATGAGCATGTTTAACATATATTGATGTAGAATGGTGTAGTTGTGGGATCTTGATTTTTCTTTATTATCTATCACTAGAAAGCACTTATCATAGAAAAGTTAGTAGGAATGCGCCTTAGGTGGTTTGGTTATGTACAGAGCATACCACTAGAGGCTTCTGTATGAAAAGTTGACTAGGTGAAAGATAGTCTAATAACTATTAGGATGGATTTAACTATTAATAATTTAATTATAGAAATGAGCAAAGATAGAACACGTTGGTATCACTTGATCCAAATAGCTGGTTGTTGTTGTTGTTTTATCTATCACTAGAAAACATCAAGATGTTATAACCTTATTGCTAGTTTTTTTTTCCATAATTGATAATTCTTCTCCTTTTGATGTGCAGATTGGCCAGGGAACTTATAGCAATGTTTACAGGGCTCGTGATCTTGAACACAAGAAAATTGTTGCTTTGAAGAAAGTGAGGTTTGATAATCTTGAGCCCGAGAGTGTTCGCTTCATGGCAAGAGAAATTCACATTCTGCGTAGACTTGATCATCCAAATGTCATCAAACTGGAAGGCTTGGTTACGTCAAGGATGTCTTGCAGCTTGTACCTTGTTTTTGAGTACATGGAACATGACTTGGCTGGGCTTGCCTCACATCCTGGACAGAAGTTTACTGAAGCACAGGTACTGTCAGAGGCTTCTATACTTTTGTTCTTCTGATGCTGATTTACAACCATGCAGCACACCACAAACTTCTAGAAAAATGGTTGCTGCAACTAATTGCTGTTTTATCTGGCCTAACTATTGAATATAATTATCCCCATTTACATTTACGCGGGCTGCCCCCCATCTTTTGGGTTTAAATAAGAAACATAGAAAAGAAGAGACAGACATTAGATGATATATAGTAAGTTTTACACAAAAGACCAAATCCTAGGAAATGCACAAGAATCCCCCCAAACAGAGATTTAATTCCATTATTTGGAATTTGGCAGGTTAAATGTTACATGCAGCAACTTTTATGTGGACTTGATCACTGCCACAGCCGTGGTGTGCTGCATCGTGACATTAAGGGTTCCAACCTCTTGATTGACAACAATGGAGTATTGAAGATTGCAGACTTTGGCTTGGCAAGCTTTTACAATCCCAATCAAGTTCAGCCACTTACAAGCCGAGTTGTCACTCTCTGGTATCGACCACCAGAGCTTTTACTAGGAGCCACTTACTATGGTACTGCCGTAGATTTATGGAGTACAGGTTGCATACTTGCTGAGCTGTATGCTGGCAAGCCTATTATGCCTGGAAGAACAGAGGTATGGGTGCTTAAAGTTAAAGATTTCAGTTTTAATGTGCCATTTGTGATTTTCCCTTCTTTTCATATACATTAAGATGATTGTGGTGAACTGTGGGTGTTTGTTCTTTACTAGGGGAAGAAGAAATTAAAATTAGTGGGTGTAACTTGTAAAATACGTGCAATTTCTTTAAAGAAATCATTACATTTAATCAAGCAGGTTGTGTTAGTTTAAGAAATATCAGTAGAGGACTTGAGGAACATTGATGCTTATCTGTAAGATCATAAATACTCCAATATTTTGTGGTGTTTATAGAAACCTTTGGGAGAAACTCACCCCAAAAGTTAGCTCGTGAGGTTGGAGAGCTCAAGGTCCTTATATTTCCCATATTAGAATCTCATACTTCCAACATTGGACTCAATTCCCATACCTTGCATTTGAGTCCTAACAAGTGTACAAACTTGTACATGTAATCTTATTGATGCAGGATGCAGATGATTTCAGTCAGGTTTTTTAATTGGGGTCTTTAATATAGGATTTTTTTTTCTTTTGGGAATTTTTTTGCTAGTTGTATGGTTTGTGTTATAATTCTCATTGTTATTTCCTTTGATTTTGCATCACTTTTCAGTAGTTTGGTTGTATAGATAAAAATGATTAGAAACTTCATCTTTCTGCCTTGTAGGTTGAGCAATTACATAAGATTTTTAAACTTTGTGGTTCTCCTTCTGAGGATTATTGGAGAAAATCAAAGTTACCTCATGCCACAATATTTAAGCCACAACAACCTTATAAGCGGTGTGTTGGAGAAACATTCAAGGACTTTCCTGTGCCTGCATTAGCTCTCATGGAGACACTTTTGTCCATAGATCCTGCTGATCGTGGAACTGCAGCATCTGCATTGAAAAGTGAGGTGTGAAATTTTTTATGAAATTTAGATGGCTTACTATAAAAGCTGTTATAATGACCACAGTTGGCTTGTTATTACAGCTCTTAGATGCAACTTTGTCAGCGCATGTGGGGGAGGGGGTGTTGTTGGGCAAAGCA
Source organism: Senna siamea (assembly GCA_031216115.1). Lineage (NCBI taxonomy): Eukaryota > Viridiplantae > Streptophyta > Magnoliopsida > Fabales > Fabaceae > Senna > Senna siamea. Next base: position 23,629,473 of record CM062356.1, read on the forward strand.
TATGTTAATTTTTACTGTTTCAAACGTAGGTTGATGTTTTTCTAAACTTATAATTTTAAGAACTTAAAATGTCTTCTTTTTGCATATCCTCTTACGATATAAATAAATTACTGGTTATGTATTGACTAAATTAACTAATATGCGAGTAAATTGATTGATGCTCTGATATCAGTAGTCAGACTCATTTAACCATTTATCAATTATTGGTTATTCATTGTTACTTCTGCTCTACTAGTATTTACTCTTGGTAGTTGACTTTTGCTTTTGATACTTCAATGTACATTATCCATGGCTCTCTTTTTGGTTTATGTGTGATTTAGTTCTTCACAACAAAACCACTACCTTGTGATCCTTTGAGCTTGCCAAAGTATCCTCCTAGCAAAGAACTTGATGCGAAACTACGGGATGAAGAAGCTCGAAGGTGTGTATTCAGTATTGAATATTTTTAAGTTCAGCAATTAATTTGTTGTTCTTAATGGTGCTTCTGCATGTGTATTTTTGTTTTGAAGATCTTTTTCTTTCTTATGGGTGAGATGAAGATCTTGCAGATCAATTAATTGAATCTCTGCAGTTATTCTTGTTACATCACATTTTCAAAGGGTTGGCTATCAAACTTTAACGACTTGATAGTCTTTGTTTGAATTTGACAAATTGGAAGCGAGGAACATTTTCTTATATATTAATTTATTTCAAAAGCTATTCATTGAACAAAAATTTGGCTATTGACAATACTTTTTTTTTGCTAGTAGACATTTCCTTATTTTTCTCCTTACAAACTATTTATCAAATACCATTAATCACAGCTTAGGTGTACAAAGCAAGGGTCTATTTTTTATGGTCCATATGCCGTAGGACTGATATTTAATGTTATTTCAAAATATATGTTGTCCTTCAAGAGAACTAATGTTCAGCATTCATATACTTATACATAAATTATCAATAAATCCACTAAAATGTATCTGGTTTTTCAAACTGGACAGATTCTCATTTGTCCTACTTTGATGTTGTTTTTTGGTTCTTGTACTCCTCAAGTGCTAGCTTGTAAGGCTGACTTGAGATTTTCCTTTTTCCTCTTGGTTTTCTGATTCTGACAGACAAGCAGCAGCAGGAAGCAAGGGCCAGAGACATGACCTTGAGAGAAGAGGAACCAGAGAATCTCGAGCCATCCCTGCACCTGATGCTAATGCTGAACTGGTCCTGTCATTGCAGGTATCTATGATTGATGATAATACTAAGCGAACCATATCATGAGAACTTGCAGTTGATCTTTATATTTGATACTATTCTGTTTGAGATCCTTTGGCCTTTCAAGTGTATGAAAATAATTTTCAGATTATCACTTGCTTTTACCCCATAGCAAGTCCGTGGTCCTCTGCAGTATTTCATAATAAATATAGAACAAAAACTACTATACATGACTGTGAACTCTTAAAATTGTTTTCATTTTCTTGTTTGCTTATCCGTTCTGTTTTTCTGGATAGAAGAATTACTAGATTTCCTTTCGGATCCCCTTTTGAGATATTTTTGCTCTTTGCATTTTGAGGATAATTTACTGAAATCTTTTTATTATTATTACATATTTATTTATTTTTCTTTTGTTGAAATCCTAAATAATTAATCCATGTCACAGAAGAGACAAGGTCATCCCAATTCTAAGAGCCGGAGTGAGAAGTTTAACCCTCATCCTGAAGAAGTGGCTTCAGGATTTCCCATTGATCCTCCTAGGCCTTCTGAAGCTGTAGATCCTCAGGTGCAGCAACATAAGAGAGCCTCCCATTCAGGTCCACTGGCTCACCATACTTCTTGGATGAAAGCTGGGAAGAATCAGGATGATGCTCCAAAGATTTCAGTGGGTGGTGACATATCAACAATGTCAGGCTTAGTTGCAGCAAGAAAGAGTATGTTGTCCGATGATCGCCGAGAAAAGTCCAGATCATCACAAGTGGAGTCTCCGAAACTGATAAGTAGGTTCCCAGGATCCTTCAAGGATGCCTCTGAATCATTGATACTACAGGATCAAAAGCATCACATACTAGACCCTGTGGATCCTCCTCAAAAAGAAGAGACAGTCAACAACAAAGATCCAATACTTGTAAGTAAATAAACTATTCTCTTTCCTATCCCATCCTTCTTGAAATGTTCAAGCTGTTTGGCCATGTTTTATTTTCTGTATCTAATTTTTCTTGTCAGATATATTATTTTGTTTTCATAATACTGCAGGTTGGTTATGGATCCAAGGGTAATAAAATTCATTATTCTGGTCCATTGCTAGTTCCATCTAGCAACATGGATCAGATGTTGAAGGACCATGATCGCCAAATCCAAGAAGCTGTTAGGCGAGCACGTATGGACAAGGCGAAGATGAAAAGACATCAAGCTGAGGGTAACCAGATAGCCACTAATTCGTTATTTGTTTCTGGTCGCTGAGTTGTAGAGTCCAATGCATCAAAGCATCAAGAAGATCACTGCAAAATTATTTGGCTGGTGATTTTCTCCCGTGAATCAAAGATGAATATTTCATTTTCCTTTTTCTTTTCCATGTTTTTTCCCTGGCAGCATTACGTGCCATGTTAGGTTATTTTACACTCTTACAGCTTAGAAATCTCTCCCTCCAATTTATGATGTGTAATTTTCTTTCCACTTGTAACTGCAATTTCTGGTATATGTCCATTCTTGTAAAGATTGTAAAGCTTATATCTTTTCATCCTTAAGCTGTAAAATACTGGGGGATGATGTCCGCTTACGTTATATTCACTCTGAAGATGCCTAGGTACGTATATTGTTTTCTTTTCGTCCTCTCTCCTCTTGTTTTTCCTTCCTTCCCTTGCCTGTTATTCTCAGATGCATCATTGTTTCAGCTTTGAATTTCAGAGAATGAGTTTTGTATCACTTTGTGATTTGCTTGCCGTAGAAGTAGCTCTTGGCTAATCTGATAGACCATCCTTGGACATTGAATTTGATGTATCTGCAAATATTGACAATAGTGAAATTTAATAGTATCAAAGAAAATGATAGTGTGAATGTGTGAATTCTGACACTTATGACTGCTGTCATGGCCAAGTACTGGTTTAAGGAAGGAAGAAAGAACAACCACAATATAGCTTCAGCACGTACTAGTAACATGCTTTTGAATTTTATAACCTTTTCCCCTTGATTTTTCTTTCTTATAAATTATACGGTGTACAGTAGACAATGATCAACAAGTATACTTCATAATTCTATGGTTGATGCAAAATATCCTCTTTTATTTATAATTTTTCAGGAAAAGAATTCAAGAAGATAAGCATACCCGAAGAAAAAAAGATTAAAAAAAGCAGAGAAAATGGTAGCCACACTTTTGAAGCCCACGAGATTTGGATGTTGAAAAGATCTGATGAAGAGGAATCCAATAAGTACAGGCAAAATGCATTTATTAGTGTTCAAGTAGGTGTTATTGTTACAGAAGATCACAAACAGTTGTAGATTCTAAGGTGGTGGTCCAAATTAAAACAGTAATGCTCTTTCCTTATTGCCACAAATTTTTTGGTATCACTATGTCTATGACATAACACTGAACTGCAAAATGTTTCATAATCTTTTTTCTACTTATTAAATGCATGCATGATAAGACTATTATTTATTTATTTTCTGAAAATATTTCAAGTGAAATACAGAGTTGGATTATATAGCTTTTTAGCATATTAATTTCAAAAAATTTAATTGACTGTTAGGATATTAACTGGTTTTTTTAATTAAATATTTTGTCAAATTAATTAAATATTTTTTAATCATCACTGATTTATAAGACTCCTTAAATAATAATGTGTAAGTGATAGATGGTAATTTAACAAAATGAAGCAAGTGTGAAATTGATATAATAACATGATAAAAATAAATTTATGTGTTTAAACTTTATATTAATTTTTAATTTTATCCTTTAAGTTTTTCTTGTAGTTAATTTTGTTTGTTAAATTTTGAATTATAATTAATTTTGTATTATAATTTAATGTTATTTAAATTATTAAAAAAATAATAATATAATATTGTATTTGAAAAAAATGTGAAATTACTAATGAAACTGTTTAAGTCATATATGAAATATCTATTGAAGAATTTAATTTTTATTTTAGACAATGATTAAGTGAGTGAAAACATTGTAATTTAAAAATATATATTATTTCTTAAAGTTTAAATATTGTCAAAATTTTGTTCATACTTTTAAGATTTATTATTAAATGTCACATTATTATTATTTTTTAATAATTTAAATGATATTAAGTCATGAGATAAAATTAATTTTAATTAAAAAATTTAAAAACAAAATTAATTAAAAAAATTTTAAGAAAAAAAATTAAAACTCAATGTAAAATTTAAAAATATAAAAAGTATTTTTGCCTAATAATATTTAACAATTAAAATGCCACAAATCAAGAAAACCTACAAATAGAGTTAAAAAACAAGGAGTTAATTTCATAGTTGAGAGTTGAGACATTTCATTTTCATCATTAAATAAATCTTCAAAATCAGCCATACAACAAGGCACTGACTAGTTTAAGTTTGGCATAAACATTAATGTGTGATAGTTGCGTCAATGAATTTATTTAAAACTTGCAAGAATAATTAGAATTTCATGTAGGGAACATATTAACTTAGTTGTCATATTAAAAATTAGTTGCTTGACATACATTAAAGTACATGTTAATATTATTTTAAATATTTTTAAAATAGAAAATAAATGAAGTTATTTTCATATTTTAAAAATACTAAAAAGAAGTATGATAAATTAAATAACTTCATTTTTTACATACATCTTAACTTTTCCCTTATCTAACATAATTTATATTTATAATATTTTTACAAAATTATGTTTCGTTGTATTATAGTTTAGAGATTAACAAATATTCCAAAATCATCTATAAATTATAGTTTAATATTGTACAATAAATTAATTTTATAAAAAAAGTAAATAAAATCGTTATGGCATATATTATATATTAAAAGAGTTAAATAGTATTTTTTTTAAGAAACAAAAGAAATATTAAAACTAATATAAATTTTTAAAAATTGCCTAAACAAATTCACAAAATGATAAATGCCTGGCTGATAATAGTAATAGAAAATAGTCGTAATGCCAAAAGAGAGTGCATGATTATCTCTTCGAAAATGTTGGCTTAAGCTCAGGGTTTAAAAAAAATTCTCATCTTTTAAATGTATGCATTATCTTTTCAACAATTAACTGTCGCTAACATGGTAATTAACAAATGAATAATGATTACTCCTGCTATAATCGAAACATTGTTATTCTTAAAAGTTATTTGTTGATTAAAGAATGGTTTATATATAATAATAATATATTCGAACCGCTACTCTGACTTAATATTTAACCATTTGTTTATCATCCGCAAATGACTTTGTCACATAGAAGGATTTTCCTCTTTGGGAAAGAAATGGGAAATGTCTCATTTCCAAAGCAGAGGCAGAGTTTGTTAATAATTACCATAAGAGGATATTGCATTTTTTAAAACTTGTATTGTATGGCCCACAATTATTGAAATTTACTCACACTCTCCCACAACCTCCTAGAGGCCATGGAAGTGCCACGTAGTTTGTGTAGAATAAAGAAGGAGATAGGCAACGAAGAGGAAGAGGTGTTCAGGTCAGGTCTGAGAGAGAAATCAATAAAGTAATTATAGACCCAATAAGGAAACAAGGGCAACGGAAAAAGGGGGCGTAAAACTATGTCAAAAATTATTTTTTATTCTCAAGACGGTCTCTTTTTTGGTGGGGAAGATTTTGTTTTGTTTCCTATTTCTTTTTTTCTTTTTGATTTTCTTTTGGTGTGACAAATGAGGGGAATTTATGAGGCTGTGGAGCTTCAATGTGGCTGTGCAACTAGGAAGTTTTGTGTGGTTCCGTTCTCAGGGTGGCCTAGCAGAAACAGGAGATTCTCCTATGGTAGCACTGGTACATGATCCTCTCCCTCTCTCTCTATCTTCTTCCTTCTCTCTTCCCGTCTCTCTCTCCCTCTCCCCCCGTCTCTGTGTCTCTCGCTGGTTGGAGTGCTCATGAATTTGGAGAATTATAGTCATTTTCAAGGGCCTATTTCATTGTACCTTGTTTTGTAGTCTGTCTGCACTTAAATTGGTAAATCTGGACATGAATATAGTTTCCTGTGTTGGGTTTTGTGAGTGTTAAATTTTCCTCTCTGAAAAAATGTCTTTTAGTTTTTCTAATTTGGTCTTATTACTAAGATTCATCGCTCTGTTCAAATTGCTTTCTGAACAGTTTATGAATGATATTGGTACTTGACAGGAACTTGTCATTGCGTTGATTGTCCACAAGCGGAGACGGTGATCTCGATTTCGGATCTTTGTGGTTTTGCTTCAACAACAGAAATGAGTTTTTGAGTCATGATGCGTATGGTGGAAGTAAAAGAGTACAGAAAAAGTTGGAGAACTCCTCCAAATCTTGGATGTGTAAGCCGTGGCTTTCATGTAACTCTAAAGTGAATAAAACATGGAGGGTTCTTCTGGGTCGGGTTGGCAGAAGTCTGACAGTTCTAGGGCATTAAATGCTTCTGGTGTCTCTGACAGGAACCTAAGGCTTCTTTGTCCTGAGAGAAACACCATTTCTGGTGAGGCATCACATGGTTCTGGGTTTAGGAAGGAAAGAGATAGGAGTTTGTTGGCTCAAGGTGATCAGCCTAAACGCCTTGGTGGCTTGTCTGGGGATGGCAAAGATGATTTAGCAGTTGACCCCTTTGTTCATTCTATAGAATGGGGTGATATCAGCTTGAGGCAGTGGTTAGATAAACCTGAACGATCTATAGATGTCTTTGAATGTTTGCACATATTTAGGCAAATAGTAGAAATTGTTAATATAGCGCATTCTCAAGGAATTGTTGTCCATAACGTGAGGCCCTCCTGCTTTGTCATGTCATCTTTCAACCATGTCTCCTTCATTGAGTCAGCATCTTGTTCTGATTCTGGCTCAGATTCTGTAGAAGATGGATTAAACAGCCAAGCTGCTGAGATTAAAACTCAACCATCTCCCGGTCCCCGTGGTATGCATCAGAATAGAAGTTTAGCAAGTGAAGATATTGTACCTGTCAGGACTTCAACAACTGCTTTGTCAGAATCTAGTTGCATGCTGTCAAGCGCAGTATATGCAGCACGTGCTTCATTAATAGAAGATACTGAAGAAAATAAAGCCAAAGACAGGAGAAAGGGTGAAGAAGTTGAAGGAAAGAATCAATCTTTTCCGATGAAACAGATACTACTTACGGAAACGAATTGGTACACAAGTCCTGAAGAGGTAGCTGGTGCTTCAAGTTCCTGTGCGTCAGACATTTATCGCTTGGGGGTTCTCCTATTTGAGGTTCATAATAAAAATTGTACAACTCTCGTACATGTTATTATATTTTAATTGAATACTTTAACCTACTTTACATTGTTCACTTTGTTATTGCAATGGAAGTAAAATTAAGTTTGTAAAGATCCTATATAGGTTTTTCCATTTACTCTAATTGGATTCTTCTACATGTGACCAGCTATTCTGCCCGCTTAGCTCAAGAGAAGAAAAGAGCAGAACCATGTCTAGCCTTAGACATAGAGTTCTTCCTCCACAGTTACTTCTGAAGTGGCCTAAAGAAGCTTCATTTTGCTTGTGGTTACTGCATCCAGAGCCTAGTAGTCGTCCAACACTCGGGTAATTTCTGTTCTCCCCATGGTTCTTGGATAGCAAAATTCCCTGTTAGGTCCTCGTGAGCTGCTTCTACATTGAGGCAAATACTGCATTAGGATGTTGGATGTATTTAAACTTGGGTCTCTGGTCTGCTTAACTTCTGGAATCAGTGTTTTGGTCATATCAACAGCCCAATATAATAAACTAATGAGATAGAGTCTATCATCTATTTGTGATATTGTAATTTTTGCACTGATGTTACTGAGTTGGATCAGATTATATTTTAACGAGTTCTGTATCACATATACTTGTTTGAAAGGGAAAGGTAGGTAACAAATTATTTTCCAAAGCCTGTATGTCTAATATGGTAAATAAGTAGAACCACATTTAGTTCTATTTGATTGCATTTGGTGACTACTTTAAGAATTTGAGAAATGTTGTGGCTAAATATGACTCTTAATATTTTCTTTGAAGCATCATGGGCCCTTTAATCACCTTTTGTTTGGTAGGGAGAGTCAGCAATTTTTTGCACCTTATACTAAGAGAGCATTTAGTGTTTGCAATCATTTAAATTATGAAAGTTCTACTGTTTTTTGTTCCCTCTTTTTTGGGGTCCATAGGTTGTCGATTAAGAAATCCCACCCTATATGTTCAAATTTCTGCATCTGAACTACTTCTTTAAACTTTAGTATAGGGTATATTGCCTAAGAATTTGGATCTTGACAGATCTAAGTATTTATAACTTAGTATCAAATCTAAAGAGATTTTTTTTAACAAAAATATTTGTCTCCTTTTGTTCCAGGGAGTTGTTGCAAAGTGAGTTCCTTAATGAACAGAGAGATGATATGGAAGAACGTGAAGCAGCACTAGATCTTAGAGAAAGGATAGAGGAACAGGAGTTGTTACTAGAGTTCCTTTTGTTAGTTCAGCAGAGGAAACAAGAACTTGCTGAAAAGTTGCAACACACTGTTTCTTTTCTGTGTTCAGATATTGAAGAAGTGACCAAGCAGCAGGAAAGATTTAAAGAAGTTTCTGGCTCTGAACTAGGGAGCAATAACCGTTTAGCGCCAAGTTACCCATCCATGACAGGTGTTGACAGTGAGGATTCTGCTTGCCTAGTGACCCGAAAACGAGTCAGGCCTAGGCTGCATGCTGACAACATTGAGGAATGTGATGATAACATAGGTGATGATCAGAAAAATTATGGAAGTGTTCTTTCAAAAAGTTCTCGACTAATGAAGAACTTTAAGAAATTGGAGTCAGCGTACTTTCTAACACGATGCAGACAAGCCTATTCATCAGGGAAACTGGTTGTTAGACGTTCACCTTTAGCTACTGATGGGAGAGGGTCTATTGTTTTGACTGAAAGAAGTTGCATCAACAACTTGACATCAAAAGAGCAGTGCAGGGACAGTAGAAGTGCTTGGATAAATCCTTTCCTAGAGGGTTTGTGCAAGTACCTATCATTCAGTAAGCTAAAGGTTAAGGCTGACCTGAAGCAAGGAGATCTTTTGCATTCTTCCAACCTAGTATGCTCACTCAGTTTTGATCGTGATGGAGAATTTTTTGCTACAGCTGGCGTAAACAAGAAAATTAAAGTTTTTGAATGTGACACAATCATTAATGAGGATCGTGATATTCACTATCCGGTTGTTGAGATGGCTAGCAGGTCAAAGTTGAGCAGTATATGTTGGAATACTTACATCAAAAGTCAAATTGCTTCTAGTAACTTTGAAGGTGTTGTCCAGGTATGTCAATGCTTTTGCTAGGTTGTTTATAACTTCTTTTACATTGTTACAACGAACTTTTTATCATGTTCAGCTATGGGATGTGACGAGAAGTCAAGTACTATCTGAAATGAAGGAGCATGAGCGGCGCGTGTGGTCCGTTGATTTCTCATTGGCAGATCCAACAATGCTAGCGAGTGGGAGCGATGATGGTTCTGTCAAGCTATGGAGTATCAATCAGGCAATTCCATTTTTGCACTTGGTGGATGTCAGCTTTGAAACTAAACGTACTGCAGTCATCTATTGCATGTTTTATGTATTTAATTCAGGATGTATGATGAGTTGTTTCTCTCACTTGGGCTGGTACTGCAGGGAGTTAGTGTTGGTACCATCAAAACAAAGGCAAACGTGTGCTGTGTTCAGTTTCCCCTGGATACAGGTCGATTCCTTGCATTTGGTTCAGCAGATCATCGGATATACTACTATGATCTCCGCAACCTAAAAATGCCACTTTGTACATTGGTTGGGCATAATAAGACTGTGAGCTACATCAAGTTTGTAGACACCAAGAACCTTGTCTCTGCGTCCACAGATAACACTTTGAAGCTTTGGGATTTGTCAATGTGCACTTCTCGAGTTATAGACACACCAGTTCAGTCATTCACAGGTCATATGAATGTGAAGGTGAGTTTGTTTGTAATAGTAAATTGTTGTCCATTCACTGTAATTTTAATGTAACGTGAAATGAGTTTTAAATTTTGTCTCCATGAATTTGACTTATTATGGTTTCTCATTTACTTCCATTCTGTAAGAAATGCCTAATTAAGTTGGGAAATTGTTAATGGAAGGCGATAAAATAAACAAATAAGTTCTTATCCACAGAGAAAAAGAGAGAGAGGAGGCAATGACGAAGTCAAACAATCATGGACTTGATGACTAATATCCACAGAAAGATAACTAGTCAAAAGAGTAATGGTTCCCAGGACATTCCTCAGCTAAATAAATACAATAACTGGCAGTGGTGGTTTTGCTACCCTCTTTATGAATCATGAACTTTTAGGAGGCAAGTTACAACGGGAGACATGGATTGTTGGTTGTTTATTAATTAATTTAAAGGCCTTGTGCATCTAGACATTGAAATAGTTATTTAGAGGCTTCTTAAGCCTAGGTTCTGATTCTACATATATTACTAAATATCTTAAAAAGAGTATTAGTGAAAATTGTCATCTTTTGAGATCTTAGGAATTAGGAGTGTTTGTATAATCGCAGTTTATGGAGTTGCTCATCTTGATCTTCATGTATGAAACTCATAGCCCGTTTAAAATCAGTTGGCAGCCCTGCATGCACGGGACTGCAGTTCAGGGTCTGTAATGCAACACTGGGCACTATCTAATTGATCTCAAGAAAATTTTATCTATTATGTATTTCAAATTTGTGGGCTATTATATTATCTTGCTGATCCATTTTCCTTTGCTTGCAGAACTTTGTGGGATTGTCAGTATCTGATGGTTATATTGCTACCGGTTCAGAGACAAATGAGGTATTTTTTATGTCATTAAAGTGAACATAAACCTATGGTAAATATTTGTGATTGAGTTTTAATCTCTTTTTTATTTATATTTTTCTACTTGTTCCAATGAATGTATTTTGCTTTTGCGTATACTTTTCTCATAGACATAGTTAGCAGAAGCATTATCTAATCTCAGGGTAGCTCCTATACCGATGGCAATATATTATAATTTAGGGGTATGAGCATCCTTGAATAATATAGTATTTTATTATGGTATTTTATTATGGAGGAGAACGTTTAATTCTATAGTATGAAGTACTTTATGGCACAGATATAGATAACAACACATGCAGTTTGCTATTTTCACTGGTCCCAAAAGTTTCTAAATTTCCCCATCTAATTCAAACTTTTGTTGAATAGACTATTAAATGATATAGGATTTTAAAAGTGATTATAAATTAAAATGAAATAATTATTATTTATTATGAACCACCTTCAGCTTTCTCCACTCTTTTCCACTACTTTTTTATGTTTTTTCGTTTTGGTAACTGAGGACTTATGCTAATGCCATTTTCTGTGTTACTAATTTACTACCAACAAGCTTCTGGTTCAAGGTGAGAGGTTTTTTTAACCCTTTGATGTGTCGTTAGATCCTGTTGGTCCTTGTTATCCTTATTGTTTGCTGGTTGGCTTGGTTCAAGGTGAGAGGTTTTTTTAACCTGAACCCATTAACATATACTACGTTGAGTTGGGTTGGATTATAAAAAATTTATCATGGAACCTAAACCAACCCAACTTGTACCTATACGGATTGGTTTGAGTCGAGTTGGCAAGTTGAGTTTATAAAACAAAAATATATATTTGCATTTAATCTTTATAAGATAATTTAAAAATATATATAAATCATAAAGATAAGAAATGAATTATTTCATTTCTTATCTATAAGTACTGAGATAAACTAATATCAAAATCATATCATTTCTCTCATCTATTAGTAAGATAAATTACTGTAAAAATAATGTTTTGATGATGTCCAATTTGTATATACTATTTTGAATAATGATACTTTCAATTTATTTATCATTTCTTCACATTGTGCAAAAAAGTGATTGAATTAGGTTAAGTGGTAGATGTAAAAAATTAGAGAAAGCACTCAAAATACATATTATAAATGCTTTACAAATATTATGGTTCTATGGGGCTGTTGCTTCTTCCCCAAGTGGGATACATATTATAGTAACGAGTCTCTGCATTGTTAGGGACCTCAGTCTGTCACTTTCAAATGTTCACTTGTACATTACCTTCACGAAGTCTAGTTTTGCTAGTTTATTCATTTCTCGGTAGTTGTTCTGCGTGGATAAAAAGGTAATTTTGGTTCTGTGCCCTCTGGGTGTGTTGTCTACTTCTGTATGATCATCTATGCTATATTGCCATCAATGCAGTTCCTCGCACAGTTGGAACTTGGAATGCATGTTTTTTCCAGTTTGTTTTTGGCTTTCTTTGTCAGTGCCCTGGAAGTTTCATTTCCGATATATTGCTTGCTCCCTTTTCATGGGAATTTTTGTTTTACTATGATGTGTTGATTGATGAGCTGTAAAAAATGATGTTTTTATTGCAGAATTTGATAGCAAATCCTAAACAGCTACACATAAACTTTGTCCAATTTGGATTTTTTCCCTCGTGGAGTGGATTATGGTATCCTCAATGAGTAGTTTTTCCACAAAAGATATTATTAGATTTCATAAGAATGGTCTTAGACTAGCTGATCCAAACCTGCATTTTGTTCTGCGCATTGCTATTATATTGAAGGTCATATTATGTTGTGTGGATTAGGTGTTCATATACCACAAGGCTTTTCCCATGCCGGCATTGTCATTCAAGTTCCAAATCACAGACCCACTTTCCGGGCAAGAAGTGGACGATGCTTCACAGTTCATCTCTTCGGTTTGCTGGCGCGGTCAGTCCTCCACCTTACTCGCAGCAAATTCCACAGGGAATGTCAAAATTCTGGAGATGGTTTAACCCTACTCAGAAATCTTCAACATACCAAGATGAAGTTGTATATGAGGTGACAGGAAATGCTATAGAGAGGGATATACAAATTCCATGATTTACTTGTAAGTTGTAACATAACAAATTTTTGCTTAAGATTTATCATAGCGGAAGCAGTAAAAGAGAAGAGTGAGATTGATGTTAAAACATGTTGTGTAGATAGAATTCTATATTAGAGAGCAGAAAAGGAGGAAATCTTTATCCTTGTAGATTTTATTATAAGAATCCATGTATTCCTTTTATAGATACATTAACCTATGTCTTATATGAAAAATTGAAAATCCGTTACTTTTACTTTTATACATTAACCTATGTCTTATATGAAAAATTGAAAATCCGTTACTTTTACTTTTATACAGGGTTTTATGACAAAAGAAGTTGTAAATTTATAATTTTTTTCTAAAAGTAGATTTGCTCTTTAAAGTTCATTTTGTTAAAAATTAGAGTATCTTTAACCACAATAAAAAAGAAATAATAATTAATCACTACAAGCCAATGTCATCGCTAGTTTTAAGCATTGTAATTGACGATCTAAGAATCAACATGTGGCACATGGCCTATAAAAAGTTAAAAACTCTGGACTTGACAGAAGTGGACGAATCTAAACTTTTTCTTATTAAATTTCATTCTCACGAATCTATTAACTCGACAAAAATTAATTATTATTTTTTATTTTGAATAACATAACTTTTAGTATAAATTTATGAGATTGATATAAGTCCCTTTAATAATAATATATGTAAGAGAGAGAGAGACTAAAATGCTTTGAAATTAAGAATCATTTTATCATCCTCCAACAGTGCGAGACATAAATTTAAATTTTCTCTTAGCATAGTAGTATTATGTAAGAAAAAATATTGATAAAAGTAAATAAAATCACTTGAATGACAAATCTCACTTCTCTTATATGATACGTACTTTGTCACATGAAAAGATCCAAATTCAAAACTAAAATTGCGATTTTGCTACTCAAAATGAATCTTAGCAGACTATCCATCTATTTTCTAAAAAATTGGGAGGATACAAAATCTATATAAAAACTCCATCTCTCTAGTCTTCCTTCCTTCCTTGTGCTACCAATTAGGAATCCTCCCATCCCAAATCCCAAATGGTGTGAAATAATTCTATTTACACTGATTCCGACCAAGTCTAGCCATCAACACAAGCCTCGCCACAAGGGCTCGAAGCCTGAGAGCTCCAGGACCAGGTTCGATCCTATTAAGGTTGCCAACCTCAGAACAGGTGGGTGTCCCAGAACACCAAGCACCAGGTGTGAACATTCCTGCTACCCTGAGCAGCAAATCCTTGTCAATCAAATCCAAAACAGGGTCATCTTGCTGGAACTTCCTAGCAAAAGCAGCATTGCTGGCAATCATGTTGTGTGTGTCGTTAATACTAAGGATGTGGGGATGCTGTTTGGGGGGGTTGTCCCATGATATGTAGTGGAGGTCACTGTTCACGACAGTTTTGGCTAAATTTGGTTCATTGCAGATCACTGTCTGGAAATAGCCTTCTGGGGAGGACACAAAGTTGGTGTAGTACATTAGAAGGGTTCTGGGTAGGTTGTCCCAACCCCACACAACATATTCCACAAAGGAATGAGACAGAACCATCCATGCTGAACCTGCAATGTTGTACATAATGACATCTTTCTGTCACATTCACACACATCTTGGGATATGTTTCATATTTGTGATCACAAAAATAGTTACAACAAATGAGTTTTAATCAATCACTAAAGGGCAAAAGCTAACCAGTGAATAGTTTAAATGCAGTAGGTAAAGTTCTTCTAGGATTAACCCAAAATATATCAGATTTGTTTGACATGTAAAGCCCTGGGTCTACAATCAAAGGCATTGCTCTTTTGTCCCTGCAAATCATACTTCACTTTAGCATTATAAACACAAAAAAAGTTGTGTTTCAAAGGAAGAAGAAGGAAAAGAGAATACAACTTACTGCTTCCATCCTAAATTGCTTGTATGCTCAATGAAGTTAAGGTTTCTGTCTAAATGCTGGAATGTGAATAGAAGATCTGCACAATTTGAATTAAGATGTAGCTGCGTTACAAGTTTTCAGTTCAAAAAATAAATACTATAAGGTTCACTAAGTGTACGAGGCTCCCATCAAGTGGAGTTTAAGGAGGGTCAGCTTTCTTGCAAACAGAGAGATTATTTTTAGGACCCGTGACCTCCAGGTCACATAGCAACAATCTCAATTGTTCCAAGGCTCACCCTCCAGAAAATAAATAGTGTATTTATTCAAAATTAAAAGAAGCTAAAGATAAGAAGCTAACTAACCATCCTGAGTCACAAGAGGGTAATCTGAAGCACTAAGGTTAATAAACCAATCCCAGTCTTTACTTCTCTTGAGAAGAATGGCACAAGCATGAAGGGTATTAGAAACCATGGTGGGACCTTTGTAAGTGACCATATTAGCTTTTGTGTTCATGAAAACATTCCCAATTTTGGCAAACAGAGGCTGCTTCTCAATCCTAGAAGCAAGCTCCAACCTCTCCTCTAATGGAGATTCAAGGTCAAGATGAACAACGTAGTGGTTTAATGGGTGGTAAAGAGCAAAAAGGGTCCTCCAAAGCTTCTCCAAATCACCCTTTGAGCCAGAGATCAAATAGGCAAAACGAGGAATTGCAGGTGAAGGAGATGGTGCAGGTGGAACAACCTTAGTCTCTACAAAAAGTGATGATGATGATGATGATGTCTGGTTAGTGGTTAGATGAGATGGGAGGAAGAAGAAAGAGTTGATAGTGCTTATTGAAGAGTCAAGGGCATTATTGTTGAAAGATGAACCTAGAAGGTATATGAATAGTGCAGAGCACAAGAAGAGAGGGAATAGCCATTTCTTCTCTATGTTCATGGACCCCATTACTGAGACTTAAGCATGGGTCATCTGGTTCAATTCTTCCTCTCTAATTCTGGGCATTCCATAAATCGCTAAAACATAAATTTCTGGAATTTTCTTGGAACTCTCTCTCACTTTCAATAGTCTCTGTTCAATCAACGTCAAGTGTTAAATTCAATAAATTAATTAATTCCGGTTTTTAATTTAACCAAAAAAAAAAAAAAAAAGACTTGCAGCAGGTTCTTTTAATCAAACAGCTCAAACATCAACTTGGAAAAATGATAATGAAATAAATTAATCACCCAAAGTGAGAGATATGTGTAAGAAATTATGATTTGTGTTTCCCATAGAATAAGACAAATCTCGTGCATAAAAAAGATCGAAAATTGTGACAACTGACAAAGAAATACAGAAAATTAAAAAAATTTTAGTTTCTTTTCCAGAGTAGCACTAGCATCATAACTAGGAAAAACAATGATTCAGAACATACGAGTGAATCGATTTGGATAACGTGAATTTTAGCTCAAACAATGATGTTATGAAAGGAACAAACAGTTGTACTCGCCATAATGAGATAAAAAAGAAAAGGATCATCAAAAGAAACTAAAAAAATTTTCAAACAGACAGAACCCAGATAAAAATTTTCAACTTTTTTCTGACCCATTTAATCGGCAAACACAAACCCAAACTGCAAGATGAAGAACACAAGCTGAAATAAGCAAGAAATTAATAATCAACAAAACCCAGATAAAAACTTTGAATTTTTTGATAACCCATTTAATCAGCAGACAGAAACAAACAGAAACAGAAACTGCAGGATGAAGAACATAAGCTGAAGAATCAACCTGAACCTGTGTCTGATGCAGAAGAACAACAGTTGAAGTAGTCCAAGAGCATAAAAACCAGAAAAAAGCAGGATTGGGAAAAAAATTTATGAAAAAAGAACAAAAGGGGTTTATTTTTGTTAGCACAAGGAGAACGTTTGTTTGGGTGTGAACAAGTGTTACATTACAGTTCGCTTCATCTGTAACATGAGCTTATAAGCCGTTTCTGTTACTCCGAGGTTTAACTAGGAAGACGGAAACTACAAGCCAAGCCAGCCATATTATTATTAACTATTTCCTTTAACCGACAACATTTGTTGTGTGCCTCTGTTATTTTATGCCTATTTCAGATATGAGAAATTGAGAATAGTAATGATATTTGTTGGACTTCATACAAGCAGGTGTCCAAGTGTCAAAGAACGAGTAGTTTGTTATACAGGTGGGCTTGTAAGTTGTAAATTACCAGATAGTTGGCGTTAAAGTATTAACATGAGAATGTTTACAACCATAAATTTGCATTGGAATATTTGGATTTTGTTGGATTATGTTATGATAAATAATATTTTCTTTTAAAAAAATCATAAAATCTATTGAATTTTTAATTTTTTTAATAAAAATTTAAAATATTTTTAAATAATATTAAATTTGAAACTAATTATTTTTTATCTAGAAGTGTTTAGTTAAAATTATTTCAATAAATATATTTTTTAAAATTCAATCTTGTATCTTTATTGTAAGTGATTAAAGAAAAGAATTCTAATCAAAGTAAAATTCATGTAAAATATGTGACTCCAAATTGTTTGCAAAGAGAATTCAAATCCAAACAAAAGATGAGAATATTACCCTAATAACTAAAAATAAGTCAATTATACTATATATCATCATTTTACTAATAGAAAAGCTCCTTTTTTTATTTTATTTTTATACATTTGACATGGGTTCTAGGCTCAGAGTCAAAATTCTCATTTATGATTTACATTTGGTAAACTGAAAACCTTTTTTTATTTTTGACCCTACTTTGTTTTACGACTAATAAATTCAATGCGTAATATATTGTGTGTATGAACCAAACTAAGAATATTCAATGGGATGTTTGCCAAAATGTCTCACTTCAAAATTTTGACACCAAAAATTAGGTTAATGTGCATATTTGACTCCATAATTAGTATCTCAAGAAAAAAAAAAAACCCAAAAGCTTAATTTCTTTAAATTAGTTACACGAGTATATAGGATTTATTATTTCAAAAATTAAACCAAAATAAAAAAAAAATTTCCAACAATAGTAAAAATGGGCATAGGATTGAAGTGAATACCTATCTTTCCTAATTCTTTAGAGAGTTTTTATATTTAGATTCGAACATATTTATTTAATACTCTAATTTAAATTTAATGAATATTTATATAAAATATATGTGTTTAAATCATATCTAGTTACATAAAAAAAAATTAACAGAATATTAAAAGTAATTATATTTAAAATTTTTAAATTATAAAAACATAATTATTAATATTTAACTATGATTGAATTAAATTTTGATTAAAATTAATTTATTTATAAGGTAATATTATCAAAATCTTGAGTATTTTTTGAAATTTTAAAATTTATATAAAATATTTGTATTACTGTACACAATTTTCAAAATAATGTAATAATAAGAAAAATTGATGTAATGCTATTAAGAGATAAGGACAGATGGGGACAAGAAGTAGGTCCGTGATAGACAAAGCAAGCGAAGGGCGGCCAAGTGGGTCCCTTCTTAAATGCTCTTCTTTTTCATTAATTTTAATATTTTGAAATTTGGTCCACAAGACAAATTTTACACTAAATTTTAATAGTAATCATTTTAAAAGTTTTACCTAAATTTATTCTTAACTATAAGGATAAATTATTTATACTTCTTACAAATATATATTTATTTTAGTGTTATTTATTTCATGTTAAAAATTAAAAATTATATTTATCTTATAGTTTTAAAAAATAGTTATTTTAGGCTGGACAAATATATATTTAATAATTTTATATTATATAAATAATTAACACAATATTATTTTGATAAAAATAAATATAATAGTATAATTGACTTTAAACTCAAAATTTAAGAAAGGTTAATATAGTATCTTATTATATACATTTTGCATGTGTGTGTGTGCCTATATATATGATTTAAGCTAAGTCATCTAAGTCATTGCATTGCACGGTATAAATTATTTTATTATTTACTTTTACTTCTTTTATTAACGTATGTTTTTAACAGAAAGAAATTTTCATGAGAATATTGGTGTATATATTCATGTGCTGCCACACCTTTTATTTATTCGCTTCTCCATAGATCTTCATTCCCTCGTAAGTGACCAAGTGCCAAATGTGACAAAGACACTCTGAATCTATCGGATTTATCTTTAAAAAAATTATTTATAATTTTTATATTTTAATCATCAAATTTTTTAATTAAAAATACACATATATATAATTTATTTTTTATGATTAATTTTTTTAAGAAAAGTAATTAAAAATTTTGATATAAATAACTGCTTGTAAATTAAATGTCCTGTGGGCCCAAATAAAAAGTTTAAAGTGAATTCTCTCTCATAACCATTAACGCAAACCTCAAGGTTATCTCTTTTTGGACAAACAAACCTCAAATTCTCAACCTTACATGAAATGAGGGAAAATTAATGTTTTAGTTTTAAAATTATTATATTATTTAATTTAATTTAAAACAAGTTATTTAAAATGGTCTATTTGTTAGAATTAGCGGGGTGACAAAATAGGTGAGTTTGGGTTTTCGTTTTATATGAGTGTGTCATAAATTATTGATGACCCATTGATTAAAAATCAAAACCAATTCATTCATTAACTCATTAATATATAAACTTAGTTATAAATTTAAATTTAATCAAAATTTTGTAACTGTAAATTATTAAAATTTTTAGAATAATACAATTATCTATATTTTAGTGACTTTGTGCTCTCTTCCTCAATTATTTTATAAAATAATATATTTTATAATATAAAATATAAAATATAATATATAATATATAATATAAAATAATAAAATAATAAAAAATTATAAGAAATGAACAGATTAAATTATTTTTTATTATTTTAAAATTATAATAATTATTATTTTATATTATAATAATTATTAATATAAACACCATTGACGTGAATCCTATTAAAATCCTCTTCAAAGACAAAATGTAAATTTTTCGCTATCGTCTTTCAAAATTAAATTCATTCATTTTGAGGAAAAAAATGAAATTCTTTTTTTTTTTTTTCAATTCACCAAATTAAAGAGAGAATGAGTTTCCAAAAAAAAAAAACAGATGAAATTTTTATTTTTAATTTTGTGGACAAAATAACTAAAATGTTTTAAAATAATGAATTTAGTTTTGCATGGGTTTCATGATGTTGCTATTGCTAAACACGAAGATCACTTGTTTTTATATTCCCATTCTATTTTATCAAAATTTAATATAATGTTATATAATTTTTTTATAATTTATTTTTTATCAATAAAATTAATATTATATACAATATTTATTCATTATTATTACATCAAGAATTTCTTATTAAAAATTAATATAAATTTATTGATTTAGTTAATGTAATAACACTTATATGTTAAATGAGATATAGAATAAATATTTTATATTTTTTTTTTGTAATTTTATTACCTTCTAAAATTAATGTATTAAAATTGTGATTAAATCTTTAATATAAAATAAATATTAAGTAAATTAATGATTTAATTTTTAAAATATACATATTCTCTCAAATTAATTCATGAAAAATAATTTCATATAAAAAAATAAAAAAAATGAGTTTTTAAATAAACTTCGGATCGACTCAACCCAAATTTTTGTGATTAAATTTTGACTCAATTCAAAATAACTCGTAAATCTAAATAATTGAGTTAAGAGAAGTTATAACTCTGAAATTGATTAATTTAGTGAATAGTAAATTTTGCCACGCCTAGAATTAGTAACACTACCAAGCAATACACTTAATGACATAGACAGATATATAATAAAGTGACATTTCAAACAACATCCTTTCTAGGAAATATCAAAACCCTACGTAACCAGAAGCCGACGTGTTGACTCTATACGTTGGAAGTCAGTAATTGAAACTTTGAAATTTCCACCCATCACGAGTCAATTGATGAATTTATATATGTCTTTCTCTATGAACGTGTGATATGACTCTAAGTATTGACTTTTAATATTTGACGGCAATGTACATTCAGATTTAGAAAATAACTTTCGGAGTATCACGTCTCTAAAGTTAGCTATTCACTCACATTTAATATTATATACTCTCACATTTCTTTAAATAACTTTCGGAGTATCACGTCTCTAAAGAACCCAATACATGACCATGCCTTTATCCTCAAATTGTAAACGCTTGAGAAGTTGGAAGTCTTGTTGACAAATTATTTTGCAAAAAGAGTTAAAAGAAATGTAACATTTTAAAGACTAAATTATCAAATTACTCTTTATTTTATTTTCAGAGTAAATTTATTGAGAAACAGGTTGTTTGTGTAAGTTTCACATGTTAATTTTTGTTTTTAAAATATTATTGAAAAGACACAATACAAAATATTAAGTTACAAACCTTACGGCTGGACATTGCAAAGAAGACAACAAACATGTTAAACGAGTCTAATACATGAATGTAAAAAACCATGGCACATCCTATTGTCATTTTGCCATTTTCCACATAGATATAAGTGTTATCAGTTGTTGTTATTCGCTTTTTGCCACAATTTGCCAGAAACGAAATCCTCCTTTCTTCTGAAAACACAAGAATATGAAAATATTTTGATGGAAGCATGACAAGTCAGAAAAGTGTGGACTTTAAGCCCAGTATGTGTGATAATGAAAGAAGAGTTGCTTGGGCCTTTACATGGAATAGAAAATTTTTTGTGGTTTTCAGGTTGAGCTTATTGATGCTTGGGATGGGTCCAAACTAGCAAGTTTATGTTGAACTTGAATCGGATTCATTCATTATCTTTAGATCCCCTTTCCTACTAAATACTAATTAGGGGCAAGAAATCATGAATATGACAATGAGTTGTTATAAGAAGCCATGCCTGGATTAAGAGAAACCTACCAATGGCTATAATATAAAGGATTGTCTTATCTACAAATTCATGACAAATGTAAGAGAATAATGACGAGCAGCTTTCTTGTGGATTCATCATGATACATTAAGAGAAGATTCATGTGCCAACCTCAACTACATAAACAACCTAGAAGTAACCATTTTAATTTAACCACAAGAAGAGATGCCTCGTTGAACTATTAATGCTATATATCAAGAAGATCCCTGCAACAATCACCATCCTTGAACTCAGGCTCACTCATCAAATGCAAGAAATGCGAGAAATGCAGGAGATCTAAATAGGTACCAACATCTCACCTTGGGACGTGATATCACATTTTTAGCCATTTTGGTTTAACTAGCTTCTTACCAGCAGGCTTTCGTTCTTCAACAGCAGGAGTTTGTGTTGCCTCAACAAGTTCTGAAGCAAACTTTACGGGCTCAGATTGCTGACCTCCATCATCAGGGAGATTCAAACCCTTCAAAGACACAATATCCTCATGTAGGAAAGTGCCACTATGGTTAGCCATGGTGTTCTCACCTAAACATTCCATTAAAATACTTTACAAAGTGAAAAATATATATATACCAGATCCTCTGCACTAGTGCAATTCTAATTAAACATTGATGGTGATGAATATGCAGTAAAGTATGACCATAATTTATAGAATGTGAAGTGTATCTGCAGACTTTAATACTGAATTTGAACATCAAACAAGATTTGAAGGAATTTAAAAAAGATGTATCTCACAGAAACCCTCTTAAAAATTTGACAAGATTTATGTGATTTTGAATTTGAACAAAAATCTTTTTATATCATTGTGATGACAAAAATATACATGTTCACATTCATATTCTCTTCTAAGAGGACTAAAGTTCCCAACACTTCACAAAAGGATGTGATCTCCCAATGCCATCTCAATTAGATAAGATATTAAACTCCACTCTGTTCAACTAAGTCTTCAGGTCAACTGATACAAGTCCTCCCATAAAAATTAATTCTAACCAACTTCCCTACAATATGTTCATAAATTGATAAAGGATTCTTCATAACAGAAAGAAGTCATGGACTTTACTTAAATATCAAGTAGCTTAGTTGTAGGCTAAAAATGGGCATAAGCTGAAAGAATTTTTCAA
Source organism: Senna siamea (assembly GCA_031216115.1). Taxonomy (NCBI): domain Eukaryota; kingdom Viridiplantae; phylum Streptophyta; class Magnoliopsida; order Fabales; family Fabaceae; genus Senna; species Senna siamea. The sequence goes on from CM062356.1 coordinate 23,652,348, forward strand.
TGGCCTAATCGGAACACACATTATATGACCATACCATGGTGCAACTCACACACAATAAACCACAGCAACCAAACTATGACATGAAAAAGATGAAGAAGTGGTCTTGCAAAATAACTCTTAACTAGTCACCAGAACTCATTTAATATACCCATGGAGAAATTACAAAACAGATCAAAAGGACACCATAAGACCTGGTGAAATGCTATGAAAAAGGATTCTTCTGACCACATGAACTCACCTTTGTGAGCATCATATGAAAAGTACACAATGGCACCAGGACAAAAGCCAGCAGTATAAAAATCTTGAGACATGTCTTTGATCAGCCTCTTTGGCGGAGTAGTATCTGCACCACAAAAGAAAAAATGATTTGTTTAACTTAAGATCAAATGCAAGAACAATGCCCCGGAGGTTAAAATCCTTATCAAGATATTGGATATGACTTGGGGCAATGCTCATCTGGTGGTAAAAGTGTTGAGGGAATTCAAACAAAAACAGCAATTTTGGTCACTAACTGCTCCAAATTCTAATTCATAGGCAAATGTTATTGAAAATTTTGATCTTATGAAGGTTATAATATGCTTACATATATGAAATGGCTGCTCTGGTTGTGAAATCACTTTGGTAAGAAGATCAACTAAACTCTGGAATGTTTCTGATGGGTGAAAGGTAGCCTCTAATGTGTGATTATCAGGGAAGCGAACTCTAATCACAGCCTGAAAGCAAGATCAAATAAACATAAAAGACAAATTTACCCCTTACTCATTTTAGTTTGGATAAATTACACTCCCCTCCTTGAAAGATGTTCAAATTACACATCCCTTCCCTCTATTTTGAAAATGTACGAAAATCCCCTTGCAGCTAAAAGATGACCAAAAAGCCCTCCATAATATTTGATTTCTTTTATTAAAAATATAACTAAATAGAAAATGCATTTTTAAAACTTTTATTTTGATGTTATTTATTTTTTGTTGAAAATAATATTTTAATTTATCTTAAATTTAACTCGGCCTATGTTAAACTTCATGTCTTTCATAGCCGGTCACAAGTCCGGATAAAAGAGGAGAGTTGTGTTAAGTAGTTGATAGCTTGAATAAAACTTTGTCAAATCTTTATGATTATGAGTCAAGATAGAACACGTTAGTATCCCTACCTAATGGAAAAAAGCTTCGTTTGTTGTTGTTGTATCCTAAATTTCTAAAAAAGTAACTACTTTATATTGTCAAAATGCATATTTAATATTTCTATATCTTGTAAATACCATATATAAGGATGTTTTGGTCAAAATAAGTTAAATTTTAGCTTATCTTCTGTCGCAGGGAAGGTCATTGTAGTACATATTTTAATTTCAGAGAAAGGGAGTGCAATTTACACTTTTATTTTTCTAGCAATCACAAAAATATTATGATTCTTTGGAGAGAAAAAAAAAGAAGGAAGAAAATCAACAAGTTCAATAATAAGTAGAGGGAAAAAAGCAATTATAAATTACTTTGGTTATTCTTGATCTACGAGCCGCCTCTTCTGCTTCTCGGATTTTTTGAGTCTTCAAGAATTTCTCTGCACACAATTAATACATTTAAATTTCAAATTTCCAATTTTTGCAAAGAATTGAATATTCTTTAAGTGCAGATCCTGAAACATGTGTTTAACATATTTGATATTTATATTATGTACTGTTTCATCAGTTATCCATTCACAATTGTTTATCAATTGCAAACATTTACAATGTGAATTCATGATTGCAGTAAAGTAGTCCAAAAAGTGGGAGAAGATAATATGCTTGATGATCCTTGGTAATATAATTAGCATGAAAACAAATTAGTATTTTACCAACCAATGACTAGATCATTTTTTTTTTCACTTCTAGATCATCAGTTTTCATGTATTTTGCACAAAATGTAAATCAATGCAATAAATATATAGCTGTCTTAATTACTATTCTCTTCAAGTCCTTGTTAGAATTTAATTATGAGCATACCCTTCAGACAAAATAGGGCATTAATTTTAGGCCACAGACCGTGGTCAATACACTTCATGGATCACAAGAAATGAAGTATCATCCTTATAGACTCTTACCTTCCTTTTTAGTAGCCAGAAGTTGATAATAATCTTCAGAGGTAAACTCATAGTAGTCATCAGTCTCCTCAGCTACCAAAATAGAAACAAGAAAATAAATGTTCAATCAGGATAACTTTTAGACGACATATAATAGTAGCAAAAATTTAAGTACACACATTTTCTAGGGTATTGGGAATGTGCAAGTTAAGGTGCTATTACCACTGTTAGCTGAGATATTTGGTGCTGGTGAAAGTGCTGATGTTTCAAATACTTGGATCTCTCGTCCAAACCTTTCCTTCATAGCTGCAAGCTTGGCCTGTTGACATAAACATGGTGGAGAAAAAAACATAGGGAAAAGTGTCAAATCAAGGAAATAATCGCGCATCACTAAAACGAACAAATTGGTAGGAATCATATATTATAGTTTACCCCCTCTGGTTTAATGTATCTTATTCAACTCCCTTGAGGTTTTTTCTATTACCACTGAACCACTATTTCTTCATTGAAAGTATATTTCAGTTATGCCTTGAACAATCTCCAAATATGTTTATTTTTTATTATTGGAACTATGCTAACATCAAAACAAAAATTATCCACTTAATCTCACAATGGCCTCAAAACACAGTTAAATTGTTTATGTATAAATGAAATATAAAATATCATAGGGCTAGACAGCCACACCCTAAAAGCTAGCTCATGAGCACAATATCCCTATAAAACCCACATTAGAATCCCATAATTTTGATGTGGGACTCTAGTCCCATACCTTGCAATTGGGTCCTAAGTCCTAACATTCCACCACACTCCTCAACCAAGTGCCTATGCAAGATGGCTTTGCACTAGCTTCCCGGTCTCGGGCTAACACTATAGTACCTATTTCACCACCTACAACGCAAAAGTTTTGATACCAGTTGATAGGAACCTTTGGGAAAACCAAACACTAAAGCTAGTTCATGAGGTTAGAGACCTGAGTTCCTTATAAAACCCACATTAAAATCCCATACTTCTGATTAGGGACTGCAGCCATATACCTTGCAATGGGGTCCTACTAAGTGATAATTGAACAAATCACAGAGATGTTGAATGACACTTTGAACCACATGGTGAACTAATTTTGGGCTAAACCACAAGAGGTTGAAAGTTTCATTTACCCTAGTTGGAAAAGCAAGGGCAGTCAATTGGACCCAGAAAAAGTTGGGTCAAATACAAATTACGAAAGCATACATCTATGTTAGAGTTTAGAGCAGAATCCATTGATAACTCATAGAAGACTAGAGAACTAAAGTAACAACTATTGTCTATTTTAAAGGAACGGGGAGAAGCCATTAATTTTTAGGATTATTATTCTAATATAATGGAATAAGGTATATTATTATAAACAATAGTGAATGCTCTGCATTAGAGTTCAAAAATACCGGCACCTTTGACTTTCAAAGTTTTGGTATTGTTATAGCATTCAGGAAACCTAGAAATTACCAATCATTACTGCCATTAACAACATTCATATGACAAGCTAGTCACCAACTGAATTTGTAGGCACAATGCTTTTTATAGGCATCAGTTAGGGGAAAGCTCAGTATGATTTTACATTTTGGCATGGGACTTCAAAGACTGTAAAAGAATGCTGAACCTAAATGACTAAGATCTACTTTGTAAAATACTTGTTCACTGCAACAGTGATGTACAATAATTCTAAATAAACCAAAACACCTAAAAGGAGCCAGAAACAGGATTGAAGTCTTGTATGTTAGTTTCTTTAAGAACTTGAAGAGAACCAGAGGTTAAAGGCTACATTGAACTAATATTTTCCAGTTTATACTCAACCATTAAGACATTAAACTATACAACTTGAGATGGTTTGACCTAGGTGTGTAAATGAACCAAGATATTTGTGAACTACTTGGATTTGGCTCGACTTAGGGTTGGCTCATTTATTAAATGAACAAGTTTGAACATATTAATATTTAGCGAGTTTAGTTAAATGAGCCAAGTATGAAAATTCAATATTCAGCTTGTTAAACTCTCAAGCAGCTCAAATAATAAACAAAATATATTACTTTATATAACATATATGGTATTTTTTAAAATTTTTATAATATATATTGTAATAATCCATGTTTTTATTAAAAATTATAGGTAAATAAAAACTTTTGCATTATTGAAAATTGTAATATATAAATTTACATAATTTTCTCATATGCATACATAAATGTAGCTTGAAAATTCCTCACATTTTTTTTAGTTTAATTTTCATATGTGCATATAAAAATATATTTATAACATTGTTCCCAATCGTCTTGTACTTTGACTCACTTTCTTTTAACCTTCATATGACCTAGCATTGAGAGCACATTAACAGAGGATGGATTCCGCACTACCACCAGATTAAAGTTTGAAAATACACATAATGCACTATTTGATACTTTTTGCATTAAGCATATTCATAATCAGCAGTATTCTGACTCTTATTGTTTACATTCTGAGGGTTTCAATGTTTTCCGTCGTTGGGTATCCACTCTATGTGCTGCCACTTCGTTATACTGCATAATCAAGTTATCAATGTCATACCAAAAAAACACTACAGATAACGCTAAAAACCAGAAATTCTTCAGCTTGCGAAGGAAGGACATTATTGAAAGAGGACGAAAACTTGTAACAACCCCTTAGAAGAAATCTAGACATAATAAATAAGAAGAGCACAAAAGGCGAAAATAAATCAAACCTAGATGGATAAGTAGTCACAAAATTATCAAACGAGAAAGTAAGAAAGAAGAAGAATTGGTAAAAGAACCTTAGCGGCCTCAGTATCCATGGAATCATTGGCCATGACCCTTCTCCTCTTCGAAGTTAAAAACAGAGAAGGATCATCTAAAACCATCAGAGAATAACGTATAGGTTCTGCCTCCGATTTCTATCTTCGCTGTGACATGTTTATATGTTTCCTTACATATAAATAAATGGAGTTTTAATTTGTTCCCTCTAATTTAAAAATAAATAATTCAGTTTTTTTATTTTATTAAATGATTTAATTTTATTCTCATATAATTAATGTAGAGGTTAGTGTCAAATTTGATAATTTATTAATCGAACTGTTGTTTATTTTAAAAAAATTATTAATTTATATTCAGATTTAGTATTTAATTCAATGAATTATTAAATTTCATATTAAATTTTAGATTAGAAATATGATAGAAAAAATAAAATAAAATTATTTCATAAAATAGAAAGACTAAGGGCTTAATTTTTAAAAACTATTTTTAATTTTTAAAAACTATTTTTAATTTTTAAAAATAAAATAATAGTTTTGAAAAAAAATAATATGTTTTAAGAACAAAATATGCAGAATAATTAAAATATATTTTAAACTTCATTTTTTTAAAATAAAGAAAACACAAAAAATAATTTTTTTTATTAATAACATATTTATAAATATATAAAAATAATATTATCATAAATTCTTAGAATTAATTATATAAAATAATTTAAAAAATAAAAAAAATAAATCAACCTTCAAACACACCCTAATTTTTCTATTTTTAAACTGAGAGAATCGTATTAAAACTTTAATAAAACTAAAGAACCAAAAATATATTTAAGCCTAAATAAATAAAATCAAGCTCCAATCAGAAAAGGTGAAATAAAAACTCAACAAGTATGAATTTAAGTGATGAGATTCATATATCTTCATTTTCTTGTAAATTTTAAAATTCATGACCAACAATTGTTTAAGCAAATTTCTTTTAATGAATGAAAAGAATTTTTTTTTAAATAATCTTATTCAAAATATTATCAAAAATTAAATATAGATATTTTTTAAAATTTGTTTTCTTGTGAAAATTATTCTTTCTATCTTATTTCATGAATCATGATGCAAGGCCAGTTTCTCTTGGTAAAAATAACGTTGGTTTGCTGGTTGTTTCAAAATTAATCTAATCAATATAATGGATTATTAAAATAACTTAACTTATTCAATTTGATTTTTAGTTGGTTTACTTTTATTGTTAAAGTTGGTTTTATTCATACTAATTAAACTTTATGATATAATTATATTATCCAATAAAAATTATATAAAATATTTTTATGTATCAGTAATAATAATATTGTGCTAATTATTTACAAGAGAATAAACCATAACGACGTAGCATACTTAAAGAAATGTTCCGATTCTCACCATTGATTGGGGGGGACAGAAATATTTTATATGATAAAGTTACGTTAAATTATTTTTAATCCATATAATTTTATTTAATTTTTAATTTGAATTAAAAAGCATAAAAGCCTAGGAACCTTAACGTCTTCTGGACAAAAATGTTCAAAAACCCCTATAAACTTGAATTTGATTTGGGGCAATTCTACGAAGAGCTTCAACAGTTTTTGGAATGGAAGTAGAATTGCCCTTTTCTTCTTCTCCCCGAAACCGACTTTCTTTTTTTTATCCCATTTTTAAAGAACTTAAAAAAAATGAAAAATTGGAAAAAGAAATTTTTTCGAGTCGTTCCGCTTTCTCAGTCCGTAAAGTGCATCGTTGGAACTGGATTGGAACGCCAAGTGACTCCAGATTCAGGGATTCTCGAACTTTTCAAGTTTGAGCACCCAAACCATTGACTCCACCTATTTTTTTTAAAAATAAATAAATTTTATTTTTTTCATAATAAAGAGAACGAAAGAGGCAAGGAGAAATCCGACATTTCCCTATCCTTTTCCTTTGCTTTATTATGCTCCTTTCTCCATTCGTACTTCCTAAAGTCACGTGACTTTGAGAAAGTGAGAGAGAGCGAGCGATTTTTTATAGGACAATTTAAATGCAAAATGGTTTTAGTTTAAAAATCAATTATAGATTCAATCCAAATATAATCTGAATGAATAAAGCTAGGGGGAAAAAATGGGGCATAGGATGAAGTAGTGCAAGTGAATTTATCAACGAGGATCCACACTGCATCGTAAAGCTTTCGCAGTAAATATATATAGACAACGAAATTCCCTATAACCAATCTATCAAATTATAACTGCGGACTAGATACAACAGTATCTTTAATTCTGTGATAGCTACTTTCTACGTAACCACATCCCTTCGTGGGCTACACAGTTAAGCCCATATTCCATTACTGTTAGACGAGCTACGGCAAATAACCAGATTAACACGTACTAGTTTGGTGCCTGGTTTCATTTCACGTCCTCTTGATCTTAGAAAACGTTCCTGTTTCAGAAAAATAGGTGCTTTGAGTTCCACTACCAAGTTGGTGTGCATGAGCCTGTGGATTTGTTAGCTCAATCCCCTGCATAGCCACAAAACCAGTATCATTAATGAATAACTAGTATAGAAAACTAAGAAGAAAAATCAACATAGAAAACAAAATAAAGCATCAATGCAAAACTTTAACATGGAAGGAAAGAGAAATAAATTAAGTTATTGAGCTAAACGCTGGAGTTTGAAACCAAATATTATACATTAACAAATAAGAAAGAGCATTACCAACAACATTTTATTCTCATCCTCTCACTCAAAAGGGAAAAAATGATTATGGGAAGCAAGGACAGGTGTCCACACTAGCAAAGTTGACAAGTGCAAGCAAAAGAGAGAGAGAGAGAGAGAGAGGGTTAAAGGACGCAATATAAGGAGTGATGCAGATTGGATTTTGAAATCCATAACGTATGGGTTATTGGTAATGTTAAATTAATCAAGTAAAATGATGTCCTGCAATACAAATAAGCTACAACAGCAGACAGTAGGGCAGTAACTCACTGATTTTTTCCCCCCTAAATGCCCCTTTCTGCTCCCCATGCTTTACAAAGTTTTCATTCACAACTTCTTGTAAATCATAATCTTATTTACCCAAAACTTGGATTGTCAATCCCTACCTCAAATATGGAGCTAAAGAGAAAAATAAAATAAGATTAAAATAGAAATTGCAGAAACAAAAATAAAAAAAATTATTAATTTCTGTTCCCCATAGTTTACAATGTTTTCATTAACTCCTCACAACCTTATTTATCCAAAGCTAGCATTAGAATTCCTACAGAGACCCCATAAAAAAAAAAAAAAGAAACTGCTGAAACAGTAAAAATTATGCTAACCTGCACTGGTGTAAAAGCTAAACTTGAAGTCAAACCAGATGTAGCACCACTGCTACCATAATTTTTTTCCTTGAATCTGCCAAATCAAAACAGCCCATTGTGGTTAGACAGATAAATAGCATAACTGAGAGGACAGATGGTTCAACTCTAGCTACAGTTTATGAAAAAAGCAAATAACTTAAACATAAATAAGATATGTGGAACTAAAAGCATAAAAAAGGACTTACTTCTTGGCAACTTTTGCAGCAAGTTTGCTTTGACCAGCTGACACACGGAGCTTGCCACTGCCAGCCTGACCAAGCATACCATAACCCTCACCCAATCCATCCCCTGCAATGCAAAAGGATATAACAATAAGAAAAGAAGACAATATAGACTCAGTGGCATTTGCTTAACATCCAAGAAGCAGGGTTTACCAGTGGCATTAAATTTTCAAAGGATTTCATACCATGTCCTTAACATACATCTATTCATTATAAAGCATGCATCAAATCTTGAATAAAGAACTAAACAGAACAAGACAAGTGAAATATGCTCAAATTACCTAAAGAACTCTCTTCAGGGATTCCAAACAGCATCCTATTGGCTAACTTTCTCATGTCTGTCACTGCATATCTGGTATAAGAATTTCCAGGTCAATTATGAAATAAATAAAAACAAAGATAAAAAAAATCAGTCCCTCAGCCCCCAACAACCCAACCCACCTTACCAAAAAAAAAAAAAGTACAGTATCAGCTTAAACATATAAAAATGTGCTCACCTTTCTTTCATCTTCCTCAGCCGACGACCACCTCTCTTCTTTTTAGGCTCTGAATCAGGAACTGGAAGCGGTTTAGGTTGCTTTGCAGGAGGAGGCTCTTGCCACTTCTCTATTTTTTTATGGATCTCTTCTCTAAAGGCTCTTCCAGTATTCCCAGATGGATCCCCTCGTGTCGAATCAACTCTTGCTGCAAGCGTAGACTTTGCAGCCAGGAGTCGGCAAGCACGCATCCTCAGAGGAGGAGGTGTAGTCTGAAATATTTCTGTTTGCTCAATGTAACCTACACGAAATTGTGATGTTGCAGTTGAGAACCCAGCAAGATTCTTTTTCTTGGCACCAAGAAGCTGAACATTACAAGCAGGCATTTTTGCCAGAGCTGCCAGACCACCAGCTGTCCCCATGAGTTTTGCTGCAACAGCACTCCCGACAATTGCAGAAAGATTAGGCGCAATGTAACCCATTCTACTCTCAACAAAATCAAGAACCTTTTTCTTTGCTGAATCAAGAGCAAGAGCTCTATCACAGGCATCAATCGTCTTGTTAAGGACTTCTTCTGGGAGTGGCTTGCCACTTGTAGTTGATGCGGTAACTGAGACAACCATGATGATGGCAGAGGGTAAAAGGCCTTCCAAATCTACAAGAGTCAGATCCACTTCATTTCCTATCTTCTTGACAACACGCGCATAATCAATTGGGTGGTGCACTAATGATTCAAGCTCCGGAAATTTCAAGCGATATTTGTCACGAATAAAATTATGTATAATAACAATTTCATTCTCAATGTCAACGGACAGTGCATTACATTCCACAATTAATTGGTACTCTGGATCATCTTCCAAATCTACTCCACTATTTGAGACGTCTGAACTCTTTTGAAGTGCTTCTTCCACTTTCTGCCACAAATAGAGAATTTATCCCTTACACCCAAGTCAAGAGGCATTCAGATAAACGAAGGCACATATATATATATATATATTATATGTATATATATAAGACGGCGTAATGCTAAGTAGCAACTAGCATGCATAATAGAAATAAGGAAAAACAATAGGTTGAACATATATATTCTGGATATAACAAGAGCATCATCGCATAATTCACATATGTTTGAAGGCAAAGTACTAAGAATAGGTTTGTCATTGCATAATTAAGAGTTAAGACAGCATTAAGTTGCAACTAACAGAAATTTCTTGGATTCTACAACAAAAGGCATAAGAAAATCACAACTAACCTGCATAATGTCAATGTATCTCTGGGTTTTCTGCAATTTTGAAACACTATCCAGGTCATCATAATTAAGATTTTCTATGTCAGCCAAGTCTCCATCAATATCTTCTTCCATATCTACAGTATCATCATCGTTATCCTCCTGAAAAATGGCACAAGGATTATTGTTCCTCACACTTTTCTTCGAAGTTTAGATGAAAAAAACGAAAAATAAAATAAAGAAAACTAGCTTAAACTCACAGGAATTTCAGCTTCATTGTCAGAAAGTTCATCTAGATCCGCAAGGAAAGAATCAGCAAGAGTTGCCTACAATAAACCAACAAAAAATAAAAATTAGAATTCGCAACTTTAGCAGATTGTGTTGAACTTAAATAAATACTAGACAATCAAAGAACTAACCATTTATGAAGTAGAAGGCAATTCAGAGAAAACAATATCAGAGCAGACTAGAAGTTTCGATATTGAGACCAGCACTGAAGACGTCAAAGGGGTTACAATAGGTTCAACTACAACAATGTCAAGCCCAACTTTATCATCAGCACATATACCATACTGGGCAGTCCATTCTATTTACAATTACCTGCAAAAATATCCATAGTTATACAGTATACTTGACTAGTAGAAATAAAAAAGAGTGATGATGATTCAATCAAGTAAGTGGTTCCAAAGTGAGTGGACAGTGTCAAGTAATGTGGTGTTGGACTCAGATTCCCATATTGAAAAGGGAAAAGGGAGTTCAAAGGCATTAAGGAGGAGCCCGTGTAACAAGCATGATTGTTAATATCAAGTTTTAAATTGCAAAATTGCACAATTTTATGATTTTACATTGCAAAAATGTGCTATATCACAGAAAAACTCAGAATCCAGTGAATTCAGGGCAAACTAATGATTTTAGCTCAAAATTCACCCCTTTTTTTCTTTTGCACTCTGAAAGAAGCCCATTTTTGTGTGTGTGTTTTGCTGTTTCATGTAAGCATGCTTGTTCTTAAGCAATTTTATCCATAACCTAACCCAACCCATAAGAAAACCCATCAGCCAAGAGTATCAAATTTAATTGAAGGAGATTATGAGAATAAGACTTTTGAAGATCTTTGTTAAATGTTTATTTTAGTTTCTTTGATTTGATTATGTGTGTATTATCAACTATGTATAGAATTATGGATGATGTTTGATTAAGATTGGTAATGCTTAAGTATTTATATTAAAGTTCATGATTTAAGTTGACTTATATTAAGTATTTATGCATTTGAATTTATGTTATTTAAATTTTATTCTAATTGTACTAATTATGATGGAGATATATATTCTTTATAGCTATTTATTGACATAGAGATAGATAAACTCTTACAAATTTACGTGTCAAATTTACCCCGTTTCAGGAGTTTATTTAAAATCTAGAGTTTGACAAGCTTAGTAACAAGTTTAAATAAATTAATATAGACACAAACACCAACGCACAGCAAAAGACTTGGATCTCTCGTCCAAACCTTTACTTGATTGCTGCAAGCTTTGCCTGGGGCCATAACACAAGGGAGAAATAAACATTAGAAAATGCGGAAAATCAAGAAAGCAATGCACCATTAAAGTGAAGAAGTTAGTTGGAGGGTTAAATTATAGCTTACCCCTGTGGTTTAAAGTGTTTTAACTTTTAACAAAATTCTTCATGTGAATGTTAAAATGAGCAATTTTATTGTTGAAATTAATCCTCTCATAATATACAAATCTCATAATTGTCCTAAATTAAAAGTTACAAAAAAAAAAAAAAGATAATTCTACTAAAACAACGCAACCAAATTATTGAATTATTCAAGAATAAAACAAAACACAACCAACAAAAATTCTACTAAAACAAATCTAATCAAATAACTCTCATAAGACCCATATTCTTAAATAAGAAAAAACATAGCTTGTCTATAATCACAAGATCCAAAATGTGGTTTCATTGCATCTACACCCACAAAGTCGAAAAAAGAGCAGAAGAAAACCTCTATTAACGGTGGAAAGAAGATTGAAGCTGGAAGCTTGAGATTAAATAAAGTACAACTAAAACCCTAATAAAGCATGAGAATAATGAAGGAAAAATCAGTGAAGAACCTAACCAGAATCGTATAGATCGAGTGACGGTGAAGTGACGGCAGACTGGGGCGGAGGAGAACCGTGAATGGAGACGATGTTGAGTGAGTATGTATCGAGAGAGAGGCAGATAGGCTCTCGAATACCTTAGAGTGACGCGGTGTGCCCACGTAGGCGGTGGCCGTGAGGTGTGCGCGTGTGCTGCAGCGCGAATAGTCGAGTGAGAGAAATATGAAAGAAGGCTTCGTGGGTTGTGCTACACCGGCTTCTATATATAACAATCCTCTGCTGTCCAAATCCCTGCGGTCATCTCTTTTCAGTACATCTGGGCCGTCCAGACAATCATGTGGTTCTGGTCCTGCCACGTTTCCAGTTATTTTTTATGTGTAAAAAAAATTATAATTTGATTTATAATCAGTTAATCTCTCATAAGTGTTATTTTACTCTTTGTGATTTGTTTAGTTCACATTTAACTATTCTTAATATTTTGCATTTAAAAAATAATTCGATTAATATCAATTAATATATTGATTCAATTAAATGAGATTATATCCTTAAAATATTAAATTAATTATTTTTATGTTTTTAAGTATTAAATTAAAATAAAATACATTTTCTTTCTAGTAAATTCATAGCTTGGAAGACTGATGGTAAAGCTAAAAGTAAATTTGGTTGGGAATTTATGTGAATAAAAAATTTTGCACACAATTCTTTGGATTTGAATATAATTAAGTGAGGAGAAAGAAGTGAAGTATAGAGAGGGAAAAAATATAAGAGTCTTAATTTATACAAAATAAATATTTAAGTTATCATTTGTAAATATGATTGATAATATTTTTAAGTATAAATATTCTAACATAAAATGTAATTTTTGAATAATTAAATTAACAATAAACACTTCAATATAAGGAGTGAAATTTTTTTTAAAAAAATACCTATTTTCTTTGAACTAGGTGTCAATTTTTATATAAGTTTACTAGTTTTTAGAAGACTATTTTTATTAAGATATTATAAAATATTAGATGTAAATATTTTTTTTTTAAAAAATTATAACTTAATTATTATATTATAAAAGATTAATCCTTACTACAAAATATCATTAATTGGTTTGATGTTATTTAAACTACCTAATAAAAATAAAATTTATTCTTAGTAGAAAAGCTATAAGGTAAAAAACGTAAATAAAAATTTTATACTTGATTTATCGGTTCAATTAAAAAATTATTGGATCACTTTATTATTTAATTCAAAATAATTTTAAAATCACTTAACATATATACGAACTAGTTAAAAATATGTAAAATTGATAAAAGTTAATAGTTTGATTATTTAAGTAGTCTAGCGGTTCAAAAATTTTTTTTTTTTTTGGTTATGTTGATCAAAAATAAATGAAGCACTGGGGAAATGAACAAAACTACGTGAATGAAAAAGAAAATGTGGTCTTGAGAATATAAAAAAATAAATGAAGATGAAAGATAAAAAATAAATAAATAGAAAAGATAGAAAGAAAACATAAATGAAGAGAAAAGATAGAAAGAAAAATTAATGAAGAGAAAGATAGAAAAAAGGTATGAATAAAAGATTATAATAAAATAAAAATAAGTATGTCGAAAAAATAAAAATTAAGTGAAAATGATAGAAAAAGAGGTAAAAAATTTAAAGATGTAAGATATATACTTTTATTGTATTTTAATATAATAAAATTGTATAATATATTTATTTTAATTAATTAATTAAATTTAATATAATATAATATTAGTATCGGTTGAATCCAATTGAACAAGTAACTATAAATCGGTGTTTAATGACAAATTTAATTTTTAAAACATTTATATAAAAAATAAATCCTAAAATAACAGTGTCAATAACAATAAACGGTAGTCCAATTCTTTTACTGCTTGTAGAAAATAAGATAGCGAAATCCGCTGCTGAACCTGAAAAATCTTCTCGTGGCTATATTATAAATAGTTGAGATATAAATATATTTCAGCCTCCGTTTCTCTGGTTGTCGTACTCGTATCGATTAATCGGACGCACGGAGATTACTTGATGAGGCTCTGAGAATACAACCCAGCGAGATCTGTTCAATTTTCACTCTGTTTTTCCTAAATTTGGAACTGGAGGCAATTCCTCTTTCTTCTGCGCAATCTCTTTCCCTATCGTCTGAGTAATTAGCTAATTATCATTTTCGTTTCTTTTTTCAGTTCACACTGGTGTTCTATTCCTATTGTTTGTGTAATTCTAGTTTGTTTCGCTTTATGTTTGAAATTTGTCTATTGGCCGTAATATGTTGAGAGTCATCGTTAAGGTATTTAGAGTTTTACGCCATATCCCATGGATTTTTCTTTTCTCTTTGTCTTCGTTTCGGGAGATTTGGTTTTGCATGCTGGGATTATTTATATGATAAGACCCGATCTTTATCCAGGAACTAGATTTCATCGTCTAGCAAGGTAGATTGTTGATATGGAGATTCTAGTCTTCAGATCCCTTTCATCGTTTCTTTTTTCTTTTTTTTTCACATGCCCGTCAAATTGATATAATGAATGTATTTATTGATGTAATGGGATCTTCGGCTTTTTAGTTCTGTATGTATAATTGTATATTTTTAATAACTAATCGTGGACACGGTCCATAATCATATAATTCTTCCTTTTTATGCTTGTTTTAGCTGGTCTGTACCTGCTTAATTAGCGTTTGGATTAAGTTATTGAATTATGCTTGCTCATGAATCTTCTTTCTTCATATTTAGTCTTTTCTTTTCGAATTAGGTTTCTTGGTTATTGTGAGGCTGTCTTCTTGTTGGAGTCATGGCTGTTGAGGTTGCGGGATTTGAGATGGTTGAAGCACCAGCGGAGAATGGTTCTAAAGGAGACAAATCTGTTTTACATGGAAAGGAAAATGGAAAATTAGAAAAGGATCCGGGAGCTGATGAAGCCATAAAGTTTGGGTCACATGGAGATGAAACTGCTAAAGAAGGGAATAAAATTTCTGATTCTGATGTACGAAAAGATGCTGTTGAAGAATGGCCTGCTCCTAAGCAAATACATTCTTTTTACTTTGTCAGGTTCCGGTCATATGAGGATCCCAACATGAAGTCCAAAATTGATCAGCTTGATAAAGAGCTTAGTAAGAAAAATCAAGCGCGGTTTCAGCTCACTGAAGCTATAAGGGCAAAGCGGGTTAGTTGAGAATACTTCATCATTAATTAATAAATTTTATAGTCCTCTCAGTAATGGTGGGAAATCACTCAAAGGAGGGAAACAGGATATATATTATACAGTAATATACATTTTCAGTCCCTTTCTTCATCATATTCACCTGTCAAGCAATATTTTTATATCAGGTTAGACATATATCATATATTGGGCATAATGACATTTTATGCAGAGTATCTAATTTTTATAATTATTACAGTACTTATCCACTTACACTTTTAACGAAATGAAGTATCTTGTTGTTGTCTAGTCATCATTTCCCCCTTCCTTGTCATCATGAGCTCAAAGATGACAGCACTTACTCTTTACATTTATTTATTTTATTGGTGCTGTCATAATCTGACTGGAAGCTGCTTATGTCAAAACAGAAAATGTGGATTTAGGATGGGAACTTTCTGTTACGTGTGATATTAGTAAAAGTACTTATGTTTTTATCAAATAATAATAATACTAAAAGTACTTATGTATGATGAAGGGGATTTTATTATGAATCACCTAAATAGCTTTGGTTGGGAACCTCTGACCAAGATGTATATAATGTTAGGAGTTAGGACTTATTCTCAAGCATGTTTAATGATGGATGTTGGGATTGTTATGAAAGTAGACATGTCTAGCAATAAAACAATGTTGAATAAAGTCTGCTGGAAAAGTTACCTGGAAATTCATATATGTTATCACAAATAACAGAGATTGCATATCACTTGATGATGGGCTGTTCTTTCCATGAAGCTTTATATTGGTGGAGTGAAATGACACCTCTAATTTGTCTTCATATTTGGTCTTTTTTGCAGTCAGACCGAGCAGAGCTGATTTCTCAGATTAAGGCTCTGAGAGATAACAATAGGCAATTTCAGAGTATAGTGGATGAAAAAATAAGAGAGATTGAACCTCTGCAGCAGGCACTGGGCAAGTTGCGCACAGCAAACAATGTTGGTCGGGGTGGTTTATGCTCATCTGAGGAGGAACTTAATGATGTTGTATGTTATGTTTCTCGTTGCTAAATTTATCACTTTGTCTTTAATGTACTTACTTCTTGACATCTATCTTCCATTCACCTGCCATATGCATTGGTGGATGCAGATCTATAGCTTACAATACCGGATACAACATGAGAGCATTCCACTGGCTGAGGAAAAGCAAATTCTTCGTGAAATCAAACAGCTTGAGGGGACAAGGGAGAAGGTTATTGCTAATGCTGCCATGAGGGCCAAGTTACAGGATTCTATTGGGCCAAAAGAAGCCCTTCAAGATCAGGTTAAGGTAAGGCGGTTACATTTTCATTTGTGATATGAGCATTTTATTTTGTTTATGTGTTCTGAATTCATAATCATGCCTCTTTCAGAAAGTTCTTCAGAAATCCTCTCCAAAGAAAAGTTCTTGAGAATTTGTTTGTCACTGCAGCTTATAGGTGGGGATTTGGATGGGGTAAAGAAGGAAAGACAAATGGTTTGGTCCAAAATCAAGCAACTTGAGGATCCGCTGAAAGCCATAGATAAGGATATCCAGTCATTACAGGATGAACTAACAGCTCTTGCTCAGAAAAGGGATAAAACTTATGATAGCATTCAGCAGCTGAGAAAACAACGTGATGAAGGGGTATGTCCTACTTTCTTGTGGACATATACATATATTAATATATATTATTTTATTCCTTATATGCGGTACTGAGTGATCTCCTTAGAATTCAAGTAGTTATGTAACATAGGATATGGAACATAGGATGTGCCGTGCAATTATTAAATTGCAATGGTTAGTCAGACTGAGAATGACATATACTGATTCTGAAATCCCGCAGTTCTTGGGTTACATAGATGGAAATTGTAAGCTTTATTTAAGAGAACATTGTCTTCTTGTATACCTCAATTATATGTGCTTTACCGAAGAAAAAAAAAAAAAAGATTTATACTTTCCCTTGGATCTTGTTATATTCCTTCATCACTCTTTCTTTGATGATATAGTGCCTGCTTGGTTAAGTCTTTTTTCTGCAAAAGAGTAAATTGGGCTTTTAGATAAGCTAAAAATTTAGCTTCTTAAAAAAAAAAAGAAGAAGCTGTTTTCAGCTTGTTCTAAAAGTTAAAATTTTGAACTTTTCCAAGAAAGAAAAGAAAAGAAAGCTTTCTTTATACTTGAAACACATTAACTTTTGGGAGAAAAAGTCTGCACATATTCTTTGGTGAAGTTTAATATTTGTAGAACTTTGTTGCAGTTGGGTTGTCAGAGTAATTATTTTCCTTTGTTTCAGAACCTGTCTTTTTAAATTTGCAAACTTTTAGGGAGGAGTGTCCCAATTAGGTGATGTCTATTTCAAGACATTTCAGTGTGTTGCTGATAATTGAAAAACTATCATTATCAGCTGCTGTAGGAAGGGGTAGCTTGAGGAATGAGGCAAATGTCTTAAAACTTGAAAATGAAGTATCTTATATCACCATCTTAATTGAATCTATTTTATTAATGGTATATAATAAGAAATTTTCTAATATGAACGTTGATTGGATTTGTTTTTCTGATCACATTTCACTACATGTTTCCTACTAAAAAATAAGAGGTGTAAATGGTGGATTTTTGCTTGATTTCAGTGGGATCAGAGATAGGGCTTGGTTTTGCCCCGGAAAAAAAGAAAAGAAAAGAAAAAGAGGTAGGGCTTGGTTTGTTGAATCTAGTCAAGTTGGATGAAAATGGTGTAGAGCTTGTAAACCCTCAAGAATACTTCTGTAGTATTTATTATAACAACCTCTGATCAAAGGAAAAAAAAATCTATCATCTGGTTGCAGCTGGCATCAAATACTAATAATAATTGGTTGGGTTTTTCTGGTTATTATAGTATACTATTGCTTATAACATACCCTTGCTCCTGGCTTTTTCAGTCATTTTTATTCTCATATTGTTAGGATTTAACTATATATGGGAAAATTGGCTAAGCAAAGCAGTTTTTTATATGAAGGTCCTCTAGTCTCCGGTTATGCAGTAGGTGTTCTTGGGACAAGGAGTGAAAAATTGGAATGTAAAACAGCAAGGGCAAAATGGAGTAAGATGGAAGAGTTTGAATTTTCCATTGGTGATTGGTAGAGAGGGTGGAAAGTGGGAAGGGTGAAAAGAGTTCCATGTGAACTTTAAAATTGTTTTCATCTCAAGTGGGATGAATGGTTTACTTAATATTGGATGCATGCAAATTGTGTCCAAGCAAGTATTCAGTTATTTTCTTTTCTAATTTTTAACCTTCCATTTTTATTCTTCCATTATCATTGATACTAAGCACACCCTTAGTCTTTCTATTTGTGAACTGTCTAAAGCGTGTTGTTTAGATCATTACTTGACATTGTAGTAAGAGGATTGAAGTTTTACTGGATAATCATCATCTTTATTTAGTTATTTACCCACGAAATAGAAATTGTTGTGTGAACTTTACATGCTTGATGTACTGTTTCAGTCCTTGATGTAAATTTACTGTAACTTTCATCATTATTTCTATAGTTTGATATTTTTCCCAGTCTTACAATGTAGCACCACAGAATAGTTACTGTATTTGAATTAATATTATCTTGTTCAGAATACCTACTTCTACCAAAGTCGTACCCTTTTGACTAAAGCACGGGAGCTTGCTGCAAAGAAAGATATTAAAGCTCTTGAGGAACTTTCTCAAGCAGAGGTTTGTAAATACTATTCATTCTCAGGAATACCATAAGATATCAATAATTGCATTGCTCTATTTCCATCTTATCTCATTCTCCTCCTTTTCTATATGACACTAGGGACTGATTTTTCTTTTTTTGGGTTCCAGGTTGAGAAGTTTATGTCACTCTGGAGCAGTGATAAGAATTTTAGGAATGATTATGAGAAGCGAATTTTGCCTTCATTAGATAGTCGACAATTGAGTAGGGATGGACGGATTAGGAATCCAGATGAAAAGCCACTGCTGGAAACTCCAAAACCTGTTGAAACTGATGCATTACCAAAAACCAGCAAAAGTCAGCCAAAGGAGGAGCCCAAGTCTTCTCCGCAGGATGCCTTGCCCACTCAGAAGGTTCAGAAGAAAGAAGTCAAAAACAAAGGGAGAGATTTGAAATCTAATCTGGAAAATAAAGATTTAGAAGAAGCTGATGAATTTCAATTTGAAAAGCCACAAAAGGAGACTGCTATTGAAGAGCCTGCAAAGTTGAAGGAGATCAAAAGAGAAGAGGAAATTGCAAAAGCGAAGCAGGCATTGGAAAGGAAGAAGAAGTTAGCAGAGAAAGCTGCAGCCAAGGCAGCTATCCGAGCACAAAAGGATGCTGAGAAGAAGCATAAAGTGATTTACTATGCTGCTTTTTCTTATTTCTTTCTTTGACATATATTTTATTATAGGTTTCTTAATTTAAACTTAGTTCTTTGATTTCTTTTAGGAGCGTGAAAAGAAAGCAAAGAAGAAAGCTTCTGCTTCTGCTTCAGTTCTCAAGCCTGAGGAACCAGAAGATGCCGAAGTGGAGGCTACAGAACCCAGAAAGGTAGATGATAACGAGGATGCCCCAGCTCCAGTGAAGGAAAAGATCCAAAAGGACAGTAGTATTAGGTCCAGGGGTCGAACAAAAGGCCCTCACTCAGTTCCTAAAGTTATTCTTAAGCGGAAAAGATCTAATAATTACTGGGTGTGGGCTGCATCTGCTGCTGCTATGTTAGTTTTGCTGTTGTTGGTGCTTGGATACTACTATCTATACTGAAAACTTCGGATTTAGAAAGAGTTGTAAACCAATTTTCCATGAGTGGCTAGGTTTGTGAGGGTAGATTAAGTTATTTCTGTTCTACACATCCTTGTTGGGGAATGGATGAAACACACCATGTTATGCTTAGCTGGTCCTGTTGGGGGACTCTGCATACAATTAGTTATTTCATGTTTTTTTTTAAAAATTTTGTTCAGATTTCATGAGATGTTTACCTGAAGCTTGCATTTATTCTAGTAGTTCATTGTTTAGGGGAATGGTACTATCAAATTCTGAAAATTTTATTTTCTCATTCTATCATTAGGTTTTAGTCTTGATCAATTAACAAAATCTCTCAAGTGTGAGCATGGCTTGTGTTGGGGGTGGTGGAATGCGAACCTGTCTTTATTTGTATGTCTCCACTCGAATTCTGTAAAGCAGGTTTACAATCGGAATTGAGAAATGCATGTATTATGTGCAATGCTCAATATTTTGTATTGAACAAACTGCTTCTGAAGTCCTTGATAGCAAAATTGGTCCCTCGACCACTTTACGGGATGACTAATGCAAATCTTCAAATTCCCAAAATACCAAAATATTATGCCTTTTTTTCTTGGGTATTATTTTGAATTGAGTTTGGTTTTTGAATTTGACGTGGGTGATAGGCTAATAGCATCTCTTAATCTTGACTCTTCCAAGATCACACTGGAATTGGATTTAAACCCTTTCAGCTTATAATCCAGGGTAGGTTTCTTTTGCTTAACTTGTTGGCATCATGATTTCGTGAACTAGAGAGTAGTCATGAATTCTAGATTTTATGGACATCATTTGGTAAGATTAAGTATAAGAAATATACGAATGTACTTGTAAAATGTATATACTTCATTGGAAAATTGATTATTGAAACGGATGAAAAGTACATATCATTTTCTTAATATTGGCCAACCATTCTGATGAGGGAATGGATTTTGTTTTGGTGCTGTTCAAACAGTATCTGCTCCAAAAACGAACAAAACACTTAAATGCTAAAGTCAATGTGAAGTTCAAGGCTTCAAGCAATGAGAAAAATTTACACATACATGGCGAAAGAGGTGAGCTTTATTTAACTCAAGACTGAGAGGAGGGTCACTTGGTAGTCCTTGACTGATTCGCTAAACCTAAGCAATTAGAAGACTTGGGAATCAGGTTATGCATGACCAAATGCCTAATTCAGAGGCATGGTCCCCAGAAAGGGATACCTTTGTGGAGGCATGACCAAATGCCTAACTCCATGCCTGATGCCTCTAATGTTTATATTCGTTTCTAGTTTTCATTAAGAAGTGAATTAAAATTTAACATTATAAATAAATTAAATTTCTAAAAATCAGAATATGTTGATGTTATTTGATCCTTGTGAAAAAATTTTGTATGTTGTTTATAAATAAACTAAATTTCTATTCAATCTTAGTTTTTAGACATAATTCCTTTTTGTTTTGGTCAAAAAAGCTTTTTCTTTTAGTGTCACTTAATGTGTGTGTGTGCGTGTGCGTGTGTTTTTGGGTTGGGGGGGCGGTGGGCGAAGAAGATATTTGTTCTGAGCTTAAATTGAAGAGTCCATAGTTATATTTCCAGAATTTCAGAACTGCCAATTTAGGTGTTCTCGTGTGGGTAGAGCGCACATCCGCCATGGCTACCATTAGCTTCGGCACACCATGGTGCTTAAGAAGAGCAGCTCAAGCTTTTGCACACTCTACTCTTCTCCGCAGCAATACTAAATTCTCTTCCCAAAGGACCTTTTCTTCTGATCCACATGCCGTTTCTAGTTCTTCTTCAGGTTTGGACTTACCCGTAAGATTTTTCCTTTGTCTATTTCCCCCCAAGTTTTCTATGAAATTCGATGCTGTTTAATATACCCATTAATTTCAGTCGTTTAGAAACGTAACCTTTTGGACATAAACTTCTATTAATGGTGGAGTTTGGTGTAGAATAGCAATTACTGAAAACAAAGGCGAGGAGGAAATATGTACGTGTTCTTAGACTTGCTTGAAAAATCAAATAGCCCTTTTTCCTTCCTTATTGGTAATGAAATTAGTTGAATGGACAAAACGGGGGAGTGGTGTTTGTTAGGTTCCATCACAAAGATTTCAAATATTGCGGATAAACGTTAATCAAGTCGAAAATTTTCCAGAATTTAAGTTTGTAATTTGGCTAGAATGTTCTTTATTGGTAGCTGATATGGTCGAACTGAACGTAGGTATATTGCTCATATTATCGACTTACTTGTGCAATGCCTATGGTGACAATGCTTAAGTGTTCAGGCAGATTATGAGCTATTATGTTGTGTCTATTGTAAGTCAAGCTTCAGTCTAGGAGTCAAGACTCAAGATATCAGTGTTTGAAACACTAATGCCTATCTGACTAAGCTCATTGACCAATGACGAGGTGTTGAGGTATGAAAGAGTCGTAATAATCTGTAAACTATGCTCTCCCTCTCTTCAAATACAGGAGTACTTGTTGATGAAAAATATGACCAATGATTTAATATCGATAATTGAAAACTGAGCTTCAACTCATTCTCATCTCAATTAATTGTTTGAGTGAGACATTAATAAAAACCATTGTTAAACCTTCTCCTAACAGTTTAAGCTTTAGAGTTGAAATGGTTTTTAACTTGGTATTAGAGGTTTTATGACTAAGCAGTTAAGAGTTTGATACTTGCCGCCACTTAAAAGCTTTCTTGGGAGGGGTCATGTGAGACACCTTATCATAGTACTATAGCTTTAGCAGTTTTACTGTAAGCACATATACAAACCAACAACTAGAGGCCCTTGTATATTGCCTAAGAAATCTTCTATGCACTGTTGAAACTCCCTGGACACCTTATGCCAATGGTGATGTACATGTCAGAGCTATCTGGTTGTGGTTATGGTCATATAGTATGTATTTAATTATTATGAATTTTATATGCCCTGCTTCCTGAACAACCAACCACTTTCAATGATTATCCTTTGATCATCTGGTGACAAGATGCTTATTAGGTGATGGAGCAGCAAAGCTATATGCATGGCTTTGTTTCACACCTTTTGAACCATTAGCTGGTTAATGTATTATGTATGCATTTGTTGTAAGCCTTTTTTTTTTTTTCCTCTTGCATCTCAATGATGTCCCGTTATTCACAATTTTAATGCTTTATGAAGTTCAGCTTCATGTGTAAGTCAGATGGTACAAGCTTTAAAGGGAGAAGTTGATGTGTTACTCAAGGGAGTAGGAGAAAAAAGCACAATAAAAGAAGTGAAGCATATTCTTGAGATGGTACTATGCTGGCCTTTTTTTTTTTTAATGTGAAGTTCATCATAGATTATCTTAGGCATCTCTTTACTAACCTTGAAAATTGAAACTCTTTCTCTTTCTCCTCTTGAAAATCTGAATTGCATTGCCCATGGCAGGTATAATAAAGTGAGGGTGGGCCTCTTGACTATTGCACTTCTTAAAAATCTTAACCCATAAATCAATATAATTTAATCCTTAAGTTGGTTGTCGATTGTCATCATTTTATTGTAGGCTCAACGGGCATCATCACGACGAGAAGTTCTTCATACTGACTTTCAAACCCCTCCAGTGGTGAAGGAATCTATGCAAGTAATGGAAAAATTAGCAGGCGTGAAGGCAATTGTTCAAGGAGGTTACCCACAGGTAAATATCAAAATAAGAACTTTCTGATGTGTTCATGGTTAAGTAATATTTGTTTGTGTATAGACATACAAATATATTGTTTAGGCTGAACGCTGCCGGATTTCTGTTGGACATCCTGAAGAACTGACCAGTGATCCAGATATAATTGCAGCATTGAGGTAAGTCTCGTAATTTCTGCTACTAACCTTTCTAGCTCACCAGCATAAATCGTTGAGGTTTCTAGATCTCTTTTTTATATTTACATAAAGTTACTCTTTTCAGCATTACAGGAAACTTCCAGTTTGAACCTTGTTCTCATGGTGACTTCCTTGGTGCAATTCTTGGCACAGGAATTGTCAGGGAAAAACTTGGAGACATAATATTGCAGGTCTTTCTTTTTCTTTCAATTTATTACTTTATATTACACATAGACTCTGCTTGAAATTGTTATCCATTGAACAGAAGAAGGCTACTAGTAATAGTATTCATTAATTTTATTACTTAAAAAGAGTTGTATGTTTTATACCCAACTGAAGTTAAAGCTGGTGTCTGAACATTAGTACCTTCTAATGGACATATGTTTGACATGGTGTTGTTTGTAGTTTTCATTAATGTCGGACACCATTCTCTTACTAGATTGTTTAGAAGAAGATTGCTTGTGTGTGTTATAGAACACTCCTATTTTCTAATCCAACGATAAATGAAGCTCCAAGAAAACCTGATGTTTTAAGTCATATTCAGATAGAATAAACTTAACCCAATAATAGTAGTACATCATATTCCCAATCTGTTACATATAACTGGTGATTTTAATCGGTAATTTTCCATCCCAAGAGTTCTCTATTTGTTTGCTATTTCATTTCATAGTAAAAGCTTTTTCATTGGAGTTCATCCATTTCTCATGTCTGAACAATCATTGTTGGCTGGCTGGCTGCGATTCAAGTTCATGGCCATGGCTGGGGATTACATTATCTTATTAGCAAGCATTCTGATTCCTGTGATCATTTTGGCTATCCGCTATCTGTATCCAAATAACAATTCTCTTTCTCTCTCTCTCACTATCTATCTATCTATCCCTCTTTATTTATCTGTCTGTCAATTTATAGTGTGCATTTGCACAGAGTCACATATTTTGGGAGAATTTGACTTTATTGCTTTTGCTACCCAGGGAGAACAGGGTGCTCAGATACTTCTTGTGCCAGAACTTGTTGACTTTGTTATGTCATCACTGGGTAAGGTAGTGTTATTTCACTGTACTGCTTTTTTCGTCTATTTTTCATAGTAGACATCCAAATACCAGAATCAAAAGGATACAGCTTTCTAATTGCTGAAATGGACATTGATCATATTATATGTCATTAGTTGTATGTGATCTATTTTGCACAAACACAGGCAAGTATCATTTGCAAATATTATGATGTGGGAAAATACAGCAACTTCTATAAAATCTTGGATATGGGTATGGAGGGGCATTTAAATTAATATTTTGGAATTAGATTTGTATGAATATAAAAATTAATTGTTGTTATTAAATTTAACATACAAAAATCCACATATTTATATGTCCTCTCCAAAAATTACCACATTGTAAAATTCAAACACTACAGGAAAACATCTAATCTATCAGATTCCAGACCAAAAAGAAAATTTCAGAAAGAAAAAAAAAAATTGTCTTGTATAGTACCTAACTAGCTATGAGTATCTTACATGAAAACATATCAAAGACATACATGATAAGGGTATGGCACCAAATTGCAACTATCCATGCTTCTCACCTGTTACGTCTTCCTTTAGGCTTTGAAAATTAGTATATAAATAAATATTAGAACTGGCTCTGCCAGGGAAGACTGCATTCATTCTTTTGAGGAACAACTATTGTAATCTAATTACCTACATTATACTACTTTTAGGTTAATTTTTTGTATCAATTAATTTTTATCTTCTGGTTCTAATTGCATTTCTCCTTTTTAGGTTGGTAATGTTCCTGTATCGTGCACCAAGATACCATTAATTTCTCTTGATTACGAACCACCAAGGTGCAGCATGGGTCCTGGTTTTTTCTTTCTTTTTTTGGATAATATTGGATTATGCATCAATCAGAGACTATCAATTTTGTTTGCATGCAGAACCAAATCATTTAAAACCATAGAAGCATCACTAAGAGTTGATGCACTAGCTAGTGCTGGGTTTAAGATTTCACGTTCAAAGCTGGTTGACTTGATTAGGTAGGCAGTCTCCAACCTAAATATATAGATATGCCTATTACTAATATACAAATTGTTTATCGCATATAGGTTTAAATCACTGGTCTGCTAGATCATGTTTTTTGAACTCTAGTTTAATTTTGTTTCTGTTGATGAGGCTTGCTTATCTATGAAAATTGCATCAAAATACGCCAAAATGTATGCTTAAGCTGAATTTCTTTTGAATTTTTATTTAGCTTTAATTGTACTTAGATGAGATATTTTTACAAATTGAGTATGACTTTAAATTTATCTGGGGAGATGTTTTTGTTGTGTATTTCCTTTGGACTGAACTTGTACCATATTTAATACTGTTTACATTGGATCTTTTCTTTGCAAAAACTTTTGTATACATTTCATACTTGTAGCAATGGGGATGTTCGCGTTAATTGGGTCCCCATAACTACCAAAGGAGCCACACTCAAGAGTGGAGATATGGTTTCAGTTAGTGGAAGGGGAAGATTAAAGGTATGCTACTAATATTTAAAAGATCAGTACCATCAGAATTAAATAAGCCTCATCTTTCCAATTTTTAAAGTGTCTGAATTCAAATTCCAATAGATTTTTATGCAAAGTTGACAACTAGCTCTAGTTCATAGGACTTCAAATACATTAATTAGTGTTTCATTGACTATATATATTTTGTAAAAAAATTGATACAGATAGGAGAAATAAACTCAACAAAGAAGGGAAAGTTTGCAGTGGAGCTCATTCGGTATTTGTAAAAGGTTTTCCAGTAGTTGACTTTTAATCCCATTATCTTCCATTGTTATTCTCTAATGAGTGACCTAACCTCATGTAACATTGACTGGTGGTATAACAAGGTTTGAAGGAGAAAATAATGGAAAAGAACTTCAATCTTCTGTTGTTATAATGGATGGTAATATCAGGCCATTGAATTATCTTACAGATGCTTAGTATATACAAGTATACAACTTGCAGGAGTGAAAAGAATATCTTATTCCATATCTTTTAGTTTTGATGCTAAGGGCCTATTCCTTTGTATAATTTCATTACAGTAGCTAATAGTCTGTACCACATAATTTTATCATTTCTCTTAATGTGCATCTTTCATTTTTATCATTACCATTTTCTATACAACTTCAATCACATTTGATGTACAGCTTGTTACTTAGTGCGTTTACCATTTTCATTCTGTAATTTCTTCCAGATTATTCCAACACTAGTTTATACACAAACTTGCATGCTAAGATTGGTTCAGTATTTGGGAATTTTCTTGAGTATTGAAACTATTAATAGTTCACTACAAGAGAAACTCATCCCTTACTATATTGCGCAAAGTAAAAACTAGTAAGTGCCAAAACTTTTATACTTAAACAGTGTTAAAAGAAAAAAATTTCTTGCTAGAATTTTAGTAAATATCCGTACTTAAAATGGCTTTCAGAATGAATGCAAGTAATTTTAGATCGATGAATTCATGCGTGGAATATATAGTCTTATGTAGGTTGGATTCTTTCGTTGTTGTGAAAAATATTTATTGTAATGAATTTGCTGATTATTGTGAGTTCATTGTGTTCATATATGAAAATGATCATCAGAGTCATTCAGCGAACAGTACTTGAAGTAATCTAAGATTTATTAATTATTAATTTATAACAGAAATGTCAAAGTATTTGTGAATTAGATACGAGTCAACAAAATAATTTATAGTGCATGCATGAAATTTGACAATTAATGCTTTCCAAAGGAAAATTGGACTAGACTACAACTACAAGCATCCAATATTTAAAGAGCAGAGGAATTAATGAGTCTAACAATACAACTTGTTGTACATATATAATCATCACATGCCTACTGCTCAATATACACACCACAAACATAAGAAAAGTAAACAAAACGAAATTAAACTCCTTTCAAAATTGAATCAGTTTCACATGAAAATTCAAATAAATCAGCATGAATATACCAGGAAAACACAGTTTCAAATAAATCTGTAACACATTGATGAATAAATCCTTGTAACATCTCAAAACTGATAGAGCAGAACCCTATACCCTACTTCCAATAATATATATATATATATATATATATATATATTCAAGCATACCCACAGAACCCATTCTCACAAGGAACCCCAGGAGAACAATTCTTGTTACACTTGCCACAATGAGTCCCACTATTGACCAACACATTTGTACAGACCCCATTGCAGCATCGTTCTCCTTGCTTGCACTTGTGTCCACACTCTAAACAATTGTTCTTGTCACTAACAACATTGCGACAATGCTTCTTGCAGCAGAAAAGCAAGGCTGTACCCTTGTTCGCAGGTATTCCATTGCAGATATTGTTTGCTACAGTAGAATTATCACAACGTGTACCTTTCTTTATTACATTTTTGCTGCCCAATAAGAACCTGCTTTTTGTTCTCAGGTGAGAAAATAACAATGGGGTGTCACTGTCACTGTCAATGATGTACTCTTCTTCTTCGTCTTCCATGGAGAGGACCATCTGGGAATGTTGAAGAGCTAGAAGGATGATGAGCATGGAGAGAATGGTGAGGAGGCTAGTGTTGGCCATATTTAGATTAGATACGTGTGTGAGGTTTGAGATTATTGGGGATTATATAAGCAGAGGATGTGTGATTTGACGTAAGAGCCAGTTTTGTTATAAATTATATTATTCCGTAATCTTAGGGACCCAAAATGTTTTGCTTGCAAGATCGCATGACAGAGTTAGTCCCTTTTTGTCCATTTTGATCTTCTGTATTTATTTTCTGTAATAATTTATAAGGATAAAAAAAAAATTTGTACTAATAAAATTTTACTTTCAATTATTAGCAATTTTTTTATCTATTTCTTTCGATAAAAAAATACACTAATTTTCAATCAAGGATATGGACCCATTTTCTCTTGTTGCCTTTCCATTTCTAAACCGTCCCTTGAGTTCATTAATGCTCTAATCACAATGGTTATGCCCCAATTTGCATTATATTAATATGCAATTGTATGCACATTTAATGTCAGTATTTTAAATAAAATTATTTTTAATTAAAAGATATTTTTAAGAAGTAATCTCTTTTCAAGAATAAATATATATTTCATCAAACAAATATTTATCATGTTAATTAATCACTCAATATTGTATATTAAATGCTAATTTTGCAAGAAAGATTCAAGTAAATTATAGTTTGCTTATAGAATAAATAATATAATGAATATATAAAATTAAGAACCAGATCCTATAAAGTAATTTATATGATAAAATTTATAAAGTATGATAGAGATAAATAAAAAATTTATTCTAAATAAGTTAAGGTCTAAATTTTTTTTATTTTTTTTTCATATTTTATAAATTTTACCTCTTCGTCTTATTTTAGAGAATTCAAATCTACAAAATTATAATATATATATATATATACACACTAAATTTATCATTAGATATGTTGAGGAAATGATATACATATGTTCTAAACGAAAAAGGATTCATGTCAAATAATTATAACTATCACATTCTAAGTTAAGGTCAAAATTTCTGTTTTTTTATATAAACATTATATATCCTAACATTTAGACTGAAATTAGTTATGGCTGCCTAAGAGAAACTAAGAAGAAGAAAAAGAAGGATAAAAGACATGTTAGGCCTAAAAAAGTTGATTGTGAATGAAATGTAGAGGTATAGATACATAGCTACACATGTAGGGATCTTGTTTATCGGCAACAACTTCGTTACTTAAAAGTCAGAGGGACACGTTATCTCCGCCCATAACCAGATCAAAGTTTATGGTAGCCATTGTTTCGCTTCCAAGTGTCGCAATCACACTATTTGACTATGTATTAAAACACATCACAGCCGCCAATTAGTAAAATTTTAATCAATTTTTAAGAGGACTAATTAGTAAAACTTAATAATAATTTTTAATGTCTAAAAACTTTATCAATTAATAAAAAAAATTTTAATGAGGGTTCTGAAAGATTAATTAGCAAAAACTCATAATTATACATGTGTTGTATGATAAATAAAATGCATTAATTAATGTATTGACTTTGTGGGTCACCTCTCATACCCATTGGGCTATTTTCTGTATTAAATCAACGAGCTACTCAAACTTTGAAGCCAAGCTAGAATGAAGGAATTTCAAAGTCTACTCTTCAATTGATAAATGTTATTGATTAATAGATAGAAAAAATGTTACAATTTATGCAGCTAAAAAGTTCTCTTTTGCGTTGATATGCATCTAGTGTTAGATTGTATTACTCGTGTTATGTAAATATACTAGTTTAATTAATATATTTGGACAAGGTATTTCTTTTAAAAAAATGAGATTATTTTTAATTTCACCTTTAAAATTTTTTTCTAAATGTTTACGAAAATGTAAAAAATTAATATCATCTTAATTGTTAGCGTCATTCAAAACAAAAATAAGAAAATGTGTGATATGTCAATTATATAACAATTTTTCTTAATAGTTAATCCAATTTCATTTTCTAAGTGAAACCTTAATTAACGAGCAAGTTTGCTAGTTTTCTAGTTAGGCCGCTGAAGTCAGTAAATTTTCTTTGAAGTAAATGATAGGCTAATTTTCAATCAACAATATGAAGAGTATATATACATATATATAGCGCACATTAGGAGACTTTTTTAATTGTAATAAACTAATTATAGGTGCATGAATATAATGGTAAAGATTTATATATTTGAAATGAGTACAACAGTAATTAATTTTTATTTACAAGAAGAGTAATTCTTTTAGCAAATTAAATTTGCGTGTTAATCAACATTATTATGTTTTTTTTTTCTTCACATCACCCTTGTATCCGTTGTTTTAATTTGCGTATTTAGATTATATATGCATCAAATTAGATAATAGAGGTATTCAAATGAGCTAGTTCGATCCACCATTCTACTAAAGGTATAGTTTATTTTACTTAATAATATATTAAAAATAAATATTATAAATTGACACAAAAAATAGTAATTAAAAAATTATTTGATATGATTTTTTTTTTACATATTAATATATTAAGAATAAATATTATAAATTGACCTTAAAAAATATAATTTATTATATATATATATATATCAATATATTAGAAATGAATATTATATATCAATATAAGCTGTATAACATTTTATGAGACAATTTTTTAAACAAAAAAAAGAGGATGAGACCTATTATAAGGTTGATTCGACCTAATATTTAAAAGTTCACCATGAGACATGAACTTACTAAAAATTCTATTCTTAAAATATTACATTATTTGAAGAGATAGACTGAGTCAACCTAATGAATTTAGCCCATTTTGACAATCTTGCTAGATAACAAAATATGAGGGGAAAAATAAGTAATTCGAGATCATGTAAGCTGAGGAAGATAAGACATGGGAGGTGATTCCTAGCTACAATTAATTTTTGTTAATTTTTTTGGTTAAAATGTACAAGATTTTCTTGTATTTTAGTCTTTGTGTACACAACCCTCGTGTACTATTAAATATGACCCAAAATTTTTATATACTTTTAAAATATTACATAAAACTCATTTTTGTTTAATTTTTTTTATCAAAAAACTAACGATAATGAACACATTAACTTATATAATATTAGGTTGAAGTAAATAATTAAAAGACAATAGATAAAAAAAATATCAATAAAAAATTGATGTTTTAATGGTGAAAAAACAAAAATACCTTTATTATCTTTTAATTATTTCCTCCAACCTAGCATCTTACAAGTTAATGTATTCATTGTCATTAATTTTTGAATAAAAAATTAGATGAAAATCTATTTCATGTAACATTTTGAAAATATATAAAAGTTTTAAGTCACGTTTGAAAATACAAAAAAATTATGTGCACATAGTCTAAAATAAAAGAAGGTCTTGTGCATTTTAGTCCTTTTCTTTATATGTTTCAAGTCATTAAATATTTTATCAACTAATTAAAAAAAACCTTAACCAATGCCATAATAATACTTACTAGAAAAACCCTTAATTATATGGATTTTGTTAGGTTACTAGTTAAAAGTTTCTTTTGATTGGTAGATAAGATTTTTAAATATTAAATTATTGACTTTTTACAAATTTTAAATCATTAAATATTTTATTAATATCAATAAAAAATATTAATCAGTGTTCTAACAATACTAGTTTAAAAAACCCTCATTATATATTATGTATGTCATCTAATTAGTGAACTATCTTCCTTAAAAATTGGATAATTACACAATATTACCATTTATGCATTCATAGAAGAGAGATTTATATATATATATATATATATATTGTATTATATTATTTATCTATTAGTAAATAATATTTATATTTTTTTATTTCAAACTTCACCACCCACGTGATATATAAATAAAAATTGTTAATAAAATTTTATTAATTAATACATAAAATAAGATATATAATACAACTAGTAAACAAATTTTTCTTGAAAGGAAGGCCTCTTTTTACCCACAATTCCTTCCGCTGCTTCAATAGTGGTACCCCCCAAACGCCTCTCTCTCAATTAAGTTTCAACCGTCTTCTCGAAGCATTTATTATATTAAGTTAATTGTCCAATGTAAATGTCCGTATACGCACAATCTTGACGATTTCGTAGATCATTACTTACATGGTAAAACTACATTAATTGAGATTGTTGAGAAATATTACTGTACGAGAAAATGTGACTTAAATTATAAAGAATGTGACCTCTATCTCAAAAAACTTATTTAGTGGATAAAAGCATTTCACATGTTAAAGTATCATCTTATGTTTTCTATTTTATCTATTATGGGACTTACCAGCATATAACTCTTTATCTAGGGAGAATTAATTTGACCCGTTAACTTCAATTTTGAGGCTGATAATAATGTCAAAGATATATAGTCCAATATTGGCACGAAGATAATGAGATACACGTTTTTAGTTTGAAACTTAATTACCTAAAGGTTAGAGAAATTGGTTGGATCATGCATCAACATTCAACTCACAGGTTTATATATAATTGATTCATGTACTTAGAAATTAAGTCAAAGAGGGAAAATTTATTTATATATGATGTGTGCTCGCTTAATTAATTTCAACATTATTCATGAACCATTGAAAAGGCAACACCGATGTTACTATGAGTGGTCCCTTATTACGTCTTCTTCTTAATTGGTTTCCATTTCAAGAGACCAAGTCAACTACTATATTATTACATTAATCCAATCATATATATATATATATATATAAATGTAATATATATTCTACACTCAATTATTTACTACTCCCAACCTACGTGCGTTCTTTCCAATTTATCATATGCTCAATTACCTCACTATTCATATTAAGTAATAACTTTTTTAATTAATTAACTTTTGATCATATATATATTGCATGCATACTTTGGTTTTTCATGACAAATTTATAAAGGAAAATATATTTTCTTTTTGGGGGACTCAAATTTATAAAAGAAGTTAATTTCCTTTGTGTGGTTAAGCATATATATATATATATATGGAAAAGTCGTTGAGAGAGAGAGAGTCTTGTTGAGTTGGATTTTATGGTTTTCTCGTATGCCTGACTGCAACTTCCTTGAATTAATGGACCGAAAAAACAAAGTGCAGAGAAAAATGAAAAGAAAGTAATTTGATTGTCTTGATAGTAACAGGTTCCTACTTCCTAACATGCAAAATAATGATCGAGTCAAACTCGTATATATATATATACACACACATAATGACTTTTTTTGAAAAGGAAAAACTCAATTTGAATTTGTACTGTGTTGAGTACGTCTTTCTTAGGCTCCCACCACACCTAAAATTAATTTTCTTTTTTTCCCACTGTTTTATTTATTCTTTTTGCTGCCATGACCTTTTATTACCTAATATAAATATAAATTTATTATGCCTCTAAAATGACTAAAATATCGATCTTTCAAGGTTTCTATTATAAATACTCTTACATAAATATATATATATATATATATATATATTTGAGATCTAATCAGTCTTGAAAACTCAAATCATAAAGTATAAGAATGGCCGGCAGTGGAATTTAATTACAATTGGAGAAAATTTATTATTTAAAAATTGAGACTATAAACAAATAGTTATTTTATTGAATGAATAATTAAGTTTCTTGTATAAAACTAAGTTTAATTATTCAAATCAAATTGAATATTTCTATATTGAGATGCATGGAAGATCTTCAGGACAGAAACTCATAACTAATCATTAATTAGCAGCAGCCTAATTTCTAAAGTACTCTTGAAGACAAGGAAATTTCATGGGTATATGCTTGAGTTTCATTCATATAAATATATATATATATATATATATATATATATATGTGTGTGTGTGTGTGTCATTGTTGAAAGCAATAGCTAGCATGTAGGGCCATTAAGTTTGACCAAAACAAGTGTTTTTGTTTCCTTTAATTGCTTGCAAGAAGGGGAGAGAGGAGGTGTCCAAGTCAAGACAACACAATACTTGAATCATATATATATATATATATATATATAGATCACATTCGAAAAATATTTATATATACATATATACAGTCAAGTTCTTTTATCATTTAATTAAAATAAATCTTTCTTTATCATATATATACATAAATATTAAGATGATATAATAACGAATAATTTTAATTCTGAATAAATCAAGCTCTTTTAAAAGTAGAACGTTCTATGTGTAAAATAATCAAAATTTTTATATTATAGTAATTGTGGTAGTTTACACATAATTAATTTATCAAAAAATTAAAATCCATAATTTAGATTATTAATGGAACTTATAAACTTTGAAATGTACGTTAATATATATCAAGTAAGCAATGATGAAAGACAAAATAAGGGTGTTTCCCTTCACTTCACACAAACATAATATCTGAAACCCTAGACAATTCCCTTACCGACCAAGAAGTTTCCTCCATATGTTGCTAAATAATGGCTACCTCTCTCTTTCTTCCCTCACTGCCTTCCTCTCTCTAATTTCCTTATCTTCATCGACCTGCCTACCATTTTCCATACACAAAATCTAACCTACTATAAACTCCTCTTGTCCAAATCCATTATTTCAATATTCATGTTGCATGCATATAGCTGAGATGTGAGATGACCAACATACATACTCTCAGTCTCTAGGGTTAGGGTTTGCTTTTGCTATGGATGACAAACATATTGACAATGACAATTGCACTAATTTGGCCTTGTTATGACCTAGCTCATTCTCATTTTGATCTCATATTAACCAATTTTAAATTAGATATATATACAATTTATTATATATTATTATCAAATTTTTTAATCAAAATAAAATATATAAATTTTTTTTTAAAAAAATTAATCACATGAAAGATATGTTTTATAAATTATATATATATGTTAATTTTTTTATTAAAAAATCTGATAACAAAGACATAAAAATTATACATAAATTTATTTATTAATTTTCTCTTAATTTACATGGATTTTAATTAAAATCATATATATATATATAAGTGCCTCTTGAGATCATGTTAACAAACTCGTCTTTTAAATTAGATTAATTATTATTTATGAAATTAACTTAGCTTGTAATCACCTAGCTAGTAGTACATATGGAGTGAATTGAAAGTGAAGCTTTTCTGTGGAGTAATGGATGGATATTCTTTAGAGTGCGTATGGCAAATTAAATGATCATCACATCAATTCATTATAAAACAAAAGTTTTTGAATAATTTTATTATAATATCAATATATTCTTCGGACTCAATGATGTAATGAAGACTATTAACTGAAAAACTTAAGGCTCAATTCTATATACTTATTTATAACATTAATTAGCTATAGTTAATTAGCATGACTGTGTAAAAGAATATTATTAATTAGGGCTTCAAATATACATATTTCAACTATTTAATTCTTTAATTTTAAAAATACATGATCCAGTTCTTGTAAATTCTAAATTTACTACTTAATTGTTGGTTTTTAGAACAGTTTAAAAATTTTAAAATAAATTACATTCTCTTCCTTAAAAGATATTAAAATTATACTTTCTTCCTATCAAATTTAAAAGTTTATACTCTCCACTCTTGAAAAACATATAATTTCACTTATTTTGATTAAAGTACCCTCAATGATATTATTAATTTTTTTGAAAAAATTATAATTTATGAGAAGAATATATTTAAAATTTATTATTTCATTATTATTTATTTTAATTTAAATATAATAAATTTATTTTAAATGTTAAAAATATTTTTTATATTATTTAAATATATATTTAATTATATAAATAATAAAAATATTTCAATTAAAATAAATAAAATTATAAATTTTTTATAAATAAGAGTATATTTTTAATATATATAATTTTAAAATCTCGTAAAAAAGGAATGAAATTTACTTAAATTTTAAAACTAAAACGTATGTTTGAAGACTAAAAAATTAAATAATTAAAGATAAGATTATACATATTAAAATTCTTTGTTTGAAAAATAAAAAACTATGCAACAGTATGAAGTATGACTGAGTTTTTCAAACTTTGCGGCTAGCCTGTTGTGATTGGGAAGTGAGTTGTTGTTTGTTGGTTTGTATTTTTTTAAATAAAAAAAAGATTTAATTAATTAATTAATAGCACAGAGGTAACACAACCCCATGTGCCTAATGTCTAGTCGCTAGGTTTAGAGGCGTAGAGCGGCCTTGACGGTGACATAATTAAACCCCTAAACCTAAAGTTGGCGGACACTGCAAAGTCACCAAATTTTCAAACTACACATTAGTTGTCCCCTCTTCTCTCTCTCCTTATTTTATTACTTTAATATAAAGAGTTTAATTTTGTAAGAAGTTTAATTTTTTATTATTTAATTATATCTTACATATAATATAAGATTACAAATTAAAAAAAAATTATATTAATCTATTTTGATGTTTTGCTAAATTTTACTTATTATTTTTTAGTTTAAAAAAAAACACATAATATATTTTTATTTTTATCAGTAAAAATATTTTTTATGTAAAATAAAACTATAATTTTATCTTAAATATAATAATAAATACAGTTAAATTTAATATACAATTTTTAATATAATGATAAAGATAATTAAATAATAAACATATGTGATGTAAAATAATACTTATATAGATATCAAATTTTAAAAGTTTTAAATATAATTTTTTTAATTTAAAAAATAAAAAATATAATTTTATCAAACTTAAAAAATTGGTATAATTTACTCCATAAATTATTATGTATTAAAATCAACTCTGCCTATAAAAATTCCTTTTTAACTCTTAGTCAAACCAGCCGCCCATCTCTTCTGGCTTTGTCCTCAATTATATAATTTGAAGTAATCCATTTGAATTCAAGTATACATATGATCCATTCATATATAATTAACTTGGTACGTACCACATTAATTTGTTATATACATACGTATAGTTATATATATTGTCCAATTGGAATTAGGCACAAATATTAGCATATTTGGCGTGGAGATTAGTGAAAGTAGACATACATGCATATGACCATAAAATAAAGGAGTGGAGGCCATCATCAAATATTTTATATGTTTTCTATGCTTACAAGGTTATGAGATTGGCACGAATCTATTCATTAGGTTTTAATATATATATCTTATGTCACCTGTTTTAGGAATTAGGAATTTAGGACATATTAAATAATATACAATCTATTTTCTTTCTTTCTTTCTTTCTTCAATTTTGAAATCCGAATTGTCCATAACAACTAACTATCAACTTTTATGAGAATGCTTAGCAATTTTATTCATTTATAAGCATATGTTAGAATAATATAAAATGTTTTTATTTATGAGAGGAAAAGTATTATAATTTACTCATATTTTTTAGCATGGAAGAGTGATGCGGATACTACTTTATATTGTGTGCAGTTCTCTGATATAATTATGAATCTGTGATCATTATGTGTCTACAATAGCTCACAAGAGGAAAAAGAATAAGAAAAAGAAAAAAAAAAGAATATTATTTATTTTCATGGTAAAGGAAATTATCTAACTTTAGCTATACAAGATGATGATCTGTTTTGTTGCTTGCTAAAGACATATCACATAACTTGGTATTGCAGGTCATTCTTCAATGCCTACTCATTTCCCACTCAAGGGTGGCCATGGTATCTCTCACTTTCTCTGTCTAAAAAAAATATCTCCAATGTGATTTAAACCCATCCAAATTAAAAATAAAAATAAATTCCTCTTCATTTTCTACCAATAAATTTGCTCCACCGAAAATATACCCAAACTTTTAATTAAGTATGAAGATTTTTTTTTTAAAAAAACTTATAATATATCTAAATTATAAGACTTAAAATTAATTTTTATCGAGTCAAAAACGTTAAAATAAAGCTCTCATAACAAATAGATTTTTTATAATTTAAACTTGTGTCTTGTTCTTTATAGGAATGAGGTTATTTTAACCTCAACTGACAAATTGTTCATAATTATTTATTTTTTACAAGTATCATTTTATTAAAAATAATTTTATTTGAGATACTATTAAGTACTAAATATAAACATTTCTATTAAAAAAGATCTAAATATTGGTTTGCCATATTGTAATTAAGGGACTAATTTTTTTTTACTGAACTCAATTTTCATTAATCTCTTCCCTAAATATTAGATAGAGATGCTCTTAATTCACTTAAAAACCGTTACACTCAATCTAACGTTTGGCCAAAAGAAAAGTGTATTGGAGAAGATATCATAGATTTTCTTTTTTCTTGAATCTTCACAATGTTGTTTCCCTTTCTAAAATTCAATTCTCCTGTATTTAATTACAATGATACATATGGGACGTTGCTTTTCATGCACTTAAGCCACTAATTAAATCCATTTATTTCTCCATAACAGATGTATGAAGTTTAGGGGATTCCCACAATCTTCATGATGATTATATCCTTAATGAGGGCAATTAATTAATCAAACCAATTTTAAGCTGAATAAATTACATAGAAATTAATGTGTTATTGGCATTTGGCCTAATGGTCCCCCTCCCTCCCTGTCCGTCCTTTCTCTTAAACAAATACATATATAATAAGTCAAAATAGAGAAGAATATGATTCTATTTATCTTTATTGCTTTTTGAAAATTTTAAAGTGTGTGAAATATCTAAACCACTAAACCCTCATGGGGATATGAAATTACATGTTACCAATCAGCAGCTTTGTGGAGAATGAAAATAAGGATCATCCCACACCTGCTCCTGCTGCACTTTGTTTTGGGAACCGAACAGATTCACTTCCACCACTATGTTTCAAGTATTTAATATATATAACAAAAAATTAATCTCTAATAATCCAAATTAGAGCCCATAGATTAAGATCTTTATTGAATAATTATTTATACACTAATGTGATAAAATATGAGCTATGATATCACCACATTATAATGGGTCTAATATTTTGCTGTATTTTTTTAAATTAAAAAATTAAAAAATATTTAATATATAATTCATTTAGAATGGATGCTTATTAATGTAAGTTTTTTATTTTTTTTATCTCTCTTTAAATATATAAAAATACATCATTTTTAAATGTAGAGTTCAAAATCCATTTAATTAATACATATCTTTGGTAATAATACTATGAAAAGATTTGATAATATTAATTAGATTATCATGCATCTTCTTGTCTTAATCTTGAGGATTTAATATATATATATATATAATGATTAATGTCACTTTGCATGTATATATTTCTTGCTCAACCAGTCAATCTGTGAATAAAAATAATAGGTCACACAACATCAAATGTACTCTTCAAAATTGAGGTAAGGTGAGTTTACATATTTAATTAAAAAAATTCTCAATCCTAGTAAACTTTTTTGTATACTTGTGTGTGTGTGTATATATATATATATATTTAGCATGTTAAATTTACGAAACAATTACATAAATTAGTTCATAAAATAAGAAACTCAAAAAAGAAAAATTGTTTAATTAGTAAAAATTTTGGTGTGCTGATGAGTGCTAACCATTTATGAAAGAAAAGAGATGTGATCATCTTTTTTATTATTATATTATTTGGTCTGACTGACCCTTTTATTTTATTTTATATTTTCTGTTTTTGTTTTTTGTCTTCTTGTTTGCCTGAGCTCTGCGATGATCATGTTGTATACTTGAGTTCTGATTCTGAGTCTGAACTTAGGTTAGGTATGGGCGCTCTCTCAAATGGGAGAGTTGGCTCTTACCTGATTCGTTCGTGCAATCCACGCTCTCTTTCAAACTGCAACCCTTGCTATCAGTTAATTAGTCAAAAAATCAAACTAATTAATATATATATATATATGTGTGTGTGTGTGTAAAAAATATCTTGGTATTCATATTTATCTTTTATAATTAATTTAATTAATTGAATAAATATTTAATAATTTTAAATTTATAAAAAATTTAAAAAATAATAATTTTTAATATTAAAAAATTTATCAACTCATTAGATAAAATTTTAATTAATATTTTTAAAGTATTGATTAAAAAATTTATAAATCTATTGAAAAATAAATTGAATCCCAGAAAATAGATTTATTAACAAAAGGATTTTTATTTAATTTTTTCAACTCACAAAAATTAGTTTTAAATTTAATATAATTTAAAAATATTTGAAATTAAAAGAGAACAAATTAAATTAAAAATATGGAATAGTGATGTTGTGAAGAGAGAGTTATATTTAAATACTTTGTAATTGAGTTAACAAAAATAGATCAAAGGATCTAATTTAAAAAAAGTGTTTGGTATCTGAATGAGATTAAATCTGCAATCCCATCAAGAGTGTATATAGTTGGAGGGTGTGATGTAAGAAGTCAATGGCACTCATATATTTAATGCCATAATCATCACTTTGGCGGTAGTGGTGGCCACAGATGCTGTCTCGTTGCCAAAGAAAAATTCCTAATTAAAAAAAAATATATATATATATATATATATATATATATATTTATACGCACACATTTTCTCTCTATGGTCTATCCAACCACACTCGTCCTATTTCAATTCTCACAACACAAGACAAGAAAACGAAACAGTAGAAAGGAGAGTCGCAACTCACAAGACTCGTCGCAACAACATCAAACATCAATGGAGACGATGTCCAAGAC
Source organism: Senna siamea (assembly GCA_031216115.1). NCBI lineage: Eukaryota > Viridiplantae > Streptophyta > Magnoliopsida > Fabales > Fabaceae > Senna > Senna siamea. The sequence continues at coordinate 23,693,357 of CM062356.1, forward strand.
GAAGCCTCAAGACAGAGAGAACCTTTCTTCTATTGATTCTCCCAAAAGCAATGTCACTAGCAACTGTGTGTGTAGCACTAACAGTAACAATGGTGCCCAGATTCCCACGCCTCCTCTTACCCCCAAGACTTTTCCCAGATCTGATTCTAATCCCTATCCTACCACCTTCGTTCAAGCTGATACTTCCAGTTTCAAGCACGTTGTTCAGATGCTTACTGGTTCCTCTGATTCATCTAAGCAAACGCAGGATCCTCATCCTCTCGTCGCTTCTTCGTCTTCCTCCGTCAAGAATTTCAACATCCCACCTGTCAAAACCACGCCCAAGAAGCAAGGGTTCAAGCTCTACGAGAGGAGGAATAGCTTGAAGAACAGTTTGATGATCAACACGCTGATGCCTAATTTCGCTCAGGGTTCTGGATTCTCGTCGCCTCGCAAGCCGGAGATCTTGTCGCCCAGCCTTCTTGATTTCCCGTCCCTCGCGCTTAGCCCTGTTACGCCGTTGAACGACGATCCCTTCGACAAGTCGTCGCCGTCGTTGGGGAATTCGTCGGAGGAGGAGAAAGCGATCGCCGAGAAGGGGTTTTATCTTCATCCGTCGCCCATGTCCACTCCAAGAGAATCAGAGCCGCAGCTCTTGACTCTCTTCCCTCTGACTTCACCCAGAGTTTCAGAGTCTCCGTCTTGAGGTTATGTACAAGTATAAGACTACGATGTTGTTATGGCTAATTCAGATTAAATATTATTGGGGGGTTTTTGTTTTTGAATCGTGATTTTCAAAATTCAGGTACAGAGCTTGGTCTGATTGTATAATTGGCAATTTCTTCCATGAAATAGGAAAACCCTGATTTATCTTCCACCCCCAGAACACATATTCTTCCATAAACTTCTTTTTTAATATGTATATATCTTGCTATGAAAGAAATATCCTAAATGGTATAAAATCATAAGCCATGGATAGAATCTCCTTGCTTATTATCATCTCAATCAATAAGTTCCTTCACTGTGTGTCTAATCTGTCAGTGTCTGTGTTTGTGTACCCACTAGCATCAGTTTCACAACAACCATTAGAGAAGGTGTATATTACAGGGGAAGAGTCAAGAGACTCAGAAGATAGAGATGAGGATGAGGTTGAAGGTGGTTGATACGGAGAGGAAGGAAGGTGGGTGGGGTAAGTTGATGAAGTTTGAAGGAGTCTCTGGTCTTCTTTTCTGAAGATTGGGTGTTGAAATTTCTTTCTGTGGATCAGTATTCTGAGCAATATTAACCTGGACTTTTATGATATTTTTCTTTTTTTTTTCTTTCTCTGATTCATTGGAATTTGGAAAGAACACCATTTCTGTATCATTTTGTAACTGTCTTTCGGATGAATAAGGGAAAACAATGACATTTTGGTTTCTTTCTTTCTTCTTTTTTGAACGCCGAAAATTTTTTGGCAGGCAGACAACCCTCTTTGGACGTTTCACTGTCTCGTTAATTACGGGGAATTTTTCTACAGAACCCTCACAAGTAGGTGTTACACTATAAAGCATGGATATTTCAATAATAGAGTGGAATTATATACGGGCGAATTCTATAACGTATATCAAGCATTTAAATGCATGAGTGTATTTAATACTAATAATTTTTAATCGGTTGGTAACTAATTCTTAAAATTTATTAATGATTTCTTTGTATATTTATAAGTGCTTTAGGTTAAATCATTATTGTCTACTCAAATTTTAATTAAATTTTTATAATTTAAAAATTTATAATTGAATTCTTATAAATTAAGAAAATTTTAAATTAGTTTTTGTTATTAAAATTTTGTTAAAATTATATTAAATTTTGTTAATATTATTAACATATAATATTTTATTATTTTCAATATATATGATTTATTTTAATAAAAAAAAAATAAATAACAATATAAAAGTTCCTTACATACGAATTAAAATATATTTTATGTTAAGTAATATAATTAAATTAATTTGAATTATATAAATTTATAATATTTAGATAATATATAATTAATATATCATTAAAATTTAACAAAATTTTGACAATAATTTAATCTTATGATTAAAGTAAAATTTTATTAAATGATAGAGACTTAATTATAAATTTTTAATATAAAATTTTAATTAAAAATTAAATAAAATTATATGGACTGAAAAAATAATTTAACCATGATTTTAATTAGCACATTATAATTTATAGGCTAAAATATACAGGACTCTCTTGCATTTTATTTTTGTACATATAACTTTTTTTATACTTTTAAATGTGATTCAAAATTTTTTTGTACTTTTAAAATATTATATAAAACTTATTTTTATTTAATTTTTTATTAAAAAATTAACGATAATAAACATATTAATTTATAGGATATTAGGTTGAGAGAAATAATTAAAAGATAATAGATGTATTTTTATTTTTTTATCATTAAAATATTAATTTTTTATTGATATTTTTATCTTTTAACCTATTATCTTTTAATTATTTATTTAAATTTAATATTTTATTATTTTTATTATCATTAATTCTTGAATAAAAAATTAAATAAAAATAAATTTTATATAACATTTTAAAAGTATAAGAGTTTTGGTTTACAAAAGAGCTATTTGTACAAGAATTAAAATATAAAGAAATTTTATATATTTTAACTTAATTTATAAATATCAGTCTCTTAAAAATCACCTTATAAATACATAATTTTTAAAATTATATTAAGACACTATTATTCATTCCAGTCATATTTTTGAGTCCTTTTTTTTTTTTTTAAAGAAAAAATTGATCAAACGAGATAAGAGAATAACACAAGGGAACAGATGAGCTTCCAGTTTGAACATTGCTAATTACTATTCATCTTTGACTAGTTTATCCAGAAGCCATAATTGCTGCGCAACGATTTCCTTAATTATGTTCCTATGTTAAAAAAAAATGCAACTGTGGTAAATGAAATTTAAACCAAACGAAGAAAAAAGGTAGGCTGGAAAATGATGATTTTGGAATGCAATCATAATACTTGCTGAATTTACAGCATTAAGGTCCCAAATGCAATTATTGATCTTCTCAAACTATAAAACTAAAGTAGCCATTTTTCTTTCTTATCTTTTTTTTATTATTATTTTGATTTAATAATTTATGAGTCAAGCAAGATTGACAAAATGACAAGAGGGGAAAGGGGAGAGATGAAGAAAGAGAAAGTGGGACTTTTGGTTGTAATGATGATGATCAGAGGAAGTTAAGATAAAAAAGAAAGCGTGTGTAAGTAACAAAAGCAGAGAAAATGTGAAGACTTTCTTTTTTTTTCGCCTTTTTTTCTGAGCCCCTTTTGGACTTTGTTTTGTCATTCAGGGTACATATTGGACCCAATTGTTGGTGCATTGAACTGAAAACCGCCAATGTCTTTTTCTCCCAGTTTTTCTGCAACTTTTAGCACACAGTTTCTTGCATCACTTTTCTTTATTCTTTTCACAAATACAGTAGCTAATTAGGTTGCTTCATAACAGATAAAGTTGCTATGATTTTAGATTAATGTTTTACATGCAACACGCCAATAGGATACAACAACTGTAAAATTGTTTAGAGAGAAATTTTTTTTTTTGGGGTAAGATTTTAGAGAAAGAAATGAAATACGTCAATTTTTGGAAGTATTTCTAATTGTAATAAATAAAAGATAAGGGAAAACTAAGAATTTGGTGTCATTTTTAATTTCATTTTAAATATTTTTGTGTTAATTTTGTTTTGTATGTTAACAAAAAATATCAATGCCTTCTTAATAACTTAAGAGCGAAAAAAATCTAATTTGTCTAATTTGATCCGTTATCATGATTCAAGCCCCAAAAAAGGCGTTGCTTTCTTCATCTCCTTTTTCTAAAAAAATTACAAATAGAGCTATGTTACCACCACTGCTGAAATAAGTATATGTTTAGCTAAATTGATCTATAATTGCTTGTATCCTCTAAAAATTATTTAATCATACATTTGACATGTTATCAATTTTATTAATAATTTTTTTTTGAGTTAGCAATTAAAGAAGTTAACAATTTTTATAAACGTAATAGAAAAAGTTGACCAAAAACAGTATTTTGGATGAAATTAAAACGGACCCAAAGAGTATAGAGAGCGAGAAAGGGCAGGGAGATAACTTGAAAACCCTTATTATCTACTCAAGTAAGATTAGAACTCACCATTGTTATGTAGAAATGAGAAAAATGGGTAAGTCTCTTTTTATTTCTGCAAAACATAAAATGATCTTAATGATCATAATTTTCTTAATTTGTTTGTTGATTGAGGATCAACCTCATTATTTGATACTCCATAGAAATGGACTCTTGCATGTAAAATGGACCATTAGTGAGCATTATTAAGCAGAGCAGATATTCCTGCACATAACATAGCCTGATGAAATTTTACCTGCTTTCTACCCGATGATGCAATGCTTCTCAAGTCTTAACACTCGAGCTCCCACTTGGGTGCATCAATTTCCTCCCTCCTTATGCTGCGTTTAAGGCTTTTATAAAAAAATACAAAAGACAAAATCTTATAGTAAGTAAAAATCGACACAAATTTTGGACTGTCATGAAAATTTTGACACTTCTTGCGCTGCCATAAAAGCCTCACCGAGAACTGTGTAAGCTTCCATTGGCAATTTGCACATATCATAAGTGTAAGAATTTCTCTAACATCAACAAACACGTGCCCTCTAGTGAGGTAAAGAAAATGTGAAACAGACAAGATTTTTTATTATTTGATATTATAAAGACATTGTTAACTACAAAACGGGTATATTTCAACCATATATCACATTAACATTTCATCTAAGGATGTCTACGTTACAGTATCCATAGCTATCATGCCACAATATTTATATATATGACTGCGCCTACTCTCAGATCTCCAAGAAGGAGTTGATTGTCTTGAACCCATGATTTTCAGGGAGAGGTCCATTTCCAGGTCGAACTGAAATTATCACCTCCAAACCTGAGTCATGAACAATTTTCAGCAAATTTATGTGAGATTGAGAGGACAAAATGAACCAGTGACTAGCTTTCATGTTGCACTTCTAGTAATTTTATTCTAAATTATATCATAGGTGTAGTTTGACGTCTATTAGTCATTCAGGTGCTTTTAAGAGACAATTTAATTCATGCAGAATGCTCAAAAAAACAAGAGCTTGGCTTCATTGGGCACCTAGGACGGCAGGGATAATGAACCGGTGGTCCCCTTTTGTATTAACTTCTAGTAAGTTCATTCAAATTTATTTGATATAGTTTGACTTGTATGGGGACATTTCAGATGGCTTTTACAAAATTCAACTCATGCAGAATGCTTAAACACCAAGAGTTAGGCTTCTTGAGGAACCATGGAGGGATAATTAACTATGACTTGTAGAAGAAATTGAATAGCTTCCTAAGCAGTTATTATATCTTTATTTAGTTGAGGGGTTAAAAATAAGCACATACCTGCTGCCTTTGCAGCTGTAGCTTCTTGATAAACATCAGTCACAAATAAAATATCTGATGGTTTATCAACACCAAGTGATGCTGAGATGTCAGTGTAACTCCGTGCCTCTCTTTTGTTCCTGCAACAGAAAGACTTTCGCATGAAAATATATTTCTTTAGACAAGCAGCGTGAAGAGGCAACGTCAAGATGAACATTACCCTACTGTGGTGTCAAAAAACCCTGACAAAAATTTTCTTAGGTCCCCAAAGTTTGTGTGTCCAAATATTAGCCTTTGTGCCAACCTGCTACCACTAGAATATATATATACCTGTTGTATAGATCAGAAATAGCAATTAAAACGCAAGAAAACATGTCTTCCAAACATCAGATAACAAATTTCATCCAGAATGTGATTGCTTTTCCTGTTTGTGTTCTTGTCCAACAGAAAACAAAAACAATGGCCTCACACATCTATCTTTAGCTGAAGAATGGATAATTTTTGCAATAAAAAGAGACAGTAGTAGAAATATACTTCAGAAGGAAGACATACAGAACAGAAAAATTTTCAGCAATAGCCACATGAAAATATAGTAAGTTAAATAGAAAGATTCACAGCCAAATGAATCAGCAAAGGTAACCTTTATGCGCTGGGCATGCCACTTTTCCAGAGCTTCTGGTACATCGTCAAAAACTATGCCCTTCAATTCATTGTTCTCATAACCAGTTTGCCATATATGACCCTGCATGGCTAAATTTCAGCCACATCATATATATCAATCCAAAAAAGAGCAGAAGTCTGATGAATTTAATTTGATACCTGCAACTCTTTCAAGGCAGTGATCTTTCTATCAGCTTTAATCATAGCTTCTACATTACTAACTAAAGCAGCAATGACTTCTTCTTTCCCAGCATCATCTGGGGGGATAGGCACAGCACCTGCAACCCCTTGTTCCAGGTCACTTTGAACCTGAATCATAATGAAAGGAAGTCAATGGTTTGAAATTTTTGAATGCATCATATACAGAGTATTTACCAGTTGTCAATTAACAGAAGTTCACCACCCACTTGTTTGAGATTCAATTTGAGCCAGGGAAAGTTGGCTGATCCCTGGCTTCACACTTCCCTATTACCATCAGTACACATCCCATATGTAAAATTAGTTTTTTTGCATATCTCTTCCCTAGAATCTAGTTCAGTTTCTCCAGTAAAGGCAAATATTCCATTGTTTTACAGTTCAATGCCTAACCCACAGGTTCCCATCACAGAAGTATAAATTAAATACCAAAGCCATACAGATTTACAACTCTTACTTGGGATCGAAGCAACTTAATATCATCTTGGGTTTCTGGGGCATCATATGTCGCAGATAGATGCTTCCTAACATTATCACGTGCATAAGGGAAGAGAACCTCCGAAACAAACGATATGGGAGTAGTAGTCCCTTCAATGTCAAGAACAATAAAGCGCTGCAATACAGATGGATGAATAGTGAAAAATCTATAGAGTTGTTTTGAGTCGTTGGGTGTAGTTTTTCTTTTTTTTTTTCTTCTTTTGTATACAATAATAATAATAATAATAATGAACAATCTAATTTGAAACTATAGGGCACAAATGTATGATAAGTAAAAATTGTTGGAATTGTCCATTAGCATTACCAGTCAACAGAGAAAAAGGATTTTTTTCAGTAATTTTAAGGAAATAATACTGATGGTAAGTTTAGAGGTCTAATGTTTCAGAGGGACGGTTAATTGAACTCACTGGGAGCAGATTAATTTCCCCATTAGCTTTCCTTGCCTTAACTGACACATCTGACTCCATTACAATTCTTTGACCACTTCTAACACTTTGGATTGGACCATGATCTGGAGTAGACCAGTCCAATCCCATTTGGTGAAGTTTTAGAGCCGCATCAAAGAGGTAATGGTAACACTCAGCCTGAAATAAAAATCATCAGTTTATGAGAAAGCATGATAAATAAATGCCCCAAATGACATAAGAAGTTTAGCGTTGTCTTCAAAAGAGTATCATATGTCCTAGAACTCCTAAGCAGAAAGTTCAAAAGAACATAGTATTGCACAATTTTGATTTCTTCCAATGTTATTCTTGACAATGCAAACCTGAGTTTTTGCACTAATCCATGAGTCTCCCCAAACATATATCCCATGGTTACGAACAAGCACAGCAGTAGTTTTTGGGTAGGCTTCAATCTGTAAATTCAAAGTTTCAATTATTTACTACAACATAAAGACCATACAATCAGAAATCTAATTTAATTTTCATAAGGAATCTGGAAACATACCGCTTTAGCAAGAGATTCTGTGAGCTCATATTCATAGGCCGTGTTCTCAATAATAGGGATAACTAGTTCATCATAATAACCATGCCCCTTAATTCCTTTTATCATTTCCATGTGAGTAATCTGCAAGTTGTGAAGATAAGCAAAACTACATGATGTCATTATAAATAGAGGAAAAACAAAGCCTAACGAAAGAGGTTCAATGTAAAAGAAACATTTTAACCTCTTTGAAAATATGATTGGACTTCCTTGAGCATGTGTAATAAGCTATGACAGCACAAGAAAATTGTTTTAAAATAATTTAAAATTAACAAGGATGTGAGGAGGGGGATTGGCAGGTACTATCCCACTCCTCTAAAAAAAAAGTTTGTTTACTTTATTAGGGTAACAAAATTATTTAATTAGATACAATCACACATAAGCAAGGATAAAACATGTTGGAGTTGCTTGATCCATATTGCTGATCCCACTTAGCGGAAAAAGGCTTTGTTGTTGTTGTATACAGTCACACATAAGGAGGTGCGTAGGGTGCCATATACGAGTATAGTATTTAGATACATATACTTGATAATTACTCCCCAGTAAAAATCAGTCTTCAACATTGACAAATTGTTGCCACATGTAACAATTGCTTTTTCTATCATACAATTCTAAAATCCCAGAATCTTAAGGTTTTCTTCTGATTTTCTCCTCTTTAGTAAGTGTACTGGAATTATAATTTTCTTCAGAATTTCTCTTCTTTGATAAGAGGAATGGAATTATATTTCAACAAGACTACAAGGGGCTCACTGCAATCAGTTAACTGAAATGCAACCATGAAGGATGCTCCATTCAAGTCTGAGATTCTTTTATTAGGAACTCAAATCCAATGCTATAATAAAAATGCATCGGTATTTAGCACTCTGCATATTATCTGGTCTCCACTTAATTCTCTAATCATGACTTGCAGAGCCTTATTGTTCCAAATGGTCTTTGCCTAGTGTTTACCAAGTCACGGATTACCTAATATCCAATCAATGAGATGATTATTCACAACTCAATTTTATGTCCTATTATCTATCTCAATGCCCTTATTATTACTTTTTTTTATTCAATCTCAAACACCAATTAGAGATCTAAAGATGACAAATATTTATGAACCACAGGATTGAATGCACATCTCAAATCTCAAAACTATACTTACTCGGAATTCTTTTGATAAAGGATTGATCATTGTTACAAGACAAGATTCTATCCCATGACTGTGAATAACAGCCCCAGCATCACGCATTTCATATGCCTGGAAAGGAAGAGAAGAATGGACATTTTAATAGCTACTTTAAGCAATAACAAAATTATATTGAAAGTCATACAAGAAAATAATAGCCTCTTCTATTGTCAACATAATTGAAATATTTTCTGTCGGAAATGAAAATTAGAGAGCATCTAGCATTGATAGAAAGTAAATACAACCTGAGTGTGGACAAGTGATTAAAATTTGTAGGAATACTGAACCCCCGTCTACTATTATAATAAATCCAATATCATAGATCTTTATCCCAAACTTTTGGTCACTTAATTCAAAATCCTCAAATCATACTAACTCTACATCTTTCAGAGATTAGAGTAATCAATAGAGAGTAAATTAATTTAACCTTCATAAAAAGTGGACCGCAATCAGAACATTTTGGAGGTTTATGAGGATAAGGTTTAGGAGAAGGAGCAGACAAGACCAATCCATCGTGGGATAACACGTACATGTCCTCTGGTTCCATTCTTTCCTTCTGAACACCTGAAAATATATTTCAGAAAAGAAAAGAAAAAATGAAGCAATGATCAAAATCTAGAATTTCAGCTCCATTTGCACACGAAGCTATATTAAGAACTATACGTCGTCTAATATATTAATAATTAGAACTCCAGAGTAACAAGTATAGATTAAAATGGAGCAAAGTAAAACCATATATAAACTGATGAAAATTTCAAACTAGGCTAACTATGAACCAGCCTAAAATGAACCAGAAATGACATGGAAACTTGAGCTTGGATATGCAAACCCTGAGATCAAACGGAATATACCAACAAACTTACATCATAAATCACAGAAAATGTATACCCAGAAATCAGGAGAGCCAGAAGATATCGAGGGATTGAGTAATACCTGAAGGGGACATGATGATAAGCTGGTGGGGTTTAGGAATGGAATCATCGTGAACCTTAATAGTGATGCTACCACCGGTCCCAGAGACCCATCCAAGATTGTAGAAGTGGCGACAGAGTTCAGAAATCAAAGCTCTCGTATCCTTCACTGCCTTGCCTTCTAGGTATGCCTGCGATGTCGTCCCTACCTTGCCTCCGTTCAGAGCCACTTCAGGTGCTGCTGTTGCTGCTGCCGCCGCCATGGATTCTAGAGAGAGAAGCAATGAATCAAAGTAGAGAGAGAGAGGGCAAGCACGTTTCTGAAGTGAGCTTAATATGTAGGCTATCTTGCAAAACAGAATAAGGATATTGGAATAAGTGAACTGAGAATATTAGTGTAATGTTATCAATTAATTTTTTTAATTAGCGCTTGTTATTAAAATTTGTGATTAATTAATAATTATGTTCATATCAATAATGTTGTTCTTATTTTCTAATATAAATTGATTTTGATTGGGTTTGTGAAAAATTGATGGTACAGATTCTCATTCATTTGACCATAACCTAGTTAATTTGTTTTGGGAATTAATGCGCGTGTCATTTTACTCCCAAGAAACAGCACAACTTTTTTTTAATTAGATATTAATAAAAGTTTATCAATTTCGTAACATATATATATATATATATATAATTCTTCATAAATATTTTTTATCAAAAGACAAACATGTTAAACATTGAGTGTGAATGTGTTTTCTTTTTTTATTTGAGCCAATCCTCAATAATCATAACATTTATATATGATTACACAACTTTTATGGCACTACAAAACTTCAAAAAAATAGTTGTAAATATAATGTTCACTAGGCATTTTAACTCTGGGGACAGAATAGCATAAGAGAATCATTAAAAAAAAAAAAATGTTATATAGAGTTTATTTTTTATGAAATTATTTTAAAAATTGAAAAACAAAATTGGTGGAATTTTTCTTTAAACTAGAAAAAAGAAGAAGAAAAAGTTGGGTCTGAAATGATCACATTTTGTGGCATGAATCATGATTCATTTCATTCCTTGTTGATATATTGACCTTAATGATGGGCAGGTTCATGCAATGCTAGTGGCTCCAAAAATTTGACACGATACCACCTTATAAATCTCGTTCTTTTAGCTTTTAGGGATAAATACTAACTTTAATATTTTTTAAATTTTTTATAAATTTTTTTTATTAAAAATAATTTTATTTAAAAATGATCAATAAAAATTTAAATTTATCAAAAATAATTTTAAAAAATTACTATTAAATAAGCTTAACGTTATAACTGTTTATGAATCGATTCGAATCGAGTTAAAACAGGTCATTTCATGTCAACAATTTAAAAGCGTGGGTTGGGTCGGTTCAAGTGTGAGAAAAACACTCCAAACAGCTTGAACCAACCCCACCCAGCATAACCATATCGGGTTAGCTCAGGTTAATGGATTCTTATAATTTTATCAACTTTATTACATGCATACTCTGTCTCTATTTACCTTTCTGAGTCTCTTTTCCTTTCTTGAACTTCGCAACTTCTTGGGCACGAGTTGCTTCACTATCTTGGATTTCAATTTAGCACTTCTTTTGGTTTTACTCTAAGCTTTACATTGAGAATTTTCACATTGTTCCTCTTTCTTCTCTTGAAGCCATTTAGTTCAAACTCTTCACAACAATTTTTAGTTTCTACAACTTCAATCTCTTGCGTTAATGAAGAACCAGATTTTGATTCAACTAAATCACATACTTCCTGAACTTCTTGATTTTTCCTCTTCTTTATTATCGACATGAGATTTTGGAAAAATTTACAACAAGAAACCCCTGTGTTAGAGCAAGGCCTCAACACAGGAAATGACGTGTTTTTCTGCGTATTCGTTGAACAGAAGCACGAATGCATAAATTGTGATCACAAATGTGAGCTTCTTCACACTTAAAGTCACAACGAGCACCATAAGCGTCTTCATCAATTTTCAACCATTAGCGATTTAATCTATTCAAGAATATGAAAGGGATAGGGAAAGAAATGCAGCGTTAAGCAGCTAATAAAAAAAAAAAGAGGAGAGGGTTGGCAATTCGAGTCAATTTCAACAGGTTTTAAATAATGAAACTTATGAATATTCAATTCAAACTGACCTGTTCACTCAAATCGAACCATCTCAATATAACAGGTTGAGTTGATTTAGATAAGTTGACAAGTGAATCTGAACTGATTAACAATTTTACATCAGTCATCAAATTTTTACATTTCAAAGAAATTTGACCTTTTTTTTAACTTACACTTATATATGTTAACTCATTTGTGGATTTAGATTCTTTGCATGTTATGATAGAAAATTTTCAATTGCACTTCTAATATAATAATCTTTTAACGCTGTTGATACGAAATAATTTTTTTGTTAAAATGTGAAAGTTTTCTAAAAAATAATTTTAAAATTAAAAAAACACTTCTAATTAGCACTAACTACAACCACATTACAATTTAAAAAACTAAACTAAACTAAACTCTCAAAATTTCCTTTTTTTGATTTATTTTAAATCCTTTGCATTTGTTCTTCACCATAGATAAAAAAAAATTTACGTTGTCAAAAATTTATATTAAATAGATTAAGGATTATTTTTTCTATTTTTTATTATAAAGAAATATATCAATTTTAAGTACAAAAAATTTAAACCAAAGATTTGAATAACCATAGACAAATAATATAAAGCATGGGACACATGATGGCCTTGGCCCATGAATCATTAAGGGGTCTGTTTGGTCACAGAAAATGTTATTCCGGTAAACACTACTCTTGTTGGGAATTAAAGCTCCATGCGTGAAGCAGTTAAACCGCGCCGGAGCGCCTGATAACTCTATCCTCTTCTTACACACTCTCTACAGTCCACAGCCATGCCGAGAGGAACAGACCGTCTGGTGAAGAGCGTGAAGCAATTCGTCGAGATTCGGTACAAGGTCTTGTCCGCTCGCTATGGGCATCAGCTTCTTGACATTTTTGAATTCCCAATCAAGCTCGTCTTATCGCCTTTTACGCTTGCTTTCGATATTGCCGGCTCTGCTCCTCGTGGCTTCGGTGTTCCTGAGCTCATCTCCAAGCTCTCTTATGCTTCCGTCTTCGTGAGTTATTTCTCTGCATTTAATGTTTTAACTAATACCACTGCCGTCCCGTTTAATTCTTGTAACTTGCTTTGTTCTTTCGTCATTATTCTATCTGGGTCGTCCTCAATGTCCAAGTGTTTCTGAAATTTACGAACTTGCAAAAAATTGGGCAAAAAATTGGGCAAGCTTGTTGGGTCCACTTCAGAATTTGTAGATTTTGAGTGAGAGTTGTTTATCTTATCTAATTTGACTTATCCAGAGATTTTCAATGGCATTTTTTTTCAACCGGTTTTTGGTTATTTGAGGAAATGGAGATAAAGGTTCAATTGCTGTATAATAGATTTCTCCATTTTGGGAGTCGTTTTTTATTTTGTACTTGTATTATGATCAACTGGGTTATTTATGAAAACTTTATGGTTTGAAATACCTCGTTCATTGGTTATTTGGTTCATTTCTTTTTCTTTTTCTTTTTTATGAATGTTTGCTGCATGGTTTGAACGTAGGCCATTGCAACCTTGGGCACTTATGACATTGCATTAGAGATGGGAAGGAAGGTGATATGCCAAAGGTTCATCTCTGTATCTCTTGACAGTTTTCACATTTTCTAATTTAATTTTACTTCAGAATTTTCTGAATACGTTAAGCTTCTAATTTTTCACTTATATTGTGGTGACACTGTAGCTTTGACGATGAAAGACAGTTTATTGACATAAAGGTTGCTTAATTTTTAACTCAATATTCAATGGCAGGAATTGTCGGACATGCAATGGATGGCAGGCCTTGCGGTGTACAATGTGCCGAGGAACTGGAAAAGTGCATTATCAAGTGAAAAATTACACATTGAAGAGGTAGATTTTCCCTCCATCACCACTTGGAAAATTTATGTATATATTTTTAGTTATTTTAGAACTCTTTAGCTCTTATTTACTTCTGCTGATATTACATTCATACAAAAAAACCAAAAAAATAAATCTAAAAGTATATTATGTAGACTTATGATATGAACCCCTCATTTCAGTATATTAGTGCTAAAAGGAGTATATTGTAATTTGATATCATTTCCATTCAATTTTAGTAAAACTCCCAAACATAGCCCAAGGAAACTTCTAAAGTAATAAATTGTTTCATACATATAGAAAGATGCAATTACATCTGTTCTAATTCATATGCTAATTCTATAATAATGAGTTTTTCTGAATGGTTCTTCCAGAAGAACTCCTAAGAAAGACTATGTTCACTGAATTTCATCCAATTGGAGGCTGGTTGTATTCCTTAAAATTGCATTAAATTACTATGTTGATATTTTGAAATGCAAAGAAAATAGCTGCTTTCAGATAAAACAATTTTTTAAAATATATATATATATATATATATATAGAATCATGCTACAACTTTTCAACATGACTCCTTCATTCATCCACTAGACCATTTTTTTTAAAGAATATATATATATATATATATACACACACACACACTGGTTGATAGTTTATAAAATATGAAAGGGTTCTAATGTATCAGTAATCATGTGGATACACAATGCATCTGGACTACAATATGAATTGAAATATTGTCAATAAGAGGGGTTCAATACTGCATAGTTGTGGTTCAAGTTGGTGTAAATCTAATATTCTTTGTCATTTCATTGATTCTCTTCCATTTTACTTATGATTATCTTGGGGGTTGGAGTTGCAGTTAGCTGGAGGGTTCAAATTGCTAACTGACATCATATGACCGCTATTTGCATTCTCACTGGCTTCAGTATTGTTTTGAAGTCTTTGCCCTTCCATTACTGTATGATTCTTTACCTGATAAGTTTTTCTTCTTCCATGTATTCTCTGTTAGTGGAGAGAAAGCAACAGCTGAATCTATTGCAGATGCCATTGCTGATAATCGGGCTGAGTTAGTGCATCTGCCATCCTCCTTGGGTATCCAAACACCATTACCGTCAAAAGACTGCCCAACTTGTGATGGAACGGTAAGAACTATGCTTCCAGGCAGACATGATGTGGGTGTCATGGTTAGGCTCATTCATTCTAATTGAATCTGTAGTAATTAATTAGTAAAATGGGGTTTCTTTTGATTATTATTAGCTATTTCTCATAAGAAGAATTATTTCTTATTCTTTACGCCATGCCCTCATTAGAGAGAGAGAAAGAGATAACCAAGGACTGGAAATTTACTTTCTAAGTTATAACTACATTGCAACTTCTGCCCTTAGATTGATGGTAGCACAGGCATGTTTCTCAGAAAACTTTTAACATTGCAATGCAATCCTTTGATCCTTAAGTGAAGAATTTACTGGTACAGGGTGTAATGAGCTGCCCAGAATGCAAACACAAATTGCAAATTAGGATCTCCGCAGATGATGTGAGTTATTTTATTTTATTGATTTGCAGCTGCTTGGATTCTTTGTGTTAATATTCACATATTATTACTTTTTCCTTAATATCACCTCCTTATTTTTATAATTCTCAGCATCTTTATACTGCCTTTCTTTGTGCAGATCATGGAACCCCCATGGACAGCCTATAATGTGTTGAAAAGGATGGAATATCCCTATGAGGTCAGTATTATAATTTATCCAATATCTACTTCTAAGGAGATGATATTATTATTGTTATTAAGAATATATTGTCTAATGTGAATAGCTCTCATATCAGACTAAATTGAGCCTTAATCTCAAATTTTGTGGTTGTCTATATGAGCCATTAATTAAATTTTCCTTACTACATGTACCAATATTGATGTTTATTCTCCTCTTATGTATTGGAAATGCCTTCCTTACCAAGATGTTGTGAATTGGGTGTTTTAGCAAATAAACTTTTTGTATAAAAAATTATCAAGTTAAGGAGCTTGCAAAACACTTTTAACAAGTATAAGATGTAAGACTGAATGTAAGGCGCAAAAGACACTTTAGATGAAAATCTTCAAGGTAGAAAAGACAAACAGAGCATATAAAGAAAATAAAGAGTGGTAAAATAAAGAGATAGGGATATAGATAACCGAACATAGAATTTTCTTTGTTTGGATTCAATCCATGTCTCTGTCAAGTCCTCAAGCTTGAGGTTTTTCACTACTTTCACAAGTTTGAACATGGTACTTGTGCACACAGCAATCTCTTGGGTATCCTTTATCTTTTCTGTCACAAGGGAATACCTCACCCTTAGTAGTGATCTCACACTTAATCAAACAAGGGATACACCCTTAGGTACAAGGATTCTATTGTTAATGGCTATAGCACTTAAATCGTCAGAGTAGGTTATTATATGAATTCAATTTAAAATGTCAGGCTTCTTTTTAACTCAATATTGGATTGAAATAAATAATTGCACCAAGAAATATTCTACAAATTGTTTAGTTGTGAATTGCGACAAAAAAGGAGTGGCTTGGAGAACTTTGCACTGTGTTGATAATATCATTATCTTGCTTTTCTGCCGCTTGTAGAAGTGCATGTTCTCTTATCTATGTATGTTACTAACACGTTTGTCTATATGTCACCTGAAACTTCTCATTCTTTTTTAACGTTGTAATATAAATCTTTTGTTTTTTCAGCATATAGTGCACAGCATGAAAGATCCCAGTATTGCTGCATTTTGGCTTATTACTTTTCCTCAGATTATGGGTGGATTTAACTATGATGATGAGGTGAAGCAGAAGATCTGGTGGCAGTACAAGGTTGTTGGTTCATTGCCATCCCATTGTTTTAGTTTCAGTTCAACTATTCATTTTTTTCCTCCTTATGTTGCTTTTAATATGCTTTTCTTTTGCCACTCGCATATCCTTAATTATGCATTTCTTGAATCTGTTTGAGTCAATTCTGAGCAACCTAAGGCTGTACCAATATGTGCTAGTACGCATGTTAGATAATGTGCTTCAATGAGAACAGCATCTAGGCACAGACTTTGTAAAGCTTTGGTCAATAGAGTGTCATGCTCAAGGTAGCAATCTTGTGGTGTTGCAGTAGAGATGAGATGGGAGTAATAATGAAAGCATTGAAAGTGGGGAAGTGAAAAACTTTTGAGTGTCTCAGTAGAATACAAACACTGTTGTTGTATCAAATCTAGATTTCTATAAACCATTCTAAATATATTTATTTCCTTTTGTGGGTGAATTCAGGAATCCATGCGCTATGATCAGCTTCGAGATGTAGTGGCTAAGCGGAAACCAGGGTGGGAGTATCTGCAAGAAGTAAGTTGTAATTTCTTATAACCTGATAGAACTCAAGTGACTTGGAGAACCCTTCCTCAAAAGCTAACTATTAAAGAGGAAGAACCAAGTCACTTAAATATCCTATTGAGTATCCCATTTTACTCGATATGAGATTTGAGTAACTCATGCTAACGTCCCATATTATCCCCATCTCCATCACAGCACTGTCCCTGAAGAACTGACTGCACTGTGACACTTTACCCTACTGTTGTTAGCCCCCGCTTCCCGGGGGCCGATTAGAACCCTTTGCAATAGCCCTCTTCATGCCGTCAGTAAACCAGACTCTGACTCTGATACCAAATGATGGAACTCAAGTGACTTGGCGAACCCTTCTTCAAAAGTTAGCTATTGAAGTGAAAAAATCAAACCACTTAAGTACCTATTCTACTCAATGCGAGACTTGGGTAGCTTATACTACCGTAAGGACATCCCATACTATCTCTATCCCCATCATAACCATAGTTCATGGTTGTGCTCCCACATAGACAAGACCAAAAATTAACTTGATTTGACTGTAAGTAGTGTGGAGTTACCATTTAGGGAAGAACAGCCACCAGTATCACATTGCACCCTATGCTGAGGTTATATATTTTATTTGTTCTTATATATAGCTTCTGAAACAAACATCAAATAGCAATCTGACAAAAAATTGTCAGCAGCAATGCAAGTTAATTTGGACATTACATCAATTGGAAAACATGAGTGGTGTAAAATTTTTATATGAAACCAGCACTTAATTCTTTTCTTTCATAAAAATAAAAATGAAGTATTTGTCTTTTAGATTTTTTTTTTCATTAAATCAAGATTATGACATGTTCTCTTTTCATTGCAAGATTCTAATCTATCTTGTATTTCTTTTATATATTTAGTCTTTAGAGTTATGGCATTTCAATTTTCTTTCAGATCCCCAATTATCTGTTTTCCTTTTGAATAAAATTTAGCAGAGTTCTTTTTTATTCAAAATTATATTGTAAATACAGGCCTTGATATCTATAGATCCTGACCGAGCAAGGGATGATCCTGTCATAGTGAGGAATGTGTCTCACTATAAAGCTAAGAAGGCATTAGAAGCAGAGGTTATGAAGCTTGATCCTCCACCAAGACCACCAAATTGGGGTGTGCGTGTTCACTCTCTTCGTGTTTCATCTGCTAGTTTATTTTCCTTCTTACAATTACACATTGTCTCCATGTTTCTGGTCAGTGAGGTTTGGCCAGGGGAGATGGAGTTGCTAGGAGATACAAAGAATAGTAGAAAACTAAAAAATGTTTCATCTTACAATAGTAGAAAACTAAATTCAAGCGATAAGAGTAGAAATGGCAAAAAATCATAGCTATACAAAACAAATGACATAACAACCAGTGGAAAACTGATTGTATAAATAGCCAAGCAATATGTAGCAAATATGATTTGCAATCAGATCTTATCTATCAGACCTCCTCCTTTAAGGGATACGCTGATAGAATTTTGACATTCCAAAGGTTTTTGGCCTTTAAAGCTCAGCAGTATTCATCAATCATTCTCTCTTAGTTGGTCACTGTTCAATCCAGTTAATTGTATCTTACATATATTATCTATTGGGACAAGAAAACAAGGGTAGGCATTATCTGCTCAGAAATGAGATGTAACTAACTTAAGAGCATTGGCAGGAGCTGGACCTTCCATTGAGTGCTTCCTCTTGGAGTGAGGAGGATCTCAAAGATCCTGAAAAGTTCTATGAAATGACTGTTCTCCTTAATGCCCAAAGAGAAATTGCTGATAAAATCTTGGATACACATTGGGAAACTAAGTGGCGACAAGAAAAGGTTGGTGATCTCTGTCTTTCTTAACCCCTTTGTGTTTTTGTTGAAGGTAAAAGGATCAAGTAATCAGAAAGGACATGTGTCATAAAATGGCATTTTCATGCAATGAATTTATGTCAAACAGCATTTCCTGTTGTCTTCCTTTGTCTCAGAGTCAGAATTTCCTATGTTTCTGCTGTTTAGGGCTCACAGTTTGCAATGGTGTTTTTGAGTTGCTCGCTTCAAATTTGAGGGTGTCAACTGCCAATCGGTCTATAGTTTATAAAGTTTTATGCAGTCAAACTGATATAAGAAATTGTAAAAATAATAAAGCTTTAACAAATATTATTGGTTCTTTTGAAATTATAAAATTTTTAAATTGCACTACATTGCAATTTGCATATTACTTCATAATGCATGATCACCAACCTTCTGTGTGCATGTATCTGACGCTTGATTTGATTTTCAGTTGAATGAGATGTTGGAGGAAAAGATGCAGCCCTATATTCAAAATATGGACACTGCAGTCCTTTCTCAACCTATATTGTTGCAACCGCAAAATCAGGATAAGAAGGTACCCCCAAAACCACAACCCATACACAACAAAAGTAAAAAAAAAAAAAAAAAGAACTTTCTCCCACCATCCCTCTCCCACCTTTGTTTTTTTATTTTTTCAAAAAGTCTTGCTATTTTGAAAATGAAATATATAGCAGTGTGAACAAGTTCATATTAGTTACAGTACCTTCACACCCACTTTTTCATATCTATCGATGCACTATGGTCTATGGGTGTGCATTTAAACTAGATGCTAAAACTTTTAGAGCCGGCTCAATTTGATGAAAGTTGATATGTTTTTAGGGTTCCCAAATAATGTGGCTTTTGATTTTGGGTTATGCATATTACCATCACACTAGGTTAAGTTAATGTGCATATGAACTTGCTTCAAAATCTGCCCCTCCTGGGCCTTTCTCACATTGGCCTAATGTATTTAAGATTTCACTGTAGTACTCCCTAAAAGAATCTAACCTGTGTTGAAGTGGAGAAACACCATCTTCTCTTGCTTCAAAATTTCTTGATAATGGCCAAGTCCCCTAAACCATGTTTTCACTTGTATGGTTTTTGCAATAATAATATGCATGTTATTGTTGCAGGGACGGCGTCGACAACGGAGGTGGTTCTTCTTTTGACAGAACAGGCAATGCCGAAACATGTTTGATTGTCCTTTGTATTACCATCTTTCATCTAACCTATCAATGGATATTACCATGTCTTGGTTTTATTCTTTCTCTTCCTCCGGCCCTCATTTTTCTTGAAACACTGCCTGGTGCCTGCCTGCCATCTTGCTTTTTCAAGTAATGATTTTGTGGAGAACCGTTGTTTGAGGTCCAGCAGAAGAAATATGCCAATTTTTTTAATAGAAAAACCTAGTTTTCTGTGTAGTCTAGAGTTACATATGATATTATGATGTTACGAGAAAGCTAAAAACATCCCAATATGATCTGTTAAGATCATTTATAAAATAGTGACTTGCAAAACTCTGAAATAATTTGTTAAGAAATTAGCTCGTTGTGCTTAACATTTTTTCCCCCAATTTTGCTTCTAGTTTATAATTAATTATAGGTTTGAAATAGAGGAGAAAGGTAAGGAAGGAAGCTTCTTACTCTGTTTTAACAGTTCCATCATATCAGTATCACAATTGAATAATTAAATATGTAAAAGATGTTTGTTTAGATACTCCAAATTTGTGAAAGATAAGTCATTAAGCCAAATCAAAAAGAAATATTTAAAGCTGAATTACAACTGAAGAGTATACCAAAATACAATCCTTCTTGTTTCTGGGTTACAATAAATGTGATATTTCCATGAAAGGAGATAATATATATCAGAGTCGTTAAATCTGGGCCTTCCACTTGGAAAGCCAATCTTGAGAATCAATTTCAGACTTATTACGTGGGATGAGAACATTTTCCGTTGGCTATAGCTTCAAATAACATTTTATTATAATTTTTATATTTTTGTTATTAAATTTTTTAATAAAAAATTAGTATGTATATATTTTATATATTTTATCTTTATAATTGATTTTTTTAAAAAAAATTATATATTTTATTATAATTAAAAATTTTTGTAATAAAAATATAAAAAAAAATGTACACAAGTCTTCCTTATTCAAATCGTATTTTGGAACAGTCTGAAAGCCTTTGCCGACAGAAGCCTTGATTTCTTGCTTTAGCAGGAAGGAAAAAGAACAGTCACAGACGGTACTCCAAATTTAATGCATCTATTTATTTTCCTTTGTGGTGACGATGATGGCACATAAATAAAAAGTCAATCATTCATTAAAAAAAAAAGCAAGAAAAACTATTTGAAAAGCACAAATGAACTGTAACGATCACCACGCTGCAATGGTAAGGTTTCTTCCTCATGTGACTTCAATGCCATTGATAATGGCAGTATGGACTGTGGACTGTGCATCTAGAAATCCCAATTTCTCAAGCAGATAAAATACTACTATCACAAACAAACTAGAAATCCAAAAACTAAAATTATTTTTTTAATATAAATAAGTGAAAATATTAGTAATTGATATTTAAATGTCAATGTTGGTACTTGGAAGAGGTCCACAAAACATGGAGGTATCACGTGGGTGAGAGAGAGCAAAAGAAATTGTAAATACGTGGAATGATTATCTGTGTTGATTGGACCTCTCATGTTCAAATCCACTGACACGTACCAAATAAATAGTTTGTTGTTGATAATTATATGTCTTTTCAAACCAAATGTATCTAGTAATTTCAATTTTCTATTTTACTAAAAAAAAGAAAATACAATTTTCGGTTATATAACTTAATTATTTATTTCTTAAATATTAAATTATACAAAAAACAATATATTTTAAGGAATAAAAGGTCATTCCTCGTGTAATTTATTTGAGCTAGCCTAAAATTTGTTTTAGGAAAGAGACTAGATTGTAGGATCATAACCAATTAATAGGGGTAGATATTTAATTTAGATCCCAAATAAAAATGCATATTCAATATTTAGGATTTTAAAATATGAAATATCAAATAATCAAGGGACAAATATATATTTACATACATATAGTGTTGCGTTGTTTCGCTTTCATATAATTGGGAGGCAGAAGGATATCCCTATCAACTTTAATGGAAGCAGCCAATAGTAATATTGTCGCTCCTCACAAACAGTTGAGACTTGACATTGTTTGTATGATGTGTCAAGCTTTTATTTATATTATTTAGTAAATTTAATTACGTGAGAAAATGGTAATTTTCAATTATTGATACATGTTTTATTTAAAAATGAGTGAAATCTAAGAATAAAATATTTTAATTAATACTGCGGTATAATATTTCCGAAGTTCACATTTGGTTGATATTGATGTACATATGGTGATGCATGTGTGAAGATTACGCTGCGATTTTACGGACAACCACTCAGTCCGGTAGTCCTATTCTGGACTGGACCACACCTTCACTTTAGCTCTTGGTTCATAAATCATACTTACCCTCATAGCTGTGTGAATGAAAATGTAATAATATTGGCAAAATATAAAAAGAAAAAATTGGATTAATTTATTAAAAAATTGTGACATTTTCTAGTTTTAAATTAAAGATTAAATTAATTTATGTCACAATCTTACTAATGATTTTGAGACAGACGACATTGAAGAAAAAAAATCCACCTCTACTATCGGTCCTTTTCTTTTCTCTCTCCTTAATTTTTTTCTAACAGGAAATAAATTACTCTTCCATTCTTTCCTTTTTTCGGTACAAAAATGCAAAGACGGGGGAGAATTTTTGAAGTAAATTTAAAGAATTAATTATAATTGAAACAGTGAAATCAATTATGGTTGAGATAAAAATAAAAAAGAAAAAGAGGTGATGGAGCTGCTATACATGTGCCAGCTCAGTGAAGTATGTGGTGAATAGAAAAACGTTGAGAAGTTTCTAGGAAAATTGATTATGAAAAGACATATTCATATATCTTCGTTCTTCGCCTTCATCTTTATCTTCGTCTTCATTCATATCTGTCTAAAACTTCCCTAATGTCACTATTACATAATTTCCCCTTCTGAAAGCTACGTCCCAAAATTGTACCCATAGACTTTGATGCTGTCTGTCATCATATTATTGCATCCACGTCAATGCTTCTACTTAACTACATCCTTCCGATCCTTTCTACGTTATATCCATAAATTATATATAATCTCATTACATTTTTTGTTTGGCATTTAAACTTTAAGAAAAAAAAAAAAAGAATGGGAAATGATCAATTCTTACACAAAAAATGTAAAACTAAATTACTGATCGACAAACAGGAATTTACGGCACAAGTACACGTGACATTGTAGTATGTCTGAGATGAGTGTGATCTCTTATGTCGAAATAATAACAGTATGAAAATGACAATGATCACAAAATAAGACGAAGAATTATATCTAGAAAGTAAAATAATAATAATGATGAAAAGTAAAAAAAAAAAAGGAAAAGAATTTAACTCCTAATAACACCTTCACACAGATAACTCCTCACTGATAAATTAATTTTTAATTTTTTTCTACTAGACACCAAAAATGGAACTAAGAGCAGCACCGACCATAATGGTAACAGTATACACTAACAAGCTCGAAGGAGTTTCAGCCCATGCTGATGATTTCGGAGCAGACGGCGCCGTTTCGCTGGATGTCGATGAAGAGCCTGAAGGGCCGCCGGCCGGAGATGTGGATGGCGATCCTGGGGCCGATGACACCGACGGTGAGGGAGTGCTCGCCAGAGGTGCCGGCGGGGATGCCAACGGCGCCAAGGAACCTGCCGGAGAACTGCTCGTTGGAGACAACCCTGTCGGAGATCCTGCTGGTGCTATAGACGGTGGGCTCAGTGTCGTTGATGGAGGACTGCCTAAAGGAGATGGGAATCCAGGTGCATTGGCCGGCGCCAGTGAAGACGCCGGAGGACTGCTCACCGGAGATGGCATTGTCGGAGACCCTCCCGGTGCCATGGACGGCGGGTACGGCGACGTCGACGGAGAATTACCCCCGGGAGACGGGTAGGGAGGCGCATTGGTCGGTGCCAGAGAACTTCCCGGAGATGGCGTTTTTGGAGTTCCTCCAGGTGACAGAGTCGGTGGGTACGGAGAATTACCAGCCGGAGATGGTACCACCGGCGAGGTAGACGGAGGGTTACCGGCCGGAGACGGCACAGTGGGCGTGGTGACTGGAGAGGCAGACGGCGTGGTGGGGGAGGGTGGAACAGGGACGATTCCACGAGGAGAAGAAGCAACGGGAGGAACAGCAGCACCAGGTGAAGGCTTGCGAGGAGACAAGACGACAACCGACAATTTCTGACCTTTCTCACAATTCCCATCTTGGCCACTCACGAAGAAGAAGGGTCCCGATCGATCCAACGGGAACTCCGTGTTCCCATCATCAAATTTCTTGATGGGATTCTTGGTGTTGCACTTGTCGTAGTCATCTTTGTTCACCTCCAACACAGAGTCGGCACCCTTCTTGTACTTGAACACTAGACCAAAAAATTTAAAAAGAGAATAAGAAACAGTGTTTTCATGTACGAGTAAGAGCTAAATCAAAAAGAGAAGTAGAAGTGAAGAATCACATACCCAGAACGTCATTGATTAAGAATCTGTTTCTACCAGACCATTGATTATAATTATCAGAGGGATTCAACACCCAGCCGTCTCTTCCACCGACAAAGAATTTGCGGGCAAGGGAGAGAGGGAGAAGGCTGAAGAGGAGAAGCAGGAAGAGAGGTTTGTGAAAGTCCATGAATGAGGACAGGAGAGAGATGGTGGCAGTGGAAAGTGAATCAAGTGAGGGAAGGGTTCGAGATGGATATAAAGAGAAGAGAAGACAAAAATTACCCGTTGCATGGGGCACAAGAAGAGGTCATACGGTAGTACGTGGTATTTGAATTGTCAAAGTAGAGAGAGAGTTGAAGTTGGTAAAATACAAAAAATAAATAAAATTATTTATTAATTATTTAATTTATCTTTTTTATATTTTAAAAATTAGTTAAAGTAAACTTAATTTTTTAAATTACAAATTATGTATAAATAATTATTTTTAATTATAAAAATTCGTTTAAAATTTTTAATTTGTATAAAAAAAATTTTATTAATTTTTTTTGTTTTATACACAATTTAAAATTTAAAAAATTTCTTTTATTGTTTTAATATAATTTAATTTTATTAACATGTTATTATATTTTGTTAAAATTTTAAATAAAAATTTTTTATACAAATTATAAACCTTTGAGATTAATTTTTATAATTAAAAAATTATTTATTAATAATTTATAATTTATGAAAATTTTTTATGTTTTAATTTTAAAAATTTTATCCGATAAAATAACTTAGAGGAATTTTTTCGCAGTACGTGTGGACTGTTATGGAAATGAGAAGATAACACGTGGCAAAATCACATTGGGGTAGAGGAAAATGGAGTTAAGATAGTGGTGGCCGCCTGGTGGGATTGGACTGCCATCACTTTAATGCTTTCTTCCGTAATTGCTGAATGGTGATTACCCCTCAGTCCTCACGATTCTAACTCTGAAGGTGGCCTCTTCTGCCATTTCCATTCACAGTGTACCCAATGGCCACGTTGATGAACAACGTACTATTTGGCTGAACCTTTTATTAATTATTCAATACATTCATTCATAAATGTTTATTTATTCCAATGCTTAATAGTGGTATGAGTATGGTGTTGATGACAAACCTAATAGTCCAAACACCCAACGTTTGAACAGTCATGCGTGGATACAGCCAATCAAATGCTACCACCTGGCCTACCATATGCCTCGCACTCTCTGTATATACATATATATGGCTAGAGCGTATGGGTATATTTCACCAATCAACAAATTTTATTGCAGAATTTCGGGTAGCTAAAATATGAGGATTATATTATTCTCTAAGGAATATTCTTCCTTGCATTTTTTGTAAAATTATATATATTATGGGGATTATGATATGATGTTACAGTTTTGGCATTGTTCACTTTTGCAGTTTTGCTATGATCAGCTTTACATTTCACTTCTTCTCTCTCCTATTTAGCCACAGTATGTTGTCGTATTTCCATTCATTGGATTCTCACTCGTGCTGCAATTAATATTTCCCCACCTGTTGTCATCATTCTCTATTATTTTTCAGCTACAATTGCCTTATTTCTCTTTTCTTTTCTTAGTCGATTTCTCTCTTCTAAATTTCACTCATTTGATCTTTATAGAACTCCAAATTTTCAAAACTAAATTATCAATCCTAGCCTAATAGCTTGATCCATTAATAATAATAATAATAATAAGCTTACCACTATAATTGAAAGCTCATGACATTTAAAAGCTTCTAAAACTCAAAGACATATATCCATTTTAATATATGTCCATGATCATCGCCTAATTGGTAATTGCATGTAGATTTCATTTCTAATCTCCAAGCTCAGCCATCGGTCACTGGTTTTCTCTCTGTTATAACTTATAATAACAAATTAAGTAACAGTGGGATCAATTAGTGGTCCAATATTCCCTCTCTCTCTTTTAGGTCCATTCGCTTAGATTTCTTTCTCCTCCATTCAAAATTTATCACGCGTTAATTTTTTTGAATATTTTACAACAATAGAGGTGTATCTATTTGTACGTACAATTTTTTTTATTATTAGTAACAACAATAAGAAAGAATTACAAATTTTGAGTGTGATAATATATATGATGTATGATATATATATATATATTCGTATATAGTTATATAATTTTTTTAAAGAAAAAAAATCTTATTCTATTAATTAAAGTAAAATTTAAATTTTACTTTAATTATTTGATTTAATTATTATAAAATTTTAAAAACCTAATCCTTTTTAATATAACAAGAGATTACTTAATAAACTATACTTTCAAAAAATTAATTATTCTCCTTAAATTATCTCATCCACACATGACTTTAGACTTTGTTTCCTCCTCTTCCATTAAAACCTGAAGTGGGTAAGTTCAACGTAGAAATTATCATGAGTTTGCAAAATGGTATTTTAGCCATCTATACTATGAGGATATGGGTTCTTAAATCTAAAGTCAAGCTTGGACATCATTAATCACCAGTGGTAGACATTAATTAGGATGAACTGCACTTACAACTATGGCTATAATTACCACAACGACAATAAAGAATTACGAACACTTAATTATTATATAAATAAGATATAACTCTCCTTGAAAAAAAATATTATTTTCAAGTTTGAAAAAAAAAAAGATTTGACTGCTCAATAGTTGTAATAAACTTATAGAGCTCTAAATGTAAATGTAAATGTTGTCTTCTTGAAAACTGTTTTGTGTCACGCAGTGTCCTCTGGTAGAGTCAGCTTGCTCCATTTGAGACGCTTCGTGAGAAATAAGAGGGTCCCAGTTTGACAGAACAGCCCACAAATCAGCCCAATCCATAAGCCCTGAACAATCAACCAAATTCATAACAAAAATGTCAAACAATTAAATAAGTACAGTTCTGTCCAAAAATAAAAAAATAAAAATAATTGAGTATATTTGACGTACTAATATCTCTTTTTTATAGGACGAGTCTATCTAAAAGTTTTTGTTAAAGGGTATCTTCACATACAATACATTATCAACTTATGAAAGAGAAAGAGTAAAATACACAAGGGTTAAACTGTTATCAGACATAGACAAAACGCTAGAATTGTTAGTTAACTCTGTTAGAAAATATGTTTTATAGAGTCATATTAATTTTTTTATTTTTAAAATAAATGAATTTAATAAATGATTCACTAAAGTATATTAAAATAATGTCTAAATACAATTATTAAGTAATTATTACTTATTATTTATTAGACTTTGACACACATTTGATCAAGCTTAATTGTCAGCTAAAAATATAAACTTTATATTTTATTAAAATTTGTAATAAGAGAATTCAGTAAGACAACATATAAAAAGAGTTAGGTCTCTTTTCTAATCTTAATTATAGTGTTTCAGTCTCATTAAAAAAATTGCTACTGAGATCTAAGATAAAAAAAAAAAGATCTATTAATAGATAACATTGACATAATTAAGTACACTTTATTCTCCTATATGATTAAATCCAATGTTCTATACATTATATATAAACTTAGAAACTTAGAAACTCACCTTAGCACGTAGTTCGGACTTAAATCCAAGGAAGCAAGAGATTGGTAAACCAATGAGATAATAAGTTGCTAGGTTCACATACACAGCCAAATGCTGCCATCCGCATCCTCTGGCAATTCCTGGAGTATCAAAATCAACTTAATTTCTTCTAAAACATCCGAGTATAAATTAGTCTAAACATCAAGTAAAATATATATATATGATGTTGAATTCAAAATCACACCTGATAAGACTCCTTGGACAGAATCAAGTAGTATAGAAACTGCAAGCAAAGGTGTCATTGAAGCAAACTCCTGTTTGATTATATCACTACTACTGAACAAATGGATCCAGAAGCCATGACCAACTAAAAGTGCTACAACAACACATAAGGCAAGCAGGAGCGACAGCTTGAGAGTGACACCCATGGCATGCTTAGCTCTTTCTGGGTATCCTGCTCCCAGTTCATTGGAAACCCTTGTGCTGTGTCACAGTTCAAAATTCCATTTTTCAATAAATTAATTTAGTCAGAAAGAAAATTCAGGAAAGACATCAAACAAAAGGAAATGAGAATTAATGTGATGCATCAACTCTAACCTTGCAGCTGCACTTAGACCATAAGAGATCATGTAGGCAATGAATTCTGTGTTGCAACTGCCGATGTTAATGAAGATTAACAATACTGAATTATATAATATATGTAAATTTTAATATTATATACCCTAACTTTATTGTTTACACAGAGATTCAGGTATGGAAAAATAACAGGAAAAGCATTAGAACCGCACCATATTGCAATCAATGAAGTGGTTATTTCTGAATCTGGCAGTAGTCCAGCTAAGAAAACCAAAATCTCAAAAGCCCAATACTCCAAACTTGCATAATGTAAATAGATAGTAAGACTTCATGAGATCAGAGTGATACAATAAATTGAATGGCAATTACGTTCTCTTGTATTTTAGACCAAAAAACTGTAATTATAACTAATAAAGGCTACCATTCGTACTAAACAACTAGCTTTTCATGGGGAAAAGGATGAAGTGAAAGGTCAATGGAGAAGGAACATACCATACCATAGCAGCAGAAGGAAGAGCTAGTTTCAAGACTGTAAGGATGTAATGAAAAGACCGAAAAGAAAGCCCTTTCCAAGTGTGGTTGAACTTGTCAGTATACATCACATACAGAACCAACAAAACCATTGACACACATAAAGAGACAGAAGCTGCAATTGGAGCACCCTTCAAACCCAGAGCTGTGAAATGGACCAAGGCATATGCAATGCCAATATGAGCCATCAATGGAAGAGCTGAGAGGACCACTAATGGCATCACAACAGATTGTGTTTGGAGAAACCTCAGGATGTTTTGCAGGAACCCATATGCAAATAATCCTGGGATAAGAAACTTCATATAGAGAGAAGCTGTACTAGCAATATCTTGAGATTGATGAAGCAAGAGTAGAATGGAGTCTGTGTACCACCAAATGATGGATATGATGATGGAGAAGATAAGGGATATGATGCAAGAGGATTGCAGATATATTCCCAACATTTGGTATTCTTTTGCTCCAAATCGTTGTCCACAGAGTGTCTCTAATGCCCCACTTAATCCAACCTAAGACAAGAATAAGGGACGTAACATTCATGTTGTATGGTATTCAGGCTGAGATCATATAGGATTGACATTTTAGCGCAAAGAATCTACATCCATCTTAATCTCTGCTAAAACTATGATGCTTGATTCCTACAACTTGTAAGTAAGGAAGGTAATCCATCTTTTCTTCTTAGTTTGTTATCAATGAATAAGTTTATGGCATTTCAATTCAATATCAGCCTTTTATAGTTACAAGTGGAAAAGAAATCCTATCGCCATTTTCTGCAAATACCCTCATGAACTCAAGCTACATCTGCATTAGCTTTTTCATGGACATCTTTTGATGCAAGAAATAATGAACTGAAGGAATTTGGTTGCATTAAGAGGAAGAAACAATGGCAGTTTGTAGTTACCTTAAAAATAGCAACCTACCTGATTTCTCTAATTTCTCCCTGGGACCATAAATACTTATTTTGCCTATAAAAGAGAAGTTAAAGGCAAGTTTCACTCCATTGTTTATAATTTTATTAAATAAAAAAAATGTTAACTCATTCCTGATTTGTTTGAAAGTTACAATGTAATTATTAGAGTGAAGTGGAAGTATGAACTTCACATATTATCATTAGGCAATACTAAGAGTAGTGGAAAAACCTAAAGATTGTGAGGACAAAAAGGAGACAAGATATACCATGACAGCCACTCCAGTGACACTGTTCCATGAGTTGGCCAGAGTAGCACCCGCGAGCTGAAGCTGGCCGAGGTGGCCGGCTAACATGACAGAAGCCAAAGTAATTAAGAAATAGAACATATTGGTAAGAATCATGGGCAGAGAAAACATGAGTTGATTCTTGGCCTCCTCCAAATCCAGCATTTTGTTCCACCATGTATCCACTTGGTTTCTTCTTGTGTTTGTGTCTTCTTCTTGTTCTTGTTCCCCTCCATGATCTCTGACCTCTAACAATAGAGGCCTAGATTGTGTTACTGTGACATCTGAACTTGTGTTTTCCACCATCTTTTATCTTTTACTCTTGAGTATGTGAAACCAAAAATCTTAGTTCTCTCTGGGATACCAAAGAGGGAGATGAGAACATGGTACACTGTTTTTAGCCAATGAATGTGGAATATGACTTGAATTATTCAAACAAGACAAAGCGCATTGATCATCCTAGAGGATAGCTTGTATCTTATGCTTTGTCTTCTTCCTGTTGCAAATTTGTCTACGGAACGTAGTAATTCTTTTTTCAATAATTAATTTGTTCTTAATGAAGGATTTTGTTTTCTTGTTATAAATTTTAGTTTCTCTCATTTTAATTTTTATAGATTGGATCAAGCACTTTTAGGTTATACTTTTCATCATTCCAAGGCCAACTTGCCCTTTTTATAATAATAAATTGTGGCTGCACTGGTAGGACATTCAATTTAAGTGTGATGAAGATGGAGAACAAAGAATGTGTGCTTTTAATTAATTTCTGAAATGGGTCTCAATAATTAATCATGAGATGGTCACTTCGATGGGATTTTTTTTTGAAATTTTAGAAAGTCGTTAATACTACCAGCATTTTGTTTTAAAGCATGGCGTGATTTGATTGCATGTTTCATCTCAATTCCTGAGCAAACTATTTTTGGTTTATATTTCATTTCAAGGTTTAAGTAATTTTTTTTTTTCTGAAACTGATGTTTCCTTTTCCAATTTCTCTCTTTGTTTATCTTAACAAAAAAACCCAAAACGTAGGGGCACAACGACTTGTGATGATGGAAGAATCAATCATATACGACAACGGTGGTGGCAATCACCAAACCCACATATAGCGAAAGATGGCAAAAGAAACTCGTAAGCTTTTATTCTCAATTTTTTTGCCTCATCTTTTTAATTTATATTATAATATCTTTAAAGTCTCTTAATTACTAATCTCATAAATTATATATTATATAATATAAAATATATTATGTAAGAAAAAAAAATAAAAAGTTAAAATAATAAAATTTTCATTATTTAATTTAATATTTTATATTATAATTTAAAATTTTATACTAAACATCTAAGTATATTTATAATCATTTTGGGGAGTCAAACTACACCTACACTTATTTTATTTACCCAAGTACAGTCAAACTTTTTGAAATTTAGTGTTTTTCCTTGTTATTTAGGAACTGATGTATTACTGCCTTTATTTCTGGTTGTTTTTGGTTATCCTTTCCTGGAGTGGTGCGATTCATTTAATTGATGTAGTTTATGTTTGTAACATCTTTGTGTTGTTCTTTCAGAGTTCTAGTTTTTATTTGTAGCATCTCTGTTATGTACCGACCTTTTCCTTTAAATATATTTCAGCATTTAAGAAACAAATAAATAAATTGGAGTTTTTTGACCCGAAATCCTATTGAAAATGTTAATGTTTTTTCTTTCTAATCTAAAAAAATATTATGTAGGAGAAACAGTTATTTAAATTTATAAAAATAGATTTAAAAATTATAAAAATAAATAATATTAATTAGTATAAATATCATAAATATTTATATTTTATACTACTGTAATATTAGATATGGATAATTAAGATACCAAATATAAATATTATAATATAATGTCTGAAATTACATCATACTAAATTTTCTTGATCCCAATTAAAACTTGGAAAGTGTAACCATGTCCTCTGAACTCTGATGGATGACGACCATAAATGGGCCGGGTCCAAACCCTCAAAGAGGGTCTTGGGCCTAATCGTGGTCTGTTTATTCAGACAAATCTAGTAACTTCCACTTGATTCACCAGAAAACTAGAAACGAAACAAATGCACCTAAAATTATTAAAAAGAAGAAAAAAAGACTTTTCTAGGACTTTCTACTTTACCCTGTAACTTCCACAACGATTCTAGATACCTCTTTTCGGTTAACAAAAACACTCTCCTCAAGATCTCAACATTCATTCTCAGAGTAATCCAATTCGGAAAATCAGTCTCTTACATTCGCAACCAAATCTTTCAAACAACTTTTTAAATACATTTCTGTTCTTTCTCGGAGTTATTCCATCAAGGCGTCAAAGCTTCTTCATCCTATAGTTTTCGTAAGTTGGCTTTCTTCGTTGCAATATCTTGTCGGTGCTTGCAGCAAGTTTTCAGATAGTTACTTCTCGCGCTTACATGTATGTCATATTTTCTGGAAGGTTTCGATGAAAATTGCATATCCAACTTGACTTAGCGTTGCTCTTCATTGTTGTCTACCTCCCTCTGATAATTCATTGACACTTGAGAGACCCATAGGTCCTAGAGAGACCCAAACTTGAGCTATTCGGGTGAACTGTAGCCTGCATAATGATCATATGGATACAACATCACAATAGGAGTTGTTGGTCCATTCGATGAGACCACACCGGGTTCATGCCTGGTAGAGGATACATGATTTATTAGTTGCTTTGTTAATTGCCAGCTGAATTTTTTTTTTTGGTCATCTTGCATCGACATTTTAAAGTTAATTATGTTATTTATGTCTTGATAGCAGAACAATGTTAAGATTGTGCTTGTTAATTATTCACTCGGTTTTTATTTGTCTGTTTGCTTATATATGCAGAGTTTCTATTTGAAATTATTCACAGTATTTCTATTTAACGCCCATGTTGCAAATTTCTCCTTTACATTGTCTTTTTTATTGGAACCTATATTCATAAATAAACTAAATTTACTTTTACAGCCATTATAAAATTGTAGTCATTTCATCTTGTAGTGGTCATTTGGAGTTGGTAAAATTTGTAGTTAATTTTCACTATAGGTTTTTTACTGTTATAGACGATGTCAGTAATTAATGTGTTGTTGGTATTAAGTTAAATTTTGGGAGATTTATCGTGTTTCAGAGTTTATGATCTTCTTGTGCACTTTTATGATTTTATGTGCTTACAAGTTTTATATGACACTATCTTTTGTAGGTTCTAGGAGACCGAAATGAATCCTGATAAATTTACCCACAAGACTAATGAGGCTCTCGCCGGGGCACATGAACTGGCAATGAGCGCTGGCCATGCACAATTCACACCCCTTCATCTTGCAGTTGCTCTGATTTCGGATCCCAGTGGCATATTCTCACAAGCAATTTCCGGTGCCGCCGGGGAAGATGCTGCACGTGCTGCGGAGAGAGTTTTCAATCAGGCATTGAAGAAACTGCCATCTCAATCTCCTCCTCCGGATGAGATACCGGCTAGTACGACCCTTATCAAAGTTATTCGGAGGGCACAAGCATCACAAAAGTCACGTGGAGACACTCATTTAGCTGTTGATCAGTTGATTTTGGGTCTTCTTGAAGATTCCCAGATCGGGGACTTGTTGAAGGAAGCTGGTGTTGCCGCAGCTAGAGTGAGATCAGAGGTTGAGAAGCTTCGCGGCAAGGAAGGGAGAAAGGTTGAAAGTGCTTCTGGAGATACAACTTTGCAAGCATTAAAGACTTATGGACGAGACCTTGTTGAGCAAGCCGGAAAACTTGATCCAGTCATTGGACGTGATGAGGAGATACGGAGGGTTGTGAGGATTTTGTCGAGAAGGACAAAGAACAATCCAGTTCTCATAGGAGAGCCAGGAGTTGGTAAGACGGCTGTGGTGGAAGGTTTGGCACAGAGGATAGTCAGAGGAGATGTTCCTAGTAATCTTGCTGATGTGAGGCTTATTGCATTGGACATGGGTGCACTGGTGGCGGGTGCAAAATACAGAGGAGAATTCGAAGAGCGGTTGAAGGCAGTTCTCAAGGAAGTGGAGGAGGCTGAGGGAAAAGTCATCCTCTTTATTGATGAAATCCATTTAGTTCTTGGTGCAGGTCGAACTGAGGGCTCAATGGATGCTGCCAACCTCTTTAAGCCTATGCTTGCTCGAGGTCAACTTCGATGCATTGGTGCTACCACACTAGAGGAATATAGGAAATATGTAGAGAAGGATGCAGCATTTGAAAGAAGATTCCAACAGGTGTATGTGGCCGAACCTAGTGTAGCTGACACCATCAGCATCCTTCGTGGGCTGAAAGAGCGATACGAAGGTCATCATGGTGTTCGGATTCAGGATCGTGCTTTGGTTATTGCAGCCCAGTTGTCTAGCCGATACATCACAGGTATGTAATCTGCTTTGGTTCGTTCTTCTGTTCAACTATGTGAAATCTTCATGGTTTAGAGGATGGTTTTGCAAGCATATATTTCACATATGGTTCATGTATACTTATGCTTCTCTACTTGTTTGTTCAGGGCGTCATCTTCCGGACAAAGCAATTGACTTAGTTGACGAGGCCTGTGCAAATGTAAGAGTTCAACTTGATAGTCAGCCTGAGGAAATTGATAACCTTGAAAGAAAGAGAATGCAGCTAGAAGTGGAACTCCATGCGCTTGAAAAAGAGAAAGACAAAGCTAGCAAAGCTCGCCTGGTAGAAGTAAGTATTCTTTCTCCAGCATTGTGGGAGCCATTAATGGTGTTTGGTTTCTTTTTGGACTTTCACACTATTTAATTTTATTTGGTCTTACCTTTCTATTAACCCTTGCTATGTACAGGTGCGTAAGGAGCTTGATGACTTAAGGGACAAACTCCAACCTTTAATGATGAAGTACAGAAAGGAGAAGGAAAGAATTGATGAGATTCGTAGGCTCAAGCAGAAACGAGAGGAGCTCCTGTTTGCTTTACAGGAGGCTGAGAGACGATATGATCTTGCCCGGGTTGCAGATTTGAGATATGGAGCAATTCAGGAGGTGGAATCTGCAATACAACAGTTAGAAGGGAACACTGATGAAAATTTGATGTTGACTGAAACTGTCGGACCAGAACAAATAGCTGAGGTCGTGAGTCGCTGGACTGGCATACCAGTGACTAGGCTTGGCCAGAATGAGAAAGAAAGATTGATTGGACTTGCTGATAGATTGCACCATAGAGTAGTGGGACAGGATCAAGCAGTTAATGCTGTTGCAGAGGCAGTGTTGAGGTCAAGAGCTGGGCTAGGTAGACCTCAACAACCCACTGGTTCATTCCTGTTCTTAGGGCCAACTGGGGTTGGTAAAACTGAGCTTGCAAAGGCTCTTGCTGAGCAACTCTTTGATGACGAAAATCAACTGATAAGAATTGATATGTCTGAGTATATGGAGCAACACTCTGTTGCACGGTTAATCGGTGCACCACCTGGGTATGTTGGACATGAGGAAGGAGGTCAGCTAACTGAAGCCGTGAGGCGAAGGCCTTACAGTGTAGTCCTCTTTGATGAAGTGGAAAAGGCACATACATCAGTGTTCAATACTCTACTCCAGGTCTTAGATGATGGGAGGTTGACTGATGGCCAAGGTCGAACTGTGGACTTCAGGAACACTGTCATTATCATGACTTCAAACCTCGGAGCAGAGCATCTCTTGACTGGCCTCTCAGGGAAATGTTCAATGCAAGTAGCACGGGATCGGGTTATGCAAGAGGTATGTTATAAAAGATGTCAAAGTGTGGTAATAGTAATGTGTTTCTTCTTTCTTGCTGTGTGCATTAAACTACCTTTTCGTCCTTTGCAGGTGAGGAGGCACTTTAGGCCAGAACTGTTGAATAGGCTTGATGAAATTGTGGTATTTGATCCTCTGTCACATGAACAACTGAGGAAGGTTGCAAGGCTACAAATGAAGGATGTGGCAAAACGTCTTGCTGAGAGGGGAATTGCATTGGCAGTGACTGATGCAGCGTTGGACTTCATACTGGCTGAGAGCTATGATCCGGTTGGTGTCATTGTATTCCAAATTCATCTTTTTTATTCACTTAATCACCGTAAAAAACGTGAGTACTTAAATTGTTGTTCATTATTTACAGGTTTATGGAGCTAGACCAATTAGGAGATGGCTTGAGAGGAAGGTGGTGACGGAACTGTCAAGGATGCTTTTAAGGGAAGAAATTGACGAGAACTCAACGGTTTACATCGATGTTGGGCCTAAGAGTAACGAGTTAGTCTACCGTGTGGAAAAGAATGGAGGGATAGTTGATGCGGCAACAGGGAAGAAGTCAGATATCTTGATTCAGCTACCTAATGCAGTAAGACCTGATGCTGCTCAAGCAGTGAAGAAGATGAGGATCGAGGAAATTGAGGATGACGAAGATGCTGAGATGGAAGAATGAAGTACACGAGCAGGACTCGAGTGACTTGGGTTGAACTGTTTGTAATACTTGTATTTGCTTTCTTTTTGAAGGGGGTTTTGTGGCTGAATTGAAGAATGAAAGCCCCCTTTTTCTTGTCAAAAATTTAAATTTGCTTTTGTAAAATGTAAATTAGGTTTCAAATTTGAAGTACTTGAATGGAAAAATGAGTTTTACTGTTCATCAAAAAATGTGTCAACATTTGTTTCAGATGAGATGGGCTGTGGCCTCTATCTTTTACTACTATTAAGATGTAGTAAAGACTGATGGGGCAGAAATGACATCCTCAAACTCGTGTCTACCTTCCATAAGATCTCTCTTGTGCATAATTAAGTCTACTCTAGTCTCCAATTATGTTTCCGTCTCTCAATTTCTCTCTTTGTTTATCTGAAGACAAAAAAACTAAAACGTAGAGGCACAAGATGTGACGACAGTGGTATTTGATAGTGAAGCGAATCAATCGTATGCAAAATAATTAGTTAAATTAAAAGAAACTCTCCGTAACTTAATGAGTCATGCAATTTCCTATTCTCAACTTCAAACATTGACAAAAGACCCTCTCAAAACTTTTAATTATCACATCAGCGAAATTAAGGGAGTAGTTTGTACTGAACTGTAAGGTTGAAGGGTATTTTGCATAATATTTAAAATTTGATGGGTTTATTTGTAACATTTTTAAAGTTGAGGGAAGGAAATTGCCCAATTTTGATAACACTTTCTGGCAAAAATAAATATTAAGGAATAAGGTATATATGCTGTTGCACAAAAATTGAAAAATTGGAAAATTGAAAGGAATTTTTTGTCAACATTTAAAGTTGAAAGAAGAAAATCGCAAAGTTCAGGGGTTTCTTACAGTTTACCAAATAGATATATTTATACTGCACTAGAAGATGAATCAAAGCATACCACAGGCTGTTTAATACACGGCACGCAACTACTTATCTACGTTACTAAATCCTCGCATCATATTTGGCTTATTTGTGAATTGTGACATTAACAATTTCCTTTAATTTGATAAAGCTAAAATATTGCAATAGTCATCAATTCAGCCAGTGCAATATGCAAGGCTTCTTCTGTCTATCTTCTCTCTAAATTCTTACTCAAAAATCTGGATCTTGAAATTTGCTGTATTTAACAAATTAATTTATGAAGATCTTGGATGGACTTCTATTTTATTTGCCCAAAGAAAATAACACGTGGGAGGATATTGAACTAAGTTGTCTACTCAATACCGAACTTGCTGCTTAGAAGTTAGAAAACGGTGTATACAAAGGCTTGCACATTCTGTAAAACAGTGTGGAGCTATCAATTGGAAAATACCAGAAGCAAATGAGCAACACAGAAATAGTACATCTTATTTTTCATTCTTAGCAGTTAAAAAACTTCAAAGGCATTCATTGTACATGAACAATTAAGAAAGTAGAAAATAGAGCAATAATTTAAGCATGTTTAGAAGAGTAGTGAGAAGCAGAAGGGAAAGAGAGATTGATAATTACACAAACTTTGATGGGTATTTAGTAATGTCACTCTTGCTTCTGTTCCTTCACTTCTTCTTTCTTCTCTTTCTTCTCTTCCTTCACTTCTTCTTTCTTCTCTTCCTTCACCTTTGCCTTCTTCACTGTCTTGGGCTTCATGAAGCAGAAGCATGAGCAACAGGGGCACTGAAACAGGAACTTCATCGCCTTCTGCTTAGATCTATCTCAATTCTCGAATCTACCTTTGTGAAGTCCTTTTATCTTCCTTTCTTACTTCTTTTTTTATATGCTATGCACTCCATTGCGTGTCTATTTATGTCCTCTAATTAGGAAAAGTGTAGAAAAGTATTTGAATTACTTTTAAGTAGTTTTTAAAACTTTTAAAAATATTAATTAACTTTTTAACTTTTTATATTTTAATAAATAAGCTTATTTGTCCAATGTTTTTAATCCTTTTGTATGTGTTAACTCAAAATTGTAATTTTTAATAAAAAATATTTTTACTGACATAAAGAATATAAAGTGATAGGTAGGTTAACATTATTAAGAAAAAATCAGACAAAAAATTTATTCATTAAAAAATTTTAAGCACTTAGTTATTAATTAAGTTAAAAAGCTCTCTATAGATAATCCAAAATATAAGGGACTTTTTATTTTATTTTTCTCTTTTATAATGTTTTCTTTTCACTAAATGCCCGTTAATCCAATCACCTTCAACTATGATGCCTACGTAATAATGACATCTCTAGTGTATTAAAGGACGGTAGGTACGTACGTAGGGCCACTTTTGTCAAAGGATAGAACTATTTATATTTTTATTATTACATTTTTTAATTAATATTAAATATATAAAAAAAAATTCAAAAACATTAATTATAAAAGAAATAAATTATATATATATTAATTTTTAATTAAAAAATTTAATAATAAAAATATAAATTTCATATAAATTTTTTTTGTTAAAATTGGGTGATCAAAATAAACTTTTAAAGTTATTTGAGATATATAGATAAAATTAATTCAATAAAAATATATAAATATACCAAAATAAAATTTCTTTAAAAATGTATTTAACTTAAATATTTATTAATTTATAATTAACTTAATCTAGAATTATTAGTCTCCCAACAGCCGTTTCCTTGTGGGTCATATTGTCAATGCATAAGTTGAAAAGAGTGCACTTGCTTTTCATCTTTGTCTGACAGAGAATTCTAAGCTGGCACGCAATGGAGATACAACTTTATCTCATAAGGAACTTCAGATATTAGAAACATTAGAGGAGTATTTTGATTGAATATGAAAAACCCAATTTCGAAATTCAGATTTAAAAGTCTGAGATTAAGTTTTCTGCTTAGTCTAACACCACATTCGAGTCTTCTTTCTCTGTTTAACAATCGTTAAACCTCCTCTCATTCTTAAATGATCAATGCAACATAAAGACTCCATGAGATTATATCTTGAAATTTTGAAGTACTTCTTCTACAACTATATTACTTTCCAACTTCAGTGATGGTGTCATCATTGTTGGACAAGCCAGATACTTCTAAGATAGTGATGCTTGTGGTGAACCGAATGCAAGTTACATTTTAAATGGCAGTTTTTTACCATCCTTGCCCTAGATAATTGAATAAAAGAATTCCCATTTCAAAGCATTTTCAAAAGTTGTGTGTGTGTCCACACCCTCACATGTCACGAGAATGAAGAAAACGTACAAAGAAAGCAAAGAACCAGCAGCACTAGAAACTGCACAGAATATGCATACTTATTATTTTTTGGGTAAAGGGTAAGAGCCATCCTAAACTGTACAGATTGTTTTTCATAAGGATTACAAGGTAATCCCATTTATTTCAATAAACTTAATCTATTTATTTCAGAATGTAGTCAGCAAGGCTGAGACAAAAGCAAAGGAAAACAGACCATGTAGTTGTTCATTCCTCAACTTCAGCAAGTTGCCTCACAAGCAGACACAAAGTGGCCAGAGGAGAGGACAAATCCAGATTGATAAGTTAAAACGTTTTTTCTCCTTCCAAACAACTGAACATTTTAGAGACGAGAAGATGGTTTTTTGGATCTTGACTCTTTTCTGTAGTCATAAACCCCAATACCTCGTTTTCTTCCAAGTTGGCCAGCATCAACATACTGCACTAGTAGAGGGCAGGGTGCATATTTATTGTCGCCAAGGCCAACATGAAGAACTCTCATTATTGACAAGCAAACATCTAATCCAATGAAGTCTGCAAGCTCCAAAGGACCCATGGGATGGTTAGTTCCCAGCTTCATTCCTGTGTCAATATCCTCTTTTGTAGCAACACCAGTGTAAAGAGCGAAGAATGCTTCATTTATCATAGGCATAAGGATCCTATTTACAATGAAGCCTGAATAATCCTGAGAGGTTATTACTGTCTTGCCCAACCTGCATGTTTTGAACAAGTAGTAAATTAGCAAGACAAACAGGTGTTACTGTATTTATTTAGCTACCTTTGACAAACAGAAGGACAAGTAAGCGCAAAAGAGAAGAGGAAAAGGAGAGGTGAGGAGAAAATAAAAATAAAATTGTAGGTTTGCAGAGAAATTAGATTATCCTAAAAATTAACGAATACATCTTAAGAAAAACTTTGTCAATTCGATGCTCTTATTTGTGGAAAATAATCTTAAACAATATAAGCATGCCTTGACATGCTATAATGAACTTCAGATTTGTTGCAACATGCGAGTATGTGGCGGTCCCATATATACCATCACGAAAAATGGGAACATACCAGCCTCAAAGAGCATCCACTGTCAATTCCAACTAGTCCATCACACTCATACATGTAATTTTTACCTAATCATGTTTTTCATTCTTTGTGGGGAGGAGGGGCAGGAGGGGGATTGTAGATTTAATCTTAAGGTCACAAGCGTAAACTGGAACAGGGAATTGGAGGAATCAAGATGTTCAAAATTGACAAAAGGAACGAGGGTTTTTTTTTTTTTTGATAAAATGAGGGGAAAAATTATATCCCTTTCATAGCGGAGAATGCCTAAGTATGGTAAATAACCTCTCGGACAAAGCTTTTGAGGCCTTAAATGTCTCATCTGAAGTGTCTGCACCTCTCACGATCTCAATCAGTTTCATTACAGGAGGAGGATTCATAAAATGCATTCCTATCACCTGCAGATGACATTAATTACTTTTTAACATATTTATTAAGATAATCATTGCAATCAAATGAAGAAGGATAATCTACTTTAATATATATATATAAAAAAAAGGCGACCCAGTGCACAAGTCTCTGCCACCAAGTGAGGTCTGGGGAGGATTAGATGTACACAATTTTACTCTTGCAACTAGAAAAACTGTTTTTAAAATTTGAACTCGTGACCTAAAGGTTATATGATAGTAACCTTACTGTTGCTCCAAGGCTTCCCTTCTTACATGCTTTAATGTATAGTTAGTAACAAATTTTTGTAGCAGTAATGAATACATGATTGCAGTCTCAAAAGATAAAATGCACTGTAATAAAAACCTGATGTGGTCTGCTGGTCGACGATGCTAGGCGAGTGATGGAGATGGAACTTGTATTAGATGCCAAAATGGCAGAACTTTTAGCAATCTTGTCTAGTTGAACAAATAAAGTTTTCTTTATATCTTCTGATTCTACTATAGCTTCAATGATAAAATCAGTAGGATGGAGCTCCTCCATATTTGAGGTACAGCGCAGTCGTCCCAAGACATCAGTACCTTGCGCCTGTTAGATGA
Source organism: Senna siamea (assembly GCA_031216115.1). NCBI lineage: Eukaryota > Viridiplantae > Streptophyta > Magnoliopsida > Fabales > Fabaceae > Senna > Senna siamea. The sequence goes on from CM062356.1 coordinate 23,735,373, forward strand.
AGATAACTGAACTTATATAGACGTTCATATTAGAATAACACTTTGTAAGGTCAGGATATTTTCTACAGTAAATTAGACCAAAACACTGCCGTATTTTTTTCTTTTTTATTTTCTATGAAGAAATTTTACTATTATATACATATTTTACACGTTTCTACTTATAATTCTGGTTTGTATGATGTTTCTCTGTCTTGGTAGCCCAAGCTGTGAACTAAAAGCTTCACTCTTCAAACCATCCCAACCAGGTCTTAAAAGGTATCAATTTAATTCTGATATTTTAGATGGTGATTTAGGCTTCCTACTTGTGGGAATTAAGAAATCCTTGTTGGATCACTAAAGTACAGAATATGAAAGTAACCCTTGTGTTGATCATGATCTGTGGAATAAATAAATCCGTCCTTCAATTGGATTCTATATATATATATCAACAGAGTATTGCTAGTCGCATTACCATCTCTCACAGCCATCCCACAGAACTCTTTCCAGGTTTACAACCAGATATAGGTCATTTATCACTTCAATATATCAGTCTACCATCTAGATGTGGAAAACCTACTAGCATGATTAACGTGAGTCGAAAAACATAAATATTTAATCTACTTAGTGGATCGGGGGATATCATGTGGTTACTGGTTTCTAACTGATTTTGAAATACTTATCTTCAATCTTCTATGCAAACAAGCAAAATGAGCTAATTTGGAAGGAGTTTCAAGGGAAGATTGTAGAGAGATTTTAAAGCAAGAAGCATTTCTCTTATCAATAGGCAACCTTTTTATTTTTCTTTTTCCTTTTGATTTAAAATTCATGAACTCAATTTTTTTTGTCACTCCCCTCTCAGCCCTCAGCTCCCTTGTATCAGGACTTTGACTCTCCTCATAATTTTGACCAGCTTTTACCTCGCAGATTGAACCTCACCGAAGATCGCCAGAACCCGTCATCTCACAGGTACGTCCTCAACAGATCATTATGTTAAAAGAAGTATCACCCTTCAGTTATTGATATAAAAAAGCTTCATACATACCAGGCAAAGCATCAATTCCAATAACAAGTTTGCTTTCAGAACCCTGGATACTAAAAATACTAATACAGTACCAGAATTTCGTTTATTAATGCTATGATGATTGCACAACATAAAAGTTAAAGATAAGAGGTTTCCTACATGAGAGAGACGACCTTTGGAAACGAGATTGTTGATGGAGGCAGAGATAGAGGCAGTGGCTTTTGCAAGAACTTGAGGATCGATGTCGAGAAGCCAAACGTTGATGCCGTGCATGGCGGCGACTTGGGCAATTCCGGAGCCCATTTGGCCACCACCCACAACTCCGATGCTCTTAATTTCCGCCATTGCCATATTCTCTGTAGTCTGTACCGCAATGCCAAGTCCAAGGGATTGGCCAAGAGGGAAAACAAAATAAAACTACCAATTCAAGCAAATAAATAAAGTTAAAATTAATTTTTTTTTCTTAAATTTAATGTGAAATTTTAGTTTTTGTTTTTAAATTTGTTATTTTATTTCTTATTTTTATTAACTAATATAATTTTTTGTTAAATATCATTAGTCGTATATATTATTCATATAATATTACTTTAATAAACGTACAACTAAATTAATAGAAAAGTTTAAATAAGGTTAAAAAAACATATTAATTAAATTTGAGCATTTAAAACTTTAAATTAAAATATAAAAAAACTTTTGAAGGTGCAGCTTAATTAAACATATCATTTTGGCTACACCTAAACTTTTATGCCAATTCATTCTTGCTTTTAATAGCAGTGATGTTCAAAATTTTTTTAGATACATAACTTTATTCATATATTAATTAATAACATTTAATTAATTCAAGATAAATTTTTTTAATCAGATTTAAGATGATTTCAAGTAAGCTCCATAAATGAGTATGTATCTTATAATAAAATCACGTTTGGTTAAAAGAATAAATTATATCAATTAATAAAAGTAAAAGGTTAAATATAATTGCAAGGTAAGACATGAAACGTCGAGAGGTGTGCCCGGGGCCCACAAGTCCAATCCACAACGAAATACCGACAAACAAAATGGGCAATATTTTAAAGAGTTAATCTATTTTTTTGCGTCATAAGCGATAATATATTTTATTTTTTAAAAATTATAATACATATTTTAACTTAAATTTTAACAGTTAATTTATTAATGTCTCACCGTTAATTATTAATTAAAAAATAATAATATCTTTAAATATTAAATAATTTTAAAAAAATTAAATATATATTTTTAATATTTAATATACAAATAACTCAAATTATAATAATTAATAAAAAATTTAATCATATATTAATATTTAATTATTTAAAATGTAATTTATAAAAATAAATTTATATATTCATACTTAACTATAAATTATTAAATAAATATTTAATATTTTTATATAATTTTTTAAATTTATCTAATATTTATTTTTAAACTATTAAAATAAAATAACATCATAAAAATAATAAAACAAGATTAAAATATTTTTATTATCTTAACATTATAGTTAAACATATGTAATATTTAAATTTTACAAAAAAAAAATTAATACTCATATATAATACTTTTATTATATATGTAACATATATTTTATTTCTCACTTACAATTTATATAAATTTAAATATATTTTTATCACTTAATAATTTACCTATATCTATCATATTCTAATTTGTTATTATTGATCATTTGCTAAATATTTTTATATTTATAAAATTATATTTTATAAAACTTTTCTTATAAGGTTAATTAACTTACTTTCTTTAAAAAAAATAAATTTAGAAAAGAAATTATATATGTAGTCCTATCTTGTCTCTTATATTTTTACTTATTTGACTAAATGTGTTATTGTTCACTAATTTAATATTTTAAATTATATAAAAATATTTAATTTATCAAAATATGTATACATAAAAAATAATAACAAATTATAACTAAAATTACTCATATGTGTGCATACAAACTTATTGATAAAAAATATTATATAGTATTTTTAAATTTAGAATCAAATCAAAATAAGGTTGAAGTTATTAAATGTTCGATAAACATAGTGCTTAGTTGAAATTATTAGGTGTTAAAAAATATTTAAATTTATATGACTTGTAAATGACAAATAAAATATATGATACATATATAATAAAAATAATACGTATAAGTGTTAATCTGTTTACTTTTTGTGTATTTAAAATGTTACATATATTTAAATATAATTTTTAAAATAGTAAAAATATATTAATATTTTTATGTCACTTTTATAATATTATTCATTTTAATAGTTTAAAAATAAATATTAGATAAATTTAAAAAATTATATAAAAATATTAATTTTTTATTTATTAATTTTTGATTAAGTAACAATATACAAGTTTTATTTTCTATAAGTTATATTTTAAAAATATATTTTTAATCTTTTAAGAACTATTTAATATTTAACAACTCTTGTTATTTTTTCTATTAATAACTATCGATTCAAAAATTAATGAGTTAATTATTATAATTTTTTAAAAATTAAAGTGTGTATTATAATACTTCAAAGAATAAATTGTATTAACGATTATCTTTTAAAAATAAAAAAATATATTTATTCTATTTTAAATGAAGGAAATGTTGGTCCTAAAAGAATGTAAGTATGCCTAGCATATTATAATTCTTGTATTTGAATTTGAACAAATAATAAAATTAATTTTTATCTTGTTTTAAATTTAAATGTATTTACTTAAAAACAAATTAAAATAATTATTTTTTTAAAATTATGATTTATTTATATATAAATTTATAATAAAGATATACAAATACATCAATTATATTATATAAAATTAATATAAAATTTTAATAAATTTATCTTTACAAAATAATTAAATATAATTATTTATAAATTTATTTTAAAGTTAAATTATCTAATTGATAAAATTAAAATACATAAAATAATTTATATATTTTTAATAATATTTAAATAATTTACATAAAATATATATGAGTTTGGTATTACTCTCTCCAAACACGAATTACATGAATTTAGACTCGACCAATTTTATAAGTAAGCATTTAGGAAATATTTAGTTAATTAATAAAATATTTTATAATTTTAAATTTAAAAACTTAATAAAATTATAATTTTTATTAATTATTAAAAGGGAGTTCGTTGGTCTTTCAAATAAATAATATTAAAATAAAACTTTTTTAATTGAAGAATAGCTAAAAAGGACATAGTGAAATTTATTAAACTTCATTTTTGGACGAAAACTAAGATTTTTTTTTCTGGGTCAAACAACTCTATTTCATTCGTGAGAAAAAGAAATTAAAAGTCATATATCATTGTAAGACTCATACGTTATAAGTGAATACTCATGTCTGTATTCCTAGATAAAAATACTCAAGAATACACAGGTAATAACCACTAAGGTAATATTTTTGGCATCATTATTCTCAAAATTTTAAAAACAAAAGTAATTGAAGAATTAATAAAATTTTTGCCACAACTTCAACGCAGGCATTTAAAAGGCAGTTAATTTTTTTTAATTCGATCAAAATAATTGGTTCGTGACTGACTGGTCATGTCAAATTTAATATGATCAGACTATCTCTTATTGTTGCTAGGAACGAGACAATCTAGCCTTCATTTTTTTCAAACTCAAGGGTTGAGTTGGTCCTCGTCTGTGCCAGAAAACAGTGACTCAGTAACAAATAAAATAAAAAAACAAAAGCAAAAACTTGTCATAGCCAAGAAAAATACAGTGTCTTAATTTGAATGATGAGGAGGCTATTGGGGCTTTCAAACAATCTCCGAAGTTGGAAAATACCTGGGCTTTCTTATTGGGGCTGGAAGTATAATAAATGATTACCAGGACATAACTGAGAAGATCAAAAACAAGTTGGAAATATGGAAAGCTAAATTCCTTTTGGTGGGAAAGTCACCCTAATTTCTGCAGTCTCTTCGGCCATCACTTCCTTCTATATGCAAGGTTTTGCTTTTCCCCAAAAGTATTTGCAACAATATTGACAAACTTCATAGAGATTTTCTTTGGGGTTCTTCCACAAATAGAAGAAAAATTCGTTTTGTAAACTGGGACAAAATCTGCCTCCCTAAAGCTTCAGGAGGGCTTGGATTGGTAGAGTCATGAGAGAAACTAAGCTTTTTTAGCTAAACTATTTTTGGGGTTCAAAATTGAGGAGGACCAAACTTGGGTTAAAATGTGTAAGCATGTATAATCCTGGGCAATCCCCAAATCAAAACTCTCTTATGTGTAAATGTCTCAAGGAAGGGAAAAGATTTTCAAACAAGAGATTATTTGGATTAATTTCTGGTATGATAAATGGCCACATTATGGCCCTCTAAGAAATATGATCCAAGGTCCTCTAAATCGTGCAGAAGCTTCCTTTAAAGTAGCTGATGTTATGGATAAAAATCTGAACTGGAACTGGGAGGAGGTGTCATTCGCTCTCCCATTTGAACTTATTAATTCTGTCCATTCTATCTTTCTGAACCGTAATTCTGTGGAAAAATACCGTTTTGCTTGGTTCAGCAAAATGGATGGTAGATTTGAGCTCAAGTCTGCTTATTATTTGGCCAAACACAAGACTATATGCCAATCTCAAAGGCATTCTCCAAATTATTCTTGGGTCTGGAAAGTTCTGTTTCGTTTGAGATATAAATTCTTTGTTTGGAAGCTTCTGCACAATGTTATTCCTTGTAAAAGCAACATTGCTCAAAGGGGAATACAAATTCACCCATTATATCCCGTGTTCTCTAGAAGCAGAAACTCAAACACACCTTTTTCAGGATTGTGTTAAAACTTTAGAGGTTTGGAATGCAGTAAGTAATGAAATTTGTCCTATTTTATCTTCTGATTTTAACACTTGGATTAAGTTAAATATTGTCTGCTCTGTGCCTCCTATCTCCTACAATATCCCTCATGGACCCTTTTCTCTTACCTCCTTGGCATATTTGGAATGTTAGAAACAAGAAGGTATTTGAAGACCAAGATTTTAATCATTCAACCATTGCAAAAATGGCCAAAGCTAGAGCAGCAGAATTACATTTCTTTCTTCAGATTATTCAGGGCATAGAGGTTCCAATGTTATTGAAGTTGGATGGAAACCCCCTAAGCCTAATTGTTTTAAATTAAATACTGATGGAGCCTGTTCAAATTCCTGGGGGGAAAGTGCCTTGGGTGGGGTAATCCGGGATTACCTTGGGAACTGGGTGTGTGGTTATGCTAAATTCTTGGGCTGCGACAATAGCCTTACTGTTGAAATCTGGGGTTTATACCTTGGATTAAAGATGGCTAGGAATAGGGGTATAAACAATTTGGTGGTAGAATCTGACTGTATGACACCGGTATGCATGTTAAAGGATGATAATTTATCTCATACTCACAATCTTCGCCCCTTGGTTGAAATTTGCAGGTCCTTCCTGTAGAGTTTTCTCAGGTTGAATTAATCCATGTTTACCGTGAAGGAAATGGATGTGCAGATGGATTGGCAAACTATGCTGCAACTCTCAAGTCTAGATTTACTATTTTCAGTTCAGTACCTACGTTTCAGTCTAACATTTTTTGGGCGAATTTCTCTGGAATCACGCAAAATCGCAGCATTGGAGTTTCTTTCGAGCCATGATGAATGTTGCAGATCTATTTTGTTGCCTCTGTTTCCTGTATTTCTATTTCAGTTGTATTCTATTTGTGTTCTGGACAATGGGTGTAAACTTTGGCTCATTTGGTTAATATAAGATATGATTTTACGATATAATAATAATAATAAAGACACTATTTGTTATGATATGGTCAAAAAACTCATATTTAGACTGTACTAGATTATTAGATTATAAAGTGTTGTCATTGTGTGGTCATGCACGTGAGGAAACCCATGCATTTAGACATTTTTTTTTTAATTTGGTCAAAATAATTAATGGGTCCGCAACTGATCAGTTATGTCAAATTTAATATGATCAGACTATTTTTCATTGTTACTAAAAACAAAACAATCTAACTCAGTTTCCTTCATTTTTGCCAGAAAGAATGGCACAGTAAAAAAAATTTTTTAAAAAAAACCCAAATTTGTCATAGCCAAAAAAAATACAGGACATGGTGTCTTAATTTGAATAATAAAAACTTTATCTGTGATGATAAGGTCAAAAAGTTCACAACAGATTACAGGATTAATAAAGTGCTGTCACCGTGTCACCACGCGCGTGAGGAAACATGGGGTTTGAAAAATCAGTTTCTCCTTATTTTACTGCACTAACCGAAGCTTGTCCAATCAGCTCCTTATTTCAAAGAGAGAGAGAAGAAAGAGACAAATGTAGTAACCCAAGGTTATAGAGAGCAAGAAGAGTCGCATGAGACGTGTGTGATCTGTCTGATGTTTATGAGTATGTCAGCAACTGAGACTTTTGATCAATGATCGTCAACATTGTCTGTCTACTGTGATGAAACCCAAAACAGCAAACTCTGTATTTACACACAAGTCAGCTCCCTCCCCTACCTCGTTTCATGTCACATTTGCACCACTCTCTCTCTCTCTCTCTCTCTCTCTCTGTCTTCCACCAATGAAATAAAATAATAGATTCTCAACTTAAGTAAGAGAAGCTACTTTCCTTTTCTGTCTTACTCTATCTTTCTCTGTTTCTGTCTTTTTCTTTACTGTTCCTTTGATTTGATTTATTTGGTCCAGTTTGAAAATCAGAAAGGAAGCTATCAGTATCTAATTATCTATTTTCCTTGAGAAGGCTGAAAAAATTCAAAGGAAGGAGAAAATAATAAAGAAAAAGACTCTTGTTTGGATTCTGGCAAGCAACCCATTTGACGAAAGTTTTCTAAGGTTAAGATTCCCATAGCGCTGTTACTTCTTCTTACCTCGATTATGCTTACACATTTCTCCTTTAAGCTAAATTTCAAATCTTTCTGTCTTCTCACATCTGAAGTAACTAGAGTTTTGTTCTTTTTTCTTTTTCTTTTCTTTTATTTTTATTTCATTGAAGGGCTTTCGTGGGGTTGTGAGATCTTGTGGGATATCATTTAATCCTCACGGATGAGTTGAACTGCCATCAATACAGGTCATGGGCTCTTTGATTTTCGGTCAAGGATCTTAAATTTCAGGTGGGTGCTTGCAATCTCATCGGTCCTATCTACTTGGCTACCTGCATTCATTGCTTCTTTACTCTTTTTTTTTTTTTCCTTTTTTAATGTTAATGTTCATTGTTGATTGCTTCGTCCACAAGCCGTTTGTTTGATGGTCCCTGTTACACTTTCTTAGGTGTTTGGGGATTTGAAATATAAGTTTCGTCATTTGCAATCCTATCCCATCTCTTTCTTTAAGGGGCCGTTTTGAAAATTGTGTTCAGATTTGGTTTGGGTAATTGGTGCCTCATTTGCAAACTGCAAGTTGTCTATTATCAGTTCTGGACATTACTTTTCTTCTAGCTATTCTCGCTTTTGCTATGTCAATGCGAGATTAGCCTTGGTTTGAGCTTTGAACTAAACTTTCTCCATTGGTTTCAGTGATGGTGCTGCTCAGAAGTTTCCTCTCTACTTTTGTCCAATGGGGGTTGTTGGCTTGCTTTCTCTGCTTATCTCTGGGTCTTAAAACTCCAGTCCCATCTTGTCACCCTCATGATGTATTGGCCTTGAAGCTATTTGCAGGCAACCTCAAAAATGGGTCTATCATCATCACAGCCTGGACCGGTAATGTAGTCTGCTGCAAATGGATTGGAGTTGTCTGTGATAATGTGACCAATGGAACAGCTGCTAGTAGAGTGACGAGGTTGATTCTGCCAGAAATGGGTCTCAAAGGAACGATTTCGCCCTCTCTGGCGTTACTTGATCAGCTAATTCTGCTGGATCTTTCATTCAATTATCTCAAAGGTCAGTTGCCTGCAGAATTCTCCAAGTTGAAGAAGTTGAAAGTTCTTGACTTGAGCCATAACATGCTGTCAGGACCAGTTTCTGGGGCTCTTTCTGGCTTGCAATCCATTCAGATACTGAACATTTCTAGCAATTTATTTGCTGAAAATCTCTTGCATCTTGGGGAATTCCCACATATCATTGCATTCAACATAAGCAACAACTCATTTGCTGGTGGGTTCAGTTCCCAAATTTGCAGGTCCTCTAAGGGCCTTCATGTTCTTGATTTATCTGCAAATAATCTTACTGGTGATCTTGGAGGCTTAAGCAATTGCAGTACATCCCTCGAACAGTTACATTTAGATGACAATTCATTTTCAGGCTCTCTTCCTGATTCCTTATACTCAATGTTGGCCTTGGAGCAACTCTCAATCTCCGTGAACAATTTCTCTGGCCAGTTAAGCAGACAACTAAGTAAGCTCTCTAGCCTGAAGTCTCTTGTAATTTCTGGAAACCACTTCTCTGGAAACCTCCCTGATGTGTTTGGGAACATTTCTCATTTAGAACAACTAATAGGACATTCCAATATGTTCACTGGACCATTGCCTTCAACCCTGACTTTATGCACAAGGCTTAGGGTGCTTGATCTAAGGAACAATTCTCTAACTGGTCCTATTGATCTTAATTTCACTGGGTTGCCTAATCTTTGCACTCTTGATGTTGCTACCAATCATTTTGATGGACCCCTTCCTATCTCGCTGTCCTATTGCCGTGAATTGAAGGTTTTGAGTGTTGCTAAGAATGAGTTAACTGGCCCAATCCCTGAAAGTTATGCAAACCTTACTTCACTAATGTTTCTTTCATTGTCAAACAATAGCTTTGTGAACTTACCAGGGGCACTCTCTGTACTTCAGCAGTGCAAAAATCTCACTACTCTTATTCTCACGAAGAATTTTCATGGTGAGAGAATTCCTGAAAGTGTGACAGGATTTGAGAGCCTTACGATTTTAGCACTTGGGAATTGTGGTCTTGGAGGACAAATCCCTTCTTGGCTATTGAGATGTAGGAATTTACAAGTCCTTGATTTGTCTTGGAACCATTTGGAAGGTAGCGTCCCTTCTTGGATTGGTTGGATGAACAATTTGTTCTACTTGGATTTCTCAAATAATTCTCTTACAGGAGATATACCGAAAAGTTTGACTACATTGGAGGGGCTCATATCCACAAATTTCAGTAGATCACAATCAAGTCTTGGTTCAAATGTAGGCATTCCTCTCTATATTAAGAGAAACCAGAGTTCTAATGGGCTTCTATATAACCAGGCCTCAAGCTTCCCTCCTTCAATTTACTTGAGTAATAACAGATTAACTGGAATAATATGGCCTGAAATTGGGCAATTGAAGGCACTGCACGTCTTGGATTTAAGCAGGAACAACATCTCTGGCATGATTCCTAGCTCTATTTCTGAGATGGAGAACTTGGAAACATTAGATTTATCAAATAACAATCTTTATGGAACAATCCCTCCATCATTTAATAAACTCACATTCTTGTCAAAGTTCAGTGTGGCAAATAATCACTTGGAGGGACGGGTCCCGACAGGAGGACAGTTTCTGAGCTTTTCTAGTTCAAGCTTTGAAGGCAACCTGGGACTTTGTAGGGATATAGACACCCATTGCAAATTTGATGATGACATGGGGTTCAGGCCCAATATTGCTTCTGGTTCTGCCAGCAAATTTGGCAGAAGCAATGTCCTTGGCATAACAGTTGGTGTAGGTACAGGACTTGCAGTGCTTCTTGCAATTGTTTTGCTAAAAATATCAAAGAGGGATGAGGATAAGCCAATTGAGTACTTTGTTGAGGAACTTGACAGACAACCCAGGTCAACTGAAGCCCTTGTTTCCTCAAAATTGGTATACTTTCAGAATTCAGATTGCAAAGATCTCACAGTTGAAGATTTGTTAAAATCCACAGACAATTTCAACCCGGAAAATATAATTGGTTGTGGTGGGTTTGGTCTTGTGTACAAGGCAATTCTTCCAAATGGAACCAAAGTAGCAATCAAGAGACTTTCTGGGGACTGCGGTCAGATGGAGCGGGAATTCCAAGCTGAAGTTGAGGCCCTCTCAAGAGCTCAGCACCCAAACCTGGTTTCTCTTAAAGGATATTGCCGTCATGGGAGTGACAGATTGTTGATTTACTCCTTCTTGGAGAAAGGAAGTTTGGACGATTTGCTGCATGAGAATGAGGAGGGAAAGTCAGGTCTAACATGGGATGTACGACTCCAGATTGCACGAGGCACAGCTCGTGGATTAGCTTACTTGCACAAGGGGTGTGAACCATGTGTAGTTCATCGTGATGTTAAATCTAGCAACATACTTTTGGATGATAAATATGAAGCTCATTTGGCTGATTTTGGTCTCTCCAGGCTACTTCAACCCTATGATACTCATGTGACAACAGACATAGTAGGAACCTTAGGATATATTCCTCCAGAATACAGTCAGTCATTAGTAGCAACCTTCAGGGGTGATGTTTTTAGTTTTGGTGTTGTTCTTATTGAACTTCTTACAGGAAGAAGGCCTATAGAAGTCATTAAGGGGAAAGGTTGCAGGAATCTGGTGACTTGGGTCTTTCAAATGAAATCTGAGAATAAGGAGCAAGAAATTTTTGATCCACCCATTTGGCACAAGGATAATGAGAAACAGCTATTGGAGGTTCTCTCCATTGCTGGTAAATGTGTAGACCAAGTCCCGAGGCAGAGACCCAGTATTGAAGAGGTTGTTTCATGGCTTGATGGTGTTGGATCTGATGATTCTCAACATTGATCTTGGTTCTTGCAATCTGGGTTTTAGTTGGTAAATCATTAACAGTTCACCTGTAAAGCAAGTTTGCTGTTATGGGGGTGGAATGTTCTAGGTAGTTTAGTCCATTAGTACAGTATACTGATAGCTGTAATCTGTATAAAAGGCCAATTCTGGCTATCTGATCTTCCTGCAATGACCATTATAGATTTCTTTTTTCCTTTAAAATGAAGATTGCATGCATAATATCTTATAATAACAAGAAGATTTCATTCACTATATGATTTTTAATATGAAAATCTGATGAAATCACCTATACTGATATCTTCCGTGGTAAATGCAATCTTGCAAGTAAATTTTTATTTTTTCTTTCACCATGGCTATTTAATCCTAGTAAACTGCTTCAACAAGCCAGCCTACCCTACATGAAACACATCAGGATTTAGAGCACTGACTGAAGTATGAATCCCACTGTCATATATTTTTACTTGGGACAGTTCTTTCCCAAAGGGGCTTTTTGAAAAGAAATTTTTAATTAGAAAATGTTCTGATGAACCTTAAAAGTCCCATGAAAGTTGAAACCAACCATAAACATACAATATGGCATATATATATATATATGCTTGGACATTTGAGCATATGATATGAGACCTTTCCACCATGCCTCTGACAACTTGGTTTAAAGTACGCTTTCATACATAATTTTCATGGATAGTGACCACAACCTACATATTTATTAGGAGGAACTTTAGAAATAAATACAATAGAAAGGACATCAGTGAAATCATCACCTGGAAAAAAGTATTAGAAACATGTTCACATTTGATATTAAAACTTTCAATGCAGAGAATGATTGCTTGGCGTCCTCTCGTTTGACATCTTTTTGAAGATAGAGGGAAAGACAAAATTTCTGACATGATAATTATTACACCCTCCTACTTTTCTCCTATAAATGTTTTTTTTAAAGAAAGTTATTTCTGACTCAAACTTTTTATTATCAATTTAGTTTTTGAGAGTTTTAATGTGAATCATTAATGTGTTAATTTATAAGCATGGACATGTTTGGAATGCCAAACATGATTTTTCATTTTTATTCATGAAACAAGTTAGGGCATGCATAAAGTAAGTAATAAGAAAATAGAAAACATACCAAATAATACATTTATTAGTAGTGTTTTATTTGTCATGTTTGCTATGTCTTATTATTTATCTTTATGTTAATTATGATTTAAATTTTTTAATTGGTTAAAACGTTACATTTAATCATTAATGTTAAACATTATAAGTTGTTACCAAACATTATTCAATTAAAAAAAATTAAATCATAGTTGATTTTAAATGTTATATAGTTAATACTAAATGTTTAAATTATTAAAATTATTATTTATTTAAATAATATTTAAAAAATAAATTAAATTAAAAAAATAATTTATGAGTGATTAAATTAAAAAAATGATTATCTAAAATAATATTTTAAAAAAATAAGTACGTTAAATAAGATTTAAAAATAAATTATTTACTCCCCACCATCTTAAAATATGTTAAAATTGATTTTCCTTATCTCTATTCTAAAAACATATAAAAATTTTTCACTAAAATTAAAAATATCGAACATTTTTCAAAATAATACTCTTTCATAATTACATGATATTGAAAATCAATTTTTTTATTACCTGATTATTTAAACAGATAAAATTATTAATTAATGGTCACCATCGTCCATACATTATCACCAAAATCATTGTCAAACTAAAGGGTACGATATGATAGTTGATAAAACTATTATATCGTAACAAAAATCAATGGTTGAAGACAGGTTATACATATTTTATTATGCTATAACTTGAGAGTGTCCTTTCTCACTTCACCTTCACCGATTGCAGATCCATACAAGTGTCCTGCAAACTGCAAAACATGTCATGCAAGTTTCATAGCTCAATCTCCAGGAATTCATGAGTCATGCTCATCATCTGTGTTAATAACGCCACGTGTCACCGACCCAGTGACCCACTCTATCTTCCTTCCCCTGTTTTTTTACTGTGTTTTTCAAATAAAAGGCACCCAAGGCTAACATCATAGTTCATCTCTCAGACAAAAGAATGGCAAAGAGTTTTCCTCCTGTCTTCTGTTCCAAAGAACTTGCCAGATGCCTTCATTCATCTGTTCTCACCAGCAACACTATGTGCTTCTCAACTACTTATCCTCATGTTCATGTAATCATCATGCAGCTCTGTTTTTCTTCAATCAGTATCTGCAAAGTTATTCTTTTTCTCATCTATGAAGTATGATACTTTAAAAATAGCAGTGTCTGATATAACACCTTAAATTCTATAAAGCAGTGTTTTTGTTTGTAGTTTGTCATTAATTTTGCCATTGCAACTTCAGGGAAATGATCCAGTGAGCAAAACAGAAGAAGTGGTGGAGAGTGTTGGGAATGCAGCCAAGGACACAGTAGAAACTGCATGGGATGCAACAAAGAAGACAGTCCAGAATGTGACAGAGACAATCACAGCAGAAGCTGATACCAACGTTGTGGACACTGTGGAGTACAGAAGTACTGAAGATTTGAAAGGCCAGCTAGGAGATGGTTGTGATAAATAGAGCTAAAGTGAAACCATAAGTTAATAGAAATGTGGGTTTAATTTTTTGCTTTCTTTTATTGTCTAAGTTTCTGATGTTTACTTACTCTAGTGTTGTGAAATGTGGAGTGGTTACATTTTTTGCAACTGATTAACATTTTGTTCAAGTAAGCACTAAACATTACAGGCTTTGTCTGAACATTGGAATTTTAGAAGTCAAAAGGAGCAAAGCCAAACTACAATTTTGACCTGGTTTTCATGAGTATATCAGCTACAGATTAATCTAGAAAGTTAAGGATTCATATGTGGCTTGTGTTATATTTCATGGGTTTTAGTATGTTTTGCACCTGTTTTTGTTAATGTTTATATGATCACTTTTTTACTCCCATACACGGAGTCACTTATATTATTATACATAATTTAGACTAGGAAACTTATATAAATAATTTACAACATGAGACTTGTAGGACAGATTCTGAAACTCAAGTTGGCATGAATATAATAATCCCAAGAAAAATAAGTCAATTATTGACCTTGTAGACTCATCATTGACGTCTGAAGATTCCCCAGAATCAGATACCCACAAATCCTCGTATAAAGTTGTAAAAAAAAGGCAAGCCATGAATCAAAGAAAAAGCAAGTCTGCAAAGAGCCAATGATAAGATTTTCTGTGAGTGTGAAGAAGAGTTAAAGGAAGCTTCATGATCATATACCTCAAAACTGTGCCGTGAAAACTAGTCTCTGATTTAAAGCTTTATTGATGCCAAAGCTTAGCTTGGGACCAACAAAATTCCATTATACTTAAAGATCATGACTTATAATTCCTCCTATCTCATCATCCATGCAGCTGTCTCTGCACTATCCTTCTTTACAAAGACAAGAAAGAAGATTGATTCTCTACCACTACAAATACTTTCTTTCTTCTTACTTTAATTTTGTCATTTCATATTAGAATTTCTTCACAACTGTCCTACATATTGCCAAAAAACACCAAAAAGAAGGACCTTTTGAAATGTATTACAAATGTACTCTTCTCAGTCCACCTTGTGTCTGTAGGTATTAACTATGTGACATGCTTCCTAAGCAACAGAGAGAAGAATAAAAGGAAGAGAAGGGGACCAAACCCCACTCAGTATGAGAGTGATGGGCAAGATTTTGTGGTGATTTTTGTTTACGTGCTACATTCTGATTCGCAGGGCCAGAATGGAAAGAAGAGGAGGCCAAGCAATGCAAAATTCTTGTAGATGATTTTATACTATTTTTAATAGGCATGGTTCTACATTTATGGCCAAATGTCAATTTTTCCAATGGAACATAGCATTATGAGTATGTTTATAAATCTTGTGATAGAACAGAAACTATTATGAGTATGCATGCTTTAATTTAGATATTGAATGGAGTGCATGGATACATCTCTATCCTACACATCTTACATAAATGCTTAGTATTACCGAAATGTTTATTTTACACATTGTCATTTAACTAATGCTATAGTGGAAATGAACAAAAAGAATAACAAGAACAAACAAAAGGCAAAATCTTCTTCTTCCTTTCATCTTTCCTCTAGCACCAGCAGTACAGCATTTAGAATTGACGTACTTGGAATTATTTGTGAGCATTTCACTTTTCAACACGTCATTCATTCATACAAGATCAACCCCCACTTCCCACTTACTGCAAGATTCCAAAATGTACTGTGTTATTTTTGTTTTAACTTACAAAACCCTCTTCTATGTACCATTTCCTGATCAGCCTATACTAATGAAAGCAAAAACTTAAATGGAGTGTCAAGGAGAACCAAACAAAGGTTTTGATTCTATCTTTAACATGAAGCCTGTGGTCCACACCCCTTTCCACCTTCTTTCCTACCTTTTTGCTCCCTATAAACTCCCTCTTTCTCTTCAAAACACTCCTCAAACTCACAGGTTTCTTCCTCATCATCATTGCGACTTGATTGTCAGCTATTTCAATGGAGGCCAAGAGTTTTGAGAGGAAGCAAGCACCCAATGAGAAGTTAAGAAAGGATAAAAGAATTGAAGAAGTAGATGATGAAGAAGAAGAGGAGGATGAAAGGGGTGGCAATGGTGGTCTTGCAGAAGAGGAAAAGAAGAAAGGAATTGGTGGGAGTGGAAGACGAGGGTATAGTGTGGTTGGTGGAGTTTCTTCACTTTCCTGTCAGGCAGAGAGGTGTGGGGCTGATTTGTTCAGTGCAAAGCGATACCATCGCCGCCACAAGGTGTGTGAGTTTCACTCCAAGGCACCTGTTGTAATGGTTGCAGGGCTGAGGCAGAGGTTTTGCCAACAATGTAGCAGGTATTTATTCCCTAATCATCTCCTAGAACATTCTTTTTCCTTTAAATCACAAGTCCTTTACTATAAACAATTTTTCATGCATTGAAGTTCTTTGCTTTGCTTAGACATTTTCAATGTTCTTTCTACTTGTTTCCCTACATTGGAAACTGTGCAGGTTCCATGACCTGGGGGAATTTGATGAAGCTAAGAGAAGCTGCCGGAGGCGCTTAGCCGAGCACAATGAGCGACGGAGGAAAAGCTTCACTGAAAGTTACAATGATGGTAGCAGAGGCCATCATCATAACTCAATGGAAGGTCGCTACAAACATGTTGATGAGAGGGGAAGAAGGGTTCATGAGATAAGCATGAATTCTGGGAATTCTGGCTGCAAATCTTTGCATATCAAGTGAAGCCAAAGGGTTCAGCAGAAAGCTCCCTCTCTTCTGTCATCTTCTGGTTTCTTACCTGCCGAGGCATACAACTCCTTCTTTGATGTTATAATAATAAGGATTCAATCCAGAAACAGTTGAAAATTCAAAGTCGGTGCCTTTTGTAGATTTATAGCATGTGAACTAGTTTATTGCAGTGCATGAGATCTTATTCACTTAAATTGGGCATTTCTTCTGTTTGTGTGCCTTATTTAAGTGTCCTTAAGCTCCTAATAAAGCACCCTTTAACGGAAATATTTTTTATATTTTTTCTTTTGGGTAATGATCATGTCTCTTTCAGTTGCTTCTATACCTATGTGAGAATAAATAGAGCCCCATAAGATACCAGAATCTAATTCACACTCAGAAGAGACATTTTATCTTCTTTTTTTTGTTTAGTTTTGTTCTGCAGTAAAAGTGACGTTAAGATGCTAATATCATGTGTAAGATCCCAAAATGGTAATAGAGACCTAATCCCACAAAATTACCATCGAGATTTTTTTATTTATTTTTTGGTTGCATACTGAGGCTAATCAACTATTCTTGGGCAACGATAATCAAAATAATGTTATAGTGAATGTATGACTGTATTTTAAAAAACTCATTTTTTATTTCTATTTCTTTTTTATAGGCAAAATTATAATTTCCTAATTACAATTAAAAATTGTTTCTACCAATTTGGATCTTCTAAAATCTATATTCACAAATTAAAAATCATGAGTAAATAATATATTTTCACTCATTCTTTATTTCTCTTATCATGTTTACATGAGAATTTTTTTTCAAAAAAAGTTATTTATTCATTTATAAATTGGACTCAATATATTTGGGCCAACAGTGAACATAACTTGTTTCTAAATAAGTCTTGTCTAACCCAATCCAAGCCCTTAAGTCACAGCTCTGCAGGCCTGACCAACTTCAATATATATCAAAATTTAAAATTAAAACCTTTCCTCAAATTAATGGAAAATCAATTTAGGACTCACTTATTCAACCTGCATCAACCTGTTTATTACATATATTATTTGATTAAAAATTTCCTAGTGGTCAACTTTTCTCAAATTGCACATCAAATATCAGCATTATTATATATACAGTGTTATGATCCAATGCATAAAATTAATATTATTTCACATTCTGTACAAACACATAGGTAATCAAGAACAGATTTTATTAAAATGGGGTTCTCCACAACAAGTTTGTCTTGAAATCCATGGACCTGCCACTTTGAATAGGCTTCACAAGTCACAAGTGTGGTTTTCAAGTAAAGATTGACAAATAATTTGCTTAGGTTGGAGCAAAAGAGAAGAAGACTGAATCTGGCTGACCTGTGGTCCCAAAAGCATCATGATCTCCAGTGGGCCCCATGCCTTCATCCACAGAAGCCCAAATAAGGGACCAACAAATTTTCTAACACCTACTTTGTCTCCTTGTTTGGCACTCATCAAGAGCCATTGCTCATAATCATAACAAACACACTTAGTAAATTTATTTTGGTCAAAATTATCAATATTTAAAATTTTAATAAATTTTGATTAATTTTATTTAAATTAGTAAAATTTTATAATAATAAAAATAAAGTTATTTTAATAAAATTTTTTATATATATAAAACTTAAACTCGAGACTTTATTTAAAAAAAATAAAGTATTTATTACTTTAATTAATTATTTTTTAATTAATTTTATAAATTTTAATAGATAAGCCTTTTAAAATAAAATTTAGACTTATATACAATTTTTTATGCCTTTATTATTATAATTTTTGAATTAAAATAAAACATATAAAAAAAACTAATATTTTAATTTAAAAAATTTAATAATAAAAATATAAAAATAGTATCTAAAGTTTAATTTTTCCTTAAAATAAATTTAATCATTTATCTAATTATTATGAGTACTTATTTGTTTTTTTAATCTTTGAGAGAGCCTTTGCTTCCTCATAAAAAGAAAAGCTAGGCACTACACTGATCCCCACCATTACTTGGTCTTTTGAAGCAAAGACTGCACTAAATATGTATATTCTACTTATATAATAATGTGCCTGCTTCGGTGTGGCTCTTCTCTTTGCTTCTTTCTTTTTTCCCTTTTTGCTGCTTTATCTATATAGGAAAGGGCATATTTGGGACTCTGTGTCCTTTGAAAAAACTAAAAATCAAAAAGCAAGTTGACAGAGATTAATGAGTAATCCTTTGTACTTGAGATAAACAAATCAAGACTGAATAATCAAATATATATCTTGCAGCCAAGAGACATGATGATTATGCAGACTTCCACTTTCCAAGCCCACTAAACTTGTTCATCAATATCATTATTCATCATCCATCTCCTACAACAAAAGCTTCATCTTTATAATCATATAGGTAATTCCCCACATCATTTTTCGCACATTTTTTTATAGCACATTCTACATATTCTTTAAGTCCTTAAAAAATATAGATAAATTTAATTTTAAATCAAATCAAATATAAATAGACATGTTATTTGATTTTAAAGTTTATTTAGCTTTAAGAATTTATAATAAAAAAAAGTAGTGAGTACACTAAGTAATTTCTAAAAATAATAAAGTTGCTAATTAACTTTTTTTTTGTCTTGTCAAGAACTCAAACAACAAAGGCAACAAACTTATTATTTAAAAAACTAATTATAATTAAAATTTAATAGATCTAACAATATAAGACTAGTTCCAAGGGAGTTGCCAAATCATGTGACATACACCTCCAAGGGAGGGACACATACATGATATATCACACTAGCTAGCTAACAACATCATTACAACATTTGTTAAACTTAAGGTTGAGTTGGCATCTATGGCTTACATTATTTACACCACCTAGGTACCTATATAGTTTTAGTTTTTTTCCTTCCTCAAAATAATTTGAACCCAACAAAACTGCTTCATTCACAATTCACTCACTCCATAACACAACACTTATATATATACAAATAAAAAGTTTTTATGTGCATATATATATTTTATAATGTCATTTGTGCATTATCACTAATATTTAATTAATTTTTATATTTTAAATTAATAAATTCACGTGAGATATAAAATAAAAATTAATAATTACATTTTATTGATTAATATATAAATAAAATGAGACTCTACATGTCCACTCCATCTCTCTCCTCACTCCTCACCCTCATATCCCATAAACATACACACACACACACACACACATATATATATAGATAAACTCTCCTCACAAGCAAGCTACCTCAACCACCATGGACAAACGCCACCACCATCACTCCGGCGACTCCTTCTCCTTCCCGAGCACCCCGAACCCGGACTCGGTGGCGGATGACGACTTTGAATTTGGATCCTTAACCCCGGACTCCCCTAATTCCAGCGACCCTTCCAGAGCTTCCCCGGCGGACCACCTCTTCTTCAAGGGCCGCCTCCTTCCTCACTCCTTCCCGCCGCTTCAGCCCCACCCCACCCTCCTCCTCTACGACACCTCCCGCCCCACAACCACCACCCGAAGCAATGACTCCCTTGTCCTCACGTCCTCACGAAGCAACAGCACCAATAGCAGCAGGAGCAGCAGTTGCAACAGTGCCAGGACAAGTTCTAGTGATAGTTCTGATAGAAGGTTGTTTTATAACAGAATGTCGTCCTTGTCGTCATCGGGACGGAGGACTTACCAGCATCACGGGACTAAAATGGCTTATGGCTGTTCCCAGAGGTGGCAGTATATAACGCCCGTGCCCGCCGCCGCAGCCTTGAGCCGGGACACGTCGCGGCGGAGGAAGGAGGAGGCGGCCGTGAAAGAAAAGACCACGAAAACGAGAGAGGATCGAAGATTGCGGGTTGGCCGGAGGATTTTCCGGTGGGTTGTCATGGCATGCAAAGAGTGCCATGCTTTGGAACCCTCCAGAAAAGAGAAAATGTTGCGGGAGGACGTCAAATTATGATGATAGTTTTTTATTTGATTAAATTAACGATTTAATTCGGTAATTATTAAAATTATTTAATTTTAATTTTTAAAATTACTAAATATATAAGTTAATCTTTGAAAATAATATAGTCGTTGCTTCATTGTCCTTTTTAAATATTTAAATAACTCAACAAAAGGACTCGCAGTAACGAATTTATTTTTTTCAAAAATTAATCTTTATATTTATTAATTTTTAAAACTAAAATTAAACAAATTAGGAATCAAATTGTTAATTTAATCATTTTTTTCTGCATTGGTTTTTTTTTTTTGTGGGTATATGGGATCTTGGGTTGTATGATGATGTGTATGCTGTTTAGCCCTCGATTTGATTTGTTCTATTTTTGCATCTGGATGC
Source organism: Senna siamea (assembly GCA_031216115.1). Lineage (NCBI taxonomy): Eukaryota > Viridiplantae > Streptophyta > Magnoliopsida > Fabales > Fabaceae > Senna > Senna siamea. The sequence continues at coordinate 23,756,618 of CM062356.1, forward strand.
AAAAACATACTTTGTTTCCGATCTCCAAGGATTGACCAAAAGAGTATATAGTTTGATTTTGAATCTGTTTATGAAAGAAAATTAAGGTTGCATTGGTGTGTGTGAGTGTGATTGAATCTTTTAGTCAGTTTGTTATATGATGATCTGATAACTGTATGTGTGTGTGTGTGTGTGTGTGTTTATATACACTATGATTGATGTGGGTGTGTGATTTCTGTATAATTGATTACGAATTGCCCATTAGTTAAATTTTTTATCTTAACAAGTCTTCCCGACACCCTGTTATGCTTTTGAGAAAATTTATGTTTTGTTATCTATATGAAATCTCTTCTGAATTCTCATATATGTTGTACGAGTTTGATGTAGTGATGATTAAGGGAATCTGAATAAAAATCTGTCTCCTATAATAGAAGCTTTAAGATAATGTTGCACTGATCCAACACTGAGCATAGTAAGTATCCCATACGTATAGATTCAAAACAACAATTGAAGCTTAATCATGTGTGGCTGAACTAAAAGGAATTATCATTAATTAAGTCCCATTAAGTCAAACACAGAAACACAAGATTACAAAGTGGAAGAAGGCAAGCACATTGAAGGAAAAAAAGAAGGAACACTAATTAAAATTAACTGTGCCTACGTACAAACATCTTCTCACCGTCTTTGAATTCCCTCCTCATACACCCTTTTCACTCCAAAAAAGTCTCCATAACATCCGTGTACATACCTCCTTCAGAATTCCTATACTCCAGAGATGGTGGTGGTTGTTGCTGATGGTGATCCATTGATGTTGAAGATGAAGATGAAGCCATTCTAGCAGGCAGAGTGAAGCACCTCTTAAACTTGTCCATTTTCCTCCCAGTTTCTGTCTGGTGATGGCTATCCAAGCTCAAGAACTCATTGGGATTGGAGGAATTACCATCAGGTTTGCTGTTCTCTAAGCTCTCAGGGTTGAACAAAAGCTTAGTAGCATCATCAGTTTGTCCAGTGAGAGCATTGAAGAAGGACAAGCCATTAGGCCATTTGATGTCATTCTCATTCTCCCCCATCATATCTTCAATTCTTGCAGGTTGGTCAGACGACGAATGAGGAGGCACGAGAAAGATATGAGTCTCGTCTTTGGCCTGAGGGAATCCTCCAAGTCTAACTGTGTGCTGAAAATTATTTGGCGAGGATAGCATAGCAGCAGCAGCAGAAGAAGAAGCAAGTGGCCTTTGTCCCCAGTTGAAGAGAGGGGGAGGTCCTCGAAGTGGCATGGTGGAAGATGGTTTTGAAGGCAGTGAAGTGGAAGACGAAGTGCTTCTCGTTGAAGAGAAGAGTTGTGAGAGGTAGAATCCTGATTGGTACCCCAGAGATTCAAATGTGTGCCTCATCCTCAGCACAAAATGGAGGTCTTCAGGAATCTGAGATTAATAGGTATCAGAAAATATCAAATATCTGTTGTGAGAGAGTGTGTATGTGTGAAAAGCAGACTGAAAATTAGTAGTAGTAGTAGTGGTAGTAGTACTAACAATCTTGCAAGAACCAAGTTGGAGAAGGCCATGGCCAGCTTGAATTACAGCGATTGTCTGTTGACGAATTGAATAATGCAAATAAGAAATCAAAGAAAGAAAAAGAAAAAAGTTTGAAACTTTAAAGTTGTTCAGAAGGGGCAAGGTTTAAGATTGATACTGTGGTTCTGACCTGAATGCCTGACTCGAACTGTTCAGTCCATTCAGGCGGAAGCTGCAATTAATAGCATCAAAAAAAGAGGAAGATGGGTCAATCAATCACTCAAGCTATATAGCTACACATAACCAATAGAAAAAGGCCTAAAATTTAATGCTAGATTCTGTGGTGGTTTGAAATGTATGTAGGAGTAAAAGTGAAACACATATCTGTAAGAAGGAAAGTATTAAGAAAACCATACAGCATCAAAGGAGCTCTGCCAGTAGTTGGAGATATTGGGTTCACATTCTGTGGGCTCTTTGAAGACCCACTTGTGACACTTATCAGATGCAACCTTTCCCATCAACCTGTTTCAGAAAATAAAAACAAAACATTTTTGACCCAATCACAGATACAAAAGCAAGCAGAGAAGAATGAATGGATGATTATGCTGCTTGCTGCTTGTGCTAGCTTCCTCACTCCAAATCACATGGTTGAATGAGAGAGAGAGAGAGAATAGGAAGAAGCACAACATATAAACACCTACCCAGTACCCACCCTTCTCCATAATTATATAACTGAATGGACATCTTGCTGAAGCCTTTTCTGACAGGATCCTCTCCGTCAATCTCCTCCAGACATTCTGAAACCCTCCCTCGGCAAAACCCATCTTCCCACATCAACATCCTTCCCCAAATTTCACACAAACAGACGTCAGTTCTGAAATCTCTTAAATACCCATGTTTGGCCGCTGAGAAAGTAAGAGAAAAAGCAAAGCACAGCATACTTACAAGCTGCCGTTATCGTCCCCAACCTTGCAACCATTGCCTCCTCTGAGTCTTCTGCAAGGGAATGGAGAAGAATAAGAAGTTGAGGAAACAGGGGAAATGAAAGCAGAGAGAGAGAGAGAGAAGAAAGGGGCATACGGCCGAGGACGGATGGTCCAGAAGACAGAGTAAGTCCAGTCTGAGTTGAGACACAGGGTTCTGAGGGCCTCATGAAGGGCCATCATCCCAACAGCTTCTTTGCTCCTATCTGATGCTCCTGCTGAGCCCACCATCTCTTTCCTCTCTTTCTCTTTCTCTCTTTCTCTTTCTGTCTCACTATATACCCACCTTTTCCACCCACTCACTCACTCGCTATTAATAATCCCCCTCTATTTTTCTTTTTTGGGGGATTATTGTATTTTTTTTTCTTCTTCCTTCTCTTCTCTTCTCTTCTCTGTCTACCTATGCAACACCTGGTTTCTTAATCTCAGCCTCAGCTACTCTACAATGCTTAACAACCACAAACAAGACCAATTCTTCATCTCTATTCTATCAAGTTGATTTCTTTCTTTTATTTTGTTTATATTTTTGTGGGGATGTGCTCTCTCTCTCTGTGGGAATGCCTTTTTGTTTGGGCGTAAGAAGGGTAGTTCGAGAGAAGAGGTAAAACTAGAGAGGTGAAGGTGAAGATGAAGGCGGGAGTGTAGTAACTAAAATTATCTATCTAACCGTGAAAGAAAAACAGTGGGGACAGCTTTTATCCTCTCTGTGTCTCGTCCCAAGCACAACACAGAGAGATGTGAAACAAAAAACAGGGAAGAAGAGCTCTCTCTCTCTCTCTCTCTTTCTCTCTTTCTCTGTACTTCACATCTCAATTTACGTTTTTACCCTTTATCTCTCATTAAGTTCATCTCCTCATAGAGTAGGTGATTTTGGGTTGCTAGCTACTAGCTAGCTTCCCCCAATTTGCCACATACATATTTCAACAATCTCTCAGTGTTACTTTATAAAATAATATTTTATTAATTTTGTTACTCTATAAATAATAAATAATTATTGTATTATAATTAGAGTTTAAAGTAAATTTGAGTTTATGAAATCATTACTCATTATCTTATCCTACTCTATCATTATAGATTTAATTATTTAAATATAATTTGTGGTGATTCTTTAATAGGATTAGTTTGTTTAAAATGCACAAAATTTTTTTTGAAAAAAGTAATAATTTGGGTATGTTTGATTGTAATATTTAAAAATAAAAAATTTATTTAAATTACTATTATTAATAGAAAATAAAAAATAAAATATATGTTTTATAAACAAAAAATATAAAATAATTAAAAGTTATTATGAATTTTAATTTTTTATTAATAATATGTATATAAATACATAAAAATAATATTAACATAAATTTTTAAAATTAATTTTATAAAATTATTTTAAAAATTAAAATAACATCTAAACAAACCAAAGTTATATAGTATATCCATGGAGCTGCATCATTCAAAAGGATTACATCTCAATTGGTTAAAGTTTTGTTTTAAGCTTTCGTTTCAATTTTTCTATACAAAGAAAAAATTGATAAAAAAATTTTAAATATATGAAATCAATATAAAATATATCCTAAAAGTATAACTAACTTAGGTTGAAGATATCACTAATTATGATATTTAACTAGTGTAAGGCTTTATTTTTATGGTCATTTTAAAGGTAGTTTGAGCTTTCTACTCACTTTCTCTCTCTCTTTTTTAATAAATTTGTTTTATAAAAAGATAGATAAATAAATGAAAAAAAAAATCTCTTTCCTTATTTTTAACTTTACCGGAAGCAATCGAACATATATGTGTTTTTTTAATGATAAATTTTAATAATTATTTGAAGCATTAAACGTTCAATTAAATTTTTCTCAACTTATTTTGACGGGAAGAAGCCCAGTGAGTGTGTTTAAGTTACGCCCACTTGAAACTCGAAAGCCAATACACAACATTAATATAGTAATTATCAATTTTATATTACAAAACTCGTTTGGGCATAATATCCCACATTTTGGTTTTCCTTTTCTCAACAATGATAAAGTAATTCTGAATCATTAATTTTGATAATTTTGTTCCAATCATAGTTATTCACAACAATTTAACTAATATATCGAATCCTTCACTTTGCACCCAAGTTAAAATTTTCAGGACTTTTTCAATTTCTTATAACTACATATCATATCCTAAGTTTGATTATATCCATAATGAGATAATTCTAATGATAATGGGACAAATTAATTCAAATTAGTAATCCTGATTAAGGTCTACAATTACAGCCTATATATATATATATATATATATATGATTGAACTATTATCTTACGATGAATTGATGATCACACAAGTAGTAAGAGCACGAGGCTATGAGATGAAACTAGCCTTTTCTTGTAGAGCCAAGCTGGATTGTTTGGCTGTGTCTAATCAAGGACAGCCTCAGTACACACCTAAAATGGGTTTGTCCAAACGGGGCTTTAAACGATAGTTGAGAATACCAAAATTGAAAATGAGGAATAGCAGAGGGAATCTTTAGACTTTGTCCGTGAAAAGTGAGAGACGAGAGGGAGGCTTTAGATTTGGATTAATATTTTATATAATTTATAAAATAATAAAATTATTCAACTGTATTTATTATTATATTCACAAATTTCATTTGGATTAATTTATTCAAGCTTTAGATAAAGTTAATTTAATTTACTATAATATTTAAAAGAACATATTATGATATTTTTGTACGGTTGGAACTGCAAAAAGAGGTTTGTCACCATAGTGGCTACCAACTTTGATTTCCTCGTTCGTAATCACAAACATATCTTCCCAATCAAGGCATTTGAAAATCCCATCTTACCCTTTCTTAAGTTTTTTTGTTTTAAATCTTTGTTGAGTATGCTATCATATTTGTATAAATAATACTCTTCTAAAAAATTATTTGTATATACAGTAATCGAATTTTAATATTTAAATTGAATTTGTAGTCAAAGTGTCCACTACAAGTATCCTAAATTTGATAGATATGAAAGTAAGGAGAAAATTCTGTCATTATTATTTTGTCCAATTAAAAAAATATTTTTGAAAAGAAAAATTGTTAAATATACTGCACCAAATTATACCTAAAATATCTCTTAAATGCATATGAATGAAAAAAATATAATTTCTCTAAACGAAAATTAATTATGAAAAAAAGACACGTTTTATGTAACATTATTCAGAGCCACGAGAAAAAAAAAAAAAGAATGCAATTTAAGTTTTTAGTTAATTTAACTCATTCTATAATTTCAACTATGATTCTTCAACTTCTTTATTTAGTATTACCAAACCAAAATTTATTCTTTTTCTAATATTTGAAAGTAAATATATATATGTATAAGTCAAGTGATATATCTTTATTATTAATAGTTAAATTTATTTTAATAATTTTATTATTATTTTTTAGTCAATTTCTATATTCAATCATTAGACTATTTTTTATATAAACAATTATATATATAAATTTTTAAAAAAATTTCATATAATTAAACCCCTTAAAATGTACTTTTCCTAATTTTTTATAAATGATAAAACCTTCTTAAGTTATTCACATTCTTATAACATAGTTTTCTTGTGAGAAATAGAATTTAAAGTGCAAGTTGCCATATAGTGAATGAAATTAAATTACTTTAATAATGATACGATATTATTTAAGATGATCCAAATCCAGAAAATATAAAACTGGTCAAAACTGAAAACCCTAAAGCAAAGAAAGAGGGTGGCCTCATCCTCTGCATCAGAATTACCAATTGCAGCAATTAATATTATTATTATATTACAACCGCACTGTATTTGTAACTCGTAAGTAATTAAATTAAACAAAAGCGAATAGTGAGATTAAGCTATCACGTGTGCACGTGCCGTGCCAGTGAGTCGGTGCATCGTTTCGCATAAAGTATTTCTAGCGCACGATTTGCGGGAAGTTACGTCCCCACCTCCTACACTTCCCCCTTCTCTATTCACGCGCCATATCTCCACTCGCCCTAACCAACCTACAAGGTGCCCGTGCCGCTTTCCACACCCCGTTCGATTGGAGCGTGTTGGACAAGCGCACAAGGTAGCTCGTGAGATAAGGTGGCAAGTGGACGCATCAATGTAAATTTGGGCCTTACTCTTCCGCATTGACCGGCCCAGGCCTCGCTCTAACCCCCCACGAGCGTATCTTTGGTGGGCCCCACCACCAAATCCCTTAACTCTCACCCCTTAAACCTTACTTAAGCTTTACAGAATACAATGCAAGTGATATATATATATATATATATATATTTTTTTTTTTATTATTATTATTATTTATTTATTTATGTTACTGCAAAAATCTTTATGTTGATTAACTTGTCATCTATAAAATTTATTTTTACCATATTCTATGAATTTAACAGGTTAGTATTTGACTATTTCTCAAATAATATTACTTTTAAATTATATTTATATGTAATTTTTATATATTTATTATTAAATTTTTTAATTAAAATAAAATATATAAAAATTAAAAAAATAATTATAAAAAATATAAGTTATCAATTTCTGATTACAAAATTTAATAAAAGAATAAAAGTAACACTTAAATTTTTTATTTATTTATAATGAAATGTATATAAAAAATAAAAAGGTTATAAAACATATTAATTTGTTATTTAGCCAAATATCAACTAAATTTAATGTATTTTACTTTAAATTTTAAAAATTTTGGTAACGTCTTTTTTGCGGCTTTGCAAAATGATAGCAGTTGGTGTAATGATTTGAGGAGAGTGGTGAGGTTAGCAAACTAAGAAAAAGCCAAAGTTTAAAATAAAATATCCCTCAACAAATCTGCCTGGATTTTCATGTTTATCTTGTCTTTACTTTAGCTTCCATATGAGACAAAAATAAGCAAATTATACGTATGTACATAACCTCACAAATGAATATCCTACCAAAATCTCCATTCTTTATTTAATTTAACTCTCTCTCTCTCTCTCTCTCTCTCTCTCTCACACACACACACACATACACACAAGGTAGGGAGAAGGAGAAGTTTAAATAGTACAATCTTCACAAATCCTATATAACAATTCTTGTATGAGAACTGGATAGGCTTGTTCTAATTTTATTTAATGCTTTAGAAGGCAAAACATATTCCATAGTAATCCAAAATAAACTATTTGTTATAAAAAAAATCTTATAATCTACCCTACAAAAATTGACTTATAATTTGGGTTTTTAACAAAATATATCTAATCAAACATTATATACTCATCTTTATCATATTACGCGAAGTCTTTTTATTCTAATAAAATATTCATAACTTTTTTAAGAAACTAAGACACGGATAAACTTATGCTTATCTACTCTTTAAGATTACAATTTATCACTATAAATATTTCACATTGCAAAAAATTGATTAAATATATAGAAGATAGTCCAATTTAATTAACCAAAGACAGGGGAAAATAAAAAACAATAAAAAATTATTCTAATGAATTTAATTATACAAATAAATAAAAATATAACATGTTGATGTTCAGTTAATGAAAAAAACTTTGTTTGTTATTATTGTTCTATTTGTTCCATATTGCAACAAAGCAATTACTTCAATTATTTCTCTTACATATCACATCTCATAAATTTTCCTAAAAAGAAAAAGGCATTGAGCTCAAAAGATAAGAACAAGAAAGTTCTTATGCTAAAAGGAAACAAAAAAAAAAAAAATCTCAAGCAAGAGTCATAAAATCTTTCAAATTTATCACTAATACAATATAGCACAAAATTAAAAAACTTTTAAATTTTTCATACGCGGTACTAAAAAAAAAATCTGCACAAAAAAGAAAAAAAAACAAGAAAACAAATAAGAAGAAGAGATATAACATTAAAGAGACTCAATAGCAATCCCTCAAGTCCAAAAGGCTGCCTGCCTCCTTATATCTATAGATATATATATATCCAGTAATTAAAATTAATATAAATTTATTTTACATTAATAAATAAAAAATTTTAACTTATTTATAATAATAATAATAATAATAATAATAATAATAATAATCAAATTCTCGTCATATATCTATATATATGTAGCTAGAATAATACTGACAACAAAAAGCCGTGTGTGGACAGTGGCCAGGATTGTATGCAATGCAATATTCACATGATATATATATATAAAATCATTGAAATTAAATGGTTAAAGGCAGCGGACGTGTTTCAATATGTTGAAGAAACACATATATACATTAGTGGGACAAAAATAGAAAGTGGAAGGTGCATGTGTGTGTGTGTGTGTATATATATATATATATAGGAGTTTTCCATTTTCGCAACTGCACATATATATATAAATAATATATGCATTATAGAATACATTAATATAGATTATAAGCTATATAGACGTAGGTTTGACTTGCTTCCCAAGTTATTTTCTTGGCATTAGGTGTCCACTATCCAAGTCTAAAAGGCTACTTCAAAAATCCCTCCATCACGTCAAAACTTCAATTTTCCAATACATCGAACCCAAAACATAAAACCACCCTCTCATCATTATTAATTTCTTTTCAACCTTTTTGCCAACTAGCTAGTTAATTTCATATATATATATATATATATATATGAGATTATCTCTTTTTTAAAAATTTTATTAATTTTAAGATTATTGGATAGTATACACTCTCTGTAAAAAATAAAAAAATATTGTGCTAAATAAAGCTGAAAAAAAATTGTGCTACTTGTTAGCATAATAAAATATCTTTTATATATATAAAAAAAAAACAGAACTCTTTCCTTAACCTGACTTTATTTTGTTAAAAAGTTATCCATAATTTCAAAAGTTGTAAGATATATATACACACACACCAAATATTCATTTAGTCATTTTGTGCAAGCATGCATTTATTGACTATTAATTAATGCATGCACAATCAATGCAAGATTATCTACGTCCACGTTTGCCTACGACCAATATCCATGTTAATTAGTTTATACTTTAGTTATAGCACAAGAATCTAACTCTTTGATTGAATAGAAATACTAGTCTCATATATGTCTTACTACTTATATTTTTTTTATGTGATTGTTTAATATCAAAATAAAATATGTAAAAGATTTTTAAAAAATTAATTAATTATAAGATAAATGAATTATATAAATTATATATACAGGTTAATTTTGGATTAAAACAATATGGTAACAAAATTATTATAACTGCAGTTAATTTTTTTTCTTTGATAAAATTCAAAGATATCCTAATTGTAATTCAAAATAACTATATCTTGATTTAATTATTTTATTTTATATAAAAATTAAAAAATAAAACTAATCATAATCACATACGTGTCAAGCATGTGAAAATTATATAAAATAATATAAATAAATTACACTCATCTCATTTGATAAATAAAAAATTATACTCATTTTTCCTCAAAATCCAAAAGTGGCGCTACACTAACTTATCTTAAAAAAAAAAAAAAAGCTACAGTTAAAATTATTTTGACCAAAAAATTCTTATTTATTATTTATATAACACAAAAAGTTTAAATGAAAAAATTTACAATCATTACAAGCGTTACTATATTTTATTTAATAGAATGAATATATATATATATATATATATATATATATATATATTAAAACAAAGGTTGATAGATATATAGGATTCTAAATCTAAATTAGACTATATACTATATCCACTAACTAACTTAATTAAGTTGCATGTGAAAAATAATGAAACTATGGATTACGTGCTGGAGAATATTTTGAAGGAATAATTAATTGTCAAATCACGAAAATATTAAAAGCTGAACCCCAAAATCAAACTATCCAGGAATAATCGATGCTGCTCCTTTCACCGACGTATCCCTTGTTTGAAATTGCTATTTATTCTTAAAAATACTTATAAAATAATCATATTAATAAAAAACAATTATTAAATCATTTTAACAACCATAAACATGTAAGGCTTCTAATAATATTTGTAAATAACAAATTTTAGGTAATTTCAAACGTTATATTAATCTCAATATATAACTTGGGTAAAAGGTCGAGCTAAAGTTTTTATTTATATAAATATATTTTAATTGAAGATAATTTTATTTAATATATTATTATCATTAAATATAAACAATCATCTTAACAAAAATTGAAAATTTAATTTATGATACTAATTTTTTTGTTAGACGAATCCCATTTGACAAAGAACTAGAGTTTGCGTGTCAGCCATAGCGAAGTTCATGGTTGCCAATTTCAAACCAGCAGGTAAGCTAGCTACAGTTATTATTATTATTATTTATTGTTCATGAATGAATGATGTTTTGAACCACCACTTTTTTACTTTTGAAAAATACTCGAGTTTTATTTTAGCCTAATTAAATAACTTACGATTATATTCACAAATCGATATTCAAAATTCATTTTTTTCAATTTTAAAAAATAACTATTATTTATAGATAAAATTATACAATAATATTAATCTTTTAAAAAATAAAAGGTACAAAAGATCATACCTGTCAAACATGCCGTTTCTTAGTCCTAACATGCTACCTTATAATGCGCTTAATTTGTCTTCCTACTCTTTTATTTTTGTTTTTTGTTTTTTGTTTTTAATATTTGACCATATCCAATCTCCAACATCTAAACTTATTTTTTAATTTCCTTTTTATATTAGTTTTCTAATAACCTCTAATCACTTCATATGTTATTTAACTTAAGTAATTTACCCATAAATCTTTAAAACATTTTATTTTAAAAATTTAATATAATAAATAAAAATATTATATATAAAATTATATATCTATATAATTATAATGATTTTAGAGCTTTTTGATAATTAATTTTTAAAATTCTATATTATATAATATGAAAAATAAAATAAAATATATGATGTCAGTAAAAGATGAAATAAAAATAATAAAAAGTTATAACAGAAGAGTTTATTATTTATTTTATTTAATTATTATTTTAAATTATAATGATTATATTTTAAAAATTAAAAAATTTTGCTTGCATATATGTTGGTACATGCAAAACTTTTAGTATAATGTAATTTGGCTATCATGAATCAAAAGTTTAAGAGTACATTTTAAATGAAGAATTAAGAAGGAAAAGGAAGTAGAATTTTAAATTTCATATATGTTTATATTGATGAACATAAAAGAGATAAACAAAATATTAGATTTAAATTTAAATAAAATAAAATATCAAAATAAAAAGTTCACTTATCTTTTTTTTTTTCTCCAATCCCCTCAATCTAATTTTTCAATAATTAGATTATTAATATAAGCTTATTAAATCTGTATTGGGAGTTTGCAAATGGATTACCCCTACTTGCTTTGTTGCCATTTTTTTTAATAAAAAACAAGTAATTGTTATATATTTGTAATGACAATTTAACTAAAGGTTTGCTAAAAGGTAAAAGCTTTAATGCATACAGTTGATGTGTACATTACTTCTTTACATATTGTAACACCACCATTTGATGCACACTTGAATTCACATGGAGCAAATATAAATAGTTTAGTATGGTTTTTACCCCAATTATTTGAATTTTATATTTTAAGAAATGATAAAATTATTACATTTAGAGAGAAATAAAAAGAAAAAAATTATATTGAATAGATTAGAACAAGAGTTAAATGTTTTTTCTTCTTATCTCTTTCTAAATATAAAAAATATATATAATTTCTTAAATATAAATATAGATAATTCCCACCCAATTATTTGAGTTAAAAGTAACCTTTTTTTTTTCGTGAAAACTGAAAAGTAAACAAGATAGGCACATTAGTGGGCCTTGCATGCTGCAGCTGGGCCATTTTGAGGCCTCTTTATTTTATCCTCAAAACAATCCAAAAGATAAAGTTCAATCCAATCCCAAATCATTTGTTGGCAACTTGACATGCAAATGCACACATATCAAAACAAATTTTACTAAAACTAATTTAAATTTTTAAAAAATAGGTGTAATTTTTATATTTTTATTGTGAAATTTTGTAATTAAAAATAAAAATATATGATTTATATAAATCATATATTTTTTTATTTTTTATACTTTTTATTCTAATTAAAAATCTAATAGTAAAAATATAAAAGGAATTTAATCATTTAAATTAAACTCGGGGTGATTAAAAAAATAAGAACAAGATATCATCATTGATTACTAATTGAACTAATGAACCTTTCTGTATAATGTTATAATGACTTTTGTTTATGCTAAGGATTTGTATATATTACACATAACTTGTCAAGAAACGCAAGTGTTAGGTGTGCCTTTGAGTATGACAAATGGTGCGTGATTAGGAATTTATTTATTTTATTATTCATATATAACACTAACACCACTAAGTAATAATAAAATAATGTTCAAAACTATGTTCGCAACAAGTAAAAAACGAGTTGACATCATCTAATTGCACTCTCCTTCTACTTTTACGTTTGTCTTATTGCCCTCCTTGTCCACCAAATCTTCCAAAATCTCAACAATAATGTTCATTCTTAAATATTTTAAAAAATATTTTGTTTCAATTTAATTTTAAAATATTAAAATATTAATTTTTTCATCTAAAAGATTTTTTATTGCATTAATTATATAAATGTTCTATTGAACATATTAATTGTTATAATATTATTGAAGTATATATTATTATTTTAGCTTATGATAATATTGTCTGAGTATTTATATAACTAATGTAAGAATTAAATTATTTAAAAAAATACTTGAATAATTAAATTAAAGATTTTAATGTTTTAAAAATTAATTTAAGATAATATATATCTTTTAAAAGTTAAAATAATAATTTATTCTTTTTTTTTCATAATATTATATTAATCATTACTTAATTACACACTTATAGGTATGCTTCTATCTATGCTAAAATTAATTAAGATAATGACAACTACACACTACTAATTGATGTCACATTCTGCATTGATACACAAGTACACTCTTGGAATCATATTTAAATCAAGCACAACTACCTTAATAAAATGTAGTATCTTTGAGGTAAGTACTTGATATATTAGCTCCAATCTTTATATTTATATATAAATGAATGGATTACATAAGCAAATTAAAGCTCAATTTTTTGTTGGGGGCAAGTATTCAGATTAAACATTAATTTATCACTAAATCTTAATTAAGCAAGAGCCCTAACAAGCTATTAGTTAGGGCAGATAGTGAGATGTTGAAAAGCATTAATGGTTGGGTCCATTCAGAATCAAATTATTTTTTTTTTTATAATTTGATACAACAAAAAATATTCATAAAAAAAATTAAGTACAATTTTTATACTAATTAATACTACCTCTTCTTGTCAATGTCACCTTATAGTAATTTGTTCATCTCAACTATTTTTAGCGTTTCACGAGCAAATCTACTGTTTTAGATAAACAACAAAATTCTTTAATATTCCCTTTTGATCCAACAATTAATTAGTTTTGAAAGAATTCGATTTTTTCTTAAAACAAACTCAAATTGATGTCTATTCTTTATCTCTTATATTTTTTGGGAGATTTTCCTTGTCGTGGAAAAACCTCAATATCTCCTGGAACATCCTCTTCATGTACACCACTTGTTCTATTTGGCCAAATTGAAACGCCCACATTTTCAAAAATGTCGCCTTCATACCAGATCATCCCAGTTTGGTGGAAAGAGCCAAGGCCTACGTTCTTTAAACTAAACACTAACAGTTTCGCCTCCAACGATCTCCTTCGATCAGGATGTATTTTTCGAGATGAACACGCAAAATACATTTTAGCAGTTTTAGGAAAATTAAGAACGTTGTTTAAATTCCAGTTATGATTCTTGTTACGTTTTCCGTCTATTTATTTCAATTTACGTATTGTTTCTATCTTAAGTAAGACTTGGCCAGATGCCATACATGCATCTTTTATTATTGCCTGTAATCTGTATGTGACCTTCTAATATTGCGCTTTTTTCACCAAAAAAAAGGTCTCTAAATTTTTAAAACCCCAATTACCTGCATTTTGACCATTTTGAGTCATACTTGAAAAGATAAATTATGCTGTGTTTTTGTTTTTGGTTTTTTGTTTTGAAAATAGCTTAACTTCTTAATTTTTTGACTTTTTTCCCCAAATGTTTGACAAATCAAGTTCAATTAAAAATTTAGGGAGAATTTTGGTGTATAAATTTTAAATTTACTATAATAAATTATTTTTTTTAGACAATTTAATCTCAATAATCAAATTTTTTTGCTTTAATTAGGGTTGCATTCAAAATATGCTTATTTTTAGTTTCTTAAATTTATTGGTCCGAATATCTTTCATATTAGATATTAAACTTCAAATTTATTTTTATTGTGTTTGGATGGTAAACATTTCATGACTAACTATTCTGGACTTCTCAACAAGAATTAAATAGGATTTAATGATTTATACATAATGATATTACTGAGTTGAACAATTAATGCTACAAATATTTTCAGATGTAACATGGAACAACCAAATGTTAGCACTTAGCAAATTAATTAGACTAGTTTTATAAACTATTTTTTTTTCATGTGTAGAAATTTGTGAAGAACAAAATGTTAAGAAATTACAATTTCAAATTTGAAGCAATTTTCCTTCTCCAAAGAAAGTCTAACATACAATACAATTATTGTTCTATCGGGTTGCATTTGATAGTCCTAATGGTCGATCCGACCCGAAAATCCTTCATTGTAATCTCAACGCAATAATTAGCATTTAGAAATTGGAAGTTAATAGAACTTATAAAAATTAAATAAAAATAAAAAACATAGAAAAATGAAACACAAACAGAGAGAATCCATTAAACAACAAACGGCACAGTTCGCTTCGATCCATTAAAGCTCCCTAAAGGCTGTGTCGAAGGAGGAGACCCCAACTGCAGCTACGTAGAAGGAGAAGTGGGGACACACAGAGACACTTGAAGGAAGCCATGGGATTGACGAAGAGATCGATGGCTTAAACCCACAAAGGCCAAGCTCCCTCCTTTCTCCTAATCTCATTCATGGGTGAGTTTGAATCTCGATTAGCTATCTTAACCTCTAAGATATTCCAATGCGATAATGATTCAGGGGACTATGGAGAGTTCAAAACGCTAATTGGAATTCCATATGGGGGTGTTGTTGTTTCGCTTTCCTTTCGTTTTCGCCAGTATAAATTTTAGTATTATCGCGCATTCAATTTCCGTTGGGTAGTCACTTTAGCAGTCCACTTGTACCAAACTAATATCTGAAAATGTATCCAAGCTCATATCCTTTGCTTTTAGTCCAAGAGCTTCGCTGCATTATGTTTTCGGTTGTTTTGTATTTTTTGAATATATTTTGATTTTTTTTCCCTTTTTATATTTTCTTCCTAGTGCATTAGTTGTGGCAGAATTGGAGTTTGGTGGTTTTCTCGTGTGCAATTATTTGACGAGCTTATTGACTGATCAATTTATTTCTTACAAATGCTGTTCCAAAATTTGGTATTCGAAGTAAATGTTTGGTTGTATGCATTTCCACCTCCGGTCATTGTGTGAACATTTGGCTTGATTTGGGTGGTGGGCTTTGGAGAATGTGGGACATGGAGATGTTTGTGTTCACTATGTGCCTCAGTTGTTCGGTTTGGTGTTTCAGATGTATGTGTAGCCAGTGTATGAGGCTCTGACAAGTTGCTCCTGAGAATGGCTGACGCAGCAGGTTTAGCTGAGGCAGCAGGATCCAGATTCAGTTCACTGGAGCTAATTGGACAGGGATCATTTGGGGACGTTTATAAAGGGTAGGTATTACTTTTTGGACTAGTAACCAGTCACTAGAAAATGAAACTCTAGACCTTATCACATTGAGTTCAAAGGAGCACTTCTAAATGCAGCTTGGTTAACAGTGAATTTGTGAATAGTTCTTTACTTTCCACTTGCTGCTTCTGCTGATTCAATATTAAGGGTTGTTTTGTGATTAGTCATTTTAAACTTATTTTCAAATGCTCATTTGATGCCATAAATATAATATTAGTTTGTTGTCCTTCTTATTCCAGTTTTGACAAGGAGCTCTACAAAGAAGTTGCAATCAAAGTGATTGATTTGGAAGAATCGTAAGATATTTCTTTATACTCCTCGTCTTACACTATTTTTGTTCCCATTCCCTTCTTTATCAGAATATTCCAGCACAATGCTCTGCAAGATTGCCCGTTGGCATGCTATATTATGGACATTAACCAGTTTTATAGTCATGAGCACCTGAAAATACTTTGAAAGCATCTTTCATTAAATTATCACATATTGTGTGTCTCAGATTTATGGATCATAAACTGAGTGGTGCACTGGGAAAACATTTTAGGTTCTCCTTGTATTTCCTTGATATGCTCCTTCTACATGGAGGGTGAAATCCATACTTTTCCCATTTAGCAGTTAATGAGTTTGATTTGTGCTTTGACATGTGGTTGTCATGGTCAGCAAGGGAACCTAGATGGAATAAGTTTTTTGGCAACCCAAAGGAAGTGGTTGAACTAATATCCATATAAGATTTTAGCTACTTCTGCATGCACTTAGTGTAGGACTTTCAGCATACGCATAGAAATAGAACTACAGTAACTTTTAGAGTCTGATGTTACTGAAAAAGAAAAGCATCTGATACCTACAGACTGCAGTTATTATCAGTAGGTAAGAACCAGTACCTAGTTTCCTGGTGAGAAATTGGCATCCCGATAGTCAGTGCCGATAGTGCAGTAACAATATTGCAGGTTCTTCCACATCCATTGAACTTACAGTTGTTTATTAGAAGGCTGAACATCATTATTGTAACTCAGAAGGTCTCTAACTAACAATATGCTTTTGGTGCACTTTACATTTTTAGAAAGTTTATTAAGCGTATCAAATCAAGCGGGCATCTTGAACTTGGAGAATTTCCCTTTGTAGAATGTTATGGTTCTCATGTACTTCATTTTTTTGCCATATTGCACTCAGAATTTTAGTTCTATTCTTGCTAAGTGAGCTACCTTAATTTTCTAATGCAGAGAGGATGAGATTGAAGACATTCAGAAGGTATAGTATTACATATTACTGGTACACCACTTTTGTTGCAGCTAAATGATTAATCATTTTGTCAATTTAATCTTGGCAGGAAATTTCTGTTCTGCAACAATGTCGATCGCCACATATCACTGAGTATTATGGTTCCTATCTCAATCAAACAAAACTTTGGATAATAATGGAATACATGGCTGGCGGCTCTGTGGCTGACCTAGTAGGTTACTTCTGTTGACTTGATTCTGTATGATATATGCATGGAATTTGAACTGCTTCTCTTTACCAGTTTACTTGAAGTACAGTTGCTAACTAGAAAAAATCGTTACAACTTATGGTGTATGTATAAATATTCAAAATACACTTATAATGTTTGCAAGGTGACACCCTCCTTATTGATCACTGGTTAAACCATCTTAGAGGTCCTAGGTTCAAATCCCCTTGGGGCCGGATAAGAGGGGATAACTACCCACCCTTTGTGGAGCCTGAGGTTCTGATGGACCAAAGAAAAATTATTTATAGAAATGGAGTGTGATGTTTCATATTTCATTGCAGAATAAATGAAAAATTGATGTTTGTTGTTGGTATAATTCATTGACCTATGGTATGATATACTAATCTATTATGATCTTTCTCAGTGTCAATGAAAAGACAGTTTTGTAGATTTATGTTGGTAAATTTAGTTTCTCTGACTTCATTTCATCTTGTATACTTAGTGTCCTTTTTATTGTTCCTTTTTTTCTCATTTGTTTTCATTATTTTTTGTTTTTATGGAGGATTTTCTATTCTCCTTCTTTGTACTGCTCTTTTTCTTTCCTTTATTTATCATCTTTGCATTTTTAGGGGTTACTTTCCGAATTCTGATATGGCAAGATGGCATGTTGTGTGTTTCTCTGTGGAGCTAAGGTCTTTTTTTTTTTCCCTTTCTTTTCTTTTATAGCTCCAATCAGGTCCTCCACTTGATGAAATGTCAATCGCTTGCATTCTACGTGACTTGCTGCATGCAATTGACTACTTACACAGTGAAGGAAAAATCCATAGAGACATTAAAGGTACCATTCCCCTTCCTTTTTCTGTGCTTTGAAACTGATTTTTCCCTTCCACATGCAATTTTATAGTCGAAGACTGTACTCTTTTTTGTTTACATTTTGCTTTATGATTGACATCATTTACTTATCAATTTTGCAGCTGCAAACATTTTGTTGACTGAGAATGGTGATGTAAAGGTAAATGTCCGATTTTGGAAGATGTTAAAATTGTCTTGTTTATTCATTGATGATTCTTTAGAGAATGACTTAGTTGGAAAATGACACACCTGATTATTTGAGATTTGGACTTTCATGCGTTTGCATGACTTTTGGTGAATTTTGTGTCTGTCATCAGGTTGCAGATTTTGGTGTTTCTGCACAGTTAACAAGGACTATATCAAGGAGAAAGGTAAACATATTTCATTAAGAGTTTCTGTTTTAAAAAAATATTTTGCTAAGGGTAAATAGAGATGGTTTGGTGACATAATGTTTTTTTTCTTTACATTGAACTAAAAAATGACGTCCATTCTTTTATGACTTGTTACACAACTCTTAACCTCTTTTCAAGTTTTTTTTTCCTCTTTCAGATAGATAATCAAATCATGTTGTAGACTATATAATTGAAAGAAAAGGAATAGAGCAATATGTTGTGGCCGGATGGAATATGAGGCATAGTGAATTTCAAATTACTGTTTTGTCATTTAAAGCTCTCTTCTTTTCTATCAATACTATCATTACTTTATCTAATGGTTTTTGTAATTCAAGAAAAACTGTAGGAATTGTACATTAGTATTCTTCATCTTTTGTTGGATGTTCTAATTTCTTTGAAAACAACAGACATTTGTAGGAACTCCATTTTGGATGGCACCAGAGGTTATTCAAAATTCAGAAGGATATAATGAGAAGGTTATCTTTAGTTGTTTTAGAAGTCTTTTTAAATTTTCTATTTAAGTCCATCCTTTGATCTTATTTTCTTTCGGCACTCTGTTTTACACATCTTGCATTCTTGTTCAACTCCAAAAATCATGAACGGATATTCTATTTATGCAGGCAGATATTTGGTCTTTGGGGATCACTGCAATCGAGATGGCAAAAGGGGAGCCTCCCCTTGCTGATCTTCACCCAATGAGAGTACTTTTTATCATTCCCAGAGAGAATCCACCACAGGTTCCTTATCTTTGATATCTGACTCATTGATCTTTCATGTTTCAACTATTTTTCATTGATAAAATTTTCCAGATGATGTAATTTTTTTACCAGTTTAAGAGAGTAGACTTTTGATGTTCAAATGTGCAGCTAGATGAGCATTTTTCCCGTCCCATGAAGGAATTTGTTTCGTTGTGTTTAAAGAAGGTTCCTGCCGAGGCAAGTATCTATGGCCTTCACATGCTTACTATGTAATATACAATGCTAATGAACAACTTCTTCTTTGGCTTTAATTTGAGTGATAAAGACTAATGGAATTCTGGTCTAAAATGCTTAATTGCTTCACTTTATGAATTGTGTAAGAAGCTATAATTATCATAGTAAATATGCTTGTCTGCAGAATCTCACACCTTTTTTTTTTTTGGGGTGTTGGGGGGGGGGTTGTTGGAGTTGTGTGATGAGTTTAATCATAAGAAATGTGTCAGGTTTGCATCCTAAATCAATAATATTGGGGATAATTGATTGGTTTGATTGAATTTGTCATTTGAAAAGTAGTTGATATATTTTTTTTTCTTGATCTGTATTGGAACGTGAAGTTAGTCTCTCTGTTACATTTGCTGTAAAATTTTGAACTGGCTTCAATTTCAGAGGCCAAGTGCTAAGGAACTTCTCAAACACCGTTTTATTCAGAATGTGAGGAAAAGCCCAAAGCTTTTGGAGAGAATAAGGTGGAAATTTTTGCTTATAATATTGCTATATTTTGTTTATATAATTGATTAATTTTATCTATTTTACTTTGGCTTTTAATTTTTTTCCCTCCTAGTTTTCTTTATATCTAGTTGTTCTTCTCTAATTCATATATATTATAACTTAAAAGTAATGCTGTGATATGTCTGAAAGAACTATTGATCTTTTTTGGCACATGCACTTTTTAGCATGCTTTCCATAATCGGAAAATCCAAAATTAAAATATCAATTCCCAGCTTGTGTTTAACATCCTGCTTTGTGGTTTCATGACAGGGAGCGCCCAAAGTACCAAGTAAAAGAAGATCAAGCTGTACCTAGAAATGGCCCCAGGGGAATAGGGGACGGATCTGATACTATGAAGGTGGCGAGAGATGTAAGAGGCGAAGAAACTCAAAGACCTAGGTAGGTTCTTAGTGTTGGCTTATTTCCTTTTCTTTCTTTCTTTTCAAAATTGGTGCTTATATTGAATTTCTGATCCCTCCCTCCACCACCACCCCCCCCCCCCAACCCCCCCTCCCTCTCCTCTACATTGCAGTGGTCAGGGTAAAAGCACGAGAAATGCTGGATGGGACTTCAGCATTGGTGCATCACAGGGTACTGGAACCTTTAGAAGTGTTTCACGTCCACCTCATAGTCCATCAAATCCTGTTAATCAAAGAAAAGTTACAGAGAGTGGGTATCAAGGGGCATCTTCCTATAGAAGTAGACCTACTGAATCTTCAGAAACTACCTCTGGAAAAGACGTTAGGGTTTCTTACAATGATGAGCACAAGGGCAATCACCTTGATGATGTAATTGACTCTCAGACTATGTTTGCCTGTTTGTCCTTTATCAAAGAAGTTTACTTACTTAATTGAATTATATGTTTATACATATCCCGATATAGGGCCCTCTTTGGTAGTTTCTAAAGCATTTGATCTTTAATTAATGCTGACTACTGAACTCTGAACTGGTTAGGTTTTAGATATTTTGAGCTGAAGCTTATGAAATTTTTTACTTCCATCCTATACTTTTGCCCATTTGGCTGGCACATAAACAACTTATTGTCTGCAGTATAATCATTTAGTACTAGAGGCATCACATGCACAAAACTGGGTGCCAATTTTTTCTTTAATTTTTCAAATATAATATAAAAATAATTATTATATTTTAAAGTAATAAATTAAATAAAGAAAAGTTATTTAACTTCTAATCTTTTTGTAACTTCCCATTATTTTTTGCTTTCTCTCTCATCTCTTTACATCATATATTCTATATCATATAATATATAATTATGGAGACCAATGATCAAAAGACCCAGAGCCATTATAATATAGATGTTCACCTGGTCAATTATTATGATTGACAATTTATTCATGAATGAATGAAGATGAAAATAGAACGAATTTAGCTTATGTATTATTTTAAACCTGGACATGATTTAATCTTTTCAGTTGTTCAATTTGCAGGATGAATTGTCTGGGAACGGAACAGGAACTGTTGTCATTCGATCTCCAAAAGGGTCACATCCATCGTTGACTCGTGACCTTAGCCCCCAGGTATTGTTTAAGCTGAGTTGTGCAAAAAAGATACCAATTAGTTCTTATTTCTGTTCTATGCAGTTACTTAAATAAGAATTTTATGTGCTATGTAGTCTAGCAGCAGCTTTGGTTCTCTTGAAGATTCTTCTACCAGTGGAACTGTTGTTTTCCGTGGTCAGCATGATGATTCAGATTCACCACAGACAGTAAAATCCAGACTGGGACTTCAGGAGAGAACCTCAAATGCCTCACTGGAGGATAGTGCTGCAAATCTTGCAGAGGTTCTATTTCTGTTATATACTTCAAATTCCACATGTGACAATTAATGCAGGGCAAACTTGGCCTTCGGTTATGTTCCTTTTTCTGTCCCATAGATTTGGTTTTTGCCATAATTACATTTTGTTTATTTTCCTAGGATTGAAATAAGTTACTCATACATTTTGTATGGTTTATTTGCTTCTTAAATCACTTTCTAAGAACTTCTGTCTGAAATTTCTACTTTCTTTGTTCATTACTTCCTTTATATGTTTATTATAGGAGTTTTTGCGTGCTTGTGACTACTTGGTAAGATTAATATTGCTCATCTTTCACGGCATCTTTTTTGTTATTTTGTTTCCCCAGGCAAAGGCTGCTATGCAAGGAGGACGGAAAGGGAATGCTAGAGGGAGATTTGCAGTGGGAAAGATCAGCAATGATTTGCAGGAAAGCAGAAGAGACCAAATGACAAGCAGCTCTGATTCTTCCAGGTACTCCCTTCTCCGCAGCCTTATGGTGGTAGTTTTTCTGCTGCTGAAATAAAAGATGTGATTATAACCTTTAGAAAAATATTTGTTTCAGATTATCTCGTGAATATATGGATGCACAAAAGGGGTTTTCAAGATCGCACCATGCTAGTGATGATGAAGAAAGTGCCAAAATAATGTCGTCCTCTGTACCATTATCAAATTTGCTTATTCCTTCAATAAAAGAGGTGAATCCCAAGCATAGATTTTATTTCTAGCATTTAAAACTATAAGCAGTCTGGTAGAGCCAAAATTATCTTCTTTATTGCTCTCATCTTACTTTTATGATTTCATATAGAGCACTGAGCTGATAGCTTGTGGATGAAGGATGCAAGCTTCCACAATTAAAACGATTGAGACAATATTATTTTCAATTTTTACTTGAACCTTTTTTTTTTTTTTTTTGTGAACTAGTATCGCATGTGTTATGAAAGAAGTTAGGTGTGGATTATGATACACTATTTGATTACTCAGTAGGAATTGATAGTCTTCTTAGTATTAAAGGCATACTGATGGTTTCATAATCTCTCATAGTGGTGCCATAAATGAAGTTAAATAATTTAACAGCTTTCAAGTTTTTGTATGCTTTAGCAACTTCTAGATGTTATATCTATATAGATTTGATCTGTTTTGTTGTTTTACTCATGTTGGTGTGTTCATTATGCAGGCCATTGCTGATGATCCAGAAGGGTCAATTGTACAAGTTATCAATTCACTTGTAAACATGGAGCGCACAAAGCCTAAATCCTGTGATGTTGTTGTCAAAAAGTTGCTTCACCGGTTGGCAAGGTATGAACATTCGTCCTGCAAACCTGTAAAAGGAAAATTCCAGTTATTTTTCTTGCAATACTTGCTAGTCCCTCTTCCCTAACCCCCCAAAAAAATTGTGCAGTTCAAAGGAACCTTCATTGAAGGACCTGCAGGAGTTGGCAGGCCAACTATTTAACAAGTCAGCTTCTGAAGAAACCCGAAACTCGAGTACAGCAGGTGATGACCGAAGGAAACAGCAGAACAAGGACCTCCATTCACAAAGCAATTTAAGCCCACTCGCAAGATTTCTTCTCTCAAGGTATATGGATGTTGTTATTTGGCCTCTTAATCAACTTTATCATTAAAAGTAATAAATTTTTTTAATATTTTTTTAGGTAAACTAAGCTAACTATGAATGAACATGTAAACATGTTAGAGTTGACTCACCGAAAAATATGCCTGATATATTTGCATGTTCATTCATAGCCTAGTCTACTTATCTTTTGTAAACAGATCTATGTAAGAATATTTTCCATTTTTTCTTAGTGCACCTACTGGTGTTTATGATCTGGTTTTGTTTCACAGATGGCAAGGTCAAGTCTCACGGGATCTAAACCCAACATAAGAGAAGGACCTTTTGTGGTGGTGTTTTTCTGTTTATGAATTTGTTTTCTGATTAAATGTACATAGATCATTGTAACAAATTGTTTTCAATTTTCTATTATTATTATTATTATTATTATTATTAGTAGTAGTAGTAGTATTATTCTATTTCTTTTTCTACATTTTTGTCTTAGAGTGACAGTAACGCTGTATAATTAGGGGTTTGCTGAGTTACATGAAAATTGTAGCGGACAATATTAATTGGAATTTACTGATAGTTGTCTCTGCATTGTGGAAGAATGAGCGAACCCCTTAAATGCAACAAAAAGTCCTTTTCGTTGAGTCATCATTTCATGGGTTCTTTTCTTTTGTTCAAATTGGACTGCTAGGACGATTGGGATACGAATAAATTTTTTTTTCTAAGAATTATATTTTTGAAAATGTAATTTTTAAAAATTTGTTTAATTTATTTAAAATATTTTTAAGAATATTATATTCTTACACTTAGTTTAACTTTAATATTTTTGACAATATTTGATAAATTTTTAAATATGCTTTGACAATTTTTTAAATTATACCTAACTATTTTTTAAAATTATTTTTATTATATTAAAAATAAAAATCATAACAATTTATTAATTGAATAACATACATACATATATATGTTATTAATTAATAACACTTGAATTATTTATATATATATATATATACACACACACATATTTTTTTAAGAAATAAAAGTTGTACTTTATTTCTGCATATGATAAAAATCATCAAATTTATCAAACTTATAATTTACAAATAACATTAATAATATTAATCTATATAAAGTAAAGTTAAGTTTATATATTATAAAAATAAAAGTTTAATGATTTCTTGTCGAAGTAACAAAAATTACATAAGTAATTTTAAAAAAATTAAAATTAAAATAATAATTTGTGGTAATTGTATTATTTTACAATTTTAAAAAATAATTTTTCAATAAAAATGTGTTTGGATAGCATATATTAATTTGTGTACAAATGTATTAATGCACAAATTATTTATATACATTTATACATGAATAATTTCAAAAAACAGAAATTAAAATAAAATAGCATAAAAATTTATTATTAAATGCGTTAGCACAAATATTTATTATAAAGTTTATTATTATTAAATGTGTTTATTATTATTATTATTAAAATTGAATGTGTTTATTAGTAAGTTTATATTATTATTATTAAGTTGGTTGTTTATATATACATTTATTACTAAGTATATATTATATTATAAAAATATTTGTTCAAGTTGTACAAAGATAATTTAATAATTTTATTATTATAAAAATATTTTTATGTCATGAAAATACAAGATTTTATTTTTAGGTAAGAATAAAAATCTATAAAAATATAAGAATATTTTATTTATGGGAATATAATATTTTTTAATTTGTATATCAAGCATAAAAATATAAGATTCCAAACTTTTTATTTTTAAAATTTTTTTTAAATCATATACCAAACGACAAGAGAGAATAAGACATATTATTGCTTCTTGCTATTTTATTATCCTTTTTGTTGGACAGTGTTTGAGTAACAAGATAGTGTTTTCTGACCCAGAAAAATTTTCTTATGGAAGGTTGATTTTTATGCACATGTTTTTTCTTGTACTTTTTGTTGCACTTCTTTGTGGGCTAAATTCAAATGATGTTATATTAGGCTAGGTGATAATGATTTTGTTTTATATTTTGTTGACATTTCTTTTGAATCGCAAAAATGAATTTTTAAGATGAGCAATATTTACATTAATCGAGTAGAAACTTTCAAAGGGAATTTAATTATTCGCATATTATAAAGTTATATATAAATATAATAATGGTAAATAATAATTTAGTAATAAAAACATAGAAATGGCTTTGGTTATGTTGCTCATGGTGTTGGTACTGACAAGCTTTGGAGTATAAAAAGGGAAAAGTGCAGTAATATCTTTTGTTTTCTATTCTATTTGAAGAATTTTGTTTGAAATATTAAGAAGCATGTAAGTACTTTTTCAATAAAAATTTATACTTTTTTATAAGACTCAATCCATTAATAAAAGTTCAGTAATACATATAAATCTCTGACCAGGTGATTTCCCATCACATATGTTTAGAGTTTAAATTTTTTTTATTTTATAAATTTTACATCTCCCTTCCATTTTAACGAATTTAAATTCATCGTAATAGTATTTCTTTAATACTTACAGCACTTACAATTTACTTCCATTCTATCGGAATTACGTTAAGTTATTGGCATAGAATTAATTTTATTCTATTTTTATTTCAAAGAAACATTTCAGATTTGACATTCACTAAAATATTCCTATAAACATTTGTATGAAATTTAATCAAAAATAAAAATTTGCAGAAATTTGGATCATTTTCTTATTACATAATACACAAATTTCATTTTTAAGTGAAAAATAAGTTTTTTATCCTTAAAGAATCATTTTTTTAATTTAAACTTAACATAAACAGAGTCGTTAATTGTTTTTATTATTATGTCAAAAAAATAATAATATCATATCCAGACTTCACACAAACTTTTTATTTTTATTGTCATTAAAAAAAATTACAATCTTGTATTATCTTTATTAATGAAAAAAATTAGAAAGAAGACCAATGTAATTTTGAAAAAGAAAAACATCAAATATAATTTAGCCAAACTTATTTACTCAAAAATATATAATTTACTTCGTAAATATGAATATTTACCCAGAAGCAAGTTCCCTTTGAACAGGGAAATGGCGTCGTGGCATCTCTTGAGGCGGCTAGCATTCACTTTTGGTGCTCACTCACCCGCGCTTTCCCGTGACTTCCTCCCGTACTGGCCTTCTGTTCTCAGTCACTGCTCTTTATCTCCTTCCATTCTTTCAAGCTTCAAAGTGACCCCACTATGGCTACCCCACGTCAATGCTGCCAATACTTCCAGACCTTCTTCTTCAGAGACTCTATTACACCAATCCCTTGTTACCCCTTATCTTTCGGTCCTCATTCACTGCCCCAAAGATGTCGCAGTAAGCTTTGTTCCTTTATTGCTTTTTTTTCTCTTTGTTGCCCACAAGACAGGAACCACCTAAGTTCAAGGCTTTTTATTTTTTTTTTCAGTTGCTGAAAAAGTTGAGAACTTTATCTCACCTATGTCGTCAGATGACTCTTAATTTGTTTTCTATGTGGGTGCTGTGGTTGATTATGAGTCATAGATATGGAGCATATTGCATTCTATACGTATTCGACACTCGTATAAAATACAGTACAAATACTTTAAATTGCATTTTACTGGTTCATATTGTTTCCTATGTCTGTGTGCTTCTTAGGTGACTAAGGTTTGGATTTCGGTATGTCTTGTCATGTTTCTTTATAAAAGGAAAAAGTTAGACCAAACATATTTTGGTTTTCTGTTGGTTGTCCAGAAAACAGTAACAATCTAAGTTCAAAGACTGAAAAAGTTCAAAACTTTAAGTCACCGATGTTGCGAAATGAGTGTTTAATTTATTTACTTTATGGGTTCTGACTGATGTTTGATGTGAGCAAACGTATAAGATGTTTATGATTGTTTGCCACTTATTAAAATGCCACAAAACTTTTCAGAAGAAATATTCTGTAGGCTAAAATGAAAATTCTTGACAGGGTCCGTTGAATTGAAATGTCATTGATAAACATGTCTCAGTTAGAGGGGAAATATAAGCTATACTGCATTGTTTATGTAGTTGAACTGTTGAAGTATGCTCTTATGTGGGAAGGATGATGAATAGACTGCCATACTAAATTTAGCTAAACTTAATAAAACTGAAAAATGTTTAACTGGTATTCCCTCTTCTTGTTTACAAGGATGTGCTTGCAGATGCTCTTTTATGCTTTGGTGCAAGTTCTGCCAGTATAGATGAAGAGGATGCCTATGTAAAGACTGATGAGGTAGAATGTTGCCAAATTAATTACAATTTGGTCCTTTTTTTTCGGCTTATGTTTCATGTTATGTTCTCTAATTTCTTAACAAATTCGTTTGCTTTACCTCTTTCAAAATCAATACACTTTCCATTATTTAATGATTGAGAGAGTAACTGTCATATGTACTTATATGTGATTATGAACAAGGTTTTTGTAGTAGAAAATGGAAATCATATAATTAAGTTTCCATATTCATCATTTATAATGTTTAGACTGTCTAGGTGTCTAGTCCATTTCTTTCTGGTTGTGTAACTACAAATGAATATCACAAAACAAAATATTGAGTAGTGTGAGAGAAAGACTAAGTAATATATTCCAAATCTTAAATCATTAATAATCTCAATTCCAAAATTAAGCAACACGAAGTAAACCACTCCTTGTCTCCTGGCCACTGCTCATTGGGCAATTTTCTAATCAATTCCTTGGTATAAGACAATAAGTTATTATTATTGCTTCATGCCATTTATATGAAGTATGTACATAAACATGAGTAGAATAATCAAATGTTGGAAAGGAGTACTATTAAGGCACACATTGTGAGTTCTTAAGAAACTGTATTTTATGCAGATTTGCATTAGTTCCATTTTTCCTGAAGATGAGGACATAAATATATGCATTTCACATGCGGCTGATTCCATTGGTTTGAAAAAAATACCAAGATATGAAGTTAAAATTGGTGAGCATGAAGACTGGATGAAGAAATCACAGGTCAATTTGCTTCCCTCTTCTTTTATTCTTCCTTTTTCTGTATATGTTTCTTATAATTTTCCATCTAAGCAAACCTACTTTCTCATTAAATACTTCTTTATTGCATAACATCTACTTTTTCCCTGCCACCTAGTTTCTATTCTATATATAGCAGATTTGGAGATGTTAGAGATTATTCATGCTGCTGAAAATATTCAAAGTATTCATTGTTGTAAATAAGCTAACCAAATTTAACTTCTCATTTCACAGGAGTCATTTCATCCAATTGAAATTACTGAAGGCCTATGGGTTGTGCCCAAGTGGAGAACTCCACCTGTATGTTGCTATGGTTCCTTATTGTGCTTTACAACTCCCCTTCTCTGTCTCTGTGTGTATACAGATATAGATACACCTAAGTTCACTATTTGTGGTAGAATATTAGTCTTATGCTTATTATCAAGCTACCTGATTATTATCTAACATAAAAGTGTAAACAATGACTTGCTTTGCTTTTACAGGATGCTCAAGCAACAAATATAATTCTGAATCCTGGACTTGCCTTTGGAACAGGGGAACACCCTACTACTAAACTCAGTCTATTACTCCTACATGGCTGTATAAAAGGAGGAGAACACATCCTGGACTATGGCACAGGCTCTGGAATTCTTTCAATTGCAGCACTAAAGGTATATAATTGCTGATAGGCATACAGTAGAGTTTGAACAGATATGGAACACCACTAGAAGAGGCAGGAATACTCGTGGTCTTGGTCCATTGCAGAGTGCAGTTGTAAATTGTTACAGATATCAGATATTTGGTTCAGGGTCTTAATGTGTTAATAATTACGTTTTTGTTTCTTAGGGTTGTATATGACAAATGCATATTTTCTTTTATCCAATAAATTTCGAACTTGGCATTAGTCTTGTTCTTTAAGTTTCAGAAAAATACTGTAAGGATTTTTCATTAGCAGTTTCTTTTTCTTGCTTTACATTTTTACATTTTTTATATGCTTAGTATTTATACCTTCTGACTTATAAATTTCAATTTTCCCCTATTGCTGCTCTGTAAGTTTGGTGCTGCCTTTGCTGTTGGAATTGATATAGATCCTCTAGCAATTGAATCTGCAACTCAAAATGCCTCCCTGAACAACATAGGACCAGAAAAGTTGCAACTGCATCTGGTACCTAGTAAACCCTCCCCTTCTTCTTCCGATGACAGGAAATGTGAAGCTGTAGAAGGACAAAACCGGTCTGAGATAGCAGTATCTACAGAAAAGAAAAAGTATGATGTGGTTATTGCAAATATACTCTTAAATCCTCTACTAGATCTTGCAGATGAAATTATCTCCTCTGCAAAGCCTGGAGCAGTTATAGGTCTCTCTGGCATTTTATGTGAGCAGGTGATTTTAGTGCTTACATAATATAAATAAGTGCTTCATTTTATACACAAGCATGTCATATTTTGGTCTCACTGAAAAATTTACTTGACATGTATGCCTATCCATGATTGATTTGGTTTACTAGCCTTTTATGGAGCAGTTCTATCCAAGAAATTTTCTGATTTTACCAAAGACATAATCCACCATTGATGTGCACTACTGGTTCCTTATGTTGAATTCACTCCTGAATTTGAGTGTGCCCTACAATGTGATTGTTTCTCATGCAGGTTCAGTGCATCATAGAACGATATTCGCCATTCTTGGAAAGCATAGCGGTGTCGGAAATGGATGATTGGGCCTGTGTTAGTGGCAGAAAGAAGAATAATCTGGATGTGTGCTAAGTGCTAACATCATCTTCAATACAATTTGTGGGAGACATCTCTGACCTGCCATTTGCTGGTGACATGTAATTTAAAATCACCAACTGCTACATTTGCTGCTTAAGGCTATTTGACAAGGAGGTAAATGCTGGTATAACTCTTGAATCAGTATTAACTGTGTCAAAATTTTTTTATTATTTTCAATTATTTTTTTCTTCAAATTTGTAAGAGATACAAATGTTAACAGTAATTCCATAAATTAACATTTTCATCTTTCCTAAGCTTTTTCTTATGATGGGGTTTATGTGATCCCTTCTGATTCTGTAGCTGTCTTTTAGAACTAAAAGAGAAACTTGTTGAATCATCATATTCAGAGTTAGGAGACACCTCAAAAGGACGAAGCTTCTTCGATTAATATCTTCAAGTTCACAAACTTAATGCACTCTAGTTTGGTTAAAACACCTTAAGGAAAATCCAACCAGTAAAACAGATAATCATCTTTTAAAAGAAGCGAAGGTTAATACATTAGAAACCTTAAAGGAGTATATAGTACAAAATGTTTGAGCCTCTCCCATTTCTGGGCTATATATAAATGAAAACGCAAGCAATATCAGAAAGCCTATTCCTTTCTTTCAGATAATTGCAAATTGTGACTCGAAATATTAGCTGTGAGGCATTCTTTGAATGTTTCCTCTTGGGGGAAAAGAGGATTCTTCCAAAGGGAATCATGGAAAGTAAAGGGGAAGCTTAAAGATTGCTGCTTCTGTTGAACAAGGACGTGGTGGGAGGAGATTTCCAGTGTGATCGAATCCAATTTAGATAATCCACCAAGTTCTTTCAAATTTCGTCACTTTCCATCAACACACGTCTCATTTTCAATGTTCACGAATCTACATTTTCTTATATGAAAATATAACATGACGATGTTATATAAAGTGACAAATAAAAATAAAATTAATTAAATAATAAATATTATTTACATAATAAAAATTGTAGATTTTTGATCGTTTTATTTTTTTATATGAAAATATTTTGGTTTCATGTTTATTTCCTACAGTTTAACAATTAGTAAAACAAGCTTCCTCCTTCATTCTGAACGTGCATATTTAACAGGTAAAGTTGCATGCTAACTACAACCTTATTAGAAGGTGTTTTTATTTATTGGTTAAATTAATATTATGGTCTCTTAACTTCATTTAAAATTTTAAATTGGTCCCTTAAGTTTAAAATGTATTAAAATAGTCCCTTAACATATATTTCATATTATAAAAATTCCTTAACTTCTACCTTTTGGTATAAAAATTCTCTTTTATACGTATGGTTAAGAACAAATTGTAAAGACCTATTTCAATATTTGCTTCTAATTATAATATTCTAAAAAAATTATAAATTTTATTATTGATTTATCTAATTTCTTCTATCATTTTCACATGAAGTCAGATCTCATTTTTTGACTGTCTTTCCCCCTTTATTTGGCGCAAAGGAATATTGTAATATTTTGTGAAACTTTTTCTATTAAAAAATCATGTTTAATTGTTTACCCTACTTGTATTAAACTAAAACCTATTACTCAAACTTAAATATCCTTGCATCTAAGATTTATCTCATATTTTGTATTCATAGCTTTGCTTATGGCATTTTTTTGAGAATTACTTACTTCAACAACTTTCTTTCTAATTCTAATTTTTTCCTCTTTGTCATTGTTATGGCTACAAATTTCTTACTCCACCATTAACTTCACTTTTTATGACCAAATATTGCTCTTATTGGTTTGATCTTGCAAGCTTTTCGCCCAATGAAAATCCCTTTATGGCATTCCCCTCCACCACAAATCTCCCATTCGAAAAATTCTAATGTTTCAAATTGTTAAAGAAGGTGACAATAACATAAAAAGTTGATTGTTATTCCTGAAATAAGAAGTCATTTGCTTTTTTAAAAAAAAATTAAGAAAGATATTATAACTTAATCTTAAGAAATTTATAAAAGAAGATTTTTATGAAACAAAATGTAAGATAGAAGACCATTTTAACATGTTTCAAAGTTAATGAATCAATTTAAAACTTTAAATAAAGTTAAACGATCATAATATTAATTTAACCTTATCTAATTTATGTGTGTGTGTATATCCTTCTCTTTAAATTACATAGTCATTTTATTTACTTAGAAAATTACACCTCTCTCCCCAAAAAATTAAAAATATGTGCTCACCTGCATCGCAAAATAAATATCATTAAAAAAATAATTTTAAGAAATGTGATTTTTAATAAAGGAAATAAATATTATTTAGAGAGTATTTTTATCATATTAATTTAAAAGAAGGTTCTATATAATTTGAACTTTTCTCAAAAGATGAAAAAGTAATTTGCCATTCTAAAATCAATAAATACATAAATAAATAAAAGAGACAAACGACTTTGGAAGAGAGTGAACAAATGGATAAGGCAAGGAATCTTGATCTATCAGGACCTCTTGACAATTAAAGATATCATTCTTTTCTCGATTACATGGCTCTCTTTTATTTTGAAACATTATTCTTTCTTCTTGCAAATAAATGATTGAGTAATTTAAATTTTTTTAAATTAATAAATTATTAATTAAGACAGAAATAATCTCACTTTTATAAAGAGAAATACACATTCAAATTAAAAAAAAAAATACTTGTTAAGTGGATTTTAAAATTAAGAGTTTATAATTTTATCTTAATATTTTTAACTTGACGCAAATTAATTTTACATTTAACATAATTTGAGAATATCTTAAATTTAAAAAAATTAATAAAAAAAGGATATATTAACTTTATTTTCGTCAATACAGAGAATTTGAAGAAGAGAAACAAATAAAATCAAACAACAGAATTTCATGCCGAGTCATAAACCAAAAAGATTTTTATACATCTCAGAAATGGACACATATCATTATTCATTAAAAGTTGGAAAAAATTAATTGAAGTTTTTAAGGGTTTATTTGAATATTATTTTATTTTTTAAAATTAATTATAAAAATTTATATTAATATTACTTTTATGTATTTATATACATACTATAAATAAAGATATTTAATTCGTATTCTCTTTTTTTTTAAAAAAATTCAAAATATAAATATTTTTTAATTATTTTATATTTTATATTTTTAAAAATATAAATTTTATTTTTTTATTGTCAATAGTAAACAATAATTCTAACAAATTTTTTATTTTAAAAAAATTGTATTTGAACCTACTCTAAATTTTGTTATTAAATTATTTAATAAAAAATAATATATTTTTAATTTATATAATTAATTCTTTATAAAATTTGATAATAAAATTATAAAAAATTACATATAAATTTTTTGTTTAAAAAGTTAAAATAAAACAAAAAGAGAACATAAATGCGTGATAATCACACAGCACCACGCGGCACTCAATCATAACTCACCCACATGGGTCCCACAGTCTTATTACTTTCCATGTACCCCGCCGACGCGCCGGTCTAACTGTGTCCTCATTATCCCACTCGTCGCGGCTTACTGTTCCGTACTCTGAGACCCACGTGAACCCGTCCACGTGTCATCTTTTCATTTGGTAATTGTCGGTTTCATGGTACCACTACATGCGGTGAGTACTGCAAGATTTTAGATGAGAGAGAATCTGCGTTGTTGCTTCACGGATTCCGGAACCACACACCTGGCGGGTCCCACCATCCCTTAATCCCAAGCAGCGGCCGCCGCGCTTCCTTCCTCCACACCGTTTCACACGTGGACCCCTCCTCTTATTTCCACGTACTTTCTTTTCTTGGATTACCCTTAATTAATTATTATAAAAATAGGATTATTTTTTAATTATAATCATATTCGCCTGATGGAGCCTCCACTTATAAAAGTGATCCTTTTTCTATGTTTGTTTTTGCTCGACTTAAAGGGAACGGCATTCTAAATTGCCTGTCCGTTATTTATTTGAAATAATCAACGTTACGAAACGGCATTAACAATGATAATGTTTTTCAATTTTTGTTTCAAATATATATATTTGACCGTTACTATTCTCTTTAATGAAGACAACAAGGACGACCACATTGCTTTCAATGTTTATATCTCCTCGATCTTTTTTGTGTGCGTGTGACGTGCTTTATTTACATTACTCTCTCTTTCTCTGTTTGTCAAATATAGCGGTTTATTCATAGAATCGTCTCCTTGCTACAAGAATTCCAAGTAACAACAAGTAATGTGATAAGTGATACCTGACCAAATACTTTAATTTATAATATTTTAATTATATATATATATAATGAAAAGTTAATGATAACAAATAATTCTTTTAATTTAAGTGGCTGTTGTTAATGCAATTGGTTAAGAAAAACATTCAAAAGAAAAAGGGAATTGGATTCGAGAGAGTGAGAAGTGAGAAAGAATAAATGGGGAAAGGAGGAGACACTCGGAAGATGGGGCGCTGAAACATCACGTGAAGACAACATGAACTCCGACAGCTGCATAGTCAACACGCAAATGCATTATGTGGGCCCCACCTCTCGACACGCCCTTTTCTCATTCGCTTTCTCTCTCTCTACACCCAGCGTTTTCGCCGTCGGTGCCGCCTGCACCCAACACCAACCACTACAACAGAATAACAAATATCAATTATTAATAATTTAAATACCCAAAAGTTAAAAAAATAATAAAAACGGAATGAAGGCTGAGTCCCACTTTCCTATTGACCGTACGATTGGAACTCATTGAGATGTGCACCGAAACAAAACAACAGTCACGCGAATCACGAGGTATCACTCTTATCGCACCCTTCAAAAATCACTGATGCTTACCCCCACGCTCCAGCTAATGAATCATGAGTTTCCTACTTGAATTTTTTTAAAAAATAAAATAAAACGGCGTCGTGGGAGAGTGTGGTACACGGTGACGCAAGCAATATTATTTATTTATTTTTATTAGAACAATTATAGGGCTAATAGCAACGCCTGCGTAGCCCATCATCTAAAAAATACAAACCAATCAGGAAACGAAAGACCTACACGACAATGCCTAATCATACGCGCAACAATGCCGGCGACATGTCTGTCAGATCTCAACTAACGTAACCCAAAAAGACCACGTTCAACTATCTTCTCTGTCTGGTTAATCGGAAAATGGGGGAAATCCACAGAACAAAAAGATCCATTGCATCATATTTGAGAATAGCAGAACAAACTTGATTGCTCTAGGAACTGAGATTGTTTCGTTGTTGACAATTTTAAAAGTAATAAAAATAAATTGAAACCTGCATCTCAAAAAGGGGAAATAATTAAGCTAAGCTAACCATAGAGTGCGAGAAATTCTTGGAATGAGAATGAACATGGCATTATATAAGATGAACAGAAATTGCAGAAACAACAGTGAGAATCCCCTAATAAGTTCTCAGTTGCAAAAAAGAAGTGCCTGATTTGGTTATAATCTATTTACACATACGCTCGTGTTATCATCATCAACAAATCCGAGCTGGTCAGCTACGTCGTACTCACTCTCTCCCCTCTCTGTCTATGTCTTCGGAGAGAGCGGTTCTGTTTCTTCAAAATGGGTACTAGGAAAATACTCAAAATAGTAGTAAAGTGGTCCAACAACGGCGAAAAAGCAGATCTTTGCCGGCGGCTCTTCCAAACGCGGCTCCATCAGGCAACCTCTGGTGGAGGAGCAACGTTTAGATCAAGATCTAGAAGCCTCCGAGGTCGAGGAGCACGCTCGTAGTCCACGACGGAGGACGAATCGGAGTCACTCTGCGCACCGCCGCCCACAGCGCGACGT
Organism: Senna siamea; assembly: GCA_031216115.1. NCBI lineage: Eukaryota > Viridiplantae > Streptophyta > Magnoliopsida > Fabales > Fabaceae > Senna > Senna siamea. The sequence goes on from CM062356.1 coordinate 23,792,788, forward strand.
AATTCACTCACGGGGAGATCAAATCCGCACATCTCGCGGCGGCCAACGCTTCTCATGCCCTCCGCCCTTGCAAACGCGTCGAAAAATATGACCGGGCGAGCCACGGGTATCACCGGAAACCCCATAGCTCCGCTGCCAACGGCGAGAGGGGTCAGAGTGAGGTCTAGCGGAGGTGGTGGCGGTGGCGGCGGAGATGAAGAGTCAAGGGTGCTGCTCTGGCTAGTACTACGCGTGGAGTTGCTTATAAGCTCAGATGGAGTGGGAAAATTGGTTTTGGCCTTGGCTCCACGAAACTCCCTTGCAGCCGCGTCGTACGCACGCGCCGCCTCCTCAGCTGTGTCGAAAGTGCCAAGCCAGACGCGGGTCTTCTTCCCGGGGTCACGGATCTCGGCGGCGTAACGCCCCCACGGTCGCTTCCTGACGCCTCTGTAACGAATTTCCTTGGCGACATGGGTTGGGTTGGGTCCGGCCGAAATGGGTCTATCTCGGGGAGCCATTGATGCGTAGTTTTGAAATCCAGAAACTGTGGGTTAAAAATGGAAGCTTTTGCGAGAAGAGAAGAAAAAAGAAAAAGTGAGAGTAAGGTTGAAAGATTGAGACAATGTCTGAGGAGAAGCGAACGGAGTTAGAAGCATTTTATAGCCAAGATGAAGAGAGAGAAAGCGAGCGTGTCTGCGTGCGTGTAATAAAGCCACGCTCCTTTTAGGCGCTTGATGCTTACACAACGTGGCCTCCATAGCACATTCCACTTGGGTGGGATGGATACTATGCCCACCAGTTACCACTCTTCCCACGCCACTTAACTACACCCATAAGCCCATTACATTTACATCCATAATCCATTTTCCATTTTAACTTTTTTCTTGAAAATATATATTTAATAATATTTTGAAAAAATAAAAAGTGATTGAAAATAGTGTAAATTAATTATTATATTAAAAATTAGGGAGATTGTTATTGATTGAAGCAAGTGAAAAAAGGCGTGCGGTCACACGTGTAGCAGAAGTGTGGTCCACAAAAAAAGCGAAGAGAGGAAGAGCGTGTGGGTTCACGCTCCACACGTCCCTCCCTCAATTTATCCAAATCCAAAACTCAAAAAGAAAAGAAATATTCGACTCAGTCAACGAGGTGTGTTGACTGCACTCTATGTATGGAAAGCCCCGCGCCGCCCCAGCCGCGAGAGTGGTGGGTCCCTCCGAGAAATAATTGCGAGGAAGGACCGCTTCGGCCCACGTGGTGACGCCACGAAGAAACACGTGTCGAGGACATCACCTAGGGAGGCGGCGTCTTCCTTAACGGCGCTTAAACACGTCTCTGTCGTTACTATAAACGGAACAAGGTTGTTGCTCCGACGGCAGTTTGGGGTTGATTTTCCCACACATTTGTCGGCATGCTACTCCTCCTCGCCGCGTGAGACGGATCATCAGCATGCACGCACGCCTGTGCAATTCGGATTCAATACAAAAGCAAAATAATAATTTTAAAAATAAAATGAAGTGCTAATAACTTTCTTGCCACCCCTCCTTTGGTCATGAATGTGTGAGGAGATCTAACGGCAGAAGATGAAAGTGGAGTTGAGATGTGAACACGTGGCGAGTTGGATCCCTGAAGGGAGACAAGCGTAGCCGTCCCCACATCGAAAATATCAGGTACTGCCGTCTTTGCTGCAGTTCAAGGCGAGATATAATATATGGTATTCTACGTTTCTACTTTTCTCATCGTACAAGAACGACACATACTAACCTCCTTGTGCCACTACAATAAACTTTAATTTAAAAATTATTTAGTCTTAAAAATGCACGCTTTTTAATTTAATTTTTTAAAATTAAAATATTTTAATTTAATCTTTAAAAATTAATTTCTAATTAATAAATAAAATCAATAAAAATTTAATTCATAATAATACTAATAAAAGTTAACATACTCTTAAATGTTAAATTAAATTTTATTTAATTAAAAAATATAAACAATATTTTTTTAATAATTTATAATTTATTAAATAAAACATATTATATTTATAAATTATACATACAAATATAAATAATACATTTTAATAATATTTAATTTATAAATTTAATATATCTTATTTTTTATTATTTAATAAAATTTAATTTATTATTTAATAATTAATTAATAGTTATTAATATTATTATCAATTAATTTTTTAATTATTCTATTAATTAAAAGATAGAGACTATATATCTTTTACATCACCAAAAAAAGGTTTAGCCCCGGAATATGGAATTTATATGGGTAGCCGCAAATTAAAAGACAGCAAAAAAAAAAAAAAGTTGAGGAGTTTGATGCGAACCACCGAATTGAATGTGAAGGAGGAGAAATTGATATGTTGCTGAATTTAGCAGCAGGAAAATAAGTAAACTGATGTATATTAATGTGATAGATGTGACAAGAAACTTATACAATTAATAATAATAATTACTATTTAATTTGTATTTTTGTTAAACCCAAATTGAATAGAAAATCAATAATAAATAAATAAACTGACTGTTGTGAGTTCTGACAATGTGGTTTTAACTTTCGATGTGACAAAGAACCTCTGCAATTATTGACGATAATGATACTCAGTTTGTGCTATTGTATATATTTAGACAACGTTTCCCATATCATAGCACTGATAGATTATGAGATTATCCACAGAATGAACACATTGGCGTTGTTGTTACTCTTTTTGAGACAAATTAGATACTCCATAATTGTCATTCATTTATTACTTTTCTCTCTTAATTAAACACTTTCTGTTGAAGTTTGTTAATTGATGTTTGAGTGTCACACAATGAGAAGAAAGCTTCTTTCTTCAATTTATGTAATGTAACGCTTTTATTCTCTAATTAGGATCAAATTCAAATACAAAAACAAGATACCTGCCAAGTCCTTAGCACTCAAAATTTTTTAATAAAATATTTGAGAGCACCTTCAACTTAGCATCATGTTGACTCCTTCAAATCAAGAGAACTAATCCAACTGTTAGAAAATGTAGTAAGAACTAAAGATGTAGGTTCATTTCTTTCTACAATCAAATTGAATATATTAGATTATTAAAATAATTATAATATTTTATTAATTTTTATGTTTAACTATTATTAAATAATAATATTTATACTAAGTAAATTATAATTCAACTCATCAACTAATAAAACATTGTCAATAGAGGTAGAAGAGTTCTTATTAACCTTACTAATACTAATGATGTCTCTTTGATTGAATTTAAATTTTCTTGAATTTAAATTTGTTGACTTTTAGGTAGTGACAGTTAATTTATAATCTTCTAATAGTCAACTTGCAACTCTCGAATTTTTATACAGTCTAAGTTTTAAATATGATAGTTGATTTGTAAGATTCAGTCAATCGACTTGTATCTTATAATGGGTTAATGATCAATTATTAGACTTCTAATAGTTGACTTATAATTTACTATTTTTATTTCTTCAAGTTGCAATTGTACTAGTCAACTCCCAAATGGTGATAGTAGAGTTAGCAAAACATAGGTTGGACCTGTTTAACCCACCATTTTGATAGGTTGGGTTGCCTAAATAGCAACTTGTAATTCAATAAAAACTTTTTTTTGTTTTATTTAATATTGTATGAAAATTTGATGGTACTATATTATTATTATAATAATATTAGTCTTAACTGGTCAACTCACTTTAATGTGAGTCGGTCAGTATTCTGTTAGCTTGTTTAAAAAATAATTACACCAGGCTTGGCTCACATTTGATCAATCTGTACGAGTTGGGTTGGTCCATTTTGTTAGCTCTAACTAGTAGTCGACTTGTAGTTTAAGAAAATTGATTTCTAATAGAAAAATTTAAGAGAAAGAGCTACTAAGTCTTTGAATACATTAAGAAACATTTTTAAGAGATTTTTAAAGATAGTTTAGAGCTCATATGCCTAAAAATGCCTTTACAAAATAAGTCCTAAGTTTCTTATGCAAAATCTTGAATTTTTTAATGGCTCTTTGGATTTTAAACCAAAATTTTTTAAATGAGTTTGTTATTGCCAAACTCTTAAAGAGTCTATACTCAATAGGGTCAACAGGTAGGGAAAAAGGAATGACAACTCATCAAACCCTGAATTTGAAATAGGTATGGAAGTGTAAATGCTATAATAGACAAAAGTTTCTGATCTTGTGCATCATGCATAAAGGCATTCCTTGTAGATCAGAACTCACGAGAAGAGGTATGCCCATCTCTGGAATTTTGCCCCCTTCGCAACCGGGAAGAAGAAACTTTAACTCATCTCTTTAAAGAATGCCCGATCATACAATTCGTTTGGAGCAAGGCCAAAGACTTAAAAGTAATCCCAGACTAAAATGTCCACAAATGGATAAAGCTTAATGCTTCTGCCAACTGCCCTTCTTTCCTTGGCATTCCTCATGGAACTCTTATCACCATCACCTGGAGCATATCGAAAGCACGCAATAAAATGATTTTCGAAAATATAAGTTTTGATGAGCAACAAGTTTGGCTCACGGCTAGTAAAAGAGCTGCTGAATTCTTTTTCCTAGCAACAAATCAACCCCAGAGGAAAGAATGTCTCACCCTCGACATAAAATGGAGCTCTCCTAATACAGGCTGGCTCAAACTTAACACAGATGGCTCTTCCTTTGGAAATAGAGGAAGAATTGCAGCAGGAGGTATCCTTCGAGATCCCAAAGGAACCTGGATTAAGGGGTTTTCAAGGTTTTTATGCTCGGATTCTGCTATCTTAGTGGGACTTTGGGGCTATTCTGATTGGAATTTCCATGGCTAAGAGCATCAACTGCACATCCTTTGCTGTAGAATCAGATTCTTCAGCTGCCATAACTTTGATTAAAAGCATCACCACTCCTGATACTCACCCCATTTTCCCTTTGATTAATCATTGCAGGTTAATGGCCAGAGAATTCCAGCATATCATCATTAACCATGTTCACAGCGTGGCTAATGCTTATGCAGATGGTTTGGCTGAACAAGCTGCTCACAACCTTACTGATATGATACATTTTGATGCAGTGCCCTCTTTTCTTTCTGTTGCTTTAAATGCTGATTATAGGGAAATTGAATTCCCTCGTAGAGTAGGAACAGGCTGATTTTGGTTGAATTGGCTTTATTGTTCTATTTCTTTGTTGCTGTTATCATTCCTTGTACTGTTGACTTCTATTGTACTATTCTGCTTATTTTAATGGAATCCTTATTTGCAAAAAAAAAAAAAAATCACCTAATGGAAAAATGTTGTCCGGATTAGATGACAGAATGAATTTGAAAGCAAAAGCATAAAAATCTATTTGTAACGCATTCTCTCATGAATTTGGGTGGGCGTTTTTAAAGTTCTAGACATTTTTGTGTTCATCCTTGGTCTCACAAAACCCGTGGATAATTTAGGTGGCCCAAAATTTTTTAAATTAAAATATTATAAAATTCAAACTTTTTTGTGGCCTTTCTTTGCTAATGGAATATTATTGTCCCAAAAAAAACGTGTTTGAAATATAAAATATCTATTTCGTTACGTATCAGATCACAGTGTATAAATTTACGTATCAGATCACAATTATCTATTCAGTTGATAAATTTAAGGATGAAGATTTTGTGGCTTATTTAGAAACTGAAAAAAATAAAACAATCGTGGTTGACAATAAATTTTAACAAGGTTGTCTCACTTCCTTTTTTTTGTAAGGTGTGTCAAAATAAACTTAACCTAGTCGAGCTCCTAAACAAGAGGATGGTGGATTAAAAAAATATTAACTTATTTTGAGAACTAAATTTTATTCTAACTCGTTTTAGAGTTATGTATCACGATAAATTTATAAGGATTAGATTGAATTGATTCTTATGATCCTTTTTTTGATAAAATACTTCAAAATATTTTGTCATAATTATAACTTATATTAATATATAATATTTATTTTTAATATGTTGACATGTAAATTAAATTATATTTTTATAAATTAATTTAAAATATTTATTATTAATATATTGATATTTAAAAAAAATTATATCAAACAACTTTTTTAATCATTATTTTTATAGGTCAATTTTAATATATTGATATATAAAATAATATATATAATTTTTTAAATTAAATAAAATAAATTATTTTAAAAAATTATTTACAAAAAACCTATAGACTGACCCAACCTAACCCATGCATTGGGAATGCCCGTATTTTTTACCCATCCCCGGCGTATCCATTTTGACACCCCCAGTGTTTACCTCTCTAACAAATTTTTCTCATAAGGAGAAGACACTAGAAATACTACTCAACAGAAAAAGATAAGAGAAAAAAAAACCAAGGAAACTTTCCTAATTAGGTCTAATTAATTAAGTAGTCATTGCCATATATTACATTATTAGGAAGATGTCCAATAAGGGCTAATTATGAAAATGCTATTAAAATTAAAATTAATGCCTGAGATAGGATCTCACTGAGTAGGCAAGGAAAATTAAACCATTTTGGAACTCAATGCACAACAGAAGACTAAATACAATGTTTGAACAGATAAAAAATACCCTCATAAATAAAAAAAGATCAGAGTCCTCTTTTAGTAGCTCTTTCTAATCTGTTTGAATTATTGAGAAGATTGTTTCAGGCACTGGCTGCAGGTGCAGGGGTTGGGGTATACCAGCCATGATGGATTTCCACAGCCTTCTTGTATCTGGAAAGCCGAGACTTACGCCTTGCTCCGGTGTTTTTGTGCAGTGTACCCACTTTCACTGCTTTGTCAATTACTGAGAATGCCTCTCCAATCAGTTTCTCAATAGGGAGAATTTCTTCAGCCTGTGCACCAGGTTTCTTCCTAAGCACTTCCAATTCTTCCAAAACCTGCAGAACGCAGACCAGGATTAGAAGATCATCAAACCATTCCCATTGCAAACAGATAAAAGTAAAGCTTGATGTAAAGCTAAAGAATTGTTTGGTGGATTGGCAAGAGTGTAAGACAAGCGTCCAATATAATCTGTAATGGTTCGTAGGAGAAAATTACGTAATCTGAAGAAGATAAAGAACATATGCTGCTGTTTAGCACAAACCATTATTTTTAATGCTTGAAACTGCCCAATATCAGCACCTGTAATAAAAACATCTTTCATTTTGGCCAATCCTGAGATAGATGCTAAGAGAATTTTGGGGTCTCATACATGAGAGTAACTATGGAATGATATGTGGGAAGCAGATAGACATGCTTATATTTCTGCTTAACTTACTCTAAAGACGAAAACATAGCATCAACCAGCCTGCCATTCTAAACTATATCTTACAAGACTCTGTGTAGAGCCAACCCAAAATGTCTCTTCCGTCATAGTGTTATTACAACTTACAAGTGACAAATAGAGAATAAGAGGTAAATTGAATACCATTTGTTTCTGTAACTTTTTAATCTTTGACATGCTAACTCAAATGTGAAAGGTCACAATCTTATTCAATGAACAATAAGTCATTAATGAAAATGCACCAAAAAATTTAGTAGAAAAACAGGTGTACTTTTTTGGTTATGTATATGTCAGCAGCCAAAATATATATATTTGAGGGGTAAGTAAAATAAGAAAGGAATCCAAAGATAAACCAGAACAGATGGTAATAAGGTCCATTGCGAAAGTTCAAAATCAAATTTACTTATAGCATCTCAATATGTAGGGATGTACTGGTGACGGTGCCACTGTCAAAGAACAATTGTCCTGAAAGCTTAAGCTCTCAACAGAAGGCTAGAAATAGTCTATAACTTTATATTTATATCTCTAGTAGAATGAATTTATCTATTAATAATCTAACTATAAAATGAATAAGATAGAACACGTTGGAGTTGCTTTAATTCATATAGCTGACCCACTTAGTAGAAAAGGCTTTGTGTGTTATTGTTTTTTATTCATATCTCTAGTAGGTTTTCTCATGCAGAAGGCCTTTAGGCTTGAAAGTTGGACACAGTATAGATCCACCAAACCTTATAGCTCTGGTACTATGTGTCTATGTCAAGTATCAACTCTCCCAAATGCTTAAATTCTTTGGGGAAGTCCCATAAGTGGTTTATATTAATATCTCTTACAAATAGATTGAGTGTTTACGAGGTCTAAAACAATTAGAGCCTAATGTGATCTGTCCTTCAATCATGATTCTAACTTCTAAGGTATAGGAAGTATATCATTGCCCACCTACAACATGTAAAATACAAGGATGAAAAGGAATCTAGCACCGAGCAAAAATATCCCAAAACCTCTCAAATGCTTTCTCTTTAGAACGCTAAGTTATGGCATTTGCTAATTGGGTACCTTCTTCATACGGGTTCTGATTTCGGATTTCCTGGCCTTGTTGTAAATCCGGCGTTTCTCAGCCTGGCGAGCTCTCTTTACTGCAGAATCGGCTTTTCGCTTCGGAGCCGCCTCACAAACTACGGAATGCCGAATTGGCCTATGTACTGTAGTGCTCAGTGACAAGCAACCTGAAACTCAATACAAACCCAGAATTCAAATCATCCAAATCAGATTCTACTCATTCTACAGCTGAAAATATGGAAGGAAATAGAAATTGAACGCAGTGAGTGAAATAACAACATTGGGAGCGAAAGAAGACGATACCTTGGGAGAAGACGTTGTGAGAAAGGCTTCTGGAAAAGCTAAGAGAAGCGGAGGTTGAAGAGGAAGAAGATGGAGAAGCAGAGGAAGTCAGCGAAAGGCTTCTCATTTTGGAGGGAAGGGTGAGCCATGAGCATGAAACGGCAGCCATTTCTACTCTCTCCCTTATAGCACAGCTCTGCGCCAATGTCTTTCTTGGTTTCTCATTATCCGTAGAGAGGATCATATTCATCAAGTATGTTAGAATTACATATTTACCATACTACCCTTGTCATGCATTTTTTTTTTTCAGTTTGGTTAAATTAAAATACACGTTTGATTTAGTTTTGGATTAATTCAAGAATTAGACTTATATTTATTACTTATATTTTTAATTAAAATAAAATATTTAAATTTTGTTTTTTTAAAAAAATAATCATAAAGAAAATAAATTTTATAAATTATATGTATATTAATTTTTAATTAAATAAGAATAATAATAATATAAAATTTGTATCTAATTTTTTTAAAAAAATTGAATTATTCTTAGAATCTTTGTGGAGAATTATAAAATATAATAACGCTGAAGGAAAAGTAAGCCTATTATTTATATTTTATCGTATAATTTATGTTGGATGCTAAATATTTACTTTCAGATTTCTTATAGAAGTGGAGAAACGTATGAACAAGAATTGAAGTCATTTGGATTATATTTAGAAATTTTATAAATAATAAAATAGAATAAAGAGAAAAGATAAAGTGAAATAAGTTTACCATCTTATGTTAGAAAGTTCAATATGGAAAGGATCACTGCAAAACCCTTGGTCTCACTCACGAGCACAAGATGGGGGGGAGTGGTAACGCACACAGAACACGAACGAAAATAGAGCAAGAGACACGCTGTCTTTCCACCGCCGTTGCCCAGCCACCGCACGCCGCCGTAGCTAGAGAGAGAGAGACGAAGAACAGCGGCACTAGCAACGAACAGAGCACGCACGTTTTTCACTCTCGCGTCCGCATACGGCCGTGACGTCGCAGAAGACAGACGCCACGGTTCCGGCGTTTCACTGTTGTCTGCCACCCCTGAACACCGGCTGAGCTCAACTCAACAGCCCCGAAAGCCTTTCTTCACAGGTAAATCTCCTCTGCTCTGTTCTTGTGATGTGGATGAATTAAGTTCTTGGTTGCCGTGCTATGGGTTCCTCTAGTTCAAATTGGTAGGGGTTAGGAATAAATAAAAAGCCATGACTGCATCAAATGCTACTCTGGATAATATATATTGCCATTTGAAAACTGTTTAAGAGGGCTGAATGACTCTTATAATGCTAATATGGCCGAATCTGTGATCTTGACTTTTCTGCCTAAGGCTCTGATGAATCTATATTTTTTATGTTTATGGGACTGCTATACTTCTGCTCAGAAACCAATTCAAATATGCTATGTAGTGGCTGGTTAAGGATGCTTAATGACTCTGCTATCTGAGTTTGATGCTAATGAAAGTAAATCCTGAATCTTCCCAGTTCTGTGTGGTGAATATGCATTGATTTGTTCAGCATCAAGATAAGCTGGTGCCTGTAAATTCTGAAATTTTTGTTGATAAGTTGAGATTAGAAGTGTGCTTTTAATTATGGATTCTGGGTGAATTACGTGACTACTCTTTGCAAACCTCTGGTGTTTTTTAAACTTCATTTTTTTTTTTTGGACTAAAAGACAATAGAAAACAAGAAGGCCAAACCCAAGAGACAAGGTGGTACTAAACGAGGCAGCAAAGCAAAGCCCACGCTCAAGGGAAACAAACTCCAGAAACATAAGCCCAGTACAACTGCAGCAACACACCACAGCAAAAAACAAACTAGAGAAACAAAACACAGAACTAGCGCAGAGAACAATCCTTCTCAATCAAAGTTTTCAATCCTCCTTGAATATTCCAAAGCCAGGAGCCACTAGGACGCTGCAAAGCACTTTGTCTTGCTATCTGATGTGCTACTTGATTAGCTTCACGGGGAGTCTACTGTTAAGAAAATCTCAAGTCAGGCGGCTTAAAACAACACAGGTGCTGACAGATTCTACCCAATCTCCATCTGCTTCTTGCACTGTGTTGGCCCAAGTCCTGCGAGCGGAAATAGAGAGGACTTTTCCTTGAGAATCTCGAGCAACCAAAGCCAGGTGAGCCTCCAAACTGTTGGAATCATATGTTGCATCCAACAGAAAATAGTCTCCCACAGAAAATCCAAACACAACCAACATGTCATACAAGATCCGGCCAGTAATTGCACTTTCCCAGGAAAACAACCAACAAATATTCAAATCTCGATTCAACATCCTCCCCATAAATTGTCACTTTCTTCATTCCATTTCCAACTTGGCACTTTCACTCCTAGAAAAATCTAGCAATTTCCCAATCCCCCAGAACCCGAATTCTGAAACTTTGGCCCCAACTGGACTATCCCAGCTTCATTTTTTGAGATTTATTGAAACGACTCCATTTGTGCATTCCATTGCACACTCTGGAGATACATCTGATAAATCAGCTGCTTTCATTCAAAGCCTCCTCAAATTCCGAAGGGACAAATCGACTGAGGAGATCGAGCGAGCTCTTGATCTCTCTGGATTTGAGCTTAACCATGATTTTGTTTTGAATGTGCTTGGGAGGCATCGTTCTGATTGGAGACCGGCATATGTGTTCTTCAACTGGGTTTCCAAAGCAGGTCTCACAGGAAATGGATATTCTCCTAGTTCTGATGTGTACAACGAGATTCTTAACATTCTCGGGAGGACCCAACATTTTGAGGAACTGAACAAGGTGTTCCATGAAATGTCAAAGAGAAAGGGACTGGTAAATGAAGGGACATTTGGAACTTTGGTTAATAGGTATGCTGCTGCACATAAGGTGGATGAAGCAATTGATATTTTCTTCAAGAGGCAGGAGCTTGGATTGGAGATTGATTTGTCAGCTTTTCAGACTCTTTTGATGTGGCTGTGTAGGTATAAGCATGCGGAAGATGCAGAGACTCTGTTTCGTAGTAAGGTGAATGAGTTTCCTCCAGATATAAAGACATGGAATATTATTCTGAATGGTTGGTGTGTTTTAGGGAATGTTCATGAGGCAAAGAGGTTCTGGAAAGACATAATGGCATCTAAATGCAAGCCAGATCTTTTCACATATGGGATTTTCATCAAGGCTTTAACAAAGAAGGGGAAATTGGGAACGGCTTTGAAGTTGTTCAGAGGCATGTGGGATGAAGGTATGGTCAAACCAGATGTTGTGATATGTAATTGCATCATTGATGCACTTTGTTTCAAGAAGAGGATTCCCGAAGCTATGGAAATCTTTCACGACATGAACAGACAAGGTTGTCTTCCACACCCAGATGTGGTAACTTATAATTGCCTCATCAAGTACCTTTGTAAGATAAGACGTCTGGAACTGGTTGAAGAACTACTAAACGAAATGGAGCAAAAAAAAGGGAGTTGTCTGCCAAATGCTGTAACTTACAGTTACTTGCTCAAGACGCTGAAGGAACAAGAGGAAGTTCCAAGGCTTTTGGAGAGGATGGAGGGGAATGGATGCAGCATGGATGATGACATGTACAACCTGGTTTTAAGGTTGTACATGCGATGGGATTTTGAGGATGGAGTCAGAAAAACATGGGAAGAAATGGAGAGACATGGATGGGGACCAGACTGGAGATCATATACAATCATGATTCACGGTCTCTATGAAAAAGGGAGAACAAAGGATGCTCTGCGTTATTTCAAGGAGATGACAATGAAGGGACTGGTGCCAGAGCCAAGAACTGAGAAACTGATGACTGCCATGAACATTCAGATGAAGGAAAGAACAGGAAAACAAGGAGGACTTGGAAATTTGGGTGAAGTTAAAGGGACCTCCTAGGTGAAGCCTTCTTCAACTTTGTAAACAATGTAGATATTTCTGCATTTGGTAAGAAATTCAAGTAATTGATAAATTTATGTATGAAGGTTTTATAGCTCATTTGAAATTGGAAATGGTAGAGGGTGAGCCTTGAAGTAATGGTAAGGTTGCTGTCACGTAACTTGGAAGTTACGGATTCAAATCCTAAAACAACCTTGAGATAAGGTTGCGTACATTTGACCCTTCTCAAATTTCACTTGGTGAGAGCCTTGTGCACTGAGCCGCCTTTTTATTTTTATTATCAGAAATTGGAAATGGCAAAGAAGAATAATCATGGTTGACAACAAATAATAACTTGGTTCTCTGACTTCTCTTTAGTTTGTGATTGATGGATTTATAACTGATGATTTATTCCTGCCCAAACAAATTTTGAATACTCTCAATTCAAAACTTTTAAAGCTTGGTAGGTTGAAGGTTGAGAACATTTTTGTGAACAGAACCTGTCTGATTATTGCTACAAATCTATTTTCTTTTCTGTCCTCCTCATCTGCTAAGATAGTAAAGTTTTTTGAATGTCAAATCCTAAAGCAAGACTAAAGTTGCAAGTAAATTGTAACACCAAAGGTGTCAAAGTGTGACAATAGTTATATACCTAATTGCAATTACCATAGCACTAGTATCATAATTAAAGTCTAATTAATTAAGTACTCATTACCATATATAGCACAATCAGGAAAAAGTCCATTAAGGGCTAATTATGAAAATGCTATTCAAATTAAAAGTAATGCCTGTAGATAGGATCTCACTTAAGAGGCAAGGAAAATTAAACCATATTGAACTCAATGCACAACAGAAGACCAATATAAGCAACATTAAACTCTCCCTTAGCATCTCTTTCTAATCTGTTTGAATTATTGAGAAGATTGTTTCAGGCACTGGCTGGAAGAGCTGGGGTATACCTGCCATGATGGATTTACAGCCTTCTTACTTCTGGACAGCCGACCGTATACCTTGCTCCAGTGTACTGAGAATGCCTCTCCAATCAGTTTCTCAATAGGGAGGATTTCTTGGGTCTATGCACCAGGTTTCTTTTCAAGCTCATAAAGTTCTTCCAAAACCTGCAGTGTGCAGACCAGTATTAGAAGATCGCCGAACCATTCCCCTTGCCATCAAATATGAAAGTAAAGCTTGATGTAAAGCTAAAGAGTTGTCTGGTGGACTGACAAGAGAGTAAGACAAGCTTCCAATGGTTTATACTCTATCGAGAACATTACATAATCTGCTACTGTTTACAATAAACCTTAATTTTAATGCTTGAAAATGCCCAATGTAAGCACTTGTAATAATAGCATCTTTCATTTAGGCCAATCTTGAGATGGACGCCAGAAGAATTGTTTGTTTATTGTATTAAATGGGAACAACTATGGGATTCAGGCAGACGTGCTTATACTTCCTCTTAACTGACTAAGTTAGCATTAACCAGCCTGCCACTCTAAACTATATCTTAAAAGAGAGCTGTGGTAGAGTCAACCCAAAATGTCTCTTCCTGTCTTCCAACGTAGTTTAATTATTAGAGGTGACAAATAGAGGATAAGAGGGACGTTAAATACCTTGTGTTGTTGATACTTCTTTTAATTCGTTATGCTAATCTGCTGGTGATTGTCGCAATCTTGTTTAGTGGGGACTGAACAACTAATCATTTATGAACATGCACTGAATTTTAAAAGAAAAATAGGCGTACTTTTTTGGTTTAAGTACATGTTTGCTTCCAAAATATATACAGCAAATCTGGTTCAAATTTTATATCTTGGAGGGTTAAGAAAGTAAAAAAAGACATTAATATCTTACTCGTCACCAGGATATAAAATACTACTAAAATATCCTAGTAAGGGTAGATGTGCCTTTTTCGACTAAAAAGAAAGGTACTCTTTTTTTTTTTTTTAATTCAAACGCGCCCATGTTATGATAATTCATACTATAGTACACAAAACATTATAATATATAAGATAATAATATACTAAACATTACAAGTTTATCCTTTTAAATAGGAAAGATCCAATTATTCACATTTTACCGTGCTCGTAAAATTTACTCACTAAATTAGGTTTAGAGATGGTGATATCTTACTCATACTTTATTATTTTATATAAATTATTTATATAATGTTATTTACATCAATTTTTTCAATAGAATTGTTTAATTTTAATATTTATATGTAAATTATTATATTTTATAATTTTATAAGAATAAACTTGTTAAGATTTTATTTTAATTACATATTTAAATTTACATAATATAATTACTGTAATATATAAAAAATTGTATAAGTTAATTTGAAGGAGAGTTATAATTTGAGAAAAAAAAATAGATAAAAATGATTTTAACTTGAGGCTTTAGCTGACGGATGGAGTGGCCCAACCCAGAAATGGTTAACCTAATCGATTCCAGTCTCCTTTCATTTTTTGAAGCCCTGGAAGCAAATTAACAAAGAAATTGTTGAGAAAATATTTAATAATCAAATGTAATAATTTATTTGAAAATTTAATTAAAATCACTCAAAAAATTTTACCTAAAGTAGTCCAATGGTTGATCCTTCACCAATTCCACAC
This sequence comes from Senna siamea, assembly GCA_031216115.1. NCBI lineage: Eukaryota > Viridiplantae > Streptophyta > Magnoliopsida > Fabales > Fabaceae > Senna > Senna siamea. The sequence goes on from CM062356.1 coordinate 23,807,811, forward strand.
TCGTGCACAAACAATTTCCTGAAGTTTTGTTTTTATCAGTGTTGAAGGGTTCAAGTCCGAAACTATTTTTTTTTTTGGTCAAATTCTCATTGGTAGCTTCAATTATTTTTGGAATCCGAAGTTCATTTTACTTTGTGAATTGGCAAGATTACAAAGGGAGGTAGGAACTATTCAGGACTCACAAGAAAAGGAAAAAGAAGGATTTGAAATACATGCTCATCAGAGAAGAAAGGCTCAAAGAGGGTATGTGAACTGTGAATGAATGGACCAACACAACAGAACAATAAAAAAGAACAGAGCCCAAAGTACTATTATTGCCTTCTCTGTTTCCAAGCTCATGATTCCCTTGTGTTTGTATAAATGCCAAACCCAAGCTTTTGGCGTTTGGACATTAGCACCTGCAAGTTATTCTTTGCCTTAATGTTTCAGAGTTCAGACCCATCACAAGGAGGATAAGCATTAAGCACATTGTTTGAATTTTGAAAAAAGTTACCCCTTTTTTTCTTGCGACCCAAGTGTTTGTGAAAATGTCAAAATTTGCCTTCAAACATGGTACATAGCGTGCCATGCCATTTCTATGCTTATAGCTCAGCCTCACCCTGCTCCCTGTGTCTTGTTCTATAGCCTACCCTTTCAAAACCCCACCACCCATAACTGGTACTGTACTCATTGCCCTCCCAATCATGCACAGATAACACCCCCAATTTCTACCTTAATGTACCTTAAGGTCACGGCCCCATTTCATCATCACCACTATTGTAAACTTTGCACACCTATCACAGCCCTCCACGCGTCTCACCCGAAGTACAGATATAGCATCATGATGTGTGTCTTGTTGTTGCGAAATAACAAGTCATGGCCTTCAGTGGAAGGCATCAATTGAAGTGCTTCCCACATTAGAACAACCCTTTTCCTTCTTCATTTCTATGAAAGTAACAAGAATTCATGGTGAGTTATGATGGTTTCTATGCCACTTTGGAGTGTGTCATGATCATCATATATAACAGACTACCCTTTGCCTTGTCATTGGATGATAATGTACCATGTATGACGCCACTGACATTTACATATTCGGAACCCTTGTCAAGTTTCATGTTGAATATCTTGCGAGCACCTCAAGAGTTTTCATTTAATTATTTTACACATTTTGCACTAGAGATGAATTTAAAGAATTAGTATTTATTTTAATGACTACTACATTGAACATTGATTGCAAATACCAGACACCCATCACTCAATGTGTCATTTTATGCAGATTTTTTTCTCCTTTCATGCTTACTGGGTGGCATTATCTGCATCACACCACTGCACAATTTTTTTATGCAATTACAACATTATTTTGGAGTCACCAACTCAGAAGAAGACAATAGAGAGAGGGGTAAACTTTGAAGTCTGAATGCTTGCTTGAAAGTTGAAAGGTCGCCAATAATATATAGTCTGGGTTTTTATGGGGTCCCCGGCCCTGCCCTATATGCTGTAAAGGGTTCAGAAGGAGGAGGAAAAAAGTTGCAATATAAACAGGAAGAGCATTAAATTTGTCCCTTCCACAAGTAGGATGGGTGTAGCCACTTAGCCATAGTACTCTCACCACTAAGTCTAAAATCCTAGACTCAGACTCACACTCAGTGCCCCCACGTGAAAATGAACCAGAACCAGAACCAGGCCTCCTCCTCCACAGGACCATCCTCTGTTCTGTACCCTCTCACCTCCTTCAACTGCCCATTTAATGTTTGCAATGTCATCTTAGCCCAATGGATGAAACTTCTCTCTTCTATTATCCAAATATGTAATGTATCGTGAAATTATACAATAATTTAACTGAAACTTATTGAAGTGGATGTATTAATGAATCACTTGTAATACTTAAATTAGTAAATGTTTGTTGGCTTAATCTACTGCCATGGCACATTATGTCTTAGTATGTCTCTTAGGTTAAATGATTAAAGCTTAGTGATCAGTGATCATATTAACTTCAGGATATTTATCTCCTATATATGATACACTTCTTGCCACCTGCTCAAACTTTTTGATTCAGGCAACTCTGGCTATTTCTTTTATTATTTCCAATTAATAGTTAATTGGCTAATTATTCCTCATAAAATTGTGATTTGTCTTGACTAAAATAGATGTAATTACATAATACCCCTAGTCTTTCAGAACTGCCTTCACAGCCAAGAAAGAAAAAGAATCGAAAATTGAAGATAGTATTAACTTCCTCCTCAAAGGCCTTGTGTGAATTGAGTTTAACATACATTTCTCTAAGTTAAAGAAATTTCCACAGGCATGCTCATAAGGTTATATTTATAAAATACTTTTTTATTATTATACACTTAGATTTTGATGTTATTTAAGGGAGAGAAATTTGATCTCTCAAATGATGGAACTTTCTATAATTTCATTCAAAACTAAAATATATGCAAATTAATCGCACTCTTTGTAATATTCAAATTAATGTTCCTTATTTACCAAAGGATCTAGAAATTCATATTTGAATGATCATTTAAGTCAAAATTATAGTTTTACATTTTATATCAAGAAGTGTGTACAAACATGGAATCCAAGAGCCATATTACTCACCATAAGAATAATATGTATCCACTATTACAAGGTACATATTAAAAGTAAAAAGTACTTCAAACACATCATCCAAATATGGAAGAAATTTTCAGTGAACTGAAGATAAGTCCAACAAAAAGTTTTTTGTAATTAAGAATACAAAAAAGTGTCTTAATATTTGACAACAATATAATATATCCCATCCTACGCTGGATCTTCTAACAAAAGAGAGGAAACCATATTGAACAAAACATCATTAATCATAAATGAAACTCGTTTCATAGTTCATACATACATAAACTGACAACACCTAAGCCCTACCTTAGCAATGACATTCAATAATACTTGAAAAAATCTAGGAAAAGTTCAAACATCGATGAAACCCACAATAATGGAATAGAAACATAGATTTCCAGTCTAATCCTACACGAGAGTTTCTAGTCTAATCCTACACGAGTCAACAATGAAAGGACAAAGGTCAAAGAACCAACTAGTAGCCCCACATGTAGTCAAGCTCGGAGGGACACAATTCCATGCTAGCACCACCGTCCACCACCCTCTGCTCGTCCTGCATAGTCAATCCGCCCATGTCACCACCGGAGCTTACATGGACGCCGGCCTGAGAGAAGAACAGAGGCAGCTGAAGATTGTCTTGCAGTGTCCTCAAACTCGGGAAGGCAGAAACACCAACGTTCCTATGGAATCGAGCAAAAGGGTCCGCAGCCACAGACGGCGGAGGAGGAAGAGCGAAGCTTGCATTGGAGGGGTTGTTGGCGGAGGATGATGCAGAGAATGTGGAGAAACAGGACACGTGCTCCCTTGGTGTGGTGGTGCTGCCGTCGTAAGAGCAGCTGTCATGGTCGTTGGCGGCGCTGGTTGTGGTGGGGTAAGGAGAGGAGTCAAGCAGAGGAGGGAGATAGACAGAGGAAGGAGAACTGCGTTCAGGGTAAAGGCTTATATTAACAGAAGAGCTCATTCTAGTGATCTTCTTGGAGCCGCTGGCAGAAGACACAGTGGAGCCACCACCAGTACTGCCGGAGGCGGAGATGCTCTTCTGGAACACACGAGATATGACCCACTCATCCTAATTCATCAAAACACAACCATTTCAAGTCAGTGAAAAAGGATACACAAAAAAACGCTCAAAGAGACTGAACAACTTGTCAGTGTATGCAATAAATGAGGCTGCATGAATAGAATAAGTAGCTGTTGGCAAGCAAAATGTGACTCTCGAGATCTTCTGATTCATTGCAGCACTATGGCAAAAGGGTATCAGAGGGATAATGCAGTGCTTAGTAATGATAATGGTTTGTAGTTTCCATGCAAAGGGAGTTTATGAACCTATGGGTAATGACGATCCGCCATGGACTAATGAGTGAAACAAACTACCGTTATGATGACCCAAGTACAAAAGTAAAGAGGAGAACCGAGGGTTCAAAAGCAATGTGAAAAAAAGTTTCATTTACATTGATAAAAGAACCCTAATTATTGTAGATGCTTAGGAAAGGCCAGATACCAAGTACATGAAGATACCAATGATCTGGAAGAAGAGAGAAGGAAAGAGATCGAGAAAGAAAGACCTTGGAGCTGCGTGAGAGGTAATGGTAAGCAAATTTGCCTTCAAGGCGATACTCATGCATGACCCAATTGCTCTTCTCGCCTTTGGGAGCTCTGCCTCTGTAGAAAACCAGAGTCTTCTTCATGCCCACGAGGGAGCAAGTTTTTGAACTGTAAATTTCTCTGTCCTTCCCAGTGGCCTTCCAGTACCCAGCTTCTGTAGCCCTATTAGTGCGTAGCCCAGTTGGGTACTTTCGGTCTCGTAGGCTGAAGAAGTACCACTCCTTCTCTCCCATTTTAGCTTTCTCTGCCAACCCAAACAAACATATATATACAAATATTAACAACATTCATTTCATCAACTTTGCACCGTCAAAGAAAAAGAAGCAAACAAGATAAAGAAGGGTTACCAGGGAGCTCCCATGGCTCACACTTGTTAAGGTCAACTTCAGCAATGGCTCTGCCTGTAAAGCTGTTGTCCAGAACCTTCTTGAGGAGGTAGAAAGTGATGAGCTCCTCGTCTGTAGGGTGGAAGCGAAACCCAGGAGGCAAATGAGCATCACTGTGATCAAAGTGATAGTAGCTATCCATTGGAGACCCACTTACAGGGAGCTAGAAAATGAAGAGAAACTTAAAGCTACGATCTTTGAGAGCTTTTCAAAGAACCCAGAACAATTTTGATCTCACAATAATTCAACGAGAGTAGAAGCAGAAAGGAGCAAGCGAATGAGGAAGTTGACAACTTGGGTTTCTACCTCTCCCTATTTGCTGGGATATGGTTTGGTTTGGCTTGGCTGATGGGTGATGGATGGTTTATATGGTGTTTTTCATCATGGGGATTTGATCAATCGAGTGGCAGGGGGAAAAAGGCCAAGAAATAATAATAAGGTATGAATGATATAACGGGAAAAAAAAAAAAAATGTGCGTTTTCTCTCTCTCTTCCCTGTCCTGTTCTGATCTCTCTCTCTACTCTGCCACGGTCCTTATCATAATCCACAAAGCTAGAGAGAGAAAGGAAGAGAGGCCTCCCTGGCCTCTGGTTTTTGGGCTGTTTTGAGTATGCGTGCGTGTGTAGTAAGTGTGCAGGTATTCCTCTGTCAGTGAAGAAAATGAAACGGAGCGAACAGAAAGTAGTCTTATTCATGAGAGAGAAGAAGAAAGAAAGGCAAATTCATTTTTAGTATATTTTAAAAAATGAAGATATTTTCATTTTCGCCGTATATATAAATTAATAAAGCTGTTTCATATCTTCCTTGTCAGCACAGTACCAAAATTAAATATTCAGATACACTAAACCCATGTTTATTACACGCCAACTTGTCTCTCTCTCTCTCTCAACTCTTTAAAAATTCTTTCTTTTTCATTGTGATACACTGATGATTATTTCTGCTTCTGGGCATTTGTTCCTGTGTGTTCTGAGTTTTGGTATCTCTTAACCCAAACGAGAGAAGTTGCATTTGGTTTTGAGAAATTGCAAAGCAAGCCAACCCCATCAAATAATCTGGTTTCACTTTTTTATCACTGTTTTTTGCAGTTGCTTTTGCTAGTTATACAGGACAGTTTTTGTGCAAAGGATGTACTGCCACAGTGTGTCTAAACAGATAAGACAAATAGATCCTCTTGACATCGTTTAAAACTTGCTGGGTAAAATTAAATGCAGCCTTAAACCATCCAAATTTAGCTGTAATTTTCATATATTTGTAATTAAATTTTTAATAAGAATATTATACAAATTATAACAGTATTATTATATCATTATTTTGTTTTAATTTTTTGCGTTATAATTTTCTTATCAGAGAAATTAATAATGAACGACTACAAGATTTTATCTATCTATTTTTTCGCCCTTCATAGTAGGGGATGTCTCATAGGTTTTTGCCCACCTTGTCCTCTGATTGTATTATATGCTTGTCCTATCCCTTTCAAGAATATAATTGTCATATGTGTCTAAAATCAATTTTTGAGTTTAAAAAATTAGGATATGTTTGAATGGAGTTTTTAAAAATTATAAAAAATGTAATATATATTTTTAAAATAAAAATACAAAATATTTAAAAAATATTTAAAATTTTAATTTTTAAAAATAAAATAAATATTTTTATTAACAGTATGTATATAAATATATAAAATAATATTAATATAAATTTTTAAAATTAATTTTATAAAATAATTTTAAAGATTAAAAAATAAAATAACGTTTAAATATACCCTTAATTTTTATGTGAGCCTTTCTCTCATTAATTGGTACAGCCAAATCATATTAGTTTTAGTGAAAAGGAAGGATTCTTTTAATTAATTTGTATCTAATTTATTGTAAAATGTTTCCAAAAGTAAAGTTTTGAACACACTAATTAAATAAATATTTCAGAATCATAAACTAGCTGAAGATTCGAATTCCTGAACAAAAAAGCTCCAAATTACTATGAAAGTTACAAGAGATATGTTGATGACATCTCAATCATGTGATTGATCAAGTTAACTGTTCAATTGTACTCATAGCCTCTTATAATATTATGGTAAATACCTTAAATTCTTGAATATACATAATGTTTCAATAGTGTTCCAACTTTCAAGTCTTTCGTTTGACTTGGATTGGCTTAAATATATATTTTAATCAATTCACTGATTAACTTAAATAGTGACAAAAAATTAATGACTAAATTTTGATTATAGAAATACAAATTTCAAATATTATAGTAACTAAAAAAAATTACAGAAATGGTTTATAAAAAAATTATTTAAATAGTTAATTTTTGGTACTCAAAGATTTAAGTAAGGAATGATACTCTAATTTAGGATCAAAATTTTTTTTGAATTTTTTACAGATAATTTATTAATAAAAATTTACTTAAATTTAAATTTAAATTATACAATTATTATGAATGATAGGATTGGATCACCTACAATGAGTGTATAAATTTTGGTAAAACAATAAAGTACAAAAAATATATATAAGTAGATCCTTATCTACATATAATAAGTTTTTAATTTATCTCTCTTTAATTTTTTTTGCTACATTTTATTATTTTATTAAAATTTACTTTAAAAAATTTATAGTCTTTTAACAATAATTTTTTACAATAATTCTCTAAATTTAGAGAAAATAACCATAATCAATATAAATTAGTCAATTAACAAAAGACAATCAGATGGTTTAATTTGGATCAATTCCCAAGCATCAGCTAGCTTTTAATGCCCATGTGGTGACCACCGTCCATAGATAGAACAGAGCAAATCTCACTGAGAATGGGGAATTGCATCTGAAACAATTGAAAGCGAAAAGAGAGAGAGAAGCATGTTGTTGGAGTTGATTTGTTGATTTTACTTCACACTCTCGCAATACATTGGATAAGATAAAATGTCTCACTTTTTGAGACTCTATTCTTCTTTTTGTTTCTTAAAAAATTTACAGAAATCACGACCCTAAATGAATTCAAGCTTGAAAGTGAAAATTGTAACCACAAAACAAACAAACACAGAGACATAAAGTTGAAAATGATTATGTAGGAAGTTCATTTGAGTTTATTCACTTTACAAAACCCACCTACGTCTTTCAACCCATGAAATTATTAATTAATGAGAGCTTAATATTTAATAAAATAATATTTTCTTTTAATAAATAACAATCAATTTCTTTTTTTAAAACTTAATTAGCGCATTGATTAAGAAATATTTTTATTGGTTGTTAAAATTTTTAATTAATAAAAGTAGTAAAATTCATCATTTTTAAATTTAAAATTATTAAATGCTTTATTAATTAATAATTTTTTATTTGCTATATAATGTATTTAGGCCCCGTTCCCTTACCTAAAATATGGTAGAAGAAAGTTTCCATCAAAAGTGGAATAATAAAAAAATTTTAATTAATGCTCTAAAACATTGATTAGCAGAATTTTTTATTTATAAGTGATGTGGAATCTTAGTATGAGACAATTTATGGAGTGTGAATATGTGATGTATGTCATGAGATATTAGGTGCTAGTAATTTTTTATTTGTAAGAATACAAAAATAAAAAATTATTTTAAAAAATTATTTTTGATAAAAATAAAATATATATTTTAAAGAATATAAAATATAAAATAATTAAAAATAGTTTAAACATAAAAGAAAATTTTATTAATAATATGTATATAAATACATAAAAGTAATATTAAAAATAATTTTAAAAAATAAAATAACATTAGATGTCCTTCCTAAGCTTTTATAATTGATGCGTTATGTTAGTTGAATGTCATTATTTTGAAAATGTACGTCTTAGGGGGTTGACCAGAGCACAGTATTTTAAAGTAAATTTAAAATAAATAATTAGTAGAATTAAAATTTCAAGTTAAAATACTTGGATTTAATTAATAAATATTTTATTTTTTAAATAAAATTTTAAATTCAAGCCTTCTAGATAAAAATTTTTATTTAAAGAACTGTAATTGGTTATAAAATATTTATTAATTTAAATTAAACTAATTAAAATGAAGAAAAACGTACTGACAGTTTCAGCCAACGAAAAAAAAAAGTTGAAGTTAGAATGAGGAAGGGAGATGCGTTGGTATGATGAGATTGATACTACAAAGAGAATTTGACACATCATGCTCGCATTTTGAGACCACAATTTCTCTTTTCTATTCTCTTCGCTCAATCTCTTCTCTCTCACAGCCTTTATATCAAATCAATGAAATCACCATGAATCTGCATTTTCTCCAAATCCCCCTTTTACCCTTTTCTCTTTCTCTCACATTTCTCTTTCCCTTTTCCTTCACCATTTTCTCATTTCTCGTCACTACAATGGGCGATATTCGTCCTTTTATTTATTGTGCTTATATCCATTCAAAATATCTTATATTTATTAATTAAGATTAGATCTAATAAAAAAATTTAATTTTTATAACTTAATAAATTTAAATTTAAATTTTTATTATTATATTTTAAATATAATTACTTCTTATAAAAAATTTAAAAAATATTTTATATCTTGTTCTAATCAAATTGAAAAAAAGTATTATTTTTAATATTTGTATATAAAATTATTCAATATTTAAAACTTCTTATATACTTTAAAAAAATTATTAAATATTAAATATTGAGTACTTTATAATTAAATAATTTATTTAATATCTAGTAAATAAAAAATATTTTAAATATTATAAAATATTACATAATTATCATAAATTAAAATTAAAATTTTTTAATAATATTAAAAGTATGAAATTTTATTAAATAATATGTATTATTTAAAACTATTTGTTCATTTATATCAAAGGGATACATTACCACATTTAAACAATGATTACATCTATATCATGTCTATATATAATATTTATAACTAATAAATATTTTCTTAAAGACATGACATTGATATCCATATATAATAATAGGCATTTCTATTACTCTCTGTTCATTCACATTTGACATTCCCAATCCTCGCAACCCCTTTCCCTTCCAACTCACGCTTCCTCTGTCCCGTCCCTCTCCAACTCCCACTTCATTTTCAGTGCTCAACTCAATATTTTGATTATTTTCTCTTTAATGGATTTTTCTATAATTTAATTTTAAATTATTACTTACTTAATTTATAATTTTGTTGACTCATTTGTTGTCCTTAGAAATTTATTTAATTTTTTATTTAGTCTATACTACTAACATGTTGTCAGTAATTTCTTAAATTTTGTCAACCTTACTTACATGTATCGTCCCGTCCCTCTGTCATTTGTTGTCCTTAGAAATTTATAATTCTCTATCCTCTTATTTATCCAAATCATATGTTATAATGGCTGAAAAATCAAAGAGGCAAACAAGTTGGAAGCCATATATTATAAGCGTAGATATAATATGCACTTTAGTATATGCTAATATTTTAAAAAATTAATTTAAATGAGTAAGAAGTGAAGTAATTTCTTTTTCTTCGTACATTCTCTTTTTATAACTCTTATATATTTTAAGTGAGATAAGTTAAATAGATTAAGAAATTTTATTATTTTATTTTTATAATTATATTATTAATAGTTAAATTTATTATAATAATTCTTTTTATAATTTTATTTAGTCTTTATTTACTTTTAGTTAGTTATTAAGCAATGTTTTATTTGATCAATTTTTTGTATATAGTTAAAGCATATCAGGCTCATTTTTACTAAATTTTGTTATGATAACTTATGACAGGTGTTATTCTAATTTATTTTTTAATACACTCATTTTTAATTATATAATTCTTAGTGTAACTATTCATCAAACATAATATTTTTATTTTTGTCATGTTAATTTTTTGTTTATTTTAACTTTTTATCACTTAATATTATACAAAATATAAATATAAATTTTAAAAATAAAAAAGAAAAATTCAAAACTTTATAATATAAATATAAATTTAATAAAACTTATATTATGTAATTAGGGTGAATTAATTTGAATTATAAATGTTTAAAGTGTTAAAATAATAAACTGACAACAAAATTAAAGGAATATCTCGCATAAATAAAAAATTTAACAGTTATATTTTAGGATGATATTATAATTTAATAACACACATAAAAATGTTATATAAAACAAATATTGGAATATAAAATATATCTTTTTTAAGGCAAAAAAAAAACTTAAAATGAGTTGAAAATCTACTTAGACTACACAAAAATTCATTCCAGAATCCAGATAGACAGATAATGACACTCGTTGATGCACGTGATTGATGGACTGACCCGTATTGTGCGACCGTTTTGATTTAACCGGATTTGAACCGGTTTATATGCTTCTGTCCTAAAGTAGGCGATAGTTGACTTTTTGGGTTAAAATTTGAAAGGCTTGAAAAAGAGCTTCCAGCAGTATACCCAAAATAAAATACTGAACCAAATAATATTAGAATTTTCTTGTTAATCATTGAGCAGATTTAAAAAAAAAACATTATACGAAAAATTACAGCTTGAAAGAGAAAAAGAAAAAGAAAGGCGCGTGAATCAAAAGACAGGGATGCGCGTGACGCCAAGCTTAGGTCACACTCCGCCGCCCTCTCGGTACGGCACATTGGGTTTGGAGTCAGGGGATTAGAAGGGAGTCACTGTCCTGATTTGTGGTCACCATTTATATAACAATTGTGAAAAATGTTAAATGCAAGGACCCATAATTAAATATTAAAACATAAAATTTTGCTAAACAATACTCTTAAAAGAATATTGATTGGGACTTTTTTTTATTGATTGATATAACGTTTAATTAAAACTCCTAAGATGGATTAGTTCCGCAAGGTCGATTTTGCTCAGATCTTAAAATTGAGCCATAAAAATAAATTTATTTTAAAGATAAATTTTTTCTATTTTTTTATAATAAATAGTTTTGTGCTGCGAAATATTAGAACTTACATTAATATTATATATTAATGCTTAATATATTAATATATACAATAAAATATATCTTTATCAGTTAATTTATAATATTCATTTATAATATGTTGATATATAAAATAAATTATAATAAATAATATTTGTAATTATTATTTTAAAGTTAATTTATAATATTTATTTTTACTATATTAATATGTAGAATAAATTATATATTTATGAATTAAATTTATATACAATTTTTTATATTTTTATTATATTATTTAATTAAAATAAAATATATGATAAAGATATAAAAATATTTTTTAAAATTTTACCATATTATTTTGAGTTGAATCAATATTTTAAACTAATTTACTTAAAAAGGGTTAAGTTTAACTTTACTTTTAAAAATAAAAGCTCTTAATAAGTTAATTAATAAGTTAAGTGGGACAGACTCAACCTATTTCAATACATTTACATTTTGACTTGAAATTTAAAAGAATTTAACAAAAATAATTTTTAAAATTTAAAAAAAATTTCAGTTAATTAAAGAAAACTTTATTAATTGTCTTAATAATAAAATATTTAATAACTTTAATTCTAAAAAATAGAAAATTTATAATTTTTTATTAATTTAATATTATATCCACCAATTAAAAAATAATATTAATACAAAGTTGGGCACTGCTGACGTGTCAGATTCTGGTGCGTTCTTTAGTCAAGTAGCTTTTATTGGGTTGGGACAATTTGCGCCGTCCGATTAATTCATTGGGTGGCTGCTACTAGTACCAGTACTACAACTAAACTTGAATCAGGTTTGTGTCGGTTAATTGTAACGCCGTGTTTGGTTTGCTCCAATCTTGTACTCTTCTATGCTCTGATGACCACTCTTCTTTCTTTCTCGCTTTAAGTTTTGAGCAAAAATCCATTTATTTGTTTGTATCTGACAAGAAATTATTTTGTCATTTATAACTTTGATTGCATAGTTTTACCTGAAAGATTCACCAATTTAATACAAGATTTTATTACTCACCTTATGGCTTATATAACTGTACGAACAATCTTATTTATAGATTCTTGTTTAATATTGAATTCTCATCATTATTAACCAAAACTTGCTTATTTTCAATTCTTCAATTTTATCATTTTTAATGGAAATTTAATAAAAAAATTTGATCTCCTAAAGTTAAGTTCTTCTACCATTCAAAATGTTTTTAGTATTCATGTTAATTAATATTTTATTATTATATACAAATTTTGAGATAATATAATAAAAAAGAACTCCATCTTTTATATAGTTAACTCTTAATTACAAAATATCCTGTTCTTTTTTTAAAATAAAAGTTTACCTTCCTCTAAATTTTTTTTTGGTCAGAAGATCAATATTATTCATGAAAATAAGGCACCAAAACCATACAATATGAGAATTACAGCAAAAATCATATATTATATAGAGAAAACGCAGGCTTATAAAACAGATACAATAAAATAGGAGCATGCATGTACTGATGGGCCTTAAATGAAGTTCAAGTTGAATGACGTACCCTGGACGGATTCATAATGTTAGGTGTTGGCCCAAACTAGTTCGTATAATCTTGGAGGCTTCAATTTTATAAAAATATGATAGGAGTAAATATTTTTAAAAAATTCTATTATGTAATGTTTAATTTTTTTAAAAAAATCACTTATCATATTTAATGTAATTTTGAATTTACTTGGTTTTTTTTTAACGTGTAATACTAAACCATCAGCGAGATAAAACAAAGAAAATTCCAAGAACACCAATCACAGTATAAGATTTAGATAAATTATTCTCTAATTACATTCATTTATGAGAAACTTGGGTTTTTTTTTTTTTCTTTCTAATGACTAGATAAAGATTAAATAAGTAAACAAAAAGTTATACAGCAATGACAGCACAAGTTTTCTCTTTTAAGACGGGAAAGCATGTAAAGAGATAGAGGAGTTATCAACCAAAGCTCCTCAGAAAATGAAACATGCACAGCAACAAATATAACGAGTACAAGAGCTTTTAGGCATAGATGATAAGATGATTTAATCTGCTCAAAATAGCATTGGAAATTATTCATCATCCATTCCTTACTCTCTAAAAGTGATAGGGTATTCTCACTGAGCTTGTGTTCAGAAGCTAAACCACTAATCTTATGCTTAGATGAACAAATTGATAGAGCTTAAAAATGAGTCCATCAGCTGATAGAATTGTAGATTCATATGACTTTTCACTTTTACAAGTTACTTAAGAGCACCTTTAAACCTTTGAAAAATTATTAACAAGAAAACTAATTTTTCAGTGTAATAACAAAAATACTATGCTCAAACCTCAACAAGTATTTTAACAAATATAAGTACCCTTCTTGTTTACAATAAACAAAATAAGGGCAATGCTGAAAGTAGTAGAAACAGACGAGATAATTTGACATAATTTTCATTCTTGATTTACTTCGGATGGTGTATTTGCCACAATTGATAAGGCATGTAATCCAGACTGCAATTCCTCTTGCAACAGGTTATAAATGAGTCTATGCCTCTTAACTAAACTCTTACCCTCGAACTCTTTAGATACAACTTTAAGGTTGAAGTGCGTCTCACCATCACTTCCTCTAGCACCTGCATGCCCTGCATGCTGGTAAGAGATATCTTCAATTCGTAATTCAACAGGACTAAGCTCCTTCTCCAACTTTTCCTTGATCCTCTTCCCTCTGCTCCCTAGAATACCAGAATTCAATTCAGTGGTACCCAACTCTGATTTCTTACCATCAATTTCAGAACCCGAGCCACTGTTTGAACTCACAGCACCAGTAGGAAGTTCATCTTTCCCTGAATTTTCAACAGAACTATTACTTCTCAACTCTGAATTTGGATCAGGGTTCAAATCACCACCCTTTTCAGCTTCCACATACAACATAAGCGCCTTTTTCTGCATCAATTTCAACATATTCAAGAACCCGTTATTCCTTGAAGGAGTCAAACTCTGCTGTAGCCCAAGGAGCACCACAAAATCTGGTGAAATCCGGACAACTTCGGCAATGGGGCGACCTGAAAACCCTTGAACAAGCAAAGCAGCAAGCCCCTTAGTGAGTACAGAATCGGAATCAGCTTCGTATATGACATTCTTGTCTTGGTCAAGGAAAGCTCTAACCCAAACCTGGGAGACACATCCTTCAACTTTGTTCTCTCTGGTCTTGAACTGGGCATCTAGGGGTTTGAGATTTTTGCCATAGAACATGAGTTGTTCGTACTTGGCCTTGGGTTCCTGCACAGACTGGAAAAGTTTGATGATCTCTTGAAGCTTTGGAGGGAGCTCTTCAATGGGTTGCAGAGAAGCAGAGCTTGATGCTGTGGATGATGGTGTTACCAATGGTTTTGTTGGGATTCTCTCAAAGGAGATAGGTTTGAAGAAGGAGAGCTTGGTCGAAGGTGTTTGCAAGAAGAGTGTTTGATAAAGTGGGATTTTGTAGGGTGGGTAGAATGGGATTCTGAAAGTGAATAATCGAAAAGAACATGAGGGTATTGAATTCACTGACATTGTTCCAAGTCCAACCAACAAAGAACTCTTTGGGGCAGCTGACTCTACAATACAAGCAAACAGGAGAAGTCTAGAATGCAGATTGTCTTCTTAGGAAACAATTTTGCATCTCAGCAACAAATCCAGCACTTGAAATCTTATGCTGATAGCACTTTTATGCTTGTATCACCTGCAAAATGAACGAATCTTACAACTTAAGTCATTGCTGGGATTAGTAACAGAGTTTTAAGAAATTTATTAGAAACTAAAAGGATAAAGCTTAGTAATGGAGAACAATAATAATAGAAATGGCCAAACAAAAAGTGCTGAGTGGAAGACAAATAAAGAAGCCAACACAAATCTTGAGGATATTGAGCAAGCAATCAAAATTGCAAGAAAGGGGCAACAAAATTATTTTAGAAGTTCATGACAACTCTCCTTTATAATCAATCTTGAAAAGTTCACAGTGCAAACAGAAGCTGTGTGTCTGAGAGAAGTAGGATAAGAGAGCTCAAAAGGAAAAAAACAACCCATGGTCCATTAACTTTATTTCCAGAATACTAAAGTAAACTTAGTTCCACCCCCATTTCCCACAAAGCAAACACAGCCACAACTCTAGTCTTAAACCATTAAATCCATACCGAACGCAACAAAATCCATATCAGATGTACTAACCCAAGGAAGGGATGAACCAAAATAAAAACTCAGAACTTCAAAAACCCCAAAATTTCTCCTAACCATTTCACAAGTAGAAATTGAAAGATTTTTTTTTTTTTTAAAAAAATGAGGCATACACAGTGCACATCCAAGTTGAGTTGGCCTCCAATCCCCAACTTAGAAGAAAAAAAGAGCAAGAGAAAAGAATAGAATAAACTCAAGCTCCCTGAGAAAGTATATATAGTAGAACTGTTGAAAAAATCAGAGATTTATGTATATCAAAATAAATAGATGGCACACCTTTCTTTTCTATTTTGATTATAGAAACCCTATTTTTTTTTTTAATAAAAAAAGCCCATTACACAAGGACAGAGTTGTCAAAAGCTGAAGTTTAAGAAAACTTGTTAGGGGGGTTGAACTTAGGAATGTAAACTCTGTAAATTCATGAGTTTACTTATGTTGAAAAATAGTAATTAAAAAATACATCCACATCATAAATAATACTTAAACTAAAATATAAAGACAAAGATACCTTTCTCTCCCTACATGTTTTTCTTGGATTAATTTCATCCTTTATGTTTGTAAAAGGTTTTAATTTGGTCCTAATAACTCAACTTGACAAACCCTCAAGAACATTTTCTTTATCCAGCAATTTGGAAATCAGTGAAGTCTTGCCAAGATGTAGACAGATTATATTGTGAGGGATTTTGAGACAGTGAGGCATTAGAAGTACACTTGAAAAAGAGAATCAGCTATTCAAAATAGAATTTAAAAATTGCAAATCTATACTATCCTCAATCTCTAGTAATTGATCATTTTCACTTATCAAATGATACCTATGGTGATGGTCACCGTCCGATGCACTAATAGTCTAAAAAGGTGATTCTCAATGCCTCAAATAATACTAATATTCTATCTAATTATCTATATCTGAGAAGATAAAAAGCACAGCTTACTTGCTGGGAAGAGAGAACACAGTAACCACCCACACCAAATGGTTCGTTGGTTTTGTTTTGCTCGAGAGAAGAGAGACAAAGAGAAAGCTTCGCTGGTTCTGTGCTGTTTTGCGTTGGGAGAAAAGAGAAACCTAGGGAGTAACGTGTAGCGAGAGACCGAGGGCAACAGAGAGCAGAGAACGAGTAGCTTAGTTTATCAAAGCTTCTACCTTTTACCCTATTTAATTGTGATGGGATAAAATACTAAAGAATCCCTTGAAACACTGTCTGCAACAGAATAAAACTCTAATCCGTAGATAACAAAACTTGCTCTTTCCTTTATTTACTTAGATTAAGATCAAGACACAGCCAAAAGAAAATAATGCAAAAGATTAAGATGACGACAGAGAAAAGAAAAAATAGGAATCATCACTGACTCGCGCTGCTACCGTCGCCAGTTACTCCAACGGCAGCGTTCTTCTCACCGACGGTCGCTGATGATGGTAACAGCGTTCGTCCGGCGTCCGTCTCCCTGCGCTACTAGGTGGTGGCTAAGAGAGGAAATGCTGTTCAAGGAAATTGGGTATTTTGATAATTTAAGTGTTTTTGTAAATGATAAATTTTTCTTTATTCAAGTGTCTTATTTTTTTAATGTGTAAATAAGAGGGATAAAAATGATAGCACAAAAGTTTTTTCATTTTGCACTAGAAATTTGGGGGGCATTTGGGGCAATTTCTTGGTGGATTGGGGCTGAGTCAAATTTTGGCCTCAAGATTTAATAAAAAACAAAAGAAAAGGCGAAGAAAATACTCATATTTTATGATACTCATCAAATTTATTTGTTAAGCGTGGCTATTAAAAGAGTGAGTTTGAATATAGAGATACTAATATATTATTTAGATTTAGATTTATTTTATATAAATTATTTAAATATTATTTTTATATTATAAATATATATTTAATTTTTTATTAAAAATATATAAATTATGTTATTTATTTTAATTTTATTAATGAAATAATTTAATTTTAATATAAATTTATAAATTATTATATTTAATAATTTTGTTAGAGTAAATTTATTAAGATTTTATATTAATAATATATTTAAAATTTACATAAATTATAATATATATATATTTTATAAAATTATATGTAAATAAGTTATAATTAAAAAATATACTTTTAAAAATTTTTTTACATAAATAAATTTAGATTCAGATATGAAATAATTATCAAATTTAAATCTAGATTATATTACTATACCCATACCCTAATCCTTAAATTGGCTTCCCGAAGCTTCTGTGACAAAGACATACCATGAGGGAATGTTTGTCATAATCGGCGATGCGAGTGTTCTCGACGGGATAGAAGGAAGAAAAGAGGGTTAGAGATGGAATGGGAATGAGAGGGAAGAGGGAAAAGAATAAAGAGGAAATGAGACAGAAAATTGCCTTTTTTTTTTTTTTTTTAAAATCAGTAGGATATTCATGTTTCATAACAAAGAAGACAAAAGACAAATTAAAAACTCAAGAGCCTATATTTAAAATTAATTTTCAAATACTTTACTAGTTTTGTCAAACAAAATTTTACCCTCATTTTTTCCTTACAATTTTTTGTTTGAATCATGCATGTACCGATGGGCCTTCATATGTACCCTGGAGTTGGGTGCTACAATTTTATATAACTTTGGATCCTCTGCTTTTTAGCGTCGGTTTTATTCGTTGCTAAAGTGTATTTCAATATTTTTGCAACGGATGATACTGATGCTATAACTTTTGTTTAAATAATTAATTTATAAAAGTTATAGCAGCAAAAATATTTGTTGCAATAAACTTTAGCAACGAAAAACACCGCCGCTAAAAAGTATGGCAGACACACCACACAATACTTAAAAGGCAGAAGATCCGGACGTTTTTTTTTTTATATATATATATATTTTATTACAGAATTTTATTTAAAATACTTTTAAGTATTAAATATAAATATTTTTTAAGTTATAACAAAAATTTAAATTTATTATGTTATGAGAGTTAGATCTAATGAAAAATAATTATTAAAATGTATCACTATTTATTTATTTTTTACAAAAATAAATTAAAATTTTAAGAATAAATAATGGGAAAAGAGATTAAGATTGAAAGTGGTGAACCCTTAACGTCAATCTTGCCTCAATTTTAAAATTAGAGACTGTATTACTATATGAGGTATTTGGTCAATATTTCAAAGTTTTGACATGAAAATTAGACTCTCTATTTCAGTAACACAACACAGTGGGGTAATGAACTAATGGTGGAAGCTTCATTTTGTAACAAAGAAGAATGACAATTCTTCAATAATCTATCTGCTTATGGAAAGGCATATTCCTTTTACTTTGTGTTTCAATACAAAGTTCCAATGTTGCTTGGTTTGTTTTACTAGAAAACCAAGGAAAATGAAAGAAATAGACAAGTAATCAGTGAAGAAGCGTAGTTTGAAAGTGATGGTACTATGTGAATTGTGAAGTCTTCGTTATGCATGAAAATTGAATAATTAATTAAGTTGCTCTTAAGTTATTGATACAACTTTATCTCAAACTCATTTTGTTCTATTAATTATATACATTTCCTAAGTGGACCTTTAACTATAAAACATTCAAATTAATTTATGGAATTTTTAAAATTTTCATTCAATTGAAATATTCAATATTTTGTTAAAAAAATTTAAACAATATTTTATTACTTCTTAAATATATAAATTAACTAAATTACAAATATTATTTTTAAATTATTAAATTTAATAAATACTTTGTGCTTTAAATAGAATTATTTTCAGTATGAAAATACTTGTGAAAAATAAAAAAAATTATAACTCATTTACAAAATATTTTTTAAAACTATCAAGTGTAGTCAATATTCTCCTTCAACTATGATTCAATTATTTTGGCAAAAAAAAAAAAATTATGATTGAATTATGAAATACTCTCTTAAATTATAAAATGTGTATATAATTTTCTTTAGTTATGATTTAGTTACAAATACTCCCATAAAAGTATAAAGTTTGACAAATATTCCCTTTTACATAGACCCATTAATTTAGAAAAAAATAATCTTCCCTAAATTTTTGTTACATAAAAAATTTTAAATAAGCCTTAAAGTTCTATAATTTCAATCTCTTTCCAACACTCTATGTTAAATTTAGTAGAAAAAGCATGAAAAAACTAAAATTTGTGACATGTGAATTAGCATGAATAGAAAAAATAAAATTATTAAAAATTTTGCTAAACTTGTAATTTATTTAGAGAATAATTTTTTTAAAAGAAAAATTAATAAGCTTATGTAAAAATTTGTTATAGAATATATTTATGAAATTAATATAGAGGGGTGTAAAGTCAAAGTTAAATTCAAACATTAAAAATTATAAAAAAAATTTATTAGTCACACTTTATAATTTAAAAGAGATATTTATCATATTTTATAGTTTATGAAAATATTTTGTAACTGATTGATAGGTAAATGAGTTATTTATTACACTTGATAATTTTAAAAAAAATTTGCAATTAAATTATAGTTTAGGAAAATATTTATTATATTTAATAATTTAAAGACAAAAGTATCTTTTATATCCATAAACTTTATATTAGTTTTTAATTTTATCTTTAAAACTTATTTACTATCAATTATGTTTCTAAAGTTTTAAATTGCGATCAATTTTATCCCAAAGTCTAATACCGTCAAATTCATTAATAAAAAAAATTGACCTGGCTGATGTGGTGTTTTTTTTTTTAATTCAACATTTTTAATTTATTAGTTAAAAAATCACGTTATAATAAAAAGTTAAGTTCACTAAGACATTTATATATTGTGTTGTATAAATATAGTGTGATGTATAAATTTTTTAATAAGTTAATTTTTTTATTATGACATAAGAGTGTTGATTCAGTAAAAAATATTACATCAAATGTCAAGTTAATTTTTTTTAATAAATTTGATGGTGTTAAGTTTTGAAATAAAATTGACTGTAATTAAAAATTTTAGAAGTATAATTAATAGTAAATAAATTTTAAGGATAAAATTAAAAATTAATATAAATTTAGAGATATAAAATATATTTTATTTTTATCTAATTTAAAAATATTTATAATTAAATAATAGTTAAAAATTATTTGCATTTTCCTCAACAAACCTATGTTTTCATTGGCTGCCAAAATTCCAAACCATTTATCAATGTCTGAAATAAATATTATCAGTTCAAGTAGCAATTATTTTGTTTTTCCAAGTAATTTTGACATCAATTATTGCTTTTGGAGTTTTAAATTAAAAGGATTGAAAACAGTCATACGCCAAATTCAATTCAATACCTCGAAATCTGAAAATTGAAACTCCAATTTCCTAAGAATAGAAATTCTTTTTGATTAATGAGTACTTCTAATTTTTTTTTTTCAAATAACAACAACAATAATAAAGTAGTAAACAATTTTCACATAATATGCGAAGCGCCACGTTCGATCTGAAACGCTCGAAGAAAAGCGAGAGAAGAGGCAATATATAGCTAATAGCAAAGAGATTCACTCTCAGCCATCCTTTCATATCTCGTTCGTCGTCCTTCTCCTCCTCACGATTTAGGGCTTAGGGTTAGGGTTTTCTTTCTATCTTTCGTCTTCGTTACTATGGCTACGACCACTGCCACCAAACAACTTCAGCAGCAGCTACAGGACAGTGCTAAACCAGCGCTGAGAAAGCCCGTGTTTGTCAAGGTGGACCAGCTCAAGCCTGGCACCTCTGGCCACACCCTCACTGTCAAGGTTCTCAACTCCAATACTGTTGTGCAGAAGGGTCGTTCTGCTTCCCAGAACATCCGCCATACCCGAGTCTCTGAATGCCTCGTTGGGGACGAGACTGGGTCCATTGTGTTTACTGCCCGTAACGAACAAGGTACTCCTCTATAATTGCCAGTGACTCTATTGATTCTTGAATGTCTGTTGAGGATGGTCGCGAAGAAAATATAATTTAAGTTCTTTTTTTTCTTTAGCGGTTCAGGTGTGTACTAATCATTATGTGAAAGGTGTTCTTTTTCTAAATTCTTTTCCCCCTTGCGTGTTATGACTTATGTGTTTTGTAATTTAATTGTTTTTCTCCTGATTTGAATCCTGGATGGGGATTCATAATTACGAAAAGATTTGTTGACCTGTTGTTCTCATTTCTCATGTCATAATAATTTTATTTTATTTTTTTTAAATGAAAGTCTGATAACTTTGATATGATATTCAATTATTCATTGACTGTTGAATGAGTCTCTTAGTGCGTATAACTTCCATATGTGGAAGGATGTACTTACATTACAAGCAATTATTTTTAAGGACGCACTTACATATTAGTTGTATTTATCCCAATGATTGCCCTGGTTCAGTCGCAATCATTGTGATCATATTGTAATGCTCATATAGAATCTTTTAAAAATTCTGTTGTAATATTAGCATAATTGATATACTATTTGATCTTGTAAGAATCAGTTTGATTAATTTGCATATAGTTTAGGACTCTTGGTTTCAAGTTTTGGGTCCTTTGTAGTTGTTATACGTTGCCATGTGAGAATTTATACACAATGACTTTGAAATGTATTATCTGCTGTTTGGCTACAAGCAATCTTGTTTAACATGGAGATCACATGAAATTGGTAATTGAGGAAATGGACTGGAAAGAAGATGATACTAACAAGATTGGGTTGTACCCTGTTTCTGTTGAAAATTTGTCGGAGAATATTGGTAAAACATAGGCACCTTAGTCTAATCTTTATTGAAAAAATATACTAGAATTGGTATATATTGGTCTTATTTGCTTCCTTGCCTCTTGCTTTCAGTTGATTCTATGAAACCTGGTACTACTGTTATTCTCCGGAATGCTAAGATTGATATGTTCAAGGGATCCATGAGGCTAGCAGTTGACAAATGGGGTCGTGTTGAGGTCACTGAGCCTGCACAATTTGTAGTCAAAGAGGATAACAATCTATCGTTGGTTGAGTATGAGCTGGTGAATGTAGTAGATGAATGAAAGGCTTCTTTTTGCAGCTAACATAGCATCATAACAGTAACTTAGTTTTTGAAGATCTGATGGTTTGTTTATGGCTCTTGGTATCTTGCTTTTTCCTCACATTTAACTTTTATCTGGATGAGGATTTTGTATAAGGGATCAACCTATGTTCTATCTCCAACTAGGATTGCTTAAGAAGTGGTTTTTACTTTAGATGTAAGCACAATCAAAAAGGTTTTGTTAGATATTGGCAGGTTCAGTATGGATCGTTTTGTTTAAAGTAGTCATGTAAACAGGTTAGTTATTAATAATGGTATGTTTAAATTTACAAATTCAAATTTTATGTCATTTCCTTCATTTCTGTTTCAATGACTGAATAAGGCCTTGAACAAAGTATGAGGACAGGGATAACCGTCATAGTTAATTATGGCAGTACGGAAACAATTCGGCCTAGGTCACGAATGAGCAATGGCAATTGCAGACTTCTGAAACCTGAAGAGATTAATTGAGAAAGTTAAATGAAAAACCTCATTGATAGATATAATGGTTCTTTTGTAGCCAAGTCTATATCTTAAATTCCTGTTTAAAGAGATTGAGTGTACTAATTTTAAACCGAACCCTAAGTATGCATCAAACTTCATAGGCTCTTCCCTGTTATCTTTTTCAGAAAAGAAGTTGAACCATATTCTGAATTCATTATTAACATTTGAGCTATTTCACTAAATAAGCATATTCAAACACTCAAATAGTACTCAGGATTTGAGCAGCATTTGTACAAGTTTGGTTTGAAGCCACATTGCCGGCCAAGATCGGTGGTGGCACTGGCAATTCTGGTGCGTGGTCGAACAGTTTCAAACAGTAATTGACAAAAGGAATGATTTCATCAGCAAAAGCGTCTTTGGCATCATTATAATTACCTTCAAACAAGTCGAGCAACAGGTGGAAAATCTTTTTGTGCTAGGGATAAATACTGTGTGCAATCATCAAGGACTTGCTTTATCTTGCCTGTAGCATTCTGCAGAAGTTTGAGTGTGTCGTTACGGAAAAAGGTTGTGTCCCTCTCTGCACAACCAATGGCTATGAGGGACAACCCTTGGCCATTAGCTGACTTGCTGCTAGGATCTGCTTGCAAGCATTCCTTGCAAATCGTTGGCTCTTCTGTTTTGCTGCTCAATGTGTTGATTAAACTTTCATCTGATTTGGCCATCACAATAAGGTTGAGGGAGAAGATGAAGAAGAAGAGAGCGTGAAGATGGTTGAAGTTGGAACCCATTATGAATTTGAATAATTTTTATGTTTATGGAAGTTTATATAGCAGTATCTCAATTCTCAATTATTATGATTTCATATATTTTGTCTTATCTTTCTGCCTGAAAGTATCCTTATGCTTTATCTGGTTATTTCCTTGTTGGATCCTAAAAGAATATATAATTTTTTTTTCACACTGATCTGTTGTATCTAAAATTTTAAATTGTAAATAAATGAAGAGATTCATGAGTAGGTTGAATTTATTAAAAATAATTAAACTAAATTAGTTATTAAAAATTAAGTCAAACATCATTTTCAACCTGACTTGGAGTTCGAATGGGATTGCCATGGATTTATGTTTATTTGATTTTTTGTTAAACGGAGTTTTACAAGAAGTATAGTGAGAAAAGGAAAAACGTAAATCATTTGATAAGTGTTTTTATTAATACTAGCTAGTTTTGAGAATTATTAAAAAAAGTATATTTTTTATAGTCCAATTACTAGAGGAATATTTATTTAAGAAGGTAAATAGAAAATAAAAATAATTATAATAGTTAATGATTTTAATTGATAGTATGATTATCTTAAAACCATAATTTTTTACTTTTAATTTGCTACTTCATTTCTACAGTTTTTAGTATTTAGAAACAGTTTTATTTTTGTGAAAGTGCAGCCAAACAATTCTTTAAATATAACTACTATTTTGTTAAAGAAAAAGTATCTTTTAAGATTCACTGCAGAAAGTAAACTACATATATTACCACAAGAGAGAATCTGATATAAATACATATATTGCAAAAAATAGCATAGTGACAGTCAGTGCTTACTGTAATTTCCATTTTCCAAGAGATATTTCATATTACCACTAAAATTGTTGGAAACTTGGACTTTTTATAGGATTATAAGCTAAAACAGTGATGGTGGTGTCCTGTTTGTAATTGTGAACGCACAATGATCTGGAAATAATTTGATTACTATTTTCCTTGTTGGGTCTATGAATAACAATTAGGTATGGTTAGGTATGGTTACTTCATTATACATTAATCAATATTTTTACAGTAGTAACCACATGATTTGGTGTAAAATAAAACAAAAAAATTAATTAAATATTATTAGTCAATATGTAGCACAATATATTTTTTACCATGTCAAAATTTTATTGTTTGGCAATTGTGCATTTCTTGGAAGTTAGCAATGACTTGCATTAAGTTATATACGTCTCCATATTCTTTGTGATATAGCTAGCATTTCTCAAAATAATATATGTATAAAAATCTTTACTAAAAATAATTACAAAAAAATATAAATTATATAAATTATATACATATTAATTTTTAATTAAAAAATTTAATAATAGCGATACAAAATTCACATCTAAATTTTTTAAGAGGAAATTGTACACCTTTTTTTACCCACTGGTGTAAAGTTGTGATTATATGTTGCACATGTGCATCAGCTTAAAGTCATACCCTAGATTAGGAAGAAAGGCAATTACAATGCAAAGGAAGGCATCGCATGTGTTTGTGAGAAGATGTGTAATATACTTCAAATCAAGAAGCAGAACAAAATATGAAAATAGAAAAGTTGAATAATTAAACTAATAAAAAATGTTTTATGGAGATATTTTTGATAATTTGATACTCTGTAGTATTACAAATAAATATTAAGTTGAATGCTCTTGAGAAAAATGAGTTGATATCAGTCAGAGATTCAAATCGTATTAGGAGGACACTGATTTAAAGAGATATTCTGCAATCCTTCTATTAATTAGAAAGTGGTACTTTTTAAGATAAAATGAACTCTTCTTGTATATTGCAAGAGAACATAACAGAAAAAAAGTAAAAGTTAAAAAACAGAGTAAATATGACTTTTAACGTTGGATATCCGCATATAAACATGTAAAGTCTCCAAACGTGTCTGTAACTTCTATTTTCTACTAGACGCGTCTTTTTAGAATTTTGTTTAAAAATAATATAATTAAAATAAATTAATAAAATTAATAAAAATATATTTAATAAAAAAGACCTAGTATCGCATTTATTCCATGCGTAGAGAAAAATTATCAATTTTTAATTGTGTTTCTTTTTTTATGACCCTTTATTATATATGTGAGACCTACCTTTTCTTTAACACATTTATTTCGTTATTGTCATATTCTATTATTTATACTCTTATTTTTTTTAAACAATATAAAATTTGTTTAATACACTACATATTGAAATTCTTAATAAATGTTACATGTTTTATAAAAATGTCTAATTGGAGAATTTCTCGTGGCTTTATATGATGTGAACCTCGTTTTGTGTGGCATATATAATATAAACGGAAAATGTTCTAACGAATTCAAATTTATTAAATTTTATATAAATCTCTCATAGGTTAATAATTAAATGAATAAAATTAAAACTAATATAATTTAAAAATTATTTTATATAATTTAATTTTTTTATAACTGTCAATTAAAATTGTACACATTTTTTTTATTTTTTTTAAAAAATCAAAAAATTTAATATTATTATTATTTATATTTTAAAGTATAAGTGCTTTTTTACTTAAAATTTAAGATCTAATTCAATTAAATTGTGTAAAACAATAAATTAAAGAACAAATTATATTAACGTGCCTTAAAGTTTGATAAAATTATTTTTATCATTTTTATAGTTTCAAAAATTACACTTAATACTTTTAAAATTTAATACAATGTTCTATAAAATTTTTCTTAATATTTTATACCATATATATTTATTCTAAAATAATAAAAATCACGTAACTATCATATTAAAAATTTTACGTTAAACTTTAATATAAATTTAATTATATTTATTGTTATATTAAAAATAAGATTACACTCATATTCTATCTATAAAATTATTTTTATTGATAAAAATAAATTAAAAAAATAAATATAATTTTTTAAATTAAAGAGATGATAAATATAATTTAAATAAATTTAAAAAATAAATGTAATACATTTTAAATTAAATCACATGGAAACAAAACTCCACTGTAAAGCAAGTTTGACTATGCACAGCGAAAGCATCTTCTTCCATTTTGACCCCACAGACCGTCCTTGAGTCTTCGAAGTTATCATCATCCTCACTACTTACAAGAAAAACTTGTTCTACGGTTGATATTTTCACCCTTTCCACTATAAAAATTGGCAGCACCTTCAACTGCTAACACACCAATATTTGAATTCAAACCACAAATTTCTCAACTTCTGTGATTTTGATTCATCAGCAAGGTGCTCTGTTTCCAGAAACGCCTGCAAATTCTATAGGAAAAAGAAAGAGATAAGAGAGAATCAACAGAGAAAATGGGAGGAGAATGTGAATGCAGGCCACTTGGATTCTTGATAGGGCTACCCTTTGCCCTTGTTTCCTTGGTGGTATCTTTGGTAGGTGCAGTTATTTGGATCATTGGGTAAGTTTTTTTTTTTTTCTTACTTATTTTCTAGATGCTTGCACCTTCATTCATGTAGTTTTGAAGTAAAGTCAAGCTTAGTGATAGATACCATGATATATGAATGACAGGACTGTGTTGAGCTGCTTGTGTCCTTGTTGCATATGTTTCTCAGGACTAGCCAATTGTGCAGTGGGACTTATCAAACTTCCAATCAAAGTGATTCGATGGTTCATTAATCAGATTCCTTGCTGATTTTTTTTAATATTTGAAGACCTGATGCAATACTTCATATATAATTATTGAATAAGCTATTGACTTCCTCAATTTTAATTGTAAATTAAATTATCAACTGTTTCTTAACTTCCACTTTGTGCTTTTTATCTTTCTTTTTAATTTTTGGGGGTGGCTGGTGGTATATCTGGAATAAATAAGAGCATCCATATCTTTGATAACCTTAGAGGCTATGATTACATGGAGTCCCATTTTCTTTTTATATTACAGTCAGGTGATGTCTGAGTCAGTTTGTGTGCTCTTTTAATTTTGTGAAAAAAGAGATAGACATAAAATTGAGTACATTTTTATTCATGTTTATTTTCCTCTTCACATGTGCTTGTTTGAAATAGGAGAAAGTCTTGGACTATATATAGGTAGCTAATTCTTCCTTCTTCACGCCGACAAATACAAAATTATTTGTGGATAAGACATGACATCTTCTAATCAGTGATTGAAACTGTCAATGATTATCCTAAGGACTGTTGGCATGTTGATTAACTTGACTGGATGGATGAAGTTCATGCATTTGGGTTAGGAAGAAAAGGAAAAGCCTCATAAGATCTTGAAGCAGATCCAGTGAAGGGCCTGCAAACTTCATCATAGCTTGTACATGGAAAATACAAATAATTTGAGGTCCAAGGGTGCATGAACTAGGGCACTAACCACCAATTTGTGATGCAAAAGTGGGGAAGCTTGTCACCCTCCAAACGACATAACATATAGTCACTGATGTAACATCTACACAATATAATTAATTCAGGATCTTTTTAGTTAAGGTAAAGCTAAGATTAGCTATGATGAAGTTGTCACACACAAATTCAAACTCCAGAACAACAAAAGTTTTTGCATCTTCTCTTGCCTCTTACAAGTTTTGCATGTTAGAGGTAGGTCCCATGAAAAACTGAACTTGATATGCTTATTTTTTAAGACGAGACTTATATACAATTGTTTATATTTTTGTTACAGGTTCTTTAATCAAAATAAAATATGTGAGAACTTCTTTTAAAATAAACTTATCATGAGAAAGATGAACTGTATAAATTATACATGCATTAATCTCTGATTAGAGTACCTGATAACAAAGATATAAAAATTATACTTATATTTTTTCTTATTTTTCATAAGTTAACGTCACATAAATAGCTTACAACAAACATATTGAGTTGTTTGAACTTTCAAATCACTATGAATTGTGCAGTAGCAAGAAATTTGGCATGTTGCAATTAATGCTTGTTTGATAGTCCAATTATAGTAGGGCCACTCCCTCTTGAATTACAAGTTCATGCACAATCACAACTTAAAAAAGCCAGCCTTTACACAATATTTAATAGACCAAAAATCCCTTTCTCTGTTTCACTCTCTGATCTCTGAAGTCCAAGGCCTTATAAAAGAACACTAGTATCCAACTATCTTCTCCTCAGAAACACACTATCAGACAATTATCACTTACTTAAACCTTAATCTATAGACCCCAACAGAAAAAATCAATGGAAGATTTCTTCTTGTCGTTCCAAAGCCAGAAGAAAAACCCAGAAAAGCACAACAAGAAGAGGCTCACTGAAGATCAAGTGGCCATCCTAGAGAAAAGCTTTGCCTGCAACAAGAAGCTTCAGGCAGAGCAGAAGTTGCAGCTCTCAAACCAACTGGGTGTGCCTCCAAGACAGATTGCCATATGGTACCAGAACAAACGAGCTCGCTGGAAGACACAGAGTCTTGAGGAGGACTATGGGGCCTTGCAGATGAAGCTAGAGAATGTGATGGCTGAGAACAAGCAGCTTGAGAGAGATATGGAAAGGCTCAAGGCAGAGCTGAAGGAGGCCAAAGAGATGCTGCTTTTCATGAAAGGTGGAGGAGGACACCATTGCTGTTTTGGTGAGTTTTCAACATCTTGTGAAGAGGTCATGCAGATGCAGGTTGAGGAGCTTTATTCTTGTTTCATGGATGCTAATGGGTCAAGCTTGGACTGAAATGGGCATATTACTAAAAGGTTTTTATTTATATACCAGTCAATCAAATGGACATAAAGGACGCATTCCTATTCATTGGGACTGAAATGGGCATATATTACTATAGATATAGTTGGAATGCTGGAAATGACTGAAAGAATTTGATTTGTAATATTAAAGGAGATGTTGGCCTAAGTCAAGGTACCCTCTTGACTTGTATATAATTTTCTTTGGAAAAATAAATGCTTATATCTATTTCTAAGTGTCCGGGGTTTTGTTGAGAATTAGATCCTCTGAAATTTGCTTTCTATGAAGTTTGCTAAAACTTGATTTGTAAGCGGGTTAATATACAAATTATTATTTATTT
This sequence comes from Senna siamea, assembly GCA_031216115.1. Lineage (NCBI taxonomy): Eukaryota > Viridiplantae > Streptophyta > Magnoliopsida > Fabales > Fabaceae > Senna > Senna siamea. The sequence continues at coordinate 23,837,592 of CM062356.1, forward strand.
TTATTTTTTAATTTATTAGCAAGTTAATGTGTATAATAATAATTTTTGTAAATTTTACTTTAAAAGATCTAATTTTATTTTGTTGCTTTGTTGATAGTATTATTTAGAGAATCAAATTGAATTGACCGATTTGACTTAAAAATCAATGAAGTTCTGGTTCGCTCAGTCCACAAAATTAGTCACACAAAAAATAAGTTAATAATTGAAGAAATCAGACGAATTAGTCAAAATTAATTAGTTTAATTAGTTTTTTTAAAATAATTTTTTTCATATATTTTTTAATCTTTTGTAACAAACAAGGCAAAGAAAAAGTATAATAATAAAGAAAATAAAAAAAAAAAGAAAAACAAATAAAATGATCAATGGTTTGTATATTATAATATTTAATTTTTTTTTTAAAAAATTGACAAATAATTTATTAATTTTTCTAAAAAATATGATATATTTTATATTTATTTTATTTTTATATAATAAAATTATATAAAATATTTATTATTATATTTAATTATTAAACTAAAAATTAATACCTGAACAATAAATCTAATTTTTAAAATATTAATCAATAGGTGATGAAATATAGAAAAAGTACAGCCTCAGAGAAAATGGTAAGGTTTTGAAAATCCCCTTTTCGTCCCTAAGGAAGCTTTTCATACTCAAATCCATTAGAAGAGAGAAAATTTATAAGTGGTTGAACTTAAGATTCGCGTAGATTTTCTATCAATTCTTCAACATATAATCTTTTCTTCATAAAGTTTAAAATTTGTTTAATTTTGTTCTTAAAATTTATTTTTGTCAATTTTGACCAAAAATTCTCTACCATCCAAATTAAACTGAGCATAAAAATAGTATAACTTTATCATATTTGTCATTTTTTAAACTTAAATGAATATTTATTTAGTTAAATTTATATTTAAATTTACATCTTTTAATAATTATTTAGTCACGAATTGGGAATTTAACGAAGGCCTCTGGTGCTCCCTCCAAAATTCCCTTGTCAAACATCTTCACCTCCACACCACTCTTTCACTGAAAGCAACTAAGGGTTTCTGATCGTAAGCCATGGCTTCGACTTCACATGCCAGTGGCGTCACTGGAAGAATCAAAACTGCAGCTTCCACGTTCTGCTCCGACAATCTGCCTCTCATTTCGGTTTTTATTCCCTTTCGTGTACCCTTTGTTTAATGCCTTTTTCCCGCGATTTCGGAACTGCTTCTCTAACACGGAGAAGCTAATTCTCGTTTGCCTTTTCTCATTCTCAAAGTGCAAGGTGTTCAGTTTTTTGATACTTTATTGTTGGGTAACTACGATTAAGTGGTTTCTTACTTTCTAAGTGCTTGCGTATTATTTAGCTCGTCTCTGTTATAAAATCATGAAGTTTCTATGTGAGTGACACATACAATGTTCTTCAAAAGGTTGTTTTTCTCTGGGATTCTTCCTCAAAATATTCCAAAATGCTGTAAATATTTGTCCCATTTGGAGCTGAGATCAGTGAGAAAGGATTGCTTCTGTAAAACATAATCCATTTTGAATTTTCCTCTTTTCTTCTCCTCCTCCTCCTCCATTACATATATAAGTTTTGGCTTTCATTTGTTAGGTTATGATTGATTCTGTTGCATTTTGTGTCTTTGTTTCAGGATACCCGAAGGGTTATTGGTTTGATGAAGGAAATTGCCGTTGATTTGGAGAAAGACAAGCAGTCTGATATGGTACTTTGAATATTATTCCTTTGCATTTGACCTCTGTTCTTTTTTTCCCTTTTTTCTTGTTTGACCAGGGACAGAAACGTGAACACTAGGACTAGGCTGGATACTGTTATAGGGACCTAGAATCCTCTAGATAGAAATTCTGGAATTTATTAGGGCCAAAGGAAAATATTTGGAATAAATTCATAATTGAAAATGTATTCTATACCCCGTTTTACACATATCAGGTCCTTTTTCAGGCAATTAGGCGTAACAAAACTTGATTGCAAGTAAAGCATCTTCTGGCTCTACTTATTTTCAAATGATAAAGATTCTTTTGTTACTGAATTGTGATTGGAAGATGATGGAGAATAAGCAACATATGATAATTGAAAAGTATTTTAGGTGAAGGAGCTTGAAGATGCAGTTGCTGAGTTATTGGACGTATCTGAAGATTTTGCACATTTTTCATCAGCAGTTCAGTCTGTTGCTGACAGATACCAGCCAGGAGAAGAGGTTTTTGGACTGTACCTTAGGGTCTTTTGTTTGTCTTATGATGCCTTATCATTTAACCTTTCCTTAATCTCCAAAATCTTGTTTATCAATCTTCAAAATGCAGTTGACTGACTTTAAGAAGTTGTTTGAGGATGAAACTTCACAATTTAAGTCTTCAGATCCAAAAAAACATCCTTTAATGCGCCAATTTAAGGAAGCTGTGTGGGTATGTTTCTTGGCACTTTTAAATGTTAAAGCTCTTACATGTCTAGGGTTAATGGATTTCCCTGGAAAATTTTTGGTCAGTAGACTTTGCTGTTGTCCTAGTTTTGGAATATCTTTACTTTCTCTTCAAGGTTCTTACAATAAAATGAGTAATAGTAATTGAATTGAAAGTTGGAAAATCCACTTATCTTAAATGTTCTCCTGACCCTTCAATTGATTCTAATCACTGCCCCTAGTAATTATTCAAGCGTTGTTTCTGATAAGAATATTTTTCTTGTAATGACATAGATTATCACAGTAGTTGTTCAGGGCTGAGGCCTGTCAATAGAAGAACTACATTCCTGATTGTTGGTGTATATCATATTTCATTTTCCATCAATGTAATTTGCTGTAAATGTTTCTGTGTCAACTTCCATAGGAGTATCTTGTTTACAAGAAAAGTTGTTTGTCACATATAAGCGGTAATATCATACTACTGACTGAGTACTGACACTTACATCTATTGGGTTGTTATTAAGTTGAATGCCTGCTATAATCTAATATATTTGCTTTCTATCTTCTATCTTTAGAATGTACATCATGAGGGACATCCAATGCCAGGTGAAGAGCAGGAGGACATTGTAATGACCAACACGCAATGCAATATTTTGAATATTAAATGTCCATTAACTGGAAAACCTGTTACTGAGCTAGCAGAACCTGTTCGCAGGTACCAACTGATTAAATTCAAAACATTTCTGTTTCCCTTAGTACTGTTTTATTTTTCTATTAGTAGTTGAAGTTAATTATTATTATTTTTAAATTTCCCATAGTTTTATTGATTAAATTTTTGGTTCCTTAATGCCTGTTGTTTTCTTGACAATTAAGTAATATATTATACTTGCATGTGTATGCACCTCTTCACTTGCTAGACTAAGAATGGGTGGATGGATAAATGATCCTAGCTCCTATGGTGGGAGAAAATTGACTGCAAAATGACGAGTGTAATGTTTATTCATTCATGATCAGTCCTGTGTATGCTTAGCAGTGCATTTAGGTTTTAGAAAAAGCTTCGTTGTATATTATCTATTTCTCTATGATCATTTACTGCCTCTCTCCTTTTCTCCACTATGCTCCACTGCTCCTGAGGAATCCCATATATCCACAACAGTAAAAGTCAAATCCCTTGCATGTAGGAAGACTAGAAGAATGATGAAGAGTTAAAAGTAAAAAAAATCCAAATTTGACATTCAAGAGGACTTTTCTCATTGTCATCAAATTCACCTTACATTTGCTTCAGAGAGCACCTAGTGACCAACAAAATATAATGCTGTGCCGTCACAGCTGTAGATACAACAGGCAATTGGAAAATGATTCTGAAAATGGCTTAATTTTAATAACCTAATTTGTGTGTTTGAACTATCATACATGTTATACTTAAGAGCATAAGGGTGGGTAGACATTGGTATATTATATATGCTACTTATATTTCTTTTTTCCTTTAATGCAGTAAGGAATGTAGGCATATTTATGAAAAGAAGGCAATAATGCAATATATAAGATCAAAGCACTCACGTGGTCAATGCCCGATATCAGGTACTTCATTGATGTCTGATAATCTTTATGTTCCTATACCACAACTGCATTAACCAAAATATTTTCTTGTGTCAGGTTGCCCAAAGATATTAAAGGCAGAGAAGGTGGTGCGGGATCCGTTGTTGCTGGTTGAGATTGATGAATTGCGCAGAATGAATAAAGAAACTGATGTAATTGAAGATTTTACCATGCTTGATGAGGATGAGTGACTAGTGAAACTAACTACTAATAGGATTTTCACTGTAAATTTTGATAAATATTAAACCTCCACCCTGATGTACTGGCAACCCATCATTTTTGCTTTTGATATTTTTCTGCTCTTGACATTTGTTGAGGACAATTGTGATAGCTTACACATTCTAGAGTGGTTATTTCAAGTGGTTGCAACCAGCAACATATAGTAGCGAATTCCCTATAAGGGTTTCTTAGGGCATATACCAGAAGAACAATGTTATGGATGAAAATGAAGCCGTCTTAAGTTGGTGATGATACTATAATATTGCACACAATATTGCGCTTAAGTTCAGGCTATATATACTGGCATTGCAGTGTTGAGTTTTGTTTGATGTAAAGACTTCTTGAGTTTCCAATTTAGGTCGATTAAATGTTGGTAAAGTCAAGTCTGTCAATCAAATCAAAACTAATCTCTATATAATCTAAATGTCATAGAATAACAATGGCGTCTAACATTTGACTTAAATCCAAACAATTATAAGACAACTCGTGTTAAATGCTTCATTTGCAATAATGATTAATAAAAGTCAAGGTCAATCATTGTCTATTATCGGCATATATCTTTTAAGATCATCGTTCTCTCATGGATAATTTTATATGGCACTTCCAAAAGTGAAAAGTAGCAAAGGCTTCAAGATTTTGAATTGTAATGAAGATGAAAAATTATCAAACTTGACTATGAATGTTGTGTACAAAGAATTAGATTTAAATCCAAACAATTATATGAGCCACGGCTCTTGTTAGAATTTTTTTTCATAAGAGTCTTATTATTTAATTTCATTATTTTAAAATATAATAATAATTTTTATTTTATATTGCAAAAAAACATATGATTCTATGTTTAATTGAAGAAATTAACTTTAGGTATAAGATGAGATAATATTGTGATTTTATTCTTACACTCTCATAGTTGAATGAGAAGAGATATGATCTCCACGGACGGTTAAGATTCAAGAGATACAGCATAATATCGATAATAGGGCTTGGTCCGTTTGAGTACAGTGCTTACTTATTTCATCTTTGTTCTTTTCTCAATATCCGAGACACGAGCAAGTAGAATCAAATTCTAATTGTAATGGCGCTTCATAGAGTTCCTTTGAGCAAGATTTTCTCCCACCGTTTAGTTTCTTGGTCACCTCTCATCTCGAACTATCTCTCTCTTCGCAATCCTTCACCCTCTCAGTTCCACTCACTCACCCTTTTTGCTTCCCTTTCTTCTACTGCCCAAAACCCCTCTTCTCACAAGGCTGATTTTCGCTGGAAACCCATGTGCTTGTACCACACGCAGGGCAAGTGCACCAAGGTATAAACTTCTCTCATGCCCATCATTCTTAACCTCATCTTCGTACTCCCGCATGGGCTGTGTCTGTGTGCAATCTTTGTTGAACCTCAATTCTGAAGTTCTTCTTTTTGGGTTTTCTTTTTTACTTCCGCCGTGTTTGTTGTTATGGTTTTGGGGAATTATCGGTGTGCTTGTGTCATGTGTGGCACCTGTAATACGGTTGTTTTTTGGTTTGTATGCCACGTGTTTGATAAATTGTTTTCAAAGGTAATCAGTAATCAGTTAATAACTCCGTTCTGTGTCTCGGTTTTGATATATGAGCTTGATTTTGCATTACGGTAACCAATCATATACTTCTAACATCAAATGATAGTCTTATGGAAGAGGTATGATTTTTGTTCCATTGCTTTTTTACCTCAAATCAATTTCGCAACGCTGGTCAGGCACCATGATAGAGGGTTTCCGAATTTAGAGCCTCCAATTCCTAACTTTTATTAAGTATATGAGTAATTCCTAAAAAGGAACTGTTGAATTAAATAGATAGGAATATGACTTGTTCCTGCAACGTAGGAACTGAAGGCTTTATCTTTGGAAAAGGTTTAAATTTTTGTTTAACATTGTTTTCTTTTACACAAATTTGCAGATGGACGATCCTATTCACATGGAGAGGTTCAATCATGATTGTTGCAGAGAACTTCGTTTGAATATTGCTGAATTAAACAAAATACGCTCTCAGAAGTTAGACTTTTTCCTTGTGCTTGATTTAGAGGGTAGGGTTGAGATTCTTGAGTTTCCAGTTCTAATGATTAGTGCAAAAACAATGGAAGTTGAAGACATTTTCCACAGGTTTTAATCTGCCACTTGATAACATGTCCAGGAGGAGTAGAATTCTGTGACTGGTTGAGATATTCTGCCAGTGTAATTTTATGTTACTCTTTATTTTGTATCTTCAATAGTTCTAAAAAAAATGTTCAAGGGTAAAGGAGAAGCTTGTGAACTTGCATCCTTAGAGAATAGTAGTTATGGGAAAGATGAACTTCTAATCTATGGAAGGCATCATTTGGATAACATATTAAGTATTAACAACTATTTTGTAAAAAGTCTCATCCTTTAAATGGAACTGTAGGTTCTTGAATTTTGAACTTTTAAATTGAAAAGCTGGTTTGTGTGTCTTACATTATATAAGAGACTAATACAAATCCGTGTTGTTTTTTAACAGGTTTGTAAGGCCCTCAAGAATGAGCGAGCAAAGAATAAGTGAATATATTGAAGGAAAGTATGGAAAATTTGGAGTTGATAGGTATGCAACTTATTTTTCTTTATTTATCTTTGCAATTTGTATACATTCATTCATCTTAATTTTCCTTTTCACTTTTACTACCAAATTATAGTCCAAAAAGTAGGTAGAAGTAGAACTCGGGTGCTCTCATTCTCTTTCCTTCTTGTTTGACCATAAGAGAGGAGCCTCTTGCATGTTGTGCTTTGATGGCATTATCTGTAACTTAGGTTGATTGTTTGTAGCAAAAACTTTTGAGAGTAGTGTTTGCTGTGTTTTTTATGTTCTATGAGCAATAGATTTGTCCAGGAAAATTAGTTAGGTTGATTACATTGTAGCAACAATACTGTTATATAGAGGGACCATCTTCTCCTACCAACTAGTATGCTTAGTTAGTGCTCTATTCTCTTCATCATATCGGGTAATAACTTCGTCCAAACAATTATTCTTCAAAATATTGAAACAAGACAGGATGCTTCAATCATTAAGTACTTATGTGTCATTTTCACCTAAAAGTTCATTATGAACCTTGTTTTATTCATCTCCAATATCCTTTTTTAGGTTTAATATTGCTAATGGCAGTTTAAGAAATTTTTTTTTCCTCTAGAGTTTGGCATGACACAGCCATACCATTCAAGGAAGTTATTCAACAATTTGAAGAGTGGTTGGCACAGCATCAGCTGTGGATGGGGGGAAAACTCAATCAAGCAGCATTTGTAACTTGGCAAGTGTCACTAGTATATTTTGTTCTCATCTTTTCTTGGTAGCTGTCATGTTTTATTATTTTGCATATGCTCCTAGGAAACTAGACTCAAATCTAATGGGTATTGGTTTAATGGTTTCAAATCTTAAACAATTTGATTTATTTGAAGGAGAACCTGGAATCTTCTCCCACCTTACATATCTTGAATTTTTCTTTTTTGCTTTTCTTTTGCTTTTGCAGTGGAAATTGGGATCTGAAAACAAAGGTCCCTCAGCAATGTGAAGTGTCAAAGATAAACCTCCCTCCGTACTTTATGGAGTGGATTAATCTCAAAGATGTCTATCTGAACTTTTATAATAGGAAGGTATGTTTCAAACATTTGAATTTTCAATAGAAATGCTATCTCACTTCCCAATCTGGATTTGGTTAGTTTGGTTACTGACTTTGGATGGTTGCCAAATGCCAACAATTGATTTGAGGTTTTGGAGCATTACTTAGAAATTCTGAAACTTTGAACTTTTACCTTGGACCCTAGCTTCAATGTTAACCATACCATATCTGTGCAATGAAGGGTCAACTTGTATACATTTTTTTCTTTTCTTGTTCTTTGTCTTTTATTGGCAAGATAAACATTCTAAGGAACACAGAAAAGTTTGACTGACCAAAGTAATGAAAGAGGGGGAAAAACTTGAATTTTTGATGATTTTACCGAGTTGGTCCTGTTGATTGGATGAGTGCTTCAAGAACAATGTACGGCTAATAAGCTGTATTTGATATAGGTTATTCTAAATTTTGTACACCTTGTACTGGCATTTGATCCAAATGAGTAGTAGTTCACATATTGGTTAGTACTGGACTGAAACACTTTTTCCCCCCTCTTAATTTATCCCAGTTTGGAATGGATTGAAATGTTTTATTTTCTAAAAGAAATTAATCCTATTTGAGCAATGGTCAATACGTTATACGTTTCCTTGATAATGGATAACAGGCCACAGGAATGGTTACAATGATGAAGGAACTGCAGATACTTTTGTTGGGAAGTCATCATCTTGGCATTGATGACACGAAGAACATAGCAAGAGTATTGCAGCATATGCTTTTAGATGGTGCACTCATGCAGATTACAGCAAGAAGGAATCCTACTTCTCCTGGAGATGTTAGCTTCTTGTTTAAAAACCGGATCAGATAGTGGACATCTCAATGGGATATGTTAGTGTTTTATCGGACCTTACAGCAATGGTTATATTTGAAGTACTAATTTTATAATTATGTCATGGTTTATGTGGGACAAAAATGTACCTCCTCCCCGACCCCCTCTATTTCTTCCTGAGTAAGAAACCAAAAGTTTTAATGGTTTTAGTTCAACAGTAACGTTATTTTAATAAATGAAAATGACTATTTATACTCATGCATGTATAGAGGTGCATGATTATATATATAAAAAAGGGCAATCCACTCAGATTTTTATTAAGTGAAATCTGGTCAAATGTAAGTAATTTTACTCTTTTAAAAAGCATTTTTAAGGATATGGACTTGTGATTTCAAGTCAAATAATAACAATTTCAAAGTTCACCCTCTACGTGTATGATTATATAAATGGAAAAAATTCTTTAGTGTATTTATTGTGTTCTCTCATTTATATATTGACAAATTGAATTTAACAAAATATTTTTATTTTATATATTATGCGGGTCTCTAGTATATATAATAAAAAAATTTGATGAATTTCATTATATAATACATAAATGAAGTGATATAATCTATACATCTAAGAAGTTCTATGACTAAAACATTTGCAAGGCCCCTAAAGTAGAGGCAAGAGAACATCCACAATCTGTCAAAACACAACGTTTTATTTTATCTAGATTTTTATTCTTTTTATAATTTATCTTTTCACTGTTATAGACTAAGAAATTAGTTTTAGCTTCCTTTTGGTTTGGTTTACATGTAAATTTTTTTTAATTATTTTAAAGTACTTCCACAAACCACAATGTATGGAGGAATCACCAGACTGACAGGTTTCCAAGTCAATAATGCATGTCTCACTTTCAACAAACCCAACGACCTTGACTTGAAAGCCCTCTATTCGTAACAATAGTGAGAAAAATGCGTTAGACACAAAAGGCATTATAGTTGAAACAATTATTTATTTCGCAAATTACGTATTTGAATTTTGTGGAATAATCTTGTTCCCCTCAAGACTGTTTTCTAAGTTACCAAATTTATTGATTTATCTTAATTTAAGAGTTTGTGTAATTTATTATCCTTAAATTTAGAGTCAACAAAAAGTTTTTAAATTTCAGTTTTGTACAATATATTTTTTTCATTTACATTTTCATCCAAAACTTTAATAACACTTACTATGTTAGCAAAATTAAGGAGGTATATTACATAAATTTAAAACTGTAGAGGGTAGTCAAAATTTTCAAATTAAAAGGGGATCAAATGCAAAATTTTAATAGTATTTGATGGAACTTTTTTGTTTTTTTGCTAACGCGGTTATGTGTTGTCAGAGTTTTGGACAAATCGTAACAAAGTATGTTCTTGCACAAAATTACTCGTAAATCTTTTGTTAATTGAAAAAAAAAAAAATTTAGGTATACTTTTTATATTTTTATTATTAAACTTTTTAATTAGAGACTGATATGTATATAGTTTATACAATTCATCTCTCTTATAATTGGAGCTTTTAAAAAAATCTTTTCATGCTTTATTTTAATTAAAAAATTTAATAATAAAAATATAAATAATTATATATAAATTTAATTTAAAAAATATTTGCATTTTGGCCTTAAAATAAAATTATTTTTTTATATTATTATATTTCAAAATTTTATTTTATTCGTTAAAACAACAACAATATTCATAAAGATTCAATAAAAATTTTATATTTATTATCAATTATCTGATACAATTTTACTATTTTATTTGAGTTTGAAACTAATTATAACACGTTAAATTTGATATAAGCAGAGTTATCTTATTCATAAAAAAATTAGAATACAAATTTTAAAATGTATTTAAGGATTAAAAAACTCAAACTTTTCAGAAACAAAGTTCTTCACAAATTTACTCAAATTAAAATTACAAAAAGGATTAAACAAATATAACCTTATGTAGTCTCGAAAATATGAGTGAGAGAATTGTCCATATTGTGGATGACAAAACAGAGCCACTTGCCATATGTAGTATCATTTTGGTATTTTCATTAGCTTTCACCAATTTCACAAGTAAAAGACTAAAAGTGAAGATTAAGGAGAAAATCTGATAGATCACATGTAACTAAATTGCTTTTGGTCTTATAATAAGTAGAGTAGTAAGATAACCTCTAATAACTAGATAATTAAATTATAAAAATTGAAAATAAAAAAATAAAAAACTCAAGCACAAAGTAGTCCCCACAAAACATGCAACATAATTTTTGAATTTTGAAGGAGCCGTTGCCCTTCAAAAACATGCATACAGCATACCCTCAATACCTTCCATTTTGCTTTTGTGAGTGTCATGCATAGTTTTGCAAACTCTTTTATATTTGGCGGCAACATTGGGTTGGACAAAAAATAAATTAGAGAAAATTAGGGAAAATACAAGCATTAATATGCTCATCTCAATTCTCTCAACCAGCGCGTGTGTTTACAACCTCGTAGAATCCAAGTCAGCGACGGCTCTGATTTCTTTGGTCAGACCTACCCTAGGCGTCTTGAACACGTCGCTCACTCGCGCGTGTTCATTAGCTCTGAAATATCAGAGCGAACCCTCTGTTATTCACTCTTTCGCCCTAGCGTTCTCTGGGAGTAACAGCGGGAGAGCAATTTCAGAGAAGGAAAGTCTGAAAAAATAGGAGGTTTGGAGAAACGGAACAGAAAAACCCAATATTCATGGAGGCTCTCTGAATCGAAGCAAAACTCCAAGGCGAAGGCTTCGCCACATCGATTTCTAGGGTTTTGATTCTCTATCAAAATTTCTTCCTTGGGGAACCATGCTCGCTGTAACTTGGGTGAGTGTCATGTTTTTCTTCTCAATCAGCGTGTAGTTGATCGCCCAATTGGACGACGAAGACAATCGATCAATACCCTTTTTCTAGTTTTGCAACGCTTTAGCTGTAAATGATCGTATAAGCTCGCAGATTAAAAAGAAAAAGAAAAACTGTGTAGATAGTGTTGGCTTTCTTGTCTTGACATGCGATTATCGTCCGCATCCGGTTCGTCATTGGAGCAGAGAAGAATTGATCGATCGGGGTCGCGGCTTCGGAAGAAGCATAAGAGGTTGGATGCAATATGTGAAAAGGAGTATAATCGGAACCATAGTGAATTGAATGAGGATGATGTTGAGGCTGGTGCTCTGGACGCTGATACAGAGCTTCGCCGCAGCTCTCGTGTTCGGCGAGCTCCAGTTGTGCTGGACGCCTCTCCTCCTCCCCCAAAGAAACGGCGGAGGTTAGGTAAGAATATAATGCTGAGGGGTCTGAGGGATGTCAAGAGTCCAGGGCGTGTAAATCAGAGTCCCAGTGGGGTGGAGACTCCAGGAACATGGAGTTCGAGGTTGAGATCCAGCGCTAAAAATGTAGGTTTCAAGGTGAAGGGTGAGAGGGAATCACCGAGTGGGAAAAGGAAGCTGTTTGAGGATATGGATGAAAGCAGGGAAGATGGAAAAGTGGAGGTTCTAGAGATAAATAAGAAAGAGGAGTTGGAAGGTGGGATGCCAAAAATCGTTAAGTCAAAAAGACCGGGGAGAATCAAAGCAACAAAACATGCAGAAGGGAATAAACATAATGAGTCCCATGGGAATTTAGATGAGAGCAAGAGTCAAGACGTGGAGCTTATTTTGAACCAAGATGAGGAGAGTGCTTCAATCTCGGAAACTAACTTGTCTGGTGAGAATGTAGTAGAAACAGTGGATGGAGAGGTCCCTCCAACCATAGGGACCAGCGAGAGAAACACACCTGATAATTTGCAGTCGGAGGAGTGCAATGGCAATGTCAAACTCTCTCCTGTAGAACATGTAGATAAACCATTTGATCAATTAGAGTGTGTGAAGGAAGGTGAAAATGGAAGGGAAGCTGTAGAACTTGTTGGAAATCTGACAAAACAAGTAGAAAATGAAGTATCTGTTGATAAGGAACTTGCAATTGATGAAAAGACCTTGCAAGATGAAAATATTGTAAAGATGGACAAGCCTAAACAAGCTCCAAATGACATTACTGGCCAACCACGTATTAAGGAGGGCAGACGGTGTGGTCTGTGTGGTGGAGGGACTGATGGTAAACCTCCAAAAAGATTAGTTCAGGATAACGGTGAGAGTGAGAATGAGGCATATAGTGGTTCTTCAGCTTCTGAGGAGCCTAACTATGATATTTGGGATGGTTTTGGTGATGAGCCTGGCTGGCTTGGGCGTCTCTTAGGTCCCGTTAATGATCGCTATGGTATTGCTGGAATATGGGTTCATCAGCACTGTGCTGTATGGAGTCCAGAGGTGAGTTTTAAATCTAGTGTATTTAAAATCTAGGTTTGCATCATGAAACACTCCATATGTGAGCTTCACATAGGATTAATATTGACTATCATGACTTAAGAGGATTGCTATGCTAAATTGCTACTTGTTAATAATATTGCAGACTGCTGATCCCTGCACCATCTTAAATTCTCCTACTTAGGGCAAAATTACACTATATGTCTATTTTGTTGTAAGATTATGGCTGTGGATGGCTGATCACAAGTGGTATTGTAATTACTCATAGTTAGGCCATAGGTTTCACCTGACTGTACCACACTTAAGACTATGCAAAATCAGATGTAGTATACATAGGATCCTTCTATCTTTCTTAAAATTGTTTTAGATTACCTTTCTTTTTCTTTCCTGCATCATATGAATAGGGTCATCTGTGTAATAGGGACCATATAGAAATTTTTTCTTGGGCAAATAAGATAGTTTTATATTTTTAATTTCAAAGATAGTCAGCTCACACAACAAAAGTACAGATTTATACTGGTTCCTTTCTTGGATGCCTTCTTAAGTAGTTTATATTGATTCTCTCACTTTTCTTTTTTCCATTTTCCTTCTGTTATCCCCTGTATCATATTAACATCATTGGGACTGCTATACCTTATAATAATTATAATTATAATAAAAATTATTAAATCTTTTTGATACGTAGATGAAAATACTTATGCCATGATGGTGCTGGATAAGTGGACTTTGAGAGATGTATATATGAAGAAAACACTAAAAAGTTTAATTTGCTTTATTTATTAAACAGGTTTTTTCTAAGAACCTTTCTAAGCATCTTTTTTTCTCTCTCCACCATTGGCCAAAACCATGAGTTATTATATAAGTGGACTTTGAGAGATGCATATATGAAGAAAACGCTAAAAAGTTTAATTTACTTTATTTATTAAACAGATTTTTTCTAAGAACCTTTTTAAGCATCTTTTTTTCTCTCTCCACCATTGGCCAAAACCATGAGTTATTATATTTTGTACATAAAAGCTCCTGTTTTTCAATCCTTCAATTTATGGGTGATTTGATCATGACATATGTGTTTACTTATCAAAGTGGGGCGATAATTTATAGAGTTTTGGGAGATCTTATCTTATGTATTCAAACCATTATATGTTAAAGTAAGGACGCTGAATAAGCATGTTGACTTATTATCTCATAATCCAGCAGATGTTATCTGACATAAAATCTAGTCTGAATAGAAAGAGACAAACACTTCAAATTTTGGTAAAAGATTGACAACATTGGTATGGCAAATGTCTGCACGGGTGAATTTTGAACTTTTTGATGCAACCTAGATACTAAGGCTTATTGCCCATACGCTTTAGTGAAATGCTATCAGGGAGCCAGCACTGTGGATGAGTGAACCTTGGTCCAGACTGCCTGAATGCTGTAGATAAAGTAGATTAAGGAACTCCAAGCTGAAAAAGGTACAAAAATAGAATACATTGGACTAGAATGCTCAAATTATGAAAGATAAATTTCTGAAGTTAGGCCTACTACGTGACAGGATAGTTTTTATGGCTTCCATGTGGTCTTCAGAACATGATGTTTCTAAGGGAATGCCTTTATTAACTGCCGAACAGTGCTTACCAATCTGCATATCAATCTAAAGCCTCCCTCAAGAAAAGCATTAGCTGAACACCAAGGATAACCCTAGATCTGAGGATAAACATTTCTCAATGAAAATTTGAATGTTCCACTTTAACCAAATTCACCTAAGGAAAACAGATATAGCATAGTGTCATAAAGCTACCCAAACTTCTGAAGCTAATCAGCAAAAATTGCTCCTAAATGTCTCTTCCAAATGAAAATGGCTACTGGGCAGTGTAAATTAACTTGCAGTTGTTTCCAAATAAAAACTGCGAAGAAAAAAGGAAGAGAAAGAATTCTTTGGAAAGCCTTCATAAAGGGAGGCTTGTCTTACATATATTTGTAATAGAGTGGAGTTTGTTTAGTTTGAGTTATAACTGATTTGGGACTTATACACTGTAACTAAATAAAGAAGAAAGATAAACAAATACTATTCTAACACAACATAGTGCTCTAGGAAAAACAGCTTTGTGCTGTCTATGAATATACAATATATCTTTTATATCAATCATGGTAGAAAGAATCAAGAGGAAAAACTTGTTATCTTCAAGGATGAAAGAACATAACCTAGTAAAAGCAAAGGGGATTCCATTTTGGTCATTTCTATATTGTTTAGGATTTTGAAACAACTGGATTTTGCTACTGCAGTCTTTATTGCTTTAATTATAAACAAATCATGAACTCTGATGCTTCTCTATCTTTGTTAGGTTTTACTAGCCTACTAGTTTTTCCTGCTACAGTTAGCTGTGTTGAATAATCTGCTTGTTTGCAGCTTAGTCAAGTTTTCTATTATATTAAGTATTCATGCATTGTATGTACTTTTGCAGGTTTATTTTGCTGGCTTGGGATGCTTAAAAAATGTGAGGGCTGCTCTTTGCAGAGGAAGAGCATTGAAGTGCACACGTTGTGGGAGGCGAGGGGCTACCATTGGTTGTCGTGTTGACCGGTGCCCAAAGACATATCACTTGGTTGGCTACATATTCTCTGTCTAAGGATGACTTGCTCAAATATATTGAATTTTCTTTACTTTTGATTTTAGAAAAAAAAAAAGTGCTTTTTTTTATGCCAATTTTTTCAGAACTGACAAGTGATCTGTCTTTTGCAGCCTTGTGCACGAGCAAATGGTTGCATCTTTGATCATCGCAAATTTCTTATAGCCTGTACAGATCATAGACATCTCTTCCAACCTCATGGTACTCAATATTTTGCCCGGATAAAGAAGTTGAAGGCTAGAAAAATGAAGCTGGAGATGAGAAAGCTTTCAAATGATGCTTGGAGAAAGGATATTGAAGCAGAAGAGAGATGGTTGGAGAATTGTGGTGAGGATGAAGAATTTTTGAAACGTGAGAGCAAGAGGCTTCATCGTGATTTAATAAGAATAGCCCCTGTATACATTGGCGGTCCTGATTCTGATGGTGAAAAATCGTTTCAGGGTTGGGAATCTGTTGCTGGGCTTAAAGATGTCATCCGATGCATGAAAGAAGTTGTTATTTTACCTCTGCTCTATCCTGAGTTCTTTGATAATCTAGGGCTTACACCTCCAAGAGGTGTTCTTTTGCATGGATATCCTGGAACAGGTAAAACTCTAGTAGTTCGGGCATTGATAGGTGCATGTGCCCGTGGTGATAAAAGGATTGCATATTTTGCCCGCAAAGGTGCAGATTGCTTGGGGAAATATGTCGGTGATGCTGAGCGCCAACTGAGACTACTGTTCCAAGTTGCTGAGAAATGTCAACCTTCAATAATATTCTTTGATGAGATAGATGGATTGGCACCTAGCCGGACAAGGCAGCAAGATCAGACACATAGTTCTGTTGTGTCAACATTGCTTGCTCTTTTGGATGGTTTAAAATCTAGGGGTTCAGTTGTAGTCATAGGTGCAACAAATCGTCCTGATGCTGTTGATCCAGCACTTAGGCGCCCTGGAAGATTTGATCGGGAAATTTATTTTCCATTGCCATCAATTGAGGATAGAGCTTCTATTCTCTCGCTTCACACACAGAGGTGGCCAAAACCAATTACTGGATCTTTACTCGAGTGGATTGCAAAAAAAACTCCTGGTTTTGCTGGTGCAGATCTCCAGGCTCTCTGTACTCAAGCTGCCATCAATGCTTTGAAGAGGAACTTCCCTTTACAAGAAGTGCTGTCTGCAGCTGCGGAGAAGGATTCTTGTAGTAAGCGTCTTCCTCTTCCATCCATTGCAGTGGAGGAGAGGGATTGGTTGGAGGCTTTATCATGTTCACTACCACCATGCTCACGAAGAGAAGCTGGCAATGCTGCTAATGACATAGTATGCGCCCCTCTTCCCATCCACCTTATTCCTTGTTTGTTGCGGCCATTATGCACTCTGCTTATATCTCTTTATCTGGATGAACGCCTATGGTTGCCACCTCTTGTATCTAAAGCTGTAACAAGGATTAAGAATGTGATTATTTCTGCTCTGGACAAAAAGAAATTGTCTATTGATCACTGGTGGTTGCATGTTGATGACTTTCTTCAAGATGCAGATATTGCTGCTGATGTAGAGAGGAAGCTCACTTGTTCTGGCATTTTATCTGCGAGCGGTAGCTTTGCTGGTTCTCATGATCCTGTGGATGACCCTGATGATAACAGAGTGAAATCTGAACCTTCTATAAAGCACAATGTTGGCACTTGCAGTGGTTTGTTGTCAAATATGTCATTTGCATTGACTAACAAATCAGGATTTCGGATATTGATAGCTGGAAATCCCAAATCTGGTCAGAGGCATCTTGCTTCATGCTTCCTTTACTGCTTTGTTGGTAATGTTGAAATTCAGAAGATTGATATGGCAACTATTTCACAAGAAGGACATGGTGACGTTGTGCAAGGGATTGCACAAATATTAAGTATGTTTCTTCGCTTCTAATTTTTCTTTTTAAACTTCTAATTGTTGGTGATAGATGCCTCAAAAAGGTGTTTTACAACTGATTGACAGTAGTCATACTATCTGGTAATCTTTCAGTATGCTTAAAATGTCCATGGCAGTGCAGTATCTGTGTTTAAGAAAATTGTTTACAAGTGTTGTGCTGAAATTTAATATGTTGGAGGTCTGTGATGACTATGATTTTAGAGACAAGAAGGGGGTTTATTTTTCTGCGTTGAAATTTAAATTGAGGTCTGTGCAATTTTTGTAAACAAGAAGAAAGGTCCCTGATATTTTGCTGAGACTAGGTAGGAGGATCTATACTATTTGCTCTAGACATTTTTTACAAATTGCTTGTTTCCTATGCTTGCATTTCATACTCTCTGTTCAGAATCTAGATTTCATTAGTCATGCTAATTCTGATCTTTACCACCTCCAACATTTGCCTCTATATTTTCTTTCGCAGATACTTACATACATGGAATGTACATTCTTACATACATAATATTGGCCATTAAGTGATAATTTGCTGCTCAAGTTATTGGGGCTCACTACTAGACTGTATTGCATCTATGTTACTTTGCTATTCTCTTCCTCAACTATTAACATTGTTCCCCAGCATTTTGTAGCATCACATAGCATAACATTATGTCTTGGGTTATCATGATAACGTTCAAAGGTTAAGAAAGCTGGAGGAGGAAAAGTTTGAAAGCTTCCTTAGTCCCTGTAAGAGAAACCGCTGTGAAAATTATCTCCGGGTTTCTATATATATATAAGAGGAATTTTCAAAAAGTAGGTTAGAAGTTAGAATAATTTCTGAATACAACTTACGGTTACATCAAATTTGGTTGCAGTTTTAAGTTTGTTTCTTTGAGGGAAAACTTTTGTAAAATTGAAGCCAGGAAAAGTGCTTCTTTTTTGTATTCTATTGCCATGAATAATATCTGTCAGCAGTAAGCTTTATAAGGAAGGAAGAAGTAGAAACAGGTGTTGCATGCAAAGGTATTTGTCTCAATATTTAAAATACTCAATGATTCATATCTATCTTAATAATAAATGTCAACGATCCAGGACAGAAGTCCAAAAAATAATGAGTGTTGAAGTGTCAGTTTTAGGTTTTGCTCTAGCAGATGACCTTGAGTCCACTTGGCAGAATAGAAACTGGTATTTAATTAGAAACAACGATATAACTGAAAACATAAGTTGCACCTGGTTTTACACATCATAGGCTCTTTCTAGGTTATAGCTTTTGAGTTGGGCTTCCAAAGCAAATGCATTTTTTTTTTTCTAGCCATTGAGAGACAGTGAGAGAAATGAATTGAATTTGTGGCTCTAGATGAGAATATGTATAATGAGCTCTATCATAATCTATAAGTAGTATAGCTTTGATACTGAAAATTTCCTTTCTACACTGCAGTGAAATGTGCTAGCTTGCAATCATGTGTAGTATTCATGCCAAGAATTGATCTTTGGGCTGTGGAGACTTATTTTCAAGTTGCAGTAAGTTCTGATCACTGCACAAATAATCAAATTCCTGAGATAGAAGTGTCTTGTTTCACACATAGCCAAGTCATTGAAAAGAAAACTGAGTTCAATCCAAAGAGAAAAAACTCAATAGAGATGGCCAAGGGCCAACCCGGTATAAGGGCTTCACATGCCTGGATGTCATTCGTTGAGCAGGTGGAGTCCATAGGTGTATCCACATCCCTGATGATTCTGGTATGGATTGTTAAATTGCCTGTAATAAATAATTGCCCTCATACAATTGGTCCCAGATTTCTGCCCTAGATCTTTCAACTAATTGTTGGTTTTATATCTTATGGGCATGATTATTTTCCATTAAGAATGATATTCGTATGACTAATTCATATAAATTAATGCTTATAGCTATTAACATTTAAGATGCAGCTAGTTATGCAATAATATTACCAGGAAAAATGTTGCTTCAATCAAAAGATTTTCACTATATTTTACTTGTATTTTTTAATAATCAGGTTATTATACATTATATAGATTTTTCAAACCTTACATGTTGTTTTCATTTGCCAACAGGCTACTTCAGAAGTTCCATATCCAGAACTTCCGGGTAAAGTAAGGGAGTTCTTTAAGAGTCACCAATCAAGCTACAGTGAGTCTACTTCTTTGGTGCAAACAGTGCCTCGTTTTTCTCTGCAGGTGGATGGGAACTTTGATCGTGATGAGATCATCAATCTTTCTACAGTAGAGCTATTCAGAAATGTAATTGAGCAGCTGATTCAATTGATCCATCAAAGGTCTCATATCCATATTGGTGCCCCAAAAGGGTACAGAACCTATAATTCAGTTGATGGCTGTAAAGATAGGGCATCTCAGGGAAAAGAAACTGGATCAGCCAATGAAGATATGGGTAAAATCCGACATCCCGAATCCTCTACTAAAGTTCCACCACCACCTAACAGTAGGTCCCTGAAGGGAAAGTCAACCCTGCTTTTGGCAATATCAACTTTTGGCTATCAAATTCTTCGGTTCCCTCATTTTGCTGAACTTTGTTGGGTCACATCAAAACTCAAAGAAGGTCCTTTTGCTGATGTAAGTGGACCTTGGAAGGGATGGCCTTTCAATTCGTGTATAATTCGTCCTAGTAATCCACAGGACAAGGTAGCTATTTCTTGTAGCTCTAGCAATATTAAAAGCAAAGAAAAATCTGGTATAGTCAGAGGCTTGATGGCTGTTGGTTTATCAGCATACAGAGGTGCTTATACATCTGTTAGGGAAGTTTCTAATGAGGTACGTAAGGTTCTTGAGATCTTAGTTAGGGAAATCAATACAAAAGTTCAAGCTGGGAAAGATAGATATCAATATCTTCGTGTTCTATCCCAAGTGGCTTATTTGGAAGATATGGTCAATAACTGGGCCTATGCATTGTTGAGGTATCATTTTTATCCATATTACTATGCAAGATTGTTTAATTACTATGTATATATATTTATGGGCATGGATTTGACTTTGTTAAAAATAATTACTGCCATTTCAGTCTAGAGCAGGATTCTCCAGAGCTTGTAGCAAAACCTACATCAGCTAGTGTTGGGTCATTAAACAGTCATGAAAACCACCAAGTTGAAGATGAGGACTGCCAGTTGGCTGTCCCCACAGAAGGTCATGAACCAGAGATGCTGAATAGAAGTCCAAAGGGAATTGCTGCTGAGGCACCTGGATCTCTTGCCCTGAATAACAGAAGTGATAATGTAGATAATATGGATCATGATGGTAGAGTTCCAATATCAGAAGGATTTTCACTAAACCATTCCTTTACAGATACA
Source organism: Senna siamea (assembly GCA_031216115.1). NCBI lineage: Eukaryota > Viridiplantae > Streptophyta > Magnoliopsida > Fabales > Fabaceae > Senna > Senna siamea. The sequence continues at coordinate 23,858,336 of CM062356.1, forward strand.
CATATTGAAAATTCTGCTGCTACAATTCATACGGTTGATCCAGTTGCCAATGAGGAGAATGGCACACTACCTGGACTATCTGAATCAGGAACAGCTGGAAATCATGAAATGATAAATGGAGAATTTGGGTGCTCAAAAGGCGCAAATGGATTTGCACTCACTCAATCTGTTGCCCCTTCTGAAAATGAAGAGTTCAGGTCATCAGAAGGTTTTAATGGATCCACATACACTCATTCTGTTGCCCTTTCTGATAATGAAATTCACAGTACCTGTGAACCAGAGGGTGTTGATTTTGGTAACTCCAGGACAGTCTCTATTATGGTTCCTAGTTTGTCCTCAGCAGAGACTGATATTAAAGTACGTGACTTTAACTCTGGTTTAGATGTGAATGCTGTAGAAATTAATGTCTCTTCAAGTAAAGGTGGTGATCCTGCCGAATCTGGGGTTATCTGCCTTTATCAATGTTGCCCTGGATGTCTTTACAGCCTTTATCATTTGACACAAAAAATTCTTGTTAATGAGTGGGAGTTGAATAGAAGCCGGTGGACTGTAGAAGATGTCCATGATGTTGTTGCATCATTATCTGTGGATCTTATTTCAGCGGTTAGAAAATTTTATTCTGCTGAAGATTCCAAGGATAAAGCCTCAAGGCAGGAAAAGCATGGAACGTCTCTTGACTGTTTGAACTCAAGAATGTGTAATCCCAGAAATCTAGACAGTGTTATTAAGCCCGCTGAATGTTTGTCTCACTCCAGAGGCCAACATGCAACTGAAAGCAATGATACAGCATTGAATGAACTGAAGCTTGATTTAAAATTTGTTTTCAGAGATGGTGTACTGGTTCATATGGAGCCTGACAAGGATGTCTCTCTTCACTGTAAATTTGAGACCTTGTGCCTTTGTTCTTTTAAAGAGTTGATAGTAATGACGAAGCACCCTTTTGATTGAACTATTGTTTGATATCTTGGATTGCGTAGCAATTTTTTGGTGCTGATGCGGCAGTTATATAGCAATTTTCTTTATATGAGATTAAAATTATAATTTTGGTTGACCACGAAATTCCTATGCAGTTTCTTCCGGTTCTTAGATCAGCAACAGTCGAAGAACCTCTAATCCTCTTGTCAACTAACTTTTGAGACTTTTGATTCTCTGTAGAAGCTAACCTAACATGTAAGTATCTATTTACATCGAATATTTTAATCATATGTATGTAGGCTATTAGGTTTATCCAAATTCCTCCTCTTGTAATTACTAGACCGCTATTTTACCAGTAACAATCGCTAGCAGAAGTTATTGTTTTTAGTTGTTGATACAATTTCTTTGTCATATAAGATTTTGCATTTTTACACTGCTATCTTGAAGTTATTAAACTTTATTAGATTACGTGAGTTGTTCTACTTTGCTTGTGTTACTTAGTATCAACTTCTCATTTTGGAGTCAGATATATGTTATGAATATTAAGTATAAATTATCATTTTAGTTCCTCTAGATTACAACCTTACATATAAGTGATCCTTTTATTATGTCCATCGAGCCTTAGTAGAGAGTATCTAGAACATCTTTGTCTATCACATTGTTCATGTTATCTTAACCTGTCAGATTTAGCACAACTTTTTTTTAAAAATTATTAATCAATTATAATATTCTTAATATATATCAATTTATGGATCAAGTAATTGGGTATAAGAGAATGATAATTAAAAACTAGGTCGATTAATTATTTGGATCATATATCAAGCTTGACACGCCTAGTATATTAAAATGTAATATAAGATAAAATAACCTTTTTTGACCATTTTAAAAAAAACAAATTGAAAATTATTTCCAAGAAGACTCACAAAATATAGCTAAGAGAAATGCAAAATATTTTCATGAAACCAAAGTATGCGAATCATAAAATTAGAAGTAAATTTGTAAGATTTTCGAATGATGCCTCGCCCTTGTGGAAGTGTTTTCTTGGAAATGGTAAGCCAATTAAATGTGATCAAGATGAGTAACCTTGCGCACATTCATGAAATGTGGGAGTGGTGTAAGCTTATAGAAAAATTATATTAATTAATTTATGAATGACATAGTGCATATATGTGCACTCAAGATCTTTTAACTTAATGAGATTTATGATAATAAAGGAACCAAAATAATTTTACGAGGATGGAAATTGATTAGGGAGTTATACAATAAAAGATGGATATAAGAAATGCTTAATATTTTAAAGATAATAAAACTAGGAATTAAATTAACTTCTCATTGTTATTTAACTTCTTACTTTTATATAACTTTTCATATATAAATGAAAATTTGTATATTATTGATACTAATATAGTAATAATTTAAAATATAAATAGTTTTGGGATTAATGAAAATAATTTACAACAATATATAATAGTATAAATTAATAAAAAAAATACCATGAGATGGTGAGCTTAATTTTTTTAAAAAGAAATTAAAGGGATAATGAAACGAGGAATAGTTCACAATCTATTAATTATTATTATTGTTGTTAAAATCCTGAGTTAATTTTTAAACTCTTGCAAGTTTATCTTTATATATATGCAAAACTAATTAATTCGTTGTCAAACTTAAAAATATGTAAACTCATGTTAAACTCATAAACTTATAATAAACTTGTACATGGTGAACTTATAGTAAGTTCATGAAAAACATTTTTTTGAGCCTTTTTAGTTTCTAGTAAAGTTTACTACTCAAAATTCTCTCTATTAAAAAATTAATTAAAAAAATAGTATTCAATTGTCTAAACTCAAAAAAAAAATATTTAATATAAATAACTAAATTTTTAATAAATATATAAATTATGAATAGAAGTATATGATTTGAATGAATTTATATTTAATATTTATGTATCAATTACATTTGAATTTTTATTATTTAAAATTTTATATTATTTATATTAATTATGATAAAACTATATATTTTTAATAACTACTTATTGATCTAAAAAAATTTATATAAATTTACGAGTTGAGTTTTTTTTTATTAATTTATTTAAACTATCAAATTTCACAACCTTGATTATTATGATAGAATTTGATTGAATTTTGTGCTAATCAGCATTTCAAATGCTTAAATAAACGAGGAAAAAAATTTATAATTTTTTTGTTTTTTAAATATTAGTGTCATGTTAAACATTTATATTAATTAATAAATTATATTATGAAAATTAAAAATTATAAAAGTCATTATTTAATTTTTTACTTAAGAGATTTTATAAAAGAAGACTAAAAAATAATATGTAAGGTAAGAGATTTTTAGCAGTTTAGGGAATTTAAAACTTTATACACTAAAATATATAAACGACGTTGTCGCTCCTTCACTGCTTATGAACCCTGACTCTGAACCGTGAAGCACGAACAACGACACAGAGATGGGCAGCGAGCTTACGAAGAAACCCAAGCGAGCTCAGTTGAATCCCAACTGGGTTCAACTCCAACAAGTACCTCCGTTAATCTTTCTATATTTTATGCCTAGATGCACTCATGATTGCATATCAATGGAAAGCTATTACTTATTGGTGTTTATGTTTGGTAGAAGCTAAAAGTTCATGGCTCTGAAGCTTCAAGACCGTTTAAAAATTCAGACACTGACCCCTCAAACTCAATATTGGGTAATAGTCTTGCAAATAAAAAGAGAAACTTTGAAAAAACAATGCAGTGTACAATGATTTGAGCTGAGAATTTTTGCTTTCTTGTTTTAACAGGGAAGCGTAAAGAGAGGCCTGACGCAGAATCCAATGGTTGTGAGATTAATCCTCTTACTCCTATAAATGATGATTCCAGGTGGTTCTTATTTTTACTGTCAAATATATATATTTTTTCTTTTCCCGGGAGGTGGGGGTGTAGGGGTGGAAGGAAGCTAGCAATTCTAGTTATCTAATTGCTTAATATTGATCTAACATTTTGGAGCTGGAAATAGATTGTATTTTCACTTTCATTCCTTTAAGACACTGAACCATCAAAATCAGATTGAACATTCTTTCCGGTTATGTGAATTGGATAATAAAGCAGTAGAACAAAAACTTTATTTTAAAGTTGAAGATAAAATGAGGGAGAATTATCCAATATGATTGCTAGATGTTTGGAAGAAAGTATGGCCTTAGAAAGGGTCGAATGGAAGCAAGAGAATGCTTGCAATGGGCCCCAAAAGGTGTTGACTTATATTCATGCAATGTTACTGAACCCTGGAACTTGGGATTATGGATTGTTAATTGTGAATTTTACTAAAATTGAATGTTTCCATCATTGCTTTCATGTGCTACTATTTGCTTTTATGATTTTATTTTTTGGTGGGTATGTGCAGAAGTTTTTTGTATAAAGATACTAAGATAGTTTAAGTGCAGTGACCCATGATGGCATGTTAATATAAACAAAATCTGTAAATTTGAGCTCCATGTTTACTAAAAATGGATAAGACTGCTATTATTGGTTTAATGTATATATGTCTACTATGTTATGGAGCCTTCTACTCTGTTTTGGCTTTACTATCCTTTAACATATTAACCATTTGGCAGTCTCACCGATACAGTAGCCATGGACTGTGAAATGGTTGGTGTTGGCCAAGGGAACAAAAGTGCTCTTGGAAGAGTAACACTGGTATAAATTTGTTCTCATCTGTCTTGTTATAATCTTTACATACATAAAACTATGTTTTCTTCCAAGGCATTGGTGACTTTATATCAAAAAACAGATTGTTTGGTTTAATGAAATAATTAGTCAATTCTGGATTTTTGTCATCTTAATCCATTTTATTTTCTAATGGGTGGGGATTCCTACTTAAATTATTGGTCATTTAACTTCTTCAGTTCCTATACAAGGGTAATGATTTGAAAATTAACTAATCTGTCTCTGAAAATATATTTTACACATATTTCTACTTTTCAACTAGCTTCAATGACGAGCTGAAATTGACTTGTCTGTTTCCCTAAGCTACTTTCTAAAATCTTGATTCTTGGGTAATAGGGTGTCAAATTTTATGAAGAAGCATCAATCTTGTTATGTAGAATCTACATAAAGAACAATATAAGAAAACTTTAGGATATGTTCTATTTTATTTCATTTTAGAGTAAATTATTCTCCCCTGTTTTAAGGGTTGCTCAAATTACAAGATCTTCCCATGTATTTTGAAAATATACACAAAACTCCCTTGAAGCCAAAAGGATGACCAAAATACCCTCTACAATAACATTGATTTCTTTTATTAAAAATATAACTTATTAGAAAATGTATTTCTTAAATCATTTATCTTTATCCTTAAGAACATTACACTTGTATATATAGGCAACAGTGAGATAATCTTCTGCTAAAATAGGAAACCCTAACTTCCAATTTATATTAAAAGAAATTATAACTGGCATTATAAGCTTCTCCATTTCATTCTCCATCACCTAGTTAAGTCACTTATTTCAAATACTATTTCATGAAATGGCAGGTTAATAGGTGGGGAAATGTTATTTATGATGAGTTTGTTCGACCAGTGGAACGTGTTGTTGACTTTCGCACCAAAATTAGTGGCTTACGACCACGGGATTTGAGAAAAGGTTGGCTTCCTTGCAAGAACGAGAGAGTTTACATAATCAAGCACTCAAGTTAAAATAACTATGATTTAGAGAATTATGCCAATTTTTAATTTTTCATTAGACACACTGATGTCTTCTAAAGTCTTAGGTTTAAATTTCCTCAAAATTATAAACTCACAGTCAGGTAGGCTGCTTAATGAATGAAGCATGGAAATAATGATATTGCAAAATATTCTGCATGGTTAATGGCGTATAAGAGAATGTCATGCTTCTTATGCTGCTAGTCTTGAAAGAAAAAGGGGGACTAGCTGGTTGGTTGCCTATGACCTATGGAATGACCCCTCAAAGTAGAAGTATCTTTGGGTTCTGACCTTGGAGATGTTAATATGTTATCATAATTTTTGAGTCTTCTTTATGCATGCCCTTTATTTGATTGTTTTCTGTGGCTTAGTATGGACCTAGCTTGCTAGGTGGAATGAAGAATGTGCAAAATGCCTCAATTGTAGCACAGTGGTTGTGGTATTCCACTCTGATTGCTTTGAACATGATATGAATAAGTGATAGTCTAATTTATTGTGACCAGCAATTGCAAAGGAACCATTATCTGTACTAATGCTCTAAAAAGCTAAATTTCAACTTAGCAGAACTCAGTTTGTAAGAGCAGCTATTCCATGCTTAACACTTTCAGACTTAGGATTTTGGCAGATCTTTTCTTTGAATGGGTAAATTATTTAGGGGCATCATGTTCTCTACACTGATAAGAAAGGCATCTGTCAATGATATAATTTGTAGGAAAGGATTTTTGGGCTGTTCAGAAGAGAGTGGCAGAGTTTATTAAAGGAAGGATCCTTGTGGGACATGCCCTGCAAAATGATCTTAAGGTAAGCATTTCAGTGGTTATTGTTTCCCATCTTTGGAAAATATGCTAAAAGTCCCCTTAAACTTTGGGCCATTTGCAAAAAGTCTCCTGAACTTTTGAAACTAGAAATTAGGTCTCTAAACTTTTACACTTCTAGAAATAGGCCCTTTTGCCTAATTTCCTTCTAACTATATTAACTCATTTACCATCTCAAATACTCCATATGCCTACTAAGAGACCAATTCATTGAAAAGTACAATTCAAATATGCCCATTTAACATGTGGGGTGTCTAAGCAAGTAAATGAGTTAGTGGCTTAGTGCTATTAGGAAAAAACTGAACAGTAAGACGTATTTCTTGGAATATGAAAATTTAGGAACTAATTTTCAGTTTGAGAGTTTAGGGGGCTATATGCAAGTGATCCAAAGTTCGAGGGAATTTTTTGCATTTTTCCCTTTGTTTTTTGATCAGAGTGAGTCATGTTAACTATTATACTGTATTTGACAGGTATTATTATTAAGTCATCCCAAGAAGGATATCCGGGATACCTCAGAGTATCAACCATTTCTAAAGTGATGTTTTACTGCTTGTCATGTTGTTTTGTCATTTATATTCCATTTTTTCATGTAATGCCTTCTAATAAATTTGCATTCGGGTTCAAGCAGGTCTGGTAGTCGAAGAGCACTGCGACATCTGGCTGCTGAACTTCTTGGTGCTAAGATCCAAATCGGGGAGCACTGCCCTGTTAGTCCTTCTCGGTTCCCCCTCAGCACCAACCCCCCCCCCCCCCCCTTCTCTCGTTTCAATTTTGGACAAAACCAAAGTGAAGTTCCTCAAAGAATTCTCCAATAAAAATATAACATGCTTAAAATTTTTTTCAAAGGGCCAATCATATGATATTGAATTGTAACAAATGTTCATGTATTATGTTTTTTATTTGAGAATCATGAATACATAAAAATATTACTCAAGTTTGATCCTTTAGTTTAAGCATTCTGTACTTTACCAAACCTTACTAACGTGAAGAAGTCTAAAGTTGATGATATTACTCACATTAAGTTGACTTCTTTGTTCTCCTCGCATTTGTTAAGTTGCATGCAATTAAAATGTCAGTTTCTTAAAACTCATCCAATCCTCTAAAACTAAGATTTTAAATTCTCTAGCACATTCATGTTGTTTCAGATAGATGATGCTCGTGCTGCTATGCTGCTTTATCAAAGGAACAGAAAAGAATGGGAGAAGAGTGTAAAAGATCAATTTCGACTTAAACAGAAGCAGAAGAAACGGAAGCCCAAAAAGAAGCAAAAGAAGGAAGAGTCTTCAGATAAAAATTCCCTAGGGATTGCATCATAGCATTAGCTACCTTTTACTTCTTTCTTTTTTTGTTTTCTCTCGTTAAGGGACCTCTGCTTCAATGGTTATTTGACTGCTTCAATTTGATTTAGATATTATATGAAGAAAAAGTAGCTGATGACAAAATTCCTATATTATAGTTCTATTGTTGTTGCCTCAAGAAAACTTCTCTTTTTACTCGGCCCTTTTAGTCTGCCTTTCTCTCTCTTGCTCAAGAGGAGCTTCCACCATGTAATTGCTGCTTACTGTAGACTTTTTTTTTTAACTTGGCATATCATCATTAGATTTTTTTTAAAGTGTTTTGAATTTTTATTAAAAAAAATATTTACATTTAATATGTGATAGTATGTCAAGTAGGTTTGTATTAAAAAAAAAGAATAGTTATTTTAGTTCAAAAAGCTATTTATTAGTTTTTGTGGTTCTGGGCCTCAAATAATGTGGAAAAAAATTATTAGGTACATGTATTCTATTATTATATTTATTTATTAGTTAATCATATTTAATAAATTTTTTATATTTTTTTTAGTAGGTGAGTCTATCAATTTAAAGTAAAAAGAGTTAATTGAATATTATTAATTAATACATAAAAAGATAATACAATGTATGTATCAAAAATTTTTTTAATGTAAAATTGTCTTCAATTTTTTATTTGAGGTGCTTATGTACTATGTACTCTAATCATATTTTCTTAAAACTTTAGCTTATATTTGGATTGTATAATCTTAAATTTTATGAAATTTAAAATGTAAAAAATTCAAATTACTGTAATTTAAAATACTTGTATTTTAAAATTTTTGTTCGAATCATTATAGTGTTTCTTGTCATAACAAATTAAAAATCCATCATTGATGAGTGTGTTGAGACTACAATATTAATTTCGTTTAAATGAATTTTAAAAAAAACATTTTTAAAAATATATTATTTTTTTAAAAAAATTAAAATACATTTAGAATTTGACTGTCCTGATTTTTTTTTAAAAGAACTCGATTCGATACCAATTCATCACAAAGAACTTTGTACGTGCGTTTGTCTTGATAAAAAAATAGTCATAAATTCCATTTTAACATTCGTCCCCTCAGACATTTAAACGCAACGTAACGAAACCAAAACCATCTCTCTCTCTCTCTTTCATTTTTGTCCGTGCGGACCAAAACCCTGACACGTTCCCTTTATTTCTGTCTTACTAATAGCTCATCAGAGCTCAGAGGCGTTTATATGTCTTTTCATGTGAACTAATGAGGGTGGTTTTGTCATTTCAGAAATTCAAGTTTGTTTTATTTGTTGTTAAACGGTTGGATCGTTACAGCAAGAGCTGATCTATTTGAAGAATAAGGTCTGTTTCCTTCTTTAACCCTTTTCTTTCTTTCCTCTGTAACTAACACTTTCTCTCTGAGTCTCTCACATGCATATTACTCAACAAGAGCCCTAAACAAGACTCAAATTTGACTTTTGAATCCTAAGAAACGCAAGAAGAATGGAGAAGATACGAACTCTGAGTCATCGTCGATTGTTCTGTTTGAATTACAAGGTGCCCTTCAGGTCCTATGTTTCCAGCTGCCGAGCTGTGCTGTTGCCGCGGTTCGGCGGTCCTGAGGTGCTTGAGCTTCACTCCAATGTCCAAGTTCCTGATCTCAAGCCCAATGAAGTCCTCGTTCGCGCTCTTGCTGTCTCCATCAATCCCTTGGATACCCGAGTGAGTTCTACTGCTTTTACCTCCTTCTCCATGATGAGTTGGGTCTATTTGATATGGGTTTTGGTTTAGTTGCTCGGAAAATGGTTGAGAGGAAATGATTTCTGGCTAATTGATATAATTTGAGAAGGATATTAAGGCACCGTTGTTTTTGGATAAATGGGAGAGGAATTGCGAATAGCTTGATCCTCAATTACTTGATTGGTCAATTCCCTATTTTGAGGTTGGGCTATATTCACTTATCTCATTTGCATTAAGGCCCTGGTTGTTTCAACAAAAATAATTTAGAGGAAGATAAGAGAAAAACTGGTTGTTTTTTAATTCTTCCCATCTCCAATTTATGTAGCAAATTTTCATCATCTACTCAATAGAGTTGTACTAAACATGGAAATTGGTACATTGTTGAGACCGAGGTGACTACTCTGTACCTAAGGTGTAACCGGATTGCATTGGAAATTTCTTGTCTCAGTTCCTAGCTTAGTTGCGTGTTACATTTCAACTTTATTAGTTAAGTTTCAGTCTGAAAATTATTTAAAAGGTGTGCAATAAGGTATTGACAGTTGGTTACCTATTGACAATTTGATCAACTAGAGAAAAACAACAAAAAATAAAATATAAAACTATCTATGTCAAGATGTTAATGCCGTTAAGTGCAAGAATCACTAGAAGTGTGAGGAAATACTTGATATTTATGACTTTGAGTACATTATGTTGACTCTAATGATTCACTTGCAGATCTATATAGCACATAACATGTGAAAAAAAGTTAGTAAATAAATTTAGTGCTGAAAGACTGCAAATATAAGGAATTAAGAATGTTATTGGAATGTGTTTACTTCTTTCTGATTTTATCCCTTGCTTATAACTAGAAAGCTTCCCCTCCTGGCCCATTTTTAGCATACAATTCAATACATAATTATATATATATATATAGGAATCAGGATATTCTGAAGTTTTTAAAATTTACTCCTTTCAGATCCGATCAGGTTATGGAAGATCCATTTTTGAGCCACTTTTGCCAATCATTTTGGGTCGTGATGTCAGTGGTGAGGTTGCAGCTATTGGAGCTTCAGTGCGATCATTGAGTGTAGGACAAGAGGTTTTTGGTGCATTGCATCCAACTGCAGTAAGGGGCACTTACACCGACTATGCAATTCTCTCAGAAGATGAGGTTACACCAAAACCGAAGTCTCTTTGTCACGTGGTAATTAACTATCTTTTACAGTTTGTACTAAAGATACTACTTATTTACATGTCCTATCTTGATGGTCTTTGGCCTTTCGAATTTTTTGTAGTTAGTCCAAAAAACGTGCTTTTTTATTGTCTTCTATATGGGGACTTGTTTTTTTTTGGCATTATCTGTGCAAGCTTCTAGTTTTCTTATCAACCCTTTAACTTCCTCTTGTTATCATCTCATTAAATATTGATTTCTGAAATTCACTGTACCTGCAAACAGAATGGAAGGTTGTGATTTCATGTTTTCTGAAGGGGAGGAATTAAGTCTCTGGATTTTGAGATTTGGTATCCTGTTAATTATTTTTTAGTCCCCAGCTGCCCAGCACCATTTCAAAATGTTGTCCCTAAACTTTTCTCTGGCCAGCTTTCTGTAAGCTATGCCTCTTGATCCCGTGAATTTGATGCCAGATTACTGTTTATAATGAATGGACGCAGACAATAAAAGTCTATTTCAAATGAAATACTGTAAAGCTCTGTGTGTGTGTGTGTGTGTGTTTGTCTCTTTCTGTGCAATATTTTATTAATTGAATTTTTCTTTCTCTCTCTTTTCCTGTTAATTTGGTTTAGAGATCAATAGAATGAGATTCTTGTAGGTAATTTTTTCTACTAGAAGGTAAATTTATATAACTGAAATTTGAGTGGCGATACTCATTCTAAAACCGTACAGTCTAAAAGTGTGCTCACTTCTTGCATAGCCATTTGACTCTTCCAAGTGTGAGATCTTAACAATAATATTTGCTGTGGCAGGTCCAATTCATTTGGCATTTGGTCACTTACAATAATTTTTAGTGCTTTTGACATTAAACAAGTGATTACAATTTCCTTTTCCATATTAAATTTAGGCAAATGAGGGCATGCTTAAAATTTATTGTTTTGTAGGAAGCAAGTGCCATTCCTTTCGCTGCTCTGACAGCTTGGCGTGCTCTAAAAAGTACTGCCAGGATCAGTGAGGGGTATGTTTATAGTGGTGAGATTACAATTTCCTTTGGGGAAAAAATAGTTTTAGTTCTAATACATTGTTCTCTGTGCACTTAGATATTTCAGTTTTTCATTTGTTTCACTCACTAAATGTTCAAAAGATGCTTCACTAAATTCTTGTTTTACTCATGGATCCTCTTCTTTTATTCCAACAGACAAAGGATATTAGTGGTGGGTGGTGGAGGAGCAGTAGGGTTTGCTGCAATTCAGCTTGCAGTAGCTACTGGTTGCCACGTCACAACTACTTGTGGAAATCAAAGTGTTGATCGAGCTTTGAAAGCTGGAGCCGAGCAGGCTGTGGACTATGTTGCTGAGGTAGTGGTGAATCTGCTTTGTATTGTGTTTCTAGCGATTAGTTCAGATTCTCAACCATGATATAAACAATTCAATTGAAATTATAATTTATAATTTATAATTTATTTATAAAATGACTCATGAAAGGGTCAATGAAAGAAACTTAGTGTAGATGCTTTTTGAAAACTGTAAGTACAACACAAGAAAGGGAGATTGACAGAGGATGGTGAAAGCAGACAGAACTGGCCTTTGATGCATGTGGGAAATGATTGATCTTAGTTAGAGGGGGAGGAAATACTTGGTTAACCTGTTAGGTAATAGAGAGTGGGGCACACACTAATATGTGTCCATGGAAAAAATAAAAGATTAATTTTAGAAAAAAATTATAGAAAGTGGGAATATAATGAAAATAATTGTTAAGAAAAATGAAGGAGTAGAATAAAAAGTGGGGGTTTAATTACATAAAAATAATTTTTTTTTGTATACTACATTTATAACATAAAATTAGATTATTATACTTAATTTTAAAAAGCAACAGGGTTTTTTTTTTGGGAATCTCTTGAACAAATTTGTAGATGGAGAATTGTTTTAAGATGTCTTTTTTAGTAATGCTGATACAAGTGGTGAAAAAAAAAATGGTGGTAGCTTGCTGATTTTTTGTTCAAAGTATTTGTCTATCCTGTTGATTATTTTTTAGACTTAACATGGGAAATCTATACAATAGTTGTTACACAGGTGTTTAGTTGTGCATATGCATATGCTATATTGTACCAACAAGAAAACTAAAAATGTCTTGCTCTGCAATTTTCTTATAACTAATCTTGATCAACAGGATGTTGAGTTGGCTATAAAGGGAAAGTTTGATGCTGTTTTGGACACTATTGGTGCACCACAGACAGAGCAAATGGGCATAAATTTTCTGAAGAGAGGCGGGCGCTACATGACACTTCAGGTAAGAGATAAAAGTTTATTGTCTTTGTCATCCTTGTCATGCTATTATCATCTTGGCTTATCCCAAGAATGTATATTAAGATGTTTTCCATTTTAAAGTTACATCTACACTTTAAATCTTTTATCTTTTCTTGAAGGGTGAGGCTGCATCATTGGCTGATAGGTATGGATTGGCTCTTGGACTTCCTGCAGCTACAGCTCTTCAATTGATAAAACAGATTCAATATCGATACTCTCATGGAATAGGTAAGAAATGGCAGTCTGACATGTTTTTGCTTTGACACTTTTCCATGTATAATTTTTTTCCCTGCTCCTTTCCATCCAACAACTTAGGCTCTTGAAGCATGCAAGAGGAGAAAACCTGATTTATTTTGCTAAAAGATGGAATATTTGTGGCTAGTCTTTTAGAAGAAAAGTGAGTAACAGAAATCTTCCTCCTGCCACAACCCCACATTTGGAGAAGTAGTGAAGCAGAAATTTTAGAGCATTTAAAAGATTGGGAAAACAACCTGCTGAACAAAAGAAATAGAAATTCTGCAACTATATGCTATGCTACGATTTCCTCATGTTCAAAATCCTTTTATTCACTTTGGCACAAATTTCTTCACTGTTAAGACACAATAGTCAGAAAGTTTCAAAGTTAGACATTTACTTGAAGAACCAAGCTTTTTGCCTCGAAAGATCAGCAAGTGATTCAGACTCAATTGCTACCATCGAGTAACGAACAAACATAAACTTAGTAGTGACTTGGCCATGGGAAAGGAGATGGTCAGTGAAACTTTATTGAGCAGAACTAAGGAATAGGTAGGTGAATCTACTAGTTTTCAGCTGTGAGTTCTGTATCAAATGACCATAAGATGCTTCCATCAAATCATCAATGTGCATAACCTGATGTCAATTTATGCAAAGCCTCTGGTCCCTTCCAGATTTCAGACGTTTGTTTGTGAACACTTTATTCATTGAGTGACATAGATTTTTATTGGAAGTGTATTAATTTTTTGGGTTTGCAACATATATATCAAGCATTATACCCGCTTGTTACTTATTATAACTATTTTTATCATGTAAAGCCTATCTAGCTCTTTCCTGTTGTTAAACAGAATATTCATGGACATACATGAGGGCTGACTCTGAAGGCTTATTTGAGATCCGGAAGCTATGTGAAGCTGGAAAGATGAAGATACCTGTGGAGAAATCATTTCCCATTACACAAGTGAAAGAGGCTCATGAGGCAAAAGACAAGAATCTCATTCCTGGTAAAGTAGTGTTAGAACTTAATTGAAGTCCTCAATCTCAGCACTCTGTTGCTTCTACCAGAATCCTTATCCTTTTTTTTTTTTCCGTTCACTTTCAAAGGTTTGTTCCACTTTTATTGATAAATTGATAGTGCTTTTTTTCTGGGTTCTCTGTATGATAGAAAGTGGAAATTTTGTAAATGTTGATTCATAATATCCAATCATAATGTACATTGGTTGAAAATTTTGTGTGATGCTAGCTCCTTTTCTGTCATCAACTGGGAAATGCTGGCGGTATCGTAACAGCATGTGACCCATCACTCGCTTTCATCAGCCATGTTCTCTTATGTTGTTAGATTTTAAAAATTATTAGCAAAGCGTATAAAGTATAAACCTTTAGTTATTTAAAGAATTACAGTAGTTTACTTAAAAAGCCTCAATAATTTATTACAGGAGTCTTGATCATTTATCATGAGTTGTGGTAATTTTTGTTAAGTTCCATGTTAATTCATCAAAAGGAGGGAGCTTGTTGGTTAGTTGACCCTCCAAACTAGGTAAGAAAGCAGCGCTAGCTAAGAGGAGCTTTTACATTTACATGTCTCAGCAGATCCCTCTAAGATGATGTCTATAAAGTCTTGGCAAATATAGAGACGGTAATAGAGCTCCATCTTTGGAGCCTTCCATTTCATGAATGTCATTTTTCCTTTAGTAGGTTTTGTCAATTGGCAAAGGAACCCTATTATTTATGGCTTTATTTCCTAGAAGTCTAAGAGGGAGCTTGAAAATTCTTAGAAAAATCATGGTAAATTTCTGTTTGAAGTTTCAAATTATGAATTTGTTGACATGTTCACATGCAAGAGAAACCTTTTCGAGGATTTAGAAACAGTAATCCTAGATAATTTATCTTTATTTTCAATATTTAGACAAGTATTTCTTTCTTTTCATGGGCTACTTCAAATGCTTTTAGGAGATCCAATGGAATACTAATTAAGTTGCAAAAATGTAATTTCAAAGTTAAATGAAATAATAACGACTAAAATAATATTTTAACCTAATAATTTCCCGCAAAAGATAGACTAAGAATCCTGTTGATAAGAAGTAACCTTTCAACCGTCAGGGCCCCATATCCTTTCTGGGAACTGGGAAGTTTGCCGTCGCTTGGATCTATCTTTCTTCAAGAACTGTTATAAAAGACTATTGCTGATGATGCAATCTCATAAATTGGGGTCAAGTCAAGCTTTTTTTTCAAGTAACTTTGACTCATTTATTAATTTGGCTTCGTAAAAAAATTTACTTATTATTATTATTATTATTATTAAGTTAAAATATCAAAAATAAGAACTCTAAAATTTAAGTTAGATATAAATAATTTTCTTAATTATAAAAATTAATTTAAAATTATTAATTTGTGTAAAAAAAGTTCACATTTTTAACTTTTATTAAAAAGTTAAAAAATTAATATCAAATTAATAAAATTAAGTTATATTAAAATATAAAAAATTCTTATAAAAAAACTCTCTTTAAAGTTAAAATTTTATTAAAAAATTTTACCAAACTTTAATGTGTTAAAAAAATTTTAAATTAATTTAATGTGTTTATATTAAGTTAAAATTTTAAATAAAAAATTAACAAGATAATTTTTTTTACAAATTATAAAATTTAAAAGATTATAATTTAATTTTTATAATTAAAAAAAAGTTATGTACAAATAATTATTGTTATTGTCTGTTAAACTTATTATTATTGTTATTTTCGAAGTCATCCTCGTTGTCTTCTCCAATGCATCTTTTCATTATCTCAATAACATCTTTTCACTATCAATAACATCTTTTCATCATCTTAAAATATTTATAAGTTGTTGGATAATGTTTTGATCTAGAGAAACAATTATCAACTTTTTGTTGGAGTTATTAAAAAAGAATAAATAAGAGAAAAAGGAGTATTATTGTCAAATAGCATTTGATAAGCAGCAACCAGACCCTAGCGCCTAGCTAATGAATGAGTAGTGGGTTACAAGCAACGTTCACTCACCAAGTCACGACACAACCCTTCTCTCTCTTCCTCCTTCTTAGCGCCCTCCAACCTGTTACCTCCCTGCATCAAACAAAGATCTTGTTCCATTTATAATCTCTTTTTCTAACTTCAAACGCAACCTTATTCAACGTTACCTCTGCTTCTGATCCCCAAAAATATTTCTTCTGCCAAAGCCCATGCTTTTAGCGTTGGTTGAAACAAATGAAATGGACACAATAAAGACCCCATGAAGCTCTTCTTCATTTGTTTCAATTCTTGTTTGTCTTCTTCATCCATGAAGCTCTCTTACAAGTGTATTCTCACCCCAAACCGTAGTAGTAATAGAGAACCGTCCCACACTTCTCTATCCTCTTCGTTAAGCAGGAAACTCAGAAGCAGTGGGAGCATCAGAAGCGGGCAAGCTTCTCCAATGTTCCCAACTGTAGGAAAGAAGAAAGGGTGTGCCTTGGAGAATCCAGAGCCTTCCTCCCCTAAGGTAACCTGCATTGGACAAGTGAGAGTGAAGACCAGGAAGCAGGGAAAGAAGATGAGAACAAGATCCAAGAGAAGAAAAGAAGGAAACTTTAGGAAAACAGACCAGAGTTTTCGAGTTGCAGCAAACCCAGATCTAAGTGGACAAAAAAGCCTGAGCTTTAAGTATCAGAGTCATCAGAATTTGCAGCAAGAGAGTTTACCTCGTGGGAATCAGAGATGGGTTCATCTTCCTCTGGCAATTTGTGAAACTCTAAGGAGAGTTGGAGCAGAGTTTAATCATTGCTTCTTTGCTTGTCGGTCTTCTTGTACATCAAGCGAGAGAGATAAGAAGGAAAAGGCAGGAGGGAGAGAAGGATCCGGTGGTGGAGATGGTAGAGAGAGTTCTGGTGGGGCTACATTTGCAGGATGGTTGGTGGCTTTACAAGAAGGAGAAGATAGAATGGATAGGCAAGAGAGTAGCCAAACAAGGCATGTGCTGGAAGACATTGATATTGATGTAGAGAAGAAAGATGATTTTGTAGGTGAGGAAGAAGAGGAGGCCAGGGTGAGTATATGCATTCCCCCGAAGAATGCTCTGTTGTTGATGAGGTGCAGGTCTGATCCTGTGAAAATGGCGGCTCTGGCTAATCGGTTTTGGGAGTCAACAGATCAGAATGGTGAAGAAGAAAAAGAAGAGGATGATGGTGATGATGAGGGAGAAGTTGAAGAAGATGCAGAAGTTAGGAGATATACTGAAATTCACACCGGGGCAAAACAGGATAGCACTTGTGAAGAGCATCTAATCCCAGAGGCAGAAGTAGAAGCAAAACCGGTGGTAAAAGGTTCTGAAATTGGAAGTAGAGAAGTCCCTGAATTGCACGAAGTTCATGAAGAGGAAGGAAGAGTAAATGCTAATCAGCAAGATGAAACCTTGATGGGCAAAGTTAAACTTGATCTCCGAAGACTTGAAGTTGAAGACTTTCAGCCCAATACGCTCCAAGAGGATGAAAAGAAACTGAAGGAGAGAGAAATTGAAGGTGAAGATGACTACACTGAACAAAGAAGCGCAGAACTTGGTTCCTCCCTTGCAGTAATGGCTGAAACTTCAGCAGAAGCGACTGAGGGGGAAGAGAAACAGACTAGAGAGAGACTTAGGGAAGACGAAGAGACAACAAGCCTAGATAGACCCGACCTGTATGACCAGAAACTCCCCGAAAAAAAGGTGGGTCCGGAAGAGCAAGAAAACCAATCAAAACCGAAGAGGGAAACCTGTGTTTTACCAGAATGCTTGGTGTTGATGATGTGTGAGCCGAAGCTGTCCATGGAGGTCTCAAAGGAGACTTGGGTGTGCAGTACGGACTTCATACAATGGCTTCCAGAGAAACCCGGGAAGAAGAAAAAGGACGGTGGAGATGAGCCCAAGAAGAGAATCAGCCTCGACTCTAAACCCCCGCCGTCGTTGCCGCCGAGGTCATCTTGTTCATTTCCGGCTCGGGCAGCGGGAACTTCTATGTCGACCATGACAGAGCAGAAGCTGATGAGGCCTAAATCCAATGCTTGCGAGCCCTTGGTTCTGACACGCTGCAAGTCGGAGCCGATGAGTTCGTCGGCTTCGGGGGCGGCTACACTTGGGATCAGCGCGCCTGGGGTTGGATTTTGATCTCTTTTTGTTTTTTTAATTTCTAAAATAATTATTTGTTATCCACAAACCACAATCAGCTCTGGTAAATCTAGAATGGTTTGTAAATTTCTAAAATATAAGTATGAAAGTTACTTTTTTGACACGTATTGAAGGATTAATCTTGCTCTGCACTGATTCTGATTCTGATGAGTATGATTAGGATAATGCTGGTGGGACATTGATCAAAGGTTGCTGTTTGTCTTGTTGTCTGCATTGGAATCTTTTATGGCCATCATTTGGTCTTTCATTGTTATAAAAAAAATTAAAAAATTAATTTAAATTTAGTAGAATATAAATTTATATTTATATTTAAAAATATTAATTAATTATAAAAAAATTATAATATATATTTGTTATAAAATTAAAAAATAGTAATAAAATATGCAATTATAATTATTCTAATACTTGTCAAAGAACATAATTGAGACAGAGAGAGACAATTGAGACAGAGAGAGACAGAGTGTTTTTAACCGTAAATTAATTTTTTAGATTAAAATTTTAGATATGACATCATTAATTATTAATAACTTTTAATAAAAATATTTTTTAAATATTTTATCTTAAATTTAAAATTTAAATTATAATTGTAATAATATAATATTAGTATTTAATTAATATTATTCATAAATAAATTAATTTAATTTAATAATTAATTATTTAATATAACAATCTCTCACTTAAATAATATTAATCAAATATTAATATAATTATAAAAAATATTCTTTTTCATTTATTCTCAGTAATTAGTTTGATAGGATGATTACTAACTAATATAAGACTTGTGGTTGGGTCCTCTACCCAAAAGGGTCATCAAATGATAAAACTTATCACTAATCACTTACAATTAACACATAGAACCAATCCATTCATAATACAAGGTTTAGATAGTTGAGACAACACAAGATCACTGAATCTGATAGAAAAACTAGTGATAGAAAAAATTTCAATATCTAAACGAATGGAATCCGTAATGTATAGTTAAGAACAAATACATTCATGATACAAAGTTCAGAAAATGAAACAACACAAAATCACTTAATCCGATAGGGAAATAAGTGAATAAAATAAAGTTTCAATGCCTGAACGAATAGAATATATAATATATATTTAAGATAATATACATGGAACAAATCCATTCATAATACAAAGTTTAAAAAATTAAAACAACACAAAATTACTAAATTCGATAGAGAAATAAGTGAATAGAATAAAGTTTTATTATCTAAACAAATGAAATACATAATGTATACATCGAAACTCATCAATCCAAGATTTATTCATAATACAAAGTTTAAAAAATAAAACAGCACAAGATCATTGAATCCGATAGGAAAACAAGTGAGTGGAATAAAGTTTTATTATCTAAATGAATGAAATACGTAATGTATAGTTAAGATGGTATACATAGAACAAAATCCATTCATAATACAAAGTTTAGAAAATAAAACAACACAAGATCACTGAATCCGATAGAGAAACAAGTGAATAGAATAAAGTTTCATTATTTAAATGAATAGAATACATAATGTATACATCGAAATTCATAAATTCAGACTCCCACTAAATCAATGCTACATCAAAAGATTTAATCAAAACCATATGAGTTACATGATTTTGAATACTCCTACGGGTAAGTCTTTGGTCAATGGATCTGCCAAAATATATTCACCAAAAATGTGAACCAAACGAGTCTAAGATTTAACAATTTTTTCTCTAACAAATAGAAACTTAACATAAAATGTTTAGTACGATTAGAGCTCTTATAGTTTTGAGAAAAGCACACAGCAGACAAATTGTCGCAATATATAGTTAGAGGACGTGATATAGAATTAACAAGATGCATGCCAGATATCAAGTTCCTCAACTATATGGCCTGGTGGGTGGCCTTATAACAATCGACGTATTCTGCTTCCATAGTTGAAGTAGCTGTGATAAATTGCTTGATACTTTTTCACGAAACAGCTCCTGCAGACATCATAAAGATGTATCCAGAAGTGGACTTACGATCATCAACGCAAGATGCATAGTCTGAATCTAAATAGTCAACGATCTCAAAAGGATCAAACTTTCTGTAAGTCAACATATGATGCTTCATACCCTGAAGGTACCTCTTAACTTTCTTAGCAGCTTTCTAATGGTTATGACTAGGATCACTCAGGTATCTGCCAAGTACACTAATCGAAAAAGTAATGTTTGGACGTGTACATGCTTAAACATATATAAAGCTGCCAATTGCAGAAGCATATGGAATTTCATCCATTATAGTCTTCTCATCATCATTCTGAGGACACATTGAGATTTACACAATTTTTTTTCACCTTTTTAGACAGGTTTAGTACAAACATACATGTTAAATCTCTTTAGCACTTTTTAAAATGTAACTTGCCTGAGATAAACCCAGTATACCATGAGATCTATCACGATGAATTTGGATATCCAAAATAAATGAGGCTTCACCTAGATCTTTCATTTCAAAGTGGCATGACAGCATGTGTTTAGTCTCATTTAAGAAATTTATTGAGTTACTCCCCAATAGGATATCATCAACATAGAGAACCAAGATTGTAAAATTATTCCTATCGAATTTCTGATAGATGCACTAATCAGAAACATTCTCAATGAAGTCAAATGAGATGATAACCTTATGAAATTTCAAGTACCATTGTCTGGAAGCTTGTTTCAGCCCATAGATGAATCGATTTAACTTGCACACAAGATGTTCTTTTCTTACTTCAATAAATCCATTGGGTTGAGCCATGTACACATTTTCAAAAAAGTTTTCATTAAGTAAAGTGGTCTTAACATCTATCTAGTGAAGTTCAAGGTCAAGTTATGCAACAAGAGCCATGATAACTCTAAAGGCATCCTTTGTAGACACTGGGGAAAAAGTCTCTGTGTACTCAATGCCTTCATTCTAATTGTAGCCGTTAGCCACGAGTCTAATTTTATACCTTTCAATTTCACCATCAACTCCTTGCTTAGTCTTAAAGACCCACTTACAACCAATTGGCCTAAATCCCTCTGACATATCAGTAAGTTCCCAAACATGATTATAATACATATAATTAATCTCCTCATTCATGGGAGTTGGAACTTGTTACTAGCTTACTATAGGAAGTAGGATCTGTGCCATCAGTAACATCAGATTCACATTCCTGCAAATAAACCATAAAATCATTTAGAATAGCAGGTCTGCAAATTCTCTAAGATCGTCTCAACTCCTCATCATGCTCTTAAAAGTCCATGATAGGCTAAATTTTTGGATTTTCAACAACATCATTGTTTCTTTCAACATCAATTTCAGTAGATGGAGTTGGTAAGGTCAGAAGGGGCAGATTAATAAATTCATCACGTTTCACATAGAGTTGGTTCTTAGTGCATTTATCCTACTATTGTCCTTCTCCTACTATCCAAGTCATCTTCAAAATAAACTGCTCTATCAAATTAAATTACTCTAGAAGTGTGAGATGAACAATAAAATCTGCAACTTCTAGAACCAACACAGTACCCAATGAAAAAACCACTAACAGTTCTTGAATCCAGTTTCTTGAGCACTGGATTATATGGTCTCACTTCTACCTTACAACCCCATACACGAAGATGTTTCAAGCTAGGACTTTTACCAGTGAATAGCTCATATGGAGCCTTTAGCACAAATTTACTAGGGACTTGATTTAAAATGTATACAGTTGTTCTCAAGCCATCACCCCATAAGAATTCTGGCATAAAAGAATGACTTATCATACTCCTCACTATATTCATTAATGTGCAATTTTTCCTCTTAACAACTTTATGTTGCTAAGGGGTACCTGGCATAATATATTGAACTTCAATACTATGTTCTTGTAAGAATGAAAGAAAAAAGACTAGGATTTTTACCAGTTTCAATATATCTACCATAATACTCACCACTTCTATCTAATCTTACAGATTTAATAGCTTTACCAGTCTTCAACTCAATAGCTGCTTTGAAGACTTTGAAAAACATTCAATGAAAGTAATGAAATATCTGAATCCACCCATAGCTGCAGGAGTAATTGGTCTACTAATATCCATGTGAATCAAATTCAATATGTTACTAGACCTATTTGCCCCTTTTGTCCTAGCTCTAGTGGGAAGTTTTCCCTTAATACAGTTAATACAAACTTTAGAATTAGAGAAAACTAAGTTTTCTAACACTTTTATTTGACCATCCTTTCCAGTATTTCTTTGAAAATATGACCCAAAGGTTGGTGCCATAACATGGACAATTTTTTTTTTATCAATTCTAGTTTTGAAACTCTATAAAAAGCTTGTTGCATGAACATTTGCTCCAGAGTTTAACCACCAAAAATCACATGATATTTCAAAGGTATTAGATTTAAAACAAATTAGTGCTAGTGCAACATCCGCTCCAATCATGATTAAAGAGATGTTTGATAATTGTTAATTTAATATTTAATGCTTGTGTATGTTGCATTAGCACATATAGTTGTATTAGTATAGGGACCAACTTGAAAGAAATATAATTCCTTAATTGAGAGTGAGGCTAAGGACCTAAGTGAAAAGGAAAAATATATGGAGACTATAAAACTACAAAGTAGTCAGGGATTAGAATGTAATTTCCTCACTTTCTCTTAAACCCTGGCTAAAACGCTAAACTCTCACACACTTTCAAACCTTCAGATTTTAGAGAGAGAAATAGAGGGACTGGTAAAGAGAGAAAGGGACGAGTTAGGGCAAGAAAGAAGAGATTTTGCTAAAGGAAGGGGCAGATTGAAGTTGAAAATTAGTTCTACAGCAAGGGAGGATCATTTCTAATACATCAAACACAGACATTCTGCCAAGAATCAAGGTAGCAATCCATCTAAAACCCCTCTCTTTTCTGAAATGTTTACTATTATTAGAAAATATGAATTTCTCAATGCTTGAACTGAGATTGGGGTTAAACCTACATTCTGTATGCTTTTCTATTTCTATGGGATGTTTTGCTACTGAATGTATACTCATATATGTGCTTGTAATGGATTGGAAGGGCTAGGTTGTGTTCATATAGAGATATAGATTAACTTTCCTTGAATGTACCATGTTTGAGCTAATGGATGAGAAATATTTAATGAGAAGTAAAGTTTATTGTATGAAAATTAAGCTCATGTATTTAAAATTGAAAATGGAGTGTATTCTAGACTGGGTGCTATCCAAATTATGTTTTCTGAGTTGCAGCGAAGCATAGCAGCCGATTACTAAGTATGGGGCAGTTAATTGTCGTGTTCCTGAAAAATCCAAAAGTGCATACAGAGGCTTAGCAGCCGACTACCAAATTCCTAACAGTCGACTGTCGGGGCTGGGTTTACATTAAGCAATTGACTGGCCATCCTAGCAGTCGACTGTCGTACTCTAATTTTTACCTAGAAAGTGTTCCAGAAAGCAACCAGCTAGCTGCTAGCGGGCTAGCTTACTGTTTGGCACCTAAGGGATACAGATAGCCACCAACTGACTGCTAGCCTTCCAACAGTCGACTGGCAGCCCTCTAGATTTGTGAAATAAAGTTTTTAATGACAATTGAGCTTAGTGATTCTTCATACTAACTTAATTAAAGGCTCACAACATAGGTAAGCAAAGAAACTAGGAGTTTTTGGTGATAAGACCCTTGTGATAGTGAAACAAAGAGAGAACAGAAAACACAAAAAGGGAAAGAGAAAAGTATTTTCATTGTATACCTTAGGGTAGATAGGCTTATGATTGAGTGACCGATTGTCAGTATGGGACGGCTGTTAAGCATTTTGCAATTGTGCCATAAATTGGTATGGTTAAACCTCTACTTGAACTTAGATGATTTAGAAAATACCGGGATGGTTGCGAAATTTAAGTTAGTGTCATCTCTCAAAGGCTATATGAGAAACACATACTTAGAGTTAAGCATACCCATAGGCATAGGCCGATTCACCCTATAGTATATGTAGAGAATAGCATACCGGGAGTGTGATCCACCTCAAAGGGATGGTGGTGATTCCATAGTATTATGATCCGTCCAAAAGCGGAGAGGAAATGATCCAGGTAGAGTTGACGGTGATCTAATGAGAGTTATACCAGCCTCGATTGGGATGAAAGAGAGGAATCCTGTTGGTCAGAAATGATCTGCCGGTAAGGGGCGGGAACCATTAAGGTACTTGGATCCATTAAGGGACGCCTCAGAATATACAAAAGTTAAGGCATGACTAGATAACCATGTACTCATCCATATAAAAAGTGGTGCGTGGAATTGTTACTGGGCGATTCCCTCGATTACTCTTAGGGTGTTTTATGTACTGCTCATATATTATAAAAGTGAAATGATGGCATGTTTACTATCACACATATATTTTATAAGAAATGTTTTATGATGAGAATGACAATGAATGCACTTCCCATATTTTAAAGATGATATATTTTGATGAATATGCATATGTATGAGTATATAACATGATTCAATGCTACATGTACTACATCCCAATAGTATGTGATATGTTTTATAAAAGAATGTAGACTTTTTTTGTGTGAGCACAGTGGTACAGGTCAATGAATTTTGTAACAAGTTATATTGCTATTGAGATTTATTTCTCATGATAGTGTTAGCATGTACCAGATGTATAAGTCTCCTTGGGCGGGAGGTGAAGGTAAAGTATGAGGAAGTGTCCAATCTGGGCATATAGACTGTTTAATTTGTATAGCTTAAGTACATGGTAGAATGAAGTTAGCCTTCATGATATTTTGAGAAAGGCTAGTGTAGGATTATTTTTTATAGTCTATTATAACTTACCTATATATGAATTAGGCTGGATTGGTGAATAGACAAATTGATAGGTTATGAGTGGCAGGATTATTGCCTCTATACCCAATAGTTAACTAATTATATTTAATTAAAATGCATGTCTATGTATAGTTAATCCAGGGTTATTCTATATATATATATTTATTCTGTTGCGAAGTTGAGAGAACTCGAGAGTAGAAACCAACCCAAATGGCACTCAATTAATCAATTTGGTAAAAAGTTTAAAATTTACTCGGATAGAAGTGATAGTAACACACCATTATTATGATAATTATATATATTATACCTTTAAACACTTAAAAGGAACCACAGGCTAATGGAGGTGTTACAACTAGAGGGGTAAATGTATCATAATTAATAGATTATGTATAGAAAGCAAACTTCTTAATTGACTTTTCTTCTTGAGTCACAATAGATATTATTTGGTCAATAAACCATTCTGCCTCTTGAGAATTGTATATAGTGCAAAATATCTTATACTCAACAAAATTAGATTGTAAAACTTGATAAACAAGGTAACTCTTCCCTAAATCCACTCTATAGGATTTCAGCTTATTGTGATAACTAATAAGTTTCAAAATATGTTTACTGACTCCATATATGCTATCATAGGGACAGTTGTCAAGGAGAGAGATATAGTAGGCCTTCTGACTATTTTCAAACTTCTTGAATTTCTCTCCAATAGCCTTTAAATATTTTGAAGCTAATTCTTTATCTGGGATGCTTTGTCTAATGGTTTTATCAACAATGTACTTTATAACATTCAAATAAATTATGTTTGAATCATGCCAGTGTTTATGATAAGCCAGTTCGACAGCTTTAGAATTGTCATTCAATTCAAAAGGCTTCTATTCATTAAGAGCCAAATATTCCTTAGTGATGATTAAGTACAAATTTAATGACTCTTTTCAATCATCATAGTTAGTCCTATTCAGAGTTTTCACTAAAGATAGCTTTTAGATCAAAGAAACTGAGGAAACAAAATCGAGAAACATTAATTATGTCTAGTTAACATAATTATTAAAGCAAGGTTTCCTTTACAAAACTCAATTTTATACTGCTATTTATATTAAGATTGTTTATTATAATCTCGCATAAGGGTCATAGACTATAATAAACAAAGAAAACTCATTTTAATGTGGCTCAATAAGAAACAACAAGCAGACAAATGATTTGGATAATATTTGCATCGATAGGATGCATAATATTATCTACGCATCAGGGATTTTAACCAGTTAGAATTTCAGGCCTTAAGTTTTCAAAATTATATTAATTTTTTCATACAGATAGAGTATGTACATTATTAATATAATATAAAATTTTATTTATTCTAATTAATTCAAGGAGAGTCAATTAATATGATTATATTAATTACTATAAAATTTTAATCACAAAACATCGTAGTGATTAGGCTTACGATAGGTGAACTCATAATTTCTAGGTGTAAAATATTTTAATTTTGGTCCCAAAATTAAATTTATAAAAATGACTAATATTCTCCCTAAAATGTATATATTGAATTATTAATTAAATAAATGTAATTAATTAATAATCAAATTCAAATAAATTTTATTTAATATAAATAAATTTCAAACACAATCCATTTCAGTATGGCAGGCATGCCACAATGGTTGCACATTTCACGCGCGGCCCAATCGTCGCATGTTCGAGACTTAGCATGACCAATTTAGCAAATTATTTGCCTAACAAAAGGATGCCATTTTTTGCGTCAGTTTAATATGTAAGATATCAAGAAACGACGCCATTTCAGTGAGTTGAAAATGACATCATTTGGTTTTAACTAGAACGATGCCATTTCAATGAGATGAAACAACACCATTTTGAAACTTGAAACGGTGCGTTTTAGAGGAAGGCTCGTCTTGCTCGATCTAGGTCTCGTGACCTGACCCAAAATCATGTCAGATCCACCGTAAGATTCGACGATTTCTAGCAATTTTTGACGTATTTTGCTGCCATTTTAACGGCAATTTCACTGTATTCTCCAAGGTAAGGGCTTCCATGATTTCAAAATTGAAAAAAATGGGTCAAAATTAGATTGAACCAACTCACCAAAAATTTACGAAAAACTCACCGTTTACCAACAGTTTTCGGCATCCTTAGCCACCGTTTAAGCAGCAATTCTGCCCCATTCTTTGATGGAATCATTCCCATGATTTTAGAATTGCAAGATTGTTTCAAAACTTGATTTAACCAAATTTACTAAAATTTCAGAATTTCAAGCTCTCTTGGTATTTTATGGTTGCCACCAAAACGTGTTCATACAGGTTTCATCCATAATTGATGCATAATTTGAAAAAAGCAAACATTTGATTCCAAAAGAATTTACCCAAAACAGAATAAACATCCAAAACCCAAGCATAATATAGAGGTAAACATAATCAAGATAGGTTCATAATGCGCAAACAAGGCAAATATGATACAAATCCATAATGCGAAAATAGATATAGATTTATTTCTATAGGACTAATTTTATGGCCAAATCAATTATAGTATTTGAAACCAAGCTCTGATACCATTTGAAAGAATTAAAAGTTTAATCTAAATTCAGTAAAATATGAATTTAGATCTACATTCAAGAATATCAAATAATCATAAAAGAGAGTTATAATATATATCTGTTGAAGCCATAGAATTAAAAAGCAGTGATAGAGTCTGCAACTACAATTACCCTAATGCTTGCCAGAAAAAATGATGGAGACAGAGAGAGATAGAGAATGTTTCTAACTATAGGTTAATTTTTCATATTAGAGTTTTAGATATGATAACCCTAATTATTAATAACCTTTAGTAAGAATATTCAGATATTCTATTTTAAATTCAAAATTCAAATTGTAATTATAATAATATAATAATAATATTTAATTAATATTATCCACAAATAAATTAAATTAATTTAATAATTAATTAATTAATCTAACATGTCATGCTTAATGGCACATACGATTGAATTGAATGCAATTTAGAAAAATAATAAAGCGAGAAAGATGGCTGAATTGAATGCAGTACATCACTCTGATGTGCCTTCACAATGGTGTGATGGAAGATAATGAAAGATTGTGAGATTCAATCCTTTTGCATTGTAGGGAATGAAACCCATAACATAATTACATTTGTGATTTCTTTGGAGAAGGAGAACACTGTACAATACACCTATAGAAAACAAAATATCCCTTGTGTTCACTAAAGCTAAACTTATTACTTGGACAATTTTTTTTTAAAAAAATCCACAATCTTCACAACTGTTAAGAGCTGACAATATCTAATTTCTGTAACTCACTGAAATTATTGTCAAGCCTGAATTCAGGTGTAATCACATTTCATTAGTGAGAGAAAACATTGTAATGCTTACGTTATAAATGACAGAAGACAGACGGTAAGGAGAAGTTTAAATAAGTTTAAGCATCTCAATTTGGATTTTCTCTCCCTTGCATAAGCAACATAGTACACCCTAGCTCCATTAGATTAAGCGTCTGTTTTGGGGACGAAAAATAGAGGAAAAAAAAGAAAAGAAAAAAATTTAATAATATTTTTTTTGTTTGATTTTTAAAAATTCAAAAAAATTTAAAAAAATTATTTTAACTTCATAAATTTTACTCATTTATTAATTTTAATTATTTTAAATTAAAAAATTTTAAAAATTTTAAATAAAAAAATAAATTATCACTCAACTTTTTATTTTTTCTACTTTCATTCACCTCCTCTTTCCCATCACACCTTAATTACTTCAATCAATATATATATATATATATATATATAATTTTCGCATTCTGAAGTGTAAGGGCAAAAAAGTAGCTACTAAAAACCATTTTCATATTCTCCATTTAGACTGGTAGTTGTATGGAAGGTAGATTAAATTCAACCTCAGTGACTCTCAAAAGTGAAACCCTCATGAACGAGATCACTTCTACAAGTCAGTAAGAGAATCTGACCTAATTCTCCATTGAACTTCACTAGACTCTTATTACTGTCTATCGTTTGAACTCTGATCTTCCTTCCTGCTGCTCAATTGAGTGTTATTTGAGGGACTCTCAACTGACGAATTTGATAAGCCTGAGAGCTCAGTTTTTTGGCTTTCACTTTCAGCTTTCTTTTCAGTCGAACCTTCCATAAAGGAGTTGATGGCAAGCTGGCCAGAATAAAGGAACAAACCTATGGAATTTATGCCAAAAACAAATGTAGCAAGGTAGCACAATCCATTCACTATTGTCCTGTGAAAAGAGATCTAGTCCTTAGCAGATGCTTACATAAATTAACAGAATGGCCACTGATAAATAAGTAAACGACGTACCTTACGGTGATTGTTATCTGTCGAACCTGAAAAGCATACCATTTTCACTGTTAGACTATCGTGGGCAGGAAATGGAAAGTAACGACCATACAATGTCTAGCAAAATAAGAACTTGAAAGAGCCGTTCTTTTGTTAATTCAACAAAATTCTTTATATAATCACATGATACATTTCATGACGTAACAGATATGTTAAATGGTGTTCAAAATGTGTGGTTACAAAGAAATTTGGATAACATCCAATTTGATGATTTTTACTACCAAGCAAAAACGGCTTCATATGTATATGATCGCAAGCTTGCAACAAAGTAAAATGAAATGTATAACATTCCTTTTCAAGAAAAAGAAAATAATTAAAAAGTAAAACATTGACAGTTCAAGATAAACTTATTCATCCAAACATAAATCCTGACAATATAGCGTACTTCATTGGTTAATACACGAACAGAAATTTAAATATCCAAAGGAATTGTGACCATTGAAATTGTGCACTTCATGTCAGAACTCAGAAGTACTCGAAAAATACTAGACATAAAATGGATTCTTTATGTTTAACTGCAATAGTAGCTTCTTTTCCTTTTGTAGTATTATTGACCACAATGAGGAGAATGATTGACCACACTAACAAACAAATTGAGAGCAATTAGTTAAGCTTAAAAATAAAAAGGAAAAACTAAGAGAGATGTATCATGTCATACTCCATAATTTTACCAGCACTGTAATCAACAAAGAGTAAGTAGAATATCCTAGTTATTCAGGTGATAGTAACAGTCATTATCACAGTATCTTACAAATAACTCACTGTTTCTAATGTGCAATAAAAAAAAATCAATTAAGGCAGATATAGTAGAAGGGCAAGGAACATACCGAGTAACTATCTGAAACTGTTTGGCGATTTAGGGCTGCCTCTATGGTAGTGGTGAATTTATAGAGGATAAGAGCAAGTATACCCGCTGAAATTCCCCCCAGCAACGCCTGAACAGGTGAAGGTGGACCCTTAGCTTCAATTGAAGTTGATCCAATAGCTTTCAAACTATCCAATGCTTCTTCCTTTATTGACTTCTTCACTCCTGAAGACCTAAATTTCTAAAACCACCACCAAATCCATGTCATTGAAAATATAGATTGAAGCACAATAGCATTAGCACGAATCACTCAAAATTAAACTGAACTGAAAAGCAACACAACCATTTTTTGAATACCCAACGAATTTCACATCATGGGATTTAATCCTTTAAGTTTAAAATTGATGCATTGAACTTGTTTGTCACTTTGCCACAACAAAATGATAAAGAAATGAAATCAAGACCATATCCTGACACGGCTGAAACTCAATGAAAACATATGTAGGAAAATTACAAGAAAATAGAAAACTGAGAATAATTATAACGAAGAATCACAACTGTACCAATTCTTTAGCACGTTGCGCCCGGCGCCGGATAGATCGAAAGAGGAAGACAGTGATGGCTCCTGTTAGAAGAACGCTGGTAGCAATTTGGATTGGAGAAGGGTCGTCGGTGGTAGCAAAAATGGAAGGCGTAGACAGTGGGAGCTCGATGGGACCCTCGTCCGTCGCGGCGGTGAGTTCGGCGAGTTGGCTTAGCCATGTTGAAGAGGATGGGGGAATGGCGGAAAGAGGGTGAAGAACGATGGGTTTGTGAAGAAAACTAAGAACAGGGGACAATGGTAAAGGAAGAGAGAAAGAGGCGTTATGGGGAAGACACAAAGGAACAGAGGGAGTGGGGAAGAGATGATGGTGGTGGTGGTGGAAGTGTGAGTGCAGCATCGAAGATAATGAGAAAAAGTAGAAGAGATAGAGAGAGAAAGAGGAATGGTGGCTGTAATTCGTTTCCTCAACTTCCCTGATCAGTGAGCTGAGTGTCATGCAACACTGAAATGTCAATGGAAGATTTGTGTAAATATCTCATATTTGATTATAAATTGTGTATTAAAAATTCCTATTTTGAAAATGTTAAGTATATTTTATTATAATTCGGGTTTTAGAACAGTGATTACCAAATTTCCCATACTAGATAAATTATATTACTTTTCAAATTATACCTAAATTTTTTCTTATTTTAAAAATTACACCAAACTTTCTTTACATTGATAATTTGATATACATTATAAAAAATCTCTCAATTTACTTTTTTATTAATAAAGCTAATTTTTTTGCAAAATATGAGTATGATTTTATTTTAATATTGATAAGTATATATTTGAATCTTCTATCGATAAAGTAAAATAATATTTTTACTCTTGGACTTAAAGGATATATAAACTCTTATTCTGAGTAAGATTTTAACCTTTTTATACTTTCTTCTTATCTTCTTCTCCTTGAGCTCCCTCTTCTTTTCATGAACTCTAATTGATTCTTTTCATAGTGTTAACTTGATGTTTGAGTCCACGATAGAGATTCCGACCCTTATCATGGTTATAATCCTATCTTCTTTATCTTAAAAATTGGACCTTGTTGGAGCTCATCAAGGCTATTATCCCTCAAGTATGAATTCATCAAATATAACAATAAAAATAATTACATTAATATTGAGCTTTAACAAGAGTCTCTGAATTTTTTTGGATGATAATAAAAATAATTAAATAATTTTATTTTTTGAAAGAAATGCATATTATGCATAAAATTAACTTTATTAAAAATAAATAAATCAAATATTAAGAAAGTCCTGTGTAACTTTTAAAAGAAAATGCGTATGAGATGTAGTCCATTTCTACAATACTTTTTAAGCTTGAGATTTCAGCCCCACAGAAATAGAGTATAAACATTAATAAAAAGAGGAATTAATCGGATATAATCCAATGAAACTTATTTTCAATGCTCCTCTCAAGATAAAATAGAAATAGATTATTGTGTATTATGCAAAGGTTAGTGACCAGAACAATGAAGGTGCAGAGAGTGAGACTTGTTCCTTTTATATAGAAATACTGCTTATGTTATGATGCTTGAGTTATATCAAAGAAAAAATTCCAAGAAACTTAAATGGGAAAACACACAAAGACAAAAAGAATATGTAAGTTATAATCCAAAGAAACTTATTCTCGTTGATGCTCTTAGCAATATATCCCTTCACAAAAGAATAGATTAGCTTGGTTACTTTTTTCTTTCATATATTGTGCGTTGAATAATTAATGGTAAGTTGAAAGTTCAACATTCTTGACGAACATTAGAGGCAACAGCTCTAGCCCAAAACTTGATGCGTGCCTTCATGTCCTTCGAAGATTTGTTTGAAGTGCAAGTTGGAATTGGAGGAGCACAAGTCTGTACCAGCCATGCCTCTGATAGATAGGGTCTTCTCACTGCTTTGTCTTCCTCTGTTTCTTCTCTGTCTTTCACTTGCAGGCCTGGCAGTATGTTGGCTACACTTGGGTTTATTGTTTCTTCCTCGAATGAGAATCCCAAGTCCTTAAACCCTTGAACTTCCTCAAACTCTAGATCACTCAGACTCTTCCTCATTTTTCTCTGGTTTAAGTACCTTCTTCTCATCTCTTTTATGCCTTCTGTGCTCATGATGCTTTCTCCCTCTGTGTTTCTATATGGTCGACTTCTTGGAATGCTGTAACTCTGTCTTTCACAAAAACAGAGTCAGAATTATATGCATACCTTAAATGAATTAAAAGCTCTTGGATGTGATGTGACAGAAACTTTTGCAATTATTACCTTTGAGGTTTGTTTAGGTGGGAAGATGTCAATGTGGGAAGAAATTGATGGTTGTTTAGGAGATATGCCATTTCTGTGATCACATACTTGAAACTTGTCCTGTCTTCCAATAGTAGGAGGCACAGATGGTGTTCTAAGCAGCTTGCTTCTTCTGCCATTACTCTCACTACTCTTGTTCACTTGTTTCACCTCTGTAAAATCAGCTTTAATACTAGCTGCTGCTTGAAGCACAATAGGATGTGATGGTTGGCGTATCAAGCTGCTTCTGCTTTCTTTCTGATCATCTTGTTCTTGTCTCACTTTCACAAGAACATGATCACGGTGGGTCTCAAGGCCAGAGGAAGGACATGGATCAGAGTTGCACCTTGGCATCATCCTTGCTTTTCTTGTGTTGAACAAGTTGTCAAAGAACCAGAACTCCTCCAAAAGATCCATGGCTTCCACTTTTTCATCCCTGCAAAAAGAGGATCCACAAGTACCATCATTTAGATCCATGGCTTTTCCTTATTCTCTCTCGAATTGATTATATAAAACAAAAAGAAAAGGGCTTTTATATCTTTAACTAAAATTTTCTCTCATTAGGTGATAAAGTTTTTGAGTATTAAAAATAATTTTTTTATTAACTTTTTACAAGTTTTAAACTATTAAATATTTTATCAACTAATGAGAGAAAATATTAATCAGTGTCTTAAAGACACTGATTTAGCAAAACCCTTATATATATTACAACTATTTTTGGGTGTTGGATGATTGATGATTGATATGGATGAGAAGAGAGGCCAAGTGGTAGTGTAGAGCGATCTCTTCGGCGCTGACACTCTCGTGACAGCACACCTCCCATGTGAAGCCATTTTCTATATATTCTGCTTCACAAAAGGATCTTGAATTCTTTAATATTTATTTATGTGTTTTCTTCCTTATAGCTTTGTGACAGCTAAATGTATTTGGGTCATGTAAGCAGCTAAGTTGTTGTGCAGTTGGCAAAAGTCCTTCATTCTTGAGGCTGGAATTTGTGTATAATGAAAGAAGCAAGCTTGTGCAGAGATCATCCTTCCTGTGTTTAGACATTTGGGTCTGCATACAAACTTGTTTACAGGCAATCAATATCATGGCCCTTCCTTTACGTAAACATAAAGCATCATCCCCTTCTCTATACAAGAGCCATACATAAAGAAATTGGGTATAACAAGGTCAATCAATGCAGGCAAATGTATGAAAAATTAAACTTGTATACTCCTTGAAATTTCGAGGAAAAAAATGTAAATAATAATTATAAAGATAGTTTTTTACTACATGATTAACAACATAAAATTTTGTGGTCTCCGTGGATTAATTATTTAAATTCCTCACTACTAAAAGCCATCGTTAGCACTGTCAGATTCATCTCATTTGTTTGATTTTTTGTTGGGATGAACTCATTAACTTGAATAAATACATAGCTTGGTCATAGTCAGCTAGTGATCAGTTTTTGGCCGCTTTAGAAAAATTAATATTGATAAGAAAATATAACATAAGCAAGTTTGCTTTGGTTCTATACTTTCGTAATAGAGCTTATGAGATAATTACTTCCATACTTTATTTAATAATCTTTCGCTTTACAATTGCCTTGCTTTTGACATCAATTGATGGATTTAAGTATTCATTAGACCAAAAATCATAACTATTAGTATGACTCTCAAAATAAGTTTGGTTAAATTGGCCCAATCCAATCCATGACGAGATTTGAATTTATTAGACCAAACTAAGCTTAGCCTGACCTAATTAATGAGTCTAAATTGTTAGCTCATTCCATAAAGACCCATAGATTGGATTAGGCCAACTTACGAATTTTTTTAATATAATTTATTTTATTTAGTGCAATATATATATATATATATAAATTTATTTTAAATATCAATATAAGCTAACATTCTATGATACAAAACATTTCTATATGTTTTACGTAAAAAAGAGGAGACCCATTATGTTGGGTCCAACCCAATCATTACAAATTTATTGTGGTATATAAGCTTAAAATAAGTCAGACTAAAAGGTTAGCTTTAAAATGACAATTATTTTTTTAATCCAACCTATTTTGACTTTGATATTGTTCTCAATCTCAACTTACACTGGAAGAAGGCCATTTCATGAATTTTCTGGGAGATGATTTTACTTCATATGCAGTGTTACATGGGCAATTTGGCCTTGGTCAAAATAGTGCTAAACTTTGGGGCAGTTTCGATCCCATATGGGTAAGAATTGTGATGTACTTGAAGTTATATATATATATATATATATATATATATATATATATATATGTAGCAGTGAATGTTAAAAGAAGACTTGCAACAGCAACTAATACTATAACTAACAGTGTTAAATTAATGCACATGAAATTCTTAATGAAAACGACCCTTGATTTAGGAACAGTTTAAAGACTGAGAATTATGGGAGCTTAACGGGAAGATGGACCCAGAAGAAGGAAAAGACGTGTAACTTCTGATCAATGAATTGTATTCTTGCAAGTGGTGCCATGGAAAATTCCGAGGTACAAAGAATGAAAGATTTTTTTTTTTTTTCACCCACTATTGGGAATATCTAGGACAATGAGTTGTTCCCATCGAAATCACAAATAATGAAATAAAACATTCTTCCCAAAAAATAATATATAAGGAATATTCAAACTTTGAAAAGTTTATATAGACTCAATTTTATAAAAGTTGATAATGCTAAATACTTAAGGATGAGATGTTTTTGGGGTTTTTTATAGTCAGGTTTGATGCCAGAAAAATATTAGTATCGTCTTAAATATTTTGACAAAAATTATAAATGATCAAATACACAATATTTCAAATCCACATATAATAAATTCAACAAATTAAAATTCAACCTACATAGTTAAAGAGGTTTTCTCCCTAACTTAACTATTTTGTTCAATAATTTAGGAAAATTTATTTTCTAAATATCATAGTTCCATAAAAAATATGTTCTTAGAAACATTTTTGAATTGAGAAAAATTTGACACTGGAGCCAAGACTCTTTAGCATCAACACGTTATATTTCACTTTAAAAAGAAAAAAGAAAGAAAGCGATATTTTAATTGTAATTAAAATAGAAAATCACATTTTAAAAAACTGATGAAATTACATTTATCATCCATTTAATTTAAAAAAGTATACTAATCTTTTTAATTTATCTTTACCAATGAAGATAATTTTTTATACTGAATAAGATTGTAATTTTATTTTTAATATAATATAAATTTATATTAAATTTTAACATAAGATTCTTAATATAAAAATAAAGATAATTAAGTAATTTTATTGTTTTAAAAAATAATACATATTATATAAAATATGAATTTTATTAATAAAAAATTGTGTAATATTATATCAAGTTTTTAAAAGTATTAAGAATATTTTTAAATTTAAAATTAAATATAATTGAACTAAATTTTAAAAAAAATAGTATAATTTGCTCTAATTAATTAATGAAATAAGAAAGGATAAAGAGAGAGAGAGAGAGAGAGAGAGAGAGAGAGAGAGAGAGAAGCAATAAACAAATAAAAGGATAACTCCTTTTTATGATTTTATCAGAACCTGATACTTAGAGAACGCGCGTGGTCAAAAAGCTGAGACCCAGAAAGAAGTAATACAAATATCAGAGGGTCTTCAAATTCCCAAGTGAGACAGCAAGCAAAGCAGCCAACTTTTCCTTCTTCCTCTTCCCCTTCCCCTTCCCCTTCCCCTTCCCCTTTCTCCACCTTTGAAGTTCTCTGAATCCCAAAATGGGAAGAGGAAAGTTCAAGGGCAAGCCCACTGGTCACCGCAACTTCTCTACCCCGGATGATATAGGTACTTTTGTTTGTTTTCCCTTAATTTTCTCAGTATAACATAGTTGTAATTTTCTCAGTATAACATAGTTGCTCTTGGACTAATAATATGCTTTATGGGTTTAATACGGCTTGATGGGCTTAGATCTATGAATTTTGTTTATTGTAGAATTTGATCAATGTCTAAAAACTCGTTTGTAAATTTAACGCGATATAAGATTCCACTTAGATGCTACTTGTACAGTATCTCCCATTTGATTTCGGAGTGAAAAGTTTCAAATTGAACATAGGAAGTCAGGTGGAACTAGATTGTGAGTTTTCAAGTTCTGCTGTAGTAGTTGATGAAAATTTGATTGTTCTTATGAGTTAATCACAGTGGCCTCCTCTGTCATTTGATGAATTAGGAGTTATCAAAAATATAATTTATCAAAAATAAAATTTCAAAATTCAATTCTTAAAAGTGATTTTCCAAGGTCTAATTGAACAAGAATAGCGCTCAGTAACAAATTAGCAAGACCAAGTTTCCTACCTGAGAGAAGGTATTTGTCAATCAAATACCAAGGCTATTATGTGTGCCTCCTTGCATGTCTAGTATTGTGATATTTACAGAATATCTTTATTTTTAAAAAGAAACTAATCAAGCTGCTTACATGAAGTTATGGCGCACATTTCTCCATGTTTTTCTGAGAAGTTTTAGTCTATTTTTGTTTTGGAGGCTTTATTCTTCTATCGTATCCTCATGTGCTCTGACTTTATTAAAGAATAAATTATATACTATTTTTAACATTTTTTTTGTTTAATCATTCAAATGGCTGAAGCTGCTGGGACCTCCACTCGTCCTCGTACTTTTAAACGGGTATTCTTTCTTGTCTTACACTTGGTTTTGCTTAATTGTTATCCATAATTGCTTACGCTCTTGTACTTAGTAACTGAACCATTTTTTGTAACTAATATTTAATGATCTAGGACTGACCACTCTCATATAATGTTGAATTGAGTTTGTGTTGTCATTTTCCTTGTGTTTTGTTTTTGCTGTATGTTCAGTAATCAGTATATGTGTTGTTGCTGCAAAGTGATTCAGTTTGTGGCTATAAGCTCTCTTGCTCCTTACTGTCTATGTCCCTCTTTTTTGTCCCTTTCTTTTTTTCCTGGGTGTTTGTTTCTGCTTGTGATTCCCTCTTCCTGAAAGATCTATTCATAGATGCTGTTAGGAGCAGCCTAGTGGAGATAGAGTTAGATCCTGACCTTCTACTTGGTCATTGAGTGGAGATGTATATCTTCTACTTATATGATGAAATTACCATTACTCTATGTCTGTTAGGAAGAGGCAAAAGAGATAGAAGAAGAGTCAGAAGAGGAGGAGGTGGAAGAAGAATCTGAGGTTGATTTTCCCCAGTTGTTTATTTCTCGCTTCTGGTTCTAGTAACTTTTGGTTAACTTACATTTTCCTTTGGGATGT
Source organism: Senna siamea (assembly GCA_031216115.1). Lineage (NCBI taxonomy): Eukaryota > Viridiplantae > Streptophyta > Magnoliopsida > Fabales > Fabaceae > Senna > Senna siamea. Next base: position 23,896,673 of record CM062356.1, read on the forward strand.
CTAACACCCATGGGCAGAAGCGCAAAGGCACCGAGGGGCTTATTGAGATTGAAAATCCTAATTTAGTAAAAGTGAAGAATGTGAAGGCCAAAGATGTTGATGTAAGTTGCACTGATAGATTTCTTTTTGACTCTATCTTTTGGTTATCTACAATCTTGTTTGAGTTATTTATATCTGCTGCAGATGGAAAGGAGAACTGAACTCTCAAGGCGTGAAAGGTAAGTTTTAAACACTTCTTTGGTGGATACAGTGCAACTGCTTTGGCACTTTCATTTTTGTTGACCATGCTTTTGAATGGCTATAGATAGAACTGTTTTATGTGATTGTGAAATTAAAATTCTATTTTCTGTTTGAAAAAAGAATGCTGAGTTTTTCCTAAAAGGATTATAAATTAATTTTAGCTAATTATTGTTAGCAGTAGTTTTCTGTTTGAAATAATCAAACAATTTCGTACAATGTATACTCTTAAGTATATTTTATACCCTTTTATTGGTAATAAAATGGTTACATGTTTTTTTTATCAACTTTTTTCTTGCATGTAGAATAAACTCTTTTTTATAACGTGCTAAAAAGTGATAAAATTTTCTAGATTGTATGAGTTCTATCATCTAAAAAATTATCAAATCAATTAAGATAATATATATCTTTGGTGAAAACTATGATCCTCTCTTTTTGCCGCATTGACCTTCACGTTTGGTCTTGTTCTCACATAGTTGTCTGCAGGGAGGAAATAGAGAAACAAAAAGCTCATGAGCGATATATGAAGCTGCAGGAACAAGGGAAAACAGAACAAGCAAGAAAAGATTTAGGTGATTCTTTGGTTGTTTGTGAAACTTCTGTTAAAATATTATGCTCTTCTTTTCCTGATTCATGGACTATACTACAGAATGAAAAATTGGTGTATTTGGCTTGATATAATCCTGCAAGTAGATATAATGCTTTCTTTATTGACAGATACCTGTACTGAGACATATTTGTACTTCTTTTGGTTATTTACTGAAATTATATTATTCCCCTTTGTTGTATTGGATGATAGTAAGTTTTCTAAATAATCATTAAAGGTTAATCTATTAGGGATTTAGAATTTATATTCAACACTTCTGATATTTGACGAGTTTATTACTAAAATAAATAGAGAAAGAAAGACCTTTTGCCGATTGCTATATTCCGTTGTCCTGCTATATTGATTGTGTGTATGAATATTTAGGATTGGTTTCCAGTGTCCCATATTTTCAAAAATCTGGTGAATTCTAGTTGTCTTTTAATTTTACAATTTGGTTTGGTGGCCTTCTTTTTTTACTACAGTAGCTTAAATTCAACTAGTTTTTGTGGTAAGGTAAATTGTAGTTTTTTTGGCATGGTCATGATGTGTCACAGAAGTATTTCTAGGAAATCGATTATTTCCATGCTGTTATTAAGATGGCTAACAAATTTTTTTCTTTGGGAGCAATTTGGCAGTGCATTGGAATGTAGTCTTCAGCTTCGTTTCACATTGTTCTTGCATTATTTAGTTTGCCCTTATCAACTTTTGTTCACATACTTCTTTCAACTTTTCTTTTTTGCAGAACGCCTAGCAATTATACGGCAACAGAGGGCCGAGGCTGCAAAAAAGCGTGAAGAGGAGAAGGCTGGTAAATTTCTTTTCCCCTAATCTTCTTTTTCTCAACCAGAAGAAAAACAGAATCCAACGAAGTAACTGTCAACTTTTTGCAGCCCGAGAACAGAAGAAGGCTGAGGCACGCAAATGAAATACACTATTTCCATGTTCACAAGTCACAACTCACATCCTCTAAAGCATCATTCATACTCCATCTCAATTAGTGGGAAAGAAAAAAAAAAGAGTCCTTATAGTAAGTTGATTTTGCTTCTGTACTCTAAAGAAGATTTGATATTGTGTCATGTTAAGATGTTTGATCTCATAGACCAGGAATATTACAAAGTCAGTTGTTTTGGTATGAAGCAGAAAACATGATCAGAGAATGTTCTTCTCTGTGCATGTAAACTAATACTATTATATATTTCACTTGGTATACAAGGTTTTTAATTTTTATAAAATTTGATGACCATTTGCAAGGAATATACTTTATTGTAGCTGTACGTCCCTTGTTCATCTTAATTTTGCATCATCCATGATCCATCATCCCTGTGTTGTTTCTTTCAGCTCCCATTGTTATCATCAGCACCTTTTTGCAATCCATTGTTTTATCATGGATTGTGGAATTGGTAACCTTAAAATGTTGACAAAGCCAGCTCATAACTTGATGGGATTTAGTTAAGAAAGTGAAAGTGAGAATCTGGTGAGAACCTTGAGTGGAAGCAAATTGTAAGACGACAAAGCAGACAGCCTAACTTTGTTTAAGGAAACTTTGAGCCGAGGCATTCTTGGCTACACTCACAAATGAGTCAATATCTATGAGGGTTTTACTTATAGTCTTTTATATGATTTGATAGACACTGTTTATTTTAAAAAAAAATTTGAGAATGAAAATGAAAACGATATTTTGATTTTTTTTCAAAATATAATACAAAAAGGAGATATCTTTGAGACTATCGAAAAAGATACTAATGATATATTGAAAAGACTAGTAAAAATTCAACATTTGAGATTATTATACATGCAACTAGTTTTAGTAGGTAACAATTACTAAGTGTCAAGAAATTTTTTTGTAAAAGGTTATTAACCAAGTGAAATTTTTATGGTTTGAAAAAAATTCAAATGAGAGTTTTCTTTTGAATTATCAATTATTTGTACCAATTAGCATTTACATAAAAAATAATATTTAAGACAGCTTAAACAATTCCTATTTAACTTTCAGAAAAAGCTTTCACACAAAACACGCGTAAAGAGGCAACTGACCAAACCATTCTAAATGAAATGAATGAAAACGAAACTGATCATCAATTCATACAAATGTCAATTATATATATTAGGTTGATTATTAGGTGAGTGCAAGAAATAATTTTAGAGAAAAATTCCTTTCCCAAGTGTTAAATTAATTCCTTTAAGATTGCAATGTGCTAAATGATCTTTTACTTTGTGTTGGTCCCAAATGTTACAAATTTTCTAATGTATCAACTCAATCGTAATTGTAATATATTCAGATGAGTACCCTAACCCTAGCATGCAGATTGGAGATTGGAGATAGGAAAAAATCTTAGATTCAATATATATATCATATCATTCTTACATTATCTAATAAGACTGAGTTGGATTGAACATCATTCCTACTAAAAATTAATATAGACTCAAGTTAATATATAAAAGTGAAACATGTCATTCAATTTTGATAATGAAATATATATATTGTACCTAAAATTTTTTATGATTTTAGAGACACAAGTGTACAGGAAAGAGGAGTTTGAGCACATGAGATGAGATCATGAGGATATAAGAAAATTGAAGGCCCACCTTATGCCACTAATTAATAATCATTTGTTTGCAGCTAGAGGTCTGGAGGACCCACTTGAAAATGTTGTGTCATCATGTGATTTTTCATGAACAATAATAATAATAAAAAAAGAATATACTATTTAGTTTCATAGTGCAAATTTACCAATAAGGACTACAAAGATTCACTATTTTGTAATTTTTTTAAAAAAATTTCCAAAACTATGCCAAAACAGAGTATAAAAATTAATACAAAAGAAAGACTAATTTAGATTAATAGCACTATAAAAAATATCATTTCAATGAAAAAAAATGGTATGTGAAAATTTCTATAATTTAATATTATATAATTTTATAAATTTAGCCATAAATAACAAAAAAAGGCATTAGAGAACACCACATCATTGGTTGGTACAGAAGTAGTTTAACATTTTCTTTGGGTCAAAACTTTTATACATTTTAAAAAATAGGGATAATTATTTATCACTATTTTTAAAATGAAAAGATTGGGTGATGATGTATTGTAGAAAAAGAGATTAGTTATTATATAGGTTGAAATTGGGTGTGTGTTAATCATCACTGTGCACAAACTACATGATTGGATTGGAAACCTAAAATACTCAATTTCAACATTAAGCCTATATTAAAATATCTCCCAAAGGGTAAGAAAATCAACAATATACTATTTATTAACTCATGTCATTAAAAAAATTAAATTCTTTACTAAAATAAAATCATGCATGTTACATGAGATAACAGTTGCCATTTTTTATGGTTACAGTCATAATGTTGATTATGGATAGGTATAGAAATAATAATCCTATTAATTAAATTATACTTAAAAATGGGCAAGAGGAACCACTTAAAAAAAATAAACTTATTGATAAATCTATTATTTTTGTTTATATAATTTTTTTTTTGAGGAAAAATAATAGGGCAAATAAATTACTTTAACATTATTGGCTAGGATGTCAATAGTATAAGATTTTTTTAAAAAAGAAAAAACTTCCATGCCCACACTTCTCTGTAGAAATTAGCACATGAGAGGGTTAAATTGATGAGTAATGAATAGAGATTTACATACAAAAAGTAAATAAATAAAATTTTTAATAATTTATGTCCAATTCAGCTTCCTTATATATTCAAATAAATCACATATTTGTATTTTCATTTTTTTTATTGTCGAAACACATTTGTTTTTCACTCATTCTTTTCTTCATATATTAAGTTGGTGATCTTGGACTTGGTCCATTTGATCCAATCACTCATCTAAGTACGTCATATTTAATCAAAAAGTAGAATCTTGATATTACATTATAAAAGTTTTAAAATTAAAAAGATCTTCACTATATAAAAACCTAGTATATATGCTCTCTACACAACATACATTTATTATCGTTATTTTTCATCATTTATTAATTTGAGTGTTAGAATTCAAAATAATCTCGAGCCTTTTTGTTTACTTTTCTTTTGTTTTATAAATTTGTTGTAATTCAGATAATCCAATCCTCGACTCCTAACTAGATTTGGATTTATCACAAACAATTAAAATAAGCACACACAAAAATCTATATTAAAAATATTATTGTTATTGGTTTTTATGCATATTTTTTTACTAAAAATAATTTTATTTAATATATTATTAAATATTAAATATAAATATTCCATTCAAAAATTTGAATATTAATTTTTTATATTATAAAAATAAATATTTTTTATTAAACTTAACATCTTGATTATATATAAAAAAATGCTATTAAAAAAAGGGAAAAAAAGAAGCTACATCAAAAACTTCCAGCCCTAATTACTTGCGAAATACCCTTATATTTGTGACTTTTCATGTATATGTCAAGTAATTTTTGTTTTAGCGTTTACAATTATTATTATTATTTGTTAACGGTCATATGGAAACTCACTGGCCAGAAAACAGTAAAAAAGAAGAAAAAAGGAAATTGTGACCGAAGAAGTAATTAGGAAATAGGAAACCTCGAAATATATTTATTACACATTTAACAGATGAGAATTCCTCTCCAACGAAAGCACGATCCTCCCTCTTGTTCTCTTCTTTCTTCCCCGCGCTCTTTCTCTTCCTTTCTCTCTCTGGGAGATTTCTCTCTTGGATTCTTCGATCACTGATTGTGATCAATTCTCGCTTTCGTCGGTTTCTTTCTACGGTAATTGGTTTTTTAGCTTCTATTGATTTTTTTTTTCAATTTTTTTCTGTAAATTTTTGTGCTTTTGGGGCTATTTAGGGTTGAAAAAATTGACGGTTTGATCATCAGATGAAAGTAAAGAACTTGCATTCTTGGTTTTCGAAGGCATTTTCTATACCCGATTTTAATTCCTGATATTTCTCTTCGGACCCGTTGTAATTTGTTTTGTTTGATTTTCACCAGAATTGATTTCGCGCGAGTCGTAAGTTATATTGATCTCTGAAACTTGGAAGTTGTGAGCTTTTCATGTTTTCAAGGTACGATTTTTAAACGTTCTTTTAGTATGTATGGTGGGCTATCAATTGGGTATGATATGGTTGAGTGCTTTCTTGTTTGTTTGCGAACCTGTGTGGTGAAAGAAGAATTGGTTTTTTTTTTTTTCTTTTGGTACCGTGAATTTATATTAGTTTAAATATTCTAAAACTCCTACATACCATAAGGGCTCGGAAATTTATCACTAAAAACCTTGTAATATCTTGTTTGCCGCCAAGCTTGCGTACGGATATGTTCTATATGCTTGAATGAATTTTCCTGGGCGGGACTTCTGATTCTCAGAATTCTGTAGGAACTTTTTGTTGTTGTTGTTGTTTTATGGTTTAAATGCTTATGCACCTTTGTTTCAAGTTTGCTATCTCATGACCATGAAGCTTCATCATTTTCCTATAAAGGAAATTTTTCTTCCAACAGAAGGATCCAATTTTCTAGGTAAAAATATATAGTATTTTCTCTGCATTACGCATAGTATTTTATAGTCTCCATCCGTCAATTTGGTCTGAAATGTTCACTTTATGGTCTTGTCATGTAAAAGACCCTTGTTGGAATAAGCTGGAAATAGAAGAAGATAATTTAAATATTATCACTTTTTTGTTTTATATCTATTTTTCTTTTTTCTTTTTAAAGAAAGATGTATTCTTATGAGCAATAGTCTTTGCAAACCCTGACTATCAATTAGCGTTTAAGCTACTTGTCAAGATAAATTTTGTTGTCTTGATAAACTTTATAGTCAGTAACACCTAGAAATCACCTAGTAATGGAGCATTACTATGTTTAATCTCCGATTTTGATACACGTCTGATGTACTGTATGTTATTGTTCTGTGGTAGATGACTACTTTCTATTGTTGAAGAGCAAAGATCATTATGTGAGAGTTTGAAACATTGACTGCATACTGTTCTTGTTTTTGCAGAGTTTTTGTAAATATCTCTTTGGTGTTTAATTACATTTATACTAGAAAAAGGCACACACTAACTAACTTGCAAGTTAAAAATTTAATATACAAAAAAATAAATGTGAAATATGGGTTGTTGAAAGAGAAGTGGAGTCGACAACGAAGAAAAAATGTGGAAAGTGGTTTGGACTTCAGAGAAAATAGGAATTCAAATATTATTTAAAGTTTTAAATTAAATTTATAAGATATAACCTTGTTCTTTTATTGATGTATTTAACAAGCACTTAAATAGATAAGGTGTAGTTGCAGCTTAGGGACAAAAAGTGAAAATGAAAAACTGCCAAGAGTTCTTTTCATTTGTAATATGGATGGTCCTGATTGATTTATTCACTGTATTTGAAATTCAGGACTGAATTTCATCAACAAATTGCTACAGCATTGATCAGATGACTGATTTGGAAATGGATCAACAAAGGCATGACTATTTTCATTCTGAACCCTGTATTGTACTTGGGGGACCCAATGTCTCTCACCCAAATATCCGCACATTGGTGGCAGCTTCAGGGAACACAAGTAATATTGACTCCCACTATTTACCAGATGCCTATGACAATGGTGTGATGTATGGCATGACACAATTTAATGGGATCCATCATCAACACAATATTGATATGGGTGTTGCAGCCTCATCTAACCTATATTATTCTGGCATGAATCCTTCCTCTGGCACTGGTGTACTACCTCAGCCCATAAATCACCGAGCCATTGATCAATTGCCAGCTTCAGGCACGTATGCTGTCTCTGGAGTTTCTTCAGATAATTTTGCAAGATCCAATGGCTTCATGGATGATGCTAGAGGTCCATACAAACAAAAAATTACAGAGGGTATCAGAGGAAATTACCAGTATTTTAATGCCACAGCTAGTTCTTCAGGAGCTCCCCCAAACTCAAGGCACTTTGAGGGGGTTGCTATGATGGATACTCCATCATTTTCCCTTCCTCAATTTACAGGAAATGCTTCACCTCATGGTAGTGTGTGGAGCAGGTCAGGTGAGTCTGTTATGGTGCATGAACCTAACCATTTGATTCGAGGAAACTATTTAGGGCAGCACTTTCAACCAGCTCCTCCCTGGTTGGACCAGCAGTTGAGCAATGCTAACAGTGATGGACATAATACAGCCTGGAATCATTCTCGTTCAATGCCTTATATGCAAGGTGAAGATGATGTTTCTTTCTTTTTCCCCTGTTTCTCTTTCATTACTTGGATGTCCTGTTACCAACAGTCTATAAATTACATGAAATTAAAATTTCTCAAGTCATTTTCTTGTTCTGTCTAAACCTTATGGTATAAGCATATAATAGAAGATATTAGCTGTAAATTTTTTGGACATAAACAGTAATTATAATTTATATGACTAAAGGGCAAAAATTGTCAAACAATAAATGAAATTTTGCAGTTCCTCCTTGAGGGGGAAAGAGATAATTCTCCTCTTCCATTCCCTCCTTTATTTTTTAAACTTACAAACAAGGGAATGAAATTGAATGTTAAGTTACGTCTCATGTCATGTCTGGTTTGGTCTTTCTGACTCTCATTTTCTATTACTCTCCAGCAATGGAGAATGCTAATATGGGTATGCAGAGATATCATGACACAGCAAGCAACAGAAGCGGCCTCAGGTTTCCTCACCCTCCTCCTGTCAACCACCCAAACCATAATTATCAGTTTCCGACGTTGCCTATGCAAGGAGTAAGAGGCCGCAACTTTCACCCTCCAGTAACTGCAGGAACTTACAGGGTTCCATCAAATTCTTCACGTAATACTGTTATGCCAGTGCAAAATCGTTTTGGGTTGGGGGCTAGGCATATTGGCCCTGCACCATCAGCAGGCGTACGGATATATCATCCTCTTAGAGGATTCACACCTGAGACAACTCTTAGACATCGAAATTTCCCTGCTTTTCTCCTTGTTGATGTAATTCTTTAACTCAGTATTTTTTTTACTCTATAACATGTTGAGTTCATCTAGAATAAAGCGAACTGTCCTTACATTACATAAAATTGTTGGTTTTATTAAAAATTAAAGCTTATGTGTGTAGGATGTTGCTATACTCAATGACGTGGGAAATTTGGTTGACCATCATAGTGATATGCGCTTGGACATAGAGGATATGTCTTATGAGGCAAGTAGACTAAGTTTGATCATGTTTCCTGATCAGGGTACCGCAAATTTTGAAGTTGTGGAAATTTCTTTAGTATTAATTACTCTTGGAATTTGACCATAGGAGCTTCTTGCTTTGGGTGAGCGGATTGGCAATGTGAGCACAGGCTTATCAGAGGAGACTATTACATCTCAACTGAAGATGAGAACTTACAGGTCCTCTGCTACTATAAATCTGGAGGAGGCAGCTTCTGAGGATCAGGAGACTGATGCCTGCATCATATGCCAGGTATGAATATTGTAGTATTGTTCTTTCATAAGAAATACTTTCTGGAGTAATTGTCTTCGATGTACTAATGACTAATCCCTTGAATATTTTTGTATAATTATATAGGATGAATATAAGAACCGAGAGACAATTGGAATTCTTAAATGTGGGCATGAGTATCATGCTGATTGCTTGAAGAAATGGTTGCTGGTGAAGAATGTCTGCCCCATATGCAAATCAGAAGCATTGATCCCTGGAAGGAAAGACGTATAGTAATCAATGAAGTCAAAAATATTCATCTCCCTCCCTGCAACCCTTTCGGATAATAACTTTTGAACAATACATATTTTGTATATTTACATGCACATATATACTATATAGACAGTCACATATCCCAAACTCATTGATTCCTTTGCACCAGAACATTGTATCTATCAAGTTGTACAGTCTTTGTTCTGTGATGTATAACAATTTAACATCGGGTAATTATATAATTACCGAATCTTTTTGTATGAATGGGACATGGAAGGCTCATAACCATGTCCAGAAGGAAACCTTCACTTCTATTAATACTGTTGATTGCTTATTTTCCTGTACATGGGTTTGCTCATTTTACCTGACTGCAGTTATGTTCTTGAGATATTCATGGGCTACGTCCTGGATTCCTGAACTGAACTATTACGCGGAAAATCAAGCTCTCACATTTTATTTGAATCACCCGTTACTATATGGTTCATTGTTCGTTGTTTTATTGTCATGGACACAAGTGACCTTAGATAATTGAAATCCTTAGTTATTACTTCTATTTTAACCTTGTGGAACCAGGTAAAACGTTTTCACTTTTGACAATTATGTCAGACTTGTTAAATGCAATGGAAACTTTCTGTGTTCAGTAAAACATTATACTACACGAAGACATATGGATTAAAGAAAAAAGTTCATATAGCACCTAGGTTAAAGTAGTTTAATAGGCCGGGCAATGAGATGAGAAACTTTTACACAATTCTTGCAGCTGAGTGAACAGTATACTTCAGAAATTTTCCATCGTATCACTCATAAACTAATTTATCTTCGTTATCCAATAAATGAAAGTTTCAACTACAAAATTTAAAATGGTTCATTGATTCCTGCGAAACTAGGGCAACCAAGTACAATAAAAAGCCAAAGAAACTAAGGGTAAAACAGGTGTATGTGGGCAAACATGAGACCAAAATATCCCCCAATCAAAGCCACATAAGTTTCATACTTTTACCATTCAAACCTCTAATCATCTTCAGACATGCTCACGGACTGGAAAAAACATGATCCTACTAGCAACAAGTTCAGCTGGAAAGCCCCACACACTGGAAAATAATGATGATATAACCAACTTCACTACATTGATTGTCACTCATTCTAGGAAGAGCAGCACCCAACTTTCTTAACAGCTGAAACATCATCCTTGGTTCCCACATTTATGGTTTGACCTTTAGGCAAATCTGTAGGATCATTCCCTGCGGCATCAAGTGCTTTTCGACTTACCACGCCATATATCTGGGTTAGCACTTCAGTGAATGCATTATCAACATTCAGAGACTCAAGGGCAGATGTCTCCATGAAAAAAGTATTTTCCCTTTCAGCGAAGGATTTTGCATCTTCAGTGGAAACTGCTCGCAAGTGGCGTAGGTCTGCTTTGTTACCAACAAGCATTACTACAATATTAGAATCCGTGTGATCTCTCAACTCCTTCAACCATCTCTCAACATTCTCAAATGTAACATGTCGAGTGACATCATACACAAGCAAAGCACCAACAGCTCCTCGGTAGTATGCACTTGTGATTGCACGATATCTGTGGAAGTTTAAGATTAAGTAATGATTCTCAAAGTTAAAGGAACTGTTCAAAGAAGCTAGCACATTATATAATTCAGATTACAGCAAATGAATCAATATATAATTCATAATACTTATCATATGGAGGCATTAATAGATCATTTCCAAGAATTTTCAGAAAGAATTATGTTCGACTAATAATGCTGTTAAGTGCTTTAAAATTATATAAAAAAAATTTCAACCCAAGATCTCATAAATAGTTTTGGTATTATATCTAGCACACACGTCTCTTAGTTTCTTTTACACTACCGTATCAAACAATATCTTGAGTTCTTTACCCATCATAAGAAACATCATGATTAGGCACACTTCTGTAATGCTTATAGCCACCCCAACAGAGAATAAATGCAAAGTGCATTGTTATGGCAACTGGCAAATATACACAATGAAAGGCTTCACTTCAGAGAAGCTTTATAAAATATGATGATCACTTAAATTGGCAGATGTACAGTATCCATACTCTTTTCTTTAAGGAGAAAACAGTTAAATTGCTAAATTATGAACAAGGTTTGTGATTCTCTTTTCTTTACATTACATACTGGCCTCAAACCTTGAAATAGATCTATGTAAGCAGTCGCAGCTATATATTTTAGAAGCCAATCTAGAAGCTTCCACCACACCTCTATGATCGTTCACATGATATACAACAGCCGTGCATACCGAAATGGTCACAACCTCCTCTTAAGTAAGCCAAGCAATTGCTATATACTTCTCAGAAATCTAATCTGAAAGACTGAAACAGTTTTATAAAGTGAGAGAGAGATGACAACCTTTAAGTAATCAGCTTCAAAGCACAGTCTAGGAAGCTAATAGGTAAGTGGTAATCATGCAATTCATGCCATACTGAGCACTACTCGTTTAATCTAAGAAAAAGAACTTCAGATTCAATTTCAGTAATCCAACTGAGAATAAATAAAAGGGCAACCATTATTAAAGTTACTAATAAGTCATAATTAAGCAATCCAATTAGTGACCACACAGTTCATAACTAAGATCAGAGAGATCCATAATCCAAACTTTTTTTTTTTTTTTTCAGATTCTAGCATTTTGCAGCAAAACAAGAGAAGGAAAAATTAAGAACCTTTCTTGACCAGCAGTGTCCCAAATCTGGGCCTTGATCATCTTGTCATCGACACTTATGCTGCGAGTGGCAAATTCAACCCCAATCGTGGATTTAGACTCGAGACTGAACTCATTCCTTGTGAATCGAGAGAGCAAGTTCGATTTGCCGACGCCGGAGTCTCCGATGAGAACCACCTTGAAGAGATAGTCGTAATCGTCGTCGGATCTGTACGAGGCCATTATTGAGGTGGGGTCGGAGAAGGCGTCAAGTAAAGTGGCGGGGTGGTTTAAGGATGGTACAAAATGCGAAATTTGAACGCGTCGTAGAAGAACATAAGAGGTGAAGTTGAAAAGAGACAGAGAAGAAAACGCAGGAAGGATGGACAATGTGTGTTTTCTTCTTTTTCTCAGCTGGGTCGGAGTCGGAGGTTCAAAAGCGTGTCCGTGATTTTGAAATTTTAGGACTTTGCGTAGACTCTGATCAAAATCAAGGCTTTGTTTTTCAGCATTGCCAAGCATTTCTACTATCTTTGCTAGTTATGTGTTTTAGAAATAAATAAAATAAAATAAAAACTCATTTTAAAAATATTTTGTATTAATGATGTAGGTAAATATATAAAAATAATATTTACACGAAATTCTCAAAATCAATTTGACAAAAATATTTTTAAAAAAATAATAAAAACAGAAGTAAATAAGCCCTCCAGGCCTCCACTTCTAGAGTACACAATACAATAAAGTAAAGCAAGCAAACAAGTTACAAGATGCGCAGAACACGAAGTATATTAAAAAGACAATGTTAGATGATGTGCAAGAATGTGCAGTTAAGCTGATTGGTTACGTTTTTTAAAAATTTAAAATATGATACTTCTTAAATATTTTAATAAATTATAATATATATTTAAAATTAAAAAAAGAGAGAAAATTTAAATTTATTGTTGATTTTGATAATTTTAAAATCATATTCAAACAGTATTGAATTTGTATTAAATGTTATTAAAAAAATTGAATATACTTCAAATAATTAAGCATCTAAGGAGCATGATGTCGGAATACGAAGGAGTTTGTTAGCTAATTGGTAAGAAAAGGTTTTCAACTAGCGAGGTAGGAGGGTGGAAAGATGGATGCTTCGCGACTTAATACCACAAAGGATCCAGGATATGCATGCTGCATGCATGAGAGTGACCGTTAAACAATTTTTAAATATTAAAAATTATTATTTTATTAATTTTGTTTTATAAGTTTTAAACTATTAAATATTTTATCAATCGATCTTATGTATTAATTCCACATGAAGTCGAAAACCAAAAGCTAGATGATGGCAATGAGCGCAACTTCTCCACGCGGCGTCCATATCTTGCTGACGTGGAAGATTGGATCCTCGAGCTTTCATGTTGCAACGAGATAAATTTTTCACTAGCTTTTGTCTGTAAGTAAATTCATATAGATAACTGTGGTCGTTTTAATATTTGAGAAAAAAACGTAACGAGACCTTTATTTTAATATCCTTATATAAAATATCCATATTTTTTACACATTTCAAAGTGAACTTGTTCTTATACTCACGTCTCTTCCTTTTGCTTCATCTTGCTTCCATCTTTTTTCTCTACAAATGTCATTTCCCTTATAAAGTAACTCGCACCACACTAGATTTCCTCATATCAGTATCACATGGAACACAGGAGTACTACTGTTACCGATTCCTCCGGCGCCGATGAACTTGACTTCGCCTACCTCTCCGGTTTCGACAACCACTTCTCCTCCGAGGCCCTCGCCGGAGCTCTGCCGCCGGACCAGAACAGCCCTCTGGTCTGCCCCTACGGCCTCTACGCCGAGCAAATCTCCGGCACGTCCTTCACCTCGCCTCGCAAGCACAGTTTTCGCAGGTACTTTCAATTTCTTGTAATTTGAGCAATCACTTGGTGTAAATTTGTTGATGATCTTATCTTTGGCTTGGAGCAGTTGGCTTTATCGGGTCAAACCTTCGGTGACACATGAACCGTTTAAGCCTCGGGTCCCGTCGAATGGGAGATTGGTGAGTGAGTTCAATCAATCTAACAGTTGTGCCACTCCGACTCAGCTCCGATGGAAACCCGTGGATATACCCGATTCACCGACGGATTTTGTGGATGGCTTGTACACTATTTGTGGTGCTGGCAGCTCATTCCTGCGCCATGGATATGCTATTCACATGTAAGTTTTAATGGATACAAACTAAATCAATTATAATCCAATTTGTTAATTCAATCAATTGGATGGCTATCTTAGATATTTATATTTTTAAATATAATATATATTTTACAGTTTTATTCACAACAAATATTTTCTGGTGGTTTTTGGAACATTGTAGAAATTCTATTACTATAAATAATATTGGCTGTCGTGTTATTGGTTGTTCAGTTTCTGAATTACAAAATTTAATTAACTAAAATAATTACTATAGGAACATGTTTTTATGCAAACTAAATAAATAATAAATAGATACGTACGCGTGATAAATTTTTCTATGAAGACCTTCTTTGACAAGCGTACATGTCTCTTTATGATTGTTCATTTTTGGTAGGTTGCGTCTACCTATCTCTTTAGACATGGACGATTTTCCATGACACTCTGACTAGTATATATTATGAAGGTAATTTTTGCACTTTGATTAAGGGGGGAATGGTGTGTCACTTGTAGGTACACTGCCAACAAACCAATGGATAATTGTGCCTTTTGCAATGCTGATGGTGACTTCCTGATAGTTCCTCAGAAAGGAAGTAAGTGATCATCACAAGCTTCTTCATTGAATTATGTACGCCTGCAGAAGCTTTAATTCATTTTGAGCTGATAATTTTTCCCTGCTCATCTGTGCCTAATGAACTCAAGAGTCAAGATAGTATCTGTTATCAGCCAAATAAGAAAATGCCTTTTATCTTTTTCTGTAAATGAAACATAGAAAATCAAATCAAACAATACATTTCAATGACAATTACTGATTTTTGAAGGGCTAAAGCAAATCTCCATTCGTTGGAAGTTTCATATTTTCCACACTTTCATGGACTCAGGACACTGCATATTTTTTGAAGTGTTTGTGCTTCATAGGTCATGGCAATACTAGTTGCTAGACAGTAGGGTCTTTCAACTACATACCCTTCCTGTGTTATTGCTTTTAAAAGGTATTCGTTTTAATTGTGTTTACGTTTCTTAATACCTTCTGCTGATTCCGTAGGGCTCTTAATCACTACTGAATGTGGAAGATTAGGGGTTTCCCCGGGTGAAATAGCTGTATTACCTCAAGGGTTTCGTTTCGCTGTTAATCTGCCCGATGGTCCATCCCGTGGATATGTTGCTGAGATTTTTGGTACTCATTTTCAACTTCCTGACCTTGGACCCATAGGTACTTCGTCACTTTTGCAGTCGTGAACTTTGATCTAACAATTGCACTGTATCAGTTGCTTTAAAATTTGTTACACATAACAGATAAAACTTCATTGAGCATTTTGTATGGTAATTCTATGAATAAAGAATTGAGTTTCATCTGCATTTTAGGTGCTAATGGCCTTGCTGCGCCAAGGGATTTCCTCTTTCCTACAGCATGGTTCGAAGACAAAATCTATCCTGGGTACACTATAGTACAAAAGTTTGGTGGTGAATTATTTGCTGCAGTACAAGATTTCTCTCCATTCAATGTTGCTGCTTGGCATGGTAACTATGTTCCATATAAGGTGTGTTTGTACTCTTCTCTAAGTGTTAATTTTACCATGAGTATCATATCCTGTGACTTTTTGTTAGAATCGTTGTGTTGTTTTGCCAATTTGCTGGCTGTATTCTTATCTGGAAGCCCTTTTCCCTTGCAGTATGATTTAAGCAAATTCTGCCCTTACAATACTGTTCTGTTTGATCATAGTGACCCTTCAATAAACACTGGTATGCAATGTTTGGCTCCTTGCTTTCTTTTTCCTTTTTTTCTTTATCTACTTTCCCTAATTTCTTATTGCAGGGGAGCCTTTTTGTTTCTAACATTTCTTGATCTTATTCGTGCAGTTTTGACTGCGCCAACCGATAAACCTGGGGTGGCACTGCTTGATTTTGTTATCTTCCCCCCTAGATGGCTGGTTGCCGAGCACACATTCCGCCCTCCATATTATCATCGCAATTGCATGAGTGAATTTATGGGCCTTATTTATGGTGGCTATGAGGTGCATTAAAACATTTGACATTCAGTCACTGTTTTATGAACCATTGTGCACCTTATAACTTAAAAAACATAGACATTGACACATAAAGAAACAAACACTGCCACACAACAAAATCTGAAATGCCCATATGTTATTTTAATTCTAATGAAAGTGTCTGACTATTGTTAAATGTTAAGATTATACTAAAATTATTCATGAATTAAACTTTTGGCCTTAGAGGTTTAATACTTGTCAAAACTATTTTAATTCAAGAGCTTAAGCTGTTGAGTGATCTAACATTAGACATGGATAGAACTCCTTTTTTTAAAATGCTTGATTTCTAGTTTGTAACTCAGCAAGTCAATGGTTGTTTAGTTTGGTTCGTGAAAAGGGGACTAGTTGCTGGTCATAGGAGGCAAGTTTGTCCTCTAATGTTTGTGTCTAAAACATATTTACTGCTTTCAGGCAAAAGCTGATGGGTTTCTTCCTGGTGGTGTAAGTCTTCACAGCTGCATGACTCCACATGGCCCTGATACTAAATCATATGAGGTATGTCTCGTGTATGATAAAAAAAATCATCAAGGTCATCATTATTCTTGGTACATCTAAAACACATGTAGTTTCTCCAGTTTTCGTTATTAGATTCTTTAATAATGGGACATAACTAGAATACAACAACAAATAAAGTTTTTTCCTATTAGGTAGAGTCCGTTATATAGATCAAATAACACCAATATATTCTATTTTAGCTCACATTCATGTCGTTGATTCATATTTATAAAAATTCAACAGAGTTTTATACCAGTTGTTGACTTCTTAACGCAACCCATCTCTTTTATTAAGTTTGGGATCAACTATGAAAATTAAACTTAACATAAGCAGAGTTAGACATAACTAGATAGAATACATGTATACATATTTTAACTCACCACTACATTATTGACTTGCTTATAAGAACTTCCTTCACATGCCATGACTTCTGGAGAACTTGATGGTGAATACTTAAAGAGTTAACAAGTTCAGTAAAGCTTGTTCTTTGAAAAATGACATTCGTGCTATCTAGGATTCTTAACTTAATGAATTGGTTCACAGGCTACCATAGCTCGTGGGAACGATGTAGGACCACAAAAAATCAGAGAGACAATGGCATTTATGTTTGAATCGAGTTTGATTCCGCGTATTTGTAGATGGGCTCTAGAGTCACCATTCTTGGATCATGATTACTACCAATGTTGGATTGGCTTGAAATCTCATTTTACACTCGCTGCTGACACACGTCCTAAAACCACAACCTTGCAGAATGGACATGGTGAGAAGTGAAATTGCTTATTGGTAACAGTGATACAACAATATTGGAGATTACGAAGGAAGCAGGATCAGAATCTACTTTTCATTGTTCATAATTAAATGTAAAGGGTGTAAAATATGAATAAGAAATATTATTATCAATAACAGAAAGAAAACGTATGATTGTTACCAACCATGAAATGAATTGTTTGTAATAGAAATAAATAATTTTGAAAATGACCAATACTTCTAGCACTTTTTTTTCTTTATTATTTATTATAGTAGGAGTAAGATTCTTTATATCATTATTTGAATTTGAAAATGAAAAGTGATTATAGTTGAATATAAATACTTAAAAAATTTAAATTTTAAAACCTTTTATTTTGCCAACTAATCTAAAACCTTAAATCCTAGTATTTAAATATAAAATATTAACATGTCAAATTCTAAATCTTGTAAAGAAAAGAAAAAAAAAGAAGTTTGATGAATTCTTACCTCAATGATTTTTATCATCTAAAATTACACTTGAAGAAAATTTTATTATATAGTTAAAATTATCATGTACAGAAGAAATTATTAAAAGTTCTTTTATAAATAGATAATCAGATAAAAGATAATTTAATAATTAGAAGTAAAAAAAAATTAAAAAAAATAATATAAAAAATTATTTAAAATAGATTTAACTATTAATAACTTAATTATAAAAATAAATAAAGATAAACTACATTGACATTCTTTGATCTATAAAATTAATTTTATTTAATAAAAAATATTTAATTTATTGTTCTTGTTGTAAAATTACACTTGAACATTCCCTCTTCATGCCCCATATGTAATTCTTTCCCCGAAACAGTAGATCGCATCCTTTTTAATTACAGACATGTCTATGACGTTTGGGCTCAGTCCAAATACTCCTTAATACCTATTGATAACCTCTCTTGAGAGACATGGCACTTGCTCGTCCCCCTCAATTCTTAAAGTTCCTCGTGGAATCATTTTGCTCTACCTCCTATGGCACCAATGGTTGGCCAAAAATAGAAGTATTTTTCAAAATGATCATTTCAACACTCAAATCATAATTAACTCTGCCATAGCTAAAGCCTCTTGAGTTCTTTTACTTAGCTTTGAAGAGTAACTCTTCCACTCCTCCAGTTTCGGTCCAAGTGAAGTGGAATCAGCCTCCGAGTGGGTGGTTTAAACTTAATACCGACGGTTCTTGTGCTGGAAACCCGGGCTTAATGGCAGCTGGAGAGATAATCAGAGATGATAAGGGTAAGTGGATCAAAGGGTTCTCAAGTTTCCTTGGCTACGGATCCAGAATTCTAGCTGAGGCATGGGCATTGGTCGTCGGCTTGAACTTTGTAAAAGATTTGAATTGCAAAAACTTAATTGTGGAAGCTTATTCTATTGTGTTGATAAATCTGTTACAGCAAGGAAATTTGTCTGATTCCATCATCTTGCTACTATCATTAATTTCGAGAGCCACCGTTAAGCTTCGGCATACGCTCCTCAAGGGGAACCATGCAATGATGCTCTAGTAAAGGTGTTGAAATGTTTGGTTTGATATAATTTTGTCTTTAAATTAAAATGAATCAATATAATTAATTTTTGAAATTTGTGAATTTTATTAATTTTATTTTTAATTAATTTAGTTTAATTTTAAAATTAATCAAATTAATTTTAAAATTAATTTAATTCATACTAAATTATATTTTTATTTTAAAATATATTAAATAAAATTTTAACTTATTTACACGTTTTATATATTTATAAAATTTAAAATAATTTTAAAGAGTTCAAAACTATAATATTATACTAAAAATGTCAAAGTATCATATTAAATATATTAATAAATAATAAAAAGATAACAACTAATTAATTATATTATCTAATAAAATCATATTAAATATTATTATATCTCAAAGTACTAATATATTCACAATTACTTAAAAAAAAATTTTAAGTAATAACTATATAATATAATTATAAAATATTTTTTAATTTTATTATTAAAAAATAAAATATTAAAATATATTTACAAACAAATAATTTGATTTAATTTTATTAAAATTAAATAAAAAATTATAAATTGACAACCAAACAAAATCATTTACTTTTATCATTCTAAAAATTAAACCAAATTAATTCTTTTTAATTTTATTGAAACTTTAATCAAGTTAATTTAATTTAGTTTCGTCAATGTAAATAATATCTGAATACCCTTATTGCTAAGAATGCCTTGCTAAAACATTCTTCTTTTGAAATCTTTAATGTGATGCTTAGTTTTCTTTGATTTTGGATCCTCTGCCGTAATTATCTGCTTGGCGCCTGCTTGGCGTTTTTAGCGGCGGTTTTATCCGTTGCTAAAGTGTTATTTAATATTATTGCAACGAATATTATTGCTGTTATAAATTTTGTTTAAATAATTAATTTATAGCGGCAATAATTTTGTTGCAAAAAATTTTAGCAGCGGAAAAAACCGCCGCTAAAAGGCCAAGCAGGCGCCGACCAGAGAACCGCCAAGCAGAGCATCCGGACTCTTTTGACGGTTGTATTTTTGTATCTTGGTTGAACACATGCCTGCTCTGCTTTTAATTTAATTCAATTTTACGAAAAAAAAGTTACACTTGAACTAAATATATTACTTCTAATAGAAATAAAATAAAAACCAAAACTCAAATGAAAAAAAAAAAAAGATAATACCAACCGCCAAAATGTTTTACCTATATGTTATTAAAAACAAGTTAGGATATTTTAAAAATAAAAAAGAAAGATATATGTAAAACCAAAAAAAAATTCCTACTGGTATCATTGAATGTAAATGCTTAAAAAAAAGTGATTTTCATTGTAAAATATCATATTATTTACAATAATATTCTTTTGTTATATAATTTTTTGTTTATATTTAGTTAAATGACAAAATATTAATAAAAATTTAACGATAGAGATTACATTATCTAAAAGTTTTAAATTATAAATCCTAATACATCCATGAAATCCTAAGTTGGGGTATTAGAAAGGTTTATTTGGAATTGAAATTCACCAAGGTAGTGGAGGCACTGAAAAACCTCAAACTCCGACAATAGAAGGCAGGAGGAGGGAGATTTAGGGTTTACGAATTCTGAATCGAATTGTTGGTGTAGCAAGATGGCTCGTAATGAGGAGAAGGCTCAATCAATGCTCAATCGCTTCATCGCCCTCAAAGCTGAGGAGAAGAAGAAGCCCAAGGAGCGACGCCCATACCTGGCCTCCGAGTGTCGCGACCTCGCTGAGGCAGACAAATGGCGTCAGCAGATCATGCGAGAGATCGGCCGCAAGGTCGCCGAGATTCAGAACGAGGGTCTTGGCGAGCACCGCCTCCGCGACCTCAACGATGAGATCAACAAGCTCATACGGGAAAAGGGTCACTGGGAACGACGCATCGTTGAGCTTGGTGGCCCTAATTACACCAAACATTCCGCGAAGATGACGGATTTGGAAGGCAATATCGTCGATGTTCCTAATCCAGGTGGGCGTGGCCCTGGGTATAGGTATTTTGGTGCTGCGAAGAAATTGCCTGGTGTTAAAGAGTTATTCGAGAAGCCGCCGGAGCTTAGGAAGAGGCGAACGCGGTATGATATATATAAGAGGATTGATGCGAGCTATTATGGGTATAGGGACGATGAAGATGGGGTTTTGGAGAGGCTTGAAGGCCCTGCAGAGAGTAAGTTGAGGAGTGATGCGGTGGAGGAGTGGAATAGATTGGAGGAAATTAGAAGGGAGGCTAGGAAGAGTGTGAAGAGTGGGGAAGTGGTGACTATGAGTGCTACTGCTGCGGCGAGGAAGCTTTTGCACGAAGAGGAGGAAGATGTGGTGGAGGAAGAGAGGAAGAGGGAAAGAGAGATGAGGGAGAAATTGGAGGAGAAGGAAAGACAGTTTGTGGTGCATGTGCCTTTGCCTGATGAGAAGGAGATTGAGAGGATGGTCTTGGAGAAGAAAAAGATGGAGCTCTTGAACAAGTATGTCAGCGAGGGACTTTTGGAGGAGCAGAGTGAGGCCAAGTCCATGCTTAACATTCAGAGCTAGATCGTTTTAAATCTTGGGAATTAGAGTAGCATCAGTTTCTAATTGGTAACATTTAACTTCTCCCTTTACTTACATATTAGACTTGTCTTGGAATCATAGAAATCGGAGGAGAATATGTTGCCTCTTTTTTCCCCCTTAGTTGTAATGGATGCTGAATTCTTTGTGAAAATTGGGATACACCATGCTGGCAGTTTTATTTTGCTTCCTCTGAGCATACGGATTTTCAAAATCATAAATGTTGTGGTTTTATTTTGTAAACTTGTACTTGTTATATCCATTCCATCTTGATTATTTAAATTTTCCTTTATTCGTTTCTAGAGATATATACTGTTGTACTTTATTTTGTACATTGTATTGATCTTTTACAATATTAATCTTAAAAGATTGGACCTCATGGCCAAATTGACTAAGTTCTGCTGTGAGCTGATTTTACAGTTCAATGCAACATGGTCATATGACCTTTGTCCTAATAAAGATTCAATGGATCTTGTTTTGCCCTTAAACATTAAAATCTTCAAATTATGAGATGCTGTTAACTCATTCTATTTTCACCTAAATTCAAGTTTTATTTTCCTATTCTTTTCCAGTGCATTGACATTCATATAGCTCTCACTTCCATAAAAAGAGAATAAAATGGAAGAGGCAGACTCATAGGAGGCTTTTAGTACTATCAGTACAATCTGCCTCTATGATGCCACTATGTGAACTGTATTTGGACAATGCCTTGGCTTATAAAGATGACTATGTTTTTACAAGGATATTAATTGCTACTATAGCTCACCTTTCATCAGCTTAGAAGCAGACATGAAAATCATTTATCCTCTTACCCAACGTGTAACATTGTAATATAAATCTCTTGAAGAAAATCTGCTTATGAGTTTGCGTAGGTCTGGCAGAATTTGGTAAATTGTGGTTTCACTTCCTTGTTAGACCAGATTTAGAAGCGGTGATCTTTGAATATTTTGAAAGTTGGTCCTGGTCTCCTGGATGTAACAGTTCCTTGTCTTGATAGCTTTTATTCTATGATATCTAAAGTTTGCCATTGTCGTTCCCCCTTGTTATGAATTCTAAAGTGCCTGGGTCAGGGCAGGATAGAAGGAAATTACAACGTGTCTATTTTCAGTCCCTTCTTACTTGATTTTACAGACGAGATGCGAAAACTAAAATGTTATAGTTTTGTATTTTGTCTACCAAGTTATCAATTGAATTGAGTGCATGTAATGATGCAGTTGATGGATGCATTTAATACCCCAGAAAGGGAAGGGGTGTAATTGAAAGTTGCTTATTCTTGTATTGTTGGGATTTGTTGAATTCTTATTTTGAAAAATCCACTTACCAACTTAGCGCCTGACAGGGAAGTAGAGCAGGATACGACTGTTCTTACTCCGTAGTCATTGCTTGGTTGGTATTCTATTGAACGGGCACAACTTTTATTAGAATTTTGTGGCTACTACGATTTGGGTGTTTTGGCAGCTAAATGGACAAGGATATTCTCTGGGTGGCGCCTATCCTCTTTTATGAAGGTGGCAACCGAATGTAAACCTCAGATGTCTCTTTACGGAGTAGGTGTGTTGCCAGGTCTAGGGTGCTATAAACCCACCTCTGTTCCTTTTTGTTTTGTTTAGTAATGCCATGTATAATAGAACTTGGATCCCTCTATATGTCAAGAGTCAGCAATGAAAGGATCTACAAGCTATGCCATAGTTGTGATAGAATTGAGATTGGACGCAACATAATGTCAAGTTCCTCAAAATCTGATTATGGTGAACTAAATCATAACCTGATTATCAAACGGAGTCATCAGTCATAGTAAGAAATCTGAGGAACAAGGCTTTAATGAAAATAGAATCTTCTAACATATTCTACAGCAACATCAGAACCGGGTCTTTATATAGCCAACTTATAATAATATAACTATTCCTAACTAAAGCTTCATGATAAAGTGAACAAAATGAGATGAGGATGTCTAGTTATTATGTTTAACTGTTTAAGCGTGCTGCAAGAGAAACCTGTCTGAGGCTTAAGTTATAATTCATAGTCTTGAGCAATCTCAACTCTCCAAACAGAATCAAATATTTCCTAATGGCAGATATGAACCCACTTATTAACTTTTAACAGAACAGTCACACTAAAGTGGCATGTAAATTGCTTTTATGTATAATTGTCAATTTGCAATATTATGGGGATGGGATAACAATTGTTTAAAAAATTGGATTCTTCTGGTGAATTAGTTCTCCTCTACCTTCACCTTTTTTTCCATCATGGTTTTATATAAATTAAAACCCTGCCGTATGGTGAAGGGATAGTTCACGCGTTGAAGGACCTGTAAGTACAAGTTTATATATATATATATATATATATATACAAATGAAATAAAATAATAATAAAAAGATAAACTATAACCAACCATTATGAAATGCATGCCATATGCTGTATTCCATCTGTTTGAAACTTGAAAATTTGGAGCTTTTTTCTCACTACCCTTTCCTTTTTCCTTTACCTAAACTATGCAGATGTTGACAAAGTGCTTCACATGAAGCCACAATCTCTTGCTCTTCCATTAAAATTGCCTTCCCACTCTTCTCTCCTTAATTTCTGCCAAAACATTGGCCATGAATGGGAACTAATTATCTGTCTACCACCAAAAAAGAAGATACCTGCATACCAAAATTTGTACATCACATCTGCATTATTGTGTACTAGCCCTTGACTTAATATAAAAATTGATTCATATGTTGATTCAAGTTCTAATAATAAATTCTGTGTGTGAAAAATGTGATTTCCAAATTGACTTCACAGAAGTACTACTTTATCTCTGTCCATATGCCTTGTGAATTAGGAAACTGCATCATCGAGAAATTTCATCTACACATATTTTGACAAATAAACTTCATTCATGTATGCGGATAAAGTCAAGATTCCATATGTATCTAAAAGAGATTTATAATTTTACCAAATGTAAAAAATCATAATATAATTTACTCTATAATGTATCTAAAATTAACATTTCAATGGTGTAATATTTCAGTAGTATTGATGTAAATAGAATGAAATTAAGTAATAGGATAGGTAACAAATTCAGAGCCACATCATTTTATCTCAAATACATAAAAAAATACGGAACTGTACAACATGGTGGCCATCTGACTTTCTTCTTTTATTAATGTCTTTACGCGTCAACTTTTTGTGGCTTGAATGTTAATTATTTTTCATCAAATTATTGAAAACGAATATTAATAAATATAAAGATGAAGTGAAAGACAGGTGGGGACATGTCTGTTCTTCCCACGTGCAATCATGCTTCTCCTCCTTTTTCACTTCTCAAATTTTCTTAGTAATACACAATTCTTGGGATCACAAAATGAAATTAAATATAGACATAATAGTACAACAATCTTTATCTGTATCCTTAATTCTTAGTTGTAAGTTGCAATCTCTAGAGCGCATGAAAACTTTCTTTTTTAAGGTTACAGTAGTAATTTGATTCTTCAATTTTGTTTAAAGTTTTAAATTAGTTATTGAATTTAAAATATGTTAAATCGTCTCAAATTTGTCAAAAATTTCAAGTTGATCCATTTATGATTATCATGCATTTCATCACAAGTTCATGCTGGCAAAAGAAAATTTTTAAAACAGAAATATATGTGTAATTACCCAAAAACAGATTAAGAAACAGACAGGTTATTAATTTCGAAACTGGGGCACTTAAATTGATAAATACTTATATATGAACAAATATTTACCAACTATGGAACTAAAAATTCTTTAAATCGACACAACTCAATTTATCAATGGAGTCAACCATTCCTGGCTCATTATTAATCATCCAATAAGCTCTACAAGCATTGCTATGTTATATATATAAAACATGGAATGGAATTAATTATGTGAATATTGAGCATTAAGAGGTCTATCTAATTACCCACATAAATGGTGTTGAAGTCATATTATATATATATATATATATGACTTCAATTAATAACTTTGAGGGAATATCTAAGATGCTCATGATAGGTATTAGGTTCCTAAAAGAATTCATCTTCAAGTCTCATGAGGAATCTTACACTTCAGATATTCTCAAATTCTTTTAATGAATTAATTAACAAGTTTTCCTTATTCATCAAGAAATGAAGTTACAAATATATGTTTTATAAGGTAACATTCCCAAAGGTGGGTAGTTAACATGCATTTCAACTTTTTCTCTAATCATTATTAGTGTGACCTAAGTACTTTTAGTTAAAGTAAACTACATAGGAGCCAACAGGAAATGATGGAAGTTAATTAAAAAAATGTAGAGAGGGAAAGAGAAGGGAAAGAGGGACAGAAATATCCCCATGTGAGTGTGATTTGGGGACAAAGCAAGGAAAGCTGAGGGCTCATAGAAACAGTTCCACATGGGAGCAGGAAGGACATGATTCTTACAAGCTCCTTTCTTTTCTTCACAGCTCATCCTTTCCCAAGCTCCTCCATATAAATTAATCTGCCCAAGAGATATTCTTCCATGATTTTATGACTTCCTTAATTGTACTAAAGTTCTAATTTTTAGGATAAATTATACTCTCATATTTTGAAAGATATCAAAATATTACATGGTTTTTTAATCTGATTTTAAAAATTAAGCTTTTGTTCTTTGAAATCAAAAGAAGGTTTACATTGACTTTTTATACAATAAAAAGTTAAGTAAAAATTTAATCTGGTTTAATGAGATAGAATATCTTTATAATTATTATCTATATATCATATCAAATGTTAAATATGTACTAAACGAATCTAAAATAGTATACATTTAAAATTTATTGATTTAGACTGTGATTTACTGCATTATAAATAATTAGTGCCTTCTGACTAAAATTACACAAAAAGAAAACATATTTAATGATTCCAGACCCAGAGTAGTGGTTTCTATGTTCATATTTTACAACCTTTTCTAAATCCCAATTGGGCAAATATGTACCCACTAAATGATTCTTAACTTACAAACAAAAGTCAATCTGATTGGAAATGATGAATTGAATGGTTGTGATACAGAGATGAAGGGAAAAACAATTGGCCAAACATTGAGAGGTTCCGTGATGTGAGTGTGAGTATAATAGGGGACAGAGGCTGAGACTGAGAGAGAGGGAGTGATATATATAATATAACAAGCATTTCATCAAACAATTAAACTGCATATAAATAAGGATGATAATGGATTGGATGGACTTACATTTACTATAGTATAGTAATGTAATGTAAGAGAGAATGGATGCCAAAAAGATGGGTCACATCTGCACGTGGTTGCTGATTCCTCTAGTTATTAAACTAGACTCCCAAATTTCCACTGAAACCGTCGAGTCTTCCACCACCTAGCTGTTGCTAGCTGTCTCTAATCCCTCTCCCATGTGACTTCTCTTCTTCCTCTTTCCCCTCTCCACTTCTCACCAAAATCTAAGACAAATGAAACACCATCATTATTCAGTGCTTCATTACCCCTCTTCTTTTTACTATCTCTATATCTATCTCATTCTCTCCCCACAAACCAGAATCTTGTTCTAGGAATTGAGTCAAGGTTGTTTGTGTTGGTTATTACTTATTAGTTGTTGGGATCTTCGTTTTTTATTTTTTTGTTTTTCTCTCATCCATTTTATCAAACACATTGGCTGCATACTAAATTTTCCCTCTCCCTCTATAGTTAGGGTCAAATCACATCACATATTGGGAATGGCACAGTTACCTCCTAAAATACCAAGCATTACGCAGAATTGGACATCTTTTCCCACTAACACTACTCAACAACATTATCATCATCATCGTCATGAACAACAAAATTCTCCACCAGCAATATCGCAACAACAACAACAACAATTACCTTCCTGGGTCGACGAGTTCCTCGACTTCTCGTCGGCGCGGCGAGGTGCTCACCGGCGGTCGGCGAGTGATTCCATAGCGTTCCTCGAGGAATGCCGGAGCTCCGGTTCTATCTTCCCGGGGACCCACGGGTTCGACAGGCTAGACGAGGACCAGCTCATGTCCATGTTCTCCGATGACATTGCCTCCGGTACCTTGCCGCCGGCTTTGTCGAACCCCTCGACTCCATCCGATCAAAATAGCAACAACGATGAGAAGCCAATGGCCTTAGACGACATCGTCCTCCCAGTTCAAGACCATCAGCAGCAGCAACCGCCCAAGGATAATGAACGAGGGGAGGTGGAAAGCTCATGCAAAAATGAGACACCGTCTCCCCCTCCCTCCGCCGCCCCTAGCGGCGGCGAAACCATCGTCGATCCCAAAAGGGTGAAAAGGTAATTAATCTTAATTGTATGTGAAATTGGGAATATACAATACTTAGTTATTAGTGATGACATAATTATATAACTTAACAAATTTTTGGGAAAAATTCAGAATTTTGGCGAACAGACAATCAGCACAGAGGTCAAGGGTGAGAAAATTACAGTACATTTCTGAGCTTGAAAAGAGCGTGACGACATTGCAGGTGAGAAAATTTAATGTAATTTAATATTCAAAATCATGAATATATAATTAGATAATATTTTTACTTCGAAGTTAAAAATAGGAGTAATGAATAAATGTGTTTAATGATGTAGACGGAGGTATCAGCGTTGTCGCCACGTGTCGCATTCTTGGACCACCAACGATTGATTCTTAACGTGGACAACAGTGCCTTGAAGCAACGCATTGCCGCCTTGGCACAAGACAAGATTTTCAAAGACGGTAATGCCCCTATTTTTAGAAAAAAAATCGTATTTCTAATTTTTATATCTTTTGTTATTATGTTTGTTAGTAATAAAATAATAATTAGATTTTCTTTTCTTTTGTAATTCAATATTTTATGATTGGGTTTTTTTAAAGAAATTATATATTTATTTTTATTATAAAATTTACTAACAAAAGTAGAAGAAGAAATAAATAAAGATAAAGAACGGATATTTCTAAGATACTAAAAATAGGATTTAGACATACAAAAAATATTTTTAAGTTTTAATCTATTTAAGGTAAATTATTTATTTATTTTATTTTTAATTCTCTTATTATAAAAATGTTATCGCCTAAAACATTTTAAAAGATACTTTTTTTAGAAGTATTATTACTCCACCTCATCCTTTACGGATAATTATTTTCATTTTAGAGATCTTGATGTTAGAATTTTTTTTATAATTTGATTAACAAAAAATTACCTTTCCTTTTTCAAAATGCATTTGTTTCCACAATAATCATTACACTTAAATAAGACGGATACTAATTTGGAATATTGGAGCATTTCTTTACTCAATAAATTGAATATATTTGAAATCATCAAGTGGAAAATAATCTTTCTAAAAAACTAATCACAAGAATTTCTTTAATTAGAACTTAATTATCTCAAACAAAATTATGTCTTTTTTTTCTTATTAACTAAGAATCTCACCTTTGTATTTCTCCATTGAAATATGCAACAAAGGGATTTAGACTCTTTTAACTTCTTTGTGTTAATCTTTCTCTTGAATTTCATATTGTAAAGTGTTTTAGAAGATATTTTATTAGAAATAAAGAGCATGATTATTGGAATTGTGGTTTTTACTGTCAGCTCATCAAGAAGCTCTAAAGAAGGAAATTGAAAGACTAAGACAAATCTATCAGCAACAAAACCTAGAGAAGATGAGGGGACACATTAACGGCCATTCACAATGTTCTGAGAACGAGCAACTCCTCACTTGAGATTGGATTGGAATTTTAAGATTTCATTGATGATTGCACTTTTTTTGTTCCTTTATCCTTCTTAAAAGATTATTTTCAATTTTTTTTAAATTTTTTGGTGGGAGAGGGAGACAAAACATTGTGGATTTGTGTTGGAATGCATGGAAATGGAATATGTGAGAGAATTCATTTTCTCCTTTTTCTTTATTGGGGAGAGAGATGGGGTGCTTGATTAGTGATTGCTGTGATTTTTCTTTTTTCTTTTTTTAATTTTGGTTTTCCTTGGGCCTAATTATCTTCTAATTTTTCTTTTACTTGTTTGAAAAAATTTGTACAAAGATTGAATAAATTCTAATCTTTTTATCTTTTTGCTTTTCCATGGAATTTGACGTAATATGTATATGAAGATTGTGTCCATAACCTACAATCTTCTTTATGGGCCAAAATGCCCTCAATGATATGCGACTGTCATTAATTAATAAAACAACATAATAACGTTAATTCATAAATATTTTATTATTATAAAATATCCGGTCTATACGAATTTACACTCCTCCATGTTTATCCCACTTGTCCCATCCTGCAATGCCTCACTTGCAATATATGTTAGAAATAAAATTGAAAATAGAAGACATGTTTAGGAATTTATGGTGTGATAGCTCTTTTTTTTTTTAAAAAATTATTTTACTTATAAAAGAATCAATAGATAAAACTCTTTAGAATATAACAAAATTCTTCTAAAACTCTTTAGAATATCTTGTATGAACAAATACTTTCATCAATCATTTTTTTTTTAAATTCTGACTCCTTTTTTCGAATTTCAAAATAAATTTTATTAAAATTTTCTTTTTGGCTCCAAGTCTAATTTCATTATGTGGGACTTCTTCATATTTATATATGTATTACAAACTATTAATTCTTCCCTCCCTTCTTTTTTTTTTTTTTTAATTTGGAGGGAGAGTGGGTGTTTGATATTTCTTTTTTCTTCTTATTTGTTCCTTAGGCCTAATTATCTACTAATTAAAATTTTTTGTTTTCTTTTCATTTGAAAACAAATAATTGTACAAAGACTGAATAAATTATAATGTTTTTATCTTTTTTGAAGATTTTTTTTATCCTTAGGCATGGAACTTGTTATATTATTATGTATACGAAGATTGTGTGCTCATAACCTTGAGTGTCTTCTTTTGGGGCCAAAATGCTCCGTATCCTCCATGAACGTGATACATATGATGTTATTGCAGGAAGACAAAAAGCTGTTCTCAGTTATGTAGTTCTTTTGATGCTAAACAATCATTTCAAATTAAAGCATCCTACAACAATATTTGACTGAGATAGAGTTTTAGTTTTCTTAAGCTAAAATATGTATACTTAATGTGTTAAGAACATATGTATGTACTAATTAAAATGCCCAAAAGCTGTTTGGGCTAAGGCTTCTAGCTTTATTACTTGGATATGCTTTCTACACACTCATGCCTTCTTTAGAGATCTCTTTGGAAATAACACAATTTGATATTGCAACTTCAACACAAACTATAACCACAATTTGGAATCTCAGGGATATTTAAGGTACTAAGAAATACAGAATATAGCATCTCATACTATTTAAGAATAATGAAAATTCTCATGCTATTGTATTTTTAGCTTTGTTAGTTCCTATAAAAAAGAAAAACCTAAGTGCAATATTTTGAGTTTTTTGTTATTAACTTTTATAGTAAAAACATTTAAAATAACTCAAACATTTTCTTTAAAATTTAAGCTAGGAATTCTTAGAAAATTTATCAACTTTTGAGTTGTAACATGAGTAGCATTCATAAAACATGTATATAGAAGTTGATTTTTATTGTCTGCTTTAAAAAAAAATTACTGTTAACTTTTTTTAATTTCACTTTAAAAAATTATTTTCATAAAACAAGTATATATAAGTGACTTTTTTTTTTTAATTCAACATACTCCAAATTACATTAAACTTTAAATTAATATAAACGTTAAAGGTAAAATCATTTTAACAAAGTGTTCTTTTTGAAATTTAAACTTATGTTATCTTCTTTTATCAAATACAATTATTTTTACTTTAATTAATAACTTGTTAGACACTTTCAACTTTTATTTATTACGTAGTTATTAGACATTAATTATTTTTATCATTTTTAATTATGATAGTTCAAAAGATAAAGTATTATATTTTAAAATTTAAATATTAATATTATAATTAAATTATAAGTAGGAGGTGAAATATATTTTTTCCAAATTTTAAAGAAACAAAAATATAAATTTTCTAATTATTTCTAAAAAAGGCGTAAAACATTAGATTTGGTGGAAAATGCTATCCAAGAACTAATATAATTCAATTGATAGATAGCGTTAAAATTTTCAAATGTCAAATAATATTGAATGCTTAAATATGATCTACTAATTAAATTAAGACCATAATTTAATGTTTTTGGAAATCGATCATTTTTCTAATGTGACAACGACCAGTTACTACTAAAATATAGGCCACTCATAACATGTGGCTCATATAATAAGGTGTATTTGAACTTAGAGATTGAGATTTCTGCACAGCGCTCACAAAAGATAAAAATACTATACGTCACATGTTTTAAACAATATTAGTTTTATATTCAAAGAATATTAAATTATTGATAAAAAATAAAAATAAATTATGAATATAAAAACGAAATACTGACAAAAATGTCTAAAAAATTTCAATGTATTAACGTCATCATGTGCTTCCCAGTTATCACTTATTATATTGTTAAAAAAGGGGTGAAATTTAACTTTCCCCCGCTAATTTTATATAAGGTATTAGTTTTGTTCTTTATTTTTCTTTACTTTTTAACTTTATTTCTTATATTTATTAATTGATATAATTTTTTAAAAAAATTTATCTGTATATATTATTAACTCAACAATCATATATGTCGCGCATATAAAATTAATCTACCAAAGTAATACTAAGTTGATAGTAGAACTCAAAATTAGTCATTATATAACTTTCAAAATTTTGTGATATTCTTAATTTAAAGTTTAAAATGCATAAATTAAGAATGCCACAAATTTTTTGAAATTGTAAAGGAATTAAATTAATATGGCCTTTTTGTCCATTTGAGATATTTCTAAAAACTACAATAGTATTTGACTAAAAAAAAGTTATATAAAAGACAAAATCAAAATATCATACAAAATCAAAATAGATAAATAAATTTATTTTGATGTAAGTGACATTTCTTTTACATAAATGTTCGGAATTTATATGCATATGAATAAACCTTGATCTTAAAGCCATTTATTATTTTGTTGGAGGATTTTCCAATGCCTCAACGCGCGGCAGGAGATGTCGTAGCTTAGACGGCATAAACGATGGCAATGGGTAGGGTTGAGGGCTTCAGGCTCGAGGCCAGGAATGCTTTCCTGTTTTTTTTTTTTTTTTTTTTGGTTTATTTTTGTCCTTCATTTTCATTTGTTACGTTGAAGAAAAAATCTTGTTTATCCTTATTTTTTATAAAAAATTTGAAGTGTCAATAAAAATTTATTAAAATAATAACACAAATTTTTCATAAAAATATTAATAAAAATTCTTAATTTTATCAAAATAATAAAAAATTAATGATAATTTTATTAGTTTCAAATAAAATAAAGAATTGTAGAAAATAATTTTTAAGCTTTCTATTACTTTAATAAATAGCATGCTTTCCTTTTAAATTTTTTAATTAATAAATAATAAAAATATGTTACAAAAAAATATTTAAATATATATATTTAAAATATTTATGTAAATTTTTGGAGATGAGAACTCTATGAGGCAAGAGGCATGAACCCCTTTCTCAATTTGGCTTCAAAAATATTTTGCATCCCACCTCATCTTCACCAAAAAAAAAAAAAATCTTTATGTTCAAAATTTGACAAATTTTATCATACCTAAATGGCATTGTCTAAGTGAAAAATGTGAAACTTGATTTTGTCTTGTAGTACATAAATAACTAAATATAATGGCAAAAATTACATTTCTATCTGACTTTTCTTTCTAATTTTTTTGTTCTGATTCTTTCATGCTCTTTCTTATATATGAGATTAAAAAAATTAATTTTTTTCATAATTTCTTTACATTTATGGTTATAATACTTGCATATTAAATGAATATCAATATTGGTTATAGGACTATTTTACAAATTCTCCAATTTTTATGTAGGTTTTATAATTTAAATTAATTAATTAAACCTTAAACCCTAAACCTACGTCCATGCAACTTGTCTTATTCTTACTTCATGCTCTATGCCCATTGGTTGGCGAAGCTCAATTGACACTGATCTAATTATGTTCCTTTTTTAGTAGGATAAATGATTTAGTTTGTAATCTAACTTTTTTAACTTAACAATAAAAATAAATTAAAATATAATATATTAATGTCATTTAATTCATCTAACTGACTCTATATAATAAGAACAGACTTTAGTTATTGTTCTATATTCTAAGTTGTTTAAATATATATATATATATATATATTAATAAATTTTTATAATGGGTATTCAGAATTTTTTAACATTTTCAAGTAGGAGGAAGGGGCTTAAGTCCAAAAATAAAAACAAGCCAACTGCATAGTATAGTAATTCTCACAGCATCACATAGTAAAATTAAAAAAGTTTAATAAAAGAAGTTAATCCAGTGAATTAATATTTAAATTATTATTAAAAAAATATTTATATTTAACACCAATAATATTTTATAGAGAATATGACTTATCGTGATCCTTCAGCCCCTTTTTGATGCAATTGCGTTCGTGCAGTGACTTCCCAAAACATATACTTTTATAGAGAGTGTTTGCCAAAATAATGGAATCCATTTTAACGTGTACTTTTCTGAGTGCGAATTTTTAATTATAAATTATAAAATATAAAATAATCTTATAATTTAATAATAATAATTAAATTTAGAATTTTTAAATTATAAGAATATAATTATAACTTCTAAAAATATAATAACTAAATTAGAAATTAAGTAAATTATAAGAAATAATAAAATAATTTAAATTTTATAAATTTTCTCATATGAGATGAACATATATATGAGAAGAAAAATAAAAGTGCAGAAATATCATTACTCACTTCGCACCGATGACATCTCAGATATGTTAATTGACAATGATATAGCAAAAATTGTGGAGGATCTGTAGATTGAGGGCAGCCATGTGTAATAGATAAGGCAACTCTCTAGTCTATACAGACAAATGAAGAGGCTGACCCATGACAATTTTTTTTTTTTAAATATCTTTCATTTATTAAAGGTAATTCTACTAAAATTATTGGTCAACATTAAATTTAAATTATATATATATTTACTTATTTAAATTTTTTTTAATTTTTTAATTAAAAAATTTTTAAAAATAATTTAAAAAAGTAGTAGAATTATTAAAAGTTATCTTTTATGATTTTTTATTTTATTTAAAAACTCTAAAATTATAATTATTTTATTATTTTGGTATAATTAATTATTTTATTAATATTTTTTAAAAAATTTTATGAAAAATAATAGAGATAAAAAATTTTTCATTCCCAATGTGAAGAATAAAAATAGAGATGAAAGGTAAGGATAGAGAACAAAAAAGTACTTCCCACCTCCATCCTATCCTGTCAAACCCTAATTTGAGTGAGAGTGATCCATTTCATTAAATCTAAGAAAATGAGCAATATATTTAAAATTATACAATTTTAAGTACCCATTTTTAATTACAAAAAAAATTAAAAGTTAAGATTTATAGTTTTGTAGGCGTTTTCAATCTCAAAAATGTTGATTATGAGAAAAGATAAAATTTTTCATTTTTGTGAAGTTTGAGTGGTTATTAATTAATTAATGGGAAGAATGATCTGGCACAGTTAGCTATAGCCGACGTTCCTGATGAAATTGACTTTACGAGTAAAAACATCGCGTGTAGCTCAGCTTTGTTTGAGTGAACGAAAACAAACAGAAAATGAATAATAATAATCTATTATCCATCATGACATGTGCAATTTTTTTTAGAATGATGATGTATTGATACAAATAATACTTTATTAATTATATAAAAATAAAATCTTTATAAGTCTATTCAATAATAAATATAATAAATTTTATTTAACATTTAATAACATATTATATTATTACTAAGATTTTATAGTAAATTCAAATCAATTGTATCGTGATTTTTTAATAGCCTTTGTCAACGTAAGGACAAAAGAACTGTTTTTTGTTTTCTTTAAGAAGCTCATAATTATTGCTGACACTTCTGCATTGTTTTCCACTTATTTTTTAAATTAAACAAAATAGGAGTTATCTACAAGGAGATCGACGGTTCAACTTCCCTCCCTTCACATTTTGCTTTTTTTTTTTTTTTTGGTTTAATATATTTTTTTATAAGAAATCAAGAATCCCACCAATCGAAGCTCAAGCTATCCATTCTCAATAAAATAATGTTTTGTTAACTAATTTTCCTAGGATATTAATTATTTTTAATTAATTAATAAGATATTTAATGATTTAAAATGTATAAAAAATAATAATTTTTAATGTCTAAAAATTTTGAAACTTTAACTAGTGTTCTAGACACTAATTAGCAAATTCCATAAAATGTATTTAAATTAAAAGGTTTTTAGAACATTTATTATATTGTTTTATTTATACATTAGTTAATAATAATTAATTAATTTTTTTCTTTATATAAAAGATTTACATAATACATAAAATAAAAATTTATATTATTCAGTATATAAATAAAATAACACAATATGTTTATATTAGAATATTTCATTTAAACAATTCTTTGATTGGTACCGATTTAAAATTAGTGGTCAATGCATAAGTAAGTGGGAAACTAATATTAATATTATTATTATTATATTGATACCACTATGCAAGTAGGAAAGATAATCTCATGACCAATCAGATAATTGTAGTACATCTGAATTGTAAGTCTTTCTTCTTCTTTTTATTTTATTATGCACAAATGTTAAAAATAGCTTCACATGCTACACAAGTGCATATAAGATATGCAAGAATCTGTCCTTCCTCTCACACACTATTCTTTTCATGTCTTTTCTCCAACCCCATTAATTTTCTTCGCTCAAAATCATCATCTATACATAAAATGAGAAGCATCTCAAAAGAAGTATGCTTCTTCATCTTCATTCTTCTTGTGGCATCAGTTCTTGAGGTTGAAGGGCGTTATCTGCAGAACAGTGCTTCTTCTGAACTATTAATTTCAGATGGAGTTGATGATACTGATGTTCATCTTCAACTTCAACCCCAGAAAACTTCTAACTTACTTGTCAAAGACAAGAGTGGTGAAAAAACTGAACCTCCAGAAGAGAAGTGTGAGCAAATGTATGGGTTCTTGCCTTGTTCAACAAACATGTTTGGCCATTTATTTCTGATTCTGGTGTATGAGTTCTTGCTGTTCCATGGAGAATCATACTTGGCTTCAGGAGGTGAACAGATCTTCAAGATTCTTGGCCCTGGAGTTTTTGGTGCAAGTGCTTTTGATCTTCTTGGTGCTCTTCCTGAGTCTCTGATTCTTGTTGGTATGCTAGCTAATGCTATTACGGTTCTATAAAGTCTCTCTTTTTTCCTTTACTTGAACTTTTTTTTTAAAAAAATGAAGGTAAAATTTGATCTATTCCCATTAATTCACATCAACCCCATAAGTAATCACTATTTGGATTCTAGACCCACCAAATTTTTAATTTTGCTTTTGCCACCAACACAGGAGATATGTAAGAAGCTTCCAAGAACTTTATTAAAGCATGAAAGAAGTAAAAACCCTAATCCCCTGCTTTATTTGGGGTTGCAGCCCAGAGTCTTATGTCTATCATATTTCAATGGGTTAAGAGATTCTGGTAAATGTGTCCAAAGATCTGACTTTTATTATGGTGTGTTGGATGGAGGGGATTGGAAGGGAAGGGAAGTGAAATGAAATTAAAATTTTGACATTTTCTTTTATTTAGATTTAAATCCAACTTTTTTTTTCTTTAGAATATTTTTGGATTGGAGAAATTGGATAAGAAGGAAAAAAATGTTAAATTCAAATTTAAATAAAATAAAATATTAAAATTAAAATTTCAGTTCTTTTCTTTTTTCCTCCCTTCTCCTTAATCTAAACACACCCTTAAAGATAAAAGTTTTAGATAATTTACCAAGACCTTCTGTTCCAACCTTCAACTCCATTAAAACATTTTTATTTTAAAAAAAAATTAAGTCTGACTGATCTATATTGATGTTCTGACCAAAGGAAGAGATCTTGGTCATCTTTAAAAATTTGACGAAATCCTAAATCCAATGTACCTGAGATAATAAAAGAAATTCCCGGAACTTATCTCTTCATCTTGGTGCTATCTCAATCACATACCAAAAAATGCAAATTGAAATAACCTGTGCTGATTACTGTGAAAATAATTTACCATTTTTTCAAAAGGGATTTTGATCTGTTTGTTATTTCAGTTACTGGGCTTTCTAAGGAGAGTGCACAAGAATACGCTTCCACTGGAGTAGGCATACTAGCTGGATCGTCCATCATGCTTCTCACAGTAGTATGGGGAACCTGTGTCATCACTGGCAGGCAAAAATTTAAAAATGACTCATCAAGGCCTTCTCTCTCTCCTTATTCAAATTCCTCATCTTCAACACTCAAAGAATTCTTGACTGGTCATTTCAATTTCCTTCAAATTTTCTCTTTATATTTCAAAATCTTCACTTGTCAATTGTCATTACTTTCTGGCATTGCCTTTGTTGTTGCTTGAGTTTGACATGTCCTTGATTTTTTCCTAGGTTTTGGAATTACTATGGATGTAGAGACTAGAGACATGGCAAGAATCATGATTCTCTCAGTTATACCACTCATAATTATGCAGATTCCCAACGTGTTTCGATTCTCTTCGAGGCCTCGTGCTGTGACCTTGATGGTTGCTCTCATTGTTACTGTCATTTTTCTCTTCTTGTACTTCATTTACCAGGTTCCTCCTCATCCCTCACTTTTATTAGTACTAAATTAGGTGTTATGAGAAAGAGAAGAGGAAAATGACTATCTATAAGTTGAAAACCTTATTTGCTGCGTATATTTTGACTTGTAATTTGCTTGTAAATCTGCAGATCTTTAAACCTCAGATAGAGAAAACAAGACTAGAATACATAAAGCATGATCACTTAATATTGAGAATTTTCCAGCATGTTGAAAAGCAAACCCTCCAAAGGATCCTCACTGAAGATGGAACCCCCAATGTTGCAGCCATAAGTGGGTGAGTAACAAGGTTTCATGAAAGTAAAAATGGACACATTTAGCCTAAGGGTCCAAAATGGTGTTAAATACATATTTAATCACAGATACTTGACAATGCAGGCTGTATAATGAAATTAGTCGGCGCGGAGACCGGGACTTATCGGCTTCTGAAGTAAGAGAACTTCTGCTCAAGAACAAATTAACTGAAACAAACGTGTCAGAGGGACAAATAGAAGACATGTTACGAGTGTTTGATAGAAATGGTGATCATATTATAACCAAGGAAGAGTTTGTCACTGGGTTAACACAATGGATTGAGCAAACAAAGCATGCTTTGGATAGACAGTACATACCAAGGAAATCCCTCAAGAACATATATCAGGTACAAAATGTTATTACACATATGTGACATGAATGCATGTGACACAGTACATCGTAAGTTTTTCAGTTGTACAATGTAGTATTTGAGATGTCTACAAAGCAGAATGCTAATTGATCTTACAATAATAGGGTTTTATCCAGCCATGGATTGAACATATAAGAAAAGAACGAGAAATGAAGGGACATCTCATATCTGAAATCTTAAGGCATGCTCAAAATGATATGGTTGGCAGGCTTCTCAATGATGATGGCACAGCTGATGAATCTGCTATCAGAAGGTATCAACTATCATCCATGTAGTCTGAATCAAAAATCATAGTTAAGGATTTTGATAATACTTTTTAAGCACTATGGGCACTATAATGCATGCAACAGGTTGTTTGAAGAAATTGATGGCAATGGAGACAACTGGGTTTCGAAAGCCGAGTTAAAGGAACTAGTAACAAACATCCAATTTGGTAAGGCTATGGATGAAGAAGAAGCAGTGACAAAAATCATTCAAGAGCTTGACATTGACAGTGACAATAAGATTAGTGAGGAGGAATTTGTGGATGGGTTTACAAAATGGGTGAACACATTTTCCAAACAAGCTCCTTCGTCAAAACCTCTGCCTCATGAGGAAACTCATCAAGTATTTGCACTATTCCTCAACTCAAACAACTTATCTTAATTTGGGTAAATTACTCTCATAATTTTTGACAGGGTGAGCCTTAGAACAATGGTAAAATTGTTGGTATTGACCTGAAGGTCAGGATTCAAATATTAAAAACAACCTCTCTGTTTGCAGGGATAAGGTTACATACTTATAATCCTTCCTAGTTTCCACCTAGTGGAGCCTTATACACTAGGCTACCCTTAATCATAATTTATGAGAAATGACTCGATTACAAGAT
The DNA here is from genome assembly GCA_031216115.1 of Senna siamea. Taxonomy (NCBI): domain Eukaryota; kingdom Viridiplantae; phylum Streptophyta; class Magnoliopsida; order Fabales; family Fabaceae; genus Senna; species Senna siamea. The sequence continues at coordinate 23,936,506 of CM062356.1, forward strand.
CTTCTAATGAAAGATTTGTTACATTAAAAGGACTTATTTCGCTCTTTCAACTACGAATCTTTCTTTTGTTAGGTATGTTTTCATAATAGAAGAAAAATTGTGTAATTAAGTTATTTTTAAGGAAAGGTACGAATATTTTATCGTTATAGTTTTCTTCTCTAATTTTTAATGGGTCACTGCTGAATGATTGAAAATTTGTGTTTGTTAGACTTGGGAATACGTTGAAAAGGTTGTGGAAGAGAATCATCACAAAGGAACTCATGCATGGCTGATGGCTATAATAAATGTGGTGGTTGGAATTACTATATTATCCATTCTTGCAGAGCCCCTAATAGCAAGTGTCCAGAAATTCTCTGAGAATGCAGGAATCCCTTCTTTCTTTGTCTCTTTCATTTTAGTCCCTCTGGCTACAAATTTCAGAGAAGCAACCTCAGCCATTAAAGAAGCTAGCCATAAGAAGAGAAGTAACACTTCTCAGACAATCTATGAGGTCAGTCATCTTATTCTACCGTACCAATTAGAGCTATTCACAACTCATCTATAAAAAATTTCTTGTTTTATTTTAATCAGAGAATTTAACAATAAAAGTATAAAGAACTACATATAAATCTAATAAGATAATTTTGTCAAAACTAAATAATCATGCTGACAATTGGGATTTTTGACCAAAAATGCAGATTTATGGAGCAGTTTTCATGAACAATATTCTTGGATTTTCAGCAATTTCTACTCTGATATATATGAGAGATATTACCTGGGAATTCTCAGCTGAAGTGCTGGTTGTGGCAATTGTTTGTTCTATAATGGGCCTCGCTGCAAGTTTTCGGCCCACTTTCCCTCTCTGGACTTCCTTCGGCGCATACCTTTTATATTTGCTATCTTTAATGTTGGTTTACGTTATCAAATATGTTCTAAATTATGTTTAGTGACTCTTTTCGAGATTATGGCCAACCAAACATAATTTTATGTGGACTATTGCCAAATATTATACCATAAACCTCAATGGTGTAGACTGTAGAATAAGGGCTTTTGGGTGAAATTTTCTTTTTCTTTTTAATTAATTCATACTTTTGTATCACTTCCTTCTATAAAAAAAGTACAAAATTATTTTAACGGACAAAAGTTATTTAGTTAAGAAAATGTTTTAAAAGAAAATTTTATTTTATATACGGTAAGATATTAAATATAGATAAAGATTAGAACTCTGAATTTTAATTTTGTCAATTTTTTCAAGTGAGGTTGTAAAAGAATGAAGATGATTTATCAATGACGAGGGAGGGATTCTTTATATTATAATAGAAATTATGCTAGTTTTACGTGTTCCATTGTCTCTCCAAGTTATTGAGACGCTAGTACATCTAACTCCTTTATCTATGATAAATTCTTAGGTGATGTTTTGAGACCAAATATATATATATATATATATATATATATATATATATATATATAAGGAATGAAAATAAGTATTAATTTCTGCATGGCTTGAAAATTGAAATTAATAATATAACTAATTTTCACATATAGAAAAAAACTTTTCTTTATCACTTCTGTAAATTTGTTTCATGTTTGCAAACAAGAAGCTTATTATCATATACATCTTGTTCATGAAGTTTGAAATCTATACGATGTCGTTTGGTTTATCTGCTTAAACACTAAAAATTTTCCATAATATATTATTGTTAGACTATGTCAAAGTTTTCCAGAATATACTAAGCTGAAAAGTATTCAACTGCATGCCATTCAATAACTTGTACTTGTTAATTTGTATAACCGTTAATTATTTATATATTTTTCTAATTTTGATTTCATCTGCGCAATGACTAGTACTTGATAATATGCACAAGTTAGTTATTTGAGCACGAAAGTGATGAAATATATCCTATCTTGTCTTTCTGGTGCTGATCTGAAAACCAAATAAGAAAATGATGAGAAGAATTTCCAGAACAACATACTTTATTTTTCTTCTTTTTGTAGTAACAAGGGAGATTGAAGGGCGGCATTTGAAGTACACAACTTGTGATAATGAATTAATTTCAGATGGAGTTTCTGATGGTGTTCAACTTGTACCCAACAAAACTTGTTACATACTTCTCAAAGGCATCGAAATTGAATCTACTTCTGAGGATAAAGATGTGGAATGCAAGCAAATGTATGGCTTCTTACCATGTTCAAACAACATTTTTGGCCATTTTTTTCTGATTCTGGTTTATGAGTACTTGTTGTTCCATGGAGAATCATATTTGGCTGAAGGAGGTCAACAAATCTTCAAGATTCTTGGCCCTGGTGTTTTTGGTGCTAGTGCCTTTCATGTCCTAAGTGCCCTTCCAGAGTCCTTAATTCTTCTTGGTATGCAACTACTCTGTAAAATCTTAGTAGGGTAGGTATACCCATTTTCTGATTCTATAGGACATCTGATTCTTGTTATCATCTATATGATTATTGCTTGTTATCAGTTTCTGGACTTGTCAGCAGTAAGGAGACTGCACAAGAGTATGCTTTTACTGGAGTAGGCTTACTTGCTGGATCATCCATCTTGCTTTTGACACTGGTGTGGGGAACCTGTGTTATTACTGCAAGCCAAGAATTTCAGAATGACTCAAATCTCAGAATCTTTGATGCTTCTAATTCACTACCTGGAAGACTAAAAGCATTTTTGACAGGTTAAAAAAAAAACAATTTTTTTCATATGCATTTGATATAAACAGAATTAAACTTCACTGGGTTCTCACAATATGAGACATATAAAAAAAGTCTAAAGGGCAGCTCAATACATAAGGCTCCCATTAGGTGAGGTCTGGGGAATGTCAGACGTATGCAGCTTTATCTCTACAAGCAGAGAGGCTGTTTCTAAGATTTGAACCTATGACCTCTAGGTTACATAGCAACAATCTGCTCAAAGGTTCATCCTCACATATAAGAAAGGTTTCTTGTTTCAAAGTGCTCAGAACTTTTTGCTTGATATGTCTCTGTCACTATTTATTTTTTTTTTCTTTAGGTTTTGGAATTACTACAGATTTGGAGACCAGCTACACTGCAAGAATCATGGTTTTCTCAGTCGTACCACTGATAATCATGCAAATCCCTAATTTGTTACAATTCTCTTCTGAGCTAACAACTGTGACCTTGATAATTGCTCTCATCATTACTGTTATCTTTCTGCTCTTGTACTTCACTTACCAGGTTTTTCAACCATCACACTTTCTCCTAGGACAGGATGACATAATTGAATAAGCTATTTAAAATCCTGAGATGAAATATCAAATCTGCAGATCTTTGAACCATGGATACAGAAAAGAAGATTAGAATATGTGAAGCATGACCATTTAATATTAAGAATATTAAAACATGTTGAAAAGAACACTCTGCAAAGGATCCTCACCAAGCATGGGTCTCCCAATGTAAGTTTCATAAGGAGGTGAGATTTCATCAAACAGCTCTCAAAGTAGATGATAATTTGGTCTAGTTGTCCATAACCATAAGGGTTTTGATTAGCTAATTACAAGGGATGTTTCAGGCTATATAGAGAAATAGATCAAGATGGAGACAGTGTTGTATCAGCTTCTGAAGTGAAAGAGCTGCTGCTTAGGAGCCAATCATCCAATGAAACAAATATCAATGAGAAAGAAATAGAACAAGTATTGAGAATTTTTAACCTTAATGGTGATGATGACAATAGAATAACTAAGGATGAGTTTGTGAGTGGCTTCATCAAATGGCTTGACCAAACCAAGCTTGCTCTGAATAAACAGTATATTTCAAGGAAATCACTGAAGGAGATATATCAGGTACATTATGCATCTTGTGTTTTTGAAGCTACCTATTCATTCTGAGTCTTTGATAAACATTTGAAGAATCTGACAGGTTTTTGAGCCTTGGATTCAAAACAAAAGAAGAGAACAAGAAATGAAGAAACATCTTATATCTGCAATCTTAAGGCATATTCAGAATGATATGGTTGGAAGCCTTCTCACTGAAGATGGAAAACTTGATGAACTTGCTATCAGAAGGTTAGCATCTTGAATTATTCCTCTTATCTTATAATCAATGAAAAGTTGAAATACATGAAAAATCTAAGTTGTTCTCAGTCTCATAGCCACTGTGACCTAACAGGTTGTTTGAAAAGATTGATAAGAACAAAGACAACTACATTTCTCAATCTGAGTTAAGAGAACTACTCATGAACGTCAATCTTGTTCAAGCATCAATAAATGTGGAGGAAGCAGTTAGTAAAGTCATTGAAGAACTTGACCTTAACAATGACTCTGTCATTAGTGAGGAGGAATTTGTTACAGGGTTTGAAAAATGGCTTGGCTCACCTTCCTCAAGCCCTACTCTTCTCTCAGATTCTGAGTATGAAGAAGATATATTCCAAGTAAGTAAAGCAAAATTCCCTCAGTCAAAAGAAAATGCATTAGTTTTGCATTTTTCTTCTTGTCCAAACTGACACTGTTTCACTGTGCTTAAGATGTGGGAAGAGGCTGACATGGTCGTGGAAGAAAAGCAAAGCAAAGCAGTAGTTGATAAATCAGTATGGGGATGGTTCAATGCTATAATATATGTGGTGGTAGGAATTGCTATGTTATCCGTTGTAGCAGAGCCCCTAACAGAAAGAGTAGGAAAGTTGTCAAACAGTGCAGGAATTAATGCATTCTTCATCTCATTTATATTAGTTCCACTGGCTACCAATGCTAAAAAAGCAACTTCTGCAATCAAAGAAGCAAGCCATAAAAAGCCAAGAATTATTTCTCTTACCATTTCTGAGGTTAGTAGTCATAAGAATTGCATGGTATATCTCAAATTTACTTAAGAATTTTTGATTGGGTGAGCTTTGGAGCAACAGTAAGGTTTGTTTGAGAATGATGAGGAGAAGGGAAGGAAATGAATTGTTAAATTATAGTTTCTCTACTCTTATTTGAATCTTCCAAAATCTTTTAATTTAGAGTAATTAAAATTAATGAATGAAAAAAGTTAAAGAGTATTAATATAAAATATTCCAGTTTCTTTTTCTTTAAAATTTTAAAAACTAAATAAAAAGAAAGTTATCAAATTTACCTTCTCTCCCTTTCCTTCCCCTCCATTTTCTCTCTCTCAAACAGACCCTAATGGTCTATTTGGGAATGAGGAGGGGAAGGAAAGGAAAGGAAAGGTTAAATGATGGTTTATCTTCTTCTTATTTGGATCTTTCAAAATCTCTCAATTTTAAGTAATTAAAATTAACAAAGGAGAAAGGTTAAGAAAGATTAACATAAAATTCTCCAAAACTTTCTCTTCCAAAATTTTAAGAACTAAATAATTGGAATGTTATTAAATTTCTTTTCTTTCCTTTCCATTTTCTCTCTCCCAAATAGATCCTAAGGTTGTTGTTAAGTGACTTGGAGATCATAAGTTCAAATCTTAGAAATTGTCTATTTAGTTGTAGAGGTACGACTATATATATATCTGACCTTTTTTAAACTACACTTGGTGAAATCTACTGAGTCATTTTCTTTTGTTCAAAATTTTGACAAAGATTTGGGGCACTAATTGCAGATATATGGAGGGGTGTTCATGAATAATTTACTAGGCTTCTTTGCAATCTCAGTTTTGATATATGCGCGAGGAATCACATGGCAATTCTCAGCTGAAGTACTAGTTGTGGCAATTGTTTGTGCTGTAATGGGTTTTACTGCTAGTTTTCACCCCACTTACCCTATATGTTCATCTTTGTGTGCGTACCTCTTGTATCCATTGTCCCTTGTCTTGGTTTTTTTACTCAAGGATGTCCTCAGTTAAATTTGAAGTATAATATGTACTTATCAAAACCATGTTTATTCATGAGATTTTAGTAACTTACATGTTTGAAAGTAGAAAAAAATATCTCATTATAGAAATATGAATGAAAATGAATAGGATGTCAAATTAATTTATGTAAAATCAGGCGAATAATCCTTACTTCCAAGGTTTCATATTCATGTCCTGTCTTTTTCTTTGCATGTGCTCACCTATTAAAGAACCTTTTCTTTTCTTTTCTTTTTTTAATAAAAATAAATATTATTTATTAATATATAAATAAAATAATACAATATATAAAAATAATAGTAATTTACATCAAAGTTGTTAAAAGGACTTTACTAAATCACCTTTAGCCATTCCGCGTAGTCAAGTATTACTGTATCAGGTGCAGATTTGCCGACCGCAGAGTGCTACATTTATCATCTTCCCAAGTTGTCGTTTGGTTGTTCATTCCTCGTTACTTGTACTTTGTAATCCAATCGAATCAAGTCAGAAGTTCTCTATTGGATATTGCAAAAATTACATATTAAATTAATCATGATTAAATTATATTAATTAATACCATATTTTTACGTCAAAATTAATTTTTTTTCTTTAATTTTATATAAAATTTTAATTTCATCCCTTATCTTTTTTATTTTAATTTTAATTTTTATTTTTATCAATTCATGCAATTTAGTCTTCTTACTAAATTTTATATATATAATAAAAAATTTTAAGTTTCGAATATCTAGATAAAAAAGTTTAAGAAAAATTAAAGTATTTTAATTTCATTTAAATTTTAATTATGTTTTAATCAAAATAATTTTATCTAAACTTTAAATATGATCAATAACATTTGAAATGAGTAAAATATTACATTAATTAATAAATATTAAGAATAAAATTAAAATTTTATATAAAGTTAAGAGATAAAAAATTAATTTTAACCTTAATGCATTAATTATCTATGATAAAGGGAAAAAAAAAACTTGCCATTGTGATGGAATATGAAAGTGTGTGTTATTAAAATAACTTAACCTACTCTAACAAAGAGTCACATGCGTTATGCATGATTGAAATTAATTAACTAATATTTAATAAGTAGCAATTCAAATGATAAATAAGTTTAATTTAATTGCTAAGAGACTATGTAATGTTAAGATTTAAATAAAAAACACTTTTAAAAAACAAATTTTATATTTGAATTCCAATCACCCTCACATGGCATCACTCTTTTTTTAACAAAAAAATCATATGATAAATTTTATACAAGAGTTCGAGATATTTTAGAGAATTCCCCATATAAACTTTGTTTTTTCTAGATTCAAATCTCTCAAATAAATAATTATGAAGATCTCAGAAAAAAAAAAATGAATTGAATTTTTGATATAAACAGTATTAAAAAATGAATCTTTCAGACCACTACCACCTACCCCTATAATTATGACCAAGAGACAAAGCTCATGCATCTTCTCCATCCTCCTCCTTCCTCTGCTCGACACTAGCGTGCTACACAGCTCCGTCTCTTTCACTTTCACTCACTTACTCACTGTGTCCCCACAAAATATCGCACAAGAAACTCTATTTTTTTGTCGCAAAATACGCTGCTTCCTTTTCTACTACTCCACCCATTTCAGTTTTAGGCATAGTTGAGCTGGCATATGTCTTATACCCACATCTATCCCTTCTGCTTCTGAAATTCCGATACTGATTCTGTATCCCCATGCCTCTCACGCCCCTTTTCACCCTCTTCCTTGCAATCGTAATCCACTGTGGTCACGCCCATGGTCGTTTCGTGACCCACCTTCCACCACCACCATCATCATCATCATCAACTTCTTTTGCTTCTTCTTCCTCTGATCTGATCTCAGATGGGGTCCATGATTCCCGGTGGGACCTACAGCAGAGCAGCCCCATCCTGCTCCCCCGGGCTTCGTTCGGGTTTCTGGTGGAGTCTACCTGCGAGCAGACGTACGGGTTCTTACCCTGCACCACCACTGTGGTTGGAAATTTGTTCCTGACTATCGTCTATGGATTCCTCATGTTCAAGGCAGCTACCTACTTGTCCAGTGGGAGTGAGCTCTTGCTTGAGATCTTAGGCCCTGGTATTGTTGGTGGCTTGCTTCTTCCCATGCTCGGTGCTCTTCCAGATGCCATGCTTATCCTTGGTAAATATTTTTTGCTAAGAAGAATTACTACTCGTCCAAATACATGACACAGCATGATATAAAAATTTAAACACTACAAAATATTTAGTGTTTAAATGTAATAAGGCTCTGATGTTAATGTTCTGTCTGGTAAATTGCGAAGTCTATCAGTAGTTTTATTTTCTCTTTCTGTTGTTTGCTTCGGAAGAAAGTGGAAAAAGGAACCGGATTTTTCTCTCTTCGATGGCTAAAATGAGAGATTTGGCTGATTTGTCTTAGTCTGACCAAAAGGATGGAATGAGGAGGGAAATTGAGAGATGCTTTATTTTCTGCTTTTTTTCTTCCCGCGATTACTGTGCTTGGAAAATGGAAAATTTGAAGTTATGATCTTGTACTAGCGGGAAGTATGTTTGACTTTAGTAACTGGGTTTTCTGGAAAAAAAAATTTACGGGTTTTCAGCCTAGTCTGTGCTGAACTATCAGCTATTCAGAATCATAAGTAAAATGAGTTATCTAATTCTATATTCGGAATGTTTAAGATTATTTGAAAAATGGCTGAGTTTCTCTAATTTTTTCCTCTGAATTATTCAAATAATTCAGATTTTGATGCATGTTTGTTACTTTTTATGCGTTACAAGTTAATTAAACCACTGCCAATTACTCAGTTAGATGACTTACAACCGTATGGGCTCCCAGATACACTTTCTTTCCGTCTATACTCTATTGTCCTTAGGCATTCTCATGAAAATCTCTCATCATCTAACTCAGTGGAAAGAATATTTCTTGAATTTAGTCCTTCATTCAGCTGGATTTTGCACTGTTTCTTTTCCCTTTTGTATGGATCAAAGTTTCTCCCTCCTTTGCACTGGATATCTTCATTTCTTGCACTTTTTGGCTTTCTTTTCTCTTGTTGCTTTTGGTTCTTGCTTCCCCTAACAGGTGGAACAACCCATTTCCACCAATTCTGTCACTGCCAGTGTGACTTGCTTTTGTCTTCTTCCCTAGTCCGACACAAGTGCACCTGGGGGAAGGTGTCGATTTGAACCTGGGATGGCCCCGTGAAAGAGCAGATGGCCAATGAAGTGAACAGATGCACATGGTCACCTATACCTCCTAGATGTCTAAATTTTTATGCACTTCAACTTAGAGTACTATTTGAGAGCCAGTGTTTGTCTTTTTCTCTAAGATATTCTTGAGTCATTCATGCATATTGGTTGAGACTTGAGTCTACTTACTTGACATGATGCATAAAACTCAAATGTTATAGGTGGTAGAGATTATAATGAGGCTATTTATCGCCATTCACTTAATAGCTTAAGCTTTTGAATTGATCTTTGATATGATATCATAGCCTTTATGACCAAATGATCAAGAGTTTGATCCTTTTCTGTTTTCATTATTGATAATTAAATGAAATTTCAGTACAAGTGTGCTTTGTATGCATTTCAAGCACAAGAGGCAGGCATGCTAGAGATTATAATAAAGCTATTTATGGGCCTTCACTCAATATTTTAAGCATTTGGAGGAAAAAACCTTTGATAATAGGAGCTTCATTTTCACTTTTAATCTTGTATTTGTACTCAAAGTTCCTCTTGACTAAGTCTTCTGATACTCATATTTCCTTTGGAATTATTGTGTGTATCTTATCTATTGAAACCATCTAATGCTCACTAAGTTCTGTTATATGCCTTTCTTTATTGTTTCTAAACTATTTTTCTTTTCTCCTCTAGTATCCGGGCTTTCTGGTAGTAAAGAAACTGCTCAAAGTCAGGTCTTTGTTGGAATGGGCTTGCTAGCTGGGTCGACAGTTCTGCTTCTAACTATAATATGGGGAACCTGCGTAATTGTTGGCAAGTGCGATATCGAGGGTTCAATTGCAATAGATTCTCAAGATACAAGGCCTTTTAGCTTAACTGGTATGTATTTTGATCTTCTTCTCCTTGAGCTATATTTTAAATTGAGAGTTAACGTGCAAACTTTTCTGACCTCAAAGTAAGAAAAAAATCTTGATTCCTTTCAATGGTCGTCCAAGCAATCTAGTATTTTGTCAGGATTTTCCTGGTTTTTAGGCAAGCAGGTATGGATGACCAATTATCTGACTGTCTTAACAGTTATTTAATAGCATGAAGTTAAGGCATAAATGTTCAAATTGAAATGAAAGAATGGAGCATAGATTAAGAGTTTGACTGGTGCACCTTTCTCCAAAACTTGGGAAACTGAGAATGAGACCTTGGTTACTTAAACATCATATTTTCATGAGACATGTTCGTGTGTAATTATGTCATGTATTAGTTGTTATGTAGAATTATATATGGTTGAGTAAATGGATTTGAGGGGAAAAAAAATAGAAAATGTGGAAATTCTATGGAGATGGTCAATAATTCTTGTTGGGTCTAAGTTCTTGGTTAGATAAGTTTCCAACTCTGAGAAGGGTGCTGGACAGTTATAACTGACCAGCCATTTTAGTGTTTTTCCTTGTTTTGTACCCTACTGTTAAGAAGTTTAGAAATGTATCATTCATAAGGATCCTTTGTCCAATAAAATCTCCTATTGCAGGTTCTGGTGTCAGTACAGATATTTGGACAAGTTATGCTGCAATGATTATGGTCATATCTGTCCTTCCATTTGTGATTGTTCAGTTACCACAAATTCTTAATTCAACTTCAGGAAGGCACTTGGCTGTTTTGATTGCGCTTATTGTCTCTCTGTGTTTGTTGATTACTTATTGCCTTTACCAGGTAAAATTTATTGTTATTTGATGGCAGTAGGTATCTGTTTTGGTTTCTAAACACTTACATTATTTCATTGGAAATCTTTAGTATCTTCATATGCACAGTTGACCAAGGTAGAGATAAATATCATACTTCTGATTGTCTGATAAGTAGGCTTCCTTATAGTTTATTTTATGACTTGGTGGAATTATCTGTTATTTGGTTTTAAGAAGCAGCATTTCATCCAACTCTAATGATATTTCTATGTTTGTCTATTTATTCTGTTTTTGTAAGAAGCTGTGCTTTGGCGCTCCAATAATTACTCTGTACTATATGAGAGTTTTTATCTTATTATTATATATATGAACTTCTAGTCATTGTTTTCATATCATAATGAAATTGTTTAAAAAAAAATTTTGCAGATTTTCCAGCCTTGGATACAGAGGAGAAAACTTGCTTATGTGAAACACAAGCATGTTATTTTAGGCCTTTTAAAACACTTAAAGAAGCGTGCATTAGGAAGGCTGCTGAGAGATGACGGTGAACCTGATGAAGATATTATAAAGAAGTCAGTTCTCCTTCCTGATTTGAATAACACATGTTGCTTTCTAAAGCATTACGATGTGTTCTCATATTTTTCATCTTTTTTGATAGTCACTCACTTGTCAATGAATATTCATACAGGTTGTTTGCTACAATTGATGAGAACAATGATGGACAACTTTCTCATGGTGAACTGAGAGCACTAGTTGTTGGAATTGAATTCGAGGAGATTGACCTGGATCATGATGATGCTGTAAATAAAATAATGCAAGATTTTGATGCTTCTCGTAATTCACGTGTTGATGTAGATGAATTTGTAGCAGGTATCTGTAGATGGCTTCAAAGGGCTAAGCGTTCTCAAGCTGCTTCTGGTGATGCTGGTCCAAGCACAATGAAGTTTTTAAGTGATTTTCACCTAGTAAGTAGTGCTTGGCTTAAGTCTTCAAAGTAAATTAGTCTTTTTGGGGTTTATGACTAACAAAAATTTCACTTGCAGGAAACAGAAAGGGAACGTGATCTATTGGATATGGGGGATCACAACGATGAAGCTGTCAAAGATGCTGCTAATGCCAAAAGTAATATAATCAAAGCAGTGCTGCTACTGCTGCTCGGAACTGCTATTGCAGCTGTATTTGCTGATCCTCTGGTTGATGCAGTTGATAACTTTTCTGAAGCCACCAGCATTCCTGCTTTCTTCATTTCCTTCATTGCACTGCCTTTGGCAACAAATTCAAGTGAAGCAGTGTCTGCAATCATTTTTGCCAGTCGCAATAAGAGGAAAACTGCCTCATTAACTTTTTCTGAGGTTTGTGTTTCTGCTTCACTCTCTTAACCTCTTTTAGGCATTTGGATGCGGGGATATAGTAAAAATATCTGGAATCAGGTCTATTGCAGCAGATATGTCATTTGTTGTCTTGATTTGTTGAATCAGAATGTGGCAGAATAATAAGAGTTACTTATTATCAGTTATGATGAGATTGTCCAAATAAGACCAGAAATGACAAGTAAACCTATCTTTTGGTAATGTTATGCTGAATAGGTCCCTTTTGATATTGATTTCTCAAACAAAAATAATTGTTTAATAATATTTAGGGTGCAAGGAGGAGACAAAAAATGTAACATGTTCAAGTGAAGCTAGACACAATGGGGACTGTATTTAAAGTTGCACCTTCTAGAAGTTGTTTTAAAGGTTCAAGTTTAGCAAAATATTATACGTGCAAGAATTTACTTAAGATCTATATATGTATAATACATGTAATGTGATAGACCCCAACGGCAAGTTTGGAAGCAGTATAGGAGAAGGAAAGAGAGAGAGGAGGTTACGGGTATTTGTTAAGGGGTACTTTCTAGAAGAGCAGCTGAGTGGAGAAAAGGGGTACTGTTAGTGTAACTAACCTTAGGGAGGGGACCACTAGGAGAATAAAAGGAGAGAAAAGGAGGTTAAAAGGTAGGTCTTATTTTGGAAAAGGTTTTGGGAGAGATTCTGGCCTCTCGAAAGCCAGAAGAGCTACTTTTGTTGCATTTTATTTTTCTGCTCTGTTATTTCACTATTAATCCTATCATTGACAGCTCTACCAATTTCCAGGGAGAGCTAGTATTATTCAATTCTGGTTGTGTGGGTTGTGTGTTATAAATTCTCTACGAGGCTCTATCAACTTCGGTATCAGAGCCAGGTTCAGGCGGGGTATGGTGAATACAAGGATGGAAGGAAGGATAGAGACTATGGAACGGGGTATAACGGACATAAAAGCTTGGATGTTGGAAATGAGAAACACTTTGCCTACAATTGAAGAGAAAGGAGGAAGACTAGGAAAGGAACCTCAAGGTGAACCATCGGAATCCAACATAGCAGGGAATCCGCAGGACGAATCAATAGAGACTCGCGAAAAGGACTCCAGTAAGTACCGAAAACTGGAGCTACCTCTATTTGAGGTGGAGGACCCAATAGGCTGGCTCTTCAAGGTGGAGAGATATTTTGAGATTAATGGAGTTATGGAATCTGAGAGAATTGAAGCTACGACAATATGTCTAAAGGGAAAGGCACTAAACTGGTACCAATGGGCAGAAACAAGGAGTCTGGTATAGTCATGGCCGGAATTCAAGAAGGAAGTTGTGAGAAGGTTCCATCATTCACAGCAAGGTGACTCGTACGAAAGGTTGATGGCTCTGAAACAAAATGATACAGTGGTCGAGTATAGGCAGTTTGAGGTGTTATCCGCGCCGCTAAGAGAAGCTTCGGACGAGTGTTTAATGGCTGCTTTCTGAAATGGCCTATGACCGAGAATCAAAGCGAAATTGAGGATGATGAAAATTGATACCCCGAGAGAATTGATGGAGTGGGCTCATCGTGTAAAAGAAAGGAATTCCATACTGGAGGAAAAGGTAGACAAATTGGGTAAGCATTGGGCTAGCCCAAACACCAGCAGGAGTCGGGTACCCACTGCTTTAGATCCAAATTGCAACCAAACAATTACCTTGAACCTTGAAATAAATGCTAAACGTTCTGCAATGCCTACATGAGCCACAATAGCACCCAGTGGCACTCCCACATTGCGAGGCTCGAGCTACTGGCTGTTGATTGAGGCAAAAATCGCTTAGAAGAGGGCGTTGGGCTCTATTTTAAATGCAATGAGAAGTACGACCCGACACATCTGTAAAAACAAGCAATTAAACATGGTTATGCTACAACAGATCAATGAATCAGGAGAAGTGGTTACTGGTGAAGAGGCAATCAAGATGGAGGAAGAAGATGATAAAAAAGAAAAAGCACTAAACACCCTGGAATTGTCTATGAATTCTGTAGTAGGAATCACATCCAATAACACTATGAAGCTGATAGGGACACGTAAGGGGGAGGAAGTTTTGGCTCTGATTGATAGTGGGGCATCCCATAATTTCATCAACTCGGAGACCGTAGAAAGATTGGGACTCCAGGTGGAGGAAATAAAAACATTTGAAGTGTCATTAGGTGATGGTTACAAGGTTATGGGAAGTAAATTGTGTCCTGTAATGGAATTGGAATTACAAGGATTGAAGGTTAGACAACTAGTGTATGTGTTTGATCTGGGAGGAGCAGATGTGGTGCTGGGGATAGAATGGTTAAAGTCAGTAGGAGAAGTTAAGGTGAATTGGAGCTAATTGACCATGAAGGTGAAGATAGGAAGAGAGGAACGTTGCCTAAAGGGAGACCTAAGTCTGGTGAGAACATTAGTCTCTCTTAAATCAGTACTTACAACAATCAAAGGAGGAGGACAGGGTTATTTATTTGAGTTTAGAAAGATGATCATGCAGTCGATAAGAGAGGAATCAGTTTTGCCAGAGGTTCAGTGAATTTTAAATGATTATCCAGTAGTACAAACGGCTTTCCAGGGGCTACCTCCACACCGGAGCCACGGCCATGCCATTCCACTCAAATTTGGAGCTTAACCTCCTAATATACGACCTTACCGATACCCTCATTCCCAGAAAACAGAAATTAAGAAACTGGTAAATGAAATGTTGGCTGCAAGCATAATTTGACCTAGCAATGGACCTTACTCAAGCCCAGTGTTATTAGTCAAGATAAAAATTGGCAGCTGGAGGTTTTGTGTTGATTATAGGGCACTCAACTAGCTAACCATTCCGGATAAATTTTCCATACCAGTGATTGAAGAATTGTTGGATGAACTAGGAGGTGCAACAATATTTTCAAAGCTGGATTTAAAGTCGAGCTATCATCAGATTCAAATCCGACCCGGGTTGAAGAGAAAATGGCCCTTCGGACACACCAAGGGCATTATGAATTCATGGTAATGCCTTTTGGTCTTACCAATGCCCCATCAACTTTTCAGTTATTAATGAATGATATTTTTAAGCAGTAACTAAGGAGGTTCATCCTAGTCTTTTTGACGACATTTTGGTCTATAGTTAGGATCAAGAATCGCATTGGAAGCACTTGAGGGAAACATTTAAAGTCTTGCAACAACATCATCTGGTGATTAACACCAAGTGTATTTTTGCTAAACCAAGGGTGGAATATTTGGGTTATATTGTATCTTCAGAAGGTGTTCATGTTGACCTGGAGAAGCTGACAGCCATGGAAAATTGGCCAGCACCAAAAAATCTGAAGGCATTGAGAGGATTTTTAAGATTAACAGGGTACTATCGACGATTTGTGAAAAGCTATGGAAATTTGGCAGCACCACTTACCACGTTACTCAAGAAGGATGCTTTTTTTTGGGGAGAGGAGGCCCAGACAGCATTTCAGAAACTTAAACAAGCCATGATGACAGTCCCTGTCCTGGCTCTACTAGACTTATCTTTACCCTTTGAATTGGAGACAATGTTCCGACTAGGGGGTAGGAGCTGTACTAATGCAAAGAGGATGGCCTATTGCTTATTTCAGTCAAGCATTAGCACTTCACAAGAAAGAGTTGTACTTAAGAAGTGGCATCACTACTTATTGGGACACCCCTTCATCATAAAAACTGACCAAAAGGCTTTGAAATTTTTCTTGGAACAACAAAGTCTGGGAGAAGAACGGCAGGGATGGATGCCCAAATTAATGGGTTATGAATTTTAGATACAATACAAACCAAGGCGAGAGAACAAAGTGGTGGATGCTCTCTTTAGGATGGACGACAAGTGTGAATTGAAGGCAGTCACCCTTTGGCAATATGATGACATGAACAGTTGGTAGGCGGAGATTAAAGAAGATGATAAATTAATTAAGATCTAGCGGCAAATAGTGAAGGGAGACACAACACCTCGGGTATACTATTAAAGGTGGATGTTTGCTATTTCAAGGCAGATTGGTACTTCCAAAGGGATCTTCCAGAATTCCTAAACTAATGAGAGAGTTCCATTGCATCCTAACCGGGGGTCATTCTGGATATTTAAGAACCTACAAAAGGCTGGCTACATTTGTCTATTGGGAGGGAATGAAATGAGACATCCAAGGTATGTAGCAAATTGCAAAATTTGCAAGCAACATAAGTATGAAGCCTTAACTCCCGCCAGATTACTCCAATTCTTGCCTATTCCCCACAGAGTATGGGAAGACATAAGCATGGATTTCATATCTAGACTTCCCAAGTCAAATCATTTTGATGCTATATTTGTAGTTATTGATTGGTTAACGAAGTATAGACATTTTATACCCATAGCACACCCTTACATAGCCAAGGAAATAGCAGCCCTGTTTGTCAAGGAGGTAGTTAAACTACATGGATTTCCTAACTCAATAGTGTCGGACCGAGATAGACTATTTATGAGCCTTTTTTGGCAAGAGCTTTTCAGACTATTGGGTACCACTCTCCGATTCAGCTCTTCCTACCACCCCGAATTGGATGGTCAAACCGAAGCTGTTAATAGAGGGTCGGAAACTTATTTACGTTGCTTCACAAGCAGTAAACCCAAGAGATGGGCAGACTGGTTCGGGGCTGAGTATTGGTACAACACTAACTACAATCAATCGGCAAGCATGTCTCTTTTCAAAGCCTTATATGGCCGAGACCCTCCTACACTTTTCAAGCTCGAAGAACAATCTACAGTAGATGATTTAAATGAGCTGCTTACAGAAAGAAATTTGGTGATTCATGAGCTAAGGGAACATCTTGAAAGAGCTCAGCAGCTTATGAAGAAAACAGCAGATAAAGGCCGCAGAGATGTGGAATTTGCGGATTGTGACTTCGCCTATATCAAGATCAAGCCTTATAGAATGCGTTCCTTGGCTACGAGACACAATGAGAAGCTGAGCCCAAGGTTTTATGGTCCTTTTAAGATCATCCAATGAATTGGAAAGGTGGCCTATAAGCTAGAATTACCCCCAAGAGCCAAGATTCATTCCGTTTTTCATGTGTCACAACTCAAGAAATCGGTTCAAGTTCCATCCCAACCTCAACCATTACAACCACTCCTTTCTCATGACCAGGAGTTGTTATTGCAGCCAGAGGCTTTGAAAGGAGTCAGAAAATTAACTGATGGTCAGCAGGAAGTATTGATCAAATGGAGAGATATGCCTAAGCATGATAATACTTGGGAAAACTTTGACCGCATAGATGAACTATTTTTTGACCTCCACCTTAAGGACAAGGTGCAGCTTATTTTTGGGGAGGGGGGGGGGGGTAATGATAGACCCCAACAGCAGGTTTGGAAGCAGTATAGGAGAAGGAAAGAGAGAGAGGAGGTTACGAGTATTTGTTAGAGAGTACTTTCTAGAAGAGCAGTTGAGTGGGAAAAAGGGTTACTGTTATTGTAACTAACCTTAGGGAGGGGACCACTAGGAGAATAAAAGGAGAGAAAAGGATGTTAAGAGGTAGGTCTTATTTTGGAAAAGGTTTTGGGAGAGATTCTGGCCTCTCGAAAGCCAGTAGAGCTACTTTTACTGCATTTTATTTTTCTGCTCTATTATTTCACTATTAATCCTATCATTGACAGCTTTACCAATTTCCAGGGAGAGCTAGTATTATTCAATTCTGGTTGTGTGGGTTGTGTGTTATAAATTCTACGGGGCTCTATCATAATACTAAAAATATATTTTATGAAATTCATGCTCTAATGAATACTTTATTTGTGTCTTGTTCAAGTAATACTAGTAGTCAGAAGTGTTGTGATGTTATTCTCCCTCTTGTGACGGTTCTGATTGTTGGCTGTGGAATCATCTCTAGCGTTAGTGTATTGTTTAAACATTTAATGATTAAATGATGGCTGCATGTTCCGGAATTTCAACCTACTACTAGTATTCATTTTGGTAGAGTAAGATACTATCATTACTGGAGCACTGTGCAGTCCTGACGGCAACTGTAGTAGTTCAAGTCATCCTACGTTGGGATGTCTTCGTAAGGAACATCTAATTAATTTTGCTATCCTCCCATTAGCATTCTATTGACAAGTGTGCCTAATATGCTTTCATGTCTCTTCGAGCCTGTCTGATGTACTTTATCTTTTCTAGACTAGGTTTACTAATAAATTCTCTTTGGCTCATGATAATTAACTTGAATCTGTATTATATTAAATATTTCTGACATCTTAGGTTCAACAAACAAGCTATTTGGATTCTAATGTAAATGCTTCTGCAGCTATATGGGGGAGCCACAATGAACAATGTGCTGTGCCTGTCAGTGTTCTTGGCCCTAGTTTATGTGCGGGGATTGACATGGGACTTCTCTTCAGAAGTGTTAGTTATTCTCATAGTCTGCATAGTCATGGGTCTGTTTGCCAGCTTCCGCACCACCTTCCCTCTCTGGACAGCTATAGTGGCTATCCTACTTTACCCCTTTTCCCTGGCTTTGGTCTATGTTCTTGATTTTGTGTTTGGTTGGTCATAGGCCAAGAAATGCTTTCAGTGTTAATGCCTTGTATTACTGTTATAGTTCTTGAGATGCTTGCTTATTATAATGTTCTGAGAGACGGCTTGATAGTTTCATTGTTGATGACACTTGCATATGATGATGGGATTGGCCTCCATTGAGATTTTTTTTTTTTTTTACTGTGTCCTCTCTATCTCTTTTTCCTTATGATTGGCATTGGCAAGAAAAAGATTATCCTGAAGGAAAAAGATGACGACAAGGTGATTAAGGAAAAGTAAATTTTTTCATATTTGGGTCCTACATCCTCTGCCATCCTATTTTGTTATAATGATGATGACATTTTATAGAATATTGTAATTATGAGGAGTGAACTTCGGGCTGTTTAATCTTATTATTGAATTATTGGGTAATAAAATTTTAATAGAACTCAGCCAGAATTTCACAACCCCTCCCCGTCTCTTGAATCGTAGGCTAATTAAAATTTTGGCAAAACAAATAATAAAACACAAGTATTACATGTAAGGCATAACCAACGTGTAGATTATCATAATTTCTTCCTTTCCAACAGGCATATCTTTTTCTCAATATTTCAAACATCAAGCCGTTATTTATTGACATACAAAATCATGGCTTAAAAGCATTTATATTTGAATAATTTTTTTTTCAAAAAAGAAAACTTAAGTTCCATTTTTCTTGTAATCCGTACGCTTCGTAATGTGATCAGTTAAATTCCCCTTTTGCCACAATACTGTCAAAGATGAAGAGACCCTCATACCCCTCCTTTCTGCCCCTTTTCTGTTAATATCCAACTTACTGATTTTTATAGAGACAAGAACATTTCAAAATCACCGATAGGTAACTGCATGCAAATTGCAATATAGCAGATGGGGACATTATCATCATTATTCTTGCCCTTTCCCTCACTTCTCATTCCTTTATCTACCTCTCACGCACAGTATTAGGGCCCCACTGGTATCACTCATTTAGAACTATAATTAAGGGTCAGATTTGGGGACCCCATTGGAACGAAGAGAAGACAAAGCACATATCAGATACCTCCCCAACCCACATGCAAAAGTTTGTCTTTATTCCATATCGTGAATCATCCAACTAGACAACAATCACCAAATATAGATACAGAAGAAACCAAATACCAAAAAGGCACAACCCACCAGAAATTTAGCTTCATCAAAATATAGGCTTTAGCACCTCAACAAAAAAATTAGAATAAAATCTCTATCTTTCCTCTTCTCCCTCCCCTCCTACTCACATGGCCAAGATTTTCAAAGTCCCTTTCAGGCTCCTGCTTACATGTGCAAATTTAGAAAATATCTTCCAATCTGTAAAATTGTATCAAAGATGACTAAGCAATTTTTGGTACAGTTTCATAGTGAGGAACAACTGGCCTTAACAGTGACACCACAACAGAAGTTATGGGTAGAAGACGCTCATAGCTTCAAATTGAGATCAATATTTTCTCCTATGTCACCTTTACAATTCTGAATTCTGGCTGTTGTTTGGCTAATTTCTGCTGATTTTGTTGCTGGTGGGAAGAAGGTATAGAAGGGCTGCCGCTGTTGATTGGATCTACTGAACCCAGGAAATTGGGGAATATGATCTTCTATTATCCCCTTTAGCAAACAAAATGAAAGTTAAGAATAAGTTAACGGAAACCAGAAAAATGGGAAAAGGAGGACAAAAGTTAGGTGCAATTATTCGATGTTCGTTATCAGGCATAATAATAAAAGCATAATAAGTAGATATGCTTTACAACTCAAACACCACAATGGATGCTTTAAAAAACTTCCTCCACATGTTATGCTTTTATTGAGAACTTGACAGCAAATATTGAATTATATAAACAACTTTACCTAAGTATTTTCCAAAGGAAAAAATGAAAAGGGTAACATAACTTTGCCCGAACCTGACAAGATAGAGATTCTAAATGAGGAAATTCCTGATTGTGAAATGCTATGAAGGTTGAAGGAGACTTGGAGTTTGAAGGTGGACGCGATGAACTAGGAGTGGGAGGAGCCAGTGTGAGAAAGTCTCCATTGCCTCTTTTTGAGTTTGACTCTGAGTTGGATGTTGAAGAGGAAGGAACCTCTCTGTACATAGAGCAAAAAATACATAATGGTATGAGGAAACAAGATTAGCAGTTACAAGATCCAAAATATCAAAATGAAACAACCTGAACGTTGCATTGCCAGCATTGTTATATCCACTCCCACGTGAAGTTGTTTCATTTATTTTCATAGAAGCAGCAAAGGTAGGCAATCTAAAATTAAAAGCGGCAGGTGGAGCATCCAGAGAGAAAGGGTAAGGCCTTTTCATGCCAATCATCTGCACTAAGTTTAAAATATTAAGATTCTATTTAGAGATTTATGTACTATTTAAACTCGTAACAAATTGTAACAAAAAAATATCTCTGATCAAAATGTATCAGGTCAAAATCTCACAGAACTCAGCTAGAAATGTTTTAGTTACTATATGACTATTTAAGAAAACTAGATTTTTAACCATACAGGAGAAGGGAAAATTTTCACTTGTATTTATTCATCATTTATTTTTGGTATTGCTGTCAGAGATGTCCTAACACTAGCCGGACACTAAATCTGCTTCTGAACATCTTAAAGAAAGGACTTCCTTCGGTGTATTTAGGATTTTACTCTTGGTCAGCTCCCAAAGGAATTGAACCTACGTTGATAAAGTTAAAAGTAGAGAAGCCATTTCTCTTCTTACCAAATAGATTAACTCCCTCAGGTTAATTTGATTGATAGACAGCTACCAATAATAGATCACCAGCAAAAAATTGTCACTAGTAGTTGATCACCAGCGAAAAATTGTCACTAGTAGTTGTAGTTATTCATCAATTTGATATAAATCACTACCTTTAAACAACAATTTTCATAATAGAGTAAAGTATGCAGAAGCATTTTACTAAAAGCACAAAATGCAAATACCTTCTCCGGCTGCAGAGGAATACAGTTGCCACTATAGTTTTGGTTTGAAGGGGGCTCCATCGAATATCTAAGTGCAGGTGTTGATGAAGTTCCTGATGAGATATTCACCTATATGTTCCAGAAACCATCCATTCTTATTCCATAGAAGAGAATGAGCCAAAAGATGCCAATGGAAAACTCCATCACGGAAAGATCAAAGTCAGAAAAATCTCACCGCTGAAGGAGAAGGGTGCTGATGTTGTTGTGATCTGTGCACCCAATTTGGGAGAGGCCAAATGGGGTTGGAATTGGATTCATAAGGCAAGCTTGGTAGAAAAGCCAATCCTGGATCAACCTCAAAGCTCTCCTTCTCGAAATCATACTCTTGGGAGCTCCACAACTTGGGCACATTCCCATGGCCTGGAACTAGAACAGTGCCTGAAACTTTAACATCAATATTTTGCAGCGGCAGAGGTGACCCTGAAGGTAATGAGATTGGAGAAGAAGAGGGTTGATTATATTGATGAAAATTGGGAATTGGCAGAGGCAGATAGGAAGATTTGCTTGATGATACAACAGAAGGTGGGGATGGTAAAATTGCAGAAGATACTATAGCTGCATCTTTCTTTTGCTGTTCTTCTACTCTTATTCTTTCAAGCTGAGCCACACCAAGTCCTCTCTGAGGGACCTTTTTCTGTTTTGGCTTTTTGGAAGATCTACCACCAAACCCTCCAATCCCATTACCACTACTACTGTTGCTATAGTTTTGGGTTTGATCTTGTTGAGTCATTGTTGTTATCTTCCATCTAATTTTTACACAATACACAGGAACAATGAGATTGCAATAGTTCCGGCGAGTGGTTTTCTAAAGAACTGTTTGTTATCTTCCATATAAGTTTCAAGATCAAATTTTTAAGCAAAACCCAGATACCCGGAATAGTAGGTATAGAGATCCAAATGTTTGATCTCAGACCCAATTTTCAGATTCAAAATCTGGGAGCAAAATCTAGAGTTACTTGGAGATTACCCTAAATCTCACTGGTTGTATAAATTTGAGGAACAGACACCCTGAAGTCCAGCCAGCTATTTAGCATAGATTTAAGAGAAACAGTGTGTGAGAGAGACTAAGTATCTGAAAGATTTCGGATTTTTCTCAAATCCAGTTGCTTGTCTGAGAGAAAGATCAGAAACGAAGAAGATTAAACCAACAGCGAGAAAATAGGCTTAATCTTTTCAAAAATTCCATGCATGCATATCCAAAGCACTATGAATAATATACTCACTCATTTCTCGCCCAAATCCTCGCTCCACACCCCTCATTTTCTTCCTAGACCGACTCTCCTGAACTCTTTCTTTCTCTCTCGTATCATTTTTGGGTTCTAAACCCTATATTCTAAATTGAGCTAAGAGCCAGTATTGAAGGAGAGTGTCATCTTAGGCTCCGTTTGTTTGGTTTCATTGGAGAGTGACCTCTGGATCTTGGACCTTGGTTGGCTTTTCCACCCACGGACCCAAATGTGGGTCCCATTACGGTTAGCCGTAACAGATGCATGGGCTTCCCCACCAGATTCCCTCTCATTATCGTTCAAGAAATGAAGAGATGCACAATACAATAGAGTAAGAAAGTGAATTCACTGTTATTTTCAGGATGAGCATAAGCAGTAGTAGTAGCTTTAATTAATGTCTATTGCTAAGCTTTCTTGGGTCAATTTAATTTTGGTTACCAAAATTGATTACAATAACAAAGTAAAGGCTAATAATATAGAGTTTAACTTTTAAAAGGTTAAAATTATTTTATTATGTAAATAAATTTTTATTATTGTACACAAATTTTGAAATGATTTTATGGCAAAAAGTTTAATCTTTTATGCAAAAATGTAAAAGAAAATCTCTCTATGGCTAAATCATTATAAAAATTTTAAATTTTAGAAAAAGGAATGGACCATTTTATTGTTGAAACTAATCATAGTTTTGGCCTCAGCGTTTTTTATCAAATTTATCTGAATTTGAGTATGGTACTTCATTTTGAATTTTTTTTGGGTAAATGAATTTGAGTTTTTTTTTTTTAAAAAAGTTAATAAGGATAGAAACGTGAACTAATTTTATTATTAGCTTAGGTGCAAATTCAAAGATAGGAAAAAAAAATTATTTTCTTTGTGTTTGAGAATAAAAAGTATTTATTTATTAAAATATGAATAAGAGAAATATTAAAAAATTTTAATATTAAAATAATACAGTAATTTTTTACGTTTTTGACAATACAAAATTTTTCCCAACATTAAATCAAGAGTTTAAATCTATATTACATTTGATTATCTTATCTTAAAGCATAAAGGAATATATTGCATGCACTTTTTAGAAGGAAAATTTCTTGAAATAAGATTATAGTGTGAGATTGCAATAGAAAATAGAACAAAATGATTTATGAACACAATTCTTATCTTAATTTGGTGAGTACTCCAGAAACTAAGCTTAAGGGCACTCGATGGCCAATCTTCATCTAGCCCGAAGAAACCTTTGCACGCCTGGATTCTACAAGCCTTTCATTTGCTTCTTTCTGTTTGAATACAATTTTTTTAAATTACTTTTTATTTTCAAAAATAAAAAATAAAAAAATTGTTTGAATACTATTTTTTATTAAATAAAATAAAATATGCCTTGAAAACAAAAAATATAGAATAATTAAAAAATATTCTAAATTTTAATTTTTTAAAAACAAAAAAATAAAAAATTAGTCTTTTTATTAATAATATGTATATAAATATATTAAAATAATATTAATATGAATTCTCAAAACTAAATTTATAAAAAACATTTAAATAATAAAAAAATAAAACAATGTTCAAATAGGTCATACATGTTTACTTTTGCTGTTTCCTATTTTTATTTTTATTGAAAATAAAAAATACCATTGAAAATTTGTTTGGTAAAGTTTAACAGAATTTATTTTTTGAAAATATTTTAGAAAAATAAGCCGAAAAAAAAAATCTAAAAGACATTTTCAGCATTTTCACACAATAACCAATGTTATTTTTATGATTTTTTTTTTAAAAATAAATCCTTCAACATATAAATATTATCATTTAATAATGATCAAACTTAAAAATTAATAAAAAATTATAATCATTTAAGTCATTTGGCTTAAAAATAAATATGAATAAAATTTTAATTTTACATAAACATTTTTTTAAAAATTTTGAAATACTTATAAATAAAAATTAATTTTAAGAAATAAAAATAAAAATAAAAACTGAAAATATTTTCATAAACCAAACACCCAAAAATGCACTAATTAAAAAAGAAATTAAGACTCCATTTGATTACTTAAAACAAAGAAACTATACATGATTACCTCACATGCATTTTTTTAGTTCATTCAAATATTTTTGGTTTTACAAAAATTATTTTATCTAATGTTTACTCATATTATAAAAATTATAATTATATTTGATTATGTTATAAAACCTCATTATTCTAATTAAGTTCAAAATTAACTTTGTTATACATATGCATGGCTTGAATTATTATCATAAAGTAGCCTTATTTGCACACTTTGGGTTATAATAGAAAACAAAACCTAACTTAAAGAATAATATTTAAGTTATATGCATAATATATTAATTATTTTTTTTATAATTAACAACTAAAAATTTTAAATCATTTTAAGAGAACCCTAAATAATGACAACATATATATATATATATATATATATATATATATATATATATTTAACAACGATTGTGTCAATTAAGGGAGTGCTTTCAGATTATCTTAATTCAATTTTAATTTAAGTTATATTTAAGTTAAGAAATGAAATATAATAGAAAAAGTTTAATTTAGAGTATATCTCTCTTGATTTAGATTTAAATTAATATATATACACACACACATTAATGGAGCTTAAAAATCTACCTCAAAGTCACTCATGACAATGAGGAAAAGTTATCTCAACACTTTGTGTTGGAGAGGACCCAGTTTTGCTCAGATTCATGCACAACAAACTTGACATCAATTTCAACAGGAAATGAGGCAATAATGAAATACAAATATTAGTAAGACAAAATCAATTTTATTTATGTTATCCCTTAACTTTTAAGTTACAACCCGTGAAAGATTATACTCACAAATTCTTTTTTCTTTTCTGTCATCAACAAAATGAGACACCTACCACTTGAGGTCAAAAGGCAATTTGTGGAGCCTCCATGAAACCATCCATTTTGTCATCTATATATGGAGCTCAAGATTTTGCTACATACACAATATATATATATGCGCTAAAGATTAGATGTTACCATTTCTCTTTCACTTGGTCATGGTTTTGATGAATCATGCCATCTACCATTGCCCATTTCTTGGTATTATATGCTTTTGATTCAATATA
The DNA here is from genome assembly GCA_031216115.1 of Senna siamea. Taxonomy (NCBI): domain Eukaryota; kingdom Viridiplantae; phylum Streptophyta; class Magnoliopsida; order Fabales; family Fabaceae; genus Senna; species Senna siamea. Next base: position 23,962,273 of record CM062356.1, read on the forward strand.
TATACATGCCAAGTCCCAACAACTATTTGGGTTGCATGTGATATATTGAAGCAAAAACTTTAAGTTCATGAAAGTTACTAACTAGTATCATCATTATATCCAAATCAATTTGTTTCACAAGTGAGACGTCTTTATTATTAACTTGGGGACTAGCATACTCAAATGTGGCAGTGGTATGTCATGTGTGTATAGAGATGTGAACACATACTCAATTGAGTATATTAATAACTACAACCAATGAAAATTCTTGTTTAAGTATTTTTTTTTACAAAAAATTCATCTCTCAATTTAATTGAAAAATGTAATAATATGTCCATTTAGCTAATAAAACTTTATCAAATGCATTTGAGAATTTGTTTAGAGATTACTTCCAATATTATTATGTTTTTTTGGCCACATATGTGTGGACAGGTGTGGTGATTTGACTATTTAATTCATATTTGGGAACACACATGTAGCTGGAAATGGATGTCTACCTTTCCTCACCTTCATTCATGTGGACTCCTTATCTTCCAAGAGATCAACCATCTTCTTCAGTGTAGTTGGACTGTCACTCCCTTCACCACTATGCACTCCTCAGTACAATCAATCATCATTCTATTTATGCAGTCTTTTATATTATCATCCTCTCCAATCAATCTTCATCTTCCCTGCAGCTTCTTCTTCTCTGGTATGTGCCCTTTCTTTGATTTCTTGTTCTTTGTATCATAGATTTTCATGTGTTCTATGTTGTTTCAATTGGAAAGAATCTGGATTGTTTACATAAAAGATCATAATAGACGGTAATCTGGACTGGGGATTTTGGGTTCTGGAAATTTGACTGCCCTCTCCAATATACGTATTATTCATGCTTGAGATTTACTATATCATCACTCTGTTTGTTTGGTGAGAAAATAATTTTTTTAATGAAAATTTACTATAACTGTAAACATTCCTATGCAGTTCCATTGTTGGCAATTTGCTTTTCTTACCTCCCTGAGCAATGAGAATGAGTCCAAAGAAATGGTTTAAGACGATAGTGAAGCTGAAAAAACACAAGGAAAATAAATCAAAACAGCAAGAGGTTATTATATATTTTTTCTTCCTTTCCCTTGTAAAATTTGAGTCTTCAATTTTGTCGTCACGATGATGATTTGGATTCTCACTTCTGCTATGAATAGGAGCAGCCTAATGGAGAAAAGTCAGATGAGACCTCAGGGTGGAAGCAAAACACTAATGACGGGTCAAGTAGCATCCCCAATGAAGCTTTGATGATAAATCGAGCAGTTCCCACAAGGTTGATTGAAAATGTTGCTGCTACTCGGATTCAAAATGCATTTCGTTCATTCATGGTATGAAAATATATATTTCAGTGTTTACATGTTGATTCATGATTAATGTTATCAACTTAATCATTAACAACTATACAGACAAGGAGAACGATACAGCATCTAAGAGGAACTGAGAAATTTGAAGCTTTAATTCAAGATCACTTGGCCAGAGAGCAAACAGCTACTGCATTAAGCTACATACACTCATGGTGTAGAATACAGGACCAAATCAGAACCCGCAGGCTCTGTATGGTGACAGAAGCCAGGATCAAGCAAAAAAAGCTGGAAAACCAGTTGAAGCTGGAGGCCAAGCTTCATGAACTCGAGGTATATTACAAAATATTATTACTACCATGTGCTTGGGTTGCCTTGATTTCGCTTTAAATGTCCCAACACAATCAAAACGGGTTTCATTTAGTCTTTTGCTTCTAGTGATGATGTGAGTTGAGTTCTTGTCAAGCCTCAATTTCTATAAAATATGTTTTGCAAATATGTTTTGCTCGTTTCTGCTTCAGGAGAAAGTCCTACGCTAGCTCTTTTTACAGATGACAAAAATCTCTTTTCTACATATACTTCTTTGATTAAACTGCAAATCCAAAACAGAATATTTCTGTACTGTGAAATTCAGATTCAGTTTCCTCGGCTTATGAATATTTAAGATCGAACTTATCTAACCTCCTGATTATACAGACTCTACTATCTCAAAAAAATTTACTCAAAAATAGTTCAATTGTAATCTCTAACTTGGGCATTGATGAAGCAAACCCAAACTCATATACGACCTCCAACCCCATAATGTCCCTAGCTCTGCTTTATCTATATTTGCCTCAAGACAGCTTGAGTTTGGTGAACAGGTGGAATGGTGCAGTGGGTCTGAAACAATGGAAGAGATACTTTCCAGGATACATCAGAGAGAAGAGGCAGCTGTGAAACGAGAGCGAGCTATGGCATATGCCTTCTCTCATCAGGTACAACAACACAACCTTGCTCTTCCCTCCATTAAACTTCCTTGGTGTTAAATCAAGTTCGCCTCAATCTTAAAAATTCAAGTTAGTGCTATGTAAACTACCAGTTCATAGACTGTTACACTTTCTTTCAATTTTCACCAGTTCAGATTAAACCTTTTTATGTGAACATGATAATGCAGTGGAGACCCAACTGCAGTCAGTATTTCGGCCAAGCTTCTTTCAGTCTTGGCAAAGAGAGTTGGGGTTGGAGCTGGACAGAGCGATGGGTTGCAGCACGTCCATGGGAGATTCGGATTCGGGTTCAGTCTCCAAAAGCCAAGAAACCCAATGGACAGAACCGGATCAAATCAGACAAGGTAACAACAACCAACCAGACAGATAGTAGCAAAACTGCTGTCTAATGGGAAGGAAGTTGGGAAAGCAAAGGAAAACAACAATACAGGCATGTCCAAGAACAATATACCCTAGTAGTAGTTTGTGATGTTGATGTAGCAAGATGGATGGTTTCATGGCTTCACAACCCACATTGACAAATCAAAATCACTTGTAGGGGTCTTTTTCATTTTGCTCGTTTATTATCCATTTTGGATTTATGGCTTGGTGAGAATCTGCTATTCAGTGTGTATATTACATTTAGAAGACTTGTTTATCTGGTGTTTTGGTTTATTTCTAAAACATGTTCACTTTTTAACATCTCTCTAGTGATACCTGGTTCTAGCTTGAATGCGATTTACCATCCTCTGCCATTTCAGGAGTACCATATTTTTTATTTTATTTTTCCAAGAACGAAAGTACAAAGCTTTGAGAGTAGAGACTAGAAAAAGAAGAAGCGAGATAAAAATTGAACTTTTCACATCAAATTCACCTGAACATTATAATTTGAAGTTGGTACCTCGTCAGTTAATTCAATGGCTAAGGATGGAGGGTTTTGATTGAATCAACTTTGTCATTATTCACCAACCCCAAAAATTTGCACTTAGGACGGTTGGCCTCCTTAAGGTAACTAACAGCTTCATTAAATATTGCTGCTCTGCACAAATATAGTTACCCCAGAATTGTGTGCTCTATAAATGACATATCATGCTTTCTATGGTAATCTTATCAACCCACAACCAAAGCATATTGCCACGATATCCATGAAAGCCATGTGTTTTGTATTCTTTTCTTATGATTTTTTTTTTTTTCACCATCTAAGGAAGGGGTTTCCCAGCTGGACATTACAATAAAGATTTTTGAGGTACAGAGATTTGCAGGGAAGGGGGGGACCATGGACAGGTGGACAAGTACCAAACCTTGGTGGCATCCACCTGTTCGAGTTGTTCGCCATAATTGAGCTTCTCTGTGCTCATTCATGCCCTTCCCTTTCATGGTTTTCCCCTGCAGATGGATTCCACTTTGCCCCACTTGTTCAGCCTCCCATGATAATATCTGGCTTACTCAATATTGACTATGTATGGTGAAGGAGCTAAGTTAACCCCTATCTACAGGTTTTGGTTGCAGAAATGAACATATGTTTGGTTTTTTAGACTTAAAAGATGTGTTTGGATGGAAGAGAATAACAAAGAAAGAGAAAAAACAAACAAACAAACAAATTTTGAAACTTTAATTTTGATGTTTTCTTTCATTTCAATTTAAATCTAAAATTTTCTTCACCCCTTTTCATCCATTCTTGTCAATCTCAAAAAATGTCAAAATTAAAATTCTACTTCTCTTTTCTTTTTCATTCTTCTCGATTTAAATATACCATTAATCGCTCTATGGGAACAGTTTGAGAGGAATCAAGTTTTCAATACTACAAGAAAGTAGAAAGCTTTAATTTCAATTAATCTTTGCGTCAACAAAGTACGTTAGTGGATCATCAAGGTTTTCCTTTATTATGGAGGACTACTTTCAATCACTACCAATAGCCTACTAAACAGGCTAAAGAAGAACTATAAATTTTGACATAGGAAAGGAAAATTTCTACTCTTTATGGAAAATGACTTCTCAGTCAAATGCTACCAAAATGCAAGCAGGCAGGAAGGAGATATAAAACTGTGGATACAGTTCCAATAGAAAGCATTAGTAAAAGGAATATAACAATCATCTCTTTGATAAAAGTGATCAATTGGGCAGTTCCAAACGAAAGCAATGTTTCTTTAAATTCTTTCCCTCGTTTGAAACAAGACAGAACAGAAGCAAACATCTCGAACCAAAAGCATACACAATTAGGATGCTTTCACCCAAAAACGCAAAATTCCCAAGTTGGCTTGGCTCATTTTGGTTTGCCTGAAGAGAATGCCTTACTTTGCAGTTGGAATTATATGATACCCTTCGAGCAAACTAGCGTTATTTATGTTGGCGTTTTCAAACCACTACAAGAAACAAGAAATGGAAGCTCCAAAGAACAAAGGTACAACAAAATGTAACAAAGGAAACACAGCAATCCATCCATCGAAGTTGCAAAGAAACAAACACAGTCGAGCTTAAGAGTCTAATCAAACATGAAAAAACAGCTACAAGTCTAGAACATAAACAACAGAACAAACCGGGGATATCGGAAAACCTGAAAATCCACCCAGATTTTCTTCGTTCCCACGGTATAACATAAGCCATTGAAACGAGGTAACTGAAACCCCAATCCAACTCCTTGTGCTTTTATTGTCCGCAATTTCCACTGAAACTGAAGTTCTCAATCATATCATCTGCAAGACGACCATGAATTCTGAACAACAAAAAAACCAAGTTGCAAGTAAATCATGAGTAAGTAAAAGTGACGTACCCAATTGAATTTTAAGAAGTGGGGTTTTGAAGGTAGCACCTGAAGGAGAAGGAAATTTTGGGAATTTCTATGTGTTGTTCAATGGCGAGAATCGGAGGAAGCAGAGGACGGCTTATCAGATACGCCGTCGTGTTCCTCCTCACCCTGGATTCGTGCTGGTACGCGGAAACCGGAGAAGCCACCAGAGGCAAATCCGATGCCCGATATAGATGATGATGATTGATGATGAAGTGTCGCCGGAAGATAGTGGTGGTAGTGATGGTCAGCGATAGTAGTTGCTGTGGTGGCGATTGATGATGGGTCTATCCAAGCACGAATCGAAGGGTTGTTACTGGACTGAAGGGGTCCCCTCTGAGAAAGATACTGGCTTTGGCCGAACAATGGCGTCGGCGGCAGCTGGGAACTCGCCGGTGATGGCGAGTTGAAGATAAATCCTCCGCCGCCGTGGCCACTATTACTACCAGTATCGGCACCAGCAGCATTCCAAGCTACCATTCGAAGCAAACGGCCATGTTCTTCTGGATGTTGCTCGGACCAACCAGTAGAAGTCCCATCGAACCCTAGAGGGCTCGTTCCAGAGAAAAGGACTGGCTCATTTTGATGGTGTGCCTGGGCTTGATGATGATGATGCTGGGCTTGGTGAAGCAGAATCGGGTCCTGCAAGGACTGGAGTGAGAGCCGCAGATCTTGGTTCTGGCTACTACTGCTTGTTCGCGAAAGCAAATCCGGTGGGTAGTTCTGAAACTGAATCGAAGGAGACACCGCCTCCGCCGCCGCCGCAGCCGCCGCACCCATCGGGAAGAAAGACTTGATGGTATCAGCAATGTCATTGTCTAGCGACGGAGGAAGAAAACTCGAGCTCCCATTCGGGTTCTCCTCAAATTGTTGCTGAAGATTTCGCGCACTAGATTCCGAAACCCTACCGCCCCCGGCGGCAGAGCTACCAGAAGCAATTGCATCCACCGGCGGACCGTGGACGCCAATAGTGTTTTCGGCTTCGTTCTCCTCGTTCATCTGCTGATTCCGCTGCTGAGAATTTGTGTACATCGCAGAAGTATTGGGGTTCCATGCGGGAAGCTCCGCAAGCTCGTCTATGGCAGCCTTGGCCTTCTTTATGAGCCAATCGACGGCTTTGCTGGGTCGATCGTAGCCTAGTCGGTCCTGTACGTCGTAGAATTGGATGGCGGTGTGAGCGGAGAGACGAACTCTCCGATCTCTTGGTCCCTTGGCAGTGCACACCTTGCTGTGGCGGTCTTTGCGTCCCGTGGAGCGAACAATGTGACCTCCTTGCACCTCCACGATCTCTCCGATTCCGCCCCTTATCCCCAATCTCGACGACGTCGTTGTTGCTCGCTGATGGGTTTCTGATTCCCCCATCCTTGTTGCATATTCGAGTGAAGAAGATGGCGGAGATGGCGGAGGAGGTGGACGAGGATGAGGAGGAAGGAGATAAGAGGTTTTCTTTTGGGGTAACAGCAGAGGATTTGGATGTGGGTCTAAGGCTCCATGAGACTGATGTTGTTGCTGTTGTTGGGACTGATGAAGATATTGGAGTTGAAGGTGAAAGGTTGGGTCTTGGTGTTGGTGGTGGTGGTGATGATGATGATAGTGATGGTCTTTCTGAGAAGGGGAATCTTGGTCGTCGTCGTCTTCTTCTTCTTCTTCTGCTGCTACTCCTCCTCCTCCTCCTCCTACATGCCTTGAATTCAGAACTGGGTTTTGATGCTGATGCTGATACTGATGATGGTGAAGAAGAAGATTCCTTTGAGGATCCAGACTCAGAGCCTTGTTGCTGTTGCTGCTGTTGCTGTGCTTTTCCTTTTCCTTTTCCTCTTCCAGCTTTTAATGAAGCAGCAAACTTTATCCTAGCTTTGCCTCTTCTTCCCACTCTTGTCTTGTGCCTCGTGCAATTCTGAAACCTGCTCTCTCTGCTCCCTCTGCTTCTTCTTCCCAAACTCCCTGCCATTCAATTTCCTCACTTCCATCATCCCCACCTTTCCTCTTAATCTCAGAAACCAAACCAGAACAATACTCTCTTTGCATTTCAGCCTAACCCATCTCTTTCTTACTTATTCCTCTCTCGCTTTATTATGTACTATATATATATATATATATGTATATATATTTTAAATATATAAGCGGATCACTATAACCAAACCAGAAACACACAACAGTTGGGTTGGTTGGTTGGTTAAAACTTAAGACCCACTTCCCCAAAGGGGTGCTATGGAAGCACCCAACAGGATGAGTTGTGATATTGCAAAATTTGCAGTAAGTTTTCCATATCCAGAGAGAAAGAGTGTGTTTGTGTACTGTGCAGGGGTTAATAGGGCAGAGAATTGATGCAGGGCCTATAGGAATAGGAATTGTCGATGAGAAGAGGGATTGATTGAGGGCAGAGTTAAGCAATAGAGATGGATAGAGGAGGTGGGTGACAGTGTATGGTCAGAAAGAAACGTTAAAGGAAAGAAAGATGTCTGTGACTGTGAGACTGTGATTTCTTCATCACTGCCTTCTTCTGCTTCTGCTAACACCACCCTCTCCCCAACTTCACTCTCATTCATTAACCAAACCCTCTTCCTCTCTCTCTCTCTCTCTCTCTTCGTTCCTTTTTTCACCTTCTTTCACTTTTCACTTTTTACTTTCTCTCTCTTCAACTACACAAATTAAATTAAAATCTTTACAAAACAAAAAGACTTATTAGTTGCTAGTTAGAAGCTAAAACCGTTGGTTAAATATTATATTTATACATCTCAGGACAACCTCACAGCTTTTGAAAGGGACAACCTCACAGCTTTTTTTCTGGTTTCTGACTTTCTCTCTCTTTATTGCTTCTTTCTTTCTTTCTTCCTTCACTTTAAAGAAGCAACATCATCTTCCGTGGTGGTGTCTCTTAATTGTTTCCTTTTTCTGGTTTTCGAGATTTCCGTACGATTATAAATCTTTTAGAGTATAAATTTTAATAATATATTAAAATATTAAAAATAAAAAATAATTAGAAATTACTTATATATTCTTTTATCATTTACTAAAATTTACATTTTAAAAACTTCATACTCATTTTATTTATGTACATGCCAATGCCTACCTCACTTTCTCTTTTTGCTTTTCATCTTCTCTCTTTTTTATAGCTACATCTACGTTCTTACACCATTTTTAATTTTTAGAAAAAGGGGTTATTGATGAACGAGCACAAATTCTCAATTGGGATTTCGATTTTCGAAATTTAAAATTCGGGATGAGTTTTTAAATAATAAAAAAATAACAATATTTATGTGCAAAAATGGATTTAGAATCCTTTATTAGAAGGTCTTCCTTGTAAAGTGTGAACATTTCTAAATTCAAGACTTATAGCCTTAGATTCTCGGCCTCGTAGTCTGTTTTGCCTACAATAATATAATAAAAAAAGAAATTTTTAAAATAATATAATTGAGTTTTGCTTACAAATCAGCCATGCACGGAATTAAAAAACAATTAAATTCTACACATTCTTTGACTGGATTTCTGCTTTCCCATACACGTGCACGGTAATCATAGATATCATAATTTATTCATAAGAAGTATATAAACACAAGTAAATTAAATATTTTTTAATTAAATTATTCACGTAATTTTTTTTAATTTTTTTAATTTTTAATTAAATTTTTATAATTTGATCAATTTTTAAGTTATTCTCTAAATTTTAATTTTTATTAAATTTTAATAATATGTTATTTATATATTATCTTAATATTATAAATTTATTTAATTTAAATCAATCTACTTATATTAATTAATATAAATTAGATTTTATTTTATATATATAAATTATTTTTATACTATTATTATATTTTTTAGTGACATAAATCATATATATTTAGAGTACTAACATATTATATATTAATAATATTAATAAAATTTAATATAATTTTAATAAAAATTTAACAATCAGACTAATTTAAAAAATTTTATATTTTAAAAATTTAATTATAAATTTTTAAATTGTAAAAATTTAGTTTAAAATTAAGTGAAACTATTAAAACTACAAAAAAAGTTTTAACCTTTTTTTAACTGAATAATATTTATTTATAAATTATATAAAAAATAGAAAATGAACATAGTAAAACTACATCTTGGTAGTGCCTCATCTGCATAACTATATTGGCGTGACTGCAAAACTTTGGAATTTATTTGACCTTTTGTTCTTGTTGTGCAACTCATAGACATATAAAGGACCACACAAGAAATGAACAATAAATCAACAACTTTATATGCATTGAAGAACCTTCATTTCAAAAATGGAGGGGAAAAAAAAGGTAAAACTAACTTTACGACTAGATTATTGTTTATTTTGAAACTAGAGTTTAAAAAACCCATGATAAAAAAAATATAATTCTATGTTTAGTAAAATCGTTTCGATATTATGGTATTCAGCTGATATTTGAAAAAAAAAATCTTTTATTTTTGAATTAATAAAAAATAAAAATACAAAAATAATTTAGTAATTTATATTATTTTAATGGATAAATAAATAAATTTAAATAATCTATGTTCATTCTTTTAATTTATTTTTACATTTTTATGTAATGAAATTTTATAAAACAAAATAACAATAAATATTAAAAAAATTAAGCAATATATAAAATGTAAACTTAGAATGCATATATCAAAATAAGACAATACGTGCAAAAATATAAGGATAAAAGAAGCAATGAACATGGAAAAAGATGAAACTAAAAGTAAATAAGAGGTAAATATTACTGTGGTAATTAATGATTTTGATTAAGGATATTTTTATCTTTAGAATTTTTTTTTTTTTTAACTTTTGCTCTTAGTTTGAAGCAAAAGGTTTTATATTTTCTTCCCAAAGTAAAAAAAAATCACCATTCAAGAGCAAGGAAGGACAATACGTACAATAAAAATAAAATAAGTACTCTAAAAAAGTAAACAGCTTTTTCTCAAAAATAAAATGAGGCCAAATAGACTTTTAATGTACACAGGTCAAATTTATTTTGTTGGTTTTTTAATAAATATATTTTTATTTAAAATATTATCAGATATTAAATATAAATATCTTTTTTAAATTTAAATTTTAATTCACTATTTTATAAAACATTAATCATTTTGACTTAACACAACCCATTAATGAACAACTTTGAATTTGTATCCTGATAATCCATTTAATTATCATTATGGTATTTGAATTCTCTTTACCTCTTCACATATATTATTAGTATTAACTTCAAAGAAACAAAGACAAATTTTGTGGGATCTTTACTCAAGTGAATCATCACCACATACTTCAATTATTTCAATCTTTCTGCCAAATCTCCATAGTTAATTTTCAAAGAAATTAAAAAAAATCCAAATAAGATATATACCTGATCTGTTGTACAATATATATATTTTTTTCTCAAGCTAGTTATATGAAAAGGACCACTTTCTTAGTCACCAAGAAAGAAAAGAAAAAAATTAATAGCAAGAGGATGCGCTCGAAAATGAAAAAAGGCACTATAGATTGAAAAAGGTTAGTGTGTGAAAAAGGGAGCAAAAAGAGCAGAAAAGTATAACACGTTATGAGTATGAGAATTGAAATATATTCCCAAAAATAATTTTCTGTGATCTTTCTTTCTAGCTGTAGGCCACTTTTTCCACAAAGTAACTACAAATTGGAAGCTGCCTAAGTTTAACGATGATAAAGCGACAATTTAAAAAGAAAAGTTAATATAATTATATTATTCCTCCTTCCCAAGTCAATACACACTTCTTGTGCATTATTATTGTTATAAGGTAACACTTATATAAAGTTCAGCATGAGAAAGTGACCTTTTGGTATAAATAGTTTGTAAGCTCCACCAATTGTCGCCGTTTTAATTAATATATTTAGTTTTTGAGAAATAAACAATGCTAACTATATATTAGCACTTAGCATGCATGGTATTGTCTATCGATGCTTGCTTTCAATTTTTAAATTTTAATTGTAATACCTTAAAATATCTAATAAACCATCCCTTGAAGTGATAGAGATTTTATTTTTAATTATAAAAAATATATAAATTTAAATCTTAAAAATTATATTTATTAAAATAAGTATATTAAAAATTAATTTAATATAAATTTAACTGTATTTATTATTACATTAAAAATTTATTTGGCACAAAAAAAATTATTAACAAAAATAAATATAATATTTTTAACTGAAAAGATGATAAATATAATTTATTTTAATTATTTCGACACCGCGGCATAGCTATTGCATTTTGTGCCCTACGCTATTAAAGACGCAGCTAGATTAGATATTAAGGAAGAGAATGGAGCGAGGCTAGAGAGGTCTTTTCATTCCCATGTCTCCCTTAATTTTTTAATTTTTCATTTTTCATTTCACCGTTATTTTCATTCCCACTTGAAAACGCCAAAAAATTGTAAGAAATGTTGCTGCATATATAAAATCTTATTAAAATTAAGTAAAATGCTATAATAAAAGCTAAACTGAAAATTGGAAAATTGGAAACTTAATGTTAAAACTATATATATATTGAAGATTGTTAGTATGAATTATAAATATAAGACTTTATCAACAGAGAAAATTGACATCATCTCTGACTAAGTACCATGTGTTCTCTTTTTTTTTCTTTTTTTAATCAATTTGGATTATGTAAAGCAGTACTATATATAATTAAGGATTTTCTTTACCATATTTATTTTTAATTTTTAATTTTTTTTCATGTATTGATGTACGACATAGACCAAATTACATAGGGCCCTGAAGGTAAGTGGAGAAACAAAGGCACTAGTTTCCTTATAAAATTTTAAAGTACTTAATCATAATATTTGTGTTGTGAGGTACGCTTGAAATTGGATACATAGTTAAAACATCTCTGCAAAGAAACCAAAAAGAAAAAATCTCTATAATGTCAATTGTTCAAACCTGTGAAAAAAGTAAAAACACTTACTAAAGGAAGGTAGCCACACTCCAAATGAAATTGATTCCATATCCAAAACAAAATAAAAACTTTTTTAGTCCAATCCAACCAGTAGAGGCACGTAATTCATCTCTTTTGCCATAGAAATGGCCATAATTCAGCAAGTAATATGGTTCCATTCCCCAGGAATTTGGAGAACTCTTTTAACCATGTACCATAGTGATTCCTCATTAGATCACCTGCAGCCATATGGTTCACGTTAGCTAACTTGGATCCCTCCATGGGGGGATCCATTTGATATCCTTTAAGATGGTAGTTCCAATGCCCAGAGAGTTTCTATGGCCATGCTTTTTGCCAATTTCCAGATTATGTTAGAAAAGAGTGTATCGTGTGGAACTCCATGGGTTGAAGGGCTTGTATTTGTGGAGTTTCAACGAATCCACAAATTAAAGCTCTGGTCATTGTGGAGAGTACTTATATAAATATATATATATTTATATATATATTCTCGTTTATTAATCAATTAATAAGATATATAATATGGTTATAATTGAAGGGATTGTTTTCATAAATATTTAAGGATCTTAACTTTCATCCTAATTTTTTGTTTTTTTTATTAATAATAACAAATTAATCAAGTGATTTATTTTTTGTGGCTAAAAGTAAAAACCACTGGTAACTAGTTATTTTAACTATCTGATTTACTCTTAAGAATTGGATAATAGATCGGATCACTTTAACTCGATTAAAACTAAAAAAAAAATAAAAACTAGATAATTTTTTACTAAGCCGATCAAACCTTTAATTTTTTTTACTTTTTTTTCTATACATTTTTATGTTTGGATTTAAAATTTTAAATTAAATTATACTATATACATGTGGATCTTAGAATCTAAAATTTTATATAATTATAGAACAATTGATATGGTATATAAATAATATAAATACTTAAATTATCATTATTTAAGTCTACATTATTTTCATACATATATATATAATTTATTTGTATAAATTACTTATTATATTTAAAAATTATAAGAAAAAACATAATTTTTATAATATAAGATATATTATTGATATTAAAAATATTTAATTATTATTATTTTTATATTTATAACATCATTCGATTCAAACATCAGCTTGTGACTTGACAAATTTTTTAATTTAATAATCAATCTAATCTTTAAAAAATTAGAAAAAACACAAAGCTAGTTGCATTACATTAGTAAACTTAATATCTTTGTTATGAGACTCAATCTTCACCATTATATTTGCACTGTGGTTAACTTCCCGAAAAATATTAATATCTAGTGGTTTTAACATTGTTTGATTTAATATATTTGCAAGTAATTTTAATAATGATGTTAATGTTTAGGAGAAATACTATTTTTATCTGATTAAATAAATTATTTTTTCTTGAAAAAAAATATATTTTTTGTCCTTTTCAGTAATCTTTTGTAATAGAATTTCTAATTTTTTGCTTTCCTCTCACATAAGAAAAATTATTTTATTGTTTCAAAGAATATCTCAAAAGGTATTTTTTATTTTAAATAAATACATAAAAATTATAAAACAATATTTTTAAGAAAATATATTTAATGTTTTTTTTATAACTCGACTCCACACACGCACGTGCACACACACATATACATATATAAACATAGTATAATAAAACTTTATTAGTAGTTTAGTATGAATTAAAGTCTATATCAATTTTTTAAAAAAATCATTATAAAATAACAAATAATTTTTATAGATTAAAATAGTAAACTAACAGAAAAAAAAAAGTTATTTAACTTCTCACTCACCTCCCATATTTTAACTCCACTATTTCAATCCTCTTTACATGTTTTTTAAATTTATATTTTATTTCATATATATTAATATATAATTTTTACACTGATAATTACAAGTCTTAAAGTCATTATAAACAAACGGCAATTATTCATCATTTATTATTGTTACACTTTTTTAAAATTGATAAAAATTGAATTTTATTATCTTTAATTTCAATAATAGTATATTACGCTTAATTTAATAATCAATTCCTATATATATGTTGGTATAATTTGCATGTACATAAAACATTTTTCTATTTTTCTATTCCTATAGCCAACTAGAATATTATTTTTCTCACCTCGTGCACTTTCTTTATTTTTTAATTTTGAAATTGGAATAATTAATTAATTTAAACCCTACAAGACCCACCATGATTGGGACGATACCCTGCTGGTACGATATTACATTATAACAAGTTGGTGTACACTAGCTCACAATAAAATTGAACTATGTAATTTGAAATGGTTTAAAAGATAACGTGACATATTAAACTTTTAACGAGAATGAAAGTGCTTCACTTTATTTGAATTTATTTGGTAGATAGAATTTTTGTCAATATATATATATATGAATATCCTTAAATATGGGAGGCAGAAAGATCCTTGATCGGAAAGCAACATATTGTATTTTCTTCTCTATGAAGAGTACTTTTCTAACATATAAATACGAAGAAATTAATAATAACTTCACATTTTCTCTTTGGCATATTGTTGGACCGAAAGCAAAATTAGTTGCCACCAATAATTGTGCATGCTAGTCCGTGTTTTTATTTTTGTTTTCTTTATATATATATAGAATATAGTAATCTAAATTATAGTACCATAATTAATTCAATTGCAATTATGATAGATAATTCCACAAGTTAAAAGAACATTGATTAATTGAGCACTGTAAAGTTGTGCCATTCTCAAACCCTAGCCCTAGAAGGTCACATACGCAAGTAATTGTAAGGGAGAATGTCAAACATCAAATAATAATCTTTTTGGAGATTGGAAAATTGGTCGTTTAACACATATAATTCCTCTAGCCTTTATTATATAATAATAACAAAAACTAATTTAAATTTAAAAATTATTCATGTTACTCTAGAGTTCTCCTTTTTAACTAGGGGTAGATTAGAAACCCTCTCAAATTGTTTCATAGCTACTTAATTAGTTACTCCGTGTTAATTATAAGTCGAATGATATATATATATATATATATATATATACTTGTAAACCCACGTTAGCATTTGAATTATAATTTTTAAACAAACTAATCTTAGGTAATAAAAGATGTTTATACATATATTGATGATATCTCATGTATAAAAATATATATAAATTTATCTATTTTAATCAAAACATCCTTATATATATTGTATGTATTCAAACAGAAAAATTAGTTGTTTTAAATTCAAAATACATAAAATATATGATATTCAACAACAAATAAATAGCATTAAAATTAATACTACATTAAAGAATATTTTAGCCATATTTAAAGTTTAAAGAAGAATTATATATTTATAAAAAAATAAAAAATTGACAAATTAAACATTTATATAATTGGAGGAATTTAAGAGGCTGATCTCTCTTTGTCAACACAAACACAGAAAAAGGTAGAAGAGAAGAGAGGCGTGTGTGTGTGTTTGTTGTTTGTTGTGTGTTGTCTCCCTCTCCCTTAATTCACCACCTCCATCTATCATTTTCGTACTTGCATTCACACACTCACACACACACACAAATAAATTAATTAAAATAATAATAATAATATATAATAACAAGAAAAAACAAACCCCATTCACAATTCCGAATTTATCCCTCTCCATAAAAATAATTAAATAAAATTAAAATTTATTGAATGCTACAATTTTCAAATATGGCTAGGTCTGTTGGTGACAGTTAGGTCTAATTAACATTTATTCACAAAAATACTGATTAGAAGAAAAAAGATCCATATATATAATTAATTTGAAGTTTTCTCGTGTGCGTGAAAGTGTGATTATAGGACATGCACGTAGGGTAGGTGCCCCGTGGGAGGACATGGAAATGGGTCCTAATGAATAAAAGGTAACCCTTGGTTTGGGAGGAGGGCATGTGAGGGAAGGCCCACTAGAAATCATTGGTGTACAGTTGGATATTTGCTCGTTTCTCTCAAATAAATTAAACTTTTTCTGCTCTCCATTTTCTCTCTCACTCAATTTAAAATATAAAAGAATAAATTATATTAATATTCTTTAAAATGTGATTATTCAAGGACTTATATAAATAAATTTATATCACTTTTTATATATTATAGTATCTATTTTTCAAAAAACAATAAAACTATTAAACAGTCTTTCTACTGTCATATTAAAAATCTTATTTTAAAATTTAACGTCAATTTATCTGCCTTTGTTGCTAATTTAAAAATAAGGTTACAATGTTATCCTATACAATTTTTTATTATTATTGGCAAACATGTATTTAACTAAAATTTTGAAATTAATGTAATATACTCTTTGTAAAAAGATTTTTACTTTTGACCTTTAGAATTTACTTGATTTAATTAGAAAAAATAAAAGAGCCAATGAGGTTGGAGTTTAATAAAAGAGAATAATATTTTATAATGTAATAAATTAATTTTTAAATTTTAATTAAAAAATATATTCATATTTAATATTTAATAATATCTTAAATAGAGTATCTCAAATAAAATTAATTTTAATAAAAAAATACTTATAGCTATAACTGTGAAAAACAAAAAATGATAAAAGAACTTTTCTCTAGTTTTTATTTTTTTTAAGTAATAACTAATCAACTGTGTGAGTCAATATTAATTTATACTTTGGTAAAAAAATATTAATTTATATATATAATTTCTCTTTCTCTCTCTTATAAGAAAAAAAGGACGAAAAACACAAACGGAATGAAAGCTATGTTTCACTGTGTAACTACAGAAATAAATAATGAAATGAAGCAGAAACAAGAAGTTGGTTAATGTAACGTACGGACATAAACTTAATTAAAACCCATTTCTACTATTTCTTTATCAATTAATGCACTCTCATCTATCTCCAATGAAATATTTAATTAATTTAAAAACTTTAGACCAAAATATATTAAAGAGATTAATTAAAAGTGTTGATACAAATACTTGTGTAAATTATACTATTTTTTGTTGTGAAATTTAATAAAATTATATTTATTAATTTTGTAATTAAAAAATGTGAAAAGTATGACCAAAATTGACGAAGTAAAACAGTGAAATATGCATAAATAAGTGAATTGGTGATGGGAGGGAGGGAGAGGGCAGAGCAAAACGTGGTCCTTTAATCTGCTTCACACAACACAGACTGTGCATGCTCGTGATCCAAGAAGATAACTAGGAAGACCAAATCACGTCAACCAACACAAGGCACACCATTTTTCTTTTAATTATTTGTTTGACTGCACTATAGATATAAATATGTTTGTGTATAATTTAATTTTTAAAATATAATAATAATATAAATTAATTTTTAAAAATTTGATATATTATATGTGTTAATTTTTTTAGACATTGTTAACAAATTTTATAAATGTGTTGATGTAAAATATTATTTTTTAAAGTAAAATATTTAATAAATATATAGATTAATTTTTAAAATTTTATAAATTATATATATTAGTATTTTCGTCAAATATTTTTAATGATATTTAATAGAGATATTAATATGTATAATATTTTAAATTTTTTAAAAATAATTTATGTAATAAATTTTTTTAAAAAATTAAAGTATTAATAAGGGTATCTTTTAAAGATCAAATTATTAGTATAATTTATTTTTTTAGATACAAAAATTATATTTTATTTTTTTAATATACACAAATTTATTTAAGGTCAAAAAATAAAACTTGATTGATCACAAAATTAAGTAAAAAATTATATTCAAGGAACATACTATTAGTAATAGAAAATTAAATATATTAATTTTGATATGCTATTTTAGTCTTCATAAATTTTATTTTTTTATTTTGTTTGAAAAATTTGAAAAAAAATAAATTTTAATAGTGAGAATTTGAACTAAATAAAGCCTAGCTACAATGTCCCATCCCTAGGGCAAAGGCTACGTTGAAATTACCATTTGAAGGCATACAAAGGCAGAGTGGATTTAGTCTGGTTTCTTTTTCGCCTAAGTCTATTCTATTTTTAATAATGCACCTTCTCATTCTTTTCTTTTCTCTTTCAATTATTATTATTTTCTAACTGGTGGGCCACGAGTGCTTGCATACCAACACACTCACGCCTTAATCACATGACGTTGATACAATATTTAATGCAATCTTTTTTTCTATAAATAGGTTCTATTCCTTTTAAGTAAATTATTGAGTTTGAGTTTTATTTTTTGTTAAAAAATTTTATTTTTATTATAAAATTTTTATCAATTTAAATTAAATTAGTTAAAGTTTAATAAATTAATAATTACAAAAATTATGTTCCTATATATGAATATGCTTGTTCCACAAATTAACACATTTAACTCACACACCGACGCTACTAATTGATTTTAATTTTTGAAATTGCAAGCAGCTTAATATAATTAAACATTTTAGTATGAAAACACTGTTAATATTAACTATAATAAGTGGGTAGGTAAGATTGGATGAGACACATGAAGAAGAACGGAGAAAGAATAAATACGAATGACCAGTTAATACTATAAACTAATTTTTCAATTAAAAAAATAAAACTTAATATAAAATATGAGCTATAAATTTTCCAACATCAACTGCGTATTCTTGAACACAAAAAAAGGTTGATGTGTGCGGTATGTAAATTTGAAAAGTAAATGTGGTCACCTTTTGATCCAACTGAGTTATAGTCTTTGGTGGGGTTTGGTCGGAAGCATGAGTTTGTCTTCTATTATACGAAAAAGGATAGACTAAGACCAATTGAGTTTGAAATTTGAACACAGTGAAAGTAAGATTCAAATTCTATTAAAAAGAGATGTTGATATTTAGTATGTGATTATGTTTTAAATAATGAAATAAATACTTTAAATTGATATTTTTAATTTTAATGACCCATATATGTAAGAGGCCACCACTAGCTAGTTTAATAGGTGTAACAAATAAAAAGAAGTGATAAGCCCATAAATTAGGGATTTATATATATATATATAATATCTAAGTGAATAAATTAAATTAATAGTTTAGATTGATATAATAGTCGTTAATATAAAAATTAAATATGTAATTATGATTGATTAGTATTAATTTGTGATTTAATGCTAATTTTTTTTTTCCTCTAACTTTTTAGATAAAATCATTCTTTTTGTTTCCCATATATGTTCTATGCCTATCTTCATTTTTTTTTGGGTCATGAACCCATTTAAAATTGACGAATGCATTATTGCTTTACCATTAGCATTAATAATTTTTAAAATACACGAACAAAAACAATTATACTGTTTTTTATAAATATATTTGATGAGTGGACATTTACATTTTTAAAAAGATTGGTAAAAGATTTACATAAAATAAAATTTGAAATTTCCACGTTCAATATTTTATGTGAGTAATTTAGCAAGAAGTCGTAAATTCAAGCCTCCACTCCACATACAAAAAAGCTTTATCATATAAGTCAAAAAACGTATAAATTAATCAATAAAAACTGTATAAATAAATTTTTAAATATTTTTTGTTAAAAAAAATTGGAAACATAAAAAATCTCCTCCATCAGTTCAAATCCAATCCAAGATTCATTTGTGGGTTAAAACATAAAAGGCTAAGACCAGTGGGATTTTCATAAGCCCATCAGTTCAGGCCCATCTGCTCCACCAAGTAAAGTTGGACTGTGATTCAATTGTTTTGCTCACATTGTAATCGTGCTTTTAAAAGTGTTAAATTATTTTTATAATCTCTATAATTTTATTTTTTAATTAAATTTTTATAATTTATAAATTCATAATTAAATTTAAATAGTTTAAAAATTTTTTAATTTAATAATTAAGTTTATTTTTTATCAACATTTTGTTCAATTTTGATGATATTGTAATTATATATCATCTTAAAATTATTATAAATTTATTTAAGTCAATTTATTCAAAATACTTAACATAAATTACATTTTATTTTATATATATTTAAGCTATTTTTGTTTCATTATTTATTTTTCTTATCTAATATATTATCATAAATCATATATATTTAGAGTATTAAGATACTATATGTTAGTAATATTAACAAAATTTCATATAATTTTAACAAAAAATTGACAGTAGGGACTAATTTAAAAATTGGTTAAATTATAAAAACTCAATTACAAACATTTAAACTATAAAAAGATAATTATAAATTGAGTGAAAGTATAAAGACTACAAAAATAATTTAACTTAAAAATATTTATATTATATGAAGCTATGAAATTTACCTAGCTATATTTATAGGTTTGGGCATGGGATGAAAAAAGAGTATAAAAATTTGTTTGGAAGTTTTTTAGTTTGGGTCAATCTATCAATATACGTATAGAGAGAGAAATAAAGCTTGGAGTTTGATAAACATTTGAATAAAGATTTTTTTTAATTGTCATATTTAATTTATATTTTAGTTGATATGTTTGAGACATGTTCAGGTATAAAATTATTGAGACTAGGCAATTTAAAGTTGTGTTGGTTGTGTATTTGAATAATTTTGACTATTCTTTTATAACTTTATATTAATAAAGTTTATCTAAACAAATCTTAATTTAAAAAACTGTTATTTTGAATATAATACTCCCCAACATTAGTAATGCCCAAGTAACAACAAAGTTAAGTTTTTTAAAAAAAAAAAATAACAAATTTATTTATTTATTTATTTTGAATAAACAACAAATGTAAATGTTGGGATAGTGAAATTTTAGAATGAGCACTAGGATGGAGGGCGCAATAAAATATGTGCACTTTTGGTAATGGCATAATTATTTAATTATAAAGCTAAAGCAAAATTAAGAAATGTTGGGGCCTGAATGAAGGATGATTTTGACCTTTACTGCCCCCAAACCCAACTTATTAAAAAAAAAAGTTAAAGATTTGATGCTGCAATAACCATATATCTTTGCAATTGGTCATCAAGTTTGGTTTCTAAATTTCATGAACTCTTTCATGCTATATCATTGTCACCTTTTTATTTATTTATTAATTTTTACTTTTTCAATAATAAGACAAATAATGTTTTTTACTTTGCCTTCCCGTCACTCTCACTTAATTACCAAAAATATTTAATAATAAAAACATTTGATAATAACTGATTAAGAGTGTTAATCTTAATTTTATATTTAGAAAACTTTTAAAATTATTATATAAAGACTCATAAGATATATTTTTAAACACATCTTATTCTCTATACTCTCTCTACCTCATACTAATTTGGTCCCTTCATAGCCTTTAACTCTCTTATTTTGTAATTTTTCATTGCTCGAGGAGTCCAGTCATGGAATTGTAGGTAAAATTATGTTTTATCAAATCATATCTAATATATATATATATATATATATATATATATATATATATATATATATATATATATAGCTTAGCTTAAAATTGATTTAAAGTTGTTTTCTATAATATATTATTTTGAATATGATCTTGACTTTATTAGGAGGCATTCGATACTGGAGGTTGTTGAGATTTTAGAATTACATACACCTTTAGTAATGACAATATTGTATCTTTATACTTCTATTTAAATTAATTTTTTTACATATAATTTACATGAGATATATTAAAATTGTATTGGTCTCAATAATTAATTAGAAAGACCATGGATTAAATACTTTTGAGTAACAAGAATTGATGATAATGGATTGAAGTTTGTTATCCCATTAACTTTTTTATAAAATATATTTTAGTGCCATGTGGACTAATTGATATTTATTGATGGCATTCATTAATTTTTTTCAATTTAAATAAAAAGAATTAGATCTTGATTAACTAACATTAAAATAAAAATATTTTGATTAAAACGAGTCATTATATATACCGAATTTTGAAAGAATATATGTGCAATAATATAGTGATTAATTAAGGTAACACTCAAAGCTATAATTAGATAAAACTTAAATTTTGAGGTTATCATACTCATAATCTTTTGATCATATGGGTTTTTTCTAATGGTTCAAGTTACATCAATGCATCAAAACATTCCATATATGTATATATATGGGTTCAAGTTGCAATGTGATGGTTAGCTATTAATTGAAATCCAGCAAATTCAAATTAAATAATTAGAAAAAGAATATAATGTTGCCTTTTCTGCATCCACCTTGGATTATTGAAATGTTAATTCTCAATCATTAATTGAGAAATATAGAGAGATAATGACCCTCTCATTAGTTTTTGATTATTTGGTTATCTTGATAACAATTCTTATTTTTTCTCAATACAACATATATAAGCACACCAATTTCCTTTTTCTCGTTCAAATAAACAAATAACGAATATAAAAAAAAAATACTTTTTAGTCTTTTTAAGACAATTTTGTTGACGATTTAAAATTAAATTAAATTTTTGTCTGCATAACTAATAATGAGTCTGCTCTTTAATTAGTGATTATATTTAATGTCTCATGTTATTAATTAACATATAATATCAGTATTTTTGTTAAGCCATCACAATTGAATGGCTCACACTTAACATTTAGAATTAGAAGCTAAGTGTGTGTAAATTGGTGTGATCGAGTGTTATATAAACATACAGTATATATAGTTGGAATGAAGTACTTTGAAGATCGAGAGCATGGCAGTTTTGACCCGTGTTCATTAGCCAAATCACATTGATATTGGATTCAACCTATATATATATATATTATAATAATAGTTTTGACGTGTGATCACTAATCTCTAAAATTATATACAATGTGAAAAAAGAAAAGAGAAAAAGTAAATATATATATCCCACAAAAGGAGTGGGATTATGTGTTGGTGGTAAAGAAGGTAAAGCTCACTTGTGAGTTGTGATCCAATGAGATTGGGATTTGGTGGCAAGAATGAAAGTCATGGATTCCAATTAAGCTCATTCACATTGTATGGACATGGATGATGGATCACTTACATATCTATAATATAATGCCCACCATTATATATGTCTTTGTCTTTGCTTCAGTGGAGATTAATTAAACTGTATATATAGTTGGATTGACCCAAATTAAAGAAGCACCTGAAACTTTAATTTATATATATGAGCTGATCAGAGAGATAATGATACATGTATGTGTATACATGGAAAACTACTAAACTGGACCCAAACTAGAATGGAAATACCAAAATTATAATTAAGAAACATGCCCTCTTCAATCTTTATAATATTAAAATATATATCAATTAATTAATTATGTGTGTGAAGCTGCTCATCTTGAAGGCCTGAAGCCACTGACCTTTAATGTTAAAAATAAAAGAGTCAAAACCTTTCATAAACTATATAAAAAGTGAACACTCCGCAGTATGCACCATGGTCAAGTAATATATACAGTAGTTTGAGTGAAAAAGAAAGACGATAAAAGATTAATATATATGACCTCTCAAATAATGGGTCAATCTCATGATTTTCATTGTTTTCGTTATTTTTATGTAAAAGCATATAAATCAAGTTCCTTAATTTAATGCAAGAGCAATGTAATGGGGTGGGACCTGGAAGGCCTTCCTTCATTGACGTATGTTTGAAGCAAAAAGCTTGGAAATTAAAATACCAAATTAATTAAAGACTCTTACATTATGAGGCCTTGTTATCCTTCAGATTACCAAATTAAAGGAAATAATAATGTATATATATGTTACATATTTTTCTATCTTATCTGCACAATAATTAATGCAGTGGACAAAGCATTAGTACCTGGCATGCACAGCAATAGTTTTGGTACTTTGGTATAGTTTTGTTGAATCATTTTGTTTAATTTGTTGTGTTACACTAAACAAATTATATGGTTGGGCTTGGCATTTTTGAACTTCTGCGACCAACACAAAGGCTTCTTCATTAATTTATAAATATGTCTTTTCTTTTCCTTTTCTGTTTCCCGCGTCACCTCATACGTACGCAATACAATACATTCCTGCAAAGTGGAGATATGATCTATACCAACAAAGCATAACTACAAATTAAGCATCTTCTTCTTTAAATATTTAATTTTATCATTCAAGTCAACACTAGAGTGGTTTGCAGTTATTTTATTTCTATGGTTATACCAGTTTTATATATCTAGAAAAGAGACATCAACTGTAAATTTTGAATCAGTAAAATGTCAAAGTGAGAGTCAATCAGGAAAAAGTTATTTAATCCTTGTTTTTATATAACAGTGGTAGTACATTTTTTAATTTTTGAAAAAAGAGTAAAAACTTATTTTAGTCATTGAAAGATATAATAATTTTTTATTATAGGTACCATATAAGTTATAAGTGATAAATAATTTGTATTATATTAAAAAAATTTATGTATATAATTAGTCAAAAAATTCATATATGTAATTAATAAAGTTTGACTTATGTAGAAATTTTATTTTATATAAATTAACTGTGACATTGAGACAATCATCAACAAAATTACATGACAATATTTTTTTAAGTAAGAAATTATAAATAAAATTTAAATAAAAAGATAATAGTAAAAGTACTTTTATCTTTAAAGGATTAAATTGATAAAAATAATCTATAAATGATCAAATTAAAAATTATTAAAAACTAACATAAAATTTTTCTCTTTAAAAAAAGATGTAATTTTTTAAAATAAAAAAAAAATTCACACATATAATTTAAAGAATCTGAAGAAAGAATAATTTACTCTAATCATATTAAAATTAGAGAGAGTCTTGGGATGAGAATAACAGTGTTGAATAATACAAGTGATGAACAAAAGTGGCTTTAATTTCTCGGGTTTAAGGTGTGAAAGGAAAATGGAATACCAAATTGAGAAGGAACTTGTTTACACACATGAAGCAAGAAAAAAGATGCATCACTTGTATTACTCAACAATGTTATTCTTAGAGAGTGTGGTGTAAAAGAATCAAGCATAGAGAAGGATGCAATTGAGTAATGCATTTTACTCAATAGACTTTATAAAATCTCATATATTTTATATTTGATCTCTGTTTTCGCATAATACAAGCCTTATTTGTGTTGGTGGAGTTAAGGAGTAATGGGAATGAATGGATAGGCACACAAACACATTAATGGATATTCTTTTCTTCAAATGCAAGCTTTTGTGCAGTTGAGATGATAAGGTGTCGGTGAATCCTTAGCCTTTTCAAAAAGCATGCAACAGATGGATATTTAGACACAAGAGAGACGGTAATTTCTTGACATAATCAGCACCCAAATCTAGTTTCTTTAATTTCCTATATATCAGCTATTGACTTTGATAAAATAATATACAATATATGTACAAAGAGCACTAATGGTAATGTTATATAATAAATGTGCATAAAATGATCGTCCATTTTGACTTTAATAGTTCTGAGTTTCTTTGTCACACTATATATACATGTGTGTGTAGCCAATCCATCCATATGTGCGTGTGTCTCTCTTTTTCTCTCTTTCAATAACCAAAAACGATGTCGTGTTGTATTATGAGGGTGTTGTTGATTTTGCTTGTATTATTCCCATTTGTTTTGATTTGCGAAGGTGGTGGTGTGGCTAAGGCTAAGGTTTCTCCAATCTCAGAGAGTGCCAAACGAGTGATGAAGGAAATCACGCGAAGAAGACAATTGCTTGGGCCTCAATATAAGCCCACAAGACTCAGCCCTGGTGGCCCAAATCCTCACCATCACTAGTCTCACTTCATATTCCCACCTTCACGTAATTTATATATTAAAATACTTATATTTTGTAGGTATTAAATAAAAGGGTTCGGATTCAAATATAAAAATTCTTTTGAGAATTTTATGAATTTGGATTCAAGTCTAAATCAAGTTGTTATATTTTAATATACGTGTAAGGTTTTAAGTGTTGAGATTTTTTGTTGATTGTATGTATTTAAAGTTTGGATAATATATATAATGGTTGAGACTGTTTTTTGGTGGTAAAATAAATTTCATGTGGACGAGTATTCAATATAACAGGAACGGAGATTGATTATCTCAATATATACATGGTGAGAAACTTTAGATTCAATCATATATATATATAAATGAAGGTATCAAGTGACAGATTATTAGTGATAATGAGGATTTCTAGACTAACCACTATATAATTGGAAAAATAATCTTTTAAAATATTTTACATGAAGAAGTTTTGAAGTAAAAAGGAGAAAAGATAAATAAAAAATTCACTATGAATAAATTAAAACTCAATTTTTTTTATCTTATTTCTATTTTTGGAATTTCATCCTTTGAGAATCCAAATTCATATAATTTCCTAGTTTGAAATTATAGTTTTCTAAGCAATTAATGTCAATGTATTTGGGTCCGGACCGAACTGGTGACCCAATGGACCGGGCAACCAACTAGTCCAGTCTGGACAATTAGACCGGTTTGCATTCAAACCGATGAGCAACGATCAAGTCTTAACCAACTCTTATTTATTTGCAAGTAACTTACAAAAGGTTGTGCAAAGAAATTCGAACTGTGCACTACAACGTAGAGTCTCTTTATTTATGTCACAAGGTATTCTTTAGTTATATAATGTAATATATTATATTTAGTGTATTAAATATAAAAGTCTTTAACAATAATTATATAATTTATTTAATAAAAGAGTTATAACTCAATTTTTAAGCATAAAAAATTATATTGCTATTATTATTTTATTATTTTTTAAAAAATTACATAATTTTTAATTTTTTGTATATAATTTTTATTTTTAAAATTAGGATTTAAAATATTTATTGTGACTGAGATTAATACAAAATTTTATTTTATAATTATAAAAAATAAACTTGTAGCATAAAGAAACATAAATTGATTAATTTTCTCTATTTTAATTATTTATAGTTTGATTTTTTTAATAATGCATGTAAATTTATAATAAATTTTTTAATTTATTTATTTAACTGGTTCAATCAATTTTTTAATAATTCAATGACTTGAAATTCTCTCTGAATCAATGATCGGTCTAAGTCTAAAAATTATAATTGTGGATGATCACTTATAGATAAATGATGACTATTAATTAAAAATAACGATTTCTTTACAATAATGCCCTTTTCCTTTTACTACAATACATGTCGTGCCTCTTGGAGAATTTTCCTTAGTCAACAGCTAATAACTCTGGGAGATCATTAAAGAAATTGGGTATATATATGATATGATGTGGAAGGAGATTAAAAGGAGTGGTATTTTAAAGATTAAAAATGCATAGTGGATCACCGTTAATGAAAAAAAATCATTTTATATTCTTCAGAGGCGTGGGTGTCTTACTAATAATTTTATTAGTACAAATGAAAAATGTCTATTATATTTCTTGTTTTCGTGGCACTTTTTTTTAACTAAATTTTATCAAATTTTAAGTTATTTTGATAATTATTTGATTTTACGTGACAAAATATTATGATAATAGTACAAAGTAATCAATTCTTTATATATAATTAAATATTAAATAAATTAAATTCCAATACAAGTATTATACAATCGTGCAGCTATAAGATGTCAATATATTAGTGGTAGCATGAAGATATCCAATTTTTTTTTCGTGAAACTTAAAAGTATTTTCATCTTTTAAGTTTCATTGAATTTGAGATTAATCAATATTAAAGGTAAAGTATTTTATATATTGTTATTTATGATAATTAGATCACTTTCATCTCAATTGGATTTATATATCCAATTTAATAGCCTACTTAGTCATCATTATAATTGTTGCAAAGGTCAACAGGGAAATTAATTGGGTTTATATATATCACATTAAGTTACTTTTTCCATTGGTCTTTAGTTACCATGATGGGATGATCTTCCCAGTGAGAATTTGATCCACAACATTGATTACAAAGATTTGATAAGTTGAGCCAGGAATCTAAGATTTCTTAAACAACATGGTTTGAAAAATATATAATTAATTTATTTATTAAGATGTAATTATATGATTCAAAACATTCATTCAAGTAGGTAGATTACATTTAAATAATAAATTTTAGGAAATATATAAAATTTTTATGTTCTGTATCTATTTCTTTCACTCTCATTAGAAACTTAGATGCTGTCTTCATTTACCTTCATCATCTTCTAAGTCTCCAGCAATATAAGATACCAAAAATTCATGACATTAATTTTCAATACTCATATGTTTTCAAAGAAAAACTGGTGACTATATGCATGTACATCTTTTATATAATTTTCTTTTTATTTATTTTTTATCTTTATTATTTATTTATTTTTTATCTTCATTTATTCTGATTTTATATAAACTAATACAGTTAAACTAAACTTTTAGTTCTTATAGTTTTATTAAATTTGTAATTTGGTATATATATATATTTTTTATAACTTGATCCCTATAATTTAGTAATATTTGTAAAATATTATTAATAAAATGATAATGGACCATGACATGGCGCTACATGGAACTTCACTTAATACTAAGTTACTAATAAAATGCCACATACGATAGGAATAAAAAAATTGCTAGTATAGTTAGAACACTCTAGCTTCTTTATCGTCGCCAAAGAAAAGTTTCGATTTCTTGCTTCTTTTTTGCAACAGAAAATTTGCTTTGGTTATAACTCAATAGTAATTTATTATTCTTTTTTTAAAAAAAGTTTTTTCAAACAATTTGTTTTTTAAATTATATTTTTTAAGCAAACTAAAAAACTTTTCTTCAAGAGATTGAGTTATTGGCCTAATAATAAACTAAAAAAGAAATTAAGGATAACGTTATATTAATTGAGTTTTGTTAATTAGTGTCTTTAATACTTAGTTAAGATTAAATAGTAGTTTAGTATTTAAAAGAATATTTAATAATTTAAAATTTATAAAACATCAATAATAATAATTATTAATATTAAAATATCTTTGGCAACCAATTATATAAAACTTTAATCAAAATGTTCTAAAAATACTTATTATCAAAATCCATATTAATTTGACTGTGGTTTGTTGAAAGATGACCATAGACATATTCATTTAATAAGAGGTCCATTCCCAAGCTTTTATCATTGTGCCGCATCCCAATATTGTCTAGTGATAAATCCAAGGGACCTATGCGAGGAAATACATTTCAAAAATAATATATTAAATATATTAAATTCATTAGTGATCTTACCATACATTGAAGTGCATATTATTTTTTTTTTCAAAATTTAATTTTAAATATAATGAAAAAAATAAAAAATTATTTTATATTATGTAATTTAAAGATACAGAAAGTCAAAAGACGTGAAAAGATGGCATTTAATCCAAAAAACAGGTTGTATGGCGGAGGCATTGAGGTTTCATGCGTGGCCATGTGGTTGTTTGTGGAGAAAGCATAATATAATTTGTCATTTGGGTGGTCAAATCTGCATTTGACATGAATGCATACAAAGCTCTTCGCCTTTACTAAAGGTTCTTTAGTCTTCACTCAATCTTGTGATTAATATAATGTTTGAAGGTGAACACGACAACTTAAGATGAATCGATCTGGTCGGCTAACAATATTCATTCTCAACAAAGAAAGTAAGTCAAATTAGCAAAATCCAATGAGGATAATAGCATCTCACGTTGTCACTCACCCTTTTATGCTTTTATTGCAGCAAATTGAATCCCAAGATAGTGATACGACATGGGCTCTTCCTTGGATCATACTTATCTTCTTACTCGATCTTCCATTATGTATGTCTCTTGTAAAAATATAATCTTCTTTGATTAGTTTATTTAAAATTTTAAATTCATTCTTTAAGTTTGAATTTTATGGAAATTGCTTTTTTATTTTTTATTTTATGTCTTATATAACAATTATCTCACGATAAAGATGCAGAGTTATAGTCAAAATATTACGATAAAATTAAATGTGGTTAAATATATATTAATCTAACTTTATTAGTTGTTAAGTTTTTAAATATTCTAGAGTAAGACCTAAACTAATTTAAAAGAGAAATTACGAAAAAAAAGTTGATAATTTTATATTTAAAAAATAGTAATTATTAATAACAATCAACTGAACTATAATGAGATCTAATTTGTAAATCATAAAAAGTTAAAATTACAAAGAGGGTTAGAGCCCTCATTATAAATTTAAATGGTTAAATCAAATCAATCATTGTAAGGATGAAGAGAGATTGGAGGAGAGAGAGAAGGAGGAACGAGAGAAGAGTTTAAAAATAAATGTGTTAAAAAAATTAGAGTTTTACTTAAAAAAAAGGTTTATATACCTTAGGTTTAAGAATAGAAATTTCACTTTATATTAACTCCACTCTTTCTAAGATATATACTTATTAGAAATTATAGAATTGCAATGATTAGATTGATAAGCTTGATAATGAACTATTTTACAAGTCCAAAACTTTAAAGTATTAATTTAACCAAACAACTTGTATAGTTCCTCCAAGTCCCTATATATAGGCCAGCTTTGTGCATACTCCAAGCTACTACTACTACTACTAGTGAAGTGAGAGTGGGAATTAGTATTATTTCAGCTATTCTGTAAGACACTAATGGCTGTTTCAATGTGGTCAAGGTTGTTTGTGTTTGTTGTCTTCTTCATTGTTGTTGTGTCATTGAGTGTAGTGAGTTCAGAAGCAAGAATTTTACCTCAGTTTTTCTCAACCATAGGACACAAAAACATCAACAGTGAAGCTCTTTTACGTGAGTTAACAAAAGATGCGACAAAAAGTGAGTATCGTCAACAAGAAAGGTCAATGGTGAGAGTGTCACCTGCAGGCCCTGATCCTCAACATCATTAGCCATTCTATTTCAAATTGCTTAAAATGCAAATTACTTCTTCATTTAGGAGATTGTACAATTTACCCTCTTAGACTAACAGGTTTCTGCAACATACTAATATTGTTGCAAACAAATGTCGTTGAAGTTGTGCAATTTACCCTCTCAATTTTAAAAGTTTGACAAAAGTTTCCATAAAATTGAGGGGATGTATTGCGCAATACTATAAGTTTGGGGGGTTTTTTTTGTTGATTTTTAAAATTGAAAGAGGTAAATTGTGCATTTTAGTCTTCAGTTTGGTATTTGTTAGGAGGCATGCATGCAGACACTGCAACATTAATCCTAACACAAGCTTTTTATTGTACTTGTTTTTATCTCATTCTGCACTAGATTCTGTTACTCTCTGCACATTACATTTGGGGCTTGTGAAGCTTAAATACGTAATGAATGAGAATGTTAAATGTATTTTGTTCGGTTTTATATTCCATTAATCTTTCCTGTTTTCTCTGTTCCTCCTTTACCATATTATCATTAAGTTTTCCAAACAAGGACTTACTGCAACATCCTACAGGTATTTTTTTTTCTTAAGCAGTCACAAAATTTGATACTATAAAGCACATCCATATACTGATTTCAAAACAATGTCTTCCTTTTATTATAATCAGAATGTAGCTTACTTCTTCTTCTTCTTTGAGAGAGAGAGAGAGATATATATATATATGTATAATAAATATTTAAAATTATATCTAAGTTTTGACCTAAACATACAGAATCTGTAATTACATTTATAATTTGACAGAGTAGTGTGCAGTGCATAGTCTTCCACAGTATTTAAAGCGAATTCCACTTATCTCTCTAGACTTGATTAATATATGTTAATATACTTTTTGTTTAAAAAATATAATGCATTTTTTCTAACTTTCTATATAAAAATGTACTTTTCCAAAAATTAAAATTGCTTGGCTTTAGCTTCTTTTATTGTCATATTAAGAATAAGATTATAATTTAATGTTCGAGCTTGACATAATTGTGATACACTACTTTGGCATGAGATTTTATAAGCAAATGTCATGCGTCATATAAACATAAACACAGAAAAACAACGAAGGAAAAACGTAACAATGCTTTGAAGGAGAGACGAGAAGAGTGCTGTCATATTTTAGAAAGAGCGTATTTTATATAGAAAATCAACTTCATTAACGTAAGTAAAAAACATGAAAGATTTTTGTAAAAGTATCAAATAAGTTGACCCTTATCAAATACTTAAATGTTTAAATTTTTGTAGAAAAACTTCAATAATTTATTTTAAAGGACAACTCATGCTTGTGGAACTTGGTTTAAAAAGAACATTACTAAGAATACAAAAGTGAAGGCTGGAAGTATAACATATAATGTCGTCTCTTATTGCTTTCCTTGATTTTTATTTTTAAACTTCAACGGATATAGTGTATTAATAGGGTGAAATACTACCAATCCATACGAAAGTGTTTCAAGATGTTTAGTGAGGATTGGTAATTATAAAATCATCAAATGTGAAATAAACTACAAGTTTTGAAATGTTATCACCTATTTTAGAAACAAAATGAAAATCTTCTTCCCCTTATAATTTGATTTTGATGAAAATGGCCCCAACCTGAACTTTCAGCAAATTAAGATATCCAAAGAAATCTATGATTAATGACGAAATTATCTTCAACATACAAAGGAGATTTGGCCTTAAACTGGAGTTGCATATCAGGCAGCCTTAGCTACAAGGTTTGCTTATGCGACAATCATAGAGAGATTATGCATAGAATAAAAAAACTTTCATTAGTCATTTTCCTACCCGTTCCTCCTGAAATCAATTGTCTAAGCAGCTCTACATAGTCTAGAAAAATCATCCTTCCACAACAATGAATTAAGAGAAAGAAAAGAAATAAGAGGGGCTTAAGAGGGGGCTAAAAAAGGGTATGACATCCTGCAGTTGCTTTATATATGAAACCATACAAGCAAATATGGACCAATCTAGTCTTCAAGAATGGCCAGCCTAAACTGGTTTTAGGATCAATTAACTTAAAGTAACAAAATGCTCTGAGTCTCAAATTTCATTATTAACGGAGTATACCTACGCTCCATAAATCACGAGTTGCCACCATTTCCAGCAACATAAGATAATGGTCCTGAAATTGCAAAATTTGATTTGGTTTTTAATGGGAAATCCAGTAACTTGCCAGACATGTTCTAACTACTGGTTGGCAAATTTGATTCCCTTCTCAATAGATGACTTTAGTTCAGGCTTAAGGCTTTCAAGCCCTTGTTGTTCATAATCAGAAAGATGACCTAAGCCCAAAACTTCCTCAGCACCATTCTTCCCAAGTCTCACCTGCAAACATTTCAGAATGTTTCTCAATGACATGAACAGAGCAGACCAATAAGGGTGAGCATTTAAACAACTGGTAACAAGAGGTCCATGTGCATGTTTAATCAATAGTATGAACTTCAAGCATTGGACGAGTAATAATCTTAGAAAACAAGAAGTTAAAAATGAAAATGTCAGTCCAATGACCTTGGAAGCAAAGAAAGGAAGCTCAGTGACACTGGATTGCACAAAGGAACACTCAACAACATCTGGGACCCCATTAAGTCCTTTGAGGCAAGCATCAGCAAAGAGGGCTCCAGCATAGCTGCAAGAATCACTTAAGACTCAGTCATCAACCCTAAAGTATATCTTTAGATCAAATAATCATCTGAAATATATATCAAAAAATTGCCCCTCTTCAAAACAGGAACTAGTAACACTAGAGACCATTCAAGTGACACCAAATAGCAACCATAATTCATAGATCTTATATTTGTATCAACAATCATCATCATATGAACTAATTTATCTTGCTTATTTGTCTTCACAAGTAACAAGATAAACAATGTAGTAGTCTACAATTCTGTTAAATGAAGTGTGAGAAGGATTAATCCCAGACTTACGCCATCGACAATGTGGCAGAACCCTTTCCAGCCTTAGCTTCCACAACTTCTGTTCCTCCATCTTGTGTTCGCTTTGTAAGAGCCTTAATGTCATCATCACCCAGATTGGCTTTAGGCATTGCCTATAAAAAGTTAATGTAGAGAAAATTATTGGCGAGTATAAACAAGGTAGGCACTCAAAATAGATGTCATAGCAAATAAATGTTGAGTTGAAAAGCAAGGATGTACTTGAGAAAACAGTGGAAGAATAGTAATGCCTGCATGGCCACCTACAACAGGTACATTGACCTCTGCAGCACAAATCCATATCAATGGTTTATTCAGTAGTTATGCAATAAAAAAATTTTAGCTCTCAGAGAGTAGAGAACAATCAAAATCATTATTCAACATTCAAATAATAAAATTCAAAACCAAAAACCTCCTTCCCTTGCCCTACTGACACACCCCCCTCCCAAAAGAAAAAACCCGCACTGCTCAGACTTCCTTCTTGAGATGAGTTCGTCATCCTTCACAACTTTACCATGTACATTTACCCCAAAACTATTTCATCAAGTGCTCTATCTTTGTTCCACAATAAAAAAATAGTAACAGCCCAAACAAAATATGAAAAGTAATAGGTTTTCAACACTTAACATACCAGCAACTGGGACTTTGGCCTTCCCAGCATAGAAAGTTTTTGCCCTAACAACATCAAGGGTAGTAACACCAAACAGCTTCTTTTCATCATATGTCCCTGCCTTCTTGAAAACCTCAGCGGCAATAGGAACAGTGGAGTTCACAGGATTGCTAATCATGTTAACAAGGGCCTGATTACATACATAAAAAACCAACATCAAATAATAAGATAAATAAATGATTTTTTTTTCTTTTTAGTGAAATGGTTTAAATCTTTAAATAGTAATCTATACTTCTCAGTTCTCAGTATGTCTTTCCACTTATATTTTTTAGTGAAATGAACGGATCACAAAGATATTCTCATTTCTTATATGGGCCCAATCTAGTATATAGGTTTCCGATAATCAATTCAAAGCAAAATAATATTGACAATAGCATGTAGCACTGACAGACACGAGAAAAACAGAACCAAAAGCATTTCAAGAAAACAGATACACTTACATTGGGGCAATACTTAGCAATAGCAGCGCAGAGTGATTTAACAATGCCTGCATTAATGTTGAACAGATCATCACGTGTCATTCCAGGCTTTCTGGGCACACCAGCGGGGATTATAACAACATCCGATCCCTCCAAAGCTTTCCCAAGCTCGTCTTCACCTTGGTATCCAGCCACCTACAATTCCAATACATGAAGATCTTATCTAATTGCACCACAACATCAAATTACATCAAAGCATCTATGTTTTGGCAAATTGCCCATACAGATGGAACCCACAGATGGTAGTGTACCTCAGATCCGGTGTTGATGTGGCTGACATCGGCAGCGACACCGGGAGTACCGGCAATATCATAAAGCGAAAGACTCGAAACAAGGGGGTTGAGCTTCATCAGCAGAGAAAGAGGCTGGCCGATCCCGCCGGCGGCTCCGAGGACGGCCACCTTGCGCTCGGGGACTGGCTCGGTGGCATAGCCACGACGTGCAAGGTGGGAGGAGCCACGAGAAAGGGCAGAGTGTAAGGATCTGAGCATGGAGGGCTTCATCATTTTCTCTCAAAATTTCTCAGGAGACAAACAAAGAAGTGAGAGAAAAATGAGGATTCGAATTTAAGAGTGGAGGAGTTCTGTGTTCTCAAGGTGATGAATTATGACTGTGTCCCTTTTATTGCGACTCGCGATCAGGCAGCTGCGACGTTTTCGGCTCCGGTCCATTGGAAATAACTCCAGAAAAAAAAAATATCTTTCTTTTTTCAAATTTTTAAAAAAGGAAATTTAAATAATTTTTCAAGTGTTCTATTTTTCAGTGTGAATTATTAAGGTTTAGTAAAATTGTAATTGATATTTTCTATTTTAGAAATTACACTTAACATTGTAATATAATTTTTTAATTTATTTTCTCAATATAATTAACTTTTTGCAATAGTATTTACCTATTTTAAAACAATAAATTTTATTATTATTTTTACTTTTATATTAAAAGTGTTATCAATTTAATTACATTTATTGTTATATTAAAAAAAATTATAATTGAGTATAATTTCTTATATTGAGTTTTTGAAATTCCAAAAGCATCGGACCTATGGTTGTGGATTGTGGAATCTTTTTATCCTTTTCATCTATTTTTATACGAAAATTTTTAAAATAAAAAAAAAATAAACTGACACAATGCAGCTAAAGTTGGTTTAACTTACAGGTTCAATGGCATCATTTTTTTCTCAATCGGTCCTTTTAATTGTCTCTATTTTTACTGCCAAATAAAAAGTCTACTAAATATAAGAAATTATATTTTTCAAAGCCAAACATCGTTAAAAAATAAAATGAATTTGAGCAGTAATCATTTTTTTTTTTTGCTATAATAAAAAAGTTCAAAATCTCAACCCTATACCCTTAAGAATGTGATGGGGGTAGGTATAGAGCCCTTAAATATTTAT
Source organism: Senna siamea (assembly GCA_031216115.1). Classification (NCBI taxonomy): domain Eukaryota; kingdom Viridiplantae; phylum Streptophyta; class Magnoliopsida; order Fabales; family Fabaceae; genus Senna; species Senna siamea. Next base: position 23,998,316 of record CM062356.1, read on the forward strand.
AAGATACCAAGCATGTTAAATGGAATATTCTCAGTCACAAATTAGAAATCAAATAAATTTGCATCAATTATGTACTATTTTCACTTATATCCCCATTCCCCTTTCTTGTTTTCTCCAATCTTTTGCTCACTATTTCAAGGGAAGGGAATGAAACTCCGAAAAAAGAAAAACAAATACATTACATTATTTTCCCTTTGCTACCTCTGCTGCCCTGCAAGGTCCCTATTGAAGAAAAAGTAAGGAAAACAAGAACACAGAAAAGAAGAGGCATCAAGTTCACAGAATAAACAAGATTCTTTAAAGTGCAACTCTCTGATCACAATAGAAATTCAGAGACTCCAGTTTGTAAGAGAACAAAAAAGATAGCTAAACAAGTTCAGTGGTACCACAATATTATATCAGGGAGAAACAAAGCCACATCTAACCCCCAAAATATATGCATTCAAGAAACAGCAACTGAAACAGACCTTTCTGCTCAAACTGAAGAAGTTGTTATGTAATTCTCTCCTTTGCCATGTCAAAATTGAGGCCAGTTCAAAGGAATTCAAGAAAAATGGTTCATGTCTTCACCTCTGAGTTCTCCTTATCCAATCCAGAACAGGATAACAATCTTCTCTATTCAAGAAATGCCTACACAGGAGATCAACTGTTATGCTCCCTGTAAGGAATATTGTCAATATTTTGTCTTATTAAAAATATACCTATTTTTGGCGCGGTAGGACTGGAGTTCAGAAGCTTCTCGGCCCTTAGATGTATCTCTAGACATTCTTAGGTGTTTAGGAACAATGAGAGTTCCACTATTATCATAGTAAGAATTAAGGATAAACTCTAGAACAGTTTCCTGCAGTGTGTTGTTCATTGCATGATCAGTACAAGGTAAAATTATGGACTATGTAAGAAAGCAAAACTACAAGTATTGTTCAACAGAAAATAAAAACAAACAAATGCAGAAGAAAACCACAATAAGCTGTTAAAATCTCCAAGAAATTATAAAATATAAGATTTTCTTGTGATAAAAATTTACTGCTTGTCCCACAATTATAAGAGAACGTATACATATTATAGTAACTAGCAAAATGAAAAGAAATTTAACTTTACTAAATATACCAGAGGTTTAGAAGCATCAAGCCAGTGATATATATGTTCATTTCGAAACCATGTCAATTGTCTTTTGGCAAAATTCCTGCATGAAAGTGTAACCAGTAAGTTTAACTGTAATGAGCATCTCATGATCCACTAGGTTAAAAGGGTGGTAGTGGTCTCTGTAAAGTAAACTAAGTTTGGGACTCCAGTATAGCAATGTAAAAGTAACTACAAACATAAATATTTTTCACAAACAAAAACAAAATGGGAACCTGCCTTTCCCGTACCTAAACAGATAAAATGCAACTATAGAAGAGACATGATCCAATGACAGATATGTTTTGAAAGTTCAAGTATCATCATGTTCTGCTATTGGGACAAAACATACTTCATGCTAAAAATCATTCTTACATTTTCTTAACCCTTAGATTCAGAGTAATTACAATAAAGATAACAAACACCATCCACCTTAAATCTGATAAAATCACCAAGTTTTGATACAGAAATGTTTTATATAAATTCATCTACTTTAGTAAGACAGCAGTTAGATTTTTTTAAGCTTGGGAGCAAGCAGAAGTATAAAGTTTTGAGGGAAACTAGCCAACATATGCTTTAGGAAATTTCATCACAAAATTCACTATCACAATGAACCAAGATCCACCATGGACAATTTATGGAAAAGCCAGCTTTGAGAATTGAATATACAAAGAGATACAATGTGTAAAATAATATATAAACTGATAAAACCATGCTTGTTATATTTATCATAGGAAAACACAAATACCTAGATGCTTTTTGAAATTCAGATAAAAAACTGAAGAATTCTCGAACTGAACTCTGACCCCCTTGCTGTCTGCATTTTAGTAAGTACTCCATGGCCTGAACACAGTGGATCATATAAGGCAAATATAACTAATAATCATTGCATCATTTTATTCAGAAAATACAATGAACAAGTGAAAAGAACTAGGAAAAATTATGTTTAAAAAAAGAAAAACTAAGAATTATCACTGTCCAGCAAATATATTTAATGACAATAGTAAATTATAACTGTTTGAGTATGCAATCAACTTGATAACAATTGCTGGTTCACATTCATATACGCTCGTGTAGGCACAATTATTATTTCTCACTTGCAAATTGTAAAAGTAAAACATATAACAGAAAGGTATACCTGCCTGTAACCAATTGCTTTAGTCGCAGAATTTGAATTTGGAAGAAGACCCATATTAAGAAGCCATTGAGCCTCAGACAATATCCCATCCCTTTCTGCAGGCAAAGAGAACACAAACAAAGATTTATGTGACATCAAGGACGAAATGCAGCATGTTTCGTTAAGAAGACACACAGAGAAACAGATGTCACATGCACACATGTGAACTGTTAATAATCACTACTAGGAATGAGTATGATACCCAACAAGATGCTAATGACATCCAATATAAAACATACAAGTTTTCAATAAAAACGATTTATGTGATTCACAATTTAAACAATTGCAAAATATATCTTTTAATAGTTCATCATATACCTAACAGCATATCTTCACAGCGATAGTCAATTAATCTATAGAGGTCAAGTCTTTGGCTAGAAAGGAAAAAACAAATGAACTCATAGTCCAAATCTGAGGATGATTCTTTCATTCCATCACCAATAGCATTGACATCAGAAGAGTCAGAATTGTCCACAGAACTAGAATCTCCCTGTTCCCTGTAAGAATCGTATGGTACCCGAAAAGCAGATGGAGGTGATCCACTAGACTGCCATTCCAAAATAATATAAATAAAAGGTGAACAAATATACTGGTAAATATGTCCCAGACGTCATAATAATCCAGTTAAAACTAAGCACATTGAACAGATATAATAGGAATTAGGAACACATTGAGGTAAACTAATATTTTGACAATCTCATTCAGACTGGAAATGTAATTATTTGGATTTATGTGTGTAAAAAATGAGTGAGTAGAAACATACAGCAGAAAGACCAAGGGAAATATTATACGTTAACATTAAGATAATTTCCTTCATTTTTTCTACAAAAGGTATGAACTATGAAGAATGTTTGGCTACTAGGCAGGGAAATTCAAATTTTCCCATGTATAAACTGCAATCTTACCTTGACAATCTCAAGGCTACGTCGCAGTCGGTACCAATCATTGGGAGTTATAAACTGGGCTTTTGGGTCACCTGCTTTTACAACCAACTGCACTGCTGTATTCCAGTCTCCATTTCTTTGTAATTCAGCTAACTCTGAATACACTTCAGATGTAGTCTCTGGAGAGGCTTTGGGGACATCAGGCTTGCCATAAATGAACCTGATATTTCAAAGTTCAAATGAAAGAATTAATAGTAATTATCTACAATGTAACCTAGGTTTTAAAAATCAATATCAAAGAAAAATCATACAATGATATGATAAAGTAATTGCCATTTGAGGCTCCTGTGTGAAGAGTAGATCAAATGGAAGATATCCCAATAACTAGAGGTAGAATGAGACAAAAAAAAGGAGAAATTATTAGGATGAATTTAACTATTAACAACCTAATCAAAAAAATGAGCCAAGATAGAACCCGTTGGCATCATTTGATCTATGTAGGTGACCCCACCTAGTTAGAAAAAAAGCTATGTTTGTTGTTGTTGTTAATTTATATGATTACAGTAATAATTTTCTGGTGAAGTAATTTATTCCCATATAGGAGCATCTAAAAGAAGAATATTTAGTCCATAACAGCCAAACTATTAACTAACAAGACCTTTAGCTGCATATCCCTCTTCCCAATACACTGATAACTGAACATTTATGGAGCTCGGTGAATTAAGATGATAACCTAGAAGAATATCATATCTATCAAGAGCATAAGTATGCAATGTCCAAGGCCTAAGTTTGCATTTCTCTTCTGAACATTTTCCAATTAAAATAAATATTCAACTATCCTTCCCCAACACCATTTATTTTTCTCTGTTTCAAACTTTATGTATACTACAGTAGCTTGGCATATGAAAAACAAAATTAATCAACTTAAGTAGCTTTTGCTAGCAGAGAAACAATAAACATAGATGACATAACTTCTGCAGTCAGCACTTAGCGTTTTTAGTCACTTAATTTTGAAGAACAATCAATGAAAGAATCAATGCCCATGCTTCTTTGGGCTTTGATTAACACAATCGTTTTGAGAAAGGCAATGTGAAGACTGGCTGGCTGCATCAGCAGTTTGTGGCATTAAGAAAATTGGACTTCATTTTCCTATTTATGTTTGATTATTAACTTGCAATACATCTACCATACAGAAATAGCAATGTTTTATTTGAAAGGACAAATGGACAACTCTATCAGAACAAGAAGTTAACAACATACCATCTTAAATACAATCCAGTTCCTCCAACAACTATAGGAACATGACCATTGTCAAGAATGCACCTTGTAGCTTGCCTTGCATCCTCGAAAAATTGTCCAACAGAATAATCTGACAGAAGATAATTAGTTTTAATTGAGGACAAAAGATACTTTGAAGATCGAACAGTGAAGTCAATACATATATGCACATTTATATTAAGAATAATGTATATCAGCACAATCATATATCAATTTATGCACTGGGAAACAAATATAGTCAGTCCAACATGAAACACACCTTCGGATGGGTGCAGTAAGTCAACCAGATGATGTGGTACCTCCTGCAAAGAAAAACCAGAAAACAGAAAGTGAAAAACAAGCGACATTTTCAAATTATTTCCATCACATTTGTAATCAAATAATTCTATACAAATAGAGGGAAAAAAAAAGATTAAAAGCATCATACTCTGTCCATCATACTATTATGAAGAATCCATTCAGTAACTTCTTTCATTGTTACACTAACTTTTAGCAAAAGTACATTCATGAAATTTATACAGAAAATCTTGATAAGTGAGGGGAAAAAACCATAGTTGCATCACTTTGAAATAAGCATTGTTAGTAAGTCTGAAAATCATGGGTACTCCTCCTTATGCCAGGAACTTTCATAAGAGCATTTATCAATTATAGATAATGCATGTTCAAGTGATACATCTAATTTAACATCAACAAATCATACCAACAAAAACTGATGGATCAGGAGGGCTTGGAAAGCCAAAAATTTATATCAGCTACATCTAGATTTCAATTTCGAGGAGCAACAATGCAGATTTTTCTAGTAAGAAGCTAGTTTGAGGGAATACACCATATGTCATTTAGGCACCTTTCTATCATCTAGGGAGGGTTTCGCTGATCCAATATCAAGACCCTGATATACCTGCAAGACAAGCCATTTGAATAAATACAGTCCAAAAGTATTTAAAGACTTGTTTTGTTCAAGGCTAAGAGGAAGTCAATGCCAATATAGCAAATTCAACTTGAATAAACGCATCTTATCACAATGACTTGTATAATTGATATTGCAGAATTTTCAGAACTAACTTTTCACTTTCCAAACTATTGTCCTGCAATGTGAAGAGGCATTCTGATTAGTGATTACCATACTCCTCTCTTGGGGGGAAAATTCTCAACAACCAAAATAGCTAGAGTATCCATATTCCTTAGTTTTGCTGAGTAAGCAGAAGACAACTTTTGAATTGGCGATTTTTATCAGAATTCTATTTGTCTGCTCAGGTTTTTTTTTTTTTGGGCGGGGCGGGGGGGGGGGGGTGTAAAATGCAAAAAACCCTATGCGACTTGCTTCTCTGGGAGAAACGACCCCTTGTGGTTCCAGTTTTAACAGTTAACTCCTTAATATTTTATCATTTGAAATCAAGCCCCTTCCATCACTCAAAAGTTAAAAATAAGTAAATAAATAATAAATTAGGGTAAAAAATGGATCGAGTTGGGAAATAATGAGGTTTAATTCAACAAATGTGCTCCTAGGTGAAATTTCTCTCAACTCCAAAATTTTGGGCAATTAAAATTTTAGTAAGAGTTAGTAAGCTCGACATTTTAGATGAAGGAGCTAGTGACGAATGTTGAATGTTTGAGTGTGTTAATTGGAAAAACTGAAACCGTAGGGGTTTAATCAACAGAGAATCAAAGTTGAAGCTGGAGACATACAATTTGGCCCTTGAGGAAAATAACCTAAAATAAAATAAATCTTAAACCCTTTCTCAGTAACTATGGCTTCGGAATAATTTTTCACGTCACAGTTGCTATACTTCTTCTTCTTCTGTTCGGTAAGAGAAGCAAACATAGTCAGGAAGTTCAAACCCGAAGTACCTAAGTCTTGTTGCAAAACAGCACAGTTCAAAACGCTTTCCATTCTCCAAGAACAAACACATAAACTAAGCAATAACACTTAAGCCGTTATTCACCATCCTTCTATTTGAATTATTCCCCCTTATAACAAATGGCTATTCCTCTACCCACCTAGTCAACTTAAATTCTCTTGTTCTCCACATTTCCTTTTGTTCCCTTAGACCATGCAAAAAAGTAGAAACAAAATGAAGCTTCCTCAAACATATCATTTCTTAGTCATTGAGCTTACCTGGACAGAGTCCGCACTAACGATTTCGCCATTAAGGCGCTTCGCGAGCTCCAATGCAAGCCGACTTTTACCAGACCCTGTGGGACCAGAAATCACTATGACCTTCTCTTTCGTCTCCTTCTTCTTCTTATTAGCTCCGGAGACGGAGGACGCGGTGGCCGAAAAGCGGTGGCGGCAAGAGAATGAGACCCGAGCTGCTCGGAGTAGATGTTGTGTCTCCGGGAAGCAAGGGAGACATGAGCAACACGTACGGAGACTGCACAATCCACCGTTGATCATCTCCGATGAGAGTTGAGAGAGACGAAGAATTTATGCCTCCTCTCACTCACTCTTCAAATCGAACGTTGTAAGTTGAAACCAAAGATAAGAGAGTTCTCCCTCTCGTATGAAAATTGCAAATACTTGTAAATATTCGTGGGCTGCCGTAAATTCTTAAAATAAACACTTTACCTGTACAATTATACTGACTTAAAAATACTACGTAGACAAAAAAAATTTAAAACTCATATTTCTCTATCAAAATTACAACTTTAACTTCAAAAATTATTTAAAAGCTCCCTAGATGATTTAACCCTCTAAAATAAAAAAAAATAAAAAAGTGGTGAAGTAAAAAGATAAAAAAAATATAAATAAGTTATATAAAGTAATTATTTAATTTATCTTTTTTTTTTTTTACATTTCCCTTCTTTATTTATTGTCATTTAAATTTTTTCAGATTTATTTTTTGAAAAATACTATTAAGACTAATATAGGATGTAAAATTTCAACAGACAACCAAGTTAAATAGCACGAACACACATTATACAGTAACATGTGGAAACTAACTAGAAATTTTCAAATTCGGATCCCATGTTGTCCTATGATGATGCTGCCCCCTGCTGTTGGTTCAATCTCGCCCGTCCACATGATCCTGCGTTCTGTGTTGTGCCACGTCGCCTTTTTTTTTACTTAAATGCGAAACGCACCGTTTTAATACTGTGAAAATGAAAAAATTTCTTCTCTGCTTCCTCTCTTCTGGCGCAGCAATGAAAAAAAAATTTTAGTACAATCTCTCCCAGGATACACTATACGACAATTTGCAACTAATCTATGCATACCTATATCTATATACACCAACTTTGAAATATTCTAAGCTTGTCCTTGTTTGACATTGTCATAAACGAATCACAAACTATTCTTGTTCTTATTCTAAAAACAAATAAGTCCGTAAAGATGAAAATGCATGCCTAATAATAAGGATGGCATTGATGAATATATAACTGACTTTAGTAAAAATAAGACAGAGGAAAATGCAGATGCAAATGGCAAGCTTAGAGAAAACTCCAAATTAGAGTTTTTGTTTCATTATACAAGAAAAAGGAAGCTTGGTGACAAACACAAAGTAAAACGCAGATGAAAACACAAAGGAAGAAAACGCAGATGAAAACTCGAGCAGAAGGAAGAAAGCTTGCACATGTCCAGCTGAGATTTTGATCAGATGAAAACGCAAAAGGAAACTAAAATGACTGCACTTGGAGCTTTGAGAATGGCTGCAAGCGGGAACAGAGGAAGCAGAGAGGAAATCTTTTTCATTTTCAAAGCACGAAAACGGTACGTTTCGCACTGAAGTAAAAGAAAAAGAGGCAACGTGGCACAACACAGGAAACAGGATCACGTGGACGGTCAAGATTGAACTAACAATAGGGGACAGCACTATTATAGGACAGCGTGGGATTCGAATTCAAAATTTTTCCGATAAAACAGAGACACTTTATTGTAGAAGTCCGAAATTTCTCACATGTTTTGAATTGTGATCTTTATTTCCAAGAGTAAATTTTTTCTGCTTGAAAAATACAATCTCCCAAACATAATTACTTCAGATATTTGGAGGATACTTTTCACATTATCAATTTCAAAGAAACATAAAATAAGATTACACATCTTATAGTTGAGTGATAAAATTCCTATAGTTTGAATGATATCTTTATCATAAATGACATTTGAAGCCTTCTTCTATTTTATTTATCTAATTTAGACTATAATTTACATCTCCTTCTCTTTTACTATTATCTTTTACAATAATTCTTAAATACATAAAACTTGTGACACATTGTATAAAATAATCTCTAATTTGTGACTTCTTACTTTACATAATAGAATACTAATAAAATCAAAATTCCTCATTTAGTTTTCCAGCTGTTCAAAAGCTTAAAGATGAACCTCTTGCACGTAAGTAGAGTAAACAAAACCTTATGATCCAACAAAAGAATTGAAGTAAAGACTTTTTACTCAATCGTCCACCGCATAGATAGACCCCAAATCTTTTATGTTAGCTTGGAATTATTAGACCGTATGCAATAGATAATTTAAGAAGGGTACAGTCTTGCTGCTTCTTAACGAATACTTAAGAACTGCAATTAAGTTTATCCATCAGTTTATTTAAGGGTATAGTTCAATGAAGGACCAAAAGCATCCCATACAGATACAATATGCAAGTAATAGATAATTAGCATCTTCTGCGTAGAAATTGGAAGCCTAAAATGTATAATGTACCAACTTCACCATTTACATTTGCAAAAGCAAGAGCGCAAGTTTTTTGGTCCATTATTATCAATAAGCCACCAGATAGTATTTAAAGAAGCTCCCACTCAGTTTCACATAAGTGCTGCACTTGCAGGTTCCTGGAGTCCAAAGATCTTCTGGACCTAAATGGCAAGACAGTTTGTGATGTACCTTCACTGGAGTCCATGTCACCGTCTCCATACCATATTGCTAGCTGTTGATACTCCTTTACTAACCTCTTCCTTCGAGTGAGAGCATCCTTGATCATTTTCTGTTGGAAGACAGAAATTTGTAATGACACATATTCATTAATTGGACAAAAGTTGAAGAATGTTTATTAGATATTTGCTGGAAGGCCTTTCTTTCTAATAAAAACATAACATGTGAAGGGATTTGTTTGAATGAATCAATCAAGTGATGTTGAGTTGTAAAAATATTGTGTTATGCTTTTCTTGAAAAATTTGTGATAACAAATATATAACAGATGACTAGAGTTTTGCCATCCTTAATGTTGCAAAATTCATCATTAATTTCCTAAGAAACTTCATTTCCTTTTTCTTCTACCCTTCTTTTTTAATGAGGTAGAAGAGATCAAACACTCCCCCAGGCTTATCAAGGGAAGTAAACCCAAATGGCTACATTTCTTTCCATATCAAAAGATAATTTATGCTAATTGAGTGAGATCAGTGGTGTCATGTGGTAAGTTTACTGTCGTAAGCTTGAAGAAGCATATAATACTATGATCATAATACAGACCGTACAAACTAATATACAATTCCTTGTGTAACAAACATATCAACTGATACACCTAATCAGAGGGAAAGCAACGAGTACCTTGTATGATCTAAGCCTTTGGGCCCTGCAGGAGATAGCATGCAGTTCACTATCATTCACAAATATACAGCTTTCCTCAAGCTTTACATCATCACCCAAATGAATGTCTTCCTTGCTGGATTCAATCGAATTGACTAGAGACTCATCTGACCAAGAAAAATCCATATTACATCAGTGACAACAAAATCCACCGAAAAGGTAAGCATTGACATCATTAAGGAAGCAAACGAAAAAATAGGATATTAGAGAAGAATATAATAATTGTTCTTCCCAATTAGACTTGAAAAAACAGCAGTGAAAAAGAATAAGTCTTCTGTTTCTCAAGTTCCCCACAATCAAAAGTGCAATTATGAATTTGATATTGCTTGCTTGGCTTTGACTGAGCCCACCTTAGAATCTAAAACCCAATAACTGAAGCAAGGCATGCTGATGCATATTTTCAATAGTGTCTAATAATGTTTTTAGTGAATGTAACATCCATACAATTATTTCACTTACCTATCTCCGACAAGGATATTATAGCCCTGTCTTGAGCAGAAGATATCTGTCCAGATAAGTTATTCAAAGATATTGCTTCATTGACCATGGAGGTCTCTCCCTCTGACAACAGAACAATACTGAAGTAATTACAATCCAGTGGTACAAGGATAGCAAGAGCATTTCTTCTAAGCATTAAAAAAGTTAGTGACACCAACCATTTGATTCCATTGATTGACTGCTGCAACAGGAAACAAGTCCATCCTGTGATGTCATGATTTGACCAGCTACAACTACATCAGGGGTTGTCACACTGGATACAAGCACCAAGGAACTGTCTAAGGAATGCCCAGAAACATCAACTAAATTGTCCTTACAGGAATTGAGTTCAAAACAATATCTCCCTGGCGATTTAGTAGATAGACTGTCAGACATGAAGGAACTTTTAAAGCATAAAGGATCCACATTTGGCTTAGGCCTTTCACTTGACTCAGTTGAATATGCCACTTCCGAGGAAGAGAGACTATCTGAAGATTCTGAACCATAAAGAAATTGATCCCTAGCTGCAATGTTATAACTAATTGTCCCTGCTCTAGGGGAGGACTGAGACTTCGAATTCAAAATGGAAGTCACAGGTGAGACTTCAGCTAGTATACCACATGAATTCCCATCATCTCCATCAAATGAATCACTGAATAAGGAGGCATTAAGTGATTCTTTCTTTCCAATAGACATGAATTTTAACAATTCAGAGGTGGATGACTTCATAGCATTTTCTTCAGCAATGGCACATGAGCCTTGTTCCGAAGTCACATCAGAGTTCTTCTCCATTCCAGCCACACCCCCACATCCACTCTCATAAGAACCGGAAAAGGGTTCACTAAATATTAAGGATTCAAGGGGTTCATTCTCATTAAGAGACAATGAATTCAACAGCTGAGGTGTCGACTTGACAGCAAACTGTTCAACACTCGCATGCAAGTTTTCATTGATGATACCAGAAGTTTCCCTTGAGTAATCATCACCAACCTCTTCCTGAGTGGTGCAAGAATCTTCCCCCTCAAGAGAATTTGAGGCTATTTCATCACTAACTTGATTCACAAGGTCAAGTTCAATGGAAGTTTGAGCATGCAGATTATTAGCAGGATTAATAGCATTTGAATCATGCAATGACTTATTGACACTCTTCACAGGGTTTTCCTCAGCCCCTTTTTTATTTTCTTTTACAGATGCAGTTGACTTAAATTGAGAGCCAGCATTATTATTCAAAGCCACTGAATCATATCCATGTTTCACAGAATTGACCAAGTGAGGAAGAGGAAGCACCTCTTGAACCACATCAGAATAGAACCTTTTCACACTATCTCCAACATTCTGAACCTGATTCCCAAGATATTTAACAGCATCCTGAACACAACAAATTACAAGAATATCACAATACTACAACAGCACTTAGAGATTGGAAAGTATTCTATTCCAACTAATGCAGCAGTAAAAAGGGACAGAGCAAAGATCAGATCAATAAGCAGAAAGCTGGAACCTTTTGTTTTAGAAAATGGAAATTGCACGGAGAGATCACAAAAGAAGCAAATAGAAAAGAATGAATGAAATAGCACCTGTCCAACAATATCATCCACCTCTTGGCAAACTTCTTCAAACTTCTGGTAAAAATTACCCACCCATGTTATACCTGTAAGCTTGAAATCCATTTTGAAGATGCACTACTGCACCAGAACTAGAGCTTCACAGAGATGATACTTCACTGCATGCAGGCTAACTTAATGTGCAGACTGGAAGATCCAGAAAAATCTGCCACAACAGTAGAGGAAGGCACTTAAACTTAACAAAGCCCCAATTATATACAAATCAGTAGATGCTAAACAAAAATCTGCCTTCCACAGGTAATATACTTACTAGATAGCGAACCTTAATTTTTATTACTACCATTAAAGATATAATCAATCCCACACACTTCTATTAAAACCTACAATTACAAATTCAAAGCCCCAATATATTACATAATTACAGTCAAAGATTGCCAAAGTTAATAAGATAGTAGAATAGATATTTAGAGACCACAAAATCATAACTAGCATAAGAAGTTGATTCTAAAAAATTGGAACACAGAAAATATGTTTTAACAATTCCAAACTCCAACGCTCACACTATAGAACTTCTAAAAGCCAAATAAGTTGGTATCTACATAGACCGATTAGTTCAGTTTACTAATGCATTGTCATACGAACTTAGACCGATTAGGTTAACATAACATATAAACAAATCACACTGCTTAAAAACAAGTTAATGTCAGGAAGACTAACAAGCACCATCAGCTATAATAATAAGGTTGATCCTGCATACTTATCCGTCCTACCCATAAGATTCCATAAATTGTCATTAAGGTTAGCAACTGATGCAGTACCTACAAAGTCGACAACCATCAGCTATTTCCCTCGTATGTTCACATGACAAAGGAAAAAAAAATGCTGGGCAGCACATACCCAAGTTCAGCTATTATGATCTTATCAGGGGAGAAAAAGAACCTCGAGTTTTCTACAACCACAACATCCTGACAAAAACAAACACAAAACGGTTCTAAAATCATACAATTCAGGCAAAACCATACCCTAAGTTAGAATCATAAGGATCTTGTAAGCAATTCGAGAATTTTATGACAGAAACTCATTGCACTCGTTCCCTCTAAACAGACACAAACATCAAAATACTCAAGTGCATGAATATATGCAGCGCGTTGTTCCAAGAATGATGCAAAAGGAACTGGGCAAAGGTACTACCTTTAACTAAGTCGTGGTCTGTGAGCAAATTTACTCAGAGCCCGTCTAGTCTTGTGATCAAACTGGTGATTCCCCAAAGCCGAGCAGACCCAGAATTTGATATAGACGAATCATAGAGAAGGACCAAGAAAGATAGAACTGAAACAGATACGATCGGCTATCGGAAACTAAAAGAGCCGGCGATGGATGATGGTATCGCTGGCTAAGTTCAGTTAAACTGAAGCCGAGAGATGGCTTACTCCACAGCAGCAGAGGGAAGGGTTTTGAGACTAGGAGGCTTAAGTGCACTTTAGGTGCACTTGTTAAATATTCAGTTGAATTTATATTAAATAATTATTTTGGTTTGTATAGTTTTCCTGAATTTTTAAATTTTTATTAGTTTAAAATTTTAATATTAAGTCTTTATAATATAGTTATAAAACTTTTTAATTTAATCTTTGCTATTAATTTTTTTTTATAATATTTTAAATTTTATTGATACTACCATTTTGACAGTATGCATAATTTATTTCAAGAGAAGCAAAGGTAAATAATGAAATCAAATAATTAAACAATATGTATGAATTAATTTGAATTACGTATATTTAAAGGATACATAATTAGCCACTTTGACAAAATTAACAAAATATTGATGAAAAATTAATAATAGGGCTAAATTGAAATTTCTTTTTAAATTTTAAGTGTTTGATAACAAATTTTACATTAAGTACTATATTAAAATTTGAGTGTTCAATCTTTTGAGAAGTGAAAAATCTGTGTACCATTCTTTCTTTCTTTTTTATTGGAGATACCAAAATTGCAAGAAAAATATTATCTCACGGAATTGAATGGTACAGAATTGAACGTCTTCAATACTTAATTAATATCCTGTTTTACAGTTTTTCTTGTATACCCATCGTTGTATGTCTTCCAATCTCCATTCAATGTATACTTTTTTTAAAAACAAATTATCATAGTAATCTTTAAAAATATTGTTATAATCAATTTAATCTGGGAAAAATTTTCATCGCTAATTTAATCTTATTATATTAAAAATCATAGTATTTTAATCCTACACTTTAAACTGATGAGACTATAATATTTAAGATCTGTAAAAAGTCCTTAGTACTTCTTTTAAAATCCAAGAATAACATATTAAGAGAAATAGTATGCACCTATTGTGGCCCCCTTGATGTCATCAAGGAGGTGATAGTTGTTATTCTCAATAAATCTAGAGCTAACCCGATGATATGCAACGTCTTCGCCGATCGCCCTTAGCTCCTTTGGCCACGTTTGAGATTGTCAAAACACCTTAAGGACACTCATGCTAGGCACCAAAAATTGGAGGTAAAGCCAATTGTGGTCCTTAATAGCTGCCAAGGTTATCATGATCCCTTTAGTCACAGTCTGGAAAGTTGAGAATTGAATCTCTGAAATTATACTCACAATTCTTCTCAACGTTGTTCCATGAACTAAGAAAGCCCCCCAAACTATTTTCTTATTGTGTTTATACTTGTTCCGGGTGATTAAGATTCATCTAACATCCTTAGGCTCCAATTGTTGGTAGGACTAAATGATTGCACTATTTTGAAGGTCAAACTGGAGGGGAGTAAAAGTCTCTAGAATTAACAACTCGATTGGAAACAGTATTAGCTAGGTGGATGATCTCTTGAGGCTCAAAATTCTTCCCTTCAAAGACTAATTTATTTCTTTTATAGTAAATACTCTAACATACGAGAAGAATATATTCCACTAGTTGAAGTCCATTGCCAAGAATTTCATATCCTTGCTGAGAATCAATTAGCATTTGAAGCCAACTGGGAATGGTCAGACCAACTTGATTCGAGTGTAGACTGTAGAGCAATATCCAATCCAAACCAAATGGCTCTGGTAATTGGACAATGGAGAAAGAGATGTTTCGCACTCTCTGGGCACTCACACCCAATCCTTGCAGATCTTAAAACCCTTAGAAACCAGTGTTGATCTAAGAGGAAGGGCGTTATGACAGAGCTTCCAACTAACCATGACAATTTTTTTGGGAATGTTCAATTTCTAGAGAATTTTTCAGCTCTTAAAACGCTGATTGGATGGTTGCTAATAGGATGTAACATTTTATAGCCATCCTTAAAATGCTAATTGATTCTCTTAATATTGGCCACCTCTTGTGTTTCATATACGGTATATAATCTTAATCTATCAACATTCCAAGTACCATTTTCTTTAATAAGGTCTTTAACCATCGTAATCTATCTATTTTTTTCTGTGAGTAGGGACTGAATTTTATCATTTACCTATATAAATTCACCTTTACTAAGATGCCATTTTCAGTCGAGGAATGATAAGTTCTCCTATAGAAAAAATATTTTTCCAAATAGTAGAGGCTTGGATTGGACATCTCAGGTCATGGTTTTGCCTTGGGTTACCATTTTTTGCCCAAAAAACTCTAAAGATTTTCCTTGTGTTGAAACACGCATCCCATTTGTTTTGTTAACAGAACCTTTTATAATCCCAAGACCTCCTTGACTAATAGATTGACAAAGTCTATTCCAAACGATCACGTGAGTTTTGTTTTAGTTAATATTACTTCTCGGAAGAAATTTGGACAATAATGAATTGCACTTCCTCGTCATAAGAACCGAGTCAATAAGAGTAACCCTTCCGACTTAGAAAAAAAGATTTACTTCCCATGCCTTATGTTTCCTATTCAGGGTCTCAACTCTTTGGTTTCTTTTTTAGGTTTATGATATGCTTCAAAACACCTCAATGAATTTTACATATTTTAAGCAAAGATCATTGGTATTTATCGAAGTTTGATAATCTTATAACCACATTCTTCATATATATTTGATATTGACGATATTTCAGTTTCACTCATCTTTTTTTTTTTTTGGGTGAACCTCATCGTCTTTGATCTTCAAAAAATACTGTCCAAATCTTATAATGAAGATTGAAATTTATATGCCTTAAGTCATCGTATAATATCTCTTTAAAACAGTATTAAATAAATTACTTCCGCTTATGTTGTGTTATCTGGGGAAAAAAAGGGCCTTGTCCTTATCTTCAACTCGCCTGAGATTTTTTTTCAAAATATATACAATATTAACACATTAATGAACCTTAACCCAGAACTGAATGGAGAATCAGAAAACATACAAGTATCACCTCATAGTGGCCTTGTTATGTAGGTACTTGACCTATAGATCGACACCCCTAACTTTGTTCCATATATTGATACCAAATTCTACAAGCCAACTGTTACTAATAAAAGTAGTTTATTGTTACAATATGATTTAATTGTACAAACTTGACAACATCAATTGGAAAGGAAGGCAAAAATGAGGACAGCGCAGTGCATGACATGTCTACTAACTGCATGAGACGCAGGCAGAACTAATCCTGCCAAGCAGCAAAATGCTTGATTGCATGTAGGCTCTTTCAGTGCACTTAATAATCAATATAGCGAAGCTACAAATACTCACATTTGTCTTGACAGTCTTTAAGAGTCCGTGTATCCTCAACCATGGTAATCAAAATTGAAATCTTAAGGAGAGAGCGAGAGAGAGAGAGTAGATTGAATTGCAGAATCAAATTAAGATCCTATCATTTTTAATAAAATCAATAGCAAAATATATAAACAATTTGCATTAACAATTTCTATAAAACTCTTTATTGATGGCATGTCATTTGATTTTTTTTAAAAAAAATTCTAGAATAGAATTGTAAGATCATAAGATTGGATGAAATCGTAACATCAAACAAACAAGATTGAGATTCTAATACAATCCTAATAATAGATTTTGGTTTTATCTAGAATTGGGGTAGATTTCTATGGGTAGGATCATAAAATCAAATCATATGATCTGGAAATGAGATCTTGACAAACATGTCCTCAAAATCAACAAGGCTGCTACTTTTGAGTCCAATTTCAAATATCAAGGTTTTAAGCTCAGCCGCAAGCAGTTGTGAAACATCCCCATCGTTTTCACAAGCAAGAGGGAGGAGGAGCATTTGATCAGAAACACAGATTAGAAAGACTATGGCAGTCACACTCAGATTATTTTGATCATGATTCCAAGAATGTAACTTGACATGATCTCCCACAATAGAATATAATATGGTATATACTAAAAAAACTATCCTTCAGGAAGAGAAGGAAAGTGCAAGAAAGATAATAGTAAACAAAAAACGTCTATTTAACCAGTCACCCCAAATAAAGGTTAACTAATTGTAAGATATATATTTAATAATATACCATATAGCTCCAGTGTACATTCCCATGAATTATGGGGCACAAACATGATCCAAGCATCAAAATTATATGAAAAAAAGATTTCACCAAATGGAAAACAAGATTCCAATGCAAATCAAATTGCAGCGTACATGAAATTGGTCATCAATATTAAAAGACAACCAACACAATAAGCAGATTTGAACAAGTGACTTCCTACTAGAAGGCAGATTTGAACAAAGTGACTTCCTACAGATTTGAACAAGCAGATTTGAAGAGACAGACAGACAGAAAGATTTATCCAAGTTGAAAAACCCGAAATAACTTCTTCATAGTTGACACAACTAACAGGAGAAGGGAGAAGATCAGAAAGCCAGAGAAATAAATTGATGGGACAAAACAAAACAGAACCCAACAAACTAGGACACCCAAGGTAACATCATTAAGATGGTTAGCAGAATACACTTTTTCAACCTTGAATTATAAAAAGAAAAAACAAAAACAAAAGATATCAGGAAGAAGCAGAAGGAAAGATATCGTGGCATTCATCAATCCACACACCATCACTCAAGAAAAACAAATGACAGCACCCCTGTAGCATTCCAATTTCACAACTATATACACCTTACAAGCCTATTGCTATGTCACAAACCATCTCTGCATTAGGATCTTGCTTTAATGTACGGTGGTGTAAGGTCAGTGATAATCTTAATTTATCAGATACTTCAAAATCATCTTAATTTTAAAATATTTGGATGAGATATATGGACAATTCAAAATTCTCATATTTGACATGTCATAATCAATATGGGGATAGTGACTTTTGCATATGATTCATACCAAAATGTCTTATAAATAGGCTTCCAAATACTTAGGGAATTAGAATATCCACTCACCTCAAGAAAGGGTGAAGTCTACAATGTTGACAGACACAAAACTGGCCAACATAGAAACAGGTACAGTTGAGGAAAGATGATATCCAATCGTAACACAGCAGGCCACTCAAATAGGAAGGAACTACAAATTAAAATCAAGTACAGTTTGAGAGTATCAACTACCCTATGACATTGAGGAGTTACCTAGGGCACCTTTTTCCAACCAGCAAGGAGTTGACAAAAAATCCAAACACTAGTCTGAGACAAGTAAATCAACGCAATGAAAATGCCTTAAGTGGGGGAAAAAAGATAAAGGAAATTGGTATGTGAGGGATGATCCTACTCTTAACTTTGACAGTAAAATGGCAATTATCAGAGTTTACCTGCGGAGCAGAGAATTCTCAAGAAACAGCTGTGTGACTTTAATGATTTACAGAACAATTTATATTGAAATTCTCAAAGTTTGATAACTGGCCTTATCCATGCCACATGCATTGTTACAATACGGCTTACAAGTGTAAAGAAATTCCACACAATAAAGCCAACAGTGCATAACACCGGAATTAAATATAAGCATAACCATGAACTAATATAATGAAACAGCAGCAGCATCAGACAACTTGCCTTAAAAATATTAAAAGGAAGCTGTAATTAAAATATGAAGTCAGCTAATGAGCATACAGGAACCAGATAATAATAACAAAGGCCACAATGACACATGATCCAGCTAAAATTACAATACTAGTCTAACTCATTGGCCTTAACTAACAATACTCATTTGAATCAAAGCTTAGAAAAAGTAGCAGATGAAGTCAAGTGGCGGTAAAAGGACAGGCTAACACATTCATCAAACCAGAGCACATAGTCTGCAATCAACGCAATCCCCAGAACCACATAAAGCATCTGCGCGCAATAAGCGATGATACACCTGAATCAAACACCCATTCAACTCAAACCATCATTCCACAACCATCATTCAAAGCAAATTACAATTTAACAGCAAAAGCTTAAAAAAAATGCCTTCATTGAGCAACCAAGTTACCTGCATTGAGGTACAAAATTCACACAATCCACATTTCAGTATCCCAGACAATTTCAAGCAAGAACAGGAAAACTCCTCAAAACAAACCATATATGACACCAATATTTAAGTGCCAAAAAAAGTCCATAGTTCTTTGAAAAAAACCATAACACAAACCAAAATTCTATAAAGACGAGAAGATGATCATGCATTGAGAAAGCACGTTGAGGGAAACAAAATAAACAAACTGTCAGAAGGTAAAGCCCAAAAACAAAGACACCACTCCCAAGTGAGCATCAAGAAAATTCCATAAACCCAACACAAAAAAGGAACAAATCACATCAACAGGCACTCGGAATAGAGTCTAGACAAGTCAAAAATTCACTCAAACTTTTTGTTAAAACCATTACCAGGCTTTCTCCTAATAGCTCATGCTTTCAAGATAATATGGTCTTTGACAATCATGTATGATAATCTGTCATAACCAAAAGGTCAAGAATTTGATCCTTTCCATCTTCATTCTTTCTAATTAATAATCAAATTTCAACACAATAGACGAATCAGGTTTTGTACACTCTTCAAGCATAGAGGACATGTTATAGATATTTATAAAACATTCTTGGGTCAAATGGTCCTTAATAATTTTCGATTATAACAAAAAAATAATCTCCTAACGCAACTTTGTAAAGTATGACAAGCAATATACAATGAATAAGACTTGGCAGAGAAAAAAAGTTTGCGGTCAAGGAAAGAAGAAAATCAATCAGGAAAAGGTAGACCATAAAGTTACAACAGACTAAATACAGCAACTTCAGCATCACAAATGTGTTTGGTTACCCACCACTGATTATTCACTGAACAGAACCAACAAATTGCATGCAAAGCGAAATCAATAATGCAACGACTAGCAAACTAAAAATAGTCATGATACAAGGTATTAGAAAAACAAATCTAAGTAGAAAAATTCAAATCGTTAGAAGGGAAGAAAACACAGTCAGAAAAAGTATAAACGCACAGAGAAACCACCAATCAGAAACACTTATTAGGTAAAAGCCTCACCAGGCCAAAAAGCATCCTTTGAAAACAAATAAAAGAAAAAACCATTCAAACAATGAGGCCAACTATAGCCTAAAGCCATAAATACTCAAGAATATTACCTCAGTAGTAAGGGGGCGCATTTGGATACATAGCACCAGGTGGAACCCTAGGTAAAGGAGACGCTCCGGCAGGTTGATGATGCTGATTGGGGTACCCAGAGGAAGATGATAAATTATAATGTCCACTGTCTGGATAGCCACCAGCGGGCATTCCAGCTGAAGTCGGCAATCTATACAAAGAACCAGCACCACCCATTCCACCACCAGAACCACCGAGTCCACCACTACCAGCCATTCCACCACCAGAACCACCAAGTCCAGCACCAGCCCCCAATCCACCACTACCCCCTCCCAAACCAGCAGCACCACTGCCGCCCAGTCCCCCATAGCCTGTTGACCCAGCCCCACCATAACCTCCGTAAGGCCCACCTAAACCAGAACCATATCCGCCCGTACCGCCTAGAGAAGAGGGGGCCTGGTTACCCACTCCCATTGATGAATTCAGAGGATGATTACCAAGCGGAGGCTGACCCTGAAGCCCACCGGTATACCCCCCATACGACCCTAGGCCAACGGGCCCACCATATTGACCGGCAAGCGACCCGGGCATGGAAGATGGCGGAGCCATACCCATTCCATCCCCAAGAGCATTCCCAAGACCCTGAACTCCATCTGTTCCTCCCGGCCCAGTACCGCCTCGCTTACCTTGCTTCCCATCTGTTATAGCTAACTTGCAATTCAACTGCCTTCCCTCGACCGTCTTCACGGGATCCACAAGTGCTGCTTGCGCCCCCTCCGCTGTCTTGTACACAAAAAGAGCAAAACCCTTCGACTTACCTGTCTGCTTATCAAACCCTAACGGCCCCTCCTCAATCTCTCCATAAAGTGAAAAGTGAGCCAATAACTTATCGGCCGGCAGATCAGGCGGCACATTCGCAACGTATATCTTCCGCAACGCAATGTCCACAGCGTTGGTGTTCGACCCAGAATTCCCTGCAGCCGCAAGCTGCGTAACAGTGACGCGACCATCTATCCTCTTGCTGGGCTCCTTCAGAGCGAGCAAAGCACCATCGACATGCTTAAATGTCACAAACCCATACCCCCTTGACTTACCGGTGGCCTTATCAAGAATCACAACCGCTTCTTCGAGCTCACCGTAGGTGGAGAAGAGACTCCGGAGGCCATCGGTGGTGGTGTCCCACCCAAGTCCACGGATAAACAACTTGCGCTGAGAAATATCGGGATCTGCGATAGACCGCACGGCGTCAAGAACATCGGCATGGCGAGCGACGGCGTCCTGGAGGATATCCAAGAGCTGGTCGGGGCTAAAGCGCTCGATGATTTTGCGTGCGTCGGAAGGGGTGAGTCTGAGATCGGAATCAACGGGTGCGACGCCGTTTTCGTCAAGCTTTCTCTTCTTGGTGGGATCCATGGAGACGGATGAGGATATATAAAAGAAGATTGAAGCAACGAATTAAGCCCTAACACAGAGTAACTCCTGAGTCTGCGACTGAGAGTGTGGAGTGAAGAGGCTATTGAGAAATCAGAACCGATGCAAATAATATATATAGTGGTGATATTGGGTTGGGCCTAAACGAAAGGCCCAATCAATGGTTAAGCCTCCGTCCTCTCAAACACTGTTTGCAAAAACGTAATAACAATAAAAATAAATATGAAAATGAAATTACACAAAAGGGACACCAGTCGTTGGATTGAAAGGAATTTGAGGGAAAAAAACAGAGAAAAATAAATAGATTTGAGTCAAAGTCTACTAAGAATATTTTTGGGTTAAAAGTTTCTATAAAAATAAAAAGGTTTTAGGTTTAATTTTGCTTGCAATTGCAAAATTTCTTTTTCACTAATTTTTTTAGTGAATTAATGACTTAGTTACTGAAAATTTTTTCTTTTCTCAATATTTTAATTTAATCTCTTAATTATTAAAGTAGTCTCATGTGTAAGTAAAGTAATGATTATTTAAAAGATTAATTGATATAGCATAAACAAGAGTCCATGTGGCTGTTAATTATATTCTAGATTTGTTCAAGTTTCATTTTTAATCAAACACCATTATTTTCTTTGATTTATCAAGGCTCACATGATTCAACAAAATTATACAAAAATTAGGTAAAATGGCGTCTTTTTAAAAATTTGACATTTAAGCAAGTATAAATCATCAGTTCATTGCTATTTGTACTATTGTTTATATCATATCAGCTAGTTTATTAAGTGACTTTTGACTTAACACACAAGGAACTATTTTGATTAGAGGACTAGATGCTTTATCTTTAAAAGATTACTTTGAGTGAAAATTAATATTTTAAGCATTAAATTATTATTTACTCTTTTTTTTTTTGGCAGACATATGTACTTCAGTGGAAACTGTTGGAATATTGGTTTGATTAATATTAATTAATTACTAATTAATAATTTTAACAAAATTCCCCCCCCCCCCCAATCCCCCATATCAGTTTTTTATTTACTGGAGCTTATGCATTCTCCTATAAAAAGGATGAAAACATCCCAGAATAGGCTGCTGAAACTTTTGACAGTATTTTGCTCTATCTCTCTCTGGTTGGAAACTCTTTTTGACATTGGGTATTGTGAGTTACTAACTCTTTGTTTGTATGACTTTCATCTCTTCATCATTAGGTATGTTCAATATAGCAATTAGATTTATTGTGCCACTTTCTATTTACAAATTCAATATGTTGAAATGCAATATATACATGAATAGTTAAATCTTGCAAGATTAGAGAGTGTATTCAAGATAGGAAAGTGGGGAGTGCAGAAATACAAACTAATGTAAATTAGGAATCCATGACTTTTATGACAAAAACAAAAGATGCTATTTGAGGCAAAGCTTTTCAGCATAATATTAACACACAGTCAACAAGTGGTGGTATTGTAATTTTATAACTAAATTACTTGTTTCAATATTTGACAAAAATATTGAATCAATATAATCACTGCCAATGTGATTCCCGTTTCCTAATAATTGTCGACCTTATGCAGTGACTAAATCCAAAGGCAGAAACAAGTTCTTCTACGAGTCATTTACTTGGCAAGAGAAATTGAAAGGGGGATTCCGGAAATAGTAAGATAAGGATAGCTGTAATAAAGAAAAAACAACAATGTCAGATGGAGCATCGTCCACTTCTTCTGGAGACTAAAAAGAAAAAGGAAAAGCAGATGGCAGTTGACGGAGCAAACAAATACATCCAGTCATGAGCCAAAAGCATATCCAGAGCAGCTGTGGAAGGTGGAAGGTGGAAGCTAGAATGAGATATATGTGAAAAGATGGACCAGGAAAAGAAATGGTTCTCCTCAACCAGCTTCAGTGTGCTGCTGGGTAGGCAAAGGAAAGGAGATAGCAAGGATAAAAGCTAAGTTTTCTTTTTAAAAAAAAATATACAATGTAATTATCATATTTTATCACCAAATAATCACTTAGAAAAACTAATACTAAATTCTCTCAAGCATTTTCAGCAAGACTAATAACTCTTTTGTTTCAAGTCTAATATGACCGGACTTCTTAAACACTGCAGGTAGATACCTGCAAGCCTGTGGAAACCGGCAATCTAGACTTTGAACTCGGGGGTTCCTTATTATTCCTGCCTCCCTGGCTCCTTTGGTTAACCTAATACCTTCACTATCACCAGTCATTTTACTTGGCTAATCCCCGTCTTCTTCAACATTTTGCTTTGTATATTAATATCAGCTATAGGCGTATTCACAATTCTCCTCTGCATTTTAATACAGAGTCATTTTCTTTGGGTTTCACATATGCAGAACAAAGTCCAACACTGATAATAGCTCAATGATGTCCACAACCTCAAGAATAAAGATTAAAAAAAAAAAATACAATAATCTTAACTTCAAAAATTATGGAGTTATTCCATTACACAACTTACAGGTTCATCATTCACCAGATTGACGAGTAAAACTAAATTTCTAATTTCTTCAAAGAACATAACATAAACCCTAGATTGTCTTGGACACAAATTCTTCATTATCTACATGGCCACAAGACTAGCATCTCTGTGAATAATATCCCAGGCTGAATATGGACTCCCACCAGCTGTGCCTCCCATATCCATGTTTTTAGGTTTAACAAGGCTAATTAGTCTCTGCCAGACCATCCTGCATTTGGAGGAACCCCTCCTCCTACATTCTGATTAGGTGGCGTTGTTCCCATGTTGTTAGGTGGCATGCTGCCATAGCTGTTAGGAGGACCTCCTCCCATGTTATGGGGAGGGAATCCACCCGATTGGCTGGGAGGGGCTCCCCCCATGTTAGGAGCGTATCCACCTTGATTGTTGGGAGGATATCCACCTCGGTTGTTTGGAGGGTATCCACCTTGGTTGTTTGGAGGGTAGCCACCTTGGTTGTTCGGAGGGTAGCCTCCCTGGCTGTTAGGAGGATATCCACCAGGGTTGCTAGGAGGGTATCCACCTGGGTTGCTAGGAGGGTATCCACCTGGGTTGCTAGGAGGGTATCCACCTGGGGTGCTAGGAGGGTATCCACCTGGGGTGCTAGGAGAGTATCCACCTGTAGGGCCTCCACCCACAGGAGAGAAGCCACCAGGGTTGCCTGAAGGGACACCACCCATGTTGCTTGGCGGAGCTCCACCCATGTTAGGACCAGCATTCTGCATAGGAGGCCTACCTTGCATATCTCTGTTTACAATATTTTCCCTCCTCCTGTCAAAATTTCTTGACCTATCAGCATTGCGAGGCCTGTCATTGCGCCTGTTCCTTTCATTTGCTCGGGCATTGTTCCTCACCCACTCTTCATGATACTTGGGATCATAAGGAACTGCTTGCCCATTTATAAAGGGTTCACCTGGTGAGGAAATAGAAGATCCCACAGTGTAAAAGGAAACCAGAATTATCCATGTTCAAGATTTTTTTTTTTTGGTGATGAAAATGGTTATTGCAATTATGCAGCAAGAATATTACATTATAACTAGATTTCAGGCATCCATATATTAGAGAAAAGAGAAATTTTAAATAGACCCAGACAAACTTTAAAAAGTTGATCACACTTTCTTCATGTCTCTTCTCTACCTATTTCTTCTTTTCTGTTTTTCTATTTCTCTGAGATTGTTATGCCTCAGATTTTGCCATTGGCCACTATAGGTAGAAAATCACATATGATACATCATCCAAAAGCCAATTGAGATTACATGCAAAGTTTTTACCTCCATAATCTTTGTTCTTGACGTCCAAATATGAATCCGGAAGTACCCACCGAACTCTGGGCAATTCTGGAAATTCACAAAAAGATTAGCCAAGTCCTAGCTTCTACAAAAAGTTAAAAGGAAGACAAAATGTTTAGAACTGTCGTCACCCTTAATTTTGTAAGAAAGTTCTTCAGATACAAGCGCCCCAAATGCATAGTAGTGTCTAGTTGAAACTGAATATATCTTCATCCTGGCTTCTTCTTCACTACAACAATGAACCATGCTTTCTCAATCATTATGCCAAAATGAGCAGTCATTAAAGAAATGAAAAAAAAAAAAGATACATATAAAAATAGCGCAGTAGCATTTGCTTAGACAATCATGCAAACTGGTTACTTCGTCCGCTGCTCCACCATTTGATACAGCTTAGGGAGTAGAAAATTGATATATAGAACACACCAATGTGTAGTAGCATATAAAAGTTTCCAATTTCCAACTACCAATACATGAGTAACATACTGACGCGCATTTCGCAGAACTTTGTACCCCAATTAAAAAAAAATGCTTCTTCTATCGTCAAGAAACTTATTTCGCAGCTCAAATGATGAGTATATCATTCTAAATACATAACTATAAATACTAACAATTTAACATATTCTGGACAACGCAAGGGAAAAAGGAATAAACCTTCAACTTCAATAGAATGCATCACAGAACAGCCAAAAACTAATAAATTAGCAATCAAAAGAAGCTGATCACTTAAGCACCCACTGACCAATCATTTTTAGTCTAGGGGAAAATGGAAATGACGAAAATCTATACCTTCCAACCACCTGTGCCAAAGTTTTGATATAGCTATCAATGATCTCGTCCCTAGTGGGATCACCTTCCGGCTTCTCCATGACAACAAGCCAGTGCTCGAAGTCACACCCATCAAGCAAGATTGTCTCTTTAGGGGGCCGGTTCGACCAATTGGGATTCGGATCATTGAGCGAGGACGAAGTCGCACGGGTCGAGAAGCCCCGCAAGGACGAGGTAGATGGAAGGATTCGGCGGCGGATGTCGGCGGAAGCGACGGCGAGAGGGCGGAGGCGGTTGAGGAATGAGAGTGCGGATAAAGGGGGGCGAGCGGTGACGGAGAGAGAGACAAAGGAAGGGTTGGTGGTGGAAAGAGAGCGAGAGAAGAAGGAAGCTAGGGTTAGCGATTTTGGGAAAGTTCGAGAGAAGATTTGGGTCGCCATAGTTGTGGATAGAGCGAGAAATGATTCTGCTTCAGCTTCCCGCAGAGGAAAAACCCTAACAAAGGTTGAGACTGAGAAACCCAAGCATATTAGGGGTTTTGGGGTTTTATAAGTGTTATTTCCGAAATGCCCCTGTAATTCACCGAAAATAGCGTAAATACTTTCATGGCTGAAATTGAAATTTTCTTTTTTAAAAAAAATTAACAAATTAAATTATTCAAGTAAAAAAATAAGATGAAAGTATTAATTATGTAAAGAGAGAGATAAATATAAAATAAAAATTTATTATTTATTTATAATTTTTAGAATAAATTATATATTTTTTTAAAAATCTTAAAATTATACTTACCTCTCATTTATTTTAAAAAATTATACTTGTCTCTTTTAAGAGATGAAAAAATATATAATTTTTATTTACTATTTATATAATTAAATATATATTTAACTAATATAAAAAATATAATTTTTTAACTTAAAATAAAATAAATTTATTATTTTTAACTCAAAATAAATTATAATAAAATAGTATAACTTTTAAAAATATATTTTATAATAGATTATAATATTTTTAAAAGATTAATAATGTCATTAATAATATTTTAATTAAAATAAATT
Source organism: Senna siamea (assembly GCA_031216115.1). Taxonomy (NCBI): domain Eukaryota; kingdom Viridiplantae; phylum Streptophyta; class Magnoliopsida; order Fabales; family Fabaceae; genus Senna; species Senna siamea. The sequence goes on from CM062356.1 coordinate 24,025,775, forward strand.
AAATTATAAATATTTTAATCTTTTAAAAAAATAGAGTATAAATTTTTAAAATAAAAAATATATAATTTTAATATCTCTAAAAAAATTATAATTTATTTTAATTTTTATTATATAAATAAAATTTATTATTCAATTAATTTTATGTTTTCATATGATATGATTGTATTATTATTTCTCACTAACGACAATAATCTTGAAATGTCCTGTACGAATTGGCACAACTTTTTTTTTAACATTAAAAAACAAAGGTTGCATTAGATGTTATCTTGAAAAGATATAAAATTTTAACTCATCAAGTTATCTATTCTTAAAACTTTACGGAATTTAACCTACTAAAATTAGCTATTTTAAAAAAAAAACTATATTTATATTTTATTTTATATGATTACCTTTTTTTCTGCCAATATTTTATTTTAATGCATATAATATGGGAGATATTTTCCTCTCTTCTCTTGAGACATTTTAGTTCAAACGAGGAATTGAGGATGTCCATTTCATGACAATATAGGTAGGTCTAATTTAACACTTAAAAAAAAAAACTTAACCGCGAAATAAAGTAGCATGTACAAGTCAGAGTTGTGAACTTTAGAAAGTTATAAAAATATTTCAATTCATCTCAATGCTGGTAATTTACCCAAATAATTAGCCTTAATTACCCCTAACTTGTAATATTTAGGTATAGTAATTAATCATGTCAATTGATCATTTACCAAATCAAATTAAAATATAAATATAAATAATAAAACAAAGCAAAAATATATCTTCTACAAAATAGATCATGAATGAATGATCAATTAAAGATTTTAGATCATGTACCTTAATTCAATATTTAAGGGTTAATCCAAATAATCCACTAAATTAATGGTCATTAGGTGGTAAAGAAGACTTAACTACTCTTTTTTTTTTCCTCACCTAAGCCATCTATTAAATATATCTGTTCAGGGGTTTACCAAAATAAATGTCTATAACAAGAGGTAAACAGGTAATGCTTAATTTAATAAACATATTAACTAAAAGAAAAACGTTGATGCTAACTTGTGAAACTGTATTTCATAATTGTATCTCTCACCAACCTAGCTGTGAGCAGTGAAGAAGATGGTGGGGGCAACCAAACAATAAGCCTACACAGTCAATGTTCAGCTCACCAGAAAACCTTTCAAGCACTCTTTTTTCTGTCTTTGCTTTTCTTGAAGCACTTCAACTTGAAAAACTCTCTGATAAATCCTACAAATCAATAGAAAATAGAAAGCAAAACACATGTCAATTCTCATGTCCAAAACTTCCAAATAAGCCCATTCATTCCAAGAAACTACGCTGGCTTCTTTAGCTTAATGAATAACTAGGACACAGTTTGGTATGTTAGCTCATCTCCCTCTCTTCCTCTTCCTCTCCTTCATCTTCTTCACATATCTCAGACACTAGATTTCTATCTTCTCTCGCTTTGCATGCACACAAACACATAATGGGATCACCTTTCAAGCCAATTTCATGTCCCAGAAAAAACCCATACAGAATAGAGACCAAGAGCTTGTCATACAGGTTGTGCAGCCAGCTTGATGAACTCTCAAGTCTTTGTTTTGGTTCAAATCCAAGGAGGAGTGTTAAGTTGATTTTGAAAGAGGTGAATTGTGAGGCAAGACCTGGGGAGCTTACTGCTATTGCTGGGCCTAGTGGAGCTGGAAAAACCACGCTGCTAGAGATTCTTGCTGGGAGAGTATACCCATGTGAGGTTTCAGGGCAAGTGCTTGTCAATCATAGGCCTATGGACACAAACCGGTTTAGAAGAACATCAGGGTATGTCACACAAGAAGATACCTTGTTCCCTTCACTTACAGTTAGAGAAACACTCATGTACAGTGCACTTCTGAGGCTTCCTGGTGGGAGAAAAGTAGCTGCTGCTAGAGTTGCAGAGTTGATGAAGGAGCTTGGGTTGGATCAGATTGCAGATTCAAGAATTGGTGTTGGATCAAACCATGGCATATCAGGTGGAGAACGGCGAAGAGTTTCGATTGGAGTTGATTTGGTTCATGACCCTGCAGTTATTTTGATTGATGAACCAACTTCAGGGTTGGATTCAGCATCAGCTCTGAACATAGTCTCATTGCTTAGACTAATGGCATTTAACCAAGGTAAGACAATTGTTTTAACCATCCACCAACCTGGGTTTCGGATTTTAGAGCTATTTGATCACCTTGTCTTGCTTTCGGATGGATTTGTCATGCATAATGGGTCATTGAATCTTCTTGAGGCTAGGCTCAAGTTAGCTGGACATCACATTCCCCACCACATAAATGTCCTTGAATTCGCCCTTGATGTTTTGGAGAGCCTAGTAATACAAACCACAGAATCTGTGAACAACCAGTTTCTTCTCAGAGACAAAGAGGAACAAGTTTGTAAAACAAGGATGCAGTACTCTATGAATGTCAAAGAAAAGGCTCTTCAATACCCAAATTCTCCAATGGAGGAGATTCTAATCCTAGGAGAAAGGTTTTGCTGCAACATATTCAGAACCAAGCAACTATTTCTCACCAGAGTCATTCAAGCTTTAGTAGCTGGATTGGTACTAGGGACTATATTTTTAAATGTTGGCAGCCAAAAAGGTCAAGTAGCCTTACAAACACGAAGTGGGTTTTTTGCTTTCACCCTTACCTTTCTGTTATCTTCAACAACAGAAGGCCTGCCAATTTTCCTAGAAGAGAGAAGGACTTTGATGAAAGAGACCTCAAGAGGAGCTTACAGAGTTTCATCCTATGTTCTAGCAAACACCCTTGTGTTCCTTCCTTTTCTTCTCTTGGTTGCTCTTCTATATTCTACTCCAGTTTATTGGCTAGTAGGATTGAGGAAGGACATTGAAGGGTTCCTATACTTTTCTTTAGTGGTTTGGTTGGTGGTCCTTATGTCAAATTCTCTCGTAGCTTGTTTCAGTGCTCTGGTGCCAAATTTCATACTGGGAACCTCAGTGATTGCAGGTCTAATGGGCTCTTTCTTTCTGTTTTCAGGGTATTTCATATCAAAGGGAAACATACCTAGTTACTGGATTTTCATGCATTATATGAGTTTATTCAAGTACCCATTTGAGTGTTTTGTTATAAATGAGTATGGAGGAAAACAAGGGAGAAGCAGATGCTTCGATATTAGGAATGGAGAGTGCAGTTTATATGGAATTGAGTTCTTAAGACAGCAAGGTCTGAAAGAGTCACAAAAATGGAGCAATTTGGCTGTGATGTTGGGGTTCATTATTGGGTATAGAGTTATTTGCTTTTTGATTCTGTGGTGCAGATGCTACAGAACCAGAAAATAGATCAGGTTCGCATAGGCATAGGTACTTGTGACAGTGATTTTTTATTTTTATTTTTTTACCATTAAGGATGAACAGTTATGAAGAGTTTAAAACATTTTATGTTTGTATATTGTGCACAAATAAGCAAAGGCAAATTTGCCGTCAGAATTGTTCTGATTCTTTTAAACTGTCATTGTGTAACTACTATAATAACATTAACTATCAACCCAAGACACATGATGACAGAAAAGAGAGCAATATTTAGTTTCTCTTCCTCTATTAAAACAGACAAAAGTTCACTAACTAACAAATGCAATGAACAAATGATGCAAGCAAATATAAATAGAACACAGCAAACAAAGGAAAAGTGGATATTAACAGAGGAAATTAAATCATATTAATGTAGTGTTGGGATGAGAATATCATGTCGAACTAAGGCCAGCACAAGATCCTTATAACAGCCAAAAATAAACAATCTATTGCTTCAATGTAATCCAATTACAATCCTAGTTTACAGAATGATAGTCCATCTCAGTACCACAAAATGAAGGACTATTAAATCGACTCATCAAATACTATTGATTCATTTTAAATGAGGAAAAATAAAGGAGACATATTTTTACTTTGCAGCATGAAGCACAACAAGGGAGAGAAGACAAATATGTTTTGGTAGAGGGGGAAGGGAAAAACTCATCAAGGGTTGAATGTGCAGCTGCCTAGTGATGTGATGCTCAACTTAACTGCTTCGGTCATAAATTGAAGTGAAGGTCATATCAGCATAAGAGGTTGTGATTCCTGATGAAGATGAATCAAATTGATTCCCTGACATAGCAAGGGATGATGTATTTCCCATTTCACGCTTGGCTTTCTGTTTCCCTTCATCTTTGGTATCTACAAACTCAAATAGTAATCCTGGTCTCATAATCATCTTGTCATTCACATCAATTTCACCCATCAACATGCCAAGCACAGTAGACATTGATGGCCGGAGCTGAGGAGAATCCTGAGTGCATAAGAGACCTATCTTTAAAAATTCGCATGCCTCCTCAATATTGAAGTCCTCTTCGAGCATTGCATCCACCAAACTCTCCAGCTCCCCACTTTCATACATATTCCATGCCTGCAAGTCATACAATATCATGATCCTTTTGCAACATTAAAGTTGCTATCCTCATAACTATAATAGGCATTAGAATCCCTTCCATTAGCCCTTAAATTCATGCGCAATTCAAAACAAGACAGAAGAGGTGTTATTTATGCAGCAAAGATTTATGAAATTTAATATAAACCCTTCCAAGCATGGTAATAACTTTCATGGCAAAAATCATACAAATGTATGTTCTCTTGAGGATTCCACCCAGAACACCATGTCTTTTCTGACCTAATTTAAAGGTGAGCATTTCACACTACCTTAGGGACTAAGAATAATTCCTCTCAATATATACAGATCATTTTCATGAGGTATTTTCACTCAAATTGGGAGAGAAAAATTTTAATCCACAACTATGTTTAGTTGCTCGTGCTTATTTTGTATTTGCAAATAGAGGGGTTCATACCTTTGGAAGAAGATATTGTTCTTCAGCAGGTAACCGTCTGTTTGTGTTATGCCTCCCACTAACAATTTCTAGTAGGAGAACTCCGAAGCTGTAGACATCTGATCTTCTTGTCACTTGACTTCGTATTGCATACTCAGGTGCCAGATAACCACTTCAAAACCAAACAGGGACAGCTTAATACAATGAGATGACAGGAAGCAAATTCCAAAATTGGATACAAAATTGACAAAAGAATTATGAACTTACGCTGTTCCTGCAACACGTGTACTAATATGAGTTAGATTTGGTGGAATAAGTTTTGCAAGACCAAAATCAGAAATTTTGGGCTGCAGGTCTTTGTCAAGTAGTATATTGCTTGCTTTAATATCTCTATGAATAATATGTGGCTCAACATCCTCGTGAAGGAATGCTATGCCCCGTGCAACACCGATGCAAATGTTTCTCCGAACAGGCCAGCTGAATTGGATGCTACTATGGCCTCCACCTAGAAAATCATGAGAAGTAATTCATCATTATGACAATAATTTACATTCATATCAAATTTAAAAAACAAACTTACCAAGAAGTGTTTGTGCTAGACTGTTGTTTTCAAGATACTCATATACCAAAATCCTTTGCTTTTTATCCACGCAGCATCCGTACAACTTAACTAGGTTATCATGCTCTATTCTAGTGATCACCTTGATTTCTGTCAGGAATTCCCGAACTCCTTGACTTGAGTCAGGTGACAACACCTTTATAGCAGCCAGAGTACCATTTCTCAGCTTTCCCTGATCAATAGAGAAAGTTATGAATCACTGGAAAAGAAACCAAGAAAAATAGAAGAAAGTGCATTTTTTTAAAAATAAATGATGCAGCAGGCTGAGAATTCTTTATGAATTGCAATTGAAATGACCATTTATTGCAACTACCTTATAGACAGATCCAAAACCACCCTGCCCTATCTTGTTTGCTGGACTAAAACCTTCTGTGGCAATTCTCAGTTCCTTGTAAGTGTAAAGGTTGACATTCTGAATGTCTGAAACCTCTGTATAGGACACAGCAGTATATGTATAGGCCTCTTTGTGTAAGTACAAATTACAAAAGAAGTAAAGATTAATATTCAATAGTGGCGTACCAATATCGTTTTTGGTTGGTTGCATGGCCAAGACAGATCCTCTTTTTCTGAAAAAAGAGCAACAACTCATCACAAAGTAACTCAGGTGCTCCAATAGATCAAACCCAGTTCTGCAAAATCAATAATTGAGCATCAATTTGTAATCCTCCTTTAGCTCTTAAGCATATTAAAATCCAGTTTCTTGTCTCTAAACATAACTGAGATCATTTACACAAAAGAAACAATTCATTGTATAAGCCAAAAGCCCTGAATAACTAAAAGATTTTCTGACCAATAGACAATTCAAGGTCAGACTTTAATTCATTTTTGCCAAAGAAAAGTCATAACTTGTTTTGGGTTTTTCTTTAGGTGAACTTTCTGTGACATGAAAAGTCATAGATTTCACTTCTCAAAAAGGCAAGAAGGAATGGAAACATGAAGGAGGAAGAGGAGGAGGAAGGGAGGAGTGAAGAGACTAATAGTCTAATATACAAGATATATAAAGAGTAACCCCAGTATTTAACTGCCTTTGATCTTCCTTCATTTTCTCAGGAAACAAACAGAAACTGTGAGGAAAAAAAAAAAGGATCTCAAAAGCAAAAGGCAAAATGGTACAATGAATGATAGTTACAACTTACAAGGAAACAGTGACAGGAAAAAGAAGCTCACTTTTGGAAACCAAGACTCCAACGGTATCAGCTGAGGTTTGCGGAGGAGGGAGATAGAGAAAAGAGGAAACAAGAGTTTTAGAAATTGACTGAGTTTCTAGTCTCACGGTCATTGAAGCAACTATAGCAATAAAATGCTAACTCGATAAGCAATTTAAGACTCGTACCAATCAAATGACCCACAAGAACATTATTTTCCTACTGGATTACCTCGGAAGGTTGAACAAAAGAGTCCGCACATGTCGTGTAATGAAATGCTTCCTTTTTTTCCTGGTAACAAAATTCTTTCTGAAATATGGGGTTGTGGGATTATAGGATTAGAATTTAGAATTTAGAACGCCCATAGTTGGTTTTAAGAAAAAAAAAATTGGAAAATGAAGGATTAATCTTATTCTTGAATTAAACATTATTACTTCTAAGACGATTAGATTGGGTGTTCCATTGCTGAATTTGTGAAAAGTATTGATGGCATGAAAATTTTACGTACATAATTATCTATTTATTCAAAGAAAAGGAATTTTTTTATTCTTATTTGTTTTTTGACGTCTAAAAGGAATTTTGATATTAGAAATTAACTATTAAAATTATGCACACCTCACCTCAGAAGTAGCTTAAGTGATTTAGTGAGTGAACATTTAGATAAAAAGTTACAAGATTGATCTTTTACTATACTAAAAAAATATTACACAGAACCATACATCTAATGTCAAAATTCAATGAAATTTTCTGGTTAATAAATTCAATCGAGTTATAACAACAGTGTGTCAGAGTGACGAAGTCAATAATTTTCATAATTTCTTTATCTTAGTTACGGACTTAATTTTAATAATTTTAAAAAATAAAAACTAAAATTCAATAATTTTTTATGATAATTGAAAGTCAATAATTGCACTTAAATAATTTTTCTTGGTCAAGGTCCCCCCAAATTGGATAACTTCGCCTGAAGTACGGAAGGTAATGAAAACCATATCTTAGATATTATTATTTTGTACCGACAATTTAAGAAGTTAGCACGTCATTTTGAAATGTAAATGACTTTAGTTTATTTACTATTATTAACAAAACTATATTTAATATATTATTATTATTATTATTATTATTATTATTATTAGGCACTCACTCTTAATATAGATAACAAAAAATTGTTCCTTACGCTTGAATTAGAAACTGTTATAGGGACTGATAACAAGTACGCAAAGAACTGTAAGTACATGATGAGTGAGATTGTTAGTTAAAACTACGTTAAAATAGTTTATTTTCGTTTCTCTTAAAAAAATAACTAGATTTATTTCTTTCTACAATCAAATAAAACCGCGAATACCAATTACCAAGTTGGAACAAGTACTTGTCAAAGAATTTAATTTAAGCCACTTATTATGAAACTTTGATGAAGTAGAATATTTCATTCCTTTTTTTGGTTTGCGTAGAATGTTTCATTCTGACTCTGTCAACATGATCGTTATCCATCACTTCAATCCTGCCCAAGAATTACTAATATTTTTTCTTTTCTCTACTTTACTTGGTAAATGAAAATTATCATCACTCTAGTACATAATTTCATATTGAAAATTTGGTTTAGAAAGTCTAAATTCAACTTCGTGTTTCAATTTATTTTACGACTTTTGCAAGTATATTTCATCATTTTTCTGATGTGATATCAGATTGTTGGCCAACTTGTACTCACTTGAATACAAGAAATAAGAACAAGCTCCTAATTTCCGTGATACAACATTGAGAGAAATAATAGGAGTGCAGAAAACCAACAGAGAGGAAAAGTCTGCTACTAATTCAAAATTCAAACCGAAAATTCTCAAGTACAATATTTGTAGTACATCAGTCATACAATATCTAATTATATTCAGTCACATTTTTCCTTTCCACAATGAACACTATTGTGGGCTCACTTGATGTATAGAAGTGAAAGATATGACTAAATATAATTAGATATTTTATGAATAATGTGGTACAAATATTGTAACAAAAAAAATTTCATCTTCCACGCAACTTTTTTTTCATACAAGTACTCTATAGATCCTCCAACAAAGCACATGAGACGCGACTACCAACAAAAACTCCTGTGTTCGGAAGTCATTCTTCTACATTCAAAGATGACTCCATTTTTCATACACAGACCTCTATTGGTTAGCACGAAGGGCTATTCATACTTAGATTCACTATGTGCGTGTGAAAACCATCGCCTTTGCAAGTTCTAATCCAACCTTCCGCCCAAACAGCTTCTCCACTATAGCTAATGCAAATTCCATGGAGGTCCCTGGTCCTCTGCTGGTAATAAGGTTGCCATCAACTACAACTCTGTTTTCAACTTCGCTCTGATCTGATAACTTGTTGCACATGGCAGGGAAGGCGGTGGCTTTCTTATCCTGCATCGGAGATATGTCTAAAGTAAACACCATGATGCAGAATAAAGTCATTGGCAGTAAAGAAGCACGGTTTGGAAATCAAGTAGGAAAAAGGGAAAAAATTTTATATACAGATTTTTAAGTGTTTCGTAGCAAGTTCTTTTATAAAAATATGTCATGTTGATATTTCTACGACCCAATGCCACTTTATTAGTTCTTTCACCTAATAGATAACTACTAAAGAACTTTACGTAATTTTTCTTTCAGAAAAAAATCTACAGCTTTCAAGCTGAGCAACAAAGAGTTGTCATTTAAGCGCAGATTCAGTAAAGAGGTATCAATACAGTAATGATATACTGTCGTTTCATCAAATGTTTATTTGAGAGTTGTCCTTAGAATGTTGATAGATTGACGTAGAAAAAACACATACCTTTAGCAAGCCATGGGGCTCCAAGACTAAAGCTGGGGAAGCACAAATTGCTCCATAATACCTGTTTGATTCTCTTTGCTTTTTCAGCAAACTGACCAGGGTTTCTGAGTTTGCAAAAGCTTGGGCACCACCAAGTCCACCCTACAGACAAGAGTGGAATATAATTATGCCTTAAAATAATAGTGATTGTCGGATACCACATGGAAAGCAAGAAGCCCACTCACTGGCAACACAATAAGGTCATATGAAAGTTTAGCAGCCTCATCAAGGAGCATGTCTGCCTCCAGTTTAACTTTCCTAGAAGCCTCAATCTCTACTTTGTCCTCAACAGAAGCAACTACAACATTTGCTTTTGCTCTTCGCAGAATATCAATTATCATCACAGCTTCCATTTCCTCTGTGCCATTAGCAATTGGTACAAGGATCTGAAAAGAAGGCAAATGCAAAAAATAGCTAATCAGAGTCATTTTACTGAAAAAAAAAATTGTAGACACAACCACAGCAAAGGAATTCAAACTAACATAGTCATCCTTCCTTCACATTAACGTCAGTACAGTGTTATTGTCAATGTCAATATTTCAACAGAAAATTTATTAAGAAATTTCAAGGTCAGAACCACACCTTTGGGGGATTATCAAATGTCCATTGGACCGGATTTAGCTCTGTAAAAGTATATTCATCACCATGATTGGATCGCATGACCTGCACATGTCGTTACTAGAAACCCCAATTAGAAATGAAAAAGTAATAAGCATCATAGTGGTAAAAATGAATACATAAAACATATAAGCTGCATAATAATAGTACTTCAAAAAGCAGCAGCAAAGAGCTCAATATGCACAAGTGCAATGGTCCAACCATATATTAACAATATATATAGCTAAACAGCAGTCAATATTGCGAAGTGCTAATCTTGAAGAAAGCATAGCAACTTCTAACTTCTTTTTGGTAAAGAAGTGCTAACCATCTAAACAAAAGGTGACACAGAGAGAAAAGTCAAAAATTTGAACAGAAAAATAATTGCACATTGTCTTGTGAATGAAAACTATTAGTACTCCATAACTTGAACCATAGAGGGAAGAGAACCTTAAAAGACCAAGATGACAAAAGATATCACTTCTAAAAGAAGAGTGAGAAAACACAGGTTTGTTCCATCAAACCAATGATGCATGCAGAATAAGACCCTAATTGATAACTTCCTCGGTAAAACCTATATCTCCCTCATAGTGATTTTTGTTGTAACTTCTGTCCAATTTCTTGACCCCCTATCTTTTTTCTTTTATATCTAAAGGGAATTGAAAACCCTCTTTTAATTATTAACCACCTTGATTCAACATGCCAATAAATTCTAGCCAATTGCCACCACTATTCAATCACTTCAGAGTTTAAAATTACTTCAAAAGGTATAAAAATGGGAATCAAATCCTAGATGCAGACAGATTAAGCATGCTAAATTTCAAACAAAACCATTGTTTTGTTTTTTTGGTCTTCAAAAACAATTCGAAGTATAGTGAATCAGTGAATGAGATCTTCACCAGAGGACCAGCAACTTCATCAGCCTTCTCTTTTCCATATAACTGTTCGACCAGGGCAACGCCGAACTCCATGGTAGTGCCTGGTGCACAGCTTGTCACAACTCTTCCATCCAGCTGCACTCTTGATTCAACAGCAATTGCAGAAGAGGCCAATTTTTCCATAAACGAAGGATGACATGTTGCCTGTCAAATTACAGTACATCCATAACAAAAAATTCATTCTCCATTTGATTTGAAATATCCTCCATGAGAAACATGACAAAGGGTAGGTTCTAAAAAGAGCAATGTCATAGGAGAGCTACTTACCTTCAGCCCCTTGAGCAAACCCCATCGTCCAAGTACCACGGCAGGAGCAGCACATACCGCGGCATAAAGCCGTCCATCTGCAACATGCTTTTTCACCAAGCTTTCTAGAGCTCCACAGTCTCTAAGATTATCCACGCCTGGAACACCTCCCTGTAGACGAAGAAGAAAATAACTTCAAACAATTCGAAATTAAGAAATTGAACATTGGGTAGAGCTGTAAGCTGCACATTTTCGTCATCAAAATTCAACAGCAATAATACCAATAACAGGAAAAAGATTATTTCATGACAAGCTATTTGTCAGCTGCGTGAACTGAACCGAAGACAAGCAAAATCACTTCTCCAGCACACCAAACAACAATAAGGGCGAAATCAATTATCAAACAAAATTCAGACACAGAGAGAGGAAAGTACAGGTAAAGCGATGAGGTCGAAGACGCTATCTGCTACATCAGAAACAGAAGCATCAGCAACAACGCGGACGCCGTGCAGAGCTTCGACTCGCAGCTGCTTCTCGGAAGAAGCAACGGTAACATCGGCTCCCGATCGCCGCAGAACATCGATCGTAATCACTGCTTCCATAGGCTCCGTACCATTGGCAATCGGCACCAAAACCTAACAATTCCCCTCAAACAAGAACGATCTCAGTGTCGATAGTAGATACCATTACGAGCACAGTTTCCGACAAAAAAGGAGAAGGAGGATGAGCTTGGTTTACCTTACGAACACTGGAAGCCATTGTTGCTGCGGATGCAGAGACAGAGAAAAAGCGCTTTTTCGAACTGGCGCGTCTGGGAGTGGAGTTTGAGAGAGAACGAGGAAGTTGTAGTTGTAGTGAGTGACGCAAAGCCATTTTATGCTTATTTAGGCTTTTCTCAGTGGAGTTCAGAGAGAGAGAGAGAGAGCAAGTGTTGTGTGCGGATAATGCGGAAATGAGTTCGCATGTTGCCAAGCGTGACGTGGATTAGCATCTCTGATTTTGCCACGTATGAAATATTGCTTCCATTTTTTTTAAATGAAATTCTTAATTTTGCTTCTAATTTTGTCTAAAGATAAATTACAGTTTCTCTATCTTTAGTTTGGACGGGTCCTTTATATTTTATTTTTTTTATATTTTTTTAGTATAAAAAAATTTAATCTCTAATTTATTTAAAATAAATTTTTATTAATATTAATCTTTTATTTTTTTCTTTTTATCTCTTTAATTGAAATATAAAAGATTCAAAATCTTTTATTTTGACTTCAAATTAATTTGTTCTCTTATGTTTTAATGTGTGTTACTTAATTTTTCTGTGATTTGTTTAGTATAGCTCAGCTATCCAATGTTATCTTCTTTGTTAAAATTTGAGCAAAACTAATAAAAATTAACCATAAAATAACTGAATTAATCAAACAAATTAGTTGAACACTAAAAAAAATATGTTCTTTAAAATCAATAATTGCCACTTTTTTATCTTTTAAGTCTCAAATTAATAAAGAAAAACTGGACAATTAGACGAAACTTAGCATGGTTACCATCGGATCCATTAAATTATAATTAAGCAAGAATTTCCAAACACAGCATTACTTTTGAAATGATATGTCTGTGTTGAGATATTTTTACCTATACATATTGAAAAGTTGAGAAATTAAGTTAAATACTGATTAATACTTTTTAAAAAATTAAAAATTTGATAAATTATTTATTTAATGAAACTACTTTTGCTTATGAGTTGGGTTTTTAAAAATTAAAAGAATAAGTTTTTAATATCCAAAATGGTTTTTGCCAAAATTCTGTTAATGTTGTGGCCCAATTAGTTTAAAAATTCGAAGTCGTGTTTAATAATTTAACTCCTCACATTTTGGCCCAACATTCACTTAAAAGATTTAAGTCAATTTGTTAATAAGAGATTTTAAAACAAGATCATAATACTTCACGTTCAAAATTTTTCTCAGTATTTAAAATTTTGAATTAATATATTCCAGTAAAATTTAGTATTTTTCAAGACATATAGAGTGCAGTTAGCTACAGTACTATATCTGATAGACACACACAAAAAAAAAAAAATCTCTTTACTCTACTCGCACATTGCTCAAAAAGAAAGAGTTGAAATAAAAGAAAATGATTATCTTAAGTATTAAATAAACTTTACTTTCTCCAAGACAACTAGTGTTTATTAGAAAAGTTGGAGGCTATAATGTGAGAAACAATCAAGACATACTATCAGCTATGTCCATACTCTTTCAGGTGTTTACTTAGGTGAGATGAATTTATATTTTTTGTCAAAACCATTAACCTTCTAACAGTTAAAATAAGTGAAGTTAAATTTTAATATATTTTTAATTCATAATTGAAGTGATTGATCGTATTAAAAATATTGAGAGAATACTTCTCATTCTTCTGAAATTTATTGATTACACTTTATTACCTCTTTGCTCTAAGTAAGATTATTTTTATTAAATTGTATTATGAGTCTTAAAGTTCTTTTTATCAATTATGTCCTTCTATCTAAGTGGTTAACGAAAACTTAATTTAATTAGATGAAAAATTTATTGGTTACTTTTAGATCAGCGAGTTGCTGGTTTAAGCTTGTTTAAAATAGTTTTTAGGTTTTTATCATTAAGAGATACTTAAATATGTAAAAATGTGTGTTGATCTTTCATAGTGATTGTCAAATGAATATTGGTATAAAAGTAATGAATGCTAATCTCTTGAGTAAAGTTACCTACAAATATTTTTGGTGAATTATCAAAATCATTTAGGAGAATGTTTTAGAAGTTTAGTTTAAATACATAAGAGTATAAAAGTAACGTGTATTAATCATTCAAAAGATTGTCAAGTGTATAGTAATACAAAAGTAGTATATGTCGATCTCTTGAAAGAAAATTACCAAGTTGTATTATTTTATAATTTTTTAGTTAATGAATTTTTTTACTTTGTATTTAGAAAGAGAATGTAAGATCATAATTTTAATATAAATTTTTATAAATTTTATGTGTGATATTCTTTAAATTCATTCTCACCATTAACCTAAGAATTTTTTTAAGTAGTTTTCAAATTTAAAGTTTTTCTTCATTAAAATTAACTTATTTAAAATGAGGAACCTAACTTTTGACATACACTTAACTAAAATATTTTCTAAATTTGTAAGAAATAAGCCTTTGAAAAGAAAATCAACTCAACTCCCTTATTACTTTATTATATATGATTAATTGTTTATATTTTATAATAACTACCGATCATTTGTATTGTTTGACTATCAACTTTGAATTTTTTTCATCAAGATAGTATTAGAGAAGACAATTATATATATATATATATATATATATATATATATATTGTTTTATTATTTTTTATCTACTTTTTTAAATATTTAGTAATTTTACTGTATAAGTTTTCAATAATAAAAAAGTTGAATAACTAGTATTTTTGTCAAACTATAAAAATGAAAAATATTAATTACATGAAAGTTTGAATTAATTTTTTAAGTTACAGGAATGAAAAATATTTTGTATAAACATTTAGATGACTAATTTAATAAAATTTTAGATAAAAAATAACAAAAGGTGGTTAAGTAGTAATAAAATAAATTATAAAAAATTTAAGTAATACATTTTTAACCATAAAGACGCAAATTGATTTTAGGTCAAATCACAATAAGTAAATTATAATTTATCATTTGTTTAAATTCTCAACCACTCTAAAAAATCTCTAGTTTTATATATAATGAATATCAAATTTAAAATTGTTAAAATAGATCATTTTGACTTAAGGTCAGTTTGACCTTATTTTTGTAAAATTGAGTAGACTTATTTTTAATATGAACCATATTCTTTCAATCTAGGTTGGGCTTAAGGTTGGCCTCACTTTTTTTACACAAATAATATTTTAAATTATTAAATAATATTTATAAAATAACAATTATAATTGATCATAATAAAAAGTATAACTAAATTTTCTTACCACGAATAAAAAAAAACATACAATTAAGTTGTGTATGTATATGTATGCACATATATGTATATGTACATAAACACATAAATATATATAGATATATGTGTGTATGTATATATGTATGTGTGTGTATATATATATTGTGTATCAACATACTTTTATATATATATAAATACTTATATAAATATTAAATATATGTACACAGTCATATGTACACTTATTAAATTATCTTGAAAATTTAAATTTAAATTTTCTTTTAATCTAAACAAAAGATTTTATAATGAAGTAATTGAAATGCTTTTAAATATTATTTTTTCTTATTCAATTACTTTGTTCAAACACAATCTTATAATTCATTATATAAAGTCTAAAGATTAAAAGTTATTAAAATACATAGTACATAAATTTATTACATATATACACCATAAAATAAAAATTATAAAATCTATTTTTATTATTTATATTCCATTATCTTTGCATTATCTTTTACTAATAAATTTTTACCATAATATAGTTCTTCATTTATAGTTTAAAATAACAACATATTATAAATTAAAGTAATTAGATAAAGTAAATAAAAAAATAATACAACTTGAACTAAGGTCAAAATTATGCAACTAATTTATTATATAAATATTAAAAAGAAAAGAAAAATATTAAGAAAGTATTTAAAAAAAGGTTAACCCGATCTGACCTAGTCATAACTTATTTTTGTCATATCTTTTTTCTTTTTTAATTTTCGACTTGATTCGACCCATTTTTAATTCAAGCTATAATTTCTCTAGTATAACATTAACAAAATTTATAAGGTTAAACAGACCAACTCATAAAATTTAACTTATTTTAACACCTCTAACCAAACTCCTTTCTTTAATCATTTGAAATCTTTTATTTTTATAGTAAAATTGGAAAACTTAGCCATGAGGTCATTTTACTTGCATGTATTTATCACTAAGGGTTTTATGACGGGTGAGTTTTTTTTTCTGACTTATGATCTATTATAAGTAAAATTATGGATGTATATGTTATAAAATAATGACTTATAACATAAATTCGTATATGTTATAGGTAATATTATATTGACTTATTTATTGTTGAAGTTCATCATAGAAAAAAATTTGTTAGAGAACTAACTTTAACATATGTTAGTAGTTATACAAATTGGTAGGACAAATATAATATTGATAGATAGAATTATTGAAAAGTTGTTAATTGTTTGAAGGAGTTGAGAACACATTTAGTAGTGTTTATAAACTTTGATGACACATTTGACAATAAATATGTAAGTAGTGAGTATTGAGTCAGTAAAAATATATACATTAGACGCTATATCAGCTATTTTTGTTAGTAATTTAGATTGCTTAAGCTCTAAGATAATTGATTGTAATTCAAAACTTTAGAAACAAAATTGACTGTAAACAAATTTTAAGAAAAAAATTAAAAATCAATATAAAATTTTAAATACATAAAGCACTTTTGCCATGAAGTTTTTAAATAGCATATCAAATGTGAGTCCATTTCAGTATAATTTTTTAAATAAGAAAAAATAAATAAATATAATTTAACCAAATTTTAATAAAAATAAGTGTAATTTACTTTTAAAAAATATAATTTTTTTACTAGACTCAATTTTAAAATATAGTAATTTATGAGACACTCACAAAGATTTTTAAGTATTATCTAGAATGCTTCCTAATAAATGTTTACTAGTGGATACAATTTTTTTTTCAAAAATCCAGTTAGGTGATGTTAAAATATACATAAAAATGTTTACTTGCTGTATTTTAATTAAAGATCATGATAATAACTATTTAAATTAATTTTTTTTGTTAAAATATACATAATGTCTTTAAACTATTTGTGCATGTAATATCTTGAACTTTAAAATTTAATACAAAATTTCATAAATTTTATATTTTGTGCAGAGAATATCCGTTAAATATTCTATCCAAATTTTATCTTAGAGTTACTATGTCACCATTTACAAAGTTGCATTAGATTTTTATCTAATTTGGACAGAGGTATTATTGTTCTCTCCTCTCACGTCACTCTTGGGCATCAAACCCCCTTTTTTCCGTTTGTTATTTAATTTTAACAATTTTTTAAATTATAAAGGTTGAATTATAAATTTTTAAAATATAAAAATCTAACTAAAAATTGAGTAAAAGTATAAGGAGTAAAAAATAATTTAACCCTAAAAAACATGGGTAATTAGAAAGATTCTAATCATGGTCAAAATTCATATGGAAAGTAGTTAATTATCTTGTTAAATCACATCTACCAAAAAGGAAAAAATATAGTTCAAACAAACACCTAACATGCTTTCGAATTGATGTTTCTTATTTATTATATTTTTTAAAAAACTATTGTGTAAATTTGGAAAGAAATAAATATAAACAAAGAAAATTTGTTTAAGTGAATATCGTATCAACTTCACTCATTTTTCTCTTTTTTTTTGTCAAATTTATCATGTAAAATATAAAATCCAATTTTGTTGTTTTCTAGTAGGCAGCAGTATATTCGGGAAAAGCATGATTTGAATTAGTCAACACAAAAATTGAGAGCTTGGCTCTTGGTGCACCAAATACAATAACATTATTAAAGTGATAGATACTTTTTATTTTTTTTAAGATTTTAATTTTATATTTTATGCATAAAAACATTTTGGAGCTCTATTTTAATTATAAATTTTAACTAACTTAAAATAAATTAGTTTAAATTCAGTAAATTTTGGTGATAAAAAAAAGTACAATAACAATACCCCTAGCCATTCGAAGAATGCTATTTATTACAATTCTTTCTTTCCCTCGGTTAACTTTTGAAATGCTTTTAAAATGGTAAATAATATTTTAAGCCGAACGCAAAGTCAATGAGTATGATCCATTAATAGTATTTTATATTAAACAATGTTATCCCCATTTCACACAAAGCAACTCAATCTTATCGTTAGATCGTAAAAAAAAGAAGATAATATTTAAATACAATTATTTAAGTACCTATTATTAATTTTTTTATTAAAATATGATGTGTAAACATTTTTTTATTTAATAATATATAACAATGTTATTAGAAAGTTAGTTTGATGATGTAATATGATTTTGGATGATTTAAAATTAAAAAATAATATATTTTTTAAAATAAAAAAAAAACTTTTAAATAAATTATAACTAAATATTTATTTTTGTTATTTTTTTTAACTTTAAAAAAATGTATCGTATTTTAAATTTAAAAACTCTGTCAATATAAGATAAGTCATTAAGCTTACTATTATTTACTTTTAAATCAAATTATATGAATTTTGTTATTAATTTCTTGATCTTAATAGTAATAATTTTATTTTAAATTCTCTAATAAAATAATATTATAATATATATTTTTTCTTTCAAAAACTCGACTCGAAGGTTTAGTTGATGTGCTATGTCCATGGAAGGGTTTAACTTAAATAAAAGAAGCCACAAAAGGACAAGGCTAAGTGGTAATGAGAGCGTACAAGTCGAAGATATACACTCACATGGAAGATGCTTAGAGTCTAGAGAGAGAGAGAGTGGCAGAGAGTAAAGGAGGGGGGGTTTTCTCATTTCTGCCATCTGTTACACTGTGGTCGCACCGTTCGGGTTTCTCAAAGCTCCCGTTGCAAGTGAGGTTTGGTGTGTTTTCTTCCTACGCGATTTGGACCACGAGCTTCTGCAGCTAGGGAACCCTAATTCTGGAGTTCTGCCATTGTGGACAATGCATTGCAGCCAAGGTTACTATTATGGAATTTCTGGGCCTTCTGTCGCATGCCGAGGTTTGATGAATGTGCTTTCGGAGGACGGATTGTCACTCTCTTTGTTTAGAATTTGGAATGGATGGGTCCTGATCTGCGCTAAATGTGAAACGAATGAGCTTTGTGGTTTTGATTTTCCGGTTTATTCATGCATTTCTTGACTTCATGTTTGTTCTGTGACTTAACGTTTGTTTGGGATCAATGCATGTGGGTGATATACTTCAATTTGTTTTAGAACTCATGCTTTTTCCCTCTCTCTGTGTTTGCTATTCTCTTTACAGCGTCTTGTTCGATTGAGAGTACTCGATCTTTCCTGCTCGCTTTTTAGCTTCCAATATCTAACGCAATAGCTTGCATGCAACTTTGGCACTAACGTTTTCCAAACTCTGGTGTAACAATGGCCTAAGGATAAATTGTGTTTGCTTGTGAAGAAAGCTTTAAAACAATAGATTAGCAGTGCTTATGGAAACCATAAGAACTTTGGCTGATCTAACACTTCTCTGACCATGTTCTTGAAACTTTGACATTATGTAAATTTGAAGCAATAAATGACGTAATCAGAAAAAAATGGATTCCTTTTTATCTGAATTCAGTATATTAATGCATTTTATTTCTTATATTCTGTAACAGGCTTTGGACCAGATATTAGAAAAGCTTTTGCTATTGTTCCTGGTATGGAAGTAATGAAACGGACTACAGTTTTAATCAAGGCATGAAGTTTTGCGTGGCTAAAAATGTACATATTTCCCCACTAGTATTTGTTCAGCTCTTCAAGGAAATTCTTGCACTATTGACTGTTTTCCAGAATTATCTTGGTATATTTTAATATAATACATTACTTAGTATTTTCATGTAATATAGATCATCCTCCTCTCGTCTGTTACATCTATATGAAACTTTTTTCTTTTTCCAAGGAAAAGAGAAAAACAGGAGAGCAAATCCTTCTTGATTTTCACAACATTATGAGTCCTTTGAAAGTGAATTTTTTGCATGACTGAGAAAGAAAATATGCTTGATTCCCTGTGCATTGAGTTAAATGCCATGTTGCAAGATTGCCCAAATGCAAGGTACCAGTATTTTTTGGTTGAATTTAGTAGTGTGACACTTGATACTATCAAATCAAATTAAAAACTGTCACCAAATTGCAATGCTTGGAATTTCTGGGCAGTACAAGTTGACACATCCCGAAGTATATCTATCTAGCGTTGCTAGACAAACATGAACCATTGCAAAACTGGCAATTTTCATATTTAGATGTTTTTATATATATATATATATATTTGTTGTTATGTGTGTTTAAGTTAAGTTTTTCCCCTCTTTTTGTTTTTAAGCTTTGTTTCTGTCACTTTTGCTTTATATTCTTTCAATATTGAGATAATAAGACTCTCTTTTTTATTGGTTTACAATATGGCAGACCTAGCTTTATAATAATGGTGACAACATGTAGAACCAAGCAGTAAAGGTTGAAAATAAAGTGAAACTGCATAAATGGCAGAGATGTTACTCAGCAAAGAAACAGAAGATTTATGTGATGACAACTTTGAAGGATCTAATGATGAAAGACGAATTTTCACTGAGGTGTTTTTTGGTAAAGACATTGTTCAGTCTAGTCAGAGGTGTCTCGTTACTGGAGTTATCAACTTTGAATGTGAATCTAGTAAAAACACAATTACATCTTCTAGTAATGAAAACTCAGTTATAAGCCCCTCTTCAAAATTTAAGCTTCCTGAGGAGGATTGTGATGTAATTCAGCATTACAAAGAGACTGTTCCCGGTTTTATGCCAGAGAGATTCAATTATGAAGGCCAAAATGATGAGGATGTGAATGTAAAACGCATGAAATTTTCCCTGCATGAACTTCCCTGTAGTAGA
This sequence comes from Senna siamea, assembly GCA_031216115.1. NCBI lineage: Eukaryota > Viridiplantae > Streptophyta > Magnoliopsida > Fabales > Fabaceae > Senna > Senna siamea. The sequence continues at coordinate 24,046,577 of CM062356.1, forward strand.
TCTGATTTGGAAAAGGTTTCGAGCTCAGCAACACTTTCAAAAGAATTTGTTACTGACATGTCTTGTGCTGCTATAGACTATGATAGTAAACCAATTTCATTCCGTTTAGTTGAATCATCGAAGCATGGTGTGATATCCAGTTGCTATCTGTTGAAGCATAACATGACACTGAATAAAAGAACTGTTAAGGATGATTTATATGTTACAAATTGTAAAAAAATCTGTGCTAATGGAAATTTTGCTAAAGAAGTGGCTGCAAGTAAAGTGGTTGCTTCTCCTGTTTCCCAAGAGAGCTTTGCAAACAGGCTTGTAGTAACAAGTCCATCAATCACTGCTGTGGAGAAGTCCGGATCTCATTTATCTTCTGACATGGATATGTCAAATTTATCATTGAACCTGGGGATTAAAAAGGACCCTCGTGACATACTGCATTCCCGTAGTGTGCAATTGCTTATGATGGCGGGATGGTCTATTGAGAAGCGTAAACGACCTTGCAGACGTCACATAGAGTCAGTTTATAGGACACCAGAGGGAAGGCCAGTTCGTGAGTTTATAAAAGCTTGGAAGTTATGTGGTCAGTTTTTGTCTGTTGACAAATACAATTTGACGGAAGAAGATTGTAAGGAATGGGCTGATATCAGTCAATTCTGGTCTGATCTATCCAGTGCACTGACAAATATTGAAAAAGAAATGAACCAGTCAGAACCTGCTGCTACATTGGCTTATCAATGGTGGCTTTTGGATCCTTTTGTAGTAGTCGTTTTTGTTAAAAGAAAGATTGGTGCACTGAAAAAGGGGGAGCTAGTGAAAGCAGCTCGAACTATAGTTTCTAGTCAGTATAAGATGGCATGTACTGCCATTGGCTCAGCTTGGGAGGATACTTGTGCTCCATTTGATCAGAAACATGACTCAGGTTTTCTTTTTGATTCTACTACAGCCACTGGGAGCACAATAACAACTTCTGTGCTCAATTACCATACCTGTAATCAGAAAACTGGTGATGGAAATACATTAGGATATGAACAGACAGTTAATGGGATTGTGAAACTTCCAAGATGTGAATCTGTTAGTATTGGTAACGAGGAAGATATGTACATAGGAAATCAATGTAGGAGAATGCCTGTAAATGAAAGCAACAGTATGAGTGTAGTCTCTTTATCTGATTATGGATCAGGTTTCACTGGTGCAAAGTTAAGTACTTGCACTTTTGATGTTCTTACAACTTCTGGAAATTCTAACTGCATATTTGGAGGGCTTAAAGTTAACACTTCTCATGAAAGTAAAATTAGAAATTTTGAAAGCTCCGATGACCAGTGTTTGGAAAATTTATTTGAAAAAAATAAGATAGTTGATGGAGATGTACCAATGGACAAGTCAGAGGAAAAGGATGTCTCAATTGAAGGCCAAGTTCAGAATCTCCTTGGAAGTTATCTGCAGGAACCCCTGAATAGTCAATCACAAGGAGTAAGCCATGGCCTGGTTCATTATCATGACTCAGAGGCTGTTCAGCAGTCTGAATTTGGGGAGGAAGAGGGTGGGAAAAGCTCAAGAGCTTCTGTGCTTGAGACAGATAACCCATGTTCTACCCCTGATGTTACTCTGAAAAAGAAGATTCGGAGAAAGTGTAAAAAGGTATCTGAAATCAAACTGAGTATGTTCTATGAAAGTGACATGATGGGTTCTACAGTTACTGATGAGGTCCAATTGCTGAATGGAGAGGCATGTGGCACTCACTTAGAATTCAAGGAGGGCAACAAGTACCTAGTTGAGAATGCAGAAAATAGAGGAACCCGTGGGAAACTATCATCTATCAGTTCGTTCCAGCAACATATTGGGAAAACAAATGCAAAGTTTGGAAAGACTTGTCGCAAGTATGGCTCTGTAACTGAAAAACCAAAATCTCGTAGATGCCAGATTGAAGATGATGATTTATTGGTTTCAGCTATTTTTAAGAAAAAAGGTTTCATCTCAAAGACACCTCGAGGTATTTCTAAATCTAAATCCAGCAAATCAAAAACCCGGAGAAAGCCGAAAAACCAGAAGGGTCATTGCAGGTTATTGCCAAGGAACCTTGGTAATGGAGGGAAGCACGTTAAGGATGGCAAGAGGTATTATCTAGGGCCTAGAACAGTGCTGTCCTGGTTGATTGAGAATGGGATCATTTCTTTAAATGATGTCATTCAATACCGAAACCTTAAAGATAATGCTGTCATTAAGGATGGTAGGATTACCAGGGATGGTATTATATGCAAGTGTTGCAGTAACTTGCTTACATTATCTGAGTTCAAGTTTCATGCTGGGTTTAGATTGAATCGTCCCTGCTTGAACCTTTTCATGAAGTCTGGTGAGCCCTTTACATTGTGCCTGCTTCAAGCTTGGTCAGCCGAATACAAGGCCAGGAAAAGTGGGAATCTAGCTGTGAAAGCTGATGATGATGATAAAAATGATGACTCATGTGGATTGTGTGGTGATGGGGGTGAGCTGATATGCTGTGATAACTGTCCATCGGCTTTTCATCTTGCTTGTTTGTCCACTCAGGTTTGTCTGCTCTCAGGCTTCTTCTTTCCTCTGTTCCACTGAATTTCATTAATATTTTCTCCCTGTCACTGCAAATAAATTTTATGGTTCATGTTTTTTCTTTTGGGTAATGTGTGCGATCTACTAAGTGATTGATTTAATGTTTTCTTCTTCCTGTCCTGATATATATATTTCTGTGTTTTTTTTTATTTCTTTTATGCACTTGAGTGTGTATACATATACAGCCATACTATGTCACTCTTCCCCCTGAAATTGTGTCAAATCCTGCTTGTGGCTTAATTAGTCTACTCTGTAACTATCATGCTTATTTATATTGAGCCAATTACTGGAAAAGACAGTAGAAGGTTATTAAGACTTATGCAGTGGGGTCTATGAGCATGATGAGTGCTAGAGTTACTCTATGTCATGGATTACATTTAACTTTTGATATTATGGCAAATGGACTATATGTTTAGTTTGGTTGTGCTTAGACAAGGAGATTCTGGGAATTTTATTATTTATCTTTTTCATTTTTTTTAATGTATGAGTTCCTTTGTGTTACCAAATGCCAATTTTTCTGGCATGCGTATGTGTTTATTTATGTTTCTATGACTAGTTCGCTTCTGTTTTATCTTGTATGCCTTGCATTTGACAATCATGTTTTCTCTTGAACCAATTTGTGGTTGAGAACATGATCATTTCCATTTTTTTGAATTTTTATGCATGCGATTATTTTGGGAGTTTTCTTTCCATGCCTCTAGTGAATGACATAAAGATATGTTTTTATACATCAGGAGATCCCTGAAGGTAACTGGTACTGCACAAACTGCACTTGTCGGGTATGTGAGAATTTTGTCAATGATAAAGAGGCTTCAGGTGATCATGATGCATTGCAGTGTTTACAGTGTGAGCATAAATGTAAGTATAAACTATATATTCCGAATTCATTGCTGGTCTAATGATTGAATCTCTTTATAGTATCTCTGGATAGATTAAAATTTTTTTTGATTTAGATATGCTATTTAAATACTTGTTTTGTGTTTGATCTTGTTCAAATAATTGCAACATTGTAATTGACCGTTAAAACATGTTGGTCAATTTATAGGTAACAATACCCTGCATATCTCAGTTATATGTTGGTTGGATTATGATAGAACCCAGGAACAAGACACCTTTTACTGAATGTTGTACTAGAATTATTGATAGAAGTTCCCTTCCCTTAGAGGCACTAACCCCTTAAGAGTAGGATATAGCATAAACAAATACACTCACACAGCAACACTCCACTCACAGTACAGCAAAACAGCAGAGAAATTAACAGAGACAGAAGCAGATAGAGTAACAGAGAAAATAAAAACAAGCAGAAAGAAGACAGAAATGGTTGCTAGCTTTCGAGAGGCTAGCTCTCTCCCAAATTCCTTCCTTTTTCCTCGATGCCCCTTCCCTACTCTCCGTCCACCTCTAATACCCCTCAGCTTTAGACAGTTATGGGCCCCACCCCCACACACTTCAGCATAATTAGTTGGGGAGTTTGTTACAGATTGGCTCTCCCTCTGCCACCTCATTGCCTTTACCTCTTCCAGAATAAACCCTCAACGTTGCTTTAGTTTCGTGTTTCCCATTCCTGCCTTTCCGATATAGTAACTGTGGTTTTGGGGTTTATCATTACCCTCCCCTACAAGATTCACCTTGTCCTCAAGGCGAAAGTCAGGGAATTAGTTTTTGATGGCTTCATAAGGTTTCCATGTATTGTCAGGTAATGGAAACCCCTTCCATTTGATAAGCTCTTCCCACTGTCCGTCTGTGAGCGTCCGTATCTGTTGAACATCCTCCAGTTCTGTAATCCCTTCTAAGTCATCAGTCAGACCACTAAGGAGGAATAATATCTGAGTGGTTGGTTCCACATTTCTCTTAAGCTGAGATAGATGGAACACTATATGTATTTGGGCCGAATTTGGCAATTGCAATCTGTAGGCAACCTGTCCAATCTGTTCCTTCACCTTGTAAGGCCCATAAATTCTAGGATTGAGTTTCTCGTTGTATTTCTGAGCCAGTGACTTCATCCTATAGGGTTTCAGCTTCAAATACACCCAATCCCTCACCTTAAACTTCACTTCTCCTCTCTCAGGGTTTGCATATCGCTTCATTCGTTGCTTAGCCTTTTCTAGGTTCTTTTTCAGCACCTTAAGTGTTACATTGTGCTGCCTAGTCTGCTCATTAACATCTTCCCAGACATGCTTAGGTACTGGTATGGGTTGTAATAACCCTTTCGGACTCATTGCCTTGTATTTGCTCTGCTGACATATGTTACACTTTGCTACGAATTTCTGTATGTCAGTCTTCATATCCTCCCAATACACAAAAACTGCCATCCTTCGGTATGTTCTAATATAGCCCAAGTGCCCTCCCAATGGGATGTGATGAAATTCAGCAATTATCTTGGGAATTCTTGCAGATTTCTGGGGCAGCACCATCCTCCTTTGATACATTAAACATCCTCTCTTAACTGTGTAACCCTTTGGGGATTTTTGGTTGGTGATCACTTGCTGCCAAATTTGATATAGCTTTTCATCATCTTTAACTTCTTTTCCCCACTCCTCTAGTTCCTCATACTGCCAAGCTGATATGGCTTTAAAGACAGCTTTATTATGCTTCCTTGACAGCGCATCCATTGCTCTATTCTCCTTGCTGGGCTTGTGGATAATTTCCAACTTATACCTCATCAATTTAGAGACCCATCGCTGCTGGTAAACCCCTATTTCCCTCTGTTCAAGCAGAAACTTCAGGGTTTTTTGGTCAGTTCTGATTACAAATGGGTATCCCATTAGGTAGTGCCGCCACTTCTTAACCGCGAGTACACTTGCCATCAATTCTCTCTCAAACACTGAGCTAGCTCTCTTTCTTGGCATTAGAGCTTGGCTTAAGAAGGCAATTGTTCTGCCTTGCTGCGTAAGGACAGCACCTTCTTTGGTTCCGTGGGCATCCGTCTCCATCTCAATTGGTATTGTGGTCATTGCCTTCTTGAGGGCCTCAAAAACTTCTTGTGCCTCTTGTCCCCATTTAAATGAATCCTTCTTAAGCAATGCTGTCAGTAGATTGGCTATCTTCTCATAATTCTCGGTCAATCCTAAGAATCTTCTCAATGTTTCCAAGTCTTTCGTTGTAGGCCAATCTTTCATTACTTTAATCTCCTCTGGATCAGCTTGAACCCCCTTTTCTGATTTGATATGACCTAGAAATTCTAGCTCATCCTTCACTAAGCTGCACTTCTCGACATTAATCTCCAATTCATATTTCTTGAGTATCTCCAGGGCCAACCTTAAGCGCTCTAAATGTGATTCTTGTGTAGGGCTGTAAACAAGAATATTCTCAAAGAATACTAAGATAACTTTGCGAAGATGCTCCTTAAATACCTCATTCATAGGGCCTTGAAAGGTTGATGTCACATTGATAATCCCAAATAGCATTACTAATAACTCATACTGGCCTTGGTGAGTAGGAAATGCTGTCTTCTCTTCATTTCCTTCCTTAATAATTTTTCTCACTTCATTGTTGGTGCGCAACAAGAGAACTTGCATTGCTTGTTATTACTTGTTGAGTTGGGCTAAATTTCTTGTCACATTTGAAACATAGCAGGGCTAGTTTTCTCATTGCTTGACTTTGGTCGATCTCTTGAAGTTTCCACTCAGTGCTGATCTTGACTGTGTAGATTCTCTTGCAGCAAAGCCTCTTATCGTCCCCTCCATTGCTTCGGTCTCCTTCGCGGTCGTGGCTGCACTCCATCCTGGGTCGGGGTCACTTGTAACCCGACTCCACAGATTTTTCGGCCCTCCCCACTAGTTTAAGCCCACTGTTCTTTTCTGTTTATTCAACAATTCTCCTTGGGCCCTGACCAAGACAACATTATTCTCTTCAATTCGATGGGCCTTGTTCATTAGGTCCTTGATGAGCAGGTTTGGGCAGTCGAACTCAGTTCGCCGGATATTGGGTTTCAACGGTTTGTGAATACACCTACCAAACACTACTTGATGCATCTTTTAGAGAGGTAGAAATCTCCTTGAATCTTTCTCGGTACTTTGTGATCTTGCCAGTCGGTGCATCAACACTAGGCATTCATATGAGTCTCCTTGTTGCGAGCGATGGAATCGGACGATGAGCTCTTTGCGGCATTTTGTCCCGAAACAGTTAGGACACCTAGTCGCCAATCGTTGAAGCCCATTTAGCGCCCTTCTCTCTAAACATACTGTCGCTGCCTCCAGCCGATCTATCTCAGACCCTCCATTGACGTCACAGTATTTATCAGCTCGGAACATCCAACTGATGGGGTCCTCTTTCTCAAACAGAGGTGATTCCAATTTGTTGGATCGGTTCGGTTCCTTCTCAATTCCCTGGTTCCAGCGATGTGAGCGATTTACGAGTTTCTCTCTTTTCTTCCAGCCGCATAATCCTTTCCTTCATCTCCATCATCCACTCTTTCACTTCACTCATGTCCTTCTTCAGTGTCGATATATCCTTCTCCACATTATCCAGCCTGCTTTCCATTCTTGTGTTGATCATTCCCTGATCGTCACTGCTTTGATACCAAAAATGATAGAACCCAGGAACAAGACACCTTTTACTGAATGTTGTACTAGAATTATTGATAGAAGTTCCCTTCCCTTAGAGGCACTAACCCCTTAAGAGTAGGATATAGCATAAACAAATACACTCACACAGCAACACTCCACTCACAGTACAGCAAAACAGCAGAGAAATTAACAGAGACAGAAGCAGATAGAGTAACAGAGAAAATAAAAACAAGCAGAAAGAAGACAGAAATGGTTGCTAGCTTTCGAGAGGCTAGCTCTCTCCCAAATTCCTTCCTTTTTCCTCGATGCCCCTTCCCTACTCTCCGTCCACCTCTAATACCCCTCAGCTGTAGACAGTTATGGGCCCCACCCCCACACACTTCAGCATAATTAGTTGGGGAGTTTGTTACAGATTGGCTCTCCCTCTGCCACCTCATTGCCTTTACCTCTTCCAGAATAAACCCTCAACGTTGCTTTAGTTTCGTGTTTCCCATTCCTGCCTTTCCGATATAGTAACTGTGGTTTTGGGGTTTATCAGATTATTATTAATTGTTGTTATTATTATATCCATTCCATAGTTGAACAACAAGTGTATATAAATATTCACGCAGCTGAATCTTTTCTTCGTGCTTTTTTGTTTGTGATTCTTCAATGATGACTCCATCTAATAATTATAAGTTTTAATAAATAGATCATGGGAAATGTCTGAGTGGAAGGGATAAACCAGAAGAGGAAGTTTCTGACACTTGGTTTTGTGGTAGCCGTTGTCAGGAGGTACTTTAGTTGCAATTCTCAAATTTTCCATACTTTTGTTGTAAGTGGGTTTGTTGAATGTAGTCAATGATTGATGGTTAATCATTTTGTCCTAGTGTACAATAATATAGTGGTTCATAATATTCATTTCATTTTCTATACTTTGAAGATAGTTTTTAAAGTTTTGAAGGTTAACTCTGGTTCATGTTCCAATGCATTTGCAAAATTTTAGTATGTGCTGGTTGATTATCTGAACTCATATATACATATAGGGGATCACTAACTTCCTCGCTAGTGTTGTAGATGTTAACAAGCTCCACATCTCACCTTTTTACTAAAAGATAAAATGAATCAAGGGTATTCAAGTAATTTCCTTGTAAAACGTGCATTGAGATATGACCTAAATACCCTGAAAATAATTATAACTTTTACAAGGAAATTACTTGAATACTCCCATAATTATTTTGTCTTATCGTGAAAAGTGGGAGCTTTTTAGTCCAAAACACAAATGTGGAGATTGCTAACCTCCACAACAATAGTGAGGAGGTTACCCCCTTCCCCCAATATATATATATATATATTTTATGCCTTCGCATGTGGGTCATTTATGCACCGTGTGTGGAGTTTACTTGCAGAAATTGGTAATTTGTCATGTTTTATAACATTGCATTCTTTTCCAGATGAAAGATCTTTAAAATTAGAACATTTAAATGCAATATTTAAATAAAGGGCATGAGTATGATTTGTACGATTCTTGAAAGATTAAAGAAGAATGAGTGGTAACTATTAATAACTATTGAGATAACCATATCCTTTATAACAAATTGTGAAGTTAAAATTTTCAAATATAGTTTTAGTGACCATCACTAAGAGTTATGTTGAAGTTTCCTTGATTCTTGCAATGTTCTTCCACTATAGAGTTTGTCAAAAGAATAATTATTTTGATAATTTTTTGATTTCATATTTTGCTGTACCTTTAGCACGCCCTTTTCTAGGAATGAATTGCTGTGATTTCTTGTTCTTTTTCCAACCTATTCTCCTCACAAGGGAAGTGAAAACTTTTTACTGATATGCAAAGGAAAAACTTAAGATCTACTCATTGTTTTTAAGGTTTATGTTTTTCTTGACATACAATATATTTTATGTAAATTTTGATTGTAATAGCCAAGTGTTGTATTCTGTCAATGTCATCAATGAAAGAGTCATCATTTTTTATATAGTTCTTTCTGTGGTTTTTCACTGGTGTTTAGGCTTAACTTTTAAATTCCTGGCATCTGTTTTTACACGTTACATCTGTAGGATGAAGAAGGAGCAAATCAACAAAAGGACATATGAATATTTCTGGTTATCTGATGTAGATACTATGGTCATTGGCATAATGAGTTGCACTGTCCCTATGGTTCATTTGTTTTCTTTGTTATCACCTAAAATTATTTAGCAGCACGAATCTATTGTTGCACTTTTTGTTGTTTCTTTTTTTTTTTTTTCAAGGATTTAACATTCTAGTATGTGCAGGTATACTCTGGTCTTCATTCTCAGGTTGGGTTTGTTAATCATGTTGCTGATGGCTTCTCATGGATGCTTCTTAGATGCATCCATGATGACCAAAAGGTTCATTCTACCCAGTGGCTTGCCCTGAAGGCAATATGCAATACAAAATTAGCTGTTGCCCTTACCATCATGGAGGAGTGTTTTTTGTCAATGGTGGATCCAAGAACAGGCATAGATATGATACCCCATGTTTTATACAATAGGGGGTGAGTGCCTCTTCCTTTTGATAATTTCCCCTCCTCTCCTATGTGATTTCTTGTTCACATAACTGTGTTTTGCTCTTAACAATTTGTTCTTTTCTACATGTATTCTTTTTCACTTGACAATTTTTATTTCCATACAATATTTAGGTCTGATTTTGCTCGCCTGAATTTTCAAGGGTTTTACACTGTGGTATTGGAAAAAGAGGATGTGTTAATTTCTGTAGCATCTATCAGGTAAAATAAATTTTGCTTGGGAAATTTATGGTAGAACTGAACTGAGCATATTGATCTATCCAATAGGCAATCTCTGAAATTTGTGTGAAATGGCTCTATTTAGCTACTTTTATGAAATGTAAAGCCCATTATGTACAATACCTTTTGAGTGCGCTGCTTCTGCTTCCTGTTTTATGCAACATCTCTGTGTTACTGCATTTTTCTTAGGCCTTTTACTCCTGTACAGGGTGCATGGGACGACAGTTGCAGAGATGCCTCTTATTGCAACTTGCAGCCAGTATCGTCGCCAGGGAATGTGTCGATTCCTTGTGAGTGCAATTGAAGAGGTGTGATATGATTTTGCTTAGTTTCATGTATTATCTTAGACCAGTTTTCAGGCATAAAGGATCTTTGATTGTTTTGTTTCATAGTTTCACTCTTCTTTTGCAATATGATTTCCTTGTCCATCAAAAACTTGCTTTTCAAATTTGGTAGTGGTCTGGGTGACTTTCTTTCAAAAGAATCTACTAGCAAGAATTTGAAATATTCTTTCCCACACTCTTCAGTCCTTTTTGGCTTGCTTCAAGCACTTTATATGTGTACATATATTTCTTTTGTTTGCAGATGTTAGTAGCTGTCAAGGTAGCAAAGCTTGTGATAGCTGCTATTCCAGATTTAGTGGAAACTTGGACCAAGGGTTTTGGATTTAAACCTGTGAGTGACATTGAAAAGCAGAGATTGAACAAAATCAACTTGATGGTTTTTCCTGGGACTGTATTACTTGAAAAACCCTTGTTCAAGGAGGAAAAAATAGAAGGTATTTTTATTTTGTATATGGATAGCATGCTAATTTTTATAGAGTATCCTCTATATTCACAATTTAATCTATTTTTTCAGCTGAAAAAGGACCATGTGATCCATCAACCTTGGCAACAGATGACACAACCGAAGTAGGTGTCTGTTTTAAAGGAATGGCCATGACCGAATCATTGCAGCGAGATGTAGGAAACACTTACACTGATGAAATTTTTGCTAAGTCAGAAACTGAACAGATGTGCAGCGAGAATTATACAGACTATGGAGCTGAATCATTGCATCAAGATGTTGGAAATACTTATACCGATGAAATCGGTGCTAAGTCAGAAACTGAACAGGTATGCGGCAAGAATTACGCAGGCTACAGAGCTGAATCATTGCAACAAGATGTCAAAAACACTTCTAATGATGAAATTGGTGCTAAGTCAGAAAGTGAATATGTTTGCAGTAAGGATTTCCTTGACTACAGAGTTGGATGTGAAACTGGTATAGGTGATGATACACTAGCTGTTGACAAATCTTTAGGATCCAAAGAAACATCGGAGACAAGTTCTTTAAGAGAAGAGAAGATCATGGGCTTTTTGAAGCAGTCTGGTGGCTCAGAGAAATCTATTGAAGTAAAGAGTTTACAGGAATTGAGAATCAGCAGAAAAATGGAAATCACAAATGGGTCTATACAGCAATCTAGTGGGAAATGTACTAACAAGGATGATACTGAATCAGGAGTAAGGGTTATTGAGGACAGGAATATCAAATTAGGTGAAGATAAGGAGAATGCCTTGCAGGGCCCTTTTTTACAACTGTTCTGCAAAACAGTATTAGGCAGCAATTTTGACTTGGATTCCAAAATTGAATCCTCAGGGATGTATGATGAAACACAGCATTCTTTGGAACAGCATTCTCAGAAAGTATGTGAGTGGAATGAATGAAATTCAGAAAGAAATTAGCTGTTTAGAGAAATGGTATGATTCTCAGAAGAAACTAATAGTTTAGTAGTGTGCCTTGGGAAAAATTAACCACACGTATGGGAACATAAAATAGGAGGTAAAAGAGTAATCTCGGCTAGCAAATTCAGATTGTGATCCAAAATGTATTTAGCATCATCAAATCTTACATGCAGCAAAATATTGACTATAGCATCTTGGCATGAATCATATTTTAATGACATTCTCTTGACACGAATCCAATTTAAGTCATTGATTATTAGTAGGGGTCTGTTATATAGGAGAGACTTCTCAACCAAAAGTGGGATTTTACTTGGCTCCAAACTATTTAGAAGGGGAAAAAAGTTGTCTTACAGGACCCTCAATATTTAATGTTGCAAACAACACGACAGTTTTGCTGTTCTGAATTTGTAGCTAGAAACTTAAGTGCATGATCAAAAGACAAAACATTAAAGATTTTATTCTTATTCTAATGCATAAGCCTCTCATTGAAAATTTTTCCCTTGCTAAATTCTAGATTACCCCTACATCTCGTGAAAACAATAAAAATATGCTAATATAAATGAATGTTTTTGGTTGGCCAACAAATCGAACGATAAAAGCAGGTGAGTGGTCAAACCTAGCCCAATTGCTAGCCCACTAAGCCGAAACTTTTAGGCCGATATTCTAATAAATTGGCCCATAATTGCTGGATTAGAACCCATAGTAACTAACAATAACGGATACTACCTGGAAATTTAGTTCATCTGTTTCTTTCAGTGTCTGTGACTCTACAACTTCGTAGCTAGCTTCCTTGCCACGCACTACACTGCAGGGCAAGGCAAGACCACCTCCTTCCTTTATGCCATGAACGAAACCTCCTTCAACCTCACTCTACTGTTTGGCATAGTTACTCGCTCCCCCAAAGACCCTAGGCTTCTTCTTCTTCTTCCGCTTCTGGGGTTTGGGTTTCTATGAGCTATGCCTTCCTCCCCGAAGTCCTTCTACGGCCGCCCGCCTGCACTGTCATCTCGTAGATCCGTGTTCCCGATCGTCTCCTGCCTCCTTATTGGTGTCTCTGGCTTTCTGTTCGGAATTGCCTCTTTTTTGTGGCCGATTCATGGGTATCGATGCTTGAATAGCCGCCCTAGATCGGTTCGAGTGGTTTGGGAGCACGGTGGTGGCAGCGGTGGTTATAGCTATGGGAATCGTGGAATTGGAAAGGATAGGCATAAAGTCATGGGCTTTGTGGGTATTCAGACGGGATTCGGATCTGTAGGTCGGCGCCACGCGTTGAGGAAGACTTGGTTGCCATCGGATCGGCAGGGGCTTGAACGGTATTGATCTGTTATGCCTTGTGAATTTCATTCGTGTGTGTTGTTTTCATGAATCGTCAATACTGATGACGGATAAGTGTCGTTTAACCTTGGGATTTGATCTAGGCTGTGAAAATGTCATTGGGATTTGATCTAGGCTCTGTACTTATATGGCCTAGTTTACATTCTGTACGATGTCCAATATCCATAAGTAGTATACACCTTCCTTTATTTATATGATATTTGAAGAGATGTTAATTAGTGTATTCATCCTTCGCAGTCTTCATGTCTGAACTTATCAGCTTGAAAAGCCTCCACTACAGTAGCCTTGGACTGACAAACGCAATTGGTCATATTTTATATACAAATTGTTTACTCTTAGTCTTAGTTTTATTAATTGTCCGTTGTTTGCAGCTTGGAAGAAGCCACTGGATTAGCTTTTAGGTTTGTCATTGGTAAAACAAATGATAAGTCAAAGATGGCAGCTCTGCAGAGGGAAATCGCAGAATATGATGATTTCATTCAATTGGACATTGAAGAGGAGTACAGTAAGCTCCCATACAAAACGTTAGTACTAAGAATAACTGAACTGTTGTCTGTTATGTCTTTAATATGTTGCCAAGTTGCTGATTGAGTTATTTCATTTTTACAGTTTAGCTTTCTTCAAAGCTGCCTATGCACTTTTTGAAGCTGACTTTTATGTCAAAGCTGACGATGATATATATTTAAGGCCAGGTGACTATGTTTTACAAGTTTTCTGTTAATTAATAAATGCATGATCTTTGTTTATGAGGTTCCTTTGTCCCAACAACCTTAATAAGACTTATGTGATAATTTTCTGTTTATTGTCAGACCGACTCTCATTACTTCTGGCAAAAGAGCGATCTCACTCTCAGACATACATAGGATGCATGAAAAAGGGCCCTGTTTTCACCGACCCTAAACTCAAATGGTTTGTTTGGTTTAGATTGTGTTTATTTTATCTGTAATTTTATTTTTGTCTAGTATGGGTTTAATTTCTTACTCCACCCCATTATTTGTTCATGCCATTAATGAATTACTTGTGTGTTGACATCCTGGTTTGATAATGCTGATTGTTTGGAAACAAAATATTATACTTTTATGAACCAACAATCACTACCTTGAGATATCAAACTTCTGACCCTTTTTTTACAAATAATATTTTCGTCTTGATAAATACTGGTCTATAGTTCGCATCCTTGGACCCAAATGTGGATACCAAAATCAATCCTTATCCTTGTGCCCATTGAATCCCTAAATCTCCAAACATAGACCAGACCTATTTACTAGGATAGTTTTCAAAATAAGTAATTTTTTCACATGTTGAAACCCGTCTATATGAAATTTATTTGCATGAAAATAAAGAAAAATAGTTTCATTACCATTATGCTATCCAAACGCAGTTAACATAAAGTGAGTTTATCCTTAAATATATATCAAACATAGTGACTTACATATAAATATTACAACTAGCCAATCTTATATACATTCAGTAATAACAAACAACAAAGAAAACCTTTTTCCATTAGGTGGAATCGGCTTCATGGATCAAGCGGCACCAATGTTTAAGGTTTGGGGCTAGGGTGGATATCACCATTCTCAAATTTGGACCTCGACCTGTAAAAACCTTTGAAAAATTAGAACCTACTTATTTAATAATTATACCTAGATGCGATAGGTACATCTTATGGATGTCTATCGAATATGAATATTTTAATCATCACTAGACCTTTGAAATTCCAGCTTTATACTTTCAAGGATCTGATAGGACCCCTAGTATAATATTCAATAAGCCAAGGGAATACAATAGAACAGTAGGAAAATACCAAACAGACAGGAGACTTGCTGATATATCAGTGGCAATATCCCCTTAGCAGTGATACAGATAATAGTAAAAGAAAACAGAATGGATGCAGATGCAAGAAAAGAAAATGTTGCCTGACATTCGAGAGGTCAGACTCTCTCCTCTCAATAACTGAATTCTTCCTTAACTATACCTCTCCGTCCTCCATTCCCTAAAAAGGCCAGAGTTAGTTATGCTCTGTCATTTTCCTTTTCTGCCCCTTCTAGACCTTCCTTTGGGCCTTGCTTAGTTTCCTTGTGTTTACGTCTTCTAGAATAGGTCACTAGCAAGTTGGGCCCATCAGGATCAAATTGAGAATAATCTAATTTACCAAAAGTATCATTTATGGATGTGAATGTTAATGTCGTATGCTATTTCCTATCAATATAATGACAATTAAAGGATTTCAGATATGTCCAGCATATTTGTTCCAGCTTATATGACTTATTGAGTAACTGTAGTGTTAAAATCCTCAGGTATGAGCCACTATCCAATTTGCTTGGAAAGGAGTACTTTCTTCATGCTTATGGTCCTATATATGCTCTTTCTGCTGATGTTGTTGCAAGCTTGGTGGCTCTGAGGAATAATAGGCAAGTTTATCTTTCTCCAAAACTTAATTGCTTGGGATAGACTTGTTCAGCTGATATTCACATTATGAAGTGACACTTGATGCGCTTGATAAAGTTTGGAGTCTTGTTCATTGGAATTTTTGTAATCTTTTTGAAAACCAAATTACCATTTAATGTGAACAAGATCTGATGGTATGGCCTTTTCCAATTCCTTTTTTTATTTTTTTTGCATATTTGCAGAAATCAATAGTATGAACATTGTGCTGTATTTATCCGCTTTCCAATTCCTATATTTATGTATATAATTTTTGCTTTGTTTGTTCTTAAATTACAGCTTCCGGATGTTTAGCAATGAGGATGTTACTATTGGAGCTTGGATGCTTGCAATGAATGTCAACCATGAGAATAATCATGAATTGTGTGCCACAGACTGTACGTCCACATCTGTTGCTGTGTGGGATATCCCAAAGTGTTCAGGTTAGTGTTTCACTCCTTACAAAATATTTTATAGAATCAAGATGCAGTAGTCTGTACTAATGCGAATCATACGATAGAGTTGTCCTGGAGATGGCTGAAACCACATGATATTTATGGAGCTCAATGTCAAAACAACTGATGGGGCTCATTATATAGTCATTTAGGTATTGTCAGCCTTCTACAGAGAAAAACTGTTTTAAGCTTTTCACCTGCCTTGTATCTTTCTGTCACAAGGGTCATATCTTCCTTGAAACATTTTATGCGGGAGAAAATGGATGCATTGCTAAAGTTTCCAGTCATCAAAGGAATAGTCATATGTATTTAGTGTTTTTTTTTCCTATCTGGGCCCAAATATATTGTAAATTATTATCTTTCATTTGTTGATGCCATATTCTTTAGCCTAAACCAAAGTGAAATAATTGTTCTGATGATCTGAGTGCTGCTTCCCCACAGGCCTTTGTAACCCGGAAAAGAAAATGTTGGAACTGCATCAAAAAGAGAGCTGTTCAAAAAGCCCAACTCTGCAACCTGATGAGTAGTATTTGTGCACATATTTACAAAGCAAAGTTCAGAAGGTACTTGGGAGATTGCAGGCTCCTGTAGAATGATGCTGCTACGAGAAATTATCATCATTTTCTATCCAATGATCTTTCTCATTTCAATTCACCTTTCTTCCCGTTTGAAGACAGGTTATCATATTTTTCCTTTTTCTCTTTGTTGTATCTCTTGTCCTATTTTTTGGAAGGGGGTTGAGGGAGAGATTAAGGAGATTCTTGGGGAAGGTTTTATGTAAAACATACGAAAATAGATAGACTCAATTAATCTGAGTTCACTAATTTTTCATTTTTCACTTTAAATTTTTAGACTTCACCTCCCACAAATTTTTTTAAGTCTTTGAAGATATGGAGCATTATCCTTTGGTCCAAATGCATGGATTATGTATACTCTTGTGGTACTGAAGTTTTTGTGAGGGCATTTTTGCACCATATTCTTATGCTTCCCAATTTTGCACCATTGTTTAGTTAAAAAGAATAGAAAATCATACTTCAATCAGTAAACTGAATTTGCTGCTGTGCCTTACACATAAGCCCGAGCAAGAATTGGAAAAACATTCATCTTCAGTCTAAATGTCTAATATTATCAAGTGCTTTTAGCAAAAATTTCATGATGCGTTAATGCAACAATCCTGGCCAGCTATTAACATCTTTCTTACAGCTTGGTGACAACAGATTTACCTCTGCCTTTGACTTTTTTGGTTGACTGATTACTGATTAAGTTTCCTTTCTCCGAGCCTTTTTTAGCCCAGAATTTGAAAATTAGCTTCGTCTTTATCTTATTCTAAGGGCTTTTAATTTATTCATAAGAGATAAATCTCAAGTGGGTGGGAGGTGGGAACCCATTATTTACCCTGTGTCTTTTATATCACATAATGTTTCATTCCAGATGCAACGTGAGCATGGGAAGTAATGAGAACAAACAAAATGCTTACGTATCCATGGTTGATTTCATCTCCCTTCTTTTTTTTTGGGACGAACCTTGCACACACAAACAAGCAATGCGAACAAAACAACTTAATATTTTACAGAAACAAAAAAAAAATGGCAGATCTTTGAATTTGTCGAAGGTTTTTAAAGGTTTAGTTAAAATATACTTAATATTTCTGGTTTTAAAAATTATTTATCCTCCTCTAATTTATTTTCTGTAGAAGATGAGACTATGATTTTTTTTTAATATGATATTAAAAGGATAAATTGCAAGAAAATTCCATTAAGTTATGGAGTATTGTGATTTACCCCCTTCAATTTTAAAAATTAACAAAAGATTTATAAGATTTTAATTTTGTACAACATACCCCTTTCTTGATATTTCATCCCTCACAAATTTAAAAATTTGACCATAAAATCCCCACAAATTCAGTTTTTATGCAAAATATCTTCTCAATCTTACAATTTAGTGAAAATTAGACAAATATTTGGATAAAAATATGAATGAAATGGGTATATACAAAATTAAAAATTTCAAAGGGTTTTTTGTCAACTTTTAAAGTTTCTTACAATTTAGTCATAGTAAAAACAAGTAATGTTAAAATCCCATGAAATTTTTTATATGATAAAAATATAATTAAATAAGCTTATTATTTTAAAAGAAATGTCAAAGAGTGTTGAATGTAATTTTTGAAAAAAAAAATGATGTTCAATATAATCAAAATTCAAGAATAATGTAATTTAGTGAATTTTTTTAAGACTTGTTTAAAAACAAACATTATGGATCGTTTCTTCTCTTCTTTCCCCTGTTTGGAAACAATAAGTTTAATATCAATCTGGAATCTTCTAATTACAAAGCAAAGGCATAACACTGAAGAAGGAGTGAAGAGGAAGACAAATAATGAAGATTAAATATTATTTCACAGAAAGAATGGCCTGAATGGGTGTTGTTAAAGTCAAAGTGATTGGACCAAGTATAGACCTCAACTCAATTTGTATTATTTATTTATTTATTTATTATATTAAAACTTAAAAGGACCTTGCGACCTTTAACTAATTGTGGTATCATTCACCCAATGAATGGCTGTGAAGAAATTCCAAGTACTTCCCAAAAATTCAGATTTCTTTATGGGCCTCTGACGATGGACCCATCAAAAGTCAATAATGTTGGCCCACTGTTCTATTCCTCCAAGCATGTCAACAAATCACGGTACAGTAGGTCCCACCCGGCCCATAGGGATTACCTGTCCTATTCTTCAACAATTTAACCAGTGATGTGGAGCTGACTCATATGCTTTTTTAAACAAATTTATTATATTTGATTTATCTATTTTTATATACTTTGTCTAGAAAAAATTTTATAGTGTTTTATTTACTTTGAATAAAAACAAAATATAGCTAATTGGACTTATATATGGTCACATTAGTTATTTATGTATAGTTTGTTTAAAAATATAATAAAACTACACAATTTTAAAAACACATCGCACACAAAAAGCTATCATGATTTTAATAAGAAATATCATGGATGCCTGATGAATTATTGGCGGAGAAAAAGTAAAAGTAAAACAAGAAAAAGTATGGATTAAATTTTTGTTAACAAATATGTTTATATTTATTATTTAATGGTACATCAAATAAAATTATTTTTAATAATAATTTACGTACAAATTTGAAAAAAAAGAGAATAATTCTTCTAATCGTAATACTGTACTCTGATTTAAGTGTTGAATGTCAATCACACATCATCTTCTGTTGGTGTTACAACATAGACTGTGATTCTGAAGTAAATTTGGATCGCATGTTGTTATTTGGTGTTTTACCCATATATAAAACGCACCATGATACTATAAAGGCAAAAAAAAACAGACAAATTTTGGTTCTTGTAAAATGTATCAATTATTAATGTATGATGATGATGTAAAAATAAATATATTATCTAATAATTAATGGCACATTATTTTATAAATTATTACTTACATATAATTTTTTAGGACAAAGGTAAGTTTTATATTTTTAATTTTACATTAATTTTTAATTTTATCTTTAAATTTTTTTGTGGTTAATTTTATCCTTCAAATTTTAAATTGTAGCTAATTTTTTATTACAATATAATATCATTCAAATTATTAATAAAAAAATAATAAAATAAAATTTGACATAATATTTCGTAAATTAATTGATAGAGATATATATAAGTCCAAAAATTTGGATTTTATTATATAAGAGGAAGAATTAAAAAAAATAGTGGTAAATTTTATATTTTATTATTAAATTTTTAATAAAAAATAATATATATATGATTTATACAATTAATTTTTTTAATTAGTTGTTTTAAATTTTTTATTTATTTTATTTTAATTAAAATATTTAATAATAAAGATATAAAAAATTAGGTAAGAATATTTTTATATTGTTAAATTTTACATTGATTTAAACACAAATTATTTAAAAAAATTATATTAATAGATGATTGGTTAAATCGATAGATATTTCATTTTATTTTATTTTTTGTTAAAATTATTAATATTAAAAAGTTTATTAAAATTTGACTAATATAGTTTGAGCTAATAAATATTCTCTAACAAGATAGAGTTTTCCTTACAAAAATTTGTTATACACAAAATTTAAATTTAAGATTTTATTTAAAAAAATAAAATATTTATAATTCTACCTAATTATATATTACTATGTGTTATTTTTTAAAGTAAGATCTCACACACGAGCTTTTTGTATATAAAAAATTTTTTTAAAAAAAATTTAATTTTATTACAAGATTACAACTATCTTAAATTATATTAATTAAAATTTAATAAATATTTAAATATTGATAATTTTTAAAAATTATTTTAAAAAATTATATTAATAGATGATTGATTAAACCAATAGATATTTTATTTTATTTTATTTTTTGTTAAAATTATTAATGTCAAAAAGTTTATTAAAATTTGACTAATATAGTTTGAGCTAATAAATATTCTCCAACAAGATAAAGTTCTTTTTACAAAAATTTTTTATACACAAAATTTAAATTTGAGACTTTATTTAAAAAAAATATATTTATAATTCTAACTAATTATATATTAATATGTGTTATTTTTTTAAGTAAGATCTCACATACAAGTTTTTTGTATATAAAAAAGTTTTTTAAGAAAATTTTGATTTTATTACGAGATTACAATTATCTTAAATTAGATTAATTAAAATTTAATAAATATTTAAATATTGATAATTTTTAGAAAATTATAAAAAATTGATATTTTTATTGCAAAAAAGAAAAACATAAGAACTCTTGTAATACAGTTTTGAACAATGTTTAGATTGTGCGCTTCATCCCTAATGGACATCAGGTGGCGTTGCAGGTCTCAATTCTTCAAAATTCTGCATCCAAAAACCAAAGGGATGAGAATGAAAGAGAAAGAGGATATGGCATTCCATTTCCATATAACAAGGATCAATGATAGCTGTGCCTCCTGACACTTTTTGTTCATTCGTCTCCCATTTTTAGTAGTTTTTGTAAGTAAAAATAAAAGATTAAAAAAATAAAAAAATTTTAAATTAAAAAAAATTCAAACCTCTTTTTTTTCATCATTTTTATACAATATGTATATTGTCTGGTTCGAACCCTAAATAACTATGCAAGATATATGGCATCTCTATGAGAATAATAAGTAAATAGATAAATAATAGGTAGCGTCATAGATTGAAAAGGATGCATGTAAAGAAATATGTAGAACACAAGAGGACAACACATGTACGCCTTGCCCTTCAACAAAACTAATCACTGCTCCATTCTTTCAACTCCAAGAATCCTATGTACAATGCCCTTTATTTCTTCTCACATAAATGTCTCTCTCACCTGCCTTTTCAAAATTCTTTGCTCTGTACTTGTTTTTCACACAACATTTTAGTTAGAATACATCATTTTTTTTTAAATTATAAGTTATATACAAATAAATTTTAATAAAATCATGACACATTAATAAAATTAAGTCATATTAAAATATATAAATTTTTTTAAACTTTGAAATTTGTACAAAAATTTTTGTTAAACTTTAGTCTATGTATAAAAATTTGACTTGAGCTTAAAGTTTTGTACGAAAAAAAAAATCAAATAATTTGATGTATTTATCGTTGGTTAAGGTTTTGAATTTTGAGAAATTTTTTTGCACAAAAAAATAGAGTTGGAGAGAATTTTAAGTTAACTTTTATAATTGATAAAATTATTTACACAATAGCTCAAGAGAATTATATACATTTTAGTTCAAAATTTTTGTAGTATCTTTTTATTATATTTTTTTAGTTGTTACAAACATTTAAGATTATATTAAGTAGTATTTTTTGTTTTAAAAATTACATTTGATTTCTATAAAATTTGATATAATGTTATTACCTTTTTAATTAATTTCTTTCTAAGTAATTTTATTGTTAATAGAGTTAATATTTTATATTATTTATGTTCATTTTATAGCATAAATTTTTAAAGTATGAGATAGATATAAAAAAAAAATAAAAAATTATCTTAAATAGATTAGAACTTTTTTTTTCTTTTTTTTTATTTCAAAAACTTTACTTCTATCTTTTATTTTAGAGGATTCAACTCTAAATTTATCCTCCTAATTGGATATTAAACTACCAAACTTTCAATACTATAATGCCTCATAAAAGTTTTAATTAATGCTCTTCAATCTTGTGTGGACGTGCAGATTTGGTTGGTTTTTCAACTTTAATGGCAGTTTTTTATGTAGAAAAACATCTGAATACTTTTTTTTTTAGAGTTTAAAGATGTTACTCTATAAAAAAAAATCAATATAATTCCTTAGGCTTCATATGCGGTACATGTGAATTTTTTTTATTTTTAAATATAAAATATAAAAATTATTATATTTTAAAATAATAAAAACTAAAATAATTTTTATTTTCTTGTTATTTATTACAACTTTTTATTATTTTTATTTTTTCATCTCTTTTTATTATATATTTTATTTTATATAATATAATATATAATTTTAAAAATCAATAACTAAAAAATTTAACTATTATAATATATTAGAATTTTTACGTGCACAAAATTTCATGATAATTTTTTAATTTTTAAAATAAAATATTAAAAATAATTATTTTATTTTAAAATAATAAATTAAAGAATTAAAAATTATTTAATTGTTCATGTTTCTATTGTCTATTGTAAGATATAACTTTTCACTAATTTTATTATTATTTTTTATCATATATTTTATATTATATAATTTTATAAATAATGATTTGGGCAATCTAAAATTATTATAATATATATATGTCTAATTTATTAGTCATTAATGCACTTATTTTAAACGTTACAAGTGGATATTGTTGTAAAAGAAGAATCTGATACGGGACAATTTACTTTACGTTTAATTGCTAAATAAATAAAGTGGAGAAAAGGTAATGTGAATGTGAATGTGAATGTGTTGCCGATATTAAAATTTTGTTGGCATTTGGCACTTTGAGAAAGAGAGAGAAGAATCCGAAGCATATGTTGACGAGAGATGAGGATACAGCTCATGTGAACGAGGATTGATTAACGTGCTCACTTTTTATTTATGGTAATTATATAATTTAAATTTAAATTTAGATAATTTTTTATTAATAAATTATTTATAAGTATTTTTTAAATTTAAAAATTTATTTTATCTTTAAACTGGAGTGTGAGATGTTATCTTTTTATTTAAAATTTTTGCATTAATAAAAATTAAGTATAATAAAAATAATTAATCTCTTACCATATTAATAGAAATATTTATATTTAATATTTTATAATATTTTAAATAAAATTATTTTTTTAATATAAAAAGAAATGAGAGAAATAAAATAAAAATTTATTTTTACCTAAATAAGACTTCGACCTCAGCGTTAGTCCTGAGGAGGAACATAACTATATGTATACATATAACATATATCACAAGACAATGACTTAAAATTTTTAAAATTTTTTTTTAATAATTTATTAAATTTTGATCGATTTAAATGAAATTGATTAAAATTTTATAATAATAATAAATATTTTTTAATACAAATATTTTTATACACAAAAATTAAATAAAATATATTATTTTTTATATATTTTTTTATTAAAAATAATTTTATTTAAGATATTGTTAAAAATTAAATATAAATTTTTTTATAAAAATTAAAATATTGATTAATTATATTATAAAAAATTAATTTATTTTATTAGACTTAACTCTAATTAATAATAAAATACATAATTTAAAAGAATAAAAACCTATTAATTCAATTAATCAACATTTGTTGACATGGCTAAACAGAAACAAAAGGTTGAGAAAAGGATTTTACGCTGCCAAAAAAGTGGACGTAAAAAGCCTTATAATTTTTGCCATCCCACTAAATCACATGCCTCTCACGTGCTACTTGTTGCATCTCCATTCTCAAAAACCAATCCTTCGTATATATGACAAAACCCAATTTATGAGATGATGAGTTATTAAGTTGTGAAGTAATTTTATTTAAAATGCATTATTTTTTATTTTTAGATAAAAATAATGTTTTTAAATAAAAAACTGTTTTTGTGGTCTCCAAGTGCAGCAGCTGGAGGCATCACATACTCCACTTGAAAATTTGTATTATATCCAATATACAAATGGGAGTAAGAGAGGAAAAAATTAAAAAGATAATTTGTTTGAAAAATAGACGAATGGTCCTACTAAAAATACTCATATATATTAGATTTTTTACATGTATAAATATATATATATTTATTCATTTAATTTTTAAAATATAATGTAAAATAATAATTATAATTATAATTTTAAAATAATAAATGAAATAATAAACAGTTATTTAATTTATTTATTTCTTATTATCTTTATTTTTTTATATTTTCACTTCTAATATTTAATTTATATTTTATATTCTATTATATAATGTCCGTACGATGTTTCTTAAACTCCTTCAAATCAATTTCTTCCTGTGAGTGTGTGGGCAATGAAAGCAGTTTTGTTGTTTGGTTTGAAGACAGATTAATCCAAAGGTTGGTGATGGGGTAGATTGCTTTTGTTGCGGTAAGTACAAGCAGTTGAGCATATTGTATTATGACCTTCACTGCCCTTTTCAGCTTTTTCCTTCTTTTCATTCATGTCAATATATCTAACAGTAATTAACACATTAATTACCTTTTTAATTTCCCAGTTTTCATTGGTTTCCACAACATATTATATTGTTTTCAAGATTTTTCTTTTTATATATTCTATCAATTAGTTAAATATTTTTTCATAAACAAGAAAATTTGTGTCATCTTCATCATCTTTCCCTTCCATATTGATTGTCATATCAGGGTATACTCTTACATCATTGATTAATATTTTATTATAAGGATTTATTTTCATTGATTCAGTTATTAAATTTTGTAATGCCCATTATAACATTTGTTCATTTAATTTGCTACTAACGAATTGGTTACTAGTAAGCACAAAAGGAACAAAAAGGGCATAAACGATTATTAATTATTTAATGCGATAGTTTACCAAATGAATACTATAATTTGACCCGAGCCAACAACTTTTCAAACAAATGATGATAACCATTATGAGTGGTTAGAAAATATAAAAATGTCTCCAATCCTTGAAACACATTAGCTTCCACCACTTTAATGACTCGTTGACTCATAAATCAATTCATAATTAGATGTAAAAGTTTTGCTAATAAATACTTTTAAGAAACTAATTAAAATTTAATGCTTTAAAATTTATAAAAATAAAAATTTTGAATGTTTAAAAATTTTATCTATCAATTAAAACATCTTAACCAGAATTCCATGTCCTCCAACTAAAATTTTTCTAATCAATTGTATTAATTTTTTATATATAAATTATAGTCTGAAAAGTAATAAAGGGTAGGGATAGAATCTTTGTAATAGAACTTTATGTAAAGATTTAATCTTAATCTTTTATTATACTTTGTTATATATACACTAAAATTACTCAATCTATAAGTAGTCCTCTACCTATGCTATTAAACTACATTTTTTTAAGAGGTTATGAAATTATATTGCTCTACTCTCTGTTTTTAAAAAATTATACTCTTTTTATTTGAAAGATAAACAAATTTATAATTTTATTTATTTTGATTAAATTACTCTTATATTTATTATTTATATAATTAAATATGTATTTAAATAATATAAATATATATTTTAAATAAAAATAAAATAAAATAATTATTTTTTAACTCAAAATAAATAATAATAAAATATTATAATTTTTAAAAATAATATTTTGTTATAAAATATAATATTTTTTAAAAAATTAAGAATATTATTAAGAATATTTTAATTAAAATAAATAAAATTTATTTTAATCTCTTTAAAAAATATAATTTTTTAAAAAAAAAAAGAAGTGTAATTTTAACAGAGAGTGTAATTTCCTCTTACTATCATAAGTTTGTATATGAGAGCTGCAGAAGTTGACGAAGAAGGCAAGAACACACTGGAAAAGCAACAAATGTAAGGCTTTTGACAAAGTTTAATATAGCTGTGGTTTTAATGAAACAGTTGAGCACTTTAAAACTTGTGTTCGCATCAAGGGCTGTTTGAAATTTTCTCACACACGTACCATTTAGTCAAACTTCACTTTAAAGCACGTAGGAAAAATTCTTATCAGTAATTTATAATCAGATAAAATTATTCGTTTTTTTTTAATCAACTGAAATCTTTTTTTTTTTTTTTTCACAGAATAAGTCAATTGTAAAAAGAGGTATGCTTTTAATTTCCCGAATAAACTGTAAAGCTTAAACTCTGTGGGCCTTGCATGTTAAACTCTGTGGTATATCAACAACCAATAATAATAATAATAATAATATATAATGATAAGACAGTTCATGAGTTAATTATCTCAAATCTGTATCAGAGATTATTACCCAAAAAAAAATTGGTATCAGAGATTAACTTTTATTAATTGTCATCAATAAGATTTTGATTATCTCTCAAAAAGAAATTAAGTATATTCTCGTTAAGCATAAGATTTTGATCTTAGAGTCACATTAGAAAAAAAAAATGATGAATCACCCAATCAATTTTACCTATATATATATATATTCTATTTTAAAAATACACACAAAAGATTCTTTTAATTCTAAATAATATTTAAATATATTATTAATTTTCATTAAATACATATATAACTTATTATAAAAATTTTTTTTATAAAAATCATTTCACTTTTTTATTGTGTTAAAAATGATTTTTTAATATTTTATGTTGGCCAAATACATATTTAATATTTTAATATTATATAAATAGTAAATATAAAGATTATTTTGTAAAAATAGAGTTAAATTATTGTTATCTTTTATTGCATAAAGATCGTTTTTTTTCTTAATTTTAAGAGAAGAGATTGTAATATCTTAAAAGTTAAAACACAGAGAGCATGGCAATATAGTTTTAAAATGTTTTATCCTGTACAGATGTAAGTGGATATGTGTGTGTATATCTATATAATTATTTCTTTAATCACTCTAAATCTTATTGTTAAATCTCTCTTATCCTATAATTCATCTGGTAAGATACACGCTTCCATTATAAAAATAAATATTAAAAGACAGTGATTATATTATATATATATATATATATATATATATATTAGATTAAGAATCCTATGTGTGCAGGCTCTAATATTGAAGGTGTCCCAATCTTAAAGTGATGCCAATTGTCATAAATTTTTGTGTCAGAGTGCCCTATCAATTCACTGCCTACTTTAGAAATTTGATTCCCAAAAACCACATTATATATAGTACCAAAACTTGGAGTAGGTCAACCCAATAGTGGAAGTGTCTTAGTGTCCTTGTTGATCCTCTCCATTAATTAATATATTAGAGAAATTGATTAATTAAAGAAATAGAACACACTAATTATAAACACTTGTTAGGCTTTACCCTTTTATATATACAAATGAAGTTGAAAGAACAAAAGATGCCTTGCTCTCCTAGCATTGTTTAATGAGCCAACAAATAGTTATACTTGTTTATTTTGAGCAAGGGGAAGAGAGTAGTATTAATTAATTAATTAATAATATTATAATTTGATACAATACGCCACTTAGATGCTTTCTTTGGGCATAGTACAATGAACCTTCCCTTGAAGATCATATATATACCATTTTCATTGTGTAATGCTTAAGAAATGTGACATTTAATTTTTATTTTTTAACTTTTTATATATCTTCTTGGTCCTTGCAAGCTAAAAAAATAATTAGGATAGTTAATGATGAATACCCTCATTTAGTTAAAACAATTCAGGTTAATATATATTCCTATAATATGAATAGAGTAGAATAATTTTTTTTCTCTCTCTCTCTATAAAGAAATTCAAAAGATAATAAGTAAAATAAAATAAAAAGTTTCATATTATGTATATATATGTGCATCTTTAATTTGTAATTAATTAAGTAGAGGAAGTTGGAGTTTCAACTATTTTAGGTGCAAAATAATTAAAGAGGAGCAGCAACTCATGCATACACTGTTGAATTAATTAATTACTTGAACCGCTTACTTGTCTCTTATATATTTATATGCAATTCATTACATTATATATATATATATATTTACATTATATGCTTTGTATGCAAAAAGTTACTATGCGGGCATGAACTATGGGTTTACTTGTGACAACAATTGCTAACGTCTGATCAAGATTACCAGCTAGCCACATGGAAATTCTTATATATAATATATATATGAAAGAAGATATTTTAATTTTTATGTAATTAAAATATAGTTGTAGGATAATTATGAAGTATAACAAATTCATGATATCTCTAAAGTAATAATGATATATCAAATTTAAGAACTCCGAAATTTTCACACGCATGCATTTTATAGATGATTTTAAAGTACTTCAAAAAAATTCAAATCACCGTTTATATATATCAAACAATTAGGTAAGGGAAAAAAAGAAAAAATGTATTGCAAAATAAAATTAAAGGTAAAATCACACTCAAATAGTTAAGTAGGAGACTCAAGTGCAAAGTTAATTAACTAGAAGAAGTTAGAAAATACGATTTTAGATATAATGAATATATATATCTTCCAGCATCACTAATTAAAAATCATGTGAAGACATTAAATAGAACATGTTCTTCATTGTACTCTTGTTTCGGGACAAAATTGGCAAGAGTGAAGTAGCACCATGTGTGTATGTAGAAGTCAACTAATTTACTAACATTAATGGATTTTGCTTATGATGTGTTCAGAATTTGGAGTACAATGTGATAAACTGAGTTATTATAAATATATTAAGTTCTTTCAATATAATTTATTTATGGAATTACCTATATTAATTTCTTTAATTTAATACATTCTAAAATTAATCAAATAATACATTTTTAAGAATTAAAATGATGACATCTACCACAGTGCTTCACAACTCAACCAATATTCATGCTCTACTACGCAACTTTTGCACAATCAATTAAATTGTCTAGTATTAATTAGAGTTATATATAATATAAGAGATTAATTATTTATAATATGATAAATTAATTTTTAAATTTTGTTTAAAGAAATATTTATATTTAATATTTGATAATATTTTAAATAAGATTGTTTTTAATAAAAAAAATAAATTGCTTGGCCCTCATTTTTCCACGTGTCCACCACTCAGCACTTCCCATGCACCACGCTGCACTGGATTCCACCCTCAAAAGCCATGAGTTCCTCTAACTGCTTACCTGGCATGACTAGGATCGCCTGCTCATCATTCCCATCCCTCCTCTTACGTCACCATCCGTCTCCTTCCCACTAACGGCGACACACCAATTTCCCATTCCTTCCAAGGGATCATGCTAACGCCGTCACTTAATCCGTTATCTGCTTAGCTGGACGCCACTGTTACAGTTTGGGTTCCCTCTGAATGGGCCAGCTGGAACATCACTCTTCCCTGCACATGGCCAGCTACTTCTGTCGAACACTGCACCTATGAAATTCCCGTATTACCCCTAATACCTTCCACTTCATTTTTCAAGCATGTGACATGTTTAAGTATAATAGAAGGGCAATTTGGTAAAAACACGGAGGTGTGTCTAAAATCTTCCTATTACCTTCTGGCTTGCGTAAGAAATTGAAAATCTGGAAAGTGCAGGAATCTAGGATAAACACAATTACACAATCACACAATCACAAATTTCTATTTTTATTTCATTAAAAAGGAAAAACCTAGGTGTATATGCTCACACCGTAAGGAGTTGTGGGTGTGGTCCCCACGCAAACGGGAATGACGTGTACCAAAGCATCTGATCTAAATTGATGGAGGCGTGGAGTGTTGGCGTTGGACGGCTCTGATGCCATCTCTGAACACTGATGATGCTGTGGCGAACAATGAATCTCACCTATCTGTTGCCATTGTTGATTTATTTCTGTGGGGCCCACCTATGTGGCCCATCTCCACCTCATGTTTTCCACGTGGCGTTAGACCCGTACTCGTTTGTTTGAAATACATGCATGCCATGCTAAAAATTTTAGAATAAATCAGTGATTTATTCTTTAAAAGAATATATATATATTTTTAATTTAATAAATGAAATAATTTAATTTAATTTTTAATTAATTTAACTATTTAATTAATAAGATTTTTAGATAATTAATTGACAATAATATTATTAAATCTTAAATGACAATTAAATAATTAATTAAATTTTATTCAACAAAAAATATGAAGAGTATATTTTAAAATATGTAATTTATAAAATAAAATATATTAGATTTATAAAATGCACATAAAAATACATAAATTGTATGTTTTAATAATATTTAATTTTTAAATATAATGTATTCTATTTATTATTATTGAATAAGATTTAATTTATTATTTAATAGTTAAATTAATATTTATTAATACAATTGACAATTATTTTTTTATTTGATTAATTAAAAGATTAAATTGATTGAAAATTAATCTTTTAAAGATTAAATTAAAATATTTTATCTTTCAAAAATTAAATTAAAAAACATATATCTTTCAAAAATTAAATCATTAATTTACTCATAAGTTTGTTATCTTTAATTGGATTTATTACACGTGTTGATAAGAACTAATAATTCTAGTTGAAGTTACATTTGTGAGTTTTAATATTGTCAAATTCCAAGTGACCTTATGACTTTCCATTGCTAAGGTTGTTTTCAAAGCATGGTATTAAGTAAGAGCGTTTGTTAAAGGCATCAACATCAAATTGTGAAAATAGAAGCATGTCTTTTATTTCCCATGACATTCATTCAATCAAAGGTTTGAAACTTATCAAACCGATAAAAGATATGAGCTTCTGCATTTACAAGGAATTTGGACCATTGAATTTCAAGAGTTAGGAAGATGTTTTTAACACATTGATGAGTTTTAATTGAGGGTAGCATTGAAGTTGTAACAAATTTTGTTTTCATAGAGAGAACAATGAATCTATTACAAAAACTAATAATAATAATAATAGAGAAATAGAAAAATCTTATCTGCATTGTTAAAGTAACAAAGATGAAGACGAGTGGCAAGTGAAAATGAGAGAATGATTTTCACATATAATCCAAAAGAGAGTGTGCGTGATATTTGGTTAAAGAAAAAAACAAGAAGTAAAACGAATTTAGGAAGAACAAGTAAAATACAGATTAGAATAAGTGACCAAAGGAAATACTAAAAAAAATAATTTTTTTTAAGAAAAAGAGAAAAAAAGCAATAGAAAGTAAAATGCAGAGAGAAGAGAAAGTAGAGGGAGAGAGAGAGAGAGAGAAGTGAAACCTGTCTCGTGAAGCAGCAGGTGAAGAAGAAGAGAGGAAAAGAAAATAAAGGCCTGATCTTTTCTTTTTCTTTCTTCTTCTTTCTTCTTTCTCTCTGTAATTTGTAAGCGTAAACCTCATTGTCTCTATTGAAAAAAATTAACTTTCTCTCTCTCTCTCTCTCTACGAATTTTAACACTCACATTCATTCTTTGCTTCCTCCTTTTATATCACGAGATCCTCATACTTTTCTTTCTTTCTTTCTTTCTTTCTTCTTGTTTCTTGTTTCTTGTTTCTTTTTTTTTTTTTTTTTTCTTAATGTCTTCTTCAGAGCTTCTTGCTCTACGTTCCCCTGCCTGTGCATATAGCAGGAGACCTCGCTGTAGATTCGTTTATAGGCATTGCTGAAAGATACGAAGAGAAAGGAAATAGAATAGAGAGCTGGAGTAAAAAGACATTGATAGGAAATATTTGGGCCTTGTGTTCCTTGGTCAGTGTGAAAATGTCGCATCCTGGGAAGCCTCATTCCGGGAAGCGCGATTCCGAGCTAGGGTTCGATACTCTCAGTGATCAGTTTCGCGACATGCTGAGCAGTGAGGAGAACAAGCCGGATTTTCGTGAGCTTAATTTTGGTTCGCCGGTATCGCCATTGCGGCCTCGTCGTAGTGGTCCTGCTGCGACTGGACTCACCACTACCAGTAGTAGTTCCAGTTCGTCCGGATCGGTTTCTGGGCGCACTGGGTCCAACCCGGCTGCTAAACGATCAGATACAGGCCCGAAAGACCACTCCGGCGAGCTCTCCGGTTCTAGCGAGAACAGTCCCACCGCCGCAGCAAGCCTTCGATCTCCGAGGAATGCCAGAAACCCAAAACCGAGTCAAGCGAGATCCGATTTGGGTCAGAGCTCCTCTGCGAATTCACCGGCGTTGAGTGTTCTTCCTGCCGGCAATATCTGTCCGTCCGGAAAGGTTGTGACGACGGGCATGGCAACCAATCGGACCTCCAGGTCGGACGTTTTGGGCTACGGTACGGGGAATTATGGCCACGGAAGCATAATGCGGGGCGGGGGAGCATCCAAACCCACCGGAGACGTGATGAGTAGCGCTTTGAAAGAGGCAGCAAAGAAAGCGGCGGTGAGCTTGGATCCAGAAGAGGTCAAGAGAGCGGGAAACGAGCAGTACAAGAGGAATAACTTTGCAGAGGCATTGTGTCTATACGATCGGGCAATTGCATTGTCCCCCGGTAATGCTGCCTACCGGAGCAACCGGGCGGCGGCATTGACAGCTTTGGGTCGGTTGGATGAGGCGGTGAAGGAATGTGAGGAGGCTGTGAGGTTGGATACCAATTATGGAAGGGCCCATCAGCGTTTGGCGTCTCTATTTCTCCGGTAAGTGATATTACGTTGGATACCAATAGAACCAAGGAATAATGAATGAACTTTTCCTTTTTCACCCTTTTTCCTTGCATATTATGTTGTCTTCTTGAAAATGTGAGCTTCATACATTGTTGGAATGGTTCTTGTTCTTGTCCTGTGAACCCAGGTCAAGTCCGTTTGTTTGATGTACCTATCATTGTCTTTCTCTGTCTTTCTTTATACCTTGGTTCTATGAAGGGTTATTGGCGGTGGTGATGGCGCAGTTTCATTTCAAAGAACTATTTTCTTAGGTACTGATGTACGTTTGAAAGCTTTGAGATTTGCATTGCAAAGATTTCTGTGATCCGGTTTCCTTTGGATTCTGGGGTTGACTGTGTAGTATAATCCACTATTGTTAGCCCTCTACAAAATCGTTTGGTATGGTACTGGAATGTTATATCTCCTTATATCTGTGGATAAGGAAGTTAAATTGTAGAATCTTGTTGTCACAGGTTGGGTCAATTTGAGAATGCCAAGAAGCACCTCTTCTGTCACGGGCTACATCCGGATCCTTCTGAGTTGCAGAAGTTGCAATCAGTCGAGAAGCATATTAGCAAATGTACTAATGTTCGAAGGATAGGTGATTGGAAAAGTGTCCTCAGGGAAATTGATGCTGCTGTTGATGCTGGAGCAGACTCTTCGCCTCAGGTATATGAACTATTTTTTTTTGGCATATTAGTGTTGAACATATTATGGAGATGTGAAAAGTCTTAACTGGTTGGCAATTGAATTTACAGCTCTTTATGTGTAGAGCAGAAGCCCTTTTGAAGCTCCACCAAATTGATGAAGCTGTATCAGTTCTGTTAAGAATTCCCAAAATCGAATCACTTCCGAAATCCTCTTGTCAGGAAAAGTTTTTAGGGATGCTTTCTGAAGCTTACTTCCTCTTTGTCAGAGCTCAGGTTGATATGGCTTTGGGAAGGTGAGTTCAGAAACTGTAAGGTTCATCAGAAATCTAAGATGGCAAAGGTTTCTGTTGGAGAGTGAGAATGGATGATGGATGTATTGCAGGTTTGAGAGTGCAGTTACAGATGCTGAGAAAGCTAGTCTCATTGATCCCCGGAACATTGAAGTAGCCGTTTTGCTCACCAATATAAGGATAGTGGCTAGAGCTCGAGCACGTGGCAATGATCTTTTCAAATCTGAAAGGTTCACAGAAGCTTGCTCTGCATACGAGGAAGGTTTGAGGCGGGACCCATCAAACTCTGTTCTCTATTGCAATAGAGCTGCTTGTTTTTTCAAACTTCGGCAATGGGATCGATCAATTGAAGATTGCAATCAGGCTTTACAAATCCAACCAAATTACACAAAAGCCCTTCTTCGAAGGGCTGCCTCAAACGGCAAGGTAAATAAATTTGTCTTCTGATTCAGTAGAGTATGATATGTTAAGACCCATATTCAACTCATGTTATCTTATTTCTTGTTGT
This sequence comes from Senna siamea, assembly GCA_031216115.1. Taxonomy (NCBI): domain Eukaryota; kingdom Viridiplantae; phylum Streptophyta; class Magnoliopsida; order Fabales; family Fabaceae; genus Senna; species Senna siamea. The sequence goes on from CM062356.1 coordinate 24,080,420, forward strand.
GGAATGAAGCTAGAAAAGTGGGGAGAAGCAATTAAAGATTATGAGGTCTTGCGAAGAATACTTCCAGATAACAATGACGTTTCTGAAGCTCTATTTCATGCACAAGTTGCTTTAAAGAAATCTCGTGGGGAAGAAGTATCTAATTTGAAATTTGGTGGTGAAGTGGAAGCAGTATCCGGTCTTGAGCAGTTTAGAGCTGCAATATCTTTACCAGGTAATTTAAGTGGTTGTAGGGAATATTCAGTGAATTGCCTTGATCAGCTCATTTGTTTTGTAAATGCTGAGATTAACTGTGAACTAAACTCTGCAGGTGTATCTGTTGTCTATTTTGCAATTGAATCTTACTCGCAATGCAAGCAAATATCACCATTTGTGAATACACTTTGCAGTCGCTATCCTTCTATTAGCTTCCTCAAGGTATTTCACCTCTTCAAATTTTAATTCACTTGACCCTCTGATGTTTAATTAGGAGACAAAATAGATATAGGAGTTTTCTAATGAATGCTTTTTTTTTTTTTTTTTGGTTTAAAGGTGGATATTCAAGAAAGCCCAGCAGTTGAAACTGCTGAGAACATCAGGATCGTACCAACTTTCAAGATCTACAAAAATGGTAGCCGAGTGAAGGAACTTGTATGCCCTAGTCATGATATGTTGGAACACTCTGTGAGGCATTACAGCCTTTAAAACTCGTTACTAGTACTGCTTCTCTACAAAACCTTCAGTTGAACCTTGACTCTCCCCAGTTCTTCCAGTATTTTGGTCCCGCCATAAAAATGGTTACCCAAAATCTGACATATTCAGAACTCCAGAAAATAATCTTGTTATGCAACCAATACCACCACCGGAATCCAGAGAGTCTAGTTCCTTTTGCAGTTTTATTTTTTCATTCATTCCTTATTGCTCTCTGGCTCCATCTTCCTCCCATCTCCCATTATCAATTTTCTTTTTCCCCTCTCTACTTTTCAGTTCATGTAGGCCAGCTGAGAATTCTTGTATCTCCAGTTTCATTACCATCGAAAAGAAGAGATTTTTTCATGTATGTACAATTGATTACATTGACAGTTCAATTACCTTTAAGATAGATAGATAGATAGATAGACAGATACAGACAAAAGGGGGAGGCAGGATTTGATCTGTTGGTAGAGGAGGGCATGTAAATGTATATACCAAGCGCTGGAACTGAAACCTTTGAGGGAGAATGAATGAGGGGTGGCCTACCTACTGGGGTTAGCGATAGGAGGATGAATATGTTGTTATCGTTCTTACATGTCTCTATCTTAGCCATTTACTCAATAAAAGCTCACAACATTTTTTGTTCTGGCTGTTTGCATTCTATTCTCTGAATCCATATACACTGATCACTGATAGCATTTATGCTTTAAACTATATATCTGATCCATTTATAAATCTCTTATAGGGAAAGCTGTTTTGGTGTTGGGATTGGAAGGAAAGGCAGATGTTGTATTTAATTGTAAGTTGTGTTAAAATTTGTCGTGTGACAACAGAGGCAAGGTGCATGTGTTTTTAAGCAATGAAAGTTGGTTTGGTATGTTATTGAGGGTGGTGCAACTGGTGGTTGATACAATTCATAAATCTCATCTTTTTGCAGTGTGTCCTTTATGGGGAGGGAGAGGTGGATGGACCACTAAGTCTAATACATATTAATTTGACAGCAATTTTTTCTGTTTACAAGCTTAAGATGAGAGTGAGTTCCCTTTGAGGAAGGAGATTTGTGTTCACTTGTGGGCATTTAAAATCCCTCCACCTAACCAAATGAGTCCTAAAGGTCCCATTGGTCCTTGTTTGATTTGCGGCTGCTTTGGATGATTCTGGTGAGAGAGATTTTATTCAGCCTACTATCCAATATTAGCAACTGTGGTATGTTACACTTTTTATAATGTCTAACGATGTATCATGTTGAGTGTAATTTTTGAAATAAAACAGTTGAGAAACAGGGTAGTGGTTATAACTGCAAATTTATAGCATTCACCAATGACATGGGCCACACGTGTGCTGTAAAGTCTATGAAAAATAAATTATGAAAAAGAAAGCAGCAGGAAAGGACTGGTCCTAGAGGATCCTAAGTGGTGGTGTTTGAGAAATTAGTTTTTACGGTAAAATTTTCAAATGAAATTATTTATTTGGTTCTCTTAATAATAAGAGGTCATTCTTTATAAACCTGACTAAGGTGTTTTCTAAAAGCATTTTAACAGTAAATTCACGACTTTAAAACTATAAAAACAATTAATTTTGAAAAAAAAATCTGTTAAATTTTAAATTATTTTCTATTAGATTTTTCGTAGTTCAATATCATATAACTAGATTTTTTAAAAAATTAAATTTATTTTTATTGAAGAATTTTATAGTTAATACAAAAAATCTTAAATCTTTTCAGATCGAAATCTTTCACCCTACCAATAAAATAAAATAAAATCACTTTTGCTCTTGAGGCCACATTTTATTTTTTAAAAAATATCAAAATACCTAGCTAAAATGATGCATGCCTATCATATCAAGCTCCAACTCCAAATTGTTATTGTATTATTAATAAGACAGCACAGTTAAGTAATTTCATTTCCAGAAGCAATACGTTTTATACAAAAAGTGAAAAAAGGTGAATATACACACACACACACACACACACACGAAAAGGATAATGAAGGAGACAGTACTGAGAGTAGAGTGTTGGAAAGTGAATCTGAATGATTGGGGAAATACAGGATAGGTGTTGTGGCTGAGATTTAGTTTGGAAACAAAACTGCAGACTTTTGGGGTCCCTTGTCCGTCGTACGGTTCTTGTTTGGATTGGAGGGTTCTTGCCTTCTTGGTTTATGGAGAATTTTCATTTTGCAGAGCTAAAAACCTTGCATTTTTTAGGTAGAGATTTTGTTGTTGTTAAGGTTATTACAATATGTACGTATATAATAATAATTATTATTATCCACATCTAAAAACAAATTTAAGATTCAAGAGTTTAACCTTCTAAAAAGTGAAACTCTCTTATAGATGAAGCCTAAAGAAAATGATAACAAGAATATCTTCTATAATTTATGTCATTAAAATCAGCCAACAATAGCAAAGTTTCCTCGGCATTCTAAATTTTTCAAGGATTTAAAAAAATATTTTAGGTATATGAGAAGCTAAAATTTTTTACATACCAAACATCCTATTTTAACAAGAATATGCAGAAATATAAATATTAGCTCCATGATGGGACAAGTAACTACCAAAGCCAAAACAGAAAATGGACTGGTTCGTGGAAGACCAAAAAAATCTTCAGAAACTTATTCACAATTGTTAGTCTTTAGTTTCCAGCATCTCAAATCACCTAACAGTGGCTGAATTTGAGACACGAGATTACCACATATTAATATTAATACAAGTTTCAAGATAAGGCTTCCAGGAGATTAAAACAATTAACAGTAACAGGAAGCTGTGAGGAATATTAACTTCAATGGTTCAGACATCAATTCCTCCAAATTTTCATTTCAAATTGACAGTTATTAGCATACATTTGCACTATTGTTATTTGAGGCCAAAAGCTTCCACCATATCTTCATGCACCGCTGGCATATAATCGGGTCCATTCCTTTGCTGCAGATTCCAAATATTTTCTTAGTAAAGATAAGACACATTTAGCATGTTTGGTGGGGGTGGGGTAATCACTCATCAACTGATTCTCATATAATCCTAGACACAGAAGAATACCTGTTTCAACTGCCTCGGCTTCATTTGTTTTCCAATGCTTGGCAATGTTCTCCGAAAGTGGATCATCAGGGTTGGGTGCACTCAGTAGCGCTTGAATGCTAAAAAACACAACAAAATCTATGTCATGATTCATGAATTCATCATTTTCTTCTCCTTTTAAGAGCATATTTGTCAAATATTTTCTGTTGATTGCCCAACATTTCCCTTGGTGTTTGGTGTTCTGATCAAGAGTCAAAACTATGGTTCAGAAAAATCAGCATACAACTTGGGTCCAAGTCCCCGAAACCTTAATGAAAATCCTTTTTCTTTTGATCTTTTCCTCTTTTCTCTATTTGACCCCAAAACAATTAACAAGTAAAAGTACATCTTTGCTTTTATTCAATAGAAACTTTAACAATCCATTTCCTACAAAGATTTGGCAAACAAAAATTCATCCACATCAGCAAAGCAATTAGAATAAAGTAATTTTTTAAAAAAATGTTCTTTTTCCAGCCTTACATATCTAAGAAGATGGATGTTATCTCTATTTCTCCCTCTATATATTACAATATCACATTAAAAAAGGCATATGACATAAAAAGGTTGATACTGTAAAGAATGTATGATGTATTTCTTCAAGAAACCCATATGTGTAGTCAAAAAATAAAAATATATGATACCTCAAAAGAACTGTGCGTATCTGAAGAGCAGGACTCCACTTATCTTTCAGAATATCAAGACATATCCTGCCAAGCTATATAAACTTGAATGTGTAAGAGAGGAGTTCTCACTGTAGAAAAAAAGATTAGGCGGGGACAGCAAAGCTCACCTTATCAATATTTGGATGGTATATTTTTGTCAGAAACCTAACCTGTAAGAAGCAATGCACTATTAATCAAGAAGCACATATAAACATCATTTGTCACATGTATACCATTTAATCCATTGATAAAAGTTCTCTATATCATCACAGTTATACTTCAATTAGCTTGAAACCATAGAGTAAAGGGCAGAATTAATTATAATTCTGAAGCAGGGACACATAATTAAATACTCCTCCATGAAGGAAAAAAGACTCAAGAGAGACACCAAGAGCAACGCAAACCCCAATCAGATGCACAGAAGAGCTGCATTTATAAACTTGACTGAACATTGAAATTAGCATGGCCTCAATATACTGTTAGCCGTTAGGTAGCTAGTTCCACATTGTAGAGAAGTTCCCCATGATTTTTAAAATTATCTAAGATCACAAAGGAAACTTGAACAGTATGACACCCCAACTTATGAAGGCAACTTTTGACCTATCAACAATTTAAAAATTGGATGAATCAGTAGAACTGTGAGCCGCTAGACTCGATAGTTTGACATTTAGTATCATTTTGAAAACATTGGTAAAGACTCAAAAGGGAAGAAATGATAATGACTGAACCAGAAGGTTGCATTGTTTGCATTTCTTTGGGGATCCAATCCCAGATCACGAATAAAAAAATCATTGTTACTGAACATCTTAAACTATACATAGGTAAGAAAAATTAACGGTATCAATTACTTTCCAGTTTCCAAGATTAAGAATTCAGCAGAAACATAAACACTGCAAGAATACCAGTATAAGGGAATGAATGAAAAATAAATATTGAAGTACCTTGGGAGCAGCCATTGGATATTCCTCTGGCAAAAATAGTTCTAGCTTGAAAACTCCCCCTAGTAGTTCAATCAAGAAAACATGCATATTAGTTTAAAAATAAAAAAAGGCTTCACACCCGAAGAAAGAAGACTCACCACATCGGTCAACAGTAGAATTGGATTAAATCAGTGTCATTGCATGGAACCATATTAGAACAAGACACAGTTTTCATTGTTGCAGTTGCAACATCAATCAACAAAGAAGGAACCAATGTCTAATTCAAGAAAGCATTTCCAAGTTTACCTTTTGGAGGTCTACCATAGAAACAAGAAAGTTTAAACATTAGTTAAATTCCATGAATAATTAATCCTTATTAATGATTCCTCAAATACTATACCATTAACTGCTCAAACAAAATATCATAATTCCCCGTCAGGCCCAACAGGTAGCAGGAAGATAGATAATTGAATTGAAAGAACTGACTTACAGACAAGATTCAAAATACAGGCATTTTGAAGAAGGCTTAAATACAAGGTAATAAGGCAATGGTTTACTTTAGAAAGCATTGAGAAGCAGACATTCGATGGTAATAACAAACTACTTTCTGCTACTCCAACTCATCAATCAAATAGCAAGCCAGACAAACTACCAGAAATGTTCTATACAACTAGGCTATACGACATCTAGCATACAGAAATTAAATATTGAAAGGAAAGAAAGTAATAGACCGGGAACTTCATGGCCAAAAAAAGAAAGTGCGTTGGGGTTCTGCCAGGACAATTTGTATAAGATAGCTGATTGCAGAACATAACTGTTTATGGATATTCTCCAAGTACTTCATAAGAGATACAGACCCAGATCAAACAGAAATTCATTCCCCATTTCTGGCACAAAAATTACATATCATTCATAAATAAAGTTGTATGGCATGAAGCATGTCATTGGGTTTATTACTACCTTCATAAGGAGACTGCGTTGGGCCAAGGATCATCACATTGAAATATCTCATATTGTCTTCTGAAGGTGAAGCGCTAATGCCTGGTGCTGAATCAGCATACAATCATATTAGAGATCAAATTAATCAATAAAACCTCAAACTTGGCTAGTGGAATAAAGTAAATGATGTAACCCTTGCATCATATCTTGCATAATTCACCATGGTGCTACTTGCATTTTCCTACAAAATACTGGACAAAAACCCACAAAACAAGGACTAAAACTACCCTTAAACTTAGGGCTAGCTTCCAAAACACCAAAAAAGTAGGGGGAAAACTGAAATTTCGCATACAGAGGGAAAGAAAAACTGAGAATAAGCACTTACCAGGTTCACTGAGGAGACGCTGCGTTTCCTGTTGAGGTCAATAAAAGGAAGTGATCAAAAGTCAAAACAATCACACAGATCAAATTCAATATACAAACGAAGAAAAACCCAGAGCTAAAAATGGCTGCCAATCTAAGATCGAAACAGAAAGAGAGGCCGAATCACCAATTGAAAATCTAAAAATTATATCTTTTTTGCTCATCATCACTAACTTTAAGCAAGATAAAGTTAAAAACAGACAGTTCTGAAATTCACCCTAAATAGATTACGCAGCTCTTCGTTCATACAGGCTCTTTAGCCTCCAAATATTCACGAATCAATAAAGCCAGAACCCATGAGTGGATTTCTACTTTGTTTCAATTGTCTATTGTATTCCCATCAGCCAAACAAATCAATTTGAGAAATTGAAATGGGGATCTTAACGAGTAAATCGGTACCAACCTTGATGATTCTCCGAGGGAGATTACTGTTGGCCATTCTCGAGTTCGATTGCAGAGCACGCAAAAGGGTTTTGAGATGGAGAGAGACTCGCTTCTCTCACTAAGCAGACAAGTCAGGCAAAGGGCTTTGATTCGATTGACAAGTTGAGAGCCCTTTATGATTTTCCAAAGCAATCTTTCTATTCCCACTTTATTTTGTTCATTTTTTCTCATAATTTATTATTTTGATAATTTTCCAAAGAATAATAACGTAAATTATATTATTTTTTAGGATTCTATGTGAATTAGCTTTTAGATTTAAGGAAAAGGATGGGGATGGAATGTTCAGATATTAGATAGAGAAATATTGATAAATTCAAAATATTATTCAAACCAGTATTGTTATCAGCTTTGAGTAAAAAGTAAGTAATTGTTAAAGATAATTTTACGTAATGAAATATTAAGATTTAAGAATATTTATTGGGCTCCGAGGAGCTTCAGTCCCAAAAAACTCTTCGGTATTAGAATATTGATTCAAGTGGAGTTTTTTTTTTAATTTAATTTAATATACTTGAATTTGATCCTTACCACGCCTATATTTTTTACACCCAACTTTTTAGGCTTTGTGTCTCTTTTGTAATTAAAAAAAATTAAAAGAGAGATAAATAAAAAATATAATTTAAATAAATCTAAGGTTAAATTTGTTTTATATATCTTTTTCTATTTCAAAATTTTTACTTATCTTTCTTATCTCAAAGGATTTCTTGTGAGCAATTTGGGCATTATTATTATTTAAGAGTGCTTTCCAATTTTTCCTTTTAATAATTGTTATATAAAATTTTTAGTATTATTTTTAGAAGTTTTATAAATAATGATAAAAAACAAATTAGAATAGAAAAGAATATGAATGGAAAGGATAGAGTGAAATAAATTTATTTTCCTTCTAATTGAAGGTTTAATACAAAAATAGACAGAAATTTATTTCCATTTGATTGAAGGTTATACTAAAAATGAATGAAAAGATCAATATTATGAATATCAATTTACAATAGAATCACTAATATATTAAAATGAGGGATTCATATAAAAAATCCATACAATATACGTTTTTATATATTATTTTTAGTTTTTCTTATGTCTTTTTTTAGTAAGATATCAATATATGAATGCCAAATATATTTCATATGAAAATTTAAATCTAGGAATAATAAATCTATATTTGTAATTAGGTTTATGAAAAGAAACTGGGTAGAGTTATTTATTTGAAGAGAGAATTTTTTCAACGTTGCAATAAATTTAGAGTGAAAATTTAAACTTTGAATAAAAGGATAATAATATATAGTTACAAAATTTAGAGGATAAAATGTCCATTTACAATTAAAATTAGGCGTTCCTTCCTTTACCCGTAAATTGCAAGGCAACAAAAACAAGTATAATAAATTAGGGATAGATAGAGTTTTCTTCTTTTTCTATTCCTTTCTTTGTTTTCAAAATTTTCAAATAAAAATACAAGTTCTCTTTAATAATTTTTCATTTCATTCTAGAGTTTTTAATTTTTATCCATATAAACACAGTAGTTGTGATAAAGCTTTTGATAATTTATACGAAGTTTTAGAATATTATGCCATGAAATAGAAATATTTCATGGTTTATAAAATTTAAATTTAATTTTATGTAAAATATGTAAGATGCATGGTGAATCAATAATTATTTTGAGATTTAAAATTTTAGGGTGATGTAATTTTTTTTATCATTAAATAAGGAAAATGAACTTACTATATTGAATAGTTTGAGGTGAGAAAATTAGGTAAATAGTTCAGCCCTTGATAAGGAAGGTCATGAATATGTTCCAAAACAAAATTCATAAACTAATACACTAAATAGCTTTACAAGAAACCCTCATGTTTGGGACTGACCCCCCTACTTCAATCTTCTTTTCAAAAATTAATACCTTTAATTCTCAATTTCTCAAAGAAATTTAAAGAATTCAAATCCATTTTTCCAAGAGTAAAGAGTATAAATTGTTGTTGAAACAATGTTTGTGCTTTGAGTTATAATGGACATTAAAGAGGTTTGACACAAAAAGTATGCTCATATTAAATATATATATATATATCATTGAAACATTTCTTTTAGTTTATAATAATGAACTTGGGAGTAGGGACCAAGATGATTTATAATGAATGCATAGATACGTGGACTCTAATTACTAAGTATTTGCAATGGGAGGATTAAGGAGGGAGAAGAAATCGCCTTATATAACTTTTGATGATCAAGTTAATTTTCTGTAAATTAAAGTAATAACATAGTAAACTAAAAAGTTAATACACACCTGGAAAAGGAAGGTTATGTATAATAATATGTTTTGTACGAAATTAATTAAAAATAAACAAAAAAAAGAACAATAGTCCATCAATTAATGGTAGTGTTCGACCAAGTGAGGTGTATGCATAACTGCCTTGGTCGATGGTCGTCAAGGATGAATATTATCAATTTAATAATCTACATTTAATGATCTTTAAATAAATTAAGCTTTTCGCTGTTGAAAATTTACAAAAATTTCAATTTAATTTTTCAAAATATTTTGAAGGATGTAATTACAACATTTTCAATTACAATGATCAAATTAAAAATTAAATAAAATTATTTATAACATAGGAGAGAATAAGAAACATCAAGTCCACTAATAAAGATTAAATATTTTTTATTTCAAAAGCAAATGTTGTCCATACAACAATTCTTCTCCTCACATTGAGAAGGTTGAAATGAAAAAATTTATGATGCAGTTTACATGATCAATTGTCATCATCTTTGTTGTTCTTGTCCAACTCTTTAACAACGTCAGCACACTGAGGATCAACAGTTTTGGTCATGAAGCCAAGAGGGTTGACAAAGCGAGACCAGGAGGAGACACCCATGTTGGTGGTGAGGACCACCTTGTCGGAGCCTCCATTTGACATGATCTCATTGCAATCTGGGTGATCACTTATGGTTGTCTTGACCTCGCAGGTCTCTTCCTCGTGGTCGCCGTCCACCGGAATGTTGTACACACCATCCTTATTAGTGGTGCCCTCCACTGAGTATGTCACACTACCATCATCTAGTTTCCTGCATTCTATTTTCACCTGGACACCTACATTGATAAAATGGAGTTGCATCATTCACATGTCACTAACATTTAAATTTCAAAGCAAAAACATTAGTACATTAGAAAACACACATATACATATATAATATAAAGGATCAAATTTATATGTAATTATTTATATATTTGTTATTAAATTTTTTAATCAAATAAAGTATATGAAAATTTCATTTAAAAAGAACTAATCATAACATAGATGAATTGTATAAATCATATATATAATACTCTCTAATTAAAAAATTTGTTGATAAAGATATAAAAATTATCATCAAAATTTTTTTATATATAAATGACTTTTGTATATAATTACCTGATAAGGGACGGCTGAGCTTAGTCTCAAATTCAAGGCGACAAGGATCACAATAGATTTTGCCTTGAACAAAGAAAGTTTCTGCACTTTCTGCAAACGCTGTAGAGAAGCAAAATGCTGAAGCAATGAGGGCTATGAGGGTGATTGACTTTGCCATTTTGATCTTTCTTTTGTGATTTTGTTTTTGGTTAATGTTTTGCCCTTGAAGCTTTTCACCTGTTCAATCCACTTTTATACCCAATTAATTACCCACGCATTACCCGCCATTCTTCCTTTTGTGTGGTCATTATTGGTCTTACCTGTATTTAGGATTCTGAAGACTCGTTCATCATTAATTCTTCTTTAATTTGATCCTTCAAATGAGCGGAGCTTTAGGAGCCACTTACTTTTATTAATCATTACATTCTTTTTTAGAAAAGATAAAAAAAGTATTACAGCTGTTGTTTTCCTCTTGTTCATTACTTGTGAACCTTAATTATTGACCTATTTCCATCGTACATATTAAGAAGCTAAAAATTAAGAAAATAATTGTTAAAAGCTTTTTGTAGTTGCACTTATTATACTACCCATTACTTTGCAAATCAAGTTCCACCCATTGATTTTTTTTAAAAAAATTTGATTCAGAATATAATTTTGAATCAATTTTTTTTTGGGTTAAAAACTATCATAGTCCTTAAAATTAAGTATGAAGTGTTATTTTGAGGTGCCATAATTTTTACTCAACGATTTTTATGCCTAGTTACCAAACATATATAAGACCTTTCTCTCTCCTATGCGTCTCCACTCTCTTCAACCTCACTATTTTTTTTTTTTTGTCTCCGCTCTCTCTTTCGCCAACCAGATCTGAAGAAAGAGGTTTGTTATATAAAACTGGAAGTTTGGAGGGCTTTACTCAATTTTGAAGTTAAATAAGATAAATTGTACAAGTGAGGGAGTTAGCTTTATAGAAGATTTTATAGATGATCAACACGAGGAGTTTGAGGAAGAAAAGGAAAATAAAAATAGCTGATAACAAGACCAAGATGGTGCAATTATAGTTCATTATTCTGAGAAAGATGGTAAACAAAGAGGTGCTGCTGCAACTGAAGAAGTGATCTATAAGAGAAAAATAAGTGCCACTCACTCAGCTTGATTTCATGTTCAAACATAACAATCAGCTGGCATTGGACTCATTATTATGCAGACAGCATCAGCAAGGCCTCTTTATATATAATAAAGGGAAAACACACAGAAACCTCTGTTATTTCTTAACCAGTGTTCTGCATGCCAGCAGCAATACCCTTCATGGTGAGGATGAGGGTGTCTTCTAAGCCCGGGGCATATTCGCTTGTTGGGTTCAGCGTTACAAGTTCATCGGCCGGTTTACTTATCTCCATAGGCTCTTTTGACAAATGAGGGCGCTCCTTCACATCATAGCTCGGATCACGAATGCGTTTCAATGTGTAAGCTTGGCAAACATTTAGGGTAGTAATGTATGAATCACGCAATCGGAGCCTTTGCTTCAAGTATGGGTCTGCTTCAAGAAGATCCTTGTGCCCAGCCACCTATCAGTACAGCAGAAAAGGAAAATCAGCTTGTGTAGTAAGTAGTAACTAATTGGTCACTAATTCTTAGATTTTGATAGTCAGATATACCTATGACAGAATATAATTGCTTGCATAATTTTAGATATTATAATAAAACAATTCAAAAGCTTTCACTTAGCCACTAAGGTTTTAAGATGAAATGGTCATTGATATGGTACAAGAGTCTCTACAAAAGTTTGATTTTTCCATCTCTAATGCTCCGAATATATTAAGCTTTCAAATGAAGTGGTCATTACCTGAAGGAGGAGTCTCTTAGTTTCTTCATACTTGGCTCTCAACTGCTCCCCAAATGGCCACAGTTCTGGTGAAACAAGAAGCTTATCATAGAGAGCAGCAATCCCTGGGTCTCCCTTGGCAAACACCATTTCCACTAAATCGAGGGTGACCCTAAAGAATGGCCATTGATTGTACATCTCGCGCAGCATTTGCAGGTTCCTCACATCTTTCTCTATAACATTTTTGAATGCTGCCCCAAATCCAAGCCACACTGGAAGATGAAACCTTGTTTGTGTCCATGCAAAGATCCAAGGTATCGCACGGAGTGTTTCAATACCCCCACTTGGCCTTCGCTTTGCCGGTCGGCTTCCAATGTTCATCCGGCCATACTCCAACTCTGGTGTAGCCTGCATTTTACAAGGATTTCAAATTTGAAAGTTAGTGACTTGGTTTACTTAAAAGAGCATAATAGAAAAAAGAAAGTGATTTGTTAATTTGGTTGAAATCTTACTAGGCGGAAATATTCAACAAATCGGGGTTCTTTGAATACAAAGAACCGGTATTCTTCTGTGGCAATGACAGCCATCTCATCCATCAAGGCACGCCATTCAGGTTTTGGGGAAATTGGAGGATGCATTCCATGTTCTAGAGTAGCAGCAGTGTAACGCTGGAGTGTTCTGAAACACAAGTGCTGCTCTCCAAATGATTGCTCAATAACTTCTCCCTGGACTGTCACACGAAGTGATCCATGAATTGTCTCAGGGGGTTGAGACAGGATAGCAAGGTGGGTGGGGCCGCCACCTCTCCCGACAGTCCCACCTCGACCGTGAAACATGGTTAGCTTAACACCATATTCCTTGGCTACATTTATAAGTTCCTCCTGAGCTTTATATAGCTGCCATGCTGCAGAGAATCTTCCAGCATCTTTCCCTGAATCTGAATAGCCAATCATGACTTCTTGCTTCCCATTGGTCCGGTTCTTGTACCAGTCTATTGAGAACAATCGCGCTAAAGCAGCCGGAGCAGCCTCCAAATCCGCAAGCTTCTCAAACAGTGGGACAACTCTTAATGGATGCTTAATATGGCATTCTCGCTGCAGAAGTTCGACAGCAAGCACATCAGATGGCGCAGTTGCCATTGATATGATGTATGCTCCAAAGTTGTCTGGTGGTAGCTCTGCTATGACATGAAATGTGTCTAGAACATCTCTGATTTCTTCAGTTGTGGGAAGATCGGGTCCAAACAGCGGGCGCTTGCCACTCAATTCAGACAAAAGCCATTCCTGTCGCTTTTCTTCAGACCATCCGTGGTAGGAACCAATTTCCAAATGTTTGGTAATGGCATCCATCACATCAGAATGGCGGTCTGACTCTTGCCTGATGTCAAGCCTTACTAGTGACAGTCCAAAAGTGGAGACTTGCCTCAAGAAATCAAGAAGGCTTCCATCTGCAATTGCCCGGTCACCACAAGCACAGAGTGATCGGTAACAAAGTTCGAGTGGTTCCAAGAACTGGACAAAACTTAACTCCAGTTAGTATCTGTTCTATAGAGATAATGATGGAGAAAATAAATTCATCTTAGCCAAAGTAAAAATTATGTGGAATAGAACTCAATGTTATATATGAGTGAAGTATATCTGTTTCTGTTATGATCTTGACATTTATCTTACCCACCAAAGAAAAGATTACATTATTTTGGTGTACTTCAATGGTTAAGAAATAAAAATTTAAGAAAACATAACTGCATTTGCAGCTAATGACAATATCATATTGTTAATTGAAAGCTACAAAATGGATATACCTGCTCAACATTGGTGAAAGTTGCCTCCTCTGGAATGTCAGAGTGACCATGAGCAAGCAAATGGCGAGAACGCTCACGAGTCTGATAAAGCCTATCCCTTACTTCACCCAACACCACACGATATGGTTCATTTGGAGGGATTTTTTTCCAAAATTCTGCATCATGAAGAAAGTCACAACTCACAACTCACGACTATCACAAATGTCAACTAATAAACCTACTGTGCAATTCACAGAATTTCTGTTTAATATCTAGCCTACAGCAGCTTGTTCAATTATGCTGCAAGTTATGAGGAACTCATAATTTGGAGGTTTTTTTACTTGAGAAAAGCACAAAACCTGTCTCCCGGAGTTTTGGGTAATTACCTATATAGTGTTTTGCAACTGCATCTTTCTTAGCAGACAGGTGAAGTTCATCTGCACGGACACGTAGCTCATCATTGCAGCGCCACATAGACAGCTACAGAAACAAGAAAGGAAACTAGCAAAATGATGCCAGAGTGATAAATTATCCACAACAATCATTTATGAAGACTGAGGTGGAGGCTGTCATGTACCTCAAACATAAGATCCTCTATCTGAGAATAATACAAGTTAGCTGCCATCATTCTAGCCAATAAGCAAACATCCCTTGTCACTTCAGGAGTTACTCTCGGATTTCCTGCATCATATTGAACAGAGATAAGATAATCACAACCACCAGCTAATCTTTCCTTTTTCGCCTTATGCACACAAGTTATTTTTGGTCATAGTCATAGATAAGAATCATACCATCACGATCACCACCCATCCAAGAAGAAAATTGAATAACTGGAGCATTATAAGGAACACGCTCATCAATCCCTATGTTCTTCAAAGCTGTGTCAACGCGGCGCAGAAATTTGGGGACACCCTTCCAGATTGTTTCATGGAAGTAGCTCATTCCAGCTCTCATCTCATCTTGTGGTGTCGGTGGCGTCCTCCTGATTTCATCTGTGCGGAAGGCTGCTTGAATCTACTTGAACAGAGGAAACAGAAGATCATCTTTAAAAGATATTCTCTCCATACCATTTAATTTAACAATTAAATGTCAACAGATGAACTATAAATATTTTCAAATCCACTCTAAATATGTTTGTACTATTGAAGGATGACTGATTTTATATGAAATCGCCAAAATCATCTCTAGCTTTAACAGCAGACTAAAGGATACTACAAAAGTCTAGGAAAGAACAAATGCACTTTACAATAGCCATGCAGTCATAGATATCAACATTCAGATTCTGGACATAAAACTCCTACAGACAACAGTTATACTATAAAAAAAATATTTTTCCTCATTATTTTCTATGATCGAATAGATTGGAGAGTGTTTATCAGCCAAAAAAAAAAAAGACAGGAGAGTATGTATATGAATTTCAGTTGAGTATGGAAATAGTACTTCTATATTTGCAGGTGCATGCAACCCCAGGAAAATATAAAAAGGCGACAATCCTAGCATACTTAATTATTGCATGGGCCTAGGGGAGTCTAGTATCCAATATAAGCCCACACATACTTCTCCAAAATCAAAGAGATAATAGTCTACAGTTTTTAATCTGAAAAGAGCTCAAAACAAGGAAAAGCACTTGCAGCAAGAACAATGGTAGAAGTATCACTATTTTGATAAAAGTTTATATAAGAAACAAAGTATTTCTGATACTCACCTCCCGCTGTAGGGCTTCATCAAGCTCCTGCTTATCATCAGGAGTGATGTCTTTGGCATACAACTGAGTTAAACAATTCCTTATCCTGTAAAGAAGAGGCAAGCATAGAGATTAGTTTCTATAAAGAAAAAAGAAAATTTTTTGGGAAAGGATAAACAACTGAGGCAGGAAAATATGATATACTGAGGCAAACCTTGCGTGTTTCTGAAGCAAGGATCTACGGACTGATTGGGTAGGATGAGCAGTAAGAACCAAATCAACAGTCTGGTTCTTCAGTGCATCGAAAACTTCTTGAGGGGACTTCTTCAGCTCCACCACAAGTTTTTTGAGAGTTTCTTCAATGTCGGATTCAGTAGTTGCATTGTTCTCATCAGCAAAATCCCCTTTCTTCAGCTTGTTTCTTCGTCGGTGAGCAATCTGGACCTCCTCAGCCAAGTTGGCCAGGTTAAGCATATGAGAAAAGGACTTTGAAACAACGATCGAGTCCCCAGCATCCAAATTGGTTATGGCATTTCCAAGCTCCTCCAGTTTTTGAGGGTCATGCTTTCCTTCATACTCAGCAGAAAGCTCATATACTTCTTGAACCTATTCAGGTAACAACTAACTATAAGATGAAACAGTTTTCCAGTTCCTAATGTCCTCCCAAGGAGAAAATAACTGACAAAAACAAAATTTACTAACTGTCCTTCCTAGTCAAAGAGAATTGCAAGTAAGGACACATAACGGTGTATTCAAGAAAATAATGAACTTATCCCCTCAGAGGTAAACCAAACATGTAGTCAAAACTCAAATATAAAAAGGACTAAAATGAGAATCCCCGTTATATGACCAATGACTTATTTTCCCTCTAGATTCCCCTATACGATGGTCTTCCATTACCCAACCCAGTTCACAAAATCTTTGACACAAGTAAAATCCATGCTTTTCTTCACATCAAACCGATCATACAACTTTGATCCGATTAGGATTTAGTACTATTATGTCAAAGCTCATCGTTACAAAATTGATTGATTCGGGAACAAATGGTGAGGTGACAGAGACACAAAACTCACCGTTTCCTTCAGATCCTCGCCATGTAAGTCCTGGAGAATATCAAGAAACCGATCCAGAAGAAGAGCATCATACTCAATCAGCTTGTCATCTTCACTCACTTTAGCCGGAACCAGCTGCCGGAGCTGAGCATCAATGGAAGCCATCTTTTCTAAGTTCCGATTCGCCATGGGTAGCTTTCAGAACCCCCACAACTGCGATAATCAAAACCCACAAGCAAAAATAAAATTTGAACCTATAAATCATGAGTGAATCATAGGAAAAACCGTAAATTTTTATCGCAAGCTCAAACCCCAGAATAATAGAAACGTTGACATCGAGGATTAACGGGCACAACAAGACAAATTTAGAGTATAATGGAGCTTGATTCCACTAAATATGAAAAAACAATAATCATTTAAAAAAAAACTCAAGTAAATATCTAAATGACTTTTGCTTGACGCCTTGACCTATAATTGAATCAGAAGCGATTAGAGTCCAATTAAGTAAGTACCTGAATATGGGTTAGCCAAATACGAGGAAGAAGGAGAAGAAGAGAAGGAAAGAAAAATTAATAGAGAGAAAGCGAGAGAGAGAGAGAGAGAGAGTGTGTGTGTGTGTGTGTATGTGAGATCCAAAGAGGTTTGGTGGTTGTATTTATAGAGAAAGGATTAATATTGGGTTTCCTTTCCTCGTTACTTTCTCTCTCTCCTTGTAAATCTTCTAAAAGGATTAATATTTGATTCATCACTTTAGGGGTGAGTCACTCCAAGAGGCCAAACTGGAGTAATAGCTACCGGAGTTGAGACAGTGACTTCAGCTGTTTGTGTTGTAACTAACTAATCCAATTGGCGGAAAATTGGAATATGCTTCCTTTTTCAAAGATTCCTCCTTTCGAGTGGTTGGTAGGTATTTTGGTTCTCCCTTTGGAGTTCGAGAAAAGTTTTGTTTTTCAATTTTGATACTGATTTCTTTTTTTAAAAAGTTATTAGTTGTCATTTTTTAATAAAATTAAGATTTTAAATAATTTAAATTTTATAAAAAGTTAATAAAAATAATTATTTTTAATATAAAAATTTTATCAATTAATTAAATAAAACAATAATTAGTGTCTTAAAATTATATTTACTTTTTAATAGACAAGGCCACATGGGGAGGATGAAAAGTGACTAACGCCTGACTAAATTAAACTTTTGACTAGTTTGATTTTTGTGGTGTTTAGTTAATTTTAAGTAATATAAGTTTCGTAAGTCCTACCATGTGAAGTGGAAAAAATAAGTGTTAAGAAACATTAGAGATTTATAAAGGTGGAATAAATTTATATATTTCTCACACTTGAATTTTCTTTTTTTAATAATTCGATAATCTTTTATCAAAAAAAATCGATAATCTAACTATTTATACAAAATCACTTCCTATAATGAAATATAAGTTTTTAAATACTTTAATAAAATTTAAATATAATCTATTTGCTAGTATTTTTATCTAAAATCCTAATAATATTGTGCATTTCGGCAAAATCCTAATAATATTTTCATCTTCATTCTTATATCATTTTGCTATAAAGATCACCACCAATTCAACGATCAACCATGAGTCCTAACCAAGGCGCTTACATTTTTTGATAAATTATGGATTCGATTCTTCTAGATATTTCTATATTGATGGCTTTGCTTCAAATTTGGACAACACCATTTAAGCTTTGCCTTTATTTTAATTCCATTTTAAGCCAAAAATAAGTGAAAATATTAATTCAAAGGTTAAATAACTCTTGCTATTCTTATATTTATTTTACTCAACTTTTAATTAAGTTTTTATAGTTTATAAATTTATAATTAAATTCTTACAGGTTAACAAATTTTTACCAATTTTTTTGTTAAAATTATATTAAATTTTATTAATATTATCAACATATAATATTTTAAAAATTTAAATATATATAATTTATGTTAATAAAGAAAAAAAAATATTGATACAAAAATAATTTAAATATATAAAATAAAATATAATTTATGTTAAGTAATATGATTAAATTGATTTAAATTAAATAAATTTATAAAATTAAAATTATATATAATTAAAATATCATCAAAATTTAACAAAAAATTAAGATAACGACTAAATTAAAATTTTTTTAAATTATAAAAATTTAATTATAAATTTTTAAATTATAAGGATGTAATTAAAAAATAAATAAAATTATAAAGACTATTTAACTTAATTTAAAAATGTTGTAAATAAGATTATGTATTAGTGAGCAACGAGCATGTAATAAAATTTGTTATTATATTTGTAACGATCAGGCCATGTACGTAATCAATTATCACAGGGGATATCAAGGAAATTAAAAATGGGGAAAAAACAAAGCAGCACGTAGTTTTGGTTCAACTTAATTAATTTATAATGTAGGCATCACAGATGGACATGTTGCATTATGACACAGCACAACATGCCGAGCTATTTGTTTATATTTTTTTGGGGTGGGGGTAAAAACTTTGAACTTTTAAATTATTTGTAAAATAAATTTTTAAATGTTCAAAATAGAAAATGTATAAATCTTTCAACTTTATATTCAAATTCCTTAATATTCAATGAAACATTTATAACTAAATTAAAATTTATAATTTTTAGTTAATAGACAATTTTTTTACTTACATATATTTAGTCTAATTGTCATGATTTAATTGAAACTTTATCTTTATTATAGAATAGTTATTATTATAGATTGATTAATAATCTCTTTCTCAATAATTATATATTTTTTTGTGACAAAAATTAATAGCAAGAGAAAATATCTTTAATATTATTCGACAATACATTAGTAACATATTAAAAAGATCAATAAAAATCTAATTCAAATAATTATTATATAGGCTTAAAACATAAATAATTTTACTTAGTCATAATTATTTAATTAGTCGTTAGGTATTAAAAATTGATCTCTCTAAAAATAAAAACTTATTAAGTGAGATTTTGAATGATCTTAAAAAAATTTAAACTTTCGCCCATGAGTAAAGCAATTTTTTTTTAAAACTTTTAACTATTTATGTCAACTTATAATAGTGCAATTATCTCATTTGATATCAAACCCGTGATATTAATTTTGATGACAAGTATTAGATTAAACATTTATTATTAAATTAAAAGTTATAATTTTTAATCACAGAGTAACTATTATTATTTAATTGTAATTAGTTCAAATATCATAATTTAATTGAAACTCAACCAAATACCTAAATTGTTGTTAGGAGACAATTACTTTATATATATATATATAAAATCTATTTTATCTTTAATGTTATTATCATATATGTCACGCGAAATTCTTTTATAATGTCTTGAGTTGAAATTGCTAGCATTGAAGGCAGATAAGATCTAAGATCGTCACTTCAAGTATGGGAATCTAAACTAACATATGAAGTAGAATGGATGTAATGACTTAAGTTAAAAGTTGAAGAACTTTTTTTTTTTTTTAAATCTATACAATTATTTGTGAATGAGTTAAGGAAGGTAAATTTTTGTAATATCTTTTTCAACAAATTTGATATGATTTTATTGGCAAGTACTACATAGTGTTACACATGTGAGGTGAGAGAAATTAGTTATATAAATTAACATGATTAATGCTCTAATCGGATTTAAACTTTTAGTTCAATTCCCCAAAAGCTAATCACGCATGCTTCTATGTGGTGTTGCGTAGCACTTGCACATTGCCATGTGGTTCTACTAAAGTTTGTCTTTCCCAAAGAATCGCTTGTTGAAATTCACAATATTAATTAATTTTAGAGAAAAATTAACAGAATTTAACTTGAAATTCATTATTAATATTAATTTTAGATATTATAAAGATTTATAATCCTCTCCTAATTTTGATGAAAATATATTTAATGGTAGTATTAATTTTTTTAAAAAATATAAAGTATTAGAATAATATATTTTAAAAATTATTTTATTATTATTTATTTTGAGTTAAATATGATAGATTTCATTTATTTTTCATATTGTTTAAATTCATATTTAATTATATAAATAATATATATAGGGTTATTTTGATACAAATAAATAAATAATTGTAATTTTTTAATTAAAAAAGAGTATAATTTTTAAAAATAGAACAAAAGAGAATTTAAGGAAAAAAATTTAGGATGTATTTGGATAAATATTTTAGAATAAAATGCAAAAGACTCTTTTGAACTTTGGCCTATATGCAAAAGATCCTGAACTTTGAACTTTCACTAATAACCTCTTAAACTTTTATTTGAGTGTAAAGAAAAGAGCACCAAATGCTAACCCTCCCATTTACACATAAAGAAAAAGACTTATCAACAAAGATAAAAATATCATTTCCTTTCTCACCCAAATAAATTACCATCAAACCTAAATTCTTAAATTCCCTTCAGCATCTCCTCTCTCCTTCAAAGGAATGGATGGCCAAAACTCAAATCTTATAAGATGTTTAGCTTTGAAGCATCAACACTAGAGTTCAAAGTCTAACAAAAAGATCAACGCTGAACAGAATAGACCAACGCTGAACAAAGAAGCCCAATGTCAGAAGTTTTTGCAATCGTTGTTATCGTCATCAAACGATTGGAGAAGACGAACATGAGGTTGGATTGGAGAATGTTGTTGCGATTACTATCGGTGTCTGTTGTTGTTGCCTTTCACAATAGAAATCATTCATGTCAGAAAAATCAAAGGACATGTCCATGATCTAAATAACACAATGACATTTTTCACTTATGTTCATGTCTAAGTCAATGGAGATGCTTTTGCAAATATGGACAACTTTGTGAGACAACTTGTGCAACATTGTGTAAAAACATTACAAGACCTTGAATAAGAATTCATGGAGAATAATATACCAAAATAAAAACTTAATTTTGCGATCGCTATAATCCGTATTTTGTAAATCCATAAAGCATTATCATCTTCACTAATAAAATTAAACAAGTAGTATAACAATATTTCCATAATCAATGAAAAGCTCTAGGATTTCAAATCCCAAAAAAATAATAGCATGAAAATGAGTCAGAAAGGATTCGAAAGAAAACAATTCAACACAATGGCATTTGGGGTTGAATCGTATATTGTAGGGCAATGAGTAATTTTGATAAATGAACAACATTTAATTGTATGACATTTTTACCCTTGTTAATGTGTCATTTTAATCTCATGTGAAAAGTAAGGGTTAGTATTTGGTGTTTTTTGCACTTAAATAGAAGTTTAAGGAATTATTAGTCAAATTTTAAAATAAAAAAACTCTTTTACACATAAATCAAAGTTCAAGAGAGTCTTTTATATTTTATTCAATAGGCTAAAATGCACAAAATGTTTTTAAACTTTGGATATTTTGTAGAAAATACTCTTGAGTTTTAAAAATCAATAAGAAATTTCTTTTAACTTTCAAAATCATGTAAATAATATCATTTTGTTAAATTTTTCATAAAAAAACTAATGGTCAAATGTCATGTTAGATCCGTTGACTCATGTAGGCAAACATACTGAGTTGGATAGAAGTATTTTTGTCTTTTCTCATTTTTTTTTCTTTCTTTCACCGAATTCCTCTTCCTTATTTATTCTCCAATTTTTTGGCGACACATGGACAGACGATGACGAGGGTGGTGCAAACTAGACAGCAAGGGCCAGGCGAGGCCGGCGACTACGAACCTTGCGAACGGATCTAATCCCTCAAGTGATTTTTTATGGACGAAAGGCATGAATCATGACCACTTGCATTATTCGTGACAGAGGTGAAAGGTCGACGGTGAGGGCGAGATGAGACAACAGCGAGATGAACAGTATAGACAGATTCGTGCATCCATGTATTCGCATTCATCTTGCCCTTACCCTCTGTTTTTTGTCCTTGCCGTTGTGTTCGTCTCGTCTTGTCGTTGTCTCACATTTGTCTGATTCATCCATCTCGTCTCGCCTCGCCTCACTCTCGCTGTCCTATTGCACCACCCTCGCTGCCGTCTGTTCGTGCATCACCAAAAAACTAGGGAAGAAAGGAGGAAGAGGAATTCGGTGAAAGAAAGAGGAAAAAGACAAAAAGACAAAAATACTCCTATCTAACTCAATATTTTTGTTTACGTGAAATCAACAGATTTGACATGGCATTTGACTGTTAGTTTTTAGATAAAAAATTTAATGGAAGGGTGTTATTTATACTATTTTGAAAGTTCATAAGAGTTTTTTTGTTAATTTTTAAAATTTAAGGATATTCTCTGTAAAAAATTTAAAACTTAAAGAGATTTTGTGTATTTTAACCCAATTCAATATTTTATTAGTTGTCTCAATTTATTGAATCAAGAATCATCAACAATATAAACATTATGAAATACACCTTCTATTAAAACCCTAAACAAGAAAGAACAACTAAATTTTTGTAAATAATTTGAACTTTCTTGTAATAATATCCATAATTGCTGTCAAAAGAAAAATGTGTAATTGAGATTTGAACATTCCATTATTTACAATGGTGGACTTTGACAACAAAATGAGATGTCTTTATCATATCACTTTCAAGTTTCAAACATAACATACTGCCAATAATGTTATTAATTAAAGACAAATAACTGGAAAAGTAAGCCTTATTGCTGTCAAAAGAAAAATGTGTAATTGAGATTTGAACATTCCATTATTTCCAATGGTGAATTTTGACAATAAAATGAGATGTCCTTATCATATCACTTTCAAATTTCAAACATAACACATTATTGAAAATAGGCCTTATATTTCTCCTTTCATGATTTGATATTTGTTAATTATTCCTTGTGGTGGTTACTGTTTAATTAATTGGCATGTTGACTTATATATAACTGCAAAATTCACGCGGACGGCCTTGTATGAATAAAACTTGAAAAGTTGACTTCCCAATGCATTATTATTTAACAATTTATTTAAAATATTTTCAAACATTTTAAATTACTATTTTCAGACTTTTCTTCATCTCATGTGACTTATTCAACTTCCTCACAGTGATCTATTGAGGAAGCTTCCTTCCAGAGGCAGCACTTGTTGGTGTTGGTATGAATTTTTTGATAAGCTGGATTAACTATATATAACATGTATAATGCCATTGCATCTCTCTCTCTCTCTCTCTCTCTATATATATAATATTATATATATATGTATGTATAATTATACTTATAATTTTTTAATTTTAAAAATTACACTTAATATTCTTAATATTTGATATAATATTATATAAATTCTTCATCTAATTTACTTTTTGTTAATAAAATTAATATTTTATACTATGAGATTTTATTTTAAAATAATAAAATTATAGTTATATTAAAATTGATTATAAATTTAATTGTATTTAATGTTGTTATATTATATATAAAATTGCTGTCTTATTTTGCTCAAAAAATATTTTTCATTAAAAGAAAATAAATTAAAAAAGGCAAATATAATTTTTTAAACGAAAAGAGTAATAAATTTAATTCAAAAAAATTTCATAAAAAGTTAATGTAATTTATTCTATATATTTTTATTAAAAATTTTGACAACAAAAATATGAAAATGATATACATGCATAAATTTTCTGAAACTCAAAATATACATATAGAGGTTATCAGATGTTCAGATAGCGTATTTATTATCAGATATCGTTCCTATCAAAAGGTCAGCCTGGTTATATTATCATTTACCAAAATGATGATAATTAGTAACATGGTGGAGGCCCATTGATCCATCACCGACCATGATGCAAACAAGTCAATAATTGTGAACTTAATATTTTTCTAATCACAATGCTTTCTTCATTCTTGTCTCCATCTTCATTTCTCATTTTTAATATATAATTTTTTTGTGTTCTCTCTCGTTGTCATTAACGTTTATAATTACTTATCCAAATTTAATGAAGATAAACGAGTAGGAGCTACTTAAAAATTAAAGAAATTAATTAATTATATTTAACTCCAATGGGTTAACAATAATTATTAATTAAGAAACATAATGGATCTCGATTTCTCCAACGAGTTAACTTAATGGTTAAGGATTTGCGCCTTTTATCTTGATTACAGAGTTCAAAATATATATTAATGGGGTCAACACTTAAGTCTATATATATGTTTTTTAAAAAGAAGGAACTTTCACAAATTTAAAAAATTATCGACATTTCAAAAAAATGCTTATTATACATAATTATCACAATATAGGAAATATAAATAATATTATTTATAATAAATAGTTATAATGGCTTGAGGTTATCTGGTAATAAAAAGTAAAACTGTAAATAAATGATTGTTTATTAAATAAGTTTCTCACAAAAAAAAGGCAAAAGTCTAATTTATGTTCTCAAATTTTATATCGATTTTTAATTTTGTCTTTAAAATTTTTTGTGATTAATTGTTCTTAAAATTTTAAATTGTAATTAATTTTATCTCACAACTTAACGCTGTCTAAATTATTAATAAAAAATTATAATATAATATTGTATTTAGTAGAAAATACAAAATCGCTAATGAAACTATTCAAGTCATATACGAAGTATCTATTGAAATCTTTATCAAATAATTTAATCATCACATCAAATAGTAATTGAATGATAGTGAAAATACTGTAATTTAAAAATGTATGTTATTGTTTAATATTTAAATATTGTTAAAATCTTATTCATACTTTTAAAATTTATTGTTAAATGTCACATCATTATTTTTCGTTAGTAATTTAAATAATGTTAGACTGTGGAACAAAATCAATTATAATTTAAAATATTATGAACAAAATTGACTGTAAAAAAATTTTAAGAACGAAACTAAAAATTAATGTAAAATTTAAAAACATAAAAGATAATTTTTTTAAAAAATATTGACATACATATTGCAGGATATATTTAATCATATCCTTATCATATATATATATATATATCTATGTATATATCTATGTATAGAATTATTTGATGTCTTTCATCAATCTAAAAAAAATTAATATAAACCATAGTTGAAGACATAAAATTTTTTTCTATTCCATAGTCAAATTTTAAATATAAAAAAGTATACATCATTCACTAACTAATAGAAAACTGAAAGATAATAAAAATGATTTCACATGCACTTAAATGCATCTGAAGTTACTAGTTTATAATAGAAGTTACAATTATTTTGTTTTTACTATCAAGCGTGATTGAGTCTTTTTCAAATACCCAAAAAAAATGAATTATACTAACTCTAATATTTAAATTTTATAGGTAAACTCATGTTGAATAAAAGTTATGGAGGTCCACCTCTCAAGAGTGAGCCTCTTATTTTATCTCTCACCTCAATTTTTTAAAATAAATTTATTAGAAAAAAAAGAGTTTGAATGGTGTAAGATCTTCCACCTCCCAAGAGTTACATTTCCATATCATTGACCAATCACATTTTGTTTTCATA
Organism: Senna siamea; assembly: GCA_031216115.1. Lineage (NCBI taxonomy): Eukaryota > Viridiplantae > Streptophyta > Magnoliopsida > Fabales > Fabaceae > Senna > Senna siamea. The sequence continues at coordinate 24,106,621 of CM062356.1, forward strand.
ATTTTTTGATGTAATTTTTTATTGACTAAATATTATTTATATATATCGCTAAAAATATAATGGATCTAATGAATTTGAGGTGAGGATGGAAGATGGAAGCATCAAACTGGGGACCACTTTGAGGTACGATCTCTTCTACAACTTTGGTACTGCACCGTCACCTTCATTATACTTTCGGTGATCCAATATTTGACCCAACAAAACACAGACAGAAACACACAAAACAAACAACATTGTTGACCCAACACTGCTATTGATGGAGTAGTGCCTTGCTTCAAACGGCTAGGTACAACCTTCATTAGCATATTCCATTTGGGGTTTTGACTTCACATTCACAACACCCTTTGATATTCCACTAGTATGCTACGAAGTTAATTTCAATTAAATTTTAAATATACAAATACTTTTAAATTATTTAATTGTATAGTTATTTACTTATTGTTATTTAAATTTTTAAACAAATTTCTATGCAAAATCTACATTTTAGTTACTTTAAATAGCTTGAAACAAAAGTTTATGATTTGTTTGATTGTAGTTTTTAAAAACATAAAAATAGAAATACCTATTTGAATAATTATTTTTAACAGACGATAAAAAAAATAGAATGTGTGTTTTGGGAGTAAAAAATATAAAATAATTTAAAATTGTTCTGAATCAAATTTTTTAAAATATAAAAACAAATATTTTTATTAATAGTATGATTATAAATACATGAAAATAATATTAGTATGAATTCTAAAAATAAATTTTATAAAATAATTATAAAGAATAAATAAAATAAAATAACGTCCAACAGGTGTTACATATCATTCTCTGTCTCTTTATTCAATTGCCCCTCCCATGTACTACGATAAGAATGCAATGGCAGCATATCCGTAAAAAAAAAAAAAAAATCCGGAGCAGCATATAAAATAAATAAGTAGAAGATGTGACTTATGAATATTCAATCACCTTTAGGATATACTTAATAAATAACTCTCAAGTTCAAAGATGGAGACAGCCTTTTCATGTTAGTACTATCATATTATATGTTTAATAATAGCATCTCTCTCAATTTATATATTTAGTTCAGCCAAGTTCAAATAATTTTATAAAAGTATTTTTGTCAAAATAAATAAAATTATAAATTTTTTTATCCTTAAAAGAGAAGAGTGTAATTTTTTCGGTATATTTACTTCAGCCGAGTTTAAATATTGGAGTACAAGAAGCCCAAATTCTAAAATAAACAGTAAACAGCACCTCCTTCAGCTATTATAAGATTAAAGAGACAAGGACCAAGCCTACATAGTGGCCTATATATTATCTTCCGTGACATCTTAATGTTCTTGGGTCAGCCCAAAATATCTGACACAAACTCTACACATAGCATTTCTGTTGGATTTCTTAATGAATTGAAAAGCCAAAGCTTAGAGCACATTTCTTAGTAACTTGTGAGATTTCATAAGTTACTACAAGTCACAAAGTCTCACATTGGACATTTTCTCTCTCTTTTATAAATGTACATTCAAGTAAAGTTAAGATATAATGAGGTATGATGTTTGCTCATGCGTGCTAAGCTCATGTGTGCTAACCCAATCGGAAGCAAGTATAAGCTACACCATCTCCTTTACTTCAAAGAGAGATGTAAAGAAAGTTACCATCTTATTCTCAAAAAGAAAAATGGATTATGACACAGCGCATTACAAAGTTCATTTTGTTCTTAATTACCATGACATATATAATGCCTTATTATATCAGCTAGCTCAAATGTTCCTAACACTTCAATGATTGGGTTCCTTGATGTAACCCACATGACTGGAATTTCCCACTTTAGTGAGAGTCCCGAGATCATAAGCCACCCAGCATCTTGAAACTTCCTTCTTGTAAAAATATCCCAAACACTTGCAATCCTTAGTGCATTTGCTTTCACAACCATTCTCACTTACTCTGTCCCCTCTAGTGTACTTGCTCATGTAATGCTCAACACCTTCAAGCTTGTAATAGTGAAAGTCACTTGCCCTACAAGAAGTCACAGCTTTTGCCTTGCAATCTCTGCTCCAACCCACTAGTCCTTGAGACAAAGGGCAGGCCACACACTGGTTGTCCTCGCACAGCCCAAATTTCCCACACTTCTCTGGCCATTGGCACTCATTCTCATCATCAGAATTTTTGTCAAACAAAGTGTATGTCTCTCTCCAAACACCTTGACGCACATTCACAAAGTATGTGAACAGCCTGATGTTACCATCAATCCCAAGCCTCAAGTAGGTCAAGGAGCTATTTTGCACTGGCCTAGCAATGTATCTACTGCCACTCCCACCAAATTTGGAAGCATTGGCCTCTCCATAATCAAATCCCACTTCAAAGCTTTCTGGGTCAGATGTGAGTGTGACATTTTGCAAAGAGCCTCGTGGGATGGAGAGCCAGTTAGAAGAAAACCAGTACAGAATTGGCTTTGGAGAGTTCTTACTGGTATAATACAGAGCCAACCCTTTAGGCTCCAAAATCAAACTATAAGGCCCATCTGCATTTTCCTTCTCTGAGACTCTGCTAACTAGCTTGGATGGTCCTCCAGCTTTTAGGGACTGACCCACCAAAAGGGTATCTGTAGGGTAGTCAAAACTCTGCCAAATGAAGCTGCCTTTGGAGTCATAGAGGACCAGATTACCATTTGACAGCAATTTATAGCCCACAACACCCTTATTGACAGTGTGGCTTTGCCAGGCGATTCTACCATCAGCATCAGCTAACACAAGGTTGCCATCAGTGCCAAATGAGAAGGTGGCATTTTGACGAACTGGGTTGCCTCTATTGGCCTCCCAAACCCAACGAAACAAAGCCTCTGAACGTCTAAGACCCATTCTCAGACCAAGATAGAAGGCGTTTGGGCTGGTGTTATAGAACATTAATTGGAAGGGAGAAGCAAAAATGTCTAGACCAATGTAACTAGCATCGTATTCAGTAATGTATGGCCCAAAATCATCATCAACCACAAACCTAAATGTTTGATTTTGAGGAACGGCGGCTTCAGAAATAGAAGCAGTGGTGTATGAGAGAAAAAGGGCGAAGAATACTGAGATTTTGATTGAGGGAAAAGAAGCCATGGTATGACGCTGAATGATTCCATTAATGGATGCAAATGTACATTATTATAGCAAGGAGGAGGCTGATGTGTATTGATAAGATTGAAGTAGTGTCCCACTATCACCCAAAACAATAGCTGTAATGCTATGAATGCCTTAACGCCCATGTCAAGTTGAGTGTTTAATGCGCTTAAGATATTTGATGAAATGTACGATGAGCCCAACTTGGCCACCGTCTATGTAGCCGCCTCTTCTGAATTATGAAATATAGAGTAAATTAACGGATTACAAATGTATTTCTTTTCAACTAATTCTTTTAAAAATAAATTTTTTAATTGACAAAAATAGTATCTCTCAAGTAAAATTTTTTCATAAGTAAAAATTTAAGTGACCATTGGTTCTTAAACTTGTCAAGGTAATATTTTTCTTTAAAACAACATTATTTTAACAATTTTCTTAAAGTCACTTAGTCGTTAAAATGATTTAATTTTGAATAAATTTTTTTATAAATAATATTATTTTGAAAGAAAATACCACTTATAAGAAATGTTGTAATTATAAGTTAATAACGACATAAACTAGTTTATTAATGATTAAGAGAAATTTAGTAAAAAGGGGGACTATTTTGATTAAAAAAAAAAATTGATTTACACCTAAACTAACTCCACTTCTTCAACTCCACCCATCATGATCACTAATACTGATATGCCTCCTAATTCCATAGCATACGCTAGCCAGTTTAATATCTCTAAAATTTCACAACTCTACTTGTTATACATCCTCACTCTCTACATGAGAAAATTTTATTTACTAAATTAACTTAATAAATAATTAAAAGGTTAAAACTCATTAATCTAATGAATAAAAATTTCTGGGTTGTTTATTTTATGGTTTCAAGTTGTCATCACTGGATTTAATTTGTTAACATTTTGAAAAGAGTTTAAGTTCATTATATGTGTACTTTTGAAATATCATGGATATAATTTGCCTCTGATATTCAACATGACAGTTGGGCATAATCATCCCATAGAAGGTTTCAGGATAATGAAAAATTATTGTCAGTTCATTGATAACTAAAAAATTATGCAAATCTATATTGAGCAATCTATTTATAGATTATTTATATTTAGTATTTGATAGTGTTTTGAATAGAATTGTTTTAAATAAAAAAATATCTATAAAAAATAAAAAAATATTATTTCATATCAACAAATCACAACAAGCTTATTCTTCAAATACTTAGTGCAAGAAGATAGAGACTACACACCCCTAAAAGCACAATCCAAAAACCCTAAGAAAATTTACAACCCAAATACTTACAAAAAACAACCATTAAATTAGAAGAAGATCAAGTAGACAAATAATAAGAGGCAACGCACCCCTTAATCTTCTTTGACGTTAAATTTTCACAAGTCTTCTTCTATCAATCTTGAGTTTTAGTTGAAAATATGATTTGTAAGGTTGTAAATCTTTCCGAAAGAACTCAAACTCTTACTATGAAGAGAAGAAAAATCTTCTTTCAAAAAAGAGGAAATGCTTTTTGCAATGTAACTTGGAGTGTGTATTTATTTCAAGTCTTCCAAAGCAACTTGGGCTCCTTGCCATTTTTCATAGTCTAAGCACAACTTCTAACAAAGTACAAGGCCTCATAAGTTCATGGGCTAGACAGACATGTTCAAAAGAAAACAAGTTCATGGGCTACAAATTAAATCCCACACAATTTTGTCTAATTTAAAATATGTTGTTCAAACAATGTTTAAGACAAAGTCTCTTACATCGATATAACATTTAAAACTCTAGTCTATAGTTAGTGCTCTCAAAATATTGGAATCCAAAGCATAGAATATTTTGTTATAAACTAAGTTAAAAGCTTTAGACAAAGTTAGTTTTGTTTTGAAACACCTTGCATGCATAATCTGATCAAAATAACAAAAATAACCTTTGATTCTTGAAGGTTTAAAGCAGAAAGAAAGAAAGAAAAAGAGAGAAACTAAGAGAGAACAAAAAGGAAAAGATTGCCTTTTACTTCCCTAATTAACAAATTCTTGGAGCCCTAAAATGAAAAGATACTGATGTTGATGCTTGATCTTGCATAATAACGAAGCCAAAAAGTACGAGAATAATTTTTTTATGGAATAAAAAAATAAAAAGATTAATAATGTAAATAAAATAGAGGAATAAAATAGAAGCACAATATTTACGAGTTGGGAACCATGTAAGATTGTCCCCTTTTACTTAATTATCCAACTTTTGCTACATTTTTTTTTTCCTCTTGGCCCATCCCAATATCTCTCTTAGATATGGGTTATATATAAAGGTAAACTTAGAATTAGATGGCTAATTTATACCATAATAATAATAATAATAATAATAATAATAATAATAATAATAATAATAAAATTTCTCTCTCACTGTTAATTTGTACCTCTAAATTCTCAATCACATTCAAATTTAAATTGAGAAAACTATAAAACAATTTAGTTTCAAAATTTACATATGTTCATTTTACTTTTTTTGTTTTTATTTTTAGTAGTTCATGAGTTTGTATTTGAAAATATCTTGTTGATTTTTCAATCAATTGTTTGATCATAACTTCCAATTAAAGTAAAAGCATTGTCAATTTATATTAAATTTATCTGATTTTGGTTCGTTTAAATATGTCAATTAGACTAATTAATGGCTGCAAAATTTAGATAATAATCATGAAATACTTACTAAAAAAAGGCTAACTTGTAACAAAATAATAAATATTCTTGGAGATAGCGCTCTAAAAAATTCAAGGACTAAAACTAAATAATTTTAAAAAAGTGAGGAATTGATTTATTAGTATACATAATTTAAGTATATAACTTCACAAGAAATTATCAATATTAAAATTTTAAAATACATTGACCTAATAATGAATAATTTAGCATTTTAAAAATATTAACACTAGGGACATCATAGAATTACCCAGCCTAAATCACTTGGAGTGAATTGATGAAACTTTCACTATCTTAGATAACATTATTTAATATAACATAATTAAAGGTTTTATTAATAAGTGTCTTGTAATTAAAAGTTTATCAGATTGGTCAATAAAATTTTTATACATTAAAAATTATTAAATATTTTATCAATTAATAAAAAAATATTAACTAATAGTTTAAAAGTATTAGTCAGCAAAACAATGTAATTAAAACCATATATTGTGATTGAGAGTCTAATGGGTCAAGAATCATGATGCTGAGATCTTTTTGTTAATATTCTAAGCCATTTTGTGGCACTTGCACTTATAAAATTAATGAATTAATAAAAGAGGGTCAATAAGTTGGAATGGTGTCATCATTTTCCCTCAATTATTGGCATTAATCCTAGTTATACCTACAAGCTACAACCTAGTCTCTCCTCAAAAACACATCACAATGGGCATTGCTAATTAATACCCCATCACAGTTCACAAACATATGACAAGTAGGTACAAATCATACATTCTAAAACTATCAAGACCAGTTAATATATTTTTTTGAAATTTGTAAAAAGAGAAATAGATATAAAATTAATTGAATAGTATATCTCATTTATATAATAAAATTTATAAATAAATAATATATTCTCACTCTTTCTATTTCTTTTTTTATATTGTATCCTCATGTGATTGAAAGGATCATGATCCTGTTTTCTTTTAATTATGACCATGTTATATAAATATTTCTTAAACTATCAGCTTCTGCATTAACTTGAGACTTGATAATGGTACTATCTTGTTGGTATGGAGAAAAAACATCGAGTTTGTTTTTTTTAAGCAAAAATCCACACTTCTTCATTTGAATTGCTGGGATTTTGTTTTAATTAATTATTCACATGCAATTTTCAAGCAAGCATAATTGTATTAGGTCATAAATAAAGTAATTAATTAACTAGCATGAATAGTAGATACTGATCATTGAAACAAATTTTTGCTATAAACCAAATGAAATATAAAAATCATTAGAGACAAAGAAATATAAGAGAGACATGAGATTGATATCCAAAAGGATTTAGTGTGAAGAACTATCTCATATTTTATAAATATAGTTCTTAACAAGTGCTAATTCATATTGTATTCTAATATTAATAATTTGTATACAAAGATAACTTTTTGTATAGAACTCTAGATATAAAGAAATAAAAGTAGTATATGTTTTTGAACATATATACTAATGAAAAGAAGGTTACATCTTGAATTTAAGAGTGTTATTATGGAAAAAAAATGTCACATGTTAAAGAAAGAATTAATCTAAAAATCATTCACCAAATTAATATCTTGCCATAGATGCGGTCATCCATACCTTTTATATACATATGCATGCATGTTAATAACATTTTGTAAATAAATCTCTCATTAAAATTTTATTAAGAATTAAAGACTGGAATTAACACTCAAAATGTGTTAAAAAAAAATAGTCTGAGAAGAATCTATGGAATTGATAGGTAGCTTGCTATTCGGCCTAATGGGTTTCTGGAGGGGCTAAAGAAAGATTTATGGTCAAATTATGAGAAAATTCTACTGTAAGAAGAAATAATATGATTTCAAAAATCTAGGTGTAAATGGCTTACCTTTGGAGATTGAAATACCTGCTACTTTCACATTACTACTATCACTCGACGCAGGAGAAATAAGATTGGGAAAATTAAAGACAAATGATGATTAGATTGAAGATGAGAAAATTAAAGAGCATGCTGTTTCTTCAAGAAGTTGTACACTCAAGATGAGAAAGTGACAATTCTTCAATCAGTGATAAATTTCCTGCTACCAACGAAGACATTTGGTAAAAAATACAAGCTCCTATCACAGATGAAGAAATTAAGCAAGCTATGTTTGATATTGGAACCTTTAAAGCCCCTGGCCCTGATGGATTCCATGACTTTTTTTTAATCAAAGTTAGTGGGAAAACATAGGTGCTTCAGTGTGCAAAATTTTGAAAGAAGCTTTTGAAAAGCCAAACCATCAAAGATATCAACCAGGTTCTCTTAGTTCCTATACCAAAGATTGAAAACTCAGAATATATGGCATAATTCCACCCTATCAGTCTATGTAATGTGATTTTCAAAATTATCACCAAAATCATAGCCTCTAGATTGAAAAAAGTGATGTCGCAGATCATATCCCCAGTGCAGTGTAGCTTCATCCCTGGACGACATAGTTCAGACAATATCATCATAATGCAAGAGGCGGTTCCTACTATGAAAAAGAAAAAAAGGAAGTAAAGGTTTTATGGAAATTAAAAATGATCTAGAAAAGCCTCTATGATCGGCTAAGCTGGGATTTTCTCCACTCTTAAAGTGGTTGGTTTTAATGACCATTTTTTAACCTAATAATGTCTTGGGTTTCTTCCTGTAAAATGTAAGTGCTATGGAATGGGAAATTGATACTTTTGCCCTATCTCGTGGGGTTAGACAAAGATATCCTTTCTCCCACAACAAAAAAATTAGCATTTATCGGCCTTTTTTTGTAGCGGTTCACTAAAATTGCCACTAAATAAAGAATTTTGTGATGATTTAAAAAGCGTCAAGAAATGTATGTTATCATTTTATGATGCTTGGTTTCATTTTGTGATGATTAAAGCGTCACTAAATGAAAAAATAAATATTTTTTTAAAAAAGTAAATTTAGCAGCGGCTGTTATGTGCCACAAAATGACCTAAAGTCGAAAATAGTGATAGTTTAATAGGCGTCACAAATATATATAATATATTTGTTTAGTCATTGCAATTTTTCTTCATCGTGCCAAATCCCTATTTGGGCAAAAAAATTCTACGCTAAACCCTTCATTGAAACATTTTGCTTCACCGCGTGTCATCCTACCAGTGCCTATTCACCGGCATTCGTGCTTGCCATTGTGTTTTATTGTACTTTGTGGCTATGCACCGACGTCTATGCTCAACAGACATTCTTCATCGTCCTTCTTTGTGTTTCATAGCCGTTCATCATCCTCCATCATGAGTCTCTGCCTCTGTCAAAAGTGTACTGCATCAAACGCTTCATCAGTTGCATCTCCATCATTTGTCATTGACTAACCTCTTCCGCTATTGGTATGTGATTTTCGTTGACTAATTCAAGATATAATTTTCGTCCGTGCTTGACATCTTTGCTGTGCTAGTTTTTTTTTGCTTCTGCATCTATTTTGTGTTTATATTTTTACTGGGTGGTTGCTGTGTGCTGGTGTTGCCATGCATATGCTATTTTTGGGTAGAGAGAAAATAGGAGAAATTGATGTTGAAATGAATGAAAAATCCTCTTCTGAATTTGTTCTATAAATGCTAAATTTTACTACATAAAAAGGGAGGAAAACGTAATTATTGATGGGTTTTTGGCTGGTTGCATGTTCATATATTGAGTAGAAAATTAATTGGGTGTATGTGGGTTATGTATGTGTATATTTTTCTGCATTTTGTTGTTGTCTTGACCGAGATTAAGTGCAAGGTAGAGTAGATTTTGTAGAAAAAATAGGACTGCTATGCAGATGTGTTTTTTCCCTTATTTGTAGATAGTTATTGTTTCTATTTATGTTTTTCTAGTTCTAATGATCTATAATTATGCACCCTCAACACTTTTGGATTTTTCACCTTTTTAATCCAAAATCCTTTAACTCATAATACTGACCTTACAAATTATATTTGGAAGGCTAAAGCTCCCCCTAAGTATGAGGCTTTTGTTTGTATAACAATGCTTAATATGATTAATGCACTGTAGCGTTGTCCTGTTGCTAGAGTTTGGAAACTACCAATCATCTATTTTTGCAATGTGAGTTGCTGGGAGAGTTGTTTATGATTTTTGACAAGAATTAAATGATCAAGGATTATAGTTAGAATATGAAGTCATTAATGGGATGTAATTTTTTTTGTTATTTGATTAGTACAAGTTTTGTGTATTTGTGCCAGTCAAAAAGCTATTTGGCTTTCCTATCTTGAGTTAAAAATAATAAAAGTAGCCTAATATGTAGGGTTAGCATTTTCTTCCTTGTTAAATTATTATATGTAATGATTCAATTGAACTTCAGAATCTAGTTAGTTCAATTTCCTCTGCCTCTCTTTTAGAGTATTACTTTTCACACATTAGCAATATATAGGTTGTTTATTTTGATGCTTTTCTTTCAAGGCTTTTTGATATATATTTTTGTTTTGTACATCTAAATATTTCAGCTACCTTTTGAAGTGGAGCATGATGAAGATAAAGGTGACCTTGTTGGAGAAACATTTACAGATTATGTAAGTCACAAACCTTTTCCTTTAGGGAGTAGTATATACTAAGAAGGTTTTTTAGCTGAATTAGAATGTACTCTTTATTTCTAGGTATGGATATTCATTTCACTATTATTAAAATGTTATATATACAGCGGCCACCAAAAGTATCTATTGGACCCTCACACCCTGATCCTATTGTCGAAACATCTTCTTTGTCTGTTGTGCAGCTACCTGAGCCTACTTATGATCCAAAAATAAAAGATGATTTAGAGATTTTGATGGCATTGTCATGCTTGAAAATTGAGACATTGGTCTATGCTTGTCAGGTTTTTATGTTGACATAATTGGTAATAAATAATTGTAGTTTTATTTTATAGTTCTTCTTTTGATGTTGATTTCCATGATAGAGACACCTTCAGCATCTCCCCAGCCATGTTAGGGCAAGATTCTTTATTGGGGATGGAGCTAGTGTAGGTAAAGGTTGAACAATTGCAGGGTTAATATGGGAGAACTGGTGCCACAAAAGGAGAAAACACTATAAGTCTAGGTCAAAGTCTACACATGCCATCTTGTATGTTTGTGTGGGTGTATATGTGTATGGTGTGATAAATAATAGTTCCTTTGTTTTCTTATTTGGTCAAAGATAAACATTAGTTCCTTGGTATGCACACTTATACGACCTCACTTAGGATATGAACGGGCCTTTTTGTACTATTGACGTGCTATTAGGCTATATACTGAGAGCTTAGTATTTTTTATGCTTTTGTCATGTTTCCAATGATCTTACACAGATGCATTTTTGTTGGTTTAAACTTGAAGTTTGATGCTAAAAGAGACTTGGATAATGTGGGTGCAACTTAAATTGAAGGTAAATAATTTTGTGTGGATGATGTGAACATACCTTTTTTTGTAATTTTAACACACATAGTTTTGTGGCATATTTATTTCTCTATTCACAGACTCAGTTGAATAATAAAAAAGAACTCTACATTATTAATTGGGGAGGTTTAGGCTTTATTGTTCGATGAAACTTATTTTACTAATCAAGAAAGGAGTAATAGGACTTAAAAATGATGCAGATTTATTTGTTTTGTTGATATTTAGCATCATTCAAATCCTTATATGATATATGATCATGGTTAAATGACTGATGGTGTCAATTTCAAGTATAACTCTAGCATTAAATATAATGATTTCAGAATTCTTTTATGATTTTGCTTCTTTTTTCTAGTTAGAATTCAAGTTTATGGCCTCTCTATTTTGTATATGGCATTTTCTTCATCATTTGGAAATGCTAATTTCTTAGAAAATAAGTCTTTGACCTCCATTTTTTGACCAAAAGAAAGTAAAAGCAATCTTTGAATTGTTTATGCTCTTCTGAGTTCCTTACTAAGGAAAAGTGAAAAGTAATACGTTAAATTGTTAATAAATACTTTTTATCTAAGAAACTTGTTGATTTTATTCTTTTGTTTCTTTTTGTAGAGGACAACTTGTCTTCCTTCTTGTTTTCACTTTTATCTCTTCTCTAATTAATAAAATTATCTTTTTCATAAAAAAAAAAATTCTTGATACATACTGCTTCATTTGCTTATATACTATATGTGATGAAATTACAATATTGTGTAGTGTTTTTTTGATGATTTGCAGCTTTCCTATGATAAGTGTCCTTTTTTTAATATTTTTAGATGTCTTTATTGTATAATTCAATATGAGAAATGCTTATAATTAATAAACAATGTTACTATACATTTAAGTATCTTTTTCTTTTTTAACCTATCCAATGCAGGATTTGAACAAACTGCCTTATTCTAAGCTTGATGCCAAGTCTGTTGGGGTCAGGGAGGGAGTTGTTTTCTTGACATGCAGAAAGATTTTATTATTACATTTAGCTTTTCTATACTCTCTTGAAGCTAGATTTCAAGCTGAGAGGCTTCTTGAAGAGGGGGAAAAAGGAAGAAAGATGAATAGTGGGGTAACAATTTATGCATTAATTTTATCTATTTAAAAAATTTTGCATAATGTAGTAGATTTTAATTCTTCACAAGGACCAGAATTTGAATCATTCTAGAGTTGCATTCTGCAGCAAGAAAACTATAGATGATAATTCTATAACAAATGCAGTGGATGTTTATTGCAATCAGATGTAAGTCACTGAAAGAATTAATTGACTGTTTTCAATTTCTTTTTCTTTTAGTTTGGCTTGTAAGTAAAAACCTTCAATCTATAGTGGTTTGTTGAGGGTTATGACAACAAAAAATGATGCTCAAGTTAAAGTTTTTGATGCTAAAAATTTTTCTAGTCTTGGTAGTTTCAAATATGATTGGTCAGTCAATGTAAGTGTGGTCAACTAAGATGCCTATTACTATATTGATTTTGGTAAAAAATGAAGCTTGTCATTAACAAATATTATGTATGGATTTTGGACATTGTAGAATACTTGTGTTAGTCTTGATGGAAGGTTATTAGCAGTTGTTGGGGATAGTGCTGAGTACTTAATAGTTGATGCCAACACTGGGAAGGTAAATTTAGAGACTTTTTTGTTAAGGGCATGTGTCTTGATTGCTATATTTCACAGATTCTGATTTGTTTATATATCGTCTTAGGTTACCAGATGCCTAAGAGGGCACTTGGACTATTGTTTTTCCTCTGCCTGGTAGTGTAGAGTAAAATTATTAACTATTATCAAAGAATCTAATCTAGTCTACTTCTCATTGTTCTAAAATTTTCTTGGCCTCATATATGCCATGAAGTAAAATGATTAACTCTTATCTGTTTGTAGTGCGTTCAATTACTTTTGGAGCAACTATGCTTCTAGCTCTTTATGCATATTAGGTTGGAAATTTGATAAGATGGCCATGTTTGGCTAGACTATTTTGATAATATGTTTAGCATAATTTGGCTAGTAAAATTTTACTTAAACATTTGGCTTACTTTTGCTGCTAGTATCTTTTAGGGACCCAGTACTTACAACAATCCTATAAAGTCAGTGATTCATTTCAATTAAAGTGTATTAATAAAAAATGGAGAGAAGGGTTTTATGTCATTGCCATAGCTACTACTGGAAGTAGATGGGTAATTGTCATGTTCTAAGGAGTAGGAATTTCTGACTCGGTCTTAATAGGATTTTAACATACTTTATTGGTTAAAGATATTTTGGTGCTAAAAATCAAATATCTTTATCCCAGTAAAATAGGAATTTCTGACTATGATGTTTATCTTTATCTTTGTCAAATTAATGCCAGATTGTGGAACTTGATTTTCTATATCCCAATAAAGGTATTTATCGAAGGTGGGATAGTGGCTACCATATCACATTAACTGCTGCAACATGGGACTAAGCTACTTTTGTTCTTAGTCTCTTAAGAAGAAAACCAACTGATGAAACTCAAGAGATTCATTTCAATTAAAGTGTATTAATAAAAAATGGAGAGAAGGGTTTTATGTCATTGCCATAGCTACCACTGGAAGTAGATGGGCAATTGTCATGTTCCAAGGAGTAGGAATTTCTGACTCGGTCTTAATAGGATTTTAACATACTTTATTGGTTAAAGATATTTTGGTGCTAAAAATCAAATATCTTTATCCCAGTAAAATAGGAATTTCTGACTATGATGTTTATCTTTATCTTTGTCAAATTAATGCCAGATTGTGGAACTTGATTTTCTATATCCCAATGAAGGTATTTATCGAAGGTGGGATAGTGGCTACCATATCACATTAACTGCTGCAACATGGGACTAAGCTACTTTTGTTCTTAGTCTCCTAAGAAGAAAACCAACTGATGAAACTCAAGAGACCAAGTTGATTTTGTTCTTAGTGTCCCAAGAAGAAAATCAATTTCTATTTGCAATGAAAGTATTAGAATTTTCTTTTTTTATCATTTCATTGTTTAAGATTTATTTTCATTTTCTTTTAGGATAACTTTTGTATATACTTCAAAATTATTATTAAAAAATTACATATTTATATATATATATTGTAAACTTACTTAAATCTCTTTTTTAAAAAAATAAAAATTTAACAATTGCAGCGATTAACAAAGCGTCACAAAATGTACCAATAGTGTTGCAAAATAACATTAGCGACAGTTTTAAATCGCCACCAGTAGTTTCAATCGCCACAAAATGGCAACATTGTGGCAATTAAAGATTGCCAGTAGTAGTGATGGTTTGGAATTGCCACAAAATGTTTGGCATTTTGTGGCAGTTTCTGACCACCACTAAATATCATTGGTGACGATTATTCCAGCTATTGATTGAAAGTGTCACAAAATAACCTCTTGATGCCTTCATTCTTGACGATTGAGCGGGTGTTACTAAATGAATTTTGTGGTCGTTGAACCGCCACTAATTTACACTTTTAATTGTCAATAAATGAAACTTTTTTTGTAGTGCCCTCATACTTGTTTGTTCTTTGTATTTAAAGGCTAGCGCACTATATTGATGGTTCAATTAATGCTAAGTTATGGGAACCAATTGAACTCTCAAGAAATGGGCCTCTAATAAGTCATTTATTTTTTGCTAATGATTTAATTCTATTTTTTGAGGCTTATGGAGATCAAGCTGATATTATTAACAAATGTTTGAATATGTTATGTGATAGTTTAGGTCAAAAAGTGAATACTGAGAAAACTAAAGTCTTCTTCTCAAATAATGTGAACCACCATAGAAGGATGGAAATATGTAGGGACCTAGGCTTCAGGATTACAATTGACATTGGAAACTATTTAGGAGTTCCCATTCATCACAAGCATGTTACCAAGAAAACTTATTCCTACATCATGGGCAAAGTGCTAAAAAGGCTTTACTCTTGGAAAATTAATTCACTTTACATGGTAGGATGTATTACTCTAACTCAATTTATGGTAACTGCTATGCCATGCAAACAACTCTCCTCTCTAAAGCCATATGTAAGGAGGTGGAAAAGAATTCCAGAAACTTTATATGGGGCTTTGCCAATGGAAACAAGAAAGTGCAAATTGTCAACAGGGAAACTATATGTAGACCCAAATCTTATGGAGGGCTTGGAATAAGGAATTTAGAGCTAGTTAATCAAGCTTTTCTCATGAAGACTAGTTGGGGTTTAATGAGTAAGAGAGATGATCTTTGGAGCAAGATCTTAAAAGCTAAATAGAAATGTGGCTCTGACATAATTCCTTCAATAAAAAATTGTGCTTATTCTTTTAATCTTTGGCAAGGAATTACCAAGACTTGGAAAAAAAACTGAGAAGCATACCTGTTGGTGAATAGGAGATAGGCAAAGAGTTGCCTTCTGATAAATGGGTACCTGAAATAGGTCTTCTAAAAGACCATGCCCTGGTTGATATTATCGAAGAAGAGGAGACTCTTAAAGTTAGAAACTACACAACGACAAGTGGAGACTGAGATTGGGAGAAATTATTTTTGTTAATTCCTAATAATATTTGTAATGTTATTACAAGTACACATCCACCTAAAGATTGCATTGGAAACGATAAAGTCAGATGGGTCCTTACTAAGGATGGAAACTTTTCTATTAAAATAGCTTACCAATCCCTTGATGGTGATACTCTTAGGAGTAATGACACTATATGGAGCAAAATTTGGAAATGTCCTATCATTCAGAGGATCAATTATTTCTTATAGCTCTTGACTCAAGAGAAACTACTTACTAATGCATATCATTTCAATTGTAATTTAATTGATGATTATAAATTTCCTAGATGTAGGGATAAAGCTCAGGTTGTGCTTCATGCAATTAGAGATTGCTCCATTATCAAGGTTGTTTGGCAATGGTTGATTAAGCACTATTTTTTAGGTGAATTTTTTGAGCTCGATGTTATGAGTTGGATTAATTAGAATTGGAACAATCACATTGGAAACATGGATCAATATGAGTGGAAAACAGTCTTCGAGATTACTAATTGGATTGCTTAGAAACAGCGAAATGAGGTAAGTTTCAACAACTCAAACAGTCACCACACTGATCTCTTCTTTTCTATCATTTGTAAATGTAAGGAATACTTGGAGTACACTAACCCAATTCTTAATGGAAAGGACAAGGTTCATATAAGAAATGACTTGGTTGGATGGCAATCCCCTCTTAATGACAGTATCAAATGTAATGTGGATGGCGCAGTTTATACTAAGAATGAAGCATCTTGTGGTGGAGTGCTTAGGAATGCAGAGGGAGATTTCATTTCTGGCTTTAGTTGTAACTTGGGTAATTGTGCCATTACTGTTGTAGAATGCTATCAAAGAAGGCTTAACTCTCACTTGGAACAAAAACTATAGGAAGGTTATCCTCAAAGCTGACTCAAAGATAGCCCTGAACCTTATAAAGATGATAGTGAATAATCTGCACCCTTACTATGCTATCATTATAAGCATTCAGAACCTCATCCAGCGTGATTGGATAATTACTTGTAAGCATACTTATATAGAAGGAAATATACTAGTTAAATATATGGTGCACTGGGGCCACAACCTGAATCTAGGTGTGAAAGTTTTACAAAACCCACATACTGGAGGAGTGAAGATTCTTGTAGAAGATTTTATGGGAGTTTCTTTCCCTAGAGCTTGTGTTGTTTAGCCTTGTGCTTAGTCTTGTCTTAGAAAAAAAATTATTTAGAAAAATCTGTTAATTAGAATTAAAATCTTAGCAAAGAGAAAGGGAACATTATACGTAGGTAATTTGCTTCCCTTTAAAATATTATTAGACTTCATATAAAATATGTCGAATCATAAATTTAATCATACTTATCAATGATTTTCTTGATAAATTAAAATTATATTTGAAAAGTTTAATTAATAAGTTTTTTGGTTTCTTATAGGTATCTCCCTACTAGAGGCAATCTTGTTCGAGATATTGTTGGATATTAAATGTAGGCACATCTCTTAACAGGAATTCAAACCCAAGTTTGCCATGTTGTGTGAGACTAATCTCTTCCACTAGATCTAACTCTCGTTGATTTTAATTAACAAGTTATGTAGCAATAATTGTTTATAAAAAATGTTACTCTTTTCTCTTTTTGAATAAAGTGTACATATATCAAATGTGCGCACTATAAAGATAACCATTTTTTTAAAATCTTCTAATACTTCATTGATAAAAAAAATTTAACTTAATTTACTCGTAAGTTGTTTGCAAAAATTATCTTATTATCAAATGCATTATAGATTTTTTTTAGTGTACTTAGATGTGATATTTTATTACTTAAAAAAGAAATCTTCATCTCTTTTGAGTGAGTAACCACTTGGAATTTGATATTCCAACCACATATAATGACTGATAAACCCATTGGTAATCTTACAAATAAGAATCCAAATCAAAATTCATCTTTTCAAAATTAACCATTTCAATATATTCTTCAATAGTATGAAACCTTGAATTTTAGGTGTCATTATATATATATATATATATATATATATATATATATATATATATATATATATATATTACTCCTTAAAATGACTTTTGTTTTTCTTAAAAAGTAACTAGCTAGTCTCATTTTTTCAAGCATACAAAAACATGGGGTGTGCTTGGTTAAGGATATTATATTTATAAATTTTGTTAATTAATGTCTTTAAGGCACCAATTAAAATTAATGTCTTTAAGGCACTTATGTAAATTCTTCAATAGTGGCATTTATGAGCTTTCTTATAATTTGGATATGTTATTTTAGAATCAATCTATTAGGAATAGGAATACATAGTTACGGTTCATTTATACCTAATTAAATTAAAGTTAGTAAAGGGCATGAAAAATTCAAGCATAGTAAGCACATTAAGCATATATATAATATATAAGAAAGTATAAGATAAGAAAGTCTTTTAAGCATATATATAATATATAAGAAAGTATAAGATAAGAAAGTCTAACAAAAGTTTGCATAAACCGTCGAGAACCCTTTAAATCAAGTAATGTAGTGATTCAAGGGGTTCTCACAAATACCAAACATATTCAGTTACAATTCCAATTTTTTTTTTTTAAGAGAAGAAATTTTTTTTCATTGTACAATGAAAAACAAATCTTTTTTTTGTTTTGTTTTAGTCATTTATTCATGAAAACTATCTATAAAAAATTAGATAGAATAGCTAAGACCTCCATAATGATGTACCAAAAAATACAACATTTTTGTTACTCAACCAACCATTAGGAGAAGCAAATACAATAGGAACACCAATTAGTAAAATTAATGAAGTAGCAATTGATGCAAAAACAACCAATTGAAAAGCAGTAGTCATGTTTCTAATCCTCCAATTTATTAACAAAAGAACTATACCATTTGATACCCTTATCAAATCGTTCGATCCTTTATCGACAAAAAATTTGTAATAAAAAATGTGTTTTAGAATTAGAATAAGTTAGAAAAGATAAAGAATAAAGTCAAATTCGACCTCAGTAACACTCAAAATTCGGTCTAGGCTTCAATTGAATTTAATTAATAATAAATTTCATTTCTATTAAATAATAGGGCGAGACTAGAAATGGAAATGTAATGGCTAGGGCAGGCCAACTATATCATACAAGATACAATATCATACAATATAGTTAGAAATAATTGTATTACTTAATTATTACTAAACTATATTGACTGGAATGAGATCCTTTATAATTGGATTTTGAGTTAGCAACTTCTTTTTTTTTTTTTTTCATTCTTTTCTTCTTCTTTGCTTCGAATCGTAAAATATAAGAGTTAAGTGAATTAAAAACCCAAAGGAGGTTCATGGCTGAGGGTAAGGATATATAAATAAGGGTTATTTTGGAATGTACCAGTTGTGTTCGAAATTAAAATTTATAAAAATCAAAAACAAAAAAAATTAGAGTAGTAAATTAATAAAAAGATTAATAAAAAAGATGGTTATCGGTTCACAGATGCAAGGTGCCTATACTTTTTTTAGCTAAAAAGAGTTGAGAAAATGTCTCGAGTTAATGTTCGAGTACAACTACTAGAAAAACAAGAATTAGTGATGGATTAACACCAAGAAAATCCTCTCTAAAATGTTTAGAGACGTATTAGTGACGGAAAGGATTCCGTCGCTAAAAAGGGCGTAGCTAAAAATTAGAGATGAAAAATTTTAATCTATCTTTAATTAAAGACAAAAATTTCTCTCTCTAAATTAGAAAATTTCTCTCTAATTAGTGATGAAAATGTTTGTCGCTAAAATAGAAAATCCGTCTCTAATTACAAAAAAAAAAAAAGAAAAAAAATAGAGACGGATTAAAAATGGAACAAAAAAATTTCATCTTTCATCTGTTTCTAAAAATAGAAATTGGAGACAGAATATTCTATCTCTAAATTTTATTTTTTTAATTATTTATTTTTGTACATTTATTTTATTTATTTTATTTTTTTAATTTTTATATTTCCTATGACCTAAAGAAGTATTAAAAAATAAATTTATAGAAAAAAAATATTATTATATTACATAAAAGTAATGTTACATGTACATATATTGTTGTCAATAATTACTAATAATATAACTATCATAATTTACAATAATTACATAACTAATTGCTCTTTTCCTCAATGATAGGTAAGTCCTTTGCATGCATAGTAGACCAGAAATCACCAAGTTGCTCTCCACTTCCTCTTGCCCTAAAAGCAATAGATGGCTGTGATGAACTTTTAGGTTCTATAGATGAGGGTGAGGGTGGTGGACTCCATTGGGGCATTTGAGGTGATTGAGTTGCAGGCTTTGAGGTACTTACAAAATTTAGACATTATTTCGGTGAAAGGGTTTGAAAGATATCTTAATTTTTCTCTAGGATTTTAATTAAACGAATATATCTTTCAAACCACAAACAATGGCTAGTGAATTAGTAATTAATGGAAGTATATAAGTTAAAATGGTTTCCATGTTAAGCACCAATGTGACTAAATTAAAGTTAGCTGCCTGATAGAAAACCACCCACAGTAGTATTTATTATTTAGTAATAATGGATGATAAAAATTTATGAAACCAGAGAAAGTAGTTGATTGAATTCTCATAGATGTCGGAGAGTTGAACTTACTAACTCCTTTGCGGAGACCATCCTTAGAATTCTCAAATGTTGCTTTTGTAATTAATCTCAAAGCAGAGGTTAGTATACCCAATGCTGCCAGACCAACAAGATAAGACTACAACAAGAAAAACATAATATATAAAGAGCTTTCTCAAACATATAATTGAAATCCCTTGGTTAATTCTATTGATGATGGCAAATTGGCCACCTGAATGAACTTTGGTCGCATGTAAGAGAGGTCTCCCACCATTCCACCTTGCACATGAGCATCTACAACTCCAAAAGCACCACTAATTGCATATATTTCAAGAAAGTTCCAAGTCCTCCTTTACCAAATGTTGCTAAATCCAGCTAAGGAACATTTATGGGCAAACCAAAATCAAAACCAACCTAAACGAATCAAAACTCACAAACAAGTGAAGTGGACTTACAATTAACACCAACAGAGTAGTGATGAAAAAAAGAGTATATCCAAATAGGTTCTGTATTTTGGTATTAATTTTTGCCTCCTTATAAGCCAATATTGCCAGTGTACCAAGTGCAAATGGCTGATATAATAGAGTAAGCACCTGAGAGGGGTGGTAGTTTTGCTCAAGGAGAATAAGAAATTAGAAACATACAAAACCTAAACGAACAATTAAAACAAATGATGAATTCCTTTGTCTGTTCTTGCCTGCAAAAGAACATTATCTGGAAGGTCGGTTAACTCTACTGGTTTTCTTTAAATGTTTGTGTTTGTGGCAAAGACTATAGGCTTCAAATACCTAAGCTAAAATGTGATACAATTAGGTTGACAATAAGCCAAAGATAAAAAAAAAATAGAAAAGAAAAGATAAAAGTATCTAATTACATACAATTACCCTATGCTATGGTATAATTCAGAACACAAGAATAATGGCTAGGAAACTACAGCAAGCACAGTGCTGAAGTGATCAAATAGAAAACCAACCTGCACAAAAACTCTAGTAAGGGCTCTTTCACACTTATATATGTATTCCCCAAATTAAAAAATATAACACAATATGCATTAGATTTTCTCAAAAATAGACAGGAAGAACCTTTAGCATACTTCGAAAAAAATGGCTTTCTCTTTATAAGAATTGGGTAAACAAAGGAAATATATTTAGCCCAAAAGAAAAAGATGGTTTCTGTTGTTCTCATTGACTTCAAAATTTTAATTAAGTTTTAAGTTATATCCTATGCTTATAAACATATGTAGGAATGACCACATGTGCATTCATATAACAATGCCACTTTGCTCTAACACCTTTATCAAACTACTGTACTCCTGCACTATTTTAGATCATGCATACAATAGATTTGAAATAGATTCATAAATATTTGTTGGAATTATGGTAAAAGCTTTCTCACATGTAACAGTAATTGCTTTACTCTAAATATAAAAAGAAATGTACAAGCGTGAATATGTCTAGTATAACACCCCCAATTTCATAGCCATATTTAAAATATTATTTATTGAAAAATCCTTCACTTAAGAAACTGGTGTGTTATATACACTTCTATCCTTTATTTCTTACCTGAGTTCTTTAAATATCCATTTATAGTATACATTTCATTAGGTTCGGATCCTTACTCAAGTATCACATTTAATTATCAATACAGCAGAAGTCTAATAATAATACACCATAATCCATAAAAATTCAGGATAAATTTAAACCTTTTCCTTTACATACATTTACATCCAGTTCAACGTTACAACGTTGTTACATATACTGTAGGATATATGTAGTTTTCTTGTTTTCATAGGGTAAGGAGGCAACAAACCTGCCACTCACACCCTTTTTAACTATTTTTCATAAACCTAATATGTATGCCTTACATATCCATATACTTATATGTATTTCTAGCATAATATATATTATTCCATTTCTTGGGATGGATAGCTAATCCCTTCTATCTTGTAGTACCATAATGGTCCTAGTCATCTGATACATACTAGAAAATAATGAGAAAATAATTTCTCAATAGCTACGCATTCCACATTTCATTTCTGAGCTATGGTATGTACCACCGTATGGGTACGTAAAACAATTTACATTCCTTATTCTTAAATTCCATCATTTCTAAGAAATGCTATAAATAAACTAGTCAGATGTATAGGATGAAGTTTATAAGGTATATTAGTAATATAGCAGTTATAAAATAAAAATAGTATCAATTTCAATCACAATCATAGTTCACCGTATACCGTTTAGTACCATAATCAGGAAAGTACATTCATTAAATTTCCATTTAGCCATAGATAATTTAGGAGAAACAACATTTATCATTCATGAAAAATAGTATTATTTATAAGGAAAATAAACATTCATATTTGGATAAAAGCCATATTTTCAATTCAGAGAGACACAAGAGTATCGAAAGTATAAATTACTCCACATACTACAACGTGCATGAATGAGATAGCCGCTCTATAAGTGTGTGACAATTTTGCCACTGGTACATCTGAGGCGTCCCTCAGTGGATCCAAGTACCCATTCACATTCAGTGATCATGTCATAAAGACAGATCTAAGTGGGAATTTCTCCCAGGGTTCAGTCAAACTAAGCTCATGGAATCACTGTTATTCACACAGATCATCTTCTCCCCGCTTTATGGGCGATTCATGATGTCATAGATCACCATAACCTACATCATGAATCATTTCTCAGTATGTTATTTCCTATATATATCAACTAGGATGATTAGGCTTAATCCCATAATTTTTCCAAATTCTAAGTAAATGTCCCCTATTCAATTGGCCATATAGGTTACACTAACTTAGAATTCACAATCATCACAGTGTTTTCGAAATTCTTTCATTCCGAGCGGATGTTTCACCATTCAAATTTATGATACAATCGTGGAATGTCTAACGGCCGTCCTATACTGACAATTGGTCACTCGGTTATAAGCCTATCTACCCTAGAACATATATTAGAATTACTTCCTCTATGTTTCTCTTTATTGAACATTCAAATATTTTCCTTCCATTCAATGTTTTCCAATACCATGCTAGGTTTTTCCTTATCTATGTCATAAATCAATCCTTTTCTTTCCTCATTCATGATGATACTATCATTCTCACTTTCTAAAAAGAAAACCTTTAAATCTCAATAACAATTCCATTCTTGAATTTGTATAAAAAGGAAGGTTCATTCTTGGTCAAGAGAAATCCTTAAGAAATTTAAGATTTTCATACTTAAAAATTTCTCTTTGTCACTCTTGCCATATAATAAGCAAAATAAATTTACTTTTCCTTCCCATTTACACTAAATTCCCTTTTTCACATTTTATTGCATTTAAAGGGTTTCAAAGTTGAACCTTTTCTATTTCCTACTTATTATTCCATTTTCCCCCTTTCTCACCTAATTATACATACCCAAGGTGTGTATAATCATTGCCTCCCCACACTTAAGCATGCACAAAAATTGCTAGAATTGCCAAGATTGCACAAAATAATCATTAAAATTTAATTACAACGTCATATTATTTCCTTTGTATACTTTGACCAATTTCATTACATTTTTGTACAAAAATTTTCCATAAATATTTCCATGTCCTAAAATTGGTCAAGTAACCACATGGAATTTAATGGAATCATTTTGCATAAAAATAATTGCCAATTAATCTTGCTTCAACCAAGACATACACACAAAAATTTCAACACATTTCCTTCATCAAAAACTTGCATACTCTTGGTCAAGATGAGATTTTTAGGCAAAATTGGGCCTTTCAACCAATTGACATCTATTTTATCCTCCATTGGCCATAACTTGAATTACCAATAAGCTACTTAAAAATTTTTCAAACAATTTTCTAAATCTCATTTTTCTAGCCACGGCTTAAAGAGGAGTTTTGTGCAAAAATCATCATTTTTCATATAATCATTCCTTTAATCCCATTTTCATCATCTATAAACCATCAATTACCATTTATCCATAACAATCAAGGCAAAACAAACAATTTGGCATGACATTCATGAATTTGGGGTTTTAGGGCAAATGAAACAAAATTTGGAAATGAACATAAACACTTTCATAATTGAAATTAACCATCACAAACAACTCCATACTACTTTCTAAGCATTAATCCATAGAAATTTTGAGAATTTAAGAATGTAAACTTAAAAACATCACTATTTATGTACTATTCATTCAGCCATGAAAATCTCAAAAGCTTAGAAAAATCTATTAAAACATGAAATAAGTGATGGAAGACTGTTAAGCTACCTTGATTTACAATTTTTTGGTGGATAAACCTTGAAGTTTCCTTGCTTTTTCTCCCTTTTCTCCCTTTTCTCCCTTATGAAGCCTATGGTATTTCTCCCTTCCAAAAGCCTTCATGTCGTCTTTGCTAAGGAGGAGAAGAAGAAGTAGTGTGGCTTATTTAAAATGGCTAATATGACTATTTTGCCCTTGGTGTCAAAATGACCAAAATGCCCTTCACTTTTTCCTTCTTAAAACCTTGACATGTAAGGGTATTTTAGAAATTTTAAAGTATTTTTTAGGTAAAATTTCCCTTATGTCCTTGTGATGAAATTACCTTTTTAGCCTTGGTGTCAAAATTACCATTTTGCCCTTCATGGTAAAATGACTATTTTACCCCTCTTAAGTGCCGAACCAAAATTTTTTTTTTTTGAAAAATTTTAGAAAAATATTTTAGAGGCAATTTCATAATTTTTCAGATAAAAATTAGCCATTTTATCTGATAAATAAATATTTTATTTTTATTTTAAGATAAAATTTTGATCATTTTGCCCCTAAATATTTTTTTTGCAGCATTCATGACATTGGCACCATTTTTAAACCTCATAAATGTGCGCCATAAATGTACCTCAATTTGCGTGCTTACTATCAAGATATTTTGTGAAACAAATTTCCTTTCAGTTTAGTCCTTTCTTTGTTTAAGGTAATATAAAATAATTTTTGGACTATTTTTCATGCATAAAAATATTGAGTCTAGGATTCTAAGACATACTTGATATCATAGAATTGAGGATATTACATCTAGCAACAGAAGCATGTGAAATATCATACACAGACCTAATAAGCAAAGTGTATGCAGTCCCATCATTTGATTTCTTTGAATCTTTTTGTAGAAACTATTAGGTCTCCATTTCTCACTAAAGAATGGTATTAAAACAATCTCCCCATATTGATACAGTTAAAGCCCACAAATTCCAATTGAATTCATCACTTATGTATTGTGTACTATTTTGACTTCAATTCCCATTTTCTTTGCTCGAACAACAAATCTTTTGTTAGCATATTGTTCCATGAGATGCCATGGATACTTCACTTGAATTAAGTCCTACAAAGGCAATAGCAAAACTTTATTGTGATATATGGCTTCAACTTATATATAATCCAATTGGCAGTGGTGGTCAGGAGATGACACATTGGGAGATTCCATCGACTCCATTATTCTCCTTCTTCTTCAACCTCTTCTCCTTCCTGCCTTTATCTTCTGTTTCTGCCTTCATCTTCTTCGGCCGAGCATCGCAACCTTCGTCCGTGATGACCTTCTGGATCTGCTTCCATCTCTATCGGAATTGCATCTTCATCCGTCTTCTGCCATCTTCATCTTCTTCCTCAGACGTTCAGGGAGAAATCACATAAGAAAATAGAGATTTTGGGAAATCACAAAAAACACAAAGCAAATTTGAAAGCGAGGGAAGGGAAAATGAAAACCGTGCTATTTTTGTAACACCCCATAATTTAATTAGCCTAAATTAATGGTGTTATTTAATTAATTAGTTTGAATTACTTGCTTGCTAATTAATTAGATGAATTATTTTTAAGGAAGGGAAATTTGGTGCTTAGAATTAATTCTTTGATTTCTTTATTTACCTAGCCTAAGTACCAAGTAAGAAGCAAAATGAGATGCAACAAAAATATATAGGTGTGTGTAAGTGTCATGTGAATGAGGGAGGAAAAGAGAGAATAGAAAAAAAGAAGAAACAAAGAAATACCAAGGTTGCTTGTAAAGGTTAGTTACTTGTAAGAGTGGACAAATCTAAACTTGCAAGAAAGGGAAATACTAAGTGTGCAAGCAAAGACAAAGTGTACTTGCAAGTACACTTTGTGCAAATATATATATATACATATCTAAAAGTGTGCATAATTTTCTTTAAAAAAAAAGAGAAAGAAAGGGAAATGGAAAGTGGGAAGAGAATTAAAAATATATATATGTACTAAGGTTGCTTGTGGAAGTGGGAAAAGGTAAACTTGCAAGAAAAAGAATACTAAGGCAACAAGCAATCTAATAGGTGTAAAATTTTGTACAAAACTAGTGGCTAGTGGGATGCACCTAATGTATAGGAAGGAAGAAAAAAATAAAAGAAAACCAATTTACAAGCAACCCAAAAAGGAAAATAAGGAAATGAAAGAAAAAAAAGAGGGAGACATACCATAATCCCCACACTTAAAAATAAGGGAAGGGAAGGGAGAGAAAGAAAAGAAGAAGGGAGAAAAGAGAGGGAGAAGGTGAGGCATCAAGGGAGAATTGAGAGATCAAGGAAGGAGGAAGTAAAGAAGAACTCAAGGGAAAAACCAAGGAAATCAAAAGAAAGGCCAAGAATATTTTCTCTAGCCCACTTCCAAGGTAGTTTGGCAATTTGTTAAATTCTTATTCCATGATTGAGTATGCATGTTCAATGATATAGCTTCCATGGAATTTAAACCATGTCTACACTCTTGATTTAGGAAAAATTTAATGGAGCTTGCATGATAAGGAAGGAAGGTGGCTAATGCTAATCTCTAAATTATTGCTTCCTTGAGATCATGAGAGTACTTAGATTTAGAAATTTATTTAATGGTTTGGTTGGCTTGGTTTACTATTCTTAGTATTGTAATGGACTTGTTATTTCCATGATGAAATTAATGGGGTTATTGAACATTTATGATTGCTAGTAAAAATGAATGTGATTATGGAAAATTATTAGGAAAATATACATAGGAATTAATTTCTAAGCAAAGGAAATTATTGTGGAAGTGATTAGAATTTCTAGAAAGAAAAAATATATAATGGAATTAATTTCCAAGCAAAGGAAATTATTAAGAAAATTATTAGAATTCCTAGAAAGAAAATGTACAATAGAACTAATACCAAGAGAGAGAAAAGTAGTAATAAAAATATTAAAAATTTTTAGAAAGAGAATATATATGAGAATTAATTTTCAAGCAACGAAAATTTATTATGAATTACTATTGAAGTTTTATAAGAAAAAGAAATGCACATTAGAATTAATTTTCAAGAAAAGAAAATTATTATTGAAGTTATTAAAATTTTAGAAGGAAAAATGCCCATTAGAATTAAATTCCGAGAAAAGACAATTATTATTGAAGTTGTTGGAATTTAGAAGGAAAAATGCACATTTGTATTAATTTCCAAGAAAAGGAAAATTATTATCAAAATTATTGAAATTCTTAAAAGAAAAATGTACATTGGAATCAACTTCCAAGAAAGGAAATCAATATTGAGATTATTAGAGTTATATAGGAAAATGTACCTTAAAAATTATTTCTAAGGAAAATAGAAACTATTCCTTAAATATTGAATTTTTCATAAGAAATGTTAAAGGTGCTCCACACAGGCGGCCTAGCGTGGCATGGCCAAAGGTGTTCCATGCCCACGACCTAGTGCTCTTGATTATGCCCTATGCATGGCCGAGGGTCCACGATTTACAAGGTGTGGCCAAAGGTTCTCCACACAGAACCTAGTGCTCACGATTATGCTCTATACGTGGCTGAGTGTCCACGATTTACGAGGTGTGACCAAAGGTGCTCCACACGGGCTGCCTAGCGAGGCGTGGCCAAAAGTGCTCCATGCCTATGACCTAGTGCTCATGATTACGCTATGTACGTGGTCGAGTGTCCATAAATTACAAGGTGTGGCCGAAGGTGCTCCACACAGGTGACCTAAGGAGGTGTGGCCAAAGGTGCCCCGTACCCGTGACCTAGTGTTCACGTAACACGCATAAACACTATGATAATTTCATAATAAACCATTAAGCTGATAAGAATACGTGTTATTTAAAAAGATATGTAATCTTCGTTAACTTTTAAATTTATCATGCAATGATTGCCAGTTTACAGTTATGTGTAATATTACACCTAAAATCAAGGATGTAGATTGAATGTTTTGGTGCTTACACCCTGATACATATTAGTTTCTTTTAAACTATGAATTGCTGAGCTACTGGAAAACTTGTGTTTCTCATCTATGTGCTAATATGTATTAGATACGGACGTGTAGCAGGGTCGCGAGGTAACAGTCTCTTTTTGATTGAGTATGATTTTTGTAATCCCCTATTTTAGGTCATAGCTAGGTCTAATTTAGAATAGGACAATAGTTGACCGTATACATGAGTTATATTTGGGATATACAAGGGAAACAAATATCTGAAGGATCGAACTATCCTTCATTTATACAAGAGTTTGAGTGACAGACCTGTTGTCTCCTAACTTCTGATGGTTGGGTATTTCGTATATCCAGGGATGTGACTTATCAGCATGTAATAGAAATTATTGGACCTGTATTTATTTGAATTACATTAAGGTTTTTAATTTTCGTTGTATAGTGTAGTATTTTTATTCCGCTGTGCATGTAAGTTTTTATTCTGAACAAAGGATCCCGAACCTAATCTACTTAATATAATTAAATGTTATAACTGTTCAGATATTAATCAAATTAAGGGTAAGGATAATGTACCGAACCTATCTTTTAATATTGGAGTTAATAATAAAACTAGATAGGGGCGTTACAATTTTAGTCTTGGAGGGAGAAGAAAAAATGATTTCATTATGGACTAAGACTCTTTAGAGACAAAAATTAGAGACAAAATTTTTTCTATCTTTGATTTTGTCTCTAATATAAGTTTTTTTAAAAAATTTTAGACACAGATTTTACAAAATAGAAATGGATTAGAGATGAAATTTGTTCATCTCTAATTTTCGTCTCTAATCTCTTTTCTTCTTGTAGTGTACCAAGCACTAGGATGCTAAAGTAATCCATGCCATACTTTCAAGAAAAGCTTGAATGACATTCAACAAAAGAGTACTTGTACTTGAAATTGACACAGGTAAGTAGACAGAGAACACCGCAAGACAACTCTCTCTCAAGCTTTACACTTTATTGAAAAATCAAAATATATTATTAAAAATTGGAAAGATATGAGACATTTAAAAATATAAAAGACAAGATGAAATTGAGCCAAAAATAATATATAAGATAAAACTGAATTTTAGTCTAAATATAATTAAATGAAAAAAAACAATTTTTGTCTTAAAAAGCTTTAGAACGAAAGGCCTCGAAAAACTCGATAACCCTATTATATATGCAGTAGAGTAGAAGTAATAATAATTTTTAAGTTAAATTATTCTTATGATTTTATAGGTTAACTTAATTTTTAATTAAATTCTTATAATTTAAAAATTTGTAGTTGAATTCTTATAATTTAAAAAAATTTTAAATTAATTCTTATTTTCAATTTTTTTGTTAAAATTATATTAAATGTTTTGTTGATATTATCAACTTATATATAATATCTTAATATTTTAAATAATTATAATTTATGTTAGTAAAAAGAAGTAATAAATAATGATATAAAAGTAAGTTACAGAATTAAGTAAATTTATAATACTAAAATAGTATATAATTAATATATATTATCAATATGAAACAAAATATTGATAAAAATTTAAGGATTAAATTAAAAATTTTTAAACTATAGAAATTCAATTAAAATTTTTTAAATTTAAATTATAAGAACTCAATTAAACATTAATTGAAACTATAAAAATTATAAAAATAATTTAATCCAATTTTGTTTAAAAAATACTCTAATTAATTACAACAATATTCCCTCAATACATAAATATAGTTCTCGATTCAACACTTCATATTTAAATAGTAACTACTATTACAGATCTTAGACAGATTCAGACACCAACCTTTTTTTCCTTAGATATGTCCCATTTTCCCTTGAAACACAGTACTTGATTAAATATAATGCATTATAACTCTAAAAGAATTAACCGATTAGTTAAAGGTGTAGCAATAATTACAACAATCGAAGAATTTTAAATATAAAAACAAATTATATATATAATTTTCTTGTGGAAATAAAAGAAAAATATAAGCTCTCTCTGTCTCTCTGTCTCTCTGCCTCTCTCTCTCTCTCTCTCTCTCTCTCTCTCTATATATATATATATATATATATACACACACACACACCTTTTTTCTAAATCATATCCTTAGGATGAAAATCCCTCACAGTCATAATAATGCTGCTCGTAACAAGACAATCATGATTATCTCCAAATCTGACAACTTCGATAATTGCATAAGATTCTTATACCAAATTAAAGAAAAAGTACAAAACTCGCCTGGACTAAATGGGAATTAAAACACCAACAAATTAAAGTGGGACTGAAATTAAATCTACTTTATTATTTGCATTAAAAATTTGATAACAATTAAATACTTAAAAATTATATATCTACTTAAGTTTTCTCTTTAATTAAACTTGAGTAATTAAGAATTTAAGTATTCTCATAGAGATAATTAATACATTATATATTTCTCTTTTCTATCTTTTATTAATTTCCACCTCTTGAATTGTATTAATTAATGCAGTGTACAAATAGGAATTGTTCCTTTAGCTTACATAACAAGTTAGATCTCTTGCTGTTCTTATGACGTGTTGTTGTATGTTATCTATTGTATCTGAGCTAAATTTTACTATATATATATTTTTATTTATATCAAAATAGTGCGTTTAAGATACAAATTGCTAAAAAAAAAAAAGAACAGAGAGTATAAGAGACAACATCAAACTGAGACAGCGGGAGATCCAGTTTGCTTGCATAGAGTAGTGTCCATGAGCTATGGCTGCTTAACTTATTTGTGACAGTTCATGGCATTTCCAGGAAGCTGCATCACATATAAGTCAAGGTAGCTTTTTTGGATTCACAATTCAAAATTTTTTCAAACTCTAATCACTAATTAATTAACAAATGAAGTTTAACGTAACCTAGCTAGCTAAAAGCTTAATTATATATAAAAACGTAGGCAGTAAATTAAGTAATTAATTAAACTTATGTACTGAAATTACTAAACATATATACATGAAAGTTCCTAGCTTAGTATGTGGCAGGCAATGATTCCTAGACAATTTGACTTGTTGCTAGAATTATGGAAACAGGTAGCAAAAGCATTTCCAAGAGATGTTTGTTTGGTTAACACGTTTCCATGTAAGGTCCAAGACTTAGGAAACACGCTGGAAACTCGAAGCAAACAAACAAAACCATCATCCCCGACCTCTCACTATACTACCAACCAAAACATACATACCAAATTAATTTTTTTCCCTAAATTTTCACACAGAAATCATATATAAATATATAATTCAGTTTTTTAAAGTCCTTTTTTTACTAATTTTTCCTTAATTAGACCTCAATTAATGAAAATTGGACAAAAATGAGGCAAATTTACATTCCAGAAACTAATTAAAGAGAGTTAAAAATATTTAAGAATTGAATAATGTATTTATAATATTTAACTCCTGAATATATTATAGGATTAAACTTAAGCAAAATTTTTTAGGTGCTTATTATTAATTAGATTCTTCAATAAAATATGATATATATATTTATATATATACGTAGAGGAAATCTTTTTAAGACCTCCAATCATGCGAGAAACATTTAATTGCCATTCTTTTTATTATAGAATCATTTAATAGCAAATACAATTGAGAATTGCATCTAAGTCTTCTCCTATATTAATTATAACTTTAGGCATTCCCAAATGAAATTGACAAAATCATGCATGTCATGAAAATGCCATTTATCCTCAAGAAACATGGTAGTGATGTTGGTAGAAAGATATATATATATATATATATCTATAGTTTATGATATTTGATTGTCTCTTAGTGGGCATTTAGAATTCTCCTTAACTTTCACTAGGCTTTTAATTAATTAATGATTACTTTCTTGTAATATCGTTTATTGTGGAAAAGCTTTCAGGGTCAGCTAGGTAATTTCAAATATTTTATATTTATGTCTATGTCCTCTATTCTGCAAGAGTCAAAATCAAATTATTCACGTTAATCAATCTTCACCTGTAGATATCTAGAAGGGGATTAATATTCTGGTGCGTTCACTTGTAGATCTAAGAAAGTTTCTACAAATAAAAAAGCATAACATATATCTCGAATTCTTAATTAATGCATGGAC
Source organism: Senna siamea (assembly GCA_031216115.1). Taxonomy (NCBI): domain Eukaryota; kingdom Viridiplantae; phylum Streptophyta; class Magnoliopsida; order Fabales; family Fabaceae; genus Senna; species Senna siamea. The sequence goes on from CM062356.1 coordinate 24,139,120, forward strand.
CAATAAATCTAAAAAAGAAAGAAAAGAAAATGATTAAATTTCTTAATCAGTGATTATTGCTCTATATATATATCTGTCTATCCCTAATGCACATAAAAATAGATATTAATTATAATTATCACATCACAAAAATACGTTATGATACTGGGCCCTCAAGCATATATAAAATGCTTTTCTGATTAAGATGCTTTGAACAATTATGCAAGTAACGACCATTCTTCCACTTGAAATCATTAATCTTCACTTTTTCCCACCCTAAGCTATTAGTTGGAGAAATCTGATCAATTTTACACTCAAAAAGATAAAAAAAATTGAAACAGTAATTTCTAATACATCTCTTATTTTTCTGGTTTAATTTTAGTTTCAGCTCCACTTCCTCTAATTAGGAAAAAAGGTATAAAATAATTAATAACATAAGAAACTTTTTCTAAGTGTCGAGAACCACCATAGGAAGGGGTTGAATTTTAGAAACTCTCAAACCTTGTTAGTGTCATAGCTAAATGGGTAAGGGAATCAAACCATTAATTAAAACTTAAGATTTTCTCTTGTTAATTACTGATAATCATAGTTATAGACTTAAGTTTATTACTTTTAATTTCTTAATATGCAACTGCGTGACAAACATGCCCTTAATCCTAGCTAGAAGATAGACCTAGATTTGTATATATTAAGATTTTGGATTCTTTATATTTAAAAATGATATATTTTTTTAAAATAAAAAAATAAAAAAATTATATTAAATAAATTAAAGACTAAATATTTTTTTAATCTCTTTTTAAATATAAATAAATATATTATTTCTCAAGTTTAAAATATGCATTACCGTATATTAACCATATTGCTATGCTAATTGCTAAGTTACCCAATAATGATTGCTTTGATGACGGAAGGAGCACAATAATGGAAAAATATGGGGGGTAGAGAAAAAATATAAAAAAAGAGAGAAAAAAACAAAAAGTATGGTTAATGGCTTTTAATGCTAACAGTACGATTAAAGCAAGAAAATAATTTAGGCAAGGAAGAAAAAGAGAGAGCTAAAGCACTTTCCTTGGTCCCATAATGTCCTCTCAGGCTCTCACTATACCCCCCCATTGATGTGATCCTTTTACAAAATTTATTAATTGTAGTTAATCAATTTCTTCCCTCTACTCTATTCTATTGTCTTCTCCCTCCTTTCTCTCATTCTTCACACAAGTGAAAAAAAAATTCAAAAAAAGAAGATATAATCAAATGATTTAAGCATCAAGATATGTCCTCCATCAAAGGCAAAGACATCCTTGAAGGATCGTCGTCGAAATTTTCAGTTTCTGCTTCTGGCTCGCCGGCTCAGCAGCCGCTGAGCCGGTATGAGTCTCAGAAGAGGAGAGATTGGAACACGTTTGGGCAGTACTTGAGGAATCAAAGGCCTCCGGTGGCTCTCTCACAGTGCAACTCCAACCATGTCCTTGATTTCCTTCGCTACTTGGATCAGTTTGGGAAGACCAAGGTGCACTCACAAGGTTGTCTCTTCTTTGGCCAAGCCGAGCCGCCCGGTCCCTGCACGTGCCCTCTCCGGCAGGCTTGGGGTAGCCTCGATGCCCTCATAGGCCGCCTGAGAGCCGCCTACGAGGAAAATGGCGGCTTGCCGGAGACAAACCCGTTTGCTAGTGGAGCCATAAGAATTTACCTCCGGGAGGTGAGGGACTCTCAGGCTAAGGCAAGAGGAATCCCTTATAAGAAGAAGAAGAAGAAGAAGAGGAATCTGACGAAGGATGCCTCAAGCAACAATTTGCCTATGCAGTAATTAAATGTTCACTTGGTTTCCTTTTGGCCTTCTTCGAGATTATTACATGGTAATTATTAATTCTCTCAACTTTTTTACTGCTACTTCCAGCAATTATTTGCCCACCAATCTCACTAAATTTATGATAATATATAGAATCTGTAGATGACACTGATTGAACTTTAGGATAGGAAATTTCATCAATCACAACAGTAAAGTTGTTGGTTTATAGGTCGATTCATTATTATAGCTTGTAAATAGTAGAAATACTGCATCGATCTTAATCTTATTATTTCATTCATGTTGAACCCTAGGTGATAGCACATGTGCTTCGATCAAATTTCAAAACCCTAACTATGACATATAGTAACAAATTATACTGATTAGTCTAGTAACTTATGCTTTAGCCTAGTATAGTCTTTTTCTAGCACTACAATGTAGCAGGAACATGGTAGGGATATAGGGAATTGGCTCTCTCTTCGATTTTCTATTATTCTCATGCAAGATGATAATGTTATCATGGTTTTTGAATTTCGTAATTATTCTCTAGTCTTTTGTGCATACATAATTATTTGTTTATGCATATATATCAATATATATATGTTTGCTTTTCGATCACATAATTTTACTTCTTTTGGGATTCGTGCTATCTTATATCGCAGTCATCACGAATGAGAATAACCTTGTATATATATGTGTACATAATATTTGTATTTTTCTAAACAAAAATTATAGAGGAAGAAAAAAAAATGGATTGAAGATCACAAATTATATAGATGCTGTTTTTTGATTGTTTCTTGTCCGCTGCTGGGACCATATGGTTCATATATTACATATTTAGTGTGCCAGAATATAATTATCCATAATAATCGATCTGTAGTTTTGTTGGAGCTTTAATTTGTCTTATATATAATATAATATATATATCTTAATAAATTTTGTGTCCCTCTTTATCTCCCTTTTGCTGTTGCCCATTATATGAATATCATTTTCTTAATGTCATGAATTACACTGTATATATCACTATCAAATTAAAAGTTAAGTGTGGACGAGATTTTCATTAAGAATGATCTATCTATAGGATGTTTAATTATGTATCAAATAAATATATTAAAAATTTCAAAATGTTAATGTTTGATACGTTACATTCAGCGTGTGGATCAAGAATTTTTTAGATATTTCATCTTCAAAATATATTTGAAAAATTATTAAAAAATGCAGACTGGCCAATTAAATGTTACAAAGGAGCGAGGCTTTCCATATCGATAATTACTACACATTTACATATTACAAACACATATTTGCTTCAAAAATTAATCATATATACTAGCTAAAATTGTGATTGATTTCAGGTCCCTAAATAATGTGAAAGCTTGGTGGTGAATATATATATATGATGGATGTGTTGCTATGTGTACGTTGGAGTGGGAAATGGCATTATAATGAGCAATGTATCTATCTATCTTCTTTGGGGTGCAAGTTCAAGTTAAAGCCTTCCATTTTCATGGTCTTCTTCTAATTTATGTTTTCAAGGATTGTATATTTGTTACTTGAATGAATGCCAATTTAGAATATCAAGTTAACGAAGAGAGAGTATTTGAGTTTACTATATATATATGAGCAAATAATAATAAGTCCTTTAATATTCTATACCTGCTGTATCTATATATATATATATATATATATATATATATATCCCTAGCTAATTAGTGTTTGATGCAATCCTATTTGGTGTCATTTAACTATTTTGAAGCATGTTTTGCAGATTAATTGGTGATGGTGGTGTTTTAGAGATAGAGTTATGCTATAATTTGTTCTATGTCTTATATAGCTTGCTGTGTGTGTCTCTCTCTCTTTCTCTCTCGTTTTAGTCTTGTAAGTTTGTTCTGGTTTAATGGAGTCTTCAAAAATCAAAATTTTAAGAAGAATTTAATGTCAATTTTCTTATATTGTTATAATTTCATTCTAGCTAATTCCCAAAAATTCATCTATTTCATGTAAATATGTTATTCAACTTGTAAAAACACGTGAGATGCTACGTTAGATACTTCTACTAGTGAGATTAATGGCATTTGGGTAGACGACAATATTGAATCCTCTTTGAATCAATATTAACTAAAATAAACCTTTAAAGTACTAAAACAAAATTTGAATGAAATTTCATGAAGTAAAAATCAACTTTTGCCATTTTTTTAAAAAGAATAAATAATTAATTATGCCATAGGGTGAAATGAGCATGCAATGTAGGCATATTGTGCCAGATTTTCTATGTATTTTCTTTCTGTCAACTTCTTTTATGGGGATAATAATATTTCTCCAGCAATTGCGAAATTAATTCTTGCTGCATATTATTGTTGCAAAATGCATCTATACGCGGCAAGAAGATGGTTTTGTTATTTTGGCCAAGAAAAAAGAAGAAGAAGATGGATTTTGTTATTATAAAAATAAGTGTGGATAGAGATAGATTCATCCTAATTGCTGTGAATTTTGTTACTAAAGGTTGCAAGTAAAGTTTATCCATTAAGCAATGAGAGTTGAACGTAATTAAAGAGGCTAATCTTTTATAACATAAAAAATTAAAGTTTAAATTTTTGCTAAGAGATATTTACATTTAATATTTAATATTATATCAAACAAAATTATTTTTATAAAAAAAATACTTTCTAGAAACAAAAAATTTAGAAATTTATTCATTAAGTAAGGTTTTATATACGAGTTTTGTTTATATGTGAAAAAACCTTTTTAAATAGCTCTAAACTCATTATAAAATCTCAATTATTTCATACTATATTACTCCTTTTAAACTTTTTAGATACTAAATATTTCAATTGATAATAAATATGAAGGAAATTTCGTTGCTAAATGGCTTGCTAACTCCTCAAGGTTGTAAGCATTTAATTTGCATGTTTAGATAGCTGCTAAAACCGCTACGTATTAAATACCAGATGCTATACGTACAATTTACAACCCTAATTGCTGTTAATTATACAATCATTCTGTAATATTTCAAGATCGAATCAATAATTTTCTAAATGCATGTGTAATTGGTGGGCATTACATATTAATGAAGAAACTCCTTATAACTTTTTCTTATTATAATATTTTTAACAATTTTAACACACCTAATTAAAAATGTAACACTTAGTCATTTCAGATTAATAAAAAAAATAAATAAAGACGTTACTTTTATGTAACATGATTGTCATTGCTATCGTTTTTTGGAATTGTGTCCCTTAATTGTTTAAGTGTTAAGTTTTGGAAGTTGAAGCACCAAAATTATAATATGAAAAAGAAGATTATAGTTAATTTTTCCTATATTCAAACTCTAATTTTAATGAATATATATAGGTCATGGTTCATCAATGAATGGCCATGGATCCAGTATTGAAGCACGCATGCATGCAAGTGGATGTTCAAGAAGTTGGGCTCAAAATATATATGTACAGTAACAGTAGTAATGCGTGGCGGGCTGATCCATTTGCTATATTCATTACACTGTGAAGACATAGTTTTCACTCTTATTTATTTAGTTAAAAAATAGGGGAAAGTACATTTATTTTCTTAAATTATACTCTAATTAAATTTTATCTCCTTAAAATATCATTTAAAGTGAAACAGCTATATATTATCTTTTAAGCTTTCAAAATTTACTTTATGTCATCCATTTTAAGAAAGGAAAATCTTTTTTTGCAATATTGCATTAGCAAACTTTTTAAGCTGTCTAAATTAACAATGTGAAGATGTAAATTCTGGTTTGGTATTTCCTTCCTTGTTGTATTCAGAAAAATAAAGATGGATGTCTAAAGAAGCTTAATTCACTCTCAAGGCTTGCAAGATACAAGCTTGTAACTTTAAAATAAGAAGTTTTGATGATATATGAAGTCATTTACATAAAAGCTTGAAACTGTGTAATAACTATCTTAACATAAAACCAGTGGATAATGCAAAATAAGAAAATCCCAGTCTAAGCTCGAAAATGAAGGGAACAGTATAGAATACTACTTATCAACCCAGTTAACAAATAAAATGTATCAAACTTATTATTAGTTTTCCAAAATCCATCCCTGGTATCATGCAGATTAGACAACACAAGCAATTCATGAGGATAGTTGTGTCAATCGTCAGTATAAGTATGAAGAACCAAAAATCACAGGCTGTGAATATAAGCAGTAGTTTCCAAACTCAAGCCAATAGAAAGGAAATACCTAAATGACATCTCATATAGTTGTTTATAATAATTCAACAGAAACTTTTCAGGGCATGCAAATTACACAAATTTATCATGTCTGTTCATCATTGAGTCCGCTAGTACAAAGGAGATTCTGTTCCTTCAATTTAGCAGAAATAACGTCAGAATCTTGTTTAGTAACTGCATGGAAAATGTGTACAAACATAATCATACAAACTCAAATGCAATAAAGTAACAGAATGAGACAGCCACCTTAGAAATGAACCCTTTGGTTGGAGCATCACAGAGAAGCCCTTGTACAAAGCACTAGTAAAATCAAGCTCAGGAATCTACACCTTTCTGTCCTTGTCCAAAGAGAAAGGCCGCTTGAAGAAAATGGGCAGCTTGCTAAACCCAAAACCATAATGAGGGTGACTGCTTTTGTGGCATGAATTTTCAACTTTATCATAGAGGATAGTGTAATTTGAGCTGCTTACATTCCTAAAATAGCAAAATTCAGTGCTTTTATATTCATAATCTTCTTGTGTACTACCCAATCCACTAATGACTAAATTATTCTTAACAACCATAGTACCCTGACCATTCTGCACATTTTTGAGAGAGCTGTTGGAGAATCCAAATTCTTCACTCTTAGACTTGCTCTCTTCAAATCCCAATGTCAAATTTGCAACAGATAAATAAGTTCCATTCGTTTGATCCACTTCATCTGAGTACAAGTGTATTGAAAAGTTTCTGAGCGTTTCATCAATAAAATATGGAATAGAAGATGCCGATGGTGGTTTTGCATGAATAGTGTCATTAAAAAGGATAATTTGTTCCACTATTTGTATGCTCCCATCCTTCCCAAATACCATCGAATTATTGTAACTCAAATCTTGAACAAAACTAGTAGTGATATTACCATGGGAGGATCTCACCCATCCAGATGACAAAATGGATCTCCTTACACTTGTCCAAAAATTTCCATTTAAACCTACAAAATCTGATACCAGGGATTCAACCAGAGGCTTGCCAATGTAATTCAGAAGCTCCCCTTCTGTTTGACTGCTCTTTTTGTCTAACCAAAGATGTAAATCCGCATCTATATACCATACATTCAAGGCATTGGTTACACTAAACCCCAGTGAATGGGTATCTCCATCTAAAATCTTCCCCAAGAATGGCGTAATCTCAATGTCATAGGAAGGAAGGTCAAATGAGCCTATACCAGTAATGGGTCTCCACAAGAGGGGGTTGACCCCTCCCGTATAAATCACAGTAAAAGGCCAAATTACCCCAACAGTCTCACCATCAAGAGTAACCACAACCTCCCTGAATGGTCCATTTCCAGGCGTATCAGTGAGGTTGTTTGCAGCAAGGTATTCGTTTGGCGGATTGGTGTACCAAGATTCATCGTTCTCATGAAATGAAACATAAACCTCTAACACAGCCCTATAAGCATTTTGAGGAATTTTGAATTCCTTAGATACCGTATCCGTAGAATTTTCAATTTCAAACCATAACCCATCATTCAATGGTAAATCTCGTGAAATGGGTAAAATCAAATCCGCCGGCCCACCATACCCAAATGCTAAATTTTCAGAAAGGGATTCAAAATCACCGGACGCCTTTTCATCGGGATAAAAATGAATGAAGATATCAACATGATAAACCCCAGTATAAATACTGTTGACAAGATTACCTAAATAAACAGCAAGAGTATTATCCTTCATTAGCAACGAATAGTACCTTGTAATGTCCTTCTCAACAGTCCAAACAGTCCCAGAAGCCCTAGGCTCCGCCGTGCAGCTCCGGAGCAGCTCAACCCCACCAAGCCACACACCAAAAATGCGATCGAATTGCCGTCCTTTGCAAGTTGCTTTCCACTCGAGCACAATTTTTGAGAAGTCGTGAGATGGGCAATGAGAGGGAGGGGTATAATCAACAAGAACAGGAGGTTTGGCATATGTATAGCCAAAGTCATGGTGAAGAATGTGGTAAGAGCAAGGCTCTGTTGAGGGGAGTATGATGGGTTTGGTTACCTCGAAGTAGACAGTGGGTTGAGTGTCATTAAAAGAAGTGGGTTGATCAAAAAGTTGTGATCTAAAAAGTTGATTGAACTTGTGGAGATTTGCTGTGGAAATACAAGGCTGGAGAAGGAAAAGGAAGAAGAGGCAGAGAAATACAGGAAGATCCATGAGGAGAGTGAGTGTGCTCAAGCGGGATATTCTATGTAATTTGAGCTCAATAAGTATGAATTGGCTGGTAATCCAATCACCAAAAAAAAAAAAAAAGGAATAACTCAGTAAGTGGCTAAGTACCCACCAAACAGTCCAATGTTCCAAAGAAAATGGCTCATTCCCTCCTTTCTCTTCTCCTTAACCATACTTCTTTAGGATGCGTTTTTATAGTTTTATTATTAAATTTTTTAATCAGAAATATATATTTATCTTTCCTAATTTTAAAATTTTTTTCTCTACATTTTATTTTAATTAAAAAATTTGACAATAAAAATATAAAGAATTATGTATAAGTTTACTCTTATTTTTATTTTAGATTTTGAGAATCAGTGCCCTTAAAGTATTAATTAAAATTTTGTCTCATTAGTTAAGAGAACATTTAACGTCTTGATTCTTAAAACATGTAAAATACTAATAAAAATAATAATTTTTAATGTTTAAAAATTGTATTTTAATCAGTACTTAAAAAGCCAATAATTTTTTTGGGTTAAATCAAATGTGTTTTAAAAAACATTTTGTTTTTTCTTGAAGGTGGACAACTCAGTAAATTATTTAGACAATTCAGGTGAAAGCAAGCTATTTAGGAGATTAAACTCCTAAAAAATTATTACCTCTTTGTTAGGTCTTCAAGTTTAGCCTTTCGTGTTATATGCTTTTTAGTTAGGATTTGGTCTGACTACCTAATATAATTCAAGCACAAACTTTTTATTTAGAATAAATTAGAGAATGATTATATAGTGTAATTTTTTAAGTGATAATATATCACTAGAATTTGATGTAACTTTAGCTCTGATGTATCTTTTTAATTTTATATAAAAAAATTAAATGTAGAAATTAATTAATATTATTATATTTTAATATATATATATATATATACTTTTTTAAATATTAACGTTGGGATTCACAAGGGGGAAGAAATTTCCGATGAATACAACGACTGCGCTAAACCAAAATAATTATATACGAATTATGAGACATTATTAGGCATAGATAATAATGAACTTGTTTTGTAAGGTTGTTGTAATGTCACACTCATTCTAGTTCTTAGATATTTCCGAATTTATGCCATTTTTATGTTTTCTTTACTAAGAAGCCATTTTCATGTTTGCTTTAGCGTGAGGTGAGGTTGCCCATCTCACAAGACAAGTGACAAGTCCAATAATGACCATAACGTAGTTCAAGTTGGTCTCACTGTTTCGCTTTTCTAGGGTACTCTGTTTATATATATATTTTTTACCAATCTGAATTGTAAAAGTTTTTACCAACCTGAGTTATTAAAAAACTTTTATCTGTCATTTTGTAATTAAAATATCAGGTAACAATTTTTTTTTTTTTTTAAAAATACACTTCAAAATTTTTCTTTACTACACATTGCGTGCGTAAGTTCAGAAATGTTTCATCTCAAAAAATGCATGCTAAGGTCAAAGGTGCAACAGATTATTTAATTTCATTTAGTAATTCTGTAGCAGTAGTCTAAAATCAAAGGCAGGAGAGTGATTAATTTAAACTTCATCTTGATTTTCTACTACAAAATAAGCATTTTTCAATGTAAACATTTTAACCAGTTAACCAGAACTGTACCTCAGAATTAAACCATTGGAATGGAGCACAAATCACTTTTAAAATGAAGCTCAGAATCTACACCTTCCTGTGCTTTGCTGTGGAGAAAGGCCCTTTGAACGAAATGGGTAAATTCTTGCTCAAACCAAAACCATAATGATGGCCACTTCTTTTATGGCATGAAAATCCAACTTTATCATGAACAATAGTGTAATTTGAGCTGCTCACATTCCTGAAATAGCAAAGGTCATTGCTTTTATATTTGTAATCTTGTTGTGTCTTACCAAGTCCACTAACGACCAAACTCTTTTTAACAACCATAGTGCCCTGACCATTCTGCACATTTTTGAGAGAACTGTTTGAGAATCCAAACTCTCCACTCTCAGATTCGCTCTCATCAAATCCCAATGTTATATTAGCAACAGATGTATAAGTTTCATTTGCTTGATCAACTACATCTGTGTACAACCGCAGGGAAAATTTTCTGTGTGTTTCATCGATCAAATGAGGAGTAGAGGATGGTGTTGATGGCTTAGCATAAACAGTGTCATTAAAAAGGATGATTTGTTTCACATTTTGCATATTCCCATCCATCCCTATTACCATTGAATTATTGTAACTCAAGTCTTGAACAAAACTAGTTGTGATATTACCATGGGAGGATCTCACCCATCCAGATGACAAAATGGATCTCCTTGCACTTGTCCAAAAATTTCCATTTAAACCTACAAAATCTGATACCAGGGATTCAACCAGAGGCTTGCCAATGTAATTCAAAAGCTCTCCTTCTATTCTACTGTTCTTTTTGTCCAACCAAAGATGTAGATTTGCATCTATATACCACACATTCAAGGCATTTGTTACACTAAACTCAAGTGAATGGGTATTTCCATCTAAAATCTTCCCCAAAAATGGTGTAATTTCAATGTCATAAGTGGGAAGATCAAATGAGCCAATGCCAGTAATGGGTCTCCACAAGAGGGGGTTGATACCTCCGGTATAAACCACAGTAAAAGGCCAAATTGCACCAACAACCTTACCATCAAGAGTAACCACAACCTCTCTAAATGGTCCATTTCCTGGTGTATCAGTGAGGTTGTTTGCAGCGAGGTATTCATTTGGAATATTGGTATACCAAAACTCATCATTCTCATGAAATGAAACATAGACCTCTAACACAGCCCTATAAGAATTCCGAGGAATTTTGAATTCTTTAAACCCGGTATCTGTAGAATTCTCAATTTCAAACCACAACCCATCATTCAATGGAAGATTTCGAGAAATGGGTAAAATCAAATCCGCAGGGCCACCATACGCAAATGCTAAATTATCAGACTGAGATCCATGACCTTTCAGAGTCCTCTTCACGGGAGGATAAAAATGAATGAAGATATCGACATGGTAAACCCCAGTATAAGTACTATCAACAATATTACCTATATAAACAGCAAGAGCATTATTCTTCATTAGCAATGAATAGTACCTTGTAATATCCTTCTCAACAGTCCAAACAATCCCAGTTGCCCTAGGCTCCGCCGTACAGCTCCGAAGCAGCTCAACCCCACCAAGCCACACACCAAAAATGCGATCGAATTGCCTTCCTCTGGAAGTTGCCGTCCACTCGAGCACAATTTTTGAGAAGTCGTGAGAAGGGCAATGAGATGGAGGAGTATAATTAGCGAGAACTGGTGGTTTGCCATATGTAGAGGCAAAATCATGGTGGAGAATGTGGTATGAACAAGGTTCTGATCCAGGAAGTTTAATGGGTTTGGTTACCTCGAAGTACTTGGTTGGTGGGGTGCCATTGAAATAAGAGGTGGGTTGAAGAAGAAGCTCTGATCTGAGTTGCTTCAACTTATGGAGATTTGAAGCGGAAATTGGATAATGGAGAAGGAAGAGGAAGAGGATGAGGAAGAAGAAGAGAGAAAAATCCATGAGTGGTTTGAAAGCTGAGGTTTGTGGGGTAAACTCTGCTCCTTCGGATGTTTCAATTTTACCTTATGCCAGCCAGCATGTGTCCTTCTGGCCAACAAGAATGGGAATCCAAATTCCGTAGACAATCCATTGCATCGTGTTCTACTGAGAAAACGAGGTGCAAGGAATTATTTTAAATTTTGGATTTTTTTACATTTAAAAAATAATATATTTCTTTAAATTTTAAATAAATTAATTAAAAATTAAAATTTTTTATTTTTTTAATTTTTAAAAATATATTATTATGAAAATTTTTTACAAATTAATGCTCTTAAAATATTAATTAAAATTTTATCTTATTGATTGATAAGATTTTTAAATATTAAAAATATTATTTTTATAAAGTTTAAATTAATAAATACTTTATTAATTAATAAAAATATGAACTAATGCATTAACCAAAGACATTAATTACCAAAGTCAATTTTTTATTTTTTATCTCAATTAAAAATAATTTTATTTAAAATATTACTAAACATTAAATATAAACACTTTTTTTTATTAAAAATTTAAATTCAAACTTATCAGATTATGAATATTAATTCTCGCTATTAAATTCTTGGTATCAAAGCCACTTTTTAGTACACAAGATCCGGACCCATTATTTTATCATCTATAGTATATTACATGTGAAATATGAGCAAAGTCAAAGCTATTAAAGAGTGACATTTGAAAAGTTAGAATCTTATATTAAAAGTTAAAACTAAAGAAAGAATGATTTATTATACCTGTAAAGGGAAATAATGAATATTAAATAATTTTAAAATTAATAATTTTATCATCCTTTTTTAAAATGATTTTAATTAATAATAATAAATATAAAAATTAATTTAAAATAAGAAAAAAATTACGAAAAAAACATATATATATACAAATTAACAAATAAAACTAATATATTTATAAGGTTTATGTTCTATAATTTTACAATTGAAGATTTAAAAATTTAAATTTTATATTTATAAAGATAAATTTATATTATTTTAAAAATAATTTATACATTTATTTTTATTATTATTGATTAAAAACTTTTCAAAACACATTAAATAATATAATAAATATTACTTTTAAGAATATTTAATATTCTTTAGTTAGTACTTAACAAAATTGGTAGAATGTCACACGTATTCTGGTTCTTTGAAATTTCCGAAATATGTTTGCTTGCGCGTTAAAAAATGAAAAAAAGTACTTTTATCTCTTTTATTTATTTATTTATTTATATTTTTTTTTGGCAACGGCCAATTTTGATCTTGTCTAGACTGAAACATCATACTCTCATGGGCTTGATAGGCAGCTAATATTATCACCATTACATGTCAAATTTACCAAGTAAACATTCAGTTTGTTCTATAAGAAGCTTGTGATGCAAAGTATATTTACATGGACATTACAAAGTTTACTACCATTCTCTCTATTTTGTTACTTTCTTCCATCTAGTCACCTAACCCAAATCCTCATTGTCTTCCCCCATCTTTGATTTTTTTCTGCGGTTAAAAAAGAAACTCTACCAAAACCTTCCATAAAAATCAGTTTTTTCATCCCGTGTTTCCGAACCATATATTATTATTCGCTTAGCATAAACCAATAAGAATGCCAACGTTTGATTGTCAAAAGAGCCAAAGTAATATTTGAAAGTATATTTCAATTAATAAAAGGGAATAAAATTTAAAATTTTTATGGTAATTAACTAGGTGAAATTTCAAAATTATTTTTTGTTTATTTTAAAATATATACACATGTACATATATGTATACAATACACATATATAGATAATTACATTTATTTATGTCCACACATATATACACATGTATGTGTATATATACCCAGATTTGTATGCACATAAGTAAAAATATGTACGTACATGTATATATAATATTAATGTATATATAAGTACGTTCACACATATACTAATATACACACACCTATATATACATATATTCATACATTATAGCTAGTATATATATTTATTAGATACAACAAGAAATTTTATAAATACTAGATTATTCAAATAAAGAATTTAAAATGGGAGAAATTTGACAATTTAAATTCCTTATATTTTAAATTCTATAAAATTTAAAATTTCACAAATCCAAACACAACCTGACTTCCAGCCACAAATTTTACTTTAGAATTTAGAAATAAACAGGTTATATTTATCCAAGTCCTACATCTATTATTACTCACCAAAGTTGCCAAACTTTTAAGAAAGATGAAGTAAAATTGTAGAATGCAGCTGGCCAAGGGCCATAATTAAGAGAGTTTAGAAATCTGGGTTAGAAGTTCTGATATCAAGGAATGAACGTTATGTGACCTTAACCAATTCTAGACCATAATTAACAATATATCATTCTGATGGCCATTGACAGAGGGCTAAACGAAAACAATAATCTTTTCCACATTGAATTTTGAAAAGTACATCTTTTGGCACAGAAAATTAAAAAAAAAAAAATCAAAGGCAATCATGAATCCAAGGTTCGGTTTAAAACTGATATCTGACCAGAGTCACCATTTAGCAAGAAAACTTCCAGAGGGACATATGGAGAGGACATTGATGCACCAAACCTGTAGGATGGTTGCAACATTTTACTACCTTTTGAACAGGCAATGGTTCGAAGACGTGGTCCAGTTCTCATCTGCCAGATCTGCAGGAAATTGTAAAAGAAGGAAACACATTATAATCGCTACCAGCAATCCCGTAAAAGCCAGAAGGCTTGGTTTTGCAAAGTAATGAAAGAAGCTATCACAAGTAAAATTCTCAATTTTTAACCAGTTATCACAAGTTCACAACTATAACTGGTTAGAACGTATCTATTGGCATTCAAATTTCACAGGTTATTTCTATAAATGTTCAATCCTCCACAGAAAATACAGTCTCCTATATAACTTCATAGATGCAAATATCACTATTGCCATCAAAAAAACCATACATGCAGCTGAAATGCAGCAAAATTAAAAGCTTGATGGACAAACAGGGGAAGAGAAAGTTCCGCTTCCATTGCCATTGCCATATAATTGATTTGTAAAGGTCTATGAAGCATGGGTATTTCTAAATTTAAGCTGTACTCACACCCATATCTCTTTGGATACTCTATAATATGCATCATGTAGTATTTTACTTTTAAGTAAAAAAAAAAAAAGTTTGATCTTAATACATATTGGATGAATTATAAGGGTGCATACAAACTTTTAAATTTTAATCATAATGATCTGAAATTAACCATTATTATTTTAACAACTAAAAGAAAAACTAGTATATACTTCCATATCATATATTATTATGGCTAACTACATTAGAGTTCTATGAACTTTAAGATCATATTAAGAAACTTATATTACTATTTTGATTGATTATATAAGATTGAAAGTTCATTATATATTTTTATTGTTGTAAGTATTATTATATAGCAGTTGATATTTTTTATTTATTATGTATCACCATACTGGTTACTGTATCTTGCACCCAAACCTAGGCAACATAGTAAAGACAAAATGGTCAGCTATGCCCAGGAAACCACCAGCAAGAAAACATATGATGCAACTAACAAAACAAGGCATATTGAAGAATTAAATAGTACTAATCTTGGCTCCTGCTAAAGTACAAGATGTACCTCAATAATTCCTTTCCTAGGTGCATGAATAGCCAAACACAAGCAGTAATCACTCTTTGTAGGTTCATAATGTGTAGAGCTCAACGATGCAATATCTTTATTGACCAACATCTCCATGAATAGGCAGCTGGCATCCCGATATCCCTGCAACAATATTAGCACTCACTCAGGGGAGTGGGTACAAAACAGTCATAGTAGTCTCCTGGTACTTCTATTTTTTGGGGGAGAAGATGGTGTGTAAAGGTCAAGAGAGAAACCAACAAACCTTCCATAAGCGCACCACCACAAGTGCTTGAGTATCTAGAAGCAAAATTCGACCAAGTGAATCTGTTATAGCTGCCAATGTGCCACTTGGTGATAAGGTAAGCTTCTCACCCTTTCTAGGGTGGTCCTTCAAACATGTCAGAGGAGAAGCTGCATTGGATCACAAAGACAGAAGTCAGATAATAGAATTTGGGTTCAGCAATGTTGTTGCAATATTGGTGAACATATCTGCATTTTAATGGTGGATCGAGTCCAGCTATAATATCTCATGGTTTCTAGCTATGGAAGTGTCACCTCACTAATTGGTGTGAAATTGTTAATGATCATTTAATTGCAAAAGCTTAAGCATGAAAACCAGTTACTGATTTTATTAATATCTATAATAGTCATAAAGAAACCTGGTAAGTTCTCAATTTCCTTCTGCTCACCCTTTAGGTCTAAGAAAAACAATAATGAGATATAATGACCTTATTATTTCAATTATATAAGGTGATCCAACTTAACAGAATAATCTACCTTGTTCTTTCCCTTTCATCCCTATTTTATATGCATAATTATTTGAGGGATCATGTGTGCACAAAAGCAAGAACTGCAATGTGTGTTACTCTTACCTTGAGCAAATGGTCGAGGCTTCTTATCCGGTTTCTTAGGAGATTTCTGCTCACTCCGCCAAATGAATTTAGAAAAAGAAGCTATTGTTGAAACTGTCACAGGTACAACTTTAGACAAGATAGCTCCAACTAAAGACCTGCCTTTGTCTTCAGAAAGTCTTCAATAGGACAAAAAGAAAATCAATCAATACAATATTATGACAACTAAGGAGTTTCAGGGAGCAGCAGTGTACATATCAATATATAAGAAGTATAATTTTATATTATATAATCCACTAAGTACCTGAATGCTGAAATCACAGCAGCCTCTCCAACAGCCACTGCACAATAGTAACGTTGACTTGACTGCCCAACAATAAAAGCAGCTGAATTCAAATACCAGAAATAACTTCAGAAAGTTTCCATTATCTAGGGTTAAAAGAACCACAAACATTATTGTGAAAAAAAACAAAAAAACTTGAGTTATGATAGGATATAGTGACAGAGAAAAAAACAAGCCATATAAGAAGATAGAATCAAAGAACATCAACAAGTTTATCATAATTTTGGGTCCAGATAAACTAAGATCTCCCAAGCCAACAGGAACTGAATAAACAATCAGTGCATTTTTGCAGGAATGCAATTGAAGTTTAAAAGCCAATAAACACCTGAAATATATGACTAATTGTGAGAGAAGTGACATTATGTATCTCACTGTGTAAAGAAGTAATATTAGAGTGTTTGATGGCAGTTTCGTCCAATCATTGTTTTATCTTCTAATTGCTAGGATTTCATGAAAAGAAAATAAAAGAAATGTCATAAGCATGCATGGAATATGATATGATGATAATATAAGAGAGTTTACCTGGGGTTCCATCAATGGTGGAGGCATTATCCCAGTGATTGCTGCATCAGCACAATTACTATATTTGCCAACATTCCACAACTGATAAGGTAATTGTTCAAAAGAGTTTTCAAAATCCTCTGAATTTTGCCCTTTTGACTTTTGACCCCAAAAATGAGCTTGTTTTTCTTCAAAACATTTCTGCAGCATATTCTACATTCAACCACACACAACCCCCTGTTAGACTCATAATCAGCTACTAAAACCCAATTCAGAACAAAATGACAGGGTTATTAGGGGCCTGTTTGAAGGTTGTTTAGTTCTTTTGTTCTTTAGAACTTTTTATAAAATTTGTTCTGAGAATTCATATTAGTCTTGATTTCATGTATTTATTTATATGCTATTAATAAAAAGACTTGTTTCTGTATTTTCTATGTTTTAAAAAACTAAAGTTCAAAATATCTTTTAATTATTCTATATTTTCTATTCCCAAAACACATATTCTATTTTTTTGTTTTGTGTCAAAAACAGTTATTCAAACAGGTTTTTTTATTTATCTATTTTTAAAAACCAAAAACAGTTTTTAAAAATTGTTATCAAACAGGCCCTAAAACATCTTCTAAAAATTGTACACAAACTCGTTAGCTTTTTCAGATCCACATGATTTGGCACATCCATCCTATATCACTCATAACAAAACAAGTACCACAAGTTTTAGATCTAAACTCACAGAATACTTTTCAGCAACTCCAATTGTGTAGACAAAGAAATTGATGTTTACCTGAATATCAGAGACATCAAAACGGGCAATTACACCTGGCATAACAACACAAAACTCTTCTGCAGAAGTATCTTGACTCAAATCTCTCTTTGTTCCACGGACTCTTAATTTTAGAACTCGTCCAGAATAAACCATCTATGGGGAAGCAAACTGATATTGGATTAACAAGACACAGAAAACAAACAGAAATCCAAGTAAACTCTGATATAGATTATCCTTCCTATTGTAGCTTTAAATTTTGACCAATCTTATATCAACCCAACACCAAGTATTTCGTCTTTTTAATTATTTTTTGAAAGAACAATTGAAGGTTCTTTACATGAAATTTTATGAACTTTTTTTTTTTTGGTTTAAAATTTAGTGCATAACGCAAATTTTACCAAGTAATAGTAGCTTAAAGTAGGAAGCGTAGAGATTTACTAAAACAGTCATTCATAAAGAATAGAAGCGCTTGCTTACTTTTGCAAAAAACCTCCGACGTAATTGGTTCTGTTTCTGGAAAAAAATTCTTTACTAGTCGAGACAAACTTGAGAGAATGCATCAAAACCCCACAAATAAATATTTAAACAATTTTCAGAAAAACAAACTTTGTTCCCGAGAGCATTAATTGTGCCAACAGGGAAGAAAAAATATTCTCCAGTAAAACAGACCCCTTATCTATCCAATGAAGATCATTCCATCCACGACTAATACCAGGTTAACCCATCTTACTTCAATTAACAATACACAGGTAATAAAGTTATCCTTCTTGGTTACTATCATATGCTTCTTCAGTTGAAAGAGACACAAAACAATTCCGCTTGAGAACAAGTTATCCACCTTTCCTATTCTAATCCCAGATCTCAGATACAAAGAAAAATGGGTGGTAAGTTAATCCATTACCTGTTTATGAATCAAATCACCTCGCAACGAATAAATCAGCAAGTACCCACAAGAGGTCCCTGCCACAATCACTCGAATTTCATCGAAAACCAACCACTCAATGGCGGAGATACACTCAGCTTCGATCGGCGACAATTCAGGTCGTATCTTGAGCCGGGAAACATCGGAATTGGACCAACCAAGGACGAGGATGGTGGATCGGTTTGCAAGCGCAAGAGAGTGGGTATCGATGGCACAGAGAAGGTTGGGATTATCAACGAGCCAGCCCTCTTTGCCAGCGCCAAGTCCACTGAGCTCGTCGCAGGCTATGCAGCCCAATTCGGTCTTGTAGGATCGCCTAGCCATTGCTGCGATCTAAGCCATAGTTTGATCAGTTGGAAAAAGACAACGAGTGCTACAAAATCGATCTCTTACGAAGAATCTCGGAAACAGAAAACCACCGAGTCACCGACAGCTACGAAACATTGGTTCTTATTTCTAACTTGCTTTTGCTTTTATAGGTTGTTTCAGGGGTGTGAATTGGATTGGTTAACCCATGATGCCCTTAAATTTAAATCAATCTTCATACTTGGATTTGAATAAGTTTGGGCTCTCTTTTTTTCAACCTATCATTAATCATTTTTAGTACTTTTTTCTTTTAAGCATTTAAATATATTTTTTAAGTATTCACATAATACATTTTTAGTACTTTTTTTTTTTTAAATTTACTACTTTACATCATTTAATTATTTTTTTACATAATATAAAAAAATAATAAAATAAATTACAAGTATCATTTTTTAAAAGAATATATGTATATTAAATATCATCATAACATATTTTTATGTTAATTCATCTTACTGACAAAAATAATATAAATTTAATATTTGTTTATTTTAATACCTTTAGATATTTTATAAGTTATAAATATTTTTTAAATTAATTTTAAAAAATTAAATATAAATGTATATTTTTATTTTTAAAAATCTCAACCTATCAATTTAATTTAAATCAATCCGTTTAAATGAGTTAAGTTAGTTTAAGTTTAATAATAAATTTTTTAAAATCTTATCTTATTCAACCTGTCGTGAGGTTGAACCCCTCTGGTTGAAGTGAGATAGGCTAAGGGCCAAAGATGTTTGATTTTGTTCTAAAAATTAACTTTTGATTTTTTAAAAATAAAAAAATTATTTAAATGTGCTGTTTTTAATTAAAAATATTGAAGCTAGCCAAATTTGAAGAATACTATTTATTAAATGTGTACCAGGAATGACATTAAGACAATAATACTATTCACTAATTATTATTATCATTATACTTATGATAAATAATTCTTTGTATGCTGGGAGACTCTGTTAGGAGACACTTATTCAATGAAGGAGAGGAGAGTGGACATTCAAACTCATGCATCAAAATCCTTGAATTTTATGTCCAAAGGTGGTACCAAGCTCTTCAGCTATTAAGATGATTTTTTTTTTTCGTCCAAAAAGAGAGAACCATCACTTGTTTTTGGGAAGGGGGCGATCTTCTATCTTCAATCATCAATCAAGTTGCTTTTCTCCTTTCTTCTTGCCCATCCCTTGGCATGAGTGATGAGTGGCTTCCTCCTAGCAGCTTTCTTAGGCTAATAAAGAAGATCAAGATAGTCTTGAGATTATTTTTTAAGACTTGAATCTCTACTTTTTCAGCTTGACGAACTGATTCCTCAGGGGTAATCACTTTCTAGGGAGGAAGTAAGAGAGTCTTCCAGATATCCATTAAGTACAACTATTCAATCCTAGTAAGTAATAACTCATAATTGGCACACACATGAAGACAAAAATACTAGAATTGCATAAAATTAATAGTGTATATAAAAACGATTCATCCATCTGCGTTCGTGCAACTGATAGAGAAATGCGAAGTCAACTTGGAAATTAAGCTGATCCCTCCACGTCAGCAATGTAAACTCAGAACAAGACTGGTCATCCTATCTATGCGTCAAAGTACTCTTCAGGGACATAAAATTTTAAACCAATGGCCTGCAAGCATAAAAAAGATAACTTTAGACAGCAATCGTGCAAAGAACGAGGTAGGATGACCCGCACTGAACATTTGCAATCGTTACTCAATCCAGCCTAAATCCAAATATTAGAAGGAATTTCTAAATCAAATTCAAAATGATACGTATTAAGAAAAATTTACTTGAAAATGTTAGGAAATAATGATAAGTACGTCAGTATTCAGAACATGAATTAGCAGTTCAAGAATAATATCCCCAAATGGTTAACTTATAAGAACAAAATTTAAGCACAATTTTTGGGTGTTTGTTATCAAGTTCTCCAGTAAAAACATAATAAGCAAAAACAATTCAGTATTATACGATTGGGTTTTCCAGAAAACTTTTTCAAATATTATGCTTTTATTGGAGAGCCTAATAACACTTAATTAACTTTATTAAGGCTCGTATTGTTCATTAAAGTATAACAGTAGAACTATTCTTGAAAACTGATCATTATATTGATGGTGCTTATCTCAATCTAGTGCGACTTTAAATTTGGAAAACTGGTTAAATAGGGAAGATTACCAAAAGCTTAAACGCCAAACCCCAGTTACAGAAAAGCAGGAAATAAGAAACCCGCAAATATTATTGAAGCATGATCATAATTCCAGGAATAGAAAAGGAACACTACTACCTCTGCAAATTTAATATCAGCATCACTGTGATCCTCTTTTCTCCCAGCTGCATCACCAACATAAAAGGATCTACATCATAGAAAATAGGCTTGCTTGAATGTCCATCTCTTCATAGGTAAAATGTCATATTTTTTTTAAATAACAAATATAATAGAAGAATGGAAAAGAATGAAACGAAAAATAACTGATCCTTATCAATGAGTATTCCAGAGTTGAAGTGTTGCTCCATAAGTTGCCACATCCCTGGTTTGGGTTTGCGAAACAGATCATCTTCTTTACTGTCAGCTTTACCTGATTTACCTAGCCCACAAGCTATAAAAACCTGCGTATAGGAAAAATATAACTAATGAACTCTTGTATTAAGACCACACCATAAAAACAGTTCCCTGTTCATTTTTTCTGATTTTTTTCCTTTTGAAAAAAGAAATGGCCACCAGTATTTGTTTTCTTTTTGTTAAATAAGAAAGAAAAGGTGTAAATCCACAATGATAGACCTTTCACCCAAATTTTTTAAGGTGGAGAGAATCATAGTGCTTTAACGCCATCAAGGTGCATAAGGTTCTCAACTTCCAATTTCTAACACTTGACAACTATATACAGAACCAAAGTGCTATTTGTTCTCCAGACGTCTGCTCTAGTCAGTCCAAGTCATAAATGGAATGAAAATCCGGGGAACTTCCATTCACAATTTTTTTTTTTTAATAAAATGCTTCACATCTGATACTGATGGGATTCTAATTTAAATTTGACTTCAAAATGAAAACACAAGAGTAACAAGTTGACAGCAAGGGGAAAACTAATTAGAAGTCACAGTGATAATTGAAAATCAACAGGAATACCATATCACCATTTTCAAAATTGGGACTAGCCAAGACAGTTTATGGAAAGAATATCAGGTGGAAACGAAATTAGATTGCTTAAAAATGATTCAAAAGCATACCAAGAGGTAACTCAAAACATATTGAATATTTCAAAGTTCAAAGTGCTGTCAACATCCACCAGTTTTCAGCAGCCAAGAATCCAATCACTTATTCCTATTACGAAGAGAAAAAAGAAAGTGGGAGGGGGAGAGGGAGAGAAGAAAATTTAGCGGTCTATTGCATAAAAAAGGCACCTATATTGAAGGAGAATAACATGACAGCTGCACCTATAATTGAATTGTTGCTAACAACACAACAAATGTGCAGTACCAACAAAATCACCTGAATTGGGACCTTCACTTTCTTGATAAAATTATTTAGACGACCAACTTTTGAGTCCACAGCTACCTGTCTCTTTTTCTTCCAACGTTCAATATTGGATTCATTTGTAAAAATGACCTGTATTGAGCAACAACAAGAGTGAAGAACATACCCTAATTCATACTGGCGTTACTACTAACAGAAAACATTTTGAATGAGAGAATGCCCAAGTTAAAAAATAGCCCATTTATATAGTAAATATCAGATTGCTTTCAGAGATAAAGTAACACACCAGCTTGAACCCATCATTGTATAAGCTTTGTAGTTTATCAGGAATTGAAGAAAACATGAGGGACCAAACATCTGCACCCACTCTGAAAGAAAAGGCTAACACAAAAATGTCTTAATCAATCTGATATTTACAATGTATGTGCACATGAAAATAATAATTAAATATTATAGAGGATAGGATCATTTTAATAAAAGTTATCCAATCCACGAGCAAATTCAGCTCCTGTAGCCACACACAGGCTCTACATAAGCCTTTAACACCATCATTTAATCTTTAACCAATATCATCAATAGTTTCAAAAGCCGAATGCAAACATACCTCCTCACATCAGTTTTTGCAAGACATCCATCAAAATCAAATGCAGCAATCTTACTTGAATCATGAAGACCATCATCCTGCACATTACAGAAGTCATGAACAAAAGAAAAGGGAAGAGGGGGAGGATTTGCACCCAACCTTATCCCCTTACACATCCGAAAAGCAATGTAGAAACACTACAACCATATCCCCTTACACATCCAAAAAGCTATGTAGAAACACTACAGTTAAAATCTCACCCGTTCAAGGAATATGACTGTCTTGAATGCCTTCCATTTTGGTAAAAGGGTAGCATCCTGGATCAGCCCAAATTCCATTGAATGTAAATAGTGCAAAACAAGTAGCCATAAGAAAAGAAGATTTATAGGGCATCATAAAGTTTACAGAAATAGAAATGTAATAGCATGATAAACTTTCACAATCATAAAATCAACAGGTTATCAGACAAAGACCAATAAAAGACATATCACACCTTGTACTTGCTCTTGACATCAGAAGCTGAAAAGTTGATATCCACCTGATGTAGGAATGGAAAATAAATGAACAATAATGTATTTCTCAAAATCAACTCAGTTCAGTTTATCAAGAATCAAGGGGTGATTATTTTATTTGATTATAGTCCTATTTATAGTAAACTGAAACAAGAAAATGAAGAACAATTCTTCATTCTTATCCTGCATCACCACCCTTTCTCCAATATTGGATGTACACAACTAGAAGCAAGTGTGTAATGAAAAAGTATACTTAAAAATATAAAGTAAGAAAACATACATCACGAAATAAAGAACATGTCACACTTAAACGGCTACTGGTTCAACTGCTTACAGCTTCAACAGATACACACTTTTACACAAAAATAAAGATGATTTCGTTCAAAGACATTTCTTCTTCAAATCCTGTGCTCATAGTATCATCATGTAGTTATGTGGAAGAATAAAATAAGGAGTAAAAGGTCCACTAACTACATTTTCTATATTATACAGTGAGCACAAAATTTAAATACAAGATGAAGAACCTTATAATCAAGAAGCAAAAAAACCACTCAAGACAACTTTTCTGTTTTTTTTTTTTTTGGTTGGGGGGGGGGGAGGGGACGAGGGAATAAAAACTGTATTATCGAACCTTTGACCTTTGTTAAAGTAAAAATATCCTTACCTTTCTCTTCTTTGAAACGCTTTCTTGTAGTTCATTTTCTATATCTTCGGTTGCTTCATGAACCTTAATTGGGCAGAGTAATAAACACCCCACGCAGATGAAATAAGTTAGAATAAATTTGAAAAGAAAAGGAAATTATATAATAAAAGAAAAGGAAATTATATAATAAACAGTATATATTCACAACTAACATTGCTTCCTTTTTTTTCATATTTAATTTGCTTACCTTTCTCGTCTGTGAATTACAGTCTCGTTGTTCAGTGAGTATTCCCTCACTTGCCTTACTAACCTATCAACGAGTAATAAGTAGTGCATTATACAACCAGAAAGAATATGTTAAAATAAAATTTGTTTGGAAACACTATCTGTCTAATCTTATCTCCGCAGAGTAATATACGACAAACAACATAAATGAGACGAGTAACCGATTATGTAAATATATCCCACAACCAGTCGACTCTGATGCTTCCACAAGGTCTTGCTATTTAAACGCATGTTAAAGCAAAGTGGGCTCACCTCCTCTTGAGACTTGTCATGTCCAGCCAAAAACTTCTTGATAGCCTCCTGATCACTAGTCTGAAAATCATAACAGAGTCATCAACATTCGCTTACAGAACTTAAAGATAAATTGATACGACAAAGACAATTCTTTTTTCCAAAAAGGAGGAAAAAAAAAAAACCCTAAACCCCAATTACCCCAAACTTTGAGTTCACAGCGTAACAAAAAATAAAACATAATAAAATAAACCTCCAAAGAGGAAAACCCTTCAATGGCCTCAGGCGAAGCAAGTATCTTCGAGTCAACAGGGAAGCAATAAAGGTGATGCCATTTAGTTTCGTCAAACCCTCGGTTGTGTCTAGTCACCAGGCCCAACCTCATGGCCTTTGAGTCAATCTTTTTGGAGCATTTCTTGCACGAAGAGCGATTCGACTTGGCATATTCCACCAAGATTTTAGATGACGACGATGAAGAAGAAGGAGGAGCCATCTGCGGAGGGTTTTCGAAGCTTCCGAAGCGGGAAGAAAAGAAACGTTTCGATGTAGGAAAGGAATAGTGCGAAAAACGAGCTGGAAAGGAAGAAAAGCAAGTGGAGAGTGCGGGGGGGAAATTAAGAAGACGAATGGTGGTAATGACGAATCTGGGAATACTTAGCATGAAGGAGAAGAAGGAGAAGGAACAGAGGGAAGAGAACTACAAATTTCGCGCCATTTCGCGCTAACAAGGGAGGTTCACTCACGAATCACACCTCTCGATAGAAACACTCATGACTCAACTCTCCCATAACATATTTATTACGGAGAAAATGAATGGTTTTAATAAAAAAATATTTGTGAGAAATATTTATTTTTCATAATTTACTATCTTATAAAAAAGTAATTTATTTATTAAATTTAACCTCAATTGATAAATTAACATTTATCATCTCTTGAATTTTTTAAATATTTTAATTTAATCTTTTTACTTTGTTTTGTAATGACGATATTTCAATATGTACTCAAATTGTCTATATATTAATTTAATTGATGGAATTGTTAATTAAAAAATGCATTTTATATAGATCGAAAGTTAAAAAATCAATTACAGACATAACAAATTTTAGAAACCAAATAGAAACAATAAAAATACTTAACAACCAAAATATTTGAATTTATTTATAAAAAAGTTTAAAATGTCAATATAAGATATTAATAACTTGTTTGGTAGATCTTTACGAAGATAATTTTTTTAAAAAGGAAAATACTTATTTTGATTTCTTTAGCCTGACTTGAAAACAGGTAAATAAATTATTTGATAGTGGTGGTATATGCAAACTTTTAAGCTATGTTTGGTTTGTGAAAATATTTTTAGTTTTTATTTTTTAAAATTAATTTTTATTTTTAAGTTTTTAATATTTTAAAAATATATTTGTTATGTAAAGTTAATTGTTTATATTTGTTTTTAAGTTAAATAATTTAAATTACTACAATATTTTTATTAAATTTTGAGTTTGACTATAATTAAATGATAGTATTTATATGATTAAAAGGATTTAATTTCTTAAAAAATTACAAAAATAGTATTAGTTATTAAATAAAAATGTGAAAAAGATTTTTTTTATTTTGGACGTATTTTTAAAAATATTTTTTAAAAAAATTAAAATTGTCCTGATCGCATTTTCATTCATATTTACTATTTTTAATAAAAATGAATGAAACTAGAGAACAGTAGAATCAAAGGCAACATGATTAATTACAATAAGTATTATAGTACTTGTTGGAATAAACTACGTGAACAAAAGAACTAAATAAAATTAAAATGTCGCATTCATTTGATTCCTCTACAAACATAAAATTGATTGATAGGATAAAAACAAAGTACTCGTTCTCATAAAGTTTACATAATTCACCAAAAATATATAATTATGTATACACCAATTCATCTAAAAGCAAGAGGAAGAAGAAAAAACAATAAATCACTTCCAAAGACATCTTGATTAGTGCGTTGCATAGAATCTTGAAGAAGAATATATATAATTTTATGGTTCAGATCTGATCTACATCTGCAGCTACATCCCTTGTTTCAACGAATCCTAGACCTATAAAAAAAAAGAAGAAAGAAATTAAAGATAAGCTGTTTAAATTCAATGTCATCTCTCTATCAATACTGTTAATGAAATTACCTGTTGAGAGTGAGAGCAAAGGTGAAGAAATACTGGAAGTCTCCTTGGATGAGTAGAGGAGCCATAGATAATTGTGGAGACATAAGAATGAAGTTGTTGCCTTGATGGAGGATTATTGAGTGAAGCACAAGCACGTGGAAGAACAACCTCAATTCCATCATCCAAGGGTGACCACTCACCTATGGTTTCAGATTTGGCTACCACACTATCATCATCATCATATTCATATTCATATGTGCATGATGATGAATTGCTCGCCAGATCTCCATGTGCCTACACAAATCCAATCGTTAATATATATATATATATATATATATATTGGATGTTTTTCATGTTACAACACAAGTGCAAACGAATGAAGAAGCAATTAACCTGGTGGCATTTAGAGTTGTTAGAGCAATTTGGAGAGTTTTGGGAGGGTTTGCGAATGAGAGAGTTGAACATGTTTTTGTTTGAGGAAGACATTCCCTTGTTTGGGCTCACTTGAATGTTGTCGTTCATCACTAGATCTTCTAAATTCTAATATGGGTTCGAGTCCGACTATATATTTATGGAAGAAGCAAATTTTTGAGTATGCTTGTTTCCTAATTAGAATAGGAGTGGGACACAGGAAATTTTTCTGTTTCTATAAATCCTTGACATGCAAGGAATTTCCTAATCTGTTTTACACGTAATATAATATAATACAAAAATAAATTCAAATGCAAATAGGAATTAGAAGCTTGACATGTACAAAAATACATGTTAATTTTTAAAAAAATTTTGAAATATAATATAAAAATTACTATATTTTAAAATAATAAATCAAATAATGAGTCATTCTTGTATATGTTATAATTTTTTATTATTTTTATCTCTTTATATCACATAATTAATTTTATATTTTATATTGAATAATATATAATTTTGAATATCATATAGATACAAAAAATGACTTTGAATATTTGTACGAGGACAATTTCGTTTCCGTGTTTGAGTAGTCTTTTAGAATAGTGTTATGAAATGCTAATTCTGTTTGTGGTCAACTTTTATTATTTATGTTTTAATTTATTATTTATTATCGTCATTATTCATTAATTAACTCAGAGTGTAGAGAGTTGGGAGATATGGTAATGTTGTTTTCACATAGAGATATGCATAGCCCCCAAGGCTGTGGTCGGTCACCTTGGTTCCTTCTTGTCACCTTTCACTCTTTATCTTGACTGCCCGTTCAAAAATTTTCTTCCTTTCCTAAGAACATTATTTTAAGAAAAAATCATCTTTTTAGAAACATTTAAATTATACACACATTCTCTTTATTTTAAAAATCGATATTAACTCCCCCTGTATTAAAATATTATATTTACATACATATAAAGTAAAAGAAATTAAACTTTAAGGATCATTTTTTAGTCCTTTACAATTAATTTTTTTCATTAAAAATAAAGCTTGTGATAAGAATTTTTTTAAAATTGCTAAATTATAATGTGATAAATTATAGAAATTATTATTAAAAAATTTAATAGTAAAAATAAAAAGTGCACTTTTTAAAAGAACATGACTTCAGATACCGCCATAGCACGTCCACAATAACCACTGACTTGGACAATAATAAGAGTGAAAGGGATCAACAGCGAGAATGGGCCAATAAATTCGATTACAGAAGATGACATGTCTTTACTAATACAACAACCACATTTACAAGTTACAACAACTTCCAATCAAATTTTAGACTGAAAAACTATATGGGGGAAACGGAAACAAAAACAAAAAGAAAAAAAAAAACTACTCAGTTGAACATTCACAGAATAAATATGTATAATGGCCCCAAAGGTATATTACTCACACGCCAGTTTATTGCCAAAGCTAGTTAGGCAAATGGCAAAAGCCTGGAAGGCTGATAAGGGCTGCCTATAATCCATGGTGAAAGTATCATCCCCTACCTTCCCAAATTGGAGGAGAACCGTTTCCTCATTTCCTTTCCCACCCGGTTGGCTCTGATCCACAGTAGCAACCAGCTGAAAGTTCTTCACTGATGCTACTGTCACACGGCCATGAAAATTCAAGCACCAGCATTGCAAATGCTCATGCCATCTTGGAGCTTTGTTTTTCAAGATTGAGTAGCCAGAAGCAGCATTTTCTTTATTGTTCGTCTTGTCGCTATCCAGATTTTTGCTATCTGAACTTTCTCCAGACAATGGAGATGGGCACTTCATCCAGCAAGCCATCCTCCTTGGCCCCCTTGATTTCAAAAGGTTGAACTTGTAAGAGACCTGCCCCACCTCAAAGTTACCTGCAGGAACTTGAGGGCTTATCTGCTTGCTGGCAAATCGACGGCTAGCCCTGCTGCTTGATGGCTTGGCGCCACTGTGGGGTGGCTGACTGTCATAAATCGTGAAGTTGGTACCAAGAAAATCCGAGCTGTGAAAAGGTTTCACCAATCCAGTGTTAATACGAGAAGCAAAGTTTTGACCCCTAATTCACATCTCTCTTCTTTTTTTTTCAATCTAAAAGAAAATAAGAGGGTTTAAAAAATTTCAATCAGATACATAGAACTTGAAGGACATGCTTTATTGCTGCTACAAGTTAAAGCTTCCTACCTATTAAACGCAACCAATGAAAAATTCGAAGGAATAGTAAGTTCATTACATGATGAGCAAAACTGAATCAAATTAGCTACATACTTGGTATCAGCATTGAAAATCACTGTAGAGGGTTGTTTTAGGGGTGTGGGAGGTTGACAGGTTACTGGGCATGACCGGTTAATTACATAAGTAAATAGTAGCTCTAAATATGAAAGAGCAGAAAATAAATACTTAATACAACAACCCTTTTTTGAACACTACAAGCACCTAGCCTCTACCTGACAAAGGAAAAATCACGCTTCAAAGTTATCAGTCACATTTTGATAGTTGAGCTGCATCGAAGTTTCCTCAAAAGAAGTGAAAAAAATTAAATGTAACAGCACAAGTAATTCTACTAAATCAGTTTTGTAAACAAGATGTCACAAAACATCTGTGTTGAAGGTCAAGAGAGGTACATTTCACTCAATCTAAAAGGGCTTTTTTAATGCTTCCTGCGGCAAGAATACTCTACCTTAACTTTCCAACATATGCATTACTTCCTTGGGATAAGTCATCAGCATCAAGTGATATGATATATTCAGCGTAAGCACCACGCCTGTATCTCCTAGCTGCTAAGAGAAGCTTCCCTTTATCTGTGAAGGCTGGCAAGGAGAAAAAAAATGAACCAAAAATTCCTAATAGATTGCATCAGAGAAAATGCAAAACAACTAGCAGAAAGCAGCACTAACATCAAGATCTTATTTCAATACAATAATTGAAGCAAATAAGCCTCAAACAGTTAGAATTTGGAGAATCAATCATTAGTATGAACAAATTCAATAAATTACATATATAAGCATAATTTACTATGTCTACTAATACTTCGATTTTACTAATGACTTCAGCCTTAATCAACAATTGATCTTCCATCATCAGAGTTCAGACAATTGAATTGGTAGAGTTGGACTTCTAAAGCAATATTTCATTTCTCATCAAACAACCCCATAGAGGCATAGACTGCTCCTCCAAAGAGAGATCCATTAAAGCATGGGTGAAATCAAAGGTCAAAAGCAGAACATACAGCTAACCAATTGCTTCTGTTCTCTGTACCAACCATACACTTGATCATTCCATCTCTCCATTGGTCTACTTAGCATGGTTAAAACAATTAAATTCAGGACTCTTATGTTACAAAATAAATAAGTTATGTACCAGACTACAAATAATAAGACTTGTTTATAGATCTCTGAGCAGCTAAGATACTGCAAGAGTCAATACAAAGGAGACGGAAGATCCCTCATACTTCTCTGTGGGTAAAAGCACCTCCAGTTAAGGAAAATCCTGACTCCATTTTTTCTGTTCTTTTTTTTTTTCAAATTATTTTTAGAAGGAGTAAGGAGGAAATTGAACTGCACAAAATGATTTTTTTTTTTTGGATTAAGAAAAAATGCATAAGATGAATTATTAAAAAAAAAGGAAGGTTCTATATGTTGACTGAAGCAGGAAAACTTAGACCAAATCCAGCCAATTGAGTGGCAGAGAATGCTGTTGATGAAATATTTAATATTTGCATCAATAAATATGAACGTCAATTTAAAAGTTTGGCAAAGTACACCAAAGGAAAAGAATATCCAGTATTCCAGTCAAAATAGAATGGCTTAAATCATAAGTTTGACAAATGAGCAGATCCTTCTAGATTTTACACGGATATATATTGGAAGACTTTATTCAGTCAACAAACTACCCCAGCAACAGCACAAAAAAGAAATCAAATCCTGTCAAAAGTCATTTTCAACCATATATATGTCAACTGTCAAGCAAAAGGCTTTATACCAATACTTACTTACATGTTGTAAGGGCAAGATATAGGTAAAATGTTGAAGTCTTCTTGTTCCGCTTTATAAGACATTGGTGGGGAAAATCACGGGGTCCTGGCTGCAAGTCACAGAAATAGCAGAAGATTGACAATTCCAGGCTTCAGAAAATTTGATATTTTATTGCCAAACTAGATCAAAAGGCAATAGACATCAATTGAACAAAATGCTCCAGATAATGAAATGCTACATCAACAATATCAGAGTGATAATAAATTACCATCCTTTATTGAATAAAGCATTGGAAACAGACCAAAGAGATCAAATAATATACTTGACCAAGGATTAAGCAATGGTAACGAAGTTAATACATCCATGCCAAAGGAATATCCTCTCTCCGCTAAAACTTCACACTCTTGTGTGAAAACATGACAATTCACGTTCAAAAAACCGCATAAAATAAACGTAGAATTGTTCCATAATACCGGAAATCTTAATCTCCTAATTTACAATTTAATATCCTCTGTTATTAAACTAGTCGAAGGTTATCAAGTTGCAAGAGGGCACGAATCTGAACGAAAGTTACAAGCAACTATTGTATGGTTTATAAACAGATTCAGAATCACCGCTGATCCACACAACAAAATGTAATTCACCAATAAAGCCAATTACTTTCCAAACTCGTCCATACAGTTGAATGATAATAATCCAAATTATAATTCAACAAATAGCAATTGAATTTTCAAGATACATAAGTTAAAAGATTGATAAACGATCCGATTATGAATGGTTGAACATCAGAAACATCCCAAATTCTTAGAAATCAAAACAAACCCAAGAGCACCAACACCGTGCGAAGTGAGACAGAGCATTATTCAAGCCAGAGGACTATGGAAACAAACCCAAAGAACATGCCATGACTTTACAATTTACACACATACAACAAAAGAAAACCTAATTCCGGAAAACCCAATCCCCAACAAACAAAAAAATTTCAGCCAGTACCTGTTTAAGGCAAGAAGGGAAAGTAATTTTGCCGCTCTGAGAAGGGGACTGCACGATCTCTCGGGTAATATCCCTCCACCTCTTACACACACACGCGCAAGCGACAACGTTTTGCCGGCGAGGCCACTGCTCCTCGCTGGCCTCCACTCGCCGTATGATCTCCCCGAGCAGCTCTGGAAGCATGGTGGACCACGCATTGCCATAGCCCGGATCCTGACCGGACTCCGCCGCGTCGCCGCCGCCGAGCCCGCTCCGACACTCATCCCCGTCGAGAGCTCCAGTTTCCTTGAAGGATCTGGAGAACTTACGAGAGCGGAAAACTTTCATCAGAGACATAGCTTAGGGCTATGCACTATCGTATCAAAGAAATAGAGAGAGAGAAAGAAAGTTTTGTTTTACAGAGAGAAAGTTACGAGTGAGAGACGAAGAGAGAGAGAGAAAGAGGTTAAAGGATAACAAGGAAAGAGAAGAAGAAGAAAATGACAGTGTGACAGGTTGGTGAGAAAATGATGGGACGTGTAATGAGATATATGAGTTATGGTCGCGATGGCGTGCAGCTAAGGAGGGAGACGGTACGTGAGTATAGCGAGTCTCGGTGAAGTGTTGGGCTGTGCTGTAATATGACTCGGTCTCCTTTGCTTAAAGTAGACAAAATAATCTTTGGTTTCTTTCTGTTTTCTTCTTCTATTTGTTTTTTTAATCTCAGTTTTAAGTTTCAACACTTATGGTTGTCATACTGCTGTAATTACCATTACAATTCACTTCTCTTAACCATAATTATAAACAAACGTTAGCTTTTTTATTCATGACTAAACTTTTTTATTTTATAAAAACTTGTATCTTTTTTAAATCAAAATTTGTGTCACACTTATTTCTTGTGACATATAAATAAAAAGTCTAATCAAATTTTAATAAAATATTTTATCTTCATTATTCATCTACCATTATCTCTTATAGGATAAAGGATTAAAGGGTAAGGTTCAATTTTTGTAGATTTTAAAAAAATAATAGGATGGGCACAGATTAAAATAGTAAGAAAATAACGTAACAATAATAATTAAGAAAAAAATAAATATAAAATAAAAATATATTATATATTCATAAATTTTTATTATATAAATAGAGTTTATTATATTCAATCAATATTATATATATTTCATTATTTAATACCCTCATATTATATTTTCACCAGTAAATTCAACTATATACTAACTAATTGGATTTTTTTATTACTGTGTTAATCTTTTAATAGAACTGACTTTTTCTTTAATTGAGCGTATGTTAGGATACCAAACACTGACGCACGTTGAGATATATGAAAATATTTTTTGAAAATTATATTGGGTTGACGGAGTTTATATGTTATATATAAAGGGGAATAGGCATGTTCAAAAGTTTTGTTAATTTTGAACATCAATCTCCACACATGTTCACTTTAAAAAGGAAATTATACATATATTTAAAAGGATATTGGTATACACGTTCAATTTTCTTTTTAAAAAAAATTAAATGTGTTTTACGATACCCAACCTAACGCACATTCAAAAATTGATAGAGTATGATCCTTTTCACAAAAATGAACATATATCCGTATATTTAAACCAAAAAAAGGCAAGTCCTTGAAAAATTGGGTCTGAATTTTTTATATATAAAAAATTATGTATTTATTTATATTTAGATAAAGATAAAAAAATATTCAATTTTTAATTTATTTATCATGAATTTTTATTAATGTAAATTATTTATTTATTTATTTTATCCCTCTTTAAATATTAAAAAAATACATTACTTTCCTTACATAAAAGATTTAAAATCTGAAAAACCTAAGGGTTAGGACTTGGGAGATAAAAGCATAAAGGAACAGTAGTCCCGAGAGTGAATTGTAAGCGTAAATAATCACATCAAGGTAATAGTGACACAATTCTACGACTATAATGTGTTTTAATGAGAGAGTGAAATAATAAGAAGAATGAGAAGACATTATCATTGGACGTGGAACAACAACATCCTTGTATGTTAAAACAAATCAATGACTTCTTCTCTTGGCCACTTTGCGTGAACAAAATCATCCACGTGTTGTTTGTTGGGTTTTT
The DNA here is from genome assembly GCA_031216115.1 of Senna siamea. Classification (NCBI taxonomy): domain Eukaryota; kingdom Viridiplantae; phylum Streptophyta; class Magnoliopsida; order Fabales; family Fabaceae; genus Senna; species Senna siamea. The sequence continues at coordinate 24,173,507 of CM062356.1, forward strand.
GGTTTAGGGTAAATAAAAAAATTATTTTAACTATTAAATATTTATTTAAAAATTATACTTAAATTTTTATTAATAAAATGAAAAAATTAAATAAATTTATTAGTTAGTTAGAATATTCATCCTCAGTGTAGACTAATTTCATAGAATTACGATTTGCATTTTACGGTTGGGAGATGAAAGCAAGCTGCTTAATGGGCCGATCTGTAAAGTTTGATGGGCCCCAGAATTAATTATTTTATACAAGAAAAAAAATTGGTTATGATTGTTTATTTATTTTTTTAATGAAATATTCTAATGAAGCGCATAAGGTGTGTTTTTTATAATTCAAGGTCACGCGATGTGACTGATTTTTTTTTTTCAGTTTTTTTATTAATAAGTTTGATAATAAAAATTTAGAAATCTGTATCTCTATGTATAGTCCTCTATATATGTAAAATAAGTACTAAATTATGCTTATGGTTATTCTTGTAAGAAAAATAAGACGTGGTTCTGTAGTCTAAACTTACAGGTGTGTTTGGTGAGAAAAATATCAAATATAAAAAAATTAATATTGATCTAAAGTGATATTTTGAATACTAAAATATCCATAAATAAAATATATAAATGAATAATTAATAACTTGTAGTATAAGAATGTAGAAAGTATATTATATTTTGGTTGGATTTATAAATTACAACACACCAAACCGAAGAATTGATCATACCTAAAGCCACCATACAAATTTTTTTTTTCAAGTCACCAGGCATGTTCACAATTTTTTTGGAAAAAAATGCAATTTCAAAAGATTGGTATGTATAACACTAAAAAAATTATTTGACACTTTTTTTTAATCCACCTTATAAAAACTCTACTTCTCATTATTAAGCAGAATTACTGACTGGTTTTTTTAAAAAAACAGAAGTTGAATGCTTCCCTAACTTCCTAAATAAAGCTTTGTCATTTCTTCAAATTGATGTGTTTACTCCCATTTCCTTCTGATATTTCCATCTTAATATATATATATATATATATATATATATATAAAGCGTCATGTTTCCTAATCCTTTAATAAATGAGCACGTACGTATATTTCCAAAATTTAAGGCGTCTCCTTCGAATACACAAGCACAATTTTTGGAGATGCATTTTTTAGCTAGTCATTGTCATACATATAGCCCCAAAAACTTAGTCATCATCATTGCATCAATTTTATTGGAACTCAAAACATGAGACAAATATAAAAATTTGAATCTTCTTAATGTGAATAATTGAGATAAGTACATCATATAATTTTATTCTGAATTTATCTTCGTCTTCATGCATGTAACACTATCATTCTGATTGCATGATATAAAGTGATTTTTATGTTTGACGAGAGTCAGTTCATGACGGAGGATATACGTACGTATACCACATAATATATATAAACACACACACACACATGTATGTTTCTACAGTTGTTAGAAGTTGAACCTTTAAGCCCATACGGGAGGCACATGCTTCCCACTTTCAAGTTTCTACCTCGAGAAGCCACGTCCATGTGCCAAGTGTCACCTTGCATGTTGTATCATCTTCTCCTACAGACACGTACTAAATTACCTTTCACCCCTTGCTCAATTTCACAAAACCCCCAACAAAACAAAGTGGAATCAAAAAGTCGAAAGAAAACGACGCTGGATAGTAATTATTATTATTTTTACTGTTTTACTTTCAAATAAATATCAGCGACAAAGTTACTTACCGAAGACAAGAGAAAACAAACAAGCAGTAACTGCAGAGTCCCAAAAGCTAACTCACAAACGTCAGGAAGAATCCGGGGCGTTAGATCATTGTCAGGAGTTAGTTATCTGATACTTGGACGGTCGTGATTGATTCCCCAGCCACGGATCCCAGACAGCAATTCAGCGGAAGCTATTAAGAACTCGACGGCCTGTTGTGGGGTGAGTAGGCCCACCACGCTCTTGATGGTTCTCAGCCGTAGATCGTCCGCTTTCCTTATGATGCTTACCAGCCGTCCGATCTTCTCTTCGATGTCCGCGCCTGCATCTATCAGCTCGCTTGCACTGTCTTGCCACTCTGATAGTTCTTCTGTTATTGCATTCTCTTCCTTCACCTTCATTTTATAACCAGAATATCTAACAAATTTCAATCATTTTTAATAATTCACTATAATTAATCATTAAATTATTATACTAATCTAACTTCAGTTTTCAACAATTAAACTAGTAATTTTATGAGATATATATTTTAAAAAATAAAAATATCAACAATTATTGTATAACAAAAATAAAACTCTACTAACAACAAAAGTTTTTTTTTGGATGAGACTCAAACTTAAAATTGTTTGAAAAAAATATTAATTAAGAAAACAAAGAGAAGGAATATATATAATGAAAGAATTATTACAGTATCACATTGCAACTGGCTGACGCGGCGGAACTGAGAGGGAGAGAGATCACCGAGGTCACCGGTACGAACCCCACGAAGGATATCAATGATATGTGATTCAAACAGAAGGGAGGACTCAGTGTAGACAAGGTGGAAGGCGGTGGTGGGGCGCCACCCTGCGATCCAGTGGAGGGACCGTTCCAGGGTGGAGGCCCAGGGTGAGGCCAGCACCTGCAGGGCGTCCCTCTGTGCCGCCACGCCCTTCATGCGGTAGTAGTCCTCGTAGTGGAACATCACTTTGTCGATCAGCAACAGCAGCTTCTGGTTCTCCTCCGCCGTCTGTGGCGGCCTCTGGGTGGACGACAGCTGGCGCAGTAGCTGGTGCAGGTGATCGAACCATGACTCGTAGAAGCGGCCGAAGCTGAAGTTGAAGCTGCTCATGGTGGTGGAGTTGTGGGTACTAGTGACGATGTCGGCACAGGCTCCCGGGTTAAGGCTGAGGCTCATCACGGTTGAGGAACGAAGAAGACACCACCTGAGGGTATGGGGGTGGGTTGGAGTTGCTTTATGCAGTATAATACCAATGGGTTGGGTTTTCAAGTTGTGTTATAGACTTACAGTGTGGCTGAGGAGACTCCAGGCGATGCCGCGTGCCACCTTACGTGGAAGTGTGATGTTGAACTTGACTAATTTTCTCCACTGTACAGAATGTAGTGATGCATGTAGACATGTAGTATTATTATTCAGGGGATTGCTTATTGTTTATTTTACGGGAAGTTCATTAATTTTATTGTTTTATAATACATTTAATTTCTTAAAATATTATTCAGGGGATTGCTTGTCATTTATTTTATAATATAATATAATAAATGTATGAGAAAAATGCTGTCATATGTGATTTTCCGATTTACATTATTGGATTTCTCACGTAGATCACGTTTAATTCTGTGAATAGTACCGTGGCAAATTCGTCGGGTGGGCACTGATTACACAAAATTGACTTTTAAGGAATATGTTAAAATTGATTACACATACTATTCTTGCTTTCGGTTCCATTAGAAAAACACTCATTTGTTTCAGTCCTTAAAATGCTCTTTTATCCTGCACAAGGTTATTTATCATCATCAAGCAGTTCAAATTATATATGTAAACTAAAGATATAGACTTATGATGTGAGGTTCCTTATCCTTAATTGTGTATGCATCTACCACTTCTTCTATCAGCTTAATTAAGATACACTTACAGGTAGAAGAACAAAAGGCACAGGATTTCTCTCTTTGGATTATATCACTTCTTCTGCAGCAGGATATATCACTTCTTCTGCAGCAGGACATTTAGGAAACAAACATTCTATCATACTTCCCTCCACTTCTCTGAATGGTATTTGTGTTCTATTTTCTTTCTCATCTATGTGGTAGATTTCTTGGAAATTTTCTGAGATTCTATTGAATCATAATGTGACTAGTAACTAGTGCATCATTACTAGGCATAAAGATTATACACTATCAGAGTTTGGTAAAGCCTTTTTCAGATAAATAGATTCAGCAATTCAAATTTTGTTTCAGTCCTGCAGAGTCTTCACTTCTGTAGTTGAAAGACTGGAAAACCTTCTATCAGATTAGTCTAGTCTATGTTACAATTGTTTAGGCCCCTGCTTCTGTTGACATTAAAACCTATGGTAGTGCTCACCATCGTTTATTGATTTATCTGACACAGGCTGCGAAAATAAAATAATTGACCACATAAAAAACTATACCGGAAGTGTTACTAAACCAAGGCATAATCTTACTGAGATGGAAGTTGAAACCCCAGAACAATACTTTTCTTCACGCTAAAACTTTCTGTTATGCTTATCCATCTTACTCCTGTCAAAAGCCTAATTGCTAAACCATGTTTCAAAATCTGATGACCTATGGTCTAGAATATCAGATACCACAAAACTACCATATAATGCCTAAGCAGAATTTGATATATTGCTTCAATGACCCAAGTTTTCGGCAAAGAGTAAGGTTGACTTATGTACTGAACTTTTAAACAGTGTAGATAAACCAGATGATTTTCTTTTCTTATGATATAAGCCTTACTGACTTGCTTTTGCTTAGTTTGGAATAATAGATGAATTTGTTCTTCTCACAGAGTATAGTAAGTTTTTCTTGGCTCCACTCTATCATTTACAGACCTTATTATAATTACAATTATACATATTGGTGAGGGCAATGTGTAGAGTCAGAATATCTACTTTAGATTAGATCCCATCGTTTTGGAGCAACCATGAGAAGGACCCACTTTAACAAAGTAGTTCACTTCAATATGTCTACATTAGGAGAATTGACTTTTGTAGTTATCTCTCCAGTCTTGCTGCCAGAAATAACTATGATGCTATCCTTTTTTCACTCATCATCAAATCTAGTGAATGTAATCAGAGACTAGTGCTATTGATTACTGTTACTGTGTGGTTCTTGAAGTTTACTTCTTTAGAAACAAGGAATCATTAATTGTAGTTTGATTTTTGTCCAGATTAAAAGGATGAAATTCCATTCCAAGCACCAACTTGACTTAATTTATGGTTGGAATACATAAGTAAGAATTATAATTACATTACTCAAAAAACCCCCTTTGTCCACATTCTCAGAATGCCAATATTTCGTCTCTCATTAATTTCCTGAATATATAGATCTGAATCTCCAAGATCTGACCTTATTCGCTGGCTTTGTGGACGGCGACGGCGTCTGATGAACCGTCTGACACTCCCTTAATCTGCTGCTGCTGCTGCTGCATTAGCGTTCTCCTCTCCATCTCCCGCCACCTGTTTATTGCAATGGTGCAGATGACTGAAACATTAACAAAGATGGCAATAAGTTAATTAGATTAGATAGAATAATATAAGAAAAAATAGAGAGTGACGGACGAGTAATCGGAAATTGAATTACATCCGGCGCCGACGAAGCAAAGGAGACGGAGGACTTTTGGCCCGGAGGGGCCTGACACCTCTTCACCGGTCATCTCTCCGCCGTATTGTGCTTGCCCTACTTCTCTGTGCTAAAATCTCAGCCCTGAAAATTAGAAGTAAAATTTAGAAATTAACCGGAAGGTTAGTTAAGCCAAATGTGCTAGCCTTTCGTGGCCAAGGTTTAAATTTTATTGGGAGAGTTTTACATGACAATACTTGTAATAAAATTATCAAAGAATTAATATAAAAAAACAAAAAAAATATATTAGAAATTAGTCCTATAGGCATCGGCCTAAAAAATATCATTCATTATAAAATATGAAATCTATATTAGTTATTTTATTTTATTTTTTCACAACTATTTTTTAATAGAGTAAGATTTAGACACTAAGGTGGTGTTTAGATAGAAACATTTTGAATTCTATAAAATTTTAAATACAAGTAATTTGAATTATTACAATTTAAATACCTAGCATTTGAAATGTCTTGTTTGGATAAGGTAAGTAATTTAAAATACTTTAATTCAAATTTTATCATTTGAAATATCTTGGTTAGAGTGAGTAAGTAATTTAAAAAATTTTGAATTATTTGAGTGTATTTTGGTCAAAATAAATTCAATTGCAACTTACCTTTTCAATTTAATAAAAATTTATGCAATTTAATTTTACATAATAAAATAGTGAAATGTATAATTAAATTATTTTTTAAAAGGAGGAAGAACAATTTATCCAAATTTTTAACATCAAAAAAATAAATCAAGATTTTATCACAAAAGAAAAAATAAATCAAGAAAACTTACATAATAGAGTATCAAATGATTAGGCTTTAATAAGAATTGTCAATGGATTACTAGAAATTAATTAATTATACTTTTTGTATAAATTATTATTTCTTTATTTACAAATAATTACATTTCAAAATATGTTTTATGACTTAAAATTAGTTTGATAATTTAAAATGAGATTAATCAGTGATATCACACATGAATCTCATTTTTATTAATTAAAAAAAAATAAACAAAGGTTAAAATAAAAAATAAAAGAAAAGAATAAAAAAATATTTAAAACATAAAAAGAAATGAAGAGGAAAAAAAGTACTTAGTATCCAACTAAAAGAAATAATTAACAAAATGAAAGGAGACATAATATTAAAAAAGAAAGAAATGGTTGCGAGAAATTTAAAAAATTTCATCTCAGTAGATGAAATTATAAATATCATATAAATAAGTCATTTTAAATTATTAAAAATTTTAAATGTTAAACATTTTAAGTTAAACAGTAAATTTTATTACATGATAATTAAAATACTTTCAAAAATTATTTTTTTCTTTAAATTTACCTTATTTAATTAAAAATAAACACGTTTAGATTGCTGTATGCAGTATAATAGGATTGGTTGGCTACTGAAGTTGTGTTATAGCGTGGCGCAAAATATTTTCAGTTGAGAGGATTTCTTGGGATTTACCCAAAGAAATTTAGGAAAAAATTTTCTTTCACTGTCTTTAAATTTCTTTTCCTTTTTCTTACTTCTCAAACTCTCATATTGTTAAAAGCTACATGGTGCATAGTGAAAGAGATGTTAAGGTCACTTTAACGTAAGAGAGTCAATAAGAATTGAGCTTAATAAAAAAAAATTAATCTTTTGTAACATAATGAATTATAGTTAGAGTGATTAGGTTCACAAGGAGAAGAGGCATTCAAAGTCATCATGTGATTGTTGCAAGTATGTTAAAATTGAGTACACATATTTTTAATATACTTAAAAATTGTCTGGATGTTAAATGAAATATTTCTCCAAATAGAATCCATAAAAAATAAAATAAAATAAAATAAAAACTACATTGATATTAAAAGCAGAGTGTTTAATAGAAGACAAATCGTTTATATATGGGAATTGTCTATTTTTTTAATAAAAAATTTTATGATTTATCAAACTAACGTGATAAGATCAACCATATATACTATATAATTGACCATTGCAGGCCTCACCCACAAACCACAATAAAATTAGTGTTATTCATATCTTAAATCATTCAGCTGTAACTATGACCACAATAATTTTGTATTTGTTGGTCTATTTTTATTTATTTGTATGATAAATGTTTTGTTGGAATATATGGCCTTATAAATAGATAAATAATTGCATTTATCTTGAATTTAAATTATTGTTTTAATAGTTGAATAAATCTTGTTGTATATCTTGTTACTGACATGCTAGATTAAAGCAAATGTAACCATAATTAAATTGTTTGTATTTAATTTAAGTTATTGTTTTAATAGCTGAATGAATCTTAGATGTATATATATTTGGTCACTTGATGGATGTACCGAATTGAAGCAAATGTAACCCTAACTGAGTTGGTCCTCCCTCTACTTTTAAGGTGGTTACACTTGTAGAAAATAAGTCAAATAAAGGTGTTGCATCAATTAGGAAAAGTGGTGTACTGATCAAGTCGGAGAAAGAGAGCGAAATCAATTTAAGAAACTGATCTAAAATATTTAACGTTATTATGAAAATACTTTCTTGCTTTTGTCCTCAAAAAAGTGTCAGCTAAATGAAGCACAAAAATTGATACAAACACGGTTCACAATATGAGCATGGATACAAAAACATATCAAATTCTTGAAATTACAAAACACGAGACGACATAAACATATATTATAATTCTAATGGTGAGCAAAAATAAAAAAAAAGAGACAATTGAAGAGCAACATATATATATATATATATATATATATATATTATATCTATTTTCATTCCCCTACTCTTTATTAGGATGAATGTTGTTTCTATCACATAGCAACATTGAAGGAATTCAATGAGAGAAAATGTAAATGGATCTCTTTTAATATGAAGAATGAAGCACGCCATTTAGCAAATAAAGAAAGAAAAGGCAAATGAAATGCACGTTTTAGTATGAAAATAGGCCGATGATAAAACTTGTGTTTTATCTCTTTTTTTTTTAAATTTAATTTGTCGTGTCTAATTTGTGTTAGAGTAGTGTCTTATTGTGTTAGAATCATGTCTTGTTGTATTAAAATTATGTCAAGTATGTGTCAAAATTAATTTTCTTTTTATTTGAATACATACAGACATATGTCGTCAATGTGTCATGACAATATTTGTGTGTTAGATATATATTTGATACTTCGACATGCTTACAAATTGAAGTGTATGTATTTTTTAGGTCAACTCTTATTTTGCTACTATTAACTCATGAAGTCAAAGGTGTCAAGTGGTGATATTTTCTTTAGTTTCAAGTATCTTGTTGATATGTAGCTATTACCTTAAAATATCGTGTACGTTGAGACAATATAACTAATTATCTTACGAAGTTTTCCTTGTTTTTGGTGAGAAAATATAACTGGAAAAACCAAAATCGCAGCCTTCTCTCTTTAGATGGTTGAACGTGAAAGCAAAACAACTTGAGATAAATCAATTTGGCAAAGAATACTACCTTTGTACAAAGCAAAAAAGATGGAACTAATAATTGAAAGTAGCCATTTTAAAATGTATTGATTTCTAGAAGAAATGTATGCAAATCATCAGAGAAAGAGATTGGAAACACAGAGAAAAAAGAATCCATAAATAGTTTGCTGCTGCAATATTAGCTGAAACAAAAGAGGGGCCAAATTTGTGTGAGATTAGGAATTTCACTTTATTGCATCCCATGAATTCAGTTTTATTACATTCTTTCATAGTTTCATGCTTACATTCACTAATCACTTACCAACTGAAAAAGCATCTCCTTTCTATTTTCTTTAACTCCTAAGACAGAGATATCAGTTTACTTCTCAAATTGGATACATAAAGGATAATTAATTGGGAGAAATAGTTATGGTAGTGACATCAAAGATGTATATGCTCTGGATAATGGTTTTTCTACCTCAAGGATGAAAAAATTTGATGATGCAGAGAATAGAAATGAATATTATGATCAGCTTCCAAGTACAGTCTCATATATAACTGAACGGAAGTAAAGCTGGCAATCTAACTATCTAAAACAAATCTGAAAACAGATCATCCAAAGTAAACAAAATCACGACAACATAATAGTATATATATCAACAGTATATATGTTGACAGTAATAGAAGAGCCACAGAAAATGGCTTATGTGATCATCTCTGCAACACAAAATTAGGCAGCAGGTGGGGCATAAAGGATTGTAGAACTATCAGCCTCCTCTGGTTCTGAGGTCTCCATGATACGCTGCATCAAACGCTCCACATTTTGAGGATGATGAAAGTCCAATGTGTCATCCTCCAAAATATCCCACCATTGCTTCAAGTGTATACCAAAAGACCCCCAAGGCTTTGACTCCTGTAACCCCAACACAATGAAACAAATTAAACAAAACAATTTGGCATTGACATGATCAGTCTTAGTCTGATATTGAATCTTAGAGACTCACGTACTGCAGCACGGAAATGCACCACTTTGACATTGACATGATCTGTCTTAGTCTGAGGGTGAAGTGACAGCATTTCCAGGTCATAGTTGTAACGAATGGAAATAGGCTGGCATTTGTTGGCAAAGTACTTGTCAGAAAATCCTGCAAAATCAGAAACCATAAATTATACAACAATGAATGGAAATGGGCTGGTAGCCCAGTTCATGAGGCTGCCATCAGGTAAGGTCCAGTAAATGTAGGCAATCTTACATGACAGTAATTTTATTGTTACTCCAAAGCTCACCCTCTAACAGTTGGAAATGGGGAAGCATTAAAAATTAAAGTACCTGCTCAACAAAAGAAGTAGGCTTGTTGAATAGGAGGGCCTTGAGGAGTCCATGGTAGGTGACGAAATCAGGCTAAAAAAAAAGCATGTTATCATTGAAATAGGTGGCAGCTCCAGGTAACAAATAAGGAAGCATCTGATCATTATAAGGGCACAGCATCATCCCAGGTGTATTGCATAAACAATCCATCACAGCATAGATACGACCATTGGGAAGATCAAAAAGGTTGTCAATGTTTGCAAGAACTAGCATGCCTGGGTCTAGGTATACCATCTTTTCGTACTCCACCAACTGCATAATTTTGCATTCATCACAAAATATACGTATATAACACACCCATCGCAGAAAAAGACAGAAAGTTGTAATAGTAATACCTTCCAGATGTGTATCTTGGAGTAATTGATGTTGTGAAAGGCAGAACCATGGAACAAAGGTACAAGCTCCTTAACAATGCAACCTTGAGATCGTAGTCTCTCACGGACCTCACTGGGATGATGGGGCCAAACCAAAACGACCAAAGGTAAGATGGTGTTGGTCTTCGTAAGTGATTTGGCCAAAGCCACAACACTCTTTATGCTTCCATCATTATAATCAGTCAGAATAGTGACAAAGGCACAATTTCCTCTGCCTTTGCCTGTGTCTCTGTCTACACCAATAATAGCGTTGGGTTCACTTACAGGAGCTAGAGAATTATCGTTCATATTCTCCATTTTCTCACCAGACACGAGAAGGATGATAGATAGATTGATAGCTGAGGCCGAGAGAGAGATTGGAGAGGGTAGTAAGGAAGCGAAAGCAGACAAGACAAGTTTGGTGGAGGAAAAATATAAAATTTGGGGTTGACGAGATTAGAGACGATGTCGATGTGGGCACACAACTGAATTATAGGTACACATGGACCAATACTAATGGCTAAGCCTAGATTATACTATTTGTTGGTCCCTCCAGTATCATGAAACAATCCACATTCATTGATTAGTAATTTAGTATAAAAATGCATTTAATTCTTTTGTAGCCCAAATCAATGTATTCAATTAGGGCTTAGGATATAATGATTTTTGGCTTCTATGATTTTGATTTTCAAGCTCAAGGTTTACGTTACAAGATTTCAATTTATAAGGCTTATGTCATATGTGCAAGTTCTTGTAGTTATCTGACTAGACAATTTCAGACAAAGTGAATCAACAAAGCAAAGTTCACCAAAATACGAATTGAATTTGGCAGATAGTGAATTCATAAAGCTTGAGCATCAAATCATAGAAAATTTTCAGTGACGAACCGTGACTGTGGCCATAAATAGACTTGCAACAAAAGTTGGAAGAACAAAAAAATATAGTCACATTACAATTTTTTATATTAATAATAACATATTACAAAGAAAGATGGAAGGAAGCCTTTGTGGTGTATATATCCAGTGTGGTAAGAGAATTGAACCTAGGCTGCCCATGAGGCGGAATTGAACCTGTCCTATTGTCCTCTGTATTGGTTGCCACCAGCACTTAGATCCCACTTCTGCCTGTTCCCCTGAGCTAATTCGCCACTATAAATGTTCAAAAATAAAATTCCCGTCGCTTTCAAGCCTTTCCAAACCAAGGCCACCTGCCAAGTTTGCTTTGGCTTTGATTCGATATTTCCTTTAAAATATTTGGATTTTGTCCATTGGCTGATGAATAACTCGCCAAACCTGTTTAGCAAGGAGGGCTTCATTCAAAGACAATATTTCAAAAAAATTACTTTCTTTCTTCTCCCCTCTATTTTTTATTTTTTTTCTCCCGAACAAGCCCTAAACTAAAATATAATTTCTTAAATATTTGGTAATAAATAACACATGGTATATGAAGAAAATATATTCTTTTCGTAACTGGAGATATCATTCAAGAAGGGACACTAGAGTCCAGAGATGCAACTATTGAAAGAGTCCAAATTTACTCTACGGCGAAATACAACCCCCACAGCGTTAGCCATATAAGCCGAGATCAAAATATTGGGTACATCATCAAAAACAGAATAGCTTAACTTCTTAGAAACAGTCTCCAAAACATCTGCACACGTGTTCCCTTCTCTGTGGATACGATTGATATTAACCTATGAGAACGCTCGTAGGGATGACCTGCACAAATTTATGACAGAAAGGAGATGATGGGAAATGCGTAGTTTCATCAGATTTCAACAAGTTTCCTGCTATCATGCAATCTGATTCAATAATAACAGCTGCAGTTCAAATTCATAGCTAAGTTTGCACCTACATAAATCGCCCGAGGAGACTACGGCCATAACCAAGAAATTTAGAGATCCCACTAATCCATCGTCCATCATGGTCTCTGGATTTTAAAAAATCTAATCACTACATTTTCAGCATGCATGAGCATGACTGGTCAATCCCCAGAGACAAAGCAATCTGGACACTGATTGTGGTTATATATATATATATATATATATATAATCAAGAACTGGGTGGGAATCTCAAAAAGTAAGAAGAGTCCACAATATTAATTCTAAACGAAATCCCACAATAACTACATTACAGAAGATCAATCCACCAGACTTATTGACTACAAAGTTAGAACTTAACTGCAAATGAAATTATTCTTATAAGATAATCATTAGTATCCAAAACATTCTGAATGTTATATCTAAATTTCTCTAGCTTGAAGGCCAGCGAAGGTAACTGGATAACAAAGAGAGCACCATATCATACAGAACCATTCAACGACATTCTAAAAATTATTAAACACAAATTCAGCTTCTTTTATCCTGACATGCAACTTCTTGTATATTTGGTATAACATGCTCCATAATGGCACTGAAAGGAGCTCTTGAGCATAAGACCAAAATAAGAAATATGTTGTTAGTTTGTTAACTTTTACCTCTGAGGCAAAAGATCAAACGTTGTCCAGTTTTAATTCCAGCAACCAAATGCCAAAGAAATATTAATAGATTACATGGCTTTAGCTAACTTCCAGGCAACCCTTGATAGAAGCAGAGGAAAATTTTGTAAATTCTAATACAATTATAACTTTAAAAAAGAATGAGAAACCAACTTACAATTATTCTGACAATTCTGGTTCGGAGTCCATTGTAGTATCCCACAATTCTGAAGAACAAAAATAATGAACATGCATTACTTACAGAACAGAAAATTACTGATAAAATAAGCAATCAATATAGAGCTAATAATTTTTCCGACTATCACCTGTCTCCAGTGTTTCCAATTCATCATCCGATGAACTGAGGGTTCTTGGACCAAATTTTGTGTGCAAAAAAATCCCTCAAGTATCCTAGGAGGCAAAAGACTACGAAATCCATCAAGCATAGGTCCACCAACGTTAAAGGCTGACTTAGGTGAAAGACTACGTAGAGGCATGGCCAACACATCTTGTGCTATTTGGGAAAGGATATAATATTTAGATGAGTTGCTCTTCCACCAGCCCAGGATGTCAAGGTTCCTATCCAGAGGATCCTCACAACTGTCCTCCTAATATTTATCCACCTCTCCTTTGCCACCAATTGAATCTTTCACCATTAAATGCTTCTTAAACTGGGAGATTAATTCCAAACTAGGATCTTCTTCTTGTTCAGGAACTTCATGTATGGCTTTGAGTACGTCATTTACTTTCCCCCTTGTGCCTGATTCAAGTATCCAGTAGAGCTCAAATAAGTGAACTAAAGTCTCTTTCACACTTCTTGTCATCTCATCGGCTATTCCATTTTCATACAATACTCTTAAACAGAACTCCACAAATTTTAGCTTCAGTCAAGGATCAAGAACAACTGCGACTAACATCAAACCATTAACAGCCGTTGCACTTAAGAGAAGGTCTTCACTTTTGCACCAATTATTCAGCGAGTGTTCAACAAAGCAAAGTTCACCAAAATATGAATTGGATTTGACAGACCGTGAATTGGTGGCCCCACCATTTCTTGTTCATCAAATGCAACCTTATATTCTTCTTCTTGTTCACTTAACCTCTCAAAGGCCTTTTGGAGCTTTTCAGCTCTGTCCAGCATCTTGTAAGTGGTGTTCCATTTACCAGGAGTATCTATGTACAAAGAACTCTTGCAATAAATATTTTCTTGCTTTACACAATCCTTAAACTTTTTTGAGATGGAATGCATTTTTACATATTTTACTGCATTGCGGATTTTATTGATGGACTCACTGATATCTTCCAGACTCTGTGTTACAACGAGGTTTACCATGCAGGCTAAGCATCTTGGATGCATTAACTCAAAGTTCAAGGTTCCTGCACTCCAGTTGGTAAACTTTTTGGAAAAAAAAAAAGAAGCTTGATTAATGATACCGAGGCCGTAAGGAGAGGAATCCTTTGACGAAGTGGTGGCCCTTTCGTGACGGTGGCGGTGGTGACTGGTTAGTTTCACTTGGTGGTTTTTTCCGCCTTCTCCAATGGAAATTCCCTCGTGTATATCTGTTGTTTTGTTTTCTCTGAGACTCAGGACAGGATTTGGAAATGACATTGACGCTGATGTGGCAAGCCAATTGGGCCCTGAGGCCGAGGTGTTTGGAAATTGGAAAGAGAAATTATGCTTACGGCGGGTGAGTTTCAACTTTTGATTGAGAAGATAAAAAAAAAAAAAACCTAAAATTATTCATTATGTTTTCGAAGTCTATATTAATTTATAATTTTATTTTTAAAAAATTTGTATGATTACTTTTATCTTTAAAATTTTAAATTATAATCAATAATTTAACATTATTTAAATTAATAGTAAATAATAGTAATGTGATATTTAAATTTTAATAATATTTAAATATTAAATAATAATATATATTATTAAATTATAATATTTTTATTCTCACTCAATCACTGTCTGACGTGAAAAGTAAATTTTTCAATTGATACTTTATATATAAATTTAATGGTTTAATTGGAGGTTTAACATTTTTTTTAAATATAATATTATATCATTATTTTTTTAATAATTTAGACGATGTTAAATTATGAGATATAATTGATATAATTCAAAAATTTAAAGATAAAATTGATTGTAAAAAAATTTTAAAAATAAAATTAAAAATTAATGTAAATTTTAAAATATAAAATATACTTTTGTCAATAAATAAAACTTTTATTTTAACATATTTTTTTGTTTAAATTAAATAATATTTTATATCATTTGGTAATTCTAAATTAGGTGACCTAGCCTAATTACTCACATACGCATATCACACTTAACTAAAAAGAACAATTTTGATATTATATAATAATTAAGGGCATCTCTTCTATATAAGAATTGTTAAGTATATTTTATACATATCAATCATCTATTCTTTATTTTATATTGAGTTAAACGTTAAAATTCATAATAGAGCTTTGGATTCTCTTGTAACTTTAACCCTTTCGCTTATTTTATAAATACTCTGTAACTTAAATGATTTAGATCACAACTTTTAGTCAGATTTAAAATTATCATTATTTATTTATATTACTTTAAATATATTTTTTGAAAAATATTAAATTAAGATTAAAATTTTACTTGTATTCTCCTTAGTTGAAATACATTATACTAATTTTTGTTTTCTTTTCAAATAATTTTGAGTCACAAAATTCAATTAATCTACATTAGTTGAAACTTGTTTGTAGTTAACAGAAGACTTTTGTGTATGTACTTATAATATTATGCAATTTAACAAAATGACGCCACGCATCTTTAATTTTGATAGACGTCTAATTTAAATAAATTTATCAACATGCATGATTGCGTAGTTTTAATTTTTAAGTATGACGACGTTATTGATCATTCATCATTCTATACTTTTGGTCTTTGGAATCTCAGAAGTTTTCATTTAAGAATAGCGCGTAATTACTGAACAAATATATATATATATATATATATATATATATATTATTGTATTTGTGATCTTCTATTTATACAAAACAATCCTAATTTAGTCGTTCTAATATATCAATTTGGACAATATCATTTCTTTCAATGTATTTATTAGAATAATTCATTTAATTTCTATAAATTTAATTACATAAATAATTTGCCTATTATAGGTGTTTAAAAAAAATTGAATGCTTTACTTTTATTTTTGTAACTTAATAAAGTTTAACTATTTTATTAATTAACTAAATATATAATGTTATTGTGATTGACAAAGCTATTCTGATGAACAAATGAGTATAATAAATTGTTTAAATTGAATAAATCTTGTTTGAATAGAACTGATAATATAACTAAAAATCTAATTAATTTTTTTAAGAATCGAAAATCTAAAAATAAAATTATTTTGAGAAAATTATTTGATCATTAAAACTATATATTATTCAATTAAACCTAATATAAGTACTTTTGTTTTGGTAATTTCAAGGGGCCAAGGCCCCAAAAAAAAAAAAATACAAACCAAAATAAAAACGCTAGCTGCCGCTGGGAATCCAGCTCCCCATTGCATTGTTCACAAAATCAATCTTAATTACGTTGGGGGTTATGACTTTGAGACCTGATAGAAGTATATTTTATTGTAAGCTACTTTTTTATCAAAATATTAATTTTTTTTAATATATTAAAAAATATATATGAGCTATGACTTTTTGACTCCACAAACTTACGTGTAATAATTAAAGATAATTAAAATATCTATCATAATACTTACAAAATTTATGTTATATATGATCTTTTTTAAATTTTATTTTATATAAATTATTTAAATATTATTTTTATATTATATATATAATTTATTCTATTAAAATGTATGTATATATATAAAAATTATATTATTTTAATTAATTTTATTAATAAAATAATTTAACTCTAATATTAATTTATAAGATAATTATTTGCTTAAATTTAGATACAAATATAAAGATTATAATGCTTTCCTCATATCTACCATGTATAATAATGAAAGTGGTTGAATCGTCACATCGTAAATGAATAAATTATTCAAAACATTAAGTGCGGTTCAGGTCATTTGATTCTGGAAGAAAACTCTTAGTAAAACCTCGAGAGGTCAATTTTTTTGAAGTCATTTAAAAATTTTTTTGGTAGATTTTTTTTTAAATTTTTTATTATCATTTTTTACAAAAAAAAAATTGTGGATACTATAAAACTTGTAGTAGTTCTAATGACATCCAAGATAAATTACAATATTACACCAATACATGACATCATTGTTCCACTTTGGAACCTAATATTAATTAACGTTGAAAAAAATTTTGGTTTATTTTGAATTAGATCCTGGCATTTTAAATACATTTATATTGGATATTAAGATTAGAAGTGAGTCAGTGAGTTTTTAATATGTGCATTATTATGAGATAATATGACGGCATGTAAGATAAATTGGAATAGATTTTTTGTAATTATTAATTTTAACCTTGATTTTTTGTAGCGCTTAACTCCACTACAAAATTTATTGATAAAAAATTATTAATATATAGAATATAATACATAAATTATTAAAAAAGTACACTTTTTGTTATTTTTATATGAAAAAGAGGTAATAAATTATGCATAAACTTTAAAAAGTTTTAACTTCTAAAATTATATTTCCTTTCATAAACAATTATAAATGGTGTAAATTAAATTACCCTCTCCATTTTATTTTGAAAACATTAATTCTCAAATTCTCTTAAAGTTACAAATTACTTTTTTTAAAAAAAATTTACTTTTAAGTTTTTAGGAATAGAGCAAAAACCTTATCTTATATGGTTGATCAACATGAAACGAAGTTCTATATAAAGTGCTCATATTGTAGGCAATGATCATCGTAGACATAATCTGTAAGTAATTTCTGAGCTCTTTTCTCCATTAATTGAAACATGGCGAGCGAAGAAGTAGCTAGTGCAGGGAAAGTAGTAGCAGCAGACAAATACAGATCTTTCTTGCATGATGAAGAATCACAGAAAACCGTGTGGAGATATGGTGCCCCTCCCACCTATGATGATGTCAACCTGCTTTTTGAACAAGGCCGAACCAAGGTTGCTTCATATGAAACTTCATATCACATACCCTCTTATCCTCTCTCTCTCTGTGTCTAGATCAGATTGTTTGATTGTTCATATATATATATATATATATGTATGTATGTATATTTGCAGGTATGGCCAGAGGGATCACTGGAAGAGATAGTGCAAAACGCTGTAAAGTCATGGGAAATGGAGCTTTCTTACAAAACTCGTTTGCAGGACTTTAAGTCCATAAACCCTGAAAAGTTCAAGCTTTTTGTTAATGGTAAAACTCAATACTTCACACAGTTTTCTGAATCATTTAGGGGTTCGACGGGTAATTGCCCTTAGTTTCTTCTATTTGCCGTATATTCCTCTATTCTATTTAATTTTTTTTGGTAAAAAATATGCTGTATAAGGCCTTAAGAGTAAGAAATTAAAAAAAAAAAGAGCGAAGTAAAAATCAAAACACTTACACTCAAGAAGTACGTATACGACTTGAAAGGCGTATACTTTTCTTCTAGTTAATTAATATTACTTTATTGCCACGGTAAAGGTCAGATTTGGCCTTATCCACCAACTTGGATGAAAATTTTTCCTGTGTCAATCGTATGGGGTCGAAAAAGTTCACAGTTATTAGAGAATCTCAATCATAAGACAAACTGGGTTTAAAGAATTTTTCTTTGAAATGTGTTATATATTCCATGTGTATTAGGTTGCAACTTGTAAGTGCATCACTCTTGTTTTTTTTTACTTTGAAACTGTTTGTTTTTTCTTATAGATCTGCAAAATTAACATCTTCATTAGCTTCCATATTTTAATATGCGAATATTGAACATGCAGAACAACCTTAATTTTTTTTTTAATAATTTCATTCTAAAAAAGTCGATCCCCACATGCTAAAATCATTATCTCTAAACTCCACTTTTCATTGCAATGATCTTCCTACTATTATCTCCGTGAGACTACAACAAAAACAAATAAAATATTTTTTTATTAAATAGAATCGATTATATGAATCAAATGTCAAAGAATTTTATCTTTATTTAATTATATAATTAAATTATTAATAATTAAATCTATTTTAATTTTTTTAATTATTTTTTTATATTTTTATCTACTTCTAATTATTATATTATCTTTTATTTAATTAATTTTTTATACAAAAATCTATAATAATATTTTCTATATATAACTAAACCACCTAAAGAATCTTTCTAGAGAGTAAGACGACAAATAAATCAAAATGCTCTTTGTAAATGATCGTAGTTCAAGAATATATATTGCTTTTTACATTTTTCTTCGATTAGAATATAGGGTTGATATCACTATATCACATACAGTTTACATCTGAAGAATCTTGAATTGACATTCACTTCTCAAACTACAGGAACTTAAATTCTTCACTTTCAATATCCCAAATAGATTAGAGATTACAATTTTTTTACAGAACCATAACCTCTTGAACACAACTAATTTCCATTTGCAGGTGAGGAGGGATTATCTGCGGAGGAAACTGTTAGACTGGGAACTTATAATGCTTTGTTGAAAAGTTCTCTGCCAGAAAAATACAAGTACTACCAAGCAGAGGAAGAGAGCTTCGAATCATCTCATGAAGCCTTCAGAACAGCTTTTCGTCGTGGGTTTGCATGGGAAGTGATCAAAGTCTATACTGGACCCCCTGAAATCGTTTTCAAGTTCAGGCATTGGGGCTTCTTTGAAGGTCCTTTCAAAGGACATGCTCCTACTGGCAACATGGTCCAATTCTATGGCATGGGAACTCTCAAGGTTCATTGGTCATGCCAACTTTTACTTTTAATCTGCTTCTATGATCTGAAAAGAAAAAAAATCAATTATGAAAGAGAAAATATGCAGAAAATCATATCAAATATTTATTCCAGTAAGAACATAAAGTTTTCTGTCTGAAATTTTATTTCTGCCACAGATAAAATTTCTTGTAGGGGGATTTTAGCAAGTCATGTCTTCGTTTATGTTTGGATTATTGCTTCTATTTAATTTCATGCCAAATTAGTCCTTTAACTTCAAATTCATATCTTATGTATGATAATTGATAAATTGTCAACTGTGTTTGTCATGAAGCAAATTTCAAGAATTAAATTGAAACAATAAGTAAATTTGAAGGACCAAAATATAAATTTAACTGACATGTTTTAGGTTCATCAATTATGAGCTTTGATTTTGTTTTTCTTTTTTCATAGGTTGACCAATCATTGAGGGTAGAAGAGGCTGAGATTTACTATGACCCAGCAGAGTTAATGGGAGGACTTTTATCAGAGGCCCACACAGATTCTACCATAGATGAAACCAGCAAAACTGAAGCAACTTCTCAAGGATGTCCTTTCTCGAAATAATTGACTTTAAGATTTCAACTTCAAGTGAAAGATTTGCTTTGATCTTCTTGTGCATATTGAATCTGTCAAAGTTGGAATCCATGGGTGGGTGAAGTTGAAATCTACAAGAAAAGGAAAGTAATTACCTTTCCTGAGATAAATATCATGTATATTGAATAAAGAAGTAATGATTGTGCGTCAAGCAATCTCCCTCCATTTTCTGTTTGGCTTTGTGAAAAGGTAATGGTGAAAGTGTTAGACTTGAATAGTATACTATGTCCATACATATTTGTAAATATATAAAGATGTATACACCTATATGTCTTGTAATTAATAATTATATTCATATTATTATTATAAAATTTAAGGTAATTTAATTTTTTTAATAATTTTTGTCATAAAAAATAAAGTGTAGGAACTAATATAATGTGTAATATTTTTTAAGTGTAAATTATTAATTAATGATAAATAAATTAATAATTTAACACATAAATATTTTATACAAAAGCGTGTGATTCTTGATTCATCTAAAAACTTTGTCATTCTTTTCTTTTCTTTCTTCTCATTCCTCTGTGAGAGAAATAATTGATACAATTAATCAAAAGATCATTTTCTCTCTTTAATTTATTATGAATTTCAGTATGTTCTTTTTTTTTTTTCCTTCTCAAACAATTTTTAGACAATATGAAGTTCTTGAGTTAATTCATAAAGTTCTATCAGAAAGCACTAGTTCTTGCATCGCGTTTACACTTCACACATGATTTAAGGTTTGTAAAGAAGAAATAACAAAGGAAAACACAGAACAGAACCACCACCATCACCTTACCAGCTTCTGATTGATGCAGAAATACTTCATTTCAAAACTTGAAGTTATAATATTCATTTCTTGGATAAAACACTAAATAGTAAATAAGCAGCTAGCTTTGCAATTATCTGTCAAACACGCAGTTCACCATAGACGTACAAAGGTGTTAGTTCACGCAATCCGTCGGCTGTGTCAAAATGCGATTAGCGTTCTCATCTAGCTTCGCCTTGAATCTTGATCGATTTCGAAACCATTGAAGAATGCAAGTTTATTATGCTTAATGAATACGATAGATTAGCTCTCATTTTTCAATTCTGTTTATTTACTTTATTGCATATAATTTTGTTTTTGAGTCAGTGATGAATGATGACTATATATTTCTTCCGTACGCATTTTATTTTATATTTAGTAAATATCCTCACACTCATACCTGCTCTAAAGAGACATCACAATAATGATCACTGGCATTTCCCACGTCATTTTATTTATGTGTTAGATAATAATAATAAATTAATTCTTTTTTTTTATATTACGTGAAATTCTTAAGTCTTAACTATGTTTATTATTTAGAAAAATAAATATCTTTTATTGCCAAGCGAGTAAATTGCACATTTTTTAGGATATAATTCAAAATAATTTATGTAAATATTGAGTCATTTTCAATTTTACCTTAAAATTTTATTTACTTTTTTAATTTTATCATAAGTATTTCAAATAATTTTTGCCATTTTAATTATCTTTTTTGAGAATTTACATAAGAATTTTATCTTTTTTATTTAATTTTTTCCAATCCCTCAATTTAAGAACGATTCAATATATTTTAATTTCACATGCCCCTCAACTTAAATTAAAATTTTCTTGTTTAGAATTACAGATATTAATAAATTCTATCTTAACTTATTTTTATATTAAGTTATTAATAATTAAATTTATTGTAATGATTTTATTTAAAAGGACAACTATAATAATACAATTATATAACTTAAGGTTTATTCAAAAGAAGGAAAATGAACCAGAAGAAAAGAAACGTAAAATTTTTATTTTGATATTTTATTTTTAATTTAAAATAAGAATTTATATATCCTTTCTTATATATATTTATATTGTAAAGAATAAAAATAAAATGAATCTCAATCAAAGAAAATATTTCAAAAAAATTACTTTCTTTCTTCTCCCTTCTATTTTTTATTTTTTTCCTCCCGAACGAGCCCTAAACTAAAATATAATTTCTTAAATATTTGGTAATAAATAACACATGGTATATGAAGAAAATATATTCTTTTCGCAACTGGAGATATCATTCAACAAGGGACACTGGGGTCCAGAGATACAGCTATTGAAAGAGTCCAAATTTACTCTACGGCGAAATACAACCCCCACAATGTCAGCCATATAAGCCGAGATCAAAATATTGGGTACATCATCAAAAACAGAATAGCTTAACTTCTTAGAAACAGTCTCCAAAACATCTGCACAAGTGTTCCCTTCTCTGTGGATACGATTGATATTAACCTATGAGAACGCTCGTAGGGATGACCTGCACAAATTTATGACAGAAAGGAGATGATGGGAAATGGGTAGTTCATCAGATTTCAACGAGTTTCCTGCTATCATGCAATCTGATTCACTAATAACAGCTGCAGTTCAAATTCATAGCTAAGTTTGCACCTACATAAATCGCCCAAGGAGACTACGGCCATAACCCAGAAATTTAGAGATCCCACGAATCCATCTTCCATCATGGTCTCTGGATTTTAAAAAATCCAATCACTACATTTTCAGCATGCATGAGAATGACTGGTCAATTCCCAGAGACAAAGCAATCTGGACACTGATTGTGGTTGTGTGTGTGTGTGTGTGTGTGTGTGTATAAAATCAAGAACTGGGTGGGAATCTCAAAAAGTAAGAAGAGTCCACAATATTAATTCTAAACGAAGTCCCACAATAACTACATTACAGAAGATCAATCCACCAGACTTATTGACTATAAAGTTAGAACTTAACTGCAAATGAACTTATTCTTATAAGATAATCATTAGTATCCAAACCATTCTGAATGTTATATCTAAATTTCTCTAGCTTGAAGGCCAGCGAATGTAACTGGATTACAAAGAGAGCACCATATCATACAGAACCATTCAACGACATTCTAAAAATTATTAAACACAAATTCAGCTTCTTTTATCCTGACATGCAACTCCTTGTATATTTGATATAACATGCTCCATAATGGCACTGAAAGGAGCTCTCGAGCATAAGACCAAAATAAGAAATATGTTGTTAGTTTGTTAACTCTTACCTCAAAGGCAAAAGATCAAACGTTGTTCAGTTTTAATTCCAGCAACCAAATGCCATAGAAATATTAATAGATTACATGGCTTTAGCTAACTTCCAGGCAACCCTTGATACAAGCAGAGGCAAATTTTGTAAATTCTAATACAATTATAACTTTAAAAAAGAATGAGAAACCAACTTACAATTATTCAGACAATTCTGGTTCGGAGTCCATTGTAGTATCCCACAATTCTGAAGAACAAAAATAATGAACATGCATTACTTACAGAATAGAAAATTACTGATAAAATAAGCAATCAATATAGAGCTAATAATCTTTCCCACTATTACCTATCTCCAGTGTTTCCAATTCATCATCTGATGTACTGAGGTTTCTTGGACCAAATTTTGTGTGCAAAAAAGTCCCTCAAGTATCCTAGGAGGCAAAAGACTACAAAATCCATCAAGCATAGGTCCGCCAAAGTTAAAGGCTGACTTAGGTGAAAGACTACATAGAGGCATGGCCAACACATCTTGTGCTATTTGGGAAAGGATATAATATTTAGATGAGTTGCTCTTCCACCAACCCAGGATGTCAAGGTTCCTATCCAGAGGATCCTCACAACTGTCCTCCTAATATTTATCCACCTCTCCTTTGCCATCAATTGAATCTTTCACCATTAAATGCTTCTTAAACTGGGAGATTAATTCCAAACTAGGATCTTCTTCTTGTTCAGGAACTTCATGTGTGGCTTTGAGTACGTCATTTACTTTCCCCCTTGTGCCTGATTCAAGTCTACAGTAGAGCTCAAATAAGTGAACTAAAGTCTCTTTCACCCTTCTTGCCATCTCATCAGCTTTTCCATTTTCATACAATACTCTTAAACAGAACTCCACAAATTTTAGCTTCAGTCGAGGATCAAGAACAGCTGCAACTAACATCATACCATTAACAGCCGTTGCACTTAAGAGAAGGTCTTCACTTTTGCACCAATTATTCAGCGAGTGTTCTACAAAGCAAAGTTCACCACCATTTCTTGTTCATCAAATGCAACCTTATATTCTTCTTCTTGTTCACTTAACCTCATCTTGTAAGCGGTGTTCCATTTACCAGGAGTATCTATGTACAAAGAACTCTTGCAATAAATATTTTCTTGCTTTACACAATCCTTAAACTTTTTTTAGATGGAATGCTTTTACATATTTTACTGTATTGCGGATTTTATTGATGGACTCCCTGATATCTTCCAGACTCTCTGTTACAACGAGGTTTACCATGCAGGCTAAGCATCTTGGATGCATTAACTCAAAGTTCAAGGTTCCTGCACTCCAATTGGTAAACTTTTTGGTAAAAAGGGCAATATCACTATCATTTTGGTAAGCCTTGTCCATTGTGATAGTGAGAATCTTACCAAACCCCCACTCATGGAGGCAATTCTCGACTTCCTTACCAATTGTTATACCACTGAGACCAGGAACTTGACGAAAATTTAGAACTTTCCTCTTCAGATTCCAATGGCTATCAATGAGGTGCACAGTCAAGCGTATATAAGTAAAATCATAAACTGAAGTCCATGTATCTATAGAGAGGCAAAACCTTTTGGCAGTTTCCTTTACAATGGTTTTCATTTTTTCCTTCTCATTCAAATAAATTTGATAGCAATCTTTAGCAACTTCAAAAATGGATGGCATTGTAAACTTGGGTTGTGTTGCTGTCATAAAAGAATTGAACCCTTCTCTTTTTACAATGGTAAAAGGCAATCCATCGACTATTATCCACTGAGCAAGGGCTCGTCGACCCCGTCTTTGGCTGAAAATCCCATCACCAAAATTACTTCCATCACTCTCCTCGTCACTTCCTTCCTCTTCATCTTCAAAAGGATAAGGAGATCCTTTGCATTCATGTATCAGGTGGGTTATCAGGTTATCACTAGCATCTTTCTCAACTGAATGTGCAAAAGCTGTACCACAATAGTTACAGTACACAACAAAATCATTAGCACCACTGTCTTCTAATTTGTAGTGGTCCCAAATTTAAAGTTCGGAGGGCTCTGGGGATGGATCAGCATCAGTCTTCATATCTTGGGAGGCTCCAATTTCATTGGTATGCACTTCAGTGTGCTCAATACTAGTCATCTAAGAGAAACAATGGGAATGACATCAATCATATTGGAATCCAAACCAACACAGTCAGCAATGGACTGGAAGTTGCAGTAGCAACTCCATATTTTGTAAGTTTCAAATCTCTAAATGTCCTATGGATAAGACAGAAAAGATCAGAATCAAATAAAGCTTGAATTTATAAATCTTAAATATCAACCAAGCATATATAGGTCACAAAGCCACAAACTAGAAAGAAGAAACAAAGTACACAGACAAAAGAAAGAAAAAACAAAATTAACAAAGCGAAGCACCAGAAATACCACTGTTTAAAGAAACTTATGATTCAATTCAATTGGGCCCTCAGGCAGAGGTGTTTGACGCTGGGTGAGTTTCAACTTTTGATTGTGAAGAATCAAAGAGAAGATAAAAATAAATAACGTAAAATTATTTATTTTGTTTACAAAGTTTATATTAATTTATAATTTCATTTTTAAAAATTTTTTATGATTAATTTTTTCTTTAAAATTTTAAGTTACAATCGATTTTATCTCATAATTTAATGTTATTTAAATTAGTAATAAATAATAGTGATATGATATTTAATAAATTATAAGAGTATGAATAAAATTTTAATATTATTTTAATATTAAACAATAATATATATTATTAAATTATAATATTTTTATTATCACTCAATTATTATCTAACATAAAAATTAAATTTTTTAATAAAAACTTTAATGAATGCTTTGTATATAACTTTAATAGTTTTATCAGAGGTTTATTATTCTTTTAAATGTAATATTATATCATTATTTTTTGCTAGTAATTTAAATGACGTTAAGTTATGAGGCAAAATTGATTACAATTTAAAATTTTAAGAATAAAATTGATTGTAAAAAAATTTTAGAGATAAAATTAAAAATTGATGTAAATTTTAAAGATATAAAATGTGCTTTTGTCAATAAATAAAACTTTTATTTTAACATATTTTTTTGTTTAAATTAAATAATTTTTTATATAATTTGGTAATTCTAAATTAGGTGGAGCCTAGCCTAATTACTCATATAGGCATACACACTTAACTAAAAAGAACAATTTTGATATTGTATAATAATTAAGGGGATCTATGCTATATAAGAATTTTTAAGTATGTTTTATACACATCATTCATTTATCCTTTGTTTTACACTAATTTGGACGTCAAAACTTATTATAGAACCTTGGACTCCCTTGTAACTTTAACTCTCTCTCTTATTTTATAGATTCTCTGTAATTTAAATGATTTAAATTACAGTTTTTAATCAGATTTATATTTATCATTATTTATTTAAATTACTTTAAATATATTTTTTAAAAATACATTAAATTAAAATTAAAATTAAAATTTTACTTGTATTCTCCTTAGTTCAAATACATTATACTAATTTTTGTTTTCTTTTCAAATAATTTTGAGTCACAAAATTCAATTACTCTACATTAGTTGAAACTTGTTTCTAGTTAACAGAAAACTTTTGTGTATGTACTTATAATATTATGCAATTTAACAAAATGACGCCACGCATCTTTAATTTTGATAGACGTCTAATTTAAATAAATTTATCAACATGCATGATTGCGTAGTTTTAATTTTTAAGTATGACGACGTTATTGATCATTCATCATTCTATACTTTTGGTCTTTGGAATCTCAGAAGTTTTCATTTAAGAATAGCGCGTAATTACTGAACAAATATATATATATATATATTATTGTATTTGTGATCTTCTATTTATACAAAACAATCCTAATTTAGTCGTTCTAATATATCAATTTGGACAATATCATTTCTTTCAATGTATTTATTAGAATAATTCATTTAATTTCTATAAATTTAATTACATAAATAATTTGCCTATTATAGGTGTTTAAAAAAAATTGAATGCTTTACTTTTATTTTTGTAACTTAATAAAGTTTAACTATTTTATTAATTAACTAAATATATAATGTTATTGTGATTGATAAAGCTATTCTGATGAACAAATAAGTACAATAAATTGTTTAAATTGAATAAATCTTGTTTGAATAGAACTGATAATATAACTAAAAATCTAATTAATTTTTTTAAGAATCGAAAATCTAAAAATAAAATTATTTTGAAAAAATTATTTGATCATTAAAACTATATATTATTCTATTAAACCTAATATAAGTACTTTTGTTTTGGTAATTTCAAGGGGCCAAGGCCCAAAAAAAAAAACAAACAAACCAAAATAAAAACGCTAGCTGCCTCTGGGAATCCAGCTTCCCATTGCATTGTTCACAAAATCAATCTTAACTACGTTGGGGGTTATGACTTTGAGACCTAATATAAGTATATTTTGTTGTAAGCTACTTTTTTATCAAAATATTAATTATCTTTAATATATTAAAAATATATATATGAGCTGTGACTTTTTGACTCCACAAACTTAAGTGTAGTAATTAAAGATAATCAAAATATCTATCATAATACTTACAAAATTTATTTATTATATATTATTTTTTAAAATTTTATTCTATATAAATTATTTAAATATTATTTTTATATTATATATGTAATTTATTTTATTAAAATATATATATGTAAATTATATTATTTTAATTAATTTTATTAATAAAATAATTTAATTTTAATATTAATTTATAAGATAATTATTTGCTTAATTTAAATTCAAATATAAAGATTATAATATTTCCTTGTATCTACCCATGTCATTTCCTAATAATAGTGAAATTAGTTGAATTGTCACATCGTAAATGCACAAATTATTCAACATGACGTCCAAGCTATTTGATCTAAAGAGTCTGGATACTCTGAAGAAACTATCCCTTTACTTATGATTGAGAGTTCGATTTTTTTTAATTTATTTAAAATTTTATTTATTAAGAATTATTTTTTATAAAAATTTCTTTATATTTAAAAATTAATTAAATAATTATGATTAAATAAAATTACTTATAATTTAAATTTATACAATTTTTTAAGTTAAATTTCTGTTGATTTCTTCAATATGTTGCTTATTTTTAGATTTAATTTTATATAAATATATAAATATTATTTTTATATTATATATATAATTTATTCTATTAAAATATATGGATATATATAAATTATATTATTTTAATTAATTTTATTAATAAAATAATTTAACTTTAATATTAATTTATAAGATAATTATTTGCTTCAATTTGAATCTAAATATAAAATTTATAATACTTCCTTGGTATCTACCCATGTCATTCCTAATAATAATGAAAGTAGTTGAATCGTCACATAGTAAATACACAAATTATTCAAAACATTGAGGTCCAAGCTATTTGATCCAAAGAGGAAGAAAACTCTAGCATTAGAGGGCTGAAGTCATTTAAAATTTTGATGGGTAGTCATTCTTCTCTAAAAAAAATCTTTTAATATCAAAGGTTAGTTAAATAATTATAATTGTATAAGATTATTTATAGTTTAAATTTATACAATAATTTTTTAAGTTAAATTTTTATTAATCATTTTAATTCATTACTAATACTTTATCAAATAATTTTAGCGATATTTTTTTATTATTATTTTTTGTAAAAAAAAAAGTGTGTATACCATAAAACTTGTAGTTGTTCTAATAAGAAGGACATGACATTGTGGCCATGTGTGACATTTTAACAAGAATTCCACTAACACTAAGAGAGAGGTAGGTGCATTTGGTACCTGTTTGACGGTTAGCTGGGGAGATCATAATGGCCTTCAATGACATCCAAGACAGATTACAAGATTACACCAATACATGACATCATTGTTTCACTTTGGAACCTGATATTGATTAACGTTGAAAACAATTTTAGTATGTTTTGAATTAGATCCTGGCATTTTAAATGCAGATTAGAAGTGAGCCCGTGAGTGTTTAATATATGCAGTATTATGAGATGATATGATGCCATGTAAGATAAATAGGAATAGATTTTTTGTAATTATTCATTTTACCCTTAATTTTTTGTAGCAGTTAACTCCACTACAAAATTTATTGATAAAAAATTATTAGTATATAGAATATAATACGTAAATTACTTAAAAAAGTACACTTTTTGTTATTTTTATATGAAAAAGAGGTAATAAATTATGCATAAACTTCACAAAATTTTAACTTCTAAAATTATATTTCCTTTCATAAACAATTATAAATGGTATAAATTAAATTACCCTCGCCTCCATTTTATTTTGAAAACATTAATTCTCAAATTCTCTTAAAGTTACAAATTACGTTTTTTTTTAAAGAAAAAATGTACTTTTAAGTTTTTAGGAATAGAACAAAAACCTTATCTTATATGGTTGATCAAGAGATAGCTAGGCAAATGAAACGAAGTTCTATATAAAGTGCTCATGTTGTAGGCAATGATCATCATAGACATAATCTGTAAGTAATTTCTGAGCTCTTTTCTCCATTAATTGAAACATGGCGACCGAAGAAGTAGCTAGTGCAGGGAAAGTAGTAGCAGCAGACAAATACAGATCTTTCTTGCATGATGAAGAATCACAGAAAACCGTGTGGAGACATGGTGCCCCTCCCACCTATGATAATGTCAACCTGCTTTTTGAACAAGGCCGAACCAAGGTTGCTTCATATGAAACTTCACATCACATACCCTCTTATCCTCTCTCTCTCTGTGTCTAGATCAGATTGTTTGATTGTTCAAATATATATATATATATATATATGTATGTATATTTGCAGGTATGGCCAGAGGGATCACTGGAAGAGAGAGTGCAAAAAGCTGTAAAGTCATGGGAAATGGAGCTTTCTAACAAAACTCGTTTGCAGGACTTTAAGTCCATAAACCCTGAAAAGTTCAAGCTTTCTGTTAATGGTAAAACTCAATACTTCACAGTTTTCTGAATCATTTAGGGGTTTGACGGGTAGTTGCCCTTAGTTTCTTCTATTTGCCGTATATTCTTCTGTTCTATTTAATTTGTTTTTGGTAAAAAATATGCTGTGTAAGGCCTTAAGAGTAAGAAATTAAAAAAAAAAAAAAAAAGAGCGGAAGTAAAGATCAAGAAGTACGTATACGACTTGAAAGGCGTATGCTTTTCTTCTAGTTAATTAATATTACTTTACTGCCATGGTAAAGGTCAGATTTGACCTTATCCACCAACTTGGATGAAAAATTTTCCTGTGTCAATCGAATGGGGTCAAAAAAGTTGAAAGTTATTAGAGAATCTCAATCGTACGACAAATTGGGTTTTCTTTGAAATATGTTATATATTCCACGTGTATTAGGTTGCAACTTGTAAGTGCATCAGTCTTGTTTTTTTTTTACTTTGAAACTGTTTATGTTTTGATATAGATCTGCAACATTAACATCTTTATTAGCTTCCATATTTTAATATGCAAATATTGAACATGCAGAACAACCTTAATTTTGTTTTTAATAATTTCATTCTAATAAAATTGATCCCAGTCCAACAATATTTATTAGAATAGACAAAACTGCAAATTAACTAGGTGACCGAAAACTGCAACTTTAATTATTTGCTTTTTTAGGCTCCACACATGTTAAAATTATTATCTCTAAACTACACTTTTCATTGCAATAATATTCCTACTATCATCCAGCGAGTCTACAACAAAAACAAAAAAAAATATTTTTTTATTAAGTGGAGTTGGCTATATAAATCAAACAACGCTAATAAATTTTATTTTTGTTCAATTATATCATTAGATTATTAATAATTAAATATATCTTAATAATTTATTATTATATTTTTTATCTTTATTTACTTCTAGTAGTTATTATATTATCTTTCATTTAGTCAATTCTTTGCACAAGGATGTATAATAATAATTTTTATACATAATTAAATCATCTAAAGCATGTTTTTAGAGAGTCTAAGATAACAAATAAATCAAAATGCTCTTTGTAAATGAACATAGTTCAAGAATATATATTGCTTTTTACATTTTTTTAATTAGAATATAGGGTTGATATCATGCATGCTACATCACATACGGTTTACATCTGAAGAATCTTGAAATGATATTCACTTCTTAAACTGCAGGAACTTAAATTCTTCACTTTCAATATGCCAAATAGATTAGAGATTACAATTTTTTTACAGAACCACAACCTCTTGAACACAACAAATTTCCATTTGCAGGTAAGGAGGGGTTATCTGCGGAGGAACATCTTAGATTGGGATGTTATAATTCTATGTTGAAAAGTTCTCTGCCAGAAAAATACAAGCACTACAAATCAGAGGAAGAGAGCTTTGAATCATCTCATGAAGCCTTCAGAACAGCTTTTCGTCGTGGGTTTGCATGGGAAGTGATCAAAGTCTATACTGGACCCCTGAAATCGTTTTCAAGTTCAGGCATTGGGGCTTCTTTGAAGGTGCTTTCAAAGGACATGCTCCTACTGGCAACATGGTCCAATTCTATGGCATGGGAACTCTCAAGGTTCATTGATCATGCCAACTTTTACTTTAAATCTGCTTCTATGATGTGAAAAGAAAAAATAAATAAATTATGCAACAGAAAATATGCAGAAAATCATATCAAATATTCATTCCAGTAAGAACATGGAGTTTTCTGTCTGAAATTTTATTTCTGCCACAGATAAAATTTCTTGTAGGGGGATTTTAGCAAATCATGTCTTGGTGTATGTTTGGTTTATTGTTTCTCTTTAGTTTCTGAAGTTAGTTTCATGCCAAATTAGTCCTTTAACTTCAAATTCATATCTTGTGTATGATAATTGCTAAATTGTCAACTGTGTTTATCATGAAACAAACTTCAAGAATTAAATTGAAACAAAAAGTAAATTTGAAGGACCAAAATATAAATTTAACTTACATGTTTTAGGTTCATCAATTATGAGCTTTGATTTTGTCTTTCTTTTTTCATAGGTTGACCAATCATTGAGGGTAGAAGAGGCTGAGATTTACTTTGACCCAGCAGAGTTAATGGGAGGACTTTTATCAGAGGCCCACACAGATTCTACCATAGATGAAACCAGCAAAGCTGAAGCAACTTCTCAAGGATGTCCTTTCTCGAAATAATTGCCTTTAAGATTTCAACTTCAAGTGAAAGATTTGCTTTGATCTTCTTATATATATTGAATCTGTCAAAGTTGGAATCCATGGGAGGGTGAAGTTGAAATCTACAAGAAAAGGAAAATAATTACCTTTGTTGAGGTAAATATCATGAATATTGAATAAAGAAGTAAAGATTGTGCATCAAGCAATCTCCCTCCATTTTCTGTTTGGCTTTGTGAAAAGGTAATGGTGAAAGTATTAAATTTGGATTGTATACTATGTATATACATATTAATAAATATATAAAGACATGTAGACGTACATGTCTTGTGATTAATAATCATATATATATTATTATTATAAAATTTAAAATGATGTAATTTTTTTTAATAATTTTTGTCATATATGTGAAAACTAATATAATGTGTAAAATTTTTGAAGTATAAATTATTAATTATTGATAAATAAATTAATAATTTAACACATAAAGATTTTATATAGAAGAGTATAATCCCTGAATGATATATCTAAAAACTTTGTTATTCATTTCATTTCTTTTTTCTGGTTCCCGGACAGAGTGAGATAATTGATAGATTCTAGTACGTTCCTATTTTTCTTTTCTTTCTCAAACAATTTTTAGATAATATTAAGTTCATCAGTTAATTCATAAAGTTCTATCAGAAAGCACTAGTTCTTGCATTGTTTTTACACTTTACGCATGATTTAAGGTTTGTAAAGAAGAAATAACAAAGAAAAACACAAGAACAAAACCATCACCTTATAACCAGCTTCTGATTGATGCAGAAATACTTCATTTCAAAACTTCCAAGTTATAATATTCTTTTCTTGGAATTAAAAAATCAATTTACTGTTTACACTTGCAGCTTAAATTTGTAAATCAACCAACTCTGATATAGAGACACACAAAAATTCCCTTTTAAAACACTAAATAGTAAATAAGCAGCTAGCTTTGCAGTTCTCTGTCAAACACGTAGTTCACCATAGACTTACAAAGGTGTTAGTTCATGAATCCCTCGGCTCTGTCAAAATGCGATTAGGGTTCTCATCTAGCTTCGCCTTGAATCTTGATCGAATTCGAAACCATTGAAGAATGCAAGTTTATTATACTTAATGAACACGATAGATTAGCTCTCATTATTCAACTCACCCGAGAGACGCGGGTTCGAATCCCGGCAACGGAAACTTTCTGTTTATTTACTTTATTGCATATAAGTTTGTTTTTGAGTCAGTGATGAATGATGATCATTGGCCATTCATAATTACATTGGAAAATTATATATTTCTTCCGTACGCATTTTATTTTATATTTAGTAAATATCCTCAAGGCATAAACATCATGATACCTGCTCTAAAGGGACATCACAATAATGATCACTAGCATTTCGCGCGTCATTTTATTTGTGTTAGATAATAATAATAAATTAATTCTTTTTTTTATATGACGTAAAATTCTTAAGTCTTAACTATGTTTATTATTTAAAAAAATAAATACCTTTAAAGTCAGATTTTTTAATTAAAAATTGACACATAATTTATATAATTTATTTTTGTTATAATTATTATTTTTAAAAAATATAAATATTTTATTTAAATTAAAAATTTGATAATAAATATATAAATAATTATATATAAGCTTAATTTTTAAAAATATAGAATAGAATAAATATATTATAAAAATATTTTTATGAACTTAAGTGTAGGTGTATAAATAAAACGATTTATTTGTGAACAGTTTAAGCTTAACTTATTTATTAAATAAATAAGTTTAAATATAAAATTAAGTTTGTTTAAGAATAAAATAATATAAAAATATTATATATATATTACATGTATAATAAATATTTAAATGATATTTTATATATATATATAAATAAACACTTCTTCTATGTATATTTACTTTTTAATTTATTATATTTTTATATAAATATATTTTGTTATTAAAATATTTGAAATGATACAATTGATAGATTAATGTAATATATAAAATAATTTATATATAATCAATTTAAATTTAATTAAATATTCTTTTGTGATTAATTCTTAAATGTTAAATTTTAAAATCATATATTTGTGATTTATAATTTTTTTAATTAATTATAATTTATTATATTAATTTAATTTACTTTTATATAATTTTATACAAACTATATAAGTTCAGTTCGAACTCTCATTTAATAAAATAAATTAAGTGTGATTTAAATTTTAAATTCTTCTTATTTAAACAAAACAAATTTAAATAGTTTATTTATAAAAAGAGCCAAGCTCGAGCTTACTAAATTTTGACTTAGCTTGACTCAGCTACACTTATGTTTAAGTGTATTTTATATGAACTTATCATATATTAATAATTGAATGGATAAAATTAAAAGTAATATAATTTAAAAAATAATTTTATATAGTTTAATTTTTTTTGTAACTATTACTTTAACTACATGTATATATTTATTTATTTATTTATTTTAACTTATTTGCATCAAATTAGCACTCAATATATTATAGATTCAATGAATTCCAAGCATAATCTTTGCAAGTGAGCACATATGAAGAACAATTATAATATTAAAATCAGGCCGCGAAGCCATCAACTTGCTTCCCTAGATCCTACTGATCATGAAGCATTGTTTTGGTACAACATATTGAATTCGAACCATGGTTTAACGTTACACTGAAACTCTAATATGCTATAAAAAATTAAATTTCGTTTCTCTTCTAGTATCTTCTTACTTTTTTTCTCTCAGAATGTTGTTACACGTAGAATAGAGCCGAAGGCAACCAATAGAACTCTGTTTCCCTTGCCTAGCTCGAGCAGCAACCAACTCTCTTCAATGCAGAGACATCATTTTTTACGTCTATTTTCTCTCCTTTGGCTGGCAGCGATGCAGTTCCATTTTCTCCACCCTCGACTGCCTTCCTGCTGACGATGTGGTAGATCTGAGTCAGAACTTCGGCAAATGCATTTTCCACATTAGTTGCCTCCAGAGCTGAGGTTTCCATGAAGTATAGTGATTCCTTCTCAGCATAAGATTTCCCATCTTCCGTGGATACAGCTACAAGGTGACGAAGATCTGATTTGTTCCCAACAAGCATCACAACAATGTTGGAATCTGTGTGGTTTCGCAGTTCTTTCAGCCATCTGTCAACGTTCTCAAATGTTGCATGGCGAGTGACATCGTACACAAGAAGTGCACCTACCGCCCCGTGGTAGTAAGCACTGGTGATGGCACGGTACCTAGAATGATTAACAACAAAAGTAAATTACATCTAATTTGGTGGTGGGAGAGTAAAATACAGATTAATTCTAGATTTCAATGTACAAGTTTGGCTAGTTATGCAAAAATATTCATAACAATAATGAATTATCAAACAGCAATGCAAAATTATGATCACTAAGGCGGCTCTAAAGTCTTTTGATTAGACCGCAAGTCCCTTATATAAAATTGTGTGTTGGATAATTGCATTTTCTATCATTACTCAGAAAATAATTGGAGTGACTAGGACACCGAGAAGACTGAAATATGTTTTATACACATCATTCATTTATCAATTTGGACAATGTCATTTCTTTCAATGTATTTATTAGAATAATTCATTTAATTTCTATAAATTTAATTACATAAATAATTTGCCTATTATAAGTGTTTAAAAAAAAAGTGAATGCTTTACTTTTATTTTTTTAACTTAATGAATTTTAACTATTTTCTTAATTAACTAAATATATAATGTTATTGTGGTTGACAAAAGCTATTCTGATGAACAAATAAGTACAATAAATATTGTTTGAATAGAACTGATACTATCACTAAAAATCTAATTAACTGTTTTAAGAATCGAAAATCCAAAAAAAAAAAATTATTTTGAGAAAATTATTTGATCATTAAAATTATATATTATTCTATTAAACCTAATATAAGTACTTTTGTTTTGGTAATTTCAAGGGGCCAAGGCCCCAAAAAAAAACACAAAACAAAATAAAAACGTTTGCTGCCTCTGGGAATCCAGCTCCCCATTGCATTGTTCACAAAATCAATCTTAACTGCGTTGGGGGTTATGACTTATGAGACCTAATATAAGTATATTTTGTTGTAAGCTATTTTTTTTATCAAAATATTAATTATCTTTAATGTATTAAAAAAAGTATATGAGGTATGACTTTTTGACTCCACAAAGTTAAGTGTAGCAATTAAAGATAATCATAGATACTTATAAAATTTATTTATTATATATTATTTTTTTTAGATTTTATTTTATATAAATTATTTAAATATTATTTTTATATTTTATATATAATTTATTCTATTAAAATATATGTATATATATATGTAAATTATGTTATTTTAATTAATTTTATTAATAAGATAATTTAACTCTAATATTAATTTATAAGATAATTGTTTGCTTAAATTTGGATCTAAATATAAAAATTATAATACTTTCTTGGTATCTACCCATGTCATTCCTAATAATAATAAAATTAATTGAATCGTCACATAGTAAATACACAAATTATTCAAAACATTGAGGTCCAAGCTATTTGGCGTTCAAATTTTCTGTTTGGTGCTTTTTTTTGGGCGCTGCTTTGTGTTTTAGCGACGATTTTTTTCGTTGTTAAATTTTTTTACAACAGATATTATTGCCACTATAACTTTTTTAAATTAATTATTTAAATAAAAGTTATAGCAGCAATAATATTAAAACATACTTTAACATCAGATAAAACCGCAGCTAAAAATACTAAAACACCATGGAAAAAATATACGGCAGAGGATCCAAAATCAAGCTATTTGATCCAAAGAGTCTGAATACTCCAAAAAAAAAACTCTCATTTTACTTGTGAGCCTGAAGTCATTTAAAATTTTATTAAGCAGTTCCTTAGAAAATTTCTTGATACTATAAAGGTTGTAGTAGCTCAAATAAAACGGACATGACATCGTGGCCATGTGTGACATTTTAACAAGAATTCCACTAACACTAAGAGAGAGGTAGGTGCATTTGGTACCTTTTTGACGGTTAGCTGGGGAGATCATAATGGCCTTCAATGACATCCAAGAGAAATTACAAGATTACACCCATACATGGCATCATTACTTTGGAACCTAATATTAATTAACGATGAAAATTTTTTTGGCATATTTTGAATTAGATCCTGGCATTTTAAATACAGATTAGAAGTGAGTCCGTGAGTGTTTAATATATGCATTATTATGAGATAATATGATGGCATGTAAGATAAATTGGAATAGATATTTTGTAATTATTCATTTTACCCTTGATTTTTTGTAGCAGTTAACTCCAGTACAAAATTTATTGATAAAAAATTATTAGTATATAGAATATAATACATGAATTTTTTTAAAAATACACTTTTTGTTATTTTTATATGAAAAAGAGGTAAAAAACTATGCATAAACTTTAAAAAATGTTAACTTTTAAAATTATATTTCCTTTCATAAACAATTATAAATGGTATAACTTAAATTACTCTCTCCATTTTATTTTGAAAACATTATTTCTCAAATTCTCTTAAAGTTACAAATTACGTTTTTTTTATAAAAAATTTACTTTTAAGTTTATAGGAATAGAACAAAACCTTATCTTATATGATTGATCTAGAGATAGGGACATGAAACGAAGTTCTATATAACGTGCGCATGCTGTAGGCAACGATCATCATAGACATAATCTGTAAGTAATTTCTGAGCTCTTTTCTCCATTAATTGAAACATGGCGAGCGAAGAAGTAGCTGGTGCAGGGAAAGTAGCAGCAGCAGACAAATATAGATCTTTCATGCATGATGAAGAATCACAGAAAACCGTGTGGAGACATGGTGCCCCTCCCACCTATGATTATGTCAACCTGCTTTTTGAACAAGGCCGAACCAAGGTTGCTTCATATGAAACTTCATATCACATACCCTCTTATCCTCTCTTTCTCTGCATGTGTCTGGATCAGATTGTTTGATTGTTCATATATATATATATATATATATATACACACACACATATATATGTATATTTGCAGGTATGGCCAGAGGGATCACTGGAAGAGAGAGTGCAAAACGCTGTAAAGTCATGGGAAATGGAGCTTTCTAACAAAACTCGTTTGCAGGACTTTAAGTCCATAAACCCTGAAAAGTTCAAGCTTTCTGTTAATGGTAAAACTCAATACTTCACACAGTTTTCGGAATCATTTAGGGGTTCGACGGGTAGTTGCCCTTTGTTTCTTCTATTTGCCGTATATTCTTCTATTCTATTTAATTTCTTTCGATAAAAAATATGCTGTGTAAGGCCTTAAGAGTAAGAAATTTAAAAATAAAAAAAAACAGAGCGAAGTAAAAATCAAGACACTTACACTCAAGAAGTACGTATACGACTTGAAAGGCGTATACTTCTCTTCTAGTTAATTAATATTACTTTACTGCCATGGTAAAGGTCAGGTTTCGCCTTATCCACCAACTTGGATGAAAAATTTTCCTGTGTCAATCGCATGGGGTCAAAAAAGTTCGAAGTTATTAGAGAATCTCAATCATAAGACAAACTGGGTTTTCTTTGAAATTTGTTATATATTCCACGTGTATTAGGTTGCAACTTGTAAGTGCATCAGTCTTGTTTTTTGTTTACTTTGAAACTGTTTATGTTTTGATATAGATCTGCAACATTAACATCTTTATTAGCTTCCATATTTAAGTATGTGAATATTGAACATGCAGAACAATCTTAACTTTTTTTTAATAATTTCATTCTAAAAAAGTTGATCCCAGTCCATCTAGACATAAAAAACATTCTTTATATTTTTGCTATCAATTTTTTTATTAGAGAATTTGATAACAAAAATTTTAAAAATTATATTAAATTTTAAAAATTGTATTTAAATTTTTTTTCCAAAAATTACTTAAACTTTTAAAAGTGACCATCAAATCTCTAAATTTTTCCTAACAACTTTAATTATTTGCTTTTTTAGACTCCCCACGTGTTAAAATTATTCTCTCTAAACTACACTTTTCATTGCAATGATCTTCCTACTATCATCTAGAGAGTCTAAGCCAAAAACAAACAAAAATATTTTTTCATTAACTAGAGTCAGTTATATGGATCAAACAACGCCAATAAATTTTATTTTTTGTTCAATTATATAGTTAAATTATTAATAATTAAATTTATTTTAATAATTTATCTTATTATTTTTTTACCTCCATCTACCTCTAATTATTAAATTATTTTCTATTTAATATTATTCTTTGTATAAAAATTTATAATAATATTTTTTGTACATGACTAAATCACTTTAAAGTACGTTTTTAGAGAGCTTAGGATAACAAATAAATCAAAATGCTCTTTGTAAATGAACATACTTCAAGAATATATATTGCTTTTTACATTTTTTTTAAATTAGAATACAGAGCTGATATCATGCTACATCGCATACAGTTTACATCTGAAGAATCTTGAAATGACATTCACGTCTCAAACTATAGGAACTTAAATTCTTCACTTTCAATAGAGATCACAATTTTTTTACAGGACCGTAACCTCTTGAACACAACAAATTTCCATTTGCAGGTAAGGAGGGATTATCTGCGGAGGAAACTCTTAGACTGGGAAGTTATAATTCTATGTTGAAATGTTCTCTGCCAGAAAAATACAAGTACTACAAAGCAGAGGAAGAGAGCTTTGAATCATCTCATGAAGCCTTCAGGACAGCTTTTCGTCGTGGGTTTGCATGGGAAGTGATCAAAGTCTATACTGGACCCCCAGAAATCGTTTTCAAGTTCAGGCATTGGGGCTTCTTTGAAGGTGCTTTCAAAGGACATGCTCCTACTGGCAACATGGTCCAATTCTATGGCATGGGAACTCTCAAGGTTCATTGATCATGCCAACTTTTACTTTAAATCTGCTTCTATGATCTGAAAAGAAAATAACATAAGTTATGCAACAGAAAATATGCAGAAAATCATATCAGATATTTATTCCAGTAAGAACATAAAGTTTTCTGTCTGAAATTTTATTTCTGCCACAGATAAAATTTCTTGTAGGGAAATTTTAGCAAATCATGTCTTGGTGTATGTTTGGTTTATTGTTTCTATTTAGTTTCTGAATTTAGTTTCATGCCAAATTAGTCCTTTAACTTCAAATTCATATCTTGCTATGATAATTGATAAATTGTCAACTCTGTTTGTCATGAAGCACAATAAGTAAATTTGAAGGACCAAAATATAAATTTAACTTACATGTTTTAGGTTCATCAATTATGAGCTTTGATTTCCTTTTTCTTTTTTCATAGGTTGACCAATCATTGAGGGTAGAGGAGGCTGAGATTTACTATGACCCAGCAGAGTTAATGGGAGGACTTTTATCAGAGGCCCACACAGATTCTACCATAGATGAAACCAGCAAATCTGAAGCAACTTCTCAAGGATGTCCTTTCTCGAAATAAATACCTTTAAGATTTCAACTTCAAGTGAAAGATTTGCTTTGATCTTCTT
The DNA here is from genome assembly GCA_031216115.1 of Senna siamea. NCBI lineage: Eukaryota > Viridiplantae > Streptophyta > Magnoliopsida > Fabales > Fabaceae > Senna > Senna siamea. Next base: position 24,214,538 of record CM062356.1, read on the forward strand.
GTGCATATTGAATCTATCAAAGTTGGAATCCATGGGTCGGTGAAGTTGAAATCTATAAGAAAAGGAAAATAATTACCTTTCCTGAGATAAATATCATGTATATTGAATAAAGAAGTAAAGATTGTGCGTCAAGCAATCTCCCTCCATTTTCTGTTTGGCTTTGTGAAAAGGTAATGATGAAAGTGTTAGATTTGAATTGTATATTATGTATATATATATATATATTTATAAATATATAAAGACATATAAACTATATGTCTTATGATTAATAAATCATATATATGTATATTATTATAAAATTTAAAATGATTTAATTTTTGTTAATGATCCTTGTTATATAAAATAAAATATGAAAATTAATATAATGTGTAAAACTCTTAAAGTTTAAATTATTGATGAATGATAAATAAATTAATAATTTAACACATAAAAATTTTATATAAAAGGGTGTGATCTCTAATTGTTTGTCATTCTTTTTTTTTCATTCTTTTGATTCCTGTGAGAGAGAAATAATTAATACGATAAATCATAAGATTATTTTCTCTCTTTAATTTATTATAAATTTCAGTATTCTCTTTTTTTTTTTCCTTCTCAAACAAATTTTAAACAATATTAAGTTCTTGAGTTAATTCATAAAATTCTATCAGGAAGCACTAGTTCTTGCATTGTGTATACACTTTACACATGATAAAGGTTTGTAAAGAAGAAATAACAAAGGAAAACACAGAACAGAACCACCACCATCACCTTACCAGCTTCTGATTGATGCAGAAATACTTCATTTCAAAACTTGAAGTTATAATATTCTTTTCTTGGATAAAACACTAAATAGTAAATAAGCAGCTAGCTTTGCAATTATCTGTCAAACACGCAGTTCACCATAGACGTACAAAGGTGTTAGTTCATGCAATCCCTCGGCTCTGTCAAAATGCGATTAGGGTTCTCATCTAGCTTCGCCTTGAATCTTGATCGATTTCGAAACCATTGAAGAATGCAAGTTTATTATGCTTAATGAATACGATAGATTAGCTCTCATTTTTCAATTCTGTTTATTTACTTTATTGCATATAATTTTGTTTTTGAGTCAGTGATGAATGATGATCATTGGCCATTCATAATTACATTGGAAAATTATACATTTCTTCCGTACGCATTTTATTTTATATTTGGTAAATATCCTCACATCATACCTGCTCTAAAGAGACATCACAATAATGATCACTGGCATTTCCCACGTCATTTTATTTATGTGTTGGATAATAATAATAATAATAAATTAATTCTTTTTACTTTTTTATATTACGTGAAATTCTTAAGTCTTAACTATGTTTATTATTTAGAAAAATAAATATCTTTTATTGCCAAGCGAGTAAATTGCACATTTGTTAGGATATAATTCAAAATAATTTATGTAAATATTGAGTCATTTTCAATTTTACCTTAGAATTTTATTTACTTTTTTAATTTTATCATAAGTATTTCAAATAATTTTTGCCATTTTAATTATCTTTTTTGAGAATTTACATAAGAATTTTATCTTTTTTATTTAATTTTTTCCAATCCCTCAATTTAAGAACGATTCAATATATTTTAATTTCACATGCCCCTCAACTTAAATTAAAATTGTCATGTTTAGAATTACAGATATTAATAAATTCTATCTTAACTTATTTTTATATTAAGTTATTAATAATTAAATTTATTGTAATGATTTTATTTAAAAGGACAACTATAATAATACAATTATATAACTTAAGGTTTATTCAAAAGAAGGAAAATAAGAAAAGAAACGTAAAATTTTTATTTTGATATTTTATTTTTAATTTAAAATAAAAATTTATATATTCTTTCTTATATATATTTATATTGTAAAGAATAAAAATAAAATGAATCTCAATCAAAGAAAATATTTCAAAAAAATTACTTTCTTTCTTCTCCCTTCTATTTTTTATTTTTTTCTTCCCGAACAAGCCCTAAACTAAAATATAATTTCTTAAATATTTGGTAATAAATAACACATGGTATATGAAGAAAATATATTCTTTTCGTAACTGGAGATATCATTCAACAAGGGACACCGGGGTCCAGAGATAAAGCTATTGAAAGAGTCCAAATTTACTCTACGGCGAAATACAACCCCCACAATGTCAGCCATATAAGCCGAGATCAAAATATTGGGTACATCATCAAAAACAGAATAGCTTAACTTCTTAGAAACAGTCTCCAAAACATCTGCACACGTGTTCCCTTCTCTGTGGATACGATTGATATTAACCTATGAGAACGCTCGTAGGGATGACCTGCACAAATTTATGACAGAAAGGAGATGATGGGAAATGCGTAGTTTCATCAGATTTCAACAAGTTTCCTGCTATCATGCAATCTGATTCAATAATAACAGCTGCAGTTCAAATTCATTGCTAAGTTTGCACCTACATAAATCGCCCAAGGAGACTACGGCCATAACCCAGAAATTTAGAGATCCCACTAATCCATCTTCCATCATGGTCTCTGGATTTAAAAAAAATCCAATCACTACATTTTCAGCATGCATGAGCATGACTGGTCAATCCCCAGAGACAAACCAATCTGGACACTGATTGTGGTTATATATATATATAATCAAGAACTGGGTGGGAATCTCAAAAAGTAAGAGGAGTCCACGATATTAATTAATTCCAAACGAAGTCCCACAATAACTACATTACAGAAGATCAATCCACCAGACTTATTGACTATAAAGTTAGAATTTAACTGCAAATGAAATTATTCTTATAAGATAGTCTTTAGTATCCAAACCATTCTGAATGTTATATCTAAATTTCTCTTGCTTGAAGGCCAGCGAATGTAACTGGATAACAAAGAGAGCACCATATCATACAGAACCATTCAACGACATTCTAAAACTTATTAAACACAAATTCAGCTTCTTTTACCCTGACATGCAACTCCTTGTATATTTGGTATAACATGCTCCATAATGGCACTGAAAGGAGCTCTCGAGCGTAAGACCAAAATAAGAAATATGTTGTTAGTTTGTTAACTCTTACCTCAAAGGCAAAAGATCAAACGTTGTCCAGTTTTAATTCCAGCAACCAAATGCCAAAGAAATATTAATAGATTACATGGCTTTAGCTAACTTCCAGGCAACCCTTGATAGAAGCAGAGGCAAATTTTGTAAATTCTAACACAATTATAACTTTAAAAAAGAATGAGAAACCAACTTACAATTATTCTGACAATTCTGGTTCGGAGTCCATTGTAGTATCCCACAATTCTGAAGAACAAAAATAATGAACATGCATTACTTACAGAACAGAAAATTACTGATAAAATAAGCAATCAATATAGAGCTAACAATTTTTCCGACTATCACCTGTCTCCAGTGTTTCCAATTCATCATCCGATGTACTGAGGGTTCTTGGACCAAATTTTGTGTGCAAAAAAGTCCCTCAAGTATGCTCGGAGGCAAAAGACTACGAAATCCATCAAGCATAGGTCCGCCAACGTTAAAGGCTGACTCAGGTGAAAGACTACGTAGAGGCATGGCCAACACATCTTGTGCTATTTGGGAAAGGATATAATATTTAGATGAGTTGCTCTTCCACCAACCCAGGATGTCAAGGTTCCGATCCAGAGGATCCTCATAACTGTCCTCCTAATATTTATCCACCTCTCCTTTGCCATCAATTGAATCTTTCACCATTAAATGCTTCTTAAACTGGGAGATTCATTCCAAACTAGGATCTTCTTCTTGTTCAGGAACTTCATGTGTGGCTTTGAGTACGTCATTTACTTTCCCCCTTGTGCCTGATTCAAGTCTACAGTAGAGCTCAAATAAGTGAACTAAAGTCTCTTTCACACTTCTTGCCATCTCATGAGCTATTCCATTTTTCATACAATACTCTTAAACAGAACTCCACAAATTTTAGCTTCAGTCGAGGATCAAGAACAGCTGCAACTAACATCATACCATTAACAGCCGTTGCACTTAAGAGAAGGTCTTCACTTTTGCACCAATTATTCAGCGAGTGTTCTACAAAGCAAAGTTCACCACCATTTCTTGTTCATCAAATGCAACCTTATATTCTTCTTCTTGTTCACTTAACCTCATCTTGTAAGTGGTGTTCCATTTACCAGGAGTATCTATGTACAAAGAACTCTTGCAATAAATATTTTCATGCTTTACACAATCCTTAAACTTTTTTTAGATGGAGTGCTTTTACATATTTTACTGCATTGCGGATTTTATTGATGGACTCCCTGATATCTTCCAGACTCTGTGTTACAACGAGGTTTACCCTGCAGGCTAAGCATCTTGGATGCATTAACTCAAAGTTCAAGGTTCCTGCACTCTAATTGGTAAACTTTTTGGTAAAAAGGGCAATATCACTATCATTTTGGTAAGCCTTGTCCATTGTGATAGTGAGAATCTTACCAAACCCCCACTCATATATGGAGGCAATTCTCGACTTCCTTACCAATTGTTATACCACTGAGACCAGGACCTTGACGAAAATTTAGAACTTTCCTCTTCAGATTCCAATTGCTATCAATGAGGTGCACAGTCAAGCGTATATAAGTAAAATCATAAACTGAAGTCCATGTATCTATAGAGAGGCAAAACCTTTTGGCAGTTTCCTTTACAATGGTTTTCATTTTTTCCTTCTCATTCAAATAAATTTGATAGCAATCTTTAGCAAGTTCAAAAATGGATGGCATTGTAAACTTGGGTTGTGTTGCTGTCATAAAAGAATTGAACCCTTCTCTTTTTACAATGGTAAAAGGCAATCCATCGTCTATTATCCACTAAGCAAGGGCTCGTCGACCCCGTCTTTGGCTGAAAATCCCATCACCAAAATTACTTCCATCACTCTCCTCGTCACTTCCTTCCTCTTCATCTTCAAAAGGATAAGGGGATCCTTTGCATTCATGTATCAGGTGGGTTATCAGGTTATCACCAGCATCTTTCTCAACTGAATGTGCAAAAGCTGTACCACAATAGTTACAGTACACAACAAAATCATTAGCACCACTGTCTTCTAATTTGTAGTGGTCCCAAATTTAAAGTTCGGAGGGCTCTGGGGATGGATCAGCATCAGTTTTCATATCTTGGGAGGCTCCAATTTCATTGGTAGGCACTTCAGTGTGCTCAATACTAGTCATCTAAGAGAAACAATAAGAATGACATTAACCATATGGGAATCCAAACCAACACAGTCAGCAATGGCCTGGAAGTTGCAGTAGCAACTCCATTTTTTGTAAGTTTCAAATCTCTATATGTCCTATGGATAAGACAGAAAAGATCAGAATCAAATAAAGCTTGAATTTATAAATCTTAAATATCAACCAAGCATAGGTCACAAAGTCACAAACTAGAAAGAAGAAACAAAGTACAAAGACAAAAGAAAGAAAGAACAAAAATAATAAAGTTAAACACTAGAAATATCACTCAATGATACTTTGTATATAACTTTAATGATTTCCTTGAAAGTTTAATATTTTTTTTTAAATGTAATTTAGATGATGTTAAGTTGTGAGACGAAATTAATTATAATTTAAAATTTTAAGAATAAAATTGACTATAAAAAAATTTTAAAGATAAAATTAAAAATTATGTCATAAAATGTACTTTTACTAATAAATAAAACTTTTTTAAACATATTTTTTGTTTAAATTAAATAATTTTTTATATCATTTGGTAATTTTAAATTAGGGGGACCTAGCCGAATTACTCATATAAGCATATCACACTTAACTAAAAAGACAAATTTTGATCTTGTATAATAATTAAGGAGATCTCCGATATATAAGAATTTTTAAGTATATTTTATAGACATCATTCATCTATTCTCTATTTCATACTGACTTTGATATGAAAACTTGTAATAGAGCTTTGGACTCTCTTGTGACTTTAACTCTCTCTCCTTGTTTTACAAATTCTCTATTACTTAGATGATTTATACCACAGCTTTTGATTGGATTTAGAATTATCATTATTTATTTATATTACTTTAAATATATTTTTAAAAAATTATTAAATTAAAATTTTACTAGTATTCTCCTTAGTTCAAATACATTATACTAATTTTTGTTTTCTTTTGAAATAATTTTGAGTCTCAAAATTCAATTAATCTACATTAGTTGAAACTTGTTTCTAGTTAACAGAAGACTTTTCTGTGTACTTATAATATTATACAATTTAACACAATGACGCCACGCATCTTTAATTTTGATAGATGTTTAATTTAAATAAATTTATCAACATGCATGATTGCATAGTTTTAATTTTTTAGATATAACGAAATTATTGATTATTCATCATTTTATACTTTTGGTCTTTGGAATCTCAAAAGTTTTCATTTAAGAATAGCGCGTAATTACTGAACAAATATATATATATATATATATATATATATATATAATTGTATTTTTGATCTTCTATTCATACAAAACAATCCCAATTTAGTCGTTCTAATATACCAATTTGGACAATATCATTTAATTTCTTTCAATGTAGTTATTAGAATAATTTATTTAATTTCTATAAATTTAATTACATAAATAATTTGCCTATGATAGGTGTTTAAGAAAAAGTGAATGCTTTACCTTTATTTTTGTAACTTAAATAAATTTTAACTATTTTATTAATTAACTAAATATATAATGTTATTGTGATTGACAAAGTAATTCTGATGAACAAATAAGTATAATAAATTGTTTAAATTGAATAAATCTTGTTTGAATAGAACTGATAATATATATCACTAAAAATCTAATTAATTTTTTTAAGAATTGAAAATCCAACAATAAAATTATTTTGAGAAAATTACTTGATCATTAAAACTATATATTATTATATTAAACCTAATATAAGTACTTCTGTTTTGGTAATTTCAAGGGGCCAAGGCCCAAAAAAAAATACAAAACAAAATAAAAACCCTAGCTGCCTCTGGGAATCCAGCTCCCCACTGCATTGTTCATAAAACCAATCTTAACTACGTTGGGGGTTATGACTTATGAGACCTAATAAATTTTTTTGTACGCTATTTTTAATCAAAATATTAATTATCTTTAATATATTTAAAAAAGTATATGAGGTGTGACTTTTTGACTCTACAAACTTAAGTGTAATAATTAAAGATAATCAATCTATATGGATATTTGTAAAATTTATTTATTATATATCATTTTTTTAGATTTTATTTTATATAAATTATATAAATATTATTTTTATTTTAATATAATTTATTATATTAAAATATTTATAAATTATGTTATTTTAATTAATTTTATTAATAAGATAATTTAACTCTAATATTAATTTATAAGATAATTATTTGTTTGATTTGGATCTAGATATAAAAATTATAATACTTTCTTGGTATCTACCCATGTCATTCCTAATAATAATGAAAGTACTTGAATCTTCACATAGTAAATACACAAACTATTCAAAACATTGGGGTCCAAGTTATTTGATCCAAAGAGTCTGTAAGAAAACTTTCGCTTTACCTATTAGTGAGGGTTGAAGTCATTTAAAATTTTATTGAATAGTCATTCTTCCTTAAAAAAATTTCTTGATATCTAAGGGTTAATTAAATAGTTGTCATTGCATAAAATTACTAATGGTTTAAGTATGTGTCATAATTTTTTGAGTCAAGTCTTTGTCAGTCTCTCCAATATATAATGACACTATATTAGATAGTTTTGGTGATGCTTTCCCTTATTATTATGTTTTGCAAAAAAAAAAAAAAAGTGTGTATACTATGAAACTTGTAGTAGTTCTAATAAAAAGGACAAGACATTGTGGCAATTTGTGACATTTAACAAGAATTCCACTAACAGTAACAGAGGTAGGTGCATTTGGTACCTGTTTGACAGATAGTTGCGGAGAATTATATATTTATTATTTATAATTTTTAATTAATTATAGTTTATTATATTAATTTAATTCATTCTTGTATAATTTTATACGAGTTAAATTTAAACTCTCTTTTAATAAAATGTATTGAATCTAATCTAAATTTTAAATTTTTTTTACTTAAACGAAATAAACTTGAACAACTTATTTTTTAAATGAGCCAAACTCAAATCTATTAAAACTCAGCTTGGCTCAACTACACTCCTATTTATGTATATTTTATATGAACTCATCATATATTAATAATTGAATGAATAAAATTAAAAATAATATAATTTAAAAAATTATTTTATATAATTTTTTTTGTAACTATTAACTTTTAAGTACATGTATATTTTTATTTATTTATTTATTTAACTCATTTGCATTAAATTACCACTCAATATATTGTAGATTCAATGAATTTCAAGCATAATCTTGCAAGTGAGCACATATGAAGAACAATTATAATATTAAAATCAGGCCGCGAAGCCATCAACTTGCTTTCCCAGATCCTATTGATCATGAAGCATTGTTTTGGTACAACATATTGAATTGGAACCATGGTTTATCGTTACACAGAAAATCTAATATGCTATAAAAAAATTAAATTTCGTTTCTCTTCTAGTATCTTCTTACTTTTTTCCTCTCAGAATGTTATTGTTACACGTAGAATAGAGCTGAAGGCAACCAATATAACTCTGGTTCCCTTGTCTAGCTTGAGCAGCAACCAACTCTCTTCTATGCAGAGACATCATTTTTTACGTCTATTTGTGATCTTCTATTTATACAAAACAATCCTAATTTAGTCGTTCTAATATATCAATTTGGACAATATCATTTCTTTCAATGTATTTATTAGAATAATTCATTTAATTTCTATAAATTTAATTACATAAATAATTTTCCTATTATAGGTGTTTAAAAAAAATTGAATGCTTTACTTTTATTTTTGTAACTTAATAAATTTTAACTATTTTCTTAATTAACTAAATATATAATGTTATTGTGGTTGACAAAAGCTATTCTGATAAACAAATAAGTACAATAAATATTGTTTGAATTGAATCAATCTTGTTTGAATAGAACTGATAATCTCACTAAAAATCTAATTAATTGTTTTAAGAATCGAAAATCCAAAAAAAAAAAATTATTTTGAGAAAGTTATTTGGTCATTAAAATTATATATTATTCTATTAAACCTAATATAAGTACTTTTGTTTTGGTAATTTCAAGGGGCCAAGGCCCCAAAAAAAAAACACAAAACAAAATAAAAACGTTAGCTGCCTCTGGGAATCCAGCTCCCCATTGCATTGTTCACAAAATCAATCTTAACTGCGTTTGGGGGGTATGACTTATGAGACCTAATATAAGTATATTTTGTTGTAAGCTATTTTTTTTATCAAAATATTAATTATCTTTAATGTATTAAAAAAAGTATATGAGGTATGACTTTTTGACTCTACAAACTTAATTGTAGCAATTAAAGATAATCAAAATATCTATCATAATACTTACAAAATTTATTTATTATATATTATTTTTTAAAATTTTATTCTATATAAATTATTTAAATATTATTTTTATATTATATATGTAATTTATTTTATTAAAATATATATATGTAAATTATATTATTTTAATTAATTTTATTAATAAAATAATTTAATTTTAATATTAATTTATAAGATAATTATTTGCTTAATTTAAATTCAAATATAAAGATTATAATATTTCCTTGTATCTACCCATGTCATTTCCTAATAATAGTGAAATTAGTTGAATTGTCACATCGTAAATGCACAAATTATTCAACATGAAGTCCAAGCTATTTGATCTAAAGAGTCTGGATACTCTGAAGAAACTATCCCTTTACTTATGATTGAGAGTTCGATTTTTTTTAATTTATTTAAAATTTTATTTAGTAAGCATTATTTTTTATAAAAATCTCTTTATATTTAAAAATTAATTAAATAATTATAATTAAATAAAATTACTTATAATTTAAATTTATATAATTTTTAAGTTAAATTTCTGTTGATTTCTTCAATATGTTAATAAAATTGCTTATTTTTAGATTTAATTTTATATAAATTATATAAATATTATTTTTATATTATATATAATTTATTCTATTAAAATATATGGATATATATAAATTGTATTATTTTAATTAATTTTATTAATAAAATAATTTAACTTTAATATTAATTTATAAGATAATTATTTGCTTCAATTTGAATCTAAATATAAAAGTTATAATACTTCCTTGGTATCTACCCATGTCATTCCTAATAATAATGAAAGTAGTCGAATCGTCACATAGTAAATACACAAATTATTCAAAACATTGAGGTCCAAACTATTTGATCCAAAGAGTCCGACACTCTGGAAGAAAACTCTAGCATTAGAGGGCTGAAGTCATTTAAAATTTTGATGGGTAGTCATTCTTCTCTAAAAAAAATCTTGTAATATCAAAGGTTAGTTAAATAATTATAATTGTTTAAGATTATTTATAGTTTAAATTTATACAATAATTTTTTAAGTTAAATTTTTATTAATCTTTTTAATTCGTTACTAATACTTTATCAAATAATTTTAATAATATTTTATTATTATTATTTTTGTAAAAAAAAAGTGTGTATACCATAAAACTTGTAGTTGTTCTAATAAGAAGGACATGACATTGTGGCCATGTGTGACATTTTAACAAGAATTCCACTAACACTAAGAGAGAGGTAGGTGCATTTGGTACCTGTTTGACGGTTAGCTGGGGAGATCATAATGGCCTTCAATGACATCCAAGACAGATTACAAGATTACACCAATACATGACATCATTGTTTCACTTTGGAACCTGATATTGATTAACGTTGAAAACAATTTTAGTATGTTTTGAATTAGATCCTGGCATTTTAAATACAGATTATAAGTGAGCGCGTGAGTGTTTAATATATGCAGTATTATGAGATGATATGATGCCATGTAAGATAAATAGGAATAGATTTTTTGTAATTATTCATTTTACCCTTAATTTTTTGTAGCAGTTAACTCCACTACAAAATTTATTGATAAAAAATTATTAGTATATAGAATATAATACGTAAATTATTTAAAAAAGTACACTTTTTGTTATTTTTATATGAAAAAGAGGTAATAAATTATGCATAAACTTCAAAAAATTTTAACTTCTAAAATTATATTTCCTTTCATAAACAATTATAAATGGTATAAATTAAATTACCTTCTCCTCCATTTTATTTTGAAAACATTAATTCTCAAATTCTCTTAGTTACAAATTACGTTTTTTTTTTTTTTTAAATGTACTTTTAAGTTTTTAGGAATAGAACAAAAACCTTATCTTATATGGTTGATCAAGAGATAGCTAGGCAAATGAAACGAAGTTCTATATAAAGTGCTCATATTGTAGGCAATGATCATCATAGTCTGTAAGTAATTTCTGAGCTCTTTTCTCCATTAATTGAAACATGGCGAGCGAAGAAGTAGCTAGTGCAGGGAAAGTAGCAGCAGCAGACAAATATAGATCTTTCATGCATGATGAAGAATCACAGAAAACCGTGTGGAGACATGGTGCCCCTCCCACCTATGATTATGTCAACCTGCTTTTTGAACAAGGCCGAACCAAGGTTGCTTCATATGAAACTTCATATCACATACCCTCTTATCCTCTCTCTCTCTGTGTCTAGATCAGATTGTTTGATTGTTCAAATATATATATATATATATATGTATGTATATTTGCAGGTATGGCCAGAGGGATCACTGGAAGAGAGAGTGCAAAAAGCTGTAAAGTCATGGGAAATGGAGCTTTCTAACAAAACTCGTTTGCAGGACTTTAAGTCCATAAACCCTGAAAAGTTCAAGCTTTCTGTTAATGGTAAAACTCAATACTTCACAGTTTTCTGAATCATTTAGGGGTTTGACGGGTAGTTGCCCTTAGTTTCTTCTATTTGCCGTATATTCTTCTGTTCTATTTAATTTGTTTTTGGTAAAAAATATGCTGTGTAAGGCCTTAAGAGTAAGAAATTAAAAAAAAAAAAAAAAAGAGCGGAAGTAAAGATCAAGAAGTACGTATACGACTTGAAAGGCGTATGCTTTTCTTCTAGTTAATTAATATTACTTTACTGCCATGGTAAAGGTCAGATTTGACCTTATCCACCAACTTGGATGAAAAATTTTCCTGTGTCAATCGAATGGGGTCAAAAAAGTTGAAAGTTATTAGAGAATCTCAATCGTACGACAAATTGGGTTTTCTTTGAAATATGTTATATATTCCACGTGTATTAGGTTGCAACTTGTAAGTGCATCAGTCTTGTTTTTTTTTTACTTTGAAACTGTTTATGTTTTGATATAGATCTGCAACATTAACATCTTTATTAGCTTCCATATTTTAATATGCAAATATTGAACATGCAGAACAACCTTAATTTTGTTTTTAATAATTTCATTCTAAAAAAATTGATCCCAGTCCAACAATATTTATTAGAATAGACAAAACTGCAAATTAACTAGGTGACCGAAAACTGCAACTTTAATTATTTGCTTTTTTAGGCTCCACACATGTTAAAATTATTATCTCTAAACTACACTTTTCATTGCAATAATATTCCTACTATCATCCAGCGAGTCTACAACAAAAACAAAAAAAAATATTTTTTTATTAAGTGGAGTTGGCTATATAAATCAAACAACGCTAATAAATTTTATTTTTGTTCAATTATATCATTAGATTATTAATAATTAAATATATCTTAATAATTTATTATTATATTTTTTATCTTTATTTACTTCTAGTAGTTATTATATTATCTTTCATTTAGTCAATTCTTTGCACAAGGATGTATAATAATAATTTTTATACATAATTAAATCATCTAAAGCATGTTTTTAGAGAGTCTAAGATAACAAATAAATCAAAATGCTCTTTGTAAATGAACATAGTTCAAGAATATATATTGCTTTTTACATTTTTTTAATTAGAATATAGGGTTGATATCATGCATGCTACATCACATACGGTTTACATCTGAAGAATCTTGAAATGATATTCACTTCTTAAACTGCAGGAACTTAAATTCTTCACTTTCAATATGCCAAATAGATTAGAGATTACAATTTTTTTACAGAACCACAACCTCTTGAACACAACAAATTTCCATTTGCAGGTAAGGAGGGGTTATCTGCGGAGGAACATCTTAGATTGGGATGTTATAATTCTATGTTGAAAAGTTCTCTGCCAGAAAAATACAAGCACTACAAATCAGAGGAAGAGAGCTTTGAATCATCTCATGAAGCCTTCAGAACAGCTTTTCGTCGTGGGTTTGCATGGGAAGTGATCAAAGTCTATACTGGACCCCCTGAAATCGTTTTCAAGTTCAGGCATTGGGGCTTCTTTGAAGGTGCTTTCAAAGGACATGCTCCTACTGGCAACATGGTCCAATTCTATGGCATGGGAACTCTCAAGGTTCATTGATCATGCCAACTTTTACTTTAAATCTGCTTCTATGATGTGAAAAGAAAAAATAAATAAATTATGCAACAGAAAATATGCAGAAAATCATATCAAATATTCATTCCAGTAAGAACATGGAGTTTTCTGTCTGAAATTTTATTTCTGCCACAGATAAAATTTCTTGTAGGGGGATTTTAGCAAATCATGTCTTGGTGTATGTTTGGTTTATTGTTTCTCTTTAGTTTCTGAAGTTAGTTTCATGCCAAATTAGTCCTTTAACTTCAAATTCATATCTTGTGTATGATAATTGCTAAATTGTCAACTGTGTTTATCATGAAACAAACTTCAAGAATTAAATTGAAACAAAAAGTAAATTTGAAGGACCAAAATATAAATTTAACTTACATGTTTTAGGTTCATCAATTATGAGCTTTGATTTTGTCTTTCTTTTTTCATAGGTTGACCAATCATTGAGGGTAGAAGAGGCTGAGATTTACTTTGACCCAGCAGAGTTAATGGGAGGACTTTTATCAGAGGCCCACACAGATTCTACCATAGATGAAACCAGCAAAGCTGAAGCAACTTCTCAAGGATGTCCTTTCTCGAAATAATTGCCTTTAAGATTTCAACTTCAAGTGAAAGATTTGCTTTGATCTTCTTATATATATTGAATCTGTCAAAGTTGGAATCCATGGGAGGGTGAAGTTGAAATCTACAAGAAAAGGAAAATAATTACCTTTGTTGAGGTAAATATCATGAATATTGAATAAAGAAGTAAAGATTGTGCATCAAGCAATCTCCCTCCATTTTCTGTTTGGCTTTGTGAAAAGGTAATGGTGAAAGTATTAAATTTGGATTGTATACTATGTATATACATATTAATAAATATATAAAGACATGTAGACGTACATGTCTTGTGATTAATAATCATATATATATTATTATTATAAAATTTAAAATGATGTAATTTTTTTTAATAATTTTTGTCATATATGTGAAAACTAATATAATGTGTAAAATTTTTGAAGTATAAATTATTAATTATTGATAAATAAATTAATAATTTAACACATAAAGATTTTATATAGAAGAGTATAATCCCTGAATGATATATCTAAAAACTTTGTTATTCATTTCATTTCTTTTTTCTGGTTCCCGGACAGAGTGAGATAATTGATAGATTCTAGTACGTTCCTATTTTTCTTTTCTTTCTCAAACAATTTCTAGATAATATTAAGTTCATCAGTTAATTCATAAAGTTCTATCAGAAAGCACTAGTTCTTGCATTGTTTTTACACTTTACGCATGATTTAAGGTTTGTAAAGAAGAAATAACAAAGAAAAACACAAGAACAAAACCATCACCTTATAACCAGCTTCTGATTGATGCAGAAATACTTCATTTCAAAACTTCCAAGTTATAATATTCTTTTCTTGGAATTAAAAAATCAATTTACTGTTTACACTTGCAGCTTAAATTTGTAAATCAACCAACTCTGATATAGAGACACACAAAAATTCCCTTTTAAAACACTAAATAGTAAATAAGCAGCTAGCTTTGCAGTTCTCTGTCAAACACGTAGTTCACCATAGACTTACAAAGGTGTTAGTTCATGAATCCCTCGGCTCTGTCAAAATGCGATTAGGGTTCTCATCTAGCTTCGCCTTGAATCTTGATCGAATTCGAAACCATTGAAGAATGCAAGTTTATTATACTTAATGAACACGATAGATTAGCTCTCATTATTCAACTCACCCGAGAGACGCGGGTTCGAATCCCGGCAACGGAAACTTTCTGTTTATTTACTTTATTGCATATAAGTTTGTTTTTGAGTCAGTGATGAATGATGATCATTGGCCATTCATAATTACATTGGAAAATTATATATTTCTTCCGTACGCATTTTATTTTATATTTAGTAAATATCCTCAAGGCATAAACATCATGATACCTGCTCTAAAGGGACATCACAATAATGATCACTAGCATTTCGCGCGTCATTTTATTTGTGTTAGATAATAATAATAAATTAATTCTTTTTTATATGACGTAAAATTCTTAAGTCTTAACTATGTTTATTATTTAAAAAAATAAATACCTTTAAAGTCAGATTTTTTAATTAAAAATTGACACATAATTTATATAATTTATTTTTGTTATAATTATTATTTTTAAAAAATATAAATATTTTATTTAAATTAAAAATTTGATAATAAATATATAAATAATTATATATAAGCTTAATTTTTAAAAATATAGAATAGAATAAATATATTATAAAAATATTTTTATGAACTTAAGTGTAGGTGTATAAATAAAACGATTTATTTGTGAACAGTTTAAGCTTAACTTATTTATTAAATAAATAAGTTTAAATATAAAATTAAGTTTGTTTAAGAATAAAATAATATAAAAATATTATATATATATTACATGTATAATAAATATTTAAATGATATTTTATATATATATATAAATAAACACTTCTTCTATGTATATTTACTTTTTAATTTATTATATTTTTATATAAATATATTTTGTTATTAAAATATTTGAAATGATACAATTGATAGATTAATGTAATATATAAAATAATTTATATATAATCAATTTAAATTTAATTAAATATTCTTTTGTGATTAATTCTTAAATGTTAAATTTTAAAATCATATATTTGTGATTTATAATTTTTTTAATTAATTATAATTTATTATATTAATTTAATTTACTTTTATATAATTTTATACAAACTATATAAGTTCAGTTCGAACTCTCATTTAATAAAATAAATTAAGTATGATTTAAATTTTAAATTCTTCTTATTTAAACAAAACAAATTTAAATAGTTTATTTATAAAAAGAGCCAAGCTGGAGCTTACTAAATTTTGACTTAGCTTGACTCAGCTACACTTATGTTTAAGTGTATTTTATATGAACTTATCATATATTAATAATTGAATGGATAAAATTAAAAGTAATATAATTTAAAAAATAATTTTATATAGTTTAATTTTTTTTGTAACTATTACTTTAACTACATGTATATATTTATTTATTTATTTATTTTAACTTATTTGCATCAAATTAGCACTCAATATATTATAGATTCAATGAATTCCAAGCATAATCTTTGCAAGTGAGCACATATGAAGAACAATTATAATATTAAAATCAGGCCGCGAAGCCATCAACTTGCTTCCTAGATCCTACTGATCATGAAGCATTGTTTTGGTACAACATATTGAATTCGAACCATGGTTTAACGTTACACTGAAACTCTAATATGCTATAAAAAATTAAATTTCGTTTCTCTTCTAGTATCTTCTTACTTTTTTTCTCTCAGAATGTTGTTACACGTAGAATAGAGCCGAAGGCAACCAATAGAACTCTGTTTCCCTTGCCTAGCTCGAGCAGCAACCAACTCTCTTCAATGCAGAGACATCATTTTTTACGTCTATTTTCTCTCCTTTGGCTGGCAGCGATGCAGTTCCATTTTCTCCACCCTCAACTGCCTTCCTGCTGACGATGTGGTAGATCTGAGTCAGAACTTCGGCAAATGCATTTTCCACATTAGTTGCCTCCAGAGCTGAGGTTTCCATGAAGTATAGTGATTCCTTCTCAGCATAAGATTTCCCATCTTCCGTGGATACAGCTACAAGGTGACGAAGATCTGATTTATTCCCAACAAGCATCACAACAATGTTGGAATCTGTGTGGTTTCGCAGTTCTTTCAGCCATCTGTCAACGTTCTCAAATGTTGCATGGCGAGTGACATCGTACACAAGAAGTGCACCTACCGCCCCGCGGTAGTAAGCACTGGTGATGGCACGGTACCTAGAATGATTAACAACAAAAGTAAATTACATCTAATTTGGTGGTGGGAGAGTAAAATACAGATTAATTCTAGATTTCAATGTACAAGTTTGGCTAGTTATGCAAAAATATTCATAACAATAATGAATTGTCAAACAGCAATGCAAAATTATGATCACTAAGGCGGCTATATAGTCTTTTGATTAGACCGCAAGTCCCTTATATAAAATTGTGTGTTGGATAATTGCATTTTTTATCATTACTCAGAAAATAATTGGAGTGACTACGACACCGAGAAGACTGAAAATGCACATCAAAGATTTCTAAGATTATTAAGCATGCACAATTATTTCAAGTATCTGCAGTCAAGGTCATCTAACCATATGGACATTCTGATTAGGTGGCCAAGAGAAAAATCCTAACTCGCAAAAGATCTTTCACATGACAGTTCGAGTTGAAAGCATTAAAGTTCTTGTTTAGAGCAATATGCTCAGCTCAGCCAAGGTACACAATACTACAAATTGAGACTGAATATAAACTCAGACCACTAAAGTAGAAAATCAAATAGGCAAATTTTTTGTGTGAAGTATATATTTTTGGTTAATTGGCTTCAATTGGGGCTCAAAATTTGATCCCCCAGCCTAGGAGACAACTCTAGTACCATACAGCAAAGCACGTTAATTCTGTTAAAGTAAACTTGACCAAAAGGAAAGGAGGGATTTTTTTTTCTTTGGAAGGTGGAGAGAGGGTGGTTAAGGACCAGATTCATAGTTTTATCAACTACCGTGATGCAAAAATTGAAAAGTCAAACTGGTTCAGAATTCCTTAATAAGTTTAATGATTTGATTCAGAGAGCCAAACCCACTATCGCTGATTCCCTTCTCCAAGAATGTAGGACAAGCAGATATTCCAATTGACCAGTTGCCAGAATTTCCTGCTAGTTTCTCCATGTTAAGATGATAATTATATTGTTTCCAGAGATTTTCTTTTAATAAAAGATTTATTTTCTTCCAGAAGTGATTATGAGAAGGAATATTCAAATTTGTTAGACTAATAATTTTGTATCAACTGACAACCAAGTCTAAAAGGTTTTCAATGCCTAATTGACAAAATCGTTCCACCATTCATCTCAAGGACCAGGTGATCAAGCCAATGGAACCCACTAAATTTAACATTTAAAACCATTCCAAAGCTGTAACGCAGATATGCAAAAGTGACAGTTCAATATACCTAGATATATATTTAAAACTAAGTGATTTGTGCTATAAATTCAAGATGAGGTCATGAAGAGAAGAAAATTATAAAATTAAATCCATTGACAATATCTTACTAACTATTATTCTAGAAATCAATATTGATCATATAGAAATGTTAATATATTAAAAAAAATATTTTCAAAAAAGAGGAAAAAGTACAACTAGTGGGGGGATTAGATATCCTGCAAAGCAGAGCAACTAAAATAAAACAGAGAGGACAGAAGAGAATCTAAGAGGCACAAATGAGTGATAAGGCTGTCTAACCTCTCTACATATTAGAATTCAGAAATGGATTCTCCTTTAAGTCAGCCATGAGCAGAGAAGCCATAAACACAATTCTATTCCATAACAACTGTAGAGGCAAAGAGAAGCATTTAAAGGTGCAAGCATTAGATTATCCCTACCCCTGCCTCTTTCCCCACTCTCGACTTCCAAGGCCTTGAGGAAAAGATTTTAGTTTTTAATGAGGCTGATGATTGAGTTTCGTGTGTCCTACTAACTATATGATGTATTCCTAAGTTCTAACACCAAATATATTGATTCTGATCAAAAGAATTCTCAATCTCGAGATTAATATACTTTTGTACTTATATCAATATTTTAAACTATAATGGCATTAAGTTATTTTTATGAAACAAATATAAGAAAGCCTCGTAATAGTTTCAATTCCACTGCTGATCAATTAAATCAAACACTAGTGATTGTAAATCTATAAATTAATTCCAATTGAGATAACAATGGCTTCATTACTCGCATGGTAGTACAAAGAAGTGTTAGTGCTACCAAGACAGAAGGTTTAACGTTATAAACTTGTACATGATAGGAACACTTTTGAATTTGATTAAAACATCGAAGGATCTTTGAGAATCCAAGTCCAATTTATCAGATACATTTTCATGAAGCAAGTTAAAGACATAAAGAACATGCCTACAAGAGTAACCAGACAAAGCTTCAAAATATCACGATCTCACTCATTATCAAACTTCAAAAGGAAGAAGACAACGAAGAGACACAACGAAAGATAATCTACCCAAAAAATCTGAGTAATGTATCAGTAACTTGACATGAAAGAAAATTAGATCCTAATATGAAATTAACCTTCTAAAGCACTTTTTCCGCTATACTTAACCTAACACTGAGTCCGGTTACCCACGTGTGGCCATACATAAACATAACTACAGCTACTAAAAGTAAACAAATCTAGCCAATTATAGCTAAGCAAGCAAAAAACAAATTTTAAAAAAACACCCATACCAAATCCTTCATAGTTCAAATAAAATCGCGAAGTAAGAGAAACCATATGAGGAAAAAAAAAAAGAAACAGTAGAAGTTCGAAATATGACCTCTCCTGGCCCGCAGTGTCCCAGATCTGAGCCTTAATTACTTTACCATCGACGTTCAAGGTGCGAGTAGCGAATTCGACACCAATGGTAGACTTGGACTCGAGGTTGAACTCGTTCTTAGTGAACCTGGAGAGAAGATTGGACTTGCCCACACCAGAATCGCCAATCAAGACAACCTTGAAGAGGTAATCGTAGTCGTCGTCAGCCTTATAGCCAGCCATTGTTGGGATTCTGAAGCTCTTGATGAACAGAGAGAGAGAGGGGGGAAGAAGAAGAATAAGATTTGCAGAGAGGGGTTGTTTATGGTGTGAGTGGGAAGTGGGAAGCGTGAAAGTGTTTTTAAAAAGCGTCAGAAATGATGTGAAAAGAGGGAATGCTTCAAAGCGAGGATCTCTAGCTTGCTTACCATGAGTCACCCACTCACACTGTCTTTCTTTGCTTTCCTCTTTTTTAGTATATATAGTAATTTTAATTCATTCAAATTTTAAATTAATATTTAATTATTTAAATTATCACAAGAAATAAATTATTTCGACCCTTTTCTTTAATTTTATAACGTAAAGATGCAGAGAGAGAAAATATTGTTTTTTTTAGCATTTCTTCGGGTGATGCTTTATGTGACATTTTGTAATCATTGGATAGTTGAACATATTATTTGTGTTAGTAGTTTGTAATCAATAGATTGAATCAGTTTTTTTTTTCTTTTCTTGATGATTCTAAATTGAATATACTAAGTAGAGAATTTGCTGTTTTTCTTACTCTTATGATATTTTTAAAATATACTGAAAGTTGTAAATTGATTGGCAAAATTGCATGAAGAAATTATCACTAATAAAACTTTATTTTAAAAGCATTAGTAATTTTTCTTGTCTACAATGAAGATTTTAAATTCTCTATATTTATTCTCTATAATAATAATTTATAATAAGATAGAGAAGAAAATAAAAGACTTATCTAAATAGATTATAGGTTAATTTTTTTTATTTCTTTTTATGATAAAAATATACTATTTTTTAATTATAAATAATTAAACTATTTATTTCAATATAAATATTAATTTTATGAACTGAAGTCCATATAAATTATTTAGTTCATACAAATTATAGAGAAACCATATGGAGAGTTCAAGCTCTTTGGACTCAAACTTCCCTTGGTTCTTTTCAATTATTTTTTGAAGTTTTTAGTTTTTTTAAATAATGAATGTAGATGAGAGGAGGGGTCGAGCTCTCAAACTCTCCCGTACAAATGTGCATGCAATTATAAAAAAAATTATTTTTTAAATTATATTATTTTTAATTTTATTTATTTAACTTTTATTAAGATATAACCAATTGATATAAAATTTAATAGAATCAATTGGGGTGATAATATTTTCCTTTCAGTACCAAGACTATATACTTACAATGTAATTTAATTATAGCACTAGCATTAATACATTGCATTGATGATATGCTGGAGGGGAAGCCACCAGATCGAGCATATCACAATGAAATTATGTGAGAGTGACTGTATGCAACCCACTCTTAGCATTGCATTGAATTTACAATGCTAAAGTTGGAATTGTAATATGCCCAATATTGGCCAATAATATAGATGGTAACTCATTCTTCTGTACTCCACAGGATAGTTTTTTAGATGATTTTTTATATTGCTTAAATTACATCACCTGAAATTACTACAGTTTCAATTCCAATCTGAAAATGTAAATGAAGATGTTGGAATTATAAAGTTGACCTATAATTAGTGATAAATTAAGTTATGTGAACGTTTTTACAATAAAATCAGTTGGTATTTTTATTAAAAACTAGACGAAAATAAATTTGATGTTGTTCATGTTAAATGTCATTCATGTTATTCTTTTATTTTGGTCTAAAGTTAGTGGGGTATGGATCTTTTGTTGTCCATCATGTATGTTATTCTTACTGTCTCTAGTTTTTGAGAAAATAAACCATCTCATACTTAAACTAAATCATCACTCCATAATAGATTCAAACACCCAAATATTATAGGACTCAGTACATTACATTTTTAACCCAACATAAAGAGCATGTATAAAATACAAGCAATTCAATCTTTTCACCATCACTTCACATGACAGATTCAAAACCTAAATACAAAAAGGACTCAACATGTTACCGTGCTCAGATGAATGACAACAACAACGATACAATGGTATCTTTTCAGATGTCTAATTCTCGATTCTGTTATGGAGTGATGATTTAGTTTGGATATAAGACATTTTGCTCTCTCAAAAATCAGAGATAACAGGAGACAACAAGCATGATGAACAATAAAGAATCTATTTTAAATACTTTTACTGCTAAAATTATAATTTTAATGTAAAAAAAAAAAGGAGAGAAATAACATAAACAACACCGAATCTATTCTCGATACAAAAAAGATAACAACTATTATGTAATTATATGATCTTCTTCCTTTTACTTTGTAAAGTTACCCAAAGTTTGTAATGATGATGTCTTTTACCGTACATTAAATCTCCACTCAAATACCTTGTTCTTCACAATAACGTTCCCTGCTCTTTTTCTATACTTCATATCCCATCTTTATACCTTCCCATCTCAATTCAAAATTCAAATCACAGACTCAGCATTTGCTTACACAAACCAAAGCTCAAATAAATCTTCATAAAGCACCTAACCAACGCCCTATACCTCTCACCTATGTATAAATATATATATATATATATTATAAGAATTGATTATTCTAAAAATATTGTTAGAGATTTAACGCAAAAGATTACATCAGTGATTTTTTTGGTCTTACTTACATGGAGGCTATTCAATTAATACTTAAACGTCAAAAGAAAATTCTGAGAATGATTGACCACCAAATAAGATTATCCAAACGAAGGAGAATTTAATCCTTTATAAGTTTAGATTGAGACATCGTTCTCTTGTTTAAATTTTTTGTAACAAAAGAGATTACGTTGGCACCTTCTGCCTATATTGTTGAAGACAGACACTTGCTTTTTTCTGTTTTCAAGCTTTTTTTGACTCTGATTCAGTGATCTTGGGATCCCATTTAGGACCCTCTTTACGTTTTCTTAATGCCAACTTTTCTTTCCTTCTGCAAATATAAAAGTCCCTCCTTGAACACCAAATAAACTCTTACTAGTTAACACTTATAGAGAGAAAGAAACTTCTTGTCATTATTATCATTCTGTCTGTGTTCTTTCTTCGTTTTTATTTCTTAACACCTTTGATCGATGTCTAAGCCTGAAGAAATTGCACCATCGTCTTCCATCGCATGCAGCCCAAGTATTCAGGTGGTATCAAAATCTGTGTCAGATAGGCTTCTGGGTAAATTCTTCGATGCCTCCAAGTTCGATTTTGATTACGAACAGAGTGGTCTGTGGTCCCCTCCCATACGAACAATGGTCTTTTTGGCCTCACCTTCTAACTCTAAGGATCATGTTGAAATGCCAACGAAGCACAAGAAGACTAAGGCTTGGAAGAGACCCATAATAGTATGCTTCCGATGTATGTATATATGCAACTCCATCATCTCTCTTGTTCTTTTGTTCCTCTGTTTCTTAATCACATCATTTAGTTTTCTGTTTTGTGACACTGTGCAGGCTTTTTGGTGTTCTTGAAGTTCAAGGCAAAAAATTCTTAGGTGAATTCAGTTTGTAAAAGATAAATTTAATTATATCTCATATGATTGATGTAGTTTATTTATTTTTTTATAAATTAAATTTATTTAAATATTTCTACTTGAAGGACACCTAATCAAGGAGGGGCATTTAATTTAATATACCATTAACGTAACTATTTTCAAAGGTGTTATATAACTAAATAATTTCTTCAAATACTTGTGGTGGTTCCTTATAATTTTTTTCTAAAGCATTAGTAATTATTTTCAAATATGATGATAATTTCTTGAAGTACTAGTGGATACTTGTAACTTTTTTTAAAGTATTGATAATGAGAAAAAAAATTATCAACTTTGACTTCTTGTTAGAGTGACTAATCATTTAAAAGAAGTTACAAGTACTTGAAGTTACCAATATGATTGAGAGTAATTACTAACACATTGAACTAATGTGCACCAAAGTTACCCACGTTTTGTCTCAAATTATGTCATTTTTTGAATTCTTTACCATGGACAACAAGAGTGAGATAAACTCTAATTTATTTAAGTTAGTCTCTATTTTTAGTAAATTTTTATTTTTTTTCTTTCTTATAAATGTGAGAGCCATAGAAGGTGTGAAATATTGTACAACTACTAGCAATTTGTTATCATTTTTGTGTATCTGTTCTCATAATTTAATTGGTTCATTAAGCACTTACAGTACCATTGACCATAAAGAAATAAATTAGAAATGCATTTTGCAACAAGCACTCATCATTTTTATCTATGTTGACAAACTTATCATAAATAAACTAAAAGTAATTAAGATGAAGACGTTATTTGGGATTTGAATGTCGTTAAAGAACTTATATTTCAAGATTTGTGAGCTTAGGGATGCACTAGAATTTGAATATGGAGATGAAGTAATTCGTGAGTTAGACGCGGTTTGGGACAAAGAAGAGAATAAAGCAGGAAGAATGTTGAGACATAAGTGAGACATAAGGGTTTGCTTTTTAGTCAGTAAAATTAATGTTCATCACACAATAGGAATCGAAGCTGCAAATAACCGTTGCTTCTTTCTACTTTTTGTTTCATCTGCTTTCAAATTTTAATTAGATTCCATTCTTCAACTTTGGAACAACAAACAAAAGTGGAAAGAGTTTCTTGAATGCTCAAGGCAGGGTGATAAAAACGTTCGATCTTTATGATACGAGAATGTTTTTGCTGTTTATCATTTTTAAAGTATTAACTTCAAATCATTTTTGCTCTTTATACTTCTATGATTATCGTTATCACGATCATTATCATTTCTATCCTTATCGTTGTTACAGCCATTAATACAAATAAGTCTATTTAATTTAGGGATTTGTACAATTTAATCCACAATTTTAGAAGTTAACCAAAAAAAAAAAAACCATCTGAAAGTTTAATTTTGTGTATTATACTCCCTTTCCTAATATTTCCATTCAAAACCAAAACATTTGTCCACGTTAGCACTTGTTTGGACATGATTACATGAACGAGTGTTGTTAGGATTATGTAATTTGCCATCTCAAATTTAAAAGTTGACCAAATATCTCCAAACTTTTTTATAGAAGAAAAAATTTAGGATATCTTACATTAGAATTGAAATTAATATATGTTAAGTTGAGAATATTAAGATATTTCTAAATTATATTAAATTTAAAATTAGTTTCTATTAGACTGTAAGTCTAAATTCTTACAATTTTGGACCAAAATGTTAACTAATGGATATAATACATAAAACTAAAAGTTTCGAGAACCTCTGGTAACAAAATGTAATTGAATATTGAAAAGTAAAAAGACGTGAAATTCATAAAATAAAAAAATTTAAAAGTAAAAAAGAGATAAAAAATAAAATTTTGATCATTATTTATTTTTAAAATAAGTTATTTATTTATTTATTTATTATTTCTCTTATTTTAAAATTTTATTTTATAAAGTATTTTAGAATATCTTGGTCCAAACTAAATTACACAACTTAAATTGAAGAATTCTTTACGTTTTGTTCATGAAAAATAACCTATGATTCTAAAACAATAGCGTGACCAACTGATTTTTTTTTTTTTAGAATTTCAATTTATGCTACGAAATTTTCTTCTTATTCTTAATATTAGAAAATATATAAAATAAAAATAAAAAGAGAAAACAAAACAAAATTTTAAGGTTTGTATACTATATTCTTTGTATCCACTCCAATGACTCCATTACTGTAGCTGCTCACCGAAAAGAGCCGCCGGAAGACGCCAGAAATCACACAGGTCACAATTTTTTTCTTAGTGCTCTGTTTCCTCCTCTCGATTTTTGGCCAACAGAGGTACACACTTGCTACCATTTTGTGGTATACTTGTGTATTACTTTCATGGCTATTTTGCTGTTACTGTTCATCTTCATTTTGGGGATGTTGCTTTTTTTTATTTCGCTATTTACTTAGCTTGATTCTACGTTTTGGTTTTTTCTTTCATAATGCGTTTATGTTGCTTCCATTTTCATATATATGCTTTGTTTTGTGAGATTGGTGGGCTACTTTCCTTCTTCTTGAAACGGCATTTCCATAAGTTTCTCTTTATTCTACATTTAGTTTGAATACTTGGCTGTTAAGAGAGATAGAATTGAAATTTAGGTTCATATTGTCTCTACTGTCTGTTGTTTTAGCTGCTATTGCTCTTTCTTCTATGCGTTCTTTGTAGTTGTCAATCACAATACTCTTAGTGCTAGATATACTTGCTGAAATGAAACAATTTGACTTATGGGATAGGGTCAGTCTGGTGATGCTATGATTAAGTCTATACAATATAAGACTTTCAAAAGCCCTCTACTTTCCATTTACAGATGTGAAATTAGAAGATGACCACTTCCAAAGCCATATCTCCCTTCAGGCTCTCTTCCTTCCTCCGCCTGTAGAAGGATCCTGCTGTTGCTTTTGAACCCTTTAAAAACCCTAACCCTTACCCTGATCCTAAGAAGCCTTTCAAGTACTCCCTCCTTTCCTATGATCTTATCATCACCAAGCTTGGCCGTGCCAAAATGTTTGATCAAATGGAACAAGTACTCCAGCAACAAAAACAAGAGACGTTTTATTGTTCTAGAAGAGCTCTTCTGTGAGGTAATATCCTTCTATGGACGGGCACACCTTCCTGTCCCGTGCTCTCCAAACATTCGAGTCCATTCTGTCCTTCCAATGCAAACGAACTATAAAATCATTGAATTCACTTTTAAATACATCTTTGAACTGCAGAAAGTATGAGAAAATGAAAGAAATTTTGTCAGGTATTAATGAATATGGGAGACCTGATGCTTGTACATATAATATTCTAATAAATGCTTGTTGTATTAGAGGGGATATAGATCAAGCTTGGGATGTGTTTGATGAAATGCT
Organism: Senna siamea; assembly: GCA_031216115.1. Lineage (NCBI taxonomy): Eukaryota > Viridiplantae > Streptophyta > Magnoliopsida > Fabales > Fabaceae > Senna > Senna siamea. Next base: position 24,241,317 of record CM062356.1, read on the forward strand.
GAGAAACAGGATTTATCCAATTGTGGTGACTTTTGGGACTTTGATTCATGGGCTTTGCTTAAATTGTCAGTTACAAGAAGCTTTGAAGCTAAAAGAGGATATGATGAGGAAATTCAGGTTAAAACCTAATGTCTTTTTATATACAACATTACTTAAAGGCCTTTGTCAGGTTGAGGAGCTAAGTTGGGCCTTCAGGATCAAGGATGAGATGGTAAGAAATAAAATAAAGTTAAATGTTGCTGCCTATAATACGCTAATTTCTGCACTTTTCAAGGTTGGGAGGAGGGAAAAGGCATTGACTGTTATGGAGGAAATGAAAAAGAGTGATTGCAAACCTAACTTAGTGACTTATAATGTGATGATCAGTGAATATTGTAGGGAGAATAATTTTGAAGAGGCTTATAAAATTTTGGATTAGATGGAAAATTTTAAGCCTAATGTTGTAAGTTATAATGTGATTATTGGTTCACTGTGTAAGGAAGGTAAATGGATTAAAGCAAATGATTTGTTTCAAGATATGCTAAGACGTGGATGTGCTCCCAATATAGTATCATACCGCACACTTTTTGATAGGCTTTGTAGCTACATGCAATTCAAGGAGGTAGCATTTATTTTAGATGAGATGATATTTAAGGGCTACTCACCTTTTTGCGCCAACATAAATAAGTTTGTTGATAGATTGTGCAAGGAAGGTAATTTTGAGTTGCTTTCAACAGTTCTTACTAGTTTGGGTGGAGGTCGTTTTCTTAATGAGGATGTATGGAATATTGTGGTATCAATAATTTGCAGAAAGGAGAAACCATCATAACCTTTTGAGCTTTTTGATACTTTACTGGTATTATAAATTCCATTCTAATCTGACATTAGTAGTTTGGTTCAACCAAATGCACAAGCTAAGATTGTGTTCATCTTCTTATATATTTACATATATAACTTATTAACTAAAGATTGATTGAAGGTGCTTAATCAGTGTTTGCACTAGCGCCTAAAGGGAACAATTGCTTGTTCTATTTTTGGAAGAGAAGAAACATTGTGAATACTTGCAAAGATGCAAGGTTACTCCATGAAACAGCCAAACTTTGTTCATGGGGGACTTGCTGTAACCCTGGCTTTTTCTAATTTTCAAATTTACAACTGGCTGTTTAATCGTTGTCATCTCCCATTTGACAGATGGTTCCTCTGCAATGAGATTTTTTTCAACTGGATTTGGTAAATTTTGTGAATTATTAGATCTGCTCTTCATTTGAAATTGATTCATAAATTTTAAATTACTATTAAAAATTAATGATAAAAGGCCACGTGACTTTGAATGTGATGGCTAAATTTAGCTCGGACTATAGTGAACCTACTAAAAGTTTATTACTATCTCTAAAATGTTCCACAATTTTCATTTTAGTTCAAAACTTTTAGGGTGTTTTATAATGTTTTAAAGCTCATGTACTAATTCTAGAAGTAAGCCTTGGAGTATTAATAAAGTTGCTATCATCTAACCTAACTTTAAATCCTTGAAGCAGTCTTTTTGTTTGCAAAGGTAAAATTGCATACATTTGATTTTTTTAAAACTTTACCTAATGAGAGTTTCGTGCACTAAGTCATCTTTTAAAGTTTATATAATAATTCTATTATTAGGCAAATATGAATTCTAAAAGAGCTTCTTTTGATAATTACATACTGCTGGTGATCAAATTGGTTGTTAGCATTTCGCCATATGATGGGTATTCAGCATTGATCAAATGATAGTGGATGCTGATACATTGGTTAATGTAATATACAAGAAGATAGTCCATTTGACAATGGCATGTGTCACGGCCTAAAATTCAGATTCTATTATGAAAACTTTTATGATAAATAGAAAACTATAATTAAAGCGTAATTATAATTTTAGTATTTAAATTTGAAATGTAATACTTTATTTTTTAAATAACGTTCAATCACTTAAAACTAACACGAAAAATGTTTATTGATTAACTAGTGATACAATTTGTTTTTATTATTTTCTCTAATTTCTCCTCATTTCAAACTTGGATTTTCTCAGCTCAATTTATAAAAAGTCGATTTTAATTAATGAGTAATGTTTTTACTCTTTTACAATCGTTTAATAGCCTGTAGTGTTACATTTTAAAATTTGAATATTAAAATAGGGTTATTACATCAATCAGATCATCAGGCTGTTACAATGTACAAGATTTTTCACTCTATTGGGGTAATTCTAGTGTTACTCTTCAACAAGTTTTTTATTTTTTAAAAAAATTTGGTCCAGATTTTTGTCATCAAATTTTTTAATTAAAAATTAATATTTGTATAACTTATATATATATATATATTTTGTGATTTCTTTTTTTAAAAATATATATTTACAATTTATTTTGATTAAAAATTTGGATAATAAAAATATAAAAAATTATATATAAATTTAATTTTTTAAGATAATTTTAAAATTTTTTAATTTTTAAAATGAGAATTTCAAAATAATATCCATAAAACATTTTTCTATAAAAATATAACTTTATGGAATCGCCTTGTCTGTAATTATGAATAACCCAAATTAAACAGGGGGCTATCGCCAATTCAGTTATACCTAAACTTCCATCTGCACCACCTACTTTAAATTTTTTTTAAAAAAAGAAATTTTATTAATTAGTTACAAAAGCATCATGGACCAGACCCAATATGGACCACCCTGCGGCCCAAATGATTTGTAGGTAGGCCGGAGGAGATAATAAGTTAAAAAAAAAAAATCTTGAAAGTAGAATATCCAACATATAAATAAATTAATTTGTTTTAGATAAATTTGATATGTGAAAATGAAACTTTGGATTAAGTATATTATAAAAAAAAGTATATATGTTTTTTTTCAGAAATTATAAAGAAATATGTAAATATATTAAGCATAATTTTTAATGTAATATATTCATATGTTTATAAATTTAATTATTGTTACTTAACAGGGGAACATCATTTATCTTTCCAAGACCTCAAATGACAAAAGATTAACAACTGAAAATCATCGACAATGGGTCCAATACAGCAATACAAGGTTGCATCTTTTCTCTCCTCTTAACCTTTTTCGGTTTTTTAGGAAGCTTTGGGTGTCTTTCTTATCCAAATAATTCATCATTTTCAGAAATTCCTTTTTTCTTGTTGTTGTTGTTGTTGTATGTGTGTGTATTATGTTGTGTTTTCATCTTCTAACGATTACTTGTTTGATGTTAACAAATTATATAGTTTTAAGAACTAGAAAAACATTTAAAAATTTCATAAATATATAAGATAAAATCAACAAAAAATATTTTAAAAAATGTAAAAATTCTTTATTTCAATCAATTAAAAAATTATTACATTTTGTATTTTATTTAAAAATTAAAAACCTGCAGTTAGCCATGCTCCGCAAATATTTAATATCTGACCAACTTTTGATGTGTGGATTGAAACTCCCATCTTTTGAAAGTTCTGTAGCAGCGAAAAAATGTCATGTCCGACCAAATTCGATGTCCCCACCTGATCACCATGATGTTGATCTTAACCCTTCACACAATAAGGAAAAAAGAAAACAAATTTAGTGTCAAAGTTAAGTGACACAAATCTTACCCTTCCAACGCCACATGGCCTATATAGGTCATCAAAGCAGACAAATTTGACCTCACAATTATTTTCCAGGACAGGACAGAATAAAGAAGGCATCTTTCTTATAATTTCAAAGACATTTATTCACCCTTTCCGTTTCTGCCATATGAACCCACCACCTCACCATTTTGGACTTCCATCATTTGTATTAGTTGAGGGACGTGCAAAAATTTATAGGAAGCTGTATTTTATTTTTAAATTAAAATTTGGTTGTAATATATATAACTATGATTCAAAATTTTAAATTAAATAAAAAATTTTGTTTAAATAATTATTTTTAATAAAAATAAAAAAAATAAAATATATTTTTAGAATAAAAAATATAAAATAATTAAAAATATTTTAAACTCTAATTTTTAAAATATACAAAATATAAAAAATAAGTATTTTTATTAATAACACGTAAATAAATACATAAAAATAAGATTAATATTAATTTTTAAAATTAATTTTATAAAATAATTATAAAAAATAAAATAAAATAAAATAACATTTAAATACGACCTTAATATTGATCTTTCAAGCTTTAAATTAAAGAAAATTCTCAATATGAAAATATATCACTTATGCACTTTAAACACATTTTACTCCTTTTATTCTAACACTAATTTAAATGTTAAAGTTGGTAACACAACTTTTCAATTTTCTTGTGAACTTTAATCTTTTTCTTGTTTTGTAAACTTTTACAACCCATGAAATTTGGCCATCACATCTACCACCAAAGTTTCAACCTTGACAAAATATTGTTCTTGAATTTTAGATTAAAATGACAACATTAAATTTTAATTAAATTAATAGTAAGAAGCTATATGATTTTAATTATAATAGTAACTTAATGTTTACTTGCACAAGACTCTTCTATTTTAAAAAAAAAAATTAACTAAATTTTAGTATTTTCATTTTAGTTTAAAATTCAATATATATATATATATGTCAACTAAAATCTTAACAAGTATAGCTAGAACTATCAAATATACTACCTCTTCTTATAATTATGTTAGTCTGTTTTTATCTCACTCATAAATGGAGTCTCCTTAAGCATCTTGGGGGATGACAAATCCATCATGAATCACAATCTCTTTTGAGACATGAAAGGGATGCTAAAATTGTCCCCACATACTTCTCCTATCACCGACTTTATTGAATAAAGGGCGTATCATGTGGAACCCAAATAGGCTCTTTTAATATATATTCACAGACCCAATGTGCATTATATAAGTAGCGCCAGTCCTAATAAACTTGTGCAGTCCACTTATTAATAATTTGTAGTGACAAGGGCAATATTGGCATTTTGCAGCTTATTTTCTTCTTCTAATTTATGTTCCAAGTTCCAACTGGGAGCATTCCCCAAGAGGAATGCAGAATGATACTATTCTGACAGTACATAGATTCAGAGGCATTGAAAGATAATACATGGATAATGGAATTAAAATAAAGCTTAATCAAAGAGATCATAGAGGAAGAAAGGAACAGCTAAAATATAAATAATGAGCGAGAGGATTATAAAATTCCCAATTATATATCATTATGTACATATTATATCATGCAATGTCTAGTAAAGATGCATAACAGCTAAGACATACCGTGTGTCACTGACCTAATATATCAACAAAAAATTGTGGGATTGTCCTCGAGAAATCTAATGACAAAACCACATAAAATTTAAAAAAGAAAAAAAAAAGATTCTGAAGAAAAGGTTGTTCCCAGTGCAACAGTCCACGCGCTTCCCTTCTCAAAATTTCCAAATTACAAAATGGACAAGAAGCCCCACAACACACTCAGTCATGCACGGGCCATGTCCTTTCTCCTAACTTCAAAAGAGAAAAGAGTGGCTTCCAGTTCAGAGACATTTGTAAGCTGAGCTAGTCTTAAAAAAAGATAAGTAAATCAAGCTAACCATAAAAACACTAGAACATATTACATCTAAGTCTCACTGACTTATGTTATGATTGAGTTGATTAGCATCTTTTTTTCCAGACCAAGTCTGCCAAGAAATTGTCCCGCATATGTATTGTGGGGTCGGTGCCTGATCAGCTGTGGCTAGTGGGCTACCTTTGCTTGGTGGAAGTGTACATTTTTACCTTGGTTTGGATCTGTGCGAGGTAAACTTGGCACTGTATAACAATTTTACCAATTCTGAACCCTGGAACTACAGTGAACGCAACTTGAGTCTGGTCTGAAGAATCATCATCATTTACACATTCCATGTACACATCAGAGAATCTACATCCCTTACTCACTTGAAAGATTGAAGCTTGAGGCTCAAAAGAGAAGGCCAAGCAATGCAGGAGCCATACCCTCTTAGCCATCTCAGCAAATGATGTGAAGAAGCTGGTGTCTGGAAATTCTCCAGCATTCAAGAGGTTTCTCTCGCTCAGGTTACCAAAAAATGACGATTCCATCTTTGGATGAACAAGTTTCAAGTACTTGATCCTGCAAAATTTTGCAAATGGTGATCTTGGCTTCTCAGAAAGAAAGTTCTTTGCCTTCATGGATTTCAGCTCATTGAATCTCCCAAAGAACAGCTTCTGTTGATCGTTCTTATCCGGAAGATTCTCACCTGGAATAGAGAAGTTGGGAAAGTGGAAAGAATCGAACATTTCCCTGCAGACAAAGGACTCAATGGCAAAACACTTGTGATCCTCTTTCCAGAAAACAACATTCTGCTGAATAGCATTCACAGCAGCATCAATATCCCACTCAACAGATCTCATTTCATCCACAATCAGCCTCACAAAGCTTCGAATTGACCTAACTGTGTGTCGAAGAACAGTGATGAAATGGCTGGGACTTAACCCTGATATATGCAGATTATCAAGCATAGATAATGGCCCACTTTGATTCAATCTCTTTTCAATTGACCTGTTCTGCCTCGTAGCTTCCTCTAACTTTTCCCTAAGAAATATAATCTCAGATTCCTTGAGCCTCACCTGAGATTCTAACTTCTTCCCCATAATCTCATAGGTTTTTGTCACACTTTGCAGCTCCTTCAATTCAGCTGTGAGAATTGCTGTCTCTGGTGAAGGATCTAACTGTTTCTTCAGGTAACACTGCTTTATCTCAGACAAGTTCTTCAACTCAGAAACTATTAATTTATCAGCACCTTGAATCCCATCAGGGTCATAAGGAGCCTGAGAAAACTGAAGCTGGGCATATGAAGCTTTGACAAAAGAAATGCTAGCAAAAAGTTTTGCAAGCAAAGCTTCTATGGCCAGTTTTTCCTGAAGCTCTTGTTCTTCTTTGTTACAACACCATGTATTGCCCTCATCCTTGAGATTTGTTGCAACAGTTTTAACTTTCTTCTGTCTATCAATTTGTGTAATTCCAGTAAGTGCTTTAAGATGAAGAACCTCGGCAAATGTGCGAACTAATTTACTCTTTCTTGGTGCCACTGCGGATGGCTTAATTGACTCCATCTGCAGAAGTAATAAAGATTATGCAAATGAAGATGAGGATGGTGAAATATACTTTAAGAAAGATTTGGATTCCCTGAGATCTACATATTCAAAATCTAAAAGATTTGAATTTGCTGAAAATCAGTACTTAGCTTTACCTGTGCACAAAAGGACCCATCAAGTTATAGATGACATGAAACTTTTATTTCACCATCATGACAATAAAAAAGCTAATCATCTCCATCAAATATCACTACATGATAGAAGATATATAATAGATCCTATCTCTATTGCTCATTAACAATGCCTAGATGAGCTTCATCTTTCAACAAAAATAAAATTTTATTAAATTGTAGCTCAAAAATATAATATTTAATAATAAAAAATAGAGACAGTAAGTTTAGAATTTAATATTTTATAATTGTACAAAGACTTAATTCTGAAAAATATTAAAATATTTTTTATGACTAATTTTACTGCCTCACAAAGCACTTATACAATCACATAACATGATTAACTTCTCTTCATAGAAAAGAAATTTGTTGTACCTTGTGACTATTCCACAAAATTATCATGAAATAAATTGTCAACTTCTCTTCATTATGAAACATTAAACTCAAGAAAACAGAGTTACAACATTTAAATACATGTCTCTTATAACTACAACCATGAAATACCCTGCAACTAAACACCAATAAAAGAGAAGCATCAAGAACAAATATCCCGAAAAATAAAATAATAGACTTTTCTCTTAACACAAAAACAACACAACACCCTAAAGGCAAAAACAATGAGTATTAAGTACTACTATCACAACAACACACAGATACCAAGATGAAAAATTAGAAAATATGAAAGATAATAGAAAAAACGTGTCTTTTCTAAGCAGGTGAAGGAAATGAAAATGCGTCTAAAGACTAAAGATGTCTCCTTTAGAAGATATCAAAAACACCAACTTTAATCTTTAAACGTAAATCAAAAGACAAAAGCTTCAAATTTTGTTCCCTACTAACAACACCACAAATACATATTGTATGCTTAAACAAAACAAGATGCTACAATGACGAAGTAGAGTGAATAGAAATAGAGTTTCACACGAAGTTTTTGAAGTCAATCTCAAGAAGAAACGCCTTAGATGAATAATAAAAAATCATATTCCAAATCTCTTCAATGCCTCGAGACATACCTATATGCAATTTGCTCTGCTTCTTTCGTTTCTCAGAGTATATAGTAAAACTTTTCCCTTTAAAGAAGAGACTAATGGAGGGTTTTAACTTTTGATATTTTCACAGAGACAGAAATACCATAACTATATGATAGAAAAATCTAGAGCGAAAAATTTTTACAAAAAGAAAGATAAAATCAGAGCTCGAGAAAGACAGAAAAGAGATAGAAAATAAAAGAAAACAGAGATCGAAGGGGAGAGAAAAAGAGAAGTATGAAATGACAAAAAAGGACACGAATTGAGAAATGTCTGACCATGCTAGTATGACTAAGCTTTGGGAATACAAAACAAACTGCAAGAGGTTCAATTGGATTTCGATTATTCTTATTTTTACTCTTTTGCCCTTACTTTATATCAATATTACCTATCCGTTGCGTAGATATTTCAAAATTGAGAAGGGTATTATTGGAATTTCATATGGAATGTAAATGTTGAGATTTTTATGTCATTTGTTGGTGGACTTTTGAAATAAACTGTCAAAATTTTACAGATGAGAAACACTTATGTGCAGATGTTATGACACTAGATATGTACGAGTGACTTAAATGTCTTACATGTGCAGATGTCATGACACTATATATGAGTGACTTGAATGTCTTACATGTGAACACATTTTTGTGCTCAAAGTAACCATTTTTCACTAATAATTAAAATTGCAGATTGAGACACTTGGAATAAAATTGACACAGAAAATTCTTATAGGACAAAATTAAATCATTCTTTAATTCAAGGGTGAGAATTGTCCATTTGTCTTTATTTAACATGAGATCGACATGTATACACACTAAACTTGTACCAAAAAACAAACATTTATTGAGATCCAATTTTCAAATTTATTTGAAAAAATTTTTAAAATTTTTAAAATATTTTTGAGTAATATAAAATATAAAATTTATTTTTATGACTAAACTAATATGTTAAGAGTTAAAGTGTTAACACTTAATAATGGTTACTTTCAACACAAAAACATGTTCACGTGCAAGACATTTAAGTCACTCGTGCATATTTAGTGTCATAACATCTGCACACAAGTGTTTCCCATTAGTAAATTTTGACCGTTTATTTCAGGAGTCCACCAACAGAGATGACGTAAAAATTTTAACATTTACATTTCATCTAAAATTCCAAGAATACCCTTCTCAACTTCAAAATATCTACGCCACTTCATACGCAACGGATAGGTAATATCGATATAAAGTAAGGGCAAAAGAGTAACAATAAAAATAATCAAAATCCAATTGAACCTCTTGTGGTTTGTTTCGTATTCCCAAAGCCTAGTCATACTAGCATAATCAGACATTTCTCAATCCGTGTCCTTTTTTGTCATTTCATGCTTCTCTTTCTCTCTCTCCTTCAATCTCTGTTTTCTTTTATTTCTTATCTCTTCTCTGTCTTCCTCGAGCTCTAATTTTATCTTTCTGTTTGTGAAAATTTTTTGCTCTAGATTTTTCTGTCATACAGCTATAGTATTTCTGTCTCTGTGAAAATATAAAAAGTTAAAACCCTCCATTAGTCTCTTCTTTAGAGGGAAAGGTTTTACTATATACTTCGAGAAACAAAAGAAGCAAAGCATATTGCATACAGGTCTGTCTCGAGGCATTGAAGAGATTTGGAATATGATTTTCTATTATTCATCTAAGGCGTTTCTTCTTGAGGTTAACTTCGTGTGAAACCCCATTTCTATTCACTCTACTTCCATCATTGTTACTTTTCCTGCGTCATTGTAGTATCCTGTTTTGTTTAAGCATACAATATGTATTTGTGGTGTTGCTAGTAGTAAACAGAATCTGAAGCTTTTGTCTTTTGATTTACGTTTAAAGATTAAAGTTGGTGTTTTTGATATCTTCTAAAGGAGACATCTTTAGTCTTTAGACGCATTTTCATTTCCTTCACTTGCTTAGAAAATATACATTTTTTCTATTATCTTTCATATTTTATAATTCTTCATCTTGGTATTTGTGTGTTGTTGTGGTAGTAGTACTTAATACTCATTGTTTTCGCCTTTAGGGTGTTGTGTTGTTTTTGTGTTAAGAGAAAAATCTATTCTTTTGTTTTTAGAGGGCATTTGTTCTTGATGCTTCTCTTTTATTGGTGTTTGGTTGCAGGGTATTTCATGGTTGCATTTATAGGAGACATGTATTTAAGTGTTGTAACTCTATTTTCTTGAGTTTAACATTTCATAATGAAGAGAAGTTGACAGTTTATTTTACACCTAATTTCGTGGGATAATCACAAGGTACAACAAATAATTTTTTTATTTTTATTTCCTGAAAATCAATAGTTTGTGTAAAGTGATAAGTGTGAAAGATATAACATCCTTCTTACAGTAATTTTGGCAACCACACTTAGTGTAAATAGTCTTGAATGTGATTCCAAATGAAGAACTATACTGCTTTTTGTGTTTTGTTTTGTATATGTGAACCGATGAAAATGTGTTGTTATGAGTTTCTCTGATAGAATTGAATTGGATAAATGCTCTATCATCCCCCCCACATCTAGTATTGTTGGAAGAGGTTGGATTTTGAAAGCACCAAAAAACCTCATTTTGTGTGATTGACTTTTGATACCGTGTCATGTGAATGTCTATCATAATTGGATGTTTGAAATGATAATAATTGTGAAACCATGTTATGTGCTTGCATAAGTGCTCTGTGAGATGGTGAAATTAGTCATGAAAAACATCTTAATGTTTTTCAAGGTTATTGTGTTTGTCTGTACAATCATAAAATATTAAATTCCCAACTTACTGTCTTTGCTTTCTTTATTAAATATTATACTTTTGAGCCACATCTTAGTAAAACTTTATTTTTCTTGAAAAGATGAAGCTCATCTAGGCATTGTTAATGAGCAGTAGAGATAGGATATATCATATATGATGTGGTGATGCCTGATGGAGATGATTAGCTTTTTTATTGTCATGATGGTGAAGTAAAAAGTTTCATATCATCTATATTCCCTTGATGGGTCCTTTTGTGCACAGGGAAAGCCAAGTTTTGATTTTCAACAAGTCAAAATCTTTTAGATTTTGCAGACCTCAGAGAATCTTAAGACTTATGAATTAACATAATGAAATTTTTAATAATAAAAAGTTCATTAATTGTCAGAATTTCAAAAGACAGAAGTTATAGTTTACTTAATTTTATCCCTTTCAAGTTGCAAATCTAAGAGCTTGCCCTCATTGTAATACATGGGATTATGTTAAATATAGTCTAAGTATTTCTTTAGCATTATTATTTTCATAATAAATCATATCAAAGACATTAATAAATTAGTTTATCTAACAAAGTATATATAAGAAAGAAGTTCTGATTCTTTGATTGATGTGCTAGCCACTCCTATCCTTCTTCATGCAAAACTTTAGAAAACTAAGGTAAGCCTAGTTAACATGTCAAATCGACGTAAAGTATCTATAAATTTATTTTTTTGAAGTATATGTTGTAACCTTTGTTAAGTATTTTAGAACATCTTAGTCCGAACTAAATTACACAACTTAAATTGAAAAATTCTTTATGTTCTGTTAATGAAAAATAACCTATGATTCCAAAAAAAATATTGTGAACACCTGATTTTTTTTTTTTAATAATTTCAATTTATCCTGCAAAATTTTAATCTTATTCTTAATATAGAAAAATATATAAAATAAAAAGAGAAAACAAAACAAAATTCAAAGGGTTGTATACTATATTCTTTGTATCTACTCCAATGAGTCCATTACTACAGCTGCTCATGGAAAGGAGCCGCCGGAAGACGCCAGAAATCACGTAAGACAATTTTTTTCTTGGTGCTCTGTTTTCTCCTCTCAGTTTTTGGCCAATAGAGGTACATAATTGTTACCATTTTGTGATATTTTTGTGTATTACTTTCATGGATATTTTGCTATTAGTTCATATTCATTTTGAAAATTTTACTTTTTGTTTTTTTTTAATTTTACTGTTTACTTTGCTTTATTTTGCGTTTTGGTTTTTTCTTTCATAATGCGTTTACGTTGCTTCCATTTTCATATGTGCTCTGTTTTATGAGATTGGTGGGCTACTTTCCTTCCTCTTGAAACGGCATTTCCATGATTCTACTTCTCTGTTTCTCTTTATTCTACATTTAGTTTAAATACTCAATTATTTAAAAAGATAGAATTGAAATTTGGACTCATATTATCTCTGCTATCTATTGTATTAGCTGCTATTGCTCTTTCTTCATTGCGTTCTATGTAGTTGTCAATCACAATGCTCTTAGTGCTAGATATACTTGCTGAAATGAAACAATCTGACTTATGGAATAAGTTTAATCTGGTGATGTGTGATTAAGTCCATACAATAAAAGTAACCATTATTAAGTGTGTTAACACTTTAAGTCTTAACATATTAGTTTAGTCATAAAAATAAATTTTATATTTTATATTGGACTCAAAAATATTTTTAAAATTTTAAAAATTATTCCAAATAAACTTAAAAATTAAGTCTCAATAAATGTTATTTTTTTTACAAGTTTAGTGTGTATACATGTGGTTTACTTAATGGATTCTCATGTTAAATATAGACAAATGGACAATTCTCACCCTTGAATTGAATTGAATAAGAATTTTTTGTATCAATTTTATTCCAAATGTTTATAAAATATCTCAATCAGCAATTTAATTATTAGTGAAAAAATTAAATTTATTGAACACGTGGCAAATGGGAGAAGAAAATGATTAAACAGCCAATTGTAAATTTGAAAATTAGAAAAAGCCAAGGTTAGAGCAAGTCCCCCATGAACAAAGTTTAGTTGTTTCATGGAGTAACCTTGCATCTTTGCAAGTATTCACAATGTTTCTTCTCTTCCAAAACTTAGAACAAGCAATTTTCTCTTTGGGCTCTAGTGCAAACACGGTCAATTAATCTTTTGTTAATGAGTTATATATGTAAATATATAAGAAGTCGAACACAATCTTAGCTTGTGCATTTGGTTGAACCAAACTACTAATGTCAGATTAGAATGAAATTTATGATACCAATAAAGTATCAAAAAGCTCAAAAGGTTCTGATAGTTTCTCCTTTTTGCAAATTATTGATACCACAATATTCCATATATCCTCATTAAGAAATCGACCTCTACCCAAACTAGTAAGAACTGCTGAAAGCAACTCAAAATTACCTTCCTTGCACAATCTATCAACAAACTTATTTATACTGACGCAAAAAGGTGAGTAGCCCTTAAATATCATCTCATCTAAAATAAATGCTGCCTCCTTGAATTGCATGCAACTACAAAGCCCATCAAAAAGTGTGCGGTATGATACTATATCGGGAGCACATCCACGTCTTGGCATATCTTGAAACAAATCATTTGCTTCAATCCATTTACCCTCCCTACACAGTGAGCCAATAATCACATTATAACTTACAACATTAGGCTTAAAATTTTTCATCTGGTCCAAAATTTTATAGGCCTCTTCAAAATTATTCTCCCTACAATATTCACTGATCATTACATTATAAGTCACTAAGTCAGGTTTGCAACCACTCTCTTTCATTTCCTCCATAACAGTCAATGCCTCTTCCATCCTCCCAACCTTGAAAAGTGCAGCAATTAGCGTATTATAGGCAGCAGCATCTAATTTTACTTTATTTCTTACCATCTCATCCTTGATCCTGAAGGCCCAACTTAGCTCCCCAACCTGACAAAGGCCTTTAAGTAATGTAGTATACAAAAAGACATTAGGTTTTAACCTAAATTTCCTCATCATATCCTCTTTTAGCTTCAAAGCTTCTTGTAACTGATAATTTAAGCAAAGCCCATGAATCAAAGTCCCAAAAGTCACCACAGTTGGATAAATCCTGTTTCTCAGCATTTCATCAAACACATCCCAAGCTTGATCTATATCCCCTCTAATACAACAAGCATTTATTAGAATATTATATGTGCAAGTATCAGGTCTCCCATATTCATTAATACCTGACAAAATTTCTTTCATTTTCTCATATTCTCTGCAATTCAAAAATGCATTTAAAAGTGAATTCAATGATTTTATAGTTCGTTTGCACCGGAAGGACAGAATGGACTCGAATGTTTGGAGAGCACAGCCAGGAAGGTGTGCCCGTCCATAGAAGGATATTACCTCACAGAAGAGCTCTTCTGGAACAATAAAACGTGTCTCTTGTTTTAGTTGCTGGAGTACTTGTTCCATTTGATCAAACACTTTGGCACGACCAAGCTTAGTGATGATGAGATCATAGGAAAGGAGGGAGTACTTGAAAGGCTTCTTGGGATCAGGGTTAGGGTTAGGGTTTTTAAAGAGTTCAAAAGCAACAGCAGGATCCTTCTGCAGGCGGAGGAGGGAAGAGAGCCTGAAGGGAGATATGGCTTTGGAAGTGGTCATCTTCCAATTTCACATCTGTGAATGGAGAGTGGAGGGTTTTTGAAAGTCTTATATTGTATAGAATTAATCAAAGCATCACCAGACTGAACCTATTCCATAAGTCAAATTCTTTCATTTCAGCAACCATATCTAGCACTAAGAGTATTGTGATTGACAACTACAAAAAACGCATAGAACAAAGAGCAATAGCAGCTAAAACAACATACAGCAGAGACAATATGAACCCAAATTTCAATTCTATCTCTCTTAAACAGCCGAGTATTCAAACTAAATGTAGAATAAAGAGAAAAAGAAAAGCAGAATCATGAAAATGGAAATGCCATTTCAAGAGGAAGGAAAGTAGCCCACCAATCTCACAAAACAGAGCACATATGAAAACGGAAGCAACATAAACGCATTATGAAATAAAAAACCAAAATGCAGAATCAAGCAAAGTAAATAGCAAAATAAAAAAAAGCAAAATCCCCAAAACAAAGATGAACAGTAACAACAAAATAGGCATGAAAGTATTACACAAGAATATCACAAAACGGTAGCAAGTGTGTACTTCTATCAACCAAAAATCGAGAGGAAAAAACAGAGCACCAAGAAAAAAAACTGTGACCTGCATGATTTCTGGCATCTTCCAACGGCTCCTTTCCGTGAGTTTATTAATGTCTTTGATATGATTTATTGCGGAAGTAATAATGCTAAAAAAATACTTAAACCATATTTAACATAATCCCATGTATTACAACGAGGGCAAGCTCCCAAATCTATAACTTGAAAGGAATAAAATTAGGTAAACTACAACTTCTATCTTTTGAAATTCTGACAAATAATAAACATTTTGTTATTAAAAATTTCATTGTCCTGATTCATAAGCCTTAGGATTCCCTGAGGTCTGTATATTAAAAATCTAAAGATTTGGACTTGCTGAAAATTAGTACTTAGCTTTCCCTGTGCACAAAAGGACTCATCAAGTGAATATAGACGACATGAAACTTTTTACTTCACCATCATGACAATAAGAAAGCTAATCAACTCCATCAAGCATCACCACATGATAGAAGATATATGATATATCTTATCTGTACTGCTCATTAACAATGCCAAGATGAGCTTCATCTTAATAAAGTCTCATCAAGTTGTGGCTCAAAAGTATAATATTTAATAAAAATAACAGAGACAGTGAGTTGGGAATTTAACATTTTATGATTGTATAGACAAACACAATAATCTTGAAAAACATTGAGATATTTTCCATAAGTAATTTCACCACCTCACAGAGCACTTATGCAAGCACATAACATGATTTTACAGTTATTATCATTTCAAACATCCAATTATGACTGACATTCACATGTACGGTATCAAAAATCAAAATCATACAAGATGAGGTTCTTTAGTGCTTTCAAAATCCAACCTCTTCCAAGACATGTTAACCTTAAAAAAGCACAACAATACTAGACGCTGGGGGGATGAAAGAGCATTTATCCAATTCAATTCTATTAGAGAAACTCATAACAACACATTTTCATCGGTTCACACATACAAAACAAAACACAAAAAGAAGTATAGTTCTTCATCTAGAATCACATTCAAGACTATTTACACTAAGTGTGGCTGCCAAAATTACTGTAAGAAGAACGCTATATCTAGAGAAATTTCACTTATCACTTCACACAGACCATTGATTTTTGGGGAAAAAAATAAAAAAGCAATTTGTTGTACCTTGTGAACTATCTTGCGAAATTAGGTGTGAAATAAACTATCAACTTCTCTTCATTATGAAACGTTAAACTCAAGAAAACAAAGTTACAACACTTCAATACATGTCTCCTATAACTGCAACCATGAAATACCCTGCAACCAAACACCAATAAAAGAGAAGCATCAAGAACAAATGCCCCTCAAAAACAAAAGAATAGACTTTTCTCTTAACACAAAAACAACACAACACGCAAAAACAATGAGTATTAAGTATTACTAGCACAACAACACATAGATACCAAGATGAAAAATTAGAAAATATGAAAGATCAAAGAAAGATAATATAAAAAACGTATCTTTTCTAAGCAAGTGAAGGAAACAAAAATGCGTCTAAAGACTAAACATGCCTCCTTTAGAAGATATCAAAAACACCGACTTTAATATTCAAACGTAAATCAAAAGACAAAAGTTTCTGATTCTGTTCCCTTCTAGCAACACCACAACTACATATTGTATGCTTAAATAAAACAGGATGCTACAATGACGCAAGAAAAGTAACAATGATGGAAGTAGAGTGAATAGAAATAGAGTTTCACATGAAGTTTCCGAAGCCAACCTCGTTAGATGAATAGTAGAAAAACGGTCTAACTAGGTGAAGCACTCTAAACCCACCTCCCATCTTACAAAGCTGCACGAATCCACGAGCACAGACATGTTACTAATAGATACATACATAAAAGGACAACCTGGAGCACCCAGCCAGAAACATGGAGATCTATGACATGATAGGCAAACAAAATAAAAGAATTTTAAAAAAATGAAAAAGAAAAAAGGATCCCTTTCGATTCTGAAAAATGTTCATGAATAGAAACGATTGTCCGTTCTGCTAGCAAGTCATAAGCCTCAATTAACCAAACTACGCATAATCCTCCAGATTAATTAACCTTAAAAGTACATTAAAAAACCATAAGAGCGGTCAATGACGAGTTTTCACTGATTCAACCTTTTCAGCCAACAACTACGAGAGCATAGATAGATGCATTAAATGGTATAGAGCATTCATGCCCATTGACAATTTAACCCATTGAATAGATCGAGCTAAGCAATAACCAAACACGTGATATAACTAGATTTGGCTGATGCAGGTGATGTCAAACACAAAACGAACACCAATCTTAACGCATACACGATGTGAAATACAAATAACCCAACGAACAAACATACCGCAGCATTCACATGCAAGCAAGCATATGCAAACACACGGAAATTCACAGAGATAACAAGAGAAGAGAAATAGAATAGAGATTGGAAAGAAACCCAAAAATCGGAATTAATAAAACAGATCTGTAAAATTTCAGAGATGGATCAAATAAAATAGAGAAATTTACCGAAGTCAGAATCGCGTATTAGAGATCAGGGATTGAAGGAGAGACAGACAGAATGAGATTGAGAAAGAGAGAGGGGAGAAAGAAGGAGGCTAGCAGGGTTTGGATC
Organism: Senna siamea; assembly: GCA_031216115.1. Taxonomy (NCBI): domain Eukaryota; kingdom Viridiplantae; phylum Streptophyta; class Magnoliopsida; order Fabales; family Fabaceae; genus Senna; species Senna siamea. The sequence goes on from CM062356.1 coordinate 24,259,102, forward strand.
TGAACAAATCAATCCTAAAAAAATCGTCCAAGAGACAGGCTTGCAGGCTTGGCGCTTGTAAACCAGTGAAACAATAGAGAGCGAATCACAGTCGACCACGTTTTACAATATGGTGACGTGGAGGGAGGAGTGTCGATATTTTCGAGCCTAAAATGCAATAACCTCCTTCTTAAATTATAGGTCATCTATTTTATTTTACTCAATTTTAAAAAGTTAATTCTAACTTTTTCTGTTAAAGAGTACTGTTAAGATTTTGTAATTTATTTTCTTTTTAAAAAAGTTAACAAAAAATTTATGAAATTTTTTATTTTTTTAATATTTTCTTTGCTGACATAGATAAATATTTAGATTAAAATATTAATAAAAGAGGCATATTTGCATAAATTAAAAGTTTAAGATGTTTTGTCAATTTTTAAAATTGAGAGGTAAGTTGCACAAATTATAAATGTGAAGAAATTTTAACATTTTTTTAATTGATTAACTATTCACATATATGATTTGTGAAATTTGAATCATCTCATATCAAAATAAATAATAATAATATTACATGAAAAAATAGATAAATAAAAAAATTAATTAAATAATAAATATCATTTATATAATAAAAATTATAAATAAATAATATATTTTTATTCTACGTTTGTCTTTCTCTTTTGATATGTGATTTGTGTTGCACAATTGTAAAATAACTCTAATTTTAAAAAGTTTAACTTTTTTTATTAGATATAATTGTTAATAAGTTGTACACAGGTTTTAAATACTATTTAATTCTAAAAAATATTAACACGTGTGTCATTTTAGATTTCTAAACTATTTAGTATTAAATTTTTAATAAAAATATAATAAATTAATATTTTTTACAATTTAATATGGTATAATTGGATACTTTATAAAATTCCTCCATATATTATGCTTTCATTTAAAAGCTTAATGAAATTAATTTAAATAATTTTAATTGTATTAGAAAATTTTATTAAAACAGAGTAATAAAGATGGGTACATTAAATGATGTTTCTATTAAACTTGTGAATATCATATCCAACGCAACATAAGATAAACCAATTTTCAAGAATAGAAAATGGCAAACCTAAGTTGTAGCAGAAGGGTTGGATTTGATGCAACTGATGAGGGCATGCGGAATGTGTTCATTGTGAACCTTGCACGTTTGGAGATTGAGATATAAGTTTCTAGAATAATTTTTTTGTAAAAAGAGAAATAAATTTTAATTTATATAAGTAAATATTTATTTTTTATGAATCTCTACTTTTCTTTTCTTATCTTTTTCAAACTGGTACCTTCGGCTCTGTTAGATTAAATCCACTTTTCTACTGTTTTTGTTGCAGATTCAGAGAGTTTCATTTGTGGGTATAATCTTCACTTTTTTTTTAGTTTTATATAAATATTTATAAAAAAATTTTATATTTTTATCATCAAATTTTTAATCAAAAATTGACATATATTTAGAGTATATAATTTATTTTTTATGATTAATTCTTTTAAAAAATATTTTTTACATAATTTATTTTAATTAAAAAAGTTTATAATAAAGATATAATTTACTATATATATAAATATAATTCAAAAATTAACTCATTTAGCTGGACTGAACTCTCCATTTCCAATTAATATATTACCTTTTTTCCTGTAAGGATTACAGTTTATAATTAAGTTGTAAAATTCTTTAAATGCAAAAGATTTATTTTTTTTAAAACGGCCAAATAAAAAGAGAAAAACTTCTAATAAAACCCAGGTGTCATCCGTTCATAGCATAGAGAATAGAATCGAAGGTGAGGAGTGAGACCAAGCTCGGCAGTAAAAGCAAATAATCTAACCCTAATCCCAAGAAACCTTTCAAGTACTCCCTCCTTTCCTATGATCTCATCATCACCAAGCTTGGTCGTGCCAAAGTGTTTGATCAAATGGAACAAGCACTCTAGCAACTAAAACAAGAGACACGTTTTATTGTTTCAGAAGAGCTCTTCTGTAAGACAGTATCCTTCTAAGAACGAGCACACCTTCTTGTTTGTGCTCTCCAAATATTCGAGTATATTCTATTCTTCCAGTGCAAACGAACTATAAAAACATTGAATTCACTTTTAAATGCATTTTTAAACTGCAGAGAATATGAGAAAATGAAAGAAATTTTGTCAGGTATTAATGAATAGGGGATACCTGATGCCTGTACATATAATATTCTAATAAATGCTTGTTGTATTAGAGGTGATATAGATCAAGCTTGGGATGTATTTAATGAAATGCTGAGAAATAGGATTTATCTAACTGTGGTGACTTTTGGGACTTTGATTCATGGGCTTTGCTTAAATTGTCAGTTACAAGAAGCTTTGAAGCTAAAAGAGGATATGATAAGGAAATTTAGGTTAAAACCTAATGTCTTTTTGTATACAATATTACTTAAAGGCCTTGTTACTTGTTAGGTTGGGGAGCTAAGTTGGGCCTTCAGGATCAAAGCTGAGATGGTAAGAAATAAAGTAAAGTTAGATGCTGTAACCTATAATACACTAATTGTTGCACTTTTCAAGGTTGGGAGGAGGGAAGAGAATATTATGGAGGAAATGAAAAAGAATGATTGCAAACTTGACTTAGTGACTTATAATGTGATGATTAGTGAATATTGTGGGGAGAATAATTTTGAAGAGGCCTATAAAATTTTGGACCATATGGAAAATTTAAAGCCTAATTTTGTAAGTTATAATATGATTATTGGTTCACTGTGTAGGGAGGGTAAATGGATTGAAGCAAATGATTTGTTTCAAGATATGCCAAGACGTGGATGTCCTCTCGATATAGTATCATACCGCATACTTTTGATGGGCTTTGTAGTTGCATGCAATACAAGGAAACAACATTTATTTTAGATGAGATGATATTTAAGGGCTACTCACCTTTTAGCGCCAGTATAAATAAGTTTGTTGATAGGTTGTGCGAGGAAGGTAATTTTGAGTTGCTTTCAGCAGTTTTTACTAGTTTAGGTAGAGTTTGTTTTCTTAATGAGGATATATGGAATATTGTGGTATCAATAATTTGCAAAAAGGAGAAACAATTAGAACCTTTTGAGTTTTTTGATACTTTACTGGTATCATAAATTTCATTCTAATCTGACATTAGTAGTTTGGTTCAACCAAATGCACAAGCTAAGATTGTGTTCATCTTCTTATATATTTACATATATAACTTATTAACTAAAGATTGATTGAAGGTGCTTAATCCGTGTTTGCACTAGAGCCTAGAAGGAACAATTGCTTGTTCTGATTTTTGGAAGAGAAGAAACAGTGTGAATACTTGCAAATATGCATGGTTACTCCATGCAACAGCTAAACTTTGTTCATGGGGGACTTGCTGTAACCTTGGCTTTTTCTAATTTACAAATTTACAACTGGTTATTTAATTGTTGCCATCTCCCATTTGACAGATGGTTGCTCTGCAATGAGATTTTGTTCAGTTGGATTTGGTAAATTTTGTGAATTATTAGATTTGATCTTCATTTGAAATTGATTCATACATTGTAAATTACTATTAAAAATTAATGATAAAAGGCCACGTGACTTTGAATGTGATGGCTAAATTTAGCTCAAACGTGAACCTACTAAAAGTTTATTTCTATCTCTACAGTGTTCCACAATTTTTATATTAGTTCAAAACTTTCAAGGAGCTTTATAATGTTTTAAAACTCATGTACTAATTCTAGAAGTAAACCTTGGAATATCAATAAAGTTGTTGTCATCTAGTCTAAGTTTAAATTTTTAAAACAGTCTTTTGTTTACAAATATAAAATTGCGTATATTTAACTTTTTTTATATTTTACCTAATAAGATTTTCGTGCACTAAATTGCCCTATAAAGTTTATATAATAATTCTATTATTAGGCTAATATGAATTTTAAAAGAGCTTCTTTTGATAATTACATACCCCTAGTGATCAAATTGGTTGTTTGCATTTCACCATATGATGGGTATTCAATGTAATATACAAGAAGATAGTCCATTTGACAATGGCATGCCTCTACTATGGATTGCTTTAAAGGAAAGGGCAACAAAAGAGAATGATTTCTTGACCTTTTATTTCCTAGTTCAGATTCTCTTATGAAAACTTTTATGATAAATGGAAAACTATAATTAAAGCGTAATTATAATTTTAGTATTTAAATTTGAAATGTAATACTTCATTTCTTAAATAGCGTTCAATCACTTAAAACTAACACGTAAAATGTTCAGTGATTAACTAGTGATACAAGTTGTTTCTATCATTTTCTCTAATTTCTCCTCATTTCAAACTTGGATTTTCTTAGCTCAATTTATAAAAAGTCGATTTTAATTAATGAGTAACGTTTTACTCTTTTATGATCGTTTAATAGATTGTAATGTTACATTTTAAAATTTGAATACGAAAATAGGGTTAGTACATCAATCAGATCATCAAGCTATTAGAATGTAAAAGACTTTTCACTCTATTGGAATAATTCTAGTGTTACTTTTCAACAAGTTTTTTATTTGAAAAAAATTTAGTACAGATTTTTGTCATCAAATTTTTTAATCATAAATTGATATTTATATAATTTATACAATTTTTTTATGATTACTTTTTTTTAAAATATATATATACAATTTATTTTGATTAAAAATTTTGATAATAAAGATATAAAAAATTATATATAAATTTAATTTTTTTAAGATAATTTTCAAATTTTTTAATTTTTAAAATGAGAATGTCAAAATTATATCCATAAAACATTTTTCTATAAAAATATAACTTTATGGAATCGACTTGTCTGTAATTATGAATAACACAAATTAAACAGGGGGATATCGCCAATTCAGTTATACCTATACTTCAAATCTGGACCACCTGCTTTAATTTTTTTAAAAAAATATATATTTTCTTAATTAGTTACAAAAGCATCATGGACCAGACCCCCAATATGGACCACACTGCGGCCCAAATGATTTGTAGGTCGGCCAGAGGAGATAATAAGGAAAAAAAAAATTCTTGAAAGTAGAATATCCAACATATAAATAAATAAATTTTTTTTAGGTAAATTTGATATGTGAAAATGAAACTGTAGATTAAGTAAATTATAAAAAAAAAAGTATATATGTTTTTTTTCATAAATTATGAAGAAATATGTAAATATATTAAGCATAATATTTAATGTAATATATTCATATGTTTATAAACTTAATTATTGTTCCCTAACAGGGGAACATCATTTATGTTGCCAAAACCTCAAAAAACAAAAGATTCAACACCTGAAAATCATCAACTTTGGGTCCAATACAGCAATACAAGGTTACATCTTTTCTCTCCTCTTATCCTTTTTCGGTTTTTTAGGAAGCTTTAGGTGTCTTTCTTATCCAAATAATTCATCATTTTCAGAAATTCCTTTTTTCTTCTTCTTGTTGTATGTATGTGTGTGTGTATTATATTGTGTTTTCATCTTCTAGCGATTACTTGTTTGATGTTAACAAATTATATAGTTTTAAGAACTAGAAAAACATTTAAAAATTTCATAAATATATAAGATAAAATCAACAAAAAATATTTTAAAAAATGTAAAAATTCTTTATTTCAATCAATTAAAAATTATTACATTTTATATTTTATTTAAAAATTAAAAACCTGCGGTTAGCTATGCTCCACAAATATTTAATATCTGACCAACTTCTGATGTGTGGATTGAAACTCCCATCTTTTGAAAGTTCTGTAGCAGCGACAAAATGTCATGTCCGACCAAACTCAATGTCCCCACCTGATCACCATGATGTTGATGTTAACCCTTGAAGCAATAAGGAAAAAGGAAAACAAATTTAGTGTCAAAGTTAGGTTACACAAATCTTACCCTTCCAACACCGCATGGCCTATATAGGTCATCAAAGCAGAAAATTTTGACCTCACAATTATTTTTCAGGACAGGACGGAATAAAGAAGGCATCTTTCTTATAATTTGAAAGACATTTATTCACCCATTTCTACGACACCCTTGCCATTTCTGCCATATGAACCCACCACCTCACCATTTTGGACTTCCATCATTTGCATTAGTTGAGGGTTATAGGAAGCTGTATTTTATTTGTTAAATTAAAATTTGGTTGTAATAAATATAACTATGATTCAACTTTTAAAAGCATTAGGGAATGTTTGATAATAATTTTTAAATTAAATAAAAAAATTTGTTTAAATAATTATTTTTAATAAAAATAAGAAATAAAATGTGTTTTGAGAACATAAAATATAAAATAATTAAAAAAATTTTAAACTCTAATTTTTAAAACATAGAAAATATAGAAAATAAATATTTTTATTAATAGTATGTAAATAAATACATAAAAATAAGACAAATATGAATTTTTAAAATTAATTTTATAAAATAATTGTAATAAAAGAACAAAGACCTTAATTTTGATCTTGCAAGCTTTAAATTAAAGAAAATTATCAATATGAAAATATATCACCTATGCACTTTAAACACATCTTACTCCTTTAATTCTACACTAATTTAAATGTTAAAGTTGGTAACACAACTTCTCAATTTTCTTGTGAACCTTGATCTTTTTTTGGTTTTGTAAACTTTTACAGCCCATGAAATTTCGCCATCACATCTACCACCAAAGTTTAAGCCTTGACAAAATATTGTTCTCGAATTCTAGATTAAAATGACAACATTAAATTTTAATTAAATTAATAGTAAGAAGCTATATGATTTTAATTATAATAGTAACTTAATGTTTACTTGCACAAGACTCTTCTATTTTTTTTTTTTTTAAAAAATAAATTTTAGTATTTTCATTTTAGTTTAAAATTCAAGAAAATATGTATATGTCAACAAAAATCTTAACAAGTATAACTAGAACTATCAAATATACTACATATTCTTACAATTATGTTAGTCTGTTTTTATCTCACTCATAAATGGAGTCTCCTTAAGCATCTTGGGGGATGAAAAATCCATCATGAATCACAATCTCTTTTGAGACATGAAAGGGATGCTAAAATTGTCCTCACATGCTTCTTCTATCACCGACTTTATTGAATAAAGGGGGTATCATGTGGGATCCAAATAGGCTCTTTTAATATATATTCACGACCTAGGGCCCGTCCTAATAAACTTGTGCAGTCCACTTATTAATAATTTGTAGTGACAAGGGCAATATTGGCATTTTGCAACTTGTTTTCTTCTTCTAATTTATGTTCCAAGTTCCAACTGGGAGCATTCCCGAAGAGGAATGAAGAATGATACTATACTGACAGTACATAGATTCAGAGGCATCCAAAGAAAATACATGCATAATGGAATTAAAATAAAGCTTAATCAAAGAGATCATAGAGGACGAAATGCATAACAGCTAAAATATAAATAATAAGCGAGAGGATTATAAAATTCCCAATTATATATCATTATGTACATATTATATCATGCAATGTCTAGTAAAAATGCATAACAGCTAAGACATACCCTGTATCACTGACCTAATATATCAACAAAAATTTGTGGGCATGTCCTTGAGAAATCTAATGACAAAATCACATAAAATTTAAAAAAGAGAAAAAAAAAAAGATTCTGAAGAAAAGGTTGTTCCCAGTGCAACGGTCCACGCGCTTTCCTTCTCAAAATTTCCAAATTACAAATGGACAAGAAGCCCCACAACACACTCGGTCATGCGCAGGCCATGTCCTTTCTCCTAACTTCTAAAGAGAAAAGAGTGGCTTCCAGTTCAGAGACATTTGTAAGCTGAGCTAGTCTTAAAAAAAAATGTAAGTAAATCAAGCTAACCATAAAAACACTAGAACATATTACATGCAAGCCTCACTGACCTATGATTGAGTTGATTAGCATCTTTTTTTCCAGACTAAGACTGCCAAGAAATTTTCCCGCATATGTATTGTGGGGTCGGTGCCTGATCAGCTAGGGCTAGTGGGCTACCTTTGCTTGGTGGAATTGTACCTTTTTACCTTGGTTTGGAACTGTGAGAGGTAAACTTGGCACTGTATAACAGTTTTACCAATTCTGAACCCTGGAACTACAGTGAACGCAACTTGAGTCTGGTCTGAAGAATCATCATCATTTACACATTCCATGTACATATCAGAGAATCTACATCCCTTACTCACTTGAAAGATTGAAGCTTGAGGCTCAAAAGAGAAGGCCAAGCAATGCAGGAGCCATACCCTCTTAGCCATCTCAGCAAATGATGTGAAGAAAGTGGTGTCTGGAAATTCTCCAGCATTCAAGAGGTTTCTCTCGCTCAGGTTACCAAAAAATGATGATTCCATCTTTGGATGAACAAGTTTCGAGTACTTGATCCTGCAAAATTTGGCAAACGGTGATCTTGGCTTCTCAGAAAGAAAGTTCTTTGCCTTCATGGATTTCAGCTCATTGAATCTCCCAAAGAACAGCTTCTGTTGATCGTTCTTATCCGGAAGATTCTCACTTGGAATGGAGAAGTTGGGAAAGTGGAAAGAATCGAACATTTCCCTGCAGACAAAGGACTCAATGGCAAAACAATTGTGATCCTCTTTCCAGAAAACAACATTCTGCTGAATAGCATTCACAGCAGCATCAATATCCCACCCAACAGATCTCATTTCATCCACAATCAGCCTTACAAAGCTTCGAATTGACCTAACTGTGTGTCGAAGAACAGTGATGAAATGGCTGGGACTTAACCCTGATATATGCAGATTATCAAGCATAGATAATGGCCCACTTTGATTCAATCTCTTTTCAATTGACCTGTTCTGCCTCGTAGCTTCTTCTAACTTTTCCCTAAGAAATATAATCTCAGATTCCTTGAGCCTCACCTGAGATTCTAACTTCTTCCCCATAATCTCATAGGTTTTTGTCACACTTTGCAGCTCCTTCAATTCAGCTGTGAGAATTGCTGTCTCTGGTGAAGGATCTAACTGTTTCTTCAGGTAACACTGCTTTATCTCAGACAAGTTCTTCAACTCAGAAACTACTAATTTATCAGCACCTTGAATCCCATCAGGGTCATAAGGAGCCTGAGAAAACTGAAGCTGGGCATATGAAGCTTTGACAAAAGAAATGCTAGCAAATAGTTTTGCAAGCAAAGCTTCTATGACCAGTTTTTCCTGAAGCTCTTGTTCTTCCATGTTACAACACGATGTATTGCCCTCATCCTTGAGATCTGTTGCAACAGTTTTAACTTTCTTCTGTCCATCAATTTGTGCAATTCCAGTAAGTGCTTTAAGATGAAGAACCTTAGCAAATGTGCGAACTAATTTACTCTTTCTTGCTGCCAGTGCGGATGGCTTAACTGACTCCATCTGCAGAAGTAATAAAGATTATGCGAATGAAGATGAGGACGGTGAAATATACTTTGAAGTTTCAAAAGGATTCTGACATAGAAACACTCAAAACTATACATCAATGCACATAATATATTGAAAAGCACGTAACATATTGAAAAGGTCAACAAAACAGCATATTAATTTCAGAGCTTTAAAACAGAACACATTAAAGAAAAGAGAATAATAAAATAATAAAATAATAAAATTAAAAATTAAACAACAACACTCTAATAAACACACAGAATGTAACTACACTATTAGCTTTTGAGAGATTATTACTCTGTCAAGTCTTTCAAATTTTTTTCTTCTCCTCTTTTTCTATTGGCTCTACCCTCTAATATATTTAATGTTGTGGTCTTTACCTGATTTAGTTATTAAGATGTTTTCTTCCTTCTTTTCTTTCAATCACTTTTAAGTTCAACCCACATTAATAATTTAATTTTTTACTTTTTGTAACATAGGGTGTATCAGATTCACAAAGGCAATAAAGTTTCAAGGCTATCATGATGAGCATGTTTAGAAAAAGGAAAAAAAAAAGAAAGGATTATGCTTTAACTCTTAGATCGAGGCCATCAATGGGGGATGGGATTTTTCTTTTTGTTCTTCATCTGTAAAAGCTTCTTCTACTTTCAAAATTTTCAAAAAGTTTATTCAAATACGCGGCAGATTGAGAGGGCGAGGTTTTTAGAGAACATAGAATGAAGAATGTGACCGAAAGATTCATTGAAAGCTTCATGGCGATATGTTTATTTACATAATACTAGGCATCTTGCTCAAAATGGAAATTTGTAGCATGGATCATAAATGAAAAACATGGTCTTAAAAATTAAACAAGAGCAAAAATGAAGATTTAATAATTAAATCAACTTAACAAAGGTTACAACATATACTTTAAATGAAAAGAATTTATAGATATTTTATACTGATTTGACATTTGATATGTTAACTAAGCCTATCTTAGTTTTCTAAAGTTTTGTATCAAGAAAAATGGAAGTGGTTGACACATCAATCAAAGAATAAGAACTTCTTTCTTATATATAATTTGTTAAATAAATTAATTTATTAATATCTTTTATATGATTTATTACGAAACTAATAATGCTAAAAAAATACTTAAATCATATTTAACATAATCTTACGTATTACAATGAGAGCAAGCTCCTAGATCTGTAACTTAAAAGGAATAAAATTAGGTAAATTATAACTTATATCTTCTGAAATTCTGACAATTAGTAAACTTTTTATTAGTAAAAATTTTATTGTCCTGATTCATAAGTCTTAGGATTCCCTGAGGCCTACATATGCAAAATCTAAAAGATTTGGACTTACTGAAAATCAATACTTGGCTTTCCCTGTGCACAAAAAGATCCATCAAATGAATATAAATGACATGAAACTTTTGACTTCACCATCATGACAATAAAAAAACTAATCATCTCCATCAAACATCACCACACAATAGAAGATATATGATATAGCCTATCTTTACTGCTCATTAACTATGCCTAGATGAGCTTCATCTTTCAAGGGAAATAAAGTCTTACCAAGTTATGGCTCAAAAGTATAATATTTAATAAAAAAACAAAGACAGTAAGTTAGGAATTTAATATTTTATGATTGTACAGATAAAGACAATAATCTTAAAAAACATTGAGATATGCAAGCACATAACATGGTTTCATAGTTATTTTCATTTCAAACATCCAATTAAGACATACATTCATATGACACGGTATTAAAATTCAAAATCATACAAGATGAAGTTCTTTGGTGCTTTCAAAATTCAACCTCTTACAAGACATGTTAACCTTAAGAAAGCACAACAATACTAAACGTTGGGGGGATGAAAGAGCATTTATCGAATTCAATTATATCAGAGAAACTCATATAATAACACCTTTTCATCAATTCACACATACAGAACAAAACACGAAAAGAGGTATAGTTCTTCATCTAGAATCACTTTCAAGACTATTTACACTAAGGGTGGCTGCCAAAATTATTGATACATATCTAGAGAGATTTCACACTTAGCACTTCACACAGACCATTGGTTTCCGGGGAAAAAAAAAAAGCAATTTGTTGTACCTTGTGAACAATCCCGCAAAACTAGGCATGAAATAAATTGTCAACTTCTCTTTGTTGTGAAACGTAAACTCAAGAAAATAGGGTTACAACACTTAAATACATGTCTCCTATAATTGCAACCATGAAATACCTTGGAACCAAACACTAATAAAAGAGAAGCATCAAGAAAAAATGCCCCCTAACAACAAAAGAATAGACTTTTCTCCAACACAAAAACAATACAACACACTAAAGGCAAAAACAATGAGTATTATGTACTACTATCACAACAACAGACAGATACCAAGATAAAAAATTAGATCAAAGAAAGATAATAGAAAAAACATGTCTTTTTTAAGCAAGTGAAGAAAACGAAAATGTGTCTAAAGACTAAAGATGTCTCCTTTAAAAGATATGAAAAAAATTGACTTTAATTTTAAAACATAAATCAAAAGACAAAAGTTTCTAATTATGTTCCCTAATAGCATCACCACAAATACATATGCTTAAACAAAACAAGATGCTACAATGATACGGGAAAGTAACAATGATGGAAGTAGAGTGAATAGAAATAGAGTTTTACACGAAGTTTTTGAAGTTAACCTTAAGAAGAAATGCCTTAGAAGAAGAATAGAAAATCGTATTCCAAATCTCTTCAATGCCTCGAGACATACCTATATGCAATATACTCTAATCTACTCTGCTTCTTTTGTTTCTAAAAGTATATAGTAAAACCTTCCCCTCTAAAGAAGAGACTAATGGAGGGTTTTAGCTTTTTACACTTTTAAGAGACAAAAATACCACAGCTATATGACAAAAAAATTTAAAGTGAGAAATTTTTACGAAGGGAGAGACAAAATTACAGTTCGAGGAAGACAGAGAAGAGAGAGAAAAAAAAGAAAACAAAGATTGAAAAGGAGAGAGAAATAGAAGCATGAAATGATGAAAAAGAACACAGATTGAAAAATGTCCAACCATGCTAATATGACGATTTTGGATCCTCTGTCATAATTTTTTGTTTGGCACCTGCTTAACATTTTAGCAACGATTTTTTTTGTTGCTAAAGTATGTTTTAATATTATTGCAACGAATATTGTTGCTGCTATAGCTTTTGTTTAAATAATTAATTTTAAAAAAGTTATAGTGACAATAATATTTGTTGCAAAAAAACTTTATCAATGAAAAAAATCACTACTAAAAATGTTAAGCAAGCGCCAAGCAAGCACCAAGCAGAAGATTTACAGCAAAGGATCCAAACGCTAATATGACTAGGCTTTGGAAATACAAAACAAACTGTAAGAGGTTTAATTAGATTTCAATTATTTTTATTGTTGCTCTTTTACCTTTATTTTATATCGATATTACTTATTCATTACATATGAAGTGGTGTAGATATTTCAAAGTTAATAGAGATATTATTGAAATTTTAGATGGAATGTAAATGTTAAAATTTTCTCATCTTCCAAAATAAATAGTCATAATTTACATTTATAGATATAAAACACTTATGTGCAGATATTATGATACTAGATATATATGAGTGACTTGAATGTTTTATTCGTTAATACGTTTTTGTGTTGAAAGTAACCATTGTTAAGTGTTAACACTTTAATTGTTAACACATAAAAATAAATTTTATATTTTATATTAGACTCAAAAATATTTTAAAATTTTAAAAATTGCTCCAAATAAATTTGAAAATTGGATCTCAATAAATGTTTTTTTTTTTGGTACAAGTTTAGTGTGTATACATGTCGTTTACTTAATGGAGTCTCATGTTAAATAAAGACAAATGGACAATTCTCACCCATGAATTAAAGAATGATTTAATTTTGTTGTGTCAATTTTATTCCAAGTGTCTCAATCTGCAATTTTAATTATTAGTGAAAAAATCAAATTTATTGAACAAGTGGCAAGACAATTCTAATATATAATCCAATTCAATGAGTCAACACTTAAACATGTCATTTTCATCACCTATTTCTTTTTTAAGAAAATCCTTGAAGAAATTGTTTGATCATGACACCAATAGAAATTCATTTAACTAAATTTATTTCATTTTATTTATTTCGTCATCTAATTATATATATATATATATATTCAATAAGTTTGTTAATTTTATTAATAATTTTAATTTCCTTAACAAATAGAAAGATATTGAAATTTTTTATAAACATAATAATATTAATACAAAAAAATAACGTTTTCGCTCTAAATATAATTTTTAAATTTTAATTGATTTGTACCATTTATTTTAATATATATATGTTTTAAAACTCTCATATTACTTTATTTAATTCTTCCGTTTATATATAATTAAACACAAGTAAGCTTCCTATTAAATAAAAAATTAATATTTTTTTCTTTAAAATATTAAGGCAAGTTGATGATTGTAAAATGTGCGGTGTGTGGGCTTGCTTGCCCACTTAAAACTCTTACTTTTTCGGGTATTTAAGAATATTAATTTATTTTTCAAAGTAGGAAAAGGTAAGATTTAGTTTTGCCCTTATTTAATGCTACATATACTTGTACATAATTATTTAATTGAGCAATATTTGGCTTTAGTTAAAAAGTCTTAATCGATCATAGAACATAATAATGTCATCCTTTGATAGGTTTAGAGGTCACGAAAACGCATGCATTAAAACACCATTAATTAAGCCTCATTTAATATAATTAAAACGTATCTTCTTTTCTTTTATTCCTATTCCAACTTTGTGTGCCATCTGTACGCTTTTCTTTTTTTGTATTTTGTGTAGTTGTGAATGCGATCTTAATATTAAATAAATAGCCAAAAAATAAAACAAAAATAATTTTCACCTACGTAGTTGAGAGATCAAGTCTTTTGGTACTTTTTTTGGTGCGATCTCTCTGTTTTGTGTCCCATATCATAATGAAGCCACCAAAGTGTGTCTCTCATTTAAACCAAGCATACCAACTTTTCACATAAATATCAAACTATATTGTTTATGTATGTCAATCAACGAGAATTGAAAAATAGATTACTCAAAAAAATATTTATTTATATTTAATATTTTGATGAGAATATATATATATATTAAAAGTAATTATACATTAATTATGTGATTTTTTGGTAGATGAGTAGTAATCATGGTATTTGGACACTAAATCGCTAATTTTGTACGATTTTTTTAAAAAATATTTATTTAAATTTTGTTTTATATAATTAATAAATAATTAATTAAAATGATAGATATTCAATTTTTGTAATAATTAGTGTGATTGGAATTTAAAAGATGATGGAGTGCACGTGGCGTGTGTGCGCGAAACAAAATAGATGAATTGAAATTCGAAAGGAAGCAAACTGTGCTATTTAATTAAGGTCGTTGAGTGAATATTTCAATAAAGTTTATGGCCAATCATGCATTTTGCGTATGTGATTGAAATTTGAACAGCATTTAATTTGGATTTAGTAATTAATTATAGTAATGACTAGTTCAACTATATATTGTTGAATCATTCCCGCGTAAAAATATGACTTAAAAAGTCAATAATGACAAAAAAAATTTAATATGTAATGAATATTTTTGTAAGAATAATCCCACTGCATATTCAATATTACTTATTAAATGAAAATGTCATAAAAAGAATTCAATGTTGTATTTCTTTTTGTGGTGAATCCTTCTTGTATTTTGTCTTTTTCTCTCTACCCACTTTTGTTCTTTCCATGTTTGCGTTCAAATTTTAAAACTTCATCTCTTTCTCCTTCCTTTTTTTTTTTTTCAACAATTTGATTGAAATTTTAATTTTCAAAGATGAGGATGAAGAAAAAGTGAACAAAGATCATGAATGATTGGAATTGAGAGTAATCTCTATGTATCAAATTTTGTACCAAAGCAATGTATTTTTTTTATTCTTCGATAAGATTGATTATTTGCATACTTTTTCCTTTTTGGTTGTTATTATTATTTATTATGCATATGCCACAATTAAATTGTAGAAAGCAACCCATGATGTAATAGCTTTTAGTAGTCGGTGGGGAGGAATAAAAATATAGAATTAGAATGTGCGTGTCCTCAATTGCACTTATTATATACGGCACAGTGAGCATGTGCATTATATAAAATTAATTGAAAAGAAACTTGAGATCCAATTCCAAACTTAAAATTTCAGTAAAATTCAGGGTATTACTATTAATACTCCTCTATGGTTCAAAGATGATTGTGTCTATAAATATAGAGAGTGTTTTAGAGGTGTTTTTATGCTATTAATCCTTACTATAGCATGAATCATTTTTACATTTATAAAGAAAACTCTAACACTGATGTTAATTTGTTAACTCAGCAGGACTTAATGACTCATTTACACTTCAAGATTAAAACAGCTGACCAAATTATGTAAGCCCGCAACTCTTTATTTTTTGTTTAAAACTTGTTCGGTATTTGGGTGATTAACATTATTTTGTTTAAATAAAATTAATTATAAGTTTTCTTAATTTAGTTTTTTTTTTTTGGAAGATAAACATATCTATTTTGATAATCTTGTTTAGCTTTAGAGCAGGTGTATAGCCATTGAGAAGACAGAAAAGTTGTTTATGGTATGGGTTGGTGGTCAAAATGTGGATAAAGTTGCAAACCCCGAAAGGGCTCAAAACACTAAGATTTTTAGATTCTCTTAATAGTTAAAATCATAGGATTTGTTGCTTTAATATAATTAATATAATAATATACAATAGAGAAATGTGCTCTAATTTATCTTCAGGAGATTAATTTAAGGGTCGGCATCAAATCACTCTTTTATGGGAAATGTGTACGGTGGAGACAGCCCAATATTTTAATGAATATCAAATAGCAGGAGATTAATTTAAGGGTCGGCTACAAATCGCTCTTTTATGGGAAATGTGTATGGTGTAGACAGCCCAATATTTTAATGAATATCAAATAAAACATAGAATATTGAAATTGTTATTAATTTTACGACTCAATCACGTAAAGATACATAATGTAAAAAGAATTCTAAAATGATCAAGTGAATTTGAATTGTTAAAAAAAAATATATCATCTTGTTATTAAAGAATTTATAACATTTAAAGATTGCATTTAAATTCTTATAAAATATTACATAATAATTAAGTTGCAACATAACAAAACTATAAAAAGTGTTGATTTCGTATCATGTAAACACAAACTAATATTTAGCGAAATACAAATAGGAATGTATAATTTAAACCCCATTTAATAGTTATTACGCAGGATAACAAACAAATATTAAAAAAAAAGCACCCAGAAGGAAATTTCTTAAGTATAACAATTGGCAGGCGCTCTTCTTAAAGAACCAGCTCAATTGATATCTGTTGTAACCCAAGGTTGTCAATAGTGCATTGATCCGATGAAGTATGAGGAGCGCAATTATAATTAGAGATAAAAAGTATGAGATGTTACGGACGAATGTATCATGATATTCTTCGTAATTCCTTAGCTGAGAAAAAGCGATTCAAAAAATGAAAATGAAAATGAAAAGAAAAGAAAACTACTCTACGTCCTCCCTTACAGTGTTAAAATGACCTACAACCATTCCTTAATACAACAAAACTGTGGGTGCAGGAGAGCTCAGTCATCACCAACAGCAATTGCTAAGCAGGGCTTAGAAACCAAAGAAGCCAAGCTCACTGGCTCTCTCCTTCTCAAATGTCTCGAAGTACTGATAAATAATTGTTACTGCAAGCAATATTCCTGTACCTGAACCAATTGCTCCCATGAAATCAGCTAACACGGTCAGGGCACCAATACACATGCCCCCAAATGCTGCAGCAGTTGGAATATATCGGTTCAGTTCTTTCTGCAAGTTCGATTCACGGTGCCCAGGCATCACCATTTGTTGTTCCTGGAAATTTGCCAAAACAATGTCAGTATAATACAGCAGCAGAAATTTAAAAAACCAACATAATGAACACTCAGCTCCCTACACATGAAGCTGCAAGGATGAATTTCCAATTTGGCAATTTCTATATGCAGAACCAGAAAACAGCTAATGGCACGAAACTCAGTTTCAGAACCAACCTAAACTTGTATATCACAAGAGCACCTAATACCTTTATTATTACCAACACAACAAGACAATGTCTTCCAACTTGCCACCCCTCAAAGCAGGCATGACAATTATTCTTGTACCACTCCCTTTAGAACAGAATTTACCATCCACAGGAGAAGAGATTAAAAAATGGCTCTATATCAGAACCAGAACTTCATTGGCAGCTGGATTTTCTTTTCAATTAAAGACAATTACAAACATTACCCCCAATAAAATCTAGTGGAGTACACAAGGAACAGCCACAATGATAAGAACCAAAGCTGTAGGCCTATAGGGTGCGTGTTCTAGATTCCTTATCATTTTATAGGCTTCCTGCCCAGGCAGAGGGGCCTGGCAAAAGCCTAACACATTACCATAACAATCATAACACTTCATCCCAAAACTTCAAAAAAGCTTTGTATTCAATCATGAACTCATTACGAGAAATACAGGATGACAACAAGAGGCTGGCTATATTCCATAGTTACTGAAGTTATAGGTAGAAAAAAAAAAAAAGGAGCTGAATATGAAAAATTGATTTTAGTCATTACCTTCAGCTGCTTGGCAACATCTTTAGCAGATGATCCAGAAACTTCAATCCAAGTTTTAGAGAACAAAGCACAAGCTGACAACATGAACACAAGGTAGAACAACGCATGGAAAGGATTGGCTGCCATATCAGCCAAGCTGCAAAAAAACAAATGGCAAAAGCTTAAACAATAGTGGCATTTTAAATAAAAACAACAGTAAATTTAGAATTGATTAGTGATTTAGTTTGGGGTGGCGCATAACAGACAAGGCACAGAACTAGAGGGGTATGGAACCTATCAAAAGTCACTTTTTATACCTCGATGGTGCTGTGATGTAGTATGCAAGACCACCAACTGGAATAGACTGACCACCTCCATATTCAGTCTCCTTCCATTTGCCCAACAAATTCACAAAGAAGTTTCCACTGTACTTTCGGTGGAGCAGCTGTAAATCCAGTAAATATATGGTTAAATACATTAAACCAATCCAAAAGTCAGTCCAAGACGCAATGTACAATCAAAAAACTCCACTACCTGAGAGATGAAGTAGAGATTGGAAACAAGGGCAGACTGAAGAATAATGGGCATATTAGAGGTATAAAATAGTTTAATAGGATATGAACCCTGCTGTCCACGGGCATTCTTTGATCTTACAGGCAAAACCACACGGAAACCTTGAAAGTATATCACAATTAGGAAGATCAAGACAGTAGCAAGCAGATTTGTCACATTGGGAAGATTCTGCCTGTAAAAAGCCTCTCGTAGTGCACGAACCTTGTCTGTTCTAGTTATCAACAAATGGAATAGAGCAATAACAGCACCCTCAAATTCAGCACCCCGTCCACTGTTAATGGTGGTGGGACTAAATGCCTTCCATATGATATTTTCACTACAACAAAATGGGATAGCTCTGTTTAGGTTTTCAATAAAAGGTCACATACTCCAGTTAATATTTTCTATAAGACAACAAAACTTTCATAGCTCAATGCTAGTAAAAGCATATTAATAGCAACATAAAAGTGGAGACTACAAAACTCACCAGATGTTAGTTGCAATGAATAGGGAAATTCCAGACCCCAGACCATATCCTTTCTGAAGAAGCTCATCTAAACATATCACAATTATACCAGCAAAGCAGAGCTGAACGATGATGAGGATAGCATTTCCTACTCCAAGTTGGCCCACGCTACCATACATCCCAGAAAGAACATAGGCAACTGCCTCTCCAACAGCTATCAAGATGCCAAGTAGCTTCTGTGCTCCATTTCTGGACCCAAATATAAAAAAGAGAAATTAATATAAATACACAGTAACAATCTACTCATAAATAAGGACAACAAAGTTTGCAGTACTAGAGCTTTGCAAAAACTCAGCAAGAAAAAAATAGTAGGAATACTGAAAAACATTTGACAAGCATAAAACATAATGCAAACAAATTTTGTACAACATTAGATGGAAGAATTTATGACAGACTACCAACCACAAATGCCACAGGCTGACACCAATGCTGTGGAAAAGAGAAAAATATGAGATGAACCAAGTAAGAGACTTACAAGAGGGCACGATCCTCACGTACATTGTTGTCCACTTCAATGATCTTTGAACCAGCAAGAAGTTGCATCACCAGCCCAGAAGTCACAATAGGGGTGATTCCAAGCTCCATAACTGTTCCACGGTTTGAAGCAAGTATAACACGCATCCAATAGAATGGATCTGCACCAGTTGTTGAGTGTATTCCATAGAGAGGGAGCTGACTGCAAACCAGGAAAATGAACAGAGATATCACAGTATATATGACCTTCTCCCTAAACGGAATTTTCCTGTCAGCAGTCTGAACTTCAGGCAGAAATGAAAGAAACGGTCTAACTAGGTGAAGCACTCTAAACCCACCTCCCATCTTACAAAGCTGCACGAATCCACAAGCACAGACATGTTATTAATAGACACATACATAAAAGGACAACCTGAAGCACCCAGCCAGACACAGAGATCTATGACATGATAGCCAAACAAAATAAAAGAATTTTAAAAAAATGAACAAGAAAAAAGGATCCCTTTCGATTCTGAAATATGTTCATGAATAGAAACGATTGTCCGTTGTGCTAGCAAGTCATAAGCCTCAATTAACCAAACTATGCATAATCCTACAGATTAATTAACTTTAAAAGTACATTAAAAAACCATAAGAGCGGTCAACGACGAGTTTTCACTGATTCAACCTTTTAAGCCAACAACTACGAGAGCATAGATAGATGCATTAAATGGTATAGAGCATTCGTGCCCATTGAAAATTTAACCCATTGAACAGATCGAGCTAAGCAATAACCAAACACGTGATATAACCAGATTTGGCTGATGCAGGTGATGTCAAACACAAAACGAACACCAATCTAAACGCATATACGATGTGAAATACAAATAATCCAACAAACAAACATACCGCAGCATTCACATGCAAGCAAGCATATGCAAACACACGGAAATTCACAGAGATAACAAGAGAAGAGAAATACAATAGAGATTGGAAAGAAACCCAAAAGTCGGAATTAACAAAACCGATCTGTGAAATTTCAGAGATGGATCAAATAAAATAGAGAAATTTACCGAAGTCGAAATCGCGTATTAGAGATCAGGGATTGAAGGATAGACAGAGACAGAATGGGATTGAGAAAGAGAGAGGCTAGCAGGGTTTGGATCTGAACAAGGTTAATCCTAAAAAAATCGTGTAAGAGACGGGCTTGCAGGCTTCGGGCTTCTAAACCAGTGAAACAATAGAGAGCGAATCACAGTCGAACACGTTTCACAAATGGTGACGTGGAGGGCGGAGTGTCGATATTTTTAAAGCTAAAATGCAATAACTCCTTCTTAATTTATAGGTCATCAATTTTATTTTACTCAATTTTAAAAAGTTAATTCTAACTTTTTCTGTTAAAGACTACTGTTAAGATTTTGTAATTTATTTTTATAATTTGCTGACATAGATAAATATTTGAAATAAAATATTAATAAAAGAGGCATATTTGCAAAATTTAAAAGTTTAAGATGTTTTGTCAATTTTTAAAATTGAGAGGTAAGTTGCACAAATTATAAATTAAAAGAAATTTTAACATTTTTTTAACTGATTCTTTATTCACATATATGATTTGAGAAATTTAAATCCTCTCATCTAAAAGTAAAATTAATAATATTATAGAAGAAGAGAGATAAAAAATTAATTAAATAATAAGTCTTATTCACATAATAATAATTATGAATAAATGATATATTTTTATTCTATATTTATTTTTCTATTTTAATTCATGATTTGAGTCACACAATTGCAAGATAACTCTAATTTTAAAAAGTTTAACTTTTTTGTATACAGGTTTTAAATAGTATTTAATTATAAAAAATATTAACAAGTGTCATTTTAGATGTCTAAACTACTTAGTAATATATTTTTTTAATAAAAATAAAATAAAATAATATTTTTTACAATTTAATATGGTATAATTGAATATTTTATAAAATTTCTCCATGTATTATGCTTTCATTTAAAAGCTTAATGAAATTAATCTAAATAATTTTAATTATATTAGAAAATTTTATTAAACAGAATAATAAAGATGAGTACATTAAATGATGTTTCTATTAAACTTGTGAATATCATATCCAAAGCAACATAAGATAAGCAAATTTTCAAGAATAGAAAATGGCAAACCTAAGTTGTGGCAGAAGGGTTGGATTTGATGCAACTGACAAGGGCATGTGGAATGTGTTCATTGTGAACCTTGCACCTTCGGAGATTGTAATGTAATTTTCTACACTAGTTTTTTGCAATAAAAGAGATCGTTTTTAATTCACGGAAGTATTTAATTTTTATAGATTTCTATTTTTCTTTTCTTATCTTTTTCATACTCGTGCCTTTGGCTCTGTCAGATTGGATCCACTTCTACTGCCTATAATTCAAATTTAATGTCAAATGATCAAAAGTCAATGCATCATCGCCCAAATGCAATGAAAAATAAATAGACTTTTACATTTTTGTGAATAGACATGGATAAAAAAGTTAGTTCATAAAAATATATTATATTTTGAGATATAAAATATTAACATATTTATAGATAGATTGATAAAGATAATAAATACTATAATTAAAAATAAATAAATAAAATGTGTATATAAGATAAAAATTTTTTTATAAATAATTAATAAATAAAAAATAGTTTAATAATTAAAAATAAGAGAAAGTTAAATACAATAATAAAAAATTTATTAAGATAAATTTAATTATTAATAATTTAACTATATAAATAAATAAATATAAGATATACTGATATTATACTAATTAATTTGGATCAACTACTCAACCAAACTTGTTCAAAATTAATTAATTTAATTCTTTTTAAATTAAACTTTCTAGGCTTTGCTTCCATGAACCAAGAGTTCTTGTTGGAGTAATCTTCACTTTTTTTTTATTTTGTATAGATATTTATTATTAAAAATAAATTTATTTAAGATATTATTAATCATTAAATATAAATATTTTTAAATAAAAATAAAAATTTAAATCTATTATATTATAAAATATTAAAAAAATTATGTATAATTTTTATTTCTTTGTCATAATATTTTTTAATAAAAAACTAATATATATATATATATATATAGAATATATAATTTATCTTTTCATGATTAATTTTTTAAAAGCACTTTTCATATTATTTATTTTAATTAAAAAATTTGTAATGGAGATATAACTTACGGTATACAAGTATAATTCAAAAATTAACTCATTTAGCTGGACTGAACACTCCGATTTCAATTAATATATTACCTTTTTTCCTGTAACGATTACAGTTTATAATTAAGTTCTAAAATTGGATTTAATATTTTTTAAAATGGCAAAATAAAAAGAGAAAAACTTCGTATAAAACCCAGGTGTCATCCGCTCATAGCATAGAGCATAGAATCAAAGGTGAGGAGTGAGACCAGTCTGGGCAGTAAAAGCAAATAATCTCATCTCTTTCCCTCGAAAAACTCACTTTCCGCGGGATGAGAAAAGATGAAAAGTTAAAAAATGAGTCAAGAAAAGCATTTCAGAAAGTGGAGAGAGAAGCTTGTGTGTGAGAGAGAGGCGGTGCGAAACACAGGCACAGCACCCACTCAAGCTGGGCTAAATTTGTACAGCTGACTTGTGTTAAAGAGGAACTACCCATTTGTTAGTTTCTACTTGCGCAACCCAGATTGCGTGCTTCTCTTTCACTGCTCATTCCAGGAAATGTCTGTTTCTCACTGTCTTCTTATATAGTTGAGTCACAAAGACACTTTCTCTCTCCCAATTTTTACCTGTGCTTTGATTATTTAGAGAACCATGAGAAATTACACCCTTTTGTGTGCTTTAATGGCACTTGCTGTTACTTACTCTCTTCACTTTCATGCTCAAGCTGCTCCTGCAGGTAAAAATTGCTTCCCTATTTCATTAACAATTTGGATTTTACTGATCTGTTTTTGAATTGGGTATGCTTAAAATTACAATCGCAATGTTAGCATTTCTGCTCGATTTCCCTGCCTTTTCTTCTAATTTTTTGTTCTTAATGCTGCCAAATATATCAAATAAATCTTATCTCACTCGTTTTCCTTTTCTTTTTAAATTAAAAGATATGGATTATTTTGATCTGGGTACAAAACGAGCATGCTTTATCTTTTTTTTTTTTTGTGGGTTACTTTAGCTAAATAATTTGGATTATTCAGGACCATTGATTAAGCATCTTTCTTCACTTCTCAAGTGGACAAGGTCTACCTCCAAGACGCCTCAGTCAGGTTAGATTTTGCCTCTTATAATGGTTTCTTTCTGGTAATTACTTAGTCATCTGTATAACGTGATGTTCTTATGTTCATGGTATGAGTGTAATTCATAATTGCGTTTCAGATGGGAATGTTCTTCAATTTGAGAATGGTTACGTAGTTGAGACAGTCGTGGAAGGAAACGAGATTGGGGTTGTTCCTTATAGGATTCGTGTCTCTGAGGATGGCGAACTCTTTGCTGTTGATTCTATCAATAGCAACATAGTTCGAATTACCCCACCATTATCGCAGTGTATGGTTTCCTCTTTACACTTTCTTTTGTAACTATTACTAACATTGATTTGATCGAAGTTGTCTGTTTTGACTAATCCAACTTATCAGGCATTGATAGCGTTTGAATTTTTGGGTTTAAAAAAAAGGGGGTGGGGTCAAAGACTCTGAATTGCTATATATTTGGCTGACGAGATTCATATAATTGTTGGAATGAAGCCTATCAAATGAAAGTTATCTAGCTAGTGAAATAGATTTTTTTTGGACTAATATGAGATCTTTATTGATTAGATTTAGGTTTTCTTCCTTGTGTTTTTCCTTTATGTTACTGCAGATAGTAGAGGAAGGTTGGTGGCTGGTTCATTTCAGGGTTACACTGGACATGTCGATGGAAAACCAAGTGATGCCCGTTTTAATCATCCCCAGGGCATAACTATGGATGATAAGGGGAATGTTTATGTTGCTGATACTGAGAATCTGGCCATCAGAAAGATTGGAGATTCTGGTACGTGTTACCTGAGTTTAAATATTTCAGGATCTAGTCTAGACTAATATGGCCCATTAATTTCTGACAAGATTAGAATGGGGTTTAAATATGAAACTCGGTGGTAGAAATTCATTGTAAAAGTGTTATGTGTACTTTTAGATGCAGTTATGAATATTCCTACTGACTAGAAGTTTTGAACCTTGCTAGAGATATTGCTTAACATGAGAGAATTTCAAGATCCATAGATTGCAATGTGGGTATTGCTTTCAGTCAGAATACTTAAGCCAGAGGGTTACAAACTTATGCTGCATGTGTAACACAGGATTACCATGCTCACTTTGCTATTGACAGATGAGATCTGAACTTATTGGAAAGAACATTAATGAGATTTGTGAAAAAGAATAATTTTACTGACCTTTGTAATTATTTTTAGGTGTGACAACCATTGCTGGAGGGAAGTCAAATGTAGCAGGCTACAGGGATGGCCCCAGTGAGCATGCCAAGTTCTCAAATGATTTTGATGTGGTATATGTTAGGCCAATCTGTTCCTTATTGGTCATTGATAGAGGAAATGCTGCTCTTCGGCAAATTTCCCTCAACCAGGAGGATTGTGATTATCAATATAGTTCAATATCCACTACAGGTTTAAGTTCTTGTCATTTGTTTGATATATTTGTTTCTTAATGTGATTTTAATCTGTGTAAAAGATAATAATAAACTGGTTCTTTCTCTTTGGCCTTCCAAACATGTAATTTCAAGAAAGTTGTGAATGACAATTCTTCACTGATGAGTAAAGATTTATGATCTCTGCTAGATAATTCTGATGCTTAAGTTGTGCCTTTGTGTAGTGTTCCCATACAGACAATAATAAAGAGGAAGAAGAAATAATGAAAGTAAAACATGAAACTGGTAAAAGCGTCCAATATCAATTATGAAGAAGAAAAGGAGAAAAGTACTAAGATTGTTTGGCATGAGTGTTTATTAACTACTATTAACATTGGTTGCTGGAGAATTTCTTATGAGTGAGTTTACCTGCATTTCTCTAAATGAAAAATTGAGACAATCAGGGATTAAGGATGATGTTTTTCCAATATACACATCTACGGGTATTTGCTGGATGATGTGAATTTGATGCATTGAGCATAGAAAAGAAATTAGAAAAAAAAAGGAAGAGAAATTTATAAACTTGAGAACAAAGTTTTAGCCAACTGAGTCTGAACTTGATGTGCATATTGCTTTATTTATTGCTTATGTGGTTGCATCTTTTGCTTAGTTTATTGGATGCTCTCTTACATTTAAATATTTGATTTTTGCATTAACTTTCATTCTTCTTGGTGAGGTTTTCTGCAGATATTCTCACAGTTGTTGGTGCTGTCATAGTAGGATACGCTACATGCATCCTTCAGCAGGGTTTTGGATCGTCTTTCTTCTCAAAGGTATGTCCATTTTACTTCTGTGGTATTAGTAAAAATAAAAAATTCAGAGGCATTTGACATTTTGGCTATATGTAGAGGGAAACAAAAAAAAAAAAACAATAAAAGAAACTATCAAGATGAATCTAACTGTGAATAATGTAATTATAGAAATGAGTCAACATAGAACATTGGCTAGATACACTGGCGTTGCCTGATCCATGTAGCCTACCCTATGTAGTGGGAAAAGGTTTTGTTTGCTGTTGTATTTGACATTTTGGCTACAACATTATGACATTCACAAAATATCATTCTGCTTCATCTTAGAAACCTCTGCATATTGATAAACAAGAACATGACTAGATTTATTTGAAAGTGTGATCATGCTTTTTGACAGCCAAAACTTCAATTTGACTGCTTGTTCATATTCTGATGTGGGGGGGCAAAAGGTAGGATTTTTCCATTTAATTTCCTTTCATATCCTTTCATTTCCGAATCTTACTGAAATTTAGTGTCCGTCTGCAAAACCTATTAAGTTTTATTGTTAGGTGTTCATTCTAGTTCTGAAAAATTATTGGCTAATAAATGCTGAAAGTTCCATTGCATTCTGTTACTAGTTCTAAAAGCTTGTTGTCATGTGTTCATTCTAATTTAAATTATTGTATCCTTGTTGGTTGGCTGATTAATCTGCATAATTGCTGCAGCAACGATCGGAGAGAGAATTCAAAGGCCAAGCAAGTAATGAGAAACCTATAACGTTCTTGCAGAACAATAAAGAGGAGCCAGGATGGCCATCTTTTGGACAGCTTATCGTGGATCTTTCTAAGCTCTCCCTTGAAGCATTGGCCAGTACATTCTTTCAATTCATACCCTTGCGCTTTAAATCTAAGGGCCCTAGCAGCGGGCTCACACCATTAAAAGATCATCTTCAGATGCCCGAAGATGAAGCAGAGCCTCCATGCTTTAGATCTGATGGCCCTAACAGAGGGCTCGCACCATTAAAAGGTCGGCTTCAGATGCCTAAAGATGAAGCAGTGCTCCCATCGGTTGATAGGCCAAGTGCTCCAGCTCCTGTTATTGAAAACAGACAGATCCATACGCCAAATGCAGCTGAAAAATATTCAGAAATGAAGCCTCCAAAGATCAGATCAAGTAGTTTCAAGGATCCCTCTTTGTCAAGCAAGCACCGGTCTTCAAAACGACAGGAGTATGCTGAATTCTATGGCACGAGTGAGATTCCACCTTACAGCAAATCTAAGAGCCAAAAGGAAAGGTCGAGACATCGGCAACGGGAGAAGAGCGGAGAAGTGGTTTATGGGGCAGTTGGAGCAGAGCCAAGAGCTGTTGAGATGAGAGCAGTTGATTATGACAATCTAAAGTTTGATCATCACAATATGAGGACTAAGTATATGCCTGAGGAGTCCTTCCGTTTCAATCCTCAGTAACAAGTTTTTACATATTTTTCTTTCACTAGTATTCTGTAATTCTCCATGACATTGAACATGTAGTATAAGGCATAGATTCTGCTTTATTCTGTAACTCAAATCTGTAGTATAAGGCATAGATTCTGCTCTTAGCAAATCCATCCCATTGGAAAGGGATGATTTTTTAACCATGTGCTGGAAAAGCTCCACTAGATAGTTCAAACAAGGGATATTATTTGTCTGAAAAGGTTGTTTCTTTTTTTTTTTTTCACATAATATTTATTTTTCTAAAACAAACAAACAATTAAGCCCCTAAATTATCAATCAATTCCAACTTTATTTAAAAATTATTGAATGGATGAGTAATTTTTAGCTATTTTGTTATTTAAAAAACTAAATTTTTGTATCTATTAATTTCAAAATTAAAGTTACAGCTTAACTATTAACTATTAAGGTGGGGTGGTTCTTCTGCTGATCCTTATGCTACTCTGTATTTGTCAGATTCCATTATTATTATTTTTTAATTGGGTTTTGTTATTTTCTGTCGCTTTTGAAAGGTTAGGTTGAACTTTCATCAGCACGAGCATCTTGCCAAAATAGTGACCTTGATAAAGCTTATCTACCAAGTGCAATACCTATCCATAAGTCTAAAGTCATCCCGTGCAATTTCTAGCAAAGCTTCTCAATTAAATACATCTTTGATCGACGATGATTATATTTAATGTTTAAAAATATCTTAAATAAAATTATTTTTAATAAAAAATATTTTTTAAAAAAACATTTACACATGTAGAGTTTATATACCAATTTAATCTAACTTGTGTAGGGACATGCATGGAATTTTTAACTTTTTATAGGAATTAATTCAAATACACAATGTGCGTTTATTTTAGTATTCTTAGTACACCTCAATTAAGCTTTATATTTAATACAGGATTGAAATCATTTTCGTATGAATTTTATTAATATTGATTGGATTTGCAAATTCATAATTTTGGAAACAAAATATGATTTTCAAATCAATTGAATTAATCAAATAAAATATAAGTTTATATATTTAACTCTTTCAAACATTCTATGTGATCCTTGAAATGTAAAGGTGTTTTAGATATTTGGAGATTGTTGAATTTGAAAAAGGGGTCTTATCCAATGATGAATAACTGAATCTTCAACAATATCTCTCTCCAAATGAAATTTTATTATTTTAATTAAGATAACTGTTGTTTTATTTGGACATATTATCAGTTGAAATAGTGCTTTCCGTTAACAAAAGCAAAGGCATTTTTTAACAAAATAAATAAATAAATTATTTAACGTAATAGTAATACCACTTTTCTTCAAGCCGTGATACTACTTTTCTTCCAGTCATTTTCAAAAATCATTTTAAGTTAACGGTACTTCCAAATTTCCAATATGTCATGAACTTTTATAACTCTAATTGAAAAAATAGTTATTCAAGAATCACAACCTCAACGAACTCTTTAAGTTTATGCTTCTGTTTATTCCTTTTTAAGGAAATCTATTAGCATTTAATTATGTGGGTCTTTATTTGTTCTTTAATAGATTTATTTGTCTTTTACAATATTGCTATTCAATGTTTTTAGAGCACTAAATAGATAAGTATTTAATTTTTTTGATAAATTATTTAATAATTTTAAACTTAAGAGTATCTAATTAATCAATTAATTTTTTTAAAATTAATACTACAAAGAAACTATTATCCTTAATTTGGATATTTTTGTATAAAAAATAATATAATAATATTATGTGAGTAAAAAAATAAATATAAAATTAATTGAGTGATATATTATATTTAATAGTATGTGAAAAATTCTTAGATGTACTTACAACATGAAATTTGTATATTAATCAATAGAATTTAATATAATATTTTTATTTTATATATCATGTATACTCTAATTTAAAACAAAAAAATTAAAGAATCTTATTCATTAATGTATAGATAAAATAGTACAATTTGTGCACCTAAAATTTTTTTCATAATATATTTTCACTTTATATTTATGTGAAAAAACTTACATATTATTTTCTGATACGTAATTCCTTTATCCATAACTTTATTATGAGCAAATACAATTATTTGGATTGTGTCTGTAAGATTAGAATAATTTATCTCTATTATTATTTTCTTCGCTGAAAAAAATCTCACAACATCAACACAAATCACTTGGGCAGTTTGACCATATTGTTTAAAAAGCAAAACTACTCTTATTGTTTTTTAAGCAATATATATTATATATAGTTCAACACCGAACAAAAAAATTTTTTCTTAAAAATAAATTTAAAAGATAAATATGGAAAGCGGTAACATAGCAAATTCCTGTAAAGCTTCTTCTTTGACTTGCCGTCTCAGTGAAGATGCTTTGAGCATTCCGATTCAATTCTCTCCCTCTGTTCTGTAGTGCTCAGCTCCGGTTTTGCAATGGGTTGTGCTGGATCCTCGCAGTCCAAAGCGGAGGGTGAGTGAGGCTGTTTTATTTCTCGTTTTTCTTGGTTTGATTTCTCTGAATCCACAGCTTTGTCTTTACATTGGGGAGAATGCTTGAGAAAATTGAAGTGTGTTTAAATCTGGATTTTCTTAGTTTTTTGTTCGTTGGACGCTTATTGATGCTTATAATTTGAAAAGCCCTCGTCAACCTTGTCAATTAGTGATGCTGGAAAATTCAGTTGTGTAGGAAACAGGCGAAACAAATCTGTTTCATAGATATTTACCACATTCTGTGTATAACAATGAAAACATAAGTACTGTGTTTAGCATCGATCTAATCAAATTTTGATTTCGAGGCAACTGTTTCCAAACGATATTGTTTTTATCTGCTTGGTTGTTGCTGCTAGTATGGATGTGTTGGGATACGAATTAGGAAGGCTTGCCAACTCAGGAGTGTTTATAATTCAAGCGAACTACTTGATTCATCTTTCTTCTTTGCAGTTTTGTATAGTACGCAAGATACCGAATTGGTACAACTGTAGTTGCATTTTGGGTATTAGATTGAAGATGTAAATTAATTCCTCTTCATTCCCTCTGCAAAATGTTTTTTAAAATTTATAGGTTTGTATTTGCAAAGGGTAATGAAATATTTAAATAGCATTTGCAAGGAATTGATTATCCATGGGCTCTAACCGCTGCTGGTTCGAATCTGAGATTTAGGTAGACTTTGAAATGCATGTATCCATAACTAAGCCTATAAACAAATGCAAGAATCTCAGAAAACTAAAGAAACTAGGACTTAGGCCAATATAAGGTTTCTTTGTTGCCAATGTAAGGTTTATTTGTTAAGTTTCAACTTTGATGCCATTGATGATGCCACCTGCGTACTTTTGTTATAGTTTTTAGTCTTTCATTTTACACTATCGCTTAATCTGAATGTATGGATGATTGAACTAACAAGTGAATAGTGGAGAAAAGCAAGACTAAAGTACTAGTTAAAAGTGAGTTATATATATTTATATGTGAAATAAATCTGACTCTCCTTATCTTATTACTTTGGGCCTTCTTATTTAAGCATTCTGTTGTAATTCCACATTGTACTATAAGCATGAAATTTTACCATGCAACAATATCTATCTTTGAAGAGACTAAATTAGTTGAGTTGTGAAAATAAGGAAGATATGAAGCAGAAGCATCCACATGAATATGCTATTTCATATTCTTCCTGTTGACCATTTTCCGGTAATTATAGTTAGGTTTCTTGCTGTCTACTAAGTGGTACAACTATTATCTTAACAGCATGTTACTGATGAAAACTTCTGGGTTTTAGATATATTTTTTATGCCAGTTTCTATTTATGCTGATGTAAATTTTGAAACACTGTAACAGGGACAGTAAAAAAGATCCAAAAGCCAAAACCATGGAAGCATCCTCAGCCAATAACAAAGACTCAGCTAATTCAGTTACGAGATGAGTTTTGGGACACAGCTCCTCACTACGGTGGCCGTAAAGGTATATAATTATTGGTGTTTCAATTAATGAATAATTTTGGAACCTTGCAAGGCCTATAGAAGATTAAATTACCTAATAAGAAATCGAGTTTAAAAGGAAAGGATTTATTTTATATGGATCAGTTTACTCGCCATTGTTTTCTGCATTGCTTTAAATTCCTACAATTAGATTAATTTTCCTACTGCTTTGAATTATTTATTCCTAGTTTGCTGCTGGCTTCAATATCTTAAAGTATGGTCATCTTGAAACTACTTCTATCTTTACTGTCAGGATGTTTGTTATACTAGAGGAATTGAGTTCAAGAAGAATGGATTTACTTTATTCAGTTCTGTTCACTCCCCATAGTTTTCTGCATTTCTTCAATTAGTGTTGTCAGAGAGGTCCTGAGAGGAGGTGCCAAAAGGCTTCAGCACCTCTTGCATGTTGAGGTACAGTGGCTAGGCACTTTTTTGGTTGCGCAATAGGTGCCTTGCAGACTTTACAGCCCAAGAATCCCGCCCCAAGTAACTACTTTGTGGTTAGGAATTAGGAAAAACCATAAAACCCAGCCCGCTGGCAATAACTCATAAGTAATAAAGTGGTCATTCTCAGTTTAGAAGATTATTATCTAGGGTGCCTTTGGTTTTGTTATTTCCTGTTTTCAACGAAAATGGAAAATATAAACATATGAATATCATTGTGGAATAATAATCAAATAAAAAAATTAAATGAAATCTATGGTCATTTAAGTCAATTTAATTTGAAAACAAAGATAAATTTTTAAAATTTACATAAAATTTTTTAAATATAAAAATATGCAAATGAAAATTGATTTAAGAAATAGAAATAGAGAATGAAAATTGAAAATGTTTTCACAAACCAAGTGCACCCTAAGGGTTTTGTTAAAAAAAAAAAAGAACAGAAGTCAGCAGCCTTGGGCCACATCTCATGCAGCAAGCCAGCAAGGGACCATGCGAGTGACACGGCTGAAGGGAGTCAAGGTAATGGTAACGCTGCCTGAAACACTTAGTTTCTTCTACTCTTCTCCTTCAAGTTATTCAGCCAATACCATTCTCTCTTTCAAACTTTTCAACCTTCTAAACCTCTCCTTTAGAATTCTGTGTGTAAAAAGAGTGTAATGCCCCTTTAATCAAATTTCATACTCTTTCAGCCTCTCTTTTCAACCTTCAACCTCTCTTGTGGTGTTAGGATTTTTTTTTTTTTTTGTAGACATTGAGGTTTGTAAGAATACAACAATGCAGCGTTTTATGTTGGGTTAAAAAAAGGAGAATTAAACAGCTTTCCATGATACTTACTTTTGGCCAAATTTCTTTGGCGCAAGGCTGGTAATTTCTTGGCAGCAACTGTAGAGAAACAAAAAAGGCAAGAGATTGGGGGATCATCTGCTTAGGAATGGCTTTGTAGTTTCTCATTCAATTAATAATGTTATGCTCGAAGTTTATATTTCATTTTATTACTGCATATTTCAATTATATTTCATTTTATATTTCAATTGATTCTGTATCAGTAAACATGCTAGAGATAAAGAGGATGTTAACACATCAGATGCAGGGCCCGGAGCTAGTTTTGGATGGAGAGGATGGTAAATTTATATCAACGGGTGGCTAAAAAATGCTAACTTCCTATAAGTCCAGTTTGATTTTCTAGTCACTCATGCATATGAGATTTTTTTTGGGTATTATGGTTAGGGTTGCCTTACATGAGATATTTAACGGCTTTAAGGACTGTCATGCACTCTTGCTTTATATATGAAACGCAGAGCAGGTAAGAGATATGTGAATGGAAGTATACAAGCTCTAATCAATTGGGCCCAACAAGTGAGGTCATATTGGCAAAGGGATCCACATTA
Source organism: Senna siamea (assembly GCA_031216115.1). Classification (NCBI taxonomy): domain Eukaryota; kingdom Viridiplantae; phylum Streptophyta; class Magnoliopsida; order Fabales; family Fabaceae; genus Senna; species Senna siamea. The sequence continues at coordinate 24,292,243 of CM062356.1, forward strand.
AAATAAGGATTTACCACCTAGGAGAGAATAACAAAGTATCAAAATTATTTTTCTTATCTATCTATTTCAAGGTTATCTGTGTGTTCTTTATATCTCTGCCATTGTTCTTTGGAGTAGAGTATTGTAATTCCTTGTCAAAACCAAAATTTTCTTTAAGAGTACATTTTTGCATTAAGGTAGTCTAATCTTACTGTAGCTAATTGGTTGTGGCCAATATCATTCTTTGAGTATTATATCTGCAAGAATACTCGAGTTTACAGCTTTAATTTAGTTAATTGAAGTGCATGTCTCATTTTCCGCATGGTAGAGATTTGGGATGCTCTTAGAGCTGCTGCTGAAGCTGATCTAACTCTAGCTCAAGCAATTGTGGACAGTGCTGGGGTCATAGTCCAGAGTTCAGATTTGACAGTATGCTATGATGAAAGAGGTAATTAGTTGGATCCAGATTACTCATGTTGCATTTTTTCAGTTACTATATTACTCAACAAGCTTTACAAATAAAAAAGACAATGATTCATCTTCCGAAGTGCGCTTCCTTCTCTCCGTTGAATCCAGATTTCTATAATAAGAATCCTTTTGGGTCCATGATTCACTTTTAAACTTCAGACATGCTTTCACTAGGTATACTACATAAGAGCTGGAGCGAAGTTCTTTAAAATTTATGGCCAAGGAACTAGCATTTGGTAGCACAGAGGGATAGAGATGGGAGGATTTAGAAGATTAAGGAGAAACTACATGTTTACCCCTTAAACTAAGGTATAATCATAAAATTGGTACATGAATGTTAAAATATAACAAAATGTCTCCTAAACTTTGTACTAAAAGCGTTAAATTCCAGTTAAAATTAACAGCAAGAGGCCATTTGATTTGGACTGTGATGGCAGTGCTCGACTCAGTTCAATGCTCGACTGCCAAAAGTTCCTTTTTAGTTCCAAAGGTTAATTGAGATTTAGTGTATTTTAGTCCTAAGTTCAGGGAGTGTTTTGTTGGGTTTTATAGTTATATACCAACTCTGTAATTAGACTTTTGGTCAGGGAGAGTAAAATGGAGTTTAAAGCACATCAAAAGAAAAGGGGTGGAGTTTTTGTTCATTGAATGCACTTTTCTAGCAAGCCTCTTCGTGTTAGATTTTATTTTTCACTTTTTTTTGTTGGCTACGCGTCATTTCTTGCAATTTTCCTGAATTTTCTTACTACAATTCTTGCAGGAGCAAAATATGAACTACCCAAGTATGTTTTGAGTGAGCCAACTAACCTGATTCGAGATAATTAATAAAAGAGGATAAAAAAGAGTATAATGATTGGTGGGAAAGTGATTGTAAATCATGTACATTATTATCTCAATTGTTTTGGCAACTTCCATAGGGTAGCAACTCTTACTCCATAGCATCTGTGTCTGCATTCACTTTCAACATCCGAGTTGATGTTTTCTCATTATCTCTGTATCACATGACACAGTATCCCAATTGTTTAATGAGTAAAGAGGGTTCTTGATATTGAACTTGATTACTTGAAATATAAATTCCATAGTGAATTTTGACTATTTTCCATCCCAAATGATGATCGAGTGATTTCAAATTAGTGTTTTTGTATAAGGATAAAATATCTAAGCTGTAATTTTTTTTTTTTTTCCATAAGCTGATTAAGAAGTTATGGATGTAAACGCTAACTTCATTTTTTTTTCCCATTTTTTTTATAATCTTTCTTTGATGGATTTAAATTGTGCATTGTGTACCTTATTAAATGAGTATGGGTAGGAATGAGAATATTTCGCTTATATCACTTTCCCAGCTAACTAGTTCGAAAGAGTTAATAAAAACTCCGTTACAATTAATGCTAGTATATTTCACCACCGAAAGCAAGTAAAAGAATTAGTCAAACGATTTTATATATTAATGATATAATTGTGGTTAAAACTCAATTCAATTGATACTAATTTATATCATAATTAAGTAAAAATTAATTATACATATTTTATATAATTTTATTATATATAAAATATAATATAATATAATATATTCTATTTAAAAATAATAATAAATCACTTAATAATTTTTAAAAATAAAATTTGAAAACGTATTATAATGTATAACTATTTATTACACCTATAACATTATTTTTTGAAATTAAGTGATTTAATCATGTACAGAACAAATTAGTAAAGGCTTATGTATAAAAAATTAATTAGATAAAAAATAATTAAAAAATTAAAAAATTAAAAAAATTAAAAATTAAAAAAATAATATAAAAAATTATTAAAATAAATTTAATTATTAATATCTTAATTATAAAAATAAATAAATATAAAATATATTAACATCAATTAATCTATATAACCAATCTTAATGAAAAAAATATTTTATTTGTTGTTTTTGATGTATAATTTTTTTTTTCTGTTTTTCTAATAAATTACACTTACTAATACCTTATTTATAACAACTATCTGTTAGTTACATATTTTTCTTCTTTCCTCTCTTCCTTATTCATCTTTTTTTTTTTCTCCTCCCACTGCTTCTTTGTCGCCAAATTCAAAGAATTCATAGAAAAATTCAGATTGACTAAACTATTTAACTGGCCAATTTTTTCTACTTTATCTAGTTTTTTATCAATTTTTTCATTCGTTAATTGATTTTTTACAAAGTCGATCTTCAAACATGCCCGAACTAATGCCTTGACCAGTCCACCATTTTTTTATTTGACTAACGGGCACTGGTACAGTCCTATTTTTTAAACAATGCTGAAGGTAACATTTAGGCTCAATATTACACTTTCCATCTTATTTTTATTCCAGATTTGTGTGGACCTATATACGAGGACACATCTTTATCACCGACTTTCCATTTGTTGTCAAAGTGTGAGAGCAATGTCTCATTGCAGAGGCCCAAGGATAGAACCGTGTCATATTCAAAGTTTAGCACTTAGGCCAGGAACAATTAAATAAAATAAAAAAAATTACATCTTGACTACCAGATATTCCTTTTGACATGATAATAAGCCTTCGATCCCATAAAATATCTTACAAATATTATTGTGCTTCACAATTATGACATTTACTTACAGCCACAATCACCCATAATATTTGTTTGACTCCTCCATCATTTAGGAAGAATCACGTGAATATATAAACCTCATCAAATCCTCTCCTATAACAAGAATAAAATGTTTACATCAGTAAATTTAAGTGAAAAGCAAATTAACAACTTTCTCATGAATGGACTTCAGTCTTACCCTGCCTTCCCACTGTAAGTAGGACTGTAATTGTAAATGAGATTGTCAAGCACTTCTTGTGCAAGTGGTCTGTTTATAGATTTCCTAGCTTCACTAAATCCATATAAATGAATGCGAAAACATGTTAGTTAGTCACTAAATTACAAGTGTCTGTTTACTAATTAGAAAGCGTAGGTCAGTCAGTCCACAGAGTTTCCAGAAATGTTTGCAGAACCTTCACCCATGAAAACTTTAAACCAATCGAAATGGTTTAGGGGCTAGACAGTTTGTATATTTTTAATATCCGTGTAAACAGAATGCTTAAAGCAATCGAAATAGTTTAGCTTGATTTATGAGAAACATTGATCGGGTATGAGTAAAATGAGGTGCATAAGAACAAGATATTCCTAACCTGACCAAGAAGTTTGCAACATATTGAGTCACTTGAATAGCATCCTGTGTGTGTGGAATTCTTGGTGAGGCCCATTCAAAAGCATTTTTCTGTGACATCATTTATAGAGGAAGTTATTAAGTTTAATGTGAATGGAGTTCTCATGTAATTAATTACAAAGTATTTAGCAACTGAAGTACACGATAAAACAAAAAATCATGCAAGGCACATTCATGGCTCACCTCTGGATGCCACTGGAAGCCAGTCACAGGATAGTTCCGTGATTGTACTGTGGATACATATTCCTAGTACAACAAATGATAATATTAGAATTCTTTAAGAAGGAAAGCTGATAACAAACAAGTCATGAATATGACAAAAGGCTTTTTTTTTTTTTTTTCGGTTGGGGAGGGGGGGGGGGGTGTTGTTATTCAGTATAATTTTTAACAGATGAAAACAGACAATTACCTTATCATCTTCGTCCTTGGAAGTTGTCAATATCTCAAAAAAACTAGATAATTTTTCATTATCCAGAAACCTTCCAGGGGATATGCCCAACTGTCATGTTGAATATCAGAGGAAAATTATATCCATGAATTTCAAAAATAAACTTCTAATTAACTTAATTAAACTTTTTTCAAAATTTTAATATATAAATTCAGTGATGACAACTTGAAACCATAAATATAAACAATCCAGAAAACTTGAAAATGGTAGACATGCAATGAAATATGCTAACTTCAGGAGCCATCCACATAGAAAATGCAGATAACTTCCAAGGAGCAAGCACAATGGGCAGCAAATTAGAAGAAAGCAAACTGATAAAGGGAATACATTTTACCTTGCTAGTTTGGAAAGATAGGATCAATATATACTAATATTATTTTTTAATTGGCCACTTACAACAGGTGAGTGTAAGATGGGGGTGAAAAGCAAACTTGAACCTAAAAAAAATCAAGCATCCTGAATATCATATAAGAATTTAAGCACTTTCAATGATAATAATTAGTTTCTTTCCCTGTTATTTTGAACAAATCTTTGATTATATAGTTGTAAATGGAATAATAAGAATAACTCATATAGAAGGTCACAGTCACACTACCCCTGAATAACCTAATGGATGGCAATGGCTCCAGTCTTGTATAATTCAGTAAAAATAATCATTTTACACAAAAGGTCATTCAAAGCACTATATACTCACATGATGATTTTGCATGACAAGACAATCAGTGGTCAGCTTCTTTAACAAGTCTGGAGGAAATCTGCAGCAAAAAAGTGAAAATCAAACTGCATATATATTTTTATTTTATTAAAAAAGGTCTAGAAACTTAACACAAGGTAAATTAGAATCTAATTTTCAGAAACATAAATATAATAACTAGATCCCATGCCCTCTGTAGTAAAAGAGATGCACTAATAATAGCCAACAAAGAAGAAAGAGCAACTGCAATTTAAGTTTAAAGCTCGGCTTCCAACTTTATTAGATATCCTTTAGACGATCAAATCCCTGCTTCAGAAATCTAACCAGTATTTGCATGCGCAGAACCAAAATAAGCCAATTGCTCAATTAAAAACATTAATAAGTACATTATTTACTTAGTAATAGTTCCTAATTCAAGATTCCCTGAAATCTGAATTAATAAATAATGACATAGGAGGATAGGACCATTCTTTAACTCTGCCATGTTGAGAGTAGTTTCATTGCTACTGTGCAAAAGAAGTTGTTAAGTTCAGAAACTTTAGATTGTCTTCAAGGCCATTATTCACTAAAAAAAATGAAAAGTGAAATCCTTTGTTTGGAGAGTTGAATTTAAATTTAATGAATCTATTCTACAAAAAAGTCCAAACATTCATATAATCCTATTAATAATTTTAACCAGTATAAAGGGTGGCTAGTACACAAGACTCTCATCAGGTGAGGTCTGAAAAAGGTCAGATGTGTGCAACTTTACCCCTGCAAGCCTCTCACTGAGAGGCTGTTTCTAAAATTTGAACCTATAACCTCTAGGTCACATGAAGGCAACCTTACCATTCTTCCTCCAAGCTCACCTTCTTAAAAAATTTAACCAGTATAATCATAAAAAAATTTGAAGCATATCATGCCTGAGAGAAGAAGCCATTCACGTGGGTCCAAACTTCAGCACAGTGGTGATCAAAGTCAGGCAATGTTTGGAATTTTACAAACGTAGATTATTTACTTGAAAGAGAGCAATTACCCATAAAAACAAGTTGTTAAACTCTTCAGATATTAGACTTATCTCAAATCTCAATATTTTCTATGTATTATATTCTCTACAAATCCAAGCTTATTTTAAACATTTTAACATTCATTTGAAATCAAATTCTGAGAAAATTTGACATGCAACAGCAACATTTCATTGTGTAAACATATGTGAGTGGCAGACTCTGGGGTTTCATTCAGCATTCAAAATACAAAAAGCAGAAGAGATAACTTTGTTTATGCAACTAACATTTATATATAAGAAAGCTTCACACCAAAAATCAGCTTTAGATCATTGAATGAACTAAATGTTTAAGAGAAGTATTGTAGTAGATTGTTTACCTTTGAAATACAGTTCCATCAATATTTGCATTCTTGGTGAAATGAAGAGTACTTGCCTGATTTGTTGCACTAAATTCTTCAAGAATGTTGTTATCCTATTATCAAGAAAATGAAAATCCATACTTGTAGAAAACAATAATAATAATTATACACTTTGAATATATTATCAGAATGAAGAGGTTTTAAACTCTCCCAAGCATGTTATGAACATTATTAAAAGTTTTCATAGATGCAAAAAATGAAGTCCACCAAGCCAATATAAGGACTAATTTTTCTACTGTTGTGTTGTAATTTGAAGTTTGTGATCAAAGAAAGATTATGAAGAAGAATGTTCATGCAAGGTAACAAAAGAAGACAGCATATACAGTGTATTCATTCTAAGAAAACCTAGCAGAACGATCTTTTGCTACAATTCGCCTCATGTTTGAATAATTTAAAATTTTATGTTGAGTATATTACCCTGGCTTATAGGAGAGAAATTGACTTATCCACACAGGAGTTTTCATCTTTAGGAAAGCGATATTACAAACAAAAAGAAAGAATAAATAAGAAGGAAAATTTACCTCGCTAACAATCATTGTTAAAAGTTCAAAACCTAAGCAGGTGGCATATAATGGGAAATGGTGTCCACCGTCATTTTTCTCTAAGACTTTCTGCAGCATAGACGCATAGCTTAGCAAATTTCCCATCCAAGCAAGAATGATTATGTAAGAAAAGCGTAAAATAAATAATTATTAGCAATAAGCAAAAATTTTACCATTAAATCGGTAGTAGTAACAGTTACGTGCTCTTTTCAATTTTCATATTTCAAATTCAAGAAACATCAATGTCACACACAAGTGAAAAGAGAATTTCCGACAAATATAAGGAAGTTTCTCATATTACAAATGTCTCCACATGCACATTAGCGACAATAGGAAAAGCAAGAGCATATATATACCTTAAAAATTCTTCCAACAATCTCGAAATATAACCCACTGTTAGCCCACCCACCAGTAAAGAGCACCCCATTGACCAAATCGAGCTTCTGCAGTGAGAGCAAGAATTAAAAGTCAAGCAAGTACCACAAACATGCCTTCATCATAAGGAAACAATACGGACACAAGAAGCTCATCTCTAGTCAGTACGTAGTAGTCACCTCACTTCATCTCTCCTTTCCACTTACAAGAGACATCTTAGATTTAGTAATCTTCTTCTGCATTCTTTGCAATTTACTACTACCACTAATACTATAGACTTTTCAAAATCAGATGACCATGGAAAGCAGGAAGAGATAGATACCCTGAGAAGCTTTTCCTGTGGCTCGGTATAGATAAGAGGAATAACTCGAGCGCCGGCAGATTCAACGAATTTGACGTAGGAGGCGGCTATATAAGAAGTATTGGGGACGTTGGAGAGAAGTCCAGAGGCGCCGTCGCCAGGGTGGCTGAGAATTCCGATGACCGGCCGGTAGTAGAGGTTAGGAGTGGGGGAGGGGCAAGTGGGAGGCAAGGAGTGATGGTGACGGAGTTGAGTGGGCAGAAGAATCTCAGACTGAGCCTCAGCGAATCCAACGCACTGCAGAAGAGAAATCAGAAGCTGAATCCAAAGGCAGGTCCAGAAGGCGGCGGAGGAGGAGGAACTCCAAACGGCGTCGTCTGCCATATCCGAGTGACGAGAGAGATTGGGATTATACGGAGTAGTGTAGTGGGGACATGAGACTATGGGAGTGTATAGAGAGAACCCATCTTCTTCATCAAAATGGATCTATGGTAATCCAATCAAATCATGTGTATATATATTATAATAATTATAGATAAAATAAAATTTAAAAAATTAATCATCACTTATAAGTTTTAGTTTATTTATAGATGAATAAAGGTCAATTCAATTTGTTCATTTTGTTTATGAAAGAGATATTTTCTTTTGTTTATTTAGCATGTTGATCCAAATGACACTGAGAATGGAAGGCAATTCTCAAACAATTCATTTGCTTCATTTACCTAATTCTCAAAGAATTGGCTTATTTGAGAATCTACATATATTTCTTGTGCAAACATATATAGGACAAACACTAGTGGTATGGATTATTCATTCATGAATGTGTCATATCTTAACATTGCCTATATGCACCGTGACTAACATTGCTTTTGTGGTTGTATGCGTAGTATGTGTATGGGGTCTTGTATGTTGGGTTGTGCAAACTATTTTGGGGTTTGATGACGTTCTTCCTTGGTTGTTAATTCTGGGTTTCTCTCTGCGGCTCATGTTAACAAGTTTTGGGTTTCATGGTGGACTTCCGGAACCAAGTGGCACTCTGAGTCTCTACCTCCATCTTGCTTTATATATTTAGATTTTAGAGTATTAAAAAGATATGAAATTCGTGAAATAAAAAAAGTATAAAAATATTTTGATTTTGAATATATTTAAAATAAGTCATTTATTTATTTTTCTCTTATTTTAAAAACTTCACTTTGTGAAATATCTTAGAAGATCTTTTTCCCTTTATTCCTATGTTTTAAATATCAAAACTTTAACTAAGGCCAAAGTAAACAAAAGAGCATCGTAGCATTGGTCCAATCCCATATACCATACATCATCGTCATACATAAAGATTATGATATTTATTTGTAACCACAATACCCACTAATATCATTGTGACTCCACCATCAGAAATCATGATTGTGTGAAGATATAGACTTCATCATATCCTTTCCTGCAAGAAGCATATAATAAATACATAAGCAAATTTATGTGTAAAGGAAACAATAGCTTTTATCTTGAAAATGCATTTTGGGCTTACCCAGCTTTCCCACAATAAGTTGGGCTGTAATTGTAAATGAGATTGTCTAGCACATCTGGTGCATTCGGCCTGGTTGTAGATTTTCTAGCTTCACTGAACCCCATATATATACATGAAACGAAAAACGTGTTAGTTAGAATTAAGTGTTCCTTTACTAATTACTATAAGTTTAGCTCAACCAATCCAAAAAGTTTTAGTGAAAATTTAAAGTATCTCTAAGTTTTATTAGATTTGGGACTAATTCATATCAAGTCAGAAACATTACCATAAAGTTCTCCCAATAAACACTCTTCTTGAGATTCAAACTAGTGTCTTTCTTTTTATAGAATTGAGGTTGCTTCCAATCAATCCAAAGTTTTAGTTATTGTAAAACACTTCCTTTTATATTTATCAATACAAACATACCCTTAAAAGAATTGTAACGAATTGTGATTATGAGTAGAAGGAGTTGGATAAGACACTTCAAAATTCTCAGTTCTAACCTGACAAAGAAGTTGGCAGCATTCTGAGTGACTCGAACTGCATCCTCAGTGTGTGGGATTTGTTTTGAGCTCCATTCAAAAGCATTTTTCTGTGACATAGTAATTTGTAAAGTAATTAAGTTATGCAAATGAAAAGAACTAAATAATGTGATCAAAGTCCTAATTAAAAAGATAATGTAAATTAAAGGACATTCATGGATCACCTCAGGATGCCATTGGAAGCCAGTGACAGGATAGTTTCGTGAGCTCATTGTGGATACATAAACCTAATACAGTCATTGATGATATTAGATTTCCTTAACAACAAAAGCTTATAACAAGTCATTAATATGTCAAAAGCATGATCTGTAGCAGATAACATATATACATTACCTCATCATCTTCATCCGTGCAAGTTGTCAAGATCTCAAAAAAACTTGATAACTTCTCATTATCCAGAAGCCTTTTTGGGGATATGCCATACTGTTATGTAAAATATATATATCTAGTGAACTTCGTTAAACTATTTTTTTATTACAATAGCCAAATTCAATGATAACAGCTTGAAAACATAAAGAATCCAGATAACTTGAAAATGGTAGACATACAATGAAGTAAAAGGGAAAACAACAGGAAAATACATAGTGGCATGCGTACTCAATTCTCTAGAATCAAGCATTTTGTATATTAGATAAAAAAACTTAGTTGAAACAACCAATATTCGAAAGCCCGTTAAGTTCCGATTAATCTGACTTAAACTAATTGAGAGACTATAATGGTAATAAAATTTTTTCATTGCAAGTATTTGCGATTTCAGAGAATGAGCCTTGGAGCAATAATAAGGTTGTTGCCGTGTGACTTGGAGGTCACGAATTCAAATATTGAAAATAGTATCTAATCTGCTTATTACCAACTTGGTGGAGCCTCGTGCATTGGGCCGCCCTTTTCAAAAACATTTGCGATTTTAAATCCTCTATATTTGAAAAATGGTACATTTCTCTACATTTAAAGAAAGATATGAAAAAAAATAAATACATAGAGGACCAATACTGATAGAGACTCATCCTAAATGTTTTTGGGACCAAATGGAGAGAAATGTATCATTTCTCAAATGTAGAGGATCCAGACCCAGTGTTTGCATAGACAAGACTCTCACCTGAAACCTTGCTTAAAAAGAAAATAGAATTTTTTTTATCGACAGTGTTTCCTTAGACAAGACTGTCTTGCTCTAATCTTTGCTTAAGCAGAAAATAGTACTTAATACTTCAACCAACTACTCATTGGTAATAAGCAGATTAGATAAGAATTTAACACTCAATTTCTATGCCTGGTATTGTGCATAAATCTTTGATTATAACATTTACAAATATAAGTTGTGAATAGAAAGAGTAAGGATATTTTAGTTGGAATATCATGCTGCAACTAATAGCTTATTGCATAGAAATGAGTACAGTCAACTTGCAAAAATCAGTAATAATACTCATTATTGACAGAAGCATTATAACACTCACACGATGATTTTGCATGACAAGACAATCAGTGCTCATCTTCTCTAACAAGTCTGGAGGAAACCTGCGAGAAAGAAGTGAATATGGATTTGAATATCTCATAATCTGTGAGACTGTGACTAACTTAACGAAATCTCCAGAAACACAATAGCCAACATTTGATTATGTAAACATATGTTAGTAGCAAATCCTGGAGTTTCATTCAGCATCCAAAAAATGAAAAAGCAGAAGATAATTAAGTAATTAACTTTGTTTGTGCTGATAGCATTTACTCTATAAGGGCTTTATGCCAAGAATCAACTTGAATTAAACAAAGTGTTTAAGAAAAATATTGCAGTTGATTGTTTACCTCTGAAATATAGTTCCATCAATTTTTGAATTTTTGATAAACTCAAGAGTAGTTGCCTCATTTCTTGCACTAAATTCTTCAAGAATATTGTTGTCCTGTTATCAAGAAAAGAACAGCTAGCCCATGAGATTTTTAATGTAACATTGTATCAAACCTTGTTAGAACCAAGTATAATTTTTTAAACATAAGAGATACTAAGTGTAATTAATTTCACCAAACCTAACAAAAATTGAACTTATTCTCACAGGTTTCGTGTGCAGGAAATCAATTTTAGCATCTGACAAACAAAAAACCATAAAATGGATACATTACGTACCTTACTAACGATCATTGATATAAGTTCAAAACCTAAGCATATGGCATATAATGGGAAATGCTCTCCACCATCATTTCTCTCTAGAACTTTCTGCAGCATAAACGTAGGTATTATTAGCAAATTAATATTAATTACTCTCCATCAAGTCATTAATACTAATTCTCAAGTGCTCTTCTAAAAATTCATTTTCAAAATTCAAGAACATCACAGGTGCAAAGAGAATTTCAGATAAATATAACGAAGGAAGTTACTCAAAATATATATAAATACAAGCATGTATAGTGTACCTTAAAAATTTTTTCAACAGTCTCGAAGTATAATCCTGTTTTGGCCCACCCACCAGTAAAGAGAACCCCATTGACCAACTCTAGCTTCTGCATTCATAACTAGAATGAGTAGTCAAGCATCACAAACACGCATGCCTCATCATAACAAGAAATGAGAACATGAATATATATAACTCTGAACATTTGGTAACTTCGATCTCCAAAGAAATATAAAGATGAAAGTTTTAAAAAAAAATGAGAAGATAAGTAGTTATGATAAAAGATGTTATAAGAAATTAAAAGGAAGAAGATATTTAACTTCGTAATTCTATTTTTATATATATATTTAAAAATAAATTTTGAAATAATGAACAATGGCGATAGTGTATGCCAAGTGTTATTTGTATATTTAAAGTTAGTAAATTTTCTTTTCTACTTTTCAGAATCTTTAGAAAGATCCCAAGTAACAAAGTTGAAAGGATGAAAATGTTAAATTATACTATTAGTTAATAGAGTTTCATTCAATCTATTTTTATAATTTAAAATTTTGTATTTAAATACTCTGATAATTAATTAGAGTCTTTTTTTTTTTTTAACTAGCGTCCTACCTAAATATTAATAATGGTGACAGCATTTGTACGTAGTTTTTTAATAAATAAGAGCATAGGGAGTTCAAGTAAAAGAGGGAGGTAAAGTTACTGAATTAAAAGAAAGATTAAAAAAAATTGAGATTTAATACATTAATAAATTTTTTATTTATTTATTTTATCTATTTCTTACTTCAAAATTTTCATCTTTTTTTTAGACTTTAAAGAATTCAAATCCAGCAAATTACTCTAGTATTGTGCAAGAATTCACAATTGATGCACAGATCTCAGCTTAACCTACGTTTATTTTGTTATTATTTTTTATTCTTTAAAATAATTTTATAATTTTCATAAATTTATACAATTAGTGAAAATCACTTTTTATTTATTTTTTATTTTAAAAAACTAGAATTGATAATTTTTTATATGTTTTTTTCCCAAAATACAGTTTAAGTTTAAGTTTTCAGTTAAGATCAATGTTTTGAAACAATAGCAAGAGTAGTTTAATTATTGTGGCAAGCAAAGCAATAGCCACGTTTCCTGCAAACATTGGTATCAAATTTTTAAATCCTTACCAGTAACGCGTCCTATTGGCTTCTTTGAAAAAAGCAAATTGGGGGGCCCACTGCAATTAGCTTCCTCAGGTGGAACCATTTGTGAAGACGACAGATATTAACAGAAATTTGCTACCTCAAACGTTAAACGGTAAATTTACTAAATTTCGTGTCAATTTTAATTCTCTTAATATTATAAAAAATGTTAATTTACTTTTATTAATAAAATTAAAAATTATATATCAAAATATCAATGAACATAATGGCATGAAAATGGAAAATTATGTATGACAGACATACCTTGTCAAGATTTTCCGGAGGCTCGTTATAGATAAGGGGAATAACTCGAGCGCCGGCAGACTCAACGAATTTGACATAGGAGGCGGCGATATAAGAAGCATCCGTGGCGTTGCTCAGGCGTCCGGAGGCGCCGTCGCCGGGGTGAGTCACAATTCCGATGACCGGCCGGTAGTAGAGGTTAGGATTTGGTGCGGGGCAAGAGAAAGGTACTGACTCCTCATAGCGTTTACTGGGCAGAACAATCCCAGACTGAGCATTAGCAGAGCCTCCTCCGCAATCCAAAGCGCAATAAGCAGCCAAATCCAAAGATTGTTCCAGAATCTGGCGGTGTAGGAAGTCCGGACGACGTCGTTCGCCATATCGGAGTACGGAGAAGGATGTGGAAGTATGGGAGTGCTGGGTGTGCAACTTTTCGTTTTCTTTCTGTTTTTAATTTCATGTTGGTCTAATAAATTAGTATATCTTCAGTAAACGTGATAGAAATTCAATTAAATTGCAAGTGGATCCGCCAGATGCTGTACCAAAAGTATATTTGCTTTTAATTCGGTAAATATTTTTAACGTGAGCTTTTTATTTAAACTTTATTTTTTAAAAAATTTTAGTTCTTGTATTAAATCCATCAAAATTTCTAACGGCGTAAGTATCATGATTCAATGGAGTAAGTCATCTCGATGTTAATACATAATACATAAAGGATTACACTCACATGATATTAGATTCTCTACGTTAAAAAATTATACATATTTTACATTTAAGGAGACAAAAAAAATGACCTTAAGTAATTTAATAACTAATTTTTAAATTTAAAGAATATTAACTTAATTTATATGTAATTATTTATATATTTATTATTAAATTTTTTAATAAAAATATTAAAAAAATAATTCTAAAAAATAAATTATATAAATCATATATATATTTATTAATTTTTAATTAAAAAAATTAATGCTAAAAATATAAAAAATATACTTAAAATTTTTTAATACATAAAAACTCTTAAAAATTTTAAAGAGTGTATCAGATAATTGAGAAAATTTTACATTATCCAAGTTTGAATTTCCATGAAAAATTTCGTACAAAAGCATAATGTTAATATTTTAACTAAAAAAATTAAGACACTAATAAATTATAAAAAAAAATTAAGAATAAATTACAGTCTACTCTTTTAAAAAATATTAAAATTAGACTCTCTTTTTTTTTGTTTAAAAATTTATATTCTTTTTTATAAGATTATAAAGTTTATAATTTTAATCAAAATATTTTTAATGATGTTATTAATTTTTTAAAAATATTATAATTTATTATAAAATATTTTTAAAAAGTATAATATTTTATTATTTTTAATTTTGAATTAAAAATAAAAATTTATTTTATTTAAAGCTAAAAAATAGTTTTTATATTAGTTAAATATATTTAATTATATAAATAATTAAAATAAGAATAATTTTTTAAATAAATAAAATTATAAATTTTTTTATCTCTTAAAAATAATTTTTTAAAATAAAAAATAATTTTAAAATTTAAAATAAAAAAGAGTAATTTATTTTAAAAATAATTATTTAATTAATATATGAAAGGTGTACTGAGTTTTCCTTTTCTCCTTTATTTTAAGATTAAATAATTAAAAAGCTGACACTGACAATGACGCTGACACCAACTCTGACATATGACAATGACTTTTGAAATCTGCGATTTGAGACAGACAGCTCCATCTGTGCTTGTAGATCACGTGGGTATGGATAATTGTGAAGAGCGACATCATTCCTTTTATACTTTTTGTAATTAAAAAATATTTAAAGTATTTACTTCACTTTTCTTTAATTCAAATATATTTAGGGTTGTCTACGAACCAGATTTGTATGAAAATATTTACGGTAGTTATTATTTTTAAAATATTTTATTTTTATTTAAATTTATAAAAATATATTATTTTCTTGTAATAATATAAATTTATTAATATTGATAGTAAATTATAGTTAAATTGTATAAAAATATTTTATTTTAATATATATCGTTAATTATAAACACGATACATAATGAATAAATATAATATATGTCTTATATAATCAAGTAACATAAGTTAAATAAATTTAAAAAAATATTTGAAGTTAATCTTAATTTTTTTTATTTGATTTTAACATTATTTTTTATTGAAAAATATAAATCTAAATTAAAAAATATAATCACCATTATAATTTATTTTTTAAAATTAAAATAAATATCATAAAAAAATTAAAATATAAAAAATTCAATCATATTTTATTAAATAAAATTTAGTGTTAAATAAATTTAATTTATTTTTCTTTCATCTAACTGTACTTTTTTAGTTATTGAAAAAAATTTTAAAAAAATAAATAGTAAACATTTAGATAAATATTTAATTTATATTTATTAAATTTTTTATATAAAAAATATTAAAATCAAATTGAAGACGTTAACATCAACTAAAATAGATATTTTTTTTATCTAATACTAAATTTTATTTACGTATACTTAGTGTAAAAAATAAATAAAATCACTTAAAATTAAATTTTATTAATAAAATATGATTAAATCTTTTATGTTTTATTTATTTATGATATTTTTTTAATTTTACAAACAAATTTTTGTTGATATGTTTTTATTTATATTTCATAATTTTTTATATAAAAATAATATTAAAATTAAATAGATAAAGTTAAATTTAACTTTAATAATTTTTTTAAAATTAATCTAACGTGTGTCACTTGTTTATATATGATAAACGTCTGATTTTTTTTCATTGTGTTACATCTTTCTTTATCAATACATGTTAAAATTAAATATTTTTATATAATTTATTATAATTTTTTAAGTTGTGCAATATATTAAGAGTTTAATTTAAAAAAATTTGACTTTAAATTTATTTTTAGTATAAGTAAATTTGTATATTTTTAACTACAATTTACTATCGATATTAGTAAATTTATTTTGTTATTAAAAAATAATATATTTTTAAAAAATTTAAATAAAAATATGATATTTTTAAAAATAAATAAATAAATAAATAAATATTTTTATACAAATACCACGTATGAAGACTCACGTAAATTGGGCCGACAATTTATACCTATTGAATTTATGTGAAATGGTGGATAAAAAACTTCTCATCATAATGCCACAAGAAAACTTGAATTTTTTGTACTTATTTAATAACATTAATCATAATTTATTATTTCTTTACAACAATTGCCAGGTCGATCTCGATCTGTTAATTTTGTTATAGGACTGTTATTTAATCTGAATTTGTTGAACTTAATATGGTGCTTAAACTTTGTACTTTATTTATTTTTGGGTTCATCTTCATTTTTTTAATTTATTAGATTTTATCTTTTTCTTTAAAAATGATTTGACATAGATGAAAGAAAGAGCGTCGTAGCCTTAGTCCAACACCAAATATATATATCATAAAACGTCATCGTACATAACGATTATAACATTTATTTGTAGCCACGATACGCACTAACATCGCTTTGAGTCTTCCAGCATTTAGAAATTAAGACTGTGTGAAGAGATAAACTTGATCGTATCCTTTCCTGCAATAACCATAAAATAAAAACATTAATCACATCAGAAAATTTATGTGCAAAGCAAAACATTAACCTTTTTTTTTCTGTAAATGCAATATTATTGGCTTACCCAGCCTTCCCACAATAAGTAGGGCTATAATTGTAAATGAGACTGTCTAGCACGTCTTGTGAATCTGGTCTGGTCTTAGATTTTCTTGCTTCACTGAACCCAGATGCAAGAAACAAAAAAACGTACACGTTAATTTTAATTTCTCTTCAATCCAAACACACCCTTAAGTCAATTTTAAATTCCAATTAAGTTCTAACCTGACTAAGAAGTTTGCAGCATTCTGAGTGACTCGAACTGCATCCTCAGTGTGTGGGACATTTTTGGTGCCCCATTCAAAAGCATTTTTCTGTAACATAATAATCAAGTTATGCAGTTGAAAATAATTAACAAAATAAATTGATCAAAGTCGTAATTAATTAAAGATAATGCAAATTAAGGCACATTAATCACCTCTGGATTCCATTGGAAGGCAGTCACAGGATAGTTCCGCGAGCGTGCTGTGGATACATAAACCTAAACACACACATTAATGATGATATTAGATTTCTTCAACAAGATCAATATGTCAAAATCTTTTTAATTAATTAGGGGGTTAATTTGTAAATCACTATGACTTTTAAGAAAAAATTGTAAATGCAATTTTCGGCATTTAATATACAATACCTTATCATTTGCATCCTCGCTAGTTGTCAAGATCTCGAAAAAATTTGATAACTTTTCATTTTGCAGAAGCCCTCTTGGGGATAACCCATGCTGTCAAGTAAAACATATATTAATAAAAATTTATATAGGTGAATTTTAATTATATAAATCTCATAAACTTCATTAAACTTTTTTTTTATATATATAATAGACAAATTTAATGATGACCACATCAAAATATAAAGCATCCAACTAACAATATGATTATATTTGGATAAAAATATATTTTATGTTATTAAATTTTATATTAATTTTTAATTTTATTTTTAAAATTTTTTTATTAATTTTATCTTTAAAATTTTAAATTATAATTAATTTCACCCCACAATTTAATATCATCTAAATTATTAATAAAAAATAATAATATGATATTTAATAATAAATATTAAAAATATGAACAAAATTTTTATAATATTCAAATATTAAATAATAATATATATTCTTAAATTATATTATTTTTACTCTTATTTATTATTATCTGATGTGAAAATTAAATTATTCAATAAAAATTTTGATAGATATTTTGTATATAACTTAAATAATTTTATTAATAATTTTATATTTTATTTTTAACATAATATTATATTACTATTTGTTACTAATAATTTAAACTGCATTAGATTGTAAGTCAAAATTAATTATAATTTAAAATTTTAATAATAAAATTGATAACAAACAAAATTTATGAACAAAATTAAAAATTAATATAAAGTTTAAATACATAAAATATACGTTTGTCATATATTTATTTTGTAGGTAAAGTTAAAAATTTATTCACATAAATATTATTATTTTAATAGTCAAACTGAAAAATCAAATCACTAAAATACTTACAAGATTATTTTGCAAGACAAGACAATCGGTGCTGAGCTTCTTTAACAAGTCTGGAGGAAAGCTGAGAGGGGGAAAGAAGTGAATATGAATTAATTGGCACATCTTATATCTGTGATTGACTAATTATTAAAATGGCATAAAATTTAATACGTGTATGATCAATCTCCTGAAACACAAATAATATTTTAAAATTGGTATCATTAATTATAAAAAGAGCTTTATGCTAAGAATCAACTTAATTGAATTAAACTAAGTGTTTAAGAAAAATATTGCAGATGACTTTTTACCTTTGAAACATAGCTCCATCAGCATTTGCATTTTGGGTCAAATAAAGATTAATTGCCCGTTTTGATGAGGTAAAGTTTTCAAGAATATTTTTGTCCTGTTATATCAAGAAAAAGAACAGCCATATTAGTTGTAAAACAAATTAATAATAATTCAATTTAAATGTTTTTGAATATTTGAACAATTTAATTAGTACAAACATAAAACCATAAGATAGATGGATAAATTACCTTGCTAACGATCATTGATAGAAGTTCAAAACCTAAGCTGATGGCATATAAAGGGAAATAGTCTCCACCATCATTTTTCTCTAACACTTTCTGCATCATAAACGCAGATATTAGCAAATTTTAACATCCATCCAAGCAGGAATAAGTATATATGCAAGTCATTAATTAATTCTCAAGCCGTTTCAAAAATTCATTACATATATTTACCTTAAAAATTGTTTCAACAACGTCGAAATATAATCCTTTTTTAGCCCATCCACCAGTAAAGACCACACCATTCACCAAGTCCAACTTCTGCATTATTCAGAACAAGAATGAGTAGTCAAACCATCACAAAGACACAATATTCAAGAAAATTATTTTGAAGAATAAAAATGTATACTCTTATTTCTCTAATTATTATTATTTTTTGGAGAAAGAATTAAAAGCATGAAATGCCATGGAGATGGACATATATATACCTTGAGAAGTGTATCCTGAGGCTCGTTAAAGATAAGGGGAATAACTCGAGCGCCCGCAGACTCGACGAACTTGACGTAGGAGGCGGCAATGTAAGAAACGCCGGTGGCATTGCTGAGGCGTCCGGAGGCGCCGTCGCCGGGATGAGTGAGAATTCCGACGACCGGGCGGTAATAGAGATTAGGGTTTGGGGAGGGGCAAGAGGATGAAGAGAGTGAATGAGAGTACTGATCGTGATCATAGGCCTCACTGGGCAGAAGAATTCCATTCACAGAAGAGTGTGCATTAATGTTAGCAGAGCTTCCGCTAAATTTCAGAAGCACAATGAGCAGCGAAACCCAAAGGTAGTTTCGGAAGCCCACGACGTCGTTAGCCATCGGAGACGGAGAAGTGTCAGAATTCTCTGGAATTAGTGTGGGAGTGAAGTGATGAGCCTGTGATCTCACGCTCACTTATTAATACACGAGGATGCGTACTAGAATCAACGGTATTGAACGTCTTTAATTCTTCTTTTCTTTTTTAAATTATTTTATAAAATTAATTTTAATAATTTATATTAATATTATTTTTATATATTTATATACATATTATTAATAAAAATATTTATTTTTTATTTTAAAAAATTAAAATTCAAAACATCTTTTAACCTTTTATAGAAAAAACAATTCAAAATTATTCACATTGTTGGTATTTGCCTATTTGGTCTAGCTTCGGTCTGGGTATTCTTGGCTAAGTCTCTCATTTTAAGCAACATTTATTACTTCTAAAAGGTAACAATTTTTAAAAATCTCTTTTTTTATTTTATTTCAAATTTATAAAATTTTAATAAACTTATAAATTTTTAAATTTAATTAATTTTTATTTAAAAATTTTTTAAAATAATTTTTTTGTTTAGTTTTAGTTTTAGTTTTGCATAAAATCTTCGTAGATCCCTAAATTCCAACATTGAATAGAGACAATCATTTTTTTTTTTCATTAACATAAAAGAATGAAGCTAAAGTTATGTGGGACATTTCTCTTAATAAAAAATTTAATTTTAATTTATCATATTATAAAATATTAATTTTTTTTATTAAATTCATCTTAATTTATCATATTATAAATATTTAACTTAAAGTCAATTTACTCTTTCACCTAAAAATAAACAACTTCTTTGCTGTTTCAAAAGTATATTTGGTTAATCACCTTTTTTTATGTTACTATTTTAATTTTATTACTATATTAAATCTATAAAAAATTTGTTAAACCTAGCTATTTATTTAAATATCAAAATACCACATAAACACTAAAAACGCCTGAAAACTATAAAGGAGCGGCTCATATATTTGTTATCATATTTTTAATGAAAATAAAATAAATAGAAAATTTTCAAAAATAAAAACCCAACTATAAAGTGAAAAGAATTGTTGAAAAAAAATTTATTATTTTGTGATTGAAATATTTGATAATAAAAATATAAAATAGCTAGCACTTAAATTTTTTCTTTAATAATATTACAAATTCAAGTATGAAAAAAAATTTGTGAAAAGGAATATTCTTAATATTCCTAATAAGAAACAAATTGGAAAGAAGCAAAAATACCTGTTAGAAACAAAAGGGAAAGGGCTACCAGAAGAAAAAGGACAAAATGCTCTTTTTAAAAAATACAAATAAGGTTTCTAGTTGATTGATATTCATTATTCAATATAGAATGAAATTGAAGGAAAGTCTCCAGCTTTTAACGCTCATGTGGTTGTTGAAACTGGATTCCGATTACTCATCCCATCCTTTATAACCTTATACTTTTGATTGTTTCACTTTTTCTTTTGTGATAATTGTTAAAACTCTTCATATGTTTTAATAAATTATTTTTGAAAAGAGTTTTTTAAAATGTGTTTTAATCAATTTTAACTAAAAAAACTGAAAATATTTTTTGAATAAAAATTTTACATATTCACTTGGTATTTCTTACAGAAGCCACGTTTAAAACCTGGGTTTGGGGGTGGATAAGGGAATCGCAATAATGTAGAAGATGGTGAGTTAACAAAGGCCATTCATTTTAACATTATTAACAAAAATACAACAAAAAAGAAAAAGAAAAGGAAACAAACTGACACTGCCATGTGAAAATAACTCTGCACATCAGATATGTGGGAGACCACGTCCACCAAACGCTGTACCATCTATAATTATAAATCACGTGGATATATTTGGTTTTGACAAAAATATATTTTACGATGTTTAAATTAATTTTTAATTTTATTTTTAAAATTTATTTATTTATTATTATATTTTTAAAATTTATCAGTAATTTTATTTTAGAATCTAATATCCTCTAATTTAATAATAAAAAAAGTTAATCTAATATTTGATATAATATTTTTTATTGATTTAACATTTTTAAATTATTAGTTAAAAAATTATGTTAAAATAAAAAATTTAATTTATTAAGAGATTTACATAAAATGATGCATAAATATAATATAATGTGTAAATATTTTAATTAGTTAAATTTTTTATTATAATATAATTTTTTAATTAATAAATTAAGAGTATTAAGTTAACAAAAAATATTATATTAAATGATACGTCAACTTTTTTTATTAATAAATTTAACAATATTAAAATTTAAAATAAAATTGACCTCAATTAAAAATTTTTAAAATTTAATTGATAATAAATAAATTTTAAAAATAAAATTAAGAATTAATATAAAATTTAACAACATAAAATATATTTTTATCTTTGGTTTATGAATATTTTTAAAATATAAATTTTGATAAAATAATAAAATATAAAAATATAAAAATATAAAAATATAAAAATTAATTAAAGTTTATTTATTTAAATTTATATTTTAAATAATTTATACTCGTATATTTGTAATAACCAATCATTCTCTTATATTTTTTTAATTAAAACTTTTCGTGTCTGTACTATAAGTTAAATATATATAAGATTATTTTTAGCGTAAATTTTATTTTAATTTGTATGTATCGGTAGTATACTCTAAAATATTTTACAGTATCAAATTCATGGGTAAAAAAAAAATAGAAACAAAAAATTTGTTTCAATTGTGATCTTCTTTGTTTTCACTTTAGATACTTGATCTCTAGTAAGAAAATCCACTTCTGAGTGACGGTGTCAGTGCAGATATTTTTTTGCTGCCTGAATTATTAATGGAGCAGATGCTTATAGGAAAACGACTTAAGATTGACAGAAACGAAAATGCTGACATTTACACACACAACGACAGACAATACGGCCTAAATTTCCATGGCTATTAATTACAGATACTTTTGCATATACTAATTATTACAATTTATTTTTAATTAGAAATTTCATGTTTGCACTGTAAATTTATAGATATTTTTCGGGTGTTTTTAGATATCACCAGATTTTTTATGGTTTAGGAAATTTTAATATGTTTGCTTAATATAATTAAATTTTACTAATCGGTGCGCTAATGTCTGGTTAAAAAATATTAATTTTTTTAAAAAAATAATATTTTATTATACTATTTAATATCTTTCAAAAAATTTTCAAATAACATCAATAAATATGTAATTTACTTTTAGAATAAGACAATTTTATTCTTATAAATACAAAATTTAAAATTTTTTAATCTTAAATTTTAAAATTATAAATTCTTAAATCTTTTATGTTTTTGAATAATTTTATATGATAATTTTCATACATATATATTTTTCGGTGTATGTTTTATAATTTCAAATTTAAGATTTAAAAAATTACAAAATTATAAAACATAAATTTTATAAATATATTAGTATTTTTATTTTTTAGACAATTTTCATATATATATATTTGTTAATTTTATATGATAATTTTTGTATATAAATATTTTAAAATTTATTTTATAATTGAAAATTTTTATATTTTATATTTATAAAAATAAAATTATCTTATTATAAAAATAGATTGTATAGATGTTAGTTAAAAAAATTTAAAATATATTAAATAATATGATAAAAATAATATTTTTTAAATATCAAAATTTAATATAATTACAGCTTTTTTGGTTTTTTCATTGGCGATTACAGTGCTTGATGGCACTTTTGGATTGGCCACATGAAAAAATCTATGCTGACCTAATCGGCTTATCCCATCCACTTTAATTGGACTGTCATCCCTCTCTCTCTCTCTCTCTCAAGTCCCAATCCTGCATTGCTTGAATTCTTCTCTTTCATTTTTTATTTTGAGTTTATGTGAGAGTTTTTTAGGTAAATATATTATATTATTTTATTTATATATTGATTAATAATATTTAATTAATTATTTTTATTTTATATTAATTGACTTATATATTATAAAAAATAAAAAAAATTAATTAAATATAATTAATCAATATACAAATAAAATTACGCAACTAATTAACGTGGTTCAATAACTTTTAGGCTCTGCCTTTGTAAGAAATAGGATATATGTCTAAATTAGTATTTTTATTTTGGCTGAAGCTGTTTATTAAATAATTTAGCTTCTCCATGTATGTATATGTAGGAAATATTAAAAACAGATAATTTATAAATATATATATATTTATTGTGTTGGATAAATTATGCTATCCCTTGTTTAGATTGAGTTGATGGGTTTGTTTAAATAAAATTAACCCATTTTCATAATTCAGACCAATTTATCTAACTTGAAGCATTTTTTTTAATTTGTTAAGCATTTATATCGTATATTTTGAGTACTCTTTCTATATTTTTTTTATATTTTATCACTTAATCTCATTTAATTTTTTTTAATAATATAAAAAAGAATAAAATAAATTAAAATTATTATTCTTTAAAATAGTATATATAAATTGAACATTATTATCACATAATTTTTATGTCAATTTATTTTACTATTTATAGGTGAGAAAAAATAATTTTATATTAATTTATTTTAATACTTATAAAAAGAAAATAATTATTTATTTCATGTCTTTATAATTTATATATTTTTTATTTTTAAAAAATTTAATTCATATACCCGATTCAAATCAATTCATACTTATATAAATTGAATTAGTTCAAATTTTATGATAAATATTTTAAAATTTAATTTGATCCAAGTTAATATATATTAATTAGTTGAAATTAAAAATATTTCTTAGCTCAAATCAATTTAACCTGCAAATTTTCCTGTACATAGTCCTTGGTAACGTAACCCCCACAACGGAAAAAAAAAAAAAAGTGGTCCCGTGCTAATTGTACTTGTTATTTGAATGAATAAAATTGAATAAAAATAAATTGTATGAATATTATATATATATATATATATTATTTTATTAAAAAAATTTAGATCTTTGGTGATTGTGTTGTGACTTGTTGTTTGGGTCAACAAAAAGCGGGCCTTTTACTTATATGTTCTTTAATTTGGGCTAAATCTGTAATGACTTCTGCGAAACTTGATGTGTATTGGGTTGGGTTTTCTATCTAATTTTGCTCAATTACTCTTATTATGGGAAAGGAAAACCACTGTGTTTTCTTTATTTTGATATCTCCAATGTTACATGTTTTAAAACACCTTAAAATAACATCATCCACTTCAAAAGATTCCACCATATAAAGTATTGTAGATTCACAAGAGAGAAAATAAAGAAATAATGAAGAATATTACACTAAGGTATTTGGCATTAATTCCTTGTCAATTTTTGTCAATATATATTTATATTATAATGATTCTAAATTTTTTTATTAGTATTCTCATAAAATAATATATTTTATATTATAAAATATAAAATAAAATATATGATGTTAAAACATAAGAAAAAAATAAAGATAAAATAATTACAAGAAATGAGTGAATCAAATAACTTAATATTATTTTAAAATTATAATTAATAGTTATTGTTGCAAGGCTATTGACATAATGCAAGTGTACATTGCTAACAAGTAGTATAATAATGAAATAAGAGTATTGTCATCAAAAGATTCTAATCAAAAGTTTTACTAAGTACTAGTATAATTCTGCTCACCTTATTCAAGTAAAACCGATAGTTAATTTTAAAGTAAAACAATGTCAATTTAGAATCAAAATATAATGCAAATAATAGGAAACTATGGAAGTAAAGGTCTTTAGGATTATAGTCTAACTTAGTACTTAAATTACAATAATACTATTCACTTTATCCAAACTCAATATGTAATGAGCTAGTCATAGACTCTAATTTCATTATAAAAATCTTTCAATTTATTATAAATTATATTTCTCTAATTCAATCCCATATATTTCTATGATAATTTCATTAAAGGAATACATTAAGCTTGGCTAATCATGACTCCACAAGATCTATCAATATATTCATATCCTTTGGATGAATCAAGTTAATTATAACAATTAATTAACAAAGAACAAACAATATTCAGTTTTAGGACTAAATTTAAGCATATTTCTCAAGACTAACTCAAATCTTCCTAGTTTCCCCTAATTGGTGATTAAGCAAAAAGGGAACAATGAAAAATAAACAGAATAAACTCATTAAAATTGAAATTAAAGATAAACAAGTAATAATAAAGTCAATTCATGTGCCAAGGGACCATAATCTTAGAGAAAAGAAACCTAGCCTACCATATTTACATAATTAACAAAGCCTAATTTAGACAAATGTAAAAATAAAGAAGGAAAGGAAAGAAGAAACTCCGATATTGAAGCTCCATTTGGCCTTTTGTTCTCAAATATTCACTTGAATGCACTATTTGAGCCCTATTTTCTTGTCCCTTTAGTGTTCTCTTTTGTGCTTTTTTCTCTCTCAAGCTTTAGAATGGAATCCCTTAAAAAGAATCCTAAGTTTTCTTTTTATATTAACCCTAAAAAATGCCTAGACAAAATTGCCCTTAGTGCAGATTTGCAACGTGGCGCCATGATTTGAAGGTGAGACTTCAAGTTGCGCAGTCTCTCTAAATTGAATTCAAGCCTTGATGCCACAATTTAAAGGTGAGGTGCCAAGTTGCTAGAATTTTTATGAACTGCTACACACAAGCTTGTGCCTTAGCTTCCAATTCTCATGTCAATGCTTCATGGACCCTCTATGATTTATTGTAACACGAGATGCCTTGACTCCATAATTGGTGCATAGGTTCCAAAACTTGTACTCCTTAAATTTTTCACATTTAAGCTTGAAAAAAAAGATAAAACTACTATAAACAACTTTTAACTTAAAAATAAAAACTTCTAAACACAATTAAAAATATTTAAAAGATTTAAAAAAAACTTAAACATATTTAAACAAAACTAAATTCACAAACACACTAAAATATCTATAAACTCAGCATTATCTAATAAATTTATTCAAAAATTTGATATAAAAATAGCACAATCAACTCTATTTCATAGAGTTATTAATTATTATTTTATATTATATTTTAAAAATTAAAAAAATATACACATTTGTATATGCAAAACCTTTAGTGTGTGTGTATATGCATGGCCATCTCAACAAGAATTGGAGAATCCTTCTCCCATGTTTCTATATATATTTCTTTTGCAAAACACATTAAAAGGGAAACGAAGTGCAATTATATATATATATATTATAATAGTTTTAGATTCTTTTGATCAATAGATTTATAAAATGATATATTTTATAATATAAAATATATAATATGAGG
The DNA here is from genome assembly GCA_031216115.1 of Senna siamea. Lineage (NCBI taxonomy): Eukaryota > Viridiplantae > Streptophyta > Magnoliopsida > Fabales > Fabaceae > Senna > Senna siamea. The sequence goes on from CM062356.1 coordinate 24,319,228, forward strand.
ACGTAATAAAGAGACAATAATAATAAAAAGTTACAACTTACAAAAAATGATTAAATTAAATAAATTTCTTATTTTAAAAATTACAAAAAATGAATGCCAAGATATGCAACCTTAAAATCTCTTTCACCAGTCTCAATAAGTGCAAGAATGAGAAGTGACTAGTCAATAAACAGCAGCGGAATACCAAGGTAGATCTAGAACATCCATATATGGTGGTTGTTGTGGGGCGGAGAAACTTAATATAATTTAGTATAATTTAGAGTTAAGGTTTTAATCAAATCTAGAATTTTAAAGTTAGTATATGTTTTTTTTCTGACGTGACAATGGTTGTTAAGATCATTTTAAAATGCTTTGGGACATAAATTCTATCAGTGAATAAAATTAATTATAAATGCTTAAAAAAATGCTAGTTAAAGATACGTTCCAATCAAGAAAAATGAAAGAGAAGAAAAATCCTTAAATTGGATATAAATTTAGCTAACACTTCTGAAAAATGAAAGATGATGCTTTTGATTAAGGCATAGATACCATATATATATATATATATATTAAACTACGAATTAAACCTCCGTGGAGTAATTAATTAAACTCTTTTAAGTATATTAAAGTGGCTGTTTTGTTGTTTGCAAAAGAGAGGAAAGTTCATTAATTTTTAATAAAAAAGTATATTAATTAGGTTGTTTTCGAAGTATATAAAATTATATGATAAGTCTTCATCAAACAAGTATTATATAACAATTTTATTACTCAACAAATCATCTACATTGAACTAACATAAATTGAGTTTAGTAAAAAAAAATTAATTTTTTTCAACCAACAAAATAAAATTAAAATTTTTATTAAAAAAATTTATATTTAATAATCGATAATATATCAAACATAATTATTTTTTATAAGAGAATACCTTTAAAAAAAATATCTATGTTGGTCCTTATTACGCTCTCTGTATAAGAATGATTATCAGAAATAAAAATTTATGAAAGTTGGTAGTCATGGAAAGGGAGAGATCTGTGGTGTCCAGCTACAGCATATAAAAAATTATACTGATAATGGAAATTAGTGTGTCTGGTTAATTTTATACTGACTATGACATCAATTATCGTTGCTATCAAGTGTATATATATGTTATCATTTAGTCGACGACAAAATAACAGTCTGCCATTTACATATAACATTAGAAATAAGTTCTCATGTTATATATAAGGAGCACTGAAAGACAGATTATATAATAATTTTTATACATAATTTGATGGCCATGATCATGCATTTCTCTGGTAACCTGATTATCATATATATATCCCAAAAGATTATTTGAATTTAAAAATAAACTATCTATACAGATCGACTGTGATATATCTAATATATATATGAACCAAAACACAAATTGTAGACTTGCATCAAGGTAAAAGATGAATTTCATTAATACATTTTTTCCAGCATAGCATATGAATGTAAGAATTAGCCATTACTTAGAAATGTTTCCACTTTAATATTGATATTTTGTTGATAATTGATTCAGAATTATAACTATTTAGAAGTTATAACGACTCAATTCTTGATCCTCACTTGAATTCTTGAAAAGCTCAATTTTTTAAGTAGACAAAAAAATCCTTCAATAACTTTCAGTTTTACGCACCATATCCTTAATATTCAATAACACTTTTGTTCGAGAACTTGTCCACATAAGCACAATTAAAAAGATATATTGCACAAAATTAAAAGTTTGAGAATCTCGTCAAAATTGTTAAAGTTACAAAAAGAAAATAATTCCATCACTTTAATGCCAACTTTTTAGTAAAAACATTAAGTTGAGGGGATAAGTTGTATGGTTCTCTAAGTTGGGGATTATAAGATTTTAAATTTTTTAAATTTGAGAAATGATAAATTTTTTATATTTAGAGAAATAAAAAAAATTTATATTAATAAAAATTCACTTTAAATAAATTAAAGATAAATATTTTTTTATATCTCTCTTTTTAAATGTAAAAAATATATACTATTTCTTAAATTTAAAATATCGAAACATGAATTATAGTGCGTTTGCTTTCATGGTTTCTGTTTTTATTTTTATTAAAAAAGAAATGCAATAAAAAATATATTTAATACAATTTGAAAAAAATATTTTTAAAAATAAGCCGAAAGCTAAAAATATCTCAAAGAAATTTTTAACATTTTCACATAACTAGTGATATTTTTGTCATTTTTTACTAAAATAAATCTCTTAACCATATAAGTATTATCATTTAATTATAGTTAAATTAAAAATTAAAGACAAAAAATATAGTAATTTAAGTTTATTTACTTAAAAATAAATATGAACAAAATTCTAACTTTGCATAAAAAACATATATATATTTTTAAATGTTTAAAAGTTAGAAATGAAAACTAATTTTAAAAATAAAAATTAAAAATATTTTCATAAATCAAACACTAGTATTTAATTTGGACTGTTATTAGCTCCTTCTAATTAATTTAAAGAAATTTGGGAGAAAAGAAAATCCTTTCATGTTCTTGGACTTAATTTCCTTTTTTTTTTTTCTGAAGTCCCAACTCTCAAATATACTATTAGATTCATTATAATTGCATGATTTGAATTCAAATATAAGTAATCTTTTATTAATAGATTATTTGTAAATTTTTTTTAAATTCAAAAGCCTGTCTTGATCTTAAATTGGGACGTTATTGTTTTTAATCAAAAATGAAAAGATACGAAGGCTACTTTACAGTGGAGATCTAAAATCTTATTATATATATATATATATATTATGTATAAATGTGTTACATAAAGTAGAGTAATACTTTTATTATGTTCTAATTAAACCCAACCAAATTTTGACTATAATTAATCCCCCCAGTATTGGAAAAGAGTTTACTGATTAACTAAACCAAACTAACACTTTCTGATGAAGTGACATCGCTCATCCAAGAAGATGAAGCCAACTATCTTGGAATAAACTTATTGCTATGACCTCTCTATATATCACAAAAAAAAGATCATAAACCAAAACGTACAAATTCATCAAAATCAAAACACCTCAAAATGACATCATCCACTTCAGAAGATTCAACCATGACAGAAGAAAACAGATCCAAGGTTGAGGATAACGCAGTGACATGTTCATATTGGGGCACTATGTTTTGCTGTACACGATCATCACCATGAACATCAAGAAGAATAATCTGATGATCATGTTCCTTAATATGCTCCTCCTTCTTAGTTGAAGAAAAAGATGATGAGACAAAGGGGTGGCCTTGTGTGGCTGGGAGGGTACAATTGGTATTATTGAAGCTAATTAATATGGAAGAAGAATCAGAATTAGGAGAAGAAGGATCCAAATTAGTAATGTGGCTGTTGCCATTGCAAGTATGAAGGCCATAATAGGTGGTTCGGTATAAAGGAGGCGTCTCTTGTATTCTCTGAACCTGTTTCATTGCTGGACATCCCTGATCATACTTGTGACTGCACCTATAGTAATTTCTGCATCCATTATAATTCCATAATGTTAATTAATTGAATATCCATCACCAAAATTAATTAAATTCAGAAAATTAGAGGGAAAGAAAGAAATGAATGAAGAATATATATTTATTGATCACCTTAGGTATTTGGTATTCCTTGTCAGTTTTTGTCCATATTTTCTCCATGCATGGCCATCCTCAACCAGAATTGGAGAATCCTTCTCCCATGTTTCTACAGTTCTTCTGCAAAATATTCAGCAGGAAAAAGTTGCAGTTATTTTTTTTAAAATATTTTATATTAGGATAAGAGAGATGTTTTTAAAGCCTGCCTAGAGTTCCTCTCTATTTTATGATAAGAGGAGAATGCAAAATTTTCAACTAATAAACTTTTAAAGTTCCTCTCTATTTTATAACTTTTAAGTTCTTTTTATATTTGACAGATTTTAGAAGAGAAAAATTTTCAAATAATATAAAGTAAAATTACTATTTAATCACCTATTCTCTCCCTTTTGCTCTATTTTCTAAACAATATACCTTCTAAATACACGCTTTTACATCAACCTAGTGCTAAAGTGCTAATTAGTGTGTCTTAAATAAATTAAAGAGTAAATTATGCCACTTTTAAGGTTTGATACATTGTTACACAATTTTTTTAAAATTTATTTTCTATTAATAAAATTAACAACTTATAAAGCATATTCATTCTAAAATAATAAAATTATTGCACAATTTTTACTCAAACATTAAGAATATCATGTTAAAATGAGAAAATAACATAAAGATATTATATAAAAAAAGAGATAGTCACAAAAATAATTAATAAATGAGTCTCGTTTACATAATAAAAATTACAAATAAATAATATATTTTTACACTGTGTTTATTTTTCTAATCACATGATATTATTATATTATTTTTTTGATATAAGAAAATCATGATCTATCATCTTTATATATTAATATAAAATAAATTAAAGAGGAAGTGAATATAATTTTTTAAATAAGTATAATTTAACTAAACCATAAGAAATGTTAATAATGTAAATGTTAATCTAAATTAAATAAAAACAAAATTAATAAAAAGAGATGTATTCCTATAAGTTTTAGCAAATGAGCTAGCTAACTTGAAAATTTGATGTGTTGACAAAAGCATAAAGGATAAGATATGTCTTAAACGCAAAAAACTTGGTTTAAAAAGAGTGGAAATATTAGACGAAGATCTTACTTTCTCTTGTGACAGCCTCTTGGATTTGTTGTGCTCATCAAACTCTTGCAACTTCCATCCAAACCCTTTTTTTCAGAATTTGGAGAAGCAGTATTCAAAGCCGAAGAAGAATCAAGTGTGAGAGGAATCTCACAAATATTGTTGGCGTTGAAGAGGAAGAGAGTGTTTGTGAATGATCTAAGAATCTTCTTCACGAGTTCTTCAACAAACAAGGACTCTTCTTCATCTGCATCTCCAATAATATTGTTATTGGATCCATTATGACTAACAAGTTGAAGCAAATGGTTGGCCAAATCACGCCCTGTGAGAAGCTCCTGTATTATTGCGTTTTTGCAATCTGAGGAACCCTCATTCTCCATTAATTATCTTTGGGTTTAGGGATTTAGCTTGAAATAGAAAAGATCCACAGACAAAGTCTATATGTATGATATATATAAGGCACTCCCCCACTTGCAATTTTTAAATGCCAAAGGGTTTCGATGTGACTTGTGACTTGTGAGCCATTCTTTTTTAGTAGAGATTAGTATGTATAATTTTTTTTTTAATTTTAACTCACTTTTTAAAATTTTTAGTATCTTTATTTTTTTCTCAACTATTTTTTATATCACATATTTTATTTTGTAATTTATATTATATAAAATATAATTTTAAAGATCAATAATTAAAAGAATTCAGAATCATTATGATGAATCAGTTTTAGATAATAAATTTATCGAGAGAGAACTAAAAGGTTACCAAAGTGGCAAGATCCAACATAAAAAGAGCAAACAAGAATGTATAGAAGAAGTGGCTCCTTAAATGTACTTACAATTTTAAAGTCAACACAACAAAATGAGAGAGCAAGTATGAAAGCTAGAGAGCATAATGAGTTAAAGTATTAACGTACCTGAGTACTAGAGTATGTAGAATAATATTTACAGGCGTCGCATGTCAATTATGGACACATGACTATAAGTGGGCAATCTAACGCATAAGACGAGCCTCTAGATAGAACGAATCAAATGTGTTAAAACAATCTCTTGTAATGGTCAAATATAGTATTATCACATTATAATATAGATAATATCTTTTAATAAGTTTAAAATTTTTTTAAACTATTTTTTTATAAACTAATAATTATAACATCAGTCCAACTAAGAAGGGTTTGACCCACATAAACGCTAAATAGTATTTAGCTAAGAAATTAGTGTTCCACGGTTCCACCTATTGGACGAGGATACTCCAACTTTATTAAAAAAATTATAAGATTACTACATTAATTTTAAAATATAGTGTAATAATTAAATAAAAAGCACAAAGCGCGTACACTTCAAATACAAATGAAAATGTTTTTAGCTTTTAAGATTTATATATTGAAATTAAAAAAATATATATATGCAATTTTTATATTTTTGTTACAATATTTTTTAATTAAAATTATATTAAATTTTGTTAATATTGTCAAAATATAATATCTTAATACTTTAATTATATATATATAATTTATACTAAAAGAGAGAGGAGAAATAATAAAGAATGAAGTAAAAATAACTTCAATATATAAAATAAAATGTAATTTATATTAGGTAATATAAATAAGTTGATAATTTAAATTAGATAAATTCATATATAATTAACATATTGTTAAAATTTAATAAAATATTAACATAAATTTAAGTTTTAGGACTAAATTAAAATTTTGTTAAACTATAAAAATTTAATTATAAATTTTTAAATTATATAGATCTAATTAAAGATTGTGTGAAATTAAAAGAACCACAAGAATAATTTAACTTATAATTTATATAATTTATTTTTTTATGATTAATTATTTTTTTATATATTTTATTTTGACTGAACAATTTAATAATAAAGATATAAAAATTACATATAAGTTTATTCTTTAAAATTGTAATAAATTCCTAATTTAAAATAATAAAATATATTTTTTTGCTTAAAAATTATAGCAACTTGAAAATAAAATTTTATAATTAATAGATATTCTTCAAATTATATAATTACACAATAATATTATTGAATTGTGAATATTTAATTTCCATATAGAAACATCGAATGAAAAATATTATAATACAGAAATGTCTTCTCAACGAAAAATAGGATTACCTTATCCACGCGCGAAGATGGAAGGTGTAGACCACATCCAGTGAAGGAGTGCCACGTAAGAATTTTAGATATTAGTTTACCACGTAGGCTTCAAAGGGCAAACAGGTAAGTTGGTGTTTTTCTCTGGTCGATGCAGCGTGACGTCATTGGGCTGAGTTCATACTATGACGTCAACTATTTCAGAAGACAATTATGCCCTTTTCATTTTCTTGTGGGAATGGTAAGGTATTCTCAAAATCTTTCCTGCCACTTAAATAACATTATCGTATAAAAAATAAATACATAATATATAAAATTTAGTTAGATAAGTTTCACTTAAATAATAATTTTACTTAGTGTACAAAATTTACTTATTCTCCTTTTATATCTTTATGATAAATTAATATTATATCATCCTTTCATACCCAAAAGAATTCCAATTCAATGTACGTACCTGGCCTAATGTAGACAAGAGCTAGATTGGTTGGTAATCATTTTATTTACCTAAAATTACATACAATTAGTCAATTATTGATGGTTTTGTATCACAATAATTAATGCTATATTATTATATGAAGTTTTACTAAACTTATTTTATTAACCTTATCAAAAGCCAAAAAAAAAAAATTCCTTTTACTAAATTTACATGTATTAAGCTGATAGGCCGATAGTTTATATGACAATGACACTTTATTACATCACGCATTGAGTAGGATTTGTTTTTCTTGGTGACTTGGATATTTATTTATATTTTTTAAAATTTTTGCGTTATTAGATTATTTTAAATGTTACAATCTACGTTAAAATACTCAACACTCCAGTTTAATTTGCACGATTTTATTGTTACTATTCTAGAAGTACCTGTTTTTTGAATTATCAGAATAAATAATACATTATGACCCATGAAAAGAAATTTTTTTAAATAAAAATGTTAATGGCAAGACTTCCCTGTTCTTATATTTTTTTAAGTACTATTAGTTTCGTTTTTATTTAATTTTAATTTAAAAGAGTTTGTTTGGGAATGAAAAAGGAAAGGGAAGGGAAAGAAATGAAAGGTTAAATAATAATTTTTTTATTTTATTTTAATATTTTAAAATTTTAAAATTTTTTAATTAAAAATAAATTAAATTAAAAAATAAGAAAATTTTATGAAAATATAATTAACATAAAATTTTTATTTTTATTTTTAAAATTTTAAAAAATAAATAAGATGAGTGTTAATATATTTTATTTTTCTCTAAAATCTCTCTTTCAAACACACTTAAATTGTGAAGAAAAGAGAAAGGAAGGAATTAAAGGGAGAGAGAAGGAAAAGAAAGTAAAAGTTAAGTAATGATTTCTCCTTTGCTTATTTAAATATTTCAAAATCTCTTAACTTAAGATAATTAAAATTAATTAAAAAAAAGTTATGGAGAGTTAATATAAAATCTTTTAATTCATTTTTTTCTAAAATTTCAGGAACCAAACGAGGAGAATGTTTTTAAATTTTCTTTCTTTTTCTTCCCTTCCCTTCCCTTCTATTTTTCTTTTCCCAAATAAACTCTCAAGGGATGTTTGGTACACAAATGGATTTTTTATTAAAAGGGATCACACTCCTGGGAATGTGATTCTTGGGAATATGATTCTAAAAAATTTTAAAAAACTTATTTGGTTTGCTTAAAACATTCTCATGCCAAGAAAATACAAAATTCTCATTCCCTTATGTGAAAATAAAAATATACAAAAAGTATGGGAATACTATATTTTCTAATAATAATTTTTCAATCTATGAACCAAACGCATAAATACAAGATTCCAGACCTCTTATTTTTTGAAATATTTTTTTAAATCATGTACAAAACACTTCCTTATGGTCTGTTTGGGAGAGCAATTTTGGAGGAGAAGAGAAGGGAAATGAAGAAAATTTATTAACCTTTTCCTTTTTTATTTCTTAAAATTTTAAAGGGAAAGAAACTGAAAGATTTTAAATTAATTCTTTTTAACTATTTTTTCTTTGTTAATTTTAATTACTCTAAATTAAAAGAGTTTAGAAGATCTAAACAAGGGGAGGAGAAATTCTCATTTAACATTTTCTTTCCTTTTCCTTCAATTCTTCTCATTCCCTTCCCCTCCTCATTTTCAAACACACCTTTAGGGTCTGATTGGTAATAACGAGGGGAAGGGAAGGAGAGAAATTGAAGAGAAAGGAAAGGAGAGTGAAAAAAAGGTTAAGTGATAGTTTTCCTTTTCTTTGTTTGAATCTTTTAAACTCTTTCAATTTTGGATAATTAAAATTAACAAAGATAAATAGTTAACATAAAACCCTCAAATTCCTTCTCCTTCAAAATTTTTAAAAAACAAACAAGTGAAAGGTTATTACATTTCCTTTCCTTCTTCTCCAATTTGGTGTGTTTGGGAATAAAGAGGGGAAGGAAAGAGAAGGAAAGGAATTGAAGGGAAAAGGAAGGGAGAAGAAAAGATTATGTGATGATTTTTCCTCTTCTTGTTTAAATTTTTCAAATTCCTTCAAGGTAATTAAAATTAAAAAAGAGATAATATTAAAGAAAGTTAACATAAAATTATCCAATTCATTCCCCTTTAAAATATTAAGAACAAAAAAGAAAAAATAATTGAATTCTTTTATCTTTCTTTTCCTTCCCCTCTATCCCTATCCCAAACAAACTCTTATGGTGTGTTTGAGAATGAGGAGAGAGAGAAAGAGGGAAAGGAATTATATTGAAGGGAAAGAGAAGAGGAAGGAAGGAAAGAAAATATTAAATGATAGTTTTTTCTTCCTTTATTTGAATCTTCTAAAATCTCTCAATTTTAAGTAGTTAAAATTAATGAAAGAAAAAAGCTAAGAAGAATTAACATAAAATTTTTTAATTTCTTTTTTTTCAAAATTTTAAAGACCAAACAAAATAAAATTTTGTAAATTCTTTCTCCTTCTATTCCCTTCTCCTCTATTATTCTCTATCCAAAGAGACCCAAGTGATTAAAAAAATATAAACAAGTGGTTAGTTAGAGTAATAATTATTTAATTTCTTTAAAATAAAGTTTTAAATTTGAGTTTTGTATATAAAAATTCTATATTGTAATTAAAATTATTTTTTAAATAAATAAAATTAAAAATGTGAATTATCTAAAGTACTATATTATATTTATTATTTATATGATATAATAAATATTAAATATATATTTTACAAATTAAAATAGTTATTTAAAAATTTTGGATTAAATTCAATTTATTACTTTTTACTTAAAATAATAAAATTTAATTAAAAATTTTAAAATTATTTATATTTTAATAAAAAACAATATTAATTTGGAGAATAATTTAGTGTGTGATTGGTTTTTAAAAATATTTTTAGTTTTTAGTTTTTATTTTTTAAAATTATTTTTTATTTTTAAGCTTTCAATATTTTAAAAATATATTTGTTTGTATAAAATTATAATTCATATTTGTTTTTAAGTCAAATAATTTAAATAACTTTAATTTTTATTGATCGTTGAGTTTGACTATATAATTAAATGATAATATTTATATGAAAAAAAGATTTAATTTCTTAAAAAATTATAAATATAATACTAATTATTATTTGAAAACAAAAAACAATGAAATCAAACTAATCTTAGTCATATTTTATTTTGAAGAAACTTCGTAAGAATTTTCAAAATGGAAAGAAAGATATTTAAAGGAGAGTAATAAAAAAAAAAGGATATATATGGACAACCAGACAAATAAGCAAAGGCGTGGTCCTCGGATCAAAGCTAATGTGTAAAATAATTTTGTTTTCTTTACCAAAAAACTAGTTTTTGTTTTCAGTATTAAAAATTTCTTGAAAGGAATGTAATAAATTTGAATAAATTAATTTTTTAATTTTTTAAATATTTCCTTTAATTAGGATAAAGCATTTTAATTTAGCTCCTCAAAATTTTTTCTATTATTTTTTGTATTTAAGAGTATATATCGAGTTTTTTTTTTGGGAACAATTTTAAGATTAAGATGATAAATAGATGAAATGAGTACTGTCTTCTTAGAATCAAATTTTTAAAAAAAAAACGAAAGCCAAATAGATAAAACGATGGGAAAATAAAGGGAGAGAGAGAGAGAGAGAGAGATGTAAGAAACAAGGGATGTATATTGTAGACGCCTTAATTAAAAAGTGATTAATTCGGTGTTTTGATATTTTTTTGAATTATTGCTGACATTAACAGATAGGAATATAACTCAAAATTAACAAGAATTTAATTCATGGCGAAACCACAGTTCTGTTACGATCTTATTAAACGTAAGACATCTACTTTTAGTGTGCATAACTTTTTTGGTTCTTTATATTTGGTGTGAGATTCAACTTTATCTAATATATTTTTTTGGGTTCAATTTTTTTCTTTATGCTTCTAAAATGTTTCAATTTCATCTTAGTGTCTCTCACACACAATGTCACAGTCTCTAACAAAATAATTTGTCTAATCTATACATCCATCTTAACAAATTTTGATCATCAAATTTCTAAATAGACAGAAAGAAAATTTAGTTAAACATATGATTATATATATGGTAAAAATTTGTTAAGATTTACAGATATATTATATTTATTTTAAAACCCATGCCTTGTTAATTAGTTCTTTTGAAAATTTTTTAATCCTTTTATTAGTGGATTATTGATTTACGAGATACTATAAACATCTTTAATAAACTACCCAACAGTATTTTAATTTGGTGTATGAATGATTAATTACCTCAATAATCAAGATCATCAAATGCTGGTAATTAATAATGGTAGAAAATATATCTTTGGAGTCCAGTTATTAGTTAATATATAATTTATTAACTAATAACTCATTTATAATATAACACCAAGCCAAAAACAATATATCTTCTCATATATAGGGATAAAAAAATAATGCATTATCACTGTATCAATTTATAATCTCGCGCATAAGATAAAAGCAAAAGAATATTGTATAACAAAAGATAGAAAATAATTCCAAGTAAATTATCATCTTTTATATATATATATATATATATATATATATTCTAAAAACTTAAAAGTGATCATGTGAGTAGAGAGATCCACAATATATATTATATCTCCAATTACGTAACTATCACGTGATATTATCTAAATCCTAAATAAAACCTATAATGTAGTGTGAGAAATATAAGCAACAAGCTGTCATTTGGTATGAAATGGAAGAAAACATACATCTAATAATAAAATATTAAAGTAGAAAATAATATATTCTCATATAATATAATATAATAAAACATACATCTAATATATATATATATATATATATATATATATATATATATATATATATATAACATATGACAAAAACTAAGAGACTATCATATAGTATAAAATTATAAATAACAGACAATTATAAAATATAAAAAAAAATAGACTATCATATAATCTAAAATAATAAATAATAGATTATTATATAATATAAGATAAAATAACAAATTGTTATATAATATATAAATAAAATATGTAACATATTGCTATATGATATAATAATAGTGAGGAGGTCATACTTAATCGATAGTATTTTAATAGAGTTTATCAAAGAAAAATATAATCAAAATTATGATGGGATCAGAATTTATCGTAAACTCTAATAGTTAAGTTAATTAAAGAAGGATTGAAAAATAATGAGAGAAGTAGTTAAAAGTAAGGATTGAGTAACTAGACTTTTATATATACATATATATATATATATATATATGTATATATATGGATCTAAAAACTTAAAAGTGATCATGCATGTGAGTAGTGAGATTCACAATATGTATTATACCTCCATTTATGTAGCTAATTGATATTATCTAAATCCTAAATAAGATCTATATATAATTTAGTGTGAGAAATATAAACAACAAGCTGTCATTTGATATAAAATGGAAGATAACATACATCTAATAGTAAAATAGAAAAATAGAAAAAAAAATATTCTCATATATATATATATATAAGATATGACAAAAATTAAAATATAAAATAGTAAATAATAGATTATCATATAGTATAAAATAATAAATAATAAACTGTCATATAATATAAAATAGTAAATAACAGACTGTCATATAATATAAAATAGTAAATAACAGACTGTCATATAATATAAAATAATAAACAACAGACTATCATATAATATAAGATAAAAAATAATAAATTTATGTCATATATTGTTTATGATATAATAATAATGATGTGACGCCGTACTTAATTGGTATTGTTTTAATAAGTTTTAACAAAGAAGAAGGTAATCAAAATTTTTAACTATCCTAAACTCTAATCATTAAGTTAATTGAAGAGAGAAAAAAAATGAGATAAGTGGTTAAAAATATGGATTGAGGAACTAGAGTTATATACATATATATATATCTCTCTCTCTCTCTCTCTAAAGATAGTATAGTAATTTTGCTTTAATTAATGGGTTGATTAGCATGAAAAAAAGGTCACCCTCACCCACCCAATAAAAAAAATGGTCCAAATATATATACTCATCAAATAAGTAGTCATATATAAAACAATTTTCACTTGTGTTTAGTTTACTACATTACTACATTTACAAAGAATTTTAAGGGGAAAAAACCTACAACTATATAATATAGTAAAACTCTATTAAATCACGTGGAGCTTATATTGATGGAGTGGTGAGCTAAAAAATGCATCATATAAGATTAGGGAAAGAAAATTTCAAACTAATTCCAATTAAATATGTTTGTCAGCCACAATTATTGTGTTTGGTACTAAAGATTGTTTAAATAAGTTTCCCTCTTGTGATTTTTAAAATCTTATGTATTGGAAACACTTTGAATATATATCATTATGACAGAAAAACATGAAAATTCTTATAACCTTAAATATTTGTCGGATTCTAATCATAATGATCATTCTTATATTTAAAACAATATTTAGCCTAGAGACATGGAAATGGAGTAATTAAATTGCATTTTTCAGAACATATTATTACTTAAAATTTAATATTGTGAAAAAGATAAGCATATATATATAGAACCTTCTTTCTAAAGCATATTTGTGGAATATTTACCAAATACAAATTAAGTAGATCCAATAATATCTATGTATATTTATATAAAGATGATAAGCAGAAGCGATAATTAAACAAAAAACTAATCTAAAAGTGAGGCTTAATCGATTTAATTACCTTGTTTCGTTCCATCTTAGGATGCACTATTTCAAGTTTCTTCCAGACCTCAAAAAAGCTGTAAATCGTGAAGCAAAAGCATAAATATATTTGCAAATGATCTCAATATATATCTTCACCATCTGCGTTTCAAATTTCAATTACTGTACATCATACCACCTTAATAATTGCTCGATAGCCTTTAGCTTGGGTAGTGGATTAATTTAAAAATCTTGGATTTGGAGTGACGTCACCAGATATACTTCATGCTGTGACGTCACTCCTGCACAAGGACAGTTATACCCTTCCAATCTCAGTTTCCAAGTTGGCTTATTTGGTGAATTATGTGAAGACCAAGGGCAACTTGTTAGGGTTTCCTCTATGGAATATCTAGTTGTTGTCACGTTAGCTTTCTAGAGTAACCAACCATATTTTATTATTTCCTATTTTCTCAGTTAATGAATGTGGTCCGAATGCGTGCACAGAATGGAGACAAAAATGCAAAGAAATTAAATATTAATTCAATAATTATTTGAATGTTAGATTAATTAACTACTTAATTTAAATATAATTATTTATAATTGAGATAAAGTATTCTTCTATCTATGGAATATGCTTACATCACAAGATATGAATTTCCCTGTCTTTTCTTCTAATTTGTTGTTGCTGCCAAATATATCAAATAAATCTTATCTCACTCGTTTTCCTTTTCTTTTTAAATTAAAAGATATGGATTATTAAAAAGCGAGCATGCTTTATCTTTTTTTTTTTTGTAGGTTACTTTAGCTAAATAATTTGGATTATTCAGGACCATTGATTAAGCATCTTTCTTCACTTCTCAAGTGGACAAGGTCTGCCTCCAAGACGCCTCAGTCAGGTTAGGTTTTGCCTCTTATAATCGTTTCTTTCTGGTAATTAATTACTTAGTCATCTGTATAACAGGATGTTCATACGTTCATGGTATGAGTGTAATTCATAATTGCGTTTCAGATGGGAATGTTCTTCAATTTGAGAATGGTTACGTAGTTGAGACAGTCGGGGAAGGAAGGATTCGTGTCTCTGAGATGGCGAACTCTTTGCTGTCGATTCTATCAATAGCAACATAGTTCGAATTACCCCGCCATTATCGCAGTGTATAGTTTCCTCTTTACACTTTTCTTTTGTAACTATTACTAACATTGATTTGATCGAAGTTGTTTGTTTTGACTAATCCAACTTCTTAGGCATTGATAGCGTTCGAATTTTTGGGTTTAAAAACAAGGGGGTGGGGTCGAAGACTGTGAATTGCTATAGACGAGTGTCATATAATTGTTGGAATGAAGCCAATCAAGTGAAAGTTATCTAGCTAGTGAAATAGATTTTTTTTTGGACTCATACCACTTGAGAAGTGAAGAAAGATGCTTAATCAATGGTCCTGAATAATCCAAATTATTTAGCTAAAGTAACCCACAAAAAAAAATAAAAGATAAAGCATGCTCGCTTTTACCCAGATCACAATAATCCATATCTTTTAATTTAAAAAGAAAAGGAAAACGAGTGAGATAAGATTTATTTGATATATTTGGCAGCATTAAGAACAACAAATTAGAAGAAAAGACAGGGAAATCGAGCAGAAATGCTAACATTGCGATTGTAATTTTAAGCATACCCAATTCAAAAAGAGATCAGTAAAATCCAAATTGTTAATGAAATAGGGAAGCAATTTTTACCTGCAGGAGCAGCCTGAGCATGAAAGTGAAGAGAGTAAGTAACAGCAAGTGCCATTAAAGCACACAAAAGGGTGTAATTTCTAACGGTTCTCTAAATAATCAAAGCAAAGGCAAAAATTGGGAGAGAGAAAGTGTCTTTGTGACTCAACTATATAAGAACAGTGAGAAACGGACATTTCCTGGAATAAGCAGTGGAAGAGAAGCACGCAATCTGGGTTGCGCAAGTAGAAACTAACAAGTGGGTAGTTCCTCTATAATCATCATTTAATTATAGTGACATACTAATCCCCCCAGTATTGGAAAAGAGTTTACTGGTTAACTAAACCAAACTAACACTTTATGATGAATTGACATCGCTCATCCAAGAAGATGAAGCCAACTATCTCGGAATAAACTTATTGCTATGTCCTCTCTATATAAGACTTAAAAAAATCATAAACCAAAACGTACAAATTCATCAAAATCAGAACACCTCAAAATGACATCATCCACTTCAAAAGATTCAACCTTGACGGAAGAAAACAGACCCAAGTTTGAGGATAACGCAGTGACATGTTCATATTGGGGCACTATGTTTTGTTGTACACGATCATCACCATGACCATCAAGAAGAATAATCTGATGATCATGTTCCTCAATATGCTCCTCCTTCTTAGTTGAAGAAGAAGATGATGAGACAAAGGGGTGGCTTTGTGTGGTTGGGAGGGTACAATTAGTATTATTGAAGCTAATTAATATGGAAGAAGAATCAGAGTTAGGAGAAGAAGGATCCAAATTAGTAATGTGGCTGTTGCAATTGCAAGTATGAAGGCCACAATAGGTGGTTCGGTATAAAGGAGGCGTCTCTTGTATTCTCTGAACCTGTTTCATTGCTGGACATCCCTGATCATACTTGTGACTGCATCTATAGTAATTTCTGCATCCATTATAATTCCATAATGTTAATTAATTGAATATACATCACCAAAATTAATTAAATTCAGAAAATTAGAGGGAAAGAAAGAAATGAATGAAGAATATATATTTATTGATCACCTTAGGTATTTGGTATTCCTTGTCATTTTTTGTCCATATTTTCTCCATGCATGGCCATCCCCAACCAGAATTGGAGAATCCTTCTCCCATGTTTCTACAGTTCTTCTGCAAAATATTTAGCAGGAAAAAATTGCAGTTATTTTTTTTAAAAATATTTTATATTATGATAAGAGAGATGTTTTTAAAGTTTGCCTAAAGCTCCTTTCTATTTTATGATAAGAGGAGAATGGAAAATTTTCAAATAATAAACTTTTAAAGTTCCTCTCTATTTTATAATTTCTAAGTTCTTTTTATGCTTGAGAGATTTTAGAAGAGAAAAATTTTCAAATAATATAAAGTAAAATTACTATTTAATCATCTATTCTCTCCCTTTTGCCCTATTTTCTAAACAATATACCTTCTAAATACACGCTCTTAAATCAACCTAGTGCTAAAGTGCTAATTAGTGTGTCTTAAATAAATTAAAGAGTCAATTATGCCACTTTTAAGGTTTAGTAAATTGTTACACGATTTTTTTAAAATTTATTTTCTATTAATAAAATTAGCAACTTATAAAGCATATTCATTCTAAAATAATAAAATTATTGCACAATTTTTACTCAAACATTAAGAATATCATGCTAAAATAAGAAAATAACATAAAGATGTTATATGAAAAAAGAGATAGTCACAAAAATAATTGAGTAGTGAGCCTCGTTCACATAATAAAAATTATGAAAAAATAATATATTTTTATATTGTGTTTATTTTTCTAATCACATGACAATGTCATATTATTTTTTTCATACAAGAAAATCATAATCTATTATCTTTATATATTAATATAAAATAAATTAAAGAGGAAGTGGATATAATTTTTTAAATAAGTATAATTTAACTAAACCTTAAGAAATGTTAATAATGTAAATTTTAATATAAATTAAATAAAACCGAAATTAATAAAAAGAGATGTAATCCTATAATTTTTAGCAAATGAGCTAGCTAACTTGAAAATTTTATGTGTTGCCAAAAGCATAAAGTACAAGATATGTCTTAAACGCAAAAAACTTGGTTTAGAAAAGAGTGGAAATATTAGACAAAGATCTTACTTTCTCTTGTGAAAGCCTCTTGGGTTTGTTGTGCTCATCAAACTCTTGCAACTTCCATCCAAACCCTTTTTTTCAGAATTTGGAGAAGCAGTATTCAAAGCCGAAGAAGAATCAAGTATGAGAGGAATCTCACAAATATTATTGGCGTTGAAGAGGAAGAGAGTGTTTGTGAATGATCTAAGAATCTTCTTCACGAGTTCTTCAACAAACAAGGACTCTTCTTCATCTGCATCTCCAATAATATTGTTATTGGATCCATTATGACTAACAAGTTGTAGCAACTGGTTGGCCAAATCGCGCCCTGTGAGAAGCTCCTGTATTATTGCGTTTTTGCAATCTGAGGAACCCTCATTCTCCATTAATTATCTTTGGGTTTAGGGATTTAGCTTGAAAGAGAAAAGATCCACAGACAAAGTCTATATGTATAATATATATAAGGCACTCCCCCACTTGCAATTTTTAAATGCCAAAGGGTTTCGATGTGACTTGTGAGCCATTCTTTTTTAGTAGAGATTAGTATGTACAAATTTTTTTTTTTTAATTTTAACTCACTTTTCAAAATTTTTAGTATCTTTATTTTTTTTCTCAATTTTTTTATATCACATATTTTATTTTGTAATTTATATTATATAAAATATAATTTTAAAGATTAATAATTAAAAGAATTCAGAGTTATTATGATAAATTAATTTTAGATAAATTCATCAGAGGACTAGAAGGTTATTAAAGGCGGCAAAATCTTACATAAAAGAGCAAACAAGAATGCACAAGAGAAGTGTTCCTCAGATGCACTTACAATTTTAAAATCAGCACAACAAGTGAGAGAGTGTAATGAGCTAAAGTATTAACGTACTTGAATACTAGAGTGTGTGGAGTGATATTTATAAGTTTCGTATATCACTTATAAATACATGATGATAAGTAAACGATTTAACGCATTAGACGAGCTCTAAATAAAACCAATCAAATGTATTAAAATAATTTCTTGTGATGGTTAAATATAGTATTATCACATTATAATATAAATAATATCTTTCAATAAGTTTAAAATATTTAAAACTATTTTTTTATAAACTAATACTTAATTATAACATCAGTCCAACTAAGAAGGGTTTGGCTCACATAAACGCTAAATAGTATTTATCTAAGATGTTAGTGTTTCAAGGCTTATTGGACGAGGATACTCTACCTTTATTAAAAAAATTATAAGATTAGTACATTAATTTTAAAATATAGTGTAATAATAAATAAAAAGCACAAAGCGCGTACACTTCAAATATAAATGAAATGTTTTGAGCTGTTAATATTTATATATTGAAATTAAAAAATTAAAAAAAATTATATATAATTTTTATATTTTTGTTACCATATTTTTTAATTGAAATTATATTAAGATTTATTAATGTTGTCAAAATATAGTATCTTAATATTCTAAATATATATAATTTATACTAACAGAGAGAGGAGAAACAATAAAGAAGGAAGTAAAAATGACTTAAATATATAAAATAAAATATAATTTATATTAGATAATATAAGTAAATTAATGACTTAAATTAAATGAGTTCATAATGTTGAGATTGCATATAATTAACATATCATCAACATTTAATAAAATATTCACATAAAGTTAAGTTTAGGAATTAAATTAAAATTTTGTTAAACTATAACAACTCAATTATAAATTTTTAAATTATATGAATCTAATTAAAAATTGAGTGAAATTAAGAGGATCACAAGAATAATTTAACTTATGATTTATATAATTTATTTTTTATGATTAATTATTTTTAAAATTTTTTTTTACATATTTTATTTTGATTAAAAAATTTAATAATAAAGATATAAAAATTATATATAAGTTTATTATTTAAAATTATAATAAATTCCTCATTTAACATAATAAAATATATTTTTTTGCTTAAAAATTATAGCAACTTGAAAATAAAATTCTATAATTAATATATATTCTTCAAATTATATACTTACACAATAATATCATTGAATTGTGAATATTTAATTTTCATAGAAACATCGAATGAAAAATATTATAACACAGAAATGTCTCCTCAACGAAAAATAGGATCACCTTATCCATGCGCGAAGATGGATGGTGTGGAGCACATCCATTGGAGGAGTGCCACGTAAGAATTTTATATATTAGATTTACCACGTAGGCTTCAAATGGCTGAGTTCCTGCTATGACGTCAATATTTCAGAAGATTATGCCCTTTTCATTTTCTAGTGGGTATTCTCAAAATCTTTCCTGCCACTTAAATAACATTATCGTGTAAAAAATAAATATATAATATATAAAGTTTAGTTAGATAAGTTTCACTTAAATAATAATTTTACTTAGTGTATAAAATTTACTTATTCTCCTTTTATATCTTTATGATAAATTAATATTATATCATCCTTTCATACCCAAAAGAATTCCAATTCAATGTACTTACCTGGCCTAATATTGTAGACAAGAGCTAGGTTGGTTACAATATTTTAATTATGGTAGTTTACCTAAAATTACATACCATTAGTCAATTATTGATTTGTTTGTATCACACTAATTAATGCTATATTATTATATGAAGTTTTACTAATCTTATTTTATTAACCTTATCAAAAGCAGAAAAAAAATTCTTTTAAATGTTTGCGTTATATTTTTTTAAATTTTTGCGTTATTATATTATTTTAAATGTTACAATCTACGTTAAAATACTCAACACTCTAGTTTAATTTGCACGATTTTATTGTGACTATTCCAGAAGTACCCGTTTTTTGAATTATCAGAATAAATTATACGTTATGACCCATGAAAAGAAATTTTTTAAAAGAAAAATGTTAATGGCAAGACTTACCTGTTCTTATATTTTCTAAGTATTATTAGTTTCATTTTTATTTAATTTTAATTTACAATAATCTGTTTGGGGATGAGAAAGGAAATAGAAAGAAATGAAATAAAATGTTAAATAATATTTTATCTTTCCTTTTGTTTGAATATTTTAAAATTTTTTTAAGTTAAAGTAATTAAAATTAAAAAAATAAGGAGAGTTAAGGAAGATTAACAAATTTTTTTTAATTTTTTTCAAAATTTTTAAAAAGCAAACAAAAAAATGTTAATACATTTTTTTTCTCTCTAAAAACTCTCTCCTGAATAGACTCACGTGTGTTTGAGAATTACGTGGAAAAGAGAACGGAAGGAATTAAAGTAAGAGAGAAGAGAAAGAAATAAAAAATTAAGTGATAGTTTTTTTTATTTAAATATTTTAAAATTTTTTAATTTGAGATAATTAAAATTAATAAAAAAAAGTTATGGACGGTTAATATAAAATTTTTTAATTATTTTTTTTAATTTTAAGAATCAAACAAGGAGAATATTATTAAAATTTTTTTCTTTTTCTTCCTTTTTCTTCTATTTTTTTTGTTTTCAAACAAACCCTCAGAGGATGTTTGGTACATAAATAAATTTTTTATTTTCATGAATCACACTCTTAGGAATGTGATTCCTAGGAATATGATTTCCAATCATTTTAAAAAATTCATTTGGTTTACTTAACAAATTTCCATGCATGGGAACATTATATTTTCTAAGAATGTTTTTTTAATCTTTGTACAAAATAAATAAATGCAACATTCTGGACCTCTTATTTTTTAAAATCTTTTTTTAAGCCCTATACTAAACACTTCCTTAAGTTTGTTTGGGAGAATAGTTTTGGAGGAGAAGAGAAGGGAAATGAAGAAAATATATTAACTTTCTACTTTTTTGTTTTTAAAAATTTTAGAGGAAAAAAAATTAAATAATTTTAAGTTGACTTTTCTTAACCCTCTCCATTTGTTAATTTTAATTATTCTAAATTTAAAGAATTTAGAGGATCTAAATAAGGGGAAGATAAATTCTCATTTAATCTTTCATTTTCTTTCCTTTCAATTCCTCTCATTTCCTTCTCATCCTCATTCCCAAACACACCCTTCCTTTCATTTCTTTTCCTTCTCCAAATATGGTGTGTTTGGAAATAAATAGGGGAAAGAAAGGGAAGGAATTGAAGGGAAAATGAAAGATTATGTTATGATTTTTTTTTTCTTATTTAAATTTTTCAAACTCCCTCAATTTAGAATAATTAAAATTTTAAAAAAATAAAGAGTTAAAAAAAATTAACATAAAATTCTCTAATTCATTCTCCTTCAAATATTAAGAACCAAAAAAAAAGAAAAAATTATTAAATTCTCTTATCTTTTCTTTCTTTCCCCTCTATTCCTATTCCAAAAAGACCCTTATGGTGTATTTGAAAATGAGGAGAGAAAGGAATTATATTGAAGGCAAAGAGAAGAGGAGGGAAGGAAATGAAATATTAAGTAATTATTTTTCCTTTTTTTGTTTAGATCTTTTAGAATCTCTCAATTTAAAATAATTAAAATTAATGACGAAAGAATGTTAATGAGAGTTAACATAAAATTTTTTAATTCCTTTTGTTACAAAATTTTAAGACCAAACAAGAGAAAAGTTTGTAAATTATTTTCCTTCTGTTCCCTTCACTTCCATTCTTTTGTGTCTAAATAGACCCAAGTGATTAAAATAAATATAAACAAATGGTTAGTTAGAGTAATAATTATTTAATTTTCTCAAAATAAAGTTTTAAATTTGAGTTTTGCATATAAAAAATTATATATTGTAATTAAAATTATTTTTTAAATAAATAAAAATTTAAAAATGTGAATTATCTAAAGTACTATTATATTTATTATTTATATAATATAATCAATGTTAAATATATATTTGACCAACTAAAATAGTTATTTAAATAATTTGGGATAAATTAAATTTATTACTTTTTACATTAAATTAATAAAATTTAATTAGAAATTTTAAAATTATTTATATTTTAATAAAAAATCAATATTAAAGTCCTTGGTGTGGTTGATCTTTCCTGGAAGACAGAATCAGAACCATCTGCTTCATCGTTTGCTGCCAAGAAACTATCTTTGGTAACAATTTGTTGCACTTACGTTGCAACCACTTTTTTAATTAAATTAATATTAAAATAATTCATCTCATTAATGTTCTTTGTAATAATAATAATATAGGGAAATATAAGCTTCCATGGACATTTACATATAAGTATATAACATGGATCATTTTATGATATATTAATGTCAATATAACAAAATTTGTATCTATTAAATTTATAAGTAAAGGTTTAAAAAAAAGAGAGAGAAGAGAGAAGGGGAGAGAGTGGAGAGAAACAAGAGGGATGTATATTGTAGACACCTTAATTAAAAAGTGATTAATTAGGTGTTTTGATATATTTTTGAATTATTACTGACATTAACAGATAGGAATATAATTCAAAATTAACAAGAATTTAATTCATGGCGAAACCACAGTTCTGTTACGATCTTATTAAACGTAAGACATCTACTTTTAGTGTGCATAACTTTTTTGGTTCTTCATATTTTGTGTGAGATTCAACTTTATCTGATATATTTTTTTGGGTTCAATTTTTTTCTTTATGCTTCTAAAATGTTTCAATTTCATCTTAGTGTCTCTCACACACACTGTCACAGTCTCTAACAAAATAATTTGTCTAATCTATACATCCATCTTAACAAATTTTGATCATCAAATTTCTAAATAGACAGAGAACGAAAATTTAGTTAAACATATGATTATATATATAGTAAAAATTTGGTAAGATTTAAAGATATATTATATTTATTTTAAAACCCATGCTTTGTTAATAAGTTAGTGGTAAATTTATACAACTTAATTACTTTTATAATTAGTTCTTTTGAAAATTTTTTAATCCTTTTATTAGTGGTTTATTGATTTACGAGATACTATAAACATATTTAATAAACTACCCAACAGTAATTTAATTTGGTGTATGAATGATTAATTACCTCTATAATCAAGATCATCAAATGCTGGTAAATAATAATGGTAGAAAATATATCTTTGGAGTCCAGTTATTAGTTAATATATTATTTATTAACTAATAACTCATTTATAATATACCACCAAACCAAAAACAATATATCTTCTCATATATAGGGATAAAAAAATAATGCATTATCACTGTATCAATTTATAATCTCGCGCATAAGATAAAAGCAAAAGAATATTGTATAACAAAAGATAGAAAATAATTCCAAGTAAATTATCATCTTTTATATATATATATATATATATATATATATCTAAAAACTTAAAAGTGATCATATGAGTAGAGAGATCCACAATATATATTATATCTCCAATTATGTAACTATCACGTGATATTATCTAAATCCTAAATAAAACCTATAATGTAGTGTGAGAAATATAAGTAACAAGCTGTCATTTGGTATAAAATGGAAGAAAACATACATCTAATAAGAAAATATAAAAATAGAAAATTACATATTCACACAGACAGAGACACACATATAAATATAACGGACAATTATATAATATAAGAAAAAAATAAAAAAAAGAATAGACTGTCATATAATATAAAATAATAATATATTGTCATATAATATAAGATAAAATAACAAATTAATGTTATATAATATATAAATAAAATATGTAACATATTGCTATATGATATAATAATAGTGATGAGGTCAAACTTAATCGATAGTATTTTAATAGAATTTATAAAAAAAAGAGGGTAATAAAACTCATGGAATTGGAATCCATCCTAAATTGTAACAGATAAGTTAATTAAAGAGAGATAGAAAAATAATAAGAGAAATAGTTAAAAATAAGGATTGAGGAAACTAGATATATATATATATATTTATTTATTTATTTATCTAAAAACTTAAAAATGATCATGCATGTGAGTAGGGAGATTCACAATATATATTATACCTCCACTTATGTAGCTACGTGATATTATTTAAATCCTAAATAAGACATATATATAATTTAGTGTGAGAAATATAAATAACAAGCTGTCATTTGGTATAAAATGGAAGATAACATACATATAATAGTAAAATATAAAAATGGAAAATAAAATATTCTCATGTATATATATATATGTATATAAAAGAAATGATAAAAGTTAAAAAACATATCATATAATATAAAATAATAGATAACAGACTATCATATAATTAATATAAAATAAGTAATATAAAATAAAAAATAAAAGACTGTCATATAGTATGAAATAAAATATCATAAAAATATATCATATATTATCTCTTATATAATAATAATGATGTAACGTCTTACTTAATTGGTATTATTTTAATATAAGAAGGAGATAATTAAAATTTTTAATTATTGTAAACGCTAATGGTTAAATTAATTGAAGAGTTATATATAGTAATTTTGCTTTAACTAATGGGTTGATTAGCATGAAAAAAATGGTCACCCTCACCCCACCCAATAAAAAAAAGGGTCCAAATATATATACACATGAAATAAATAGTTATATAAAACAATTTTCTCTTGTGTTTAGTTTATTACATTACTACACTTTGAAAGAATTTTAGGGGGAAAAAACCTACAACTATATAATATAGTAAAACTCTATTAAATCATGTGGAGCTAATATTGATGGAGTGGTGAGCTCAAAACTGCATCATATAAGATTAGGGAAAGAAAATTTCAAACTAATTCCAATTAAATATGTTTGTCAGCCACAATTATTGTGTTTGGTACTAAAGATTGTTTAAATAAGTTTCCTTCTTGTGGTTTTTAAAATCTTATGTATTGGAAACACTTCGAATATATATCATTATGACAGAAAAACATCAAAATTCATGTAACATTAAATATTTTTCGGATTCTAATCATAATGATCTTTCTTATATTTGAAACGATGTTTAGCCTAGAGACATGGAAATGGAGAAATTAAATTGCATTTTTAGAACATATTAGTACTTAAAATTTAGTATTTTGAAAAGGATAAGCATATATATAGAATCTTCTTTCTAAAGAATATTTGTGGAATATTTACCAAATACAAATTAAGTAGATCCAATGATACCTATGTATGTTCATATAAAGATGATAAGCAGAAGCGATAATTAAACAAAAAACTAATCTAAAAGTGAGGCTTAATCGATTTAATTACCTTGTTTCGTTCCATCTTAGGATGCACTATTTCAAGTTTCTTCCAGACCTCAAAAAAGCTGTAAATCGTGAAGCAAAAGCATAAATATATTTGCAAATGATCTCAATATATATCTTCACCATCTGCGTTTCAAATTTCAATTACTGTACATCATACCACCTTAATAATTGCTCGATAGCCTTTAGCTTGGGTAGTGGATTAATTTAAAAATCTTGGATTTGGAGTGACGTCACCAGATATACTTCATGCTGTGACGTCACTCCTGCACAAGGACAGTTATACCCTTCCAATCTCAGTTTCCAAGTTGGCTTATTTGGTGAATTATGTGAAGACCAAGGGCAACTTGTTAGGGTTTCCTCTATGGAATACCTAGTTGTTGTCACGTTAGCTTTCTAGAGTAACCCACCCTATTTTATTATTTCCTATTTTCTCAGTTAATGACTGTGGTCCAAAGACGTGCACAGAACGGAGACAAAAATGCAAAGAAATTAAATATTAATTCAATAATTGTTTAAATGTTAGATTAATTAACTACTTAATTTAAATATAATTATTTATAATTGGGATAAAGTATTCTTCTATCTATGGAATATGCTTACATTACATAATATTCTTATTTATTTTGAAAATATAAACTAAAATCCTCCTTTTGAGTCTAAAACATGACTGTAGCTTTAACATATGTTGATTTTTTTTTTAATCTAACATATAACATATTGAAAAAAAAAGTCTAATTTTATAGTAAAAATATTTCATGCTGGTGACAGTGAAGTGAGATCATTCAAGTTAACTTAAATAGCTCACTTTAGAATAAACATATCATAGTAAAATATGCATAAGACGTGTTTACTTGAATTAAGTTTTTCTTATCACTCTCACAATATAAGACTAAGCCAAGACTAACATAAAATTAAGTTATGAATTGTTATTTTTTGTTACACAAGATCTTCTTTGGAGACAAATGCAGTACATGCTCACAACTCTTTCGAACGACCTTGAACACTTTAGAAATTTAAAAAATAAAAAAATGTAGAATCCCAAAAAAATACAAAGGATAGTATTCTATTAACTTCAACTTCATTATCCTGTGCCAAGGACAGTTATTGTTATCCTGTTAAAGTAAGGAAGGATGGTGATTTTGGATTTGAATTTTTTAAATTAGGAGAGATATAAAATTTATAAAATAAGAGAGATAAAAAAGTTAAATCTTAATTTATTTAGAATGAAACTTATCACCTTTTTTTTTATTTTAAAATTTTTGCACTATAAAACACTTCAAAAAATTATTTTTCCGGTGCCTTTGATTAGTCCAACAGGATTCAGCAGAACGAAATATTCTTGTGTATACCGTCCATGTACTTTTTTGCCATAAACTAAGCTTGCCTCACACTGCACTATACTCAAGTTTTAGTAATTAATGTGCACGTGTCCAATTCTTATCCATATAACTAGTTCATGATAATATAAATTAAGGCAAAAGCCCATTTTTCATCCATTAATTTTAGAGTTAGTTTCAGTTCCATCCTTAAAATATTTTTTTAATCAAATTTGAAAATAGATCTAAAAGTTTTTTGTTTCAGTTTCATCCCAAATATTTATTAACATTCTCAATGTTATTATAATTACTAATAATAGTAATATAATGAGATATATATAATTTTATTTGTGGTTTTTATAAGAAGAGAAATATATGATAAAAATACGTTTCATGTACTAATTAATTTATAAAATTACATCAAATGTTGAGACAATATTTAGATATCGCATCTTTGTCTCTCTCTATACATATTATTAATTTGGAGGTTTAAGTTCAGTTTGTCTTGGAATGCTATTTTTCCCACAAATGACGTGATAAGACCAACTTATAGCTAGATGGTTATGGTTTAAATTAGATTATTCTTAGAATAATTAGTAACAATAAGTTTAATTAATTATTGCAATTAAACAATTTATGTGTTGATCTATGCTGAGTGAAAATCTAAGCGCGGATAGCAATATTCAAGTCTTTGGTCGGCGACTACGTTTTTGACCCATATTTAGATATAATAAATTTAATATTTATACTATGTAAGATAATGATGATTTTTTAGTAATATATCCTATTAGTTTCTGGAAAAAAAAAATTCTTCCAACTAGCAAACATGTCATTAAAGTTGCATGATGGAGAGCTAAAACATTATTATTTCCAATTTATTATGTATAAATATGTTACAGAAGGAGAAGCCAATTCTCTTATTTTGATCTAAATCCACCCAAATTTTGACTCTAAATATATAGTTCTTGTTACTATGCATTCGAAAATAGTTTATTAATTAATTAACTAATAAACTAAACTAATTAACACCAAATTTTGAGCAAAAGCTAGCGCTCATCCAAGAAGATGAAGCTGGGAATTAATTATGTGTTGGAGCCCTTGATCTCTCCCAGAAGACCACCAATTCATAGACCAAAACGTACGAACTCATCAAAATCAAAACACCTCAAAATAACATCGTCCACTTCAAAAGATTCAAGCTTCACAGAAGAAAACAGATCCAGGTTTGAGGATAACACAGTTACATGTTCATATTGGGACACTAGCTGGTTTTGTTCCAATATTATATCATCATCATGATCACTAACAGGAATCCGCAGATGTTCCTCAATATGCTGTTTCTTAGTTGAAGATGACGATGATGAGACAAGGGGGTGGTCTTGTTGGGTGGGAAGGGTAGAATTATAATTATAATTAGTAGTGTTATTGAAGCTAATTAATATGGAAGAAGAATCAGAATTAGGAGAAGAAGGATCCAAATTAGTGATGTGGTTGTTGCAATTGCAACTATGAAGGCCATAATAGGTGGTTCGGTATAAAGGAGGCTTCTCTTGTATTCTCTGAACCTGTTTCATTGCTGGACAGCCCTGATCATACTTGTGACTGCACCTATAGTAATTTCTGCATCCATTATAATTCCATAATATTAATTAATTGAATATCCATCACCAAAATTAATTTAATTCAGAAAATTAGAGGGAAAGAAAGAAATGAATGAATAATTCAATTTATTGATCACCTTAGGTATTTGGTATTCCTTGTCACTTTTTGTCCATATTTTCTCCATTCATGGCCATCCTCAACCAGAACTGAAGAATCCTTCTCCCATGTTTCTATATTTCTTCTGCAATACAACACATAAAATATTCAATCAAAACGCAATTAAAGAGGTTAATTAAGATGGAGTATATATATAAATGGTACTTACTTTCTCTTGTAACAGCCTCTTCTTGGGTTTGCTGTACTTAAACTCTTGCAATAACTTGGATGGAAGTATTTCTGATCCTCAGATTTTGGGGAAGCATTCAAAGTTGAAGAAGAAGAATCTATGATAGGGATGTGATGGGAATCATAAATAGTGGTGTTGAAGAGGAAGAGGGTATTAGTGAATGATTTAAGAATGTTCTTCACAAGATCTTCTGCAAATGGACGTAATACTAAGAAGGACCCTTCATCTTCAATATTTTTATTGGATCCATAATGACCAACAAGTTGAAGCAACTGGTTCGCAAACTCACGCCCATTGATTAGCTCTTGTATTATTGCTTTCTTGGCATCTGAAAAAGGCTGATTTACCATTGATCCGTCTTGGCTTTTGGGATAGAAAGAAAAGATGAAGAACCAGAGCTAGCCTTTTATGTGACATATACCACTCCCCACTTGCTAATTTTATTATTTTTGTTAATTTTTTTTATAAAATTTAAATTATTAAATACTCAATCAAAAACCTTAATTAATGTCTTAAAAAATTAAAGAGTGTTGTCAGTTCTCAATCCCAATGGAGAAAGAAGGGTTGGAGCACATTCAGTGAAAGCGTGTTTTTGTGTGGTGGATGCTGGTGAGGTCATGGGACTGATGACTGATTTCATTCTATGAGGTCGGCTGTATGAAAGGACGATTATGCCCTTCCCTAATCCCTACAGACAAGTCACTCTTCTTTTTGGATCGTCCAAGGGATACTCTCTTTTTAAAAGAAAAAAAATTACCAAAACATAAATGTATTACATTGTTATGTTTATCAAATTTACCATAAAAAGATAGATATGAGAATAGTTATTCATAAAATACTAAGAAAAAAACTATAAAAAAGGATGAAAAATTGAGAAAATAGAATTGAAACGAAAAAGAACGTCACAAAAAAATTAAAGGAACTCTTTCTCCTTGGCGATTTTAGAACGAGGCAGTTAGGATATGGTCCAGTCTTTGCTTAAGAAGACACACCATTTTATTTATATAATTAAATAAAAATTATTTTCAAAAGATTAAATTAATAGAAAAATAATCAAGAACTAAATTACTAATAATTTGCTCAAAATAATACATATAATATTGAGTATAGGGGCATTAATTCACCACTCCCTCTATATATAATCCCAAATTCTATCTACATGTTTGGAAAAACTTAAAAGGACGCGCGTGTCTTGCATTATAAATTTCTGTTAAAACAAGGCAGTAATATTTTTTTTATAAAATTTTTAATTTATGAACGAAATTGACTGAACAAGCCTGAATAGTTCTTAGATTAGAACACGCAAATTTTGTCGGACGCTGAATTTGGTTGTTGGAATCATTTTAAAAGAAGTTTATGGCTAAAATTAGTCTGTCTATTCAGTGTGAACTAATCATTTTAAAATTGACTTTTGATGTGAGTCAGATTCATACTCATGCTATAGTTGTTATAACAGAATTCTTTGAACTTTTCAATCCTTTCTTCTTCAATTTCTTTGACTTGAGACTTAAACTATTGTATGATTTGTATTCTTTTGGAAGACCTTCTAGAATTGCTTCTATATGGTCAATCTTTGAAGCACGGGCTCAATTAGAAGACAGAGAGTCTAGGATCTTCAATTCTTCATTTAATTTCTTCATGTTCCTCAAATTGAACCTTGAATTGTTTCACTTTAGCCGTTGTTTTTTTTTTTTCACATGTTTTATTATATTGGAGACAATGAAATTATTTGAGACAATATTGTCAGGCATTATTGTGGATACTCTTCTAGTGAAAATTCAAAGAGAGACTAATATTTGTACTTTTATTCTCTAAAATACATGCAAGTACCAAGGATCCAAATATATGGGGATTAGATTTACAATTAACAAATTTAAATAATTAATGATAACGTGTTAAAAGATAAGAGGCAGTCCATACATTTCCCTGGTGTTTCTTCTTGTCTTTTCTGATTTCTCATCTTTGCCAAAAAAGAAAATAAATAATTTTAGATCATAAAGCTATGTATATATTTTAGGAGTGTTAAAATGGGCCAATATGGTCCAATCCACCAATTAAGGGCTTTTATTTTTAGGGATAAGTTAAGTTTGGCTCATCCACTACAAAAAATAAGAGAAATAGTGACACTTTAAGTGGTAATTTAGTGGCGCTTCACATTTTACTGGCGCTTAAAGAAGCGCCGCTATTCTAGGTGTCGGGACCACTTTTAGCGGCACTTCAGCACAGTCGCGGGAATTTGCGCCACGATTTTAAATCGTGGCGCTTGATAAGCGCCGCTATTGCCGCTATTCCTTTGGCATTTTGTGGCGCTTGATAAGCGCCGCTAATTTTTTGAGATTTTTTTGTGGCGCTTGATAAGCGCCATTATATTTTTGCATTTCGTGACGCTTGAAAAGCGTCACTATTATTTATTTGAATTTTCTTTATTTATTATAATGGCACTTGCTAAGCGCCGCTATATTTATTTTTTTAATAATAGCGTCGCTTTTCAAGCGCCACTATCTTTTTGGTTGAATTAATTTGTTTAATATTAGCGTCGCCTTTCAAGCGCCGCTATCTTTTTGATGAATTAAATTTTTTAATTAGCGGTGCCTTCGAAGCGCCGCTATATTTTTGAATGAATTATTTTTTTAAATTACTGTCGCCTCTCAAGCGCCACGAAATTTTTGTTATAAATATACATTTTTTTCTGACGCCTTTTAAGCGCCACTATTTTGATCAAAAAGTGCCAGTAATTTAATCTAGATTTTTGCTTCATTTGACCATTATTTTAGACTAATTCATATATATATACATTTTTTTTTGTATTCGATTGTTGTATACACCCTTTTAGCGCTATTTAAAGTGAAATTTTTAAAATCATTACTCCTCAAACTTTTAAAACACCAATATAATTTAAATCTCCTTGTGCGAAATGATGCATTCCCTATCTACAATTCCTAATTAACATCAAACAATATAAACACAACACATGATACATTCAAAATAATATCTTAATTGCATAAAATTTCCATGTTCAAAATAACATAAACCCATTTTTACACATAGGGTTTTATAATATATAATTAATTACTACTCTAAATGCCAAAATATGTAATACCCCATCTATTGAGTGGGATCTTCCCCCGCAGACGAGTGAGGTTCGAATGAAGGCTGTCCACTATTTGCATCAGATGCTTGAAAGGATTAATAACTTTTTTATAGCTTGAATGAAACAAATAAAATAATTTTTTTAAATAAATTAACAGCAGTTGAATTCCTAAATTCTCAACAACAAAAAAATACACATCAGCACATTTTCAAGTTTGATAACCATACATCTCACTTTCATGGACGACAACATGTATTTTAAATTTCATATTTTAAAACAAGGAGGGTAATTACACAACATCCAATATTTCAGTCCATGATATCCTTAAAGTTTAAATTCTTAAACGGATACAACACATTTAGAAGAGTAACTCTAAAAACCAAAAATAAAATGAAAAAGAATGAATATAATGTTGTCCTGTGCAATGTTTGGAAATATATAAATATATAAATATATATATATATTTCAGTGTGTGAGACAGTATGCATGAATAAAAGAGAAAAACCTTTGTTCTTCTTAGATGAATAAAGATAGAAAATAGCAACTCCAATGGCTACAATAGAGACGGCCCCACCCACAAGTATTTGATTTTCTAGTATCTGTAAAAAAATCCATGTTTGGTTAGTCAGACAAAGTGATTGGTAGCAAAAAAAGAAATGAGCAAATTACAAAACACAATCCCATCTTTCATCTCTCATGTCTATTACTTTAGACTTCATTACAACTTTAATCATGAAAACGTTGCTACTTTATGAAATAGTAACAAAATATAAATTGAAATGTTATATTTCAAGTTAGCTTCCTCAAATAAAAAGTCTAATTGATAACTTACTACAACACTTTCTAAGCAAGCATGATAGAAACAGGTTATATGAAATCTTTTGCAACTATGGATATTGTCTTAGTAAATTCCTACCAAATTTATCCATACCTTAGTGAATTCTTAGTAAATTTATATTTCCACACTTACCATCAATGACAAACAATTCATTGAAATTGTTTTTATTGCAACACAATGTTGTTTGGAGGAACAAGATGGACATAACATGAGAACATCCTTTATGTTTTTAATACTACAACATTCAGTGAGAAAAATGCCAATCAGTGCAGGTAGGAAGACAAAAATGTTAAAGAGAATTGAATATTTTGTGTTCACACCAAGCAGACATCAATGTTGCATATTTTTAAGTGACACTAAGCCAACAACCAAACACCTAATCCATAAACAATAAGAGGTTCTCACTCACATAACAAAGAATTCATAAGAAGTGATTTTACAATTACATTTATAATAATGAAATAGCTAAATGAATGTTTTATTTTGTACCTTTCTTAAGACACAAGATTAAAAATAAATAACAAAATTGATTATTAATGATATTTAGTCAATATCAAACCATAGAATTAGTCATTGACTGAGAAACAATTATGCTAACATCAATTATTTACAAACCTCCTCACAAATGAAGATATCATTTCAATTTGATGTTCATTATATTACTACATGGAAGTAGCAAAAAGTGGAAGGAAAATGAGATTCTATAAATTGAACATAGGGAAAAATAAACTAGAGAAATAAAAATTCTAACTTCAAATCCTTTGAACCTCAACCATCCAAATAAACCCATGAAGAAGCCATTTCAAACCTCCTCATGAATTTTATCCAAGACATCTTATGCTATAGCTCACACAAGAACAGCCCCTTATCCACCATTTCTAACTTTCGGAACCCACCCACAAACTTTCAGAAACCATTAAAAGAACTAAAAAACACCCATAACCAAATGGAAACCCATAATCAAATGGAAACCCATAACTAAAATGAACCCCTCCCATTAACCCACAACCCATAAACAAATTAAACCCCAAATTAGACCCACAACTAGATCGAAAATGAAGATGAAGAAATGGAGAAATGAAAACTCACCAAATGGAGAAATGGCTGAGCGAACGCCGAGCGGGAAGATTGAAGGGGCGAACGCGAACGCCGAGCGGGAAGATTGAGCGAGCGAACACGAACGCCAAACTTCCAGATTCTTCTACTCTAAAGCTTCAACAGGATAAAAATGGGAGGAAAAAGACGCTAAAAACTATTTAGGAAAGACGCTCCAGGAGAGAAAAGACGCGCTGCACAGCGAAAATTTTTGGCCCTTTTAATGGCGCTTATAAGCGCCGTTAAAATTCAAAAATATTTTGAAAATTTTTTTTGACATTTTAGTGGCGCCTATAAGCGCCGCCAATATTCAAAAATATTTTAAAATGATAACGGCGCTTTCAAGGCGCCACTAAAATTAAATTCTAAAATCTTAGCGGCGCCTAAAAGCGCCGCTAAAATTCAAAAATAATTTAAAAAGATACGGCGCTTTCAAGGCGCTGCTAAAGTAAAATTTTAAAATTTTCGCGGCGCTTATAAGCGCCGCCAAGATTCAAAAAATTTTGAAATGATAACAGCGCTTTCAAGGCGCCACTAAAATAAAATTTTAAAATTTTAGCGGCGGCTATAAGCGCCGCTAAGATTCAAAAATATTTTCAAATAATAACGACGCTTTCAAAGCGTAAGCAAAATAAAATTTTAAAATTTTAGCAGCGCTTATAAGCGCCGCTAAAATTAAAAAAATCTAAAACTATTTCATGTTAATTTTTACAGCGTTTTAAGCGCCACAATGTGCTCATTAGGCGCTGGGAAATAAATAACTTTCCTGTCGCCTCTTTAACCGCCGCTATATGCTCATGTTAGCGACGCTTTTAGTGAAGCGCCGCTAATTAAGCGTCACAAAAACATTTTTTTCTTGTAGTGATCTTAGATGATGAGCCTAAAATATTGGCTGAGTTGGGTTAGCTAATCAATTTTTTTTATAAAAGATATAATTTATTTTACTTTACTCAAAAAATATATATGTATAATTTATTTTACATATTAATATATTAATAATGAATATTATAAATTGGCCTACAAAAGTAATATTTAAAAAAATTGTTTGGTATCATTTATTTGACATATAAGCATATTATAAATTGACTTACAAAAATATAATTTATTTTAGATATCAATATTTTAAAAATAAATATTAATTACATATTAATATATGATATATCACATGCCATAGCATAACTTTTTTTTAAATAAAGAAGAGGCCCATCAAGATTGATCTAACATAGTTCGTACAAGTCCACCATAGGATATGTGCTTAAAATGAGATGGGCTAAAACCTTATCCTTAAAACTGGCTACTATTTTCATCACTCATCTCTCCTCTATTTTAAGAATCAAATTGGTTGAGTTAGCTTATTTTGATAGTTCTGTTATATTTATTAAAAAAGAAATACAAATAAATAAATAAATCCTTCAAATCAGTTCTACCAATAAATTATCTGATTTTGAGTGATTTTTGACTACTTTTTTAAGGTGTTGGTTTTCAATATAGCTAAGTAGTTCATTGACTTTTTGATTAAACTAATCAGTTTAGTATGATTTTTAAAACACTGCATTTTAAGATACAAAATAATAAAATAACAATGAGCTGTTTATTTCTTGGAATTATTATTAACGTACAGATCCAATGTCACAAACTAAGCTTTTAAATTAGCAATAATATTAATATTAAGAGGACAATGCCATGTGCATTTTCGGGATATGCCATGAAATGGACGAATATACCGATAAAAAGTTGTGGGGTTGAGTTTTAATATTATCTTCTGCTATGCCAAGACAAGCAGATTCAGCGTGGAATAGTGATATGAAACCTGAGAGTTCCCGCTTAACAAGTTCAATTCTTGATATGAACTGAGTTTCTTTACAATTACTTCAAATTTATGTTAGAGTAAAAAAATGATTTATATAAATTCCAAAAAAAATTAAGAGGGAAAAATAAAAATAAGGTCGATGGACAAGCTAGCTTTACATAACATTATGTAAAATTTTCTATATATGGAGGGCTTGCAATATATATATTTGTCCTCTGTCTGTAAGAATGAGAGTAAAAGAAGAATTGGATGAAAGTAGTGTTTATATTATAGGTTTGACTTGTGGTGTAATGAGATGTTGACAAGCTGTGAGGATATGTCAGATCATGGGAAAGCTAGGCTGGCCTTGATTTGTATGTATGGGAAGAAATTAAATCTGAACCCTCAATGTGATTATTAGAGGATAAATATTGGAATATATACACACAGACACACGCGTATAATGGAGTTATTCCTCTCTTTCTTTAATTTCTGTGTTCTGGATGTAGTTTTGTTTTTATGTTCTGGTCAAAGATTCTTTTGAGTAAAATCTGGGGTCATTGGACCAATAATTAGTAATAATATATTATTAAATTCAATATAAAACGTGTTTGTACATCTTTGACCTTTCATCCCAATTTGATCAAAACAGTAATTTTCACGTACAGTAAGATAATTCCATCAAGTTTCGAGAAATAAACAAGTTTTATGATCATAAACAAGTAATATATATATGTATATATAAAGCCTAAAGATGCATATATTTTGCAGTATAAGACAAGTCCGATGTATTATAAAGGAGACAGACGAATCCGTGAGAATCATTCAAATTATAGTTTATTAGTGTTAAATACATAAGAAAAAGAGAGAATTAGAAGCACGTGGTCCATTTCTGACTACTAATGAACAAATTTAATTAACGCATTCTAGACCATTAAGCACCTCGATTATATATATATATATATATGTAA
This sequence comes from Senna siamea, assembly GCA_031216115.1. NCBI lineage: Eukaryota > Viridiplantae > Streptophyta > Magnoliopsida > Fabales > Fabaceae > Senna > Senna siamea. The sequence continues at coordinate 24,356,081 of CM062356.1, forward strand.
TTACTTAATTTAATTAATCACCATCTGCTAACTTGATCTATATATATATAAATGCATGTAAGCTTAGTTCAGACCCAAACATCATCATCATCGACTTCATTTCATTTGCTCCATCGTTTGCTGACCATACTAATATCCAATAACAAGTCGTCACAATGACATTGACTAAGTAAGTTTTGCTCTATCAGTACTACGTACTAGATTTAATTACGTTGTTAATTAGGTTTAAGAAAACTTTGTTCTGTGCTAAACCTAGCTTGTTATTTCATGTGTGTGTCAGAAAATCTGAGAGTAATTCAAAGAAAGGATCAGACCTTTCGAAGGGGAAGACGCCTCCACAAACCAACAATCGGCCATCTCCAAAAGTGAAAGCCACGGTTTTGCAAATGGAGACGAAGACTTCTGTGAGCAGCTTCAGTATTACTGCTGCTAATAATGTTCAAGGTATGAAGATAAGCATGGAGGAGGAGGTAATAGTACAAAATGTATCCAAAATGGAAAAATGAGATCGATGAGCCTCATCGTCACAATACCATGATTCTCTATATTAATTTCAGGCTAAGATATTAATATATATGTGTTTGTATGTGTAGAATAAGAAACATCGGCTGTACTTTTCTAGAGCTTTGATATGTAATATTAATTTGCTAGTAATAATTTGATTATTCAATATTTAACTTATTTGTTTAAATCTGCATACACATCAATTCCCATAACATTTTATATCATCATTATATTTTCGCTTAAATATATTTCTGGTCTATCTAATTTCATATAAGTTTTAATTAATATCTTCACTATTATTTAAAAATAGACAATTTAATCCTCTTATTTTATAAAATGATTCAATCTTATCATTTTTACCACATTTTTCTTCAAAATTTGATATTAAATTTAATAATTGACTGAATTAGATTTAAATTTAAGTGTATATAGATTAATAATTTTTATAAATAAATAACTATTCAATCAACAAATTCTCAATTTCAACCCTAATTGACCACGGTGATCCAAATGAATTACAACCATTCATATGATACATATATATAAAAGCAAATTTACCTTCTTAAAACAAAAAAAAGTTTTATTTATTATTTTTGGTTGAAAATTAGTGATACTTCATTCAACGTTCAACAATAATACAATAAATTAGATTGAGTTTACTCTTTTCAAACCAAGTGTAATAATACAGCAAAGGGAAACACCTTTAAAATTTCACTAACCAAAGCTAACTCAAACTTTCATACACAATAATTTTAAAAATACAAGATCATGTGGACAAATATAAAGAGGTAAAATACTTCTCAATCTTTTGTAAGTATAAAATTTTTACAGTTTTTTTCTTCAAATTAATCTTTTAGTTGAATGTATAATAAATAAGAATATAAATATTGCTATCTACAACTCTTAAGGCTTGTTTGGGAATAAAGAATAGATAGAAAGAGAAGGAATTGAAGGAAAAGAGAAAAAAAGAAAGGAAGTATTAAGTAATGATTTTTTTTTAAAATTTTTTCAAATTCTCTCAATTTAAAATAATTACAATTAAAAAAGAGAAATGACTAAAAAAGGTTAACATAAAATTTTTAAATTTATTTTTCTCTAAAATTTTAAAAAATAAACAAAAAAAATTTATATTTTCTTTTTTTTTTTTTCTTTCAAAATCTCTCTCTTAAATATACCCTTAACGTTACTTACCAAAATTAAGAATATTTACTTCACAAACTTACAATACTTCTAAAAATACAAAATCAAGTGGACAACACATAAAAAGTTAACACACTTTTAATTTTTTGTAGAATTAAGTTTTCAGAATCTTTTCTTTTTATATTTAAGCTTTTAGTTTAATGTCTAATGAATAAATGTAAATCTTCATTCAGTTATCTGTAACTCTAGATAAGAAGAAGGGAAATTTTCTTTAAAAGAAGAGAAAATCTCTTAAAGAGGAGGAGGAGATCCTTCTGAAAAAGAAAAGAAGAGAAAGCATCTTTTTTATAAAGAGAAGAAAGAAATAAAAGTGTTAAATACTAATAATATTATAATAAAGAAAAAAAGGTAATAGCCCTTAGGCCCAGCCCGTTAAATGACCCAATTATCTTCCATGTTTAAAGCCCAAAGGCCCATCAAAAGAAAATGCAACCCATCAAGGGCCACAGCAGAAAAGAAGACGCACACTGACTCAGAAAGATCACAACGGAGGGGGATTTTCGCACAATTAACAGAACGAAAAACACCATCTTCTTCTTCTTCGTTCGTACAGCAAGAGAAGAGATAGAAGAAATATCCACAACCTGAAAAGGTGAAGCCTTTCTTCCTCTTCTTCGCTCTCAGATTTTGCAAGAGGAGAGAAACCATTGTTTGCTGCTGCTAAGTACCGGCGGGGAGAAGGCTGCCGCTAGTCCGCTATTGGAGCTACATAAGACCACTTCTGGACGCCGTGACCAGCACCATCTCTGCGTTTTCGGTATTCTCTCAGTCTCACCGGAGAGAGATGAGTTTTGAACTCCTTTATTGTGTCTCTTCTTCGCTCTTATTCTATTGTTTACCCTCTATTGTTCATTCCTTATACCATGTCTTAGCCATGTCTTGATCATCTGACTGCTGTGGAAATCCGTGATGCTGAGTTTGAAATTTGAGAGATTTTATTCTTGTTCTGTTTTGGTTAATCTGTGGTACTCAAGATTTGTACTCTGCTTTAAGGAATATTGGGATGCTGTTTGCAATATGCTATGCTCATCGCCAGCATTTGGGTCCTTGATTTTGTGCTTTGATTTTGGACATCTAAACTCCATTATTTTTGGTGCTCTAAAAATCAGATTTAGGGGTTCTTGATATTGTGTTGTTATTAGGGTTCATTATTGGGATATCGAAGCTTCATTTTCTATGAAAGCCAAATGTGAGTGCTTGAAGTGTGATTCTATTTTGGCATTTTATTTTGGACCTGTAAACCTCATTTAGCCTGCTAGAAATCTTAGTTGGACTACTGGTTCATGAACTTCCTTTTGGCTTTACTTTTGAAGTTTTAAACCTCATTTTAGAACCTCAGAAATATTTTAGTTTGCTAATTTTCTGACATTTGAATGCTTGGGTGCGTATGGTGCCTGATACCTTCTAATCTGTGTTTGTTCCAATCTATTACTCATGCATATCTTACTTTGAATTGACAGGCCTCCGTACAAAATCATCAGGTTTTATGAAATTTTCAGGAACTTATTTTAGCAGGCACAACCATGTACCATCCTCATCATCATCTTCTCTGCCATGGATATCTCCCCTTCAATTTACAAAAGCTGCAGCCCGTGAATCAGATCCTCCTCTTGAATTCAATGTCAGTCCCACAGAAATTGGGAGGAAAAACAAATATATTTCGCATGAGTCTGCCATCAACTTGATCAAACGAGAAAAAGATCCCCAACATGCCTTGAAAATATTTAATATGGTATCAGAGCAAAAGGGTTTTAATCAGAACAATGCTACATATGCAACAATTCTTGAAAAACTTGCACAGCGGAAGAAGTTTGAGGCCATTGATCGAGTTCTGCATCAAATGACCTATGAAACTTGCAAATTTCATGAGGGTATATTTATTAACCTCATGAAGCATTTTTCAAAATCCTCTCTGCACGAAAAAGTGCTCCAGATGTTTTTCACCATCCAACCAATTGTTCGTGAAAAGCCCTCTCCTAAAGCCATCAGTACATGCCTGAATCTACTGGTTGAAGCCAATCAGGTTGATTTAGCAAGACAGCTGCTCTTACATGCCAAGAGGAGTCTAATTTATAAGCCAAACACTTGCATATTTAATATCTTAGTGAAGTACCACTGCAAGAATGGAGATCTTGAATCTGCCTTTGAAATTGTTAAGGAAATGAAAAAGTCTAAATCTTCTAATCCTAATTTAATTACATACTCAACGCTGATGGACAGCCTCTGCCAAAATGGTAGACTCAAAGAAGCATTTGAACTCTTCGAGGAAATGGTGTCACAGGATCAGACCTTGCCTGATCACCTGACTTACAATGTTTTGATTAATGGATTTTGCCATGCAGGTAAAGCTGATCGTGCAAGAAATATACTTGAATTTATGAAAAACAATGGATGCAGTCCAAATCTAATTAATTATTCAACCTTGTTGAATGGCTTGTGTAAAGAGGGGAAACTGCAAGAGGCAAAGGGAGTTTTTGCTGAGATGAAGATCTCTGGTTTGAAGCTAGATACTATTAGCTACACAACTTTAATCAATTTCTTCTGTAGGAGTGGACAAGTTGATGAAGCTATAGAGTTGCTTAAAGAAATGAAGGAAAATGAATGCAAAGCTGATATTGTAACTTTCAACGTGATACTTGGTGGGTTGTGCAGAGAAGGTAAGGTTGGGGAGGCTCTTGAGATGCTCAAGAAACTTCCACATGAGGGTGTTTATCTGAATAAAACTAGTTACAGGATCGTGCTAAATTTTTTAACCCAAAAGTGTGAGTTAAAAGAGGCAACGAAATTATTAGGGCTAATGTTAGCTAGGGGTTTTGTCCCACATTATGCTACTTCAAATGAATTGCTAGTTCATCTTTGTAAGGCTGGAATGGCTGATGATGCTGCTATGGCACTATTTGGATTGATAGCGATGGGGTTCCAGCCAAGGCCTGAACCTTGGGAACTTTTGATTGAATTAATTTGCAGAGATAGAAAGCTGTTGTACGTATTTGAGCTGCTTGATGAATTAGTAATGACAGAATCTTGATATTTACCTCTGGAAACGAAGAAATGCAGTTCCCAGAATGCATTATGTTTTTAAACCTTGAAGTATCATTATATAAGAATGCAGATGCACCACCTTAATTGCGTTAGAAACTAAACTTTGGGCCGTGAATTTTGGATTTTATTCTTAAATTTAGAGTGACGTCTTGAAATAGACCCAGTTGGTTTGAAATTTTAATGGTAATGTAGTAAACAAGTTGAAATGAGAAATTTCGGTGAAGTTTTAATGGCTCTAATCAACAATTTTATCAATTTCTCTTGTTTGGATTTTGGATTTTATTCTACTTGCACCCTTACATTTGAATCTAAAAATTCCCCAACAAGGCTCAAATCAACAATTTTATCAATTTCTCTTGTTTCTTCTCATACAGATCTAACCGACCTCACTATGTCTGTTTCCTCCAAAAATGGAGGATCAAACACATTCTTTCTGCTTATTAGCTCAAGCAAAACTACTCCATAATTATATACATTAGATTTTTGCTCATTATAGATGTACATGCATTTTCTATAACAAGTTATAAGAAAAAATATATATGTATGTTAATCCATATAAAAATTTGAAGAAAAAAAGAACAACAAACAAGTAATGAATATTAAGATCAGTAGAAGAGTCACCTGATTAGAGGATCTGCTCCCATTATGGGATATATCCCACTGCACCAGGAACAGCTATAGACTTTGTTGAAGCAGAATATTGATCCTAAACCTTGGCAATACAAAAAGCAGCAAATATGAGGCTCCATATCAGCATCTAAAAGTATGGCGAACACTCCACAGTCGACACTAAGTATGGGGTGGTGGATTCTTTTCATGCAAAACATCAATAAGGCTTCCATTTTGCACATGTAGTTGTACAATATCAAACCATAGTTCTTTTGCAACCAGTAGTTTTTCAGTCTGATCATATTTCAATGCCTAGTCTTTCCTATGATTTCTAGCTCTCTTCTCATGCTTTTGCTTTGCTCTTCCTTGTTGGAAAATTCAAGTTTCTTTATAGCAAAAACTTTTAATTTCTGGACCAAGTGAAACTATATAAACAACTCCATGAGCGCCTTTGCCAATAATATAGCGATCATTTAGGTTCTCTGTAGCCTTCATCACTTGCTGGAGAAAAGATGAACCATATCTTGGAAAAATTTTGAAATCATGCTCAGATCTTCTACCAAAGTGAATCATGCCAACTATTCCCAACAACAAGAAATAACAGATAATGAGGATCCAAGTGCCATCAGTATGATTTTAGTTTTACTTAATCCTTTCTGATGACTTGATGAGTTGTAGCTACAAGACTTTAGACTCATTCTGAAATTTCAAGAAAATTCTTTTGAGTTTTGAAATTCACTCTTTACCGCACAAAGAGCTTTATCATTTTCTTTTTCTGCTATGCTTTGCCCATCTAACCATATATATATGGTGATCAGTATTTCACTCACTTGTTAGGTATGTATGCTGCTTAATGACATCAAGAAGCTGCTTCTTGATAACGCAGAATTCAATATATCTTACATTGAGAGATGTAAACTTATGTGCTCATCCTCTTCCTAAAATTGAAACTTGTAGTTCATCATTTGTGCAGCTAGAAAGATCCTCCTTGGAGAGATTTTTTTGCCTTTATTTGTTGAATATATCTCTATGATATTAGTTAGGAGTTTCCTTTTTTCCTCTTATACATGAAAAAACAAGAAAAAAGAAATTTACCCAAACACAATTTTTTTAATTTATTATTACTTTGATAAAACTATATACCATTAAGTTTATATATAATATACTACAACATGAATTGAGCGAAGCAAATTAAAGGAGCTAACAATTTTACTTTCATCATTATTCATCACACATGTTTAAATTGATGCACCACTACTATATATACTGGTAAATAAATTGGACATTGCTTAGTATATATATAGTGCTTTTAGTTCCTCATCAATATTATTTGGATTATTTGGTACATTATTTCATTACATACTTGATGAGGCCAGGAATGTGAACATTCATCATATAATCTGTCCAATCAATACTCTTAGGGTCGAATTCCAAGTCATCCAATTCAACATCATCTTTTGTTGCCATCCTCAACTTTTCTGTGTTTGTATCATCGAACCTGTCATAATTCAATTCAAGCATTAATTCCAATTATTATATATACATACATATATATATATATATGCATCATAATTAACTGGCCCTAATTTAATTTTAATGAATAAAAAAATGATTAATTAAGAGACATACATAGCCTTAAAAAACAGATAGGGTTTGTACAATTCAGCCATTCGCATCACCATGTTTATTTTTCTGTAGCTTCTACTATAAACATCTTGGCAGGCTCGGCAAAACACTTTGTTCACGAAATTTAATCCCTTCCATTCCAAATAGGCCCAAAAAAAAAGAAAAAGATTACTATATATATATATGCACAAAAATATATACACTTTAAGAATTAAGCATATTATACTAATTTTTGTTGCTATGCATGATCAAGTTTAGCACACACACCTTTAGTGGTAGCCGATATCGAATCATCAAGTATCTATGAAAGCTAGGCATACTTGTCAGTAATTTACATCTGGAGATGATAACTGGCTTTCCATTAAATCTATTGGTCCATGGGTTATTTGTGAAATAAAGATAAATGATATCATCAAGAGATGTAATTCTAAAAGGATTTCTTGACGAAGAACCAACATGATATATGTAATTCTCCGAATTAGCTGATCCATTTGAATGATTCACCATGGCTGCCATCATACAATTTATCACCATGTCCGCAGGGATCTGCTACAACATCATCACCATTAATTAGAATAATTTAGAATATTCATACGGCGCCTTTAGTTTCACTTAATTTTTTTAAGTCCTTATAATTTAAAAATTTATAATTGAATGTCTACAATTTAAATTTTTTTTAAATTAGTCCCTAAACTTAAATTTTTATTAAATTTTGATAATATATTAATTATTTATTATCTTAACATTATAAATTTATTTAACTCAAATCAGTCCACTAATAAAACTTAACATTAATTATGTTTCATATATGAAAGTTATTTTTATATTATTATTTATGAAACTTACATCTCATTTTCATGTCAACAATAGCATAAGGCCAAATTAAACATGCTTGGATGACTTACCACATCTAAAATTGTCTTCGGATGAGCCACAAAACATGTTATTTTTCCTTTGCCATAGCCACCTATTATAGCATCCAATGTTCTGTAACCATAAAGTATATAATTTAAAATTATGACTAATTTGATTGAATCTCTAGATTGTCAAGAAGGAAGTGATGAGGAACAAGATGATGAACAAATATATATATATATATATATATACATATATAAAAGATATATAATCCTAGTTAATATATAATAATTAAGCATATGTGAAGCACTGATACCTAAAGCCTTCGATCCAACCAGGAAAGGGTTCCTTGTAGGTACTGGTCACCATGGTGGGTCGAATGATGATTAAGGGAATGTTATCTTTGAAATGTGACACAAGCATTTCTCCCATTGCCTTCGTAAATACATAAGTGTTTGGCCATCCATGTATATTGGCTCTGGTTTTTGCATTAATCAATTCATACATATTAGAAAAAATATTCAATTATAGTACTTGTTCATTCAAATATAATTGTTTTACAATTGAGCCTTTGATTTACAATTAAGAGTGAAAATCAGGATAATAAATGTTATTTTCCCTAAAAGAACATGAAGTGTTAATTAATTAGATGGAAAGAAACCTCTTAATTCCATAATCTTTCATAGCAGATGAAATGACTTTTCCATCAACATTCTGTGCTTGGAGTCGTTGTATTATTTCCTCCATCATATTCTTTTCTGCTTCAATCTCAAATTTTGATGTCCCATTCAGAGTTTGACCCATCTGAAAAGGTTCCTCCTTTATTTCTTCTCCATCCTTAGCCTCTCCACAAACATAAGCTAAAATGAATACTGTTAGTATATATAGGGTCATATATGGAAAACTCAAATAAATTAATTTAACATATATGCTCAAAAGGGTCTTGGTATATATATATATATATATTGGTAAAATAATAGGAATAGGAAATGCTGATATATTCAGGTTAATTAGATTTAATGCACAAGAGACAGTTATTGTAATAATAAAGTCTATTATAAGAGATCATATACTTAATTTTTTTATAAATGAGGGAAAGATTGCAACTAAAAGTAAAAAAGATAAATGATGTTATGAGTTTGGATTTTTAATTTTTAATTTTTTTTTATTATTACGAAAATGATTATTATATATAGAATAAGTTATTTCTATTCTATTAGATTTATTACTCTAATCTTATATATGTTTATTAATTTTTAAAAAATTATAAATATAATTGATAAGTATAATTATAACAATAAAGTTGGTAAATATTGATAAAATATTTTTTATTCTGAATATTTTATTATTAAAGTTTATACTTCATAGTAAATCAAATTAATTAAATTATGACTCATTCAAGTTGTTATTATTCTTACCAGTTGATACGTGGAGACAAGTTTGCATTTTATGGCAGCTCTTTGCAAAGTTTAAGACATGTAAAGCGCCCATTGTGTTAACACCCATTGCAATGTCCAATCTGCATGCAAGAATTGAAAACATCAAACTCATCACGCCACATACAACTGCAAATATTTTTTTAGGTCTTTAGTACTATATATATATAATTTAAAAATGTGCTTTTCATTGTAAATTTACATATTATATTAAATAAAAACTAATAATTAAATCATTTATGTTGCTTCATGTCACAATAAGATAACAACATTTTGTATTGGTAATCTCCATATCCATTTTCAACTTTTCACAATATCTTAAAATATTTATTTATTTATTTTTTTCCTCTCTCATTATTTGTTTCTCTACCCTTTTCAACTTGGGAAGCATGATGAGATTACTTTTCTTTTTCTTTTATTCATTTTATTTTCTCTCCTTCCTAAAAATATTTACTCTCCTCTTCTAAAAAATATTTAATTCTTTTTCTTCTACATTTAATTTTCTCGCCCGGATGTTCTGTGGGCTTCTTCTTCTTCTCTAGGAAGCGGAAAAATGGAAGGTTTAATAGAGTTGTCAATTAAAAAAAATTTATTCAGATCTACCAGTTTGTATCCAGGTTGATTACTATTCAATTTTTTTTAAAAATTATATTATTTTTAATTTTATTCATTGAACTATATTAACATGTGATAGATTCATTTATAAACAAATATAATTTTTAAAATTAAAAAAATAATAAAGATAACTTTATTGAACTTTATAGAAAATTTATGTAATTTATTTCTTTTTTTATAACAATCTTAGTGATGGTACAGCAGTAGCAGTGACAACGATGATGATAACAATAACAACAGTGGCAACGATGACGATAACAATCACAACAATGACAACAATAATAATAACAACAACAATAATAATAATAATTACAAACATTTTGCATTTATTAGTCTTTAATTCATTACCTGATATCGAAGCTAGTAGTTGCAGCTAAGTTCACAATAACGTTTATTTCTTCCACAAGTTTTCTTTCAAGATTTGCATCTTTAAGTCCCAAATTCACAACAGAAACGTCTCCTGCAATGGCTGTCACCTTCTCTGATATGAAACAATCAAAATCTTCACCCCACTTATCTCGTAGAACCCCAAACAAGTCCTTCCTTATGATCTATATAAATAGCCATCCATGCATGTATATGCAAAAAAAAAAAAAAAAAAATCAAATATACAATTTATGTAAATGAAATGCATAAAGAACTTGTGAATTGATCTACGTACCTCGTCATGCAAGCGTTTTTGGGCTGTATCACTGTCAGAAGCTCTTAAAAGAAGATACAATTTCTTTATATCTGATTGAGTCCTTAATAATTTCTCCACAAAAACTGTATACAAACAGTTAGACTGATCCTTATAATTTCAAATTATTAATTTGTAGTTGTTTGCCTTCACTGTGAATATATATATATATAAGAAATTTAAAGCTATATACACAAACATGCATATATATATATATATATATGAAGCGAGCGCTAGATATGATGATGACCTTTTGCTAAGAAGCCTGTTGCACCAGTCACTAGAATGGTCTTTCCCTTGAGAAAGTGTGCTACGCCTCCCAACTCCATTACGAAGAAGAAGATAAGTATTAAGTTCTGTAACTTCTGTAGTTCATATAGATGAGTTGAAGTGGGTGGGTGATCTTGATCTCCTTGCGTGGTAGCATGTTATATATATTGTCGGTTTAGAAACCTAGCTGTCAAAATCTTTTTTTTTTTTTTAAACTATTCGTATTCAGTAATTTATTAAATTTTAATTAATCTAATTTAAACTAATAAAAATCTTATAATAAAGTAGAGCTCTTTCTATAAAAATTTTTTCCTATACAAAATTCAAATCCAAAATTTTATTTAAAAAAAATAAATTACTTATTACTCCAGTCAACCACCTATTAATAAAATTATATTTTTTTTTGCTTACATTTGTATAAGATTATTTTAATTTTGTTTATTACCTTTATTATTTGACTGAAATGGGGTTGGATCTAATTAAAGGATTAATATTATAAATTTAAATTTAAATTTTTATTAAAACATGTTTTTACATTTAATACTGACCAGTGTTTTGAACATAATTACCTTTGACGGTGGAATAATACTTATAAATAAGGGCAAGAATGAAATATATGTGGGGTCAATAATTAAAGCTTTGAATTTTATTTTTTTTTGACATTTTCAATTATGCATTCAAAATCCCAAATTAATAAAAATGTCCAAATATGCTTGAATTTGTATGGGGACTAACTTCGGAATTTTTTTGTTCTCATATATGAGATTTTTTGCTACCTCAATTATGTTTAATTTGGCATGAATAATTTCAAGTAAAATTTATATATGACTCAACCATTAATAATATATACAAAAAAATCTTAATAGAAGAGAAGAAATTGCATTAATTATTAAATACATGAGATAAAATTGAAAAAAAAGAACTTCATACAAAATTAAAAGATAAAAAGTTAATTTTTGGACTTTTTCAAAAAATTATAGGTATGAACATAAAGTAGCTAGAAAATATTACCCAAAAAAACTGATGCATGCACCATTATACATATATGATGTAAAATTAAATATTTTATTTAAATACGTTATTATAAAATATTGTAGGGTCCAAAACCCATTACTCAATTAGCATGTTTAAGAGAGAATTAAAATAGCATGTTTTGTATTATAACCATAAATTTATTTGTGGGGTGGAAAAGGCATATGTTAAACTAGTAACGAAGATGTGAATGGAGGGTTGTCACAAAGGAGTTGAGTCAAAATTTTCGTTCATTTCAAATAAAACACATTTAATTACGAACTTAAATACGAGAAACGTTTTAAAATAAATAAAAAATTATGATTAAGTTTAAATGATTTAATAAACTACTCAAATTTAAATAATTCACAAAATATTATAAATATAATATACATTTATATACAATATACACGTATAAAAATTAAAACTAAATAAAAATATCAACTCATTTAATAAATTAATTCAATTTCTTTATTTGATAAATGAACCAAGTACCAATTAAAATATTCGACGAACTAAATTCAATTGCAACTTTTCTTCTTTTGTTCCTTTCTTATTATTGAAAGAGCTTTCATCATTTAAATTTCCTGGCTCCACCATCTTAATTTCTTTGACGATCTATGCACCTAAACTGCGGCCCTTCAATAATAGTGGGCCATATATTAGAGTCACATTTTATGAAATGTTAGGAAGTTCAGTTGTATAATCTAGTCTCTAATTTTTTTTTAAAAAATCACAATTAATCTTCTGATCAGCAATCTATTAGCTTCATTTCAACAAGCCTCCGTTATCTGATTCTAAAAATTTTAACTACATAAAATTATTATAACTCCCTTAATTCTTGTTTAATACCTTTTTAATTACACTGCTGTAATTAATTATCATTTTCCAATTATTATATCAAAAAATTATTATTACAACAATGCATAGAAATTGCGACTGACGTTTCTGACCATTGAGAGTTTGCATTATTTTTCTTTTTCACGCAAAAATCTTTTTTAATCTTCCGACTAATAACATGCAGTTGGAATCATTTTTTAGATTTAAAAAAAATAAAATAAAATTCAGTTACATTAGCACATTATTTTTTTATATTATTTAAAAACCTATAAAAACAACATGATTCAATTTTTTATTTTACTTATTAATACAATATAAAAAAAGTGCACAATTCTGTGCAACTTATAAAATTTTGTGCAGCTTCTAGATGCTTTAGCCATTGTGATGCTGAAGTACTCTTTCTAAAAATGAAACTGAAACCATAAATGAAGAACAAAAAAGTCAAAATAGAAAACTAAATGTAAAAGTGACGGAAAGATGAATGAAGTAGGAAAAAAAAAGTAAGAGAGCGAGAGAAAAGAGAAAAAAATTAATAATGAAAATGACAAGATACAAATTTAATAATTAATTATATCATTTAAAAAAATATTATATATATATATATTAAATTTTAACAAATAAATTTTATTAACTTTCTTTTAAGAAAATTATAATTACTGTATTTTTAATTTTAAATGTTGCACTCAATAATTTTAAATTTTGAGGTAATGTTATACAAATTTTTTATTCAAATAAAAAATTAATGTAATTTACATCAAAATTATTAAATATTAAAAACATATAAAAAATGATAAATATAATATATATCAAATCATATATATTTTTTTAATTGTAAGATTTTATTTTAAACCTCTTCAATATTTTCTCTTTGTTATTTTAATTATTTTAAATTAAAAAAATTTATGGTCTCTTTGAAAATGAGAAGGGGAAAGAAATGATAGAAATTGAAGGAAAAGAGAAGGAAAGAAAAGGTTAAGTGATAGTTTTTCATTTCCTTATCTGGATCTTTCAAATTTTTTTAATTTTAGATAAATAAAATTAACAAATAAAAATGATTAAAGAGTGTTAGCATAAAATTTTTTAATTTAATTTTATTTAAAATTTTAAAAAATAAATAAAGAAATGGTTACCAAATTTTCTTTCCCTCTAAAATCTTTCTCTCAAACATATCCTTATAAATCTAAATAAGGGAGAGAGAAGTTATTACTTAATATTTTCTTCTCTTTTCCTTCATTTTCCCCCCTTCCCTTCTCTTCCTCATTTTCAAATGGGAATGAAGAGGGAAAATGAGTGGAAGCAATTAAAGGAAAAGAGAATGGAAGAATAGGTTAAGTAATATTTTTTTCTCTCTTTGTTTGAATTCTCTAAATTTTCTCAACTTGAAGAAATTAAAATTAACAAATGAGAAAGATTAATGAGGGTTAACATAAAATCTTTGAATTTATTTCCCTCCAAAATTTTAATAAATAAAAAATGAGAAGTTTAATACATTTCATTCCCTTTTGTTCCCTTTTCTTCCAAAATTCCTCTCCCAAACACACCCTAATGGCCTATTTAGGAATGGGGAGGAAAAGGAAAGGGAAGGGAAATGAAATGTTAAGTGATTGTTTCTCCTCTCCTTGTTTGGATTTTTTAAAATTTTTTAATTTAAAATAATTAAAATTAATAAAAAAGAAAGTTTAAAGAGAGTTAACATAAAATTTTTTAATTTTTTTTCTCTAAAATTTTAAGAACTAAACAACAGAAAAGTTACCAAATTTTCTTCCTTCCCTTCCCTTTCTCTCCATTTTTTTTTCTCTCAAATAGACCCTTAAAGTATGTTTGAGAGGGAGATTTTAAAGGGGAAGGGAAGGGAAGAAAATATAAAAAATTTTTCCTTATTTGTTTCTTAAAATTTTAGAGAAATTTTTTTTGAAGATTTTAGTTTAATCCTCATCCTTTGTTAATTTTAATTACCTAAAATTGGGAGAGTTATGAGGATTCAAATAATAGAAGGCAAAACTATTACTTAACATTTTATTTATTGTCTCTTCAATTCTTCTCCTTCCCTTCTCCTTCACATTCTTGGACAAACCCTAACGGTATGTTTGGGAGGAGGATTTTGGAGGAAAAGGGAAGGGATAAAAATTTATTAAAGAAGGAGGATTCACCTTTGTTTGTTTCTTAAAATTTTAAAGAAGGAGGAATGTGAAGATTTTATGTTAATCCTACTTAACCTTTACTCTTTGTTAATTTTAATTACCAAAAATTAAAAGAGTTTGAAAGACTTAAACAAGAAGATGATAAACTATTACTTAACCTTCTATTCCCTCTCATTTTCTTCCTCTTCAATTCCTCTCCTTTTTTTCCCCTCCTTATTTCCAAACAATTTTTAAGGGGACTTTTGGTATTTAGAAAAAGATTTATGAGAATAAGAGGTCTGAAATGTTATATTTTCATATTTGGTACATGAATTGAAAAAACATTTCTTAAAATATCACATTCTAGAGAATAGAGTATTTCTATACTTTTATAAATTTTTATTCCCATCTAAGGAGTGACATGAGAATATTTTTATAGTAGGAAAGGTATTAAATTTTCTTTCTAAAACATAACAAATCTTATTATGATTTATTTATTATTTGACTTATTTTAAAATTATATTTAATTTATTTTAATTTTTGTTAAAAATTTATATTTATCATGGTTCGAATTTAAAAAAAAATAAGTATAGTTAAGATTTTTTTAAAAAGTTAACAATTTAATTTAATTTAAATTGATCAAAATTAATTTAGATTAGTTTGATTAAAAAATGTTTGATAAACTACATGAGTTTGATTAGATAAATAAATGTGAATCAACTAAAATAGTAGGAAAAAATATAAATACAAATTCTAAATATTAAAAAATATTTATTTTACTATCTAATTACATATAAAAAAATTTCTTCCTTCAATATAATTTTGAGATATTCTAATATTTAAACAAAAAAACTATAAAACATTAAAAATTTAAATTTTTCAGAGTTGTAAAATATTTCTAGGAATATTTGAAGTAAACTAAACAAATTTTTAAAAATTTTTGAAAATCAAATTCTTGAAAGTAAAAATCTATCAATCTACCAAACGCCACTAAAAAAAAAAGAGTTATCACTTAGGAAAAATTAATAATTAGGAAAGTTTACTTTGTAGTTTTTAATTTGAGATTTAAATTGTATATTAGGTGTTTCTAAATATTTTAAGAAAGAAATTAACGTTAGAATGAGTATACATACGTGAACAGAAACCTATTGTTAACATCAGTCATTTAAGTGTTATATATTTTACCAATATAAGTTAGGCCTAATGAAAAGATTAATTTTAATTTTTTTATTATAATATAATAAATTTAAATTTAAATTTTTATTAAAACATTTTTACATTTAATTTTTTAATAATGCATCAGATAAAATTACCCCAAATAAAAAATACCTATATAAAAAGTGTTGTACACTTCCACCAAATTCCATTATATAGAGTATGACTGTAGTCCTATTTGAAAGTTCTTTTGTTCTTTAAAGTTATTTCATAAAATTAATTTTAAAAATTATTATTAATATTATTTTCATGTATTTATATACATATTATTAATAAAAAATTTATTTTTTACTTTAAAAAATTAGAATTTAGAATATCTTTTAATTATTTTATATTTTTATTTCTAAAAAATATATTATATGCTCTTTTATTTTCTGTCGAGCATAATTATTGAAATAATTTTTTTATTTTAAAAAATAAAAAATAATATTTCAAAGCTACAATCAATCACGTCTAAATTAAATTATTTTTCTTTGGCTCGTACGGTACACGTAACACATTTATAACTAAACCCACCGAATCTCAACCTTCACCTACAAATGCTATTATTTATTGGGTGGGTAGAGATGAGAGCTCGACCCTCACTCTTCTAATCAAAAATTAAAAAAAAATAAATAAATAAACAGGCTTCAATCATCAATAAAAATTTGAGTCTAAAAAGTTCGAGCACTTTATAGTTTGATCTCTTATATGTTAATTTTAGTTTATAATAATTATGTAGGAGTTTCATAATTATAAAATAATTTATTTATAACTATTTTTATTATTTGACAAAATTTTTATTAAGGAAATATTAATTATCAGATTCTAGTTCAAATATCAGATTTCAAAAAAATTATTTGATTATAAAAAGTTTAATATCTATAATTCATTATATTTTTTATATTTCAAAAATTGTGGGTACTAAAGTACTTTTGAATATAGATAATAAAAATGATATTTTTTTTAAATTTGATTAAAGAACATATATAAGGTAAGTCATATATATGTTCTATATATAATATTAATTATTATTGTAATTAAATTTTAGTTCAAAAAATAAAATATACTTTTAATTAAAAAATATGTTATTTTTTTTTTTAAAAGTGTTACCTTATCACATTAGTTGTACCTTGTGCAATTAATTATACATGAACTCCTATTCAAATTAAAACTGCATGCCGGTTTAATTGTTTCAGGTGAAAGCTACCCCCTAACAAAAGTTGTACAAGAGTAATCGGTTAACAAACTTTGTGAAAGCTACCCCCAATCACATGTTGCTATCAACTACTTCCTATGTGACTTTTATTGCATGCTATAATCCTTCATCCAGCCTGGCATTTTTATGTTTTTTCTATTTTTGTTTACCGTTCTATCATTGTCAACTCCTTTCGTCTCTTCTCCTATATCAATACACCCCTCGTCGAAAATGACCTTGGCCTTAAAGTCGAGCTGTGGAAAAGCTTTAGATAATGTCTCCCATAATTCCCATGTTGCCTTGTCCGTCGACTTATCAGACCATTCCACCAACACCTCTGTCTGAACTATGTCATCTTTCTTAATTAATAGTCCTACGATCGACAATTTACATTGGCTATGACAAAAAAGGTTGGGGTTCATCCGGTAAAATAAGAGTCTCTATTGGTGGTGCACCATGAAATTGTTTTAGGAGTGACACATGGAATACCGAATGGATCTTGCTATTGGTAGGTAACTGTAACCGATAAGCGACTTTGCCCACTCTACTAAGTATCAAAAAAGGTCTATAGTAACGTTTAGCAATCTTAAAGTTAAGCCGTTTAGCAATCTTAAAGGAAGGGAAGGAGAAGAATTGAAGGGAAAGGGAAGGAGATGGAAAGGAAGGTTAAGTGATCATTTTCCTTCCCTTGTTTGGATTCTTTAAAATCTTTCAATTTGAGATAATAAAAATTAACAATGAAAAAAAGTTATGAAAGATTAACATAAAATCTTTAATTTTCTTGTGCTCTAAAATTTTAAAAATCAAACAAAGAAAAAGTTACTAAACTCTCTTTCCTTTATTCCCTTTCCTTCATTCTCTTCCTCCCAAACACACCCTAGAGGTCTGTTTGGGAATGATAAGCAAAAGGAAAGAAGAGGAATTGAAAGGAAAAGAAAGGGGAGGGAAGGTTAAAGGTTAAGTGACAGTTTTTGTTTCTCATATTTGAATCCTCAAACTCTCCCAATTTAAGATACTTAAAATTACAAAGGTAGAAAGTTAAGAAAAAAATTAATATAAAATCCTCTAATTTTTTTCTCTCCAAAATTTTAAGAAACAAACAAAGGAAAGGTTAATAAATTTCCTTCACTTTTCCTCCAAAATCCCTCTCCCAAACACATCTTAAGGGTCTATTTGGGAATGAGAAGGGGAAGTGAAGGAGAGGAATTGAAGGAAAAGAGAAGGAGAGGGAAGAAAATGTTAAGTGATGGTTTCTCTCCCCTTATTTGAATATTCCAAACTCTCCCAATTTAGAGTAATTAAAATTAATAAAAGATGAGGGTTAAGGAGGACTAACATAAAATCTTCTAATTCCTTCCCCTAAAAAATTTTAAAAAACAAATAAGGAAAATGTTTCTACATTTCCTTCTCTTTCCTTTCAAAATCCCCCTCCAAAACACACCATAAAGAGGCATTTGAAACACTTTTTAAAAAAATATTATTGGGAATAAG
Organism: Senna siamea; assembly: GCA_031216115.1. Taxonomy (NCBI): domain Eukaryota; kingdom Viridiplantae; phylum Streptophyta; class Magnoliopsida; order Fabales; family Fabaceae; genus Senna; species Senna siamea. The sequence continues at coordinate 24,374,771 of CM062356.1, forward strand.
AGGTTAAGAAGATTGCATTATCGTGTTTGGTACACGGACTAAGAAACATTCTCGATAATATCATATTTCTGGGTATAGAGTATTCTCATGTTTTTATATATTTTTATTTCTACCTAAAGGGGTGAGAATTTTGTATTCTCATGGCATGAGAATATTTTTAGATTAGTAAAATTATTAAACTACTATTCTAAAAGTTAACCCTACCTTATCTTTCAAACCCTTCCCCTCTCTTCACATCTCTTATTGATTTTTTATTTTTTATTAAACCAAAAAAGAATGAATTATTTAATTTTTTAAAGATAATAGTTTTAATTATATTATATATTTTTTAAAATGATATAATTAATAATCTTAATTATTAACTCATATAATTAATAATTATAATCAAATAATAAAATTACAAAAAAGAGTATTAAAAAAAATATCACTTTCATTATGGGAAGCTCATTTAATAATATTTTTTTGGCATTGAATAGGAAAAGAAATGCAAATACAAGAAAATAAAATTACATATTATCAACTATACTAACTTATTCAAAACTTATGGGGAGTTTTTGTATGTTATAAATCTGCGTTTGAGTGACAAAGTGAGAAGAAAACATTTTTGTCTTAAAAAAAAGAAAAATTAGTTAATATAGCTCATATTTATATGTCTCTATGTATGTATGTATGTATGTATATATGTATGTATGTATGTATGTTATTCAAATCTTATTGATTAGTAGCACGTATGTATGTATGTTATTCAAGTTGTTATGATTTTTGTTTTTAATATAAGTAATTTAAAAAAATATTTAAAAAATTTTCAATGACATATGTGAAAAACTGTTAAATATTTTTAAGAATATTGAAGCTAAACCAAATGGAAGAATGTAATATTCTTGAGAGTATTGTAAAATTTTCCATGAATATTTATGTAAACCCAAAAAGTTTTTTAAAATTTTTGGAAATCTTGTTCTTGAGAATCATATTCCTAATAATATAATTCTTAAGAATAAGAACTCTATTCGTGTGCCAAATGCACTATAAGGGTTAGTTTGGAAATGAGGAGAGAAAAGAAATGAGAGAAATTAAAGAGAAAGGAAAGGAGAGAGCATATAAGTTTAAGTGATAATTTTTCTTTTTCTTGTTTGAATTCTTTAAACTCTTTCAATTTAGAGTAATTAAAATTAATAAAAAAAAATTAATGAAGGTTAACATAAAATTCTTAAATTTCTTTTCCTTCAAAATTTTAAAAAACAAACAAGAAAAATGTTACTACATTTCCTTCCTTTTCCTTCCTTTCTCCTCCAAAATTCCTCTCCCAACCATACTATAAGAGTTTTCAATTAGCTTGAAGTCTAACATCAACCATATGTAATTAGGACAAATTATTCAAATAAAATTTATTTTATAGTTATTATCATATTCTTCAATAACAATATTGCATGTGAATTTCTTTAGAAAATACAAAATTAAATTAAAAAAGTTTCTTACTATTTTTTTTATAAAAAATATATTAATAATTGGTTGCGTTTGTTTTTGCAATTTTTTATTTTTATTTTCATTGAAAATAAAAAATGTGACTAAAAATATTTTTGATAAAATTTAACAACAAATGTTTTTTTGAAAAAATTCTTGAAAATAGGTAAAAGAAATGTTTAAAAGACGTTTTTAGCATTTTTACATAATAACCAGTGTTATTATTATAATTTTTTTAAAAAGTAAACTCTTTAATCATATAAAAATTATTATTTAACAATAGTCAAACTTAAAAATTAATAAAAAATTATAGTCATTTAAGTTATTCAACTTAAAAATAAATATGAAAAAAATTTTAATTTTACATATAAATATGTTTTTAAAATTTAAAACTTAAAATTAAAATTATATTTTAAGAAATAAAAAATTAAAAAATAATATTTCTTTTGGTATGAAAATTTGAAATTTATTAAAAAAGACCCAATGATTAAACAAATAAAGTTATCAAAACGGGCTGACTCAATGCTATTTTGGTCCCATTTTTTTGGGTTGGGTTAGGCTAGTCTGTTGTTAAAATGGGTCAATATTTTGTTAGTCTAACTCAACTCTATTATGGCCAAAGGTGGGGCAGGCTCATTTTTATTTTTTTTAATATAACAAATTAAATTAACAAATAATATTTATAAAATGATTATTATAATTTATTATACTAATTTTTTTAATATTCTTAAAATAATTAAATTAAATTACATGAAATTTAAAAATTAAAAATTATAAGATAAATGATAATTAGTCATGGAATAATAAATATTATGAGCATACAATAAAAATTAAACACTTGTCATTAGAACTTCATTTTTCATTCTTTTTTTAAAAAAGTTGAGTACAATAAATAATAAAATATTTTAAAAAATATTATTTTTAAAAAATAAAACAGGTCAGCCCAAGTCTAGTTTAACCTTAACTTAATTTGTCTCTTTCTTTTGAAAAGATCATGCTAATCCATTTTTATACTGATTAAAAATTTGTTAATCCAATTCTAATTATTTTTACGGGCCAAACAAACGAATTCATTAGACCAAATCCCTTTTGAGAGCTCCACAAACAAGAGCAATAGTTCTACAAACAACAGCAATACACCCAAGAAACTTGGAAGTCATGCAAGGCACGAAGTTTCAGGGAGAAAGGAAAAGACCTAAACCAAATATATTGTCATAAATATTTTAGATTCGGATGTGTAAGCCCAAAAACTTCAGTCCACTGAAAAGGAAGCCTGGGCCTAAGCTCATCCTCTTTCCTAAAAATCTGGAAATGCAACCAACTACTTTTGAGAAGAATTAATTGATGCATCCAATGATGTTAAAAATTCAATCTGCAAATCACAACCCTTTTGTTTCTTGTGGACTGTGTCGCTTCACTCCATTTTCCTCTTCAACTTATGATACTGATATCCACTATTTTGGGCTGGGCTTGCCATTTGCATCTGTGCAGCTCCATTCTTTCTTTTGGATTGGACACTATTAAAACATGAGAGGCTGTATAAGTATGAAAGAAACTTAATTTACTTTAAAAAAAAGGTATAAGATATATTATTTTTGAATTATCTTAAAAGTTTCATCATCATCATCATCATCATCATCAATTTAGTTCTAATTCAAAATTTTTTATTATCAATTTTGATGTTAAAAATTTTAATACCTTTAATTAAGTTTTAATTGAAGTGATATGTTAATTTATTTTTTAGAAGGTTTTAACTAAATTAATTACGTCCCGAATTTATTGCACGATAATACAATAATTTATTGTTTCGTGAATTCATGAATATGAATTTGGGTCCTCGACTCATAATCCACATGACAGGTTCTCACTGTCACGTGGGGCTTGAGTTTTGGGTCAGTCAACCTTTGCACGTAGTCAGAGTCACGCACGTATGAACGAGAATCCACATCCACTCGCCACTCTGTCAGTTTCACGCTTCCAATGGCATATTCGTAAAATTTCTTAAATTTTATGTCCAATTTACTTCTCTCGTCGCATTTACTATTTAGTCCACCCTCTCTCTTGTCCTTTCACATTTTTGTCACCCATTCATGGTTTTTCTGCTTCTCGCTTTCTCTTTTCATACTTTCCGGATTTTCTCGCCAAAACCAATTCCCAATTCCCGACCCGATTCTTCCTCATCATGATTTTCCGGTCTCACTCCGGTGGCCTCTGCGTCTTACTCGCTTAGATCTGTTCAGATTTCTGGCAACACTCGAGCTGCTTCAGCTCGATTTTCTTTGATTGTTCCAAACGGTGTTCATTACGGCGATCTGCAGCTCCAAATCTACTTCCTAATTGAACTGATTCTGTTCTTTTAAGCTTCTGTTTCATTTGATTCGCAGCTCCCTCTCATCGGTTTCGAATTGATCATCTTGTAGCTGTGAGCTTGTGCTGTTCTCCGTGCTTCGCGACAAAGTGACGTCGTCTTGGAGCACTTTCTCGATTTGCTGCGTGTTTGGTTTGATCTTCGATCTCTATAACAGATTCGACGACCCCGAAGTTGGAAGTGATTGTGTTAATTAATCACTCTGTGATCCTTTTCCACCATAAAATTTGAGTCAACTACTCAGTTTTTCGTTCTATAACTTAATTTTCCAGTCACATTTGTTTGCCTGATTTCGTTCTCCGCGTGAAAGATGACGTCGGGGACGAGGCAACCAACTTGGAAGGAGAGGGAGAACAATAAGAGGAGAGAGAGGAGGCGAAGAGCCATAGCCGCTAAGATTTTCGCTGGTCTTAGAACGTATGGCAACTACAAGCTCCCTAAACACTGTGACAACAACGAGGTCCTCAAGGCTCTCTGCAGCGAGGCTGGCTGGACAGTTGAACCCGACGGCACCACTTACCGCAAGGTACCCTTTATTTTCATTTTCTTTCCCGTTACTTGGTTCCTTTGTTAGTAAAATCATACAATTTTGCTTTAGTTTCTTCTTTGATCAACTTGTTAAGCGATCAGATCACAGCCGTATTGCCTCTCTAGCTGAAATTGAGTTTTTCTTTTTCGAGTCCTGATTTTAGCAAACGTTTTAGTTCTTTTGGGCTCGTTAGTATCAACTTCATTTGTTTTATGAGCTAATATGCGTATTTCGTCGGATCCGCTAGCATGTGGGGCTTTTGCAGTGGCACATGCAAGCAATAGTGCTCAGGATCGAAGGACCTGAATGTGACAGTCTCTCAGAATTGTGACATATATAGGCTAACAAAAAAAGGGTACCGTCGGTGTGTGTCCAGAGATTTTCACGGGGACAGAAGTGTAGATGCTATCCTTGCTGTATTTCAGTATTTTAACCTTTGGTCTATCGTGATGGCTTGTTAGTGGGGCTAGATTCTTTCTTTTTTATGCTTTTTTCCGCTCATCGGTGTACGTCAGATCTGGTCGGGACTGCCTCTCGCTTTTCAGCGTGAAGCACAAAAGATTCTCTATTTCCATGGTCTTTGATGACTCATTTCGTAGAGTTGAATGGCATGGATCTCGAGGAGACGAAAATGGTCACCGTGATCTTGGTAAATGACTGCCAAAAGTTTCTAAATAGACCTGAGAATTTGGACAAATGTTAGGGGTAAAATTGGTAGTTTAGGTTTCTTCCTGATATATTTAGTTCGTTGCTGTGCTTGTTGCAACATGGCAGAAACTTTTACAGACGTTGCATAGTACTCTGATTTGGATAGACCTTCTCCTGAGTTCCCGTGATAGTTTCTTCTTTTGTGGGTTGCAGTTATATTAATGCAGCAACTTTATTGATGACGCTCCAAATAAAGTGCTTACTGATTCCTTCCATAAGTTGAGAGAAGTTTTGTTTGACTCTCCCAGATTTCTTTATGCAGAGTGATATTTTGTTTTCGGTTTTTTTATTTTTTTATTTTTTTATACGTGTGCCAAGGGGCAAAAAATTATTTTCAGTCTGAAGTTGTCAAGGGTCCTTTTTGTATATTGGTTAAAACAGGGGTTTTTGTTAACGCTATTAAAAATCGAGATTGGCATGGAATCCCTATAATAGACACGCTAACAACTTAATTACTAATTAGTTGTAACCTATGTAATGAAGTCTCTTTTCTTTTAATACTGTTCCCATGATTGTAATAGTAGATCATGAGTGATATTTACTACATATAACCATTTAAACATGTCATATTCTTAAATTCTTTAATATGGATCACGTATGGCAAATAATTTTAAATGAATAGTGAGCTCATATGTTAGTATTGTAGCTTTTACGACCTTTTGGCAGTGTAGGAGATTTGTACCGCCTGGGAAATAAGTTGGTAGGAAGAAACTGGTTTACTCTTTTGAGCTGATATATTTGTTTCTCTGCTTGTTTTCTTCTCTCTTTTTAGGTGGATTACTCTATCCTCATCCTTCTGCATTATATATATATTTTTCTCTATATATAATTTCTTCATTTATTCAAAACAAAAATGATTTAAAACTTTGTTTAATTTTGCTTAGATGAATGATGTTTAGGCAGGAAAAAACTTTTGGGTACCTTGTGCTTAGATTCTTTTGGTAGATTGAAAATCTTTTAGGAGCATACAGACAGAATCTGTTAAATGCTTTTGCCTCCAAGTCTTAGGATTGAGATGGCTGATAGACCAAAAATTTCATATTGAAAATTTCTACTTGCCTACGGTTCAACCAACTCAATGATGAAAGGAAGTAAATCTGCTATATATCATCTATATAATGACATAGTTAGATCTACAAGTATAGTATTGCTATAAAGTCCATTAACAGAGTTCTTTTTGCATGTGAGAGTTTAAGTGCTTGAATAGATGCCCCATTATAGGCGAATGACTATGTTGCTGATACCATTGTTATATAGCTAAAGGAAACTACCACAAAGAAATTTGAAAAAGATATGGAAGTGGTTATCCCCATGTGGGAATCTTCTGACAAGAAGATTATCATAGCTACAGTCAGGGATGCAGAACTAATTATATTAGAACATAACCCGCAGGACCATCTTTGTAACACTGGGTAAAGGATTGTTCAAGTGACAAGGAGACATGTTTCTGGATTTTACATCATCTATGGCAGGGGTATAATGATAGTGTGCATGGTAATAAGGAAAGGTAATTAGTCACTTCAGAAATTGTTCCATTCTGTGAAGCTAGCAGTAGCAGGTTTTAAGATTGGCTGGGGAGAAAACAGAGAAGGGAAAAGTAAGGGTGCATATTTGGTTCCAAAAGCATTTCCTGTTTTCTTTCTCTATTTTCATTTGGTAACATTACCATGCCGAAACCAGAGGAGTGCCACAGAAGACTTGTCTAGTTTTTGGGGCTAAGATAGTATTTGATTACCACACCCAGAACTTGTTTGGTTGATGCATTTTGCTTCATTTTGAAAATCATGCCAATTGACATACTTTAATTTTATCTTTTTGGTGACAATGTATCTAGTGGCTAAAACGATGCACTCTGTTTTTATAAATATCTGGAGTTTGTTGTTATGTGCTATTTTTGAAGTAATCACTAAGTATAATGTTTGTACATATAGGGATGTAAGCCTGTTGAACGCATGGATGTGGTTGGCGGTTCTGCAGCAGCAAGCCCATGTTCATCTTATCATCCAAGCCCATGTGCTTCCTACAACCCAAGCCCTGGATCTTCTTCCTTCCCAAGCCCGCGTTCATCAGCCTATGCTGCAAATCCTAATGGTGACGGCAGTTCCCTCATTCCATGGCTCAAAAATCTCTCATCTGGATCATCCTCAGCATCCTCTTCAAAGCTCCCCCATCTCTACATTCACAGTGGCTCCATTAGTGCTCCTGTCACCCCTCCATTGAGCTCTCCAACTGCCCGAACACCCCGAACTAAAGGTGACTGGGATAATCAGCCCAATCGTCCTGGTTGGGGTGGGCAGCAGTACTCCTTCCTGCCCTCTTCAACTCCTCCAAGCCCTGGCCGTCAGGTTGTTAACCCTGAATGGTTTGCTGGTATTAGGATTCCCCAGGGTGGACCAAACTCTCCAACCTTCAGCTTGGTCTCTTCCAATCCCTTTGGCTTCAAGGAAGAGGTCCTAGCTGGCAGCGGTTCCCGGATGTGGACTCCTGGGCAAAGTGGGACATGTTCTCCTGCCATAGCAGCAGGCTCTGATCACACTGCTGATATTCCAATGGCTGAAGTGGTTTCAGAAGAATTTGCCTTTGGGAGCAATACGGCAGGCTTGGTGAAGCCATGGGAAGGAGAGAGAATTCACGAAGACTGTGGATCAGATGACCTAGAGCTTACTCTTGGGAGCTCAAAGACCAGGTAGTATGCATATTTGATAAATTGGAATATTGGTATATACATGGCTTTCTGTTTTATTATGTTAAAATAAAGATCTTTTTTAACATGATTTTCGTTCTGTCGCAGGTGAAAATACTTCATAAATGGAAAGTTAGCAATCTTTTGATATGAACTTTGACTGTTTGTTTTATTCTGTAGAAAGGTGAGCGAGCACAAGCAGTTGCTCTTTCATTTTATTTTATTCTTTATTTTCTGTTAGGTCTCATTTGTTTCTAAGTTATCTATACAGCTTTAGTTAGGTGTGGGGTGGTTTTGCAACCCTTTCCTTTTGTCAGTGTCTTGTTAAACCTTAATATTATTGGAAAGATGAATCAGTATACCTGTATGGATTGGCTTGGTTTGCCATTGAAAGAAAATTTACTTGAAATTTTAACTATTCCTGGACCTGAATGGCCAAGCAAACTATGGAAATTTTGGATAGAATAGGGCCCACCAAAATCCATTCGCCTTCTTTTATTCTTCCTAATTAATCTTCTTTTTCCCTGATACGGGTGACGGGTATTTTTGGTGGCCATCATTGGCTGTAGATTTCTTTGAGATAAAAGATAAAGAAAAGTGAAGTGGCGGATATTATGATCACTGCCTTAGAGCGGACCAATGCACTATTTGTTTGTACTACTCACCTCCTCACTGGATAGCTTGAAAATGGAATTGAGGTGGGGAGGCTTCTATTTGATTGCGACCTTTTTGTTTTCTCTTGAACAATTGAGAACGAACACTGCACTGTCCATTTTTCACGCCGCTCTATCCCGTCGCTTTTAAGAACACAATTAATCATACTCTACTTTGAGATTTGGCATCTATCGTGGTATGTTTCAAGGTGGGGCTCTATATAATGGTCTTGATGAGAAATATGTTATTTCAAGATATTATTATGACATTACTTAAGACAAGATGTAAACTTATTTTATTGATGAATAATCGATCTTAGAGGTGTCTCTGGGTAGAGCAGAGAGATTTTCTCTAATATAAAACTACGGACTACTGATTTGGTACATTGGACCTGCTCACTGCTTATCAGTTACAACTTAGATATTCTATCAAATATATTATATTATAATAATTATTAAAATCTGTCATATTTTAATGTCTCAATGAATTGTAAAGATTTCTTTTTTGAGAAGAAAACGCGACGCGGTTAATAAGCTTTTATGTAAGTTTTTTTTTCCTGAGTATATAAATAATTGTAGCTCTTCATTTTTAAATGTTTAATTTTCATTGTATATTCTTAAAACAATGACCCAATTTTTGGTACTTTGCTTCAAGTGCTTATGCAACCTCTAGTGAAATATGGTAATCCATGGCGATAAACGGGAGAGATTAAATTTTGTAATGAATCAAATTTCGCATGTTTGGTAAAAGAAAATAAGTAAATTGAAAAATAAATTCTGGTAAAGCATACCGTGCAATTCACTTTTTTTTAAAAAGAAATTGTTAATCACTTATTATCATAATGTTTTGTTTCTTTATTGGAAGACACTCTCATGGCAAATATATGTAGGCCACCCTGAGGATAGGCAGCGAATCATAACGGCTCTCAAAAACTGTACAGACACAAACCATAACAAAATTCACAAGAAAAAGAAGCCCTGTAATTTTTTTCCACAAAAAAAAATCAACACAACACTTCAGGAAATCTTAAAAAAAAATCACCTTTTATTCCAAAATTTGGACCTAAAGATTGAGTTTAACCTCAAAACTGTCATTTTATTTGTTATAATTATTGAAAATTTCTTTTTCCGCAGAAGTGAAAATAAAACATCCTTGATTTGTTTGCTTGTTTCTCTCAAATTAATTGTACTGGTTTTTTCACATATTTTCTTTAGTGGGACCCATGGGATCATTATAAGGAAATAGGGCCCACAGGAAAGTGGAAGTGGGACCCACACTCGGTGGACCCCACATCTCAGCCAGTCCAACAAAATATGAACAGCACCGTCGACTCGATCCTTTGCTCCCCACGCAACGTAGATGACGGAACACGTGCACCGAACTCTGACACGTGCAGCTTTGCCCTTTTTCTATTCGACAACAACACAATCAAACACTGTGTCCATCACTTTGTCCTCACTTCTTAATTCTACATTGTCTCAAGGGCTAATTATAATTTAGGTTTTGCAGAAATTATTATTTACTGAAATGTTACAACACCATTTATTTATTTTTTGGCTTAAGGAAAGCTTTTAAATAATATTTATTTAATACTTTGTCCTTGTAATTTTCAACGAGGTTTTAAAATTTTAATTTGTTTTCTTGTTAAACCAATAATTTTTGATACTGTAGTGAATGTTTTTGCGAATAAAATTCATGTTATTAACAAAATATCTACTTATTAATATTACCCTTAATTTATGTGAATTCTCTTTTTTCACATTTTCCACTACTTAACATTCCTAATTTCGCTGTTTTATTTCTCTATTTTATGCACTCACCTAAAATATTACTTTATCAAACTTCATTTCTTCTTTTTGCAGGAAATTATAAAAACTTTGTTTCTTTGACTTAACTTTTAGAATGAAAGCAAGTAATGAAAAAAGTTTCCTTACATCAACTTAATGAATAGATTTAGATACACTCAATTTTGTTTAATATACTATCACTAACTATAAATATTTTTTTTAATACAAATTTATATTTTTTTAATATGTTTATTATAAAATTTTCAAACACAATTTTGAGAAACAAGACCTAAATTTTTTTCATAAATGAAGTTTCGTTAAAACCCATATACTACACATAGTTGGAAAAGAGAAATCACACTAAATGTTTTTTGTAACCTCTTGAAAGCAAGAACAAAAGTAGGCATTAGTTTGACTATTAGGGTAACTTTTATTAAAGAGGAAAACGCTGTTTCACCCCACTATCACTGAAAGTAATGTCATTGCATTTTTGACTTGGCTTTATTAAAAATCCCCCAAATGAAATCTCTGTCATGTGCCTCAAAAAATAAAGTTATCACTGTGAAAGCAAGATTCATATACTATACGCTCTTAGTCTTCAGTCTTCAGTCTTCAGTCTTCAACTACAAGTCACACAGAGACAGAGGCAGCAAGTAGGAGAGGGAGAAAGAAGGAAGGAAGGAAGGAAGGAAGGAAGAAGTGGTGGCACTGGCACTGTACACGCACCAGAATCCGTTATGCTCTCTCCTGCATGCCATAATCGTGAATTGATCCGCAAATTTGGCTAATCAAGTGCCTTTCAAACGTGTCATCTCACCCAAATTCATGGTTTCTTTTGCTTTTTCTTTCTCATTTTCCTGACTTTTTGTCCCATCAATTCCACCCCCGGTTTCCCGAGCGGTTTTCCGGCACGGTTCTCTTCTGATCGCCGATTATACTCCGGCGTCTCCAACATTCCGCACACACGACGTCTAGTAGTAGCTTACATTCGGCTTCTAAGTCAGCTACATTCTGAAAAACGGTGGCGTTTCGTGCTTTTGTCCCTGCTTGATTCTGGGTCTGGTTTTGTTTCATTATCTAGCTTTTCCTTGTGTTTGTCAGTGACCTAGAAATTTGGCCACCGATTTTTACTCAAACCTGCTTTAATTTCTCTTTATCACGCAATTTTTGTAGCCATACTTTTTGTTTCAGTGGTTTTCTCGGAGAGAGATGACGTCGGGAACGAGGCTACCGACATGGAAGGAGAGAGAGAACAACAAGAGGAGAGAGAGGAGACGGAGAGCCATAGCAGCGAAGATCTTCGCCGGTCTGAGAATGTATGGTAACTACAAACTCCCTAAGCACTGCGACAACAACGAAGTCCTTAAGGCTCTCTGCAACGAAGCTGGTTGGACGGTCGAGCCGGACGGCACCACTTACCGCAAGGTACATACTTACATCCGCCATTTTCGTTCACGTCGTTAGCTTTTTTTTTTTTTCAAAGTGCTTTTCTGTAATCGAGTAGATAAAAAAAGAAATTATTTAAGTGCTTTTCTAATAAGCCAAGAGCTAGAAGCCTTCCTTCTGTATAGAGTAAGAATGGTAGGGAAGGCATCAGAGAAAGTCTCTGTTCCTTGGCCCATGGTCACCTGATAGACCAGGACTTTTTTGGTAACTCTTGCAGAGACGAAAATGCCTTATCTGGTCCCTGAAAATGACTGCCTAATAAATGTTATTACAGTCTACATAGAATCATGAACCTGGTAATTCCAGACATTGTAGAGGGTAATTTTGCCAGTTCAGTTTTCAAACGGAAGATATTTAGTTGCTGTGATTTTGCTCTCTAGAGTGTATGTTACAATGCAGCGGAAGCTTTTCAGACTGCAGGATAGGATTCCATTTTTGTATGCCTTTTCCGCCACATGTTTCTATCTCTGAACAATTTTGCTAGAAAAAAGTTTTTTTAGTCTCTCAAAAATACTTTGATTAACTATTTAGTCCTAAAAAAGAGTAATTTATTAAATATTAAATCATTAATTTATTCCAAAATTATGTAATTAATAGTCCTGAGAAGGGTATGTACATGTTGAGCTCACAAACGGACCAAATTTGAACCGCTGCATGATGTACATACACTACAAGTACACACAGAATTTGCAGTAGCTAAATAACTACTCTAGATTTAGAGCAAAACAGTTGGTGATTATACAATACATATACAGGAGATGAGCAGCATAATATTGAAAGTGCATTAATTGCTAATGACTCCAGAAATGCATCTTAATAATTAATAAGATGGACTATGTCGTAGATTGCCGCATGGTACATTTTTTAAGCATAAATGCTTGAATGTTCTGCTTATGCAAATCCCACACAAATTTGGACAGAGTGTTAGATTCCTACATGCTACATCTTAATACTTACTGAAACTATTTTACAAATGCAGGGATGCAAGCCTTTAGAGCGAATGGATGTAGTTGGTGGTTCAGCAGCAGCAAGCCCCTGCTCATCTTACCATCCAAGTCCCTGTGCTTCTTACAACCCAAGCCCAGGATCATCTTCCTTCCCAAGCCCATCCTCATCCCCCTATGCACCAAATCCTAATGCTGATGGCAATACTCTCATTCCATGGCTCAAAAACCTCTCTACTGCGTCATCTTCAGCATCTTCTCCCAAGCTTCCTCATCACTACCTTCACAGTGGCTCTGTTAGTGCTCCTGTCACGCCTCCACTGAGCTCTCCTACTGCAAGAACACCCCGAATCAATGTTGACTGGGACGATCATTCTGCCCGGGCTGGACAGCACTATTTGTTCATGCCGTCTTCCACTCCTCCGAGCCCTGGCCGCCAGATAGTTGACCCAGAATGGTTTGCTGGGATTAGGCTTCCAACTTCCCCAACATTCAGCCTAATCTCTAAGAACCCATTTGGGTTCAAGGAAGAGGCTTTGGGTGCAGGCAGAGGATCTCACATGTGGACTCCTGGGCATAGTGGGACATGCTCTCCAGCTATAGCAGCAGGCTCTGATCACACTGCAGACATTCCAATGTCTGAAGCTGTTTCAGATGAATTTGCATTTGGAAGCAACACACCTGGCCTTGTCAAGCCATGGGAAGGAGAAAGAATCCATGAAGAATTTGGATCAGATGACCTTGAGCTTACACTTGGTAGCTCAAGGACCAGGTATTTTACTATTATATGATCAACTGGATTCCTTAGTAAATCACAGTGACCTCCCCTGTGGTTTATTAAACGGTAAATTATAGTCTCTCTTCCCATTGTTTGGGCCAAAATCAGTTTGCCACCCATATGGTTTAAAGTGCCTCATTCAACTCTTCTGTGGTTTGTTTAATTGCCATTTTAATCACCTAGTGGTACTTTGCACTTGAGTTTTAATGAAAATAGTCATGTTACTGGTAAATTGATGAACAATTTTATTCTTAAATGTATGTTTTACTTATATCTTGAATATTTTCAGCGTTTGGAGGCAATTGTTGGGATTAAGTAGACATTTTCAATTTCAAAATATTGTCTTAATACTGATAGTCTTAAAAAGTTCTGAAATTATTTACGATTTGGGTAAAAGATACTTTCCAAAAATGAAATTGTTAATCATTTTAAAACATGGCTGGGGGTGATTGTAATTTATCTTTTCCATTTTAACTTTACTATTATTGTTGGTTTTGCAGGTGAAGTACTTGATAGATAGAGAAGTCAGTGGCTGAATCTGAACATGGACTCCTTGTTTTATTTAGTAGAAGTGACTGAAGAGGGTAATCAAGGTGGATGCAAGCAGCTTCTCCCTTTCATTAATGCTCTTTTTTATTTTTTCCCCTTTTCACTTTGTTAGTTCCTCAGTTTTATACAGGTTTAGTGAGGTTTGGAGTGGATTTGCAACCCATTGATTTCATCATTGTATTGTTAAACTTCAATAGTATTGGAATTCTGGAATTGTTGATATACATAATATGGATTGGCTTGGTTTGCCACTGGGAAACTGAATGACTTAGAAAGGGCAACCACGACTTAGTGACCAAAGTGAATTTGATAAATTATTCTGGAAATTTGATAGAAACATATTTATAGATGTTTCTATGGTTGCTTAACTTTCTCTGCATAGAATGAAAAGCCATAGACCATAGTGTTATCCAACAAATATGACCAGTCCCGTAACTGCTACTCATTATTACAAAATGTTAACATTTGTCAATGTTTGGTGAAGAGATAGCCATAGAACATTTGTCAATGTTAACATTTCTCTGCATAGTATAATCTTTTAAATAAGAAAAAAGATTTACATGATGTATATAACATTCAAAAGAGATAGCTTAATTTGCTTGATTTCATCTTAAAATTTAACATCCATTATTATACTAACAAAATTTGTTTGTTTGGTAATTCTTGTGGAGTTAATGTACTAATTAATATGGGTAAATACTCTTTTTATAAAGTTATAATTTTGTCCTTAATAAAAAATAATATTTTACCCATAAACTTTTTCTTTTACTTTTATGTTATCCTAATGATTCTCTCCAACCTTTTGATGATTATAAATAGAATATTGTTAAGTATAATCGTTTATATATAACAGCTTTCCCACATATTTTGAATTGTATTTTTGTATAATCAACACCTCTTTCACGTACTTAAATCTTCCAGATGCCTCAAGGGTCATGCAGAGAAACAGAGAAGTTATTATGGGTCTTACAAGTGGGTACCGCCATCTTTTCTCTTTTCCCCTTTCCTCTTGTCATGTTTCTATCATTCCCAAACAGTATAATTATAATGAATCAGACTCTTAAATTTTTATAAATCTTTATAATATAAAAATGGAAGTATTACTCTACTTGGAGTATCCCTTTGCTTGCTTTTCATGTTTGTTATGGGATTGTTTATTTCGAGATTCGATGAAATTCGGTGGAAAAAGAGAGTGCAGGAGGAGAACAAATTAAATTGTTATTACACATTTTAAAAGTAATATAATAGAATGAGATGGCAGGAATATTGGGAGGGATTTGAAATAGTTTATTTGATCGTTTATAAATTTGAGTTATTAATTCATGTTGTTTCCTGCTATAACGATCGCAACAACTGCTGATATAAAAATGCTTTTAGAAAGTCCTTTGAATTTATTTTAGTACTCAAATTGTATTAATGTACTGTTCATATATTAATTATAACTCAACATTTTTTGTTAATTAAATTAACCAAAAGTACTTTTGGGAGATCATTGTCCAGGCAAAAAGCTCTGATAAATAATATGATCAGACTTAAGAACTTTTGTCATTTTCACGTTTTGGTTATTTCTAGTCTTCTATTGAGAAATATTACAATTACTAGTAGCATAATTTTATATTGATATTGTGTCTTACGCAAATTGCGAAATTTAAACCATAAACAAACTATATGTGTATGCGAATAACAAAGTTAACATTGTACGAAATGAAAGATAAACTAAAAAACTAAAAAATAAGGATTGTTTGGACGATATTTTGTTTTTTAAAATTATTTTAAAAATTTATGTTAATATTATTTTCATGTATTTATATACATGTTAGTAATAAAAAAGCTTATTTTTATGATTTTTTGTTTTAAAAATTAAAGTTTGAAATAATTTTTTATTATTCTGTATTTTATATTTTCAAAACATATATTCTATTTTTTTTATTTTTTGTCAATAATAGTTATTCAAACAATTTTTTTATTTTTTTAAAAATAAAAAACAAGGGGGACTAAATTCTTCCGTAGTAGTGTACCAAAAGAATACGTCTTATTTTGTATATATTAAATATAAAAAATCAAGTAGAACCTATATGATTGGATATGAGGCTTGAATTGCTGTGTCACCAAAGAAAATTTTTTAGTTACAATATATGTAACACTTTATTTATACCTAGTCGTATAATATTATATGATATTTTTTACTTTTAAATATTAAATAGTTTATAATAATGAGAGATATATAAAAGTAAAAAACATAATACAATATTATTAAATAATATATAAATGATGTGGTACATATATTATACTTATACCTAAACCAAAAGGACCACTTTTTGTCATAAACTTCTCTTTTCATCCGAATGTAGCCTTCATCACCCCAATCTGTGCCCCATGAATTTTTCAGTAGCCAATACTCAAAGTCCTTCGTCACTTACTCCATAACCTACAACAACAACACCATGACTAAGGTCAGTATACCACAAGGTCCTGTAAAAACACCACTTTGATATGATCCAAAAGTTACGGTTAGATGCATCAAAGGCAATAGTGCCTCTTCATTATTTTCTGAAACATTTTCGTAACCATTGATTTGGACAACGTTCTCTTCCTGGTCAGTGTTGCAGGTTCCCTGTGTGCCCACGTAGGGCTAGTTGTCCTCTGTTGTAAGGCCACCATTTTGCTCTATAAATTGGAAGTCCCTGTCCGTCGTTCCTCAATTGCATCCATTGTTGCCATTATTTGTGTCACAATCGACCAATTCTTGCTCAGATAAAGAGATTAGTTTACTTGTTTTTATCTGAGATATTCCTTCCACTGCTGCAACTGCTGAAAATGCCCAGCAACATCCTATGTTTTGAATATACATATTTGTGTTAGATACATACTACGAATTATTAGGAATAATTCTGAAATGAAACTTGTTTTAGGACTAACAAGGGTTCTTAAATATTGTAACATATATACTATGCCCTAAGAAAGGAAGGACATATAAGGAGAGGTCTAGTGGGAGAATTAATGAATGCTATGCTCAAGCATGGTTTAAGGGGAGAGAGACAAGCATGATTTTTTTTGAAGTAAATGAAACCAATGGATCATATGCTAGCCTATTTAACTTGCTAAATTCGTAAATTTTTAAGTTTGCAAAGTATATTTAATTTAAATGCAGATCTAGAAAGACTAACAAAAAAAAATTAAATGTTCATGATGGAGAAAACATATATACATGTTGGCCAAATGTGCTCTTGTTTATATATACAATTTCTTTTGTTTTTGGCCCATCTTAAATATTTGGAACCAGCTTAATGGTGGCATATATATAAATATCATATAAACAGATTTTAAGTGTGTAACAATAAAATTAGCTTTCAGAGTATAGAGTACTTACCACACTGATGTTGGTTTTTGACGTTTGTGACAGCTCCTTTTCTCCTTCCAATCCATGGCGTCTGGAATTTCATTCACATTTTGATATATCTCTGAAAGACGTGGTGGCCCTTGGGGAGGACACATGCCCCATGAATCCAGTTTTCTGAGACAGGAACTCCTCCTCGGTAAGATCAGAAAACTTAATTGATGCCTAGTACCTTATATGAAGCATTGACAATGACATTGTTATTGTTGAAGTCTTGAATTGTCCTTGAATATCCTGAAACGCATCTCCTTCTCCTTCAAGTCCTTGTAAACTCCTCCATGCTTAGCCATCTATTGCTTGTGCATGTCAGCCATTGATGCATCTTGGAGCTCACGTACTGCGCCCAAAATGAACAACGCTGAAACAAGCAACACATTCAACAACTCCATTGTTATTGATGTCTAAAATTATATGTTATATAATATAAAATATGTAATGTCATGAGAAGAGAGAGAAAAAATAAAAATAGTAAGAAGTTAAGTAAAAAAAATGAAGAGTTAAATAATTTTTTATTATTTTAAAATATAATTATTTTTTTTATATTATAATTAAAAATTTTAAAAAAATTGACATACACTTTTGTTTTGAATGTAGAAGCTGTTGAGTGTTGTGTTCTCTCTCCTCCTTAATCTCCAGAAATTTATAGAGAGAAATCATGTTTACTTCAACACGTACAGCCAAACTGATTACGTTCCAATTTCTCAGCGTTAATCTCTCCTCCCTCAACGCATGTACTACATTAATATTTCCATGTCCATATATCAACCAATCTAGCCAACTTGTGTTGGACGATATGAGAAACCAGTACTTCTAGTCTGGATCGACAGTGAGTGATCAAAGAAATATGTTCTCAATTTTGATTGAAAAAAATAATAGTAAAGAGAAACACTCCAAAATTATCAATCCTAATGATACGTACAGTGTGTAAGTCTAAACTTTGGAGCAAGAAAAAAAAATATTTTTCTAAATGGTATAAGTAGATAACATAGATTGTGTCCATAAAATTGTTTAAAACAAAAAAAAAATGTAATCTCAATAAATTAGTCTGAAAGCAATTTTATTATCAGGAGAAAAATAGACAAAAGACTTGCATTGAACGAATTTGGCAAAGACTTTGGGTGTATTAAGCTAAATATCCTGTCCCTCAAGGCAAATCCACCAAAATATACGTTGGACGTTGGCCACTCATCCATGATTACAAGGATTTTGAATAATTTAAATTTAAAAAATAGTATACTTTTTTAAAGTTAGAGAAAGATAAAAAAAATAAAAAATTCACCTTGAATAGATTAAAAATCAAATATTTTTTTTATCTTTATTTAACTTTAAAAAGATATATTATTTTTCAAATTTAAGAGATCTCATACAATTTAAAAATGGATTAACAATAATATTAGTGACAGTGATGAAACTCTTTTGTTCCGTCGGCAGAAGTAGTACTATTAGTTAAGTCCTCTGCCGCTTCTGTCTTTTTTTTCCAAGTGCATAAATATATAGAGATTTGGGATTACAATTTCTAATGCAACAAGAATCATAACAGAAATGATGCATTCATCTTACATTTTACTCCAAATTAAATCACTATTAATATTCAAAATCTCATTAGTTTTAATTAATTTAATTTGAGCTAACTTAAATTTTTAATGGGATATAAAACTCTTACAATAATAATATATTTATATATAAAATTTAAACTCAAAACATTATTAAAAAGAATCAAATACGCTCTAAATTAAAGTCCAACTAATTATTCATTAGCTCCGTTTAGCATATTAATTTATCAAATTTAGGAGCCAAACTCGTTGGTGCTTCCTACCTATTCATGATTCTCCAAATTAAGTCCAAAGTCCAAACCCCTCAACCTTTTGAACTCTTGTTAATTGTTATACGATTGGTAGTTCACTATCTCTGCATGATTAATTTAGGTCTTAACTTTTGAACTTTGAAGAGATATATATTAAATATTTTTTCATCATCCAATTATTATTTTTGTCTAGAGTTCAGTATTTATCAAATATAATACTACAAATTAATCTCTAGGAAAACATAGGAATCCAATAACAAAAATATGTAGGTTGAGTTTTCACTTTTCAATAGCAGCACAGATACAGAGAAAAGTAACCATTTTTTTTTTTTACCAATTCATGATTTCTTCTCTACACATCAGCTGCTTACCGTGCAATATGCGATCTCATATCATGATTTAATTAGGATAGAATCATGACATACATATTATTATAAGTAGCATGTGACTTAGTAAGCCCTTACGTACTATTGTTGCTTGATGAAAGCTTTGAGATTTTGAATTCAATTAAAGACTGTAATTTCAGGAATTTATTTAATTAAAATTTGAATTTCTTAAAGAAGTAATTGGTTTTGAAATCTTTTCAAAATGAATAATTGCAGGGGTTAAAGAAATGCTTATCTTAGCTATAACCATTTATCTGTGAGGTAATTAACAGGCAAATACAAGGTTCTATTGCCTTGGCAACAACTACTGAAAAAAATGCTTTTAGAAAGTCGTCAGAACTTATTTTGGTACCCACATTAATTGATGAATTAATGTATTGTTCTTTTCTTAATTAGAAAAGCAGAACACTAGAGTAGCAAAGATTACTTGTCAATTAACCAAAAGCACAACTTTTATTGGGAGATCATTGTGGATTAATAGGGAAAAGAAAACAAGGCCATTCACTTCATATATAAAGTTAATTATTCTATTAAGAGATACATATTTTAATAATTAGTGGCATAATTTATTTTGATAAGCTGTTTCCTGCTCAAGTTGCGAAATATTTTAAACCATATATGAATATTCTATATATATAAGTCATAATAACAACATCAACATATAGTATATGCATGAAACCTTCACCAGTTTCTCTTGCACACTATATGAATGGTAATACATAGGAACTCACGTATAATAAAAGACAAGCAGATGGTAAAATTTAAAAAACAAAGAAAGAAATTCTTAAGTACACCTCTTGTATTCATTAAAATAGATATAAGAAATCAATAAAAATTCATCAAAGTAAATTGAATTTTTATTGACTAACTAATTATACCTATCTTAATTACATGCAAAAAGTGTACTAATTAAAGAACTTCATATTCCATCTTAATTATTTTGTATATATTAAATATGAAAAACAACTAGAAGTTATATGGTTGGGTACGAGGCTTTCATTGCTAGGCCACAGAGGCCAGTTGCTTCATCCACATCTCTTCGTATCCTCATATACCCTTCTTCACCCCAACTTGTGCCCCATGAATTCTTTATTATCCAATACTTACCCTCATCACTTACTCCATAACCAACAATAGTAACAGCATGATCAAGCTGAGTACCACAAGGTCCTGCATATACACCGCTTCGATATGATTTGAAGGTCTCATCAGATGCATCAATGGCAACAGAAACAGGTTGATTAGCTACAGCATTTAGTAGTGCCTCTTCACTATTTTCTGGAACCCTTTCATAGTCATTTATGTTAACAGCTTTGTTTTCCTGATTATTGCAGATTCCCTGTTCGCCTTGGTAAGGGTAGTCGTCCTCTTTTGTAAGGCCACCATTTTGCTGTATAAATTGGAAGGCCTTATCCATTGATCCTCCACCACATCCTCCGTTGCCATCATAAGTGTCACAATCAACCAATTCTTGCTCAGATAAAGATATCAAATTACCTGTTTTAATCTGAGTTATTCCTTCCACTGCTGCAACTGCTGAAAATGCCCAGCAACATCCTACGTTTTGAACATACGTATATATTTGTGTTAGATGCTAATAATTATTTGGAATGATTCTGAAATGAATTAAATATCAAATCAAGTGAGAAAGTGTGTGAAGATAGAGACTAGGGTTTTTGAGATACGTGTTGATGGTACAACTCACAAATTACAAATTTTTTTATTTATCATATTCATATCCAAATATCATGTTTATATATAGATGTTCAAGTGTTCGACATTAAAATTTAAGTTTTAGAGTAGTTTAGCGCTTACCACACTGTTGTTGGTCTTTTACTTCTGTGACAGCTCCTTTCTCCCTCCAATCCATGGCGTCAGAAATGTCACTCACATCTTGATATCTGAAGGACGTGGTAGCCCTTGGAGAGGACACATGCCCTTTGAATCCAGTTTTCTTAGACAGGAACTCCTCCTGAGTAAGATCAGAAAACTTATTGAGGCCCAGCTTGTATGAAGCATTGACATTGTTGTTGTTGAAGTCTTGAATGCGAGCAACATTGTCCTTGAATATCCTGAAACGCATCTCCTTCTCCTCCAAGTCCTTGTAAACTCGTCCATGCTTAGCCATCCATTGCTTGTGCATGTCAGCCATTGATAGGTCTTGGAGCTCACGTGCTGCACCCAACATGAGCAACGTTGAAATAAGCAACGCATTCAACAACTCCATTGCTACCTACAAAGTATATATATCTTATAATATCTGTTTCTGAATATGGAAGTTGTTGTGTTTAATCCTTCTTCATGATCTGCAGCAATTTATAGAGGTTTCTTATGTTTACTTCTACATGTACGTACAGCCAAACCGATCGATGAGTCAGTCATATATGCAATTTCGCTGCGTTAATCTCTCCTCCCTCAACGCAAGTCATTTTGCACCACTGTGACCAACTTGTGTTGAACGCTAAACGTGTTGAGCAATTCCTCAAATTTTCCAAGGAAGCTTCTTTATGAAGACAAAGACAACATTTATATGAAGAGTTTATTTTTCTAAGTTCAACCAATTGATATAGCTTGTGTGCCTTAAAAATTATATTCGGTATTTTAATTTTAATAATTAAATTCGGTATCTTTGAAAGTTAATATAATATTATAAAAAATATATACGTTGAGGCCCCACATTCCCATCCCCTCTAAACTTTAAACTAAAAAGGTATTGACGTTCTTTTAATAATTAGCAATATAACTCATTAAATTACTCGTAATAGAATCAAAAGTATTGCCAATCGTAATCTTACTTCCGATAGAGGGTTAGATATCCTCCATTCTCCCTCTCGAGCAATTTTATGACTTCTTTTTAGTGATATTATTGGCGTTTTTATTTTTGGAAGAGTGTCTATATATAATTTTCTCTTTATGTTTTTGGACCTTTCACCCCGTTATTCAATAAAAAAAAAATAGTCTTTTTCGAAGATTGCACAAGCCAAAAAAAAAAAAAACCAGATTCTTAAAATTAGAGTCATGAACTTTGTTTAATTTATAGTTTTTAGTCATAAATTTTGTTTCAACTTTAAACTTATTGGGCATATTGATTGATATATTTTGATGTGTTATTTGAACATATTTATATAATTAAATAAAGAAATAAATTATTTGGTAAAATTTAAAAAAATTAAGAATTTTAATTTTTTTATAATTAAATTAAAATAAGATGTATCTTTCAAAGAAATAATGATAACTTTCTCTTTAATTTATTGTGTTGGACTTTTAATTTAGCATTAATGTTCGTAATTAGAAGTCAACAGAACAAAACAAGTCAATCGTCTACCGACAAACAATTAAATAAGCTTTGCCTTAATTATAAACTTGACTTTAAGTTCACACGGGGAAGAAATAAAATTAAAGAAAAAAAAATAAATTGTTATTTTCTTCTTTTGTAGTTTCTCTAAATTTTTTAAATTTGAGATAATTAAAACTAATAAAAAAAATTTAAGAAAGATTAATACAATAAAATCCTTTAATTTCTTTTCTCCTTAATTTTTAAGAACCCAAAGTTTTCTTTTTTTCTCTTCCTTTTCTCTCCCCTCTATTTAATTATACGGTTATACCTTCCCTTGCTTCTATATTCTCTACAATTCGTTTTCTTTTCCCTTCAGATTATTTATTTTTCGTCTTCTCTCTAAAATTGTAAGACAAGAATATTTGATAAACAAATAAATGTAAATTCGAAGGGAGAAAATATGCCTTGGCTACTCAAATTTTTTGTGTAAAATTAGTTGCAATATCCATGAATTATTGAGATTAATGTACTGATGTTTTTTTTTTTTGGTATGTTCTTCACTGGTATAGGGATATTTATTGGTACACCTTTAATCTAAACTATGCGTCAACTCACTTCAATCTAGCTATTGGATTACAACCCAAATTGGTGAATGAAAAGTAGGTCATAAGGTCTCGGTCTGATAAACAATCTGGGCATACGGGTGAGCATCATGAACCCCATGATCCAACACAGAGATTCTTGGCCCCTTGAATTATTTCTTGGGATTACAAGTTATTCAACTTAGTGATGGTGGCATGTTATTGACTCAAGAGAAATACATCAAAGACCTTCTAGCTAAGGCTGCATTATCTGAAGCTAAGCCTCACAAAACTCCTATGGTTGCAGGATTGAAACAAAGTACTCAAGGCAGTGAACCCTTTAGTGATCAACACCTTTATCATTCTATTGTGGGTGGTTTGCAATACGTTATCGTCACAAGGCCTGAGATAGCCTATTCTGTCAACAAGGCGTGTCAATTTATGCATAATTCTCAAGTTTCTCATTGGTAGGCTAGAAGATTATGAGATATTTCAAAGGTACAATAGATACTGGTTTAAAGTTCAACAAATCTGATTCTCTATCCCTTTTTGGCTTCTCTGATCACTACAAAAAAAATTAGATATTTAGTGGCAATCCAAATTTTAGTAATCAAAAGTGACCTCAAAATCAGGTCACCACTAATAATCTTTTTCTAATTACTTTCGGTGGCAACAAAAATAAGTCACCACTAATAGTTATACAAAAGGTGATGACCAACAAAGGTCACCACCATCAACACATTCAATGGCGACCAAAGTCACCACCAAAGACCATAAATTTAAAATTAAAAAAGTTATCTTTGGTGGCGATAGTTATAGTCACCACAGTAAGCATCAACAACGAAGATATCAGTGACAAATTGGTGATGAACCTTCAGTTGCTACTAAAAGTTAATTTTTTTTTTTGTAGTGGATGCAAATTGAGGTGCAGATATTGATGATCGCATGTCAACCACTGGATGGTGTGTCTATCTAGGCAAGAACTTAGTTTCCTGATCTTCTAAAAAGCAACATGTAGTGGCATGATCGAGTACTGAAGCTAAATAGAGGGGGTGGCCAATGTAGTTGTTGAAATCATCTGGATCAAGTCCCTTTTATCTGAATTGTGCATTACACTTTCTGCTGCACCAAAAGTGTTCTGTGATAATCTCAGTTCTATCCTACTCTTTACCAACCCAGTGTTACACTCTCGGTTCAATCATGTTGAATTGGACCTTCATTTTGTTAGAGAAAGAATTTCTAGCAAGGAGATTGAAGTGGATCACATTCCTGCTTCTGAACAAATAGCAGGCATTATCACTAAGGCTGTTTCAAACAAGTTATTCTTTGGTTTTAGAGAGAAACTCAAGATAGTTAATGTACCCTCTTGAGTTTGAGGGGGGATGTTAGGATATGTAAACACTAGCCTAAGTGTGTGACATGTGTAGGTAGTTACTATTAGTTATCAGATTAGTTACTTAGCCTTTATATCTATTGTAATTAGTTAGTCTCTTTTTGTTTTACTATTCCTATATATAATCATACAGGACTTACTAGCAATACACAGTGCATTTCTTTCTTCATATTGTTTAGTATCTCAACAAACCCAAAGGATATCACAGGAGCCTAACTTCCTGCAGAACCCATGAAAGCACTAGAAGCATCACGGACTACACCACCATAGGCTACTAAGTTTGAAACACCCATAACAGAGCCATACATTTCCCTCTATCATAAGCAGGCGCGGTCCATCCATGATCCAACCATACGAATCAAGCGAGGATGACTGGTATCTTATCCTATAGTAGTTGGATCGTGGAGTAGTTCACATCTTTCATGTTATACCATATATTAAAGAATAGGTCTTGCGGGTTGCTAGCCAAAAATAAATTAAAATACGTTTATTTCTTAAATAAAAAATATAATGTAATATAAAAAATAATGTCCATGTAGGTTAAAGATTTGGTGCATTGAACAAATAATCGCCAACACATTTTAAGAGGGTAAAATGATAATTTGAATGCAAGTTCTTCTAAAATCTCTCAATTTAAAGTAATTAAAATTAATAAAAAGTTAAAGTTAAGGAGAGTTAACATAAAATCTTCTGATTTTTTTTCTTTTAAAATTTTTAAAAACAAACAAGGAAAAAGTTAGTATATTTCCTTTCCTTCCTCCTTCCAAACACACCCTAAGATTAAGAGAGAAGAAACTAACCCATTTGTTTGGGTTTAGGAAGCATAACCAAAGATCCGAGATCTCTTCACTGTCACAAAAGGCATAGATAATTGTTTCCTCTCTCTTCCTACATCTTGGGAAAGTAGAGTTGTTATTCATGCGTTTATGCATTATATTGCTATTGGTAAGGATTTTGTCATGAGAAACAAGCTAAAGAAAAGTTTTGACCCTTTCCAGAATAGGCCACGTCCATAAGATTTTCCAAAGGAGAGATGAGTGAGTGGTGTTCATACTACCTGTGAGGCTATGATAAGCAATTTTCATTGTGAAGAAACCATTCTTAGAAGGTTTCCATATGATGAAATCATTCCCATTAGGACTTGGAGGTAAAAGTACCGCAATAATCTTAGGTGTTTCATGAGAGATATATGGGTCTATCATATTCCAATCCCACCCTCTACTAAACAAAGTTACAAATTTTCTTGTCAACAATAGAACTGAGCAAGTTATTAGTAGAGATGTCAATAAGTCTTCTCAACTCAGTGATCCAAACATTAACCCAAAATCTAACTTAAGTACCATCTCTAACATTCAATGCAATATTCTCCTCTACCTTAGGCCAACATTTGACCACTCTTCTTCAAAGGTTAGAAGAAGTATGCTTGGCCTTAACTTTTGGAATTAGATAATCTCCACAGAGAACTTTTTTTATGGATGAGTTCTCACCCCATTTTCATCATAAATGCTTTATTAAAATTGTACATGTTTTTGAGACCTAAAACCCTATTAGATCGAGGGCTACAAAGAGTACAATCCCAAGCTACCAAATGAACACCATTTCTTTTGCTAGAAACCTTTCATATAAAACTTGTACTAACTTTTTCAACCCCCTGGGACACACTTTTAAGAATAGTAGTTTGCATTGAGTAAATAGGAATGGCAGCTATAACTGTCTTTGTTAAAGTAATCCTCCCAACCGTATAAGTGATAACGTATGCCTTTTCCAGGAACTCATTTTATTTTTGTTATGAATAATCCAAGCAGTATAAACAATGGGCCAGCAATCCAAGTTACGAAAGAAGGAAAAGGACGCATCAGGTGTCAACCGGTCTGGACCAAGGATCATCATTTGGGAAGCCTTGATACAAAGGCCCAAACATTACGAAACAAAGAGGAGGAGAGTGTGGGATCCATGCAGACGACAAAGGAGGTTTCGAGAAAGAGTGAGCTGTAAAGCCTAACAAACACGTATGAGCTGTATGAGTAATGGAAGGAATCTTACACACGCAGAGTTAGTTACATAGAGGGAATAAAGGCAATAGAGAAGGAGAAGGTGGGAGAGAATGGAAAAATGGCGTTAGCCGAGGAGTGTGGCTTCTAACTCGAATAGGGAGCATTATCTTAGTCTATTATACTTTCCTTGTTAGCGTTATCATGGTTCTTACATAGTTTCCTTGTTTGTAACTCTGTGCGAAGAATTTCCATTAATATACTGCATTATTCAGAGTAAACGTGCACTACCAAAGGTTCCTATCATTGGTGCTCTTGTTGAGAGAATGGTCAAAGGAACAAGGTTTGCTCGCTTGGAAGAGACATTACGTAAAGGGCGAGAGTTAATCGATAATCTTCAGCAATCCCAGCGAGCCATGGAAGACCGTATCATTACGATCAAAGGATTTGTACAAGAATGCAGGGAATCACTTCAACACATGGAGAGTTCGTTACGCAACATTGCGTCAAACAAATCAACTATCAACTCACAGGAATATGGAATACGCATGGATCAAAATGACAGAGAAACAAATTACAGAGATTAGAAAGCTTGGTTTGCTAGAGGTTTAAAGGTGGAAATCCCAAGGTTTGATGATACAGAAGTGGAGGAATGGGTGTTTAAGATTCAAGAGTTCTTTGATGTCTATCTCACTCCAACAAAACAAAGAATGAAAATTGCTTCCTTCCACATGACGGGTCCTGCATAATCCTAGTACAAATGGATTGCGCGAAACAACTTTATTCATAGTTGGAATGACTTCTTGGATGCGCTTCTGCTAAGATTTAGATCCACTTTATATGATGATCCAAAAGGGGCTCTGAAAGAGCTAAAACAAGAGGGAACAGTGGATGAGTATTAGGTCAAATTTGAGGAGTTATCCATGCGAGTAATGGGTCTCTCGAAACCTCGGTTGGTGAGTTTATTCACCGTAGGGCTTCAGGAGTACCTCAAGTATGAACTATTAATGGCACAACCAAGTTTGTACTTCCAGGAAGTATCGTTGCCCAAAATGAATGAACGAAAACATCAGAAGATGCAGCAAATACTTTGACCAACGAAAAGTAAACAAGCAACTATATTCTCAGGATTTAAGCCACCATGGCCATCCAACGTAACAAAAGCCAACAGTGGAAGTAGGTATTCGAAGAGTAGTTCCAACATTGCGGGTAATTTGATGTCTGTTGCTTCTACATAGAATAGTACTTCGATTTATAAGAGGATGTCGGCTGTGGAGTTACGTGCGTGGAGGGAGAAAGATTTATGCTATTACTGCGACAAGAAGTACAACCCCAATCACTGTTGCAAGTTCTTATGCTTGATGATGATTGAACCTGAGGAACTCAATGAGCTTCTGGAAGAAGATAAGAAGGAAGAAGACGAGTCAAAAATGAATGAAGAAACAAAATAGGGACACATGGTCTTTAAAATAAGCTTAAATGCTCTTACGGGTACTTATTGACCCAGTACCCTTAAAATAAAAGGCACCTGCAATGGATCCACCATTAAAGTACTATCGATAATGGAAGCGTTAATAACTTCATTAAAATGGAGATGGCTAAGAAGCTGGAGTTAAAAGGGAAGGAAATTACCAAGTTCCAAGTGTTGGTAAGGAGTGGCAAAAACTTTATTGTAATCGCATCAGCCGGAAAGTAACAATAGAGATACAAGGGCATGAGTTCAAGACAGAGTTATACTAGTTGGAAATATAAGGTAATGACGTAGTTCTTGGAATCCAATGGTTAAAGCAGTTGGGGAAGGTCATCACTGATTGTTTTGAATTGTTAATGGAATTTTAGTGGAGAAGCAAAAATGTTCATCTAAAGGGTGAAGGAATGTTGCACCATCAACCTCTCTCAAATTGGTCGTTACATCAGCTATTGAGAACATAGGTGGTGAGCATGTTATTTCACTTGGACGGAGGTCGTAATGAGATTAAGACCAGTTTTGCAGAATTACCTGAAGAAATTTAAGGAGTCTTAGCATGTTACTCAGAGGTGTTTAAAGATTCAAAAATTTACTGCCCAACCAAACTATTGATCATCACATAAATCTGCTTCTTGATTTTAAGCAAGACAACGTGTGTCCTTATCTTTATCCTTATTTTCAAAAAGAAGAAATGGAGAGGTTAGTGACTGAGATGTTGCAGGCCAGGATCATTCATGACAGTCAAAGCCTATTTTCATCTCCTGTGCTGCTAGTTAAAAAATGAGATGGGACTTAGCATTTCTGTGTCAATTATAGAGCATTGAACGACATTACAGTGAAGGATAAATTTCCTATTCTGACAATAGATGAAATCATCGATGAACTACATGGCACTAAGATCTTTTCCAAATTAGACCTACGCATGGGATATCACCAAGTTCGAGTAAGCAAGGAAGATATCCATAAAATGGTGTTCCACACCCACTAAGGCCACTATGAGTTTCTGGTCATGCCCTTCAGGCTAACAAATGTGCCATCCACGTTTCAAGCGTTAATGAATTAGGTTTTTTGACCATTTTTGTGAAGGTTTGTTGCAGTATTCTTTGATGATATTCTGGTTTATAGCACTTCCATAGAGCAGCAGCTGCAACATTTGGAACGAGTATTGTCAACACTTTAACATTTGGAATGAGTATTGTCAACACTTTAACATTTGGAACGAGTATTGTCAACACTTTAACATTTGGAACGAGTATTGTCAACACTTCGTTAGCATAAATTGTTCGCCAAAGTAACAAAGTGCATTTTCAAGCAACCGGCCATAGAGTATCTGGGGTTTATAATCAGTAAAGAAAGCTTGTGTGCAGATTCAAAAAAAAAAAATTTCAAGCCATGATGGATTGGCTCGTACCACGTAATGTTAAGCAACTGCATAGTTTCCTTGGTTTAACGGGATACTATAAAAAATTTATACAAAACTATGCACATGTGGCTTAACTGTTGACAGAATTACTTAAAAAAAAAAATGCTTTTTCCTTGTTATCAGAAACGCAAGCTGCTTTTGACAATCTAAAATATAAAATGATGAAAGAACCAGTGCTGGCTTTATCGGATTTCAATAAGGAATTTATCATTGAAAATGATGCATCTTCCTCAGGCATAGGTGCAGTCCTCAGTTAAGGTGGAAACCCGATAGCATTCTTCAGTAAAAAAATTAAACCCCAAGATGTGTATCACATCAGTCTATGTTTGGGAATTGTACGTCATTACTCAAGCGATGATGAAATGGTGCCACTACCTCCTCAGAAGGAAATTCACCATTCAAATTGACCACCGCAGCTTACAAGAGTGAATGCGCTAGACAATACAAACGTTGGAACAACAACACTATTTGGTTAAACTCTTAGGATTCAACTACCACATCGAGTATCGTTTTAGCAAAATGAATGTGGCTGCCGATGCATTGTCAAGAAAGGATGATTCTAAAACAACAAACGAGACCGTTGCAAGTTGTCTTCACACCATAAGCTTCATCTAGCCGACGTGGATGAATACTCTCTGTAGCCTATACGACAAGGATGAGGATATACAACACATCCTAATGCAATAGAAGGTGAGAAACGTAACATCCGGCTACGAGGTCAAAGATAGTATCCTATTTTTTGAGAAGTAAATCGTGGTTTCATATGATAAAGCGCTTAAACAGCAATTGATGATTGAATTCCACAACACACCCATAGCGAGAGACGTCGGCTAGACGAAGACATATAAACAGATAGCCGAGATATTTTACTGGCCCACAATGCAAAAAGAGATCAATACTTGGGTCGCTGAATGTTTAACGTGCCAACAAATGGAAGTATCCCACCACTAAGTCGCAAGGGTTGCTGCAACCCATTTTGGTTCTAACAAGACCATGGGAAGATATCATCATGGATTTTATCGTTGGCTTCCCAAGTCCCAAGGAAAAACTGTGATAATGGTGGTCATTGATCATTTTTCCAAACAAGCTCAATTTAAGGGTCTCCTAACAGGGTTTATAGCGATGATGGTGGCTCACTAGTTCATTGATCAAGTAGTGAAATCACATGGTTTTCCCCGGACCATCATTTCAAATCGTGATCCTATTTTCTTGAGTCATTTTTGGAAGCATATGTTTTCCTTTAGCTGAACCACGCTATGTTTTAGCACGGCCTACCATTCACAAACTGATGGCCAAACCAAAGTTCTCAATAAATGTTTGCAGCAATACCCACAGGCTTTTGTCGTAGACAAACCCAGCCAGTGGATGGATTTTTTTATAATGCAGTTCAGCCCACGATAAAAAATCCATCCACTGGCTAGGTTTGTCTATGACAAAAGCCCATAGGTATTGCTGCAAACATTTATTGAGAACTTTAGGCCAAGTAGCTGAGTACAAACAATGGGCCAATAGTCCAAGTTGCGAAAGAAAGAAAAGGCCGCGTCAGGTGTCAACCTGTCTGGACCAAGGATTATCATTTGGGAAGCTTTGATACAAAGGCTCAGACATTACAGAATGAAGAGGAGGAGAGCGTGGGATCCATGCAGACGGCAAAGGAGGTTTCTGGAAAGAGTGAGTTGTAAAGCCGAACAAACACATATGAGCTGTATGAGTAATGGAAGGAATCTTACACATGCAGATTTAGTTACGTGAAGGGAATAAAGGCAATGGAGAAGGAGGAGAGCGGGAGAGAATGGAAAATTGGCATTAGCCGAGGAGTGTGGCTTCCAACTCGAATAGGGAGCATTGTCTTAGTCTATTATAATTTCCTTGTTAGCGTTATCATGGTTCTTACATAGTTTCCTTGTTTGTAACTCTGTTCGAAGAATTTTCATTAATATACTGCATTATTCAGAGTAAACGTGCGCTACCAAAGGTTCCTATCAATTTCCCACCTTCTCAAGATATGATTGTAAGTCCTCTGGGTTACTCTGTTGTAGTGGATAGGGATTCCTAGGTATTTTTTTAAATCGAGAGTAGCTTGGAACCGCGAGATGATTCACATTATTGGGGAAACAAACTCTTGTCTTGTCATTGCTAACTTCTTTATGTTTAATGATGATAGTGCATTTGACTGTATGACATTGACGCCAAATTATATGACTCTCCGACAAATGAGGAACTGAGAAACTAAAGGATCAAAGTTTCATCTTAGTACTTAGCATGCAAAATTACAATATTGCCTAGTTGTCCTGAAATTGCATGTCTTCGGGGCAGTAATATAATAAAGTATTAAATATAAATATAAGAATAGTTTTAATTTTACTAAAAAAAAATTGTAGAGAAAGTATTTAACCATGATCTCTTCCTATGCATTCTCTCTTAATTTTCCAACTCCATACGTCATGCAATATCATAGGTGGTCGAATTAATTTGGGATTGAATCAATGCGCATAATTATAAGTAGGATGAATTTTTAATGTTAATTTATACAATTTCAGTGCATTCTATCATGTTTATAATTATAATTTTTTTAAACAAGTGGAGCTTCAAATATATTGAATGAACAATGAATAATTGTACAGTTGATTTTTTCAATGTTGGTATCATTTTTATTGTAATTGGATGTTAATATTTATCATTTAGATATAAAAGAGATTATTTTGCATAAATATGTTGTTCAATATAATTTTAACACCAACAACTTAATAGAACCATCATAGACAGCATCCTAAAAAGTCTTTTTAGCCTCGTTTAATTTCATACAGAGCCACCATATTAAATCAAATTTCAACAAATTATTAACACTTATCCTCTTTTTCTTCGGTCGTCATTGATGCTTATCTTGTAAAACCTCAAGAAAAGACCAAATCAGACAGAAGACGAGATCTTTTTCCATGATGGGCCTCTCATATCAATCATTGTAGCATACTACGTTGGATAGTTGTGGAATTACATTATTCTCTTATTTTAAAAATTAATCAGTTCTCCTTTAACAACTGATATATCGATCTATCATAAAAATCTTCATTTATTTTTGTCAATCCATTTAACTTTGTTACATAAAATAAAGATATAATTTAATTCTTAATGCGGCAATAAATTAAAAATAATTCAATAATTTTATTTTTTAAAAATAATACATATATATATATTGTCTACAAAGTTTGAAATTATTGGTAAAAGTAAATT
The DNA here is from genome assembly GCA_031216115.1 of Senna siamea. Taxonomy (NCBI): domain Eukaryota; kingdom Viridiplantae; phylum Streptophyta; class Magnoliopsida; order Fabales; family Fabaceae; genus Senna; species Senna siamea. The sequence continues at coordinate 24,407,629 of CM062356.1, forward strand.
GGAAGAAACATTCTTATAATATGTAAAAAATATTAAAGAGTCTAATCCTAAAAAAAAAAATATAATTTACTCTTTTAATTATGCGTCTCTTGGTTAGCTATTGACATCTAAACCCTAATTTATGGTAAAAGCACCCCACTTTTGTGTATTTGTTTGCTATTTAAATGCATTAATCAATATAATCATTGCTGGTATTGAATTCCGTGACATAATATCCACGACAATAAATAGACATTCAATTTCGGAAATTGTACATTTTATTGTTATAAACGTAAAAGTTGACCAAAAAAAAAAAATTAAATTTCAATTTTATGTAAGACATCCGCTTCTCAAATAGTTTTAAGATTAAATTAATAATTTGGTCTTAAAAAATATATGATCTTTTAATTGAGTTCTTGAAAGATAAAATATTTTAATTTAATTCTTAAAAAATTAATTCTTAATTAATTTAGTTCTTTGATTAATAATAGATAAAAAGTTAAATAATAGTAGTATTAATCATTTTAGTACTCATATTAATTAATGAATTAATGTATTGTTCTTTTCATAATTAGAAAAGCAGAACACAAGAGTAGAAAAATTACTTGTAAATTAAGCAGAAGCACTTCCATTAATTGAAAGATCATTGTGGATTACTATATATAAATATTCTATATATATAAGTCACAATAACAAAATCAACATATATATAGTATATGCATGGAACCTTCACCAGTTTCTCTTGCACACTATATGAATGGTAATACATATGAACTCAAGTAATAAAAGACAAGTAAATGGAAAATTAAAAAAGAAAGAAAGAAAGAACTTCGTAAGTACGCCTCTTGTATTCATTAAAATAGATATAGGAAATCAATAAAAATTCATCAAAGTGAATTGAATTTTTATTGACTAGCTAATTATACCTATCTTAATTACATGCAAAAAGTGTACTAATTAAAGAACTTCATATTCCATCTTAATTATTTTGTATATATTAACTATGAAAAACAACTAGAAGTTATATGGTTGGGTAAGAGGCTCTCCTTGCTAAGCCACAGATGCCAGTCGCTTCATCCACATCTCTTCGTATCCTCATGTACCCTCCTTCACCCCAACTTGGGCCCCATGAATTCTTTAATAGCCAATACTTACCCTCATCACTTACTCCATAACCAACAATAGTAACAGCATGAACAAGCTGAGTACCACAAGGTCCCGCATATACACCGCTTCGATATGATTTGAAGGTCTCATCAGATGCATCAATGGCAACAGAAACAGGTTGATTAGCTACAGCATTTAGTAGTGCCTCTTCATTATTTTCTGGAACCATTTCATAGCCATTTATTTGAACAGCTTTGTTTTCCTGATTATTGCAGATTCCCTGTGCACCTTGGTAAGGGTAGTCGTCCTCTTTCGCAAGGCCACCATTTTGCTGTATAAATTGGAAGGCCTTATCCATCCATCCTCCACCACATCCTCCGTTGCCATCATACGTGTCACAATCAACCAATTCTTGCTCAGATAAAGATATCAAGTTACCTGTTTTAATCTGAGTTATTCCTTCCACTGCTGCAACTGCTGAAAATGCCCAGCAACATCCTACGTTTTGAACATACGTACATATTTGTGTTAGATATTAATAATTATTTGGAATGATTCTGAAATGAATTAAAGATCAATTCAAGCGAGACAGTGTGAAGATAGAGACTAGGGCTTTTGAGATACGTGTTGATGGTACAACTCACAAATTACAAATTTTTATATTTATCAGATTCATATCCAAATATCATGTTTATATATAGGTGTTCCAGTGTTCGACATTAAAATTGAAGTTTTAGAGTAGTTTAGCGCTTACCACACTGTTGTTGGTCTTTTACTTCTGTGACAGCTCCTTTCTCCCTCCAATCCATGGCGTCAGAAATGTCACTCACATCTTGATATCTGAAGGACGTGGTAGCCCTTGGGGAGGACAAATGCCCCTTGAATCCAGTTTTCTTAGACAGGAACTCCTCCTGAGTAAGATCAGAAAACTTATTGAGGCCCAGCTTGTATGAAGCATTGACATTATTATTGTTGAAGTCTTGAATGCGAGCAACATTGTCCTTGAATATCCCGAAACGCATCTCCTTCTCCTCCAAGTCCTTGTAAACTCGTCCATGCTTTGCCATCCATTGCTTGTGCATGTCAGCCATTGATGCATCTTGGAGCTCACGTGCTGCGCCCAAAATGAGCAACGTTGAAACAAGCAACACATTCAACAACTCCATTGCTACCTACAAAGTATATATATCTTATAATATCGGAAGTTTTTGTGTTTAATCCTTCTTCATGATCTGCAGCAATTTATAGAGGTTTCCTATGTTTACTTCTACATGTACGTACAGCCAAACCGATCGATGAGTCAGTCATATATGCAATTTCGCTGCGTTAATCTCTCCTCCCTCAACGCAAGTCATTTCCAACCCTGTCACCAACTTGTGTTGAACGCTAAACGTGTTGAGCAAGTCTTCTTTATTTTGATTCCTCAAATTTTTCAAGGAAACTTCTTTATGAAGACAAAGACAACATTTATATGAAGAGTTTATTTTTCTAAGTTCAACCAATTGATATAGCTTGTGTGCCTTAAAAATTATATTCGGTATTTTAATTTTAATAATTAAATTCGGTATCTTTGAAAGTTAATATAATATTATGCAAAATATATACGTTGAGGCCCCACATTCCCATCCCTCTAAACTTTAAACTAAAAAGGTATTGACGTTCTTTTAATAATTAGCAATATAACTCATTAGATTACTTGTAATAGAATCAAAAGTATTGCCAATCATAATCTTACTTCTGATAGAGGGTTAGATATCCTCCATTCTCCCTCTCAAGCTATTTTATGAGTTCTTTTTAGTGATATTATTGGCGTTTTTATTTTTGGAAGAGTCCCTATATATAATTTTCTCTTTATGTTTATGGACCTTTCACCCCGTTATTCAATAAAAAAAAAATAGTCTTTTTAGAAGATTGCACAAGCCAAAAAAAACCAGATTCTTAAAATTAGAGTCATGAACTTTGTTTACTTTATAGTTTTTAGTCATAAATTTTGTTTCAACTTTAAACTTACTGGGCATATTGATTGATATATTTTGATGTGTTATTTGAACACATTTATATAGTTAAATAAAGAAATAAATTATTTGGTAAACATTTAAAAAAAATTAAGAATTTTAATTTTTTTCATAATTAAATTAAAATAAGATGTATCTTTCAAAGAAATAATGATAACTTTCTCTTTCATTTATTGTGTTGGACTTTTAATTTAGCATTAATGATCGTAATTGGAAGTCAACAAAACAAAACAAGTCAATCGTCTACCGACAAACAATTAAATAAGCTTTGCCTTAATTATAAACTTAACTTTAAGTTCACACGGGGAAGAAAAAAAATTAAAGAAAAAAAAATTAAGTGTTAGTTTCTTCTTTTATAGTTTCTCTAAATTTTTTAATTTGAGATAATTAAAATTAATAAAAAAAATTTAAGAAAGATTAATACAATAAAATCCTTTAATTTCTTTTCTCCTTAATTTTTAAGAACCCAAAATTTTCTTTTCTTCTCTTCCTTTTCTCTCCCCTCTATTTAATTATACGATTATACCTTCCCTTGCTTCTATATTCTCTACAATTCGTTTTCTTTTCCCTTCAGATTATTTATTTTTCGTCTTCTCTCTAAAATTGTAAGACAAGAATATTTGGTAAACAAATAAATGTAAATTCGAGGGAAGAAAATATGCCTTGCTCTACTCAAATTTTTTGTGTACAGTTTCTCTTGCACACTATATCAATGGTAATACATATGAACTCAAGTAATAAAAGACAAGCAAATGAAAAATTAAAAAAGAAAGAAAGAAAGAAAGAACTTCGTAAGTACACCTCTTGTAGTCATTAAAATAAATATAAGAAATCAATAAAAATTCATCAACGTGAATTGAATTTTTATTGACTAGCTAATTATACCTATCTTAATTACATGCAAAAAGTGTACTAATTAAAGAACTTCATATTCCATCTTAATTATTTTGTATATATTAACTATGAAAAACAACTAGAAGTTATATGGTTGGGTAAGAGGCTCTCATTGCTAAGCCACAGAGGCCAGTCGCTTCATCCACATCTCTTCGTATCCTCATGTACCCTCCTTCACCCCAACTTGGGCCCCATGAATTCTTTAATAGCCAATACTTACCCTCATCACTTACTCCATAACCAACAATAGTAACAGCATGAACAAGCTGAGTACCACAAGGTCCTGCATATACACCACTTCGATATGATTTGAAGGTCTCATCAGATGCATCAATGGCAACAGAAACAGGTTGATTAGCTACAGCATTTAGTAGTGCCTCTTCATTATTTTCTGGAACCATTTCATAGCCATTTATTTGGACAGCTTTGTTTTCCTGATTATTGCAGATTCCCTGTGCGCCTTGGTAAGGGTAGTCTTCCTCTTTTGTAAGGCCACCATTTTGCTGTATAAATTGGAAGGCCTTATCCATCCATCCTCCACCACATCCTCCGTTGCCATCATAAGTGTCACAATCAACCAAGTCTTGCTCAGATAAAGATATCAAATTACCTGTTTTAATCTGAGTTATTCCTTCCACTGCTGCAACTGCTGAAAATGCCCAGCAACACCCTACGTTTCGAACATATGTATATATTTGTGTTAGATACTAATAATTATTTGGAATGATTCTGAAATGAATTAAAAATCAATTCAAGTGAGACCGTGTGAAGATAGAGACTAGGGTTTTTGAGATAAGTATTGATGGTACAACTCATAAATTACAAATTTTTATATTTATCAGATTCATATCCAAATATCATGTTTATATATAGATGTTCAAGTGTTGGACATTAAAATTGAAGTTTTAGAGTAGTTTAGCGCTTACCACACTGTTGTTGGTCTTTTACTTCTGTGACAGCTCCTTTCTCCCTCCAATCCATGGCGTCAGAAATGTCACTCACATCTTGATATCTGAAGGACGTGGTAGCCCTTGGGGAGGACACATGCCCCTTGAACCCAGTTTTCTTAGACAGGAACTCCTCCTGAGTAAGATCAGAAAACTTATTGAGGCCCAGCTTGTATGAAGCATTGACATTGTTGTTGTTGAAGTCTTGAATGCGAGCAACATTGTCCTTGAATATCCTGAAACGCATCTCCTTTTCCTCCAAGTCCTTGTAAACTCGTCCATGCTTTGCCATCCATTGCTTGTGCATGTCAGCCATTGATGCATCTTGGAGCTCACGTGCTGCGCCCAAAATGAACAACGCCGAAACAAGCAACACATTCAACAACTCCATTGCTACCTACAAAGTATATATATCTTATAATATCTGTTTCTGAATATGGAAGTTGTTGTGTTTTCTCCTTCTTCATGATCTCCAGCAATTTATAGAGGTTTCACATGTTTACTTCTACACGTACGTACAGCCAAACCGATCGATCAGTCAGTCATATATGCAATTTCGCTGCGTTAATCTCTCCTCCCTCAACGCAAGTCATTTCCACCACTGTGACCAACTTGTGTTGAACGCTAAACTTGTTGAGCAAGTTTTCTTTATTTTGGTTCCTCAAATTTGTCGAGTAAACTTCTTGGAGACAAAGACAACATTTATATGAAGAGTTTATTTTTCCATGTTCAACAAATTGATATAGCTTATGTGCCTTAAAAATTATATTCGGTATTTTAATTTTAATAATTAAAGTCGGTATCTTTGAAAGTTAATATAATATTATGCAAAATATATACGTTGAGGCCCCACATTCCCATCCCTCTAAGCTTTAAACTAAAAAGGTATGGACGCTCTTGTAATAATTAGCAATATAACTCATTAAATTACTTGTAATAGAATCAAAAGTATTGCCAATCATAATCTTACTTCTGATAGAGGGTTAGATATCCTCCATTCTCCCTCTCGAGCAATTTTATGACTTCTTTTTAGTGATATTATTGGAGTTTTTATTTTTGGAATAGTCCCTATATATAATTTTCTCTTTATGTTTTTGGACCTTTCACCCCGTTATTCAATAAAAAAAATAGTCTTTTTAGAAGATTGCACAAGCCAAAAAAAAAAAAACCAGATTCTTAAAATTAGAGTCATGAACTTTGTTTACTTTATAGTTTTTAGTCATAAATTTTGTTTCAACTTTAAACTTATTGGGCATATTGATTGATATATTTTGATATTTGTTATTTGAACACATTTATATAATTAAATAAAGAAATAAGATGTATCTTTCAAAGAAATAACGATGACTTTCTCTTTAATTTATTGTGTTGGGCTTTTAATTTAGCATTTTAGCAGACCTCTTTTTGTTTGTAATTAGAACTTAACAGAACAAAACAAGTCAGTCGTCTACCGACAAACAATTAAATAAGCTTTGCCTTAATTAAAAACTTAACTTTAAGTTCACACGGGGAAGACATAAAATTAAGTAAAAGAAAAAAAAATATTAAGTGTTATTTTATCATCTTATTGTTTATAATTTTTCTAAAATTTTTTAATTTAAAATAATTAAAATTAATTTAAAAAAAGCTAAGGAAGATTAATACAGTAAGGCAAAGGCATTTTTTGCATCCAAACTTTATATTAATTTTTAATTTTATCACTAAGGTTGGTTTGCTATTAATTTTATCTATAAAATTTTGAATTGCGATCAATTTTATCTCATTGATTAACTTTGTTTAAATCATTAACGAAAAATGCTAAGTTGGCACATGATGTTTCTTTTTTTACTAACTCATTATTCATAAATTATACTCTAGAATGCAACCGCTGTCCATCGTATAAGGCATGCTGCTGTGAAGGGTCTCCATTGTTGATATCACGTTGTCATTGTGTTTGTTGGTAGAGGTTGCCATTGTGTTCGTCGTAGACGTTGTTGCAGGCTGCCTTTGAAGTTGTTTCTCTACGAATTTGATCCTTCCCTTGAAACTGTATTTGGATGAATTTCATTTTACGTCTCAGGTCCATTTATAGTGCTATAATCTTCATTTGGCAAAAACATAATAGAATGGTAGTGTCTAGATCTGGTGTAGAAACAATTCTTACAACCATAACTTAACCTCTGTCAAAGAGTAATGCATTTCATATCCAAATAGAGTACTTCAAGTTTTTACAAGATTCAAATTCCCTTCCAATTTATGTTTGAATCAATTATCACAGAAGTGAACAACTTAATTTCTGACCTTTCTTTGGTGATCATTTAATAAATAAGAATGGAAGACTACTTGGAAGTTAAGAACTCACTTTAACAAACCACAACATTTTGTAAGTGTAAGATGAAGCATTACAAGTTCAAACAAAAAACTAGGACCAGTTTAAGAAGGTAATGTAAGGTTGCTTATTAATTAACATTTTCAGTTACCTGAATCATGTTTTCTTGGAAAAGCTTTCCTCTGAAACAATTCCTACATTTCTTCTTCATTTAAACACCTTAGTTTATGAAGCAACCATTCAGGATCCACATCCATTGCTATGTCCGTTGTGTGAGATGTGAATACTAATTTACTAAGTATGTTTTTTGATGGAAAGGCAAGACATAGTTTCAACAATATGAGAATATGCCCATCTCAGTTGCCTTTGCCTCTGAAAAGCAAATTTTGAGTCTTCTCTATCTCTTATCACATTTAGAACATAAGTTAAGCTGTACAAGCGTGTAAACTTAGTCATTCAACTCTAAAAATTTTAGCTTTATAAGTAGCGAAAGGAATATGTTTATATATGGTGCTGTAATCTTTATTTGGCAAATCCAAGTGATAACTCTGAAATAGAGTTAATTGAGCTATTTTTATATCAAAGTTTTGAGTAAATTTGTTAGATAATATTGATTTTGTAGTTATTTTAGTGTGTTTAAGAATTTAATTGTGTTTAGATAGGTTTAGGTTGTTTTTAGAGCTTTTAATTTTTTTTAATTGTATTTAGAAGTTTTTGTTTTCAAGTTAAATGTTGCTTATAGTGGTTTTATCTTGTCTTTCAAACCTAAATGCAAAAAATTTGAGGAATACAAGTTTTGGAGCCTAGGCTCCAGTTCTGGAGTCAAGGCATCGCCTGTTGCAACATATCATAGAAGGTCCACAAAGCATTGACGTCGTGAGAATTGGAAGCCAAGCCACGAGCTAATGTGCAACAGTCCATATAATTTTCAGCAAGTTGGCGCCTCACCTTCAAATCGTGGCATCAAGGCTTGAATTCGATTTAGAGAGATTAGGAAACTTGGCACCTCGCCTTCTATGCGCCAGGTCGCAAATCTGCACTAAGGGCAACTAGGAGGATTTCCGATATGTCCTCAGTCACGAAGGGCATGGAGAACTGTTTCCTCTTTCTTCCCACATCTTGGGCAAGTATCAGTCATACGTCTATGGCTATTGGTAAGGATTCTGCCGTGAGAAACAATCCAAAGAAAAGTTTTGAACCTTTCCGGAACAGACCACTTCCATAAGATTTTCCACAGGGGAGATGGGTGAGTGGTGTTCATACTACCTGCGAGGCTGTGATAAGCAGTTTTCATTGTGAAGAAACCATTCTTAAAAGGTTTCCATCTAATGCAATAATTCCCATTAGGACTCAGAGGTAAAAGTAATCTTATGTATTTCATGAGAGAGATATATATATGGGTCTATCATATTCCAATCCCACCCTCCATTAGGAGAAACTAAGTTAAAATTTTCTTGTCAACATCAGAACTGGGCGGGTTATTAATAGAGATGTCAACGAGTCTTCCCAGCAGCTCAGTGATCCAAACATCAATCCAAAATCTAACTTGAGTACCATCTCCGACATTCCAATATTCTCTTTCACCTTAGGCCAACATTTGACCATTACTCCTCGCCAAAGGTTAGAAGATGCTTGGCTTTAACTTTGGGAATGAGATCATCTCCACAAAGATATTTTTCTCCTAAAACTTCTGCCCACAGAGCATCTTTTTTATCGATGAGACCCCGCCCAATTTTCATCAGAAATTCTTTATTAAAATTGTGCATGTTTCTAAGACCTAAACCCCCGTTAGACTGAGGGCTGCAAAGAGTATCCCAAGATACCAAATGAACACCATTTCTTTTGCTAGAATGCTTCCATATAAAACTTCTGCTAACTTTTTCAACCCCCTGGCACACACTTTTAGGAAGAAGAGTAGTTTGCATTGAGCGACCAGGAATGACAGAGATGACTGACTTTGTTAAGGTAATCATCCCATGCCCAGCAAGCGATAGGGTATGCCTTTTCTAGGAACTCAGTCTATATTTTTCCCTATCTTCTCAACGATATGATTGTAAGACCTCCAGGTTACTCTACTGTGATGGACAGGGATTCCTAGGTATTTTTCTAAGTCGGGGGTAGCTCGGAAAGGCAATCTCCATTCGCCCCAGATGATTCATATTCTTGGAGACGCAAACTTTTGTCTTGTCATTGCTAACTTCTCAACAAATGAGAAATTGGGAAACTAATGGTTCAAAGTTTCATCTTAGTAATTAGCATCCAAAATTTACAATATTGCCTTGTTATCCTGAAATTACATGTCTGTGGTGTAGTAATATAAAAAGTATTCAATATAAATATAAGAATAGGTTTAATTTTACTAAAGACAACAAAAATTGTAGAGGGGAGAAAGTATTTAACCATGATCTCGATCTTCCTATCCATTCTCTCTTAATTTTTCAACTATATATGCCATGTAATATCATAGGTAATCGAATTAATTTGGGATTAAATCATGATGCATAATTATAAGTAGCGTGATTTTTACGTTTATACAATTTTAGTGCATTCTATCTTATTTTATAATTTTAATTTTTTAAACAAGTTGAGCTTGAAATTAAATATATTTAATGAATACTTTTAGGGTAAAAAAAGACAGTTATTTAATTGGGGTTTGCAATGAAGAGGTCGAGCAGTTTGATCTCTCCTCCCCACACACCTATTATTTTAAAAAATTAAAAATTATAAAAAAATATAAAACAAAAGAGTTCGAGTTTTCCATATGGTCTCCCTATTTTATTTAGGATGCGATCTTAAACTGCTCTATTATTCAATAATTTATTTATAAGTTTCATCTTAACTTTTTTTTTTTTTAATTCTATATTGATAATTTTTATTGTAACTGGATGTTGATATTTATCATTTAGATATGAAAGAGATTATTTTGCATAAATATGTTGTTAGATATATATCATACTTATCCTCTTCTTCTTTGGTCGTCATTGATGCTTATCTTGTAAAACCTCAAGACCAAATCGGACAGAAGACAATATCTTTTTTCTCTCTTCAACTTTTTGGTGGGTCTCATATCAATCATTGTGGCATGCCACGTAGGATAGTTATGGAATTACGTTATTCTCTTATTTTAAAAATTAATCATGACTCCTTAAGCTTTAATAATTGATATATCTATTATGAATTTTTTTTTATTTTTGCCAATCATTTTAACTTGTTACATAACATAAAGTTATAATTTAATTCTTAATGTAGCAATAAATTAAAAATAATTGAATAATTTTATTTTTTAAAAAGAATATATATTGTCTACAAATTTTGAAATTATTGGTAAAAGTAAATTGGAAGAAACATTCTTATAAATCCTAAAGAAAATATAATTTACTCTTTTAACTATACGTCTCTTGATTAGCTACTGACATCTAAACCCTAATTATGGTAAAAGCACCCTACTTTTGTGTTTTATTGCTATTGAAATGATTTAATCAATGTAGTCATTGATGTTATTGAATTCCATGACATGTTATCCTGAATAAAATTGAAGAATTTCTTTTACTAATATTCTAATATTACTAAAAAAAAAAGACAGCACTAATGTCATTTATATTTTAAAAAATAAATAAAATCTAAATTTACGATTTAACTCATTAATAATTTAAAATTAAACTGTGATTCTTATAAAAAAAATAAATTAAATTATATATTAATAAATATAATCACGAGTGTTCGGTACTATTAGAGGAAAATAAATAGACATTCAATTTAGGAAATTGTATATTTTACTGTTATAAACTTAAAAGTTGACCAAAAAAGCTTTTTTTGTTGTTGTAAATTTCAGTTTTGTGTAACATATTTGTCAATATTTTTAACTACGCATTTGTCACTTCATCAGCACATTAAGCAAAATCACTCATTTTTTTTAAAAAAGATTGAAATAAAATTATAAATTTTAAATAGCCAAGTTAAGAAAATAATAATAATTCACTCCATGTTCCACCTCGTTTTAGTTACTAAAGCTTCTCTGTAAAATTATACATATAGTATCCTAACTAATCCACATTCCATTATATCTATTTTGAAGATCATAGTACCTTATTTATTTATGTCTTTTTTAGTACAAACCTAATTTATATTTCAATTATATCCCAAAAAGCCTAAAATGGGATGATGAGCAAATTGATTAAATCCTAGGAAAGACAAACATATCATCCTTGATATTTTCCCTTAGCCAGCCAGCCTCTACCTACTTTTTCCAATGGGATTGGAAAGAGACTAATGGTGGACCAGGATTTTTTTAAAAATTACCATATTTGTATATAATTATTATTTATGCATTTCTTATTAAATTATTCTTTTAGAATAAAATATATAAAATTTTTTATAAAAAATTAAGTATAAAATAAATAAATTATATACGTATAAATTTTTAATTAAAAAATTTAATAATAAAAATATAAAAAAATTATACTTAATTTTTTAAAAATATTATTTAAAATAAGAGACATAAAAAAACAAATAAATAAAAGTTTCATTTTAAATATATCGTCGTTGATTTTTTTTTTTTATCTCTTTCTTTTTACTTTAAAAACTAATTCCTGCATTCTTTTTGGCTGTCACCTGTGATTCCATCCTTGTCACGTGACTCAAGCATTTCCTTCAATAAAATCTTTATTCTATTCTAACTTCTAAGCCACAAAACGATTAGTCTCGGCAAATCGCGTTTCTTTCACTTCTCTTTCTTCTCCTCCTCCGATCCGACGAGTCTTATGGTCCTTTGTCGTCTCTCTCTCTCTCAGAAATCTCATACAACATTGTCTCAGCTGGACTAATTTCCTCTCTCACTTGTTACACTTCTGTATTTGCTTCTGCTACTAATTTTGTTGTTTCAACTCTTCGGTGTGCTGGAATTTCACTGCTTGTGTTGATTAAGGACTAGCCGTTTTCGTCTTCGATTCGTGGAGTAATAGCTTCGAAGTTTTATGGAGAGGTTGTGAGTTTTTGGTCAAAATGTCTGTAGAGAGGTCGTTTGAGGCATGGGAAGAGGTGCAGCGGCATGGCCAAGATTTGGCTGACCGGCTTGCGCAGGGTTTCACTGGGTTGATTCAGTCTCACATGAATCCTCCGCCTTTCACGTGGCCCAACCCTCCGACGTCGAAGCTCTTTGATCTGGAATTTCCGAGTCAGAATTTTGGGAAGAAGGATTTCGGATTAGCGACGCAGAATTACGGAATCGATGGGGTTTCGGCGATTTTCGATATCGGTACCAGGATTGGGCAAGCTGGAGCGGACTTTGGTGCGAGCTTGAATGGGTTAGTTCAGCAGTTTTTCAGGTCCTTGCCGATGCCGTTTAAACAGGAGGATACAGTGATGGCTTCTATTCGGATGGAAGAAGATAATGGTAGGCTGAGACATGACGCTGGGATTACTATGCAGGAAGATTTGGGATCACTGAGTGAAAGATTGAGAAATTATGGGTTCGCTGAAAACGATACTGGTTCTGGTGGATCGGCGGATGAAGAAATTGGTGGGTTAAACCTTAGTTCTGCTGGTCTTCTTGGTAGAAGACAGGTAAAATCTAATGTTGGTGTTTTTTGAATAAGCAGTAGTGCGTTGATATGCAAGTATTACTGCACTTCTGGTACTTGTTAGTTTTGTAATTGCCAGTTTACTACAAGAACATTGGAAATAAAAGTGATTAGTAGCGTCAATTGAACCACTTCAGTGAACAATATAACATGAGAGAAAAATACTTAATCCTCAAACAGAGCTGTTAAAGTAAACGGCCCTTATGCTTTATTAGAACATCACATTCACGTATCGAAACCATTTTCCTTTCTAAATTTTAATCTATACAAGATCAATATGCTATTTTTCTGATACAATATGGCCTATGGTCTGCACCAATGCATGATTCTGCCTTTAAAATAGTGATGTGAGATTGGAATATCAAAATTAAAATCCTATGCTGGTGACAATAAACATTTTTTGCTTCCTGCCCGTAGTCTTAAGACCAGAAGGCCAGTCTCTTTACTTGGCTTTGCTTTGTCATGGAAAGTTCTATCGCTCAGTCCTTAATTATTTAAGTTCCTCTTGATATATGCTGTTTTCAATCAAAGGATTATTCCCGACATCACTAGCTCTCTCTGTCTGTCAATCCATCATTTTAAATACTAGAAGCAAAAGGTGAGTCATTGTGATCCTTCTGCATGTATGTGGCCTATTTTCTTTAATACTCCATGTCTACAATGGTTCTGTGCAAATTGTTTGTGCGTGACATTGTAGGAAGAATCATGTAGTAGAGATATATATCCTATTGTTCAGTCAGATTTTAAGCTACAAATTGATGTAGATCTTGGAGCGTAGACTTTAGACTGAAGTGTCCATAAGGATGTATCATGGAAAATTTATATCCTTTTTCCTCGAGTAAGAGTAAAATTCCCAGATGTAACATCTGAAGATGCAGTCTGATATTACTTTTGCAATTTTCTTTTCTCATATCTTTTGCATCTATATTTCAAACAAGTCATGCTAATCAACTGATAATGAAGTCTTACCATTCTCTATGGCTTCATCATAGTTATATTTAACCATAGGCTAGTAGGTTTCAAACTTCCTTTATAAGATAGGAGGGGTTTCTTTTGTTGAATATTACTTTTCAAAAAAGGTTTGAAGTAAATTTCCAAATTTTGTAGGATGTAATTTGATGCCTATATTCCTCTTTCTCTCTCCCTTGTACATTTTCTTTACTGGTTATATTTATTAATTGCAGGGCATCATAAATGTTTCGTCAACTTATGATAGTAGAACTCAAGAGGTTGAAGGTTCATTGGTTGCAAGGGGGGATTTATGGAGAGTAGAGGCATCACATGGTGGTTCTACATCAGGAAATGAAAATTCATCTCTTTTCCTTGTCCAGCTTGGACCTCTACTCTTTGTCCGTGATTCGACCCTCCTTTTGCCGGTCCATTTGTCAAAGCAGCACCTGCTTTGGTATGGCTATGACAGAAAGGTAACAATTGGCCTCAGCTAGCAGAGTTGCAGTTTTCTATTAAATTGTTAATAAATTGGGAACAAAACTTATTCATTGACAATTTGACATGGGACATTGTGTTTTAGTGTAGTTAAGAACGCCTTATATAACATATCCAAAAAATAAAATAACAAGCCTTATATGCCACGTTATAGGCATTTGACCGATGGATGCTATTTTCTATTATACATTTGTTTAATTACTTTGAGTACCTCAATTATTGGTATATGAATGTGACTCTCTTTTGGCATAATTTTGGAATGATATTAGTAGTAACTTCTCAAGGCATACCATGACCAAAAGCAGCGAACCAACTAACCCTGTCCTCCACATACTACATTTTTAGTGAATCAATGTACCTCTTTCCTTTTATGACCCAGATTTTATTGCCTTCATGGTATTTAACTTGTATGCTCTGTTGTTTGAGTTTGACACTAATTATTTGATTATATAGTAAATTACATTGTCATTCTTTAAGAGATATGAAAATTACATTTCTCCCCCTTCTGTATTGAAAAATTACATTTTCATTTTTTGAGAGATAAAAAAACTTAAACTTTTGCCCATTTTGACCAAAATATCCTCAAAGATATTATTTTTTTATTAAAATTATAATTTGTGAAAATGATTTTTTTAATATTATTTATTTTGAGTTAAAAATTATAAGTTTAATTTATTTTTAATTTTAAAATAATATTTTTATATTATAAAAGATTTAGGAGACAAGTAATTATCTAATGAACTTTGCTAGGCATCATTCCTGTGGTTTGTAATTTTGGACTTGAATCTTTATTGCTAGTTTTCATCTAAAAGCCTAGTTTATGGTGGATGAGGACCATTTGACATTGTTCTCACCTAAATGGTTGCACCTGGTGAACAAAAATTGTTTTTTGCTAGAATATTAAAGCGAATAAATATTAATTCAGGACACTTTTAAATCCTTATTTCACCTCCAATTGCCTTGAGGATTTTTGTATTATCTCATGTCTGTCAACTCCATTCTTTAGCCGAGTCTTCAACCTAGAGAACTTGTATATATGTTCTTGCCTAAAGTTAATTACATTGTTTATCAGTAACAATTCAAAAACAGAAATACAGAATATATATGTCATGCTATGGTTTTTTGCAACTTTATGTTGAATAAAATCTTTCCTGCTTTTTAATTGTAAATCCTACAAAAGATTTAAGTTATTATGAAGCTACACAGCCCCCTAAACTTCTCCTTTAGTGGGAATTTGTGTCAAGTCAAACGACCATCACACTAGACGTGCAGTTTTTTAAGTAACATTATTCTGCAAAGTATGGGTCCTTAAAGCATACATGTTTTTAAGGTAAGAGGATTTTGTGATGATTCAATGGTGGAGATGCTGGTATCAGATGATATTGCTATTTCTTTTTTTGGTCAAAGATGACATTGCAAATTAATACTGGTATTCATCTTAAAATTTCTTAATGTCTTCTATATTTCAATAAGGAAGCACAGCAGCCATCTACAGTGGTAGGTTGTATAATATAGTTTTTTCTTGTAGATTACTCTTTTTTTCTTTCTCTGAATTACTTCATGATTTTTAAAATTGCTGATGTGTCTATGTTGTCTGTGTCATAAACTCATAATGCATCTAGATCCCTCCATCCAGAGTTCCCCCCCTTTGTTTTTACCTTACATGTTCTTTGATTGCCAGAATGGAATGCATTCTCTTTGCCCAGCAGTGTGGTCAAAACACAGGAGGTGGCTGATGATGTCCATGCTATGCCTCAATCCCTTAGCTTGTGTAAGTTGATACTTATAATGACTTTGAAAACAACACCAGCTATGATGAGTTTCATTAATATCACATACATTGCCATGCTGTCTTGCTTGTTATTATCAACATATATATTTTTGACTTTGTTGCTTGTATCTGTTAGTCAATTGCATTTCAAAATTGAAATATGTAGTAGGACCTTTTTTTTTTGGTTACAAATCACAATTTATGTAGAACTTCAATGATTTACTTTAAGACGTAATCCATTATGTGTAGTTGCTAAAAATGAAATTAATTAGCCTTGTTCAGTTCTGCAGTAAATTTAGTTAAATTTTATTGACTTGTATGTCTTTTTTTTTTTTTTTAGTGTAATTCAATCATAAAATATATGACCTGTCACTTAAATACCTCTTGAAGAGAGCTCAGTATTAATGCATAAAATAATGATATTTTGTCTTAACAAATTTGAGAATGTAACCTTCAAAGATTTGTACATATCATTCTTTTACCTCTATTGGTTTTCCCTTAATATTCAGTTACTGGTTTTGTAATATTGATAATTAGATAGAATCTGTTTTACTTGTATAGTAGTATGTGAGCCATTTCTTCAAGGCTTATCTGCTAGTTTCATCTTGCTGTAATGAATTTCCTAACATCATTATCTTTTTTTCTCTCTCCTCTGTAAGCAGTCATTCGTGGATCTTCAATTTCCTAATGGACAGTTAACCTATGTATCTGGCGAAGGTCTAAATACTAGTGCCTTCCTTCCTTTTTGCGGGGGTCTTCTACAAGCTCAAGGTCAATATCCTGGAGAAATGAGATTCAGTTTTTCATGCAAGGTTAGATTCAAATTACTGAAGGTGTCAATGAAATAATTTTTTTGAAGTTTGCACTTGAAGCCAACCAGGTGCAGGATTTGTGGTATCTTAAACTCATTTTTTCATGCATGAGAACTGACATTTTTAACTTGTTTTTCTTAGAATAAGTGGGGAACAAGAATCACACCAATGGTACAATGGCCGGACAAATCATTTTCCTTGGCTCTTGCTCAGGCCTTGGCCTGGCAGAGATCTGGTCTCATGGTGAGGCCAACCATTCAATTCAGGTAAAATATTGGACTCTATTTTATTATTTCATTGTGATTGTGTTTTATATTATTTTTACTTTATTGGGCTGAGGAGGGAGGGGGAATTTGGCTTTATTATGTAAGGAATTGCTTTTTTATTTTAAAATCTTGGCACGAGGTGCTTTCACAGCATTCTGAAGAATACAACTGCCATGTATTTTTCTGTTTCTCATTTGATTTTTCCTGTATGTGATGGTTTGGTTGCCTGCCTGCGTATTTAGAAATGAACTTTACTGACTAGCAAACTGTATGTGAGAAAGAAAGGTTTTTTTTCCCCTCCTAAAATAAAAGGGAATAAAATAATTTATCTCTAATCTTGCTTGTCAGTTTCTATTTGCATTTTGTTGTACTTATCTTTGTTCTATTTATGGTCAGTGTATGTCCCACTTTTGGTGGAAGCAATCCTGGGCTGCGGGCTGAGCTCATTCATTCAGTTAAAGAGAAACTTAATCTAATCCTTGGATGTGCCTTCATGGCGTATCCTTCTGCATTTGCTTCAATATCTGTAAGTTGTTCTTTAAGCAATCATAATTTAATTTTCAACTATAGCAATATTCCTTTGGGTTGTTTCATACCACGAGGAACATTTATGTTATGCTTAAAATTTGTTGTATTCTCATGAGAAACGCTAGTTATACAACCATCTATCAGCTCTACTCCTTGGTGTCAAACCAGTTTTAGTTTCCACCTGGCTTTAGAAAAGTTAATACAAAGTTGAATATTGTCTGAATAAAAAGGGAAACTATATTTTCCCTCCCTAAACCAAGGTCTAATTACAAAATTCGTTCTTGCATTTTAATATGTAACGAATATCTCTTTGAACTTTGGATTAAAAATGAAAACATTCAATTCCAATTAAAGTTAATTGCAAGAGGCTACTTCCTTATTTCAACAATCTTCACGAAGCATCATGGGATTGGGAATTGGGATGAAAATGCACAAATAAAAGGCCATGTGAGAGTCACGTGCCCTGTTGTTATTAATTTTAATGTTTTCTTTTTAATCCAAAATTCAGGGAGATGTTTTGTTATATTTTAAAGTTCATGCACCAATTTTGTAATTAGGTCTTTGTTTTCGAAAGTAAAATGTAGTTTTTCGTTAAAGAAAATTGTTAATTATTTATTAATCTATTTAGTGGGAAAGGCTTATTATGGGGTCACTAGCTTATTTTAGAATATACCTTCTATATCTTAGGCAACCTAGCAAAATAAGCTGATTTAAAGGAGTTCAACAAGTTATCAGCTTTTCTGTTTTCTGACATTGTTTAACTGGTATTTAGACTTACTTTTGCTGAAAATATGGTGGTTTCTTGGCTCAGTTATATCTTGTGTTGTGTGTTCAGATTGGAAGATCGAAATGGAACGGAAATGTAGGAAGCTCGGGTCTGGTTCTGAGAGTTGATACCCCTCTCTCCAACGTTGGGCGACCTTCTTTCTCTGTTCAGATAAATAGCGGCATTGAATTTTAGGCTTCCCAATGTCTGGCACCATCTGTTCCATAGACAAGTGTACATAGGCTTGGTACCCTCAGGAGTACTTGCAAGTTTTTCTTGTAAGTTCCTAACGGCAAGTATACAGTGTTAATGTGAATAGAAAATATTGACCCGACTCACGTTCCAGAAAACAAAAAGTAACATGATGACCTCATTGTTAATTTGTTATATTAATTTGGCAATTCAGAGTTGGCTGCCTCTCTACTTACAAATAGAAATTCCCTCAATTGAGTTCTCGGAGCTGTATTTATTGTAGCTAAATTTTCCTTAAATTGTTAATCTCAGTTCGACATGCGAAGCATCAATCATCAAGATCCCAAGAATATGATTAATGAACCTCTTAAAAATTCTAAAAAACTTTAACTTAATTAAAAACTCGACTCTGTATCTAATGCAAGATGGAAAGTAATTCTGTCTCTAATCTGAGGTGAATTAATGCCATCACTAATCTGAGTAAAATTAATTCCTATTCTAGTCCAACATGTAAGTTTTTTCCGTCAATTGTCATTGATTATAGACGGAAACTTTTCCGCAGAAGAGACGAAAACAATTTCTATCTCTAATCCGAAAAAGAAATAAATTTCGTATCAAACCCGCGTCTGATTTGATTTTCGGTTCTAATCCGAAACAGTATTTAATTCCGTTGGTAAGACGAGTGAGAATTCCGTCTCTATCAGTGATGGAAATGAAATTATTCTGAGATTAATTCCGTCTGTCAGTGACGGAAATGAAAAATCCGTTTCTATTGCTGACGGAAATAAAATAAGAAGGGAGGTGCGCAGCACAGTTAGAGATAATGGAATAGCATAGAATTTAATATTATTGTTACTTAATTTTCCATGAATTGGTAATCCAAGGGTTATTAATGAAAGATCTTTTCATTGTAAGTGCATCTCAGTTCAATATGCGAAGCATCAATTATTAAGATCCCAAGAACATGATTAATAAACCTCTTAAAAATTCGACAAAACTTTAACTTAATTACAAACTTTAATTGGCAAGGTCTCCTCACTGTCCAGAATCATGGAATTACTCAGGCGGATCTTGAACCCGACTCTCAGGAAGCTGCCCACATCATCATTAATGGAGACTGCTCCACTCATCATCTTGGAGCCATTGTGCATGATAATGATATTAGAGGTTTCCTGATGTTCCATACCGGTTTCACAATCTCTCATATCCTTAGAAGTAATTTCAATGCTGACATCCTTGCCAAGATGGGTGCCTAACAAGACTCTACATCGACCATTTGGGATGAACCCCCTCCTGAGGCCAGATTGATGCTCTTTGCTGACTTGTGCGAGACTCCTTTCGTTTGCCCTTAGCGCTTTTCTTTTGTTCCTCGTCTTTACCCAAAAAAGAAACTCTAAAAATCTAACTTCTTGGAAGTAAGCTCATATAGTCTTCTTTGTTTTTTTTTCTTTCGTTAAAAACAATTCAAGAGACAGATAGAACTTGTGTGGATACCAAGAAGAAATTGTAAAATAAGAATGAGTACAATGCCCTTTGCATAGATTGCAATACCTTAGACATGTGTAATGTTAACAGTGTCAATATATGTCAATTAAATAGCGTACTCTATACTACTAATTTTAGGATCCTTTACACGTGAATAGAAATCTTAATATAAGTTTTACTCCCATACTAATGAACCAATTATAAGACATAACGATAATCTTGAATAATCCTACTGGATGAAGAATAATCGTCTGTACTTGAAAGACATTGTGGAATCAGTTCATCAATTAGTGATTTTAATTACTAAACAGATATAAAATATTAATATTTCCAGGATTATTTAAATGAGTATGGCTTTGTCCAATAGAGAGATCATAGATCACAGATTAAACCAATAGTATATGCTAATGATCAATCAATAGGATTTGAACTCGAAATGATTGGCATGATATTGATACTAACACTATTTCAGCTATTCGTGTGCTGATATGAGTATTTTCATCTTCATCAAGCTTTGCAAGTCCAAAATCAGAGATTTTGACATTGAGATCCTTATCAAGTATGACATTTGTCGCCTTAATGTCCCTATGCACTATTTTCAACCTCGATTCCTCATGAAGATAAGCAGGTCCCTTTGCTATTCCAAGACAAATTTTCATTCTTATGGACCAGTCCAAGTGTAGCCTTTGCTCTTCATGACCAGAAAATTGAGAAAACCAGGGGAAAGGAAAATGTCTTTTAAGTTGCATAACAATTAGGAAGTAGGAATATTTACATATATATATAGAAAGTGTCCATGAAGCATTCACCAAAAAGTGCTCGAGCAAGACTATTGTTCTACATGTATTCATAGATCAGCAACAACTGGTTTCCTTCGACACAACAGCCATAAAGCTTTACAAGATTTGGATGCTGCAAAGCAGATATCATTCCTATTTCAGTAACAAATTCGCAGTTCCCTTGCTTTGACTTGGAAGTGAGCTATTTAACAGCAATCATAGTACCATCTGACAGTACACCCTATAATAATTGAGCAATGTAAATCAGTATCATATATATTTCATAATATAGATAAATATCAAGCATAGGCAGCACGTCCCTATGTTTTTTAATCTTAAACAGCTTTAGGCAGTCAGATCATAATTATGATCCATTTTGAAATACCTTGTAAACTGGCCCAAAGCCTCCTTCACCTATCTTATTTGCTCTGGTAAAGTCACCAGTGGCAGCTTTAAGACTCAGAAGTTCTGCAACAAGGAAGCCATATAAATAAAAAAGAAAAGAAACAAGAGAGAAAGGTATTTAGATTTGAGCAAATTAAACCATTTTATCTCTTAGAACCATATTCAATGTATCAAAATAGTTTAAGTAGATATATAAATATCATTCTTAATACTACAATTACAGTATATATGTATATATTCATTCTGCTTAACTACAAGCAAATAAGACCCTTCTATTAGCAAAAACAAAATTTCAAGAGCAAAAACTAGTTTATTTTGGATTCCAATCTTACTTTTGTCTATTATGTTCTTACCACCAAGGAAACCCTTATTTCGAAAAACAATCAATATCAGTGTGGGAAAAACACATGATCCCCACAATTCCAACAATAACTCTAGTAGACAGCCCTTTTGAAGGAATTTTGAAATCTAAATCATGAATAAATTCTTATAAAGGTACTCGAAAGAAAAATAGGAAAACAATAATATTTAAACATCTTTTCGTCCTTATCAGCGACAAAAATGCTTTCCGTCCCTATCAGTGACGGAAATAAATTCCTTCTCTATCTGTGCCAAAAATAAGATTCCCTCTCTATAGTGACACAAATAAATTTCTTCTCAAATTTTGATAGAATTAAGACTTCTCTCATACTTGAGGAATTAAATTCTATCTCAAATTAGACATGGGATTTAAGACAAATTATTTCGTCACTGTAGAGACAGAACTAATCCGTGACAGAAATTAGTTTTGCCAATAGTACGGGTTTCAAATTAATTTCGTCTGTAATTCGTGATAAAAATTAATTTCATCCCTAATCTAAAGCGAAATTTAAGTGTATCATTAATCTGAGACAAATTAATTATTTTGTTGATCAAAGATGAAAATACTATGAAAGACAAATGATGGGTACTCATTTTATAATTATGATCCAAAAACAATGTCAATTATTTATTCAGCTATTGAATGGGAAGAGCATATTATTGTGATTAGAAAACTTTGACCCGAATGATCATCACAAAAAAAAAAAAAAAAGAATTTTAGTAACAATTTTTTGAATCTTAATCCATTTAAAGTGAAATTTTTTTTTAATTTTTTTTATTTTTCTTCTACTTCAAAAATCTTATTATGTAAAATACTTTAAAAGATCTCTTTCCAAAAGAAACATGTTCTATCAGATTGTTAATTTGTTATATCAATTTGGTAATTGAGACAAGACTGCCTCTGTACTTAAGATCCTAAAAATATGATTAATCAATCTCTAAAAAATTCTAAAATAAATTTAACTTAATTAAAAACTAGACAACAATAAAACTTTTTGAAAATAAGCTCAAATCATAGTGATAATTTTTTTTTCTTTTGCTATAAAAAATTCAAGAGACGGATGAAGAATAATTGTCTTTACTTGACAGAGACATTAAGGAGTCAGTCGATGGGCCATCGATCCATTGACTTGCCACTTTCCTCCACACTTTCTTCAGAAAATGTGGTACAAGAAACGAAAGATTGATTGTCCTCTGGTAGATTCTCCAATGCTTTGAACCTTGCTTCCAAATGCAGGCTTGAATCACTGTCCTTGAGTAGTGGTGTTTGGATTGGAGTTTTTCCTTCAAGCATGCTCACCACAGATGACATTGATGGTCTGAGAGTGGGAGATGAGTTGGTGCACAAGAGTGCCAACTTCAGCATTCTCATGGCCTCGTCTTCGGAGTAGCTCGAACCAAGACTCGGATCCACTAGTTCTAGAAGCTTTCCTTTCTCTTGGAGAACATAGGCCTTCAATGACATGCAAAGATGTAGATTGTAGTAATTTAAAAATTTAACCAAAAACAAGAAAAAGAAATTAACAAATATACAATTGTGTTCATATTTTAAGAGCGTATAAATAGAATATATATAATTTAGCTTTAGCCACTAAAAAATTAAGTGTAACTTACCCAATCAAGAAGATAAACACACTCATCCTTTGGCCTGTAATTTATATTGTTCTTTCCACTAACAATCTCTAAAGCAACAACTCCAAAACTATAAATATCTGCTTTGTCAGTTAAATAACCACGCATAGCATATTCAGGAGCCATATAACCACTGAAAAGAAAACATGCAGTCTCTATTAGTGGACGATTTTACTAAACAAATATGAAACATTAATGTTTACAGGATTATTTAAAAGAGTATACGGCTTTATGCAATAGAGAGATAATAGATCATAGAGTGAGCCAATAATAGTATATGCTAATGATAGACTATGTGTTAATGATCAATCAAGTATATAGGATTTGAACTTAAAATGATGTGGCATGATACTAACATTGTTCCAGCTATTCGTGTGCTGATATGGGTATTTTCTTCTTCGTCAAGCTTTGCAAGACCAAAGTCAGAGATTTTGGCATTGAGATTATTATCAAGTAAGACGTTTGTTGCCTTAATGTCCCTATGTACTATTTTCAACCTTGATTCCTCATGAAGATAAGCTAATCCCTTTGCTACTCCCAAACAAATTTTCATTCTTGTGGGCCAGTCCAAGTGTAGCCTTCGCTCTTCGTCACCTGAAAATTAATTGAGAAATCCACGGGAAAGGAAAATGTCTTTAAGGAATATGGATATATATATAGGCACACACACACAAGATGCTCATGAAGCATTTACCAAAAAGTGCTCGAGCAAGACAATTGTTCTCCAAGTATTCATAGATTAGCATAAGCTGGTTTCCGTCGATACAGCAACCATAAAGCTTTACAAGATTTGGATGCTGCAAAGCAGATATCATTCCTATTTCATTAACAAATTCGCGGTTACCTTGCTTTGACTTGGAAGAGAGTTGTTTAACAGCAATCATAGTACCATCTGATAGTACACCCTGTAACAATTAAGCAGAGTAAATCAATATCATATTTATTTCACATTAAAGATAAATATCAGCAATAGGCAGCACGTCCCAT
Organism: Senna siamea; assembly: GCA_031216115.1. Lineage (NCBI taxonomy): Eukaryota > Viridiplantae > Streptophyta > Magnoliopsida > Fabales > Fabaceae > Senna > Senna siamea. The sequence continues at coordinate 24,431,887 of CM062356.1, forward strand.
ATGTTTTTTAATGTTGAACTACTTAAGAAGTCAGATTAATTATGATCCATTTTGAAATACCTTGTATACTGGCCCAAAGCCTCCTTCACCTATCTTATTTGCTCTGGCAAAGTCACCAGTGGCAGCTTTAATTTGTCTTAGAGAAAAATAACCTATTTTAACATTTAAAAGTTCTGCAACAAGGAAGCCATATAAATAAAAAGAAATGAAACAAGAGAAAGGTATTTTGATTTGAGCAAATTAAACCATTATAACTCTTAGAAGCATATACAATGTATTAAAATAGTTCAAATAGATATATAAATATCATGGTTAATACTATATGTATATATTCATCCTGCTTAACTACAAGCAAATAAGACCCTTCTAGTACCAAAAACAAAATTTCAAGAGCAAAAACTAGTTTATTTTGGATTCCAATCTTACCTTTGTCTATTATGTCTTTACCACCGAGGAAACCTTTCTTTCGAAGAACAATAATCAGTATCAGTGTGAGGAAAACACATGATCCAGCCACAATTCCAACAATAACTCCAGTAGACAGCCCTTTTGAAGGAATTTTGAGATCTAAAACAATAATGAATAAATTCTTATAAAGGTTGTCGAAAGAAAAATAGGAAAACAATAATATTTTAAAAATAAAAAACTTACTTGGGGTTACCGAGATAGCAGATATAAGAGGTCCATATACACTTCTATTAGGAATGGCATTTGTTCCTTTCCCTGCCCAGTATAAATGGATCTCCAAGGTGGTACCATTTACATCAATATCAAATTCCTTAGTGATGCCCTTACCAACTCCACCAGCTTCCTTGGCAATGTTAAAATCTTCCAAATATTTAATACCCTGCGACGAAGGAGTACAACAATTTCTAGCTTGAAACTTCTATCTTCTAGCAAAAACAATTATATAACACATATTTACATGTGATAACAAGATTAGTTTCTTCATCACTCACTTGAATTGAGACATCAAATATGCGCCTACCAAGGCTGCTAAATGTGTGGTCATCAGAAAACATGATCTCAGCAAAATGGAGCTTTACTTTATAATTACCCTTCAGCATACAAAGGCCATAGTACTTAAGTGACACAGCGCTAACGCGGGCTGTTTGGTATAATTCTGAATCTGAACCATGAATATTCAAAGAAAATGTATTTGTTGCAACAAGACTCTGTTTATCTTTATACATATATGCTCCTGTGCTGCTATAAGCCCATTTATCATTACTGTGAAAAAAGTTGGAAATGCCTCTTCTATCAAGATCTTCTTCATATTCATTCCCCTCCTCAAGCACAATCTTGGGTCCTCCACAGTTTATGAACAACGAATGATCTGCAGACATAGTAAACAATATTATTATTTGTTAATAAGGAGAAACTATCAGAGTTTTATTTAACAAATCTATGAAGTCTTAACTCACATTTGGGTTTTCCAGCACAAGGTAGGCCCTTCTTCAAACAAAAAAATCTACAGCATGAATAGTTTGTTTCAACAGATTATTTAAAGCTAGAAATTCTAAAACAAGTGTGCCATATATAAGCAAGTACTTATTATTTGCTGAAGATGAGAGGCTGGAAGCCAAGTTCCTGTTCAGAAATAACAGTAAGTAGTCGATATTAACATAAAAGAGGTGAAATCCTTGTATTGTTGATAAACAAAGACAGGCTTACAAATCTTCGAGTTGGCAATTTGGTGAAGAAGATTCTGTAAAATTGTTGTAAGATAAATCACTGAAAGAAAAATATAGCAGGATTAAAATTTAGATTCTTTCATAATTTATTTAATGCTCATAATCAATTATAAGAGACAGGTTTTTTACTGAAAGGAGTAGTACAATGCATTTGTATTCTTTCTAACCACTAAATTTCACTAGATGACTCTAGACTATGCAAGCAGAGAAAAATATTAAGGGAAAATACTAACATATTTGCTTTCTTGTTCAAAATCCAATCTGAAATTGCTCCGCTAATAGAATTGTTAGTTAGAAGCCTGCATCCATAATTAATATCAATGTCACTTATGGTTCTAGAAAGTTAAAACCAATGAAGAAAAAACAATCAACTTTCAAGAAGTTAAATTACTGTCAGAATATGCAGAGTCTTTTTTCTTAAACTTTTTGCCAGAAAATTTAAATGTTCACTTACATATGGTCTATTTTCAAGCCCTGAAAAGAATCAGGGATTGAACCATTCAACATGTTGAAGCTTAGGTCTCTACAAGAAAACAAAGTAGTTAAAACAAAAACCAGAAAACCCAATCCAAGAATCAATTAAAAATAAGCCTGAAAAACCTCGTATCCCATAATTGGAGTGCATGAAATGAGAGAGAAAGCCTTAAGTGAATTAATAAAACAAAGAGAAAAGAAAATTTCAACTATATATTGTCGGCAAAATACCAATAAGATGCAACTTACAGAGTCTTTAAGGTCGCTATGTCACCAATATAATCTGGAATGGCACCAGTAATTAAGCAATTTCTCAATACCCTGAGTCACAAAAGGGATAAAAGCCACTTGATAAAAAGTCCAAACGAAAGATATAAATCATAGCATAATGGTAGAAAAGGTTTCAACTCACAATCGATTAAGACTTTTCAAATTCTTCAGATCAGGAAATCCCATAGTTGTTGTTCCTTTCAAGTCAGATATTCTCCTGAAATCAATAAAAAGAAAATGTTCCTTTGTTGAAGAATACATTCCACTATAGTTTTACAATGTATATACCAAAAGGGAAAAAGCACTCACAATTCCTGCAAATTTTTCAAGTTAGATATGGTGGAAGGAATTGGGCCTTCCATGTCTGTGCCCTGCATATCCCTAAAAAATAAAATAAAATTCCCTCAGAGAACAAAAAGGAAGTTTACATAGCATCACATGGATTTCTTCTCCAACAAGAATAAAGATTAAAATGAAGAAGACTCACAATATCTTAATTTTGGTCCAGTTCCCAATAAAACTTGGAATCTTTCCTGATAAGGAACTGCCATCTATGAAACTGCAAAAAAAGTTCTCAGTATTCTACAAAGACATAAAATTAAATAAAACAGAACAGTTTATCATATCACTCACAAATCAGTTAGGTTCTTTAGATTGCCTAGTGTTTCTGGTATTGTCCCTGTAAAATTATTTGCACCAAGAAATCTGCAATTTTACAGGAAAAGAAAGTTAAGCACAAGAAAAGCATCATGAAATGATAAATAGTAAATCAATGCAAGATGGTTCCCAGAAAGTAGTACAGCAGGTCCAAAGTTGAACTGTAAAACTTCACATGATTATAAGAGCAAGTCTTTACCCTTCAGCAATACCAATCAAACACCCATTCCATTAGTCATAAGGCAAGACAGAAATAATATGATTTTAACCAATAATCTTCCTACAAAATTGTCCACTCAATCCCACTTTTGTGCATGTTAAACATAATATAGGAACAAATATATAGGAGATGAAATCAAATCATGAATGCTAAAAATTACTAGAAAATATAAAAAAAGGTCTTACAATCTCTTCAAGTTGCTCAGATTTCCAAGGCTGGGAGGAAGAGATCCTTCTAGTTGATTACCTTCTAAGGTCCTATAAACATCAATATATAAAACTATTCAGCTCCATTTTCAACAATTTCTTATTTATTATTTTATTTCAATATGGCGTTGGCTTTGACTCCATAACTTACAGCTCCTCCAAACTAACAACATCACCAAATTTCACAGGAATTGAACCACTAAGCCGATTCCCCATAAGGTACCTGAAGCAAATACACATCAATGTTTTCAGTTTTCAAATACGTGATACATGGAATATAACGGATTTTCCATTGATTGGGGCAAAACTGAAGATCTTTACTAATTCCCACACCGTAAGATATATAACTCACAGAGCAACAATAGGGATGCGTGTAAAAATGGTTGGAATTGATCCATTGAGATAATTGCGATTGAGATCACTGCTCAATATAACAAGTTTCTGTCAGTGTTTGGCAAATTGTGATGTATTTGACAATGCTTATGAACATAATCAAGAAAAAGCAAGTATATAATCACTTACAGATGTTTTAGTTGTGTGAGATTTCCGAATTCATCGGGTATAACTCCAGATATATTCTGACCCGTCAATGTACTATCATTCACAAAATCTTGCTTAAAGAAAAAGAGATGGCTAAATTCTGAATTTAATCCTAGCAATCATTTTGTCTTTTCATATATACATATATATATATATACCAATTTAGGAAGTGTGCTCACACCAGAAGGCCATGGGGTGTTGACAATATTAAGAACTTAGTATTCTTTCCAAAAAAGAGTGTTTTATGTTTTTGTTCCCTAAACTAAAATAATTAATGGTAGAGAAAGACATACATGTTTGTTACATGGCAAACGGAGCCGTTTTGCAAAGTGCAATCGCATGTGACATTCCTTTGGATTAGATAGGGCACAGTCAAGACGCTATTAAAACCTGCACCATCAATGCATGAACGCTCCGTAGCCTTCCAATTCACGTTCTTTAGTTTATCTGATATTGCTTGTAGAGCTTTTACTGCATTAGCCAACACACATCAATTAGCATTAAATAGTTATTACATTTATCCACGGTTATTTTTTATATTTTCCTGATCAATTTTTTAATAAAAATAAAATATATAAAAAATATTAAGAAATGAGTGGAGGAACAGTTTCTAGCTAGACTTCCATTCTATTAGTTTCTACAAGATCATTGATCTTATCAAATGAGGTTTTTAAGTAAGTGATTAAGGATGGTAAAAGAGGAGGAATGGTTGGAAAAGTTGATTACAGGATGTGTGGGAGTGATACCAAAAGAGAAGTTATACAAGAGAAAGTGCTTAAAGGACTCTTTATGTCCAATCTTCCAGGAGGAGATCGAGAGCATAGAACAGATGGTACTGTTTTATGATGAAGTAAGAGAAAGACTTGGGTTCGAGTTCGGGTGATTTTTTATTGGTAGATTTTCTGTGTAATATGTGCAGTAAATAAGCTTCAACCAAAAGATAAAAGAGGTGAACCATTGCTTGGGTAAGAACCAAAGATTAAAGTGGAGAAGGCCTAGTGAAGACCATATGAAATTAAATACGGACGCTGAAAGATGTTGCAACTGTTAGTGTTATAATCAGAATACAGAAATGCAGAGGTTTGGTGACAGACTGATAGATGGAAGTGGGGAAAAGTAAATTCTGGCCTCCTCAGCTTTGATGGCAGAGTCAGAAGGTTTGATACATGCAGTTAACAAATTTTCATCTTAGGTTTCAAGAGCAAGCACCCAATGAACTTGCTATTTCTGTCGCTAAGAGACGTGGCTTTCAGGATGGGTTTTGGAGTGAAATTTTTATATACAGTACATGTATTGCATCATTCTTACATTATATAATAATATTAAGTTATATTTATTATTTTTATCTTAAAAATAGATGTAAATCTAAGTTAATATAAAAAAATGAAAAATATAATTTAATATTATTAAATAATATGATAGTGTACATAAAAAAATTTTGACTTTGAATCCTTTTTTTGTTTCTGAATCCTCAACAGTAAACAGACAGGAGTGGCATAGGGTGGTGGTGGCACAGTATTTTGTCTCTCACTGCTTTTCCTGTCCGTGACGTTTTCTGAGCTGCTTTACTTTTTTTTGCGTTTGATTTCAATAAAGAAATTAATAGCCTCGTTAAATGTATTGGTTAATTATTTTAATAATTTTTAATATAAAATAAAAAATAATTTGTAATATATTTTATAATAAAATAAAAAAGTACCCATTTTACTTTTATATTAAATATATATATAATTTTAAAGTATAAAGTAAAAATATTGACTTCCATCATTGAGTTGAGCATAGAAGTAGTATTTGCTAACAGTGTTCCTAAAAAAAATAAAATTAAAATTGTGGGCTTGCGCGCCAGTTCAGTATCAACAATTACTTTACTGATCTTTATTTTATAATTTATAGTACAAAAGATGGCCAAATGTAAAATGAGAATTCTGCTTCCGCCAGAAATTGGATATTGACTAATTTAATTTGATTTAATTAAAGTATATAATAAGAACAAAATATTTTTTTGTGACGAATTTTTATACACAAAATTTAAATTTAAAATATTATTTAAAGGAGAGAAAATACCTACTATTTTAATTAACTATCCAAATTTGATGGATGATTATATAATCATGTTGCAAGTGCAAATGTAATATAAAGTCATAAATGCCCCTCTCAATGCTCCTAAATCCTAAATCCTAAATTCAGGCAAATGTATACTTTGTCTCTAATTCTGTTGTTTATTCAATAACTTTGTGTAATGATAAAGAAAATTGTTTTATACTGGCAATCTGGCATGACATTCAAAGAAATTGAGCTGGCATTGCCCATAAAATTTCCCAGCAGAAAAATGATAAGGCAAAGAGGAATTGATGTTGTATGATTATAATCGACCATTAGAAGCACATCCTAAAAAAAAAAAATAGAACAAACTTTTTAAACTACTAACTAAACTATACAGACACCAAAACCCAGACAGTATACCAACATAAAAATTAAGAAATTTGAATGTTTTATTTTATGTTAATCTATACAAAGCGATTGGCGAAGGATGAGGTTAAACAGAGTTTATTTCTGAGGTTGTTTCGAAGGTTGCGAGGAGTTTCTTCGTTTTTCAATAATCGTACATTGGAGCAATAAAAAACAGAGATTAAAATTAACCAAAAACAGAGTAATAATAGTTAAGAAAAAAGAAATGATAACAAGAGAGTACCTTCATGTGGTGGTAGAAGTTGAGCATTTGATCCAAGGTGTGTGAAGAAAGTGAAAGGCAGAAACCCAAAGAAGAAAAGAGAAACAAGTTTGGAGGTTGATATCACAAACCCCATTAATGTGCTTGCGTGCTCAGGATAAAGCAGAGAGATGGAAATAAATATCTCAAAAAGAGAGTATAATAGTACGTGTTAGTATATAGGCCAACAAGGCCATGTGATTCGAGGTCACATCAATTTGACAAAATGATTACCGTAAAGTGCGTTAGACTTTCCAATATGTGAAGAATAATGTGGGAGCCATTGTGTTTTTGTATTTTTGCTTGGGACAACTATTTGATACTGCCTAAACCCTAGCTTAGTATATTGTCTTACTCATGATTTTCCATCCTAGCATGACTTCTTGTGCAATGACACTGATATCAAATTTATCTAGTAAAGCTTCGTCCCTTTCTTTTTTCTATTTTTTTTGCCGAATTAAAGTCACATTCAATAAACAGCGACAAACATACAAAAGGACACAGAAACAAAAACAGTCAATTATTCAAAATCCAAGGTTAGATCAATTCCCTACCAAGGTAATTGAAGATATATATAATGGTCCCAAACAAAAATGTTAAACCATATACAACATAAAGTATTCCCAATAAAAAAGTACCACCCCATTGTCATTCTCACCTGAAGTCTCTTCAAACATTCAATAAAATTAAAAACAATACAAAGAAGGTCTTTACACCTGAGAACTATATATAGGTACATAACTTATCTCTTTGACATTGTATGCTTGTATGTATGCTATCATTCTATCCTACTAATTTTATGATCCTTTACACATGAATTGAAATTTTAATACAAGTTTTGTTCCCACACAGAAGAACCGATCATACATATATAATGTCAACCTTGAAGAAGCCTACTGGATGAAGAATAATCGTCTTTACTTGACAGACATTGTGGAGTCACTCCATGGCCCATCCATTGACTTGCCACTTTTCTCCACACTTTGTTGAGAGAATGTGGTACAAGAAACCAAAGATTGAGTGTCCTGTGGTGGATTTTCTAAGGCTTTGAACCTTTGCTTCCAGGTGCTGGCTTGAATCACTGTGCTTGGTTATTGGTGTTTGGATCGGAGTTTCTCCTTCAAGCATGCTCACCACAGATGACATTGATGGTCTGAGAGTGGGAGATTGGTTGGTGCATAAGAGTGCCAACTTCAGCACTCTCATGGCCTCGTCTTCGGAGTATAGTGATTGGTTGTTATAGTGATTTAAAAATTTAAGCAAAAACAAGAAAAAGAAAATAACATATATATATATATAGTAACTCTGCCACATAAACTACTCTTGGTATTAGGGGTGGTAATATTGACCCACACTCATCTAATCACTCTAATGCTTCACCTTATATCCTTGGCATCTTATATGATTTTGAAAATGCATATAGTAATGAGATGCCGACTTGAATAAAAGATGAAAATGAAAATCGTGTAATTTAATTTATAAAGATTATAAGGAAAGTGAAGTAATATGCACCCAACCATTCCTGTGCAATGCTTTTGGTTAACTGACACGATCAGGAAGATAAACAAACTTTTCATTTGGCATTTTATTTGTATGCTCTTTCCACTGACAATCTCCGAAGCCACAACTTCAAAACTATAAACATCTGCTTTATCAGTCAAGTAACCGCGCAGCAAATTCAGGAGTCATAAAATCACTGAAAAGAAAACAGTCTCCATGAATTAGTGATTTTACTAAACAGATATAAAATATTAATATTTCCAGGATTATTTAAATGAGTATGGCTTTGTCCAATAGAGAGATTCTAGATCACAGATTAAGCCAATAGTGTAGGCTAATGATCAATAAAGTATAGGATTTGAACTCAAAATGATGTGGCATGATATTGATACTGACACTGTTCCAGCTATTCGTGTGCTGATATGGGTATTTTCTTCTTCATCAATCTTTGCAAGACCAAAATCAGAGATTTTGGCATTGAGATCCTTATCAAGTAAAGACATTTGTAGCCTTAGTGTCCCTATGTACTATTTCAACCTTGATTCCTCATGAAGATAAGCTAATCCCTTTGCTACTCTCAAACAAATTTTCATTCTTGTGGGCCAGTCCAAGTGTAGCCTTTGCCCTTCATCACCGGAAAATTAATGGAGAAATCCAAGGGAAAGGAAAATGTATTTAAGGAATATATATATATATATATATACATACATACATATATATATAAGATGCTCATGAAGCATTTACCAAAAAGTGCTCGAGCAAGACAATTGTTCTCCAAGTATTCATATATTAGCATAAGCTGGTTTCCGTCGATACAGCAACCGTAAAGCTTTACAAGATTTGGATGCTTTTAATCTTTTGGAAATTCAAAGCTCAAGAGAATTATTTCAATGATAGCACAAATCTTTGTATTCCCTCAACATTGAGGTTGGGGGTGGGGAACTAAAGAATAATTTTAATCTTTTGGAAATTTTCAATCTTTAGCTGCTATGAAGTATTTTGATTTATTTTCTTGTATTGTGCTCTTGTTTTGTGTTTGTCAAGGTCAAACCCCTATTATAAAATTAATTGTATCGTGGATCACAATTAATAGGAAATAAATGTTAATGTTCTTTGACGATTAGTTTAATAAGTAATATTTATAGCTTAATTATTCTTAGAACCTTTTTTAGTACAATGTTTTTTTGCATGAATGGAATGCATGTTTTAGACAAAAATAATAACATAATCCAACTTGTACATCTATTTCAATCCTATGGCCCTAGAAATTGTTCCATACTCTCTCGAGGTGAAATGACTTTGGATCCTCTGCCTTAACTTTGTTGTAGTATCTCTGTCATACTTTTTAGCGGCGGTTTTTTTCGTTGCTAAAGTGTGTTTGAATATTATTGCAACGGATATTACTGCTGCTATAACTTTTGTTTAAATCATTTATTTTTAAAAAGTTATAGCAACAATAATATCCGTTGCAAAAAACTTTAGCAACGAAAAAAACCGCCGCTAAAAAGTATGTCAGAGGATCTACATAGAACTTAAGGCAGAGGATCCGGACGCAGGTGAAATCTTAGGCTTTGTATGAATTGGAGAAATGATGTAGACATTTCATTCTACATTTATACCTTTCAAGTTTTACCTACACATATGTATATCCTTAGCAGCCAATTTGAGCTTTAATAGAAAAACTAAGAATTAAAATTTTATTTCTGAAATTACCCACATGAGTGTACCTTTGGTAGCTTGAAAAAAAAAAAAACCAATGACATACCCTTTTTAAGAGATTAGTTGAGCACATGTTGCTTTTGCTTCAATTGAAAAATGTTGGGGTGAATAAGGAGTTGAGAAATTCAAAAACAATCAAAGATTGTGTGAAAAAAAAAAAAGAAATAATAGGTTACCAAAAATTGATAACTCTAATGCTGTGAAATAAATTTAGTTTAATGTGAAGTTCAAAAAAAAAACTATATTATGTTTTGTGATATCATTAAACTAACTCTTGAGCTTTGAATTTTAATCCCTATCCTTTTTTTATAGCCATAACCATAAGCCACATTACAAGCTTTAAAGATCTAATGATCTTTGGTTTGTGTAATGCCTACATTAATGGAGAGAGGGTAGAAAAATAAGCATATAAAGTACCTATAGTTAAAATTTTTCCTACATTTTGAATTGCATGAAAAATGACTTCTAATACATGTATGATATAACTACTTAGTTGCCCACACGCACACTTTAAGAATAAGAGAAGAAATATGTTTCTACCCATTAAACATTAAAGCACTTCGCATTGACTTTTTTTCTTGTTGACTTTAACTCTACATAAGATTTTTGAAAGTAAAAATTTGGTCAAGTCATTGATGCTTAATAAGAGTATTTTCACATGTCAAATTTTCATTTACTTCTATTTTGCTCGAGGACAAGCAAAAGTTCAAGTTTGAGGGTGTGATAACTCTATGCAATAGATTTATTTCAAGCTATTTTTATGCCTAAATAATGAGTAAATGAGTTAATGAATATTTATTTGTTAGTTATTTTAATATTTTGCAATTTAGTTTTTGTTTGAATAGGTTTTAGGTTGCTTTTAGATTTTCTAGTTTGATTTAAAGTTGTTTGAAAGTGTTTTAATTCATCTTGTAAAGTACTCTTGGTGTTTGAACCTTTTGCAAACCCTTAAAAACAAAGAAATTAATGAAGTTCAAAAGCTCAAGCCTTGATGTAAAAATGTGGAGTCAAGGTGCCATTTTATGTAGTAACCCATAGAAAGTCCAACAACTTGAGGCCTTGATGTGAAAAATTTCGCGTCAAGGCACCAAATTGAGTGAGCAATCCCATAGTGCATCTAGCGAGTTCTCGCCTCGACGCTAAATCGTAGTGCCTAGGTGTCACGTCAAAAATCTACACTAAGAGCAAATTTGTCTAGGCCATTTTAGGGGCTATTTAAGGGGATTTGTTAGGGTTTATTTAAAAAAATTTACTCTAAAGAAAATAGGCATGAAAGGAACAAAGAACATCAAGAAAATAGAGATACAAGGACAATTTTAATGGATTCAAGGGCGAGGAGGATCAATTAGAGCTTTGGAAACGAAGTTCTTTTTGCCTTGTTCCTTTATTTTTTGAATTTGCTATGTTTCTTGACCTTGGGCTAAATTTTCTTGTAATCATGATAGGCTACACTCTTTTCTCCTTAGCATTATAGTTTCTTAACATATAGAATAGGAATAGTACTACTTTCTCTAATTTTTGTTATTCAATGTATAAGGTTCATTCAACTTATTTTACTTTTGCCCCTTCTTACTTGATCACCAATTAGGGAGATTAGGAGAATTTGAATTACTCTTGAAAAAGAAACTTGAATTTAGTCCTAGGACTGAATACTACTTATTACTAGTTAATTGTGTAATTAACTAGATTTATCCAAAGAATAGGCATATACCAATAAGTCTTGTGAAATCATAATTAACTAAGCTTAAGAAAGTTCTTTGATTTAGATTCCCATAGGAATATGGAGAATTAGATTGGAGAAATAGAATTTATAAGAAATCGAAAAATTCTTATAATGAGTATAAAAATTTTAACTAACTTTTAAACATTGAATAATGTTGAGAAAAATAGTAATATCACAATTGAATTATTAAGATAGACTGCAATCTTAGGGACTTTATTCCATATTCTTTCTTTAGTTAGTATTATTATTTTACTTTGACTTAATAAATTTTTTCTTAACTTGGAAATTAATTGTTGCTTGGATAAGACGAATACAATGACATTGATATTTAGCTAACTTTAGGTTAAATTTCTTGAGGATGATACTCTTATTTTATCATTATATTATTAGTTGATAGTATACACTTGCACTGTGTCAATTTACACGTGTGGGACACGTGCAACCATCTTTTAATTTTTAATAAAATTAAATCACAAGATATCAAAGTGAAAATTGACAAATTACAGGCTACTGATTTAAAAAAATAAAATCACATGGTAGTTAATTAAAATCGAGGTAAATCACAGGACGTTAAAATATAATTTATCATTTTTTTCTTCCAAACAAATAAATGAACAACCTGTTATTCAAAGGGAAGCGTTCGGAGAAAATTTTCTCAGAGCGTGATTATAAATCCTCTTTTGATTATTCTTGTTATATTTTAAAATTCAAGTACCAATGTTGTAATTAAATCTTTGTTTAAGGAAGTAAAATGTAGTCTTTTCTAAAAGAAAATGTAAATTATTTATAATCTATTTAGCGGGGAGAGCATCATAATGTGAATAGAAAATCTTGAACCCAATCACGTTAGAGAAAATAAAAAAGAAAGCAACATGCTGATCTAATTGCTAATTTCTTATATCAATTTGGCAATTCAGACTTGGCTGCCTCTCTACTTAATTTTCCTTAAATTGGTAATTCAAGCGTTATTGATGAGAAGATCTTTTCAATGTAAGATCATTTCATTTCCTCATCCGAAACATCAATTAGTAATTAAGATCCTAAAATTATGATTAATCAACCTCTTAAAAATTCTAAAATAAATTTTACTTAATTAAAAACTCAGACAAAAATAAAACTTACTGAAAACGAGGTAGATGACAAATCATCTTTATACTTGAAGTCTCTTTATAACATTTGATAAAATTAAAAACAATACAAGAAGGACTTCACACCTGAGAACTACATAAAGGTACATAACTTATCTCCTTGACAATGTATACTTGTAAGTATGATGCTATTGTAAGTATGATGCTATCACTCTATACTACTAATTTTAGGATCCTTCACACATGAATTGAAATTTTAATACAAGTTTTGCTCCCACACAAAAGAACCTATCATACATAATGTCAATCTTGAAGAAGCCTACTGGATGAAGAATTGTCTTTACTTGAGAGAGACATTGTGGAGTCAGTCCATGGCCCATCCATTGACTGGCCATTTTTATCCACACTTTCTTGAGAGAATGTGGTACAAGAAACCAAAGATTGAGTGTCCTGTGGTAGATTAATCTCTAAGGCTTTGAACCTTGCTTCCAGACGCTGGCTTGAATCACTGTGCATGGTTATTGGTGTTTGGATTGGAGTTTTTCCTTCAAGCATGCTCACCACAGATGACATTGATGGTCTGAGAGTGGGAGATGAGTTGGTGCACAAGAGTGCCAACTTCAGCATTCTCATGGCCTCGTCTTCGGAGTAGCTCGAACCAAGACTCGGATCCACTAGTTCTAGAAGCTTTCCTTTCTCTTGGAGAACATAGGCCTTCAATGACATGCAAAGATGTAGATTGTAGTAATTTAAAAATTTAACCAAAAACAAGAAAAAGAAATTAACATATATACAATTGTGTTCATATTTTAAGAGCGTATAAATAGAATATATATAATTTAGCTTTAGCCACTAAAAAATTAAGTGTAACTTACCCAATCAAGAAGATAAACACACTCATCCTTTGGCCTGTAATTTATATTGTTCTTTCCACTAACAATCTCTAAAGCAACAACTCCAAAACTATAAATATCTGCTTTGTCAGTTAAATAACCACGCATAGCATATTCAGGAGCCATATAACCACTGAAAAGAAAACATGCAGTCTCTATTAGTGGACGATTTTACTAAACAAATATGAAACATTAATGTTTAAAGGATTATTTAAAAGAGTATACGGCTTTATGCAATAGAGAGATAATAGATCATAGAGTGAGCCAATAATAGTATATGCTAATGATAGACTATGTGTTAATGATCAATCAAGTATATAGGATTTGAACTTAAAATGATGTGGCATGATACTAACATTGTTCCAGCTATTCGTGTGCTGATATGGGTATTTTCTTCTTCGTCAAGCTTTGCAAGACCAAAGTCAGAGATTTTGGCATTGAGATTATTATCAAGTAAGACGTTTGTTGCCTTAATGTCCCTATGTACTATTTTCAACCTTGATTCCTCATGAAGATAAGCTAATCCCTTTGCTACTCCCAAACAAATTTTCATTCTTGTGGGCCAGTCCAAGTGTAGCCTTCGCTCTTCATCACCTGAAAATTAATTGAGAAATCCACGGGAAAGGAAAATGTCTTTAAGGAATATGGATATATATATAGACACACACACACAAGATGCTCATGAAGCATTTACCAAAAAGTGCTCGAGCAAGACAATTGTTCTCCAAGTATTCATAGATTAGCATAAGCTGGTTTCCGTCGATACAGCAACCATAAAGCTTGACAAGATTTGGATGCTGCAAAGCAGATATCATTCCTATTTCGTTAACAAATTCGCGGTTCCCTTGCTTTGACTTGGAAGAGAGTTGTTTAACAGCAATCATAGTACCATCTGATAGTACACCCTGTAACAATTAAGCAGAGTAAATCAATATCATATTTATTTCACATTAAAGATAAATATCAGCAATAGGCAGCACGTCCCCATGTTTTTTAATGTTGAACTACTTAAGAAGTCAGATTAATTATGATCCATTTCGAAATACCTTGTAAACTGGCCCAAAGCCTCCTTCACCGATCTTATTTGCTCGGGCAAAGTCACCAGTAGCAGCTTTAATTTGTCTTAGAGAAAAATAACCTATTTTAAGATTTAGAAGTTCTGCAACAAGGAAGCCATATAAATAAAAAGTAAAGAAATGAGAGAAAGAAATTCAGATTTGAGAAAATTAAACCATTTTATCTCTTAGAAGCATATACAATGTATTGAAATAGTTTAAATAGATATATAAATGTCATGCTTAATATTACAATTACAATATATATGTATATTCATCCTGCTTAACTACAAGTAAATCTGACCCTTCTATTAGCAAAAAGTAAATTTCAAGAGCAGAAACTAGTTTATTTTGGATTCCAATCTTACCTCTGTCTGTTGTGTCTTTCCCACCAAGGAAACCCTTCTTTCGAAGAACAATCAGTATCAGTATGAGGAAAACACATGATCCAGCCACAATTCCAACAATAGCTCCAGCAGACAGCCCTTTTGAAGTTTTGAAATCTAAAACAATAATGAATAAATGCTTACAAAAGGTACGTAGTTGAAAGAAAAATAAGAAAGTAATAATATTTTATTACCAAAAAAAACTTACTGGGGGTCACCGAGATAGCAGATATAAGAGGTCCATATACACTTCTATCAGGAATGCCATTAGTTCCTTTCCCTGCCCAGTATAAATGGATCTCCAAGGTGGTATCATTGACATCAACATCAAATTCAATATGGATTCCCTTACCGACTCCACCAGCTTCCTTGGCAATGTTAAAATCTTTCAAATATTTAAAACCCTGTGAAGATGGAGAATAACAATTTCTAGCTTCAAAATTTTATATATATTCTAGCAAAAACAATTATATAACATATATTTACATGTGATAAAAAGATTAGTTTCGCCATTACTCACTTGAATTGAGACATCAAACATGCGTCTACCAAGGCTGCTAAATGTGTGGTCGTCAGAAAACATGATCTCAGCAAAATGGAGCTTTACTTTATAATTGCCCTTCAGCATACAAAGGCCATAATACTTAAGTGACACAGCGCTAAGGCGGGCTGTTTGGTACAATCCTGAATCTGAATCATTAATATTCAAAGAAAATGTATTTGTTGCAATAAAATCCTGGTCATTTCTATACATAAATACTCCTGTGCTGCTATAAGCCCATTTATCATTACTGCGAAAAAAGTTTGAAATGCCTTTTCGATCAGGATCATTTTCATATTCATTCCCGTCCTCAAGCACAATCTTGGGTCCTCCACAGTTTATGAATAACGAATGATCTGCAGATATAGTAAACAATATTATTATAATTGTTAACAAGGAGAAACTATCATAGCTTCACATAACAAGATCTATCAAGTCTTAACTCACATTTGGGTTTTCCAGCACAACGTAGGCCCTTCTTCAAACAAAAAAGTCTACAAGATGAATAGTTTGTTTCAAAACATGATTTAAAGCTAGAAATTCTAAAACAAGTATGCCATACATAAGCAAGTACTTACGTATTATTGGCTGAAGACGAAAGGCTGGAAGCCAGGTTCCTGTTCAGAAATAACAGTAAGTAGTCAATATTAACATAAAGAGGTGAAATGCTTGTATAGTTGTTAAACAAAGACAAGCTTACAAATCTCCGAGTTGGCAATCTAGTGCAGAAGATTCTGTAAAATTGTTGTATGATAAATCACTGAAAGAAAAATATAGCAGGATTAAACTTTAGTTTCTTTCATAATTTATTTTATGCTCATAATCAATTATAAGAGACAGGTTTTTGACCGAAAAGAGTAGTATAATTTATTTGTATACTTTCTAAGCACTAAATTTCATGAGGTGACTCTAGACTATGCAAGGAGAGAAAATATTAAGGGAAAATACTAACATCTTAGCTTCCGAGTTCAAAATCCATTCTGAAATTACTCCGCTAATAGAATTGTTAGTTAGAAGCCTGCATCCATAATTAATATCAATGTCACTTATGGTTCTAGAAAGTTAAAACCAATGAAGAAAAAGCAATCAACTTTCAAGAGATTAAATTACTTGCAGAATATGCACATTCTTTTTTCTTAAACTTTTTGCCAGAAAAACTTTAAAAATTCACTTACATCTGTTCTATTTGCAAGCCCTGAAATGAATCAGGGATTGGACCACTCAACATGTTGAAGCTTAGGTCTCTACAAGAAAACAAAGTAGTTAAGACAAAAACCAGAAAGACAAATCCAAGAATCAATTAAAAATAAGCCTGAAAAACCTCGTATCCCATAATTGGAGTGCATGAAATGAGAGAGAAAGCCTTAAGTGAATTAATAAAACAAAGAGAAAAGAAAATTTCAACTATACATTGTTGGTAAAATGCCAATAATATGCAACTGAAAGAGTCTTTAAATTCGTTATGTCACCAATAACATGCATGTATATACACATACACAAATTTGTATGTGTGTACACAGGCACACAGATATTTATATGTATATGTATATATTCAAATATATATATATACTAATTTACATACAAATATTTCCACATACATACTCATAAAATGTACATAGATACATACATTGATATGTTATACTATAATTATTAGTTACATCAAGAGAATTTTTAAATATTATAGTTATCCAAACAAAGAATCTAAAATGCAAAGAATTTAAATTTCGTAGAATTTAAAATTCCACAATGCAAACAAAACCTAAGTGAATTAATAAAACACAAGAGAAAAGAAATTTTCAACAATATATTTTCCATAAAATACCAATAATTAGATGCAACTTACAGAGTCCTCAAGGTCGTTATGTTACCAATATAAGGTGGAATGGCACCAGTAATTAAGCAATTTCTCAATACCCTGAGTCACAAAAGTGATAAAAGCCACTTGATAAAAAGTCCAAACGAAAGATATAAATCATAGCATAATGGTAGAAAAGGTTTCAACTCACAATCGATTAAGACTTTTCAAATTCTTCAGATCAGGAAATCCCATCGTTGTTGTTCCTTTCAAGTCAGATATTCTCCTGAAATCAATAAAAAGAAAATGTTCCTCTGTTGAAGAATACATTCCACTACAGTTTTACAATGTATATACCAAAAAGGAAAAAGCACTCACAATTCCCGCAAATTTTTCAAGTTAGATATGGTGGAAGGAATTGGGCCTTCCATGTCTGTGCCCTGCATATTCCTAAAATAGAAAATAAAATTCCCTTAAAAAACAAAAAGGAAGTTAACATAACATTATCTTAGTTTCTTCTTCAACAAGGATAGAAGTTAAAATGAAGAAAACTCACAGTATCCCAATGTTGATCCAGTTCCCAATAAAACTTGGAATCTTTCCTGATAAGGAGTTCCCATCTAGCCTTCTGCATAAAATGTTAGGATTACGTAATCTCAGTATTTAACAGAGACATAACCAAATTAAAAATAAATAAATAAAGAAACAAAACAGTTGCATAGCATCATATCACTCACAAATCAGTCAGGTTCTTTAGATTTCCAAATGTTTCTGGTATTGTCCCACTGAAATTATTTGCAGAAAGATGTCTGCAATTTAACAGGAAAAGAAAGTTATGCATAAGGAGAGCATAATGAAATGATAAATAGTACATCAATGCAAGATGGTTCCCAGAAAGTAGTATAGCAGGTCCAAAGTTGAACTATAAAACTTCCACATGATTATAACAGCAAGTCTTTACCCTCCATTAGTCATAAGGCAAGACAGAAATAATATGATTTTAAGCAATAATCTTCCTACAAAATTGTACACTCAATTCCACTTATGAGCATGTTAAACATAATATAGGAGCAAATATATAAAAGGAGAATAAATCAAAACATGAATGCTAAAAATTACTAGAAAATAAAAGGTCTTACAATCTCTTTAAGTTGCTCAAATTTCCAAGGCTGGGAGGAAGAGGTCCTTCTAGTTGATTACCTTCTAAGGTCCTATAAACATCAATATAAAACTATTCAGCTCCATTTTCTACCATTTCTTATTTATTTATTTTATTTCAATAGGGCGTTGGCTTTGACTCCAAAACTTACAGCTCCTGCAAACTAACAATATCACCAAATTTTTCAGGAATTGAACCACCAAGCCGATTCCCAATAAGGGACCTGAAGCAAATACACATCAATGATTTCAATTTTCAAATACATAATACATGGAATATAACGGATTCTCCATTATTGATTGGGGCAAAACTGAAGAAAATTACTAATTCCCACACCACAAGATATATAACTCACAGAGTAACAATAGGGATGCGTGTAAAAATGGCTGGAATTGATCCATTGAGATAATTGCGATTGAGATCACTGCTCAATATAACAAGCTTCTGTCAGTGTTTGGCAAATTGTTATGTGTTTGACAATGCTTATGAACATAATCAAGAAAAAGCAAGTATATAATCACTTACAGATGTTTTAGTTGTGTGAGATTTCCGAATTCATCGGGTATAACTCCAGATATATTCTGACCCTTCAATTTACTATCATTCACAAACTCTTGCTTCAATTACTATTGTAAAAATAATAATAACAATAATAAACGTATAGAAAAAGAGATACCTAAACTCTGAAGTTAGTAGGTCTGGATCATTCTAAATTTGAAAAATAATACATTTTTTAACATTTAAAAAGATAAAAAAAAAAATATATTTGATCTCGAATACATTCAAGGTAAGTCTGTATGAGTGTGAGTTTTTTTTTGTCTTCTTATCTTTTTCTGACTTCAAAAATTTTTTAATATTTCTCAAATTTAAAAGTTTCAAGATCGAAGTTAGTCTTAGCAATCACTTTTTCTTTTCATATATAGGAAGTGTGCTCACAGCAGAGGCCATGAAATGTTGACAATGTTAAGAACTTAGTATTCTTTACAAATTTTAAATTAGCATTAGCACACTAATAAATTTGGTGTTAAATTTAAATAAATACAAGAGGAAAAGACAATATTACTAATTATTTTTAATAATTAAAACATTAAATTAAAAGAAACAAAACTGAAAATCTACCTATATGTCAAAGATCGAAATATAACTTAAAAAAAATTATCCAAAATTTAAAGTCATTGGAGTTAGCAATTTGCAAGAGGTGAATGAACTTTTTCCTTTATTTTATATAAAAAAAATATTTCTTTTCAAATATTATTCAGTGTATTAAAATATTTTTTGTTATGTTTTGGTCTCTTAGAGTTATTTTTGAAGAAAAGTACTTTTTTATAATTTTTGAATTTTTTTAGTAGTTAACTCATTAATCTTTCATAGTTAACTTTTAAATAAATAATTTATTTGGCACATCAATATGTAAAAAGCATACAATATAGTTATTTAAAATAATAATAATTAATACTAATTAGTTATTGTATTTGATTTTTTTTCTTTATATATATATATATATATATAATAAAAGAGCTGTATAATTAGAATTTAAGTAATAGTAACATATATAAATACTCATATATATTCAAACTTCCACTCCTTTTCAACCATCTGAATCCGTTACTTCCAACTCTTTATATATCAAAATAAATATTTATAAATTATTTCTTTTCAATAAAGTGGTCTCACACAATTTAAAAAGTGCAGAGTTTAAATACAAATATTTATTTAGAAATTTCAGAACCTAAATTTTTATTATAAAAGTTGAGAGACAATTTTTGAGTTGTATATCTACCGCAAAATTTAAAAATTTAAAAGAGTATTTATAAGTCTATAGTTGTTTTATTTTTTTGTTTTTTAAAATTATTTTATAAAATTAATTCTAAAAATTTATACTAATATTATTTTTATATATTTATCTATATGTTATTAAGAAAAGAACATATTTTCTATGTTTCTTTTGTTTTAAAAAATTAAAGTTCAAAACATCTTTTAATTATTTTATATTTTCTATACTAAAAACACATATTTTATTTTATTTATTTTCTGTCAAAAATAACTATTCAAACATATTTTTTATATTTTATTTTAAAAAATTAAAAACAAATTTTAAAACCAAAATTAATTTTTAAAAACTGCAATGGCCATATATTTTTGTTTCCTAAACTAAAATAATTAATGGAAGAGAAAGACATACATGTGTGTAACATGGCAAACGTTGCCGTTTTGGAAAGTGCAATTGCAAGTGACATTCCTTTCGATTTGATAGAGCACGGTCAAGTAGTTATTAAACCCTGTACCATCAATGCACGAGCGATTTGTAACCTTCCAATTCACGTTACTTAGTTTATCTGATATTGCTTGTAGAGCTTTCACTGCATCAATCAACACACATCAATTAGTATTAAATAGCTATTACATTTATACACGGTTATTTTAAATATTTTTCTGATAATTTTTAATAAAAATAAAAAATTATAAAAAAATATTGAGAAAGGAGTGCAAGAACACGGTTGAATGTAATTTTGTTTTTTATTTGTTTTAATTATTTTATAAAATTAATTTTAAGAATTTATATGAATATTATTTTTATATACTTATATACATGTTATTAATAAAAAATTTTATTTTTATAATTTTTTTAATTTTAAAATAATTTTTTTAAGTTGAGAATAATAGTTTAAATAAAGTTTTTTATATTTTTCTGTTTCAAAATTTAAAAATTGCATGTAAACGTACGACAATTTTTAGATGGTCTTTTTCTTTAGAAATATAAGTAATTTTTACAAGATTATTGTTATTGATCTTATTTAATAAATTTTTAATAAAGTAAATAAGGATGTTAAAAATAGGGTGAGCATTAGATTAGTTCGGCTCTATTGGATAATGGTTTGATTTGATCTCATTATCCAATCAATCCAATCTAATTAGATAATTAAAAAATTTATTTAATCTATTTAGCTTTTTTACCTCACAGATTCAATCCAAATCTATTATAATCAATTTGGATTAAATCTATTGATCAATTTTTTAAAAAAATAAATTAATTTTAACATTAAATATTTTTTCAATCATGACTATAAAAATATATATTTTTAACTAAGAAATTAACATTAAAATTAATTTAAAAAAATTTAAAAACAAGTTTAACTATAGACAAATTATAATTTATATTTAATATTTATAATTAATGTATAATATATAAAAAATTAAAATATTATTTTTTAATTAATTTGATCAATTTAATTTAAATATCATTTAAACTTATCTAATAACTAAATCAATTAAATTCGACTTGTCAAATTTTCATCTAACTAATCTAATTAATCAATTATTTTAATTAAATTGATTTAGATCAATTCAAAGATAAAAAAAAAAATTTAATCTTTAACCTATATAAAATAAATCTCCATCCATATAAATCTTTAAATCATTAATATTTATGCCTCCTCTATTAAAAGCGGCATGTGGATTTGTACTTTCCAAACCTAGAGCTTCAACTAGTGCAAGTAGTTGTCTGTCGCATTGAATTGGAAAATAATGATATTCAGAAAAAAATACAACTAGCTGCCGACATCCAAACTTAGAAAGGAATCAATAGCTTCATTCAGTGTCTTGGTTATTAATTATTTTAACAATTTTTTAATATAAAACAAAAATAATTTATATTATATTTTATAAATAAAATAAAAAGTAGCCATTAATTTCACTTTTATATTAAATTTATATTTTTTTAATATATATATATTGTCTATTTGTTGGCTCGCCAGTTCACTGTCAACGAGTACTTCTCCGTGTTTTATAATACCAAAGATGGCCCAATGCAAAATGAGAACTTTGCTTACGCCAGACAGAGTCTATATCATCATTGACCCAAGAAAGAAGACTTCACGAATCTGTTCAAATTGCTTTATTGAAACCATCCATATCCCAAACAAATTGGATACTGTCTAATTTAATTCGATTTATGTAAAGTCTATAATAAGAATAAAATATTTTTTAGTGACATATTCACAGGATTTAAATTTAAAATATTATTTTCAAAGAAGAAAGTATCTACTAGTTCAATTAACGATTCATTCAAATTTGATGGATGATTATATAATCATGTTGCAAGTTTAAGTGAAATATAGTCCTAAATCCTAAATCCAGGCAAATATATACTTTGTCTCTAATTCTGTTGTTTATTCAATAACTGTGTGTGCAATAATAACAAACAAATGATGTATGATTATAACCTGCCTTTAGAAGCACATCCTAGAAAGAAAAAAATAGAACAAACTTTTTTTAAACTACTAACTAAACTATACAGACATCAAAACCCAGACAGTATACCAACATAAAAATTAAGAAATTTGAATGTTTTATGTTAATCTATACAAAGCGATAAGGGAAGGATGAGGTTAAACACAGTTTATTTCTGCAGTTGTTTCAAAGTTTGCAAAGAGTTTCTTCGGTTTTCAATAATCGTACGTTGGAGCAATCAAAAACAGAGATTAAAATTACCCAAAAAAACAGAGTAATAATAGTTGAGAAAAAAGAAATGATGACAAGAAAGTACCTTCATGTTGTGGTAGAAGTTGGGCATTTGATCCAAGATGTGAGAAGAAAGTGAAAGGCAGAAACCCAAAGAAGAAAAGAGAAACAAGTTTGGAGGTTGATATCACAAACCCCATTAATGTGCTGTGTTGTGTGCTTAGAACATAGAACAAAGCAGAGAGATAGAAATAAATAACTGAAAAAGAGAGTATAATAATATGTGTTACTATATAGGCCAACAAGGCCATGTGATTCGAAGTCACATCCATACTAATAATCTGACGAGTAATGCTGAGACGGAGACCATATATGAAGCGTCAAGTGAATAGTCATAGTACTCGTATAAAGTACAAGCTTTAGAAATTTGGCAAAAAGATTACCTTTTCTTTTTCAGTCAATTAATTACAACTTATAACAATGTAGGAATTTAAAATGTAGTAACTTAAATTACAATAATTCAATTTTTTTATATTTTAAATTTTAGAAAATTAAAAAAAAATAGATTTTAATTTATTTAGAATTAGTATTTTATTTATCTCTCTTAATTATTTTTTATTTTTTTATTTCACAAATTTTACTATATAAAGTATTTCAATCGCTGTTTATTGAATGTGACTTTTTATTGGCAAATAAAGGAAGAGAGAAAGGAAGGAAGAAAGCGACAAAGCTTTACTAGATAAAATTCATCAGTTTCACGGTACAAGGAGCCATGCTATAGGACGGGAAATTATGAGTGAGATATATATTTTGAAACCATTTGAATTTTCAAATTTCTAGATTCAAATTAATTTTCTTAAAAAACTTTTAAAATAAACAATTTTTTTTCCGAAAACATAACTGTCTTTATATAAATTTACCAAAAAAATATTTCATACAAGTTACATTTATTATGACATATAATCAATATATTTTATTCAGAGAATGGATGCAAATAGCATTAAGAAAATATATTTGTTTCAGAAGTTTTTTTAATAAGTGTCTTTAAGTATTAGTTAACATTGATTAATAATATTTTTTAACATTAAAAATTATAATTTATTTATTTTTTAAAAATTTAAAATCATTAAATATTCTAATCAACCCATAAAAAAATTTTAATCAGTGTCCTTAAAATACTGATTAGTAAGCCCTTTGTTTTAATATAATAAATTTTATATATGTATATAAAATAAAAAATAAATATTTACATAAATTATATAAACTTGTGTAGACAAAGTAAATTTCACGATCCAAATTCGTAAAAATTTCATACTCAAAGCCAAACTTATTTTTTCAGTACCTAAATAAATCAGCAAGTGACCACCAAGTCCATAAGAAAAACACAGGAAATTCCATTAGAGCACAAATTATAAGAAATGAAAAAACTTTTCTAGACCTGAGAACTTGGCAAGTAACTTCAAGTTTCGTCATCTCTTTGACATTGAATACATATATCACTCTGCTATTAATGTTTGTTTGGCATCTTCACCAAAGAAATGAAAAAACCACTCAAGTTTTGCTCCCTCACTGACGAATCAACCAATGATACATAAATTTTTTAATCTCAAAGAAGCTTAGTAGATGAAGAATAACCATCTCTACTTGACAGAGATACTGAAGAGTCAGCCCACGGCCCATCCATTGACTTTCCTCTTTGATCAATACTTTCTTGAGAAAATTTAGAAGAAACCAGTGTTTGGCTGTCATGTGATAACATCTCAAAAGCCTTGAACCTTGCATCCTGACCCTGGCTTGCATCTCTGCGCTTGATTAATGGTGGTTGGATCGGAGTTTTTCCTTCAAGCATGCTCACCACAGATGACATTGATGGTCTCAGAGTAGGAGATGGGTTGGTGCACAAGAGTGCCAAGTCCAGCATTCTCATGGCCTCATCTTCGGAGTAGTTCAAACCAAGACTCGGATCCACTAGCTCTAGAAGGTTTCCTTGCTCTTGAAGAACATAGGCCTTCAAAAAGAGAAAATCTTTTGACTATATTGTACAATTTGATTTATGAAGATGACCAAGTGGAGCATTGAATACATTTTTGTTATCAGAAACTCAGAAAGAGCCAGAGAAAAATGTACTTACCCAATCAAGAAGATAAACAAACTCATCCTTTGGCCTGTAATTTGTGTTGCTCTTTCCACTGACAATCTCTAAAGCCACAACTCCAAAGCTATAAACATCTGCTTTGTCAGTCAAGTAACCCCTCATAGCATATTCAGGAGCCATGTAACCACTAAAAAGAAAACATTTAGTATCCATCAATGATTATGCCTTTATTCAACATATAGATCATAAACAAATAATCAAGTATAATGATCAACCAAGCGAAGGATTTAAACTTAAAATGATGGTACATATAATACTGACATTGTTCCGGCTATTCGTGTGCTGATATGGGTATTTTCTTCTTCATCAAGCTTTGCTAAACCAAAGTCAGAGATTTTAGCATTGAGATCCTTATCAAGTAAGACATTTGTTGCCTTAATGTCCCTATGTACTATTTTCAACCTTGATTCCTCATGAAGATAAGCTAGTCCCCTTGCTATTCCCACACAAATCTTCATTCTTAGGGGCCAGTCCAAGTGTAACCTTTGCTCTTGGTGACCTGAAAATTAATAAAACCAAGGGTAAGGAATATGTTTAAGTTAAATAATAATTGGGAATTATATATATAAAAGGAGTTCATGAAGCATTCACCAAAAAGTGCTCGAGCAAGACTATTGTTCTCCATGTATTCATATATTAGCAACAACTGGTTTCCTTCAATGCAACAGCCATAAAGCTTCACAAGATTTGGATGTTGTAAAGCAGATATCATTCCTATTTCATTAACAAATTCACGGTTTCCTTGCTTTGACTTGGAAGAGAGCTGCTTAACAGCAATAACAGCGCCATCTGACAATACACCCTGTCATTAAGCAATGTAAATCAATCTTATTTTTACTAAACAACAATGCCAAAATATTGGAGAATTTTAAAATTCTTTTAAGTTACCTTGTACACTGGACCAAACCCTCCTTCACCTATCTTATTTTTTGAGTCAAAGTTATTAGTGGCAGCTTTAATTTGTCTTAGAGAAAAGTAACCTGTTTTAAGATCTAGAAGTTCTGCAACAAAGGAGTATAAGTAAGTGCAAAAGAAAGAAGAAAGAGAGAGTGAGAGACCAAGATTGAAATGATATACAAAGATTTTTTTTTTGTTCCTTAGAATGAAGAAACCAGAACTCCATTTTCTTTTTAACAAATTCTCACCATTTTATCTCTTTAAGGAGATATCATTTACTAACACATTCATCATGTTTAACAGCTAGCAAATTTGACCCTTTTATTAAAGAAAAGAAAATTACAAGAACAGGAACTAGTTTATTTTGGACTCCAATCTTACCTTTGTCCTTTGGATCTTTACCACCGAGGTAACCCTTCTTTCGAAGAACAATCAGTATTAGTATGACAAAAACACACGATCCAACCACAATTCCGACAATAGCTCCAGCAGATAGCCCATTAGAAGGAATTTTGAAGTCTATCACCAAGAATAAACACTTATATTACAGACATATTGAGGTAATTGAAAGAAGAATAGAAAACTGATAGTATGAGAAGTATAGTTGCTTACTTGGAGTCACTGTAATAGCAGATATAAGAGGTCCATATACACCCCTATTAGGAATGGCAGTAGTTCCTTTTCCTGCCCAGTATAAATGGATCTCCAATGTCGTATCATTAACATCAACATTAAATTCCTCAGTGATGCCCTTACCAACTCCACCAGCTTTCTCCGCAATGTTAAAATCTTTCAAGTATTTAAAACCCTGTGATGTTACAGTACATATATTTCTATCGTTAGACTACTGTTTTCTAGCAAAACCAGATACAACATGCTATAAAAATAAGAAGCAATTTAAACAATATTAAAAATTATGTTTCTTCACCACTCACTTGAATTGAAACATCGAATATTCGCATACCAAGGCTGCTAAATGTTTGGTCATCAGAATACATTATCTCAGCAAAATGGAGCTTTACTTTATAATTTCCCTTCAGCATACAAAGACCATAGTACTTAAGGGACAAAGGGCTAAGGCGGGCTGTTTGGTAGTATTCTGAGCCATTAATATTCAAAGAAAATGTATTTGATGCTACATGATCAGCTGCATCATTATTCATATATACTCCTGTGCTGCTATAAGCCCAGTTGCCTCTATTGTCAAAGTATGAAATGCCTTCTCGGTTTTGATCACCTTCATATTCATTCCCCTCAAACTTCATTTTAGGTCCTCCACAATTTATGAACAATGAATAATCTGCAAACCCAGTAAAATTATCACCACATGTTAACAAGGAGAAACTATTGTAGCTTCACTTAACATAAGTCTCAACTCACACTGGGGTTTTCCTCCACAAGTTAGGCCCTCCTTCAAACAAGAGACTCTACAAGATGAATTAGTTTGTTTCAACAGATGATTTGAAGATGATAGATAACTAAAGCTAAAATATAAAACAAGTGCACCATAAGCAAGAACTTACGAAGTGCTTGCTGAAGACGAGAGGCTAGAAGCCAAGTTCCTGTGCAGTAATAATAGTAAGGAATCAGTACTAAGCATTAACATAGGTGAATTTGAAATGCTTATGTAATTGATAAGAAAAGAGAAGCTTACACATCCAATCGCTGGCAGGTATCTGAAGAGGCTTCTGTAAAATTGTTGTCTGATAAATCACTGAAAGAAAATATATTATGAGTAAACATTTCAGTTTCTTCATAATTCTGTGAGTGCCGAAGATTAACTACAAGGGACATGTAGACTGAAGGGAGTATCACTAGGATGGTATATTTTATTTACATACTTGTCTAACAACTAAATTTCAAGAGGTAACTCTAGACTATGCAACTAGGGAAATATTAAAGAAATATACTAACATATTTTGGTTATCACCCAGTATCCATCCTGGAATTGTTCCACTCAGAGAATTGTTAGTCAGAAACCTGGATCCAGAATTAATATCAGTCTCACTTAATATTCCAGAAAGTTAAAAATCAATGAAGAAAAAGCAACCAACTTTCAAGAAATTATATTACTGAAAAAATCGGCACATTCTTTTTGTTAAATTTATTGCCAGAAAATAAAAATGTTTGCTTACATGTGATTTAGTGCAGTCAGGGCCTGAAATGAACTGGGGATTGGACCAGTCAACCTGTTGAAGCTGAGGTCTCTGCAAGAAAACAAAGTAGTTAGGACATAAATCACTAAACCAAATCCAAGAATCATGTTCAAGCCAACCTGAAAAACCTAGTATGAGAGTTTTCCATAATTGGAGTGCAGGAAATGAAGGCAAAAGCCTTCGATGCATTAATAAAACATGAGAAAAGATAACTTTAACCAAATATAGCCAGTAAAATACCAATATGGTTCAACTTACAGAGTCTTCAATTTTGTCATTTCACCAAAGTCATCTGGAATGGGACCGGTAATTAAGCAATTTCTCAATATCCTGAATCATCGAAAGTATATAAACCAATTCATAAAATGCTCCAATGTATTATATAACTCTTCACATAATGATAGAAAAGGTTTCAACTTTCAACTTACACTCGTTCCAAGCTTTTCAAATCCGTCAGATTAGGAAATGTCATAGTTGGTCCACTCAAGTCAGATATTCTCCTGAAATCAAAATGTCTCTTCAATAAAAAGAAAATGTTCCTTTGTTGAAGATTACATTGATTCCATAACAGTTGTACAGTGTATATGCTATAAAGGAAAAAAGCACTCACAATTCGGTGATATTTTTCAGATCAGATATGGTGGGAGGAATTGGTCCTTCCATGCCTGTGCCCTGCATATTCCTAAAAAAACATAAACTTTCCTTAGAAAACAAAAGAGGAAGTTAACATAACATACATTTAGTTTCTTCTCCAACAAGGAAAAGGGTTTAAATGAAGAAGACTCACAGGATGTCAATTTTGGTCCAGTTTCCAATAAAACTTGGTATACTCCCTGATAAGGTACTCCCATCTATCCTACTGCAAAAGATGTTGGGACAAATCTCAGTATTTGACGGAGAAGCCTTGTATAACCAAAAAAGAAAACTAAACAAAAATCTTTTATATACATAACAAAACACTCACAAATCAGTTAGGTTCGTTAGGTTGCCAAATGTTTCTGGTATTGTGCCTGTAAAATTATTTGCAGAAAGAAGCCTGCAGTTTTATGAGAAAAGAAAGTTAAGCACATGTAAAGCAATGAAGTTATGCGGTTCTATGAATGCACTATAGCAAGTTCAAGGTTGAACTATAAAACCTCCACATCATTATAAGAGTCTATCTTCAACAAGACCAATTAAGCAACCATATATTGCATTAATCATAATTCATAAGCCAATCCAAAAATATTATGATCATATGTAGTTATCTTCTTTCAAATTTCTACACTTAGTTCTAGTTATCACATCATATGATATAAGCATAGAGTGCCGCCTATTGTAATAGATTATTGGGTTGAATTAAAGGTTCTTACAATCTCCGTAAGTTGCTCAAATTTCCAAGGCTGGGAGGAAGAGGTCCTTCAAGCTGATTATCTTCTAAGACCCTATAAACATCCATATAAACTTATTCAGCTCTTATATCAACCTTTTTTTTCATCCAATTTCAATATTACATAGGCTTTGTCTCAAAAACTTACAGCTCCTCCAAAGTGGCAATATCTGCAATTTCTGTGGGAATTGAACCACTAATTCGATTCCCCAAAAGGGACCTGAAGCATATATAAATTAATGATTTCAAATACACAATACATGGAAAATAATGGAGTCGCCACCCCATTGATTGCATCAAAACCAAAGAACTTTACTCATTTTCCTTCCCACACCATATGATAACTTACAGATTAACAAGAGGAATGCGATTAAAACTCGTTGGAATTGAGCCATTGAGATAGTTGCGACTGAAATCACTGCTCAATATAAAAAGTTTGTGTCAGTTTTTGGAAGATTCTGATGCATTTGTCAATGCTTATGAACTATATAATCACTTACAGTTGTTTTAGTTGAGTGAGATTTCCGAATTCACTGGGTATAACTCCAGATATATTCTGACCCTTCAGCAAACTATCATTCACAAAGTCTTGTATCAGTAATCATTTAATAATAGAGTCCTAAGTGAATTATTTTTTATTATTAAGCTTATAAACAAAACAAAGCTATCTTTTTTTCAAGTCAACAATTTTTTTTGGCTCAATTTTATTCTTTATATTTTAAAAAAAAATGTCTCAATTTCGTAGAATATCTCACACAATCTTAAGTTTTAATAAAATATTTTAAATTATTTGTACATCATAATAAGCCTTCACTATCAAATCTCTAAGTAGGCAAAGAAATATATACTTAGAAACTTGATAGTGAAAATGTGTTAGAATATCCAAATAAGTCATATTATTTTTTTAAGGTATTTAAACTGTGTGAGTCGTCGGCACAAAATTGAATATTTTTAAAACATAAAAAACAAAATTAAGCCAAAAAAATTAATTTAACCTCTGAAATTTGATCAACGTACATGCTGGTAACATGGCAAACGGTGTCGTTTTGGAAAGTGCAATTGCAAGTGATCTGGGTTATAATATCAGAACCACTAGTAGTGATGTTGTGAAATCCTGCTTCTCCACTGCAAGAACGTTGAGAAACTTTCCAATTCACGTTCGTTAGTTTATCCGATATTGCTTGTAGAGCTTCCACTGCATCCACAACACACAAATTATTATTTTTTTTCCAATACTTTTTATGTTACTACATTTAAAAATATTTTTTCCAAAATATAAATAAATTATCTTCACGATTCACCTCTGAATTTTTGAATTTGTGTCTTTTTTATTGTGAAAATCAGATCATTTCAATCTCAAACAGTAACTTGTTAATAATAAACTTGTTATTTAACACAAGGTTGATTAGTTTGAATGTGACTTATAATTGTTGAAATATAAAAAATTTAAAATTTAAAAAAAAAATGTAAAAGTATATAATATTTAAAGATATTAAATTAAATTTTCTTAAATATTTTAATTATAAAACATCTTTTATATTCAAATCTATATATATTGTTCGGTAATATAAATCAACACTTTATTGTATAAACTTGAATTAAATATATTTAAACTTTAATAATAATTAAAATATATTGTGAAATATAAATTTATAAATGTCAAACATTAATTATGGAAAATAAAATTAGTGCATCTCAAACTTTATTAAAACATTGATTTGCCCATTACTTGAATTGATTCTCATATGCCCCTACAAAGTTTGACCTCTCATAGTCAAAAGCTGTAATAAATTAATAAGATGGCTTCACGTTATCATGTTTTTCTTGAGTTTGACCAGTCATACATGGAGGCCAATAATATAACGTCAGAAAATTATAATTTGAACTTTTCATGCAAAGATGTAATTAAAATATTAAATACCTCAATTATATTCTCAAGGCTTTCATAGAAACCAGTGTGACATCATAGTCCAATTAAATTATTCGCATAATTAAGCAGACATTACAGCCGTCCAATATTATTAAAAAATAAAAGTTGACCACACAGATATCAGATCGTTTATGTTTTTTCTTTTTTCTAAAATAAACTTTTGTTCTTAAGCCCTCATCTTTATCAACTAACAACACAATCTTATCTAAAGATAATATAAAATTACACATGCTAAAACATAATTAAACTGATAAAAAAAATTTAGATGAGGTCAAAACCTTAGTTTATGTGCAACTTCAATTTTTTTTTTTTTAATATTTTAAATTTAGTGTTTCAAATGCTCAAATAAGTTAATGATATTTTCAGCCTTATGTCAACTTTTTTGACAATTTAATCATACTCTAACTCAAGTAATAAATTACATTTATTACTTATGACACTCCGGGAAGAAATTGTATTAGTAAAGATAAAGAATAAATTAATTTTTAATTTTTAACATATTATTTTTTTCTATTTGAAACAGTAATTACATGATTTGAAAGACGGGCTAATTTTATATAATAGATCTATTATTTCTCAATAAATTTTAATAAGTCAAATTTAAAGAAATTTGTGTCAATATGCAAAGTTTAGATATTTATATACGAGGACAATATTACAACTAAGATATTTTCTATTTTTAGTTATTCTTTAATGGAAACTAGGAAAAAAAACCTAACACAAGCCTTAAATGGGTGTGGATGATGGTTGTGAGAGTATGTAGCAGGTGGCAGAGTCATTTTCTGTAACCTCCTCTATTAAATGATAGTACGTTGAATTTGTCTATTTTGCAAACCTATGGATTCATCAACTTGTAATAATTAATAAACAAATGAATAAAAATGCTGTTTTTGGGTAAAATCAAAGGAAAGGAAAATTCAAATATCAAAGTAAAAATCAATTTTCCAAGCTTTTTATTTTTGTTACCATCTCAGTATCATTAATTTGACTTGGAACTATTTATATATACTCGTTGATACATTTATAAAATTTACTAACAAAAATATAAAAAAGGTACTTTTTTAATCTTGATAATAGCTATCCAAAATAAAATAATCCGAGAAAATTAAAAGCTGAGGCAGAGAGGAATCGATGATGTATGATTTTGAATAGAACAAGTTATGAGGAGAACATTCAAAGAAATATATATACATATAGTGTTAATGGGTTGAATGAATGTTGGGAAAATAACAAGAAAAAGGAAAGATTATGGAATTTCTGATAGAACAAGAGAAACCCATCAAAACCCAGATAGCAAAATCCTAGAAAGTAATGAAATTAAGTTCATAAACTATGTAATTTCGAAGTGAAAACAGAAGAAACCCAACATAACATTTTGACTACTAAAAACATAAAAAAACAGGGGAAAGTGATGCAAAACTTCCAATCTTATTTGACACCCAAGTTGCACAATTAGGCAATTTTTATTAAACAATTTTAAACTTTGGTTTCTATGTTAATCCATACAAGCGAAGTTAAAGGCAGTTTGTGTCCACAGGGTTCTTCTGAATATGAAAAGAAGACCCCTGTTTGAGAAGTTACAAAGAGTTTCTTCATTTTTTGCAATATCGAAAGAGATGAACATAATAAAACTTGAAGAGATAAAATAAAATACACTGCAAAATCCGCATGAAACAGAGTGCGAGAAAGACAGAATAATTAAGGAAAAAGTAATTATAAAGTACCTTCATCTTGTGGAATAAGTTGAGCGATGGATCCGAACTCTGTGAAGAAACTGAAAGCAAGAAAGGCAAAGAAGAAAACAGAGTAAAGTTTGAAGTTTGAGATGACGAAGCCCATTATGGTGTGTCACAACTCAGAAGAGCATGAACGTTGGTTTTGGGTATGAGACGTCGTGAATAGAATGAAGACGGAAAGAATTGATGGAGGGAAGAGTATGAATGTGTTCAAAGATTGCATTCTTAAAGATATAAAATAGTGCGAGAATTGGAAAAACAGAGTGAAAGGAAAAAAGATGGGCCCTCCAAGATATTTCTTTTTGGATAACTAAAAGCAAATGATTGTGTTTTATTTCTATTGTCCAACTTATAAATAATTTAGTTCGAATAAAATTGTAATAAAAAATATTAATCAACATAGCATACGTTAAAGTGATCCCAATTTTTTTAAAATTTATTTTTAAATATATAAAAAATAAGTAAAATTTTAAATAATTTGTTTATACTTTTTTATACTTCTTTTTCTCATATTTATCCACCTTTCACTTCTAGTAATTTTTTTAATTTTTTATTTAATTATTATTATTATATAATTTGAAGATAAAATAACAAATCCAAAATTATGTAATATAGTACAAATATTTATAATGGAAGACAGTTAATTTACAATGTGTCAAAATGATCGCTATAATTCTTTGTATTTACTAATGACTGTTTATACAATTATTTTTTTATATTATATGATTTTATTTTTTAGTTTCTTTAGTCATTAAACTAAGTGAAAATAAATGAAGATAAAATTTATTATAAAAAAATTAATTTTTAATAATATGATCAATTTAATTTTAAATTTTTATTAAAAAATATATTTATATTTAATATTTGATAATATTTTAAATAAAATTATTTTTAAATAAAATTATTTTTAAAAAAAATTACAAAAAATAAAAAAAAAACTAAATGACACGATTTTTAATGTGTTTTTTTAATTTTTTTTGTTTGTCTATTTAACATTTTCATTTTGCATTCGGTTTCAGAGTTGAAGAGTCAGCACACGCCATTACTTGACTGTCAGCGATTCCTTTATGGCAGCTCCCTCACCCACACTTTCTAGTTTCTTCAAATCCAATATTTTTAACATTACCAAAAAAAAAAAACAGTATTTTTTATTTTTCTTGTAAAATATCATCACTAAACTAAATCTTGGTTCTTATTATTTTTATTTTTATACTTTTTTTAATTAATTTAGTGTTAAGACGGGGTGAGATATAATAATCTAATAATTTAAATTATTTTAGATGTACATTTATTATTTTTGAATATACCTATATTATAATAATTTTAATAATTTTTATTATTGATCCTCAGAATTATATACTATATTATATAAAATAAAATAAAATATATGATGCAAATAAAAAATTATAAGAGATAGTAAAATAAAAAAATTTAAATAATTTTATATTTTAAAAATTAAAAAAAATCATAGACTAGTGCATGGACAATAATTAATTGAAACCAACATGACTTATGCTCTTCATCATAGATATCATATATAGACATAATATTATATAGGCATGATGAGTTTCTATATAATTTGGTTAAAACTATATATTTATATTCAATAAACAACAATATCAGTAACAAGAGGCAGGCCTTGGATGTTTAAAATTCTCACACCTAATTAAAATTAATTTGCTTGATTCAAGACTCAACACACATGAGAAATAATTTATATTTTTGCCTCTAAATAATTATTAGTTGAATTTTTTATTTGATTCTCTACAAATTATTTCTTTTAATTAAATCATTCAATTATTAAAATATTTATAATATTTCCTTTCTCTCCCCCTCAATCATATATATTTCTAAATTCGTTTGGCAGTATATTTTGAATAGAAGAGAAATAAAAAAGCAACATTTACAAGTATTTTATTGATTGATAGAGTAAAAATTGACATATTTATATCAATCAAATCTTATTATAGTTAATGATTTTCCTAGATCCAAACATTCAATTAAAACTACTTACTATATCAATCTGTCAAGTTTTAGAAAAATTTAAGAATAATTATGTAATTAAATAGTTTAAATCTCTTTATATAATATATATATATATATAAGATTTAATATAAAAAAAATTATATCTTAACAACGTAATGAACTAATATTTCAATAATAAAACTACAAAATTAGAAAAAGAAGATGGACGTATATGGAAGGAG
The DNA here is from genome assembly GCA_031216115.1 of Senna siamea. NCBI lineage: Eukaryota > Viridiplantae > Streptophyta > Magnoliopsida > Fabales > Fabaceae > Senna > Senna siamea. Next base: position 24,467,428 of record CM062356.1, read on the forward strand.
CAGATGATTTCAGACTGTGTCAGAAGCAAGTTTAGAAATCAACTATAGTCTAATATTTGATTGCCATAAGAAATAATTAAGAACGGTGTTCTAATATTTAATTAGTAAATTCTGTCAAAAGGAATAAAACAGTGTTTACAAAATCGACGGTTTAAAAAAAAACCCTAATTGATATTATTAAACATAAAAAATACTGAAAGTTTCTTAAACTATACGTTAATTCATCCAAAGAACGAATCTTTTGTTGAGAAAAGTCATAAACATTAATTAATTAGTTAATTCTAGATTAAAATCACATGCTCGTTAGTCCTTAGTTTGGCTGCAACAAGTTACATATATGATAATAAAAACATTTAAGGTTTGTTTGAGAAAAATAAAATGAAGAGAAAGAGATTTCAATTTTTATAATTAATTTAAAATGAAATTTAACATTTTTTATAATATATTTAAATTAAAAAGACAAATGAAAAGAGAAAAGAAATTGAATTAAATTTAAATGACAATTTTACTTTTTTTCTCTTTTCATTTAATTTTTTCAATCCAAAATAATCCTTAAGAGCATAAAGAGACTTTGGCAAAGCCTCCCTTCATGGTCAAACCCACGTGATCATTGAACGTACAGTTTTCAATATATTATTTTACACAAATGATTATTAAATTTAATATAATTTCTCTGTAAATTGAATAACTTTAATAAATTTTGTTAATCACTAATCTTAAGATACTGATTAAAAATTTATTTACTTAATTTATAAATTTTTTAAACATTATAAATTATTATTTTTTAATTTTTTTTTATAAAACTTAAGTTATTTAATAATCTATCAATAAATAAAAAAAATCAATGAGTAACAAAAGTTATCAAAACCCAAGATGTATCTTCATCTCCTTTTAGGGTTTCCCTTTTAAAGGTGAGTTTGGGACAAAATTCAGACTTTTCAAACTAATTAAAATCAATGTTTATGTCGTCACCATAATAATAATAGAAGTTATATTATAAAAATATTAATTTAATTTATTACTTAAGTTAAATTATTTTTATAGTTACCATAATTTTACTAAATTTTTAATTAAGTCTTTATAATTTTAAAAATTATAATTTAGTTCCTATAATTTTAAAAATTTTAAATTTAGCTTTATCCTTAAATTTTTTTTTTAACATCTTGATAAATTTTACTGATATCTTAATATATACATATTATTTTAACATTATGATGTGAATTACTTGATTCAAATAAATCTATTCATATTATTTAATATAAATTATATTTTATAGGTTATTTTTATATTATTATTTATTTTATCTATCATTTTTATAAATATAAATTATACATATTTAAAATATTAAGATAACATATATTAGTAATATTATCAAAATTAAATATAATTTTTAACTAAAACTTAATAATAAAGACCAAATTAAAAATATTTTAAATTATAAATTTTTAATTATAAATTTTTAAATTATAAAAATTTAATTAAAAATTTAATAAAACTATAGTTTAAAAATAATAATTTAACCTATCAGTTATTATCTTAATAAACTTATAAAATATTGTAGTTTCGTTTTTGGTCAGAAGACATTGTAGTTATCTTGTTTGCACGTTGCCGACAAGAAGGCATGCGTGGGCCACCTCCTAAATGAATTGAACTTTGCCTTCTTGTTTTTTTCTGTTCTTTTCACGGACTGTTCTCAATAGTTTGGTTATTTCCATTTAAAAAATAAAATAAAATTTCTTGTTATTTTATTACGAATTTAAATCTTATAAAGTAAGAAGAGAGATATAAAATGGTAAGGAATATAACTGAATTATAATCCATATAAGGTTGATTATTAATTTACTTTTTATTTCTTCACAGTTCATCACTTCACACTTTTTTTATTTTAGAGAGGATCCAAACTCTATTACTTGTGTTAGATATTACATTGTTGTATTTCATTTTGAGTTGTATTATTTTGGTATTATTCAGTACTTTTAATATTTCCTATAATTATAAATAATATGATTTATTACATTAATTACAGCTGGTTAATTTTAATAATTAATAATTAAAAAAATTGAAGTTGAAAGATGAAACATATATAAAGATATTCAACTGAAAATTTGATCAAACTAAAAGGAATATACAAATTTAACTTTCTAAGAAAATAACTATAGACGAAACAAGAGAATATATAAGAGAAGACATTTACATGCATAGAGAAGTCCTTTCATAATACACTAGTTTAATTTACAAATTAGGATCGATGTTGATCAATTTTATATATTATGAACTATATAGGCTCAAAGAATAACCAAATTAATGAAATATAAATTGGATTTTAATTAGCTTTCTAATCTCTAATTTAAACCACATCATAGTATTATAGTGATTATTTTTTAATAGTTTTTGACCTCCCATAAATATATTTTATTAGAAGCAATTTTATTTCAATTTTTTTAACAAATATTTTTTATTAAAAATAATTATATATTCAAAATATTGTCGATTGGTTATTAATTATTAAATACTTTTTTATAAAAATTTAAATATTAATTTATCATATTATAAGAAATTCTGTCATTTATTAAATCTAATCTTTATTAATATTTTAAAATATTGTTAAATATTAAATATCAACACAAAATTCAAACTTTTAATTTACGTTAAGATAATAATGATTGATTGGATATTGGTAATAGATTGAATATTTCAATAAATTAACAATAAACTAAGTTTAAAACTCCTCATTACTCTCATGAGAAACTTAACTTGAATATCAATTTTTTTTGGGGTGCATACACTTAGGTTGAATTGGTTCTTTTAAATAATTTTTTTTTTCAAAAATCTTTTAGATACATATTTCTAGATCTCTTAAATGAACAAAGTCAACACCTTTTTAATCTTTGAAGATTGAAACAAAAACTTAGGTTAATGATAACGAGGATAAAGAAGAGAAAAATCACACGCAAGATTTATAGACGTTCAAACTCAAAACAACTCTTGATTCTACGTCCTTTCTTCAAGCACACAACAAGAATATTTCACTAAAGGGATAAATTATAAAAATACACTTGTGAAACTATTATACACGTGGGCTCAACATACACATGTTTTTATGCCACCTGACAACCCAAATAAAGTTTAGCACATCTACTTTTATTCCATCTAGTATTTTTCTTACACATGCTTATCTTTAACCAGTTCAATCAGTAACCTGACTTAATCTAACATCCACCTCACTAATTTCTCCTTTTAGATTCTCACACAAATTCTTAAACAAGAGAAATGTTGGACGATTTTGAATTCTGAGTACAATAAGAATTAACTACAAATTAACTTATTGAGAGCAATTAAAACTTTTTAGCACAAAGATGGTAGGTGAATTTCTAAGTATGATTTTAATTAACTTTAGCTTAATGCAATGACTCTCTTACTTTAATGCTCCTCCACCTTCTCTATTTAAAGCTCCTTTAAGATAACCATTGAGACCTTCATTTAATGCAGTAATAAATGGTGTAGAGTGTGCTATTCCTCAAGCTATGAATGGATAGAGTTGACTTTGCAAAAACTTTGTGAAGTCCGAGGTTAATGCAAGAGATCAAAAGGCTAGCTGTTTGCTTGTAACCGTTTGGTGTATATTATTCTAACAAAGGATGTCTATTGGTCTGTGCTTTTCTTGAGACGTGCACTTTTTCAAATTTATTTTTGATTTTATGCTTCACCTCGTTATGTGCATACCTATTGTAATGTTCAAATTTGTGTGCTATTTTTAATCTTCCTGTTGTACTGTTCTAATTACTGTACTGTTGCAGATTTCTAAACTTCAGCCTGTTGCACTGTTCTTACTTCTTCTGACATGCTCCTCGTTGCTATATTGCAATAGCCTAATATTTTATGACTTAAAGGAAATGTGTAGCAGTATAATTTTTATTTTTTTTTTTGCTTAATCCTAGTTAAAAATTTTCACTTTAACAAAATGGATGTCAGCTTAATTATACTGGGCCGAACTAAAGAATTAGACTTTGTAAATTTGTATGAACAATTGGGTTGGGCTTATACACGTTAACCAAAAATAAGTTGGGCTGATTGAAGTATTAGGCTAAAAGACAACATTGAGCTTGAATTTTGGTTAAAAAGTTATTGGGCTAAAAATGCATTGGGCTTTTTGTAATATTTTTGATGACTTTTGAATATGCCATTTTACATTTTCCAAAAATTCTAAAAACTGGAATATTAAAAATAATCTTTTTTGTTGAAAATAATTTTCTATTAATAAAAAATAAGTAATTTAAAATATGTTCCAACACTTGGGATTCAAGTATTCAGGATTCTACAACTGGTGCTTTTTCTATTTTATCTCTCAAATTTTGTATTCGATGTTGGAGAGAATTTTAATCCTAATCCGATTGTTTTGTTGATCATGATCAAACTCTTGATTGTCTGATAATGGTTTCTTTTCATCAAACTCCAGGCAGCCCTATTTCAAATTCTAAATGGGGTGGACAAATATAGCTTCTTCACATATAGCATTAGCATGCTATATATATGTAAGTATGTATAATTTAGCAACAAGAGACACACCTGATAGCTACGAGACTAATCTTTGAGGGTGCTATCAAAATTAGAACCTCTACCTGCAGTATTTACTCTATACACATTGCTTTAAGAATTGAACATATATATAGAAGCAGGTGCTTAAGAGGTCAATACCTTCTAGCTACTTGGACCAGAGGAAATTACTTAGATATGGCACTTAATTGATTTTGATCTTGTCGATGAAGCATAATACTAGCTAATAACAATGTACCAACTCCTGATGACCATGAAAAAACTATCTATTTATGTTATATAATTTGTGGAAGGCTTTATTCTGTACAAATCAGAGTGGTTATAATATTTGAGCTTGTTTCAGGTGGGAGTGAGACTTGTTTGGTTATGTGATTTTCTTGTGCTGCCCCAGCAGGAAATAAAATAAGACCCCTTTTTTCGGTTTAGCTTTTATTAGTCTCTAGAATCTAGATATATGAATTCTCCACAGTGAAGAGGCAATTCAGTGAGCTGTCAAGAGGAATGAGGTCAATTGATGATGCTTGCATACAGAACCTATAACTTAGTATTTGCTATGACAAATGTTTCAAGACTTAAAAACGTTAATACCAATCACATATTCACATATAATCTGTTTCCTCTCTTATTTTGGTATGTCTAAGGGTGAGCCAAAATCTCTAAAGCTTAACTGCCAAATGGTTTGCATTTTTAAGTTAAAACTGTAGTCTTATATTCTACTTCTAGTATTAACTAAACAAAATTCAAGTCATCCTAGTGATTTTTTTTATAGTTAAAATGTTAATTGTACTCTAAACTGCCATTGTTTGCACTTTCTGCAGGTTGCATTTGCGGTTTCTGTAAAACAAGTCTTTGAACAATTAAGGAACACTGCAAAGGATGATTACACACCACCAGACGTATATTTCTACTTCTAAAATCAAATTTTTATAATTACTTGTAATGATTTTTTGTAATCAAATTTTTTGTAATGATTGGCATGTCCCATTATTGTTTTATAATTACTTGTAAATATTGTCTACACAATTATAATTAATCACGATTAGTTACAATTACACAATATTTATTGTCTCTAAAACCCTAATTGAATTCAAAGCATTTTAATTTATATTTAGTGTTTCATAGAGTGCTTCAAAATAAGATTGTAAAATGATTGTAAAAAAAAATATTTCAATTTATTCAATTATATATGTGTATACAACAAGATCTCTCACACACATAAATGCCAAGCAGAAATATATAATTCCAAGACTTCAATAGTTAAACCAAGTTTTTCTATACTATTTAATTAGAAAATTTATTTTATTTGAAATAGTTGACTAAACTACGTAAAATAAAAGCCATCTGGCTGGGTTGTCACAGCTTAAAGGTTTTGACTTTGCAAATATTTACTGTGCAAGCCCTAAAAATAGTGATACTATTATAATATTATATATATATATTCGTTCGTTTCATAATAAGTCAAATTTCTCTTACTGAAAATTGCGACTGCGTTATTAATTACTATGGTAAATGGAATTTGACGAAACTCCTCCCTACACCCACAGCAACATCTCGTACAACTTAGCGTTGTCTTCAACTTCACTTTCCTTTTCTTTTCTCTCTTAATTTTTTTCAATCCAAACACATTATTAGAGAAATGGACAGAAATATTGTCTGATTAATTCGTTTTTGAGTCGCTTTAGTTAATTAATAAAAAATTTAGGTTCAAATTTTATATTTTTATTACTAAATTCTGTCATTAGTAAATGATTTAATTTGTATATATTTTTGCAACTCACCACCTATGATTGAGTTTTTTTTTTATGTATTTTATTTTAATTAAAAAATTTGATAACAAAAATATAAAGAATTATATGTAAATATAGTCTTATATTATTTATGATAATAAATGATCATCTTAATCCTTTTCTTTAAATAATTAAAGGCATGCCAAGACATCCAGTAAAATTGAAACCAAATGGAGAATATCTTAGTTCGCACGTAAAGATAACGACGACGTTGCCAAGGTGTACGTAAATCAATCCTAAAATTTTTTTATAAAGAAGTGAACCATTCAAGAATTTTGGTTCATTAGTTAAATTATATATTTTACAGAACAACGCAATATATAATCTATTATGCCATTGATTGATGTCGTTTCTATTGTTTATTAACATATATATATATATATATATATAAAGAAAAACTAAGATGATTGAAAAAATTATGTTTACCTTTAGCTTAATAATTTTAAAATATAACATTTTAATTTATTCTTTTAAACTATTATAAAAAATAAAACATTTATCTATTTATCAATTTTAATGTTTAATAACCACATAATAAATAGAACACTCCTTTGAGGTTTGAAATTAGTTAATTTTTACTATCAATTTTGTGAAAAAAAAGGTCTTTTAATTTTCAATATTGGCTATAAATTAAAGAAAACAAAGTTCGATACATAATTTTTTCATGGGTGCATGATTTGGGTATCATATAAATTTAATTATGCTAACTAATATTTTAATGTCTTCAAAACGAATCTTTATTCAAATTGTCTAAACCTTTATTCGCAGCTAACATGATCGATTGGTACATATAAATATATATACACACACACACACACAAGTTGGCAATTATTGTATTAAAGAAAATACGTGGATTAATTCGTAGCTATACATAATATATATTTAATTAATTGGTCAACCAACCACTCTTTGTGTCTCTATAATTTGTGCGCCTGAGAATTGAGAACTGAGAATTGGCATTATTTGACTTTTGTTAGTAATTATCTCTGAAAAGTCTTCTCTCCAACTCATCTTTCACATGTAAATTAAATAAAAACTCTGACTCTCATCTCACTCAACATTTCCATTCCTTCTCAACTATACTGAATTGAAGCTTTAGTTTCCAAATTACACAGAGATCCATGATCATCAAAATGATCACTTTCCCTCCATTTTTCCTTCCTCCGGTACTACTCCTTGCCTTTTGCTTCCTTTCTTTCGCTTCTGGAGCCACTCTTTCAGAAGATGAAGGTACGTACTCATTAAATGAATATATATATCTTATACCCAGAAAACAATATTTAGTTCATGTAGATGTAGAGAGATATATATATATATATATATATGATGTTAACTCTGTGTATATGTATGTATGTATGTACATAGTGGAAGCTTTGAAAGAGATAAGTGTGAAACTGGGAAAGAAGGATTGGGACTTCACCGTAGATCCATGCAGTGGAGAACGTAACTGGACATCCACAGTTCAAGTTAAAGGAAACGAGAATGCAGTCATCTGCAATTGCTCTTTTGCTAATTCTACCCTCTGCCATGTTACCAACATGTATCTATATCTATATCTGTATCTATATATATATATATACATATATACTTCTCTCTCTATCATCTCATCTATATTTTTCACTCCTGCTATGCTATTTCTATTTGTATTCGTCTTCATGGAATCATGGTGGTTGAATGAACTTGCAGACTTCTAAAAGCTCAAAATCTACCGGGGATGCTCCCTCCAGAATTGGTGAAGCTCCCTTTCCTCCAAGAAATGTAAGTATTTCTAAATCTTGAACTCTCATTTATAGAGACAGTGAGCTTCTTTCATCAAACTAATTTATATATATATATATATATACACTTAATTCCTTCGTTTTGTTCTCTTTTGTACAGTGACCTTACTCGCAATTACCTTAACGGCACAATCCCTCCAGAATGGGGTTCCATGAAACTCGTCAACATGTACTCTCTCACTAGTCTTCTTTTGTAAAGACTATACAGTAATATATATGATTCTGATAAAACTAAGATGAATCTAATGATGCATTTTTCTGAATTATGGTAGTTCCCTTCTTGGAAACCGATTAACGGGTCCAATTCCTGTAGAGCTAGCAAACATTTCCAGTCTCCAGAGTTTGTGAGTTCTGTTAATTCATCTTAGCAAAACATTTTTAATTCCTGTTTCAATTTTATGAAATTATTTGGAGAAACTTTAATTTTCCTAAAATGGATAGGGTCCTGGAGTTCAATCAATTTTCTGGAAATCTTCCTCCAGAGCTTGGGAATCTTACCCAGATTCAAAGAATGTAAGCCCTTTACTTGATTTTCCATATATATATATAATCCTCTGTCTTTGAGTTCAGTGTCTTATATTCATATCCCGTTGTGATCAATCTAGGCTATTTACCTCCAATAATTTTACTGGAGAGATACCTGCAACATTTGCCAAGCTCACAACATTGCAGGATATGTAAGCTTTCTATTTTATTTTCTTTTTATTGCTCTCATGACTAAACAATTTTGTTATTAAATTCTGAACTACTACTCAAGTTTTGCCTTACCCTCATGCGATGCAGTCGAATTGGTGACAATCAATTTTCTGGAAAGATACCTGAATTTGTTCAGAACTGGACAAGTCTCCAGAAAATGTGCAGACCTTCCCTCCCTTCTTTCTTTTCTGTCCTTGTGAATTCTAGTTGTTTTCAGTTCTTCAGTCACACATTGCCTTCTAATTTGAATCAGTATTTTTTATTTTGACAGGGTGATTCAAGGGAGTGGTTTAAGTGGGCCAATACCTTCAGGAATTTCACTTATGGTAACACTAACTGACTTGTAAGTAAGATGTTTGCACTGTAGGTGAGGTTTTATAGTTAAATTGCTTTTACCTTGTGTTTAGCTATGATTGAAAATTGATATGCAGGAGAATTAGTGACCTGAATGGATCTGAATCTTCACCTTTCCCACAACTAGATAAATTGACAAGCTTAAAGACACTGTGAGTTAAATTGTTCTGATTAATATCTTTCCTCTCTACTTCACTTAGTGACTCAATGCCTAGCTGAGGCAATTATTTAGTGATAGTCAATCTGATTGCTTCACAGGATATTGAGGAATTGCAATATTAATGGAACACTACCTGAATATCTTGGGTCAATGACAAGTTTAAAAACATTGTAAGCACAGGACTATTTCTTCTCATTTTTATATTCCTTTCTTTACCCTTGTTTAGACTTATTCTGGATGAATTTTCTTTTTCAGAGACCTCAGCTTTAATAAATTGACTGGACCAATTCCAAACACCTTTGAAGGCATAAGGAAAGTGGACTACATGTAAGAAATCTTTTATACTTTGTCATTTATTTAGATAGTTCTCTCTTCTCATCAATATATTCTTTTTTCATAGAGAACTTTTATAAAGCAGCATTCTTATCACTGTCAGAGGATCATGCCACTGCTTTGAAGGGAAATAAAAAGAAATGCCAAAAAGAAAAAGCAGAGGACAATATATGAGGGAAGATAAAATGGTTTTGTAAAGATGAACATATGACTTTTGGTTATAGAAACATACTTGGCATTGACATCTTTGATCTTTGTCCTTGTCTAAATTAAGCAAAAAATTTATGCAGCGAAACCAGTTAAGTAAATTGAAGGATCCCTGGGAATAATCTTAGTTAATCAAATTCTTTATAGGAAAAAAGAGAAGGAAGAAAAGGGTATGATTGAAAATGACTAGTTTATTTGCCATAGTGCTTGTTCTCTGATAATTGATGAATTCTGTGCATTAATTTCTTGATATTCTTTTTGCATAGATATTTAACTGGAAACCTTCTCACGGGACCAGTGCCTGCATGGACAGAAAAGGCAGACAACGTGTGAGTACTCTTTCAAATGCTTCATATGGGTCTTTGAATTGAATAATTAATATATTATGTGTGGAGAAAACACTAGAAATATATCAATTGTTTTTTTTTTTATTCACTGGATTAAACTTCTGAACTTGATGTTAATATTGTTAGGTTTGTTTGGGGTCACTGAATGTTTCATTTAAATTCTTTGTTGCATCTTCCATGATTCTGAAATATATTTTATTACTTGTATAAGGGATCTTTCATACAATAACTTCAGCGTTGGAAACTCAGTGCAGCAGACATGTACACAAACTAATTTGTAAGAATTCTTGTATATGTTTGCATATGTTTGCAGATTTAAGAACTTATTTGAACCTTAACCATCTCTTATGTGCCATAGGAACTTGTTCGCAAGCTCATCAATGGGCAATAACACGTAAGTTTTATATAATGCATGCTAAATTAATTTTATTACATGAATGTAGCATAAACCTTATAGCATTTATGATGATTATGCTGACATATTCTTCCCTTCTTGCTTTTCTCTCAGAGGAATGCCTTCATGTTTGAGAAGCATTAGCTGTTCAAAAAGTGAGTTTGTGTCATGTGAGTTTCTTACTCAGCTTTTTTTTGTTTCAATGGTTGCTCACCCTTTTCTGCTTGTCACAGCCTTATACTCTCTCCATATAAATTGTGGTGGAAAGACAGTGACAGTTAATGGAAGCAAAACATATGATGATGATTCAGATACAGGTGGACCTGCTAGATTCCACTTGCAGAGTGGATCAAACTGGGCATATAGCTCCACTGGTTATTTCTTGGATAATGATCGTGCAGACTACTATACCTGGTCAAATACAACTAGGCTTTCTATGACCAATGCTGAACTGTACATGAATGCACGTGTTTCTCCTATTTCTCTGACTTACTATGGATTTTGCATGGGAAATGGGAACTACACAGTAAATCTCCATTTTGCTGAGATAATGTTCACTGATGATGAAACATTTAACAGCCTAGGAAGGCGTGTATTTGACGTCTACATTCAGGTACACGGTTACATCTTTGTTCTCCCTTTAGTAACTCTGATATTTGATATAGGACAAAGACCAATAACTAAGTTGTCATTAGGTTCCTCTAGTAAATCTGATATACTATAATATTTGAGTAGCATACCCTACTACAAGCATTAGTTCAGGTGTTGGATATCTCATGCGCTAAGCTTTAGAATAATGGGATATGATTATATTAGAATTTCTCCATCAAACTAGATTCAAGTCCTCTTTTTTGCATGTGAATCCAAGTGCTTTCATACCCAATATACAGAATATCACATACCTTTTGTAGAACTTCAAAAGACTGCAAAACTTGAAGCCATCAAGAAGCATTAAGGTTTGGATTGAAATCTTACAGGGAAAGAGGGTGCTGGAGAATTTCAACATTGCAGAAGAAGCAGGAGGGGTTGGTAAGGCGGTAACAAAACCATTCACTGCTGTTGTCACTAGTAATACCTTGGAGATTCGCTTTTATTGGGCTGGAAAAGGGACAATTGCTATCCCATTTAGATCAGTATATGGTCCTCTCATATCAGCTATTTCCGTGGAACCTGGTGGGTTTTACACTCTCTGTAGGGTCTAAATATTCTTTTATTATCTTGATGGTATCATACTATCATCATCTAATACATAAAGCTGTTTTACAAAAATCAAGCAGACTTTACCCCTCCTTCAGAGAATGGAAGTAGCATATCTGCTGGTGCTGTGGTTGGAATTGTGGTTGCAGGTGTAGTTATTGTCATCCTGGTACTTGGTGTACTTTGGTGGAGAGGCTGTATAGGAACAAAAAGTTCGTTAGCAAATGGTAATTACAAAGCAATTATTTACTGAAAAACTCAGAACTTTTTGCTTGGAAAAGTTCGTTAGCAAATGGTATTTACAAAAAGTTCGCTAGTATGCATGTTGGTTTCTCTGATTTTTTGTTTGTTTCTGCTATCAGATCTTAAGGGCTTGGATCTGAAAACTGGTTTATTTCCCTTACGGCAAATCAAAGCAGCAACCAACAACTTTGATGCTGCTAATAAGATTGGAGAAGGAGGATTTGGTCCCGTTTATAAGGTTTTGTGCACATTATACATTTTCACTTAAATATTTCATTGAACTTTCCTACTCATGGAATACCCAAAAATACAGGGTATTCTCTCAGATGGCACAATAATTGCAGTTAAGCAGTTATCTGCTAAATCAAGACAAGGGAATCGAGAATTCATAAATGAGATAGGCATGATTTCTGCTTTACAACACCCCTGTCTTGTTAAGCTATATGGCTGCTGTGTTGAAGGAGATCAACTGATGCTAATATATGAGTATATGGAAAACAATAGTCTCGCTCGTGCTTTATTTGGTAAATTATTTAACATTTGTTAACATAAATACTTGGTTATATAGTACTGTAGTTTAATTAATTTCTATTACATTCACAAATGAAGGTCGTGAAGAATCCCAGATAAAACTGGATTGGCCAACAAGACACAAAATCTGTGTTGGTATTGCTAGAGGTTTAGCTTATCTCCATGAAGAATCAAGATTGAAGATTGTTCATAGGGACATTAAGGCCACTAATGTATTGCTTGATAAAGATCTGAACCCCAAGATATCTGATTTTGGTTTGGCCAAGCTTGATGAAGAGGACAATACACACATAAGCACTCGAATTGCTGGGACTTAGTGAGTTCAAAATCAATACCTTGTGATATATTTGAGCACTATGGAGTATGGAATTTCTACCTTTTCTGACTGACTGTAATGGATGTATCTTCATTTATGCAGTGGATACATGGCTCCAGAGTATGCAATGCATGGTTATCTGACTGAAAAAGCAGATGTCTACAGTTTTGGAATTGTTGCCTTAGAAATTGTTAGTGGGAGGAGCAACACCATTCACAGGGGAAGTGAAGAAGCATTGTATCTTCTTGATTGGGTAAATATTCTCAAGCTCTCAAGCAATCATGAAATTTTTAAGCTTCTTACTAAGCCTTTTGTATTGTACTATTACCTGCAGGCACATCACTTGAAAGAAGAAGGGAAATTAATGGAGCTAGTTGATCGAAGGATGGGTTCAGAGTTTGATGAAGAGGAGGTAATGGTGATGATGAAGGTGGCTCTGCTATGCACCAATGTGTCTCCAACGCATAGGCCTGCTATGTCATCAGTGGTTAGCATGCTTGAAGGAAGAATTGCAATTGATGATGTTGTTTTAGAGTCAAGTGAGGTATTGGATGAGAAGAAGATGGAGGCAATGAGGAAGCATTACAGTGAGATGGAAGAAAATAATATAACTGAGATTCAGAAACTAAGTAACTCACAGGATGGGCCATGGACTGCTTCATCTACCTCAGCAACAGATCTCTATCCTCTAAGCTTAAACTCCTCTTACTGGGAGAAAAGAGATTAGAGGATCTCAATCTGCACAAACTCTGTAGTTTGTATTATTCTAGTTAGTCTTGCCATGAGTTGCTATATATATTGTATATACCATTTTTTTTCCTGGTTAAAATTGTCTTGTGATGTTTCTATAAATAATTTTTTACTTGTGATAGAAGGTGGAAATATTTGTGAAGCATGAATTTAGTGGTTCGGTAACCAAGATGAAATTTTGTATTTTAAAAGAAATATAAGATAAATCAAATTACAAGATGGGATCAAGGATGTTATAGACTTCAATTAAATCAAATCAAATTAGTCAATATCTAATTTGTTTAAGATATTGATGGTTTCAATAAAGAAATAAAAAAAACTTAAATATACTTTTTATATTTTTATTATCAGATTTTTTTATTAAAAATTGATACACGTATGATTTATGCAACTTATCTTTTTTATTATTAATTTTTTTAAAAAAAATTTTACATTTTTTTATTTTGATTAAAAAGTTAAATAACAAAGATATATTTAATTGTATATAAAACCATTCCTAACAAAATTTTAAGTGATCCTATAGTATTACACTGGGCAATTCTTTGGTACGAGTCCAATAAAACAAAGATAAGCAATTGTTGATGGTGAATTGGCGAGCCCACAAATGGACAATATATTTTTTTTCTAGGAACACTGTTTCTTTGACCCAAAAAAAAAAAGGAACACTGTTTGCACTTTGCAATACTTTGTTCAAGTCAATGGTGGAATTAAGTCAATATTAAGATATTTGTTCATTGTCGAACACAACACAATCTGGTGATTTTTTAAATTAAAGGTATGCAAGTCATATGAAATGGTCATTTACTTTATATTTTATATAAATTGGAGATTTTTTATCAGTAATCTTTAAAATTATATATATTAAAAAAATATAAATTTAATTTAAAAGTGAAATGGCTACTTTTTTATTTTATTATAAGATATAACAGAAATTATTTTTTATTTTATATTAACAAATTGTTAAAATAATTAATAACCAAGACACTTAATGAGGCTATTATAATTTCTTTCCAATGTTTGGATGTGGCAGCTAGTTGTATTTTTTCTGAATATCATTATTTTCCAAATGTGACAAACTACTTGCACAAGTTGAAGCCTGAGGTTAGGAGAATAGACATATTCGACATGCTACCTTTCAAAATATCATTGTAAAACATTGAAATAACTTGAGTGGTTTGGGTACCATTTATTTAATAATGCCTAAATATTAATCAATCGTGAAAAATGCTTGAAAAAATTATGCTGACTGTACCCCCATCTTTTAGTTTAAAAAATTACATTATTTTTTTTAACTAATTTTTTTTGTCAATACAAACAACTTTATGTGCTAAATAATATTATGATTTTATTTTTAACATGTTAATAATAAATACAGTTAAATTAGTACTAGATTTTAACATGAAAATTTTAATATAACAATAAAAATAGTTAATTAATTTTATTTTTTGATAAATATATACTATATATAAAATGTAAACTTTATTAGCAAAAAGTAAATTAATTAGAACAGAAAGTTATGTATTAAACTTCACAAATGTTGAATATAAATTTTTAAATAAAATAATTACCATATATAAGTTTTCAATGGTCAAGTTTTTGTGTAATTTAGGTTTAGGGTTTTAACATAAAAAAAAATAGTCATCCACATATATTAAAAAGATTTTCTTTATTATAACTATATATAAACAAAGGAGTTCTTAAGCCAAAGTTCAAAAAATTTGCACACACACAAGAAAGGAACACAAATTAAGACTTTATATATAAAAATTATTTGTTGCCCTCGATCCCACATCAGAGAAAACAAAAAGAAATTTAAGGTATTTTTCTAGTTTAGTCAGCATTTGCTCATCTAATTGTATATATGCTATAAGTACAATAATTTATTTTCTTTTTTAATTTTGGTAAATGGCAAATGGTAATTATCTTATTTTTTAATTAATTAGCAGTTGACTTTGTCTCTTGGAGCTACCACAATATTTAAGGTATCCTGGAGTTATAAATTAAAGTTCTTCACCATTAAATTTTATCTCCCTATAGCTTAGGTCGTATTCAATACTTTCGATCAGCCATATATGAAGATGAAGATGAAGATGAAGATTTATACTCAGTTTTCTTTCTTCATTTCACTATTCGCCCTTTGGTTTGTTGTTTTTGCAGCCAATCTGTCACCAGATGAAGGTATGAAAAATATATATTAATTCTTACAAATTAAGACCCTGTTGTGTGTTCGAGCTTTCAGCATACATGCAGTGCATTTACATGTACATATTTAATCATGAATATTGGAAAATATGTAAATAAATAATCATGAGGTCCTTGAAAAATTAAGTTTAATCTTTTATACGTACTTATCAAATTATTTGATACGATACAAAACAAAAACTTCACACTGTCATTAATTGATCATCTAAATTTGTCCCAAATATCATTTTTCTCATACATGGCATCGTTTATAGTCTCACAAATTAGATTTTAGAATGATTTATTATTTTCGAATAAACAAACAAATAATAGAGGATTTGGCTTAAGCAGGGAAATTATTTTTCACTGAATATATTATATATATAAATTATGTTTTTCTTAAATATAGTTGGTGTGTGTGTGTGTGTGTGTATATAGAAACCAACGAAAAATGAAATAACATAGCATGTGGTTTAAATTTTATAATAGATATAGATAGATTAATCAATCATCATAATTAATTATAGATAATATTTTCATTAATTTGAATTACATTTTTTTATCAATATGTTTAACTTAATTATGAAAAAAACTATTTAGCATTTGATCTAAATAATCAGTTATAAGATTTCTTTTGCTTGAACTTTGTAAAATTAAACCTATCATTAATTAATATAAGTGTTAAAATAGCCTAAAACAAAACCATGATGGTTTCAAACATTTATCAAATGATCTCTAGATCATTTGTAATTTTATCTCCGACTTTAATTAATTTTTATATATACGTTTTATTATATGATTCTTTTTTGTGATAATTTTACAAATGTGTATATTATTTAATTGACGAAACATAAATGTAGTGGAAGCTTTGAAAAGCATTGGACAGAGAGTGGGAAAGACATGGGACTTCAACGTAGATCCATGCAGTGGGGAAAGTGGATGGCTTTTACAAAACTCATCCAAAGACTCAGCCGTTAATGTCACCTGCGATTGCTCTTTTGCCTCCGCCACTGTCTGTCATGTCACTCACATGTCTCTCTCTCTAGACTTATACTTAAGAGCAATTAAATTATATTTAACCTTTTTCTTGGTGGCTAAATAAACGTAAGTACGTGCATGCATGCTTGCAGACTCTTGAAACAACAAAGTCTTGAAGGCACCCTCCCTCCTGAACTGGTCAGCTTGCCCTTCCTTCAAGAATTGTATGTAAACATTCAAACTCATCAGCTTCACAATCACAACACATTCATGTGCTTCATGAATTCTTTCATTACTTGCGTCTCTGATTCTTGTCTTTGTTACAGTGATGTTGCTCGCAACTACCTCAACGGTTCAATCCCTAAAGAATGGGGCTCCTCCAATTCTCTTATCAACATGTACGTACCATTTCAGTGGTTTCACTTCATGCATCTGCATATATAGTTTATGATTCTCACAAAAGCGTCTTGTTTCGTCAATTTTGGAAGTTCCCTTCTTGGAAACCGACTAACGGGTCCAATCCCAGCAGAGATCGGGAATATTTCCACTCTCCAGAGTTTGTGAGTTCTGTTAATAATTCATGTTCTGTTAATAATTCATCTTAGCGACAATAAAATTTTCCCGTTTCCATTTTGTGAATCTATCTGGAGCAACTTAACTTTTCTTAAAATGGTTAGGGTTGTCGAGTTCAATCAATTGTCTGGAAATCTTCCTCCACAGCTTGGGAATCTTACTCAGATTCAAAGATTGTAAGCCTTTCATATTCATTTGATTAATTTGCCATTTATAATCAATCTGTTAATCGATGCTCATTGATTGATTGTATACTTTACTTTGAAATTTGAATTTCATGGCTCTCACATGTTCATAATCTCTTGTTGTTGATCAAGACTGCTTACCTCCAACAATTTTACTGGAGAATTGCCCACAACATTTGCCAGCCTCACTACATTGCAGGATTTGTGAGCTGCCTATTTTATTTTCTTCTTCTTATACTGATGAGTGATGACTACACTATATTGTTACTTCAAATTCTGAACTTATAACTGTCACTTTTCATTGTTGTTAACATTAAACATGCAGTCGAATTGGTGGGAATCAATTCTCTGGAAAGATACCTGATTTTATTCAGAACTGGACGAATCTCCAGAAACTGTGCGAAAACTGCAAAACCTCACACCCCTCTTTCTTAAGTCTTCTTATCTGAAGTACCAATGACTTTTTTAAAAAAAAATATATATATTTCGACAGGATAATTCAGGGGAGTGGTTTAAGTGGGCCAATACCTTCTGGAATTTCACTTTTGGGAAACATATCTGACTTGTAAGTATGATGTTTAACATTGTTAGTGAATTTTTGAAGTTAATTACCTTGCATTTTAATTGGTTTAGCTATGATTGAAAAATGCTATATATATGTGTGCAGGAGGATTAGCGATCTGAACGGATCTGAAGTTTTGCTTTTCCCACAACTTGATAAATTGAAAAAATTGAAAACGCTGTGAGTTAAACTGCTTGATTAGTATGTTTGTTCTATATATATTTAGGATGGAAAATTAAAAGGAAGAGATACCATACCATATATAACAGATCCTTTTTTTGCTGACAATCTTATTGTTTCATAGGATATTGAGGAATTGCAATATTAATGGAACACTACCTGAATATCTTGGGTCAATAACGAGTTTTAAAATGTTGTAAGTGCTGGTTTATTTCTGCGCTTTTTTTTTTGTTTTTTTCCTTCATCCTTTTTTAGACTTATTTTGGATAAATTTCTTTTTCAGAGACCTCAGCTTTAACAGATTGAGTGGGCAAATTCCAAGCACCTTTGAAGGCCTAAAGAAAGTGGCTAACATGTAAGAAATCTGTTACACTTTATGATATATGTACTCCCAAACAAGGGGAAACATGACCTGCTATCTGGGTTGTGGTGTATACATTTTCATCTAGTGGCTGCAATTTTAAAAATAGATAAACGGTTTCATGAAAAAAAGAAAAAAAAAAAAAATAGATACACGGGCTCAAACTGGGGATGCATTGTCTGTAAATTGTAGAAGCCAAAGGTTGACACTCCAATGATAGTTTCATGATTAAGGGTTGACTCTGTGGGTATATATATATATATATATATATATATATTGCATGCAAAAGACTGCTTCTATTCATTAGAATTCCACATTCACATCCATTATTGGGATCTGTATTAAAAGTTCAAATCCATTTATATGAACTTTGCAAAAGCAACATTTTTATTAAATCAAAATACTTGTTCAGTCAAACCAGTTAAGTAAATAGATTATTGATAATTGATAAGTTGTATACATTAATTTCTTGACATTGTTTTTGCTTAGATTTTTAACCGGAAATCTTCTCTCCGGAACAGTGCCTGCATGGATTGACAACGCACAGAACGTGTAAGTTCTCTTTCAAATGCTTCTTATACTAAAAGCCCTTGAATTGAATACTTTGTATGTTGTGTGTCAAAATGCTAATGTATCAATTGATGGATGCGGTTTGCTTAGTAAAGGAAATCATTTTGAAGCTTTTTTCCTGATCATTCATGCAGTTCAATGTACATTTATTCGTTGAATTAAATTTCTGAATCTTTTATGTTAATATTCTGAGTTTTGTTCACCAAATGTTTCGTTAAAATTCTTCATTGCATCTTTCTACATTCTGAAATATGTTTTATAACTTGTGCATAGGGATCTTTCATACAATAACTTCAGCATTGACAACTCAATACAGCATAGATGTCTGCAAAGTCATCTGTAAGTATTCTTGCATGTTGAAATGTTTTTGCAACTTTAGGAAGCTATATATAGAAGCCTAATGACCATCTCTTATATGCCATAGGAACTTTTTCGCAAGCTCGTCAATGAGCAATAACTCGTAAGTTTATATGATATACGCTGTTATTTTCATTACAACTAAGTAGCATAAATTAACTTATGCCATTTATAATGGGACTGTGCTCACTTGTTCTGCCCTTTTCACCATTATCAGAGGAATGCCTTCATGTTTGAGAAGCATTAGCTGTCCAAAAAGTAAGTTTACCTGTCAACTTGTGGGTGTGAACGTTATGTTTCATAGTATTTGGATTTTGAAGGAATCTCTCTCTTTTTTTTAATTTATTTAATGTGAGTTTCTTACTTTGCTTGATTTGTTTCAATGGTTGTTCCAGCATTGTTCTATTTACGTATAAATTGCGGTGGAAAGACGGTAACAGTCAATGTAAGTAAAACATATGATGATGATTCAGATGCAGGCGGATCTGCTAGATTCTACTCGCGCAGTGGATCAAACTGGGCATATAGCTCCACTGGTTCTTTCATAGATAATGATCATGCAGACTACTATATCACGTCAAATACAACTACGCTTTCGATGACCAATGCTGAACTGTACGTGAATGCACGTGTTTCTCCCATTTCTCTGACTTATTATGGGTTTTGCCTGGGAAATGGAAACTACACAGTAAATCTCCATTTTGCCGAGATAATGTTCACTGATGATGAAAAATACAAGAGCCTAGGAAGGCGTGTATTTGATGTCTATGTTCAGGTACATGGTTAAATCATTTTTCAAACTTTTGTCTCTCTGATATTTGATATCTGATATGCTCATCATAGACATACTGTAATATTTTAGGAGCATTTCCAAGTTCCAACTATAAGCATTAGCTCATCAAGAGTCAAGACTGATTTTAGGATTTAGATATGCTTTAGAATAATACTACACAAGTATAATAGAATTCTCCATTGAACTAGACTCAAGTCCTTTTTTTCCAACACGATCTCAAGACTGCAAATTTAAAACTTGTAGCCTTGGTGAAGCATTAAAGTTTGGAATGAAATGTTGTAGGGAAAGAGGGTACTGGAGAATTTCAATATTGCAGAAGAAGCAGGAGGACTTGGAAAGGCAGTAACAAAACCATTCACTGCTCTTGTCACTAATGGTACCTTGGAGATCCACTTTTATTGGGCTGGTAAAGGGACAACTTCTATTCCATTTAAATCAGTATACGGTCCTCTTATATCAGCTATATCCGTGGAGCCTGGTGGGTTTTACGCTCTCTTGAGTTTTATATATAACTATTTTGCCACCATCTTGATGGTATCATCTAATACATAAACAATTTTGTAAAAATCAAGCAGACTTTACCCCTCCTCCACAGAATGGAAGTAGCATATCCGCTGGTGCTGTGGTTGGAATTGTGGCTGCAGTAGCAGTTATAGTCATCCTGGTATGTGGTATACTTTGGTGGAGAGGCTGTATAGGAACAAGAAGTTCGTTAGCAAATGGTAATTACAAAGCAATTACTTACTGAAAAGCTCAGAATTTTTTGCTTGGAAATGAGCTTTTGTTTTTGTTTAGTATGCATGTTGGTATCTCTGATTTTTTGTTTTTTTCTGCTATCAGATCTTAAGGGCTTGGATCTGAAAACTGGTTTATTTCCCTTACGGCAAATCAAAGCAGCAACCAACAACTTTGATGCTGCTAATAAGATTGGAGAAGGAGGATTTGGTCCCGTTTATAAGGTTTTGTGCACATTATACATTTTCACTTAAATATTTCATTGAACTTTCCTACTCATGTAATACCCAAAAATACAGGGTATTCTCTCAGATGGCACAATAATTGCAGTTAAGCAGTTATCTGCTAAATCAAGACAAGGGAATCGAGAATTCATAAATGAGATAGGCATGATTTCTGCTTTACAACACCCCTGTCTTGTTAAGCTATATGGCTGCTGTGTTGAAGGAGATCAACTGATGCTAATATATGAGTATATGGAAAACAATAGTCTCGCTCGTGCTTTATTTGGTAAATTATTTAACATTTGTTAACATAAATACTTGGTTATATAGTACTGTAGTTTAATTAATTTCTATTACATTCACAAATGAAGGTCGTGAAGAATCCCAGATAAAACTGGATTGGCCAACAAGACACAAAATCTGTGTTGGTATTGCTAGAGGTTTAGCTTATCTCCATGAAGAATCAAGATTGAAGATTGTTCATAGGGACATTAAGGCCACTAATGTATTGCTTGATAAAGATCTGAACCCCAAGATATCTGATTTTGGTTTGGCCAAGCTTGATGAAGAGGACAATACACACATAAGCACTCGAATTGCTGGGACTTAGTGAGTTCAAAATCTATACCTTGTGATATATTTGAGCACCATGGAGTATGGAATTTCTACCTTTTCTGACTGACTGTAATGGATGTATCTTCATTTATGCAGTGGATACATGGCTCCTGAATATGCAATGCATGGTTATCTAACTGATAAAGCAGATGTCTATAGTTTCGGAATCGTTGCCTTGGAAATTGTTAGTGGCAAAAGCAATACCAGTCACCGCTCAAAAGATGAAGCATTCTATCTTCTTGATTGGGTAAATATTCTCAAACTCTCCTACCAGTAGTGAAGATGTTAAAGCATGCAATTGTGAATTGTGTTTTGTAATTTGGTTTGATGCATCAGGCAAATCTGTTGAAAGAGAAAGGAGAATTAATGGAGGTGGTTGATGAAAGGTTGGGTTCAGAGTTTGATGAAGAGGAGGTAATGGTGGTGATCAATGCGGCTCTGCTATGCACAAATGTATCCCCCACGCTTAGGCCTGCCATGTCATCAGTGGTAAGCATACTTGAGGGCAAGAGTGTAGTTGAGGAGGTTGTTTCAGAGTCAAGTGAGGTATTGGATGAGAAGAAGATGGAAGCAATGCGCCAGTACTACAAGCAGAAGCAGGTGGAACAACAAAATAAGATAACTGAGACTCATAAACAAACTATATCAGAAGATGGCCCATGGACTGCTTCATCTACCTCAGCAATAGATCTCTATCCTGTAAACCTCGACTCCTCTTATTGGGACAACAGAGATTAGAGAATCTCACAATCTCAGTGTGCAGAAACTTCATATTCTGCAGAAACTTCATGCATTTTGTAGCATATGTACAGTACAGTACAATGGTATTTTCTTCTGCAACAAGAAAGGATCGATGATGAGACTTGTATTCTTTTTTTCTTTTTTTTTTTTATTCGAGTCAAAATTCTTGGATGGATGGCTTGAGTTTTATGTAAAAAAGGCGTACTTGTTGGCAAGAATTATGCGGAACGTGCATCATCCACAATATATGGTCCTTGCCTCCACGTTGAGTTGAAGCTTGCAGCGAAATTTCCTCCCACTTGCAACATGTGGGGTAACTTTTTATTCAATTTTAACCTTTGAATAACTATTTCTAATAAATAAATAATCGCTTTTAAAATTGTTATAAACCCTTCTATTTAAAATTAATTTACAATATAATCACACCTCTAATAGCATTTAAATTTAATTAAGATAAAATGGTCATTTTATTTAAAGTAACAACAATATTTAAAAAAAAGATCCTGAGTCCCACAAACCCTCATTGGCGTCAGTTCATTTTCTTTTTTTTTTTTCTTTTCTTAAATCAAGTTTATTTTTTAAAAATAAAGAGAGAGAAAGGGGAGGAGGACGTCGACCTCGTGAGGGATGAACCTGTTCTTATTCTTTCCTAATTTTTTTTATCATAATATGATATTTAATACAAAGAGGAAGAGTTAGATTTAACAAAATAGATTAGTCTCCTCCAATGAACTAACAAATAAAGTTTTAATTTTTGCAGGAAGAAGTGTCACAATATTTAGTGTTTTACATTTATTTAAATAGGATTATTTTTAATAAAAAATAAATTTATGAGTATATTCGAAGAGAATATTTAAATTCAAGTCCAGGCTTAAAAATTTAGTTTATGGATTGATAGGATAAGAATATTATAGCGTCCATCTGTATCTAGAATGTTGACTAAGAACCTAGCTGGCTGAGGTTGTCGTCACCACTCACCAACTACAAATCTGAAAAAAAAATATTATCATTGGACAGAAACAGACAACTTTGGGGTTCGTTTAGCATAAACAAACAACTTTATTTAGCTCGGACCAAAAAAAGTAATTTATTTAGCTTAATTAATGACGAGTTGGGTAGAAGATTAGCTGTTTCAAATTGCAATATATATATATTAAAAAAATTAAAATATTAATTTGGTATCTCAAACATTAAAAAAAATTTTAATTTAGTCATTTAAAAATAAAAGTTATAAAATTTATTTTTAAATATAAAATTTGCAAGAATTTTGTCTTTTTTTATTAGTCTTATTAATTCTTTCAGAAGGACGAAAATGATTGGAGACTTTATTTTTTAAGACAGAAATTTGTAATTTTTATCTTTAAAAAATTACATATTTTAAAATTTAAATTAATAATTTATTCTTAAGAGAGATGAAGCTACGGCAGCTAGATATTCCAATAATCTAAATCGTAAACGATAGATGTTGGGTGTTGTGCTTATCCACTCTTGCAGTACTGTAGCTGAAAAGTTATATATTTTAAATTTTAAATTAATAATTTATTATTAAAAAATAAATAAATAATTTATTTATTTTGACTGAAATTTTTTATATTTTAATTCAAATAATATAATAAATATCAAATATATATTTTGCTAATAGTTCATATAAAATGATTAATTTTTAAATTTAAAATAAACTTTATATGATTTTTAATAAAAAATAATAACATTAAAATTAAAATTAAAATTTTAAAAACATGTTTGCCAGACATAACTCATATAAGAGTCTTACCAGAAATCGGAATATAAATAAATACTTCATCTTCAGTTTTCAGTCTTCACCAATAAAAGAAAATCATTATTGCATGAGTGATGTACATACGTAACGGGGTCCGTACAAACAGGTATTGACTTTAAACGTGTCATCACTTTATTGGATGACATCAGATATCGACGAAAGATTTCAAATGAAAGTTGTTAAATTATTCTTGTACCAACTATATTTTCATTCATCTTTAATATTAAATTTTTGTTAAAGTTATATTTAATTTTATTAATATTATTAGTATATAATATCTTAATATTTTAAATATATATAATTTATATTGATAAAAAATAAAAAATAATATAAAATAACTTAAATATATAAAATAAAATATAATTTATGATTTAAATAATATAAAATAAATTTTTAATGTTAACGTTGTATACAGTTATTAATTATAAAAATGGATGAAGTTATTTGATAATTCATAACTTTTTATTACTTTTAAAATTATAGAGTAAAAATTTATCCACTGTATCTTAATAGTAAAAAAAATAGTTTACAAATTTTATAGTAAAAGGCAACCATAAATTTTTTGTTCTTTTGTTTGAAATCCTTGATTTATTTATTTTTTATAAAATCAAATCATTCAAATAAAAAAAATGCTCATTTTTATAAAAATTTGAAAATTAATAAGTCATTGAAAAATTTATCTTAAATAAATTAATGAATCAAAATACATTATCATCAATATATTATATTAAAGTAAAGTCATAAAATGTAATTAAAACGTATTTAATATAGTACAAAAAATGAATATATGTTATCATGAGAGGCTTCCACATTATTTTAATATTTAATACATTATAAAACTAAAAATATTTTTAATCTAATTTTTATTTTTATGCACTCATAATTATCATGTATTAAAAATTTTGATATTTGATATATAATATGCATTAAATATTTTTAAATTTTTATTTAATATTAAAAAAAGTATATATCTACGTTAAATAATAAAATATCAAATAATAATTATTTGTATATTAGAGATTCATTTTAAATATATCATATTAATTATATATTTAATTAAAAATCCATAATATTTAAAATTTTTAACTTCTAATATGTACACATTAATATTTTTAAAATTTAAATATAATAATTCTTTTAATATTTTATTATTTAAATTTCAAATTTTTATAAACACAAATATTTAAAACATGCAAATTTTAAATTATCAATGAGAAATTTAAATTTCATAAACCTCATTTATTATATACAAATCAAATAATAAGCTATAATACCATATTAAGTACATTTACTGTATTGAATTTTTTTTAAAACATACACATATCAAGTTATTATTAAACTATTTAAAGTGTAAATTTTATATTTTATGTATAAGAAATACCATTTAAAAATATAATACTATTTCACGGTACATTGCATGATGCAACGCTACTTTTAAAATAAGTCAATGAAAATTTATTGATTGAGCCCCAATACATTGAAACTCAAGAAAGATCTACCAATTGCCTTTAGTGGCGAAAGAGCTAGTTGCATTCGTTACACAATAAATTACAAACTTCGTAGAGTTGTATTACAAGTAATGTTATTATTATGGAGAATTGACATCTTAAGAATTTGTCTTTTTTGTTTTTAGATATTTTTATATAAATATTTTTTTATTATTATGCATAAATTTCAAAATATTTGAAAACTTGTAATTTATATTAATAATAAAAAAATTAATTTTTTACAATATAACGAACTAAAATTTAAATCTTTATTAAAAAGAGATTTATATTTAATGTCTAAATGTATCTAAAAAAATTAATTATCTCTTACAAAAAGATATTTATAAAAAATTCAAGGGCAGAAGCAGGACAAATATCAACTTAATAGATTAATTGTAGGTATTGGAATAGTATCTATATATAACCTTTTTTTTTTTTGTACTAAATATAAAACTTGAGTTAGAGAGTGTCGAGAATTTTTTTATAAAAAGATTCGTTAAATTATATTTAATATTATCTTAAAAAATTACATTTGTATATTATATATATATTATTGTAATAAATTTTTTAAAAAATTTATTTTTTGAAAAAAATTGTATTTATTCCCAAAAAATAAAATAAAATAGTTTAAATATTTTTACAATTACCTAAGGAATTAATCAAATTATAGTTTCATATTTATATAAAATCATTTATAATAAAAGGTAAATTTTTTATTTAAAATATATATATAATTTATTCTTTATTTTAATATTATATAAATATAATAATTAGCAAATATAAACCCAACTATTTTTGACTCAACCCCATCTATTTTTATATCTTTACTACAATATATTATAAGCCTCTAATGTAAACGGTGGACTTTTTGGCAACAAGAGATTTTCTAAACAAAGACAAACATACAGAGACAAAAATTAATTAAAGCAATATTGTAGGCCAAATAGACAATGATTTAATTAAATTCTATCATCAAATTAAGAATTTTCATCGATCCTTCCCCTACATCACACAACCACTTTTTTCATCCACTCATCTTTCAGCTTGCTCTACTTTTCAAATTCATCAACCCCATTTTATTTGATGGAAAATTAAGAGTATTAATCATCTGTTTCAGTCAGCATTGGCATATCTTGCTCTATTTTAGCTATCAAAATTATATTAATTGTACTTTCCCAGTATTAAAAAAATAACAAAATATATTTATTGTTTATGAAAAATATTTTATGCCTTATAAATAATTTATTTCTTAAATTTTGTATATCTTTGTTTCGTTTTTTATAATTTGCCCTTTTACATATATTTCATTTAAATATGCCAGAATGAGCTTCTAAATATATAAGAGTACAATAAAAATTGCCAGTTGGTAAATTCTTCTTTAATTATTTATCATAATAGTCGTTAAATGATCTTAATTATCATCATTAATTAATCCTTAGTCAAAAGTCATTCTTTAATTATCCTCAATTTAATATCTGAAAAATTTTATTACCATCAATCGAATCCCAAGTGTGAGGTCAAAACTACAATTATGTACTTTTAAAAACCCCAGACTTATAGTAAATTAATGACAACAATCTTAAAAAACATTTTTAAGGAACCAATAAAATAATTTATTTATTTTTTCGGGGCAAACAGCAAATAATGATATTTTTAAGTATTGACAGTTGACTTGGTGTCTGCGTACTGCGTGTGCTGTCTAGTGTCTGCTAACAGGAAAATTGAATATTATTTTTCTTGAGGAAAAAAATTATGACTTTATTAATTCCCACTAGCATACATCTACCATCTTTCTCTGACCAAACTGATTTTCTCCCATTGCTTTTCCCACTTCAAAGTTGAAACTTGCAATTGAAGAGAGTACCTGATCGTACATATATACATCTCTTTCTCTTTACATCAATTCAATCTTCAAATTTTCATATACTCTCTCTCTCTTTCTCTGAATAGATGCATTTGTCATGATCCCAACTTGTTAAATAATTTCCTTCAGCCATGAAGATCTTCAGTTTCAGCATCACTCATCAGTTTTTCATCATTTCAGTATTTCTCGCCCTTTGCTTCACATCTGCTTCTGCTGCTAAGCTGCCACAAGATGAAGGTACCAGTTCTTACCTTATGAACAAAATCATTTTCCAAAAAACAGATTATCAAGTAGCTTTAATTAATTTGGTGTACTTTGGGGCTTACTCTTAAGGAGTACTTTTATTTAAATTTTGCTTTTCATTTTCATTATTGCGTCTCTCAATCCAAGAACTAGCTTGTTCAGTCACCATGCATGAGTGTATAAACTTTTTTTTCTTTTTTAGGATAACCAGGAAAATGCTTTAAACTAATTAAAATCAATCTATTGTATGTGGTTACAAGGATGTTTTCACTCATTTATTTGGTAGTAGTTTTCATCTAAAATATAATCAAATTATTTATGTAAGAGTTAATTAAAATTAATTTATAAAATATCATTTAAACCCTCATATAATTACTTAGTTTTTTATAGTTTAATTAATATTATAAGTTGATTAAGAATAAAGGTAAAAAATGTTAGCACATTACAAAAATGATTGCGGTTAAAGAATTTAAAGTTTCTAACAAGCAAACACGATTAATTTGATTAGATTTTAGATAAAAGTATTATATGGTGGTAGTTAAATGTTAATGAAAAAAAATTAAACCATACAAAGATTAAGTGACACACTTATAATCACATAAGACAAACCAAGGTTTTAGTTAAAATTAAATTTTTTAGTTTATATGCAAAATTTTCCTCACGAATTATATTTTCAAATAATTTCTAAAGTTAATTAAGTACTACTATTAATTAGTATATATTGCGAATGCCAATTAACAAATAGAGAATATAATTTAGATAATTTTTTTTACTTAATATTTTGACCATGAAATTTTATTTAAACCACACATACGATATACGTACTTATATCATAACTCAAAATAAATGATGGTAATAAAGCCTACCCTAAAATTGCAAAAGTATTTTAGAATTGCAACGAACCTGAAATGAAATAACATCGGACCAGTTTAAAATTTAATCATCACTTTAATCAAAGTTATATGAAGTAAATTCTTATTATATATCTATATTTTTTCCATTACAAACTAATTATTTTTATTTCCAAAACAAGTTTTCAATGCACTCATAAGCTTAAGAGGTGTATATTCAATCGTCATAATATATAATTAATTAATAAAAATAATATCATTAGTTGCTTGCATTTTTGTCCTTGTCTGACCCACTTGCATATATGAATCAAGCTACTAATTTTGTTAAAATAAAACCATTAATTGGTTGGTACAAGCATTTGACAACTCAACATTAATTAGTTACTTCATTTATTTATTTATTATTATTATTGTCGTAGACATCGATTATGGGATCAGATTAGTATATATAAAATCAATAATTAGAAGGTTGCTTATTCTGGTTTTGTAGAGAAAGTGACGGAAGAATATTACATATAATTTTTACATCATAGAGAAAAACTTCTAAATTATTGTATAATTTTTACATCATTACTTGCTGATTAACGTATAAAATTTTAAATTATTATATGCTAAATCTACTAATTAATTTATTGTAGTGGAAGCTTTGAGAGAGATAGGTGAGACGTTGGGGAAGAGTGATTGGGATTTCAGCGTGGATCCATGCAGTGGACAAAATGGTTGGATTAAGCCTCATCCTGTCAAAGGAGAAGAAATTAATGTCACCTGCATTTGCACTTATGACAATGCCACTACCTGCCACGTCACTAACATGTACTATCTTTCTCTTTCTCCCTCTCTCCTTCCATCTCAACTTTTTGTTTTATAAATTTTAGAGTAAATTAAGTATTTATTCTCACAAAGTTTTTTAAAGCAAAACATCGACCTCTAATAATTAATTTAATTTTTTATATCAAAAGAAAGTTAAGTAACATGTTATAATATTAACTTAAATTTTATTCAGCTATTAAAAAAATAAAATAAAATAAATTTATAAATTACATATAAAAAATATAGGTTATATATTTTGATTATGTGTAATTTATAAATATGATATATTTTATATTTAGGAAAAGTACATTTTAATTACCTCTCAATTATATCTATATATTATATAATTTATTTTTTAATTTAATTTCACATAATGTGTAAAAGAAGATTAAAAAAAAAGAAAAAATAAAACTTCTGAGTTGTAAATTTTTTAAATATAATTTTAATATTTTAAATAATTTAAAATAATAATTTATTACAAATTAAAATTTATGTAAGTGGTGTTATATATATATATATATAGTTGATGAGGTAAAATATAATTTTCTCTTTATATTTTTTACTATTAAATAAAAATCAAATTATTATTTATCATTCAAATCATCTATCATTAATTTGTTAACGCTAAATTAACGAATAAAACTAATTTTCCATGTGTTTCATTAACCACAGAAGTTAAATGCACTGCTACAAAGAGTGGTTGTGCAACCCTTTAAATCAGTCGTGAGCTTCAGCCATCTTTTGGAACATTACAGACAAAAAGTTTATTAATTGAATTAAATCTATTTTTTTGTTCGTGCAAATTATAACTCGCTTTCATTTTGATGATTTTGCAAATGTTTTATATATATATATATATATATATGTTGGTGGTTAATTAATAATGGTACATGCAGACGCTTGAAACAAGAAAATCTTCAAGGCACACTTCCACCTCAACTGGTGAAATTGCCGTACCTTCAAGAATTGTAAGTAAACATTCAAACACATTCATTAGTGCACAATGACCTTCTAACTGAGTTCTTACGTCAACCAATATTATTAATTAATTAACTTCTTTCATTCTTAAATTCTCTTTGGTACAGCGACGTCGCTCGCAATTATCTGAACGGCTCAATCCCTAAAGAATGGGGTTCCTTGAAATCTCTTATCAACATGTACTATCTCTTCCCCATTTTTCTATGATTTTTTGTCTCAATCTCAACATTTCTTCATTGTATTATGATTCTGGAAATTTGGTCTTGTTTCGTGAATGATGACGACTCTGATAATGCTTGTTTGGATTTGGTAGTACTCTTCTTGGAAACCGGCTAACAGGTCCAATCCCAGCAGAGCTGGGAAATCTCACCAATCTCAGAAGTTTGTAAGTTTGTATATATTCATGTCACGGTTTTTCCCATTCAAATTTTCTAAAGTTTTAAAGGAACTTTACTTTAAATGTTAGGGTTTTGGAATTCAATCAATTGTCTGGAAATCTCCCCTCCGAGCTTGGAAATCTTGGCCAGATTGAAAGACTGTAAGGCCTCTACTTCATTTTTCAATTAAGGTTACTGCATTAGTATTTGACATTTACAACCCTTTTAATTTTAAAAGTTACATCCATTAACACAGTGGTACACGTACTTCTATTTTAAATTATTTTTTGTCAATAAACTTAGCTCCTTATAAAATATTCATTTCAAAATAATAACAAGAAGCAAAGGGATTTTTAGAATTTTTTGATTCTACCGAATTACATAATTATCAACAAAAATTTAGTTATGAACAAAATTTTATATTGAATCTTAATATAAATTTAGCTATATTTATTGTTATATTAAAAATAAGATCATAATCTTCTTTTGCACATAAAACTATTTCATTGACAGAAAATAAATTAAGAGAGTAAGTGTAATTTTTTAAACTAGAGAGTGATAAGTGTAATTTAGCCAAATTTTAGGGGAGGTAAGTGTAATTTACTGAATACTTGCTATAAGAAGGTAAGAAGTCCAGCTTTATAAAAATGGCTTTCTGATTTGAAAAAAACTTAATTATAACTTTTATATCTTTGTTATTAAGTTCTTTAACTAGAAATTGATATGTGTACAGTTTATACAACTCATTTCTTTATAATTTTTTTAAAAAAGTTATGTTTTATTTTGATTGAATAACCTCATAACAAAAATATAAAGAACTGATATAAATTTAGTCATTTTAATTTTTGTAATTGTTTTTTTTAAATAAAAACAACATCATACTTCTATGCCTATATTTAAAATTTGTTGTTGAAACAGGTTTCTTACTTCCAACAATTTTACTGGGGAATTACCAGCATCATTTGCAAGACTCACTAGAATGATAGACTTGTAAGGTTCTTTTTTTCTTTTGTCCTCTAATACCGAAATGTATTCATATTTTACTTTCTAAGTTACTAATAACTTTCTTGTTACTTATCCACACTTAATGCAGTCGAATTGGAGGCAATCAGTTTTCTGGAAAGATACCCAGTTATATTGGGAGTTGGACACTTCTAGTGAAACTGTGTGTACCTTTACATTTTTCTGAAGTTTATACATCTTCGGTTGTTGAATTACAAATAATATGTTTATTTATTTAATTTTAACAGAGTGATTCAAGGGAGTGGTTTGAGTGGGCCAATTCCTTCTGAAATTTCATTTCTGGGAAACTTAACTGACTTGTAAGTACGATATTATTTAATGTTGTAACTAAAATTTCAAAGTTAATGTACTTTTCTGTTGTTGCTGGCCATGCTTAATGTCTTTTATGCAGGAGAATAAGTGACTTGAATGGATCTGATTCCACTTTTCCACAACTTAATAATATGACAGGATTGAGTACATTGTGAGTTTAATGCTTTGATTGTGATTTAATGCTTCAACAAGCCTCTGCTTTAAGGACAAACACAGAGAGCTAACCTCTTTATTTCAAAAATCCACATATTTGATTGTTCCTCAGGATATTGAGAAGTTGTGGTATTAATGGAACACTACCTGAATATATCGGAACAATGACAAGTATAAAATCCTTGTAAGATTTCTTTTCTTTTTCATTTTTTTGGCTGCTGCCAATTGTAGATTTTTATTTTGGTATTATTTCTATCTTGTTGAATGGTATTATAATATGCTTTTTTTTGGCAGAGACCTTAGCTTTAACAAACTGACTGGACCAATTCCAGAAACCTATGAAAGCTTAAGAAAGGCACAATACATGTAAGTTTTTTCTTTTTTCTGTTTTTGGGGGTTAATTTTCAACGTATAATTACACTAACTCTAATGTCAATTGATGGAATCCAAGTAACTTGGGGAACTCTCCTTAAAAAACTAGCTAAGGAAGGGAAGAACAAACTGCTTAAATACACTATTGAACATCCCATATTATTCGTGAGACATTTGTAACTCATACTGTCTCGAAGATATTCTTATTCTGAATCTCTACCACATTTCTACGATTGATTTTTGTCAACTTCTATAAATTGAAGGAAAACATTATGTAGTTAGGGATTCCTCTGTTAAGTGAAGTCTCATAATTGATTTTATTAATATCTCTAATATTAGATATTATATATTTTTACTTAGATATTTAACTGGAAACCTTCTCAATGGATCAGTGCCTGACTGGGTACAGAATTCTGGCTTTGTGTAAGTTCACTTTCCAATGGAGCAATTGAATTTCAATATTTCATTTCTTTCTGTTCATTTGAGAAATGTAGCCTTCATTATGAATTCCGTTTTGTATTTTGTACATAGAGATCTTTCATATAACAACTTCAGCGATGGAAGCTCAGGGCAGTTGACATGTGAAACAGGAAATGTGTAAGAATTAATCCTTGAATTTTTGTGGATTTGTTTGAAATTTGAAGAAGCTATCTGAATCTTGCATTTCTTTACTATGACTTAGGAATTTGTTTTCAAGCACTATGACGGCAAATGACTCGTAAGTCATACATTATGCATTAAATACTTTTATTTCATGCTATATTTTTGATTGGGAGTTATACTGGTTGTGAACTT
Organism: Senna siamea; assembly: GCA_031216115.1. Classification (NCBI taxonomy): domain Eukaryota; kingdom Viridiplantae; phylum Streptophyta; class Magnoliopsida; order Fabales; family Fabaceae; genus Senna; species Senna siamea. The sequence continues at coordinate 24,501,175 of CM062356.1, forward strand.
GTGATCATATGACTTTTTCTCAGGGGAAAAATTCCATGTTCGAGAGGCCTTCTCTGTCCCAAAAGTAAGTTAATATGTCATGTATTTTCTCATAGACTGTTAACATATCACAGAAACTCTAGCATTAGAACCTTCTCTCCAATTGTTCACCACACACTGCCACACTTGTATGTCAAGAGCTTGTATTATTACAACCCTTAAAACTCATTTCTGAAGCTAAAAATGAGGTAAAAATATTCTCTCCTTGCCTGCACAACTTTTGATTCCAAGGAGGGAACGGGAATATTTCAAAACAAAAGGGAAGGTCATGTAATTTTGGCATTTTAAAGGAACGTAGTGTAATATACACATCAAAGTAGGAGCAAACTATAAAATGAAATTGACTGACTATGTAATTCCTATGAGTTCCTTATTATTGTGCTTTGTGCTGGACTGCTTAAACTTATAGTGGTTGCTGATCCTTTTTTTCTTATCCTAGCCTGGTACTCTCTACGTATAAACAGTGGTGGAAAGCCATTAACACTGAATGGAAGCGTAACATATGATGATGATTCGGATGGATCTGGACAAGCAAGGTTCCACCGAAGTGAAACAAACTGGATATTGAGCAGCACTGGTTACTTCTTGGATAAAGAAAGTGGAGATTACTATACCACGACCAATATAACTAGTCTCTCAATGACCAATGCTGAATTATACATAAATGCACGTGTTTCTCCCCTCTCTCTCAGTTATTATGGATTTTGCCTGGGAAACGGAAACTACACAGTAAAGCTTCATTTTGCAGAGATTATGTTCACAGATGATAAGACATATAAAAGCCTAGGAAAGCGTGTATTTGACGTCTACGTTCAGGTATATATTGCTATATAATTTTCTCTTCATTTGTCAGGAAAAGTTTGATATAAGCCAAAGGCCTTGGGCAAATGGAAGCTGAGTTCCTTCAGAACTTAATCAATTGTGATGAAGTTGTCCTCACAAGTACCTTACTACATTTCTTGACTTCTAGTCGCCATGAACCATTTAGGTTTGAATGAAATCTTACAGGGAAAGCAGGTGCTGAAGGATTTCAATATTGCTGAAGAAGCAGGAGGAGTTGGTAAGGCAATCATAAAAGATTTCACTGCTGTTGTCACTAATAATACCTTGGAGATCCGTTTCTATTGGGCTGGGAAGGGGACAGTTGCTATTCCATTCAAATCAGTATATGGTCCTCTTATATCAGCTATATCTGTGGATCCTGGTGTGTTGAACACTTGAACTTCTCTGCAAGTATTTATTCTTCTCTGATCATTGTAATGTTATGGATCATCTAATTATATGCAACCCTCTTGCATATAAATCTACCAGACTTTCCACCTCCATTGGAAAATGGAAGTAGCAGCATATCAGGAGGGGCAGTGGCTGGCATTGTGGTTGCTGGAGCAGTTATAATAGTCCTGGTATTTGGTATACTTTGGTGGAGAGGCTGTTTAGGACAGAAAAATTCATTAGCAAGAGGTAATTACAATTTACAAGTCAATCACTATTTTTATCATGAATTCATGGTTATCAATCTTTTCTCTGAAACACTTGAGAATTCTCATGGACAAACAAATAATCTAGTTAACTCTGCTAGAAGAAAGGAAACACTGTTTCAACTGATGTTTCTGATTTTTGTTTGCTTCTTCTATTGACAGAGCTAAAGGGTTTAGATCTGCAAACTGGTGTATTTACTTTAAGGCAAATCAAAGCAGCAACAAATGACTTTGACATTGATAATAAGATTGGAGAAGGGGGGTTTGGTCCTGTTTACAAAGTATATTCCACAATATAACCTTTATATCACTTGCTTAACTTTCTTTGTTCACTTCAAAGCTTTACATATACCATTCTCCAAAATGCAGGGCTTTTTATCAGATGGCACTGTAATAGCAGTTAAGCAACTTTCTGCTAAATCAAAGCAAGGAAACCGCGAGTTTATAAATGAGATAGGCATGATTTCTGCATTGCAACACCCTTGTCTTGTTAAACTCTATGGCTGTTGTGTTGAAAGAGATCAGTTGTTGTTGGTATATGAATACATGGAAAACAACAGTCTTGCTCGTGCTTTATTTGGTAATTGTTTCTCCCTCAGTTTAAGGTTTTGTACTTGTACTAATTTACAATCTTATAAAGGTAACATGTGTTGTGCTCTAATTTTTATGATTGTGTCACATTAAAAAAAAATGAAGGTCGAGAAGAAGGCCGAATACATTTAGATTGGCCTACAAGGTACAAGATCTGTATTGGTATTGCTAGAGGTCTGGCTTTCCTTCACGAAGAGTCAAGATTGAAGATCGTTCATAGGGACATTAAAGCCACTAATGTTTTGCTTGATAAAGATCTCAATCCAAAGATATCTGATTTTGGTTTGGCCAAGCTCGATGAAGAGGACAATACTCACATCAGTACTCGAATAGCTGGGACTTAGTGAGCTTCTATATTCCAATTCTTTACTTCTAGTTTTGTTAACAAATATTTTGTTTGATTTAAATGCTAAAAATTTTCATACTGCAGAATTTCTAAAATTAGTGTGATGGGTGTGTTTTCAATAATGCAGTGGATATATGGCTCCCGAATATGCAATGCATGGTTATTTGAGTGACAAAGCAGATGTCTATAGCTTTGGTATTGTTGCTTTGGAAATTGTTAGTGGGAGGAGCAATAGCATTAACCAGGGCTTTCATCTTCTTGATTGGGTAAATATTATCAAGCTCTTATCCATTCATGCCAGTTTTGTTGTCTTTGAAATGTTAAGGAGAATTCGTGGCTTTGATAGTGTGTTCACTATCTTCAAGGAAATTATGCCTTCACTATTTTTACTATTGGGTTGTAATGATAGATTCCTTCCAGGATTTTACAAAGCCGAATCAGTATTATAGTCAGCAAAATACTATAATATTCCAAGAGTACGTTTTCTAATTTTTCAAAAACGAGAAGAAGATGAATAAATTTTTTCAGATCATTAAAATTATTTTATGAAACACAGATAATATATTATATATGAATAAATATGACTTTTAAACTTTCACAAATATTTGTCAAAAACTGTCAAATAAATTATTAATATAAAATATTAATTATTCGAAACTGATAAATTTTAGGCCAAGTGCCCCAAGGGCCTTTGACTAATATTAATCAAATTAAGGTCATATGTGGACTTTGGAACTTTCCTTCCAAAATTTCTTCAACTCATTTATATTAAATGATCTATTAATTATTTATATATACTACTTCTACCTTTCATTTATCCCATGTGACACTTTGTACTCACTAATTATTCCAACATGAGATTAAATATGTTCCAAGACAGTGTATGGTGTTTTTAATTTCTTTTTTCTTAGAATACATGAACACAGACTACTTCCATATGAAATTTTCTATATACTTAACAGTACTTTGTGCACCTTAAATTCCATAGGTTGTTTGAATTTACGTATGGATCAACTTTGCAATCAAACACTGTTTGTTTGTTGTTTTACCAGGCACATCTCTTGAGAGAAAGAGACAATCTGATGGACCTAGTTGATCCAAGGTTGAATTCCAAGTTTATAGCTGATGAGGCTAAGGTGATGATCGATGTAGCTCTGCAATGCGCTAATGTGACTGCATCATTGAGGCCTTCCATGTCTTCAGTAGTAAGCATGCTTGAAGATAGAACTGTACAGGAGGTGGTTTCTGATCCAAGTGAAGTATTGGATGAGATGAAGACGAAGGCAATGCAACAGTTTTACCAACAGATGGGAAAAAATAAGACATCTGAGTCTCAAAGCCAGAGCATCTCAATGGGTGGGCCATGGACTGAATCATCTACATCACTCACAGATCTCTATCCTGTTCACCTGGATTCTTCTTACCTGGGGAGTAGAAATTAGCCTGTCTTTACAAATTGTGTCCGTTTGTTCATATCTCCAGAGTATACCAGAGATTTTGCTGCTGTTTGATGCATCCTTATAATCAAACTTTTAAACTTGGTGATACTACTTAGGTATGTTTTTCCATTGTGAAACAACATGTGTATATTTCTGAAAAACAATAATTTGACCTGATTTTTTTTGGGTAAAAATACCTTTTTATTGTCTCTGAAATTAGTTTCGTCATTGAATTTTTTTTTTATCAACTTTGAACTAAATTTTTTATCTTAATTTTGTCCTAAATGGTCCAAAATTTTTTTAATGTTATAATTGCTGTTGATATTGAAATTAATAATAAAATTAAATGACTTGTTAATATAAAATAATTTAAATTTAAATTTAAATTAACTTAAATCTTTGATTTTTAAGAAAAAATAACATTAAAATAAATATTTTTAAAATATATTTGAGGATGTCTCGTAAATTACCCAAAAATAAAAGAGCCCTCTCACCAAAATAAATAAAGGTTATGACTCTGCTGGTGTGGCCTTGCTCAATCATTGGAAGGATGAGACGAATACCTTTTAAAACAATAACTATGATGGATTTGTGGCGCACTTCTACCATAGTCCTCTCATAAATAGTAGTATCATAAAACACATTCTTGCTCTGACGCTTTGCTTTAAACCTACTACAAATAATATCACTTCTTGGGAGGTATCTATAAGAGTCATCAACCAAAGCTCTCTTATGATGAATATTTGGAGCGTCCGGATTCCCTGCTGGGCGTCCCCCTGCTGGGCGCTGCTGGACGTTTTAGCAGCGGTTTTTTCCGTTGCTAAAGTTTTTTGCAACAAATATTATTGTCACTATAACTTTTGTTAAATTAATTATTTAAACAAAAGTTATAGCAGCAATAATATTCGTTGCAATAATATTAAAACACACTTTAGCGACGGATAAAACCGCCGCTAAAAAGCCCAGCAGGGATCAGGAAGCGCCCAGCAGGGGATCCAAAAGCATATTTGGATGGTCTTTTAACATTAACTACTCTACATTCATGAGCAAAGTATTAGGGACTGAAGGCTCTATTTTGCTGGAAAAGAACTTTATTCCTGTGCCTTTTTCGCAATTCACTTATCCAACCAATAACTGAACGAGGCTGAATAAGGTCTATCCTAGTTGCTTGATTGGATCCGAATCACACAGCTCTTGCAAAAGGACATTCAATGAAAAGATGATCTAAATTTTCCTCATTTTTACATCCAAAAACACACCTGCCAGTGTTGCCACTGATGTTGTATTTTCTTCTCAAAATTTTCCCAAGAGGTAATGCTTTATTCAGGAGCTTCCAGCTAAAAAGCAAGATTTTTGGTGCTAGTTTGGCCTTCCATATTTCTTTCCATTGGATGATGTTATCAGAAGGAAGAGGGGTTGTATTAACCATGTGCCAATAGCTTTCTTTCACAGTATATACCCCACAGTTGCTTCTCTTCCAACAGATAGTGTCCTTGGCTCCAGTATGAGAAACCCAAGTTTTGGTAATTTCTCTTATTGTTGGGGTTTCATATATGCTACTCAATTTTCCATAGTCCCATTTTCTCTAATTGTTAATTAAATCTGCCACTGTTTGGATTTGAGAGTTTTCTCACGAGAGCTTGCTTCTAAATTAATATTTTCTCCTATGCGGCTGTACCAACTCTCAATGTAATGTCTTGTCGGTTTGTAAAGAGGGCTTTCCATGTTTGGGAAGCATCTTGTCGGTTTGTAAGATTTTCTCTCCCCTTACCTTTGCTGTATTTGGCAATAATAACCTTACTACACAGAGAGTCTTCATCCTTTAAGACCCTTCAAGCCTTTTTCCCAAGCAATGCCTAGTTCAGCTCCTACATTCGCCTTATCCCAAGCTCACATATGAGGAGCTTTTTGGTTCTAATAGTTTCCCCAAAACAAGTTCGTTATGAGGGAATCACACTCAGCAGCTTTTTGCTTTGTAATTTTACAATGTGAAAACTGGTAGGTAGTGATCGTGGTCAACATTGAATTAATTAGTGTTAGCCTTCCCACTTGTGACAAGAGGCCTGCAGCTTTTTCTCCATTTTACTATATAGGTCTTCAAAAACTCTTTTGCTTCCATTAGGCTTACCAATGTGGCTACCTATGTACTTCTGTGAATTTTTCACAACCGCCTTCGAGTGTTTGGGTCGAAAGTTATTTCTGATTTTTATTTGTTTAGATTTAATCCCATAAATTTACCAAAATTTTCTAAAGGTTTCTTAAATGGGAGCAGGATTCTAAGTCTGCTTTGAAGAATATTAAGCGAATAGGCAAGAAAAAATAATCTTTGGCCTTTCTTCATAATTTCATCTTCATTACTTATTCACTCCCCATCCTGGTCTTTGATAATATGAATTCTTGTCTTGTTTTGTTTATGTTTACCCGGAGTCTGAAAGTATCTGGTGTTGTTTTGCCCTCTGAGCTCACATAATTTGTCATCATCTAAGAGAGGAATTCAAATCTTTTTCTAATTATTTCTTCTTCTTCCTGGTAATTATCCTAACGTTGCTTTTGTTGTATTTCTTTGAGCAGATTTTCGATTTCTTTAATTTGAGAGGGAATATTATCCACTCTTGCTTTATTACACGAGGAATGTTATATGGAATCAGACATTGAAATATTAATTTAATAAATTAAAAGAAACTATTTCGGAATAAGACAATGAAAATTAATTCAACCCCCAATAAATTGACACTCAGACAGGCCAGCTCACTACCTAATTAATTGCCTTAATTTTTTTGGTGAGAGGTCGCATTAGTTAAAATATATTACAAACGTCCGTACTACAGTAATGTTAAGGAGAATTGACATTTTAGGAATTGGACATTTTGTTATTTTAGATTTTTTAAAATTTATGTAAAAATATTTTCTTATTATTTCGCATAAATCTCAAAAGAATTTAAAAGGCGTACTTATAGGCATAACACTCTTACAATGGGCAAAACAAATGTCAACAGCATATATCATGGATATATACACTATTTTTTTTTTAATTTAACTAAATTATATTTAATATAAAAAAAATTACATCACACAACCAATTTTTTCATCCACTTCACCTTTCATCTTGCTTTCAAATTCATGAACCTCATTTGATGTAAAAGTAAATAAAAACAAAGTTAAAAGTATTCATCTTCTGTTTCAGTCAGCATATGCTCATCTTGCTATAAATTTTTGTGGCTATGGGAACATTTATTGTAGTTTCCTGCTATTAAAAAAAATAATAAGAAATTAAAATATATCTATTGTTCATCAAAAATATATTATGCCTTAATTATTTAGTTCTTAAATTATATATATAAGATTCAATTCTTGAAGGAATTTTACTCGAAAATCTTTAGTTTATGGGGTAAGTATATATTTGCCTTGTTTTTGTCTCTATATATTTCTAACTAATGAGAGGTTAGCAAGTAAAATAAAAATTAAAGGTTAAATCGTATAAGGATAAGAAAAAAGGATTAAATAATGATGAATTTATCTTTCAGAAATTAGAAAATGTATTTTTTTATTAAAAATTTAGTACTACATATTGTCTTCATATTTCAAGAAGTGAATAATTATTATTTAAAATCTCAAATTTAACCCAATTATAATTTTAAATTAAACTATGTATTATATATATGAAAAAGAAAATAAAGACAAAATTAATAAGAATGCACTATATATTCATAGTCTTTATTATGTAAATAAAAATTATTATTTAATTAATTTTATATCTAATTATCTTCTTATATAAAATTATCATATTATTTTATTATATGAAAGGATTCAAATTCCTTGTCCTGTGTCAACGAATGCACTTCCTATGATTTTTCTGAGGATTAACCAATTGAGATGGATGTTGTGTAAGAGCAAGACCTGTGAGAGAAGGAGGGTCACAAAAGTTTTGGATGATAGGATAATAGAGTTGATTATATATGTGGATAAAAAAACATCACAAGACTACAATTATGTACTTTTTAAAACCTCAGAATTAAATTAATGAAGACAAACTTAGAAAATTCTCAAGGAACCAATATGATAATTTATTTATTACTTATTATTGTGGACAAACAGCAAATGATGATATTTTTTAGTTGACTTGACTCGACTCTGCCTCTACTGTCTATACAAACAGCAAAATTGAATATTATTTTATTCCCACACCATTACCATCTCTCTCTCTCTCTCTCGCTCTGCCAATATATATGGATTTATCATGATCCCAACCTCTTAATTACTTTGCTTCGTTTCAGCCATGAAGATCATCAGTTTCAGCATCACTCAGTTCTTCATCATTTCTGTATTCTTCATCCTTTGCTTCACATCTTTTGCTTTTGCTGCCAATCTGCCACAGGATGAAGGTATATACGAATTCTTACCTCGAGAAAAATAATTTTCCAAATGTAAATCATTAGATAGTTTTAATAGTTTGCTTTTCATTTTCATTATTTTGTGTATGTCTACCCAAGAACTAGCTTCTTCGGCATGAGTGGATAATTTGTTTTTATCATGCAAAGGGAAATATATTATATATCCATAGTATCAATAATATAAATGAGATTTACTATTCAAAAGTTTGTGTCTATATATCTCTTGTTACACGGTATGGTAGTATTATATATATTATATTTTCAGGATTCAAATCCTGAATCATACGTGAATTTTGTAATATAGACAAGTCTATATTATGGAACTCTGATGTCCTCATGCCACTTCTCTTTTAACATGGGTTTTTCTTTTCTTATTATTTTAAAAATATACTTTTAGGTACAATTTTATTATGAAAAAATTTCAGTAGAATATTTATATATATTTATTATTAAAAATAATGTGTATATAACTTTTATAATTTATTACTTTATAATTAGGTCTTTTTTTTTAAAAATTAACTTATTTTATTTTTATTGAAAAGCTTAGTAATAAAAAAACTGTATATCAAAGTTAAAATAATTTCCTATCGTATAAATTTAAATGAGTGGATGCTAAATTTACTAGTCTTATTATATGAATTTGGTATCATATTGTAAAGCGTAAATTATAATTTCATTAATTTGAATTACATTTTTTTTATCAATATGTTTAACTTAATTATGAAAAAAAACTATTTAGCATTTGATCGAAATAATCAGTTATAAGATTTCTTTTGTTTGAACTTTGTAAAATTAAACCTATCATTAATTAATATAAGTGTTAAAATAGCCTAAAACAAAACCATGATGGTTTCAAACATTTATCAAATGATCTCTAGATCATTGGTAATTTTATCTCCGACTTTAATTAATTTTTATTGTTATATATATACGTTTTATTATATGATTCTTTTTTGTGATAATTTTACAAATGTGTATATTATTTAATTGACGAAACATAAATGTAGTGGAAGCTTTGAAAAGCATTGGACAGAGAGTGGGAAAGACATGGGACTTCAACGTAGATCCATGCAGTGGGAAAAGTGGATGGCTTTTACCAAACTCATCCAAAGACTCAGCCGTTAATGTCACCTGCGATTGCTCTTTTGCCTCCGCCACTGTCTGTCATGTCACTCACATGTCTCTCTCTCTAGACTTATACTTAAGAGCAATTAAATTATATTTAACCTTTTTCTTGGTGGCTAAATAAACGTAAGTACGTGCATGCATGCTTGCAGACTCTTGAAACAACAAAGTCTTGAAGGCACCCTCCCTCCTGAGCTGGTCAGCTTGCCCTTCCTTCAAGAATTGTATGTAAACATTCAAACTCATCAGCTTCACAATCACAACACATTCATGTGCTTCATGAATTCTTTCATTACTTGCGTCTCTGATTCTTGTCTTTGTTACAGTGATGTTGCTCGCAACTACCTCAACGGTTCAATCCCTAAAGAATGGGGCTCCTCCAATTCTCTTATCAACATGTACGTACCATTTCACTGGTTTCACTTCATGCATCTGCATATATAGTTTATGATTCTCACAAAAGGGTCTTGTTTCGTCAATTTTGGAAGTTCTCTTCTTGGAAACCGACTAACGGGTCCAATCCCAGCAGAGATCGGGAATATTTCCACTCTCCAGAGTTTGTGAGTTCTGTTAATAATTCATCTTGGCGACAATTAAAATTTTCCCGTTTCCATTTTGTGAATATATCTGGAGCAACTTAACTTTTCTTAAAATGGTTAGGGTTGTCGAGTTCAATCAATTGTCTGGAAATCTTCCTCCACAGCTTGGGAATCTTACTCAGATTCAAAGATTGTAAGCCTTTCATATTCATTTGATTAACTTGCCATTTATAATCAATCTGTTAATCGATGCTCATTGATTGATTGTATACTTTAATTTGAAATTTGAATTTCATGGCTCTCACATGTTCATAATCTCTTGTTGTTGATCAAGACTGCTTACCTCCAACAATTTTACTGGAGAATTGCCCACAACATTTGCCAGCCTCACTAAATTGCAGGATTTGTGAGCTGCCTATTTTATTTTCTTCTTCTTATACTGATTAATGATGACCACACTATATTGTTACTTCAAATTGTGAACTTATAACTGTCACTTTTCATTGTTGTTACCGTTAAACATGCAGTCGAATTGGTGGGAATCAATTCTCTGGAAAGATACCAGATTTTATTCAGAACTGGACAAATCTCCAGAAACTGTGCGAAACTGCAAAACTTCACACCCCTCTTTCTTAAGTCTTCTTAATTATCTGAAGTACCAATGACTTTTTTTTAAAAAAAGAAATTATTTTGACAGGATAATTCTGGGGAGTGGTTTAAGTGGGCCAATACCTTCTGGAATTTCACTTTTGGTAAACATATCTGACTTGTAAGTATGATGTTTAACATTGTTAACGAATTTTTGAAGTTAATTACCTTGCATTTTAATTGGTTTAGCTATGATTGAAAAATGCTATATATATATGCAGGAGGATTAGCGATCTGAATGGATCTGAAGTTTTGCTTTTCCCACAACTTGATAAAATGAAAAAATTGAAAACGCTGTGAGTTAAACTGTTTGATTAGTATGTTTGTTCTATATATTTAGGATGGAAAATTAAAAGGAAGAGATATCATACCATATATAACAGATCCTTCTTTGCTGACAATCTTATTGTTTCATAGGATATTGAGGAATTGCAATATTAATGGAACACTTCCTGAATATCTTGGGTCAATAACGAGTTTCCAAATGTTGTAAGTGCTGCTTTATTTCTGCGCTTTTTTTTTTTTTCCTTCATCCTTTTTTAGACTTATTTTGGATAAATTTCTTTTTCAGAGACCTCAGCTTTAACAGATTGAGTGGACAAATTCCGAGCACCTTTGAAGGCCTAAAGAAAGTGGCTAACATGTAAGAAATCTGTTACACTTTATAATGTATTTACTCCTAAGCAAGGGGATACATGACCTGCTATCTGAGTTGTGGTTTATACATTTTCATCTAGTGGCTGCAATTTTAAAAAGAGATAGACGGTTTCATGAAAAAAAGAAAAAAAAGAAAAAAAATAGATACACGGCTCAAACTGGGGATGCATTGTCTGTAAATCGTAGAAGCCAAAGGTTGACACTCCAATGATAGTTTCATGATTAAGGGTTGACTCTTTGTGGGTATATATATATATGCATGCAAAAGACTGCTTTTATTCATTAGAATTCCACATTCACATCCATTATTGGGATCTGTATTAAAAGTTCAAATCCATTTATATGATATTTTGCAAAGCAAAATTTTTATTAAATCAAAATACTTGTTCAGTCAAACCAGTTAAGTAAATCGATTAATGATCCCTGGGAACAATCTGAATTAATCAAATTCTTTATAAGAAAAAAGATAAGGAAGAAAAGCGTATGATTAAGGATGACTAGTTTATTTACTATTTTTCTGGCTAATTGATAATTGATAAGTTGTATACATTAATTTCTTGACATTGTTTTTGCTTAGATTTTTAACCGGAAATCTTCTCTCCGGAACAGTGCCTGCATGGATAGACAACGCACAGAACGTGTAAGTTTTCTTTCAAATGCTTCTTATACTAAAAGTCATTGAATTGAATACTTTGTATGTTGTGTGTGTCAAAATGCTAATGTATCAGTTGATGGATGCGGTTTGCTTAGTAAAGGAAATCATTTTGAAACTTTTTTCCTGATCATTCATGCAGTTCAATGTACATTTATTCGTTGAATCACTGCAAAAAATTTCAACTTCAGTGGCGACTGTTGTCGCCACTGAAAGTTAAAAAGTCGCCACTAAAATTCTTCAGCAGCGACAAAAAATTTGTCGCATGTCACCACTGAAAAGTCCGCAACTGAAGACCTTTAGTGGTGACAAAATATTGTCGTCACTGAAAATGCAAACAGTGGTGACACAAGTCACCACAGAAAAGTGGAAAAAATCACCATTGATGTTGAGGTTCACAAAGAAAAAGTCACCACAGAAGTCACTTTCTGTGGCAAAAAAATTGTCGCCATAGAAGCTACTTTCCGTGGTGACCAAAAAATGTCGCCATAGATGGCCATTTCTGTGGCAACAAAAAATGTTGCCAAAGAAGACCATTTCTGTGGCCATGGAAATTGTTGCCACAGATAGCCATTTTTGTGGCGACAACAATTGTCACCATAGAAGTATCTTTCTGTGGCGACTAAATATTAGTTTATGTGGCGACTATGTGTCGCCGTTGAAGCCCGTTTTGGTGGCGATAATTATTGTCGCCATAGAAGAGGCCTTTTGCGGTGACAAATGTCACTACGAAATCTCTTTAATGATTTAATTCAATTTTTTTTAATTTCTATATTTCCTGTCACATAGAGAATATTACATAACAAAATTATGAAACAAAATACCATTACATTACAAATAAATAGTATTACATTGTTGTCACATTGTAGTCAATAATTTACAATAATTAAATAATTTACAATAGTTACAAAAGTAAGACATATTTCATGCATCATTGGTTCCTTTTTATTGAAGTTTGTCCCTGTTTAAAATAGAGACATTAAGGATAAGACAACATGTCAGAAACTCAAGAGAAATAATTATGATCATTGAAACATGATTAGTAACTAATTATGACATATGATAAACTGAATCCATCCTAAAACTTATGAGATAACAATCAGAACAACGTCAAGACCAAAACCAAATGATGGTAAATTTGAGCCAAAATAATGTCAAGACCAAATACATAAAAAAATTTGATCAAAAATAATGTCAAGAGCAAATGATGACAATAAATGCCTTTCATGCATGGTGTAATGCTTAAATGCCATCAGCAGTAAGATAATACCCACATTCATATGATGACAAGAAATGCCTATCAAGTCAAATTCATATGATAAATCTAGCAGCAAAAATTTATACAACAAGCAAAGGTTGAGACAAGATACTACCCATATCGTAATCCCAAAACCAAGCTAATCGTTCAACATCAAAATTGCATCACACTACCATTAAATTCTAGCCCATTATCATTAACAAATCAATGTAAAAGGGGAACAGAAGAACCAAAAGTCATGGTTACCTGTTGAAATCTTGACATTATTACATCTAACTGTGCTTGGATCCTTTGGTCAATCTCAGCTTGCATTTTACGTTCAAGCTCGGTTTGCATCTGACGTTGAAGCTCAGCAAGCTGCTCCTGGAGCTTCCCATCAAGCTCAGATTGCATCTGAGATTAAAGCTCAGCACGCTCCTCCTAGAGCTTCTTATTAAGCTCAGCTTGCATTTGATCACGTACACTTTCAATTACATATGACATGCTAGCTTCCATACTTATCTGTTGCTGAGATTTCCTAGTGGATGGCTTCTTTCCATAGCCTTTTCCACGAACAAATCATGACCTCTCTCCAAGCATAGATGCCAAAATCTCATCTCCGATTAGTGGGTTCTCAGTCTCCTGTTACTGAGACATAACCTCTTGAATGCATGCCTACATTAATGAAAACAATGATAACATGCATAAGAAATGACACTTAAACTTTAAAAGATAATTAAAATTTTTAATATACATGAATTTCCTATGATTTTGGGTCGGACCACAACTTCTCATTCTTTTGTTCTATGAGTGTGCTGGAGCTCCTACACTCGATCAGTCGACACCTTTTCTCCAGTCCCAGGATTCCTCTACAATAAAAACACTTGTAAACATGTATATGTTGTGACCATGGTTAAGTAATTAAATAATTAAAGTCACTGACCATAAATTCCTCTATCTTAGCAAAAGATCGAGGGCCACATGTATGTTGTATTATTTGTTGTGCCCTATTTTTTTTGTTTCCTTCACTAACAGCCTACAAGAATGAAACTCCCATAACTTAGATAACTAAATGAGAAATCTTATATTTTAAATAGTTTAAACAACATATAATTCCATATTACCTTGAATTTGTTTAAACCGTAATGTGCTGCTAACCACTCCCAATCTTCAAGTGTAACATCAGTTGGCTTATTACCCAATCTCTCTTCATAATTGCTGAAGTGGTTGTAATGTTTGTGCAAACAGGTCTTCCATACTTTGAATAGCCACTGCATAGTGGTGATGACAAATTTTTCTATTGCCATTTGTCTTATGTTATTGCCAATCTCAAACTTCTCTTAAAATATAGACAAATATTTTTCTTATAAAGAAAGTAAAAAAGTATAGAGTTATATGCCTCTTTGTAACTTATTACCTTTACTTTCAACCACATTGCTTGTCCATAAATGACAAAAACGTTCTGCCATCTACCAACTCTAAAGGAGATAGTCTTCTTGACTATAAATCCACAGTAGTTGGCTATATCTCTAGCCTCAAGGTCCACAGCTCTTTTAAATTTTGTCAGGGATGTCAATTTTAATCTTGCTACCAAATTTTGTCTTCATATCCACTGTAATTGACTTATATTTCCCTCTGCCAGTTTTAGCAGTGTAAGAAGCTATAAATAAAAAGAAAAACAATTAATCTTGCTTCTAGATATTATTAACTAATGTGCATAAAGATAAATTAACCTGAACTATTCATATTCCTTAATCCTTGGACCAGTGGAGATTCCTCATTTAGCTGTTGACTTGGTCCTGCCTGGCCCATTGGAGAATATTCATTTAGCTAAATACTATGTTGTGGGATTGAACTCACTTCTCCCTGGTTCTCAAGTCTTCCTTGACGTGCACCAGCTTTTACAATCCTTCCACCTCGACCTCGCAGAAGACGTAACATCTTCTGCAATGTTGTATTTAAGAAATAAAGTTAAAAATAATGAAATACATATATTATTGGATTAGACATAAGAATGTAAAACATAACAAAATTTTATCTATATTACCATAATTGTTATAACAACATTTATTTAGTCTTTGGAATCCTCCGTGTCTTGTGTGTTGTTGTCATCTATTAAATATTCTTCCTCACTTTCTTTACTTACACTTAAGTCTATAGAATTATCATCAATGAAATCTAGGTTAGTAGAGGTACGCATATTTGTTTGTGCTTCATCGCTTGCTTGATTGATGGATTGTGGTTCAACATCTACCTGTTCAAAAGTAACTACAATCTCATTTTGCACTTCATTTTTTGTTAAAGTATTTAATTTCTCAACCTCAATTTATTGATACGCTTCTTTATTAAGCAACACAAGGTGGTATCATCACCATCATATTGAGGCATGTTGAATAAGTCTTGGGGATTTGTCTTTACAACAAAAAACCAACCTTGATCAATCATATCATCTAAGTAGAACACTTGTTCTGCTTGAGATGCCAAGACAAATGGTTCATTTGTATTCAACTAACATCGAGTATTAACACTTATAAATCCATATTTATCTACTTTATATCCTCTTCCTAATTAAGCAACGTCCCACTAATGACACTTGAAGAGGTATACCTTCCTATCTCTGACATAGGAAAATTCATAAACATCCTCTAACATACTATAGTACTCCTTCTCAGGGTTTGAATTATCACCTTTTACAAATAACTCCACTATTTTGCATTTTTATTCTTGAAGCATGATCTTTCGTGTGAAATCTATATCCATTCACCATAAACATGGAATGTCTATGCACCTGCTGAAGAGGACCTACAGCTAAGCTTATGATCTCTTCACTTACACATTGTTGTATAGATAGCTCTAAAACCTGCACAAATAAAGAGTCTTTAATCATTACTAAAAAACTAAATTATTCTCTAAAATATAATGCATTAGGCCTTAAGTTTATATAAAAAAATACATGTGTACAAAACCAGTCTAGAAATTTCATGCTTCTCCTCTCATCGTTTGTTGATATTTACAACTCAAGCTCTTTTTGGTACTCCTTATATATTGCAAGAGAAGAGATTAAACTTACTCCATACATATTTCTTTAAAACTTTTTAGAGAAGTAGTTGAGGTTACTCTATAAATGGCCAAACCTCTTCATAATTTTAAAGGACATACATATAAGCTTGGTTAAACTCTGAATGAGATAGAGTAATTATTTTGTAACCCCCTATTGGTTGACCACTTTCTTCAAAGATAGACATCTCACAATTCTTCTGGAGTCCATCATCATTCCTAGCTGGTTTATTAAACTTGGTTGGGATGTTCTTGAAGTATCGCGAGCAAAAGGTTAGACATTCTTTTACCAAGTATCCTTCTGCAATTGATCCTTCAAGACGAGCCTTATTACGAACATATGATTTTAGAGTTTGTAGATACCTACACTCATAAATTGAAGTTAATATGATAATTGTTATTAAAGGAATACATTATTAATCATCTAGTACCTACAATGCATTACCTCTCAATAAGATACATCCACTGATATTGCATGGGTCCACCAAGCTTTGCCTCTCTAGCTAAGTGAATGGGCAAATAGACCATGATATCAAAAAATGCTAGTGGAAATCTGGTTTCCATTTTTCATAAAGTTATCACAATTTGGGTCTCCAATTTATCAAGATTTTCAACTTTCAAGCACTTACAACAAATATTCCTAAAATTTTTTTTTAATTTTACAATTGATTCGTAAACTTCCTTGGGTAAAACGCCACGAATCGTAATTGGAAATATATCCTGCAATAAGACATAGTGGTCATGACACTTCAGTCCAAATACTTTCCTTTCACAAACATTGACACATGAAATGTTTGAGGAAAATGCATCAGGAACCCTCAAATTAGAAAGAAAGTTGCAAACTTTTAACTTCTCATCCGAACACAACACATAGCATGCTGTAGGTAACAAAATATTTTTTCTATCTTCAATTAGATGCAACCCTTGCCTTATACCTAAATCTACTAAATCATACCGACTCTTTAATATATCTTTTGTCTTTCCATAGATATTCATCACTTTTTACATAATATTATTAGATAAATTTCTTTTAATGTGCATGACATCAAGATTATGTCGTATCATCAAATTTTTCCAATAAGGTAATTGAAAAAATATACTCTTCTTTGTTCAATTATAAGAAGTGGTTGGTTGATCACGCTTTTTTTTTTCTAACCTTTTCCAAACATCACGTTTCTTAATTGTTCCAATTGGTAAAGTGCTTCATCACTAGTTAATGGAGTAGGTTCCATGGCATTTACCATTTTTCTATCAAAGGCCCTTCGATTTTGACTCCATGAATGAGTGGTATGTAAGAAATGATGATGGCCTATGTAGCATAACTTGTTTCGTAAAGAAACACAGTGGGTGTCCTTATGGCAATAAAGACATGCAAGCATACCTTTACTTAACCATCTAGAAAGGTTTTTGTATGCTAGGAAGTCATTAATTATCCATATCAAAACTGCCCGCAATACAAAATTAGATTGTGAGTAAGCATTATAAGTTTCTACCCCTTCTTCCCATAACTCTTCCAACTCTTCAATCATTGATTGCAAATAAACATCTATGTCATTGCCTGGACACTTAGGGCCTGAAATTAAGAGTGTCATCATAAAGTATGGGTCTTTCATCCAATCCTAAGGTGGAAGATTATATGGAACAAGAACAACAGGTCAAATACTATGATTACCACTCATATTTCCAAAAGGTTGAAACCCATCACTTGCTAAGCCCAATTGAACATTTTTGGGATCATTAGAGAAGTCAAGGTATTGTTGGTCGAAGGATTTCCAAGCCAAGGAATCAGAAGGATGTCTTAAAATGTCATTATCGACTTATTTCTCCTTATGCCACCTCACTTGTTTAGCTGTGTGTTTTGCCATGAACAACCTTTGTAATCTGGGTTTAATTGGGAAATGATGCAAGATTTTGTTCGCTACTTTCTTCCCTTGGTGTTCACTTGATTCCCATCTAGGCTTCTTACATACAGGACATGAACTTGCATTGGCATGCTCTCGTCAATATAAGATGTAATCATTTTCACATGCATCTATTTTCCTATAATCCAAACCTAAATCTCCAATAATCTTTTTGGTTTCATAGTATGAATTAGGTATAAATGCCCTATTGGGAAGAACTTCTTTAAGGAAGCTAAGAATCGCATCTATAGATTTATTGATCCAATGGTTAAGACACTTCAAGTGAAGTAACTTAACTATAAAAGATAACTTTGACACTTTATTACATCCAGGATAAAGTTCTATCTCTGCATCTTTCAGTAAATCAAAGAAATTCTTTACATGCACATTTGGTTCTTCGTTGTTCTTAGAAACACGATTTATTTCCTCTATATTTGCAAAATCACAAGCATCATATATCAACTTGTTAATATCATCCATCACAGCATTGTTATCTTCCCTTTGACAATTACATCTAGGGCTATGAGTTCTTACAAAGGCTTTTACATGTAAATCCCACACTTTGTAACTATCCCAAAATCCTTTTCTCAATAAATCAAATCTCACCATATTTCTTACTTTAAACTCTATTTTCCTACACCTATTGCATGAACATCGAATCAAAGTAATCACCCCTGGCTGATTGTATGCCCATTTAAGAAATTCATCTATTCCTCTTATATATGTTAGATTCACTCTATTTTTTATTTCTTGCCAACTTTTATCCATTCCTTTTTCCTACATGTCAATATGATGTAAATTTCATTATATTGCTAAGTTTTAGGAAGTTTAAGGGTAGGTTAGCTAAACCAATCTAGACACCTAGATAGTTCCTACCTATAACATTCCATTATGTCATTAAAAAATAACTTAAATATTTTTTACTTTCAAAGAATGCATTTTTATAAAGTTACACTTATTACTAATAAAATTATGCATACACAAATATTTTCCAAGGCCCAATAACCTTGCGGTGTATAAAAAACAAGAAAATTTTTACAAGAAGATGAAAATTAAAGTTAATTTATATTTTTTTTTTAAAAAAAAAGACTTCTATTTCAGGAGTTTTAGAAAAAGTGTAACAAGGAAGAATTTATATTTGAGTAATTTATATAATTATAAAAAGAGTATGTATAAATTTACTTTGTAATTAATATTATATAAATAGATAAATGGTTAAATACATTTATTATTATTAATTTTTATTGATTTATTCTTATTAATTAAAAAAAGAGTATAATTAGTTCAAAGTATAAGGTACAATAAATAATAAATTTTAGCAAGTAATTTTATTTTGAAAAATGTAATTTTGAACTTTTTACTTTTGCTTTAAAACATAACCAAATTTATCCATGGATGAGAAACACAGTCAAAGTGACAGATATGAGATAACTATAGGCCAAAATTGCAAAATTTTCTCCAACACATTAATTCAAATAAAAACTCCAACATATACACTAATACTAAGCAAGATATTGGTATGTTATGAATAATACAAATTTTTGCATTAATATTATGAGATAAAATGTGGAAGAAGAAATTAATTCTTAAATAGCTATAAAGAATATGAATTGAAGAAGAAAATAAATAAACATTAAAACGAGAAAAAAAAGGAAAGGCCAAAAAGAAAGCAATATGATTGATGTTGGCTAGAAAGGAAAAAAGCAAAGGGAAAGTCCTTTTTTCTGAAATGCAGTGCCAAGTTTCCAATTTGGAAAAGCACATGCATAACATGAATGACAAAGACAATTTAAATTATAAAATATAAAAGTAACAGTATGTGTGGAAGCAGATACATAACATGAATGATGAAGACAATTAAAATTAAAATTATAAAATGTAGTGCCAAGTTCCAAATTTGAAAAACCACATATGGAAAGTCCTTTTTTCTAAAATTAACAGTGTGCTTTAATGAAAAAAATATAAAATTAGAATTATAAAATAAAGTACCTTTTTCTGAGACAGAACAACTGATCTAAAATTGTTCACTCAACCACTAAAGACAATGACTTTTACCACAATGTTTATGCGAGCCAAGCTTATCAATAAACCTCTTTAACACTATATATGCACAATGTATTTATCAGTGAAGTGAGTGAGAGAAGTGAAATACCCAAATAATATTTAGCAAAATTTAGATAAAGAACAAAATCAATCAACAAAAGTGTAAAATCTATCATAGTATCATTTTTCCATATCTAACTTCATAGTAAAAAATTTGGGTCTTCTAACTCCTTCTTTTCAAGCTAAATCCAAAAACAATTTCCATTTTTCACAAGCTAAATCTAGAGTTAAAGCTAAATTGAAAAAATATCCATTTCTCACAAGCAACAAAAGGGAAAAATAGTGAATCTTGTATAAGAGGGAAGAGAAATCCTACTAGATTTTTCCCAAAACAACGATGAATGGCGATGGAGGGCATGGTCATGTGGTGGTTTTTAAAGCATGATGAAAAAAACACATTGAAGAATGGCTAGAATTTTTGCAACTGACGGTGCACTAATCGCACGCAAAACATGACTGAGCAATAATGATGACAATGCTTGGACGATGAGCCACATAGGAGATCACGGTAAAGGGAAAGAGCTACAGACGCGTGCAGGACGAATATAAGCAAGAATTAGCGAAACAATTTGGCGTAATGGGTAAATACTAGCCTTTATATTTGGCGCTTTATTATATATTAAATGATGAAACAATTAACACCAAAGGTGGCTTGGCGTGTTGGTTAGCACTTTAAGCCTTATAAATGCACGCTGAGGTTTTATCTTCGAGTTGGGCAAATGCACATTAACAATTTTTAAGATTGGTGCTTCAATGGCAATGTTATATCTGTCGCCAATGAAAATCTTTAGTGGTGAGAAAGACCATCGTCACTGAAGAAACTTATAGTGGCGATAGGAGAAAAATCACCACTAAAAAATTTTTATGGCGACAAAAAAGTCACCACTAAAACATTTTAGTGGCGTCTCCCTAATAATCACCACTTAATGATTTTGATGGCAACCTTTTTGTCACCAACAAAACTCTTTAATGACAACATTTTATTTGTCACCACTTAAGGTCTTCAGTGGCGACAGGTTTGGTCACCACCTAAACTATTCAGTGGCAACAAAAAATGTCGCCACTATAAATAAACTTTCAGTCATGATTTTTTTTGTCACCACCAAAAAGTCGCCATTGAAAGTCCTTTTCTTATAGTGAATTAAATTTCTAAATATTTTACGTTAATATTATGAGTTTTGTTCACCAAATGTTTCGTTTGAATTCTTAGTTGCATCTTTCTACATTCTGAAATATGTTTTATAACTTGTGCATAGGGATCTTTCATACAATAACTTCAGCATTGACAACTCAATACAGCATAGATGTCTGCAAACTCATCTGTTAAGTATTCTTGCATGTTGAAATGTTTTTGCAAATTTAAAAAGCTATATATATAAGCATAATAACCATCTCTTATATGCGATAGGAACTTGTTCGCAAGCTCGTCAATGAGCAATAACTCGTAAGTTTATATGATATATGCTATGTTATTTTCATTACAACTAAGTAGCATAAATTAACTTATGCCATTTATAATGAGACTATGCTCACTTTTTCTGCCCTTTTCACCATTATTAGAGGAATGCCTCCATGTTTGAGAAGCATTAGCTGTCCAAAAAGTAAGTTTACCTGTCAAATTGTGGGTGTGAACATTTTATTTCATAGTATTTATATTTTGAAGGAATCTCTCTTTTTTTTTTAAATTTATTTAATGTGAGTTTCTTACTTTGCTTGATTTATTTCAATGGTTGTTCCAGTATTGTTCTCTTTTCGTATAAATTGCGGTGGAAAGATGGTAACAGTCAATGGAAGTAAAACATATGATGATGATTTAGATGCAGGCAGATCTGCTAGATTTTACTTGTACAGTGGGTCAAACTGGGCATATAGCTCCACTGGTTATTTCATAGATAATGATCATGCAGACTACTATATCACGTCAAATACAACTAGGCTTTCTATGACCAATGCTGAACTGTACATGAATGCACGTGTTTCTCCCATTTCTCTGACTTATTATGGGTTTTGCCTGGGAAATGGAAACTACATAGTAAATCTCTATTTTGCCGAGATAATGTTCAATGATGATGAAAAATACAAGAGCCTAGGAAGGCGTGTATTTGATGTCTATATTCAGGTACATGATTAAATCATTTTTCAAACTTTTTTCTCTCTTATATTTGATATTTGATATGCTCATAATAGACATACTATAATATTTTAGGAGCATTTCCAAGTTCCAACTATAAGCATTAGCTAAAGAGTCAAGATTGATTTTAGCATTCAGAAATGCTTTAGAATAATACTCCACAAGTATAATAGAATTCTCTTGTAGGAATGGCTAATACCCGAGAGGGGTGTGAATTAGGTGCCTTAAAAAATTTTCTAATGGAGAATTCTAAAAAGTAGCTAAAGCAGATGTATATGGTAATTTTTTTTGCTTAGATAACAACTACAGAAAGTTATTCAGTTAAGTTAACCCAAAACAGAGCAACAAGAGTAGTATCAACAAGATAAAGATTTTAGTAGCAAGAACCAATAATAACAGTAAAAAAAATGGTGTAAGTAAATGCAGAAGATGATGTACAAAAATTTAAAGCATATAGGGGTTTATCCTGGTTCAACTTATCAACAAGCCTACATCTAGTCCCCAAGCACAACTTGGGATTTTCACTTTTACCACAAGTTTTAAAAAAGAGGGCACTTGTGAGCTACTACAAACTTTCTCCCTTTTCAAGAAAAACCTTTCCTTTGATATCTCTTAGTTTATAAGAAGGAATTTTATCAGCTAAGAAACTCTCTCAACTTCTGAGTAGATTTTACAAGTGAAGAACTATTGAATAATAGCAACAAGAGCACAAGATGATTTTCAGAAGATGATTTTTGTTGAAATGTTTTTCTTGCTACTTGGAGGATTTCCAAAGGCTCTATATATAGAATTTTTTCAAGAGAAAAGGTTAGACATTCGCTCAGAAAATAAATCAGATAAAATCTTTGCAAATATAATCGTTTGTACTTAGCCTGATGTCATCTTTGCAAGCTACAAGTCAACTGCTATGATCTGCTAGTCGATTGTCATGTTCTTAAATTCAAATTTTTTGTAGTATAGTAAGTAGCAGTCAAGTGGTACCTAGTTGGCAGTCGACTGGTGACATTTTGGAAAGTTAATTTTTTTCAAAATAGTGCCATGGCAGTCGGTTGCTATTTCTTGGCAGTCAACTAGTGATTTTCTAGAGGGATAAATTTTCAAAATAGTACAGTGACAGTCGATTGCTATACCCTGGCAGTCAATTTTCATGCCTCTAGTGTAGAGTTTTCAGGTGGCAGTGGTTTAGTAGTCGATTGTTATAGTCTAATGATCGACTGTTAGCTCTTTGTTAGCTATTAGTCGGCTGGTAGGTTCTTGGCAGTCAATTGGTGGCATTCTATTTGTGATTTTTAAAGTTCTATTTCTACCAGTTGCCTATTACATTGTGTAAGTTGATTGCTAGGTGACAAATTTATCTTTTGAATGAAAAAAATACTTTGTAAAAGCCACTTAAACTTTGAAAAGCAACCTCAAAAGTTTAGAAAATAATTTTGAGCTTAAGTCTCTATTATATCTTTACAATTTCAAATCCTAATTACTTATCCAATTTCTTATTTTTCTTGGTTTGCCTTGATGAGCCCTTGGACTTGATTTTTCTGAAATGATTCAATTTGTTTATTATCATCAAAATATCTTTTAAGAGCCAAGTTCATTGGGTTAACAATCTCCTCTTTTTTAATGATGACAAACATATTGATATTCATAAAAGCACTTGAAGATGGGGTTACTTACAAGTGTTAATTTTATCAAAAGACTCCCCTTAAATTTATGCATATCTTTGTAAAAACTTTTGTTTAGCAAATCCTAAAAATTAATTCGTATCCCATAATCATTATGTAATAAATTCAAGCAGTCAAATTCAAGTAATCAAATTCAGTTAGTTAGAATATAATGTAATCAAAATATATTCAATCAAAGATACATAACTGAAATTAGATTATATTCAATTCTTAGCTAGCTACTTCTCCCCCTTTTGTCATTAACAAAAAGAGAGGAAGGGTAAGTTCAATTGATAAAAATATTCTATGCTCTATACTTTGATCCCAAGGACTACCGAAGGGCCTTTAACAGTTATTTTCTGTTTACAGATGTAAGCTTAAGAGCTGTAACCCGTGGGCTAAGTTTAGCCACATACTCTGTTAGATCATCCATACGAGAGAAGAGAACAGCCTTAAAGGTATTAAAGTGGTGTGTAATAGAGGCTTGAAAGTTGTGGATGGCATTTAAAATTTTTGAAGAAGTTAGTGGAGCAGGTAGGCTTAATAGCGGAGTAGTAGGTGATGGAGCAACTGCAGCTTATGTTTGAGCAGTTTTTCCTTTCTCTCTTTCTTCTTGCCTCTGACTCTGAGCATAAGACAATGGGTTTTGGACCCAAGCATTACCATGCTTTGTATAATGAAACCTAGAGAAAGTGGTTTCATCAATGGTAGTGGGGCTAAGGACCTTTTCATCAAATGGATTAATGTTATGCTTTTCCAATATCCAAGTGATAAGTGAGCCATAGGATAGTACAACCTTTTTAATCCTACTACACCTAAGCATCTTTTCCATTATGAAATAAGAGATATTGAAAGGGTCTTCTATCAACACACATTACATTGCAAATTGCTTAGACTTACTAGCAAAGGCCAAGTTACCCCTTTTGTTTACCAAATAGATTGCTATTACATAATGTAGTAACCTATTATGCATAATAAACTGAGTGCTAGGAAAGTTTGCTATAGGTAGGCTGCAAGTTGGGGAAGTAATGCATTCAGCATAATCCTGGCATTATAGTTAGAAATGGTTCCTAAGGAGGTAGGATGGTCTCCAAACAGATAGTCATTGGTTCAGCACCCAACCCTCCTAATTGTTGTTGAGTGAATTTGATGGGTTTGCCTCTAACCTCTGTAGAGATACAGTAACCTACCTCATCTTATTGAAGATTAAAATAAACAGCTTTAACTACCTTAGGACTCTATTTCCTCTAAAGTTTTATTAACTTGTATAATCCAGCTTTTTTTAAGAGAGGAAATATAGGAAATTGCTCTTTCTCAAAAAAATGCAATATCAACATACTTACTGGTAGCCACTGAATGTTGAGCAAAGTTTTCCATATAGTTCTTCTCTTAAGATTTTGAGGAAAATAGCGTTGAGGGAGTAGAGCGTTTGGAAGAGGATCCCTTGGTTCTCAATCTCTTTGTTCTAGCTACCATTGATGATAGATTGATTGTAGAAGGGTACTCAGTGGAGGCAGGTGGGCGAATAATATGGAATTGGCACCAAAATCGTAAGATTATTGGTTGGGGCAACTAGGGTTTATCGAGCAGAGGAATTGAGAAATTTTGAGACGAATTGTGACTGATTTTGTTGGAAAATCGATGGGTTTTGGTCAAAATCGAGGTTGGAAGCGATTAATTGGTTCAATTTTTGAAGATTTAGATATTGAAAATAGGAGAGTTGAGAGAATTTTAGAGAGAAAAATCGAAGGAGGTGCGACAAATGAGGGTTTTTCGTCTTAAAAATACAGTTCAGAGCCGCAACAGTCAACTGGTGGATTCTTAGTAGTCGATTATCGAGTGACCATTAGGCGTAAATTGATTCCAGTAGCTTGTCAGTCGACTGCCATCTACTTATTAGTTGGCTACTATGCTCTTACAAACCCAGAATTAGGGAGGAACGTATCAGTCGACTAGTAATGTGGTAGTAGTCGACTGTCGAGGGACAAGTTTTTTTGTTGAGACTCCAATGGCTTACCAATCGGTTGCTATGTATTTATCAGTCAACTGCTAAGTGCTTGCAGCTTATTAGTCGATTGGCACCAATATGTCAGTTGACTGCTAGCTCTCTATGATGGAATTTCTTTGATCCAGAGAGATAGTAGTTAATTGATCTCGTTATGGCAGTCAAATGGTACCTTTTGTTATCCAAATTAAGTCTAATTCTATGTCTTTTGGATATTTAATGCTGATCTAATTTCAGTTATTCCTCTTTTTAATGGACTTTGGCAAACTTTTGCTTATATAGCAGCAATCTTGAACCTTTCTTTTTCAAATTTTAGACAACCTTTTGGGATCAAAGGAGATCCTGCAAAAAAAATATAAGGTCACTCTGAATCTTAAGTTAGTTCATAAGAAAAGAGTAAATAAAGCTATAAATGTGCTTAATGGGGTGATG
This sequence comes from Senna siamea, assembly GCA_031216115.1. Lineage (NCBI taxonomy): Eukaryota > Viridiplantae > Streptophyta > Magnoliopsida > Fabales > Fabaceae > Senna > Senna siamea. The sequence continues at coordinate 24,527,604 of CM062356.1, forward strand.
ACAGTCCAAGTTCTTTTCTTATATAACAAAATCTTTCTTCAGGAAGAGGTTTTGTAAAAATATTAGCAAGTTGATACTCAGTTTGAATGAATTCTAGGGAAAAATTATGATCAAGCACATTATCTCTAATGAAATGATGTTTTATATCTATGTGCTTAGTTTGTGAATGCATGATGGGATTTTTGGTTAAGTTGATGGTACTAGTATTGTCACATTTAATTGGAATTTTTTCAAGATTCACATCCATATCTTGGAGTTGTTGTTTCATCTATAAAACTTGTGCACAAAAACTTTTAGCTGCTAAATAATCAGCTTCAGCAATTGAAAGAGCTACACAATTTTTTTTTACTAAAACAAGATATTAACGATTTTCCAAGAAATTGACAGGTACCACTCGTACTTTTCTTGTCAGTTGTACTACCAACAAAATTAGAGTCAGAGTAACTTATCAGCTGATATGGATATCCTTTAAGATACCATAATCCTATATTTGAGGTTCCAACCAAATATCTGAAAATTCTTTTTATAGCAGTGAAATGAGACATTGTAGGACAAGTTTGGAACCTAGCACACATGCATACACTAAACATTATATCAGGTCTACTTGCAGTTAAATAAAGCAATGAACCAATCATACCTCTGTATTTAGTAATGTCAAACGGTTCACCTTCTTCATCCTTGTCTATTTTAATGGCTAGACTCATTAGAGTTCCAATTGCCTATGCATTCTCCATGCCGAACTTCTTAAGTAACTTTTTGGTATACTTTGTTTGGCTAACAAAGATACCTTCACTGAGTTATTTTATTTGAAGTCCAAGGAAGAAGTTGAGTTCTCACATCATTGACATTTCAAATTCTCCCTGCATAAGATTAGTAAATTCTTTACAGAGAGTTTCATTAGTAGATTCAAATATAATGTCATTCATGTAGATTTGAACAATTAATAGATTATTGTCTCTCTTTTTAATGAATAATGTATTGTCAACTTTACCTCTTGAGAAATCATTTTCAATTATAAAATTACTTAGCCTTTCATACCAAGCTCTAAGAGCTTGTTTTAACCCATACAAGGTCTTTTTCAATTTAAAAACATGGTTTGGTAAGTTTGGATTTTCAAAACTAGGCAATTGCATTAAATAAACTTCTTCCATTATGAACCTATTTAAAAAGGCACTCTTTACATCCATTTTAAACAATTTAAAATCTTTAGAACATGCAAAAGCTAAGAGCATTCTAATAGCTTATAATCTTGCTACAGGTGCAAAGGTTTCATTATAATCTATTCCTTCTTCTTGGTTATAACATTTTGTAACTAATCTAGTTTTATTTCTTATAACCTTTCCTGATTCATCAAGTTTATTTCTAAAAACCCATTTTGTGCCAATAATTGGGTGATCATTGGGTACAGGAACAAAGTCCCACACTTGACTTCTTTCAAATTGATTTAATTCTTCTTGCATGGCCAATACCCAATGTTCATCCATTAAAGCTTCTTTTATATTTTTAGGTTCAATTTTAGACAAGAGACCAATATCATAACTAGTATTCTTAAGAGAATTTCTATTCATTACCTTTTGTGAAACATTACCTATTACTTGATCAATTGAATGATGTCTCACATTTCTCTAAGATTATAAAAGAGTTGTCTCTACTTCTTTCTCTTCAACTTTCAAACTTGATGATTGACCTTTGTCTTCTTTATCTTGAATGCTCATATTCTCAAGTCTAACTGTAATGTCATAAGATGCATCTCTTGATTCAAGAGGGTTAGATTCATCAAAGAAAATATGAATAAATTCTTCTATAGAAGAGGTTCTTTTATTAAATACTTTGTAGCCTTTATTAGTGCTAGAATAACCTAAGAAAATTGCTTCATTATATTTAACATCAAATTTTCCTAGATTGTCTTTTCCATTGTTGTGAACAAAACATTTGCAGCTAAACACACAGAAATGAGAGATATTGGGTTTTCTTCCTTTGTATAATTCATAGGGGGTTTTCTTTAATATAGGTCTAATTAATGCTTTATTCATGATGTAGCAGGCAGTGTTTATAGCATCAGCCTAAAAATAACTAGGTAGTAGTCTTTCATTAAGCATTGTTTTGGCCATTTCTTCTAGAGTTCTAATTTTTCTTTCTACTACCCTATTTTGTTATGGAGTTCTTGGACAAGAAAAATTATGTTCAATTCCATTTTCTTCATAGAAACTTTGAAAGTGGCTATTTTCGAACTCTCCCCTATAATCACTTCTAATTTTCACAATATTTATTTCTTGTTCATTTTGAATAAGTTTGGCTAATTTGACAAAAGCTGTAAAAGCTTGATCTTTTTAGGAGAGAAATAGAGTCCAAGTAAATCTAGAGAAGTCATCCACAACAACAAGCACATAATAATTTCCTCCTAAACTTTTTGTTCTAGTTGGGCAAAAACAAATCTAGGTGAAGGAGTTGTAATGGCCTAGAGGAAGCGACAATATCTTTAGATTTGAAAGATGCTTTAACTTGTTTTCCTTTTTGACATGTATCACTTATTTTATCTTTTTCAAAGCTAATCTTAGGTAAGCCAATTGCGAAATCCTTTTTAGCTAGTTTATCCAGAAGACTCATACTAGCATGAGTTAATCTCCTATGCCAGACCCAACTATCATTATTTATGCTAATCAAACATTTTGAGTTTAAAGGAGGTTCTTCCTCTAAATTAACCATGTACACATTGTTGATTCTATAACTTATTAATATAACTTTATTGTTTGTCTTGTTTTCTACAGTATAATTATTTGAATCAAAAATTACTTAATTATAAGGTTGATCTTCAATCACTTCCCAAAGGTCTACATCTACCACTTCAAAGGATATTTTTATCCTGAGTTTCCAGAAAATATAATTTTCTCTATTAAAACCTGGAGGTTTATTGATAGAAAGTCCTTCAGGTAATATATTATCACTAAGACCAACCACATTTAACTCTTGAGACTGTTAGGTCTTTTTACTAAGAGCCAAGTTGTGATACCACTTGTTAGGAATGACTTGCACCTAAGAGGGGGGTGAATTGGGTGCCTTAAAAAAATTTCTAATGGATAATTCTAAAAAGTAGCTAAAGCATATGTATATGGTAATTTTTTTTTGCTTAGATAACAACTGCAGAAAGTTATTCAGTTAAGTTAACCCAAAACAGAGCAACAAGAGTATTATTAATAAGATAAAGATTTTAGTAGCAAGAACCAGTAATGACAATAAAATAAATTACTGTAAGTAAATGCAGAAGATAATGTGCCAAAATTTAAAGCACACAAAGGTTTATTATCTTGGTTCAACTTATCAACAAGCCTACATCCAGTCCCTAAGTACAACTTGGGATTTTCACTATTACCACAAGTTTTAAAAAAGAGGACACTTGTGAGCCACTACAAACTTTTTCTCTTTTCAAGGAAAACCTTTTCTTTGATATCTCTCAGTTTAAAAGAAGGAATTTTATCAGCTAAGAAACTCTCTCAACTTCATTGTAGATTTTACAAGTGAAGAACAATTGAATAATAGCAACAAGAGCTCAAGATGATTTTTAGAAGATGATTTCTGTTGAAATGTTTTTCTTGCTGCTTGGAGGCTTTCCAAAGGCTCTATATATAAAATTTTTCCAAGAGAAAAGGTTAGACATTCGCTCAGAAAACAAATCAGATGAAATCTTTGCAAACATAGTCGTTTGTACTTAACCTGATGTCATCTTTACAAGCTGTAAGTCGACTACTATGATTTGCCAGTCGACTGTCATGTTTTTAAATTCAAATCTTTTGCAGTGCAGCAGGTAGCAGTCGACTGGTGCCTAGTTGGCAGTTGACTAGTGACATTCTGAAAAGTTAATTTTTTCAAAATAGTGTCATGATAGTCGATTGCTATTTCTTGGCAGTTGACTGGTGACTTTCTGGAGGGATAAATTTTCAAAATAGTGCAGTGGCAGTCGGCTGCTATACCCTGGCATTCGACTGTTGTACCTCTAGTGTAGAGTTTTCAGCTGCTAGTGGTCTAGTAGTCGACTGTTGTGGTTTAGTGATCGACTTGTAGCTCTTTGTTAGCTATCAGTCGACTGGTAGGTTTTTGGTAGTCAACTGGTGGCATTTTATTTGTGATTTTCAAAGTTTTATTTCTATTAGTTGACTGTTACATTGTGCAAGTCGACTGCTAGGTGAGAAATTTGTCTTTTGAATGAAAAAATCACTTTGTAAAAGCCATTTAAACTTTGAAAAGCAACCTCAAAAGTTTGGAAAATAATTTTAACCTCAAGTCTCTATTATATCTTTACAATTTCAAATCCTAATTACTTATCCAATTTCTTGTTCTTCTTGGTTTGCCTTGATGAGCCCTTGGACTTAATTTTTCTGAAATGATTCAATCTATTTGTTATCATCAAAATATCTTTTAAGAGCCAAGTGCTCAATGGGTCAACATCCATTGAACTAGATTCAAGTCCTTTTTTTCCAACACGATCTCAAGACTGCAAATTTAAAACTTGTAGCCTCGGTGAAGCATTAAAGTTTGGAATGAAATGTTGTAGGGAAAGAGGGTACTGGAGAATTTCAATATTGCAGAAGAAGCAGGAGGACTTGGAAAGGCAGTAATAAAACCATTCACTGCTCTTGTCTCTAATGGTACCTTGGAGATCCACTTTTATTGGGCTGGTAAAGGGACAACTTCTATTCCATTTAAATCAGTATACGGTCCTCTTATATCAGCTATATCCGTGGAGCCTGGTGGGTTTTACGCTCTCTGAGTTTTATATATAACTATTTTGCCACCATCTTGATGGTATCATCTAATACATAAACAATTTTGTAAAAATCAAGCAGACTTTACCCCTCCTCCACAGAATGGAAGTAGCATATCTGCTGGTGCAGTGGTTGGAATTGTGGCTGCAGTAGCAGTTATAGTCATCCTGGTATGTGGTATACTTTGGTGGAGAGGCTGTATAGGAACAAGAAGTTCGTTAGCAAATGGTAATTACAAAGCAATTACTTACTGAAAAGCTCAGAATTTTTTGCTTGGAAATGAGCTTTTGTTTTTGTTTAGTATGAATTTTAGTTTCTCTGATTTTTTGTTTGTTTCTGCTATCAGATCTTAAGGGCTTGGATCTGAAAACTGGTTTATTTCCCTTACGGCAAATCAAAGCAGCAACCAACAACTTTGATGCTGCTAATAAAATTGGAGAAGGAGGATTTGGTCCTGTTTATAAGGTTTTGTGCATATTATACATTTTCACTTAAATATTTCATTGAACTTTCCTACTTATGTAATACCCAAAAATACAGGGTATTCTGTCAGATGGCACAATAATTGCAGTTAAGCAGTTATCTGCTAAATCAAGACAAGGGAATCGAGAATTCATAAATGAGATAGGCATGATTTCTGCTTTACAACACCCCTGTCTTGTTAAGCTATATGGCTGTTGTGTTGAAGGAGATCAACTGATGCTAATATATGAGTACATGGAAAACAATAGTCTCGCTCGTGCTTTATTTGGTAAATTATTCAGCATTTGTTAACATAAATACTTGGTTATATGGTACTGTAGTTTAATTAATTTCTATTACATTCACAAATGAAGGTCGTGAAGAATCCCAGATAAAACTGGATTGGCCAACAAGACACAGGATCTGTGTTGGTGTTGCTAGAGGTTTAGCTTTTCTCCATGAAGAATCAAGATTGAAGATTGTTCATAGGGACATTAAGGCCACTAATGTATTGCTTGATAAAGATCTCAGCCCCAAGATATCTGACTTCGGTTTGGCCAAACTCGATGAAGAGGACAGTACACACATAAGCACTCGAATTGCAGGGACTTAGTGAGTTCCTACGTTTTAATTTCTTTTGTATTAACTTCATCCGTAAATCTACTGTACATATAAACACTCTAAGGGATGTTATTTTATATATGCAGTGGATATATGGCACCTGAATATGCAATGCATGGTTATCTAACTGATAAAGCAGATGTCTATAGTTTCGGAATCGTTGCCTTGGAAATTGTTAGTGGCAAAAGCAATACCAGTCACCGCTCAAAAGATGAAGCATTCTATCTTCTTGATTGGGTAAATATTCTCAAACTCTCCTACCAGTAGTGAAGATGTTAAAGCATGCAATTGTGAATTGTGTTTTGTAATTTGGTTTGATGCATCAGGCAAATCTGTTGAAAGAGAAAGGAGAATTAATGGAGGTGGTTGATGAAAGGTTGGGTTCAGAGTTTGATGAAGAGGAGGTAATGGTGGTGATCAATGCGGCTCTGCTATGCACAAATGTATCCCCCACGCTTAGGCCTGCCATGTCATCAGTGGTAAGCATACTTGAGGGCAAGAGTGTAGTTGAGGAGGTTGTTTCAGAGTCAAGTGAGGTATTGGATGAGAAGAAGATGGAAGCAATGCGCCAGTACTACAAGCAGAAGCAGGTGGAAGAACAAAACAAGATAACTGAGACTCATAAACAAACTATATCAGAAGATGGCCCATGGACTGCTTCATCTACCTCAGCAATAGATCTCGATCCTGTAAACCTCGACTCCTCTTATTGGGACAACAGAGATTAGAGAATCTCACAATAATATTTTTTTAAAAAAAACCCTGAGCCCCACAAACTCTCATTGGCTTACTGTTCATTTTCTTTTTTTTCTTAAATCAAGTTTATTTTTTAAAATAAAGAGAGAGAAAGGGGAGGAGGACGTCGACCTCGTGAGGGATGAACCTGTTCTTATTCTTTCCTATTTTTTTTTTATCATAATATGATATTTAATACAAAGAGGGAGAGTTAGATTTAAATTAGTGTCAAAGTAACAAATAGGGTTTTAATTTTTGCAGAAAGAAGCGTTACAATATTTAATGTTTTACATTTATTTAAATAAGATTATTTTTAATAAAAAATAAATTTATGAGTATATTCGAAGAGAGAATTTAAATTGAAGTCAAGGCTTAAAATTTAGTTTATTGATTGGTAGGATATGTATATTATAGTGTCTCTATCTGTATCTGTTAAGCTAGAATTCTTTCTTTCCTTGATATATACCCAGAAGGTTGACTAAGAAGCTGGCTGGCTGCGGTTGTCATCACCACTCACCAACTATATATCTAAAGATTAGCGTTTACTTGTCAAGTTTTTTTTTTTTGAAAAAAAAATATTATCACTGGACAGAAACAGATAACTTTGGGGTTCGTTTAGCATAAACAAACAACTTTATTTAGCTCGGACAAAAAAAAGTAATTTATTTAACTTAATTAATGACGAGTTAGGTAGAAGATTAGCTGTTTCAAATTGCAATATATATATTAAAAAAATTAAAATATTAATTTGGTATCTCAAACATTAAAATTTTTCTTAATTTGGCTATTTAAAAATAAAAGTTATAAATTTTATTTTGAAACATAACATTTGCAAGCATTTTTGTCTTTTTTTTATTAGTCTCATTAATTCTTTCAGAAGGACGAAAATGACGGGAGACTTTATTTTTTAAGACAGAAATTTTTAATTTTAATCTTTAAAAAATTACATATTTTAAAATTTAAATTAATAATTTATTTTTATGAGAGACAAGCTAAAAGAGTTAATGAGATTAAATACTCTAGTATTTTTAACGACAAATAATAGATATTAGATACTGTGCGTATCAACTTGTGTAGTAAGATTATATATTTTAAAATTTAAATTAATAATTTATTTTTAAAAATAAATAATAATTTTATTTATTTTGATTGAAATTTTTTATATTTTAATTCAAATAATATAATAAATATCAAATATATATTTTGTTAATAGTTAATATAAAATGATTAATTTTTAAATTTAAAATAAACTTTTTATGATTTTTAATACAAAATAATAACATTAAAATTAAAATTTTACAAACATGTTTGAGGATGGCGCGTAAATTACCCAGAAATAACTCATATAAGAGTCTTACCAGAAATCGGAATATAAATAAATACTTCACCTTCAGTTTTCAGTCTTCGCCAATAAAAGAAAATCATTATTGCATGAGTGACGTACATACGGAACTGGTCCGTACAAACAGGTATTGACCTTAGACGTGTCATCACTGTATTGGATGATATCAGATATCAATGAAAAGACTTCAAATGAAAGTTGTTAAATTATTCTTGTACCAATTATATTTTCTTTCAACTTTAAATTAAATTTTTATAATTTAAAAATTTATAATTAAGTTATTATAATATAACTAATTTTTAAATTAGTTTTTAATATTAAATTTTTGTTAAAATTATATTAAATTTTATTAATATTATCAATATATAATATCTTAATGCTTTAAATATACATAATTTATGTCAATTAAAAAATAAATAATAATATAAAAATAATTTAAATATATAAAATAAAATATAATTTATGATTTAAATAATATAAAATAAATTTGTAATGTTAACTTTGTATACAGTTATTAATTATAAAAATGGATGAAGTTATTTGATAATTCATAATAACTTTTTATTACTTTTAAAATTATAGAGTAAAAATTTATCAACTGTATCTTAGTAGTTAAAAAATAGTTTACAAATTTTATAGTAAAAGACAACCATAATTTTTTTGTTCTTTTTTTTGAAATCCTTAATTTTTTTTATAAAATCAAATCATGCATTCAAATAAAAAAATGCTCATTTTTAAATTGAAAATTAATAAGTCATTGAAAAATTTATCTTAAAAAAAATTAATAAATCAAAATACATTATCATCAATATATTATATTAAAGTAAAGTGGTAAGTTGTAATTAAAACGTATTTAATATAGTAAAAAAATGAATACATGTTATCATGAGAGGCTTCCACATTATTTAAATATTTAATACATTATAAAACTTAAAATATTTTTAATCTAATTTTTATTTTTATGCTGTCATAATTATCATGTATTAAAAATTTTGATATTTGGTATATATCATGCATTAAATATTTTTAAATTTTCATTTAATTTTGAAAAAGTATATATCTACATTATATAATAAAATATTAAAAAATAATTATTTGTATACTAGAGATTCATTTTAAATATATCATATTAATTATATGTTTAATTAAAAATATCTATAATATTGAAAAATTTTAACTTCTAATATGTACACATTAATATTTAAAGTGTAAACTTTATATTTTATATAAAATAAATATCATTTAAAAATATAATACTATTTTATATTTACATATTTAAATATATTTTTATATTTATATAGTGTCACTGTATATTAAAAAATTTGATATTCAATATCGTACTTAAACAATACAAAATATTAAATAATAATTATTAATATATTATATAAATAAGATTATAAAAAAATTTATTAAATATATGCATATCAAATAGTAAACTATAATAACTGGCCCAAATTAAAAAAATAGTAAACTATAATATCATATATGTATTTTTTTTTTTGGAAAATTGTATTTAATAAATATAATTTTTTGAACACACACATATATTAAGTTGCCATTAAACTATTTAACTAGAGAAAAGGTCATTTTTAAAATGTAATATTATTTTATATTTACATATTTAAATATTTTTATATTTATATTATATCACGGTACATTGCATGATGCAACGCTAATTTTAAAATAAGTCAATGAAAATTTATTGATTGAGCCCCAATACATTGAAACTCTGAAATATCTACCGGTGAAAGAGCTAGTTGCATTAGTTGCACAATAAATTACAAACGTCGTATATTTGCATTTCAAGGGATGTTATTGTTGCGGAGACTTGGCATCTTAAGAATTTGACTTTTTTGTTTTTAGATATTTTTATATAAATATTTTTTATTATTACGCATAAATCTCAAAATATTTGAAAACTCATACTTAAAGCACACTGATAATAAAAAAGACTAATTTTTTTAATATAATAAATTAAAATTTAAATATTTATTAAAAAGATATTCACATTTAATATATCTAAATATGTCTAAAAAAATTAATTATCTCTTATAAAAAGATATTTATAAAAAAATTTTAAAAAAACTAACGTAACTATGGGCAGAAGCAGAACAAATATCAACTACATAGATTAATTGTATAATTAATATTATAAGTTGATTAAGAATAAAGGTAAAAAAATGTTAGCACATTACAAAAATGATTGCGGTTAAAGAATTTAAAGTTTCTAACAAGCAAACACGATTAATTTGATTAGATTTTAGATAAAAGTATTATATGGTGGTAGTTAAATGTTAATGAAAAAAAATTAAACCATACAAAAATTAAGTGACACACTTATAATCACATAAGACAAACTGTGTAAGACAAACCAAGGTTTTAGTTAAAATTAAAATTTTTAGTTTATATGCAAAATTTTCCTCACGAATTATATTTTCAAATAATTTCTAAAGTTAATTAAGTACTAATATTAATTAGTATATTTTGCGAATGCCAATTAACAAATAGAGAATATAATTTAGATAATTTTTTTTACTTAATATCTTGACCATGCATACGATATGCATACTTATATCATAACTCAAACTAAATGATGGTAATAAAGCCTACCCTAAAATTGCAAAAGTATTTTAGAATTGCAACGAACCTGAAAATAATAACATCGGACCAGTTTAAAATTTAATCATCACTTTAATCAAAGTTATATGAAGTAAATTCTTATTATATATCTATATATTTTCCATTACAAACTAATTATTTTTATTTCCAAAACAAGTTTTCAATGCACTCATAAGCTTAAGAGATGTATATTCAATCGTCATAATATATAATTAATTAATAAAAATAATATCATTAGTTGCTTGCATTTTTGTCCTTGTCTGACCCACTTGCATATATAAATCAAGCTACTAATTTTGTTAAAATAAAACCATTAATTGGTTGGTACAAGCATTTGACAACTCAACATTAATTAGTTGCTTTATTTATTTATTTATTTATTTATTATTTTTGTCGTAGACATCGATTATGGGATCAGATTAGTATATATAAAATCAATAATTAGAAGGTTGCTTATTCTGGTTTTGTAAAGAAAGTGATGGAAGAATATTACATATATTGACTAGTGGAACCAAAATTTCCTTGTGGGTTTCTATATAAATAGAGAAAAACTTTTACATTATTGTATAATTTTTACATCATTACTTACTAATTAACATATAAAATTTTAAATTATTATATGCTAAATCTACTAATTAATTTATTGTAGTGGAAGCTTTGAGTGAGATAGCCAAGACGCTGGGAACGGGATTCTCTCCTTGCCTGCACAACTTTTGATTCCAAGGAGGGAACGGGAATATTTCAAAACAAAAGGGAAGGTCATGTAATTTTGGCATTTTAAAGGAACGTAGTGTAATATACACATCAAAGTAGGAGCAAACTATAAAATTGACTTGACTGACTATGTAATTCCTATGAGTTCCTTATTATTGTGCTTTGTGCTGGACTGCTTAAACTTATAGTGGTTGCTGATCCTTTTTTTCTTATCCTAGCCTGGTACTCTACGTATAAACAGTGGTGGAAAGCCATTAACACTGAATGGAAGCGTAACATATGATGATGATTCGGATGGATCTGGACAAGCAAGGTTCCACCGAAGTGAAACAAACTGGATATTGAGCAGCACTGGTTACTTCTTGGATAAAGAAAGTGGAGATTACTATACCACAACCAATATAACTAGTCTCTCAATGACCAATGCTGAATTATACATAAACGCACGTGTTTCTCCCCTCTCTCTCTCAGTTATTATGGATTTTGCCTGGGAAACGGAAACTACACAGTAAAGCTTCATTTTGCAGAGATTATGTTCACAGATGATAAAACATATAAAAGCCTAGGAAGGCGTGTATTTGACGTCTACGTTCAGGTATATTGTTATATAATTTTCTCTTCATTTGTCAGGAAAAGTTTGATATAAGCCAAAGGCCTTTGGCAAATGGAAACTGAGTTCCTTGAGAACTTAATCAATTGTGATGAAGTTGTCCTCACAAGTACCTCACTACATTTCTTGACTTCTAGTCGCCATGAACCATTTAGGTTTGAATGAAATCTTACAGGGAAAGCAGGTGCTGAAGGATTTCAATATTGCTGAAGAAGCAGGAGGAGTTGGTAAGGCAATCATAAAAAATTTCACTGCGGTTGTCACTAATAATACGTTGGAGATCCGTTTCTATTGGGCTGGGAAAGGGACAGTTGCTATTCCATTCAAATCAGTATATGGTCCTCTTATATCAGCTATATCTGTGGATCCTGGTGTGTTGAACACTTGGACTTCTCTGCAAGTATTTATTCTTCTCTGATCCATGTAATGTTATGGATCATCTAATTATATGCAACCCTCTTGCATATAAATCTACCAGACTTTCCACCTCCATTGGAAAATGGAAGTAGCAGCATATCAGGAGGGGCAGTGGCTGGCATTGTGGTTGCTGGAGCAGTTATAATAGTCCTGGTATTTGGTATACTTTGGTGGAGAGGCTGTTTAGGACAGAAAAATTCATTAGCAAGAGGTAATTACAATTTACATGTCAATCACTATTGTTATCATGAATTCATGGTTATCAATCTTTTCTCTGAAACACTTGAGAATTCTCCACAAACAAATAATCTAGTTAACTCTGCTAGAAGAAAGGAACCACTGTTTCAACTGATGTTTCTGATTTTTGTTTGCTTCTCTTCTATTGACAGAGCTAAAGGGTTTAGATCTGCAAACTGGTGTATTTACTTTAAGGCAAATCAAAGCAGCAACAAATGACTTCGACATTGATAATAAGATTGGAGAAGGGGGGTTTGGTCCTGTTTACAAAGTATATTCCACAATATAACCTTTATATCAGTTGCTTAATTTTCTTTGTTCACTTCAAAGCTTTACATATACCATTCTCCAAAATGCAGGGCTTTTTATCAGATGGCACTGTAATAGCAGTTAAGCAACTTTCTGCTAAATCAAAGCAAGGAAACCGCGAGTTTATAAATGAGATAGGCATGATTTCTGCATTGCAACACCCTTGTCTTGTTAAACTCTACGGCTGTTGTGTGGAAAGAGATCAGTTGTTGTTGGTATATGAATACATGGAAAACAACAGTCTTGCTCGTGCTTTATTTGGTAATTGTTTCTCCCTCAATTTTAGGTTTTGTACTTGTACTAATTTACAATCTTATACAGGTAACATGTGTTGTGCTCTATTTTTTATGATTGTGTCACATTAAAAAAATGAAGGTCGAGAAGAAGGCCGAATACATTTAGATTGGCCTACAAGGTAAAAGATCTGTATTGGTATTGCTAGAGGTTTGGCTTTCATTCATGAAGAGTCAAGATTGAAGATCGTTCATAGGGACATTAAAGCCACTAATATTGTTTTGCTTGATAAAGATCTCAATCCAAAGATATCTGATTTTGGTTTGGCCAAGCTCGATGAAGAGGACAATACTCACATCAGTACTCGAATAGCTGGGACTTAGAGAGCTTCTATATTCCAATTCTTTACTTTTAGTTTTGTTAACAAATATTTTGTTTGATTTAAATGCTAAAATTTTTCATATTACGGAATTTCTAAAATTAGCGTGATGGGTGTGTTTTCAATAATGCAGTGGATACATGGCTTCCCAATATGCAATGCATGGTTATTTGAGTGACAAAGCAGATGTCTATAGTTTTGGTATTATTGCTTTGGAAATTGTTAGTGGGAGGGGCAATAGCATTAACCAAGGCTTTCATCTTCTTGATTGGGTAAATATTATCAAGCTCTTACACATTCATGCCAGTTTTGTTGTCCTTGTAATGTTAAGGAAATTTCGTGGCTTTGATTGTGTGTTCACTATCTTCAAGGAAATTATGCCCTCACTATTTTTACTAATGGGTTGTAATGATAGATTCCTTCCAGGATTTTACAAAGCCGAATCAGTATTATAGTCAGCAAAATACTGTAATATTCCAAGAACACATTTTCTGATTTTTTAAAAAAGATAAGACGAATAAATTTTTTCAAATCATTAAAATCATTTTATGGAACACAAATAATATATTATATATGAATAGATATGACCTTTAAACTTTCACGAATATTTGTCAAAAACTATCAACTAAATTATTAATTAAATAATTAATATAAAATATTAATTATTCCTTCCAAAATTTCTTCAACTCATTTATATTAAATGATCTATTAATTATTTATATATACTACTTCTATCCTTTATTTACCCGATATGAGACTTTGTTAATCACTAATTATCCAACATGAGATTATATATGTTCCAAGACAGTGTATGGTGTTTTTAATTTCTTTTTGCTTAGAATACATGAACACAGACTACTTCCATATGAAATTTTCTATATACTTAACAGTACTTTTTGCACCTTAAATTCCACAGGTTGTTTGAATTTAAGTATGGATATATCAACTTTGCAATCAAACACTGTTTATTTGTTGTTTTACCAGGCACATCTCTTGAAAGAAAGAGACAATCTGATGGAGCTAGTTGATCCAAGGTTGAATTCCAATTTTATAGCTGATGAGGCTAAGGTGATGATCGATGTAGGTCTCCAATGCGCTAATGTGACTGCATCATTGAGGCCTTCCATGTCTTCAGTAGTAAGCATGCTTGAAGATAGAACTGTACAAGAGGTGGTTTCTGATCCAAGTGAAGTATTGGATGAGATGAAGACGAAGGCAATGCAACAGTTTTACCAACAGATAGGAAAAACTAAGACATCTGAGTCTCAAAGCCAGAGCATCTCAATGGATGGACCATGGACTTAATCATCTACATCACTCACAGATCTCTATCCTGTTCACCTGGATTCTTCTTACCTGGGGACTAGAAATTAGCCTTTCTTTACAAATTGTGTCTGTTTGTTCATATCTCCAGAGTATACCAGAGATTTTGCTGCTGTTTGATGCATCCTTATAATCAAACTTTTAAACTTAGTGATACTACTTAGGTATGTTTTTCCATTGTGAAACAACATGTGTACATTTCTGAAAAACAATAATTTGACCTGATTTTTTGGTAAAAATACCTTTTTAATTATCTCTGAAATTGGTTTCGTCATTCAGTTTTTTTTTATCAACTTTGAACTAAAGTTTTTTTATCTTAATTTTGTCCTAAATGGTCCAATTTTTTTTTAATGTTATAATTACTGTTGATGTCAAAATTAATAATAAAATTAAATGTCTTGTCAATATAAAATAATTTAAATTTAAATTTAAATTAACTTAAATCTTTGATTTTTAAGAAAAAATAACATTAAAATAAATATTTCTAAAATATATTTGAGGATGTCTCGTAAATTACCCAAAAATAAAAGAGCCCTCTCACCAAAATAAATAAAGATTATGACTCTGCTGTTGTGGACTTGCTCAATCATTGGAAGGATGAGACGAATACCTTTTAAAACAATATCTATGATGGAGTTGTGGCGCACTTCTACCATAGTCCTCTCATAAATGGTAGTGGCATAAAACACATTCTTTCTCTGACGCTTTGCTTTAAACCAACTACAAATAATATCACTTCTTGGGAGGTATCTATAAGCGTCATGAACCAAAGCTCTCTTATCATGGATATTTGGATGGTCTTTTAGCCTTAACTGCTCTACATTCATGAGCAAAGTATTAGGGACTGAAGGCTCTATTTGCCGGAAAAGAACTTTATTCCTGTGCCTTTTTCGCAATTCACTAATCCAACCAATAACTGAACGAGGCTGAATAAGGTCTATCCTAATTGCTTGATTGGATCCGAATCACACAGCTCTTGCAAAAGGACATTCAATGAAAAGATGATCTAAATTTTCCTCATTTTCACATCCAAAAACACACCTGCCAGTGTTGCCACTGATGGTTTATTTTCTTCTCAAAATTTTCCCAAGAGGTAATGCTTTATTCAGGAGCTTCCAGCTAAAAAGCAAGATTTTTTGTGCTAGTTTGGCCTTCTACATTTCTTTCCATTGGATGATGTTATCAGAAGGAAGAGGGGTTGTATTAACCATTAGTCAATAGCTTTCTTTCACAGTATATACCCCACGGTTGCTTCTCTTCCAACAGATAGTGTCCTTGGCTCCAGAATGAGAAACCCAAGTTTTGGTAATTTCTCTTATTGTTGGGGTTTCATATATGCTACTCAGTTTTCCATAGTCCCATTTTCTCTAATTGTTAATTAAATCTGCCACTGTTTGGATTTGAGAGTTTTCTCATGAGAGCTTGCTTCTAATGTTAATATTTTTGTTAGAATTTGGATTGTATACTATGTACATGCATATTTCTAAACACATTAGGACATGTAGACGTACATGTATTGTGGATTAATTATCATATACATATTACTGTCATAAAGTTTAAGAACCTATAAAGTGATCTAATTTGATTTAATAGTCCTTATAATAAATAATAATGTGTGGGGACTAATAATATGTGTAGAATCTCTAAAGTATTAATTTCTGATTAATGATAGGAAAATTGGTAATTTGACACATAAGGACTTAATATAAATAGGGTGTAATCCCTTAAGTGTTAATTACTGATTAATGATTGGCAAATTGGTAATTTGACACATAAGGACTTAATATAAATAGGGTGTGGTCCCTGATTAAGGTATCCTGACGACCATACTTCAGAATTATATTTGGTTCTTCTTTTCTTGGTTCCCATCTGCCTAAAAGAGAACTTAAGGATACAATCAGTCAAAAGATTACATTCCTGATTCATCAATTTCATGATGGATTTCGGTACGCCAAGCATGAATGGTGTAGCTGAAAGGCATAATAGAACCCTTTAGGCTATGGTAAGAAGTATGATTTGTCATACTACCTTACCTCACTCTGAGGCGATGCTTTAAAGACTACAATGTACATTCTGAATAGAATTCCTACAAAAGCTACAAACAAAACCCCTTATGAGTTATGGACTGGTAAGAAACCAATACTCAAGCATTTACGAGTTTGGGGATGTCCAGCTGAAGCACGGCCTTATAAGCCAAATGAAAAGAAACTGGACGCAAGAACTGTTAGTAGCTATTTTGTAGGATACTTCGAAAGGTCACGAGGATTTAAATTCTATGATCCCAGAAGAAGAACATTCTTTGAGACAGGAAATGCTCGATTCTTTGAGGATGTTGAGTTTAAGGGAGAAGATAAGGATAAAGACATTGTTTTTTAAGAGGATTTGAATGACATGTTAGTGAAGAGAATTCAGTTAGCATTCTTCTTCCTACAATTGTGGTGAGACATAATCATGATCAAGTTTTCATACTTAACATGATTTATCAACAACATTCAATTCTAATTCAAGACAATGTTGAAATTCCCACTCCTCAAGATCAACATAAAAGACAAGTTATTCTTGAGGAACATGAGGATCAAACTCAACAACCTCAAATTGAAGTAAAACCAGTGCCTTTAAGAAGATCTTTAAGAGAAAGGAGAATTGCAATTTCAAGTGATTATTTTGTATATCTCTTTGAGAATGAGGAACATATTGATTCATTGGGAGATTATCTACTCACTTTCAATAAAGCAATTAATAGTTCTAATTCTCATAAATGGATCAATGCTATAAGTGAAGAAATGCAATCTATAAAGGACAATGTGTTGACCCATTGAGCAAAAGGCTCTTAAAGTAATTTTGATGATAACAAACAAATTGAACCATTGCAGGAAAATCAAATCGAAAAGCTCATCAAGGCAAATCAAGAACAAAGAATATTAGACGAAAAATTAGGACCTGAAAGTGTAAGAAAATAATAGAAACTTGAGTTCAAAATGTTTTCCAAAATTATGTGAGGTAGCTTTCCAAAACCTAAGTTTTCTTAAAAGACAAAACTCTCACCTAGCAGTCGGCTTTCACAAATATAGCAATCGACTGATAGATATGGAGCTTTGATAATTATTAAACAGAAAGTCACCAGTCGACTGATATGAAGCTAACAGTTGACTGATTGCCAACAGAGTGCTACTAATCGACCGCTAGGAGTTAACAGTCGACTGATATCCATTACAGTAGACTGCCATATGTATCAGCCGACTGCCAAGCTACAAATTTTGAAAACTTTCCCTCTAGAATGCAACCAGTCGACTGCCAAGGCATAGCAGCCGACTGCCATGACACTGTTTTCAAAAGTGAAGCTTTCCAAAATGTCACCAGTCGACTACTGCACACTGCACTTTAAAAAATTTTGAATTAAGAATACGACAGTCGACTTGCATGACATATCAGTCAACTTGCATATTGCAGAGATGACATTAGGGTTAGTACAAATGGCTAGTTTTGCAGAGATTACATTTGATTTGTTTTCTGATTAGTTTTTTAACCTTTTCTCTTGCAAGAACTCTATAAATAGAGCCTCTAGAAAGCCTCAAATAGATAGAAAAACAATTGAACAAAAATCATCATCTGAAAATTATTTGAGCTTTGGTTTCTATCATTTTCATTAGTTATTCTTCTCTAAAAATCTACTCTGATTGAGAGAGTTCTTGAGCTGACAAAATTCTTCCTTTAAACTGAGAGATATCAAGGAAAGCTTTTCCTTGTAGGAGTTTTTTTAAGAAAAGGGAGTGAGAATCTATAGTGGCTCACAAGTGCCCTAGTTAAACTTGTGAAAATAGTGAAAAATCTCAAGTGTTGACTTGGGGACTGGATGTAGGCATGTTAATAAGCTGAACCAGGAAAAATTATTGTGTATCTTTTATTTTCTGCACATTATTCTTTGCATTTATCTTCAAAAAATTTATCTGCTTCCATAATTGATACTTGTTACTACACTTCCCTTCTTGATAGAAATACTCTTGTCCCTCTGTGTTGAGTCATTTTAACTAAATTAATTTTTGCTCTTATAAGTTTTCTACATCTCTACCTAAGCTAAGTTTAAATTCTTCAAAAATTTTAAACACCCAATTCACCCCCCTCTTAGGTGTCAACCATTTCCAACACAATGACGTTTGGGATCTTGTCCCATTACCTGCAAGTGTGAAACCAATTGATTGTAAATGGATTTTTAAGACCAAGAGGGTTTCACAAGGTAATGTGAAATGATATAAAGCTCGTCGCTAAAGGATTCACCCAAAAGGAAGGTATTGACTATAAAAAGACTTTCTCTCCAGTTTCATCGAAAGACTCTTTTAGGACAATCATGACACTTGTGACATTTTAATCTTGAGCTACATCAGATGGATGTAAAGACAACTTTTCTCAATAGAGACATTGAGGAAACTATCTTTATGAAACAACCAAAGGGGTTAGCTAATTCTAAGAAAATTGACCACTTGGTTTGTAAACTTAAGAAATCCATCTATGGACTCAAACAAGCTTCTCATCAATAGTACCTAAAAATTTCATCAAGCTGTTCTTTCATTTGGTTTTGAAATGAACACTGTTGAAAATTGTGTATACCATAAGTTCAGTGGGAGTAGATATATATTCTTGGTCTTATATATGGATGACATTTTGCTTGCCAGTAGCAATATAGAATTGCTTCAAGAAACTAAGAAATTCTTATCAAATAAATTTGAAATGAAAGGTCTTGGTAAAGCATCTTTCACATTAGGAATCCAAATTCATCGTGATCATTCACAAGGAATTCTTGGATTATCACATAAGGGTTATATTGAAAAGATACTTGAATGCTTTGACATGCAAAATTGTAGACCTCATGATACACTCATATCTATAGGAGATAAGTTTAGTCTGCAACAGTGTCCAAAAAGTGATATTGAATCCAAGTTTATGAAAAATATCCCATATGCTTCTACATTAGGGAGTTTGATGTATGCACAAGTTTGCACTCGACCTGATCTTGCATACATTGTGGGGATGCTTGGTAGATATCAAAGTAATCCAGGAAGAGAACATTGGGTAACAGCCAAAAGAGTTTTCAGGTATTCACAAAACACTAAGGTTTATATGCTCACATATAAAAGGTTGGGAAAACATGAAATCATTGGATTTTTTTATTCTGATTTTGCTTTTCAAGTATTTACAATGCATTAAGGATTATGTGCTGACATATAAGAGGTTAGATAGACTTGAAATCATTGGGTTTTCTACTTCCAACTTTGCTGGATGCCAAGATAGTCGAAAATCTACATCTGGTTATGTATTTCAGTTAGCAGGAGGTGTAATATCTTGCAAAAGTGCCAAATAGACACTTGTTGCATCTTCTACTATGGAGGTTGAATTCATAGCATGTTATGAAGCATCCAATCATGCCATATGGCTATGAAACTTCATCATGGGACTGCGTATTGTCAATGATACTAAAAGGCCACTCAAGTTATATTGTGACAATAGAGTAGCAGTTCTATATTCAAATAACAATAGGAGCTCTTCCAAATCTAAGCATATAGATATAAAGTTCCTTGTTGTGAAAGAAAGAGTTCAGACTGGTTTCATTAATATTAAGTTGATAGGAACAAACTCCATGCTTACGGATCCGCTTACAAAAGCATTGACACCCATGGCCTTTCATGAGCATGTTGCTCACATGGGTATTATTACATTAGATGCTGTTTAATATAGTTAAAGTTTGTATTCTATTGTACTTTGATGTCTAGACATTATTTGATTACATTAATGAAATATTCATTTTTCAATTTATGAAACTCACTCTGAACTTTGATCTCATTTGGTTGAGGTAGGACCAAATGGAAATAGACATGTGTAGATCACATTACATATAATTTCCATGCTACACATCCACACATGATCTATATCATTTAGTCAAGTTGATGTCTGAGATCATTGTAGGTTTAGTTGCAAAAAGACAATGATGCCTTTTTGATCCTTACATTGATAAGACTAATGGACGAGATTGATAAAATTAAGGTGCACAAAAAGTTATGGTGATTTGTATATGATTAAAGGTTCTATGATATGAATACATAGTTATACAATCCAAGTGAGAGATTGTTAGAATTTGGATTGTATACTATGTACATACATATTCATAAACACATTAGGACATGTACACATACATGTATTGTAGATTAATTATCATATATATATTAATGTCATAAAATTTCAGGACCTATAAAGTGATCTAATTTGATTTAATAGTTTTTATAATAAATAATAATGTGTAGAAACTAATAATATGTGTAGAATCCCTGAAGTGTTAATTATTGATTAATGATGGGTAAATTGGTAATTTGACACATAAGGACTTAATATAAATAAGGTGTGGTACCTGATTGAGGTATCCTGATAACCATACTTCAGAATTACATTTGGTTCTTCTTCTTTTGGTTCCCATTTGCCTAAAGGAGAACTTAAGGATACAATCAATCAAAAGATTACATTCCTGATTCATCAATTTCATGATAGATTTCGATATGCTTCCATTTCATTTCTTTAGATCAAACAGTTTTCAGAAAATAATTAAAACCAATAATTTTCTCCTATATGACTATACCAACTCTATGTAATGTCTGAAGCTCGGTTAAAGAGGGCTTTCCTTGCTTGGGAAGCACCTTATGGGTTTGTAAGTGTTGGAACATACTTTAAAGGATTTGTTTTTGAATAATAAAAAATTATTTTTCAAAGATTGTTTTTATGTTTTTAGCCCAAAGTCATTTTAACAAGGCTATTATTTTAAGCCCATAGAAATATGGCCCAATATATTTTTATCAAAAATTTGCTAATAGCCCAATATTCTTATTGGCCAATATTTGCAAAGCCCAATGATTTTCAAATTAACAACAAGCCCAAGTGTTATAAAAATCCTTTCTCTAAATCATTCTGAAAAGCCTATGATTAAGGTCTAATGAAAACATCTTCTCAAAGCTTAAAGAAAATGGGCAGAACAATGAAGCCATTTGAAAAAGTTTCCTTCAAAAAAGTGTTAGGAGATGTGCAGCATGAATCTGACACAGGAGCAAGCACTAAAAATTGTAACCTGCAGTATACCAGACTTGTAGTCCTATCTTAAAAAATAGACAGTAGTGTAGCAATAGCCAACTATATAGCTCAGAAGTTGAACAGTGCGCCAGAATAATAGTATCAAGGTCTGCAGCGGATTTTCAGGAACAAAAATAGCATGGTGCATGTCTTGATGATAAAATTCAAAGCTAGATAGTATCCTACTTTGGCAATGCAGAAGACTTAATGGACATATGAAGAGACAGATTGTTGGACGATAAAGATTAACCTCAGCAACAGCATGAAGTTGAGAAAATCTTGGTCAGCACAAAACATGGAATTAATTGTTGCATTTATTGATGGCTCCAACGTCTCTTGATGCATTTATTGAAGGCTTCACAATTCAAATGAGTTCTCCAAATGACTAGTTCTCTAATAGTATTAAATAGAGTTAAACGAGGAGCATTCATGACAAAAGAGTTGCACCATTAAGCTGATCATAAAAGTTTCTACTCTAAAAATTCTCTTCTCCTCATTCTTGTGCTACAAAAGCTTTTATTGCTCTTAGTGAGTTTGGGAACATTTATTATATTCTGAATTTTATTCTTAAGATTCCTTCTGTCTAAGAATCTTGTTGGGATATCTAGAAGAAGGAGTTAGTAAGGTTGATGTTTGATTAAATCAGTGGTTGTTGATTAAGCGTGGTTAAGGGTGAGGGTGAGTTTTAGAAAAGTACTAAGTGGAGTAAAAGTAAGTATGCTGAGC
The DNA here is from genome assembly GCA_031216115.1 of Senna siamea. NCBI lineage: Eukaryota > Viridiplantae > Streptophyta > Magnoliopsida > Fabales > Fabaceae > Senna > Senna siamea. Next base: position 24,550,199 of record CM062356.1, read on the forward strand.
CTTCTTTGGATTGCCTAGTGGCATAACAGCTGGTTGATATTGAGCCTAAGTGTAAGAGGATTTTCCAAGTGTATCTTTTGATAATTATCCTACTAGTGAAATATCCTTGCTGTGTGCTTAGGGAGAGGGCGTAGGATTAAGGTTACTCTTGAGTCTATACCTCTATAAATTGATTGTGTGATCTTCTTCTGCTTAATCTTTTATCTGGCATTAACCTAAATTTCAAAATAGGTTCTTACTCTTAAAGAAGGGGTATTTGTTTCATTGTGAAACATTAACCATAGTTTCAAAGAAAAGGATTTCAAAATTAGAAAGAACCAATTCAAGCCCCCCTTCTTGGTTCATTGTCTGGCTAACAGTAAGATTTTCTCTCCCCTTACCTTTGTTGTATTTGGTAATAATAACCTTACTACATAGAGAATCTTCATCCTTTAAAACCCTACAAGCCTTTTTCCCAAGCAATGCCTAGTTCAGCTCCTACATTCGCCTTATCCCAAGCTAACATATGAGGAGCTTTTTAGTTCTAATAGTTTCCCCAAAACAAGTTCGTTATGAGGGAGTCACACTTAGCAGCTTGTTGCTTTGTAATTTTACAATGTGAAAACTAGCAGATAGTGATCGTGGTCAACATTGAATTGATTAGTGTTAGCCTTCCTAATTGTGACAAGAAGCTTGCAGCTTTTTCTCCAATTTACTATATAGGTCTTCAAAAGCTCTTTTGCGTCCATTAGGCTCACCAATGTGGCTACCTAAGTACTTCTGTGAATTTTTCACAACCGCCTTAGAGTGTTTGGGTCGAAAGTTATTTCTGATTTTTATTTGTTTAGATTTAATCCCATAAATTTACCAAAATTTTCTAAACTTTTCTTAAATGGAAGCAGGATTCTAAGTCTGCTTTGAAGAATATTAAAAGATCATCAGCATACATTAAATGGTTTATGGGGACAAAATTTCTGCTAACCTTTATTCCTTTCACTTGTTTATCCTCTTCTGCTTTCATCATGCATGCTGACAGCATATTAGCACAAAGAATAAATAGGTAAGGTGATATTAGGTCCTCTTGTCTTAACCGAGCACACGGATGAAAGGACTCTATTTGCCTCCCGTTGACGAGCAATTTAGAAGTTGTGGTTACACATTGCATCAAACAAGGCTTCCAAAAGGGTGGGAAACCCATTTCATCCAAGATATCGGCAAGAAATCACCATAAACTTTGTGCAGGTCAATTTTAAGTCCAACCCAAAATTTTTTTTGTTTTTTGTTTGCATTTTCTTATATAGTGTAGAATCTCTCCAGAAATTAGGATATTGTCAACGATTACCCTGTTTTTGACAACAGCATTTTGAAAGGGAGTGATAACATCTGAGAAAATCTGTTGGTCTATTCACTGCAGACTAATGGGTCTATAACTGAGAACTATATTGGTCTCATTTGGGTCTCTTAACAAAAGTCCTTTGTTTAAGAAGGATAAGACCATATTCGTCAGGTCATTTCACACACATGGCTAGAAATGCTGAAAGAAGGATAAGACCATATTTTATTACGAATTTAAATCTTATAAAGTAAGAAGAGAGATATAAAATTACGTGGACTAATCCGTAGCCATGCATAATATATATATATTTAATTAATTGGTCAACCAACCACTTTTTGTGTCTCTATAATTTGTGCGCGTGAGAAGTGAGAAGTGAGAATTGGCATTATTTGACTTTTGTTAGTAATTATCTCTGAAAAGTCTTCTCTCCAACTCATCTTTCACATGTAAATTAAATAAAAACTCTGACTCTCATCTCACTCAACATTTCCATTCCTTCTCAACTATACTGAATTGTTTGTGTATTGGTGTTGTTTTGCCCTCTGAGCTCACATAATTTGTCATAATCTAAGAGGAATTCAAAGCTTTTTCTAATTATTTCTTCTTCTTCCTGGTAATTATCCTAACGTTGCTTTTGTTGTATTTCTTTGAGCAGATTTTTTATTTCTTTAATTTGAGAGGGAATATGACCCACTCATGCTATATTACACGAGGAGTGTTCGTACGGAATCAGACATTGAAATAATAATTTAATAAATTAAAAGAAACTATTTCGGAATAAGACAATGAAAATTAATTCAACCCCCGATAAATTGACACTCAGAAAAGCCAGCTACTACCTAATTAATTGCCTTTAATTTTTTGGTGAGATGTCGCATTAGTTAAAATAAATTACAAACTTCCGTATTACAGTTAAGGAGAATTGACATTTTAGGAATTTGAAATTTTTTTATTTGAAATTTTTTAAAATTTATGTAAAATATTTTCCTATTATTTCGCATAAATCTCAAAAGAATTTAAAAGGCGTACTTATAGGCATAACACTCTTACTATGGGCAAAACAAATGTGAACAGCATATATCATGGATATATACACTATTTTTTTTAATTTAACTAAATTATATTTAATATTAAAAAATTACATCACACAACCAATTTTTTCATCCACTTCACCTTTCATCTTGCTTTCAAATTCATGAACCTCATTTGATGTAAAAGTAAATAAAAACAAAGTTAAAAGTATTCATCTTCTGTTTCAGTCAGCATTTGCTCATCTTGCTATAAATTTTTTTGGCTATGGGAACATTTATTGTAGTTTCCTGCTATTAAAAAAATAATAAGAAATTAAAATATATCTATTGTTCATCAAAAATATATTATGCCTTAATTATTTAGTTCTTAAATTATATATATAAGATTCAATTCTTGAAGGAATTTTACTCGATAATCTTTAGTTTATAGGGTAAGTATTTGCCTTGTTTTTGTCTCTATATATTTCTAACTAATGAGAGGCTGGCAAGTAAAATAAAAATTAAAGGTTAAATCGTATAAGGATAAGACAAAAGGATTAAATAATGATGAATTTATCTTTCAGAAATTAGAAAATGTATTTTTTTTCATTAAAAATTGAGTACTACATATTGTCTTCATATTTCAAGAAGTGAATAATTATTATTTAAAATCTCAAATTTAACCCAATTATAATTTTAAATTAAACTATGTATTATATATATGAAAAGGAAAATAAAGACAAAATTAATAAGAATGCACTATATATTCATAGTCTTTATTATGTAAATAAAAATTATTATTTAATTAATTTTATATCTAATTATCTTCTTATATAAAATTATCATATTATTTTATTATATGAAAGGATTCAAATTCCTTGTCCTGTGTCAACGAATGCACTTCCTATGATTTTTCTGAGGATTAACCAATTGAGATGGATGTTGTGTAAGAGCAAGACCTGTGAGAGAAGGAGGGTCACAAAAGTTTTGGATGATAGGATAATAGAGTTGATTATATATGTGGATAAAAAAACATCACAAGACTACAATTATGTACTTTTTAAAACCTCAGAATTAAATTAATGAAGACAAACTTAGAAAATTCTCAAGGAACCAATATGATAATTTATTTATTACTTATTATTGTGGACAAACAGCAAATGATGATATTTTTTAGTTGACTTGACTCGACTCTGCCTCTACTGTCTATACAAACAGCAAAATTGAATATTATTTTATTCCCACACCATTACCATCTCTCTCTCTCTCGCTCTGCCAATATATATGGATTTATCATAATCCCAACCTCTTAATTACTTTGCTTCGTTTCAGCCATGAAGATCATCAGTTTCAGCATCACTCAGTTCTTCATCATTTCTGTATTCTTCATCCTTTGCTTCACGTCTTTTGCTTTTGCTGCCAATCTGCCACAAGATGAAGGTATAAACGAATTCTTACCTGGAGAGAAAAATAATTTTCCGAATGTAAATTATTAGATAGTTTTAATAGTTTGCTTTTCATTTTCATTATTTTGTGTATGTCTACCCAAGAACTAGCTTCTTTAGCATGAGTGCATAATTTGTTTTTATCATGCAAAGGGAAATATATTATGTATCCATAGTATCAATAATATAAATGAGACTACTCAAATAAATTTGTATCTATATATCTCTCTTTACATGCTATGGTAGTATTTTATATATATATTATATTTTCAGGATTCAAATCCTGAATCATACGTGAATTTTGTAATATAGACAAGTCTATATTATGGAACTCTGATGGCCTCGTACCACTTCTCTTTTAACATGGGTTTTTCTTTTCTTATTATTTTAAAAATATACTTTTAGGTACAATTTTATTATGAAAAAATTTCAGTAAAATAATTTTATATATTTATTATTTAAAAATAATATGTATATAACTTTTATAATTTATTACTTTATAATTAGGTCTTTTTTTTAAAAAATTAACTTATGTTATTTTTATTGAAAAGCTTAATAATAAAAAAAAACTGTATATCAAAGTTAACATAATTTCCTAACGTATAAATTTAAATTAGTGGATGCTAAATTTACTGGTCCTATTATATGAATTTGGGATCATATTGTAAAGCGTAAATTATAATTTCATATTTATTATAGTGGAAGCTTTGAAAGAGATAGCCAAGACGCTGGGAAAAGATGATTGGGACTTCAACGTGGATCCATGCAGTGGACAAAATGGTTGGATTAAATCTCATCCTGTCAAAGGAGAAGAAAATAATGTCACCTGCATTTGCAATTATGACAATGCCACTACCTGCCACGTCACTAACATGTATCTCTCTCTCTCAATTATTTTTGGAAGAGTGAATTATAATTTTTTAAAAAATGTAAATGCTTTTTCTATATTTTTTAATTAAAAATTGAAACATATATAGTTTATATAATTTATCTCTTTTATTATTAATTTTTTAAAAAAAATTTAAATAATTTATTTTAATTAAGAATTTGATAACAAATATATATATAAGCAATCGAATATAAATTCAATGCTTATAATAAATATCTTTTAAAAGTTTTGTTAAGTTATATTTGATATTATTTTTTAAAACAAATTAAATTTGAGTTTTTTAACATTTGATATGATATTGTAAAATTTTCTTTCTATTTTATTTTTGTTAGTAAAATTAAATTTTTATATAATATACGTTTATTACTCTTATTAATTTACTCCATTAAGCATTTCATGCTAGAGTTTAGCATTTATTTATTAGTTGTTTGCTATGTTTTAAAGTGTATCTTAACATTTTTTACTAATTTTCAAATATTAATTACATTATTTATATTTTAAAATTAATAAAAAATATAATAAATCACTCATCAGCTTCAGCCACCTGTTGGAACATTCCAAGATGAAAACAATTTTGAAAGGTCTAATGATCATGCATGCAGTTTTATGTAATTTTATGAAAATAACATTCCAAGTTGAGTTTTTTTTTTTTTTTGACAAATTAATTCACTTTCTTTTTAGTGATTTTGCTGATGCAATCTTATGTTGGTGTTTAATGATAATGCATGCAGACTCTTGAAGCAACAAAATCTTCAAGGCACACTCCCACCTCAACTAGCCAGATTACACTACCTTCAAGAATTGTATGTAAACATTCAAACACATTAATCAATGCACAATGGCCTTCTTGAGTTCTCACATCAACTAATATTATTAACCTCTTTGGTTCTTAAATTCTCTTTGGTACAGCGACGTTGCTCGCAATTATCTGAACGGTTCAATCCCTAAAGAATGGGGTTCCTTGAAAAATCTTATCAACATGTACTATCTCTTCCCCATTTTTCTATGCTTTCTTTGTCTAAGTGTCAACGTTTCTTCATTGTATAATATTTGAGTAGTATATGATTCTAAGAATTTGGTCTTGTTTCGTGAAAGATGATGATTCTTATAATACTAATTTGGATTTGGATTTGGAGTTGATAGTACCCTCCTTGGAAACCGGCTAACAGGTCCAATCCCAGCGGGGCTAGGAAACCTCACCAATCTCAGAAGTTTGTAAGTTTCTAAATATCCACGTCAGAGTTTTTCCCCATTCAATTTTTCTGAAGTTTTGAAGGAACTTAACTTTAAATTTAGGGTTTTGGAGTTCAATCAATTGTCTGGAAATCTCCCCCCTGAACTTGGGGATCTTAGCCAGATTGAAAGACTGTAAGCCTCCTATTTGATTTTCAATTAAGATTGCCACATTAATAATTTTATAAAAGTTGTTGCTATAAAAAGCTCGATCTCTTTTTGATTTCTGTGATTCGTGTTTCTTTTCTCAAAACATTAAATATATGTTAATGCTCATTGACTAATCATGATGTTCATATTTCTATGCCTATATTTAAAACTTCTTGTTGAAATAGGTTTCTTACTGCCAACAATTTTACTGGGGAATTACCAGCATCATTTGCAAGACTCACTAGATTGATAGATTTGTAAGTTGTAAGGTTCTATTTTTTGTTTCTCCTCTAATACTGAAATGTGTCTATTCATATTTTATGTTCTTAGTTGCTAATATTGTTACTTATCCACACATAATACAGTCGAATTGGAGGCAATCAATTTTCTGGAAAGATACCCAATTATATTGGGAGTTGGACACGTCTAGTGAAATTGTGTGAACCTTTACCTTTTTCTGAAGTTTGTACATATTCAGTTGTTGAATTACTTGTTGTCTTCCATCTATTATATGCTTATTATTTATTTAATTTTAATAGAGTGATCCAAGGGAGTGGTTTGAGTGGGCCAATTCCTCCTGAAATTTCATTTCTCCGAAACTTAACTGACTTGTAAGTATGATATTATTTAATGTTGTAACTAAAATTTCGAAGTTGATGTACTTTTCTTTTGTTGCTGGCCATGCTTAATGTATTATATGCAGGAGAATAACTGACTTGAATGGATCCGATTCCACTTTTCCAGAACTTATTCATATGACAGGATTGAATACATTGTGAGTTTAATGCTTTGATTGTGAGTCAGTGCTTCAATAAGCCTTTGTTTTAAGAACAAACAGGGAGATATTGATGTTTTTTTGTTGCAAAAATCTCACATATTTGATTGTTCCTCAGGATATTAAGAAGTTGCGGTATTAATGGAAGACTACCTGAGTATCTTGGAACAATGACAAGTATAAAGTCCTTGTAAGATTTCTCTTCTTTTACATTTTATCTGGCTGCTGCCAATTGTAGATTTGTATTTTGGTATTATTTTTATCTTGTTGAAGAATCTTCTGATATGCCTTTTTTTTTTCCAGAGACCTTAGCTTTAACAAATTGACTGGACCAATTCCAATCAACTATTCAGGCTTAAGAAAGGCAGAATACATGTAAGTTTTTTTTTTTTTTTTGGTTGGTTTTCAATGTTTAGTTACACCAAAATAACCTAAAGAAGGGGTGTCAACCTAGTGTAGCCAAAGTAGAGCAAGCCAAAGCTGTGAATTGTTCACAATGAAATGGCCCAACATTGTGATGAAACAAGAAAGCTTTTTGTTTGAAACGAATGCATCATGCACAAGTTAAAGAACTCAAGTGACTTGAACTCTCCCTCAGATAAATAATAGAACTCAAGTGACTTAAAAGAACTCTCCCTCAAAAGCTAGCTATTGAGGGGAAGAATTAAGCCAGTTAAATACCGCGAACATTTCATATTACTTGATGTGGGACTTGGTAATCCATACTACCCTATGACATCTCTATGATTGATGTTTGTCAGTTTCTATAAATTGAAAGAAATCATTATGTGGCTAGGGGTTCCTCTGTTAAGTGAAGGCTTATAATTGGTTTTAATTTAATAATATCTCTAACACTATATATTGAATATTTTTGCGTAGATATTTAACTGGAAACCTTCTCACTGGACCAGTGCCTGAATGGGTAGAGAATTCTGGCTTTGTGTAAGTTCACTTTCCAATGCAGCAGTTGAATTAAATATTTCCTTTCTTTCTGTTCATTTGAGAAATGTAGCGTTCATTCTGAATTCCATTTTGTATTTTGTACATAGAGATCTTTCATACAACAACTTCAGCGTTGGAATCCCAGGGCAGTTGACATGTGAAACAGGAAATGTGTAAGAATTAATCCTTGAATTTATGTGGATTTGCTTGTAATTCGAAGAAACTATCTGAATCTTGAATTTCTTTACTATGACTTAGGAATTTGTTTTCTACCACTTTGACGGGAAATAACTCGTAAGTCATACATTATGCATTCTAAGTACTTTTATTTCATGCTATATTTTTAATTGAAAGTTATATTGGTTGTGAACTTGTATGACTTTTCCTGGCCACATGGCTTTCCAACTCAGGGGAACAGCTCCATGTTTGAGGAGCTATCGCTGTCCCAAAAGTGAGTTAATATGTCATTTATATCTTATTACTAAGAGTTCCTCATTGTGCTGGAATGCTTTGACTTCGTTACAGTGGTTGCTGATCCTTTTCTTCTTATCCTAGCCTGGTACTCTCTACATATAAACTGTGGTGGTAAGCCATTAACACTGAATGGAGGCATAACATATGATGATGATTCGGATGGATCTGGACAAGCAAGGTTCCACCAAAGTGAAACAAACTGGATATTGAGCAGCACTGGTTACTTCTTGGATAAAGAAAGTGGAGATTACTATACCAGAAGGAATGAAACTAGTCTATCAATGACCCATGCTGAATTATACATAGATGCACGTGTTTCTCCCCTCTCTCTCAGTTATTATGGATTTTGCCTGGGAAACGGAAACTACACAGTAAAGCTTCATTTTGCAGAGATTATGTTCACAGATGATAAAACATATAAAAGCCTAGGAAGGCGTGTATTTGATGTCTACGTTCAGGTATATTGTTATATAATTTTCCCTTCATTTTTCAGGAAAAGTTTGATATAGAACAAAGGCCTTTGGCAAATGGAAACTGAGTTCCTTCAGAACTTAATCAATTGTGATGAAGTTGTCCTCACAAGTACCTTACTACATTTCTTGACTTCTAATCACCACATTTAAGTTTGAATGAAATCTTACAGGGAAAGTGGGTTCTGAGGGATTTCAATATTGCTGAAGAAGCAGGAGGAGTTGGTAAGGCAATCATAAAAAATTTCACTGCTGTTGTCACTAATAATATCTTGGAGATCCGCTTCTATTGGGCTGGGAAAGGGACAGTTGCTATTCCATTCAAATCAGTGTATGGTCCTCTTATATCAGCTATATCTGTGGATCCTGGTGTGTTGAACTTCTCTGCAACTGCTAGTATTTATTCTTCTGCCATCATTATAACGTTATCATCTAATTATATGCAACCCTTCTTCATATAAATCTACCAGACTTTGCACCTCCATTGGAAAGCATATCAGGAGTGGAAGTGGCTGGCATTGTGGTTGCTGGAGCAGTTATTATAGTCCTGGTATTTGGTATACTTTGGTGGAGAGGCTGTCTAGGACAGAAAAATTCATTAACAAGAGGTAATTACAAGTCAATCACTACTGCTTTTATGAATTCGTCGTTATCAATCTTTTCTCTAAAACACTTGAGCATTCTCATGGACAAGCAAATATGTACAATGCATGCATGTAGCATTCATTTTGGTTTGAAACTTACTTTTAGTTATTTAGTAATCTGACCTCTTTTGCTATATAATAATCTAGTTAACTCTGCTAGAAGAAAGTAACCACTGTTTTATTAATGTTTCTGATTTTTGTTTGCTTCTTCTATTGACAGAGCTGAAGGGTTTAGATCTGCAAACTGGTATATTTACTTTAAGGCAAATCAAAGCAGCAACAAATGACTTTGACATTGTTAATAAGATTGGAGAAGGGGGTTTTGGTCCTGTTTACAAAGTATATTCCACAACATAACCTTTATATCAGTTGTTTCACATTTTTTTTTAAAGCTTTACATACACCATTGTCCAAAATGCAGGGCTTTTTGTCAGATGGCACTATAATAGCAGTTAAGCAACTTTCTTCTAAATCAAAGCAAGGAAACCGTGAGTTTATAAATGAGATAGGCATGATTTCTGCTTTGCAACACTCTTGTCTTGTTAAACTATACGGCTGTTGTGTAGAGAGAGATCAGCTGTTGTTGGTATATGAGTACATGGAAAACAACAGCCTTGCACATGCTTTATTTGGTAATTGTTTCTCTCTTTGTGTAACTTAGGGTTTTGTTCTTGTAACAATTTACAATCTTATAAAAGTTACACGTGTTGTGCTCTAATTTTTATGATTGTGTCACATTTAAAAAAATGAAGGTCCAGAAGAAGGCCGAATACATTTAGATTGGCCAGCAAGGTATAGGATTTGTATTGGTATTGCTAGAGGTTTGGCTTTCCTTCATGAAGAGTCAAGACTGAAGGTCGTTCATAGAGACATTAAAGCAACTAATGTGCTGCTTGATAGAGATCTTAATCCAAAGATATCTGATTTTGGTTTGGCCAAGCTCGATGAAGAGGACAATACTCACATCAGTACTCGAATAGCTGGGACTTAGTGAGCTTTTGTATTCCAATTCTTTACTTTTAATTTTGCTAACAACCATTTTGTTAGGTTGAAGTGCTAAAAAATTTCATGTTGTGTAATTTCTAAAATTAGTGTGATGCGTGTGTTTTCAATATTGCAGTGGATATATGGCTCCCGAATATGCAATGCATGGTTATTTGAGTGACAAAGCAGATGTTTACAGCTTCGGTATTGTTGCTTTGGAAATTGTCAGTGGGAGGAGCAACTGCATTAACCAAGGCTTCAATCTTCTTGATTGGGTAAATATTCTCAAGCTCTTATCTTATGCTTTTATGCCAGTTTTATTGTCCTTGAGATTTTGTTCCAAGACAGAGTAAGGTGTTTAAAATCTACAGTCTCCATTTTGAGTGTCATGTAAAAGTTATCAATTTGCAAAATTCTAGTTTCTGACTTTGAAAAAAAAAAAAGAGAAAAAGAAAAAGAAAGAGTTATGTCATATTTGTGTGGTATTAGACATAATCCAACTCTTCAAATAATACCTCAGCACTTTATAATATGTTATTTTCCAGTCATCATGTTTGTGCAGGACATATGTCTAACACTCTGGACAAAACGCAATGCATCAGATAATAATCAAATGCTTTAGACTATGTCAAAAAGTTCCATATCAAAGTTCATATCATACCTCTTGATTTCTGGCAGTGCAAATGAGTCCAGGAAATATGATTTTAATTTCTTGTTGCTTAAGAATAAATGAACAAACTGGCTCCATATCAGATTTTCTATATACTTAATAGTACTCTGTGCACATTAAATTCCAAGGGTTGTTTCAATTTAAGTACGAACCAACTTTGCAAGAAAACACTGTTTGTTTGTTTTTTTACCAGGCACATCTCTTGAAAGAAAGAGACAGTCTGGTGGAGCTAGTTGATCCAAGGTTGAATTCCAAGTTTATAGCTGATGAGGCTAAGGTGATGATCAATGTAGCTCTCATATGCACTAATGTGACTGCATCATTGAGGCCCTCCATGTCTTCAGTGGTAAGCATGCTTGAAGATAGAACTGTGCAGGAGGTGGTTTTAGATCCAAGTGTATTGAATGAGATGAAGAAGAAGGCAATGCAGCAGTTTTACCAACAGATGGAAAATAAGACATTTGAGTCTCAAAGCCAGAGCTTCTCAGTGAATGAGCCATGGACTCAGTCATCTGTCGAAGATCTTTATCCTATTCACCTGGATTCTTCTTACTTGGGGAAAAGAATTTAGGCTGGCTTTGCAAATTGTGTCTAGTTTTATGATATCTGAAGTGTCCAAAGAGTATACTAGAGATTTTGAGTGATTTGATGTATTACAATCAAACTCTAAAACTTCGTACTTAGATATGTGTTTCTATTGTGAAACCAGAAGCTTATATATCTGAAAGGCAATAATTTATGTGTTTTTTTCAGCTCAGTGTTATTTTTAATTGGAAAAGGATCGAGAGAGCTTGATTTGAAGCTCGAGCTTTTTCTTCTCATAAGTTTCATCTTAGCACTCGTAAAAACATAAAAAAAAATAATAAAAAAAATATTTTGACCCTTCTTCTAATAAGAGTTCGAATTTTAAAAGTTTGAGTTCCCTAAAGAAAAGTCCCTTTAATTTTTTTTTTTATCAACTTCAAACTAATGTTTATTTTTTATCTTAATTTGGTTCTAAATATATATAAGAATTTTCAATGTTATAATTATTATTGACATCGAAATTAATAATAAATCGACTGACTTGTTAAATGCATGGCTAAATGATTATTAAAGATAAAAACATAAAAATTGATTACTTATTTTGGCAACAGTGATGATACAAATTTATCTGATTTTTTTTTTAAGGAAGAGAAATGGGAATTTGTAGGAAAATATATTTTTGATGAGTTTTTGGTGTTTAGCCTTCTAAAAGAAGGTGCATATTGGTGAAAAAGCTTCTATAAATATGATGAAGTTTTTTTTTTCTTCTTTTCCTTTTCTAAAAGTTGTGGAAAATCATCATGAATTTCATCTTCTACCAAATCCTAGTCAAAATCAGAGACGTGCATGCTACGCCACGCCTTAATTTGGTCTGATCGTTTGCACTTAGAAGAAAAATGTGGAAATGAAAGCTTCAGAAATCTACTTGACTCCAGATCAATAGACCAGTAAAGCCTCAAACGGTATTTTTGACTTTTGACTTTGAATATGCCATTTTCTTTCTTACACACTTTTTAGTAGTTTGGTATCATTATATATAGTCAATATATAGAGCTTACTTCAACAATAGTTTATTATTAGAATTAGATATCATTTTTTATTATTAAATTCACTAATAACTAAAAAATGTTAGAAAGGTCTAAATCTAATCATTCATTTATAATATTGTAATTAAAAATTTGATTAGAGAAAAGATAAAAAGTGTACTTAAAATTGTTTTCCTTTACTTTTTTCAGTTGATCTAATCACTTGTGAGTTGTGAATTGTTTTAATAAAGTTATATCATTTATTAAAAATAAAAAAATAAATTTTAGAGTAATTGAAACTTCATTCTTATTTATCTCCAAAAATAAATAAATAAATACATAAAGTTATTGGCGTTGGTTTTCTTTATAATAAAAATTCATAATATTTGTTGATATGATAAAAATAATATATAACCTTCTAAATTGTCACTCTAATTCTAACAAAAATAAAAATTAATATTTTAATCTATTAGCCCATTTGTAGGAAGCTCATATAATTTAAATTTAGTAACTTCAATATAAAATTACTAGAATATCTTTTTGTTGCAACTAATACTATGGACAACCAACTAACTAGTGGCGTTTTTAGTTGGTAACTTTTGTTATTATCAAAGGTTAATTTTTTACTCACTTAATTCTAGTGATAAGTATTTTATTTGTTTTAAATAAAATATCGAATTCTAGTCTTATGTATAAAAAAAAATTTTATTAAAAGAATTTTATTTTTATTATAAAATTTTTGTTAATTTGAATTAAATTAAGTAGAATCTAAATAATTTTTGAATACTAATGATTTTAACAAAAAAAATTGATATTTCATGAATAATCAGTTATATTAGTTGAAAAGATATAAAAGAAAAGGAAATTAAATGTTATAGGGTATATTAGAAATTTTACGTAGTTGAACTTTTACGGTGGGTAGATACCGCGGCCATCCTACATTACCATTTCAAAAATTCTTAGGAGATTATAAGGCCTTCTAGGGTTCACACTTGAGACATTATCACATGACTGAAATGACAAAGAAACAGAATGAAAAACTTGCTAGTGTTTGTCATTTTCGGATTGGCATGAAGTAATAGTGAGTTGAATCTATATTTAAGCTTAATGTTCAGGATTTTCAAAGAAAACGAAAAAATTGACTCCATATTATTGCATGGCGAATTGCCGACTATATAATTTCAACTCTTATTAAGTCTTGGTCTTTCTCAGCAATGCCTTTAATTTCTTGCACCATTTCCTTTTATATAGTTAACCATCAATACGCTTATACACACACACACACACACAAAAACACAATCACACACATATAGTCTTAGTTCATTCTGCATTTGGGAGCTATAGCCACACCTTTTGCTTAGCATGGACGGGAAGATATTAATTCTGTTAGCCTTTTGCTTAGCAAGTATCGCTTTAGGAGGCACCCTCTTGCCAAAAGATGAAGGTATATACACATATATGTATATATATATATATATTAGTATACATACACGTAGCTATATACCGTACTGTATGTCTTGGATGGATGAAGAAGGTTAACGTTTAATTGATTGATATTTTGTGTGTGTGTGTGTGTGTATGGAATTGCAGTGGAAGCTTTGAGAGACGTGGCAAAGAAAGTAGGGAAGAAGGATTGGGACTTCACCGTGGATCCGTGTAGTGGACAAAGCGGATGGACGTTGAAGTGTAACTGCTCTCTCGTTAACGGTACGGGTACAGTCTGCCATGTTACTAGCATGTACGTTTCCCTCTCTCTCTCTCTCTTTTGTGAATTTAACAGTACTAGATAGTGGCTAACATTAAGCTCTGATCACTTGCTTTTTAATGCGTAGCACCCTCAAAGAACAGAGTCTTCCTGGGACTCTTCCTCCAGAGCTAGTCAGATTGCCTTACCTCCAAGACATGTATGTAACTACTTGAATCCAAAACTGCTTATCACCTTAACTACTACCATTTTCTTCTCTCAACTCCACTTTCTCACTTCTCTATTTCTTATTCTTCGCTTCAGTGACCTTACACGCAATTACCTTAACGGTTCAATCCCTCCAGAATGGGGCTCTATGAACCTTGTCACCATGTATTAATTCTCTCTGTCTTTCTCATACTCTTATCTGTTTATGTTCTTCCTTTTATTTTTGGGATATGACTCATGAGTTTAACATAAACTATATGTGATTGTATGCATAATCGCAGAACCCTCGCTGCAAACCGTTTATCGGGTTCAATCCCAATAGAGCTAGCAAATATTACCACTCTCAAAATTTTGTGAGTTTTTCATTATTCGTTTCTATTAGAATTTTTCCCATTTCAAATTTGATGGTTATTTAGGGATTTTAACCTCAATGCATACATAGACACGTCGGTTTCAATCAATTCTCGGGAAATCTTCCTCCAGAGCTTGGCAAACTTCCCCAGATTGAAAAGCTGTAAGGGTTATACTTAATTTACTCACTATCACACATTAGCCTATCTTTCTAATGCAATTTAAAGCTTTATATTTGTATGCTTAACTTGGTTTTTTCTACTAATTATACTAGGCATTTTTCTTCAAACAATTTTACTGGGGAAATACCTGCAACATTTGCTGGGCTAATCAAATTGACACACTTGTAAGCTTCCACTTTTTAGAGCTTTAATAAACGAAAAATGGTTACTATTGTGACTCTGTAGTTAAGAGTAATTTTTCATTCTCTCTTTCTTCCAATGTGGTGCAGTCGGATCAGTGACAACCAATTCTCAGGAAAGATACCCAATTTCATTGGAGGCTGGACAAATCTCCGCAAACTGTGGGGCTTTATTCTCGTTTTTCATTCCTTTTTAGTTTTGAATTATGCATCACTTTGTACTTAAGCCAGAATTTTGTAGCAGTGCGATTGTAGGAAGTGGTTTGAGTGGGCCAATTCCTGCTGGACTTTCTTCTTTGGCTAACTTAGTTCATCTGTAAGTATGGTTCTCTATATCAGAATTCATAAGTATAATTTCACATGAACTCCTCCCTCCCCACGTCAATTGTTTAGTCATCCTTATAATTTTTGTGCAGGAGAATCAGCAATTTGAATGGATCGGATTCGGTTTTTCCACCACTAAATAACATGACAAAATTGACCATAATGTAAATATACTTTATATTTGATGTTGTTGCATTTATGAGCCATATGTTTTCAGAAAAGATTCTAATGCCTATATATGCTGCACATATATTCATATTGCCGTCCTCTTTTAAAAGGATATTGAGGAGCTGCAACATTGTTGGTTCACTACCTGACTTCATTGGTGAAATGGCAAGTTTGACTGTGGTGTAAGTGCATGTTCTGTTCCTTTTTATCTTGTTTAATTGCTGATAAATATGGAATTTTCTTATACATTGTTTTCAACCAATCTTTGAATCTTAGAAAATTCTTGTAATGCATACTCATTATTGTTATGGATACACTTCCTTTGATGTCTAAAATGAAGCATTCAATGCCCTGAAAAAGGTACATCATACAAATTGTCTGTTTCTTTGCATGATTGTTAACTTGTTCTTGTTTATTCATGTTGCATATAACTTATAATTGCAAATCCAAAAGATCCTACTCTACAAGCAGAAAGAGTTTTAAAACCAGCATTTTTCATTCAATTTTTGTTTCTAACCCTTTCTCTTGGAAAAAGAAAGCTGTAACTATCTACCCATAGGCAATGCTCGGGAATTCCTTATTGGGTTATCACTTTGAGGGATTTTATTATATCATTAATATTCTGAAAGGAGGAATATGCAAATTAACTGAGATGGTGCATTCAACTATAGTCATGGAACAAAACTGTTTTGGAGATCCTAACACTTAACATTTTGCCACAGTTTTGGCTTTCGTCTAACTTGCCATGTAAAACTTCATTATCCCTTTTATATCAAATTAGTTTAGTAAATATACTATTTTAACTTCCTTGTTGATCATTTTTTAAATTTTGGATATAATTCTATTGCAGAGACGTCAGCTTTAACAAATTAAGCGGAGAAATACCATCCAGCCTCATGGGTCTATCAAAAATTGAGTACTTGTAAGTAAATTTTAATTAATATCTGCAACCAATTACCTAGAATAGCTCCCTGAGGAAGTCAGAAAAGTATTCATTTAAAAGACTGAAAACATGAGAGAGCAAAAAGATATATAGAGAGAGACAGGGCGGTTGGGGGGGGGGGCGGCGGGGGGGAACAGAAAATGCACTACACTACCATAAGCTTGTTGTATGTTCAGAGATCATATTAATTCTCCTTCCAATGCTGAATGTAATGATGACTCCCGTTGGACATATATGTTTTAAGGACATCTCTAATTTTCTCCACATCCGGATATCTTTATGAAGACTTCCTCTTTCTCACACACAAACATAATACCATTTTAAAAGGATCACAGCTGTGCTCTACTATCACCATATCCTCCACCAAGGAAAAAAGAAAAGAAGAAAGAAAAAGGGAAAACAGAAAACGGAAAGGAAGAAAACAAAAAAATTATTCTTTGAAGTTACAGCGTAAAATTCTAAATTTTACTTTTTTCTTTTTATCTAGCCATGTAGATAATAAACTTCCAGTACAAGTCAGTTTCATCATTTGCAAATATTAAAGGCGAGTCTTCTCTGCATTGATTTTTTATATTCTTTTTATCTAGATATTTATCAGGAAACCTGCTTAGTGGGCCAGTGCCTGATTGGTTACTGAAAAGTGGAAACAATGTGTGAGTTCTCCTTCTAATATAACTCTAGTCATGTGATATTCTTAAGTAGCTTAGCCATTTTAAATAGCAGAAAACCATAGTAATATAGTATTATTTGTTTCTTTTTGTTGCTTCATGTGCATTTGTGTTAATTTGCATCTTGCTTTGGCTGTATCCTTCATCTAAGTCCTCAGATTATGATCTTGTGTTTTGTAATTGACTATACTTTGATTGAACCTTCTATGTATGTGTAGTAGTTAATTAAAATGTTGTCAATTTCACTTTTTTCCCCAATCTTATAGGATTCTTTATAATCTCCCCCTTATCTATCAATTATAATACTTTGCCCTAGCATTTCATACTGTCATTGTATATAGTACCCTTGGCATCTGATATAATATCAAAACTTTACATTTCTTTAATATGAAATATACTGAACATCGATATGATCTAGGCTCCATCTTAAGCATTGCAAAAGAATCTAACAAAAGAGTACGTTAAAGTTATACTAACCTCCCATGAGATATGCCTAAATTACTGTCACCTCCCTTGTTCTTTCAGAAATTACAGTGACATTTGTTGTCTTCGTTTTTTCACCTTTAGAGAAGGGTGTACCAAAAGGGATAGGGGTGTGTGTACAGAAAAATTTAGTCATGATCTATCTGTCTGATAAAAGTTCAAAACAGGGGCTGTAATCTAGAGTATTGCTTTCTGCTCAGTCTTACCAATCTAAAAATGTTGTAGTCCCTAAATTAATGTTTGACTTTTGAATGGTGTGGTGTAAAATAATGTGAAACAATGTGATGATTAATTTGAATACACTTAGCTTGAAAATAATAGGATTAGCCAGACTGTGTGGGTGTGTATACGTAAGAGGGATTGATTGGCAATGGTTTTGGATCCTCTCATGTAAAGAGATAACATGTTAGTGTTATATGAGGCTAGAGAGAGACAGAGTTACTAAAACTCACTTAAGTGGAGGGTTCCGCTTGAATGATAGACTCTACAGAGTGTGGGTGTCATTTCTCTCTCTTTACATCACATTATCATGTTATTCTCTTATATGAGGAGATCCAAATCCAATTGACAATTGTGTCTATTAGTTAATCTTACACTATTAAATGACTTTCTATAGCATGAGTTTCTCACTATTGGATCAAAACCTATCTTGAATATCATACTCATAAAATTTTACATTAATCCAATGTTGTTTTGTATTTCATAGATACATATCATAAAATTAACATAAAATAAACTTTTAATTACAAGCAACTACTATAAAAATAAAACTATCTAGAAGTAGGGTAAATGAATCACCTTTTAAATACTTTGCAGTATATTGTAAAGAATCTTCTATGCCACATGAATCACATTCCATGTTTTTTGCACAGAGATCTTTCATATAACAATTTCAGCATCAGGAATCTGGGGCCTTCAGCTTGTGAACAGCAAAAAGTGTAGGAATGAATTAAAATCAAATGAAATTTTCTTTCTTTCTTTTTAATAAATCTCATAGAAGCTAGCTCAATTCCTTGTTTCTTTTCCCTTTTTTAATTTGACATAGGAATTTGTTTGCAAGCTCTTCAGAGGGAAACGACTCGTAAGTTCTTAGTTATTTTTCCTTTGCTTTTGAATATTTACTTCTTTTGTTTAATAGAACAAGAATCTTTATTGTAAAGAAAGAGGACTACATGAGAGAAGGATAAGACAGACAAAAGAGAAGAAAGCAAAAACAGGGAACTAAAAGGAAAGAACGATGAACTAAGACTTTCACATAAACTTTTTTTTTTTTTGGTGTGCATTTAGACCCATTTATCAAGACTTAATAAGTTAATATGTTCTCAATCTCAATAAAATCAAAGATAGAAAGCTGTTTGATTAAGAACTTACATTATAAAATGATTTTTTTTTTGTATCAAGTTAAATTTCAACTTCCTCCATGATAGTCATGAAGAGAAGTTAAAATGTTATAGTGGATTTGTGAAATATGATTCCATGCAAGTTATTAAGGAGTAAGGACAATGAGGAGTTTTATTGATTCTCTTTGCCTGTTTCTTTCTGTATTTGATATTCATTCTAAATAATATGCTAAATATAAAATGCTGACTTGTTCTTGTGTCCTTCATTTTCTTCCAGTGGAATCATCCCATGCTTAAGAAGTTGTCCAAAAAGTAAGTTATTGGATCAATTAACTTGTGTATTTCCCTTATGCCTTGGCTCTTGAAATATTTCCCTTATGATTTATATTTTTCCCTACTCTTGTGCACTTGCCTCCAGCTCCCTGGGGGAGGATGAGATGTGAAAAATTTGATCTATTAAAGAAGTTTCTTGTACAAATTTTATTCACCTTACAGTAATCTAGCTGAAAATATGGTATGAACAAGGACTGGCAGATCAGGTTCTAGTAAACTTATTAGTGACACAAACATTTACTTATACTTCGTCTCTTTTAAAATACTTTCCTGATAATTTTTAGACGCATATTCTTTCATTATAGTATCATCTACAGAAGGGTTACCCCTTTTTCTTGATGATAAATTCCTGGTAAGGAAGCCACAGGATCAGCAATAGTGTCCATTAAATCTTTTATTCATTCTCTCAGTAGTTTCCCTTTGCTATGTACAGTCGTATTATTTTTTATTCTAGTGTCCAATCCATCAAGCTGGTACAATATATCTACTCTTGAGAATAGACACTTGAAAATTTTTCTTCATACTCTAAATTGGCATGTGCATGTTGGATCATAGAATGAATCAAAAGTACTAAATGAAAGCTTTTGTTTGTCTGAAGTGGGACAAATAAAGTTGTCATCCCCTCCCCTGGATCTTTAAAAAGAACCTTAAAAAAAGTTCTCAATGATCCCATGGACTAAACGATAATAGGTAACTTAGAAAATAAAATTTGAATAAAGGCTTCGTTGTAAGTCCCCTGACCCTTACTTTCTTTTTACTGGTTACTAAACTTTTGCTGTACTTCTCTCAGCTTACTATTCATTCCATATAAATTGTGGTGGAAAGGAAGTATATGCTAATGGTGGTAAAAAATACGATGAAGATAGTGATAAAGGTGAAGCAGCAAAGTTATTCGTGAGTGAAAGATCAAACTGGGCATTTAGCAACACTGGTAACTTTATTGATGATGATCAAAGTCCCTCAACATCTTACATCTGGGCAAATAGTTCTGGACTCTCTATGGCCAATTTTGAACTGTACACGAGTGCACGCCTTTCTCCCACTTCTCTGACTTATTATGGTTTCTGTCTGGAAAATGGAAACTACACAGTAAAACTCCATTTTGCTGAGATAGTGTTCACTAACGATAAAAACTATAGCAGCCTGGGAAGACGAGTATTTGATATCTACATTCAGGTAGATGATGCATGATTCTTCTACCCAGTAAATTCTCCATATCTTCTAAAATTTCCAGAAATTCATTAACTCAATGATCTGGATTTAATGTCTATATTATGAAACGTGTAGTAACTGGAATGAAATATTAGGAAAAACTGGTGCAGAAGGGTTTCAACATCGCAGCTGAAGCAGGAGGTGCTCGTAAGGCAATCATAAGAAATTACTCTGTTGTAGTTAAAAATAATGCCTTGCAGGTTCGTTTATATTGGGCTGGGAAAGGGACTACTAGTATCCCATTCAAAGGAGTATATGGTCCTCTTATATCAGCAATTTCTGTGGATCCAGGTGTGTTGTATTGCTTATAACCTTTTTTTTTTTTTGTCTTCAATCAGCTAAAATGTGTACCTGATTTGTACACATTACACCTCTTTGATAATTATGTGAGTAGGCTTCCCCATTCCATTGGAAAGTGGAAGTCATTCATCTCATCCACCTTTAGGTACTGTGATTACATTTGTGGTTGTGGGAGCAATTATTATCGTCTTGCTTCTGGTTATGCTTTGGTGGAGATGCTGCACAAGAAAAAAGAGTGCATTTGATCAAGGTATGTGCAAGGTTATTATTATTGTTGTAGTTACCAAACTTGGTCAAGAATAGGCGTGACAAGGATCGAACATCTGACATCTTGATCAAGAAGGGTCCCTCTCTCTTTTTATTGTTTATACTAAACTAGATAAATCTGAATATTGATGATAATCCTTCAAGAGGATGAAAACTCCTCAAGTAATGATAAAGGGATGAGTTGAAGTTTTTAAGATAATAGTAAACTCCTAACCTAAAGATAAAGGATATTAGAGTTTTCAAATGTTAAATTTATTCCTTGAACACTCCTACTTAGTTTGTGAGACTTGTCCTCAAATAATTGATAGGTTTTTCAACAATGTATATAGTAGACATATATAAATTCCTAATATTTATCTTGCTAATTCTTAATGCAGAATCAGATGCAATGGTTGATTAGTTCAGTTTTGTGTATTATTAGGCCACTGGGGAATAAATAATATTCATGAGATTGAATCAAATGCTATTTTGATTTGGAAGTTTCTCAGGATAATGTATGTTTTTCCTTGCCTGTAACAGTACTAAGGGGTTTGGACCTGCAAACTGGTTCCTTCACCTTGCAGCAAATTACAGCGGCAACAAACAACTTTGACATTACCAATAAGATTGGAGAAGGAGGTTTTGGTCCTGTTTACAAGGTGTCTTTCACAACAAATGTTTCTGTTGATTTATTATTATTGTTGTTATATTTTGTAATTACATCTTGATCATAGAAGTTTCTCTTCTTATGATCAAATACTTGATACTGTTTTACAAATGCAGGGTTTCTTGTCCGATGGAACCATAATAGCAGTCAAACAGCTTTCTTCCAAATCGAATCAAGGAAATCGTGAGTTCATAAATGAGATAGGGATGATTTCTGCTCTGCAGCACCCCCATCTTGTTAAGCTTTATGGATGTTGTGCTGAAGGAAGTCAGCTACTGCTGATATACGAGTATATGGAAAACAATAGCCTTGCCCATGCTTTATTTGGTGAGCTTTGGGTTTAATGCTCCACTTTGGTCCCTAGATATATATTTAAGCAGGATCTATCATTCAACAAAGTATAGAATTCTTATATGCTTTTATCTTATTTGAATTTCACTTATGTGGCAAATGAAGACCCAGAAAAGTGCCAGCTGAATCTTGATTGGACCACTAGGAAAAGTATTTGTGTTGGCATAGCAAAAGGCTTGGCTTTTTTGCATGAAGAATCAAGACTGAAAATGATTCATAGGGATATTAAGGCCACTAATGTGCTGCTTGATAAAGATCTTAATCCAAAGATATCTGATTTTGGTTTAGCCAAGCTTTATGAGGAGGATAATACACACATAAGCACTCGAATTGCTGGAACTCGGTCAGTTACTTCGTTGTAAATTTATAATTTTTTTCTCTGAATTTTATTATATACAATAGTACCTATAATGTGTAATAAGATATGTTGGCATTACTGAATCTTCATATTTATTGTAATGCATGAATTTTTCATTATGCAGAGGTTATATGGCTCCTGAATATGCAATGCATGGCTATTTGACCAAGAAAGCAGATGTTTATAGTTTCGGAATAGTTGCTTTGGAAATTATTAGTGGAAGGCCCAACACCACTCAGCAGTTAGAGGAAGAATTCTTTTATTATTTGCGTGACTGGGTAACCTAAATCTCATAGCCCCATTACATTTTTGTTTTGGTTATGTACGTAAGACTGTAAGAGATTGCAAAGGACCACTTTAATATAAGAACATAAGCTCTTAAGTGATAAAGCACAAACTAATCATATAATAATGACATGATTAAGCCATTCTTTCACCAGGCACATCTGTTAAAAGACAGAGGTAATCTAATGGAGCTGGTTGATCCAAGGTTGGATATGGAATCCGACAAAGAGGAGGTAATGCTTATGATTGATGTGGCTCTCTTATGCACCAATAACTCTCCAGCAAGTAGGCCTACCATGTCTTCAGTGGTATGCATTCTTGAAGGCAAGCCTGTTGTTGAGGAGATAGTTTCACTCTCAAATGAGATGGAACTGGAAGCAATAAGGAATAATAACCACATTACATTAGAAGAACACAGTGAAAATGAGACTCAGGTGAGAACTTTGTTAAGCCATGTGTCTCAGACTACATCTAAATCTTTTTCAGATCTCTATCCAGTCAATCCGGGTTCTTACTAATTATATTACTGGGAATTGAAAATGTATTATAGAAAATGTAAGTATGGCCTCCTATAGTGATTGATTGTGATAATAATTACATATTTTTTGTTGTAATAGGCGATTTGAAATTTCTCAGAGAGCCGTAAGGAGATCACAAATCAAATGACGCCTCAAAGGTTCAAGCACTGTGGCATCAAGTATACAGATAAACTTGTATATTAATTTGTTTAGTGGTTGAAGGATTGGGATACTTCAATATATATATATATATATATATCTTCACTTATGGACGAAATTTTATTAGATTGTTCAAATCTTGTCTTTAATTCTAAATTTCTAATGCTGAATTCAATATTATCATCAATCATCATACCATACAAAGAATGGTGGCGAAAGAAGACGCAACCCACATCATAAAACAAAATTTGGTAATTCGGCTTAACAAATAAGGTCCACACTCCACAGCATTGAATTGAACGCAATCCTCCATTTTCCTTCTTCCTTTTACATCACTTCGTTGAGTCCATGAAGTCACCAACTAGAGTCCCTAGAAGCTACCAAACACAGCCAATTTTTTCCCTTGTCACCATCATCTAATCAATTTTACCTTCCAAAAATTATACTCAGTTCTTATTTTAATTTAATTTTTATCAATGTAGTTATTTTCTTAACATAAGTTTGTGATTTTGTTTTTTATATAAGATTAAAATTAGTTAAATTAATAAACAATTAAGTATTTTATTTTTTTAAAAAAAGAGAATGCATATTGAGTAAAAAGTTTAATTTTATTAACAAAATAAATAGAAAGAAAATTTTTGTAATATCTTGTTGAATGTCAAAAGAATTTAATGTAATTTTTAACATGAAAAATAAAAATATATTTTTTTGTTTTTATAATCTAAGATAAACTTATGTAAAGTATTATCACACAATAAATATAAATATTTTTTTTGCTCAACATTAAAACTTTTTAATTTATCGCCTTGTTACAAATTAATTTCTTTTATTATATTTAAGCTAGTTGATATAAAAAGATATAATTTAATATAATCTAAAATAAAATAATTGTAATTATTCACTTAAAAAAGATAAATTATAGTCAATTTTATATCTTATTTCTTTGTAGTTATATAAATTAAAAAAACTATACGCAATTTCTCTCTCTACACATGCGGCCACTGACTCTTACACATAAATGCAGAGAGAGAGAAAGTTGAGAATTAATAAATTTGGTAGTGAGAGAGAAAGAGGGAAAACTCAGAACTCCTCTGCTCTCACTATTCTCTCTACTTGCTTATTTCTTCTTCGTGCCTCGTGGTGCACAGAGAGAGAGAGAGAGAGAGAGAGAATATGAGGATGGAATGCAGTTACTGTTGGCGTTGTTACCCGTTGTTCGTGTTTGGAATTGTGGTGTTCGTAATGCTACTTCAGGAGAAGGTGAAGTGCGATTTCTTCACGGGTACATGGGTTCCGGATCAATCCTACCCGCTTTATCGACCCGCCACGTGTCCGTTCATAGAGCGCGAGTTCACCTGCCAAAACAATGGCCGCCCGGATCTAATCTTCACCCACTATTCATGGCAGCCCCGCGGTTGCTCTTTACTCAGGTACCACTCATCACTTCATCATCTTCACCTTACGACTTACGAGGGGATATGAATTATAATCACAGTATATTATGTTATGTAAAATGTTATTTTCATTTTAAAACATAAAATAGAAATAAATACAAATCAATCCAAAAGGGTGAACCTCTCCTTAATTCATTCTTTTCTCTGCAGTTTATGGTTAATTTTTTTTTAATGGAAAATTATATGCATGTCATGTGAGCATTTGGTAGATCCAGCCCAGCCTGTAAAGTAGTTACTTGATAATTTATATAGGTTGATTGCTTTTTCACAAGGTACCAAAATGTTTGGTTGGCAAACATACATGTGTATACTAAAAAGTGCTTTTTCTTTTTCTTTGTTTTGGTGAAAATCTATAGTATTTCCGATCAGACCAATATTCAGTGTAGAATTTAAGTTCTTCTAATAAGTGAATTTGCTAACAATTTAAGATTGTATCAGGTCCCAACTATTTTAACCAAGGAAATATACAGACATTATTTGTGAATTAGATATTAATATTTAATTATTTTTTATTTTATATTAATATACTCACATGTTATAAAAAAAATTAATTAATACGCAAATAAAATGATAGAATACATATAATTAAAAAAATTTCAATTTATTGGCTAAAATGTGCTTTTTGAAATTGTAATTGATAAAGAGCTTGGGATTTCTTGTGTTTGTTTTGATGTTGGCTGTTTCTGTCCTTCACAATGACATATCACAACCTTCCTCTTATTCCAATTCAGTCCCTTCTTTACATGTCATAATTGGCTTTGCTGTGGAGGGCTCAGATGTCAGATTCCATCAATTTTACTTTTTGCAGACTTGGAAGTGGAAAACACAATTGATAGGTTCACGGACCAAACGCGAAAAGCAAATATGTGACTAACAATAAATTTAATTGAGGTTCAATTTCGTTATACGTATGTTTTCAATATCTTTTTTCTTTTTTCAAAAAATATTCTAGTTTTGTCTTAATATCGTAATTTCCAACAAAATATTTTGATTTATCTATATATTAGCGAGCCAAAACTAAAATTTCTAAATAGATAAAATAATAATAATTCACAGTAAAAACTTGTTAAAATATGCAAATAAATCAAATTATTTTGTTAAAACTTTAAATGTTAGATTGATTTGTTGTACGTTTTGGTTTGTAATTAAAAACAGATTTAATGGAGTAGATTTCTTGGAAAGGATGAGAGGAAAGAGCATAATGTTTGTGGGAGATTCGTTGAGCAGAAATCAATGGCAATCACTTACTTGCATGCTTCACTCATCCCTTCCCCTCTCAAATTACACTTTGACCAGAGTTGCTGATGTTTCTATATTTACATTTACGGTATGTCTCTTTAATTTATGCTTTCAAAATTAAATATACAATTCGATTAAGTATTCTTTTTTACTTTATGGAAAACTTGTATTGTGGTCCCTTTGCTTGCTTGTCCCATGTTCGTAAGTTACTTGTGCAAACTGGCTACTACCTTCCAAATTGGTATGCCATACCATCCCTTCTTTATTTATTGCCTTCGTTGTGTACTCTTCAACTTTGTACTAACTTTCTTCCACTTATGTTTCTTTCTTTTTCGCTAAATTTGAAAAAAAAAAATCTCTCATAAATTATAGATTATACATGCTTATAATTTTGTTACCTATAAAAATTAATTTAAAACTTTTTTAAACTTTATAATTTATATAAAAAATTATTTTATTAACACTTTCATTCATATTCTAACAGAACAGTAATGTATTAATAAAATTAAGTCATATTAAAATATAAAAAAAATTTAAACTTTAAGCATTGTATATAAAATTCTCATAAAATTTAAGTCATGTGAGTTTTGTGAACTTTTGAGTTTGTACATAAAAACTCTCATAATTTGATGTATGTGTTCTTTGTTAGTGTTTTAAATAAAAAAATTAAATGAGAGTTTTTTTTGTACAAATTGTAAAATTTTGGAGATTTTAAAATTAATTTTTATAGTTGAAGAGAGTTATATACACGATTTATAATTCAAAAAAATTATGTATATTTTTGCTTTAGATATATTAAAATTTATCCTAAATTCATTCTGCCAAAACAATATCACTAAAGTACCTCTATCAAGCAATTTTTAAAAGGGAATTCGTCCTAATTTTTTATTTTTTAATTAAATGTTGAACGAATTGTCTCATGTAAAAAAAATATATTTTTTCTTCTTTAAACTGTGTTTTACGAATTTCAATTTTTGCCCATGCCATTTTTAAAAAGATTTGTTTTTTGCTACAAGACTATTAAATACTACAATAAAATATACATATAAATATCTACAATGTGTCTATATATGTATGATGAGAGACTATTAATCCCTATATATAAAGATTTGATATTTTTATACCTTTATTACAAAAATTAGCTTTATCATTAATCTAAAAATTTGATTAAAAGTGAAAATTATGCTGTTCATGTCAAATTTTATGAAAATGAGTAATTATGAGTATATAAATAATTGTTAATTACCAATTAATTCGTCCAATATATATTTGATCAAATTTAACTTACACAAGTAATTTTAATAAATGAGCAGGAATATGGAGTAAAAGTGATGCTTGATCGGAACGTGTATTTAGTAGATGTAGTGCGAGAGGACATTGGGAGAGTGTTGAAGCTTGATTCAATACAGGGAAGCAAGCTTTGGCATGGCATTGACATGCTTATCTTCAACACTTGGCATTGGTGGAATCGTAGAGGACCCACTCAACCGTATGTCTCTTATTCTCTCATTTTTTAAAAAAAAAATTCTTAGATATAATATATATATATATATATATTACATTATTTATATAATATTTAATAATATTATGTCACATTTTTTATTTTTATAAAAAAAATTTGTGCACATTACATGTAAATTAATTAATGATTAAAATTTCATCCGAACATGAAATCTACTTATAGATAAATTCTTGATCATTAATTATATGTACATATGATGTACTTAAGGATTTTTTTACTTTTATATATTTTTTACTATTATAGGTCCACTCTAAAAGTGAAAGATATGGTCCGATGTTATTGAATATTGTATATATAAAATAATAAAAATAATATATTTAAAAATTTCTTTCATTTTTCAATCCTTTTATTATTTTATTGTTAAAATTTTTTTAATTATATGAATATTATTGACTAATGTATAAATAAGTAATACAATTGATGTCTTTAAAATTTTTTCATAAACATTTTAAAATTTGGATACCAATAACATTTATTCTATGTAAAGCATAAAATCTCAGATTATATAAAAAGTTGAAGATTTTGTTTGAATGGTTGATGTGAAATATTTCAGATGGGATTACATAAAATTAGGAGGTGAGGTTATGAAAGACATGGATCGGATGAAGGCTTTTGAAATAGCACTCACAACATGGGCTTCATGGGTTGACACCAACATTGATCCTGCTAAAGTCAAGGTTTTCTTTCAAGGAATTTCACCATCTCACTACAAGTAATTATAATATAGTTAACCCTAATTCAATTAATATGAATTAATAATATGAATCAACTACTAATCATGTTTTTGTTTTCAATTTGTGTTGTTCAAGTGGTAGCCTATGGAATGAACCAAGTGCTAAGAGTTGTGTTCGGCAGCAGTCTCCGGTGGCCGGATCAACCTATCCGGGGGGTTTGCCACCGGCCGTGGCGGTGCTGAAGAGTGTGCTAGGAAGAATGAAGAAACCGGTGACATTGCTGGACATTACAACCCTCTCGTTGCTACGTAAAGATGGCCATCCTTCAATTTATGGACTTGGTGGACCTAGTGGAATGGATTGTAGCCATTGGTGTCTTCCTGGTGTTCCAGATACTTGGAATGAAATCCTCTACAATCTTATTCTTTGATATATATATTTATATTTTAATACTGTTATTGATTAGTGATTCTTTCTTACACTGAAGGTAAACTAGCTAGAAAATTGATAGATTAGTTTGTATAAAAGACCATGCATATTGATTGTAATGTGCCTATCTTAGGCTCCTTAATTTATTCCATTTGAAGTGAATAATAATTACAATAATTTTGCAGACTAAAATTCATGATTATATCATATATTCGATCAATTTCTTCTGTCCTCTATATATATATACTTGAACCATATTTGATATGATTTCTTTTTTCTGAAGAATTTAAACATTCACACACACACACAAACATATATATATTGCAATTGCTTCTAATCGAATTGATTAAGATAAGCTGAACAAACGAAAGAGATACTGGAGTATGAATGAATTGCATATTAAATATGACTTACCTAAAAATGAAAATATCATTGAGAGAAACTCAAGGATTAGAAAAGAGTTTGCAACTCACATTGTTCAATTCCAAATCACAAGGAGAGAGACAAAGTTCAATAGAAGAAGAAAGAAATCTAGTTGATATGTGTGTGTCTATAAATATATATATATATATATATATATACATATATTGTAACAAAATTGATAATGATAGGAAGCAGTTCTAATACTATGAGACAGGGCATCGGTGCTATATTAAAAAAATAAATAAATATTCAATTTAAATAATTATTGCACAAATTTAAAGGATAAACAATTATATCCCGTTATAACAATTGAACTAACTTTAAGTGTTAGTAAAGATAAATACCCACAAAATAAAATTTTAGATAATTTTAGGAAAATTTACACCATTTGAACCAATTTACATTAGTTGTATATATAGAACACTAAACATATAATTAATATCATAATGTGTAGTAATAATTCATTAAGATATTTTATGAATAAAAATCATAATTTATAGGTATTATGATTGTTTATCATTAATCAAATACAAACTCCAACATTTTCTTCTTTCCTCCTCATATCATAAATGCGATGATAGAAATTTTTTTTAACATTATCCGATATTCTCCAAAAAGGAAACTTTCCTAGGACAGGATGACTTTTATAAACCAGATTCAATTCTACAATAAAAAAAAAACATATTCTAAGTTATTTTTTATGGCAAATAATTTTATGGATTTAAATTATTATAATACAGAAGGGATTATATAGTCAATCTTTCCTTTTCAAGTTAAATTTGCTTAAAAAGTAAAAACCTAAATGTATTAAATTAATGTGAAAGTGGCAATCTTAAAATTACACTCATGAGCGCAATTCAAAAAAGAAAAGGAACCATAAATTGGAAAGTGGATGATGGATGTGACTTGAGCAATCGAATTGATCTAATTGATATGCTTAAAAATCTATCCAATTAATAGGGATATGATATTACTTGAGATTTTGATTTTTACCCTTACCAAGTTAGGAGAAGTTTAATGGGTGGCTTTAAGAGGCATTAATACAGAAAATTTTAAATTAGGATATTGGATAAGAAAGGCTTTTATTGGTTGACAAAATGTTCAACTAATAAAAATTTTTATATTTATTAACTTTTTTTAAATCTAAAATTATTATTAGAAATCAAAAAAATCTAAAACTATTAAATACTCTATAAATCAATAAAAATTTATTTTAGGACATTTATCAGTAACACTAAAAGAAAATTTAATTTATTGGGTCTCTAATTTCTTGTTGCTACTGATAGCATCCATCGCTTTCTCTCTCTAACAATAAGTGGAGAAATTAGTAATGAATATGATATTAATTAAAAAATTTCAGTAGGTGACTTTAATGGGCATCAAAGTATAAAATTTTGACTTCAAAAAAAAAAGTATGAAATTTTGCAAGAAAAAATACATAAATTATGAGGTCTTTAATTGTTTGTTGATACTTGATACTGATAGCATCCGTGTTTTCTTGTTTTAGTAATAAATGGAGAAATTAAGGATGGATCTTATCTTATATTAATTGAGATAGATTTGTTTAGCTTTACTAGTTAGGAGAAGTTAAGTGGGTGACTTAAATGGCCACCAAAGCAGAAGAAAAGGGGAAAAATTAAATGATTCTTATAATATAATTTTAATTAATTTTTAATACAGTTTCAATATAAATATTTATAATGGATGTTAACAAAAGAATGAATTATATATAACATATGATACAACTACAGTCCAGTGATATAATTAGTGAATTAGCTTGAAACATGAGTATTGAGATTTTAGAATATTAAAATAACACGCTAAATTGAAATTTTTTTAAAATCATACAGACCAATTACACTTTTTAAAAATTACAGGTACAAAAAAACAATTAAACAAAAGTTAATGACTTAAATGACAAATGGCAGGCAGAAAAAATTAGTAATTTGTGCCAATATTATATTATTATATACAAAAAAAACTGGTTCCAACCCATGTGGCATAATTTGACAGTATCAAAGACGAAGAGTGACATAGGACAAATTCAAACCAGAATGGCAGTGAGGTTGTTTGGTCGTGTTCCATTATTTTTGGGTTTTCTTGTATGGACTGTGGCTCTTGTTCCACCATACCAAGTGCAGGGCAATGCTTTTCGGCATTACAGAGTAGAAGATGAAGACGAAGGAAGCTGTGATTTTTATGAAGGAAGTTGGGTTATTGATACCTCCTATCCTCTATATGATGCTTCCACTGATTGCCCTTTTATTATCGGACAGGGATTTGATTGCCTCAAAAATGGCCGACCTGACACAGATTACCTCGGCTATAGATGGAAACCTTCTCGTTGTGACCTTCCAAGGTAATCTTGATTTTCTTCTGAAGTTAAATTTGCTTTTTGAAACTGAAATATGTATTTCAATTGACATGGGTTTAACAGTTTTGATGGAAGAAAATTCTTGGAGAGAAACAGAGGGAAGAAGATCATGTTTGTGGGGGACTCCATAAGCAACAATATGTGGCAGTCACTCACCTGCATGCTTCACTCTGCTGTTCCAGATTCAAATTACACCTTCATCAATCAAACTAAGAATCTCCTCTCATTCTCATTTCAGGTATATATATTCGTCAATTTCTCTCCTCATTGCAAAACCTCAGTATTACAGTTCTTTGATTACTTTCATAATCTGGTCTTTTTTTTTTTTCTTATGGGTGTGTAGGAATATGGAGCTGAAATCATGTGGTTGAAAAATGGGTTTCTGGTGGATTTGGTGAAAAATAAAGACAAAGGAAGGATTTTAAAGCTGGATTCCATAAGTTCTGGGGACAAATGGAAAGGGGTAGATACTTTGATTTTCAACACCTACCATTGGTGGACTCACACTGGATCCTCTCAAACGTATTGAAAGCTCTTTTAACTTCAATTTTACAGAATTTATAAGAGGAGGTAAAGAAGCAGGTGGTAGCTAATGGCCTTTTTGGTTTAATTAATGTTGTCACAGATGGGATTACTTTCAAGTGGGGAGTGAGATAATCAAAGACATGGATCACATGGAGGCTTACAAGATTGGATTAACCACTTGGGCTAAATGGGTTGATTCTAACATTGATCCTTCCAAAACCAAAGTTTTCTTCCAGGGAATTGCTGCTTCTCATGTTGAGTAAGTTATTTAAACCTTTTAAAAACTTAAATGATGCATATGGGTTCGAAAATTTCTTGTATGCACTATAATGCTTGTACATGGGATAGTCAAGATTGCATTTGTACGCAAGTCTCACACGTGCTACAATTCTGTTCATCAAATGTATGTGAACTATAGTACACTTAAAATTATTGATACGAATTCAAGGACTTGATTTTCCTTCTCTCTTTCTTGAACATTGAAAGTGGGAAGGGTTGCCTGGGACAAACTCAACCGGAGCAAGGGTCGGAGCCGCTGTATCAAGGAGTAGAAATTGTAAAGAGCGTTCTGAGTAACATGAGCAAACCTGTACATTTGCTTGACATAACTTTTCTCACACAGCTTAGGATAGATGGCCATCCTTCAATCTTCACAGGCCGAGGTGCCTCTTACGTTGATTGTAGTCACTGGTGTCTAGCTGGTGCTCCTGATTCTTGGAATGAACTCTTGTATGCTGCTTTACTTGCCGATTAATTAATGCTATCATCCTCTTTTTTTATCCCCAATTTATATGGATTTTTTCTCTTACCGTTCTTGCATCAGGAAACCATGCTTCCATCAATGACACATTTGAATATCAGTTACCTCTTCGGTATTCAAAATGTACCAGTATCTTTCCTGCTTGACATTGTTATCAGTTATTAGATGAATTTAGAATCTGGGAAACATTGATACTAACTAGAATACATGCCAAATATTTTGCTTACAGATCAAACATAATATTGCTATAATTTGAAGGTTCCTATCCACCCTTCAGTTCATGTTTACTGCACCTCAAAAATATTCATCTCAAATCATGAGAAAGGAAGTATCAGTAATTCTTACATCCTCTATGAAAACTTAAACGTTTCATAGAAAATATAACATCCTCTTTCAAATTGCAGTCCTTATATAGTTCGCATACCAAAATGGCCTTATGGCCTGGTTCTATCAAATCACTGGCAGCGTTTCTCACTGTAGATTATTAACTTTTTCTTCTTTTTTCATTCAGATTTAAAAAATTGCCAGTCAAATTTATCTAAAAGAATTATTACATATCTGCGAACTCTAATCTACAACAGAATATTATCAAGAGGATTTCACAAGACAATAATCAGATACCTCTACAGGCAATGTAAACAACAAATGAATTGAATCTTGGCACCATAAGACAATAGCTTGTGCTTGTGATATATAATCCTTTGTTCTCAGCTACACCTATCCCAGCTTTTGTATTCTTTTGTCCCTTATTGGCAACTCGATGGGCTTCTGTGCCTCGTGTGGATGATCTAGACCCTTATAAACCTTCAGGTGGGTGAATAGTTTTCTTCCAAGCTGCATATACCAATCCTTGATTATTGTAGATTCGTCTAAGAGATAACAGAACAGCCTCGTTTAAAAACATGCATTTTTCACTTCATTTGATTGAACAGTACATAGTAGCATCATTATGGACATAGCTGACTCCAAGAAAGACCAATCATATACATATATACTAGACATCATTGTCAACAACTATCATACAATATGACAAAATCCCAAATGAAATTTCAAATTTAAAGTTCATATTTTATAGAACTACCTTGCATAAGGAATGCTAATTGATATGGTTGGAGTTGAGACAGCATTAGAACTGTCAAGAAGTCTCCATTTCATAAGCATCTTCATCTCATTTCCAAGTGATTTTATTTATTTATTTGGAGAGAAAATTGCTTTTAAACTCCATAACTGCGGGCCTCCCAAAATCAAGAATTAACACCCCCCCCCCCGGGGTCCCCAAAAAATTGTATTGGTTCACTTCCTTGCAATACAACTGCCCCATGAACCAGTCACCATGGTTTGACTAAACATGAACAGAAACTATCCCATCTTGTATTTACTACAGAAAAATAAGAATATAAGAATGCCTTTCTCCAAATTGAGCTTGAGGAAGAGGTGAAAAAGGAGGAGCGAAGTATTAAAACAAATTGAGCTTACCCTCCCTTTGGGAAGCATGCCACTAACAGCATGTTCAATTATTATTCCTGGAATTCTCTGTTGTAGTTGTGCAAATGTCTCCACTTTCATACCACCAGGTCGTCCAGAATGTCTCCTACATAGCTTTTGGGTCCTCTTCTTCCCAGATACAGCAACTTTTTCTGAGTTCACCTTTTGAACCCACAAGTAAAGGAGAAACTTATAGACTACAGAAATTATATAGTCATGTATTTATGACAACATATTCTAGACCACATACGTCAATCAGAGGAGAAGAAAAGACTTCCCAAGTGAAAGAAGAAGAAGCCAAAATTCCTTGCCTAAAATTTCAACAAAAGGCTCACGCAATCAAAACATTGATAATCAGGAATTTTTCTGAGCCTTAAGGTTTTGAATAATAATAATAATGCATAAATGAGATATAATTAAATCTACTGACTTTTTTGGTAACTTGACACCAATAGTAATATCGGGTCTTCCAAAGGAGAGACTTAAAAACTGTTAGTTATACCAGACTGTACAATCAGCTACTTCTGACATTCACTTCCATCACCAACAACATAAGCACAGAACTAGTGCATTCATAATGAAGTTTATATATCAGGTAGAGGTACTGGTACCATAGAGGAGAAAAGAGACTTAGAATGACATACCACAATTACAAAGGCACCCATGTCCACACTGGGAGTATAGGTTGCCAGATTTTTCCTTCTGATATAAATAGCAATAGTTGATGCCAGTCTCCCAAGAATTTTGTCCGTAGCATCAACAATGTACCATGGTTTACCTATGTTCACATGATCTGCAGCTTTTGGATACCAGGTCTTGTTCCAAAGTCCTGCATTTTTTTCTTTTGTGGTGAGGGAATGATAACTTCTTTAAAAATGTATCTATAGAGATTAAAACTTAAAATACATGGAGAAGTAGTTTCCCAGAAACTGCAATTAGAAATCGAAAATAAATATTGTAAAGGTCAATATAAGTTACTGATGGATTAAGAATTAGAATACATTTGAGGTAGAAATATCGTAGTAGTGATTCGACTTCGTAGAGTAGATTTTTTTTAGAAAAAAATTGCAAAACAGAAATACGTAAATGATAGACTGGTGGAAGAAATCCACTAAGATCTTCAAGCTGAAAAGGCTATTGTGATCACAACATACCGTGCATAGAAATTATGAAACACTAGAAAAGGAAAAGTTATAACTTCATAAATTGAAGAACTTCCAGTAGTATTTGACCAAAACAAAGGAAGAAAAAAAAAATTTTAGACGTAGAGCCAACTGTTAATTTACTTGAACTGTAGATCAATAATACATGCTCAGACGTGGCCTAAACAAATTATCAGAAGACACTAGTTTCATATGAAACTAACGAAGCTCAATGATCATATTTCCCCTTGGGCTAAAAAAAAGATCGTATTTCCCTTATAAAACTAAGTTGGATTAAGCAAAAAGGGGGAGAGGTCTAATAGGCAGTTAAAAATTCAAAGTTCTTGTGTACTTCGCATTTGTAGCATTTCTTTCGATCAACTCAAAGAATTAAGCTTTTGTCGGTCCACTTTGTTATCTCGTTGAATTTTAACAGAGGAATTTCAATAAAATTTCCTTAATCCTTTCTAAGGAAGCAAACAAAGGCACACACAAAATTCATCAACAGAAGTACAAGTTCAAAAGGTTCAGATTCCTCTGAAGAGCACTCAGGACTAAAATTCTAAATGCACCATGCCAACTGGACAAATTTCAAAGATACAGCAATTTCCAAAAAGAGAAGTTGAAGGAGATAGTAGAGCAGGGTTCTACCGGGCCACTGATTTCGGATTCCTCAAACATAAATCGTTTATCTTTTGGGACGATGGAGAGATCCTTGCAACGAACCTGGAAACTTTCCCCGGAATTGACGGGAACACAGGTCCGAATAGAAGACTTGGATAATACAAATTAGAAACCAACAAATGAGGAAGTAGCATTTCGATTGTTATGAGAAGAAAAAGAAGGTGCAGCTGACGATGAAGGAAACGTCGGCGAGGTAGAACCACAGACCAGTGCCATTGCTACTCTAGCTTTCTTTCTTTCTTTCTCCTGCAGCTATTGCTGTTGTCCTTGTGGACAGCATTCGTTTTTTTTTTTTTCTTGACAAATTAATTATTGGTAAAAAAAATGGCTTGGTTAGAAGATGATTTGAGAATAATATAAGATAGGGTGGGCTGATTTAAATTTATAAATTTTGGTTGGATATTCAAAAGACGAATCAGTTTGAATGGTTAAGTCGACTTACCTCAATTTTTGGAATCTAATTGAAGGGTTTGTTGTGATTTGGATTTTTATAAATAATTTAGTTTTATTTTTAATTGTTTCTTTCTTTTATTTTTTATTTACTTATTTTTTACTTAATTATTTTTTAACTCTGATTATTTCAAAAACACAATTTTTCATTCAAATTTCTATTAAACTTATACAAATTTTATATTTTTTGGGGCAGTCACAAATTTTAGATTTTCTTATAGTTTTATATTGAGAAAAACTTTATCTTAATTTTTATAGATATGACAATTCTTAATTTGATATTTTATAAATTATTTTTATTAATTTAATCTCTTAAAAATAAAAATATTTGTAATGTTATTTTTTTTATCTAAATATTATTTATAATTTTTTATTTAATAAAATGTTAAAGTGTAATTTAGTTAATAGTATAACTACCTCATATATCACACATTAACTTTTATAAGATAAAATATTTAGATTAATCAAAATTTTTTAATTGTATACATAAATTTTTTTACTAACTATATATATGATAATAATTTGAGAATTAAGATTGATTTAGATATTAAAAATATTTTTGACTAATTCAATATATAACTTTTTCATATAATATGTATTATTTATTATATATAACTTTTATATTAACAAAAAAATTTTAGTCAATATTTTATTAAGTGAATTATTAAGATATAAATAAATTTTAGATTAAAAAATAATATTAAATACATTTTTATCTTTAAAAGATTAATGAGAATGGTTTCTAAAAGATTAAATTCAATCACCAAAATAAGTTTTTACTCTTTTATTTCTATTTTCTCCTCTTAACAATATAACATGTACAAGGAAAAAGTATGAATAATGTAATAAAAAAGAAAGAAACTTTTTATTGTATGTTAATCCTTAAACCAAAATTATTTTTTTGTATGATATTATTATATGCATTTTTTGTTTTATCTCTTATTTTATATGGCTTCTATTATTTATATTACTATTTTTATGTTTTTATATTAAATAGTTATATCAATAAAAAATTGATAAAAAGATAAATTAATAATAATACATGAAATATAAAGTATAAAAATTAAACATATATATATTCAATTAAAATAGTTTATATTATAATTTTAAGAGAGCTTTCACAGAAAGAATAGCCTCGCACCAAACCTTAAAAATTTCTTATCTATTAGTTGAAAAAGAGAACATAATTAACCAAAAGAAAAAAACAGAGATAGAAGAAAAGAACAAAAATTTACTCTTAAATCTACTAAGAACTTATATTAATTGTGTATTTATAGTTTAGACAATATAATAATTGTACATGAAATTTTTACATGTTTAATCATTTTCATGTAAATAAACTTTAATTTGAAATAAATATAAATTAATTATTTTGAAAGAAGTATTTTTTTATTCTTTATATTTAGGTTGAGATTAACTTCGTTTTATATTTCTTTTTACTTAATTTGATTCTTTATTACTCTTATCGTCTCAATTCTCAAAGAAATAATTTAATTTTTCTATATATTTTGATAATTTTATTGTTAAATATTTAAATAAATGAAAAAAAAATTTACTTAAAACATTTGACAATAAATTCTTGTTAAGAACAAGATATATAAATAAAGCAACAATAATAAATAAAACTTTTTTTATCAAATAGGATTGGTTATTTGAATAAAATAATGTCAATATATTTTATATTGACCTTATTTTATATTTAGATATTTATAGTTGAATTTAACATAATAATTAATAAGAATTGAGTTTAATGAAAGTAATTAATTTTTCACAACATAATAAATTAATATTTGAATCTTCGTTACAAAAAGTGTCTACATTTAGTGCACGACAATATGTCAAATATGATTACCTTTAATAGAAAGATACTTTTAAAAAATTTAAAAAAATTCATCATAATGGTTTCTTTTATTATTTTTTTTGATATCTTATACTTCTAAAAAAAAGTTCAAAGTTTTTTTTATTATTTTTTTTGATTTCTATTACTTCTAATTATTAAATTATCTTTCATATGATTAATTCTTTGTATAGAAACATCTAATAATCTTATTTGTACATGATCAAGTCGCCTAAAACACATTTTTATTAACTTTTTCTAATGTAAGTGCTACTTCAACTTTTTTTTAATGCAATTATTTACAATTTTATTATTTTTTATGTGTTAACTTATTCAACATAATATTCTCATTTTTATTTAAAGTTTTGTTCATATTAAGTTTTTTCACCCAATATTTACTACCATACAACAAGAATACAAGTCCTATATATGTAATAAAACTTTTCCTCAAGTTTAAATTGTAATTTTTTATCACAAATTATACTTAAAATTTATCTCCATTTCATACATGTAGTTTGGAGCTTATGATATATATTATCCTCTACTTTTTTATTATTTTATATTATCTCTAAGTTAAACCTCCATCTTAAAATCAGTATATCTTTTATTAAATTTATATATATATAATATATTTCAATTTATGTTAACTTATATAAAATTAAGTATGCATTTTAATGTCGTCTCTTGAATATGTTTAATAAATTTATTTAATACTAAAGTAAAAAAGCAAGGGCTTAAAATTGAAGGCCGATCATATAATCTTACAATTAAAAAAAAAAAAATTCTTGACTCTACCTCATGTTATTTTGTTAAGAATTTAAATAGTGTGAAATGTTACGAAGAAATTAAAATATTTTAAAAACAGAACAAATAAAATTAAGAAAAAAATATGTATGACGAAATTGAATCCAGCCCAAAATCTTTTACCTAAATCCGATTGTTACAAAAAATTTCTGAATCCGACTATGGTATACTACTAATACTAGTCAATGGTGTTCTTTCTCCCCACAACAGCGGTCTCTTTACCTGTAGGCAGTGGCGGTTTAGCATTTAACTTAACGTTCACGGCTTCACGCACACTACAAAATATTGAAGCCGCTTAAATCATGGCCATTCCAGTTTCCAACTTTGTACATGACAGTACCTTCTTCCACCTTTTCCCTCCAACCCTGACGCCCCCTCAGTGCCAACTCACCCTCCTCTCTCCTCAAAAACCCCTTTTCTCACTCCTCGTCTTCACTCTCATCCTGTGAGACCTCCAAATATGGAGGCTGCTTCCCATGTAAGCAATGTTCAATATTCCCTCATGACTCTGATCCATTCATCTCCTCCGACTTGGGGATCCTCTCTTCTCAGCAACGTCCTGATCTTTATCGTTGGATCTCCGATATTGGTCACTGGGCTGTCTCTATCTGGTATCGCCGCTGCTTTTCTTCTCGGAACTCTCACTTGGCGCGCTTTTGGGCCTTCTGGGTTCCTTCTTGTCGCTACCTATTTCATTATTGTAAGCCGGAATTTCACCTCTAAGTGATTATTGATCGTGTTCTGTCAATGTAATTCTGATTATGGGTGTGGGATTTATTATTTTGGGGTTGAAACTTTGTTCGATGGAGTAATTGTTAAGGCTTTTATTAGGGTACAGCTGCTACGAAAGTCAAGATGGCGCAGAAGGAGGCTCAGGGTGTTGCTGAGAAACGAAAGGGAAGAAGAGGTCCGGGCAGTGTTATTGGATCCAGTGCTGCTGGCTGCGTTTGTGCTTTTCTCGCGATTTCCGGGGTTGGAGGAGAGGCATTTTCTCAGCTTTGGCGACTTGGATTTGTTGCTAGTTTTTGTACGAAGCTGAGCGATACTGTTTCAAGCGAGATAGGCAAGGCATATGGCAAAACAACGTGAGTAATGAATTAACTATTTTTATAAAGGATAACATAATGGACAGTATTCATCCTTCAAACCCACCCTACGTTGTTAATGAGATTTTAATAATTCTAATCAACGAGGAGGGAAAAACCATACGCTTTTTTAATTTTTTTAATTAAACTCCCAATTAATGGAGTGAGTTGTCTCCCTCACCTCTTCATAAATTTTTCGAAAAGGAGACTAAGGAATACTCTTATTTTGTTGCACCGGATGGGTGAGTGATATTAATTACCTATTGTTACCTTGCGTGTTTTGTTTCTTATCTAGTATATCTATTTCTTGTGTGTTAAACGTGATGACCAAATTATTATTGGTCTGAATTTTTCTAGTAATTACCAATTGGATAAAAAATTAATGAAAACTCTGGTAATTGAGATCTATGTTCTTCCAAAACAGTATTTCTTTTAGCATTAAAGTTCCTTCTGCTTAATTTCCAGGTACCTAGTTACGACATTCAAGGTAGTTCGGCGAGGAACTGAAGGGGCTGTGAGTGTTGAAGGATCCTTAGCTGGGATTTTAGCATCCATTGTTCTTGCCTTTGTTGGTTGTCTAGTCAGTGAGGTATTTTACTAATTTCTGACCCTGACTGTGATTATGTAGCAACATTTCCACAATATTACTGTTTCAATTTCAATAGAATGCCAGAATGACTTTGTTCTTTAGGGATATGATATGACAGTTTGCTTCAAACCATGCTGTTACAGTCATCCTGATTCAGAATTCAGAAATCATGGTCACCCCTTCACAAATTGTATCCTGGAAACGATGACAATGTTTTATTCTAAATTTTCTTTTAGTAACCCTCTTGTTTCATAGATTTGCCAACCTTTACTTTTTGGTTGAGGATAATCTTTTGTTCTTGGGGACAGGGCTAAAACTACATCTCAACAAAAATTTTTTTAAAAAAA
Source organism: Senna siamea (assembly GCA_031216115.1). Taxonomy (NCBI): domain Eukaryota; kingdom Viridiplantae; phylum Streptophyta; class Magnoliopsida; order Fabales; family Fabaceae; genus Senna; species Senna siamea. The sequence goes on from CM062356.1 coordinate 24,591,552, forward strand.
GTTAAATAAATCAAATGATCTTATTTTAATGATTTATGATGACATTAAAGTAGATAATTAGTGATTAAGAGATAGTTTATATATTTGTTCCCCAGAAAGGTTTAAATGATTTGAACGTATGATAACAAAATGAAAATTTTCGAGTTAAGAGAGACTGAAATGTTGCTGCATAGCTTGGCAAGTGAATTATTTAGCTTCACTATTTTTTATGTTATGTTCCTGCGAAGAGTATACAAGGAGAACACATGTTGGAGACTCAGAGCATTTAGACTGGTTCTTTCAAGGAAAAAGCTTAGGTACAGATTTTATATTTTTATTATGAGGTTCTCTAATCACAATATGACAAATAAATGTTTTCTATAAATCAGTACCATAAGATCACGTCTTTTTAAAAGTAACTTGATAACAAAAATGTAAACAACTATGTCTTAGGCCAGTCCTTGTCTTAAACTGTGCGCTTATGATTTGCTTCAACTTCAAGATGGACTTCAAATCACTAACTTCTCTGAAGGATCTTTGGCTAGTGAAATCAACTGTAGGATTGTTCTTGATGTTTGGCTAGGTGTATTGACTTGTTGACAAAATGAAGAGAATCTTATGCAGAAAAAGAATGGTAAATGAATGTGTGACAAGGAGATAAATTGTCATTCTATATAGATCTGTTGTTGTGGAGGTAGATACATGTTTGTGTTGGGGGAAGGGGTGCATGGTCGTTGCTTGTTGGGAATCAGTTAGCATTTGACTAAACAGAAATAAAGGATGGAATTATGTGGGAGGGTGCATAGCCACGTTTTTCACATGTTGGAAGGACATTTTTTGAAATATTTTAGCTTTTAATGCTGGGATTTCAGTTTGATGATTGAATATTTGGAGAAAGAGAAAGGAGACAGCAAAGTTTAATACTTCTATGAAGTTTCCTAATTTGTTAGCTATTGTGATTATCTTGCTGTTGGTATTTTACTTTCTGTCTATTTTACTTTAGTCCAATTTTAGTCTGTTCCTTATATATTTTTATGGGACCAAACTTTAAATTATATATGTATGCTACCTTAAATCCTGATCATGATACTTTTATAAGGAGTTAACTTTTTATCCGCCATACAATATGTCGTGCCTGGAAAGTACCATGGTCTGTCTTTCTGAATGTATTTCTGTTAGCAAGGGGCTCCACATTCAGTTTCTAAAAGAAAGTTAGTTATTGCTTAAATTTTAATAAATCCTTTCCCAATAAAATGGTGATGATATGTGAGCAAAGCATGTGATTCCTTGATCTGTTAAAGTTAACGGATAATTTAGATAATTGTATTAAGGGTGTGAGTATTGTGCCTCAATTGAAAGAAAAGCAAGGAAAGTGCGATTAGCCCATTATTTAATGGGTCTTAGCAATTAGCAATCTCAAGTCAATTTCATGGAAGGCTACATTGTATGTTTTGTATGTACGCCTTTTCCAATTTCATGACTAAAAGATATAGTTTCTATATGCTTCCCATAATGCATGCACATTAATTCTTAAAGAAAAATATCTTATAGATACATAATTTGCCTCCTTCTGTGATGCTTTGATGAATCAATAAATCTAGCACTATTATTACTTTGAGATTTAGCTTGAGGAATTCACCTGACTAAAATAATATCTAGGTGGTTAAATTGTTTTTCCTTACTAATGTGCATGCATTGCTCACATTCCGTAAAACCCTAAACTCTAACCCAAGGGCTCAAGAGACAATTCCTTCTTATATTTCAAAGCTAGAGAAGGGAATGTCAAATGGGTTTAATGTTATTCCATCGTCATGTTTCGGTTGTGTAAAAGAGAGAAGATGATTTATGTCAAGAAGTATAGAATTATGTTAATGCCTTTTTGTGTTATATGGAATCATAGTGGAAACATATAGGTTAAAAATGAAATATAGTGGAACTAAAGCATACTGGGTCCTACAAGTTGACATAACACAACATTTGACTTTCAATCCCCTAATCCATGGGGAGATTAAGAATAATGTATCCTTTTTTTTTTTTTTTGGATATAACTAATCAAAGGATGACAACCTTTTGCAATCTGTCTTCCTTTCTCCTCCACTCAAATCCCTTAAACTGAAAACTGAGTAAGCCAGGTATCCTTATCCATATAATAATAGCTTATTTGCTTTACAATCAATTGCTTGACAACTAAAGAACTAACTTAAGATGTGATAGTGATTTTTGTTTCCTGTTTTTGTGAAACAGGTTAGTAAGCGAGAAGCGGTCATATGCGTTTTAGCATCTCAAATTGCTAATCTTGGTGAGAGCATAATAGGGGCTGCACTTCAAGAGAAGGAAGGATTTCGATGGGTAAGTTCATAAAGACAATGATGTTTTTATATGAAAATTCTATTCAAGGTCAGAATATGAATTCTAAATGTAGGGTCCATAGAAACAAAAGTTTAAAAAGCCTATAAAATCAATGGACTGGATGAGTTTTTAATATATTGGGATATGTAGCAAGTTCTGATTGTATGCTTGTTTAAGCATATTGATACTTTCATTATACACCAATGAGCTTTGGCTCAGTGGTACTAGAGTCCTTCATTTTACCAGTATACTTGAGAAACTATTGATTTCCTAAGTTCAAATCATAGTTATGGATGATGAACATGAAAACTGGGCAGTATTTCATTCTTCTCTACTGAAGGGTTTCAGGTTTGATTGACCAGTTTGAGCTGTATAACTGGTAGTGGTATATACTTGATCTGTCCAACTTATGTATGTTATTCTATCCTCTTCTACAGCTTAATAATGATGTAGTCAATATCATAAACATATCAATGGGCAGCATCATAGCAGTCTTAATGCAGCAAGCACTCCAGAACTGGCATACATAAATTTTGCTGCACGATTTTCTAGGAGCTGAATCATGAGAGTGTTATGGCTTTCTTGCTAATCGCTGATCTGGAACATCTTTCAGCATCAGATCGGTAGTCATGGAAATACTTGCCGTTTGAAACCAATGGATGTTTATACTGCTAGCAGTTTAAAGTGTCTTACACCAAGCCATACCTAACACGATTCTTTTGAAAGATTAATGTGGTTAGAAGCCCTTATTGCTGATGGAATGACAGTATTCTTTTGGTTATTACAAAGAATGATAGGTGGCCGTCATAGTAACAGAACTCTGTAATCGTGACCATATTTCAAGTCTGTTGGATCAATTGCAATGATTCTTCAATATGTAGGTGTAAATTTCTATTTTGACCAAGCTTATTGTCAATGACTATTCATTGGTTAAGATTCAACTTTGGGTTTTCTCTTGTATTCCTACCAGTCCGAAGGGTAAGGTGGCTGACTTATTCATTTCATTGCCGTTGCTATTTCATTGCATTGCTTGATTCAGATTACCGGTTTATGAGTTTCTTTATGTCAGACTAGTAATCCTCTGTGTTAATATGGTATCAATTTCTCGGTCTAGAGGATAGACCAGGAAAAAAAAGGATCAATTACAATATACCATGATTAAGCCAAGAATCAGAGTGCCTCTTGTCTATTAAGTTCTCATCTAATTCTCCTGTGTAATTTTGCACTCTTTATATACCAGTTACCATTCAAGTTATTTATTCTTCAAGCATAGCTTGCTAAAAACTAATATGCTTATCATTGTGGTGTAGCTTTTGGGCTGGCTTGTTGCTAGGAGTAAGAGTATTGGAAATCATAACAAGGTCTAAGATGAAATATAAAGCCTGTTTAGCTAACGAGTATAATAATTGAGAATAGAAAATTTATGAACATGATAAATATATTGACAAATAAACTAATATTAACATATCTCATAGTAGAACTACTATAAATACAAAAGTAGGAATTTCTACTATTGGTTTACTCAGGGGGAAAAAATCACAAAAATTCATAAAGATGTTATGAATAACAATTTCTTTAGCTAGGAGAATCTGTCAAAATGAAACTTATAATAAAAGAAAATTTAGACATATTTAAAAAATATAACTGGTAAATGAAGAAAATATGAACTTATGGAATATTTTGGATGACCAAAAAAAAAAGATTAAAAGTAAATCCAAAAACAACAAAGCAAGAATTTGATTATGCTAAATCTTTAGCAGAATATGGGAAAAATTAATATTTACATATCACTAAATTTCAAAGGGAATTTTTATTAAACCATACAAGATTTTCATTTAAAAAATGAAAGTTTATTCCAAGCTCAATTATCTTCAATATGATACAAAGTATGTACAAATTAAATTTGTAGAAGAGAAAAACTCTAGGGTTTTTTTACTTTAACAATATAGTAAAAAAAATAAATTACTCAACTTCTATAATAAAGACTAACTTTTAAGATATTATACTTTTTGGAAAAAACAAACTATTTCAAAGTCAACTTTAGGGACAAATTTTTTTCGCCACTATAAGTATCTTTTAGTGATAACAATTTAGAATTGCCAGATCGATTGTTAGATTTTTGTGGTGATAAAAAAATTATATGTTTTTTATCTTTAAAAAAAGAGTAGAATTTACCTAAAAATTTATCCCACTTAATTATGCAATTTAAAATAATAAAATATTCTAGTTATTATCAAATAATATTTTTTTATCTGAAGTGTGATATCAAAACATTATATCTAATGTCCTTCTACTCAAACAATCAGAGTCCTAACATGCTATAAAGACACTCGAAGATATTATACTAGAGTCAAAATTGTCAAAGAAATGGTATTATTTTACACTCAATGTTCTTCCTACACTTACCGATATTTACCATTCATTTATTATCAATAATATTTATTGTACATTATTTTATGGTAAATAAATACTACATACGAGAGTTTTTTTTTTTCTTCTACACTCAAATGTTTATAATAAGTATGTGCCACACATGATTTAGATTTTAAAGAAACTCTTCTATCTTCAGATTGTATATTTTATTATTCATTCACATTTTTCTTAGATTTTTTTATGCAACTCTTTTTTTTTAGATTTGATCCATAAATAATGTAATAAATACTGCTTACCTAAAATTAAGAAAATAAAAATCTAACTCTAGTTGTAAAGCCAGCTCATCTCTAGTCGTATGACAAAAGAATAGTCTAATGTCTAAAAAAGAGAAAGACAAAAGAATCATCTACAATTTTATCTTCTTTAAAATAAGAAAAGAAGTGGTTTTCGGATTAGAATCTGGCCAAGTTGGCTATATATGTTCTCTAGATTCTAGAACATGCACAACACTTTTGTCCATACATTTAAAAAAAAAAAAAAAAAAAAGCACTGTCACTCTTGTCCATTTTGGAAATTGACCTTTTTGCACCCCGTCTCTGAGATTTTGTGCTGCAAACGAGGCCCAGAATTGCAAGAAACCACAGGAACTTATACAAAAAGCATCACAAATGATGTTCCCAACCATGCCTGCTTCAGTCAATTTTTGTGCCCCCACAAACGCACGGAGTAACTCAGAAAACGACACCACAACCCTAGCCACACTGTTCCATTCTAATCCACTCAATAGGAGAACAAGAATAATATATGAACAATGTGTGGCTTTGAGAATTCTCCATTGTGAATTCTCACTGTTGAGGATATTTTTGTTCAAAAGAAGGAAATTTTCCAATGAAATACAAAGACTTGAGACTGTTTGGACATGTGGGGTACATTGTCTGGGAACATGTGTCTTCCTTTTTGAAGGAGACATATCCAGGTGAATTATCAAGTCATATTCATGGCTGCAAGGCCTTTCTTCCAGAGGAATATCCTCCTTGCAGCTCCTGTTAACAGATATTTCACCATGCAGTCCAGAAAATTGAAGTTCTGTTCTCAACTATCAGCTTTTTCAGCCACATTTTTTAATAGATCGGAAGTTGACTACATCCATCAATTGTGTCTGTAATTAAAACATTATTTTTGGTGTACAGTGAATTAAGAAAAATAGAGTCTATTACTGAATACATAATTCTAATTATTGTTACCAAATCACTAATTAGATGATTGGCCATGTCTGTTAACTCCAAGCCTTCTATGGTACATCAAGCGAGGTTGGGGCATCAAATCACAATGTACCAAGTATCTAAGCAATAGGTAGGTGACAAGTAATTGGGATTCACAAGAGAGAAACAGGCAACCATAAGTTAGTGTGACTTACAAAATCAGTAAGTCTGAGGATTTGCAAAACCCCGTTTGCAATTTTGCACTTTTGACATTGTAGTATACAATTCATACTTTTCAATCTACGTCAACTTCCCCACGCCTTCCATCTGAACCTTATTGCTATTTTTATAGTTGCTTAGTGATGCAAGAAATGATGGAAAAGAGTTCCATCAAGAGAGATATATCAAGGAAGAAAGAGAGCATGAGAGAAGAGAAAAGTACTAAAAAAGTAAAAGATAGTATAAAGATCATAGTTTAGCCAATTCCTTGGGTAAATGAGATTCTACCACATAAGTTGGCGTCTTACACTACTAGTATTATCATTTATCAGGAAATGGGATTTCTCCTCTTTCTCACATCTCAAACTGCGAAGCATTTATGTATAGTCCGGTGGACGAGAAAATAATATATCATTTCAGGCCTCATTCTTGACTGATACTCAATTATACAGTCAAAAGGCATGGGACATCTCAGTCTTGACAGTGCATACAAATTTTCCCTCTTTTTTTCTTTTTTTAAATCTCCAATGCTTGCCAATTAGCAGAACTTAAAGATCCAAGTTACTAACTACATAATTAAGTAACTACTGAATATTTTACCAAGGTGAAAACCATTTCCTTGGTCTACTTCTATTGAAGATCCTCATTTCACTGACTAGATATATAGACCCAAAAATAATAGTATCATAGTTTACAGCCCTTCTTGCTGCAATCACAAAACTTGATAGAAAGAAGAGAGCTTATAGAACTGTTATAGAAACAAACTATAATGGAATCAATTGTACATATTCAGGGCCTTCTGAATTTTGGGGGAACAAAGTACACTATCATAACCAGCCACTAGGATCCCTACAATAATTAAATGGTTGCTTCTGCACTGGATTCTTGAACTGAAGAAAGAATGCCGCAAGATCAATCTTAATTGAGACAACCATGAACAGAAACATGAAGCTAATCAACTTGAATTGCTCAAAAGAAGGATAGTACTTCGAGAGGTCACATCACCAGATTGCAGAGATAAGATCATATAGCCTGAGATATTATAATAGTGATTAGAAGGGTAAAAAAATTTTAAGTCGCCTGTCATTTTCATAAAATACGCTTATTGCCCTGCTGTGTGTGAGTAAAGCCCCTGTCAGGAACGTGAAAGAACATAGCACTATCACATGAATATTGGGGGTCTTTTGGCCAATTTAACCCTGAAGCTGTAGGAGGGGAAGGGATCTGAGGAACTATCCAGGACAAATCCGGAACCCAGTCCAAGCAATCATCATCATCATCTATTTCATCTTCACTAGATTTCAAACCAGGAGAATCACAATCCCCAATCTTACCACTGTCAGCCTGCAAAACCTCATCGGTAAAAGATGAGGTAAAAGGGAAAATTATGGAACTTCATCATTTGAAGAGCTAACCGTAACAAGGCCATTAATCCCAAATACTCTTAAAGTCCGATTGAAATGGATTATTGGCGTGACTTTGTCTTAGAGTGTCAAAACATGTTTAAACAAATAAGCACGAACATTATTTTATGTGAAATTGTATATTTTGATAGGATGTACACCTAGTGTAGTGTGTCTAATTTTCAGATCATGGTAAACAAATACAACAAGAAGTTTAAATTAAATAATTGAACGAGAAAAAAATACAACAGTAGAGTCTTAGTAAACTATACGGATAAACATCCTCCTTTGATATGTACATATCCCAAAAAACTACATACTAAAATGTACCCAACAAAAGTCATATTCTAGATCTTCTCTGATAAAAACTTTCTACATATTTATAGAATCCACATTTTCCAGTTGTATAGTGATATGACCAACATGTAACCTCAGAAGAAATAATCAAGCCTAGCATGGTCCCTTCAACTTCCTAAGCGATGATGCTCTTGTCCAACATCTGTTTATTTATTATTGATGATAAACTTTATGCTGCGTAGTAGCTCAAAAACATAGGCACCAGTGGCAGATGAAAGAGCCAGAAATTGCATTTGCACTTTTGTTTGCATGCACAAGAGTGAAAGGGAGTTTGTAAGGATTATTCATCCATTACGAAAGACAAATGCAAATTCCGGAATCCAGAATCCAGAATACTAACCCTGCCATATAACCAAAAAAAAAAAAAAAAAAAGGAAGAAACTCTATAAAGAAACCAATATAAAGGGGGACCCTAAGCTACAATATGCAAACTGGAATAAATTAAGAGGTTCATTTTACAACAACTATAGACGTACCGTTGATGGTCCTTTGTCCATGTAATTATTATTCTGACTGAATTCATTAAGACCAAGAAATTCATCAATGGGCCAGTTTGAGATGTTTCCAGCTGAAGAACCACCGCCATATGATAGCTTAGTTGGAGGAAACTTACCAACTCCTCCACCTTGGACCGCTAACACCTCATTGTATTCAGATGATTCAGGTATTGAGGAAACTTTTCTAGAGGCAGAAGAAGATTTTGTGCCTGACATTTTCTCCTCAGACTGTGACTTAACAGAAGACGAGGAAGCACCTGGCTCAGTAGCTTCAAGTCCTACTCTTACACCAGTGAGCAGAAACCTCTGGTGAGTGGAGACATAGGAATTTGCTGTGTGTATTGCCACATCACATTTTCCGCAGAGTAAAGCCCGGTCCTCTAGACAGAAGAAATAACCAAAAGTTTCCTGTAAGGAGGAGCAGAGTCTACCATCACAAATGGAACCTCAACAATTAACAAATTAAAAATGTCCCAACTTATCCAATAGTCAATCACATAAAGCTTGCAACGACTAAATGTTGTGTAAGAGTTATAGCTCTCTTAAACCCCCCCCCCCCTTCCAAAATAAAAAAAGAAGAATAAGAAGCAACGGATTTCACTAACTGTAGCAATTAGAGACTGTGCCACAACCAAGGGAAGAATTCATTTATAACTTCGAATACGACCACTAATAACTGTTTTGTAGGCTTTCACCTGCTACTTTAGAAGTAGTTTTGAACAAAAATAAGATGTTCATAGAACTTCCTTCTATCTCTAACAGAAAACTTACTTGCTCAACTTACCCACATCCACCCTTCCTTCAAAACAAAATGAAAGTGATATTACTATTGAAATAAAAAAGTGAAAATAAATAAATAAACGGGGGCTGCTATTTCAATAACAGAGTGTGTTACTCTGTTAATCCTCGGTTTGTAAAGCATGAGTTAGATAAATGAATACTAACTAGAGAAGAATTCTTTCCAGCACCAATATATAACCCAATCTTTTGAGACTACATCTTCCATTGAGACTTAAGCAATATCTGTAACTGCTATCCTATGAAATATTTTAATAACATATGTCATAAATTCAATCACAGTTATATATGTATTATAACACAAGACAAAAAAACAAAAAGCCAATAATTGTTTCAGGTAGGACGCATTTCTCACTGGAGTGCACAGTATTAGAAACTCTCTCACACAGATCTTATCAATTTGACTTTGTAATGGTTAACATACAACATAGCTTTTAAAATAGCTAGAAGTATTAGCATTACATAAAAATGAATACAAAATCAGTAGAGTTAACGTTATAAAAATCCTACAATGTGATATATTGTCTTTTGATCCTACCCCGTGTTTTTCTGAATGGATTTAACATCATCTCAAGATAACAATCGTTGAAAAGATCAATGGGATATACATTCCCCTCAAAACAGAAGTCTTACATATAATAGATTTTCTTTCTGAGAACTTTATCCACTATACAAGAAAATTGTTCAAAGAACATAAAAGGTACCTCACAAATATCACATTTGAATACTAAACATAATATAGCTTCTGTTCCAAAACAGCTAGAAGTAAGCATTAGCATCACATAAAAACTGATACAAAATCAACAGAACAAGTTGTACACAGGTAATAACATGATAAAAATCATACAATGTGATACACTGTCGTTTAATCCTACCCCATGTTTTTCTCCAAGACTCAGATTATAGTAGTTGCTAGTTGAAACAATCAATGGAACACACACTGCCAATAAAAAAAATCTCATACATAACAAATTTTCTTAAGAAAAAACCTGACAAATATCACATTTGGGCATGTAAGAGGACGAGGAAGAAAGAGTGACTCTCTGGTGCTTGCTAGCGAGCTTGTTAGCAGCATGAACCTTGTCGTCACATTCCCAACACAGCGCCGCCTCATCCGCGCAGCACAGCACCTTGGCCTCCGCACCCTCACACACGTTGCATTGAATCTTCATCCTTCCTTTCTGTCACAAAGAATCCCTAGAACCCCAATTCTAGAATGTTCCAAAGAATTCAATAAAATACCTAAGTGAGAGAGAAGGAAGCAGCAGGTAATAGAAACACAAATTGGGAGAGAAAGAGGGAGAGAGAGGAAGAGGGTATAAGAAGGAAGGAAAAAGAGAAAAGAGAGAAGGATATTTTTTGGGGGAGAAGAAGGAGAGGGTCCACGTGGCAGGAAACGGGTAGTGTCGAGGCAGAGGAGACCGCCTTGGCTGGCGTTGGTCATCGGGACATGGTGGTGGTGCTGTGCTTTCAGTGAGAAAAACTAATATCAATAAAACAAAAATCTAACCTGTTACTCAAATGCATTGCATATGCAAAGCAAGCTTGCTTGCTTGCTTGGTGGGATGGGAATTTCATGGAATTCCAATTCCTGGTGTCGGGAACTTTTGGATTTCTTTCCAAATATATGGATTATAACCTAGAATTAGTTATTCCGTGGGGACACCAATGTGATGTGGTAGTGGTTGAAAACCACCACTGATACTTGCAACTTCATTGTATTTGTTGGACCTTAGTTTGAAAGAATAGAGTCATCATGTCACTGGTAAGCTTGTATCTTCTAAAGTTCATTTTTTTTATAAAAATTTTCTAAGTTAATTAAAAACAAGTTAATCTATAAAACATAATTCGTTTTTATTCTTTAATTTGTTATAGGTTAGTATGTAAACTAATAATTTTAACAAACTTCACAATCAAAAAATTCAATTTTGTTCGTAAAATTTGAATCTTTTAAAATTCTCTATAGATAATGGATAGTAGTTTAAGTAAAGAATTGCAAAATTATTCTTCTTTAAGCATGAAACAAAATAAAGAAAGGTTATCATATTGTTGTGTATTATAAGTCTAAAGTGAAATAATTACCAAATTAAAATCACAGGAAATGTTTAACCGTTACACCTACTGAATTAAATGAGAGTACCAGTCTAGTGGTGGATAATCATGGAACATAATTTAGTTATGAAACATTAGCCATGAAAAACAAATGTGATTCAGACTCTTCATCAAAGTTAGAAATACCATATCTACTATAAGCTACTTTTTTTTTTAGTAAAACTATAAGGCTTAAGCTACTTTCAGTCATCACAAAAAAAAACACAAATACACTCCATTATTAACTTATCAACTCATTATTTATATTTTAGAATTCATTGTCATTATTTTCTACTTATTAAGTTTCTGTGATTAATTATATTTCTGATCACAAATTTATGTAAAAAGGATTAATTTTATTGTTAATACTCCACATTTCAGCCAAAATATTAGAAGTCAAGAACCAATGAAGTCCCAAAGTTTTCAATAACTTTACCCATTGTCCAATTCCAATTTAGTCACTATTCTCACGGCCTAGAATAATCGAAGATAAAATCTCACGTAGACTCAATTGATACAAAAAAAAAACAAAAAGTTTCATTAAATTTTAGATTACTTATAAATAGTTTGCCGAAATTTTAAAATTAAAAATTAGATCCTAAACTTTCATAGTTTGGAAAATAAGTCTTTCTATTTAATTTCTTTCTAATAACACTAAGTCATTTTGCCTTTTCAAACTCCTTATGTAAATCAACGTGAATATCTCTAAACTTCACTTTTAATGACCTAGTCTCTACGTTGAAATTTTTGAGATGACAAATATCCTCAAGAGAAAATTAAATCAAGAGAGACTTGATTTTTATTATTATTATTTTATTTACGAAAGAGGGACAAAATCTTAAGAGCAAAGGATAGGAAAAGATAGTAAAAATCCACCCTATGCACATGAAGGTACATAAAGAGCTTTTGGATTTGATTTGTAGAAAATTTGTGGTGTAGTTATAAGTGCAGATATGAAAAATTAAGCATACCCAAAAATGGTGCTTCTATTAAGGGGAACCTGTTAGGCAGTGAAGAAAGTAAGTATCAAATACCAAAACATCCAAGACATAATATATGAGGTTTTTGATGTTGAATGAATGCCCTGCGTGGGAAAAGTTTGACTTTGATTATATATTTAGAAACTACTTTATTCTATACAATATCAAATGTTACTATTTGTTTTGATGAGAATTATTTATATTAATCCTTTTTGTTACACCTAATTCTGTTGGTCATGGTTTTTTATTTTCCATACCAAAGACAAGTCAAAATCAAGCTGGGTTTTATTAATTCCAAAAATGTAACGTGATGGACTAGAAGGTTTCGTTCATTCTTAGTGATGCTATTCTTACCTTTACTTTCGTCGAGGATAGACGAGTGAGTTCTTTGTATTGGTACTAAGATGTCTCAATACAATATTCTGGTGTTTGTCAGATCTAACTTTAGATAATGTTTCATGCATTTAAATTTTGACAATACTATTGGTGAATCGCACATTTGCATTTGACAGGAGATCTATGTGAGTCTAGCTAGTTTCTCGGAGTTTAAGGAGGAACTGGTACTCTTTTAATAGGGATTTGATACTTATGTAAGCTATTGCCATTGCACGAAATGAATGGAATAATAAAACAATGCATAATGTAACCCTAAAGGCTAAAGGCTAAAGGCTTTTATGTGTTAAGTGAGGATAACTTGGGATGGATATCATTATAATAGATTTTGGGATATCTAAATAGTTGAAGTCTTGAAGATACCGTTCTCAGTTGTTAATTATCTAGACAACATTTGGTTTATTGGATCATCCTCACAATATACAAACGTAGGACTATTAAAATGGGCTCAAACCATTGGACTAACCCATCCCAAACCAGTAAATAGTTCACGACATCATAGCCCTTGGGACTAGGGTGGACTGGGGGAACCAGGTTAGGCCACCATTCTTTATCTTTTTTTTTTTTTTTACTAACCCATTTTGAAGTAATAGTAGCACCTTTCTAAAAAAGATGCTTATAACAGATGATCTCTGAACGTCCAAAACAAAAAAGCAGATGATCTCCCTTGTTCTTCATGGAAGATAAAGTGATATTTGCAACATTAATATCCCACTCTGACATTTCACTACAGTCTACATAACCCACTAGAAAACCACAGAGGAAATCTATTATATGCATAATCTTTCAAGTTTCGATAAATGAACATGCTTGATGTAGAAGATTGAACAAACAAATGGTAGTGGAACCGCCAAAGTCAGGATCGCACGCTCAAATTCAAAATCGAAGTGGGAGCTTTCTTGATCGCCATTGTGATCTCACTGTACTTCTTGCTAATTGGTACACATGATTGGAAATGAAACTCAAATAAATGACCAAGTCTGAAATGATGTATCTATTAACATGCTTTATAGGAAATAAAACAAAAATGTTTAAATCTTAAAAGGTGATCGTTTATGAGAATATTTTCTATTTTTCAAAGTTACAATAAGTGTTTGCAAATGATTCAAGGTTGAAAGAATATTTATAGTATTTTCTTTTTTCCCTTACTGATGAATATTTTAGCTAAAAAAAGTATAATAATTTGATAATTGTACACACTGCCTTCTGAATATGCTGATACAAGCTTAAATTGTCAACAAAACCCTAGTGCCCGTACCCCAGCAAAACTTCTTCCCTAGATTAAAATCCATTATAGCGATCAGAAATGTACCTAATAGTGGCTCTCAATATAAGCTATCCTGTTTTCATGGCATCAAAGAGCATGAATTATCAGCACCAAAATACAAGATGTACAATATGGTATCATTCTTAGAAGGCTTGAAACTTCACTACAAGAGGGCTAACAAAATTCTTGATCTCTTCATGCTCACCAGTCTATCCTGTTCCACCCAAAGGACATAAGAACAGATATAAACATTTTATTTGCAAAAAGCTCTGGTTATCAAGAGAACTGCAGGACTTCCCACTATGGAAATACTTGCTATGAAAGCTTACATAAAAACATCATCATCCTCGTTATCTTGAAGTTGATTCTGCTTCATACATAGGGTTTTTAATATACTAACAATGCTCCAGCCGCATTTGTACCACAGACCTGAAGAATGAATCAGCCATTGAAAGCTTAAAGCCATGTCAGTCATTCTTCCTTGTATATACAAATCCTCTGGCAAAATTTGTGTACCATTCTGATGACTGTTAGCAAGCAAAACTTTCCTCAAGTTTGTTCTAATGAATCTCAGAAGGAATATGGATCAAAGGGCAGAGCGTAACAAATGATTAGGCAAGAAAACTTTCAGAATCGGTGCTTCAGAAGATATCTGAATTGTATCCCCATCTTGGATGGCATGGTAGACGTGATAACCATCAACATATATTATGCCTTTTCTACACGACCAGGTAGTGTCCATCATTTGGTCATGTTTGATTAATCCATGCATAAAGTTCGAGACTGGTCCAGGTAATACAGGCTCCCTTACCATATACTGGAGATCCTGAGATAAAATGGGCATTGGAAATCCACCAGCTGAGCGCATTGCAGCTGTTGAACCAGCAGCGGTTGAAACTCTCAGACCACTTGATCTACAGTTAACTAGTGGTGAAAGGGGCTGATCAACTTTTCTGATTCTGCAAGGACATATGCTTAATTAACCTTTTCTCTCATCCTGTAGTCTACTCTGAATGAGCCAAAGTTTAAATATCTCCCAGAGAAGCTATTACCTGAAGGAGAACCTAGAAATTGCAGCAGGACATGGATGTGCAACCAAGATATCGTTGAGAGCATAAGTTGGCAACTGATTTGTGTTAACAGATATTGATATCCTTGTTAACATCGAAGGAATATTTAGACCCTCAAGTATGCCATTTAACACCTGAAAGAAAATGCTCAATGAAAACTTAGCTATGTTGAAAGCCACTACAAAGATGAAATTTACAATTGTTCAAGAAGCAAAGAAAAGGATGGAATACTGGGTATGATTAATAGCATAATGGAAGACTTCCATAATCCTCTTTACTGGTTTGAATGATTTTGAAGGGAACTAGTCTATAGATTTACTGTAGAACAAGGAAAGACAATGTAAATTTCCAGATAATAAAGAAATAACCTAAATATGAAGAAAGATTTCTGTACATATCAATGAATTTACTACTGATGTAATCATCAATATGTTGCAAGAAAAAAAGTTTATCAATGAATTTACTAATGACTGCAGCAGTCAAGTTATGTTAAATAAGTCCCTTTAGGAGTCACTACTGGTCCATAATTATGACAATATATGACAATATTGTTATTCAATTTGAACATTTCAAGGTATCACATATTAATGATTCCTGCCACAAAAATTCTGTTAGATATATTAACAACATCAATCGTGGGCCACCAACTAAAAGCTTAAAATTTTGGGATCATATGGTTAGAATTGTTGGACAGGATTGTGCAATGCCCACACTTTGAGTCCAATGGGCTTTCACATGAGAGAACATGTAACAAATATTAATAAAACAATCTTGGGCCTTCTCCTAAAAGCTTAAGCCTTTAGGATGAAATGGCCCTCATTCAACATTCATGCTGATCCACCCTCAAGGCATAGCAAGGATGAAAGAATAATGATTGCCATTTAGAACTTCATCTAGTCTTTTCTTTTTTTTTTTTTTGGTTAACAACAATGCTTTCCCTACTTATCAATGAGCTCATCTTACTTGTTCAAAGTTTTCAGTGGTAGCAGCACAAAGATGGCCAGTGCTTCTAGTAGCATCAAACTCATTGCTAAACTGTTCCACCTATTGCAATGAAAAATGGAGGGGAAAATTTACCCCAGTTAGTTAATTCTTTTGCCTACAAGAAAATTGAAATTGGATATTCCAATAAATGATCCAATAAAATGTTTATAGCAAATGTATCAATATTACAACCAAAACTATAACCAACACAAACCTCATCAGTCCTAGTAGGATCAGAATTCACTCCAAGAATCGGAATCTTGTCATCCATGAAATGGCTGGCTTGTAAAAGTGTTCCATCCCCACCAACTGTGACAACCAGATCAACATCATTGATGGGCTGTGATAAATCATTACGCATTATAGCTTTCCATTCAACAGGCTTCTGCTGTAGAATTGTCTGACAAAATTTAATGGTATTAAGGTGCACTTTATGCCTGCTATCCAAGTAATGTAAAATCTGCAATGTCCCCAATAGAAAAATAGTTATGAGAGTCTAAGAAGTAAGAAGTATCAGGCAACCAAGACGACTCGGGGCTACAGGAGAATAGTTATTAAGCAGGAACTATGATAGCAGTTTGGCAGTTTATCCTTAATCATCAGATTGAATTGCAGTTGTTGAGAATCAATATTCATTGCACTCCTACAAGGTATGAAGATGATATTCTAAAATTTGATTTGAGAAGGGCAGGTACTGTTGATACTTTGTCAGAAGGCAAGGAAACTTGTCTTGAAGACTAACGTTGAGGGAAACACAGGTACAGCACAAAATAACTCTCTGTTCAGAAATACAGAACTAGCCCACTAATATAAACCCTTTCAAGCGAATTGCTTTCTCCAAGCACAAAACTATAAAGAAACTACAGAAATACCTTCTACAGAAACTTACTGTTAGAGTATTAAGATATATTTATATTTATTTTTCACCAGAAGGATTCCTTTTTGTCCTTTATTATGTTTTTCCAATAGATAAATTCATAGTTTTCTTCAACAATAACCACATGCTAGTCTATCACCTTCACAACAACATTTTATTTGTTAAGAATTCAGATAACATTCACTTTTAATGCAAACATCTATACCTATACTATATTATAAGGCTTTAGGCCTTTTTGGTCTTTTGGTCTCCCATATAAATATATATAGCATATAAAAAAATATATAAAAGAGTGAGAATTATCAATTATGGAAGTGGGAAGTTACTTAACTTTCCACTTATAAAATAATATTTTAAAAATTTGACATGTAGTTTAGAGCATGCCAAGTCCTCTAGTATATATAACTGGTATTTACCTATAGTAGAGAAATGTCTTGGTAGACATCAAGCCCCTGTTTCTTTTTACCTTGAAAGAATTAACAAAAAAACGATTTTTATTTAAGTATTTTTTTTCAAAAGTTTCTGAGTATCTCATTTTATTATTTCCAATGAATAAAGGTTTCAAGATACTTGTTCTGTTGCATCTTGCCCATCTTGGTAACTATGAGAAAAAATGCTTACTATCCATGATAAATACGAAGATTCAAAGAACTAGTAGTAATTTACAAGGTCACATTAGAGCAATTCCTAGCATTAACATTAACCTTAGAGAAGAACCTAATTACATTATCTAAACATTAAAACATAAAATTCAACAAACAATTAAGATAAAAACCCTCGAAGCTTCCATAGTAAGTGGGAATTCATATAAGGGTCAATTAACGGGAGGCATCTAGAGGGGACAAATTATGAACTTCAATTTATTATTGTCTTAATTCTTATTCATTTATAAGCAATCAAATCCTCCTATTTTCTAAATAAAACAAGCGCATAAGCTTTTTGCATTTCAGAATCGCACACGCCTTAATCTGACATTTTATCAAACAAAATGTGTGCCAACTGCAAATGCTGAACGAACCATTCAACCATCGACTCCTATAAAACACAGTAATGCAATAACCCTAGGAAATGATCGACCCAGAGCGCTAAAGTGACCAAAAGCACGAAACGAAAAGGAAAAAAGGTTGTGGCGTGAGGTGAGGGCGCAGGCAGAGATTCGTGGTCCGGAGACTAGTGAATAATTCGGAAGAACAGAGAGCGAGGAGCATTACCTGTGGGTTGGTGATGTGAGAAGGTGGGTAAACGTCGAACGGTTTTAGCAGCAGCAAGAGTTTCCTCATGGCCATCTCTCTCTGTTGCTTTGGCCGCTGTAAGGAAAGAAATTAATACAATTTTCCAGCTCAAGCTCACGCACAATTTAACCCCTTAAATTTATAAAAGGAAAATGTTCTCTAAGATTCCACTGTGACAAATCTCACAGAAATGGGGTACGGGTAAAAGTGAAAATAATACAATTTTAAAAAATATTAAATTAATTTAATTTTTTATAATTTTAATTTTAATTTATTTATCATTTTTATTTTTATTAAATTCTTAAGTTTTAACAGGTTATAAATTTATATATAATTTATATAAACTTAAATTTATAAAATCATCACTTTGTCAACAAAAAAGAATCACAACCACAGCTACTTGTATTAGTTATCAATTTTGTGTTCAAAGTTTTTTTTTTTATTGTGAATTACATTTCTAAAGTTTTGAATTGTCGTCAATCATCCCAAACTCTAATATGTCCATTAGATTAACAAAGTTATTTTTTAAGTTTAAGACTGTTAACTCTTAGATATATTTTCATGGAGTAGTTTTCTTTTTTGACTTCTAATGTAAGTCTTTTCTCCTCACTTTTTTTTTCTTTTTTCTAATGCTTCTTTTCAGATAAATTGTTTTGAAAAGCAATCTTCTAACTGAAATAAAGTTTCATAAAATTTGATATTAGAATTTTGTTAATTAAATTATGGAAAAGGTAACCAAAAATAATTAAATTTAAGGTCAAAATTTTGTTCATTCCTTAACGATGAGGGAATGAACAAGAGAAAGAGGAAAGATTGAGATACTAATTTGACACAAAATAACCTGTGTCACTTCTTTTTTTAAAAAAAAAAAAAATTAGATACAACAGAAAAGTTTACAAGGATAGAAAATCTAAACGGGGAGGAATCTATCTCTATCATAAAATTATAAATTAAGATAGTATAGTTTATAAGGCTAATATCACGTACAGCCACATTAAACTATATCAAATTTAATTATTCGAATAATTACATAAATAAATGAAGCATTTTTATTATTTTTACCAAGAAAAATCTCTTACATTATTACTACAGCATGGAACCAACCCAGAACAAGAAAGTGAACAAAATATGCATCAACTAGAAATAGGACAAAAAAAATAAATAAATAAAATAATGCCCATTATTGGAGAATTTGACAAATATAATCTTAAGCTCAACTTGACTGGGTCCAATTCAGCAACCCTTTACCTTATCTGAACCCAACTAACTATCCGCCCAAATCGGAACTCATATCGGACCCAGTTTGACCCACCCGTTTCATCCAACCTCCGTTGAAGTACCCAATGGGGCTAATTGCGTTGCGCACCAACCAATTTTGCTATGACCTATCGGATCTAACCCAGATTCCCCTCCAAAGACGCATCGGGTTCAGTCTCTCTCCACGTACCTCTCAATCCAACCCTAATTCTACCGGACCATCCGATCGGGCTCTGCGAAAATTCCAACAGCAGAAGCAGCGTGTATCATATTCTGTGAGGAACCATTCGTTTATTGTTTTTCGCCTTTTGTTTTCCCTCAAAATGTAACCTTTAGTTCCTTCAATTCCTGCATTTAGTCTGTTTGGTTCTTGGTTTTTTTAAAATAATTTTAACAAGAATGGGTTGGTCGTATGCTGGTCACTGATGTGCCCCCCATGCTTGGTAATGAAGTTGATGTTTGCTGCATAGGTGGAAATTGCATCTTTTGATGAGCGAATTGGTTGGAAGTATTTGAATTGCAAAATTTTGATATGGACCTCGTCTTCTTTTATTTTCTTATGTCCAATTCAGGCTTGCCTTTCTTTCAAATGTATATTCCGGATGTTGGACATCAAACCGTGGCTGATTTCTATTGTTGATTTTGTTGTTGCGTTGTGGACGGACCGAATGAACTATAGATTCGGTCAGGATATCTGTATTTGGTCAAATTTCTTTTCCTGATGTTTACCTATGTCATAAGATGCAATACATTGCTTGTAATTTTTAAGTTCGTGAAATCCTGCAGCCTTACTTAAGCAAACATTATATCTTCCCTCTTTTATTGGGAGGTTGATGATGGCTTCCTATAATTACAAATTACCTTTTCATCTAAAAAAGATAATTATATATTACCTACGCTTGCTTTCATAGCTTTGTAGCTTTATTTTTCTTAAGAATATGATGTTTTTTCCCTTCTTTGAATTATTGGGTGTTCATATGGGAGCTCTATTAATTTTACTCCATTTTCTTTGGTTACTTAATTTCACATGATGTGCAGATATTTTATAGTCACAAGCCTATGCGATGGAAATACCAAATGATTCAGGTGCCAAGAAGCCCAAGAGGCTAACATCTGTTGTGTGGAACCACTTTGAAAGGGTCAGGAAGGCTGACATTTGTTATGCTGTTTGCGTGCACTGTAACAAGAAACTTAGTGGATCAAGTAACAGTGGAACTACTCATCTGAGAAATCACTTGATGCGATGTCTAAAAAGATCAAATTTTGATGTGTCTCAACTACTTGCGGCAAAGAGAAGGAAGAAAGATAATACCATCAGCCTTGCAAATATTAGTTTTGATGAAGATCAGAGGAAAGAAGAATATATAAAGCCAACGACAATCATCAAGTTTGAACACGAGCACAAGAAAGATGAAATTACTAACTTCTGGAGTAGTAAATTTGATCAGGAGAGGAGTCGATTTGATCTTGCACGCATGATCATATTACATGGATACCCCTTGGCTATGGCTGAACATATAGGATTCAAGGTATTTGTCAAAAATCTTCAGCCTCTCTTTGAGTTTGTGCCCTGTAGTGGTGTAGAGGTTTCCTGCATGGAAATCTACAAGAGGGAGAAAGAGAAACTGTCTGACGTGATAAACAAATTGCATGGAAGAATTAATTTATCTATTGAAATGTGGTCTTCAACAGAAAATTCTTCATATTTGTGTTCAGCTGCACATTATATTGATGAGGAATGGACATTACAGAAAAAGGTCCTGAATTTTGTCACACTTGATTCTTCTCATACTGAAGACATGCTTCCAGAAGTGATCATCAAATGTCTCAGTGAATGGGATATTGACTGTAAGCTGTTTGCTATAACACTAGAGGACTGTTCCATTGATGATGACATCACTCTGAGAATTAAAGAGCGAATTTCTCAGAAAAGGCCTTTTTTAAGTACTCGTCAATTACTTGACATACGCTCTGCAGCACATCTTTTAAATTCCATCGCTCAGGATGCCATGGATGCATTGCAAGGAGTAATAAAAAAGATTCGAGAAAGCATTGGATATGTTAGGAGTTCACAAGTAATTTTAGGAAAATTCAATGAGATTGCTCAACATGCTGGAATTAACTCTCAAAAGGCTTTAATTCTTGATTGTCCTGTTCTTTGGAATACAACATATCACATGCTTGAAACTGCACTGGAATACAAGACTGCATTTTCCCTCTTCCAGGAGCATGATCCCTCCTATTCATCAGCTCTAACTGAGGAAGAGTGGCAGTGGGCAAGTTCTGTTACTGGTTATTTGAAACTTCTAGTTGAAATTACCAGTATCATTACTGGAAACAGATATCCTACTGCAAATATATACTTCCCTGAGATATGTGATATACATATCAACTTAATTGACTGGTGCAGAAGTTCAGATAGTTTTCTGAGTTCCATGGCTTCGAAGATGAAAGCCAGATTTGATAAGTACTGGAGCAAGTGCAGCCTGGCTCTAGCCGTAGCAGCTATCTTAGACCCCCGGTTCAAAATGAAGTTGATTGAATATTACTACTCCCAGATTTATGGCAGCACTGCTTTGGATCGAATCAAAGAAGTTTCTGATGGCATCAAAGAACTTTTTAATGCATACTCTATCTGTTCAACAATGGTTGATCAAGGCTCGGCCATGCCTGGCAGCAGTTTACCCAGTACAAGTAATGATACTAGGGATAGACTAAAAGGCTTTGACAAATTCCTTCATGAGACTACACAGGGTCAGAGCGTAACATCAGACTTGGATAAGTATTTAGAGGAACCAATCTTTCCCCGTAACTCTGATTTCAACATACTGAACTGGTGGAAAGTTCACACACCACGGTACCCTATCTTGTCCATGATGGCTCGTGATATGCTAGGGACTCCCATGTCAACCGCGGCTCCAGAATTAGCATTTAGTACTGGAGGAAGAATGCTAGATCCTACTCGTAATGCACTAAACCCTGATACACGACAAGCTTTAATATGCACTCAAGATTGGCTCCGAAATGAATCGGGAGGTATGTTTGCATTCTTATTCCTTCTCCTTACAACATTCCTCATCTGTCTCTTACCTCTGATTTATTAATTTTATTTGTTGTCATATCAGATTTTAACCCATCTGCAAGCGCTTCTGCACTACCCCTTCTCATCGAATCAAGTTAACTTTTCCAGGTTATGATTCTGTAATTTTTTTCTCATGTTTTCAATATCTCCACATACCACTGTTGAACGTTTTGCTTTCAACTTAAATATGGTTTGTGTTGCAAGGTTGATGGATCTGTCGTTGGCTCACAAGACACTTGTGTTTTACAGACACTGTCAGGTCTTAAAGAGCTAGCTGCATCAGAGTTTTCCAAGTAGGCATTTTGCTTCTCCTTCCTGTCCATATGTTGCTGAGATGTAGCCAATAAGCCAAGCTTGCAAGTTGAGGCAATGTATATTCTTAGGACAGCGATGCTTGTGTATATGTTGACTCACAGGAGCTTCTCTCTCTATTGCTGGCTAAGCTGTCAGCAGTTGTTGGACTCTTGATTTAGATGACTGAGTTTGTACAGAGGTTTGCATGCCCTTGATCTCAAAATCCGTCACTCGCGCAAAGTTTTCTTTATTTTCCCACCGTAGGAGGGCAGGGTTACCTGCGTAGTAGAGGAAATTATCCGAAACAGAGTTCTAATTGAATTAATAAGGGTAAAGCATAATAAAACAAGAGAGGTATTGATTATAATTTTATCAAAATTTAATTGAAGTTAGTATAATTTATTTTAAAATTAAAAGCGAATCACATTCTTATTTATACACTAGATCACTAGGGTCTGAGTGGGAGGAGAAAAATAGAGAGAGAAAGAAATTTAGTAACTTTTTTTGTTTAATTTTTAAAATTTTAGAGAAAAAAAATTTAAAGATTTTATGTTAATTTTTTTAATTTTTTAATTTTTTTAATTTTAAATAAAAAGTTTTAAAAGATTTAAACAAGTAGATAAAAATTTTCACTCAATTTTTTTTATTATTATTTTTTTTGAGTCTGTTAAAAAATGAGAAGAGGAAGGAAATAGTAGTAATCAAAGGGAAAGGAAAAGACAATGAGAGAAAATAAAATATTAAATAAAATTTTTTTTTATTTAGATTTTTTTAAATATTTTAATTTTAAATAATTAAAATTAATAAAAATAAAATATTAAAAATTATTAACTTAAAATTTTTTAAATTTTTTTAAATTTTTTAAATTTTAAAAATTAAACAAAGGAAAAGTTAGCAAAGGTTTTGTTTGATTACAGTTTATAAAAACTGTTTTTGATTTTTTTTAAATAACTATTTTTGATAAAAAAAATATATTTTAAAAATAAAAAATATAGAATAATTAAAAAATATTTTAATTTTTAATTTTTTAAAACAAATAAAATACAAAAAGACAAATCTTTTTATTTATAGAATATATATATATATATATATATAAATACATAAAAATAATATTAATATAAAGTATCAAAAATAATTTTATAAAATAATTTTAAATAACAAGAAAACAAAACGGTTAAACTGGGTCTAATTTTACTTTCCTTTACTTTTTCTCAACTCTCCCCCTTCCAAACACTACTTTAATTCTTTTTCTTTTTATCACCGCCTTATTTCCAAACACACTTCTTATTTTCAAACACGCATTCTGAATTGACATGACTGCCTGTCAAGTGACAACTTGTATCTGCTCCTATGGAATTGCAAATGCCCCCTTCGTATCTCAGGATTCCCTGAAATCCCCAGAGGGGAAAAAGGATAAGAGGATTGCACTACGAAAGTCTATGAAGGAGATTAATGACACCGTAGAAATCACAAAGGAAGAGAAAGTTTTTTTAAAAAAAAAAAAACAAGAAGTTACAAACTACACACAAAAATGCATTTTTCCTTTTAACGTGCCAGATCAATTATTCTATCAGTTCTTAATGTGGTCAGATACTAGATGAACAACCAATATGTATAGGTTTAAGAACTTCTAAGAACTAATCAATATGTATAGTCTATAATTTTTACAAAACACTAAAGCATTATTTAATTATACTTTAAATTAATTGGACTTAGATCAAGAAAAATACTGACCGAACCAAACTAATGTGTGATGAACGCACGGCCCATCTTAGCAGGTATAGGATCACATCATTTTAGATGATATTTTGTAACAGGAACAAATCATGAGAATCTCATACTCTTTTTTGCTTTGTTTAGTATATTTTAATCTCAATTTTCATTTTCACGCCAAATATAATAATTTAAATAATTTGGAATATAATATTTTAGAGTAAATTATACATATTTCCCTTAAAATTTAGTTGAATTTTACTTATTATCTCACTAGTTTAAAAAATTACAGTTACTTTCTCCTTTAATTTATTTTCTGTTAATAAAAATAATTTTATGTGCAAAATAAAAATATGATTTTATTTTTAACATAACAGTAAAAACAATTAAGTAATTTATTATTTTGAATGAACACATATTGTATAAAATATTAATTTTATTAAAAATAAAAATAAAAATAAAGTTTATATAACTGTATATCAAACTGTAAAAATACTAAGTGTAATTTTTTAAAATTAAAAAAATATAAATATAATCTTACAAATTTCATAAAAAGTTGGTGTAATTTACTCTCTCTTTTAACATATTCTATATCATAATATCAAGAAATATACCAAATGGCCATATCCCCTACACTGGGCTTTCTTGTTTTGGACTACACCAACAACTATAGTTACCAACAGCAGAAAGGCAGCAGGGTTTTTTTTTTTCAAAAGAATTATTATCCATTATATATATATATATATATATATATATTTGGTTAAAAAAAGATTGCCATAATATATAAAAGGCATTAAGTCTAATACAAATATCAAAACTAAATGCACTACACAATAGTTAACAATTTCTTAATCAAACCTATGATCATGAGAGAAAAGTGATATCAAATAATTACAAGCAACACATTAAAATATAATCAAATTGATAACGTAACTAAAACTATAGACAACGCATCTAAACAAAAAATAAGACCACATCTTCTATCAAAATATCACAATCTAATAAAAAAAAAAAATACAACATTCTTTACCCTACCACTTATTTTCTACAAATAATGAAATATGTATATATCATAATCTTGGAGACCCCGTTTGTCCAAAAGATTCTGAACATGAAAATCATATCCCCCAAAGTTAGAGGCCCTTGAAGAAATAAAACATGAGGACCCCCACAATAGCCCCCACCATCACCATATATGACCTTGCTAATTTTGACTCTTGCTTCCTCACAATTCCTACCTGTCTCTCTTGTTTTCCCTACCTACTCCATTCACATTCATTCAACTCTCATCTTTCTATACCTCAAGTCTTATCCACATACCTAACTAACGGAAGCTCCAGTTTATTTCTCTTAATTAATATACTTCTACTTTTAGGGAAATGAAGTTTTGTTGTTTTCGTTAGGTAGTCTTTCCACCAACTCTTTGTTTACTCTAACAAATGCAAATTTTCATATCTTCCATTTATCCCATCACAAAATCAGTATCAAACGGGACGTTTCATTCATGTCATTACCAGGTAGCACATACCAAAAGTAGGTCAAGTAGTGAAGAAGAAATATAGTACAATCGGTATTTATTTAGTTAAAAATAATATTTACTATATAATTACAAAAAATACTAATGAAAAACAACTCTAGATTCCCTCTTCTCTCTATAGCATCCTTTATATTGTAGTCTTCTCGTTTTTGTCTCTTCTTTGTCTTCCTTTTCTTCTCTTTTTTAATATTTTATGAATAAATATTGTCATATTTATCTCTTCATAGTAAATTTGACGAATATCGATTTTTTGTTTACTTTATAAATTCTTTTTTTTCGTCTTTTATCTAATATTTTAATTCACCATTAATGATAGCCCCAAAACCTTTTTAGACTTTCATTCCATCTTAATGGCAATTTTAAAAGATTCTATTATATCTCTCTACTTTGAAATTTATAATTCTTTAGGCGGAGCTTTTGGTTTGCTCTTAATTGTCCTTATGGGAAATCCGATGGATTTGATAGATAAATAGATAGGTAGATAGATAAAAGTATTTTCTATTAAATATTTAATAAAATTAGTCGTGAGAAACTTACTTAAAATCAATTTGTTCTTTTGTGACTTAAAAATCATCATTCAAAACCTCCGTCACTTAATACTTGTTATTAACTCCTTGCATATCAGAAGCATTATTTTGTGCTTTTTATAATTATAAATTATATTTTATATAAATAATTATTTATATTAGTTGCAATTATAATTTATAAATTTATTTGAATTTAAACAAATTAGAAGTTAGATAAGTGATTCCAATTTTAAGGTATAGTACCTCAAAATTAATGAATACCCATTTAAAGGACCACACCAGAAAGAATCATAGGTTTTGAATATTAACGTTGAATTTATAAATTCAAATTCATATAAATTATACATAAACACATCATGAGTTAAGAATTTAATGAAAACAAATTATAAGTGCGCTTAAAATTGATAGTGATACAAAAATTATATTATATTAAATTATTTTTTCAATATATTAGTTGATATACATCGGATAAAA
This sequence comes from Senna siamea, assembly GCA_031216115.1. NCBI lineage: Eukaryota > Viridiplantae > Streptophyta > Magnoliopsida > Fabales > Fabaceae > Senna > Senna siamea. The sequence goes on from CM062356.1 coordinate 24,618,507, forward strand.
CACGAGGAGACTGCCATCCACTTGCTGAGTATTATTACAAGTGATAGCATAGAGCTATATATTCTGACCTCAATTACTAACTTCTATGTCAAGAAGTTAATTTTTGCTCAATTTTTTATGTATTTTGGAGGAATTCTTGTCAGAAATTGTCTTAAGATTGCTTAAAAATTTTGTGTCCACAGTGTTTATTGGGAGTTAGTGTTCTATTTTATTCTTAGATTAAAAAAAATGTATTATTATTTATATTTTATAATTATGCATTTTATTACTTAGGTTTTTAAGTATTAGTTAATAGCTGTACATATTAATTATTTTATTTATTTTATCTTGAATTATTTAATATTTTTTGAGGTTGAACGATCAATTTTAAATTATGTATATAAGAGTGTTAAATCGACAAGTTAGACTATAAAAAAATTTAATGATAAGAATGAAGTTTGATAAGAGTTTAAATAATAAATTTTAAATTATAAAGAATCATATTAAATTTAAATATTGTTCACATGATTAATTTCATTAAATTTTAAATGAAAAACGCCACAAATAATTAAATGATATAAAGAGAAAAAAAAAAAAAAAAGAGTGATGCACTTCAAATTCAAACTCAGCAAGCTCATTTTAAGTGCCGTGTAATATGCTCTAAATTATACGACAAACATTATTTCTTTTAGGTGTGGAAAAGCTAGTAGAAGAAAGAGAGAGGAGTAGAATTATAAATCAAACATTAGGATTAGGATTTAGATTCTTCCAATTTCTTATTAAATTAATAGTATTAATTTATAAAACAGAAAAATTATAAAAATACAATGACATAATTGATATAGGTAAAATTTTATTTATCTTTTTTTTTCTTCCCTTACTATACCATATACAGTACTAAAGAGGTCCAAATTTTAAATATTATTAATATGCAACTAATGAATATTTTATTAGACTGGTAAGTAGTATTTCATTTTTTCTTTAGTTAAAATTATCAATATTTAAAAATTTATTTAAATTTTAATTAATTTAATTTAAATTAACAAAAGTCTCACAACAAGAATAAAATTTTTATAACAAAAATTATTTTATATATAACACTCGAACTCAATAATTTATCTAAAAAGAATATAGTATTTACTATTTTAACTAATCATTCATTGGTAAATATTTTATTTTTTAAAATAAAATTTTAGGTTTAAATTTTGTATGTACAAAATTTTATTAAAAAATTTCTAAAATTTTTATCAATTTAAATTAAATTAGGCTAAATTTAATAAACTTTTTAGGTGGTTTGAAAAAAAAAAAACATTATTATTGTGACGCACGCAAACAAAATATAGAGAGGAGAGAAGTGGTTTTGTGGCAGCATCACATGGTGATGTTCTATCTGTTAGTGGGTGGGGGTCCATGGGCCGAGCTTCAAGCAAGGGTTCCCTCGTTGCAGGCAACACCGGCGTGACGGTCCTAATTACACTCATGCACAAAACAGCAAAAAGGTCTCCTCTAATAAAATTCCCAAATCAGCGTCAAAGAGAAGAGACTCTTCAAATGCGATCAAATTCCCTCCTTTAAAGTCATTAAATTGTAAAAACAAAAAATCTTTATTTTAAAAGTTGTATAATTTATCGCCTCCGCTTTAAAAGTTAACAAAATATATGTTGTGGCTTAAATTGGTGACTTCTGGATTTTGGATGAGAAAAAATTGTCTTTTTAATTCTTTAAATTGAGACAAACAATTTCTATTTTGCTTTATACGTGACACCGGTGCCACGTGGCACTTGGTGCCTTATTTTTTAAAAGTTTTAAATAAGGAGTAACGGCAGCTTTTAATTTTATTTCATTTAGCAGTGGTAAAAACCGCTGCTGAAAGCCTCAAAATAAATTATTATTAGTAACACTTATATTATGCTATTTTAAATTTTTTTTATAACATTTAATTTGAAAATAATATAAATAGACAAATTATATTATTAAAAAAAATTTATTTTTTAAGAATATGGAAAAATTATAATAATTAATTATTTTTTATCAAACATAAAACTATTTTACAAAACAATTTTTAAAATGTAACTGTCATTTGTTAAATTGTATGCTTTTAAGAAATTATAAAAAATAATTAAAAATTTATTATAATAATTAATTATTTTTAAAAAACATATAATATTATCTTAAATAAAGTATTTTTAACTAAAAAGTTTTACTTTTGATTTATTAGAAAACAAATATTTGTACTCTCATTGGTAAACTTTCAAAAAAAAATTTGATCAAACATTTTACTTAGATAAAAAATATATATTTTTAAAAAATATAAACTTACGTGTAATATTTATATTTTAATGTGTAATAGTTTTAAAATGAGTTAGTTTGACCTAATCTTTTTAATCAACGAGATTGAACTAGTTCACTTACAAGCTCACATTGTGTTTAGTTTCAAAAATATTTTTGGTTTTTTAATTTTCTATTTCTGTTTATTAAAATTAATTTTTATTTTCAAGTTTTCAATATTTTAAAAATATATTTGTTATATAAAGTTAAAATTCTGTTCATATTTATTCTTAAATTAAATAATTAAAATTTTTTATGAATTTTGAATTTAACTATAATTAAATGTATATGATAACTGTATTTACTTCCATAAAAAACACATGTTTCTACTACCATTAGAAAAAAAGTACTTTAAGCAAAATAAGAGTTTAGAAAAACAAATAAGTGCTTTCATTTTTAATAAACACAATTTAAAATTTTAAAAATTAAAAAATAAATACTTCATTTTTATTAAAAAATTTACATAGAATTTTATATTATTTTTAAAAGTATACTTTTTTTTATCAAAGTAAGATGTTTCATCAAATTTCTTTAAAAAGTTTTAAATTATAGTAGAAATTTTTTTTTTTTAGTAAATCAAAAAGTAAAACTTTATTAAAAATAAAAAAGAATCAAAATGATCTGCTTGACTGTTAAAAAATTATGTGTCAATTAAAATTTATTTATTTATATTATAATATTAAAATCTATTGCCCTTATGAATTAAAATTTAATTATAAAATTAATACATAAATTTAAAAAGTATACTAATTAATTTTTATATTAATAAAATTGTATATAAATTAAATCTGATGTCTCATTTTTAATTTATACTATTTTTTTTGTTATGTAAAACATCAAAAATAATATTTAATTATCATAAATTAGTATATGAGAGAAATATAGGTCAATATTCATGTTAAAATATAGTTAAGTAAGATAATGTAAAAATAAAATATCATATAACAATGATATGTTTTTTTAAAAATTTATTTTTCAATAATTTCATTTTTCTGTTTCTATATTTCATATAAAATTTTATAAAAAAAAATTGTATACTTATTATATCTAAATTAAATTTTAAGTCACAAAAATACATGAATAAAATTGACACCGGTGCCACGTGGCACCGGTGTCATTTATAAGGCAAAATACAAATTGTCTGTTTCAATTTAAAAAATATAGACTTTAGCTGTCATGTTAAGGTCAAAAAGTTAACAAAATTAATGCAATCATAAATTGGATGGATAAAATGAGTTGGTTGAATTTTGACTTTGCATGTTTTTTTATTTATTTATTTCAATGTTTGGCTAATGATGCCATCTTGAACAGCATCACTTTTACACCCAACATTTCATCGTGCGCCATCTTAAAGATCGCAGCCCACGAATTTGCTGTTTCGCACCAAACATATATAAACTTCCCTTTCGTAAAATTATCTTTTCTGACTTTTTGGGGGTTAATCTGCTTTTCCCTAGAGTTTATGTTTGTCCAAAGGGGATGATGCTAATACCATTTTTTCCCTACACCAACATTCCATTCCTACTATAATCAAGTGCCAAAAATACCTGAGAATGTCATATTCAAGAGACAAAAAATTATGATCAGAATTTCCATTTCTCCATGTACTACAATTCTTATGTGACATCAATTTTCTTTGGTGTTTAATAAAATTATACTTGATTATTTTCTTATTTTAAACCATTGTTCAATTTGATTTAGTTAGTTTATAGAATCATTTGTTTGGGTCTAAAATTTTAAGTCTAGTAAAATTAACTAATTTTTTTTCTAGTATAATAAATTATATATATTTTAAATCTTTGTAAAGATAAATGTTTATATTTTATATCTAATAATATTTTAAAATTATCCCAGGTGATAAATATAATTATAACTCATCTATTAAAAGTGTTATAATCTTAATTTACATCTATTAAGCTCTAAACTAAGGAAAATTATATTTCCAATATAAAAGGATTTCGAGCATGTACTCTCAACATGATTTTGGATCCTGTCCTTGGCAGTTTGTTGTTTGGGACCTGTTTGGTACTTTTAGCGGCAGTTTTTTTCGCTGCTAAAGTTGTTTTAATATTATTGCAACGAATATTATTGCTGCTATAAATTTTGTTTAAATAATTAATTTTAAAAAAGTTATAGTAACAATAATTTTTGTTGCAACAAATTTTAGCAACGAAAAAAATCACTGCTAAATGCCAAACAAGTGCCGAACAAAAAACTGCCGAACAGATAATCTAGATTCTCTTAACATATATATCTTACTTTCTCTATTCTCTATATTCCATAGGTGTTGAAATTTGTGACAAAACTTTCCCTCACTCTGGCAGCCTTTGACCCTTTATTGTTATACAATCTGTCAAATTCGATTACTAGATTTTACACTAATAAAATTTTCACTTTATCAAATAGAAAAAATAACTTTTTCACACAAAAATCTATCAAAATTTTAAACTAAGTATAAAGCAGTATAATTTATTTAAATTAAAAAGAAATGAAGTGATGAAGTGTAGAATATATATATATATATATAGAGACTTTAACAGTGAGTCTTTAATTAATTTCCTTTACTTTTTTTAATTAATTCTTTACGGCTTCATCACTTCATCATTTTTTTAATTTAGACTATATCCAAATCTAATTATTTGTATCATACAGAAAGGAACATTGACAAATTGAGGAGAATAGAGTGTGTAGAGGGTGTAAGTTGTTATGTGTAGGATAAGGTAGGAAATCGTGTGGTGTGGTCGGGCATGGGAAAAAAGACAGAAGGAATAATGCGAATAGGGAATTAGGGATTAGGGATGATAGGATGACAAGGATTATGGTAAATGTTGGCATCAATTGCATGCCATGTTTGGATACGTCACAGAATCTAACACAGAGGTTGATCAGGATCACTACGTGCATGCAATATGGAAAAGAAATCTTTCCGTATCACTCTCTCACAAGCCACGCCACGGCTCTCGTTCCCATTTCCCATCCATATCATCATCTTCCTGTCTTTTCTTTCCCTTCCCTGCCCTGCACTTGCCCACCCAAGGCCACCCTCTCCACTTGATGCTTCTCCTTTTCCTTTCCCCCATTGCCATTATTGCTCCCTCTTTTCTTTTTTGTGTCCTTTCACCACCACATATTCAAACCACCTACTTCTTGTCTTGCTTACAAATGTTGTTATTTTTCCCATCACTTGTGACATCAATGTTATGTTTGTAGAATATTAAAAGTTTACCTTGAAACCATACTCTATAATTAATCTTAATTATTCACTACATGCATGTTACCATGTGCACCGTTTGGATATTCACTTGATAGAATATCACTGACAATGTTGGGTATATATGTTTTTCGCCAAACATCAAATATGCGATTATAATTGTAATATAATTATCTAAATATATAAGCACTGTTCTCTACTTTTGGTTGAAGGCCAAGAAAAGTAAGAGTATAGCGATTTAGTCATTTAAAGTTTACTATTCAAAATTTCATTCCATAAATATAAGTCTTTTAATTAAAATAGTCATTATCTTAAATATTTACATGATTATTAATTTATAACCTAAATTTATCTATGTGCCATTTTTAAAAAATAATTTTATTTAAACAAAATTTGAAAAATTAATTGATATTTAAAATAACTTAAACTCAGGTTAAAGTTTACTTAAATAACACCATTTTAATTAAGGGAAGGTAAATTTATATGACTCTCAATTATAAGGTAATGGTTATGTAAACTTCCATTTACTAATTTTTTTTTTTTTTAAATTGCCCTACATGCATGAAACCGTTTTACTTGAGAGAACATTTTCAAATAATTAAATTTAGGGATTTCATTTATAAAAAACTAAATTAAAACAAAAATATTTTAAGAATTGAATCTCGAAAACATTAATTTATTGAAAAAAAAATTTTACTAGAGTTTTACGAGAGTGAGAAGTTCTTAAACATATATACTATTTATTTCATTTGTGAATTGATCAATAATATCATTTAATTTTTTTTTTTAAATTAGAGTGTCTATATAATATATAAAATAAAATTTTTTTATTTAATTTTATTGATGAATGCATAAATTAATGAGACGACACAATAAGTCTAGTTAAAAATTTTTTGGTTAGAAATGAACACCTATATAATCATTTAATATTTCTCTGTACTCTTCTTTTCCTTGGCAATATTGCGTATCTTTTTCACCAAAAAAACGAATCGAAATCTCTGTGTGGTCGCACTGAACGTTTTACAAGTTGAAGGCAAAAAAGTAGCATATGCTTTGTGGAAAGGGAGCCCCAGACAGCAACAGCGCGCACCCTACTTTTTAAGAGTAAGTAACGGCCAAGAAACGGAGAATAAAAGCACTTACATAAAGCATCCACAAATAAAAGAGAAAAGGAAAGTACAAAAATTTAGCTAAAGTTACATTTGTATTTTATAATTACTATATAATTTTTAAATAAAAATATAACATATAATTTTTTTAAAAAATAAAATAACATAATACCGAGTAATAAAAAGTATAAGTGTGTATCATATTTTTATTAAAAAATTTAGAAGATATTTGGTATTTTTTATTTTAATTATGATAGAAAGATGTTATAGGATGACATTATTTTAGATTATATCTCATACTTCTAAAAACCATGAATATAATATCCCTTTAATGTTGGTAATTTTTACAAAATTTTTTGTACTCTTTCCATTGTCATATAAAAGATGAACATTTTAAATATTATATGGAGTTTTATATATCAATGATGAATCCTTTACGTACCATAATATCAAATATATGTATACACTTCCTTGAGTCCCTCAAGACAAATATTGAAATGCAAAATTGACTTACATTTTACAGATATTTTTGTTATAAAATTTTCTAATAAAAACATGAAAAATAAAAAAAAATTTAAAACTTAATAATCTTAAATTAAATATGATATTTTTATTATATTTATTTTTCATGAGAGTTGGTTAAATTATATTTATCTTCCCTTCAATTTTAAAAAAACTACACTTTGGTACTCTTAAAGTTTAATATAATGTTATATAAACCTCTCTTTTAATTTATTTTCTATTAATAAAATTATTATTTTACACAATATGTATTTATTTTAAAATAATCAAATTACTTACTTATTTTTATTATTTTAATAATTTTTATATTTAATTTATAAATAAAAAAACAAAATTATTGTCAAGTTCCACAAAAAAAGTTACTTTTATTTATAAAAAAATTGGAGAGAGGTAAGTATAATTTTTAAATTAAAAAAGGTAATGAGTGTAATTTAAATAGATTAAAATAATTTATTCTAATTTTTAATATATTACGCCAATTTAAGAATTCTCTCTTTAATTTTTATTTTAATGTGAATTTATGTGTACAGAAAGTTGGGGGGGTGACGAAGTCACGTGACGGAAACGGGAAGGCAAATAAGCAACAAATAGGGGAAAGCGAGTGCCACCAAATCGGAAGCGATCGCGTATCGTCCTGCTCACGTACTGCTCACTGCAAAGCTGACTCCACCGAGACAAGTAGACAAACTCAAAGGTGCATGCTTTACAGTTTGGGCCTTTTAAATATATAAATACGGGCTTAAAAAATAATTAATTCATTGATAGATTTTGTTAGTCGATGAAAATAAAGTTTACAATTACTACACTTTTTTTATTAATTTGATATTTTTAGTCAATATCTTAAAGCAGAAGACCCATAAATAAAATAGAGGAAATTATGTTCTTTTTTTTTTAAGATACTAAAATTATACTTTTTTTATTTTAATAACTTGTAGTCTCTTTTTTAAGAGATAAAATATTTATAATTTTATTGATTTTATCTAAAATATTTTTATATTTTTTATTTATATAATTAGATATAAATTTAATTAATTTAAAATAACTATTAATAAAATATTATTTTTTAAAAATATACATTTTCAATGAATTAAAATTTTTAAAAAAATTAATATTACTATTAAATATATTTTGATTAAAATAAATAAAATTATAATTTTTTCATATCTTAAAAATAGTGTGTAAATTTTTAAAATAAATATGAAGTATAATTTTAATATTTCTATTAAATTAAAAGTGTAATTTGTTAAAACAAAAAAAACAAAAGCCAAGGATTCGGGAATCGAAGTGGATTCCGGACACTACTTGAGACCTGTGGGACCTCTGTGCGAGTGCTTCCTCGGCTGGACGAAGGATGGTCTTTTTTTACAGTGAAGCACAACGACAAAGTGATGACACCATCTCCACTGCTTTCTGGTTTCTAGTAAGATGACACTTAAGCAAGGTTTATACAGTCAAAGTCTTTTAAAAATTATAGACTAATTAATTAACTCAATATGAATATATTAATTCACTAGTGTAACATCCATATGGTAATTAACTAAAATTAATGAAAATAAATTATAGTGTTAGTTAATAAAATATTTGCTTACTTGCTAATTAATTTAATTTGTTTAAAGAGGAAAAATGTTACTTGTATAACTTAATGGCAAAATTAGTTAAATTAAAAAGGACAAGGTACCTAAAATTTGATATTTAAATTAACCTTTATTCTTCTTGTGTTATTTAGCCTAATTACTAAAGGAAGGGGCATAAAATTTTATGAAAATCTCAAGGTCACATGTGAGGTTAAGAGGGAGGAAGGCATACAAAAATTTTATATATACATGCATGGCTTCATGTGAAGAAAAAGGAAAAGTAATTGGAATACAATTTTATATATATATATATATATATATATATACATGGCTTCAAGTAAAGAAAAGAGAAAAAAATGGAATGCAATCTTATATGTACATGCATGACTCTCACTTGAAGGTGGTGAAGAGAATAAAAAGCACATCCACACATGAGGAAAGTGACATGCATTAAGGAGGAAAAGAAAAAATTAAATATATATATATATATATTAAGGTTGCTTGTGGAAGTGGGAAAAAATAAACTTGCAAGAAAAAGAAAACTAAAGTAACAAGTAACCTTCATTAAGTGCAAAATTTTTTATATATTCATACCACTACACATGGCAACAAGGGAAGGAGGAAAATATATATATATATAAAAAAAATTCACTCTTCATGTAACCTACACATCCACACACATGTGAGGCACCAAGGTTTGGAAGGAAGAAGACACAAGGTGATCAAAAGAAAAAGGGAAGAGCAAGGAAGCAAGATAGGTTGGCAATTTCCTTACTTTAGTTTCATAAGTTAGCATTTATGATTCAAATTATTGTTTCCATGGAACTAGGGTAGTCTTCTTCATCCTTGATCTTACGATAAAGCTTGATGTTGAATGTATGATAAACTTAGGTGTTGGCTAAGTTGAATAAAATCAATGAGGCTATGAAACATTCATATGGCTAAATAAATGCATGTGATGTTGAAATAAGATGAACTAAATTAGTTTTAAAAATTATTGCCTTGAACACCTAAGAGATTCATTAATAATGCATACTATTATGAGAAATGTGAATGGGAGGGTTTATGGCAAATAATAATCATTAATAGGAGGGCATGATTATGTAAATTATTAAGCTCTTAGGAGGAAATTTTATGAGATTTAAATTTCAAGAAAAGTAGAATTATTGTGGCCATTGTTTGTATTTTGGGGAAGGAAATTTATGTGAGCTTAAAATTTAAGAAAAGTGAAAAATATTATAGCCCTTACTATTACTTTGAAGGGAAATTTTATATGGGATTAGATCCTAAGAAAAATAAAAAAATATTGTGACCATCCTTAATAATATGGTGGGAAATTTATGTAGGAATGAATTTTAAGACAATTAGAAATTTTTATGTCCATAAGTAATATTCTATGAGGGAAGATTTTATAAGAATAGATTCAAAAAAAAATGGGAGATATCATTCCCATGATTAATATTTTGAGAGAAAATCTCTTAAGAATAAATTCAAAGAAAAATAGGAGAATATTAAGTCCATAAATAATATTATGAATGAAAATTTTATGAAATATTAAATTTTAAGGAAATTAAAAATATGATGTCTATAAATAATATTATGGAAGGGAATTCATGTAATATTAAATTCTAAAAAAAATAGAAAATATTATGTCCATAAATAAATTGAGATTTATGTACTATAACATTCCAAGGAAGATAGAAAAATATTATGTCCATAAATAATATTATGGATGGAGATTTATGTGATATAAGACTCCAAGGAAAAAATAGAAAATACTATGTTCATAAATAATATTATGAAAGGAGACTTATGTAATATTAAATCATAAGAAAAATAGAAAATGTTATGTCTATAAATAAAATTATGGATAAAAATTGACGTAAGATTAAATTCTAAGGTAAAAATGCGAAATCATAAGAATGTTTCAAATTTATTCGAAAGCCTTGCAAAAATGAAACCTTTCCTGGTTAATAAAAGGAAAAATATGGTGACACCGCAGTCTGCGGGGTTCCGAGTGTACACCGACGGCCTAGGGAGGCGTGCCGAAGGTGCTCCATACCAGTGATCTAGTGTCTCGAGGATTTCATGTACGTGGATTGAGGGTTCACAATTTATGAAGTGTGGCCAAAAGTGCTCCACATTGGCGGCCTGGCAAGGCGCGGCCGAAAGTGCTCCGTGCTCGGGACCCAATGCTCGCAAACACGCTGTATGCGTGGCCAAGTGTCCATGAATTTTGAGGTGTGGGCGAAAGTGCTCCACATGGGTGACCTAGGGAGGTGTGGCCAAAGGTGCTCCACTCCTGGTACCTAGTGTTCATACAATATGTACGTACGCACTGACGACTTCGCGATGATAAATTAGTACGCTTAGGAAAATACTGGTCATGTGAAAAGAACTTTTTACTGTTGCCAACTACTAAATTTATCACGCAATAATTACCTATTTATTGATGTGTACTTTTCTCCTAAATCAAGGATATGGTTTGAACATTTTTGGTGCTTGCACTTGATACATGTTAGTCTTTTTTAAAACTATGAATTGCTAAGCTACTGGAAAACTCGTGATCCTCACACATGTGCTAATATGTATCAGATTCGGATGCGTAGCAGAGACTCGTGGTAGCAGTATCTTTTGGTTGAGAAGTCTTTTGTAAGCCCCCATTCTTTTGGATCCTAGAATTACTTGGATGAAAATAGGACAGCTAAATTGACTGTATATATGAATAGTTTGGAGAATACTAGGAAAAGCGGACATGTGAAGGACCGGTCTGGTACTATTTGGTGCGAGAGTCTGAGTGGCAGGCCTGTTATCTCTTGACTTTCGCAGGATAGATATTTCACATATCCGGAGATTGATACATTAGTTGTAATGAATATTTTTATTAAACATGTATTATTGATCCATGTGATAGAATATATTTGCATCGTGTAGCATAGACTTTTATTAATTCGCTGTGCATATGAGTTTTTATTTTTATTTGAGCATAAAAGCTCCCGAACCTATTGCATATGAGTTTTTATTTTTATTAATTCGTGTAGCATATGATATTTTAGTCTTTTAACTAATTTATACTATATTAAATTATGTTATTGAGAGTTTCCATGAGAAAAATACATAGAATATAAGTTTGGTAAATAATTTAATTAATGAACATAATGCTATTGGCTCTAAAAGATATTTATATTATATTCATAAATTTGATCTTTAAAGTAATTTTATTACCATCAATTGAGTTTAATGTTTTACAAAATATATCATGTTAGCTAAATTGATGTCTCGGAACTGTTTTTATCCAAATCAGCACTGTCCAATGTATGATTTTTATATGACATTTTTTTATATAAAATATATAATTTTCAATTTAAATGATTTACTTTCCAAATTAATACATGTGTATGTTAAAAAATTAAATTTATTAAGTGCACTTTGTAAAAAATTATTATAATTTATTATTTAATATGCATATATTAATTGATATTTATTTTAAAGTGTCAAATTTGAAATTTAAATATGTTTATTAACTATTTAAAATATACACACTTTTAATTTTTATATTTATTAAAATTTAAATTTAAATAATAAGTTGTTAAATATATAATCATATTCAAACCTTGAATAAATTAAATGTATACATTAATATGTTTTGCATATTAAAATTTTTAATATGTGATTGCTGAAAAAAAATATATAAAAAGAGAATAAAAAAAATCTTCTCTTATTTTACATTTCGAATCCCAAAAAAGGGAACGTGCACCTCTAATATTACATTCTGGAAATTCTCAAAAACTCACTTTATTTACCTGTTTCAATTACTGACTTTACTATATATTGAAGGTACAAATTTGTTTCAGTAGGTGAACGGGGCAATGGGCTCAAAAGATTAAAAAAAAGGAAAACTAAACTAACGCTTACCTAGGAGTAGTAATTCTAGAAATATTACCAAGAAAGATTCACTGGAGATTCAAAATTTTCAAACCCTGTGGCAATTGATACTTTAATTGGTAAGTTAATCTACGCTCTTGTTAGCTTCACGATAGAAATACACAATGGCTTCGGAATCACTTTCTAAGATGAGCTTTCTGATTCCCATATCCGAAGACATGTTGAGCCCATTAAGATATCCATAATTAAAAGATAAAATGTTTTTATCATTATCTGCTGCGATCACCACCTTTGCTCACATTCAATAGCCCGTTGCCACTATCTCAATTCTCTACTATTGCCGGTCATGAACCATTTACCTACCACCACGCTATCATTGCTCACCACCGACTGTCACTGTTACTTTAAAAAAGAAAAATGAGTATTTTCATCTTTGTACAGGAAAAACCAATTTAACAATATTGATTCTTATAATTCGCATAACCTATTACATAATGTATCGAGCCTGGAGAAAATATAAATTATTGAGAATAATTTATAAGTTACTTGAATAAGTGGAAATTTTAATGTTTGCCAAACTAGATGTACAATATCTATAATATTTTAGTATTTAAGTGGGGCGTCTGTGTGTGAGGCGGTGAGCCAAAGTTATAAGCTAAAAGATGCTGAAGTTGTAAAGTAAAAGAATATATTTTTTTTCTCTTTTAAAATTGTATAGCATCTACGAGGAATTTTTTAATTTTTTTAGAAAAATATACATAATCTTATTATAAATATAAAAATATTTAAAATATTTTTTAAATATTATTAAATATCAAAATAAAAATATTAAATAATTCAGAAATAAAAAATATAAATTAATGTACTTCAATTATTTTAAAAATATATAATGTAATTTAATTTTGATTAATTACTCGTTCTAATTTTTTTCTCCTTTTATATTTCATTAGTAAATTCGTGCTATCTTACATTACCCAAGCCAAGAGAGAATAAATTGAGTGGGATTGGGAACATGCTTTTTGAACCACAACAATACCCTTGTGTATATATGAAAAGATTTTCAAAGATTTAAAAATCAATAAAAGGTAGAACAAATTCCCTCCAAGTGATTGGGCACACCTAAAGCTGGGCAACTCAACTCCCTAAGCTCCTCCCCTTCCTCTTGCCCCGCCAAAAAATGCGTGTGACGAAACCATATCTGCCAAATGCGCTTCCTGATTCCTCCCTATTTAAGCCTCTCTCAGTTTCCTCTCTCCCTCACTCCCTCTTTTCCTTCCTCTCTTAATTTCTCTCTGTAAACGAAGAATCGCTGCCTTTTCAGTGAAATTCACACGCACAAGAAGGCAAGCGAGAACCATTTGCAGTTCGTACGAACTTCGCTTTCGTTCAGGTTGGCCTTCTGTCTTAGTCTGTGATGATCTTGTGGTTCTGGTTCTTTTGATTATTGTAATAAATGAAGAATTGCTGCACTAACGGTTTCGCTTTGAAATTCATACGCAGAAGAAGGCAAGCAAGAAGCATTCGCAGTTCACACAGCTTCGCGTCGTTCAGGTTAGATTCCTTCTCTCTTCCTCTTGATTATCTTGTTGTTCTGGTTTTTATGATTATCATAATAAACGAAGGATTGTTGCATTTCCAGTTTCTCTCTTTGAAATTCAAACGCAGAAGAAGGCAAACAAGAAGCATTTGCAATTCATTGAACTTCGCGCATCGTTCAGGTTAGCCTTCTTTCGTCCTCCGTGATGATTTTGTAGTACTGGTTTCTATAATTGCGATAAGAACTGAAGTTTTGGTTCAGTTCTGAACTTTATAAGTATATGAGAGTTTGAATTATGGAGTGAAACCAGATAGATCTGGTAAAGCGGTTCATTGTTGCATTATTTTGTTTGTTTTGTGAGGAACTTGTTATGGTTTTATGTGTTATAATTCGGATGAACTTGAAGGAGAAAGACAAGTTCTGTTTGGTTGCTGAGAATTTTGAGTGTGATGGGAAAGCGAACGCAACAAATGACCGTGTTTGTTAGCTAGGTCCCTGGTTCTGCACACAGTAGTCGAAACTTTCAGTTTCTGTTTGTTCTGATTTTGACTCGAGATTGAAAAGCAATTAGCATATGTGCTTTTTTTTTTTTTTGTTCTCTCTTTTAAATTTTTAAATCTGATAGTTTCCAAATGTCTGGAAAAAATTATCTGGTTAATTTTGTAGGTGGAAGATAATATTATATCTACTCATTGAAAAGCAATAGTAACTAGTATTTGCCTTACGGGTTAGATACATAGTTGCGTAAGACATGTTGGCTTCCGAAGTGGAAGCTAAGAAGTTCAGGCTCAATACGTGTCAAAATGGCGAGCGGATTTTCTGTATTTATTTTTTTTGTGGTGCACCTACATTTAGATGAAATGACGCCGTTTCGTTCGCTTCCTTTTTTTTTTTGGTTTTCAGCGTCATAAAATGACGTCATTTTGTTAAGTGAAACGGCGCGTTTTGTCGCCTGGAACGCACCGTTTTGGACCTAAACCAAAACGGTGCGTTTAGCCTCAGCGACGGGCAAAAAAAAATAATCATAAAAGCACGAAACAGTGCGTTTGGAAATAAAATTTCTCGCGTAAGCTTCATCTTCTTCTTCATCGTGCGCGTTCAGTTCCCATTAGTGTTGTAGCTTGGGATTGTGGTTCCTGCATTGGTTCTTTGCGTCTTCGGCGGTGGTTCTGTGCGTCGTTGCCGTGTGTGCAAAATTCCTGCGCGAGTTGCTTCATCTTCGTCAGAGTCTGCATTCGGTTGCCATCATTGACGTTGCATTTTGAAGCTCCTGTTTTTGCCTCCTGCACCGGTTCTTTGCATCGTCGACGGTGGTTCTGGGCGTTGTCGGTGTCTGTGCCAAATTCCTGCACGAGTTGGTTCATCTTCATCAGCATCCACTGCCATCACTGACGTTGTGTTTTGAAGCTCCTATTTGCTGTCATTAACATTGCCGTCATTCGAATGCCGTCTGCATTGTTGCCGTCTGTGCCATTGTTGTTGTCTCCTGGAAGAAGATGCTGAAGCCGCGCATACTGGCATTAGCAGCAGTGAGGCGGGAGTCCACAAATTAGAATCCATGGAAGGATAAAAGACGAGCAGCTTGATTTTGTTCAACCACCTGCGTCTTCATTTTTTTTTTTTGCCTTCTGAACTACATAAAATGGTGTCGTTCTTGGTGCAGAAAATATATTAAAAAAAGGTGACGAAATGTGTTCCAGGCGATAAAACGTACCGTTTCACTTAACGAAACGACGTTGTTTTATAGTGCCAAAAACCAAAATAAAAGGAAAACGAACAAAACGGCATCATTTTGTCTAAATACAGGCGCACTACAGAGAGAGTAAATACAGAAAATTCGCTCGCGTCAAAATGTGTTCAGCTGTTTATGTGAGCTTTCCCAGGAGGGTATCTTAGTGATGTAACATTAGCCCGCCCCCAAAAAAACTCTGTTTCCGTAGGTGTTTTTACGTTTGTGTGTTTGGAGCTTCTTCATGTAAAACCCATTTCCTGATATTGCTGTTGCGGCTTAATCCATGAAATTAACTCTCAATCACCATTTTAAAACTTAAAACTGTGCTTTTAGCTCATAGTTGACTGAGTCATCTGTAGTTTGTCAAGGGATATGAAGTATGAACATTGAAACTCACAACATGAAGTAATGAAGAGAAAGGGTGTAAATGAATTGGGCCACGGCTTATAAAGATTGGCTTTTCAGTTCAGGTGGTAGTCATATATGTAGATCGAAAAAAAGGTTACTCAAACCAGCAACACACATGTGAAGAAGTTTGTGGATCCCATAAACATAAATGATGGGCCTGAAAAAGAGTGGTTTCTTGAAGGTTTATCTTTCTTCCGTTTCCAGTACAAGATATACTAGAAGTAGTTATTGATTCTTGATTGAGGTGATTGGAGGGGCTCCACGTAGCCCTGTTAGGAATAACCTGTAATTATGATATATCCATCCATCTCTAATTGGATGATAAGAGTTCTCTTCTAGAAATAAGGATTAGTAGTATGTTACGATAATTCAATTTCAGCCTGGTCAGTATTGGCTGAAGTCTATTATTAAGATATAAATTCTAGTTGCATTTGTAGTTATATTAATTATAAAAAAACTAACAATAATGTTTTAACTTATAAGTTTATAACCGCAATTACAGTTACAAATTGGGATTTGAAACTTTGGTCTGGTCAGTAGAATGAGAATTCAGTACAATCGTTACCCGAAGAAAAAGATAAAACATGCAAAAAAAAAAAAATCTCGGTAGCCCTTGCGACTTTGTATCCCTGCTTTCCATCTTTGGAACACAAGAAGCTCATTCGAGAACAAAATGACCATATAAATTATTCCCCTTTACTTCAAGCGCAAATTAATTTACACCTTAGCCATATCTCAAGTTTCTCGTGTGTGGTTGGAGCAGAAGTATGGATTCTACATTTTATGTAATAGACTCCGCCTTTTGAAGACCTCTGTTTTTTGAATTGCCTCTTCACGTAAAAAATTAATATCAAAGAAGTGTTCATGTCATATTGTCATAGAGATTTGCTTTAACGTTTGATCCTATATAGTACACTCAAGCACTCAGGGTGAACCGTCGTGCTGTAGAGAATAAGAATCTTGAGAGAAAATTACGAATGCATCCTTTAGCTAGAACCGGGAGCAGATTCACATGGGGTCAGAGGAAAAGTAAAACTTATGTGGACCGAAGTCTATTTTTAGGCTCCCGTGGATATTGTTATCTCTTAGAGCAGGTGGCTGCAGGGCAAAGTGGATCCATGGAAAGGACACGAGAAACTATTGATTATGTCTTGAAATAGTTTCTTAGTGAGAATGATAGCCTATGAAATATGTCAATAAATCACAGATAATTAAATTAAAATTAAAATTTTAGTTACCTAATTATTTGTCAGAAAAGATATTAGTATGTACTATGAAAGTTCGGCACTCTCAGCCTAAAATTAGGTGAAATATTTAAATTAATAAGAATAAGTTGATCTTGGTTGAGAGCAAGACATGCTTTGCCTGCAAAAGCAATTCATAAAAGAATCCTGTATGGTTAAAGCTTTAATACTCATAATTTTTGTGTTTTACACATGAAGAAACACTTTAGCAGAAGCCGCAATGGTTTCAATGCATGCATTCAATAAAAATATGGGTAAATTAAATACTCTAACTTAATTACATAACCCTTTCTTCTATTATAAAAATATATAAACTTTATTTGAGATTAAAAAATAAGCTACAGTTTTTTTTTTATTTTGCGCCCAAAAAGTTCGTGGTACCCACGCTTCCCACGTGTATGCCAAATTTATGGTTTACTGGAAATTCCCTGGACACCATGTAGCTTTGATGGCCCTCCTCTTAAAAAGTAGAATACCTCGTATATATGGACAACCATAGTACTAATTCCACAATTGTCCTTTAGCTTAGAAAACAACAAAGCTGCATGCATGTGTTACATATCTGTTAATTACAACTTTTGCTGCTTATCCCAGTATCTGTTCATCTATGTAGTCACATGTTGTGGGGTTTGTATCGAGATTTTCGCATTCTTTTCCTTTATAAAAGGCTATACGAGCCATATCTCTTGAAGAAGATATTCGGAGAGATATTCATGTTTTCATTTCCCTTGGTTTAATATAACCCTGATATGTACGATCATGGCGGAAGACCGAACTTCAAATTGCATTCGTTCCTTGAAGGCTAGAGTACTTGCCATCTCCTCCAAGTATATTTGTGGGTAAAGCTTATGCAAATGTTCTCCTTTGCCCTTGGGATCTATACTTGTCTGCAAAAAGCTTTTGATATGGATGATCTACTTGCAACCATGCGATTTGTTTTGAACAGCCACCATTATATTTATATCAAATATAAAATTATTTTTGAACAAATTACCAAGAATTATAGCCACCTGGCACCTGCGCTTGAATTGGATAATTTGGAATGTCTAATCACAGTTTCTTGCCTATAGAATTACACTGTTATCTATTCTATTCCTATTGCCATAAAGGTAATTTTTAGGCCTGGGGTCAGTTCGTCGTCTTATTTCTTTGTTCAACTTTACTTTGTAAGTATGTTAGGATCCAAATCGATATAAACTGGAATATTTCATTACTGGTTACATTAGCTCAACTTTGAGTCGCTGATGATAAACTTCTAAATTTTAGTTGTAGGATAAGTAGGTTGTCAGAATTTATTAGAAATACACGTTGGCCAAGTATCTGGTTAGCTGTATTGGTACTTTACAGAGAAAGGTGCAATGGTCAGGTTCTTGGGGAAGTTGATAATGACAGTTACCTTTTTTAATTGTTTTCTTTATGTTTGTACGTACGTATCAATGCCACCCAAAACGCCTCGGCACCTTCACAAGTTAGTATGGGAAAAGAACATAGGTGGGACGGCAGTTCTCAATGCGTTGCCTAAACTTTTAAGACTGACGGAATAATTAATGAAAGAATTAAATTTATATTCAGCTGTTTGTAATTTTTTATTATATTTTTAATTAAAATAAAGTATATGAATTATATATATACTAATTTTTTATTAAAAAATTTAATGATAAAAATATAAAAATTATACTTAAATTTTTTTTTAGTGAGATCATTTTATGTTATATAGAAAAATGTTCACAATATTATTGTTTGGATTTTTGATAGACTCATTTTATAAAAAATATGTAAATTAAAATAATTAAAAAGATATATATATAAATATTAAGTATATATATATTTTTTGTGAAATTCATATTTGATTAGCTCTATCGAAACGGTTTATGGCCTGTTTAACTTGTTAAATGTGAGTTAGGAAAAAAAATCGTTTAAAAATTAAGTTTAAATGAGTTGACGTGTTCAGCATGTAGGTTAAATGGATCAGGGGTGAGTTGCCTGAGAGTTGGCTCGCCACAAAGTGAAAAAAATTTAAAAATTAATCTAGATTAGTTTAAATTAAGTATAAATATATAATTTTAGAATAGTTTTATTTGTTACGTAAATATTTTATTCTTACATGAATTAAAAATTTAATTAATAAAATTTTTTATTAAAAATTAATTTAAAGTGAAGGTAATATTAATTTTTATAATAAATATATTACTTTAAACATATTATTTTTATCATAATAAATTTCATTGATTATTATTTGTTAAATAAATTAAAAATTAGTAATATTAATTTGTATTTTTATTAAAAATTACTTTTAAAATTTTAAAAATTAAGAAAAAAATTTGCGACTTAACTTATTTAACCTAAAAGTCATAATTTAAGTCCATTAATTAAATAAGTCGATGCATATTTTGGCACTACTAAATTTAATATATTTATAAACTTGCTCTTAATTGATTTAATCTACTTAATTTCTCTCTTTTGTTTAACCTTGCTATTGCTTTTCCATATGCTCTGAGTACAGTATTTTACTGAAACATGCGTTCAAAATTTTTCATTGATTGCTAGTAATGAGTTGCTCAAGTATGTCAATTGTTTGGTCGGTTGTGAGTGACGTTGTAAGGAAGTTTGATAGAATTTTTTACATTGTATTCTAGATCCCTTGTCGTGCATTGTCTTGCTCATCCACATGGGTGACACATTTTTTGGTGGATACCACATGGTGAACGCTTGTTTTGGTAGATAGGGTAGTAGCTTAGTGCCGTCAGCTCTGTGGATTCCACTAAAGGTGGGTAATGTGGCAAGTCTATTCGTGACTGATTAGCCTAATTATATGTTAAGCAGTATAGCAATGAATATTTATTTTGGACCTTTTTTTTAATGAATTTTTTTAAGTAGTATCTTTAAAAAATTGATTAAGTTTTTTTTAATTAGTTGATAGTAGTGTTTTAAAAAGCAAGCCAATTATTGAATTGTTAAAGAGAGTGCTTAACAATTTATTATTTTAATTATAATTAAATCAGAGTTAAATTTGTATCAATATTAATAATTATTATATATATAATAAATATATAATTATCATATTAAATAAATAAAAATAATAAGTTAATATACATTTAATATATAGCATTTTCATCATAAATTACTTCATCAATATAATCAGAAAAAGAAATGAAATGTATAATAATAATAATCTGGTGATTGGTTTCTTTAGCCGAAATGTTCAAAACATGAGTGCCAAAGATAATAATCATGATGCTTCTAAATGTGACTAAGTAAAAACGATTAATTATGAAGCTTGTTTGCTTGTTTCCTGCATGTTTGCGCCATGTGCGGAGTCCGTTAATATTGACCATGGTAAGAATGCGGCATAAACTTTAGATGCAATTGACTATGTCTGTTCTTCTTATAATTTCTTTCTTCAAGAGGATTGCCAAATTTGTTTACAACAAAAAAATAGCTCTTGATGCCAACGTAAAATATTGTATTTATATGCCGTTTAATGATAGTTTTTATGATGTATGTAGTGGATGATAAATATACTCTGCGTCTTTGTCGTGTAACATATAACAAAAAACTTAATCACGAGTTCTTGATCCAAATATGATTAGAGATAGTTAAATAATTGTTAATTCAAGATTATAAATTTAAGATCTTGTCAGAGAAACTAAAACATGTACCAAAAAAAAACCACTGAACACAAATGTTCGAAATGGTATTTGGGAGAAGTGTTTGAATTTTTTTTATTAGATTTCAAGAGTATACATGTCTATCATCAGGGTTGTACTTCTACCGGGCGAGGCGGATATAAGAGAAAAATAAATAAAATTAGATTGAGGTTTCTACTTTCTTAGTGCTTGTTACATAGTTTTTTAGTTAAACATTTAGAGGAAATTTGTTTTGAAAGGTGGTCCAAGGAATTATGCAATGTCAAGTTAAAAATATATACGCTTGTTAATTTTATATTAGAAAATTTAATTATAAATATTTAAAAATTATATTTAACTTTTTTAAATGAGTATTTACTTCTTTGATAATAATAACATGTGAGAATAAGCATTTATCACTCTGGTTTATAAAGCGGATAACGTACGTACAATTCTTTTAAACTATAGTCATTACTCGCGCATCCCTGCACCGGCATCTCTTTAGATTGCCATTTTTTTCATTAATGAGACAGGCAAAGACAATCGTGGCACGGGAATAACCTCATTATTATTAACTCATTCAATTTTTTTGTAGGCTAAAAAATTTATGTTTGGTTCAAATAATTACTATAAGATCATTTTCTATAACTTCTAATTAAGAAATAATTGTTTCGTCTAGTAATTGTCATACTTTGAATCCTAATATAATATAATTTTCTGTCTTTTAATAAATCTCTTTTATTTAAGGTATAAAAATTGTTATGATTTTTTAAAACTATAATGTTATTTGTATATTATTGTTCATTTTTTATATTGTATTGAAAAGCTATTGAAGGCTTTAAATATATATATAACTAAACAAATTATTTTTTTATAACTATAAAGATAACTTCATATTCTATCCACTTTATGCAAAAATATTCTTGTTTTACAACATTATATATATATATATATATATCTTTAAATTTAAGGATTGAATTTAGATATAATTATTTATATTTTTATCATTATATTTTTTAATAAAAATAAAACATGTGAATAAAACTTTTAAATAAGTTTAAAATTATATAAAAGTTAGTTCTTATTAAAAAAATTTAATAATAAAGATATAGAAATAGACAATTATTATTTTTTATTTTTTAATAAGTCACTTTGTGATTTACATTTATTCAAAGGCCAATATTAAAAATTGTAGTGTGATTGTGGCTAGTATTTTTATATGTCACGGCGTTTTTATTGTAAAAAAATAATGTAACAATGTTATATAAATAAAAAATTAAATAAAAATAAAAATATATCATTTATTTATAATTTTTATTATATAAATAATATTTATTATTTAATTAATTTTATATATATTTCTCTCTGCGTTATTTTCTTTTACAGTTATTCACTCTTACTTGTAAATTGTAATATATACTCGCTTAGTTTACCTTACCAATAATTTTTGTCATGAACAAAAATATTTAAATTCATTAAAGAATTGCTCATTTTAAGGTTTTTTTTTTTTGTTACAATGCACATTTTAAGTAACAAAGAGTTACCATATATATTTACTTTCCTGTGTAGATTATTTTCTCTTGTTTTAAACAAAATATTTGGTGTCACCTGCATGTCTGCGAGGCCATTTGTACCTTATAAAGCTTACACGAGGATTTTGCTGCTTACTATCTTCTCTCACTATGTTAATTCTCTGCAATTTAGATTTTTTGGCCGACTTTCCTGCTCTTCCCAATTTCTTTATCTGTCTAAAGTTGTCTCTTATCCTCTCACTTTAACCCAGCTTTTCTCTTGCTGCTGAAACACTGCCGGAGATTGACTTGTTGATCCAGAAACAGGCGACGACCATAGTTTTTGTGGACAGAACTGTCTCCTGTTTCAAGTGTCCGCTGATTTTCTAGGTGACTCCTGTGTTGGCGTTTGAGCTTGTTCCTATAATTTAATTTTTTTGTCAAATTTTTGAGTTGATAAAAGTCTCTGCATCAGACGGGCAATGCTTTTGCTCTCCGACTTGTTTCAATACTTTCTTTTGAACAATGTGCTTGTCGTTTCATCTTAATGAAGTGCTCTTTGTAAGTTATAACCTTGTATTTCACCAAATATTCCCCTGTCTACTCTGTGGCCATTGTTCTGCTTTTGTTTTTCCGTATTTAAATTTATGAAAGTGAAATTTCCTAGTCAATGGTCCAAGTAACGAGACACCGACTAAGCCCATCCTTTTGCCTTTGTGATTCTGTGGAGCGTACTCTTTTCCTTTTGTCTATCTATCCTGATTCATATTATTTTAGAATCATTAGTATGTTACATTTCTGTGAGTAAAAGATTTTATTCACTGCCACAGGAATACTCCGCCCTCTTTGGTTCTTAATTTTCTTGTTGCTTTTCTTGTTTATAAAATTTATGTTTCTCTGAATTAAGATCCATTTCTTTATGCTCTGTTCTATCAGAAACTGGTTTGGGTATGCTTCAGAGTTTTGTTTGTCTGCTGTGTTTCATAAAAGGGTAATCTCCTTTACCAAATACAGGGGAGGAAGTTGCTACGAGGACTTGGGTACGTACTGGTGAAATTGATATTCAACGGTTGGCTTCCAGAGTGAGCGTATGCCTGGGAATAAGTATAACGGTAATTCTAATCATATTCCAGGTCGTGTTGAACGACTTTTAAGAGACAGAGAGCTAAGAAAAAGCAGCAGGGCTTCTCATTTGAATGAGTCAACTGATTATAATAGTAGGGTTACTGAACCTTTTGAGCATGACCTGCGTTTAAGAGAAGATAATAACTCAGGTGCTTCCCATGTTGAACAATTCCTGGAAGGGGCTGCAAGGGCGCAAAGTGAGGGATGTGAAAGACAAGATGGGAAGCCTTTTAGACAACGACTTTTGGTGGTGGCCAACAGGCTGCCAGTCTCAGCAATTAGGAGAGGTGAAGACTCATGGCATTTAGAGATAAGTGCTGGAGGTCTAGTTACCGCTCTTTTAGGTACGTTATTATAAGGTTAATCCCATCTCCACCCCCATCTTTTTTTAAGTAACGTATAAAAGGTAAGTTGTATCTCCTCTGAACTTGCATACGATTCTACATTTATTGGTCTAAAATGGGTTATAATGTTCATCTTGTTTCCTTAAAACTGAAGTTGGTCTTCTTGTCTTAAAAAATGTATCTAACATGACTACTGCCTTATTTAACAAAGGCGTGAAGGAGTTTGAGGCAAGGTGGATAGGTTGGGCTGGTGTCAACGTGCCTGACGAGATTGGACAGAAGGCACTTACCAAAGCTTTGGCTGAGAAGGTACAAAGCATCTCATACTCAAATTAATCGTGCAAATTTTTATATGCCATCCTTTCCTTGGCATTGTTTTCATGGTGAAAATTGAGTTTGGCTCTCCTCCTCGTACTTGTTACCTACATTGCAGAGGTGTATTCCTGTATTTCTTGATGAAGAGATTGTTCATCAATATTATAATGGCTACTGCAATAACATCTTGTGGCCCCTTTTTCATTACCTTGGACTACCCCAAGAAGATCGTCTTGCTACCACACGAAGTTTCCAGTCTCAGTTTGAAGCATATAAAAAAGCCAATCGAATGTTTGCTGATGTTGTGAACATGCACTATGAAGAGGGTGATGTTGTTTGGTGCCATGATTATCATCTTATGTTTCTCCCGGAATGTTTGAAGGAATATAACAGCAAAATGAAAGTTGGGTGGTTTCTTCACACCCCATTTCCATCTTCCGAAATTCATAGGACATTACCATCTCGTTCAGAGCTCCTGCATTCTGTTCTTGCAGCTGATCTAGTTGGGTAAGTTGCAATTTTCTCCTCCATTTAGGAATCAAGTTGTTTAATCATTCGTCTAATTCTGTGTTCTGGATTTTCCATACTTAAAAGAAATGCAATGGATATGGGCATGCTTGTTATGGAATAAAACTGGTTACTAAATCTTACCTATACATCTAAAAAGAAGGGAAATTTAGTCCCCCTTCTGAACCTTTCATTGAAAACATTATCAACAAAAATCTTTGAAACGGCATTATTGAATATTTTGTAATGTAATATTGTTTCATGTAAACTATTTGTGATTTTTGATTGGGGTGCTTTTATTTAGTTAATTAATCATTTATTAAATTGTTATGCAATTGAAATATGATCCTCCTTGAGCCACTGCAATGTCTGAAGTCACAGAACATTAATTCATTATATAAAACTTTAAGAGCAATGACCTGGCTCTTGCCCCAATAAATTGATCTGAAGTCTAATGACTGCAGTCTGAGTATTAACAGTTTTCTCTTAGGTTAATGGTGAAAGTGGCCTGAAAGTGAATTGACTGATAACATTTGACTATGCTGGTTGGGTTTTAAACCATTAAATCTCACAGTGGACAACCTTGATACATACGTGATAAAGCCTAAACAAAGAGAAGGTTAAAATGGATTAAATTTGCTGCCTAATAGCTGTTTTTTTGTTTTTTAGTTTGACATTTCTTTCCCTTCTCTTCCTTTAAGTTCTAAATCTTGGAGACTTGGACTCTTCCATCTTTTGTGATCATAATTTATACCAATAAATAAATTTCTTTGATTTTGCTATAGTGTCTCTTTTAGGTTTTATATTCTTTTATAGTCATTGCTTCTGACTTGGATAAGTGCAATTTCTTTCAAGCAGTTTTCACACCTATGATTATGCACGCCATTTTGTTAGCGCCTGCACTCGCATTCTTGGACTTGAGGGCACACCTGAAGGGGTTGAGGATCAAGGGAGGCTGACTCGAGTTGCTGCTGTATGTGCCCATAAAGTTTTTCAATAACATCACCCTTGCATTGTTTTGTGTTCAGCAATACATTACTTATATTTCCACACCAAATTTTACCGAACAGAAGAAAAAAATGGGGGAAAATGACCAAAAACTATTTAAACGAGAATTCATCTTTAGCTTAGATCTTTACTGTGATTAGTTTGAAATCAGAACTGCTTGCTTATTTACTTCTTTTGCTTTTGAATTCCAGTTTCCTATTGGGATAGACTCAGATCGATTCAGACGTGCACTTGAGCTTCCTCAAGTCCAGGTTCACATCAAAGAATTACAAGAAAGATTTGAAGGCAGAAAGGTACATGTTTTGCTTTGTAGTGGCCCCTTCCTAAATATCTATATGATATTGAACATGCTCATTAACATGTTCATCCTTTTAAGTCAAAAATTTTCTGAATTATTTATCTTGCTTTTTCATTTTTTGTATATATAAATTGCTGCATTTAGAGTCAAGTCAATGTTGAACAAATTATACAAAACAAAATATTTTTCATAAAAAATGGAGATGATTCTTTCTGTTGGAGTAAATTGATATTATATGAAATGCATTACAATCAGATGACAAGAACATGGCAACCACTGCTAGCAACAATCTTTATAATTTAGTCTTATGAAGGCATGGGAAACTTCAATTATGACATCAGAATCCTCTTTCTTTAAACACCATAGAAGTAACATATTAAGCCATGATTACTCATCATTATTGTTTACTTTATTCAATTTTTTTTACTGTTATTCCATTCAATTGTTAAGCGTTTTTGTCTGGACTATTTCTCCATTCTGTTATTTTCTAGTAGATATGAAATAAAACAAGAATTTAGGGGTAAGCAATTATGCATGACAAATTAATGCTTCTTTTGTGAAGTTTTTTTCTTTTTTCTTTTTTTTTAAATGAGGGATGTAAGGTTAGTAGGTAATCTGTTATTTTCTAGTAGATATCAAATAAAATAAGGATTTAGGGGCAAGCAGTTATGCATAACATACTAATGCTTCTTTATTTTTTTGAAGTCTTTTTTTTTTTTTTTCAATTGTTAATTCCAGTTGGCTGAAAGGTTAACAGGTTATCCGTTACCTGTCATTTTTTAATTAGTTGTTCTATGAATCAGTCCATTTGTAGAAAGTTCTCACTATCAATTTGTGGCAGGTATATGCCATGTTATCACTGTGTGATACTCAGCATGAAGTGTTTTTAATAGATAGACTGATGCCTCTATCAAATTTATGTTGCTTTCTTCCTCTGATTCGGCACTTTAGTTGATAGAACATTTTGTTTTTAAAGATGTTGCTGTCACTTTAAAAGTTTTGTTTGTTTGATAAAAAATTTTATGATATTCTTTTTTTTTTTTTTGGTTTTTGAGCAATGTGCTAATTTAATTTTGTTCATTTTTTTTTACTTATTAACATTTTCATGGCATAACAGGTAATGTTAGGCGTCGATCGCCTTGATATGATTAAAGGAATTCCTCAGAAAATTCTAGCATTTGAAAAATTTTTGGAAGAGAATGCTGATTGGCGTGATAAAGTAGTTTTGCTTCAAATTGCTGTGCCAACTAGAACGGATGTTCCTGAGTGTATGCTACTTACGTTACTTTGCCTCGTTCTTCTACTTTCTACAGTTTAGTGGCTTACAAAATAGGCTTCTCCTTTACAGTTTTTGCAGATATTTTACAAGTGGAAGATCAGTAGTTTTTAACTAAGTTGTCTTCCATAACATATTGGAGAAATATTATGGCATGAAACTTAAATACAACCACATTTTTGATAAGGTTAAAAAACTAGGAATGAGTCGAGATTCAATACATACTGAAATGAGTGTGATGCTATTGTTTTGTCAACTCATAGGTCTGCTGGTATATAATATAATGAGAGCACTTCTGGTGTTATAGGACTGAATTGAAACTCTGACAGCTTTATAATAAAAGAAAAAATAATTTCTGGGAACTCTTCCGGTATTCTGGATTACTGTATGGGCTGAAGAGAGTTGTTTTAATTTTTATTTTTCAAACTTATTTTTACCGCTCTAAAATCACTGTTTTGAAAATTGTGCTTACAACCAATAAAAATGTCAAACTTTACTGTTATTTGTGCTATTTCAGTCACTCTGCATCTGGTTTACTTTGCTAGCCTTTCTACTATTCTTTCTCTCATCTTTTGCTTTGCTTAAGATAGTGTTTTTGTGGAAGCATGTCTAAGTCTAACCTGTGTATCAAGTACTAACTTTTCTGTCTGTGAAGTATGCTTTTATTTGTCTCTTCTGGACCATGAATAAGCTTTATTTTTTGCTTTTTTCCAGATCAAAAGCTTACAAGCCAGGTTCATGAAATTGTTGGTCGCATTAATGGAAGATTCGGAACATTGACTGCTGTTCCTATACATCACCTGGTGCGATTTTGACACTGATAATCTGAAAAATTATATTAATATTCCTTTTGTTGAGGAGTTAGTTCTTAATTTTACTGATATTAATACCCAGTATCTGATTTTGGATAAGAAGTGATCAAGTTTATTTCAGATGAAATTAAAATAGGAATTTTGTAAAATTCCCTACAGTAGTCTCCATCATCTATTGTGAACGAAGCAAATAGACCAGTAGAACAATAAGAGTCTAAGATTCATATACAAGGGCTGCTAAGCATCAAGTTTATTGAACTATTCTTTGGTGCTAAACATCACCTTTTTAGATGTGGGTGTGATGCATATTATACACTTGCTAATTATGTGTCTGATAATTGATGATAGAACATGATCATATAATCCAAATGGGTTGATAATACTCAATTACTGATAGCATATAGTACACAATTACCTTTCTTTTCTTTTTTGAATAATACTTGACCTTAAATAAAATGAAGTTAGTTTTTGTCATTGTACATTGGACCAGACACCATGGATTTCTCAACCTAGCAATTACTAAGGGTAGAAGCTTTACTCATCTTTGAGCTCTCAATGTTAGATCAATAATGATATGTGAATGACATCAGACATTTATAATACAGATTATGTTTGTCCTAATGATTAATTTTCCATCCTTTATTTATTATCAATCTTGAATTCATGGAAGACAATACTAAATAATCTAATGTATTTACTCTGTCTGCAGGATCGTTCTCTTGACTTTCATAAGCTTTGTGCTTTATATGCTGTTACTGGTACATTTTCTGTGCTTTTTCTTTTTGAAATTTATTTACTTTGATTGAGGTCTTTCCTGGAAAGATTCTTTAATATTGGGTCCCTTCACATTTTTTGTCTTGCCTTACCTCAACAACAATGCTTCTGTCTTGGCTTTTTTGTCTTGTCACTTGTAAGCAAATATGAAATTTTAATAAAAATTTCCTTGAAAGCAGCAATTATCTGCTACTTGACTTTATCAGAATGAATGTCCTTTTTAGTTATGAAATTTATTTTTTTCCTAGTTGTAAGTTGTAATGTTTTATCTTTGCTGTTTGACACATAGTTATACTCATTTATTTTACTGTAAATTAAAGTTTCCCTTGTGGTTTGGTTAATGGAATTGGTTATGTGATGTTACCTAAAATCGGTTTGCTCCCTCTTAATTTAAATTAAAAGATTATCGTTAAAATCCTCTTGTGATTTTATACTTCTCATTCAATCCCCCAATACACAAGGGGCTAAATTGGTGACTTTTACATGATGACTTTTGTTTTGGATGTAAAATACCATGAGATAGCTAAGTGGTAACGGAACAAACCATAGGGGAATTGAATGACACTTCAAATCATAGGGGGCCGAACCAATATTGAGCCAATCATAGGGTAAATTGTAATTAGCCTTTGTTTTGTGAAAGGTAACTTTCTTCAACATATTAAGTACTTTCTGGTGTTTGTTGCTTTGTGAACTGGGAAAAAAACATAACTACTGATTCGAAAAAAACAATACGAGAGACAACTAACAATGAAATCCATTTTCCTAAATGAAGTCAAGCCCCACCTCCTGTGATCAATTTACCACCAAATACCTGTTGCCACTTCATTTTTACTGCTCTTATATTTTATCCATTTGGCAAAAGTTGGGAATTAATCTGGTGTTCATTGGCCACTGGTAATTTGTTATAACTTATACATATAAACCTATAACGGGAAATTTGTATGCATTTAAGGTCTTTTGTGACAATATGTTTTTGGAAGACTAGGGCACTGCCCAAATTCTGATAACCCCTATTTAATGAATTGCATACTTGGATTCTCAATTGTCTTTGGTGCATGAAAATTTATTACTGATTTTCAGGTTTTAAAGTAATATTTCTACTAAAGGTGTATCCCTGCTCCACCCTATTTCTTATGCAGATGTAGCATTGGTTACATCTTTGAGGGATGGGATGAATCTTGTCAGTTACGAATTTGTGGCTTGCCAGGAGAAAAAGAAAGGAGTTCTCATTCTTAGTGAAGTAATTACAGAAACTCAGTGTTTTTATTCTTGATTTCAATCTTTGCAGCAGCAAGCAGGTTAATTATGAATTTGTCGTTTATAATATAATAAAGTCAAAAGTTGGAAGATGAAAACTACTTTTCTCCAATGGCTTTAGGTCATGATGCTTTTTACACTGATAAAATCAATGTGATACTCCAAAGTTCAAATTTCTTCACCACTCCCACCCTCCCGTGGGCAGAGGGAGGGAGGGGGGAGAGAAATCTAACATACCTGTTTGAAGGGCGTTTTCTGACCGCCACTACATCAATCATTGCCCCACCATATGTTACCTTTTTATCATGAAACACTTGACAGCCATTGCCAGTTTTTCCATCCTACTTGACTGTCGTTCCCATGATAATCACTTTGACAAATCATTAAATAACATCCTTTTAATTCTGACATCATTCTCAAACTTCTAACATTTTAAAGTAGTTCAAATAGATGATGAATTCTAACATTTCATCTCTTTTTATTCATTTAATGGTAATAGAATTAGAGTCATGGTTTCGGTTGATAAAAATATCTGGTTTGTTATTATTTTCTTTTGCATATCTCTTTGTAGTTCTGATAGAATTCCACTGGTATGTCCTTCCCAATTGTCTCAGTACAATAGAAAGCCAATTAAAACAGTAGACTATAGAGAAAGAAAACAGCAGAAAATCGATAGGATTGTCCAGAAAATTCCTATTAGTCACACACAGCACGATAACCACAGAAAAACAAGCAAAATAATAAAAGGGTGCCTGACTTTCGAAAGGTCAGACTATCTCCACCACAACCATATCCATTCTCCCCTCCACTCACGGTTTCTTTCCTTTTTAGTAACCACCCGCTAGAGGTAGTTATGGAAGTAAATCTCTATTCTGCCCTTTTCTTCTTTCTGTCATAAACTCTTATCTCCCTTTCTACTGGGCCTGGTTCATTTCTCTCACCCTTATTCCATGTACCTAGGTGTAAATATCCTATTGATCTGATGCCTGAAAGTTGTTATACTTGTAGTTTGCTGGTGCTGCACAGTCTCTAGGTGCAGGAGCAATTCTGGTTAACCCCTGGAACATCACAGAAGTTGCTGCTGCTATTGCCCAGGCTCTGAATATGCCATCTGGGGAAAGAGAGAAGCGACATAAGCATAACTATGTACATGTAACAACCCACACTGCTCAGGAATGGGCAGAGACTTTTGTAAGGTATACATATTAGTGTTGTGATTACTTGTTTTGATAGATTAGTAGTTTGCCCATTTTTGTTTGATGCAGTAGGTCAGACATAACTTCTTAGACCATGTTGATTTTAGAAATATTGGACACTCAAATTATTCTAAAGTGCATACTCTTTAGTTTTAAAAGTTATTATTAACTCAAGGCAGCTATTTGCTTGTTCCTGTTACCTAATTATAATCCTAGCTTATTTTGAAGTTTTTTCTGCTAGTTACTAATCTTCAAAGATATGGATAACATCACATTTAAATATGATGGTTATTATCTAGAGTTGACTATTGCATCTTTTGCGATGGTAGAAAACATGCAGATGGTATTTTAATTTACTTATTAAAATATATTATTGGATACATGTTTCTTGCTTGCATATTTAGCATATATCAAACTCTACTGAAAACTTACTGTGAATTCCTTGCAGTGAACTAAATGATACTGTTGTAGAGGCACAACTAAGGACAAGACAAGTTCCACCCCCACTTCCAACTAAGATTACAATTGAACACTATCTGCAGTCAACTAATCGATTGCTTATTTTGGTATGCTATCTTGACATGAAGCTTCTGAATTCTCTGGATATTGTTCTTTCATAAAACTTTTTAAATTTTCTTCTGCTTATCAAGAATAAGATATTTTTTCTTGTGTCCAAGAATAAATATAAGAGAGGCAAGATTTGAAGAATGTAAGTATGTAACAAGAATGAGTTCTTACTTATCAGTTGACAAGAAGAAACAATTCTATTAGGAGAAAATTAATCCAACAAATTTCATGATGTTCCTCTTATTTTCAGATATCAAAGTAAGCAATGAAATAAGCAATCTTGTTGTTATCTAATGTCACTCCTTTTTTAAATTGAACTTCTTTTGCCTATCTAGTTTTTAGCCCATAAAATAAGGGCATTCTTCATTGCACCTCATTTTGTGAAGGCTAGTTTAACTTGCAAAACAGATTTTGAGTTACAAGCAATTAGTAATATCAAGCTCCATTATGTGCATCAAATATGGGGATTGTAGAACTTAAGATAGAGTTGCAAGAGATGGAATGAAATAGTTCCACAAGTTAAAGACGGGATAATGTAGGACCTGTCAAATTTCTAATTGAGGTTTTGAATATGCTTACATGTGGTGTAGATGCTTAATGAGTGAGGGAGAATATATTGCTGTCATAACTTGTACGTGAAGTATGAAACACAGGCAACATTCAAAGTCGTGAAATCAATCAAGGAATCAAGCTGAAAAATCATAGGATGTGTCCATGTGAAAGACTGATTGAACATGTTAAGACTAGAACTAACATTCTTAGGGAGCTTGCTGATCTATTACCAAAATGAGCTGCCATGGGAACTAACATGCCTATGCATTTCTCTAAGTGTGTTGGATGCACAGATGTTATGAAAAGACTTTCTTCAAAATAGTGTAATTCCTAAGTTCAAGTTTCCATTATTTTGCAGCCTCCATCGCAAAATCAGGAACATTTAAAAAATGGATTTTCTTTTTTTCTGTTTTACAGTGTTTCACAACCAGTAAATCATGAACTTTAGCATTCATTATGATTGTTTTTATGAACATTTCCTCTTGACTCTGGTGATACACTCCATAGGGGTTCAATGCAACTCTAACTGAACCAGTTGAAAAGAAAGGTGGCCAGATTAAAGAAATGGAACTTAAGGTGCATCCAGAATTAAAACTACCTTTGACAGCACTTTGCAGTGACCCAAAGACCACAATTGTTGTGCTTAGTGGAAGTGGTAGAAATGTCTTATATAATGTAAGTTTTGACACTCTACTTCCTTTAATTGTGAACTGCTTGATCCGCTTTTTTAACTAGTCCACATTACAGAACTTTAAGGAATACAACATGTGGTTGGCAGCAGAGAATGGGATGTTTTTACGCCCTGCAAAGGGAGAATGGATGACAACAATGCCGGAGCATCTGAATATGGAATGGGTTGACAGTGTGAAGGTGCTTATATTGAAGCTTCAAACTTCTTAATTACTGCCCCTTTCCTTCATGCCATCAACTTATAATGCCGATCCTGTATTTTCAGCATGTTTTTGAGTACTTCACAGAAAGAACACCCCGGTCTCATTTTGATTTTGAAGAGAGGGAAACCTCACTTGTATGGAATTATAAGTATGCAGGTACTTGATTCTCTTCTTTGGACTTTGAAGACTCTTCATTTTTCCCTTTTATCTCTTCAGTTCTTATCCTTCCACCACAATTGCAGATATTGAGTTTGGAAGACTTCAAGCAAGGGACATGTTGCAGCATCTCTGGACAGGTCCAATTTCTAATGCATCAGTAGATGTTGTTCAAGGTAGCCGATCTGTTGAGGTGCGAGCTGTTGGTGTTACAAAGGTGACCTCTTTTTTCTAATAATTGACATGTCTCATTTCTGTTATCACCTGAAATTGTTACACTGATATAAATTTCTCCTCCAATCAGGGAGCAGCTATTGACCGCATCCTGGGTGAGATAGTTCACAGTAAATCCATGACAGCACCAATCGATTATGTACTGTGTATAGGACATTTTCTGTCGAAGGTGATTTATATTTTAATATTGTATCTACTGCAAATTATTTTTGTTTCCTTGTTTATCTGTCTAATATGAAAAATTGCGATTTATGTGCTACTTTAGGATGTTTTCATACACTTGTTATTTTAGTGTATAGCTCTTGCTTGCACGTCAGAATTTCAACCATTATTATGTTACTTTGATCCAGTGACAAACCATATTTTAGTGTGTATTCACGTTCACTTGTGATTTTGCACCTTTACATGAATATATTTGATACAGCTCAAAGATTTCTTACGAATCAGTAGAAAACATGAAGCTAAAAATGTGGTGGATGTGCTATGTTTTATTTAAACAGGCTTTCCTGAGTCGTAAAAGAAAGATTCCCCCAGATATCATTGTCTTCGGAAGTTACTAACGTAAATGTACTAGTTCATCCCATATCTCTCAGTGCACATAATTCAACCGTCAAATAAAGATTAAGAACTCTTGCCTCAGATGAAGAATTCTGATTAAAATTATCTCTTGAATTTTTTTTTTTTTAAAGAGCTAGATAGCCCTGTCACTTTTAGAAAACCTATTTCTTCATATATCAAGTTTACTTGTTACGCTTCATTTGTAATTGTAACATAATTATGTTTGCTATGATGAAATGTTAAGAATTAAATAATAGAAGGGCTAAGTTCCTAGCATATTCTTCCATGTCCTATTTGTAGTTGAATCTATTAAAGGTTGTGAATGAGAGTCCAGACAATTTTGATAACTTAGTCCGGTGCTCAGCTCTGCTTTCTTGATGCTCATTCGTTACTATTAGCTGAAGTGCATTGAAAAAGAACAATGGGATTGATAATGGCCATTTCTTCTCGATATTGGAAGCAAAGCCAGATATTGAGTTGTAATATCTCTATGTTGTCTTGCTTTTGTTTATACGTGTGTGTGTGTATGTGTATTTTTACTAAATAGTAGTCCTATGGTGCAACCTCATTTGACTTCATTGTTTGCAGCAGGATGAAGATGTTTATACCTTCTTTGAGCCAGAGCTTCCTTCTGCCGGTGTGGGTGTTCCACGAGCCAAGGTAACAGATGCAGTCAAGTTTCCTGTTGAGAGAAGATCGTCTCTGAAAATTCCAGCCAGTACTAAAAGTGGAACAAAGTCATCTCAAAGCAAGCCACAGCGGCCTCTGCCCAATTCTGAAAAGAAAACCACAAACCATATCTGTAGTGCACAAAGGCGGTCAGCACCTGAGAAAATCTCATGGAATGTGCTTGACCTCAAGAAGGAGAACTACTTCTCTTGTGCTGTTGGCCGAACTCCAACAAATGCTCGGTATACGCTCGGATCATCAGATGACGTTGTTGCATTTCTGAAGGAACTGGCTCAGGCATCATCTACACTAAATTATTTAAGGAATTAAATCATGCTCTTGCGCCTTGGGATGCTTCCATTTTCAAAAATGGTACATCCTATTCTTAGTGTACTACTTTAAATTTTTAAAAAATTAAGTGTACTAATTGGAAGATAAATCTTTATCTCATGGTATTTAACTACTGTATTGTGCATATGTCTTCGGTCTTCGCATGCTTCATTGTTGGTAATTTTAGTCCCTGTTTTAGTCTCCTGCATAAGAGGTGACGTTTTTAAATCCTTCAGTCATCATGCAAGCGGAAATTCGTCTCTAAAAAAAAATTTAGGTAAATTGGACGTATACATGCAAAGCTAAGTACAAAAGAACACTAATATGTAAAAGTTTGGTTTAATTTTTCTGATCTTGCATATGTGATGTGTCTGTTTTCGCTTTTTGAAACTTAACAAGTCTATCTCTGCACTTCATGAATAAATACTTTAATCATCTTTTATTATATATTTTTAATAATTATACAAAATTTTCTTTTATTGTTACTTAAAACTTACAAAGAACGTTGATACTTTAATCTCTCGTGATTGTAATAGTAACTTAGTTTTTTTTATTAAGGGAGATATAGATAGTATTGTTAATTAACCCATTTATAATATATATATATATATATATATATATATATATTACCTTATTGTGCTCCTCCTTGTATCGGCGATACTCATATGTGAGAGGAGAAAAGCCAGGTAGCAGCGTCATGAACCTTATCGTTCTTACTTTTATCTCAAAGAAAAGAAAAGCTTAGTTTAAACGATAATAATTACTTATTTATCTCAATTTTTAAACTTGTTTTAAGTGAAAACAATACAACCTATTTATAAACTTCCCTTGCAAATAATAATTACTTATTTCTACGAGTTTCGTACAGATAAAAACTTCTAATAAAGATGATGAACCACTTAATCAATTTTTGTTGTAAGGAGAGTTATCAATTTTTAGGGGTGATAATTTTTGTACCCATAAACTAATTATAACTCTTGGTATGTCATCAATTAACATGTCATATTAATATTTTTTTTAAGCTAAAATATACATAATTTCTTTAAAATTTAATCTTTTTGTAGAGAACACTCCTAAGTTTTAAAAGTCAATAAAAAATACTTTGAATTTTTAAAATCGTGTAAATAATATTTTTCTATCAAATTTTTCATCTAAAAGTTAATGGTTAAACGTCACGTTAAATAGTTTGATTCCACGTAGACAAAAATACTAATATGGCACCAAGGATATTTTTATTTATTTTTCTTTTTTCTCTTTCTTCCGCCTCTTCTTCTTCCTCTTCTCTTCCCTCTTTCTCCTTACCCACCACCATCGAACGAAGAGAAAATGGATTTCTTGCATGACGATGTAAGTGACCAGGCGAATGGCAAGCTTCACGAAATGGTGGTGGAACTCGCACGACAATTTCTGTCAAAATATTATGAGTTTTGTCGATGGTTTTGGCGCGACAATTTTTGGCAAAAATAGATAGGGTTTTGTCAACAGTGACAGTGATAGAAGAACATGAACAACAGCACGAGATGAACATGATGGACAAATGTGAATGTTTAGTTCTCGGTGGCGAGCGAGTGATTCTTCTCGCTCACAACGGTGAGTGTGAGGGTTCCATCCGCGAGGTCAGTGGCCGCTCGCCTCGCCTTACCTCACCATCCCATTCACGTTGCCCTCACCATCATCCATTAGTGCGTCACTAAAAAATTGGGGAAGAACAAGGGAAGAGGGAGGCTATGGAGGAAAGAAGAAATTTTGTAAAAAGACAAAACTACCCCTAGCCAAGTCAACAAAAAATTTGACTTGGAGTCAAACCATTTAATGTGATTTTTGATTATTAGCTTTTGAATGAAAAATTTAACGAAAATGTGTTATTTACACAATTTTAAAAGTTTAAGAAAATTTCTTGTTGACTTTTAAAATTTATGGAGTGTTTTCTGCAAAAGGATCAAATTCAAAAAGATTATGTGTATTTTAATCTTTTTTTTTTTATAATTCACAATTGAACAACTAATTAGTTGGCACTTAAAATTGTTTAAAAATGAAATATTATGATTTTTTATAACAAAATTATTAATAAAAATATTACCTAAGTACTGAAATATATATATATATATATTTAAAATCAGGACAATATATCATTTTATGCATACAAGCCTAATTTCTTAACCCTTACTCACGGCTATGATTATGAAAATTGTATAAATAAAATAAAATAAACTAAAATTGTATATGTGACATGGGTGAAACCGAGAGGCAATCTATGACTCCACTTGTGATGTTGATGCGTCGGATGACAAAACTCTTAAATTTACGAATTTCTGTGTGAATTATTTCATTTAGAAATTGAAATATGAAAATTTTTTTGAGGATGGGGAAATGGTGTAATATTTCTCCGAAATGAGTTTTGGCATAGGAACAGAGATAAGGATCATGCCTTTTGTCTCTAAAATTTACATAAATATTTTTTAATATATATATATTTAAATATCTTCTTTTTTAAATATTTTATTATTATTTATTAATTAAGAAATATAAAAAAAATAAGTAATTTTAAAAATAGTAAAATTCTTGAAAGACATCTTCTATAATTTTTTATTATATTTAAAAACTCTAAAATTATAATTAATCTTTTGTTATCTTGATAATATTGAGTATTTTTTATTAATTTTTTATATATATTTTATAAAAAACTTATATTATTATTTTAATAAATTATTGTTGACATTTTAAATTTTCGTAAAAACTTTGACAATTCCTTAATTTCTGTGGAGAATGAGATGAAGAAGATTTTACATAGAGAGTGTGGATGAAAATTTAAAACAATGATAGGTAGGGAGTGCAGGGACACAAGCAGGAGGCACTCCATTCTTATTAATGTGTTGTGATGTCAATAGATTCAGTTCCTCTAAAATAGAAAATAGAAAAGAGATGTGCAGTTTATGAAGTATAAGAAAGATAAAAATAAAATTTAAATCATAATTTATTCAAAATATATTTTTTATTTATTTCTCTCTTAATATTTTACTTTAAAAACTTTATTATTATGTAAATATTTTAGAATATTTTTTAGGCATACGAAAAATGTGGTACCAATTTATTTTACAATTTGAAATCTCTCAATACTTAAAATACTTAAAATATCTAAAATATTTAAAAATAATAAATACTAAATATTCTGTAATTAAGTGATTTTTTAATATATTACTCTATACATTTAATAAAAAATTTGTCAAATATTATAAATAATTATAAAAAATAATTGTACAATTTAAAAATAATTTCACATAATTATTATATACTAAAATTAAAAATAATAATTGATGGGTAACAACAGCCTAAAAGATACATTGACATAACATTTGTATTTTACACGAGGTCAGTGTTGTAAAACATCAAAATTTAAACTGGAGGAAATGAAATGAGTATCTTAATGGCATCCATTTCATGGCATATAGTCATATACAATGCAAAGACGATACAAGTATAACCTACAAAATGGATATATTTGAGTATCAAAAGAATACATCTCTTACAAGAAACAAAGAGTGAATATAAATTATAAACCATCTATATAACGCTCCTCGTAGTACAGGACACTAAGACTAGAATAAAGCTGTAGGAATGAAACCGAAAGAACCATACCTATCACAATTATAATACTTGTCACCCTCTGCACACACAGTAATTGAATGGAACTAATAATGAAATAATGAGTAATCTAACTAGATAAACATAATGTAGCTCAAACACAAAATGCAGAGAACTGTGATGTCTAAAAGAATGCAGAGATCTGTGATGTCCAAAAGCATGGATCTGCTTATTTTTTATCAGTTTTCTTGTTTGGTTCAAAGACATACTTGATCAGCGATTCCTTAATAGGAAGCAACTCTGGGAACTCTTTCTTCAATTTGGACGCATCCATCTCATTGTTGCTTCTTGGAGCAATTATCACCTTGGCTTGCTCTTCAAGAGTGAAGTTAACCCACTCGAAGTTGGGGTTGATGTAATCTCTGTACATTTCGAGAATCTCATTGTGGCTCACAGCCCCAGGATTTGTGAAGTTCCAAATGCCCCGCAAGTTTCTCTTTGCCATTTTGATGGAAATAGGCAAAAGTTCATCCAAGATAGTCATGCTGTTTGGAATGTTAACCACTTTGTTATAACGAGTAATCTTAGTAATGAAGTTACGTGGGTTATTCAGATCAGATGAAATTGGCATGCGAACCCTGAGGGTGCACACATTGTCATATTCTTTCAAAAGCTCTTCAACCTGGTCAAAATCCAAAGAATAGTTATTATTTGGAATTTCATAATGGAAAGGGAAGAAAATCACATCATGTAAGAAATCTTACCATAGCTTTGGTTTTGGAATAGAAAGAACCAATAAAATTGGGTTTGTCTTCCTCCGTAAAACCAATGCCAGAACCCTCTGGATGTGCTGCATCATACTCAAATATACACCCAGTGGCATAATTTATCATCAAGAGCCCCTGCTCTCTGCAGACATCAGCCAGTGTTAAAGTACCAGCAACATTTGTGCGAATGGTTTCTGTTTTATGAGATTCACACCAGTCAACATTGGGTCTGCCTGTCACTCCTGCAGCGTTAAAAACATGGGTAGGCTTCACATTGTGGATATCTGCCAGGAGTGATGAGCGATCCTCTAGGCGTCCTTTTCCATATTCAAAGGGAATCCCTTGTTTTGCACAGAGTTTCCCTAACAGACCTCCAATCCACCCCGTTCTACCATAGATCAAGAACTTATAAGGATGTTTCTGCTGAGCACCAGTGTTCTTAGATGATGGAACCACCATTCGAGTATTAGTTGAGACATAGGATGTAGGATTTTCTTCTTCAGAGCCATCAAAAAGTCTCTCCATCCCACCTGGCATCATCAGCATCCTTGGATGAGGAAGCAATGCCCCACTGACATCACCCCACCAATCGGGATTCTTAGTATACCACTCTATGGTTTTCTTCAGCCCCTCTTCCCAAGTGGTCCTCTCAGACCAACCCAAGTTCTTCAGCTTTTGATCATCAAGAAAGTATCTTTGGTCATTAAATGGTCTGTTCTCTACAAATTTTATACTAGTATCTGGGTCCATTGAGAAAAGTCTGCATATATCTTTGGCTACATCAATAACTCTCCTTTCCTTTGTAGTCCCAATATTGTAAACATGGCCAACCTCTCCCTTGTGAAGGATAACTTCAAAAGCCTCTGCAACATCTTCACAATACAAATAACTCCTCACATTGGAACCATCCCCATGAATTGGTAGAGGCTTGCCTTGCATAGCCAAGAGGATGAATTTTGGAATTAACTTCTCAGGAAACTGATTAGGCCCATAAACATTATTTCCACGCGTAGTGATCACAGGTAACCCATATGACCTACCATATGCCATGACAAGCATTTCTGCTCCAGCTTTGGTTGCAGAGTAAGGATTCGTTGGAAGAAGTTGAGAAGCTTCATGGTTTCCAACAATGGCATCCTCATCCGTCTCCCCATATACCTCATCTGTACTCACATGAATGAACCTCCTGATCTGACCAGTGACCTTGCAGGCTTCTAACAGGACATGAGTACCATATATATTGTTCTTGGTGAACTCAAAGCTATTACCAAATGAGTTGTCAACATGGGTCTGAGCAGCAAAGTGCATTATTGTATCGATGGACTCAGTGATGAGAAGGTAGTTGACAAGGTCAGCACTTTCAATATCCCCCTTCACGAACTTTAAGTTAGGTGATGATTTTGAAGGAATGAGGTTCTTCAAATTAGAGCAGTAATCAAGTTTATCAAGCACAACAATTTTGTAATCAGGGTAGCTCCGGATGAGCCGGTTGGCAACATGAGATGCAATAAATCCAGCAGCCCCAGTGATGAGGATATTCTTTGGGGTATACGTAGCCATGTCAATCAACTTCTGCAATAGAAACAGAAAAATCAGAATAAATCAAGTTCAGACACAAAAGCAGATGTCGTTTAACAAAATTAATGACAAAGTGGAATTAAAAAATGCCGAACAATATTAACTTTCACAGCTCTCACTATGAAAGCCACATCCTCGTATTTTAATAGTCAAGCTGAAATCCGAAGAAGTTCAATAGTTAATTCTATGAGGAAATTGTCCATTAGTAGGAAAAAACTGATAACAAAAATATACATTTTTCTTGGGAAACAAAGACCAACTACTACACCATTCTGCAAATTGCACAAAGAAGTCTAGCCTCCTACATCTAGAAATAGAAACAAAATAATATGCAACAATTCTGTTTTTCTATCTGTTTTCGCTCTTCCTAAGCAACGTAATGCACAAAAATGATCATAAAAAAGGTAGGGAAGGGGGAAAGAAAGAATCGGGACTCGAGATTCAGCACAAACCCTGCAAAATGCAGACTTTTCGTCACCAAACATATTAACCAGATTCAAGCAAACGGAGGAACATAGAATTACATATCAAACCCATTTGAAGATATATATAACGATCTGATTTTTCACTAGTTTCAGCTGAAAGATTCAATAGAGACCAAGATCAAAGTAGAATGATATGACCAACGACGATCGTCTTCACAATTATAACAGATCTACGAATACCCCGCAATACGCAGATCGTAAATGGTTCCCATTAGCCCAATTTCCATTTATTTTCCGGAAAAAAAATAATGTGAACAATATAGGGATCATAATAAAAGACAGTTTTTTCGGAAGTAGAGAGATGGATCAACTTACCAGTTAGTACTAGATCCACGCCTATGAATAATCTGAGGAATATAGAAGAAAAAGAAGAAAGTTCAAGACAAGAGATAGACTTGGATACACGAATAGAAGAAGCCAACTAGCAGATACATATGGTAGCCAGCCTCTTGAGTCTTGAGAGATGGAAACTGAGGGGTGCGTATATATACGCCTCTGTAAATCAACTTAGGTAGTCTTACGCGGAGCCTTGGAAAATGGCTTGAATGATATAAACATCCTCGCTTGTTCACAGAAATTACTACGTAGCTACTCTCGGCTACTGGGGTCCACACCATAACGTAGGCAATTTGAGATGAACGAAGATCGTGATTTTGAGTGTGTGACGACATATCCCTTTTGTTGGTGTATTCTGAACTTTTAGTTAAAATTTAGAATAATTTATGAAGAATATAGAATTTAAAATTTGAAGTATCCTAATTTAATAAAGTAAAAGTAAATTAATTTTTATTTTTTAAAAAAAATTGTTAAACAATATCATTTCAACTAATTTTTCAAAGTTTATTCAGAATATGTTAATGTTTATGTAAGATTATGTTTATGTCATGTTAACTAATTAATTGATTAAGTGACTTTATCCAATGTTAGCACACCCTTTTAATAAGAAAAAAATTGAATACTAAATTGATGAGCTTATTTTTGGAGAACCAAATAAAGACAAAAATAATTATTTTCATGGAATAAATTATTCATTTACTCAAAAATAAATACTTGAGAGTAAGAATGGCAAAACTTTCCACTGATTTTCGAGTTAAAATTGACTAATCGAGCTTAGAAGAACTTTAATTATTTATCCCTTTTTATATGTATGACCAGTTCTGCCGAAAATAAGGTAAAGTCAAATACCCAATATTTCTGTGTCTTTCACAATTGTAAATAGACCAAAATTCTTTTCTCTTTTGCATTATATTAGTTTTCTAATTAAGCTTTTCTCTTTTGCAAATTATTTTAGTTTTATGCTGCAAAGTAATGAAACATAGTTTGACTAACAATGCCTTCAACAAGATTGATTCTAGTAAAGGATTCTGTGGAAAACCAAAAAAAAAAAATTGAAATGCTGATTTTACTTCTTGGGTTCTGACTTAGCTGCTTTGTCTTTCAAACTATTGATTGGCAATGCTATCTTGTCCTTTATCAATCAACCTCTGATATCACAAGAGATTAATAAGCATATGCTGTGAAGTTTCCCAAAACAGGGTCATAGAAATGAGCTTAGATGACAGAAGGGAGCCGCCAAAAAATATACATGGTTCAAATATGACTTATCTTCAAAAAAAGATTATTTTGCTTTTGATGACGTCCTTGTAAAGCATAAATCGATGAAACCATTATCAGTGACTTCCTAATCAATGTGCTAGTTCTAGCAAATCCCATTTTGTGTGTGCTTCTCTATTTCCATGTGGTGCTCTAGTCTTCAATGTTCTTTGCCTTTTCTGTGTGGCTTTCCTTTCTCTGTTTTTACTGCTGTCTATATATTGTATAAAGTAACAAACTAGTTTATGATTATATTATAGGTTAAAGATAGAAGAAGGGTTTTATCTTAGTTCGATAGGCTCAACAATCATCAATGAAATGGAAATACATAGGTGCAATGTGTTAAGATGATCATCACAAATTAAAAATAGATCGCATGTCTCTTCTGCAAAACTCTGATGTCTTCTACAACTTACAAGGAAGAAGAAAACCCAGTAGTACAAAAAACTACAGTAAATCTCTTAGAGTAGTTCTCACAGTAACAGCTTCTTTTTCCTGCATACCACAAGTTAAAAAGAAGTATTATTAACTTGGTCTGCTTATTGTAAACTAGATTTATCCAAGAGTCTCTCATGAGTAGGTAAATATGTATAGATAAGTACATTTTTCTCAGATGGCACCAATCAAATTAACAAGCCCTTTTATTGGTTTGGAAACCAACTAGCTTGCTTGATGAGTTTAAATATACAGTGTTGATAGTAAGAAGGAGCTTGTGTATTCCATTCCACCATGCAATGTAAGAATGGCAAGGTTATGGATGTACCTGGTTGGAAGGTTGATTGCAGGTAGTTTCCTTCTGAGAATGACGAAGCAATCTACCCTTTTCATCATAGAGAATAAGGC
The DNA here is from genome assembly GCA_031216115.1 of Senna siamea. Taxonomy (NCBI): domain Eukaryota; kingdom Viridiplantae; phylum Streptophyta; class Magnoliopsida; order Fabales; family Fabaceae; genus Senna; species Senna siamea. Next base: position 24,662,892 of record CM062356.1, read on the forward strand.
CACTAAACCTAGGAAGCTCACACTTCTCCCCTCTCAGTATAGGCCTTTGCCACAGTGCAGAAACAGGGTTATGGCTTTGCCTTCCAATCTCAACACCATGACTTTCTAACCCAAACAGCTGCTTCCTCTGGCTCCCAACCTTCTCCTCCCATTTGCATGCCTTGCTCCACCGCATTGATCCCATCAGCACACTTTTCAGGGAGACCCACCGACGCCGTGGCTCACACCATTCCACAGGGCTAGTTTCACTCTCAATCTCAGTACGAATGTCGCCATTGTCACCATCTTGGTGTGCAATTTTGTTCTTCCTGGTCTTCCTTCTGAGTACAATAAGGATGCAAATGGCAAAAAGTGCAAAGGATGCAGAGGCTAGTATAAGAAAAGCTGCTTGGGTTGAAAGCTTGAGTTTGTCTTCCAAGTCCCACAAAGCTTCTTCCATGAGTGAGTGTGAGGAAAGTGAAGTGAAAGATGAATGAATTTATTTTGGTGATAAGCAAGAGCAATCACGTGGGGTTGTCAAGCAAGTTTCACATGAGGGTCCACCGCCACATAAGAGAATTAACAATAAGTGCCTTTATTGAGGTTTGGTGAGACTTACTTTTTAAGCCTTTCGAGGTACTCGGACTTCTGCGTTCTGTGGCATCTCACCGTTCACACCTATTAATGGCATTGCACGAGAACTTAGTGTTAGTGGTGACAAAAATTGGAACATTGCTTGCCATCTGAGGCAGTTAAATGACCTAAATATCCTCACTGTTCACAAAAATTGCGTCCTCACTGGGGCCACTGCCACTCCACAAAGTAGGCAATTCAATATGAAGATCAAAGAAGTTTTATTGGATGGAATCGCTAGTTTACATTTTTTTATTTTTAAATTATATTTTATTAAAAATAAATGTAATTAATATTTTTAATACAAGTATTATTTTTTCACTTTAAATGAATTTTGTATTAAGGGTTTGGCTCAATTTTTTTAATAGAATACAAAGAAAATATTGTTCTTACTCAAAATATGATTAATTCTCTGTAAACATGAATAATTTGAACATTCTCACCATATCCGGAATGCACTTAAGAATAGTATTATTGTTGGGTTTCTTTCTAGCTTTAAGGATGCTAGTAACAAATGAGTTTCCACTTTTTAGTTCAAAAACCTCTCGAGAGCTAACTAATGAAGATTTAATCTTAATATATCATATAAAGAAAAATCATATGGGGATTGTAATCTTCTAAAATAGTAAAGAAGAAAAACTTAAATTCCTTGGAAGCAATATGTGTTGGCATCATATCTGTGGAATATTGCACTTGTGTTACAGAATGGCTAGTGCCTTGGTGTAATTAATATTTGCCATATAATCTAATTTGATTTGTAGTAAACAAAAATTAAATTCTAAACTTTGGGCAACAATTAGTTAATTATCAAGATGTGACTAATAATATTTAATATTTTTGTACTACGAAAGTATAATAAATATTTTCTATTATATTATTTTAAAAAGAATTACTGATTGGACCAATAAATAAATAAATCAAAAGACAATATTAATGAAATATAATTAAGAAGCTTTTATGTTTAATTTAAGATTTTATGAAATTAAAAAGGATTAAATTGTGGAGAGGTTGAGCTTTTCGGACTCAACCTTCTATTGGTTTAACCCATTTATTATTTTATTTTTTATTTTTAAATTTTATGTTTTAAAATTTTATTTTGAAGTGAGAGAGAAAAAGAGAAGAACTCGATATTTTAAGAGATCAAACTTTTTATAATATTGTCCTATTAAAAAAAATAAGTTGATTACTTTTAGAATTAAGGTGTTATAAAATATTATAAAAATAATAAAAAATTTTAATTTGCATACTATTAATTAAAAAAATCAATTAACAAAAAATAAATAAAAATATAATTAAAATTTATAAACTATAACAATAATCTTTATTAATATATGAAATAAGAGAGTAAAAATTATGAGAAAATAAAAAGTTAAATATTTTTTAAAAAAATTAACATATACCAAAGTGCAACTATGTTGGTCTAGATCTTTTTCAATTAAAAAATGATGTGTTATTTTTGCAGTTAAAAAAAGATAAAAAGAAATAAATTTTGACTTTTAATCCATTTTGAGTAGATCACTCTATTATTACGAGTTTTTATTTATTTCTTTTTTATATCTCTCATACTGCACATAATAAATGCAGGAGATCTAGAATTATTATTTTAAAGATTAGGCTTAAATAGGAAAAATAGTCTTTTATGTTACCAAACTTTGTGTTAGTTTTTAATTTTGTCCTTAGACTTTTTTTTATGTCATTTTATCCCTAAGCTTTTAAATTCTATCATTTAGTCCCAAACCTCTAATGTAGTTTATTACACTAACGAAATTTGTATATATAATAATATAGTTAAAACTCTTGTTAACATGATAAATAGATCACATTAAAAATTAAGATAAAATTGACAGTAATTATAAAGTTTGAAAAAAAAATTGATAATGACTTCAAACTTTAGAGATTAAAAAAAGTAATTTTATTCATTATTTATTTAGTTTTTCACCTTGAATTCTAAATTCTATTATCTTCCTATCACTTTTAAACCCTCTTTAATACAATGAATGTCTCTAAAATTTTCATCAAAACAATCTTGATTGAAATTTTTGTTAAGGAGAACATTATTAAAGTTTGTACCTTTAAAATATCAAGAAAGAAATAGAGATAGAGCTTTAAAATTTGAATTCAACAAAAGGTTTTTTCAAGTTTATGATTCTTACTTTGATAATTTTTTGGATATATTTCTGTATGAGATGTATTTTTTTTGCCTCTATTTTAATTTTTTTTTCTCTTCTTATAATAAATTTTCTTGATATGAACTTTATATAAGGCTAACTTTTGAATAGAATAAAACTTTGACTAAATTAAATTAAATTTGTAAGAGGATTATAACAAAGAGAATATGTTAATTTTAATATAAGAATGAGATAATTTGATTATTTAGAGTGAATAAAAAATAAAAATAAAGTTAGATATTAAAATTTAAAATTTAAGAGTCAGAGATTTAAATTAAAAAATAAAATGAACAAAAATTAATAAGAATACAATTTTTTTTACAAAATTTAAGGTTATTATCAATTTCATATATAAATTTTATAATTGTTATCAATTTTATCTCAATTTCTAATATAATCAATTTGTCATGTCCACAAATATTTTAATTAAATTATCATTTATTCAAATTTAAAACAAAATTAATAATAAACAAAGTTTATGAATAAAATAAAAAATTAATATAAAATTTGAGAATATAAAAAACATTTTATCTTAAATACATATTAAATACTTACAAAATTTTATCATAAAAATAAAATATATAATTTTTTTGATTGATCGAATTATAAAGTATTTATGGATAAAAAAAATTTATAGTAAGGATATAAACCACTGACCTTTTTACTTGTTTGTTAGAAAAAAGGGAATTCTTTTTTATTTTGTCTGTTTCTCTCTTCTCTTGGTCCTGTTTTCTTCACTCGTCTGCCCTTGTGCTTTCTCATTCGGATCGTTGGGGAGAAAATTCAAGCTAGGGTTTTCTGAAAGGATTCCACTGGCAAATTCTTATATGAGAAACTTCCCTGCATGAGCCCTCAATTCATGCTACCTTGAAAATTCTATTCTTGAGAGGTCTGTTATCTCATCTCTGTATTAGATATGTACTCTAACCTGACGAAAATTTCAATCGGAAAGAACATATTCTGTTCGAAAATTTTTGGATCGTATATTCTTTTTAATTTCCCAAATTGAGCCTCTGGATTTCCTTTCTAAATTTTTCTTGCTCTCGTCCACCTGGGTTGTGTCGAACTAGGGAGCATCTTGAGAAGCTAGTTTTTATGGGCATCCAAATGGAAAGGTTGGGCTATTAACTACCCAAGGGATTTGCGATGACAGTTTTGTTAAAGTAGTCACTGAGAAGGGTAGCAAACAAAGTTTGCGAGGGCATATTCTTTTGGCTTTGTTTAATGTTTTTGTCGCTTTCATATAGTATATCTCCGTATATGTGGAACATTCTTCGTAGAGAATTTTATGGCTTAACATCATTTATTTTCTTGGCATTTCTTATAGCTAAATTTCTTTTAAAGTCTGTTGAATGTGCTTGTTTTCCAGGCTTGTTGGTTCTAAATTGGATTGTTATCTATGTTAACTTAATAGCTGACTTTTCTGCTTTTCTGCAGCTTTTGCCTTGGAGAATTTCCATATATTTCTTTGTATTTGAAATTTTAGATACAATGTCGGCAAGAAATCGTGGACCTCCTCTTCCAATGAAAGGTGCTCCTCATGCCGGACTACCTCCTTCAATGCATGAACCTCCTTTTGGTGGTAGAGGACTAGGGCCAGTGCCACATCCAGCCCTGCTAGAAGAGATGAGGGAGTCACAATTTGGGTTGGGCCCCAGACCCCTTCCTCCTCATCCCGCTATAATAGAGGAGCGTCTTGCAGGCCAGCATCAAGAAATTCAAAGTCTCTTAGTGGATAATCAGAGGCTGGCTGCAACTCATGTGGCTCTGAAGCAGGAACTGGAAGCAGCCCAGCATGAGTTGCAGAGGATGGCACATTTTGCAGAGTCATTGAGGGCAGAGAAGGATGTGCAAATGAGAGAATTGTATGACAAATCTGTCCGAATGGAGGTGGATCTTCGTGGGATTGAAGCCATGAGGTCTGAACTTCTTCAGGTTCATTCTGATATTAAGGAGCTTACTGCTGTGAGGCAGGAATTGACTGGTCAGGTTCAACTAATGACACAAGATTTAGCCAGAATGACAGCGGATTTACAACAGGTTCCTGCTTTGAGGGCAGATATTGAGGCTATGAAACAAGAATTGCAACGTGCGAGGTAATCTGTTTGTCTTAAATGAGTGAAATCGTATTATAACTTTCATGAAAATCATTCAATCTGTGATTGTTTCCTGGGCTTTTTGGCTTTTAGGGCTGCCATTGAATATGAGAAGAAAGGGTATGCAGAAAACTTTGAACATGGTCAGGTGATGGAGAAGAAGTTGATCTCAATGGCTCGGGAGTTGGAGAAGCTTCGTGCAGAGGTTGCTAATGCAGAGAAAAGAGCGCGTGCTTCTGCGGCTGTTGGGAATCCAGGTATGTAATTGCTTCTACCTGTATCAACTTGAAAAGTAGTAATCTAGTCTTAATGTTGGTAATCTGGGCATGCAATTTCTTTACGTTCATGCAGTTGCAAAGTAGGGATGTAGTCTTAATGTATTATTTATGACTTCTCATAAAAAGAAAAATTATCTAATTATGACCAATGATGTGAAGTGGCATGGGTTGACTTCCTTTACACTTTTTAGCGTTATATTACATTTTATGGCCTGATATGATCTTTATACTTGGGCATTTTTGGCTGATTGAGACACCTCATTTAAGCTTATCAATGCTGTCACATTGTTTTCTTCTCTTATTTGTTTTCATATTATCTTTAGGTCCAGGTTATAATGCAAATTATGGCAGTGCTGAGGTTGGGTATGCTGGACATCCTTACCCTACCAATTATGGCATGAATCCTGTAAGTTTTGTCTTATTTAAAATTAATCTATGTCTGAAATAAAGCAGGGCCCAGCAAAGTCTATTGTTAATAAGCTCAAGCTGGCTTAATTAATGTTTACCTAATTTAAACTCAACCTGAAGTGGATCTTTGTATTTTTCTCTTAAATGTTTTTTTAAGCCAATTGTTGACTGTCTCTGAGATTTATAATAAATGATATGCAATTTTAGGACAGAGTCCAATCAATTTGAGTGGAATGACTGAATTGAGAGGTCGTAGTTGGTATTAGTTGGGTTCTCTCAGTAAATCTGTTCCATTATATCAAATACTGAATTCTAATATTCAAGTTGGTTTATTTTGTTGCAAAAATATTTGAGTTGGTTGCATGCTAAGTTTTTGTCATGCCTGGTTGAATGTGAAGCCCATTTGATATTTACCTCTGGTCAAATTTTATATCATTATTTGCTGCAAAATTTCAGGTACAGTCTGGTGTGGAGAATTACCCTCAGTATGGACCTGGACCTGGTGCCTGGGGTGCATATGACATGCAGCGAGCTCAAGGACACAGATAGATGTCTATCTTGCTAAGCTATCTCATAACTGGTATCTTAGGCTGCAACTTTCTAGATGATTAGTTCTGGGCTTAAGTGGTTATCTATTCATGAACATCCTGGGATCGTGTCCATTAGATGCTTTTTGAAGAGTTGAAGTTGTACTCTATTGAAAAAGTTCTTATTAGATTGATCGTGCAGTATATGATGTTTCTCTATGGTGTCATTTAATGGGATATTTTGTTTTTATAGTTTTTATTGAGGATGTGTCACTCATGCCAATCTTTCTGTATGTCTTTGGCATGAGTTCTTCCTTTAGTACTTTCTCCTATGGAAAACTTAAAATTGTTTCTTTAAGGTTCTTTTTGGATTCAAGACTTATTTAAGATGAGCTATCATGCCTCTGCATTGCAAAGCCTTTATGGGTTGTGGGATTCAAAGCTCAGAGTTCCTCCAGGAATTTGCAGAGTAACACTGTTTACCAATGTGAATATTTGTCATTTACTATATGAATCCTAAATACAATGATGAGTTTTAAACTTATCCCTTTTCCAGGTTCTCAACCATTGCCATCTCAGTTGTATAGTCATTTTAGCCTTTATGTCTTGTATGATATACTACAAGGCATAATTTGGAGATTATGAATTGTTTTCATTCATAGATTTTTGTGAAGAAATCATCTAAATACCTAGGAGAGACTTATTTTGGTTACTTGTGGTAAAAATTTATAGAATATGGACCATCCCTTGAATATGGAAGATCACTATGGCATCTGGATTTTCAGATCTATTTGGTAGAGACTATATTGAGTATTTTCAGAAAAATGGTAACATCTTTTATGTTCATGGTGGGCTTTCCTGGGAATTCTCTATAAAAAAAGGGAAAAATGAAAGCAAAAGAGTCGATAGTTATGGAGGCCACCTTTCCTTGGCTTTATACTAGTCAAAATTGAATTTCTGTGTAGCACTATAGGCAATCTAGGATTAACTACTATGAGGAAATCCTTAGAATGAAATACAATTCAATAATCTTTTAGGTGAAATTTATTGTGCCGTGAATTTTTTTTTTGAACGAAATTTTCTTAGTGTTATTTGGCATAATTATGTTCTTATTACAATTTTGTTGTCCTGGGGTTACTTTGACACAGATTCAAAGAGATTGAATGGAATCCTTCTCATAATGCTGATTTTTCCTAATTTCTCTTTTTAATTAACATGACATCATAGGAGGATATATTATTCTATGCTTTATGGTTTATAGTTTTGGACGCAGGCTGTGCCTAGTTGGAGTGAAAATTTTCCATTGGAAAATGTGGTGGAACATGGCATTGTATTTAGACTTTGCCCAAATACATTGCCTTTTTCCATATGCACCATTTTCATGTTAAACAAACATAGTCTTAATAAGTCAGAAAATGTAATCCTAAGTAAGCTGTGTACCTAGAGAAGGGAGCGCAAAATATTTCTTGGAATTTAGATTATGATTATGGAGATAGAACATATTAGCCTAGAATTTATCATACATTGAACCGTCCTTTTATAGATAGGAGACTTTGAAAGAATTATGTGTCCATCTTCTTTTGTTAAGAGAAGTGTCTATCTTTTCTTTTTGTCTTTTAAATTGTGCCATGTTATTCCATATGAATCAGGTTCATTTTTATTTTATATAACTTGTGTCAAGGTTGTTAGATGGTAGGTGCTCCTGGACCTGGAGCCTCAGCACACATTGCTCAATGCAACATTGAAGTGGGGCACACATGATTATGTAATTCACTATTAAGATAAAATACAATTAAAATATCACATAAAAACGAAGGTGTAGAGGGAGTTGTAGTGTGTTATGCCCTGGAAGTGTTCTTTCTAAATCCTGTTACTTTTTTCTTCAACAAATTGCCTAACTTGCTCTTTGGATATTTGTGGTCCATTCAGTATTTGAATGTGCTTCTGAAAATACAAACATTATGTTAAGTAACCTATCAACTTAACTGTTTAAATTAACATGACTTATACCATTGCATAAACTGAATTAAATTGACTCCATACAATACTTTGGCTGCATTGTTAAGGATCAAGCATATAAGATAAAGCATAAGTATATAATTTAAATTATATAATTTTACATGAGTGCATGCATGTTATGCTTTGCTATTCTCTAGGGATCTTTGAACACTTGGTGTGCACACTGGCGAATGTAGCGTACCCCATGACCCTATGTCTAACACATGGAGAATGAGAAGAAAGAAATAGATAGAGTGATATAACTTCAGAAGAATAGAGAAGGAGATGGCCGTGTTATGGCTAAACTAAAAATATAAGGACACAGGTCATAGATCTTATATATGTAAAAGTATTATAAATATGAAGGGTGTTAAGGCATATAAGCATGTGAATATATTTAAATGTGGGGAACTATGTCAAAACCAGTGTTATTAGAATCGCATTGTTTGAGATATGAATTTGTATGGTCCAATTTGATGAGGGTCAACAATAAGTCACTTGGCTGATACAAAATAGGTGGGAATTGTAGCTAAATATGTCACAACCACTGTACTTCTCTACTTCTATGTGAGTTGTGCAATTCCATGAATTAGAGAAGGCTGAGATATGTTTGTGTTTCCTCTTCAAGGTTGGATTTGAGCAACCTAGTTGAGAAATGCATGCTTTACTTCAATTTCTGCTTTTTAATGGGAAAAGATGATTCTGGGAGACTCAAAATCCTTGGGCAAAGAACTGCTACTCCCTCAAGGAAAGGATGATTAGATCGAGTCCTATATATATATATATACATATATATATATATGTATATATGTATGTGTGTGTGTGTGTGTGTGTGTGTATTTGCTACCAATCATGGTGGTCCTGATCTTTGACTCTTTGTGTAGTTTCTTGTCTCTACTTCTGATCTATCTCAAGGCAAAAAACACTCTTCAGGCTGTTCAAGGATTCTAATCTGATTTAAGGGAGTATAAATAGGAAAAAAGAAGAATGAAGTAAAGCATATTTGCTTTCCTTAATTCAGGATTATTGTTGTTAGGAAAGAAAAAATGGATTTTTAAGCTAAATTAGTAAAGGAAAGAAATAAGAATTCTAAAATGATAGAAGGGGAAAATCAATTGATGGTTTTGGACAGAAGAGGGAATGAGTAAACTATCCTTGAATGAGTCAAACAGCTACTAAATCAAAATTGTAGAATTATTACCTTATCAAAGACAGCTGAAGAAAATTGAATAATCAGGAAAACACTCACACACACACACAGAAAGAGGAAAGAAGTTGAATTCCTGAGGAAAAAAATTGAATTTATGAAGAAATGGTCTTGTTAATATTCTTGCTTCTAGTGGTTTTGCAAAGCGCATGGGGAAAGATATTCTGTGGAAGTGTGTACTGATTGCCTGTTTCTGGAGTTTACAGCTTGAATGCAATGCTAGATTACAATCAGAAAGTTCAACCACTTCATTTTGTATGGGAAACTTGTTTTCCAGGTCTCCTTGTGGGTTAAAGCGGTAGTTTCTTTAGGGGGATTTCTATATTCATTTTGCAAAGGGATTGGATAGCTTGATTCAGTTGATGCTATTTGTATCTGGATGATATCCTAGTCTACATTTTGGTTCTCTATCCTCATATAATAAAATCTTCCTTTACAACACCTATTGCCCGTTTGTGTGTATTGGATATAAGGTTTCTCATTGTCAGAGTTGTAAATCTCTATGGTTAGATCTTGTAAATATTAACAGTCCTGAGAAAAAAAGTAAAGAAATAAAAGGTGTCATGGTACCCGTCCAATTAAATAGGCTCTTTAGTAAGAGGTGTGAAATATCTAAGGATATACAATCTGTGTTGGACCTGCTTGTTGAGGCACCTGTTGAAAAGCATAAGATTGACATTGGCTTGCACACACCTTCACATATAGAGGAAGGGTCTGTCGATCTATACTGCTTGGATTTAAATATATGAATTTGAATTTAAGAAATGCCACTTCTGATGAAAGTTGTACAGTTATGGAATATGTGCTTCTGCTGCGTCCTATGTAAGAGGATTGGGGAGCCTTGATTTATAGCAACATCTTTGAGGTGAGATTCTGATAAAGCTTTGATTAGATTTTCCTTGTCTGTCATTTCATTTATCTTTGTGGGTTGCTTTCCCATCCTCTCCCCAAGTGGACCATATCCTCTCAAGTTTAGAGAACTTTAGTCTACTGTCTACCTTTATTAGTATGACTTGTATAGCCTAAGAAGTGATCAAGTGTTTTGTGCAGAGCCACTGATCATTAAACCATCGATTCACACTTCTTTGATATTCTTAAACTTCACAACATTAGTATTTCTCGAGAATCTCTTAAAAGAGTACTGTTGATAAGTTTGACCAAAGCATTATTCTTAACCAATGAAATTTCCTTTCCTATATATCTTCCTTTTTCACCTAGTAAATATGAGCCCTCTCTTAGGATTTCCAATCTACATAACTCCTTTTATCTTTTTGTCTAATTAATTTATGATGAATGACATGACAGCATTGGCAAGACCCCATTCCTTTTTCTACTAGTTATCATAAAACCCAGTTAGCTGCCCTAATTCGAAATTAAGAAGGCTGTGAATCAAATAGCATACTAGTCCCATACCTTTTCCAAAGCCAATGCTTCAAACTAAAAGCTCAACACCTTGAGTAGTTCTCTGCCATCTTCAGCTTTCCTGTATTTGTTCTATAGTGGATGCCATTTTCTTTTAGCTTTTCTGATGTTATATAATAATGATGGCATGTTGGAGTCAATTTCTTTACCAAGGAAGTGCAAACGCCATTCTTTTCTCCAATAACATTCTATAATTCACTTTCTGAAACAAGAAAAAGTTTGAGTTTGTTCTATATACTGTAGTTTAGGATTTGAATTTCCAGAAGCTGAGTAAATCTAATTTGCTGGTGCTGCTGCAAATTTAAGTTTCATCATGCCTCTCTTGTGCTTGCTTTATGCAGTTGGATTATCTTGAGCAGTTGTTCTCCAGCTGTTTAATTAATTTAGGTCTAGTTAAGCTGGCGAGACATTGATGTAAAACCATAGGAAGAAAATTCTGATTGGTGAGGTTTAGTTGTAAAGTACTTTTCCTTCTTCACAAGTTTGGTGCGAGGCTGTATTCAAGGAGTAATATGTTCTATGGGAAGTTGTTTATCCATTTCTGAAGCAGCCAAGCGTATTTATAGCATGATGCAGTTACTGGCAAGATACATTCAACGCTGGAGCTACAGAATGGGGTTCTTAGTTGAGTAAGTTATGCAGCTTTCCAAATGGTAAATACTTTTGCTTGTTTTCCTTTTCCATTCCCTCCTATGTGTGACCATGAATGTAAGAGTCACCTTTTTTCATCCATCCATTGCTTTAGGTTGATGCCAATGTTTCTTTGTAGTTTGGTAGGAAACTACTCATGATTGACGTAATAGCTTGTGTCCAGTGCTAGGTCTAAATTTCTTATTGAATTGGGTGATTCACTGTCATTTTGTGTCAATTGAATTTATATTTTTAATTGAGCAGTAATTGGTTTCTCCCCACCTTTGTTATAGTGAAGCAGTGTTATTTTATAATTTTCAAATCATTGTGTACTAGAAACTTTAACACCGCATGACGAAGATTACTTATCACAAGGAAGGATTATATGATGGCTAGAGGTCTTGTTGGGTCTTTTAAATAGGAGAAAGTTATTTGTGGGTAGATTTATTGATACACTGAAGGTGAGCTTTTGACTGTTCAAGTTTCAAGTAGCTGACAATTAGTTTATTGTCCATAGTATAGTAAGTTGATTGTTTAGTGAAGGTGAACTTCATTTCTTCTCTAAATTCCAGATCTTCTGTGCAAGAATTTTTTTGTCATCCTTTACTAACAGGTTCATGAGTGTGATAGATCTTTTTTGTGTAGAAATCTATACTGCATAATATTTTGCTCACATTTTCTTGTCTTGTCTTGTTTTGCTGCTGACTACTGATGTTGCCACTAAACTAGAGAAGAAGAAATATATCGAAGAGGATCTTGAAATAATTGTTATAAAGTAGCCTTGGCAGTTCAGTTGCCAGTTTTGGCAATTACTGATTTACTATGAGCAAGTGTTACTCAAAAGTTGTTTGCTTTGTTCTGTGTGCTATGTAGTTCTTGGAAACGTTTTCTTTCATCCGTACGTGTGGGGTACATGTGGTTTGCAGATCAATATATGTGTTCTATATGATAAACACATTTATCATGGCAGCTTAACTGCTATTAAAGCTTTTTCTGCCATGAAATTCACACCATATTGACTGTTCCTGACAGCTGCTTTGCTAGATGTGATTTTGTTTCTAGAATTAGCTAATCTATCTCTCTTGATACTTGTACATGTAGAAGCTCTTGGGTATGGAAGTCCATTTAGCCTGCCCTTGTATATCATTATTTCTCTACTTGTTTTATCCTAGAATTACCTTATCCTTTACCTGTTTCTTAGAGTGTGCTTTATATTGACATACTTGAACGATTTTGCTTTTAGGGTTATGAGCATTGGACCCTGCAAACTTTCTGCTACTGCTACTGATTTCATTATTCACTTGAATGTTGTCAGGTATGTATGCTGATTCTAAATTTCCTTGTTTAACATTTCTCTTCAGGGTCTTTTTTTTTGGTTATATAGTAAAAAAAAGGTATGGTTTTGGATTGTTGTATTTTTCAGATACTCTCTGGGATTGTAGGGCTCAAGTGTGGGTGAGCTCTGGCTGTAAGACAAGGATGGACTGGCGGTGCAGAAAAGGTTGGTTCACAGTGCTTGCTTTGCTGTTTCCATTTTCAATTACTAATACAAACCTAATGGCTCTCTGGGAAGTCTTAATTTTCTGTGATAGTAATTTCAGATCCATTGTTGGTTAATTCAAACTTGTATAGACATTTTTAAAAAAAAAAATTACAAATTGATGTGAAATCCTGGTAATGATGACTCTTGTAGATGGCTGATATCTTTGTCTGTTATAACCTTGTAGTTCTGAAATTGTAATTTGGAATTAAAAATGATGCTCAATGGAGTTGATCTGGTCTTTTGTGTGAAATGTTGCTGATTGTTTTGGATTAAGGACTAACTAGTTTACTCGTCAGTTTTACTAGGAAAGCTATTTGCCAAGAATTTTCCCGGGAATGAGCTCACTTGCTCAGGTGGTGCCTCAGAAGATGCAGTTTTCAAAAAGCTCACTGGTACTGCTGTGTTTCGAAGACTCGATCTGAGATTAATTTTGGTAGAAAATTAGTGTCAGGCATGGGGTGGGGGTGCTTGTGGTTTATACATTTTTAAGCATTTGAAGTTTAATTTTTTGATTTGCTTACATTTGCAGGATACAAGATTCAATCAATAAAAGGGTAAGGGTTTGGGATCAAAGTTCCTTTTTTTGCCTGGGTTGAATTCATGTACAAGAGCGGGTCTGGTTGAACTCGGGTTCATCATGAATGTATTTGTGCGTAGGTACCATGTGCTGATGGCCTTGACAGTGAGTGAAGGTGCATCTGGCTGATTCTGGCAGTGAAACTTTCAAGACCACCGGATTGGAAGCTCTGGATTCTAATGGCGCTGACGGTGCTTCAAACAGAGTTCGGTAGATAAGATTTTCAATAAAGATTTATGTTTTCACTGATGTGTGTGGGGGCATGTCCAAGTTTCAGTGGGGAGAATTCCTCCCCGTCAGATCAGTGGCCTATGAAACTGATGGTAGATAAGATTTTCTAATTAGAGGGCTAGAAGTTAGAAACCAAAATTCTTGACTAGTTGAGACAGTGGGGACACAAATAAGCACCCAGTTCGAAGGGTGGTCACAGTCGGCTTTAATATCAATTTGATGCTGAACCAAAGGAAAAATGTACAACATACTCGAGACATTCCAAATGTCTAAATATTATCATCAACAATACATTCGTTATTCATAACGAAATTTTATGCTGACCATTTAACACAATTTCTTTTTCTTTATTCAAGTTTGGGATTGGTTATGACATAACTAAATTTATCATAGGTAGGGTTATTTTAATATTATTATCAATCTAAAAAATATTTAAAATGACAACCATTGGCCTCTATATAGGCAGCAAAAAGGGAAGCCATCAAGCCTATATACTATGAGAAGTCCTAGCCTTGAAAGGATTTGTTTAAATTCATAATTAAATTGTAAAAAAAATCCTAATTAAATGATTAAATTCCAACGTAATTGTTAACTTCTAGACCTTTATTTTCAAATAAAAAAAATTCTAATTAGCGAAGAAAATTGAGAGACGTTTGAACCATGTTTATATTAAGATATGATTTAGAAGAGTGATTAGCATTAAGATTTAAAGTGAGTAAGGATTTGAAATGAAGACAATCTTATCGCGTTTTATATATTAAGTGATCAAAATCCAATCAAATTTTTTGGGCATGACGGATCCTATTTGTTATAATTTTTTGAAATTTAGTTATGATTTGCGAAAATCAAATTAATACTAAGGATATATTAATAGATAATCCATAGAAATCTCAAAATATTCCGTCTTATCTGCCACGTAATTTGGATATAGGTATCAATTGAATGAGATAGAAGAAAATATTTAAACAATTGATTTAAAAATCTACATTACATAGTCACTGAACATAAATTATCTCGTTAAAAAGGATTTTCGATTTAAATTGATTGATGATATATTCTATCTGTAACTAACTGCCGAATCAAAATTTCTCATATAAATATATATAACTTTTTTTTTCCTCACATCAGAGAATCTATCAATTCATTCCTAATAATGGAGAAAAGAAAGTTTTATTGTGGCTTCATAGCTGCATTATTGTTGTTTGGAGCATGTGAAGCCTTGAATCATAATTATATATCAGCAATTGGTGATCCTGGTATGAGAAGAGATGGGCTAAGAGTTGCCATAGAGTCATGGAACCAATGCAATGAGGTTGGTGAAGAAGCACCCAACATGGGAAGCCCTAGAATGGCTGATTGCTTTGATGTCAAAAAATATCATAGACCACATAGTAAGTGCACTTAAATTTTTACACTAATTTACTTATATATAAGAAAGTCTCCGTTATCTCTTTATTTTCTTAATTTAAGTAGTATTTAATTAATCTATCCAAGAGAATTATCTTAATTAAGAATGATAATATTTCTTCTTATGAATTTAAATTTTTATCTGAGAGTATTCTAGTACTTATAACTCTTAAGAAAAAAATGTTATATTGATTGGTGAAGACTGATAATTTTTCTTGTTACCAATGAGGATTTCGTTCAAAATGCATAAGAGCAACCTCTTGCCAAGGAAGTTCAATCTTTAATATGTTTGGGAGTGACGAGGAGAAAGAAAAAAAAGAAATTTAAGAGAAAAAGAAGAGAAGGAAAGAAAGCCTGGTTTGAATATTTTAAAATAGTTGATTAAAAAAATCTTTCAGTGAAGTTGGCACAATTGTTATGATTTTTTTAATATAATATAGGTAACTTAAAAAAATAGTTGGTTATAACTTTTAAAAAAATATTTAAAAAAGGTGTTAAAGGCATATTTGAAAAATTGTTAAATATTTCTTCTAAAGCTAAATTGAATGCAATAATGTAATATTCTTAAAAATATTCTAAAATATTTTTAAGAATATTTTAAATAAATCAAATAAATTTTTTAAAATTTTTAGAAATCATTTTCTTAAAAGTCTCAAGAACATGATTCCTGGAATACCCTATACCAAACACTCCTTAATCTTTTTTTTCCTTCCTCTCTCTTTCCCTTTAATTCCTTCCCTTCCCTTCCCCTATTCATTCCTAAACACACCTTAATAAAAGACTTGTGAAGACCTCTAATAATAATAAAAAGTGGTAAAATCTAGAACTTCTATTCAAAGCTTTAGTCTTAGGATAAAATTTAAGAACACTAACCAACCAAATATAAACTAATCTAAAGCATTTATAAGAAAAAGAAAATATTCTTTATTCTTTTCTTCTTTCATATAAGCTATGCTACATTAAGTTGTCATTCCTTTTTTTTTTTCCCTGAATATGAATACTAAATTAATGTCTTATATGAAGAGCAGAGGAGATCAAGTTGTTTCACAAGGTGCATGAATGGCAGAACAATCTAGGCATATCCAACATTCCCCATGATCATCACATAATGACGAACAAAAGTGTAGACCTCTATGCAGCCTGGAAAGAGCTATACTTAGGCTCAAAATGTGAGGTCATTGACTATCCAAAGCCATGGCAATTCTGGATGATAATGCTCAAGAGTGGAAACATGGACACTTTAGCAGCCATGTGCCCTGAAAATGGAATCAAAGCAAAGCCTTTCCCACAGACCAGTAGGTTTCCTTGCTTTGGAAAAGGGTGTATGAACATGCCTTCTATGTACCACAACTACACCAAAGTGTACTATAATAATAATACTAATGAGAAGAAGGTTATTATGAAGGGAAGTTTCTATGGGTCATGGGATTTGGACATTAATGGTGATGAAGTTTTAAAAGCGGTTGAAATGAATGATACTTCTTATTACTCTGTAACTTGGGAGAAAGAAGTTGGAAAAGGGACTTGGGTGTTTCACCATTTGTTGAAGACTTCTTCTAAGTATCCATGGCTCATGCTCTATTTGAGATCAGATGCTACCACTGGATTCTCTGGGGGCTACCATTATCAAACAAGAGGCATGTCCAAAATAGTAAGTTCCACCCCCTTTTCTATTAATCCTTATGAAATTTCTGATCAAATCCTTAATTTCTTATTCAAAATTTTTCATGAGAAATTCCATAGGTACCAAAGTCACCACATTTCAAGGTGAAGTTCAGCCTTGACATCAAACAAGGAGGGAATTCCAAGAGCCAATTCTACCTTATGGACATGGGTAGCTGTTGGAAGAACAATGGGGACCCATGCAATGGGGATGCAACCTCAGACGTGACCCGATATAGTGAAATGATCATCAACCCAGAAACTGAAGCACTGTGCAAACCCGACAAGCTTGACGAGTGCCCACCATACCACACCTTCGCAAATGGGACCCGAGTTCATCGAACCGACACCACTCGCTTCCCCTACGATGCTTATCATATCTACTGTGCTCCCGGCAATGCCAAGCACTTGGAGCAACCAGTAAAAACCTGTGACCCGTACAGCAACCCGCAACCACAAGAGATCCTGCAGATTTTGCCCCACCCGGTTTGGGCCGAATACGGGTACCCGACCAAGAAAGGAGATGGTTGGGTCGGGGACCCTAGAACTTGGGAGCTTGATGTTGGAAGGCTCTCTCAATCACTTTACTTCTATCTAGTTAGTTCTTTTACTTCATTAGGTTTTTCATTGAATGAACTGAAAGAAGAAATAAATGAACTTAAAGGGTATATTTTTTTTAATGTTTAAATTTATTATTTATAGTGATAAATTGTTGTTGTATTATTTTAATGCAGGATCCAGGTACTAAACCTGTGGAGAGACATTGGCCATCAATAGACTTGGGGACCGAAATCTACATAAGTGAGATTGGCCAAGTAGCAGAATGGACAGTGAGCGACTTTGACATCATCATTCCAAAGCATGCTTACTAAACTTCCATGATTCCAACCTTGGAGGAATTTACTATTCTAACAGTTTAGAACTTCAGAATTTGCACCTAATCTAGTTTTTCTATTTTTAATTTTGTAGTTGTTAACTTTTGATGAGTCATAAAGTTTCATTCCTACGTAATTGAAATCAATTTATTAGCGTGTTCCCAACCAAATCCGTACACTCGAACAGCTTTAATGCATATTCAAATTCTAAATATTAGCCCAAAATATGAGAAATGCGTTTCTGCGCCAAGTGTAAGAAAGAAATTTCCATAGGTGTAATACAATGCAGAGTTCTACCTGGCCAAAGATTGAACTCTTGTTCTGAAGTATAGCTCTTCATGAAATTAATCTTTCGTTAAGGGGGTTGTGGACAATCTAATGATCATCTTTAGCCTCCATAGCACACTTTATACCATAGATAAATCATCAATCAAGAGAGAGAAAAAATATATTCTTTTATTGAACAATGAAATGATGTACATATAATTTACAAAATCGTTAATCTGAAAGATAAATGTGGAAAATGAAATCTAATCCCATCTAAAATTATATCAACCTCCTTCCTTTCTCGTTCCAACGCCTGGCACAAAAGCATAGCACGCTTAAGACATACCCACCTATGACATTCCACACTGAAAGGTCCCAGAAGAATGCCTGTGAGCTGCAACGGCTACCGCTGCAACACCAACTGCACCAAATTGAGATTGTGCCTGCAGCAACTTCGTATCAATGGTGGCAACAGGATCATCCAAGTGATCTACCTTTGCTTGCTGGTAGTAGGGATTGGTGTTCAGGTCAATAGCTTGTCTAACTGGTAAGTTACTCTGCTGGGAAAAGAGTTGATGTTTGCCTTGTGAAAAATCCTTGTGTGTTTCTGACACAGTCTTCTCTGGGTTTGTGGGGTGTGCCCTAAAGGTACATTGGGGAGAGACAGCTTGGGGAAGGCCGTTCCGGCTAATGATTCTTGGGTCACAAGTGTTTTTTATGTTTCTCACATTCTCATACGGTAGAACTGGCCCTACAACTCTGCCTGGTTTAGCTGTGAAAAGGAGAGAAAAAACAGATAATGAGAGTCAGGCTAGAAGTAGAACACCAGAGACACGTAACAGGAATACAGTACGTTACTAAGTATCAGTTCATATTGAGCTTCACGCAGCAACACAAATCCCTAATGTATCTGTGAGGCCAAGGCAACAGATCCAATCCTAGCACCATACCAGGTTCCACAAATAAACAAAAACATTACCCAACAAACAGATAGCATAGTATAGAAACTCCGATCCTCCAAGTCCAATTTAAAGATGCCAAACTCCATAGTTTTCCTCAAAATTATTCCGCTTATCTATGGACCTCGCCCATGACACTTTAAGGGCGCTGTTCTGAGAAAATTTTTTCTTTTGCTTGCTTTGTTTTATTTTATTGTTGTTCTCTTCACTGTCATATAAGAGGACCAGTTGTCCTTCTGTGTTTTTCTTGCTTCTCCTAATAAATACTTCTTTTATCCCAGAAATTTTAAAGTGAGATAAAGAGACAAGCACCAGATGAATTATCAATTATATAGTTAGTACCTGTTGGCACCCTTGGTGGAGGTCGTGAACCCCTTAAATGACTTCCAGAATTTGATTCCGCTGCTCTCAAATTCTTAGATGCCTCTACTGGTATTTGCTTGTTCTCATATGGAACACCATGAGTATAAGGAGGAATTATATTAGAGTGAACAGTGGACCTTCAAAGAGAAAGCCATGGTTATTTAACCACATCAAACAGAAACTTTTACTCATAAGATGCTACTAAACTCAACTCATAAACCATCGAACAGAAGCCAGAAATAAAATATAGTAACCAGAAATTTATGACCCAATGTTGTGGATGTTTGTCTACCTTGGAAGTGAGACATGCTTCCTTTCTGGGGGAATCACGGGACCACTTTTACCACCATTTTCCTCAAAATAAGCAAATTGCTTTTTGAATTGATCAATTGCACTGCATGGAGTAAATGTGTATAAGTTATTTGCATCAAGTAAAACTGTACGTTATTCATGCAGCTATGATTAAACCAATAATAAAGACAATAGGCATAAAGTACAATCAGCAAAAAGTACCTAGGGTAGAGGAAGTTTGTGCTTTCAGTTCCATTCATGTAATCTTTAAGCAACTGAGGATAATACTCCAGTATTTCCCGATATATTAGCTCCCTAACATCCTCCTTTGTAATCCTTCTCCTCTCAAACTCAAATTCCAACTTCGAAATTGGCTGGCAAGACAGTTCTCTCTCAACCCTGGCCAAGCCCTTGAAGTAAGGATCAGCCAATGCCTGACAACCACAAAGTCAAAATTGGTTTCTTTCAGATCTATATTGAATCAAAAGACTTCTTTTCATACTAAAAAGCTAACATAAGACAATATATAAAAGATAAACAGACACCTCTTCAGCAGTTGGCCGGTCCTTAGGATCAAATGCCAGAAGCCTTTGCAATAGGCAAAGTGCCAATGGATCAGCATTTGGAAATTTCTGTTCAAATGGTACAGGAGATTTTTCCCTCATTTCTGTCAAGTACTTCCTTGCCTTCTCATTTCGGACCTGCAAAATTAGATTGAAAGTTTCAGATACTCCATATGTTATATTATGAAGTTACACATAAAAGAAACATGGTAAAAGATAAAATGATCAAGAGAGACAGAAAGAAAAGAAGTGGTTCATACTCCGGAAATAGTTTCTGGTGATGGTGTCCCAAGAAGATCACTAATCAAATCTAATTGATGTACAACGCTTTTACCAGGGAACAGTGGCTTCCCTGTAAGCACCTCAGCAAAGATGCATCCAATGCTCCATATATCTATTGCTGGTGTATACTGCAGACAAAATGTTGACATAATCAGATTATTAAAGACATAGGACAATTACATATTGCAACCAAACCACTACAGAGAAATAGGCATAACCTGACACATTTACCTGAAGGACAGATAACTCAACTTGCAGGAGAGATCAATAGTCCTCCTGAACAAGAATTATTATAATCTAGGCATTACTGTTTACTATAAATCATACAGACGGTGTTTCATACAGAAATAAATGCAGAACTTTTAAGTCAAGCAAGCATAACTTAATTTCACTCGACCTCCTTTTTGGATTGAGTATCATTGGCCTTTAAACATACTGGAAAAAATAATCAACAAAAAAGAGATACCACAATGCTGACATAAAACCATATCAATTTCCACAATCCACGATTGCTTGCTCAAGCCTAATTTCCTCCATATACATGCCTATACGTGTCAAGTTCAAAAAAAAAATTTCTTGGAAAGATAGAAGTGGATGCCTTGCTTACAATTAGACAATCTTTTATGATCCACAGCTGGACATCCAAAATGGACATGCCACTTTAAACTGCACAGATGGCCACATAGTAGATAGGCCGTCAAAAACTACAACCTAAGTCATATAGGATATACAAAAATATAAATTGTAGCCAAATTATACCTTAGAAAAGAATGATCCACACAGCTCAGGGGCTCTGTACCATCTTGTAGCTACATAATCCTGCAAGACGTACCAAAAGCAAGCCATGGTAAACATCACTGAACCTGATTAAAAAATATCAAACAGTCAACTTCTATATGCTCTATTTGCAATTGAAGTAAATTAAACTACATACTGTCCAAAATATTGTTGTGGGGGCATCATTGAATGCAACTCTGGCCAGTCCAAAATCACAAACTTTGAGTTTGCAGTTTGCATTTGCCAATATATTCTTGGGTTTAAGGTCTCTGTGATACACATTCGCTGCAACCAAACATAAGCTCATTTAGAACTTAAAAGTGCGGAAGCAGTTTATTTCAAGATACAGCTGGCATATTTTATGGAAAACATACAATTAGTAGGAAGAATGCATAGGCCAAACATATGAAAGAGAAAAATAAAGAAACACATACCTGTGTGCATATACTTCAATGCACGTAGCATCTGATAAAGAAAAAACTTATGGTGTTCACGGGTCAAGTCATCATTAGCTTTGATGACTTGATGGAGATCAGACTCCATGAGCTCAAAGACGACATAAATATCTTTAAATTCTCTCTTTGATGTTGGCAACATGATCCGCTTGATCTCAACAATATCAGGGTGTCTTAAAAGCCTTAGCAACTTGACTTCGCGAAGGATTCTAATGGCATCAGAGATATGCTCAAAAATATCATGAATCTTTTTTATTGCAACTTTTTCCCCAGTATGTGTATCAATGGCTGCACAAACTACTCCATAGCTACCCTTCCCTATGACTTCAAGAATCTTGTATCTATTTGCATCCCCATACTCAGTGAAAATGTCCAAATCTTTAACATCCTGTACATCAACAAATCAATGTAAAATTGTATGTACTATATTATTCATTATCAATGAGTGACAGAAAAGTAAAATCAACTGGAAAACTAGAGTATAAATAAATAAATAAATCAAATCCAAATTCCAAACAGAACTAAGGATTAACCAAAATTTTTAAATTTTACAAAGCTAACAAGACGGTGCAGAAGGCAATCAGCCATAAATTGTGCACAAATCACTATGATTTGAAGTTGAACTATGAAAAAAACAGCAAGTAGGTAAAATGTAAAGATTTCAAAAACAAAGGGTACATCTTAAAAAAGAGTATAGGCAAGCATGAAAATTATCCTAAAAGATCATATAAAACGTGTCTGCTGTACGAGCGGAAAAAACGAAGACGAATTATGCTTTACAAAAACGCAGAGAAATATAAGTGTTGAGATTTCCGTCATACAGATTCTATAATCGCCTATCATGTTCTATTGTAACCGTAAGATGAGTCACCATCAGCCAGGCACTCCAAAACAAAGCATCATAATGGAAGTGATAATCAACAAATCAAGGATGGAAAATTATTTGCAGCACAAAAATTATTTTAGTCAGAAGTCGTTTGCAGAAGTCAATGGCAGCGATAATTTAAACTCATGAGTTCTAATTAACAAGTTTTTGACGAAACAGAAATCAATCCGACGGCAACGCCCATTCAAAAGTGAAACTTCAGATAAAAACCATAACAAGAGCTGTCAGCAACGGGAAGTGAGCAGCAGAAAATGCCCTATTGCATATATAAGAACTATTTTTTCCCCCCTTGTGAGGCAACTCATATTCAAGATTCAAGAATTAGGATGAACAACGAAATGAAAATTTTCTACAACAAAAGCCCTGCCATCCTTCGTGTTCAACAGGTCAATTCTCCCCTCTCACCCCCCCCCTTCCTTCTCCAGGACCCAAAATCCCATTTTCTTTAATCATTTCCAGCACTTTGTCAGTTTTTAGTACAGTAACAAATCCAAGTCGCAGAAAGACAATGGTGAATTGGAGAAAGAAACAACCTTCTTGAGCTGAACTTGCTGCATCTTGTTCTTCGTCTTTCTCTTGTTATTTTTCCCCTTCTCTTCTTTTACACCTTCTTTATCTTCTTTCAGGGAATAGATTAAACAGCAAGCTAAGGTCTTCAAGGTAAAACTAGCCGCATTTACCCCTCTTCGACCTTTTGTGAATCACAAGGCCGGAATCCCTTTCCGCACTTCACTTGAAACCCTTAATATTATCACACATGCACCAACCACCAGCAACCTCCCCTCTCCTACACTCACCAAAAACCTAGATCGAAGGTCAAACTCAAAGTTCAAATTGTCACGAATTGAACAACAAATTGAGCATTTACCAAACAAATTGAGACTAAAATAAGCTCCAAAACCGGGGTTTCAATAGAGTGAAACACTAAAGCTAGAAGAAGTGAAGCAGAAGCTCTCCACTTCAGAGGATCCGAACGCAGAGGAGAGAGACGCACACAAGAGAGAGATCCCAAGACCAGACAGATGGAGAATTGTGAAGAAAGTGGCAGAAAATCACTAATTTATATATTCAAATTAGAAATTAATAAAGTATTTTTAGTCTTTTTCTTCTAAAAAATTTTAAGTATTACATATCATATTATTTATATATTATTTAATAATATTATTTTATATTTTTTAATTTTACATATTTTTTTATCATTATAGACTCATTTGATATATAAAAATAAAGAATATGATATAATATTATTTAATAATATATAAATAAAGTAATACATATATTATATATAACATTTTTTTTCTTTCCCTTTACTATGTCCAATAGTATAATAAAGAAAATTGTGTGGCACCCTTCTTTTGGTGGAATGAATTTTGACGGTAGCCTTCGCTGAAAGGGAAGGGAACAAACTTTAATGTCAGATTATTATTTTTATAATGTATTTTAAAATTGATGTAAATTTAAATGTAGACTCTTTAATTGGCCAAAACAACAAAGGTTGACTCTATATAACTTAAGTTAAATTATTTTTTAATGTTCATAGGTCATAGCTTCTCTCAAATTTTAATTTAGCTTTTATTGTTTAAATATTTTTTTGTTGAGTCAGTATAATTTTAAAAAATTATTTTGTCCCCTTCAATAAATTTTTGTCAATGCAAGATAACACATCGATCAAGTCAATATAATTTAATAGAATATTAATTACGACTAAATCTAAAATATTTTAAATTATACAAACTTAAGTATAAATTTTGAAATGAAAAAAATTAAACTTAAAAACTACATAAAATTGTAAGAGAAAAAATAATGTATAATTTATATGTAGTTGTCTGTCAAATTAGGATGCCACAAGCCAGAAGCTCACCGTTTGCCTTTCTCTTAAGCTGACAATGTGACATCACCTAACACACCGCCCAGGCTATGTAAGTGGTCGGTCAAGCATTAAAGAAGTTCAATATATTAAATATCAATCATACGGTCCCAAGTAATTAGCTTGCAACTATCATTGTCACCATTCCAACCACTATCAATTTAAATCTTGTATATGGTATAATATATATATATATATATATATATATATCAATTTTTATATTTTATCTTTGGATAAAATTAATTTGTTGTGATTTAATTTTGTATGAGATTTTAATTTTATCTCTTATCTTTGTTAATTTTTTAAAATTTTGTCAATCATATTTAAAATTCAAGTGAAATTACTTTAATTAAAAAATGATTAAAATTTATATGAAATCAAAAAAATTTTGAAAATTTTTATTTAAGTATTTAAAACCCAAAAATTAATAATTTTAAAATTTTTTTAGAGCTATATAAAAAATAATTCAATGATTTTTTTATTATCATTTGTATTTTTTTGTTAACTTAATTATATTTTAACAAGAATAATTTCTCATAAAATTTATATATAACAACTATTAGTGATATATACATATAATAGAGTAAAAATAAAGAATAAAATTGGAACAAAGAGAAAAGAGGCAAAATTAAAATCAAGATCATAATTTTTTTAGGAAAGAAAAACAATCCCATGTAAGTTTGAAAGTTCTGTTTGTGGGCACCTAACCTAACGGACAAAAGATTTGAACTAATTATTTATAGCAAATTGTGAACAGAAATGGGACAACGAGTACATCCTTGATTCTTGAGACTTCAAAGATATTAAAAGCAGAAAACAAAAACAAAATTAGCTACCATTATCACTACATCTTCCACGAGGTGAACCCACATATTGGCATGGTTGGTTAAGTTTAATATGTTGTTATTACTTCTTATATGCCTTAATTATCATAGTATTACTATTAGTAATCCTCTTGCTATTATTGTGAACCACTTTCTCACTTTATGCTCTATGGACCCTATCAAAAGATATGATTATATGGATGAATGTGGTTTGGCCAAGAAGTTAATATAATTTGAGGTACACTTTTCTTAATTTTGCTAATTTTTTTTGTGTCAAACACGGTAAAGTTTTCCATAATTTTATTTGAACCCCAAGGAAAATGAGCCAATCCGCACATGGTA
Organism: Senna siamea; assembly: GCA_031216115.1. Lineage (NCBI taxonomy): Eukaryota > Viridiplantae > Streptophyta > Magnoliopsida > Fabales > Fabaceae > Senna > Senna siamea. The sequence continues at coordinate 24,688,409 of CM062356.1, forward strand.
TTGATAAAATTGACATATATAATTAACATGTCACTTATTTAATTCTATTCCTTAAAAAAGAGTTTAATTCAAAAAATAAAATAAAAATAAGAGAAACGTTGGTATGTTCTTTTATTTTTTAAAATTAATTTTGAGAATTCATAAGAAAATGAACCAATCTGCACATGGTATTGATAAAATTGACATATATAATTAACATGTCAATTGTTTAATTCTATTCTTTGAAAAAGAGTTTAATTTAAAAAATAAAAAATAACAGGAACGTTGTTATGTTCTTTTATTTTTTTAAAATTATTTTATAAAATTAGTTTTGAGAATTTATATTAATATTTTTTATGTATTTATATATATGTTATTAATAAAAAAAATTTATATATTTTTTATTTTAAAAAAATTAGAGTTCAAAATTTTTTTTAATTATTCTGTATTTTTATTTTAAAAATATATATTTTATTTTTTTTTATTTTTTGTTAAAAATAGTTATTCAAACAATTTTTTTTAATTTTTTTATTTTTAAAAATAAAAATAATTTTTAAAAAATATAATCAAACATATTTTTTTATTTTTTAATATAGTTATTTAAAGTGTAATCTTCTCATCAAATTGGTATTCTAATATTTTTTGTTAATCACCTTCATTTTTAAGAGCACGAAATTAAGAAGTTAATCATGTGAGAGAATTACAAGTTGAACGACCTAATTAAAAAAACTTTTGTACCCTTTTAATACAAAAATAATAATTTACTTGAAAAAGTTTATGTCTACCTTTTTTAATCAAAATTTTAGCAAACTCCCATTGAAAAGAAGAAATTAGAGAAGTAAAAGTGCGACACCTTTACACAAGCCCAAATGCCCAAGGGATCTGCTAACAATGTACAACCAATCTCAAACCAACTTATTAGGTCCAAAAATATGCACTTAGTATTGGACCTGAACTAAAAATCTAAGTTGTATTTTGGCCTATTTAAAAACAACAATTTCAATAAATATATAATTTAAGTAGTAAATACTGAGTATTTTATCTTCTTATCCATATTAATATATATACAATTATTCTTTACATATTAAATACTTGATGACTATTAATTTTTTATTAGTATGTTATAAGTCATATTATTGAATATGGATATTATATATTTTTATTACATAAATATTATCCAATGAGTCAATGACCTAAAATACTCATATTCTTAGATAAATAATATTAAGCACTTTTGAGTACGTGCTCTTTTAAATTTTTATACTCCCACATTCATTGTATTTTTATAATTTTTGTATAAATTCTATTATTTTTTAAAATTTTTTAAAATTAGTAAAATATTGATATTTTTTTTAGAAAAAGTCATCTTTACTTATTATGAAATCATTAAACGTTTTGTATATTAAAAAAATTGTAAATACATGGATACAACTACAACTTCTAGACGCAGAGTGTGTAGAGGCGTCAAAATTTCCACGTGGCTAATAAATAGCCTCGTTTTCATATATATCTACACTTGCTACGTGTCACTCTAAGAGGTAGACATGCTCCGAACCACCCGATAAACAATCTTCATCGTCCACTCATTCCTGCGACATTTGACAAATAAACCTCGAAACCAGAAATCGACGGTTCCAAATAAGAGGTACTACGATCGGTTATATAGAGCGTTACATAAAATCACTTCACAAACATTACTGTTATTTTTACTTTGTTTATTTTGCGAAGGAATTATTCTGTTAAAAAAAGTGAAGGAGGTCAGCATTTGGGCAATGGCATCTCACAGATTAAGCTTACCAGCATCGCATATTCCTTTTCCTTCCACGAGACTTGTTCCTCAGCTTGAATTTGTTGGTTTCGATTTGAAGAATTTTGTGTGGCCTTGGCCAGTTCTTGGGAAACCCAGAAAGATTTTGTCGTCAATTAGAGCAATGGGGTCCTCAGCTTCTTCTCAGAAAGCAGACAGCATTGAAGGTATTGGTTACTGATATGGATTCTCTTGGTTTGTTTGTTTGTTTGTTTTTTTTTCTTTTTCTTTCCTTGTTTGTTATGAAATGGAAAATGTGTTGTCTTCAATTTAGTGGAAAATTATCTCTATCAAGTGACTTACTTGGTAAAAGAGAATTTTGAAGAAGAAATACAATGGGTAATTTGGGCTTTATGATTACAAGGGAAGAAAGTGGACTCTTCTTGGAGCCATTGAACTCGAACCAGTAATTCTTTTCTGCTCCTATCTAATTAGGTTAATCAATCATCATGTAGTGCTTCCTATGCTGTATCTCTGTTAAACCATAACACATAAGAATAGTACATTTGATGCATGCAAAATTTTCGGAGTTTATGGATATTGCGCTCTAGAGTTTACTAGATGGATCAATATGCTTTTTCTATTCTTGCCTGTTGAAGAAATTGTTCATAGGTATTGAGATTTTGAATTGTTAATAGCTCTACAACAGTCTTTCTCTCTGGCGCGCAGGGGCTGGTAATGTCGATTATAAATCTCTAAGTGATGAAGAATGGAATAAGAGGCTGACAAAGGAACAATTTTATATTACTCGCCAAAAGGGGACTGAGAGGGCTTTCACTGGGTATGTTTGTTGAATGGCTTTTATAATTGTAGGCTTCCCAATAGGGCTTAATTGTTCATAGTGCAATTTACCAGTTTTTGGCTAGATTCGATTGAATCAACTCAGATATTGCATTGCCTTCTTATTTGCACATTTCTACTTGTTTTCCACTTGCTTGTAGTGATGCCAATTCACTCTGTTCAGTCAGGCAGTCTTCAATTGCAGAAAAAAGAAAGAAAAGAAAATCATAATAAGACATGGTTATAAATTAATCTTGCTACTTTTGTTTTCAAACAGCTTCCATCTATTTCTTTCATATAAATTTTCTTGGTATATGAACATTGGAGATGGGTTTTCAAGAATGTTTGCCACGCCACAAGCAGTTATTGAGATATAGTGCTCAATCGAGGCTAAGGAAGTATGCCTTTTGGATGCTTGATATGGATAAGGATTGCTGATTAGATACAAGAGTAAATTTGGACATATTACAGTGAATCTTTTGTAGGATTCTACTCATGCAAGTCCTGTTAATTTCAGGGAGTACTGGAATACCAAAACCCAGGGAACTTACCATTGCATATGTTGTGATACACCTTTATTTGAGTAAGTATATTACTTTAAATGCTATAATACAATGCCATCTTCTACTCTGACATATATAGCTCTCTTGAGCTGATTCACTTGTTTCGTCCTTATCAGATCCTCTACTAAGTTTGATAGTGGAACTGGTTGGCCCTCCTATTACCAGCCCATTGGGAACAACGTGAAATCTAAGTTAGATTTGTCAATTATCTTTATGCCTCGCCAGGAAGTTCTTTGTGCCGTTTGTGATGCTCATCTCGGTCATGTTTTTGATGATGGTCCTCCACCCACAGGAAAGCGTTTTTGTATCAACAGGTAAGTAATCATTCGCACTAAGGGTTTTGATCATACGTGTTCATCTGTGTTGAAGTTGGTGTTTGATTTGCAAATTCCTGCAGTGCTGCCCTTAAGCTCAAGCCAAAGCAATAGACAGAACTTTTGTTTGCCAGAAGCAGATGGTTTATCAGAATCAAAGATGGTGGGAAGCTTGTAGGTGATCAGCATACCTATTTTGTGCTTCTAGAGAGCTTTGGGAAAAACTTTCTGAACTGAGTTTCTGTATAAATACTTGCAAAATGTCCACAAGCAGATCTTAAGTATAGTAAAATTCATATTATCTGAATAATGATCCTGTGTATTGTTCAATAGTTGAATTCTCTATACCCTTAATGTTACAATCTGTACACCATCTAATTTAGCGTATGTTATTTTTGAAAATTGTTTCACGATTGCACTTTTTCTTTTTTTGGGTTTTCTTAATATATTTCTATCTATCCAGTTTCAGCTGAAGGTAAAAAGAAAATAAAAGTGTAAAAGTAATCGTAATCCGTAATCACAACCAGAGTTCTTCCCCTCCCCCAACCCTCTTTCTTTTTTACTGTTGTATACAAAACACCAGGAAAAGGCGAGGAGAAAACCATCTGAAGTGAGTCTAAACAACAGTCAAAACAAAAACCCAAGTTGTTTCAAAATTTTCAAACTTTCAATATTTCACATTCATTACTACCAAAATCATGGTTCTATACATGATCCCACAAAAGAATTAAGGGCATATACGACAACGAGATACAAGAAGCACAGATATTATAAAACCATGCCCTTGAAAAGGAGCTTCTTACCAATCTAAAAATCTGAAAAATCTATAATAGTTAAATTTAAACCCTTCTTAAATGAAAATAGCTTCTCTTCTATTTGTTCCATTGTACTCTTCGAGTAGCGCAGATTCCAAGTAGGGGAGAAACTCAACCGTTCCAAGACTACTGCTTTCTCCATCACAAATTTAGCCAAACAAAGCTCATCCTCAAAGCCATTGAGTTCTCCAAGTTTCACCACCTTGAGTTTAGCTATACAATCAGGCACAATTGCAGAATCCAAGAGTTGCTTGTTAAATTTTGATATTCCCTGATCAGTAATCAATCATTAACTAACTGTATTCATAAAAAAGGTCCAATAATAACACACAAAGCGAAAGTTTCATTAAATAAAACCTCCAACCTTTACGTCAAGTGTAGTAAGATTGGGTAACTTCAGAAGTAACCCCATCAAAATTCCACCTTTAACAAAGCCTAGCTGTAGATGGCGTAGCATTCTGAATTCAGGTACATCTGCAAAAGAATCTTTTGCTTGCACAAAAGCCTGGATGAAAAGAAATACTTGTTTATATTATGACACTCAAGATTCTTGAGGTTTCAACTTTCTTTGATACATTTAAATAATTTAAGCATTTTACAAATGATGCTTAGATTATTGTAAGAGAAGGAAACATACCCTGGGCTGACCAAGGTTGAGATATTTCACTTGACTGAAATGTTTAAGAAGCATGAACGCACGGGGGTCGTATCTTGCTCTCTGCCCTCAACTTCTTCATATTCTAGTGAAATGATAGCCGAAGCATTAAGAGCTGATGATGAATCTGATAAAACTTAGTCTTGCATTATAGCACCATAATAAGAGAATTCTTTAAGATGTGAATCACAAAACTTTATTGTACAATTATTTGCCTCATATTCTAATTCCTCAAATTCAAGATAAACAATTTCAAGTAAAGGCACTTGTAAATTGACATTCTGCACATTTAACCAAACGCAGTTTTGGCATTCAAACTTTTTGAGGACTGGGAAGTTAAGAATAAGCTCTTTCAAATGACTAGAGGAATCACACTTCAAAACCAATCCAGATAACTTGAGGGTTTTAAGGTTCGGAAGGCAAACATAGGCAGGAACTCTGACAGAACACGAATATAAGTTTAACACCAGCTCTTCGAGAGACTTGCAGATGAAAAGAGGGTGAGAAGGGAACGTGATAAGATCAAATGGATAATGAATGATAAACATTTTGATTTTCCGGTTCAAGATAGCAGAGATCCAAGCACTGACAAGAGTTGGGTCATACTTTTTAGCGACATCAAGAGTGAAACTTTGGATTGTTGGATCAGTAAGATGAAGAAGTACCCATAACACAAAGTCTCCAAAGCACTTTTTTACCGACTTCTTCCTGTCAGAATAGAGCTTAGTATCATCAAAGTGTAGCTTGGTGATAGATGTCCAAAAGTAAACCCATCTTTTGGATAAAACACTAGTACGAACTGCATCTTTAGTTGGGAGACAAGAGAGGATGTGACTCAGAATGTTTTGAGGGAGGTTGCTGATTATGTCTTCACTTTCACTAGCTTTTTGCCTCCTAGGACGCTGGTGACCAACGTGACATCGAGGCAAATTACTGGAAGCCATGTTTATAGCAAGTTCCCACATACAATTAATTCAGTGTCAAACTAAGAAGATTATTCGAAATTATTAAAACCATGTAATCTACTAGCCAAAACAATTCGGCGGCAGAACCCTACTCTGCTAGTCCTACTTATCTTCTGCAAACTTAATGTATTTAAATATTTACAAATCAGTTGTAAACCCTAATAAACTGTAAGTTCTCAGGTGTGGCTAGCATTCAAGTGAATCAAACGAAAATAAGTATTTTCCAATGTAGAATATCCTCTTCCCCCCTCACCCTCTCTTCGTCTAGAGAAAACCTTAACCGTGGAAAATTTCACATGCAGATAGGCACAATATTAGAGAAAAACATCGGAACAAGGGATTTTGCCGTAAGGTTCCTGTGAAGCCGACGACACCGGTCCGGTTGATTTCCCAAACTCCTCCTTCGTTTTGCAGTTGTCTGCGAGACTGCGAGTACAGAATGTGCGAGGAAAACGAATTGTCCAGAAGAGAGTGAGAGAGGAAAAGTGTTTAATAAATTAATAAAAAAAAAACTCAAAAGTTACGAAATGTGAGAAAAAAAGAAAGAAGCTCCAAAAAATAAAATTTCTTTTAGTAAATTATAGTTTACTCTTTTGAAAATTGTGAAAATTATATTATTTTTTCTTTTATTTTGAAAAGTATGAAAACCTATATACTCCCCTCTTTTAATGATTAAAAATATTATAATTTCATTTATTTTAAAAAAGGAATCCATAACAATATTAATTATTTTAAAAAATTATAATTTATTTTTGGTTAAAATTCATATAATTTTTTAAAATTATAGGTTATGTCTAAATAACTATCTTTAACTACAAAAATTGATTTAAAATCTCTTCAAATATTTTAATTTGGGCAAAAAATCCTCCATGTATTTTCATTCAAAATCTTAATGAAAGGTAGAAATATCAAATTATTTTAAAAATTTTTCTATACAAAACTTAAAATTTATCAAGATTTTTTACATAAAACTTAAAGTTCAGAGAATTTTTTGCACAAGGCTTAAATATTAAGAAAATTTCTTGAATTTTGATATAACATAATTATATTGACGTTTTATTATTGCATTAAAATTTTGAACAAAAAAATTGACAAAAATTTATTTTGCAAAAATTACAGAATTTAGAAGAAGTTTTAAATCAATTTTTATAATTGAAAAAATTTATTAGTACATGATTTATAATTTTAAAAAATTTTCTACATCTTAGCTTTTATTTTTAGTTAAAATAATACAATTAATTAAAATTTTTAAAAATATTTTATATTTATATTAGTTAAATTCATATGTAAATAATAAATATAAAAATATTTTAGTCAAAATGTAAAGTCTCATATCAATTAGAGAGAAAAACAAAGCATGCCTTATAAGGGTGTAGATACTTTTTTTTTGTAAATACGTTTTCTCTCAAAAATGGAAGAAAAACAAAATCTTGAGGTGAAGAGAGCGAATTAGCCGTTACTAACTTCAAAGAGGATAATATCTGCAATTAGATAATTTAAACTATTACACAAAACATATGAAATTGTAAATTTTTTTCTATAAAAAAAGTACAAATTTTTAAAATTAAAATAATAATAATAATAATAATAATAATAATAATATTATTATTATTATTATTTTTTATCATCATCATCATCAAAAAATACCTTTCTCTACCATATTTGAGGGCGGATTTCATTTTTTCAATTTTATCCCAATCTTAGGCCAAACAAATTTATCCAATCATTTACAATTCATACTGAAAATTACATCTATTTTGTTTTTAAGAAAATAAAGATATACTACAATTTTATCTCATTTGATCAAAATACTATTATATTTATTATTTATATAATATAACAAACATTAAATATATATTTAATTAATATAAAGTCTTTTTAAAAGTTTTAAAAAATTAAATATATAATTTTTTATTCAAACGAATAATATTGAAATAAAAGTTTAAAGATTATGTAATTTGAAAAGAAAGAAGAAAAAAGTGAAATTTAGGGTTAAAATATTAAAATAAATTACTATTTTAATTCTTGAAAGATATATCTTGCCTTAATTTAATTTATGAGTCATAAAAAATAATTAATTTAATCTTTAAAAGATATATTATGTTTTAATTTAATTTTTTAAACTTTAAAATAAGACATAAAAAAAAGATATAATATTTAAATATAAAAATTAAATTGAAACATCATATATATTTTAAAAATTAAATTAAATATTTTTATAATCTAAAGACTAAATTAAATATTATGATAGTTCAAAAATTAAATTAACATTCTATATTTATGATACAGTAATTTACTCAAAATATTAGGGACGTGTGCACTCTAGACAGCCACACACGAGAAGGAAAGAACTTCCCAATATGTTCCATCTTGCTTGCTAGTTTTCGCAGCTAGAATATGAGAAACCTGATTACAAAGTCTTCTAATGTGTGAAATAGTGAACGAGCAAAAAATGAGAAAGGGAAGCACAATCCTTGGCCACAATACCCATACGCAAAGGCCTCTGCTTAAGGCTTGGTCATCAATGGAATGACACAAATGGGTTGCAGCGCGACGGATATCACCATTTGGATCATCAGTGTATATATATATATATATGAAGGTTTGAGAATGCTACAGGAAACACTTGTTTAGGATTCTGGCAAGAACGGCATAGCTGTGAAGTCGTAAAAATAAGAAATGATAGGAGCAGTTGGACTGTAGAAGGCAAATCATGCAATAAAAGCAGCACTTGACCACATAAGAAAGAAACATTAATTCAATGGCTATCATTGGGGTGAAGTGAACATGAGCATAAACCATTCGATGGTATTTTGTCACCATCTTTGGGCCATGGGAGTAAAAGGGGTTACAATGTTCAACGGCACCTATTCTTTAAATAAGCCATTGAATATGTAATTAAATTAAAAATATTCTACTGTCAACAATATTAGTGGACTACATTTTAAATAGACTTTCCACACTTCTACACCACAAGATCATGTATTTCTTGGTTCTACCAAAGCCAGTGCCACTCAGCTAGCTCTTTCATTTTTCACTTCCAATCTTATTAATAGCTATGGATTGTTGAATTCTATCATACTGCTAATCCTTCAAACAGGAAATATAAATCAGTAACTAGAGGACGAGTGAGCATTATCTTCCAATAAGAAGTATGCAAGTTGTCTAGTCTGGGTGAAGGACATATTCACTTTAATAGGGTAAATAAAAGGTTACCACTGCCTATTTTCTAATTGTAAGTTTCTATGGATTCACTATAGCATTAAGTTCCCTCCTTATTCTAAGGGTTCAGATAAACTTGGATGTTCCAAGTATAATTGCAAACAAAGAGGTTCACTACTCATTGACTTTATAGGAGTTATAAGTGGGGGCTGCTGCCACTGCTTTGTGTCAGTTGGGATCCATAATTCTGCATCCTTGCTTGTACTAGCCTTAGGAAGTGATCGAAGGTATGCAGTTATCTCCCATTTGCAATCTGTTCAGAAAGGAAAAGGAAAAAAATGACACTGTTCTAGTCACATAACAAATTCAGCACACGGTTCACAAATGCAGCAAAGACTAAAGTAACAAACCACTTGACTCAATTATAGCATCCCTATGAGCAGAAAAAACAATGGATGAAGGCAGAATTTACAAGTGTATATGAAAGAGAGAGATCGTGACACAAAGGGAGCTAGAAGAAGTCAAAAAGAAAAAGTACTATGTACTGTTTGAATAAACTCGAATTTACCCTCAGGAAGATCCTTGGTTAAAGATTCTGAGACTGAAAGCTTGATCAGGAAAAATCTTAGGGAAAGCTCCAGGTCAGCTTCTTCCACCTTTGAGTCATAAGACTGGTTCACAGCAAGCTTAAATACAAATTTCTCCAGTGGAACATCATCAGCTTTAAAGAATACTACTGCTACTCTCTCCACCATTCCCTAGTAAATGATAGGCAAGGAATTATTTCTCATTGTAGTGAACCTTGGGCCTTTGAATATTTTCTCATTTACTGTCTACAAATACATCAGCCTACATCACACATCTTCATGAAACAGGTTGTTTATCTTCTAAGCCATCGTACAAAGGACAAAGTATTAATAACTAAAATAATCCATTATAAATTATCTTTAGTTTAAGGTTAATCTGGCAAGTAAAATTCTCAAGACAGATGGCATAAAGGAACATGAAAAAAAATTCTAGTATACCACAAGCTTCAGTAGTTTATTAAAAACATGCATATTGTTTATCAACCCATTGTCTGCATAACATGCAAGTAAGATGTTAAGTTTCCAAAGCATGTGAAAACTATGAAGCCTATTACATGTGATGTGAACTTATAATTCTACAATACATTGTTATAACCTCTGTTCCACAAGCAAAGGAATTGCCTCGATCAAAATTAGGTGAAAGTATGAAACCTATTACACGTTCTTACTTTGCATTTCAAAAGTTTAATATCCAGGTATAACAAAACCAACGGAAATAGTTGGTGCAACTAAAAACTAGGCAAAATTTGCAAGTTTGCAAATTTAAGACAACAGAAATGGCCAACGTCCGTTATACAACCTAAAGCAAAACTAATAAACATAATCGAATTCAAGAACAAGCTTATCTGCAATTCTTAAATGTTCATTAACATCTGAATTTTAGCACTAGAAAATATATAAATCCTAGTTGCTACCGTGTGACGTGAGGTTGAGCCTTGGAACAATAGTGACGTTGCTATCACGGGTTCAAACCTAAAAATAGTCTCTCTGCTTAAATTTAACTCTCTCACCCCTTATTCTATTTTGATCGTAGTTAAATGCAGTGACGTTGAACCAAGAAAGAAAAAGGATCTAAGAATAGAATTGTCATAAGATGCCACTTCTCGACCAAGTAACAGGTAAAGATATACTCTAGAACAACTTCAATTTTACCTGAGATAAAGCATTCTATATTTGATTAGAAACACTTTATCTTCATTGTATTGTTGCCTAAAGTAGATTGAGAAAACCAAATTACCAAATGAAACCAACCTGCTGTAAAAATGGAAAAAGTCCAGAAACAGCAGCATGTATATAATATCTGAGCTGAGGATGGCGAGCCCTTTGAACTACCACATTCATATACCGTCTCCTCTCAAAAGCACCTTTTTACACACCCAAAATCAGTAAAGATTCTTCTAATAAAATAGCCAGTTCGGTCGCCAAGAGAAATGAAAACAAAGATAGGAAAATGGCAACCAAACAGAAGAAAGAGCGAAAAGCAACTATTGGGTATGCAAGAATCAACCAGAAGGATAAACCCCTTTGAGGAAAACGACAGCCGTTATTGCCACTTCTAAAAATTCAATCAAAACTCGAGCTGTTTGGCCTGCAATATTTTAGAGAACCATTGTAGCTGAAAAAAATGTTAATTTCAGAAAATAATTATTGATAAATTTCGGACCTTGTGGAGATTGAATCTCTTTGCGATCCATCATCTGCATTCAAGTTCTAAAGTTGAATTTATTTCTTCAACTGGAGAGCTACCACCTGAGTGATTCTCACGGGCGGTCTTCACTCTATCTCATTCAAATACCCAAGGATTCCACCGAAATTACAAACGCACCACTACCTCCAAACTTCCTCTCCTTTCAATGACTCACACACAAACAGTTTTGTCGAAGATGGAAGACTCTAAGTCAGCTAAATTTGCGGATTTAGCTTCTTGGATGGGATAAGGGATAATACTATTATTAAAAAATAAATAAATTAATTTAAGCATGTTATTCTTATTATAATAAGTTTTTTTATTTATTTGATAAATTATAAAAAAAAATAAAAATACAATATTTATTTTTTATAATAAAATTACAACTTAAATTTAGAATTTTCTTTTTAAGTAAGGATAGGGTTGACAAGCATAATCTTCTTTAAACAATTTTGAGATTGGAGAGATCTCGTTTCAAAAAATTACATCAGTATTTTTCAAATTAATATATAATTGTATTAATTTAATTATTTTTATATTTTATATTTTTAATATTTATATTAATTAAAAAATTTAAAGGCAGGTAATCTATTTATTAACTTGGAAAGATAGCAGAATTTTAAAAATCCTCATTTTCTTCTTCTGTCACTCTATGTTAACTTAATAATTATAATATATTTATATTTTATTATTTTTATAGATTTATATATTTTTTACTAATATCTCTTTTAACATATTAAAAACTTTGTTCATTTATTTTTATATAATTTAGCTAGCATTTGATGGTCTTTGCAATTTGGGAAAATTTAACAACAAAAAAGCTATATACAGGAATACTTACAACCGCCATTTATCTTACCATCAAAATTCAATATTTCTCAAAATTTTCACAACTTCACATTAATTACTTCTTCTCAATATCTAATATCCACTTGAACAAGGTTTTTATCAATCACCTACATATAAATGAAACCCTGAAAAATCGATTACATTTAAATTGAAACCCTCCACAACTGAGAATAGCTTCTTTTTAACTTCCAATTCCACGAAATTCTCCATTATATATTTAGCTAAGCAAAGCTCACTGTGGTAGCCACTGAAATTTCCAAATTTAACCACTTAAAGTGTAGTTCAACAATCAGGCACAATTGCAAAATCCCATTGCTCTTCATTCTCAGATTTGGACAGCCCATCATAGGTCATAAATCATTAACTCAGGTAAATAATTACATCACCCACCTCAATGCCAAGAGTAATAAGATTTGGTGACTTAAGAAGTAACACCATCAACATTTCAACAGTAACATGGCTTGGCTTCAGATGGTGCAACATGTCGAATGTAGGTAGATCCATTTACATAAAACATGTTGGTGAATATTTGTTTTAGAACTTTCATTACTCTTTAGTCTATCCCTTTACCAAAGATTTTATGAATTCTACTGTTTTATGTAAATTAAACAGGTATACTTCGATCCCTCACCATTGAAATTGAGTTTACTTTAGTTCCCTCACCAAAATGTTTTATGTTAAAACAGGTTTTTGCTAGTGCTAAAGAAGCTTTTGTGGATCTACCTTCATTCGAAATGCTGCACCATCTGAAGCTAAGCCATGTTACTGTTGAAATGTTGATGGCGTTACTTCTCAAGTCACCAAATCTTATTACTCTCGGCATTGAGGTGGGTGATTTAATTATTTAGAGTTTTTCCCTTAATTTTTTTTGGATCACTTACCTTAGTTAATGATTTATGGCTTATCAGGGGCTGTTCAAATCTGAGAATAAAACGGTATTGGATTTTGCAATTGTGCCTGATTGTTTAACTACACTTAAAGTGGTTGAATTTGGAAATTTCAGTGGCTATTTCAATGAGCTTTGCTTAGCTAAATATATAATGGAGAATGCTGTGGAATTGGAAAGGTCGAGTTTCTTGAGCAGCAGCAGCTTCACGAGGAAAATGGAAGTTAAAAAGAAGCTATTCTCAGTTCTGGAGGATTTTTGTTAAAAACCTTTTTCAAGTTGATATTGGATATTTAGAAGTAGAAATTAATGTGAAAGTTGTGAAAATTTTGAGAAATCTTGAATTTTGATGGTAAGGTAAACGGTGGTTGTATGTTATGTTTTGGTGTTTAGTAGAGGAAACTGACAGAAAGAAGAAACACAGAGCTCTGTTTAGTGGTTATGGCTCATCTTTTCTTCTCAAAATATTCATTTATTATTTTAAATGTATATATATCTAACTTATCTTTAACTTGATATAAAAGAAATAAGAATTGGACAGAGAATTAACATCATCTGACTTGTTCCTTCGAATGCATCGAAGAAAGAAAGATGTAAGCTGGGGAAATAAAAAATCTGAAGCTACATTTATAAGTACAGTTTCGTATATAATTAAATTTTTAAATAAAACTTCACATATTTTGACTTTTTTTCCTTATAGATTGAATTTAAGAAGCTTCAAGCTCGCTGTAGCTCAGCTTTAATGGTTCACAATAATCATCACAACTTAATTTATGGATACAAACAGTTGGAGGCAAAAAGAAATGATTAGTATATGGTTTAAGAACTATATCATATAAAATCAGAGGAAATTCAACTTTTGGGTATGATGTAGATAGAAGCTCTGACTCATCTACACTCCCCTGAATTACAGGAAGTGCTAAAAGGTCAAGTTGTTGCTATGAAATCACCTTATGAGCAACATATTGAAGAAACCAATGCTAAGTTTTCCAATCTTCAATATCCACTATATACATATAAAAAATTCTATGACCAGTTTGCCTAATCATCCCACCAAGACAATGATTGTCCAAAGTCATGAAGGAGACCAAGAGCCAAATGGGTAAGACGGAGATAAGGAAGATAACGAGAATGATGAAGAGTGATAACGATTTTAAGAATTGTACAATAAAGTTGTGTGCTTCACGGCTTATAGAATTCTCTTGTAAAGGTGCTACGGAACAAGACTACATTCCACCGGATTCAGTAATACAATTCTACCTGAACGTGTAGTGCAGGACAGAGCGAAAAATAGGCCTCCATGCTTGCTTCCTTCTTAAACTTCACATATAAAAGTAGATATCTGTATTATGAATGAGTTATGACTTATCGGGGATTACCTAAGAATGACGCAAAGCTTTGGGATTCTGCTACTGTGCCTGATTGCTTGTTAGCTACTCTCCAAGTAATGAAACTTGGAGAACTCAATGGCTGCGAGGATGAGCTTGGTTTAGCTGTGTTCGTGATGGAGAATGCTTTAGTGTTGAAAAGGTTGAGTCTGTGTCAAACTAATATGCTGCACAAGAAGCATAATTATCTACAGAAGTTTGATTGTGAAGTAGTAGTTAACGTGAAGTAGTGAATTTTTTTTTGAAGATTTGGGAAAAGATGTTAACTTGATGAGAGAAAATGATGTGAAGGTAAATGTGGGGTGAGGAACCATATTCTCACTTGAGATAGCTCTCCTTTTTGCTTTGTTCTTGTTAGCGGGTAAAGGCAAAAAGAACAGAGCTCCCAAGTGATGACTCATCGTTGAAGGATTATAGAAACTTTCTAAGTATTTTTCATTAGGGGGGACTTTTTTGGGGCCTTAAGACTTGAACTCTTGAATTTCCTCAACTCCCATAACACTATGAAAGTTAATATGAAAGAAATTGATAGAAAACTTATCGAAGCCAAAAGTAACAAGATTGACTTATCAATCAAGTGTGTAGTTACTATTATTGTTTTTTTCTGTAAGTAACTGGAAACTGCTTGACTGAACAGAATAAATTGGCTTGTTAGGAACTGGAAATTAAGTAGAAAGACTACTTTATGCTGGAGAGTCAGTTACTATTCAAAATCTCAACAACTACGAACTAGTATATATCTTAAAAGACAAGCCAAGAAATAAAATATATCTAAAGAGAGAGAGAGAGAGTAATTCTAATGTAAATAGTTATAATTACTATTAATCACATCAAGACTTGAACGGTTGAAGGTAATTGGAGCTTTTATGTTATGTCTGTCCAATTTACTGGTTTTAATATAAATTTCAGCAATGTTGTTTTGACTCTTGGTAGGTAGATCTAAAGAGGCAAGGTGAATTAAGCTTTATAAAAAATCCAAAATATATAAAATTTACTAAAAAAAGACCAAAGCATATGAATACCAAGCTATTTCAAGTTGCTTCATATTCTCAATAATGGATTTAGAGCTTGGCTCTTGAAAGTTTAAAAGACATCACACATATTCTAATCAAACAGAGAAAAATGTATGGACGACTCTGTTTCTAGAGACACTTCTACTCATGATTAGATATACCTTGAATTTTTCATTATTAATTTGTTTAACTAGTAATATGAAAATTTCAAGATATATCTACCTTATAATACTATAAGAAACCTCAACGTAGCACTCAAATTTTTCTTCAAATCTTAGTTTCAAATTGTTAGATGTTGGTTGATGAGTAAAGTTTGACACTGAATCACTTAATTTTATTTATAGGAACTTGATATTGACATACATGGGTAATATGCCTCAGAGAATTTACAAGAAGGAAAAATTGAGGGAAGAAGAAGACAGAATCAGCAAGCTCCCTGAAAGTGTTCTGGTTCAAATCCTCTCTTGTCTCTCAACCAAAGATGCAGTTCGTACTTGTGTTTTTTGTCCAAAAGTTGGCTTTACCTTGGACCTTTGGACATTCATCACCAACCTACGCTTTGATGATCGTGAGCTACGTTCTCACAAAAAAGAGAGGAAGAAGTGCTTTGTAGACTTTGTGTCAAGGGCACTCTTTCATCTTACTAATTCAAGCATCCAAAGTTCCTCTCTCAATGATGCTAAAACCTATTACAATTATACGTCGCATTTTGGATAAAATTAGAGATCTAAGATAGCATTTAAGTTGAGACACACCCATCTAAAAGTTAGTCTTTTGGATGGACACTTCTGTGGTTTAAATTATATCTTTTCGTACTAAGGCATTTCTTTACAATCTCACTCAATCATGCGGCATAGATGGTGATATCAGAATTGCAATATTCGTCCAAGACTAAGAAAATAGTGGAAAGTCAGCCTCTTTATGGGGTCGTTGGACCTGTGCATCGTGACAAAATATTAATGACCAATGTCTGGGTCCTATGACACATCTCTAGTTAACACTTCGATTTCAGCTGTCTTGAACGGAAGAGTCAGAAAGCTTACGATTCATTAAACTTCAAGACTCACAATCATCTCCTCTCACTCCCTTTTTAGTTGCATGTCTCTAGTACATCTAGTGCTGGACATACATTGTTCTATAAGGGTTCCTGCCATTGTTCATCTTCCAAACCTCGAAGTCCTCGAGATATCTAATGTTAAATTTACGAGTAATTCCTCTGGTGATTCGAAAGAGCTGACTCTTAGCTTCCCAGTTCTCAAAAATTTGAATGCAAATATTGCATTTGGTCAGATTTGCAGAATGTCAGTTTACAAGTGCCTTTACTTGAAACCGTTGTTCTTAAATTTCATGAAGTTTGGCCACTACAGAAGCCAGATTGTACTATAAAGTTTTGTGCTTCACGTCTTTGAGTGTTCTCATATGATGGCCATGTGTCACAAGAGTACACACCGTCGGATCCATCATTAGCTCTTAATGCTTCTGCTATCCTTATACTCTAAAACGTGGTAGATGTCCGTATTTGCAAGCTCATTAAACAATTCAGTCTTGTGAAATATCTCAAACTTGATGCGATGCCAGTGAAAATTGAGGTTTAGATTCATTTACCTTGTTTGGATTAATATTTTTGTATCTAGGACTTGGCGTTGTAAAATGTTTACAAGTTTTCCTTTTTGTCAATCAGGTTTCTGCCCAGGCAAAATGATTCTTTTGCAAATCTTCCAGCTTTTAAGATGTTGCGACATCTGCAGCTACGCTTTGTTGATGATGGTGATATGTTGATGGAGTTGCTTCTGAAGACGCCCAATCTGACTACTCTTGAAATACAGGTGGAAGCTTTCATTCATTAGATTTCTTCCTGGTTGTGTTGTTTTAGGACCTTTTTTAAGAACGTAGTTTAATGATTGAAGAGAGCAGGAAACATCAAAATTTGATGTGGAGCCGTTGGATTCTGCAATTGTACCACATTGGTTGTCAGCTTCCCTCCAAGTGTTCAAAATCGGAAAATTCATTGGGTCTGAGGATGAACTTTGCTTAGTTAAGTTTGTGATGGAGAATGGTTTAGTCTTGTAACGCTTGAGTTTTTCCCCTACTTGTTATTTGCGCCAATCTAAGTAAAGTGAATGAAGTTAAAGAGAAGCTGCTCTCATATAAGGCATACACAAGATACCGTAAGCATAGGTATTGTGTCACTATGCCTCTTCAAGAGTTTCTCAGTGACCTAAGAAAAATCTATGATAGCAGAATTGGAACCCTTCGTAAAAGAAAATAACTTCTCTTTGACTCGTTTTGTTTTACACTTCAATTGAGGCGAATACCAGGAGAAACTCAACCGTTTCAACACTAAGGCGTGCTCCATCATAAATTTAGCTAAAGAAAGCTCAAAGTCATAGCCCTTGTGTATTCCAAGTTTGACTACTTTGAGGGTAGCTGACAAACAATGAGGCATAAATGCAGAATCCAACTGCTCCGTTTCAAATTCAGATACTCCCTGGTAAGTAATAAATCATAAATTGTGATCTTAGTGAAGATAAAAAACAACACAAAGAAAAAGTTCTAATGAATAAAGCTCCTACCTTTATGTCAAGAGTAGTAAGATTGGGTGACTTTATAAGTAACCCCACAAACATTTCACCAGTAACATAGCCTAGCTGCAGATGGTGCAGCATCATGAACGCAGGAAAATCCTCCAAAGATTCTAACGCTTTAGCAAAAACCTGAGCAACAAGAAAAACTTGTTCATATTTACACTAAAGATTCTTGAGGTTGTCTCTCTGTTGAAATAAAATCTCCTAAAAAATTTCCAAACTCTAAAATAAAGTATTCTAATCATAAGACTAAGGTAAACTCAATTTTCATTCCAAGCAAATGGTGACGAAAAGAAGCATCTATACCTTGGTCTGACCGAGTTTAAAATATTCTACTTGACTGAATTGTTTAAGAAGCATACAAGAACGGAGTCTCATTTCTTTCTCTTCGTCCTCTTCTATTCTGTACTGTGGTATAAGGATATTAATGGAAACATTAAGGTCTGATGGTGGATTCAATAGAACGTAGTCCTGTGATATACCACCATCATAAGAGAAATCTTTAAGGTGTGAATTACAGAACTTAATTGTGCAATTATTTTCAACATATATTGATTCATCAAATTTCAGAACAACAATTTCAAGTAAAGGCACTTGTAAACTGACATTCTGCACATTAGACCAAGTGCAATTTTGGCATTCAAACTTTTTGAGGACTGGGATGCTGAGAATCAGCTCATTCAAATGACTAGAGGAATCACTCGTAAATCTAATTCTAGATAAATTGAGGGTTTTGAGGTTGGAAGATTGACATCAGCAGGAACTCTAACAGAGCAACTTAGGTTCAGCACCAGTTCTACTAGAGACTTGCAGCTGAAAAGGGGTTGAGAGAAGAGCACATTGAGATTGAATGGACAATGAATGCTAAACTTTCTAACTCTCCGGTTTAAGACAGCAGAGATCCAAGCATTAACAAGGGATGGGTCATAATTGTTAGCAACATGGAGACAATAACTTTGGATGCTTGAATTAGTAAGATGAAGAAGAACCCTTGATACGAAGTCTGCAAAGCACTTTTTTGCTATCTTCTTCTTGTCCGAATAGAGCTCAGTATCATCAAAATGTAGCTTGGTGATGGATGTCCAAAGGTAAACCCATCTTGTGGATAAAACACTAGTACGCACTGCATCTTTGGTAGGAAGTAAAGAGAGGATGTGACTAAGAATGCATTCAGGGAGGTTGCTGATTCTGTCTTCACTTTCACTAACTTTTTGCCTCTTAGGACGCATCTGAACACTTGAAGCCATGTTTGTAGCAAGTTCCTATATAACAGTGATTCTGAGTCAAGCTTTATCTATCATCGAAAAATTTGAAATAGACTGTTAAAAGATGTTAAAGCAAGCAGTATGTAGAACCGATTCCGTCACTGCTATTGTTGCTTCATCATATTACCTACTACCCAAAATAGTTCTGCGCCTAAACCCTACTCTGAAAGCCGAAATCATCTTACGCAAAATTTTGTATATCCATATCCTCAAGTGAATCAAATGAATATCATTGTTTCTCAATATCACTGAGTGTATAGAAACTACTTCCCCTCTCTCTGTCTCAAACAACTTCAATCAAATTGGTGTAAGCCCTTAGCCCGAGGCATGTGTGCAGGAGAAAAATATGATGTATTATATAATATTATTTGCATATTAATTAATTATATTTAGTTAAATTTTTTTATTTTTTATAGTATATGAATTCATTAATATAAAATAGAAAATATTAACTAAATATTATTAATTAATATTTAAAAAATTTCATTATAAAAAACTCGAGCTCTTGAAAGTTTGAAATTCTCAATCTTTAAATTAAAAAAAAATTAAGAATAAATGATAGATACAAAAATTAAAAATAAAAAAAACTTATCCATCTAAGGGTCAAGAGCTAGAGTTTTCAGAAGTGATTCCATATACAAAAAAAAAAAAAAAAAACTTAAAATTTTTTATTTTTGAGTTATCCTTACACTTTATTTTCTAGGTAGGACTTTGAAACTCAAAAAGAAAGATGAAATAAAAAAAAAAATTTGGTTATTTAGATATTGAAAATTGAGTCACAAATTAGAATAGTCTAGTAGTATAAACTCATAAAATTTATTTGTTGGAGTTAAAATCTAGGTATTAAATAAATAAGTTTAAGTATAGAGATATCCATTGAAGAGGGAGGGCGGTACATAATCAAGTCTAAACTTTATCTGTATAAATGATTTAAATATAAATTTTTATAATACAAATATGTATTGAATTTATTTTATTAAAACAAATAAAAATATATGTAAATAATATTATTTGTTTCAAATTATTTATAAGATAATTTAGTTCTAATATTTATATATACATTGTTATATTTGATGATTTTATTAAGATAAATTTATTAAAATTTTATATTAATTGCATATTTGAAGTTTAAATATTACAATTGATATAATTTGTAAGACTTTTTTAAATGAATTTATATGTAAATAAGTTATAATTTTAAAAAAATGAGCATTTTAAATTTTTTAAAAGTAAACAAAATTTGATGATGATTGATTTTGTTATCCGCTTTAGACTGGTACTACTCTATTTATATCACACCCATAATCATCCATATTGTCTAGCCTATATGTTTAGCAAATCATTTAAAAAAAAAATAGACATTCTTAACAATTAGGATAATATTAAAAAATTTTATAAACATATAAGATAAAATTGATACAAAAAATATATTTACAATAAAATTGAAATTGACTTTAAATTTGGATGAAATAGACACTTTTGCCATATTGAAATAACTATTTGAAGAGAATCTGCAGAGTGTCATAATCATTGACTCTTAAGTCACAAGTCACAACTCTTTGCCTTCCCAAAAGGTATGAAAAAGGGGTAGGTGCACATCTCAAACGAGATCAGCTTCACACCCAAAGAGGCCAATACTTGTACGAAACTAAAAAAAAAAAAAATCTTAAAGACTGAATTTACATCATTCTACAAATTATTTACATATAATTAAGTCTTAATTAAAAATGCTCTCCTGCTCCTTTCCTTTATTTATTTGCTTCTTTGGACCCCACAATTTCCATGCCTCTCAAGCTGCTGGCTTGCTGCATTTTTGCTTTGATAAAAGGGAAATCCAGAAAGTTATGAAGGATTTGTATGATATTAGTATCTAAAAAATTGGGTAATTAAATTTTGATGAAAGATTTAGCATTATATTTGTTTGAGAAATTTTCACATTGAAATCCAGAGCTATTGAATGACTCCAAGATGAGTGCTAACTTGACAAAAATATTTGCTGAGAAAATGTCATTAGCTCCTTTTCTGTTTCCATTTAGTTCAGAAAGAAATCAAGTTTCAGAATCAAGACCAATACAGAAAAATAGAAAAATGGAGTATCTGTGCAGCTTTAAATTTGATGTGTGAATTTTGTATTGGATTGAAGGGCATAAAGGTCCAAAGAAAAAGAATGCTACTTTTGTGTAAGGGATCCTTCCACTTGAAAAGATATACAGTTAGGATACTTACAGTTGCAGAACAATTTTATCCTATGGGCGTTTTGATGATCTTCAGGAATCATTGACATCAGAAAATTCAATCAATGCCAAACTGGAACACTTTGGAAATGAGAGTAGCTGCTCCTTAACTTTCTCCAGGTCAATATCTGAATACCTTAGCCAAAAAGCTGTGGATATAGTCATCCTCTCCAACATTGCTGCATTTGCCATCACAAATTTTGCTAGAGAAAGCTCATGCTCATGCACATTAAATCCTCCAAACTGAAAAACTTTGAGGCTAGACTGAAAGCAGTGAGGTACCAATGCAGAAGTCAAGAGATCTTTATCAAATTTAGATACTCCCTGCAAATATTTTGTCTTTGATGTGTCACTCATGATTAACTGAATCTCTAGCAAATGCATTAGCAAGGACTTTAAAACTCCTGAGAATCAAGAAGTTGACTCTAAACTTACATGAAGTAAAACAAGAGTGTTGAGAATTGGTGTCCTTTGAAGTAAGTTTAACAGGCCTTCACCAGTAACCTCGTCTAGTTGCAGATAAGTCAACCTTTCAAAAGCAGGTAGATTGGTGAAAACATCTTTTGATTGCAAAGGAACCTGTGAGCCAAGAAAAAACTTGTTCATATTCTGATACTCAGATGATAATATATTTTTCTTTTCCTTTCTGAATGCAAGGGATAGCTGCCAGAGAAGTATAATATAATTCACCTTTTTTTTTTTTTTTAATGTTAATGTTGCCAATTTTCCCATTTTACTTGACAATGTAACAAAATTATATAGTTAAAAAGAAAAGATTCAAACCCAATTAATAATTTCAATTTCATAAATCAAGTGTTTATGGCATATAACTACAGGCAAATTTACTAACCTACTGGCTTTCTGCAAAACTGCTATTCTGTGTCAAGTAAAGTAGCGTACCTTGTAAAACCATAATTTCAGACACTCCACTTGATGAATTTGTCTGAGAAGCATATGTGCTCGATGACCAAGTTCATGCATTCTGTTGCGTTTATCTTCATCAATCACAATCACAATGGAAGCATTAAGAATTAACGACGGGTTTGACAGAATGATTTCGTGCTCTAGATCACCCTCATAAGAGAAATTTGTTAGATTTGGAGCATAGAGCTTGATGGAACATTTTCTTGACTCAGTGGATAGGGAGTTCCAGAATGCTATGGAAAAGCTTTCAAGTAGAGGCACATCTATACTAACATTCTGTGTAGTTGACCACTCACATCCTCTAGCTACAAACACTTTAAGGACAGGAAAGCTAAGAGTTAGATCTGTTGAATAAGAAGAGGAATCACTCACAAGCCTAATTCCAGAAAAGCTAAGGTATTGAAGGTTTGAGAGACAAACATAGGAGGGAACAGTAAGAGTAGTTCTCATTTGAAGCACCAATTGCACTAGAGAGCTGCAATTAAAGAGGGAACAGGAAGGAAGGAGGACTTTATCAGCATATTGAATATGAATATTCTGGATTCCCCGTTTTAAGATAAAAGAGATCCATGTACTAATCTGAGATGAATCATAGTGGTAATGGGATAAACAAAGAGAGAAATTTCGTATACGTGAATTACTAAGGTGAACGAGTGTATTGTTGACAAAGTTTATAAAGTGTTCTTTCTGCATCCTTTTCCCAAAATAATGCATAGTATCATCAAACCTAAGGCTGGTTATGAATGTCCAAACAGAAATCCACCTTTTGGATAATATACTAGTATGGACAGCATCTTTTGTGGGAAGGAAGGAGAGGATGTGACCAAGAATGCTTTCATGTAAATTGCTGAGAAAGTCTTTGTCATCAACCACAATTTGCCCCATAGAAAACTTGTGTTTTGTAGCGTTTTGAGTGACAACACTTGAATCCATGTCTTAGGGAAGGAAGTACCTAAGAAATGATTTGCTACAGTGTCAAGTTTTATCAATCAATCATCTTTAAATCCATAAATAAACAAAGTAAAACAAACACAGTATGAAGCTTCATGTCTGCCAATAGAGGGAATAATAGAAATTCTTAAGCTAGTAGCAGAGGACCTTTTCCCTCTTATCCAGTGGATTCATTTTGGTAGAAATATGCACAAAAATATAATCTCAATAAGGGCGATGGTAGACAGATGGAATTGGAAGGAGATATAAGAAGGAAGAAGCAAATGACTTACCCAAATGCAGAAAAGCGAGAGAGCTTTGAAGAAAGATGAGGTTTGGATCGAAGGAAGCTTTAATGGTGCAGAATGGAATGGACGGAGAGAGAGAGAGAGAGAGAGAGATTGTAAGAGTCTGAAGCATACAAAACAAGTGGAGAACAGGAAGGTACGTATCAAGAAACATAATCCTTTTAGAAGCAGATGACTTTCAGCTGGGAAACTGGGTTTTAATTATTTATATATATATATATATATATATATATATATTGAGTCTTTTTCTTTTCTTTTTTGTCTAAAATATATAATATAAAATAAATAATAAATATATACAAAAACGAGAAGGAAAAGTTACGAAAAAGTGGATGGATGAAATGTGAAGGGAAAAGTTACGAGGAATAGTAAAAAAAAAAGAAGGTTATTTAATATCTCATTTTTTAATATATTTAAAAATAAAAAAAGAGAAAGAGATGGAAGAAAAGTAGGCGCATTATTTCGAAAACAAACGAAAGCAAAAGAAAAAAAGAATCAATAGGTTATGAATTGAGAGGATCAATTTGCCAAGTTGGCCGCATTAAACAAATTCAATTTAAATTACATACTTTTTTTTTTTTAAGAGATGCTAAGAATACGAAAACCTCTCTTTTGTTCAAAATAATTACACTTTTTTCTTAAAATTAAAAATATATTATACTTACCAAACAATAAAAATTAGATAAATGAATATTTTTTATCTCTTGATTTTATTTTAAGTTTCAGTTTTTTTATTTAAGTTTAATTAATTTGTTCTTTAATCTATTAACTTCAACAAAATAATAATAGAAATTTTAACCCCATGCTTGACAATATGAAAGGAACATTTGGTATAATTAATATTTTAAAAATTAGATTGGTCAAGATATTAATTTATGATTTAATGATTCAATCATAATTAAATTGGTATTAATATTATATATTAATTTTAAATTATAATTAAATATAATAATAAATATTTTACATAATTTTATTACATAAAAATAATATAAATATAAAATATATCATCTTTTTTAGACAAACGAATAAATTATTTACAAATTTAAAAAAAAATTTAAATGTTATAATGTATAAACTATTGATCATTTTTTTATTTTTTCATATTCTACTTTTTTTGTCTTTTTTTTAATAGAAGATTAGAAAACACATAAAATAATTATTTTTTCAAATTAGTTGAATCAGAAAATCAATAAATTTTGACCAATTTATCTAATTTTTGATCAATTTTTATTGAGATTGATTTTGTGAATTGATCAAATCAAAATTACAATCAACTTATTGATTTTTTAATTGAATTGATCGATTTAATCAAATTCGATTCTCACATCATTGAATATAATATCATATTGATAATATTATTTTATATATGGTATAAAATAAAATATCATAATATATAAAATATTATAATATCTGTGATAACAATATACTATTACCTCAAATTTTGATTTGGAGTCAATTATAAGGATATATCCTTCAGCATCCATTTGGTAAGAATCAAATTTGACAACTAACACAAATTTCAACTGGAGTCAATTTTTTATCTCAAAAAAACAATGTAAAAAGTTATTATATTAATTTCTCCTATCAATTATAATATTCTTCAGATCAAGGGTCAATGGTTTGAATTATTTTGGTCTTTTTTGTATAATATAATTCGAACTGTTAGTTTTTAAATTGAATTGATAAATTTTTGTATGCGATCGCATTCAAGAATTTGAAATCAATTCACATGACTAATTAAGGAGAAAGTTACCCATAAAAAAAAAAATTATGAATATATATATATATGTATATATATATATATAAATGAATCCTTTGAAGTATAGTGTAGAAGGTGAAGTTATTAAAAGTAAGTTAGAGACAGAAAAAAAAAAAAAGGCCAAAGAGAGATAAACAAAAAATTTAGTCTAAATAGATTAAAGTCTAAATTTTTTTAATCTCTTATTTATTTTAAAAATTTTACCTAAAAAATATAACTTTTGTTCCTATAGGTTTAGAAAAGTTGCAATTCGATACTTACAATTGAGTTATTTTATAATTTGATCCCTGTAATTTTTACATAGTACTTGAAAGATTGCCCCTCTCTCAATTTCGATTTTATATAACACCGTCAATATATGATGACATGAAAAAATAATAAATGATATAGCAATAGTAAAACAAATACATTTTTTCTCTCTTTTTTATTACATTACATATATAAAAGAAGGTCCCTTCATGAATCTCTTTCGTCTCAATCTTCTCCACCACCCCCCATTTATATTCCCTCCTTTCACCTTTTGTTCTCTCCTATTTGCTATTTTTCAGATTTCATTATTCCACACACACGAAACAAATACATGTTTTATATATATATATATATATATATATATATATATATGAGAAAGAGTACGCACTAGCAAGCAAAAGATCTTGGACCAAAGAAGAAAATGAACACCTCATTTCTTACATCAACCAACATGGAAAAGGCTGTTGGATATCTCTTGCCAAAGTTCTTTGTTAAAACAAAATATCAAATGTATATATATAGAATTCTTGATTAGTTTATTAATTAATTGTGTCTTGAATATGTATGTATATATGTGGGTATGTATATATACATATACATATATATATATATATAAGTTGATTTAGATGTAAGATTAACTATATCTTAAATTTGATTTCAAAAGAGACAATTTCACTAATGAAAAAGATGATATTAAGAACTACTGAAACACTTTTGTCAAATGAAAGCATTAAAGTTATGGAATCAACCCTCAAACGTAAAGAAAACACAAATTAAGAGCTTGATCCATGAGGGTTTAAATATTTGAAGAGCTTGGTGATGAGGTCAACAATGGGAGGGGTGAGGATGAAGCTGCCTTTGGCCAAGGTGGCATGGAAGATTTGTCCATGTACTCAAATGGCTGATCAAATTGTAAGGAGTTAATTTAATTTCAAATTTGATCACACACATGCAACACATTTTTTTCTTAATAGACATATTTAAAAGTTCTAATTAATAACACTCTTGTGAACTTATTGAGTTTAATAACAAAAATTTTTAACTACATAAATTGTGTCCTCTCATTTAAATATTGATCAATAAAATTTAATTATTTATTATTTTATTCATCATGTACATCTTTTACTTTGAAATAAGAAAAATAGATAAATGGTACAATTTATGTATTTAATAACCTCTCTCTCTATAGAGGTTTCCATCATCTCAACTCATTGATGTACAATTTTTGAGTTTTGAGTAAAGGTCATTACGGAGTAGGCGAGAAGTAGAAATACCATGAGGGATTAGCAAGCAAAAATAATTACACTCCATGGGATATTATAAATAGAGCGTTAGCAAACAAAGAAATAGAAATATCATAAGAGAATAGAAAGAAACAAAAAAATTATAAGAATCAAATTTAACCATCTTATCAATATACTGGTTGACTTCACAAAGAATATAATATATCTTGAATTGAATTTTGTTACTCAAGATCACGTTGATATCTTGGATAATAATTTTCAAATAATAGAAAAAAGTGTCAACTTGATTAATTAAGTGAATAATTTTAAGATAATCAATTTTGAAATCATTATTTGATAATATTTTAAATAAAACTCTTAAAGTATAAGCATATTTTGATACATTTTATTTTGTTTTCTTTTTCAATTATAATTTTTAATTCTAGATCAGGGTATTATAACTTAAACATGTAGGAATTCATTACAAAAATTTTTAATTTCAATGAAACTACAAAAATCATGGCAAAAAGTTAGAAGGTCCTTATCAACAAATTTTATTGACGACGACTTAAAGTCATTATGATAATAGTCTCTGTAAATGAAACTTCTCAAAAAAGAAAGTAAAAACGGTGGCCCTTAAGTCAAGACATCATGTATATCATTACCAATTTTTAAAAAAAAATTATAAGGATAAATTTGAAAATTACAAAAACAAATAAGGATACAAAACCAAACAAATGATTTTGATTACACTATTTCAAATTAATTACCTTGATTATGACCATTATGGCATTATCCAAATAGTCAACTTGTTAAGGTTTGTCAAAGTTTGGGCCAAAAAAATAAATATAGTTGACTTGTTGAAGTCATGCAATTTGCGTGTAGGCATGCCCTTTTCAAAGACTATATATAATACGAAACTTCATATCTTTTGTAATTGTTCTAAATTACTCGTCAAAATTAACAACCATATCAAATTTTTTAAGAATTTAGTTTCGTCTTTCACTTTATATGCTTTTTTTAATCATCGGAAAGTAAAATTTCAAATTAGTTAAACCAACTTGACTGTTTAAAAGTGAGAACTTGACAAGCCAATTCAGGCTGAACCTTTTGACTGGGATTGTTGTCGCCTTCCCCTTGTCCCTGGCTCATAACAACCCACCATTTGTAGAGAACCACAATGTCAAACTATAAAATTTCATTATCTGGCATCAAAAAATGAATTTACTATTATTTTAATATTTAAAAATTGAATAAATTATATATTTTCTTTTTAATATACCAAAATTATATTTTCATTTTATGAGAGATAAATGTACAATTTTATTAATTTTGATCAAAATACTCTTAATGATAATATTAATTTTTTAAAAAAAGTATAATTTATTAAAAAAATATATTTGTAAAAATTATGATGTCAACATTATTTATTTCAATTTTAAAATGGTAAATTTAATTAATTTTAAATTATAAAAAATAACTTTTTATATTGAAAGTGTAATGTACTCTTAGTATTGTAAAGAAAATCAAGTCAAGGGTAAATTAGTATTTTAATCAGATAATGAAATAATTATATAAAAAATAATAATTAATTGATTCTAAAATAATTAATAATGTTATATTACAAAAACTATGTTAAAACTTATAATTTTCAATTAATAATTAATAAAACTTTATAATACAAGCCAAACGTAAGCATTATATATACTGTAGTGTTGCTAGTCAGGCACCTCACAAAGAAGTTGCAAGATAGATAAGAGAGAGAGAAATGAGATGGGTTTCCAATTCAACATTTTTTTTCACTTTTATTTTGGTTGCTTTAAATTTTTGTAAACAGGTTAGCCTTTTGGGTGATCCAGAGCATTTGTTGTTATTGGTCCAATCCTCATTTGTACTCAAGGCCTTTGAACATGGTTATTTTTATAAAAAAGACCCAATCAGATTTTGTAAGTCAAAATAGAGAGATTTTAAAGAATTTAAATAAAAAAAATTATCATTTAATTTTTTTTCTCTCTTTAATTCTTCATCCAATATTAATTTTTTAAGCTCGGTCTAGTCTAGAATCGTCTATAGTATAATAGTATCACTACCCTTCTGATTTTTAAATAGTAGTTAGAAGAAAAATTTTTAAATGTACTTGTTATGTCATTTCATTTATATATTAATTAATAGAATTTAACAAAATATTCTTATTTTTATATATCACGTAGATTCTCTAATTTGAAATAAAAAAAATTTGATAAATTTCATTAGCCGAAGTGATATAAGTTATATTGCATGACAGTTACCAATTTTACTAGTCAAACCATTCCATTTTCATAATACTGGCAATCATACAAATCTCATTAAATTAATTTAGGCTCTCTTTCTCTTCTCCCCGGCCGCCACCCCAAAAAAAAAGGGCTTCCTTTTGGAGTTTCAAGTTTAATATTGGAGAAATATGTAGACATCTGCGTTGTCAAAGTATCACCTGCATTAGTTAGTTATTCATTAGAATTTTGTATATATAAAAAATTACCTTTGGTGATCTTAATTACTTTGTAGGCATTGAGGCTTTGGGCACTTCTGCTGGGGGAATACATCTGTGACAGTCCAAAATTATCACTGATTTGCTGTCTAAAGCAAAGATGCTGAAAGGCAAATCAATGAAGACTCCAATGACAACAAATCTTAAGTTGTTTGCCTCTAATGCTGAACTTATTCAGAATTCCACTTACAAAATATGCCAATTTATGCACAATTCTCTGAAAACCCATTGGACATATTGGGGTGTTTACATTGATGATAGGCATTTCACTACTGGTACTTGTGTATTCCTAGGTCCAAACTTGATTTCACAGGGGTTGAGTATCACAGCTTGGATGTAGAGGTTACTGAGTTAGCATGGTTAAAGTCATTGCTTTATGGGAGTTAAAGGTGCTAGTACACAAAGCCCCAATGATATACTGTGATAATCTGAATGCTGTTATGTTCAGCTGCAAATTAAACTCAATTCTCCATCAATAACTAAACTCCTTGAGCTTGATTTATATTTTTGTTCATGAAAAGGTTGCTCAAAAACATTTTAGTGTGCCGCATATATATTTTCCCTGGAAGGAAGAATTAGTTGATGTACCTACTAAAGCTATATCTAGTTCTCATTTTCATGAGTTAAGGACTAAAACTCAGAGTTGTAGATCACCATAACCTGATGTAAAGTGAAGATGATGTTAGATGATTGATGTCAATTATTATGTAGTCAAGTCTATTTATTAGAGTTGGTTATAACTGATAAAAAAGACAAGTGTAGATTCTCCTATATAAACTCATGTATAACATATAGCCATTGAATACAAAATTTATTTTTTAAATTATAAATGAGATACTATGCCTTGAAAATCAAAGAAAAAAATATTAGTAGTTAATGGAACCCTTGACATCAAAGAAAAAAATATTAATTTTAAAGATGTAACCTTTGGAAGATAAAGGAAAAAAAAAAACTTGTGTTAGCATAACTATAGCTCCAGCACACAGATCTGATAAAGATTTGATAGTGGAACATGAAGTGGTGGGTGTCTGAGAAGTTAATGAATCAATTAAAAGAGGGATGGAACGTTGTCCAACATTACATGGGTTCCGAGTCGCTCATACGAAAAAAATATTAGTAGTTAATGGAACCCTTGACATCAAAGAAAAAAATATTAATTTTAAAGATGTAACCTTTGGAAGATAAAGGAAAAAAAAAAACTTGTGTTAGCATAACTATAGCTCCAGCACACAGATCTGATAAAGATTTGATAGTGGAACATGAAGTGGTGGGTGTCTGAGAAGTTAATGAATCAATTAAAAGAGGGATGGAACGTTGTCCAACATTACATGGGTTCCGAGTCGCTCATACTTGCAGGGAAAAAGAGAAGACGTAGGTTTGACTTTAAAGGAGAGGGGTACTTTGGTAATATAAATTGTTGTAACTGACATCTCATCTTAATCCTCGGCCCAGATTTAATGGTCGTTTGAAAGGGAGGAGAATTAAAAAGAAAAAACATAAGCTGCTCAATCTTATTGAATCGAAGGGCAACAAGTAAGGCCACGTCATACGAGGTCTCTCTCTTTACCTCAATGATTGGTCTGATAAGGTTTTGTCATATAACTCGAAGCAGCAGATACCCACCTACCTACTACTTCAAGCAGAAACAAAAACCACCGGAGCGCACCATCAAACCGTTAGTTTAACAGCCGTCACCAAAGAATCATGATCTTGAGACACAAACATTCTTAAAATTGATAGCTTTGATTCGTGAATGTCTTTGTTAATTTAGGCGAGAAAGGTTTCAACTTTTTGAGGTTTCTGAAGAGTGCGGCAAAAAAGCGAGGAACCCCTCTTGTATTGAGCCTCAAGTCTAGAGGGGAAAGAAAAGTAATGGGTTCTGAATCTTCTAATGTAATGGGAAGCGGAGGCTACTCTCTGCTGAAGGATTTGAGATTGGAGATTGAAGGAAAGGACGGAACTTTCTCTGTTTGCTTCTGGATTTATCTAATGAGCTCCAATACCTTTCCTGCTACGATTCTTCAACAGGTCTCGTATGGCTTGTTTTTTCTTAACTTCTAACCAACGCAGCTTTTTTTTTGAGGAAGAACATTAAAGTCTCGATTTTGGTGTGTTTGGTTGATGGGTTAGTGTGTTTATATCTGTTCTTTTACAATGACCATTGCCTTTCATTCGGGTTTTGTGTGATTAGAAGCAGTAATTATGATCTTACTCAAGTATAATTTTACTATTGCTTATATTATCTAGTATGAATCAGCTATAAGAAACTTGCAAATTTATAATTTGTTATGTATCTGACTGTACAATTAAATCCGATATGGCAGTCAATCTACTACATTAGTTTGTGTTTTGGAAGATCTTTATTTGGCTCAAGTTCATGTTTCCTGGTTCTTGTGATCCTTGAGAGTTGTACAAGAGAAAGAAGGATTTCCCCCCGTAATTTCCTAGCGTTGCCTGAAGTTCCCTATGCCTGCAGTTTGTAATTTTCTATTCTGTTTATAAACTTGTGACTGTTTTTCAAATCCTTTGCTTTTCCAGTCTTAATAGGATTAATTCAGTTGGTGCAAGTAGGTTGTCAGTAGAAGTCATTTTTCTCAACAATGTATTTTTTCATATCTAAGGAATTAATTAGTATTCTTGATTTCCTTTTTTGTTTTTTCTCTTTCAAACTTCTATCCCTATCATTTTCCTAATTCACTGCTGCAAATTGATTTCTATGTAGTTTTGTTTCTATGATTCTAGTTGTGTGCTTAATAGTCTACTCCTGTTCTACTGGGAACTGACTTTAATCCTTCTTTCTTTGTGTCCTTAAGACTATAACTCTGCAAGTTTATATGGCCAGATGAATATTATATGATGTGACTGACACTGATAAAACTGCTCAAACCCGCCAGTCCATGCTAACTCTCTTGTGTGACCCAAAGCCCATCTTTAGATATTTGACAGCTTTACTTTGAAGGTGTAGCTTCAATAATTGAGATTAAATGAAATGATTGTTTTGCTTACTTTCTGCTTTTGTTTATGTTCTTAAAACTGGATTGATAATGTTCATTTACTATTTTCTAACTGAGGAAATTCTTTTATGGTGCACTACTTAATTTTGTTGCTTTTTACATGTGTTGAAGTTCTTATTTAGTTTCATCCACTGGGCAGCTAAATACAATTAACTGGGTATGCAGGTGTGCTCCGACATCTCAGAAAGTGCTCCTTTTCTTGTTCTAAATGACAATAAGAGAATAAATCTTTTACCAGTTGTTCTCTTACATGAAGAAGCTTCTAATGTTGGCAATGTCAATTCCTGTACAGAAGTTCCACATGCAACTGTAGATTTTGAGTTTCCTTTAGAAAAATGGGTTCATGTTGGATGTGAGGTATCGGCTATGATTAGTTAAGAATTTCCTTTAAAATTGTCATTCCTTTCATATCTGCCATGTCTCTCTATATGTTTTTACTGTGGATAGCTTCTACTTCATTGTGTTATTACATTACAAATACTGAGGAATTAAATATAATTAATCTGTATGCTATTATATTGCATTGAAGCTTTGAACCTGTTTATTGACATTTAAAAGAAAGAGAAATGAGATAATTATAGAAAGAAAAGATGTGCAATTTTCCCTACAAGCCATGAAGAACTTTACTTGCCACAAATTGGCAACGTTGGTCAGACACTAACCTTTTATTCTTATTCTTTTATTAGTGGGAATATCTGAAATGCTTATCTTGTGTCATTGCAGATTACTCCAGATCATATTCAGCTTCAGATCAATGGAGAGATTGTTGGAATAAGACCCTTGTCGTCCTTATTAAACAAGGAATCCAATTCAAGTTGTTTGAATAAAATGACTTTGGCTTATGTTGGTGGAGATGGAAATATTGTGCAGGGTTATGTGTGCAATTTGGAAGTCTTATCCCTTGTTTCATCTACTAAGGATCACCATTTAAAGGTGATTGCAGATTTGATTGTTGAAATTCTATGATAGTTTTGCATGTACGTTCTCTTAGGTTCTCAGATTCAGGATGAAATTTAATTAGGTACTTTCTTCACAATTTTATAATATCTGATACCAGGACCCTCCTCTGAAGTTATCTATTGATGAATTATCTGCCTCTGAGATTGAAGAAGAAAGTGATGGTGTTTGGAGCATTGTTGGTGGAAAGGTTAGAAAGATCTTTTCTGCTAGATATCTTGTTAATATATTCTATCTGGACATTTTTGTGTATAGTAAAAAGTTATCTTTGGAGTGATCCTTTCATTGTCAGTTCAAGTTTAATTTACAAAATATGTAATACTATTTGTTTGTATCATTTTCGGGGCACTTATAATTCATGCTTATATTGTCTAGTCTTGTTAAAGCTTCAGAATTGTGTTTCAACTTCTAAGTGGTTTAATTTTAATTGTCCAAGTCTGATACTCTTATAGTTATATGATATACGACTTTAATTATCTGGTTCAATTGTTTCTATGTATATAAGGCTCTAAACAGCAAAGTAATTTTCTGTCATGAATTTACTGAACCCTACATGGACAGCCCTGCAAATTTAAGACTCGAGAGAAATCATTTAGTTCTGATAAAAAATTCAAATGGAAGTAAAATTAAAAATGAAGAGGATCTGTCTTTTGCAAAATGTCTATGGTGTGATTAAAACTTTATCACCTAGTATTGGCTTGAGTTTGTGATTTAATAGTCTGACTAGTAAGAGTTAATGCCACAACTGCCTTTGTATAATTTGGCACAGGCATCTTGTCGCAGGAACTTCTCTTTGGATGTTGTTCTATCAGATGCTTTTGGCCAGCCCGTACACAAGGAGAGCGAGGTTTATAATTCTGGTTTTGATTTTGATAAATTTAATGATTTTAACTTGGAAGCATAGGTAGGGTTTATAATTTACAATACCCATTGCTAATGGTAGCAGGTTTTTGCTTCACTTTTGTATGCTGACACTGGGGCACCAGTGGAGTATACAACTGATGCAGAAGCACCCCTTTTGGTTAGCTTTGATGGAATTGAATTTTCTGCTTGTGAAAGACCTAGCAAACTTTTGCAGGGACGTGCATCATTTAAGCTCAAAATATCTCAGGTAAAGATATCACGAATGAAATGTTGGTTTATGCTAACTCTTTTGATGAGCATATGCTGATGATGAACATTTGCTACCCACTTGCCCTTGTTACTATTTGATAATCACAGGAGAAGTAAATTTTAGTTGGAAAATACCAAGATAATCGATATAATGAGCAGTGGATGAGTATATACTTGTATCATCTACCAAATTTTTGAATACTAATGTCTCTATGATTTGCTGGTTTGTGGAGGATAAAACATGACTGCTGCATAAAAACATGATAAATCCTAAAATTTGAAACATAGAGACGAAAGATAACCATAATTGATAAAAGTCTATTTTTCAAATATTGATGCCTTGTTAATTTTTCCTTCTCTGTGAGACATAACTAAAATTTTGAATCATAATGAGTAAGAACAGTTGTAATCAAAATAAATTTTCAAGTTAACTGCCTTATGATTTTAGAGCCCCCTCATCATATGCTAAAACGATTACCAGATGTCATATAACTGTTCACAAAAATAGGATCACAACACCCTGAAAATCTCTTCTTTCTGAATCTGAAATTTTGACTCAAACATTTGTACTTATTAAGATATCTTATATGTGGATCATATGTTTATTTGAGATGATATGTGCAAATGCAACACAGTGTTGACACACAATTTTCAAGTTGTAGTTTTGCAACTTCTGATTTATATATGTCCTTTCTGCCAAGACCATTGTCAATATTTTTGTTGGCAGCGTAGAAGAACATTAGAGATCTTGAGGTTATTTTGTAGAAGAATGCTGCAATTAATCATTTCACTCCCCTTATCTATGGTCTACCTTACATTTTAAGTGGTGAACTTTGCACTGCTTCAAACGGAAGTGATGATGGGTTCATATGATAGATTGGCTCTGGGTGTAATGTGGTTTTAATTTTGTCATTAGTGGCAATGTCATAAAATATATTTTATCTTCTCTCTCTTGGTTTATAACATCAGTTTATGTAATTTGGTTCCACATTCAGTCTGGTTTTATTAGTAACTTTATCTTTTTATCTATTTTAGCTTTCATCCAAGTGTGATAATAGGTTGTTCCTCATCCGATTTTGTGTGCCGAAGTTGGGAAATTATCCTTTCCTAGAAACATCCTCCCATCCAATTCGATGTATTTCTAGAAGCCGCAACACACGATTGTCCACTATGGTGTGGAAAAGATCAACTTCTGCTGATGGCTCATCGGAACTTCAGCATTCTTCTCATGAAGCAAAGGCCACTCCATTAATGAAGCGGTTCAGAGTTGGACATGACAAAATATCAGTATCAGTGAAGGTTGATCCCACCTCAGAGCAGCCTGATGAGGAATGCAATTCTCATGCATGGACCACAAATCAGGTAGTTATATTTTTGTTTTAAATCATTAGGTCAATATATTCTTTTAAGCATCTATTTTCTATATATAATAATAAAAGTAACAAACAAAATTCATACAACTGCATATAGTGCTTGGAAAGTGCATGGGATACTTACTAATAAGTGAACAATCACCCTGAACTTCTTGTTTTATAGGTTGAGAATGGGTTTGCAACAAGTTTAGAAGGTAGACCTGAGAACTTTGATGATGCAGATGAAAATCTATCTGATTCAGAGAGCATTGGGGAGGGAAATTCACCTTCTAAGATTACAGCAAGTAGAAGAAATCCAATCTCTGATATGACCATATTCAAATACTGCCTGGCAGACTTGCCTGAGAGGTCTCTAATGCTCAAGGAAATTGCTACCTCTGCCTCTGACAAAGAAATTTCAGAATTGGCATATCAGGTGTCACACTATTCAGGATGTTCACATCACGGGTAGGAAATTTTGCTTGCTCTGGCCATAGTTTGATTAATATTATTGAACTGGTTATATGATTATATTAATATTCCATGAAGGATGGATGATAATCAGGAATAATTATCAAATGGACCCTTCTTGCAAAGACATATCCTTCTTGAATTCTTCTATCCTTTATTTTGATAAAAATAAAATGTACTAAGTAGTTTCTTAAAAAAAATTTCAGTATAGAAATTGTGTGATTACTGTAATTTTTCCCAGCCGATGTTGTCATCTTTAACTTTTGTCCATCTCTTTAAATCAGAAATCAAATATCACTTGCCAAGAGATTGATAGAAGATGGAACTCTGGTTTGGAAGATGATGTCTCAAAACAACAGCAACAACATTCGTTGGGAGAGTGTGGTTTATGAGATTGAAGAGCAATTCATGAAGATTGCTTGTTGCAGTTCAAGATCTCTCACGCTCCAGGTTATTGCCTATGTAAACATTTTATAACTGAGGCAAAATATTGCTGCTTGAGACACAATTTTTTTTAAAAGAAATTAAGAAAGAGATTATAAATAATCAATATAAACAAATCATATGAAGTAACTTTTCAAAATATGCACAGATGATAACTGCGAAGGAAGGTTACTATAATGTTCTGTCAAAGTTATTGCCCTGTTTTTATTTATTATTATTATTAGTATCAACTTGTTCAGTGATAGATAGACACACAAAAAAAACTTGTTCGGTGATAGATAATACTTTTTGTTAGTAAATAATTGAAATTCACCAAATCAGATATTAATATTTCATATTAAAGTTGTTTGTTTTCATACATACTGGCATCATTCCAGTTATTGGGCTTACTCTGTCTAAACCAGTTCCTGCAATTTCGTGTCCAGAAATGGTTTTTATGAAAATCAGGATTTTTTTTTCCCTGATATTGGAAACACTAAAAAATACAAGGAAATGAAAAGAAAAAGAAGTGCATATCATTATTCTTGGAACTTTTTTCAGGACCTAGAGCTTCTGAGAAGAATTGCTGGATGTCAAGATTATCTAGCTCAAGAGAACTTTGAGAAGATGTGGTGCTGGTTATACCCAGTAGCTTTTACAATATCAAGGGACTGGATAAATCCAATCTGGAAATCCACGTCACCTAAGTGGATAGAAGGATT
Organism: Senna siamea; assembly: GCA_031216115.1. Classification (NCBI taxonomy): domain Eukaryota; kingdom Viridiplantae; phylum Streptophyta; class Magnoliopsida; order Fabales; family Fabaceae; genus Senna; species Senna siamea. The sequence continues at coordinate 24,725,915 of CM062356.1, forward strand.
CATAACTAAGGAAGAAGCAGAAGCTTCACTTCAAGGTCCCAGAGGGCTTCAGGAACCCGGAACATTTATACTTCGATTCCCCACCTCGAGAAGCTGGCCCCACCCAGATGCCGGTAGCTTAATTGTGACTTATGTTGGCAATGACTACAAACTTCACCACAGGTTACTTTCAATTGATCATGTTTATGGGTAAGCTTTCCTTCTTTTAAGTTTTAGAATTTGTTAAAACTAATATGAACAAATCTGACTCTATCTCTTTGTTCTTCTTCAGTTTACTGTTGGTATATTAACACAAATATTTCTTAACTGAAATAGCAATTAACTGTCATGTATTTCCTACAGCTTTGGAGATAAAGGAACTGGTCTGAAACCGCTACAAGATATGCTACTGGCAGAACCGGAGCTATCTAGATTGGGAAGGCAAGATATAGTGAACTTTCTTAGTTAGGGAAAGTACATTTTACCCCCTGAACTATAATCTAATTACAATATTGATTCCTGAACTTTAAAACATAACACTTTAACCTCTGAAGTATTACAAAAAGAGTAAGAGTTAACTATTTGTTGGAGTTAGTATATATTAGTCAAATGATGAATATAAAGTTTCATAAATTGATTTATTCTATTTGTTTTTATGAAAAATAATGAAAGAAAACAGTATTTTTTGAATTTAAATTTTTGTTAATGTCACTTGGAAAAAGACTTTCTTTTCATAAAACGGATATCCTAAATCAATTTTTGAAACCTTAAAAGTCAATTACGTTCATCTTGTGATTAATAGATACTAAATTTAGCAGGTAATTAATTCTTTTACTTTTTGTGATACTTCAGGGATATTTTATGTTTTAAAGTTTAGGTACTAATATTGTAATTAGTTTATTGAACAACCTAATAACAAACATATGCAAAAGTGTATTAAGTTTTGTCCATTGCTTAAAAGATTAAATGCTTACATCTCTGGGTATTTAACTGCTCAGGATAATAAGAAGCCACTAAGATCACTGCTAGAGTTGCGCAGAGAATCCTTCAACTTGCAGTTTAAGTTGGTAACCAGAAACTTGAGGTTGTAAAGGAGGAAGGGAAAGGCTGTGTTGGAATCAACATAATTCGTTATTGCTGCTGTAGTATTCCTTCAACTTGTATGTAAATGTAAAGTAATATTTAACATTAGCAGCTGAGGATAATTATAAACCTGTGCTTCATTCACATATAACTGCTGCCATTCAAAGCATTGATTTTGTGTTCTTGAATCTTTCGATGGAGTTACAAGGCGTTATTTGGGAGAGGGAAAACTAGGGGGAGGAAAGAAGGAAAAATTTCTTTTGAAATTTTCTTGAATTTTAAAAACAATCTTATACAGATATATATTTTTACTCTTATATACTGTTTGGATTGAAAAAATAAATAAGAGAAGAATTTTTTTTTTTTTTTTGTATTTGAATACAAATAAAAAGAAGTCAAAAAAATTATTTTTCTTTCATTCCTCGCAATTTTCTCTCTAAAGTGATTGCAAGTTCTTGGTATTTTATTGAATTTACAAGTATTGAAATGTTTATATAATTTTGACTAATTTGATTTGAAATTTGAACTACCTGAGGTTTTATAACGGGGTATAATGTTTTCAGTCTGAGTGTTTTTATATAAAAAATTTAAATTTGACTTTGTTTAAAAGAAAAAAATGAGTATGTATCCCTCAAATTAACCAAAAAAGTTATTGTTTAATTATCAAAATTTACATAATAGAACAACAATAAAAGGTATTGGTCTCTTGCCTTGACTTTTGAGAAGAGATTGAGAACATTTAACTATGATTTTCAATGTTGTAAATTTGCAATCTAAGGGACAAGGTAGTAAATTGTGTGCATTTAATTTGAAAAATGGAAACCACTCAGCCAACAAACCCTAGTTTTTCTCTCCTCTCAGGCATCTGCGCATATCTATAACAATAAACTAAACAAGTATAAAGAAAATAATCTCTTAGAAGACGAAGACTTTCCTCTGAGAGAGATGTGTTGTCTCTTCTCAAGATCTTTTAGTGTTCTTCATTTATTTAGTTGTATTTTTGAAGAAGAGTATTGTATTATTTTTATGAAATTGTGATATTATTATTTGGAGATTTAATCTATTATTTCTAAGTTCAATACTTACTATTTGTATTCTCATGATGTATTTCTCAAGTGTATTGCCTGTTGATTTTTCATTATCATGTTTCTTCCAAAAGTGCAGACTTGTTTTGTATTTGAATCTGTTTTATATCTTCTGGTTTTGTAATTTCCTTTGTGCCTTTCAATTAATGAAAGTCTTAATTTCTGTAAAAAAAAAGATTTGAAAAATGGAAATCGTCCATAATTAGGAACCAACTTTTTGCCGCTATGAAGTGGAAAGATCCAAACATAGGATTCCATTATGAAACAATACAAATCTACTATGCACAAATAAAGAATAAACAATTAAACACTATGCAATTAGAAGGCAGAGTTAAAAACAGAGATGCGTAGTGACGTTTTCTTCCATTATTTATATATATATTTGGAGGATCGTCATAGTTTTATTCCCCAATCAAAAATCTCAAAAGCTTGGAATCCAGAAATGGCAGGTCAGGAAATTGGAGCTTCCCTATGTTACCTTTCAGGTTTCTTTCTTCCACTATCTCACACACATGAACTAACTCGTGCATTTTTTTTTGGTAGTTTCCAAGGTTCTTTTTGCATATAGCAGCATGAATCCTTTTCAACATTTAGATATTACAAGTTTAAAATTTCTACTCCATTTTTTTTTCCATTATCATTTTAGCTTCATAGGTTCAAGATTGCACTGAACTGATCTCTAGTCCTTTCAAGCAATCCTTGAAGATTTGTAATGACGAGGGGTTGGTTCTTTAGTAATAGCGAAGGAGAATTACTGGTGCAAAAAATTAAAAGTCCTCAAGGACTAATTCAACTTAAAATCTTAAATTTTTTAGAAAATTAATAAATAGTTTTAGGGTAAATTATACTTCTTTTGGTGACACATGTCAAAATTATATTTCCCTTCTCTTTCTTTTAAAAAATTACGCCTCTATGTCTTAAAAAAACTTACAACTTAATCTATTTTAATCAAAATATCTTTAATGATAATTAATATTAACTTCTTAAAAAATTATAATTTATTAAAAAATATATTTTAGAAATTATTATTTTAATATAATTTATTTTGAGTTAAAAATGACATAAAAAGATGACTTTTTTATATTGGCTAAATATATATTTAATTACATAATTAATAAATATAATAAGAATATTTTTTTAAAATAAGTAAAATTATAAATTTTTTTAATTTCTAAAGATACGTAATTTGACATATTTTAAGAGAAGAGTATAACTTATGATAGTCTTATTATAATATATATTACATTATTTTAAAGTAATTAAAGCCAAGGACTTAAAAAAATAAGTGTGAACAAAATGTATACTCATTATACCTTGTATTATGTGAAAAGCTTAAAACTAAGTTAAGATTAAGAGAGGGACATACATAACAAAAAAATAGTTGATCATAAAAATTTTGATACCATGTCAAAATCATTTCAAACTTAAGTTAAAACCATTAAATGAATAATTTTAAGCAAACGCTGTGTTGAATAATTGGGTATTACAACTTTCAAGTTATTTATGTATTAACTATGATTACATTTACAGATAATGTCCAAGAACCAAATACAGCAAGTGTTCCAAACAAAAGCCATCGCTGGAAATGGAGGTTTTTGGTGACGATCAACACTGCCTTGCTCTTAATAGGCCAAGCTGGTGCTGTAATTCTGGGAAAATTCTACTTCGACCAAGGTGGACAAAGCTTATGGATGGCAACACTTGTTCAAACTCTGGCTTTCCCTGTCCTTTTTCTTCCTCTGTTCTTCTTCCCTCACAACGCAAAAAACCTTCCTGTTCAATCTTCTATTCAAACTCTCACCATACTGTATTTCTCCTTAGGCCTTATACTAGCTGGGGACAACCTTATGTACTCAGTAGGACTTAAATACCTTCCTGTTTCCACTTACTCCCTCATTTGTGCTTCACAGCTTGCCTTCAATGCCATCTCTTCCTTCTTCATCAACTCCCAAAAGTTCACTCCTTTGATTCTAAACTCTGTGATTCTCCTCACAGTATCAGCTTCACTCGTTGCAGTTCATGATTCTGATGAGAAATCCAAAAATGTTTCCAATAAAGACTTTGTGATTGGTTTTCTCTGTACTGTAGGTGCATCAGCTGGGTACGCCCTTTTGCTCTCTCTCACACAGCTATCTTTTGAGAAGGTGTTGAAGAGAGAAACATTCTCAGTTGTGTTAGAGATGCAAATTTGGACATCTTTTGTTGCTTCAATTGTGTGCTTAGTGGGTCTGTTTGCAAGTGGAGAAGTGAAGGGATTGAAGGAAGAAATGAAGGGGTTTGAGAGAGGAAGACTGGTTTATGTTTTGACATTGATTGGGACAGCTTTGTGTTGGCAGGTTTGTTCTATTGGAGTTGTGGGACTAATCTATGTTGTGTCTTCTCTTTTCTCTAACGTTGTTAGTATGCTGAGTTTGCCTCTTGTTCCTGTGGCTGCTGTGCTTTTGTACCATGAAAAAATGGATGCAGTAAAGGTTGTGGCATTGTTGCTGGCAATTTTGAGTTTCAGTTCTTATATCTATCAGAATTATCTTGATCAAAACAAGCTGGAAGATTCAGAAGTTCGTGCCAGTCCTACCCCTGATAACTCTAGTTCTGAATATAAAGATATATAAAAATTTGGGTACAAGTTACTAGGTTTTCTAATATAACCATGACATGTGAAGGAAGAGTTTGTAAAGAGTTAAAAGTTTAATATTAAGTTGTGAAAAATATTACCTTTACTCAATCTTAATTGTGAATTAATTAAAATCCTTCACATTTGATAGACAAAATCACATGACTATTAGACCTTTTTTTTTCAAAAAAAAATAAATAAATAAAAGTGTGACAGGTAAAGGGTACTCCTGCGAGATTATATTTCAGATCATTCTCACTTGGGATTCATTGCTTTTCCAATAAAAGAATAACTATTTGGTCTTAGTTATTTAATTTCCAACTTCCATATTTAGTGGAAATAAGACAGGTGGAGGACATTGCATGGAGACAGCCTATTTGTTCACAAGGTCATTTCCATCTTTTCAACCTTTTCCAGCTTGCTGTCTCCTATCTTGTCACCTTTTTCTTCAATAAATAAATTTTAATTCCGTTTTCCACTTTTATTTTAAACTAAAAAAATCATATTGGGTGGCAAAAAAATTTTTCTGTACCGGTAATAAAAATTTATAAATTGACTTTTTTTAACTGCTGATTTACCTTTAATTAAAAAGACAGTAAAAAGAAACTAAAATAATAGTATTATGTGATATGAGTTCGGATTTTACAAATATTTAAAATATTCAAATATAAAATTTGATAATTCTTTTTTTCAAATAGAGTTCAAAATTCAATCTTATCAGATATTAATAAGATTCAACAAATATCATTAATGTTACATGATGATGATCTGACAAAATACATTCAAATTAGTGAAAGAAAATTGTCGGTGTCGCATTCCTGATAGGTGTAAGTGTTTAACCCATTTCCCAGCCCATTCTTTGCACATAAAACGTGTGAGGTACAAAGTCACATCCTCAAGGTCTAAAAAAGTTTATATGAATGCATATAGTACGCAATGTAATGGACAGACATAAAGGTAAGCTTTTTCTCATGTCAAACTATTCATGATTAAAAGTACCTTGTTTTCCAGCAAGTTACTTGAACGGTTGAACCTCTTCAGTTTATCTTCGTATCACCAGAAATGAAGAGAATTTGAAGTGATTCCTTCTTAGAAAGTACTCTTGAATGCTTTGAAGTAGTGCAGAAAATTAAAACCTGCAGTGTAAGCTTTCTTCTCTTATTCTGTATGTATGACTATGACCTTAGTTTCAATAATAAAAATTGCTACTTTACTCATTCTATGCAGAAATCTTGCTGTTAAACCCTGTTTCCAGTACCATAATTCTAATTTCAGACTTTGTCATCAGGTTCTTAAAATATCAGCAACACTTGTAGCTACCATCAAATGAGCAAGTCTCTGTCTTTAGCCTTTTACATCGCCATATCTTTCATTGCATTTGTCGTCTCCAAGATCATTATCTCAATTCTCCTCTACAAAAGATGGAAAAGAAAGCACATGATTCATGAAGAAGGCTATCCAGGTATGGTAGGAAAAGGAATAATCCACGTCTATTCCCGCAGAAAAATTCTTAGCAGGCCTCTAGTTTATATAAATAATTAGACCAAATGAGACCGAACTTAACCAGCAGTGATTTCTGGCAAGAGGGTGATCTTCTTGTCGTACGAGATAAAATATGGTCAAAACTACGAGGAGGCTGGAGCTCCATGAAAATTCTCCAAGCTTAAGTTAGTGGGGTGAAAACTGAGAAGAAAGAGAGAATTTATAGAAGGGTAGTTTGGTAATTATACATTTCTGGGTTTGGTCACTATAATGGATCTAGCTAATCTAGTCCAGTACATACTTTATGTGAAGGAGTGTTAGTGGGGTACTCTTCAGATGGTTATTCTTCATATGGAAGTGAAAAGAAAGTGAGAATATTAGAAAATGAGATGGCCTAGAAAATGTGAGTTTTATACCTTGAGTTTTAGAGGGTAGGATAATAAATTTACTTTACCGGGGTATGAGCGGCTCCCACCTGGTCCAGAATATCTCTCAACACTTTATCTATCTTCTAGGGACTGTCTTTACTTTAGTGAAGGATTTTTTGATCTTGTAGAGCAAAGAAATGACATGGTAACATATTTTGATGGAATGATACAGGTGGGAAGATGGTGATATTTAGGTCTTCAGTGCTTCAATCTTTGAAATCTGATATGGTTTTAAAGAAGACATTGAAACTGAGCAACAAGGACATCATTGGGTCTGGTGGGTATGGGACAGTTTATAAATTGAAGATAGATGACTCCACAGCTTTTGCAGTGAAAAGGCTCAACAAAGGAAGTGCAGATAGAGAGAGAGGCTTTGAGAGAGAGTTGGAAGCAATGGCAGACATAAAACACCGCAATGTTGTGACTCTCCATGGTTACTACACTGCCCCACACTACAACCTTCTCATATATGAGCTTATGCCTAATGGAAGTTTGGATTCCTTTCTTCATGGTATGTGTTAGTAGTGATTCTGAGGGCACAGTCTCACTCACAACTTTAAGAAGTTATATGGTCCTGTGTTTCCTAATAGCAAAAGTAGATTGTGACTGATGATGCAGGAAGATCAATGGACAAGAAGCTTCTGGATTGGCCATCAAGATACAGAATAGCTATAGGAGCTGCAAGAGGAATATCATATCTTCATCATGATTGCATCCCTCACATTATCCACAGAGATATCAAGTCAAGTAATATACTTCTGGATCAAAACATGGAGGCTCGAGTTTCAGATTTTGGATTAGCCACGTTGATGGAACCAAATAAAACTCACGTTACAACAATGGTTGCTGGAACTTTTGGATACTTAGCCCCTGGTATACAATAGAGAACATAGAGATTCTTTTTCACTTAAGCATTTGCTCAACATTTGACAAATTGATGAATGTGTTTGTGCAGAATATTTTGATACAGGAAGAGCAACTGTAAAAGGAGATGTTTACAGCTTCGGAGTTGTGCTGCTAGAGCTTTTGACTGGGAAAAAACCCACTGATGAAACTTTTATAGAAGAGGGAACTAAGCTTGTCACATGGGTAAGACATATATAGGAATTATATTATATGGGATAGTTAACTTAGAAGTTAATAAAATACTAATTTCATCACCTAAATACCTATTTTGATGAGTTTTTAATTTATAGCTCATTAACATTAGTGACTCAAATTATGACATTTACTTCGTACTATTGTTTGTAAGAATAATGCCCTCATTATTAATGGAGCAGGTGAAGGCTGTTGTCCAAGAGAAGAAGGAGAAGTTAGTTCTTGACAACAGCTTAGGATTCTGTTCGATGCAAGAGGTAGACAATGTATTCAACGTAGCAATGATGTGTGTTGAACCAGATCCTTTGAAGAGGCCAACCATGGCTGAGGTTGTCAACTTGCTTGAGCAAACAAAATCAGACAAACTTGTTACGGCTTCCTGATGCTGCTCCGAGGCTTAGTGACGACTTCTTCTGTAATTGGCAACTTTGGACATGAGAAGGTGTTGGTTTAGCTCACTTACATTTGAGGCTCATTTTATGTTAAGCCCATTGGGTTCACAAAAGGTACTACGAGATGATTATGAATATGATCCTAATCAAGCAAATTGTACCTATATGGTGACAAGACAGTTTTGGAGAGGGAAAATCTTATCTTGAAGAAACCTTTCTTAATGGAAAGGGTAAATTTTACATTATAGAAAGAGAAAACTTTTATAGAAAGAGAGAAAAAGAAAAAAATTAACACAAAATAAGATAGAAAATACTTTGACAAAACTAACCCAAAAAAATATAATCAATCAAATTATATTTGTTTTTTGTTATATATCCTTTATATAATCCTTGAGCCTTTTTCTCTTGAAAGAAAATTCACTTTGACAAAAAAATAAAGGACAGTTTTGAAATAATACAAATGACAAAAGGGATATTTTAGAAAAAGGTAACTCTGCTTGACAGAGTGTGTGTATATATAATTTAAAAAATACTTTAATAATTCAGTTATTTTTTTTATTAACGGTTGATTTTAATTACGTGCATATTATTAGCTATTTTTCTTGATAAGTTTATATATAATTTATGCACTTTGCCCCCAGATTTTTCTGAAAGAAAAGAAATTTGCACTGCAACAAAAAGAAAAGAATTTTCGAATAAAATATCGTTTTGCATAAAGCATAAGAGCATCTCGGCATATGCTTCTGAATGCTTTATGCATGGAAACTTACAAAAAAGATACTTAAAAGTATATTTTTTTTAAAGTGATAAAAGTGTAATTTTTTTATATATTAATCTGTATTCAAACTAATATATAACGTAAAATATTTATTTTATATATTAATTTATATATAAATTAATAAATAAAAATATCACACTTTATTATTTTACAAAGGTCACTTTGCAGGATCCATTCTCGAAACTTATGCATAGTACTACAGAACACCCTTGCGTACTTATATAATACATAACAAATAGTATAAAGATAAGATCTAAAAGGTGAAAAAGAGAAAGAAAACATGCATCGATCTACAGCCAAAGTTGCTGCCAAAACATGAAAGAAAGATCTAAATAAAGTTCAGTTATTTTATATTAGAAACAAAGAAGGCACTTATGAAATGGAGCTCTGCTTCTTGAGATACTCTACTAAAAAACTAAGCCTAAATCAGAGAACAAGCTTATTTGATGAATCTTTCTGTTTTGTCTCAAATTGGATATGAAAACAAACTAAACCAAATTCCCCCCCAAAAAAAAAAAGACAAATAAAATGAGTTTTTTTCTTCAACAGTAACTTCCTATTTAACTCAATTGTTAAACTAATTTAATTCTAAATCTTTAAGTGAATAAAAATAACAAACTCATTATACATTAATTCTTTTAGGACAAAAAGACGCATATATAAAAGAAAATTAATATTTTCAAAGATTTTTTAATTATTATAGTCTAAAACTAAATATGTCAAAAAACATTTTTAAGTATATATATTATATTATTTTATTTGTATATTAACTAATAATATTTAATAATTTTTTTTATTTTGTACTGATAAGTCTACAGTATTATAAAAGAATAAAAAAATTTAATTAAAAAAATTAATTAATATATAAATGATATAACATTTGATAATAATTTTTTTAATATTGAGTAACCAAATTGTTGGTCCATTAGTTAGTGGTCACATCAGTTGAGTCCCCACTAGGCACAAGGCTCCAGGCTCCTTGTTACAGTGATTCTTTTCCTGTGAGAGTCTGAGTCCCCACCGGCCACCACTCTGAACGTCTCCCCAACTTTTTATTTGCTGTAATGCTGTTAATGCAGCCGTTATGCTGATCTTGCAGCCACTCAGCTTCTTTTTTAAAAGGTTCCATCTTTCTACTCTACAAATATAAAACCCATTCATTCTCTCTCTGTTGCTTCATCATCAATCTCTTTTTATCTCCTCACTACAGTTTGTTGCAGCAGTGCTGTGTAGTCTTCAAGTATTAGTACAGGCAGAGCATAACAATGGCTAAAGTGGTTGCTTTACTTTTCCTACTGCTCTTATCATTAGGTATATGATGGATTTACTCTTTTTCAACTGAAGGAGGGCAAAAATTTTGGTCACAATTTGGGTTGTTTTTATGATAACTGTTCAGTTTCTTGCACAATAATGTTAGCCTTTTGCATTATGGCTTTCTAAAGAGATTGTTAACTGTTTGAGCTTCTAATGACTAGCCTCATTACTTAAAATATCTCTGTTAAAGGATCTATACTGGGTTTCCATAAATTTGCAAGATTTAATTGCCAAAACTGATATTCATACGTTTATCTTCCCTTTTTTCGGTTTATTTATAAAGTATTGCTACTAACATTTAGGAATTCAGATCCTCCCAATTGCGAATTTGGTAAAGTGCGTGAAGTGTGGCTGTGTGATGTTTTTTTGTATATTAACCATAAGTAGATTAATGTTAAAGCAGTGATTTATTTTATACGTTAAACTGTTTATAGATTAATGTGTAAAATAACGCACTCAACAAGTTACGAGATCCATTCTCGACATTTTGTTGCACTATCTTAATGCTATACCTGTTTCTTAGGTTAATTTCTCCCAATTTAGAAGACAATTGAAGAGAAAATTTTCCCAAACAAGACGAAGATAATTTACATTTAACCATCTCTTTTCCTTGTATTTTCTTTGAATTCCTTCCCTTCTCTTCTCCAAAGTCCCAAACATACCCATAGCATTACTGCTCAAATTACATTCTAGCAACTTAAACTCTACAGCTGAACTAATGAACAACTTTTTCTTTCTCTTCTACAAATGCAGGGGGAAACCTGATTGTGGCTAACGGACAGGTAACTCAACATTAAACTTCTCAGGTCCACAAGAAAAAATAATATGAAAGTGACACTGTCATTTCAAAAGAAAGATAAACAGAGTATATATAAACATATAGTATGTGTACACCATATTTGTGTTATCTCTCCCATCACATATGAGAAGATCCAAATTCATAATCTTATTACTGATATCAATCATATTAGAATGTTTTTATGTTCCACAGAGAACTTGGTGTGTGGCTAAGCCTTCATCAGACCAGGCTACACTTTTAGCTAACATCAACTATGCATGCTCTCAAGTTGATTGCCGGATTCTACAGAGAGGGTGCCCTTGCTTCGCCCCTGATAATCTCATAAGCCATGCCTCCACTGCTATGAATCTCTATTACCAATCAACCGGAAGAAACCACTGGAATTGTGATTTCAGAGGTTCTGGTCTCATTGTGATCACTGATCCAAGTAAGTCACATTGATTCCACATCTTTTTATGGTTCTAATTTACTATTGTGGATCAAGTCAAACTTTTTCTTGTTCTAACTTGATTGGTTTTTAACATTTTGAATTGCAGGTTATGCGAACTGCGTTTATGCGTAGCTATAACTTACAAGGTTGAGTTTAGAGACAACATTTGGCACTGCTTTCTATGGTTTCATATAGTTTTCTGGTAAATGTAGATGCAGCCTTGTAGGTTGTGATGTTGCATCAGCAGCTATTCAAATTTGCAGTGCTGAAAGATATCGTTGTCCTTTCTAAACTATCAAGAAGCAAATATTAAATGATAAATTGAATAAAAATGAGCAACTTCATGTAATGTCCCAAATCTCTATCATTCAAAGCCAGCAATTTCACTAAGAAGTTTCAGGAAACTTCAAAAAGAGATAATCAAATTTGAACATAAAGGGATAAAATGATTTCTCAAGAATCCTCTTGGATTTTATTGAGTGGGAGAGATCCACCTCCAAAGAACAAAAATTAAAAAATACTTATCTTAACGGACCAATCAACATGTGAAAAAACTTTCCAAGAAACCAAGGCTCGTATAACTCTTGTAAATGACTTATATAATAAAAATTAAATATAAAACACGTAAATTTTTTTTAAGAGAATTAATCATTAAATTGATAAATTATATAAATAATAATTTATTATTTTTTAATTGAATATTTTAATAATAAAGATATAAAAATTTTATTTCATTTCTTGTTATATTAAATACCAATCAACTAATTTCTTCCTCATTAAATACCTGTATGGGAGATAGCCTGGTTCGTACTTTGTCTGTAAGTTTTGTTTTCTCATTAACACAGAAGACTCACTTAATATAGGCGGAGAGAGAGAAAACAAATTCATATTTATTATTAGGAAGAGTAATTTCTTTTTTTTTTTTTATAAGTATTTTTTATTTAAGTTAATTTTATTTAAAATATTATTAAATATAAATATAAATATTTTTTTAACATAATTTAAATTTTAATTTATCACGTGATAAGAGACTAATATTTTTATTAAACTAAACTTAGTTTTGGAATAAGTATTTTGTATGTTAATTAAGATAAAATTTTTTCCGGATGATGCAAAAACATATCTCTCACATAAGTTTGGTGTATTTAAGAGAATAACTTTTCTTAAATGTTAGCTCTAAAATTTTTGTATATCATTTTAAAAAAAACTTCGATTTTGGTTAATTTGGGATAAATTTAACAAATGCACTGACTGAAAAACTCGATTTTTTGGCTATAATACTCATTACCATACAATTTTTTGGATATTAGAATATTCTGAATACTTGTATTATATTTATTGCCTCGGAGAATGAATAGAGATCACACACCAGAAATCTCGTAATATCCAATGATGTGCTAATTTTTCTCAAAATAAGATTTATTATCAAGTTTTTTAATAAAAATATATTATATAAAATTTCTCAAAAGACTTAATAATATAGTATTAAATCATAAAATCATCTTACTTTTCTTATTTTTATAAAAAAAATTATTCCTATTTTCTTTTTCATGGCTCTTATCTGAGCACCAAACTAACTTATACATGGACTTAAGTATGACAGAGAGTTGACCCACCGAAAATGCCGTTTTCTTACATATTATTAGCCTCTTTAAATGAACCGTAATTGGCTGGCCTGGCAAGAACCATGATTCACAATCACATATATCTCTCTCGTCACTTTCCAAATGATAAGAAACTAAGAAGTCCTATGTGGGTTCTCTGGATCCACTCAATTTCCCTTAACTTGACACTTGTGTAATTTATTTCTCACAAGAGGCCACACAGCCTTTCTGGTTGTATTTTTTTTCCTTGTTTTCAATCAAAACTCTGAAGCTACGCTCCTTCTTCCTTCAATGGCTACTTTCTGGGGCTCTGTTTAACGAGAAATTGAGCTTATTTCCCATCTGGGTTTTTCATTTGGGATCGGAACTCGCTGGTTTTGGCTTCTGGGTTTGACTCAGAATGATGCCAGTAACGAGCCGAAGCCTTGATTTTAATGCGAAAATTTGGGTTGCTTGTGGCTGCTCTTCCAATGCTTCATTTGAGCGTTATTCTGTGAGAAATTACGCAAAGGTGAGTTCTAGAGGATGGAGCAGAGGCTATGGAGGTCGTAAATCAGTTTGCTGTAAGCGAGGTAGCACTCACTGTCGAATTTCTTCGATGAAGACGGCGGAGCCTACGGTAAATGGTATAAGATTTATGAATAAAGTTGGTTCAGAATTCAGATAAATAGTTTGAATAAGCACAGCTATAAACTAGACTATGAACGTTTTTGGTTTACATAGGAGGAACTCAAAAGGCCTTTTTTCAACAGGATTGGAGTTGAAGAATTACTCAGAAACCCCTATTTCACCGGCAAAATTGTTTGAAGTGGTTGCGGATGACCTGCTAACTCTCAACAAAAACCTTAAGTCGGTGAGTACCTTCTTTTAAATAGATGTCCTGCAGTATGCTAATGTTTTTATTGCGGAGATATAGTTATTGTGTTGTTTATTAATGCTGATGCTGCCTTCATGTGAACGAGAAAATAAAAACTTTGATCAATATGAAGCATGAAATTGATAGACAGGCCATTGTTCCTTTGTCCATTTCCATTTGCAGTATGATATTTCTCATTCACTCATTCATCTCATGCCTTTCTATGCTCAATTTTGTTGTTAACTTTAATTGAAGATACTGAAATCATAGAAGTTAGCTATTAATTTCAGTTGTCTAATATCAGCACCATGATTCATGTGTCAGATTTAAAAATGTTATATTTAGATTAATGTTTATGATGTTTATAAAATTGGATCATTTTGTGACTTGAATAATACTTACTTATACATCATCTCATAGCACTCATATTTAAATTTTCTTAGCTACTAGGCTTCCCTGTATACCTGTTTATATGGTGGATGATCTAGTCAAATGGTGCTAACACAGTGATCTTTCTCAATGACTGCATTGCTTGCTGTTATATAGTTTCACTTTATCTCATAAACAGTATGTTTTGACCTTCAGTTTTTAAAATTTTTCAATATATCTAATGAAAATGTTCTGTCTGATAGATTGTTGGCGCAGAAAACCCAGTTTTAATGTCTGCAGCTGAGCAGATCTTTAGTGCCGGTGGGAAGAGGATGAGACCAGCTTTAGTGTTCTTGGTTTCAAGAGCCACAGCCGAGCTAGTTGGATTGAAGTAAGTATAAAATACTCTAAGTGTGTGCACACGCTTGCATCCTAAAAGCTATTTGCACTATATGATGATAATGCATCAACCTTCATTTGAAACGTATGACTCCAGGGAACTTACTTTAAAGCATCGGCGTTTAGCAGAGATAATTGAAATGATTCATACTGCAAGTTTGATACATGATGATGTATTAGATGAGAGCAACCTGCGAAGAGGTAGGCCTGTGACCCCTCTTCCGAATATAATTTTACTGATATAACTCTATTTGTATATATATCCTATTCAACAAGATGCGTGCTATGAAGCAGTTTCATTCATATGTAAACTGGTCTCTAAGCTGTGGCAACTGACAACTATGTCACAGATCACAGTTGATTTATGAGGGATTTCCTTTAAATATTTATTATAGTAGAATTGGTTGCTAATGTTATTCTACAGGATAGAATTGCGAACTGCAAGATAATAAAGTTTCTTTGGGGGGAATACAGTATGTTCCCCAAATATGCATGTAATGTAGATATTGTCATTACATGTATTTGGAAAACTACTAAATCTGTAATGGTCTAAGGACATGCCATAATCTAACTGTACTCCTAAGACTTCTCAAAATTAATCACTTTGACTCACTGTAGTATATCTCATGCCCTTCCTTACAAGGTGTGGATCTCCCGTTTATGAATAATTAGATATTGGGTTATCATGGTTTGTATCTACAAGATGTGGCATTTGCTCCTCTGCTGCTTTCATTTCCCCCTCCATTTAAACTCAACACTGATGCTGTTTATTTGTAGGTAAGAAAACTGTTCATCAACTGTTTGGAACAAGAGTGGCTGTGCTTGCTGGAGACTTCATGTTTGCACAGTCGTCGTGGTATCTTGCCAACCTCGAAAACCTTGAAGTTATTAAACTTATTAGCCAAGTGAGTTCCATCATCTTACCTGTCCAAAATGTTTTCAATGTTAAGTTTCTTGACAAAATCACTATGCAATACCTGATTAAATGCTCTTTAATCCTGCAATTCAAGAGAGGGAACAAAAGCTACATAATTTCTATTTGCACTTTTAATGTTATGCAGTTGAAAGAATATAATTTTTTTGGCACAAATCTGGTATGTATTAACAGGTGATTAAAGATTTTGCAAGTGGTGAAATAAAGCAGGCTTCTAGCTTGTTTGATTGTGATGTTCAGCTTGAGGAGTATCTAATCAAGAGCTACTACAAAACAGCCTCCTTGATTGCTGCCAGTACGAAGGGAGCTGCGATTTTTAGTGGTGCCGACAGCAGCATCACTGAGAAAATGTATGAATACGGAAGAAATCTCGGTCTGTCCTTCCAAGTTGTGGATGACATATTGGATTTCACACAAACTGCAGAGCAACTGGGAAAGCCTGCTGCTAATGACCTTGCCAAAGGTAACCTGACTGCACCTGTAATTTTCGCATTGGACAAAGAACAAAAACTAAGGAACATCATTGAGTCTGAATTTAGTGAAACTGGTTCCTTCGATGAAGCCATCGCATTGGTTAAGGGTTCTGGGGGAATCGAAAGAGCGCGAGAGCTAGCAAAAGAGAAAGCTGATCTTGCTATTCAAAATCTCCAGTGCCTTCCTCCAAGTGTATTTCGATTGGCTCTTGAAGATATGGTGGCATTTAATCTTCAAAGAATTGCATAAAAATGTGTATGTCAAAAAATACTAATCCACAAGAATTCTTTTGTCATAATAGTATAAGGAGGAAAGCCTGAAATTTGAAACCTCTGCCAGTTCAAGAATTTTCCTGTAGATCAGTCAAATGCTTCATGACACAGAGGTAGTGTTATATACAATGGATGAGTAAGCAATCAGCCACAACTCATCATTTTGTATATTTGCAGCTTAAATTAAAAAGAAATCAAGCGATTCCATTGTTGTATTATAACCCTACTGCAGTATATTCTTTTCAACATTTTTCTATATTTGGATCTGGAAAACAGTCTGAGGAGAATAAAAATAATAACTTGTGGTTCCAATGCATTTCCTTTATTATTTTGTGAATATAGCCTACATCACTAATGTGTACAAAAATACAGTTAATGTTGTAAATTATGCAAATTCACTTGTTCATTATGCTCGTCTGTACAGATTTTAGATAAATTGACTTTAAAATTTAAAATCACACAAGGAAGTTTATAGTTTTAAACTGGCAACTTGTTAGTTCTTAAAAACACATAACGAAGTAACTTTTAAAAATTAAATTAAAATTTCTTTTGCTGTTAATTTCTTTTATAAAGTGTGTATGAATGAGTTGATTATCATTAGAAAATGCAAATCCGAAGATGAATTCAGCAATGATAGAAGTGACAATATAGTTTAATCTATAAATTTTTAAGAAGAAAAAGATAAAAAAAATAAGTTACATTTTAAATTATTAATTTGAAAGACATTAATAACTAGAATAAAATTGAAAAGAAAAAGAAAGGATAAAATTAATCGTGAAAAATTATCAAAATGAAAATCACCTCAAATTTTAGGGATAAAAACAGAGTTTTGTTTATATATAAATTATTAATTTTTTTTTAAAATTACTTTATTTTCATTGAAAAATATGATAATTACTCTCATCCATTATGTAATTAGCACAGAGAGTGGCTTCGGTTGGTTCCTTGAAGGTGTTGACACTTTGGTTTGGTCTCAAAGCTCGGGCGCCACAGAGAGATAGGAGGGAGGAAGAGAAGGAGATGAGGTTGCTTAGTCAAATGGGACAATGGAGAAGCGTCGTGAAGGAAGCAGTGGATCGCACAGTGATTACGGTGAAGTTTCTCTGCTTCCTTCACGTAACCGACAACTACATTTGCTCCCCTACTCACGTAAACACCCCGAACATTGCTTTTTCTTTCTTTCTATCTCTTCCTTCTGCTTTCCCCAGTTGATTCAATTGCGGTATCCGCTGGTTGCAGGTGTACGGGCCTAGTATGTTTCCCACTTTGAATGTCAGCGGTGATGTTCTACTTGTTGAGCATGTGTCTCCTCGGCTAGGGATGCTTGGGCGTGGAGATTTGGTGCTGGTTCGCTCTCCTTTGAACCCTAATCGGAGTTTGACCAAGCGGATCGTGGGCATGGAAGGGGATAGGATCACTTTTTTTGATCCAAGGCACGGTGATTTAGCTGAAACTGCTGTGGTGGGTATGATTAGTAGTTTAGTCTTCCCCCATTCTGTTCTTGTTGCAAATTTAATCGGTTTGCATAAAATTTATTCAAGCTATGCTGCCATGAAAGTTGTTTTGGTAAATGATTGTGAGTCGTCACCTATCTGTTTGTATGTGGTTTCTGCTATATTGCTGGGCCCTTGATTTAAGTATTTTAGATGTCCAAGTGACATTTTTCCATGAAAGAATATGCATAACTAGGAGAATGCTAGTGCGGTTCCGTCTTTTCCATATATATTTAGAATAGAGGTATGCAGGTTTTTTTCCTTCTTTTTCTTTAGTCATGACAGAACAATTATCATTGAAGGCATTAATTATGTCCTTGGCTACCCTTTTAAGCAGCTATTTGTAACAATATGATAAAACCAAAAATAAAATATAGTGAGACAACTGTACTTTGTGCTCTTGCCTACTGTAAGTGGCTCAACATGCAAATAGTTTATTGGCTTCTGCGATCATGATCCTACTTCCTGTCAAGGTAGCATCTTATCTATTGTCCTTTCACTTGTTTTGCGTAGGAACCTACGCAAAACTTGATAATTCATGTGGTGCCACATAGTATCCCTGCATATAGCTTCAATGGGTCTTAATGGTCGACATTAGATGTTTGTCAACTGGTTAACCGTTTTGGTTTAATAATGCTATTATAAACATGAGTTATTTGCTTATGTTAATTTTTGCTACTAATTGCACTAGCTAGGTGTAAAGATGATATTTACAAGTGATTCTGATCCAATCAGTTGAGTTATTTTTGTTTCAAGTATCCCATTTCCCAATTTCATCCTAGTATAATCTCTTTTGGATTTTGATGTTAATTTGCTCTTGTATTTACTGTGATCCTTGTCATGTTGATGAGAGTATCAATTGAATTCAATTTTTTTTCGCTGGATCACAGCGCACCTTAATCAGATAAGAGCTTATTTCACACCTTTTCTATTCATTACCCATTCTGCTTAAAATCTATAATTTATCTCTAGTATTAAAAATTGTTTTATTTATGTTGCTAACGAAGATATTTTTACTTATTCCATTATGTTTTCTTCTCAGGTGCCAAGGGGGCATGTTTGGATTCAGGGGGATAACATTTATGCCTCCCGCGATTCAAGGCATTTTGGTCCTGTTCCTTATGGTCTTATAGAAGGGAAGGTGTTTTTCAGGGTAAGTGTTGTACTTGTTATTACACTGTTCTAATTTTCAAGGATTAGTTCACTAATTTATCCCCCTTGTAGGCTATTTCATATTTGTTTACTACTTGGCATGTGCAGCATTATCTACTACTACTGCTATTATTATTATTATTATTATTATTATTATTATTATTACGATTATTTCTGTCTTTCAATCTTATGCTATCAATTTTTCAAATACTGTTACTGTGTTATTAGGTTTGGCCACCTGATAGTTTTGGACAGCCGGGTTATTGAACATATTGAAGATAACAAAGAAGGTATTGTTGTTTCTAATCTCTTTATTTGCACTGTCTTCATTTGTCTTCTTTTTAAGCCACTTATTTTGGTCTCTAAATATATATTATACCCTCAAAATGTTGAAAGTTGCTGCTTAGTTACTGATGCTGAGTCAATTTTGAACTACTGAATATGTTTAAATTCTCCTCTCTCCTCATGTTGTATGGCAGAATATTTACGCAGAGTGATGCTTTGTCAGATGGTGTGAGTTATGAAATTTGGTTAAACAAAATAATACTCTTACTTTAGGTTGCTTACCTCTCTCATAAGGACAAGGTTGACTCTGAAAACTTCCTCTAGTTATGTACTTGTTGAATGGTGAGATCCTTGATTTAAGAAATGTCTTTGATATTATGGACAGAGTGCTGCAAGATTAGGGTCCCTTAATTGTTTTGGGGTTAGAAGGTTAAGGGTTTAAGGCCTGAGATCCTGTGATTGACCTCAATGAAATTGGGGCAGAAAAGCAGATATGCAATTTTAATAGGTTAATGGTTTTATGTAGGTAAAAGGGTTAAAAGATTGTGTTGTCTTTTTTTGTTTTACTTGGCCGTTAAAGATTTTATGTTGTCTAAAAGGAGTGAGGGATCTATGTTGTCAAGATCATGATTTTACCTAAAATCGATAAAGGGGTAAAAAATATTGAGTTGTATGATCAAATGGAGGATTGAAAGATCCTACCTTTAAAGAGATGGACAATTAAAATTTGCATATATAAAAGTCACAAATAAACATAATACTACCAAAAGTATGTATAAAATACCCAAACAATATTATTTCTGTTTGAACGCCCTTGGATACACTTAGAATCTTTCCTTCTTCAAGACCAAAGCATTTGGTGCTTTGATATTTCATGGTCAGTCTTTACCAAATGAAATTGAAGGTTGAACAAATTATGGACGGGAAGACTATAAATGTGTAGTATCTATCATCTTCAAGGGTATGGGCAAGTTTATCGATTTTCTATTTATGCCACTTGACTCTTAGGTTATCAACCTGGTAATGAAGAAAAAAAAAAAAAAAGCCACAAATCTAAAATTTCACAGGAAAGATCCTAAATGAGTTAAATCTTATTTGGGACTGTTTGAGAACATGTTGTATGATCTTAAGAATTAGATCGAGATTTTGATAACCTTGTAACTCGTAGTGTGCATACAATGAAGTAAGTGGAGTAACAAACTGTGTGTACAGAAATAAATAAAGAAGATGTGACCACTATGTTGAATAAATAAATAGTATATTGGTGAACGCTGATTATCTAAGAATTTAATTTAAGAAACATACATGAAATCTGATTATCTAATCCTAGCTTATTGTAATTCAGTGAAAGAAAGAACATGCATGAACTCAGTAAATTTGTCGTCATAGGAGCTGAATTTTGATGGGATAATTATACTTTCAAAGACCCAATTGAAGAGGCCCTGCAGATTAGACTGACCATAAATATTGGGTTTAGGAAATGATTTACAACCACATTACAAATGACTGGAATAAGTAAATTAAGGCAACCTGCCTAACTTTTGGCCAAAAAAAGTGACAGAGATTGCCTGCCCAACGACAGACCAAAACATTTCTTGCTTGGTGTAGGATTTACTCGATAGGTTTCTCACCAAGCAAAAGATATTATCCAAAAATTTCAACATCCTACTTTGCCAATTATTGCCATCTCAACAACTTCTCCCTGCTTAGGTTTCCTGTCCACGTCTTGTAGCTTAACAAGGATTGTCTTATTAGGCCACTTCAGTGGGACTAACCTTGCATAGATGATATATTGACATTGGTGCACTCTCATTTCCTGTGTTTTTATCTATCCGTGTGTTTCAGCATTCTTTAGACGGAAAACGAAGTGTATACATTGACATATTGTTACAAGTTAAATTTATGGTTGACCTCTCTCATTTCGCCATTTATTGAACAGAGCTTATGGTCAGTGATTAAGTAAAGTCCATTGAATTATGGAGCTTAAGAAATTCAGGTGATGGTGGAAGTTTGACAAGGGAAACAGTTTAAGGAGCGTAGCTCCCTTTTGGCAACAATGGTTATATGCACGTTTTAGCGTCTCCAATTGCTGTGACCTGCTCCTGAACTGGTTAAACGAAATTAGCAACAGTTTTCTGTAGAACGATTGAATTGGATCCATGTATTATTCACAATATCTTCTCCAAATTTTGCTTACAAAATAGAAACCTTATCTTTTATGTCAATTTTGATTTTTTATTTTATAAAATGTATCATGTAGTGTCTAAATTAAACAAGCTTAACCTTTTTTTTTCACTGTCTTAATTATTTTTAGGGCTTAGCCATTTTAGACTTATCTCCTTCGTTTCAAAATTATTTTTTTTTGTTTTTAAGAATTTTATATATTATAAAAGCTTCTAGTACTATTTATATTTTTAATTTTTAATTAAAAAAATTAATATTTATTTTAATACATTCCAAATCACTAATATATCATATAAGAAAGGATGAAATAATATTTAAAAAACAACTGGAACCCTAGATCGAGTCCAACTGAAGGAGGGCAAAAATGACATTTTAACATGACCTACCTCTCTATAAAAGAGCGGAAACCCTAGTTAAGGACCTCATATGCCTTTGAGAGAACCGGGCGACTCAGCTCCAATGTCGTCTGTGTTCCGTTGCGGGCAGAGAGAAAACCCCAACTCCTTTCTTCATTATTGCAACTTGAATCTTCTGTTTCTATTTTGCGAATGATAGAAAGGTTCTGTACATTCCTCTCTTCTCTTGTTCTTTCCCCTTCTAGGTTTTTTTTTCCTGTTTTGCAAATTTGGTTTCGGCCGTTCCAATGGGTTCTCAGCTGAACAATCAAAGTGTGTGAGAGCTCAATTTCACCCGGCCAATATCTGATTTTGGGGCAGCCTCAAGGTTTTACATGTTTTCTCTCATGTTTTAATTCAGGGAACTGCCCTAAATATCATGTCTCCCGAACACAAATTTAACATTTGAGATTTTTTTTTTTCAATTAACATATCAAATTTTGAGAGATTTTCCTGTATTTCTAGTGTAAAGAAAATGCTCAAGAGAATGAGTATGTTAGTAGTCATTGCTGGTGAGGAGTTTCTATTAGAATTGTTTAGCTTACATTTGCAGGCAGCTCTAATTTCATATCTGATTAGTTTTTCAGTTGCATCCTATTAAGTTAAGTGATAGCTTGCAATACATATGATAAGAATTACAAGTTCAAATGAATTAAGTGCGCATCAAATAAATTTAAGAGAGCACCAAACGGAAACACTTAAAGCAAGCTGAAGCTCTTCCCCACTGAACAAAATAAGAGTATTTATTGTAATTATATTATGTATTACTTATTATTTATTTTTTAAATAATTGTGAGAATATATTAATATTTTGATAAATAAAAATATTTGATATAATTTTATTATATAATATAATTAGTGAGTTATAGGATTGTTATTATTTTTTAATATTGTTTAATATAGATTTTATAACTATATGCAATATGGAAGTAAATTAAAATTTTATTTAATATAAATATTAAGTTAATATTAATTAAATTAATTATAAAATCAAATCAAATCGACTATTAAAATTGAACTAAGTCAACTAAACAAATTCACAAGGTTTAAACACCATGATAGATACTCTTTCAAAGACCTATTTGCTGGTAGCCATAAATGTTTTGAGCATTTTCTCAAAATTCGGATGTTCAATAGATTCAAAGCTTTCCTATCTTTGCCCTTTTTTTGTTTGGGTGTTGGATCCTTTACATAATTTTTTACAGACATATATATATCTTAATTTATATAAATTGATCTTTACTTTTTATAAATTTTTATTTTTTTTCTTCTTACTTTTCTCTTCCTTTTTTTTTTATTTGGTACACACAGACTTCCTTTTCTTAAGCTCAAAAACAAGAGCTCTTGGGAAAAAGATGATGGAGGGTTGCTAACTTGCTATATCTCTGAAGTTGAAAGATTTATATATTAAACAAAATTACTTTTAGGAAAAGATTTTTGTAAAAAAAAAAAAAGAAAGAGAAAAAAGTAACATGGAGATAAAGATTGATGGGTTTGGTTTTGGTTTCCTTGTGCATCTGAAACATTTGGTTGGAATCCCCAATTATAACCTCAGCTCAGCTCAGCTCAGCTCAGCTCCCTCCTTTCATGCCCATGCCAGAACACAGATTGCAGCTGTGGCCCTTGATGCATTCTTTTCTGCTTGTGTTAGCGTTTACGTGAAGGGGGAGAAACAAATTGAACAGAGGAAGAAGAGATTGCTTCTTTAGAATCTGTTAGGACTTTGAATGCAATGACGAGCTCTTAAAATTTTATTGACTTTGAATTTGAAGTTTAACTCCTGTTTGATGTTCTTGTTTCCCATTGCTTGTAGTTTTAAACATTAAATTTAAAGCGTGTTGGTGTTGCCAAATAAAAAATTAAATCTGTCTCATGATATGTTTGAGGAAAAAAAAATGAAAATGACCTTGAACTTGTTAACTGAGAGCAAGGTGTGCAATTATATAAGTAACTTCATTCATTTGGCGACCAGAATATCAGTTCCCATGTGTAAAAGTAATATGATTGAATACAAACGATGTCTTAACCAAGTAAATAATATAGATGTATGCGATTACACATATAAGCTTTCCAGCTGTGGTCTGTGTGCTAAAATATGATTTGTTTAAAGCTCGTTATCTTCTATATTGAGAGTTTATGTAAAATAATTTGAGCACCATATTGAGGCTGAAGAGTAATTACAGAGATAGGAGCATGAGCATACTCTGGGGAAAGCTCAAAGGAGAACCGTTGTAGAATCATAGACAAAGCCATCTTTGCTTCCAGCATTGAAAAGTTTTGTCCGATGCATATTCTAGGACCCCATCCAAATGGGAAGAATGAAACTTGGCCTTTGGTTGCCTTCAAAACTCCTTCTGAAAATCTCTCTGGTTTGAATTCCTTTACATCTGATCCCCACAATTCACGATCATGGTGAATCAAAATTATTGGTAACCATAGCTGCACTCCGGCTGGTAGTGTCAGGTTCCTGAGTTTCATATCCCCATCAACAGTTCTTCCAAGCACAAGTACTGGTGGATACAGCCTCATAACTTCATACAAAATCATTGTCACCTGTAGAAAAGAAAAATTATTATAAGAACAAGACTAAGGTTTTTCAGTGAAAATAATATCAAACAAGCGAATATCTTTATATATCATGTTTTATTGGAGAACTGAAAAACAAACGCCTATGGATATTTAGGTAAGTCTTATCCTAAGTAAAATGTATTTATAAGCATTTCCCATTATAACATGTGGTCCATAATTACAACTCAATATCCCATTATAAACTCTTCAAAATAAAATCATCCTCATGTTATGATCCTATTGGAAGACTTCATGACTCTAAAACCCTGCACTAAAGTTCATTTCTTATGGTAATAGCCAGCACCAACATAGGCATAATATTCATTATCAAAAGAACCATGAAGTACTTACAATCTTAAGGTGACTTAGCCCATCAAAGTCTGGCTTTTTGTTGCCAAAGGTTTGCAAGACTTCCTCCCTGGCACGTGTTTGCCATTCAGGGTACCTACTCAACAACACCATAGTCCAAACAAGCAGAACAGAAGTGGTCTCTTGCCCTGCAAAGTAGAAAACCTTGCATTCCTCTATCACCTCTTGAATACTCAATCCAACATTCTTATTGTTTCCATGTTCTTGAATTTCCTTGTGATTCGACTCCAAAAGTATGCCTAATAAGTCATCCTTAGTTGCTTCACCTGACTTCATTGCTTTCTCTCTTTTTTTGATTATACCCTTAAGTGAAGCTTGCAGGTCTCTGTCAATTTCCTTCATCCTCCTAAGGGTACGAGTAGGTAGAAACCTACATATAAACAACCAGCCCCAAAATTATGATGACAAGATAGAACAAATAGCCTTTAATTAAATAAGACTAATTTTGTGAGATTGATTCTGTTTTAGTCATCCTTTATATAAGACCTTCTAGTAGTCTTACCTCCACCCAGGAATGTAAACTTTCAGTAGAACTTCCATTGCAAGTGCCCCTTGTTCCCTTAGAAGTTGAAATATTCTTCTTCCTTCTTCATAGCTACTTCCAAAAGATGTTCGAGAAATAACGTCGCTAGTCAAATTCTGAAGGAAAGGCCATACATCCAGTTCACTTGAGCCATCTAAAGACAACATTTTCTCCCACTTGCTCACCATATCATTGCAGCTTTCAGAAATTGTAGGCAACATGACCTGCGGCAGAATTATATGATGGGGTTACAAATGAACATACTGAGGATGATGCTTACAAAGCAGAGAGATGTTACATATAAAGAATATGTTCAAGTACTTTATACAGCAAGTAAAGGGAAAGTAAGGTAACCTTCAACTTTTCTATATTGAAAGCAGGATTGATGATTCTTCTGTGCTTAGCCCACTTATCTCCTTCATGGCCTGCAAGACCATTGGGTAGTAACTTGACGAGTGGGTTTGAATTTGGTTTTGGGAAGTCATAGTGCTTGTTCAGCACATCTTTGATTAGCTCTGGATCTGTAAGAATTATCCTTGGTATTGGTCCATTCCACGTAAAAGGGTTCTTTCCTGCATATCATGGAGTCAACTCTTGAGCACATTTTGAAGAAAGTTTAAACTAGTAAGATAAATGAATTAAGGAATTGAAGAAAATGGGTTTCATATGTGCTATTTCATATCCAGAATCAAAATTGAGAATGCTAATTGCTAAGAGACAACATTATAGTCTTAACTCTGAAGGCTTTTCTTCAAAGGGTACATATGAGAGACTCAAATTATGCCTTTTGTGAGATATGAATTACTTTTTTATAGAAAACACAATAATATATTATTTTCCTCTTCATTTTGTTTGTTATGTAAGTAGTGACATTTTTTATCTTTATGATAAGCTTAGAGGCAATATATTGTGAAGATACATAGCAGCATCATTCCCTTTCAGGCCTACCTTAAGAGAAAATATATCAGACAATTGTAGGGGGCAGGGCAAAAAGGCTTTTTACAAGGATTATGAAAAACGAATGTTCCTAATCCTAAATTGTTTTCCTTCTTTTATAACTTAATCAAATATCTGAACTCAATAAAACCATATTCAAAAGAAATAAGATATTATGCTTCGCAGAATACCTAGAAGGAAGCCATTAATTTACTCAGTTACATAATTAAAAATTCAAAACCAGAATATAATAAGGTTTGCCCTGTAATATAATACCATTTCCTACCTTTTAAAATCCCCCCTCCCTCCCCTCTAGTAAGAGGCGCTCAAATGTAAAATATTAAGCTAAATACAACTTTTAGTTCCTCAAGTTTTATTAAGTTTTGCTTTAGTCACAAAACTTTATTTTTGTTCAATATAGTCCTCAAAATTTCAAAAATTATTCAATATTGTCCTTTTCCTTAGCACCTTAAACTCTGTTAGTAGAAGTATCCAACATGACATGACACATAACTTTATGAGCTGAATAAGTTGCTAACATAGAAACTCATACCATATCCAATTCACACATGTAACATGGAAGCAAAACCATGATGTTTACGTCTCTTTAGATTTGAGTTACCGTCAATATTTTACATAAAGTCATATGTGATAATAAGTTTAACACTTTTGTTAACAGAGTTAACAGTTTTAAGGAAAAAGATAGAACCCTTTTTGAATAAATTTGAAACTAAAAAGAAACCAGGAACAAGTTATCTTTAGCCAAAGATTTAATATCAACACCTCTTGCAACAGACGAGGGAATAAATTGTACTTAAGACTTAAGAGTATTAAAACTTATAAATTTGGCTGGATGTTCCAAAAGGGAAAGAGGTACTCTGATAATACTTACCCACACAACAAAAATCAATAACACAGACGTATCAAAAACTAAATACTAGACTATGTTAAACAAAACATACTGAACTGTTCATATGACTCTTCCCACTTGAGAATGATAACATATATATCTATGGATGGATATATCCAAATAGAAGAGTGGGGAAAGCACAGGTGAGTAGCTAGCATACCATATTTGTTGACAATTTGAAGGATAAAGGAGGAAGCACGAGGGACGATATCGTCAGAGAGATTCATGGGTTTGGATTTGGCTTCTTTATCCATCTGAAACATTTGGTTAGAATCCCCAATTAAAAGCCTATATGGAGTACCTTGAAGGCCTTGCTCTCTCAGCCGCTTTTCCAGCCTCTTCGGCCTCAGCCACAACCACCTTAGCACCTTCCATGCCCATACCAGAACTAGAATCACACCCACAACGTAGATTGTACTTGTGGCCATTGATGCTTCCATTTCTGGACCTGTCTGATAGAGTGATAGTGTTAGCATGAAGGAAAGAATGAAATTGAGAACAGGAAGAAGGGACTGCTTCTTGTTACTTGAGGCGGTGTTGGGTAGTTTTATTTGGGAAGGTGGATTGAAAAGTAAGAAAAGAAAAAATATTGAAAAGAAAGAAAGAAAGAATAAGAAAAAAGTTTCCTTATTTGAATGTTGAAAAGTTTTAACATTTTATCATTATCTAAATTTAGAAGACAAAATGATAAATTATGTTGATTTTCTAAAATAAAAATGAATAAGTGACAAATAATTTAAATGATTTTATAAAATTTTAATTGATAATATTATAAAATGATTTTCATTACATTTTATCATGAATTAAATTTAGGAGATAAAATGGTAATTATAAATAAGTAAGCGATCTAAAAAATGTATCTAATTGGTGCTAAATTAGACGTCTATGTCCCACGAATACGACCAAAAATTCAGCTTGGGGAGTGTAAATAAATGGGAGTCAAACAAATGATACCATGATCGTGAGGCAGTGTCTAAGTGTCTTGTGGATGACATTAAAATTTGAAGACTTATATGTGTCACTTCCTCAGGCATTTGTTTGTCACTTCTGAAGAAATATCAGAAGGCAATGAAAAGATTTAATATTTATTATGTTTGGATAAAAAAAAGTTATTCAAATGATGTGTGTTTCTCCACATCATTACTATTGTTTCTCCACATCATTACTATTTACCGTCAAAATTTGACATGACAAGACTAAAACACTTTATATTGTAGGTACCATCAAGAGAATAAGAATTCTAAAAGATGCATTAATCTCTAAATTTGACATTATTGCTGCAGACAAGGAAGTCAATCTTCAAGTTAACAATTTTGACAAGGCAAAGGAAGAAATTTCTCCTTACCGCTTTAGCGACGATTTTTTTGTTGTTAAAATTTTTTATAATAAATATTATTATCATTATAATTTTTTAAAATTAATTATTTAAATAAAAATTATAATAACAATAATATTTATTATAATAATATAAAAATACACTTTAATAAGATCAAACAAACACCTAACAAAAAAATTATGATAAAAATTTTAAAATTGCAAAAAAATTGGTGCAGCCGTTTTTTATGATTCCCTGAAAGGAGTGATGGATGGAGTTTTGTTTTTTACAAGTATTTTTTAATTGAAGGTAATATTATTTAAAGTATTATTTAATATTAAATTTTTATTTTATTTTTTTAAGTTATATATAGATTGGACCAAAAAATAGTGAGTGATCAAAACAAGCCCAATATATGATTTTGAGTCCAAATACTAAAATATTTTTTGAGTCTAGAATCATTTTTGACTCAAAAATTGCTTATCCTTTAATTAATAAGTTAATATTATATTTAATAAAATGTCTCTAATTTATATATTATCAAATTTTTTAACCACTTCAAATCAAATTCAATAAATTCTAAATAATAATTCTATATTTCGAGGTGATACATTGAACATCTATATCTAGGTTATATTATATAATTTTAATTCTGATGTCTCCTTAATCTTTAAATTATATAGTGTATATTAATAAGTTTATAAAAGAGTAAGGAAGAGAGGTTGTAAGAGAAAAGTTTATGAAAAAAAGAGTTCACTAAATTTTAGAAAAATGTCAATTTTTATATCACCTCGTGATAAGCCAAAAATTAAATAAATAAAATTAAAAATAATATGACTTTAAAATATTTTAATATAATTTATTTTTTTATAATTATTAATTTTAACTGTATGTATATATATTTTTTATATATTAAATTCTTAATACCTAACGAATTTATATCTAATTTATTTAAATCTGAATTGATAAAACTAATCCTCTAAATTTTATCGTTACTTTCAAAAATTGTAATATATATCCATTTCTGAGAGACGTGCTTGTATTGAACTCTCTTACCTTTATCTGACGTCTTCCCATTTCGGCCAAGCAAATTATTGACACCATCTCTACGTCTGGATTTTGCATGCTGCTTGCTTGTCCTCTCTCCATATTTTTTTCTTCAAACAAAGCTAATAAATCCACACAAGACACTTTTGTTTTCTACACTGATTTGACTCTGTTTTTCATTCTCTTAATTTTTAAAAAAATTGACAGTACTAATTAAAAGACTCAGGGATTAGATAGGGAGATCAGGAGCTTGAGCTTCTCCATCTCACAAATCTCATCTTCAGACTTGTGGATCTTAAAAAACTAAAAAATATTTGTTTTTTCGCTCTTCTATCAATAAGAGTTCGAGATTTAAAAGCTTGAATTTCCTGCAAATGAGCTCAAATACAAAAGTTTTAATATATAAAAGTAAATTTTTTAGTTATCTCTTTTATTATTTATCTTCTTTTCTCTTCTACTACACCACGTATAATATTAAAGTGTATCCAAATTTCATGTACAATATACGCGTGTAATGAAGATGAAGATGACCATACATAACAATCAGGCCCTTCCTTTCATTTTATTTAAATGATTGTTTGATTCTAGTAAAAATTTAGGGTAAATTACTCTTTGATCTTATACTCTTGTAAAATAAAAAAATATTATCACAAAAGCTAAGTTATAAGGTTTCTTATTTTGACCACATATTTATCATTTATTTTTTATGCAATATAATAAGTAATAAATATGCATTTGATTAATATAAGATAGTTATTTTTTAAAAATTAAAATAAATTAAATTTATGATTTTAGTAGAAAATAAACACATTAGAATAAAAAATTTCAAAATAAATTTTTAATAAATGAATCTTCGTTGATTTTTATTTATTACAGGTAAAAATTCCTTTATCTGGTTTGGTCCAACGCCAATGGTGACCATTACAAATCCTGAAAACATAAAAGATGTTCTATATATATTTTAAAAAGCCTCCTAGCAATCCACTTGTTGAACTTCTTAGTACCGGAATGATAGACGACAACGGAGAAAAATGGATTGAGCATAGAAAAATTGTGAATCCTGCCTTTCATCTTGAGAAGTTGAAGGTATATTTAATCTAATTTCTTTAAATTTCTGAGTTCGTGCATGTATTTTTTGTGTTGATTTTAAGTTTGAATATCTACTGCAGCTTGTTACCGGCATTCTATGAATGTTGTAACGAAATGGAAGAGATTAGTATGTGAAAGTGAAAATGGTTGTTTGGAAATAGATGTGTGGCCTTTCTTTCAAAGTTTGGCAGGTAATGCCATTTCTCGCACGGCATTTGGAAGTAGCTATCAAGAAGGCAAAAGAATATTCCAACTCCAAACACAACTATCTCATCTTACTGCCAAAGTCTTGTGTTCTGTTTACATTCCAGGCTGGAGGTAATCAAATTTTTTAACTTTATGAATCCAAAAAATTTCAAACCCTAGACATAGTCTCTCTGTTTGCAAGGATAAGATTACATATATTTGTATTTCCTGAAATTTCACCTAGTCCTTATGAATCCAAAAATTCCAAGTTAATCAAACTAAGCCTCCTTGATTGCTTTTTTTTTTTTTTTTTCTTTTTAAAGATTTGTACCAACCAAGTTGAACAGAAAATGAAGTAGAGAATTAAATACAAGTGTTACTTAGGGGAATCATCCACAAAAAGAGAGAAGGCTAGGGAAGCAGGAGAAGCTCCTTGTGATGATCTATTAGGAATATTTTTGGAGTTCAATCGTAGAGAAATGGAAGAAAATAAAGGAATGAGTATTGAGGATGTAATAAAAGAATGCAAATTGTTTTACCTAGCAGGGCAAGAGACAACTTCTATTTTGCTTAATTGGACAATTGTGTTGCTAAGTAGGTTTCCCAATTGGCAAACTAAGGCAAGAGAAGAGGTCCTCCAAGTTTTTGGCACTCAAAAACCTAACTATGATGCCTTAAATCGTCTCAAAGTGGTAAGTCTCATAATACATTACTCAAGATTGTAAACCATCATAATTCATTATCTCACATTATACTTAATTATGTGTTTGTGTTACAGTTAAGTATGATATTGTATGAGGTTCCTAGGCTGTATCCAACAGTTCCCTTGATTCCAAGACTGGTATCAGAGGAAACAAGACTTGGAAATCTAAATTTACCAAGTGAAATTCTTGTTGGGATTCCTTTAATTCTAGTACAGCAAGATCCTCAACTTTGGGGAGAAGATGCAAAGGAGTTCAAACCAGAGAGATTCTCTGAAGCAGTCTCTAAAGCAGCCAAGAGTCAAGCTTGCTTTCTCCCTTTTGGATGAGGTCACAGGATATGTATTGGCCAAAACTTTGCTTTGATTGAAGCTAAAATGGCTCTCTCTTTGATTCTCCAAAACTTTTCCTTTCAGCTTTCTTCATCTTATGCTCATGCTCCTTTCATAGATATAGTAACTCTTCAGCCCAAGTTTGGCACCCATATAATCTTAAATAAGCTCTAGTCTATGTAAGAATAAAAGGCAGGATAAACTCAATTTGATCTTTTTCAATTTAAAAGATTGTCTAGTAGAAGCAATAAATTAAATATGTATCTTGATCCATGTTTGAATTCTTGAAAATTATTGTTTTCCTCTATCTTTTTTCTGTAAGCATTCTTTGATGGTAAAGAGTCGCTTTTCTTTTACATCACTTTTAAATTCTTTAAAAAATAATTAATATTTTATTAAAGGAAGAAAGAAGGAAATTTCAACCATCCTTGATTCTAATTTAATTTTTTTAAAACTCAATAACAATCACATTAGGCTTTCTTTTAATTTAGAATCATCCCAATTAGTCATATGGGCCACAATAATTATTAAATTAATTTAAGAGTCTAGACTTGTGAATTTAATTATCTTCTGTTTATAGTACTGTGATCAAATGCATAGAATGTGAATTGTTCATCCTCCTATTGGCTTTATTGGATACAAGCCTGCTAATAGATTTAGCCAATAATTATCTTCAAGTTACAGATATGTCATAAAACAAGCTATAGTTGTATCTTACCACCAAAATGGAATGTGATATTTAGCCAATAAAAGTTGGAATATTTTTTTCTTTTGCCGTCTTCATAGTTGCTTCCAAATGCAGCTTGAGACATGCTGAAATATGTATAATGTATATACATCACAGAGAGAACAGACAGAGGAATGTCTTATGGTAAAAGTGTAATCGGAAGAGAACAATTTTGAAATATTGAATGTGTGAGCATTGATCGTTCTCTCTGCAAGCCAGCCAAACAGATCAACACCATTCGTACAACATAAACTAATTTTTTTTATTTGTTTTTTCCATAATTAGCAGCAGTTTTTTTCGCTGCTAAAATTTCTTGCAACAAAAAATATTATTACTATAACTTTTTTTAAATTAATTATTTAAACAAAAATTATAACAACAGTAATATTCGTTGCAATAATATTAAAACATACTTTAATAATAAATAAAATCACCCAAGCAAAGAGTGTCAAGTAAAAGATCCAAAATCTCACAAAAACCAATGCCAACCTAAGACTTTTTAAAGTTTATTTCTTAGTCTCTTTATTCGTTTTCATATATATGGTTTTGTATAACTAAAATCTTTTTAAATTGATTAAATTTTTATTTAAATAATTAAAAAGGCCTTCACTTATAATGGGTGTGTGTCATACTCAAAATGTAATGCGAATAGTAAATAAAAAAAACTAATTTTTTTAAAAATTAGTTTAAAAATATTTTCAAAATGTTAGTTTAAAATATGAAATCACTACTAAAATTTTATTTTTTAAAAAAAAATTTAGAAAGAAAACCTTTAAGAAAACAATTTCACAAAATAATTTGACCTACAAAAACAAAATGGGTTCAAGAGTCAGAGAGGAAAGTATTAGGCACTTCACAATATTTGACAATTTATCCCTTAAAAATCCACATGCCAGCACAAAATGTTAAAAAGTAAAACTTAATCTAAACAAGTACTCCTTACGAGGATCAACGTCCACGTAATTCAGAGTGTAAAAAATTTTGATAAATTGATTTATTTTATTTTATTTTCAAAAAGAAAGAAACAATAATATAAAAAAGATGCCGAAAGAAAATAATCTTAAATGAGTAGTTTAGTTTTATTTTAACAAATTCTCTTTATTCTCACTTTTTTCTCTCCTTGATTTTTCTTTTATTCCATTTTTTTGAAATTTTTAAAAAAGTCATTTAATCTAAGTGAAATTCTAATGTTTTAAGAATTTAAAAAAAATTCATATGAAACTATCTTGAAAGAAAGAAAAAAAACAATGAAAAAATATTTATAAGACTCTTAAATTTATAAGAAAGGGAAAAATTTGTAAGTATAAAATAAAAATATTAATTTGTTTTATTTTATTTTTATTAAAAATCTTAATAAGAACAAAACTAATTTTTTAATTTCAAGATAAAACAGGGTCATTGAAACTCATAAGCACGGCATACATATAAATAAAATCATACAAATACATAATTTAGACATGAATGCATTCTAGCATTTTTCTCAAGTCCTATTCCTATAAGCATTGCTGAACAATCGCATACAAAAAGATAATTTGGCCTCACATGCTCTCCCAAACGGCTCATGTGTAAACACAAAAGAGAATTGAGTTAGAATCGAAAATAAAATGGGAGTTCTAAAATAACAGTATGATAACACGAGAGTAATCAGAAATTAAGTTACTTTATTATTTTCCCTTTTGTTTTCATATGAAATTCAATGCCACCTAATGTTCTCAAACTTCAACCATGTACCAAATTCTCAAGTTTCGCACGTTTCAAGTATTCCCAAAACGAAAGGAAGAAACGGTGAGATGGAAACGCAACTTCACAAATTTTGCAGCAATGCCACAATGCATTCTGAATTGAAACCAAGTAACTCGCATATTTACCAAGCCCATCCAAAGTAATTAAAGCATCAAACCATTACTTTTTGTTTCAAGACTAATAAGTCAAAATTGCCAAGAATAATTCCTCGTCATAGGAATTTCCTTTATAGCCTCAAGCCCAATAATGAATCATGATTATTCCCAATCTCTCTTCCTTTCTCTCGGCTTGAACAAGCCACAAAAAAGAAGACAATGTGGTCCCAAGTCAAAGATGCAAGCTCTATAATGCATGATTCATTTATCAGACATTTCACATTACTGCAGGATGATTTAATTTATCCAGTTTGACCCATTCAAGGAGTAATGTTCAAGCTTAGATTGTTATTGGACCCAAATTTTAAAAGATGCCAAGGGGACCTATATTCATTCACTCCAATCCATAAATTCAACAAACATCTCGAAGCATAGCAGAAAAATGGAATTTTTATTACCCACAATCTAGAACTTCATAATCAAAGCATCATCATAGCAGCCACCACAGTTTAATCTATTTTCATAAATTCATAACTAAGATTGGGATTTTCTTTTGACAAAACTAAAGTATGTAAACTCACCACTGAATGACTAACTTAACAGATTCTGCCAAGACAAATCAAACTCAAATGGGTTCAACCCCAAACAAAATCAATTTTGCTTCATCACTACAAAACAGATTCGAAACTCAAGAAGCCGAAAGGGGTTCGACTCATTACCTTGCTTGGGCGATTGATAGTGGCTCGATGCAGTCGTGGCGACGGCGAACGGAAGTGGCGCGGACGACGGGATGAACGAGCGACAGAAGCTGCAATGCTCGACGGTGAAGATTTGCGAGACGTTGCTCAACGGCGACCGGTCTTTGTGCGACTGGATTCGACGGCGGTGAC
This sequence comes from Senna siamea, assembly GCA_031216115.1. NCBI lineage: Eukaryota > Viridiplantae > Streptophyta > Magnoliopsida > Fabales > Fabaceae > Senna > Senna siamea. The sequence goes on from CM062356.1 coordinate 24,761,245, forward strand.
TGCGGCAGCAGCAGACCTGCGACGGCGGCGGGCAATCTTCCGGTCAATCCCTCCCTCACTCACAACTCTCTATCTCTCAAACTCTCTCTCACTCGCTTTTTCCTCTCTTTTTGTGTGTCCCTGTCGTCAAGACCCTCTCTGAACGCATTCGGATCAGGTGCTGTTCAGGGAGGTACTCTCTGTACTGTCCAGTGAATCTTAATCGTCTGTCTAATTTAGCTGTACACAACGTACCATGTCTTTTTTTTTTTTTTTTAAACCTCTTTGGAATGTACCGTTTTATTAAATAAAATAGTACATTTCGTAACTATTTTAATTTTTTTTATTGATAAAAACTCACTGCTTTATTAAGCAAAATGTTGCGTTCGACTAAATTTATTACTTTCTGCATGACTGAAATACACCATTTTGCTGGAGAAAAACAAAAAAGGCTCCCACATGAATGTGATAGAAGCCATAAAAGGAAGGAATGAAATAGTTGTCGGGCTATTTGGATTTGTGCGAGAAAGGCAAGGGTTGAACCGCGATTTTGTGACTTCTTCTTCCAGTTGCTAGTGTGTTTCGATAGGTAAAAGGGAAAGGGAAAAAATGGTACATTTTCTTGGCTTCTTGTTCACTTTTTTTCCATAAACTTGTACAATGAATATTGGTTTCTTGAAATGAAGTTTGTGGTGCGTTTTGTTCTCTTTTGTGCTATTACTTCCATCTTTCCATTGTACAATGAATATCTTTATAGTTGTTGGTGCGTTTTGTTCACAATGAATATTTTTTTCAACTTGTATAATGAATATTTTTTCTCTTGATGCAAAACTAAAGAAACTTGTACAATTATGGATTTCTTGATTTCAAGTTTGTGGTGCCTTTTGTTCTACTGGGAAGGTTGTTTTTTATATTATACAGTGATATGAAAAAAATAACAAGTAATAGAGAATAAAAGATATAATAAATTAAAGTGTAAATTTGAAGCAAGACAAAAGATGCCAAGATTAAAATGTAGAAGCTCGCCTATGTTGAAACAGTTTGCAGAATTCTACACTCTTACGATTTTTAACATATTCTAAGATCAATTTAACATGAAATAGGCTTGCTGTGTAAAGCAAAAAGAAGAAAGTGAGCCAGTGTTTGAATATGCCATTGATATGGTTAATTACAAAGGGGAGTGGACAATTTTGTTTCTTCCTCAAGAAAAGTCAGGTTTTTGTAATTGTAGGAGGTATGAAACTTTTGACATGTTGTCATGTTCTAAAATTGTTTGACGTGAATGATGTAAAGAAGCTTTCCAAGTAGTACATTTTGAAACGGTGGACGAAGGATGTTAGGGTTGGTGTCGTATATAATATTCAAGGAAAGAAAGTTGTAGAAGACCCAAAATTAAGTCAGACGCTTCAATATAAAGGACTTTGTCAGAACTTTGTGAAACTAACTGTTGAAGTCTCAGGTTGTGAAAAAGAAGTCGCATTGGTTTATAAAGTCATAGATGAGGTGACCAAAAAAGTCATAACACTTTAATCGAAAAAAATATAAGTGACAACTGATGTTTCTCAACTGACTGGCGTGACACAATCAATCAATTTATCACAACCAATTAACATTAAGAAGCACTTGGTTATAAAAAAAAGAAGCATCTTGAGACTTGAGTTGAACTGCAACGTCCAAAGAAAAAAGTTTCAAAGTTCATGTCATAGCCTGTTGTGATGACCTTCTTGCCATTTGAATGAAGAAAAAATAGTTCCACTTGGCCAGGAAAATCAAAGAAATCATGAATATGATCCACTAATTCTTGCTCCAAAATTTCCCCAAGTAATTTCATTTTCGTCATCCCAATTCTTTTCTCTTTTTATTATAAATGAAAGGCTGTTAAATTACCATAGTTTAACATAAATCATTTACTTTTAAATAAAAACAGACTACAACTAAGAGATGCTGCTTAAATATATTCTTTTTAGTAATAACATGATGTAAGAAGAAGTAAATGAGTTGATCCCAATGGTCAGATTAGCTTGTATACGACATTTTTTTAGTAATAACATGATATTCATATAGGCAGAGGCATCCCGACTAGATCAACTAATGTTGGGAGTTAAATAATTTTACATTATTGAAATCAAGTAAACATCAGTTAATGCAATTAGGCAACTAGTAATATTATATCGTAAGCAGAGAAACAAGGTAAGAAGATTCCTGCATTGAAGTTTTTTATACTGCTAAGCTAAGATGTATGTCGGAGTATGTACCAAGTTTGATAACAAATACCTGTCCTCGGCTAAGCATCTCTGATTTCTTCAATTTCTTCATGGCATAAATCTCTACTGTACCTCTAGCACGACATAACCTCACCTGAATTATATAAAAATGTAAAGAAATTTTAGCAACACATAAATTTATTAAGTTCATGATGGTAGACACTACTAATGATTAGAATCGAAAAGTTATTTTGTAATGCTATCTTCATTGCGTACCTCACAAAATACACCTTGGCTAATTACGGTTAACTGCTCAAAGTCATCAATTCCAACTTTACGTCTCTGCAGCCTCATGTATTCAGTCTCTCGGCGTTCCAAATTCCTCATCATTTCCTCCTGTTCTTCAGTTGATATTTGAGCTTCTTGTGCCCTCCTTTGAAGTGCTCTACGTCTGAAATAAAAGCATAATTTATTGAAGTAACATTTATTTTCCAAAATAAAACAATTTCTGCTTTGAGTCTCCTGAGTTGAATTGATCATTATGAACATCTATGACAGAGTATCCTCCCCTGACAGTCCATCATAATTCATAGCTCAGAAGCAAGATAAAAAAAGCCAGCCTTCCAATTTCAGTATTTTTAGAGGTGTAAGTGAATAAATAACTGAAACAAAATAAGTTCTTTTTGTTGGAATTACTCAGAAGATTCTATAAAAGCATCAGACAGAGTTCTAATCTTGAAAAGATATATATATATAAATATATATATATATATAAATATATATATATATATATATATATATATATGAAATAGACATATGAATAAGAGGATAAAACAAGCTTTACGGCACAGGTAGTTTATATTGAATGCTTCTCCGTCCATGCGAGTGGCTTCACGTATTGTAATTGCCAAAAGGATACATAATATGAATGATCAATTGAAGAGAAGGAGAAACAACAATACAGAGACTAAAACCAAGGACGATATCAATATTCTTTTCTATTGCTCCAATATTCTTAAAGGCAGCAGCCAGAGTTTAACCAAAAGCAATAACATGGAATGGCAAACTCAGATCATATACAGAGCCAATCATTTTAATGAGGAATCCATTGATTTGGTAAAGGGAATGCACAGAACAAAACCAAATCCATATGCAGCAATGGAGAAGAAATTTCCTTACCATAGTTGGAGGCATCAATGCGACACCGTAGAGGAAGAGGTACCGCACTCAGAGTGGACGAACAGCGACGACCCGATGGACTGCGATTTGATCCTTCAGGGTCTACTCACACGACGCGAAGAGGAAGCATTAGCTGTTCGCGAAGAAGAGAGGAAGAGGTTTCCGTGAGGAAGCATTAGCCGTTCGCGACGCAAAGAGGAAGCATTAGCCGACCGAAACAGTGCGTATAAGCAATAGAAAAGCAAACCAAAAAAAAGCCACGTGGCATCGCTTGGTGCATTATTCAAGCGGACAGCTGAGATTTGCCAGATAGCACGGATAGCATCGGATCCGAACGCCTTCTGAAATGCGTCCGGATTCCCTGCTGGGCGAGCGCTGCTGGGTGTTTTAGCAGCGGTTTTTTCCGTTGCTAAAGTTTTTTGCAACAAATATTATTGTCACTATAACTTTTGTTAAATTAATTATTTAAACAAAAGTTATAGCAGCAATAATATTCGTTGCAATAATATTAAAACACACTTTAGCTACGGATAAAACCGACGCTAAAAAGCCCAGCAGGGCGCCCAGCGGGGATCCAAAAGCTTCTGAAATGTGAAGCATCTTCTTCAAATAAGAAGGAATGGATGGACTCAAAAGGCATGTGGGGATCGGTGGCAAGAATAATGAGATTCGGGATTAAAGAAGATTAAAGGTGTTTTAGGAATGAATTTGGGGATAAATGAGGATTTGGGTATTTTAGAGAAGAAGAGGAAATTTGAGAGATGAAAATGGTGATGAAAATAAGTGAGAGCGAAGGGATAATTGTATTATTATTATTATTTTGTCTTCTTTATACTTTCACACATTTTTTTTTGGTTATTTATTTATGATTTTTAGACCTTTTATTTTTATTTTATTTGAGTTTTTTGCATAAGCATTTTTTTTCAGGCTTTGAATTTAATTGGATTTTTTAATTTTTTAATTATTTATTTTTTATATGGGCCTTTTATTTTATTATTTTTTTCTTTTCATTTTTATTTATTTTTAAAGTTATAAAAAACTCTAAAAATTAAGACTTTTTTTATTTATTTATTTATTTATTTTTATCGGACTGAAAAAAATACAGTATTCATAATATGTATATAGATACATATATTATTAATCTAAGATATAACGACTAAATTAAATGGCAAAATATTGGGATAATTGCATAACATTAACATATTGTTTCAAATAAAAGTCTGAGCAGTACTATCACAACTTTCTGCTGAAAACACTAGTAACATGAGACCTAAATTCACAAATCTAGAGCTTATGTAGAATGATATGGGTGCCAAACTGAGGACGAAGTGTTAAACCCATAAGAGGAGCATGAGTATAAGATGGAGAAAGCTCAAAGGAGAAGTTCTGAAGAATCAATGACAATGCCACTTTAGTTTCAAGTAAAGCAAAGTTTTGGCCAATGCATATCCTTTGACCCCATGAAAAAGGAAGATAAGAAGCTTGAATCTTGGTTGCTTTAGAGATTCCTTCAGAAAATCTTTGTGGGTTGAAGTCCTTGGCATCGTCTCCCCAAAGTTGAGGATCTTGGTGTACTAAAATTATTGGAATCCCAACTCCAGTTCCAGCTGGTAAAGTCAAATTTCCAAGTCTTGTTTCCTCTGATACAACTCTTGTCATTGTAGGAGCTGGAGGGTATAGCCTAAGAACCTCATACAATATCATTGTCATCTATCACACAAACATTAGTAAACTATTATTATTATATATATAAAAGCAAAAGTCCACATTAACAGGCTACATGAATTTACTTACCACTTTGAGACGATTTAAGGCATCATAGTTAGGTTTTTGAGTACCAAAGACTCGGAAGACCTCTTCTCTTGCTTGGGCTTGCCAATTGGGAAACCTACTTAGTAACACAATTGTCCAATTAAGCAACAGAGAGCTTGTCTCTTGGCCTGCTGCATAGAACAATTTGCAATCCTTTATTACTTCCTCAATACTCATTCCTTCATTATTATCTTCAATTTCTCTACGGTTTGATTCCAAAAGTATGTCTAATAAATCATCACTTGGGGCTTCACCTTCCTCTCTACCCTTCTCTCTTTTGTCAATGATTCCCCTTATTATCACTCGTATTTCCTTCTCTATCTCCTTCAACCTCCTGTTCTGCTTTGTTGGTACGAATCTACAAACAAAAGTGAATTGTTTTAAAAAAAGAAAAACATATACTGCATGTATTATAAATTATATGATGATAAAGTTAAAAGCTTTACCTCCATCCTGGGATATAAAAAGAACGTACGACCTGGACTGTAAGATGAGATTGTTGAATTTGAAGTTGGAGTACTTTTCTGCCTTCTTCATAGCTACTTCCAAATACAGTTCGAGAAATTACATCAGCTGACATGCCTTGAAGCAAAGGCCACACATTTAACTCCGCACAACCTCTTTCACTTTCATATACTAATTTCTTCCATTCATTTAGCATTTTGTTACAACACTCGTAGAATGCTGGCAACATAAGCTGCAATATATATATATATTCAAATTTAAAAGGTTAAGTAAACCAGTGAAAGAAAAATAAACTTGATATATAAATTTGATTTATAAACTCGTGAGTTTACCTATAGCAATAGGTAGTTATTAAAAATAGAATAAATTATTATTTTAATCATTAAAAGATATAATTTATTTTAATTTAATTTTTAAATTATAAAAATACTTAATTTAATATTTAAAAAATATATTATATCGAAATTTAATTTCTATATACAAATATTATATATCTTTTTATATTTTAATTTAAAGTTTTAAAAATTAAATTGAGATATAATGTAGACTAAATTAAATATTTTTATGATTTATTGAAAAAATTAAAATAAATTACATCTTTCAATGTTAAAACAATAATTTATTCTTAAAAATATATATATTTAATTTCTATCATAATTAATATAAACAAACTAAAATTTTTGAGTTTGGACAATGAAATATTATTTTTTTTAAGAGAAAAAGACTTTGGTTGATGTGTTTCATTAAAAACCAAGAGGATAAAAAATATATATTTTTCACAAATTTATTATATAAATATATTGAGTTCACTACAAGTTTACCGAGTTCAGAACAACTTTATTTATTTTTAAGTTTAATAACAAGTTAACTAGTTTTACTTATAAACTCATAAGAGTTATTATCACAGGCAATTTAACTTCATTTCCTACTACGAAGAATGTCTTATTTTACATCAGGAAAACCAGTTTTTTGGTCACAAACGTTTGATTTTTTTTTCTGTGGAAATAATTGAAAAAAAAGTGTTAACAATACTTATTTATACAATGATTGTATTTTTATGCAGGAATAGAAGATGTCAACAGTACTGATAAGTAATAACAAACCCGTCAAAAACCACTAAGTAAATTTAAACAAACATAGTTCCTACAGAAATTTTCAATAATTAGAAAAAGGAAAAGAAATCAATGCATGGCAACTGGAAAGAGAGGAAATACACCTTTAACTTCTCAAGATGAAAGGCAGGGTTGAGAATTTTTCTGTGTTTAACCCATTTTTCACCATTGTAGATTATAATTCCATTAATTAGAAATTTAGCAAGTGGATTGACAGGAGGCCTTTCAAATACATAAATGTTGCTGAGGACATCCTTTATCTCTTCTGGGTTTGTAATAATCACCACGGGGGTTGGACCAACCCAATAATAAGAATTCTTACCTGCAAATTAATAAGTAATTATATTAAATGTGTTTTTAGAAGGAAAATGTAATGAATAAATTAAGAATAATGAAAATTTTAAAATATGAAAGGCATCACATACAGTAATACCATACCATAGTTCTGAATGATTTGATGCTGAAATGGTAAGACACGAGGGACGATGTCATCATCTAAATTAATGGGCTTTGATGATTTGGCTTGTTGCAACATCTTTCCCATCTCCTTCATATCTCCATACACAAATCTGTAAGGGTTTCCCTTGAGTTGTTTTCTGAGGCATCTCTCAAGTCTTTTAGGCCTCACCCACACCCAATTCACCACTCTCACTATGATTATCATCATTATCACTCCCACTGATACTGTCATACTTATGAGAATTACCCAAAATATCCCAAAGCTCCCTGATGATGGCGAAGAAGATAGTGTTGGTGGAGCATCCATTTCCATGCTCAGCTGAAAAACACGAATGATTCAAGAGGAATTATATTGAAGGACATGGGTTTCAAGAGGAGTTAATTATATATATGAATATGGTTATACCTAACCTCTAGACACTGGTATATATTTTCCACCGGATGTGCAATCATTCGTAGAGAATGGGAGAGAGAGTAAAAAGAAGAATACGACATAGAAGGAAGAAGAAAAAGACAGAAGAAAGAAAGGAAAAAATCAAGATTACAAAAAGATGTGCAGATCAAGAAATGAAGTTAAAATTAGATAAAAAAAATTAAATGAAAAAACATTTAAGATCATACTTTTTCAATTATAAATTTGAATAAATTTATATATTTATAAAGTTAAATAGATTTTGATTTTAATTATTAATAAATTTTATAAAATAAAAAATATGAATTTTTTTTCTAAATTAACAAATATTAAAATAAAAATTTTTCATAATTTTTTTTCTTTATTTTTTTTCTTCCAAACAAACCCTAACAAAAATTATATTTTCATCCTTTTTCTCTTGAATTAATGCATTCATCTTTTTCGTATGGTAGATTCATATATTTTATCAAAATATAATAAACTTTATTAAACTTCTATCAAAAAATCTATTAATTGATAATTATTGTATTAAACAAATTGTGAGGATGAAAAGTATTCTTAGAAATATCTTTTAAAAGTGCTAAACTACAAATGTCCTATAAATTCATAACATTTTATCATCAATGAGGTGCTAAATTAGGTGTCCATCTCCCACTCATTGGACCAAATTTCAGCTTTGGATGTGCAAATAAAAAATGAGAGCCAAACATATAATATCATTATCGTGAGGCAGCGTCAGTCTAAGTGTCCTGTGGGTGCGTGATATTATATTTTGAAGACTCATATGTGTCACTTCTTGAGGTGTTTGTTAATTTGTCACTTCAGAAGAAATATCAAGAGTCTATTTAACGTCAAATTTTGACAGATTTTTTATTTTTAAGAATTATATTTTGAAAACATAATTTTTGATAATATAATTCTTAAAAATTTTAAAAAAATTATTTAATTTACTTAAAATATTAATTCTTAAAAATATTATCATATCATAAAAATATAAGATTATCAAAGTAAAAATAAAATTTTTATAAAAATATAAAAATATTTTAGTTTTAAAAATATAATATTTTAATAATATTTTTTTAATTCATGTATTAAATACAGAAATATAACATTTTAAATTTCATGTTCTTAAAGAAAAATTTTCAAAAGGTGTACCAATTCCTCCTTAAGTAAAAATGAATGTATAGGTACCATCAAAAAGCTTGAACTTATTCAATGCATATATAATTCTCTAAACCTTTTTGTAGAAAAAGATAGCAACCTTAGCTTGCAAGGGCAAGGTTTTTAATTTCATTTTACGAGAGATAAATGACAAATCCAACTTGACATTATTGCAGTGCAAGAGTTTTTAACTCAACAAATTAACTTGTTTTTGCATTAATTGCTCGAATTGGCTTTTATTCACTCACCTATAAACATTTAGACGTATGAAAGAAGAGGGAAAATTTGATGCGTCTGTAAATGAAAGAGGAATTGTTTTATTTCTTTTGCTTGTGTCAAATTCTATAAACAATACTTTTTGTTATTTTGTTGGAAAGGTTTTTTCGTGTTTCAACTGGATTGCATCTGTTTTTCTCTTCTATCTTTTTATATTATTATTTTTCCTTTTATCTCAATTTCTTTTTTTCTCTTTTTCCTTCTATTTCTTCTCCATTTTCCCTTCTCTTTTCATCTTTCTCTTTCTTTCCTTTTTTATTCTCTCCCCATCTTTTCCTGTCTCCTAGTGAAGACGTACAAAGTTGACTTTTTGACCCTAACATAATCGTTAGAGTTAAAATTCTATAAATTATGATATGAAAGTTTAAATTAGCTCTATGTGTGATATCAGTGTCAAGTGAATTGGTCCAAATTTTTTTTAATATTTTGATGGCGCCAAAGGAATCAATTTGACCCCTAGTCGGTAACTCTGGCCGTTGTATACTAAATTTTTTATTATTATTTTTTTCCTAACCGCTGTTACAACTAATGATCTGATTACACAACGAAAAAATATCTAACCATTATAATTTTTTGTTTAAATTATTTCTATAAATTTTATATGAAATAAAAAAGTAACAATTTTTTAAAGTAAAGTAAAGTATTTGAATTCTATTTTTACTTTTTTAAAAAATTGTATCAATTAAAATTAATTAAATTTTTAAAAAATTATATCTTAATCAATATTTCTCTCAAATATATACTAACGCTATGAGAATTAAGTATTATTAACTTTATATACAATGTTAATAATATAAAAGATAAGTGCTGATGGAGCACAAGGGCCACCAAAAATATTAAAAAAGTTTGGCACCAGTGTCACATATAAAGTCAATTTGAACTTATATGTCACAATTTGTAAAATTCTGACCTTAACTGTTCAAAATTATACTATCTTTTTTAAAAAAAAAAAAATAATTGAGCTACTATTTCACCCTTGGTTGACCAAAACTGAATTCCTTAAAAATAAAATTAATTATTTAATTAAAAATAGCTTATTAAAAATATCTTTTAGGATTTTTTATTTTAATATTACTTATTTTAAATTAAAAACCATAAAATAATTTATATTTTTAAATTAAAAAATGATGCTTTATATTAATCAAATACTTATTTAATACATATTATATTATGTAAATAATATAATATAAATATATTTTAATTAAAATGAATTAAATTCTATTTTCTTTCTTAGAAAATGAAAGTGTAATCTATTTATTTAAATAATTTAAAAGGCCTTCACTTTTGGGTGCGTATGTAGGATATATATGTGGTTTTAATCTAAGATAACGACTAGGCCCAAAATGAAAATCTAAGATAACGACTAATTTAAAAGGCAGATTAATATATGTTGTTGCACAAATAAAAAAGATAGTGATGAATTTATAGGCAATTTTCAAAATGAGTCAGTAATAGGATATTGGGATAATTGCATAACATAAACAATTTGCTTCAAATAAAAGTCTGAGCAGTACACTATCACAGTTTTCCCCTGAAAACATAAATAAGACAAAAACTAACTTAATTTCTCAAATCTAAAGCTTATGTAAAATGATATGGGTGCCAAACTGAGGCTGAAGGGTTAAAACCATGAAAGGAGCATGAGTATATGATGGAGAAAGCTCAAAGGAGAAATTCTGAAGAATCAATGACAAAGCCATTTTAGCTTCAAGTAAAGCAAAGTTTTGGCCAATGCATATTCTTGGACCCCATGAAAAAGGAAGATACGAAGCTTGACTCTTTGTTGCTTTAGAGATTCCTTCAGAAAATCTTTGTGGGTTGAAGTCTTTGGCATCATCTCCCCAAAGTTGAGGATCTTTGTGTAGTAAAATTACTGGAATCACAATTCCAGTTTCAGCTCGTAAAGTCAAATTTCCAAGTCTTGTTTCCTCTAATACAACTCTTGTCAATTGAGGAGCTGGAGGGTATAGCCTAAGAACCTCATACAATATCATTGTCACCTGTAACACAAACATTATATATATAGGCAAAAACCTATATTAACAAGATCTAGCTAGTTACTTTTTCTGTTCAATTCGAACTGCATTCTCTACAATTGTAGTCTCAAATGATAAGTTTTGTAATTACATCAATTATTGTGATGGTATGATAATTTGGCCTAAAATCAATCTATGTCCTTGTGATTATAGGAGTGTCATTTAATTACTTGTGAAACTATCCTGTAGTATTTTTCATAAAAAAAAATAATCAAATTAGTCATGTATAAGGTTAGTTAATTGAAATTAGTTTTTACTCATATTTTAAAAATTATCATTAAAATCCTCATGTAACTAGTCCTTTAGCCTTTTATAGTATAACACTATAATTAGATTAAGAATAAACAGCACAAGATGTCAGTATATTGCAAAAAGTTGGAGAGTTTATATAAAAATTCTCATTCAAACGCTCATGTAAATTGCTTCACTCAGACAAGCAACGTGGTGTTATTTATATGAAAATATATATTACATACAAAGTGTACAATGATGCAAACTAATTAATTTTAATCAACTATTACATAATTAATTTGATTAAAATTTGAATTAAAAATACTACAGGATAGTTAATTAAGTACTGTTAACAGATAAATGAATCACAATGATGTTAAGTAGTACACTTATAACTTCAAAAGATAAACTAATTAATTTTAGGCAAAATCATACGAGATGAAGTAAGGTGTAAGTAACTTACCCTTTGAAATTTTAAAGTTATAATGAAGTATAAGAAAGTTTTATTTTTAAATTAATGCCATAGAGAAAGTAAAGCTATATAATATAAACTTACCACTTTGAGACGATTTAAGGCATCGTAGTTAGGTTTTTGAGTGCCCAAGACTTGGAAGACCTCTTCTCTTGCCTGAGCTTGCCAATTGGGAAACCTACTTAGTAACACAATTGTCCAATTAAGCAAAGCACTGGTTGTCTCTTGCCCTGCTATGTAGAAAAATTTGCATTCCTTGATTACTTCCTCAATACTCATTCCTTTGTTATTATCTTCAATTTCCCCACGGTTTGATTCCAAAAGTATGCCTAATAAATCATCACTTGGGGCTTCTCCTTCTTCTCTAGCCTGCTCTCTTTTGTTAATGATTCCCCTTAGTAACACTTGTATTTCCTTCTCTATTTCCTTCAACCTCCTATTCAGCTTAGTTGGTACGAATCTACATACAAAAGTGAATTGTTTTTTCTCGTATATATTAAAGAAGAACATATATCGTATTAAATCAAATGATGATAAAGTTAGAAGATTTACCTCCATCCTGGAATATAAATAGAACGTAAGACCTTGCCTGTAAGATGAGCCTGTTGAATTTGAAGTTGGAGTACTTTTCTGCCTTCTTCATAGCTACTTCCAAATGCAGTTCGAGAAATGAGATCAGTTGACATGCCTTGAAACGAAGGCCACACATCTAACTCCCAACAGCCCCTTTCACTTTCACATACTAATTTCTTCCATTCATTTACCGTTTTGTAACAACACTCGTACATTGCTGGTAACATGAGCTGCAAACAACAAAATTAAATTTTAAATTATATGTGTGTGTGTGTGTGGGATTATCGTTTATCACACTCAATTTAACTTCATTTCTTACTATGAAAAATATTGTCTCAGTTTTCATAATGAAACCAAGGTTGTAGAAGAGGTATTTTTTAGCATATATTCTAAGTTGTTTTTTTTTTCTTCTCTTTTCGTGTTTACTTTTCTTTTTGTAATGGGGTCTTTTTATATATATAAACTGTTATAGAATGCAATTTTTAATTGAAGTAAAACTTTGAATAAAGGAAAATGAATTTAAAATAAGAAGTTTATTATAAAGAGAACATGTTAATTTTAAAATAAGAATTGGAGATAATTTAATTATTTAGAATGGATAAAAAATGAAGATAAAGTTGAGAATTAGAGTTTGAAATTTAGGAGTTGGATATTTAAACTTTGAGAAATGAAATAAACAAAAATTAAAAAGAGTGTCTTTTTTTAAAAAAAATTCTGAAATTATTGTCAATTTTTTCACTAAACTTTACAATTACTATTAATTTCATCCCAAGTTCTAATAAAGTGGATTTGTCATGTCAACAAATGTTCCAGTTACATTGTCATGTATACAAATTTCGTTAGTATAATAAACAAACTTAAGATTTAGGACAAAATTGACAAAATTTATAACTTTGAGGATCAAATTGATAGCAAAAAATTTTTAATGATGAAATTAAAAATTAATTAATGTAAAATTTGGTGGCCTAAAATTTTTTTGTCAAAAACATAATATGCAGTGTTTTAAAAATTAAACCTGTCATTAAATCAAAAAACTTGTTGAGTCACGAATTAACCAATTCAATCGATTCAACTGATGATCATATTAGATGACGTAATAAATATATAAAATAATAATTAAATATTTTTAATATTAATAATATATCTTATATTACAAAAAATTATATTTTTACTCATGACTTTAAAAAAAATAATTTATCCAAGTTAATTATATTCATGAACATAATATAAGTTCAAATCATATAATCAACAAACAACATTAGACAAGCTCAATTGTTTTCAATTGTTTTGGGCTTTGGTTTAAGTTTGTTTTATGTAAAATTTTACTCAATTGTTTTTAAAACTCAATCCAAACATTTATCTTTAAATTTTATCAAATGATCCAATTTTGACCAATCAAAATTAGTTCGACCGGCAAAATGATTCTTTGGCATGAACAGACTAAATGCTTAGACGATTATTAGTTAAACCAGTCAGACTGTCTAATCTGGTTAATTGATTCATTGATAATATGTTACAAATATATATAATAAATACTAAAATTGTAAAACATTATTACATAAATTCATTAATATCATTATACATATATCAAATTAAACAAGTCAAAATATGGTGGAATTATAACTTAAAAAAATTATTTTAGATCATGAAGGTATATGTATAACTCATTAAAAGTTAAAAAATTAAAAAAATTTAAATAAATCTTTGAACCGATTTTTTTTTTAACAGATCATTTTTTTTGTCAGAAACATTTGATTTTATTTTCTGTGGAAATAATTGGAAAAAAATGGCGATATCATTTCAATAAAAACAATTTTATGTCCTCTAAAATTTTAAATTATAAGATGGTATTTATCATTGTCAGAGAGAGATAAATTAAAAAAAGTGTTAACAATATACAAATTCTTGTATTTTTATGCAAGTATAGATGTTAACATTACTAATAACAAAAACCACTAACTAATTAAATATAAGCAAATAGTTCCTATAGAAATTTTCAAAAATTAGAAAAAAGGAAAAAAAAAAAAGAATTCAATTCATGGAAAGAGAGAAAATATACCTTTAACTTCTCAAGATGAAATGCAGGGTTGATAATTTTTCTGTGCTTGATCCAAGTTTCACCGTTGTATTCTACAATTCCGGTAATTAGAAGTTTAGCAAGAGGATTGTTAGGAAGCCTTTGAAATACAGAAATCTTGTTGAAAACATCCTTTATCTCCTCTGGATTTGTAATATTCACCATTGGTCTAGGTCCAAACCAAATAAAAAACTTCTCACCTGTAAATTATATATGGTTCATGTAAATGTAAGTGTTTTTAATTGGAAAACATAAATAGAGATTCGTCATCAATACTCCTAAAAAAAAGACATAAATAAATGTTCAGATTTTAAATTTTTTCGAAGTCAAGCTATCGTTGGATCAGAACCACGTTTTGCAGAGGTTATTAGAGTGAGACATGTGAGGCAAACAGTGAGAATTCTCCACCCCTAACTTTCAAGAGGCAGGGTTTGAATTTTGATGGCCACTATGACCATTGGACTATATGAAGAACCAGCAAATTGAAGACGCAATCTCGACAAATTCCCAAAAAGCAAATTGGAAAGGGAGAAAGCTAAAAGATTTAAAAGAAAAAAATTACCGTCGTCTCGGAAAATTAAGAACTTCCAAGAATTTTTGGAATTTTATCAAGAAAAAAATATCAAGACTACATTTTTTTTTATAATAGAAAATTTAAGTAAGGAGATGATATTTCAATATAAAGTTAAGATAAATTGTCAGATTTAGAGAGTACTTACAAATATTTATAGATAATCTGTTATATAATTTTTATAGACAAAAAGTCGACTAAATGAACTAATTTTCACTAGCTATCAACGATCTACTCTACTAGAGTGAAATGTGTGTACATCTTCAAAAGATTTATGGATTTGATAGTGTAATAGAAATAAAAAAAATTAGGTAAGAAATGACGTCTCGCTACAAGATCAAAACAAATTGTCAAATTAGAGAACATTTACAAAATCTCACAAATAATTTGTCAAGACTCTACTCTTGTAGAGTGGAATGTGCACAGCTTCAAAAGATTTGTGGATTTGACAGTGTAATCACTAAAAGCTTTAAAGGGTTCTACCTTTACGCAGTTTTGGTGATTTTTCTACTGTATATGAAATGGTAAGAGGTGACATAAAATAAGAACCCAGAAGGGCTTTTATTTGTAGAAACACTTTATGTTCCTCAATTTATGTGTTAAAGCTTTCACTTTTCTTCTGGGCAACAAATTCAACCTTAATTTCTGGGACTAGGGATTAATATTTGACAATGATAATCAAGTTCAAGGAGTAACGCATAATACTTAGAAAGTAAAGACTGAGAATTTGGGAAAAATAATATGAAAGACGTACCATAGTTCCGAATGGTTTGCAGATGAAATGGAAGAATACGAGGGACGATGTCATCATCTATGTTAATGGGTTTGGAAATGGCTTGCTGGATCATCTTCCCTATCTCTTTCAAATCTCCATACACAAATCTGTAACAATTTCCTTTCAGATTTTGTTGTGTGAGGCATCTCTCTAGTTTTTTGGGTCTCACCCACACCCAATTCACCACTCTCACTAACGCTATCACTCCAGCAACGATAATCGCTGTAGCAACAATAATGCAAATCGCAACACTCGCTGATGCTGTTTCTAGAGGTTCCATGGCTGAACGATGAAAGTCCAGAGATGGTGTGGTTGGAGCAATTCTTATGTATATATAGCGCAGATGGGATCCTTACAGTGCACTCTGAAAGTAAAATAAGACATCGAAAGGCGAGTACTTTTCAGGTTTCAACAGAAGCTCGTCATCTTCTAGACGAGAACAAGGACGTCTTACGTTACGCACTTACGCTGGTGAAGGAAAAATTTTAAAATAAAGTTTTGTTGCGTCATCATAATTTAAGATTTTATAAAATCAGAGTTCGGGTGAATAGCTCAAAAGAAATTTTTTTAAAACAATTTATGATAATAAAAAATGAAATTTTAGAACATTTTTGAAATAATTAAATATATGTAGTATGAAAATGGTTCACATATATGATATTTTTATTAAAAAATAATTATAATAAATAAAAAAATTACACCAATTACTTTAAAATTTGATAAAATTATACTTATTATTTTTCTAATTTTAAATACAAACATTTTTTTGTTGTGAAAAAAAGTATAATTGTATAAATAAAATTAAAATAAGTATAAATTAAAAAAAGCATCTCCCTAGTGATATAAATTATAAATTATAAATTATAGCGTTTGTTCTTTCATATATCTTGATTTGCTTGCTAGCAGCCCTATCCTTTTTTTTTTTCTTCATATGAATATTAATTTCTATATATTCAAGAACACACCTCTAGTTGTGTTCTGTTATCTCTTTCTTTTCTCCATTAATAATGCAATATATATATATATATATATCCAACACATTTGGATCCTTCTCTAATAGTGACAAACTGATAATAACAACCATAAGCTTTCAGAGCTACTTAACGTTGTATGGCTAGACAAACGTGGGAAAAGCACACACTTAACCATAGCAAAAGAGAAATTAATTCAATTAAGAAAAGAGAATACAATAAAAATATGGCTTGCAAAATTTAAAAGCTACATCTAAATGGCACTTCTACATAAAGCGGTATTGCCTTTTATATAAGTTTTTCAGCTACGTACTCATCCTTTTCTATAAATAAAGAATGCGAAAGAAATATATTGTTTGATTTTTTTTCATCTTATTATAATATTTTATAGGATCTTATATAAATCTATTTAGCCTTCGACTAAAATTTTATTTTGTTATAGTGTGCATAGTATTAATTTCTTTTTATGCTTATAATTATATTTGAGTTTAAATAATAAAAAACATATATTAAAAAAAATAAATTATAGAATATCAAATAAGTCCAAAAAAATTCTAAACTATATATATATAGATGAACAATTAGATGTCAATTTAATTTTTTAATTAAAATCAAAATAATCCCATAACCACAAGTTTTTCACAGTAATAAATTAAAATCTATGTGATTATTAATTTATTATCTTACTCCTTGATGTAAAATATTGTCTTGAAAAAAATATGATTAGAGAATATTTTGAAAATTTGTATTATTAAAAAAAAACAAAATAGTAATTAGCAGCGGAACAATCTGTTGCTAAATGGTAAAATCTATCTTTAAATCATTTAGCGAACAAAATTAGCCACGAAATTTACATCAATGTAATTGGTGCTATTATATGTAAGTTCCTTTTTGACAACCTTAGCCCAACGTAACTTTGAATATATGGGATGGGTTAGGCTAAAATTCTGGAGCCTTTTTTTGTACTTGAGTTTTTCAACCCAGCCCATATTAGTCAACGAGTTAAGGAGGGTTGGGGCTAGGGCTAGGGCTAGGCCATTGGACTTTTTTTAATTTATTATTATTTTATATTTTGATATATCTTGAATAAAAATTTAAAAAAATAAATTTTTTTTAAGAAATTCATAGTCCATAAAAAATTGAGTTAAATCAAACTAGTCTTATTAGCCCTCTTAAATGGATGGGTCATCTCAACCCAACTCATCCATACAGAAAAACTTCATGTGGAGCAAGCTCATAGGATAGAGCTAGCCCATTTTAACACTCTTAATTGTAGCTACGAGTTAAGTTGCGAAATATTAAAGAATATAATTTGGCATAAAAATCAAGGTAATTTGATATAACTATTTTGGTATATTTTATAAAACTTACTTAATGCATAGGGAGAATCAATCAAATTCCCTTCCCCGTCCAAAATAAAACAATTAATCAAATATCATGAAAAGTTTGTTTATTTGATTTCTAATCACAATTTCCCACTTAAATTTCATATAAATGCATGCTGCTTGTTAAGAGTTACCTGATATATTAATCATTTCAAAAAAGGACTTATATGGGTAATATTTATCTTTACTTTCATATTAATGATTTTTGTGTTAAAATCACCCTCTTGCCAATTTTAAATAACCTCATCTTCTAATCATTTAAAATTTTGTTTAGCTACATTTCTCTTGAAAGAGATCTCTCAATCCTAAATCTTTTTAAGTTGAGCTTCTGTTAAAATTTTTTTAACATATTATTGACGTCTTATCTAATAATATTGAAAGTGTCTTTTCTTTATTACTAATTTCTCAAATCAAAAAAAATAAATAAATAACATCACCTAATTCTTTGAACAAAGATAAAGTTATTGGGGTAAATATGTGAGTAATTTTTAAAATAAAGAAATAATGTAAACAAAAAGGATACTACTTAATATGTGATGAACATAAATTCAAAAATATTTTTCTAAGTTTAGAATATGGAATAATGGGTGGATAAGGGGCAAGGATAAATTTCATTAGTTAAAAAGTGTGCTTGAATATATATATATATATATATATTATAATAACTCCATATCTTTTTCATTAATAATTTTACAAAATAATATAAAAATATATTTCTAATGTACGTGCTGATACTGTTTTTTTTGTTAAAAATTTGTTTATATTTAATAATTAAAAAATATATAAATTTTTAATAAAATAAATTTATTATTTGGTTTAAAACACACTGTGTAATAATTTTAATGTTTTAAATTAAACTTATTTTATTCAAAATGTATATAATATTTTTATTTTTTAAATATAAATAAATATCTAATAAAAAAAGTGTACACTTCGATGTGCTCATTAACATAGATCTCTGTATCTGTGTGTGCGTTTCATACCTGTGATCACTGAGTCAAACGTTAATAATAATTACATTTTAACACTTTAAAAATGAAATCTTAAATTAGGTGAAGTAGATGGATTACATATCTAACGTGGTCCAAATTAATTAGTTATATTTTTATTTGTCATTTCTTGATCTTGTCTTGTAAAATAATAAAAATTACTATAATATTATATTAAAATATAAATTTAAAATTTTCACTCTCTATTTGTAACATCTGATGAATAATATTTGCTATTCTCACTTTCAATTACTATATTCCAAATTATATTAAAATATAAATTTATTTAAGATATAATTTGTTTTACATATTATAATATTTTCTTGTATATAAATATATTAATATCTTTATAATAAATATATTTTAAATCTCTAATAATATTTTATTATTATTAGCATGTTCATTTATATTTTATAATATAAATATAAAATAAAATATATAATTCTACTTTAAATTCTCATTTAAAATTAACAAAGTCAACTGAAATTATTATCTTAAATCACTATTATAATAAATGAAGGTTGACTTTTAGTTGCTTTAGCGATTCCTTCAAAAAAATCTCTGGTTTGTACTCTTTTTGCATCATCTGATCCCAAGAGTTGAGGATATCCTGGTGTATCAGAGTTATTGGAATATCAATTAGACATCTAGCTGCTAAAGTCAAATTTCCAAGTCTTGTTAATTTCCTGGGATACAACTCTGAGTCATAGAGCCAGATGGGTATATATCGCATAAGAACCTCGTACAAAATCATAGTTACCTGCCACAGATTGATGAATACGGATATGTTAGCACTAAATATTGATAATATCCATATCTGTTGACAGATCGACCGAGTCAACTGTATGCCTCGCTCGGTTAGAGTTGTCATCTGTCACTTGTCTCACCACTTTTTATTTTATCTATTATTAATTAATTCTGTACAAAAATTGTTATCGAACAACTGTAGCTTGTCCTTTTTGTCATGATTTTTTGAAAACCTCGTATCATCTCCTACAATTCTTTCATCTCTGTATGATTAGTGATTTTACTAGAAAAATATATTATTATTCTAATCTTTTTAAAATTGACTTAATTATTAAATGTTATACCAAGGAGTCTATTTCCCCTCTATAATTATTCTTGTGCAAATTTCTCGAGTTGGAAACCAAACATTAGAACACTCTTCAAATATGGTGTACGAAGAGCAATTTTTGTATACACTATAGTATACAATAGCAAAATTTCGTTTAAGAAAGTGTTTTTGGTTGATGCATTAGAAAGTAAACTTTTTTCTTGGTTGATATACTACCGTTAGTAAAAAATGGTTAAAATGTACTAAATTCCCTTTATCTACGTTCCTTGATTATATCATCAATATTCATTCCTACACGCGAAAAGATAAATTAAATCTGTATAGAAAAAGTCACCCAAAAAAAATCTGTATAGCAAAATATTATTATACTAGATTTCCATAATTCGATGACTGAATTTAAGGACAAAAAAAATAAATTAACTGCCCAATATTGCCATTTATTAACCTTCATGTCTTTCTTAATTCAAAAATTCTGAAAAGATTGTTTTTGGTCAATTATAGTGAAAAGATTTACTTAATTGAAAAATATGATAAGAGATCTCCAAGATTGGACACACATATATATATATACACAGCTTCTTTGTGTGTGTGTGTATATATATATAATTAAAAAGCATATATTGAATTGTTTTGAATTTTTGCGACTTAATTAGTATGTAACATAACTAAATATACATATATTTATTTTGTGGATGCATGCATGCAGGTACGTACGTAGTGATGAGGTGATGGGTTAACGTGTTTGTGGGAAGGCAGAACCTATGCATGGGTGTACAGAAGACAAATGCTACAGTCTATGAAAGAACAAGTACTCAGTACGTGCTACTCGATATTCCACTGAGAATAACACATTTTGTTCTTGCATCTTCCCTTGCAAGCTAGCAGCCTACCCATATCTTTTCTTTAATTTCTTCATATGAATATTAATAATGCAATATGTATGCATTGATATGAACAGAAATGAGAGTATCTTCTGTTTGTTTATCTAGTGTGTGTGCGTGTGTATATATATATATATGCTTCATCCATCTCTATTCTCTAGTATTACTATACTAGTGAGAAATAATAAGGATGATAATGGGTAGTACACAAGTAGGATATTATAATTTTTGTACTTGGATTCAAACTTGAGCCGATATCTTTATATTCAAATTCGTAAAATTTTTAAATGCTCAAAATTAAATTTGTTTATTTGCAAAATTTTAAAATAATTATTATTTTTAAAATTATGACTTCTATACATATAAATTCATAAAAAAATATACAAGTTACATCAATTATATTATATAAACTTTAAATATATAATTAATATAAAATATAACAAATTTATCTTTATAAAATTATTAAATATAATAATTTATAAATTTATATTAACGTTAAACTATCTTATTGATAAATTTAAGTAAATAAAATAATTTATATATATTTTATTTAATAAAATAAAATAAATATATATTTATAATATTAAAAATAATATTTAAATAATTTTTATAGAGCGAGTTTGACACCAATTAATAAGATACCATACTCTCTAAATTTAGATTTATTCTTTAATACTCAAACATAATAAATAAATTTTATAAATATATATAAGATATAAATATTTTGGATAATCTTTAATCACAAAATAGCTTGAATGATATCAACATGTCTTATCCCAAATGATATGAGCTTTAAATCTCAAGCAATTATGTCTTTAATCCATGTCTCATATGTATCAGATATCTTATCAGCGTATTGGGATTGGCAATGTAGAAGAAACCAAAAATTATCACTTAATTAAATATTCCTCAAAGTAAAAAGTATAAGCTTAGAAGACTAGGCGAGCAATGAAGTGGGAAGAAATATACCATGGTTTTTAAATGCTTTCAAATTGTAATAAATCAAATTTAATCAAAACAATAACATTATAACATGATAGGTTACAAACAAGAATTGGATTATAATTTACAGAGATGGATAAAAGGTTATGCAAGATGTATCAGCTTAATAGCACCATGGTAATTTTCTTGCTTTAGGCATATTTATTTTCACCCTTCAAATTTGTTGAACAAATTCTTAATTTGCTCCTCCGAAAATTTAGCATTTGCAAAATCTCTAATATTAAGTGCAATCAAATAAGAACTTATTCCTCATATATATATAAAAATATATATATATATATATATATAAATTGCTCGCAAAGTTTAGAATTAACAAAATATTAAAGTTAAAAAAGAATACCAGTAATCAAGGATGCCACACATTCAATTAATTAGATTAAAAAACAGTAATATATACTACTTAATGGATCCCACAACATGTTGGAAAAACATTGTCTTTGAACTTTGAAATACTTTTACAGGTGTAGTTGCTGTAATTCAAGAGAAATAAAAAAAATTAAGAGATAGATAAATAAAACATTTACTTTGAATAAATTATGACTCAAAATTTTTTTTTTATATCTCTCATATTTTAAGAACTTTACTTTTTACCTCTCTTTTTTGTTTTAGAGGATCTCAATCCTTAACATGTTATAGTGAAAAGTAAACAAATTCTTTTTTTTTCAAGGGAACATTATCAAACCTCTAAATGGATGAAAATGAAGCTTGGCCATCCACGTGATTAACAACATATATATATAACCAAACAAGCAAATTATTTAATTTCCATTGAAGTAGCAGAGGGCAGAGTGGTTAATCACTGTAGTGAAAAGTGAAAAACTCCCCTCTCCTTGTTGCAGCATACTAGAGTACTATACTATTAATTACTACCTGCTCTTGCACTTGCGAGCAAGCATCACTAAAACATGTACAGTACACCACCAGTCATAGCAACTTCTGTATCTGTACTACACTTTGTCATCAGCTGCTTAATTAGCCAATGCATCAGTTTCATGTTCCTGAAGCACATAATGATAAATTAACCTATTGCTGTGCCTGTGCCTGTGGCTGTGCCTGTAAACTGCCATTAGGGAAAGACCACGCAATATTTAGTGTCCATAATAAATAGAAGAATCCCACCCAAACCTCATCCTCCAGTGTAGAGGGGCCACTTGAATATTAGATTGCCAAAGTTTTTATTCAACCAGCCTCAGCCATGGCAACTTATAAGATGGAAGCCTCCTTCATTTATAACTTTAAACTTCGAACATTAAATGCAAAAAGCTAAAATTCATATCTTCACAATCCATTTAATATACAAGAAAAATCATGCATGACAAACCAAGCCAAAAAAAGCAAAAGAAATTAAAATTTGAAAAAATTGGTAAAATTCCACATCTCCAAGTCCATACCTTGTAGCAAAACCCCTAAATTTCACAGCCCTTATGGTAAAAACTATTGTCTTGTAGTGTAAGGGGCTTCATAACTTCTTCCATATTAAATATTATGGTTGTTTAAAGTTTACACAGGCCTTTTAGGGGCAACTCTAACAAAATCACCATCAAATGGTATCTAGCGATGACAAAATTGTTGCCAATATAAATTTATCTGTGGCAACTTTCAAAAGTCTTAGCAACAATTAAAATAAATTTCCTAGATGAAAAATTACATAATTGACTTTTGGTGAAGATCACTTTGTGATAGATGCCACCAAAAAGATTTTAAATGGTAACCCTAAGAAAGTATCTACGTTTTGACTCATATAACATAATATATGAAAAGTAGCATTATAATAGTATTACTTATATTGAACTTGAGACTAATTTCTGTCAAGCTAAGAGCATTAAGGTAAAGGCTTCTCAATCCAACAGATGTGTTTTTCAAAATTTAAACTTGTATCAATCTCTTTATGAGATAAAGTCGCTACTGCTCTAACTAACTACTTATATCTATTCAAAGATATCTTTAAGAACTAGAAATTTGACAATCCCATATATCAGCTAGAGCTATATCCGAGTTGTAGGAATATCCTTCGTGTTTCCTGTATACTACTACATATAGCCAACAAATAAACTGCCTTTTATAAACACTTGCATAACCTCTCCAAGATTTTTAATTTATTTAAATTTAGTGTATAACACTAGCTAGAATCCCCAATTAATTGTCAAGTTTCCCATTCTTATCTCATTAGCCTAGGGTTTAGACAAAATTCCAAAAATTTTCAACTTTCAACTAATAAAATTTCTATTTAAACTTCAAATCAAGCTTATGAAAATTCTCTATCTCAATTTTCAGTTCGTACCTAAATTACACCTGCAGATACTAATTTAAATTTGAGCTTGGGAATCACCTTTAGGTACTAGAAATTGCCAATTTGTAATATATAGTTATCCTCTCCTAATTAGTCCTAACCCTTTAATTGGAGTTTGAAATTCTATCAACAAGAACCCCTAAGTTTTGGAACTTGAAAGAAACAAATTTGGCACTCCAAACAGAGAAAATTTCAATTACTCCTCTCACGTATTTTATTGCTACAAAAATGAAGGAATGAGGAGAAAGGAAACTCATCAAAATAAAATTAATGCAAGCAAACACCTGCAATTCTCTGCCAAACGGAGCCGCTGAAAATGGGAGATTCGACAACGTTTTTCGTCGACGGCGAGGACTTGGACAAAAAGGGAGAGATAGGCGAAAATTACAGTAAGGTACGAACAGGAGAGAGCTTGACAGGAAGAGAGACCGAAAGAGAAGAATGAAACACGCAGAAGAATAAGTGGCAAGTTGGTGGAAGATGTGGAATAAGAAAAGAAGAAAAAGAGGGTATTTTCGGTATAATACACAAAGAACTTTAGAAAAAATGAAATTTTTACAAGTTAAAATTTTTATTTCGAAGTCACTTTTTTACACTATTTCTTATATAATGAAATTATTAAAGATAATTAAAAACATACTTTATCAACATATATATCCTATAAGGTACTAAGGTGAAAATTTCGTAGTAAATATATATAGGATATAGGAGGGTTTTATGTTTTCTAGGTTGTTTCCATGTCTCAATTAAAAGACATAAATAATGGATATAATTAAATACTAAGTTTTGTCAGAACATACATAATTTCATTTGAGATATTGATGATCCATTGCATCAAAAAGTAAAAGTTTTGAGAAACGAAGGAAGTGATGATGAAAATAACAGAAACACAAATGTTCATTGAAAACTTTTTTGTAGCAAAAATTTAGATGTTATAATTTTTTTATTTTTTCCCATAATCCAGATACACTTTCATACTTTGTCTGAAACATTCTTACATACGGTCTTTCTACTAAGAATATAGATGTATACTAAGTTAAAAAAAATTACTAGAAATTAATATAAGGAGTGTTCTTCGTCATCAATGGAAGAGAAGTTTGCTTTCTTGTTATCATCATCAATGGAAGAGAAACAAGTAGCAGTATAACAAAGAGAAGGTAACGAGAGGGATAGACAGAAACATGCTTGAGCTACAACAAATATAGGACAAAGCATAATAAATGATGAAATTTTGTCCTGGAAACTACAATATAATCATAACGATGCGTCGCAATGGCAATACGAAAAAATAACAATAATAATAATAATAATAATAAGTTTTTTTATAATTTTGAAATTTAACATAAGAAATAAGTTGCTGAAAACATAAATCAACAAACACATAAACATGCATATAACAATGTTTCAACTCAGAAAGTCTCACAAACTGGGAAAGTCTTGTACTCCATACTTGATTTAAAATATTAAACTGAAACTTAGATTGACATATGACACTATATAGCTCCTGATGATCATCCATCTTCCCAAAGGAATATAGAGAATTCCTTAAAACACGATTAGCTCCCTGCTGATCTGAAGGTCATGGAGCTCTCGCACAACGCTGTGTTTTTTGTACTTCAAGATGATTGAGAGTCGACGGGATGCTCGGTGTAGAAAGAATAGTCTTTCTGCTTCTTCCACTGCTTGGGTACACATAATTGTAATTTTTACCAAGTTCCTACCATTGGCAATCAAGTGCTTCAGAAATTCCATTTCTTCTTTCTGGCCCCTGAACCCCCTCAAGCGGACAGCTTTCAGCTTGTGACGTACACAATCACAAGCATTTCTGAAACCCCAGAAATCACCTCGCATGACTGGATCATTTTGAAGCTGTAAAACAAAATAATATATCAATAAGTGTCATATTGGAAAACAGATTTTGTCCATGGTGTATATAGGTTTACAATTTGGTAATAAGGTAAACGAAAACAGGATTGAAATTAAAGTATAAAATAGAAACAAGAATTTTGAGATGGGACAACCAGTAAGATTTAATATGATACTGTACCTCTCAACAACATAGTCTTTTAGAGGACCTACAAAGTGAAAGTTAGCCAGAGTGGACTATCACAAACAAGACCTTGCTTTCAAAGGAATATGAAATAACCAAGGGGTGATTTGTTGAAGTGTGAGTACTTGTTCTTTTTAAATAAAGTTTAGTGTTCGAGTCTTATATAAACTCAAGAAAATCTTATAATAGCAATCTTAACTAATTTGAATAAGATTAATAAAAAGTTAATGAGCTTCCAAATGCTGTTGATTTCTACCAAAAAATAATATTCAATATTGTTTTATATCATATTGGAAAAACAATGAAATCTTCAGGTATTTCTTCAAACTTTGAAGTCTCTACATTCTCAATAGGATAATGTATATATAGGTTTACACCTTGATATTAAAAAAAATGCAAGATAGAATTAAGAACTAGCAAGGCTGAAGTCACTTAAACAAAGTCTCATATTCAAAGTTTTATATAAAAAATATTTTTGTTAAGAGAATTTTATCTTTATTATAAGACCTCAACCAACTCAAATAAAATTAGTAGTATTTCAATAAACTTTCAAAATACTAATGATTTATCAACCAAAAATTAATGAATATGCAATATTGTTATATGTCATTGGAAAAACAACGAAAACTTCAAGTAATACTTCAAAGTTCAAACCTTGAGTCTCTACCTTCCCAACAAGGTAATATTGTATAGTTTTACACGTTGATAAAAAAATAAACATGATAGAATCAAGAGCTAGTGAGGCTAAAGTGACTCACCACAGGCAGGGTTATTTCAAGAGTTTCTAGACGAATGCACAATCTCAAGAAGGATGAAAGTGCTAGACTTTCTTTAGTCTCATTCAAATCCATATCGATTGACAATTTTGACAAAGTTAAAAGAATGTTGCTCCTCATAGGATCCTGAGAAGTAAAAACAAAGAGATAGTTAGCACCAACATATAGAGTGTGTTCATATATGTATGTTTGTACAAAGGGAAGAAATCACATTACTCACTATTTAGACCTTAGAAAACTTACCCAAATTTCAAAATAATAATCGAGAATGTCGCTAGTTGCAAGAAGATATTTTCCTTCATCGCTTGCAAGCATCGTTCCAAGTACTGAGTTAGTATAAGAATGGAAAACCTTAAGGCTTGGGGAATAAACTTTCAAGCTATCTGGATAACTTAGAGAATCCAAACATAACATCTCAAGCCTCTCAGCAGAAATAAGTATGTCATCCACTTGCAAAGCTTGAAGCTGCAAAAACTTCAAGTTAGGGTTCCGGATCTGGAGTTTCTTGAACCCAATTGACTCAAGGAGACCAAAATTCTCCAACCTCTCACAATTCTTCAAAATCCCACTAAGGGTTTCATCAACTAGAAATACATTCTTCAGAATAAGGGTTTTGAGATTCGTACATCCCTCAAATGGGGATGAACTGCTCAAAGCATAGTTGATAAACCGGAGTGAACACAAACGTGAGAAAACCGCAGGAGGAAAATTGGGTTTCGTTAATCTCTCATCATCATCTAAATTGTCGAGAGAATTCTGGTTGGTCCCTATATCAAAAAACTCACACTCTAGGCTTAAATTCTCTATCCCTTTCTTGTGTTCCATTATGTAATTCACCCAGGAAACTACTTCCTCACAAGCTATACTATAGGGAAAATGGATGAAGCGGCAGCTCTGCAAATAATTACCAAAATGACGAGCCAAAAGAAGGGACACCAGTAAGCCATAGCGATAAAGCCCTTCTTGTATTGCTTGACCAAGAGCAGATTCTGGGTCTCTAGCTTCAACTGGGTTGAGTTTTTGAGATAATGGCATTATCATTCGGTTTCCATCTATCTCAAGCTGGTCAGTGTAACGCCATAAACGTCTCCATCGCTGGGACAGAACACTGGTTCTCACTGTTTCGTCTATGGGAAGCTTGGAGATGATGAAGGTTAAGATTTCATCTGGTAGGTCGCTGATTCGATCTGGATTCTCTTCAAGCTTGGCCTTGGCCTTGGCCTTGGCCCTGGTTCTCGATCTTGTCATAATCGTCATGATCCTTTGTGAGAGTGTTTCTGAAAACTCAGCTTCAGCTCAGATTCAGAGTTAAGAGTGAAAATGAGAGTGAGAAATAATGAGAATGAGACACAGAAAGAGAGAGAGAGTGAGTGAGTGATTTAAGGTAACTGGTCGAGGTTGTTTTGAGAAACGTTAGAACTGTGCATGAATAACATGACTACATGAGGTGGCACGTTGTAGATACCACCTATCATAGATGTTTCTTATTTGGCTTTATCATTTATTATTTTTTTCAAAGGCATACCTTCTTTACCTTGATTTTTTTCCATTTCTGGTTTTCCCCAAAAGTAAATGATTTTTCTTGGGTTCATTATTTTATTTTATTTTATTTTCTGTATCTTCTACATTTCGGTATGTGTTTGGACTTTGCTTAAGTGAAATTTTATAAATAATGAATTATACAATTGGTGAATATTTAATAAAGATAATATAAATATTAGTAACAAATAGTGATTATTATATATGTAGTGAGCATGAATGAGTCTCTAAAAATGTGTAAATAGTTAATAAGAAGTCTTAAATTTTTTTTTTTGTCCATTGTGTACTGGAAAAGGCCTTTAGTGTGAGAAATTTTTTTTTTCAGCGAGTTTATGTAATTTTTTATTCGGCCTAAACATTTGTTTTCCTCACAAAAATAATTTGCATCAATTAAAATCCAGACATCAAATAGGAGATCTGACTATGTGATTTCATTTAATTTGGATTAGATAACATTGAATAAAGTCATTTCTCTTGATAATAATTTATATATATGTTAAATTATAATTATAGTTGATCTTAGAATGGTAAATATCGATTTATATTTTGTTTGAGCAAGGTATTAAATTAGAGTCTTGTACATAAAAATACTCTAGTTCAAAGAGTCGGATTATTCTTAGACTTCCTGGGCAAGTTATTTAATTTTAAAATTTTGTATAACATATATCATTTTATAATTTGTTGTCATTTTTCAAAACGAAGAAATACTCCTAAACTTGATGCCAAACAAAAATACTTTTAACTTTATCTGAGAAACGTCTCTCTTTATACTCAAGGAAAACAACATTTTGGAGGTGTTTCCATGTGATATTCACCTTAAGATCTTGGATATATATGTTGGACGTACGTTATTTAAGTTTTCAATACATATTATAGAAAAAAAATGAGTAAATTTTTAATAGAAAAATAATGTCAAGAATTCAAATATTTAATCTAGAGTTTCATTAGGTTTTCATATGGATCTACCAATAAAACTGTAGAAGGGTCAAATTGTAGAGTTAAGAAGGCTAATGATAAAGTATTAGAGTTAAAAGAGTAAATTACGCAAGTATAAGTTGAAGAGATTCTGTATGTTTAAATTCATTCTTTTCATAACAAATTAAACTGCCAAGGAAAAAATTGAACCAAACGTGTGACTAGATATATTAATAAAAACGAATCAATTTCTTCCTGGATGGAAGCTCAATTTGTGTTTGGATTGAAGAAGTTTAAATTTTAGAAATTTTAAAATGAAGAGAATTTAAATTGCTGCAATTTAAATTACTTGTATTTTAAATTATTTGTTTGAATAATTATAATATTTATAAAATTTCTTGAATATACAGGTGTATATATAAGCGTGTGTATGCTCATATGTATACACACACATGCATTTATATTTATTTATGTATTAAAAGGGATTAAAAATTAATATTTTAAAAATAAATAAGAATAAAATTTTTAAATTTTCTTCCTTTTTAATTCAAATAAAAAAATAAAAAAATATTTTTGTAATAAAGTAATTAATATAATTGAAACACTTCTGAGCATTACATTTTTTTAAAAATTATTTCCTCCAAACGCAACTTAAGGAAAATGTAAAAAGTCGAATTAAACCAGTAGATTCCTTTTTTTTTTCTCTTGTTCATAGTGTTCAGATTCAGATTTAAGAACAAAAGAAGAATGAAGTTTGCATTCACTATTCAATTCTACGTGTGCTTGGTAAGAATAACGGCATCCTTCTTATTTAAATAGGAAAGAAAAGTATCTAAATTTACGGTCAAATAACAACATTTTAGTTAACATATATATAGTTAATTAAGATTACTTAAGAATATTTATAAGGCACATCTATAAATAAAGTCTTGCTTCATAATCATATCTTGAGTAAAGCACATGATTGATCACCCTGCAGGTCTACAACCCTTATGTGAATATATATAATGACAAGACATGTGATCCCTTCGTCGAACCAAGAATAATAGCAACTACTGTAGCAATGGCAGCCTGCAAAACCAGTCTCAAAAGACTAAGTGAGAGGTACTTCTCATTGTCATATAAACCAAAATATGCAGAGAACTTAATTAGTTAATTAGAACTGAAAGGCTTCACATTTATAAATGAAAGGATTAAGAATGACTCACAGCAATTGAAAAAGCAAGCAATCCAGGTTTCTCTCGGTAGTTTCTTCTGGAACAGATCAGAATTAGTGCTCCAACATACCATGGGATAGCAGCAAGGAAGAAACCTAATATGAACCTTCACAAGAGACAGAGATATATATTTAGGAATCAGCAACCTAATACAAAATATAACACAATGAGATTTCAGCTAAAGTAAATATTGGCAATCATAGCTAAGATTATTCTTTTTTGTCGAAACCAACAACGTTCAAAAGTCTGTTAGACTCTTTCAAACTGGTTAAAGTTTATAACAGATGAAGATAGAGCTCTTTCAGTAGAAGTATTTTCATACGTAAGATATGATCCCAACACTTTGCTTAAGAGAAATAGAGCATACTTACCATTCCAATCAACTACTGTTGGTGATAGCTCATGAGATTATTTGAGGCAACTGGAAATGTTAACAGAGGAAGGCAATGCAAATTAATTAAAGTTATCAGTGCAGTTGGAAGTTATCAGAGATGTGTCAATATATAAATACATGTACTGAAGCTATTGAAATACACAGAAAGATTTCTATTCTCTTTATCTTTTCTTTCTCTATTCTCTGATGATCTTTCACAACACAACACTGAAAATTCACTTACAGGCACCAGCCACAACCGAGACCACAGCAACAAAGGCGGCGATCTCTTACGGGTCTTCCTTCAGCAACTGGATATCCTGAAACCATAGCATAAAGAAATTAATTAAACTTGATATCATAATCTAGTGAGTGGAACAATCAAAGATAAATAGAGACTTCAACAATCAAACATAATATATACTCTTGTAAATTCGCTACGTAAATCCCTTAGGTGGTACATGAGAAATTTAGAAATATAAAAGTTTGAAAACTTGCGCTTCATGTGTAATAAAATAGGAATATTGATTTTTGCTTAACAATCACAGAGAATATGCCAATTAACGCATCTAGGAGAACTAAATACACCATAACCAAGTTCCTATCTGCAATTAGTATCATCTGAGAAGTCTTCAATGTTGCATTTACAGCACTGAAAATTTGAATTGAAAATCACAACTCATGCACAATTCCTTCCATCCAAATATGACTGAATTGAAAATAAAAACGAATAGAAGCATATATACCCAGAACGGCTTGGTACCCTTGAGCATAATATTGAGGAAGAGGAGGGGGCTCGGCGGAGCCCGGAGGTGGAACAGGTTTTCATGAAGCCGGTCTCCGGCGGCGGTTCCTGTGGAGGGTAGTTGGAGTTGGAGAAAGGTCGGAATGTGCCGTAGTGAGGCGGCGGGAGGTGATGGGATTCGCCGGAGAGAGGTGTAGTTTTGTGTAATTTGTCGTCTTCGCTCATCTTCATAGGTTGTTGTTTCTACCATTTTTGACTGGTAAGTGTAAAAGCTGTTTTAGCTTAGTTGGGCAGTGAAACCTCCGCTAATGAAGAAGAGCAAACTGTGTGTCCAACTAAATGATCCACGTGATACGGTTGCGTTTGCTGTCTGTGCTTTCGTCACTTCTTTTTGGGTAGACGAAAGAGACAAAAACAAAAACCCAACAAGTCTAGGAGAAGAGATTTCTGAGGTGTCGCCAAAAATTGGCCAGTGAATTTCACGAGAGGTTGATCATCTAAGAATTGCATCTCATGAGGCATGTTAAGATTAAGGTTGGCAAGACGGTGAGGGCACCTATTAGCTTTTCCATAGATATGTTTAAACCAAAATTTCCAAGGATTTTAGATCTTTTTAAATTTTAAAAATGATGCATTTCTTTAAAATTAAAGACATATAGAAATAAATAAAATAAAAAACTCATTTACCTTAAATGATTTTAAAAATTAAATATTTTTTTTATTTCTCTTATCCGAATCTATTCTGAAGAACTTCTAATCCAATCAAGGATTCGTTTAATAAGCTTAATGTGCATGGTTGAATTAATTCATGAGAATCAAGCTTTTCAAGCGTCTTAATCACCATAGCAGGCATTCAATTAATGGTGAATCTTCTTAAGCCAAGATTCCAAGAAATTTATTTGGTAAACGCCCCACAATTTGGTTGGGAAAAGGCTAAAAAGGTTCGTTATTTTTTCAAAATAATTGTGTAATTTGAGTATCTATGAGAAAATTAAAGAATAATTTACCTTTGATTTTATTCAATAATAAATAGGATTTGGAAAAGCTACTTTTTTGTCCTCTTAATTTGATGTCAAATTTTAATTTATCTCACATACATATTTTGTGTCAAATTTATTTATTTTAGTTAAAACTATTCATATACAAATTTCATTTAACTTTGACTAATTAAGTTTGATCCTATCTCATAATTAATGAGGATAAAATTCACCTGATATTTTTATACATAAAATTTAAATTTATCTGTTTAAAAAAAGTGAAGCACCTATCATTCTAATTAATTATTCGTAATAATTAATGTCATAGTGGTTAGTACTTTTATCATAAGTTTATGGTTTGGTACTAAATAGGAAAAATTTAAAATACAAAGATAGTGACATGAATAATAATTTTGAGTATTATGTAAAATGATATTTTAAGTGTTAGGGAGTAAATTTTGCTATAAGTTGAAAATATGGATCGGATTACCAATAAAAAAGTGTTGGTTATGTATTTTTTATGTCTATAAAAAACTCCGAGAACTCTCACAGTTAGGGTTTAGCCCTAAGTGGCAAGCTAGCAATGAGAATGACCATTGTCATGGGCAT
This sequence comes from Senna siamea, assembly GCA_031216115.1. Classification (NCBI taxonomy): domain Eukaryota; kingdom Viridiplantae; phylum Streptophyta; class Magnoliopsida; order Fabales; family Fabaceae; genus Senna; species Senna siamea. The sequence continues at coordinate 24,794,833 of CM062356.1, forward strand.
CGTTATAAATTAGATAATATATATTAATGTAATATGCTTCTATTGTTTTCAAAATTTTTATTCTTGAATTCAAATGGTTACTTACCTACCACTTCTTGCATACTTTCAGATACTAGATCATCTCTTTAATATTCATTTTTTTTTATATGGTTTCCACACACACACACAGTGATGAAGGTTCCCTTCTTTGGGATCATGGAATTAGAACAATTGTATTTGAAGTTAAATGGCTGTGTAGAGGAACTTAACATGATTTTTTTTTTATCTTGAGTCTTGAAACAGTCCTTAATTATATGTTTTACATATTTATTATGTGTTTAACTTGGTTTAGGCCATTAAGTATTCTTATATATGTTAGTCTCTGAAGGAATCTATTGGGAATTGTGCAATAGAATGCGCACTTCTGCACAAAATGTACTCTGCATGATGTTGGAAGAATCAAATCCTGAAGAATGTACGTTTTTCCATAATTATGTCCTCTATTTCTACTCTTTTCCCTGTGTTCTACCATTGTATTTCCGTAATTACTTCCGTACTTAAATTTCTTTTCTATTAAGAAGAACTTTGTTTCAACGTGTGTGCTTATGCGTATAATTGATCATAATGTTTGATAGATTCTCTCGCTAGTCACGAATTTTCAACTTTTTTGTATATATACCCATTTCTATTTTTATTAGAAAATGTGTTTACTTACATTTCAAATTCTTGTTGATCTTTTAATTTCCTTTGAATTTATTATGTCTATTTTTTTTTATCTTAATAATGTGTATGTGTTACTTTAAAATTCAAGGTTGATAAATTTTCTTAAATTTTAGATTGTTGAAAATGTAAAAAAAAAAAAAAACTCATCGGTTAGTTAATTAAGATAAGTCTAAAATTCTCGTGGCTCCTAAAGATTTCCATGATCTAAAGACGAAAGAAGCCAATTGGAATTTGGAAATAATGAAAAGCCTATAAAAAAATTCATACCTGATAAAATGGATTGGCAAATATAAGGTAGACCTAATTATGTTAATTAAAGACCTTTGACTTACGATCTGAAGCTCACAATGAAAAAGATCTAGACAAATATTAAAGTCATGTGGCCTCAGAGGAGTACAATCCTAGACAAATAAAAGATAAATCACAATTAAGCCGAAATGTAAAAAAAAAAAAAGAAGTATCATGCACATTGACTAGTTAAAATAAATTTAAAAATTATATAATATGTAAGGATATTAGACTAAATTACTTTAATCATTTTGAAGAAAAAATGCATCTTTTACATTCAAGCCTATACTTAAGATTTAATAATATTGATCAACATTGCATCATACAAACTATCAGTTCTAACATAAATTTTGAATGAATGTAGATCTTTTCATGAGAAATTAATATAATGTGTGATGAGAGATGTAAACACAAAATTAATTAAGTGAGAGATTATATTTATATAATAGAGATCATAAATGAATAGTATATATTTATTTTGTATTTATTGTTCTTCTAACATAATACTATCGTATTATTTTCTTATATAAGAGATAATTATGATCTCATTTTGAATATATTTCACAAGTTTGTAAACTTAAAATGTTCAAAGGCTTTCTCGTATCTGTGTCAATACATAACTATGTGCCTAGAACTGGGTTGAAATAATTTCAGTGGCAATTAAAAACCCAACGGTCGATTGAAATGCAAGAAGTTTTTTTAATTCCTTCAAATGTAAAGTATTAAACATCTAAGGGGTGTTTGATATATAAATTTTTTCGTTCTTAATTCTAACGAATGTAATGTCTCAAAGTTAGGTTCTTATGTTTTTTTTTTTGCAAAATGGTCATTTTTATTACCAAAAACAACAAACCAACAAAAACATTAGCACCACCGACAACACATCACCCAACTCCATCTTTGTTGAAGCCACCGTCCATTGCCAGGATAGAGGCCAGTGAGGATGGGGGCAAGGACGAAAAATCCCATAATTGGCCGATTTGGCTAGCCAATCGGCAACCTTGTTGGCAAGGCGATTAACATGCTTCACTGGAGGAAAATTCAGAGACTCCCACAACAGGAGAAACCTGGAATGATTTCTAGCAATTACTCCTATTCCAGCCACACTCCTCTTCCCAAAATAAGACACATCACAATTCACGTTGACACTTTTCTTCCTCGATTTTACCCAACAGGAGACACACTCTTTTCCTCTTTACACATCTTTACCTTCTTCCCATTAGCCTACCAAAATTCCAACGCAGCACTCTGACTCCTCCACGCTGTTCCCTTGTTGTCCGCCTCTTCTTTATGAAAAATAATTCACGTATCCAAATAGACTAGCATGTGTATGCAATATGAGAAATTGCCATTTCATCCAAAAAAACTCACCTCTGTCAGAAGGCCAAACCACCAATCTTCAATCCTCTTCACCTCATGTCGGTTCCAAACTACACTCAAACTACTCCCAAACCAAACCCTTTCAGCCCAATCACAAAATAAGATCAAGTGCTCAATTGATTCTTCATCCTTCCCACAAATAGGAAACAGAGGAGAATTAGAACATCTTCTCTTAAACAAATTATTTTTTGTAGCTAAGGAATCTTTACACATCCTTCAGATAAAATCTTCACTTTCTTAGCAGCACAAATTCCCCAAATCTCCTTCCACAGGCCCTTTGGGATAGTATTTGAAGAGGAAGCATTTATATTTATTGACTCATTGTTTTCACTTTTCACCAGGTTATACCCCCGACTTCACCGAGTACCTACCATTCCTGTTTCGATCTCAGAACCTTTTCTCACCCAGCAGACATGATGGCAATGGGATAGCTTCGATGGTACTAACTTCCTCCTGAGACAGAAGATGGCAAATGTCATTCAGGTACCAAGACCCTTCCCTAATAATTTTCTTAACTTTTTCTTTAGCTGGAATTGAGATTGGCCTGTATAAGTTGATCAGTTTATCTGCCAGAGTAGGAATCAACTTCTCTCCCCATATTAAATTGACTGTCCATTTCCCACCCTCCAACATAAACCTTTCTCCAACAGGATTCTACCTTCCAGGATACTAGACTAACCCCAAAATGCCCTAGCACCCTTCCTTGTACTCATAAAATCTAAATTTAGGAAGTATAAGTCTTTCAAGACTCCTCTAACCCATAAATCATTAGGACATTCTAGCAATCTCCATGCCTGCTTTTCTAGTAACGCAATATTATAACTTTCAAACTCCCTAAAACTCATCCCTCCATCAATCTTAGCCTTAGTCATTTTTCCTCAGGACTGCCAGTGTATTTTTCCTTCCCATTCTTCTGCCCCCAGCAGAAATTAGCCAGAACAGCATCCAAATCCTTGCATAAGCATTTAGGGAATTTAAAAATATCCATTGGGAAGGCTGGAACAGCACATGCTACTGCCTTGATCAAAATTTCCCTCCCTACTTATGTCAGGAGACTTTTCTTCCAACCCTGTATCTTCTTAATCATCATTTCCCTCACAAAAGCCAACGCATCAACTTTAGACCTTTACCAAATAGTAGGCAGGCCCAAATATATTCTGGGATTAACAGTATCTTCTACCCCCAAAATTTTACATGCATCCATTCTTGCATCTTCAGGAGTATTTTTATTAAAAAAAAAAAAAAAAAACTGGACTTATCAAGGTTAATAGCTTGACCAGAACTTTCACAATATTTTGATAAAATCTCCATCATTACAAAAAGACAGTGAGTCAACATAGTACAAGCCCGAGCAAGTTTCACTCCTTTTAGATAACCAAGTTTAGCATTTCTATTCACTATGGCTGACAGAACATCCGCCACAAGGATAAAAAAGTAAGGTGATAATAGGTCAACTTGCCGAATACCCCTACTCGGTTTAACAGCCGCTACTTTCCTCCCTCCTATCAGGATATTATATCTAACAAAGGTTACACATTCCAGTCCATGCTAAGCAAAATCCATTCCTCAGTAGCACCTCCCTTAGAAAGTCCCACTCTATTCTGTCATAGGCCTTTTCCATATCCACCTTCATAGCTAGCTCATACTTGCCTCCTCTAGACCTTGTCTTCAAATAATGGAAAACTTCGTGAGCTAAGACAATATTGTCTTGAATGAGTCTATTCTTGATAAAAGCCCCCTTGCTTCCTCCTTTCCTCCTAAGCTATACTGCTATTACTATTTCTCCCTGATTCTCTTCCTTCCTCCTCTAAGTCTTCTTCTTGCAGTATATATATTGCTCCCTTAATATTCTTAGCAGGTGGCACACCAAGACCTGGTCCATACTCAGCCTCATTCTCATCTCCATGCTTCCTCTCTTTATTCTTCTGGCAATTCTTTGCATCATGGCCCAATGTACCACATCTGAAACAGTACTGTTGTAGCTTTTCATACTTAAAGTTTATCCACAGCCTCCTCTTGCTTGGATCTGTAATCGATAAACCAATCTCCGGAGGTCTTCTCACATCAATTAACACTCTAACCTGAAGAAAATTTCTTCTGAGCTTTCCCTCTACCATCGGTTCTTCAACAGTAATCACCTTTCTGATCCTCGACCCTAGGATCTCTTCGTTCCTTCTATTCATTCCTCCAAGCGGCACTCTATGAAGCTGTATCCAGTATAGATTCAGATTCAAATCTACCTCCTGGAAAGGGATAGAGGCCTTCCAATGCTGTACAACTAGCAAGTATCCCATTATAGTCCATGGTCTATTCCTTAACACCCTTCTGCAATCTTCATTCCGTTCAAATGTAAACATATACAGGTTACTGCTTACTTCATTAATATCTAAGCCTTCTTGAATGTTCTAGCCCTTACGTATCCTTGATTTCACTGTGTTCCTATTCAGTGCTTTATCCGTCACCAATTTCACTATCAATGTACGCCTTCGCACTTCACTTCCTTTTTCATCATTCCAGATCAGCTGCAAGTCTTCCTCTTCCTTCCTATGGGCTTCATCTTCATCCATATCCATACTTCACCCTATTTGGTATTACAGAATTACAAAAAGCGCCAACTCCTCCTCAATACTAATCAGATCTTATTTATTCTTACATAATTCAAGATGAACTTCGCAAATCGATGATCAAACTTCAGTTTAAAAACGCCGCTCATCCTCCAAACATATCGCAGGACAATTCTCGCATTACAATTGCAATGTTACTGTCACAATTGAGTAGCATACATTTCTTATCTCTACGCAATCAGTTGAAATATCATTCCATATATAATTATAATTGAGATTGTAAAAAAAATAATTTTGATGTAATAAAATATAACTTAAATTATGAAAAGTATTCATTTTTAAATATTATTCTATTGACTATTATTATCTTATAACTTAAATATTATTTATATTTTTAATTTTATTTAATATAAGACATATTAATCTATAACTTAACGAAGTCAAAAATTCCTACTACCATTAATAGTTTTTTTATTATAAATAGAATATAAATAAATACCTTATAAAGGTAGCTATTAATTAAATAAAAAAATTGAATTAAGATATAGAAACAATAATACTTTTATATTATCTAAAAGAAGCTCAAGGCTTTGTATTTTTTTAAAAAAAAATTTTTCTTAAAGGTCAAAGCTGTAACGAAAGGGCTTAGACAAAATTCGGATTGTCTGCTGTTCATTATGCCTGCTGTCCATTACTGTCCAAACAACCTAGGTCGTCCAAGTGATCTAGCCGTCTATAGCCTGCCACGTTGCCCATTTTGTTTTTTCTCTGTTCATTCCAAGAATAGGCAATCCCCACGATAGTTGCTGGGAGCGTGAAACAATTTTAACATTAAGAATGAAATCTCTTAACGCCAATTGGACAGTGTTGTGTATGAACTTCTTTGGAGAATCTTTTTATTTTTTTAAAAAAACATACATTTATTTTAGATTTTTGAAGTGTTTAAAAAATTATCAAAAATACCTTTAATAATAATAAAAATAATTTTTAAATTTTAGAGTATAAATTAAAAATTAGACTAAAAGTAAATATTAAATATTTTTTTAAAAAAATATTTTTATCCAAAACTTTTTATTTACATTAATACTTTTAATTTTTTTTAAAAATTCATAAATATAAATTTTTTATTTATAAATGACACTTTATTTTAAAAATAATTATATATCTTATTTTGAGAGATATAAATTATAAAATAGAACATTTATATATATTTATATTTTTTTGGTTGGTGTCACTGTTTGAGTTACAAGTTTTAGATTAAATGCTGTGTAGCGAGCAAAATTATTTTAACAATAATGCCAGGCTACTGACCTTACTATAAATTGAAATAATTATATATCTTATTTTGAGAGTATGCCTTATACTATTTGTGTTTGTGTTTGGGTGAATGAATTAATAATAAAGGGTGTGTTATTTTTGAAATGAAAGGAGAAGAAACAAAATGGGTCACGTGACGGGCTATGGACGGCTGAATAGAGAAGAAACAAAATGGGTCACGTGACGGGCTACGGACGGCTGGATCACTTGGACGACCCAGATTGTGCGGACAATAGTGGACAACAAGCATAATGAACTTCAGGTCGTGCGGACAATGGTGGACAATAAGCATAATGAACTTCAGAGGTGCGTTAGCTGTAGCCTTTCATTGGAGTTATGTTTCATTTTTGGCCCACTTGGCAATAGTTTTAGTAATTGGTATATGGAGTCAGATAGTTATGCAACCACTTACAGCATTCCAACAACTCGTAGTAGTTGGCATGTGATTGAAAAGAAAAATGAAGTCCAAACTCCAACTACATATCTACATTAATTCTATGACTTTCAGATTATAAAATGAAAATATTTTGTTATAAGTCAAACACCACCTAAGACTAAGACATACATTTGGAAAAAAATAAAATTTCACACTAATCAATCTTCTTCTAACATGCATTGAGAGAAACTCTTGGATCTTTGAACGTGATGCATCGAAAAATATTTATTATATATGGACAAAACCAGAAGTGAAAGCACTACATATATATTAATATACATTGTTTAGAATGACAATTAACAAAACTCATTAGACTACATACGTAGAATTTGAGACTTTGAAGTTGGAACGAGTACTCGGTCTAGCAATTATTTCATAATATTTATTTCCTACCAATTCAGAATTTCCAGACTTATTCAACAAAAAAAAAAAAATCATGTGAAAAATTCAGCATCTCTTTTATAATTTATAATATCAAATTTTATTTGCTGAATTGAGGTGGCGGAGGCAGAACTTGACTTTTATCATAGAATTTTATTTAATAAATGAATGAAAGTTCATACAATCATTAATTTATTATCTAAATTCGTTTAACAGCATACCAAGACAGATCTCTCATGATTTGAGTTAATTAATTAATGACCATATATAAACTCTATTTTACTAATTTGAAAAAATTTTCTTAATACAACAATTATTTTTACCAAAAAAATCAAATTAAGAAAATTTATTTTTCAAAAACTAAATTTTAAAAAAATAATCTTAACTCACATATATATGATGGTCAGATTGCTCCTCACAATCCCACCTGTTTCATGTATGATCACTATAATTATCCAAAAAACAAAAAAACAAAATAACGATAGAGATGCAAAAAGCGCGGCTAGAGTGGTTACGTCAATCTAGTCAACGCGTTCCTTAAAATTTGCTTAGTTGTTAAGTTTCCGAGTGCAAAACGAGTAAAAGGTAACATCACACACTAACATTAACCACATCAATCAACTTCCTATCCATTACAAAATAAAGATAATATGTCGGGCCCCACACACAATTGAAGAGACATGTTCACTATATAAGCCTAAGTAAATTTCTTTTTAATTTTAATAATTTGTACTAACTTACATTAATTATATATTTTTTAAAAACTACATTATATATTCCGATGTACATTGAGAGAGTAGCAAGTAACAACAAAACTTATTTATCATAAATATACTTTTGCATAAAATGATTTATAAAGTAACATAATAAAGTCGGGTCACTTAAAATTGAGTGAAGACAATTTTACAAGGGAAGTAATTAAAGGAAGGAGGCAAAGGCATGGAAAGAAGAAAAGGGTTAAGCATGAGACTTCTTCTTTTGTTATTTTTGAGGGTATTGTCGCAAGGTTTGCAAATACCAACTTCACAGTCAAAGGCTAAACCCATTCATTTGCACGTGATGTCACTATAATCTTAATAACGTTAGATTTTATATTTATAAAAAGGTATAAATTTATTATTTTTCCCAAATGTAAAGAATTCAAATCAATCTACACTAACAATTAGGGTAAAATAGATAATAAAATGAAATTAATTTATAAACATGTCATGAAACCCACGTAGCTTTTTTAAATTGATGAAATTAATCATAAGCAACTTAGATAATTACACGTAGACATGTCAACTTATATTGCGTTGTTTGCCGACTCTCAATTTGAAACACGTCGAGGGCGCGTCGTGACACGTGGCTCGAGGGCATTGTCTTGTCTTCGTACGTGTAAGCGGTTCGGCTGCTTCTTGCGGTCTACCTTGCCGCCTCTCCGTCTACAGCACCGTTTTACTGTATTGGAGTCTTCAAGCCTGGACCACTGTTTACCACATCAATTTGTTATTATTTTAGATGGTCTCACAGATTTTACCTTTTGTCCACAACAGAATGCACTTTGAAAATTTCGTTGGTTTCCTACTTTTGAGGGTCCATTTGTAATTTAATCCAATTAAGATGACAATTACTCTTATTTTATTGTCCCTGATTTTTCCTCTTTGTTGACGTAATAGCAGTTCAGTATCTTGTTTTGAATATAAATTATTTTGGCTTTTTGGTTGTCATCAAGGATTTGGTATTCGCTGTATGGGATTTGTCTTGAGATCCCTATTGGGTGCGCTTTTAGTTCATATCAGATTGAAAAGGAAACCTGAATCAGTGGGTGACTTGAAAGCTTGAATCTTTTTGGAAGTAGTAGTTTCAATTAGCTGGGTTTAATTCGGAGTGGTGTTTGAGCTTGGAGAAGAAGAGGAGGAGGAGGAGGAGTAGCGTATGGATATAACGGAAATTTCAATTTTGCATCATGTGGGAATTGTTCTTCTGGGGCTCTGGTTGCTATCTGCCTACAATTGGTGCCATCCGTTTGCTTATTTTGTAGCTCTTATCTATCTCTATCTGGTGAGAGTCGATACTGATTGCTATGCCTTCTTTCTATAGTCAATTTGCAATATTCTAATGTTTAGTGCTTTTATTATTGGCCTTCATACTTTGTTTCTTGGTTTCTCGCTCGTTATTGATATTATTTATTTGCTCTCCCTTTTCTTTTAGGTTTGTCTTTTGATTGATTAATTGAAAAGCAAAAAGAAATGGGCCCTTCTTGATGCTTGGAGCCTGAATAATATTCTGTATTTTATCTTTGTATATTAGTCTAAAGGATTTCGAAAAGAATGTGAATCAAATATTTTGTTGATGGTGATCTTTTTCTTCTTCTCTTAACCAGGTTCATGAACGTTATGTTACGAGACTGCGGAGGAAGTTACAGTTTGAGGAGAGAAAACAAGCCAATCAAAGAAGGGTAATTCTGCTTTTTATTTGTTATTTGATATTATGGTATATGCTTGCTTGTTTTTCTGAATTTGAGATTTGAGGAGAAAAAAATAAGTGTTACATGTAAATATGTTAAAAGAGGGGGCGGGGGGAGAAAGAGATACTAAGTAATATAGATTTCGAGTAAAGGCTAAAGCCGTTCCCTAAACTCACATAGACCCCCAAAACATGATCTAACATAGAGAAGGAAACAAGTTGAAATCTGCATCTTAGTTCAGTTGCTCCCTTGGCGCTCTTTGACCCATTTTATTACTTTTCAAAAATGTTCTCAGGTTACAATTCAATATTTTTATCTTTTCATTCTATAAACAATGCTTTTCGTCATACAAATAAAAGGAAGATAAATGTAGCTTAATTAAGGAAAAAATTATAAGGATTGCAGAAATCCTCGATTTCTGATAGTGATTTTGTCTTTTGTTTTTTATGTTAGTCTTTTGTGGATTAAATCAGTATTTTTAGTTACTTTGTTTTGTGTTATCATTGCAAAAGTATTATTTGAGGTGTGGTATTCTAATCGTAAAGGACTATGATAATGTAGTGATAAGTTGCATAACAGCTATTCTTGTATTTCAGGTGCTTTCTGATTCTGAAACAGTGCGGTGGTTAAACTATGCAGTTGAAAACATATGGCCCATATGTATGGAACAAATTACCTCTCAAAAGATTTTGCTCCCCATCATACCTTGGTTCTTAGAGAAGTACAAACCTTGGACTGCTGTATGACTTCTCAGCTATTTATGTTTGATTGTGCTTGGTCAATCAATTAGTATTTAAAACGTTCTTTTCTTGATAAGTATGTTTTAATGTTAATGTCTTGAGTGATTCCAATATTGCTTTCTATGAGACGTTGAGCCAGAGACATGTAAAACTTCTTCCACTTTTTTTTTTTCCCCTTCCCTTCCTTTGAATTGAGGTGCTATGACATATTGGTGACTAGATTTTATATTATATTTGCAGAAAAAAGCTGTGGTTCAGCATCTGTACTTGGGAAGAAACCCCCCTATGTTTACTGAAATGAGGGTGCTTCGCCAAAGTAGTGATGACCACTTGGTATGTGGTATTTTGAAGCATACTCAAACTGATCCATTGTTCTGTGTATGCTGCTGAAAATTTTCTTTGGTTTGATTTAGATATTGCAGTCTGATCAATGCAGGTTCTGGAGTTAGGAATGAATTTTCTCACGGCTGATGATATGAGTGCCATTTTGGCTGTGAAACTAAGGAAAAGATTAGGATTTGGGATGTGGGCGAAAATGCATATAACGGGTATGCATGTTGAAGGGAAGGTATGGCTATGAAATTTAACTTATAGTAACTAATTTGATGAATAGAGAAGTTATTATTTTGACTGACTAATTAGTCAATTAAATTTGATGAATTTAAAAGTCTAGATAACTTGCAATTTGAATGAGGATCATGATATGGAGAGCTTAACCTCTGAGAGGTTGAGTTTTTCTACCAGTAGATCATCTAGAGATTTGTAAGTATGATAATAAAGTATTTTACACAAATCTTGAGAAGATCCAAAGGCTCCCTAGCATTAATATTTTCTTAATGCTAAATATCTTTTTTATTGGAAAAGGAGACAGTAGTGGTGGGAAGGATGGTGGTGTGTACTGTGCAGTTTTTAAGTCAAAATTTAACAATTTACCAATTTTTATTAAAGAAAAGTTTTAAGAAATGATGTGGGAAGAAGTTAAAATTTTTAGTTATACAATTACATATTCTGCCTTCCATCCTAAATTGTACTATGAAAAGTATATTTGTATTTTTCAGTTAATTTTTATTCTGCATGTTTTCCAGTTACTTCCTTTCTATCATTCTTTACAGAGCAATATTAAGAAAAGCCTTGGTATTGTGTCCTTTGAGATTCATTTGATTTGGAGCAAATTTTCTTGGTTGAAATGAAGATTGTATATGTATGCTTGGTTGGCCCTCTGTATTTCCAAACGATTGTCAAACCTATAGTTAAAGGAAATATATTAAATTTGAATTTTCTTTCTTCTGTCAGGTTTTGGTTGGGGTAAAATTTCGCCCGACATGGCCTTTCCTTGGTCGTTTGCGGGTATGCTTTGTTGAGCCTCCATACTTCCAAATGACTGTCAAGCCTATTTTCAATCACGGGGTTGACATGACAGAAGTTCCTGGGATTGCTGGATGGCTAGTAGGTGTACCTTCCATTTCTTCAGAATAATTTTGTGTTGTTTTCATTTTTCTTCTTTCCCCCCTCTCTTTCTCCTTTTATTTTATTTGCTCATAATGTGATTAATTTGTGTTATCTTTATTTTTCCTTTTATCAGGATAAGCTTTTGTCTATTGCATTCGAGCAGACTCTTGTTGAGGTGAAGTTTGTTTCTTTGATATTCATATCTTGGTACCATTTTTGGCTTAATAGATGTTAAGGTGATTTTATGAGCATACAAGTCTATTGGAATTCTTTATTTCTTTTTCTATTAGTTTCTTATGCTGAAATCCTGTTCTAGCTCTATATTCTTATTTCAATTTATCTATTTATATTTACATGATAATAAACTTTGCAGCCTAATATGCTGGTTGTTGATGTTGAGAAATTTGCTTCACCACAGCCAGGTAAATATCACATATTTATATGTATGTATGTCTTAGGGTATTTTTGGGAATGAGGATGAGAAGGGAAGGAGAGGAATTGAAGGGAAAGGGAAGGGAAAGAAAGGTTAATTGATGTTTTCTTCTCCCCTTATTTGGATCCTCCAAACTCTCCCAATTTAGAGTAATTAAAATTAGCAAAGGAGGAAGGTTAATGAGGGTTAACATAAAATCTTCCAATTCCTTCTCCTCCAAAATTTTAAGAAACAAACAAGGGGAATGTCAATACATTTTCTTCCCTTTCCTTCCCCTCCCAAATCCTCCTGCCAAACACACCCTTAGTGATTACTTTTAAATTAGTTCATTACTTATTGGGGGTAATGGAGTACCCAATGAGTACAAGTAGCTGGCATGGGTAGAGCTTGAATCTAGTTGTTCCCATGCTTCATAGACTCAAACATATTGATTTGTTTGCTAAAAAATATTTTTCCTCCTCTTCTTGAATGGATTTGATTGCTCAAAGCAGGCATTGAGGTCAGCTATTATGTAATACTTAGGTTGCAGATTTGGGCATGGTTTCATTATAATATAACTTGGTTGCTGAAATGATTTTGGAGGAACATTTAGTGTCATCAAAATCTAGCCATTCATCTGGGTCTCATCATGCATCTGTAGTGAATCAATCACTATTTGCTTAGTGCACTCTAGAATCCCTATCATCTGTAAATTTTTTAGTTGTTAATTGCTGGAGTTTATATCTGTTAACGTATGTTAGCTGTTATATATTATTTTTGCATTCTTGAAGACCCATGCTTATGCATCCATGATTCTTAATGTTATAGAGGCTTGGTTCTCTGTGGATGAGAAGGAGCCTGTTGCTTATGCCAAAGTAGAAGTTGTTGAAGCATCTGACATGAAGCCATCTGATCTAAATGGTTATCCCTTCATCTATGAAATAATGAGGATTTCCTGTCTTCTTCTTTTCTTATATTTTCTCATTTGTAAAAAAAAGTTCTGCTATATTTCAGGATTAGCGGATCCATACTTAAAAGGTCATTTGGGTGGCTACAGATTCAGGACAAAGATACAAAAGAAAACACTTAGTCCAAAATGGCATGAAGAATTTAAAATTCCCATCATAACATGGGAGTGTAACAACATGCTGGCTATTGAAGTTTGTGACAAGGACCATTTTTATGATGATAGCCTTGGGTTTGTTTCCTTTTCTGAACTTTGTAATATATTTTGTGTTTCTGAACTCAATAGCTTTATTTTAACATCTTGGCCTTGAGTTTCAACTTCACCTTGGGTTGTTTTCTTGAGCATATTATGATTCTGGAACACATTTTTAGCATATGTGTGAGGCTACAAACTGACTAGTTGAGATTTATTTTTGTGTTTGGTAACTCCCAATTTAAAATAAGTTGCTGTGTAATTTAAGTCCTTTGGATTATTGATTGTTCCAGATAAGCTAATTTGAAGTCTGTATGAGAGTTATATTTCGCTGACACCTATATTTCATAGCTTCTATAGACTGATTAATTAAGTCAAACCTAGATGTTGGGTCCTTCGGTTTCTGATGAGTCTGTGATAACATTTCTTAATCTCACTCTCTCTTTTAATCTCTTTTCCACCACATGGTTTGGTCATTAGTTTTCTTGCCCTTCAAGTGGTACTTTACTCATTGTGGATATGTTTCCCTTGACCTTTTTAAATTACTGTGTCACTGCGTGCTTTTTATCAGGCTAATTGTATGTTTTACTGTTTACAGAGACTGTTCTGTTAACATCAATGATTTTAGAGATGGCCAGAGACATGATATGTGGTTGCCACTTCAGAACATTAAAACGGGGAGATTGCACCTGGCAATAACTATTCTTGAAGACAATGGAAGGGTATCTTTTTCTTTCCCATTTGTTATCTAAGAAAGAAGCATTCAAAGAAGGAAAGAATAAAAAGGAGATAATGATGGAAAATAAAAAATGGTTTTAAGTCTGTTTGAATGGCATTTGTGTTGCTCCCATGTTTATGAACTGTAATTGGTGTTTGACTTAATTTTTTCTTTTTAATGTCTTTCAGGGGGTTGATAATTCATGTGACCAGGAAACAGTAGACCCTGAACAAAAAAGAGATTCCTTTACAAATGAGACATCTAATAAAAGTTCTTTTTCATCTGTTACGTCAGAAAAATCTCCAAAAGTAGCAGATAACTTTGAGCCTATAGATGTTGAAGGGCAAAAGGAGACTGGAATTTGGGTTCACCAACCAGGTAGTGAAGTTTCCCAAACTTGGGAGCCTAGAAAAGGGAGGAGTCGACGCCTTGATACGCAAATTCACGGGGAGTCTAATGATTTGTATGGAAGTTGTAATTCAGCAGTATCTGGATCCTTGAATAATGACTCCAGCAGCCCTGATGATAATCTGGAAGATAAGCATCGGATGAAAACGGTTAGGAGGGGACTGCACAAGATTGGTTCAGTATTTCGACGGGGCTCAAAGCAGGAGCCTTTGACACCAACAGGTAGTGTTGGAGAGGCTGTTCCATCTCCACACCCTAACATTAAGGCAGTGAATGCCAAGGAGATTAGCGTGAAGTTTGTTATGGAGGATAACATTTCTGGTTTTCCCACTGGTAAGCTTCAGAAAGAAGGGACATCTACTGGAGGCAGTAGTCCAGAGAGCCCAAGCAAGGGAAATGTCAAAGATATGGCAAAGAATATTCTAAAACATGCAGGGAAATCAGCTCGTGGCCTAAAGCATGTTCTTTCCTGTAAAACAAGAAAATTTGAAGGTGACTCACCAGGAGTCCATGAGACAGAAATCTTAGAAGAATCTGACTCTTCTGATGATGATTCTCTTTCAGTTCAGTCACCCAGGGATGAAAGAATTCTAGTTGCCTCCAAGGCCGCAGCCTCTTGTAAGAATGATTCCTTCAATTCCAGGGAGAATGTGGTTCTGATAGCTTCAACCAACACTACTTTGGACAATGAAGGTCCGACCAAGAAGGTAGGCCTTGAAGAAAGCCCCACAAAACTTGGCTGCCCTGACATATCTTCCAAAGAATCTGTTGAACCAAAGCATGACAAAGAGGAACTGATAGCACAGAATAGAGATGATATCAGTTTGTCTTAGCGATTGTATCTATCTTGCTCATATAGTCGCACAATTGTGTTGATTCTCTTGTTTGTACAGCCCTCCTAGTGGATGCTTTGAGAGTGGGTTTGGTGATCCTGAAAGGTTTTGTTAAATATTTTATGTTGCTTTGACTGCTTGAGTAAGTTGAATTCCCTGAGTGTAAAAGTTTGGAAGCATGTAAAGAACATAACAGAATAAAGAAAAGATAGTTACAATATGATTTTTTTTAACAGTAACTTTTGAATGGTTCAAAAGTTTGTCTCAGACTATATGTATACGAAGGACATGATGGATTTTGAAGACTAAAGGCATCTCTAATTTTTAATGAATGATGGAGACGAGGTAATCAAAGATATTTCTGTACTTTCAGAGACTCGTGATGTCTTTCAAAAAATTTGTAATTCATATATTAATGTCTGGGCTGATATTATAAATTATTTTGTATAACCTAATGGTCTCACAGTGATCTAGCAATTATTTGGGAGACTTTGCACTTTGATCCATCTATGAATACAACCCCTCCTTCTGAACTTGGAACAAACATTGAAATTGATTTTGCTATAAAAGGAAAATTAATCATAGTTCATCTTATGAACATCAATAGAGAAATCCACGCTGTAGTTGGACACTTGGACTGGTCTGTCTCCATATTTCAACAGGAGGTCTCATATCCCTACATTATAGAAGATATGACAGAAGCGTAGAAAATAGTATTATCACCAGGTTAAATCTCCAAAATGCATTCACAATGTGTTGGAACTTGTTTCCTGGAAAACCATATTTTACAACTTTCTTCCAAAATTCATTAAATAATGTATATGGCTATATGCCATTTAGTCATTCAATGATGCATTGCATGAAAAGAAAAAGTTTGACTTCATGGAAATCAGGAATTCACGTTATAATGTCACAACAATGTAAAAGGTAGAAATTTTACATTACCTATTTCCCAAAAATTGTTGCAACAGTAGTACTAAGGTCTCCCTTCCAAAGCCATACGTCTCCTTTATCCGTCACTTGTACTGATCGGAGCATTGGTGTGCATAACATTCCTTCACAGAAAGTCTCAAGCCTTGGACATTCTAACACAAGTATTGTTTTCAATAGTGGAAACCTGAAGCTATGATTCCCTTTACAAAAGCTTACAAGCAAATGGTAAACGACACAATTCTAAAAGCTCAAGTTTCATGAGAGCAATCTCACCTGCATCACCCACTTCACTGTTCACAATTTCATTCACCATTTTACAACTATGAATTATCAATTTCTTGAGGTTATGGAAACTTCTGGCGGTTGACGATTGTGTAATGTTTATCAATCCATCACAATTGTACACAAATAAAGTATGCAGATTCTGATATGACATTGAAGACAGAACATTCTTCAATCTTGGACAACGAAATACTTGCAGGGTTTCAAGATTTTGAAGAACTGCTTGTACTTTAAATTTATCTTTGAATAAATACTCAAGGTTGTTTAAGCTATTAATTGAGAGTGTTTTCAACTTTATATTCTTCTCAGTATGCTCGATGTCTGGACTTTCACTTGAGAAAATCTCTAAGAAGGAACTGCAATCCACCCTAAGATTTTCAAGATTGGCAAATCTTTGAAGGAAACCAAAGGGAAATATATCTAACTCATCATGAAAGCATTGCAAATCAAGATCTTTTACTGCGTAGAAAGAATCATCACAAAGTTGATTGTTGTATATCTTTTTGACATCCTTGCTGCTTAAAGACAATTTCTCTATGCTGAGGATAACCTATAAAACACAACCAAATAATAGTGAATAAGGCTTCCTTGAATTCTGCTAAAATTTCTCCAGAATCGTCATAGAACTAAGAATTAGTGTAAGATTTAAGAGCTTTAGAAAGAATCTAAAGTTCAAGCAACGATAAAAATAATTTGCAAAAGCAAAGAGAAGGACCACTACTAAACTTATTTTATAAATTTCATTTCGTTTCATTCATAAAAGGAACAGTGTTGTATTTAAATTATTCTAAAACCTGATAATTGAGACAAAATCTATATGTACCTTTCCAAATGACAAGAGTGGTTGCTCATCCATATCCACTAAGCAGTTCTGAGACTTAGATGTGAATACTTGCAGCTTATCACAATGATAAACACTCAAGTTTCTTAACTTAGGACAATCCAAAGTGTCCATTCCAGAGTAAAAGCTTGTTAAGATTTGCCAAACGCCAAAATGTCAAGGATGTTAATTCATGGAAAAGAAGTGTTGGAGCTGCCTCTGCCATTTCATCCTTTGCTAAAATATTCTCTACCCTACAGTCTCTTACATCAAGCACTTGGAGTTGCAAAAACTCTTTGGCAATGGGGAGTGGAAACACATAATTCAGCACTGGTAGACTTTTCAAAGTGAGTTCTGAATTTCATTCCTAATACTGTACTCTTGCAAGTACCCCATGTATTTAGCTCTTGTTTTTCAAATACAACTTCTAATGCTTCACAATCAGTTATAAGCATTATCTCCAAATTGAGTAAGTGATTTAGCACGTAAGATGGAAATACAATCAACAGTTTTTTGCAGAATGTAATTTCCATTTTATTCAATTTGCCAAAGGAGTTTGGAGCTAATTGACTTTTCCATACTGACTTCAAATTATACATGTGAGAGATCTCCAATATCTCCAAGTTTGGGAATGTAGCCTATAGAATTCAAATGATATGTCAAATTTTATAATGGAACACAAGCATAAGTACTAAATAAAACATTAACTACAAACAGTGAAGTGTAATAGATCTTATTTTGAGAACTCATCTCTCTGCTCCATAGACTTTTTGTACTGTTAGGAAGGTTGACCATATTTTTCTCTTGAAAAAATATTTCCTTTAACATTCTGCATCTAGTGATCTTGAGACTTCGAAGTTTGACAAGCCCTCTAGCCACAGATGATGAGAACAAATATTTTAAGTTACCACAATTGTATATGGTCAAACTTGTTAGATTTTGGATGCAAGAATGTGCTGCAAGTTGATCATCCCATATATTCTTCAAACTGATGGAAGATAGCTTTAAGCTCTCCAAGTTTGGAAATACAATCTACAAGGACAAACAATTTAGGCACTGTAGTTTTTTAAATTTTAATTGATACTGAATATGTAATACTACATAAAAGATTTTAAAATAATGAAATAGCAATAAGTCATGCTTGTACCTTTTTATCAAAAAATGGCATTGCATTGGATGAATCACCCTTGTTCTGTGCAACATTGTTTTCTGATTCTTATCAGTTGCGAATGACTTGGAATAGAAACTAACAAGCTTAGGTAAGCTATCTAGTGAAAGATAGCATAATTTGGGTAGCATTATCTTGTCTATTTTTTTGTCACCTTCAACTATGATCTCAACCATACATTTGCATTGAGAAATTTCCACTTCATTAAGCTGAGGAAGGTCGTTAACCATTCATAAATAAAAAGATTTCTCAACCTTTCACAACCCATGACTTTGATAACTTTGAGTTTGGTAAAGGATTGTATTGCAAATGGGCCATGGCATATTTTCTTCATATTAATCAGATTGTGAAGAACCAAAGACTCCAACTGGGGGAAGGCCTGATGAGAACAAAGCCACTGTGTAAAATCAATGATGTATTCTATTTTATCACTATTTTGGATATGAAGGTTCTTCAATTGAAGGAATCCTTCTGCACTCATTTGGTAAAGGACATTCCTAATACTTTTTAATTCAGCTAGGTGCAAATCTTCTACACTATTCGACGTGGTAATCTCACCATGCCAATGAGTGCTAGTAATCATACTATGATTAAGCTTAAGAGTTCTTGAAGTTGCATAATTCTCTACAATTGTCAAAGACCATTTCCATCCATCACCAATGAAAATCTTGTATCTTTGTAGCTTCCCAAACATGAGCAAGTCCCTAGGCAAAACAAAGCCTTTCTGAATATGCAAAGTCAAATCTGTTAGATTATGCAGATGTCTTAGCTCACTCAAACTTGCATTATCACTTTGGCTTCTGCTTCCCTCATCCTTCCATTCGATAAAACAATTTCCCATATAAAGCTCTTCCAAGCAAGTTAAGCTTGATAAGAGATTGGTAGGAAGTACCCTCAATTCTGAACAATTTGTCAAATCCAACAATCAAAGATGACTTAGTTGTCCTAATTCTACAGGAAGCTCTTTAATCTCAGATCTTTCAAGGCTAAGAATTTCCAAATGTGTGATCTTTGCAACTATAGTTATGTCTTCCAACATGCATTGACATAAATACAATGCTCGAAGGTTTGTCAAGTGAGAGAGAGATGGAGGTGGAGATGGACAACAATCAAATCCTCCCAATTCCAAAACTCTTAAGTTCTCTCATCCCATCAAAAAAATTATTTGGAACTTTAAAATAATTGCCAAGAATATCCAATACAAGTATATTTAACTCTGGACACTCCAATCTTTCTGGAAGCTTTGTCATATAAGACCCAGGAAGAAATATACGATAACTCCTTTTTAAACAGTCCATCTTTGGCCATCTTTTTAATTCACCATGATATTCCACTGCAAAGAAAGGTTCAATTGTGAATGCAATGGAGGAAGCTACATCATAAATAACATCATGCATTGTACCCAATCCTTTTTCCCTTCAAGCAACAAGCAAGAGGCCCTAAGGTCCTCTATCAATGTGTAAACTCTGTTTCTTGCATCTGCCAATGTATCAACACCTTCATATAAACCCAAACCCCAACCATATATCAACAGGTCTTCGATGCTGTGAACATCCCTATATGAACCAATGAACAAGAAAAATGACTTTAATTCATCACTTTGTAAGCAATTGTAGCTTAGCTCTATGCAAGAGTAAACTTTGGATCCAAATCCTTCATGCTCAACTCTAGTCAGCTTCTTTAATGCATCCTTCCACACATATAACTCCTTCTTCTTCAATGTGTTACCCACTTTAACTATCAAAAGTGGTAAACCAACACAATTGTTGGCTACTTCCAATGCTGTGGGTTTTAAACTGTGGTCATTAACAACATCACCAGTTATCTTCTCAAACAAACTCCAATTTTCTTCTTCAGATAAATCCTCAAGTCTAAGTTCCTTTTGTGTACCCATTTCACAGTTCAACACATTAAGATCTCTGGATATCGGCAATAATTTGCATCCTTTGTGATCATCACCAATAGGAAACCCAACTTCAATCAAATCAAGTTTTGTCCAAATATCATCAAGTATAACAAGAATATCATTCTCCCTCCTTATTCTGTCACATAACTTTTGTGCTCTTCCCATTTCAGTCTCCTCATCAAATTTTAAACCTAACCCATCAGCAATTTCACCTTGAAGTCTCTTCACATCAGGAGAATGAATAACAGTAGCCATAACCACGACACCGAATGATCCATCTTGCTCTGCTTGCCAAGCTAATTCTTTAATTAGTGTAGTCTTACCAACACCACCCATCCCGTACACCCAATCTTACACATGTTAGCATCCATTAATGCATCTTTGATCTCAGACATGATTGATGTTCTTGATCCAAGGGCCTTGTAGTCTCTAACAGATGATGGCAATGAAACTGGTAAGGTGGGACGATAAGAAATTCTTTCGAATCTTCCATCTTCTTGGATTTTAGAAATGGATTGTATTTTGGCTTTCCTACTCAGTTTGTGCTTAAGAAACATATTTGAACACTTGAGATTGTTATGGATGAGTAGTGTCTTGGATTGAACAAGAATGTCATCCACTTTGTTCAACCAGTTCTGGACATTGACTTCAATCGCTTCACCATTCCTTTTAGCAACATCAGTGGAGTGTTGAAGTCCATCTTTGGCCTCCTCCAACTTTTGAACTTGTGTGTTGAGGTTGTCAATGTTTCTTTCTTCTATACAAGATTATATAACCTATATGGCAACCAACAGGAGCAACAGTGTATTCAGCAATTTTTGCAACAACTGCGATTCCAATCTCCATCCCTTTGTTTCTTGATTCTCTACTTTAAAAGAAGGAAGACATTGAAACCAATATAGCAAATTGATACCAAAACAAAGACAATAGCTCCCCTAGTTATAATTTCAGAAATATAAATTCTTTTAAAAAAAAATATCCACTACTTACTAGCTTATGGTTAATGATATTTAAATATTTAATTAGTATGATATAATATAAGTTGTTGTTTTTAAATTATAAAAAATATTAGAATATATATATATATATATAACATCTTGGCATTCATTTCACGATGAAGATAAGGGAAGGAATTGTGTGCGTGTGTGTGTGTGTGTTTGTGTGTGTGTATATATATATATAGAAACAGAAAAATACTAGATATATAGCCATGAGTGTATGAATTGGGATGAGTTAAATCATAAATGGTACATGAAAAAAGGATTCAAAGGTGGATGCAGGTGTACCTATGTGTGTAAGTGTATGAGCCAAGATACACAAATGCACAATATTCAAAAATTCCAAGAATCATAATTCAAGTTTCAACTTTCAAATGCAAGCGCATGGTGGAAAATGGAAGCTCCAAGTGTTTCTTCAAACCTAACGCCCTTCAAAATCTTTATTACAAAAAATTTGATAGATTTTATTTTTGTTATTAGATTCTTTAATTATAAATATAATTTATTTAAAAAATTATAAATAATGTATATAATTTTAATTCAACTCCTTTTGTCTTATTAATTTCTAAATCTTTTAAATTTGACCAATTCATCTTTTGTTTTTTCTTGAATTATCTTTTTCGTTTAATTGATTCCATTGTTGTCCTCGGTATCTTCATGCATCGATCGAGTTTGTTTCCTTTGAATTCAAATGTTCATATTATTCTATTAACTTTGCTACTTCATTGGATGATAGCGCATACACCACCAAAATACTCAGTTTTTTTTTATCTGTAATATTTCATAAACTTCATCTCTCTCCTTTAATCCAAATCCAAAAGTGAATAAGGCATCCTTTAATTATGTTAAAAGTTCTCCAAAATCATGATGCAACTAAGAATTAGTATAAATTTTGAAGAGTTAAAAAAAATCAAAGTTTAAGCAACTACAAAAATAATTTGAAAAAAATAAACAGAAGGATTACTACTAATATTATAAATTTCATTTCGTTTGATGCATAAAAGCAACAGTGCCCTTGACTACATTATCTAGTATTTTTCCTCTCCGAGCCTACGCTCCCCTGTTCTTTCAGTTCCACCTGTATCTGCGGCAATGGAGTTGCTGCCTTACCTTCAAACTAAAACATGCTAACGAAACCAATTTGCGAACGACTCTCTCAACTAAAGAATTTAATTTCGAAGATTAATGGTCCTTGGGTCTCCAAAGCTATTCATGGCTCTGCAAAAAGTGTTAAAGGCAGCAACTTTATCGTTTACTGCAATTCCCAGATTAGCAAAAATGGCAGAATCGGTAATATCAAAGAGGCAGAGTCAATATTCAATAGAATGCCCAGAAGGAACACTATCTCTTGGACTGCTATGCTCACTGCCTACGCAGAAAATGGCCAAATCGCAAATGCCCTCAAAGTGTTCGAAGAAATGCCCGAACGAATCACTGCGTCCTATAACGCAATGATTTCTGCTTACATACGTAATGGCTGTAACGTAGACGAAGCCTATAGGTTGTTTTCTATGATGCATGAACGTAACGCTGTCACATATGCTGCTATGATCACTGGTTTCGTTCGAGCAAGAATGTTTTGCCAGGCTGAAAAACTGTACCGTGAGGCCCCGTTAGAGTTGCGGGATCCAGCTTGTTCGAATGCGATGATAAATGGGTATTTGAAGATAAACAGAATAAATGAGGCGTTGCGGGTTTTTGCGAGCATGGCTGAGAGAGATGTGGTTTCTTGGACTTCTATGATTGATGGTTTATGCAGAGTTGGAAGGATTGCTGGCGCTAGAAACTTGTTTGATAAAATGCCTGAGAGAAATGTGATTTCTTGGAGTGCAATGATAGATGGGTACATGAAAAAAGGATGGTTTGCAGATGGGTTTGATTTGTTTTCGAATATGAGGAGAGAAAGTCTGGTAGAAGTTAATTCCACTACTATGACTATAATGGTTATAGCCTGTGGAAATTGTGGTAGGATGCCAGAGGCCATGCAGATACATGGGTTGCTTTCACATATGGGATTTGAGTTTGATAATGTTTTGAGTAATTCCATTGTTACTATGTACTGCAATTTGGGATGTGTGGACATGGCAAACAAAATATTCTGTACAATAAGCCAAAAAGACATAGTTTCCTGGAATTCTTTAATTGCTGGATATGTTCATAATAATGAAGTAGAAGCAGCTTACAGGCTTTTCCAGAATATGCCGGAGAAAGACTTGATTTCTTGGACGGTCATGATCACTGGATTCTCTAACAATGGAAGAGTTGAAAAGGCCATAGAGCTATTTAATATGTTGCCAGAGAAAGATAATATTGTCTGGACTGCTATTATTTCTGGGTTTGTGAACAATGCGAAATGTGAGGAAGCTCTGCGTTGGTATGTTCAAATGCATCGAGAAGGATGCAGGCCAAATCCTTTAACGTTTAGCAGTGTTCTAGCGGCTTCAGCTTCTTTGGTGATACTGAATCAAGGGCAACAGATTCATACTCATCTTTTGAAGATGAACCTAGAATATGATTTATCTATACAAAATTCTCTTGTGTCCATGTATTCCAAGTGTGGAAATGTTATTGATGCATACAGGATCTTCACAGAGATCACTGAACCGAATGTCATTTCTTTTAACTCAATCATTACTGGGTTTGCCCAAAATGGCTTTGGTGAAGAAGCCATTAATATCTATAAGAAAATGCAGTGTGAAGGTTATGAACCTAACCATGTTACTTTCCTTGCTGTTCTTTCAGCCTGCGCTCATGTAGGACTAGTACAAGAAGGATGGAATCACTTCAACTCTATGAAATCTCTATATGGAATTGAACCAGGAGCTGATCACTATGCATGCATGGTTGATCTCCTTGGCCGTGCAGGGTTGCTAGATGAAGCAGTTGATTTAATCCACTCGATGCCCGTAAAGCCCCATACTGGAGTTTGGGGGGCTCTTCTTGGTGCAAGCAAAACCCACTTCCGTCTTGACCTTGCTAAGCTTGCTGCTCAACAAATTACAGAAATAGAGCCGTCTAATGCGACTCCCTATGTGGTAATGTCCAACTTGTACTCTGTTGTTGGGAAAAACATCAAGGGGGATCAAGTAAGAACGACCAAGAATTTAAAAGGAATTAGAAAAAGTCCAGGTTGTAGTTGGATTACAGTGTAAAATGATGTTCATTTGTTCCTTCAGGAGATCAATCTCACAGAGATATTGAAGGGATATATAAGCTACAATACTCATCATGGAAATAGAGATAAAATTTTTGTAGTATTCGCACTGTTGTTCTCTTCTTCTACTTAGTATTTCGATTTCCCCGCATATATATATAGATACAGCTAGAAAACTCTTATCTAGAATAATTTTTTTCAAGTGAATATAGCTTCTCAAGCAAAATTTGACTATGTTCTCAATGTGATTCGTTTAAAAATTGAATTTGCAATTTAAATACTTAACCCATTTTGGTTTGACTTTCCATTTCAGGATGTTTCAATTTAGTCAGAATCTTTTGTATATTAGCTAGTCTTTTTCATGGCATGCTGTTTGGTGGAAGATAATGCCAAATTTGTTTCCTGGACCTATCTTTAACATGCCTTTAAGTTGTAATAGGTGGAAATTGCAGAAACATCTATGTATGGCTGAACGTAGCTACCAACACATATATTTCAAAATTTCTATTTTCCATCCATTGTCATCCTTGAGGGAATTCACATTTGCACAACATTGATTAAACTGAATCTTAACTGCCACGAAGCATGGTTTGTTCTGTAAGTCTACTATATCGTTCTTATTGCTGGAAGTTTTTTTTAATAAAAAAATCCATTTTTAATTTTTGCTTTTGATAAAAAAACAAGAGCTCTAATTTTTAATTTATCTTTCATAGTTAAAAAAAAAATTTGTTTCTACTATAGCATTTCTCTCCAAACACATTTATTTTCTAACATAATACTTAAAAAAAAAAAAACTAAAGCCATAATGTGCAATCCCTATTCATGTACTTTAATATTTAATATATCTTTCCATGAAGAGTTTTATTTAGTAGCTCTATAATATAATTTAATCTGTTTTCGATTTTTCAACCTGTTCTCGCTGACATTGATACAATCGGAGCTAAGAATTGTCACGGGGTCTCACATGTGCCTACATCAAAAAGTTGAATATTATATCTTACACAATTCAAAATTCCTGGTCTGACCAACAATTATACTCTTATTAATGGATCATCCATACACGTGGCATCGATGTAAATTATTGGGAACATCATCTACTGGGTCCCACACTGTTACAAAAATCACCCTGTTGTTTCTGACCACTATGTTATGATGTCTCACAACCAACATTACATTACAATTCCATCATCACTGGATCTGACGGTCCACATTCATTTCAGCAATCTTTCACCCCATTCCACACAGCAAGAACAGGTATGGCCCACCCATTATACACTTTCTACCGAGTAATCCTATGCCACGTGTACGGCTGGAGATCGAGTACTCTTTTTCGGGTCTGAGCGATGAGATCTTAGAAATCCCTAGTGTTAAAAAAAAAAAGCAAGGTGTGAAGTTCTGAAGTGAAGCGGACGCTGCAGGGAAGAAACTGACTGGGGGAAGTCTAGCTCAGGAATCAAAGAATCTTTTCAGGAAGACGAAGGAGAAGAGGGAGGAAGAGACTAGAGAGACGAATTACTCGTGGGTTTTGCTTAGGATACCTTATTGGGTATGAGGTATGTTGAAAGTCTTCGACTTGCGTTGCTTTGCTTTATCCTGTACTATCTTGTACTTGAATCTCAGACTGAAAATGCTTTATCTTTTCTGAGTTTCTCTCATTCATTTCGAAAACTTGGGTTAGTTTTCTTGCTGTTATGCTGAGCTGAATCTGAGAGAAGTTTATGGTGCAGAATTTTGTGTCTTTGGAAACTTTTAGGGTGTTTTAGCTGTTTTTTTTTTTTTTTAATAAAATTGTTCCATTCTCTGCAAAGCTGTAAAATTTGGATGCTTGCGTTAATGGGTGTTTATTAAACTCGAAATTCGAATAATGGGCATGCATATAGAGGTTTCTTGTTTACTAATTAATTCTTTATGTGCAATCATTGCTCTTTGCTGTTGACATCTTGTATGTATTATATTGAAATGTTATTTCGTAAGAGTATTTGCTGAACTGGTGAATAATCGTGATAAATATTTCTGAAATTTTTTTACTCTTTGATGAATGATTGATTTCTTGATGTGAAAGAATTAGCAACCCAGGAATCTTATCAGGGGTTACAAAGTAACAGCGTAGGATACTTAATGATGAAGTGCTGCTTGGAAGTTTCGCCTTTGTTTTTTCGTTTTTTAAATATTTCCTTTCTTATGTTACGTATAGCTTTAGCATAAACAATCTGCAAGTTTGTTGCCTATATTCCTTTATTCTATGTTAGTTCTAAAAGTTCATTGAGATACATTATTCTTAATGTCTAAGAGAAAATTCTTCTGTGATAATTATTAATCTATTTCATTGACAAGTAAATGACACCAGTACAGAAATTGATAGATCAATTACTTGTTTCTATTTTTGGGTAACCTTAGTCCGTCAAATTAAGGAGCAGAAACTATACTGGTTTAAAATGGTGGGCTCATGATTTGTGTTGCACCTGAAGTTGCTGGTTGCTCAGATGTAATGTACTTGGGACTTTTAGGTGATCATATTCTGATTAGTGATTTGGGACGAAGCTGGACATGAGTAAGTTGGTGGGGACATGCTTGAACCACGTGAATCTGATATACCTGCCCTGTTTGTGGTTCTGGTTGTACTTCCTTTGGTTGCTTATATCTTACTTGGAAAATGGAGTGAGGCTGCAAAGAAGAGAGATAGGATAACTACACTGGCACAACTGGCTGCTGAAGAAGATAGCAGAGTAGAAGAAATGGCTGTTCCTGATGTTATTTCTCCTGTGTCTTCCTCAAAGAGTGGAGTTCATATGTGTGCTAGGTGCTCTGCTCCGGCAAGAACCCGCTGCTCCAGATGCAAGACTGTTAGATATTGGTAATTCAGCTGATTTTGGCTGGAAAATCAGTTTTCTTTTCTGTTTCCCTTTAATATTTTCAGATACAAGTCTGTGGAAGCATGTTTAGAATACATACTAATAAACAATTAGTCTGAAAACCTGGATTTGATTTTTGATTCTCCACTGAATAGTACAACACAGTAGCAAAGTTCTTAGATAGGTTGTAGCCACTTAATTTCACTAATGGCTGCAACCAGCAAATATAAACCATGGATATGAAAATTACCACTAGACAATGAAATCATGCTTAAGTAGTTCTTAGATAGGTTTCCTACTCTTCTTTTTATTTTGGCGTTGCTGGAGGTTATATTTGGATTTTATTTCTCTACAGCATTCTGCTTTTTGATATTATTATAAGGTTTCACTTAGAGATATGTAATGAAATTAGAGAACCTTGGGTTTTGATGATTTCTTGTACTATATTAATCTTTTTTCCTTTTCTGGGTATATATGTTGCTCTCACAGAATTTAAGTATTCTCTTATTTCTTTTAATGGAAAAAGGGAACTTCCTCTCGCTTAGCTAACCATCAAGCTTGCTTGATGTGAGCCTGTTATTTAAGGCAGCTATTAGATTTTAGATTTGGTAACTGATTATCAGTGTTCCATATATAAGCATGAAGAACTTCTAATTTGATTTTCTGGCTTATAAATAGTCATGTATGAGGAAAACATTCTGTTTGAACTTGAACTTTTATTTCTCAAAACTCAAACTGTAAATGGCTTGCAGCTCTGGAAATTGTCAGATAATTCATTGGAGGCAAATTCACAAGCAAGATTGCCAAGTACAGGAACTTCATAAGTTAAGCTCATCTCCCCTGGCTGTTTCAGTTGATGAGTTCAGTCAAGGGAGTGGCTTATGTTATGAAAATATGAACGCTCAGTTCTTTGGTCATGATTTGGGGAACACTTTAAAGGAGAATACATCTTCAGACAATTTGGTTCATCCCCAAACAGGCATTAGTGCATCTGCGACAGAAAATTGTGTCCTCTTTAACAATTCTCATATCTCCAACCTCGAAAGAAGAACTTCCTATAAATCCTATAGAGAGACACGGAGAAGAAATAGTGAGACTACATATAATTCTTCTATTGATTCCTCTGGCTGTAAAGCTACCAGCTCTCCCTTTTCAAATGTGGTGTCAAAGGAGGTGTTTGTGAGACAGAAGGTTTGCATGTTTGACTTTGATATACCACTGGTATGAATTTTCTAAACTAATAATTTTTTTATGTCTAATTATCTTGCTAAACTGTTTCTGTAGTCAAGAAATAATGACTATGCTGTGTTGGAAGAAGAAAATGCAAAGGTTAATGCCAGTGGCACAGAGGCTTATATGTACGGACAAAATGCCTCAAGAAGCACAATACTTAAGGTTGATAATTATCAAAGTGAACTTGGAAATGCTTTTATCCCAAGAAACAGCTATGGACACTCAAGTTCGTCAAGTACAACAATCAATTGTGAATTAGTAGATGAATTTGAAATAGATGATGCTACCAATGGAGGAAAAGTTGTCAAGGGGCTAAATCATCTTTCTGATGAAGCAGCACAAGCCAAATGCTCATCTGAAATGGCAATTAAAGGAAATACAAAACCTAAAAAATCATTGCGTCCTCCCAAGACCAAATGTTCTAAATCACCAAAGTCAACATTGAAGGCATCGGTAGATTTATGCTGCCCAGAATTAGAGACAAAAGGGCAAATTGTTGATGAACCAAGTTAGTACAGTAGAGCAGTGATTTTTTGTTCATTATGTTATTTGTTTTTATAATTCAAATATAATATTGATAGCTGGTATAAAGGTACTGTTCTTTTGGCATCTTTAAGGATTCTGAATACATCTGAAAAAAAAGAAATATGTTCTCATCATGCAGAAGTTTCTGGGATCAGGGACACCATACCTTCGCAGGGTAGCAATGGGGCTGGAAGCATTGGAATTAAAAAATTGATGGGTTTGAGGAAGCCAGCAAAACTTACTGTGACAGACTCCTCAGGTATTGGAGACAGGTGCAAGATGAAGGTAAATTTTCTATAGATGCAGCCAAGTTTTGATTTCTTTCGTCCCTTTTCTACTTGAAAACATATTACTGAGGCCTTGATTTGGAAACTAGCTCCTTGCTAACTAGAGACATCTTGATGTCCCAGATGCTGTTTCCTTATGAGGAATTCGTGAAGTTTTTCCAGAGTGAAGTGTTTGGCATATGCCCCAGGGGCCTTGTAAATTGTGGGAACAGGTAATATAGAAATATGAGGAAGATAAAAAGAAATGATGATTACTTGATAGACAAAGGACTCATACTTTCTGTTGATATAAGTGGGCACTTGTCAATAATTTTAACCATTTGAGGTTGAAAATTCAAATGTGTGAAAGAAATACTTGTTAGGCTCAACAAAATGGTCCATATTTTGCGGGGGGAAAATTGTGTGGGAAATCATTTTATTGATCCAATTTAGGATATTCTGGGTCACTGTTAATCTTTTATATCTTCACTTTGCAGTTGCTATGCTAATGCTGTCTTGCAGTGCTTGACTTGCACAAAGCCTCTTGTTGTCTATTTGCTTTGCAGATCACATTCAAAAGCCTGTATGTCCATTCACTCTCTCTCTATCTTTAGTATTATAAACTACTAAAACAAATAGTGGCTATTTGCTTGGAAGACATTTTTATTTTTAACGTTGTTTTCAGGTTGTACTGAGGATTGGTGTCTCATGTGTGAGCTAGAGCAACACATAATGATTTTAAGAGAAATTGGGAGCCCTCTTTCTCCTAGCAGGATACTTTGGCATATGCGGAGCATAAATTGCCAAATGGGTGATGGAAGTCAAGAAGATGCCCATGAATTTTTAAGGTCTTTTGAGATAATATGGTCAATTTGTTTTTAGCATTAATATTTTCTAGGGATAATAATTTTCCTCTCTGGAAATCTTTTTTAATATAATAATGCTTGTTTCAATTTATGCTTAGTCAATGTAAAACTGTGGGCATTGTTTATATAGGCTTCTAATTGCATCAATGCAATCTATATGCTTGGAGAGCCTTGGTGGAGAGAAAAAGGTTGATCCCAGACTGCAAGAAACAACTTTCATACAACACACTTTTGGTGGTCGTCTTCAATCCAGGGTGACTATTACTTGTTTTCCTGCCTTCCCTTATAATTATTTCTCCCACTGGCTGTAAGTTTTTGTGGGCAGTGGTGCAGAGCAGTGCATTTTTCTTCAACTTTTGACCCTTAATTTTGCATCTCTGATGACATTGAAATTTCGTGACTACAGGTTAAATGCTTGAATTGTAATCATGAATCAGAACGGTATGAGAACATTATGGATTTAACATTGGAGATACTGGGTTGGGTTGAGTCTTTGGAAGATGCACTGACTCAGTTTACATCCCCTGAAGATTTGGATGGAGAAAATATGTACAGATGTGGAAGGTCTGATGATCAGATTTCTGTATTTACTGTTAAATTTCATGTAGCAAAGTTGATTACATTAGTGATAACCAAGAAAGAGAGGTTGTAAAAGAAAGCAATGATGATTTTTATATATATCACTTCTGATTCTAGAGACTCACGTATCTTTATACATTGGAACAAGGTGCACTGCATATGTTCGAGCTAGAAAGCAACTGAGCATACATGAGGCCCCAAACATCCTGACAATTGTCTTGAAGAGATTTCAGGTACCACATAGATGTTGTAAGTTATTGTGTACATTGCTTTATGTTTCCAAGCGCAAAAAAATTACACCGTGAAAGATATTATATTCGTTGAAACTCTATGAGACACAGTCACTTCCTCTTTCTAAATTATATTATGTTTGGACCCTATCCTCTTAAATATCTCAGTGTCTCAAATTCTTCTCTTTTCATATATTAACCCATTCCAATATCTTGTTTTGGTTCTGCATTATCAGGAAGGAAGATATGGAAAAATTAACAAGTGCATAACTTTTCCTGAAATGCTGGATATGATACCTTACATGACTGGAAAGGGTGATATTCCTCCACTGTACATGCTTTATGCTGTTGTTGTGCACCTGGACACACTAAATGCATCTTTCTCTGGACATTATGTTTCATATGTGAAAGATCTGCAAGGCAATTGGTACAGGATAGATGATACTGATGTAAGTCTGTTGCCTTATTTGCGCTAACCATTATTATTGGTGATTCTGTATATTTAAGTCCTTGTTACTGGTTAACATTTTTCTCCTTTAACTGTTTTCCTTTTCTTGTTCTTTTATTCATCTTTGTAAAAGATGAGAGTGAGAGATTGTGATAATCTAGATTCTTTTTATCTGATGAATTTAGATTTTATGAATATTTATTTTCTGGAGATTAGGAAATTTTTAGAGGAACTCTTAAGATTAAATGGAATCAAGAAGAAAATGAAGTATCAGCAAAGCTGCTAGACGAACTTGTTTCCCTTTAAGGTTGTGCTTCTGTCACACTGTTCATACTGGCCACTGATAAGACCCTCCTTCATGCTTGTGTGTGAGTACTAATTTTTTAACTTTCCCATTTGAAATTACCAATCACATCTTCTGGCCATTGCTCGGTCAGATTTTATCGTCGGGTTGATTTTTAATCTGCCTACTTCAGTCTATTTTTACTGTTAACTGGAAGTCAAGAGTAAATGACTTCTGAACTAAGAAGGGTTGTAGATTTAAATCAGCCTATGCTGAAAGACCTATGGATTTGAATCATTCAGCCTGTCGTAGGGCATGATATGATATGTTCCATGATGCCAGAGAAACTTTTGAGAATGAGCCCTGTCTTTGAACAATGAAGACAGTCACATATGCCATAATAGAGTGACTGAATACAAGGGTACTGATGTCTCAACACCGGAATCATGGTTATGTACTCTAAAGCGAATTTAACTCTTGTTTGTCACTTGCAGAACAGTTCTCTTTGGCATTCAGTCTCTGTTATATTTTCCAAGTATATGCTAGTTAATATGGCCTCCATGTGAAGAACATGAAGAAACAACATACACTTTTTTATTTACTTATTCATACGAGTAATTTGCTTCAACTTCCAGTTTTTTAATTTCTTAGATTATAATGCTCTGTTAACAGGTTCAACCAGTGCCAATTAGTCAGGTGATGTCAGAAGGAGCTTACATCTTATTTTACATGAGGTAG
This sequence comes from Senna siamea, assembly GCA_031216115.1. NCBI lineage: Eukaryota > Viridiplantae > Streptophyta > Magnoliopsida > Fabales > Fabaceae > Senna > Senna siamea. The sequence goes on from CM062356.1 coordinate 24,827,350, forward strand.
AGATTTAGTTTCTCTCACAATTGTTTATAATTTTGTTTTCCTTTCTCTTTGGAATATATTAGCACATAATTATCTGATAGTCATACACAGGGCAGTAATCTTTATAGATGTTGGTTTACCTTTACTGCATGCTCCATATATATGCTTACTTCTACCTGCACTTGTTGAATCTTTGGTAGGTCATGCCCCCGCCCTCAAGTACCAATTACTGGGAAAGCTATACAGCGACAAATTCCGAGCCCCTCAAAGCAATACCCAATAGAATCACATAAGCATTCTAAATCAGGGCATAGAAGAGATGGCAGTCAATTTAGTGTCCCAAATTCTTCACATGATGCCCGACAAGAAATTTCTAATGGCACCCCCAGAATAAGTACCAATAGAAACTACTTGCCAGTAACAGAAACTTATGGTGCAACCATGAGCAGAGAGTTTTCAGATGCCACATCAAGTGATTGGTCGCTTTTCACGAGCTCGGACGAGGCCTCCTTTACAACGGAGAGTACTAGGGACTCCTTCAGTACTGTAGATTATGGTGATTCATGCAATATGGATTCAGTTTCATCCATCTTCAATTACACTTGTAAAAACTCGAGTAGTTCGGTTTGCCACAGGAAGTTCTTACACAGTCGGCCACTCACCAGATTCGTTCCCCAGAATGGCTATGCATTTGACACCGACTCGCCGAGTGTACAGAGAATGAATCAGCCAAAAAAAGCGGGCCATTCTTCAACTAAACCTCCTTCAAATGGTAACTGTGGAATGTATGTATATTATGGGGGTAACCCTGTTGGCAGGACTTCTAGCCAGTGTGAACTCTAGTCCGTGAAAATTCTAACCGATTGAATGGTTGATGTAGATGGAGTAGGCGCTGTGCCTCAAAATTTTCAATGTTTAGTTGATTGAGGCTTATAGCTCTTCTAAACATACGTTTTTATTTTGCAGTTATTGGAAATTGTAAAGATGACAATGATATTTCTTGGTCTTAATCTATTTTGAAAGTAAGAGTGAATAGGGAGGTTTAAGATATTTTTAAGATAATGTTACATTTTTGGCATCTAGTCTTTCCTTTTCTTTCTTTCTCTTCCATGTATCAAAACATTGTCAGGTTATGTTGCAAAACACATAAAATGATTGTGTTGTGATTACAATATCAATAAGCAGGTGAGATCATAAATAAAGATATAATGTCGTTAATAATTGGCATCATTTCAACCATTAGAATCTAATGGGTGAAAAAAAAAATCATCATAGTATATCACAACCAAAAGGGTTAGTCCCAATCATTAAAAGAATCTACCGAGTGAACAAATGATGCCAAGTGGCACTATCCCAACCGTTAAAAGAAACAAATGATGAGTGATATTTGGTTTTAATCTATTTGGATCCGATGTCATTAACCATATCGTCCTAATCGTTAAAACAATTTCACGAATTTTTTAATTGAACTAATCCATCCAGTTGGATCCAATATTAGTATATAACATTTTTATTTTATAGTTTGTTTAGATTACAATGTCACGTTATTTTTATGAAAGAATTCGAATGCAGCTCATCTCTGTAAAGCATTCACACTAGTTCAGAGTTTTTCACATGGCTACAATGTTTTATCCTTCATTCTTGGCATGTCATAATTTAATCAAATTTGACTTTCCACATGCTGCGCATATTATTCATTAATGGCCTTCTTGATGTTATTGTTAGCAATATTTTTATGGTAAATTTAATTAAAAAATTGAAAGTGCAAGATTTTCTACTTAAAATATGGTATGTATATGATTTTATGTATTAATTATTAAGAGAATGAAAGTGAATGAATAATGTATATTAATTCATTACCAATAAATAATACTGAAGTAATGTATTTAGATACAATACAAGCTTTGATGCATTACCAATCAAATCATAAAAGGAAACTTAGGTTCGAATCTTCTTCTCTTCTCTGATTGGTCTTGTCTTCAATGATTCTCCGAACCCACGTCCACTAGTTGACTGTTCACCATATCCCCCAGACACTCCTTTCCTTCCTTACGCCGTGAATGAACCAGCGGACATGTCGGATACATCCGCGGCCGGCAGAAGTTACTGGAGGTGGCGCAAGGAAGACTTGTTCCCAGGAGACTCGTTCCAGAGCCTTCAAGCCTACCGAAAAGCGATGTCGCAGACATGCCCTCGCCTTGCGGACCGCCTCACCAACCGGTCTACTGACGACTATGAGCTCCTCGAGCTCCCCAAGGCCAGCGAGAACGACATGAGGAAATGCCTCACTTGGTGGGACTTGATGTGGCTCAGCTTCGGCGCCGTCGTCGGCTCCGGCATCTTCGTAATCACCGGCCAGGAAGCCCATGACAGTGCCGGGCCAGCGATTGTTCTGTCCTACGCTGCTTCCGGCCTCTCCGCGTTGCTCTCCGCTTTCTGCTACACCGAATTCGCCGTCGAAATCCCCGTCGCCGGAGGTTCGTTCTCTTTCCTTCGTATCGAATTGGGTGATTTCGTTGCCTATATTGCTGCTGGAAATATTATTTTAGAGGCTCTTGTAGGCGCCGCAGGATTGGGTCGGTCTTGGTCATCGTACTTTTCTACTATGATCAAGAATGACCCTGATTTTCTACGAATTCGAGTGGATTTTTTTAGAGAGGGATTTAATATGCTAGATCCGTTGGCTGTTGTGGTGCTTTTTATTGCTAATGGTATTGCAGTCTCTGGAACAAGAAGGACTTCAATCTTGAATTGGCTTAGTTCTATAGCTACTACATTAGTGATTGTGTTTATAATCGTAGTTGGTTTTCTTCATGCCAAGACTTCAAACTTGGAGCCTTTTTTCCCATTTGGGGCCAAGGGAGTTTTTCGGGCTGCGGCAGTTGTGTTTTGGTCCTACACTGGTTTTGACATGGTAGCAACCATGGCTGAAGAAACAAAGAAGCCCTCAAGGGATATACCAGTGGGTTTAATTGGTTCAATGACTATGATTACCATCATATATTGCTTGATGGCTTTGGCACTCACAATGATGCAGAAATACACAGAGATAGATAGGGATGCTGCCTTTTCGGTTGCCTTTATACGAATTGGCATGAATTGGGCTAAGTACCTTGTGAGTATATGTGCATTGAAGGGAATGACTACAAGCTTGCTTGCTGGATCACTAGGACAAGCTAGATACATGACTCAGATTGCAAGATCCCACATGATCCCACCTTTGTTTGCTCTTGTTCACCCAAGAACTGGAACCCCTGTTAATGCTACTCTGTTGATTACTGTAAGCAGTGCAGTTGTTGCACTTTTCTCTAGTTTGGATGTTTTGTCTAGTGTTTTCTCTTTTAGCACCCTGTTCATTTTTACGCTTATGGCCATTGCACTTCTGATTAGGAGATATTATGTCAGGGAGAGCACATCGAAGAAGGATTTGATTAAAGTTATTGTGTGCTTATTTGTTATTATTGTTTCTTGCGGTGGAGGAACAGTATTTTGGAGCTCAGATAAGCTAGGATGGATTGGCTATACAGTGGCTGCTTTTGTTTGGTTTTTGGCAACACTAGTGATGTCTTTAATTCCGATGTCGCGAATGCCAAAGGTTTGGGGTGTTCCACTTGTTCCATGGCTGCCTTCAGTGTCCATTGCAACAAACGTTTTCCTTATGGGATCATTAGGTCCTGTGGCATTCTGGAGGTTTGCAATTTGCTCCGCAGCAATGCTTGTGTACTATCTATTTGTAGTCGTCCATACAACTTATGATGTAGCACATGAGAATAAACACAAAGCAAATGTTGAAGGAAAGGAAGATACCAATCAAGGGGTTTTGTAAGATGTTTCAATTATGATAATGGAAAGATTTTATTGATGTCATAGTCATACTTTACTATTGCTTTTGTTACTGGTTGTATGGCAGAATCAATTAGTTCAGTTTTGCATTTTGTATTTTGCAGGTCAACTGCAAATTAATATGCTATCACTGTAGATGATTCAGTTCATGAGCTTAGACATGTCACTCCTTTTGATATAGATCTAAATCTAACTTTTCTTTCCTAGAAAAGCTTGTTTTCTAACGCCACTAGAGTTCAGAGAGTTCTATAATTCTGCAGCAGTCTAACGCCGTAAGACTAATACTGCATTTATCACTCACTGTGTTCACCAGTTTTGAAAGAGAAAAAAAGAATAAAGAATAGAAGTAGTAGACATATTGACATTTCTCTGCACAAAGATTCTTTCCAACACTCCCAGCACAGTGAAACTGAAATGTTAGCTGAAAATGCTGTCAGTGACAAGCATTTTAAGTCCTATTTGTTTCAATTTGCTAACCTTCTTAACTGAATGTGTTGTGTCGTGTCAGCATTATCACACATAAGTGCCAAGCATTTAATCTTATCCTCCTGTGTTCATGTTTTTATGTAAATTAGAGTATTAAAAAAGCTTTCATTGACTGCATTATAACTTGTACCAAATTCTAAGTTTCCTCGCTTTCTTTAACTTTAGAGCATGGATACCACTAACTGATTTCAATATTCTTCACGATGACACATGTTTATTTATTTATTTTGTAGGCAAGTTCTACATAGAGATGAAAATGTAGATAAAGACTTTACATTAAGGATGAAACAATAATAATTGAAATTTCTGGAACTCTTGAATATGATTAATTCAATGTTGTAATTCTATAGAATTTGTTGAAACTTGGCAAAATTTGTTTTAAATTTATTTTATATTAATCGTATACTTATTTAATACTTATTATATTATATAAATAATAAACAAAGATATTTTGATTAAAACATTCAAAATCATAATTATTTTTGGTTATACAAACTTCAGTGTAATATTAATATATCTATTTTAAATAAAAATATAACATTTTAAAACAAAAGAACTACCGTACAATTTCAATGTCTATGGTAGAGAAAGTAATTTAGGATTTGAACTACATTTTGTTTTTGCCATATATATATGTGGTGTGTGGCTATTTATGTTGCAGAACTGTTATCCTTACGCACCTGTGTGGATAATGCTGACATAATTTAGCATGATTAAGAATTAGGCAAAGGCATGCCGATTTGCCTAATGCCCCAATCCAATTGTTTTAATCAATAGGCCTACCAGTTCAAATTTTCAGGCAGAAGTGCAATCATAATCCTTTTTAAAGTATGAACAAAATAATAATTTGAGTCTTAATTTATTTAGAATAAATTGTTTATTTATTTTTCTTCATTTTTATCTCTTTTTTATTTTAAAATTTTAATTCTATAAAATATTTTTTTAAAAAATTTCAATAACACAATGATGAGATTCTACTAATTCCTAATATCTAGCATATACATATCATAGATCACTTGGGCTTTAATTTTCTCATGCTGATCAACAAACCCACTAAACTAGCTAATGCATCTGTTTTTTCAGTTGAAAAAATCAATGATGACATGATTACTTGGAAAAATCCCAATCATAAACTTAAACTGTGTTTGGCAGTCTAATCCGTTTGAGGATCGAAGAAACTATGCAGTCATGTCAAGTAGATATTAGTATGAGCCACCACTTCATGTGAACCACGCCCTCCTCAACCATAAGTTTTCCACAGGTTAGATATGTGTATATACATCTTAATCTCATATCAATTCATAGTTGCGTCTTCATTCATTTAAGCATTATTACCTTTTTTTTCTTTGGTCTAAACTTTGAGTATCTAAAAGTTTCTTTAGTTAAAGTCATCGATAGTGTATTTTCATACACCAACTCAAGATTTTTATTTAAAATGAATTAAATCCTTATCAATTCATATACATCTTTTTAAATTATTATTGGTTGAATTATATTTATATATATATATATATTATTCCTCTAATATTGTAAAAATTTGAATATCAACTACTATAAAACAATTTAAAATGGATCTAAGGAATATATATAATATATATAACAGTGATAGAGAGTGGTATGATGAGGTGCTATAGGTATGTGTTGTTGACCATTGAAGTGAAGAAGTTTGGCATGAGATGGAAGTGAAATCTTAGAAAGTGTGATTGCATCTTGTGATAGATCCTGTCTATGAAACATCTAAGTACTTGGCAGTGTCACAATTGAAAAGTCCCAACCCTCATATCACGTGCTTTGTTCATTCTACAAAATTATATCCATACCTTCTTCCTTCCTTGTCAATGTTTAGGCTGTTCCTTACACCAACCAGCATGGTTGAAAATAAGAAATTTTGAAATTGAAAGGGCTATTCTGCACATCTTTCAATCAATATTTGATTTATAATTCATCGCATTATAAGAAATTGATTCTTTTTTAAAAACTCAATCTTGTTGATTAATTAATTTTGGTATACTGATAGTTTTTTTAACCATTTAAAATCTCTTATTCAAAATATTTATTTTTGAAAAGTCAACCAGTGTGTTGATAATATGGTTAAAATTAATTTTTATAATATTTTTTTTTTCATTTGAGAATACCCTCCTCACTACGTTTCTTTATTTTTGTTGGCTAATACCCTTTCTATAACTTTTCTAGTCACAAAAAAAAATAATTTTATTATAACTTCAATACTAATTATAGTCAACAATATTGAGCTAAAGACTCTAACTAATTAATCACTATTTTAATTACTAATAGGTAAAATGTAAAAGTTTCTCCGTTTTTTCGTTTTGCTTTCCTTCTCATTTTCCACATTCTTAAATTCCCCACCTACCATGTGTGTGTGTGTGTGTGTCTATATATATATATATATATATATATATATATTTCAAGAAGCACGCATGCATTCAACTGTAGAATTTGTGCCGAAAATCTTCTTGCCATTGATTGCGATCGTGCTGAAAGAAAGAAAGAAAATAAGATAAAGACCATCCCATCAGTCTAAAAATCCATAGACAAACGGGATAAAGCGATAAATTTTCGAGTACCTATAGGTCGTGGTCACTGCTCTGTTCATTTTTTTTTTAGGTTGGCCTTGTGGCTTTTTCTTTTCACAAAAGAATTTCTGCTAATTAATTAGAAAATAGAGTTTAATTTGAATTAGATTAAAATAAACTTTTAATTCAATTAGTTTCATAAAAATTATGATTTAGTAAAACAAACAACGTTCCTCTCGTATTAATTATTTTAAATGGAAAAAATACAAAATCTTCTTTTTTTTAAATTAACAAAGTCAATTGTAAATTGTCTCCTAAACTTTTCTAGATTCCTGAATTTTTCACATTTTAAAAAATACGTCCTTTTATTTTATTTTTAGTAGCTTTTATTTATTTACCATCTCAAACTCTCTGGTACTATGTATTATATTAATTTCTCACAAGTATTTTTTATTAAAAATAATTTTATTTAAAGTACTATTATATTAAATATCAACACTTCTTTTATAAAAAATTCATTTCTTCCACTAAACTAACTTCTCGGTAATTTTGCGTATTATATATTATGGATATATCTCTGGCAACAAATTGCATTGTATAAAGAGCCTCCCAACTAGTATTTGGGTATACAATCTGATGTGATAAATGAGTTGACACTATCGATAGAGTGACCTATTTCGTAGAGTATAGAAGTTTAACAATTTAATTTATAGTTTTGAAAATTTATAAAATTATTTGCAAGTAATCTAAAATTTTTAAAAAGACTTGTTTATTTTTAATAAAAAAAAATTCAACTCTTTACTACACTGTTTTTTTTTAAAAAAATTATACTAAAATTAATAGTCTATACGGACTTAAGAGTCATATATTTATATATAAGGGCAAAATTAAATCATTTAAAAAAGATATGATAATAAATTTTAATAAAGGTGGTAGTATATTTAGCAGAGACTTTGGGTTTAGTTAGAAATTTAAAAAAAAAAAAAATTAGGATGATTATTAATAGAATAACATAAAGTGGTATAAGTTACACAAATTAATCTATTGATTAAAAATTTTTAAAAAAATAATAGAGTAGTGTGAAGTGGTTTAAAAGATTAATTTTACAAACTATCTCAAACCCTCCCTCAATTTGGAGGAGGTTGAAATTTATACTATTAAATAATTTAAAATAATTTACAAATCATTTTAATTCATTCCAAATCATTTATTTATTAAACATCAAATTAAGAATTAAGACATCTAAATCACCTCAATACATCTCACGCCATTCTCAAACCATCCTTTCAAAATTCCAATTAAGCCCTTAATATAAGATTGATTTATAATAGAACCATGACATTTGATTTATATATAATTAAATATAAATAAAAGGAATTATATCTTAAATAATAGTTGTAATTTTAACCTAATAATAAATAATAAATTTAACAAAATGATCAAAATAAAATTTTTTAATGAAATTAAAAAGACAAAAACATATTTAAATCTTTAAATTTAATATTAAAAACATATAATGTAAATGAAAACGGGTGACAACTAATATGAGTTGAATTTAATAAAAAAAATTAACTTTTTATAATATAATAAATTTATATTTAAAATTTTATTAAAAATATTTATATTTAATAATTAATAATTAATATAGTCTAAAAATTAATTATTTTTAATACAAATATATTTATAGAAAAATGGAAAGCAGTGAGACGTATAAAATTGTTTGAAGCTAGAGAGTTTTGATGATATATATATGATGTAGTGGATTCATACGCATTTTGCAGAAACAAAGTAGAAAACGTGAGATTTGACGTGTTGCTATATTATTATAGTGTTGAACTTGAATCTCTTTGTCACGAGCCACCATACCAACGTGGCTGCTCAGAAGTAACAACACGAACCATACTTTTGGGGTTGATGTTATCTCAACCTATCAACTATATATATTACTGTTACTCTATTATTATTATACAATATCATAATTAACACTGCCCACACACCCTTTTCCTTCCACTTCGTTTTCAATTTTCAAACAGTGAAAAATAATAGTGGCTTTCATTTTTACACACACCCTTCACATGCACATTTGTGCATGATTTTTTTTAATTTTTAAAATATAGTATAAAATAATTATTATTATATTTTTAAAATAATAAATTAAATAATAATAAATTATTTAATCTACTTATCTCTTTGACATTTTATTATTTTTATTTTCTCTCATTCATGTTCTCACATTACATATTTTATATATATATATATATATGTCCATATTCATAAACTTCTTTGGTTAGTTAATTTTTGAGGCTTAAATGTATTTTTGTCCCTCTAATATTATAAAAATTGTTAATTTGATCCTCATAATTTAAAAGGTAAACAATTTAGTTATTTTATTTTATTAAATGATTCAATCTTGTCCTTTTACCACATAATTAATCTAAAATTTAGTATCAAATTTAACAATTTATTAATTAAATTATTTTTATTTACACTCAAATTTAATATCTAATTCAACTAACCGTTAAATTCAACTTTAAATTTTGAACGAAAATGTGATAATGAGAATATTGGATCATTTCAGAAATAAAAGAACAATGTCTATATTAGAATTAGAGTGCCACATTGAAAATTTTATAAAATTAAAGAGATTAAAATTGCACTTAAACCTATTTTTTGTTTACAAGTTATTTTTTAAAAAAAATCTGTTTATTTTGAGATTATAATCTTGTGTTTTTCTAAGCTTCTAAAAAATAAAATGAGCTATTTTGGAATTGTCTTGGTTATGATATAAGGAATCAAAAAAGTTATATTTATAATTAAAAAATTAATATTCTCTTTAAAAGTATTTTATTTGTATTTTTATTTTTTTTAAAAATAGTATATTTTTAAAGTAGAAAAAAATCGCGTAACTTGATGGACTTTGTTCATTCTCAAATTAAAACCAAATGCTTAATTAAAAGGTGTTTTTGATAGAAATTTTAAAAAATAATTAAAAAAAGAATCTTATTCCCTTTCAAATAAAAAAATTTATCAGGATTGACATTAGCTGATCATTATAGATGAATATTATCACCGACCATTGACATTATCGGCGAGCTGATCATATAGTCATTATGAAAGAAAGCAAAAACACTAATTAACAGTGATTTGCTACACAATTATATATTCACAATATTGCAGCGATAATTCAGAATCACCGCCCCATGACCAATAAAATAAATATAAATTATTGATAAATTACTATTGTTTCAAAAAAATAACAAATTTATCATGAATACAATTTTATAATATATACAAGGGCTTGTTAATCACATTAAACATTGGAATTATAACATATTATATAATTTATGTATATCATGATTAAAAAAATTCAAATCTCTCTACCTGGTCCCCTGAGATATATTTCAAACGGACAAACAATATCTCATCATAATCTTGTTTTGAGAAATATATTAATAATGGTTATGATTGGATGCAATGCTGGGTGGGGGAGAAGGATCATGCATGTTCATCCTTTTTATCAAATATATATATATATATATAGAGAGAGAGAGAGAGAGAGTTTCTTCAAAATCAAAGTATCCCAAAATTTTGAAACCCATTTTGTGAATGTCAAATTCTAGCAATCCTAATGGCTTCATGCACACAGATTTCAAAACTAATGGCTCTATATATATATATATATATATATATATATATATATATGTAGGAGGTCTGTAGCCATCCAATGAGATTCCTTCATCTTTAATTTATACCTTGGAATGAGGTTTTGAATGATGATGATGATGCAGGCATATGGACCAAACTAGGTCGTACAAAAAAGAACATGACATCTCAGATAGTTAGTGTCCAGCCACAATTTATTTATATACCATGTCAGTTTCATCAACATAGTATCGTGGCATCAAGTAACTCACAAGTTGTGAATCAATTATAAGCCAAAGGGCTTTTAATAATGTTGACTCCTCCATATGCTTCTGACCCCTCAAAGATCTCTCAAACTCAAAAACACACTTTTCTTCTTATTTTTTCTAAACAATTATCCTTCCTTCGTCACTGCCATTTTTGGTTCCTTTCAGGAGAAACTTATTGCCTTCATAATTTCTCTTCATCTACAATTCAACCCTCCATCGATCCCATTAATGCCTACTTATAGCTACCTTACATAGGGATTGTACCACTCGCTAGCTAGCTAGCACGTGCATATATGTTATAGGATAAATATGTAACATATATATATATATATCTTCAGATTTGATTATATATATATATGAGCTAAATTTCAAAACAGCATTAATTAAAAGCCCATGTATGTACGTATGTTCGGACTTAATTTCTTCTTCGTATTCACATTGTGAGTACTACAATGATTAACGTACTTAAGTTGGGAGTACTAAAATGACTAACTAGTACCATTTGTGAACTTGGAAATTTTACAAAATATCTACCATTGGATTTGTAATGATGTTTGGTATCCAAGGTACTACGTGCCTATAATAAATTAGAACCATTCAATTGCATGTATAAGTATTTTTATTTTTTAGAATGTACAAATTATTTAACTTTTCAATCAGCACGTGCACTTTCTATTTTAATATTCCATATTATATATTAACCTTACTGAGTTTTGATTAGGGATGATGATGGATAGAGTATAAATAGGGTATTATAATTTTTAAACTTTTTTATTCAAAAATAATTTAAAATAATTTTTTTAAAATTATGAATTTTTTACATATAAATTTAAAATATATATATAAGTTACATTAATTATATTATGTAAATTTTAAATATGTAATCAATATAAAATTTTGACAAATTTATCATTAAAAAATATTAAATATAATAATTTATAGATTTATATTAAATTTAAAATATTTTATTAATAAAATTAAAATAAGTAACATAATTTAAAAATATATATTTTTAATAGAATAAATTAAATATATATTTATAACATAAAAATAATATTTAAATAATTTATATCTAAATAAAATATCATTGTTTTCAAACCCAGAGCCATAGAACACTCAATACATATAGTGTGGAGTATTGGACTCTTCAACCTTAAGATTAATATCTAAGAATTCAAGGATATGTGGATGAGATTTAGGCAAAGAGGTATAATCAAAGATATACATATATATATGAAACATTTTAAAAGGAAAATAGGTTAGGCATCTAGAGGTAGCCAACTATCTATATATAGAATTAATGAAATATATAATATTTCAATGTAAGCCATTTTTCTCAAAAAAAAAAAAAAAAGAAAGTACTGTGAAAGGTAGAATAATTAAAACGTAAGGTTAATTAGACCTCTATAAATTATACTTAGCATAAGTTAAAGAATTAGTTTTGTAAATTTTCCGAATTGCATACAATTGCATGCATATCCTAGTTCTCTCTCTACCTATGGAGAATAGGAATTTTTTTTAACATTTTAGAAAAGAAAAGTAGTTATATATTATTATATATGCGGTTTCTATATATGCCTTATTAATTATCTTATCTGGATTCACTCGTTGTTGGTGAAAGAATTAAAGATAATAGCTTGCTCTTACAATATTTAATGTGTCAAACTCCGAGACAATATATTCGTACACAATTCAATTATGAAACCCTTTTATGTATTGGGATTTGGGACCATAGAAATTTCCTCAATTCTCCCTTAGCTTCGTTTAGATAGTGATTTGTAAAATGGGGAAAAAAATTTTAAAAAGTCGTTGAATGAGGGTCACATCAAAGTTGAAGGCAATAATGCAAAGCAGTCAGTGGATGAGTTCATATCATACGTGCCCTAGTTGATTATTGAGATGTTGTACCATGCATCCAAAAGATTCTCCTCTTCTTTTCTCATACATCATTTTCTTTTTTTCCTTCTTCTTCCTATAATTGCGTACTTAATCTTAATTTTTATTATAAATTAGTTAATAAATGACCAGGAAGGATTAGTATCTTTTTAAAAAAAATAATATAATAATATCAAATATATAAATATAAAATTAATTAAATAATAAGTATTTTACACATATAATAAAAAATTATGAAATATAAATAATATATTTTTATTTTATATTTATTTTTTTATTACACAATAATATTATTATGTTATTTTTTATATGAAAATATCATCATTCCCATCAACAATGGTCAATGACAATTCTTATTATATATTAATTAAGTATAGCCTACGATGTCACATTAATTTAAATATCTTCCATTTATAAGGAAGCTCTTTACGTCTTTAATTAATTGTGGGCACCATATGCTTAGCTAAATTTGATACCCACATTAACATATATGATGCAAATGCAATGTACTCACACCACAAATTATAAGTGAAGGGTATTTAATTCGAGGTGTATTATATAGTTAGTTGCGGATTTAGTCTTTAATTTCATTATTACTATATAGATAAATAGATAAATCCGAAACAAACTAAAATCAGATTCAATATCTAGAGAAAAGCATTTGATTAAAATGTTGAACATGATAATTAAGAACAATAACAAATTAAGGCGACAATTAATTATTATATATATCTATGCTCCCAAATTAATGACAATATGCCTCATGCTCGCATGCTAGCTCAAACTCAAGTAGGAATTAATAGTAAGTTGATCATTAAAAAAAATTGAATCGCTAAACAAAAAAATAGTCAAACTTTCTCTCCAAATAATATATATATAAAAAAAAAGCTTTATAAAATCAGTTAACATGCTTTCTATTAACATGTTCACTAAATGTCACTTTAAATTATCATTTTTCAAAATTAAACTTAGATCCTTTCGTCTAGTTTTCTATTATCATGTTCACTAAATGTCACTTTAAATTCTTTCAATTGCATGTGGCACACTCTCAAGGGCTTGCAAATCGAGTTTCATGTTTCAAAAATTCCTTATGCTTATTATAAAACAATATCGATCGGATTAAAGGATTTTCAATACACGCATAATTAAGTAATTTTGAGTTACAAAATTTTGTTGATATTTCAATTTATTGCAAACCAATGGAAGTATATATATATATATATATATGATAAATAAAAGATCTCGAAGTACCATCTTAAATAACAATTTAAAGATATATTTTTATATCAAAAATTAAGAAAAATGTTCACAAATAATAATGTAAGAATCTACCAACAGTACTTGCATTATATATTCCCATACCTAATATATAAATACACTCTGTGCTTGAAATATAAATAAAATAAAAGCGGATTGTGGGTATTAATTATATATATATATAAAGAAAGAGTTATATTTTTATTATAAAATTTGTTAATTAAAATAAAATATATACAAATATTTTAAAAAATAATTAATTATAAAAAAATAAATTATAATTTTATAAAAAAAATCTTATGACAAATTATGATCAAGAGCTGAAAAATGTTGATAAAGAGTAGGTATATAGGTAGGTAAGAAAGAGGGGACAGTGAAGGTGTTGAATAATAGAAAAGAAGTAGAAAGGATGAAAGGCTGGCTGGCTGGCCAACCTGTCAGAATAACTACTTCACGCGTAATTTAATAATAATAATAATAATAATAATAATAATATAGTAACAAATATAACAATAATAATAATAACAATAATAATAATAATAATACAACTTTAACTGGCCGACACATCCAAACCTCCCAATAATATCACGCCAAATCATCATATAACATTGGAGAAATTTTTAAGTATATTTTACTCAATAATATTTAACTAATTTTTTTAATCTTATATCAAAAATTGATAATATATAAAATATTAAAATTAATTAAATTTTATTAGTGAAATTACTAAAAAATTTTCATTCCCATACTCCTCACTTCATTCATTTAGAATACATGTTATATAATACCTTCGTTTCTACACGTGTGATTTTTCTCCTCTTTCATTTTTTATTTTGTGGGTATTTCACCGGGACTCCAAAAGATATTTCAAGAAAGAATAGTTAGTAATCTTAATGGCTAACAAGTTAATTTAATTTAGTAAATATTAAAAATAAATAAAGATATCTCCATCTATAATCTCACACTCTTTTAAGAAAATGCATGGACTCTTTTATTTTCATTTTGAATCATCTTATACAATTAATGGTTTACATAATATTACTATGGGAGTACATAAATATAAATTTACTTGAGCAATGACTTTCATTTAGATAATGTACATCATCTACACATTTTTTATTTATTTCTCTTCACATAAAAATATCATATTATTTTTTTCATATGAGATAATCTAGATTTGACTTGTTTAATAAATAAGTTTAAAGAACAATATTGGGTCAATATTACTAGAAAAAAAACCTATAATTAATAATATATATAATAGGTAAGGATATACACACACACACACACCAACCTAATTAGTTAAATGGATAATATGTACATAATGATACTAATTAATTAAATGCACTAGCTTATATATAGTTTTCATAATTTTCTGTCTCTCAATATCATAATGTTCACAAGTTGAATTGCCAACCATTAATATCTTTAAATACCAAATATTTGTGAAAACCTTCTCAACGTACGAGTCCCTCTCAATCTCAACCTCATGCTCCTTTCATGGCTGGTGACAGCCCCCACCATTTGATTTAACCCATTTGACATGGCTGACTATCTTTTTCAATTATGACCTATTATTTCCAAAATTTAATTTAATTTTAATAAAACTATTTATTTTCACACAAAATGTTACAACTATCTTTTCATTTTGAAATATGTTTAATTAGGACTTTTATTTTTCATATAACAAGTTTATTAATTAATTTGTATAATGCTTGAATCAGATTAGTTAAAATCTAGTGAGCTTTCTTATACTAATAATTTCAAAAAATATTAAGAAAAAATATGTACAATTTAACCTCAACTAAAATAAATTAATAATATAAAAAATGTGTAGCTAAGGCTCCAATGATAAATGAAAATAACATGGAACAAGAAATTAATGATTATATAACTCAAAGGACTGCAGTTAATAAATGAATGATTTGGACGGAGGAGGAAAATTGGGAAAAAAAATTAACAATAATGAAAAATGGTCCCCCTGCATTAAAAAAATTGAGTGACACATGGAGAATGGAGAATGTCTTGTAGATCCGCTAGGTGAAGGAAGAATTGAACATATATAGAGGGAATGCATGAGAAAATTATAAAAGAAATGTAATTTTATATCATTATTATTAAATTTTCTTGACAAAAAAATATCTATGTATAATTTATTTTTTTAATTTTTTAATTAAAAACATGATAATGAATTAAAATATAAAAAATATATTTATCTAAATCTATATAAAATATAATTAGAAATATTGGAAAAAATATGAAAGTTGAAAGGAAATAATTAGGATGGTCCCCTCACATTGAAAGAACTTTTGCATTAATTCGATCCCATCACACTGCTGGTGCCTGCTCACTGCTCATTCTCATAGCCATCCTTTTCTTCAAACTCCTTTTTCACCCTTCCATTCATATCTCTCTCTCTCTCTTACGGTATTACTATCTACATGCATTCCCCTCTCTCATTTCACCAATATTAAATCATTTTTATATATTAATTTCATTTTTCTAAAATGACTCTTTGATAAGACTGATTATGTCTTTATCTTGGATAATGTGTTCTTTTCTTTGTGGGATTAATGTTGGATATTTCAATATATTTTATTTATAATTGAAAGGTTTTTTTTTTTGTTTGACTTGAAAAATAGTTACTTTGTTCTCAATAAAATGTCTCGTTGATTTATTACTGTTTTTAATATTTTCATCTAAATTTAATAGAAATAATTACGTCATTAATATTAAAATAATAAGTTTTACTATTATTGTTTGAAAATTTTATTGTATTAAAGTACCTTACTCAAACCATATTCATTGTACGTAGTTAATAGGTTGATGTGTCTTTAGTGTAATAAATAAAAAATATTATTTATATTTATATTTAATTAATTGTTTAAAACATCTAAAATATTTATTGTAATATTGTGTTTAACGTATTTAAAATTGAAATATGAATATACATTTAAAACACCTCATAATTTAAATATATGGTAATAATGGGACAAATTATAAAAGTGTTAAATATCATATTTTAAATTACAAAAGAATAAATGAATTTTAAAATAACAAAGTGTTCATATGCAATTTATAAATATACATTATCTAACAAGTACATTGTTGAAAAGGTAGGTTAAAATTAAATTATTAAGATTTAACTCATGAATCTTCAGTTGCATATATATATATATATATTTGTAATGAGAGAAAATGTAATATCTATTTTGAGAATTGACTGTTGGTGATGCTTTTATTGTTTGTCTCTCTGTGTATGTGTTTAGGAAACATAGGTATATCATATATGATTCCAAATGCCCCACTGTAAAGTTAAAGAATTGAATCACCAAATGCTTCAAAAAGTGTATGGTAAGATTGTGTGAATCGAAAGGATATTTTTAGGAATATGATATTATTTCTCTTTCAAACATCAATAGGATTTGATTTTGATATTTTTGACAATAACTAAAGCTTCACCTTTTGTTTCAAGAGAGTGATCATTTGTTTTGCCAGATTTTTCATAAACAAGAAAATAAAATTGTAGGAGAAAAAAATCACTAAAAATATTAAAAGGAAAATTCATGTTCTTGAAATTCTTGTACTTTACCATTGTCTCAATTTGATGATTACAATGAGTAATTAATTTGACTTGTCTACCTATCATTGGTACTGTTATAGCTTAGGTTAATTTTTTGATGGGGGCAATTTAGAATAAATTACATTTGTGATTATAAACAAAAAATAATACTATTAAATAAAAATTTTAAGAATATAATAAAAGAAATCATTTTAGAGGGTATTTTAGTCATTTTCTTAATTTCAAAGAGTTTTGCATATATATTTTTTAAATTAAGAGATGAAAAGAGAGAGAGAGAGAGAGAGAGAGAGAGAGAGAATTTACTGACATACTTGCACTATAGAATTAAAATCTAGTTTGAATTATTGGAAGGAACTAAACAAATCTAGCATGTTGTTTTTGGAAACCTAAGATTTGGATTTGGATTTAAGGGAATGTGGTTAATCCATAATTGCATTTGGATTATTATAGTAATGTCCTTTCTTTTACTCCAAATGGCAATCTTTCCATCTATCATGCACAATTATGCACACAACTGCTTGAAAACGTGCAAAATAATTCACAAAACTGCTTCAAAAAGTGAATATAGTATACATTGAATTTCTCTATTTCTGTTTTAGTTAATACCCAAGTTGTCATTTGCTACAAGAAAGCAGTAAAAAGGAAAAAAGAAATGAAAAATGAAATACAAAATGGACACCTATCAAAGGAATCTCATTGATGTGACCACCTCCTTTCAATGTGATAAAGTAGTCACGTATATTTTAGTGGAAGGAAATCTAAGTTAATAATCCTAAGGTAGGTGATGACTGGACTGCTTTTCAACAGGAGTGTGATGTGGATGCTATTTTATAAAGATTGGTAATTCAACAAGGATATATAACATGATTAAAATTAAAAAAATTCACAAAAATATTACAATCTAATTTTAAGAAATAGGCATAATGAAATTAGAGTACAAAATTTTTAAATCTTTCATTTTTATTGAATTTAGAGTACAAAATTAGATTCACACAAAAATTCCTTATGAAAAAAAATTACAAAAGGATATAAATAAGATTTAAACATGTGGTAATATAATAATTTTAAGAGAATGACTCATACAAGGTACATAAAATATTCCTTTTAACTAAATTTTTTATATCTTTCACTTTTATTGGATAATCTAAAAGTAAATATAATCTCTTGTATATTATGGTTGATTTCAAGATTAAACATCGAACCATTCTTATTTCTCTCTCTTTCTCTCGCCCCACCAATTTTTGGGTATAAATAGCTATGAACCCAACCGTTTTTCTCAAGCATCCTCTGCACAAAACCTTATCAACTCTGCTCTTTCTTTTAACTCCTCTGTTTCTTTCTTTCGTTCTCTCTCTCTCTCCTCTGTTCATTCACTTCACTTATTACCCTCTCCAAAACAGAGCAATATCAAAATCTGCAAAACGAAACTAAAGAAAAAAAAATGGTGGTCTTGTCCAAACCAAACACAGAGCAATACTCGTGTATAAGAAACTCCAAACCGACAACCACATTTCTATCACCAATCCCTCTCATAGACCTATCCAAGCCTGATGCCAAATCCCTCATAGTAAAGGCGTGCGAGGAGTACGGATTCTTCAAGGTCATCAATCATGGAGTCCCCATGGAAGCCATATCCAAGTTAGAATCTGAAGCCACCAAATTCTTCTCTCTGCCTCTCTCAGAAAAAGAAAGAGCAGGGCCTCCCAATCCCTTTGGCTACGGAAACAAACATATCGGACCAAACGGCGACGTCGGTTGGGTGGAATACCTTCTACTCGCCACCAATCAAGATTACAATTCCCTCAAAATCTCCTCTGTTTCCGGGAAAACCCCAGAAATTTTCAGGTAAAATTACACGACCAATCTGAATTCTAGACTTGGAATTCGTCTATAAGAAGTTCTGGGTTTCATTCTGAATTTCTCATGTTGCAGTTATGCGTTGAATGATTACATTTTGGCAGTGAGGAAGATGGCATGTGAGGTTCTTGATTTAATGGCTGAGGGATTGAATATTCAGCCGAAGAATGTGTTTAGTAAGCTTGTGATGGATAAACAGAGTGACTCTGTTTTCAGGATCAACCATTACCCTCCCTGCCCTGAGCTAGCCATGAATGGTGGTTCCACTTCCGAGAATAGAATTGGATTTGGGGAGCACACAGACCCACAAATCATTTCCCTTCTGAGATCCAATAACACTTCTGGCCTCCAAATTTCTCTCAGAGATGGCAGTTGGGTTTCTGTTCCTCCTGATCAGACCTCCTTCTTCATTAATGTTGGTGATTCTCTCCAGGTAAAGACTAACCTAGCAACCTCTTCTAATTCTCACAACAGAAAACAGAGCACACTGAAAATTTAATTTGTTAACTCTATATAGTATGACAAACCAATTTTTTTTTTTACCAATGAGATTGATTCATCTAGTTGCCTTCTTTCCCATAATAATGGCACGAGGTTGGTGGGTTATCTGTATGTTGATACCAAATAGAGATAAAACAATTCCTAGAATCTCATTTCCCTATCAATTCCCTGTTTATGGATAAGATAGCAAGTAAAATAGTTTTGACCTTTTCAGCTTTTTTCAATGTGAGTGAGTCTGCTCCTGCTTCCACGTTTTAGTTGACTTGGGAATTATAAAGAAACAAAAACAAAAAGCTAAACTTGTTATTGTATTCAAATGGGGTTCGGCTTGTAATTAGTATTATTAATATTATTATGTTAAAGGGACATTGAACAGTATACTAACGTGGGTTGTGTTTGTTTGGTTTGGTCGGTGAATGAACGCACAAATAAAGGTTCTGACTAATGGGCGATTCAGGAGTGTGAAGCACAGGGTTTTGGCTAATGGGTTCAAGTCCAGGCTCTCCATGATCTACTTTGGTGGTCCACCTCTGAACCAAAAGATCGCGCCCTTGCCTTCTCTCATTTTGAAAGGAAAAGAAAGCTTGTACAACGAGTTTACATGGTTCGAGTACAAGAAATCAGCCTATGGCTCAAGATTGGCTGATAATAGGCTTGGCCACTTTGAGAGAGTTGCAGCCTCATAATATTGAGTATAACAATAGTGCAAGAAACAGTATTAGGGAATCCCCTGTCAATATATATATATATATATATATATATATAATGAGTTTTTCTTTTTCTTTTTTTTTAATTTGGTATTTTAAAGTTTTTTTTTAAAGTTTAGATCTTCTCGTATAAAAAAATAATACGATGGTGTTAGATAAAAAAAAAGATAGATTGAATGATAGATTTCATATTCTCACTTTGTGTCTATCTATTTTTTTATATGATACCGTTATATTATTTTTTTCACATGAAAAGATCTTGATGTATTAATTAGGAAGAATCATAGGTAAATAGAAATATAGGATATGTTTTTATTTTATTCATTTTCCTTTGTGTTCTTACTTATGTGAGTGCTTCTACAGTCAATGACACTTGTGCTTTTGTACTTACTAATGAAGAATGGAGACTCATCGTCATTGATGACCTTAAATTGTCAAAAGTATGTAAGAACCATATAATTCATACAAACGGCATGATTTCTAGAAATTTTTGGTTGAGATTCCACATTTCAAGTCAATCATGGAGTGAAATATGTAAGAGGTGGGTCCTATAAAAAATGTATTAGTTTGGTTTACTTATCTTCTATAAACAACTCTACCTTATAATACGGAAGAAAAATTTTAAAAAATAAGAAGAAAGCATAATATCATAGAGAGTAAATTTTAAAATTCTCAAATTAATAATTTAGATAGAGTTTTATATATATATATATATTAAATAGAAAAGAAAGAAGAAATTTCAGAATATGGCATTGGCATTGATGAGAATATGTTGTGGGCTCATGTAGTTTTAGGGACCATTTCATAGGACCTAAGTAAGTGGCATGTAAAATTGTGGGTCTTTGTTCCACTTGGCCCAAAATGAAAAGACGCGTAAGAAGAGAGGGACATTACATTACATAGCAACGCAAACACGTATGGGTGGAGGGGCTGTAGTCAAAGTCAAAGTTAATAGGTCTTTTATTTTTTTAATAAAAATTTCAAATTTAAATCTTATGTATAAAAAATTTCTGCTGAAAAAATTTTATCCTATTTTAGGACCTCAACTAATACAATGATTTCAACCAAAAAAAAACTTACTTTTATTTATTTTTCTCCTATTACAATATTACAATCAATCTAAATCATCTCAATCCCACGATTTTGTTAAAAAAAGTCATTTAATGCACATTCCTTCCCCCTTACCCATATATGTGAGTTTGTTACTTTTTCAATAAAAAGTGGGATATGATCAACTTCATAAAGGCAAATTAAGCAGGTGGGGATTTTCTTTGTGTTATACAAACTAGAATATCTTGAATTGTGACGACGAAAACTTATTTTTTGGAGTTGATCATTGTTTAAAATAATCATGTTTTTGGTATATGGGTTTAATTAAAGATTTGGTTTAATTGGGTTTCACTGTTGTATAATATGATTCTTTTATAATTATTTATTTTTATTTGTTGACTTGTTGAAACCTTTAAATAATACTGGCCCCAAAAAAGATAACTAAATGAAAGATTTTTTTTATTCCTTCTATGTCTTTCTCTCTCTGTCACTATACTGCCCACGTGTATCAACTATTTATTGTGATCTTCTTCTTGGTGAACCTATTCAATTTTGTTCGCCATCTGTAGGAGTATTTATCTAAATTTGGTGTAGTAAATCAAATAGTATTCCATCAATAGTTAAGGAGAATATAGTAAATTTTTAAGTAGACTTATTTATTAAAACACTGATAAATTAGATTAATATAGATATATAAATATATTAGACATTAAAAAAAGCTTAGAGTGTAGTAGCACTTAAACGTGTTAAATGTGTGTCCTTTATTAAAGTTTAAATGTTTAACCATTGTGAGAAAATGTAATGTAATTTATTTATTTATTTGAGTAAAATGTGCATTAATTAATAGGTGAACGGTGAACCCACCTATCCACCTAACAAAGGAAGGCAATGATGTTAGACACGTTTGCACAAGATATGGTCACTTAAATGAAAGCTAAAATCCCTTTCCTTATCCTTTCAATTTTCAATTTTCAATTTTCAATTTTCAATTTTCATTCACCTTGGTCCGTTCATCACATCTTGAAGATTCTTTGACCAATTTATGTGCTTTGAGCACATGTAAACGCTACATCTCTTTCACAAGATAGGGACTCCTCAATCTCTTTCTTCCTGTCTCTCTCTGCCTATCTTCATTCTTCAAACTCCTCTATTATGGATAGCATCAATACAATGCTAATCAAATTAAATTAAGTTTGTTTTCAAATATGAATCACTCCTTTGTTTAATTGCTAAATAAGATATGTTGGATTCATTGACTTAGCACCTCTTAAAAAATTTTTATAATAGATTTAATTTTTTAAGTTAAATGTGATTTTTTTTAATTCTTATAAATATCATTTTATTCAAGACAATTCTATTCAAGTTAATATCAGATACTAAATATATCTCTTAATAAAGATTTAAAATTTAATTTATTATATTATAAATAACTAATTCTTTTATTAGATCTACCTTTTGTGGAGCATATAATGTTACTACTATCATTCATAATTCACCATATAGTCTAATTTGCTTTTGTATGCAAGTCATTTAAAGTAATTTTACACTATAGTTATTAAATTCTAAATTTTAGATAAAACTTCCATATCTGTTAAAATAAAAATATTTTTTTAGTTTAACACTTGTAGAGAGCAAAGTACTATGATAGGCACCCCCCCCCCCTCCTCTTTTTTAAGAAATATTTCTCACAAATTTATTCAAGATATTTTTTAGAAAATTAACCACCAAACAAGATCATTCTTAACTCTAATCTTCCATAACAATCATATATTGGGCTATTTTTACATTGTTGAAGGTTGATAGTCTGCTAGCAATATAATACTATATGCATTATAATTCTATAAATTGGAAACCAAAAAAAATCTCAAATTCAATCTGATTTTTCTATTTTTAACAGCGGGAACAACCATCTAACTAGCACTTGTGTTATCCGTCATCATTATCACATATAGTAATGACAGTGTGCTTACAAGCAGGCCTTACAACAAAAAGTCCCTTCAACAAGAGAAGGGAAATACCATATTGTAAATCACTCTTCACTAGTTTAATCACTAGTTTGCATAGATCATGCAATTCTAGCTAGATGCACAATGCTTCTAATATTACCATAGTAATCACTACATAATACCAGAGAAAGATGCACAACAGTTAGCAAACTGTTCACCAACTTTTCCTTCCAATCAAACAAATTTCAATCCTTTCAATTTCTTAAGAAATTAATAGTATTGATTCCCGAGAGAAAAAGACACAATGTTTTTCTCTATACGAAATTGATACTATTAATTTCTTAAGAAACTGAGAAGATTTAAATCCCAATCAATCACAATATAAAGAAAATTACTTTTGGCCTTTCTTCTTCCACAAGTCACCAAACATTCTGATTCCAGAACCCTTCTTCTTCCCACTACCAAACCCATCCTCCAAATCCTCACCCATACCAGGAGACCCAACAACAAATCTTCCATTGTTGTTGTACCCACCAGGAGTCTCAAACATGCCTCCAAAATGCTTATCCATAGAACCACACCTTTCAGAAATCCTAGGATTAATGTCCACACCCCCAGCAAGAACTGCAGCTGCAGCATCTGCTGCTTTTCTCCATTGCTCTGTCTGAACCCTCAGCTTCTTGATCTCTGTCTCCAATGCCTCCTTTTCTCCCTCCACACTCTTCAGTTTCTCACTCAACTTGTCTCCATTCACTTTACACGCTTCCAATTCATCGCTCATTTGGCTTATTCTCAATTTCGATCCCTCTTCCTTAGTTTCAGCAGCTGATAGTTTTGATTCTGCTTCTTTCAATTGGTTTTTCAAATTCTCATTTTCTTTACTTAACAACTCCATCTCTTTCTCCCTCTCCTCCAACTTGGACTTCAATTCTGTTATCTCATCTTCCTTCTGTTTCAGATCCTCCATCGAAGGCTTCTCTGGCTCTGAGATTGCTAAAGGAGCAGACTTTTCAACTGATTTCGCTTCTTTATCAACTGGGACTTCAAAAACATCAGTCTCCTGGCTATTACTATCATCTTGGGGTACTGGAGTTTCAGTTTTATTGGATTCTTGAGCATTGTCAGAAGAAGGGAATTTCTCTGCCTTCTTCTCTAGTTCTATTTGAGCCTCCTTCTTTGCAGCTTCAGCTGAAGCAAGCTGGTTTTTCAAGATCCTTAACTCTTCTTGCGCTTGCCCAAGTTGAGATTCTAAGTCAGCAATGCGAGTGCCTAGCTTCTTCTGATTGAGTGTGTCAGATTGAGGGGTAGCTCTTGGGGATCTTCGTTCTCCTAGCTTTGGACTTCTATCAGTGATTGGTCGATGATGATGATGTGGATCCGAGTCAGAGCTCGATGTCCGAAGCTGGTGTGGACCTCTAGGAGACTGCCTCTGTGGCACATCAGAACCCCTATACAACAACACAGATCGAAGCTTGTTCAAGTTGAGTCTATGGAATTGGCCTTTCTCAACATTGAAACAGTTTAGTAACTTCAAGTTCTAGTTTACTAGTTATCATAACTGCATTATATTTTCACAACAAGAATGTTCATAACACAGGTACAGAGATACTAGGTGTCGTGTCTAGGTTCATTAATCTTCACAATGGTCATATGATTAATTAGTAGAGCAAAATACTTTCTTTGGTGTCCAAGGACGTCAGTGTAAGTTTTTATATCGAAGAGTATTCTACTCTATGTATTGATAGGATATACTTTAAATGTCTTAATTCTTGAATTCATGGAAAAGATATCTAAACATCAAATGGACTTACTTACAAAAATTAATTCAGCCATAAATATATAAGTAAGTGTGTACATTTTTTGTGGTACTTTAACGGGCTTACTTGTTTATTCATGACTAATCATACCTGAGAATCTTTATAATTGATGACTTTACATGTTAATTAAGCTATCCTTATCATCATGACCTAAGAGAAAGCACCAGATACTCTATTGACCATACAAGAGTCAGATCTGAAGGCATTATTGTTCTGTATTTGCATATGTGCAGCATTGTTAATATCAAAGCCATTGTTAGTCCAAAAATAAGGAAAAACTTTCCAACCACAATGCACCACAAGTTATGACAGTCATTACTTTGTTGATGAAAAAGAGGAATCAGAAATAGGAAGTAAAATTAAGATAGTTAGCAATCACTGATGACAACAAAAATTTGGGAACAGAGATCAAAGTAGAGAGAGCTTCATACTGCTTATCATCATACCTTGATCTTGGCATTTGAAATGTTCGATAGAAGATCACACAGAACACAAACTTCCAAGTAGTTGTTCACTAAAAGCTTCTTACCTGCTTAAAGATAAAAGTAGCAAATATGAAGTTTAAATGGAGAAGATGAATGAGCAAGTAATTGTAAGTCTCTGGAACAGAATCTTTCTTCTTAGATCTCACAAATGACACGAGAGATTAAAAAAAAGAGACAGATAGAGAGACTGAAGACGAAGTCAGAGAAGGCAGAGAGAGAGAGAGAGAGAGAGAGCAAATTATAGAGAGTTATTTACCAAAGACTTATTCTTAAACATTTATAGCATCACATCTTGAATGTGAAGGAGGAGCCACCTCACTACAAAAGTGACTAATAAACTAAAAAGCCAATTGATTTAAACCTAAGCTAAGATATGAAGAACTTATACGAAAGTAGAAAGGTATATGCTTTTGAAAAGAAAATGAAGAAGGGAAAAGATAGATGAATACAAAAAAAGCAACCCCACATCACACTAGTCCTGTGTTCCAACAATGGCAAGCCAAAAGTGCGCATTTAATATAATGCCAGGAGCAGAGGATGCAGAGCCCCAGACTCTACTTTATTCATTCACTTTTTGCTCAGTTTAAATGCGAGTAAGAGCTGTAAATTTTGCACTCTTTTTTTTCATTTTTGAAAGTGACTGCTCCATACTACTAAATAGCAAATCAAGAATGGTCCACTTGTAATTTTGTACACTCAACACCACCTCATTCATATGACCAATGTGATGTTAACCAAAGAATAGGCAGAAAAGTTTAGATTTTTGAAGTTGATAATTAAATGAGTGCATATTTATGAAGCATAAACACAAAAACCAGAGATGGGGATACTTGAAATATGATGTTTAATACAAGAATCACCAACGTATATGAGACATAAGTTCTTACCTTGTTTTCTGCGTAGTTAGTGTGAGGCAGTTAGGTCAAGTGCCTCTTTACTCAGGAATTAATCATTGACACACCTAAAAGCAGGAAACATGAATCATTGTAAATTAAACAACCTTAGGAGAATGAATAGCTGGAGAAGTTACTAAGTCTATATAACTTAGTGATGAAGGGCAAGTGGAATGGAGCAGGTAAATCAATTATTGTAACATTTCAATATCATGATCCTGTGTCAGTTTTAAAGAAAAAAAAAAAAAAAAGAAGCTTGGAGCCCACAAGTCATTAAGTATATAAATAAATATCTATTTTCTTTTGGTCCCTTGAGTTGCTTGAAATGACAATTCACAGAGGTGGAAAAGATCATGAGAAGATAGTATTATCATTTCTCTCTTAAAATTGTCTATCCCTTTTGGGAAATCCATCCCATCAACACCTCATTGTGTAAGAAATGATAGGTACCGTTGGCCCTTAGCCCTTGATATTTATTACTACTTAAAAAATGCGAACATACTCTAAATTATTGAGTAAAACCATCTAAAAGAAGTGCTTATTTACAATGTAATCACACGAAATGTAAGTATATGATTATTTGTGTCTTTTTCTAACCCCAAAAATAATATTTAATAAATTATATTTATAATGTTAAATGTGTGTAAACTGTAAAGTGAGGGTGTGATAAAGTTAAAAGCAGATGCGCATGCATGTCCTATTGTCCTTCAATTGGTAAAAAGTATATCAATACAATAACCAAACAGACCTGGCTATTATTATTTTATATAGGTAAGGTATAATAAACTTATCAATTTGTTAAAACAATAAAGAAAGTTACAAAAGAATCAATGGTACAAAATCCACTGTAAATAATCAAAAAGAAAAAGAAAAAATAAAAAGACTTAAGAGAGAGAGAGAGAGAGAGAGAGAGAAGACAAATAATAAAAGGCTATCAAAAAACAAGGGTCAGTAGTGCAGAGGAACTATTTCATTTTCAGCGGATCGGATCTCTTGATATGATGTTGATTCGTCGAATGTATGTTTGGTTGGCAAGAAAAAGTGAGGGAAAACAATAGAAAGTGTAAGATTCATGGAACTTTTAGGACTTAAAAGGAAAACATGAGCAGCTTACAACAGGGGAACTTGTAGATTCTAGAATGATTATATATAAAAGCAGAGTCATAAATAAGCTTGAGATTTGAAAAGCAAGTATAACACAAGAAAACCAGAAGCACCATTCACTCACTATTCAGATTATAGTGTAAAGTTCTCACCTTTATAATAAGCGGAGCAATGGTCTTAGCTTGCCAGGTATGACTTGAAGAAGAGAGAAAATAAAATGGCCAAGTGATTATATTTGATTTGAAGCAAAAATAGAAGGAAATGGTAACGACATACCCAGAAACCCACAATAGCTAGATAGAGAAACAGTCTTAGAAACTAGAAAGATAAAAAGAGAGAAAGGAGGAAAGAGAGAGAGAGAGAAGTTTGAAAGTTTGAATTAAAGCTGCACACTCTAGTGCTCCTATTAATGAGTTTCAAAAACTACGAAGAAGGAAGGAAGAGGACAAAAGGGTAATTTGGAGTAAAATGCAGTCAATAATTAAGGTGTAAAATTAAGACTTGGTCTTGGAAATCCATCCTGTATCTTCTTGCATTAGAGTTCTTTGTTTTTCTTTTGTCTGTTTCCAAATTTCAAAACCTTTTTCCTCAATTTTTAACATTTTCCTTTTGTTTTATTCCAACGGTGCTTGGTTTAAACTTTTTTTATTCCAAAAATGATTAATGTGAGAAATAATAATTTAATTTTTTTTTTAGTTTGAAAGTTGAAGATAGTGAAATGTTGCAGCCAAATAAAGGATTCATCTTTTTCTCACTGGACAAAATCTGTCAACTAATGTCCACGTGCCTGACATCAGAATCATCTAAGAACAGTTTATATTGCTCTTGATTAATTATAGCTATTTGCATAATCATGTAATTTCTGTCAATAATTTATTAATAATAGAACAAATATCTTTAGTACACTGTTACACTCAAAATGAGTTTAAGGACGAAGGAGTTGATAGAATATTTACACTCAAAAAATTAAAAAAAATACTTTTTTATTGCAACAATGAGATATATAATTTTAATTAAAATGTATAAATAATTTTTAATTATAAAAATTGATTAAAATTTTTTAAATTTTATAATTCATAAAAAAAAAAAAAAATTTATTACCAAACTTGTTCATCTAAAACTTAAAGAAAAGTATAAACGTCATATTATTTGAGAAAATTTTTTTGTATAAAACTAAAAGTTTATAAGAGTTTTTTTGCACAAAATTTAACATTTAGAAAATTTTTTTACATAATTCCTAAAGTTTATATTTTATTTATTTTAGTTTAATTTAATTTTATTGACGTATCACTATTTTATTAAAAATTTAAATAAAAAATTTAATAAATAAATTTTTTTCACAAATTTTAAAGTTTGACTGAGTTTTAATTAATTTTTTATAATTAAAAAGTTATATGCATATGATGTATAAAAAAAAGATTTTTTTTTTATTTTAGCCTATAATTTTTTAAGCTTTAAACACAGGTTATGAAAACACGAGATTTCATTGGCATTTTACTCTTCCTACATTTAATTTTTTGGCTCCATATCTATTTTTTAATTAGCTAATTAATTTAGTACAAAAGACACGCAAAGTATAACATATGTGACATGTGCATAAAAATATAAGATATTCGACAAACATGAAATCTTCATGATTCTGCGAATCTTATAACTAACTCTAATTTCTATCTTTTTATTATGAGAAATTATTTCTAGTACATGTTTTTATATGAGAAATTATAACCACACACACGACATATATATGTCTCTACATGCTTTTATATTAATTATTAGAGAATATATAATTAATTCAATATCTCATATTCTCTACTCACCTTAATATTTATGTCCTAGTACTATATATTAAACTCTCTTCTTTGTTCTTTTCTTTATCTTATCATTTTTTAGATTTCTTCCTTTATCCTCAACCAAAAGCATCAAAGATGGGAAGAGATTTTATTGCATTAATAATATGTATATAAAGAAAAATAAAATTTTTATGGCTTTTTGAAATTTCAATTTTAAAAAAGGTGACTTTATAAGAAGATCAAGTATATAATTTAGACTTAGCTTTTATTGTGTCATTTTCAAAATTTTCTATATTTATTTTTTTTAATAAAAGTTAAAAGAGAGAGAGAGATACAAAAGAAGCCCTAGATTTGAGCTCTCTATATCTATCCTTTATTCTTCAATAAAGAAGGAAATACTTGCAATGAAGGATAATGGACAAGAGATGGTGAGCTTCATTAAACTAATAAAACAAAATGGTAAATATATATATATATATAACATTTTTGAACTAAACCTTATGTTTATATAATTTTTTAACTATAAAAGTTGATTTAAAATTCTTATAAATTTTATAATTTATGTAAAACATTTATATATGTTAACTTTTTTATTTAAAATTTTAATATATGATAAAAAAATTAAATTTTTTAATAGATTTTTTTGCATAAAGTCTAAATTTTAAGAGATTTTTTACGCAAAATTGAAAGTTCAAATAAATTTTTTATACAAAGCTTAAATTTTAAAAAGATTTTTTATATTTTAGTATGACTTAATTTTATTGATATATCACTATTTTGTTAAAATTTTAAATAAAAAATTAACAAAAAGATATCTTGTATAGTTAAAAAATTTTAATCATAAAAAAGTTATGATTTTAATTTATTAAATTAATAAAAGATAAATATTTCGTAAAATGTATTTATTTATTATTAATTTGGCATATATAGTACAATGATGTGGACCACAATTTTTAAGTACAATAATCACACAAACACAAATCAGTCTGTGCCAAACCAAATTCCTATACTCAATTGTTGGTATAATAATGGGATGCTTTGATTTTTGTTGTCCTCATCTCAGATGTTACTATCATGAGAGCGTTGAATTGAATAGGGCATAAAGATATGTGTTGTTCAGAAAAAGTATATATCAGCCCATCTTCAGTTTTTCCCCCCCTTAAATAAATTGCTTTACATATTTGTTAAAATTTTTAAAAAATATAATACATTTTATTTAATATATTATTTTTAATAGAAATTAAATAATTAAATTAAATTTTGATAGTAAATATTTAAAAATGACATGTAACTATTTTATATTTTAAAAGTAAATTACATTTTTTTCTTTCTTGAGAGTTATCTAAATTATATGACCCTTATAAAAATATGCTACAGAAACTTTACTATAACAAAAAATGAGTTATTATATTTTTATTTAATTTGAACTCAAAAATTTTTATATTTATTATTTATATAATACAAAAAGCATTAACTATATTTAATCAAAATAAAGTAGTTGCCTTTTTAAATTTAAAATGAATTAAATGTATAATTTACGACATAGAATAACTAATAATAAAATAAAATTTCTAAAAATATATTAGTTTCAGTCATATTTTAATTTTTCAAAATTTAAAAAAACATTGTGTATATTTTTAAAATAAAATAGAGGTATACGTAAATTAAGCATTTATAAGAGAGGTAAGAGCAATTTACCATATTTTGTTGAAATCTGCATGAAAGATATTGTTAGGTGATGATGGTGCATGCATGTGCATTGCACAGAAAAGGGAGTGAATAAGATTTGTTAAATTTATGAGAAATGAGACAAAGCATGTGCAATTTAAATGTTTATGATATCTGTTCAACCACTTCATGGCCCCAACCTCATTATTAGTTGACCCTTGCACTCATCCACCATAATATATTCATTCATTATTAATTAGTATCTTCGCAAATTTTGTTCCACCAATATTCATGACCAAAATAAAAAAATTATGGCTTTACAGTGATTATACGAATATTATTAAGGCATCATTTTGAAATGATGAAGAAGGGCACTAATTAAAAGTTGAGAAGATAATTTTTTTTTTTAAAAAAATAAAAGATAGATTAAGATAAGAAGTACATGAAAAGATTGTAAAATGTAAAAGACAAAGACTACTTTCTCATGGGGCTATTTTGAGGTAATAGTCATTTTATGTTTTTATCTATTTGTTCCTAGATAGGGATAACCTCAGGCTTGAGTTGATACTTAAAAAACTTTAAGATGATTCACCTAAAGTTTGATTTCTTGAGATGTTGAGTCAATTGACTCAAAAAATTATTTTTTTAGAATTTAAAGAATCTTCAAGTCACATTAGATAGTAATTAGAATTTATATCCTGCAACTTATTGTTTAAAAATAAAAAGTTTCTCTTGGTTGAATCTTTCAGTTTATTTAGCTTCCTTTCCAGAAAAACCTTGGTATATGAGAATTTTTAGGAGCCCTTTCACTATCCTACACAAGATTACAAGTTGCACTCTTGAGGTCAAGAACCAATCAATACCTTTTACATAAACAAATATCATTTTCTCTATTTAGCTTTTAACTTTCTTTTCGAGATATCAGACTTTTCGAGATCTCTTTCCCATCATAAATAAGGTTTATGATACAAGTTCCCAATTAGGCTTTTAAACTTGAAGAAGTAAAGCTGCATCACAAGTTTCCTTTGGCACCCACCGTAGATTAAGTCTTTTACAAGTTACGATCGATCTTATGGCGAAGAACTAGTACTGCCTTCTTCATCGTCAAAATGATAGTTGCACTCTTATAGAATATCATTATCCCTGTTTGGATTTTAACTTCAAGCAAAGGCCTTTTTCGATATTTCTCAATTTGTACTATGTTAGGCTTTTAAACTTGCACAAGTAATATTTCTCAATTACTCTCATAAGATTTGTTGTGTAAGGTTTTTTACTTGGTCTATTACAAGTTGAGCTCTTGTTGTCTTTGTCATTATCAACTTGCAAATTGCATTCTTATAAGATTTGTTTCCTGTTCGGCTTCGTACCTATTCTCCATTAGGCCACCTGCATAAGTAAACTTGCACGAGTAGTTAGGCTTGTAAACTTGCACGAGTAACCTCCAGCACCCAATATATTTTTCATTAAAAAATTTTTTAAAGTTATATATGATTTCGATACACTTTAATATAATTATAATTTATTGAAAAAAATTTATGTTTTAAAAAATGCAATTCTTTTTACTTATGATTTTATTTAAGAATTATAAATTTAATCTAAAATTCTTAAAAAGTAATAATCAAATTAATTAAATACTTAAAATATTTTTATTTTATAAAATAATAAACATAATAATAATTTAGTAATATTTTTATTTGTTATATAGATAAAATATATATTAATTAAAAATTATTTATGCTTGATTGAGTGAAATTAAGTAAAAAGAATTGCATTTTATAAATTTTAACTTATAATTGATATTAGAAAATGTGTATATTTTATGTATATTTTTCATTAGAAAATGTGGAAAAAATTTTAAAGTTATGTATGATTTCGATACACTTTATAATTATAATTTATTGAAAAAAATTTATGCTTTAAAAAATGCAATTCTTTTTACTTATGATTTTCTTTAAGAATTATAAATTTAATATAAAATTTTTAAAAACTAATAATAAAATTAATTAAATACTTAAAATATTTTTATTTTATAAAATAATAAACATAATAATAATTTAGTAATATTTTTATTTGATATATATATATAAATATATATTAATTAAAAATTATATTTATGTTTGATTGAGTGAACTTAAGTAAAAAAAAATTACATTTTATAAATTTTGACTTATAATTGATATTAGAGTCAAATGTACGTATTTAATAACATTCAATGATATTTTTTTGGGCTTTTTGACATAAGAATTTAAATTGATCATATATATGACACAAGTGCCACGTGACACCAATACTATTTTTTTAATGTTTTTGGTGGCCTTCGTGCTCTGACAACACAAGGCCACATGCATTAAATTTTTTTTACTACTTTTTCGCTACAAATAATGATCTGATTATACAACTAAAAAAAGACATCAAATTTTAATCATTAGGTATTTTTTTATTTAAATTATTTTTATAAATTTTATATGAACAAAAAAGTTTTACTTTTTTAAATAATGTATTTTTTTCACTTTTTAAAAAATTATATCAATTAAAATTAATTAACTTTTAAAAAAATTATATTATTATATGATGATGTTATTAATATAAATATAAGTGTTGTAATTAAAATTTTTTAGATTTTAATATTATAATAATAATACATAAATTATGACGATACATAATTTTTTAAACAAATTAAAAAACATATAATTCAATATCTCTAAAAATATACATTTTTTAAGTTGCACATATTGTGTTATCATTTGTATGTTGGACTAATATTTATTCATTTGTTCATAATTTAAAAATTAATTACCCTTATGACTTAAAATTTTTAAAATACACTCATCTTTTATATGAATAATTGTATATAAAGTTAAATACTTAATTCTCATAAGTTAGTATTTAAGAGAAATATCGATTAAGATATAATTTTCTAAGAAGTTATAATTTTAATTGATACAATTTTTTAAAAAAGTAAACAATTATTAAGTTTTTTTTTTTTTGTGTAATCAAATCATTAGTTGTAGCACCGCTACTAGCAAAACAATAATATAAAAAAAATTAATGTACGTGGAATTGCAAACTCTCACTAGTTTGATACTTGTGCCATGTGATACCAATGTTACATATGAAGCCAATTTGAACTCTCATGTCACAATTTGTAAAATTTGGACCCCAGCTATCATGTTAGGGGTCAAAAAGTTAATTTTTTGCTTAAAGTTATGCAAAAAATTATTTATATATCAAATATTAAAAAAAAATTCTAAAAGCAAAGAAGAAAAAATGAAGCAGAATTACCCGTTAATGTCTATAATTTGAGGAATGGGTTCTCCGTGCATTAAATGCCGTTAGGTGATTAATTGGGTGAAATTATCCATACAAAGGGCTAAATCAGAAAAAGAAAATGGATGTAGTGAAAAATGGATTTACTGATGAAATATTCATCAGTAAACAGTAATAGCCCAAATATTAAGAAAGAAAACGGATTTAGTGAAAAGTGCACTAAATTCATACTCACCATGAGCTGGAAGGAATTGAACTTGATTCTAACCATTTATTTGACAAGAAGAAAATGCAGAATTATAAAACATGGCAGAATCCTCCAACAGCTCTAATTAAGTCCTTCAAAATTTCAGTTACCAAGCCACAAAAAGAAAAACTGTTTTTGCTTAATCTAATTGACATCACAGCTCTAATTAAGCACCCTCATACATCATAGGAGCTCAAATGAAAATGCTATTAGAAGTTCAGAACCTATGAAAGCAAATTGTGAAATTTAGATGCAGTATATAAGATATACTATATTTTTATCAGATTTCGATTACAAAGTAGATAAACCAATTTAGTAAGGTGCAGTATATAAAATATACTATAGATGTTCTATGGCTTGACAGTACAAGTAAATGACTATGGATCATGGTCTAAACTGAGAATGAGAAAGAAAAAAACAATAGGATAGTCAATGCAGGTACAAGCAAAAGTAAAACTGAGAACATTCCTCCATTATCAACTACTCGAGTAAAACAGGTGCCAGGACAATGGAAAACCATAAACATGAAAATTTCTAGAATTTTTTTTTTTTTGATATGTTATTCAAAGAACGACCGGCCTGCACTTTGGAACATTTCCTCTTTCTAGTTTACTTGTCTGTGTTAAGGTTGTGGCATCAGCAACTGATAAATGGAACATCCACAAAGAGTCACGTAGTAATTAAAAATAAGGATGCAACTAGTTCTCATCTTGTAAGTAAGAAGGAAAAAAGTATTTCTAAATTCTAATGCAAGTTATACCTGAACGGCTGAACCTGTTGGACCCATCAAGAGAACATTATCCTTTTCTAGCTCCACATTATCGGTCATCATTATCATCTTGGAGCTTTTGAAATTCCTGGATCTGCCCTTGACCTAATACTAAAATCCACCAACTCAGTCATAGACTCAGAGCAAATAAATACCCTAAAAGAGTGAGTAATAAGATTAAAATTTTCAGTATTCCTCCAAACAATTGTATAAAGACGCATGGATACTTGCAAGGATGAAGAAACTAAATAAAAATGAAAGGGAAGTGAAATAAGAAACACATCAGTCTTATTTTTAGAACTACTAACGAACACATATTAAGAAAATGAAAGAGACAATTGTAATAAACAGCTACAAAAAGTACCTTCAACATAAATATAAACCATCCATTAGATCACTGCCAAAGGCCATAACTTGGAAAAATGCATTTACAATGACATATAAGATAACACCAAAGCAAATACATCTTCTAGCCACAGTGCATGGGTCACTGTAGTAAAAGAAAAGCTACTGTCCAATAGAAAATGGATGTAAGAGGATTGTTTTAAGCATGTATGACACACCCAGATCAAGTTTTCCAGGAAGCAAAAACCCAAGCGTGAATAATCTACCAAATAAGACGCACTTGTGACAGAATCAAAAATAGCGAAAGCAATCTTCATGTATAAACAAGAGAGGAAATGGAGCAAAAACTATGTGTAGGATCATATTGCATTGAAGTAAAAAGAAAAAAGTAAAAAGAGAAAGAGATGGACCAGAAATGCCAGAAGCTAGGGCGAATTTGATGGAGGCCGTTACCTATATGTAGTTCATTCATTGTTGCAAGTGGCAACAACGGCTATAATTTCTTAGACAACGGCTACAATTTG
The DNA here is from genome assembly GCA_031216115.1 of Senna siamea. Lineage (NCBI taxonomy): Eukaryota > Viridiplantae > Streptophyta > Magnoliopsida > Fabales > Fabaceae > Senna > Senna siamea. The sequence continues at coordinate 24,863,809 of CM062356.1, forward strand.
TACCGTTGGCTAACGGTTCTTTTTTTTTTTTTTTTTTTTGTAATATAATGATGCATTAGAAACAAGAGAAACGATAGTAACAAATAAACAGATAATTTATTAATTTTTAAAGTTTCAATAACTCTTGACGTGGGTTCCATCTTCTGGGCACAGCTTCCTTTTTTTTTTTTATAATCTGATTTTTAAATAAATGATAACTTGTTAGCATTATAAAATTGAATTAAAATTAACTGTACTATATGTCATTTAATGATTAAATCATTCCAGGGTTTAATCAAAATGAGAAAATTTCAACCCACTCTCTATACATGCTATTCAAACCGGGTTAAGTTAATAATAATAATAATAATAATATAGTCAACTGAAAATACCACAATGAAAAATTTATTAAAAGATATATTTCTTGAGCTCTTAATTCACTGTTATTTATTTTGATCAGAAAACAGTATACAATATAATAATCTATACCCATAAATCTAGCCTGAATATTATGATTTCACCTGCCCATTTTAAATTCAAATTGTTTGGTTACATCATTCACGTATTAAATGTTACACAACATTTCAGGTGCGCTATCTTTGATCCTTCTACTTTATTGTCACTTTGTCAAATTCTCTTCAGAATCTTAATTGATTTCAAGTGGTATTATCCGAAGTCAGATATTCTACTCAAAAGCAATTTAATTTCCTTTCTCGCTTTGTATGTGGCTAAAATGTGTCATATATTACTGTAAGAATGAAAGCCGAATAGCCTATTTACAGAAAACCAACGAGGCAGAACATAATAGGCATTGGGCAACAACTTTTCACAAACTAGGGTCATGGCATTTCCTTCGACATCTATGTAGAGAGAATACGTGTGAGGAGAATCAGTAACAGACCCTGGAGCAAATAGCATACCAACTACGAACTTTGCTCAAACTCCAAACCCAAGCCTGGATTGGCCAGACAGACATGCCAAGCATCATCTGTTCAAGACAGATGAAACCAGATAACCAATCCCTTGATCAAAAGCTACTGCCATGAAGAACCCTGTCCACTTGACATGGCTCGAGCCTCCGCTAAGGAGACAGCCATAGCTAGCATCATCTGCTCCTCAAAACTCTCGGGAACAATGGGGTCTGTGGCATTTTCAAGGCTGCTGCCATTCATGTCATCAAGCTGAGGTATAGAAGTAAGTCTACTATCATCTTCTGCTGCAACAGAGCTGGCATACCTGGTTACTACTTCAGGCACCTCCGGTACTTGTTGGTCCATGCCCCATTCATCATGACCCCTATTCATGGTCGAAGTTTCATTTGGTGACACCTCTTGGATGTTGTGTGCAGGGGCATAACTAATCGAATCTCCACCCAGTCTGTTATAAAACCTGCTGGCACTTTGTAGCATGTTGAATGATGGTATATTTCCATCTATGGAGCTCATAGATGATTCTGCCCCCATTTGCTGACGCTCTGCAAGAGCAGCAATTGCACAAGCAAGGCCCCCCGATGGTGATGAGGATGATCCAGACTGAGGACCCAGCGTAGATGAAAAAAAGCGATCATCAGTCACATATGGTCTAGGAGCAGCATATGGAGAGCGTAAATTTCTCTGCCTGCCATTTTCCTGCAGTATAATAATGTATATATGCTTTAGTCAGTCAGAATCAGGGTTATAAAAACATTAAAAAAGATAAGACAATTTTCAGACAAAAAAAAAAAAGGATAGAGCAGGATTGCCTTGGTACAATCCTTTTTCTGAGATCTAAGAGACACCCAATATAACACTAAGAGCAGGGTTGCAAGCTGACAAGCTGCTGACTTGTATATAAACTTGGATGTTTAATGACCAATTTTACCAAATTAAGCGGCACATATGGTGTGGGACGCTGGTACATGTTATAGACACTAGAGGTGTGTTTGTGTGGGTGTTCTTAATCATTATTTTTTAGAGGCATAGCATCTGCAATAATTATCACTAATTAATTCAGAGGACAAAAGGTTTTTTGTCTTAGTGAAGGGATGGTGACAAAAAATCGAGTAAATTATTGTTTTAGTCCCTAAAAGATGTAATTTGTCTCAATTTAATTCATGAATTATAAAAATACTTAATTTAAATCTTTAAAAAATACATTATGTCTCAATTTAGTACTTGAAACCCTAAATTGAAACATAAAAAGAAGTAAAATTCTTATACTTAAAGACTAAATTAAGACATAATATATCTTTTAAGGATTAAATTAAGTGTTTTTATGATTCAGGGACTAAATTGGTACAAGTTACATCTTTCAAGAACTAAATTGGGACAAGTTGCATCTTTCAGAGACTAAATCAGTAATTTACTCAAAAATCAATGAAACAGCAGACACATACATAAAAATGTCAAAAGCATCATTTATAGGACACAAAATTATGTAAAGTGCTGCAACAAAACTCTTGTATTCAGAACTCGATACACCAGAACAGAGCTTTTCTTAAAAAGAAATTTCATGCTAATTTCTTTTATGGGCAAGCATATATCAAACATAAGTTCTTACCTGGATGGAAAGCCAGATTGCTTCCATGACCATTATGTCCTCGAGATCAAGTTCAAATTCATCATCCCTGCAATATTCAGTGTTTTAAAGAAAGAACACAGGAAAGTCATAAATATCAAGTTTCCTAAGTAAGACAAATGAAAGCAGTCATGCACACATTGCAAGATACAGACAAACGAAATGGCAACACATAAAGGCGTGAAGGTCCAATCTTGAACCAAGCATGTCACCAGCTTTTCCTGACAAAGTACCAGCACAACCATACAAAATCAAATTATACACCTCTTGTTATCTGCTCAGCTTTATATTCACCATCCAACCCGAGCATAGATTATTGACTCAATAACAAGCACATATTCACTTCAGACAAGATCAATTAGGTGTCTCATTGTAAGAATGGACTCAATATGGTAATCTATCAGTTTGAATATTAACAAGAAAATGTAACACAACCATTAGGAAGCTATTTCAAGACAACATACAAGTTTTCGGCAATTACATATTTGAATTCTATTTCTTCCTCTCCTTGATTGCTAAAATTTTAAATTTTTAATACTTTAAGAGGTCAGACTGGGAACAGAAATATCAATAGACATATTATATTAGCTCACAAATGAAAACTAAAGATATAAGAGAGAGAGAACAAACGGCAATGAAAACTAGCATACCTATTGGTCCTAGTGGCTAGAGGTGGTCTAACCAAGGGAGTAGCACATGAGTCTTGAGAGGAAATGATTTCCTCGCCTTCAACAACAGAAATTGAAGATCCAGCCACTACAAAATTAAAAAAGAATTGTTTTTAACACTATACAACTAGAATCAGTCATATACAGATAAAACCCAGAATTCTGATGGAAAGACTACCTGCATTTGAACTGTACTCAATGTCCGCAGGTGCTACATTTCCATTTGAAGAGCTTATTTCTTGTCTTTTATGTATTCTTTCCTCTTCATCCTGAAGTTCCTGCTGGTGCATCCTTATTTTGGCTTCTATAACACGTTGTTCTTCCTAATTAATTGAAAGTATGCAAGTAAAACTTGATTCATTGTTAAGTATTTCAGTAAATACAATCCTAAAGGCAATGTTTAGCAACTATGGTAGATAACATCTTACAATCTGCTCCAATCCCTTTTCTTCCTTGGATTTGACACCACGATACTCTACAGCATAATTTGCAGTTTTGCAGAAGGGACATCTAACATCATTAAGGCAAGCAATTTGGTAAATCAAAAGCCACAAAGAAAAGGCAATAGTCAGTAGAAGATTATAAAATATATCTTCTGGTATTGGAGACAAAAAGATAGCCTTCAAGGATACTGTGTAGGCCGAGTTGAATTAGGAACTTTCATCTGCAAGAAGCACTCTGGTAAAAGGAAGTAAATCAGATTGCGAACATATGCTAATGACATGATATATTACTCATGAAGATAAGCAAATAATTACCAGTGCAGATGCTCTTCATGCAGCATCTTGATCGGTTTAGACTTGGATAATACTAAAGTGAGAAGAAAAAAGATAAAATAGGATGATTAGAAATAGTGCCACACTAAGTTTACAATTGAAAGTTGAAAGAGACTTCAAGAACAAAAAGGAAAAAAGTGTGCACATATGTGGGATTCCTTGAATTTAAATTGGAAAAAGGTCTAAATTCCAAAGCTATATTTAGAAGTCAAAAACTTGAAATAGTACATCCTTCATCATTTTAACCCAACAATAGATACCAAGTCAAATTTGTAGTTGAAAATAGATTTTCTCAGATGAGAAATCAAATGATTTAATTTTTTATTCATACAAAAAGTACAGCATTGAGATAAAAATAAAAGAACTCAGAATGAATGTATAGAACATAAACCAGACCAGAAAGCAAATTGGGCACTCTTCGAGATCATAGGTGGATTCTTCATCTCCTGGATAGCAGGGTGCAAGCTTTGATTCGAGTATTAGTTTTCTCAGCTTCTTCTGATCCACATCTTTATGATTATAAAGCCCCTGTGGCCTAGTATATTTTTCATCTACCACTTGTCTCCTCCTCCCAAGTTTATTACCCATCCAACAAATTTGAGTACTTCTTTGAAAATTATTTTTTTAAGTTCTTCAACAAGATAAAACACAAACAGAAATGTAGAAAACCACTCTGTCACACATTATTCACTTCTATATGTGATATAAGTGTCCAGGCACAAATTAGACTGTCTTAATGGCATAACAAGAATCCAACAATATTGCGGATAATCCAATCCTTGATACACAATACAATACAATCAATCAACAGTGTTTCAGTTCACAGATCATTTCATTTAACGGAGATAGTTGCAGAAACACATCCCGACGGTCCTGCAGATCATAGGAGAATGCGGACTGATTAGCAAAACATGAAAAATAAGAATAAGGGAAAGACCCTATGGTCCACATAACAACAGCATTTCGCAAGACTCATATTTTTTCCATTTCCCTATAATTTACTATCAAGAAGAATTGATTCCATGGAGCGGGAAAACACAGAAGCTAAAAAACAAACAAACAGAAAACCGGAATTCATAATTTGACTTTAAGAACATGCCAGAAAGAATTAGACAGCAAGTGAATCATTCCATACTAATATCGGATGAACAATCAATCACAGTTGCAGCATCAAGAACCCTAATTTCGGCACTGCAGAGCTCATGGATTGAATTGGGCACAATCGGCAAAGTACACACATTGCCAAAATCAAAGGAACGTCAAGAAATGCAATAACGAAGTAGTAAAACTGAAAATTTGGCCGTAATTTCACAGTCAGCACTACTAATATGACAAGCATGAAATTGAAAACATACACACGGAGACAGAGCAACATTAGCAGTAGGAAGAGGAAAGAGAAATGGTTGGAGCAGTAAAACTTAAGGATGCAAACAAAACAGTGAAACGGACAAAGATTGGAATTCGGGAAAGAACCTGATATCTTCAGAGAGAGAGAGAGAGAGAGAAAATCTCCGAAGAAGGAAATGGAAGACCCAGAGATTTGCTCAGACGCAGAAGAACACGATCAGACGCAGAAACTACCAGAGAGACGGAGAGAGAGGTTATTTCTCTTAATCTTTCTTTCGTCCTTTGTATTCTTATTTTGTTTCTTTATTTTATTTTTATATAATTTTGTGTTTGTTGCTATCGTCCTATGCGAAGAGAGATTAATGCATAAGATTTGTTAATGAGTATTCTTAAAATAAAATTTTTAAATATTAAAAATTATTTTTTTATTTTTTCATAAATTTAAATTATTAAACAATTTTTAATCATTATCCTTAACACACTAATTAACAAAACTTTGTAATACATGAATGTATTTATGTAGAGAAGCAAGGCACGGATGAAAGAGTAATAGATGAGGAAGGAATCAACCTGGACCCCACCATCACGCGCTCAACCTTCGCGTGCCCTTTTCCCGCGCTCTTCCTCATTTCTTTCTTTCTTTTTTTTTCATTTTTTTGCTTTCATTTTTCTCTTCACCTTTTTTTTTTACAAAAATATTTTTTATATTTTTAAACTTTACATTAATTTTTAATTTCATCTCTAAATTTTTTTTTGATTAATTTTGTCAATAAAATTTTAAATTATAATCAATTTTGTTTCACAATTTAATATTATTCAAATGACTAACAAAAAATAATAATATAATATTTGATAATAAATCTTAAGTATATAAATAAAATTGTGATAACATTCAAACACTAAATAAAAATATATATTTTCAAATTAAATTATTTTTATTCTCATTCAATCACTATTAGATGTAAAAAAAATTATTCAATAAAAACTTTAATAGATATTTTGTATATGCCTTGAATAACTTCAATGATAATTTTATATTTTTTTTTAAATGTAATATTATATCATTATTTTTTTAATAATTTAGACTGCATTAATTTGTAAAACGAAATTAATTATAATTTAAAATTTTATGAATAAAATTAATCACAACAAAATTTAAAGTTAAAATTAAAAATCGATATAAAATTTTAGAAACATAAAAAATATTTTTATTTTTTTTATATTTTATAAATATTTTTTTATTAAAAATAATTTTATTTAAAATATTATTAAATATTAAACATGAATACCCTTTTTAATAACAATTTGAACCAAATATTGATTTATATCCTATTGATGATTTAACCAAATGTTGGTTAAATCTTCAATTGACATTATTGAATGTGAATGTGAGAATGGAATAATTATGTTGAGCAACTTTAGTTACTTTATTTATATTGTCTATCAATAACACATCAAGTATTTTTAATGACAAACAACACATATATAGTTTGCTTGTACTCTCAAAGCTTAATTTTTACTTTAAATGAAACATAATAATCAAATTACGTTAGTGCCCCAGAAAAGACCATAGTACGTACTACTCAAGCTAGCTAATTGCACTTATCAATTCTCGATATTTTTCATATCATATACAAATTAAATTGTGTGTGACTAAAATATTAAGCACCTAACGAAACTAACATCCATATCTCTAAAACATGTCCTGAAAATTTTTGGCATTGTAAGTAATAGTTGATACATAATACAATTTTTGTTCATTCATAAATGATAATTAAATTCTAATTAATTAAACATAATTTGGTGGACTTGTTCTTTAGACATTAATATGATGAAGGTGGGGACAAGTACTTTCCAACCCACCCTAATTAAATTGAAAGGGCATCTTGTTATTGTCTTTGTCTCTCGATTTCCTAAAGCAATGAAATTGTTCCCTTTGTGAAGATTTTGCAATCATATCACGAACGTTAAAAATAGTTTATCACAAATATAGAAATGATGACTTGTGTCCTAATAATCTTAATTATTTTTAATTAAACACAAAATGCTACTTTATATCTATTATGATTAATTCATGAGGTATTTCCCTATATGGCTATATCAAATTTAATTCAACATCAGTCTACGTATCCAATATAATAAAGTATAATAAATTAATACCATTTTATTAAAGGGGTCACCTACCTAACTTTTTGTTTCCATGAGACATTAGCAATTATTATATATATGTGTCACGAGCCATGATATAATTTAGTTGTTAATTTTTTATGACTAGGTATCATGTGAATTTTTGTTTACATTTTTCATTGCAGACAATTGACTTTTGACCAAACTATATAAGAGATACTAAAACCAAAATACATGTAAAATATTTCAAAAAATTTCAATAAAAAAATAACAACAATAATACAACTTAGTACAAACAAATTGACACTTAAAAAACTAGAAGTTGTCATAATTCATTACTATTAATATTAGTATTAATTATCCCTCTAATTTGATATTCTTAATTGCTCTATATAAATAATTGTGCTCTATAAATTAAAGAAAAAAGAGGGTGCCATTTTGTTCACCAAATTTGAACAGAAGGGGGGGGGGGGACGGTGGATGTTGTAACAATGGTTTTGTTTGTGTCCTATTGTTTTATGTGTCTTGCTTGCCGCATGAAAACCTAACCAAATAAATAAATAAATAATTAATTAATTACAATTTTTAGTCACATTATCACATTTGGTTTCATCTAAATTCTAAATTAAAACCAATATAATCTCATCAACTAAGTCAATGTTAGTTTTTTTTTCTTCTTTTGAGTACAAAGGGAATTTAAAATAATAGTAAAACAATAGGAAGTGATCAACAGTTCTTTATTTTTCTTAAATAAAGAATTAAGTTTGAATTTTATGTACATATAAAAAAAATCTCCACCGAAAGAATTCTACCTCCTGAAATTTTAACTAACTCAAACTACATTAATTAAAGCCAAAAAAAAAAGTTTGAGAAACAATATTAAGCTTGAACAACTTAGGGGCAATGTTTGTTCCTAACAAATGTTAAGAAGGGAGAAAGATTTGTGAGGTTTATTTAAAGTATAATAAGAAAAAAGAAGTCAGGAAAATTTTCACTTATGTTAATTAGAAACAACCGTTACTAGGCAAATTGTTATTCCTTCTCAAGCCAAATTGTTATAAGTATAGGCAAAGACAATTGTTCAAGTGATGTTAGATAAGACTTTTGAGGTGTGGTTTATAAACGACACCATTTACAAACTCACATGTAATTAATAATCCTCTTTTGCAACTAATGGCTATCATATAATACCTCAAAACCACAATCCATAATATATATGTATGCAGAATGACCAACACACACACACACACACATATAGTTGCACCATGCATGGAGTTAAAATATTGGCCTACCAAAATATGTTTGGGCCTTGCACAAATCCCAAATGCTTTTCTTATTGAGAGCCCACTAATTTAAAAGGAGGACATGTTGTTATATTTACTGTGAAATTTAATATTAAAATATATTTATATACATTGTACTTTTTTTTTTTAAGAAAACATGAGAGTATCCAGTAATGCAATATATTGCAAGGAAGAAGACTGCTCTTAAGAATTTAAGGAACAGAAATTCAATTTTAGACAAAGATGGAAATCACAATTAACCATATTAAAAAAAGAAAAAAATAAGATGAAGAGAAATTGGGAGAATGGGAATATTATTATACCTTTTGCAAAATTAAAAAGTTACAACAACGGGCAATTTTGGAAAAGTGGTATTGCCTTATATAGTTTCAGGATTTAATATCCACTTCTATAAATAATGAATGTGAGAGAAATACCTGTTTCATTTTGACAAGTGAGTTTGATCAGTCATTGATCACATGAAAATCTTAACAATTTAATTAGTTCCATATGTGTAATTTCATATAATATATGTTGATATATTTTCTTTTACAGCTTAATTAACAAATTATATTAATTCTTTAATTTGGATAAAGACAAAGTCATCAAGGTAGATATTTGAGCTAATTTTCACGTTACATTAATAAAAAAATGTCATAAATGTAAATAAATATCTTATTTAATATTTACATTAATAAATTAATGTGTGATTTGCAATATCATTAATATTTACCAAATTGGTCAAAAATGACGATTTTGTGATTGCATATCTCTTTAATACTCAGTATGACAGCTATCCCATGTGTGATAAAGATTCTGAAGCTATCCCATGGCAGTGCAAATGTTGTGGATGAGAATGGTGAATCCCATTGGCATGAATTCTTCTCGTGTAAACTGGTTGACTGGATAAAGTAGAATCGGGGCAACAAGGTTAATAGAAACATTGGTGTTGACTATAATGTTTTATTTGCTATAACTTAATTGATAGAATGTTTGGAAGCAACGCAACAAGTGGGTTTTTGAAAATAAGACCAACAGCACCAAAGACATCTATTTCATAGTGCTAAGCTCAGCATGCGAAATCATCACCAAATAGATCAAAACCAACCTAAACCTCATCGTGCAGAAACTCTAATTGACTGGGAGGCTCCAAAAATAGGGTGGCTAAAATGCAACGTTGATGGGTCTGTGCTTCAAGGTTCCATGAAAGCAGTGTGTGGTGGTATTATCAGAGACGCAATTGGAAGTGTGATCATATGCTTCAGCCATAATATAGGCTCGTGCAACATTCTTTGAGCTGAACTCAGAGGGATCCTAGATGGTTTGAATCCCATTGTTAGCAAAGGTTTCTCCCATGTTGAAGTTGAGTCTGACTCCTGCACTGCCATCAAGATGATTTCTGAAGGGAATGCAGATTACCATCCTTGCTTCCACCTGCTGAACAGCATACACCAGCTCATGAACCACATCCGACATGTCATGATCAAACATATTTACCATGAAGGAAACCACGTGGCTAATTGCTTGGCAAGAATAGGCACTGAAGTTCCTCAGGGTATGCATGTGTTTGAACAAATTCTCCCTTAATGTGGAAATCTTGTTCTTCATGACATGGCAGGAGTTTGTTTCTTGCGTTCAATAGTTGCCTAGTTTTTTTTTTTGGCTTTCTAATGTACCCAAAAAAAAAAAATTTAATACTCACAAGGTTCCATAGGTTTTAAAGTGCGAAGAAAATCTACCTAATGCCCAAATATTACCTTTCACTAACCACTCTAATTACCATATGTGCCCAAGATTAATAAATCTTCATACATGTACGTGGAAATTAAAATTAAAAAGAAAAATATAATAATTGTAAAGATTCGTTTCTTTCAATACTGGGTAAAATTTGATTACGATTAATTGACTTACTCCTTTAGAATTCACCTATAGCAATTTGATGAAAGATGATATATCTATAAATAGATGAATATATACTACAAAAAATATCAATTTTAACGTCAATTAAATGACGTCATTTGTTAATAACTGATGTCAAAACGTTGGATGGATTTGTTTTTGTTAGAATCTAGTGTCAGTTGTTTAATGTTAGTCATAACTGACATTAAATTTGTTTCAAATATTTAGCCTCACTTTTAATTTAAATTAAAATATACATAATTTTTATAAATTATAAATTATGTACAGATAACTTTCCTTAATTATAAAAATTAATCTAGAATCTTTTGAATTTTATGATTTGTGAAAAAAATTTTTATTTCTTAACATTTTCATCAAAAACTTTAACAAAGATTAGAAATGTCAAATTTTTTAAGAAATTTTTTTATACAAAGCCTATAATTTAAAGAAAATTTATATTTTGATATAATTTAATTTGTTGACATGTCAGTGTTCTATTAAAATTTTGAGTAAAGAAATTAATAGAAGAGTTTCTTATTGTAAAGTTTGAGGCAATTTTAAATTAATTTTTATAATTAAAGAAAGTTATTTTTATATGACCTATAATTTAAAAAATTTTATACAGTTTAGCCTTTTTAGTTTTATTAAATATATAATACAAAATCTATAAATTTACTTTTTAACACTTTTTTTCTTTTTCATTTCTACTTTCCATTAGCCCCGCGCGCACAAACAGCAGGTTGCCTTCAACGCTTTGTCAATCATCCTCTCCTCCATTCGTCCTCCGCCTATCGTTGGTGGTGTTGAGCATCCTCCGTCGTCAACCTCACCTCTTTATCTCAAATGGACCAATGAGTGCAAGCATTTAATTATAAGAGATAGAAATAAATATGAAACAATCCTAGTACCACAAGTGTGTCATGTACTGTAACCTCAGTTATCTAGTGGAAATACATTTGTCTCATCAAGGGCTAATTTGATGAGGAAAAAATTCAGGTCTGTACGGAATATATATATATATATATATGCCTCTAAAAAATTGACTCCGAGAAGATTTGGATTCCAAATTTTAAAGAAGAATTAATATTATTTTCATGCTGGTATGTCAAATAAACTAACTAAATTTCTTGTTGGCTGTTTGCTCAAAACCAAGTTTTTTGGCAGGTGATTTTCAGGGATAATATTAATTTTTATTGCTATATTTATTAAGTTTTCTTTTTCTTTAAATGTAATCATGTTTTATTAGTGGCAGCATATTTAGAAAAGTGGGAGAAAGATATGACAAGAAAGAGCTTGTTATCATAAAGGTTGTTTCTAATAGGCAAAACTTTTGAAAATGTTATATAGTTTTTCTATCAATAGGTGAATTGTGACCAATTACAGGAAAAGTTACTATTCTCTTGCTTTTGTTATCACCCAATTGTTGCTTTGTAAAATTTGTTGGGAGCTGGTCGAGCTTTTTCTTCGGGTGGGGATTTGAAAGTGTTCTATGATGGTAGGAAATCAAATATGTCCTCATTATGTGCTAGGACTTACTGATTTAGAGGTTTCTGTATGGAGAACAAGCTTCTAATTAAGTGAATGCATGGACTTTTTAACATCTTTTCTGATGTTGAAAAATTAAAAGATATTTAGAATAAAGCGAATTAGAGGATATCTTTGCATTATCTAACTTCTATTGAAGGTAGTAATGAGTTTCTTTGTGACAGAGGATTCCTGCCTTCAAGTGGTCTACAGAATGTACTGGCTTTGCTATCACATCCATTCCTATAAGAAAACACAGGTTCCATTTAGATTTTTTTTTTCTTCCCATTCTGTCCTTGTGTTATAACAGGTTGCTCTTGTTCATAGAATGTCAATGGGTGGAGGTGCATTTTATGGTGCCAATGAAAATTTCAAGTGTTACAACAAAAAAAAAAAAAAACTGTGGGCAGTTCACAGTAAAAAATTGCTTTTCAATCAATATAACGAAAATGACACGTACTTAAGCTGCACGAATGAAAGAAGCTAAGAAAGATAAAGGGGAAGGGAAAATCCCTTTCTTGTAGTGTTCAGACAAGACAAATTACATATAAAGAAATTCAAACTAGTACACATTTTCTCTTTCCCTACAAAGAAAAGTCTATAACCATGACTGAATTATTGGGTCAAAAGAACTTTGGGTAGCAAAAAATTCAAGCCACACCTGCCAACGAAGATTGAGTGGTAGAATGAGGTCAACAAATCCATGCATATTATTAAGCTTCAGCATTCAGATTATTGGTCCCGTCATGCTTTGGGATTTCTTTAGAAGATTAGATTTAGGTTATTTTTAATTAATTTGTTATTAAGTTTTTTTAATAAAAACAAAAATATGTACAAAAAAATATTAACAAGACTCTAGACAAAAATGTCCCAACTAAAGAGTACAATTTACTATAATTATCATAACCTTTGGGTGCTTTTCTTATGTATATGAGTCATTTTTCTTATTTTTAGGAATAGTTTATTTATTTTTTAAAATAATATATTTTGATACATCCTAATCATCATATTAAAACTATGTTAAATGTTTAATGAAAAAGTTATAGTTTATGCTCCAGTAATTTGACTTAAAATTAGTTTGTCCCTCTGTGGTTAAAAATGTGTTTTTAACTGTTGTGGTTTGTTCTATTACCATTTAACTATCCTCCAATATTTTTTATTCAAAATTTTATCAAATAATAAGTCATGTAAGAGTTAGTAAAAAATTAGTTTGCATCCCTATAATTTAAAAATTATTATTCAAACCCTTGTGTAATTTATACCTGTCATTAATTTATCTCTTCCATGGCTTAACACATTACTAGTCATTCAACTTCAAGCCTTTTATTGTTTAAAATTTTTCATTGAACACTCTAAAATTAATAAATAATTTAAAATAAAAATAAAAAGTAATGAAATTTTATATAAAGTATATATTATAGTATGTCAAAAAATTAGGTAAAATTACTTTGATATAGTATTATATATCTTTGGTAAAGAATCTCAAACTTAATAATTGTTGCACGTCACTTTTGGTGTATTATTATGTGTTTGGAAAGGTTTTGCCTTTTTATTATCCATTCTCAAAAGAATTTAAGAATAATGGAAGGACAGAAGAGTAAGAATTGTCCTTGTTGTTAATTTTGATTAATTATTTTGGGGTAATTAACAAGGGGTGAAGATAGTAAGAATTTTCCTTGTTAATTTTGATTAATTTGATTGTTATTGAACAAAGAAAGCAGCAAAATCCAGAATAACATTCGTTTGGTCATAATAATGTGAAGCCAAATTGAACGATCAGATAAAGCCATTGATGGTGCAGTTGGAACAGCAATGGAGGCGTGCTATACTATATTATGTACTGTGAAGGATGAAGAAGGAGAAGAAACTAATTAAGATGATGATGATTGATTGATTAGGAAAGAATGGTACTTTGGTAATTTTACACATGTAGTTAAAACATCTAAGATTATGATCATATATACAATGTGAATGTGATCAATTGAAAGGGATAAAAGCAGAAAGCATAGAGACGATAGTTTCAAAAAGAGTTAGAGTCCAATTAATACACAATCAAATGGAGCTGAAAAACAATTCAAGCTGCACAAAAGAAAGAAGGTAAGAAAGATAAAGGGAAAAGGAAATTCAAACTATAGTACACATTTTCTCTTTTCCTACAAATTAAGAAAAAGTCAAACCATTTCAAGAATTTTATAGGTCAAAAAGCTTTGTATCGCAATAACTATATCCGAGCCCTTCCTTCCAATGAAAATTGAGTGGGGTTATTAGGTACAACAAACCCATATATAAAAGCTTCAGTCTTCGGAATTTAATATTTGTCCCAATTCCCAAGTAGTGAGACTCATACATGGATCGGAATTTCTTTTTTTAAGTGTATGGTAAAATATTTTTTTTGAAATATCAGTGATCAGATTAAGTCTCTTATATTTATACCCTTCACATTGCACATTTAAATATCATGTGTGCAAATTTTGGCATCTTTACTTAGTAAACTTGTTTTATTAATTTATTTAACAGTATGCTACAATCTATATATATACATTAAGGAGGACAGAAAAAGATATAAAAAGAATTATATGTAATTGCTTTAGAGAAAAATATATATAACTCTTTCAATTATCACTTAGTTATAAATAATTTTTTAAATTATTACTTATAATAAATACTCTCTCCTCAAATTATGATTCAATTATAAATAATTGTGAACTATTACTCTCCAGCTATCACTTGTGACTATATGGATATAATCGGATAAGCTATCGCTCGTGACTATATGGATATAATCGGATAATCTTTTGCAATATCTGACTCTAGCAAATTTTGGTTATTACTTGTTTAATTACCATAAACGTAACCTAGCTTCATCATTTTCTTTGAACAACAATTGCCTAATAGTTATTTGCTCCCAATAATATATATATATATAGAGAGAGAGAGAGAGAGATAGAAAGAGAGACAAGCTTCATAGTTATATACAAGCCCTCAAATCAACCATATATATATATATATATCATGAAAATGAATTAATGAAATAAATAATAATCAGCAGAGATACAAAAAAAAAAAATTACTAATGATAATCAGAACAAAGCTCATGTATGGGTGGCATCTCTCTCAGCAACCTATCAAACTCCTTAAACGACATGTCTCTCATCAAAAACGAGCTGCCACCACCACCACCAACACCAACAGCAGCAGAAGCATGATCATTCTGAGCTTTCATCTCAAAATTAGCTTTTTTCCGAGCAGCAGCAGAATTGGCAGAAGCAGCTGCTTCTGCATGATGATCTGAAGAATCCTTACCAGTCAGCTTCTGAACCACAGACTTAAAGCTCGTAGCATCTGTTTGTACATACTGCGTACTTATTATAACTACCTTCACAGGCTCCCTGCAGCCGTTACACCCTCTGCCCGACATATCCATCTCAAAAATGGCTTTTCAATTCAGAAAAAGCAGAAGCAGTAGTACTGGAATTGCTTTTTGTCTATGCTTTTGGCTTCCTCTATATATGTCTTGTGGATATACATATATATATTGTGCTACATATGCTCAAGGGTTGGGTTTGCCATTAATATATATATATATATATATATGCAAAAAGCTAGAGAAGATTGAAGAGGAAGGAGTAGAGAAGGGTGGTTTTGACGGTTGAGAAAAGATGAAATTAAGCTCAAAGATGAAACAAGTTGACCGTTGCTGAAGAAGGAAGCAGTCTCTCTAGAATGCTCAGTCTTCACAATCAATTATTTAATTAGATTGGGTCACGAGTCAAGCGGCCTCACGCTTCAAGCACGTGATGGAGAAGACTACGTACTTGGGGAGCACTCAATGGATACCGAAGGGAGAGAAAGTCAGAATGGCACGCGCCTTCCGTATGTTGATTGGATAAGACGTACAAGTGTAATAATTAAGTTGCTTGCTTCTCCTTCTTCTTTAACTGGTCAGAGTTTGCTTCAGCTATATATGATTCAGTAAAACCACGGTGGTTGAACTTGAACCACATGCATGTATATTATATATGCTTGTCGATAAAGGGTGGTTGAAAAATTTAAGGTTCAACTAGTTTTAACGGATCAACTTTGGAGAGGTGAAGGTAATTTTGGGTTCCACCTTCTATATATTAGTTAATCCCTCTCATTTTTTTTTTGAAATTTTTTGACAAAGTTTATTCTCAACAAAAATTAGATTTAATAAAAGAAGTAAATCATTTATAATATAATAAATTAATATTTAAATTTTTACTGAGAATAATATTCACAAGTACTGTCTAAGTAAAATAATTTGAACAGTAAATTTTTTTGCTTTGTATTAATTCCACTTGACTCATTAAAAGAATATAGAAGATATATTAGTTATAAAATACAAATTTATTTTAAAATTTATGTATAGATAGCACTGTGGGTCCCCTATTTGAAGAAATGGACGAGAGAGAGTTGTTTAATTTCTTATTTTAATTCATAGGAAAACCTTTTTATAACGCTAAAACATAAGAGTGTGTCTAAATCAAAATCTTCATTCCACTATAAATTATCGTATAATATAAGCAATTTGCTTGAATCAGTTTGACACGTCACAGATTTTGACTACGTTATCAGATAAATGATTATAAAAAATATTTAGTTTAATTTCTTTGTTTTTCTTCCTCTTAATTATCCTTATAAATATTGAGGTCATAAAAATTTCTTCTAGATCTAATGGGTTTTGGGTAATCAATTGCATAAACCTAGGTCATATAAAACTTTACAAAGTATTATTAGTCAAACTCTCCGTCTTCATAAGAAATAAATAATATATAGAAGAAAGGTTCTTTTTGGATACATCGACAAATTTCAGCTTTTTAATATTTTGTACAGAAATATATTATTTTTTAAATATTTTTAAAATTATCATACTTTAAATTAAATTTATAAAAATATATCACTTTTTTTTTTAGTATTGAAACTAATATTATTAGTAAATTTAATTTAAAATTTATTTTAATTTACTCTTAATAAAAATGAATTAGTTATTTTTACACTACATTCGCTCTTCGTAAAAATGAATTTAGTTGATTATATTGATATTTTAATAAAAAGTCCACATTTGTAGGCATTTTTATTTTGCAGAGCAACTTTTTAGTAACGGTTTTCTTTGTTGCTAACGTACATTTCAATATTTTAGCTAAAAATGCAAATAAGCTGAGCCAAAACGGAACCCATGCATTTCAATATTTTAATAAACAAACTATTCGAGTTCTTTTCGTTTAAGTGAAATGAATATAAGATTTAAATCAAACTTGACTCATATAGTTTTTGTAAAAATATATAAAAATAAATTAAATGAGTATAATATGTTTAATTAATTAAAAAAATTATAAATTATAAATATATAATTTTAAAATTTAACATTTAAAAATTAATCATAGAAGAGCATTTAATTAAATATAAATTGATTATATAAAAATTATTTTATATATTACATTAATCTATAAATTATATGTTTTCAAAATTTTTAATAACAAAATGATATATTTAATTATACAAAAACATAACCAAATATATATATATAATAGGTGTTTATTATATATATATATAGAAAAAAATATCATTTAAATATTTATTATATATGTAATATATATATATATAATATTTTTATATTATTTTATTTTTAAATGAGTTGTGCATCAACTTTTCAAGTTCAATTTATTTAATTAAAAAAATTTAATTTTATGTTCAAACTCATTTATTTAACAAATGAATCAAATACAAAAAAATTTTTATATGAGACAAGCTCAAACTATTCACAAATAAATTATTTTATTTATACCTCTAATTTTAGCAACACATAATATTGTTGCTATAACTTTTGTTTAAACAAATAAATTTATTTTAATTTATATTTATTATTAATATTATTAATGATTAATATATTTCTATTTTTATATTAATATATTAAATATTCATTTATTTATTATTAATATAATAATAGATTAGTAATAAAATAATAGAATTTAATAATTAATATAAAATATAATAATTCAAAGTTCAATTTATATATTTTTTAATTTTTTAATATATTAATAGAAATATCAATATATTTAGACATTGTATTTTTATTTTATTTAAATAAAAATATAAAAATAATTTAATATAAATAAAAGTTTTTAAACTTAATGTAATTTTTATTTAAATAATTTTTAAAGTTATAACTATATAATTAATATTTCATTAAATTTTTTTATTTTTTAATATTAATATTTTTTAAATTATAAATATCTTTATTTTAATTTATGAAAAATAAAATTTGTTATTTGTTATTTTTTAAATTAATTGTTTAAACAAAGTTATAGCAGCAAAAATATTTGTTGCAAAAATATTGAAACTCATGTTAGCGACGAATAAAACCGCCGCTATAAAGTTGCTCTGCAAAATAAATGAAATTCTGTTCTTTCAGCTTTTTATTAAAATATTAATAGTTACACTAAATTTACTTTTATTAAAAATAAATTTAATGTAAAAATAATAATTCAAGAATGAATTATCAGTCAAATTAATTAACTTACAATTTATTTTTAGTAAAAATAAGTTAGGGTAAATCTCAAATAAATTTTAATAATTGTATTAATGAATTGATATTGTTCAAGAAAAGTAATATATTTTTATAAATTTGATTTAAAATAAAATAATTTTAAAAATATTTAAAAATAATATATTTCCCTATAAAAGCCAAAAATTTTGAACTTTATCAGACCTGACTTCTTAATAATTATTTTGTGTTAATTAGGGGTACATGCATCTTAGCTTAGTTACGCCCAGTCTTTATCTAAGATATACATAATAATTTGTGGAAAATTGGCAATCAACTTAAGATTAATGAGAAGGAAATTAAAGGAAAATTGCACTCCCTTTTCTTGATTAAGAGATAAAAAAATATAAACTTTTACTCATTTTAAATAAAATATTTTATATTTATTAATTATATAATTAAATATATATTTCAATAATATAAAAATTATTTTTAATTTAAAATAAAATAACTTTGTATTTATTATTTAAACTTGATACCTAGCTAGGAGTATTTATTATTTATTCCCCAAGACTTATTGGTAGCTGATATACCTGCATTAGATCAAGAAACCAAAAAAATAAAAAATCATAAAAATTACACTAATTTTTTTTATCAATAATATTTTAATATTTTAAAGAAGTGTTTTGAAGGTATTAAATACTCTTGAAAGTAGCATTTTATCATATTATTTAATATTATTTAAAATCTTTTCAGTTAACATTAATAAATGCATAATATATTTTTAAAATAAGACAAGTTTATCCATATTAATACAAAATGTAAATTTTTAAATTTTTAAATCTTAAATTATGGAATTATAAAACATAAACACAAAAATATTTATATAAAAAAATTATCAGATAAAATTAGCAAAACAATATATGCAAAAATTTCCAAAAAACAAAAAAAAAAATAAAAGCACCAATATATTTATAGGGTTTATGTTTTATAATTTTATAATTTTTAAACATTAAATTATAAATTATAAAACATAAATCCAAAGATATATATAAGTACAAAAATTATCATATAATATTAGGCAAAAATATTTACGAAAATGATCTAAAAAATAAAATAAAATACCTCACAAGATTTTATAATTTTATAATTAAAAGTTTAAAAATATGAATTTTGTATTAACAAGGGTAAATTTATCTTTTTTCTAAAAATAAACTGCACATCGGTTAATTGAAAATTCTTTTTAAAAATGTTTCATTATTGCTAATAAATTAAAATTTTTTCATGTCTTGAATATTTTGATTACATTAATTTATTTACTACCATATATTAGTGTATATAATTATCAAATCATCCATTAAAACGGATTTATTTGAGGGCTTAGAGCATCTATTTAATCTATCTAGAACCTACTAGAATTGACGTACCAATTTCGTTGTGGCTTCCATGCTGACTTCTTTGTTTTTTTTTTTTAATGTAAAATTAGCGTAGAGAATAGAATACGTTTTATATTTATATATGTTTGAAGGAAAGCATTTTTTTTACTTATTTATTTGTCAGAAAAAGACAATTTGACACGTGCCACAAAAAGTTGAAGTAAATCACATGCACACGAGGGAGGAAATTAAGACACGAAGTCCTCTTCTAGATCGATCACAAATACCCCGAAGCTTCCTCTTTTTTGTTTTTTTTGGTACCTATTCATATTTTTAGTCTATTTGTGTAATTAACATTTTGTATAATTTTGGAGAAGCTGAATACTTGAATCCTTCTACAAAATAGTGATTTGATGAAAATATCGCTTTCTAGTTGAATTTTTTAGCCACAGTGAATAATTATTTTATTAGATAATCTTGCCGTCAGCAGTCACTGCAGAAATGCAAGCAACTTTTAAGATTTTGAAATGTGACATTTATTATTAAATTCAATTTATTTTTATTTTTCCCTGCGAACCATTAGAGAAGCACGATAACACCTGTAGTCCGTTTAACTGTCACATAAAAAGTATATGAAGGACGTCACTAACATAAATAAAATGAAAATAAAAAATTGAGTGTCAACTCAACCTTCACTTTCAATGAAGATATTTAAATGGCAGTTTAGTCAGTAACATTTCCATTTTAAAATGTATTAAAGCCTGAAATCCGCAATTTATTATTTGTATATATTGCATCTTTCTTTTACGTAACACCATCAAAGGCCTTAATTAATTGAAATATTCAATCTTCATCATGCTGTCTTGTGCATTTTAATATTTTTAAATATATATAATATTTTAAATTATTTAATATAGCTTGCATTTCAAATTCATAATACTATTATATTTTTGTGGTCCCCTAATGAGTTAATTAAGAATAAACAGATGAGACAACTGAAATTTCGGATCTTCTAGAATGATGCTCCTTCGTTTAGTTGTTGTTGGCTTTCATATGAATTAAACAACACCCATGAGTTTCTTCTGTCTTTTAAACATTATATTTTATTACAACTCAAATATTTCTGTCTTATTCCTTGGATAGATTATCTACGTTACATCATATATATATATATATATATCCTCTTATACCCCTCAACTTCAAGAATATAACAAAAACTCAATCAAACTTTTAATTTTGTACAAAATATTCTTTTCAAATTTAGAAACATTGAAAGTTTTTTAAAAAAAAAATGTCAAATTTTAAAAATGATAGAGCATCTAGATGTTCGAATATGAAAGAAGCAGTGCCGACAGGAACTAGACGTAGCAAGGACTAAAAAGGCTATCACTTTGGTATTGATGCTTCGAATTTCATAAGCTTAGAGAAGGCATCCCTTTTGGATATTTAAGCAAATTTGGATTATTTAAAATATCTATTTGTCATATTTATATTTTTATTATAAAACCTGGTAATCATCATCACTGAAAAAACTATAATTAAGCTTTACCCTTCCATTTAAGGGTGACTTGTGATTTCTTGAAGGACAGTCATTTAGATGCTAACATACTTAATTTAGATTGCATGACCTTAATGGTGTTTTAAGATAAGAGCTGACTGAAATACGATTAGTGAATGCTCATAAAAAAACTAATCTACTTTAAAGGAAGACTTGGTAATATCTTAAGATCAAGAAGGTCCCTATAAAGTTTAACTAGAGATGAACATGGTAAGCTCAGGCAACAAGAAGTAACTGCTGCGACAGAAAAGATGGAAATACTTAAAACAAAGGGAAGTTTCACCATCCCTTCCACACATCTCAACTCAGAAGTTGACTAATTTGCCTCTCTAAGTTTGGACCATGTCGATCCATCAATGCGATATTGGACGAGTGACCCTTGGCCTCACAGGTGTCTTTGAAGGACTTACCCTACATTGTGACAAGGATACTGAGTACGATGATCAAACTGAATTTAGTTTGCATTTCCATAATCCAAAAAGAGAAAATCTCCACTATGGGGACCAAACCTGATAGGCTGAGTTCCCAAGAGCATCCCACTACAATTTAGTGCAGCTATGGCACTTTCTGCCTGCTCAAGATGAGAAAAATAACCAGTCAAAAACATGGTTCCACTAATGCAGGTGAATAAAAGAATGCCCATGGCAGCATCGCAAGAAACTGACACATTCTCTATTGCTGCCCGTTAAGTTAACAGCTTGAAACAGTCTTTCACAAAATTAAATATCATACCAAAAGTGTACACTCTCATGACCACTATGAAGGTTATATAATGTAAATAGAATAGAAATAACAGAAATCATAAAGGAAAAGGCAAAGGGAAGCAAAAACTTCAATGGGCTATCGGCCCCCTTTACATTCCAAACCAGTGACTAAATGGATCCAAATAGAAGTAGGTGACATAAGTCCCCTTTGGAAAGAAATGGGGCCCAAAAAGCTTAAATAAATAGAAAAAAAAGATCAATTAATAGCGATTTCCCTCCAGTCATTAATTCTTTGAATCCCACAAAAAGTGAGAGAACAGAACTTACACCATGCAGGACAAATGAACATATCAAAGTCATAATCATGATAGGTGAATAACTTGTATATGTAGTTATTTTTATAATTAAGGAAATTGTGTTGGAGACTAATATTGGAGCATTTAATGGTAATTCAAGACTTACCATTGCAAATTCCACAAAAGCTATCCGTGTTGAATGCACATGATCCCCTAAAAGCCTCAAGCGTGTAACCTGTAAAATAGAAAAGTTAATGTCGACCATAAATTCTCAACCCAAATAACTAGCTTCTAGCTAATAGCATGCAAGAAATGTCCTGTCTGACCTCGCCACAAGCTGTTTCAAAAAATGTCTTCACTTCAGTTTGAGAAACCTGCACTTAATTGGGGCAAATTTAACAAGGTTCCAATAGATTTAATTCTGACATTCACATTTGCAAAACATAAATGCATTTTTTATTATCCAGGTAATCATCTCATACAAGTCGATTCGAATATAAAGAATGGTCACAAGTTCATTATGCTAATAAAGTGAAAAAAAGAAATGATCTACCTTTTTATCAATATTTGTACAATAGACAGTCCTGGTACACATTTCCCGCTCATCATCTGACTGCATTTTACAAAAGAAAGAAAATAATTGAATGCACTGAAAATTTTTTGAAGCAACACTTACTTGACAAAAAGGATATGCAAAGGGAAGCACAATTATCAATAACGAAGATCCAGAGCTTTTCTTAAAAAAAATTTATTGAAGAGAGAAAAAACATAAGGGACTATAAAAAGTTATGAGCCAATAAATAAATAAATAAATGCAAAAGAAGGGGCTATATTATCACCAAAGATGAGCCACCAAATGGGCTATAAAATAACACAGCAAAGAAGGGCCTGTATTGTGATACTGAAATTCCAGTTTTCGTTTCAATCCAACTACACCAAAGTATAGAAAGGACAAGAAATTTATTCATACTCTAGGTAGGAATGTTGGATTCACGGGAAGGATAGCAGTTTTAGAAGGTAGGACCCTGACTGGATAGTAACCAAGCACGGTGCCACCAAGGTTTAGTGCTGCTCTTGCACCTTCTGTTGACACAAAAAATCCATGAAAGATACATTATATGGATTGAAAAAAAATAGTAGTCTTTTGTGCACATGCACCCATGTCATTTGAAGAGGAGTGGGATGACAGCTGGATTTGCAAGCCTAAAACTTACGTTCATCTGCAAACTCCACAAATGCAAAACGGAGGATTGAATGTGGATCACCACAAATTCGGCAGTCAATTACCTATAACAATTTGGAAAAAAAAAAAAACCAACAATATGTCATAATTAGAGCATAGAATTAAGGTATTGTCTTTCAATTTTAAATATTTAAATAGTCACTAAAAAGGGAGTTAATAATGTACCATAAAGATGCATAATATAATTGTTCAGGAAGCCCAGCCAAATTGTTTATATATTAGCTAGCTTGTATTCCAGGACATGCAGACAGTATGAACCCATCTAATTTCACTGATGATCAAAAGGAATTCTATTTATCCATATAAAGCAAACTGTATGGGAGCAAAAAGAAAAAAAGGGTTGCATGCTCAGATTCAGAAGGCCAATGAAGAACTGAGTTTCTTTCAAATAAAAAGGTCCAGATATTTGTTTCACTTACTGAAGTTGTTTTAAAGATCAATGAAAAAGAAACCTAGATACACTATGGAAAAGAGAAAATTTTCATCAATTCCATAGTGCTGCTGCATCATATTCATAAGAATTCAAGCAGTTCAAGTCTGAAAAACATAAAAATACCTGCATCCAACACCCACAACCCATCCTCGTGGGCATATTTCGAAAGAAGCAGAGAGCATGATATATTCTTCTTAGCTAACTAAACAAAAAATAGTGACAATCATGCATGAGGGAAAAGCATATTTAAGGTAAAGTGATCCATGTTCCATTAAAGGGCATAATGACGTGAACTATGTGGATATTGGTAAGAGCCAAAGTTCCACAAAGGAAAACATCAGAATTGGAAGATGTAGGTATGAAGCAAATGGGATCCTCAAAGATGATAACATAACTTCAGCAAGAAATGATATGCTAAGTTGTTGATAGAGGCATAAAGCTAGGAAACCATGGAAAAGAAAGGGAAAAATATAGCAACATGAAATAAGTTCCTACTGCCACAAGTTAACAATATCGTGACCAGAAACACCTAAGTTTATATTATCCAAGCATTAAAATGAATAGCCAAATAAGTCATTACACAATAACCATAAGTCACAACTTACTTGCCCACAACCAGTAAATAAGGCAGCAAGCTGCTCCTCAGTAACCTGTATTGAGACAAAATACTATTTAAGTAAATACATTTTTTTTGTCATCAAAATGGAACATCTGACAAACTGCGTATTCAATATAACAAGTTATTAGAGCCATTATAACTTACATGCTGATCAATATCTGAAACATATACCGTTCTTCTAATGCTATCTTCTCTCTGGGCCTTATGCAATCTTCCATTCAACCTTCTTCCTTGATTGTAATTATTTTTTCTCTGCGACAAAACAAAAATGGTGACATTAGGAATTACCTCAATGATCTCATCCTTCTCTTTCCAACAGAAAGTGCAATTCCCACATATAATGAAAAATAGGCTCATCCTTCCTTAGTCAATGCTGTATTATTAATTTAAATTACGTAATAAGTGGACGGGAAACAAAGCAACTTATCATAATGACGAAAATTGCAGTTAGCTATACCGAATCTTGAAAGATATCCTAATTCAAGGAAAAAGAAACAGAAAGAGCATCCCATTAAAACAAATAAATACCAATGTAATACATAAGAAATACTAACATGGCATGGAAAAGCAAGATTGCAGTACAATTGAGGCCACTAGGTGCGGTTTAGTGATAAGGAGTTTGGATAGTTTCCAAGAAAGTTTGAATATTCACGCTGTCATGTAACCAACAAATAAAGACTGCAGAGAGCCACAGACTCAGTTAAATTCTTGTTATTTTTCAATTTATTGCGGAAAACTTAGTTACAAAGAAAATAATTCGATTGAGTAATCTTTTAATTACGGAAAATGTATGATGAGTTTAACTACTATATTCAGCTATACATACCCGATTAAGTTACACATACTCGATTAAGTCATAAGAAAAGCGGTGCCAAGTAAAAAAAAATCCCATTTTCCAGCAGCACAACTCACAATCCAGCTGGATAGAAGAACTAAGAAAAACCCATCACTCAAGCTAGTAGAAACAGGGAAGAAAAATTAAAGAAAACCAAAAATTTTCTTGGAAAATTGCCAAAATGAGAGATCAAAGAGAAATGATCATACCCTTCGGTTGTTTGGGTAATTATCATTATCTGATGGCTTATTGTTGACCAGAAAATTGTTGGGAGAGAACTGAGTATAGCTCAGATAATGATGATCATGATGAAAATACGATGATGGGAAAAACTCCTTCGCCGAAGGATTCAACTTTGTGAACATATCAACGAGCTTCTGCACATTGAATTCGGATTCGGGCTTCGTCGGTTTTGAGTCCAATTTGTTGGCAGCTGCTGCATCACCGGCAATCTCAGCAACCGCAGCCATGGAATCAAAACCCGTAAAAGCCCCAATAACTTACACTATTGAACCTCAAAAACGATATTCTTAAACCCCTTCAAAAAAAAGGAAGAAATTCTAGATTTTGCAGAAGTAGAAACGTGATCAGATTAGAAATTTAGAATCCCCTGTTCAAAATAAATGTCTATAAACAAAAACCCATTTAATGTATGCTCAGAAATCGGAATCCCAAAAAAGAATTAGGGTTTTGGGACGAATTAAGAGACAGCGAGAGATGAGAGAGTGAGTGTGTGTGATTGATGAGAGAGAAAGAGAGAGAGAAGCTGAATTTGGTGTTTGGAATAGGAAGCAGTTAGCGTTTGCTTTGGCTTTAGCTACCCTTCCTTGCTTTGTATAATGTATTGTGGGCTTTGGTCTCAATCACAAATCAAAGAGAGAGAAAAAGCGTGAAAAGGAACATTAAAAATGGGGGAAGAAGCTAACGTAAAGGTGACTTCAGTCCAAAGCTTTTGTTCCTTTCTGATTTTCTGTGTTCCAATTGATTGGATATGTCATTCATAACTATTACTTATCTAATCTAATGCTATACACTGTGCTTCTTGGGATTCTCAATTTCATTCAATCCTCATACTTATCATATAATTTTTATTTTTTTACATAAATTCTTAGCCTCTGAAAATTTTTGGATTAATGCTTTTAAATTTTTTATTAATTAATAAAATATTTAATAATTTAAAACTTTATAAAAAGTAAAAAAAATAGTAATTTTTAATACTAAAAAATTTCATCAACTAATAAAAAAATTTAACCAAACAATAATTAGCAAACTCCTTATTATTGTTCTTAAAATTTCACCTCTCATTATATTTTTAAGCATATTCTTTTAATAGACCTCATTTTTACATTACATTGATATGTTTTAGTTTAAGTATATATAAAAAATAAGCATTAAACATAAGCGTTATAAATTTAAGATGGATGTTAGATTACTAGTGCCTTGATTGATATCATTTTCGTTGCCAAAAAGGTTTAACAGTTTTATTTGAATAATCATTTCGCTAAGTTGATTTTTTATTCTATTCTAATTAAGATAAAGCTAAATTCTATTTATATAAAAAATGTATCTCAATAAATTTTTATATAAATTTAATTGATCAAATTTAATAAACTACACCATTATCGAACATTTATGTCCTCGTGTGTCAAAAAAAAAAATTAAGTGAGCCTTATATTTGACATTTGCACATACATATTACTCATTCATTTATTTTATTAAACATTTAAGAAAGCTTATAAATTTACAGAGTAATTTATTTATTTGTCCATTTTTCAATTAATTTATATATTCTAAATTATTTACCTAAATTAATCATATTGTTTACAAATTTATAATGAGTTTTGGGGTTAAGTACATTTTTTCTTGATCTGAACAATTTACCATATTAATTTAATTAATGATTATGGACAACAATTGATTATAATACTTTGAAGATAAGACAATAGAAGTTTTTGTTTGAATGCAATTTTTATAAATTATTTTTTATTTTTAAAAATAATTTTTTTTAAATAACTGTTTTTATAGAAAATAAAAAATAGAATATTTATTTTAGAAAAAAATACAGAATAATTAAAAATTTATTTTGAACTTCATTTTTTTAAAATAAAAAATATTAAAAATAATTATTTTATTAATAGCATACATATAAATAATATTAATATAAAACAAATTAAAAAAATAAAACAACGTCGAAATTGACACGAAGTCTCCTTCTCAACTTTCTTTTTTTTAAGTAAGCGTATGATTTCCTTGAATTTGGAAGTCCAATTTGACATTCTTTGTTAAAGTTAAGAAAAAAACAAGGAAACTGAAAAAAGTTATATTTATTTAGACCGACATTGTGAAGTCCATTTTTCTCTGTTCAAGTAGTTCAAATTGAAATTCAATAATAATAAAAGAAACTATAAAAAAACCATGAGGGAATCATAAAATTTTTATAAGAAAATTATAATAATAAAGTAATAAAAGTAAAAGAAGTTATACCAACCAGGTTGGACTTTGAGTGCAGACAGAAATAAATATAACGTGAGAATTGGTGACAACGAGAACGATGATCATGTATTTTATATTCTAAGGGTTTGTAGATGATGACACTATAGTATTTATCTTCCCAATGAAACTTTTTAAAGTAAAAAGCAGTAGAAACTGTGTGATTGGTCAATCATATGTATCTTGTATTATTTTTAAACATTGAGAAATTTTTTATCATTTACAATGAAAATTTTAAGTAAATCTGATTTGTTAAAAATCCTAAAGTATGCAATGTATAAAATTTATTTTCTGGATAAATGGTTGTTATTGGCCATGATCAAATAGATTACAAAAATTTAAAAGAAAATCATCTTTGGAGATAAAAGTCATTGCTGAAAGCAAGTTTAATGGCAACAGTCTTTCATGCCACTGCAAATCACTTTTAGTTGCGACTTAAGTTGCCACCACAAGCCAATTTTAATGACGACAGCATGACAGTGACTGCAATCCACTTTTTTTTTATTGGAATTTTAAAATGGGAAAAAAAAAATTGGCTTTCAAACTGAACAAATGTATATTTAATCCTTTGTGACTTGAATCACTCAAAAAAGTCGTACTAGTAGAATCTTTTATAGAATATTCTTTATAAAACATAGTTTATAACTGTGAGAGTTTATAATGGAAGAAATTTATTTTTTTATCTAGTTTTTAGTTTTTAAAATTTTATAATATATTTTTTAGTCTTTAAAAATTTAAATATTTAACTTATTAATTTTTATGGCGTTAATAAATGACGATCTAACTGACTTATTATTTTAAATACTAACACGACGTGTTATTTGCATAATAAGATATTTAGTCATTATATTTATGTATCAAAAATTTTTACAATGATCACATAAGCAATTTAAACCAAAAAAACACATTAAAAAATGAAAAAAGGGAAATCAGAACCCCATTTATAGCAAAATCATCCAAAAGTTAGTGGTCTCAAACGTTTTCCTATGACAAGTTGCACACTTGCAAGCATGGACCTTCACCACCAGCACATCTTAGCCCCCTGAATGATGAAGATCAAGACATTGGGTCATCCGAGGTAATGCATTTGTCATTATTTCATATTTTCGATTTTGAATCATTCAATCATTGGAGCCAGTGAATTTTTTCTTCATGATTAGCGATTCGTTGAAATGTAACATTATTATTTTTTGAAATTTATTTTGACATTTTGATAACTTCACTGATTTGTTTTTACATTTGGACATTTTGGTTAGGTTTTACCATGTATTTCACTGCACTACTATCACTTGGTTCTGTTTTGGCTTGGTTCTGGTTTGATGCATTTTGCTTTATTGATTTGGTTATTGAGTTTTTGTATTATAGTTTGCATCATCACATGGTTTAATCTTATTTTTATTCTTCTTTAGTTATTGAGTCTATTTACTAAGTTTGATTGATGATTTTGTGCATTAATGATTTACATCATCATTTTAATCTTATTTTTATTCTTCTATGAGGCATCATTATTGAATGAAAATGTGTAATTTTTTTTTTTCATAATGAGACCTATGTGTATTTCTATGTCCACCACATAAGTTTAAAACTTGTTGGATTCTTAAAGTAAAGGAACAATATGTTTTAGTGCAGTTCGGATATGTTTTGGTGCTTTTTTGGTTTATAGTTTATTTTGGCACATTTTGGACCTATTTTGGTGCGTTTTGGTACACTTTGAATTTATTTTAGTGCATTTTAGATATGTTTTAGTACATTACTTAGTTTACAGTTTGTTTTGGATTTGTTCTGGTGCATTTTGAATCTATTTGAGTGCATTATGGATTTATTTTGGTATATTAATGGTTACAATTTTTTTATATGTTTTGGTGCATTTTAGATTTGTTTGAGTATATTTTGGATCTATGTGAGTGTATTTTGGATTTATTTTGGTGCATTACTGGTTTATAGTTTATTTTGGATCTACTTTTTGGTAGATAGTTTAAGTGCATTTTGGATTTGTTTTAGTGCATAACTAGTTTACAATTTGGTTTGGTTCTGGCTTTTATGCATTTTGGATATGTTTTACTGTCATTTTAGATCTATTTTGGAGTATTATGGTTTGGTGTAATTTGGTTCTGGATTAGTGCAATTTGGTTATGTTTTGGTGGATTATTGGTTTACAATTTGGTGCATATCTATTTGGTACATTTTGGTTCTGTTTTAGTACAATATTGTACGTTAGGGACTAAATAATACACTTTTTAAAACTTTTAGGGACTATTAGTTTGACTTTATAATCATTTGGGAACTATTTATGATTAATAGAGACCAGAGAAACTCATATTCATCTCTTACGTAATTGAAGGGGTTCATTCCAACATTGTAGAAGGTGATGCAAGGTGTAAATCATAGGTTCTATGTTAAACATGTGTGGGAAAATTTTCACAAGCGATAGAAGAATGTTTTGGTTGGAAATGCCTTTTGTCACAAGAATTAATATCTACCTCACAAGCTTCAACAAGTTTAACACCCTAGATTAATGTCATTGGAAATATTTTGGTTGGAAATATCTTTAGTCATTTGGATGTGTATTTTGCTCACATAAGTGTGTTTTGATTATGTCTTTTGGTTGGAAACATCTTATATAAGGAATTGACTACACTATGTCATTTGGATGTATATTTTTGCTCTTGTAAGTGTGTTTTCATTATGTATTTTGGTTGGAATCATGATATGTAAGAAAATGACTCACACTATGTCATTATTGACAATATTTTGTACATGACAAGTATCAATATAATAAAAAATAACTTATGTATTTTGTACATGTTTTATGCAAGTAAATGAATAGATCTCAAACCTCTTTTTAGTAAATGAATTGAGTCTATTAATTTTATATGCATGTTGACAACTTCGATAACAAGTTTAATGTTGTTTAAGTAAAAAAAAAAATTCATTTTAAGTCAAGACATTTATGGAATTTCACGAGAAACTTTAATAGTGAGAAAACATTACAAGAGAAAATAAAGGAAGAAAATGTGTTTAAGTCAGAAAATCCATTTAAGTATTATTATTAAGAAAATCTTCTTACAAGCCACAAGAAATAAAATACATTAAATAATATAAAAGTACCTAAATTATTACATATATTGTTCACAAAAGAACTCATATATTATGCAAAAGTACCTAAATATAAATTCCTAAATACATTGAATATATTGTTTACAAAAAAAAATTTTACATTAAACAAAAGTACCTAAACTTGAACCGCCAATCCTAATATTGACAACTAAATACTTGATTTTACATATATTTCATAAGGTAAAACACAAGCATAGAAACAATGGCAACCAAAATGCTAACAATTAACTTCAATGTCTTCACTTCATCTTCATATTCAAACAACCTCCTCCTTATTTTCATGGAAGGCATCTTATCCTGAGGTGGTGGTGGCTCTTAGTCTCAGAAGATATATCCTTATCCACTCATTTGAAGAACCCACATGTGACTAGTTTATCTTGCAAAATTCAAAATATTTGTAACCAATTAAGGAATTGTATAATTCAGTTGGTCCCCTTGCATGAAAAATAAACAAGAAAACTACCAAATTATAAAATAGGATCATTTGGTCCCATTGGAACCAATTTGGTCCCATTTCAACAATGCAATTCATACAAAAGGAAAATATGTACAAATTATGCTTTTGCTATTTGGTCCCATTGCAGCAATGAAAGCTAGTGCTTGTCCTTCTTTTTCAAGATCATGCTTTTGTTATATAAGTACTTGAGATAAAAAAAACTTCAATATATTTCTTTATAATCTAAAAACCTCTTAATTTCATTTAATCAAGCAATATCAGAAATTGAATTTTTCACAATCTAATTACATCCCTGAACTTTAGGGAGAGTTACATTGAAACAACAAATTTGTAGGGCAATAAAGAAAGAAAACAACTTTTCTTTAGCAACATTACCATTATCCCTTATACAAAGAGCATCTTAAGAACTGACATCTATACTTTGCTTAAGTTCTTGCTATCAACACTAGCAACTTCCTTTCACAATCACATAGTCATGTGCTTTGCAAGGAAGATGAGCTGCAATTGGCTTTGAATCGTGAAACAGTGTGCTTATTTAGATGAAAAGGACATTGGTGTGAATTGTTGTGTTTATTTGTGATACTTGGTTGAGATTTAGGAAGAAGATGAAAGTTTGTGGGTTTTGAAAACCCTAGCTCAGAAAAGAGGAAGACATTAGAGCTTTGTCGTGTGAACACGTTTCTTATTCCCTTTTTAGCTTTGTGTTTTTTGTTTGCATTGCTTAGGCGGATGCTTAGGTGGTCATTGTGAGCATTTTTGACATATAGGGATGTTGACTGGTCATCGTATTGTGCAAATAATGTGTCATGTTAGCATTTAATGTGACACATCAATTGGACCATTATCTACTAATGTCGCAGGAACTAACGGGTTAAATGTCTGAATGTTTCAAAAATTAAAAGATATATTATGATCTTTTATAAACTAAAAGTTAAGAAGATATATTTTTTAGAGACCAAAAAATGAATTTCTTCTTTTATAAATTAATATTAATTGTTTCTTAGGAACATCAAGTTAAGGATATGTTCAATTTATCTCATAAATCAAATTAATTTTATATATTTAGGGCAATTATTAAGCTAAATTTTGTTAATATCAAAGTTAAAATATATATATAAAGTTGGTTAAAATTATTATTTTATAGATTAACCTGTAAACGAATTAAAAGATAAAAATAAATCACGTTTTATATATTAACTCGCTTGTGAGTTACTGTATTTGGTCAAATTTCATATAAGTTAACGAAAACAAACTTAGGAGAATCTAAACACAAATATGAAGTTTTACAATTCTCCATTGAAAGGTTATTACGGTAATTTTAGAGATGCATGTACGCATGGATTCTGTACTCAAATTACATATTCTTTCAATTTAAAAATATACATAATTCTCCTTGAAGCAAAAAAAGAATCAACAAAAATATCATAAAAATGAATATTGATTTCCAAAATACAATGTATTAGGAAATATGTTTTTAAAATTTCTATTTCAATGTTATTTATTTCATAAAATTAATATATTTTAGGAAAACATACGTTAATTTTGGTTTATAAAATTTTAGAGTTATTTTCATTTCATTTCCAAAATTTATTTTGTTCATAAGTTTGTTTTTGTTTATTTCCTGTACGATTTTCAACTTGCTTTGTCTTATACTTGAATGCTTGTTTTGAGTCTGATTTGTCTTATGCTCTAGATCTGATATATTGATTTGTATTTATTAAAGATTATACTTTTATTTATGTTTATGGTTAGAAATATTTATTTTCATATTTGAAATTGAAAAAATGATTAAATTTAGATTTATTTTCATAATTCATAGCTTTTTGGTGTAGAAAATCAATTATCTAATGCAATCCAAATTGATTGTGGTCATTTTGAGTTTGATCAGTTGATACTAAAATAGTTGGATTGATCGGATATTTTTTCATCTATACAATTAAATTGGTTTGGTTGGTAAGATGCTCAAACCGTTAAATACAGATATTAAAAATAGTATTTTTTTTTTTTTAAATTTTATGAGAGATTAAATATCAAATATTTCAGATAAATATAAATAGTAAAAAAATTAACAAGTATGCACCCTTTATTATTTCTAGTATTTATGTCTCCGATCATCGAAAATATTAATTTTCATCTTTGATCAATGATGAAATTAATTTTAACCTCATTTTATGGTCTCAATTAATTTCTGCAACGAATTAGAGGCAAAAATTAATTTTGTATCATCACAAAATAATTTTTATAATAAATTTAGAGAGAATTTAATTCCCTCACTTTTCCAACATGGAATTTAATTCTTTCATTAATCTTAGATGCAATTTATTTTCGTCATTGATAGAACGGGAATTTTACTTATGTTACTGAGAAACGATTTTTTTCGTCATGGAGAAAATTTTTTTTTCCGGCCCTAATACAGACGGAATCTTCCGCCAATTGAGATGGAAATTTTGGTCATTGTTAGAGACGGAATTTTTCGCCATTGATCAAGGTAGATTTTCCGTCACTGATAGACACAGAATTTTCCACCATAGATAGAGACGAAATGTTCCGTCAGACATAGAATTGAAAGGAATTTTTTTTTTTTGTTGGATTAGCCGAGAAATTAGTTTTTGTCTCAACCTGCGACCAAAAATATTTTTCATTTCTAATCAACGACAAATGGCAGAAATAGTGTATATCTGGAAATCGAAACAAAATTAAGTTTAGTCTCATATTGGCGGTGGTATTAATTTCTATTTCGAATTAGAGACAGAATTACTTATTATCTTGGAATAGATCCAGAATTAATTTGCTTCTTAGGTTAGAGATGGACTTAGTTTTCATATCTAATTTGAAATGAAATTTAGGGTTTCGTCTCTAATTTTCTTAATGATATTTTAAAGACTTTTTATAAGGATAAAATAATCTAAGAGTATGCAGCATTTAAGTCAATGATTATACGACGCAATAATTACGTTCGAATGCAAGAAACTATAAACACATAAAGAGCAATGCTCAAATGATGGAAGTAGGAGGGGCAGTAGGGGAGAGTTTCACGTTCGTTATCTTCATATTCCAAGCATATATTAATATTATCAGTTTTTTAATCATTCATCAACATTTTCGCATAACTTGATATTGGGCTTTTTTTCCAATTTTGGGCCAACCCATTATAAAAATGGAAGTTGGGCTCTTTTCCAATTTTGAGCAAACCCAAACTAAATTTGGGTTGAATTCACTTCCACTGTCAAGGATATTTAGATTTAAAAGCTTCTCTTTTTTTTTTTTTTTGTGGGGGGAGGGGTTAAAGGGTCTTTTTACGTGTTTTAAAACATGCTTCACGAAATTTTGTAAAATTTCTTTTTGATTATATCCTGAATAATATGCTTATGTTGTCAAGTTACTGTATCAAATTTAAAAGGTGTGTAACAAGAACATGGCAACCACAAAGGCCAGACAATGGCCCATTATCTAACGCCCAATTATGATGCTAAAGCAGAAGGTGAGAGTTTTGGGCCTGCCTCCATACCGAAAACCCATGGGTCATGCCGTTGACAAGACAAAGGCCCATGTTCTCATACTTCGTATTTCTTAAGAAAGAAATTTTTTTTTAGTAAAGGAATGCACGAACAAACTTGTTTAATGTTTTTTAGAATTTATTCCCTAACACTTGGAAGTGTTTTTTACTAAATTCTAATTCTCTGAAGATCTGGACATTTTAGTATTTTACATCGTCCAATTGCAGATTGTTACTTGCATTATTCAAAAATACCTTTTTCCTGCATTTTTAAAAACTTATTTTTTTTCTTTGTATGAAAGCGATATATCACATGAAAGATTCACAAATATCACTGACAATAACACAAGTGAGATTATTAATAAATAACAAATAAAAAGTATCAAAGGACCACCAATATTTGTAGTTGGACAAATTCAATTTCGCCATTCCTATCAATGCCTTTTTTCTCTTCATTTTGCTTTCAGAGAATGCCAATT
The DNA here is from genome assembly GCA_031216115.1 of Senna siamea. NCBI lineage: Eukaryota > Viridiplantae > Streptophyta > Magnoliopsida > Fabales > Fabaceae > Senna > Senna siamea. Next base: position 24,899,576 of record CM062356.1, read on the forward strand.
TTCATTCATTCAATCAACACAAAAGAATTAAGAAAAAATACACATTAGAAATTTCAAAACGTGAAGTTTTTTCCTTTAAAAAAATCTGGACTGTAAAATCATCATTCATTAGAAAAAAAAAAGTTGTGGTGGAGACATTAGTACAGACTAGATAAACATTGCGAAAAAATGGATAGAAAAATTTAATTAACAAAAATAAATATTGAGTCCACGTGATCATTTAGGGCACGCAAAAAACATTTTGGTCGAATATTGCAAATAAAGTTTCTTAGAATTTTCCATAGTGATGACATTACAAAGAAAAGACAAAATGTAAGGCATTGCGAGTGAAAAAATATCATAATATTATTGATTCAACATTCATGCATCTCTGCTCTTTCTCTGTTACTAAGCATTAACGTGTTGGCATGAGGTTGAAGACGTAGGCCAACTCTTGAAGCGTGTTGTCGTTTCAAGGGAACAGAGGAAAAAGATACGAACAAGAGCGGTGGTGGTGGTGGACGACTTCAAAGTTCAACTTTTGACTGTCGTTCAAAGAGTCGGTTACTCGTGTTGGGGATTACGTAATACGTGGCAGCAAACAAATGGTGGATGAAAAACTTTTTACTAGGACGGTTCCTATTGGACAACGTGGCACTGAGTTAACGGTATTTTAATTATTCAATATTTGGCGGCAGTTTGCTTTTAATCTGAAGGAAGAATGTAATGTGACGTTTTGAGATTTGACGCAAAATCCCGTTTTGTTTTCTGTTATTTATTTATCCCTATACCTGAACTTGTTCTCCCTCTCTTTCTTCTTGTTGTATTCTATTTGTGAGAAGAATTAACGAGAGTTGAATTCAACTTTGGACATGCATGGACGTCTTTGATCAATATGAAACAAACTTTAGACATGGACGTGGACATCCATCACATCCTTCATCCATGTGCCATTTCTCCGATTAATGCCACCACTTTTGTATTTATCTCATTATGTATGCAATAATACATCAACCAAAATATATATTAACATCTTAATTAAACATTATCGTTTCATTAAGATATATATAACGCAGGGAATTTTAAAATTATAGTATTGGTTTTATAAATTAAATATTTCTAAAAAAATTTTAAAAATTATAACGCATGGAAATTTAAATATTTCTCGTCTTTGATTATAGATTTGGAAAAATTGTATTTCTTCAAAGTCAAAAACTCTTCCGTGAAAAAAGATAAACTCCTAACGGTAGTAACTCTCCACAATTGGCAAAGGAGTTGAGCGGCGCAAAGGAAAGGAGTTAGGGTTGAGAGAAATCGCGTTAGTGAAGGAATTGTACGTTAAATGGATCAAAATCCCAATTTTTTCATGTAACTGGGCCTTCTTTTTGTTTGCACCACAATTTTATTTCATGTGTGGTCACTACTTATTCTTCACTTCACAAATCACAAATTTAAAGCTCTCTCTCTCTCTCTATATATATATATATGTGTGTGTGTGTGTGTGAGAGAGAGAGAGATATATATATATATATAAGACAACAGACAATTTTTAAATGTCTCTCTAAATTTATATTTATACATTTATTATTTAGGTTTGGTATATTAATATATTATATGTGAGATATGAGATAGTAAAAAAGTTATAGGAGGGTGAAAAATTAAATGCTTTTTAATTATTTTTATGAAATGAAAAACACGCACTTATATTAAATCCTCCGGTATGTGTATATGTGTGTGTCGAGAATGAATATATCAGATAAGTGATAAAATGTGAGAGATGAAGGAAAAAAAATCAAACACATCCGTTAGATTATAAATTAATTATCTAGGTTAGTGCAATAATTTGTCATAAATATTACTTAATAATATCTTCTTTTTTTGTTGCATTAATTAATGGTTTCTGAAATCTGTGTTATATGGATTCTCTTTTACTATACGCTATAAAAAGGTCATAAATTTAATACGTGCTATTTAAAATAATGCAAAAAATACATCCCATTATATTAGATAATAGATCATATATATATTAGTATAATCTACAAAACTACACGTGGTCTTTAATATTTTCCGGAGTTTCTTTTGTTTGCGAATCTTTACTCAATTTGATGAATTGATATTATTTTCAACATCATTAAACATGTTTATAAAAGCCATTATATTCTAAATAAAATACAAAAACAATAATGTGCAATGCGTGTATGTATGTATATATACATATATGTACTTAATATGAGATATTCTACATTTTTATTATATATTTCAGTCATTCTATAATAAAATTAACCCATATGGATATCAAGGTTAACGTGGGAATATTAATATTACATTATAACATTAAAAATAAATAGAAAAATGCCATAGAGATCGTTCTATACAATTCTACCTCTCTGTCTCTCTCTCTCCATATATATATATATATATATATCAAGATACATATTGAATTTATTTTTTATTATTATTATTAAATTTAATTTAAGGCTCTCACTTTATTATTTTTAAATATTATAATTTCAAAGTAGATCTAATATATAAAAAAATAAACATTTTAAAAGATAAAAATTTACATAATATTACCCTAAACAAAATACGAAACAGGATCAAATTAAAGCACTGGGTTTGATTAATGATTTCTTATCTTTTTTCAGGTGGTAGGGTCCTAGTCTCCTAGCTAATATATATATATATTCCCCTTCATTTAATTATGTGATTAGTCATACATAACTTTTCCCCTTAATCTTTTCTAAACTACGATTTAAAGTTTTGACTACGTGTCTAATATATCTTAGTATTTTATTGAAAAAGTAACTTTAGGAGAGAATCAAACCAAGATTACAAAGAGATAATGTGTTAGGCTGCTATTTTAAGTAATTCTTGAACATGAAACCATAGAAAGATGTGTTAGGCAATGTCTTTGTTCCTTAATGAACACACACACATTAGGAGAGAATCAAACCAAGATTACAAAGAGATAATGTGTTAGGCTGCTATTTTAAGTAATTCTTGAACATGAAAACATAGAAAGATGTGTTAGGCAATGTCTTTGTTCCTTAATGAAAATACACACACACACACACACACATATATGCAGTATATATTGACTGAAGATAATGGCAGTGATTACAAAACCAATATAGAATTATTAACGTCTACATCTATTAAACAAAAATATAAAAAAAAAACAGAATGTGAAAAGTTAGTTGTTTTTTAAAAGATTTGAACCCAACATTCATTTCTCCTCTCCAATTTTCTTTTAGACAACAATATTGAGATATGGTAGGTATGAAGCATATTTTATTATACACGTTAGAGTTGCACTTCACATATACTTATATTTTTGTATTATATATTCTCTTCAATTTTCTCTTATTCTTTGAATGGAAACTAATAATTGAATTTTTTCGGTACATATATGTGTGTGTGCGCGCGCGCGTGTAAGATTCTTGGAGGAATTATTGAATTAAACCAACAAGTTATATATACCAAAGAAATTAGACTCTTGGCTTTCTGTTCAGCTATTGGTTCGGAAAAGGCCAAATTAAGCCTAGCTCAATTAGAAAGAATATTTTGTTAAGAGAATTCTTTCATGGCCAAAATAGATTCTCTTATCATTCACTTTTTTTTTTTTTTTTAAAAAAGTGTTCTTATCTCTTTCCCTGTACTCTTTTAAAATTGTACATTGACCAAGCTTGTCATTATCAGATACTTGTGCAAACTTGATTCTAGCTTTCCCAACTTAATTATTTTAGTTGAAACAATAATTTCATCTTGAGGCTTTAAATTAAAAATAATAATAATTCTATTTGATTATGAAGGAAATTTTTGGTATCCATATTTCCAATAATATCTTGCATGTTCTCATAATGTAAAGCAATTTTTTTTTTAGAATTGTAGTGAGCTGAAGTCGATCAGAGTCCATTCGCCTATTTAATAAAAATAAATTACTTACATTGAAATTAAGAAATTCATTAAAAAATTGTTGATATTTGTTCCAATTTTCACATATTTAATTTATTTACTAATTATTTGATTTTGAAATGATTGATATTTTATAATGAAAATAAAACTCTTTTAACAAATATGTTTTAATGGATTTAGTAAAAAAAAATTAATCTTTCATAATTGATAAGCAAAAGTTTGAATCTTTAATGGAAGAATTACTTATATTTAATATCCGATAGTATTTTAAAAAAAATTACTTTTAATAAGTAGATATTTATAAAAAAAAAACTTAAAATCTATTTTAATATGAGCATATCAAGTAAAAATACTTTATTTATGTGAAAAATGAGAGAAATTTTTTTGAATCATCAAATTAAATTAAACGATTAAAATTAAAATATTATTTTAAATTTCACACGATTCTCACATGATATATTTTAAATTTTACATGACTATTATATAATATATTTAAAATAATATTTTAATTTTAATTATTTAATTTAATCAAACTTTGAAAAAGAATTGGTTTTTATCTTTTAGGTAAGTAAAATAGTGACTTTGATATAATATGATTTGAAGGGAGCAATAGTTATTAGCTAATCTCCATAGTCTAGGCATATATTAACGTGGAAAAACAAAAGGAGAGCGTAGGATTTAGGGAGTAAAGGAGGAGGGAATTAAGGAAATGAAGTGATTGCTTGACAAAAGGTGAAAGGGTTATGTGAGCAATAACAATGAGTGGGGGTGCGTGTGTTGATGAAGTTTGGCCCACAAAAACAGGATAGAAAGAAAGAAAGAAAGGTTTTGTGTGCATAAAAAGTTGATAATACAAGACAAACTCCAAGTGTCTGCGCACCAGGGGTCCTTACCTTGTTCATTTCAACCCTTGTTGATTTGAATGGCATCTATTTCTGCATATTCTTCCACATCCACTTAATTATTTTGTATGCATATATCCCTCTCCCCTTTTTATCCTTTCTTATTGGACACCAAGGGGTACCCTACCCTACAAATGTGGGGGAGCCACCCCTCCCTCTGCCTGTCCTATCTCTCTTTTTATCTCTGTCCACTCCCCTCCTCTTCTTTCGGTTCAATTCTTATGGGGTGAGGGTGACCCCATTGTTGTTATTCATTCATATTAGAAATGAAAGAAAGAAAGAAAGAAAGAAAGAAAGCTATACTAATGCAGTATGCACGGAAGAAACAGTTGTTTTGAAGCCTATCCTTGTTGTTTGTAGGTTCATTATGGAATTACCCTAGGGAATAGGTATGGGACACAGCTTAAGACCTATGTATTATAGGTTGGTGTTCTTGTCTTTTCATTTCTTTAACCATTGGGATACAAACACACTCCCTTCGAGTTGGAACCATGTCCTTTTGTTTTGTTACTACTCATTAAATTGTAGAACATAATCTTCATACCCACATGACTTGTTTTTGTTTCTTTGCTTTTTCAACGTAAATGACAAAAGGACGGAGTACGTTGCTTCAAAACCCCAATTATTTAAGCGCACAATATTTTAATTCTCAATTTTTTTTAAAAAAGAATTTCTATTTCAATTTATTCTAGTATAAATAATTAGGTGTGTATGTATATATGTTTATGCATATATATGTAGTATTGTCGTGTCACAAGTGTGGTGGTATTTGGTGAAAAGCACAGTAAGTGGACATTTTATAGGAAATAGAGGCCACTTGTCATGTGTTTGAGATTGATATGCATTGTCCACACTCTTCACATTTCCTCATTCGTGGCTCTCTATTATTTCTTATGCATTGCTATTTGCTATTTGCTATCTGCATTTTGCAGAGCAGCTTTATGAATTATGACTTATCACAATTATCCCACCCTAACTTCCAAGCCAAGAGGTAAAAAACACCAAATGAAACGTGGGCCCCCCGACAAAAAGGTAATAGGCCGTTGGGCCCACTTCTTCAAGCCCACTTAGCCTAGGGATATCGCGCCAGGATAACCTCTCCTCTTTAACTGTCCCCCAATTATGGACGACCAAAATCATTCCACCTCTGTTTTTTTTTTTTTAATCACATCTTGTCAACACATAAATTACTCTCAACTTCTTAAAATATGACCTCTCAATGATTATCTACCATTAAAATAGTCCCTTATTTAAATACCAGTGTTTCAAAATAAAGAATAAGAAAAAAAGTATTTTTTATAAAAAATAAAATCATTAATATGTTATGATTAGAGGTAGAATTAATGTTAAAGATATCGGAGACAGAAATTAAGGCTCTTCTCGGCTATTAAGTTGTTCAACTCTTCAGTCGAGAAAAAAAATTCAACGTCTGAAAAGGTTAGACTCTTAATATTTTATCACTAAGTATCAAAAGAGAAGTTGAAATTGAGAGGAGTGCCAAGTGGACCAATGGTGGCCTGTGATGTTGCCACATAGCTATGTGGAAATCAACGTGGACAAATTGTGGGTCTGACATGGAATCGTTCTAGATACTCCACAGCAATTCTTTCCATCTTTCGTTCTGTTCACATTTATTTGCATTCGCTATGCATATCGTAATTGCTTTGCTCCTCAATCTCTCTTGCTATCACATCATCTCTCGTAACTTGTCATCATTTCGCATTTGCTTTGTTTTTAAAGCACACTTAACTGAAATCCGACACGTGTCATACACTCTGCACGCGTCAACGGTTTATATTCATCCAATCACAATCTAAGCCTACCAAACGTAGACACCACTTTCTTCCCCCTTTAACGAACTCCATTCCCCCATCATTTTCATTTACTTTATAATATCAAACATTCAAACCTCCGCCCAAAATATTTCTAATGAATCAAAACTCTAATTTGCCTTTTTTTTTGTTTTTGGGTCGAAATGTCCCAATCCCAAAACTCAATTTTTAAGTGTTTAATTAAGAAAATACTGAAAGATCCAGGAAAAGCATGCACTTGAATATTTATTAGGACTTGTGCAACATTTTAATTTAATTAGCTATACCTAACAAATATTGTGATCTTGTTTGGTATACAATTGAAAGTGTGACAACTCATTAACTAGGGGGAACAAGAATAAGTAATTAATACTAGTTAAATTAACTTAATTTTTTTTCTATGGATTACATATATAGTTTTGGGTCAATTTAATTATTAATCAACAACATAATGGAATACATAATAAACTATATATAGAGAGAGATGGTGTGCATGTTCCAGTAAATGTATGGGAAAAAATAATAAATTATATGGGAGTAGCGACACAGAGGTTGTGGAAGTGTTTCTTAACTATTAGGAGAGACAGACAGAAATTAAATTAGTTTTGCAGCACACAGAGTTTCATAAACAAGGAGCTGATCATGATGATGATGATGATGATATGGAATTGTTGCTTTCTATTTTACTATTTAGTGATGTATATTTTGTACTGTTAGGTATTGCATGCATACAGTGAGTGATATAAAATAAATAAATAAAGGTGTGTGGGATTCGAATAAATTAAGATTACCCCACTTTTCCTTAATATACTCAACCACCTCATGTTTCCAACTCCGTTGATTGTGCCCTCCATGTGCCCTATAGTCCCCTTGTTGTGAGAAGTTATTAGGTGAAGAGAGTGTGAATTGATTGACAATATTTATTTAATTTTTTATTTTAAACTAAAGAGTTTATATGATAAATAAAATAATAATAAATAGTTAAATTTTATTAATTAATATATAAATGACGTAACATAACATATGCATATAAGAATTTTACTGGGCACTCCTTTTCTTTGAGCATAAATATTAATTAACTCAAGTTTTTTTTTTTGATAAAATGTTTTCTATGATTAGACTATGTAATAAACATGCTTTATATAAAAATTATGATAAATTATTCTTTCTTACCAATATGTTAAATTAATTAATTTATAAATTTTAACACAGAATAAATAAAATTAATTAATATAAAAACTTTAAGATATATATATGTATTTAATAATTTATATATCAATAAAATAAATCAATATTATTTTAAAAATATATATCTTTGTCATCTTCTAATTTAAAGATACAATTATATATTTTTTTAATAGAAAGAAATTGTATAATAAAATTTATCCTAAAGAATATTAAATTCTTTTTTCATTCTTTAAACCTTAATTATATTCATTTAACCTCTCCCATATAATAGGCTTCTCCTATTTAATTCTCCTTAATTTTTGTGTAAGCTTTCATAATTTGGAAATATTGTATGAACCAATTAAATGAAGTAATAATTAAAGCGTCCCTTTGCTTTATTGATCCTTGTATCTTGAATTCTTCGATGTGGGTGTAGGCTGTGAAACAAACATGATTAGTGCAAATATTTATACTAATTTAATTAATATATATGTGTGTGTGTCAATTATTTGTTAGTTGGTAAAGACAGTTAGTAGTTTTTTCTGGTAAAGTCGGTTGCTTTGGACCAGGAATCCCTCAATTATTTTTCTTAAGAGACTTTTTCAATCACACGACTGGAAGCACAAACCCTTCATACTATCAACTTCTTTTAACCTTCACATTTTATATATCAAATTAATAAATACCAACTTGAACCCAATGATCCAATCTTTGAAATTAATTAAATTAAACCATCTTCTGTTGCTTATATATAATTAATTATTGTAATTGCATGCAGACTTATGTGCTCAAATATGTAATCCTATCATTCCCACTTTCTTTTTGCTTTTTTTTTTTTTTATTAACACTTTTATTTAACATCATTGTGGGGGCATCACTGGATTAAAACAAGGTTGCGAAAACAAGTAAAATATTAAAAACACAAATTTCTAGAATTCGGAGATATCGTTGTTAGAAAAATAAATAAATGACATTATTAATGGGGATTCCAACCGCCATATATGCATTGGTTGGGGGCATGTAGCAGTTACACAGGTTTGGATTAGTCTAATCTTAGCATTAAAACCATAATGCATTATTAATTATTAAATATTTCAGTATTGGGAGGATTAAGCAGTTGTTACTTTTTAGATTAAATTATGCATAATCACACCCAATTACACGATACATGATCTTGTCTTAAACTTTGGGGATGATCGACATGAGTGCGGGCTGCGTGGTTTTTTTTTTTCTTTTTTTAAAGAGGGGGAATATATAGTGATATATATGTCTTTTTCTTTATAAGCAGAAAAAAATAATAATAATAAAGATCAATGAATCCTAAAATATCTCAGGGTCCATGGGATACGTGAAAATTCTCTTAAATAATTACGCATCAAAATAATTCTTTTTGATATCGAATTGTTAGTATATTTTTAAAATTTATAAGAGAAAAATAAGTAAATTATAACGAGTGCTAACTGCATGTAACCTAAATTTCTTTCTCATATAACTAAAATTGAATTTCGATTTAAGAATTATAAGTATATATTAAGCATAATGAGTGTTATTATTTTTTTTATAAATATTTTTTTATGAGAAACAAATTTATTTAAAATACTGTATGATACTAAATGTAAGTGTTACTATTATTTATGTTACTATGTAATATATAGTGTTTCAAATCAAAATCTTGTAATATAATTTTAGTTTATGAGAATTTGATGTCAAATTTTAGGTAAGAGTTATTTATTTGTCAAAATGTTACTTAATTTATTCAACTTAATTTACAAGAATACAATAAATTATATATATAACAAAACATATTATTGAATCAAAGACTAATTTACAAAGCCATATACTTTCAATTAAATGACTTTAATTAATTATATGCATTGTGATTACTTACATCCATATTCAATTGTGAGAGTCCAAATTAAACGATATTGAAGCTTAATTGATTAATTAATTAATGAACCAGACCACTAGACGAGTGATTTTTATATATAGAATTGAATTGTGAGCTAATCAATGAGTTGATTTCTCCTTAATTAATTTTCATTTGTTTTCTTGCTACTGCTTATGAATGAGTATGATTAGAGATGAAGGGTTGAGAAGAAAGAAGAAGATATTAATGTTAAGCATGTTCCTCCATGTGCACACATGGAAGATCAATGTTATATATATATGACAAAATTATGAAGCTAGTGCATGCAAATGAATATTGTTGATGGTCCCTCCCATGTGTTAGATTTTTTGTAGCACAAGGGATTCACCCTTAATTTATTTGATCTGATCAGAACAATTAATTTTTGAACTCCACTTGATCATCCATTCATATGCATTTGAATGTTGTATCTCACATATATACACATTATTTAATTTAATTGCTTGAATTTGAACTTCAATCCTTAATGATTTCTCTTTTCATTCCACCAAATCTTCCAAACATGGATATTGATCATTATTTTTCAAAGAACCCATTTCTTTAATTAGTTGTTTCTTACTTTTCAGTAATTAATTTCCCTATATATATAACGCCATAGTGCATTTCATGTGCACTGCTCATATAATCATATGTCAAACACTACTATTTCTTAATTTGGTGTATATATATAATTTTTGCATTTCATTAAATATATATAAATCAGCGTTTTATAGCTATTGTTTTCTTCATCATTTTACAATAATAGGGTTCCTAATCACATGAATTTCCCCTTCTCGTGGGTCTCAAACACGTACCAAATCCCATACATGTTTTCTGCTGTATCTCTTGCAGATTTATATATATATATATATATATATATAATATTTAATAATTAATTACCGCATGGATGTGTGGCTTGAATTTTGAGTAATCTGACTTACTCCTAGGTGAATAATTTGAGGAAATAATAATAATAAAAATAATATAGTTTTATAAATATAATCAAGCAAGCCAATGAGTGAGCCTTATTCAATGTATATATATCTGAAATCAGGAGTTTTATCAAAGCTTGTCATCTTGTACTTACATTTCTGCTGAATTGCTGCATGCTGCTCTCTCTCTCTCTCTCTCTCTTAATTATTAGTTTTTCTATGATTATGTCCAGGCCGATCATGTTCTATCATGCATTTTTTTTAAAAAAAAAATTTGATTTCTTCTTTTCTTTTATTTTGGTTTTTCTATGAGACGTGTAGGGTTAACATTATTTTTTTTTTGTTTATATAAAATTGTTCATATCTCACTAATAAATCATCTCATCTGATATATTTTTTTAAATCTTAAAGAGTATTCTTCTTATGGCACTAACATACAATTAATATGGTGCTTTGAAGTTTTCTTTTAATAGTGTTATTCAATATATATACACGAGTATCCTAATTTTTTTAGTGATTAAAAATTCACATAAAAGTTTTGAATGGATATCAATTTTAATTTGTTCATATCTATTATAAATAACTTTTCAAGTATTTCAAGAAATTAAACTTTTTTCAGCCATGATTTATAAGTGCAAGTCCTTGACCAATTAAATTTAAGATCCTTACATAAATAAGCCTATAAGTGACCGTTGATGGTAAAGTTATACATAATATGTATATACACACACACGAAGCTTCTTTATGTAAAAAGAGAATCAAGGAATTAATTCAGTAGAAGCAGGAAGCAATTGAAAAATTGAAGTACTTTTTTGTACATAAAACGTCCTGATCATTTTCAGATGTCATTTTGCACTGTATATATAGTATAATGTGATTATAAATGTCTCCCAAAATATGAAGAAGCCCACTTATTAGTGTTATAAGCATTAATATATAATTAATAATGTGAACCGTTTTATGTGGAAATCTGATTAAATGCATTATATTATATATGATATATTTATACTTATATATATGCATGAATGAACCCCCATAGCTCTAAGTGGGTGGGTTTGGTGACTACGTAAGAAGAGCATTTGAGAAAGTCTTACGCGTTTGAGCAGTGATAATCACTATAACAACAATCTCATCACAGAATACACTTGAAAATGATAGAGCTTCCATCACTTTTATTTATTTTTTTATTTATATAGATCACATGCCCTGTGGAGAGATGTACACGTAATGTTTTTTTTTTTTTTATGGTGGGGGGATTGTGCTCATTGTCAATCATTTCTTCAAATAATATTCTCACACTAATTATTACTATTTTTGACTCTATACATCACAGTACAAGTGAAATGTTATACGATTACTGATTACATTAACCTGCCGACTCTCTTTTTCTCATTCTTTTTAATATTTTATTTATTAATGAGTAATGTTTCCATTCATTTTAATTTTTTTACGTGTACGTATTATATATTGATGATAAAGTATTAGGACATACAAATTGATTTGATGAACCAAATCAGAATTCAAACTTTTGACTGATGGAACATCGAGTTGATCATAATTAATCATATGTATATTTATCAAGTTTGGTAAAACTAAGGTTGATTTTTTGTATGAGTATTGCTGTAAGTGTTTTAACGACATTGGTTAAGAAAATATTTGTTATTGTTAAGTATTTTAGAAAATAATAAAAGTAATATGATTTAAATAGTTGCAATAAATAAGTTGTTTTCATTTATTTAAAAATAAAAATATCATCTTCTCAATAAAAAAAATCTTTTTGTAAAGCACTACTATTTTTTTTATTAAATGAACAATTATTATTTTATAAGTTTATCGTTTTTCATTTATTTTAGTTATATTTTTCTTTCTAATTTTTAATTAATTCTTTAATTTTTATAAAACTGAAAAGAATAAATTATTTAATTTGAGTGACAAAAAATAGATCAACAACTTAATTTTCTTGTGATCTTTTTTTAGTATAACTAATTTATCATTTATATTTTTGACAAAGAATAAAAATTGTAATTTATAGTTTGAAGGGAATCATATTTGGAGAGATGATTCTTTTTTATAAAAAATATAGAATTAATTAGAAATTAGATAGGTAAATATAGCTAAAATAAATAAAAAATGATAGATACTCATTTAATAAAAAAATAATAATAGTTCATTTAATAAGAAAAAAATGATGGATTACAAAGAATTTTTTTTATTAAAAAAAGACATTTTTATTTTAAAAAAATTAAAAAAACTCATTTAATGTCGTTCTTTAAATTTTATTATTTTTATTATTTTTTAAACTATCTAACAACAATAAATACTGATAAATAATTTATATATATAAGAAGAGTCGAAGAGAAGGAAAAAGAATAAAGAATTGTTGATAATATAATGGTGCGCACGGTAGTTAAACCCAAACTTCCATAAACCTAAAATAATAAAATTAGGGACAAAAAATCGTTAATAAAAAAAAAAGTACTTAAAAAATAGATTAGATCATGGAATGCGTAACACGCACGAGCAACCGACACGTTATGTGTTGCTTTAGAATGTTGTGTTTCTGCATTATATTATTAAGAAAACTGGCCATCTCCATCGAAATCAATCCTAAAACTATTATTAATGTGATAATTCGAATATTATATTCTACCTTTTTTTTTAATTTTTTTTAGAGGTTTTGGGTCATCATCCATTGCAATAAAGAAATTTTATTTAATTAATTGGGCAAAACATGAAGAGAGGATATGGTTGTTAGCCTCCCATGATAAGCCGAAAGCCAGTTATGAATAAACAATTCTTTCATTTGATCCAAGGACCAACAAAATTAATAAATTAAACCATTAATTCATCTTTCCCTCACTTTCCGTCTCTTTATATATTTTTAGATGCTTTTCTAGCGTTTATTAGTATTTTAGTATATATATATATATATATATATATGCTAATAAACATTCGAAGTATGTATTAATTTTTAGGTTTTTTAAACTTGTTTTAAAATACTAGTAATTCTATTACAAGGAATCAGTACTATTAATGTTTTAATTTTTTCATTATTAATTAGAAAAAAGATACAAATAGCTACAAGTATTTAAAAAAGTTATCAAAATTTAAAAATAATCATCAATACATTAAAAGTGCATTTAAATATTAATATGTGCAGTAAAATCTGCTTGTGTATATATATAAATATAACAAGAAGAAGATAAAGAATATTATTATATTATATTTGAACAGAAGAAAATCTTTCTGCAGTAGATATGTTGAGTTTAAAAAATAAGGGTATTAGGGCACCGAACCATCATTTGTCTCCCAAACAAGGTGTAAACAATTAATTTTATGGCAGCTAATTAATAATTAATATCTTCTCACTTGGGTTGGACTAACTCTATGCTATTAATTTCTGTCAGAAACTTTTATTTATTTATTTATTTTATAAATTAACTTCTCTAAGCCCTCTGACAGAACCAGGTAGTTTCGACTTCCAAGAATCAATACATATATAATTAAGAACAATCTCCATCATAAGTTTAAAATAAATGTTGGTGAAAGCAGCTTCATGAGTTCACATCATATGATTAGAAAGGTGAAGTTTTTCAATTGTTATGAGATAGACTCCAACGGCATCTAATAATGGAGATCGAAATCTTAATTTCATATATTTGTTACGATAAGGCTCATTAAATTTTGTAATTAAAGTATTTATTTTAATTTCAAAACACATTATTGACTTACTGAGTTATAGTTTGAGGTGTTTACCAATATTCCTTCATATATATATATATATATATATATAGTTGAAAATGGATTTCTGACAACATTAAACTTATATTAATTGCAAACTGGTCCACTGTACAAGCTAGATGCTACTAGAACTTGTATGTATATCTGTCCAGTGTGAGTGTGATGTTTTGTGTATATATATAAATTAAGAAAAACTCTTGAAACGCAAATGCTTCAATTCGTGGTTTTGTTGCATCAGGCATTACATCATCATAAATTAAGAGAAGTTGATCAAATTTTACATCTGCTCTAGTGTACCTAAAAAATTACTTATGTATATTATAATAACTATGACAGATATGGAAATGAAAGAATTATACATATTATTAATGCCATAATATCATTTTATATAAGATTGAAGATTTCGTTCCGTATTTTGGCTCCCGATCGATAAATAAGGAAGAAAATATCATCATTTGATTGCTTTTGTGATTGCGGGCATGCGTTTGAGTGTAATAATCCATCTTCAATATATAGCTTACACGTAGAATTGGGTCAATTGTTGTCAACATTAATCCTGCCAAAGCACAAGATTATTGTTCGCATATGCACACTTTGAAAAAGTTAAGGATAATGGCAGCAACGGATATATATAATTTGCAGTTCTTTTTTTTCTTTTTCGTTTGAAGGGGTCCAATTAATGGCCTCCATCATGATGTTTTTTATCACTTAAGAATTATCCTTGTATATTAACTTCCACGCCATTAAGATTAACGCAAAACACATATATATAGTAATAAGTATATGTTTTGTAATTTGGCAATAAAGGGTTGTAAAATTAGAGGGAGGAGTTTTAGAGTGATTAAATGTGAAGACGGTGCATGGATGGAATGGATTATTACATGGTAATTAATTAAATGTATAAGATTAATTAAAGTGTGGGAATGAGAATGAGAAGTGAAAAGGAAGGAAAGCGTGTGGGGCACTAACAAAGTGATGTGACCAAGATTTTAGGAAAGAAGAAGGAACACCCACAGAATTGGCCACGTGGATAGCAAGTCATACTCTTATTGAGGCACTTACGCGGGTATCGACGTGTACATCCCAACAAAAACAAATGCTCTTTCTTTCGTTCGTTCACTTTACAAAAATACAAAACACCAACCAAAAAAAAAAAAAAAGCCCATTCCTTCTTTTAATTCTTCTTCTTCTTCTAGTTCTAACATCATAATGGGCCAATAGAGAAGAACCGTTGCACCTTTCATTTTCTAGTTTCTACTCTTGCTTGTAAATATTTTGTCATGTGAAATTGCTCTCAATTTAAGGAACCTTCCCTCCCCTTTTATTATTATAATAATTTATTGTAAATATGATAGGCGCATTATAATGTGTGTGTGGTCGTGGCATTTGATGAAGCAATTAGCAGTTTGTGTAATTGTGTTCCGCATACAACCCAACCCCACATACTCATACTTGTGATCACTTATTGGCAATCCCACCTTTTGGCTTAGTCCCCCTATGGGCCCATTTCTTCTAATCCTACACGTGGTCCTCTCTTTTCTTCCATCTCTTCTCTCTCTCTCTCTCTATATATATATGTCCTCCTCTTCATTTCTCTATCACTCCCAACTCTAAACTGTCTCTGATCATTTTACATTACAAGCTTCAAGCTTTACACTACTTCACTACTCCAACTTCCACTTCTACTACCACTGTTATACTCTTTCAAAATAGACTGCCATGGCTTCTTCAACTACATGGATTCATACTAAACTTTCTTCTTCTTCGTCGTCTTCTTTTACATGTTCTTCTCCATTAAAACAATCTCACTCTGTTTCCTTGAGGAAATCGTCTAGGAATAGAATTAGAGAGTCTTCCTCTACCATCTCATGCTCTCTCCAAACTCTCCATTTTCCCAAGTATCAGTCTTCCACTACTAAAACTGCAACCCCAACTCCTACGAAGGAAAAGCCTCCTTCTCCAGCTTTGTCTCCTTCCACTTCTGATAAACCTAAACCTCTGCCTCAACAATGGAACCTTCTTCAGAAAGCAGCCTCTATGGCCTTGGACGCAGTGGAGGCTGCCTTAGTTTCCCACGAGCGTCAACACCCACTTCCCAAAACCGCCGACCCACGTGTCCAAATCGCTGGTAACTTTGCTCCGGTGCCGGAGCAGCCCGTCTGTCACTCCCTCCCGGTCACCGGAAAAATCCCCAAATGCATTCAGGGCGTCTACGTCCGCAACGGAGCCAACCCACTCTACGATCCCGTTGCCGGACACCACTTCTTCGACGGCGACGGCATGGTCCACGCCGTTCAATTCAAAGACGGCTCCGCCAGCTACGCCTGCAGATTCACCGAAACGCACCGTCTTGTCCAAGAAAAAGTTCTCGGTCGCCCCGTCTTTCCTAAAGCCATCGGCGAGCTCCACGGCCACTCGGGAATCGCTCGGCTTCTCCTGTTCTACGCTCGCGGCCTGTTCGGCCTCGTCGACGGAAGCCATGGAATGGGAGTGGCTAACGCAGGCTTAGTCTATTTCAACAATCACCTTCTCGCTATGTCCGAAGACGATTTGCCTTACCATGTGCGAATCACACCCAGTGGCGATATCACTACCGTCGGTCGTTATGATTTCGAAGGCCAGCTCAAATCCACAATGATCGCTCACCCGAAACTCGACCCCGTTTCCGGCGATCTCTTCGCTCTCAGCTATGACGTCGTTCAGAAGCCGTACTTGAAGTACTTCCGCTTCTCACCCGATGGCAAGAAATCCCCGGACGTTGAGATTCCGGTGGATGAGCCCACGATGATGCATGACTTCGCCATTACCGAGAGGTTTGTGGTGGTGCCAGATCAGCAGGTGGTGTTCAAGCTGTCGGAGATGATCCGAGGTGGCTCTCCGGTGATATATGACAAGAACAAGATGTCCCGGTTTGGGATTTTGGACAAGAATGCCAATGATGCTTCTGGGATTCGATGGATTGAAGCTCCTGATTGCTTCTGTTTTCATCTCTGGAATGCTTGGGAGGAACCAGAGAGCGACGAGGTTGTGGTGATCGGGTCCTGCATGACCCCTCCGGACTCCATTTTCAATGAATGCGATGAGAGTTTGAAGAGTGTGCTTTCAGAGATTCGACTCAATTTGAAGACAGGGAAATCCACTCGCAGACCCATTATTTCCGAAGCAGAACAGGTGAATTTAGAAGCTGGAATGGTGAACAGAAACAAGCTTGGGAGAAAGACAAAGTTCGCTTACTTGGCTCTTGCAGAGCCATGGCCTAAAGTTTCAGGCTTTGCCAAAGTGGACTTATCAACCGGAGAGGTGAACAAGTACATGTATGGAGACCAGAGATTCGGTGGGGAGCCTCTGTTTCTGCCGAGAGACCCCAATTCAGAGAGAGAAGATGATGGTTATATCTTAGCATTTGTGCATGATGAGAAGGAATGTAAGTCAGAGCTGCGAATTGTGAATGCCATGAATTTGAAGCTAGAGGCTTCTATTAAGCTTCCTTCCAGGGTTCCCTACGGGTTTCATGGAACCTTCATACATTCAAAGGATTTGCAGAAGCAGGCTTGAGAGTGGACACTTCTTCTTCTACCTTTGCAGTGTGCGAGAGAGTTGGAGATTTTACCTGAGGGATGCTTGCAGATATGTCCCCGGAATCTCCTTCTCTGTTTTCAGAACCTTCTTTCTTTTTGTTTTCTTTGGGTTTAATATTTTTGGGTTAATTTGAGTGAGAGGTTTTGCGGGGGACCAGCTTGTAGCTTTTGGATGTAGTTAGCAATGGAGCTCAGCTGGTTTCTGCTTATTCTTTCACTTAACGTGCACCAAAGTATAAAAATTTACAGTATAGGATGTGGTCTACTGTGTTTATTGCTATGTGCATCTGTAAATTTTCTTCTGTACATAGAAGAAATATCAATAATACTGCTTCATATTTTACCTATGTCTTTCAACAGTTAAATTTTTGTAGCAATACGTTAAAATATCTGAGTATCCATTGGCAGGAGAAGAGCAATATCTAACTGCAACTAACGTTGAAATTTTTGAGTCAGATATTTCACATGACAAAAACTGTCATATCTAAACCCGATTATGATTAAGAGGGAAGACTAAGAGGTAGCAAGTCAACTTTGCAAATGTTTGATGAGCATATGAAAAAAAAATGATATTATAAGGAGATTGTGGAGAAAATAAGTTGACAAAGGTAAAGCAAACAGAAGAACAGTGACATTTTTTTGAAAGACTGAAACTCAATTATTTTCATGTCAAGGTGCCTGCCTAGCTAGGTGCTTGGAGGGTCCATTTGATGCTTATTTTCATCATGTGTCAACTATGGACAACTGTGTTATCTAGTTAGAGTTGAGTATAATGTCTTTTATAGTTATGTTCAATGGCTTTACATGTTGTAATGGGGTTTCTTTCCTTCACTCATAGTGCAGGCTAAGTCATGGCCTTGTTTTGTTTTTTTATTATGTTAGAGAAAGGATTGCCCATTGTGCTCAGTGATATTGTAGCCAACTTGAGCTTTCATTCACACTCTCTCATGGCTTCACCATACTGCCTTCTAAGCCTTTTCATATCGATAATTCATTCTTTTTGTTCTCATAATGAGGCATTTATCATTAACTTAAACTTCTTACAATGTAATTTTATTTTTTTAAAAGGTATTTAAATTACTCACTTGTTTATCTTAAAAAAGATTTACTAATGAGTGTCCGTAGAACACTAATTAAGATTTTTTTCATTAATTAATAGAGTATTTAATGACTTGAAACTTGAAAAAAATTAATAAAAATAATACTTTTTTAATGTCTAAAAATTTTATTAGCCAATGAAAAAAAAACTTTAACAGAAGTCTTGGCAAAACTCATCTTAAAAATATACACAAACGTTTCTTAAAATTAAAAGATAACCAAAGTATACCTTTTAAAATAATAATTTCTTTTACTAAAAATATTTACGATATTACATAAGTAATTAAATAATTAAAATAAATAGAATTTCAATTTATATTTTGTTATAATTATAGCTTTTCAAAATTGATGAGAGAGTTGTGTAATTTAAATATTTTTTAAGAGAAAGAATAGTAAATTATTATTTTTAATAATCAATCTAAATAAAAGTGCATGTAGATTTAATGAAAAGCTTATTGGGCTACCTAAGCCCAGCCCATAAACAAATATAACCGTTAACCACCGTCAAGCATTTACTATCAAGTTAAATCATTAAAAAGGACACAATTCTAAATGTAGACATTACTTTAATATGTGGTTGCATGTGAAATTTTGAAATGAATGTTTGGTATATTACAAAGATTGTGTTTGACTTTTCTTTTTCTTCTTTTGCTGCCGAAAGTATGCCTTTGATCCTTTCGTTCAACGCACTTTTCCATGTAAGTCATTGAAATCAGTGTGAAGAATGAATGAATGTAAACATTGAAGGGGAAATTGATGTGCAATATCTGCATATATTAAATATGGCTTCTTTTAATTGAAGAATCTTCCAACAACAATTTGGAACCAAAAGTAGAATCGAATCTGTCTAGCTCTGGTTCACCACTTGGCAACGTCCTATTGGTCCACGTGGAAGATAGTTAGCTGCCTGTTTCTTTCTGCATTCATTCGTCAAAGAACTGACGCCTTATTTCTAAATGTAATTCATATTCAAAACCTTTGAAAATTATATTCAATATATATTCGAAATATAGATATAACAATTTCATTTTTCTCATCTATGGTTTTATTTGATTATACTGTTAAAATGTTTTCTTACTTTCGATAAATCATCTGTATGTGATAAATCTCTACTAAACATATATATGTAATGTTTAATTAAGTTCAATAAATTTTAAATAGAAAACATAAATATCCAAAGGTTAAATTAAAGTATTAGGTAATTTAGCACTCATAAAAATGGTGATAAAAGAGAGTTGATGATCAAGGCAGTACTGTCCATTTAACCTCAGAAAGAGAGTTCTAATACGCAGAGTTGCATACTCTTAAAATGACCATTTAGGCAGTAAAAGAGTGACAAATATTATATATATATAGAGCAGGTATGAGACTCAAATTCCACACTTCAATTCTAATTTGACAAGCAACCATATTTTCATAATATTAAGGTGTCCAACTTTTAGACCAAATTTTTGCATTAAGGACCCATATTTCTGGACCAAAATTGCAGAATACGTACGGTAAAAATTAATTAAAAATACATGCAGTATTTGAATTCAACACGATAACATTCAACTTTAGCAAGGGACAGGTAATTCTGATCCAATGAAAAGTTAATTACGTCCTCTTCCGAGAAAGAAAAGAAGAAAAGAATTTTGGTTCAACATTTAATGGGATAATAAATTTGGAGATTAATTCCGAGTCTGGTACGGTACTCTAGTTTTGAATATAAAACTATTATCAGAAAAAGAAATGCAACACAAATTCCAAAGTGCCCTGAAAACCGCATAGACTGAGAATATGACTTATGATATATATATATATATATATATATATATATATACACTCTTTACTTTGATTAATTTAATCAATATTATTATATATTGTGTGACATACACTAAGCAAAAACTTCTCTGGCTCTGCTTCAATGGCTGCTTAGCTTCATCAACTACCTTCTGGCAACACTATCATTTTCTAGCACATCATGACCACCAATTCCCATTGCATTTATTATAAGAAAAATCACATGCAACTTGTTAACGGAGAAAATTAAAGCTCTAGTTTATATTCCACCAAAATAGTGGTCTCAAGCTTTTTCTAATTAATTTTTCGATTTTTTGATCACTACGTAGAACTATAATATATATAAATATATCTACATATATTACTATTTGATAGGATAAGGTCATAGAACTTCGTACCAAGTTTTAGATAGGTGTATTAAGAAATGAGATGACTGAAAATTTGTTTTTCTGCATGTATATACATGCATATTATATGGTCAAAGAGCTTTGAAACAATATTGCATTTAATCAAAAAATTGGCTAATTTAATTACTAATTATATAATATGCTATACACACACACACACAAACACACACCATCAACTCACAGCATTTAATAAATAAAGCTCTAAACTTTTTTTTTTTAATTTTTTTAAACTTAATAGCTGCCTATTCAAGCAAGCATTAAAAGGTTAGGCCAAGAGTCTTTAAAACCATTAAGATAAAAAAATTTAATTTTTAATTTATTTAGAATGAATTTTTATTAATATGAGTCTTTTTTTAACTTATGTTATCACAGAAAAGAAATACAATCATAATCAATTTAATTTTTGGTTTGAAGTCAGCGAAGTAATTACTAGAAGACACTGCAATTACATTAGGATCAAACTAGTTGGTGTGTTTATACGAAATATATTGTGACCCTAAAATTCTTTTTGAAAAGTGATTTAGGTTTGGACTAAATTTGAAAATTAACTTGTAATTAATATTGAAAAAGAAAACTTGTAATTATATGTACTGAAAGATTGTGCAATGGAAATTGATCCCTGTAAGGATAAGGTGGCAAAAGCAAGATATTAATGCTGCAGCATTTGTAAAGATGTATTAACAGAGCCACAAGTTACAACGAGAGACAGAGAGAGAGATGAGTGAGCGAGTGGTGACCCACAAAGCCTCAAAATACGCCTTTTTATATATAAAATCCAAAATCTCAAGTTCCAAACACCAAAATTCACCACATTTGCTTTTAATTTGTATCAACGAGTATACCTCCTAACTCCTAAATCTAACTCTTAAATACACACACACACACCCCAAACAACACCATTTTGGATATTTTATATTTTTTAAAAAATTATATTAATAGAAATTTATCAATAATAAATTAAAGATTAATTTTTTTATTTTTATTCTATTATAAAAATATATATTAATTTTTAACTATAAAAGTAAAACAACACTCCTTGTACCTCTTAGTCGAAACGTCTCAAACCTTCACTCTCTCCTCCCAAGCATGCACATCCACACACCACACTCTAATATATATATATATATATATATATATATATATATATATATATATGAACTGGGTTGTTTGTGATCACATAAGTTTAATTTATAATACAAATTTAAGCTATGCCTCTTCAAGTTTCCAACAACACTCTGTCTTTGACCTTTGATATTCTATTAAACCAAAGTGTGGATAAATCAAAATATGAGCTGCTTTTGTAGTTTCATTAATATTTACATTAGACATATATATGACACGTGGCTTATCAATGAGGATAATGTTGGATATTTTATAGACTTAAATATATATTAAATAAATAATTATATATCAATTATTATTATAAAAAAAAATTTGACTTAAATAAAAAATGATTTAATTTAGTTTAATATTAATAAACTTAAATTATAAGTATGAGATTATATATATAGATATTTTAATTATAATTTTTAATTTTATGATAGGCTAAATTAAAAATAAGAAATTCTAGTACAACTAATTAAGGTTATGGTCTCTAAATTATAAGTACAATTTTTTTTATAATATTTCATCATCAAACAAGAAAGAAATTATTTTTCTTAAATTCGTATTTATTAATTTAAAATATCAATAATCGTCAAATCGAAAAATAATTATAAATTCAGATACGCTTTTACATTTAATTTTATTTTTTTAATAATTTGACATGATTAATTTTTAAATTTTAATTCAATTTTATATATTTAGAATATTTTCTCAAATACTAATATTTTATAAGGTGTGGTATTGTAGTGTCAGTTTTCCTCTTGTGACATCTATACCAATTGACTCATCACTTCCATATCCATCCATGTGTCAAGCTACAAAATGGAGAAACTTCAAATTATATATATATATATATATATATCTGTGTGTGTGTGTGTTCGAGTTTGACATATATTCTCTATGTTTCTAATCAACATAATACATGACTCCTTAGATCATGCATTAAAACTTCATGATTTATCATTCTATTGTAATGTCAGTATTCATGTTGTGTTCTATGTTTACAATATGTTATATTATTATTATTATTATTTTGGTTATGAAGCTATTAATTTTTCCCTGCATTTGACAACCTTAATTGCCATGCTTGAATGTCAGCTAAAATGAAAGCAGAGAAAAACAGAGAAAGGATATATATATAGATAATCAGATAAATGCGAGCTTGTGTGTGAGTGGCTATTATTGGATAAAGCAAAAGGGGGTGGAACAAAAGGGTTTTAAATTGTGAAGGAAATGGAAAACATTGTTCATCTTGTGAAATTGGAGGATGACGAACAAGGCGATGTAGACTATTACCTAATATTCATTAGGTGTGTGTAGATTAAAAAAACATAATAAAAAAGTACATTATCAGAATTTCTTATGGCTCAGAAACAACCCCACATTCCTAAATTAGTATGAGACTTCACAAAAATATTATTAAGTTTGTGTCATTTAGTGAGGACTAAGGGAAAGTGGCTATTAGAGAATAAAGATATATATAAGCTTAAAGGTATATATAATAAATTTTTATATATATATATATAATAAATTTATATATATATCCTTTGGTTTCTAAACTTCAGGAAGCTCACATGATCACGTAACACAAGCTTGTGGCAGTTTGTGACTCTCCCAAAAAGCCGCCATTAAAGCTTGAGAATTTTATTTGAATTTTTAGGGTTTATTATGTATCCTAAACTATATATATATATATATATATATGTATGTATGTATGTAATGCCTTTAAATATATTCAAGTTGCTTTTTAAACCCACATTCATCTTCTTTAATTGGTTCTCTAATATCTTTAATTTTACCCACAAAGATATCATTAAAAAATAAGCACCAAATGATGTACTACACATGATCCTTTCGTAAACCCCACTAACTGCATCTTTTTGTTTCTTGTTGGGATTAATGAATCATTTTGTCGTATATAATCTCTATGACGCTTATGAGGCTTGTGCTAAAATTCTATATTTAATTGTGAGAATAAAGACATCAACGACTACTTAGTAAGAAAAACTCTTATACTTTGTCAACAATTATATATTTTAACTCATCAAAAGTTAAAACTACTAAGGTACTTTGAAATGCTAGAGTGATATATATATGGCCCAACATATCCCAGGAAATCATGTGAATTAAACGACAAAATCTGCAATCAAAATTCAAAACCACTAATTATATGAATATGCTATAACTTAGGTAACTGAAAAATGCCGACACAATCTTCAAAAAATATAGAAAATTCTTCAGCTATTCTGTACACAAAATGTAAATAGACTAAGTTCATAAAATAAAGGAAAAAATTGTGAGCATGTAAGAATACAAGAGTCACTGAATCTAGAAAAAAATATATCCAATATGGACACTAAAAGAGTATGAGCCACAAATAAGTCAAGTAGTATCACTACAAGAAAAAAGATTTCATTGGCAACTTTTTAGTGACAACAGTAAAAATTGTCACAAAACGTTGATTAGAATGATAAAAGTGTCCCGATTGAATCAATTTTCAGTGACAATATTTATAAGTTGTTACTAAAGTTACCTTTAGTGGTAATTCAATTTGTTGTCACCAAATATTTTTTTGGTGACGATATTTTTTGTTGCCACTAAATTTTAATTTAATAACAATTAATGTATTACCATTGAATATAAGTTTTTGTGATAACTTTTAATTTTTAAATTTTAACTTATGTGATGATATGTTTTTTACTGTGTCACCACTATATATATTTTTAGTAGTGACTATTTTTTAAAGTCACAAAAAATTTTTAGTCACAAAATTTTTAATAATGATATATAACGTTTGTTTTGTCACCACATTAAATTTAAAGTAGCGATTGTTTACTGTTGTTGGTGACTTTTGTCACCAGTGCAACTATA
This sequence comes from Senna siamea, assembly GCA_031216115.1. Lineage (NCBI taxonomy): Eukaryota > Viridiplantae > Streptophyta > Magnoliopsida > Fabales > Fabaceae > Senna > Senna siamea. The sequence continues at coordinate 24,924,769 of CM062356.1, forward strand.
AATTTTTGTAGTGTGTGATCATATAGTACTAAATGTTCTCTCCTTGATGCCATTGCCTGCAGCTAGCCAGCTAGCATGCATATATAAGCATAATATATATACATTACATCTTTGATCAATATCAAACGCTATCTTAGCTCATTCTGCTTGCAAATTGTGGCCTATATATATGAAACTCACATTGCTCTCGTCACCAGAATTGCACCTTCACAAGTTTCAAAATGAGTGAGAAAGTTGCTAGCTAGCTTATACGAGGATGTAAGGTAAGATTTGTTATTGATTCATAATTGGAATTGTGATCCATGATTGTTGGACTCCCTTTGCATAAAATAAGGTTGGATCTATGATGTATATATGCTTTTGGCGCAAGCAATAGTGAGTGGTCTAAAAGTCTTGTGGGAAACCCGGTCTTTAAAAATTATTGTTTATACTTTAATTTATATATAATTATATATATACATATATATAGATGCATGCACCTGGTGGTGCAAGCCGAACCATGTGTCTCTAGATATGAGTGAGAGATTATATGTGAGTATGAGTACCAAACTATATATATATATATATATATATATATATATATATAGGTGAAACAGAACAAGTTTGAGCAATATAAAAACATATGTGTCTGCTTCGATCGGTCCTAAACAATGCACAAAAACTTGGAGAAGATGAAATCAACGAGAACTGGCCATAAGTAATAACAACCAAACTTTGTTTGTTTGTTTGTTTGTTAGACATATATACATGCATGCGTGATCGAAGAAGAATATTTTGAAGCCTAAATAGCTACACTTGGTGATGAACAGAATATGATACGTGTCCAAAGCTGCAGATAAATGACAAGTATACCAAAGCGACATTTAACTTCCTAAAGATTTGACCGCCGCAATCTCATATCATCTTGTTATTTTATTTATTTATTTAAAACTTTTGTATGATTGATGTAGTTCAATTCTTTTGTCAGAAAGATTTTACAAACACTATCGCGGTACATGTTCCCTCAGCGACCTAAACTGTCATGACAATGTCTCTCGTGTTTTGTTTTCTGCTTATAAATGCGATAGCAACATTACTGTTTCAATGTCAATGTGCCTAATCTCCACTGCAAGTGCTCATGTATCACCTTTTACAATTTTTTTATATATTTCGTTGACTACTTTTCCTTGCATGTGAATTTTTTTTTTTAAAAAATCCATTTTATTTCTTTCTTCCTTTTGTTGATGCTTTAGAAACAAGCAAGTTAGGCAATTTAGGTCCAAATTCGCAAAAAATAAATAAAAAAGAATCTTCAACCTTAATTTCAAAAAATTAAATTCGGTAAAATTCAAGTGTGTCAATTCACATACTCCACTACTATATAAACCAATCCCCCATGCTTTTCTTTAATGGATTTTTGCCTCGTATCATGTGTTCTATTTACAAATTTGACAACTTGTTCAATTAGTGTTAACTTAATCACCTGGCTAGTTCAATGAGACAGCCGGTATATATGAGGATGCAACGCAAAGGGAATCATAGAAGTTTAGAAAAAAGAATGATAATAGATTAATGAGTGAGCGTAGGGAAAAAATTGAATAAGACTTTTAACTAAAGTTTGGTAGTTATTTGTTACAAGATTTTGTAATAAAATTAATCTGTCAAGAAAGGCTAAGTTTATTCAACCAGCCCAGCTTTGTACCTTATAACAGAGGGAACTAGATCATAAAATAGTTATCTACTTTAAGAAAGAACTCTTAACTCAGCTTGTTTTAATCCTATATAATCCATGATAAACTTGCAATGGTTAAGTTGAACCGATCACATGAGCCTAATCTTTTTTTAAATTTTTTTAATAATTGTGTATTATAAAATATCATATAATCTATATTAATGTAATATTCATTCTTAATTTGTTAATATACAAAATAAATCATATTTTTATAAACTAATTTATAATATTTATTCTTAATATATTGATATATAAAATAAATTATATTTATAAAAATTATTAAAAAAAATCCCTGAGCTGACCCAACTCAACACAGCTCTTCAAAGATTAGACTGGGCGAACATTTTTCGATCCTAAAAAATAAAAGCTCTTGACGAGATGGATCGTAGTGATTCATCTTGATACTCGTAAATAAAATCGTAACTTTTTCAGTACTTAACTATAAAATATATCTTCAACGTCATAAACACTTGAGCATCCACCATGCTTTGCTCCCAAAACTACATAGCCTTTCAAAGGCGTTGTATACCCATTAACAGAAATTTATTAAAAAAAAAAAAAAAAAACTACACCAGAACATGTTATCAAAATATCAATTGTCAATAAAATTTCGAACAAAATTTCAATTCCATTAAGTTGCAGTAAAATACACATTCGCAGTTAAACTGCAAGACCAGCCTTAACTCACAGATGACTGCATATCTCCAAAGATTTTCTCCGCAGGGCAAAACCGTTGAATGCTTACAACAGAAACTTGGCCTTCAATACCAGGAAAACCATGCAATACCAATGAAAGCTGCCAATAAAAAACCGATATTTATATGCCATCGCGAAAATATATTGTCTTGCAAGGCTGCAAGCAAAGCCAAAATTAACTTTCCTATACCCGAAGAGGTTTAAAAAAGAATTCAGGCGTGAGGGGACAGATGACAAAGGAAGAAAGATGCCATATTAAGATTGGATAAATCTCATTTTAATATCAAAATGACTGGTAACAATCTCTTGGAGCTTCCAGCCATGTCAGAATGCTTAGATAACAAAGACGTTTAGACCCATAATTAAACAGGTCATATGCGGGTCCGTAGGATAAAAGTAGATAATTCATTTTCATAGACATGTTTAACTTCCTTTTCAACTTCGACCACACCACAATAAAGATAACGGTACAAAATTCGTTGTCAATCCAAAACTACTACACTCACCGCCCATAATAAATTGAAAGATGACTAATGCCTAAACAAATTGTGCTGACACTAACCCTCAGATAAATAGAAAAATGAATGTGAAACATGAGCAACATCATACATGCATAAAAATATAAAATTTAAAACAGTGCAATCCAAGACTATATGAAAACCATACCCAGATATAAATTAGTCCTCCTCCATTGGCACATCTGGAATGTCAAATCTATCTTCCTCAATAGTTCTGTTTATAACTGATATTGGGGATGGTACTGGGTTGTCAAAGAAACAATGTGGAACCAAAAAATAGAACGCAGACAGACAAGAACTATTGGGTTGGTTTATATAAATTATTAACTGATTCAATGTGTCTACTTTTCCTCAAACTTATTCATTCAGAAAATGATAGTCCTATCTCTCCATTATTTCTCTTTCAATCTCAATCCATTAAACCAAACAACAGCAGGTAAAAGCCTGCTTGACTACCCAACCAAAAGGACACAGCTAGATAGTCAACAAAGTTCTTTTTCTTTTAAATAATGGATAGAGGGGTTTGTCTGTGTCTTTTTTGCAGAAATGGAGACACCAGGGGGCGGGGGGGGGGGGGGGTGGAGGGGTTCTCAAGAAACAAAGAAAAGGATATATATTGACATAAGATCATCCTCCTTTTCACCTCTATTGCGGCTGTGGTTTAGCTCACGTATAATTTCAGGAGTAACCTGCAGTAAAAGAAATTAAGATTAAATACAGCCAGAAAATTAAAATATAGAAAGAAACAGTATCAGAGACAGTGTTCTCACTAATTTATGCCTTTGCTTTTCCAGTAGAACCCTTAAATTATCCTTCTCTTCCTTCTGCAGTTCATTTTTGTACCTGGAAGAAATATCAAATGAGAACAGCATATGATTCAAAAGCCTACAGGGGAATACTAAATGCTAATACTAGGGGGGTGAGTGTGTTTGTATTTGAAGCAGAGACAGATATAGACATGTAACACATCAAACTTCAAAAAATATAGAACATGACATGAGTTCTCTATGTTATTCAAATTACTCAAGCACAACAAAAATAATAAGAAAATTTCAAATATCTCATCAAGATGAGTTCTCTAGTCTTTCATTGTACTAAAGTTTTGGTCTTTTCCCCATTTTTTGGGTCATACCATACTTGAGCTATGCATGGCTCTAGTACAAGCCATGTTTGGTGTGTGTCCAAGCCCAAAAACTATTTTCTTAATTATTCTAACATGTCCATCCGACCCCACTTAGTGGAAAAAGGCTTTGTTTGTTGTTGTTGTATTCTGATATGTCCATACATGTTTCAGATGTATTACACACAACCAAAAATTATATAGCACTCTTTGAACATTGTTCAAGCAAGGACAAATACAAATAGACAAAAGAATTAATGCAAATCAGGAATCACTAACCTCTGTACAAATGCAAGAAGTGATTGGTGCCATATAACAGGCATCATCCTAGTTTCCTCAAGAAATCTCATAAAATGGGCAACAACAGCATCAACCACACGATATGGCAATGCATATTTTTTCTCCAAAAGAAGCTTTATGAAATAGCTGCAATGATTTTAAAGTGAAATATTAGGAATTAGTTGTTATGACATATTTATACAATGGATGCTCCAAGGTGAACTCAAAATATTATTCATTTGTTAATGAATCTAATACACATGGATGCTCAAAGAAACAATACAATTTCAAAAATACAAATAATATTGATTCCAAACTTCATATCTGTAACTGTAAGTAATTCCCATCATCTTAATATATCATTTTCCATTTCTTCTATAGTATGAATAGTTGAACCCCACAAGTAACTCAATTTAAATAATTAAAATTCATAAGAAGCCTAAATAGATTAATCACAATACATTAATACAGGCTAATGCATTCAAAGACTTCCTTTTACATAAAAATCATATTTACCGTACATCCTCTTCATACCTTCAGCACACAAATTTAGAACTCAGCCAATTTCTTCTCCAAACAATTTATGTATACAACAATCTGACAAAGTTTTATTCTCCAGCTTCAACAATATCTTATCAACGCATTAGTTCACTACTCTATTACAACTTCTTGGTTTCACCAATAACCCATCTCACTGCCAGGCCAATGTAATGTCCATTAAATTTTCTTTCCATCAACACATTGAAGGACCAACAAATCAATTTTACAAAAACAATTGAACTTCACAGCAATTATGCTTTTTAACAAGGCATGTTAACAGAATCAAATACCTTGTGGTGCCACAATATTCCATCTCTGCAAGCTTCAATAAAGCCACACTGGAAATACATCAAGAAGATTCGTCAGACATGGCATGCATCAAATTAAAATCATTCAATGTTGTAAATTCCCTTTGCCACATAAACAAATGGGCACAAATTATCTACCTCAAATATTAACATAAATCACACCCACACATTTATCCTTCAAACTTCAATACTAATAGCTATAGCATGATCCCTAATCTTAGGTCTGAAAAACTAACCCTCAACCACTATAACTCATGCCCAAGTGAAGTCTGCCTGAAAAATTCCAAGCCTTGCTGTTCAGCCAATGTTTATAATTAAAGGAAAAATTGACCAACTTAACATACCTTGAATGAAGTGGAGGAATGGAAACCTTTTGTATAATGCTCCCTATAATGACTGCTTCTCTGAGTGTGCATGTGCGTGACTGTACATGAAGACTATTTTCAAAACCCACAAGATGGCTACAGAAGCAAGAATTGTACCAGAGACAACATATAATTCAAAGAAAACAAGTGACAAAGCTTTACATATAAAATATCCATGATATCGACAAGTGAGTCAAAGACTACAACAACAATAACAACAAACAAAGCCTTTTTCTACAAGGTAGAATCGGCTATATGAATCAAGCGTCACCATGTTCTAACTGGGCCAATGCAGCAGCACTTGCTCATTTGAAGTGAGTTGAAGACTAATGATGTTAAATTTGTACATTAAAAAAAAAGACTCTTTATATTACAAACTAATGTATTTAACATGTGTTAAAACTCTGCATTTTGCATCTATTACAATTTCCACTTGGATGTACTTCACTTTCTTTAATAGTAAAACAGGGGATTTGGAAGCAAATTTATAAATAGCTTTATTCATAACATACTAATTTTGAGATAAAATGAATGAAAAAGAGAAATCAAAAGTCTTGTTCAGTGCATATAATTTGTGTAAAATAAGATAAAGATGTAACGTTCTCCTTTGTCAAAAAAATGAGGAAATACTTGTAAAATATCTGAAATAAAAGATGAAATTGCCATTCTACTTCACCTAAGAGGACATGGATGTTATCTATGCAAACAACATCCGAGCTATCTCGGCAATTTTTTAGACAATTTTTCAACAACTAAACAGAAAAGCCAACTAAATATAGGGGCAGGTTTTCTGCAAGTGGTTCAAACAAATTAAAAATATTCTACGTCCGTCAGTGTAGTAATCTTCTCTGCCATGGGTACGTTACTGTCTTTTCCACAGGTTTGTGGCTAATTTTTCTCCCAGTTATTCCCATAATTATGACATACAACATCAGATAAAATATGATCAGACGAGGTCATTCTAAGGAATTTGTTATATCTAAACTCCTTACTAACCAATTTCTAAATTTACAGAAGATCATGAAAGGATACTAAGAAAGCACAATCAGGATGTATGTCGACAGCCTGGACATCTTAACTAGCTATAAAAATTTGAAACTTCAGAAGCTAGAGCACCTTATAATTTGTTACATACCTCACATAGTGGAAACAATATTCCCTTAAAGAAGGCAGCAGGCTTGTACAGTGACTTTTTCAGTGCTTGGTATAAAGAAAAATGCAATCGCTTGTTCTTTCGTATATCCTCTCTCACTCTTGGGAGCAATACAAGCTTGTAGAACCGTTCTGCCTTTTTCACACCCAAATTAGAAGCAAATATTCTAGTAGCTTGATACATTGCATTTGGGGACCAATTCTCAGGTTCAGTTACGTACAAGATCTCCTCCCAAAGCTGCATGGAAGGGATGTGTTTGAAAGCCTTGGGTACTTTTCCTGCTGTATATTTGCTAAGATGCGTCCCAACCCTGCAGTATAAAAAATTACATATACAACTCATCAAGAGACAACCCAAAAACTCAATGCAAAGGCATTTTTCATCTAATCTACATAATGATAAAATCTATTTGAATTGGAACCAGAAAATACCCCTTATATATGTCTATAATGGATTTGTCCAACTTTGGTACTGGTCGAACTTCTGCACAAAAAACAAGATAATAAATTAAAATGGTAAGTCCTCTGAAAAAGGATGGCTCAATATAAATACTCAAAAAATCCAGTTTGATATTGACCTGAAGCAGCAGATGCATCCTTTTCTTTTATTCTTTCCACAATGAGATCAGCAAGTGTTTGCTCCCTACCCTGGTCCTTTGATAAGAACGCTTCCAATATTTTCTCGTCCTCCTCATTAATCTCCTCCTGAAATTTTTTACGCAAGACAAAATGGGTCAAGGTTTACTATGCTATAAATAATAATTCAAGAGTCTTGTTTCCTGTGTCAATTTTATAGGAAAAAGAAAAGAATGATTACAGAGCACAGGCTAGTAATCATAATGTAAAATGGGGCTAAACCTAAATCCTGATTTCATTATAAAAGGAAAAATTACATATACGAAGAGATTTTCTTTATATGTTAACTATAGCTATTTGTTTTTTTTTTTTAACTAAATGAAGAAAAAGTAAATAACATGAAAGGAGCAGGGACAAATATATGTAACGTATTCTCTCAGCTCTAATCTTCAGAATCCTCTATTTGGTCCATTCGACACGGTCTGAGCCCTTAAAATTCGAAGTTATTTTTGTATTCAAGAGAAAAGCAGCTACCAATCAATATAACAAAAAGAAGACAAACAAAAGAGAAACCTTCAATTCAAAATCCACTCACTTCATATCCGCCGAATTGACTCTGGGTCTCAGAGAACCCAGCAAATTCATCAATATCGTCATCTTCCTCAACCTTGGGTGGCTCCTCAACTCCATGGAACGAACTGTTGGCGTTCCCTTGAGCAGCATCAGCCTCCTCCTGGATCTCCTTCTGCTGAAGCATAGCCTCCTTCATGATTTTGGTGCTGATATTGGAAGAGATAAGCTCCTCTCGCTTTTGGTGCTGTTTGGGAGCCTTAGAGCGATTCTTGGACTTGACGGAGTCATTGTCATCAGGAACGAAAGGTTCCGGGTTCAGCTGCCTGACCTTCCTCTTCGGCATTGATGGAAACAGAGAAGCAGCCCCTTCAATACCAAAACCCTATTTTCTGCTTCCTTTCCTCCAAAACCCTTGCTTCAGTGTAAGAGGACCGTACTTCAGAGATAGACTCTGCTTTTTTTTTTTTTCTCGCCGGAAGCCAAATTTGGGCCTGTGGATTCACCATGACTCCAATTACAAGTCTACAACCTCCAAATAATGGGCCCAAAATAATGGTTCCAATGAGAAAAAAAAAATTCAAGTGGAAAGGCAGTTTTTTTTTTTTTATATATATAATATGATTTTCATTTTTCAATAATTTTTCGGTGTATTGATCAAAAAGTAAAAAAAATTTTTAAATGCTAATTTTAAATATAAGAAAATTCTCTAACCCCGAGAGAGCTCCTCTATTAAATATATAAAATATTTAGATAAATTAATTTTTAATATATATCACTAATAATAATAATGTCATATATGAAGTCAATGTGATATTATTCTTGTCAAACTATAATTAAGTTAATAGAAGAATTTAAATAAAACTAACATGATTATTAAATTATTCTTCGTATAATTTTATTTTTAAAAAATTATTAATTTTTATGTTTTGAATATATAAATGAAAAAATTTAAAAGAAAAATTCAAATCATTTTGGCCTCATCTAAGTTTTAAATATGTTTTGATTAAAGCAATTTTAATTGAACTTTAAATATTATTGATGATATTTAGAAAGATAAAAAAAATTATATTAATTAGTAAAATTAAAAAATAAAATTGACACTAAAAAAAAGATAAGGGATAAATTTAGAACCTGCAAACAATTCAGAATAACTAATCAAATAGGTGTAGTTGTCATAGTTTGTTTATGGGAATAATATAAAAATAATGAAAACTAATGAAAAGAACTACGTAAAATATTTTGATTTATTAAGAATTAGTAAATGCATTGCAAAGAAATGAGAAAAAAAAAATCAATAATATTGTTATCAAAATTCGGTAGTTGCATTCAAACTAAAACTATCTAATCAACATCTTAAAATTGCTACATTTGATATAGTCTTAATTACATAACCATACTTGTCATAAATTAATAATTTTAGACCTCTTAGCTCGTGACTATAAGAACCAACAATTGAATCCACCTTGTCGATTTTAATAAGTTAAAAAATAATTTACATTTCTTTATTTCCGTTTAGTCCAGTTTTTAATTACTTTGGATTGGTTTAATTTGTTTAGTTTGGTAATTTTTGCATCCTTTATAGTAAGGAAGAGAAAAAAAAATTAATATTCTTCTTAGATTAAAATTCATTTATATTTTTAATTTTTTCTCTTTCATTGACTAATACTATCAATTTTTGAAGAAATTGAAAAAAATTCAAACCCGATAATAAATATTGCAGTGTTAGAAGATAAAATCTAAGGCGAGATAACTAAAGATATAGACCCAAACTTTTATTGATTATTTTTTTAAAAAAGAAAGAATTAAATGATATTGTCTTCTTTAATTTGAAGCTTGAAAGCATAATCTTGAGTGAGATGGAATAATAGTTGTCAATATTAGTATCATGACTCCCTAAGCAACATTGTTTCTTGGCTTCTCATACATAATTCTGATTAGTGTTAACATGTTTTAAAACTTGATTAAGCATTCTAGATTCTTTTATGCCATTCAAAAAATTAGTTGTATATGTGTATTATAGTAGGTCTATCAATGTTCAAATTTGCCTTGGATAATATTATGTGAACTACAAGCCAGGAATCAAGCTTAACATGTATTCATTCATGATATCAACATTTTCAAAGCATAACAAAGAATAGCCTGTATCTTGGAATTACTTCAAATTATTAATACTATTGCAAAAATAGTGATTTGTCTGGTAATTTTGACTATTTGGTAGCACCACATTTCGGGAAAATATGCTTCATTTTGTGTCCATTAGAGTTTAATTTTCCTTCTTGCTTTCTGTTATCCCGAAAGATTCACAAAATTCTTAAAACAAAATGAAATATAAAAATAACTTAGGTTTAATTTTTATATCTTTATTATTGGGATATTCAATTAGAGATTAACATACATATATTTTATAACTTATCTATTATTGATTTTTTTTAAAATAAATTTTTTACATATTTTATTTTAATTGAAGAAATTAATAACAAATATATAAACAACTATATATAAGTCTATTTTGTATCAAATAACTTTTTTGATAGAGAGCGACTTTTAATCACAAAAAATTGAAATTTTTTATTACAAGAAAAAAGAAAGAATAGAAGTTGACATTTCTATAACACTATCCTTTTTGGTATCAAAGATAGTCAAATCAATTACTATTAAATAAACATATACCAACACGATAGTTATTCTACTTTCTTTAAGTAAAATCTTGAATTTGAATCTTGTATAAAAAAAAAAAATTGTTGAGAAAGTTCTCTTCAGTTATAAGATTTTAACTAGGTTAAATTAGATTAGCTAGAGTTCGATGATATTCTAGATATTCATAATTTAAAAAAAAAAGCGTATACTTCATAATGAAACCTATTTTTGACATGTTTATATGTCTATTTATGATTTGTTTGACTATGGATCTTTTAAAATATAAATTTTGGTAAATTGATAAATTGCAGACAAAAAAAAAAAGATAAATTAAAAATTCATCATGTATAGATTAATACCCACTTGTTTTTTTTTTTTCTATGTACTTCGCCATTTTACCAAAATTTATACTTTAGATGATTTATATTTGATTTGTTTATTTATCTTTTGTATGTTAACTTAATTTTTTTTTTTTTCTAAAAAAGTAACATTGAGTTAAACACAAGATTAGTCAATAAGTAACTTACATGAGTAATGAGTTGAACTTGAAAATCTGAAGATCAAATCCCTAACCTTGACCACATCAGAGGCCTTGAGGCCTCTTGTAACCAAAAAATTAGGTGCAACATTAAAAGGTATCATGTAATCTTCCTAGTGCTACTGCTAGCATAGACACTCCGTCGTAGACTTGTAATTAATAGCAATACCACACAGATGATGAAAAGCAATATAGTTCAACATTAATTAATAGCTATTACTTAGGTACTTTGTGAAAGAATATACAGTGAAAGCACCAGTAGCCATGAAAGTAGCATATATATAATCGTTACAGAAAGCAATGTAGTTTTCAAAATGAAGCACTCTTTATAAAGCTTATTAATAGAGTTTTCCCAGAAAGAAAGAAAAGGAAAGAAAGAAGAGATTGTTGTTGTTGAGAGTAGAGAGTTGAGACACAGAAGTGCATATATGATGATATATCCGCCATCATCTCTGATGTCCAGCCCAAGCTCATTGCAGTTCTTCACAATCTAGGGAGGGCACGAGGGCGGTCCCATTCTGTGACAACATGGTCACGAGTGATTTCCTTGAGTGAGCGACAGCCACTCAAGGCCATGGTTAGCTCAAACTCTTCACGTAGCATCTGCAGAACTTTCCTAACTCCAGCTTCTCCCTCAGCTGCCAATGAGAACACTACAGGGCGTCCAATCTGAGATAAGAGACAATGGTTTTGTTATCCAAAGGAAAACATAAGTTCCAATAATGGAAGAGACTATGATATGAAGTATGATGAATGATGTACTCACAAATATGCCAGAGGCTCCTAGTGCCAATGCCTTGAAAACATCAGTTCCACGACGAACACCACCGTCCAAGAACACAGGAAGACGACCTTGAGCAGCTTTCACAACCTGAAGTTTTAGAAGCCAGACAAAGCTTTAGCTTTCACTCAATTAGATGTTAACTGGTTCAAGTTGATATGATATATGATATAATACCTCTTCGAGGGCCATTATAGTGGAAGGAACATAATCAAGTTGTCGAGCTCCGTGATTGGACACGATTATTCCAGCTGCTCCTGATTGTATTGCTATCCTTGCTGCAAAATTACCATACGTGAATTGGTCAGCTATTTCCTAGAGTGAGCCAAAAACTAAACCGCTTTCTGGTTTCCTTACTGTCCTCTGCAGTCAGAACACCCTTCACCAGAATTGGCAGCGAAGTGATTGTCTGAAGCCACTTCACATCCTGCACATTTCACTCAAGCTACATTGAAATTTCAATACTGAACCAAAATATGTGTGATTTGATACTGATTCCCCACGTACCTTCCAGCTCAGAGTACGATCAATTTGACCAGCAACATAGCTAGCAAGTCCAGAGTCATCAGCCTGCAGGGACCCAGATAGATAACAACTAAAATTAGCACATTGATTAAGCACATTGGTGTATGAAAATGATTTTGTCATAGATTCTACTCACTTTGTCCATCTTCCCGAGGTCTAAACCTTCGAAGTTCTTCAATGTCAAGAATGGTGGCAAAGTGAATCTGTAAGAGGTCAATTATATATGTTTTCAGTTTCAACATTTGAACTGAAGCTGATGGTGGTAAGGTTGTAAGAGTTGCACCTGTTCTTGATGTCAGCCTCTCTGCGCCCCAGCCTTGGGGTATCAACAGTAAGGGCAATAGCTTTGAATCCAGCCCTTTCAGCTCTTCTCACAAGCTGAGCAACAACATGCCTGTCCTTGTACACCTGAAAACAAACACAAAGATGAGAATAAATCAATGAAAACCAACAAAAACTTAATTTACCAATGAAAGGAACTCAAACAAGAAAGCATTTCAAGCTTACATATAGCTGGAAAAAGCGGATGCCAGGTCCTGTTGAGGACACCTCCTCAACACTTGAAGTAGCCCATGATGACAAAGTCTGAAAGAACCAAAAAGCTTGTCATTTCTTAAGATAAATGAATGGTCATGAATGAGAATCTACTGCATGAGAGTTATAATATTTGTCTATATTGATGAAGTAGCCCTTCACTTTATATATTGATTCTAACAGATATAACTATACATGGAAGAGAAGTACCATGATTGTTCCAGCAGCAGATGCAGCTCTTGCTGTTGCATATTCTCCTGAAAATGAACAATTTGTTACCCAACAGTGAACCTTGTTGTTGGTAGTTAGATTCAGCATTAGTTCAATAAGTAATAAAGGCCAACAGATTTGGCTTTCTTAAAGATTGCATCATATGGAAACTCCACATTTATTTAGTTTCCAGTTTCCATCTATGTATTAGAATTCTATGGTAAGAATCTATCAGTATTACTGATACATATGACTCCTCGTAGAAACACTTAAATGTAGAAGATAAATACAGTCGCATAGAAGAACCAGGTAACTAGTTGTGACTATCAAAGAGTTTTGAGAAGCATGTACTCAATATTGCACAACACCAGGTAACATCAAACATGCATGGAAAATGTAAACACTAACGAATTATGTTGATTAAATGATGTCAAAATAGGAGAAGATAAAGGATAAACAATAATATACCCTCAGGGTGAGCCATTTTCTGCATGGCTGTTGGAGCAATCATGATTGGCATGGATATTTTGAATCCTAGAACAGTGGTGGTCATGTCTATCTTGCTGACATCAATAAGAATACGTGGCCTGAACCTGTATTTTTGTGAAGCAAATTTCAGGGCATCATTATGTATGTTCTTCTAATTAGAAACAAAGATACACAGAATGAAGCTATAATCTCACAGGATTCTGGAAAAGGCATTTCTGTTTTCTTGCAGAGTCCACTGGTCCTCTGCACCAGATGCGTAGTAATCAAACACCATCTTTGGCAATTTCTGCTTTGCAATAGCCTCATACTCACTCACATTGGTTATCTCCATTTTCAGTGCTCTCTGTTAATGCTGGCCGTTCAGGAATCCTACAGGTTATGCATGTTCAAATAGAGCATGAATTTTCAGCCATCAATTTGCAGATATAAAGATTTACTCTTAACGTTGTCCTATTTTTCTCAATTTAGAGACCAAACATAAAAGGACAAAACAATATTGAGTTGGAACTGAAAAACAAGCATCTGAAGCAACTAAAAGCAATAAAAGTAGACAGAAAAAAAAAAAGCAGTTACAGCTCACAAAGTATCGAAATCTGCTCCACATATTGCTTCAAAATAGTATTCCTCACAGTATTATGAACAAATATGTTGAAGAAACCAGAAGAAAGAAGAAACAGGCTATACATGCTCAAAGTCAGTTCAGAAAATACAAAGAGAGATTGAAAACCTTATCCATACACACAAACACTACCATTCAAAATTCTTCCTCTCTGTCATAGTCTGTCGAAAGACATAAAGAGAAAAGCATAACTGTAAAGCTACATGATGAAATGAAGATTAAGTACAAAAAGAGAAGCAGACCTTGAGTTACAAAAGTCTTCTACAGCGTGTGCATGCAGAGGAAAGAGTGGAGAGGAGACCCCAACTGAGGAATAGAAACAGAAGGTGAAAAATAGTAAGAGTTTTATATATACGATTTGCATAGAGACAAAAAGGGGGTGGAACCCACAATTCATAAAAATGAGAGAGAATTACCGTTTGAAGTGGATGAGCATTTGGAGGTGGGAATTTGTTTGAGCCAAAATCTCATCTGGGAAGTCATGGCAAGAGGCTCTCAGCCACAAAAACCTTGTGTGTTTCACAGCTCTCTACCTTCATTATCATTCTAATCCCTAAAAATGAATCAAATAGCATTAAAAAAGAAAAAAAAAATCCAATGGAGACACAGTCACGGAGGCTGTTTCTTTTTTTCTCCCTCTCTCTTTCATGTTTGAAGTCTATTTCTGGTGGAGGATACGTGTGGGTCGGATAATCAGTATTCCACACTGTGACTATGAAAAATACATGCATTTTAACCAAAAAATAAACAACATTTATAATTTTTTTTTACTTCAATCGCACTGGATGGGCTCAAGCCTTCTTGGCAGTTTATTCATTATTAAATCTTACTCCCGCTAAAATTGAACCAAACTCTATGAATAGTTCTCTGTTTCTCTTTGTTTTTAAATCTTGTTGAAGCCATGTGATTTTGGTCTTTTTTTTTCCTTAAATTTTCCATTGAATCACATGAATATTTATTTTATTTTGAACGATTAACTCAATATTCACACGCAGGGAATTGCAAATTTTTAGAATTAATTTATATATATAAAAAAATTAATCTTTAATTTATTTAAATAAATTTTTATGAGTATAAAATTTTTACTTTTTTTATCTCTTTCTTATTATTCTTCTCTTTTTTATTACAAAAGATCTAAAATTATTTGTTTTGGATTTTAATTTTAGTGATTGTACTTTTTAACAACTTTCAAAGAGATGCCCCACGTGGTATGTTGTAGACCTTAGTGATAGTAATGCTAAATATCTGAATTTAATCTTTCAAAGTGAGGAAAGAGAGGTAAAGTAGAGAAAGTGAAAAAAGAAGATAAAAAATATAATTAGATCTTAATTCAATATTTATTTTATTTATTTTTTTATAATTTATTATTTAGCTATTTTTTATTTTAAAAATTTAGGACATGTTTAAATATTATTTTATAGTTTTAATTTTTTAAAATTAATTTTAAAAATTTATACTAATATTATTTTTTTATTTATATACATATTATTAATAAAAAAATTTATTTTATGTATTATTTTTATTTTAAAAAATTATAATTCAAAAATTCTTTTAATTATTTTTTTTATTTTCATAACATATATTTTTTAAAAATAATTATTCAATTTTTTTATTTTTAAAAATAAAAAACAAATTTTAAAAACGATCGTGATAAAATTTTGTCAAAGCTAGAAACTTTAGATTCGTTATCCTGTTCGAGAGGTGGGTTAGCTTCAATCTTGGTTGTATTTTATGAGCGAATACTCCTTTATCAATTTCTGTCAGCAAATTCTGATAGCTACGTGCATAAGCCCTAAGTAAGGCGAATTAAATAATGTGGCTGGTGCATGGAATATCTTCTTCCGTTTGTTGGTGATCCGAATCTGCCTGATTTGGAAAAAAAACTGTTTCTTTAAAATTCAGTGCCCACCTACTGTTTGTAGAATGGCCTCAGAGAAAAAAGGATTTGAAAAAGCAAGGTTGAAAGGGAGATAGGTTAGCATACATAGTTACACTATATTACACTATATGGCCAGCACAAGCAGTAATGTGGTGCTTCATCACAGGTCAATGTTGGCCCATGAACGTATAGCTTTTCTTCTCAGATCTGCAAGAGTAGTCCCAAGATTTCAATCGCTATCTGCAACTTGTGCTATTACGAAAAACGCCTTCCACGTCTCCTCAGAAAGGTTGAGTTACAGGTGGAAAAGTCAGTTTATTAGATGCTGCTCGACCAGCGAATTTGTTACTGCCATTGACGAGAAATATGGCAATAAGCAGGTCGTTAGTCTCAGTCCACGCCTTTATGACTATGTGCTGAAGAACGTTCGAGAGCCAGAGGTGGAGAATTATCCCATTCGCCCATGACCCATTCATTGGGGAATTTCACATATCAGTTGTTCCCTCTACATTTGCCTTCTGTGATTGTTGTAAGTGGTTGCATTTCAGATATTGAGGCAACTACGAGAGGAGACGGCTTCTATGCATGGAAGTCAGATGCAGGTATACCCTACCAATTGATCATTCTGTAAATTAATCTTTTGATACAACGAACGCGTACACATTACATTTTCACTATCCAAGGAGGGTTTTCACTGTCCTTTATGCTTCAGTTTAATATTCATTTATTTTGTGTCACTACTAACTAGATTGGCATGATATAAATGTGGAAAAATCTTTTGGTGCTCCAAAAAGTTTTATATTTTATGCTAATTGATTAAACATGACAGCTACTTCATCAGGATAACTAGTCGTTTTGAACTACTGTACGTAGTCCAGAATATTTGTTAATTGTTATGTGCAAGTAATTGATATTTTGATCTCTACTTTAATCGTATGAACATGACACACACAGAATATTTGTTAATTGTTATGTGCAAGTAATTGATATTTTGATCTCTACTTTATATATATATAAATATATATACATATCATTATTTCAATGAAACTGCTTGTGTGTGAGTATGTGGTGTTCTTTGATTTTTTACATATATATTAGTATTAGAGGGTTGATATACTTTTTGGGTCAAGTACATGAATGATTGTGATCTTTTACAGAAAAAATGAAGAATTAAGTGGAACAGAAAGTATAAAAGGAGCTCCATTCTGTCCATCACTGATGTATACTTTGTCTCCCATTGCAATATAGCTTCCTTACCATTTAGAAATGTTGACAATGCCTCTTTATCTTAATAGGTGTCTCCAGATCAGGCACAACTGCTTGCAATGCTTGCGCAAATTCTTGGAGCTGAACGATGTATTGAAGTTGGTGTTTATACTGTACGTCCTTGGTTTATCCAGATTTTGAAATGGGTTTCTTCAGATTACGTAGTATATGTTGTCCTATTTATCTCAACTGTACATGGCCTAGAATGGTTCTTTAACATTTTGAGATATATTGAGATCTAGGATGTTTGAATTAATGAATATTTAAAATTGACTACCCCTTTATTTTTAAAGGACATTGCTTTGCAATTTATGGGCATAAATTTTTTGCTATTGCTTTTTCTGCCCTGTCAATTGTAATGCATAGATTATATTAGCAACTTCTCTACCACGAATAAATGGAGCAATTATATTGTTAATTTTACCCAGGGATACTCATCTTTGGCCATAGCATTAGTCCTACCAGAATCAGGTTGTTTAGTTGCCTGTGAAAGAGATGCCAAATCTCTTGATGTTGCCAAGAAGTATTACCAGCTAGCTGGTGTTTCGCATAAGGTAATATGTATCTCTTCTGTATTTCATTTCAGGTGCTGAGTTATTTTTGTTTCACTTTGGAGCTTGGAATATATGTAAACTCCCCTTTTTCATTATGTGCTGCTCTTACTTTCAGAAGTTTAGTGAATCTCTAACACATTTTATTTTCATAAGGTGGATGTAAAATTTGGACTTGCAGAAGATACCCTAGAATCTTTGATTTTAGATGGTGAAGCTGGCAGGTAGAATTTGTTTCCATGCTTTTTGGTATGCAACCATGATTTGGAAGCTCTTCTTCCTTGCTGTGTTCTCAATATAGATCTCTTGCTTGCTGACAGTCAAGGCTGTGTAATGTGAACAATACTATAGATAAAATAAAAAAACTAGAATTTAAGAAAATTTTCTACTTCGTGCAGCTATGACTTTGCATTTATTGATGCTGAGAAAAGGATGACTCAGAAATATTTCGAACTGCTATTACAGCTGGTAACAACATACCCACCTAACTGTAACATTATTGTTATGCTTTATATATGGTTTCCTGTGAACTGGTCTAGGTATATTCTTCGTATTTTCTTATCGCAGGTGAGGGTCGGAGGGCTTATTGTAATCGATAATGTTCTTTGGCATGGAAAAGTTGCTGACCCGCTGGTGAATATGATTCTTTGGTATTTAACTTCATTTCCTGTAGAATGAACTTGACTTCCGATATTCCATTGTGCAGGTAAATGACGCCAAAACTGTTAGCATTAGAAACTTTAATCAGCAGTTAGTTGAAGACAAGCGTGTAAGCATCAGTATGGTAGGTATACTAATTTTCTATTCCTGACACATTACAATTTTGGAAAGCTACAATTTTGGAATGACTCTACAAAGGTGATTTATAATTGTCACTCTTTATGAGAGTCTTAGGTACCAATTGGAGATGGGATGACAATCTGCCGGAAAAGATGACCATGATGAATGCATGTGAGACAAGTAATGGATTTCAACTTCGGGCAGTTGGCTTCCCACACTGAGGGCAACATACCATAGTCATTTTGGAAGCTACCACGGTTGCCAATCTTTGACGGCGAGGAGCACCCTGGGGAGGGGAGTTAAGCTGACTAGGGATTTCTCTTGATCTTCTTTTGCTTTTATTTTCTGTTATGTTGCTTTTTGCAGCCTATTGGTATTCATTAGTGTGCTTGGCTTGTAATATTTTTTCGTTATGAAATGATGATGCTAGCTTAATCACCTGCATATACATTCTTGTTTAGTTTAACTAATATTTAGTGTTCTTCAATTTTTCTTGGTTTACAATTTTAATGATAGTAAGAATCGAGTAATTTACTTCAAGGTAAACCTAGATAACTATATTTCAGAGTTATCAAAAGCCTCATGAAAAAGCTATCACTAACTTGCATTTGAGCTGTGAGCATAAGAACTATCAACAAAATCATCATTGCTCCAATTGCCTTTGTTAAAATTGTCATTGCCTAGTGAGAATTGAGAGTTGAGTTTAATGAAAGAGACCAATATTTTATAATATAATAAATTTAAATTTAAATTTTTATTAAAATATATATTTACATTTAATGTTTAACAGTGTATTAAATGTGATTACTTTTAATAAAATGATATGTATCAGAAATAAAAAAATATATCATTGTCTTGTTTATTTAGCTTTATTGTAATATATATTCCTCATTATTGTCATATTATTATTCTACATTAGTATTTTTCATTCATTTGGTAACAAATAATAAGTACAAAAATATTTCTTAAAAAAATTATTAACTTTTTTTAAAAAAGTGACTCACATGTTGGCCTATCTAACCAAACTAAATTGAGCTAAAATAAACTTTGAAGAGATAGACCTAATAATTCATCCAATCTATAATTTATTACAAAATCATCTTTAAAATAATAAATAATCATTTAAGGCAATCTTGGCAATCCAAGATATTTTGTAGTGCTTTAATTTAATATGTTTCCAATAAATATTTTAGAATAACTTTCTTTTATGTGGCTTCCTAATTAAGGGTGCAAGATTTCAACAGGGTTTAAATAGTAAATGAAGAAGAAATTGAATTTATGCAATTTATTGGTCAAAAGTTAAAAATTTAAGGATTGGATAAATAAGAAATTTGACCCATACAACATAAATAAAAGAAAATCTTAATTAGAAAAAATTATTTGTATATTTAAATTCATTTATTTTTTCATGGGCATCTTCTATTAAAGATAATTTTAAATTAGATATTGTAGACATTAAATATGATTATATTTTTAATAAATATTTGAATATTAATTCATGAGTAATTAATATCTTTTATTAGATTTAATTCTTATTAATAAAATTTATTTATTTAGATTGAGTATTTCAATATATTGGGTACAACAATTATGTGAAATAACTAGTGAATATAAATATAAATTTATAATATTTTAAATTTACATTCAAAAGTATATAGGTTAGATTGGAAAAATGGCAAATTTATAATTTATTATCATACCATCGTCAAAGGTTAAATATTTAATCATTAATGGCATTCTTGGTAGGCCATAATATTCCATATGTAGTGCTGAAAACTATGTTTCCAAGAAAGAAAACATGATCAAATTTGTCTGAAAAGGGATACATCATGAAAACTGTTTCCAATTTATAATTTAGAGTACCAATAATTTTTTAAAAAATATTGTAAGATTTCAACATGATGTGATTTCTGAAAATTTTTAAATATCTACCTTAATCAATAACAAAAGGAAGAAATTAGATTCATGCGATGCAACTTATATGGGAAAAAAGGAAAAAAAAATCAAAATATTCGAGAAACTTTAATAAGAAAAATTATTATTAAAATTTAGTTAGATGAACACAAATAAAATGTTCGGTAAGAAAGCATTATATGAATAAGAATAAGAATAAAAATAAAAATGTAATAGTCAACTATAGCCTTATATTTTCTTCCTGACGAGTGCCATCAGGCAGGCTCCCTCAGTGCTTCAACTTTCTCTTAAAATATCAAAAGGCCTTCCCTCATTTACCTTTCTCTGAAAAATGAAGATGCAGCAGATTTGAGGGCAGCGAACCAATTGAACGTAAAAGTCACTGAAGCTGAAAAAAAATCCCGAAATTTCACTTTCTGGGTTGCAACAATGGTAGATCAGAGGAAGGAGGGTCTCATAACCTATAGTTACCTTCTCCTCTACATTGCTCTCTCCAGCGGTCAAATCTTCTTCAACAAGGTTTCCTTAAAAAAATTTCTTTTTCTCTATCAAATTGCATCTTGCTTCTCGTAAAATGTTCGTATGCTTTGGTTGGTTCCCGGTAAAATGCAGGAAAATTTTTTTGCTGGAGATCTCGTACTTCGCGGTATTTTAGTTCACTTATTTTTCTTCCCGTAAAAAATTTTTGTGCTTTGGTTGTTCCCCAGTTGTTGTCTAGTTTCTTCAGCAACCCAATTGGTGGTTAAGTTGAATTTGAGGATTCTGCGAGTAGTTGGATAAGACGACAAAGGGTGCGTCTCTCAGCCATTAGTGGAAGTTATTGTCTAGTTATGTTGATTACTCTCTTTTTGCGGGATGGCATGTATGAGACGGAATGGAAGCAAATATTTACAGAGTTCACCAACCCCCTTTTCAGAATTAATTGTTGTCTATCTCATTGTCATTTGTAGAATCTGTAATAATATCACCTTGCGTCAGCTTGTTTTTTGGATTTTGATATTGGTCTTATTATTTGACTTTCTTTTGGAGTTTACCTTAAAGGCGTTATGTTCACTCCTGTCCTATATTTGTTCTTTCAACTTTTAGCTGTTTATCATTTGTCTTTAACATGGATGCTTGGTTTGATAGAATGTCTCAAGGATAAAATACATAAAACCTGTGTTATGTAGCTGATACATATTTTCCATTCAAATTGTTGATTGCAGTGGGTTTTGTCCTCAAAGGAAATAAACTTTCCTTACCCTCTGGGGTTGACTCTACTTCACATGGTCTTCTCCTCTGTCCTATGTTTTGTATTAACCAAGATTCTAAAGGTTTGTGATTATGTTTGGAGTAATTTTCAACCATTTACTTTTATGCAATTCGGAGAGCTAATATGTTTCTTACAGGTTATGAAGGTTGAGGAGGGAATGACTCCTGAAATGTGAGTAAAGAAATTTTTTTTCCTTGCATGATGTTTGGAGGCTTTATTTGTTTGTTGTTGTTGTTGTTGTATAGCTGATATATGGGGTTTTTATTTTTATATTTTTATATTTGATATTTCTCCCTGGCAGTTGGTGACTGAATATATTATGCGTTTACTTAAAATAAAACTTAAAAGTGAGATCATAGTTCTTGAGACAGTTACTGATTCAGAAAGAACGTTATCTATATTCATCAACATACTAAGGAAGCTGGAAAATTTGGATGAATTCCCTTCAGCGTTGATTAATTACCTGTTTAAGAAAGGAAATTTAGGAAGGAGTGAAATAATTGTTCGGAATTGAGGGTGGCATTTGCATTCTCGTGGTTTGTAGAAGTCCAGGGTTTCCTAGTTTAGTTCAGATATAGCTATCAGAATATTATAGTTTACAATCATAAAGATTATCTTTCTAGGTTTTGGAAATTACAGAATTGTTATGAAACAATAGTACCATTTAACTTAAAGTGAATATTAACTTTTCTGTATGTTTTAATGGTTATATCCAGACATGGAGTCTAGCCTTTTGTTTGATATGTCCTCTAGTAATGAACTTCTGTGCTTTGGAAGTTCAACTGCCCCCCTTTCAATGGAAAACTGAAAACGCCAACCACTTTCCGTCAATTTCCAAAGTGACTGTCTTCAGCCATTTCTGATTCTTCTTCTTGCCTTATTAATCCCTATGGATTTCATTATATTGGTACCATCATATTTTTCAAATGCTTTATTTTGGTAAGAATATGCTGGTTGAATTGCTTTTGGCTATGCATATGCATTAAGATTATCTATTTTGAGGCTATTTAGTTAATAGGTAATTTTTTTGGTTACTTACTGATGTTTCCAGCATATTGTAATTAGATCTTGATTATTTCAGATATGCTAATTCAGTTGTACCAATTGGGGCTATGTTTGCATTGACTCTTTGGCTGGGAAATACTGCCTATCTGTATATTTCTGTTGCGTTTGCACAAATGTTGAAGGCAATCAGTAAGTTGATGGTGGTTCTGTTGGTTATCCACAATAGCCACATATCTTGATATCTATGGATGGAATGTATAATTTGTATATTCTGTACAATACAGCCTTATGATCATTGTAACCGATATGATCATTGTAACCGATAATCATTCCTTCTGTTTGGAAACTAATTGTATAATCATGCTGGTTTTTCTAATGTTCTATGACAGTGCCTGTAGCTGTTTTTGTGCTTGGAGTAGCCGCAGGACTTGAGGTTATGAGCTGCAGAATGCTTCTAATCATGTCAGTGATAAGTTTTGGTGTTCTAGTAGCTTCTTATGGAGAGATAAATATAAACTGGATTGGAGTAGTTTACCAAATGGGTGGTGTTGTTGGTGAAGCTCTAAGACTTATCTTCATGGAGATTTTTGTGAAGAGGAAGGGTCTCAAGCTGAATCCTATATCTGTTATGTATTATGTTAGTCCCTGCAGGCATGTGTTGTGTTTCTTAAAACTTTATACATGAAGCAATTTTCTTTTTCAGTGCCATATACTAAAATTCCTGTGAAAATAATTTTGGATTGTTCTGCAGTGCACTTTGTCTATTTATTCCATGGATTTTTCTAGAGAGATCAAAGATGGAAGAGCATGGACCATGGAACTTCCCGCCTACTGTGTTAATCCTCAACTGTCTTTGTACTTTTGCTCTTAACTTATCAGTTTTCCTCGTGATTACGCACACAAGTGCTTTGACCATTCGTGTTGCTGGAGTTGTTAAGGATTGGGTGGTGGTGTTACTGTCTGCTGCTCTGTTTGCGGATACAAAATTGACAATCATAAATTTGTTTGGTTATGCAATTGGTAAGTATCTGATCATGCTTAACCATCTACTGTTCCCTGTCTCTGCAGATAAACCCCATTAGCATTTTATATTGCATTCCTTGCAATTGCCATTGTGCTGTTATATGCTCCATGACAATGATAGGTCACTTGGGTTCTTGCTGCAATCCCATGTTTTTTGTAAATTCCCACAACTCAGCAAATAAATAATTGATCTTCATTTCAAAACTAGCTGTGTTGAAAGCCATGGAATACCCACTGATATACTAAGTTGGACTCTGTGAAAAAGGTGAAGTTAGTTTAACCAATTCAAACAGGTAATAATATAGGACAGAATATTCCTAAGTAGAAAGGATGTCATCAGGTTAAAATTTAAATGATACAAATAAAGTAGATTAAATTATAGAAACTCAAGGCTGCAAGATGAAGCATTACAAACCTCTATAACACTGAATTAAAAGAAAATAAAAGATAAAGCTTATATGACCATTACTGAAATCTTTTCCATTCAGCCATTGCAGGAGTAGCAGCATATAATAATCACAAGTTAAAAAAGGAAGCTTCTCAAGATACTTCAAATGTTTCTGAACTTGCTGAGTCTTCCCAAGGGCAGCATCCTCAGCTTTCAAACAAGTAGATATCTAGCAGTGTGTTACTCTCAAGGTATGTATATAATGCAATTGAAGTTATCCCTGATCTTCCTCTCTGTTCCAGTGTCCATTCCCTTCACATATAGAAGATAATGACACACAGTTTTCTCCTTTTATAACAAGAGGGCTTCTTTTGTAGTCTAAGCAAGCATGAATGTGGAATTTTCTCAATCTTTTGTAGTCTGTTGCTGCTGATTCTAGAACGGAGAAAGTAATATGCAAATCAAATGTAAGTAAAGAGGTGCTTGGCGATGGAATTACGTGTTCAGAGTTTGAAATTATTTACAATATAAGGACAGGGGTGATAGCTAGGGATTTTTTCTTTGTTGCAGAGCCACAGACAAACAGCAATACATTTTCCTTTTTTAATATGTAACATGTACTTCAATGCAACTGAAAATCATGAATCATGATACATTTAGCTCAATTTTGGAATTTTTGTCTCGTCCTACAAATGTATTTATGACCATTATTTGGATTCTTACTAGTCCATGCCATATTTGAACTTGTTTGGCTTCTTTGGTAAATTCAAAAAAAAAAATGTAAACATGTCAACTATATATATATATATATTGATATATTTATATATTTATATTAGCCATGTTTAAATATCTATGACTAATTTGTTTTTTTTTTAATGTATTGAATTTAAAATCTCCTTGTATTAAGATGCTCTAAGCCTTTTACTGTTCCAAAGAAATTTAATCAAAGTAGCAGTCCTTGCAACTCTGAACTGAGGTTTATGTGCATTCCATGCACTGGAAAAGCTCATGAATTCCATTGTTCCTTTATATTCCATTGTAAGATTCACGTATCTAGGTGATCTTTTCGTATATTGTATATTTTAGTATTTGTTATGGCACAACATATTATGGTAAAATAGTTATTTAATATTACTTATTCTTTGAATTTTTAAATGTAAAAGTAATATATCTTAATTTAGTCATTATAGTTTTTTCTTTCAATTTTTATTTTAGTTTTTATAATCTGAAAATTTGTAATAAAGTTCTTATGATAACTTAGTTCTTGCAATTAAACTTCTACAAGTATATCTTCAATTTTTGCTGTTGGGCTAAATCACGTATGACTCAGGTCAGACCATTAAAGTTACTTTACACTCCGCACATATCAGCAAAAAAATCTCTCAAGTGAAAACTACCATTTAGATAACGGACAAATAATTTAGCATTATTATAAAAAATATTAGACAAACAAGCCAGTTTATAAAAAAAATTGAAATTTTCTTTATCACTTAATATTATATTAAAAGGAGACATGAATAAATTTTATAACTTATTATTTGATGATAGGATTTTTGAAAAAAATTATTTGAAATACTTTATTTTTATTAAAAATTAATAAAAAAAATATAGAAATAATAATAATTATTATTATAACAAAATATAATATTTTTTAATGAAGATATAAAAATTTTAAAAATTAAAATTAAAATAATGTCCCCAAATAAATCATTGGATTTTATCCGGTACCACTAAACAGTAGTAGTTGTAAAAAATTATTTTAATACTTTTCTTCTTTGGAAGAAGGAGCTAGAGACAGGAGAGGGAAAAAAAAGGATCGAGAGAGCGATGCGATTGCGGTGGTCGTGGTGGTGTTGCTACTGCTGCTCAGGGTTTATCTCTCCGACGACGGCGTCCAATGCACCGGAGCGCGCGGCGGAAGGTCGTCGTCGTTGATGGCCTTGCAATTGCAGATGACTTGGCTGCCGAGTCTACTCACTCAGAAGCGCAAGACCGATCAACCTGTGGGCCTCAGGAACCTCGGCAACTCTTGCTACCTCAACAGCGTCCTCCAGTGTCTCACCTACACTCCTCCTCTTGCCAATTTCTGCCTTCGGAACCAGCACTCTTCCCTTTGTGCGTATCTCTCTATTTTCACTCCCACGCTCAATTTCGTTTCTGCTCTTTCTTTCTCGGTTTCGTTCAATTTGTGCCCTAACTTCCTTGTGCTTTTGGATTCAGGCGATTCTGCTTCGGAGGACAGGAAGCGGGACTGCCCTTTTTGTCTACTAGAAAAGCGGATTGTTCGTTCTTTGAGAGTGGATCTTACCCAAGACGCCCCCTTGAAGATCCAGAGCTGTCTCAAGATTTTCGCCGAGCACTTTCGGTGCGGGCGTCAGGAGGATGCCCACGAGTTCTTAAGGTACGTCATCGACGCCTGCCACAACACCTGCCTTCGCCTCAAGAAGTTGAGGCGCAAGGGAGGCGATACTGCCGTCAATGGAAGCGGCAATACTGTGGTTAAGGAGATATTTGGCGGAGCCTTGCAGAGCCAGGTGAAGTGTCACGCTTGTGGCTCCGAGTCCAATAAGGTGGATGAGATTATGGATATTAGTCTTGATGTTTTGCATAGTAATTCGCTTAAAGACGCTATGCAAAAGTTCTTTCAGCCTGAGGTTTTAGATGGTAACAATAAGTACAAATGTGACAAGTAAGTTGTCTTTCAATTTTTTCCCTGCGACATTTATAGTTCTTTTGTTTAAACTAATTTTGATTAATAGACTTCTCATTTTTCAGTTGTAAGAAATTGGTGGCGGCTAAGAAACAAATGTCTATACTTCAAGCACCTAATGTCCTTGTAATACAACTTAAGGTTGGTTTTTACTGTAGTTTTGTCTCCAGTTACGTTAGTTAGTTGCAATTTTGCCTTTGAATAAGGGTTTATTAAATTTGGTTGGCAGAGATTTGAGGGCATATTGGGTGGCAAGATTGATAAGGCTGTTGCATTTGAAGACGTTTTGGTGCTTTCTAGCTTCATGTGCAAAGCAAGCCAGGTTTGTTATTGTTCATTTTATATTAACTACTGCAAGGGCCTCATATACGTTTGCACATTGAGGCACAAATGTACATGAAACATAGCTAAGATTCTCAACTTATTTCCTTTCTGATTCTGTCATTTCATGCAGGATCCATTACCAGAATATAAGCTCTTTGGTACTATCGTCCATTCGGGATACTCTCCAGAATCTGGCCATTATTATGCTTATATAAAGGTCTATAAATTTATCTTTAGTCTGTACACATATCATGTGGTCAGCAGTAAATACACTGCATTAATTCCTGAAATGACTCCTAAATGTAGCAGGAATTTATTTTTATATTCTTTGCACAGGATGCAAAGGACCGGTGGTATTGCTGCAATGATTCTTCTGTGTCACTTGCATCCCTGAAAGAGGTTTTGTCAGAAAAGGTTTACATACTTTTTTTTTCTCGCACTAACCAGAGGCCAGTGCCAATTAGTAATGGTTTTTCTTCAAACGGTTTAAAGTCTCATCATTGTAATGGAAGTCAGGCATCTGAATGCCCAAAAGTTGATATACCACAGAAAGTAGTGCATGCAAAATCAAATTCTCAGCAATCTCCATGGAAAGACATGATGACTGTGTCTAAAATTGGTAAAGAGCTTTCTAGCCCACGAGTGAAGTTTAGTTTTAATGGAAATTCCACTTCCAAAAGATGTCTTGAAAGTGTCAATGGGAAAGTTGATCTTTCATTGAACCAGCCTGTAGTAATGAATGGGTATATGAAAGACTCAGTTTCTTTGGAGAATGCTAAGAAAGAGCCCTTGTCAACCAGGAATGGTTTTGAAAAAAATAGGGTTGATGTTATTGATAACTCCAAAAAGATCTCAGTGTTAACAAATAAAAACACTGGTCTTCAATCTATTGATAAATACCCTGGAAAATCAGATCTTATGGATGACACTGGTAGAAGCAGGGTAATCACAGGTAAAGGACCTGACAACTATAATCTAGAAAGCAATGGTCTCGACAATAAACCTAAAACATTGGGGAATAAGAGAAAGGAACCAGAGGCTGCTTGCATTTTGCTTCCACATGATGGTCAGTCTCAAGCAAGAGTTCAGGAACTCAAAAACATGTATGATATATCAGAACTCAGCCCTTTCTGAACATTTTCCTCTAATATATGTGAGCATGTTAGAATTCAATGAATATTTGGATTTTAGGCCTGGCCATGCTTTGCACTTTCAGATATACATCAATGATTTATCTTGTCATACTTTGGACTGTTTTGTAATACCTATCATACATACAATATTAATTGTTGTTTGAAATCATTTGGCTAAAGTAGTAATTTGGTTGAGGCTTGATCTGTGTGTAACTGTTATTGTCTGGATAACCTAGTTTTTGGGAATTCCAGAATGTGATGCATATTGTTCGGTCTCCATATTAGCCATTTGTGAACTACAAAGTTCAGCATTCATTTATGTCATTGGATGTTCCACAATTTCTTTTTCTTGTTCTTTACAGTTTCTCTCTCTCTCTCTTTTTTTTTTTTTTGTTTTCATATTTACTTGTGCTAAAATATGTTATGGTGTTATATAGTGTTTACTGTTAGAATATATATGTTTTGTGGGCTATACCTAATGTTTTTCTGCATGTTACAATCTTTTTCCTGTCTAAACATGTCTACTCATTTGTTCATGTTTATTTATTTCCATGAAAATAGTTCATCACTTGCTTTTAAAATATGTTATAAGCCTTACTCTGATACTATATTTTCAAAATAATTCTCAGACTTGAAGAAGAGGCAAAGTCAGTTTTAAGACAATGTGGGTGGACAGATAAGGTCTATAGCTTTATGTCTTCTCGAAAGAGGTTACGTGCGCAAGAAGTTGGAAATTCATCAAGTGAACATGAAATAAAGTAAGTCTGATCAGATTCTACACTGCTCTATATTTTTTAGTTACACAACTATGCTTTTTACACAATTCTCTTGAGAGTTTTTTTAAACATTTTTTACTATTACTTTCAAACTAGTCAAGAGGGGGTGTATTTAAAAATATGGCTATAGATACCAGGTGATGGGCTATAGGGTTTCAAAATAAAGTTTTCGTGTATTATCTGAAACAAGGATTTAGAAAAATAAAGATGGATTGGAAAATGTATTGTATTCTACAACAGATTCTATCTTCTTGCTTAGGCAACTTATGAAGAGAGTATAAAAGCAACATAGAGATCAACATTTGGCACTTCCTTTGAGGTTTCTATAAACAAAATGTGGTGTGGGACCTTTGGGTTAATTACTTAATTTAGATATTTCAAAAAATATGTTGTGGGATTTAGGATTTTTAGATCAAATAGGACTGATATTGATATAGAAATTTAAGCAAAATGGTGGGCCTCAGAATGATACTTTTGGTATAATGGATTTGGGTCATTAATTAAATTACAATGAAATTGTTGACATGTCAAGATTGTTTTTCAGCATCATTCCCTATAAATTGGAGAGGAATAATAATTATTTATGTGCAAGTCATACTATACAGCTGAACTGTTTGAGCTTTGGACTGGTAACTCGGCTGTTTACAACCACATGTTGTTGCATGTGTGCACATGTCCCAAGCTTCATTTATACTGAAATGAAAAAAGTAAACATTACCCATATGATGTGTCTTAAGGCCTGAGCATAAGTGTTCTCTGAGTTTTATATCATGAAGTAGCTATGGTCAAGTCTTCTTAGGTAATTCAATACAACTAGTGACTATGCAGGCATAGGCTTGTCATTATATTAGTTTTCCCTTTTTTGTGATTGCATGTTTGTTAGTGGTCATCCTGATATGGTGTGATGTTGTAGAGATAAAAATAAAGGAATTGCATTTCCTTTGACCCTGCTTGTGTTATGTGTGGAAATTGTCCTTGAAAACTTTTATTGTGTTTTATAGACTTTTATTTTGGTAAAGTAATTTTGGCACTAAAGGGATATCTTCCTATTAAAGAGGATGGAGACTTTATTATGATATCCTAACCTACCAGGTGCATGAAAAAGCCTGTGGCTTAGTAATAGAAGTATTTTTGTTTCCTTGTTGTCTTGTCCTCATTTAGTGTCTACTACTACTACACTATGGTCTTTCTATGATTCTTACATATTATCTCATCATTTTGAACTTTCTGTTGTCCAACGCAATTGATAATATAAAATTATGAGGTTCAAGATTGTCACAAGGTATCCTTTCTCTGCTATGCTTCAAAAAGTGAACTGCAAACAAAATAACCCATGTTTTCAAATTATTTTAGATACTTTATGCTCATACTTTTTTCTCTAGGAGGAGGGAGGAGATGTGTATGATTATTTTGGATGAAAGATTTGCCTCAGCATATGTAGTCACTCATTTATTATTGTTTGGCATTTGTCTTTGACTAGAAGCTTTTTCGACCCTTTTGTAGCCCCATAATTGTAGAGAAACTTACAAAAAATCATTGCAATAACAGAATTAGGTGAGATTAGTGTTGCAAGAAAAAAATAATAGATTTAGTGTTTAGAAGCATCTGGAATCTAATGATAATGACAGCTTCATGCAATTGTTCCCATAGCTAGGGGAAAAATATATCAGGGTTGTTAACCAATTGCTAAGCCCCAAGGTAGTCAAATACGAAAGGCATCCTAAAGTTGCTAGACCCCTTTATTGCCTTGAGGCAAAAGGTGCTAGAGAAGCACTCACCTCACTTTCCTCAATCCCTCTGTTTACCGTAATACTCTCATAGCCTTGTCAAGCTCCAATTTTTGGAAATTAGATTGGTCAATTTGCTTTTGAGTTTCAAGGTAGCTTGGTAAGCTTTGAAAATTCTCTAAGGGTGGCCAATCAACAATTCAATGTAGGAGGAATGCAACTCCGTAAGATCTTACTTTAATAAAATCCTTTTCTTTCAGCAAAATAAACAAGAATAAGATAGTATTCTGTATATAATTTTCCTTGAAAGCTTACAACAACAACAAACGTCTTTTTTCACTAGGTGGAGTCGGCTACGTAAATCAAACAATACCAATGTGTTCTGATCAAAATTTTCCTTGAAAGTTTGTCTGATCAAAATTATAACTTCAGTACCAATAAAAGGAACTCCTAATCCATAGCTATTTAAATTATTGTTATATCCAATTATATTAAATGACAATGCATTTTATTAAATACACATAAACTTGTTAAAGAAACAAAAGAAAGAGCTAGCCCAAGGAAAAAAAATATCAGCGCTCAGAACTCTTCATCCTTTGGATCTATTCTCCAAATTTGCTACATATGTGCTCAAGCAAATAATATATTGATACTGCTGTTTTGTTGTTGACAGTTCTTATCAAATAAAGAAAAATAAAATAAAAGTACTGTTTGAAGCCTTTAATTCACCTAAATGAAAGAAATGAAAAGGCATTTGTTATTGGGTTTAGAACTTATGGAGGACTGAGCTTATGTGGTTGTATTCTCTCCTACATTGGGATCATCATGATGTGATAGGCAATGAGGAAGAAGAAAGTTAGGGGAAGAAAGGAGTGTTATATGCTGGCATGATTGTTGGGATTTTGGAATGGTGATAGAAAATAAAAAAGCAGGAGCCATTCACAATTTTAGTTTATGCTGTAATACGGAACATTGAATTTGATCCAACCCCTCCCACCACCAAAAAAAAAAAAAAAATGCTTATCAGCAGTGTTGAATTGAATCATAATTGAAGTTTCGAAAATAAACAACTTACAGTTGAAGTATTAGATTACCAATTTAGCCATAAGAAGTTCAATATTCTAATGGGATCTGTAGTGGCAATTTTCAAAACTGAAAAACTAGCAAAGTAAATAAATTGTTGTGGAAATCCCATTTTTTATCTTTTAAGTGGTTTTTTATACACTGTGCTATTTCTGTATTAATTTAACATATACTGGATGTGGTGGGGGTCACCTTGATTTATTCCATGACTTAGATGTGCACTATTGCAATGCAGGAAGTTGTTAATAAGTGACGCCAAGGGAGCTTTCATATCACAGATACCCGAGTCATTGAAAGAGGATCTGATTGATCGCCTCCGAACATTTAGCAAAGAAAAAGTTCAACTGGGAGGACCCTGAAGTGTGGTATGTGGGAGATCTATTCTTATATTCTATCGATTGAGTTCCAACCTTCAGTTAGGCACATGATAATTTTTTTATTTTTACAACTTGGTGCAGCTTGTTGACATATTTTGTTAGCGGGGCTTGGTGTGCATAGTTTGTATTACTTATTGGTTTAGCAACGGTGAATACCCTTACTGGGATGCTCAGTTGGGCTTCGCTATATACTGACTCCTTGAGCAGGTGCTGGCAACAGCAGGAGATTGTCATTCGAGCCTTCCCCAGCATTTACATTGTTATTGTAGGTGCTCTAATCAATATTGATATAGCAGTTGAGAGATATCAAGTCTTGCCATAACTTTTTTCTTCATGGAGGCTGTGCCACACTGTTTCTTTTTTCCTTTTCAGAGCATTTCAGAGATTCTATTCATTTGTACAATATTTGTTTAGCCATGTGTTAGCGCAGAATCCTTTTGTTTTTGATAGAATTGGGCGAACAAGAAATTTTCCATGGAAAATGAGGCTGTGCATGACCAGTGAATACTTGCTATTAACAATATGACTGTACAACTTTCTGGTGAGAGTAGACCATTGACTACGAAATGGTGGTCCGCAGAGTTGTCTGCCCCTACCCCCCAAAAAAAAAAATCGTTTTTTTGATTTTCCCCTTTCGTTTATAGCTCAATTATTTATTTTGGATTAGTCGGTGTTGAAAGACTTCTATAGTTTTTAATCGCTGCGCTTCCCATGTTTTGATCTCACAGGTTATGTTGTTTAAAAATAAGCATATGATATTCCCGATGAAAATGTTACGTTTTATGTAAGAAACAGTCTTTAATAACTCCAAGAAGGTAGTTTTGCTTGACACGGCCGCGGTTAAATTGGAGGCTGCGTGATGTATTTGAGGGCCTCAAAAAGTGACTCGTAGGTGAGCAGTTTTGCACCAATCTGATTTCGACCTGCAAAATCATTTGCCAGACATATTTATTTTGAACTGATTTTTATTTTTAAATAGTATGACAAAAATAATGTGAGAAAAATAACTTGCATTTGGTAAAATTTTATTATAAATATTTGATGGTAATTAATTTGAATAGACGTATAATTGTTTAAAAAAAATTTTTTTTTTTGCTTTTGCTTCTGCTTTGAGGAGAAGTTATAATTTTATGTTTCTAAGGAGCATATAATTTTCTGCTTTCAAAGAGAAGCTCTAATTTTTTGCTTATAAAAAAAATTTCTTATGCCACTATTTAAAACTGTCCACTTTTTTAGAAAAACTTTGGCTAAATATGCCTTTCCTTTTTCAAAATATTTTTTTTAAAAAGAGGTAGTTTTTGTTCTTAAGGAGCTTGCCAAATAAGCTAAAAATATCTTTATTAGTGGCTTTTGAAAATTTTTTTGACTAGAATATATAGCAAATATTCAATAGCATAATATTTAAGGAAAAAATTAATTCTATTTTCTAGAAAATTATAATACTCACATTAGTTTTATATTTTTAGTGAATGACAAAATTTAGATTGACATGGCATTATATATATGAATAAATAAGACTTCCATACTTGTAAATAGGCCGATTTATTTTGTGATATTTAAAATTTGCTTCACATAGATAGAGGTGTGAAAACAATTTGGCATGAACATGATAGGAGAGTCAAAAGGTTTTGCTAAGATGGGAATCAAATGTGAAAGAAAGGAGCGACCCAATGTCACCTTTTGGGGGCATTATCACCCATTTAATAGTATTGTAGTTTTTAAAAATTAATTTTAATTTTTAAAAATGAGAAAAAATTTATTTGAATAATTATTTTTAATAGAAAATAAAAAATAAAATATGTATTTAATTTGAAAATAGAAAACGTAAAATAATTAAAAGATATTTTAAATTTTAATTTTTTAAAATAAAAAATATAAAAAATCAGTCCATTTATTAATAGCATGTATATAAATATATAAAAATAATATTAGTATGAATTTTTAGACTTAATTTTATAAAATGATTTTAAAAAATAAAACAACGTTGAAATATATCTTATATTTATTAGCACAAGGTATAAGTCAATATTTTTTTAATTTTGAGAGAGTATCAAGAAGAGAGAATAAGGTATTTTAATTTTTAGTTAATGAATAGATTTACTAGACATTCTGATGCAAGATTCTCAATAGGATTAGATGTTACAAGTGAGACTAGATAGCATATGGTTCGACATCTAGAAGATTTTGCTTGTATTTACTATTCAAAAGATGAATTATCTAAGATGTTTTTAAAGGGAATGAGCGTGATTCTTCGTCTGTCTAATTAATTCTTGTTAATTAATAGGAATACTTTATCTTATTTTAGCTAGTAATGACATTCTCCCTTAACTTCTTTTAACCTTAAACTTAAGTCCTTAAGTATAATTGGAAGGAAATAAAAGCCATGTAAGAACATCTTCTAACTTAAAGTATTGCTGTTGAGTACTAGAACATCTTCTAACTGCTTTAAGAATTATTTGTGGGAGCAAGAGTAGCACAATAGCCTAACACCTTTGGAAACTTTTATTGATACACATCTTTTCATAGTTCAAACATCTTAGGAAAACGAAAACCCACCCCAACAAACAAGATACAAC
The DNA here is from genome assembly GCA_031216115.1 of Senna siamea. Lineage (NCBI taxonomy): Eukaryota > Viridiplantae > Streptophyta > Magnoliopsida > Fabales > Fabaceae > Senna > Senna siamea. The sequence goes on from CM062356.1 coordinate 24,959,704, forward strand.
CAAATGAAAATTAAACAGACCCTCCGAGAATGACAACTTGAATTCTTGTTCGAGTTAAATCATAGGCTTGCGAAGAAGAACAACTGAGTTGATAACATTGTTTGTGGGATGAAAGATTGTAAGCACCTCAAAATTCACCAAGTCTTGCTCCTCAACAATAGGGTACAAGAAAGCTCTTGCCCCTTTTGCACTTCTCACAAGTAGAACACCTCCTTCCTTCATATACTTTCTTAAATGTCCCAAAATCTTCACTTTTGCATCTCTGCTCATTCCCACAAGAGCTGCTAGAAAGATGCAATCATATTGCCCCAACTTCTCTCTCACTTCCATAACATCATTTGTTTCAAACTTCATCCTCATCTCAAGCTCTGAATCTGTAGCAACAATCCTACGAGCTGCCTCGTTGGCCTTCTCATCAATATCGAAGTTATCAAAGTGTGTGGATACCAAGTGATGTGTAGCCATTATAATGGAAGTGAGTGGCATTGGACCAGACCCTACAAAGGCTACCTTCCTGGGATGGACCACCCCATTTTCTTTCAAGATTCTGTGCTCCATGTTTGCTAGTTTAACATAGTTCCCATAGTATGGGAAGAGAGTGAGATTGTTCAAGGGTTTGGGAATTTGGGCAAGGAAAGTTGAGAATTCTAGCTCCATGAGGCCTTCAGCTTGGCCACAAAGGTTAATTAGACTCTCCCTCATGTTCTTCACTTCTTGGGGCAAGGCTTGAATGTCGATGGAGGAAGGCAGAATGCAGAGTTTGACTAGATGAGTGAAGAGGCTATTCACTTGCTTGGAAGGCTTAAGAGATTCCAGCTTTGATATGCTTGCATGGAGTAGAGTGATCTGAGTTATTAGGAGGTTTTCAGGAATTTGGGTATCAAGGTTTAAGTTTTGGAAAGAAGCCATTTGTGGGTTTGAGCGATCTGGATATAAGTTTGAGAAAACAAACTAGTTAACCCCAAACACAAGCTTTTTGTATTCGTCTTGTGGACAAAGTAGAGATTCCCACAAGTATTTATAGAAGCAGGAGGTCGGATTTTATTAATTTTACTAAATTTGCTTGCTTCATTAAGAACTGAAATTATGTTTTGAAGCTCATTATTAATTAATATGAGGACCGAAATCTCAAATATTTAAATGAAGAGTGGCGTTTCATGCCTTCAAGCCTACCAATCTAGTTTAAGATATTCATATCTGTTGGCCTTGTTTATTTGTTATACTAATATCATTTATGAAAGGAATTTTTTCTTAGCTAGGCCTTGTTTATTATGTCGTTTTAATGAGTGTTTATACGTTAAGTTACCATTAAATATAATAACTTTTAGAGTGTGAGTGTTAAGACCGGATCAAGTTCAATTGCTTTCTTTTCACACTAGGAGGAAGCATATCTAGTATGATAGTGATTTCACATAAAGTAGGAGATAGCATATCATGTGCATAGTGAGTTCACACTTGGAAGAGGACAAAAATTGAGATAGAAGTGGCATGAAACTTGCCTTTGCAAATAAAGGGGTCTTTTGGACTATATAGCTACTTAAACTTAATATAATCAAAGCTATGGCATTTAAAGAAATGCTTATAATTTCTTATATAAATGCCATATAACAAATTCATAATAAATTAAATAATTTATTGTACAATGAGATGAGAAGTTCTGTGGATCATTCTACAATGCAACAAATAATATTGTTTTATGTTATTGCTATGCAACAAGTAGAGTTGCCAAAATAAACTTAGTCTATAAAATTAATTAGGGTTGGAACAACAAATTTTTTGCCTTATAAAAATGGGTTACGGTTGGGTCGGATCAAGTCGGGTTGGCCCATTTTATTATTTTTAAAAAAAATAATATTTTTTAAAATATTTTATTATTTTTAATCAAATTTTTTAAAAAATAAAAAATGAAGTTGAAGTCTTGATGATAATTATTTAATTTTTATTTTATACTTATGATATGTATTATGTAATAACTAATTATCATTTATCTTATAGTTTGTAATCTTTAAACTTAATGTACTTTAAGTGTGTTTTTTTTTCCTTTTTTGTTTTATAAATATAAAAAAAAATTTATTATGATAAATTATAATTACTATTTTATATGTATTATTTGTTAATTTAAATTGTTATATTCTTAAAAAAAAGTCATCCCAATCCAATTCTTAACCCTAATAAGGTCAAGTTAGACTGATCAAATATTAATTCATTTTAAAAATAAATTGATCCAACTTAACCTTAAAAAAATAAAATTAAAATGAGTTTAAGTCAAACTGAGTTGAATGAACATGTTTTGATAATTCTAAAAATAATAATGGATGAGTCAAAAATATGACACATGTCCATGATCAATTAGTGGATCCCATGACTGTTGAAAAAAAAAAAGGATCAATTTCTGTGTGTACTTAGTTTACATACAATAAAGATAATAAAAGGTTAAGATTAAATTCTTAGAGTGAATGCTATTGCAAGAATTTTATCTTTATTATATATATTATAGCGTATTGATAGAAGAGGTTGGAATATGTTGGTTTTAATTATAAAACGCGCACCGAAGTTTGAGAATTTGTAAGAGCCCAATAACAAATTCTGGTCCATTTGATGTGCAAGTACCTTCATAATAAGTGTAATAAATAGCATGCAATGAGAACAAGGCATGTGACATAAATATGAGATCCTCAAGCAATAAATATTACCTTGCTTTGAATTGCAAAAATTGCATAAAAGTTTAGTAATTTTCCAAATAATCCAATTACTTTTTTCCATGCGTATAAACATAGAAACATAATATTGAGCTTATTTATAGCTTCAAAAAGTTTTGCCATTTATCTTATTGAAGAAAAAGATATTTTAGTGCTTATGAATTTTTATATTTTTTCTATATTCAAATTTAAATTATTTTCTTGTCATAAAAAATTTGAGGACCCAAATAATCAAGATAGACAAAACTGTAGTTTATTTTATCTTTGGTTCATAAATAATATTTAATTTTTCAAATTACTAAACGCTCATGATTATAAATATATCCGTGCATGACACGCGGATAAATTCAAGTATATAAAATTACAGACATTACAACTGCTAGTAAGTCACTTAAATTTGCAATTGCAAGCGAAGGGAGATGAAGAAAAAAACTTTTAAAAAAGAAACAGAGAGAAAATTATAGATATCCAAATTGGAAATTTACGACTGTGAAAATAAAAGAGAAAGTGGTGGGTGCGTGGCAGAAGAAAAAGTGAAGTTCTGCTGCGTTCTAGATGAGTCATTGAGTTGGTATTCCAAATTTTGACGCAAGTAATGATGAATGGAATGGATGAAGATGAGTATTGAATAGTAGCAGCAGCAGCTCGAAACGCCTGGAAAATTATACAATCTTCCCTCGCCACCTCCTTATATAACCCACTAGATACTATACTTGCTTCATCAAAAATACACGCTTCAGCTTCAATAATGGCGGATGAAGTGGTTTTGCTTGATTTCTGGCCGAGCCCTTTTGGGATGAGAGTCCGAATTGCTCTTGCAGAGAAGGGAATTGACTATGAAGGAAGGGAGGAAGATTTGAGCAACAAGAGCCCTCTGCTGCTGAAGATGAATCCTGTTCATAAGCAAATCCCTGTTTTGATTCACAATGGGAAACCCATCTCTGAATCACTCATCATCCTTCAGTACATTGACGAGGTTTGGAATCACAAGTCTCCATTGTTGCCCTCTCATCCTTATGACCGAGCTAATGCCAGGTTCTGGGCTGACTACATCGACAAGAAGGTTAGATTAGAACCACCCAAACTTCATTTGTTTTACTCTTCGTCCTCGAGCTTTAACTTATATGTGATTTTACATTAATTGATGTGAGAAAAAATGCAGATATATTCCACAGGGAGATTGGTGTGGGGAACCACAGGGGAAGTGCAAGAAAGAGCAAAGAGTGAACTGAAGGAGTGCTTTAAGGTGTTAGAAGCAGAGTTAGGAAACAAGACTTACTTTGGAGGTCAAGAGTTTGGGCTTGTAGATGTGGCTCTCATTCCCTTCCACAGTTGGTTCTACACACTCGAGACCACTGGAAACTTCAGCATCACCGACGAGTTTCCCAGACTAGTGGCTTGGGCCAGGAGGTGCATGCACAGAGATAGTGTCTCCAAGTCTATTCCTGACCAATACAAAGTTTATGATTTCCTTTTGGAGCTTAAGAAGAAGCTTCAACTTCCCCAAAACTGAACATTGGAAGACATAGTGATAAATAATGTATGTATGTGAGGATCCTCCATGGAGGATGATGCTTGTTTTGGTTTGACTTAAATGTACTTTTTATGTTGTTCTTTTGTTACATTGAACACCTAAATTATAGCTTCAAATTTAATAATTTACTAACTTAAGATATTATTTAGTGATGGCCTGATGGGATCTTCCAAAACAGAAGAACATTAATTTTGTTAAAGAGGAAGAGAAACAGAACACAAAAGAATTATCCGAAAAGGAAGAGGGCAAACAATATGTGATAGAGATGAAGTCGTCTCGAGGATTGATTACATTATTAGGGAAGTTTTTGTAGTGTTCTGTCTTAGCATCACGTTCAACAGAACATGCATGCATGTAACCCCACCAGTTTGTTCCACATAATTCTTGGCTTCATGAATCTTCATTGTGTTTCCAAGTGACATTTATCTCCAAGAGAACTTATACTAACATATAAAGGGCTCAATTTTAATTTATAATAAGACATTATTCTTAAGTATAAATAATTTCCCCAAAAAAAAAAAGTCATCATCAAAACAACAACAGCAAAAGAACTACCAAGAGTAGTATTACTACTTCTGCTCATTCTTAGACAATACACATGAAGTTGATTCACATCATCTGCTACTTCCAAATAAAAAACCTCAAGAAGAGCTCAACAAACATGAAGCTTCAATACAAGGCTTTGGGAGAAAAACAACACAAAGTAAAAAATCCAAGTGATGTTAGTCCCCTGCCTATTTATTCGAATCCATTCGACGAGCCATGACACTGCAAAACCATGCCTCCTTTATTCTTCTTCTCAGTACACCAGCAACAACACTAAGTAAGACATAGATTCATTTTTGGACAAAGAAAAGCTAGAATTTGTTGGACAACACAGGCCTCTCCGAGAGACAGAGAGAGGAAGAACCACCACAAGTGGAGGAACAGAAACATTTTTCAGCACCAAAATCTCTCTCTTCCTCAGCTATGGTGTCTAGCAATATCTTCATTCTGCGACGAGTGACAGAGACAAACCTGGGAGGAGCAACCTCTGTCATGAGCGTCGCAGATTTTAACTTGGCCATTGTTGTCACAGAAAGCAGAGAAATCTGTGCTTTCAAAGAGAAGGAAGACGCTATAAATGGAGTATTATGGAGGGAGAGGAAAATGAAGAGGAGAGGAAAATGAAGAAGAGATGAAGCGCATTGCAACATGCGATGAAGGTTGATTTATAAGGACGATAATTGTTGATTGGTGTAGGTCGTGGCGCAACGTTTGTGTGTCTTGGGAGGGAGAGTTGCTTTCAATGGTCGGTCACTTGTGGGGTTGCAAAAAGTTCAATTCGTTCCCTTTTTTTAAAAAAGCTTAGTAGAATTTATATTTTTGTTATCAAGTTTTTTTATTTTTTTATACCTTATAGTGTGAGTCAGTTTCGTAGAAAAGCAATGCATTAAATACTAAAAGCAGTGAGTCTGAAATTTGAGCTGTGCGAGAATGAAGGTGAACTAGTGAAGGGACCATTAATGGGTGGTGCGGCTTTCAGCCTTAACCGTATCAATACGGCGTTCCTATATAGTGAATGGTTGATGCCAACTTGCCAAGTTGTCATATATACATAACCTATAACCTATAATCCACTCTTGAACCATAGCTTGCTTTGTTTTCTGCAGAAGCAAAGGATATGAAAGCATGGTTTCACGTGGCCAACTCGTGGTTTATGTCCTTCCACACACACAGTTGCAGAAACAACACATCTTTCAAGTTTCAACTTCGTACGAAATTGATTAACTTCTCTTTTCAAATGAATCCACACAATGATAATTTCATTAATTTGTCAAAAGTGTACGGTTGGCATTATTGTTTCAAGAATATTATTATTAGGTGCTAAAGAATCAGAGGACTACTTTAATGAGAATTGATCACGTGTAAAGGATGGTAAAGTTTACCATACAGCAGACAAAGCTAGTTTTGTCTAATACTGCATGTCGGTGTTTGTATCACAAGAGAGAGCAGTGTTAATGTGTTATTTTCCCTGTCCCTTCCATAAAAAGCAGAAAGTATATGACTTCGTTTTGGAGATGAAGTTGTGTAGCATTTAGTATCCTTAATTTATCATCTTTGTTTCATCTTTCAATATTAATGGCCATTTTATGTCCTTATAGAGATAAGAGACAAATATAGATATTGTAATTGTAATGCGTTTGAATTTTTTAAAATTCATATTTTGTGAAGTTGTATAAAATTTGTTAAAACACATCATTAATCCACAAACGAGTATCATAAAGCAGTTTCACCAAGCATTAAAAATGCTACACATTTAGTACACCTTCTCTCTCATCTTCTATTTAATCTTGAAATCGAGGAAACTGTAAGCAATAGAACAAAAAGGCAATTCCAAGTGAGACCATCATTAGGAAAGAGCCTATTATTTCAAAGAAAATTCAGAGTACCTTACTGATTTTTTCAATTATTTGTCATTCTGTTCTCACTTGAAATTTATTTTCTATGCTAAACTGCAAATTTGAGTTGTTACAGTGGCATATGTCTTTTTATATTGAGCATTAGGTTTTACATACATATATATAAAATAGTATGTTCTCTTATATTCTTTTAAAAATTGTAGGAAATAGTTATTCCTGTGAACATTTTTCATGTTTAGCAGTGACGGGAAGTGCCAAAACTACATTACAAAGCAGTGAGATTTCATATCATTAGAAAAACACCATTTAACTTGCTGACATATAAGGATGCAAGAATCCTCGAAGACAGAAAGCAAGAATCCTTGAAGACAGAAAGCAACATATGACTGATACATTCTTACAGGATCTAATTTCCTTTATTCAGAGACACAATCAAGTCTGTAGACACACCCGACCAACCAGTCCAAGCTCAATTTAACAATTTATTTTAACCCTTGAAGTGTTTCTTTTAGTCAAGTTGAAGTCTCTTTCTGATATTCATAAGGAACTCATAGGTCTCTTTCTCAGTAGCAAGAGATTTGGAAACACTCTCCCTCTGCATGCATCTCTTAGCCCAAGCAATAAGTTTAGGACATTCTGCCTCCACTCTGAAGTTCCCTAATGTCTCATAAGCATAGAACCAACTATAGAAGGGGATTAGAGCAATGTCAACAAAACCAAAAGTATCACCCCCAAAATAACACTTGTCTCCCAAAACCTCCTCTAGTTGCTTTAACCCCTCTATGAATTCCTTCTTTGGCACCTCCACATCGTCTCGCTTTCCTAGCAATATCTTGTGCCCAACTACACCCATCTGCATTTCCAAACAAGTATTTCATTTTCAGCTTTATAGCTACCACTAGTTCAAATTTGAAACAAGAAACGCTAAAAAGAAAGAGGGTTTTTGTTTTAGATACTAGATTAGCTTGTGTACCTTCTTGTCGACAAAATCAGCCCAAAACTTAGCTTGAGCTCTGTGGTATGGATCAGAGGGAAGGAATGGGGCTCTGTGGTTCCAAACCTCGTCAATATACTCAACTATTATGAGGGACTCACATATGGGTTTGCCATTATGGATGAGAACAGGGATCTTCTTGTGAACAGGGTTCATTTGCAGAAGCAGAGGGCTCTTGTTCTTCAGATCCTCTTCTTTATCCTCGTATTCGATTCCCTTCTCGGCCAATGCAACTCTAGCTCTCATCCCGAACATACTTATCCATTCGTCCAACAATACCACCTCTTGTTGCGCCATTGTTGAAGACAGAAGATCAAGATGAGATGAGGAAGAAGCAATGAAGAACTGGGAATTTATAGGCGATTTCTATGGTTAACATCAATCATTCAATTGTGTCCTTTATTTCCTTTTGAATTTTGGTTTTTAAATCTTTGTACTGTTTTCCGATGTCATTGCCTTCGTCACTCTTTTCAATTGTTGTTTCTTGGAAAGAGAGTCTTATTGCAAATATCGTATTAAATATTGATATTTTAATTTTTAATTGATTGTTGATATGATAGTAAACGTTAATATCTTGATTCTTAAATATTTAAGAATTATAAAAAAATATAATTAATAACATATTTATTAAAAAATATAAATATTTTATATGATTATATTTTTAATCAAATTAAAAAAAAGAAAGGAAAAATTTATTATATTAAAAATTAATATTATTAAAAATAAATTTTTTTTATTTAATTCATTTTACAAACAATCAAAAAGGAAACTTGTTCTTTTCAGTTTGGATTATTTTTTAATCTTCTCTCTAAAATTATTAATTATTAATATTTTAATAAAATATATTTTAATTAGTTAGAGTGTGAGTATTAACTCATTAATTATTAGATATTACTAAAAAAATATAACGAAGAATTGAAATAATTAATTCTTAGAATGACTAATTTATTATTTTATATATATAATTCTTCTTCATCCTTGCTTAAGTTAAGAAAAGAAAACTAAAAAAAAAATATCCAGAGTTACCAACCTTTACTCCGTTCAAGTAAAAATTATTCTAGTGAGTTAATGCACAAATTTTTAAGTTCTTGTAGCTAAAATTTTTATTCTAATTTATTTGTTTTGTATTTCTTTATTTTGATGTAAAATAATTCAAGGCAAAAATTTAATAGAGTTGATCCTTAAAAAAATTAATATTAAAAGAATATTTTATATCAAACTTAAAAAAATAAATATATTTTTAGTTTTTATTTCTTTGTATTGATGTAAAGTAATTTAAAAATAAAAATTTTATAAAATTAATTATTAAAAAAATTAAAATTATTAATTTTTTATATGATTAAATATAAAAATAATTGTATTGATCCTTACGTGAGAGGTACTTAATTATAAGATAATTATTTTAATATTAATAAAAAAATTTTACTTTATGTTTGAAAAAATTACATGTAGAGATTTAAGAAATTATATTCTAAATTTTTATAAATCATTTTGTCACTTTCATTACTTTCTTAAACTTATTTTAATATTAAATCATTTTCTAAAAAAAATTTATTATAATAAGAAACTTGTTTACATGAAACTTAAGTTTTTTAAAAATAAAAAACTTTTGACAACTTCTCAATTCAGCCTCTATTTTTTTAATAGATTTCTGACGAACAGTAAGTAAAGACTTAGTTAATTGAACCTGGTTGCATTTTGCATGATCAAGAACTTAATTGCTAACTGTAGTTAGTTATTTATTAAAAGTACAAATTTTCTATTATATTTGACAACGGAACATAAAGAGATCTAAAACAAAGAGCAAGGCTTCTGATTGTAAAAGAATGTATGGAACATATTCTTACGAACAGCTTATTATTCTAATCAGACCAAGCTCAAACTTAAATACTAACTATTTTAGCTCTCGTCCCAAACATACTGATCGATTCGTCCAGCAACACCACCACCTCTTCTTCTCGCGCCATTGTTAAGGACAATACAACAGGACTTATCCGCAGAGTGCAGAAAAATTATACAAGTCGGAATTTCTAGGAAAATTTTCAGATAGGTTTCTTTGTGCTAATGATGTTCTAGATCTTTCTGTTCTATGTAATTGCCTTCGTCACGTTATTGAATTTTCAGTAACAACTCGAAGTTGGTAAATTCTTGCCATGGAGGGATGAGTTCTACTGCTTTAATTACCTTTACTTTCTTTTTGGTCAAAGATGTCTGCTACTTTTCTTTTACTGTAATTTCAATTGTTAAAGAATTCACCTACACACTGTCCAAAACTAGATTACTGGTTTTAATAATGCAATCTTCAAAATTGATTTGCTGACTTAAAAATTGTTTTTTGGCCAAAGCTGACTTTAAAATTTTAAATTCACATTTTTTAAAAAAATAAATATAAATTATAGAATACATTAATAAACTGATCTTTGAAATATGCATTTTTTTAAAGATGAAAAGTTTTAATTTGGTTCCTGAATAATCAATCCCTAAGAAATTTAATCTTTTGATTGATGAGGTTAATAAAAAATTAATTTGGTTCTTTAATATTAACAAACACTCTTGACTGAAATAATGAATCAGATCTGTACAACAATAAAAAAAGCAAAACAAAACACATAGTTTGACGAAAACATTCTCTGCTGTCCCATTTTTGTGCTGTCCGTGCTGTCCAAGAGATTTCAGCCGTTCCATTAATCCAGTGTCCAGAGTAAAATTAATTTCTATAGCTTGAGTTTAGACTATGTTTGGTTCTTATTAATTACTTACTCTAGTTTTGTTCTGAAAATTTGGGGTTAGAATTATATATATATATATGTAGATGTATACCATGCAGATACAAGGTTGGGGAGTATGTCAACACTAGTGGATGAAGGAAGCTTTAGACAAATTAGTGAATTGTTTGGGAGCACAGAAGCTTGGATGTGAGAAACTAAAGTGCATTAATGGACATGGAAACTCTGAATTGTACATAGAAGATGATGATGGTACTGTAGAGAAGATAGAGAGAGAGGTAGCTATTACTTTTTGCTTTCTTTTGGATCGCATCGTGAAGTGTGATTGATGATTAGGTAGAGTTGGAAAGAGGAGACAGATAATATTAGAACTGTAAGTGCTGCTGCTGACGAATGTTGCTGTCTGCGCTGTCGAAACGGTGCATTTCATATGAGATAAAAGAAAAAACTGGAAGACATGGCAGGACTCTGGATGCTCGATCAATGTAATGGCCGAGATCTCTTAGACAGGGGATCCATTTCCTAGTTTGACACCCTCTATCCAACTCTGTTGTAGTCGGACTCCATAATTTTATGGCTAGAATGCAAAAAAATTTTTTACTAAATTTTAAGTCATGTATAAATAATTTTTTATAATTATAAAACTTAATTTAAAACTTTTTAAATATTGTAATTTATGTAAGAAAATCCCTCCATTAATTTTTTTTTTTCCTACATACTAACAAAGCAGCAGTAACACGTGAATAAAATCAAATTATAACAAAATATAAAAAAAAAAAATTTAAATCAGTATTATGCAAAAAAATTGGTTGAACTTTAAGTATTATGTAAAAAAAAAATGTTCCTTAAAGTTTAGGTTTTATGTAACACGTGGAAAAACTTTACATCTCAAATACCCAGAATCTTCAAGACACACACTTATCATCGAAAAAAAGACAGCCACACTTGGAACAAACATCTTATTGACACAAGCAGGTGTTTAAACACACGATGTTTGACAGCACACAACTAGTAGCTTATGCGTCTGTTTTAGTCCAATTGAGAATTCTTTCTGTAGCCAACAACAAAGTCATAGACGTCCTTCTCAGCAGCAAGAGATTTTGAAACGCTTTCTCTCTGCTTGCATCTTTTAGCCCAAGCAATGAGCTTAGGACAGTGTTCTTCCACTTTGAAGTTTCCTAATGCCTCAAAAGTATAGAACCAGCTATAGAATGGGATTAGAGCAATGTCAACACATCCAAATGTTTCACCTCCAAAATAAGTCTTATCTCCAAGTGTTTCCTCCAATTACTTTAACGCATCTATGAACTCTTTCTTTGCCTCTTCCACCCCTTCTCTCTTTCCAGCCCATATCTTTGCTCCAACAACTCCCACCTGCATTTTCAACCACATCTTTGTAAGAGTAAACTTGGAGGATAAAGTTTTGAGGCAATCTTTATAAGCTTAATTTCATATTCAAATCTCATTAAATATACATATAATATAGATGAAATTACAGAAAGAGATGATATATTGATCGATCAAATCAAACAATAAGACAAAAATTTTGAATCAGCACATACCTTCTTGTTTATAAAATCAACCCAGAATCTGGCTTGAGCTCTGAGGTAAGGATCAGAAGGAAGCAAAGGAGAACTTTTGTTCCAAACCTTATCGATATACTCAACGATGATGGCGGATTCACAGATGGGTTTGTTGTTATGGATTAGAACAGGGATCTTCTTGTGAACTGGGTTCATTTGTAGAAGCAGAGGGCTCTTGTTGCTCAGATTCTCTATCTTATACTCATTTGATCCCCTTTTCCGCTAGTGCTATCGTTACTCTCATCCCATATATGCTCAGCAACACGTCCAACAGCACCACCTTTTCTTCCGCCATCGTTCAACACTGAAAGAGCTATGAGGAGTACGAAGAGGCTGTGAAGAACGTTGAATTTATTTATAGGCAGTTTCTGTAGCAACTCCAAGTTGGTAAATTCTTGCCATGGAGGGATGAGTTCTACTGCTTTAATTACCGTTACTTTCTTTTTGGTCAAAGATGTCTGCTACTTTTCTTTTACTGTAATTTCAATTGTTAAAGAATTCACATACACACTGTCAAAAACTAGATTACTGGTTTTAATAATGCAATCTTCAAAATTGATTTGCTGACTTAAAATTTTTTTTTTGGGCTAAAGCTGACTTTAAAATTTTAAATTCACATTTTTTTTAAAAATAAATATAAATTTTAGAATAAATTAATAAACTGATCTTTGAAATAAGCATTTTTTTAGAGATGAAAAGTTTTAATTTGGTTCCTGAATAATCAATCCCTAAGAAATTTAATCTTTTGGTTGATGAGCTTAATAAAAAATTAATTTGGTTCTTTAATATTAACAAACACTCTTGACTGAAATAATAAATCACATCAGCTCAACAATAAAAAAAAGTAAAATAGCACACATAATTTGATACCCTCTATCCAATTCTGTTGTAGTCGGACTCCATAATTTTATGGCTAGAATGCAAAATTTTTTTACTAAACTTTAAGTCATATATAAATAGTTTTTTATAATTATAAAATTTAATTTAAAACTTTTTAAATATTGTAATTTATATAAGAAAATTCTTTCATTAATTTTTTTATTCTAAATACTAACAAAGCAGCAGTAACACGAAAATAAAATCAAATTATAACAAAATAAAAAAACACCTTTAAATCAGTATTATACAAAAAAAAAAATTGGTTAAACTTTAAGTATTATGTAAAAAAAAAAAATCTTCTTTAAATTTAAGTTTTATGTAAAAAAAATTCAACTAATTTAATCTGTCTACTTTCCGTTATTATTTTAAATAAAAAATTAATAAAAAGAGTTTTTTTTGACAGAAATCATAAAATTTGAGAAGTTTTAAATTAATTTATAGTTAGAAAATATTGTGTCTAATTTTATTACTTGAAAATGCTAGCCTTATTTACATTGTGACAGTGTTGGTTTGAACTTTGAAATAAATCCTCTGATTGATCTCCATTTTTTTACAGCCTTGCAATCTTTGACAGATAATGGAGCTTAAAAATGGAGAGAAAGTGAAATGGTGCATCTCTGCTGGGCGTTTTCTGATGGGTGCCTGCGTTTTAGCAGCGGTTTTTTCCGTTGCTAAAGTTTTTTGCAACAAAAATTATTGCCACTATAACTTTTTCTAAATTAATTATTTAAACAAAATTTATAGCAGCAATAATATTCGTTGCAATAATATTAAAACACACTTTAGCAACGGATAAAACCGTCGCTAAAAAGCCAACCAGGCACCCACCAGAGAGCGCCCAGCAGAGGATCCAAAATCGTGCAGGATTGGGTGATGAAAAAGAAGAGAGAGAGAGACGTTGAAGAGGAGTACTGATTTTCTTTTTCTTTACGTTACCTCACTCAAATTATTTAATTATTGCCTTCTTCTATTGGATGTTGTTGAAGCTGGAAAAAAAACAAAAAACAAAATCCAGACTCTCATTTAAACACTGCAGCTCTTGGAATATATACAAGCACAGGGCTTCTGTACTAACATAAAAAGCCTAACTTAATCTATTGACCACGTAATGTATCATTCAAAGATACAGAAGGATAAGTAAATTATTGGAACGAAGAATTCAAGCATTCTTTGCAATAAAAGATTTCACCGTATATAATAAGACATGTATTATTATATAGTATTGTAATATAAAAATGAAAATGTTGTATTAATTTAGTGGACATATTAGAAATCTTTTTTTTTTTGTTAAATCCATATTAAAATAATAATATTAAGAATAATTAACAAAAATAAAGTTGAACTAGCACCCATAATAAAAGAGTTGATAGAAATACATTTTAATAGTTTAGTCATCAACACATTAATGTGTTATTTTCCCTGTCCCTTCCATGAAAAGCAGAAAGTATATGACTTCGTTTTGGAGATGAAGTTGCGTGGCATTGAGTAGTGAAAAATTAGAGAAATATCTTAAACCCTACATCACCAACCTGCATTTTCAAGGACAAGTATTATCAAGAAGCACAAGTTAATTTTACTAACACAATAAATTAGAGAAAGTTTTTATAATAGAGTAAATTACATTCTTTTTCTTGAAGATGTCAAAATTATATTTTCTTTCTCTCTATTTTGAAAACATGCACTTCTTTCTCTTGAAAAATTAAAAAACTTATAATTTTATTTATTTTGACTAAAATATCTTTAATAACATTATTAATTTTCTAAAAATATTATAACTTATTATAAAATATATTTTTAAAAATTATAAGATTTTATTATTATTATTTAGTTTGAGTTTAAGAAAAATAATAAATTTATTTTATTTTAAGTTAAAAATATTTTTTTATACCAATCAAATATATATTTAATTATATAAATAATAAAAGTAAGGATATTTTAATCAAAATAGGTAGAATTATAATTTTTCTCATCTCTCAAATTATAAAAAGTAATCTTTTAAAATAAAAGAAAGTATAATTTTAAAATTTTTCGTAATATAATTTACTCTTTATAATATATATCAAATATCAAAATAGTGAAACATATATTTTAAGACAAATATAATTTAGTCAAAGTAACTTCATCTGTCACACTTAATAATATTCAGTAACGTATAGTTGAAACATATAGAAGGACAAGTAAATTATAAGGAGGAAGAATTCAAGTCTTCTTTGTAATAAAATTTTTTTTTCGTAGATTATAAAACATGTATTATTATATGATATTGAACATATACAAAAGTTTAATATTATAAAGTTGAAAATGTTGTATTAAATTAGTGGAATACTAAAAACTATTGTATTAAGCTGCTATTATCATTAGATTCCAGAGGCTTCTAAACACTAAATCCATTATTTTTGTCCTCGCAACACTAATCTCACATAATTCTGTTATTCCTGTGAACATTTTTCATGTTTAGCAGTGACAGGAAGTGCCAAAACTACATTACAAAGCAGTGAGATTTCATATCATTAGAAAAACACCATTTAGCTTGCTAACATATAAGGATGCAAGAATCCTTGAAGACAGAAAGCAACATATGACTGACACATTCTTACAAAATCTAACTTCCTTTATTCAGAGACACAATCAAGTCTATAGACACACCCAACCAACCAGTCCAAGCTCAATTTAACATTTTATTTTAACCCTTGAAGTGTTTCTTTTAGTCAAGATGAAGTCTCTTTCTGATATTCATAAGGAACTCATAGGTCTCTTTCTCAGTAGCAAGAGATTTGGAAACACTCTCCCTCTGCATGCATCTCTTAGCCCAAGCAATAAGATTAGGACATTCTGCCTCCACTTTGAAGTTCCCTAATGTCTCATAAGCATAGAACCAACTATAGAAAGGGATTAGAGCAATGTCAACAAAACCAAAAGTATCACCCCCAAAATAACACTTGTCTCCCAAAACCTCCTCTAGTTGCTTTAACCCCTCTATGAATTCCTTTTTTGGCACCTCCACATCGTCTCGCTTTCCTAGCAATATCTTGTGCCCAACTACACCCATCTGCATTTCCAAACAAGTATTTCATTTTCAGCTTTATAGCTACCACTAGTTCAAATTTGAATCAAGAAATGCTAAAAAGAAAGTGGGTTTTTGCTTTAGATACTAGCTTAGCTTGCTTACCTTCTTCTCGACAAAATCAGCCCAAAACTTAGCTTGAGCTCTGTGGTATGGATCAGAGGGAAGGAATGGGGCTCTGTGGTTCCAAACCTCGTCAATATACTCAACTATTATGAGGGACTCACATATGGGTTTGCCATTATGGATGAGAACAGGGATCTTCTTGTGAACAGGGTTCATTTGCAGAAGCAGAGGGCTCTTGTTCTTCAGATCCTCTTCTTTATCCTCGTATTCGATTCCCTTCTCGGCCAATGCAACTCTAGCTCTCATCCCAAACATACTTATCCATTTGTCCAACAATACCACCTCTTGTTGCGCCATTGTTGAAGACAGAAGATCAAGATGAGATGAGGAAGAAGCAATGAAGAACTGGGAATTTATAGGCGATTTCGATGGATAACATCAATCATTCAATTGTGTTCTTTATTTCCTTTTGAATTTTGGTTTTTAAATCTTTGTACTGTTTTCCGATGTCATTGCCTTCGTCACTCTTTTCAATTGTTGTTTCGTGGAAAGAGAGTCTTAATGCAAATATCATATTAAATATTGATATTTTAATTTTTAATTGATTGTTGATATCATAGTTCTTAACTGTTGATTCCTTGATTCTTAAATATTTATGAATTATAAAAAAACTAAAATTAATAGTATATTTATTAAAGAATATAAATATTTTATATGATTATATTTTTAATCGAATTAAAAGAAAAAAAGAAAGGTGAAATTTCTTATATTACAAACTAATATTATTGAGGGATAAAAAAAATAAAAAACTTTTTGTTTAAGTCATTTTACAAGCAATTAAAAAGGAAACATGCTCCTTTTAGTTTGAATTATTTCTTAATTTTTTTTAAAATTATTAATTATTAACATCTTGATAAAATATGATCTAATTAGTTAGAGCGTAATTATCAACTCATTAATTATTGAATATTACAAAAAAGATAAAATTAAAAATTAAAATAATTAATTCTTAAAATAACTAATTCATTGTTTCATATATATATATATATATATATATATATATATATATATATATATATATATATATATATAACTCTTCTTCACCTTTGTTGAAGTCAAGAAAAGAAATTCAGAGAAAGAAATATCTACAGTTACCAACCTTTGTTTAAGCAAAAATTATCCTCTAAGTGAGTTAATGCACAAAATTTTAAGTTCTTGTAGTTAAAATTCTTATTCTAATTTATTTGTTATGTATTTCTTTGTTTTGACGTAAAATAATCCAAAGCAAAAATTTAGTAGAATTGATCCTGAAAAGAATTAACATTAAAAGAATACTTTATATCAAATTTAAAAAAATGAGTGTGTTTTAGTTTTTGTTTCTTTGTGTTGGTGTAAAGTTATTCAAGGTAAAAGTTTTATAAAATTAATCTTTAAAGAAATTAAAGTTATTAGGTTTCTGTATAATTGAATGTAAAAATAATTATACTGATCTTTATGTAAGAGTTACTTAATTATAAGGTGATTATTTTAATATTAATAAAAATTTTCTTATTTTATATTTAAAAAAATAACGTATAGAGATTTAAGAAATTATATTCTAAATTTTTATAAGTCATTGTGTCACTTTTATCACTTTCTTAAACTTATTTTAATATTAAATTATTTTCTAAAAAAAATTTATTATAAAAGGAAACTTGTTTACGTGAAACTTAAGTTTTTCAAAATAAAAAACTTTTGACAGTTACTCAATTCAACCTCCATTTTTTAATAGATTTCTGACCAACAGTAAGTAAAGACTTAATTGAACCTGGTTGCATTTTGCATGATCAAGAACTTAATTGCTAACTGTAGTTAGTTATTTATTAGAAGTACAAATTTTCCATTATATTTGACAACAGAACATAAAGAGATCTAAAACAACGAACAAGGCTTCTGATTGTAATAAAATGTATGGAACATATTCTTACGAACAGCTTATTATTCTAATCAGACCAAGCTCAAACTTAAATACTAACTATTTTAGCTCTCGTCCCAAACATACTGATCGATTCGTCCAGCAACACCACCACCTCTTCTTCTCGCGCCATTGTTAAGGACAATACAACAGGACTTCTCTGCAGAGTGCAGAAAAATTATACAAGTCGGAATTTCTAGGAAAATTTTCAGATAGGTTTCTTTGTGCTAATGATGTTCTAGATCTTTCTGTTCTATGTAATTGCCTTCGTCACGTTATTGAATTTTCAGTAACAACTCCAAGTTGGTAAATTCTTGCAATGGAGGGATGAGTTCTACTGCTTTAATTACTGTTACTTTCTTTTTGGTCAAAGATGTCTGCTACTTTTCTTTTACTGTAATTTCAATTGTTGAAGAATTCACATACACACTGTCCAAAACTAGATTACTGGTTTTAATAATGCAATCTTCAAAATTGATTTGCTGACTTAAAAATTGTTTTTTGGCCAAAACTGACTTTAAAATTTTAAATTCACCTTTTTTAAAAAATAAATATAAATTATATAATAAATTAATAAATTGATCTTTGAAATTAGATGAAAAGTTTTAATTTGGTTTCTGAATAATCAATCACTAGGAAATTTGATCTTTTAATTAAGGAGGTTAATAAAAAATTAATTTGGTTCTTTAATATTAACAAACACTCTTGACTGAAATAATAAATCACATCAGCTCAACAATAAAAAAAAGTAAAATAGCACACATAATTTGATACCCTCTATCCAATTCTGTTGTAGTCGGACTCCATAATTTTATGGCTAGAATGCAAATTTTTTTTACTAAACTTTAAGTCATATATAAATAGTTTTTTATAATTATAAAATTTAATTTAAAACTTTTTAAATATTGTAATTTATATAAGAAAATTCTTTCATTAATTTTTTTATTCTAAATACTAACAAAGCAGCAGTAACACGAAAATAAAATCAAATTATAACAAAATAAAAAACACCTTTAAATCAGTATTATACAAAAAAAAAATTGGTTAAACTTTAAGTATTATGTAAAAAAAAAAATCTTCTTTAAATTTAAGTTTTATGTAAAAAAAATTCAACTAATTTAATCTGTCTACTTTCCGTTATTATTTTAAATAAAAAATTAATAAAAAGAGTTGTTTTTGACAGAAATCATAAAATTTGAGAAGTTTTAAATTAATTTATAGTTAGAAAATATTGTGTCTAATTTTATTACTTGAAAATGCTAGCCTTATTTACATTGTGACAGTGTTGGTTTGAACTTTGAAATAAATCCTCTGATTGATCTCCATTTTTTTACAGCCTTGCAATCTTTGACAGATAATGGAGCTTAAAAATGGAGAGAAAGTGAAATGGTGCATCTCTGCTGGGCGTTTTCTGATGGGTGCCTGCGTTTTAGCAGCGGTTTTTTCCGTTGCTAAAGTTTTTTGCAACAAAAATTATTGCCACTATAACTTTTTCTAAATTAATTATTTAAACAAAATTTATAGCAGCAATAATATTCGTTGCAATAATATTAAAACACACTTTAGCAACGGATAAAACCGTCGCTAAAAAGCCAACCAGGCACCCACCAGAGAGCGCCCAGCAGAGGATCCAAAATCGTGCAGGATTGGGTGATGAAAAAGAAGAGAGAGAGAGACGTTGAAGAGGAGTACTGATTTTCTTTTTCTTTACGTTACCTCACTCTCTAAATATATATATATATATACATCATATTATTTAATTATTGCCTTCTTCTATTGGATGCTGTTGAAGCTGGGAAAAAAACAAAAAACAAAATCCAGACTCTCATTTCAACACTGCGGCTCTTGGAAAATATACAAGCACAGGGCTTTTGTACTAACATAAAAAATCTAACTTAATCTATTGACCATGTAATGTATCATTCAACGATACAGAAGGATAAGTAAATTATTGGGACGAAGAATTCAAGCATTCTTTACAATAAAAATTTTTTATCGTATATAATAAGACATGTATTATTATATAGTATTGTAATATAAAAATAAAAATGTTGTATTAATTTAGTGGACATATTAGAAATCTTTCTTTTTGTTAAATTCATATTAAAATAATAAGATTAAGAATAATTAACAAAAATAAAGTTGAACTAGCACCCATAATAAAAGAGTTGATAGAAATACATTTTAATAGTTTAGTCATCAACACATTAATGTGTTATTTTCCCTGTCCCTTCCATGAAAAGCAGAAAGTATATGACTTCGTTTTGGAGATGAAGTTGCGTGGCATTGAGTAGTGAAAAATTAGAGAAATATCTTAAACCCTACATCACCAACCTGCATTTTCAAGGACAAGTATTATCAAGAAGCACAAGTTAATTTTACTAACACAATAAATTAGAGAAAGTTTTTATAATAGAGTAAATTAAATTCTTTTTCTTGAAGATGTCAAAATTACATTTTCTTTTCCTCTATTTTGAAAACATGCACTTCTTTCTCTTGAAAAATTAAAAAACTTATAATTTTATTTATTTTAATTAAAATATATTTAATAACATTATTAATTTTCTAAAAATATTATAATTTATCATAAAATATATTTTTAAAAATTATAAGATTTTATTATTATTATTATTTAGTTTGAGTTTAAGAAAAATAATAAATTTATTTTATTTTAAGTTAAAAATATTTTTTTATACCAGTTAAATATATATTTAATTATATAAATAATAAACATAAGGATATTTTAATTAAAATAAATAGAATTATAATTTTTCTCATCTCTCAAATTATAAAAACGTAATCTTTTAAAATAAAAGAAAGTATAATTTTAAGATTTTTTGTAACATAATTTACTCTTTATAATATATATCAAATATCAAAATAGTGAAACATATATTTTAAGACAAATATAATTTAGTCAAAGTAACTTCACTTGTCACACTATATATAATTTAGTAACGTATCGTTGAAACATATAGAAGGAGAAGTAAATTATAAGGAGGAAGAATTCAAGTCTTCTTTGTAATAAAAAAACTTGATCGTGGATTATAAAACATGTATTATTATATGATATCGAACATAAACAAAAGTTTAATATTATAAAGTTGAAAATGTTGTATTAAATTAGTGGAATACTAAAAACTATTGTATTAAGCTGCTATTATCATTAGATTCCAGAGGCTTCTAAACACTAAATCCATTATTTTTGTCCTCGCAACACTAATCTCACATAATTCTGTTATTCCTGTGAACATTTTTCATATTTAGCAGTGACAGGAAGTGCCAAAACTACATTACAAAGCAGTGAGATTTCATATCATTAGAAAAACACCATTTAACTTGCTAACATATAAGGATGCAAGAATCCTTGAAGACAGAAAGCAACATATGACTGACACATTCTTACAAAATCTAACTTCCTTTATTCACAGACACAATCAAGTCTATAGACACACCCAACCCACCAGTCCAAGCTCAATTTAACATTTTCTTTTAACCCTTGATGTGTTTCTTTTAGTCAAGATGAAGTCTCTTTCTTAATTTCATAAGGAACTCATAGGTCTCTTTCTCACTAGCAAGAGATTTGGAAACACTCTCCCTCTGCATGCATCTCTTAGCCCAAGCAATAAGTTTAGGACATTCTGCCTCCACTTTGAAGTTCCCTAATGCCTCATAAGCATAGAACCAACTATAGAAAGGGATTAGAGCAATGTCAACAAAACCAAAAGTATCACCCCCAAAATAACACTTGTCTCCCAAAACCTCCTCTAATTGCTTTAACCCCTGTATGAATTCCTTCTTTGGCACCTCCACATCGTCTCGCTTTCCTAGCAATATCTTGTGCCCAACTACACCCATCTGCATGTCCAAACAAGTATTTCATTTTCAGCTTTATAGCTACCACTAGTTCAAATTTGAAACAAGAAATGCTAAAAAGAAAGTGGGTTTTTGTTTTAGATACTAGATTAGCTTGTGTACCTTCTTGTCGACAAAATCAGCCCAAAACTTAGCTTGAGCTCTGTGGTAAGGATCAGAGGGAAGGAATGGGGCTCTCTGGTTCCAAACCTCGTCAATATACTGAACTATTATAAGGGACTCACATATGGGTTTGCCATTATGGATGAGAACAGGGATCTTCTTGTGAACAGGGTTCATTTGCAGAAGCAGAGGGCTCTTGTTCTGGATATCCTCTTCTTTAGCCTTGTATTCGATTCCCTTCTCGGCCAATGCAACTCTAGCTCTCATCCCAAACATACTTATCCATTCGTCCAACAATACCACCTCTTGTTGCGCCATTCTTGAAGACAGAAGATCAAAATGAGATGAGGAAGAAGCAATGAAGAACTGGGAATTTATAGGCGATTTCTATGGTTAACATCAATCATTCAATTGTGTTCTTTATTTCCGTTTGAATTTTGGTATTTAAATATTTGTTTGTTTCCTGATGTCATTGCCTTCGTGACTCTTTTCAATTGTTGTTTTGCGGAAAGAAAGTTATTGCAAATATTATAAATATTTGTTTGTTTTCTGACGTCATTGCCTTCGTGACTCTTTTCGTTCGTTGTTTGGTGGAAAGAAAGTCTTATGGCAAATATCATATTAACTCTTGATATTTTAGTTTTTAATTATTGATGTCTATTTTTACATATTGATATCTTAATTATTAAATATTCAAGAATTATAGAAGAATAAAACTGATAGCATATTTAATAAAGAATGTGAATATTTTTTATAATTTTATTTTTAATCTAACCAAAATAAAAAAGAAAAGATGAAGTTTATTATTTTGTAAAAAAATATTATTGAAAGATAAAAAAGAATAAAGAATTTTTCGTCTAAATCATTCTATGAGTAGCTAAAAAGAAAACATGCTCTTTTCAATTCTAATTATTTTCTAATAATCTCTTTAAGATAGTTAATCATTAATATTATAAAAAAATATGCTTTAATTAATTAGATTATGAATGATAACCTATTAATTACTAGATATTACTAAAAAGACATAATGAAGAATTGAAATAGTTAGTTCCTAAAATGGTTAATTCATTATTTTATATATCTAACTCTTTTTCACCTTTGGAAAAGTCCAGAAGAGAAAACTAAAGAAAGAAATATCTAAATCTACCACCTTTATTCTGTTAAAGCGAAAATTATTCTTTTAATGAGTTAGTGTGCAAATTTTTAAGTTTTTGTAGCTAAAATTCTTTTTCTAATTTGTTTGTCGTGTATTTCTTTATTTTCAGGTAAAGTAGTCAAAGACAAAAATTTTGTAGGATTAATCCTTAAAAGAGATAACTTTAAAGAATCTTTTATATCAAACTTAAAAAAATAAGAGTATTTTTGGTTTTGTTTTTTTATATTGATATAAAGTAATTTAAGGTAAACGTTTTGTAAGATTTATCCTTAGAAAAACTAAAATTAAGAGAATATTTTATATTAAACTTAAAAAATAAGTGTTATTAAGTTATTGTACAATTGAATGTAAAAATAATTATATTAATCTTTGTATAAGAGCTACTCGATTATAAGATGATTACACTAATATTAATAAAAACTCTTTTACTATTTATTTGAGGAGATGACGTGTAGGAATTTAAGAAACAATATCT
The DNA here is from genome assembly GCA_031216115.1 of Senna siamea. NCBI lineage: Eukaryota > Viridiplantae > Streptophyta > Magnoliopsida > Fabales > Fabaceae > Senna > Senna siamea. Next base: position 24,983,214 of record CM062356.1, read on the forward strand.
TAAACTTTTATAAATCTTTGTGTCACTTTTATTACTTTCTTAAACTTAATATTAAATTGTTTTCTACAAAAGAATTTATTATAAAAGAAAACTTGTTTATATGAAACTTAAGGTTTTCAAAAATAAAAAATTTTTGACAACTACTTAATTTAATCTCTACTTAAATTTTTTTTTTTTTGCCAAAGCTGGCTTCACATTTTTTTTAAAAAAAATAAATATAATCTTTAAAATTGATTTGTTTACTTAAATTTTTTTTTGACTTTAAAATTTTAAATTCACATTTTTAAAAAAATAAATATAAATTATAGAGTAAATTAATAAATTGATCTTTGACATATGTATTTTTTTTAGTGATGAAAAATTTTACTTTGATCTATGAATAATCAATCCCTAAGAAATTTAATCTTTTGATTAATGAGGTTAATACAAAATTAATTTGGTTCTTTAATATTAACAAACACTCTTGACTGAAATAATAAATCAGATCTGTTCAACAATAAAAAATAAAAAAAAACAAAGCAAAACAGATAATTTGACACCCTCTATCCAACTCCGTTGTAATCGATCGGACGCTACAATTTTATGGCTAGAATGCAAAAATTTTTTTTACTAAACATTAAGTCGTGTATAAGTAACCTTTTATAATTATAAAAGTTAATTTAAAACTTTTTAAATATTGTAATTTATGTAAGAAAATTCTTTCATTAATTTTTTTATCATAAATACTAACAAAGCAACAGTAACATGTAAATAAAATCAAATTATAACAAAATACAAAAAAAAATTTAAATCATGCAAAAAATTGGTTGAACTTTAAGTATTATGTAAACAAAAATCTTTTTAAAATTTAAGTTTTATGTAAAAAAAAAAAAAAAATTCAACTCATTTTAGGTGCCAAAGAATCAGAAGACTACTTTAATGAGAATTGATCCACGTGTAAAGGATGGTCAAGTTTACCATACAGCAGACAAAGCTAGTTCTGTGTAATACTGCATGTCGGTGTTTGAATCACAAGAGAGAGCAGTGTTGATGTGTTATTTTCCCTGTCCCTTCCATAAAAAGCAGAAAGTATATGACTTCGTTTTGGAGATGAAGTTGTGTGGCATTGAGTAGTATCCTTAATTTATCATCTTTGTTTCATCTTTCAATATTAGATGGCCATTTTATGTCCTCATGGAGATAAGACTAACTATTATTGTCACACAGTTATATTGGCACAAAGTAATTTACAAGGTTGTATTGTTGTTTTTGTTTATGTATGATCTCTTTAGTCCAACTTACTGTTCTTTCTGTGGTCAACAACAAACTGGTAGACTTTATTCTCGTCGGATAGAGATTTGGAAACACTCTCAATCTTCAAGCATCTTTTAGCCCAAGCAATAAGCTTAGGACGCTCTGCTTCTACACTGAAGTTCCCTTCTGCCTCATAGGCCTTGAACCATGAATAGAAAGAGATAAGAGCAATGTCAACAAAACCAGATGTTTCACTCCCAAAATAGGGTTTGTCTCCTCTAATTGTTTTAAACCCTCTGAATTCCTTTGTTGGCACCTCTACCTGACCTCGCCTTCCTAGCGATATCTTCAACCCTACATCACCAACCTGCATTTTCAAGGACAAGTATTATCAAGAAGGATAAGTTAATTTTACTAACACAATAAATTAGAGAAAGTTTTTATGATAGAGTAAATTACATTCATTTTTTTAGAGATGTCAAAATTGCATTCTCTTCTCCTCTATTTTAAAAATATATATTTGTTTCTCTTGAAAGATTAAAAACCTATAATTTTATTTATTTTGACTAAAATACCTTTAATGACATTATTAATTTTTTAAAAATTTTATAATTTATTATAAAATATATTTTTAAAAATTATAATATTTTATTATTATTTATTTTTAGTTTAAAAAATAATTATTTTATTTTATTTTAAATTAAAAATATTTTTTTATATTATTTAAATAAATATTTAATTATATAAATAATAAATATAAGGATATTTTGATCAAAATGAGTATAATTGTAATTTTTCTCATCTCTCAAAGTATGAAAAAGTAATCTTTTAAAATAAAAATATATATAATTTTAATATTTCTCATAATATAATTTACTCTTCATAATATATATGAAATATCAACTATCAAAGTAGTGAAACAAATTTTTAAGACAAATATAATTTAGTCAAAATAAGTTCACTTATCACACTATATGATTTGGTAATATTAAAACATATAGAAAGATATGTAAATTATAGGGAGGAAGAGTTCAAGTCTTCTTTATAATAAAAAACTTTATTGTAGATTATATAACATGTATTATTATATGGCATCGAAGATAAACAAAAGTTTAATATTATAAAAATAAAAATGTTGTATGAAATTAATGAACATATTAAAAATCTTTATTTTGTTAAATACATACTAAAAATGATAAAATTAAAAATAATTATATTAAAAATAAAGTTTGACTAATATCTATCATAAAAAAAGTTAATATATATATACTTTAAGTAGTTTGATTATGTATAAATTAATTTTGTAAGAAAAATAAATCAGATAAAAAATAATTTAATAATTAAATATAAAAAAATATTATTAAGATGAATCTAATTATAAAAGAATAATTATAGAAATAAAATAAAAATAAAATATATTAATATTAGTTGGTTTATATAATCATTGTGGTCCAATGAAAAAGATTTTATTTATTATTTTAAAGCAAGTAAAAATGGTACAACATATCCAGGCACGTAACACGTGCAAACACTTCATTTCAAATACCCAGAATCTTCAAGACAGACGCACTTTTATTATCGAAAAAAAGACAGACACACTTAGAGCAAACATCTTATTGACACAAGCAGGTGTTCAAACACACGATGTTTGACGTCACACAACTAGTAGTTTATGCGTCTGTTTAGTCCAATTGAAAAGCCTTTCTGTAGCCAATAGTAAAATCATAGATATCCTTCTCTGCAGGAAGAGATTTTGAAACGCTTTCTCTCTGCTTGCATCTTTTACCCCAAGCAATGAGCTTAGGACAGTGTTCTTCCACTTTGAAGTTTCCATATGTCTCATAAGTATAGAACCAGCAATAGAATGGGATTAGACCAATGTCAACAAATCCAAATTTTTCGCCTCCAAAATAAGTCTTATCTCCAAGTGTTTCCTCCAATTTCTTTAACGCATCTATGAACTCTTTCTTTGCCTCTTCCACTCCTTCTCTCTTTCCAGCCCATATCTTTCCTCCAACATCTCCCACCTGCATTTTCAACCACATCTTTGTAAGAGTAAACTTTTGGATAACGTTTCAGCAGGAAAAAGATGATATGTTGAACGATCAAATCAAATAATAAGACAAAAATTTTGAATCAGCACATACCTTCTTGTTTATAAAATCAACCCAGAATCTGGCTTGAGCTTTGAGGTAAGGATCAGAAGGAAGCAAAGGACAACTTTTGTTCCAAACCTCATCGATATACTCAACGATGATGGCAGATTCACAGATGGGTTTGTTGTTATGGATTAGAACAGGGATCTTCTTGTGAACTGGGTTCATTTGTAGAAGCAGAGGGCCCTTGTTCCACAGATTCTCTATCTTGTACTCATATTTGACTCCCTTCTCCGCTAGTGCTATCCTTACTCTCATCCCATACATGCTCAGCAACACGTCCAACAGCACCACCTTTTCTTCCGCCATCGTTCAACACTGAAAGAGCTATGAGGTACGAAGAGGCTATGAAGAACGTTGAATTTATATATAGGCAGTTTCTGCCATTGCCTTCGTCACGTTATTGAATTTTCAGTAGCAACTCCAAGTTGATGAATCCTTGCCATGGTGGGGTGATTTCTAAGTTGATTTTAATAAAGCTATCTTCAAAATTGATTTGCTTGAGTTTATAATTTTAAATTCACATATTTTAAAAAATAGATATAAATTATAGAATAAATTGATGAATTCATCTTTGAAATATATACAAGCACAGAGGATAAGTGTCTTACGGTGACTAATCATCAAAGTAATGACCGGAGCAATTACAACGATACCAATAAACTAATAAGTTAATCTATTGACCATGTAGTGTAACTTTGAAAGTCATAGATGGAGAAGTCAATTGTAGGGAGCAAGGATTCAAGTCTTCTTTGTAATAAAAAAAAATCATTTAAATTTAATAAAAAATGTTACCCTATATTATAAAACATGTATTATTATATGATATCAAATATTGGGAGATAAAAATTAACATAAATAAAAACTCAATATTACAAAAATGAAAATATTGTACTAGATTAGTAGACATATTAAAAAAATTTTTTGGTTAAATACATACTAAAGGTGATAGAATTAAGAATAATTATATTAAAGAAAAAGTTGGGCTAATACCCATTATAAAAAAGTCAATAAAAATATATTTTAAGTAATTTGGTCATATACAAAAAAAAATCTTGTAAGAAGAATAAATCATATAGAAGATAGTAAAGGGGAATTGAATAATCAACACAATGCATTTCATCCAAATAAAAAGAGTATATATATATATATATATATGTATATACTCCAAAAAAATTCCATACATTGTCCTCATATAAAAGATAGAGATGTATAGAACTTATCTGATGAGAGGAAGCATTTGCCATGGTTAGTGATGAGGGGAAGAGCTAGCAACCCATAAGTTCTGTGTTTTCTTCCTTGAGAGAGTAAGTCGAGAGAAACAGCCACCAGAGAGTCTTTTGTATGTGTATATTCAGTTAGGTTAAAAGGATGAAAACCCCGTTGGGCCATTTGGCACTTGTCCAAAATAGGAAAATTACCCATTTCTAGGAATATTCTTTTATTAAATAAGATTTTATAAAATATAGTTTATGTATTTAATTAACATTAATCTATTTATTTTCAACAATCTTTTACTTAGATAATGTTAATCAAATATCAAGAGAATTATCAAAAGTATTCCAAGAAATTTTTAGAAAATTGTGGTCGTTATGATTCTATAAAAATTACATGATCCTTATAAACATAGATGTCAAAGCTTTGGTCACAAGATCTGCCACTATCATCTTAATACTAATGCACTTAATGAATATTTTTCTTATTTTGAATCTTTTTATGACAAATATTCTGACTTTATGTGTTTTGATTTATTTAAATACTTGTTCCCTTAAACTTTTCTTCAATAGATTTAAGATAATCAGGAGTAGTATCCTTCTTTAGAATACTTTGTCCAAAGTTCTTACCAATGATATATTTGATAACATTTAAACAAAGATTATTTGAAATGTGTCATCGTTTGTATTGAGCTCCTTCTACTATATTAGAATTGTCAATTAAATCTGATGATTATGGTTTTTTATAAGCCAAATCTTCTTTCTTAATAATTAGATATAAATTCAAGAATCTTTTTTGATCATGAAAAATTAATCCCAATCATATTTTTCACTGTAAATAGCTACTGAATCAAAGGAAAAAACTAAAGAAAACAAAATTATGAAACATCAATTATGTCCAATCAACATAATTGTTAAAACAAGGTTTTCTTCACAAAACTCAATCATATATATAGTTATTAATAAAAAGCCAATTACTAAATCAGAGAAACTAAGAAAGATAAAATTAAAAAATATTAATTATGTCTAGTCAACATAATTATTAAGATAAGATTTTCTTGACAAAACGCAGTTTCATATAGCTATTATCTATATCAAAATTAGCTACTATTTATCGAAGAAATTGAGAAAAATAAAATTAGGAAACATTAATTAAGTCTAATTGACATAATTATTAAGATATGGTTTTATTCATAAAACTCAATTTCATACAGCTTATTAATATCAAAATAGTTATTGTGTTAAAGAAACTATGAAAAACAAAATTAAAAAACATTAATTATGTCTAGTTGACATAATTATTAAGACAAGGTTTTTTTTACTAAACTCAGTTTTATACAACTTATCAATATAAAAATAGCTATCGAATTAGAGAAACTAAGAAAGGCAAAATTAGGAAACATTAATTATGTCTAATTAATATAATTATTAAAAAATAGTTTCCTTTACAAAACTCAATTTCATGCAGTTATCAATATCAAAATTGTTTATTATAATCTCGTCTAAGGGTCTTAAATTAAAATAAATCAAGAAAATTTATAATAATTTGACTCAAGAGAAATCCACAAAAATAATGTGATAATATTTACATTGATAGGATACATAATATTATATAAGTATTAAAGCTATTTAATTATAAAAAATATATAATTTTAAATTTTTAAAATTATATTGACTTTCTCACACAAATAAGATGTATACATCACCAATATAATATATATTAATCACAAAATTATATTAATTGCCATTAGACTTTAGTCACAAAATACATAGTAATCAAATTCAGGATAGGTGAGTTCACTACCATTAGATACAAAATGTTTAATTTTTTCGTGTTCTTACAATTGAGACACCCTATTCTCTTGTAGAGGTAAAGATTTCATTAAGAGTACTTTTTGAAAACTTATCCTCATATATTCATGCACTTAACACAATAAGGATGAGTTAAGAGTTTGAACGCTAACAAATGTGCATTGATTTGCAGCCATAGTTATAATAGCATAATAATCACATATTACTAGTTTCAAATTAATTTTATAAAATCTCATAACTATTATTGGTGGGTATCCAAAATTCACAAAATATATTTTAATATATTCTTCCATCACATAATAATATTAACTGGTAAAATAAAATTACATTTATTTTAAAAAAATTTCAAACTCAATTATGTGACCAAAACTCAACATTATTTACCTTTTGTACAAAAAAAAATTCAATAATTAACATCAAGTACTTACTCAAAATTTTAAATTAGGCATATCATCATCTCCTTCAAGATGATATTATCAATTTATAAACTGATCATATATAAATATATTTGTATATTCATAATAGTATTTTAGTCACATATTCATAATAAAATTAATTAGTTCCATAAATTATGTAATTATGGCTTAAAAGCCTACAAGAAATATGGCCAAATAGAGAAACTTTATTTAGGATTACATATAAACTTGTAAAAACCTTTAGCAAGTTATTATCATCTTAATGAAATTTTATGGGATTTTATCACACCTCTCAAATTATAAACTCATAAAATAACCATTAAATTACAATAATGTTAATGATTTAATCTTTAATAGAGTAGCAAAGCCCATGAATAACATATCAACAAACCAAGATACAGATGTATGGATTGAGACATACTTGAATGAGAGAAAATCATTGAGATAAACACAAGGAAGAGTTTGCAATCCATATTGTGCAGTAACAGATCACAAGGAGATAGAGCGCAAAAAACTGAAGAAAAAACACAGAAAGTCAGAAGAAGACCAACGTGGTATGACATATATGTATATATGTATCAAATATAACTGACATCAATTTAATGTTTAGCATTAATTCACTGAAAAACTCCAACAATTATTTTTCACTTGGATAATACTAAATAATTATTAACTCTCTCTCTCTCTCTCTTTATATAAATATAAATATATAAATATATATTATTCTTTCACTCTTAATCAATAATTATAATACATATATCCATAAAGACCTAAGTGAGGTCGCTTACGTTAAGGATATACATCATTAATATATATATATATATATATATTTAAATATTTCATCTATTCTGATTATTTACAAAAAAATAATTAATAACAAAAATTATATTAATTATCATCAAATTTTAATCATAAAATATCGCAATGATTAAATTCACAATATATAAACTCAGAGCCACTGGATGCAAGATATTTAATTTGATCTTAAATTTAATTAATTTTATAAAAAAAGACCAATAATATGCCTAATTAAAATTTTATTTAGTTATCAATTAATTCAAAATTTTTTAATATTAATTAATGATTAAAATATAATTTAACATAATTAAACTAAATTAGAATAAATAGAAAACCACGTTTTCCTCGTCTGTATGAGAAGCTTGCCTCAATGATTAAAGGCGCATCAAGAAGTCCATGCACCTACATTTGAATCCCACTGTTGCATTTGTGTTTTTTTTTTTTTAAATCGAATTAGAATGAACCAGAATAAATAAAATTTGGTTTTTCCTTTTTCATAAAAGAGGTGTAAATGACATGGCTCGCGTTTAAAACTTGATTGGACCATTTCTTACATATATATTTTTTAATTAAATAAAAATTGTGGGACCCACATCACGTGAGATCCAAGTACGAGAGGTTGTCTTCAACCTCTCACCGAGTCTCACAACCCGACTCGGGTCTAGAACAGACCTGCCGAGCAACTTGTCGTTTCTGGCAGGTTTTTGAAGCTATTGGACGCCATTTCATTGACTTTTTGATCGTCTATTCAATGGCAACAAAACCATCATTTCAAAATTGTGAATACTCTCCAAAAGATGATTAATAATCATCAAAACTTTTGAAACATTCAAGCAAAAAAAAAAATTATGGAATCAATTCAAAATAGCAACCTTGGGCTTTGTTAAACGTACGTGACAACATCCAAATAATTGTAATATCCAAAATCGGTTTGCAATTCAAATAATTATAATATCACCTAAACAGAATTGGTTACCATCAGATGATCGAAATGCAACAAATGTTAGAATCAAATAAAAAAAATGTCATTATGGCTTTGATAGCATTTGAAAAGAGATGAAATAATTAACACAATGCATTTCAACACACACACACACACACACACTTCAAACAGATTCTATACATTGTCCTCATATAAAAGATAGAGATGTATAAAACTTATCTAATGAGAGGAAGCATTTGCCATTGTTAGTGATGAGGGGAATAGCTAGCAACCCACAAGCTGTGTGTTTGCTTCCTTGAGAGAGTGAGTCGAGAGAGATAGCCACCAAAGAGTATTTTGTATGTGAATATTCAGTTAAGTTAAAAGGATGAAAACACTACTGGGCCATTTGGCAACTTGTCCAAAATAGAGAAATTACCTATTTTTAGAAATATTTCCTTATTAAATAAGATTTTATAAATTATAGTTTATGTATTTGATTAACATTAATCTATTTATTTTTAACAGATAACTCAATAATTAAAAGTAGAGAGAGACAAAAAATTAAGAAAATTAAGATGAATCTAATGATATTGCTTAGTTTATATAATCTAATTTGTCTTTGTAGAAAAAAAAGACGTTATGAAAAATAGTTTTACTAATGCAAATTTTACAACATATCAAGCCACATAAGACGTGCAAGCACTTTTGACATTACAAATACCTAGAATCTTCAAGACAGACACACTTTCTAACAAACATCTTATTGACACAAGCAGGTGTTTAAACACACTATGTTTGACATCACACAGCTAGTTGTTTATGCGTCTGTTTTAGTCCAATTGAGAATTCTTTCTGTAGCCAACAACAAAGTCATAGACATCCTTCTCAGCAGCAAGAGATTTTGAAACGCTTTCTCTCTGCTCGCATCTTTTAGCCCAAGCAATGAGCTTAGGACAGTGTTCTTCCACTTTGAAGTTTCCTAATGCCTCATAAGTGTAGAACCAGCTATAGAATGGGATTAGACCAATGTCAACAAATCCAAATGTTTCACCTCCAAAATAAGTCTTATCTCCAAGTGTTTCCTCCAATTGCTTTAACCCATCTATGAACTCTTTCTTTGCCTCTTCCACTCCTTCTCTCTTTCCAGCCCATATCTTTCCTCCAACATCTCCCACCTGCTTTTTCAACCACATCTTTGTAAGAGTAAACTTGGATAGAGTTTTGAGGCAATCTTTATTAGCTTAATTTCATATTCAAATCTCATTAAATATGCATATAATATAGATGAAATTACAGAAAGAGATGATATGTTGATCGATCAAATCAAACAATAAGACAAAAATTTTGAATCAGCACATACCTTCTTGTTTATAAAATCAACCCAGAATCTGGCTTGAGCCCTGAGGTAAGGATCAGAAGGAAGCAAAGGAGAACTTTTGTTCCAAACCTCATCGATATACTCAACGATGATGGCGGATTCACAGATGGGTTTGTTGTTATGGATTAGAACAGGGATCTTCTTGTGAACTGGGTTCATTTGTAGAAGCAGAGGGCTCTTGTTGTCCAGATCCTCTTCCTTATACTCATATTTGATGCCCTTCTCTGCTAGTGCTATCCTTGCTCTCATCCCAAACATGCTCAGCCACTCGTCCAACAGCACCAACTCTTCTTCCGCCATCGTTCCACACTGAGAGAGCTGAGATTTACAGACAAGATGAGGATTAGTCAGAGGCTATGAAAAACGCTGAATTTATATATAGGCAGTTTTTGTGCTGTAGATGAACTCGTTTACTTCTATTTCATTTTTAAATGGAAAATATATATATTCTTCTTCTGCTTCTCTGTATGTTTCTGGTCCATGTCATTCTTTAATGACATCTGTACACTCCTTGAATCCCACTATGGTCTTTCTTTGACTGCTAATGCTGTATAAAGAATTAAAGATTCACTTAATTGGTGTATTATTGATCCTTGCGCCACGTGTTCTTATGTTATTGATCCAATGAATCTGGCATGGATTACGGTTTAAGATCTTTTGCATTGTTTTACTTCGGACTTAGAAAAATTAAAAAAGCCCTGAAATATATTATTGGACGATGATGACGCACAGTTCAATTGAGATTCCAAATAATTGAAGAAAACCAAATGGCTCCAGCTCATATGATTAAATAACCATGATCATTCATGATTGAAATACACCATTTATATTTGTTGATGGCAATTGAATATTAATATGTGCGATTTTCTGAGTACCATACTATGTAGTACAAGAGAGAGAGACAGAGTACATATTTAAGACGTTCGAATCAACTAGTACAGAGGAGATAGGAAGAAAAGAAAAATCTAATTTTGATATATATATATTTTTATTTAGTCCAACCCAAATGTCTTCTTGTAGGCCGAAACAGAGTCGTAAACTTGCTTGTCATCTCCAAGAGATTTAGACACGCTTTCTCTCTGCTTGCATCTCTTGGCCCAACTGATAATTTTAGGACACTCTGCCTCTATTTTGAAGTTACCAAAGGTCTCATACGTATAAAACCAGCAATAGAAAGGGATAAGAGCAACATCAACAAACCCAAATGTGTCACCCCCAAAATAAGCCTCATCTCCAAGAGCTTCCTCTAATTTCTTTAGACTCTTTATGAACTCCTTCTTTGCCTCTTCTTGTTCTTCTCCCTTTGAAGTCCATATCTTCCTCGAAACACCATACACCTACAAATTTTTTGAGCATTTTCAAAGGTATGAATATAGAAATTCTTGGATATACATTACAGCATGTACTATAAATGAAGAATTCAGAGAAAGAACCTACCTTTTGATCAACAAAGTTGGCCCAGAATCTGGCTTGAGCTCTGTGATAAGGATTAGAGGGTAACAATGGAGTTTTGTCCTTCCAAACCTCATCGATATACTCGACGATTATGAGAGATTCACAAATGGGTTTGCCGTTATGTATGAGAACTGGGATCTTCTTATGAATTGGGTTCGTTTGTAGAAGCAGAGAGCTCTTGTTGGTCAAATCTTGTTCCTCGTACTGGTATTCGATTCCTTTCTCGGCTAAAGCAATCCTGGCTCTCATCCCAAACATACTGAAACCAGAGTCCAACAGAACCACCTTAACCTTATCCTCCATTGTCCAAGGACAGAATTGTGCTTAATTAGTGAGTCAATCAGTGAAATGAGATATTTAATGATGAGTTATGAATTTATAGTCAATTTTGGAAGTTTGCAGAGGTCAGCAGAGGCGGCTTGGACTCATGAAGACAGTTCAAAATCACATTCAGTTTTGAGTCTTTGAGAAATAATTGACACTCAAATGGAATCTTCAATTATCCTACTTTCTTTATTAACTTGGCATTCAAGTACGAATTTTACACAATGAGCAGCAACATACATAACATACTCATAGAAAAACCCAAGTGTCTAGCAAGCTAATTAATATTACAACACAAGAATTGACCTGTCCAAGTCGCTTGTTCAAACTGAAAATGCTATCAGTAGAGTTCCTTGTGTCTCATTTAATCAACAATACCATATCTCTTTCCCAAGAACACAACAACATCATAGACCTGCTTCTGATCAGCAAGAGTATTGGACACACTCTTTCTTTCCATGCATCTTTTAACCCATTCTATGAATTTAGGACACTCTTGCTCCATTTTGATGTTCCCAAATGTTTCATAAGCACAAAACCAGCTATAGTAAAGGATGAGGCAATATCTACAAATCCAGACGTGTCACCTCCAAAATAAGGCTTGTCTCCAAGATTCTCTTCCAATTGCTTAAAGATAGATATAAAATCCTTCTTTGCCACCTCATGCTCATCTCCCTTCTTTGTGTATAGCTCCTTCCCAACATGATACACCTGTAGTTTTCACCATATGCTAACATAAACAAAATATAAGCATTGTTAAACTAGTAAATCTCTTGAAAATATTAAAGACAATTTACACAAAATTGGGCCATACCTTTTGATCCATAAAAGCTGCCCAAAGCCTGGCTTGAGCTCTGAGATAAGGGTCAGAGGGTAGAAATGTAGGACCCTTGGAGTGACTCACAAATGGGGTTGCCCTTATGAATGAGAACTGGAATCTTTTTGTGAATTGGGTTCATCAGTAGAAGCTCTGGGCCCATTTTTAACAGATTCTGTTCCTTGAACTCATACTCTATCCCTTTCTCTGTTAATGCTATCCTCACTCTCATCCCAAACATACTCACCAGTCGTCCACTAGAACCACCTCCTCTGCCATTGTTTTATGAACAAGATGATATCTCTTGAGAGGATAATACATGTAATATGAAGAAGCACCTGTATTTGTAGAGCTCATATGATGTGAACATAGTTTCAAGAGTGAACACAGTTCCGCAGGTTTCGTGATTTTGGAATCTTTACTTTAGATATTGGATTTTGTTTAGGTCAACCCCGTGTTTATCACAATGTTTATTCATGTCTTAATTAAATGTATTTGTTTACAAGAAACGTTACTGATTTCAATCTGTATTAATTTCATTTCGTGTCTCCAAAAACTATAATGCTTAAAACCTTTTAAATTTGCTTTGAAAAGGAAGAAGAAATATATATTTCATAAACAATATGCAATAGCTTAAGGCTATGGAAATTGAGTTCAACAAAATTAAATTGTTTATTTTAATTAAGCAGTATTGACAATGAAACTTATAATATTCATATATGTTTGACCATCAGGCGCTTGTGATGTAACGATCATATGAGCTAATTACTTTGTTTGAGCTTCAAATTTTAGGAGAGAAACCATGCAATTCAGTCACTATTTTCTTAAAGGTAGATATGAAATCCTTCTTCGCCACTTCATGTTCATCATCTTCCTTCTTTGTCCGTATCCTCTTCACAACATCATACACCTGTAGTTTTTAGCAACATGCATGCATATTGAACATTAACATCATTCATGGACATTGATTAAATTCCTCACACACTAAAAGAAAATATAAGGACATATTTGGTTCTTTGTTATTTTTATCTCCACATCTTAGATATTAAGTTTAGAAGGAGCCTTTGAACAATGATAAAGTTGTCATTATGTGAATTGGAGGTCACGAGTTTAAATCGTATAAACAGTCTCTCTACTTGTAAGAATAAGACTATATACACCTGACTTATCTCAAACCTCATTTAGTGAGAATCTCATATATAGAATCACTTTTTGTTATAAATATTAAATTATATTTAAAATAGTTATGACTTTTCAATATCTCCTATTATATGATAAAATTTGAGGTGTAAAACCTACAAGAATAGTCTCACACAACCTATCATTTTGAGCTTTGTTAACTTCTATAAATATTAATAGTATGATTTTTATAACAATTTTTAATTGTTATACCAAACTTGAAAATTTTACTTTAAAATCTTACACCTAAGTATCTCCAACCACCACATCAAAGATTATAGAAATATGTAAGATAAGAGTACCCAACATTTCTTAAGTTTAAATTTTTTTAGCAAATAGGCATTCTTAAAGTAGATCTCTTGAATTGGGGACATCTCATATATATATATATATATATATATATATATATATCAACAAAATGAGCCCATAACCTGGCTTGAGCTCTGAGAATCTGAGATAAGGGTCAGAGGGTAGCAATGTCGGACCCTTATCCTTCCAAACCTCATCAATACACTGAAGAATTAAGAGTGACTAACAAATGGGGTTGCCCTTATGACTGAGAACCGGAACCTTTTTGTGAATTAGGTTCATCTGCAAAAGCTCTGAGCCCTTATTAAAGGGATCTTGTTCCTTGTACTCATTCTCGATCCCTTTCTCTGCCAATACTATCCTTGCCCTCATAGAACCACCTCCTCTGCCATTGACTAATGAACAAGATGATATCTCTTGAGAGGACAATGAAGAAGCACCCTGCACTTCTACAGCTCATGTGATATGAAGACAGTTTTTTGCTTAAAAAGATGAGTTGGGTGTTTCATGTGTGAGCATTTCGAGAGTGCCTAGGGATAGCAGATGAACAGAACACAGATCCACAGGTTTCTGGAGTCTTTCTCAACCCATATATGTTTGCCTCTTTCTTCAACTAGTGAATACTTGTTAATATTACTTTGTTCCCTATCTGGAATCTGACGTATTTCAACATAAAATGCTAATAATGAAAGTGGCCTTTTGTTAAATCAAATTTGCCAATGATAATGACTGTGATTGCATATATACTGATTAGGACTTGGACCAGAAATAAAAGTGTGTAATTAGGAAGAAAATGCAGTAGATTGGGCTTTCTTAGATATTTGTAGGGGTTTGTAGGACCATAAAACTGCGTTATGTTACTTCATATTGATTATGATAAAACTTTTTTTGCTAATTTCCGTATATAATTACAATAACTAAAAATTGATCATTGCCTTGCGCCATTATTTTTATATAAAAATTGCTCATTCAATGAAAATAGTTTTATTTGGGCAGAATAGTTTGAAAAGAGTAATTAAGCTGAGTTCATTCTCTATTAATGTGTTTGGGAGTTAACAGAGTAAATATTTGTCTTTTTTATGCACTGTGGAGATCAATGGCATTAACGTGCACCAATAGTTATAGATATTTGCAAATATGTGTACTTATAGTTACTTTTGGTCACTAAATTGTTATATCATCAAATTAGACATAGTTTCATTGCAGCAATAGAAAAATAAGAAGCCATTATGAATACAATCTAGACTTGTATCATCCTCCCCTTTTGCCAGTTATTTTGGTTTTGGGACTTCTATCTTCTGTATTTGTAATTTGTAATTTGTACTTTCCATAGCATAAGGCAATGACTAAAAGTTCAAGGTTTTTTTTTTTTGGGTCTTAGATTCAATCTAATAGAATTTTTCATTAGATGAACAAAAATGATTATTTGTAAATGGTACCACAAGGTGCATCAAATTCCACAATGAATCATTGATTTAAAATAAATAAAGAAAAGTGAACAATAACTCTAAATTTACAAGGGTACTCGCACAAAATAGTCACTCAAAACAACAAAGAAGATAATTTATAATTTTCATAGTCACATCCAAGTGTCCAACAAGCAAATTAGTATTACAACACAAGAGTTGACCTAGCAGGCAGAGGTCACTTATTGAAACTGAAAATGCCACTTTACTAGCACAGTTTGTCATTTATTCAAGCCCAAATTTCTTCCTTAAGAATATAGCAAAATCATAGACCTGTTTTTGATCAGCAAGAGATTTGGACACACTCTCTCTTTTCATGCATCTTTTACCCCATTCTACATATTTAGGAAACTCTTGCTCCAAATTGATGTTCCCAAATGTTTCATAAGTATAAGACCAAGAATAGAAAGGGATGAGAGCAATGTCTACAAATCCGAAGTTGTCACCTCCAAAATAAGGCTTATCTCCAAGTGTCTCTTCCAATTGCTTAAAGGTAGATATAAAAGTCTTCTTTGCCACCTCATGATCTTCTCCCCTGGTTGTCCATAATCCCTTCCCACCTTCATATACCTGCAATTTTTACATTTTAGCACATAGAAATTCAAGATTAACGTTTCCACTGAAAATAATTATAACTATAAATTGATCATATTCATACCTTTGTATCAACAAAAGCAGCCCAGAACCTTGCTTGAGATCTGAGATAAGGATCAGAGGGTAGGAATGCAGGACCATTGTCCTTCCAAACCTCATCAATATACTGAAGAATTATGAGTGACTCGCAAATGGGGTTGCCCTTATGAATGAGAACTGGAACCTTTTTGTGAATTGGGTTATTCTCTAGGAGCTCTGAGCCCTTATTAAAGAGGTTTTGTTCCTTATACTCATACTCAATCCCTTTCTCTGCCAAGGCTATCCTTGCCCTCATTCCAAATACACTCATCCATGCGTCCAATAGAGCCACCTCTCCTCCTGCTGCCGCCATTATCAACAACACCTCTTTGGAAGAAGAAGAAGAAGAACAAGATTTCTCTTGAGAGAGCACAATGAAGAAGACGAAGAAGAAGAAGGACCCTGCATTTGTAGACAAGTGAAGAAATAAGTTAACATCAATCTTATAGATTAATTATTTCTATAAAAGTCTCCTTGTATTAAATTAAATTATTCATAATTAATGTACGATCTTGATAAAGAAGTATTTTAAGGATACAACGTGATGGATACCGAAATGAATTGTCAATTATATAAAGCCATTTGAAGAAATCATACAAGAAGTTGATGAAAGGTTTCAAAATTCAAAAGAATTCATTTGATTTACATCGAATTGAAAAGTATCTCAATCTCAAGGATTAATATTTAATCATAATAAAAGTGACATATAAAAAATTGAAAAATAAGTTAAGATCAACTCAGAAACCTTATAAATAATTATTTCAATTAAAAATTAAAAAAAAAAGCAAACTATTGACTTTGGAAACTTAAACTCGTTATTATTATTTAGTTAATTCATTTTTAAAATATTTTTTTTATTTAATTACTGTATACAACGTACACTACTTTATAATATTATTTTTTAGGATCAAGAACCTCACCAATAACCATTTTTTTAAATTGTGAGATTCAAACAAATTAATGTCACAACTTCTTTATCTCAAACTCTTATTTTTGTCTTTAGTGTAACTAATATGTTTGGATAGTCAACAGATTATCCAATGTAATCTGTCCGAGTATCAAACAAATTATGAAATATTTTTTATTATTAATTGAATTTATCGTTTATAGAAACGCATTAGGACCTATTTACTGTGACATAGACAGGCCCTAATTCATTCTTATGAGAGATGAATTATGGTTTTTCTGAATCCTTTTACATGTAACGCAAAATAATTTAGTCAAATTGGATCTCATGTCCTATATATTGAGTCAGATTTTAGTGTATTTTTTTCTCTTTATTTATGTCAAAAATGTATATTTAAACTCCAAAAAAAATAAAAACTGATGATAGAAACAGCATTAAATTTAAATTTTCAATTTAGTGGTGCTAGATTAGGTTATCCACAATTTTGCTTAAAAACCAAGTGTCCCCAACTTCAGCTCCATTTCCATTCTTTATTTGCTTCTTACATTCTGTTTGGTTTTGTTTTCTTTCCAACTTCAGCCATTTCTGACTTCTCACTTCATTCAGCCGCTCTTGATCCAGACCTGATCTACATATTTGAGATATGTTTTTTAATTTTTAAAATGATTTAAGATAATATTTAACTAATATTTATTTTGACATTTTATGGTCACATTTAACTGTATATGTTTTTTCTATGTACCAATTTTTTTGTGATCTAATTTTTTATAAGTTAAAATTTAAGATTTTTTGTGGAAAATAACCTTTTTAGTTAAGTTTTTTAATAATCTATATGAATTTTTTGTCGTTTATATTATAGGTCTAATATATATATATATATATATATATTTAATATGAAAATAAAATGTAGAATGATTTACATATGATAAAAATTTGTAATAATAATTGTTGAATATATGGACACAACATGTATATTTAGTAATTTTTGTAATAATGTTTCTTGAATATATAGATGCAAAATGTTTGATCTTAACTTTTATACATTAAATAAAATTTTTAAAATTTTTATTATTAAAAAAAATAATATTTTCATCTATTCTATGTTGCAGATGCATTTTTAATATTTTTTAAAACATGTGCTTTTAAATGTTTTTTTCTGTGTGGCATTTGACATTTTAAATATTTAAGAATATTTTTTGATAGAAGTTATTTTTAATACTACAAAAATTAAAAAGCTCGTGTCTTAAAAAATATTTACAATGTTTCTAAAAAATACAATATATAAAAATATTAATTTTTTAATAATAAAAATTATTAAAATTTTAATTTAATGTATATAAGTAAAGATAAAACATTTTACATCGATATAGTTAATAAAAATTATTACAAAAACTACACAATACACAAAGCATCTATATATATTCAACAAATATTATTACAAATTTTTATCATATCCATAACAGTTTACATTTTATTTTCACATGTGAAACATCTATATACATATTTATATATATTCATCAGACTTATCATACAGAGAAAAAAAATTAACTAAGTAAAAGTTTTACCGAATCATTTCGTACACTTTGACTAGCCTCTTATCTCCTAATATATGAATCTATCTGAGTATTAGATAGATTACATTGGATAATTTTTATCTAAACGAATTAGTTACACTAAAATCTAAAAATGAGTATTTCAAGAAAATAATTTTTGAAATGAGTTTTTTGAATTTTAATAGTTATTAATGAAAAAGCCTTTTTTTTTTTAAATCCAAATACTTTATTTATTTTTCTTTGTATCAGAAAAACATTTACACGCCATTCCATGATTAAAAAATAAGTTAGGATTAACCTTACAAATAAATCATTTCACTAAAAGTTTGAAGAAATATTCATAATTAATCCAAAACGTAGAGAAAATATCTTGATTTGATGTGTGCTAAATTTTGAAACGTAATTATATATTTTTAATATATGCTAGATTGAGTGAATTATCAATTATATCATATAGCAATTTTAAGAAATAATACTAGAATGAAGGATGTCAAAATTCGACGTCCCATTTAATTTATATCAAACTAGAGTGCATCGTTCAATAAAAAGTGACATTCAATTATTTTTTTAAAAAAATGATACTCAATTACAATACAATAAAAGTTGGATTTTATTATGGCAAAAGTTAAAATTAATATTACAAAACTAATAAATATTTATTTAGAATGATAAATATTTCATTCTTTTTAAATAAGATTTTAGGGTTTAAGTCTTGTATATAAAAAAAATTTTGTTGAGAGAATTTTATTTTTATTATTGAACCTCTTTTCCTTTAAATCAAATTAGTTAAAATCTAGTAAATTTTTAGATAATAATGGTTTTGATAAAAAAAGCAATATTAAAAAAATATTATTAATATATTATTCTAAAATAAGATTATTAAAATGGTAAATTATCTTTGTAGTTCTTATAGTTTTATTTAATTTTTAATTAAATTTTTATAATTTAAAAATTTATAATTGAATCATTATAATTAAAAAATTTTTAAATTATTCACTATTGTCAATTTTTTAAAATTATATTAAATTTTGTTAATGTTAATATATAGTATCTTAAAATTTTAAATATGTATAAATTATATCAACAAAGAGGAGAGAAAAATAAATAATAATGTAAACTTAACTTACATAAATGAATTGAAATACAATTTATGTTAAATAATTTGAGTAAATTGACTTAAATTAAGTAAATTTATAATATTAAAATAGTATATAATTAATATTTTATCAAAATTTAACAAAAATTTGATAAAAATTTAAATTTAAAGATTAATTTAAAATTTTATTAAATTAAAAGTACTCAATTATAGATTTTTAAACTATAATAACCTAATAAAAAAATTAAATAAAATTATAAGAACAATATAAATAATTTAACCTTATTAAAATGTATTTAAAACACCTATATAATAAATAAAGGTAATGTGATGCTTTTAAAGGCTTTCAAATCATCTCTATATTTATATAATTAGGTCCTTGATTATAGATGATAATAGAAAGGATATTATAATCTTTATATCTCCATCTAAATTTGAATAGATATCGAAGTCAATTTTCATTTTCATGAACTTACTTCTCTGATACTCAAAGTTGGATGCGACGATTAAATATTACATATACTCGTAGAGAATAAATATTTTAATTATTCTTACTAGAGAAGATAAGTTACAATTTTTATTTATTTTATTCAAAATATTTTTAATATTAATTATTCATTTAACAAAATAACTACTAAATATATATTTGACTAATATTAAATAATATATATAACATATCAAATAAAAATATTTTACTTATATGAGAGATAAGAAGAATTTTTTTTAATCGTTAAATTAAATGATTAAAATTAAAATATTATTTTAAATTTTACATAATATATTTTAAATCTCATATAATTATCATATTATATATTTAAAGTAATATTTTAATTTTATCAATTCAATTTAATTTAAAAATTAAAAAAAACTTTTTTAACCTTTTATATTGAAAGAGTGGTCTCATTTGCGCTCTTTATATATAATAATAATCACGTGCTTATCACTACAAGACCGCAGTCTTAAATACTCCAATAGTGTTTGAAAGGCTGAAATCAAAGACAAGCTACTAAAATTATAACATTGGGGGATTTTATTCTTCATTATCCAACTTCATTGATTCATTGACACTCACTGAGTCATTTCAACAAACTCTAGACAACAGGCCAACATCTTACAGAAAACATAACATTCATAACCCAAACACAACATTAAAATACAGATAAGACCTCACAACATCAGAGATTCAACATTCTCATTTACTGCCTCTATTCCAACCCAAGAATTTTCCTCAAGGCCACAATGTGATCATAGACCTTCTTCTCATTAGGAAGAATCTTGGAAACAACCTCTATATGCATGCATCTCTTGGCCCAAGCAATAAGTTTAGGACACTCTGCCTCCATTTTGAAGTGCCCAAGTTGCTCATAAGTGTAAAACCAGCTATTGAAAGGGATGATATAAAGATCAAGATACCCAAATGTATCACCTCCGTAATAAGGCTTGTCTCCCAGTGTCTCCTCAAGTATTTTAAAGTTCTCTATGAACTCCTTCTTTGCAGCCTCATGCTCTTCCCCTTTTGCACCCCATATCTTCTTTGCTTTTTCATACACCTACATTCACCATCACAAAGTATAGGTATATACAAAGAATAAAAATGTGACAAAGGACAATCCAAATTCTTTTCTTACTGTGTGAAATTAATCAAATCTTTATCACAAAACTATCTAGCACTTCAAATTTACAGATCCTGATCCCCTCCACTATAAGATTGCAAAATGAAAAAGATCACAGCCTCATGTTCTTCCCCACAGAGTCAGTGAATTTTTATTTTTTTTACTTTTTGCTACTCAGAGAAACGACCTAATTATCGAGAGCAAGCAGATCTTATAAATTATAGTGATAATTTAACAAATGGAGTTGATTATACCTTTCTCTCAATGAAATCAACCCAGAATCTGGCTTGGGCTCGCTGGTAAGGATCGGAGGGAAGCAATGGGGGTTCGTGGTTCCAAACCTCATCAATGTACTGCAAAATAATAGAGGGCTCACAGATGGGTTTGCCGTTGTGGATGAGAACCGGAGTTTTCTTGTGAACCGGGTTCATCTGCAGAAGAAGAGGGCTTTTGTTCTGGAGATCTTCTTCCCTGCACTCATACTTGATACCCTTGATAGCCAATCCCATCCTAACCCTCATTCCCAACTTGCTCACCCAAGTATCCAACAACACCACCTCATTCTCCATTGTCGCACACAGTTTCCCTAATCACAGTGAGCCAGTGAAGCAGCAGTCTAGAGGATAAGATAGCGAACAAGAGAAGAGTGTGTACCTTTTAATCATGCTTTTTCTTGTCTCATGGCTTCTTCCAAATATTGAAAAGGGAAATTATTTACTTATTTTCTATTTGATAAATAAATATTCGTTAGAGTATTACTATAAAATATATTTTTATAAGAATTTCATTAGAAAACAGCTAAAGCTTACTATTAATTATAATCAAAGAAGGTAATGCAATGCAATGAAAAAATTATTGAAAATATATAATGTGTAAGGTGTTTTGAGTGAAAAAGGTACAGGAGATGAGAGTTATATTTTTCCAGATAACATTCACCTTGTATTTTTTTTTTTTTGTCTTGTGCTTATTATTATTTTTAAATTACCGCACTAACAATAATTCATTCAAATTTAAAAATTTAATTTAATTGTGACCATTCATTTGGAGCTCTTACAAATTTTGTTTTTGTTTTTGTTTTTGTTTTATTAACTCTATTTTTAGTGAACTTCATTTGCATTGGACTTGGAGTTGTCAGATGTGGGCCATTTAGCCCATTAAATTTGTTGGTGGATGGATGAACAATACTGCATGTATAATTTGCTTTGTTTCCTTTTTTCCTTTTTTTTTTTTTTTTTTTACTTTCAAAGGGTTTAATAACAAGTGTTTATAGGTCTAGAAAACTCCAAATTACCTTTAATATTCGCTTTATAAAATTTAAATAGATTAAATCAATCACGTGTGTGTGCGCGCATATATATATATATATATATATATGTATGAAAAAAGTACATTTACCCTAAATTACAATCTAATTACAATATTAATACTTAAAAGTTTAAAATGTAACACTACTTTCATGACTCATCACAAAAGATAAAATACATAATTATATGCAAACTTCAACATTTAATAGACATGTGGTAAACAAAAAACTGACTTCAAGAAGTTTTTGTATGAAAAAGCAACTTTTTTCAAAGTGGCACTGACAAAAAGTTAACATTCAATAAATATTTTCTTTTCAAAAAACAATGCTGAATACATCAACTTCTCTTCATCAAATGTTTATTAAATATTGAAGTTAATAAATTTTGTGTGTGTGTGTTTATAGATATATATATATATATATATATCAAATTTCAATAATACTTACTGATACTGTAACTTGTTTGTACTTAGCTTAATTATAATTTATAATCTCAATCCACTCATAATATCTGAAACGAACAAATATAGGCTTTATAAAGGTTTTTCGACAGAATTTCATAGTAGAATTCTCCATGTATGGTGTCTGGTGATTCCAACTGATGTTGGTTTTAGCTTATTCTTTCATGCCTTCAAGTGAAGATATTTATCTGAACAATATATGTCTAACAGCATAAACATATATTTCATTCATATTTATGTTATCAAGTCCACAATCCACATCTTGGGGTTCAAATCTGGTAGACACACCGAGTGTCTAACAAACTCTTATCCCAACACAGTTACACAGCATACAAAATACGTCACACAAACACAGACCATCTTCACCGACATATGTTTTGTACTACCTAGTTCATTAAAGTACTTTTATTAATTCAAACCTGTCCCTTAATCACTTTCTCCAGGGCCTTGACATAACCGTACACCTTGTTCTCATCAGGAAGAGTTTTGGACACACTCTCTCTCTGCATGCACCTCTTGACCCAACCCATGAGTTTAGGACACTCTTGTTCCATCTTGAAGTTACCACAAATCTCAAAGGTGTAAAACCAGCAAGAGAAAGGGATGAGAGAAACATCAAGAAACCCAAATGAATCTCCACCATAGAAGGCCTTGTCTCCAAGTGTCCCCTCTAGAAGCTTAAAGATATCGATGAGCTCCTTCTTACTTGCCTCATGCTCTTCTCCTTCTGAAAGCCACATATTCCTCCATGTATCATACAGCTGCATCAATGACCATTGACCACCAAGTACATAACAGTACTCGCGTTAGCACAAATTTACATTATTGAAGATAGAAAATTAAAGAAAATATATACCAAAGAAAAGAAGCTACCTTTTTGTCAATGAAATCCACCCAGAATCTGGCTTGAGCTCTCTGGTAAGGATCAGAAGGAAGAAATATTGGAGTTTTATCCTTCCAAACTTCATCGATGTACTGCACAATAATTGCAGATTCACAAATGGGTTTGCCATTATGGATGAGAACTGGGATTTTTTTGTGAATAGGGTTCATCTCAAGAAGCAGAGGGCTCTTGTTCCTCAGATCCTGTTCCTTGTACTCATACTCAATTCCTTTTTCTGCTAGTGCTAGCCTCACCCTCATCCCGAACATGCTCACCCATGTATCCAACAGAACCACCTCGTCCGCCATGGTCACACCAAAGTTCCAAATGCTAGAGATGCCGGCCAGACCAAATAGGGAATGCTGTCCTATTATCTGACCACACAGGAAAAGATGAGATGGCTCGATTATTAAGAAGATAGAAAATAAAGGACAAAAACAAAAGTCAAGAAATGGTCCCAGGTTTCTTCCGATCGTGTCATTGTGTTAATGGAACTCCAAGAAAAATATCTTTTTTAATATTTCTATCTGAAATATACGAAGCTTAAAATATTCTAAATATTTGAAATATCCGATAATAGAGTGATGAATAATGGATTTAGAGGTAAGACGTGTGTTTAAAGAAAATAATAGAAAATTTTGACGTGTGTCTTAACTTTTAATCTTGAAGACTTGGACAATGACAAAATTAAAATGATTGAGTATTTATTATTTAGAAACTAAATTAAAAAAATTTTAGAAATTAAAATGAGATAAAATTATTAATTTACTCTTTATTTAATAGAACAACTTTAAATTTGTATTTTTTTTAAACAAAGGCATATCCTGCAATGGGTTAACAAACATTTAGGGCTTACTTTGAGCCCATGTTTTCTCAATCCATTAACTCCCCTTAGCCTAAATTAGTGCTAGCTTCCATGTAAAGCCTTTTTCTCTTGTTATAGGCAGCAGTTTTGGGCCTAAGCAGTAAACAAGTACGAAGCTGGGAAGTTCTGCAATCTGCTTTATTATGTCATAATATTGAAAAACTTTTTGGGCAGTTCATTTCTTTCTCCTATAAGGTCTTAAATTTAATTTTTGGGGTGTAAGAAAAAATTTATTAAAAGAGTTTTATCTCATAAGATTTCACTAATTCAAGTTAAATTAGTCATAATTTAATTAACTTTTAGATATTAATACTAATAATTTTGATAAAAAAATAACTCATCTTTATCTTTTCTTTCTTTTAAAATAAAAATATAAATAAAAAAAGATCAAAGATAGAAAGAGAAAAAATTAACCTCTCCAAAGCACAACCCTAACCCTAACTAAAAGAAATACTTGCATAGGTATCATATTTTTCAAATGATATCATTTTTTCTTATCTTAGTCACCTTCTTAGTTGGACAAGTTAAATTTT
The DNA here is from genome assembly GCA_031216115.1 of Senna siamea. Lineage (NCBI taxonomy): Eukaryota > Viridiplantae > Streptophyta > Magnoliopsida > Fabales > Fabaceae > Senna > Senna siamea. The sequence continues at coordinate 25,008,582 of CM062356.1, forward strand.
GAGAAATAATCAAAACAACTCCAGTTAAAAAAGAATGGCACTTGGATAATAGCTATTAGAGTTTCCTTTTTATGCTTTATAATAGCTATTAACACGAGAAACCATTTAAATTGAGGGGAAAAAAACTCCTAAAAATTAAATTAAAATGCTTTGATATTGATAACAAAATTAACTGAATCTGCACGCCTCGTCTTCTTAATCTTTTTCATTTTCTTTCTTCAACCCCTTTCCATTTTCTATTTCTGATCACTCTCCCTCTCCATTCCAAACAGCTAGCACACCAACTTTAACATCTTCAAGACTGTCTCTCTTGGTGTGCTCATTCATGGCCGGAGATTGGGATTTTTTTGGTGAATGCTTTAGTGAGACTACTTGGACTTAATTGCTAGCGTGCTTTATGGCAAATAACACCATTTTAACTTTGAAAAGAATTTTCCAACAATGAATAGCTGAAATTTATCATGGAGTGAGACTATGTTCATTTTCTAGACTTCAGTGCTGAATGGCCACTTAGGAGAAATGAGGCAAGGTAACCCCTCGCTCTATATGTATTATTATTTTATGTTTTAATGTGTTTTCTCAATAATATGCTGACGGAACTCTTCAAATTAAGAAACAACGAATGCCTATATGGCTATATTACAATAGCACGAATTCTTGAGGAATATCTATATTATAATGAGTACAAGGTCTTGTTTTTTCTTTTGTTACCGATTGTCCATTGTTATGATTATTTCGCAAGTGAACCTACTCTCAATTTGAAGTATTAAATTGTAAAAATTTATTCTTCTTGTTTATTTCAAGATTGAATTCATGTAAAATAAATAAATCTAATAGATCATATATTCAATTAATGCAAGGGGAAAAACAAAAGAAAATTTTGAGCCATAGTATAAAACTGTATCGTTCTGATCGATTCATATACAACAGTCCATCGATCTGTGTCACGAAAAATCACACACCCAAAATTTAAAAATATATATGATCACTCTCCTATATGTTTTTTGTGGCTACAAACTCCATATCCATCCTCAACATATATCAACGAACCCTCAAAAGGAAAAAAAAAAAGTCCTAAAAAATGGAAATGCATTTCAAGCACATTTCCTAACCTTATTACTATTAACATAATGATAGTAATTAGCATTACTATGGTTGGAAATTAAATTATATTTAGATCCCTTATTCCTCTTAATAATGTAATCAAGCCCCTTCCACCACCATCGCCTTCTTCTATGAGTCACGTGACTGCTCACGTGAGCCCTCCCCTTCCTCATAAGTCCCCGAACCTCCGGTGGCCTATAGGTCCGGATCAACGGCCACTTGATCCCACTGAAAAACGGGTGTCGTTTAATATCTGTCGCACCCCTAGCGCATCCTAGCCTCCTTCTCGGCTCTTTCACCAACAGCTTCTCTATCAAATCCTTTGCTTCTGCCATTCCTTCCTCTTCTACTTCTGCCACGTGGAAACTAACATCTCTACCGGATGCTATATTGCGCAGGGTGCTCTCTTTGCTCCACCCTTTAAACGGCGTCGTACCATACAGCAACTCGTAAATGAACACCCCAAACGCCCACCAGTCCACGCCGTTTCCATGGCCGTTGCCGGAGACTAGCTCCGGCGCCAAGTACTCATGGGTCCCAACGCACGACCTCGAGAACGCCGCCGTGGGCTCTGCCACAAACTCCGCCGCCACCACTTGCTCCGCCGATCTCGCTCTAACCCCATCGAAACAGGTGCACATCACGCGCTTCTTCTTCTTAGCAGACCCCACCTTGGTGTTTTCGTGGACCCGGCACACGAAAGTGGGGACCACGTCGGCCTTGAAGCACAAATCGAAGTCGGACAGCATGACGTGGCCGTCCTCGCGTAACAGAACGTTCTCCGGTTTCAGATCCCTATACACAATGCCAAGAGCATGCAAATATTCCAACGCCACTAGCACCTCCGCAGCGAAGAACCGAACCGCCTGAACCGGTAGCCGGTTTCCTGGCTGTTTACGGAGGAGCGAGTGGAGATCACCGCCGGGGCAGTAATCGATCAGGAGACACGTGTAATGCGAGACCTCCAATCGGGCATAGAGCGTAGGGAGAAAAGGGTGGTCCAGCATGGAGAGGATCTCCCCTTCCATTTGCACGTGAGACAGCTTCTTGCTGCTGAGCAAATCCTTGTCAACAACCTTGAGAGCGAAGTTTGCGTGATCGTAGTCGCGGAGACGGCAGAGGAAGACCCTCCCGAGGTTCCCGGTGCCGAGGTGGCGGAGCAGCTTGAGGTGGCGCAGATGGAGGGCTCCGTCGGAGGAGAGAGTGGTGGCAGCTTTGATGGCAGACCAATGAGGATCGGAGGCGCGGTGTGGGCGGAGAAAGAGTGTGGAGGAGGGGGAAGATGCAGCGGCTGTGGCAGCGGAGGCGGTGGAGAGACGGTCGTTGAAGCTGAGAGTTAAGCTGCTACGAGCCAAGCTGGTACGAGCGCTGGAGGAAGCGAAGGTGCGGTCGGTGGTGGAGCTGGTGAAGCTGAGGTCGAGATCTGTATCAGGAGGGAAAAAGGTATCCTCGTCCATGGTTAGCTAAGTGTTCAAGAATTGTGATGGTTATAACTAATGGAGGGGTTTGGTTCATATATAAAGAAATTAAGAGTGTGCTAGCTTAATTATCGTGGTTTGGTTGCATTTGTATATAATTATTATTATATGAAATAAAATAAAACGAAAAAAATGAATTATACTTGGTTGACCCAAATAGAAGGAGAGTGACAGATGGCGGTGTTAGGTTGACCAAACTGAGGTTTTGCATGTTAAATTAAATAACGAGAGAGAGAAAGAAAGGAAGAATCCGCGTAATGGGAGTGCATTGGAGAATGGTAGTAATAAAAGAGGAAGGATGGAAGATGAAGACTAGAAGAGGGTAAGTTGGGTGTACTAGGATTTAATACAGGGATGGCTTCGTTTCTACGTCGTTTGTTTTGAAATGACAGACTCATCCACCTAGCCCTTCTAGCGTACTGTTTCTTTCGAAAAAAACTAAACATGTGGGTGTTTATGTTTTGCATGGTTCTGATGACTTTGTGACTAATTAGTGGCTTTCTTTATAAATGGCCATATGGTTAATATAGTAGCTAGGTGCAGCCCACTTCCAAAACCATAATGAGAGCAGAAAACATGGGAGGTGTTTCGTTTCTATAGTATATATAAACTAGACAAGATAGGAAGTGGGTATCATGTTCCAGCAGGTGGTTTTCACTTTTGGCTTGCAAAATTTATAAATTAAATTCCACATCAATGAATCCAAGTTAAAAAGTTCGAATGATGATTCTAAGTTAAGTTGTTACAATCGATAAATGTTCAAATCATTCATTTTGGGAAAGGATATTCTCTCACTACATGTACTAAATGTATTGTGAGGAAAACACTCATCTTGCTTAAAAAACATAAAATTCCTGCATTTTTTACTTATAGTTTAGAATATTAGTGAGGGATATACAATCCTCATTAACATGGAAAGGAAAATGAAATACTTTATAACAACGTAGTGAGAGACATCACTCTCTAAAAATGTTGTTAGATAATAGAACCTATTTCTTAATTAAGAGTGAACATTTATGGATCTAATTTATAGTTTTAAAAAATTTAGGGGTTATGTGTGCAAGTGACAAAATTTAAGGGTCTTGTTTGCATTTTTTTCCTTTGTTTTAGTGCATATATATATATACACACACACACACACACACACTCAATGGATATGACATTTGGACCTAATACTCAGTAAATTATTCAAATTTATTATTACCACGATATTAATGAAACTAATCTGATTTTTATTGAGGTTGGTGAAACATAAAGTAATTATGTTTTTTGGTACTTAATCTAAATACACATATATAGTGGGATTTATTTTTTATATTCATGTAATATTAAAAATTTAATATTCCTGTTATTTGTACTTTAATTTTTCATATTTAATTTAGAAATATGATTAAGTTATATAAATTACAAGAATATTAACTGCTATATACTACAAGATTGAAATGTATATACTCAAGCATGTAGGCAGTATTTATTAGCATGAAGTTTAATTAATTTATTTAATTTTCTATGTGTGTGTGTGTATATATATATAAAAAATTCATTTCTCTTTCTTTGATATATTGATGCGAAATTCATAATTAATTTATGTCCCTACCTGAACTTGAATAATAAGAAATAAAAAAAAAAAGAGAGAGAAGATGAGTATGAATGGAATAATTAATTATCAAAATAATTGGTATTATAATATTGTAATGTAATTAAGGGTAAGGTGTGTGAAATGAATGTGAGAAACTGGGGAGGGGATGGCCCCATGTGATGGGCCAGTAGTTAAACTGTTAAGCGCACATAAGGCTTGGGGCCCACGTGGGAGGAGTAGGGGCTTTAGAGGATGCTGTCTGCCACGTGGTCAACATTGGCCCTACATTGTCGCTTACACTAAATTAATAATTCAATTTTTCCTTTTTGACTTTTTATTTCCAGCTACCAATATTTAATTTACTTAATTACGCCTAACTCCTAAGCTATATATTTTGCGGTTATTATCAATTCTAAGTATCCATAATTCAGTCATAATTAATGGCCTTCTCCTTCCTCTGCTAATAATAATGCAAGCAACAACATAATTATTAACCTCTTATCCTCTCGTGAGCGATCGGAGAGTTAATTGGAATATTTTCTCTTTTTTTAATTAAGAAATGATAAAATTTCAATAATATATTAGTACTCAAATTTTGACACGATAATGCAATATTAAGGGATGGAAATTGTTATATGCAATAATATATTAGTACTCAATTTTGCAGACTTTGGTCAACCAGTTAGATAGATAAACTTCAATTCAATGTCCCTAATTTATTTTTTCTTCTCACAATTATATATATGATATTTAACGTTGTTATTAAATATTATATATATATATATATATATATATATATATATCTCAGTTAGCTAATGAAATGTAATTGAAATTCAAGTGGTTTATTAATAGTATTACGAAATAAACCAATTTTTAGACTGGGATTCAGAAATTAATCTTGGATGATAGAATCATTGTGTATAAATTCTAATTAAGACATTAATGTGTCTATATTTATTAATTATTTGAAAGTGCGTCCAATAATTGCATCTAGTAAAGAATATATAACTGTGTGAAAACAAAAAAGTGGGACATGCACTACTCATTGTGTCATCAATGTATGCAAATAATTTTACAATATATATTTTGAGAGATTAAAACAAATGAAAAGTTCACCTATATATATAAGATAGATTATAGGTTATGGAGACCACTAATTTAATTTTTGCCGGCTTATAGTTCCTAGGATCCTTTGAACAACACAAAGTATATATCTAGGATTCTTTTGGCCTTAAAAACAATTAATTACTTGATTACTATATGGCTAGCTGTTTCTAGATATAGTTCCTTTCTTTTAAGTAAACGACGACAACTTGGCTATCTGATCCTGAGAATAAACAATTTTGAATTTAATCAGGATTATATTTACATTAATACTTCTGAAGCAAACTATATATATATATATATATATATAGCTTAAATATTATATAATTGTTTGTGATTAATATATATATATCTCAAACATGTTTAGCCTTAATTAATTACAAGAGAAATTACTAACTAGAAATTAATGGTTTTGCCCATAGATATCCAGCTTTGGAAGCCAAGTTGCTATAAACTTTTAATATTTCTTCCCGCAAACAGTCTTTCGAATACGTATATACTAAGTATAATATTTCTTCTGCATAATGCATAATGATCGTATTGTTTTCTTGATCTCTTGAATTATGCATCATTAACGTGAATATATATACAAGTGCGTACGTATATATGCAACTTAATATGTGGTTAACCATGTGCATGGCATGCTCATACACATAGTTTATAGATATGAAGAAGACATAGCTTGTGGCCCAACTTGCTCAACTTGGATTCTCTCAACTTAATTTGCTACCATATATTCGAAATCACTACAATTATTTTGAAGAGATCACTTTTATTTTAAGTTTTGTAAGTGCTTTTGTGTGTGTAGACACACACACACACACACATATCTCCATCATATGAAGGAATCAAAGCAAATTTTATGTAGCACGCTTTCTATTTAAGAGCTATATATTTATTTCAATTTCGTTGGGAGCTTCTCGATATGTTTTTTATAAGAAAAAAATTTGAATGCAAGTGTATATTATAAAGTGAAAATTTCAAATTCTAAGCAATTAAAGGCTTAAACTTGATCCTAATTTTTTGAACTTGTTGGAGTGATCAGTTAGTCAAGCCACATATGAATAATGCCATGAATTAAAAAAAAAAAAAGAAGTGAATAAATATTTTAATCTTTTAAAGATACACATTATTTCAGTATAATTAATCAATATTAAAATACTGAAATCTTCAATTTTTCTTCTAAAGAATATTTTTCAAAAAATTTAGTCATTACATCACATGAGCGATCTGCTTGCTACAATAATGCTATATGAATACCCATATAATTTATACAAAGACTAATTAATTGTTTAAAATATAAAATTGCTAATATATTAGAGATAAAATTAAGACAATGTGTATTTTGTAAACACCAAAATAATAATGAATTAAAAAAATTTGAGTATAAGGTTGAGAGACGTGATATACATATATATATATATATATATATAGCTCATGTTTATCTAAAATTTTGGAGAATAATAATATATATAATTTGAATAAGTTAGCTAATATTATTAGTAACAAAAGCACGTGCGATGCAGGTGTTTATAAGGGTGACTCGCGGCTTTCCTTCCGTAGTGAATGCATTAATTGTTTGAAGACATGGCACAATATATGTCCGCAGGAGTCACATGAGAAACGTTGCTCATGTCTTAATTTTGACTCTAACAAATGGCGTGGCCCATCTTGTCATTCTAATATCTATAAACGCAAACACAAGAAAGATGTTCATCCAAATTTCCAAACTAATTCAGATTTTCTCTGCCCCACATACATGATATTCATACATCTATATTATTGCATTTATCTCTCTTCATCACTTTGATGCAATTTTGATGGCTATTAGTGCTACTGGTGGGCCATTTTCGATGTGTATTTCATCGCATATATATGTTAAAGTCTTAGACTTCATTTTATATAAAGAAATTATTAACTTTTAATAAAAATTGTAACACTTATAACAATTATAACATTTTAAAATTTAATACTGACGGAAAATACCTTCATAATTATTTTTTTGGAACTAATTAGAGGCAAAAGAAAGCTCTGCTGATTTATTACTTTTAGAAATATAAAAAGAAATTGTTTCATATTATATTAGTTAAAACAAATCTAAGAAGTTATATATTGTATAAAGATGATAAATTAAATTATCTTAAATATTTTGAACATAAGGTATCATTCACATTTAATTCTATACTCAATGTCTAACAATATTTTTTTTTATCATAATTACTTTTTAACTGAAAAAAATACTTTTTTTAAAGAAAAAAAATCAAATCAAACATCGGCTCACTCATGTTCAAAAGAACACAAGCCTAAAATAATTAAGAAGATAAGTCATAATTAGATTATGTTAGTTAAACTTGAGGAGCAACATGGGAAGAGTAGTAAAAAAAAAAAGTCTCATATCAATTAATTAGAAAAACAAATCTAAAGACTATACAATATGTGCGGACATTAGATGTTAGACTAAAATATCTTAGACATTTTATATTGAAGCCTATATATTTAAAACCTAACAATATAAATCAATATTCTATTTGATAACAAGTGTCAAACTCTTGTTAGATTTGGAATGTATATTATGCATATACATATTTATAAATACACAAGGATATGTAAATATACATGTATTATAAATTAATTATCAATACATATTACTGTCATAAATTTTAAGGACTTATAAAGTAATCTAATTATATTCAATGGTCTTTATTATAAAATTAATGTTTGAGGACTAATATATAATATGTATAATTTTTGAAGTATAAATTATTGATTAATGATGAGTAAAATGATAATTTACATATAAAGATTAATATATAAAGGGTGTGGTTTCTAATTGACGTATCTCATCTAATTCTACAAAAGAAAACACATCAAACTTTACTTTGTCTCTTCGGCTTCCCATCTACTAGAAAAAGGAACAACAAGATACGATCAATTAGAAGATTATTTTGTCATTTTTATTCTACAGATTATCATGAATTTTGATACGCTTTCGCTTGTATTTTCTTGTCAAACAATTTCTAGATGGTTTTTGGATTGATGAATTATATATATAAAAAATCCAACAGCTCTTACAACTAAAATGTTGGCATTAAGGTCTTACTCATCTTCTAGAAGGCTCTGAGAGGAAAATTCTAAAGAAGGTAATCTAAACATTTCCTATTTATTGTTAAATTTTGTATTTATGAAAATTAACAATTACTAAAACATGCTGATTTTGTGAAATAAAACCCCTTACGAACAGAATACCTACTAAAGCTACAAACAAAACCCCTTACGAGTTGTGAATTGGTAAGAAACTAGTACTTAAGCATTTATGAGTTTGGAGATGTCTTGCTAAAGCGAGGCCTTACAAGCCAAATGAAAAGAAACTTGACACAAGAACTATTAGTAGCTATTTTGTATGATACTTTGAAAGATTACAGGGATTTAAATTGAACATTCTTTGAGAAAGGAAATGCCCGGTTCTTTGAGGATGTTGAGTTTGAAGGGGAAGATAAGAATAATAACATTATTTGTTAAGAAAATTTGAATGATATTGTTTGTGAAGAGAATTCGATTACTATTGCTCGTCTTATAATAGTTGTGGGTCATGATAATGATAAGGTTTTTATACTTAACATGATTCACTAACAACATTCAATTCAAATACAAAATAATGTTGAACTTCCCACTCATCAAGATCAACCTGAAAGCTAACAGGTTGTTCTTGAGGAACATGAGAATCAAACTCAACAACCTCAAATTCAAGAAGAACCAGTGCCATTAAGAAGATCTTCAAGAGAAAGGTGAAATGTAATTCCAAATGATTATATTGTATATCTCTTAAAGAATGAGGAACGTATTGACTCAGTGGAGATGATCCACTCACCTTTTATGAAACAATTAACAGTTCTAATTCTCATAAATGGATCAATACTATGGGTGAAGAAATGCAATCCATGAAAGACAATGATGTTTGGGATCTTGTACCATTACCTGTTGGTGTGAAACTGATTGGTTGTAAATGAATTTTCAAGACCAAAAGGGACTCATAAGGTAATGTGGAAAGATATAAAAATTGTGTTGTTACTAAATAATTCACTCAAAGGGAAGGTATTGACTATAAAGAGACTTTCTCTCCAGTTTCATCAACAGAATCTTTTAGGACAATCATGACACTTGTGGCATATTTTGATCTTGAGTTACATTAGATGGATGTAAAGACGTCTTTTCTCAATAGAGACAGCAAAGAAACTATCTTTATGAAACAACCAGAAGGGTTAGCAACCTCTGAGGAAACTAACCATTTAGTTTGTAAACTTAAAAAATTCATCTATGGACTCAAACAAGTTTCCTGTAAATGGTACCTCAAATTTTATCAGGTAGTTCTTTCATTTGGTTTTGAAAAGAACACTGTTGAGAATTATATGTACCATAAGTTCAGTAGGAGTAAATTTATATTTTTGGTCTTATATGTGAATGATATTTTGCTTGCTAATAGCGATATATAATTACTTTGAGAAACTAAGAAATTTTTATCAATTAAATTTGAAATGAAAAATCTTAGTGAAGCATCCTTCGTATTAGGAATCCAAATTCATCCTGATCATTCACAAGAAATTCTTGGATTATCACAGAAGGGTTATATTGAAAAAAATACTTGAACACTTTGTCATGCAAAATTGTAGGCCTTATGATACCCTCATATATAAAAGAGACAAGTTCAGTTTGAAACAGTGTCCAAAATGTGATATTAAATCTAAGTTTATGCAAAATATCCCTTATACTTATGTAATAGGGAGTTTGATGTATGCACAGGTCTGCACTCGACTTGATCTTGCATACATTGTGGAGATGCTTGGTATATATTAGAGTAATCCAGGCAGAGAACATTGGGTAGCAGCCAAAAGATTTTTCAGATATTTTCAAAACACTATAAGGATCATATACTCACATATAAGAGGTCGAACAAGCTTGAGATCGTTGGGTTTTCTAATTTTGACGTTGCTGGATGCCAAGATAGTCAGAAATCGACCTCTAGTTATGTATTTCGGTTAGCTGGAGGTGCAATCTCTTGGAAGAGTGTTAAGCAGACACTTATTGCATCTTTTACTATAGAGGCTGAATTTATAGCATGTTATGAAGTATGGAATCATGCTATATGGTTACACCTTCATTATGAGACTGCGTATTGTCAATGATATTGAATTGTCACTCAAGTTATATTGTGACAATCGAGCAATGGTCCTATATTCAAATAAAAACAAGAACTCTTCTAGATCTAAACATATAGCATTAAGTTTCTTGTTGTGAAAGAAAGAGTTCAGAGTAGTTTTATTAATATTGAGTTAATAAGAACAAACTCCATGGTTGCGGATCCACTTACTAAGGCATTGACACCCATGGCCTTGCATGAGCTTATTGCTCACACAGGTGTTGTTACATTAGATGCTGTTTAATTTAGTGGGATTTGTGTTCTATTGTACTTTTATGTCATGACATTATTTGATTATAATAATGAAATATTCATTCTTCCAGTTTGTGTAACTTGTTATAAACTTTGATCTCATTTAGTTAAGGTAGGATCAGTTGAGAATATACATATGTAGATCATATGATATGTAATTTTCATACTACACATCTACACATAATTTATGTCATTTAGTTAAATTAATGTCTGAGATCACTATAGGTATAGTTGTAAAATAACAACGACTGCCTCTTTGGTCCTTACATTAATGAGACTCATGACCGAGATTGATCTAAATAAGGTGCACATCAAGTTATAGTGATTTGTATATGATTAAAAGTTTTATAATATGAATTCATAGTTATACAATCCAAGTGAGATATTGTTAGATTTGGATTGTATGCTATGTATATACATATTTATAAATACAAAGGACATGTAAACGTATATATATTTTGGATTAATTATCATATATATATTATTATCATAAAGTTTAAGCACCAATAAAGTGATATAATTATATTCAATGGTTCTTATCATAAAATTAATGTGTGGAGACTAATATATAATATATAATATATATAATTCTTGAAGTGTAAATTATTTATTATTGATGGGCAAAATGATAATTTACACAGAGATTAATATATAAAGGGTGTAATCCCTGATGATGTATCTAATCTAATTCTACAAAAGAAAACACATTAGACTTCACTTTGTCTCTTTTGGTTCTCATCTACTGAAAAGAGAAACAACAAGATACAATCAATCAGAAGATCATTTTTTTATTTTTATTTTATAGATTATCATGAATTTTGATACGCTTCTACTGTTATTTTCTTGTCAAACAATTTCTAGACAATTCTTGGATTGATAAATTATAGATAAAAAATCCAACAGCTCTTACAACTAAAATGTTGGCATTAAGGTCATACTCATCTTCTGGAAGGCTCTGAGAGGAAAATTCTAAAGAAGGTAATCTGAACATTTTCTTTTTATTGTTAAATTTTGTATTTATGAAAATTAACAATTACTAAAACATGCTGATTTCGTAAACAAGTGCGTGCTAATTAGATTTTCCTACAAGGATTAGATAGGTATCTAATTAAAGAAAAAAATTCTTACACTACCCATTCACAATAATTCTTAGATTATTAAATAATTTTTTATATAAGATGAGCTGTTTATTAAATTTACCTTTGAATCTAAACTTTTACTCGAAAACATCGAACTACAAAATTTAAGCGCAACTCAAACATTATTTAGTATCCCATCTACATATTATAAAATTACCAGTTTAACAAAATTATAAAATATATAGAAAGACACTGAGTTATTTGATTTTGTAGCCATTACTCTTTAATTTTCTTAGATTTTATGAAAAATTAAAATAATAATTACTTTAAATTCAAAGGTTAGATAAATAAAAATTACTTATAATAGATATTAAGTTTTTATACCGGTATTAATTGATCATTTCTTATGTGTACGTATGTATATGTAAATGTTGTAGTGTAGTTATCTAGAAAAGTTAATCTAGCTAATTGATTTTGGTTCAATTTTCTTTTTCAGAAGCATTTAAAAATTTTTTTTTTTGAATATATTAGATAGATATGAAAAAGTGCACCTTTCAAATCACTTTAATGCATATTTTATCAGTTTAGTTTATAAAAGATGAAATTTTGGTTAATGCATAATATAATATAATAATTACTCTAAAAGAATTACAATATATTTCATATTCAATACAACATATATAATGATTAAAATATATATTCACCAAAAGGAAATTTGAAGAAATGGATGCCATTTTTATATTCTGATTGGCTTAGAACTTTATATTATTATAACTTGACTATAATTTTAAATGATAAGAGATTCCTTCATGAATAGTCATTTTTTGTGAAAATAAAATTAAAAAAAGCAGCGTAGACATGAGAAAAAGTCAAAAGTAACAAAATTAATTAGTAAAATAATAATCAAGAGTTCACATTAGGTGCATACGCTCGAGGAGTACAACTTAAGACAGACATCCTCCCCAGACTTTCTATAGCTTTAGGATTGATACATTGTATTTAGCTCTATACTCCTAAACTTGTAATTATGATTATTGTTGTTAGTTCATGATTCTCCACAGAACCACATATATATATAATACTTGACCTTTTCTCTCTATATTTTTTTAATCTTTTCAATGTCCTCATCTTCCCCAAACAGTCACATGCATCTACCTTCATTGCCTATACACACCCTGAGAACCTCTCAATCATGAACTTAGATCCCTTTATATTTTTTAATTTAAGGCTTAAAAAATTATGAGAGAGAGAATGACAGGGGAAACTAATCATTCATGGCCCCTCAACTAAAAGGATACCCCCATTTGAAACTTGATAAAAAATTGTTATGATCATGAAATATTGTTTCTATCACAGTTGGCTAAAGACTCTTCTTTGTCTGCTGAATTAATTCATATGTATGTATACACACACACACACACACACACACACACACAGAGTTGGTTTGGTGGTATTATTATGCAGAAACTAAAGAAATTATGGGCAAGAAGAGAAGATGCTCAAAAGGTGTCAGTTAGATGAGTTCAACAACTTCATAGAACCTGATAATACAAGTTGCTTTTAGTTATTTCAGTTAGGAATCGCCTGTCTCAGGCCTCGACAATCCAGGATGAAATAGAGAATTAACTATCTAGCTAGGCTTCACATTATTCAGTTATATGGATTTATGTTTATTTATGTGAAACAGTGAAAGTAAAGAAAAAGAAAAATGGTATTAGATGCTTATTATCTGTATAAGGTACATGTTTTCCATGGTAATTTGAACTGAGGTTTGGCTTATTATCTATGCTTAATAGCTGCATATTACATACTAGGGAATTAGTCCACCAAATAACTTAGTAGTGAAGGGCCTGAGTATTAAAGGCCAGTCCAGTGTATGATACTTTAATCAAGTGAAGTCTGGAGAAGGTACATAGTCTTACCTCCTGTAAAATGAGCTTGAGTATTATGCTAAAAATTATGGGTTCATAACTCTTTTTTTTTTTTTTCCTGTACCAAATAAAGAAGTCCTCATACTAACAAAATTAAACCTATAAAAAAAGACTAATTTTTCACGTGATAAACTATAATTTAAATTTTTACTAAAAAAATGTACTTATTTTTAATATCTAACAATACTTTTTACTTTGTATTTTGAACGTAGATTCAGCAAAGACTTGGCCGCTGCTAGTAATGCAAATTACAAATTTCGCTACCTATTTTAGATCTTACAATTTAAGAGCATATAAACCCTTATGTTGAGTTTTTCAAGATAAACAAGTTGAATCTCCTTTGATCAAATTATGGAGGAAAGAAAAAATGAAATATAAATACTTTTGACCGAATATATACATCAAAATACAACCATAGATCATCTATGATTGTCTTGGACCGCAGGAGAACAAAATACAATTAACCAGACCTCCAGTGTAAGATGATGCTTCCATTTTAGAGCATCATGACAAAGTTAAAAAATTGGAATACTTTTTCTCAGCATATGTTGTTACAGGCATTTGAGAGTCCAAGTATATGAACTTCTGACTTGAAGATATATTCCCTCTTTACAAGAAGCTGAATCTCATGTACGATGTTATATATACACTGTTATAGCATACAACAATGGAAGAAATGTACTTTGAACTCAGATCTGCAGTAGGCCACGTTCACTATAAATATGCTGGCGTGGGAATTGATACCTGTTAACCAATGTCAAATTATCAATAGGAGAGTAGTGGTGGTTTCATTGGTCATCAGTAAAATGCCAAAAGCATTTGAACACGGTTGAAAACATGATGCAAGCCAATTTGATAGTTGAATGCCATTCTACAACTAAACTCCTACTCCTTCCACCGCGGCTGCCATTGAGGCTGATGCCTCTTCAAGGGTCCGCTTCTTCTGAACTGTGTTGAACGCCTCAAGAATATCTCCCTCTTCCCAATCGTCGTAATCTTCTAACCCAATTCCGCACTCTAGACCAGCATTTACCTGTTCAGAAGGAAGAAAAACGTGTGCAGGTGTATTCAGCCAGTAGCTACTTGAACATGGAGAAAATGGAGCCACATAGAAACTAGAATTTAGTTAGGCAGAAATAACTACCTATTAGAAAACAAGGTTACACACAACCGCTCAGTCTTAATTATGTAAAAAAGGAATTACCAGTTCCAATGGGCAACATCACTTAAGCAGGAACACAACTTTTCATGAAAAAAATACATTTCTAATAGTTATGTGGTAAAAAAGGAAACAAGTATAAGCAGATTTATTAACAGCTTCCAATAAGTCTATAAATTAGCCAGACTACTGATGAACTGGTCTTAGCTCAAAAGGAAGCATATCCGTGTGATGCAACTCTCTAGTATTTAATTTGAGAGAATGAGAAGTAATACTGGATGCAGAAACATACCTCTTTCACAATCTCCTTCACTCGTCTCAAAGAATCAAGAATACCAACATAAACTACTTTTCCCTTACGAATGACCCGAATGCCACAGTCTTTTTGTATTTTTCCCTCTGTAACCATGCATCCAGCAACATGACCACTACCACTGCTGAATGTGGCCCTTACTTCTGCTGAGCCAATTGTTACTTGTTCCTACCAACAGATGGCAGTTAGTCTTGCTGTCGATCCTTCAGTAACTTTCAAGTTCAGGAAGAGTAAAGAAAGCAGTATAACTTAAATTATCTTAGATGTCAATGATATTCTTTTTTATTTTCTAAATTTTATTTTATGAGTTCCATGGTACATAAATATCAGAAAACCATCAGAATGTACACTCAAATAAAACAATGCGGATCTAAAATCTACACTTTGGTTGCATATTTGAAGATCTACTGACTTACCTCAACAGGCTCCAGAAGTCCTTCCATTGCATTCCGCACATCATCGATCAGTTCATAAATAACTCTATATAATCTGATCTCAACCAATTTGTTCTCTGCATAGCTTTTTACAGAACCTGGTGCTCTGACATTAAATCCCAAAATAATAGCTTTGCTTGCAACTGCAAGGTCAACATCACTGGTGCTTACATCACCTGTTGCTTCCAACAAAAACTTCAATGTGACATTATCTTGTGGTAGCACCTGCAGGGCTTGTCTGATAGCTTCAATGGATCCCTAGCCATGACCAGAGGATTGAAATAAAATTTTTGTAGTGAAATAACCACAGATAATTCAAAAGACATTGAAATTGTAGCCTTTCAGTACAACAGAGAAAATTTAATGCATTTTTATTAGCTATATAACAACTGCATTTTTATTATTGATGAAAAATAATTTAATGCATTATTGACAAGTAATTATGCTGGTAGACAGTTAGAAGGTAAATTCTTCTCACATAGGCCATGCTCAAGATATGGATACACAAACATACATATTAAATGTTTAACTAGTATATATAAACCAGTACACCAATGTCCTTTAATAGGTTTACTGAGATGTCAGGGGCAGATATCTGTGTCCTGCCCATTTTAGCAGTATTCAGAGCATATAAGGGAGCCAGATCATAGAAATTTCAGACCATCTCTGAGACTCAAGATAAATGCAATGTTGGTTTAGTATACTACCTATTGGCATATACTCTTTTGTTTGCTTTGCCAAGAGAATGTTTGGAGCCCTTATAGTGGGTTGTAAGGACATATGACTAGTGCACACACGAAACATCCTTTAAGATAAATTTCACAAGGTAAACAAACTATTCTTATTGGTTATTCCAACAGTTCCATATGATATAAAATTGCTCAATGTACAGGACGCTCTCCTCCAAATTCTAGTAACATGATGAAGTAAAACATACCTGAAGATCAACCTTCAAGATAATGTTTAGTTGGTGCAAGTCTAATCCAGAAAGCTTTCCTGCTGAAACTGCAGACGCTAAAGAAGAAAGGGTGACCTTGCCATCCCCTGCCTTAGCGGAAATACGCTCATTTCTCAATGATTCAGCACGGGACTCAGCCTTTTCACGTGCAGCATCCAGGGAGTCAACAACCTCAAATTCATCACCGGCAATTGGAACGTTATTCAATCCAATAACCTACATAAACATACAGGGGGAAGAGCCAGAAACAATCAGAAGCAATTTCAAGAAGCAACATTTCACCAGAAAAAAAAAGAAAATTCCCAAGAATCTAACCTCCAATCACATAAATGCTTCAACAGATCTGAGCTAAACACAATCTAAGGGATTGTTGCCTAAGAGTTGGAATTGGATAAAAGAATATGTCCCTATAATAATTCAAAAACTGTAATGCCTTATTATATAATTTGTTATTGCTACTAGTCTCTTTTAGCATCTTTGTTGCTCAGTAGTGGTACACATAATCATATATCTGTTCTTGATAACAAAATTTAGTAGTTCAAAAGGTAATACACAATGATACCAAAACCTATGAAGACCTTAGATTGAAGTTTTGGAATCTTCCGGTCAAGTATTCACTATTTACTAATCCACATTTAATGGTATTTCAAAACTCAGCTTAATTACAGCATATGTAGGAAAGTTTAGACAGCATCTTGATAAAACATTGTGCAGCTAAGCTTTAGGACCATTTTGAGGTTAATCAAAGTAATCAAGGAAGAAAAACAAAATTCATGCAATGAAGAAAGACAACAATGACACATCAATTTGCTCAAGAACAGACATATACAAGAACATTCAAGAGGTACTACTAAGCTGTAAAGTTATCAGGCTTCAACAAAAGTTATGTGAACTTTCAAAACAACCTTAGACTCCAAAAGGGTTCATGAATACAAGCTTAATTAGCAAATTGTTCCATAATGTCAGAAATAACTAAACAAGTAAAGTGGCCTGCTGAACAGAGACACTTGAAAGAGACAAGGTAATCACAATAGATAACAGAGTGCAGAAGAAAAACAAATGAATGAGAGCATGATTTATACACATGCAGAAGAAAAACAATCGTATGACAGATGCACATTTATATGGACGTACTTGCAAGTTGCAATTGAGAATGCAAAAAGTCATATAAAGTAGTGTGGTAGAAAATAATGAGTTCAAATGAAAGGCTCAATGAGGATGAACAAACTTTGTGGATGAACAAACTTTTTGGCTTCAACATTTCAGTTCATTGACAAACTTATACTACATACATGCAGTGATTCAGTTAAGGGGCATGGCAAAACACAAAATTTTGGATCTGAAATATCTTATAATTGAAAAAGCTACAACATTGATTAAGCAGCAAGTTTTTAATCAAACTTAAGATGACTGGTATGACATGGCATTTTTTCTCTTGTTTGTTTTTCTCCTTGCTTTTGTATAATGCTTTGTTCATTTGCTAAGCAGTTTCTTGACAGGGTACCTTTCTCAGCAAAACCCCACATTTTAAAATCATTTATTGACATTACAATGAGACGAAAAATATAAATATACTAAAACCGATTTTAAGTAAACAAGTATCAGAGTAGCTTTTTCTTTGGGAAAATAGAAAAAAGAAGTTGAGTTGACAAACCTGTACAGGTATAGAGGGTGTAGCTAAATCAACACGATTTCCACCATCATCAAATAAAGCCCGAACCTGATAAAGGATCAGAAGTAAACTAAAAGATGTTTGCAAATGTGGAGGTAACAAAAGCAGATTGCCTTGATCACAATGATTAAAGATTTTTTTTAATACTAAAAAAATGTTAAGGTAATAATAGCATTGAATTTTAACTTTGCATGCTACCAACCTTTCCAAAAGCTTCTCCACATACGACTACATCTCCCCTTTTAAGGGTGCCATTCTGCACGATAAATGTAGCAAATGGTCCTTTTGATTTATCCAGACCTGCCTCAATAACTGTGCCCTTTGCACTTCTATCAGGATTTGCTTTCAGCTCTTGCAACTAAATCATTGATGTGTAGGTCAGAATGAATACAAGGAAGACAAACAAAGCCATAAAATGTGCCAAATTTAACCAAGGATGCCTAATAATGCTAGGACACCTTGAACCTTATAATTGTTCTTTCGCACCTTTCATTCATATGATATTCATCAAAGAGGATATTTTAACCACAAATATAAGAGGTTCTGATATGACTAGGATTATGAGAAATCTGTTAGAGATAGGAGTGTTATGGTCAAAATTCATGTATCTTTTTGTAATACCACAAGAGATTCTCATTTGTGTAAGATATTCCTATACTTGTTTATTTTTAGCTGTTGACATGACTTTCTATCAATACATTTTACAAAATAATCCGCAAAAGTGATTGGGGTTTCAATTTTTCAGTGACCTAAACTACTCAAAATGGCAATAAACAAACAACTTGCCTCAGCAACAAGCATAACAGTTTCCAGAAGATCATCTACATTCTCCCCTTTAAGAGCACTTATCTGTTGAAGAAAGACAAAAAATATCAGCTCCTAAAAGTTACAAAAGTATAAAAAACTTTTGAGAACAATGTCAAATTTAGCAATTATTATAAAAACTATTCGTCAGCCTTCATTTAAAAGCTTAAACTTCTGAGTCAAAGTGGTTTTTTGACATGGTACTAGAGCTTCTTTGACCAAGTAATTAGGAATTCGAGCTTTGCTGCCCCTTTCACAATTAAAATTTTGCTTCAGCATTGGGTGTAATAAGGCTATGCTTTGTCTACACTTCAAGCTCAAAAGGCTTTTGTGTGAGAGGGTATGCTAGATTTTATAATAAAAAATTATTCAGCCTTCACTAAACAAATTAAGTCTTTGAGTTTAAATGGTCCTTGTCATCAATGAATGACACTATAAAGTATAAACCTGAACCATTGGGACGTCACCACCCCATTCTTCTGGCATTAGACCAATTGCAGAAAGCTCTTGCATGACTCGTTCAGGACTTGCTCCATCTTTATCTATCTGGTTCAAATATAAACAATTAAACATCAGCAATTCCTCAAATTCATAACTCATAACCAAGTAAAGAATATGAATAATAAATTATATTTTCTTTATCTTTTAACATCCATTTGAGACACATCATGTTGGCATGCCTTGTTTATAGCAATAATTATGGGTACTCCTGCTGCTTTTGCATGAGCAATAGCTTCATTTGTTTGAGGACGAATTCCATCATCAGCAGCCACAACAATGATAGCAATATCTGTTACACTTGCTCCTCGAGCTCTCATTGCCCCAAATGCCTACAAGAGTGTATATGTTAGATATCATCTAAAGGCAAGAAAAGTGCAAACATGATACAGACTTGCAGTCAATGATTGAGCTGAAGTTCACCAGAATAACACAATTTAGCACTCAACTACACAAATTTCAGGACCATAGATGTGATCTAGCAGTGGAAATATAAAGTAGTTTTGCATATTTGGAGTGTTGGAGAAGAATACTAGAAGTTAAAAGTTCTAATTGACAGCTGAATTACCTCATGCCCAGGAGTGTCAAGGAAAACACAAGGCAGCAGTTTGCCATCAACAGGTACTTGCACTTTATATGCCCCCATTCCTTGTGTAATCCCACCAGCTTCTGAGGCAGCTACCTATTAACAAAACGCATTCAGGTTTAGGTTGCACACATGTGTAATATACGTTTCAGTACATGAAGCTCTGGCAATGATGTAGACCCATGAAATTCACATGCTATGAAAAAGCATGGACAAGAACATGGACACAGTAAAAACATATAGCGCATAAAAATCCCAAAAGAAAGGGGTAAGTGACATAACAATAGACAAACTTATAAGTTGTAAAAATATATACTTGAAAACACAAATGATCATTAAACACCATTTATAGGTGAAAGTAATTATGCAACAATCTCATGACAATAATGCTAGAAATCAGAATTAAACTGCTTTCACAAGTAACTGACAAATGATTACTGTTTTAGCCTCATCAGATTTTTCCTAAATTCTTATATAAAAACATATATAGGTAATATAAATCAAATAAACAAATAGGTGTGTTCATAATCTCATTACAAAATGTTGAAGATAACCTCTTCATCAAACCTATACACTGTACAATGAGATACAAATTAAACTTCAGCAACTTTTATTAATTATTTATATAAAAGATAAGCAACCATATCATTGTGTATGTCACACTCTGGCAAATTTTTTATGGTTCCACAACAATTTTGAGCTCAATTACTTGAGTGATGGCAATTCTTTAGATCTATTATTGAAATCCATAAATAGAATCAAAACATGTCTAAGCCTTATATAACAAACCTTCGGGCATGTCAAGCATGAAACCATGAAAGTGAAACCAACAGTTTTCCAATATAAGGAAGAGTTGTATTATAGGTGAGTCACATCAACAAGAAAAAATGTTCATATCATACAATGTAGCAATGTGTATGCTATCTTATTATCCCAATCATATCATATATAAGTTGACTGGAAACATGGTAATAATTAGTTAATTGCTCACGAATTAGCCAGACACTTGAACTCTATTTCTCCATGATTTACAAAGAATCTGAAAGAAGTATAAAGATCAGTATTAAGTTTTCATAGTACCTTGCTCTTCCGAATATGATCCAAAAGAGTCGTCTGCCAATCAATAATGTCAAAAAGTATCAGAAAACAGAGGAGTTCAGGAAAAAAAAAGCAGAACTAAAGGAAAAACACACAGTGATGTAAGTTACCTTGCCATGATCTACATGACCCATTATAGTAATGACAGGCGGCCTATCTTTGAGTTTGTCAAGATCATCTTCATCAAGAATTTCTCTTTTCTTCACCAATTCTTCTATTTTGAGAGGATCAGAATCTATGACCTCCACACCTTGCTCTTTACAAATCATCTTCACCATATCTTTGTCTAGAGTTTGCACCCCATCTGGTTTAATCCCCTTGGCGTATAGAAAACCCAGGATTTCACCTTCACTGATCGCTAGGTTGTAGGCCAACTCCTCTATCAGCATACCTTTGTCACTGACCTCTAGAATTTCTACTTTGACAGGAGCTGCCTCCTTGGCAGCCTGGAGTCTTGCTGCCTTTCGACTTGCTTTACTCCATTTCCTCCCTTTTCTTGCTGTTGCAGCACCAGGAATAGAGACATTGAGTTCTGATGTGTCCTCATCAGGAATCTCACCATCGTCATCCTCTAATACTCGTCTCCTTGGTCCTCCAGCTGGAGCACTTTTCTTTCGGTATTCATCTTTAAACTTTCCTGGGGCAGGGCCCTTTCCTGGTTTTGGAGGGGCTAGAACTGCTTGAGCAATTAGAGGATCAACTACTGGTTTCTTGGTAGCAAACTTGTCGATCAAAATTGGCTTCCTTTCTTTATTTTTAACAGGTGTGCCAGCGGCTCCGTTGTCCTTCAAAACAGGCTTTTTTATGGGTGGTGGAGCCACAGAAGGTTTAGCTTGTAACATTGGCTGAGGCCTTGATAGTGGCTGAGGACCTCTTGGAGGGGCACGCCATTGTGATGTTACCCTTCCTCCTTCCCCTGTTCGGGATTTCTCTCCTTCATTCTTAGTACTAGGCTTGGGTGTTTCCTTTACAACCTTCCGCACATTAGCGACTGTGTCCCCCTTACGCCATACGCTCTTCACGGTTTTAGACTTCTGGTTTTCTGTCGCATTTACCACTTTTTCTGGCTTAGGATTAGTGATTTTATTAGATATTGCTGGTTTATGTACAGGTCCATTATTTCTTTTACCATCCAACTTTGAACTTTCCAGCTTTTCAGCCTTCTCCAACACCTCTCCAAGTGACTCAATTACTTTATTCCTCTCTTCTACGTCATCTAACTTTTCGTTACCAAATTGCTTAGTAGCTCTGGAGGGATCCCACCCTTCAGATTTCATGCCTAAAAGGGGGTCAGCCTTGTTCTCTGAGGACTTCAATACTGGCTTTGGAGGAGGCTTAAGGACAAAACCTGCATTATCCTCTCCAGTACCTTTACTTCCTCTATCACTGTTAGAGTCAAGGGACACTGCATTGCCTTGGTCAGATATGAAATCAGTTGTAATCGCTGAATATCTACAAACAGACAAGGAGACACAATGCCATCTCTTTCCACCCTTAAAGTTTCCTCTAGAAAGGGAAACTCTCTTTCCCAAAGAACGGGTCCTTCCAGAGGAACTAACTCCAACTAGACCTCCCAAACTGACTGGGGAAGCAAAAGAAGCCATTGTTCCTTGAGCGTTGCTCACTAATATAAGCATTGAGCTCCCAACAAATAAACAGGCTCCAAATAACCTTACACCTAACAATTCCTCATTCTACACTCAGTAAAATTTGTTAGAATTGAAAATATATGCCACTAAAAAATTCAACCTACGCAGAAACGAAAATCCCCAGAAAACAAACAAATTAAGAGCAATATATTCGTGCCCTTAATAAAATAAGAAGGCTCTGATACCTCGACTTCAAAGATTGAAACTTTGTCAATTTGAGGTAGAACATGCAAGTGTGTTCTGGGTATTGCTGAGTGGCATCCCAATTATAGAAGGAAAGCGCGGGTGTGTTGGTAGGAGAGGGAAAAGTAGAACGAAAGGAAATAAGGATTTGATTTTGTGGCTGTGGGAGTTGTGATAATATTTTTGGTTATGGACCGGAAAAGCTAAGCCTGAAACAATTGGGAATGTGTGGAAGGCTCTCCGCCTGTCAAAATTTGTATATGTGATAAGGCTTTTCTTTTCTTTTTTTCGTGATTTCGGAAACACCTTTATTCACAACTCTAGATTCTTTTAACTCTTGCACCATAAATAATAAATAGAATCACTAAAACAAACTACAAATTTTACTCATCGTTTTTTTTCTTTAAATTACTCATATAAAAATTAATTGTAGTTATAATTTTGGTTAAATTATCTTTTACCCTTACATGTTATTAAATTTTAAATTGATATTTATAATTTAAAATTTTAATTAAAAATCTTTATAATTTTTTTAAAAAATTATTTAATTCCTGGTGTTAAATTTTAATTTTTAAAACTATAGGAACTAAAAGTTCTATTTAACGTAAAGTTTATTAAATAATTTTTTATATTCAACAGTAATTCTTGTTTATTTTGAGATATTTATATTATGGGGTATATAATAAATAAATTTTTTTAGAATTTTAAATTAAAAATGAGAATGGAGAAAAAGCATCTTGATTTATGATTCACACTTGAGAATTGAGATATGGAGGTGGTGGAAACTGGAAACTGCTGAAAGAGAATTAGGTCGAAGGAGAGAGAGAGAGGGATGAAGGAAGATGTTGTAAGCTCTAAGCATACCAATTCTAACGCCAATGATCCATCACTACCCAAGCCCCCCTCGTCTCCTCCAACACCCGCTGCTAGGTTCGCTATCTCTCTCTCGCTCTTTCTAGGGCATAGCGACTCACGCTTGAAATTGAAAGTTGAAAGCCCCAATTTTCTTTTCAGTCTTCGAAGTTTTATATAACTATCTATATTCGCGATTAAATTTCAATTTTTTTTTAAATTTTTCTGAGGTTTTTTTATGTAATTTGTTGATCACAGACCTGACATTCATTTTTTTTCTCCCTCTCTTTTCTACTCGACAGTTCTGTGGGCGCGTCATCGCCCGCTGTCCAAGCAAATGATGGTTCACTGCCGCAGGAGGTTTCCTTGAGTGGATTGTCGAATCCCTCATGTAGGCCTTGGGAGAGAGGGGATTTACTCAGGCGTCTTTCAACATTTAAGCTTACTGGCAAGGCTAAGGTTTGTATCTAATTCATTCTGTCGTTCGAAGCAATATGTGGATTTTATGAAATAGCTGCCGATTGGATTTTGCTTTTCAATTAAGAAAATTACAGGGGTAAATTCCGAAATGTAAGACTATTAGATTCGTGGTTTTGAGACAAACCAAGTATAACCTAAAGCTTGCTTGATTACAACCCGATCGTGTAAATAGCATTTTTCTTTTCAAGTTAGAATTAGAAGTTTTAAATAGTTTATCAAAGCTTGTTGATGAGGACCCAGCTAATGCGTCTTCCTAAATTCTACCCTCACGACTGCACACGACTGGTACACATCGTTCTATCTAAGCTTAATGGGAAACTGTAAAATGGGGCCATTTAAAGATAAAGCTGTGTATGCCAATTGTGTGCAGCCATGATTGGACTGTTGTATAAGTGCTTCGTGTCAGAATTCAGCATCAAAATTCAAATGTGTTTTTCTTTTCTTATGAGGGCTAAACCTTAACCATCTTGTATACTTTAGACCTTAATTGCACTTTCTTACATGTCTCTGAATGGATATTTTCTCCCTAGGTATCGATAGCACCTTCTTATTACGCCCATCCAAGAAAATTCCTTCTTTAGATTCATACTGGTTTAACATTTTGTGAAGTCTTATGCTGGTTGTATATTTACTACTAACCCCTGCACCCAAACCACCCCCCCTCCCCCCACCCCCAAAAAATATTTATATAATATAACTGGAGCTTCAGGAAGTGTATGGGTGATTTATTGGTCTTGTGCAATTGTAGAACTGACAAGCATCCTGTAAGTAGTTAGGTCAAGACAATAAAAATGGCATTGCCACAAAATTGGGGTTCTTGTGTGCATTAATAACGCACTGCTGCCTTAAACTTTCCATGACATCTCATAAGGTGATTTTATATGTTTAGTCATCCTGTTCCTTCTGCAGGTTGCTGGATCATTGGCTTGTGCCAAGAGAGGTTGGTTGATTAGTGATGTTAATAAGATTGAGTGTGAGTTATGTGGTGCAAAATTAGATTTTACATCATCAACTTCCTCTGTTAATTTTGAAGGTGAGTTTTATGGCTAACTTTTTCCCTTTGTTAACTGGTGTAGTTCAGTACTTAACTTTAACCTCTCTTCAGTATATAAATTTAGATTGTTGTATGTCTTTTTTTTTTTTTTTTTTTCTAGAGACTGGCTTCACTACCAGTAGCGAAGTCTTTTTATTATTTAAAGCAAAGGCTATACACCCTTTATCATAACTTACTGACTTGTTTAAGAATGAATGTCCTGTACTCCTGGTTCTTTTCTGTCTGAGGCCCTGAACTGGTTGCACTGCAAGTTGTGGAGTGTTACACTCAAGCTTGATCTTGAAGCTCTTATTTTCTGGTGGATCAAATTTTAGCATTTGACATTATTGCTGAAAATACTTAATTTTGTCCAGTTGAATAATCTAATCTTATGTGGAAGCCTCCTAGGCCGACGCTCAATTGACAAATTGATTGAACTTAATGAAGGCAGATTCTAATTGTATTTTATTTATTTATATTGCCTAGAATGTATTTTGAATGTAGCGCAGTGTCAATTGTAGTTTTTTTTTTTTTTTTCTCGTTTCTTTTAATAGTTTATTTTTATGTCCCAGTTCTTCATCTTTTTTTTTTTTCAAAAAAAACTTGATTTTTAGTCCTACTGCCTGCTTCCAATGCTACTTTCTGGCCCTGATTAACATATCTCATATATTTGATGAAGCTGCCGCTTCCAGCGAAGAACTTTCTGAACGGCTTGATAGAGGACACAAGGTCACCTGTCCTTGGAGAGGTAACAGTTGCCCAGAGAGCTTGGTGGAGTTCCCTCCTACATCACCTTCAGCTCTAATTGGAGGTTTTAAGGATCGTTGTGATGGACTCTTGCAGTTTTACTCCCTTCCTGTTGTATCTTCATCTGCAGTTGAGCAGATGCGGCTTACATGTGGCCCTCAAATTGACCGCTTTCTTACTCAATTGCAAATTCAGACAGCTGGAGAGTTGGGCTACAAAGCTGACAATGTGTCTGGAATGAGTTATTCTGGAGAACAGGCTCATCATTCTTATTGTTATGTAAGATATTCTCAGATATTGCAGCTCATCTTGTTTATATTTATATATATATATATATATATAATACATATTCAGTTTATGTTTTAATTATCATCTCCCCTGTTTTTCAATCTTCCACTTCAATAGGCCCAAAAGCTCATTAGTCTTTGTGGATGGGAGGCAAGGTGGCTTCCTAATGTGCTTGACTGCGAAGAGCAATCTGCTGAATCTGCCAAGAATGATTACAGCTCTGATCCAGCCAAAGGATCTGCTCCAAGCAGAAAGGAGTTTTCAACAACATCCCAGAAAGATACTGGGGGTAATGAAGTACCAGGATCAGAAGTTAATTGTGAGTCTAGGTCACCTTTGTTAGATTGTAGCTTATGTGGGGCCACAATTAGAGTATGGGATTTCTTGACTGTTCCCCGTCCAGTACATTTTGCTCCCTGCAGTGTTGATGCCCCTCAAATGAGCAAGAAAATGGCATCAACCCGTGGAATAAGTGCAGCTAGTGGAATCAATGAATGGGTTGCCACTGATGATGTTGAAAAAGAGCATATTGATGACCTTGATGAGGCTGCCACTTCAGATAAAAGGCAACTTGTATCCAATAAAAGTGTGGATTTAAATATGAAAATGACTGATGGGCTATCTTGTTCACAGATGAACATAACTTTGGCATCAAATCATGGGCAAGATCATGGCGAAGGAAGAGATTTAATGATTGAGCGACCTTCTGGAAGTGAGGTTGGTGATCGAGCTGCTTCTTATGAATCACAAGGCCCCAATCCATGTAAGCGTCGATTGGATAATGGTGGAGGCACAGGTAACAAAATGCATCTACGCACCCAATGGGTAAACAGTGCTGAAGGAATAATTGTTGATTGTGGCAATAACAAAGTCACTGGCGGTCAACAGTGTTCAGCTGGCCCATCCAAGCATGCCCAAGATACTAATCTTTTGGAGAAATTCCAATTGTCTTGTAGAAGAGATTCTTCTGGTGCTGTACCTAGCCATTCGTTGGATACTCAAATAGAGGCTGATGCTAGTACTGGTAATTGGTTTGATTCTGATAGAGATAATGTTGTTAGAATCCCTTCTACCAGAGATTCCACACATGCATCTTCTATTATTGCAATGGATACTGTTTATCACAGCTCAGATGAATCAATGGAAAGTGTTGAAAATTTTCCAGTAGATGTTAATGATGTCAGTTTCCATTCAGTTGGTTTGAATGAAGCATCAGAATTAAATAGCAGCTATCAAGTGCAGCATAGTGCTTGGTCCCAACCAGCTTTAGAAAGAGCAGGAGGGGAGGCAGGTGTTAGCAGTTCAAATGCTTGTGGAGAAGTTTTGAACACAGACACATTGACTGCACATGCTAGGGATGGGCCTAGTTTTGGTATAAGTGGGGGAAGTGTTGGCATGGGTGCAAGTCATGAAGCAGAAATTCATGGGACTGATATTTCAGTCTATCGAGGTGATAGTTTAGGTGATGTGGAACCAGAGGCCGAAGTAATTGAACATCGAGGCCAGGCTGGTGAATTTGCTCCTTATCATGGACTAACAGGTGATTTTGTGCCTGAAGAAATGAGTCAAGAAGATGCTCATGGGGATAGTCAAGCTGTGATGTCTCAATCTACTGCAAGGACTGATAGTGGCTCAAAAATTGTTGTTTCAACCAAGGTTGAATCTGTTGAAAGTGGTGAAAAGACCAGTAGTAGCATGCAGATGCAAGGTAATGAAAATGGTGGTCATCCATCTCTTTCTTGCAATGCTGTTGTTTGTTCTGCTTATGAAGCATCCAAAGATGAGGTTACTCAGACTAGGAAGGCATCTCATAATGATGATGGTGCATGTATTGAATCAGGCTATGTAGTTGCAGATGATATGGGTATGTATGAGTATCCGTTTTTTTGTGTAATTTCTTTTATGTCATTTGACATTGAAGATTCTCAATACACCTTCCCTTTTTTTTGCACACTGATGCACGTCAATGTGAATGCTAAAGCTTGTTTAGTCTTCCAAGTCATTGTCATTGTGATGTGCTGACTACTCTTTCTGCCGAAATTCATGTGATGCTCAATTATACCAAATCCTTTGGCTATAGAAAAATATACTTATGTCAATTACAAACATGATAAAGGATGCCAGAATGCCTAACCTAAAATGACCTGATGATTGGTTTTGGATCATAGATTCATGACACAGTTGGGGTATATTTGTACATGTGAAATGACGGGGGAGGGATGGGAAAAGGGTTCCTTCCTTTGCTAAAATCGTTACCATCCAAATTGGGTGGTAAAAAGAGGGACAGAAGATTACCTCCAATGGTTTCTCTTCTTTCTGATATGTTATATCCACTTATTCTTGGATTATTTACTCATCAACTGGTCAGATAAAAAATCTAAATATTAGTAAATATAATTTTAAGTAATTTTATGATTTTTATGTATTAAAAGAGTATTTAAGTTTTCAAAAATCTTGTAGGAATCTTTCAAATAAGTCAAAATTTAGGTGTTTTACATTGATAACTCTTTCATTTCTCTTCTTTCAACTCTCAGACAAGGAATGTAGGCTTTCCCCCCTCTTTCCTCATTGAACATCCAAAGTCCAAACAAGAAGGTAACCCCCCTCTCGTGTCCTCCCCTTAAAAACCCCCA